>JAWNPS010000229.1:0-5007959 GCA_035047385.1 Drosophila tripunctata | reverse complement strand
CAAGAAAGAAAATGACAGTCGGGCATGCCGACCGTGGAATACCCTCTGAGCTTCGTTTCCAATTATATGAATTCATTTTGGACTGCTTACAAGCAGTGCACTGAGTAAATTTTATACACACAAGCAGTGCACTAAGTAAGTTTTAGGTACACAAGCACTGCTTGCGCACTGCTTGTAAACACTGCAGCGTAAACAAAAGCAGTGCACTGCTATTGCGATAAAAATTTAAGTTTGTATAAAAAACTTTTTTAATTATAGTCCGATTTTGATGCAATTTTCAGTATTGCTTAATATTATTTGTCTCTAATTATACACCAAGTTACAAAACTATACGTTAAGAAATAAGTGAGCCAGAGGCATTCGAAGTTTCAACGCAATTGTGGGCGAAGGGGGCGTGGCATCCAATAAATTTTGATGGCATTATATTTATATTGTAAATAGCAACCTGCATGCCAAAATTGGTGTCCCTACGTATTATAGTTACCGAGATATTCGCAAAAAACATGTATTTTTTCCGAGGTATGTCTGGTTTTTCGCTTATTGTGGGCGAATGGGGCGTGGCATCAAAAATAAAAAAGATTCTTGTATTGCCTGACTAAATATGTGATCGATACTGACCAAGTTTGAACTTGTAGCTCTTACCATCTCTGAGATCTGTTTGTTCATACGGACAGACGCACAGACGCACAGACGGACAGACGGACAGACGGACAGACGGACATGGCTATATCGACTCGGCTGTTGATGCTGATCAAGAATATATATACTTTATGGGGTCGGAAACGCCTCCTTCTGCCTGTTACATACTTCTGACAAACCCATTATACCCCTCAGAGGGTATAAAAATATTATTTGGCAATGCAGAAAAAATTAAGTGCAGGGCATATAAGTTGTTGCAAAATAAGTTGTTGTTGTAAAAGTGTTAAAGTAAAGTAAATTCTAAAGTTTGCAATGAAATTTAGTAATTAAATTAAAGTAATTCATTTATTTTGAATATTGTTAGAAGAGAAAAATTTTTGAATATTGTAATTATATATTTTGAAAAGCTATGCCATAAATATTATTTTGTGCCCTTAATATTAGCAAGTACACCACCATGCTGGAAGGCCTTTCATCGCGGATTGAGTGACTGAGTGAGTAATCATAAAGCAGATCCAACCTTACAGTGCCTGTGCTATTGCCCTCAGCATTTGTAGTTTTTGGTTGAAAACTAAAGAGTGTTGAAAAAAAAAGAGAAAATGAAAAATTGAAATTAAAAGAAAATTTTGTAATTTGCAAACCTAATGCAAATCAAAAAGAAAATTTAAATCAAATTAAAATCCAAAAAAATAATAATACAACAAAAATATATATTTTAAAAAATATATAAAAATGAAAAAAATATTAAATATATATACAAAATAGAAAAAAATTATAATTGTAGAAAAAAAGAAAAAGAAAAAAAGTAAATGAATTAATTATTTTGATTATTGAAACGAAATGAAGCCAAAAAAAGAAAAAACCATTTTTATAAAAACTAAATATTAAAATCAACACATATTTTTATAAATTATAAATTTTATCAACAACAATTTAAAAATGCAACACTAAAATCAAATTTATATAAGATTTTTCTCATTGTTAAAAATTATATGCAAATGGGATTATAATATTTTGCCAAACACATAAATACCCTGTAAATTCACAAATTTATAAGTTCACGCACCGAAACAAAGATGTTGTTCACAAAATACCCTGTAAATTTATAAGTTCATGCATTGAAGCAAACATGTTGTTCCATAATACCCTGTAAAATAATATTTAATATAATTTTGTAAATAACTGAAAAGTAAAAAGGGCATACAAATTTAAAATGCATATAAGCATTTATTAAGTTTATAATGTTGAAAAAGCAAGAAATACTTTTTGTAAAAGTAAATAAATCTATTAAGTCGAAATGAAAAATGAAAATGTTTGAGTAGAATTTTTTTAGTAATCCTGTTAGACATGGCATTGTAAGAGAGAGTCGACAGTATTGTTTAGGGTATCTTTCAAAAACTATAATAGAAAGATCATGGTCGGGTTGGGTAAAGACAGCGAGAGACAACTATCACCTTAGTCTCCGCGCATCCATAACCTTCAACATCGATCCGATTAAATTCATAAATATTGTTGATAGTCTATTACTTAAGTTTTTAGTTCTTTTAATCGGTTTTTTTTTTAATCGATTAAATGTTTAGTTTCAGTAGGAATCCTAAAAAAATTAAACTATAGTAGCTTTGGTTGAAGTATAGCAAAACCCACCCCACCGCCGAAAGAGCTAAAGGCACCAGAGGATTCCGACCGCTATTATCTTCTTCCATATTGATCTCAGTACGTAAAATCTCTGTACTTTTATCTTAAGTCTGCTTAAGGTATGTACAGAGTTTTACAAGCTAGCAAAGACTTTTATTTCAGACGGTATCGTGTACATAGTTTTTGGTGCCCATCGAGGGTAACTATAAATACTATCAAAGTCTTGAAGCGAATACGTATATCAGAGAACTAAGCCACGACTACTACAATATATCGTTGGTTCTATCATCTCTAAAAGCGCAACAGAATCATAATTTGTCAGGCTGCATTAGAAAAATTAAAAAATAAAAAAAAATAGAAGAAGAGGATGCTGTGACAGCTTCCTGTTCGCGACATTGTAAAGATCAAAGGATAACGAACAAATGATTGTGGGCGCAGTAACAAAAAAAACAACAACAGAGAGTTGTAAAAAAGGCAACAGAAATGATGTCAAAATAGAAGGAAACTTCAGTTTCAATTACAAAATTACAAAACAGGCGTCAATCAGCATTAATAATAGCCGCCAAACAGGGCGTGTCTCAACCCCACTGGAAAAATAAATAAAAAGAGACGAAATCCTGTGTGTCTCATCCTACGGCACTACTTAACCCTTTTGGCTGCCTGCCCTGAAGGGTTGCAAAGCGAGTGGCAAGGTAAGTGCTTGCCACAGTTTTAAAATATATGTACATTCATATTTTTCTCAACCAACAATGCACCAGATATTTATTATGGTTTCTGATTGTTGAACGCTGCACGGGCCACACAGGAAGTTGATACTTCAGGATGAAAATGTTTATGCGGGCGCTGGACGCTCCGACGTCGCCGGTCACGTGTCCTGTTCCTCATCAGCCGAGCAGTGACAGACGACAAGGGAAATAATCAAGCATATTAATGACCATAAAAACTTAAAGAGTTAAATGCGTTGATGGAATAACAACGTCTCATGTATGTTTGCATGTATTTACGTACATATAAGCACTCCTCTCCACATGCAGGCGGTAGTAGGTACCTTTATGCTTTAGTCCTAAGAGTGGACCGTCTTGCCCAGTGCTTAATTACGTGTACCCGATTACAACAATCGAGAGAGAGAGAGAGAGAGTGTGTGTGTGTTTGTTGACTTTTCGCTGGGGAGTTTCTTGTTTCCCATAATTAAATCTCAACCCTTAATGTTTTTAAACAGCGACTGAGTAGCTTTCAATTGATTTGCATACAAACGAGCTTAAGTGCAACTTTTGTACAGTTTTGGAGGAGGAAATTTATGCAATTCTAACAATTAAGATAGCTGGCTTAGATATATTAGTCACTTGGTAGATAAAACATAAAAATTCTTTCTCTCTCTGAGGAATAAACTTACCTTTACAGCAAATATTTATTTCCAATTTCTACTCTATTTGCGGTACAGTTGTGTTTGCTAGTATTCATCACAATTTTATACTCATTTGGTAATCCAAAACCTTGTGCCAAAACATTCACATCAATCAACCATAATGATCAGGCACATATATGAAAAGTTTTTCCAATGCTATTATCAACTGTAAAATATCAAATAACTCACAGGATAACTGACAAAACCATGCCAAATATAATGGAAAACTCCAAGCATATATATGTATATAAACTTTTTTTACTATAATGATTTGGCAATTTTCAGTGGAAAAGCCTGGCCAACGGCAAACTCCACTCGCCTTCACATGTGAAACGGACACAGGCATCAGATTACATTGTTGTGGCCAGGAGAAAAGTCCTCTTATGCCGCTTGCCACACGTGTTGCCCCGGACGATATCAATAAAAAAGCCGTTGCACGGCATTTGAGATAAAAAGGAATAAAAGCACCGCAAAAATATGCGAATTTGACAAATTGACAAACGTTTTGGCTTAGTAAGGAGTCAGGTCCTCATCAAATGTCCTGTCATTAGAAATAATGGTGGATATGGCAATGCCATGAGCAGCTTAGGAATTGAGTTTCTTTGGTCAGCTTCAGTGCGTGATTTTCTATTGATTGCTGCTTAGTAATAGGAAAAAATATAAAAACCCTTTGATGGATTCTGACAGTGGGATTTTCAGATTTCTGTCACTTTCCTGCAACTATTCTCCTGCCAAAAATTGCTGCGTGTCCTTTGTTGTTTGTGCTGAATTATGTGCGAAAAGTTTTGATTTCGATTTCAGATTAATTCTGAGATCATGCGCCATGGTAACTTGAGGTTTTATGAAGCGAACACTACTTCCTGTTAAGTATTGAAAGACTTGAACTATAAAACTTTGAGAATTCTTGTAATTAAAACATGACGAGCATTCAACAAATACAGCTGTCCATTTGGACTGTAGAGCGTTTCCTGTAAATGTTTTTAATCCTTTTTGCATAATTTTACACGAATTTTTATGGCAAAGTCTCCAAAGGGAATATGCCGCATAAATGAAATAAACGTTTTACGACAGTCGAGAAAAAACAGAATACAGAAAACAAAAATAAAAACAAAGCCAAAGTAAATCATAAAAAAAGTGAAATAAAAATATAGCAAAAAGCGCGCAAAAGAAAACAAACAATGAAAATTTGTTTTTATGACTGTCGTCGGGAGGTTTTTGTATTTTTTCTGTTGTTTTCTTAGGATGTCTGGCACAATTGTTTATCTAAAAGGATAATTGTCGAAGGGTTGTGGCACAGAAATGAATTACAACTTCATAAGCAATAAAATCATTAAATTTTTATTATCAAACGGGCACAGTTGGCGGCAAGTAGAAGCAGCAGGAGCAGCAGCAGAAGAGTTAGTCTCAAAAGAGGCTTAGCAGTGTCCTCGAGGCTATCAGACGATACTCTACCTGAGCAAAATATTGCTCAAATTAGCAGTAAAGTAAGCTTTCAAAAAGTAATGAAGGAATTCTTATTATTTAATATAAAATAGAACATTTCTTTATATATCTAGAGCAATGTTGTTATTTATATTTGTTCATAAACTTATAAAGCTTTTAAATAAAACGCTGTCCATTAGCTGTTTGTGTTTTCTATTGAGGGTTGTGCTGTTTCTCCCATTTACTTGGCAACTAAATCCAAAGTCTTTGCCATTTTTTTACTCCAACTTTCTCCCTTCTGGTGTGGATAACAAATTATGCTGCATCAGCAGCTAAAGCGATTCGAATGTATCCTTAACCTGGACAGTTTCGCCTGGCTGATGCCTGTCACAGCGGCCCAGAGTTCATCTGTCAAATGTCAAATGGCGATGTGGGTGTGGGTTTTAGTACGTTTGGCGTTTGCATTAACTAAATTAAGTGCTCGTTGATGTCCTGTTCGTTCTGTTCGTCCTGCTGTCCCGCTTGGCTGATGCATAATTTGTTAATTTAGCAATTGCTTGTTTTGTTTTCGGTTTTCTGTTTTCTCTGCTTTCCAAGTTCATTTCTCTTTGCCATGGTGAGTAAATTAGTTAAGCGGATTGAACTGTTTCAAGTTCTTTTGATTCCGGGGTTTCGACTATCGAGATTCGTAAAAATATTCCCCATTACACTCTGTCTGCACCCTAAACATTTGAAAACAAAATGCTAATTGCGAATTAATTGTGCACTGCAGCTAAAAACAACAAACTGTTGGCAAAGATGAGAGACACAAAAAACTCCCTCACAATTTTCTAAATGCCTAGAAAAAACAACAAACAAACAGAGCAACAACACTCGAATGTCGTGCCATGAAAGCTTAGCAAAGAGCCAAATAAGCGTTAAATGTTGCAAAAATAACAAAAACCCAGAGCTCAGATCCTTTTGCTCCGGCCACTACCACTCCACCACTTGTGCCACAAACACTTGTGGCAGCACACACACATGTGGCCCACTCAACTGAAGAGACTGAGACGGAGAATGGGAGAATGGGAGAATGAGACCAAAAGGATATGAGGCTGAGCATAAGGATGCCAATGTGGCCGAGTCTTTCGAGCAATGCAAACAAATTAGTCATCATTAGCGTTTGGCTGCAACAATCCATATGCAGCATGGACTGTGGCAAGCTGTGGCTGGGGCAGATTTGCGTTAAATAAGCGCACTTAATGCGATTACAATAAAAACAAAAGCAACGGTAGCAGCAGCAGCAAACACAAATATCAAAAGCTTCCCTCGCCAAATTGAAGTCAAAAGCGTAAAAGCGCATTTGCAACAATTATTAAAAACAAAATAGCACATGGTCGAGTGAAAAGTGAAAAGGAAAATGCCAAAGAAAAATGAAAAACGAAAACACATTCAACTGGCCGAATGTGTGTGTGTGAGAGTGTGTGAGTGCGTGTGGACAACTGACAAATGCAGCCTGAAAATTCACTTTGAACAATTTGTGCATGAATGAATCAGCACACTCACGTTCCATGCATGGCCGCAGCTGTGTGTGTTGACCAAATCTACAACCATTAAAGCCACGACCAAATAACTGAACTGAGGTTGCGCCTTTTTTCACCATCGAGTGGCCATAAAACGTGACCACAAAAGATTTTTCAAAAGGGCATAGAGATCATTGAATCTCGGAAGTGGAATATTAATGTACGATTATGTACATAAGATAAATTTATTTTCTCTACTTCTAGATCTTTAGAATATTTTGTAATAATTTATTTTACACCGTCGAGGATATAAGAAGTTGGTTTAAAGTGAGCAACAGGAAGAAGGAAGCACTTCCCACTTCATAAAGTACATAAATTCTTGCTCTGCATCAATCAACGGAGTCGATATAGCATTGTACGTCTGCCTGTCCGTATGAGGTGCTAGATGCTAGTCCCAAATTCGTTTGAAAATAGGCAATATTATTTAGTAGATGATAAATAATATCTATACGCAGTTCAAATTTTATGAAATCCTGAAAACTTTATTAAGATCTGTTAAATTATGCAACTTACTAATCAAAATATGTATAATTTCGGTTTTGATTTTTCTGCAAAAATGTTAGTATTCTCTTAATTGTTCATATATTTTTATTTTTTAAGGGCTCACCAAAAAACTAGAAATACAATTGATTAAATATTACTTTACTTAATACTATCGGCTTAAATATACGCCACATTTATTCTATGGTTATCAGAACGAAACTTGTAGGCAGCAAATACACACTTTCTATAAATTTATCACTCGAAAGTTCTTACTGTAGGATATCTAGCTAGTCGCTGACTGCCTTGCTTAACTTGTCAAGCATTAAACTTTTGCTGTAGACTATACAAAAAGCACATTCCCTTTTATCAATTGCATACAACACGGCGCTTTGACCAGGAAAACGCCTCAGCGGTTGTGTGGCGAATGTATGGCACAGTGATCAATGACTAAAATGTACATGAATAAAATTTGAATAAAATATAAAAAAAGCTGAAGATACATATGTAGATCATAATATAGCTTAAAACTTGTGTATAGTCTCAAGCATACTACCATGTTAACGAGTGTCTACTGTACTTGATAAAACTTTTGTATCTGCTATGACTGCTGTGGGGCAGCACAACTTTTTTTTCTACATTTTTGGGGGCGACGACATATGTTCACGCCTCGTTGGGCGCCATAATTATAACAAAAATGCTGCAAAAAAGGTAGAAAGAGCGAGGCAGATAGAAGAAAAGTTACCGAGTTCCATTGTCGGAAGTGGTTTTTGCATGTTTCTCGTTACAAATGCCGCGGCTTTGTTTTATTTTGTGTCTATTTGAAGTTGTGAGTTGACTAAATGGCAATTAATTGAGAAACAGCTGGGATTTGAAATCTTTGGTAGAATTCGTACATTTCTATGGGGTCTATATATAAGCAGCCACATGATTCGGGGATTATTACACTTTGCGTTTAACTAATTGCATGACATAACATTGCCAGTGGGTGGGTGAGTGGGATGAAGGACCAGAAACCCATTCACCCTTTTTGCAACAGCACAACACAAGCATTAAAATCAATTTGAGTCTGACAAAAGCCAAACGCGACGTAATCACCATGACGAACCTGACGAACCGATGCCACCAGACAGACTCCTGGGCATCAGCTGCATGTCAAATGTCACAAAGCGCATTCATAACGTTGAAGAACCGAAAAAAAATGTACAAAAATTAGCCACAAACGGGTAAGAAAAATTGCCCAATCAGCGAACTCTAAAGTGGAAGTGAACCCAACTTGGCTACGCGAAGCCCTTTTTGGTCGTCAAGCAGCTGTCATAATGATGGACAAAGTGCATCAGCAGATACCACATACAGAGAGAGTTGGAGGAGGTACATATTTGTTAGAGAGAGAGAGGGTTAGGGGGAGTGGCACACTCATTCTGCGGCACATGGAGACAAAATGCTGACAACTTTTGTGGCGGGCGACGCGAGCATAAATTACAAAAAGCAATTACAACGCCAAAACACACACTCAGTACTAATCATAAATGTGTGTGCGATGGGTGTGGGTGGTTGTGTGGCAAGCACAGCTGCGTGCGCCATCTAGCGTTCAAAAATTGCGCACTAATTGCGCACAATTTGTGCCATGGCCAAAGTCCCAGTCAGCGGTCAGAACACGAACACGAACTGGGCTCAGCGTCGTGGTCATTAGCCCATGTGCTGCTTGCTGGCCAGTTAAAATGCCTTTATGAGTTATTGTCAAAGTATCTCAAGGGACACACAGGGCACAAAGGCCCTAAAGAGAGAGAGCCACGGATCCACGCCTTTTATCACCTCCAAAGCGGAGTGTTTACGGACGTACGTAAGGCGCACTGGCTTAATTACCATGAAAATTTATTGGCCAAAATAGGCGTTGACCATTTTTAATGCCGTTGAGAGCCACGCATCAACTTGAAGTTGGAGTTAACAATTAAAATTAATTACATGCAAAGGCAATCAAAAATTATTGTTATACATTTATCAATATTTGTATATAAATAACTTTGGAAAAGCAGACCTAGAATAATGTCTTTTCTATTTGAAATACCCTGTAAACATAGAGTGTAAGGGAAGAGAATAAAAGTTATGAAGAAGTATTTAGTCTTCGTTTTACAGATAACAGGAATAGACTAAATGTTCTATAACATCTTTGAAATTAAATATATAGCTTTAGTATTTGATATACATATTGTTTAATATCTTGAACATTAATCCTTAAAGTTTAGTTTCAATCAATGAACGTTTTCTTTTGTAAGTGTTTTCAAATAAAATATTCTTAAAATGTGAAGTAAATTGGGTAAAGCGTTTAAGCTAAAACTTTAAATTGCATAGTTTTAAATGTTTAAGCTAGAATTTAATGAAAGCTATAAAATAATATAGGTATAATTTTCTTAAATGCACAATTAGAACCCATATATCCATCAATGACCAGAATGTATGATATACATTTACATTGTTAATTCTCAAAATTACATTGCAATCGGCTGAGCTTTCCTTTTTCCTTGATTCTCATGTGATAATAGTTTGAGTAAATTATTTAAGCACCCGTTTACAGGGTATCTCACACTTTCAGAATCCAACTTCTTACAATCATACCAAAATTTCTATACACTGCCCAAGAAATTTAAATTAATTTCATTTGATTTCAATAAAAGTGCTCAAAGAAATTACGATAATGGCTTCCGCGGATGGGGTTAAATGTTAAATTACAGAAATTACATAAATTATATAATTTAATTTATATTTACGAGCCAACAACCGAATCTGCGCCCTTCCCCTACCATATGTGAGGCTATAAAAAATCGCTGGATAGTATCGTAAACATTTCCTGTATAGATTACATGGCCAGACAAGTCGGCGTCCTCCACTTTTAGCTATAAATATATATTTTTTGGTAGCTACTCCTACTCTAGTTGTATTCTAGTTGCTTTTCGCTACTCCCTTCTATTCAAATTTTTGGGCTTTATCTATTTTTATGGGCCAACTGTGTGAGAAAAGTCTGGTAGCCAGTTTTTATATACTTTGATTTGGATGCTGTTGCCTTTAGTTTTACGGTTTTGCATCTTTTACGAGCAGCATGGCGATAAGAGAGGATTGATAAGACCAGTCTCCGGTCTCCTTGACACATGAGCAACGTGGAACAAACGCAAATTTTTTAATGCGCCATTTGCATTGACACATAAAACTCCAACCGGGGGGGAATGGGAGTATGTAAAATCGAAAGGGGGCGGAGTGCTGAGTGGCGACAACAACTCGATTCGCATAAAAGACAATTTGAGACGCCACCATGTGTTGCATATTTCATGGCGTTTTAACTCAAAATGCATAAAATGGCCAAAAACTATGAGACACACACACTCGACTTACATTTGATGAGCTTCAAATGTTTAAGTGGCCATAAAAAGCAACTTGGCAATTCGATTGGCAACTTTAAGAAAATTCTTTCGAGTCTAAAATTTAATGTTGATTTTCTACAGCTTTTTATTTATTATGTGTGGCATTTAATAAATTAAGCATGCACTTGCACCTACATACCAGCAATCAACTCTAATTTCCACACGTTCTCATGCAACATGCAGCCGTTGCAAGCGCAGCATGACTCATTCACTCATTCCACACTCACGCGACTCACACCACTTGACTACTGCCCCATGAGGAAAATATTAGTGCAACTAAGACGATAGACAAATAATGACATAAGCAAACACACACACACATTGAAAAAAAAGAACGATTCAAGACATGTCGCAGCATGTCTGTGCATGTTCGTTTGCCTACCACGCACCTACCGAACCGAGGCGAAAAATCAAAGATCTCAACGACCTGCAGATAGTCGTTATCTATCCATAAAATCTATGAAAAAATATATAAAAAAGGGGCGAAAATTACTCAAAGAAAAGAAAGAGCATAAGGCACTGACATGTTTGTACAAGACACAACCTCACACACACACAGACAGATCACTGGGCAAACAGAAAGAACAATCAAATAAATTAAACAAAAGGCCCAGAGTCCGAAACAGCAGAAGAAGTAGAAGGTCCACACAACTGTTTTGGGTATAACAATCTTATCGGCATATCGTCTTGTATCTTTTTTTTGCGTTGAGTGTGTGCTGAGGTAGTAACTGTGCCGTCCGAAACCCAGTACCAGTCTACAGTCTGCAGTCTGCAGTCCGCAGTCCACAGTCTCTACAACAGTCCCCATCCCAATTCCAATTCGAATCCGAACAGTTATGCACATGTTGTACCCAAAGACAAGACGCGACGAAACCCCAAACAGCAAACAGTCGTTAAACAACATTAAATGGGTCTCGTTTTGGTATGCCCCTACCCTGTTTCCCTGCTCCCCTACTCTCTCTCTCCGATCACCGTTAATGTCTCACTGCCAAGTGCACTGCTTGGATGAGTCATCGGTCGGCCGATCGGTTGGTCTGGTCGTTTGGCCTGGGAAACGGCAAAGCTTCCGCGACCGTTTCGACTGACGATCGTCTGCCTAAGCAGCAACTCAATGACAGGCGTTACAAAATGCGGCAAGTTAATGACCCATGTGTGCAACGGATCACCCAGCAATTGTCTTTGTTTCGCTGCTTTCTAAATGGAAAACAAATAAAAATATCTGTCAGTCTGGCAGTGAGGGGTTGGGGAAGTATTTGTGCCAGGGCCACCACTGGAGGAGCTCATAAAAAATTAATAGAAATTACACGAAATGGTGTAGAAGCAGAACAACAACAAAAAAAAGATTGTTAAACAAATTGCAAGATAAGCAAAGCGAAACTGACACTGAGAACGTCTTGAGGTGGGCGAAGGAAGGAAGTGACAAAGCGTAGAGTAATCCATAGAGAACTTAATGATATATGAAGATTTGAAATGGGTAAGAAAATAGTTATCTTTCAGCTAATCAATAAATAGAATTGAAAATGGTGGGAAGAAAAGGAGCACTGAAATTAGTTATTTAATTAATTAGTTCGAAAAACGTAAAGCTAGTGTTGAGGAGATTGAACATTAGGAAAATTTAAAAATAGAAGTTATTTATCATAAACCAGAATTATATGTAGAACTTAAATGATTATAATTAAAATTAATAAGAAACTAATTAAATAGAAAGTACTTAGAAAAGAAATTGCAATGAAAATTGAATTATAAAATGGAAATTTAAGAGTAACAGAGAGAAGGTTTTAGGTAAAAGATGAAGGATTTTCACTATAACTCGGAAAAAAAGATCTGCAAACAAAAATAAAAGTTCAGTGTAGAACGCGCAAAAGTGTAATACCCTCTTCCCCATTTTTAAAAATATTGAAAATACTATATGGTTAAGTTCTTAATGGGTTTAAGAGCTATTTAAAATGCTATCCCGCTTGAAAATAGAAGAAGTTATGATAAAGTTATCGTAGTTTAAATTATAAAAAGAGGTGATAATTGGACTTCTACTGCCTAAAGCAGGCCTAAGCCTCATTAGTGACCCCATAAATTATATATACTTGGCCTACATAAAATTTCTAATCGATTGGTATAGTTTTTGGACAATCAAAGCATTTCGGCAAAGTTATCGGAGTTTAAAGTTTTAAAAATGGTAATTTTGGGATTAAAACGCATTCTAACTACCCAATTGGCATCAAAAGCTTTTTGATGATGATGTCTCTATGTTAAATCTAGAAAGCGTCACAGTTAATGATTTATTTAATAACTTTTTTAGTTAATAAATAAAACAAAATATAAGCTGTAAGCCGAATTGCGAGAGAACTCGAGCAAAATTAAGAGACAAAGACAAACAGACAAGTAAATACATACCTATAAGGCATATATGTAAATGAATAAAAGAAAGTTATTTGGCAAATACTTAAGAATTCGCTCTGATGAAATAAGTGTGTATTACGCAAGTCTGACGAGTTGTTGGACTTACTCATTAGCATACCAGAGTTATGGGTATATCAGTTAAGAAGCAGGCTTGAGGCAGTCCCCAGTCTGAGCTCGCTGAACAACAAAGACAGAAACACGTCAGAAATATATTAAACAATTAACTGGTGTCTGAGATTCACTAATATACATGAAATTAAAGTGTCTCACACTCGCTGAGTGTGTGTAATCAAATCGATTGACATACTTTAATATAAAGAGGAAGAACACGCGTCAAACTTGAGATCATGTGGGTCATTTGACATGCAGATTGAAAACTCAATTAAAAGCTAATTTGACATATTCTCATTCAAGAGCTAAACTATAAAATTGAATTGAAACTTTATGATTTCAAAAAATCAGTAAACAAATTGCATTTCCATACAATTAGCTATGCAAATTGATAGCGACAACAATGGTAAATGGTATGTGGTATTTGGTAAATGGTATATGGGTTCTTGAGCAACCCCAGTTGAGAAGTTTCGTCTCGGTTAATGTGTTGACACACGTCGCTTCACATTGATTCTACAATTTGAAATGGAAATTGCAATAATTACCCGCATGTTTGGAAAGAAAGTCGATCGGAAAGATGCCACAAGGAAAATATCATGTAATCCTTTAAGAAAACAAGGAAACCCGTGAGATCTTTATCTGAAGGGAAGCGCTCTTACGCTTGATTGAACAGTTCAAATAGCTTATCTCAAGGAATATCAAACTAGAAGAATCTGGTAAAGACCAATTCACTAATTGTACCAATTATGGCTTTCTAATGCGCAAATTACCGTCGGCAAAGCTGAGTTCGAGTGGTTAAGAGTATTTTTGTTTGGTTCTCAAGGGCTCGACCATGATTTGAGCATAATCTATAAGCCACTGCGAGAGACTCCACCCAGAAACGCTGATTCATAAAAATAACCGACACGTCAAGGTATGGTAAGAGCATTAAATAAGGTCTCGGACCAAAACTCCGCCCCACAAATACAACAAAAACTCGAGTAGCCCAAAAAAAAAAGCCAAAGAAGAAACATACAAAAACCCAAACTGAGTGGAGTCGTTGGTTCATTGGGCCAAAACGAAAGAGAACATGTTATTGCCGCTTCTTTCTGCTACAAAATGTTGCCGGCATTTGGGAAATAAGCCACGCCTTTTGAATTTATGTTGCCGTCGCGAACCCGGAAAACCAAGAAGGAGAAAAAAAACTATGCAGCGACTTTGTCAGACGTGAGAATGGGAAAGAAAATGCTCAGAGCAGAGCAGCGAGTAGTAGTTCCAGCAACAATAGACCTAGAGCAACCCCTAAGTGCAAGTAAAAGTTGGTATAACAGTCAGTTCAAACGATAGACCGAAAGATACTTGAGACACCACAAACTGTAAGGCTCTCTAAGGCCAACAGACAGACAGACGCACAGACAGTTTGAGATTGTGTGCGTGGGTCAGAGCCAAACTGACGGCATTATGGGTGGAGTCATAGTCTCTGATGTTGGCCAGTTATTTTCGAATAAGCACGGAAAACTGTGTGATTTCATCACAAAGAAAATGAGAATTATAAATAATTTCTTATTCATTGTTAGTAAATTTAAATACTCCAGCTTCAGTTATAAATCTTTGCTATATATTTATATAGATTTATAAGTCAGAGAGTAGAGAATATAAAATCAACTAATGACTAATTTTATTGACTATGATTTTTCGTTATGAATCTTTGATTTATTTCTGAAATCGATTGTTAATGTGGTTGATAAGTAAAACTCTGACTAATTAGCTGCTTTACTAATTAATGAATCTTAAGTTTATTTCGAAAATCGACACTAAATATAGTTAATTTTGAGTTAACTTTGACTTTCTTGATCTACATAAAATTTCTTTGTAATATGTGCTTTGTTTTCTCAATTATTTACCTAACTTTTTAAAGTACTTTTATATTATTCTAAGTTTACGTAAATTGTATTAACTTTTCCTAGTTTGTTTAATTAATAAATTAATAAAAAAACATTGAATGAATGCGGTGGCTGCGTTTTATGCTGAGCAATGAGCTACATTAAAAGTGACGCAATAATAAAAAATCTGAATGAAATAATTATAATGTGAACAAGTCATTGCACTTTCAATCAAAACTCATTAGTATAAAATTTCGGAACCCGTTCGAAATATATCATGTACGTTTAGTAACGCTATCGTTTTCGACTCGTTCCGCTTAATGGGTAGAAAAAGTTCTGGCGAATTATGAACAAAACAGAAGATGATCTATAGCCAGAGACTAAGTGGACGAGCCCATTGTTAATAAAAAAAAATTAAATTCTATATATCATACTATACATGAATAATGCATTTATGACAGGCAGGCATTACTTACAGTTTCTAGTCGGAAATAATGGGAGAATTACTTATAAAATGTTGATAAAGAAATGGTTGAAAGGCGCGTCAAACCACAAGAAATTGTATATTATATTTTAGATATAATTATAATATACTTATTATACAGATAGGTATTTATATATGCACATATATTAGAGTTCTGTAAAGTTTCATGAAGGTCACTACTTTGACCGCATCTCAAGGTAGCCATTGTGACCTCTTTTTTCTCTGCAGATTTGTTATGCAACTGAGATTAAATGCATGCCAGTAATATGCTAACTGTACTTATTGTCCCCATACAGTTATAAATAAGGCACACCCCCACAAACACGCACTGTCTTGGCAACAGGCGCAAGGTGGCAGCCACTGTGTGCTCTCATTGCCTGACAACAAGAATTTTCAACAGCACAAAAAATACGAATGAGGCGATATCAACAAAAATACAAAAATAAAAAATTGCAGCATGCGAGAGCGCCAAACCAAGAGAGGCCTAAAAACACACAGAACATAGAAAGAGAGGGAGAGCGCGAGAGCAAGGCAGCAATCACACACAAAAACACAGCACACTGTGCTGAGAGAGTCGACAAGTGTAAGAGAGAGCCAGAGCAACTGGCAGAGAGAGCGGTGGACGTATAAAAGCGTGAGCAGAGCGCACACAGCCGACAGTTTGAAGTTAGCCAGCGAAGCGAACAGACGAGCAGAGCAAAGCAGAGCAACAACAACAACTACAGCGAAGCTGAACAAAGTGAACGAACCCAGCAGCAGCAGCAACAACAAAGAATTTGTGTAGTTAATTTATTCATTGTGAAGAGAAAGTCTTGAGTCATCCGCAGAAGAAGAAAGAAAGAAGACACATAATATTAATTACAAACAATTGTGCAATTGCTTTAACAAAGGAACAAGTTTCCGCTAAAAACAACAACAGCAACAACAACTACAAATCCATCAAACACAATGGCTGTGGCCTTCTATATCCCCGATCAGGCAACGCTGCTGCGCAAGGCGCAAGAGCAGGAGCAGCAATTGTTGCGCCTACGCCACTGGCAGATGGCTACAGTGATGCTTAACACTATACGCCAGCTGATGGACTCCTCGGCCACACAGTGCTTGCAGCGTGCTGGGCGCAAGTGTGGCAAGTGGCGCAAACCATCGCAGTAAATAAATTGCTGGCTTGAGTAAACCAACAACAATACTACCACCAACAACAACAACAACAATTACTACTACTACTATGACAACAACTACAACTGCAACTACAGTCAACAGTCAGTACAAAGGAATCAACAGCAAGTTGCCGTCAAACACACACAACATTTTCCCGACGGCACATGAACTGATGTTTTGTTTTTCATTTCCTTAACTTATTTTCCAAAAGAAGAAAATTTCCGAATTATTGTACTACAGTTCCCCTCCTAAGTTTACTCATCAAAGCGATTGTGATAATGGTTTTGTTTCTAACTAACAACAACAAGAACATATAGCGCGAAACAGTTTTCGATTTAGCAATATTTTATTATATATATATATATATATATTTGTATAACTACTATATATTTTAAATCCTATTAACGATGAATCTAATGTATTAGATTGTAAGTTTTTGTAATCGTCCTGCTTAGCTATTAAGCGATAAACAGAGATTATATAGAATCCAGAAAAAAAATATTTATAAGGTTTACCAAAAATTGCATCAATTTTTGGTTAAACAAAAACTCAAAAAACCAATAAAAAAAAACAAAAACAAAATACAAATGAATGAATTATTATTCCCTTTTTTAACTTTGACGTCATGATTTCAGGAAAATTTGGAAGTCATAAAATGTATTAATCAGTATCGGAAATAAATATATCTTTGCAAATCGGAAGATAAATAAATCAAATAGCTATATACTATATGCACGGCATTGTTCACTTGACACAGTACTACATTAAGATCTCTCGGAACAATGGAAATTTCTCGTTGCCTGCCAATATGCCAAGTGCCGACGGCTTTCGATTAATTTGAAATTATGTCAAACCACATAGCTACACACCAGATCAAAGATATTGTTCTAAATGGGAAACAAAAGAATTTCTTATTGGAAACGTATTTCTTTTTTTTTATAGTTTATTTTCAGTGTATCGCAGCTTATTTCAATTATAGATTTCTTTATGTATTTTGCTTACATAAGCTAAAATTATATTAGAATTTTCTAGGGTAATGTAAGGTTGTATATGAGATTTGAGTAATCTTTTTAAATATAAATAAAGTTTCTCTATGCTATTGGAAATGTGTTTCTTATTTCTTTATATGTTTTTCTTATAATTAGCTTATTACCATATGTAGAATTCCCAAGGTTGAGATAAGTAGGAGTAATACTTTCATATTCATTTATAAATAAGAATTCTAAGCCAAAGAATGTTTATTTAATTCATCTAAAAATATATTAATTGTATTTTGAAGTTGAGAAAATGCTATTTAAAAAAATAAATGAGTGTTAAATCTTTATTAACTTCAATATGTTTTAAATAGTTTGAACAAAACAAAAGTCAATAATATGCCCACGGAATTTTTAATATTTTTCAATTCGCTAAAAACATTAAATTTTTTAATTAAAATTTTTTTAAAATTTAGTTTAAAGTATACTAAACTTTAAAGCATAAATTTCCTAACAGAAAAAAAATCTTTTAAAACTAAAAAAGAGAACAATCGACTGGCCAAACTAACTGAGACTAAGAGCAAAGCGCCAAAATGTAAAGCCAATTCAATTATGCAAAAACCTAGAAGCATTTTGAGCTGCGCTCTTGAAGTTTCAGCTCTTCTGGCAGTCCCCTAGTTGATAATGTCAAAAAATGAGGTGCTAACAAAACAATTTGCATTTTTAAGTTAATTTTTGCCAAGTGCAGCGAGGAAAAACCTTATGGAAAATCAGCGCTGGCTGCTGAAAATTCCAAAGGGGCTCATCATAAGCGCCATTTGCTCTCGGGGCTCAAGTTTTCATACCGCTGACCCCCTCTTTCTCGGGTTTTGGGGTTGAATCAGCCGCCGTCGTTTAATTAAACTTTTGCACTTATGCAGCTGCAATCAGACGAACTGCATCCTGCTGCTGCACGTCCTGTGAGTCCTGTGTGTTCAATTCATTTTGATTGGCAAACATTTTTGGCGCAAAAAGTTAATAAAAACTTTTTGTTGCGCTCGGGAAAAAATCAAAAATTTCACTTTACCAAACAAAACTAATTAACGTTCAACAGATAAAAGTTGGCTAAATGCTGCAGAGCGGTTAGTGGGTTGAATGGTGAGGAGGGGCGTGGCATATGAAAAATAATTGAGACAAGTTTATGATTATGTTTTCGCTCTGTTCGACAACTTGTTGGGCCACACGCAATAAAAAAAGAACTTTTCTCTAGCACCGAGCGATTTGTAAGTAAAAGCTGTAAAAATCACAGACAGAAAACAGTTAATACCCCTACCACAACGAGAAGAGCCAAAAGAACTTATACTCAAAACTTTTTGAGCTGTTAATTAGTTCGCAAAGCGTTTCTAATGCGACTTCCAAGTTAAGTGAAGTCGCATCAAAACAAACTCGCTTTATTGATATAAATTTCCAAGAAATGTGCACTCAAAAGCTGCCGACAGAACCTTTTCGATTTCTATCTTTGCCGATTTCCCACTTTATTCCGTAAACATTTGCTATAATTTCGTGTGTTGGCCTCTAAACGAATTATGCGATTAAATAGCTAAAATTGCCGCAGTCAAGGGATCATAAACTGAACCTGAACCTAGACCTTAATATCCTTGCAAAATAAAGCAAAAAATTCGCAAAAACCCAAAAAAAACCCAAAGCGAATAACAAAAGAGAAATCCCAAAAGAGCAGAAAATACATAAACAAAGGTCCTAACCGACTACCAGTTGCCCTAACTTAAACAAAATATATTTAAATAGAAATTATGAGCTCAAAACGAATTAAAATTTAGTTAAGTATCTAACTTAACTTTTTGAAGATAAAATTTTTCCCGAATCTTTGTGTAGTGTATTAAAAACTTGCTGTATTCCTTTTCTTGTTCCTACTTTGTACAATTTTTCTGGTTTTGCCCAGAATTAAATTAAATCAAATCAGTCAACAACTAATGGCAAGATAATGACATTAGCCGAGCTGCTCAGCGATGCAGAAATGTTCTTACACGCATTATGAGTTGTGTCCTTAGTGAAGGATCAACAAGGACAGCACTGTATACCGAAGTGTTGACTAAGTCAAATGGAAAAAATACTTATAATTCCCCAAACTTAGCTGCTGTGAACATTATGACAGTTGTGCAGCCAAAATCTGATTAGTTAAGACTAGATCTTAGTTAAGTAAATATATAATTTTTATTTGATTGGGAATGAAAACACTTTCGTGCAATAAAAACATTAGCATACTTGACTTATTTTGATTTATTAAAATTGATGAAGATTTGCCATTTAAAATGTTGCACTGAAAACGCCCAAAAGTCCATCAAACAAAACCCTCAAAAAAATCATCAAACAAGCATCATTTATAAGCCGCGACAAGCAGCATTTAAAAATACATTTTGATTGATGATCTGACAAGCTAGTCAAAAAGTCTAGCCCAAAAAGAGATACAATATAATTGAAAGGACACGCAGGAGTACGGCGACAATGGCAAACCGAAATCGAGGCAGGAAAACGGAAATGAAAAAAATGGTAAGAAAAATACATTAATTATTGAAATGTCATTTAAAGCATAACGAAGAAACGAGGCTGACAACTCGCAGATTCGCATGAATATTTAACAACAACAGCAATAACAACAAATAGGCAAGTCTGAAGAGCCCATACGAATTATGACAAGGGGAATATGATGCGTGACCGCATATACAACAATATATATACTTGATATTGATAGACCAAAGCTTAAATGACGCATTACAATGGAAAAGTTGAAAGAACACAACTTTGAGGTGCGCAAATCACGCAAGTGTGCACAGAAAGATGTTGATGGAAGCCATCAGTTCGTCAGTTCATCATTTTAGCAGTCCAGAGTTCAGGCCAAGTGGGTTGTGCCTTCCCCCCACATTCTTGATTAAGAGCATATTAATTGCGGGGTGGAAAATGGGTAGCAAAAAAGAAGAAAAAAACCCCTGAAAAATCGGAAGTTCTATGCCATTCATCATCTGTCCTGGCAGCGTTAAATGAGAACACGCAGCCAAGTTGAGCATTTAATTATATCAATATCATGATACTAACACAACGTATCATATCACAGATAATAGTCCTTAAAGGCATTAAAGTCATTATGTGTCAAGTTCTCAACTGGACAAATCGCATACAACGCAAAGTGAATTATGGCAAACTTGCAAATAGTTCTGGCGTTAATTTTACACAATAGAAACAAAGACAGTGACGAAATGGTCATGAAAACAAATAAAAATAATTAGAAAATTAGGCAGGCATTACTTACTCTGTAGTAAATGACTAAGAGATACCCTAACATTAGTTAGAAAATACAGTAAAAGGTTATGCAAGCTGAGTTGAGTGAGTTACTCATTGAAATTTCTAACATAACTTTAGTAGCTTTTGAGTGATCTTTAAGAACTCTTTTAGTTATGGATATAGTGAGTTTTGTAGTTTTATCTGCAAGATTCTGTGTATGGTAAAGCAAAGAGTTTAGGTATTGAAATGAATCAGAAGAGTCTGCATATTTACATTTGTCATTACTTTACAGTCGTTTCTTCTCTTAGTATATATACCCCTCCTATCTGCATTACAGGGTATCTGCTAAGCAAATGAGCAATTGCCGCCTGACGCCCATTATGAGGTGTCACATAAAAGAGATTCAAATTTGCCTGAGATCTGACGTCAAACATGAGCCGCAACTGTCGGAGAGGACAACCCGCGGTGCCAGAACGCAGGATTTGCAAATTTTCGCACCGTTTGCAGTGAAATGGCAACGTCGGCTAAAACTATAAAATAAACAAACTTCCGGGCTGTGGCACAGTGACAGTGAAGAGAACGTGGCCCAAAATGACATTAGGACTTTTGCCATTGGACTGATGAGCTGTTGATTTTTGATGTGTTTGACATACGCTCGGTCGCATTGATTGCACCATAAATAATGAATTTATGCTGACAGCAAGTCATCATCAGGGCAAGGACATTCGCCCCAAAAACTGTTGATGGTGGTGAGATCGGTGGCAGTACGTCGGGTAGTTACTAGTACACTCAGTCTGCATTGTGCATCCTTTTTGCGCTGTTGTATGCCAACTAATAAAATATGTTTTTATTACAACCAACACACAACACAACACATCACACACACACACTCACACACACGTAACGTGTATAAAAATTAATGAGCCACGGAGGCGCGCGCGTCCCTTTCTGATCCTGAATGCGCAAAAAGGACGCATCGCTTGCAAATTTCACTTTTGGAATACAATAATACGTATAGAGTATATAATGCATAAAGGTGCATTAAACTTTATGTTAATAATATGCATAAATATGTCAGCTAATAAAATGAAACAGTCGCAATGGCATTCAGTTAATGCTCTACAGCTTTGTGGTTTCCAAAATACCATTATAATGTTGTGACTCTCCAGGATTTCTTAGCATTTTTCTTAGTGCTGATCATCATAAATATTTATGCTAAGCAAGCGTTAAGAATTTCGGTTTATAGAGGTGCTAATTGGATGCCATTGTTAGCTTGAAAGTCCTTGAGATGCTGGAAAAGTCTTCAAAAGTTTGATTGGAAATTGTTTCGCTTTTATTTTCTTATTATAGGGGTTCAATAAGAGTATCCTAAAAGTTGTTAACCTTCTGGAGTTTTATAATGCCTATAACGAATATTTCTTAGCTGTAGTCAGAATATCTTAATTGAATTTTATTTAATTTAGATAAAATAACATTTCCTAACTTCTTAGTTTCTTTTTTGTACATTAATGTTTCATTTTCTTCTCCATAAACCTTAATTTAAAAACTTTCAACTAAATACTAAACTTGACATATTCCGTTTTGCAACAATGTTTCTGTCCAGCTGTCGTCGGATATATAAAAAAACATTTAGCTACAATTTCCCTCCCTCGCAAAAGCAAAAAACGTATTTTTATGATATCAAAGCTGAGATTTTATTTTATAGATTTATATCCACAACTCGACGGATATTTTTTTATTGAAATAGGAAACTTTGTGCATATTGCATGCATCAAATGGCACAGCAACAATAACAACAACAACAGCAACATTGAGCACAAGGATAACAAACTTCTTCACTTGCAACATTTCTATCTTTTTTTTTGTCCCTGTAGCTCTTGGCTATTTTTATGACAAAGAATGAAATGAGATGAAATTATTGACGAACGAAAGAAAAAAACGGAAATCGCTGGCAATAGTCAGAAGAAATAAAAGCGAAATTACTTTTGATAAAGCAACAACAATACTTATAGGAAGGACTAGAAGGACTTCTACTACTACTACTACTACTAAAACTACACATACTCGTAAAAAAAGCTAAGGAAACAGCAGGAAGTTAACTACAAGAGGGCGTTGATTTGTCACAAGTAGAATTATGAGAGTTCCAGGATGTGTCCAATGAAGCAGCTGCCAAACAGCAGACAACAACAAGGGTAACAACAACAGCAACAGAAATAACAACAAACAACACTTCAATTACCGGAAAACGTGTCTGATAATACCTCGCAAGATTTTCCAGCCCCGCAAAAAAAAAGATAGAAAAGAAATACAGAAGAAAATGCGGCAAAAGTAAATAAAAAGTAATTTTATTATTTTGATTTTTACGGCCAGCAATTTTTTTCTAGCTTTTTTGAGTGCGTGTATACCCTGTAAGCTTGAAATAATTAAGGGTGTGTACTAATTTAATTGATTAAAATGCGGTTTAAAAATTGTTCATATAATTTTTATATAGAAAAAATTTCTTATATAAAATTTCTAGTAACTTAAAATGCTTTTAATTTTAATATAATTTATCAAATAGTTACAAATAAAATACCTTGTAATTTTGAATTTGCTGTAAACTATATAATAAATATAAATAAGTTGTTTATATCTTATTATTTCTATGTGTAAAATTTTTATAAACTACAGCGCATTTCTTTGCCGTTTATACCCTACAATTGCTTAGTATTTATTCTTATTAACGATGGCATTCAGCACATTCGTTTTTTATGGTTTATGGTTCGGCAACATTAATATTAATAACCAGTTCAAACATTGTTGTTGGCGCCAAGAGGAAATCGCAACAGTGACAGTAAAGTGTTGACATGTTGCCACCAGGATCTACATAAGTCCTTTGCACAGCAGGCGATATCCCTGCCGTACCTACTACGATGACTAGAGGTGTGTTTACGAATAGTTTTAATGGGTTATTATGGACGAGAGCCGGAACGAGCGGTAAAGAAAATGTCATAAATGTCATTTGGTCGTAAAAAGGCGAAATGCAATTTCTGTGCGACGCGTTCGCCTTGCCGCGCCCCCTAAGGAGCTGCACTTAAATTTATATTTTTTTATGCGCTCAACCAAACCCAGGACAACACACAAAAAGTGTCCTTGTTGTGACTCCTCGTCGAGGGCTGCGTGTGAAATTATGATAAATGTGCATAAAATCGCATCGCATCGAGGAACCGCACGGCGTATTCTGGTTTGTGTCTCTATGTCTTGCACTTTTGCTGCAGTTGCATTTCGTCATTGTTTTGCGGTCGTAAAAAAAGTGTCCTGGCGAAATAAGGAAAATTGCAAGGCGGCACGCACAGGACACAATGGTACAGAACAGCTACCGAATGGCCTTTTTGATTGCATTTTCTTTTAATTAAATTAGCTTTTTTATGCGCTGCTCTGCTTTTTGTTTGTGCTCATCAAACGGAAAAAAACCGGGGAAGATTTTGTGGGAAATGTGAACATGCTACTTAGGAGTGTCCTGCAATTTATCAGCATGCTGGCAAACTGAGAATTGCAATAAATTAGACAATTTAGATTTATTAGAAGTGTAAATGATAATAAAAAGAGCAAAGGTATAGCTTAGTACACTATAATGGAATAGTAAATGCTCTAAAGGAAAAAATAAATTACAGCAACTTAGGGTATGAGTTTCTGTTTGATATATTTAACAATCTAACAAACCGCCAAAGTTATCTTAAAGATAACTCAGTTGTATTGGGTTAAATTGGTTCGAAGTCGCAACATAAACTAATTACAAGTCCTAGGACTCCAGATAAACACTTGAGCCAGCCGTACCCGCCTGGCTGCCTGAGTGCTGGACTGCTGGACTGCCTGAATGTCCTGCTTACAAGTATTTTCCATTTCCGCCCATAAGGTAAACCAGAAATAGTTCAAGACCAAGACGTAGTACGAGTGGCAGTCGGAGAAATTCCAAACACACACTGACTGACCAGAGCTGTTTTGGAGCCAGGGCTTTTGCGGAAATTGCAAAATTTCTGCACCGTAATAAGATGAAATTAAGTTTGCACACAAAGCAAATAACAAGACGGCAATGAACAAACATTAAGAGGGGAAACTGGAGTAGGAGAGATTGGAGTAGGAACATGGTTCAATATATTTGTGTGTAAGGCGGCGGCTCAGCCACGCAGCAAATGAACCACTAATTGCGTGCCGAAATGCAATTTAGTGAACTTTACCCCAAACCCAATATAAACACACACCGATATATAAGTAAACAAGATAGGATAGCATAAGTTGAGAGTTACCTGGCAAGCAAATACCCTGTAAGAAAGATATAAGAAACCAGAATACCTAATTTCTTGTAGAACTTTCATGTTTATATTACGTTCCTGTTGCATTTTTTAGAACAGTTCCGATCTGGCTACAAAACTAACTTAGTTATAAACTAGCTGTAGAATTTAGGAGTCCCCATGCCAAATTTAGTAGCTCAAGCTCTTAATAGTTCTGAGATCTCTACGTTTATGCAAACAGACATGGCTATAACTACTCAGCTGTTCGGGAGTCTGCTGCATCCCCCGCTTTCTACTCTGCTCGAAAACCTATTACACCCTTATACAGGGTATAACAAGTCACGTGTGTGTTGATGTGTGTGTGTGTGTTTTGTGTGTATTGCGTGTGTGTGTGTGTGCGGCTGACCAAATGACCAAAGCCTTCTGCTGTGCAACAATTAAATTGAAAATTAAGCAAAAGTCTTGAGATGTGCAAACAAACGTGGCTGCCACACAATTTACATTGATAATGCCTCAAGTTTCACATTTGGCATTATGCAGAAAAGTAGTAAGGGTATTTCGATTTGGGAGCAATGGTTAAACCTTTAAGCCTTTTGTTACTCCCATTACTGTGTGTTATTTTTTTTCGTATTTTAGGAACTTTCGTTTAAGTGTTGACATTGATAAATTACTTGGCATTTGTTTTTAGCGTGATTTATCGCGCCCTTTCGTTCTTCATCCGCCAAACCAGCCAAACCAACTCAATGTCCTGTTGTCCTGTGACACATTGACACGTGTCCTTCGTTTTTGTCTGAGTTTTAATTAAATGCAAACAAAAATGACCATTTGATAAGCCATCCATACCATACCATACCATATCGTATCGTATCGTATCTAAAGGGATGTGCATCTGGATGAGTCAACTCGAGTGCGCATTTCCTCGGTCCACTTTTCAGCATTTTCCAGGCTTTTTAACTCATATTTAAAACGCACTCACATTTTGCTACAACAACTGCAACCAACTGCCATGGCATTAATTTTTATAGACTTGACTGCATTCATGAAAATTCATTGCCCTCTCCGCCCCTCCACACCCCCTTTATCCCACGAGTTCAACTCACGCATCCTTTACATTCTCAGCTGCAATCGAATTGCTGATCCCCAACAATCCCCATTGTGGTTCTTCATAGGCCGTTGCACTCTTGTGGCACAACAATTTTCAACTTAATGATGTTTCCAAATGCATTGGCAAATATGTTTTCACATATTTCCCACACGTTGCTTCAGCGAAAAATCATCAGCAGAACATATTGATCCATATAACGAAAGTTGTTTGCTCTATCCTTAAGAATTTTTTAATTTAATGGACAAAATTGTATTATGAAAACTAAATTGAATGCGAAAACCTTTTTTCTAAATAGAATTGTATATTTAGAATTATATATTTATATTTATTTAAGTAGCTTGGGACAGTTTTATTAAAAGACTTTTATCATAAACTTCACAAAAGTTTTAGTAAAAGTTTTAGAAAAATAATGTACATATCGATTTCTTGCCTTTCAACTAGTTAGATTAAGTAATATGGCATTATAATTAAATTTAAAATTGTGTAGAGTCTAAAGCACATAGATATCCATTTATCATATATACATATTATTATGAGCTAATTATATAGTTCTGTTAAGCATATTTTTAATTAACACAATTGAAGCTTTCTCACTAGTTAGTTATAGTTATTGTTATACAGAAATATCATTAGGTTACTTGCTATTATATTAACTGAAAATTCCCTGTATATATTAAAGATTTTCCGTTTCTCCCTAGTCAGTTATACCCCTAGTTAGTGTATAAATATTGACTGGCTGTTGCGGACACCCTTTTGAAACTGCATTTTGGGTTCAACCATTTGCAATATGTTTATGTGTAATTTTCAAATAAAGGTTTAAATGTTTTTGGCAAACAATTGCAGCACCTATTCGGCCAAAAAGGAGGAAAGGAAGTTTGCTGCTTGGGTTTCCCACCACCCCCCTGTTTTTTTGGACAACATTCGCATATTTTGTTTATGGCTTTTTGCCATATTTGCAAATGTGTTACATTGCGGTTATTTGTGCGTTCGATTTTGGTCATTGATATTGGCGGTTTAGTTGGATTCGATGCAGTTGCTGCTGATGTTTCTGTTTCTATTTTAGTTTTGGTTATGGTTTGATTTGGTTGTGTTTCCGGGTTTTGGTGGGCAGAACTGTCGGGTTTACTAGGTGTGCTTGAAAGCCACATGGTTGTGGTGGGGTCATTGCTATTTGTTTGATTATTTTTGAAAATGCGCTGGGTGAAAAAGGAATTTGTCCGTTGGCCATTAGCGCTGATTAAATTCGAATTTAATTACAATCTATATACTCTATACATTATGTTAATTTCACATACGTCAGTTGTAAGAACCACAATAAGCTTAGTTAAATTACGTGCCAATCAACCACTTGGCAAATGACAATGGGCCGAACGAACAGGCGTCTGATAAGACAAAACAGACAGCCAAAGACACATATTTGTTTAGCATAGAAATGGTAGAAGGAGTAAGACAATCCTTGTGCACAGATATATATATACACAAATTGTATCCTGGCAGAGGCTGACTGTTTGCTAATTAGCACATATTCCTTGCAGGCAAGAAAAACAACTCAGGCGACAGTGTCAACAATTCACGTGCAAGGACATTTCCTTGTCTCGTGCTGTATCTTTGCCTCGTACTCGTTGTCGTCTCGTCGGATTAAATTGTTCAATTTTAAATATGCTCTGTCACTTCATTTGTAAGGCAAGTTTCTTTTAGCAGAGATGTCGAGAAAACTTTTCCAACAGATTTAGAGAGAGAGAGAGAGCGAGTTAGGATGAGGGAAAAATCATTAACACGCCGCAAGCGAAGCCAAACGAAAGGATAACAGATTTTTCTGCTAATTTGAGACGTAGTCCTTTGTGCGTGACGACCAGACAAGCTATGGGAAGTAGACAGAGTCAGAGTCAAAGTCAGAGTATCAGAGTGCTACACCGGAGACACTATCTCCGACTTAAGATCAACTTCTTGCCTTAGACACCCTGTCTGCCCTGACTCCTTCGTCGTTTTGCTTGAGTGACGAAGCACAGAGATAAGCTTTTAGCTTGGCAGGATATGCGAGGGGGAAGGATAGCAAGGATTGTGTTGCGGAGTCTGTGAGTTCCCTAAAGTTTCCCAATAAATTGCGTTTCTCGGTTGCACGTTGACAGTTTTGCTTAACGCTTCATAATCAGAAAACAAATAAGTTGCCATCTAATTGTGTGTCTTATGCTCTCAATTCTCTCACTCTCCCTCTCTCTCTGACTGTCTCAGATCTACAATTAAAAGCCCAAGTAGTAAAAGTTCTTTGGCAATCCTTGACACAGCTGGCAGTTCCGTTTGGCTGGCGATAACTTTTAAATATCTAGCGTAAATACGAATGAATTGTCCTTAAACCAGAACGTTGGTCCTGTTCTTTTTAACGCGTCGTCGATTTGCTCACAAGACTAAATTTATTGTTGAGTAATTGAAATTTTATTTATATTAGTGTCCTTTTGCGCGGATTTCCTTTCACAAACACCGCAGGCGACTGTTGTCCTTTGCTCCTGTTCCTCCACAGTCTCTTTTTTCTCCCTGGTGGACTCAAGAGTGTAATTCTGGATGCTGGCTTGTAATCCAGCCTCCGGTTTAAGCTTCACTGCCTCATTGCCGCGGGGCTGATTTTTTATTTAAATTTGTTTTCTTTTTAGCTTTTCCGCCCTCAAAAACGGACATCGCCGGTAGAAAATCAATTACACGCCTTGTTGATGATTTCATTTCAATAAACTTGCGTTTATTGATAAGATGTGTGGTTTCGGATTGTTCTTGATTAATTTAAAAGAAAGTTAAAATATTACTTATATTATAATGTTAATTTGGAACAACTTATATAAGTCATTTTATAATATTTATAAATTTTATACAATAACTAAGCATTAATATTTTGGATTTCTAAGAAAATTCTTTCAAAATTAAAGATATAGATTTAATACAAATTTTTCAAAATTTCTACAGCAGTTAGAATATGTCTATTAAATTAAATGATATAAGAAGTCCTTAAATTTTTCAGTTTTAATCTTCAGAAAATATGTTAAAGCTCATAAAATCCTAGTTTAATTTCGTTATTTTGTATAATGCCAACTTAAGCTATACCTATTCATATAATTTGTCTAGATTTTCAGCTACTACTACCTGCCTTTCTACTCAGCTTAATATAACTTCTGGAAATGGTTCCCATTTGAATGCTTTGTTAATGCTTTTTAATTTAATTTTGCATGCCCAACCGCACCGTAGTCTATAGAACGAATAAAAAGCCAGTTCAACAATGTTGAAACACATTGTGGGGGAAGTGGCAAGACTGGGTCTGGGGGTTGCAACCCAAAGTGGCACTACAGTCAATAAGAATGCAATGTGAATGTCTGCCAGCCACATTACAACAACAGCAAACGACACATCGCACTGGACACGGTCGCTCAATGGCTATCAGCAACACACACACACACAACAAAAAAAACAACAACAACAACATAATTGCCGGTCATTTGCAGGAAAATGAACAATCCGTTGGCAGCATTCAAGCCAAGTACGCAGTTTACCCGTTTGTCATATGCAAATCAAACTCAAAAGGGAGTCTGAGTCAGAAAAAGGGAGTTTTGACAACATGATGTTGTTAGCAACATTGTTGCCGCAACATGTTAAGCAGCTGCTGCGTTTTGTTTTTACTGCTAAACGCAGTTTTTTTAAAAGAACAGTCGGGGAAATGGGATAGATATAGAGACTTGCATTTGATGGTCAGGATAAACTAACTGCTTGGGCCACTTGGAAGGGAGACTCGAGAGCCGTTTGCTTTTATTGGCTGACCACGGTACCACAGACAATTACGTTTACTGCGGTCAGAGATGCAACAACAACAACTATAACAACAATAAAAAGGTCATACTAAATGTTGTTAGTTATGCGAGCGTGTTACATGTCGTATGCGTAATGTGTGTGTGTTTGTAGCAATCTCGAGTCTGAACCATTTAATTTGAAAAGTTGTTATCAAAATAAATGCAACAATGGCACGAGCACGTTTGCTTCTTCCCCTGCTCTCCACTCTATCCTTCTAGCTCCACCTTCCTGCCGCTCTAGTCCATTTCCAGTTTGGACTTCTGTTTAATGTTTGGCCATAAAAACTGCCGCCTGTGCAAAATCTCATTAGAATAATGCACACACAAAGTGTGCAGAAATAACAACCGAGAGAGATACTAGTAATGGGAGAGTGAGTGCGATACAATTGTTGATTAAATTCATTTGAGTCATTTGCATATGAAATTGTCTCCGTCTGTCTGTTTTATTATGAAACCGCATTGAAAAGTCATTTCAGATGCGTCCTGCAGCACAATTTCGGGGCCACAAGCATAATGAAGTTGCCAAAGTCTTAAGTCGAGAAAACAATAGCAAAAACCTGAGAGAGCTCTACTCATCTTACTCTCTGTAGACAATGGCATTGCCAATGACTTAGGTGTTTTGGCCTGGCTTTGCGGCTGTCAAGTGACTGTGGCACAAGGATTTTCCAATGCACTTAGCTGGCAGGACGAAAGCGACCATTGTTCTATTTTGGGGGGATAATTTAATTGAAACCTGGCAATGCACAAGAAGCTACAATACATTGCGTTTCGGAAGCACAGCGAGGTGTGTTCAATGACTTTAGCATTGGACATGTTCTTGTGGCTTGCCAAAAGTTTCGATTGATTTGGATGTTTGGTAGTTACACTCAAAAAAATGAAAATATGTTTATATACCCTCTAAGGGGTATATTGGGTTTGTGAAAAGTGTGTAACAGACAGAAGTATATATGTTCTCGATCAGCATCAACAGACGAGTTGATATAGCCACGTCCGTCTGTTCGTATGAACACACAGAACTCAGAGATGGTAACAACTACAGCTCTTTTCATATATTTTTGTACCTTCATATTCCTTTAGAGACAAATAATATTAAACGATCCTGAAAGTTACATCAAGATCCAATTATAATCAGGAAAGTTATCATGCATCGAAAATCGTCAATTAACAGCAGAGGCGCAGCCACAGTGCCTATCACTGAGCTCTGCTGCAGCGCTGATCGCATGCGTGCGAGCGATACTAAAAATTCTTTCTTTAAATATTTCTTTTTACAGTGTACACATGTGTCTCAGTGAGTATTGAAGCGATGTGGCAACTTGGCCAAAACTTTTGGCAGTTGGGTAAAGTAAAGACGCGTGGTGTCTTACAACAGCTTTTACCAATTTTAATTGACTTTGGGCAACAGACCGCAGAAAACTGATGAAAACTTTTTACTCGGGCCCGGAAAATGCCTCGTTTGACTTTTATTGAATTAAAACGAGAAGCTTGAGTTGCTGCTCTTTCTACACTAATTGCTGGCTGTAAGTGAGGACGTGATTATCCTGTAAGGAACTATAGCAGAACAAAAAAAAAAAAACACATTCACTCGGCACATAATGTTTGCTCAGGTTGCGTCGTCACACATCCTGCCACAGGACCTTCAGGCAGCTCTGAGTTGAACTTTGCCAAGTAACGTGCAGTTTTTCCAAACAGTTTTTACTTGTGTGCATTTTTGATGAACTTGTGTATATCCTGGCTGAGTCCTGGCTGAGTCCTGGCTGAGTCCTTAGTGCTGTTAGTGCTTCCTTGTCAGCGCATCCATTTGCATATCGTTTACGTTTTAATGTGATTATGGCGTGTGCATATTCAATGCCTTATCCTTTTCAACTTTTCCTATTTTTTCCTTAGTTTTCTTGGCTCTGAAGTTAAGTTCTTTTTTGGCTACATTTTCTTGAGGTAGTTTTAAAAGTAGTTTGTGGTTTGCTTTTGCCACGTAAACATTAGCAATAATGAATATTTAAATGGCAGTTAATGGCTTTTACTTTGGCTTAAAGCCCAATGCAATTGACCTGCTTTCAGGCCAGGGCAAGAGTCACACCTCCATAGCTCTACAAAGTTTTATTGCAAACAATTTACAATAAAATGTATTTACGACAACTGCTTAAGTTGCTTGGCTCGAGTGTCTTGTTTAATGCACCTTTTATTGAACAGCCAAACAGCAGTTCGATAGCACTACTCCTCCTTCTCCCCCCACCGCAATACGCCACTACAGACCCGTGTCCATGCTCCTTTTTTATAGCGATTCATTCATTTTTTGTGCTTCTTGGTCTTTCGTTTTATTGTCAACTATTGACTGGCGACAGACAGGACTATATGTCAGCAACATAATTCACAATTCGCTAGTTTTACGAGTCGCTTCCGTTCATTTGGACACTGTGCCGTAAAAAGGCAACCAAGAGAGACAGATAGAGACAGCGAGTGAAACTGCTGCTGGGAATATGAGAATTGTATAGAGAATTGAGCACTGTGGCGTCGACGCGCCCGCATCATCAAGTGACCATTGTCCACTCAGTTCGCTTTTTTTTTACGGCATCAAGGGTCATCCTTTTGTGCTTAATGGCCGGGGTTGTGACTGCTGCTGCTGCTACTGCTGCTGTCCAGTTGTCAGTTGTCTCTCAGAGTTTACCAGAGGGTCAAGTTAGGAGGGAAAAATGTGGCAATTTCTCTGTTATTCGAGTGTTACGTCACTCGTGTTTTTATCCCCGTCTATTCGCCGTGCAAACATAAGTTATTTATGATCCATCATTGTGCAATATTTGGTAAATCTTACAGACTTTTTTTACGGCTCAACATAGTCCTTTTTTTGTTGTTGGAGGTGGTATAACATATGTGTGCCTCAGCCTGACACTTGGAGATTTATTTCGCTTATCGGCGTACAAATAAAGTTATAAAAAGCTGATTTGATTTTGGCAAAGTAAGTGAAATGTGCCTAAATTTAAGCTACTTTTGCCAAGTTATAAATTAAACAAGCAGCAAATGAAAATGATTCAAGCAAGCCGACAGCAAGAGACCAATTTGATCAGCATATAGAAAGAAGTACACTTCATATTATGTATAAGTTTGGTTAAGATGTTTTCAATACTTTTCGAGTTATGCGATTGGGGAAACTATTAAGTCTGGGTCAGAAGTGATTCCTTTCAAACGAATAGACCACTCTACTCTTTTAAGAGTACATGGTCTTCTAAAACTAGTTCAATTTCCACCCCTTTCTAAACTCCCATTGAATTGTCTTGTACTACATTGGCTTCAGTTTGTGGCATTTCATATATCATTTCACGTGCCAATGGTCGTGTAATTCCATTAATGCGAACTCCTTTTGATTGTTCACATAAAATAACATCAACTGTCTGTCAATATTTGGCAGCCAAAATTAATGTTACCAACAAATAAAATACAGAAGGCAACAAAAATACAAAACAAAATACATAAAAATGCAACGCAAAAATAACATAAAAAGTCAACCAAAAAGTAGGCAATAAATTGGCAAATGTGAAAATATTGAAACACATCGAAACGAGGCAGCGATCCGTGATAGAATTCAACCCTGTTTCGATTAACAACATAATTTCAGGAGTGTCATTAATGTGCACATTACGCCAAAATAATGCAAAAATCATATAATTTATATATTAAATGAGAAAAGGGTTGACCCATTAGTTGCCCCCAAATGCGAAAGGGTCAACGATGAATGACCACTAAACGGGACGGCGATAAAAGTGGTCACAAGAAGGGTTAAGAGGCGGGAGTATGGGAGCTTGGCCCTTTTGTGAGCTGAATTTGAGCATGTGGTCAGCAGTGAAGGCGGCACACTTAAGTGCCAGGATGCAGCAAGGACAATGGACCAAAAAGTGGAATGTCAAGTGCGGAAAAGAGTGGCAGAAAATGGCTAAATAAAGTTGTTTTCGTTATAGTTAAAGTATTAGAAGCTTGCACACAATTAATTGTATATATTCCCATAAATTATCTATATTTAATAGATGGCTTTCTGCACGCTAACGAACCGCGAAACTGTCAAAATATTTGCCACACATGAAACAGGAATGTTCCCGCACACAAACACGTTTCTGCTGTCAAAACTCAGCGGAGTGCGACGCCAGGACATATGCAAAAAAGAGTAAAGGAGTTGCATACGCGAAACGGAAGGATACGCATAGAGCATAAAAAAGAGAGCACGGAAACGTGGAAACGTATGCAAAACTACACGCACAACACACAACACACACATGTGGTCTTAACCCCTTGTTGCCGCTTGCATTTCCTTAGCCAATAGCGTGTGTGAGCATGTGTGGTGACATGATTTTGATTTAGTGCCACTTTTAAGGCCAAAAGAACTCTAGCACTCGTCCTGCCTATAAATTCAATTTGCGTATTTATTGATGCAGAAATGCGTCACACACACACACGAAAGTATGAAAAGGAGTCTCAGGATCTCAACAACGACGACGACAACTTAATGCACTACCAATTATAACTCAATTTTCATAAATAAGATGCACGGCAAAATGTGGCAGTGCCATTTATTGTGAAAAAACACGCACCACACAAACGACCAGGGCTGGAGTGAATGTGTGTGTGGGGGGGTTGGGCAAAAAGGGGTTACGCCTTGACAACTCTATGCTTTGATTCTGCCAAACAGCAAAAAAAAAAATAGAAAGGAAAATATAAAAAACCTATATGAAATATGAAACAACCGCATGTGTGTAAACATTTGGTTGAGTGAAAGCAGCGAAAGGGAAAAAACCAGCAGCAGCAGCAGACACTCAACCCCCTCAGTCCCTTAACCACCACCCAACCCTTGTCTCCCGCTCAGTCCCTTTCAGCTGGTTAGGCTTGTACCCTTTTCTGTTTTTTTTTTGTGTTTTTACTCTTAAAACATTGATTTTTATCACCAAAAATCAATTGCATTATTGTGTTTGACTTTTAGGACTCACTGAAATACATAAATATCAGCGATTTTACTTGTTATTTAGGCAGCCGTGGATAAATCAATTTTGGCAAGCTAAATAAATTACAAAACTATAAATAAGTAAAGACAGATAACAGGGTGGCCAGAAAGCAAATACAATATTAGTTAATGAATATGAAACACAATACATTTCTTTTTTGCTACTAAATATACAAAATTTATACGTAGAAAACATGAATTAAGAATATATACCAATGTTTCACAGGTTTCTATAAAATTCTAACAATTTTACCTCTTTAGAAAAGTTCTCTTTAGCATTTCATAATGCCTGATTAGTGTTTAGCTTTTAAGGGGGAGGCAGCATTATAAAGAAACGGCAACTTTAGGTTGTCAGCGCTCTAAAATGCCACATAAATCATAGGACAAGTTGAAAATGGCGTGACAGGATAGTGCTGGCAGGATGCGCCTGCTGCTGCTGCCTTTTCATACCTCTAGCTTCCAGAACTCCACACATGAATCACTTTATGGCGCAGCGAGTGCAACAAACTGTGATTAATAGCAACAGCCCCCAGCTTCTCGATACAACTTTCAGCCCCAGAACTAGACTCAAACTCGGACTCAGATTTGGATTCTAAAGCTGACAAATTTTCATGAATTTTTTATTAAACATTGAAATCAATTCCGTTTTGTGGGTGGTTGTTGTTGCATATGTGGTAAAAATTTAAAATTTCGTTCGTTTTTTTGTTGGCTTTTAGAGTTGCTGCTGCTGCACCACGTTTGACTTAACTTGTTGATTTATGGCTTCGTAGCTGTCAACGAACAAACGAACGGAGAGAACTGCCGTGTGCAGAGCTGGCATGAGTGGAAGTAGTAGGGGTACGCCCCTTTTTTTGCAGCAACATCATCAGACATACTCATAGAGCAAAGGACATGGCTTGTATCATTGTGTAAAACGCTTGTTAAACATTTCCCCAGCCAAGGCAAAGCATGTGACAGTTCGCCATGCTGTGATTTTACCAAAAAGAGGAATTTAAATTAGTTAGAAACGGTGGAAGTGCGTTTTAGGAAATGCTTTTTAGCATAGTTTTTAACATACAACCATAAATCACTTGACATTCCGCTTGGGTCAGACATACTACTCTGGTAACTTATATACATACAGGGTATATCACTTACTTTTATCAGCTGGGTTTCCACTGTTACAAAAGGGTTTTCACTTTCACCCTTTTACAAATTTTTCAATATTTACAATTACTTAGAATTTTAAGTCGCCGCTTCATATCAAACTGACAATTATTTGTCAAGTCAAATAATCAAATTGAGCCCCAGACCGAATACGCGCTGTGGAGCATCACAGTTGTACCTAATCCTGTGGCTTTGTCATGTAAAGGATATGGCATAAAAAAGGATTGCACTCGTCAAAATGTGATGAGACGCGCTCAAAACTCCTCAGGGGTATGTCCTGTTGCCCTCTCTCCTTTGCCTCCTGCCTCCTCCTTCTCCCCGCAGGCGTGCGTCAGCCATAAATGTTTATGATTATGGCAAACGCCGGCGGAAGATTTACTTAACACATGTGCTGCATTTTTGCATATGATACCAGCTAGAGATGAGCAAGAGTGTAATCCAAAGCTTAAAAGTCACTAGTTGGAATTTCTTTGGAAATCATACGAACTATTTGTATAGTATACATTTGTTTTATGCTTTTATTTAAACTGTTTTATGTGAAAGAATGGTGTGTTGTTCAAATATATTTTTAATTAAGTTATGTATCTTATAGATATATATATATTTTTAAAAATATTTATATTTAATAATTTTCCCTCGTTTTAATCGATTGAAAATATATCTCTTTCGCATTAAAAAAATTTACTTAAATTTAAAATGTATTTCTTACTTATTTTAGCTGAGAAATATCGTTATATACATTTTAATTCTTCTTATAATCAATAAAAAATAAATCCTGCTTCGCATCTAAAAACATAGGAATAATTTAAATACATTCCTAGCTTATTTCCCTAGCTGTAAGTCGTGCCTTGTCACGCTGTCATCTCTAGCAGCATTACAACCACCAAACTCCCGACGCTTTTCGAACTGCCAAACGCATAAAAACTTATGTTTATTTGACTTGGCTTTTTCCAGCCTCACTTTGGACCACTTGCAGCCCTGGTGCCAGGGCCTCAGCCTGGCGTTAATTGTAAATTTCGCGAATTGCGACGCCGCACATGAGAATGCGTATGTGGCGCTCTTTAGCTGCAAGTGACGCGAGTTACATATTTGACAATTTTCTACTTTATTTTAATCTTTTGTGCGCGTATGATAAAAATAAAATTTAACGATATTTCCGCCAGGGTTGCCCTTGGCTAGGGTTGCTGTGTTGCTGAAATGCGCGCATATGCCAGCTTTGAAATTATTTTTAATTGGTGGGCCCTCAAGAGCCGCAAGGTACAGTCGCGGTCACAACTCCATTCCCAGCCCTTGCAGCCTGGCGGGCAACAAACTGTCGCCCGAAAATAAAAAGCTTTCAAATCAAAGCAATTTACGCTTTGATTTGTGCGAATCGCATTTGAAAGTCGCCAAAAGCATACAAAAAAACGGCGACTCAAATTTGGCGCGTGAGATTTATGTAGTTGAAAGATTTATTCGCGCAAATTTATTGTAAGCCTTCGTCGTATTGCCCCCCCAAACTTCAACTGACCTCTGGCTTAGGACTTCATAGACTTGTTTACCGCTAAGTGCTTTAAAAGCGCATAAATCACGCGGTTTTTGTCCAACACATTGACACAAAATTTGCCAAAATCCGAAAGGATCTGCTGTCTGTATACAGTTGGTTCTTTTTTTGGTTGTGTTTGCTCTCCTGTTAGCATGCTTTTAGGCGCACCAAATTACGCGTAAATGGCAGCTCCAACTGTGACACCATTCACTTTGCTACTCCCTGTGCCTGTGTACTCATCCCCTGAATTCGGCATGCATCGGTTCATGTAGTCGCTGCGCCCGAGGCTTCCAAAACGGCACATACACAACTCGTTGATGGCATTTTAATTAGTTTTAGGAACTTGTAGCTGCCATTTGATTGAATTGTTGTTAGACACATTGTGAACAATGAGAATGGAAAGGGAACAGTACAGCAGAAGGGTAAGGGTAGTGACAGATTAGTAAGTGTGTTGCTGCCGTCAATGGATTAAAGCATAGCCTTTAAACGAGACTTCCACGCAATTCTCTAGCAATTCCTGTAAATAAAACCCAATGTTTCAAAATATTCTTTTTTATGTCTGCAAATCCCTCGTAAAATATTTACAAAATACCATAAAAATAATTTTTAAAAAATTATTTCCAACGCTTTTAAGCCCCGTGCTTCAGTCAGCCATCAAATTATGTTTCACATTTTTACGACATTTGTTTCAAATTAAGCAAAGCCCAAGACGTTATGCCACCACTGTAGATTATGCCTTCATTGTCCAGGACTTTTGCATATTTGAATAGAGCTTTTGTTGTAATTATCTGCTTGAGCGGCGTCTTGGCGCAATTTCCAATTAAAATTAATGAAATATTTTACAGGGTTTTCGCTTTGGGTCAGCCATAAAACCATTTGAAAATCTTGTCAACGCCGTCTCATAATCATAAACGTTGAACTGAAAACAAGGAATGGGAATTATTAGCACTACGTTTAATTCCCTGGACAACAGAAGGTCGCATCTTAGCAGGCGTCGAGGTGAGCACTTTGAAGTGTTAAGGTTTACTCCCTGGAGACTGTTGAAAAACCAGAGTTTGACATTATGCAGACCGTGTGCTTTGAAAAAAGTGCAGTCTATCGAGTTTGTCAGCACAAAGGGTAGAAGGGGCCTAAAAAAAAGTATATATTTTTGATCAGCAACAACAGTCTACGTTCCACACAGATCAAGTTCTATCCTAACGCTTCACCAAATCGGAAAAATATGTTTCCCAAACCGCATAACTTGCAAACTATTTGAGATATCTCAACAAAACTTTCGCATAACAAGCATAATATTAATTTTAACCTAGCGATCCAATTTTATTAGCATCGTCCAACTATTTTATATAGCTGCCATATAAAAAATCACTTAAATATAAGTTTTTGATATTAGCAAACTTTTTTGGTTTAAAAGATCTTTATATTTTATACTTGATATTGCTCTAGAATCAATACAGGGTCTTTTCGAGTCGTTGCGCTTTATGGTTTTATTCGAATTAGTTTTTTTTTCAGAACTGCTACTATTTTTTGTGTATTGTATAATTGAAATTTGTGTGGGTTACAAAAGTTGCTGCTTTTTAATTTGCAAAGTCTGCGCGTTGACGTTATAAATGACCAAAGCACATACGCTAAAATTAATGACAATGCCCAGCAACTGTCAGAGCGTCAGTCAGTCTGATGGACAAATAAAAAAAGCCAGAAAAAAACAAAAATACAAACAATTGCAAGAAATGTTTGCAAAAACATTTTTGCTTAATGTTGATTAAAATGCCAGCGCTTTCATTTCGCTGTTTTAGCGTGAAAAAATGTGCGACAAGCCAAGTTTTGCAGCCATTTGCTGCCTCTTCCCTTCTGCTGCTCCCCCCAACATGGCCAACACAACACAACATATTGACAGCCCAAGTTGGCCAAAAAGCAGCAGGCAACAGGCAGCTGTCTGGCCAAAATGTTTGGATGGACAGCAGTTGAAATGTTTCTTTTTCCGCAGGTTTTTTATACAGATTCTTTTGTTTTTTTTTCCAGTTTTTGGTTGCGTAGACAAATGAATGAAAATGTCAAACCGAACTGCGGACAGTTTGGTTTGTTTTGGGGTACAGAGTCGGACAATGGTTGTGTATAATTTGCATGCATATAGAAACTAGAGAAGCTGGAGACGACTGTACCTGGTATCAAGTGCAACTGTGAGCTGCAAGTAGCCATAACTTCCAGCTATAATGACAAAGCAATTAAAGCATTTCAACAATCAACCGTAAGGGCATAAAATTTCAGTGCTTCCCCCATTTTGGGGTGGTAGCAAGTTGCCCAAAACAATCAAAAACGGTGTCGAGTCGCCTCGCCAGCCATTGTCAAAAAGGGGGGGGCATGGTAGGGGTAATAGCTTTCAAACAATAAATGTCCGCAAAACCATTGACGTGGCCAGCAAATATATATACATATGTATGTATACAAGTTTGAGGTAATGGCAACAGCCAATGGCCAAGTCATTACAAGAGTGAAGCTGACAAACATTTGGGGAGGCGGAAAGAGCAAACTTTCGACTGCCAAGCAATTCATCTAATTTGCATGAGGCATTGGCCAAGTCAATGTGTGTGTGTGTGTGAATGGGGTAGTCGCACAATAAATAAAATTAAAATGATGGCAAACAATGAGTGGACACAGCAACGACGATTCCACATGTAATGAGAGAGAAAAGGCAGAGAAGTACTACCGTGCTTAGAGAATGGGAGGCAGTGAAACCAACAGCAAAAAAAAACCATGCGAGCAAAATTGAAAAGGAAATTGTTTGTAACTGCGAAACGAGTTTATTATTTTGGCACCCTTTCGAATGCAGACCAAGTCATCAGAGGTCCAGAGGACAAAGAAAGCGCGAAATTTTACATATGGCTTTGGCTCGGGTTACTACTACGGCTACGGCTCCTGTTCCTGTTCCAGCTCCAACTCTTCCTCCGGCCGACGGCAGTCCGTAACCTTTTTTAATTAAAATGTTGACAGGCACATGGAAAAATGCGCGCCGACAACACGTTTGATGGAGCGTTAAGAGGCAGACAACAGCAGAGCAGAGTTGCCACACACACACAAACTGACCAGCCAAAAAGTCAGTGCTGTGGGGCATACAACCAGTTGCTTTTTGCCTCATTGCACAGACATGACACACAGCATCGAGTACAAACTTTGTTTGCCGCTAAAGACTTGCCGAGAAATGCGGGCTTAAATGTTGCGCTCAGACAAAAACCGAGCCTAAGGCGAATTTTCTCAGCAGACGCGATTCTCCAACCCTCGCATGAGGGTTGCTAAAAATTATAAATGCCAAAAAAAAACGAAATGGAAATAGAAATTATTTAATTTATGACTATGTTGCTGACATTTAAGTGCTTTTTATACTTTCCACGACACGCGACAAAGAAAGTGGCAAAATGTAAATTTCTCGAGATTTGTGGGCGTGGCACATGTGTAAAATTTTGGCATAGAATATGATTTAATACATTTTAATTGAATTTTAAAGTGGTACACTTTTTGACCCAAAAAAAACCTGGCTTACAACGCATCTCCAGGGGAAAATATGCTCTTTTGTCTCATTTTCCTTTAAAATGTGCGCATATGTTGCTGCTTAGCTAACTGTCTTGCCCTGGAGCTGCCCCAGCCCTGTTCAGGGACGGAGTACAAAATGCCTTCGAGGCGTATCAGTTTACAATTACAAATGTCAAATTTTGACATGATAAATGGGCATATGTGAGGAGAGTTTTCATTTCTACTTACGCTCATTGTCGTAATCCCTAGGAATGCTCTTGGCATTTGCAGCTACTGAGATCTGGTTTAAAATTTAAATCTATTACGTTTATAAATGGCAGGAAAATGTATAAAAAATATTGTAAAACTTTGTATTAATTTCGATATTATTTTGTATTCTTACAAATATTTTAAAAATATATTTAGAGGATGCCACAGTACCAAAAACCTATATTAAAATCGAAACATTCTATGAAGAAAATGTTGTATTACAAAAGGAATGCTTACTTTATTGTGAAATTCAAAACCTTCGCTAATTAAGCCATTTATTTTTTAACATTTTCCACTGCTTTTTTCACCCAGAGAGACAAATAAAATATATAATAAAACAAACCCACAATTGGGGTGTTTATACTGATGTAATGTGACGGTAATCAGAGAGCGGTGAAAATATTTACGCTAACCCAACACAAATCATTTGAAAGTTGACACTATTGGGCAATTGAGACCAACATATAACTACTATATAGGGGTTGACATCACCTCACGTGTCACATAATACCTCAATGTGGGCAAGGTTTGCTCTTTCTCTATCTCTGACATTTTTTGGGCAATTTTGTAAAAGATCGCAAGCAATTAGCATGAAAAGGTATCTGTACTAGAGGGTAACTTGAGAAACTCTAACAGCTGTAACCAAAAAAATATAGGAAAACCAGATCTATCAATCTGTCTATCTATCGTTCTATCCATCTATGTATGTAGAGCAGTGACAATTCAGTTAACTGGCGTTTCTAATTGAAACTCACACTTTTACCCTTATGTGCTTGATTGCACTTGTCATCGACTATGAAACTGGTTGACACTTAAACTGTCATTTGGTTTGTCAACTAACCCAATCTAACCATTGTCTTTAACCTTTCAGTCGTCGTTTTGCGACCCTTTATAGAATGCCCCGTTTTTGGGTCACATATGTTCAACTTTTTGTGCATTTCGCCGTATGAATAAAGTTAAGTGCTTTAGTTTTGATTTTCAATTATGTCACATTAGCATTACCTACCGAAAAAAGACAACTCCAACTCCTCCGTCTCTGCCTTTTCATCCTTCTAGGCAAATATTTAAACAACGTTACAACCCCGAAGTGCGGAAACAGGAAACAGTAAACTATTCGAATCAACTCAATTTGCGCTCATGTGTAAAATTTTGTATTCAATTTTTTAAAAAGCCTGCGTTTATAAGCGGATTACGCATAAATGTTCACATATACGAACATATATACATATGGTATTTATTAAATTAGCTTTAAAATTGTAGCAAGTGTTGAGCATAAATTTAAAAAAATTATGTGTATTGACTTTTGGACTGGAAGTGCTTAAATCTGTTTTATTATGTCCATCGCTTAATGGATTTGACTGCAAAAATATGTGGAAATTGCAATTATTGAACTATAAAAAAAGTAAGAGCATGAATGTTGTATACTTACTCTGATTAAAGACTTTAAAGACTTTATCTTCTTTTAACAATGGATGTTAAACTAATAAAAGAGTTAGGAAAATTGGTTAGATATCAAAGACACTTACTAAACAGTTATTGCAATTTTAATTGCAAGTGTCATAAAGGCTATAAGTTTTTACTATAGCTATATCAAAAGTTCCTAAACAGTTTTCCACCTTCTATTTTTCTACATCGTTTATTTATTGAACACAGATACTCAAGCAAACCATCAGTACTTGTTATGCGAGACATAAAACTATGGAAAAATGTGCAATAAAATTTCCAAAGAAAGCAAATGTTGACTGTTCTCAAAGGTGCATGTCCCCGAGGACAATAACATTTTGCACGGGATTCCTTTTGGACTGGTTTCCACGTGGCTTAAATATTCAAATGGCAATAGCTGAAAACGGCAAACGACAACATGCAATTGGCTTAAATTATGGCAAATTGAATAAAAAATGCCACAGCAATTTGTGTATATCAAATTGTTGGTGCAATTTTGGACTGGGATTACTTAGCGCTAATTGAAAACCGAGTGCGCTAATCCAGCAATTATGTCAAATATTTGCAGGACCATCATAAGTCTTTGAGTGCAAAGGATAATTGAAGAAATGCCAGCGAGTCACGCAATTAGTTTAAATTATCTAAAGACGGCAGAGAATGATACAGAATGAAGAGAGAAAGAGAGTGAGAGAGAGCGAGATAGAGAGTGAGAGATTGGCGCTTTAACGAGACGATAAACAAGCACAATTAATAAAGTTGCCAGCATGTCGACTGCTTGCAACATATTTTGACCTTTTGACTGGCAACTGGCCACTGCCAGGGCTAAGAATGCCATACACTGGACAGCAAATTTACAACACACATGTGTTGTGCTGCTTACAGTCAGGACTTGCCAGGACATGCCTCGACATGCGCTTGAAAAATTGCAGCCAAAGACGAGGCAACAATGGCCAATGGCTACAATTTATGGCCAGCCATTTGGCCAAGAACTCACTGCCAAGCACATGACTAACGTACACTTATGAGATTAGACTTGGTAGTGGGAAAGGGAAAGTCCTTTCTACTTTTTCGGTTAGGTTGTCAAGGAGTCGAGGAAAACACTAATAGGCGACATTTGTGTGTAAGCTCCGTTTGTTTCAATTAGCGACATCTTTACAGTTATTTGCACAAAGTCTACGGCGATAGGCAAATTTTTTAAGCCGTCAAAGTTACCACCCAAAGGACAACCAAAGGACATTGTTGTTGATGAAAGGCGGCGGCAACTCATTGAACCACAAAATAAAGCGTATCATAATAATAATATCGTAATATGCAGTCGCGCCACTAATGCGTATTACCTAAGCCCACCCACTGCCACCCCTGCCACGCCCCCTCGCCCGTCGTCTGTGCTCAGCGGGAGGTCCTTCGTCATTGTTGTCCGTGCCCTGCCTCCAATGCATATCAAGTCTTTTACTTTGAAGCATTTTCACCGCTACCATTTGCCAACGTCTGGCGATAGACTTGCTATACTCTAACCGAAATTGGTAATACAGTTGAGTCTTGAGGTTTAAAAGGAGTTAAGCAGTTAATCAATACTTTAAATATTTGTTTATAGCAAATATTAGTTGCATTTTCTATATTTAAATTAGCTGAAATCGAAAGATATCTTGAAAATTCGATGCCATATTCAATACCACATTCGAATTTATTACTCACTTGACGGACTTCTATATAGTGTATACATTTGTCGTTGTAAGGAACTTAAAATAAGCCAAGTATTTGGTTTTTTCTGCTTTATTCTATGGTCTGTTTGTCGCGTTGCAAATCCGCCTAAGTATTTTTCGCAGCTGCCTGGTAAATTTTGCCACAACGTGAAATTTCCGTTTGAGCTGAGCTAAGCACAAAAATTTTCTACTTTACTTACTTATACACGATGCGATTCTTTATTATTATTATTAAACACGAAAAAAAGCAAAAGAGTGTCTACAAAAAATGCTGCTGAAATTTCCTGGCATTTTTTTGTTGGCTTTGATGTGTTTGTGGGGTTTTACCAAAGCGGCTTTAAGAAGCAGCAAACAAACTACATTTGCTTTAACTGTCTCTTGTCTTGGTTTGTGCCTAATTCCAGCTATAAGCCAATTTAATTCCCAGTCGTTGTGGCGCCAGTAAATCGTAAATTAATGAAATCACACGACGACCAAAACTTAAATCCTTCTACATAAAATGCATTGCATACTTGGCGGCGCCCCAATGGCCGAACTTGTTTGGTTCGGGAGGATTATAAATTCCCTTATCGCCATATCGCCCGTCCGCTTTGTTGTTGTAGAAATATGGCCAGAACGCATGCGAGCGCAAAAGAATGAGACCGAGAGATAGATAGAGAGAGAGAGAGACAACTAAAGGCCAAAAACCTAAAAGCCAAAACAACAAGCGGCAGGCGGCTAACAACGACAAATGTTACAACAATTTGTAATACGTAATTTGTTCTGCGTTTGCCTTCTGCACGTAACTTAAAACCCACTCTCTTCCCATGCTATACCCTGTAAATTTAGGGCCCTTCTCCAATTTATGCACTTGGCATTGTCTGCTGCTGCGGCGGGGTAATAAACTTTTGCCGCGACAAATTTAACAAATTATAACAAAGATTACGTGTAGTGCTGCAGTCCTTTGGTTTAGACCAATTTAAGCCAATTAAAGCCAATTAAGAAAAATGCTGCAATATTTGCTTACCTCTTTAATTGCATACAAATCAATAATTACAGCTTGTTTGGACTGCTAGATTTGCCAGCATAATATCAGTTATTTGCCAGAAACCCAATTTTAGTTAGGTCGAAGTCCTTTGAATTGGCATTCAACAGAATTGGATCATGCAAGTACTTAAAGTCCTGCTTAGTGCTTTTTTAGATGGTTTGAGTAAGTTTCCTCCACACACACATGTCATGCACGAAAGCGCACATTAAATATTTACACTTCATTTTATAGCGTCAGGGAAAGAAATATAACAAAAAATACTTGAGGCAGGATAAGACGACTGTGTAACGAGTTGTGGCACAAACGGGGCGAGTGCAATCACTTCGTCGCATATAGCTTTAATGGCAATGACAACTGTTGGGTTTTCCATTTTTTCTTCATTTCGTTTTGTTTCTTTTATATTATTTTGCTTTCATGCTAAATGCAGGACACAAAGAAGGACAACGCGTTGCAAGTGAACCGCAGGATATGGCGCAGGTCAACGGAAGCCATAAAATCCTCGTTTGTCACGCGAATTTCGCTTCAGCAAAATGCCAACACATGCAAAAGACAAACTTTTGTGCGGCAAAACAAAAAAAGACAAAAGCTAAAAAATAATATTAATGGTAAAAAAAACGTTGAGAAAGACAACGGAGTTGCAGGAAAAGGAACAGAAATAGCAGCAGGAGTAGGAGTAGGAACAGGAGCATCAAGTTTACTTTGCTAGCCAACTCGGTTGGAATTATTTACGTTTAGTTTTTATAGTTTTTTATGGCTGTATCGCGTATCGCGAGCTCCCTGAAGAAGGTCTCTCCCTTTCGCTATCTCCTTCTCTCCCTCTCCATTTCTCTCTTTGTTTTGGGGCGTTGGTGGGCGTGGGTACTCATAAAATATGGGCGCAGGTTTATTTATACTCCGCTGTGGCGACATTTTGCGCGTTGCAGTCGGTTTGGGTCTTTGTTTTTACGACTTGACGGATTGCACACGGCATGGACACTAAAAGGATATACTTACACTTACACAACGAAAAATGAGTAAAAAAGGACTCCAACTGATATTAGTTCAAATGCCCGCTAATGTCAATTAAATTTGAGCAGACGACGGCAGCTAAATGAAATTTTAATTACCGCAAATGAGCTGCAAGGGAAGCGGCAAGCTTAAGAAGACAAAAGGATACGCGATATGATGATCCTTTAAGCAAAAGGTAATCAAACTTTGAATAGTGCTACTTAAACTGAAAATTGGTCACTTTAAAAATATAATAGCTGAGCTATCAACATTATTATTGTCTTGATATTATTATCTTGAATAGCAAGATGAGCTATTATTTAGAGAAACGATTGTAAAATACCCTGTACTTACGCCGCACAGGATTTACTGACAGTATATTTTTGTAAGAAAATAGTTTACAATACCTAAAATTTATAGCAGATTTGTGAATTAGAGTTCCTAGGACTACTATAAGATTTAAAGGTTAGAGTCTGGTAAATTTGCTAAGGAAAGATGAATTTGGCTTAGATATCTCCAGAACTACTTATGATTCCTTTACTAAAATCTTTTATTCGAAAGCTTAATCCTCTGACCGATATAAGATATAAGTAGTTCCTTGAAATACATCAAATTTGGATAGCAAATTCAACAATGTTTGGAACCTCTAGAAATCAAACTATGTTTCCCCCTAAGCGTATACTTTCCAACGATTTCCGATAGATAGTCTGTAATTTATCTGAATATTTTAACAATGTAGATATCCTGTTGGCTCTACGAATATTTTGACATTTTTTGTATAGATTTCTGGTTCATACATTTCTCACACAATTCTCATTCGTCCTCAATACGTAATCACATTTTTCATGTAGCTGTTTTTTATGCCCAAAATGGTACACATGTGATGTCTGCTGATGGGGAAGAGACTGTTGGGAGGGTGAAAGGTGGGTGGAGTGCGGAAGGCTGGCAAATGTTTACTCAACTGTGTTGAAAAACAATTTTGGCAAATGGCCAAAAACGGCGCGGCGTTGACATTACAACAAATGTCATGTGTCAGTGTCAAAAGAATTGAAAAACAGTCGAGGTTCAAGGCACCAGGCGCAAAAAGATTCAGGCTCTGACTCCATGGCTGAAACTGAAGGAGGATAGGAAATGTCAACACGAGTTCATCAGTCAAATGAGTTGTCTCTGGGAGTTGTTGGTTGATGGTTTAAGGGAGGAAGATTCACCATGTGTTTACGCATTTCTAACACAGTTAAGTGAGACACAAAACACAGCCAACTTTGGGGGCAACTCTTATCGCATGTCAACTAAATGTGTTGACCTACATTTTTTCTGCACATGTCTCTGATGTTTATTAATGTGGCAACTCTAAAAATAAGAGACTAAGAGTTCTGTAAATTGAATCATTTAATTAAGTGTGTATAAAGTTAAAGACACTGACATGGCAAAAGTATTACTGTTAACGGGTTCAACCGATTGTAATCGAAGCTGTAGAAAAAATCTAAAAGAAAATTTCCATTTTGCTGCTCATTCAACTGACGACTGGTTTCATTTTAATTATAAACCAAATTCGTTTTACAAAATGTGCAGCGAGGCTGGCAAATGAGCAGCAGCCTGAGCACTTGAGGAGCCAGCGCTCCATGAAGTTGCAAAATATTTGATCAAGTGTTTGCTTTTTTTTTTCATTCCTGCAAGTGAAAGCTCGCTAAACAGTCGACAGGAGGGAGGAAGTAACTTTTTTTACGCGAATTCATTCAGTCAGGTTTAATGAACAGTCGGGTGGCCCAAACAGTGGCACAAAACCAGCGTCTTGCCAACCAGAGAGGGAAGTATGGTGCAGTACTACAGTACACTTGCTGTTGATACAACTCATTAGACGCAAACGAGTGCATACTCAAGTGGATTTGGTCAGGGTTCGTGAACAGCCCCCTGAACAGCGCGCACAATTTTACAGTGTTTGCTATAGAAAATCACTTTAATGTTGAATAGAAATTGTAGTTATGCGCAAAACTGATCAGCATCTAGTCCAAATAGTAAGAAAATCACCTTAAATTGTAAGAAACTGATATGAAATTCAGTTATGTAAGTCATTAAAATGTTTAAACTAATCTGTATGCTTCTTGAAATGAATTCCTCATACTTTATGGTATAAAGAAACGAAATTTCTAACTTGTCTACACAAAGTTTATCCCATCAAAACTGAACTTATTTAATTCTCTTGCTAGCAAACCTTAACTAACTTCTCGCTTGAACTTCTCAGTCAACTTTCCACACCATTGAGTGTAAAGCAAGCAGAAAAATATATTTTTTAATTGAAATGCGCTGCATATGGACCTAAGTAAACAGACGTCTGTGCCGACACCCACAACTCCTGCTGCTGTGGGATAAAGTTCATTACTAATCTGCTGCCAAAGATAAACTCTGAAAATTTTTAATCAAAACAAAAAAACAGAAAATGCGCCACTTTGGCAGCTTAGCGAAAAGAAAATAAACAAAGCCCAGGAAAAAAATGACAGCGTAATTATTTGGCCAAAATTATAGAGAGCAAAAGGTAAAGAAAAAAAAAACGTCAGATAAAATAACAAAAGCGCGTCAAAGGATCAAAGGTAGAAAAAAAAGACAGTCGCATATTCCTTGGAGTACAAAAACCCTAAACAAATATGCAGCGAGTATTGCAGCAAAAGAAGTTAAGATAACTTTTTTTGGTTGTACGCAAAGTGCTAATGGAAATTTAAGCGGAAAATTCTAATAAGCTCGACGTGGCTGCTTAAGGGTTGACTAGCCACAAAATCAAACCAAACTCCAACCGAGCATCAATGACTGACCGAGTACCGAGTGGTCGGAGAAGTGTAGAAGTGTTCAACCCTTTTGAATGGCAACCGCGAAAATTTAATTCACGCGTAAAAAGCATTTTTCAATCATTTTGATGAGCCACAAAATATTTTAGCAATTTAAGCGGCTTTCGACTGAGAGTTTCGCATAAAATTCTTAATTAATAATCTGTAGCGAAGCTGTCGCAACCTTCCAGCTACTCCCCAACCCCAACTCCAATCCAGTGGCAATGTGTAGTCAATTGAAAATTTTTGGTTTGGCAATGAGCCGTTGAAATCGCTATTAAAGCTCTTGTAATTAAGCGTCTCACAGTCTGTGGGGCTTTATGACATGATTATGAATTGCCTCTTTCCCCTCTCAACACATTTTGGGGTTAACAAAAGCCGCAGCAGTCAGCGCCAGGCCACAAGTTGCCACACTCCCTCTCCCCCCTGGTCAAAAGTCAATAGTTGGCGGCATAATTCGATGAAAAAGGGGTGAAGAATATTTTGAACAAACGATAAAGTTTTCAGCGCAAAATTAAATTTTGAAATTTTGCTTGAATTTAAAATTAATTAGTTGATCGTTTGTGTTTTGGTTATGCAAATGACTCTGTTCGAAATTGTATATTAATTAGCTTTCACTTCGCACACTCGATATACACTCACTAATCGAATGACATTTATATAGCACACGAATACTGTTTAAATTTTGCACATCTGGCAACATATTCTGTTAACCAGAGTCAACAAAAAGTTGCTGACATTTAAATAAATTGTTAAACATTAGCCAGATAGCTGACAAAACTAACAATTGGGGCGTCGTGTCGGCACACATGGAAAATGGCAAAGAAATTGCCGCAAATCAAATTTGATAAACAGCAGCCAGAAAAAAAAGGAAAAACTACCCAAAAAAGCGATGAACGACGCAAAAAACAAATAGGGAAATGAGGGAAAAAGTGACAGCAAAAAAATGGCAAAGTGTGCCGCAACTGACAGCACGGGAGAAAATAGTTAGAGAGAGCGCGAGGATGTGGAAAAACTGACGGAAGACAGGCAGGAAAATGTTTTATTGCTGCCATAATTTTGAGTGATAAGTGACGAAAATCAATCGATGAGAGGCCATCTGACTTCCTCCCTTTAACATAGGGTAGATATACGATTATTTATGCAACACTGATTATATATATCATCATAATCATTTTTTGCTGCTGCACACGAGTCCGTTAATAGATTCTCGCTGTTGTTCAAGTAACGAGTCAATGGGCTGTTCTTTAATATAGATTGATTGGTATGTACGGATGTAGTTACTGTTTAACCAAATAGCAAAATATTCTATTGAAAAAACTGTTACAGAAATGGTTTGAAAATCACAATCAGGCTTCGAATTTGACTTGAATTTATTTGTGTTTGTATGGGCCTTGAACAAACCATAGATAATTCCAACACAGCCTGCATAACCACACAAAATTATTGTCTTTTAACTTATACACAGAAAATCTTGGGTTCCGAAAGTAATTCCAAATTGACTTTGTTGCGAATTTTATAGGCCCAGATTCAGTTGAACAATAGAGGCAATAGGCAACTGTAGACACATTGTCAAAATACGCAATAGTCAGACAAAAGACTGGCAACTGAGGGTTGCACAAAACACCTTGAGACTGAAACTGAGACCGAGGTACTGAATCTGTCTGATTAGTGTAAATAATTGCCAGTCAGAGGCACAATAAAAAGGAGTCAACAACAACGAGCGAAGAACTAATCTTTTGTTCCACTAAACTGCCAATAAAATCTAAAACAAAATTATTTTAATAACGAGAAAAGTTCGGCATGGAAAAAGGTAAGTGAAACACACACTCAAATTGTCACACAGCGCGGCAAATTGACAACAAAGTTGCCTGCCCATTGCCTTGATCCTTCAAAGGATCTACACTGAGCGCAGGCGCAACTGCGCAGCTGTCAAAAGTGTGTGTGTATGTGTGACATTAGCGCATGACAAATGTAACAAGTTGTTGCCTTTTTTTTGGCAAACAAACACGAAACAATGGCAGCAGGACTTAAGGAAAGCTAATAAAGAGACGTCGCCTGGATATTTTTATTACCACAAAAAAGGGAAAAAGAGCCGAAAGGAGTTCGTCAATTGTCACTTTGGGCGCATAAATTAGGGTTAAAGGATATGAAAGATACGGCTCTATAGAAAAATGTATGAGAAAATATTTTATTGATTGTCTGTGACGCAACGAATTTAGCATCAGTACAGCTAACTAATAGAATTAGAATTTTTAGCGGCGAATGAGTCTGATGTTTTTAAAGCTTTAATACTATGTTAGCTCTATACAAGTTTAAGCAAATTTACCTTTAAGTCTTTTAAGGAAAACTGTATGATATAGTCACATGATGCTAACCAAAGTTGGTCGGCAAATAAAAGATAATATCAACTATACAATCATTGTTAAATTTATTTAATGTCTAATTTTTTTCCTAACTTAACTTACCTCATAAAACTTTTGTATTAAGCTACAGCTTCTAAAAGCGACACCAACTTTGTCATAAATATCATATGTACATATATAAGAATCCATCATAATCATGGCTTTTATTGTGTTGGTTGTAAATGAAGTTGACTTTTAATTAAAAGCAAATGTTTAGCTTTGTTTTATGTCCGAAATAAACAGGAAGCCTAAGCAAATAGTGTGTACCATTTATCACTTCGTCCGTTGCTAATCCTTTTGGCCAGTTTGAACGGTCGTATTTCATGTTTTATGGGCAGCTAAGCAACTGCCGCTAAGCCTAAACATGCGAGCGAGTGAGAGAGAGTATTCGGGGGATGGGATTCCCCACCAAAAGCAAATAATTCATCGATGGTCTGCGTGTTGGGCAACTGTTACGAGTATTTTACACTACTCCCTGTGTCTTCCTCTTGTTCCTTGGCTTCTTCTTCTACTGCTTACACGACGACGTTATGTCTACAGACAAATTGCCATAACCATAATAGTTATGTACTTGGGGAAAGGGAACTGGGTGTGGGTGCCAGAAGTAGCGAAGAGTGCTGTTCTTGTATTCCCATAAAAAGATGATTTCATAGACATTTACGCACTACGGACTATGGACTAAATGCATACGATAGATGAGCATGAAATGAAATAATAATAATACAACATAATAATCATAACAATAATTGTTAGATTGATAGAATGAAAAGGACTTTGGAAGCTGTCGTCTGGTTTATGTGCATGTTAATGGACGCAGATACATTTGATGACTGTTGCCAACGTTGAAGTTGAGATACAAAACTATCTGAAGTTCCCATGTTTCTCAAGCTTCTGCGCACTTTTTTCCTTCTGTTTGATTTACAATACTGAAGGCTGCAAGACGCTGAGACATTTCAGCTCATAACAAAACAAACGTAATAATTATGTTAAAAATTATATGGCACTTCTCACCCCAGAGACAACAACGTTTTTCTTTGTCTCTCTCTCATTCTCTCTCGCTAATCTGCAGATTTATATGCAGAGAAGTTGTTCAATAAAATCGTCTAAACCAGACCATAAACAAGGATATTTTATGAACACTTCCTGCCCATTTCTTGGCACAGGATTAGCGTCGTGGCATCGCAGTGCTCATTCTACACTCTATGACGAACTGACCAACTGACCAACCATTCCAGAGTCCACAAACATTAAAATATTTTGCCTTCACAAAAACTTTGCACGTTTATCCTTTGGTCAATTGCTTGGAAAAAAGAGCAGCAGAAGAATTCCAAATTGCAGTGAAACAAAGAACTTCTTCTTTGAAATGGTGGGAATGTGGAAGAGTTGCAATTTGGCAGTTTCTTAAGCGACTGTCAATCTGAATAAAGATGATGCTCACACATGCCATTTAGATATTAAACCATCATCATCATCGACTCACATCATTTTGGCCATCTTATAAATATGTCAAAAAGAACACTTAACACAAATGCGTTCAAATGATAATTACGGACTTGGACTGGCGAAAAGCACTGAACAACAAGACGAATAAACATTATTCGAAAGCACGGCGAATGAAGTGGCAACAACTATTACAACGCACTTGCCTCTTATCGACAACAATCCAAAGGCATCCAACAATCCGCCTCTGTACTTTTCTTTCTTTCCTTCCATGTGGCAATAACACTAAAAAATTATGACCAACAACTGAAAGAGAGCAGAAGAAGAAGTGAAATTTGGAAAACAAAAGCGAACAACTTTTAGCGGGAATAAAGCCAACTGTAAGCATTCATGGGGATTTAAACGTTTATTTATAAGGTTTTAGATGGCAGTCGGGGAAACTTTCCTGGGGATGAACTCGCTACTTGAATCGACTTAAAGTCGTGGCATTTCATTGAATTGATAAAATCAATACAATATGAGTGCTGTGAGCTGTTGAGTACACATTTCCAAACTTCAAGTCAAAGGTTAGAGCCAGTTTCAGACATATTTATACTGTGTCTAGTCCAGCTATTACTTACACATGCCGTAATCGACTGGTATTCACATATTTGTTTATCTTACATTGCTTACTATTTGCTGGACATGAAGCTGATACAGAAACTGAACCTGAATAAGCTTTTTCATTAGCCTAAAACTGATAACCGCCGGAAATGTACAGCAACTACAACAACAACAACAAGTTAACCCTCAACAGAGCACACTTACATTTGGCATCTGGTTATCTGGTTCACGTTTCCATCTAAGTATCTTTTTTTTTGTTTTCTCCTGCTGCTCAATTAACCCGAGGCCATTTCTACTTAGCCAAACGAGTTGTGAGCAAAGCTGTTGACTTGTTGTCTGACTTTTTGGGTGGAAAAATTGCAATTTCCTGTAACTTTCAGCCAAAACAAAGTAAACATTAATCCATTTACAAGCCCAATGCTCCATGGTTGTCCCTGGTTTCCCTCCACACTGCCTTCTCCGCTGTTTTGGGGTTCACTTAAGTGACGTGGTTTTAAAATTTGTCAATTAAATTAAGTGCAACCGCAGGCGGAATACGAATGAGTGAATGACTGACTGACTAACTCCCACTAGCTCCCACTATCCCACTTCAACTATTCATAAACTGTGTTGATAGTTAGCTAAACTCTAGCACACTCCTTAGCCCTCCTCCATTGCCTCTTCGTTTCCATCCATCTCGCTTGTCTATCGTCTGAAGTCTGCTATGAAACTCTAAAGTCGTGTCGTATGTGCCCGGGCAACTTATTTGCCGCTTAATTTAATTTGTGTCGGAATTTTGTCTTTGGGGGCCAATAACAGGAACCCAACAGCAACTGAGTAAACTCCTCACTTTGAGTGATTTATGAAATACTCTGTAATTAACTATTTATGTGTGTGTATGTGCATGTGGAGCTTTAGTCAAAGCACTTGTCTAATTGAGAGCAAAAGGGATAAGACTGCAGATTGCAAATATAATGAAATCTAAGACGATATAAAGCTATATGAAATGTCTTTATTGCAATATTAACTGAAGTATAGTGAAGTATAAGTGAATTGTTATCAATTTTCTTAACAACTGCTCCAAAAACTTACTTCTGACTATTACTTAATGATAATATCTTTTCTATTCAAACTTGATACTCAAAATCATGCTGAAAAGTAACTGAAACCTTATCCTAACTGTCTGTCATTCAGTTCTGTGCTCTCAACTGAAACAGAAGTTCTTTGGAAACATATTTTAGCCCCTTTTCCTACTTACTTACCCATAAACACTCGATCAATATCAACATTTTTAGGTACTTAACTAAAACTCTGGACTCTTTGGACTTTGTTATATATACCAAGTGCAGTGATATGACCTTAAAATACTTTAAGCGATCATCAGTTGTGATAATCCGCTTGGGTAATTTCAAGAACACTTTGCTGGGCAGTAAAAGACTTTAAAACATTGTTACAAGGGTTGACATTCAGCTATTGTAATGCCACGACTATATCATTATTTTGTATACGTCCGGTTTTAATCCATTTCCAAATATCATTTTTCAATTGTTTGACCAGATTGAAAGGATAGAAAGAACATTCACAACAACAAGATAGACAACAACACCTTGCCACTAAGCGCGAAAACCAATAAAAAATCATAATTAAAACTCCAATATGTTGCGAGATATCCTGCTGTGTGACCATCATCAGGCCAAAAGGGACAACCACCAACTGACAAAACAATTTCAATTTTGGTTTAAAAAAAAAAAAACAGTAGAAAATGGAAAAAATCGAAAGGAGACGCGCATTTTTCCAAATTCTTTTTTACAATTTGAAAAATGATACGAAACGTCATTATGTTATCGAGGAATATAATAGGTTGAGGGGGAGATTGGGCATTGACATTTATTTACTGTGTTCAACAATTGTAGCCAGGCATCCTTTTGTTGGGCAACAATTTGGCTGAAAGGATATGCCACGTTAATTGTGCCATTTTGTGGACAGTCGCAGCAGGAGAAAGTATAGAGTGGGAGACAGTCAGGGAGAGAGAGAGAGAGAGGTGAAAGGACCCAGCTACTCCTACCCTAAAACATTGCCACAGTAGCCCATCGATCATATTTCATGTGGTTGTCCTGTATGACTTGCTTTGATTGCCAGCAGGACCTCTACCCTAACCTATCGTATCTTTTATTTTATAATGTTTTTTTTGTTGGCTATCTACTTTTGGACAACAGTAAACCCAAAAGGGGTAGTCTCCATGTGTGAGTGTGTGTTGAGGGTGTACTTGTTGTTCCTCTCCTCTCACACACTCTCTCCTTCACACTGATTATGATGTATGACTATCTGTTCATGTCTTCTTGGTTGTGATTCGGTTTCCATTTCTATTTAGTTTCGCTTCATTTTTAATATCCTTGCATGATATTTTTCACTTTTCGTTGCGGCTCAACAGCATTTTTTTTGTGCAAAAAATGCCTTGAATTTGTTGTCATTGATATTTTGGGGTTTTTGGAATATCATCAATCAAATTATTCGCTCGACGTTCGCTGCGATTTGACAACACATCATCAATTTCTATTGTTGTTCAATAAGTTTATGAATATTCATAGTTTTTTTTAGATGCATCCCACATTCAAACAGTTCCCCATTGTGTTTGTTTATTCATCGTATATATTTTATTTATGAATTCTTTTTTGCAGCTTGTTGTTTAGTGTTGAGTCATGTTTTTGCAGTGCAAAAATGAATTGCAATGTCGAATTTTTTGAATATCAAAAGGGGTTAAATGGTGGCAGAGCTGGAGTACAGTTTCGTCTTAAACCTTAAGCTCATTAAAATAGCTTTGCATGAAACGGCAACTCAATGTTCCATTACTAATTAGGAAGCTGACCAAAACTCAGCCCGTGGGGACACTAATTCCTATGCCGATTGCTCTGCTTCCCACCATAACTGTCAGCGGGCAAAGACCACAAAATATGAACTGCTGAAAGTGGAACTCTGTACGCATCATAAACTGCGACAATAACAACAAACAAACCAAATGGAACGGATCCCAAACTAATCCTCCTAGCCGACTGCACTTTGCTAACACAACATGAAAACAGAAACAAAAACAAAAACAGATAGAGTCCAAAAGGACACACACAGGACACACCCAAAATGCAATGAAAATATTTTGACAGTCCAACACGATGAAAGAGAGATACATACTATATATGCTATATATTCTATCGGGGTGATAGAGCCAGAGAGTTATGAGAACGACGACTTCGCGTACCGCTTTTGATGTCCGATTTCCCTGTCCATCGTTTTGAGCCACACACGGAGTTGGAATTGGGATTGTGGAGAGTTAAGGCCAATTAGCAACACGCCTTGAGAAACGCACAGGTGTCACAATTCGGACTGAAAAATATATTTAGTTAACCAAATTAGAAACAATTAAGGGCATTCCCCATACGATTGTTGAACTGCGATAAGCATTGAGTATCGTCTGATATGCGTGACAGCTGAAAATTATTTTGCATAATTTGAGTGTTCATCACTCGATTGTCAGCAGCAGCAGCAACACAAATAACGATAACCGACAAGGAAACCACAAACAGTCTGATTACTACAAACAGAGGGGGACCAACGAAAAAAAAAAGAAATAATGCTGAAAACATAAAAATTAATGCAAAAATGCTGTACGAAAAGCGACCGACAATAAAAATACATAAATTCAATTAAATGTGACAAACAAAAAATAAAGGAAAAATATTATAAAAAAAAAACAACGTGAAAACCACCGGCCATTAAATTACTAAAAATGTAATAAAATGTTGTATGCTGTACATAATTAAATAGCGCTGGTTCGAGTTTGATGAGAACAACACTCTTGTTTTGAAACACCGACGACAGGCACTGTATGTGTCAAATTAACAGAAAAATATATAAATGTCATTAAGCTATTAGTTAAACATTTAAATTCAAGTAGTTTAAGATATCAACTAATTAACTAAATGTTTGTGGAACAAAAACTTAAAACTATTAGAACGGATTTTCCATTATTTTGAAGCAATAAAAGAAGTATTTTTTATAAAATAAATTAAATAAAATAATTAATATTTATAAAGGTAAACTATTAATATTATTCTATTTTAAAGACAGTTTCAGTATTTCGAAAAATAGTTTCGACCCAATAATAATTGCTTAAATCTAAAATCAAATATTCAAATACAAAAGCTAAATATTTTTCTACAGGGTATTCTATAGCAATGCCACTCGATTTATTAATTTCTTTCCCTATTGCTAAAAAATAACTGAAAAAAAACTCAAACAAATGCCAACTCTGAACACTTTTCACACGTTTTTTGCGTCTGGCCACGCCCTCATCCGCCCACCTCACACAGATTTCTGTCAGACATTTCCGTCGTATCGGACAACATGTTATTGGAGAAGAGCGTACAAAAACATACATGTATGTGTGTACAGCAATACATGGCAAATTACGGTAATTTTCAGTGTTGGCCAGCGGTTTGCAAATAACTCTTCGCATTCGGTTCTCCGTGTGGTTGCAACCGGCACTTAAACTGTCACACGTGTGCGGCATTGCGGTAATTATAAAGTCATCTTGACATAATCAAAAGTGACAATTACAGCCATTGCACAGGAAGGCAAACCGAAGGAAGTTGCTGCTCTATGATTAAAGAGTCAATGGCGTTATGCATATACTATATGTATATTGGTAACACTCCTAATTTAAGGTTAGCTAACAAAAGTCACGCGTCATTAGCTAGAGCAGGGGGTGTAGGAAAATCAGCCGAAAGGGGCGACAGACAGGTGACAACTTTTGCAAAAAGGGCTGAACTAATGATACCAGAGAGAGTGGTGAATTGAAAAAAATTAGTAATTGCTTAGCAAAGTGTGAGAACAGATACTTCAAGCTATAGATCAATCGATCAAACGATCTTGTTACCTGTTCAATATTATGATAAGCCTGAAGAGAGACGCAGAGAAAGAGATGATGAATGAAGACAGCTAACAGCAAATGTAGAAGGCAGCTTCCAAGTCATGACATTAATCCAGGCAAAGAGCGTAAACAGCGACCCCTGAGACCCAGTGGAAACGGGAAGGTACACAAAAAAAGTAATATGCAAATTTATTTAAGCCTGAACTAAACGGCCTGCGAGAAGCGTTAATTTCGATAAGCTGCTGGGCAAACACAATGCCAGAGCAAGAGAAAGAGAAAGAGACAGAGATAGAGGTAGAGATACTTTCTATAATGTAATACCTCAATAATCTCACCGGCACATACACCTCACACTCACACACATACAGAGGAACGGAAAAGAAAAAGACAGGCGCTGGCTGACAGTTATAAATCTCATTAAAAGGTTATTGACTGCTGAGGTACAAGGATTCCAGCATAGAGGAAGGAGCAAAAAACAAGAGAAAAACGAGCCCCTGGCACCAGTAAAATTTTCTTTCTTTTTACGCTTCAATTAATACAAAAGTGTTTAATGGAGAGAGAGGGAGAGGGAGTAGGAGTATAGATGTGGTCTCTGCTTGGACTTGACAACTGACAACTGTGCATTCATGACAATGACAAGCAAGTTAAGGAGTTGAAGGAGTGGTTTTTCTACTGAATATAACCCTTAACCACAACCTGAAGCAGCTGCAAATATAAAAATCTGACAAAGTGGCGAGAGCGTAGGCTCTACGTTCAAGAATTTATGCAAATTGAACAGCAAACCAAATTAATTTCAAAATGTGTCCACCCTCAAGTGCAAAACATACATCAAAAGAAGTAACAGAAGATATGCGGCGGGGAAGATATACGTACAATTAAAAGTGCGTATCAAGTGGTAAATAAGATAGATAGAAAAATCAACAGCAAACTGCAGAGAAAAGGTAAAACATAAGAGTGCATTACCACAGATCGCAAATAGAATCAAAGGCCACAAGCAAGATGCTGCACTTTAGTGATTAAAAACAATAGAAGCAGGAGATTTATGTTACGACTGGGTCTCGACCTCTATAACTGGCACATCAAAAAGCACGTGGGCGCAATGCAAATGCATCACAGAAGGTAACAGTTGGGCTGAAAAGTCCGTATCGTTTAATAGTAAAACTAACTTTTTTGTCAAAATTCGATTTTTTTATTCAACGTAGTTTCCCTTGAGGGCGATACAGCGAGTATACCGATCTTCCAACTTTTGGATACCATTCTTGTAGTACCGTTCGTCTTTGTCCTCAAAATAGGCCTCAGTTTCGGAGATGACTTCTTCATCGGCGTTAAATTTCTTTCCAGCGAGCATTCTCTTGAGATCTGAAAACAGGAAAAAGTCGCTGGGGGCCAGATCAGGAGAATATGGAGGATGCGGAAGCAATTCGAAGCCCATTTCATTTAATTTTGCCATCGTTTTCATGGATTTGTGACACGGTGCATTGTCCTGGTGAAACAGCACTTTTTTCTTTTGCAAATGGGGCCGTTTTTCCAAGATTTCTTCCTTTAAGCGCTCCAATAATGCTATATAATAGTCACTATTGATGGTTTTTCCTTTTTTGAGGTAGTCAATGAAAATTATACCATGCGCATCCCAAAATACTGACGCCATAACCTTGCCAGCTGACTGTTGCGTCTTTCCACGCTTTGGAGTCGGTTCATCGCGTGCAGTCCACTCGGCTGACTGTCGATTGGACTCCGGAGTGAAATAATGAAGCCACGTTTCATCCATTGTCACATATCGACGCAAAAACTCTGACTTTTGACGATTGAACAGCTTTAAGCACTGCTCAGAATCATCCACTCGTTGTTGCTTTTGGTCAACTGTGAGCTCGCGCGGCACCCACTTTGCACAGAGCTTTCGCATACCCAAATATTCACGAGTGATAAGTCCAACGCGTTCCTTTGATATCTTTAGAGTGTCAGCTATCACTATTAACTTCACTTTGCGGTCTTCCAAAATCATTTTGTGGATTTTTTTGATATTTTCGTCCGTAACTGCCTCTTTTGGACGTCCAGAACGTTCATCGTCCTCGGTGCTCATATGGCCTGTACGGAATTTAGCAAACCACTTGCGAATAGTAGCTTCTCCTGGAGCAGAGTCCGGGTAACACTTATCAAGCCACTTTTTGGCATCAGCGGCATTTTTTTTCATGAAAAAACAATGTTTCATCAACACACGAAATTCCTTACTATCCATTTTTTTCAAAATACCAAAAGTAGCTTCACCTAAAATGCTATATCTCAAAAACTATAAGTTTGACACCTATGAAACTTTAACATATATCTTTAAAAGGTTGGTACTCTTCAAAAATGATATAGATTTTATTCTACTGGCGCCCTCTAATAGAAACGATACGAACTTTTCAGCCGAGCTAGTATAAAGAAACAGGAAAAAAACTGCAACTGAAGGGGAATTTGAGCGCATCACGCACTCTACGCATATTTACGCAGAGTCTTGGCTTTTGGATTTGTCCTGCCAAGGAGCGGCACATAATGCGGTCAATGAACTGAGAGAGAGGCCAAAGGATGCAGGGAGGCTGAAGAGACTGAGCAGGCCTGTTGTCAACTGCATTGAGAATTATGCAGTGGGGGGTTTAATGCTAGTGAGAGAGAGGGAGGTACTCCCCTTCACTACTTCTTCTCGTGCCTTTTATTTTTTTGCAATTGCAAAACCTCAACAGCTGCTAAAATGTGCGTAGCTATTGCCATTTCCTTAACCCATCATTGTCGACCTACCCTCTGCAAAATGCTGGCAAAGTGTTAAAAACAAAAGGAGTTGTACCCCTGCCCTAACCCCCCCATATATAACCCCCCTCTAGTGCTACTACAGCGCCCACCAGGAAAATTATCATGTTGCATTTGCGTGCGTTGTACGAGAATTTGCATTTTTCTGCATTTAAATTTGTGTTTTTTTTTTTCTAGGATAGTTGAAGGGTTTACATTAATTTCCATACATATATGTTGTACACGTACTCATTGGGTAACATCTGCCGCAGTCTTTAACTAAAACTAATTGCACCACTGTGCGCAAAAATGGTGCACGCAATGAGATTTCGACAGGCGGTTGGCGACAGACCCCGCACAGTGCCTCACACTAAACTGTGTACGCTTAAAATTGCGTACTTTATTGAGGGGCGTAGTCTAGTGTTTAAGAAACCAGAAGCTGGGGCGTGCCGCAATGTGGCAACATGTGGGTACTTATGTAAAATACTTTTCCAACTACTTACGCCGTACGTACGTACGTATGTCCGTATGTACGTCTGCTTGTATTTAATTAAAAACATTGCTAATATCACTTAATTTCTTGGCATTCAATTGTGACACTTATCGTAGTGAGGGCTTATCCCAACTTGATCTTAATGATGTGGCGAGTGGTGTAAGAAGTTGTCGTAAAGTTATGTTGTGTATTGATATGCATAAAATGTCTGATTTATAAAGCCTATTCAAGAACCTAAAAGGATAGGGTAGTACTTGTTATCAAATTGGTAAGGGAAGTAAGTTAAGAACACATAAGAGTAAATAATTCTTATTTATATTACTAAGTTATTTATTAAATTATAAATATATAAACTTTATAGGGTCGGAATTGAATATTAAGCTTGCTGTTGACAAGTTACCAGACAGAAATCTGTATAAATACAGCTTGGACACAGATAGAGTTAATGAAAGATTATATACGGAACTCACCAAATAGGATACGTCACCAATATTAACAATCTTTTAGCTGTTTATTTTCAATCTGCTTGAAATTTGATACGTTTCAAAAGATACACAATCAAATGACAATAAAAACCAAGTCTCAGTTCACCCTGTGGCACATATCGAATTAACGCTAATTAACAAATATTGTGGGCCAACAACAATTGAGGTCCTGGACTGTTTATAATTTGCTTCATTACGATTGCTAATGAAAACAATCAGCGGTAATTCACCACTGCACAGTGAAATCTACATAGTAAAAAAAACGAACAGAAACTACCCAAAAAAAAATAAGAGAACTGCTAAAGCACGGCAATTAAAGGCGACAACAAGCAGCCCCATGACCCCGGAGAGTACAGGGGTCAGGGGGTGGTTAATGACAATGATGCAATGAACGGACACACGGACACAATGACAACAGAGGCCAGAAATCAAAAGGCAGTCCTGCTGGGTTGTTGAGACGAGAGTAGCTGTTGATTAGATATATGTATGTTGTGCTCATATAATGCAGTACAGTTTCGTCCGTGAATTATGACTAAAAATGAATGTGAGGGGTGGCTTTTAGGGCAGAGTGTACGGAGGGCACACCTGAAAGCCATAACCTGTCTCTCGGACTGACTGTACACGCATGTGGCCAACACAAAAGATACATTTTAATGGGCTATAGATATGTGTGCATGAACAGTTATATATAACAATAATTTGGTAATTGCCAGACAATCGTAACATTTGTGTATCCCCTGCCATCAACTTCAGCTCCACCCCCCACAAAGTCCACCAAACAGACGGACGGACGGACAGACGGATGGACGATGCGTTCCTTGCGTGCTCTTTTCAATTTTAGGGCAAGTTGTTTCGAAATGCGGGTGTAGGAGGATTGGGGTTCAGTTTATGTTTGTTTGTTATCGATATACTCGGATTCTTGACAAGTGGCCAACTGTTTTTATGTTCTTTATGGCAATTATAACAAATCAGAACAATGACGTCAAGCGAAACACGTGCAGGCTTTGTTTTCGGATGAGCTGGAGCTAAAGGAAGTATATGTATATGAACAAATATTTGCTAGAATATAGCGAATATATTATCTTTAAGAAGCACTAATCAAATTCTCTTGTATAAAATAAAGCTAATGTTATTTATTATAAAAGTTTCATATTAGCACAAGCAAAATTTGGATAACTAGTGGTTCACAGCCTATTTCAACCAGCAAAAAGTTTAAGGGCCTATAAAATCTAAATTATTTTAGATATCTGCAAAGTTTAAATGCAGATAGTTAGTGTAGGGTTTCTACTCCTTTAAAAATAATTCATTTATATTTTAAATATTTTTTCTTAATATTTAATAATAATCAAAAACTATATTATAAACTTTAAAGATCATAAAACACACTTACTCCATTTCCATAAAACTCTTCACTTTTCACATTTGCCATGCTGCTTGACCTTATCATTAACTATGTCAAATAACTAAAGCATTTTCCTAACATTTTCATTCTCATTCCCATGAAGTCAACTGGGAATTTAGCACGCTTTATCGAATAATTGAACTGGTCGCGTTTTTCGTATTTCGCACAGAAATTAGCAAATGGGAACAGAAATTAAATGCAGTTTAACTTGCATTAGCACACTGTGACATTTCATCAAGATCCTTGCTGGGAGTAGGAAGGGAGTGACAACAACAGCATCATTATCATCAACAGTCCGAGAGATTGAGGTGAGAGTTTGTCTCGCACGCGCAATTAAACAGTGGCGAATCTAAAGAGAAATAGAGATAGAGAGAGTGTGACAAATTTGGAGTGTGAAACACTGTTGAATTGCACGACAAAACCATTGAAGCGGCAAAACATGAGAGCAATCACAGATCGAGCTATACAAATGCAGATATAGATATAGATACAGATAGAGATAGAGATAGAACGGGGCGTGAGAACATCGAACCGAACCGAAACGCGTTGCGTTTGAAGTGAGTAATTAACGCTGCATGCGGCAATGTGTCTAGGGTCCTTTTTGGATGCCGTTCGCTGACTGTGACATATGCGGGTCGTCTCGTGACTCAGAGAGTCCGAGCACCGGTGTGTCAGGCAGATACATAGAAGTAACTGACTAGAAAAGGGTGCGTCAATTTACATGCCGAAAGCGAGTTCACTGCACACACTCTACCAATATTTTAATTGTTGCAACACGCACAATCCCGAAAAAAAAACTTATCCGCATTTGTTTATGTCGTTTTCGGTTTGCCTTTTTGTCGTGTGAATCTAAAAGAGGATTCATCTACGCACCCACCACCACCAGCAGTAACTTCTTCAGTACCAACACCACCACCACCACCACCAAATTAACATCAAATGAACTTATCGCTTGCCACTATTTTAACGGCACTTTCCCAAGTGGTTTCTCGTGTTGCGCTTATCGTGCCACAAAATTTTACTTTCCTTTGCCATGCCTCAAGCCTCAAGTGCAACACGTGACGACTGTAGCAACTGTACTACCCTGCCTCACCCCCACCAACACAAGGGCTGTTGTGTTTGCTTGTCAGTTGACATATTGTCAACCAGCGTTGACTATTAACAATTACACGTGTCTCTGCAGTACCCTTGGTCATGCCTATGAAAATTTGCATATTTTTCTAATTAATCGCACGAAATTCTCATAATAATTTCATGCACTGATTAAAATGCTGTTGTTACTGTAATTAATAACTCGTCGCGTGCTCACACCCAGATAACCTAAAGGAATCTTGTAATATTTCTCTAAAATTTATAGGGATTACTTTTCTGTGAGAGAATTTTTATTTTGCATCATCCGGTTTGGGATTAGCCTCAATCAATGTGAGGCTGTCTGTCACATTGCATTATTTATTAATTAGATGCCTGAGTTTGTACTCGTTTCGGTTAAATTCCAATAGGTAAATATTGTGTGTGTAGAAACCCATCGATCACTGAACGTCACTGCATAGCCATTTTCACACCTAACATACAAGTACAACAAAAACTACAAGCAGGTGACCAGGTGCTCAACTATTCTGATGACTGGGTGCTCAGTTAGGTGCTCACCAGGTGCCAGGTGTTTTCAAAATGAGGTTAAGTCATCAATAAGAACTGCGCATACGGTATACAAATGAGTCACCATCGATGCATAGTTTTGTGTCAGTTTTCTCACAGTACTTAGAAGGAGACTCCCAAGTAATTGGACAAAGTTTACATAACCTCATTGGGGGAAAGCATTTAGAAAGTTCCCAGGCTGTTGCTACTGCTGCTGTTTTACCTATTTAAGTGATATCACAGATTGGGGAATTTCTGCTGCACTTTTAATCATTTACAATAACAAAGCCAAAATGTGTTACAATAGATTTTGGTGTGATGCATTTGCAGCAGGTGAGGTTGAGGATTACCAAGAGAGGGAGCGATGGTAGCGATTTCAATTAAAAGTGACACAAAACTGCGTTGACAAAGGATCAAATATTGGGAAACAATTTTAAATTGCATCTATGTCATGGGAATTTTGTGGCACCAATTTCGCTGCTCTCCCTGCTACTCCACACACTCCACAAACTGCGACGCACTTAACAATTTTTGTTAAACACACTTGAGGACCACGAGAACTCAGCCACCCTAAAAAACATATACATATAGTATACTATATATGTGCGTTGTGTAAAGCCCTCAAGTGTTTTTCATTGAAAAGTTTGCAGGTGTGCCCAATGTTCGATACATTTTTTGTTGCTTTATCCTTGAACCAAAACACGGGACTCTCCTTCAACTTCAGCTCCTGATTCTGACTATGGAATGCCAATACACTTATCCTCGGAGCGAAGCGGGTCATGCAAATATGCTCAAGTGCGCTGTAGGGAGTTTAAACACAATAAACAACTAAAGTGAACGACGGGATTGGAGGGTTAAGCACTGGCACAGTGGTATAGAATCGGAAATCGCTTGTAGAAAGAAAAGGATTTATTTAGCAGAAAAGTAAAAAATATGAAGAAGGTATTTAATATTCTGATTAATCAAGCTCGCATAAAAATTAGTTATGGCTGATAGATCAGAAAATGTAATTTGTTAAATATTTTAATATATAATAAATTAATTAAAAAAAATTGTTTTTAATAAATTGTATTTAATAATTTAATAAAAAACATATTTTTAAAATTGTAATTAAATTGAAATCTTAACCAAATTTTATTTTATATTGTAAGCTTTAGAACTTAATTTAAATTGTATTAAAAAATTTGTACTGTAAAATAATAAAGAGCTTTCGAAAAGAGGAAACCGATATACAATCTAGCGACTAAGTGTAAAGTAAACTATTACGATTTCAATTTATTTCATCTAATTATACAATCAACGAATGCAACTTGTTTTACCACTGTGTCGCAGAGCCAAGAAGTTATGACTCATGGCCCAGGGTGTAGAACCAGCAGCAGCAACAAGAAGTTTCACAACAACACCAACAAGAGCAATAACAACAACAAGAACAACAACAAATGCTTCAGGCTCAAAACTTTGCTTATGCATTACACATTTATTAAACATTAAGCGTTCACTTGATTTAAGGGTTGGGCGAAGCAGAAGAAACTCGATCGTCACGTTGATGTGCTCCATGATGACTATTGAACTTTAAAACATGATGAAGTGCCTGTTCGTCTAAAGACGCTGATTGCGATTGGAACAGAGCAGCAGTGGTTAGGGTTAGGGTTAACGGAACAGAGGGACAGCAAAGATGTCGAAAGGAGTCGAAAGGACAGCATGGAGAGCAGCTAACCGAGTGCAGCACCCTCGAACTAATCACAAAGTGCATTTTATGCTCGCGGCAGTTGGTAAACAGAAACAAAAGTCCAGCTTGAAGTCCGTGCATACAATTTGAGCATTAGATGAAGTTGAATGTCTCGATTCCATAGCTCTCTACGCTACTTCCTAGCTCTTTTCTGCCTTAAAAACTCAACCCTATTGTAGCTGCTGCACATTTTTATGCACATTTGAAAACTCTCTCTCTCTCTCTCTCTTAGCAGTGCTCAGTTTTCAGTTTTCTTTTCTTTTGCAAGTTGAAGCACCAGCAAATACTACAAATAATCATAACCATAAAATGCCAAGTTGTACATTTTGCTCCCTTCTATGCTCCGCTCCAAGTCCCTCCCAGCCTACCTTACCCTTACCCCATATCCATTCGTTTGATGAGTCATTTTGCTGCGCTGACGTCTGTTCTGCATTTGGGTTTGAGTTTCGAGTTTTCCATTCCGAAGTGAGGGGCAATAAGGGGTTAATGCACTGCCCTCTCGCAATACGCATTATATCCGCAATACACAGCCAAGTCCTTGGCAATAAATATAAAAATCTTTTGCTGTTTATTATTCTTGTTATTCCGTTTGCAGAATGCGCAGAGTAGAGCTTTGAGTTGAAGCCGCTTGCGAATTGTTTGAGCTGATTCAAGGTAAAGGAATAGTTTTTAACTATTTCTATGGAACTTGTAAATACTTACTTATTAAATATATACTCCATATCTGTCATATTTATATGAATTTTCTTAACTTTTATTCATTTAACAGGCGATCACATTATCATAAAATCATAAGAAACCTAAATAGTTTATCATATCAAATTACTTTGCTGCTCCATTCATGCATCACTTTATTATACAAAGTTTAGCCTGGTCACACTGTCATAACAACTTTTGGCCACTTTTGACCCTCAAGCCAATTATAAAACAAATTCAGGCTCGCCCACATAATAATCTAATGCTACAAGTACTCACAATGGACCACTTAGCAACTACAACAGCGTTGGTCATAATAATAGCAACACGCGTTTTTATGGCCTATAAAGGTGAGGTGGGGCAGTGGCAGAGGAAGAGCAAAGTTGAGATTACAAACGATTTGAATAAATTTGCAATAAAAAGTGAATTCTATTTCGTGTTTGGAATTGTGGCGCGACAATAAAACAATTTGGTATGCCACAAATAATAATAAGAGATGATTGGCGACAAGATGGGGCAAGGAGGCAACTAAGAGGCACAATTGTCCAGCCGAAGAGTTCACAGTTTACAGCTGTAGCTTTTAAAGATTGCTTCCTGTGCAACATTGTGCCAGAATGTGGCAACAACAGCGCCAGCAGCCATTACAAGTGTCAAAACAGCAATTTATTGTTTGTAATCATGTGTATCTATAATTGCACTCAATGTGTGTGAGTGTATGTGAGTGTTTGTGAGTGTTTTCGTGAGTGCTAGTTGGTGTGTGAGTGCGAAAAGCAGTTAATCAAATAAATATGGCGACGTCGTTGGCTTGGCGCTTATTATTTTGGCTCAGCGGCTGCTGCGATAACATGGCCCAGCAAACTTGCAACTTGCGCCTTGATTTACTACAGCTGTAAGCATTGTCTTCACACATTGCTTCCTCTCCCCACGTTCCTAACTCCTTGCCACACTACGTATACTTAATGTATCTATATCCATAGATGCTGTTGTCGCTTATGGCAGCACAACCAAAGCTAAAACCGCAAAGTCATAAAATTACTTTCGCGCATTATAAATTTATAGTTTGCTTTGGTTTTTAGCTTTGTTAAGCAGACTGGGACGACGGGAATTTCAGTGGGGATAGCGGTATTCCTCAGTTAATTTTACACGCTCAAGCGTAAAAATTTATTATGCTTATGGCTAAAATGTGTACAAAAAGACAACTTGGTTTTGGATTTGGGTTGGGGTTTGGGTTTGGGGGCAGTCAGCAGAGTTGTTGCAACAGCAGCTGGCAACTGTTGTCCGTCGCGAACATAAGTCATTTATATTGTAACAAATTGTGCGCGATTGGCATTTCTCAGGACTCAGACTCAGACTTAGTACCGCGAAGACATCCTTTTGCCTTATGCCAGCTGAATGTTGAGTAAATGTTTTGTCTTGTCTTCTGAACTTTGGCCGGAGGTTAAATGGCGTCTTAAACAATGTTGACAACTGACTTGCGGTCGCGCTTTAATGAAATGGAAGAAATTCTAAACGTTATGATTTAGGGTTAACTTCCTAGAATGCTGAAGATGGAATGAGGACCGAAAAGGGTTTGATATTGAGAAACCTTTTTATAGGAAATTAAATGGCGAGTTAAGTGATAGAATATGAATATAATATTATTTAAGACAAGAAACATAACAAAGACAAGTATTTATCTATGATTTTGAATACTGTGATTGCATTTTAAAGTAAATAAGGACATATTACATATATTTTTAAATTTTAAATAAATATAATTTATTTTAATATTTTAAGGAAAATGAGAGTTCAAATAAAATTAGAAACAAATTACAAAAAAAATTTAAATGAACAAGAAAAATAAAGAAACATAGAAATAAATCAATAATTTTATTATTAAAGTATTAAATAATTAGAAAGGAAATAAAAGAGCAAACAAATACGTTAAAAACTAAAAAAATATTAATACTATTTAATAAATATCTGATTTTGTATAACAGAGTCTTGGGAGTTGGGAGTTGGGTGCTCCAATCAAAAAAAACAATAAATCACAGAAAAAATATAAACAAGAAAAATATATTATACATAAATTAATAGATAGCTTAATAAATTAAAAAAAAAATACATATATACAAATACATTAAAAACTGATTAATTTGTGTTATAAAATAAATACCTGAATATATATTCCAGTGTCCTTTTTGAATTCCTCTCAACTACTTCCTTAAAGCGCAAATATCTCAGATTTCAGTCCAAACACTTGCAATACGCTAATTAAATGTGCACAAAACCAAAAGTAAATCAATATCCTGGACACAGCGAACAAGTCCTTGAAATGCCAACGTTTGCTCATCTTCCTCCCTCTCTCACTCTCTCTCTCTCTCTCTCTATCGCTCCCCGTCTTTGGTATTTTGTGCACATTGCGTTTTCCCTTGACTTTGACACCCTGCGTGTGGTGGCAAAACCCAAGCGCGTTATCCTGCATTGTCCTTGGCTCCATGTTTTGTGCTGGATACCCGGCGAAATGCCAAGGACAGGATTACACGTCAATCGAAACCAAGGACAAGCAAAGTGGGTGTGTATAACGGTGTGGGGGAAATGGGAATCGCATCTTTAGACACTACTTAAAAATTTTTTATGCAAATTTCGAGCGCAATTATTGTTGCTGCTGACGGCAACTGTTTGCTGCAGCATAACATAATTGCAACCATAAATTGTGAGCGGCCTCAACTTGAACTGCGGTCGTGTCATTAGAACTGACGACGCCTATTTCAGATTTCAATGATTTCAACGATTTCATTTTTTCTAGGATTTTCCAAACACTCAACTGAGGTTGAATGCCCATTCCGTGTGCGTTTAATGTTTTTAATTTTTCCGTATCATTGCATTTTTCGTATTTTTCAGCCCTCAGTCAACGCGACGCACTTGACACGGCATCTAAGGTGAAGGGGCGACAGTAGGATGGAGGATGGAGGTTTTTCCCTGGACCGCCCTTCAATTTCCATTACATTTGCAGCTGTAGCTATAGCTGAAGCTGTAGCTGTTGCTATCGATGTCCTTTTGTGCGCTCTGTCATCTATTTGAATTCTTTCTTTTCGCTTTTTTGTAAGATTTGAAATTTATGCAAAGTACTCAGCATCGTCGTCGTCGACTCAACGGCACTCAGGGCAAATAATGAGCAAGCCCGCATTTCCTGCCACGTTTACAATTTCAGTATTTGTATCTCAAACTGAAACTGTATTTGTATCTGTATCTGTAACAGTTGTAGCTCTGTGTGGTGTGAGTTAGGTAAGTGAAGTATCGTCTACGACAACTTGATGTATCTTTTGCCATTGCCATTGCACTTTGCAAAATGGCAAAAGTTGAAGTTGATTTGAAGAGAAAACTCAAACCAACATATATCCACTACCATGACATATTGCATATTAAAAGCAGCTATCTCTATCTAAATTAACCAAACTATACATTAGTATTTAGCTGGCATACAAGCACACACAAAAGAATTCGCAACTCTAGATAAACATAGTTAGAAATGCTGATTTTGTCTCGTTTCTCTGAGCAGCAGCTGCAAATACTTAGTTTATTATTTTAAGAACTTCTTACCAAAAGAGAAACTAACAAGAATTGTATACAAGCTCTTTAGTTGGCCAGAAGGCGGCAGCTTCACATTTATTTTGGTAGCATTTGAAAAGCATTTCCTTCCGGTTGGCGCAATAAAACTTTTGCGGGGCCAAAAAACTGCAATAAAAGAAAACTTATCTCGTGTGCGGTTGCATTGGTCTCTGCCGACTCTGTCGGAAAATGCAGAAAACTTTATGCCAGCTGATAAATTGTGCTGCAGCCGGACTTGATAAAAAGGCAAACAGTAGAAAGAGCTCCTTGCTGTGTTTCTTTTTTGGGTTAAGACATTCAATTCGAATAATTTTCAGCAAGTTTTGCTGCTCAAAGAGGAAGGACTCTCAATTTGTTTTCTCTGTGTGTGAATTGTGGGTGGTTGGGTGTTTACTATTGCCCCCTGCAACCACCGCATAAATTGCATATAATTGCTTTGGCTCGACTGGTATTTTCCTTTCTTAAGATTTATGCGCACATGCTTCGTTTTGTTTCTCTGCCAACTCCAACGCCAACTCCATCTCTTATTTTACGCTATTTATTTGCAATGATAAAATTTTTATTAAAACAAAAGCCGCATAAATTTTGCTCGCATTTTACTTCATCGCCCGCTGTGCATTTTTATGCTCGCATTTAAGAGATAGTTCTCTATATATATGTATGGCATAATTAGATTTGATGTCCTGTGGTCGTGTGGTCCGCTCCAGTGGTCAGCAGTAGTTGTTTCTTCGTTTCACACTTGGTAATCCGCTTTCGTATTGACCGTTTTATGACTTAATACGTTTTATTTCATCGCATTCCATCCACATCCACATCCACACAACACAACACAGACAGCAAATAAATCTTTCGACCCCGTGCTATCATCATCACCAATTCAAATATCCTTCGCTCCTTTTGCTCCTTTCGCTTGAGCAGCTCCGGATCTTTGGTGACATTTGTTGCTCCTTTGTCTTCACCATTCACTTGGTTTATTATTGACCAGTTTTGCTCGCATTATTATTACTCGCACACAATACTGACAGTTGGCTATTGATTTATTAGCTGCTCTCGCATATTTTTGCTCTCTCCCCTGCAGCTTAGGGGTAGCTTAAGCGATACAACTTTCCATTGCGAAACTTACTCTGACCAGTTGCCGTGCAAAACAGCTCGAAATTTTCAGATGCCAAACGCAGTTAAAAGCTGCAATAAAAACCGTTTGCAATGTTTGAGATAAAAATGTAAAGACGACGTCATTTAGCAACCGAAATACTACTCCAATCCCATACCGAACTTAATCTGTTTTCCAAGTCCCCAGTGGATCTATCTGGTCGCGTGTGTGCTGCTGTTGTCTGTAAATAGACATTAAAACCTGCACAGCACCCTCATCTTAACCGAGAGATGATGTTGTCCAGCAGCCAGAGTATACTACATTGAGGTGTAATTCTGCTCCATCTCCTTCTATGCTTAGATGCTGGGCTAACCAACTGATTTCGCTTAATTTTATTTGCACGGCTTGCTTGGCAAATGTAACTTTTATTGTTTTCGGTTTTGGACTTTGGTTTTATTTCGGCCAGAATGCCTGCAAGGACTTTTACACAGTCCTCTGTGCCTCGGATGTCCTCTGCCGTGTCATAAATTCGATTTGTGTGGCATTATTTAAGGCGCTTGTCGTTGATGTCTGTGCTGATTAGATTGAGCTGGAGTTACTGAAACACTAACTGTGCATTTTAATTGTTGGCTCAACATCAACGTCACCTCATCAGCAGCATTTACACGTAATGGTTACCCCTCACTCCCTCTTTTACCAAGTTAAACTGACTTTTGGGCGCCCAAAGCGTAAATGAAATCCTACGTTGGACGCCATTAACTTGGCGCATTTAATTGTGTGCACTTTTATGACGAGTGTCGAACGCTCATGTGCCAAATGGCAGAAGCCTTATCTTATGGCTTTTAGTTGAAACCTTTATGAAGCTGTAAAGCGAACCAAACAGCACACCTTTGGCAGATAACAAAAGTAATTTCCAAGAGCTACTGAAGCTCTATAAATGCTAATGATCAGCATTCTGTTGGCAACTCAAACTAAAGTTGTCATGTAGAACTATATTTATAACGTTACAACTTGAATGACAGTTTTAAATTAATATTTCAATTAAAGTAGTTAAGCAATTTGGCCATAACTTGCTCACAACTGCAGCTTAAATCATAAGCCAGCCCAACCCAGTTAAAGGCCAGAAACCTGCCCATTGCCATTGGCAAGCAACGTGACCAGCAAAGCAACGCACAGATTTTGTATATAAACCATACAACACTATATAGATAAAGATATATACAGTAGGGAGCAAAAGTGTTTCCATAGTTGACACTTTGAACTTTGTAAGTCCATAAAATCCAAACGAATGAAGCAAATCAAAAAACTTTTTTTTCCAATAATATGTATTTAATTCCTAACAAATTGCCGTATATAACATAAACAAAAACAAATCAGCAAAATATTCAAACAAAAAAGACTAAAGCCAAACGCATGTGTACAATTTTGCACCTTCCGTTATTCTTACTTTGGTTTGATTTTTTAATTCTCTTATCGGCAATAGACATGCAGTTTCACCGTTATATATTTTATTTTTGCATTCTACACTTTTATGATCCAGAAAATTACGTGTTTCTTATTATTCGAAGCAGATTTGGTGATTTTGTCAATTAGTCTATAAAGTACCGCGAAAAAATGAAGAGGCTTTCGTCAGATGTCGAAAATAGCATTATTAGCCTAACTGAAAGTGGCTGTTCGACTCGGAGTATTGCAGATCAGCTTAATATTTCTCATTCAGCGGTGTCCAAGGTCCAGAAAAGACGCAATGTGCCATCCAAAAACACTGTTAAAGGCCGCAAACGCCTCTTAAAGGACTCTGACGCCAGACTAATGATGTCAAAAATGAGAACTGATAAGTTCCTAACACCGAAGAAGGCATCTATGGACATAGGAAAAGACGTGAGTCGGTGGACGGCTAGAAGAGCACTAGCTAAGGTTGGATATGTGGCAAGTGTGAAAAAAAATAAACCAGCTCTATCCGAGAAGAATGTCAAGGCTCGATTGAAATTCGCCCGGGAACACAAGAACTGGACTGTAGATGATTGGAAGCGTGTCATCTGGTCGGATGAATCCAAGTTCAACCGTTTTCAGTCGGATGGCAAGCAATACTATTGGCACAGGCCCGGGGACAAGCTTCAAAAACACCATGTAAAGCAAACCGTTAAGCATGGAGGAGGAAATGTCAAAGTTTGGGGATGCTTTACTTGGTGGCACGTTGGACCATTGCATAAAATTGACGGTATAATGTATAAAGAAGACTATCTCAATATTTTGCAAACCTATCTACCCAATTTTCTGGACAAGTGTGCATACCCCGTAAAGGAAATCATTTTTCAACAAGATGGGGACCCGAAGCACACTGCCAAAATTGTCGGCGAATGGTTGCAAAACCAAGATTTTATGCTGATGGAGTGGCCAGCTCAAAGTCCCGACCTCAATCCGATTGAGAACCTGTGGTCAATCGTGAAGAGACGGCTCGGGCAATATCAAACAATGCCATCCAACCTAGACGATCTTTGGAAGCGTGTAGAACTGGAGTGGAACCGAATTCCAAAGGAAATCATAGAAAAGTTAGTCGAGAGCATGCCAAAAAGAGTAAAAAGTGTAATAGCCAATAAGGGTCTGTGGACAAAATATTGATTTGGAATAATATTTAAGTTTTTTCACTGAAGGTGCAAAATTGTACACATGCGTTTGGCTTTAGTCTTTTTTGTTTGAATATTTTGCTGATTTGTTTTTGTTTATGTTATATACGGCAATTTGTTAAGAATTAAATACATATTATTGGAAAAAAAAGTTTTTTTGATTTGCTTCATTCGTTTGGATTTTATTGACTTACAAAGTTCAAAGTGTCAACTATGGAAACACTTTTGCTCCCTACTGTATATACGTTACATTTCCATTCCGGGTTAACAAAAGGAGCCGCGTATTTTTATGACGGCGACATGCAACAAAATTGAATTTTATGAATGCCTCTTTCGGTATTTATGAATTGTATTTCAACTCCAAAAGAGCGAGAGAGAGAGAGAGAGAAAGAGAGGGAGAAGAAGAAAGAGCGAAAAAAGCTCGAAGGGTGCCCAAACAACTGGATGTTAAGTAAGAATCTACAATACTTCAATGAAATTGAACATGACAACTGTAATGAAACTTGTTTTGAAAGCTGTGGGAAATCAGACAAAATACAGTGGTGCCAGCAGCTCAAAGTTGGGAATGTAAAAATTATACAAATTCTATTAAAATATAAATATAATTTCATATTTTTGATTTGATAAAATTTTAATACTTATTATTATATTTTTTTTTTTATCAATATATGTATTTTACTTTGATTTCAATCTTTGTTTAAAAATATTAAAAGTTCCATTGAGAGTTCAAATAAATTAGTATTATTAGAACTAACATTGTAACATATAACACAAAAAGTATAACAGTTAATAATCATTAGGTGTATGGCATTTTTCACTGGCATTCGACCACTGTGCTTAGGTTTTCAAAGCCAGTGCTGGCTATTAAAAACGCCAAAGGGCGACAGCAACTTTTCAATTCATTTGAAAAGCTCCTCTTTCAGCTCTATAGCTATCCTCCCCGCTTACCCGCTCTGCAGTAATTTCAGGCATTTAACTGCAAAGCAAACAATCGTAAGAAATGCTTTTATATCAACCAAAATGCATAGAATCGACATCTATATAATCCATATAACAATTTTTAAGACCTTTTCTGACTAACGCTGGAAATTAATTTCGCTAACAATCGCCGTTCAGGAGGGGCATTAAAATTAAAATGGGGAGGCTAAAGCCGTCCCCAGGCTGGGAACACACGCACCGCAACGCACACCGCACACTCCACATCACTCCAAAGCTCAATGAAGCGCTTAACCATTAAAATCAATCAAAGCAAATTTATTAGGCAACATTGTCCAATTTTTATTGAACTAGCGAGAGAGTGAGAGAGAGGAGGAGAGCATAGAGTAGCTATAAAAACAGACGAATGAATGCAAAAGGGCAATGAAAAATCAAATCAGCCAAAAACGATCCAAAAATTATGACCGACTGTCAAAAGATAAACCCCTTGAAACTGTAGACGCAGACAAAATCTTGTACAATTCGCTTCCCCCCAAATATATAGTAGTGCTACTCCAACCACCTTCCTGCCTCTATATTCAGTGGTCATCTCGTTTCGGTTTTTATGAACCTTGTGTCAATTGTTTGGTTTCTTTTTTACTTGAACATAATATTTTTTTAGTGCTAGTAATTAAAATTCATTTGTCATACTTTGTATTTGATCCAGACAATGGGTGCCTTTTGTCCACGCTCCTTAGCGGCATTATTCGAATATTAAAATCAATTTAGCATAAATTTTTGTCAACATTTTTATGGAGTAGCCGCAACATTGTCACAGAGTGCTTAATTTGAGCTCTTTAGAAATAGTTTAGAAAATCAATTGAGCCAATAAAGCGTACAGTACTTCTCATCCCTTTTCTCTCAATGCATTGACGAACTTCTGTCATTGTCAAAAAAGAAACGGAAATGATTTCGCATATCATTTTGAGTTGATAAATTTCACGGGACACGCCCTTAGCCCTCAGGGCAACCCTGAGGCAAGCATGATTTTAATAATTTTAATGGTTTTGGTAATTTACAATTTTTGATAAATTCTTTTTCTCTTTTTTTTTGCAGCTTAAGCTTCCAAAGAGTTAATTTGATTGCAAAATGTTTGCATTTTCTTTTTCTCTATTTTTTGCATGTCAACTGTGTTGAGGTGGAGTCTACGGAGAGGAGGACAGACAGACGCCGGGTGTGCGTAATCAATCATTTTATCAATGCGCTTGTGAAAATGGCAACAATTCCTCATTCCCTTCTGAATCTACATCCTCTCGTGCCATGTCGTCCCGTAATCAGCAAATTGTTTACCCAGATCGTGACTTTGCCAAAACAAATTTGCATATTTTTGTTATTTTTCTGCGAGTTGCGCGCAGTTGGCGCTAATGAATCGCACAAGCGGGTTGAAAATAGCACTATTAGTTGACAAAAAGAAAATAAGTTGAAAAGAAAAATTACCAATATCCACTGACAAGAGTTATGCCGTCATATTTGGCAACATTTGGTAGCCGAAATTTATGGCAGCAAATTTTGGTAAATCAATTGTTAACTTTTCAGTGAGTACATCAATGATAAATGGGTCTAGATTGTAGTTTTAAAAATGTTATTAAATATATTTTCTGGAAAATACATTAGTTAGTTAGTTTTGCAGAAAAACTAAATACATTTTCAAAGAAATCTTATAAATGTTAAATCCAGTTGATTTACTAGCAAAAATGTATTGCTGAAAATTTGTTAAATTAATTCTTAATTGTAATATTCTCCAGATATGAAATACAAAACCGTAGTGTCAAGTTTTAATCAGTTATCTGCTTACCTAAAGACCCTTTCTATACAACCTAAAGAGTTGTAAAGCTGAAAATACAAGTGGAAGTTGCGTATTTTGGTTCGTTTAGTAGCTAGTAATTAGTGCTGCAACTGTTTACCCGCTAACATCTGCCTATTCATGGCTTTATTCACCTTGTTTTTTGTACATGTTGGCCAAACAGCAGAACCTGGAGTCAGTAGCCAGTAGCCAAAAGTCAGAAGTGAGGCATTAATGATGGCACACGCCAGTGCCAGTGTCAGTGCCAAGTTGTAGTTGAAGTTGATGTCTGACTTGGTAGCCAAAACGCAATGATTAATGAGTGAATTATGCGCGAATAAACAGCCAAACAAGTTCAAAAAAGCCAACTCACACCCGCTAGGTTCGTCTACATACAAAGTTCTCTTTGTCTGGTAGCTTGTTGGGAGTTGGCTCTTTGGTTGGTCGGTTGTTTGGGTAACATGCCGGCAGCGTATTACCCAGCAACAGACGGCGGCGCGTACGTTGTTCAAATGATTATGCACAGAAATGTGTTGAATTTTTTTCATGCATCTTCTCTCTCTCCTTCTCTATCTCGTCTATTGCACAAAAAAATGAAGGAATTTCGCTATAACTACGATAGCAACGATACCTTTTGACGTGCAATACGCGGCGTATGCGCAACGTTGGCCATAAATCTTGCATCCGTTGAGGTTTGAGCTCGGGGACTACAATATGCAAACAGCTGCTGTCATTCGCTAAAGGCAAAGTTCTCATCTTTTATTTATTTTAGATTTTTAATAATCATTTCCTTATGCTTTATTCTTTTATTTTTTCTGTACTTTATTTCTACGCTGTTTTGCATTTTGTTTCATGTTTCTGTTGTCTGCTTGTTGTATTTGTACTGCTGTTTTTTTTTTTGTGTTTTGTGCGCACATTTTAATGAATTTGTTGTTAATATGTGTGTGATATATTTGCAGGCTCCACTGGCCACATGGCGTTTCTTCTACCCTGTTCCATACATTCTTCCCGCTAAATTCTACATTCTCCACGCTCTTCTCGCGACTCTTTTGTTGCTGACATTTGCTGTTGTGCCTTTTGCCTTTAACTTTTGCGAAATTTGCGCTTCGCTGCTAATTAAAAATTGTGTCTATTTGCATATTTGTAGCAAGTAGCAACTCCTACTTCTCGTCCTTTCTACTCCGGCCACGCCCCGTTTGTGCGCCTGCATTTGAGCTCGGACATCGAGCGAGTCTGTTTGTTGTCTGTTGCAAGGTCCTTAAAAATGTTACCCCCGTCTCGAAATTTGCTGCGCTTGTCCTTTGCCTTTTGTATTGGCCTGTCTAACCCATGAAATAAAAAAGGACTTCCGACATTTCAGCTCTCGAGCATTGTAACCTCGCTTTAATTAGCTACAACTTTAATGAGAGCATTTGAAAAACGCCAGCTCATTGAATTGTCCCTGTCGACTAACTAACTAATAAGTCAAAAGGTCCTGAACCCCAAGGACCGCACTGCTCCGCTTCTAATGACCTCTTTGATTAGCCTCACAGAGCCCAGGAGACATAGACACTTGTAACATGATGTCAACGCCTCGCTTAATAGTGCCGTTAGTTTTGGCCGCCTGTCGATAATAATGAAAACAGCTGCCATGTCCTGCCCACCTGAGCAGCCCTCACTCTCCTCGCCGCACCTGTGTGGCAAAAGTTTTGGTCCTCGCAACTGTCAGTTTGACAATTTACGTTTAATTTACAGTTGCGGTCAGTTTGGTTTGCTTTGCTTTCGCTTTGCACATGAAGTCAAGTGGCTGGGGTCAGTTTTAGATTAGTTTTTCATATCAAAAACGGGACAGAGAAACAAAGAGAGGGAGAAAGAGAGTTGGAGTGGTATAGTGGAAGTGAGAAGTGCATTGTGTGTGTGTGTAATTAGCTTGTTTTATGACTGCGTTTTCAACTCCTTGGGGTGCAATTAGACGACAGTTGCAGCGTTCTTTTCAATTGCTCTCTGGGAGTTTGGTGGCCAAAACAACAAGTCCAACTAAACACACAAACAGTTGACTAAACAATTGAATTGACATTAAATGTGACTTTCAAAATATCTAGTTTTATATTTGGGTACGTAAATGTTTAGAAATGTTCTTAGAAATGCTTTACTGTATTGCAGTTTTATTTAATATATAAATTTACTAAGTTATTTTTAAAACTATATCAATTTATTCCGCTTAAATTCTAATTTGTTTGTGTTAAGGTATAAAATATTTACTAAATATGAAACTTTTTCCAAAAAAAACCCCTTACAGAACTTATTATATATAATCTTGAACCAAAACAATTTTTCCACAACCGATCTTTATGAATAGGGAATAGAGATATAACTTTTATAAATTCTAATGAATTTTCATAAATTTATCCGTTTTTCTTGTCAAATATACTTAAATTTCTCAAAAACTTCAATTTTCTAATGTCTTTCCATAATAATTTTATTTTCAATTGCTTTCTATTTCATATAATTTGAATATAATCATAATAAATCTATTACTTATTTACCAGCAAATACTTGTTCACACCATTGAAATATATTTCCAAAGCTTAAGCATACATCTTGTGAGTACAGTGATTAAAACCGCCACATTTTCCAGCAAAAAAGACTGACGCTGTTAATCATTTTATTAACATGTGCAGCTAATCGGCTTAAAACTGAGCCAGACCAAGAAGACAAAAAAAAAAGTAGCAAGAAATATACATATATACATACATATATAAATATGAGGAGAGACACATAAAAGACCAATGACGTAGCAATATTTAAACTCAAACATATTCAAATCCGAGTTTATGGCCAAAGCAAATAAACCAAAATGCAGCACACACAGAGTCAAGTGGAGTCAGCCAAAGAGAGAGAGTGAGAGAGAGAGGACCATTGAGGACACCCGTCGCCCTGGGACTCATAATAATAATTAAGCCGATAACACTCGCAGATTTTGCACTTGTTGTAGAAGGAACTCCAACTGGGACTGTTGCGGTGTTAATGATAGTGCGGGGTGGCAAACATGTACCCGTAAAAAATGTCTGCAGCACAAGCAAACGTTTAATTGTTACACATATGCAAACAATAAGCAAAAAGGGGCCAACAACCCTCAGTTTGGCCAGAAGAGTGGAAAAAAAACAAAAAAGCTAATGCGCTTATTGCGGGCCAACAGACAAGATCATAACAAGAATTGCACGTGCAAGGATAACCAAAAACTTCTGACTTGGCATTTTTACTAAAATTATGTAAAGAATGTTTCGAGTGTGGGGGTAGTTTTAGTACATCACTTTCGTCACTTACGGGTGGGTACTACTACTTTTTATAGGTATATTTAAATGTAACAGATGTTAACATGAGGGATGCTAATCATCATCATCATCATCATCAACAACAACAGCCAGGGCTGCGTGTGAGTTTGAGCACAACATAAAATAATGTTGTATCATGGCAATAAATAGTGTGATTATGTATAATTCTTATTGAAGTATAAGCAGATCAGCCTATAAGAGTTCATTATGCTCACAAATTGTAAGTATTATGAATGGGAAATTTATTGATTTATTTTGGTAAACTAAACATAAATAATTTATTATAAACACTGGGTCAGAAATGATTTAGATTTTTGAATTAAACTTCTGAATGAGCACTAAAAACTATAAAACTATAACTATTTATATGATCAACACACATTACCCGATAAAGCAGAGTATAGCTTTTTACTGAAAGACTGTCCACAACAAAGCCATTATATTATCGGCTTACACCCAATCGAAATTTGGCGCCATTAGCACATCCTTTTACTCACTCTCTTTCCCTCCCTCTTTGTCACTTTCTAAGTCTAACAATAGGCGCTAATGTTGCTCAATTAATAAACAAGTATACAATATGTATTTGTAAAACTGAACTGTCTATATGCCTGCACTTTGCGCTAATATTTTATGCCTCTAAACACAGATAAGCATCGAGTAAATAAAGCTAGTATAGAGGACTGAGAACGGAAGCACACATTAGTTTGGTTCGTATAGAACATGAAAAAAAGAAAATACATCATCATGTCAGGGGAAATGAATCCTTTTATTTGAAAGTCTAACTAATATTTCACTTTGGACATTTACGCGTCGTTGCACCTGTTCTATTAGGGGAAATTCAGTGGTCAGACACCCACGCCAATTTGCCGGCGTTATCTGGTCATGTGTTTTTGTTGGCTTTCTGGTTAAAAGTCGGGCCAAAACAAACGCTGACATGACATTCCATTAGCACACAATTTATCAAAAGAAAACAGCGAGCAGTGAGCACTAAAGGCCTGAAATGTCCACTTCCTTGGGCCGCACTTGTTACCACAACCGAACTGATCTTATCGAACCAAAGGGCGCTTCCTTCGGGGAAATACCTACCCGTCTCCCGTCCCTCTCTCTCACTGGTAATGCCTGGCAATTAGTCAAACTCCCTGACATTAATGTGCGCACTTTTGTGCATTTTGTAGTCCGAAAAGAAAACAGAAAAAAAGGTTTCTACACTTTGCTCACGTCACACATTTTGCAGCTCAACGCCTTCAGTTTAGTGGTTTTAGTATTTTTTATTTCAAAATTTATGCAACTGATCGCGACAGGTTGATAAATTTTAATTCCCTTCACACCAGCCCTTCAACATTCAGTTCTTAGGGCCCAGTTAGTATGCTAATATCAACGCCTAAGTTTCGTTTTATGATCATCAAGTCGTCAAGTCATGTGCCGGGTCGGGGTCCCTAGAAGCCCTAATTAAGTGTTTAGACTGCATCATTGCCGGAGCAGGCGACTCTTCAGGTTCAAATAGGCATAAAGTTAGGCAAGGAAACAGCTCAATTTGCATTTTGTGTACGTTTCAGTTTTAGGTTCGAAAAATGAAAAAGTTTTTCAGTTGTAAAAAAAAGAAAACGGTTTACGGTTATTTAATAGTTGAATTTTTACAGCAAGTACGAAGGATAACGACAGGCGACTGTTGATTTAATTAGTCGATTTAAAGGCCACCGTGGCACTGTGGGGCGAGAAGTCATAAACTGACCCGTAGGTGTTTTAATTTATTATAAAATTTTATATAATTATTGTCAAATTGGTAGTAAAAACAGTTTACGACCGGAAGCAATATGTGAATTGTTGCAGTTTTATAACCCGAATCCTCAAACCCAAAAACCGAACCTGTCTCGGACATTCATTTGATTTTATGTAGTGCCCAAGGTGGAATTAATGTACCTGAAGCAGCTTAAAATTTAAATGAACTGCACGTTAATTTATTTAATAAGTAGTTTAGAAAGTTGGATATTTTACTATAATTATTATAGTCCATTTTCTTAAAAAAAAGAAATAATTTAAGAATTCTCAAAATTATATATACTACAAAACCCCTGGAGGAATATATGCCACATCAGTTTATAAGATGACAATTTGTATAGAAAAATATTTTAAATATTTGATTCCGTAATATTTTATTATTATTTTTTTGATTTACTACAAATATTAGCTTCATATATTTATTTGTCCATGTTATTTTACTATTTATGTAAAATATATAACCGAAAACCCCTATCAATGTTAACTATTTTCCTAAGTATGACGAATTTTATTTTCAAAATGTTCAATAAAAGCTTCATAGAATCGTTTGAAATTGTATCATTCAATCCCCCAACAAATCATTTGATAACAAATTTCAGAACCTTTAGTTACACTCTACTTGATTACTGAATTTTCTAGCTACAAACATTAATTCTTTTACTCACGCCCCCGCAATTCGATAACACACCTCTACAATTTCTGGTCTGACAAGCGTCGTTCATTCCAAACACAGACAGGGAGACACTTCAACAATTGATCAGCAAATCTGCGACTTGACAATGACGACTACAAATCGGAAAACACAACGCCAAACGCGTGGACACGTGACCAACCAACAACAGCAGCAACAACAAACGGAGAAGAAGAAGAAGCTGATGCTGAAGAGAAATGTCACTTCCGGCGGCTTAACACATTTAAACATGGCCACTGTGGACCACTTTGAGGCACAGGAACCACGTCCTCCCCCACCATCATAATACTTGGGCTGGAGATGGGCTACTTTCTAATTTATGTGCTATCAATTCTTTTGTCATCTAGGAAGCGTAGGCTGTGGACGATGGGTGGGTAGCGGTGCGGGGCGTGGTGTCGTCCTTAACGGCGCCTGCTGGACGGTCGAGACTTAATGAGTCTTAAGAAAAATTATTTGCAATTAATAATTATGTTCATATTGTTTTCTGTACTATCTAAGCTAAGCAACTCTGTGGCCGCAGTCAATTACAGATCAATGGGGGATGGCAAGTGTGGGTTGCTGTTGGTTGGCAACTTGTTATTGCAGTTTATTTGATGTTTGTCATTTAATCATTTTGAAGTAGACCTATTTGTTGTCATTTCTAGAGTGCCAAGAATGGGCATTGATTGAGGAAATGAGTAGTGAGAGAAATGGAAAAGAAGAAAGAAAGATAAACAAGTTATTTAGGGAGAAGAGGACAGTCAGCACTAGGCGCTTGCTTTGGAACACAAACTACATAATTTTGTTTTCTCTATAACTTTTATATTTAACAAACCATCTTTACGAAATTTACAGGATAGCTTTATAACACTTTTCTCTAGACAATTGATTAGTTTGAAGAGTTTACGTTTAGAAACAGCTGCTTAAAATGGCTTGGCATAGTAGAGAAGAGCATACTATACTACAGTTTTAAAACTGAAATAGATCAAAAACGAACTTTTTAACTATTTACCTCCTATTACTTACTTTAAGCATCGGGGGTGTAATAACATTTGCCACACCTGCACTTTAAGAGCCTGTCGCCTAATGGCTTGCAACAATGTTAACCTTAGGCTCTAACTTCGGCTTTGTGATAATGTTAAATCAACATTATTTGGGCAACCATGCATGCGTAATGCGTCTCGAAATTGCTGGTAAATTGGGTGGGAGGCAAAGACAATTTGCACCTCAGCCCCAACAGTTTGCATTTAAATTAAACGATGCCAGCAACAACAACAGCAGCTGCAACTCGTTACTCGGTGCATGTGTGATAAAAGTTTAGTACTAGCAACTTGCTAAAATGACCAGAAAACTGGCTCTCTGACCTGTTACTGGCCTCAACATTGTCTCTTTGGCTTTATGCATTTTCCATAAAGACACGACACCAACAATTTCTCCGACACTTGACTTCGCCTGTCATTCAAAGTGACAGTCCAAACCTCTGACTCCATGCCACTTGCCCCTTGTCCCTTGCCCCTTTTGTAATCTAATGTGGCCACAAAATGTGCAACGTTGAGGTCCGAGGTTCAATCGACACTCCCAGAGTCTATTTTCACAATTTTCCCGTGTTTATTCAGGCACGTTAACGTTACGCACGAAGACTCTTTCTCTTCCTCTCTTAGTTTTGCAAAAGTACACAATTGTATATCGTGTATTGTATCTTGTATCTGGTAGTTTGCTTAGCGTCAAGTGCAAGGTAAATACGAGATATTTTAAGCAAATTTGCCAAGTGTGTTTGCCCAAGGGTGTTAGTTGCCCAATGGGGTTGGAATTGTTGGGTTTACAATACTATTGTATGCACTGTGTGGTGCGGAGTGGTGTAGTGTGGTGTGGTGGGGAAAATGCAATGGCATTTATTGTAATTTGCATTTTAACGCTCAAATGCGTTTTTTGTGCATTCTACGTAAATTAATCATGAACTTGCCATTTGCAGTGTGACCAAAGCAACAAAAGTTGCTCAGTAATTAATATGGGTAACAAATTCAAATATTTCTAACCGAAATTTTTGAATTTCTATCAGTAACTATAATTTTACTTGAACTGCAGTTAGAAATAATGTCACAAAACAAGAATGAAAAGTTTAGTGTCCGTTTGACAGCTGGTCACACTCAAAAATCGAAAACTGTTTAAATAATTTTGTTTACACATGCTTATGAGTATTTCTGATGTACTGCATGTCAAATTTATTTGCTAAATTAGTTGAAGAACGTGTGAGGACTGCTAAATGATTGTTTGCATATCAAAAGAAACTTAATTTGCAGTTGAAGTACAACTTAAAGCTGCCTGAAACTCAGCCGAGTTTGGGGAATTAATTAAATTTATTGGGCCGGGCTTTGCTGCAATTTCGTGCAAATTAAGCAAAGCATTTTTTAAAAATGAAAAAAATATACAAAATAAATTAATATATCAATGCACAAAGTGTACCATTGAGTGCAATTTCAATCAAATTGAACAGAGATCTCCCGCTGTGCTCTGCCAGACGCCACAAACTGCTACAAATTGACATGTTCCGAGGCGTCGCGTCATTTCATATGTGTGCGACAGAGATCCTTCTATATATACATTTATATATAAAATCGAATAAGTATAAAAAGAAAATGCTCAAACGAAAATCAGTTAAAACGTGAACCGCATACGGCAAGAAGAGCAGAGAGGAGAACAGAGGAGCAGCAGAGGAGAAGGCAGTCTTTTCAATGAACTCACGGCGTGTTTCGGTTGTTGTCGCATGCAACAAATTGTTTCAATTAACTAAATTAAATTTACACTCCTGCAGCTTCACGCACAACAACAACAATAACATCACATTGGACATATTGAATGCATTTTGCTGAACGTGACATGACACTGACAGATAGAAAAAGAAGAAAACATGCCGAACATTGGATAACTCCCCTTCCACACTCCTGTTGTTGCTGCTCCACCACTCACTTGAAAAATGAAATCCGAGATACTCTGGAGGCAAATGAAAATGGCAAACATGTTGCATGCGGAAAATGCCACGTAAATAGCATGCAACAAAAATACATACAGAGAATACACAGATATACAACACAGCCATGACATGGAAATTTATAAAAATTAACTGACAAAGTAGGCGTAGTCAGGGCATGAGTGGAAATGGCACACGGGCAAATGGGTTGAGGCAGAAGTAATGCGAAAAAGTAAGTACACTGCAATACAAATTATAGAAATATGCTGGGAGTTGAAAAGGTTTTTAGATGAATTTAAATTTTAAGAAAAGTAAAGTTTATGCAAACACCTGAAAATTTTTATATTAATTTAAAGGGATAAACATAAATAGTGATAGCAATCAGTATTAAAATGCATTAAAAAATTGTTGAAAATAAATTGTACAAATATTATTAATTTTTTACTATTTTTACATGGATATCAGCAAATTATCTGAACCAATTTGATGATATTTAATACATTTTTGTTCACATGTTTGCTGCTTGAAGGGAAAGGATTCTATATATTTTCTTGCTGTTTTTATGGCACATAATCCGAGATAAGTTGACATATATTCTTAACAGATGTTGTGGAATACTCGTTCAAATAACTAAACTGACTTATTTTACTTTCCCATCAACTACTTTGTTTTACTTGTACATTCGCTCAGTGCAATTGTACATTGTATCGACACGGCAACATTGTTCGTCAATATCAATTATGCGTTTAAATGAATATTGAAGTGTAGCCACACACCCGCACACCCACACACTTATACACATATCGATAGATAGCAACAACAACAACAACCGAGCCTTTCAGCCGACAACAACACCACAAAGCCACCGCTACCAGCCAACAACCGAGCAGCCAACCAACCAACCACCCACAACAACATGCAGCCAGGACGTGAGAGCGGGACACCAGGACAGCTCATCAGATGCAGCAGCACTGGCGAAAAATTGGCAATTGTACAAAAGTGTTAACACGGCGCCGCATCCTGCAGACTGACCACAGAACAGGGAACTGGTAACTGGGAACAGCCCGACAGGCAGCCGACTGCCGCCTTGGACACATCCATCAATGCCAACAGATTTAATCGCCATTTAAATTGTACGATGAGGAAAACTGTAGGAGAGAGACAGGGAGAGAGAGAGAGAGGGAAAGTGTGTGTGTGTGTGTTGCATTTACTTAAGCGTGTTATCAGCGTAAAATAAATCTCTATAGAATGGCCTGACGACTGTCCGACTAGCCTATCTGTTTAGTGTTTTCCAATCAGTGCCCCAGGGCCAACAGATTGGTCACGTGTCGCCTGCTGGTCAGATGGTCAGTTGTTCTCTGGTCAATGGTCAGATGGTCACTCACACAGTGTATGAGTGTGTGTGCTTGTGTGTGTGTGTTTGAGTGTGACGTGCGTCACATAATTGCAATAAATTAGAAATTGTCAGTGAGTGCAACAATGTTGCCCCCTTTGTATGTTCTCAGTCCCAGGATGCCCTTAATTCATTTATGCACTGCTACAGAAGGAAAGGCAATGAAATCACATATTTTTCTGTAGTTAATGCTAAAGTTAAGCTAAACATAACTAAAACTAAGTTAATAAAATACACAAAAACAATAGAAATTAATTTATATGAAGAAATTTATGCTAATTATATTAAAAAATATATATTTTAAAATTTTGGTGGTAAGAAGAGTATTAAAATCTTCAAAATTATATAGAAGAATATCTGATTATTTAAGCTCTTGGTATTATAAATGAAATTTTAAGGCAACACAGCTCATTTTTTTCATATTAAAGTCTTTTTTTCAGTGCACTTCCCAGCTGCCCTTAATTCATTGTACTTCATGCTGCATTGCTAGGTTTAGTTATATTTGAGCCTAGCAACGATTTGGGAAAACAATTTCATGTTTGTGCACTAGAAATGTACACAAACTTGCTTCCATTTAACAGGTAAACATGTTTTCAACCAGCTTCAAATATTTATACAGCTAAAAGCTGAGTTCGATCGAGCAAAATGTAATGTTGCATAGCCGAAAGCAGAGAGAAATGTTGCCAGGAAGCGCACACAATTAAGACGCAACAAGAAAGGACACACGACGAAGCAGAAGAAGATGGAGAAGTACAAAATTAATACAATATACAATACAAAAGGACGACAAGGAAGTTATAAAAATCAAATTTTACGATTTTCCTGCAGAAGCACGCGGCTGGAAATTATTTGAATTGCAAGACAATGACATTGCGTACGAATTTCAAGTTGTATTTATTTAGTATGGTGTTCAGTGCCACGCCTACTACGCCTTCTTCGAACGGATGTACAAGCGAATGGGGCGCGGCAATAACAGTAAAAACCAATTGCCAATCATTAGTTTTTATATAACACAAGACATTTTTCGTTAGCTTTCGATGATTTTCTTTCTACGTTGCATTTGACGGAATCCCAGAAGGCAAACAAAACGAGGGCGACAAAACTCACTTGCCCAAGGGCTGCCCAAATAGATATGTTTAGGCCAAGTCAATCAGTGTCTGGTCAAAACGGAAATGTGTCGCAGTCGCCAAAAGCCAACAGAAAAAAATGTGGGTGGAAATGGCCGAAAATTAGAAATCGAAAAGTTATGTTGTCCTAGGAACTGTCCAACACAAATGGGCGCAATCCTAATTGTAGGTCTATTGCGCAGTTTCCTTTAAGTAGTTTATGGTTCAATTTGTATTTCAGTGTCGGAATCTGTTAACAGCATTTTAAATCGGTTAGAAAAATGCAGCAGTTTTGTATATAGAATGATAGATAATTTAAAACTTTCTTGATTTTCTATTTGTTTGCTCATTTAGCTTATAATATTTGGATTGTGATAGTTTTTTCTTCCTAGTATATTCTAAATTAGCTCCTTACACGCCTCATCATCTCTCACTTTCGATTGCTACATTCTCACTTGATTACTTGTACGCTTATCAAAATATTAACGATTATCAATCAAAATCGAAAACATTCCTTAAGATTTGCAGAACCGTAAATTGATTGAGTATTGCGAGTAGTTTTCGTCACGGTATTGTGGCATGCACCCTGTACCCTTTTTTTTGGCTGGTGTCACATGTCAATTTGTGGAAAACCAAAAAGATTTGGGGTGTAGATTGCATAGCAAGAAAGACTGTCAGACTGAAAGAAGGAATGAAGGAGAATGACAGCTTTCTTGTGGAACGCCCAATGTGTTAAATCTATCCATTAATATTAATAGTCTTTCCCGTTGGCAGCAGTGCGTGTTGTACGTGACTTTTTTGGTAACCCTTTCCCCACAAAACAACTACAACCACACCACACACATCTTTGGCAAGGTTCTTGGCCGTGTTATTGGGTTAGTGCGACGGTAACGTTATCGTTTGATTTGTAGACGTTTTATTGCTTTATTGATGCGTTTTTATCAAAAGCGCAGCGTTTTGTTTGATGGATTGCTTAACTCTTTCGAATTTTTTTTCTTGGGTCTGTGCCCGGCTTTACCTGAGGCGTCGCTGCAGAGCCCTTCTCCTCCCATGGGGGAAAAACCGTCAGCAATTTTATGCTGGTAGTCTGAAAACCACACGCAATTTGCCTTGGGAAAGTTTCCTTTTGTCAAAATTCTTATTTTGATTGGCACTTATGAGGAAGGGTGAGAAAATACAATAAACGTTGGCATCGTTATGGGAAAGTTGAGTTAGCAAACGAGAAGGTGGAGGTGGAGATGGAGGAAGAGGAGGTTCCACACTCCTTCTGCAAAGACACGCATACGTGAGACCTAAAGTGGGTCTCGTTAATCTATGGAATTACAAGACAAGCAAACCAAACTTTTAAACAACAGTTAAATTTAACGAGTGTTCTTTTTATTTTGTATTTTTAAAGAATATATATTTACAAATTATGCATAGCCCAAAAGCCACTAATAAATTAGTAGTGCTCTCACCTACCAAGAACTTTGCGCGAAAATATTAAATTTTACGAGCTTAATTTGTGTGCGTGCTCAGCTTAAGAGGGGAGCGGAAAGCAAGAGAGAGAGGGAGTGTAAGGGTAAGGTTTGTTGCCTGGACAACGACAGCGAACAATGTCAATTACAGCGATTGAAAAGTGGCCAGAAACTTGTAGTATAAACCAATTTTATTGGGGCGCCCGCAAAAAGCCGTCGACGCCATCGAACTAATCTTCTTAACAAGCCGAGTATTAGAGAGATACGAGTTGTCTGGGTGAGAAGAGAGTGAGAGAGAGAGGGGTGACAGAGCTGGGTCTATTCATATTTCAAAAGCCAACTTTGCGCGACTCCAAAATGGCGTCATTAAAGTTTACGAGGCTTGAGCTTGTGCGCCGTAAAGTATGCAAAGCTATATTGTAATAAAGGGTATTTCGCCAAAACATTTCGACATGAATCCTGAAATGCCCGACACTTGTGGTGTTGTTTGGGCCATTGTTTTTGTGGCCCAGTACAAGCTAACATAGACAAGACACAAGTGCATGCTGCAGATGCCTCTCCTAGCCATAGATCTTATATAAGTATAGCTAAAGCTATATGTATGCACGTTGGCGTAAAATCAACAAAAGTCATCAAAAGATACGCGCCTGTTTTCCTCACTTGAAAACTTTGCATATTAAATGTCATTTGGTAAAGTGGAATTAAGGAAGCCGAGCTGCAGGAAATGCTGTCATGGCTGTGCTAGCTGTCACAGCAAATTATGCTGAAATGCGTCTGTCAGGATGCGGATGTGGATGCCGATGCGGATGCGAATGCGTGTAGGTTGCACATCGTCTGTTAGAACTAAGGTGGGTGGCACTTTGGGTATGCATTGAGCCATAAATGAAAACTAAACAAGATTTTGGCAAAGAGCATACAGCTTTCTGCAAATTTTATGAGCTAATTTTAATGAAGTTGTTGAAAGCGCAGCCAAAAACTTGATGAATGTCGACACGCAACAGACAAGTTTATAAATTATGCCAAAGAAGTTAAGACTATGCCAACAAGAAGTTGCTATTCAAAACATAAAACAGATAGATAGACAGACAGACAGACAGACAGCCAACATGTAATATGATTACACAGATCTTAAATTTGTGCAATCCTTCATCATTAAGAGAAAGAGAGGAATTTGAAAACTAAACGATTTGGCCTTTGTCACGGCTATTAGGATTCTATTGACCACACACACATTTGATAGATTTCCAAAACCAATTAGATTCATCATTAGCGGCCACTTTGCAGTATCAAGAATGTTCCAAATTTCATGCTCCATTATATAATCATTCAAGTACAATTCCAATAAACAATGATAACAGCAAATCAAAATTGTAATTAAATTAAAATCGAAAACGAACGCGAACTCGAAATCTACCCAAGTAGCCAGATGAGCTGCCTACGCAGCAAACATAAATCGAAACCGAAAACAAAAATCAAATTCAAATCCAAATGATGGGGAGCTGCCATCTCAGTGGTTTCTTATGGATCATGTGGTGTGGGGGAAGTGGGAATAGGAATTGGTATCGGCTGCTTATAAGCGTGACGATTCCCATTTAATGTCGAGAGAGAGAAAACCGTGGAGAGTGTCAAATCAACATCATTATTCATTATCAAATAAATTGTTGGGTTTTTGTGGTAAACCGATGCCGAATCACAGTTGGAAACTACAATATATATATATATCTGGTATATTCTTTTAATTGAACTTTCCATAAGTGGATGTTTCTTTGTACAGTTGTTGTTCCGACCGAAGGGGGTTAATATGTTTTAACAAAGCAATCAATATCAAAGGGATAATTAAATAAAACTAATGATGCCAATGACAGCCAGCAAGCGGCTAATGATCACCCTACTTTATATGTTATAACTATTCCATATAATGGGAAACATATAATCCTACATTGGTATTAGCAGATGCTTGGGTAATCTTTAAGGCACAAGAAAGAAACTATTCAATCGAAGCTACTTGTTAGTAAAGCACTATCTACACTCATATGACTTTTAATTACAATAAGTACTCGGAATATATATAGGATATTATATAGGAAATATATTTAAAATTATTATAATAACCTCAGTCATTTGAAGCTTAAACATATAAAATATAGCTACATCTAGCGTGTTTTCTTCAATTAATTAATAGGTATCTCTTAGTCTTAAACTCACTTATAACATTCTTACTTCTAGCTATTTGCACTTCTCATACTCCCTTGTGTTTTTAGCTTGTTTCAGACAGATTTTTATGTACCGTAACTAAACGTTAATTTATGGCCAAATGCACGACTTTCTCTCTCACTTTTGGGCCTTTTGCGTGAGTCCGCCCAGATCAGAAATTAAAAAGAAATTAACACGCATCCAAAAACAACTCGACTTTCTTGGTGGGTACGTCGAATGTGTGTGTGTGCGTGTGTGTAGCCAAGTGAATTTAATACCCAGTCCCAACCTTTTATATCTAATTGAGTTTATGCCGTTGTTTGAATCGCCTCGTCTGGTTTTGTCTTAATTTTAATGCACTCGTAAAACAAGCGCAAAAATTGAAAGCAATAAAACGCCAAAATGGGCCAACATTGAAAATTAAAATAAACACATAAAGATGCGTTGCAGACGATAACAAGTCTAGGCTTGCAAATTACCCATATGCACTATCTCTTTCTCTTTAGCTTAGACACATAGAATACACCCTCTCTTTCGCGCGAGAAGACGTTCAAGGCGACAATAAATCAAACGATGCGTAAAGCCCGTTTTACTATATATAATTTTGTCGGTTCTGGGCTCAATAATTTACATTATATGTATGTAGACATTTGAAATATGCATAATACTTGCACATAAAATGTTGCTTTTTGACAGGAAGCGACTGTGAGTTACCCTGTGTTCAGTTTTGAGTTGCCTCTTTATTAAAAATTGTAGGAAGTTTCTATTTATTGCTAGACAAAATTTAACAATTTATTTAATTATTAAATTTTTTATAAGAAATATATAATAGTTAAATAGTTTTAGCTTTTAGTTAATATATAAAATTAATTTAAATTTTATTTAATATTTAAAAAACCATTTAACGAAGAAGCTTATACACAAAATTGTTTAAAACATTTTCGGGACTGAATTTGTTTATATTTTATTGGAGTAGTACTTAGTATAGTCAAATGCAGTTAAAATAACACTTTATTCGAATTTTATATAACTTAATTAATTGATAATATATTATTTAAAAATAATTTATTGTAAAGATCTGCTGTGTTCAACAGTTTGTCGCATCACTCTGCCATCCACTTCAGTCTTTCTAACAATTCGACATTAGGAAAACAAACAAAAACTACTCGAGCGTTCACAGAAATATATCATTAGGAAAATTATGAAATATCAACAGAAACACTTAGCAGTAAATGAAAAATTATATGCCTGTGTTTGAGTGCGTGTGTGTGTGTGTTATGTTGACAAAAGGACACGAGACAAGAACGCAGCTTGACTTGGGGCAAAAAAAAAAGAAGAGAAAACAAACAAACAAGCATATGAGCAGGCCATAAATTAGCCCGCATGAAGGCATCAGGCATCAGGTGGGTACGCAATGATTGCCACACAGATGGGCGAACCCGACGTTGCACCCTCCACCCACACTTTTCGAATAGTTTTTCGCCTGCGGAGGTGGAAAATGCGTATGTACGAGTGCCAGAAGGAAACTTACAGAGCTGGAGTTTGCTGTCAAGTCATAAAATAAAGTGCTGTGTCTACAAATGATTTGACTTATTCGTGCAGAACAAATCGTACGTCATTTGTTGGACTACTAAAAAGTTAAAATACCCCCCTCGCACACACACACACACACACACACACTCCCACCTAAACTCATACTATCTATGAACAATTGCGCAATTAATGTGTGCAGGATTCATGTGCGTGACAGTCCACAGGAGAGATAGAGAGAGAGAGAGAGGAGAAGTAGCGACGCATTGTCGCCACTGTCAGCACTGTCGTCACTAGATAGAGCCATAAATGTTGCCTTCAATTTCCAATTTTCCTACTTTCCGTGCTATTTTACGGCTTTACACATGTGCCAAGTTTTATGGAGCAAACAGACAGCGACAACGCGCCTAACATCATATGCCATATAGCCATATAACCATAACCATATCGGAATCGGGAGTTCGGTAGTTTGGATGCTCGGAATTCGTGTGTCGTCATCGCATTGCCAAATGGAATAATAAATTTATAATTAATTTGCATCTCGGCATATTTCACCATGCCAAATTGGCATCATGGCTCAAACATGGAAATTGAAATTAATTTACGACCGCTAAGTAATGGGCTTAATAAGGATCCAGTGTTGTCTCTATGTCATTAACATTTTTGCTTTCATTTCCAAAGCAATTCAAATACGATTTTATAGACATTTTAATTGCCGCACAAAATAGTTGGCATCAAAGGGTACACTGCTAAAATATTTTAGCTATTTAAAAATTTAAATTTAATTCAAGTTACTTCCATTGATAGACAGCAAGAAGTCAGTACTCAAGTTTGAGTAGTTTGCTTTTGTTGTTATTCATTAATTTTAATGTTAGCACAACCTGTGTGCAATTTGGTAGCAGAATTCAATTCCATTTCTATTGGAAGGGAGTGAGTGCTACCAGCTAAACAGCTACTAAAATGCTACGTCTGGGCCGCACGATAAAGCCAGAAGCCAATGAAGCTAAGTGCGGTTATGAACCCTTTTCACATTTGGCTGAAACAACAAAGGGCCAACAACGTTTGGCAAAATGGCCAACCAACAAGTACTTGAAAGCTCACAAGAGCATTGCATTTGCGTATTACCAGTGCAAGCTTTAAGTCTTAAAGCGAGGGCAGTTCAATAAACTCACAAAAATTCAATCAAAAACATGCAAAGTGCCTAAAGAACTACAATATATTATTATTAGAAATAAAACTATTGTTAAATAACGACAATTGTCGCTACAAATGCAATGCTGGAATCCTCCCTGCCCGCATGTCGCATGCCACATGTCGCAAGTACAGTTGTGCGCTCAAAATAAAGAAACACCACCTGAGTGCAGACCCCAGTCGGAATCGGTGTCTCATCACAGCTTTGGCTTGTCAACGAGTCAGCGAGTACCTGTATCAATGTCACGCAGCAGCCCAACATATGTTGCAGACTAAGAGCAGGGGGAGGGAGGAGGAGGTGCGGTGCAGCTGGGTGTCCATTCGGGACGCAGCCATGTAATTTGTTATCCAACAGTTTATAATTGCATCAAAATAACACACACACACGCACATGCACGCAGGGCTAAGGCTAAAAACAGCGACTTTTTATAAAGGCAAACATGTTTCTGTTTTCTGGAACGACCCCTCTTAGTATTGGGCAGCCCCTTTGCTCTGCTCTGCTCTCACTACTCTCCCCTCTTGGCACAACTGTCCGATACAATTTAATGCTATGTTTAACATTTTGTACATTTTTGTCAGTTTGTTGTTGTTGTGGTTACTTCTGCTGGTCCTAATTTAATTTTGGATCTGACTTCACTTTTAGTTTGATTTATGAATTTTTAAATCAATTTGACAACTATGTTAAAGTTATTTGGTAGCAAAGATGGCAAAGACGTACCATAAGTTATCATATGTGGAGTATAAACCGATTAGTATTAGCCTTAAAAACGAGTGGACGTAAGGCTTGTTTGTAGAATCCAATTGGTTTTTATCTTTAAAGTAATTTAAGTCAAGTTTTTATGTTATGTGAGGAGTTCTTTTAAGCAGAAGTAGTCAAACTTGATAAAAATCTATAAGAACAATATGTTACTAAATATGGAGTTTTAATAGTTAATAAGATTTGAGTTACATTAAATTGTATAGCAGTTCTTATACTAGTTTCACTTCAAATCAATTCTGAAAAGTTCGTTGAAATTTCCTAAAAATTGGCAACTGTTTGGTTTTGTTCCGCTCCGTTTGACATTTACACGTTTTGACAAGCATTTCAAATCTCTTCAAAATATTACCCAAAACTTGAGATTACTTTTTTAATTCCTGTTTAAAAAGATCCCTAGAAAAAACACACACCACTTAAGCGTATGTCCGGAACTTGAGCGCTGTTTAAAAATATTTTCAAATCAAAATCGAGAGCATCAAATGATTCCAAGGCGTGACGAAACATGTTGAATTGTACAACTTGCTGTTGTTGCATGTGGCAAGGCTGATCGACAGCAACTTGTGCGGAAACCAGCGACCGGGAAGCGTGTGTCTCTCACAGACTGGTGTTCACTGTACAGTGTACACGTTTTTCTACTCGCCGCTGGCGGGCGTCGTCTTTTTTTTCTATTTGACAACTCAACTGACGTATTACTCAAGAAGTGGGGAGGGGAGTGTGGGACGTGCCTTTGGCTACGCTTGCCACAACTAGTCCACCCCACAACAGGCATAGTGTGCTTGGCCGTGTGGCAAGGGGAACGTCATCAATCTAAAACTGAAATAGAATGTTGAAAAATCTCAGCGAATCTCTTGATGGTTTTGTTTAAAATGCATGTTAAATGTCCATGCCTTTCGCTTTTCAACTGTGGATTGTGATGGAACGACGTCCAGAAGGAATGCAACCAGCAGACAGCAGACATTTCATGGGAAAGTGTTATAATTCAAATTGTTCAGGCAGTCAACGATAATTGATTTTTGATACCAGAATCAGCTCGAGGCGTTATCTAAATTAAATTTTTTAGGAAGGATTTAAAAGTTGGTTTAATAAATTGATAACTATTTTGGAAATTTTTAAATAGTGTGGAAAATATTATTTGAAAGATAATAGTCTTAAAATATTTAAAAATATAAGTAAAATTGCTTAAATAATAGGAAAAACTTAGAAAATAGTAAGGAAAATTTTTCAACTACTCAAATGATTGAAATTGTCGTAAAATTTTTTTAAATATTATATAGCTAAAATAGAAAATGGTTAAATGACACTACAAATTTGCGTAAAAGTAGTAGAATTTTCTGCATTTGAAGATGGAAAATTTTTAAAAATAGTTGTAGATATCACAGATATATTAATAGATATTTCTACTACTAATATAAATTATAGAATCTATTAAATAAACTGTAGAAAATTGTGAATAGTACCATATAGAATTCCAAAGAAATTCTAAAAAAGTAATAGAGATTGTAGAAATCTTAGTAACTGTTTATGGTATGTTCATCGATAGTAACTTTTGTCAAGTTTTGCCCAGTAATTGACAGGTCAGTTGGGCTCGCGTCAGCTTGGTGAACTCTCGGCTTGCAAAACTAATTACAAAGCTGGACCACAAAGCAATGAGACCGTTTCACCAAAATGATTTTGCCACAACCAGAAAACTCAACCGAATCCGAGTGAGAATCCGGAACCGGCAAATAAGGAGGAACAGTAGCAGAGTTTACGCTGTTTTTGTCAAGCGTGCAAAAAACGGCAACGTCAACGGCAATGGCAACTGCCAAACCAACAAAACCACTCGACATGTCAACTGAAATGGAAATGGAGTCAAAGAGTGGAGTGTGAAGAGAGGTAAAGACAGAGGGGAAGGTAAACTTTTTGGCTCTGGTCTGTGGAGTGACATGAAAAGGACATGTCACACCGTATGCGCACATTAAGTGTAGCCACAATTTATCAAGCCGCATAAATCTAAATAGAGTCTGGTCGGAGAGTTTTTGGCTGTCGTTTCTGGCTTGGGCGCATACAAACACACATACATACGATACGTAGTAATGCAAAAGTCAAAAAGCTAATTTGCATTTAAAAGGCGAACGGTAAAGGACCAACAACAGCAACAACAAGCACAACAATGATGCTGCCATCCATGCAAAATATATTTTAAGCAATATTTTCAATTTAATAAGCCAAGATAAATGAACGTAGACAGAGAGTATGTGTGTGAGAGAGAGAGAGAGAGAGAGAGAGAGAGCTATATAGCTTACTTTCTTTCTGGTTATAACTTGGCATATGTGTCCCATGTGGCTCTGGGTTCTCTGTCCCAAGTCCCATGTCCTGCATCCTGCTTATTTGCATAGTTTGTTGAGCTGGACTATTTCTGTCAATATGCCATGCACTTCATCAAATGATTCCTTCGTCTCTGGCATATACACAATATATGTATATTGCTGTACTGTACTCAGTCGATAAGATGCCTTTTGTGTCAACTCTTTTAGTTTTGGCTTACAGCAAAAATGAGAAAAGTTAAATTACTTTGCTTATTTAGCCATATTTTATCTGCCATACTTCAAATTGAATTTGCTTTGTTGACTAGATAAGCTACTCAGGGATTTCGCAACACTACACAGCAAAATTGAGTAGAGCTTAAAGGGGAAAATATAATACACATGATATTCAGTAGTTCCTTTCAAGCAGAGGTAATTTATTTCAAAGAAAATGTTTAATTTACAATGTGTGAAAGTTCATCAAGCTAACTTATTGTTTTTGATTCTATGTTTTAATTTAGACTGACTGTTAGTCAGAAATGTTACACAGTCCCTTAACTTCTGCACTTTTGTTGAGCAGTGTAGCTTCTTGCATCTTGAGATCCTTCGTAAAATGGGAGCATAATCAAATAAGTTAACGAGATGTAACCAACTGACAATTGACGCATATAATTGCCATTGCCAGCAAATTCAACAATTGGCAAATTTTGTCAAACCTAATTACGTTACGAGACATGCGACGACCGTTTATTTGTTTGCCGTTTTGTCGTCTGCCTTTTGCCGTTTGCTGGCGCTGTCAAATCACAATCTCAAGGATCACAAGGAACAAGGGTCCTTAAGGCGTAGGTCCAGTAATGCGGTCGCAACCAAAATGCAATCGAGCGTGCCACAAATGGCAGCCAATAGAGCTGAAAGCACAACTCAAGTGGCCACAGGACACTGGACATACACACAGGACATCGAGTCCATAAGAAATGCGTTGAGCCGTGAAGTAATTTCGAAGGCGTCGCCAAAGACAGCAAGACAGACGGACAGACAGACAGACAGACAGACAGACAGACGAACAGAGACTCGAACTATAGCAGGGGATGTGTACGGCCATTTGAATGCTTCAGGAAGCGGGCAATTTGAGTTTTCAATCGCTGTTAATTAGCATTGGTGGTAGACTCCCACTACTATTGACAACTTGTCAACCATGTCCATGATTTTCGTCAATTTGCAGTTGCATAATAACTGTGATAATCACACCGATGACAACGATGATTCGTCCACTCAGGCGAGAGTTTACTGCATTTGTCAGCACACATGTGAATTATTCATGAATCAAATTGTAGTATCAATGCGTGGACAGAAAGCACTTTAAAATGATTTAAAGATGATTTCGCTGCCTTTTGAAGATATAGATTTGGATTTTATAAAGATTTATGATGAATTTTTGAAAAAGTTATGCAAACTACTTACGAGCTTATTTGTACAGCTTATGGGAATTTATTTTTAAGAAATTTACTAGTTGTACTTAAGATGGTTAGATATGAAGGCTACGTAAAATAGTTCTAGATAAGTAAAACGGTTTATCATGTAGCATTTTTTGCATTTGAAGAATCATTTTCTAGGATTAAAGCTACAATATTCAATGTTTTAGCAGTTCTGAATCATTTTTTCATACTATTAACTTAACTGACTTAAAAAAAGAAACATTTTCTAAGACTAAAGTTATCATATTCAAAGTTAATAACACTTTTCAAGCACACTTTCCTACCATATCCTTAACTTTTCTGCAGTTTTTCAAACCATTTTTTTCTTCTGCTATGCTTTTCCACATCTGTTTGACTGCAAATGACAGCTGTCACTTTGGGAGTAAAGTTGCTGAATCAAACTGACAGCCTGTTGCTTGGATTTGACTCTGGCTTATGCCTGTGGCACTTTAACGGGGAAAATTGTATCGCATTCGCATCAGATATTTAAGACTTGAATTCAATTGGAAAATCTGTCGATAGTGCTGATATTCTGCTGACTGATGTGAAAAGCTCTTTTCACACAAGCACACAAGTGGCACAAAACGCAACAAATGTCATTAAAAAAACGTGATATAAAAAAGTATATTTTATACTCGCAGCGAATGCACAAGTTGTGAGTGTGTGAATGAGTGAGTGAGTGAGTGTGCTAGTGAGTGTTTGAGTGTGTGAGTATGTGGATTCCATTTAGTGCTGTGGATTTTCTTCTTCTGCTCATTTTATGCGGCGAATATATAAAAGCGCAAATGGCATTCGAAGTTAAAGGTTTGAGCTGAACAAAGGTTGAATGACCTAGGACAATAGATTTATGCTTGGGGTAGTTGATGCCGATGACGATGCCGCTGCTGCTGCTGCTGTTGTTGCTGCTGCTGCTGCTGCTGCCCGCTGTGCTGATTAAGGGGCGTTTTTTATTTTAGCTTCTTAAAGAAGGGTTATTACACAGGGTTTTGTGCCACTTCGATTGCCTGCCGCTTGGCTTAAAGTTGGGCAGAGTACAGTGTACCAAATTGCCAAGCAATTTTCAGGCAATTGGGCGCTCTAATGAGACCAGGTATCATAACTAAATTCCCACGTAACAATGCCCCAAAGTGAAATTTGCAACCGCATGGAGTAAGTAAGTAGGTAAGTAAGCAGTACGTGGCATGTGCCAAGTGGCATGTGTTGCATGCACTGCCAACGCCTGCTCATTGCCAGACATTGCCATCAGCTCATCGTCTTTATCGTCCTTTGGTATTCCCAAAAGCAACATGGGGCACATTAAGTCGACTTGCAGCAAACAGCTGCAATTTGACTTGGCTTCGACTTGTTCGGTTCCAACTGCAGCTAGCTGGCTTCTATAGCTTTCTGGCTCTTTCAGCTGCATATTAAATACTATAACACAAAATGCATATTAAATGCCATAAGCCACAAGAACTGCCAATGCCCAATTTCTCAGCCAGCATACTCCATGTCTTAGGAACAGGTACATACATACGTATAGCATGCCAATCCCCAGTGGCTTAGCGGTAAAACCTTTAAGACTTGACGGAAACGCAGCGTGTTGTAAAATTTTATAAGTTTACTATTTTGGGGATTGCTTTTATTTTGCCACGGACTTGGCTTTATATAGTAAAAGGTGGATAAATTTCCTGCTTTTTCTTTGGCTTGTGGCAATAGACAACTCAACTTGTTAGTAGCTTAAAATATGCTAAAAAATTTTATTATTAAACAAAATGTTTAGTGAAATAGCTGAAAATTATTCAATATTTTTATTAACATTTCATTGCTAATTTATATTGCTTACTTTACTTAATCGAAGACAGCTAGATGTTCATAAACTGTATTAAGTTATAATTCAAACACCTTCCATCAATTGCTACTACCCCTTCAGTTTGAGGTTGCTTCCCTCTTTTGCTGCTTAACAAATTTAGCTACCAGCTTGACAATTAAACATAAACAACTTTGGCAAACTTCCTCAAACTCCGTGTTCTCAGTGTTTTATGCTGTGAGCTTAAGTCCTTTTGAAATAAAATCCACACCGTCTAATTAAACAAACTCCAAAAAGTCGAGGTGTAACCACCATAAATGAACATTAACTTGAAAATCATAAAAAGGAGTAAATGAAAAACTCTATCGCATCGCGCATCACATCGTCTTTTATATACATAAACAACAAAAACTCAGACTCAAATTTCATAGCATAATAAATGGCGCGCACACAGAGTTCCGATGCGAAAAGTTCGCCCCCCTTTCCGCATACTTTTCCTACTTCTGCTGCTGAAGTGATGAAGTAATGAAAGTGTGCACCATGGCAAAAGAAAAATTACAATTCACGAGCGCAACGCAGTTATGAACTTTTTGACGTGCTAAATAATGCACAGTATACTGTACTAGCTGCCGACTGGCCAAGAGGAGGTACTGCAGGGGAGTACTGAAGGGGGACAGTTTATATTCTCCGATTCGGAACAAGACACTTCTTCATTAACTTCAGCGGACGCCTGATGATGATGAATTTTATATAAAATACTTAAATACCTGCAATTTAACTTTTGTTTCAGCTACTGCCCCTTGACCTTCCCGATTTGCCTCTCCTTGCCCCTGGCTTCGACTCGCCTCCCTTGACATTTCAATATGCAACAGCGCGTGTTTCTTTTAATTTAAATTGACTTCACTCGGACTCCCAACGGGCTTAAAGCGCCAAAAACTAATCAAAAAGCTATAAAAAAGAAAGTTACTCCCTCAACAACAGCTGGTTTAGTGGCTGGCATATAGAACAGTACTTGGGTAATACTTATGCTATGCTATGGTTATATTCTGCATTTATATCTTTTCTTTCTCAACTCTTTCGCTTGCTGTGCTTATGGCCAAGAAGAGAGTGAATAGTGGATAGGCAAATAAAAAGAACAGACTAAAATGAAGTTGATGGAAATGAAATTCCGCAATATTGAGTTTTTTAAATAAATCTTTCAAGAGATGATCGGCAAAAGAAACAGAGAAAAAATTTGTTTTATAAAATAATATATTAAAGTTCTTTAACATAAGTAGTATTTAAGAAATTAAAAGAAATTATATTATAGTGATTTGATGTTGATTGATATGAAATTCAGCAATATTTCAGAAGTCTATTAAACTAAATTTTTGAAGAATTTATCAACAAGGAAATGACATTTGTCTACTTTAAAAATTAAATTTGTTCTATTTTTTTCTGTTAAGAAATAATATATTAAGAATCTTTAACATATGATCTGTAAGAAATTAAATGAAATTAAATTATATTAAATTGATTCGCTGTTCAATTTACTATATCAACTTACTCTTTATTAATTACGCTGGTTGACTGTCAAATATATACATATAGTATATCCATATGCACACATCGTGTGGAAGTGTCTATATTCCCCTCTTCACTCTCAGCAGAATCTCACTGCACTTAACCAGACTGTCAGTCCAACTGCATGCACATAATTAATTAACGGCTGACAGCGCTACCAGCCAGATCCACAAGCAAAACCATAACCATATCCATATCCATATTCCTACTCTCTCATACCAGCAGCTATCTCTGTCACTCGCCCTTTAACTAACAGAAATGTCAAAAATGCAAGTGACAAGTGTGAAAAAAGGACGAGCAGCAGAAGAAAAACGACACACGGCCAAGTAAGGAAAACAAAAGCCAAGTTAAGAGTCACACACATGAGGCAGCTTGACTTGAGAGTGGGTTTCGTTGGCAGCAGGGGGAGGAAAAGGACTTGGGGCTTGTGCTTGTTGTTGTTGTTGTCTGCTTGAAGACATCGCGCATTCGTGCGCAGTAAAATAAATTGAAATTTTAAAATGTATGAAATTAATTTTTGGCTCGCACCAACGCCTTCTGCTGGGTGTTGTCTCAGTTTTTGGCCCAGTCATGCTGCTGCTGCTGCTGCTGGTGGCCCTGCTGATGATATCACATGATTATTTATCTTTTACGCACACTTAGACAGAGTAGTCGACACATATGCAAAACGGCAGCAAGGATAATGCCTTTTTTGCCTTTGGCTTGTGCTGCTGACACTTTGGCCAACACTTTGTCAACTTTTTAGTATGTTGTCAGCTTCAACTCAGTTTGCCTTTTTGTGTTGCTAGTTGCTCTTTGTCTTAGCCATTTGTCAAACACTTTGCATCATCTGACGTCATCTGTTAAAGAAGTCTGTCAGTTTAACCTCTGCCGATGCTTCGATACTTGTCTGTCTCGTTTTACACTTGTTATCTGCTCCTCCCAAAACTGCAAAAATTTACATATAGATTAGCAAAAGCATTGCACTTGGATTGAATGCTGCTACCGTAGGCACTCGGCAAAATGGACAGCCATCAATGGGTATTGGAAAGGGCTAAAGGACATGGTCATGTTGTCTGCATTGCATAAGTGGAAATCATTAAGTTCCCTGCGCATCTTGTAAACTCATGCGTAATCCTCATCGTAGTGACCCTTCAGTTCCCTCAACCCCAACCAGTCCTGGTCAATTGTTTTCAGTACGAACAGAGGCGCGCGCATTGTTGCCATTTCCGTTTTGGACCAGGACCAGGACCAGGACCTCTCCTCAGGCTGGACTCTTCTTCTGCTTCTGCTGCATTGTAAGCGCGTAAATCCCCTGACAACACTTTTGCCTTTCCACTTAATACAAAGAAAATTTTTGCAAAAAGCAGTCGAACAATCCTTGAACAATGCATGAAATAATTGCACAGCGTATACTCAATACTATACAGCACTGTAGACTGTGTGTGTAAAATGTGTTGTGGTCCTTATGAGAGCACAATGATGATAATGCTGCCGACTGGGGAGCTGTTTGGCCTCTCAGTTGTACTATTGGCTGATGGGCATTGAAATGCGGATGATGAGGCTTAAGTAGTTACACACAGACTCTTCACTTCTCCAAGTGATGAGAGCATATGTGTGGTGTGGTGTAGTATGCTGTGGTGTGGACTTCGCATTGTGGATTGGATGGGACTGAGGCATATTACATGGTAGTACTTAGGGTAAAGTTGCACCACACTGATATTTCTTGATATCTGCGAAATTATAAAGCATGCAACAATAATAAATGAATGCGGCACATCTGTTCCATTACAGTATGAATATCACATCACTTGGCAACCAGCAAGATGATATACTTAAGCTTCAATTGAATGCGAAACATTTTAAATGATAGAAATGCTAATAGCTGATTTAATTCACTGTAAATACAATTATGATGGTAATATTTTTAATAATTATTTAAAATAAAGATAAATAGCGAGATAAATATAACAAATTTAAATTATTTAAGAGTAGTTAACAATCTTAAAATATTGTCTAAAAAATGTCACATTAAATTTTGAAATATTCTTTTAATTTAGAAATTTTTCTATTACATTTTTAATACATTAAAATGCATTAATGTGAATAAAACTGATTGAATTGAGGGAAAACTGGCAGGAGTCAGAAGGTATTACAGGCTCGGGATACTCAACAGAATATTTCATTTTTGTTTAGTAGTGTAGACTTCAAAAAACATATAATTATTAGATACAGAGACATTCTAAAACTTTCAAGCATAGCTTTATGGCTTATAGAATTGAGATAACAGCTTACCAAAAGTACAGAAGCTTTCCTTTCAGCTTTTACCTAGGACTTTTCACACCTCGCCCCACCCATTCAAATAGAAAAACCATTAACAACAACAAATGCAATGCCAAATAGACAGCAATAAGAAGGACAACAACAGGCGCACACAAAACTGTATCATTATCATAAAATTTAATGTTTATGGCAATGATGAAAAGTCTACACAAATGCGACAACAACGGCTGTTGAAAATAAATAATTACCATAAACAGCAGCCAGGATGTTTGCCAAAGGAGGTGCAGTCACAGCAAAAGGAGCAGCAGTGGGTGGAGAGAGATGGGAGAGTTGGGAGAGAGGAGAAGGCACAGCTGCTGTGGGAGTGGAGTACTTGTCAGTGGCGCATCAGGCGCTGATCTGATAGGCAACAAAGGATGGCAAAAGGATTGAGCCCAGTTAATGCCATTGGCATTTATCAAATGCCAGAAGCACCAAGTGCTGCAATGATGCGGTGGTGTGGTGGTGCGGTGATTCAGCTGTGGTGTGGGTGGCGCGTGTTGTTTTAACATTGGCATACACTTGTAATTACGTTTATATCTCCTCTCCACTTTGGCAGTTTTAATTCAAATTTACGTTAATGGAAAATCATTACGCACAAATGTGTAAAGTGCACTTTTCATAGCGTTTCATTTCGCCGTGTGTTTTCGCAGCGTTTTTAATGCATTTTCCTCCGTTCCCAAACATATAAAGTACTTCGCTGATGCAAATTTTTAATGAGCTTCAAGTGCAGTTTGGCAGCTGTTGCCCGTTGGCAGCGTCTGCTTATTACTGATAAGAGCGGCAAGTTGTTGCATGCAACACATGCTGCTGCAGCTCCGCACTCTTCACTCGGCTACGGTTGAGATTAAACTTTGACTGCGTATGACGATTGCCTTAAGCTTTTCACATTTCCACATGATTAAAGAAGCTGAAAGAAAAGCTATATGCCATATACTTAACATTTGTTGCAAACTGTTCTGCATTTCGGTGAACATATTTTATATAGATGGAGCTATAATTATATATGCTCATATATGTTTTTTATAGTTTTTAGCTCAAATCAACATAAATTCTCCTCTTTATCCTTAGTTAACTTTCAACCTTAAATCGAACTTAAATTCCCTACAATCAAAACTTATTTTCCCCCAAAAAATCATAACCTTTATATTCTCTGAGCATGCACAACTTTCAGCTCATTTAATCAATACCCAAGGACCTTGAGAATGCTTCGGAATACGAGCATAAAAAGCACGTGCTGTCAACTGTGTCAAAAGGGAGGCCCACGCTCCTTAACGACGCACAAACCGACCCGAACCGACCCGTTAGGGAGCGCTCCCTAAACGTTTTTCATTGTCAAGGACGCACGCACAAAAAAAAAAACCGAAGAGGAGCCACTCCCGATGCCGGCCGGCATGACCTTGAGGCAAATTGAGCGAAAAGCTTTGTAGCAGGCGAATTTGCCATTTGCCACTGAAATGTCAGCCACTTGGCCTTGGCAATGACATTGAAACATTGAAACATTGAAACATTAGAGGAGCTCCCCATGGCAACTAAAAGGAATCTTTTGAAAATTTTCTTACACTTTTCAATGTGGGTGTGTGTGTGTTTGTGGGTGTTTAAACTAGCAGGAAGTGGTTTATCATAATGGATGAGCTCGTTGGGTATAGGGGAAAGAAAGCTCAAGGCCAAAGTCGTCGTCAGCATGGCAAATGTTTGCTACAACTGGAACAAGGAAATGTTTGTTTGAAGGTCAAGCTGAGATTGCCGTTGGGTTGACTGGGTGGTTGAGTGGAGCAAGTTTAAGGTTTGAGAGAACCGCATTACAAAATGTTACAAGCAGCGACGAGTTGAAGGTGGTTTAAGGGGTTCCCTATCCTTGTAGAGCAACTAGAAAATGACTGGGTTGAAGGAGATTGAAGAAAGCATGGGAAATCTAGAAATATAGTCAAACACCAGTTGAAGTTGGTTTAAGAGTGTTTGCCTTAGAAAGCTTCTAGCATAGCAGCTTGTAGATTGTAAAGAGTTGAAGAATGTTTAAGGCATAGGAAATTAGTACAGATAAACGAAAAACTAGAAAATCTAGAAAATTGTCTTGTAATAAATCCCATTCTTATATTAGAAATCTTACGAAATTCACGCCTTTTACAGTTATTTTATTGAGGGGAATTACGGTTCGGCAAGGAACAATTGTTGATTCACTAGCATGAAATGGCTCACACAAAAGCATTCGAACTTCATTCGAAGTTCGAATATGTACCCCTCAGCACAAGACTAAATAAAACCATAGAGCACACTCAGAACCACCCCTTATTCGAAAATCGCGTAAGCCTCACTGCTGCTTACGTTACTTTACGTGAAACGTAAGCGAGCGTAATTTAAGGCATAAAGCAAACTCTCGCAACAATTGTTCTCTCTGTTCTAACGCTCTCGCTCTCTCTCTCTCTCTATCACTTACTGAGGATTTCCGCTCTCACGCAAGGTAACAAAGCCAAAGACTTGCCGTGACTGTGACTTTTTTTTTGGGGTGTTAGTGGCGATTTGAGGGGTGAGTTAAGTTGTGAGCGGTCTGGCGGTGTGAGTTGGGCTGTGGCTGGTGGTTCAATTGGTTGGTTGTTGGCATAAACAAAGCACACACACGTACACACTCACACAAACACCCTAACCACCACTCACTGTATGCATGGGGAGGGCTAACATTTTGCCGAGCGAACGCCGTGTTGCTTCCTAGGAAGCACGAGCGACGTCGTCGTCGTCGTCGTTGTCGTCGCTGTTGTCGCTGGCAGCGCAGCAATTTTATAAAAGTGACTGCGGCAAGGATATTTACAGTCAGTCCATGCAGAACCTTTGATAAGGCAACAACACAACTCAATAACAGTGCGTTTAGCGTATTTTGTTCAGACGAAAGTTACGTTTTTGGCGCCAAATGAGAAAATATTCCAGAAAAACTCTGAAAAGTGAAAAGCTTTGAAAAAAAAATAAAACAAAGAAAAGACAAAGTGCTTTGCAAATAAGTGAAATATTTTATTTAAAAAACTAAAAATAAATTAAATAAAATAAAAGACAATGGCAATTGCTTATTTTATACCCGATCAGGCGCAATTATTGGCCAGAAGTAGTCAACAAGCAGCGGGAAACAACACAACCACAAATTCTAGGCAAAGCAACTCCCAACCACAACAGCAGCAACAGCAATCACATCAGCCACAGCAACAACATCAGCCGCAGCAGCGACAGCAACAACAACAACAACAACAGTTTCGCGCCAATATTTCCGTGCCTTTGGGTCAAGAACAAGGAGCCATGTCCATGTCAGAGTTTGGCTGCTGGGAACTGTTGGCCCAAATCTTCTGCTATGCCCTGCGGCTCTACAGCTACAATTCGGCACAACGCCGATCGACTGTCATACAAATATCCTTTGAGATCAGCAGTGGAGCCAGCAGTCAGGATAATGCAGCAAATCGAAATACCGATGGAAATGGCGATGTGACTGATGCGAGCTCAAAACGGCAATAGATATAGCTACGAGATGAAGACTTCATATAAAAAACATTACACTCACCTACACAAATTGGGTATTGTACAGTTTTTTTTTTGGTGGCAGCTCAATCAAAGCGCAATGTGATTATTTGGGGGAAGAGAGGAGAATGGAAAGTTGAAAGTGCTATCGAAATGTATTTTATAATTGATTTTTGAGAAAATTGTAAATTTGTCAACGACTTGCTGAAAGTGATATAGTATTTTGATTGTTGGTACTTTTTGGTGTCCGATTTTTGTAGTAATTTAAAAAAAGAAGAGTTTAAGGAGAGCAGAGCTGAGTTTAAGCATTTTGTAAGCCTAAGTTTCTGAAAATGTGTAAAGGTTTCGGGTTGTAAAGTTGGTTCAAAATAGGCGTCGCTGCAAGATTTCTTACAGTATATATTGTTTAACTAAAACTAGCATCAGTGTCTACATATACATTAAAAACAAATCACTATCATACTTATAAAACAAAACCACAAACAAAAACTTACTAACTATATTTGCAACATATATGTCAAATATTAGCATTTCAATTAGAGTAAATATAAAAAATATATATATTACCAAAAGAACTTACTTGATCAAGAACTTAGCTAAAACTGGAATAAAGCAACAAATGTAACAAATGATAAATACAACAAAGACAACAACTACATTGTACAAAATAGAATCTAAGCAGACAATTTTTATATACAAACAAAAAAAAACACAACTAAACAACAAATAAAATAAATGTCAATAAAACTGCAATAAAATACAACAAACAAAAACTCAGAACCGCCGAACCAATTAAGAAATCGAACCCAAAAAAACAAAATATAAAAGTCCAAAAAAAAACATACAAAAACTTTAAAGCAATTTTTGATATTAAATTAAAATTAACAGCAAAAAATATTAAAAAATATCTATGCATATTTTACGATTATTATTGATTTTAGCAAAATTAAATCTACTCGAATATTTTTGTTTCTCTTCTTTGACATTTGTCGTAAGCTGATAAAGAAAAAAGTGTCAAAACTTTAAACACATTTATAAGTAATCTAAGCCTTTTATAAGACAAACAAAAATAAATACAATTTTATACAAAAAAAAGACTGTTTTATCAGCTTTTTATTTTTTCAGAATTTCTTTTTCAGCTTTCAAAAGTTTCAGCATAAAAATAAGTGCTGTTAAATAATTTATTTTATTAAATATATTTATTACACAGTTAATTTTGTAAATTTAGCTGGTTTTATAAACAACTTCATATTAATTTTATTTTTTTTTTTTTGGTTAAGAGATTCTATTAAATTCAGAATTTGGATAATTTTGTAATTCTATGCCGCCGGCATTTTGATTATCGCAAATTTGATGGTCAAACTTATAGCTATATTCTGTTGATTTAATCAAATCCTTAAACATTGATTTGTTCATAAAGTGATTATTGGGAAAGTGATTGAAATGATTTCCTTGTGAAGTAATTGGCTGAAAATCGGAGCTGTAAACTGTTTGATTTTCAAGTGTATCATTTGCATAGTTCTCAGAATTCTGTGAGCCGCTCCAGTATTCCTGTTTCATATTCGTTTCCATATCGCCATGTGTTGGCATTGTCAAGTAATTCAATTGTGCTGCTGACTCGGTGTAGTTTTGCTCATTACTCGGCTGATTTGTCATAGCAGCAACATAACTTTCAGGAGGAACTCCTATACAACGATTTAGTAAGGTATTCGGTGGATCGACAGACAAGTATTGGTAATTTTGAGTATTTCTGTTTAATTCATAGGATTCACAGTTTGATGGTGCAGAAAAACCACATGACTCATAGTAGGCACTGCTATTGTCACCATGATTCGGTTCATAATAGTTTTGCTGGCATTGGTCTAAAAGAGATTTGAAAGTGCTGCTATTATCCAATTGAAAACGGCACTACTCACATTTATTACAGCCTGTAGAATGAGCACACTGAACGCTTTAAAAGAACTTAGTTAAGAAAGAGTATACTGAATTTATAGAGAAAACATACCCCTGCATATCGGTGAATATGCCAGTTTCAGGCAGAGTTATATATTCCATCTCTGGACTATTACGCTCCATATTTTTAACTTCATCTGCCTTCATGGATGCTGATGAGCTGCAACTCTATTCACACTTCAGGCTCAACCAAGCCTCAAAATAACAGCATAAAGCCCTATTCAAAATTTTCAAATAATTTTAGTTCCGACTGCTGAGAGTTTAACAAATCGATTTGGGTTTTAACCCTTTAGCAAGCCACCGGCAATATGGACAAACATTAAGTGATTCTTATCATTAAAGCCAATATGTCACCTTCGCAGTGAATGCAGCAAATGGTGTTGCAAGCATATTTCTGTGGTGTCATGCCACAAGTTGCGGCAAGGGTTAAATTAAAAGGTTACGCTGCTTAAAAAGAGTCCAAACTAACTGTCAAATGCTCAAGTCATCAGGGTCACGCACCCCCTAGAGCACACACACACACTCATACACACGATCCCAATCCCAATCCCGAAAAAAAGTAACATCTGTGACAAATGATCCAAAGTCCCTGATAACCGCGGACAGTTGAAAAGTTTTTCCTTTTTTTTCCCTTGTGCTCTGCATAGTTTAATAATTATGCAAACATTTTGGGCCGCTAATTTGCCACATTATCTTAATTTAAATCGCGCAAAAGCGCAATGAACAAATTTAATTGTCGTGACAGGACAATAAGCCAACCGGGAATTAGGGTCCTCGCTTGACCCTGTACCCGGTACCCAGTAGCCTTCTGTCTCTCTAACCCTTACCCCAGTTAGGGTTAAGTGTTCTTTCTTTCTCTGTTTTTAATTCGCGTGTGGTTTGATTTTTGGCAACGATAAGTGACTCGGAAATTATAGGGTATGCAAATGTTGTTATATACCCAAGCAACATTTTGTCGCGTGTCCTGTTTCTGTTCCTGTTCCTTTTTGTCTGTGTTCTGGATTGTTTTTTTAGCGCCTGCCATTATGCTTGGTATGCAATCGAGTGTGTGTGTGTGAGACAAACAGTTTATGATAAAATATTTGTAGTTAATTTGAAGAGATACGTGTTTAAAGTGCTTTAAAGATGACTTTGAAAGATAAGCAGTTTGTGTAATTAGGTAAAGTTTATAATTCACAATATGTTAACAATTTTTAAAACAAATATGTTCAGAATATTATTAGTAATCAACATGGTTAAACTTCATTTTAAGCTAAAAAATATTCAAATAATAATAGACATCCCTTAATTTTAAGCTTTTCCTAAGATTTTAAATTTATAAAAATATTCTAATAATTATAGACATTCCTTTCAGACTATTACACATTTGTAAGTCACTGAACTTCAACAATGAGTTTTACAATCGTTTTCCTCTACGCTGACTCAGAGTCAGTGGAAAGTCATGTGTGGCAAAGTGCCTGCACTTAAAGTCTCGAGTTAATTACGAGTTGGCCTATTGATTTTTTTTCCTTTTTGAGCAGAAAGTACAGTTAGCCAGACATGTACGCCCCCGAGCATGGAACAACAGCAGTGACCCAGTTACTGGACTTTAGCAAACAACGCCCCCAACACTGACAAAGACCATGGATGCCACCTCATATGTTACAATGCAAATCGAGGCGAAAAACTGAAAGTGGAGCAAAAGTGAAACGCAATATGACCACAAACAGAGTACGTTACTTCTCTAATGGGGGGAGGGATATACTACAAACTTAGTGCGAAAGTGGGGAATACTACTTGCATGTCGGAAAAGGCAAATCAAATATCAAAGGCGGACACAACTAAAACTTAACAGAAAATAATGCTAAGAGTTGTCGTTGGCATTAGTTGGGGGTCGAGTTAATTGTTTGAAGTGGTTCAGCGGAAGGCTTCTTCAGATTGCTGGATTGACATTTAGCGCTCAAACCTTTGGCCGATTCATTAATCTTATGATTCATGGCAGAGGTTCACTAGACTCTCTGTCTCTCTCTCTCTTGATATTCCCTGCGCATAAACATGTGTCAACACCCACAAAACAACAGGCGGTCCCCAAAAAAACCCAAACTATATATACTATATTTACATTTTCAAAAAGTCTCCAAAAGTCATAGAAAATTAATGATTTATTTAGCTTTGGCAAAGGGGCAACACCTTAAATTAGTTTTGAAAATAGCTCGAGGGTTTGAGTTAGAGTTTGAGTTGTTTGAGTATTATCTCGTTCATGGTTTATGAGTGTCCATAAAAGAAGTCATTCTCGAGACGAAATGAATATGATTAATTACAGCACCAGGTTGCAAGGCTTGTTGCTGCAGTTGCACTTTGTTTGTTGCATTCCCCTCCCCCAACTACCAACTACCACATCAACAAAAATTTGTTGCCACATTCAACAATTGCGCTTCATTATCGGCGTTCGACCAGAGACCATCAACTGCAACGGCAGTCAATTACTGACCAGTTGCCAGGTCCAAAACGTCCAAACGTCCGTCTGTCTGTCGGGCTGTCTGTCTGTCTGTCTGTCTGTCGTTTTCCCATTTTCCAATTTTTCCATGCAGCTCGCTCGCTCGGGTGTTGTTGTCAATGTCCTGCTGCGCTATTATTTGTCTTCTGTCAGCTGAACTGAGGAGGACCCCGCCTCATTCTGAGTCAGAGTCTCTGTTTCAGTTGTGGACTTTACTGGACCATGTATAAATTGCTTTACGGCACTTTTGGGTCATTAACGAAATTGAAAATGCCTGACAAAGAGTTGAGTTAAGGCCCAGTTGGTTGGCCATTACCATTATATCAATGCCACCTATTTTGGTAGTTGGCCAATCATTAGACCCCAACGGTGAGTAGCGGCTGCGGCAGTTGGTTTGAATTGGTATTCAAATACAAGAGAGTTGAAAGATTAAAGAATCGTTAAACAAATCAAGCTTGGTTAACTTATGAATAAGTTATGTAAAAACGTGCCTCCCCTATTTAGCAAAATATCTTCCCAGGCTTTGCAAACTGCTGACATTGATTAAGTAGCACTCATTGACCTATGTCCAAGCACATTTACTATTGACAGTCGTAGGACTATTTCAATTTGCATAGAAAGTGAAGTTGACGCGTGTCAGTAGCATGCAAATTGGCCACACCCTTCGCATCTCATTCTGACAGACAATTCACATTAATAGTTATCGATATACATATCGAGATAATAACAAATCGATTTGCACGCCAAACAGTACAAATTAATAAATTTGCCGATGGTGACATAATTAAGTAGCTCAGCCAAGCGAATGTTTCAGCTTACACTCTCTAGATGCTCTAGAGATGACCAGCTGACCAGTTGACCATTGTCCCCTCTCCCTCTCTATCCCTCTTCGTGCACACTTCATCATCATAATGAAGTGTAAATACTAGTACATATAATCGGCTTTCAATACGTGGCACAAACAAAGGTTCCTTCCGAGTTGACTGTGTTTCGCATTGGAAAAAAGTCACGTGCCTGCTAATCCGTGCAGTGAAAGTTGTCTGCCCCTTCCCCTTCCCCGATCACTGCTTTTGTTGGTATGTGTGTGTGCCCGCAATTTGTTACGCTTTGATTTCAGTTGCTTTTCCGAGTGAAAGGCGAACGCGTAAATCTCACACATGACCTGACTGCCTGCTGCTCTTCGTACTCATCCTCAAGCTGATCCTTTGCTCCCTTTCTTATATGCAATACAGTTGTCGTTGTTGTTGTTTTGGACAGACAGACAGACAGTATTACCTACTTGAAGTAGCGCTGATTAAATTATCTCTAGGGTTAAAAGTGAGCCACGCTTGTGACGTAAGTGATAATAAGAAAGGGCATACTTCGAAGAAAGGGCGTGTGCTCATTCGATTAAGTTATTAAGTAAAAGGAATACAAATATATAACTTAATAACTTTTTTATTCTATTTGTTGGTTAAATTAAATTGATATTTGATTCTCATATTTTACAACATTTTATAAATTTTTTTTGCGACTTCCATTAGTTGCTAAATTAGTTTCTTTGCTTTACAAGCCAACGAAAATATACTTACCTCTTTATATATACCATATACTTCTCAAGATCCTCTCTCAAAATACTTACCCATCATCAGCTTTCTCACGCTAGTCAGCTCTGTAATCCTTTTAGCAGTTTTCCACTACATAAATTGCATTGAAACCTCTTTTGAAAGTGGCAAATTACACAGACCAACTGCTTGGGCAGGGAGGCAGACCCAAGGAATATTTACAGAAATTTGCAAACAATATTGATTTCAAAGCGATCAAAATAAAAATTAATCAATGCACTTAAAAATGTGAACGACTCAAGTGCCAATTGTTACGCACAATGCGAGAGGCAACAATTTCAAAAAACAGCAGCAAAAAAAGGAACCCAAGTAAGTCAATGATGTGGAAATGTCAATGGATAGAGAACTGGAGGGAGAGTTGGAAGAAGGGGATTTCTCTCTCTTACTCTCTCTTTCTCTCCTTTAATACCCTAACCCTTTAGCGACTTTAAAGCACTTGAAAAGTCGACTAATTTATAACTTATGACCGAGTTGTAGAATATAAAAAACAATTTTCCATGCCACTACAAAGCGGAGCAAAAGCCAAAATTTGACAGGAGTAGCGGCCGTTTAGTCGTCACCCTTTAAGTCCAAAATATAACCCTTTCCCCGACCCTCGCACACATGTGTGTGAGTGTGTGCATTCTCCACATGTCAGCAAGCGAATTAATCGAAGAGAAATGATTTATTTAGCGCTTGGACGCGACGCATCAGTGGCCAGTTTCGCTTGGCTTGGAAGGGTTGTTGTTCCAAATCTCCACAACCCCTTTCGGCACGAAATCCCTAAAAACTGCGCACCCAAATCAAATTTAAACTGTTTTCAAAACTGCATTCAAAAAGAAGGTTCATTGATGGGCATTTATTGGCTTTTACCCACTTCAAAACAATTGAAATGAAAACCAAACGCAACTTTAGAATTGCATTTTGGGAGGTTTTCAACATTTTTTTTAGTACTATGTGAAATTCGCCTTGCATTTCATTTCGTTTCCATTTTTTGCTTTATTATTATTATTATTATTTTTTTATATTTTTTGTGAATTTCACACTGCATTTTTATGGTTTCGCATCTTTCAAAATATTTATGACTGCGCGCTTCTTTTTTTACGTGTTTCTTTTTCTTTTTGCCGTTTTGTTTTGATTTATTTTGGGATTTGTGTGTTTGACATGAACAACTGCATTTTGATTGATCTGAAAAGCATTGCGTTAAATTTGCAGTAAATTTGCAGCAATTAATAAAACACAAAACCATAAAGTAAGGTATTGTTGTGTGAAATTTTCTCAAGACAGCTGCAAAATATGAATTTTTGTGAAATCTTTTGAGGGTTTGCGCCAGGGAATACTTGGATTAGTTGTGGGAAAGAAAAATATACAAAAATAAGCGATAATACTGTTTTATTTTACAGTTTGTGTTCCTAAAGAAGTTGACTTTCATTTTGGTGTATAAAACATTTTTTAATCACTTCTTTCTCCGATTTCAAATCCAAGTTTTTACATTACATAAAAAGTAGTGTCTAAATTACGTTAGCAATACAGGGTACAAATATGGGCAAATATATTTAAACTTATAATTAAAGAAACAATATATTTAATATTCTTAGTTTTAAATATTATTCATATAAATTTTTGCTTAAAAGTAATATATTTAACATGTAACTATCCCAACTGCATTCGTTTAATGAAAAATTTCCGACGCAACATTTGCTGTGGCAACTAGCATCATGAATGAGAGTTTGAAGAATTCAATTGTGTGGCACTAATTGTGTTTGTTAGTGAGTCGGGATCACCTTTTATCAATGGATGCGTCGGTGTTTGAAAATTGATTTTGACATATATTTCTAGGCGCATGCAATGCATTGAAATGCTGACCCCTTGCAAAGCCGCAACGAATTGCGGTTGAATTGTCAGTCAGTCGGCTTGATAAATTGGCTACGGGACAGATAGAGAGGGGCAGGGATTGTGTTTATGATTTCCGCTACAAAAGAGAAATAGAGACAGTGAGAGAGACAGAGAAAAGGACCTTCTCACTTCATTTCGATGCTTTACACAATTTGCCTGCGGCACAAAAACTACTTTAAATAGAGCTAATGACATCCGTTCTAAATCTACAGTGTCGCCTATCTAATATGGGTAGCCTTTTATTGTTTTCCACTTCCTAATCATTGTATCAAACAGGATGTCTGTTAAGGGTTGTCCGAGTGCCACTGACCCAAGGGCTCCCCACACACACATGAGTTCATATGTGTTATCAGTTTTTATAGCGGCAGCGATCAAAATTTACGATAAATGCTTTAAATTTTGTACACCTAAGTACAATAACAAAAAGTCGGGCCTTTGTTTTGTTAAGTGAGCATGGCTAACTTGATTTGTTAGAGCTCATGAATTTGGAAGGAAACAGGAAAATAGAGTAGAGATGACATGTGTGTATCTCACATGTGAAGGAGTTGGTGTGTATTTGGGGAGAGTTCCATCTACCCCTATCTATAAGGGAAAATCTGCACCTGCCTGAGGGCGAAAGTTTGTCATTCATTCAATCTTTCTTTCTTTCGCTTTAGATATAATTTCAGTTAATGAGCCAAAAGCTTTTCGTTGCGCTTCCCATAGCCAATTCCCAGCCAACTATTTGTTAGCAATTATATGAGAGTGCTATATCTATGTATTGCCATAGTCTACGCCAATTTAAAATCAAAGAAAACCATCATCAATCTCTGTCTACAACTGTTAAAAGCGCATGCATTTAAATTAGACATTTAAGCCACTGTCGAGGCTAAATGTTGGTAAGGGAACTTGCTCCAAACCCACAGCATTGAAAGTGTCAAAAGCATGTGACTAGAGCTCCCTTTCTCCGTTTCTTGCTAACTCGGGTGTGATTTTTATGCCACTGAAAGCAATACAGAAAAAAAATTATAATAAAAAAGCAGCGAAATTTCGATACCTTCAGCTACAGACGCGGAACTCGCCCAGGAAACGCTTAATAGGATTTTCCACAATTTTTACTATTTTGGCTGTGGCAGCTACCGGTTACGGGTTCGCCACTCCGTCAAATGCTTTTGCATTTTCTTTTACTCGTCTTTTTTTTTAATTTTCCAAATATTTTGCCTTGCTGCAAAGGGTTAGAAAAATGCCAGCGCACCCTTTTTTCTGGCAGTCACTGTGGAAATGCTTGTGGAATTTTTTTTTTGTTTGTTGGGTTTTTTGTTTCGTCTGTGGCATTCAGGATATGGTTATTTCGTTTTCCTTTTGGGTTGTTTTGTTGTCACTGTTGGGTTGGGTATGCACCGCATAACATTAAAATTCAGTTTTTGATTGATCATCCATCCGTCAGTAGAAATGTGTGAGTCGAAAATATTGCTACAGACTTTGTTGTTTGATTTGTTTAATGATTGTCTACAGCTTGTTAAGCAACAACTTGTATGTTTATAATACAAATCGATAGCGATTCAATTGTATTTCAGCATAACTTGAACTTTCTTTAAGATTTAACAGTCGCGTCACGCTTGCTACACTTTCCCAGGAAAATTTACAAACCGTATATGGAACTGAAAAGCATTTCACCTTCATTCCAGTCAATCCACGCAACTTTCTACTGCACTGCCGAAAAAAAATGGTGTAAAAAATGTACAAACCCTGCGGTGGCCACTTAAATATTCATGAATTTTTATGCCAGCCGCAAGAGTGAGAGTGAGAAGGGAAAGGAAGGGTTCTGGGGAACTGCACAAATTCGATTAACAACAATGCATATTGATGGAATAATTGAGCAATTCTAATGAGCAACAACAAATTGCAGTTGGTGCGGCAAAAACCGCAGCAATATTTGCATTTGATTGACAACAAAGTTAATTGAGTGTGGAACTGAAAGTCGAGAATTTGCATATAACCAAAATAAAACTAAACAAACATTTATTATATTTAACTGTTACGTATGTGTTGGGTAGAGGGAGGGAGGGAGGGAAGAAAGGAAACTTTTGACTGATGGTGAGATATCTTCTGGGTCTCTAAATGTCATTTCAATGAATTTATAATTGCATGTGATGTGATTTTTTGTGTTTTGTTTTGAAGAAACAGCTTTGCTTCAACACGAAATTTGCATATTTGTCTGTGATCCTGTGACTGTGTTTAATTAATGATTTTATGCAAAGTTTTTTTCTTATTTTGCATACATATGAGTATAACTTTTAAACGGTTTTTCTTTACTTGGCTTAGGTATATCATTAATCAGGACTTTAAGTAGCCGCGATGTTGTTGCTGAACTCATTAACCCTTTTGTTCGCAACTGACATTTGGAAATGGTTTTGGGAAAAATAGCAGCAGTAGCAACAAAAGTATCTTATATAAATATTTGCATTGCTTTCTTTTTGACTTTTGTCTCATTGAACACAAGTATTTGGAACACGTGAGAATTTTTATCAACGACGCAAAAGTCTCGACGCGTGAAATCCTTATTAATGATCTTCTAGGTGTCAGCAGAGGAACCTTTTGAGACTTTTAATTAGTTGGCATTTGACTTTTTGGCACAGCTGCTTAACCCAAAGCAAAAGAGCTCCGAGTTCCTTTTCTAGGCCAACCCGCTGTGCAGTTTTTTGCTGAAATCTACACGGAGGATCTCAGCTTTTTTTCGCAGTCTCAATATATCAAATAAGTTCTTATTGCCATTGTTATCGCGATGCACATTAAGTCAATAAGTGGGCAATAATACAAGTTACAACACATAAAGCGAAAACAACAGGGATGTGGATGTGAAAGTGGATGTCTATGCCTGAATTATGCCATATTTTCCAAATTGCTAAAAAGTTGCCAAGAAAAATGGCAACGATAAACAACAAAGTAAGGTACATAATGTCTCGCATAAGAATTATGACTGATTGAATAAGATAAGCTTTGACTTATGGGGGCAAAATCAGCAGGCAGCAAAAAGAAAAACACACCAAATGGGGGAGGAGTAGAAAATGCGGAAACGCAGCATAAGAAAAGTACGAAAAACAATGTCTTTGAATGTATTGAACTACAGTTTCATTCCCTTATAGTACAGTTAACAAAAATTAAAATAATAACAAGCAACTCACCTTTCATAATTACAAAACAAACTGAAATTGTAGCAGCTTAAAAAAATACATGCGGGTTAAAGCTTAACCCCAACAAAGCCACAAAAACCGACAAAGACGAGAAGTCAGTCGATAAGAATATCAAAATTAATTGTTTCGTAATTCGGTTGTATGTCTAAACATCATTAATATCTATAAGATTTGACAATGTGCCCGAGAGCTTAACCCAACACAGACTTAGGACCCGCATAATGCTATACGTCACGACCTCAAAGCAAATTTTCAATTAAACGCGCGGATTAAAACACGATCCAAATTTTGAGGAGAGTTTCGCACTTTGTCTGCCAGACAAATTGCTTACTTCTTTATATTTATTTATACTGTTGTATGCATATGGAGTTTAACCGGGGCATCATTAATAAAAATCATAATAAAGGCGTGGCGAATGACGTCACGTTTTTGTGATTAGCACGGACGAAAGGATTGCCGAGCTCTGCCATCTTATATGTGGGTTGTTCATAATTTTTCTAATTAGTTTCTCGTCTTTTTTTTTGTGTATAATCTATTGTGTCTTATGCTTGAGTGAGTTTGTAGAAGCTACGAAAAATTCAGAAAGTGTGACAAATTTTATTAATTAATCGAATACTAAATGAAAAATGGAATAGAGAATGTAACTTTTTCAGTTAAAAGCTTTATAGTTCACTGGCATTTTTTTCAGAAACTCAAGGAATCAGATTTCATACTTCTTCGAATGTCCTTTCCCAGGCACATTTGCATAACAACTCAATTTCAATTCGAAAGAAATCCAGCTCATAATTATGTCTTTTAATGCACATAATTCAGCACATTTTCCGCCTTAAGAAACAAGTTTATACATAATTTTATGCATCGGGATCATAAAAATTTCCGCATCATATATGACCGTTGGTCATAAATATTCAAATTTCCCAGCATCCAAAAAGAAGCTGCATCAATCATAAATGCGACGAGAACAAGCTCATTAAAAATCATAAATACGTATTTGGTTTGCACATAAAAAATGTACAAAAAAAATCTAATGTTCCTTCTTGCAGTAGCATCCTTGGCAGGACCTCTTCCTGCCCAGCTGACCACGATTTGCATATAAAAAGCATTTATACGCTACAAATTGCATGTAAATTGTTTTTCCTGGACAAACTCGCCACTAATTATGCTCATTCAGAAGTGTTGACATAAATCTCCGAAAAACTCCGAGTCCCACGGAGACAGTATACGGGATACGGGATGGTATCCGGGCTGCTGGACCACACTGTGTCCTGTCTATAAATTTGAAATTATTTTCGGCAGCAATCGCAGCCTGTACGCGATTTCCCCCTCCACCCAATCCCTGTCCCATTGTCAGCGGCTTGTCCTAACAATGTGTTAATGTCGTCCCGGTCTAACCCTTTTTGCTGCATCGTCCTTTTGGTGTGCTCGTCGGCTCGTCCTCGTCAGTGCTTGACACTAATGTGCCGCATTACAAACTGTTGAGCAATTTAATTTAATGTATACTCTGTATACCCTGTGCTGTATTCTGGTATTCTTTTCCATTCACCACGTCTCGGTGACTACTTAACAGTTTACTTAAGATTTATTTGCATTTCACGGGCATGTTAGAGGATTAAGGTCTACATTTTGGCGCTTACTTTACAAAATTTATTACCTTTCGAAATTTTTGCGGTTTTTTCTATATTATTTTTGGTTCATTAAATATAATTTCATGCTCGAATATTTTGACTTAATTAAGTTGCATTTGCTGAGAGAGAGAGAGAAAGACACTTAAGTAGATTTTTCGAGTGCAATTTAATGAGTTGGAAAAATGTCGCACTGCATATAGACGAGTTGAAGTTATTTGGACAGATGGTGAGCTATATTTATAACTGACTTTAAATTGAATGGTTAGTTATTATAATTGGGAATTATGTTGAGATTTTTGTATAATTTCGTTGGGTATATTCAATTTTGATTACTAGAAAAATATTTAAATGGCTAAGCTACTTTCTACTGTTAAAAGTATAATTAATACTTCATAAATATCTCTCTTAAAGCATTTCCTATATAATTTCTTGCTTCTTAACCAAAGTTCAATAGACCTAAACAACATTAGCTAATCGCTGTGCATTGCCACTGTGTGTATTTGCTGTTCTTCTGTCAATCAGCTTTATGAGTTCTAATGACAATTCACATTTTTGGTTTTTATCGCGCGTCTGTCATCAATAAATTAACTCGATACAATGGAAAGCAAAAGAAACACGCGATTGAACAGCTCTACTATAGTGTTGTGTGGATTCAACAAAACACAAATCACAAAATGCTTAAACGAGCTGCGATTTTTTATGGCATTGGCGCTGGCAATTGGCGTCATCATCGTCATCCTCATCGTCATCACCATTGTCGCCATCGTCATTTCACCTTTGTGTTTTGGCCCTCGGTCTGCTTGGAGCATGGTTGGAGTTCAGCAAACGTGAAATGGAGACACAGACAGACAAATGTCGTTGCCAACGAAATGTTGCCAACTTAATATCATTTTATTTATTTATTTAGCCAAACCGAACAAAGAAGCATCGACTGCTAAAACGATTCACCAGCAGCAATTCGATGCATCGCATTTTACAACATTATTTAATATTGGCTGATCGCCGTCGGTTGTTGTCATGTCCAAAACTATCCAACTGCATCCAGTGTCAGCCAGCAGTTTGCCATCTCCGTGACTTTTATGCGCAATTGCTCGCTAATGGCCCAAGCAGCAGTCGACGTTGGCGTTGACGTTGCTGCTGCTGTTGCTGTTGATGTTGACTTCGCAGTCAACGTTAAACGTAACGTCATTCACATCATCATCATTATCATCATCATCTGAACGTCTTCGTCGTCATCATGTCAATGGGATGCCGGCGGGCGAGTTGCATTTTTCACTTGACTGTCATCGGTAGCACATAAAAGAAAATGCATGCCACAGCACGGTCCAAGCTAAAGCGAGGGTCACACGAGTAGTTATATAGGTAGTTAATATAGGTAATATTATTTAATTTCTATATTCGTTCTTTTAACCTCTAGCATGCAGTATACTGTAGTTTAATCTAAACATCATATATACATACATATATGTAGAATAGAATCTTTATAGAGTTTATTTATTATTATATTATATTATAACCATAAAATATATTTATTTCACTTTTAGGAAACTTTACTTACAGAAACTTTATATCAGCATAATAAAATTTGAATCTTTTACCATACTAATCTAAGTCAGTGTCCGTTTCTATGTAATATTTTAAGTTATACTTTTTACTAATTAACTAAGATATATGCTAACATATCAAACCTACCTCGCAGTAGCCCATGTCATTGGCAATGAATGCTTTTGGCCAAGTTCCAAAGCGACAACGTCATTCATCACTGAGTGGGTGGATATAGAATAATGGCCAGTCGACTGACTACCTGTGAGCTGATTGAAAGGTATTAGGGGGCGTGTGAATGATTTTTGTGGTTCCGCAGTAAACATATATATACATACCATATATATCTGTAAAGTAAAGTTGATTATCCGGCAGCTAATCTAATTTAGTGTTCCCTACTTACTGCCAACTGCATTTTAGTTTTACGAGTGGCCCAACTGAAGTCATAAAATCTTAATATATGAAATTAAGCTGTCATAAATTTGCTTTAATGCGCTTTAATTTAATTGTCAGTGTGAAAATGCAATGAAAATAAAATAGCTTTAAGCAGCTATGCCAAGAAGGAGTGCAAAATATATATGTATGTATGTATAAGCAGCAGGTGTTGTTCAAGTCGCAGCAAAAGTGTCACAAGGAAAGCACTAAAAGTCGCTAGAGTTGGGCTAACAGCACAGAATAAGGAGTACATTATCCTGTGTGCCAGGTACGAGACTGCATTTGAGTAGATCATTAAAATAGATGCAGTAGAAGAAGTGTCTGTTGGAGCACGTGCAGAGTTAAGAATTGCATTATTCTAATTTTGTTGTATGAAAAATGAAAATTTTAATATCCAGAGTAGCATTCTAATTAGAGCTGCACTCTGTACGTCATTAATAACCGACTGCAAGTGGCATTAAATCAATTAATTTTGAATAGTTGTCTCAACATGCAGAGCAATTTTTCAGTGACACAAAACCCTTGACTCTCTCTGCAGCATCTCCACCTCTCCCTCTCTGCGAAGATTCGGAGATTTATGGGTTCTACACCCTACACGCGGAAAATGAGGGGGCAGTAGAAGACAGGGGGCTTTGGTGGTGGCACGCTTCGACGCTTGCATCCCATAATTAAGTGTCAGCTATGGTTCTTGACTTTACAAATTCCAATCAGTCGAACCGTCAAGTTGAGGCCTAACATTCCTTACTACCAAATCCATGCTCGACATAGTTTATCAATCGCATGATTTATGAGATGACGAGTCACAAATTGTGGCTGCAGCCCAAAAAATGTCGCTATTAATAGCATATATAGTTGGGTTGACGAAACATGTCTCTTTGTTAGAGATTTTCTAATTGGAATAGTTGGTATTTAGGTGCAGAACTATAGCATTTTAAAGAAAGATTGGTTCAGAAAACACAAGCATCTACTTTTGAGCCATGATTCTTATTCAAAACTTGGTATTTTGACGTCACGGTTGTTTGAGCTTTCATTCGATTAATAAATAATAATAAATTAAATAAACATTATAAAAAATAAGTCAAATAATGACTTGTTTAATGTAAAATATAACTATATCACTCTATAACATCTACCTTTGAAATCTTTCCAACATATTCCTCATGCCAAATCTTCTCACGTTTCTGTAGTTTAAAGTAATGAATAATTTGTTAATTAATCATGTAAAAAACTTGACATTCACTACAAAACTTGACCGAACAACTTTGTTGTTGATTTTCTTAAAATTTCACTAAAATTTGTAGAACGCATTTGCTGCGCTTTTTCCAGAGTTTTGGAGTCCAGAATCTATGCTGATGTGTGCGTGTCAGTGAAAACTAAATAGAATTCAGCAAGATTAATGAACTTTGATAAATCAACAGAACAGTCAACTGGCTGCAAAACAACAAAAGCCACACCGCCATCAAAAGTCCAGCACATCAGTCAAAGTGTTGCAGCATCCATGGACTCTGGGGAAACTTACCTGGTCATCTTTTACTACAACAACATGAAGACAATGGACCGTGGACAATGGACAATGGGTGGCTGCAACTTGCGGCATTGCGTTAATAATTCATGTTTCAATTAATTGCCATTTTGTTGTCATCGTCGTCGTGCATACCCCTTTAAGATGATGCACAGTCAGTCAACACCTTGACCAAAAGGGGCAGTCGAAAATTTCGGCGCCGCATTGTCTGGCGAGTTAGGATCAACGTGTCTCTAAACAAAATCATTTGGCTTTGAAGTGCCAAGACGAATTTCAAGTTTTCTTCATGTGTTATTTTTTTATGCCATACAAAGTATTAGATGATTAATCCTCAGATGCTGTCAGAACTTTTTTGAGTGGCATGTGTGTGTGAGTGTGTAGAACAGAAAATTCGGTGGCTTTTTCTGCGCAATTTGCTGTGATTAATTTTTGTGTGATTTTTATGCTGTGCTCTTCCCATTGTCTGGCACTATTCATGAGCTTTACAAATGGTTGCACTCGCTGGCAAGGCCATGTAGGGGTTAAGGGATATCGTTGTCATGCTTTAATTATAAGCATTATGTATAGATTGAGTAGAATTCTTACCACATTTTCGATACAGACTTCAGCTTTTGACATTGACATTCTCTGGGCTTAAGAGCAGCAATTCTCCATTATGCCATGAAGTGCTGAGAAGAGATTACGCAATCATATTCATAAATTCTTGGAGCACATAAAGTCCATTAAATGGGCTTAAAGTGAGACACTCGACAAAGCCAATTTGCTGACAACCTCGACGCACTTGAACTTGAGACATTGAAGACACATGGCAATCTTCTGAGTACTTTGGCAAATCGTGTGTAACCAACACAACAATCTAACAATTTAACAATCTGCATATTGACAGCCTGTCAAAGCATATTCTGAGCAATTTCTCAAGCATTTTCTTTGTTTGTCAAACGCAGCCCACAAAAGAATGCTTTGACGAAATGCAATTTACAAAGAGATCTACATATGGTACATACTTTCGAAGAGATGCTCCGATTGCATCTGTCAATTGTCAGCGTTATCATATATTTTCAGTCTGTCGAAGCGGGTGGCAACCCTGTGTGTGTGTGTAAGGTAATACAACCCACTTGTCGTCTGTCGTCACCTGATTGTGTGGCATTTCTCAGAGCCAAAATGTAATTTCTAGTCTGCAATCTGCCCCATCCCCAGAAAAAAACTAAACTGAACAACGTGCCAAAAAGTCAGACAAATGCAGTTTAACACTTGTCTTCACCCCTTAGCCCCCCTACCCCGTTCTCCGTTAGTAAGAAGGGGCAACGGTGTCCGCCTTCACTGTGGCATGTAACTGAAACATGTAATCCAACGCAACGGAACGCAGCATAAACCGACAAAGCGAGCAGCTCGCAGCTCGCATCTCACAACATCCACATTCACATCCAAATTTAGTTCCACATCCATATCAACATGCTCCCAACCAGTGCATACACATCAAAGTAAAACTTTTTCTATATAAAAACACGCCAGGGGGTCTCTCGATTTGCCCTCTATGCTATACACTCTATCAATATGCGGTGAAAGTTGAGTCCATTCAAATTTCCAATACGTTTGTAAGCAGCTGAAAGAATAGGTTAATCTTATAAGCAAACTAAATGATATAATTAAGAAAAACTTTTCTTATAAAACATACCATAATAGTTATACTTTGAACAAATTAAACAATTTCTCAAATACTCTCAGTGTTTAATTACCAATTGTGATCAAATTTTCAGTAAATCAGTGAGTTGATAGTTTAAATTTGTACGATTTGATAGCTTAGGGGAAATTTTCTAAAACAAACGTGATCTGCGCGCCTCCGGGAATCGCTTAAACACATTTCTTATATTATTTAACATGTTCATTTTTATTTTTACATAAATCTAGTTATTTAATCTCATACTATCTGCACTTTACTTGATTACAGAACCTCATTACAATTTCAAGCTAATATTTTTTTTGAATATTCATTAAATTTTATCTAAATGTAATAGCCTTTACTTAAATTTCAATAAAAAATAAAATAATATTACAAATTAATGGCTCTATTTTATAAATATAATTATGTTGATATCAAAGTAATATATATAGAGCTAATTTTTAAAAATAAATGCAAACTCAATTAGACAACTTATTGTTTATCTACCTCTATTTATTACCCTTCAAACATACTAAAAGTTCTACTTACCTTTCCAAAAAATAGAGCATTCAATAGTCGTCATCTCATGCCTATTGCCTTCTGTTTAAGTACTTATAGTAGTTTGCCCTTTTCTGTTTGCTACTCATGTCATTTCTTGTGTCGCTTTCTTTCAATTGAATTTGCTATTCTGGGATTCCGCTCTAAAGTGTTGTTGCTCTATGTTCTGCTGTGTTGTGCCGTGTGTTTTGTTGTTTAGTGTTCTGATGCTCTACTCTTGTTTTTGGGCTGCTTCAAACGCACGCCGCCGTCTCTTTACTCTCTTTACTCTCCTTTTGGCTCTGCCGCCTTTAATTAGCAGCGCGATTTATTTATTTATTTGGCTCTGGACCTGGTTCGGAAAATTGTCTTACTCATCGCCGGTAAAAATGAACTGCTTTTGTATTGAATTACAAGTCACTTTTGAGCTACGTATTTGTAGAGCGCAAATTATGCATTGATGTTACAGCGGATTATTTGTACAATAAACAATTCTAAAAGCAATTCAATGTCAGCATCTGCATTCCATTTGAGTTCGAGATTATGTTTTCCCATGCTCATTTCGAAAACATAAATTAGTTTTGTACACAGGTCCTGAAACCACGAAGCAAAAGAGGCAAGTTCCGGCACATAGACACAACGTGACTTCCCCAGTTTTGCTTTGCACGGCAATTTGATTAAAATGTTGCCCGGTTTTTGTTTTTTTTTGGGCAATAAATGTCCAATAAAAATATAATTATTACTCGCCTGACTTAAACACACACACCTACAATCGAGTCTGGGCTAAACCGTAGACTTGTTGGGGTTTCGTTCCGAACACTTAATCTTTTTTATGTACATACCTTTATCGGCGTATCTCTCTCACTCGCTGCTGGGTTCATACATATGTGTGTCCTGAGCCACTCCTGCACATAAATTTTGTTAAGTGTCCCGCCCTCATGCCCTGTATCTCTTTGTTGCCTTTGCTGTTACTTCCTTGTTTCTATTGCCACTTCACCAAATTGTAATTTTATGTGAAAATTTGTTTATTAAGTAGCTTTGATAGTTTCGCTAGACTCCCATACCGATTTCGATTCCGACTCCAACTCATTTAATTTATTGTCTTAAGTGCATTTCAAGTGTTTCTATTTGGTAATTAAATGGGTGTGGTTGCTATGTGGTTGCCATTAAATGACTACCACCTATAAATTTAGTTGGGTATTAGTCTTGATTTGTTTTCACTTATAAATTTGACTTAACAATTTTTATAATTTTCCCCTCTCTACTAATATATTGTGCTGAAAGTGTCAACATCTAAGCTCCCACTAGGAAATTATGTGTAAATTTGTGAAACACCCTCAAAAAAAAAAAAAAAGAAATGTGTAAAAAAAATGTAATTAATTATTAACATATTTCATTGTTTTTAAGCGTGCACAGAAAATCCAGATAAAAATTCTAATAAGTCATTCGAAGACAGCACAAAATGCGGGACACTTGAGGGTTGGGGGCGAGCTATGGCATAGGGAACAGAGAACTGAGAAATGGGAACTCAGAACTGGCAACTGTCCTCAACAGGCAACTCAATTTATTTTTGAAATAGGCAGCTTTTTTTTGTTGCTCTCTCTATGAATTTGTGTATTTTGTTTTCTTGTTTTCCTCGGCTAAAAATAAAAATAACAACAAAATGTGGCAGTAAAAGGCGTCACCTTGGCAAATGATTTTCTGGCACTGGAGAGTTGAAAAAGGGGCAAAATTGTGTTGCGTGTTTGTTAAACGCGCCACTTGAACACATTTGAGCAATTTGGTTGGGGAGTGTACGAAAACAACAACAACGAGGTGAATGAGGTGTTTTTAAACTCAAGTCGTTTTTTGGGGTTACAAAATGCTCCCCAGCAGCGTTTTAATTGCGCTACAAAGTAGAGGGAGCAGATAGTTGATAGTTTAAACATTGTTAATCTAATTTTTTTAATCAAATTAAATTAGTTACATAATCAAATAATGCATCAATTTGTATTTACTTTGCACATAAATCAAACTAACCGATGATATATGAACCGACCATTTATTAACTGTAGAGTAAGTAGCACACAAAAGGGTCAAAAGCAACACAACCTGCCAAACAAGTTGGTAAAAAAAAAGGCAATTCCAATCCTGATCTGATCTGGTCAACCGAAAAGGGTTACGCTTGGACCGTGTCCTGAACTCATCCTCAAGTGTCAGTGTGCGGTCGTATTTCATTTCTTCTTCGCATATCCAACTTGTTTTCGACTTTCATTCTATCTGGTTTTATTTTGTTTTGTTTTTTTTTTCGGTTCTTTTTGCGGTTCGAAGTGAAACTCGTCTTGAAGTGGCGTCCGAGAAGATTTACATTTTTATTACAAACAAATTCGTTGCGGTTACAAATACAGCAATGCAAATACATTTTTAAGAACTCTACCCCACTGACCAGTGAGCAATCCGGGGGTAGCTACCCCTTTGCTCTCCATCAGTCAGAGTTGTATATATTTACAAATTACTTACGGTTAATAAATCATGCCGCATGTCAAAATAAATGCATAAATTTGCCAACTGTTTATCGAGAGAGCAGCTCTCAATTGAATTGGTAAGCAGGCCAACAATTGGATTTGTTAAAGGCTTAAAAACTTGGTCAGTTCACGTTGATATAGGCTATATCAGCTAACTGCTAACACTTGAATAACTATTTAGGCTAAAGGGTATTTGGGCATCGTTAGGGTGGCTAAGCATTTGGCTGGTCAGTGCCAAAGCGTTTATAATTTTTCGATTTATAGTCACATTTATTCAACTGATAACCAACAGTTCGGACCCAATAGATTACAAGTAGCAACCAAATGATTGATGGCCAGGTTAAGATGTTAAGAAGTAGAAGCATGTCACCCAAAGGAATTGCCAGCAAATTTGTAACAATAAAGCGTCTTTTGGGAAATTCGCAATGGACAGCTGTAGAGGAACATGGAGGAGAAGACAGGAAACTCGGAAAAAGGGTTTACTGCATTCAATGATTGATACCAGGCAGTCAAAAATTACTCAATTAGTTGAGCATTAGGCGTAGAAATGCGCTAAAGTAGCTGTCATTAGGAAGAGAATCCATCTCTCTGTATCTCTCTCTCTCTATCTCTCTCTGACTTAGCTACCTACTGATAGCAGTCTAATTGCAGTCTATCGAGAGAGTGGAGTCTAGAGCGTAAGTCCAGTTGCAACAATTAAGTAAAGTCAATTGAGGGTCGACCACAGAACCTCATTATAAACAATTTTCCTTATCGCCACAAAAGAAAATACATATATAGTAGAAATGCATTAAGAAATGCTGGTGTGGTCTTGTCTCTCTACCGACCGACCTCGGTCATAACATTAGAACCTCCATAGACACTTTACAAAATTGCCGCAAATCACGAACAGAAACAGGGAATGAGGGGTAGAAATATAAAAGTAGGAGGCAAATCAAAGTGAATTAGTCGAAAGAAAAGATGTTGAAGCCACAAATTGTTGGAAAATTAAGTACCACAAAAGAGTAAGAAGCGGCTCGACTCTATTCGACTCGACTCTATTCGACTCGACTCTATTCGACTCGACTCTATTCGACTCGACTCTATTCGACTAGACGACCCAAAATGCCATTAACATATGTACGAGGCAAGATCGCATGATCCCAGATGTTTGGAAGAGCCGTCTTCGCCGTCTTTGCTGTCTTCGTCGTCTCCTCGGCTCGTCGACTGTCGCGACATGCGTCTAACATAGAAGCAACGTCTTAAGATTCGACTCGCTCTTTGTCCGGGCAATTAACTGGCGCTACTTTATAGGGTGTGCGTGTGTTGAAAAGTTCTTTTTAATGATTATTTTAGATGCATACTACTCGCAGACTAAGTGCTAGACTTAACTTTATTAGCCAAGAGAGCAACAGAGTTTTGCCAATACTTTTTTTTTAACAAAGTATACACTGTTTAGCTGCCACCCCTTTGGTTTAGTAGATTGCTTCGCTTTGCTGTTCGATTTCCACACATTTTGCACCCAATTATAGTTAAAGCCAACATCAATCAATGCATCGTCGTTTACAGCTCATTATAGCTGCCTTTCACCTACTGACCAAACCCCCAAAAAAAAAAAAACTGTTGCCAATCAACACGCAAAAGCCCCCCAGTCTCAAAACACAAAGCTGAAAGCCCAAGACTCCAGACTCTCAACTTCTGGCCAACTGAAAATCCACAAAAATTACCATTTTGACCGCAGACAAATTAGTGTTATTAACACCTCACCTTCCTCGGCAACAGCCCAGCTCCTCATCTCTTCACTTTTGTACTTATATTTATGGCATTTTGGCAATGGTTGGCAACACTTTTCACGCTTCAGCCACGCGCAGTTCACAATCCGCAATCCACAGTCCGCAGTCCACAATCCTCAGTCGTCACCTGGTCCGAGAGTCGCCTCCGATTGCCGTATTTTTTTAATGGCTGCGTGTAAAAATCTGCAACTGCAACTGAAACACGCCCTGACCGCAGGTTTTAATATAAAAATGTGTTGAGCTGCTCTTTCAGTCTACCATAGCCCCACACTTCCTCCTCCCTCCTTACTCTCTATACTCGTTGTTTGTTTGCCTGGTGTCAGAGCATTCTGTGAAAACAAACAACAATAATACCGCATAATGCCAGGATTGGATACATTCCCTTCTCCCTTCATTCCCTCATCACTCCACAACTCATCGAAAAAATCCATTAAAAATGCGTTTTCGTTTTTTACACAAAACATTGCCTGGTTTGGTTTTCAGCTTATACCCAAAATGGGGCAGTTTGATTAGTTTGCTGTGTATTTTTTGATTATTATAAATTTATTTCAAGTCCAGAAAGTGTCTTAAAAAAATAGTAAAAACTTAACTTATATAAAAACCAAACTTTTATAAATTAAAGAAAACCGTAAGTTTATTAAAAATAATAAAATATATTGTTAAAGGGGTAATTGATCGAAAATGTTGTAAAAATGTTAGTTATAAATCAATTTTTAAAATTATAATTGAATATAATAGAATTCTAAAGCTTTAAAGTTTACTATGTCGTTAAATTTCCATTAAATTTAGTAATTAAATTTAAATAATAAAAATTTTATTCATTTATTTATACACTAAAGTTTCTCAAGATTAAAAGCTACTTTTTCTCCTATACTAATAGCAATTATTATACATTCTTTACTACTGCCATTCATAGTAGACTTAAAGCTAACTTATTTAACATTTTATATATATTTTCTTTTACTCACAACTTCTCTATCTTCCCTCGCAGTTAACGCTGCATGTCTTTTGCATAATGCATAATGCGTTAATATTAACCGGTAGCTGTTGAAAATTTTTGCAATTTTCATAATGATGCCTGTTTTGCAAAGTGCAGAAGTGCAGAAGATGAACATGGCCCAAATCGCAGCTAATTAACTTAATTAGTTTATTTTAAAGCCAAACTGAACTGAACCATACGAATATACATATGTATGTATATAAATCAGTGGCGCCTCAATTTACAGCCCTTGATGAACCGAATTACGACCTACTTTGAGACACAAACCAATTTGTTTGCACAGCTAATTGCAACTTTTGTGCCGTTTGTCTCAAGTGTTTTTCGTTGGTGTGTGTCTCTGATTTTGCATAGTGTTTTCCAGTCTGTCATTGACAAGAGTTCACTGCTAATTTGATACACTGTAAATTGAATCTGAGTAGCTGGCGACACTTGAGCGGCTTTTGCAGTTGACAACAACAACAACAACATGGCCTAAATGATAACAAAGGTCGTGTGGCATTGACAGTGACAAGATTTCAAGTGGTTCGCTGTTGTTGTTGTTCTTCCCCACACTAATTGCCCTTGGAAAGGGGCTTAAAAGACGAAACGATTTGTTTATTTATTGAAAATTGTTAAAGTCGTTTCAATGACTCACAGCACAATACGAGTCTTCTAATGGGGCGAAACTCATATGCAGCATTGACAATTATTTGAAACAACGTAAAAGCCGTTAAAATTAATGTATGCACGAGTAAGAGCATTACTGTGCAATTCGCAGGAAAAATAGCTGAGAATGTCAAGGATAATTGCACAAGAAGGGTGACTAAGCGCCAGGTGGAAGGTAAATTGAAGCCATGCAAAGTTTAAGCCAACAGTCAGGCAACTAAAGCATCTAACCAGTAACCCATATACTTAACTAAACTAAACTATTTAACTTAATTTCTGCTATTCATTTACTGCATTTTGTTGAAAAGTGTAGGAAATTTGCTGCAAATGCGGGCTTCCGAAAGGGTTACCTTATTGGCTAGAAGGTTTGCCACTGTTAGCCAAGTTTGCCACTCGAAGTTGCGCCAATTTATTTAATTGCTTTCAAGTGACACTGCCAGCGTGTTAAATTGAGCATAAATTTTGCCACTCTTGTTAAACTATTAGGTTAAATGGCCAAAAGGGGGAAGGCAGCTTCTAGCCAACCCGTTACAAATGCGTTTAATTGGTCTAGCATAGTTCGAGAGTTATTAAAAGTGTTTTTAAACTAAAAATAAACTAGTAGGGTTTTCAATTAATTTAAGTTTTTTTTATTCAAGTTTATGCTTTATTTAAGAAATTTAGTCATGTATAGAATTGGAAGTTTAATAAATTTAATTCCTATTTTGAAAGTTAACTAAATGCTATAATTTCTAAAGTTCTTTAGAAATTCACTTTTCAAAGCGGTAAAAATGTTCAGAGTGTTGCTAAAGCTACTTTAATTAAATAGAAAATATTATATATAATTTTAGAAACTTATTTTTATTTAATCTTATGCTTAACTGTAGTAAATTCAGTCTTTTATCCAACTCAAAACTTTGTTTTATCCCATAAAACATTGATTTTAAAGTTATTAAAATAGCTCATCGAGTTCTGTGATCTTCCTGCAACCATCCACATTATGCTCATCATCATCATTCACATTATCAACTCCATCATCATCATCATCATCGGCATCTTCATTGTCCATAAATGTGAATGCACTCAAGCATATAGCGCAATAAACACAGCCCAGTCGCAAGTGCTGACCACACTGATGACCCTTCTGTGCCTCTGCCTGTACAGGCATCCCCCACACAATGTGACCAGCTTGAAAAAAAAGGAATACGAGAGAAATTGTAAAGGAAGAAGGAACGCTTCACGCACACTTCTTTGCTCAATCAAATGGAAATAATTGTGGTGGCATTGGCAGCAAGAGTAAAGTTTTGTAGCAGACTAAAGACGAAGTGCCTCATTGTGTGCTCGGTTTACTCTCACTCTAGTTAGAGCCACTGTTCCGATCCAATCCAATACGTTACGATAGTACTATATGAACTGACCACCAGTCGCACTCATTGAAGTGTTGATGCGTCCAGAGGCAAGAGCTAGCGGTCTATTGATGTGGTATTGGAGTTCGATACTCCGCTCCTCTGCTCCTATTCAGCAATGCTGCTCCTGTTGATTTCTTTATTAAGGCTGTAAGCTGCTTGGACTCTGGCCATTAATTGGCTGCCTTGGAGTGCCATTGAACAAAAGGATTTTTATGTGCGGTTAGTTAGTGGTTAACTATGAGTAACAAAAACATTTCTTTAGCTGCTTAGAAGACTACGATTATGGTGTTGCACATCTTAACTGTGTAGCTAAAAATCTTTCCAAACAATCAAACCCAAAAACCGGACCCTTTTTTGTCAGTCTTTCGAACCCTTTTGTAAGAATCTCGTGAGCTTTCTGAAATGCCGACACACTCGAAAAGTACACAGAGCACAAATTATTATGAAGGGGAGATTCTAAAGGAATTCCTCAAGTACTCACGGGTTATGCAAATTTCTGGTATGTACATATATGTATACAATATCACTTGCCTTGTTCGACAGTGTGTTTTGTTGTACACTTGCCCACGGTACAGTTGTCACTGGGGCGTCATTTGAATTTGAATTTCGAACAAAGAGGGAAAAAATGCGCTGAAAAATATGCCATGCTTTTTATATAGACAAATATATATTTCCCGTTTCACTGTTGTTTCGGGCATTTTGGCCATGACAGATGGTCAGTTGGTAAGTCACATCAACCACCGCAAGCAACACACTCGTGCACACTCACGTACGTGTTGGCAGTTCGTCAGTCACTCAGTCAGACAGTCAAGCAGTCACCCAGTCAGTCAAAGCAAATATGACAGTTCACTGTCGTCGTGACCGTCATCGTAGTCATCGTCATCGGTATTTGCCTCTTCCTCTGCCACTGCCACCGCCACTGCCTCGTTGTCGTCTCAAACTTTAACCCTCCGTTAGCAGCGCATTTTGGGGGTTGCTGCCAAGTCTCCTGCCCCTGTCTGCAGTTTGGCGTAGGGGAAGGAGTACTGGGTACAGTTTGTGCATTGATACTGTTGTGGTCGTCGGTAGTCGCCGCCGCCGTTGAAGTTGTTGCTGCCACTTCACCGATGCGAATGACAACAAGAGGCATAAGAAGAGAACTAGAAGGTTCAAAAGTACGCAAAGGTGGAGTAGTAAGCAAAGTACTCGCAGCTAGTACAGTGTTGCCAGAACTGCAGGGCAAGTTTTTTCGAAATATGGCTAGATATAGCTGAAAACTTAAATAAATTAGAGAAATAATTTAAAAAATATATTTTAAATAGAGCATTATTTTTTAAAAATAACTGGTAAGCTAAAATTTATATTTAAATCACTTTAAAATTATTTTAAATATATATCGAAAAATCTAAAAAATATATAAAATATAGTAAAAATATTAAAAAATCAGAAAATGAATTAAAAAAAAAAAAAGAAATAGCTAGAAATTTAAATAAATTAGAGAAATAATTTAAAAAATATATTTGAAATAGAATTTTGTTTTGTATAAATAATTGGTAAGCAAAAAGTTATATTTAAATCACTTTTAAATTATTTTAAATATATATCAAAAAATCTAAAAAATATAATAAAAATATAGAAAAATCTGAAAATTAATTTCTTTTAAAAAAAGGAAGTATTTCTAAACCGTTTTTTATTTATAACTAAGTTACTATCAAGTATACTCAAAAGAAAACTAAAGTTATTTTGCCTATAAAAAACTTGCCAAAACTAGCTATAAATCTACCAAAATGACAACACTTGCAAATAGGTTAGCTCAGCTAGTAGTCAGTAGATATATCTATGTGTGTAGAAAGAGGGGGTGAAGCAGTGTTTAGGGGGTAACCAAGGCCTACCCCAGACAAGGGTTGTGTGTGTGTGTAGTGCGGGATTTAAGCGTTAAGTGGTTATATTGAAAATATTGTATTTACATCAGTAGGTGATTATGTATGTGTGTGTGGACTGATGACTCACATGGGTTTCGTCTAGGATATTGATAATTTCATTAAACTATTGAGCCATATAACATAGACGCTTATTAAGTGAGTGGTGTTTGTATCTAGCTATAATTCGGGATAAGTGAAAGGTGCAAGATACTCTAGAAAGTGGGGAGAGAGTGAGATAACAAGTGTAGGGTAAAAGCGGGTGGTTGTCGTACAGTTCAAGTACAGTTGACTTTGATGGATGCCAGGCAGCTTTTCGTCGAGTCCAAAAGCAGACAAGTGTTTGACAAAAACGCGAACTTAACTACAGTGAGGGTTCATTAAGTGACCCGTAGTTCATGTAGTACAATGGGCCAAACATGCAGAAACCTCATAAAAAACAAGGGAGGAGGAGGTGGAGACGAAATGCATTCATATGCAACAACCACATCAAAAAAAGAGGGAGATTTTTGGAAAGAGGGCAAAAGGATATTAATGATTTTGCGCTTGAATTGCAATTGCAACAACAACAACAACAACAAGGGAAGCGACAGCAATGTAATAACAATAACAATATATCCACACACACACACACTCACTGCGGTCAAGCTGTCAATTTTTCAAAAAGTGAACTACATAAAAAACGCAAGTGAAGCCCTCGACGCATCAAGAGGGATGGCGTGGCATGGGCTGGGGGACGACTTCCCCGTGGGGTGCGGTGCCCCGATTTATGTTGCCATCGCAATGACATGCAGTTTTTTGCATATCACTGCACTTGGTACAGAGACAAAGGGAGAGGGGTTAGGATTCGGGGGTAAACCCTTGATATTTGATGGCTCAAAAATGTACATAGGTCCAAATGCTGGTCAGTGCTTGCCGTCTCTGTTTCAGCAGCACTCTGTCTCTATCACTCTTCCATTTAAGCATCCCTCAATTTGTTGCATTGTTGTAATTTTATGCACATTTGTGTTTGTTTGCCGAATGATTTGCACAAAAAACGAGAAATTTGTTTTTCGGATATGCATACAGGCTCAAAATGTTATATGCATTTCCTTTTTTACAAATACCCTGTAGTTGTTGGCTGGCAGCTTAAGGGGTATGCTTAGTTTACAGCAAGTAATAGTAGTTCAAGCGATTTTGTATTGAAGGACTGACAGATTTTTGTACTTTTAGCGACCACAACACTTTTTAACATTTACAGGGTATTTCTTAGTCTAATCTACTTACACTTAGTCTAGTTGTGGGCGCTTGCCAAGTTTTTATGTCGAAATTAATTGAGTTTTTTCTAGTTGACTGCGTTTTAAATAAAATCGTTAGTGTGTTGCATTTGGATTCCAATTTTTTTTCTCTCTTCTCTTTTTTTTTGTTGTCTGTCAATTCAATTTTTTTTGTAGCATTGCCGTGGAGATAATGCCAGGGGGATTTATAAATGGGTAGGTTTATTTCTACGTTTTTTGGGTTGAAATACAGAATATTTGTACAGTTGTTTGAAGGTACTTGTTAGTATAATCACTATATGTAGTTCAGTCAACCTGCTGCTTTCTTTCACTGAAATCAGTAATGGATTGCTTTAAAATGAGTGTTATCAAAAGAACTGTCCACAATAGTTAACATTTAATTGAAGTTTAAAACAGTTAGGAAAGGAATGCAATTAGGTATAAGAGAAGAATAATACCTGGAAATAAAAACTGAACACATAATTACGACATTAATGCTTGACACTGAAATGATCGTAAAAAGGTGCATTATTAGAACTACATACACTTTATGGGGTCTAAGCGACCCATTTATGAGGAATTCCCCCAAAAACACACAATTAACTGTGTGTATGTCTCATATTTACTATGACAAGAGCCTAAAAAGATATAATTTTGAATAAAATTGTTTTAATGGTTTATCTTAACAGCCTCGGCTCAACGGCTCGACGATCATTGTTTGAAATTAGTGAAACATAATGAAACTATTCCCAGAAAGTGAAGAATTCTTCAACTCTTAACCCCAACTATGCCATTCAATCAAAATGTGAGTTCCAACACGTTCAGCTTTTTATGTAGTTTTAAAAACTTATAATTAATGTGAAAGGCGGTTTTTTGGCCTTTTATCGCCCCAACTTGATCTACATTTTTCAATTGGCCTGGTTTGATGTATGGCTTGGGTTAGGAACCAACTAGAAAAGGTGCCATAAAACGGCATTGGTTAGCTTTAAAGACATAACATACATCTATCCGTTTGTAGACATTTGTACATTTGTCCATTCTGGAGTCTGTGTGTGTCTAATTTATTAGCTTTTGACCATTTGAACTCCCTGGTAGTTAATCTTGCTCAGTTTACTGATCATCATCAAATCAAATCAAAAAGTTTATCTCTGTGCGTGATGGCATTTTTCAGTTAAGAGTTTCAAAGTCTGTTAATGATCATGTTCCATTCCCATACTCATACCCATTCATGTGTGGCATAGTTCATTAAACAAACGAAATTGTGGAAATGGAAATAGTTTTAGAATTTGTTTTGGTTTTTGGTCAATAGTATAAAAATTTTATCTTAAAACTGATCTGCAGTTACACAAGTGCTGCTTATTAAATTTGTCTGTAGTTTCTAAACTTAGCTCTCAAGTACAGCCTACACTTTTTGATCATATTTCGAAACTGCAGTCTGGCTTATAATGCCCTGTCATCTCGAAGTGATCCTACGCATCCCTCGTGATCCACGTGTCTAAGTTTTTCTACCAAATTCAAACATCTTCAGCACATGCCACACTTCAGTGCTAGAGATGGAGTTGGAGAGATCTCTTATCGCCCATTACAAAAAATGACCCACAAAATTTGTGTGTTAAAATCGTTTTTAAATTTCTAATATGTTTTTGTGTTATTTTGTTGTTGTTTTCCCAAAAGTACCACCCAACGCCTGTCGGATAGGAACCTCAGACTCTCGACGCGCAATTAAAACTTTTCATGCACATCAACTTTCACTCAAGCGAGTCGTAGGCCTTGGGGCAACTTACTGACTGACAGCGTCAGCGGCAACGGCAGCGGCAGCAGGCTCAGTGCCCTTTGTACCGTTGTTGTTGTTGTTGTGGCACCAGCACGCCCCAACTGCAACTACTCGTCTCTGCAATAAGTACACTGTATGTGAATATAAAACCGAAAAAAACATCAAGAAAATAATATTTTTCTAACAACGACAGGCAATCAGCGTCTCCGTCCCCCCGGAGACTATACAAAATTTTCTGTAGAAATGAGATCTTGAAACAAAGATGATCTTCAAGCGGCAAAACACCGAACAGAAGCCTCCTCCACTAGTTGCAACTCCAGCAACAGCAGCATGTCAAGTCGTCGGCTTATGCCACAAGTCAGTGGCAAGTGTCAAGTGCTTGTTGGGGACTCTGCTCTTTATTCTTTGTGTGTTTTCGGGTTTCATGCCACTTGCCACTTGCCACTTGGGCCCAAAATCGTTGTAATGTCTTTGGTTGCTCATGTGTGTGACAACACACACTTCTTGAGGCACACTTGGCTCTGTCACGCACTTCCACATCTGGAACAGTGGTGCTCCCAAACAGTTAGAGTATGCAAATGGGCAGCAAGTTTGGTGTTGAATAACATTCGATAAGACTTTATCTAGCAGCTTTTTAAGAATCAAATCAAAAACAATTGTTTACAAAGATATGATTCGTTTTTTGGGGCAGTCTTGTTTGGTTCTTCAAATACCAAAATGATGTATGATTTCCCCTGATTACAATGGTTTCCAAGTCACTCAATTGAGTAAAGATTAGATACAATCTGTTATAAGCTCAGCTACCAATCTTACTTCCGCTAACTGTTATTTCTTCTTTATATACTAATTCCTAGACTATTTAGTACGTCATAATTTTAGTATTAGTATTTCTTATTTGACATTTTCAAAGCATGTTTATCAAACATTGTCTATTTAGTGGAATAACTCTATTTCCCAGCTGCTAAGCTGCACTATTGACACTTTGGAAGCTGATCAGAAAACTAATCTGTGTAATTATTTGAGTATGCTTTGCATTCAAAGTGATGCCACATAAAAAGCAGCTTGCCCCATGGGGTCTCGCTCGTATTAGCCAGTTGCTTATGGCGCTGCCAACACTATTTAGCCAAGTTGTGGGGAATATAGAGGGGGCAACTCTATAATATCTATGATTATGTGGGGTGCAGAGTGTGTTCTGTCTCTGGTCGATCTTCGTTCTTTGTCCGTCTGTCTGTCTGTCTGTCTGTTCTCGCCTAATACAACAGCGCCGCTAATGCTGATGACGATGAACACGTGCAACGACAACAAACAACAATAAGAACAGACAACAACAAGCAACAACAACAATGATCGTTTCGCATAAAGTGCAACTTTGATGACTCTGAACGTTTTATGACAAGATCATTGTAAGTGCCAGCACCTCTTGTGTTCCTCACCCAACAGAGCTCGCTTCGCTTGCCTCGCGACACGGCATCATTTGTGGCATGAGTTGACCGCTGCCTTTTGACATTTCTTCATCCAAGTTTGTGGCGTGCTCTGTTGCCATAACCATTTCTTAAGCTAATAACATCAGCAGCAGCAGCAGCAACAACAACAATCATAATAATAAACTTTTCATCTTTTTATGTTAAATATGATGTGGCCCCAAATCAACTTGTGCCGCTGCTGCATCAACTGTTGCTGCCACATCTGGAGACACTTTGTTAATGGCCTCGCTAGCTGCTTCTCCCCAGATCACAGATCTATCCCATATCCCCGTTGCTCCAACTTCAACAGCCTAAGAAGTCCCATGCTGTTTGTTGTTAATGCTACTAAAAACAGTTTTTAAATGCAAATTAATGTGGCCTCCTCGTCCAACTTTTTATTTGAAGTGTTGACTGACGGGCAACTGCAGGTTTCTTTGCCTCTATCCACACACACACACACGTGTCTATATCTATCTCTTCTATATACGATATGTTTATTTCTTGTTCTTGTCGATTGTTATCTTTATGAAATTTTCACTCGACTTAATTGCATGCATAGTTTTTAATGGCTCTTGAAATTGAATACATGCATGCTGCCATACTCTATATAACTCCATATATATATGCTACATATTATCTATATATTTAGCAGATCTATAGCGTTCCGTTTAGCTGGGGAGCAAAATGTTATCTTAAAATAGCAAAATGTGATTTTGTATGCATTTTAGTGCTTATTAAATGCTGCTTTCAGCATTGCCTTTTGGCCTATTCATTGCAGAGCTCCCTCAAATATTTATATCCGACTGCTGTATACCACTTAAAGAACCCATTCAATTCAGTGGAAAAGCAACTCGTTGAGCACTCCTTTGTTATGTCGGTCTGTAAATTATTGCGTATGCAAATAAAATATCAATATAAATTGAAAAACCGAAAAGCGAAACATTGGCAGCAATTCAGCTAACCAGTATGTAAAGTTTTTGCTAGTGATAGTCGACTTTAGGATACTCTACATATTTGAATTGACTAAGCTTAACCAAATTTGGTATATCAGAAATAGAAATGTATGAAAATATATTTTATATGTTAATTTAAATAAAATTTTTAAGTATATAGACTAAAAAACTATATCTATAAAATTAGTTTCCTAAATTATTATATAATAAAGAAATATTTTTATTTTATTTATTTTGAGCTCTGAAAATATTAAGACTAATTAATATATTTTAAAACAATTTACACAAAATAATATAAAATAGAATAAAATAAATAAATGTATTTTATTAACAACATTTTTGTCAGTCCTGAAAAAATGTAGACTGCAAAACTAAATCTTTAACATTTATTAGCTAATTATATTATAAAAATTTTTTTAAATAAGCGTAACAAAATATTTAAATATAAAAAACTATATAATAATTATAATCACATATTTAAAATTATTTTAAAATATTTTTTTTTAAACTATATAACATTTTCAACAGTAAAATTATTTAAACTGCAAATTTTATCTCTAAAATTGGATAGCCAAACATATTATAAAACGACTTTCAAATATGTTAAATAAAATGGTAAAAATATTAAGTATATATGAAAAATTTGAAAATAATATAAATTATTTATTTCATAATATTTAAATTAAACTTTTATTTAATTTTTTCGATAGTTTTAGCCCTGAAATGAAAGTATTAGAAAAGACAAACTATATGCGATTGTTTATAGACCACTTATACTCTACGTTGAGAAAGTAAAGACATGCAAATCAGTTTGCCAGCATTTCAGTTCATTTTATTTTATATTATATTTTTTTTAGCATTATTCTGTTATTTGGTAAGACCCATAAAAATCATTGAAGCGGCGCCAAGCTATAAAAGAATCACAATTTCCATTTGTGCAGCCAAAAAATATCTTTGGCTCGTTGGCTTTGTGTTAAAGCGTGTTTAAGGCGATTCCAATGGATGTTTGGGTATGTAAGTGATTAGCATACGCCGTTTGGCATAACACCCTTTTTGGCAACAAGGGGTTGCATATTGGGCTTATCAAGTGACTTTTTATTTGTTACACAATTCCACTCGATGTTTCCATTCATGTTGTTCATGTTGTTGTTGTTGTTGTTGTGCTTATTGTTATCCCGATAAGGGACACAATTTTTTCCCCCTTTTTTTTGGTTTTTGGGTAATTTATATGTGAATTTGCTGTAATGTGTAATGTGCGACGGGTAGACGATTTTCAAATTGTTGACATTATGTCAGATAAGTGAAATTACATGTTTTTTCGATTTGTTTACAAGCGCGCTACAAGAAAGGGGAATAATTATATATTGTAAATGTGTAATTTGTGGTTAAAATACGTTTTAAAGTAGTTTAAAGCATTCGCTTTAATGCAATTGCAGTGCAAGTGAATTCAATGGAAATAAGTCTAAAAGCTGCTCCCTTGATTCCTTTGAAAACTCTCGTAAAATCTGGCAAATGCCATTTTTTAATTGAATTTTCATTACGTTTCCGATCGTTCGGTCGGTCGCAACATTTGCAACATGCCGCAAGCCCCTGCAAAACAGTAGCAGTCAACAGTTCACTGCCTGACGAAACAATTTAATATAGAAATCCACAGCAGATTCATAGACAGCCTGGCCATAATTTTTTGTTTTGGCCAACAAAAAAATGTGCAAGAAAAAAATATTTATTTTTGATTTTTCGTTGATTTTTGCATGCTTTTATGCAGTTGCGAATGGCGACACGAAAAGCCGCTTACCGGAAAATGTGGGTACAGGAAAATGGGGATGAAGGAAAGCGCTGGATTTGGTTTTTTACGATGATTAAAAGTTATCTTAATGTCAGCCAGGTTTATGACAATGTTTCTGCTGTTGTGCTTTTCTGGGTGCCAAAAAGTTTTTTAAGTGCAACTGGAGATGCAAATAGAGAGAGGGAGAGCGATAGAGGGAGGGGGAATGTCATTTGGCTGGTAATGAAATGTTTATTCTGAATGCTTTTAATTGCGTCTAGCAATGGCATCTTTAATGTCTGATGACAAGACTGAATTTTATGATACGCACACTCAAAATGTGCGAACTACTCGCCAGGGGAGAAGGGAAAACTGTCATTCGATTCAAAAGGTTTTCCTTTCAAACGGCAATGTCAACTGTTTGCCATTTGCATAAGTTTTGGCAATACACACACAGAGTCAGAGTCGTTTTGTATGGATTTGAAAATGCACTTAGATGTTGAGGCTCTTATTGCCAGTATGTAATATGCACAAGCATGTCCTGCCGTCTCCCCAATCCAAACAAAATATCCTGCTGTAATCTGTCATACGTGTTACACTCTGCTCTAGAGAGCCGGAGAGGAGAACCGAGTGAAGAGTGGAGAGTGTAAAGTGTTGGCTAAAGGTGTTGGGTAAAATGCAAAGCCAATGAACGATAAACTTAATTATCCTGCTTAATTGTCGTGCATATATAGAGACAGAAGATGGCTGCCTGTATTCTGAACAGGGTATGCATCATCAAGGATATGTGGTTGAGTTTATGGATAACCCTAATGCAGCATTATTAATTGCTTGCAAGTGTAAATTCAAAACCTGCAATGTAAATTACAAAATTACACAAGACTCCCTTCGATTATGCTACTCTTCCCTCTCTCTCTCTCTCTACTCTACTGCTATTCTATCAGGTTGCATGTTTTGCCATTAACTCAATTAGATATTGTCGTGTCAATGTAAAATTTGCGAATTTCATGCATTATTTAAAGAACAAATGTTCTCACACATCTTCTTCGTCTTTATCTTCTAATGCAATTTACCTTTGAGCTATAATGCTAAGAAGTATTTCTCTATTTCCCATTCAGAAAGTGCACAGCAGCATTTGGATTTCAATTTCAATTTCATTTTGTTTGCATAACAAATTTTCCGCACGGTAAATTTTTATTGACAATTAAATTTTTGCCAAAAGCTAAATATAAAAACCAAAACCAAAACCTCGAACCCCAAATTGAAATGCAAATATGCAAATTTATCTGCACAAAGCGGCAACAGTTGCCAAGCAAGGATACACATACTCATACTCATACACCAATCCTCTTCTATATCTATATCCATTTTGTTCTTTCTTTCATCAGGAAAACCAACAAACAAAACGAACTGTTGACATATGCGACGTGCATAAATTGTGAGTCGCGACAACGTCGCCTCAAAACATTACCGGAAATCATATAATAAATGTTGGGAAAACATCAAAATTATAAAAAACACAAGAGTTGGCAGCCAAAAACATAAGCTGCATAACATTTGCTGACTTATCAAACCAAAAAAAAAAATATAGAAACAGTATAATGTATACTTACTTGTATAATAAGTTTTGCCGCCAGGCTATAAAAGCAAATCTCTATATGAATTTGAAGTTTCTGCGGTCTGCACTCGGTTCTTTTGGCCTGGGGTTAAGTGTGACTGACATGTGTTTGGATTTCTGGCGAATCTTTTCAGCAAAGTTAGTTGAGCGTGAAATATTTTCAAATATAATAAATAGTTGGTATAGAATGCAGCTTCTTTTGCTATTCACAAAAGCATCTGGAAAGACAGCAGCGACTTTTATTTGAAAGAAACAACAGAGGTAACCCATAGTTGATCTTTGCTTTTGGGGAGTTACCATTTAGGAGCTTCTTTTGAAATGCAACAAAATATTCTCATTTATTTAATGAAAAGTTTGTTAAATTGCTAGATTCATCCTTATGTATTTTGGTAGAAATTATTTCTAGTAAACTTATTTTTCAACACAAAAAGTAACACTTTCAAATACATTAAATTTAAATAATCTGTAACACAATCATGCACAGATTTATATTTTCATAAGTTAATTTTTTGGGAACCTTTAAAACACTTTCTATACAATCTTTCCAATCTATAAATTAATGAAATTTCTAAATCCATTACTCATTACATTTTTTAATGAAAGCTACTCCAAATACTTTATGAAGTCAGCACACACAAAGGGATTTGCGTAACTGTCTATAACTGAAACACTGAAGTGGCTTTTACCCACCTATCCAGAGACAGTAAATTATATTAGAGACAAAAACGTATTGATTGCCCTGAAACTGCAGCTGGTAACTGCGAAATTCTCAACTCCAATAACTCCAACACCAAGTTGCTGTTGCAGTTGCAGGTTGACACCTTTTGAAGTCAGTCGAACTGCAACACTTTGTATCTTGCAGCGGAGAGACATAATGTGAAATAAATTGGATTATCCTTTGATTCATTCACAGTTTGTCGCCCAAACGGCTGTGCACATAATTTATATGCTTTACATATTTCAAATGTGCCTCAACCAAAACCCAAACGAGGCCTATACGATATTTAGAATCGGAGACGGAGTCGAAGTTGCAGTTCAGTTCAATTCAGTCCAAATTCATTGGTTGGGTGGTCATTAATTTTCTTGGTGTCGCTCAAAGGAGGCGATAACAAGTTTTCCCTGATTTGATTGCCGCCTGACTGTCTATGAGCAATGAGCTTGTTACTTAGCCTTACATGTGTGTGTGTGGGTGTATCTGTGTGTTGCATAAATTGCTTTTCATTGCGATTATCCAGCTTGATGGAGTGGTTCGTGTAATAGGATAGAGTCGTCTATCTATAATGAGCTAAGGTGATAATTTAGTTCCTCTAATGCGCTTCATATTTAATTTGATATTCAATCACAACATTGACTGAATGTTTTTCCTGGTTTTTGACTAACTATTCTATATTTGCTTATATTCTTTCTTACAATTCCAAAACCTTCAGTGGAAGTAGTCAAACTTTCATATAGTGATACTTGGTATCTAGAAAAATGTTGAATATTTGCATAAAATAGCTAAAATGAAGTTTGGAAATCATGTTCTTTATAAACCAACTACTAAAATTTTAAAATAAGAACTTATAACAAGGTCTTTAAAGTGTTCCCACGGCTAAATATATTTTCTTTACTACAGAAATATATTTTTTTTAACCAGATATTAACTCCTTAATGCATATCTTCCATTTACTAAACTTTGCTAGCCACAAACATAAACATTTAAGCTTAAATTCTGAACTGCAGCTACAGCAAGAGTCCGAGAGAGAGAGAGAGATGGCGAGAGATTTGGTGGCACTGCAACAAGTCCGTTAATAGGGCTTAAAGCGCTTATCTCACTTTTGCTTTGCTCTCTGGCCAAGAGCTCAAAAACACAGCCATACAAATGGGATATCAGCAGTTGGGCTGGACGAGGGGAAAACCGAGGGAATATGCTGCTGTAGTTTTTATATTAAAATTCGTCCAGACTGGACGAGGGCTATTAAAAGCGTTGCTACTACTGTACAGACAACGCAGACATGCAGACAGCAGGACACGGGCAAAAAAGGATACCTTTGGTGTAAATCCCAGTAGGAAATTAAAAACCAAAATGAAGTCGAAATGAGCAAAACAAAAGCTGAAAAGTCAAGTCGCGACAACGTGGCCAGCGAAATTTATCGTCATATTTATAAAAGCGCAACCAAACCAGATACCAAAAACACAAATACACACAGAGTCCAGTCAGCTCGTCAAAGACACCTTATTACCAATAAAAAAGAAAAAAGGCAAAATGAGCAGGAGAGTACAACTGTCCACTGACTGACGCAGCCGCGGGTGTCATGTCCTCTATGACGATTGTGTTGTGACTCCAGAGTCCAGTTCTTTGCTCTTACCCCTCAAAAGCTGACAATTAAAACAGTTCCAGCGGCAAAAGTCGCGACTCACAGGACATGCCACAAATATCCTGTCGACTGTCACCTTCGCCTTTGCTTTTGTGTATTGTGTTTGTTTCGGCTTACGATTAATGGGTCTTTAGCGTTTTTAGCTTTGCGAATTATGATGATTACTTTCGACTGTCGCACTCTCATCCATCCATTACTTTTCTTTACTGAAACACCTGTCTATATATGCTTATAGTTTATATTATACATACACATTACAAGCCAGACAAAGTCTGTGCAAATAACAAATAATTCGTGTGCACATTTTCACCAAATATCGCTACTCAATTTTCTTTTTGCACACAGAGTGTTTATTTAGTAAACTTTGTACTGAATGCATAGAAAAGTATAGATAGGTAGGTAGTATTGGTAGGTATAGACATCTCAAGTAAGTCTTTAGACAATATTTCAATTCTATAAACTAAGTTTGAAACATCAGTTCCTATGATATGTGGTTAAATATTTAAGTAGAAATATTAAAATCTTATTTTTTAGTTTAATAAATACATAGAAACTATTTTGATTTAATGGAGTACTTAATTATTTATTAAAGAAATTATTCAGAACAAAATTAAAGTATTTTAATATTCTAAATTAAGTTAATTTTAAACTATGATTTTTATGAGTAACTAAAGCTTTCCTTGCCAAGCACCGCGCAAATTTTTTTCATTTTTGCTAGAATTTAACTTTTTGTTGCTAACTTCCTAATAAATGTCACAAAAAGACGTCAACTTATTGCCATTGTTGCTGTTTGAATGTCGTGTTGGGTCGGCTAATCATAAAAAATATTAAGCTCTGATTTTGACGCGACATTTTTAACGTTCGAGCGTGCTAATGAGTTTTTTTGCTTTCCGTTTTCCCCAAGTTGTAGTCTGGTTGGGATAGGGAAAGGGAAAGAAACTTTTATTCCACCAAGTTGGGTCTTTGTCTGCTGTCAATCCACCCGCTTGTTAATTAGTTCTTCCGCTTAAAATGTATTTAATGCTTACGTGCTAATATTTTGCAAGTGCCACGCCTCCATAAACCCGCCTCTGCCTCAATTGCTTGACATGCGATTAATAAATAAATTTGGAGTTGGCTTTGCGTGTCCTGTTACTGCTGGGAATTCATACTTTGTCGTCCCTTAAATGCCTTTCGTTTCTAATTTGTTTATGGATTCATTTCCCAGCGGTCAATTGTTGGGTCGTCTCTGATTTTTTTGCAACTTCCTGTCGCGCCTTTTGTTTAACTTACATATATGTATGTATAGGAAATTATATAGAAAAAATAAAAATGCTTTTCAATTAGCCCAGCCGCACTTGAAATCCATTTGAGGCGTTAATTTTGGTTGGCATGGTCAGAACAAAACCCGTTAACACATCACTCGCTTGGCAAGTGACACTTGGCCAGCAACAGCAGTTCACCTTTTGACACCTTTCCTAACCCCTAACCCCTTACCCCCTAACCACACCGAATGTTTTGCCTCTAGGAACCCATTGAATTCCTGGTTTTAATTGAGCGCGCAGACGTGCCACATTAAAAGCGTATAGAGAATAGCAGAGAGTTGCAAGCAAATGAATATATAGAAAAATAATGTTAACTTCGAGTAAAGTGCTACAAATTGATTTCAAGCATAAAAACGACCAAGAGGCTGAAAAGTAAGTTATAAAAACAGAATAGGAAATGGGAAACTGGATCGTAATGCCACCAAGGTAGTCCTATAAAGATACGGAAAGTGTTCAAAGCTGGCCAAGAATGCGACACATTTTGGCCATAAAAGTGAGTGTATCTTGTTACGGTACATTTACGTGGTATCTATGCAGTGCACATGCCTCTGAGTCAGCGCTGGAACAGTGGAAACACGATTTGAAATGATTTGATTTCAGGTTGAGAATTGTAGCATTGCCACGAAATTGATTAACAAAAATGACAATCATATCTATTATATGTATCTCATTGTAAGTATCTTGTTGTATATGTATCTTCTGTATCTGTATCTATTGGATTGCATCTGCTGCATGTCGCATTGTCATTAACTGGATGCATTCTCTTTACCTTTTCTCTCGCCTCAACTTTTGCGCCTCTGTCATCTAATTGACATTTGTTAATAGTTTTCTTCTCTCTCTCTCTCTATCTCTCTCCACCTTCTTCTTCTTCTATTTCATTTACAGAAAATGAAAATTTTATACCATCTTTTTGTTGTTATTGTTTGGTGGGGTCATAAAAGGCGTTTGTTCATGAAATTGTCAGTAATTTTTATTGCCGGCCAGTCTTGTTGACTAATCATTTTCAGTTCATCGTTTTGTTACCCATTTTGTGCCTCGTTCATTCTTCGTCTGCCTCTTGTACTGATTCTTATCTATTCTATCTATTCTATACCTAACCCAAAAGAAAAAAACAACAAAATCTGAAACGTCAACCAATCGATCAGTTCAATGTTTGTACTACAATCAACCAAAAGAAAAATGTCTAATAATTGCTTACACTTTTTTTTTATTTTTCTTCTAATTCTGGGATTGTAAATGCAAATGGCATAATTGACATTGACTGCCGGACTGACAGTTGGCCAGACTGCCAGACTGCTAGACTGCCAGACTGAGGCATCATCATTAATCAACGTGACGATGGACATTGACCATCAAATTTGAATTGAAAATCGGCTTTTGAAAAGTGTTCTCGAAGGAAACCACTATTAAGTGCTTGTCTAGATGGCATGTAGGATGATTGTGAAAAACAGTAGCTGCAACTGTCACTGTAAATTAACCGGAGATACGATTATTTGGCTTAAACAACGGAAACTAGATTAACAATAATTATATTCAGAAAGAGACTGGCTACTTCAGGATCCTTTCATATGGGAAAAATGTTTTGGAAACGGCAGATCACTTTTAACACATATATTTTAAGATAGTGAATAATATAATATTATAATTATAACACTTATTTCAGTAATAGTTTCAGATCTATTTATCAAATTTCCTTGTATCTTATGATTCAAACAAACTTATTGAAATACTGGCAACTTTAAAGTTAAACAAACATTTCCTTAAGAATTCTGAAAAGCACTTTTCCACAAGCCATAGATCGGGATTATTATAATAAAATTATATATTTGGACAGCTGCTTACATCAACCCCTGCCACAATTGCTTTACTCTTCCCCCGCAAGCCACTTTAGCTCGCTGGCAATTAATCAAAGAGAGTCGCTGCTCAAAAGGCATAAAATGAGATGAAAAGTCGTTGAGCGGTAGACCTGAAATAAATTGCATAATAGCAACAGCAACCATACTTATGCATAAATAATTATATCGCCACACACAAAAGGCAAAAGTGTTAAAGCAAAATCACAATCAACCAAGCGACTTCTAACTCTTTGAGAGCTAACAGCTTCCAAAACAGCTTCGCAACTCGCTTGTTGTAATCCATCAAAAGCGGCGACAAACTTTACGCATTGTTAGGCAGCCAGAACCAAGAAAAAGGGTGGCCAGCATTACCAGAGTTGCCAGGCTCTTAAATAAGCAAAATACATATGCAATATACCATATAGAAATTTGTGTATAGATAAGCATATTCTAAATGCGTAACTTGTGGGTGGGCCAGTTCAGGGAAGAGGCACAGTTATTGACAATTGCCAACAACAACAAGAAGAAGAATACTCATATCCATCCAATGCCAAAGTAAGTACATTATGAATCGAGTTGTGAGTGTAATTTTTGCCATTTAGCTGGCCGGGCACGTTTTGCATTTAGCGCGTAAAATAAATTTGCACAATTTGTGACAAGTGTTCGGGCAAGAAAAAGTAGCAAAGAACAAGTATGTATGCAGTAATCGATTACCGACTAGGAAAATACCCGTTAAATATGTTTTTCTTACAATTACATATGTACAGCTGAAAACTATTGCATAGCTTTAGGTGTTTGTGTTGAGGAGTTGTCTGAAAACAGCTATAACTTGGTGAATCTCTATAGAATAGAGAAACAGAATTAAGTCAAGTAATATAGAACACACTACGATTATTAAATATCAGCTTGAAAATTTTTTAATTAATATTTAAACCCATTTAATACAAAAGAATTGCATACTTTTAGGCTTTCTACTGTGCTACTTGCCTGCCAGCAGCTATAACTTTCGCTATATATATTTAATAGAGCAAAGAGTAAGTATTAAAGTAGATGAATAGTGAAATAGATTTCATGAAACTAAAAAAACTATTCTATATTCAACACTTTGGGCACGACAAAGCATTTGCGACTAGCGGGAAGACTACGGGTTAATACGAATAAGTATCTGGATTCCACACTATTGACTATTATCTATCTATTATAGTCTTCAACATCTAGTTTTAACATAAATAATATATTTTCTACCTATTTATACACTAATTCTAACAATTTGAATATACCCCATCGGACACTACGGGTATTAAAACAGCAAGAAAAACTCCCAACTGCAGCGAGACAACAACATTGACAACTTGTGGCAGGCGAATGCGAATGCGAATACGGGATCAGGAGGAGGAGAGACAAGTGAAGGAGGTGCTTAAGATGGAGGCGGTGGAGGCAGCTTGTCTCTTTGTTTGGAGGCGTCACTCTGGGCAGCCCGCTGGCTAATTGTCATGCCAGCCAGGCAAACGCATTTCGACTTGAACAGTCCAGACTGTCTGTCTGTCCGTTCGTCCGCCCGTCCACCCGTCTGTTTAGCTGTCTGTACAACTGTCCGTTCATCTGTCTGTTTGTTGCGTATTCGTTTTTTGTTTTTGCTACTGATTTTTCTTATTTTCTTACTCTCTGTCCATCAATTGACTTTATCTATTTGAACTCACATGTTAAAAATATCAATTTGTTGTCGACTTTGCTGCGGGCTTTTCTGCTCTGACTGTTGCTGTTGTTTGTGTAGATTCTATATTTTTTTGTTTTGTTTTTTTTCTATGCAACTTCAACTTCCAGCTAGAGCTTCAGCTTCAGTGCAGCTGCAGAGTCGGTAGAGTTTTGCCTCTTGGTGTGATTTATGGCCACTTTATGGCATAAATGTAGGTGCGGCCGCACATAAATCATTGTGGCAACTTGCAACGTGTTGCAGAATTAGCGGCACAAACACGCTGCAACTCGATACCTATAGCTATACCTATAGCTACACTTCGATACTCGTTTGCTAATTTTGTAAGGTTCAAAATATGCGTTTAAGCCAATTGTTTGGTATATTCGAAATACTCTCAAGTACTTCACTTAGTTTAATTATAGACAAGTTCAGTACAGTGAATCATCATTTAAACACCTGTTATCCAGTTCCTGTTCCTGATCCTGATCCTCTATTATAGGCAAGTCATCTAATAACAAGCGCACACCCATTGAAATCACTTAATTCTCGGGGACTAAATCATGCTCGATGCCCAGTTATAAGTGTGCCACTTGTGTGTGCTATAATAGCTGAAAAAATTAGTACATTAAAGGGCCACCGGGCAGTCAGAAGAGTCATTTTCTGAGTGAGTGCCACACCCATATACATGAATAATTCATTCATTCTTTCTGTAGGGGAGCGGTGTGGGGAACAAATCTGCTGCTGTTGCATTAATGAGCTACGCTTCTTATTTACCATGATGCCGCACGAATGGAAAAAATCCATAGGAAAATTGAGAAATCCAACAAACCGAAATCCACTAAGAGCCAAGTTTAATTAGAAGTCAAATTGTCTTATCATAATTTCCACAAAATCATTTTCCATTCCATTTTGTGATTTTCGCCAAAAACACACACACACATTTCGCTTTATGCTGAGAATTGTTTAGTCATTCCGTTGACTCCACACATCAATCATGTTGGAGTCAGGACAGCTGAGTTAATGGTCAGGGATAATGTGCTGGGTGTTTGCGTGTCCAGTCTCTCCTTTTCGACTGAGTCCTTTGTGTCCTGTGTGTATTGGCTCAGGACTTACAGTTGGACAAGTGCATGATTAATTATTTTATTATCTATAAATTGGTTTTCGCTCACAACTGTAGACAAAACAGGTTCACTTCCATACTCAATACCAACTTTAACTTCATTTCCCTTTCCACTGCCCAATTCCTTTTGGGTAATTTCTATTGCATACTTTAAGGCGCATGAAGTATTTCTACACCTATTTGCAGTAGAAATTACTTTTAAACTATTTAAAGTAGTGTTTATAGCTATATATCTAAAACTGAGACTCCACCTTGTTAAAGTTACACAACACAAGATTAGTAAAGGTATTTCAGTGTTGGGTATCTGCACGGTCTATTACACTCAATGGACAGCCTTCACACTTGTTGTTAGCTTTTGCCCCCGACATAAAAGCAACAGCAACACAGCAGTTTCGAGTGAAGAGTTAAGTGCTGAGCATTCCACTTAAGTTTCAAGTGCTTGGCTATTTTTGCACAAATTGGCAACATGTTTTTGGGTCCATGGCATCGTAAACCCCACAAATGTGGAACGTCCATTAATATTTGGTTTTGGTTACGAAACTTTAACAGTTTTATGCCTCTGGGCGAGGCGAGAACTCTGTGGGGGTAATAAATCGATGGCACCCCGTAATATTGCTCCCGATTTGTGATCGTATAATGGACATGATTTGGCCTGTTTCTAATTTGAGGTCACATTTTAATGGCTTTGCCACAGAGTGCAGCTCGGGATCAATTAGCAAAGTTTTTATGACTCTCAGTCTCTCTCCGTATCTCGGCAATTGTGTTGACATGCCAGCTGTGGTGGGGAAATCTGTAACTGAGAACAAGTGTAATATCGTGATATGGTTAAGTAGAAGAAAAGCGTGAGAAAGTTTTCCGAGTTACACAGTTGAAAAGCTCAATTGGGAGTCTATTAACTCAATGGGGAGTCGGATAATGCTATCGAACTGCAGCTAAACACGGCAATCCAATTAGAACTCGAATTATCCAAAATACCGATATGCCCCAATTAGCGGCTAGATCACAAAACCCAAATGCCACAACTAACGCAATCATTACGCAATTAAGAAATAGGGAGCAATACGTACATACATATAACAATCAGAGTTTCATAACCATAAGAACATTAAATCACGCGACCCATTAATAAAATTGTTAAAGTTCTCGACATTTTAATGGACAAACAGAAGTTTCCAAAAAAGAAAGAAATATATATTTAATCATTGTCGCTTGGTATCATTCCCAGCCATAGATATATATGCCATAATTCTGTTGAAAACAATTTGTATGCTTTGATTTGTGGCATCAACTTGGAGATCTCTCTCTCTCTCTCTCTCTGTTTGCCTTGGGGCCGTGCTTGCAGCTGCAGCTAGTATTTTATGACCCTGTTTGTAGGCCATTAAATGATTGTGTAAATTCTCAAAACAAAATAATCAAAATTTCAACAATTTTTTAGAAGAAGACATAAAAATTAGAGACAGAAGAGTGTTAAAAATTGTTGTGTTGTTTTTGTGGGATCAAGTAAATCGACTAACAACTCGATTAGTGAAGTTCTGTTGTCAGACATACCTTTTGTGGCAACTGTACGCAGTTGGTTGTGTTGGGTTTCCCCCTCAAGTGCACTTGATTGACAATTGTGCAACAGCGTGTGGCAAGCAGCGCGCGCAAGGACTTATCGGGGCGGAGCATCATCTAATGTCATGGCTGACATGAACTGGCAGTGCAAGCGGGTTGGGGGAGGCGGGTGAGGATGGAGGGGACTACCGCCCCAAAATGTCACTTTATGTTAGCTGCAAGCATCCATTTCTCATATGGCTGCATGGTAGGGCGCGCAGGCGCATTGAAAAGCCTTGCAACATGTGTTGCATATTACTTGGAAAATGCCTCAAATAGTTGCGGCTTTCGTTGGCGTCCGCAGATGTGTTTTAAAAGCCGGCCCGGCCCCTAATGCCTAGGCCTAAAGTGACGTTTTCATTTTTCGGAAAATCCCCCATTTTCATGCGTTCAACAGCGACTATTTTTAGCACGTGGCAGGCGCGGCACGTGTAGCACCGACTGACGACCCCCGAACCGAAAGCGAAAACGAAAACGAAACCGAACCAATGAAACGGGTAGGGGAATTCCCCACATCTCTGCCTTCTATATGTTATCTAGCATTTACCGCCCTCGTGGTGTCGTGAATGAATTTATAAATAAAATCAGTGAGAGAGATCGTCGCTTTCTGGGGAAATCCATCCGTGAAAATGTAAAATATCTCCTGCTGAGTTTTTCGTTGGCGCACTTTTCATTTACATTTCCATTTCACTTTTTTTTTGTGTCTTTGTTGTGTGTTTATAAATTTTCAATAAATGCATCAGTTTTTGGGGGTAATACAACTGTTAAGTCGGGATCTTTCACTCTTGATGGGTTGTTGAAGGCTGACTTCTAATGAATTGCAGCGGCTTCTTAGATGATGATATATGAGTGGAAGAACCATCTGTTTAGCTCGCTTTCAAAGACCTTTATTGCAACTTAACTAACTGATATATAACATACTTGATATGTGATCTAACTCTTACGATCCTCAATCCTTACCACCACAATCAGTCCACCCACATTTTCGCCAGCTTTCCAGAAGGTTATAATGGCCTTAACCAGACCACGCGGCACTTGATCGGGCCAATCGTTGGTATTGAATATCAATGTCTTAATAAAGAACTCTCCCTTCGGTATGGGACAGCTGTTCTCATCGACTAGCGGAAAATTGGTAACATCTCCCTCCTGCACCGATGGCTGAACAAATTGCACATAGAACTTCTTGAAGCAATCGCAAATGTTTGTGGGTGGCACATCGAACACAATGCGTTTATAGTTGCCATCCATTTCGGGACTGGAATAGAGCTCTACGGATACCTTAAAGCCATCGTTGTCCATGTCCCCGATAAAGGAAAAGGATCCATTCAGAGCACGATCCTCGCCCAGGGTGCGCAGTTTATCGAATGATACCAGCGATTCGGAATCGCCTTCAAATGCTTCCAGTTGTTCATTGGACACCACATAGGCCTTCTCGGCCTATAAGCACAGAATTTCAGTAAGGATCTTCACAATATTAGCCACTTATATTTACCGCAATGTGGTGTATCAATTGTAACAATAGAAAAACTACTGTCAACTTCATTGCAACTTTGCAATTTTCACTGTCACATTGTGTCCATTTGCTGCTCTATTTATGGTGATTAGTTTTCAAAATTAAACACGCTATAATCATGTTTAGTAAATTCCATTTAACCCATGACTTTCATGTTGTTAACTTGTAGTTTTCAACAATGTTGCAGCTGATTAAAATTTACAACTTGACAATTTCAGTTTCATGGCCAAAAGCTATTTGTATATAAACTTTGCTAGTAACATATTTTACTATATAAATTATAAGTTTATCATAATTCAAACTAAACCCACTTCAATTTAACCAAATGATCATGCAAATCTCTTGGCCAAAACTAAACCGCCATTAACGCCTAAGAACGTGCCAACTTGGGCAATTGATTTATATCCAAATGAGCTTAACTAACGGCTAAAACCATTGAATGAACCTCACGTTTGGAACACCCGCAATACCTAACACTGAACCCAAACCCACAATCCACAATTTGAACCAAACACGAAGACCTCCAAAATCAATCAACCTCGATTTTCAATATTTCTGATTTTTTGTTTTTCCTTTTTTTTTATTTTTTGTGGTTCCAACTCGAAAAAAAAATCATAATAATAAATTGCAGTGATTTAATCAATTGTAGCAGGTGTTTTACAACTGCACGCAGTGATCCAGCAGCAACAACAACAACAAAAACAACGACTGCAATAACAAGAAAACTGGTTCTTCGATTCTTCAACTCCTTCTTGTGGTGCCACACTCCATACTCCACTTGTGAGTTGTTTGATTTGCGCAAATTAGCGCATACAAAGACGATGGAAAATAAGTATCAAGAAAATATATACATCTTGGGTAAAGCGAAGTGTAAATACTTTAAAGTGTGCTGAAAACTTATGAAGCTATAGAAGTTTGGAAGATATTCAATATATGTGTGTAGAGCAAACTGAAGCTAAGTTAGCTAAAGATAGAGAAAGTCATCTTATGGTTAACTATTTTTGTAGTTTGGGTCACTATCGATAGACTATCGATATTTTTCAACTTTTTATTTCTGTAATATATTACTGTTTGATTTTCTTTATTAAAACTCCAAACTTCTCTACATAATCATACTACTCTCCTGCAGAGTATCATAAGCCATAAACCTGCTGCACAGTCGGCCCACAGCTTGCACCATGTTGCACAGATATAGATACGCAGATCTGCAAAACTATTGAAGTCAAACTGTACAGTCTTTGCTATTAGTTAACACCCACGCAGCTCACGATAAACCAGTAAGGTGTTTTACCAACACAGAGTTAGAAACTGTTTGGCCGACAGTCAGCTCCATAATGTGTGAACTTAACGTGCACAGTGAGCATTGTTTATGATGAATACATTAGACGCATAATGCTAAAATAAAGTGCATTTAATGTGCCACCAGTTATTGAATTTTTTAAAGAATATTTGCAATTTCAACTGAACTTTAAGCAATGAATTCAAGTTAAGGATTCTTGCTAAAGCTTACAATAGGATTATTCAAATGTAGAATCGAAAACTTTACAGCTAACACTGCGTATGATGGATGCATGTTATTGATTTCATTTTTGGCATTTAAACATTGATTGATATTAATGGCAAGGCATCAATCAATAGCACCACTAACTGCGCTTGCATTCAGCTTGATTCTCGAATAACCAAATGAGTGGGTTGAACGGTGTGAGTGTGTGTTTGAGTGTGTCAGACGGTAGCCAGAAACCACAGTGGGGCAGTCAATTATGCCATTTGGCCCAAAAACGAATAAAACAAAAATTTACTCATGTGTGCAACGGCTATTAGTTGTTGTTGTTGTTGTTGTGGTTGCTTGTTGGATTAGGTCGCCTGAAATGTTGCGCATGCGCACCGCATGATGTCCAATAAAATTAAGCGCGTGTTGCATTTGTTGTTGTCGTTGTTGTTGCAGTTGCAGTTGTTGTTGTTGCAGTTGTTGCCCACTTGACCAACAAACGAAACAACACGTACAAAGTTTGACGCGTGACGTGCTTGGTTGGCTCATTAGTTACACTAGACAACAAAATTCATGTAAATGCATATAAATATAAATATAAATATAAATATAAATATAAATATAAATATAAATATAAATATAAATATAAATATAAATATAAATATAAATATAAATATAAATATAAATATAAATATAAATATAAATATAAATATAAATATAAATATAAATATAAATATAAATATAAATATAAATATAAATATAAATATAAATATAAATATAAATATAAATATAAATATAAATATAAATATAAATATAAATATAAATATAAATATAAATATAAATATAAATATAAATATAAATATAAATATAAATATAAATATAAATATAAATATAAATATAAATATAAATATAAATATAAATATAAATATAAATATAAATATAAATATAAATATAAATATAAATATAAATATAAATATAAATATAAATATAAATATAAATATAAATATAAATATAAATATAAATATAAATATAAATATAAATATAAATATAAATATAAATATAAATTTAAAATAAATATAAATATAAATATAAATATATATTTAAGTTCAAGTAACAAGTTTCTTTAAGCCTCATTTGGTTGCAGAGTGTTTGTTGCCACTGCCACTTGTGGCACGAACACATAGCGCACACCAATGCAAGGGCAACAACTTTCGCATTAGGCCAATGCGACAACAACAATTTGGCCAAGTCGTTGTCGAAGCCAAAGTCGAAGCCACGGAAGCCGCACACGCCTGTGTCTGTGTAGGAAGCTTTTGTGGCGAGCCTTTTAACATTTATGCCAAGTGACTTCGCTCACAGCCCCTATGCCCCACCCCCTCCCCTGCTGCCAGCTGCTCCCACCTGTTGCCCTCTTTAGTTGTGCATTGCAGTTAATTTTCGCAACGACGCAATAGAGCCGCTCTGCAGCTCCCACGCTCTACTCACCTCCTCAGTCCCCAGTCTACAGTCTCCAGTTTTCAGTCTTCTGTCTTCGATCCTCAGCAGCTGCAGCTGGTTTAACAACCTGTGCCGACGTCGCCTTATCACCTGCCTCGGTCTGTGTAGCTCTACTACCTCGTCTCAGCTGTTTTTATTTATTTTTTCATTAATAATATATATTTAGTTGTTGTTTTTGTTTGGCTTGCGAGCAGCTTGTTTTGATTTTTTGGCGCGCAAATTTCAGGTTTCGTAATATTGCTTATCAAGTTTTTTAGCGTTTTTTTTTTGTTTTTTGGGAGTTGCTGATTGAGGCGTGGGCTACAGACTACGGAGTACGGCTCCGTCCGTGTGTGAGCTCAATCAAATTGCATTTAATTAATTGAAATACGCTACTTTAATTGCTGCGTAATTAAAAGTTTGATTTATTTAAGCAATAGCTTAGAGTCTGGCTAGTTTATGCAAATGCTCCTGTCACTTTGTCTGGGAATTATAAATACTTTCAGCATATGTAAATGCTTTCTTGATTACATTATTTTGCTATTTATTTTATGGCCTGTCAAAGTCTAAGAGCTTCCATAATCGCACAATCTTTATGCATTGTTAATTAAAAAGCATCGTTAACTTGGCCCAAAAGTATGCTACAGTTGAACGTTTAGTTTGTGCTAGAAAACTTGATCAGCTGATTAGTTTTATGTGCTATATGAAGCAATACTTTATATTTTCTTGTAGTTTCTTTTTGATGATGGCCTCCATCTATATTTAGTTATCGTTGTTGACTTTAATAATAAAAATCAACTAATTGCCATGTGCAAGTCGGTTATCCTTGATCTTCAATGGTTCATTAACTCCATCCAACCAGCGAACAACAACAGCTGGACAGCAATAACAACAACAATGCTGTGGAGCGTATTTAATACAATTAACTCGGTACGTTTATAAGATTAACCTCAGCAGAGTCAAGCACTGAACAGACCCAGACCCAACTGGGCAACTGGACTGTTGCAAGATCACGCTGAGCATCTATACATACATATACGTAGCGCAGATTAACAATCAATTAAAATTGACAACTCCACAGAAAATAAAATAAAAAAGGGGCAGCGATCTGCCGCCTTGCCACATGTTGCAGCCAAACAGGGGAAGGTTGAAAGGAAACTAATTATAATGGCTGCATAAAAGGCGCCATTTAGACCCGACGACACGCAATAATTACGCCCAATTAATAGCAATAACTTTGCAAATTAGATAATTTGGGTTCACGTCCAGTTTCAGCAACAACAACTTCAGCGCATTTGTTCCGTATGTAATTCACTGTGCGCTGTGGCATCTCTTCATCGCTGTGCCCCAAAGCGCATCGCGTTGCAAATGCCAAATGTGTGTAATCAGTTGGCGTTGCAGTTGTCGCTGCTCTGGACATGGACATCAGATCAAATACCCTGTAGCCAGTCGGGAAACTTGTTCGGCTACAAGTTGCAAAACTGTTTAATACCCAGTAGAGAGAGTATTACTAGGTTGTTGGGCATGTCACACTTTCAGGCGTTATTTGGTGAAGAAGTTTTTGCTTGCTTTGCTCACAAATTGTTTAGTTTTAGCAAGATAAACTTTCTAACTAAACAGTTCTTTAGCAACTGGTTAAGAGTAAAAATTCTGAAAATTTCATAGAGATTACTACAGTAACATAGAAGTTATGCTGTAAAAAGCGTAATGAAATATAATTTTATAGACTTTCCTGTGTATTTATTAGTCACCCCAACTCGTCTCTGCTTTCTTTACTTGACTTGCTTGCAATTATGCTATTATCACACACTTAAAATTAAATTTTACTAACAAATAGCACTACCAAATACTTCCCACTTTATATATATGATTTGAATAGAACTTTCTTTAGATTTGACATGCATTATTTGTAGATTTATTGCTGGGGCAACTCCCTCTGATAGTTAAGCACTTGACTAACCATCTAACCCCTGCCGGCTGCAAGACACTCCTCTCTGCTGAACTTAGGCAATTTATCAAACACACAACACACAGCGTGGCAGAGAAGAAGATGCAACAGCAACAACAACAACAACAACTGAAAAGCAGCAACAACACCACAAAACCGCCGACGGCAGCTGAACAGAGTCTAGTATTACATAAGCAAAAGTCAACAAGCAACAGCAGTGGGCTTATCTATTGGCCCAACTGCAGAGATCAACAGCAGCAGCAGCAGCAACAGCAACTGCTTCAAAATGGCACAAGATCAGCAACTGCAACAGCAACAGCAGCAGCAACAGTTGCTGCCTCAAGCAGGCAAAACAGCTGGCAAAAGGTGGCGGCACTGTACCAAGTGTACAGCAAGTGGGCTGAAGACTGCAGACTGTGTAGACTGTAGACTGGGATACAGCTTGAAATTGCTGCTTGGGGCAGGCACGCGTTCAGCACAAGTCCGAATCAGAGTCCGAGTTTTGAGTTTTCGAGTCTGGACAGTCTCCAGCTGGCCACAAACAGTAGCTGCTTCTATTGTTGGAACTGGAATTGGAGTTGGAGTTGGAGTTGGAATTGGAACTGAAGCTAGAGAGCATTACAATTGATTTGTTTGTGGCCTTTGGGCAAGTGACAGGCTCATTCCAATCAGCGATTTTGACCAGCGCACGCCTCCAATTAGAGTCTAAACGACAATTGTACTTTTAACCCAATTTACTATGCGCTTTGCTTTTGCTTTTGCTTTGCTTTTCAGTGCTTTTCCTATTGTCTTCCCTTCAATTTTGTTGTTGTTGTATTCTTCTTCCCCACCTCTGCTTTAACAATAAATCTAAATTGTGTATAGTTTTTGAAAGTCTCTTCTCTGTTCTATAGGCTGTCTTCTACTCTGACTGTCTGTCTGTCTGTACTCCTCTCCAAAACTCCGCTCAATGCAAGCCTCGAGTGTTTCCATTGCTCCCAAAAACCAAAAAAAAAGGGAAACCCCGCAGTGCGTACTGGATACCCTTACCGATAAATTATAAATGCTTTAACCATTAATAAACGCTTTATTATGATTAAAAGTGGCAGTTTTAATCATATAAAGCTGGTAAATCAACTTTGAAATTGGTTTAAAATTATAATTATTTAAAAGTTGAAAGTTGTTAAAATTATTATGAATATTACGAACTCAGTTATGATATGATTATTTTAAAGAAATGTTACTTCTACAAATTATTCGTACATTATATGTATGTATGTAAACTACTCATGGTATTTGGAGGATTATTAATAAGCAATTTTTCAAAGTTAAGCAGTTCTTAATTACTTTTTTCCTTAAAGTTATTGATATTTCAAAGAATTAAACTATTTCAACAAATTTCATAGATCTTTAACGATTTTCTAATTTATGTTTATTTTCAACCACGATCTTTAAACTTTCCTATTAAATTATAACTAACTATTAGCGACACCTCTGCTACCATTAACTTTAAAACCCTCAAAACTACGATATTCCAAGCTATCCTCTAATTTTTAAAGACACTTCCAAAGTTCCCCCTCTTTCAAGCTAAAATTTTCCTTACTTTTCCTATAGAAAGAGTATTTGATTGTCGACCATTGGTATTCGATTTTGGGTCTGCTTGTTTATGTATTTGATTATTTGCTTAAATCTTTATCGCTGGCTGCTCGCATCGCCTCCCTCGTTCGTATGCAGGCAGCGTCGTCGTTCAAACCGTTGCCATCGTTTGCATCTACATACGAGACCTCGGCTGGCTGTCGGGAGTTACGAGTCGGGAATCGGGAGACGAAGAGGAAATCGAAGTCGGAGCCAGTGGCGCGTTGTGTGTTGAGATCCATTAAGGCAATGACCTGTTTTCATATCATTTTTTGTGTTTTTTTTTTGTATTTTATTTTATTTTTTTTTTTGTATGTGTGGCTGCTTTGTTGTTGTTTTGTCTCGCTCCCGCACATGCGGCCCCTTGGCGTAGGCGTGTGCAGGAAAGGCGGTGTAGGATGGTAAGGGAAGGAGGGCGGGGAGGAGAGGAGAGAAGAGTAGAAAAGAGAGGCACACGCAATCGGATCGGATCGGATCGCTGCGACTGCCGTTCTGTCTGTCTGTCGAGCAGTCCGTGCGTCTGTCCGTGTGTCCCTCTGTCCGTCTGTCTGTCTGTCCGTATGTCTGTCTGTCCTCAACGGCGTCGCATGTGTCCATGTTGCAAGTTGATAGTAAAAATTATGATGATTCTTGCCCCAACAACAACTGGTCAAACGAGTTATTCTCCGTCTTTCTCTGCCTCTGCTCCTCTCTACTGTACTACAACTTCTACTACTACTACTACTACTACTGCGTTCACTACTCTCTTCTGGGCTGTGTGCATATTTATCTTTGCCTTGTCGTTGCCTCCACTTCATTAGGTCTTTAATTTTATATCGACTGGAAGCGCGTATCAAAACAGAGAAAAGGCAGTCGCAGCTCTTCTTCTTCTTCTTCTTCTTCAGTTTTTCCCTCGTTTTTTACATTTGTCTTTTTTTTATACATATATTTTTTTTTTGCAGTTTCTACGTTGTAGATACATGCAACGTAAAAAAAGCCTTTGGCGCGTAAAATCTTTTGGGTTCATTAGAACGTTGAACGTTGTCTTCGCAGTTGTAGTTGTCGCTCTGTGGTTGTGGTTGTGCCTAACCCAGCCTGATCTGAGCCTAATCCAGAGCTCTGGCTCTGACCATGGCCAAATGGGCAACAGGCGCAATCAAGTCGTTTCACTGGCGCTGTCAGTTTGACAGAACATCTGCGGTTTAATCTGGTTTTGGGATGCGCCTCTGCCTCAGTCTCTGCCTCTAGATGCGATGTTCTATCTTGTTCACTGTTTTACTAGTGCGGTACAGTACGGACGAACGTGGAGGATTACAACACTGAGAGGCAAAAAGATCTTTTAGTTTAGCTACTTTTTTTGTGTTTGTGTTTGTCAACTTGATCTACGCGACAATTGTCATGGCAGGGCAAAAACTAAGGCATATCCAAGTGGAAGTGGAAATGGAAGTTATTATCAAGTTGGAGTTGTTTATTTTGAAAGCATATTGATAAAAACTAGAGTAATTTGATGATAGTGATGGTATAGTTTTAGCTTGGATCTTTGTTATGTACAGGGGGAAGTTAAGGATTTTTTTAATTGATACATACGATTTTGTTAAGTAAAGTGATGACTATTATAATATATAATATTTATTTACTTAAAACTATTTTGGCTTATAGAGCTAGCTGTAAAAGATCAGAAAATTATTGGTCAGCAAATACAAGTAGCTTATATAAATATTTGTGTACAGTGGTTCACAGCCTATGGCAACCAGCACCTTTATAAAAGTTTAGGAGCCTATAAAATCGAAGCCATTGGGGATATTCAAAAAATTTAAATGCAGGTTATTAGTGTGATGTTTCAGTTAATTAAAAATTATTACATACATTTTTAAAATATTTTTTCAGTATTAAAAAATAACTAAAAATAATAAAAATGCCACGAAATAAATTCCACATATATTTAATATTGCTTGAAATCTACACTTCTTAAGTTATGTGAACTGATTTTAATGCAAACTACATTAAATTGTACAAAATATGTATTTTAGAAGGCAAAACAATAGTAATTTTTAAAAAGTCTTTTAAAAGTCAAAGAAAATATATGTTAAAATTACAGATTTTTGCTTCTTTGACAGTAGGTTTTCAAACACTTGATATTAATTACCTTAAAATAAATATAGAACATAAAACTGTATCTGTCTTTTAGCACACAACTGACTATATATACTTTATAGGTATATTGTATTTAAAAATTTCTACACATTTATTAACAATAGCTTAAAGTTTTTATATAATCTCATCCAAACATAACAGCAAAAACTGTCATAAAACTTAACTAATTATTTAAACAAATTCTACACATATCGACAAGTCTGTTAACAGCTGTGGTAGAGTATTAAGTAGTCTATGCTATGCATTGTACTATGCCTACTGGTTTACACAAACTGTCTATGGGTTGATTGCTGAGCAGTTTGCTTTAGATAAGCACTCTAAGGTGGACCTAATGCAACAGTCTTTCTATTTGCCTAGGCCAGCACAATCTACAGGAATCCATATGAGCGTAGGTTAGTTTGTCGGTATGTACGAGTATATACCCATTAGTTATCTACATATCTCTTGCAGTGTTTGATTAGCTGGTTTTTTCCAGTCTTTGCTTTGGCTGCCGTTGTGGATTGTTGGATTGTTGTCGTCGTGTTTGTCTACTCAAATATCGCAGTGCAAATATTGAACTATTACTTAGCTGTTGGATCAGGCGAGTGTAAGGGTATCTCTCAGATGGTCATGCCCAACCTTGACCATATAATTGCCAAGTGCGATTCTCAGCACTCAGGGTCATATCAACTTCTAATTATTTATATGAACAACTGCAACTGCCACTGCAACGGCAACTGCAGCAACTGCTTGTTGCATCCTTGAAAAAAACAAAAAACAAATTGAAATCTTTTGTAGAGACCTCGTGCATCGCTTTTTATAATGGGCACACCTCCCCCGGGGCGTATAATGTATATTTTTCTCGATTAATTGTCTTTGGAGAACAAGAGAAACAGAGAATTAGAGAACTGGCGAATTGGCAAATGAACTGTGACTCCAAAGTTTAAATGCTCTGACCAATGCAAATATTGTCGATCATTTTAATCACCGTTCATTTTGCCTCAATTGCCCGTTGAGTGGGTGCAACATTGAATTGGATAATGATGTGGCACAGTAGTACTATATTTTTTTTTTGTTTTGTTTGTTAAGCAGGGGGCAATCATATTTCCATAACCACAAGCAAAAAACTAACCAAAAAAAAAAGCAAACTAAAACTGAATATAAAGTAAACATGCGGGTTTCGTATCTCTATCTCTCTTTCTCTCTCTCTCTCTCTTTCTCGACTGCTCGCAGCACGACAAATGAATCACGCGGCGATCGGAGCAACGATCATCGCAAGTTGCAAGTATAGTAGCGTTGAGGTTCGTGTTGCCCCCAGAAGCTGCAGCAGCGACATTGACAATGAGCCAAATACGATCCCAAAAGCGATTCCAAAGCGATACAAACGGTAGCCAAAACCAAAGCAACAACATGGAGTGGCTGCAACAAGGGGCAGCAACAACAACATCATGAAACGTGCGCACTGGCAAGAGCTTTTGGCTTAAGTTTTGAAGCATGATCGGGCATGATCGGGCATGATCGTTAAGCAGTGCACAGTAGCTGCTTGAGCGTCATAATAACAGCAACAACAAGATGTAGTAGTCCCTCCCCCTCCCCCACTGCCTCTACCCAGTCTCCCCTTCTCCCTTCTGCTTCTATCACAGCAGACCTTTGTCTGCTTGTCTGTGGCACAGCTGCAGCGCTGCAGGGTGTTCACTGTACAGTGTGCAGTTTGCAGTGTTCGTTGTACACTGCAGTGCTATTGCAACTTGGCGCGCGCATGCGCAACAAATCAACACAACCAAGTCAAATCCCCCAACGTAATCCCCTCTAGATCCCTCCCTGCCCCTCCGTAATCCCCCCTTCCCCCTACCACCCATAGCTTGGATGGAGCGTAGGAAACTGCTTAACCGGTTTTGTTGGGGTACGACAGCGACAACGATGCACAAAGCTTTTAAGAACCTTCTTTGTTGTAGCTGGCAGTTGTGTACACTGAGCGAAAAATGCACAGAGTTTGCAAAAGTAAGCTAAGGAGTACAAAAAAATAATATTTAGTTAAAAAAAAAAAAAAAAAAAAAAAAAAACAAAAAAAATATAAAAATAAAAAACGAAGGCGGGTATTATAGAGTCACTTTACTAAACTATAGAATAAAGTGTAATGGTATTAAATTAAAAATGTGAAACAATAATAACAAAATTTATGTAAACTTATATAAAAAATTCTGTATTTGTTAATAATATAAGAAATTCACGAAAGTGGGTATTAAACAGTCATGCATGCTCGTCTGTGCTTTCTTGTTTAAATTTAAATTATATTATAAGCATCTTGACCTTCTTTTGCTCTCAAATACTTTGTAATCCGAATAGTTTTTATTCAACATAAAATTGTCCGCGTTACGTATACGCAATATTTTCAATCTTTAATAACTCTATGTTCTTTTAATTTTATTTTATTTGGTCTATCTCCAGCACTGCTTACACTGCTATAAACTAGTTTGCTGAAATATATTTTCTCTTTTTTTATAATTGCCCCTGAGGAGAGTGCAGAATTCCACACTCCGCGACTCACTGCACATTTCTAAAACGTTTAATTCGATGCTGTGTGTGTGTGTATGTGAAATAATGGCATTGGGGTACCTCCAATTTCGTTGCGTGTAATTGCCACTTCCAGTATGATAAAATTAAAAAAAAAAACAAGAAAAAAGCAAAAAGCAAAAAGCTTTTATTTTTATTTTCGTTTTCCATGCGGTTCTTTCCTTCCTCTATGTTTAAAAGCGACTGCGCTCCCGTCTTAAGCTGCATTACAACTTTTTACTGCGTCTTAACTGAAATCGAGTTTTCTTGTTGTTGTTGTTGTTGCATGTAGTTTTCTATCTGTGCAACTCCGCCCGAAACATCAACGCCCAGCTCATGGGTCGCTCTTTATAACATACATATCTGTATGTATCACATGTATATATAGGTTTATCCGAGTGTATGTTTGTGTCTCTGACAATCTGCTGCTTTGATGGTTACAACGTTGCCATTGTCATCATCATCATGCTGTTCGCTGCTCATTATGATGATGATGATCATCGTTATTGGGTTGAAGTCGTTCAGTAGCTGCGCTTAATTGCATTTTGACTTGCGGCGTGAAGTTGTTTTGTGTTCTGTTCTGTGTGTTTGTGTGCCCAGTTCCACAAACCCTTAACAGCCCATTCCCCCCTCTTCACCACCTGCCCCTTGTGTGCGTTTTTTTTGTTGTAGCTCTCAATGTCTCTGCCATTTTCATATAGCGTATAGTATGTAGAACTCTCAGCTTGTCTTTGGTCTATTTGCTTAGCGTTTCGAGGCGTCGCGTTGCCGCTTTTTGGCGTATGCCCAGTAGCTGCCACTGCCACTGCCGCATGCCACATGCGTCCCCCCCACTTTATAGTATTTGTATTTGCTGTGTGTTGTTTGTTGTGTGTAGTCTTTATGACTTGCAACTCTGTGCGTTGTTTTGTGCCATGTTGATTGAATGCGCTTTGTGTTACTAGTAGCAGTTGTTGTTGTTGGTCAGTCCAGTTGGTCCATCTGTCTATCGGTTGGTTTAGTTGCTTAACAGTCGTTGGGAAGGGGGTCTCTCTTCCCCCTCCACCACCCCTTATTTTGATTCTTTTGTTAGTTTTGCTAGTGCAGCCATAAAACGTACTTTTGCCATTGTTCATTTTGTGCCGTGATTAGTTACAGTCGCGTTATTAATAATTTTATAGCATTGGCTATTGTTCAAAATGTTTGTTGATTACTCATACGCCCTGTTACTCTACCACACAGACAACTTCATTTGTTCACATTCAAATGGATTTCAATTTCGTTATGTTAGTTTGTCCATTTATTACAATACCATATCGCAACTTAACTACTTACAATTACTATTCGCCCAAAATGCTATTGACTTTTATTGCATATTAAAAAAGTTGTAATATGTTTTTGTGCTGTGAGTACTTTTGGCTAAACTCAAACGATTTAAATTTTATTTTTTCAGATTTTTTTTTTAATATTATTACTATATATTTTGGCTACTTTGGTGTATAATTTTTAAGCACAAAAGTTTTAATTCAAACGATTTTTTACATTTAAACTATAATAAAGTTTTCTTTTGTGAATTTTTTGATATTCTTAAATTTTTGCGGTTATCATATTGTTTCTTATATTTTTGAAAAATATATATTGTTATTATCTGTATATGTTTCTATGTATATTGTTTCTTATTATTTCAAAATATAGATATTTTTATTAAATTGAATATAAATTTTCCTAGATTTATGCTGAATTTTTTATATATTATTTTTAGTAATTTAAAAACAATATATTTTTATTTAAGAGAATATTAATTTTTCTTAACTCAAGCAGAGTTTAATATTTAAACATACTTTGATTTAATCTTAAATAATTTTCCTATATCTTAGTTTATTTTTTTTTTTTTAATATTTTTATCTTAACTAAATATTAATTTTCCCATATTTAAGCACACTTTAATATTCAAATTTACTTAGATTTAATTCTAATTTTATGCAAATTATATTTTCATTTTTATATTTACTGCTTGCCACTTACTTTGGGGCAGGCAGCTCGGCATTAATGTTTTATTATTATTTTTAATACTTTAGCTAGTTATTTTGGCTCGTTAAAAATAGCTTTAATTGGTAAAAATATCTAATAGCATTTGTGTATAAAATAAAATATAATAAAATAAAATAAATAATTTACTGTGCTTGCCACCTCAAACAGTTAGAGGTGTTAATTTATTGTGGGCCATAACTTTAGTTTCGATATGATTCTGTACTCTCTCTCTTGCTCATTTTTGTCTCTGTAGAGTGGTTGCAATTATCTCGACTATTTTCATAAGCTTAGGCCATAACTGTGCTTTAATGGGCCAATAAATTGTAGAACGTACGAGCCAGGTTGGCTGCTGCTTATGGCCAAAACAGATTTCATTATAAATAGGTTAAGACGCTAAATTTACTATAGGCATAAAAGACTGTGCGCGAGAAGAAGAAGCAGCACATAAACCTTTAAACCTAAACACGCACTTAAGTAATAAAAAATAAAAATAAAAAAAATACCAACAGCAACTAAGACGAAAAAAAAAGCAACATGACATTAAATTGCATGAGGTTAAAAAAATAATATTGTGAGGGGAGCGCATAAGAACACAGGTGTTCAGCTGCAGCAGCAGCAGCAGCAGCAGCGGCAGAGGCAGCGGCAGCTATACATAAAAAACAAAAACCAGCGGCGAAAAAAGCGACAACAACAAAACTTAAAATCAAGTTTTCAAGATTCAGTCGCGACGTAAGCAGCTCCAACAGAGAGCGCACTGAAGAGCGAAGAGAACGAAGATGGCTGGAGACCTTTAAATGCGCACGACGACGATGCGGGCTGCGCAGCAACAGCGACTGTGCAGCCAGCAGCATCCAAACAAGTCAAAGCATGCAGCTGAGGGGCCAAAGCCAAACCCAAGACACGACGGACGACTCTGCCCGACTACTCCTCTATCTCTCCTCTCTCTCTTTCGGATCGTGCATGCAGCAACTTGTCGATTTCGAGCTGTGTCGCCCCTTTACCCTTGGCCTGAAGAGGCCTGGCCCCCTGTCTGATTATGATCAGAGCGGAGCTATATGAGCTGCTTGCCACTGCCACTGCTGTTGTTGCCACTGCTGCCACCGCTGCCACTGCAACTGCTGTTGCCAGTACTCTTTCGCATAATAAACATAATGATAATGCCTCTGACAGCGCGCTGTCTGATTGTCCAAGTGGTGCACTGTTGCAAAGTCTCCTTCAGTTGCCTCCTAACCCCACTCCCCACTTCTATTCCTGCTCCTTGCTATCTCGTGCTGTCTGTCTTCTTGCCACTGTCAATGTAATTTAAATATAATTTCTTGGCTTTTGAGTGCGGGCCTGACACATTGGTAATAGAGAAGCCAAAGAAATGGCAACTAACGGAACCAATAGACAAATGTACACACACTCACATTGTATATGTAGTTATGGCAGCATTATCGATGAATCTTAAGTGTGCTTTAGCATTAACCTTCATAATATGATGTTTATACACAGTATCGTATAGTTTTGTTACCCGCATCTCTATATTGTATTTAAAACTTGTATTAACTGCCAGCTTAATAATATTCTATAAGTTCTTAATATATATGTATAAGTTATATAATAGACATATTTTTGAGGATTTCAATAGAATAAACATGTAATTTTAAAGAAAACTATGTGTTTTAGAATCAGAAAAATAAACTTATCCCTTAATTTATAATTTCAATTTCAATTTCAATTTAAAATTTGTAGTGCTGAACTTAACTTAAATAATTTTATCAAAAAGATGTAGAATTTTTAATAATTATTTTAATTTTAGGTATTCGCTTTCGTCCCAAGCGTAACTTGGCTTTTACAGCAATTCTAATAAAATTTATGATTCATTTTCCTCTGGACAAAATGCTTTTTAAATATAACAAAAAAGAAAATTTCAGCCGAACACTCCTCCGAGCACTCCTCTATTATCATTTGTCCTTTATTCCCGATTATTTGAATTGAAATCGGTTAAATCTTAACACTTTATTCCATAAAGTACACATATTCTAAACCTTTACAAAATTACAAATCTAAATAGTTTTAGGAAAAAAATTGTATAAAATATTAAGGGGTATTTATGAAATATATTGATAAAAATCTTATTCTCAAAAATTTTAAAAATAAATAGATAAATTCTTAAAAGTCTAAAACGCTGTTCCTAATGGTATTCCGTTGGAGAAATCTGTGTAGTGTTGACCAAGTTATCGTAGTTAAAACTTTTAAAATAAGTTATCAAGGGGATTGAACTGCCTTTAAAATAAATACTTTAAGCTCATTTTTGAAGTTATGGTATTTTAAAGATTAAGGAAGGGTGATCACGGCTCGTTAACCTTACCTAAGCACCCAAAAGTCGAACAAGCTTCACCGCATAATTTTATATGATATAAACAGTACGGATCCTAGAGTAATTTAAAGTGTATCACAAACAGCTCCATGAAGCAAGCATACCCACATTTTTGAGAGTATGTTGAGGTATGGTAATGTCAATCTTTTTACAAAATGATCGTTATAAGTAGTAGTGCTTTACGGATCACTTAAACTGGGTCTTGTTTAAAGCAAACTGAATACTTATTATAACCTTGGTACCCTTTGGGTACACACACACTCTAAGCTCGGAAATGTATCTGTGTAATGAGTACAAGAAACGAGCTGCCAAAAATCAGAAAAAAACAGCAGCTGAGTCCCCGCGGGCCAACGTTAATCAACGAGTTTATGCAAAACTCTGAAAACCAGAACAGGAAAATGAAAAGCGAGCAATAACCCAGGCAGCAAAACAGCAAAAAGCAAAAAGCAACAACAACAACAAACAGCAAAGCAGCAGGCGATATGACAAGCGGCAGTGAACACTCCACAAAACGCACACCTCCAAGCCAACTCAAAATGTAAAAAAAAAAACAAAACCAAAAACAAGTCAATATGATCGATCGTTTGCTTGATTAAACCTAATTGAAAACGAAAATGCACAGCACACACAGATACACACACACACACTTAAACACTGTCATGATCACTTGTCCAAACTGCGCTGCGCTGCGCTCTGCTCTGCTCGGACTTGGGGCTGCGGCTGCGGCTGCGGCTGTACGTAGTCCGGTCCGGCAACTAACCACTACTCCACACAAAGCCAGAGAGGAAGAGAGAGAGAGGGAGAAGGAGAGCGAGAGCAAGCAAAGATACTACGGCAACGACCAGAATGTTGAAATCAAAACAAAAACGTAAAAGATCAACGCACAAAAGAGTCCAACAACAACAACAACAGCAACAAAAACAACAAGCGCAACGAGAGCGCGCGCCACTAAATTTTGGCGGGAGACTACTGTACCCCCAATACACACGAAGAAGAAGCAGAAGCAGAAGAAGACATAGACAAAGACAACGGCCAGCGGAATAAGACGAACAAAACAAAACTACAACCGCTTCGATCTACGCCAGCCTCTCTCTCACACTCTCTCTCGTAATGTGTGTGTTTGTGTAAGAAAACGAGAAGAACAACAAAATCAAAACAAACTCACTCTGCGTCAAAGAGCTGCGACTCTCTTAAGCAGCACTGATCATATGTTTAAGAGAGTGTTGGCAAAGAGAGAGAGATTGAGAGCGCACGTGGGCGCAAGAGCGCAAGTGCAGTCAAACAGTGTTGCCGTGCTGCAGTTATGCTGTATTGCGTGACGGCATGAAATGCATTTCAAAAATTTTAGCAGGATTAAAGCTAGATTTAGAAAGGATTTAGGCAGGGAAATTAAGGCACTTGTGAAGAGACGGTTCACGCTAAAATTTTAAAAATAACTAATAGTTTACTAACAGCAACCATTTTGTAGAAAGTGCACTTGATAATCGGGAGCTTAGCCAAATTGCATTAGAGAATGAAATATAATTTTGAAGATTTTAAAAAGAAAACTAATAGGATGAAGATAGATAGGTAGATAGATAGATAGATAAACAGATAGATAAATAGTTAGATAGATAGATAGATAGATAGACAGATAGAAATAAATATCGGTTTAAATATTATCTATCTAGTATTTAAACCGATATTTATTTTAGGGTAACGGAGCTTTAAAAGTGTTAATATTCAAGAGTTAGTTTACTAGCATTCATTTGAAAAAGTCAGAATTAAAATTGTCCGTTTCTAGAGATTTCATTGAAGTTTAAAATTAAATCTGTATTTATTTTTATTTATTAGCTAAATTGGCTTCAAAAAATCTCAGATATACCACAATTTGGTAAGAAAAGTATATAAACTTTGTCAAGAAACAAATTAAATTGCAATTTCTTCAGTAGAATAAGCTAAATAAATGGCTAAAATTAGTTAAAATATTTAGAAAAGAGTCTAAACTATACACTAGCCAACTATACATAAGCCAACTTCGATTTAAATAGACATGTTAACTTTTTATATATATTCAGGCAATCCAAATGCTTAAACTTTTAATATACAGCCCTCTCTCAACTGAGCTAACAGCAACTGGAAATCTACTAACTTTCAATGTAGAAAAGCGCGCCAAAATGCGCTTGGGGAAAACTCTACTACAGCTTTATAGTCCTTGTAGAGCGTAATAAAAACAAAGGGCAAACGGAGATGGTCTGCCAACCGCAATGAGAGTGTAATAACCTCAAACGGACACAAAGACGCGACAATCACCCTAACGAACCAAAGCTAACCAAGAAGCGAAGAATCAGGCAGCCAAAAGAACCCAAAAGAACCAACAACAACCGGCAGAATAAATTTGAGAGCAGAGCAGCAAGAGTAGAAAGACAGAGATAGATAGATAGAGAGAGAGAGGGATACCGAATGTTACTTGTTTTCATGAAGGGTCCCTAAAACGATCTCGTATATGTACGTGTGTTGCAAACCCCACGACGACGTCAATTTGCAAGTTCTCCTTGTTCACAGAGATACACAAGAGAGGGAGATAGACATAGAGTGAGAGACGGGGAGAGAGACAGGGAGCGAATGAGCCAAGAAACCAAACTGATCCACACTTAACAGCCCGAGTTGTGTATGTGTTTGTATCTGTGTGTTTGTATCCCTCTGTGTTTTGATTTTACTGCACAGATGTTTTATTTGCCACAACACACACACTCACCAACACCCTGACAGTATTGTGTGTTTACCCTGTTTTGGTTCGTCTTAGTGTGTTGTGCCTGTTGCATGTCTTTTAATACCTTTAATCCTAGCAAATAATACAAAAGCGAGGCCTAACGCAAGTGTATGAAAGCAAACTAGAAGCAGAAATAGAAGTAGAAACAGAAGTTTTAGGTTTTTGGTTTTGGCTTAGACTTCGATTCGGTACTCTGTACTTGTAGCTGAGTCGGACTCGGGACTCGGCAGTCGGCAGTTGGCAGTTAGCAGTCGGGACTTCGACTCAGCGTCGGCCAGAGGCATAAAACAGAAAGTGTGCAACACACACGAGCTCTGAAGCCAAGCAAAAGACAAACACCAAGATCCATTCTTGTTGTAAATACACTGAAAGAAACAAAAGTTGGTCGGATAATAGAAAATACTTTATAATTATAAGACACTTACAAGTTGAATGGAATTTCCCAAATTTCCAAAATATTTTTATTAACATAATCGCTTTTGTTAATTGATTTTATGTTTTTTATGTAATCTTGATGGAATTTTCAGGATCGTTTTATAATAATATTTTAAAGGTTCATGCCTAGATTGAACAGTTACAGACACAGATCCAATACCAAAGAAAATATCAGCTAGTAGTTCATACGGACAGACAGACGGACTTAACTATATTAACTACTATTAACTCTTGAATATATTATATACACTTTATGGGATAGGAAATGCTTTCATATATCTATTATATAGTTTGAGCAAAGTATTTCCCTCGTCGAGATATAAATATACCGATCTTCTATAGCTTTAGCTATAGCTACCCGTATATTTCTACACTTAATGAATCTTATAGAAATGTATTTGAGCTTCGGAAAAAATAGATATGAAATAAGGAGTATTTCCACACATGTAATCTTTCTGAAAAAATAAGATGTTATTACCTACCCAATAAATTTTTAATTTACCGATAAACACTTTATATACATATTGAAAAGTATTAATAATTTTATTTAAAAATTTGTGTGCAGTGTAGTTGCAGCCGTTGTTGTTGTTGTTGTCGATGGTGGTACGACTTCAACTGCAATGAACTTCTAGATGCAAGTCAATGAACCTATCCTGACTGCTTCTGAGGCAGATATACTATACAGACTATACAGAGACAGACACAGGGACAGAGACACAGACAGAGGTAAAGTTAAAGGCCTAGGCCTGGTCTTGGTCTTGGTCTTGGTTTTGGTCTTCGTCTTGCTCTTTCCTGATATCAACCAAATGATCATCATGATCGTTGTTCGTTGTTGAGCACAGTAAGCTAGCTTTGTGTAGAGCTCTGCCTCTCCTTCTCTATCTCTATCTCTCTCTTCAACTCTCTGCTTCTCCTCCTTGAACATAATGAACTTGGGCTTTTGGCGATACGACGTACGCAATTTTCAAATCGTGTTTGCCTCATGATCGTGTAACTTGCCCCCACTTGTCAGCTCCCTGCTGCGCTCCCTTTCTGTTGCACAAACAGTCGGCATAAACAACGTTTTTAGAACTTTTATTTGATTTTGCAACACGCTTGCCACATTGTTGTTGTTGCAGTTGCTGTAGTTGTTGCGACTCGCAGTCGTATGTATGATAATGATGTTGGTGATCGTGCCACTTTAGCAATGGTTAACTACGATGTTGCAGTTGCAGTTGCAGATGCCACAGAGCCTGCCAGTGAAAGAACCTCAAATGCTGTTGGGTTGAAGAACCTTTTGATTGGTTGCAAATACACGACTTGAGTGCGCTTCATGGGCAATCCTGAAGTTGGTGCGGTCTGTGTTGCTTTTAACTGTGCCATGTCTATCTCCCTCTCTTTCTTTCTATCTATAGACCTCGCACTCCCTCTCTAGCTGTCTTGGCCTGACTTTTGCATGCATAATATTGCCAAGATTTATGCAAAAAATTGATGGCAATTAGTCGTCGAGTCTTCTGCCTTGTTTGTCCTCCTCTACAGAGATGCATTTACTATATATTTATATATAGATATATGTATATGTAGATATACTATGTTCTTGGGCTCTGTGCATAATGATTTTCGGTATCAAATTACATTGGTTAAGGATTTTTAGTATGTATTTTATTTGCTGTTGCCATTTGCCATTTGCTGTCTTCTGTCTTCAGTCTTTAGTCTTCAGTCTTTAGTCTTCAGTCTTTTGTCTTCCTGCTTAATTTGATGCGCTCGTGCCGTCTTCCTGTCCGTCCATAAGCGTCCGTTCTGTCCGTTTCTCAGTTTCATCTGCTTCTTCTTCTTCTGCACTCTTTTGGCTAATATGAGATGGCAATACACTCTGTGTCTCTGTGTGCTCTGCTTTCAATTTAATAGCTCTAGCTCTTGAAAGAAACGAAATTATTTTACTAGCCAGTCCAAGATAATGAGCGATAATTTCTTAGCTCAAGAAACCGATGCCAAACCGATTTGTATTTGAAAATTAACGTTCATCAGTTTTGAATTGGCTAAATGATTCGATTAGGTCTATTTCCAAAACACATTTCAAAACAATTCAAGTGAAAACCTTCTATTTTCCTAATGTACGCACAGGTGTTCCTTCAAGTACACTGTACTCCTAACTAACTATCCTGCATAATCAGAAACCCACACGACAGGCGCATGCACGCACAAACACGCACATACACGCACAAATTGAATCAATCTTGACAAACTTGGACACGCTCCAGGTTAACCTTTTCTCTCCTTTCTCTCTCTCTCTCTCTCTCTCTCTCTCTCTGTGGGATCTCGTTTAAGTAAGAGTCTGTTTGGTTTCGTGGTAGTTACTCTTGAGCCTTTGTTGTGATTTTATATTTCGGTTTATTAACTTAATTTTACCCTCTTTTAAGCCAACAAGGCAATGGATAAAATGATTTTTATTTGTATTCTTTATTTGGGCTAACAAATGTGGGATTTTAAGCCCTAACGTCATCATCAGCATTATGGTAATGCAGTTTGTTGTCTGTGTCTTAAGTTTTTGTGGGTTGAAAAGACTTCTTAAAAATTAGGTGTATATTGTAATTCAAAACTTTTTAAATCTGTAATAAATCGAAAGTATAAATTATATTTAATTTCTGTTTAAAATTTAATCAAAAAAATGCATCTTTATTATATAATATGCTTTTTATTACAACTGTAATCATATTGAACCATTTTTTATGTTCTATAGTGTTTTAAAAACCTTCTTCTATTTTTTTTACATTATGTAACTTTTTTAGAACTATGTAAGTATAACATATTCATTTATATTGTTTAATTTTATAAAATTTAAATAGTTTTAAATATGTATTTTATAAATTTCTTATAGGCACAAAAATATTTTTCATAAATTAAACTTTTCTTTAAAATATATCTTAAGATTGATGAATTTCTTGCTTCTCTAGCAGTTAACTGATCGTTTTAATTAAAATCTGCCTAACTTTTGGCTCTGTTCTACCCCAATTTGAATTCAGTACACACTCTCTCTCTCTCTCTCCCTCCCTCTCTTAGCTGAACTCCCTGCTTCTTTTTTCCCTACAACTTTCCTGCACTAAATAGCGCATGTTTTGGCCCCTCGATAGGGACGACCAATTGTAGCCATAACCGAGAATTGTCTTTATCCCTCTCTCTCTCCCTCTATCTCTCCTTCTTCGTCTGCTCTCACGTCTCAGCAGCTGTCGACGCTTCGTCCCTTAACTGTCCCTTTTGTCCCTTTCTCCCTATCCTTGACAAGTTCGTCCTCCATCGTCTTTGGCTCGTCTGCGTCGCGTGTATGACATGTGAGTTGCACGTTTTGTCGATTTTCAAATTGAGCACTCGACATCGTCGTCGTCGTCGTTCTTGTCTCGACTCGTGCAATCATCAAGTTGAGGAGTTTCAGCTGTGGCCTGGTACCGGCACCGGCACCGGTACCGACTGCGATGGGTTCGACGTAGGGTCTGTTCTTGGGTCTTAAGACCTATGGGTACCTGTCAGTCAAAATGCGTTTTACAACAGTTTTATTTTCTTCTCTTCCTCTCTATTCTTTGGCCCTGCTCTTCATTATCATTTCTGTTGCCCATTTGGGCAACCCGTATCGTTTGGTATTGTAACACGATTTTATTCCTCACTTTTTTTTTGTATTTTGTTTTTCATCTACACTCTAAATCTAAGAGCAATCTATCTTTTGAGTGCAAAAGCAACATCAAAATCTAAGACAATCTATTTTAATTTCTACATTTTTTATAAATATCTCTTTCAAAGACTACTGAATGGTAACATATTATTGATGACCGAAAAGTGGTTCTAAAAAGTTGCAAAAATTTTAAAAATACAATTTTCTTTAATTGAAAACTTATTACAATTAAATTTAAACAACATAGAATTATACTTTTGATGCTTCTGCATACGATAAAAAATATTTCTTTAGAAGTACATTTTTAAATAGTTATAAGTTTAATCAACTAATGGCAAAATTTTTCATAGATATCTTTAGTTAAATTATTTAATCAATTAACTATAATTTTGAAGTGTGAAAAGTAAAGCTTTGGTAATTTCTACTACCAATTAATGGCATTATTGACGACTCCAAAGTGCATCGATTACTCACACCATTGTTTCAACACAATATCATGCCACATTTGCGTTTGCCACACAATAAAATGTCATAAATTATATGCCTCAGCAAAATAAGAGCACAACGCATGGACATGGCTATAAAAAATACAATAATAAAGATCAAAAATACAACAACAACAACAAGAAACTACAAGAACGTTGAAGAGTCGACTGATCATTAATTAATGAACATGATCAACTGAAGCAGCCACAATTTCAGTTTCTGATTCAGATTCTGTCTTATGAGAGTTCTTCATTAGAATTCAACGTTGTCGTGTAGAACACTGATATTACCCATTAATACATATAGATTTACACATACTCACATACATATTTTATTTCTCTTTGTTTACAAAACAAAATGTAAACAAAACTTTTCTTTAGCCAGCCAGCGATTGAAAGCATTTGCTGCACAAGCTTCTGACAAAAAAAAAGGGGCAGAGGCTGCAAGCCAAAGTGGCACAGTATCTGGGGCAACCAAGCTGGGGGCCTTTTAGCTCTGCTCAGTGTTCAGCTCTGTTCAACGGGCTGCATAAGCAGGCTGAGGATTGATATTGAAGATGTTGGACAGAGGGGTAAAGTGGCATATGGTGAGAGTGAGCGGGGATGAAGGGGTATGGAGGTAAGGGCAGCCGAGTTACGCACCGAAAAGTTTCATAGAAAACAAATAAGTTTGTTGGAAAATCGAAAACAAAATACAAGACAATTACCTACTTGATAGACTGTAAATTACCCTCGAGAAAAAACCTAAGAGCATTTAATATTGAATTTAATTTTAATTTAAAGTAAACTTATTTTCAGTACACGAGACAGTATGTTCTAAATAATTCCATAAGTTTTTGTAGCCCTGAAATTATTTCAACATAAATATTTCTGCAAAATAACTTGAAGCCTTGAAAACTTAAGATTCTATGCAAATTTCTTTGAAAAACTTAACAAATACAAGTATGTAGAATAACTATAATCACAATTTTTAAACTAAAGTAATTAAAAATTTCAAAAAATATTAAAGATAATCTATGCTGTTTAAACATTTCTTTACTCAACTTTATAATTATTAAAAATACTGCCAAAAAGATTAATCATTTTAAAGAATAAAAGCCTTAAAAGATATATAAAATTCTACGCATACTTGTGCCCAAAAGTTCATTTGCTTCTGCTGAGTATCTGTTATGTCTATGCAACATTTACTTTAAGTTTTGTTGCACATTGATTGACAGCTGCTGCTGCTTGCAGCTCGACGATTGCTTGGGTTTGGGTACGGTCTATATTTTCTATTATTTATCTGCGACTGCTTCGACAAAGTTTCTTCTAATGACATTCACTTTTTGTGTTGCTTTGAGCGAGTTGTGTTTTTTAGTATTTTTTTTTTCGTTTTTCTGTTTTTGGGTCAATCATTATCGTCATGTCAAGTTGGCCAGCACGCAGTTTGCACGTTCTACAGATGTGGATATGTGGATGATGATGATGTCGCTAAGCTCCCAAAGATATGCCTGGTCATGTAACGCTCGAGGGGAAGATTTTTCACTTTCAATGCCTGGGTTGATAAAAAGTCGAAATAGATATTGGGGTTTTTAGGTTTTAGTTTACTACACACATGCATATAAGACATATTAATTTCAGTGCTGACCCCTATGGGGTAAAGGGTCAGTCTGGCAATGGCGCACCTAGCCTCAATGTAAGACCCTATTAAATTACCATATGAACAAATGTTCCAAACCATTATCTAGTCAAACAAATGTTGTACCTAGGCAAATCTAGGGATAGTAAAAGATAGAGAGAGAGAGAGAGTAACAGAGAGCAATAGAAACGTCAACCCTGGCAAAAGGCTCCAGCACTGGCGTGATAGATCACCCCATAGACAAATACAGACAGGTGAAACTTGTCAGTCAAGTCAAGTCAGAGAAGACTGAAGAAAACACAAAAAAAGGGTCGTTTGCACGTCCTACGCCAACAACACAGGCAAAACAAACAGAAAGACTGCCAAGATGCGACAAGAAAAACTACCAGAAAAACTACAAAGCCAGAAGAAGAAGAAGTCTAGGAAAACTGTCGACCGTCTGCTTATCGCACTGTTAAAACAAAAAAAAAAAAAACGTTCAGAAAAGAAAAGGGATCATGTAGCTCAGTGAGCTCAGTGAACCCGAACCCGAACTCAATCCCAACTCGGATTCGGAAAGTGATGAACCCCAGTACCATTACCAGTGCCAGTGCCAGTGTTTTGTGGACACACTTGCAGAGTGTGCTGGGCACAAGTGCGATCTGCCCTCGTCTGAGAACGATCGTCAACGTCGTAAGGGTGTTGCCCCTGATCATGCAGGGTCTTCTTGATCATCTTGTCTCACAATTTTATGTTAATTTCTGTATTCATTTATGTGTTTTGAGTATAGTAGTATATAGTATACACATTTATCGCGCGGTCTTTAGCTTTTTACGATCAGTCTGCAGCTCCTTTTTCTTTAGTGTATTGTCTTCTTGATTGTCACCTACTACATATAGTTTTCGCAGCTCTGGATCTGTTTTTTTTTTGTGTCTGCTTTGCTTTGTCAACTTTTATGGATATGTTTAATATCTCTATAAATCCATTTTAGCTGGACGCGGTCTGTATTTATTTTTTTTTACGAGCTGCCATACAAAGAGCAGTTTAAAGTTGTAAACACTTTTTCGATATCTGTTATGATTCATGGTAGCATAGGAACACCTGCAAAATGCTACTAAAGTTGTACAATTGTAAGACATTTAATATCTTTCAGTGTAATGTTATAATATTGAGTTTTTCTCCAATTATACTTTAAGAAATTCAAAACTGTTATCTCTAGCAACCAAATTACATTTAATGCCCTATAAAAAACTCCTTAAAAGCGCTGCTTAAGGAAGTTTCTTGGTAGTGTAAAATGATCAACAAATTACAATTAGTCTTTTAAGGAATATGTTTTTACGACAGTTGAAATCGAGTTGGCCAACTGTTAACTGGTTGAGTCTGTTAACTTGTTCATTTCAGCAAATTGTGCAGACATGATTTAAGCATTAAGCAGCGTTCTTTAAGCCATTAACAACAAGGTGTCAATTATATAAGACAACAACAAAAGAGCACTTCAATACCAGAGATCGGGGCAATTTGTCGAACCAGAAACAGCAACAGAGACAAAGACAGAGCGAAAGAGAGAGAGACAGGTAGAGGCTTACAGCAGACCGGCAACTTGTCACATTAACACAAAGCCAAAGTTGGCTTAAAAGTAAAAGTGATGCCACCAGTTGGACATATTTACATTTCAGGCCACTTGACTTACTAACTGACTGATCGACTGCACACAAACAACAAACACAACAAACGCAACAACAACAACAGCAGCTACAACTGAGTCGTTAGTTATAATTTGCTGTGCAACAAGTTCCATGCGACTGCTTCCAATTATGGCGAGGATCTGCTTGCAACATGCGCCAAAAAGTCAACAACTGCCTGGCTAACTTGGCCTACAATGTGGGCTTAGACAGTGCGGCGGCAACTGCAGCAGCAGCAGCAACAGCAACTTGCCACTTGCTACTTGCTTCATGCTACATGCTACTGTACTGCAGTTGGTCGAGCAATGCGTATACGACTCGTTGTTTCTCAGATTTCTCAACACTCAACTTCAACTTTAATCATGGCTTATGCTTGATTTTTGACTAACTCCGTACGTACATACACACATACACACATACACACACACACACACACACATTTCTTAATTATAGTTTATTTATTTAATAAGCCAGCTTTATGCCAAATACATATGTACTATATGTCCGATATCTGACTCTGACTCTTGATTTTGCGCCTTAAGTTTTGGCAGCTCCTTTTGGATTTTGGATTTGCTCCCAATTGTTGTTTTCGTTTTCTGCTTTTTCAGTCGAGCACTTTAATTAAATTGTTATGTAAATTCCACTTGTCGTTTATAATAGCAGCCAGTTATTGTAGTTTTTGCTGCTGCTTGGACATATAATTTTCATCTTTATTAGAGCAGCAAGTGCGCCTTATTGGCTGTGCTTTTAACTCACTTTTCGGCACTGAGTTTTGTAGTGTTTAGCCATAAGACAAATAGAATGGTTTATCTTTTAAAGAAATTACTTAATACTTAATTATCATATAGTTATTTCTCTCCCACTCTCTCTCTCTCTCTCTCTCTTTCTCTCTCTAGCAATCCATCTAGATTTCTTTGTCAAGTTTCTTTTCGTTTCTTTTATTTTCTTTATGAAAATTCGGGTCAAGCTTTCATGTATGTTATGTTTATTTTCATCTCAAGCCTTGCCTCAATTATCTAATTTTCAAATTAACAGCTACAACTGCCACAGCCTGAGGCAACTAACCCCATCCCTTTGCCCTCTTGTTCAAAATTATGACTCCGAAATTAACTTTGCTTTGGCCTCAGAACTCACTGATAACATTTAATTGGATTTTGATTGTAATGCGCGCGGCGCGACGAGACTGTAAAGTGAAAGCCCATAAACTAATCTACAAACTACTACAAAATGCGAATCAAATTTAATGCCATCCAAAAGTTTACTTCAGTTTACTTTAAGTTTAAACACACACACACATTTTTGCCACCTTCAAAACGCGTGAATCATGAAAATGAGAAAGAAGTAAAAAATGTGGTCTACAAGCCACGACAAGTGAGTTAGTCATCATTAGTGAAAAATTGCAATAGTAAAAAGTCGAGGAGCTGTAGAAATTCCTAAAGCATAAGTGTGCACTCCACAAGGTAGTCAAAAAAATGAGAAGTTGTACAAAAAACACGGTACAAAACAAAAAACTGCGCTGCAGAGATGCAAAGATTAACGCTGAAATGCTCTATAGACTGGCAGGAAAAATGCTCGAGTTAACATACTATATAAATATTTTTTAATGTAAATTAAAAGATTATTATGCCAGAGAATCTAAAATTTATAATTTAATTTTCTAAAAATTTATATTAATTTAAAAACAATAATTTGTAAGGTGTGAAACATTGTATAAAATTTCTTGAAGCTTAAAAAAAAGCCGAATATAAAAAAAATAATAAAACACACTTAAGCATATTTGCTAATATATTAATTTTTATTTTTAAAAATTTATTTAGATATTTTATATGTAATATGGAAATATTGCAAAATTATAATACATATAATTTATATACAAAATAAAATACAATAGAATATTATATTAAAATATATAAGTTTTGGCTAGGTAATTCAGACTATTAAATTTAAACTTAGTTAATACTTTTTACGGATAAATGTGAAATATATATGTATACAATTTTGTTTATTATAAAAAGTAGTTCATATTTTTGGTAAATTTAATATGTTTTAAATAATCTATATATATTTTTTTAAAATTATTTCACAATCAACCTGCAAATAGAAATGCTTAAAATATTTCTATAGTAATTGAACTCACTTAATTATGCAGCTAATAGCACCCACATTGTATACCCTATACTCGGCTGTAAACAAGGCATAAAAAGCACAACAAAATGCCCACAAATTCAACATGGAAATATACAAATGTGTGTTGCCTCTAAAAGGGCAAATTCGTTTCAGGCTCTCTAAAATGAAAAAAAAAATGGGAAAAAAAAGTAAAATAAAAAAAAAATAATAGATAGAAGCTGCTGCAGCAGTTAGTTGCAGAGGCAGGAGGCAGATAGGGGCAGAGTAGTGACAGCCGTTGGCGTGGCATGCCTCAAGTTGAAGTGCAACCGAATGCAAACGGCTGCGCATGCGCACAACACACGACGCTAGGCAAAAAGAGAGAGATGGCAAGACAGTGAGAGAGAGAGAGAGAGTGGAAGACTGTGGCAGTGGCAGTGGAGATGGAAAGACCAGGCCACGGCTTATTTATGGCCTTTGGTTTGGGCTTTGGTTTTGCTCTTTAGGTTCATTGGCTCCTCTGGTTGCCTTTGTTGAAATGCATTTATGGTTCTTTTTTTTCTCCACTTCTCTCTCTCTTTTTTGATATACACTGCATTAGTGTGTGTGTGTGTGTGTGTGTTTTTATTTATATTCTTTATTATTGCGTACGAAAAAGAGGCAGACAAAAGCAGACGACGAGAAAATTTCACAAGCGTCGCCAGTTTGTCTGGCAAGACTGGAGCTGAAGTTGGAGTTGGGATCGAGACTTGAGACTGAGACTGAGGCCCATGGCAAGACCCAGACTCAGACACAGATCGAGACCCAGACCCAGACCCAGAACCAGACTCAGACTCAGGCCATTTATGTGCTGTTTATCTTGCCTTTCTTTTGGGTTTTCTTTGCCTCTGCCTCTGTCCTGAGTCACTTTGTTGTCGTTGCTGATGTTGCACACACAAAGGCGCTGCATGTTGCTTTGGGTTCTTAATTTTTTGGGTTTATTTACCTTCATCATCAGCATCATCATAATCATCTCATGGATCATTATGAAGCAGCTAACACTGCCATGATCTGTGTGCTGATCTTTTGCCATTGTAAGCAGTTTTTTTCTACTTTTAGGTCTCCTGATTTTTATTATTTTTATATATTTCTTATTTTTATTTTTTGCACTGGGCACACTTTAACGCTTATCTTGACTTCAATGCGATTCTACCTCTCTTTTTTTATTTTGATCGCCTTTTTCTAACCAGATAAACGGAGAGATGTGTGCATGTGTAAGTGTATATATAATTAGTGAAACCCGGTATCGGATACCCTATCGCATTTTTATTGATTTCGTACATTTGTTTGCCATATCACATTACAGTTTACTTACAGTTTCCTAAGCATTCTTGACTTTTTCGGAGGCACAACAAAAACATGCGAATTTTAAAAGATTTTCTGTAGATTTGTAGATAAGAATCTACAAGATACTTACAACTGCAGCTGTTTTACTTGATTGAACAATTTTTACATAATTACCGGATGTTTATCTATAAAATACTAGAAGTAGTATAAGTTCTCATAGTAGTAACTATCTAGATGTTATTTGTACAATGTGTTTCTCACACCGACCCCAAGGAAAAGCGCCGACTTGCTGATTTTCCCGCATTTTCTTAAATAAACAAACAAGTCCAACTGGGTGCGGTACAAGACACGGCAACAACCCACGCTTCAACATTTGATTGCTTCTTTAAAGAACCCTCCGCGTGGAACAGAACCCCATTTCTGGAACTCAAAACTAAGTGCGCAGAATGGCGTGAAAACGCTTGTATTTGGCCAAGACAATTAGCGTATCGATCGTAAGATAGTGAGGGGCTAACTCAGTTTCGACCCTCAAAAAGCAACATCATTTAACAAGCGAGTGAGCATGTCTACGCTTTCCCCTTGTACGATTCCCGATTCCCGAATTGTATAACGATTTGCTCGACTGCCTCGCCGACTCGACGTTCTTTTACTTTGCGTCTTAACCTGGCTAATGGGCAAACCACAAGCTTTGTATAGCCTAACAAAAATTATGAAATGTCTTTAAGAATCGAGCATGTTAACATCGACTACTGTCTGTCTGTCTCCGCAGTCTGTCACTGTGTGGTATTTATTTTGATTTCTTGTCATGTTCTCATGCAATCCCCAACAGCTTCGTCCCGGCCCATTGGGTTTTTCGGTTGGGCTTCAGTGAATCCGACAATATTTAATCATAAAATAAATGCAAAAAGTGGCGCATCCACTTTATAAAGAACTTCTTTGAGTATGCGTGGGAATTTCGCATAATTTATATTTGATTTTGTATTAATTAGATTGTCTGATCAACTGGAAAAACAAAAAACTAATGTTCATTTAGAGCAAAGTCTCTCAGAGACAAACAAGTCATATGATTCATACAAGTTTTCGAATATCTACCCCTACTCAACACGTATTGACCCAATTTGTGAGACGAGTTCTGTGGAACTTTCCCTTTTTTTCAGGTTTTCGTATTGTTTGTAAATCCACAACCGCAGAATGCAGTGTTTGTGCGTGTTCCAGAGATTAACACCATTCCCGAATCTTTTGCTAAGTTGCTCCTTGAGCGCACTGTCTTAACCCATTTCACAAACAACTGCCAAGTGATGTAGGCATTTGGTATCGCTTTAAATGCCAAATCACGCAAACTCAGTGATAGAGAGAGAGAGAGAGAGAGACTTCCACTTCAGTGCAAGGATCATTAAGCAATACATAATCCAATTAGCACTGAATCCTCCACCTGTTCCAAAGAGCGCTAAACAGATGCAAACAAAGGAACCAAATAAATGAAAGAGGTTTAATATTTTGTTAAGCAAACGAAGCAGAAATATATTTCAACGACGACGACGACGACGACGATGAACCTGCTAAGCACTTAAACAAACAACTGATCACGATCCGATCTGCTGCAGCCGAGGATCAACAATATACCCCTGCTCCCACTCCTAACCTGCTACCTCAGACAGGCAGTTATTTTTACTTTTACTCTCTGCTGCTCTTTGATTGATGTTAGACAGATCCTTTTGTGATATCTGATCTTCAACGAAATGAAAGAAATGCCAATTTTACTAAAAATGACACGCAAATGGCAAAAGGAACCTTTACAATTTTGCCTGTTCCCTGTACCTATCTCTTTCTCTCCAACTCCCTCTACTATATGTCTATAGGGATTATCCCTTGGCCCTTCGTTCATCAATATGTGTACAATTAAGTTGGGCACGAATTCGTTATTAGGGGTCAGCAATTGATAGTGAGCAGATAAATTGCGTGATCCTCGAACCAACAAGGGATCATTACAGCTCTCTCTCCTCTGTATTCCTATTCCCTTTACGATCCTGTTTCGTAACCTATGCAGATCAGTTTTAAAGCAAAACATTTACCCCCCGCTTTGTTTGCTGCTCCTCTGATTTTCGTGAGTACACTAAGCGAAAGAAATTTTGGTTATATTTGTTCTACTTGAAGATCAGGCAAGATCGTTTATCCACTTTTCTCTGTTATTTCGCTCAGTGTATGGCAATTTTGCATAGACATTGATCTGCATGGACTGTGGCACTCAAACCGATACAGCACAGATATTGTTTAGGGTTATTCAGTTTAGTTCAGCAGGTATCGAGGGTCGCCGTAGTCTTTCACGTTTAACCCTAAGCTGTCACTGTCGATTGTCACAATGTCTGACAGTTGTTCCTCTGTACCTCACAATACACACATAGAATATATACATGTAATTGGCAATTGGTAGGCGCGAAAAGCGAAAACGCGAAAAACCCATGGAGAAAATGGAGGCGTGTGAAAATGATTTTAAACGACGCGACGATCGGCGACGATCAATTTGATTCTACGCGTTTGCTGAAAGCAAACTAATTTGATTTACAGAACGTGAGAACGTAACGCAATTCATTTTATAACAATTGCCAAAGAGGTGCGTACGTAAAAGAGTGCGTTGTAAACGATACTTTGAATAACCCGCCATTGGGGATAGGCCTAGGAATAGGCATAGGGATAGAAATATATATAGAAATCAGCATAGGGGTGTTCAATGCGGCATAAAATTTGATTAGAGCACGTTTACTACAGCTGACAGGTTGCTGAATAGAGTTGTAAGTTGTGCTAGTGTTGACAGTGCGTGGGTTAAGTATTCACCCTCTTCGGGATGCCCTATTGAACACACTTTTGTGTTAAGGTGATTGAGTTATGTATATCAAAAATACATTCCTTAAGCTCATGGCTTAGTTAAAAGCAACAAATAAAATATGCAAAAAATTGATTATAGAGAATGAAATACACTAAAAATTTAATAAACTTATGTTACATAAGTTATGTATAAATTAATGTTCATAAAAATATATATAAGCAAACAATTTTAATAACAAAGTAATAAATTCTATATTTAAGTAATCCATTACCTATAAGCAATGGTTTCTATTTAAATTTAAAGACATTTTTAATTTTTACTTTTATTTCAACTTATTCCTATAGCTTTAATTTGCCTTTTAGGATACATGAATTTTTTTTTTAATATGAAATCAGTTCTTATCTGCTATAAAAATGACTGTTTTATAAGACAAACAGGCTATTAAATTAAAAAACATTATCTGTATATTAGAACCCTTTTACCTTCGCCTTAATGTTTGAAAACTTTTACTAAATTTTTCTCTTAAATATTTTTGGTATTGAATTTCATAAATGTGTGGCACACACTTCAACATGTCATATGTATCAAATTTTTATAGTTTTTTAACTGCAAACGCCAACAACAACAAACCGAAGGCAAAACAGGCGAGAAATTTTCGTAGAACGCACGTGTTGCTCAAGTTGATTGTTGTAGCCTCGTTTTAAAATAAATCAAAAACTGTGGAAAGAGTGAGTGTGGAAAGAGTGACTGAGAGAGAGAGAGGTGGGTGAAAGAAAAAGGAACAGAAACAGCAGCCGGAGCAGAGAACGCGTCAACCAAGTTGAAACTAATTTTATGCATGACTTTTTACACATTCCAACAGAATACTTTCATTCCACTTCAGAATACTACTCCACACTGCACTACACTTGAGTTCTGTTGTGTGCTTCTCTGTTCAGCTTAGTCTGTTCGTCTTGTACTTGAGAGTATTTTTATGGTGACCATAAAAATTCCTTTCGTATTTTTGTTTTTTTTTGTTTTTAGTTTTTAGCATTTTATGCACAGTTAAGTTAATCTGCTCTAAGCGTACTTAATAGCCCTGACACCGAGACCCCGACCACGACCCCCGACCTCGAGAGTCTGTTGGCATGTGTCATACATCCACTCGACAGAGAGAGAGAGAGAGACTGAGCATCTTGTTGGCTCTGGTTTATCCTCTGGCATGTGACACGTGAGACGTTGTCCCGATGTGGTCCGTGACACAGTTGTAGAATCCTAACTGGACCCACTTAGGATGTGACCCAATGGGACCAGGCATGCATACATATGTACTCTGCGTTGGTCCAGATGTCCTGGCTGCTGATAATTCGATTTGGCTATTAGATTAGAACTCAACTGGTGACTCATTCGCAATGCAATTTCCGTTTTGCTCTAGACCCTAACGAATTCAGGACATAAAACTAGTCAAAGGGTTGCCAAATACATCAATAGACTAGACAATAATTCAGGGGTTTATAATTTAAAAAAGTTAATAAAAAAACGACACGGTTAATCAGTGGGGAAAATTGCATTCTCAAATGGAACAGGCGAAGGAAGATCGAAACATTGGGAATACAATGCCCATTGGGAGCTGGAAGTTAAGCTCGGGGCCACAAATATTAATCATGTGAGCACTTAATTTGACACTTGGCAATAATGGAAAGCGTCGTCGGCTACTGTTCACTCGAGAGAGAGAAGTGGGCGAGTAAAGGGAGAAGGGAGCAGTAGAGGGAGTTGTAGAGAAGAAAAGGCTCTCAAAGCCGTCACTAATCACCTACGGGAACAGCTTTAAAGTGGTTTCTTTCTCTCTCTCTCTCTGTCTTTTCTTTAATATATAAACCTCTCTCTCTTTCTCTCTCTGTCTGTCTCGTTCTGTCTGTCTTTCTATGTAGGTGCTTTATTCTCTGTCAGCCACCTGCCTTACGCAATTAAGCGACTGACCGGCGACAGTCGAACCGGACTGAACCGGACCGGACGCTAACCTGAACACAAAACGCACGACAAAAGGTTTGTGTTTGGTAAGCCAAAAAGCCAGCATAAGACCCAAGTACCAGATACTCCCCATATACCCAATACCCATACCCATACCTATACCCTTCCCTTCCCCTTTTTAAAGCCATGACTGAACTGTGTGTAATTACTCAACGGTCGAACTGGTTCTCTGATTCTGCGTGTGTAAGTCAAGTAGCTGGCAGATAACAGAAGACGAACGAACAAACAGAATGGAATACTTTAAGACTAGACTATGATATACCCTAAAAGCAATACGAAATTTTGAATACACAGCAAAAGTTTGGTATAAAATTCTCATATCTTTCAACTAGTTAAAACCAAACTACTCTACAAATATGCCCTTTTCTAGGGTATAAAAGCTGATCGAAGCTTTGTGCAGTCATGGAACCCTTTTAGTTACATGTATATAGAGGCATGTTTTGGGGGCTGTTGAAGAACTTTGGAAGAGTGGGGTCTGCAGTGGAGTGGTGTAAGGGTACAGATAAATATTTATGTGTCATTAGTCGGTGAACTGGCAGTCATCAAGTTGAGCGTTGAAATGCCTTTTGGCTGTGGGGGCAAGAGCATAGATAACATGTTGCAAGCAATTTATTATTTAACAAAAAAATATATGTATAAAAAGAACCTGAAACTAAAGTGGATTAAGTTACGCAGCTCTCCAAAACCTCTACAAACTCAACAGCCAAAGTAAACAAATTAAATTGGAAAGAAAAATCAAAAATCAAGTGGAATAAATTGAATGTCAATATGGAGATAACGTATAGGAATAAATTTGGATTTTCTTAATTTTTGGAGAGCTAAGCTTACTTTTTATATGGGAGTATTAGAGAAGAATACAGTAAAGTATTTAAAAAATATCATATAAGCTTACATTTCAGTCATAAAATGGCGTAAATTCTAGATTATAAACTTGCAGATACATAAGTATTTTGAAAGGAAATATGTATCTATTGCTAACAAACTACAACACCAACAAAATTCAACAAATATTTTGTTAGAGCATATAATCTTCGGCATACCATTTCAGTTTTTTTGTACTATTGTGTTACTTGTTTTTCAACAAAAACTTTATTGCAATTGTCTAATTTGGCTGCACGCGTTCGGCACACGCCCACTTTTTGCTTTAAAATTGTTGCCTTTGTTTCTTTTTCCCCATTTTTTACTAGGCAATTATTTGATGCGTATTTTTTTAACACTTTTCAGTTGACTGCCAATGTTTTGGTTCATGTTCATTGCTTTGGCTGTTGTTTGAATACAATTCGCAATTTGAAAATTTATTCATTTGTGCAAACTTTAACCGCAAAATGCACTTTTGTCTTGTCGCCCTGATAGTTGTTGCTGTTTTATTTCATTTGCCAACAAAATTGAATTTTGAGTCGAGAATTGAATTCGAGTTAAGGTAAGGGTTCGTGGGGAAGGGAGGGGAGGGGAGGGGAATCCATGACATAGTTGACCCAAGTGCCGGTTCCATATGACCGACTGCACAATCGCCAACGATCGGCATGTTGTGCAAATTAAGGATTTTTGAGGCTTTTACATTCAGTTTGTATTCTCATTCAATATGTGTGTGTGTCTTTTTTTATTTTTGACATTTTTATTGTATTTCAGCTGTATTTCTTTTGTTGCCTTACTCAACTGACAACTGTGTCAGCTGGTCAACATTTTCTGTTTTTTTTTTCTTTTTGTGTGTTACGGGACTATCGACAATCTTTTGGGCTGTTCAATTGATTTACGATCGCGTGAACTGTATTGAAAGTGCAACTTCTGAGGATAAGAAATGTTTGAATTGGCCTTGTCATGGCTAAAGATCGAAAGCAAAGTCGCTGAAAATGAGAGCAGACAGTTTTTACCATATTTTAGATAATCTTTAGATAGTTAATGTTTATAAAAATAAATATTTATATATGCTAAAACTCTAAACAGAAATATGTTCAATTTTCTAATATTTTAACATATTTTTTTTATAATATTTTTACTATATTTTAAGAGGTTCTTTAATAACTTAAGTGTATAAAAATAATCTATTTTAAACTCTAAGACTCTTAAAAGAATCTTGAAAAATTAGCTTATTTTTAATTAAATTTCTTTATAATATTGTTACTATATTTTAAGGGGCTCTGGGAAGTTGAAGTTTAGAAAAATAGCATATTTATAGCATATAAACTCTATAAAAACTCTAAGGGGTTAACATGTTATGTAAATTTTAGCAAATTGTGTTTCTTTCCTTAAAAATATATTTTCTTATGCCTCTCCCTGTTCTGTTTTACACTTTCATTTGTGTGACTGTATCCCGGTTTTTTTTTTGTGCGAAACTTTCGATTTTTTAGGTCAGTTAATTAATGCGATAATTAATCTTACTGTCTGCCGCTGACTGCTGATTTTATGGGCTTTTATTGTTGTACATATTTCTGCGTTTTTTATGGTTTGTTGTCATGCAGTTGCATTTAAATCAGCTAACTGAACTGTCAGAATTTTACAGTTAATAACATTTGTGTTGTTTTTTTAACAATTGGAACAGGATTTTGTGCAAAAATAAAATTGGGTCAGTGCAAAAAGCGAAATCTCTGTGGAGACCGGAAATGAGCGAGTGGTGTAATTAAATATGAGTCAAAAACGAGTGGGAAGGAGATGAATCTCTAATTAGCCACTGGCATGGGATCGAAAGAAAGTCTAGAATGCTATACAAGTGGTAATGAGTAACTTCCTTGAAATGTACTTACACGCAATCATATTTAAAGAATTTCTGGCTAATAACTATCAAATATATATTAGATAGAAATTTCACACGATGCTGTTTACATTACAATCAAATTATGGGTTCAAGTTCAAGTTGAGCTGAGCTGAGTGAGTGCGGGGGTTAATTAATATCAAGTGAGCTGGAGTGGAGTAATGTCTACTGCATATTGGAAGGAAGGAGTCAAAGCTATATCTAATAGTACACGTACATGTGTACATACATATGTGTGTATAATGTAAACCTTTTGGGTTTTTTTTTTTTGGTGGGCAAAACTGGTTTTTGAAGCAGACAATTTGAAACGTAAATTTATGGCCAAGTGTGCTGCGTTACGTTACGTTGCTGTGTATCTGTATCTGTGAGATATTTAAGATACAGCAGCTACTGCGACTTGATGCACACCTGCACGTTGGCGTTGCTGTTGTTGTTGTTGTTGTTGCTGTTGCTGCTGTTGTTGTTTTCTTTTTATTATTGGTGTTAAAATTATGGGTTACGCTGCAACTGTCGGGACGAGACGAGACACGACGAGTAGAGAACCAAAGGCAGGCTAACACGTTGACAAGAGTGCGACACAAGCAGCACAAGAGTGGAGTAGAGAGAGAGACAGTGAAGCAAAGAGCTAGAGGCAGGGAAATGAGGGACTAACGCGTGTAAGACAGTAGCACTTCCCTAGCTGTAACCAGTTCCTGTCCTGTTTGCGTGTGCATGCAACGTCAGTGCCAGTTCTTCAGTTCTCCAGTTCTCCAGCTCTCAAGTCTATAGCCCCAGGCCACAGCCCGCTCTCTTTCGCTCTCCCTCTCTGCCTGGCTTGGGCCTGTCGTCGTGTCTAAAATCAGTTCTAAGGGCCATAAATTGTACTGCCTGTTCTTTAGACTCTCAGGCCAACAACAATGAGTTAACACTGGTAGTCAAAAAAATCTTGTTTAATATTTGGGCTTAGCAGCTTAGAGTGAAGTGTCTGTGAAGGCTTTTACTTCATTGTTTGGCCCAAACCATCTTTTCTACTTTTAGTAGTTTTAGTTTACTGTTTAGCGTTAAAAAAGTTAATTTATGTAACGCCCTGAACTCTCTTTACTGTTGTTGGTCTTTTCAGAATTTATGCAGATTTTGCCATCAGGCAATATACAACAATGATGTGTTTGTGGCAAACTGGCGAATACTAGATCCTTACTCAACTAAATCATCTACGAGAATTATCTTAAAATACTTGAGAAAATTAAAGAATTCTTTACATTTTTAGAGATTTCAGGATAAGTGTCAAATTTTTGTTGTAGTCTTGTAATTGGATTTGTAGTAATTGACTTTTTAGTTAACAGTTGCTTCTTGTTCCTCAGAATTGTTGTCTAAGGATTATATAGTAAGATTGTTATATTGTGAAATTTATTATGAAATTTCTAAAGGCTTAAACCCTTCATTGTTTTATTTTTATTAGATTCTTTGTAACTCTTTCCATTTCTAGTTACATTTCAGCTTAATATTTGATATTATATCTTTATAGGTTATATTTCCGTATTCCTTTCCAAGCAAGTGCCTAATAATACCCCCGATTATAATAAATTAGACAATTCTCAACAGCTAATAAGCTTTCTTTACAACCCGATTGCAAAGTGCAACTAGGACTATTAGCCACAGTTGCAGTTCGTTAATTAAGCCATGTCAAATTGGCTGCAAAGGTTTAATGTTTTGATTAGGGTAAGACACAACAAGAGTCAATTACCTGGGCGCACAGATGATGCAGAAGAAGAAGCAGAAGAAGATGATGAATCCGAGATCTAACTCCGTCACACTTCTGACATCAGCGCCGAACATGAAGCAGGTGCTATGGCAAAGCCGACTAAACTTGCCTCAAACCATTGCTGTGGCGTGCTGTGTACATTTGCCATGCTTTTGGCACTGCAATTGAAGTATGAGATATGATATTGTTTCATTTTTTATTGACTGCAACTGCAACAAACTCAGAAGCTGGAAAGCAGTGAAAGAACTCTTTGAAGATCTGCTGTAACTCGAGTCTTGAGCACACACAAAAGCTACAAACGCCGACGCCGACGCCAGATCTTGGTCTGGCTCCTGACCATTTTGTTGGCCTTATCGAGAATCTGGCAAGGCATCTGCCTGCTGTTGGCCATTTAACTGTACTTTTCATGTGGCGCATGCGTGGCGGCAAATCTTCAGGCTAATGAGGCAATATTGTTTGGCAAAGAGTGGAGAGAGTCGAGAGTCGAGAGTGGAGACTCAAGAAGTCAAGATCTGTCTTTGTTTATTGCATTTTGTGGATTATCTGGCTGCATATGGAGTTTATGGCCTTAACACAGCTGGCAGACAATGCTCACAGATTCTTAAAGAGACATTCGGCATACAGGCATTTAATTACCAAACGAACCTTGACCTATTAGCCAAAGCTGCCAAGCCAAACGCTTTGTCTTCAGCTCTTGTACCTTATGGCGCCCCATGTCGTAAATTAATCAAGCCAAAAGCCCAAATAAAGATTACAACTGGCACAAGTTCAACAAAAAACAGCAACAGTAACTGAAACAGAAACTGAAACAGAGTCATCAAATGCTAGCTAGCTAGTTCGAGTCTCGAGTCTTGAGTCTCCAGTCCCAGTTCCATTTCGTGCTCCACCTGAGCCACCTGAGTCTCCTCAGACTGCAGACAACAGACAAGTTGATTTACCAGACCTGGAGAGTCTACGAGTACCAGTAAAAAAACTAAGATAAAAAAATAAAAAGATCACGCCATTGTACGTCATTTTTCAAGAGCTGAAACCTGAAATGGAACTCAACTCGGACCTCAAGCTGCTGCCGCTGCTGCTGCTGCTGCGATTGCTGCCGCCCAATTCTCAGTTGGCCAGGGCGGGTCTCGGGGGCGGTTGAACACGTTCCCAACTTGGCTAAGACACTGGCCAAACAGCGCACGTGCCAAAGCCAAAGCATAACTAAACGTTGTTGTTGTGGTTATTGTTGTTGTTCAAATTGTCGATGCTGTTGTTGCTTTTATTCAAGTTGTTGTAGTCCAGACAGCAATAGCCATAGCAGCGTTTTTATACCCTCTGAGGGGTACTTTGGGTTTGTGAGTCTTGTAGACGTATATCTCAGTAACTATAACACCTTGTGGCACCAATTTTGCCATGTAGGTTTCTAAATGCAATATAAAGACAATGTCAACATAACTTTTTCGATGCCACACATTCTACGCCCATTAGAAACAAAACAAATTGAAATTTTGCATTCCTTTAACGCACTTATTTCTTAACGTATAGTAGTGTTATTCAACAATCATTTGAACACAAACAATATCAAACGATCCTGAAAATCACATCAAAATTGGAATTTAAACAAAAAAGTTATCACACATTGAAAAACGTCAGTTTTAAGCAGAGTCACAGCCAAGTGCATAGCACTGAGCTCTACTGCAGCGCTGCTGTCTTAGAACTAGATCGATTAACTTTATTTTATAGTTATGACATTAAATTTGACCTAGGAAATTTAAATATAATATTGTAATAATATTAACTAGTAATTCTAAGAGTATTTCAATGTTGAGCTTAACACGAGTTTTGTATCTCACTTGCGGCTGAACTCAACTGCAGTTGTGGGCTGTCTAAGAACCTAAAGTTAAAATCAAATTGAAACCCGAATTCGAATACGAACACAACTTCAAGCCCCCCAAAAACTTTGGGCCATGACTTGAGTATTATTTTGGTAAACCCAAAAAAAAAGGAAAGAATATAAATGAAATAAAAGCTTGTGCTTGTGTGTGGAGTAAAAGTCATTTATTTTGTTTAGATTTGTTGTCTGATTTGTCAGACAGTTGTTGTTAACCCTTTTAATTAAAAGAAGAGAAAACATAAAAATGAAATAACAACAACAAAAAACACACCATCTTAGCTACTTTTTTTTATTTTTTTTTTTGGTTTTTTGCTGAGCTCGATGATGACTTGGGGCCTATTTGCCCAGTGCTGCCTACTTTTTAATTGTAGATGAAGAGGAGGGCTTCAAGCTCTGACATAGGTGCCTAAAGTGGGCGTTGTTTTGGTGCCTCGAACGTTGTAATTGTTGTTGCTGTTGCTGTTGCTGTTTGGTGCTCTTAACTGGATGATGATGCAGCTGATTTGGCTTCGTCTGCATTGGAATATTTATGGCTCGTGCCAACTGTCGTCTCTTGTTACCTGCCCATACATAAATCGCTCTTAAAAAATACAAAAAAAAATACAAAACAAGCATTACAACAAAAAAGCTGAGGCTGTCTGTAATTTATCAAAACATCTCGAACAACTCAACTCAACTTGACTTAACTCAACTGAAGTCGAGTCAACTTCAATTCAGTTTGTCTAGACTTGAGGCTATATATGTTTGTGTTTGTGTTTGTGTTGTAAAATAAAAGTCGCGCTATTTGATAAAATTTATGAAATTGTTTTCGTCAAGAAGTGCTACTGGAAATTTGTTTAAACTGATTTTTATAGACCTGCAACTCATTTTGACAGCTGCTCAATTCAACATTCAAACTGAAATGCCTCACTTTGACCAATCATTTTGATTTCTACAGAATTTGATATGCTTTTTCTATTGTCTTTGCTATGTCAGCTCATTTTGGCAGAGCACGCGTTGTACATTGCCATCACAGGTGTTTGCTATTTGACTCTCCATTTCAGAAATTGTCTTGAGGCCAAGCTTTCTGCTGACAGCATTAGAATTGTGAATTGTATAATTTGAATTGTATATTGTGAATTGTGTCTTGGCGCCCACACTATTGCCAGTTTAATGTCTTTGTCTGGCTAACTGTGTCAGCAATTAGTTATGGTCTTTATTTATGGGTTCAATTTGCTATTTGTTTGCTTAATTAATTCCATTAAAACAGCATGCGAGTACAATGTTGCACTCCGAAACCAATGATCAGTTTGTTGTTCAACCAAAATACAAAAAATCTATCAAAAGTTGTAGTCGGCATTGGTTTATATAGTTGAAAGCTATAGTTAAACGATTCATTACATCAGTTTGAGCAGTTACACCAACAAGTGGGCGAAATAATTGTTTTGATTGTTGCTTAAAATGACTTTTATAGATTTACACACGTTGTAATTTAATCAAGGCCTTATTTTATGTTATACGAACTTAAATTCTGTATGCTAATGGTATTAACTGTTAGTGTTTTAAATGTTACATTTTTTCCTTATTTAAAATTGATTTTTAAAAATTATGTAAAATGCGTCTTTTTAATTTTAAAGCAGCTAAACCTATTGCTTATCGACATATATCTTTTAAAGCAGCTTTTGAGTTGCAAGTTAGTTGTTTAATGCAAAAAAAAACTGTATTTTTGTTACCTTTCAACGCCAATTGTTTATAAATTGAACATGTTTATTAAGCAATTAATCGTTCGGAGCTATTCAACTGTTTATTATACGATTCCCCAGTGAACTCAAATGTCAATGACACTCACCTGAGCACACGCCAACAATATAAGTGCTAATAACTAGTCTCTCAAATACCACACTTCACACACACACAACAACAACAACAACAACATAAACAACAACTACAACAACAATAGCCATGAATTATTATAACAAAGAGATCAGAAGCATTAGTCATCTCTCAGCGACTCTGTGACGGAGACCAAAAACCAACTACAATAAACTTATCGCGCCTATAAAATCAATCAATATTTCTGCTGCTGTTGTTGTTAACAAAAGTATTATAAAAAAAAGCGAAATAAAATTAATAAAATGTGGCTGCAAAAGGAGTTCAGTTTCAGTTTCAGTTTCCGCAACTTAAGGGGTAACCAATTTGAGCGATCGGCGAATTTAATGAGTCACTCGGTCAATTTTGGTTTTTGGGCGGCAAGTGGTCAAGTCAAGAACCAACCGAACCCAGACTCAAACTCAGACCCAAACCCAAACCCAAGCCCATAAATAAATGAAAAAGTATATGAATAATAGTGTTGTAGTTGTTGTAGCTGTTTTCGGCTTAGAGTTTGCCTTTCTGGCCAGAGCTTATTTGCCCATTTGCTGTTTATACAATAAATCTACCTGGGCCCCATAACATCTAATAAAGTGAAGCCAAACAAAGATCTGCGAACCGAGCGAAGACAGACACTTCTCCCCTTCAACTCTACCACTCTCCCGCTCTCTTTCGCTCTGTCGATCTACGATATACTCTCTACCTGCAGTTGTGAGTCATCTTCACCCAGTCAACCTCTTGTATGCCAACTCTTCTTAACTTGTTCCACAATTTGAAGCTTGATATGATTAGCAAGTTGCTGCGATTCCACTTCCAATTCAGATCTCAACCGATCTGTGTGCCCCGCTTTAAACGTGGGCTATATTTTCAGGTAGTTTGTAGTCAAAACAAAACAAAATTGTATCGCCTCGACCCTGAGCCCTTTTTGTTATTTTTGCCAATATCTCTCTGTTCGCTACACGTTCAGTGTTTGGCGAATCGTGCCCATTGCTGAACGTCGTCGTCTGGTGTCTGTCTGTCGTCGATCCGACTGGGTCTTTAGTCCGATGAGTCATCCATAGGGCGCTTGGCTTTTGTCGCTCACTGTCCACATCGGCTTACAAGGGGCCAAAAGGCAGCGGCTTCTTCGGCTTCTGCTTGGCTTAATGCGAAACTTGTGTTTCTTCTATTTATTTTATTTCTTTTTATTTTATTTTATTTTATTTATTTGTATTTGCTGTACGACTGCTCAACATTTTACTGTAGGTCTTTAGTTCGAAATTCGACAAATTATGAGCTCAATTGCTCTGCGGTTAAGCATATTAATATTATCGTCTTTTACGACTTGCTTCGCATTTCAATTTCTTTATTAAATTGTCTATAAAGTGAAGTTTTATGGCCAGATTCGTCTCTGTTTGGTCAAAAAATAAATAAAGCTTTTCAGTGCATTTAGCTTGAAAAAGTTCAGAGCTTGAAACATCCAAAAAAGAATGAACAGAGGTTTGGGAAAATTACTTTCTTTGTTTATATAATTACATAGATCTCTGAGCATTTTAAGTTTGTTATATATAAGTTACATTCCTTATCGCTTTACTTATGAATTTTTTGAAATATTCTAACCAAAACTCACAAAATGGGGTTTTCAAATATATTTCTATACTTTCTATAATCTTTATCGGCCGACATTGGTATTAAATATAATCAATATTTAAGTTTTTCAAATAGCGTACTTGATATTGCTATGGAATACGTATATGATCTTTTAAAACCTTCTTTTTAGTATTTTTTCGAGTAATGAAAACATTGGAATTACTTTGGAATTAGTTTCAAATTATGCTCGAAACTTAGCTAGTTTTAATGGAGACTATTTAAAATTGCAGATATTGAACACAAAAAGCGCTTTGGTTATTGCAACAAAACAAAAAAAACGAAACAACTTGCCTGTCGGCCACGTTAGCTTGCCAATTGGTCAACTTGTTTACACTTGGCTCAAAGAAAAAAATGAAAAAAAAAAATAATTTAAAGAGAGAAAAACGAAAATGAAAAGCGTACAACGAAAATCGAAAAGCAATTGACAAACAGTCAACGATTGGTATCTTGCTTTATGGCCAAAAAAAACCATGTGAAGTTGTGTCCAAGAAGTTGACATCCTTGGCACGGGTATCGTTTTCAGCTGGTTCAGCTGCTACTCCCCCCAAATACTCTCCCCCCGACACAAAACACACCTTCTGTAAGCGGAAAATTATATGTTATAGTATGTAATATATTGACAAATACGCCGCGACGGACAGTCGATCAAGTGGTTCAATTGAAATAGTTTCTTCCATATTGCATTGAATTATGTATGATATGTTTTGTGCGAAGGTTAAATTAACAATTGTTAAAACCAAGCTGTGACTTAAAGCATATATACTATATATATTTTAAACATAAAATTGCATTTAATAAATCTCTACATTGTTGCCAGCAGTTTAATCAAAGGCGAAATATGCAAAAAAGCACATGTTGCCCCGATAAGTGTTTGGCAATATTTTTCGCAAGAACCGCCCCATTGCCTCGCCCACTTGGCGCTATTTTGACGCTGGTTTGTTTATGCATACCCTGTGTAGCAATAAAGTTAGCGAAAGGGTATGCTGCATACCAATAGTATAGCTCAAAAATTGCTAATAAATTTCCAGTTACAATAAATGCTAAATTTATGTGCAGGGTAACTGCTAGTACAATATACTCCTGTGTTGTTTTTGGCATTTTGTAGCGCGACGTAGTGTTTGCATTTCACACCTCCAATTCATTGAGAGAAAAAAACACAAAATGTATTGAAATATATATTTGAGTTTGTGCATAAAATTCGCTGAATCTGGCCATTCATGTGAGCGATAGCGACAAACGAACTGGAAAAAAATCTCTAAAAATAAATGCGTTTGAATATCAACGCCAAAGAGCAAACGTAGCGTGAGGCGAATCTAATGCTAAACTAGGAGCGTGCCAAGCGAGCTGACTCGACTACAAAATACCCAGAGTTAGAAATTTAAAGTTTGTTAAATTTCTACAATACTTAAATATGGTTACAGTTCTTCAGGCTCACAAAATGAAATGTTCTACTAGACAGTTTTTAAACTATTTGCCCAAGTCTGTTACACTCTTTTGCACCAGGGCATACAAATTTAATTTGACTGACAGCAAAGTGCAGAAATTAAAACTGCACCATGAATCTATCAACATCTATGCAATAAAAGTCTAAAAATATCTGAAGCGAAAATGCAGCTCTTCAAAGTCATACTGTATTGTATTGAATATAAGCAAATTTAACTATTTAATATAATAATATAAAAATGTATACATAAATATATGCTAATTTTATTTATTTTCTTTAATTTTGGAATATTGCCAAATTATCAGCTCATTTATTTATAGTTCTCGCTGTGCAATTAAATGCTCATTTAATTTGTTTAACATTCAATTGTTTGTCTCAAATTTAATTAAGAGCAGCTAATGAAAATTTAATGCGACACACAACAGAATGTGACACACTTTTCGTTTAAATGTTGAAACATTATCTGCTTCAAGATAATGATGCTGATGTCGTTACTTTATGAATAAGCTTTCAAATTTGTTCAGTTTTTTTTTCGGAGTGTACAAAAACAATGAAAATATTTAATCACTGCTTACAAAATGTGCAATATCTCTCTCTCTCTTTCTCCCGACTTGTTCTGAGTTCTTCGTATTTTGAAACATGTTTCAAAACTGCGTCGATGGCCTTGTCTCGTTAATCAGTGTGTGATTGTATATATATATATGTAGAGAGGGTGTGTGAAAGTTTGTGTTCTTCTGTGTGTGGGCGTCTCCAAGCGGAAGTGTTCCCTGTGCGCCTTTTGTTTTCACTGTCCCATGTGTCGTATGAGTGATATATGTGACATTTGACTGCTCCTCTGTCTCCAGGCCACTGAATCGTTCAGGGGTTGTCCACTTTTGTTTAATATTTCACAATGTGTCATCTGAATTTGTAGGCAGACAGTCAGTAGTAGTCAGTGAAAGTGGGTCGAGCGATATTGGTGGCATTTATTTTATGGATTTGTTGGGGTAGGTGAATGTAGAAACGTCTCGAGCTTAGAGATAAATAATATTACTTATATGTACTACATATTGTGCATATATATGTTTAGTTCTTTATTGCGCATCCAATTCGATTTAGCCCCTCAACAGCTCATGACTTAAAAGGCCACTCATCGTGCCGCAGACTGAAGTTCTGACTGACTTGCTCAAGCACCAATATGTTATCGCCTCTCAAGATCTTATAGCTCTCTGCCTCTCTGCCTCTCTGCCTCTTCAGCCTCTGCTGCGGAATGATTCGATTGCATTTGGCCACTGCGTATCGATTGTTTAACGTTTTGCAACTGTTGTATTTGCCTTTCTGCCTTCTCGCCTGTCAATAATAATGTGTAAGGATAATTTTAATTTTTGCCCGCGCAGGGGAAAGACTTTGGGGAAAGAACTTCACAGTTTTATCGCTGCAATCTTGCGTCTGTTCGTCCGTCCAACCGTCCGTCTTGTGTTTCTTTTGCATGCCAGGCAATTTATTAATTATGCATAAATGGTAAATCTGCTGGTCGGAGGGAGTTGAGATAAGGAGGGGGCAGCAACCATTACTCTGCATGTCGGAAAGTTCAAAAAGCAATCAACGACAGCCAAGTCGAGTGCCGACAGTCAACAGTTCTCAGTCGGTTCTCAGTCAGCGTAGTACTCCCAGTTCTGCTGTATGGATCTTGACAGTACAGTTATACATACATATACATAAACAGACTTGAAAACGGCGCTGAACAGATCCGTTTATGGCCCTCTTTTCAGGAGCAAGACACTGCGTTTTTTTGTGGCCAACTTAAGCTGACAAATACATTTGCTGTGCTGTTTTAAATTGATTTACCTTAAATGGCAATCGAGTTCTTTGTGTCTTTTGTCATTTCATTGCTGATTTCGCTGCGTTTTTTAATTTGCACGCCTCGTCGACTCCATAATAGAGGTGCCTTCATTCTCTCGATCCACTTCGAATTTTTATAGATTTCTGCCACATAAATTATACAAAAGTGTCTAGTCCACATCCTCTGTCTGCAAAATATAAAATGAAAGAAACAACTACCAAAATTTATAATAAACCAAAAAGAATAAACCTTACTATACTATATATAATGCCAGTGATCCATTCTTTTGGCTAGCCAGAGAAATAAAAGGTTCAACAGCAGCAGCTACAGCTGCTGTCTGCTGTCTGTCTGTCTCTCTGTCCGTCCATCCACATTTATCTAAACTGCCCAAACGATCCTCAGCCATGTAGCCCATGTGTTCTTAAGTGGACTCGCTACTCGGGTACTCTATGCGGTCTAACACCATTTTTTAATTTTCGAAAAGTTTTAAATTTCTTGGAAATAAAAGCCTGGCCATTAGTTTTCGTCCTTTTTTCAGTCTCTCCTTCTACGCTCCGTTGCCCTCTTTTCATTTTTCGTTTTCCTAATTCTTCTATTCTTTTCAGATACAGCACAGGCAAAAATTTTAGGTACTCATACACTTACACATATGTATATTCATGTGCGTACATGAATTTATCTGTTAGTGTTGGTGTATTTCATGCGAGCACTAAAGAAAATCTAAGACTCGTCACGCCTGCATCGTTTTCAGCATGCTCTTCATCTAGTTGGGGTATATTGGCTGCGATGTACAGTTTGCTACAGAGTGAAGTAGGCGGCTCTAGAGATTCAAAGTGCACTTATTTCTACAGAAGATGTTATGTGGGCTATGATCATGTTAAGTATATACATTCGACATTTTCTTGGAACTTTGTTACTCTAACTATTGACTTATATTTGATTACTAAATTGGAGTATTGTGTAATGCTGACCTACATAAAGTTTGTAAGTTTATATACTATAGAATGTGGAATTTGTTCACTTTGTTTAAAATAATAATATATAATTTTAATTTAAATTCACAAAAATAGCAATTATCATAGTTTATTAAAGAATATTTCTAATATTTCTTCAAGTCTCGATTATCAATTTTATCTGTGAAAATCTTTTTAGTTTTGTTTCCTAGTTTTTTGCAGTTAAACTGCCATTTGTCAGTGTATTTACTAGTCAGCTTTGCCTTGCATCTATTCTATTCTCTCTTTATCGTTTGCTCGCTTGTGTCTAGCCCCAAGTAACCGTCGTCGTCTCTCTCCGTCCGTTCTTCTGTCTGTTTGTCTGCTTTTTGGGCTTCACTTGTCCCTCATACGCCTCGTTGTTGTAGTTGTTGCTGCTGCTGTTGTTGTTGTAGTTGTTGCTATTGGCTGTGATACGAAACCGTGCAGGTGTCCAATATTTTCTTTTATACCGCGTCATTGGGTTTAAGAGAAATACATATACAAATACAAATACAAACACACGCACACACTTGCATACACATGCAGGCAAATAAAACTAGTTCTAGATTTACAGCGGTGCGGCGTCCACTCACCGCACTCCACCACCGCTGCACCACACCATCGAGTAAAACCATCGCTTTATTTCGCCCATATTTTCGATTCGATTGCGTATAACAAGTTTAGCTGTCTCTTTTCCGAACTTCCCCTCTCTCCGATCCACACACGATCCCACTCTGTGTTCTTTAACTTTATAAAGTGCTTTGCATCCATGCAACGTTTGCTCTGTCTCTCTGTCCGTACGTCTGTCCGTCTGTCTGTCTGTTAGCCTGTCTTTCGGTCCGTCAGCCCCCCTCTCGTTTACCGCTGCACCTTACTAATGCTTTGGGTTTTTAATTTTTGTTTTGATTCTTCGTTTTTGTGCTTGTTCCATTGTGATTTTGATTAATATTTTATACATGCGGTTTGGGTTTGGAGCTACACCTTATACCAACCATAACATATACCATATAACATATAGCATATACCATGTTCCATGTTCCATGCGGTGCCCGTCGTCTGTCCCGCTGTCTTTCGGCCTGTCTGTCCGTCTGTTTGTCCCATGTAATTACCCAAATTTGGCGTCACTTGCCGTTAAAGGTTTTGGATTAGACAAAATAGACTGCAACGGTATATTGGACTTAAATTTTATTTATGGACTTGCGTAAAGCAGCCTAAAAAGGCATATTAAAGAGTTAGTAGGGGAATAATGAAGTTACAATCAATCGATTCTACAGCTATAACTTAGAGATTAGTGATCGACTAAGAACTGTATCGTTAGAGCGGGTTTTACTTATAGTTAAGTTGTGGATCGATCATAAAGATACAGCTTTATACTTCGTGTTGTATCTCTACTGCTTGCCACATGGTATGTGCTCCTATAAGTTCTTCCTCCTGCTCGACAAATCTTTCAAAGGGATAACCCAGTGGTAACTCATCCCAACTGCTGACTCCGTTGCTAAAGTCACAGACAAGTTCATTTTCCTGCCTCGCCTGGAAGTTGTACGGCGTGGCGATCACAAAAAGTCGCATTGTCAGAGGTTTTACTGTACCGCCTCGCGGTAGCATTAGGTGTCTAGGAAAACCACAGCTTGGTGTTGTTATATTCAATGGAAAGTCAAACTGATCCCGTTCAGCCAAACGTACGTAATGATAGAGTTCCGTGATGCTAATATGATCACCGATCATGCCTGAAAAATCGATAGATGCTCGGCTTATCGTGTTATTTCCCGCATATAGTACAGTCAGAAAAGCATCCAACTGATAGAAGGGCTCTTCGTTTATAGCCCCATCTGAGGTGGTGAGATAGGTTCTCAATATAACTGACTGCGTCTTGTTGCTCTCCACATGGAAAGTGATGTTAAAGGGTCGCTGCTGAAGCCTCTTCCTTCGCACTTGCATCGTCTGTGGCCACATGAACTGATTTCCGTAGTAAAAGTGTCTGGCATGTAAAATATTGGACACATCCAAGTCCACAGGTTCATCATAAGTGATCAAAGGATCCACTATCACCTCTTTAATGCGCAAATCCGTTGGTCTTATTGGCTGACGATACTCCGATTGAAATGCAGTACGATATGATCGATACGCCTTAAGTACACGATCGGCAAAGGAGTAAAAGTTATGATTTCGTAGCATTGTATGGAAGTCCAGAAGCTGTTGGGGTTTACTCGCTGATGTTACTTGCAATTGACCCAAATCGTAGGGAAAGAGTTCCTTTAGACCGATATTCCAGTTCTCATCCTGACGTAGATCAATCAGAGTGCCATTCGCCAGACGATAGCTTCGTGTGAAAATTGCTTCTTCCACATTTAATTCCAATTTCCCCAATAGATTTAAGAGATAATCTGCTGTTTCCTTAGTTTCCTGCTGATAACATTGATACAGCCAGTTCCTTGTGGTACAAGTCCCATGATTCTCCTTAATAGTCAATCTTTGGTACTCCATTTGCTGTCCATAACGTTCCAGCTTGTAGCGAGCTAGTATCTGATTCAGTTGCCAATACCACCACTCCTGTATGCGATCGGTTTCCTTGGGTTCGTCCAGCAGAGTTACTCCCATGTTAATGTAATACCAGTGGGAAAGCCAGCCAGGATCCTCTGTTAGAAGAGCTAATCCCCTGGATTGCCTTCTCTCCTCTAGACTTAGTATGCGTACATCAGACATCGCTTCAGTCCACTGCGTTGTATTACGCAAATCTCCCGATAAGTTAAAGGGTAAAAGTTTCTTTGGAAGAACCAACTGCACTCTACTCTCATTTAACTGCGGTTGTCGTATCCAGTTTGCATAGTTAAATCTGCTCGCTTCTCTCAGTACATCTTCACTATGATATGGTGCAGGCAAGAGTTCATAGATCTTGGGCACGATTAGTGCTCGATAATCGTCTCTCTTCATCAGGGTCTGCATAAGAGCGTGCAGAAAAAGTCCAGGGTTTACAAAGATCCTGGCCCAACAGATATTCTGCCGCAGTGTGCTCCACTCCCGGGTGTTATAGAAGAAATGAAAAAGTCCCAAGGTCTCCTGATAGTGCTCCGGTTGCTGAGGATTATAATAAACATTCCGTGGCAGCAATCGATCGGAGCTCAACAATTGATAGAATCGCTGCATATGTTCATTATAATGCTGGATGTTGAAAAATAAAATTAATACTAATTATTTTACATTGTCTTTATTCTACTCACAACATATTCCGATTTATCCGACACAATTTGTTGACCCAATGCCAGCCAATGTTCATGTGTGAGCTGCTCTGGCAAATGATGCAGTATTTCCAGTAGAAAACGTTGTTTATTTAGATAGTAGTGATTCACTATGTAAAGTTTGGAAAAAATAATTAATGATTAGCGCTAAAGCTTTGGAAATCTGTAGCGGTTTTATATATGTATAAACTTTTTCATATTTTCTATTTCACTAAGATAAAGTAAGATAAGTACTATATATTACCTATATTGCCTGGAAAAATAGCCAAATTGTGACATAGCTGAATCACAAAACTGATAAGCAATAGCAGGTAACCAAATCTCATGGCACTTGTTGACGTTCTACAGCTTCAAAACAAACTGAGCTGCAGATTTCTAAAGCATATCTCGCAACTGCTGTATGCACCGAAATAATCTAATTGAACCTTTGACCTCACTGCGCTGAAATCTCTTTTGGGGGGCTTATATAGCTTATGTCACATGTTTACCAGCCAATTTTATATTACTTTTGTGTATTAACTCAAAGTACAAAGTTTTTTTTTAAAAATATAACTCGATTTATTGAATATTTCTAGTGTTTACTTTACTTTTAATCATAAAGCAAATCAAGTAATCAGCTGGACTTTCCTCTTCTCTATTAGTCATAGAGTTTTATTATGTCCCCACCTGATTTCCTTCTTTTCACTTTCCCCTTGCCCCGCTGATCGTCATGCTGATGGTTCGCAAATGTGCGCACATTAGCGCCGGCTCAGAGTTGCACAAAGTCGAATGCATAGCGGAAAAAAGGGCAAATTATAATGCGAAAAAATGTTAATTACAGTCACTTGGCTAAGTATGGGCAATGGGGACGCTTGTTTGTTATTGTTGTTGTTATTATTGTTGCAACAAAAATTGGCGTATTAATGTTTAATGTCGGCCAGGCGGAACGGATTATAGGAAGAGTCAGATGCGTCAAGTAAATTAACGGTCACTTACGAAAACGAATGCGAATACGAGTGAATCCATTCGTATGCCGGCTCTTTGTTTTGTACATATGGTATATGTATGACAAGCGAATTTAGGTGGAAAACTTAATGACATGGAACTGTCGACTTTCCGGGCGTTTTCACCTTATAGGGCATACAAAGAAAAACCCTATTGATAACTGGTTAGTGTGGAAGGGGCACGTCTGTAAAGCGGCTTTGACTGATGAGAAAAACGGCGCATAAGCTTGTTACTCGTAAAAACTGATTAAAGAGTTGTTCCCTCTCTCATTCCACTCTCTGTATCTTCCTTTAAGTGTTAACCAAACGTGACAAACTCATGGCAAATGTTGTCTAATCATTGTCGAGCCCTTTTTTTTTTGATTGTGCGCAACATGAATATAAAGTAGATGATGCAGATCTGCTGATCGCATAATGATTGCAAATACAACAACAATGCACAAGCACGTGCAAAGGGCCATTGAAATGATTTTGCATTATTTCTTCTATAGTTATGTACATCTATTCATAAGGATCCCTTGTCTTTCGTCGATCACAAGTACTTTGCATAGCATTAAAACTGCTGCTAGAACGACGACAATCTTATCTCATACACATAATTTCCATAGTTTTGCAATCATCAAAAACACATAAATCGTTTTTTATCCCAGAAGGCCCTCGAGGCGTAGACCTATGTTACCTTGGGCCCGTGGGGGTCCTCTAATGTCATCATTGAGCGCACTTTTTAGTTTTTTATTTAGGTTTTTTATTTTCCTGCTACCCAGAAGCTTATAAAATGCAAATTACTATTCAATAGGCTGTTTTTGTCACTGGTTCAAATCTCAACCTCCGCTCGCTCCCTTCTTTGCTCCCTTCCTCCTTCCACCGTTGCTGATCGCCGACTTTTTCTCACCTTGTCGCGCCTTCCTTTTGTCATCGCTTGATTGCCCCCTTTTAGCGCATTAGAAGTGTATTTAAAAAGTCATTATCAGTCCCCTTGGCGAGTGCAGCCCATTAATCATAGCACTGCCTTGGCAAACATGTTCCATGGCACAACCTTTACTGCGTTTACAATTATTAATAAATTCTAAATAATACTGGATATCAGCTAAAGATTTTAATAGTTGAAGTTTCATTATAAATGACAAACATATAGCTTCAGCAAAAGATTTAATAGTGGAAGTTGCAATATATACTGCAAATATATTGGATTTGAGTTTGCTATAACTAAGCTGTATAAATTTTTTAGCTATTTAAAAATTTCTTACAAATTTTAGAATAAATAAAAAAATTATAAGTGATTATTATTTTATTAGACAATTTAAAACTATTATATCTAGTTTATAAATGCCAAACAAAAAGATTATTATCAGTACATAAAGCTTAAGTCTTTTGCTATAAATATATTAAATTAAATAAAGATGCTTTAAAAAGTTGTAAACAAAAAGTAAACTGCAACAAAGACTGCAACTACATCAATATAATTACTTTGTCTTAATGTCGTGTCATATGTAAAACACTCACTTATTTTGTAGTTGTTGTTCAGTGTAGATCACAAAGGCGTTGCATTCTGGAAATGTCTAAGGTCTGACGCATAGTCCCCAAAGGGGCAGTCGACTACCTCGCATACCTTCACTGCGAGCAACTCCAACAGCCATTGGCAAAAATGTAACCAAATGAATCATCAATGTGCGAGTTTATTTTTTTTATTTATTTCTTTTTGAGCCTCGATCGCCACCCAGGTCGTTAAGTTGAGTTGGAAGTAGCACTACAGGCGTTTAATAAGGCATGCGACAGACTAAAATTGGGTCAAGTGAGATAAATGCATATAAACACACGATATGTATAATAACAGAAGTCACAGTAAGAAAAGCACTGCGCTCTGAACAAAGAAATAAATGAAAATTTGAGCTGTCGAAACTTAATATTTAATACAACAGAGAGAGACACGAGAGAGTTTGATCAAATAGCCGCTGAGGAGGAACAATGGATGGGCTTTCATGCGAACTGTCAAGTTGTCACGACAATTAAGCAACCCAACAGACAGACAGACAGGCTGGCTATCTTGGGTATCTATCTATCGGTAACATTCACCCACCTACGCACGCGTAACAAATTAAAATGAAGAATTATTGAAATATGATACACTGGGGTGGTAAAGAGTCGCATTGTACTATATAGTATTTTGTTTTGTTTGGACAGGTAGTTCGACCCAATTCGCTTTGCACTTGCACGTCACAGTTTTAAACGGAGACTTTGGATACTCAGTTCTTTGATTGTCAATTTGTTTGTCTTGTGGCCGCTCTGTCACCTTATAAAGAATCAAACACAACACAACACAAAATACAAAAAAAGCTTCTCTCTCCTCTGTGTAGTTCTTTAACATTTTGTTTACCAATATTTGTTTACCATTTAGATTACTATTCTATACGTATGCCACAATTCTTATTCAGTTTCGTTTTTTTCGTGTTCGTTTGTTTGATTTCCCTTATTGGGGCTCAGTGTACCTTCGACTGTCAAGTACACATAATTTCCAATTCGAGTTATGATTATTATACTTATGTTGGGAAAGTCAAATAACGGTCACTAAAGCATTTAACCCACCTCACACCCCACACACAACTCTGAAAATTGTCGTGAATAATTTTCATTTGATGAGTTTTCAATAAGTTTTGTATGAGGCTGATGGGTTTATTGATCTTTTTCATATGGCTAGGTGTTGGGAAAATTGATATTACACCAAATGCTTAACAAATATCCAACATAAATTTACATTGTTCGTAGCCTGGGAACAAATCTGAAGAAAAAAAGTACCTCAAATATTAGGCACTCGATAATTGCCTAAACGAGTCGATTTATTTGAATTGGAAAACTGCGCTTCAACATTTACATAAAGAAATCAAATTATGAACCAATTCAATGATCGTCTATTTGAATTTTTGATCTAAGCCGACAGCTTGAATAAATTTTGTATCCTTAGGAAAATATTAAACTTTTATATTTATAAGAAATTAAGTCATCAGTGAAAAGACATGTTGATGAAATTATTAATTTAGGTATAAAATTCTTATACTTTTCAGATAATATTAGTTTTATTAATATGCCAAAAAATCTGAGCTTTAATAAAGATGTATCTAAAATAATATTAATAGTTTTAATTATCTTTTTAAGTAGTTTATCTATTTGAATCAATCATTACAATTGACTTTTCCTCTAAGCCGACAGACAGTCTTTATTTTAAGTCGTGAGAAAAATATTTATTCAATAATATTAATTAATATTAATACTGAAAAGTGATTTTACTAAATTAGAAATTTCGATATGCATTTCAGTCACCAAAATAAATGTTTTATGTTAAAAAAGTATTATAGAAAACTACGTTTAAAAATTTAAAATAGCAGTACAAATATAAAAAAAGTTCCTTAAAATCATATTTAAATTTTTTAATTAAATTTTTAAACACCTAATCTTTAAGGAACTTTTTTCAAAGACATTTTTTACCAACTTCTCAGTCACAATAATTTATTAAACTTTGTTTAACGTTGGTGGTTGAAGTTTTCCCAAATGAAATCGAATGAATCAGTTCGACTCTGAGATTATGATTTGGATCGTTTTGTTCTGTGTGTACATATGTATCGTTATTTTCAGGTCAAGCTATACAAATTGCGCGTTAAAAGCGTCAAATCATCGCGAGGATTAAGTTCCTTATAGTCTTTTGTACCTTATAAGGCATTCTACATTTTGTGTCTGAGATAAGATTCATTAGCTGCGATGTCAGCGACAAAAAGTTCCCAGAGTGAAAGAACAAGAAGAAGCAGAAGTCTGAAAAGCATTTCACATTACAGCTACAAATTTTGTGTTGTGTCACTTTAAATGTTGCTTTTTATTATTTATATGTATTTTTTATTTCTTCATGTTGGTTGACAAATTCTTGTTGCATTGGAAAGTGCCGCATCATGTTTGTTGTTGTTGTCTGGCAAAACGGATTGAGGCGTTGATAAATGATCGAAGCGAAAGAAAGAAAAGTCGTCGTTATGGCATTTAACTGTTTTTGGTTATCATTAGGGCACTTCTTATAAGAATCAGCTGCAATTTGATTCAAATGCTTGCAATTGTCAGCTTGATTAGAAGTCCAAGCACAACGCGTGCCACAAAAAGCGGAAGAGACACACAGAAAAAATAAGTGTTAATGGCTGCATGTTAATGAAGGACTGTACAGGTGTATGATAGTCTGCCGTTAGTTTGTCTGAGCATAAAACATGCCACAACGAGTGCCACACTCGAAAACACCAAGTCTCCCCGATGTCTGCCACAGAAGTTCCAAAAATAAACATAGGAAAAATGCCGATTTGCAGTTGCAGATCAGTCAGTCAGATAGCCAGATAGTCAGATACTCCAGCATAGCATCGTGTTCCCCTATTGCAAATTCCATTTAGTTTATAAATAAAACTGCCGCTTCACTGTCAAAGTTGACAATTTATTTTTAATCAAACAATGTGGCAGCGAGTCGTCGTCGTCATCGTCGTCGTCGTCATCGTTGTAGTTGCCGTTCCGCTTTTCTGGCGTTTGCCTTATCGCGGCAAATGTATCTCAGAGATACAATCGGCACGCTAAGCGCAAGTAGTTACTCACATGTTGCATTGACTGGTTTATAAATACTCGCGTTTTATGCTTTGAACTTGAGCACTTGGGCTTAGTGAATTGCAAATACAAAATAATAACATGATGAAATACATAAATCTATACACTTGCAGACGTTTTTGTCAATAGTCTTCAACGTAATTTTGCGGGCACATCAATTAATAAGAAATATAACCCGGAAAACGCAATTTTTACACACTAATTATAGGGGTTTTCTCTCTACACAGCAAGATTGTTGCAGTTGCAGTTGCAGATACAGATACACAGATATACACAGACGCACTGCAACTGCATTTATCATACGGTCAAAAAAAAAAATAAGAAAAAACAAGCTAAAATAATCAGCAAGAGTGAGAGCTAAACTCTGATTCGAATTGTATCTGTGGCAGTACCGAAGCTACAAGATACAAACGAAAAAAGCGCCTGCAGTTATTAGAATTGTATGGAAAAAGTAATAGAACGCCTATGCAGCTTCCGTTGCAACCGTCTGTTTGTGGCAACACACACACACAGTTTGCAACACGTTGATTTCCCCCTCGGGGGCAATTATCTCCTGCAGCTTACAAACTTGCAACTGCAACTGCGACTTTAACTGCAGACTCTGCAGCAAGCACGCTGTGCCATTTATAATTGAAGCCCCAAAACTCAAACTTGGGGCAACCTGCAATCCAAGACAGCGACTGGTTTGCCCTACCCCTTGCCCCAGCACCAGCTCCAGCCCCACTCCAGTTGCAGTTGCATAGATTTATCATTTCAGCTGGCAAAAGCATCTACGAGGTAAATATAATAATTTTGCGTGTTGTTGTTTTCAGATACTTTTTATGCTTTCATGCTAATTTGTGTGTGTGTGTGTGTGTAGGTAGTCAACTGCAGCGCCTCGTTGAGATTTGTGGCATGCAACACGCGCCACAAATTAGAAAAAATAAGTGCCTGCAGTGCAAGACAGCTGCCAGAGTTGGGAATCACGAGGGAGTTATAGATAAATCGGACATGTATTAATTGGAATTACTATAATTGCTGACAAACTGACCAAAGTGTGAGTTCAGTTCACTTCCATACTTGCCAACATCTTCAACTCCCATATCTTATCAGTGCTCTTTCACTCATCAGCTGCCATTCTACGGCTCTGTCTCTCTCTCTATTTCTCTCCGTTGCAGCTTAAGTTTCTTTTTGTAACGAAAGCGAAACTTGAGTTTGAGTTGTATGCTCCAATAAGTTCCTGACCTCATGGCTTGTCGGCGGGAATCAAATAGGCGAGCAGAAATGGACTAGGATTACGATTCTGGAGCAAGCGACGCGCTTGGGTAAGTAAACATATATATATACAACTCACTGGGTCAAACTAGCAACTAAGCGTAAGTATATGTAATATCTTCAAAGACTATATGCTAATTACATAACTTAATTCAATCAAAAATGTTTTAGGACTAATAAATTAAGAGCTGTACTTTCACCTTCATTAAACTGCCAAAAACACAAGTGTGCTTAATATATAGTATAATCTCGAACCCTATCGGAAAACCAACACTTTGTATAGAAAACAGAATCAATGCAATTTGGTCCTTCATTCACTTGAAGGGACCCAAATCGATCGAACCACTTAAATATGGGTTTACTCGGCACAACCAACAACCCCTTTTGCAAGCTCAGGCATATAATTTGGTTGACGCGCAGAATAAATGATAAATGCAATCATTATAAAAAGCACAACAACAACAACAGCCACACGAGGTTTGGTCGAAAAAAAGACTTGAAATCCAAAAAGTTGGACGAACGAACACGAACGCATGATTAAAACTCTTTTTTTTTTGTTTTTTGTGTAGCCATGAAGAGTATGAAGAGCCCGCAGTTTAAGGCGTTGATGTAGCAGTCAAGATCGAGAACTAGCTGCTCTGGTCCAGCAGAGGGGTTCCAAATCCCTGCCCCTTACGCTCTGCACCCCCCTTCCTTTTCTTGTAGAATCGCAAACCAATGCGTGTGCCTGAGTTTCGCCCCTGACACGCCTGACCGGGCCAAGACGATCGTGATACGCCGTCTTCTTCTGGGCTAACACAAATGTTTTATGGCTGGCCGAGCATAATTTGTTAGCCTGTTTCGAGTAGATGGTCCACTCCATCCTGTATACATGTAGCTATATCTGTATCTGTAGGATGTGTTTGCCTGTCCGCCTTCTCTCTCAGTGTGGTTTCGAATCCATCTCCTGCTTCAGTCTCCTTTCTGCCTTCCATGTTTTTTTTTTTTTTGTTTTTTTGGGCTGCTGCACAGAAGCTGCTTGCTGGCTTCGATTGCGTATAATTTCTGAGTCTGTGGCTGGGTTCTTCTCATCAATGGCTGCGGGGCATAATTTTTGATGAGCTTTTGTCTGCTTCTTAAGAACAAAAGATACTGTCGCTGTATGCGCTACTCAACTGTTGAATGGGGTAGTTTAGTTTGGAAGAGAGTTTGGAGTAGAAGACTACGGAAGTTTTTCGATCTTTTTAATATACTGAAGGAATAAAGATCATTTGAATAGTTGTGCTTAGGAAAACACCGAGAAAAGCATTGTTTAATATTAGATTCTTCCCCAACAACTGGGTTAAAATAGTTTGGAAGAAAGTTTGGAGAAGTAAGATATTCAAGGGAGGATTATGTTGAGAACATTCCTACAATTCCATCAATCTCCTAAAGAAGTAGTTCGTAAAAAACCTATATGAGAAGTAGAGTTCACTTAAAAAGTTAAGCTTAGAAAAAGATTGCCAAGAGTATTGTGCATTAGCGCCTTTTCCAACATTTGCTCTATAGCCGATCCTAAAAAAGAGGATCCAATGATCAACTGCAGATCTTTGATTTTATTTCCTTCGATTGTAGTGCATTGTTTTTGTCTCAAAGACTGTATAGAATACGCCCCTTTTTCGAGTGTATCATCAAAATATATGCTACACATTTTCACTTTATGAAGTTCTCCTCGCTGATTGTTCCTAAAGCGAATCTCTCTCCGCTCCGCTTATGCCGCTCACCTACAAGCTGCGATTGTGAGCCTTAGGTCTCAAGTCGAGCTCAGCATGCATATTTTATTGGCGAAAGGCTCGAGGGCAAACCAGGGAATGGGACTCAAGTGGGACTGGGACTGGATCTTTGGGTCTCGGTCTGGGTCTGGGTCTGTGTTTTGGGACAGGGAAAGGGACTGAAATTGGGACTGGGTCTGAGACTGAGACTGGGACTCTACTGTGGGCAGTCTGTCAGGGCAGTCAGCAGGGTCGTCGCTGATGAACGCCACAGTCGACGACGTGTTTCGTGTCTGGCATCTTAAAGATACTTTTTTTTGTTTTCATTTTCAGTTTTTTTGACTCTTTTTTTTGCGCTACACTCGGTTCGACATTTGCTGCGCTGTATTTTATGCTCATTTAATCTCGCTGCGCGTTTTTTAACACATTTACGGGCTAAGTTAAGGGGGAGGGGGTAGAGAGTGAGAGATGGAGAGAGAGAGAGGGAGAGCAGTGCCAGGGAATAGGGACAAAAAACAACTACAACTACAACCACATCATCGATTATGTTGATCTTTTTTCTGTCTGTGGGTTTTTTTCTCTACTGCGACCGATTTTTTAACTGCGCACTTTTCGAGCAGTGAGAGAGAGACATACGGACGGACGGACGGGCGGGCAGACAGACGGACGTTCAGCGCAACGACAGACAATGGCCGATTCGAGCGGCGACTCGCTACCTGTCTTACACAAAATAAACGCACGTCCCGTTCCTCTACACCCTACCCCCAAAACAAAAACCCATACCCTCTACCCAATCTCTACCCTATCACTGAGACAGCGTCTCTCTCTTTCTCTCCCTGCCCCTCTCCGTGTGCGTCTCCATCTTGGTTCTTGGCAGTTGCCCAGTTTCGTTTGCCAGTTCTTCAGTTTTGTCAGTTTGTTTTTTCCATTTTAATGTTTTCTTTTCTTTTTTTTTGTCTTTCTGTAACATAGTTTTTTCTCTCTCGCTGTCTCTCTCTCTCACTCTTTATTCTTATACATTCGACTGTCTGTCCATGCGTCCGTCTGTCCGCCCATCCATCTGTTTGGCCTGTTTGTGTGCTGTGAGTGCGTTGCGTGTCGTAAGGGAGTCCAGTTTGAAAACCCTTTAGGCGCTCATTGTCAGCTCAGGTTTGTCTTTCTTGTTGTTGTTGATTTTTTTCGAAACCAGATAAAAAAACTAAAATAAAAGCAAAACAAACTGTGGAGATACATATATGATTTCTTATTGTAAATCATGACATTTTGTTACCTTTGGCTTGGTTTCGCTTGACTTGGCTTAGTCTTCACTTTGGCTACTGTTTCAATACTGTTTTTTCTGCTCTCTGTTGTTGACTGAGTGAAGTAGGAGTTTCCTTAGTTTTTTTTCTGTTTTTACTGGAGCAGTTCTTAATACTTAGCAAAAAGTGAGTTTTTTATATCCCTTAATTGTGGTGTATTTATGGCAAAGCTTATGAGTGAGTTATGAAATATATTTGAATGCTAGGGCAATTTAGGGTTAAGGGGCATACCTTTTGTTCATGGAGTTAGCTTGTCAAATGACTCTATGTGGTAAACCTTATAGAGCCTTTTGAAGTAGTGAGTTCCTAGCGAAAGTTATGGCAGTTTTAAGTTTGTAGGTAGTACATGCGCCTAAAGGTATGCAGCAATTTTTGTTTTACGTTGTTCTAAAGCTCGTTTTGTCGGGTATTTGAAAGTCGACTGCTTTCTTAGTTGTTTTCCTTTCCTAAAGGGGTCAACTCTGTTTGACAAGCAGCACTTGCACTTGCACTTCTATCTTGACTGAAAAGTAGCTCATCCAAAGGCAAAGGGTCAACTACTTTGGCTGGCGACCCTCGTTTCGCTGCTGACTTCCTCTGGCTGGTTGTTATGCCCAAAAAGGAAAAACTTACCTCAATTTGGAGAGGCACACAACATAAGGGGCGTGGCATGCAACCTGCCAAAGTGAAAAGATGTTGGGCAAATGTAAATAAAAATTGCCACATTTATTTTGAAAACACACAACTGCCTCTCGACTCCGCAACCGCCTCTCTGTTCGGTGCTGCTGCTGGTCTCCCCTTGCTGCACGCTTTGACACCTAAAGTGTGCGCACATACGCCTCCACATGCTGTGGCAACTGCCTGTTCTGCCCCCTCTTTACCCTTGCCACCCCTTTTTTCTGCACCGCCCTTGACTCGCCTTGGCAACACTTTGGACTCTCCCTTCGTTTATTTTAATTTTTTGTTTCGCCTGCGCTTTCGTTTTTATGCTAAAAGAGAGGAGTTTATGTATTTTTTTTTCTGCTCTGCCCCTGGGCAACATTTGCCACCAGCAGTTGGCAACCCTCTCACCAGCTCTCTCTTTCTCTATCACTCTTTTTGCTCTCTTTCGGTTGGGGTCTCTTCCATGGCGTGCTGCTCAATAGGTCTTGCACTTGATAGGTCAGTGACCCAGTTGATGTGACTGTGTGGATGCTTTTGCGCCACTGTGCTGTAGTGTAGTGTAGTGTTCTGTTCTGTTCTGTTTGGTTCTGTGTTGTGGCAGGGCAGTGTTGTGCTGTTTGCTGCAGCGAGGGTTGACTGTAGCCTTTGCGATTAATTGAATGTTTCCTTTAGCTATGGCTAAAAATCAAAGTCAAAGGTGTGGCAACCCATTCCGTTGCCCCCCTTTCCGATAAAAAAAACCCATCCACAATCCCTATAACAATTGTCAACTGTTCCACCAGACCAGCTGTGTGCAGACTGCGGTTGCTACTCCACCTCCCCTGTTCCACTTCTCCCTTCTCTGCGCATTGAGTTGCATAAACCCCATCAGCATCATCATCATCTTCATCATCATCGTGTTGTTGTTTCCTCTTTTTGCCTCGCTTCTTGTTTATTTCTGACTTCTTTTGCGCTTTCCACAAAGTCAACGTTCTTGGCGTTTTCGCAGCTGCTTTGCCATTGCCCCAAGGAGTTGCACACAGCGGCTGCTGCAGGGGCAGGCACAGAGGTTGGAGCTGATGCTGAAGCTGGAGCTGGGGCAAAGATTGCGGCACATGTGACGATGTGGTCGCGTGCTGCCTTTCCATGTTGTTGCCTGGCTGACTGGTTGACTTGCTGCCAGCTTGCTTGACTCCCCCCCTTTCAGCTACCCGTACCCCTACCCCTTCATCAGCCCCTACCCCAACCCCAACCCATTAGGTTTTGCTAGTCAAAGCATCCAAGTTCGACTGTAGGCAACCGTTTTGCCATTTGCTTCATTTGAGTTTAGTTGCTGCAATTGGCTTGGGGTAAGGGCAGTTGCTTGCCACAGCCTCTAGCTGCATCAGTTGCAGCAGCAGCTCTTATCAAGAGCAGGTCATCAAGTTGGGGAAAATGGTTTTACTGGGAGGCCGTAGAAAGTGTTACTCTTCTTATTTTTTCTCCATCTTCATCTCCATCTCTTTGCCATTGCCACAAATAACATTTTGTGTTTATCTTTGAAATTTGCTAGCAGTTTGACTTCCATGTAAATTTTAATGTATATTACGTTAGAAATTACTAGCTAGCTAAGTTTTTAGGTTTATTAGTAATTCAATTGGTGCTTATAACTCTAATGGTAATCATAACATCAGTGTATCCACTAAAATAATTAGGAACTTTACTCCTCTAGAGCTCCAATTGGCCTCTTCCATTTAGCCTACTGTGTGCAGACTATATGAAATCTGTGCAGATCGATAAATTGCCTTTGCTCTTTGGATAGTCTGAAATCTTAACTTAGTTAGGAAACTAACAATATTAATTTCTCAGATGCACCTTTATTTTTCCTATTTAATTTGTAAATGTTTAGTTTTTATAAGTTTGCAGAGAATAGAGTTTTTAGCTTCTACTTCTACTATGTAGCTATATAGCTTCTCTACTGTCCCAATATCCAAGTGCTTCGTCAATTTACATCCACTCTGAACTATGCTCTAACCCCATTTGTGGCGCAGTCTTCACCCAGAGTGCTCCTACCACCCCTAGCACTGCTCTGACCTCTCTCTCTCCCCTTCCTGCTGGTTAAGTGACAGACTGTCGAGCACTTAATTCAACGATCAGCTCTGTGCAGTTTTGCTAAATCTACGCCTCACTTTTCCCCACTCTCCCCCGATAACTCGCTTCCTTTTCTTTGCTCCTATGCAGCGGCAAAAGCATAATTGATTATTGTTGTTGTTGCTGCTGTGCTGCTGTGCTGCTGCTGTTGTTATTATTATTGTTGTTGTTGTTGCTGTTGTTGCTACTTATAGTAAATATGAATTATTATTTATTTTTATTGAAGCGGGCGGCGGCATTTTCGTCACATTTTGCGTGGAGCTGCAAAAACTTTATTTGTTTTCATTGTTGTTGCTGCTGTTGCTGTTGTTGTTACTGCTGTTGTTGTTGTTGCTGTTGTTGCTGTTGTTGCTGCTGCTGCAGTTGCAAAATTGTGTAATAAATAATTTACGCTCGCTTTTGCAGCGTGCCACATAATCATATTCAATAAAAACAACAACAAACAACAATAACAACTACTTGAATCTTGGGTTGGGCCTTGGATACTTGGCATACGACTGACTTACTACAATATATATATGGTTATATACGACTTACCCCCCCGTATACCCCTATAGTTAACTTCACTGATGTCGTTTACTCCGCTTTACAGTTCGTCGTTTAGCGCTTTGGGTCGCTGACCCAGAAATGTCAATGGGGAAGTCTTTTAATTTGTATACACATCGCCTGCATATATACCCAGTGTTTATTTGCAAAATTACTTAAGTAGGCACTGCTTCGTCAAAAAATATTGTTAACTAAGTCATCAGTTGTTATAGATTATATTGATTAGAGTTATATACATTAATTTCTTTACTTCATTTTATGTTTTGACCTTCAAAAGTTTTTAAAATATCTATTTAGAGTATTTCTACCTTTAATTTTCATTAAGTCACAGGGTACACCCGAGTTGAGCACTCACTGCTGCACTTAAGTGAGTTGTTTATTTGGGTATTATGCGGTTTGTTATTCACAAACGCCTTGTTTTAAGTGATTTTAACTTTTATTAATTTATCATTGCCTTATTGTTCTTATCATTATTTAAGTATTGCATTTCACAAGTATCAAATAATTGTAAACATTCATAAGTATTGCTTACTTTAGATAACTGTGCTAAGTCTACTCAATTTCATTTAATAGTTTCAAATGTTTATGAAAAAATCTCAGGCAGTGCTGCTTATAACAAGTCTTTTATTAATCAGTCTTTATCGATCAATTTGATCGGCACCAAATCGTCTCTTGAATTTTAACGTATGGAATTACATACATTTGGAAATAAAATAAATAAGAAACACGTAAGTATAAGCTAGAGTAAAGTTGCTCGACTGTTTTCTGCCCTTTAAACTGTTCTCAATAGGTTTTCTTAAAAATATTTGGGCGAAAGATTGTAAAAACTCAAAGCAACCATGAAACATCTGATTTACAGATGTTTATAAGAATAGGAACTAGTAATTTATGTATATACATACATATGTATGAAACAACTTGTGTATTTATTATCCGATCAAGTTGAAATTTTCAGGATATGTTCTTATATTAGTACATAACTCCTATACCTATATTCAAAGTTGTATATTTGGAAAGTTCGGAAAGATGACATGCTGAAATTCAAAAACAGTTTTGTTGTACTTGACTAATATAGGAGTAAATTGAACAAATATGATCCCATTAGGTTTTATTCTCATTGATTTTCCGGTTTTATATAAGCAAGAATATCCGTTCGAGCAGAAATTTTCTTATATTATTATTAAACTCCTATACCGATTTTTGTGTTATCGAAGTTATAATCCAACTGAATTAGTCACATTTTGATTAGCCTTTAGTTGTCGCAAAATATCTCTGCTAATTTTTTTTTCTTTTTTTTTTCCAACGAACATTGTTCTCACATTACGCTTAATCAGTTCCATTTGCGAAAGAAAGAGAAAAAATAAAAAAACAAAAACAAAAGATATCAACAGGCAGCTGCAAAAGCAAAACCGGCCCCAAAACAAGCCCTCCTCAGCACATACCCCCCATTGCTGCCCCTTCAACACTGCACAATCCTCCTACCGTTTGCTAGTAAGTGGAATCCCTAATGAAAAAGCTTTTGTGATAAAGCCAGAAAAAAAGAAAAAGAACAAGGAAAATACATAAGTCCAATAAGAAAGGGAGCAATAAAAAAAAAAAGAAATATATGGCAAATCAAAACTAAAGCAAAAACGATGTGGAGTATCACAGAAAATAAAGCGAGCCCCTTTTCTGCATATATATACACTCGTAGGCATAAATATTTAGACAACACTTAAAGTTAAATCTACTTCAAATTAAAACTTACTGCAAAAGAAGTTTGGTATCAATGGATAGGTCACTTCAATTCCGTTTTATTAACACAAAATTTTTCTTAACCCATTGAGTACTCGTGGAATATTTTCAATTCTTGCCAAGGTCTACTTTTTAAACTTTTTCCCCCGGGCAAAATCAAAAAATGTTTGAATGCAAAAAGATTCTCCAGAAGAATCTATTAGTGATGGAAAAAAAAATTTTTCAAAAATCTCTTTGCAAGTATTTTTTATGATTTTTTGAAATGTGCCAAAAGTGACTATTTTGATGAAAAGTAGGTAAAAATGGGTTAAATATCAATTTTCAAAAAATCATAAAAAATACTTGCCCGGGGGAAAAAGTTTAAAAAGTAGACCTTGGCAAGAATTGAAAATATTCCACGAGTACTCAATGGGTTAAGAAAAATTTTGTGTTAATAAAACGGAATTGAAGTGACCTATCCATTGATACCAAACTTCTTTTGCAGTAAGTTTTAATTTGAAGTAGATTTAACTTTAAGTGTTGTCTAAATATTTATGCCTACGAGTGTATATATATTTGTATGTGGATGTGTGTGTTTGGTTACCCTCTCAACGTATCATATGCTTTTTCTTTTTCTACTACTTGCATGCGCAGTCATGTTTGATTTTGAATTTTTTATACGAATTTCATCATCTTGGGCAATCCTTGCATCACGCCACATCGCTTATCACACGTTGTGGTTTTACCGTGGAAAAGTCTAAAATAATTTTACACAGTTTCAGCTATGACTTCGATTAAAGCGATAACGCGATCAAATCGATTGTGTATTGTATCTTTGCATTTCTTAGTTATACACACTTTTACTCATATCATATTGTATTCTTAGTACGTTTTGTATAACTTTTGCTGTTCTCTTTTGCTCGTCTGTTTCGCGCGCGCAAATTTATTTGAAGGAGAGAATGATGTAGCATAATTTGAGAGCCTGTTCCTAAGCATGGGGAGAGGCGGAGTCGCGCGGCCGGTGGTGTGGAGGGGCGTAGTACTAGCTGGTGCTGCATAACCGGTTTTGCACACTGCACACAGATACTTTGAATACTATATTGTGAAATTGGTCAGAGCAGGGTTTATGCTACTCTGTAGTAGTAGAAAAGTGCTCAAACTGCATCAAAAGGTAGTCAAGTTAGTAGTAGCATAGGCAACTACTACTGTTTGCCCGACTTCAACGCTGTTAATAGTTAGAAAAGTGCTCAACTGCTGAAAAGGTAGTAAAATCTATTAAATTAGTAGTAAACACTGCCTATGCCTCATATTTGATACTACTATTTATGGCACCCAAGCTCAGCTCAGACTATCTAAGAGTATTTTCTAAGAGCGACTTAATTCTCAGTTTAGACAAGAACAAACATGTCTTGGCTGCACAACAAATTCAAAATAAATCTTTACACTAGAGAGTCTAGAGAGTATCTTAGAGTTGCGTCAACTCACCCACACTCAAACACACACACGCTTACAAGTAACTAAGAGCGCAGCCTATGCGTTCGCTCTGCTCTCTTCTCTCATTTCTTGTTCTTATTCTACCCGACCACAACAACAAGAACAACAACAACGAGGCAGGGCAGACTTTGTGCCTGCATTCTTATTTTTTGTTTTGCTTGTACGTTCTGCTCTGCTCTGCTCTGCTGTGTAGTTGTTGCTTTTGTTACCTGCTCAACAAGATCTTTGTGCTGGCACAGGCACACTCGCACTCTCTCTCTCACAGGCTGACTAACAGCCGCCTACTCACTCACTCTTATGTACATATGTACATACGTAGGAGCGCTGTGCTCACTCTGTATATTTTTTATATTTTTTTATGTTCTCTCTTTGGCGTTGGCGTTGGCGTCAGCGTCGACTGCGCCGCTAGGTGCCCCGCTGCGTCGTCTCCCCAACCAACCAACCAAGCAACTATACTACCTGCAGCAGTGTGATATGCATGTGCCTAGGCTGCAGCCTGCTGCAGCAGCGCAACGTTCCTCTCTCTGCTGCTGCCAACAAGAATTACTCTCTCACTCACTCTCTTAATTCGAGAGTCGTTCATTTTTTGTTGCTGTAGCTGGTGTGTTGTTGTTTAAACGCGTATCTTGCGGATACTCTGCCTCGTCTCGCATTGCGCCGCATAGCGCAGTCAGTTTAGTGGCGTTGGAGTTCAGTTCAGTTCAGTTTAGCCGCGAAGCGAGTTAAGACGTGTTTTCTCCTCAACCCAAGATACAAATACACTTGCACACTAACACACACCAACGCCCAAACACACACACACAAACACACAATTATATATATATAAATTTGATATAAAAAATCAAATCGCTGTTTTTGAGTTAGCGACACGTTTTAAGTGCTTCACAGTCCAACATATCGACTGCAACCCGTAGTTTATTGAGAATTGTTTTGTGTTTTTAAATAAATTGCGCGAGCTTTATATGAGAAATGCAAGAAAAAAAGCAATAAACAAACAAAAACAAATAAATAAAAACACTAATTAACAAAAAAGTCACGATAAAATAAAGTGCATTAAAATAATATACAAATTTATAACAAACAAAAAGAAAAACAAAAATTGTTCAAATACTTTCGAGTGTGTTGTGCTGCCTAAAAAAACGACAAACATTTGCCACTTGTACAATCTAAAATGCGGCAGTTTCTAATGTTTAAAATTCTACACAAGAAATACAAAATAAATTAAGTGCACGCCCAAAAAAAGCAACAACAACACAGCAGAACAATAGCACAAAGAGCAGGACAAAAGTCGCGTATCCCCAAAAAAAAAAAACAACAACAACAACACCCGAAAACTAGAACAACCCTAAAACCCGATCAGCCGAACACCGAGCACCGAACACCGATACCGAACCGAAAACTTTTCGAAAGCCTAAAAAGCCAAAACACACACACACACACGATGGCCGTGCCCTTTTTTCTGCCCGAGGGCGGCACCGATGACATTGCCTCCTCGAGTTCGGGTGGCAATTCGGGTGCCTCCTCGCCCAGCTCCTCAACCGGCTCCACCTCCTCCTCCTCATCGGGCTCATCGTCGGGTGCATCCACCTCATCGGGTGCATCGGATGGCGCCAGCAGCATCGCCTCACAGTCTCCCAACACCACTTCGTCGGCCACGCAGACGCCGATGCCGTCGCCACTGACTCTGCCCCGTGACCAGGTGTTAACCGCCCTATGTGAGTGGTATCAGCATCATCTGCATCGCTACAACTACGCTACCAACAATAATAATAATAATACAGGTAAGTCACTTTTTTTGCTACTTCTGCTAGATAAGATAGTGGGTCAGCGCATTAAGCCAAGTTAGTGTCACTTGCTGGCCACTTGACTGCATTTCCTTTTCTGTTCGGGGGGTTTCACTTTTCAAGGTTGTTGTTGTTGTTGTTGTTGGTTGACTCATTCCCAAAGTCTGTTTTTCGATTCGCGCTGCTTTTTTGTGCATGGTCAGCACTTTCGGCCAACTGAAAACAAGTAAGCCAATACACACACAACAACAACAGCAACAACAAAGAGGGCAGGCATCAAATTACAACAATACTTGGCCAATAACAACAGGCGACATTCTGAACCACTTCTGAAAAGTTGCCGTCATTTTCAAGGGGGCACTAAAAACAGGAATTAAGTAATACTTTTACTAAAGAGGGCAGCAAATAAAACTCCCTTGAAAGTAATTTATAATTGTAATTTCATCAGCTGTTCGTATACGTACAGCTGAATTTTTGATACTACAAAGCCTAGTGCTAACAATTGTATTTGGCTTACATAAGGTATTACACGCAGATCAAGTTTTACATGTCGCCCCTGCGAAAAACTGTAGACACAGCTCTTGAGGTATTAGAACTTTGGATAACTTTGGATAGAACTTTGTAACTAATTCAAATGTCTTCATAAAAAGTAGCAAGTCTTATTTATTAGTTTAGTACTTTGAGTATTCAGAACAAAGAAATTTACAATACATATAATTTCATTAGATTTACATATGTTTTATTATAATATATATATATTCGATGCATATTCTATATCTGTAAATAAATAATATATATAAATTGCTAAGTTCCAACCTTGACTGTTTCTATATCTATTAATGAAATACAGAAAAAAAGATTTACTGACTCAGGCTTAAAGCACTTCTATGATAAACTACGCATAAGAAAGTTATATTTAAAGTTCTGAACTTTACTGCGTTGTATGACTATGATCAAAAATAGCTTTACATTTAAATAACGTACATATGTAAATCAAACCACACAAACTAGAGACTTTAAGCTATGTCACCATATGAGGTTAAGTTAGAGTCAGCTGTGATATATACTCGCAATTCTAGATTCTGAGACCTACTTAGTTATGGTTAAAAATAGTTTTCTATCCATATAACATACAAACTATATATCAATTTCTTTGTTCCCGCATCACAAAATCATTAGAACTTGGAACTTGAAACCTTATCTCCCTTTAAGTTTAGATTTATATGTTATATTATTCTATATAATAAGTTTTTCCATATTTAGTTATGGATAAAAATAGTTAGACATCATTATAGCTTATATTATATATATTATATATATATATATATATATATATATATATATATATATATATATCTTTGTTCAATGCCTAGACAAAACCACAAGCGCTAGGAACTTTAAGCTTTATCAGCATATAAAGTCAGATTTTAAATATTCCTAGATGCTAAGCCATACTACATTTAGCTATGTCTAAAATAGTTTTAACTTCATATACCATTTATACACAATTCCCTGTGCAGCGCCTCGACAAAACCACAAAAACTACAACCTCGAATATCTTACACAATAAAGAACTCGTTATAAAACAATAGCTAATTTAGTCTTACAAACTAACAACTCTTATTAACACTTAATAACTCCAGAGTTCTATGTTTACACAAGCAGCCGAAAAGTATCTATGTTACTGAGTATCTATGTAGTAGTTGGGCTGTGTCCATTTACAATCAGAGAACCAGTTCAAAAAGGTGGGCGTGTGCTGGCCAAATGTTGTACAGCTGCCTTAAGCACGGCACGCGCCACAAAACGCTTGCCCCACAACGCGGCTGCCCAGTTGAATGTCTTATTCGTGGCATACTATATTGTGTATCTGTATCTATTTAGATATGTATCTTGAGGCACAACAGTCACTGCAACCGAAGTGGCAGCTAACAACGGACAACAGAACCAAAACTGTGGCAGTTGCGGGCTACTAACCCAAATTATTAAACGCCATTTGACCTTAGGCTCATGTCTACGTACATTTTTGGCTATTTACAAAGTGTTTGCCAGTTAACAGCCGTCTTAAGTAGCTAACATAGCTACATTACTGTGGACTGTGGTCAACAGTTTGGTTTGATTGTTTTTTTTTTGCGGTCGCCTTTTGTTTATTTCTTTGCGTAATAGACATTTGCCTCTTGTCGTCGATTGTCAGCCATTCAAACAATATTTCGTTTTACTTTTCCGCTTTTGTGCTGCATTTTGCTAACTTGGCTTAAATATTATTTATGACTGAGCTAAGTGTATGTTAGCGAGTGTTCCCTAGAATGAGTCAGTTTTAGTTGAAACTCACATACTTGCAATATATACATATATAATTTTCTTGCTTGGTTTTTTCAATTTTGTTTTCAAGTTTTTATGACTTGCTTTGCATTTGGTTATCAATTATTTCAATCTTTAATTTTATTCAATTTTGCTTTGATTTTTTTCAGAGCTGTAGCTTATTAAATTTAAATGATTTCTGTATGCTTCCCTTCTGTCTTTTAAATAGTACTTTGTTCCTTCAAATTCATAATAAATCTAAGTTGAATTATTTTAAATCTATGCGTTGAATTCTATGTGTTGTCTAATGTATTTCTTTTATTTTATTCTTTAATTTATTATTAAAAAAATTATATTTTACTATGCATTTATTGCTTAAATTATAATTTGTTTTATTATATTCTTTATTTATTTAAATTCTGATATTTTAAAATTTAGTTTCATTTATTTATTTTTGATTTTTAACTACTCTTAAAAATATTATTTCAAGCTTAATCTGAACTTTTTTAATTAATAAAAAATATAGTTTACTTTATTTCACAATAAATTTTATATATATTGTTTTAAATTATAGTTTTTTTCATTTAAAATAACTCTATATACCTTAATTTAAAATTTTCTGTTCCGTTTTTTTCTGTTTATTATTTAATAAAAGTTTTTTATCAATTTTAAATTAACTTTATATAAATTTTCAAATATTTCTACATTTTTAGTTGTTCAAAATTTAGTCTACTTTATTTCCTAGTATATATTAATAATTAAATTTAATATTAAAAAAAAAAAATTTATTACATTATTTCAACATCACTGTTCCATTTATTTTCTCTTCTATTTTTTTCCGTTTAATATTTACATTATTTTTGTAAATTTCTGTAATATTTTTTCAAATAGCTTTACAAGCTAACTTTACTTTTAATTGTTGCCCACTTGCCCAAAAAAACAAAAACTTGTTGACCAGTTGTCTGACTAATTGCCCCTCTCTAAGCCAGTTTGTGTGTTGCAATCCACAAGTTTCTGCTACTCCAACACTTGCATTTTCTTTGGCAACGTCGTTTGTTACCCTCTTTGCTTTTTTTCTGTACCCCAAGGTTTTTGTTTCCTACTAACTGCTGTTGTTGAGTGCATAATTTATCTAATAGTAACACATCTAAACTACTGAACAATGCTTTAAGCCCTTGATAGACACCAACTTAAACTCGCTGGCGTAAAGGGTTGCCAACATATCACAAAAACAGAAACAACTGGTTTATAACCCCAACATTTGGTTTGGTTTGTGTTTTTATTCTATTTTTATGCCGCAGCATCTTGAAAACAATCCAACGCTTAGTCATCAACGTTGCCAAACCATCCCCCAAAGGGCGCCTACAAAAAAGGAGTAACCCCCTACCACTCTCTCCCCAAAGCCCCGCACACGGCTTTTGTGCTGTTTGTTGCCTAAGTTGCTTAAGCGGCTCCGAATAAACCCACCCTTAACTAACACACGCCTAAACAAAAGGTGCAATGACAGTGTGGCCCTAAAACAACCCACTACCACTAGCTGTGCCTCTTCTCCATCTCTCTCTCCCACTCTCTCCATCTCTCTCCCACTCTCGTTTTGTTTAAAAAGTGACGCCGTTTTGGCTGCTCTCTTTTGGCCTGGCTATTCGCATCATTCGTCTGTTTTTGTCTGTTGCCAACAGCTGTTTTGCTGCTGCTGCTAGGCGTTGTTTTTGCAGTCGCTGCTGACGTTGACGCTGTCGTTGCCGCTAGCTGCGCTGTCGCACTTGACATTTTTTGCAGCAGTTTGTTTTGCTCAGCAACTTCGCCACTGTTGGCACCGGAAATCACAGCAAGCGACATCGGCGTCATCAGCATTGCAGGAAAAAATGGCGGCAAACATGGCGACCCTTTTTTTTTTGTGTTGTTGCTTGTTGTTGTTGTTTTGTTTGGCGTGCCTTTTCCTGTTCCTGTTTGCTGTTTGCTGTTGCTGACCTGGCAACAGCTGACGCTTAACGGGAGTGTGCGCAGAGAGAGAGAGAGAGTGAGAGTTGGGAAGCTAAAGAGAGCTAGCGCCAAAAGAGAGTCGGCTGCTGCTCATTAACTCATGGCCAAAGTCACACAAGTTTGTACAGCCTACACAGAGCAACTTGTGGACTTGAACATCATCATCAGCAGCAACAACAACAACAGCAGCAGCAGCAGCAACAACAACAACAGCAGCAGCAGCAGCAACAACAACTACAGCAGTTGCAGCTATTTTTATCATCATTATCATTATCGGCATCTCCATTTGCATTTCCTTTGCACTTGGCGGCTGAACAAATGCAAATTTGCTGTTGCTTTTGCTCTGTTGCCAAGCCAGCAGCAACATTATTGTACATGTGTGTGTGTGCTGTGTGTAATAACTTGGTTTTTTGCTTGTGCTCCCAATTCGCTGTTTTAGCTTTATGCATTGTTTGCTGGCTTTGTTGTTCGTGATTTGCTTTTACATTGACCGTGAATTTCGTTGTTTTATGCAAATCTGTAATGTATCTTGTCGTCGGCAGTCGTCGTTGCAGTTGCCTCATTAATTGCTGCCTGCCATCGGATGTGGCATGCCCCCAACCCCCCTGCACACACACACACACACTGCCTGCATTTTTATGCTACCAAATTGCAATAAACTTTTTGATGTTCTAACAAAATCTATCAACGCAGCTGCGAAAATTATGTTTCGTTTGCAAAATTTCTGCCACTTTTATGGCCAAGAAAGAAACTATAAATGCCACTTGGTATGAGCATGTGTGTGTGTTGTGTGTGTGTTGGCAGCGCAATGAACTTTCTTACACATTTCAAGTTTAAATGGCCGCCAGGCACTTTGCTTAATAAGTAAAGCAACAAAAAGCTGATGAAAAGACTTGACACTAACGCTAAGTATATATAGTATACTATATATGTACGTACATATATATGGCCAAGTGTCTGAACAGTATGACTAACTGTCAGACACACTGTCTGGTCGGCTGTGGTGTGGTGTGTATTTGTATGTTTGTCTAGTTGGCTTTTGATTAAGTCTCACACGTCGCAGGGCCGTGTTAAATTGTTTGCACTGAACTGAGCTGAGCAAACTGCATACGGCGTATGCTTAATGCCACGGACTTGCAGCTAAGCTACATAGTTGAAAACGTGCTCAAGTTTTTGTTATGAAATTGAGCCTAGACAGCTCGGCAATGTCCTTCAGACAAAAGAAATGAAATGTGCTCAAGGCTGAAAGGATGCTGCGAGGATGTTGCCCATCAAAAGGAAGAAACAAAACTAAGAAACAGGATATGCAGCAAAGCAGTCAACAGCTATCAACTTGTTATAATTGGCAGCAGTAACAAAGCCAGTGGCAGAGATAGATAGCTGTTAAATTAAAGCTTAACCTGTGCTTAACTTGAAACTTAGTCAGCGCCTTCAAAACTTTACTTGTCAGATGCAACGCAATTAAAATAATTACAAGAAAATATATACAAACAGAAATCGTTTAGAAAAAATGGCAAAATGCACGTTTTATGTGCCAGCAGCAATAATAAAATTCAGAAAAAAACAACAAAAACAGCAAAAAAAAAAAAGAAATAATAAACAATATAAATAGCAATAATAATAAATGAAGAGCAGCTGAAACTGCAGCTGAAACTAAAGCTTCATGTTGTCGCTGCCCCAGACACGCTGTCTTCAGCTCGTGTGCTGACCACTCGCTGACAGCGTGCCACAAGGGTTGCCCCTCGCACCGCCCCTATTGTACCCCCCCTCCGCTAAGCCAATTTGACGCATACAATTTCCATGTGCGCCGTTAATTGTTGTTAGCATTTTGTTTGCACATTTATTAATCGCATTTGATTGTTTATTGAAGCTCGATTCGATAGCTCGATTTCACAGCTCACTTGTTGTTGTAGTTATTACTGTAGTTGTTGTTGTGTCTCAAATTACGTGTCTGTTACTTGTTTGTTTATGCAATTTGCCTTTGGTATATAGCCATATTTATTATTTAAGAGTGTTTCTTTATAGACTTTAAGACTTTTCCACAGCAAATTCGATATATGCTGTCACTTGGCATATTAATGTGGCCAGCAGTGTATGCTGCTGCAGCTGCTATAAATATTTTATACATAATATGCAAAACAGTAGCTTTCTTTTAGTTCTTTGAGTTTGCTGCATCAGCTAGCTTTGTCTGGCTTTTGGCCAAAGCGACTTTATAGCCTTTTAAGCTGCTTGACTTTGTTTAACCAAGTTGAGAAATTGAAAAACTGCAACAGACTGCTGATGGCTTATCAAATATTGAGCAGGCAACTAGTGAACACAAACAGGGTATACAGCAGCCAAGCCTAGCCAATTGACACTGTGTCTTATCTGCATACCCCTTGAATTCAGTTAAACAATTGGCATATTATCAGCCCAGAAAACAGAGTATTTTCCAGTAGCAGCCGCAGCTACTTGGCAACTCTTTCGCATAGTTACAGCGCAGCTTGCAGTCTATCAGTGTCTGTGCAGCTGCCTTGTCAAAAGTGATAAGCCTGTGAGTTATTTTCAGACACTTGTCTGCCTGAGAATCGCATATTTCCATTGAGAAAGATCACGAACGCATGTATTGTTTTCACTTCTGGTACGGAAAAACTGCCTCATTCCAAGTGGAAAGCGAAGCACACACAATAGGCACACCGCCTGAGCTGCTCTAAATGCTTCTTTCATTGAACCAATCATTTGTTCATTTGTTCGTTTAATTAATTCCCTGTGCTCGGCAATTAAATCAAACTAAATGATAATTGTTAGCTGAGGATTGCGTGTTTCAAGTGCTCCACAAAAAAAAAAATACCGAGTTCAAGTCTTTGGCGCACGCGTCAGTCGCAGTTAGCGTGTGTCTCTGTCTCTAGCTCCCGCTGCTGCGTCTCTAACCTTGCAGTTGAAATGCGTAAATTGCACAGTTTAAAAAATAGTTTTGTATTTTATTAACGATTTGTGGCAAAAAAAGATGCCACATCAGCTTCATTAGTTTCACAACAACATAAGCATACGTAATATACATAATACGTATACGTAATATGTATACTGACCTCGGTTTTTGCGTTCCTAATGCATGCGCTTTAATTATAACTCATTCTTTATAAAAATTAACATATACTTTAAGGTATTTGCCAACTTTCTGCTCATTTCATTAGCTTATTTAATAATTGATTCTAATCCCAAAAACGTTTTAACTTTCTCCTTTGCATGACTCAGAACACTTTCATCGCTGTTAACCTTGTGATGATTTCCGCATTTTTATACAATTTCCAAATTTGTACAAAAAAGAATACAACAATATGTCGCATAACGGTACAGCGTATTACACAAATGGCTAATTAGCCGTTACCAAAATTGGTAATTAACAGTTGGAGATATGGCAATTGGCTATCGAACTGTATTGATATCTGTCATTTGATCGTACAAACAACAAACAACACCTGTTGATTGACAATTCAACTTTTTTTGGTATTTCGTTTATTACCCAAATTGGTCTAGAACATTTGTCATCTACCATATAGAAATCAAGAAACTGTTGACAACTTGGCTGTGATTTCTTTTCAAAGCTAACAATCTCAAAACGAGACTTCCTGCAAATCGGCAACCACAAAAAAAGCAAGAGGCAATTAGTCAGCTGACCGTGAGTTGAATGCTCACATGAATATGGCGATTTTGGGATGAGACATTTTGAAATTGCACCGTTAACATTTTTTAGTGGCAGTGTAAAGGAAAGTAGAAGTTTGCCAGACTGTTGAGATACTCAGTGTAGTGGTGTGAGTTACTTTTAAATATTACTTTTAAAATGATAAAACAATTTTGTGAAGAGGCTTGCTATTTTTAAGGCATATTTAGCTTAGAGCTACTTTTTAATACCCTTTAGCTGAGCTTATATGCTTTTAATATATATAAGTTCTAGAAAAGCTTAGACTACATTTCTGTAATCTTTGTTTACTGCATATTATTCTACTAAGTTATAATTAAATTTATAAAAATCTGCCTACTAATTGGATATATTTTATGCAGCTGCTCAAAAACAACTTCAAGATACACTTTATTATTTTTAATAATAGTTATTATAGATATTAAATAAATGTCTGTAATTTTCTTTCGCCTGCAGTTGTCTAGCATACATCTCTTAAGCATTAAAATTATTTACAGGGTATTCTAGTATATAAACACAACAACAGCCTCGCCTAATTAACGCAACAGACTTGAAACACGAGACGTTGCCAACCAAATTTGTCGTACGTTAACAACGTGACAAGCCAACAAAGCGCCTTAAAAGCGCTTAATACAAGTTCAATTCGAATACAAATCGAATTCAATACATTTTCAATACAATTGCTAACGAAAACGTGTGTGTGGGCAGCTTAGGTGTAAGATGGAAAAACATTTTGGGTAATGTTCAGTTTTGACATTCATGAGACACACTTTTCTACTGTCAATTGAAAGATGTTGCAGCTCATCAAATGACATAAGATTAATCCAGTGTTGTGAGTGTCAGTTAACAAGTACAGGGGTATATATAATTATCGATTTATATGCAATACATAACTGAGCATCAGCTGAGCTGCTTGCCAGCTACAACTGCAGTTGCATTTGTGCAGTTGTGACCAAGTTAAGATTGTCATGTCAGTATGTCAGGCGAATTGAATTGAATTGAAACTTGTTTCAATTTCGATTTCTTGTGGCCCGCAACGCAGTTTTGTTGCCTGATATTCATACTTGTATAGTATTTAGCTGTTGTTTCAGTTGTCTTAACTCAAGTTGTTGTGGTTGCTGTTGTTGTTGTTGCTTTTAGCCAGCAATTGAAGGCCATAATGAGCAGCGCATATGCTGCGGGTCTCGACTTTACGACTCTGCGGCTCTGACATGTAATCAAACTGGCAAAATGTTTCAACGTTTTGTTCTTTTTTGTGGCAAGCTAAGCGTAACACATACACTCGGGCGAATAGTGCAACATTTTTCACGTTTTTCCGCCAGCTTGGCCAGGTTTTTCCTGCCCGCCGCCACCGCTGCCGCCGCGTGTAAATTGTTCTTGAGCTTTTAGCGTTCTGCTTAGTTAAACTTTTAGCTTGATTTAAGCTAAAGCTAAACATTGTTCTTATTTGTTGTAGTTGTTGCTGTTGTTGCTGTTTCGCCTGATTGATGTTTGTCAGCTGCTGCTGCTGCTTGGCCTTAACAATTGTTGCAACATGCCAGTATGAAAAATTAAAGTAAATTATACACATAATTGCATTGTGAAGTCGTCGCACAGATGCGACAAATGCCACACCTCTCTGCCCCTTAAATTGTCCCACTCCTCCTCCCCTCCTCCACCCATACAATTATAAATCCCTTGCTAGAGTCGCAATTCAATTAAACATTTTGCCATATCGTTGGCCATAAAAATACTTGTATTCGTATTCGTATTAACAAATGCACTGCAGAAAAAACAATAATGGCAAGAACAATTGGTCACGTTTCGTCACCAGTAACAACAAGTACAAGTACAACAACAACAACAACCACAACAACAGCAATGACAACAATAAGCAACTGCAACAATTGCAGTTTGCAGCGCCCGCATCGAGATGCGATCATAAAAAACATATAGAAAAAACAGTAAGGAAAAAAATGTTAAGCTGCCATAAACGTCCTAAACATTGTCTTAGAGATGGCGAAAAAGAAATACGTTAAGTGATTTCAGTTGAAATGTGTTAAAAGTGCTTAAATAAGTTATAATAAATCAATGAAGTGGCTTAAGTTAGGCATAAAGAATATAAAGATAATTATTATATGGAGTGCAGTTTTCTTAATTTTTTTAAGGCATATTAAAGTCCAAATAGTTTAACTACTTGTTCAAATAATACCAAAATGTATTAGAAATGCGAATTATAATTATAGCAACGTGAAACAAATTATTAAAAATATGTTATTAATATTTTCAAAAATTGTTTTATATTTTTTAAATTAAATTTAAATATTCACATATTAAAATTTAATATTGAATACTCAAAGAGAATAATATAATAATTTTTCCTTTCTTTCTATTAAGTATTCACATTAAAGACACAATTCAAAAAGTAGTTTGCATATTAAACACAAAAATAAATTATAAATATTTACATAATTTAAAATCTTATTTAAAAACAATAAAGAAGTTTACATTAAAAATATATGTATAAGAAAGTTAACTACAATTAAAAATTAGAAAATGGTTAGCTGATGATTATCATAAAATTTGTTTAAAAATTTTAGTTCCGTAATGTCTAAAAGCTTACGTTTGAGTTGAAAATACATAATTTATTATTAAATAAATTTAAGTTAATATTATTGAAATTTCTTACGAGTCTTTAGGTTGTATTCTAAAGATGAATAGATAATTTAGATTTATATGCATTTAATTTCACAATTTTTAAACTATTTATTTCTCATAAATAATTTAAATATTATATATTATATCAAATAATCTTATTTTAAATGTTTATATTGTACAAATTAAATGCAATCAGCGATTTATAATTTATAAAACATTTAAGCTGCATCATAAACGCTGATAGATGAGTCCAATAAGTCTAATAAGCAGTCGCAATCGCAGTCGCAGTCGCAGTCGTAGTCACACTTTAGTGAACAGACAGCACAGATAGCAGTTAGTTGTGCCCACATACACACACCACACGCTCGTCGTTTATGCATTTGCTCATATGCAAATGCAATTTTAACACTTGGCAAATAATTTTCCACACAATTTGCAATTAGTAGTAACATTTTCAATGTGCCTCATCATAAAGGCACCAGCAGCAGCAGCAGCACGGCACGGCACAAGTCGAGTTATATAAGCTGGACAGCCATAAGATACACACAAAAGATACAAGCATGTATTTGCGGTGTAATGATGCCTGACTGCAGACCCAGCTTGGCTAACACACACACACACATACGAACATACATAGAGTTGGCCTGCCTGATATTCAAGGTTAAATGCTGGCGATGACGATGACGAGCGTTCAGTGCACGTGAGTTGCAGTTGGAGCCTCAGGCAGCTGTTGGGGCTGCAAACTAGTTTCAAATGGCATAAAAGTATCTCTAAGATACACTGAGCATAAGGAGTGCCAACAATTAAGCGCAGTGCAGCGCAGATTTTTATGTACAAAACAGCTGCAACCAGATATTCGAGTTCAAGGCTAATGGGTCAAACTGCAAATTAGAATCGCCTGCAGGTTGACGTTTAAATGACATTATTTGTAGCTCCAGCTTCAGCTGTATCTAAATCTGTATCTGTAAAACTGTTAGCTGTGGTCAGTATGCTGCAGTGATATGCCAAACTGATTGAAAAACCCTCTGGACAATTAGCTTGCTTGAGACATTATCGTTTCTTGGTCGAGTGATTTGTATAAATTTTGCATTACAATCAATCATTTGTCGCTGCTGAAATAGCTTTTTAAGTAAATAAACATTAAGCAATCCATATGAATACTTTACAAACAGACTGTATGCAATATATATGTGCATATCAAGTGGTGGTTACTTTTTCGTATGCAATTTGTATGATAAATTGCAGATAGTAATACATATAAAGGGAACAAGTTATATACAAAGTTACTTAAATTTCAGTTTTATTTATAGCTACTTTTTGTATTAAGTGACTTGTGTGCAATTATGCTTAACTGCTACACTTAAAGTATATATAAAATAATACTTAAAAGTTCGATAAAACAGCGCTTCCAGTTGCCTTTAAGTTACTTTATCTGTATCTTAGCAGCCATTGTGGGTTATGCTTGTTAATTTGTCTTGATTTAACGATCGCTTTTACGATCATATACTATATACATATGTACCTATAGGACTCTTCTCTGTTGTAATTAAGGCTGATTTTTATTGCTCTACTGCCACTTATACAATGCTCGACGTTGACCTTAGACACTTCCTTGCATTGTCACAACTGCAGTCTGAGGGCCAATGACAGCAGCGGCACCTTTGTTTTTTCACAATGTTTTTGTAGCTGTATCTTTTATATTATTAATGGCAAATGCATTTATTTATGTACGAATAGTATATTCATTTACTTGATCCGTTGTTCTCTGTTTTTTTCTCTCTGTTTGCAGCTCCACACATCTTTCAATACCCGACACCGCCGAGTCCCTCGTGCTCGATGGCCCAATCGCCCAGTTATATGGGTGCTGATGTATTCTTTGCCCATGGCAATCATATGCCACCCCATACACCCCGCACCAGCAGCATCAGTTTTCCCCCCGCCGGCGAGGAGCTCAACTTCTTCCGGCAGCCATATCCGGCGCCGTCAACGCCACAGCCAATGCCACCACGGCAACCGCAGTCGACGCCGCAGTCGGCGCCACCGTTGCACTACAGCCATAGTTATCCACAGCAATCCACACACTTGCTGCAACATCATCCGGCCTCATATGGACACACCATGCCAGCTTTTGCCTATTATACCACCTACACACCGCCACCCACACCGAATCCAAATACAGCGAATGCATCCACTTCCACCTCCGGCTCCAATGGAATCTTCTCCCCAATTACTCCAGCCTCGTATGGCCGACACGGTCATAATCCAGCCCTGGCATCGACGCCCCTGGCGCCAAACGGGCCCAAGATGCGTCTACAGCGCAGTCAATCGGATGCGGCCAGACGGTAAGTTGATTTACAACACGATATAACAAATCTTTTACAAGCATATGGCTACTAGAAACTCTGCTAAATAATTTAATACCATAAGCTGGAGCATAAAAGAATGAGTTCAAGAAAGAGGAAGAGAGAGAGTGCATTTATGTGTAGTAGCAGTCTTAAATGTTAAACGAAGTCTTAATTGTTATTATTATATTTAGTTTATATTATATTTTCAATATTGAAATATAAGTTTGACGTATATGAAAACATATATAGTATTTACTGTGGCAACTGAACAACTGATGACTGCATAAACTACGATGTTCTATGATATTCACTGTTTATCGATAGCTTTGTGAATAATAATATTATATTATTAATATAAAAATTAAGAATTTGATGCTACTAACTTATATACTTTTTAATACATTTTAATTTAGAATTCAAATGTTTTCAAATTCTAAAAGTTTACAATTAAAATTTACTAGTACATTTGACACTTAAATGTGTAAAACTTGTTACTTTGTTTAAAAATTTTCTTGAAATTAACTACAATTAAACGCAAAATCACAAACTCTGCTCCTATGTCAGTGTTTTCTTTGAGTAACTTTTTAAATTTCAGTAAATTTCAATTAATGCCAATGCAAATTATGACAAATTAAACACAACGTTCGCTTTTTGTAGTTCTATATAATCCAAAACTGATAAGACCACAGCAATTTATGATAATAATGTTGCATATATTTCATTAATTTATAGCAAACGATTGACCTCAACGGGCGAAGATGAGCGCGAGTATCAGAGTGATCATGAGACGAGCTGGGATGAGTTTGAGGATCGCTATGACAATTTTACGGCTGGACGGGAGCGATTGCAGGAGTTTAGTGGACGTATACCGCCGCGCAAGAAGAAGAGCAACAGCAACAACAGCAACAGTAACAACAACAGCAGCAATACTAACAACCCGAGCACTGGCCACAGCAGCCACAATGCAAATTCATGTGGCGCCGAGAGTAACCACAGTCACAATCAGCGACACAGCCAGCAGCAGCAGCAAAGGGAAACGGAGGCACAGAAAAAGGTAAGCAAAACTGATTCAAAAACATACTCAATACTTAGTAGTAGTTGTGGTAACATAGCTATGGAGTTCATTAACATTACGCCAAACTGTTGTGGCACACGTGCTGGCATTAGTCAAAAGCCTAAACTAGCAAAGACATGCAACTAAAAATAGTATGTAGTCAATGACAAATTGCCCACAAGGAGTCAGTGTCAGAGTCCAAGTGGAGTATTGCGAACTGCGAAGAATCGGGAGTTGCTGCAGTGGTATTTGAAATGTTGTTGTTGTTTTTGCTATTGTTGTTGTTGTAGCAGGAATACTTTGCACACATGCGAAAAGTGTGATAAAAATTAATTGCGCAGCGCTGGCTCTGCCTCTGACTCGTTCTCTCACTCTTTTGCATCGCTGCTTTATGTTAATCTAGACAAGTGTCGTTCCCATTCCCATTCTTTACCCACCTCCTACCCCCCTACCTCCCATTCTGCTATAGCTTTTATAGTAGTTTAGTCAGTCAAAGAGTCAGCCTTTGTCAGCTGTCACATATGTGTGTGCACTACACAGGCTATAGGCTATACCCACTTATAGATATAGCTATATATATTTATACTATGCATATACATAATGCAAGCACTACTAGTTTGCACTTTTTTTATTAATACTCTTTAATCGGGTATTACACAGCATACATGACACGCGTTGCGCTTTAAAGGGGCGCGTCAAGTATATATACATATATTTTTATATATATTCCCATTGCGGTTCGATAGGAAACACAATTTATAAGTGAATGAACTGCAATAAAATTAGTTTGGTGGGAATTTTAATTCAGTATAAATTGAAAATGGGTGAAATATGCATTAAAAGTTTACTGCTCATTCAATTAATATACTAGAGTATTCAGTCTTCGTTATATACCCTAAAAAAAAACACTTTTCATAAGCACCCGCTTCTTTTTTTGTTGTGCCTGCGCAATTAAAAGAAATGTAACCTTCAAGAAATTCAATCGTACCGACGCACACTTATCGTTGATATAGTTTCAGCATATAGTATTTATATATATTTTATACGTAGTATATATATATATTAATCTTTTAATGCCACCGCAGTGACGTTCTTATCTCGACAACAACACGAACAAAACGATGCCGACTGAATCTCTTGGGAAGCTGTGCGATCGGAAACGCATTTTGAAACGAGATCGTGAGAAATTCTGCTTATCTTCAAATAGAGCAAATATATGGCATTACGTGAATGCATTACACATTATTAAGCTATTTTCCAAATGATAAGATAAAATATGAGAGGTCCAAAGTACTCGTATAATACTAGATATACCTAGGATTTGCACACCCTTAAAGCACGTGTACAAATACAACGCTGTAAACTAAATATCCATTGAGTAGAGTAGGATAATCAGAATGGCCAAATGATATCGAATATAATTATGCTTGACCACATACTACGTGTTTATATAGTGTTTTATTGGGTCACTGACTTCAGTTCCATTTCTTTGGCTTTTGCGGGGGAAGGTTACGAGTTGTGGTATAACAAACGGCGGAACACGTGCGTTTCTATATTTGGGAACACATGTTGGTATTAATATAACCCAGGGGAGCCATATTTCAAGGGATTATTACTTAAGTTTAGCAAATCCGATAGAAAATAAAACATTTTCGTTATAAAAAAAACGCACTTCTAATGCGGAAATGATTCAGTCAATCAATTAGTCAGCAAAAGGTATTTGTTTACTTTGCATTGTATACATTACTGTAATCTATTATCTATTAGTTTATATACACTTTACTAATATACGCTTCTTGAATTTTTCTTTATATACTTTTAGAAACCGCAAAGCTTCACTTGGCCAACAGTTGTTACCGTATTTGTGCTTGCCATGGGCTGTGGTTTCTTTGCCGCGCGATGAGTGCCAAATGGATGTGGAACGAAAGCAAAACTATAAACGTACATATACTTAATTAATGATTCATAGTTAAATCGGCTAACAGAGATAGCACATTGTAAACCCCACTCTACTTATATATACATATATACTTATCAATAAGTGCATAGTTTATCAACGAAAAATCGAGCTGTAAAAGGTAAAGTCATCAACAAAAAAGAAAAAACGTCAAGAAGTAACTGATCTGCATCTGAAATGGAACCCTATAATAATGTGTATAAAGTTAAGGAAGGTTGACGGGACACAAGAACAATATAAATATATATATACATACAAATATGCATATATACATACATTCTAAATAACTTTTCTAACAACAAATAGACTATCCTTTTAAGAGATACTTAAGAAAACATTCAAACTGCTCAATTGCAAACTGTAGACTGGCTAAAGACTAAAAAAAGATACACATATTTTTGCTAAAAAAAAAAATAATAATATATGAGTGAAAACATATTTTTTGGTAACGCTTTTTCGCTAAAGACTCGAAAGTATTTTTGTAAACTTTTTAAAATTAAGAAGTATTAAAAACATAAACAAAGTTAAACTGCCATTTTTGAGATAAACACACAATGAAACAGTTGAGATACATACTTAAAGTTAGCTACAGACGATATTTTGTGGGCCGGTCTCTTAGCAATTAATGTTTGAGCATTTTCTTTCTTTGCTATTTTGCATTTAGCTTTGCATTTCATAAAACTTAAACAAAAAAAAAAACAAAAACAATTGTGAAAAACTGTAGAATAATTTTATAATTTGCTTCAGCGTTAATTTTGCTTAATTTTAATTGTATATCTTTGATTGTCAAACAACAAAAATTTTCAATGTCTTCGATTTGTAATTTCAATTACAAGTAAATATTTACATACATATATTAGAATTTTGTAGCAATTGCCAACTTAATTAAATTGTTGCTTTAAAGTAGTGAAAAGTGGTCAACAAACAAAAAAATATAATTAGCTTTAATTGTTATAAATGAAAAAAAATCAGAGAGAAAAAATGCTACTAAAAAAAACGGAAAAAAATAATAAGAAATAAGAAGAAAGCAGAGAAATGATTGTGTTTTTTTGTATATAGTTAATATGCCATTTTTGTGATGATTTATCATGTTTTTAGTTAAATTTCATAGTCATTTAAGCAGGCTTTCAACATGTGGATTATTTTGTTCATTCTTCAAATTGGTCTCACAATTTATAGTTTAGTTTTTAAGCATAAGAAATTTGGTGCACAAGTGATTTTGTGAAATTTCCCAAAGGACAAGTTCTCACTTTGGTTAACGCACAAAGGCCAACGTTGAATGATCTCTTAACTGGAAATTAATCGAACAGCAAAATGGCAAACACACACACATACACACACACACATACACACACAACCACTCAATTGATCTCCTTATGATAGCCAAAGTCAAAAGTCAACACGTAACTTAATCACCATAATTTGTGGGAAATTTCACAACGACTTTTGCCAAATTTCTTAACGTTTCAATGCTAATCGTACAGTGAAAACAAAAACAACAACAACAAATAGTAAAGAAATTATACACAAAAACAAACAATTAAAAAATAGATAACAACAAAAATAAATAAATACAAAACGAAAACAAAAAAAACTATTCCCAAAAATCGCATTGATCTCATGGATTTTTTTTATCATTTACATCAACAATTTTTTACTTGCATTAAACGCGATGAGAAATATAAATGTAAATTAAGTATAATTAATTAGATAATTAAGTAATAGCATTAGGAGCGCCAAGCGTCTTAGTTTACATTTGTTTCAACTCTTCTAAGTTCATTTCTACCAATATCTGACACAATTTTCAAATATGTAAATAGAGCAATCAATACACAATACTTTTCAGTTCGTTATTATTCAACTCTCACAGCAGATTTGAGTACACTAGTTAATATGAGAGCAGCAAAAATGCAAAAGTAGAACAAATTTCTTTATTATTATTTTATTTTGCACTTACACATATATTATTATTAATTATAAATAAATGTATACTTGTTCATAGATATTTTCAATCTGTGAAAGATGTATTCCACTCCCTCCCCCCATCCCCCAGAAACAAAAACATCAACAACAACAACAACAAAAAATCTCTGAAAATTCTTTGTAAATTTTTCTAAAGTGAATCGGAGTGCAGTGTTTGAAAAGATCATTGCCCTGATTCATTCTAATTAGTTTTCACAATGATCTCGGTAAAGTTTTGTGGCCGCGCGCCCAAAAGTCAACGCGATTTTTGGATTGCCATAAACTTAAAACAAGGCAGAAAAGCAAGAAACAAAAACAAAATACAAAAAAAAAACAAAGCAAACATAGCAAAAATTTGTTTAATTCTTATCCATGCAATTTCCCCGCTTAAAATTAAGTAATTCGTAATTTCTTTTTGTTTGTAAATAGCGCAAAAATCAAATGCCATTTTTTAATTTTTTTTTATTTTTTGTACAGATATTTTGGTGCCAAAATGAAAGTGAAAATGTGTGTGAAAAGCAGTGATGCAAAACATATTCTAACTTAAGTTCAATAGCGATAACGATAACGATAACGATATCGATTAGTCTTAAGTCAAGCCCCATCCCCACATTTTCAACATACAAACAAACATATGTAATTCGATAATTTTCTTATACTTTATAACTTGTACATTTTATATAATGCTGTAATGTTTAAATATATAATATCATTATGATCTCATGAATATGTTCATAAGACAAAAGTATATATACTATATATACATATGTAAATGAAATAAACACGCATACAATACAATGTAAGAGGAATTATAAAACAAATAAACATCAACAAAAACAAACACATGCACAAAGAATATATATGAAAAGCGAATAAAATTTTTAAAACCATAAATCTCGCATTTATTTATTTCATAGTAGGCATTGTCTTGAACCCAGATAAAGATATCTGAATTGTTTAAATCATTCTCTGTTCCAATTTCATACTGTAACGAACTAAAATACTTCAATACATTTATAAATTTGTAAAAGTTTTAAATTTGAGCTATTGCAAAGCATGAATAGTTCTGCCGCCAGTCAGACAATGAATCGTCGAGTTTTGGAGGCGCTCTCCAAACTGCAGAAATCTGGATTTGGTGCTATACCAATTGAAGCTATCATTGGCGAGATTGTGCCCATGATGCGGCGAAACGAAGACTTTTTAAATTTTCAATATAGAATTATGGACTCATTAACTCAACTAAAGATGATGGGACTCCTGAGTGAGCCACGCAACTCGGAATATAAACTGTACCGCAATCCAGTTAAACCGCCATCAAAATCGGTTTTGGTAAGTTCACTTTAAATTAATTCTGATTAAATCTTATGCAAATACTGCTTTAAGAATGGCACAAGTCGAAAAACACTCATGAAGGCGTCCAAATTAAAAGCGGCTATTAAAAAAAAGAAATCTGCATCTCTAGCAAAGATATTACGCTCTGACCAAAGCCGTGAAATATGCGCCGAATGCCGCCCGTGTGTCTCAACATTTCTAACATGCATTGGGGACATCAGGGAGGGACGCAGCGTATCCTCGTTGTTGCAGCTTCCAGTTCAAGTTGCAACTGGAGATCAAGCTCCAGTTGAGTCTGATATGAGTGACACTGAGACTGCTGCTGATAAATCAGTTTATACATTTGATCCTCCATCTCCGCTACACTAAACGCCATCTATGCGTCATTTTGAAACACTGAAAAAAGTATTGACTACTTTTGGGGATGCAAAAAATTAAGTGCATAGTTTATATTGTATTATATTTATTTAAAACTCGATGCAGCTCCATATAAAAACTGTTTCTGTTTATAAAAAATTGCTTTTATTGTTATAATTTTTTTTTATAATTAAAGCAGTAAAAACTGTTGCTATTCCACCCCCATCGCAGTTGTGAGGGGTGTCTAACAGTGGTGCGATTGCTGGCCACTTAACCGCCGCATTATGCTGCCTAAGCCAATTTTTTAGTATTTGTGGTTGCGGATTAAATACTCATAATTGCCGCAGTGCAGCACGCGACACGGCATGTAACAGGATACAGCACACGGGGCATGCCACAAAAATTATATGTTATTAACAGCAGCTTAAGGCCAAACAAGTTGGAGTAAGGAAAGGAGTACTAGATTGCTGCTATTATTAAATATATCAACCTGCCCTGAATATGACATCCGTTTCCGCCTTCAATCGCAACGGGCAGCTGTCAATCAAAGTGAGACCAGCCGAAAATTGCTGGCATATTTAATTGGAATTGAGTTAAATTCACGTGCGCCTTGAAATGGTCAAATGAATGCTTGAATGGTTATCGCATACGATACGCTGCTGTATCTGAATCTGAATCTGCAACTAATTTGACATTTGAGCGTCAACGCGTGTCGCATTTACTGTCGCTTTGTCTGTGCGTCTCCCCCTCCAGTTGTCTACATGCGTTTTCGCTTTGAATACTTACAAGTTTTCAATTAAATTTTATGCTAAACTAATCAATATATTGTGTTGTTGACCCATGCCCCAAACGGTTGCATCTATGCAGTTTGTGATAATTACTTTTTGGTGCAACATGAAATCGTGGAATGGGCTAACATTTTGAGGCCTGCCATTGTCATACTCATATATTGGCAATTTTACTATGAACCCAAACCAAGTGACAGCTTCACCACAAAGCCAAAGCCAAAGCCAATGAGTGCCCCTTCCAGCTATACAATTATAATTATTTAAACTATACTATACATATAGAGTGCACAATTGGGGTGCTGCATTTGGCAATATATATCTATATAGGAGTATTCTATGTTGTCTGTGAATTAAAGTTAATTAACTGCCAGTGGTTTTGCACAACAGTTAAAAAGGGAAAAGAAATGGCATGACGATACACTTAAAGAAATTTTAGATTGGCCTTCAAAAATAGTAAGTACTTGTGCGTAACAAGTGACAGCCTTGAATTTTGATAAGATTTTCAACTACTACTAGACTTGTTTGATTTTCAATGTTATGTGCTTAGTGACAACATTTTAAACGAATTTGGTTAAGATATAAAAATATACTTATTTAGCGGTTGGGGGCCCAACCCATTTGGCTAATCACACACAAAACACAAACCGAAGGCTGACAGCAGTTCAGACTCTCTAGAAAAGTGAGAGCAAAATTTTTAGTTTACACGCAATCCGCACAACAAACTAAATACACTGAAAGAAATAAAATAAATATAGAATTTATATATATAGTTTTAAGCTAAGTTATGTTTGAATCCCTTAGACACTTGTTTACCTTTCGCTTCGCTCAGTGCAAAGCACATATTTTCTCTGTCTGCTCTTCTTGCCCGCCACAGATCTAAGTATATCCATATTGTACAGTGAAGTGGGGGAGCCCATTATAGATAGAGTCGAGTACCAGCAGCAGCTGTAAAGCATGATTAACTGTAGGATACCTTAAAGTTGCAATGGAGCTTTGTAGAAATTATAGTTTCTGTTTAATTTAAGCCCAAATGATTATCCATAATATATATACTTAATATAAAAAACTATATTTTTTAAAGGGTTAAAAGCATAAACTTACTACCACTCAACTGTCCGTTTGGCGTGTTCTACAGGGTATACGATGTGTTCTTAGTTCCACAAGTTTATCTATATGTTGATCCGCAAGTACTTGCAGCTTCGTGTGACACTCAGAGTGTATGCATATGTATCAGTTGTATCTTTATCTGTGTATCTTAGACTTTATCTTACACAACAAACATGTATTATTTTTACCCGCACAAGGCAATCGCTTCTCAGTCGGTCGGAGAAACGCAGTCATATTACTACTATAACGCGCATTACAACGCATCGGATCGTGCAAGACAATTAACATAAGCCGCGACAAGGCTAAAGAAATCAATGTAATTAGTTTTTGTGTGCTAAAATCCGTTAGAGATGCGTGCTCCTTCTGTTTGGGGATATATCAAAATATTTGGAATAATTTTGCAACTGTCCGTGGTATTGGCAGATGGTATGTCTAATAAGAATAAAGTTAAAGTGTTTTTGAAAATTTAAAAAATAAAGTTAAACACATAGAACTAACAGTATGTAGACTGTGTGTTCTTTTAGTGCTATAAATAATATTTATTTAATAAATAATTATAAACCTATTGCGAATATACCAATTTGTGTGTGCGCACACGTGTTTCGATACTCTAGACTTGGATCACAGGGTGTCTGTAGCTGGCAAATGTTTGCATATCAAACAGATAATTAATTCAACTCAGCGATAAGTGTGTTTATTTGGCTCAAGATAAGACGATTATGTTATCAGCACGTAGACATGAAAAATTTTCATATTAGCATACAGGTACGGCATATTTACATATGCTGTATAACTTTGTTAACATCGGGCAGAGGCGGGTTACGTCATTACTAATTACTAGATATTTCTTTTATAAAAAAATAACTATAGAACAAATTGGGGATTATATACGAAAATGTTGCCTAAGTGGACTGAGAAATGCACGCACAACGAATGGTTGTGAGAAATCGGAAGCAGCCATATCCAGTATTCCTAGGCTATGGCTGGGTTTATGTACGTCCACATTTGGAGTATGCTGTTCCATGGAACAGGAGCGCAAGAACTGTGAACTGGGCAGACTGGCTGCCTTAGAGGGAACCAAATGCGATGGGCTCAATTATACCTCGGTATCCTATACAGATTGCTGTCGAGCGTGTCAAGGTAAAAGCTTCAGGTATATATTTATCAAGACTATACTAAAGTTAATTGTCTACTCTTTAGTTGGCTTGGCTGTGAAGGCCAGTCAGCAGAAGTGCAAGGATCCTTTGTTTTCATTTCTCTCGGATATTGAATCCTACCACATTTGCTGTTCTGGAAATGGTTTGACCAGTGCTGAAACTGACAACAAGCAGCACACGGAGGATGCAGCACAATCTGTGGCTGAAGCTGACGAAGATGACGGCGAAGAGGATGTCGAACATACTAGGGATAATGGAGATGGTACTATTGTGTTAACCGATGATGGTGAGTATAAAATACATATCTTTACATGCATTTTGTTAACTAAATCTGCCATTTTTAGATGATATTTGTGGCAAGGTGCCCAATCTCTGCGAGCATATATGTGAAAATACCTTTGATGCATACAAATGCAGTTGTAATCCCGGTTACAAGTTGAATGACAACAATGTCACTTGTTCCCCGGATAAAACAGATAGCAGCGTATGTCCTGAAGGATACTATTTGGATGCAGTGCATGCAAAATGTGTGGATATTGATGAGTGCAAGGAGCTGCATCATAGCTGCAAGTCTACACAATATTGTCACAATCTAATTGGTTCATATCGTTGCCTTAACATCAAGGCAAAGAGCTGTCCCAAGGGATATTATTATAATGAAAAGTTGGAGGAATGTGAAGGTGGGTATAGGTAACAAAAGCACTACTTAAATTAACTTTTATTGTACTGCATTATAGATGAGGATGAATGTGAGAAGTCGCCGTGTGAGAAGGGTTACGAGTGTACCAATTCTGCTGGAGGATATGACTGCACTCCTGTAGATGATCTGGAAACATGTGGCACTGGTTTCTACTTAAAAGAAGGCAGTTGTGTGGATATCGACGAGTGCAACTCGAACGCAACAAACCCATGCAAATCGAATATGCATCAGGAGTGCAAGAACACAGTAGGCAGTTACTACTGTAATTGTCTGCCTGGCTATAGCTTGGATGTTACCCAAAACGAGTGCGTGGGTAAGTAGTGAAATGCACATACCATTTGCATATATTCTATATAGTATTTTACACCAATTTGAATGTATTCACTAACATCTGTTGTATGTGCACACTTCCTGTAGATATTAATGAGTGCTCAATTAACAATCACAACTGCCTGCCAACTCAAAGATGTGATAACACGATCGGTTCATACATATGCACGGTATATAATATTTCTATAGTATTCCCACTGAGTTTCACTTTAATACAATATGTTTCAAATATTTATCGATTCTTAAACAGCGCTGGACCTCCTGTGGTACTGGATACACACTTAATGCCGAAAGTGGTCATTGCGATGGTAAGTTATATTGAAAGTAATACTACTATATATGATCTTACAATTTACATTTTTGTTTTACAGATGATGATGAATGCGCTCTAGCCACTCACAATTGTCCGCAGGATTATGATTGCTTTAACACCAAGGGTTCATTTCGATGCCATAGAAGAACCACAACTACTACAACAACTACAACGACAACAACAACCACAGCTAAGCCAACAACAACAAGAACCACACCTCTACCGCCCACAAAACCCCGAGAAGTATACAATCCACGCAATTATGGTGCACAAACTAGCTACTCATTATCCCGACTTCCGTGTACGCCCGGTTTCCATAGAAACCATCTGGGCGCCTGTGTTGGTAAGTTGGAACTATATGAAGTGGTTTGGATATCAAAAAAGATTCGAAAGTTATGTGAATCTAAAAGAATTCGCATCTGCTTGAAGCCCAGACGCACGTACGTTACAAAATTGGTAGCTCTAGCTCTTAAAGTTGCAGACAGACAATTGAAATGAGGTCAGACATAACTACACTTACCTTTTTCCGGCCAACTTTAAAGCGGACTTTTAAAATTTTACATTTTATTGAAATGTATAACTTACCCAAACCCATTTTGCAGACTTGGATGAATGCACGGTGTACAAGCCTTGTTCAAGTAATTCGAGATGCATCAACACGAATGGATCTTACCGTTGCGAAACCTATACACAATGTCCCGCAGGCTTTACACTAACAAGCGATGGAAAAACTTGTATTGGTAAGCAATTTATAAATACATATAACAAATCCCTAAACATTTCATGCCACTCTTTTCCCCTCTTCCAGATATCGATGAGTGCGAAACGGGTGAACATAATTGCGGTGAGAAGCAAATCTGTCGTAATCGCAATGGTGGCTATATATGTGCGTGTCCAACGGGACATCAGGTAATACGACTGCCGGATGGCAAGAACAGTTGTGAGGACATCAATGAGTGTGCACAGGAGCATCCAGCGTGCTCTTCAAATGCTCAATGCTTCAATACGATTGGCTCGTATTACTGTGAATGTAAATCGGGTTTCCAAAAGAAACCAAATCACGATTCGGCAGACAGTTGGCAGACTCATGCCCAGTGCTTTGATGTGGATGAGTGTATGTCGATACCAGGTCTTTGTCAGCAAAAATGCATCAACTTCTGGGGTGGCTATCGTTGCACCTGCAATCATGGCTACGAATTAAGCCTGGATAATCGCACCTGCAATGATATCGATGAATGTGAAGCCAACAACTATTACAAACCCTGCATGGGGTAAGTATTATCTTTTCTTTTCAACTTTAGTTTCCATTATTAACAATAAACTCTTTTCGCTGCAGCTTTTGTATTAATACAGCTGGTTCCTATCAGTGTTCCTGTCCACGGGGCTACACTTTGGAATCGGATCAGAATACCTGTCGTGACATTAACGAATGTGAAACAGAAAGTGAAAATCATGTCTGCACTGGCCGGGTAAGAAAATAATAAACATATAAGCTAAAAATTTTCATCATAGAAAATTTTATGAAATAAAAGAACAGTACAAGTAGCGAATATTTTGTACGTTTTAAAGGAGACTTGTTAGTCTGTCAAAATTATATATAAATTAAATCGGAATTAACCATTTTGCTGATATATCCTGATTGAAAACTGTTTATAGGCTTATCAAATCGTTCTCGTGAGGAATATAATATTGTTTTAAGATTAAAAGTTAAAACTATTACTAAAATATACTTCTGAAATTAATTAATTAATTAACAGTTTAGTTGCCAATAATATAATTTTCCCCCTCAAATTTCTTACAGAGTGACATTTGTACCAATATCCGAGGCAGCTATAAATGCACTACAATTAATTGTCCCCATGGCTATATCAATGATCCGGAGCAGAAGAAGTAAGGAAAACTAATTGTTTTTATACAATTTAAAATCTAAATAATACTATTTACATACTAATTTATTTTACTTTACTTTTTCTACAGTCGCTGCCGTCAAAGTAACAGCTTTTGTGAGGGAGAAGAGTGCTACACTAAGCCATCCGCGTACACCTATAATTTCATAACATTTGTATCAAAACTAATGATACCTCCAGATGGTCGCACCATATTCACACTACGAGGCCCACAATGGTATGATGATATTGATTTTGATCTGAAAATTGTGAGAATTCAAGCAGCGGCAAATATACAAAAAGCATCGGAGAACTTTTTTGAGTAAGTCCATATACATATAGTTCATCATATGGTAATTGTATCTCTAACTGATTTTACTTAACAGCACTTTGAAGCAAAACCATCAAGTGAATCTTATATTAAAGAAGTCCATGGAAGGTCCACAGGATATAGAATTGGAGCTTAGTATGACCGTATTTACAAACGGTATGCCACGCGGCAAGAGTGTGGCCAAAATATTCTTATTTGTTTCGCAGTATACCTTCTAAATACACAAATTTATATTTGAGTTTGTAATACAGAGAGAATATAATTGCAATTTTATGTTTTTTGTTCCAAGTAATGTATTAAAAATGAAACAGTTTTTTTAAAAATATTTTAAAAAATATATATTTTGCTTTTGCTAAAAGGATGAACTATTTTATGCTGTAACTTAACAGCTTAATTGTCATATCTTTTCAATTTATACATGTGTTTTATATCGCATCTGCACTCTTATCACTTTCTTGAGCTATAGCACTTTTTTTTAAGCACTTTTATTATAAATGTAATCAAATTATGGTTACATGCTTTGCGAGTTTTAAAAGTATGTAATGCCAACTAATTGGCTTTCAGCAAAGAATTAATTTAATTACAGCAAAACTTCTGGTATGCTCAATAATCCCATAAAAAATGGAAGCTTTTAACTTGCGAATATGATGTAAAATGCCGTGAGAGCAAAACTACATTAAAAATTCATTACAAAGTGCACATAGAGGGGTTAAAAATCAACCCTTTTTAAATGAAAAGAAACTTGTCTTGTAGCTGCAACACATGCAGCAACACTTTGCAGCAAGTTTTCCATTGCGAAGGAGTTGAAAACTGTGAGAGATAGGGGATGAGAGGGAGTGTGAGCACAGTAGAGTAATTTTGCCAAAGGAATTTTCTTGCTAAAGCATAAAGGCTAAAGAATATGTGCACATACGTACTACGTACATACTCAAATGGCCTAAAATGGTCTCAGCCTGCAGGTCATGAGGAAAACTCATAAGAGTAGCACAACAACAGCGATCGTAATCGACGTCTTTGGCACTTTATTGACAAACTAATAAAAACCGAAACGAAGCAAAGGAAATGCAAGGACTGAGCAGAAAGGACTACAGGACGAAACGATTTATTAAAATCCCTATGCACATATATGTATATGTATACATACTATAAAAAGCAACGCTACTGACCGTTGATATGATGAGTAATTTGCTTTTGGCTTTTAATGGTCCAGACGACAACGACAGCAACGAAAGGACAAGGATAAGCACAAGTATTAGTAGCAGAATGATGAGCATGTGGACATGAACACAAGGATAATAACGACAACGATGTTGGGAATAGTTGCAGGACACGGAAATTAGTGCGGAAACGGTTACTACGCTTAGCAATCTGTCAAAAAGCCAAAATGTAATAAATGAGACAGAGTCACACACACACACATAGAAACACACAACTGATATCATCGTCCTTGTGCCATCAACATAATTCATATATCATTTCAGAGCACGACAAAAGCCTTCCAACCGGACAAAAGCGACAACTACTATACTACTCCCACTGATGCTCCTTCTCTATTTATACAAGTAGTAAGTATCTACATACACACATGTGCCATATTTCATTACACGTTGATAAGTGGTCATTTGTCCAACCGATGTTATAGTAAACTAAAAAGGGGGATGCTTCTCCTCGAATGCCAGCAGGCATTTCATAATAATTTTAACAACCTTTTTTACGCAAACATGAAACGAACTCCAGACTGAACCCCAAAAAAAACCCAAACCCCAACTGAAATATACCTCATATTAATATTAAATGCACCAGTTGGACTCTGCATTAACTTGTTTATATATTCAAATTCATATTCATACTCGTATTCATATAAATAGTTGAGTTGTGGCAGCAGCTTAGCTGCTTGAGGACCTTTTGCTTTTATTAAGTTCTGCACGATTTAACGGTTTGTTGAATACAAATTTCACATTTTTGGCAAATAAATGCTGCACTTAAAATAAGCATAAAGTAGTTAAATTTTATTTAAAATTTATTACATTTATTTAGTGTTTCAAAAATTCAATTTAAAAGAGATATTTCTATTATTCTACTTAGAAAGGAGCATTATATATTTTAATATACTCTACATGACCGTCTGTCTGTCCGTATGAAAGAAAGTATTTTATAAATGTTAAAAGTGTGCCAATCAGTTGGGCAGTTAGGTTAGAATGAAATCCCGTTTTCAACTAGGTTAACCCTTGACATTTTAGGAACATATATACTTCAGGGGGCTGAGCACTAAGATTTCCCAAAATCTCATTCCTGTACACGTTCCAGCTCAACAAAACATTTCTTTCAATTATTATAAATTATTATTATAAATAATTTTAAATTAAATTTGATTGTTGTTCCCAATTAATTTATTATCCCACTAAATTAAGTTGTTTTCAGTTATGTAAAATATGTACAAATGGACAGGTTTTCAATAGCTCTACTTTATAGATATATTTTATGATTGGAACTTATTTGGAACTGACCAAACTCAACAAAACCAAACAGACAAACGGATGATATGTTAATGTGCTATGATTCATATAACTAAAAACGCTTGTTAATAAATAATATTACCAAATTTCATAAATTGCCACAGCTAATGATAGATTGAGTTATGGCCAAAGCAAACGATTGGCCAACAGCAACAAATAAGATTCTAAAACACCTTCAACTTGAAATTATTTTAAATAGGTTTATATAGTAAGCTGATACTTATTACAATTTTTTTTTAGCAAACCTTGATGAGACTTCATGAATAGTAAAGGTTATAGCCCAACCCACTTATAAACGGATACAATACTTATGGCCTGTGATTAATCGAACTGAGAGCCAAACTCAGTGTTAGCGACTTTGACTTTGCGTAATTCCCCAAAAGCAAAACAAATAAAATAAACGTAACATAAACAAGCTATGAATGAAGAGGATAAACAAATTGAACGCTAACCAAAATTGGCAAAAAAGCAAAAAGTTTGGCATAGATTCGAGATGAATGACGGCGCTAAGGTGTTGCTGAAAACAGGTACAACCCAAAAAGTTCAGTTTTCAGTTTCAGTTTCGCTTTCAATACAAATATGACCGTCAAAACGGGTCAACAGACAGCAGTCAACTACCTGGTTGAGTTACCTCATTCAGTTTCAGTCAATAAAACGTGTAAATTATCATTACGCTCTTGGCATGGAAAAGAAAGCAACGTGGGGGCGATATTGAAACTGAAACTGAAACCGAGTTGGAGATGAAGATGGAGACTTAGACTGACTAGACCAGAAAATTACTCAATGCTGGTCTGAGCAGATAAATGCCAATGGCTTGTTTTGTTGGCTCGTTGGCTTGCTGACTGCCTGGAGTCATTGTAGTTGGCCCAGCTAGTTGGCTGTCTGCTCTTTTAGCTTTTTGGTTTCTACTTTCACTCTCAGCTCAGCTAATTTGCTTAGCGCTTCTCATTGTTGTTGTTGTTGTTGGTGGTAGTATTATAATTAAGTTACTTGACTCTTGGTGGCACCCCAGATTTGCAACGCGTATTGTACAATAATTGGTGCGCTTATTAACGTGGCTTGCAGCAAACAAAAAGTGTAACAAATGATTACGATTTTAATTGAAAAGCTTAGTTGAATGAACAGTCAGTCTGCAGCTGGCCAAAGAGAGAGAGATAGAGAGAGTGTCTCAATATAATATAATAATTGTAAACAATAATTGTTTATTGGGATTAGTCAACAAGCTTAACATTTGGTAATACTCCACGGTGACTTAATGTCTGCGCTCTCTCTGAAGCGCTCTCTTTCTGCATTTCTCTCTCTTTCTCCGTATTATAATACAAGTCTTTTCGGCAAAACTGAACTCTTTTAAGCTGCCTGCTCTCGTCGAAAGCCTAGCTCTCAGCGCGACTTGACTCAACTCGTCTTGACTTGACTCGACTTGTGTTAACTTGGCTTGTGGCATGCTCAGCGCCAGTGTCGCGTGTCAAACGAACGCCGCACTCGTAGCCGGAAAGACGTGATCTGCGCATGCGCAACGCATTTTCGAACAAAAGAGTTGAATTTCTTTTCAAGTCCGGCGGAAGATACAAGTTATTTGGGTGTAAGTGTTACCGAAAGTGTGCAAAAATCAAAAACAACAGCCGGCTAAATGCAATTGAAGTGTGTGTTTGTGTAGACAATTTGGAGCTAAACAATGCGTATCTATTGTGACAAGTCGACTATTTTTAAGTTCAACCAGCCGAATGAAACGTTAACTAAATGAAAAGAAAAGAAAGTTGTCTCCAACGTTGTTGAATTGTGCAAAGTGTGTATAGTATAGTAAACATTACAGCATTGCGTAAAAATTAGCCAAGAAATTATGTATGACTTAATTGTGTGACTCATTCTCAGCTAAATACGAAATCAAACATTAAAGATTACTTGTAGTGGCAAAAAGCGATAGCAGCAGACAGAGAAAGATGCTGTCAGTGAGTGGATTATGTAATTTAGCTGCCACACCCATCCACACGCCCACTGCAGCTGAAGAGTGCACAACACGTACACGTACGGTTATCCGTATCTGCGAGCTCTTCTTAACCCCCAGCAGCCAGAAACGTAGCTCATCTCAAGCGTAAAGTGTCCTTTCGTGTAGACCCGATATTAGAGTAAGCACACACATGACATGGGGGGTGCGTTTTGCTGCACACTTGTGCGTGCCACACGACACAAGCACGACACACAATCGAACCGTTGCACTTGCAGAATTTTGTGATTCTTGCACCTGCTGCTGCTGCTTCTGCTGCTGCAGTGCAACAGAAAGTGGCACTCTTCACATGAAATTAGCTGTCATTTCTTGTTGTAAATGCCAATGCATTCTGTTCGTCCATCCGTCCGTCCGTCTGTCCAACTGTGTGTCTTTCAGTTTTAAGTGCAGCGCCCTCTGTCGCCTGTGCGAAGCAAATGCAATTTTCTAGTACTCTCCTTTTGCTTGCACCATAAAATTTTGGGCAATTACTGTTACAGCTGCTACTGCTGCTGTTGCTTCGAGTGTGGCAAGTCTGTCTGTCTGTCGCTCTATCTCTCTGTGTGTATATGTGTAATTGCATGAAATTTAAATTTTATATGCAACCAAAACACATTTGGCATAGTCGCTTTTATAGTATTATGGCAAGCATAAATAATAAATTTTGCTGGTTTTCCAGCTGCTTCAACTTCTTCTCTCTTTGCAAACACTTTAAAAGTTTAAACTTTTTGCCAAATTATATATATATATATTTCGAAACTTAACTTGTGCGTCATCATCATCATCTTAACAGTCACAGAGAGATGCGTTTACAGTGAGCAAAGTAAATAATAACCTTGACTCCATTTAAATGTAAATCGAAAGACGCTTAACAAAGCTACCCAAAAAATATTTATGGTGAAACTTTAAAGATAGCGGTAGCTAAAACTGATTAAAGTTGTTAATTTAATCAATAATTATGTGTTGTTTATTTGAGCAGACTGCGGGTTATATATATATCATTATAGTGCAATACTCAATCAATTCCACTAACTTTATTAGCTTTCTTTAAAGGCCACTTTTAGTCGAGCATTTACCGCATTTTTCATACATCTGCTTCCCAAGGAACTTTTAATCAGTATCCCTGTAAAATTAGTTACCTTTTTAAGCTCTCAGCTTTAAACAAAGCCAAACGAATTCCCTAAAAAAAACTGCCAGACTTAACATTATGATTTGAAGGCCTGTCAACAAAAAGGCGACAAATAAAAGTCGACATAATAATCTGAATAATTTTTAGCACCAGTTGCAGACGCAGAAGCCGCCAAAACACTCAGACAGATACTGTGCAGACAAAAAGAGCCACAGATTATGGATATGATTATAGTAAAAAGTGTAGTACGAGTATGTTGAAAGTATGTAGTAGAAGTCAAGTGGTTGATGACGAGTCGAGGCGTGTGGTTGCATAAACTCGGCAGCACGGCGCAATCATAACAAATGGAATTAAAGAAATGTCGTCGTCGACGTTGTTGGTTATACTGAGATCTCAGAACGAGCACGTGAGAATTGCATTAATATGAATGCAAATGTTGCCGTTGGCGTTGCCGTTGCCGTTCTTGTCGGCTAAATCTATAAATTTATGAGGATCTCAAGAGAAATTGCAATTTTTAGCAGTTTGTAGTTGAGTTGACAGCAAGTTTTTATGTGTTATACTATTTGCAGGCGACGACGTGACTTGAGCAGGGGATTTTCCAATTGGAGCAGAGCCCCCAGTACACCGACTCCACAAATAGGACACCCAAGACACCCACCACACACAGTCAGTATGCAGTTTCGACAGCAGCCGCAAAGTATGCTATGGAAAATTGCATTTCTAATTATCGCATTAGTCGGCGACGTGTCGTGCATAAGAAATGGCGACGGAAATGACGAGTGAGTTTGACATTTCTACCTTAATTTATGCAAATTTTGAATGCAAATTATCTCCAACCCTCAGCCAAAAACACATTTCCGCCAAGCTGAAAAACTTTTTTCCCTCGGAGCAGCTGAATGAAGTCAATTCCCCCGTTGCCGCACAGACGGTCCAGCCCCAGGTGTCGGCACGAGTAACAAATGGCGGATTTAAGCCATCCGAAATGCTGGAGTTTACGCCATCAGATGTGATGAACGAAGGGGTTAACCGCTATCCGCCCAGTTATCTGGAGCCCAACTACAAGTATCAAGTGCCCAGCTCCTTATCCAATCCAAGTAATCCTCAGCAATCGGCAATGGACAAACAGTTTTCATTTCCCAACGACGGTCAGTCGACTTACCATAGCTTTGGCAGCGCACAAATACCCACTACACCGGTGGTCAGCTATCTAGATCCATTTACCCAGCAAAACTATCGCTACACGCCCACAACACCCGCCTACCTACAGTACCAAAGGGAGCAACCCGCGGAGCAGAACGATCAGGCATATACGGTGCAATCGTCGCTGCTCGTGGGCAATCACTCGCCGGCACATCAGCAACGTCCTGGCTCCGTGGACGATGTCTATTTGAAGCGACCTGGCTATGTATTCGATGAGAGCCCCTCCCCCGTGTACCGTCGTCCCACAACAACGGCAGCAACTACATTGACTGCTGCAAAGGCAAAAGCTCCGCATAAAATTTCATACGATTCGCATGATTACCCCCCGCCCAGCTATGCCACTCAGCAGACATCGAATTTTGTGCCACAACCCCAGCAAGCCCGACCACCCCAGCCAACAGCGCGACCACCCCAACCACCCCGAGCCACACCACCTTCGTATCGGCCGCCTTACAATCGTCAAGACGTCAATGACAACAGGCCATTAGCAGGGCCATCGATACATGAAGCCTCTTATGCGTCCCAGCCGCAATTCTCCTCGTCGTCTAATTATGCAAACAACTTTGGTAATTATTTGCAGCGACCACCCGGTTACCCCAGTCAGGGCCACACCCAAACCTACTCCCCCAGTCAGTACAATCCCCAACCCGCTCACTATCAGTATGAGTCGCCGGTGAGGCCAAATCAGCAACAGCAGCAGCAGCTACAACGACCGGGACACAATTACTATGAGTATCAAATTGGTGAGATACCACCACAGCATACCTCTCAGCCCCCTCAGCATCAGTACAACTATCATCCTGGCCCATACCCAGGCTATCGACCGCCCTCACATCCAGCCAATGAAGGTGCAGGAGGTGGAGGTGGAGGAGGAGTAGGAGGTGGTCTAGCCACTTTGGTTTCTCTGCTCAGCTCGACACAACAATATGCGCCACAATTTACGAATCTACTTTTGGGTGGTGCTGGTGGTGGTGGTGGCGGCAGTGGTGCAGCCTCCTCGGTTAGCCCATTAGGCAGTCTCTTAGGCGCTTTCACGGGGCAACAGCAGCATCACAGTCGACCACCGAACACACAGCTCATTAGAGCCCTGGAGAACATAGCACGCAATGACGATTTGCAGTGTGTGCCCAAGGTGCTCTGCCAGATGATTGCCGGTCAAACATTACGTGGCCAACTGCCTGAATTCATTACATCGCCGGCCATAACCAAGTGAGTATATCTCTCTCTCTCTCCCTTTCTAAAATAATGTGGCAAGGGCTTTAGTTGTAAGTAAATATTATTAAATTTGCATTTCCAACCAGGACGAGGCAAGGAAAGACATCACATTCTCTGCCTTTTGCTCAGAGAGAAGCGTTAACTAGGATTAGACTTCATTATGCAAGTCGATGTGGGCCCAGACCATATTGATTGTTATATTAAATGAGCCACGCTTTGATTGAGACAAGGGAACCTCAATCGTCGTCTGTAAATTGATATTGTTTGGCTTTACTTGCAAATTGGCATTTACTCAATTAAGTTTTATAAGCAAGGATGAAGAGGCAGCTGGGTCTACATTGGTTAACTAATGAGAAATATAAATATCAAGTAGGTTTGGGTTAAAGAATGGAAATATTATGAACAGAAAGGTACTTTTTTTAAATGAAATGAGTAAGTGCAACTTAAGAAGGTTCCATACTGTTACTCACCTTTAAACTCACAGCATAAAATGTTATGAAGGCTTAAATCAATATAAAAATATTCTTATGAATACGAAAAGTTACTCATAATTTCCCCCCTTTTACTATAGCTTTCTCGCTGGTTTTCCCGCCGCTTCGCCAGCTCTCATTTACGGCAGAGCCGCGTTGCTCGGCATTAGTGGCGGTGCACGGAGTTGTGTGAAAACTTATGAAAGATGTCCAAAGAATGAGGTAAGCTGTCAAGGGCGCTAAATGATTATTAAAAACTCAAACTGTCTACATTTTATAATAGATGGAAATCATTCACTATCTGAACAATCATCGCGGCGGCTTTTTTAAGTTCTTCAGCGAACCGGAAGAGCAACCGGCGGAGGCACAACAAAGTGAATCTGGTGGCGGTTCATTGTTCAGCATACTCTCGGCATTGACGAGCGGCGGTCAGGGGCAGGTGACGCGTACCACACCGCGACCAGTGGCACGACCCACCGAAAGACCGAGCACGGACATTGCCGATGGCATTGGAAGTTTCTTTACCCGTGTGCTGTCCGAGTATTTGAATGGTGTCGAGTATCAGAGGCGGAGAAGGAGAAGAAGGAGTCTGTTGCCAACGGAAATTAAACGCAACATTCAGACGGATAATGGTCGCTTGATGGCCGTTGATTTTCACGATGAAGAAGATGACTTGGATACTCAGACACTAGTCAAGTTTCAAGATGATGATGAAGCGGAGGCAGCTCAGGCCCACACCGAACTGATAGGTGTACTGCAATTTCCCGAAGATGAGGGAGAGGGACGCATACTGCACTTCAAGAACATAGAAAGCGAAGAGCACAATCAGCGCGGAGAGGGAGCAGTACGATTTCCGGATGCCACGCCGGAAGCTCAGCGCGAGAATGAACGAAAAGTTATCAATGATTTCAATCGGATTGCAGCTCAGCGTAAATTGAGATTTCCACAGGAAGAGGAGAAAGCTGTGAGGGAGTCAAAGAAGTTAGAACTGTCCGAGGGTTGGACAGCCGTATTGCCCAATGGACTAGGCGTTGAGGATTACGGCGTTAGCAAGAGGCGTGGCAAACGTATTGTTTTCAAGGATACAAATGAGGACCTCGAGGACATAGATGAACGACTGAGAGGAGAAGAGCAGGAGGAGGAAAGACAGTTCAGGGAAGATCAACAGAGGGAGGAACAAATAAGAAATATTCAACTTCGTGAGGAACAAAGAAAACAACAACACAGTCCATTGAATGCTTTATATGAAGAGGCAGCTCCACCTCAACGCGGAGCCAGAGTTATCTTTCCCGATCACTATGAACGTCATATACGAAAGGGAAAGATCCTAAATCGACCCACCTATGCGCCGAGCTATGAGTATAACAATGAAGTAAGACCCGAGGAGAAGGAGCAACAATTGGTGGTCAGTAATGATCATAGACCGAACTCTTATTATCGCCTGGAAACCTCAGATTACCAGACAAATGCTCAAAATCAGAACTTTATGAACTATGGCGAGTATATGCCGGGAAATACCGTGCGATTCGTAGAGTCCCTAGATAGACCCAGCTACCATACACAATATAACTATCCGAATGCAAACTATATAAGCGATAATCGCTATAGCAGCGGTTATCAGATAACCTCAACACGCAGTCCCAAGCACGAGGACAATAAGAACATCTATGTGACCAATTCACAGGGTATAACAGAGTACTACATAAGACCCGATGGTCGTAAAGTCTATCTGAGCAGCGGTTGAATTTATGGACAGATAGAGGCTGTTCTCCACTTACTTTTAAGTCTGTAAATAATTGTTATCAAATATTTATTAAATATACTTACTTTTTAGAATACACAAGCCAAAATTTTCTTTTAAAGCTTAAACTGTTGGCGACAAATCAACAAGTTACACGAGCCAACTGAAATATGCAAAAGAAATTGCACATAAATCTAGCGACAAACGGCGTCACTTTTGAAAAATTAAATGTGATCAACGAAGTAAACTGGCAACAAGAGGAAAATAGAAAAACCAACACACAATTTCCATTTTTTGTTCCCCAAATGGGACGTACATTTCCACAGACTCGCAATTCGCTCTAAGCCAAATCTCGAAAAAATGCAAAGTGCAAAAAAGTGCAGCATACTTTTGTGCGGCTGCACAGAGCACGCAGAGTTGCCAACGTCACCAAAGCTCAAAGCAACGTTTGTTGTTGCCGTCGCGTCGCTTGGCTGTCGTATCGTTTTATTTACAGCACTCGCATTGGGGATACAACTGACGACAGAGCCTGCAAACATATGCAGCGAGTTAATAAATAGCAAAGCGGGTGGCCCAAGCGAGTTGATAGGGTACAGTTCAGGGAGGCACTGTGAATGGTAGAGCAAGGTATGGGGGTTAGTATTGAGGGTAAGGGTTGTGTATTTTAGCAAAAAACTCTAGTTGCAGCACTTGTAGCATAGCAAAGAAGAGAGCCAAAAAAATATAACAAAGCATAAAGAACCGTTTTAAATGGGGAGGGGAGGCATTAACATACCCAGCAGTATGCTGAAAAGAAGTTGAAAAATATATGATTAAATAGAAAGTAAAATTATTTAGAAAATAAAGACAACATAATCTATAAGTAAAATAAAAAAAATTGTGTAAGAAATAAAATTAGTTCAAGTTTTAATTAGAGCAAATTTAATTTTTTTTTTAATTTTAATTCTTTAAATACAATTTTTTGATATTCTGCGTATACCCCACTTGAGTTTACAGGGTATGCACAACGAGTCTGAGCTTAATGCCTTGCGTCAACAATTTGTGCACGCCGCTGCAAAGTATGCAACCGTTTGACGTTTTTTCATGTTGCATGCTTTTTGGCGTATCAATTTTTGTTTGCAACCAGAAAAATGTGGCAGCACAACGATAGAGATAGGAGTGAGAGTGGAAGAGCCAAAGAGAAAAGTGCATTGTCCGAGCAGTGAAACAAATGAAACTTCGAACTGGACGCTGACGATGGAAAGGAAGGAAGGAAGGGAGTAGAACTCAATGGATCTGCTCTTAAAAGCGCAGACATGACACGGCATCGGCACACAGAATTTTAACATTTTCAGAATTTTCAGATGATTTTTGTTTATTTATTTGCTTATGGTTCATACACATACTTACTTATAAGACTGACTAAGCCTATGCTGTCTGTTGTTTAAATTAAAATCCCCCACTAAACGTACAAATGAATGGAAAGAGAATGTATAAAAGAATGAAGAAGTGTAGGTACAAAGTTTGAAAGAACGCAACATAAAGATGTCTATGTCTATGCAATTGACTGACTGACTAACCACATCGCAATCCCGCCCATAAAAATATATATGTTGCTATATGTATTATATTGCAATGTTTTGCCAACTCCAACTCCAAATCCACTCCTAACGTGGCTGTGGAGGCGGCAATGGACCGGTGCCTGGACATGGCATCCTTTTGGCCAGGTGCTTGCAGAGTGGCACATCTCGCACAGCATCGCCGATGAAGAGCGAGAGTAGATACCATTGTTTCAAGCCTCCAGTTGATTGCACTTTGTAGTTCCTGAGTGGTTCCACAATGAAGAGTTGAGAAGTATATATTCCATCATCATCATCATCATCAACGTCATCAACGCGCACAATAGTAGTACCGACAACGAAAGCGGATTACAAAAATAATTACTTATAAGTAGAGGGTAATATACACAAGTTCACTCTCTTTTCCCTCTTTATATAATTTTCCCCTTTGGCCAACCAACACCAGAACCCAAGCGTTTTTCTGCTTAATGGGCATATTAAAAACAAAAGTAATTTATGCTTTACTATGAGTACCAAATGGGTTTTGAGACAGAAACCTACTCTTTATATTTTGGGAGGCTTTAAAGTGCGTTAGAGTCTCGGGAAGCGTTAAGTAAACGACTTTTGATTAGCGCTTTTAATGGTAGATAGTTTATATAATAGTCAAATATTAAGTAAGTATAATTAAAGGGCTCCAGCAATAAAAGATTAAACTTAAATATTAATAAATTTAATGAATCCATATACTATATATTCTAAATATATCTACCTATAGATAGTCATTATTATATGTTCGGAAAGTATATTAAGAAGTGTGCATATGCTAAAAATACAAATTACTTTTCCACCTTATCACATTGGGTACATTTAATTTGCTACTGATTACTTTGCAGTACTTTTCACATGTCTCATGTTAGTGTCACACCTTTCGGTCAGCAAATTTCACACGTCTGCAGTGGGATAATTTAATCAACTCAGTAACAAACACATCTGCAGTGCCCTCGAGTCCAGCTCAGACCCCAAAAAGCAACTACAAAACCTAAATGTAGCCTGCTCGACTGCAATATACGCTTGGAGTTTAATTTAGACAACCAAAATCGTAAAAAATGCAAGAAAACATTTTAATAGATAAGCCAACAATTAACAAACTATGAACAGTAGATGGCTCTATGATGTTCTTTAGCTGCATGGCACAGTAGATAAGAACTTGAATAAATATTTTATTTAATAAATAATTGTAATGAAATTTTTAGGATTGATAAAGAACACAGTAGGCTATAAGTATGTTTGATATGCTTAACTGTAATAGCATGCTCACAGTGTTATTACACCCTTACTGGGACCTTATAAGAACTACCGGGTACAAAAAAGGTGCAATTGTATCAAAAATGTAACTGACCAATGCAGAAACTGAACACTGAACTGAGTAGAGTTGAGTTGAGTTGAATTGAAGCGTTCCCCATTGTGTGCTTGCATAAATTTAATCAAAAACTTTAATCATATTTTATTATTACAAAACACGTCGTGGGCAAACGAACAAAACTTCTAATGCCAATTACATTTGCAACGCAACGAAAACTAAACAAAAACACACACAAAACCAAACTAAGAGTGAAGTAACATAAAGGGTGAAGCCAAAGAGAAGGGAGAAGTGTATAGAGAAACTGACAGAGCGACTCACCGACAGACATTGAGCACATTTCAAAAATAATTTTGAATATTTGCACTTGACACGTTGGGGCCAGCACTTGGGTTTCGCTCTCTCTCTCCCTAGCTCTTCGTCACTGCCGCTCTCTCTCTACGTCTGAGACCCAAGCAGAGCCACAAGTAAAACTTTGAGTGTTGAAAATTTTGCATGTTAAGTGCGAAAATGTCAGATGCATGTGAGGCAAGTTTTGCGATATGACACAATATTAAATGAAATTTACAACAATGACCAATGCAATGGCTCTGGCTCTGACTCTGGCTATGAATGCCAAATGTTGCGTATACGACACGTATACCATAGATTTCTATGCAAAAAGCTTTCAGTTGCTTCTTAAACTTATCTTTTGTTTGCCAAAAATAAACAAGAATTTCATTTCCCAAATAGTTATGCCATAGCAGCAAATAAAGAACATTTTCAACTATCAGTGACCAAAGCAAAGGCAAAAGTTTCTGCATTGTTTTATTACATAAGTTCCAATAAAAATAATAAAAAAAGGAAGCACAGTGCACACAGCATGGGGTGAATTAATTATGAATCACTGTAGAACGACGGGTGATTTGAGCTAAAGAAGCAGAAGAAATTGGTATCTATGAAAAATCAAAGCGGAAAAGAATAATTTCCTCAACTTCAGCATCGCACACGACTTGCATGACATTACCATGACAATGGCGAATGAGAGGGCAACTAACTCATCAGGAACTTGAAAATTTATGTAAACTTACAAATTGAAATCCAAAGCCAAAGACAGCAATGACATGCACATTTAAACAGATGAAGGAGAACCGTACGAGCAAGATAGAAAGCGAGAGAAAAGACATTAAATTATGCGCAGATGAGTTAGCATTACCAATGACAATGAGACACGACTGTAGTGAAAAGGGCAAAACAAAACTGAAGATAAACAGAGAGAAAGGAGAAGAAGAGACGAGTAGAGACATAAAAATTGATTGGAAAACATTTTCAGCTAAAAACAAGCCATTCATTTGCCAAATGACAACAACAGCAGCGCCAAATTGCAACGTAGCAATAACGAATGCAATCTCTGAGATACTCAGATGGCAACTGCACACAAATGAGAGAAAACAAAAGTTCATGTTATGAGTTGAGAGTAGCGAGTTGAATGCAAAGCTATAAAGACAGCGTTCCACTTGAACAGGAGATTGAAAATACCACGTTTCTTTGCACAACAGATCGTATGCGTTATTTGAAGAGGTATAACTATTTTTTAAACAGTAGGTTGAAAAATATAACTAAACTAGAATCTGTATATGTAAGTAATTAAATTAATTTGTATGTAATTGTTTTATATTTAAAATTTAATAACTTCTAAAGCTCAGTTTACACACTTCACTTGAACTAATTACTACTTTAAATACTGTAAAAATATGACTAAAATATACACATTACAACCACGCGTATACGTTATTTACTAGCTAACATAACATTGACATAGCTAAGCATAGAACTAATGTTGATCTGTATATCAGCACTGCAAAGCACCACGTATACGTAATTTTCTAAATAAAATCTAATTTAGTAACTTCCAGCTGTACAACAGTTCGCATACTTTATATGAAAATAAAGCATTGTTTGCCAGCACCAAGAAAGTCACCAACATCAACAAATATCTACTTTCGTTATAGTCAAATTCTACATACCTCAAGACCTCTGCCCAGGGTGCATGTGCCGCAGCATTGCCATCGTTCAGCGGACGTCTTTGGTTGCCGGGACGAGAGGCATGGACACGACAAGGTTCCTCAAGAATGCAAGCTTTTGGCCCAAACTCACGCTGTATCTCCTTTTGGGCCAACTCGGCGTCTAGAGCCAAAGGATGACTGGCATCGCGTCTGCTACGAGAACGATAGGTGTCTGCAAAAGAAGTGTACAATTTCATGGTATGCGAAATTAGTCAAGACTTGTGTGTGTTGTGCAATGCTCTCATGAGTGCAATACACTTGGTATTTCCCTAGTTACCAACACTCATCATCATTGTCATTGTATGTCTACGTTTAACGATTGCCAACTACATACACGCATGGCTAACAACTTGACTGACTTCATCTGGCGAGCGGGCAACTGGCATAGTAAGTAGTTGGCTGCCGTCTCGACAGCCTTGACCCCATTTCGGCCTGGTTAAGTGGACGTGCACGAAGCCGCCGACAATTTGATCACACATTTTTTTATTTGGTCTGGTTTTGAGCAATGATGATGATGAGAGCGATGAGCATTTGTCAACAAAAGCAGTTAAATAATTTGGTAAGACACGAGACACGAGACTCACGATATTAATTGCTCATATTTACTATATAGAAGCTATAATTTATGCACTTTCACTTATTGAAAAGAAATTGAAATGAAAATTGAAATAATTTCGAGCTGAGTCACGACTCGAAAACTTACTTGGATTCAGCGAGTAGGCCAACTTTTTGGCAAACTGCGACAAACGCACCGAGAGCACAATCACCGGGAAACCGACTAGTTGTACGGGTAGTTCGAACAACGGATCTGCACTCTGGGCCAGACCATCCTCAACAAAGTCCAGCAGTAGCACCAACACCACATAGATGGTTGGCAATAGCGATAAGGTGCAAATATAACGCAGATTCATGGCTCAAGTCGAGGAGGCAGCAACTTGGTGCGTTTAAAGTCTTTGACTGACTGAAGCGAGTCGCAAAAGCGCAGCAAACAAAAACTAAGCCAAAAGGCACACAGAGAAGGAGAGGAAGCAGCAGAGGCAGAGACAGAGACACAGACATTGTGAGAGAGCGATGACAAAACTAAAAGTGTTAACGCTCTTTTGCGGAGTGCCGTGTAAAGTTAGCGGCCAAGTTTGTTTTGCATTTTGACCAAGTTTCGTCGCGGAAGCAAAAGAAGCCAAGAGACAAGACAAGTGAAAGTGAGGCAATATGGCCAAGTGGAGGGCGCTACGAAAGAGCCTACTTACAGTCCACATACACACACACACACATACGTGACTACCTTTAAAAAAGTGGCCAAACAAGCTGCTCAGCTGTTTGCACAGTCACCAAACTTCCTCTCTCACTCTCTGCAGTAGCAAGCCCTCTCTCTCTCTCTCACTCTATATCTCTGTGTGTGTCTCTTTAGCTAGTTGTAATTATGAATAGTTATGAAATGTTTCATGTTGGGTGCCGTTACTTGTGCACTTGCGATTTCCTTTTGGCCAAAAGATAGACTGTCTGGCATAGTCTGGTATGCGTTACAGTTGTTTTTGCATATCAATTACTTAATCCGAGGTTGTTAAAAATACAGCTTACTAGTAGACTTATTGTTTCCGTTTGCAGTTAAAACGATCTGCTAAGCTGCGAATTTCATATTAGACTAAGAGACAACACCTTAACCAAATTCCACAACATTCAACAGATCTGACATCAGCTGTTAGTTTAGTTTAGTTTTAAATTTCATGGGTTCAAAATATTGTGAACAAACTAAACTATTCGCATTTATATTTACGAGCAGAGGGTAGAGGGCTTAAGCTAAGAAACTAAGGTGTGGAGTATTTACTTTCTATATTAGAATACGCAATGACTTCTTAGACAACACAATAATATAATTAACTACCTTAACTACTCTAGTAAACTACAGGTAACCCAAATACTTTAGTTGCTGATATAAAGAATTGTATACATTGTTTATTTACTTTTTAACAACTTTATACAAAAGAAAAATTAAAAAACCTTTGCTTTCAAATTAAAAATCTTTTATTTATAACAATCCCACATTTAGCATAGTTGTAACTACCAAAATATTGCCTTATAACGAGTAAATAAAACTCATTACATTTCAACAGTCTTAATAAATTTTATTTGCTTAAATATTTAGCACAATTTCCAGCTTATTTTGTATAAGCCAACACTGATTTTTTGTTAACACAAACAATTGTCAGTTGCGTGGTCAAAACTTAGGAACACGTGTCATTGACCACGTAGTTTTTTTATTTATTTATTATTTTGGGCTTGAAGCAACCACAAATTTTTGTAAATTAATTTATAGCTATAATGAATAATGGCTAATAAAAACATGATTTCAAATTACAAACTCATTTGTAAAACGTTTCACATTAAGAATGGTGGGCAAGCGAGTAGATAAATTTGACATAGTTTAGATTGATTGCAGTTAAGAGTCAAACGGTTAATGGTCAACATTGATCCGAGTGCGGTTAGTTGGCCGAGCCGTTAGCTAGACAATTGAGACCATTAACAGACCATGGCAAGAACCGATACAAAGCACATACAATCAGCTGTTCAGCGGTTCAGTTATAAGCCAACTCAATACTGGTTGACTGGTTGCGCAAGAAGATGGAGGGAAAGAGAAGGAGCAACAAGTAACTTGGCTTACATTTTGTTGGCGTTTGTTTTCTATTTTCGTTGCAATATGGGCTGGAAAAGCGGTGTAGTAATTGTTTGTTGTTGCTCTTTTTGTTGCTGCGCGTAATTTTCATGTTTTTCCAGTTGCTGCGGCACTTGTTGCACTTTCGTTTTGGTTGCACGCTCGCAGGCCCGGATTCAACTTGGGTACTTGCCATACAGTCGGTCACAAACACCGGAATGTTTGTTGCAACAGAGCAAGAAAGCTATAGTGAGAGAGAGAGAGAGAGAGAGAGAGAGAGAGGGATAGAGGGGGAGATGTGCTTACCTTCCTTTGTTTTTGGCCAATGCAATGCGGAAATGTTAGCCGGACTGACAAATTGATAGAAGTTTGAGTGCCGGCAACTGGAAATCATGTAACGAGTGCCAAGTAATCACTCCTAACCCCTATATAAGGTGCAGCAGACAGGTTGCACAACAAACAAATCACTCAAAAACCAACTCAGACTAAAAGTGTTTGGGGTCTATCACCAAATTGGGGCACCGCGTACAATAAAACTGAACCAGGGGTCCGCTTTTGGCCACTTTTGGCACGCAACAAGCGTAACAGCTGGCAAACTGACCCAATTCCATTCATATTACAAATTGTTTACTTTTATTGTTATTGTTATTGTTTAGCCATCCAATGAAGGCAACACCAATACTACAATGTAGTAAAATAACATTATTTTGTCTATTGTTTTTTTGCAAAATTCCCCTATGAATTTATAGGGTATACAAAAGTGTCACTTTAAATTCAACACTAAATAACACACACGTGTCGTTGACTGATTTATGTTTTGATTTTATGATTTTGAAATCGAAAGAATTCTTTGCCTAATCGAGTTGTTTACTTTCTAGCATTGTTGTTGTCCCCCTTTATTGTCTAACAATTTAATTAGCCATTTGATATGTCTGTCATAATCCAGCAATTTCGCTTGAAACTTCTCGTTTCGTGTGTGTGGCAATTTGTACGCCATTCCCATGCCCAATGAGGCAATTCACAAAAGGCAAAAATAAATATTGAACTAAGATTTAGTATCGATTCGCTTTGAGGTGTGCAATGTCAGTGTACAAATTTCGAACATTTAATTTGCATACAAAGTGTTTGCTTTAAATATACAGACTATTTTCTCACAGCACCCAAAAGTATGCAACGAAATTTGCAAAACTCACGAATTGCAGATGCAAAGAATTATGTATGATGATGAATCGAATGCAGATTATTAATATCTACAATATAGAATGTAATATTTTGACATACATTATATTAAAATAAATCTATAAATTAATACTTTTGTCAAATATAAATAAAAGTACTACTTTTGTGGATATAATTTACTTTGGAAATAATTTTCAATACCTGATGTTAAATAAACACTTCAAATCCCAACTAGATAACAAAACACAACTCATTTGCAAAGAGATTACATAATTGAAATCAAATGAAAGTGTAAACTCATTGTTTGGCTAACACAATACGATTAAGACTTGGCCAAAGTTGTTACAAAATTTCATTTTAATTGCAGTTTAAAGTGTTTTCTGGCTTGATCCGAATGATTTGTGATAGTTTTATGACCTTCGCTTGAGCTTCATCCAAATTTCCATATACTCGTAAAAATAGACATTTCCTAGCACTTGAAAAACAATTTAAATAGTCATATACAACTGCAGTTTTCCAACTTCCACTTGACCAGATGATACGTGGAGTGTTAAGTGAGTTGGGAATGGGGAAAAATGAATCGTGACAGGCATATAGATGATGGGCTGCGCTAATGACATACCACTCAAAGTGCTGTCATTAACTATTTCTAAAAAAACAAAAAAAGACATAAGCAATAATAATAATAAACGTATAACATTCAGACTATAACAATATGCATTTATTTACAATTGCACACGCTCGTCGCCTTAACTAACATTAGGCATAATGTTTAAAGTTAAAGTTAAACGCAAATAACTAACATATAATTGAGATAGACTAGCCACACTTAAATGACTACTTAGGACTCTTACAAGCTAATAGATACAAGTTGCAAATTGTCACATCAGTCATGCCTCAGCTTGCATAGCTTAAAACAACTGAAGGCACTTTATTTATCAGCCAGAGGTGGGATTACTTAGCCGTATGAGTTTTGAAATATCATATAGTACAACAGTTTAGTTTATCTGGGGCCCAGAGATGTACATATAGTATAGTGTGTAGTGTGTGTGTATGTATCTAATACTTAAATTAATATGATCACATTAAGAGCGGTTGTTGTTGATGTCAAACGCGCACCTTGTAGCTTAGTTTCATCAGCTTTTTGGAGCTTATGGGACAATTTGGCCATAGATTGGCACAAGCCATCGGACCATTGAGATTATCTGCAGTATGTCGCATCAGTTCCCCCATATGGGCAGCAAAATACCATTTACTCGGTGGCACATTCATCATCCAGGGCATTGTGGGTGATCTAAAAAAAGCGAATCGGAAGTCAATTATTTTCGTATAGAGAAATAAAACTGTAGAGGCTGTAATTATTAGCTGTAGTTAGTTTTTTGTTAATAATACCATATACTATATAGACAACAATGAGTTGTCAGAGTCGTCGTCTAACAGTTGTACAAATTGCTGTGCTCACCTTCGACTCAAGTGCGAGGTTACAAAACAAACCTCAAGTCTGAGCTTGAGCTACAGGGTTATGCCATTTGAGGTAGGTTATGACTGTTGTAAACTTGTGTGTGTTGACAACGAAATGCAATTACAAATTACATACAAATATAATATATGGAGAAAGAGTTTTAACATTCCTACACACAAGTTCATTGAACATTGCTGTATATTTTCATTGCTTATCAAATACACACCTTATCAATCGCAGCAACTCCCGCTCCTTTTCACTCAGCTGATACTCCGGTTTGGCGGCCAATTCACACAACATTTTGGGCAAACAGGATTCCTTAATCGTATCCGTTAGTTGCGATTTGGTATTCAGATTCGCTCCTGTCACAATTCCAGATGTTACGGGCTTCAATGCCGCCGCCGCTGAGAACTCATCGAAATCGTGTTCTATAATGCACATATAAATAATACCATGATTATAATAATTTAACTTATTTTGCAATTCATTCAGTTTTTGGTATTTAACAGGGAATTTGACACTTGTTTTGTGATACGAGCGAAGCTGTTTTTTGTTTGAAGTTTTGAAAGCTGTGCAAATAAAATGTATACAAGGTCAGAAACTCATCAAAATAACAAGTAAAAGCAGTAACAGGAAATGCATGACTACAAAATACCCTTTTAATATTGCTATGCTAAAAATAATGTTATACCACTAACCATACAATATGTATTGTTATTATTGTTGGTTATACGAACAGATTCTTTCAAGTTAAGCAAGTAGTTGACAAGTTCCCAAATTGTTTTTAAGTGCCCTGTGCCAATATAGCCCTTTGCAAATAAACAGAGTATATATATAATGCAATACAGTATATAAAAATGCGATAACAATGTGCCGAAACCATATTGTCAAAACATTCTACACAATAAGTTAGCTTTCCTAATATAATGATTGTTTTTTTATCACAAGAATTAAAAACATCTACATAAATACAAACTGGAATATACACAAAAATGGATAAACGCTTCTCTTTGGGTAGCAGCATTTTCTGCAATACAGGGTGTCTTTTAATAGCTAAAAATTTGATAACAAAGCAAATATTTAAACGTAGCTCAGATGTTGCAAAATCTATGCATATTTTGTTGTGTTTATAAGCAAAGTGAACGGTCAAACCTAATACGAACTACCCACAGCAAGGTCGTCTGAAGTCAAGTCATACTATATGTGCGTTGAACTTTGCTTATTTACGTATTTCTTCTAGATTTTAAATGAAAATTCCAGCAAATATTTGCTTAGTCATTTTGGCTGACGTTGAGTTAAAACAATTAATTATGCTGTTGAATAAACATTAGGTTTATGCCGCCGATATCAGTTTGGGCAGTTATTGGCAATTAAGACGAAATCACAGAACGATTGACTTGGGTAATTTAACACCTGAACTTTGTACGCGGAAAAGATATACACCCAGACTAAGACACCCCCTTCTTCCATCAAGTCCCCACTCCTCCCCTTCAGCACAGAACTTAGAACAAAAAAAGGCCAATATATATTTCCCAAAAAATCAAAAATGTTAGCTAACAAAACAATTCGCTAGATTGAGAACTGGTTTTTGCTTAATTGAATTTATTTATAGCGTTGTATAAACTGTTTAATTATTTTATCTATGATGGTCTTTATGCAGTAAGACAATTGTGCTTAACTAAATGAATAATATAAATTGAGCTGCGGTTTTTTTTAAGATTTACTTTAATCTAAGTTAGCTGCAAGTAGTAGCAGTTAGCAACAAAAATTGGTAAAGGTAAATAAGCTTCTGTTAACATAAATGTATTTTTTATTTTTATTTCGGTATACATTTATAAGTTACACTGATTTATATTAATTAATGTTTCTTTTAAATATTGTATTTAGAAAATATAAAAGAAGTCCAGTAAACAAAAAAGTATTTGTACTAAATATTATCGACGATGATTGTTATATTTTGTTTGCTATTTATGTGCTTAATTAAAATATTATAATCTTTATTAATTTGAAAATTATTCAATGGTTTATAATTTAACACATCTTTGAGTCTATCTTTATTAAAGGTAATACATTTAAATTCAAATAATTAATATTATAAATTATACAAATTATTATATATTTATGAACTTCGACTAAGTTTATACAACAAATGCGATAATTTATATGGAAAAAAGTCATTTAAAAATGCTTATACTGTATATCAAAAGATGATGTGGCACCTCGACATGTACTCGCTAAGTGAATGTGCTTAATGCAAGCTCTGCATGTTTATCACGCACTGCATTTGGCCGTAACTTGTCTTGGCCAAATGTGAAGAAACGTGAAAAACGCGGCTAAAAGCTAAGCACTGAGAACGTGTGCGATAGACGAAATGTAAAATCTCAAAAGACCCTGATTTACGATTAGCCAGTTATTTTTACAAGCCGTTAACACAGTTATTATAAACAGCGAAATCCACTAGATTTGATATGAGGGCACAACACTCTCGATTTCCGTAGAACTCGTTTTGGAGTTGATAATTTATAAACCGGCGCTTAAGATGATTACGCAGTATTTGAAACCGGTTTTCAGCCGGCATCGATTAAAACTAAAACTGAAACTTAAAATCGATCGATAGCAAAACTACTATTATTATTGATTTGAAGAACTGTGCATTTTAGAGCGTTTTGGCTGAGCTGAGATACTAGTATGTTCGTTCAATAGAATAAATAGCACTACAAATTAATTCAATGCTTTCCGATTGTTAATGCCACTTCCTGTTCAGCATTGCTCCATATATCAGCATGTTCAGTCGAGGCAAAATTTAAATCTTAACTTAATAGAGTCGCTTAAAATAACTTGATGTAATTTTTTCCACCTTTTCCTGCAACCGAAAATGCTGGGAAAGTTAAGCTGCAGTTTCCCACAAAGCAGTTTCCTAGCAAAGCAAACAACGTGTGATTGTTGTTGTTGCTGATTATATTACGTGAAATTTCTTTGGCATTTTGCCGCTTTCACCTTAACAAAACAACAGCAACAACAATGTAAAAGAGCCCATATGCTAACAGCTAAGCCAAATCACGCGAAACCACAGCGAAGATCATGTTAATGACCCTACCACAATACCAGTTATTCTGGCCAACTATCCTTAGCAAGACCTATACGACCTTTAATAGCAATTGGCATAAAAATCGAACAATTTTACCCGATTGCCTCCAGCTGCACTTTGACTTTCGATTGATTTCCATAATAACTGTCATTGAGGTTTCCTCTCATTGTTTGTGCGCAACTTGCTCAACTTGTGGCATTGGATTGCATAATCAAAAACCTTTATAACATACATACATACTATATACCTTATACGCATTCGTATTCGTATAAACATTTGCGTCTCTTATGTCACACTTTCCTACCTGCCTGCGACTCAATAAAAACCTATGCAAATCTATGGGCAATCGAAAGTGGTAACAAATATTGTTTCAACTGTTTTTTTTTTCTTTTTTTTTCTATTTCGATTTGCTTCAAACATTTGATCAACATGAGTTTCTATTGGATTGTGTATATATTAAATAATATTTTGTTTTGTTTATTTGCTGCAAAATCTCTTGAAATTTATTGCGTGACTTTAAAAAAAATAAAAGAAACTACTCAAGAAATCCGGTTAAATTATAGACGATAAATGTTTGTAATATAAGAAACTGAAAGTGTTTAGAAATGAAACACAGGAATCTATTAAGTGGACAGTGGAACTTCCCCACTATTTAAAGCAATACTCATGTACTCTACATTAAAAGTTTATGGCACTTGCTATGGAAACTTTTGATAAACTCTAGAGTGTTATGTGACGTTATAAAACCAAAAAACTGATGCCAGTTTTAGATAGTAGTATAAACATTTGGTAGCCTAGCTATAAGCCTTTTTCTTGACTTATCTGCTGGCTTTCCAAATTTCAACAAGCCACATTCCCTTGGAAAGATACATGAAGTAGTTACCATATTAACATATAGTAAAGACATCGCATTTTAATATTTTAGATGATGTCAACATTTTGCGCAGAATCTCCAAATATTAACTCGAGACTATTTTGGGAATAAACTTGTTTCGACAATTCTCCGAATTCAAATTGAAATATTTTTTGGGAAACATTAATTACACCCAAAACATTATGAACATGAAAACAAGTAAAGTAGCAAATTTGTTAATACCGAAAGCCATTATAAAATTAACGTTAAAGGTTTTTGTGAATTTAATTCCGGGTACTTTGGAGCAACGTTTATCAATTGTTTGCTTACACGTGCTGTCAGCTGTTTTACGGATCAATCGATGGGGTCTCCATTTATAAATCGAAATTGACCTTGATACGACCAAACAAAGCGCGACTTATAAGAAGAAGAAACGCAACATCAGCAACAACAACCACAACAACAACAACAGCGAGCAACGACAACGAGTTTATGAAGCAAACCCATAAAAGAAACATCAGGTATTTTGCAATGCGATGCGCCAAGTGTGTAAAAATTTGCGTTGTAAATGCCAAAAAATCGAGAAAATTAAAAAAGCAAAACGCAAAACGTAAACACAAAAAGTCAAGTGTTAAAATTTGCGTAAAAAACGCAACGCGCTTACAAAATTCAAAAAGGGAGGGGGGAAGGGGTCAAGTGGAGTGTGCTATTGGGTAATGGAAATGTCACTAACCTTCGCCTATATCGATTTCAGCATTTTTCTGCTGAAATTTGCCCGCAGACGCAGCTGGTCCTGTTGGTGCAACGCCGGCCTGAACGCCAACCACCTCATCGGGATTATCCGATTTGACGCCACGCACACTATAGCCGCCATAGCCAAAGATATCGCCCACCAGCAGCAGCGAGAAGACGCCAAAGATCATGAGGCGACAACGCCAAGCCGTGTCCATGAGTGCCATTTGTATATATACTACGTGTGTTTGTATTTATAATATATATGTATATTATATATCTTGTTGATATCTCACTGGTAATTCTTGTATGGTTTTTAGCACCTTTTTTGAGCTGTCAACACAAACGACACTTTTCTCAACTTGTGAGTGAGCAGCGTTGAAGTTAATGAAATGAAAGTTGAGGAAAAACGAAAGTCGCGTTTTCAAAAAAACGGTTTTCAAATTAAACGATTGTTGTTGTTTTCGATAGCCGTGTTTTGAAGTTTTGCTCAAGTGGCAATTAAATTTGGCATTCAAGCACAGACAACACGTTAAAACGACGTCGTAAATGTGTAACTGTGAATCTGCATGCAACACGCGGCTCAAAAATATAGTACAACTCTAGACTCCCCGAACGACGCGTTCAACTCGGTGGCTGTCTGCAACTGAACTGAAGCAACAAACCAAACAACAAACTGACAACATACAAGCGATCTCGCGTTCAAGCCAAACAACAGCTGTTAAAGCCAAAAATAGAGAGAGAGCGCAGTTGAGAGACAGCTTGAGACCAGTTGAATGAGCAGCAGAGAGCCAGAGAGCCAGAGAGCGCGATCGAGCTGCTTACCTGCTGTTCGCTTACTTTTAGCGTTCAGTGTCGGTGTTAATTACATGCGTTGTTGATGGTCATGCAGTTGAGTGCCTACTGTATGCGTATAATATGGACGGGGCACATAAGTATTTGGACGCCTTTCGAATTCGATTATCCAAACAGGCGAATGACCGCTGCCACTGATATTGCCAAAGTGCATGGGCAGACCACAGTGCACACTGTGCACAGTGGCGCAATTGCAACAAATATAATACAAATTACAATGAAATGATTAAAATTTGCTTTTAGTGAATTTTTAATCACTTAAATGTCTTTGAAAATTTTTTAATAATATTTAAAATATTTTATTTGCTATTAAGTAATTACAATAAATTGTTTTTAAATAGTTTTCCTTACAATTAATACATTTTCTTTTCGAATTTTTAGGCAGAACATTTTTGTGGTTGCTATAAATTTTTTAAAAATTTTTAAAAACTCTGTTAAATTACTTTGGATTTTAAATTATATGTTATCTGAATCCAAATTCAGAGTATCAAAAGTATCTTATACAAAAATGTGTTCCAATTTATTATAAAAAGTAGAAATAAGTAAGTAAGAAAGTAGATTTCCAGTATAATTATTCACTGTCATGTTAAATTATCATTGTAAAAAAGATCTTTAGACTATAGAATAACTTAAAACTTAGTGAATCCGTAGTATTGCCGTCCTTGAGCAAGATTCTCAGAGTTAACAGTTTCAGTTCTATGAAAATAACGTACATTATGAGGCAATAAATTCAAATGCTATGGTCGTTATATTCCTACATTCTACACTTAGTTTAATGGCAGCTTGTATGGTATGTATGGTAGCTAATGGTTATCAGCATACTAGCCGCAGCACTGTACGCACCTGGGTCAATGGTCAACAACTTGCACGCTTATGCATAGATATGAGTGGGTAAGAGTACTTGAGGTTCGTCACGTAGACACCACTGCAATGTAAATATTTGTATAAATATTTTTTGGAAATATCCGAGTCCTGAACAGCTGAAAATTAACAGACTGTCGGCAGGTATAAGTTCACTACCTGTGCAAGTCCAGCAACAAAATTGAGCGACTGTTTGGCAGTTCGTCTCTGCCAAAAAAAAAACCAGTCAAGAACTAGAAGCCAACTTAAATAACCGGACACTTGATGTTTAAGCCATCATAAACGCAACGGAACGTGACTGGTCGCGAAATCGTGGCCAACAATCACCAAAAATAGTAAATTAAAGGTAAATTAACAAGAACAAGAACAACAACGAACAGCAGAGACATGCTCAGCAAATGCATTGCAGTTTAGGTTTAAGTGTGGCGATTGGCAACTGCCAAATTGACTGAACTGAACTACTGCAGGTTAAACTTAAGCTAACTTCAGCTATAACGAGCGGACGTACTACTAACGGTAGATAACTGCCCAACCCGAAAAAAAGTCGAAACTAGAAACCAGCAAATCAAGTCAAGTCGAGAGAACAACTAACTGCCACAGTTAACCCAGCGACAGTTAAAGTCGCCTTCAAATTTGCCAATGCCGTCGACGTCCTTCAATTGCAAACTTGTACTCCCCATAAGCTCTATTGTAGAAGCAGAATAAAAGCCAGAAACACCTTTAAACATTTTGCGCTGCAAGCCAAAAATGTAAAGCAAATGCATGCCAGACTTTGGTGTACCCTGTATATAATTTCATTTTTTTGTAAAAACTTTAAAGAATAAAGTAATGTACTCAGAATATGGTATATAATCATTTATACTTAGTTTACTACTTTATAGAATGAATTAAATCAATAGTTAATGAAAATTTAAATATTAATGTACCCAAATTGCGTCAACACTTTCTGCTGACTAAATACTTAAAATACGTTTACCAACTGTTTTAAAAGTATATATATTTTTAACAACTGCACAACAGCTTTTACAGGGTGCTCAGAAAAAAATTACAAACGAAATATATTTCGCGTCGAAGGTTAACGGCAAAGTCGACGCCAAAAACGATGAGAGAGAAGAGAGCGGTAAACAAAAGCAACTTCATTGCTGCCTGCGCAACGAAGCATGAGGCTAAACACAAAAAAAAACACAATCATTATTTAAAATTATTATTTTTTAACTTCCATAATATGTACATGAACATCCCGGTTGTAGATGAAGTTGATTAAATTTTGTGGCGTGTGTTGTGGTTTGCTAACCCGTTATTGTGGCATAGTTGGCCTAAAGCCAGCATTAACACAAAAGCTTGCAATAACAATACAAATCAATTTTCAATGTGTATTTGTTATTTTGTTTTTATTATTTTTACTAATGTTAAGTAGCTCGTTACTAGAACACAAAGCAATCAAACGTATAAACTTAGAAAACACGCAGTTTTAGCATTACTGCTGCAAATGTTAGCGCTTACAGTCTACAGTTTGGCATTCGGTTTTAGATGCACAGCTGTAACAGCTCTGTTAGCTAGTACACAGCAGCTGTAGTTCTGGAGGCACTAGTCAAATGTTTAAGTTAAATAGTTGCAGAGCTGCTGTGCAAGTGAATTATGCCTGTTGTTATGTTGAAATTAGTATAATTTAGTAATATAAACACAATAAATTGTACTATTTATTAAAAAAAACATATAATAATAATAGTTTTAGGTTTAGAACAAAGTTGTCAGTTTGAAAAACAGTTGCTTAAAACACGTTTGATTTGTCATTTGCAAAAGTCAAGAAGCTCATTTGAACATAATCGTAGCAATCAGGTTATCGCTCTTATAACACTTCTATATTTTTTTTTTGATACTTCCAGTTTCCGAATTGTATTTATACAAATTATTGAATTCAAGCGATTACCCGAAATTTATTTGATGTGCATGAAGCGGCTGAACACAAAATACGAGTTCATATTTCAGACAGGCAAATAGACAACTGTTGTCAACAGTAGCTCTAAAACTGTACTAACAAGTTACTACTTTGCTAATTTAATCAAAGCGTTGATTTAAAGACATTTAATTCCTTTTAGACAAATGCATTTTGGTTAAGCACGTCAATTAAATTATATACTGCAATAAATACGCAAATGGAAAATTACCACCCACACAGCGGAGAAAAAGAGAGAGAGAGGCAGGGAGAGAGCGGGAAGTAAGAGTGCCAGAATGAGAAATCGGAAACGGAAGCAGCATTGGCTGGCGGCTTTTTGGGTTCCACAACCACAGCTAACACCTCAGAGATGAAACAAACCTAAACCCAATTTCACAACCCCCAACTCCAACCCCAATCCCCATCCCTAGTTTAGTTGTCTGTAACCCTGCGGCGCCTACTTACAACATGCTGTTAATTTATGCTAAACGCATCGCGTCTCTGCATTTAATTGTGAAATTAAATTTGATGCGATTAATGTTGACACAAGACGCGATTACTGCAAACCCTGCGGTTGTCTTGAGGTCGTGTGGTCTAGTGGTCCTGGCTCTAAATACCTCGTAATTTTCATTGCACATTAGCCAGCGTATCATCGATACGCACCGATGTTTATCAGTGCTCTTCCAAATACACCTATTTGGATCGCAAAACCCAAAGCGTTGCATAAACAATAATTAAATGTAGCCAAATTAAATTTAACACACACACACACTCGAGTGCAAAACACAAAGTGACAGCTGGGCGGAGACACAACAACCTACAGCATAGAAATGCCCAGCATAATTATGCGGTGAATTTGTCCACATATGTATGTATGCGAGTATGCATGTGTGTGCAGTTTAATTACAGAGGTCTACACTGCACACACCAACAACAAAAACAATAAGTTGGCAATGCCACAACGCACAAATACGCTACTATAATGAAAATATCAATGCCTAATGTACTATATAAGCAGCTATAGTTTAAGTATTATATTTAAATTGCTTATTAATTGTCTTTGAAATGTTGCCAAAACATTTATTTATTTTATTATATTGTATATTAATTTTTTATTTAATTGTTAATTTTATTTTATTTTATTATTTTTTTTATTGATCGGATTGGACTTTTCTGTGTGTTTTCCCAATACTTTCAACAAATGTTGTATTTAGTTTTTGGATATTCTGCATTCCACAGACTTATTAACTTTTTAAATTTTTATCATTTCAGTTTTAGTCTTAATTTTAATAAAACTTTTACTTTAGCACATTTTTATTTTTTTTTTTTTATTCAAAATTTTTGAGTCTGCTCTTAGTCAAAGTTAGTATATTAAATAAATTTAATTTTCATAAATATAATAAATAAAAAAACTTGCTAACTAATCAACTTATACATTAGTTACTTACCTAAAAAATTTCCATATATACATACTTACTGACATAGCGAATATATACTTTTATTACTATATGTAAATATAATAAATTTTTGTTGGTTGACGTTATGAAAAATTGTAAAAAAAAAATATTTCCAGCCGCTAGTAAATTCATAAAATAAAACGAATATTACAAAGCAAAGTTTGTGGCTTTAGCTAGTATAAAGTAAAGTTCAACTAGAAACAATTGTTTTATATATGGATTATTACTTAACAAATAACTCACAAATTTTCCATAACGCTGTCGTTTTGTCAAGCTTAACAACAAAACTGTCTATTGTATAGAAATATATGTATGTATAAATGAAGTGCAACAATACTTGTTATAGATTATTACAAGTTATGACTACATTGTAGCAAACTTTGCAACAAAGTTACTATACCTTCTTAAATGTAAAATGTATTGTAATAGGCAGCTCGACATCTTTGCATAAATTCAAATTAGTTTCACCTACCTCTTTCTCTAACTCACTCTCTCTCTCTATCGTTCTGTCTCGCATCACTTTTAATTTTGTATCTGAGACAATGTTCCTTGGTGCTGTCAGCTACGTAACAGTATCTACATCTGATTGTTTGTGTGTGTGCGTATGTGCAGTGTTTATTGGCATCCATTAGATAATGGAATTTATGTCAAACATTTGTCGAATACACTCACCACACACACCATACACACCGACAAAGTGGCCAGTCAGGCTTTGGGGTCAGTCATTAAATTGTTAATGTTTAATATTAAACAATACTATTTAATATAGAATATATTGTATATGTATAAACATACAAACTCTGTGAGTGGCAGATTCATCTTTGTTGGACTTGTATTTGCATTTTGACTAACTGTCATTCAATTCATTATAAAAAAAAACTTCAGCATTTGCATATCAATAGAGCCAAGAGCTGTTCAAAAATGGCAGACGCAGGCAGGACTGTGTATTTACACTAATTAACACAAAAGTTACAGCGCACAAATAAACACGAATAATTGTAATTAATGCGCTTGTGTGCATTTTACTCGTATCCATATCATATCATGGGTATAAGTATATATTCATTTGTATATTCATAAAAATTGTATGCTGAAAATAATATTTGTTGGTCCGTCCGTCCATCCGTCCGCTCATCTCACTCCTACAACCACATCCACTTTTCCAATATAATATAAATAAAATGCAGACGGTTCTGAATGCCAATTTTTTTTTATTGTAATTGAAGAGCACTGCAACCATTTTTTTATAATTATTATTTTTTCCTTTATTTTTTTATTAATGAAAAGTGCAAATAAATGGCATAAATATGAGTTTAATTAAAATTATTATGACATTTTGCAAACGTAATGTTTAAAATCATTTCGTTTGCTGATTTTATCATGTCAATGCAAACAAACTAAAGTTCTAAACTTTAAATTTAAAAACTTAATTAAAGAAAAAGACTTGAAGTTTAAGCAAAATGTTTGTATTTACACATTGAGGTTAATCGGGGTTATCCCAACTCAGTTGCATTAAATGTTAATTCAATTAACATGAATTCAACATTTAACAATCGATGACATCAACTGCTTTATGCGCTGTTCTCTAAACTAATTATACTTTAATAAAAACAAACAATAAATTTGGCAAAAAATTAGCAAAAACAAGTCCAGCAAGATAAAGTGTTGAATGGCAACTGAATCTCCTGCTACTACAGAGGAACAAAACGATCTCAGTACAAAATTTGTTTACGAATCCAATCGACCGTTTCTCAATTTCACTCGCTCGGAGTAAATTTGTATGCACAGAATGCGACAGCTAATCAAAATTTATATTTTTGCAATAACGAATATTGAACTGTTTGTTTCGAGTAATTTTTTATACGTTGAGTGGGAATGAGTTGTAGTGAAGCATACCCTAACAATGGGTATAACAAATATTGATTGATTGAAATAACGAGGCGAACGTTTTATAGTTATCTTTCAATAACTTAGCCAAGTAGTAAGTAAAGTGAAGAGTTCTACTGGGTACAAAAGTACACTGTGAAAAAATTCAGTTTAATATAAAGGACCTGGAACTTTAAACACTTAAAGAACAAAATGATTTTAATTTAATTATCTTGTAGTTCTATTAGGTTTATTGAAATTGTCACCATAGCTTTACACAACTAAAATATGTGATAATATTGGCAATTATTAAACTTTCTTTTGAGCAAATAAATTTTTAAAATCAAGAAGGTTTTTAAACAGACATTTAACACATTTTTGTTAATATAATTAATTCAAAAATTATTATATTTTAATATTTTTGTACCAATTTTAAAATCAAGATGTTTCTTTTAGTTTAATTAATTTAGAACATTTTTAAGTAATGCACATGTTTTATAAATAGCATTATAGAGTATTCCTTTATCGAACTGTTAGCAAGTACCTTCTTTTTATATTTGTTTACATTCGAGAATTTCGCCTGGGGGGATGCAAAACAGTAGATCGCCGGGCGTACTTAAGCAATGCTGCTGGCTACCAATAGGTTCATTTCTGTTTCGCATCTAGACGTTGGCTAATACATATAGCCAGCCGGACTTGGCTAATAACGTTTTGTCGTTTTTCGATTTTCGACCTACGCTTGGTCAGTCGCTCATTAGTTTAGCACATTACACAATTATTTGCATACTACATCATATAAATAATACAATACACTTTTTTGTGCACCTGATGATTGAGTGTGTGTCAACCGCGAGTGTGTGGCTTTGTCTCTAGTCCCCATCTGTGGCTCAGCTTAAAATTGCAAATGCGCCATTCGATTCGAGTCAGTTGAATGAAAGAACTCAATCTATAATGACAGTCGATACTTCTCTGTTTATCTGGTTGCTCTGTTGTGCCGTGTTCATCTTCTTACTGTATGCGTATCAACATCAGGCTAGGATTAATCGACAGACCAGCAATTGGCCGGGTCCACCATCGCTGCCCATCATAGGACATTTGCATATCTTTGCCAGGATAATTGGTCCACGTCCATTTAAGCGCGCCTCGGAGCTGATCAACTGTCATCTTAAGGATCATCGTGGCAAACTTTGGCTTGGCACTAAACTCTATCTATTCGATTGTAATCCCAAGGATATTCAGGCTTTGTGTAGTGCCAAGCAACTGCTGCAGAAGACGGCAGACTATCGTGTATTTGAGAATTGGTTGTGCCAGGGTCTCTTCACCAGCGGCGTGGAGAAATGGACGCATCGCAGAAAGATGATCACACCGGCCTTTAATTATGGCATGATTAAGCAATTTGCTGAAGTGTTTGAGCGTCAAGCTCGTATTTTGGTAGAAAGACTCTCCAAGTTGGCGGAGACGCATGAACCAGTCGACTTCTTTCAATACATCAGTTGTTATACACTCGACACGATCTGTGAGACGGCATTAGGTGCGACGGTTAATGCACAGTCGGGTCAAAAGTCAGACTACTTTGATGCAGTCAGAGAGTGAGTACACAGATCATACGCTTGACTCTAGAATCATTTCTATATATCTTGCTTCCACAGCATAATACACATTATTGACTACCGTCTAAAGAATCTTTTGTACCGCCAACCAAACATCTACAACCTAACCTCACTGGCCGCAAAAGAAAGGGAACTAATAAAGATACTACATGGCTTTACAGAGGGTATTATTAAGGAACGTTTGGAGCAATTGAACTACGATCAGCTCAATCGCAATTGTGCGGATACAGAAAACGCTGAGTTAAGTGCAAAAAAGACACTCAGTTGTCTGGATACCCTGTTGCTGGCCAGAACAACGGATGGTAAGCCGCTGGAAGTGAAGGACATACGCGAAGAAGTGGATACCATTATATTTGGTGGCTTTGATCTCACTGCCGCCACTCTAAAGTTCTTTATGTACAACATGACTTTGCATGTGGAATATCAGCAGCTATGCAGGGAGGAGATCATTCAGATTTGTGGCACAGATTCGGGGGAAAGCATAAGCATGGAGCAATTGAATCAACTGGAGTATCTGGAGATGTGTATTAAGGAGTCCATGCGCATGTATCCTTCAGGGCCCATTACGGCCAGAAGAGCCACAGCCAACTGTAAGATAAGTAAGTATATTATACATAATAAACAATTAGCAATCATTCAGTTTACATTCACTGCTTTCAGATGAATTTTTTATACCAAAGGGCAGTGATGTCATCATTTCACCTTTGTATATGGGTCGCTGCAAGGATTTCTTTCCGGATCCTTTAGTCTACAAGCCACAGCGTTGGGCACGCGATGCCGAACCAAAGATAGAACCTTCCACATTTATTCCCTTTATGACAGGAGCCCGAAGCTGTCTGGGACAGCGCTATGCAATGGTCATGATGAAGCTAGTTTTAGTGCATTTACTGCGAAGGTATTATTTTGAACCCATTGGAGAGCGTCAGGAGAAGGCGCGTCTCATCTTCATTATGACATTGCATACCAAAAATCCCTATTATTGCAAATTGCGAAACGTTGATTAGCTAGATATAAGTGTAACTAAGAAATTATTAGGTATTAAGTCAGATTTAAGTTCACTTTAATCAATTGCAGCAGACATCTCTGTTAGTCATTGAACCTTTTGTCAAGTCCTTATCAATTCACTTTGCCCGACTCCATTCACCAATTTTTGTATTGCATACTTCGCGGCGCACACAAATTACGCATCACATTTCCGCTTTTAATGACGATGGCGACGACGCGTATATAAAGTAAAGTAAATGCAAGTGGTAGTCGACTACGAAATACTCTGAAGGTGACTTTAAGCAAGTAATAAATTTACATAAATTCTGCAGTTTAAAATAAATGTGTTTAAATTCTATAAAAATTAATTAATTGAATAAATTTTGTCTTTTATAGCGTTTGTTATTGAGTCTTCAGTATTGTAGTATTGTTTAATACTAAACATATGTGATTAACAAAATCTATGCTACTTGCTGTTGTCTGCTACAATAGTATACACTTCCTTAACTACAATTCGAATCATTTTTCGACCTTTTTTACCATTTTTTATTTGAGAAACGCGCGTTCGTCTAGAAAATAATTTGATTTTTTTTCCTGCCTCCGATTTTTTATTGTGCGCGCGCTGCGGAAAATCAACAAACATTTCCTGCCAATGGCTCTGTGTGTAATAAATAAAAATACATAAAGCAAACTCAACCCGAACCCAAATCCGATGCCACACGCATTCATGTATCCTGCCATCATATTCCGGTGCAAATTATGACCCGTTGCCTGCTTATTATTAAGAGACGCCGAGGACGGCGATATAGAGATGGAGATGGAGACTGAGTTGGAGTTATCCTTGCTGGCATATCCTTAGTGAGCGCATAAAATGCAATTTATTTAAATAAAAATCAAGTTTAATTTGCAGTGTCGTAAATTTTTTGTTCGTTCGCATTGAATTTCACGCTTTTGTTAACAAGCGCATAAAAGTTTTGTACTCTGACAACTGATAGCACTGAATATGAAAAGGGGAGAACATATAGAGATATATAGAAAATAGTATACATACAGTGCACTGAACTCTTTACGAATGCGTTCTAATAGATCGTTGAATATATTCTCTTGGATTAAAAGAGTTTATCAGCAGCTACTGAAAAGTTGATACATAAATGTATTAAAAAACAAACTAGTTGAAATACTTATGAAACAAAATGTATATAATTTGCCTTTCTTTAAGCTTTCTCTCACTTTAAATATATTGTGGCTTCCCTTATTTCAGCCTCGAACCCTCATGTAACTCAATATGCTTTCCTTAAACGAATTGTAACACGTGATTCAATTTCATTGAGCAATTTTAATTGATTGCTTCAATCGATTTTGTCAATTTTACTTTTAGATTTTCCCATTTTCTAGAATTCTTGTTTTTTTATGTGCTTTCATAGCCACTTTATTTGCCGCTTGTTGTTATTTTATTTTTGGCAATTCAATTCCCGATTTTTATGGGTTTTTAATGTGCAAATGCAGTTACTCCTTTTGGTCCTTATGCTGAGCCACCCCTTAAAGCCTCTCACTCTCACTCTCTTTCCCTCAAAACACATTTGTAATGCGACACTTAAATGTATTCTATGATTTTTATGTATTTTTACAGCTAGTTTATGTTCGACATGTTGTGATTGCGCGTTGAGACTGTTCGGAAACTTCAGCCATATGGGCTTGTAAACTTGGCTATTAAAATTTAAAGCAAATTTGGCTGGCAACTTAAAGCTGAGCGTCTAACGCTAATTAGGGACTATTGGGTTGAATAGATTCCTATCACAAACATCCCCATTGGCCATTAGACTTGGCACAATATTGACATAATCGACTTTCAGCTGACGCACTGCACACAATTTGACCACAAATGAGGCTTAGCCTCTGGGCCAACAAACTTTGGTTGGCGTTTACTTCAAAGCGACCCAACCATGATAACCCACCTGCCCCAAATGGCAACCGCAAAGCGTTGCATGTGTGTGTGTGGTGCAAATGTTGTTGCATTACTCCTCCGCAAAACAATGACAAATGTGTATTGACCATGAAGCACGAAGCTCCTTAACTTACCGCAAAGTTACAAGCTCATGCCCTCACTCTTCTCGATTCAAACTGATTAAAATGACTAAAAAGCAACTTGGCCTAACCCAGAGGCAAACCAAATTAACAGCCCAAAACGGCATGAAGTATGCAAACAATAAACTTATGATGATGTACAGCTGCTGGACATAAAATTTTCTGAAAATGGCAAAGGCAATAAAACAGTTTCATCTGGCACAAGATGAAGGCGATTTGATGTGTCGTTTAATGAGCGAAACCCGTGAAGAGATCTACAAATTTAGATAAGTAAAAATATGACAGCTGCGAGCTGAGAACCAAGTACTCATCATAATTAAGAGACAGGGATCGAGCAATAAAAACTGTAAGGATTCATATGGATAATTAAGTTATGGCGGGTGTCAAGAAGGGTTGCCCGGGTTAAGGGTTAACGCCAATAAAATGTCCAAAAAGATCGTAAAATATTCAAGCTATTAAAAAATACAACTGGACTACGCATATTTTAATGCATAATTTGTTTATGTTTTTTTTAGAGCCGAGCATGTTTTTATGATATTTTAATTTAGCAAGTAAATAACTCTTGAAGATGTTTAGAAAACTTAAAGAATTTCAAATAAAAACTCAAGTTAAAGTCGATTTACCTTTTCAAATCTAAATGCAAAACAGCAACAGGGGTGAAGGTTTGTGAGCTTTTAGCTAATGCAATTAAGAAGTCTGCAAAATGTAAGTATAAAGGAAAAAAATTAGCAAATATCTAAAAGGGTTACCCAGAGACTCCGAGGCGAGTCCAAATTACAAACTGTTGCAAAAATGTCAAGTTAAACTTTTTATGCATAGCAATTTTGGCCAACAGACAAACAGCAGCTGTCTCTGATGCGGGGTGGCTAATTACAGCACAGCAAACAACATAATAGAAGAAAAGACGAAAGAAAAAAGAAATTAAATAATATAAATAAATGCAGCGGTGCAAAGAACCTTTAAGAGAAACAAACCTGGACTCGAGCTCCACACCATCCCCCAAAAGATACAAATAAGACGTTAAACAGACTCCCAAACGAATGCCAAGCACGTTTTCAGCTACAAAACAAAAACAAAAAACTAATACTGAATTAATTAAAACAAAAAGTGCATAGGGAAATTGTATTTTATTCGGGTAGCTGTTCTATCGAAGATGTCAGCAACATGCAAACTCTCATACACTCAAAACAATTACAGCTGCAATTGTAAGCGAAACCGTAACAGAAACTGTTTGTGCAACTGCAACTGCCACAATTCCCATTGGCTTGTTGCCTAAAGTTTTGTTTACACAAACATTTTACAAGGCAACCGCCGAGCAAAAGTTAAAGCCAAAGTTAACACTTACCCACAAACAGCAACAGCAGCAGCAACAATGTGTTCAGGCCGCAAAACAAGTGGCCAAAACCCATATGAAAAGTTGGCTACAAACAAAGTTGCAGACATTCAGTGCAGCACCAAATTCAAATGGCCAAAAGTCAAACTGATATGGAATTTGTAGCAAAAGTTTGAGGCAATTGTAGTAGCTTCAACTATACCTTTGTTTTAATATACCTATGCAGAGTTTGTTATTTATAGATAAACAAAGACAAATACAGAGAAATAGTCAGAACTTTTAAAACTTTATGCTAGAAATTTGTTGTTGAACATAATAATGTTGATTACATTAAGAAATATGCCATTTAGTTGTATAAATACTTTAAAAATTATTGAAAATGTATATAGTTAGAAATTAAATTGTTGACTGTATTAAAATTCTGCATTTTCTAAGTGCTTATATCAATTGCTGTTTAAAGTGCACATAAAACCCACAAATTGGATTTGACTTTTTAAAAATTAAGGGTTAAATTAAGCTAAAAAGGATTAAAAGGAGTGACATCTCAGCATTGTAATGCTTCAGAAATCAAAGTACAAAAACGGGTTTATCAGCAACTACCACAAAATGTTTCAATTTTTAAGCCTATTAAATGCCAGTATCAAAAGATGTCACGATATCAAATCCCACCAAAAATAAAAAGTAATGAGTTGCAGTTTTAATTACTAGCAAAGCGACTCAGCACAATTGGATACAAAACCCATTAAAAATTGAAAAAGGTAATGCCCCCAAAACAGAAGAAGAACTCAAGTGGCAAGTGGCAGGCAGAACAACTGCGGCAACATTTGGAAAAGCAAATAAAGATACAAATGAAAGAAAGAAATGCAGAATACAGCAGGAGAGTTGTCAGTCAGATTTGATGCGCAACTAATGAGTGACCAAGGAGAAAAGCAAAAAAGAAAAGCGAATGGAGAATGGAGTTGGGGAATACTCAACTTAAGTCTATTGCCATGGCCGAGCACCTTGTCTCAAGTCAAGCGGGTCCAGTGCCAACACTTATTTTAATGAGAAATTCTAATTTCACCAATAATACAAAAGAACGCCCAACAATTTCCCCCACACAAAATGCAAAGAAATGTGCACAAAAAATGTGGCATTTACTTGTGTTTATTCTTGGATTTTCCTCAGCAAAAATGATAGGGGGAAAACTGTGATTGCTTTTCACCACTCGTCCGTGACGAAAACAAAGGGCAGCCAGAGCAGCTCCTTGGCACAAAAAATTGCCCATCTTGAAATGTCTTAAGTAGAATTTGGCAAGACTGCAGTCTGCAGTTAAAGTTGTGCTAAAACTGAGCTGAAAAATGTTTACTTGTAGTATTGACATTCATATTTGATTATTTGCAAATTTATGCAAAATTCAATCAAAATTACAGGAAATTAATATGCAAACATGTTGTGTGTTTACATGAACAAAGTTTAATTAAACTAAATCCCTTGGAACAAAAAGAGACAGCAAACGATGTTTGACAAGTTGTCATTGGACAACAACGAGGACATGTGGAAAAATCTCAAGAAAATCAAATAAATAAATGCAAGCAAGTGCTGAGAGAAAAACATATAAAATTACTTAAATTGTTATAATTTTGTGCTCGGTTTTGCTCAAACAGAATTGCCTGTCAGAATGCAAAGTATCAAGTAAAACTACTAGGCGGCGCATCTTCTTTGGAGATAAAGTTGTCATACACTAAGGTATACTCATTCTACATGTTACACTCTTATTGTTACACATGGCCAGACAATGTACGGAATTTCTTGTATTAAAATCGAAATGGCCAAGAACAAGAACAACCCTCCCAGAGTGGCCCACTCCAACCCCTTGGATAGACATACATACGTTGAGTACTACAATACTATTCTTGTTCTATTTGGTTACGCTTCCCCTTACAGCTGTCAACATGTTTAATTGAAACTGACACTCAGTGTCATTTTATGGCCATTGCCATGCGTTACCTTAACTCGCATTTCGAACTGTAACTGTAATTCGACTTGGCCTGGCCCAGACTCAGACACATACTCCGACCCAGACTTCTGGCTTTAGCTTGATTATTGTGGGCACATTCCTATCGAAGTTGAGTGGTTCGATGTGTAGGTTTGGTGGTTGCTGATTTCTACGAGTGCCTGTTGTATATTAGTTTAATTTATGGCCAACAATTTCGTATGTGTTTCGGCATGCGAGCTTTGACTTTGCTGATAAAGTAAACAGCATACTAGGCCTAGAACATTTCGTATAGGCTGTAACTGGCTAGGTTTGCCCACAATTTCTTATTCCAGCTTTATAATTATATATATATTATAACACACATTTTCTAATTATCAATTTATTACACATTTTCCAACACTGTCTGGGCAAATACATTTAAAGGGTTCTTTGAATTGTTAGCATTATTTATTTTTCTCACTCAGACGCGTTTAAGTACTTAATACTCCAAGTTTCGGAACAAGTGATTTCCTTCATATATATTTCATTAGGTGGTTTCCATTTCGAGGGTGGTTCTCAGCTAAAAGGTCACTTGATGTCATTTTGACGCCACTGATTTGTATTATTTGTACAAAATATCAACGTAATTCCTTTGACAAATCAATTGCCAAATGCTGCAGAAGGCTAAGGGCTTTCAGTGGCCCATTGATAACGACACCTCTCGAATAGTGTTTGTCGAAATTCTTGAGAATCAAAAGGTTCCGACAGTGGTGTTAAATATGACACTTGCACAAAGATCAAAAACCAAAAGAAGCTGTGAAGCTGCAGGCAACAGCAAACTATAGGATACAAATTTTGTAGTGTCGGAAATATTCAAAGAAAACGCAGGTTTTTTTTTTTAACAAAAATCAATTTTTATGCAAAATAGACATAAATTCAAACCACAGGGGAAAAGTTATTTAAAAGGGTTGAGTTTATATTTTACATAACTCACGGTAAGTATTAAAATAAACTTTATTCCTTTGTTGGTAACAGCTGGTTAAACGTGGTAAGGTCTTCCAGATGTTGTAATCTTTGAGTAAACAAACCGAAAATCTGCAAATAGCTTAAGTTATTCTTAGAAACCAAACGAAATATATTTCAATTGAATTAATTTAAATGCTATAATTTTATATAGACATTGATATAGTGAGTTTTTAAAGATTTAAGATTTAAATTCTTTCAGAATATTTATTTCGAATTTGATAAACACATCTTCTACATATCAAATTCATAATTAAATTAAATAACTTTAAATACTTTAACCTTATTTAGACATTGTAAAACTTTTCCATTTATTACGAATTTTATGAACAAATTTCCTATATGTCGTATGTAAAAAATAAAACACTTTTCCACAAAATAGTTCTACTCTCCAGTCCACAATACTCAAACTCTATTCAAATAATCAATTTATTATGAAAAGTAAACCTCAGTTGGCATTCCTTTTAGGAATCTCCACTGACTTTACTCTCATACATCAATACTATCAATATTTTAGGCATAAATAGTCTATAACAGAGAATGGAATTCAATAGAGCTAAACGGGAGAATAATCTGGAGTCGTTAGACACCATGCCAGCTGGAGAATTGAAGCAGTTGATTTTGTGGCACAATTGGCGCAAAACTGCCACATTCTTCTTTATGATGCTGATGATTCTATTGGATACATACAGCAATTCGATTATAAGTGTGGTAAGTGTTGCTGGCGTGTTGCTGCTGTCGATGAGCATGGCTTATTGCTCATATATTTGGGGCATGCGAAAGTTGCGCAAGAGCAACAATTTGGATCATCCTTATCAATGTTATCTGGAGACTGAGGCAAGTATTTCCGAAGAGGCAGCTGCACGTGTGGCGCGTCTAATTGTGGCTAAACTTAATCCAATTCTGTGGCAATTGCGTTCGTTGTTTCTAATTGAGGATTTGATTGATTCCTTGAAGCTGCTGATAATGCTGTGTGGTCTAAATATTGTGGGTGATTATGTCAACGGTTTGACCTTGTTGGTATTTGGTAAGGTGTAATTATAAAACACAGTTTACATATAGTTTAATCAGCTGCTTTATAGGTTTTGTGTTGCTTTTTACGCTGCCTAAGTTATACGAGTGGCAGAAACCATTGATCGACGCGCAATTGGGACACTTGCAATGTGTGAAGAATCGTTTATTTAGCGCCAAGAAGAAGACTCACTCTTCGTCTCCAACTGCCACAGTTGATCCACAGATAGTGTGCCCCAAACCGAAACCCAGGCAAAAGAACGCAGAAATTGAGCATGAAATCGGAGACCAACTGGGAACATATACTATGCAGTCCACTGAGCAGGAATTTATCTGGCAACATCAGGAAATGCATCATGAGGACTATCTAAACTACAAGGATCAATAAGCCAATTATGTAGTATTTTTTGCTACGCAAATCATATAAATAAAATTTCAACAACTGCATAAATTTAATATGTTCAATTTTCTGTAGGAGAAAACCTCTTCACACATTTACCCTGAAATATATTTGTGTCAAAACATGTTTTTATGTTGGCGACGCTGCGTATTTTATGACTTGAAAGGGTCGCTTGGTTTATCGATGCACTGCAGCCCCGAGGATAGTGTAATGTGAACGCATCAAATTTAAATCGTATGCAAAATGCTATTAAAAATATCCACATGACAGCCATGAAGAGTGCCAAAACCACACATAAACTCCATAAACTTGCAGGTCCAAGCCAAGGTAATTAGTTTTGTTTGGGCCATGTCTGTTCATGTCTGTAATGCACATTAAACTTGTCTCTTGTCATTACAGCTCCTTGTAAGCACTTAAATTTTCACAACTGCCAGCCCTGGCTATTCATCAATCAATAGTGGCTTCCAAAACCCCAGTCTGTCTGTCTGTTTCTCAGACTTTGGCGCCATTAGCATTTGATCGTAATACTTCTACTGCGGATTTGTTTAGTTTTTATTGCTGCGCGTAAATGTCATAAAAAATATATATGTATGTATGTATATGTTCTGTAAAATTGCAGCAAATGTGTTGAAATCCGTAAACGGAATATGTTTTTATGGCTTTTGGCGCTTTTAAGGTAATTGCATTAGATTTATTTTGCGCAGTTCAGTTGCACAATTTTCGCATATGGAGATTTTGAGTTTGTTATTCATAGATTTATACACATAGAAGCTAAATTTGCAGCAGACATATTATATTGCTTATAGAGATAGTTTCTATAGGGCTACTGGGTATACAAGTTATTTAAGAACTTTTTCATTAATTTTATGTTCTTTTTACTATTCGATCTTTTAAAAATGGGTTTTTAGCATTAACAAATTAACAAATTCTATCTATTTATCTATACCTAAGCTACTAAGTTTTTAATATGAAAAGTGTATTGTTAGCGAGTCAACTTAACGTAGATCAATAACTACTTAAATATACTTATAAGAATTTGCTATTATATGTTTTTATATGAAGAACAAATTTGGGATTGTCTATAAATTTTGATGAGTGTATGGCATTTTAGAAATATAATAAACTACAAAATTCAAAATATTACAGCTACTAAATCATTTCTTTTTATAATATGTTAATTTAATAAATTTACTAAAATTTAAGATCAAATTTCGATTAAAGTTTAATGTTTGCTGTATTTTAAAACTTGATAAGCTGCTAACTCCTAAATACTTTAAACAATTCTTTAATAATTTTCTTAAAATGATGTTGCTTTAACTCTCTAACTTTTTTTTTCTGAAATCCGAAGTAATCTCTCTTCTCTAAAGCTTCATAGTCTTGCCTGTAATCTACTTGAATCTGCTACGATAAGCTGTCCAAGTGGAAAATTCCATATGCAAATGCCTGATACTAATTATCAACAGAGATTCCTGACAACCATATAACATACATAGTAGAGCTCATCCACTTGCTGTTATGTTATTAACTTTTCCAGCTCAAATGCAAACAGTGAAATGTTTGTAAATTTTTCATTTGCATAACACACATGGGGGTGTTTAGCAGGGGGTTTGCGGTAGCAGGCGTCACTCGCTCATTAATCAGCGTTGTCAGTTCGTCAGTTTGGTAGAATTTAAATAATTTTAAAATGATGACAATAGCGCTTTTCCACACACATCGTGTTTCAGTTTTAAGTAATTATGCACACATGCACAACCAAATAGGGGTACTACCTAAGACGTAATGTAAATTAAAAAACATTAACACTTGCTAACAAATAATCTAAGATAAATTGTGCCATCATTAGTCATTAGCAAACTGAAAGGGCTAGTCTGTAAAGAGAATTCATCACATACCCCGCACTCATGTGAGCTTTCTGTTTGCAATGGTTGCTCAATTTTTCACACACAATTGGCTGCGGGGGTTGGGTATAGAAAAAAGTCCCATTTGCCAGATACCAGGCATTCATATGCAAATTCTGTGGGATTACATTGAAGATTCCTCAATGACAACTAAGCTTGCTACTTGACTGTGTGTTCGAAATTATTTATAGGATGTCATTACAGTACAGACCAGCTCAATATATGTAGAATCAGCAGAAGCTATAGCAAGTACAGTTTAAGCAAAATGTATGCAAGAAAGATGGCATAAGCTTAAATTAAACGCACAATAACTTCGTATATGAGTTTGCTAAAGAAAAAGAACGTTTAGCACCACGAGCGCTAGATGGCGCTGTAGCTGAGTTTAACTCTGCTGATCTCTATACGTGCAAAGTGTTTTCTATTTAAATACTACTCTAAATACTTTTATCCGATCTGTACTAAAATGAAGGAAACTGTTAAAAAAGATTAATTAAAAGATTTTGAAAAATTTTAGTCCAACATCTACTGTGGTACAAAAAATAATAATAATTCGTACGTAAAGTGAAACTAATATAAATTTAACTTTCAAATTTAACATACATTTAATTTAAAATAGCTGTATATTTTGCTAATATAAACTACAAATATACCTAATATTATATTTATTAAATATTAAATAATTCTGTATACTCAAAATACTTACTACTAAAAGCAAAATAGCATATAACCCAAGCCAACAAAATGTTAAACGGAATCTCAGCAAATCCTTTAATGTGCCTAATTGAAACTGCTTTCAGCTATTAAATAAATATGTCGAGTAAAGCAAAGCCAAAAGAAAACCGAGCCAAAAAGCCGAGCAGAGCAGAGATTTGCCAAACGGAAGATTTATGGTGTGCCAAAACAAATTCCTGTTTATACTCGTATTGTTAATATATTGTATTTGAGTTTTATTTGAATTCCGGGACTGGAGAACTGTGACCCGCATTTGTAGGATGTGCTGAAAGTTCATTAATTATGATTGGAGACAGTTGGACAATTAATAAACGAAGCTAGCCAACTCGAACGATGTACGACCAGTGGTTTGGCTGAGCTACCAAAGCTATTGTGGTCAATGGGGATTCCCCCAGACTCCCCACATACCACCACACTTATATTGGGGGTTGGCCGATAGCCAGTAAAAGGAAGTGAAGTATTCTCTATATTTATTTGTTTTATTTTGCTTCTGCTTTTGCTTTTGCGCTTTGCGATTATGATCGGACTTTGATTTATGGTTTTATGTGCAAATTTATTGCCTTTAATTGGGTGTGAGCGAGATAGAGAGCGAAAGAGAGAGAGAGTTGGAACCTCTTAAATACTGTCAGCTAATTGAAAAGACTGTGAAGTGATTTCTGTGATAAGACATACGGATTGTTGGCACTCTCTCTCATATCCAGAGAAAGTCGTTTGTTTAGTCGTCCTCCCTTAAGCGCATTTTGTTGGTTAATCGTAATCGTAAGCCTTAATTAACATTCAAAATAAACAAAACAACAAACCCTCAAGCTGCCCTTTAACCTGTAAGAACGAAAGAAAAGCCATAAATTCATTTTGAAATGCATTAGACAAGTGATGTTTGCATTGGTGTTGCATCAACTGCCCGCAGCAAAGTGCATGCCACATACACCTAGTGGCAGAGTGTGAGTAAGGGATTAAGGTGCAGCAGTAAGGCCAGGCCAAAAGGAACTGCCAAAACAAATCTATGCTCAATGTCCAAGTTGCACCCAAGCAAAAAGACTGAAGTCAACATCACCTTTCAATTAATGCATAATTCTCGAATGTCATGACTGGAAAGTTGCTTTGTTGCACACAGAGTCTATACAGAGTTAACCCAACTCCATCCGCTCTATCCACTCCTGTGTAGCAGACAACTGCCCAACTGAGTTGGGGTTGATTTTACTTAACGCCTCGCCTCAGCACTTAACTTCCGTTTCCTGTTACTTTGCCGACGGCTACAAAGTCCGAGACTTTGAATTTGGATGGAGTCAACGTTGAGGCATTTGCAACTAATTGAAAGTGCAATGTGATGCTGCAGAATGCAATTAATGCCTTCAAGCAGCCAAACACCAATATCCATCCAGTTGCCCAACACCAAAATGCTCTGTCTGTCTTTGATTTGTATGCAACACTCCCCAACAAACAGCAAATAAAAAATTAGAAGGAAAAGTAGAAGCATAACTGCAGTTTGGGTGCAACTTCCGATTTCGGAGTTCAAAGCAACTGACAGACAGACAGTCAGCTTTGGGCTTATTTACTCCGAGTTAACCAACTGCAGAAAGTCTAAGGTAGGTCTATAGGGGGTAAGATTTCATGATATGTGCTCACAGATTTCAGAAAATCATACAGGAATACCAGATAGTTGACAATTCCTTAAAGAACTAGACCAAAACTTTACTCAAATAAGGAAGCAGTAGAGTTGATGTCTTCATAAGTTAATAGTGTAATTTATAACTAAAAACAAAAAATTATTTATAAAAAATTTCAAAAATGTTACAGAAAGAAGATAGAGTCTTAAAAATTCAGCTAATTTTTCGAGAACTAAATTGGATTCATTAAATTTATAAATTTATATTTTTGTTGAATTTAAGATAAGCAATTAAATTAATTTCATTAATTTTTTTAAACCTACTATAGCCAAGAGCTAAGTTTCCCTTTAGCTCAACTTATGCCAATAAATTTATACCGAAATATTTAACAAACATAACATTTATATTTATTATACATTCCAAAAGATTTAGTTAGCTGAAAAGTGAAATGCAAAAAGGAATGGGTTGAAAAGCTTACTTAAGGCAAAAACAATAAATTGCTTTTTAAACACTTACAACTTACAAGCTGCAGGTTGCAAGTAGCAAAATGGTAAGTGGCATGTAGCAAGTTGCAGGGTGTCAAGTGCATTTGCCGTTTTGCACGCTTGGCTCAGCTCGAACTTGCAAAACTGACAACTTTCTAAGAATAACTGCAAAGCGATTTGCATATTTTACACCTCTCGGCGGGCATCAAAGGGGTAAAGGGGAAAGCGATGCCAACTTTATCGCACACTGTGCAGCCAAAACAAGGCACAACACACACTCACACACATGCATTTGTATTCAATAGCCATGTCTCTTACTCGTAAATCTTGGCCAGAAACTTTGGCAGACACGAAATTTATTTATAAACACAAGAAACAAACACTTGAGTAATGCAGGTTGTTTAGCTGTCATAGTCTGTATCTGCATATCAGAAGCTGCCTAAGCTGCAGGGTATACCTCACTACTCCATCACTCCATACTCTTTGGAGTACTTGCAACATACTCAGACTAGTCTTGGCTTATCAATACACATGCTGCATTTGCTGCTTATCAAATAGCATAGAACCCAGTTTTTATATGCTCTGTATTATCAAACAAATAATTTAAAAATAAATTACTACCAAAGTCTAGTCGCTGGCGCCGCTATTTGCCACTTTTATATAGCGTTGCTTTATGAGATTATAATCAAATAAGTGGAAATATTAGTCATACATCAGCAGACATTGAAAATGTGGAGCAGACATAATCGATAAGCATTGATTGCAGATTACAGGGTAAACAATAAATTGTCAACTGAATTTCATTAGCTAAATCAGATTGTTATTAGCTAAACTTTATTTAAAATCAACTACAAACCGTTTACACCGAGTAGGCCATATCTGTTACGACAACTCCAGAATACCCTGTTCCTCAAAATGTCCCAGGGTCGCTTGCAATGTCTTCAGCACTCGTTCATTGTCAAAAAGTTGGCGACGTTTTGCTTTTATTGTTTCGGCATCACCAAAAGTGTGTAAAGTAAAGTCCTTGGAGGCATCCTTGGAGGCACAACAAATGGGTTTTTCACAGACTGTGGCATAGTAGCCATAAAAGAGGCAACGTTGCATTTCTTCCTGGAGTTGCTCATAACTGGGCATTGCTCCTGGATAATTGCAGGCTGTTAACGTATCACATAGACTCTGATGGTAATACTTTACTAGATTCTCGCGCTCAGTTAATAATACTTCCAGTTGCAGACTGGTGTAGAAAAATAGCATCAGATCCACAGCGGGACTATTTAGGAAACAACATTGAAAATCCAACTGAAAAAAGATATTTATTAATATAAATTATATGAAATAATAAATAAAAGATATAATAACTTATCAAATAAATAAATTAAATTCGATTTTTTAACTTACTAGAATTGCATTTTTCTGTTCCACATTAAACAGCAGATTGTTTAACCAAAGGTCCCCATGACAAATCACTTGGAATGCACTGTTCTTGGGATCAACAATGGAACGGATACGCTTGGAGAACTCATCCGGCAATTGAGCACGCATCTTGGTCGCAATGCTGGACATACCAGGTAATTTCTCAACCACATCGGCGGCAAACGAAGTGCCGTCGAAGAGCAACACCCGCGTGAATTCATCCTCAACACCCTTTGCAAAGTGTGAAGGCGCCAATTTGGCGACCAGTGATGGTTGCTCATGTATTAGCAGCATGGAGGCGCCATGGAACCGTGCCAATTTGTGCAAGCATGCGCGTGCCTCAGCCGCTGACAGACCGAGGTAGCGATTCATTGTACCATAGCCCAAGGCACCCAGATCCTCCATCAGATACAATTCTTTGGCCTTGCAGCGCTCCACAAACAAACAACTGCAGTGGAATATTATAGAATTAGAGTTGCTGTGCGTAAACTTGAGTCAATTAACTTACTCAGCACTCAGCTTTTTGTCGGCCAGCGGCATTGAAGTTCTATTTAAGATTTGTGCCAAAGCAGGCAGTATTTGTTCGTACATCAACTGCTCGGTGGAGCCAAGTGCGGCCATAAAGGGAATCAAGTCCTTTACTATGTAGCTGCCATGCTCTAGCGGCGCATTCTCACTTTTGCGATACGATACCTTTAGCCGATAGATGACGCTGCAAAAGTTCTCACCATTCTGGTTAATGGACTCACTGTGAAAACTTTCCACACGCAAGCCATCGCTGTTGTAGCCCTGTGCCAAAGCTTTTTCAATATAGCTCTGCGATGTAGCTGACGACGTTGCCGTTGGCGTTAGTTGCTCTGCCACATTCATAATTGCCGCGTTCTGTGTACGTCCGACGCCGTCAGGTTGTCTCGAAATACTGAACGATATCGCTAACGAAGCATTATGAAATTCGCGGAAGCTTTGAGCTTTAAATTGAGGCCCCCACTAACACAACTAGTTGTAATCAGATAATGGCACACTTATTTAATATTAATTTGAAATAATCTCTTACACGTTTCGTATTTTGTTATCAGTCTCTCTCTTTCTCACTCTCTGTCGCACGCGCTGTTTTCCACTATCATTTTGTTTTATGCTGTAATTCTGAAACAAAACAAGCTTCGGACTGATAACAGAAACTATCGCGAAACCCCAGTTTAACGTAGTTCGCTCAAGGGTATATTCATTTTTAAATTGTAGTAAAGTTTAATTTAATTAAATTAAACCATTTTACTGAAAATTTATGAATATATAACATTTTAATTTAAAATAACGCTATCACTATGGTTAAATTAAAGTAGAATTAAGTCAAAACGATTTTAAATAAAGTCCAATTAATGGATAGATTTAGTTGCACTTCTTTCTAATCAGTTGCTGCTGTAAACAATTAATGTAGCTGTAAAATACATCGATATAGCACGTACAACTCACTTATCGATATAAATGCTGTGTAGAACATGGAGATTAAAGAATATTTTTATAATAAATATGAATGAAACACAACTTAATAAATAATTTAATAAACATAGCTAATGAAATGTCTACTCTTAACAAAGCGCGCCAAATATTTAAAGCAGACAACACTCGGGTTTATTATCGATTTATTATAACTACTCGCACGAAGCACGAACCATTATCGGCATGTGCGTGTGCGCCGCATTTACCAACACTTGCACAATTAACCTCACAATTACACCAGCGAAATCGAGTGAACACGAAATTTAGTAAACATTTGATAGGAAATTTATTTATATTGACTGCCTTGGCCATCAATGGCCAGCGACAGTGGAAAGGTCCAGCAGCAGACCAAAATGCCAGCCAAAAGACTGTCAACGACAACAGCGCCGCCTGTTGCTACTGCAGCAGCAGCAGCAGCCGCAAATAACAACAACAACAACAACAACAATGCGCCAACTGCCGATGCTGCTGCTGAGAATAAAAAGATAAATAATGGCATGACGCGATTAACACCAGCCAGGGACTTGACACTGGGTGGCCGAGGAGCCAGCAAGAAGGTCTTTGCACCCAATTTGCATGCGGTGCGAAATAAAAATACGTATGTAGCTAAAACAAACGATTTATTAAACGATTTTAATGCAAACACTTGTGTGTAGGAATGTTAAAACCTCCAAGGACTTTACACAGCCACGTGGACGAGGACGAGGTGCACGTGGTGGTGCGGGTGCAACACGTGGACGCGGTGGCGCGGCAGGCGGTGGCAATTCCTCGTTGATACAAACAACCGGTGTCTTCTCAGAGGGCGCGGGTGCAGTGCATCTACGCAAATCCTCCAGCGGTGGTTCGGCATATGCGAGGGCAGGCGAAGAAGTTGCTGTTACGCGCAAGCGCACAGATCGCAAGGATGACAAGCTGCAGGATCAGCGGGTGCGTGAGTTAATTGGCGAGGCAAGTGACGACGACGCGGATGAAGCCGATGAGAGTGATAATGAAATGGAGCACGATAAGACTGACTTGACCTACAAACCCATAATGCTCAGCGAGGGTAAGTAAAGCTGCAAGTTAACTAGTAGCCTTGAGCTAAAAACTGTCTACTTCTTCTGCAGGTCTCTGGCATAGCCAAAAGCCCAGCGTAAAAGCGGAAACTGCAGCCATTCCAAAAGCAAGCGACAATCCGGAAGGTAAAAGCTAACTAATGATACAATTAGAATCCAACTAAGCCTGGTTAACTTACAGACTCGCTTAACGTTACGGAGCACATGCAGAGCCTCAATATGAATGTTGCCGCGGGTTTGGAAGAGCCGCCTGCCCAATATGGACGTTATCCACGCAGCATTGGCGCCTTTCTCGATGCCAAACAGTCTCAGATCTTTGTGATGCAGCTGCCAAACGTGCTGCCCTGTGTAACAGATGATGGAGATGAGCATGCACCCGCTTACACAGAACAAGCTGCGTCCAGTGCAGCCACAGAAGGTGCCAACAGTCCATTGCCCAGTTCGACGGCATTTCATGCGCCCAAGCAGAGTGTGCTGGAGCAGCTGGAGGAGGGACAAATTGGCAAAATACTACGCTACAAATCGGGACGTGTTAAGTTGTTGCTGGGCGATACACGCTTCGATTTGGACATGGGGCTGGAGACAGGTTTTCTGCAGGTAAGTTGCAAATGCAGGGAATCCTTTAAGCTTTCTAAACTCTTGTCTAATCTCCACCTGTAGGAACTCATGTCCATTAGCAGCAATCGAGAGCAGCGCAGTGGCAATATGATCAATCTGGGCAGCATACAGGCCAAGCTGAAGGCCACACCCGACTGGGTGCATCTCTTCGAGCAGCAGGAGGCAGCGACACGGCAGCAGCGACAGACGACAGCAGCGTCAAGTGGCACTGCCACCACATAGCAGACATAGTTTTTAGTTTTAGTAGTCGTTACTAATTAATTATTATTTAACTCTACATATTTGGTTAGGAGAAAATGCTCTTTAATATAACAAAAAAAAACAACAAATCCAGAGTCTTAATTTAATGCTTGCGTGGCACGGCCCCTATACAGATTTCCGGCCGTATCGATGGCAAAGTTGTGATCCACAGGATTGGCCAGTGCCGTCTCAATGGCTTCATCCAGATTGTCGCGTGTTATGAACGTCTTGGACGCTTCAATCTCTTGACGTATACGCTCATCTGCACGTTCACGGCGTTCCTCTTCCCGTAATTTGCCCGCATCCAATCGCTCTTGCACATAGGCCACCTTCTCCTCCCGCTCCTTGGCCAGACGCGCTTCACGCTCAACGGCTATCTTGGCATTCCATGCATTGTTTATCGCCATGCAACGCTGAAACTCTGCCTCCTCCTGCTCTGGCGTGAGCACAATGTGATCCGCCGTAGAAGTCTCCTGGTGCCGAACAACCTCCTCACGCAGATACTGACGCACCGAGCGCAGTTGGGTTCTATAGTTAATTTGGAAATTATATATATAGTACTTATAGTTTATTTTGTATGTGTCCTGGTCTCACTTGTATTGATTATGCAGCCGCATTAATTCCGTGCGCTCCTCCTCCGTCTGCTTCTTGCGTTCGGGCACGCGGAACACTTTGCTTTTGGCCACCGGCAACCAACGCGGCTTTCGTCGCCAGCGCACAAATTCCAAGGCGAAATCATTGCTGCCCGTCTTGACAGCCGTCACTGTGCTGTTATTCAGCAATTGCCGCAGCATTTTTGCTTGCTTTTTATTTAATAAAATCAACTTTTGTTGTGTAGTTTTATATATTGGTTACGGCATCCAATTCACGTTCGATAATTAACAACTATCGATAGCTGTATCGATTCGTTCATGTAGCAGTTCCAGCTTGCAATGTACCAACGAACACCAAATGTACCCAAACAAATGAACCAAAGGATTCAGTTCTGTTCATCAGCTGTAGTTGGCTCTAATGAGCGAAAATATCGATAACGCGCTAGTTTAAACGTGTGACAGCTGGGTGTGTGGCAACCCTGGTAATCACCAAAGCAACGACAATGTTAATTTTTTAAACAATTTAAAACTTGTAATATCAAACAGCATAGCTCTTTTGTAAATTGTATATTGCTTTACAAAAAGTGCCTGTAAAATGGATAAGCCGCAAATGATTGAACACTTGCACGAGTCCGTGAACTACACTGTGTACGATACCAAATGGATTCCACTATCCGCTAAATTTGTGGTGCTTGGCTCGAAACCAAATAGTCATGGCATTTTGGACATTTACGAGCTAAACGAGGACAAGCTAGAGAAGGTGAAGTCTGTGGAGAAGAAGGCAGCCTTCAAGTGTGGCACCTTTGGTGCCTCCTCGCTGCGCAATCGCCACCTGGCCATTGGGGACTTTGAGGGACGTCTGCAAGTGCTGTAAGTAGTTTGGAATGATGAAATCGATTGTTACTTACTCACGTGTAATCCCTTTAGCGACTTGGAGCGTCCGGATATGCCCGTGTACAACGTGAAGGCACACAGTAGCATTATCAATTGCATCGATGCCATTGGCGGCACGCAGCTGGAGTGTGGCGCACCAGAGATTGCCACCGGCAGTCGCGATGGTGCCGTCAGGGTCTGGGACATGCGTCAGGGACAGGCACCAGTTGTGGACATATCGCCACCAGCCCAAATGGGCGATGGCATCAACAAGTCAAATCTGCGACGCGACTGCTGGGCCGTTGCCTTTGGCAATACCTACAACGAACAGGAGCGTATTGTGGCCGCCGGCTATGACAATGGCGATCTGAAGCTCTTTGATCTGCGCGCACTAGCCGTACGCTGGGAGGCGACCATCAGGAATGGCATCTGTGGCCTGGAGTTTGATCGTCGTGACATTCCCATGAACAAACTGGCGATGACAACACTGGAGGGTGGTCTCCTTGTCTACGATATGAGAACCCAGCATCCCACCAAGGGTTTCGGTTGGGTGGAGGAACGCAACGCTGGACGCAGTGTGGGCAGCAACGGTGTCATTAGTGGTCCCAAGGCCACAGTGTGGACAGTGCGTCATGTGCCACAGAATCGTGATGTTTTCCTCACCGGCGGCGGCACTGGTTCCATACGCTTGTGGAAATACGACTATCCCGAAAAGCGGGTCGTGGAGGATGGCGATGGCCACAAGGAGGGCGTCGCCGGTAAGCTACAAATGCTCAGCGCCTACACCTTGAGTTCCCAGCCCGTGCACAGCTTCGACTGGCATCCGGATAAACTAGGACTGGCCGTAGCCGGTGCCTTTGATCAGAGCGTTCGTGTGCTGATCACCACAAAGCTGAATACGCTTTAAGCATAGCTTTAATAAATAACTAACTATATATATTCATAAATAGAACTGTTTGTTTTCACTGACTGATCAACGCTCAGTTCAAACCGTAGCAGCTACGATAGTGAATTTCAACACTATATAGACTTAAAAGTTTATTTGGGAAGAGAATGATTGATAGACTTTTTATACCCTCTGAGGGGTTTATTGGGTTTGTGAAAAGTATGTAACAGGCAGAAGGATGCGTGGCAGACCTCATAAAGTATATATATTCTTGGTCAGCATCAACAGCCGAGTCGATATAGCCTTGTCCGTCTGTCTGTCTGTCTGTCTGTCCGTATGAACGAAAGGATCTCAGAGATGGTAAGAGTTACAATATCCGTTTTAGTCAGTATCGACCACATATTTAGTCAGTCAATACAAGTTTGTTTGCTTTTTTTGATGCCACGCCCCATTCGCCCACAATAAGCGTAAAACCAGACATACCTCGTAAGAAATACATGTTTTTGGCGAATATCTCGGTAACTATAACACCTAGGGTCACCAATTTTGGCATGCAGGTTGCTAGATGCAATATAAAGACAATGCCATAAAAAATTTTTGTATGCCACGCCTTCTTCGCCCACCAAAAGCACAATTTCTTTGTAACTTTGCAAGCGGCTTTCTCACTTATTTCTTAACGTATATTTTTGTAACTTAGCATTTACTTGCAGACAAATAATATCAAACGATTGTGAAAATTTCATTAAAATCATACTATAATTAAAAAAGTTCGTCATACAAACTTAAATTTTTATCGCAATAGCAGTGCACTGCTTTCGTTTACGCTGCAGTGTTTACAAGCAGTTCACTGCTTGTGTGTATAAAGTGTACGCAGTGAACTGCTTGTAAGCAGTCCAAAATGAACTCATATAATTGGAAACGATACTCAGAGGGTATTACACGGTCGGCATGCCCGACTGACATTTTCTTTCTTGTTTATTCTGAATACATAAATGAATGTATTTGCTTTGCTCATTTAAATGGATCAGCAAAGTATATAATTACTAGTAATATACAATATAGTGTTAGTATATATATATATATATAAAAATATCGGAATATCAACTACGTTCTCTGCATGCGCTGCTGCACAATGTTGGTGAGCTCGTTTAGCTGTTGCTCCAGTTCGTCCATTTGGGTCTGCTGCTCCTTGGGTACCTCCACCAAACTGGCACGCTTCAGAGCATTCAGACAGGAGGTGGCTGCCAGTCGGCTGGAGTTCAACTGGGATGTGATCATCACATCGCTCTCATCCGCCGCATGCTCTTTGAGCGCAGCTTGGGATAACTCGGCCACTTCCAGGCAGAGACTTAGAGCCTTCTTGGCATGCGCTGACTTCGTTTCCCAGTTAAGCTCTTTGGCCGTATAGGCACGATAGGATTTGACCAGACGTTCGGCTTTCTTGAGCGGCGTTAGAGCCACCAAGGCAGCCAGTTCCCAGACCATGGGCTCGTTGCCATGCTGCACACACTGCTGACCCAGCAGCTGAGCGATGCGACGTTGCAGCGAACTGGATGCCGCCTGCGACGTGGAATCCGATTGCATTTGTCGGGCAATGCCGTAGACAATGCGGGTGAGCACCTCCTCGTCCAAGTAGTGCTGCTTGAGCTCGCCCAGACGCTGATAGGCACGCATGGCATCCTCCCAGTGGCTGGTGTCCACCGACACAAGCATATAGTTCTCCCACACCTTCCAGTTGTTGAAGTTGCACTTGAGTGCCTCGCCCAGCAGCCGATGAGCTCGCTGCTTGTCACCCAGTTTGATTAGAGCCTTGGCCAAATTGTTCCACGACTCAAAGCCATTGGGTTCGAGGTGAGTGTAGGCTAAATACGATTTCACAGCCAGTTCCCAGCGTTCCAGCTGTATGGCCGAGTAGCCACAGCGCAAGAGAATTGCTTCCTGCAGCGAATTAATCTCCAAAGATTTCTCAAAGTGTCCAATGGCCTCCGAGTAATCGGCGCGCCTGTAGTAGTAGTTGCCCCAATAGGCTTGAGCCTTGCCACTCGTGTGCTTGGAATGCTCCCAGGCCTGCTCATAGCACTGCGGATCATCGATGGCATCACCGAGCAGACAATGCAGCATTGTGGTGGGATTCTTCTCCAACTCCTGCCGTATAATCTCAGCGGCCTTGTGACGCAACTCTAGACTCGTGTAGCATTCGATGACCTGCTGCCAGGCATGGATTTGCAAACAGATGTCCAAGGCGCTCTTGGTCATGCCCAGCGAACGCAGCAGATCAACAAGTTGCAGCTGCACCTGCCACTTTGGTTGCAAGCAGGCAGCAAAGCCGTAGGATAAGCGAGAACGCAACGTATGCTGTGCCACATTGTCCAACAGTTTGACGCACTCCTCGCACTGCTTCCAGCTGCGTTCGACGGTGCGTCGCTGACCCGACTCCTGGTGGCAGTTGAGCAGCAGCGCTGCTTGACGCACCTGCAGCGGACCATGCTGCTGATAGAGCAATGTCTGTGTATACGGCTCCAGTTGCTCATCGGCCAGCCGATCCTTGGGTTGTGAACGTTTCAGCTGTTTGCTGGAGGAAGGGGAGTATTTAATTTGGGCATGGTCTTAAGTAAATCTTAAGTAATCTTCCACTTACACCTTGGCCAAGACCAGCGCCTGCAGCACACTGGGCAGCGTCATCACCTCATTGTCCTTCAGCTCTACGAAGCGTATGCGCTCCAGACGTGTATCATCCTCCAGCAGCAGCAGCTGTGGCAATTTGGTCTCTGCATTACTAACTGCTGCTGTGGGCAACGTCTCCTCCTGCTCATTCTGTTGCAACACCTTGAGGCAGAGTTGTGGCAAAGCCTTCTGCTGAAATTTGGTGCGCAGTCCCAGCAAACCCTCCACTTGCAGCTGCACCTGCAGATGCGCACAGAGCTCGTCCAGCTGCTGGTTGGCTAAATCGGAGCGATGGAACTGCAGATAGCCATTGGCCAGTTCCAGCAGCAACAACGCCTGCAGCTCCTTAGATTCAAAGCAGGTGAAATTCGCATGCAAATCCGCGGCTGCCACTTTGAATTGCTCGTACAGCGAACCAGCCAGATCGTCTAGTATATGCTGGTGCAAGCAGATCAAACGCAGACGCCACCAGATGAGCAGCTGTGGAGGAGTCCAATGGATTAGCAGATTTACAGGAAGAACTTTCCTGAAACTTACCTTAGCTGTGGGTTGCGCGGCAATTAAAGCGTCTAGCATTTGCCGTGCTATCAGCAATAGTTGTGGTGTCTTTACATTGGGATTCAGTTCCTCTCCACTCGCCTTGAGCAGCTCCAGGGCATCACAAGTGTCCACTGGCAGCAGCTGGTTCAACATTTCTGTGCAGGCTGCAAGTCTATCGAAGGGACCAGTGAAATTGTTCTGCACAAAGGCAAAAACTAATAGCAGGAAATCATTTAACAATTCCTCCGGCTCCTCCTTGCTCTCTACTCCACCCTGCCTCTTTAGCCAGCGCTCGATTATCGTTTGTAGCTCTTCTAGCGTCCAAATCTCTGCATTGCTCCACAATTTGCGTAGTCGCTCATTGGCCGGCAAATCTTTTTAGGGAAATATTTTAAATATTTCTTTATTTTAAACTATTTATGCTACTCACCTGCCAGCTGCACAGCGTCATTGAAATTGCATAGATAATATTCACTAAACGTTTCCTCCAACATTTCGATACGGAATTCTATTTGCCGCTCCACGTGCAACTTAGCTAGCTGCCAGTTACTGTCTTATCACTGAGTCAGTTCAGTGTTAATACTTCTAATGATAATATCACTTTTTGTCAATTTTGTGTTGCGTTTAGTTGGCTTAGTCTGTCCGCAGGCGCATTAAAATAAATAAATATAAAATTACTGGCAATTGGAAACGCAAGTCCGCCAACCGATTACCGCAAATAGATTGTTCAGCTTTTAACGATTAACATTAACAGGTGGAGTCGCTGTTAAACTGTTTGGCCTGCTGTTAACTACGCACTACCTATCGTTTTGCCACTTATCGAACGCAAAGGCGATTATTCTTGCACGTTAGCTGGGCGGCATATTTGAAAACAACTTCGTATGTACAATCATTCATTTACACAACGATAGCCAAAAGCTTTTAGCATTTTTTTTTACGTCGTAGCCGTTCGTAGCTTCTAAATTTAAATTTCACGGTCAAGGTCGAGTTTACTGCCGCTGTCAGCGTCTACGTCAACGTTGCGTCGTTTAATGCCCTACGCCACAAATTAGTACAGTTTTGGAAATGTGTTATGATAAAACTAATACAAAATGTTTAAAATATTGTATAATTTAATATTTAAAAACTTTAATTTAAATTAATAACAATTACTGTGTACTACTACACACGTTAGGGACGAAAGGGATTATTGATCAACTCGTTAAGAGTTTTGGTTGTCTAAAACACTAGGAGTAATTCTCCAATAACTCAAGAAAAGTTTTTAATTTATCTTATGTTAAAGCTTTACTAACGGTCATAACTGCTCTCTTGTTTGAAAACTGCAAACTTACCACAGTATGTGAGCTAAAAGCTTGCTAGACTGTGTGCTCTTAGCTGCCGACACTCTTAGCTTAAAGCTTTTACCATTGCTTGCTCTGCTTTTCTCTTTGGTTTTGTTTTCTTTCACTCTCTTCTCTTTCGTTTGTTCCACGCCATTGTTGTTTTCTGCCGGCGGTTTTTATCACACTGTTGAACGCTGCACGCCGGCTTCTAGTGCACTAACACTCTGCAAGCGCATGATAACAGAGTTCAGCTGCGTCAGCGTCAGCGTCGGCAGCACCTGGCATCAGCATTTTTCATAGTATCAAGTAGCGTTCATGCAACTTTTCTTCTTCTGCTCCTAGTTTGCTGTTCAACGAAATGGAATTTCCATTTAATTCAAAACATTTTTTAAGTTTAGCTTAAAACAGATTTATGTAACTTTATTTAGTATAACTTAAAATAATTACTTTGTTAAACAAACCAGTTGTTATAATATTTATAACTCAGCTACCTGACTCACTTGATGTAGTTATTTATTATGTATTCATATTTATTGTTCTTACTGACTCACTCGCTTCAAAATCATCGCTCAGCGCAAACCAATAGATGTACGGTTATGAAATTATCAGACATTAAAATTTTTTAGGTAAATCTGATAAGTTAAAATTAATTTTAGTCAAAATTTAAGTATCTCGTCACATATTATTTATGTAAAGAAATATTTGTAAGCTAAATATTTAAAATTATTAATATATGATGGTAGTATAGTATAGTTTATAGCAAAGGCACTGCAAAAAATTAGCGAAACTATAAAAACTCAATGCTATTACTTAAGAATAGCATTTTTAGAATAAATAAAAAGACATATTCGATGGAAATGCACTTTCTATTAAATATTCATTGCTGGCTATGTTCAACGATATTTAAAAAATCACTAAAAATATCAGGCCAGCAAAAGGTCCTAAAACTCTCAAACCTAGACGGTGTTAGTGGTAATTTCCCCATCAAGGTCACATTTCTTTGTTAAATTTATTTGTTAAAATCTTATTTTAAAATATATATATTTCATGTACCGATTTGCTTGCCGACGCTCTCACATTTCCCCTGACAGCAGCCAATTCCATTTTCTTTTGCCACACTCCCTCACTCCATTTCTCAAAAGCCTCTCTCTCCCCCTGCTCGCTGTCTATCAATTACTCAAATTGATGTCAGTGGGTTTTCATGCTATTTAGGTGGCAAGCGAATGTGGCAAACAGCAACAACGGCAGCAGCGTAAAATTTTCATTTTCACTTTCACAGGCCGCAACTTTCACAGCAACGAGATCTACATACCTCTCTCTCTGTCACTCTCTCTGTCAGCTATCTCGCTCTCTCTCTCTCTCTCTCTCTCTCTCTCTTGTGTGTTTTGCCATTTGTTGGCTTGTTGTTGTTACATTCCACACGTTGACCGGCTCTGTCAGTTTCAGTTTCGGTAGCAATTTCAAAAATTTACTACTTTTTGACAGCTCTCAAGTATTTTATTAATTGGGCCTACATCTATAGCTAACATCAAGTATACGCATGGTGCTACTCTAAATTAGCTTTAATTATTTGTAGAGTTGTAATGAAATGTAAGCAAATTCCAAATATGATGCTACTTATGACAAAATATTTAACACATATAGGCCTATTCTCCAACACTACTTAAACTAAGATAATTTTGCATGTAAGCAAATTCCAAATATGATGCTACTTATGACAAAATATTTAACACATATAGGCCTATTCTCCAACACTACTTAAACTAAGATAATTTTTGCATGTTTCTATGTTTTAAATAGCTTCAAATTGACTACCGAACAAGGCAAAAACGTGTTAAAAAGTTCTGCTGAAATTAATTTATTTCGCACTTAATTATTCAAATGCTCAAACGCACACACGCACACGGGTATACAGGCTGACCTTGAAGCACGCGAAGAAGCTACGACTGCGACTTTGACTTTGACTGCCATTTACGTTTGTGTCTTTGCTAACTACAACTCCTGCGTAACGTTGATAGATTCGTTAAGTTTTTAGTTGACGATCAAATAACGTACAGACAGCAAAGAGAGCCTTTGAGTAGATTTTGAGTGTTCTCTTAGCAACAAGAACATAAGCAGCAGGCATAAGGCAGTTATAAGAGACACAGTTTTGTATACTTACTGCCTACATACATACATTTGTACAGTGGAACTATATAGTTGTTTTGTAGTTTTGTTTACTGAAAAGTTTTCGAAAATAGTTTTTTTTACTACGTACTACATATAAACACAATGCGCAGTTGTCGGGATTGAAGATCTGGTTGAAAAATACCGCTGAAATCAGCAAAAATCACAGACATATAATACTAAGTATACATACACTTGAATTAAGTGACATCATTTTTGATGAATTTTTATTTGAAATTGATGTCAGCCTGTCAGTTGTCTATATATGCACTAAATACACAATAAATTTCCAACTGATTTGCTACAGTTGTTCTTTTTATTCAAATCAGCGTTTAATATCAATTTTATGCAAAAAAAGAGAAATACACCTCTGTATTATCTTTGACTTCCTTAAATTTCACTTTCGATATTCTATTGAATGGTGCGATTACTTAATCACTTTGGTTATTTGCTAGTTAATGTAGCTCTTAAATTTCACACCTGCAGCTTGTTTAATCTCATAATATAACATTTTAAATTCCTCCTGCTGCCGAGCCCCCTTGAAGTTGCACTTAAATACAGACACTCAAACATTCGCAAAGTGAATACCCGTCATTCACCTGTTGTGGCAATACCCTAGACAGCAGAGTTAGTGGGGTAGTTAACGCTAAGAGTTGGCTTAAAGTTGTTCTACTAGTAAATGTATATTTTGTTAGCCTTGTTTTATGTTTTTGAGTTATATGCAGGGTGCTTTCAAGTCGAGTTGTTGTTAAATTGCATATTAACATTTGACGACTTGTTATTATGATTATTGTTGTTTTTATTATTTCACATTTGTTTTGTTCTAAGCGAAATTCATACTTCTCCTGACCTTGAGCAATTATTGTTTATTAATATTTGTTGTTTGTGTTATTTTTGCCCAGTTTCAAAGAGAATTTAAAGGGTTATGTTTATGTGGTATATTAAGAGTAACATTAAAGTATGGTTAATATCTACAGATTTGCGCATTCTTGGATTATTTTTACTTGCATGAAATATTTAAATATATATAATATATTAAACAAATATATCTTATTTTTAAAAAATATAAAAATACAACAAACTTACCGTAAAAATAAAAGATATGTAAGATCAAAAATGTTTTTTAAACAATAAAATTTTATGCTTAACTCATAAAAACTAATCATAAACTTCAGTTGCAGTTTTTTCCAGTGTAGCATAATGAAATTTAGTAATATGTGATACGCTTAGATGAGGTTTCTTTCAGAAACATATGAAGAATTTTACTTTATTCCTTTAAGGAATCGGCCCAATGTGTTTTGGTGTTTGATGCGGCAGCTGTTAGTCCACGCTAGTGACGAAATATATACATAAATACTCAAACTGGGCAGACAACAGTCGAGCTACTCTATGCGACTCTCGTGCTCACTTGTCTGTTGTTATTTTGGTGTTGTTTTCGAAATTCGACTATTGTTCTTGCCATATAATTAAGCAAAATGTACGTGTGTCTGCTTGTCCGTCTGTGTGTGTGATATATTCCTGTTTTGTCAGTACAGTTGTTGTTGCTACTTAGTTTCGGGTTTTCGGACATACAGTAGACGGCGTGTGCCAAGATCTCCATCAACAACAACTCGATATTGATGTTGATGTGGATCTCAGTCAAAGTCCCCTCTCCCTCTCAATCTCCTTCTTCATTTCGATTTCGCTTAGCAACAATAATAATAACAATCAAAAGCGAGCATAAATGCTTTAGACACTTGTGGCATTAATCAATTGAATACGTCCACGTGTCGATTTGAAAACGGTGGCAAATAATGTTCATTAGACTTTAACGAGCCACAAATCAAAAATTGTGAGAAATCGCGAAACGTGCGATTTGGAACATAAATTTCTATATTAAAATCGTCAGGATTTGAAATGCGTAGTTTAATGAAATACACTATAGTACATTTGGCATTGAATATTGTTTTTTTTTTTTTTTGTATTAAGTAGAGCGGCAAATTAGCAAAACTGGAACTCAATAAAAAGAAAATCGAACGGAACAAAGGTGTTATTTCAATTGTGGAAACGCCCCAATTACGAGTCGAGCACAATTATTCTTAATACTCGATGCTTTTCAACTTAATTCTGCATTTTTTTCGTATTCTGTTGTATTCACAGTCCTTGAACCCCGAAAGCATTTGCAATTTTGATGCACTTTGCGCAGAATTTTCAATTAATGCGCTGCAAGAAATTGTTCTATATAGTATAGTATATAGTAGATTTGTAATATCAGCTGTGGAATTAAAGCTAAAGAGAAGTGTAGATATATATCGAATTTTATTAAGCTATAATCGATAATCGCTACATATGTTTGGCAAATTAAATTATAAACTTGTTTTAATATTTCGCGATATCGCCATCATCTATTTCAAATGTACGTGTGTACGTTTGTCCCAACTGTTACTCATCGCATTTTTGTACGTCATACGCCCCATTGTCCAGCCCTCGTTCTTACTCTATCTCTCTCTCTCTCGCACTCACACTCTGCCTGCTGTTCTGCCCCTGCTCCATTTGTGCAGTGTTATTGTGAGTTATTTGCGTCGACGTCAACGTCAACGTCAGCGTCGATGTCGACGTCGTCGCTGTCGTTTGGGTTTAGCGGCCCTGTCGCATTTCAAGGACGCGTCGCTTTGTTTTGTTATTGTCTGGACATGTTGTTGTTGTTGCTGTTGCTGTTATTTTTGATACGCTCTCTCTCTCCCTCTCCGTCTCACTCTCTCTTTCCTTTGCTTTTTTCTCTTTACACTGCAGCAGCAACAACACATTGAAAAAAGTGCATTGAAATCAGAATAAAGCAATGGAATTTTTAATATTGCATATACTATAAACTAAATAAACGTATACGGATTACGTATATATAAATTTTGTATATATTTTTTTTTTTTTTGTTAAATGTACTCGAACTTTGCATTTGTTTTGCTTTTGTCGCAATTGTTTATTTAGAATTTTAACGCTTTTTTCGGGGCATATGTATTTTATGGCCGTCTTGATTTACTTTTTGCCAAGACGTAAGCAAAGAGCTGCAAATAAAAGTACATACTATATAGTACTTCATCTGAATTTTTGCCATTTTGGCATTGTTCAAGGTTAAGCTTAGGATGGAGCGGGTAGCGGGGGGAGGGCTAACTGCAGCAGAGCCACATAAATAACATTTCTATTTATCTAATTAACAAATTAAACTCTCAACAAAAGCCGCACCGCATAATAACGCGATAATTTGGCAAATAAAAAGCAGCAGCAGCAGCAAATGTATTTTTGTTTGAAACAGCTTTCGAAAGAAAACAGCAAAAAAACAAAAAAACAGACACGATTTCGAGTTTATGGTCAAGGACGTGGGGTGAAAAACTGTTTAGCGAAAGTGAGAACAAATCGATTTGAAAATACCCTACAGAAAGGGATAATATCAGTTAAATATTGAGTATATGGCTGCCAAATCAAGTCAACTTTTCTGCGGCTTGCTAACTTGTTTTTGCGAACTTCAAGTGATTTATAAAAAAAGCTAAATTTAATATCAATTTTTTTTTCTTTTTTTTCTAATTTATTTATTTTTATTTAATGTCAGACTATGATCAGTCGACATATTTAAAATTAAAGTTATAGTATTAAAATAATTTAAAAGTTTATAATTAGATTTTAAATTTAAATTTAAATAATATTTGCTTTATTTTTAATTGACAAACTGTTTTTATTCTACAGTAAACACTGTCTAAAAATTGCAATTTATAATTATAATAAATATTTACTTAAACTTGACATGGTCCATTAGCGCGACGCCCTCAAGAAAATGATATCAAATATGTATATAAAGCATACATATTTATGCGTATATAATTATGCATAATGAACCGTGGGGGGCTCGTGCTTTTAATTAATGATCTGAACTTGGACGGATCACAGATCACAATCGTGCGACTAGTTTCGGTTTGCAGTTGTCAAAATATCAGCTCTTCAGTTTCCAAAGTCAAGCGGAAGTCAGAGACGAATCAGTGCAAAATATGCTCTTATCTTGATGTGCTTCACACTCCTCTCTCTCTCTTTAACTGATTAGCGTACTAGTTTCAATTGACAAAGATAGACAGAGCAAGAGAGATCGTGAGAGAGTAAGAGGGACGCTCAGTGGGAAGCGCACCTTAATTGAAAACGCAGACGAAGCAAAGTAAATGATATTTTTTTTTTTGCTTTTTACTTAAAGCAAATTCTAATAAACGCCGACGAGCGCAAAATAAAAAGGCATTAAAATATATATACAAAATACATACAACAACAACAACAACAATAAAAGACGCACACAGGTATACAGAGAAAAAAAAAGCAACCAAAATCAAATAAAAAACGTTGCTCAAGGTTAGGGTTATCATATTGCCAAGATCAAGGCTGTACGACTAAAGCTGTTGTTATATACAGACACAAGCATTTGTCAGTCGTTAGCTACACAGACACACGCAAATGTATCTCCCTCTCTCTCTTTCTCTTTCTATCTATCTATCTCTCTGTGTGTTATGGCTATTCTGCGCCAGACAGATCGTCGAACATTGTATGCGTATAGTATGTACGTGCTACGGATGCTTCTGAACACTGGCTCAGCAGTAAGTGTTATGAATGTGTGTTTTTGTCATTTGAATATTTTTTAAAAATTATTGTGTTTTACCTGTGTGTACTAGAAGTATTACAAATAATATCAAGTATGCATTACTTAAAGTTAAATAACATAACTAATTTTAGTATCTTTTGAGTAGCAACATTTATTAAATTTGTTTTGTTTAAGTTCAAGGTTTTGATACTTTAACATTTTACGTAGAATTTTGGTGTTGGCAAATGTTTATCCAATAGACTTTGAGGATCATAAATTTATTTGTTTATTACTTATTAGTCAAATAAGTTTAAGATTAGAATGCTACTGAAATTTAAGCGTAATTAAAGGGTGTTTCGAGAGTTTAGATATCTAAATAATAGATTAGATGTAGTAGACTGAAGAATTTGTGGGAAATTAAGAGCTTAGATATATTTATTTTAATAATTAAATTTAATTATTATAGAAATGTTGGAGGTTGATAAATAAAAGGGGAAAGGACGAGTTTAAATGTATATATTTATTTAACTATATGTAATTATTATAAAGTTTTAGCTGACTGATACTGTTCATATACATAAAAAAGCAATATTTTACAAAAAATATATAATGGGTATGAAATTTCTAAATAAACACATAGAAACACTATCACTTTACAAACATTTTTTAATCAAACATACTGATCATCATGCAACCTAATGAAGAAGACGTATGAGTCTAAAACTTCGACGATATTTCATGAAAAATTCAAGCAGTTGCGCTTTTGACTCATCAACGTTTAAATCAAAGCTTAACATTTAATGAATTAAAATAACTAAAACACATTAAAAATTCGACTACAAACAAAAAATGCGAGCAGCTTGAGTTTTTGATTGGATTAAATATGGTGATTAATTGCTTGAGGAAGTCCGCACAGATATGTTAGATGAGAGTTGGCCCCACACTTTAATATCAACAGATGTCATTGGGTGTGTGGAAATGAAAACGGAATCGGAATCGAAATCGAAAGATAAACAATCGATGGAGCTAGAGGGCTGTGGCTGTGGCATTTGAATATTGAAATATCGGAAGTGTTTGTAGTTTATTCACGTCTAACGGTGTTTCATTCATTTATTATGATACAAACAAACAGACAAACATACATATAAGTGCAAATATGCGTATGCGAAGGAAAACTGGTTTCACATGGTGGACCGTGATTTCAAGATTGAAGTATTGAAGTAAATGTATCTGTCTCTGTAGCTGTAGCTGTAGCTGTAGCTGTAGCTGTATCTCAAGCTGTGCATGCGGGCGACTGTCAAAACTTCTAAGTGCTGCTGCTGTCAAAATGTAGCTGCGATTCAGTTTGGTTTTCCAATTTGTTTGGTCGTTTATTTATTTCTTTATTTGTCTGTTTGTCCATCTGTCTGTCCGTTTGTCTGTTTGTCCGTCTGTTTGTTTGCTAGCTGTTCAAGTTCAAAGCCCAACCCAAAAAGATCAGCTCAGTTCAGCTGAGCGGCTAACTTTGCCTTCAGCTGAGCGACTAAAGCCCCATAGTTAGCTAAGGTCAGTCCATGGCGTTGAAATTGTTTCGACTGTTTGGCGACGCCCAGGTCCAAATATTGACGCAGACGTTGACGCCGATGCCGATGTCGACGCCAACGCTGACACTGACGCTCTAAATACCCGCAAAGAGTTGAGGAAAAACCTTCACTTCACTGCGTGTACATACACACATACCTACTATATCTGTTTGGTGGATACCTTGACTTCAATTCGTTGCTGATCAGAAGCAGAGGAGCTAAACTACAAGAGCATGAAGTTCGCTTGGCAACCCATAACTTGACCTAATTTGGAGCGTGGAAAATATGCCGCTCCAAATTTTAGCCATAATAGACGTACACGTCGCTAGCCCCTACCCCTACCCCTGACCCTGACCCAAGACCCATTCAGTTGATTTGAACTCCTGTTGTCTGGGTGTTTTGTGTTATTGCCATGACTCATGACGTTTTGTTAATTTTTTTTAACCCAAAGCGTCTCACGTTTCAGTTCGTTTCCTGTTTTGGTTTTAAGCCAATCTTTTGTGACTCTTTGGCTTACATTTGGCTCAAGATCAACAAACTCTGTAAACTATAAATTGTTGACAATATTGTACTTAACGGCGACGCATTTGTTTGCACTTGCGATCGGGCAAGTGTCCGATAAGCGATCAAGTATAAATATATAGTAGAGTATACACCACAATAGCAAACAATCGCTCACTGGGGATAACCATTTACAAAAGATTTCTGATTTCACCACAAAACCTATCTCTATTAATAGCAGCTGGATGTAAGTTCAATGGCTTTCTTTCTCGGCAAGATTACGCCCACACATTCAGACATTAAGAATGTCGTGCATTACACTTATATATCTATACAGTTCAGGTATATACTTACTATATGTATGTATGATTCACAATATAATTGCCTTAAATTATATGTGCTGAAATACTGCAGGTAACGTGCTTAGCATGCAAAATATAACAAGGAGACAATTTTATTTTGTTTTTTGCATAATTCACTAAGGAGTCGCCATAAATCACACCCAGATGTGCACAGCGTTGACATCCAGCCTACAGAGCAGAAGACTCTACAAACTCTGCAGAATTACGAACATTTTTTTTTGCCAGCCAAATTTATGTCAAGGCTAAAGCAAATTATGGAGAAAAGGAGTGAGAAATTAAATTTTGGGAAGAGAAACACAAAGACTCGAAGCAACTTACAAAAGAAGAAATGACTAAATAAAATATGAAGGGAGGGAAAAAGTTTAGGCTTTAAAAATCTTGAAAATTAACTTTGAGTTTTAGTGAAAGCAGCTTAATTACATTATAATAATAATAATAAATGTAGTATAATAAAATATTGTGCGTAGGACTAAAAATAAAATGTATAATAAAGAAAAAAAATAGTAATAATAAAAAAAAAAAAATTTTTAATTTAGAAAAATGTAGTAACATTTAATAAAGGCAGAAAAATTCTTAAAAAATTGCATATAGCTTATAGCGGTGTGAGGACCACCAAAAAATATATAAAGTCACACAACAATATCGTATAAGTACTTATGAAACTAATGGTGGGCAGCAAACAATGCTGGGCATAAGTAAGTGGTATATTTATTAAAATTTCTTACATTATAGAACAAAATTTAATTTATTTTAATAAAAAATAAAACTATAAAAAATTTAAAAGCTTATTAATTAAAATAATGTTTACGTCAAAAAATAATTTAAAAAATATATTTGCTACTTTGAAAATCACAGACTAAAACTTGTAATTCAAATTTTGCTCTACAACCAAAGTAGAAGAGGAATGATTCTTCCACTTGAACTTATAATCGGTAAGTGATACTTGCCTAAAAATTTAAAACTGTGGTAAAGCATCCGTTGTTGCCCACACAAAAAACCTAATTTGACCACATTAACCAGTAACCAAGGACAGACGTGATTGAGAAAATTGGAACAACCGGATTGTCGTCTGGGTCGTCGTTGCATTGTCGTATCGCCAACATATTTCCGGCATCAGTTTCGGTTTACATTATCTTTATTTTTGGGGGGGCACATTTTGTCTTTTGTCTTTTGAAAGATTCGCTGCAATGCACTTATTAGCTGCTTCCTTTATTTTTTGCAGAAATGCAGACAAAAGAACAGAGATCAAGCTGAAAAGGCAGCTGTAGGCCCTGAACTTTGTCGCCCTTGTCGAGTCATTGCCTCAGTTTGAGAATTTCAATTTCGATTTCGATTCCAATTCAAATTCTTTGTCAAGCAGACTGCAAAAGAGTAAGAGAGTAGAAGTAAAGTAGAAAGAAAGAGAGAGAGAGAGAGAGAGAGCGAGAGTAAAGAGCACTTGAGTAAGTGCAAGTTGCTTTTGTGATTGCCTTTGGCATTGCCTTGAATTGAGTGAGTGAACCACTGATTAAACGCATTACATTTTCCATACACAAGTCCATTGTATCGTGTACAAACATACATACATGCCCACACTGTAAACTTCAGACCGCATAGTCTGCAAAATGCTCCTAATGCATCCAGTATACAAGGACCCGGGGCTTCTCACTCTCGGCACCCTTGAACCGCATATTGACCGCTTAATTAGTCCCTGCAAGCACTTCTTTCCGTCACGGTCGTCCGCCCGCTTTTGTATACGTCGCTACGTAGGCGACATCAACCCCTCGAATCCCCTAAAGTAAGCACTATATAGAATATACTATATATGGTATATGTGCACAATACATACTACAATGCCCAGTCCGAGTTGATCCCTTGGTATACGGCTTGCCACGCGCGTCAGCATTTTTAATTGTGCACTGCATATCATTTGATATTAAACAAATATATATATAAACTCATATATATATTTATATATATATATGCACAGTTCTGCATATTATTATGAACAGCACAATGAAGCTGCATAACTTACTCAATATACCCTATACTTATTGCAATTAACTTATAAAGAGCAGCGCAGATTTTAATTTAATTTTTTTTTTAAATATGATAGAAGTGGAATTTTTACTTACAAACTGCATATCTGATATTTTTTTAAACCCATTTGTAGTTGTCTTTATATTTTAGTCACTTAATTAGCTAAAATATCTTGAGATTCTTCGGAACATGTTCGATCTCAAAGATGGTAAGGGCTACAACCTCCATTTTAGTCAGTTTTGATTCCATATTTAGGCAGTCAACACAAGTTTATTTTCTTTTTCGGATGCCACGCCCCTTATGCCAACAATAAGACTATTACTTAACTTATCTCGCAAAAAATACATGTTTTTAGCGATTATCTCAGTCACTACAACAACTGGGGACAAGAATTTTTAAATGTTTCACCCCTTTTGCGATTAGAAATGTTGTGTAGGCTTAGAATATGTTTTCTTTATGGAGTCAAATGAGTTTTAAGCTGCTATGGGCATCTGGAGTTACGTAATTACCCTTTTTAAAACTTTAAACTACGATAACTTTGCCAAAACTTCGTATGTTCTTGAGCGGAACAGCATTTTTAACTACATTTGGCGCCATTAAGAGTTCAACAACTTCTTTTCAAAATTTTTGAAAATATCATTTCTTTTTTACATTTTTTTTGAAAAACCTTTTTGATTCGATTAGAAATTTTGTGTGGGTTTAGAATATATATACTTTATGGGGTCGAGCTTTAAGATTTCACTGAATTCAGTTCATAAATTCGAAAATAAAAGGCCGGATATTGGATACAGGGTATCCAATAGCTGTGTTATTTGCTTTTCAAATAATTGCTGTAGGCTCTGTGCGATGCTGATTAATAATTCAGCTGTTGCAGTTACGCGATGATTAAATAGCGAAGAATTTGCTAAGTATTCCTTGGTGGAATACGCCGTAACTACCAATGGGAGGTACCCAGTGGGAGGTACTCAGGTTAGCTGCACTAAAAAGAGAAAGAGGGTAGAGGGAAAGAAATGGAAATAGCAAAAGGTTAACTACTTTGAAATATTACTCACACGTTGCCCTATAGTGCTGCACAAAAGTAGCCGCCCAACTAATTTGATTCACTCTTACGCGACCGTGCACTTGACCCTCAACAATTTACGTCAATGTCAATGCAAGCAGCCAAAATGGTTAAACAACCCCATCAAAAACTTGGTATGGGGTTATGTAAAATCATTGCTGGGTATGTTCTAGCGGTTCTCCCTACCATTGTTGTTGTGCCAATGGCTGCGACTGCAGCAATGACCTTGAACGATGCTGGGCAAAACCCGCATACACTACGAATGACCTTTCAATGCAACGCCTCTCCCTTGCTCCCTCTCTCTCTCTCGATATATGCCCGTCTCTGCCTGACACTGCTCTGTCTCTATTGTTACTAAAAATAAGCTTGGGTGGAAAAGCTCATGCTGAAGGTCAGAATAAGCCACCCAGTGGCACTCGGTGTCGGTGTCTGTATCTGTGTGTGGCACATGCAACTGCCGCGTGCGCAAGTTCAAGTGCAAGGGTTGCCATTGCACCCGTGCAGTTCGTCATTGCCATTGCCATTTCTCCTCTCTATCTAGCTCATTCCCCGCCATGCCTTGCCATGCCCCTGCTGCCATCTGTTGAAGGCCAATGGCAGTGGGTGTGTTTTTGCCGCCACCGTCGAGTGGCCTGGTCAAAGCCCGGACCCGGCTTTTATTTATAGCGTACGTAGTACGTATGTATGTGCTGATAAAACGTCACTCGACTGAAACTTTAACGATTTATTTGTTTTTAATTGAAACCACAATTCATTTAAGCCCAATTGCGTCAAAGTTGGCCACACGTGCAACCAAAACGCACAACTTGTCTAATCCTGACAAGCTCATAAAACTGTTTCATGACTACAATTCCAACATTTTCGTACTATTCTCAAATATTTCATTTTCTACACTGCAGAAAAAAGAGGTTAGAAGCATCAGTTAACATTTATTTACTTTAATATTAAGGATCTTAAGTTATTTTCGTAGAAGCTTTTGAAAATTTATTTTTAGTTTTAGATTCACATAAAGAAAAAATGTAATAAATTAGATTAGAAATATTTCTAAGAGTAAGTCATGCAAACTGTATAAAGTAAAATTTTAAAGATCTTAGGTTCTTTATGTAAAATTTTTAGACTAAATAAATAAATAAATATGTAATAAATTAGATCAGAATTATTCCTAACAGTTTTACATTATATTGAAAATTTTTCCAAATTTTCTTTTTGGTATCACATAAAATTTAAAAATTCTATACTTTGTTATATAAAATAAATAATGTAATAACTTGTTCTTATATATTATTATATTGTATTATATTAAAAAATATTATATTGTTTTTATAGGCTTTTCTTTCTACTTATGTTCTTTTTTTGTTCTATATGTCCTATCAGATTTTTCTTACAGTGTAGTCCGTTGCGCAAATAAGTTAATAAAACCCCCCGAACTTCAACAACGACACGTGGCTAAAGTGCAAGTTTTGCTGTCGTCGTGACTTGATGATGATAACAGTGCCAGCTCCAAGTATGCGTCCTTTTGTTGACCTTTAGCGAAAATCTGGCAAAAGTGCGTGGGATGCTCTGCTCCACTGCCAACATTTTCAGGGAAGAACTCAACTACCAACAAAAGGACCAAGAAACAAGAACGTAAAAGTCGGAGCAAAGCTGCTAAAAGAATCATTTAAAAATCAAATCAAAGTCACGCGCCGCAATGTAATCAACAGTCGACTCGAACGAGGGATGGACATGGGTGCAGGAGGGCTGAAGCAAATGGGAGAAAGGAGGCTGTAACAGCTCAAGGTTATAATGCTGCAGGTGTGTAAGACAAGAGTAGAGCAGAGCAGAGAGTGGAGTGATGCTGCTGGTCCAGTCGAACAATAAGCAGCTCCATGCGCCACTAAGTATGCTAAGAAAGAGACAAATACCGTAAGCTGTCTCAGTCACACTCGGTGGCCACGTGTGGGCTTAGCTGCAGAGCAAGAGAGAGGGAGAGCAGAGGGTGTAGGGAGAGTGTGTGGGTATTGGCATTGGCAATGTCAAAGCAAGAAATCCTTCAGCTTTAACCTTGAACTTCACCGGTTGCTTAGGTACGAGGCAGGCAGTCGAGCTGCCACCAGCCCCAAAAAAAGCTACAGCTGCTATCTCTGTTGCACACGCCGAGCTTTTACGTTAACCTTGTGTGTGTGTATGTGTGTGTGTATGTGTGTGTGTGTGTGTTGTAGTGGCCATGGTCCTTGAATGTGTGTAGCGCCTACGCCGCCGATGGGTAATGGAAATTTTAGTCTGTTGTTGCCATCTCTGTCTGGCAAAAGTTGAAGGGCATTTAATGTTGATTGACGCTAAATTATAACGGCACTTGCGTAAAGTACCCCTGAAAGCTTACGAGCGCTCTCTCGCAAAGCTTTTGTTGCTTTTAGGGGGGAGGTGAGCTTTTAGGTTGACTGTACTTCTGTGACATTGCGTCGCTGAACTTTTGCCTTGGCATTGCACGCGCTTCAACTTTGCTCTCTGCAAGCTTCAAGCTGCCCTCTCTCTCACTCTCTCTCTCTCTCGCTTTGCCGAAGGCCGCAATTAACTTTTGTAGCAGAAGCAGCGGACGAGAAGCTTTTGGGCCTCGTTGTGCTGTTGCGCATTTGATTTTGGATTTTGGGTGCCTCGTAATTGCTTTGGCGCCTGTTACATTTTTGTTGGCCCAAAGAAGCAAAAAAAAAGGCTCCCCAAGTGCGTCATGCTCTATTGTTGTCGCTATCACTTTGCCGTGCCACCAAAACAGCTCATCATTCATGTGGCATGTGGCATGTGGCCACCTACAGCACCAGCTCCACTTACACACACACACACACACACGAAATTCAATTTACATTTCAAATAACACGAGGCGCATTTTTCCAGGAAATCCATGTGCGTAAAAAGGCGCGGGTTTTTCTTTTTGTGGCCTGCCTCTTTCACATTGTGCTTCGCTTGCCACACGTTGCAAACGCACGTGTTCTCATGCCACAAATCTAACATTAAGGCGCAATTTGTTAGCCGCCTCGTAAAAAGTTTTCCAGTTACTTGGCTTCTTCAAAGTCACTGGGACTTTTGTGAATGAAGTTCGAAATCGTAGCTACGTCGAATGTTTTATGGAGTTAAGCGCTGAGAGCTAGATGTATGAAAAGTGGGGTAGGCAAGCCTGGGCCTGGGTGATGGAATTTGGCTTGCGGCAGGGCGCATAACTGGGCTAATAAAGTCTGCGCAGCGTAGGTCAAAGTTAAACCATGTTTATGAGCCGTTGCTTTTGATGGTCTCCTTGCTAGTGTTGGAAAGTACTCAAATTGTGTCACACTGTGCAAACACTGCCTGTAACCTTGACTAATTTTAGCCTACTACGATTTGTCAGACCGATAAGCACAGGAAAATCAATTAAAGTGGGGAAAAACAGTTCCATTTCCCTACTCTCTCTCCCTCTCTCTCCACTCCTTTACAACTATTCAGAATGTCAAGCACCTCAAGTTCTTATCAGTTACCTTATCTAAAATCATAGTTCAATCAGTATCCCCCTCAACAAAACCAAAGTTCTGCACACTTTACAAGTATTCTTCTGGAAGTCTGTGTGTCCGTGTGTCTGTGCTGTGCTGTGAGTGGAAATTTGAACTTATTATCGATTCAATGTCAAGTGTTTGCCCTCAACTTATGCCAATCTCATTCTCCTTGAGTGCGTTCCCTTAATACAACTGACAACTTCTTGTTTTGCTCCAAAAGTCACCCTTGAAATAGGTATGTATATTTTTTATGTGTTTTCTTTATTTTTTTTTTTTTTGGGGGTAGCATTTTCCTCAGAATTTGCTTGCCAGCTTCCGGTTCCAGCAGCAGCAGCAAAATGCGAAAGCTTCCGGCAGGGCAAACAGCAACAACCCCTAGAATCTGTGTATAGTCTTCACCCACATCCACCCACTTCCAACACGTGGTGGGGCATGGAATAACTCTGGCACTGGCACAAGTTTTGGGTCCGGGTTCGGGTCCATGGCCGGGTCCGGGTTCAGTTAGATGCGCAGTTGGTTGTCGCTTTTTGCAAAACTTCAAGGTTAACTTCCGGTTGTCACTTGGCTCCCTTGCGCAACATTGGCCAACTTGCGCGGGCTGCAAAATACGAGTTAACCCAGGCCAAGTTTGGCAGGCTGAAGGGTTGGGGATCTGCTTATTGTTTCTACCAACATGTTGGCCATTATGTAATTCCGATTTGAATTGCCTAAGCCACGTAGGCGTTTCCGCTTGGCGAGTTCGTTAAACTCGCAACTGCCATAAATCTTGCCTATCCTAGTATCCTTCCATCCATCCCAGCACCTAGTCCATTTTTGTACCCAAACCCAACTACTTACTACTATATAGTATATATCATGGGTCATTGTACGAGAGAGCAGCGCTAACTGCGTGTTATGCTATCGAGGTGAATGTCCTCACTTCCGTTTCGACTTTTTGCTTTACAACTCCCACCACAATATTGCTGATGATTACGATTACAATGCTCGATTGCTTTAGATTTTCTTTGTTTTTATTTTTTTATTTTCTTGATACCCTGTAGTAATTGTTAAGTATGTAAAGGTGGGTATTCTAGTAGGCAATGTGGTAAAATAAATGTTATTTTATTTCTAGGTGCTTAAGGAATCTAGCGAGTCATGGAAGAACTATTCGATACTGTTTTATTCCTAAAGTTTTGAAACTTATTTGTATTATCAGCTAATGTGTTTGTTTAACAATTATCTTAAATCAGTGCTTGTTGTAGGGTATAACACTGTCTGGCACTCTTAATTGGCACATTGTCAGTTGATTTTATTATTTTTTCCATTAAGCTGATGAATAAATATTCTCAATATAAGCGAATTATGCATTGTGCGTGATTCTAAAACAAATGGGATTAAATCTCATTCTATATTTGACAGACTTCAGCAAGTAATATATAGCTAAATTGTTGATTTATTGATAAAAGAAAAATATAAACAAAAAAGCAAATACTTCATTAGCTAATAAAAGTTCTTCATGTTTTAAAAACAATTTTTCCATAAATTTTTGATTGTAGCAAAGCATAGTTTTTTTTAGACAATCTACAGATGCTTTAGATAATTAAAAAAAGTTACTGACCAACTGAAAACTTGGAAAAACCTTTCGCCTACAATCTGTAGAAAATGTTATTCAACTTTCTTGCGGTTGTCGTAGCGAATTCTGATGAAATTGAAACCTTTGAATGACCCACTTTGACCACAGACACTGTACTACAACATATCTACAGTGGAATATAGTAACATGTATGCATATCATGATGAGCTCACAGTTCTCACGGCTCACATGACGATAAACTATCTATGTATGTTCAGAGTTGCTTTGCTTTGAACTCGGTCTGATACCAATTCTCAGAAAATAGCCACACATGAGCTGCATGATACGAGTACGAGTACAACACAATGTTTGTTACATTTTTTTAAATATATTTTTATTTCTTTTAATTTCTTTCTTGAATTTGTTTTAAATTTTTTGTGCTTTGGTGTGCTAGAATTTTTGTCATTTAAAGCGCAAAACGTTGCGTTCATAATTGAATTTATGTAATTCACTGTCAGCGTTTGTGTCAATTTCAAGGTTTCAGCAATTATTCAATATCAAGTCACACCCCCTTTGAGCCTGCAGTCGCTACCCCTGCCCATCTCCTGGTGCTATTTCTCGACTGAATTATAGAGTGCTAATCGCCTGAAATGTGCCAACATCAACGGGTTTGCGGTGTCGTCGTTGTCGTTTCCTGGAATGCCCTCAACTAAATTGTAAACAGCAACTACAGTCAGGCATTCCAAACTCACATTACAGTTTATACTCCTATACTAATAAACATAAACATTATAGCCAACTGTTTTGTTTAAATTTTCAGCTGTTGGGTTTTTCCTAAATTTTCTAAATTTTTCTCTGCTTTGTTTTTAGGCAAGCTTTACTGTTGGCACACAATTTTCACGATTTTATTGCATGTCAACGTTTCAAGTTCAGCAAAATTTCTAGGTACGAAAGAGCGAAAATGGGGTGTAGAGAGGGGGGTTTTGGTGGGGGGGGTCTTTAGAAGGGCCAATGACCAATATGCGCTGGTCATAAGTAGATGTAGAGACAATTGCGTTGTTGATGACGCACTTGAAACTGCTGAGACTCGCAATAGTTTTAGTTCATGGGTAGCGTGAATGACCCCTTTGTACATACGGGGCTGACAGTGGGTGTGGGGAGGGTGTGACGGTCTTAACACAATTAAAACACACACACACACACTCATACACACAGCAGTTGAAGCGGCATTTGGTCAATGATTGTGTGGTCTTAGTGTGACCCCTAACCGCATCACAGCCATTTACCATTTACCATTTACGATTTACCATTGTCGTTGTCAGCATTTCCTGTAAATTGTTGAGTAAAGATTACATTTCGGGCACCCTCTATAAATGAAATGAAAATTTGTCACATACTTGTTTGTGTAGTTTACTCACCCTGACCTTTAACCTAAGCTTATGTGTATGTGGTCTACGTCTCTTAGGTAATGTGGCCTACATACAATATATATTTATAGTGTTGGGCTGACATTGAAAAATTCTAGTTTATTTTTGTTTGTCAGTGTTCTTATGCTATACTTAGAAAATGAATCAATTTTAAAGCAACTTTGAGCTGAGCTTTTTTAAAATTATTTTTAACTGTTAGTAATAGCATTTAGTAAAGTTTGCAGAGCACAAAAATAGAACTGCTTGCGTTGTGAAGTAATTAATGTTTCTAAGAATTTTATTATCTAATCACTCCAAATGTGTTTAGGTAAAGTACTTTTAGAATGAATAGAAAGTTGTTTATGAAGCAAGTATGTCAAAGATTTCGTCTAGTTAACATTTATCATGTTAACATCACTTCGATTACATAGCATGTGAATGCAAATGTTAAATAAGCGCAACAGAAAAGTTAGTTAACATTTCTAATGTTAACGACATTTCGATTACATTTCATGCATGCAAATGTTAAGCGCAACAGATACATTTAACATAGCGGCTGTTTAACATAAGCTTAACCTAACTTACAGCTGTTAATAACAGCAAATAAGACAGTGTTGACAATAGTTGTTTAAATTTGAAAAGATGAAAACCCAACCTAACGATTATCTTATCACAGTAATGTCATTAACTTTTTCAGTTTGAGAAAGTCTAATCCTTGTCTCATTTCTTTTCGCTTTTGCTCTTCTCTTTGAACACTTTTTGGGTGCAGCTGTTATCATTACGTACGCTTGACTGATCCGATGTCATTTGATATCATATCGTATGCTCTATAACTTTCAACTGACAGACTGCTTTCGTTCACTGACCTCTTTCATCAAAATACATATGAAAACCAGCACCTAACGAAAGTTTGGTAAGTTTTTGGGCTGCGATGAGTCATGGCCAAAAAAAAAATAAACAAAATCATAAAGCCAACAGCAGCTGAAACTGTGAAAAAATTGTGTTGATACAGAAAATACAAAAAATATATACATACTTCATGATCGTCATGATAAAGATCATCATAAAGCCTAAGCTACAACCGATACATTTACAGCTACAGCTGCAGCTCCAAAAACTTCAACTCAACTTCAACTCTCTGTGTGTGTTGTGACCTCAATAGCCAACAAACAACATTCAAATATTTTGCTTCAAACTCTCACTTTTGCCGATCACTGGGGGCTTAGGGAATCGCTCGGATTGTTTTGCGGTGAAAATAATTCAAATTCAACTATTGTTAGGGGAAGTTCAACAAACCCGTCTGAACTCAATGCGGTACAATGACACTCGATTTGGAGAGAGGGACTAGGGATTTTCTTTAAAATCGAGCATTTACTAGAAAATATATATTAGTTTTGTAGTAAGTAGGGCTATAGTAGAGCTATGACTACTACAACTGCTGGCGTACTAAATCTTTTGTTTCTATACAAATTGCTCTTTTACATGAACATGAACATGATCTTTAAACTCTGCTCGCATGATTTGTGCTAAATATGAGCACAACACTTTCTTTAACCAAATAACATTTGTATTCTTAACTGCTTTACTTTTCACTTTCTTTTCTTTAGCGGTATGCATTGGTTTGTTATACTTTTATGTAGACTAGTGTAATTGATGCCCACCTACTCAGAAAACAAGAGTTGAACTTCAACTGTAGCCAAAAAAAGTCTAAAAAAAAGTTCAAAAAAAGCTAAAAAGAAAGTGTTGAACTTTCATGATCGTGTTGTACGTCTGTCTCTCTGTCTGTCTGTTTTCGGTTGCATGTCCCTTGTCCCGTGTCGCTTGTCTATGTTTCAATTTTGAAATTTGTATTTATTGTGGCGTACATTAAATTGCTTTTAATGGGAAAAGCGCTGGAGATCTCAGCAGTTATTTCTTCATTACATTTTTTTCAGCTTTTTTTCTGGGTGTGTGCCATACAAAAAACGAAAGCGCTGAAAATTGTGTTAACAAGTTGGTGAGGCTTGAAATTGAATTTGAATTTGGTATACAAAATCCTAGACTCTATTTCGAATATGCATAAAAACAGTTAACAGTCAGTTGAACAGTTGGAACAGTTAACCAACTGATCGCAGTTCACAGCAGTTGCACAAATAAATGTCGTCTTAAAGTATTTTGAGTACCTAGTATCGACGAGGTTAAAGTCTTTTGGCCCTCAGTAGGCCATTAAGCAAGCCAACAGCAGCTGCAAAAGCTCAAAGCAGACTAAGTTGGTTAGCGGGGGGTCTCAGGATGTCGACGTCTTCATTTCCGTAGTCTGTGTAGTTTTTATGACCATGCCTTGAATCCCTTTTGGCCGGCAACAGCAGTTGCATTTTTTAACAACGCTTTTTGTGTTTTTGGTAATGCTTTGCTTGACCAGGCTGATGTGTCATTGCAGTTGGTTGCTTTGTTTTCTGGGTCAGCAGTGAAAGTCGTGGCACAAGGTGCAATATTTAATATACATGCATAGTTAACATACATATAACTCATTTGGCTATGTTTAAGAACTTGGCTTGAAAACGGGGTCAACTACATTTCACATTTCACTCTTGCACTAATTTGCCTAATTTTTTATGTTTGTGGGCTTCTGTGTAATTGTCTAGAGGCGCCATGTAAATTGGCTAAAAAATAAAACACGGAAAAGCATTTCTTTAGAGCGCTCTTGGCCTGGCCTAAACTGCCAGAAAGCAAGAAGAAAGTGAAACCGTTGACATACCGAAACTGAATGCCAAAAGAAATTGTTGAAGAATACTATAACACTAATAATAGTTGTAAAAAAAAAAGAAGCAGTGTTAAAAGAAATGAAATAAAATAGAAAATAGACTAAAAAGAAATACACTTTCGCTTTTGCTTTCAATTTCATTTCAAATTGTGCTTCACCGTTGTTCATTTCATTTCATTTCGCTTCTGCTTCTGTTTTGGCTTCTGCTTTGTTTTCAGTTTCAGTTTCTGTTACTCTTTCTTTCTCTTTCTCGCTGTTTCTGTTTCTTTTTATTGCCGTTGCGCATGCGCATCACGACGTGCTTGTTATTCGGCTCGGGATGAGTTGCCATATGAAATTGTGTTGTTTTCGGGTAATTGATAGTGTTGATTGGGGCTGTTAGGGCTTCAAATCAACGTTCAGCTATCGGTGCATTGAACTTTACAGCGAGAGCAGCAATAACAACAAACAAGAAGCCCACTAATTAAAATATCTTTTGTCATTTTATAGGAGAAATTTTTGGTTATTTATTGCATTTAGCTGTCATTTCTTTTGAACCCTAAAAATTTAAGCATTTCAATTAGATCTTCAATATGAACTTCGCTAACTTAGCCAATCAAATGTTTCAGCGGTACACCCTCAATGATAACTGGAACCAATCATGACAAAAGTTTGTTAAACTTGTCCAAAAAAAATTTAAAAAAAAAAAGAGAGAAAAAAATCAAAAGCAAAATTGTTGCATGTTCATGAAAAACGTTTCAATGTTTGAGGTTAATTCGCATAATTCATTGCAAAGACCCTCAATGGCAATTATGAGGTTATTTATACGACGCTGTTGTCAACGTCAACGTCGCGCGTCGGCATCGACGTCGGCCTCCTCTGCTGCCGTTTTTAATAGCAGTTGTTGCTGCTCTTGCTACAGTACACAGAGTTGTGAATTGTTGTTGTAATTTGAGCTTGGCTTATGGCACTGGAATACAGTAGCTAACTCTGACTGCGACGGCGACAGCGACTGCGACTGCGACACAGGGACAGGTGCGGGTGTTTGCAGCAACAACAGCAACAAAACGACACTTGCTAATTGTCTCTGACCTTTTTTGGCATATTTTTCAGTGGCGAGGCTTTTTGATTGTCGTGCACGACGAGCACATAATAAATGCGGCGCCAAAAACAACAAACTAGCTGAAATAAATACCGAAAACTGAATACCAAAAAAAAAAACCGAAAAACCAAAGCCAAGACCAACAGCATTTTGAAGACTAAAAGTCAAGTTTCGAGTATGCTTTTTTTTGTAATTGGGTTATATTCAGTTTGGCGGCGCTTTCATTTCCAAGTCTTGTGGTCTTTTGGTTCATTGACATTAGCAGTGCATAAACCCCAACCCTAAATCTCAACCCCAAAGTCCAGTAGCTGATCTGCCGCTCATCCGCCTCTGGTTTAGCTGCAGCTGCACTGTGAAAAAGAAAGTAAAAAATTATTGCTGTCTTTTTTTTGTTGTTTGTTTTTGGTTCCGCTCCAGTTACACGAGTGGAGGCCAGTTGGCTGCTCCTCCACTTCACTACACGCTCCTCCCTTGCCCTAAAAATAAGTACCCCTTTCCTCGGCGCTGTCTACCCTTTGGCTGCCCCACGTTTTGCGCTGAGTTCAAAAACCTCTTTTAAGTTTCACTTTCGCTGTCGACCGTTGCGCAGACGCAGCCAAGTGAAATTTTATACGGTCTCTTATAGTGTATTTATGTGCCACTTATATATATGTTTTTATGTGTGTGTGTATCTGTGTGTGCACACTAAAGTGCCATAGCTCGGTTATTGACTTCGCTTTTGGTTTGTACAACTCACGTGAGGCAGCTAATTAACATGCTAAACGTTTACAAATAAATTATTATTATTTCGCATAAATAATTCAAGTAAAATTAAACGATGACAATCCAAATTGTTATTATACATTAATGTTTAAATGCATAATTACTAGTAATAAAATTGCGATTTAAATGAAATTTTTTAGCCGTTGCCTGATTGATAGATTTTTATTTTATACTGTGTTTTTATACCCCTCGCTAAGGGTATATTAGGTTTGTTTGAAGTATGTTACAGGCAGAAGCAGGTGTTGTAGGCTCTATAAATTATTTATATATACACTGGGTATTATATATGTATAACTAGTGGCTATAAGGTGACATGATTGCAGCTAATTATAGATATTTAAAGAATTTAAAACATATTAAATATATTTTTTATAGTTAATCATTGCTTTTCCAATTAATTGTTAGTCTTGAAAATATTTTTATATTTTAAAAGTTTTAATTTACATTTTTACATGAAATTCTATCATTTTACTTATATTTTTTGAGATTGTTTTTAGCATAATTTTAATAGTTTCTTTTCATTAGCGCTAATTAAAATGATTTTATTTAAATAAATTGTAAGCTTAAATATAATATTTTATTATAAATATTTAATTTACATTTTTATCTAATTTAATATTATTTTTATAGTTCAATTATTGTTTTGTCAATATTTATTAAACTTATTTTTCATTGCAAGAAATATTAAATAATTTTATTTTATTTAATTGTTAAGATTTTAAAAACTTGCTTTAGAAATAATCAATCATTGAATTTTTTCAATAAAAACGCAACATACCCTGTACTCTTTCGAAAAGTTTAAAATTGCTTTATAATTTCTTTCTAAACAATCAATCAAAAAGCTTTATAGTACTATAAGTGACTCATAGGTGGGCGATTTTCATAAGCAAAACTGGATCAAGAACTGTTATTTCTGAGTTGAAGTACATGATCTTGCCCCCATAATAAAATTTAAATGGGTGTGCTTGACATTAAAAAAAGTATTAGTAGTAGTAGTAGTCGTATTGAAATCGCATTTGAAGTAAGTATTTGTTTAAACATTGCCTTGTTTAAAGGTTGAGTGACGTTGTCGCCACAAAACAAAAGGCTGCTGCTTATGTATTTTTATTATTATTACTTATTTTGTGTTTTATTTTTGTTTTGTTTTGTTTTTACATAAACCTAAACTAAAAATGGCAGATTGAATGTTGGAATGGAACCTCCAAATAATTTATTGTTTTTGCCTGTCTGGCAGGCTTTATCATATTGTGTTTTAACTTTTTATTTCATTTTCAATGTTTGCGGTATTGAAATTGGGTCACTTGCAAAAGTCGCGTGCGAGCAGCAAGCAACGACAAGCGATTTTCAGGGGCGTTCGGTAACGCGCGGGAAACGCGCGCGTCTTTACGGCCGCCTGCAGGCTTTGAACTTTGCGCGTTTTGTTGCTCGCATTTTGTGAGTGTATTTGTTGTTGTACTCATTGCGTATTTTGCATGCTCATTGTTTTATTGTAATGTTAATGATGTTGTTGTTGGTGTTAGTTTCGTTTCTCTTGTTATAGTTGTTGCTGTTGTTGTTTTGGCCCGTTGCACAGCCTACTTTGCCTTTTGGCTGCCATTGTGCCAGCTGACAAATTTCTCCGCCATTTCACCAATGCGACGCGACGCGACGCGTTTTCTGTAGTGTTTTGTTTGCTGCTGCTGCTGCTGCTGCTTTTGTTGTGGCCATTGGTAGTGCAAAAGTCCGTTGACTTTCGTTTTCATAAGCGAAAGTGTACTCCATTTATTTTAAATTTAAAGTTGTTGTTTTTTTTCTGGTTGTCTTCTGTCTTTCTTTTCTTTCTTTCGTGTAGTTTTGTTGCATTTCTTTAACCCGTCGGCAACTAAAAACGGGTTTTCAGCTGGCTTTCTGGGTCAACGAAAAGTGTGTGTGGAAAGTGTTTCTTGTCAGCCACCTTCCGCTGTTCCCCGCTACCCACCCTTATGGAAATGATTGAGCTGCACTCCAAAAAACACGTCTTTATTTATTTGATTTTTGTTTTTGATTTTGAATTTGACCATTTAATTATTAGAGACTCCCCCAAGCTGAGAAAATAAAAACGTAAAAGTTGACTGAACTATAAAAACACTACACAACACAACACAAAGCAGAGAAACTCTAAAAATATCAAAAGCAAAGAAAGTGAATTTAGAAATTGGGTCGCTCTTTGAGCCCCTCTAACTCCCGCTGCTTCTTCTCCTCCGTGCCTTTCTCTCTCTCTGCATTTTCTTGTAGATTTATAGAGTTATAGAGTTGTAACAAATTGCCGGTGCTTAGTGTTTAGTGTTGGCTGCTTGTTGTTGGCGTTCAATAGTGGTAATGAGTATTGCCAACTAAAAGTGAAAATATTTTACATTCATATATTTAGTAGATGCAATCATTTGGTTTTATGTAGCAGTCGAATTAGTCTCAGATGGGACAGTAAATAATGTAGTTAAAATAAAATAAATTAGTTGGTTAACAAAGAAAGTTTTGGTATTAATATTTGAAATTTCTTAAAAAAGTATCGATTAATTTTAAATCTGTCATTTAAAATTTTCAATAATTTTGAAAAGAAATTCTAGAACTCTTAATTGGGTCAAATGCCATTGAAAATACTATTTCAGTCAAAAATATCTGCAGTTTTGACCAAGTTATCGCAGGTTAAAGTTTTAAAAAAGGTGATAACCGTGCTTCAACTGCCTATAGCAGGCTTAAAACTCAATTTAAGCCCCATAAAGTATAAATATTCTTAACCTACACAAAATTTTGAATTAATTAGCAAAGCTATTAAAGTTTAAATTTTTAGAAAAGGTGATAACAGGATTTCAATCTCACCTAACCAATTTATCCAAATACTGTATGAACGGTATGCACAATTTAATTTTCAAAAATTTTGAAAAGAAATAGTAGAATTGACTGATTGAATATGTAGTCTATCCTAACTAAAATTGAGACTGTAGCTCTTACCATCGCTGAGATCTGTTTGCTCATACGGACAGGCAGACAGTCAGACGACTTGTGATGCTAATTATGAATATATTAAAGTCCCTGATTAGTTATTTATGCCACAAAAAGCATTATTTATATACAGTTAAAATATATATAATTCTTTCAAAAGAATTTTTGTACCGAAATGAGCTGAGCTTACATTTTATATACATTTTCTTTTGGAATATGAAGTTCCAGTTGTCATTAAATTTACGGCTGGGTTCGAATTAATTTTTCAGCTTAAAGACAAACAGTCGGCAATTGTCTTCCACGAATTTGTTGTTAAACATTAACAGAAAATGACAGAAAAACAACAATTACACAAAAAAGAAAAAACGTAGACAGCACAAATTGTGGCGACATAAAAATATTGTGAGACGCCTACGTTAAATACTAATTACATGTTATCAGTTTGACAATTTAGCTATATGTTAGGTAGCCCAAAGGGGGAGGGTTAAGGTGTGGAGACAGGAGAAACCATTGGCAACACAAACAAAAAAAAGGTGACCCTACGAAAAAGGTTTCTCCTCGTATAATACAAAAAATGTGACGCAGTTAGCAAATCCATTAAGTACTTTTCTTTTTTCAGTTAATCAGGATAAACAGAACCTTGAATTGTAGGTAAGTAAATGTGGCAGAAAGAGGCAGACAGATAGAGTGGGTGGGAGAGAGAGAGAGAGTTATAGAACATGCTGATTGATGAGATATATAAGTATGTGTACAGTAAGGGAGAGAGGGAATCTAAAGGCTTTTTCATTTGCCTGTCATTAGGCCATACTCGTATTTTATGACCCAAACATAAACATAAAGCCGCGTTAGGTTCTCTCCACAACTATGTACAGTGGGCACGACATAACATAACATCCATCCCCCTGCCAAGGCAACTGATTGAATTGCGTAGCAGGTTTTGGCAGGCATTTTGTTGTGGGTTGTTGCTGCGTATTATCATAACATAACCTTCGGCTTATTTTCGGTTAACTTTATGAAACTTTCGGTACAACCCTCCGCGGCTCGCCAAACACACATACATACATGCACATAATTGCTGGCGTATGCGGCGTATACGTGACGATTTCTGTTAAGCGTCGCATCCTTGGCATCGTTTTTATTTCTGCGGTTTCGACTCCATCCTGCGAGTTTGGGCCAAAAAATTTTGTAAAGCCCTGCTTTATGGAGCTATAAAATTGAGCTTATGAGCTTTCTATTTACATTTGATAGCAGATTTCATGCGTGAATTGAGGCCAAACAGAAACAGAGAGAGATATGGTTAGGATGTACACAATTCTAGTCATAATCATTTAGCATCATTAATATATAAGTACAGGCAACATTTCATTTTGTTTAGCCTTGAGTTGTCTTACTCTGTTCTTGTGCTCCTTTTCATTTCATTTTCATTAGCATTTTTACATATTTTAGCATATTTTAAAAATAATTTCTTGATAACGCGACAAGTTTTAAAGCTGAAAATTTCTTTGTGTACGTATTGTTCCATTAAACAAACTTTGGCAGCAGTTGCCACAAGGCTATATACAATTCCAGATCAAATATATATTCATTTATTTTCTTATTTGGGGCATACATTAAACCCAGTAATCGTGGTCTGCTTCCTGTCCCATCCGCTCGTTAAACTGTATGATATTAAACATTCCCTCCGATTCAGCACCTTCTTCCATACAACACCAACAACCAAACGATCCCAGTCAAAATGCTGATCAAGTGCTGATCAAGCGTTGAAAAATTATTTATATATGCGACGCATATTTGATACACAACTTCCTGATTTAACAAAAGTTTGGAAAAGTTAATCCCAAAAACACTGACATTGACAATCAACCAAATGTTTGTTGTCAGCGTTTTTGCATTGCTAAACTATGGCAAACATACAACAACAACAACAACAACAACATTAGCACAGCAACAAAATGTTATACTAGATATTGTAGAAATGAGGCCTGTGTCTCGGAAAATTTTATGCGCACTTCGTTGAGGCTTATAATGTGTACAATGTCCTTGACAGGCGGCGACTGGAGACAGTCGGCGCCGCCATTTAACTGACCTCCCACTGACCCAACCCCACCTACCCTCCTCTTTGCAACCCCAATCGCCTTCGCATTTATCGTTGGCAACAGTTGGTTGCCATTGCCATTGTCTACAGACACGCACATGGTAACTATAAAGAGGTCAAAACCGTATCATTATCCCGCTCAAGGATTCTAAAAGTCAAAGTCTATAGGAGAGCAGGAAAGCCACTTTGACTATAGGGAATGACAGGTAGGAAAAGCAGTTGTAAAACATGGAATTGTCAAAGAGTTAGCACTAATCTTACCTTTGAAATGGCTTTAAGATTTGGCATTGCTGATTATAAGCTAAAAACATTTTGTTTAAACTAATCTTAACTTATTAGTTATTTCAACTAAAGTTTTTTATATTATACTATAACTATTAAGCAAGACAATACATGTGCTTAAACAAGCTATAAATCCTTTGAACCTTTGAAGTCGTGTCACATTGCTTTAATTGAAAAGTTCTACAAAAAATGCTGAAGAAACTAGCTAAAAGTCTATATAGGAAAGCTAAGTATGGAAATTAGATAAATTTTTAGCTTTTGTAAACAGTTTTATATAATTTTATATGAGTTTTAGGTTATTAACTATTGATTTAGTTTATTTGAAAACTCAACTAACAATTTTTCTAGCGCAATCTGTTCTCAAAGCTGGAAAATCTACAAAAATTTTCACAAATTAGTAACTGATTAAAAAAGCCAAAGACAAATAATAAAAATGTTTAAAAACGTTTCAAAATTTCATAAACATAAAAAATAACATGTTAAGAAAACAATTCACTTAAAAAATGTAAGCTGTTTTATCTGTAAATGCAAGCGATATAGTAGCAATCCATAAAGTACTTATAAAGATTATACAAACCTTGACCGTTCTATATAACAAAGCCTTCAATCTTCAATCTGATTTATATATAGCTATACAAGTTAAATAAAATTACATATACTATATACATATTAATAGCCTACAGAATGTTTTGCATTGCCTTCAAACGTAGCGATCAGTGATCTTGAAGTCGTAAGTATAAAGAACCCTCGGAACATTGTAATAAATATATATCGAGAGCAAATATTTAAATATTTATGTAATGTAATGTAATGCCATTTGCTCATAGCTTGATTTCTGATTGAATGTTTTGACTACTGTGTGCTATTTATGAAAACTGAAATCAAAATAAACGTAATGCGTAATATGATTCATTGAACGATCGAACGATCGATGATTCTTTCATACATTTTCAGTTTGAATTTCAGTTTATATATTTGCCATATGTCATAATCGCTGATTGCCCTTCGAAAAAGTGGCATATAAATTGTTTATGGCAAAGTATTCTTTACATTTTGTTTAGTTATTTGCTGACTTTAGCAGGAAATTCAAGATGCTTAACAGAATCGAAGCCTACAACGTCTGTCCATCTCTGTATCCATTTCATTGTTTGTAACTTCAGTTCTGTGCTTGTCCACGTCAGCACTGAAGTGGTCCTTGAAATGGTCTTAAGGCTCTTAGGGCCGTACAAATTGTTCGGAGAGATGAGCAGCGGGAGTTGTAGGCCACTTGTCACGATTTCGTTTTGGCATAGCTCCGAATAGCTCCGATAACATATGTCGTTTCATTTTTCATACGGACTGTGATCCCATGTCAATGACAGACTTTTGGACTTGTGATGTTTCGTGATTTTAATTAGACAATTAAACAAAATGTCGCCTTTTGTTAATTTTTGGACAGACAGAGAACTTTTTTGATTTGGGTCAAGTTTTGTAAGCGAACAGTAGGCATTTAGCACAAATTTTGAATCACAGAATTATGCTGCTGTGTGTTTTTTTGGGGGTGGATATGCTTGAATATGCCCGATAGGCATAACAGACAAAGCAGGCGATTCGGCGCAGTGCCAAATACTCTATACAAAACGAGCATACCCCATATTACAACTAACTGAGCATTTGTTTAACTAAACTGCAGCACTTTTCTGAGCAGCATTTTGGTTAAACAAGCATTTACATAATTTTATTATGTTTACTAAACAGTTGTCTTATTTTCATAGGGTATTCAGTTTTCGTTGAGCTACGAAAAGTGCGTGCTGCCTTTTGTCTTTACGACCAGCGCTCAACTTTGACCTTGAATGCTAACCAAAATAAAGAAGGAGCAATGGCAAAATGGTTTTTGGGGATGGCGCAAAGCTTTCGCAGGAAAACACAATATAATTTTCGTAAAAGTTTTTTGTTGCTACAGTCTCATCCCTTAACCACTGCACCCCCACTGAACCCCTACCCCCTCTCTTTTCCCCTACTTGCTGCCGCCCCCTCAAACGTATTCAATGTTCGCACAAAACATTTTCAACGCAATTTCGTTTCGCTCATTTGATGAGCAATGTAAAGGGGCTGCCAAGGGGTGTGTGGATGTGTGTGGGGAAGGGGGTGGGAATGGTTTGTTGTTGTAATTGTGTAAATAGCAAAATAGCTCTAGGTTATTGGCTTGTGTGGGGTTAGCGCGTGTATATATATTGTGCGGTTTGTTTGCCTTGGCACCCAACTAGGCCAACAGCCCAGTGGGACCCACTGACGGGGAGGGGGGAGGTTATGTTTGACTCACCCTGTTGCGCCCATATTTATATATGTAATATTTGTAAAATTAGTAGTCAACTACTTATACAAGGGTTGTTTATTAGCCAACACCAGCGCTCTCAATTAGCCAAATGTGTCTTGAGTTAACTGCAAGCCTTGAATATACATATAAATAAACGCATTAAGTCTGCCATTTTCCACGTAAATTTACAGCTGCCACACGGCTTTCACTCCGCCATATTGGCTCAACAAACTGAGCGACTAAACGACCCTTAAAAAAGAGCGAAGCCAACGAAGCAACCCAAACGACCCATCGACCTGATGGCATGCAATGTTATTGTCAAGGACATTTCAATACTCAACACACACACACACATACTCACGCGTGTTGTCTTCGTCCCTACCTACCGCCCACCTTACCAGCTCACTGAAATGGCAGCAGCATCCACACGCTTTTGACCTTTCTGAAGGAGAGATTTCTGTTTTATGACCAAGCAAGAGTTTATTTAGGCACGTAAAACTTGCAGTGCATAAAGAAAACCGATTCGAGTTTAGATAATGAAGACTGAAACTAGCTGAAATACGTTCAATAAAGAGTTTTTTTCTCTAAGTGTATTCAAAACATTTCAAATTTTGTTGACTTTCCGGATAAATCAAGCAAATTTCTGACTATTGGTGCAGAAAAACAAGCACAGCATGTAATACTAAAAGAGAGAAAGGAGAAGCAGAGAGAGGGAGAGAGGGAGAGGTGGAGATATAGAGCAGTAGAAAGGCAGACGCGTGTCACTAATCAAGTGAAAACAGTCAGAAGTACGGCGGTAAACGCAAACAAGAACAAGAGCAAGTGCCAAAAGCAGAGCTCACAACGCATCGCCCTAAAACCCCAAGCACTCCCCCAATTTCCATCCCTCTCACCCCTCTTATCCCTCTCTCAGCGAAGTATGCCGCACCCACGCACCTAGCTGGGCACATTTTGTCAATCGCAGGCGCGTGCAACACTTGTCAATGTGACCTTGGTTGCTGCCAATGCCAGTAGACAATTCCACTTACCTACTGCTTCCTTTCGCCCACTAGTGACTGAGAATTGCTTGCTAGCTCATGTAATTTGTACTTTTAGCAAATTTCTGAGCAGACTCAACGCACTGTGCATACTCTAGAGTTTCTAAGAAGCTCTCACAGCAGAAACTTTTCAAACACGCTAGTGACGAAAGCAGTTAGATTTTATGTTTGAAAAGGTTTTTAACATGTAAAAAGTAATTATTTTATATAATTTTTAGGAAAATATACAGTTTTTCATCTTTCTTAAACTAAAAACCGATTATTTTAAGATTATTTTTATAGTAGCTATATAGAAAATTGTACTAAACAAGATGGTGTAAGTTTGGTTGAGTTATCTTAGTATGCTCTGCAGTTATATGATCGTGAAAACTGTATCTTAAGATATAAACTGGAGTAAATGTCGTGGAGTAAATGCCCAAATTGTAACGGGCACATTTCATATTTTGTATACATGAAATCAAAAACAAATCTAAAACTAATCTGTTTTCGTTCAGGAATCATAATATTATAAAATCAAACTTTCTACATAGTTTTGGATTTAATTTCAGTGCGAAAGTGAATATTTTATTTAATGATTTTTGTTTATATGTCCATTTCCTATTCCAATATTTATTATGTGTTTACCAACTAAATCTAAACCTTAATTATAATTTTGATTCAAACTTTTTATAAAGTATTACATTTATGTTATATGAATTTTAATTTTTTGCCTTTCGTTTCTAAAAACACTCGCAACTCCATATCAAAGTGTATACACTAGTCGCCTAGTTTTTTAGCCACACACATTTATCCTTGCTGTCTTTTAGGTTTTACGGTTCATCAAAGCGATGACATGTGTGTTGGCCCAGTCCTTGGTGGCCAACAGTGTTGAGTTCCTATTGCTGTAAATTTCTGCTTACTTAAGCTATTTAACTGTAAATTGCACATTACTTTCCCAATAACTAATTAATTACTAATTGTAAGACTTGTGGTTCCCATTTTAAGTATAGAAAAAACTCCCTAGAATTGTTCATTTGTCAGTAACATATGCAAATTTCTGAGTCAGTTTTCACATTGATTTCCATGCGTCAAAATGTTACTCATCTATTATTCTTTTACAGTTGCATTTGTTGTTGTTTTTTTTTTTTGTATTGCTTATAAACAAATGCAATTTGATAAATATAAATTTGTAGTTAATTGGCGCTTTTGTGAAATCATTTACAGTTCTCAGCAGCAGCAACAAATACTACAACAACAGCTGCTGTTGATTCTGCTATCAGCTCACACATAGTGGATGACACAGACAACGCGAACGCGAACGGCAACGCCAACGCTAACAGCGACGTTGATGTCGACGTCGACGTCGCGTTGTTGTCGGCTGACGTAAACGTCGTCGATTGCACTGCAGTTCAAGTTCAATGTCAAGCGCATTTCGTTTTGTGTATATCTACTATCTGCAGCTGAATGTACGGGTGTGTACATTTGTATTATGATATTTACCTTAATGCCAAAAGCGTAAAAACTGTTTTTATTTTGTTTATAGTACAATTTACTTTATATTGTACTTACTTTGGCTGTGGCTAATTTTGGTTCAAATATCTACATACATGTGTACATATGTTTATACATTTTAATTTATTTTTAGGGCATCAAAGCAAATTCTAATTAAATTAGAATTACGTCTACCACATTACGAGATCGAATTCCACTGAATTTCACCACGCACTCAACAATCAAGAATCAAGAATCATTGGTGAAATTGTTGGTATGTAAGAAGAACAGCAGTTGGTGTGTGGAGTGTGGTGTGTGGTGGAGTGTTGTGGGGGGGTCGGTGGCTAACATGCGTGTGCGTAAGCGAGTTCGGCTTTGTTTCACACTTCGTGCTTGCTGCGTGTTCGGCTTTTGGCGCTCGGCACGCACACGCACAATCTGCGTTGCGTGGGTCTTTTGCTGTTGTTTTTGTTTTATTTAGCGCGTGCTCTCATCAACCGCAGTCCATGCCATCCCCTCTCTACCCCCTTTTCAAGCAGCCCTGATCAGCTGCCCACCGCACAACCCGCTGGCTCGTTCAATCATCTGCTAGAAATTCGCTAATTTCGTCTAATCAGTTAACCTTGAAATTTTGTTGTTGTTCTTTTTTTTTGCCGGTATTTGTTCTTGTTTCGAAAATACATATACAATTTCGTTGTATTTTATTATTTGTTGCGGCGGAATTTGCCCGATTTCTGTATGTTTGTGTGTGTGTATTAATTTATTTGAGGCTTGTTGTATTTCAAGGTGAAATACGCAAAAATATCTGAAGCAACCTAATAAATAAATACATGTTCTATATACAAACATACATATCGCATGTATTTAAAGCTTACATTCATCGCTTTTATGAAAGGAAATGTCATATACTGTATGCTTTGTGTGTAGTGTGGCATGAGATCAGCAAAAAGTTATTCTGCAGCAGTAACCAACTTTTCACATTATAGCATATTATATAAAAGCTGAAAATTCATTTTAATTTCATAAAAATATTCAATTTATCAAAATTATCCTTGGAACATGTGGAATAATATAATTAATCCTATTCCATTGTAAGGTTTCTAATACAAATAATTCATTTGAGTATGGTATCTTTAAGTTATGAGTATAAATATTTTAGTAAAACAGTCTGTACCTTAATTCTTCCATAGAATCAGGGTTTTTATGTAAGAAGTAGTACTATTTCCATTAATATATTTTATATTATTTGGTATATTTGATAACTAATTTTTATAAATTTATCAATAGAACAGTCTGTTGTTCAATTTTTCTATAGTACCTTAAATTTTCCTTAAATATATTAAATACGAATTGGTATATTTAAAGCGTTTTGGAAAAATTTCTCAATAAAACTGTTTTTGTTTCAATTGTTCCACAGTACCTTGGTTTAAATGTAAAAAGAAGAAGTTTTTCATAAATATATGGTATATTAAACGAATTTTTAATAAATTTTCCAATAAAAAAGTCTGTGCATAAATATTTTTATAGTACATTCGGTTTTCTAAAATATATTTCAACAGTTTTTGTTATATATTATTTCATAGTACCCAATTCATATGTAACTTCCCAATAAAACAGTCTAAGCTTCAATATTTCCATAGTACTTTAAGTTTCCCATAAATACATTTCATATAATTTGATATATTTAACTTATTTTCTCTCTTTATCTCGTTTGCCCCACTGTACCTTCTTGTTTATGCATTGATTGACAGCTAGGCATAATGGTTTATTCCTATCGATTTGCTGTCTATCGATTTTAGTTAGTATTTATTGCATTTCCTGCTATTGCTATTGCTTGGCTTGGCATTATTACTCATACGCCACATTGTACACAGTGTGTTAAATTGTTGCGCTTAGAGAGGGGGGCTGTGCCTTTTCTTATCTGTCTCTTTCTATCGCCGGCTTTGACATTGACTTTGAAGATAAGAGAACTGTGTGTGTGTTTCTTCCCCGCTCACCCTCCTCCTCTACCCAAACCCTCTCGCTCTCTCTCTGTCAGTCTCTGTCTCTCTGTCACACATACATGTGTACATTTGCTCTTCGTTTAAAATTAGAATATATTGCAAATAATACATGCGCGTCCCTCTCTTCTTCTAAACCCCTCTGGCCGGTCTGGGGTCCCATGGGCTCTGGCGCTATCTGACTGCGCGTTATCTCTATATAGTATGTATATAGTATATACACATTGTATGTATATATACGCGACACTCACGCTTTCCCTCATACACACTCTCTCCCTCTCTCTGCGTCTCGCTGCCACTCGAGACAATGCTTATTTGATTATTTCGGTAAATTCATTTCGCGACACTTATCGCTCAAGGTCACCAACAAAATTCCAAAATACACAGGCGGCGACATTGAAAATAATCGTCGGGCATGCGAAGAACAAGAAGAAGAAGAAGTAGCAGAAGCAGAAGAGTAGATAAAGTGGAAGAAGAAGCAGCAGCAGAAGCCCTATTTTAAGGCAATTTGTTTTTGTATGACACATTTTCCATTAGTTCATCAGTTCATCGGGTTTCTTAGCTGGAATCATAGAAATTTCCACAGAATTTGTTTAAATAAAACAATTGTTTAGTTTTTTGTTGTTGTTTGTAATTTTTGTTGATATATTTTAAATACTTATTTTCATATTTTATTCACATATTCCATTCTCTGGTATTTTTTTGTTTTTTTTTATCTTTTTTTTGTATTTTTTCCTTTTAAAACAAACTGCAATATTATGTTATTTCACAAATACAAATTTCGCTCTTTTTAGCATCGAGTTTCGCTTGGTATCAAGTATCAGTTTTTAGCCACTTCTATATACATATACATACATATACTGCCCGATCAGCAGTTATGAATGTATATATATATATATGCATGTACTTTGCTCATCGTTTGTTTTTTAAAAAGTTGTTGTTGTCTCAATTCACAAATTGTGACTGTTGAAAGTATATATATGTATGTATATATATACTTGCGTATGTGTGTGTTGTGTATGTACATATACATATACTTACTCGATTCGTATTAATTAAATATATATTTATATGTACTCGTTCATATTCAATATGCCTCCTGCTCAGTTGTTTTTTCAGCGAGTTACTTTATTTTATTTTATTTTTGTTTTTTATGCTTAATTGTCGTCAATTTCATTGTTTCGTTTACCGTTACACTCGCCATCTAACACCCACTAAACAGCTATCGTTATCGTTATCGTTTAACATAAGTTTAATATACAGCCACAAGCTGGCTGCTATAGCACTACAATACACAGTGTGTGTGTGTTTTTTTACATAAAATATTCAGTTTAAATACAATATTTGTTTTATTTTTTTTTATGTTAATATTTTTATTTGCTTGCTAAAAATTACGGACAATTTTACACACACGCAAAAAATTGTTAATGTATGTATATATAGTATATCTATATATATAATTATTGAAGTGTGATATTTTATAAGTTATAACCTTTTTGGGCATAACCTGCTCTCTTCTGCCATCCTTCTCTCTCTCTCTATTTGTTCATCATATTTTTGACGCACGTTTGCATAAATTTTAAAAGAATATATTTATAATATATATATGTATTTATGTTTGTATGTATGTGTATTTGTATATATGTATGTGTATGTATATGTTGTAGCTTAGATTTCATTATGTTTATTTATGCTTATTGTATTTCATTTGTCAATCTTCAAGTGAACGTTTTTTATTATTTTTTTTTTTTATACACACATATTACAACATGCAAAACTTTACCAGAAATCATCATATAATATAAGACAGACTCCTAAAAAGGAATTTATAGATTTGTTTTAGATTTCTTTAGATTATTTTCAGTGTGGCCATAACACTGAAGCCAAATTTTGTTTAAATTTAAAGAAGTTCTACAGGCAAACTGCTTATCTTGTATGCACGAAATCAAAAACTAACCAAAAACCAAGCTAAATAAGTTTCAAGAATCTGGCTATTATATAAGACAGTTTTCTGAAAGTTAAATAGTCTAGTTTTAGATGAAGTTTAGATTGCTTGCAGACAAAATTTCCAATGAGAAATGTTATAGACACACTGTTATTTGCTTGAAATTCAAAACTAAATAATCTGTATTTCTTGCAGGAATACAGCTGTTATGCTTACGTTTAAGCCAATCCAAAAACTGAAACTGAAAAACTGAAAAATCAAGAACTGAAAATGTAAATTGAAATAAAAATAACTAAATATCATCATTAATTTTTTTTAACAATTTTTCTTTTTATTGATTTGACATACAAATTTCTGCGCCGGTTGTTGTTTTTTCTTTGTTGTTGTTTTGTTGCTTAATTAATTAAACATAAGAATTAGCATAATCATAATAGTACTGCATAATCATAATTAATCATAAACATAATTAATGTAATAGTTTTTTGCTACCGCAAGTGTGTGTGTGTATTTTATAATTTTAAATAATATATTTATGTATATCATCAATAATCATTTATTGTAATTTTTTTTTTGTATTTTTTGCTGCTAAGTTTTATGTTTTGTTGTTGTTGTTGTTCTTACGCCAATTAAACATTAAATTTGTTTTTTGTTTTGTGTTTTTTTTAAGCATAGATTTTTCTTCATATATATTTTTTAAATACGTTGGTTTTACATTTAATTGTAGTTGTTTAAGTTTAATTGTAATTTTAAGTGTAATTTTAATTTTAATTTAACATTTAACTATGTACACAACAAATATGTTTAACGTTGGGTTTTTGTTTGCTGCTAAAACTTTTTAAGCATTTTTTGTTTGATTTCATTTATCAATATATATCAATATATATATATATATATAAGTATTTGTATTTATTTTTTTATGTTTTGTGTTTTTTTTTTGGGTGTGTTTTTTGTCATTTAAAATTAGAAAACAATAATATTAAACGCTTATAAAATTTAGTTAAATTTCTGCTTTTTTTTTGCAATTCAAAAAACTGAATTTTCTTTATCGAAAAACTTAAAAATAAATGTTGAATTTAATACGAAAATAAACAGCAATTGATTAATAATTTTTTTCACTTAACGGAGATCGCACAAAAAAAAAGTTTAAACCATTTTTTCTTCTTCAAGGGGGGGAAATTTATAAAAAAAAAATTAAAATAGCAGAGTTTAGAAAACATTAGATTGCAGTTTTTTCAAAAAACATGTTCAAAAAGCAAGTAGTTAAACGTATTGCTTGTCTAGAGTTTATAGAAATAATTAATAATAGTATGTAAATTGTTAAATATATGTATGCATAAGTATATAGTATGTACAACAAATTGCTTAGAAATTATAAAACATACAAAAATTTTTAGTTTTCTTTTTTGGGGGTGGGGAGAAATCAGTAACGAAATCAGGAAATATATATATATATATGTCTGTCTGTCTGTTGTGTTGAGTTTAACTGCTAAAATATATATGGTTTTACGTACACATATGTCCACATTTTTAATACCTCGACGACAAAATTGTTCTTGTTTTTTGTTTATTGTTTTCTGTTTTTTTTTTTTTTTATAATTAATAACTTGTAGTTTAAATATATTTTTAAATTGCATGCATTTTGAAACTTTGTACACTTGCTCATTGTTTTTTATTATTATATTTTTTTTTTGTGATTTCTTTTTTTGTTTTGTTTAAAGTTAAAAATAATTTAATTTAATTTTTACGCTTGTATTTTTGCTTTTTGCTGCTGGCTTTGCTGTTTGCTGTGGCTGAGGGGTGCTGCCAGTTTTAAGGAAATATATATGCTTACCACCCCCCTGCAGCCCTAATCCCTACTCCCCACCCCTCACCCGCACTGCCTGCTTGCTGTGTTCAGTCTCTCGTTCAACTTACGCCTCTAACATGACTTTGTGCACAGTGGGCACAACTGCTGCTGCTGCTGCACTGTTGCTGTTGCTGTTGCTGCTGCTTGTGGGCGCTGCGCTGCTGGGCGTAGCTACCACTGCTGCTGCTGCTGCCACTGCTGTGGTAGTGGTTGCGGTGACCGTCACATCAGCTGAGAGCGTGGGATAACGCTGCACCGCATTGGCGGCGGCAACAAGTGCATGCAACTTACTTGGCGGCGGTGTTGGTGATTTCTTGGACAGATTCAGTGGCTGTGCAGGATCCGCAATTTCCACCTGCAACTCCAGCATGGGCGACGGACGAGGCGGTGGCGTTACAATGCAAGTGGATGTTGCTGCTGCTGCTGCTGTCGAGGAGGAGGTGGAGGAGGAAGCAGAGTTGCTGCTGTTGCTCGTTGAGTGCGGTGACTGGAAATAGGGACAACTGCTGCCGCTGCTGTTGCTGCTCGAACTGGAGCTGGATGAGCTGGAACTGCTGCTGGAACTGCTGCCATTGCTGTGCGGCGATACAGATTGCTGACGCTGCTGGCAGCTGTTGGTGGACCAACGTGCCTGTTGCTGCAAATGTTGCTGCTGCTGCTGTTGCTGGTGTTGCTGCTGTGGCGGCGGTGGGGAACTTGTGGAGGGCGAGGGACAATGATTGCTCGGACTGCGTCCGCCCAGACCTGTGGTGCTGCTAGCAGCTGTTGCTGGTTCACGCATCAGATAGTTTTGTATAATATCCGAACGCTTCATCTGCTCGGGCGTCATGCGTGGCTCGGCCATCAGCGACTTGGCCAAAACCGAGTGTGTGCTGGCCATGGAACCGTGTTGCTGCTGTTGCTGCTGCTGCTGCTGTTGGCTGGAACTGTTGCGCGTTAGATGCATATGCAGCTGACTGTTTGCTGCTGCTGCTGTGCTTGCAACAGTTGCTGCTGCTGCTGTTGCGCCTGCTGTTGCTGCTGCTGCTACGCCAGCTGGTGGCGGTGTCTGCACCACACTTATATGCGGTGTGGGACTCTGACGCGGACTGTGTGCTGAGATGCTGGTCGAACTGCTGGCATCCGCCTCGGCTGTTTCGAATTCCCGATGACGCAACGCACGGAATTTCTTGTGCGGCTTGTATGCCTCATCCATCAGTGAATTGGTGTCGTAAAGCGGTGGTGCTTGCAACACACGCTTCAACACCGGCATATCTTCGACAATCTGTCGCTTTAGATTGGCGCTGCTCGAGGGTTGCGGTGAACGCACCGGTGACACCGATACACTTAGCTGTGCCACAGCCGCGGCGGCTGCCACCTGTGCGGCGGCATCACTGCAATCGAGCGCATCATCGACACTGGAACGTGGACTGGAACAGGAGCTGCTGCCACCGGAACTCACCGCTTTGCATTCGTTCTTCTCGTTGCCGGATTCAATGCCCGAATCTGTGGGTGAATCCAGTTTGCGGTAACGTGTGGCACCCGATGTCAAATGGTGATGCAGCTGCGGATGTTGCTGCTGATGGTGATTCAACTGCTGTTGCTGTTGTTGCTGTTGCATCGGTTGCTGCTGCTGCTGCTGCTGCTGGTGGCGCACAATCGGCGTGATTGTCAGTCCATTCTGGGTGAGATGCGCATGGGAGCCAACAATATCCATGTCAGCAGCACCAGAATCACCGCTTGAGCCGGAATTGGCGCGATTACGTAGCGGACAACCGCCGGAGAGTGTGGCGGCAAGTAGTGGAGCTGAACTAGCCAGCGATGATTGCTGCTGCTGCTGTTGGTGTTGATGTTGCTGCTGGTGCTGCTGCTGTTGCAGTTGCAGCTGTGTGCTGCTCGGGGCACCGTAATCGAGATCAGCGGACTCTGTGCTGGAAACGGAACCCAATGGACTCTTTGCCGCCTCCACATCCATGGCATCCCAACTGGCAGCAGGACTTTTACTCGATGCATCACCCTCCTCCATGCTCCACATCTGTTGACGCAACAGTTCCTTGTGCTCGGTACGAAAGACGACCAACTTCTCGGTGTGCAGTGTGCTGAGTGTACGCAGATCAGGCATTGTATCCAGCAGCTTGGCAAGAAAATCGGGCTGATCGGGACGATTCTGGGAGACAATGCACTGCAGACAACCCTTCAGACGACTGTACATCTTCTCAATCAGTTCCAAATTCCTCAGACCCGGACGATCCGGTGTTATTAGGACAATGGCGCAAAACAGACCAATTTCGGCATCGGTTAGATTCATGGAGTTCATGCGCTCGGCAAAGTTAAACGTCGAATCGACCAGGAAACGTGCATTGGCGCCATTTTGTATGGCATCGCGTCGCATCACCTGTCCATTGAGGCAGATTATCGAATTGATTGACGAGTCGAACATGCAAATTAAACGCACAAACAGCGCATCGAAGAGTCCCGCTTTGAGTAGCGTAAACTTATCGTCCTGTGTGAGCAACTGAAAGCCGGGTATCATGCCCGCAAAGTCGATAACACCCCGTATGACGTGCGCGAAACGTTGTGAGAATTCCTGTTCGGATTGCAGTTCGGGCGCGGGATTTAATGGACAGGCCTGCAAAAATACAAAAAAAAAAGAGTTGGAAAATTTTGTTGATTAACCCCACTGTACACATGGCATAGTTAGTTAGTTAATAGTTAAAAGTAATGCGAGTAGTAGGAAGGTTGTGCCGCGCTAACTGTTGCATGCCCCCCCGCTGCGCGTCGCCTTCATACAGTCGCTACTAAACGGTTCTTTGCACGCGAAGGTCACCGAACTGTTGCTCCATCTCTTTCTAGCGCACTATATCACAATCAATAATTATAACTATTTGTACTTCCGCACACTCCCACACACACACACATACGGACACACGTACACATGTACATGCACGCTCACTTATTTATTTGCTGCATAACTCTGTCTCTCTCACTCTCTCTCTCTCTCGCACACCGCACATTTCCTCATCGCTGGAAGCTTTTTTATTACACACAAAAGCTTTAGCCAGCTACGACGTCAGCTAGTTTTTAGTTTCTAGGGGCTGTTTCACTCGCTCTCCCTCCCTCCCTCTCTCCCTCTCTTTCTATAACAGTTCTTTGCTGTTTTGTTGCTTTGTGCTTTCGTCGCCTGTTAGCTGACATTAGCACCAAGGTCGACGAACCAGAGTTCAAGGTTCCGGCTTCTCGTTGCTGTTGTCGCTGTTGTGCGCGTGTGTACGTACGACATACGTACGTACGTACGTCTCTGTTTTGCCTGGGAAAGGCGCTGTGGGTTGTGTGTGTCTGTGGGGGGGTGGCTTGGGCTGGCGGGGGCTTGCTGCTTGGTGACCCTATGTCATTGTTTTGTCTATTTTGAAGCATTGTTCATGTTATTATGCCATTTTGCTTTCCGGGTTTTCAGTTACATGCGCGCAAAAAAAGCTAAACGTGCCCCTAACAATACCCCTAGCCCTTCCCCTACACCCCTAACTACCCACTGCTTTAGCTATCATCACTTAATGTTATAAAATTATGTTTCATTTCATGTTTGTGTGAGTTTTGTGCTAAAATTTTCGTATGATTAACCTTGAAAATCTAGCGCCCCAAAATGCCGGCAGCATGCTATCTCTCTCTCGCACTCGCTGGCCTTCATCAAGTGCACGCGGCAGCAGCAAGAACAAGAACAACAACAACAACCGGCACAACAACAATAAAAATTTCTTTCGATTTTCTACACCTTTTTTGTTTTTTTTTCTTTGCCGGCGCTTTGACGTCGTCGCGTCTTTGTATTTAGAATTCGTGTTCGTATCCATTCTACAATATAAAAATATATTTTCGAATTTGCGTTTCATTTGCGCAAAAGCGGAAATAGTTAGCAAAATATTCACTAAAGTGTGTGTGTGTATAAAATGCTATTTATGCCACTGTTCCCCCTATATTCCCTGCGTATCACAAGACCTTCAATTGAAATTTTATTTGGCTGACAAAATGATTCCTCGAATTCTTCTGGCTGATAGAGCACCAAACGACGAAAGTCTAATCAACAAATAAAGAATGTTGGTGCACTTATTTATTATATGTATGTATACAGTCAGTCATAATATTATTCTACTACATGTAATTTAAGCAGCAGCAGCAATTGCAGCTGTCACACATTGTAGCTAACCCCTTTTTACCTTGCTACAAATGCTTCCGTCTCGTCATAAACTCAACAGAAATTTAGCATAGAATGCGTCAATGGCGCTTCCTTAAAAGCATTTAAGCACAAATGTTTATATGTATTTATATATTTGCTTAACCACCTGACTCTTAAATGAATTGCGCTGCGCTCTCACTCACAGCAACTCGTGCGCACTACACTTGGCTCAGCCTCCCTATTGGCTCTAGCGCTCACTCACTCAAATGCTCTCTCTCTCTGTTGTAATGATCGTGTGCAAGCGACAACGACGGCGCTTGTCGTAAAAGTGCCGTTGCTTTGCTTCCTCATGCTGTTGACATTTAACAGTGGGCTAGTTGGTAGGGGTTATTGGGGGGATGTTGGTCTGTAACCGCACTATTCTAAATATATATATAGTACTATGCATAATAATTGCTTTTTGCGTAATTTATTTTGCCTTTCTTTATATTTATTGTTTATTCATATACAAAACGTACTATACATAAGCAGTTCTAAATACGTATAGCGTATTTAATCGTATAAAATACATGTGCAAAAAAAAAAAAAAAAAAAAAAGCCACAAATACATGTGTACAGTCATTTCATTCATTCCAAGGTTAAAAAATAACTCGCCACAAGGTCGTCTCGCGACTCGCATGCGAGCATTCTAAGTCGGTGAGTGTGTGTGTGCTTTGGATTCGTGTGTTTTGATTCTTTGCAAATTATTCTTTTGCCGATGGCACCGATCGGTGCTCTCTTGGCGCTTCAGCCAGCACTCTCTCTTTCGTTAAGTGCGTGCATTGCTCTCTCTCTCTTTACATATTTGGCATTTCGTTCAGTTGTAAGTGCTGCTTACGACTGCTGTGCTGCTCTGTCTCCCTTAGCCTTGCACTTGACTTTGACAATGGCCACACATTGTTTACTATCGCCTTCTCATACACTTAGACACCTTATCGCACTCATTAAATTTCCAACTCAACTCAACTACACTTGATAATTAGCCGAAAAAACAACAAAGCAAATGGCAAGAGACAAAGTATTTCCCCTCCTGTACTAGCATTTGTTTTTGTTGTTTTAAAATATTTGATTTTAATTTTTATTTTAATTTATTTAAACAGCCGCCACATGTGCCTCCCCTTCCCTGTTTCCCTTTCCCCCCCTTTCTAGCTTTCTATCCTATCCTTTCCACACATTCACTGTTGCCTTCCCGCTCACACTCGCATGCCGAGCGTGTGTGTTTATTTGTTTTTTCATGACGCTACGCTTGACCTTGAGCTTTGGAAATGATTTTTTTTTTCTAATTTTTAATTTTTATTGTAGTTGCTGTTGTTGTTGCTGTAGTTGTTGTTGTTGTTGTTGGAACACGTTTCTCGCATTGTTGTAGCTTTGGTTTCGGTTTCCTTATCGTTCACACTGATAATTCTCTATACACAGTACTGACTGTATGTATTCTGATCACTTGTAATGCAAAAAGTAAAACAACTCATTTATCATTTGTCGCTTGGTTTTTTGTGTTTTTGTCGTTTACTGACATTGACAAAAGCCAAGTCTCAAGTTTTTAGGGCCATCGTCATCATCATCGTCATCATCATCATCAAGAACTTGACCCGAAATGTTGAAGAAAAACGCTTCAATGCTCAATTTTGGAGGTAGATGCAGACAGACGGACGTACGGACAGACAGACGGACAGACAGACAGACGGACGTACAGACAGTACGACGTTTGGTTGGTTGGTTGTTTGGTTGTGTAGACGCGTCTACGTGTGATGCCGTTGATTTCCTGGTTTAGAATCATGCAAACAGGTTCACCTTGGCGTATGAGTAACAACAAAGCTAGTAACTAGTTTGTTGTTGTTCTCGTTGTTGTTGTTGCTGATCTATGCATGCCAATATAAATAGTGCTACCCCCGGAAATGTGCTTGACATTCGCCTACGCGGCAACCTTTTCTAACTATGAGATCTATCTTTCAGATACAAGTATGTATCTATCAGATACAAGATACAATATGCATATATATTGTAGTGTTAACTTACCAGCAATGTTGGCATTGAGTACGATGGACATTCTCTAGCACGTTGTCGCATGGCTGAGACCTTCTCCTTGGTGAACTCGCAGGTCTCTAAATGGGCGCGCAGCACGGCGGCGAGTAGGCGTGGCTGATCATCCAATTCGGTGGCAAGTGCACGCTGTTGGCCACGATTCTGTGTGCTCTGTTGCATGGCGGCCAATATACGCGCCTTTTCACGCTTCGGCACGCGACCAAAACGCACAGCTGCAATGAGAAGAAGAAGAAGAAGCAGAAAAAAGCAAACGATTAGTTTCAAAAGCCTTGTAAAGTGAGTATATAGTACAGGGTATATAGGGAGTATGTATATTTATATGTAGCGTAAGCAGGTGCAAGGCTCTGCCAAACGACAGCTGCTTTAAGCCTCCCTCCCTCCTTATGCCCTCTCCCCTCTCCATTCCTTAAAGTTGTCACGCAGGAAGTTGTCATGGCTGTGCTACACTGTAATTTATTACCAACCGAATCAACTGAGCCAACTGTTGTGCCCTCTTTTAACTGGGTCATTGCCTCTCAGCTGTCGTTCAACTTCAGTCTGCTGCTGCCGCTGCTGCTGCTCTTTATTTGTTGTTTTTGGCTTTATTTTAGCCATGGACTTGTTCTTCTCCATACTTTCTCTTTTTCTCTCTCTCTCTCTCGCTCACTCTCGCTGTCTCTATTTCTCACTTTTAATTTGCACTAACGTATTTTGTGTATGTGGGTGAACTTTCACATTTTGGCCAAAAAGACACGTTTCTGCTCACGTTTTTGTTAAGTGGCAAGATGTAAACTGAAGCAAAGTTTATGTTGCTAAACTGGGCTAACAGGCTAAACTGGGCTTAAAGGCTTTAAAGCTTATTTATTGATTTAAAGTTTGCTATTATTTTTTATTTCTGAATTAAATAATTAAATTTAAATTTACATAAATAAATAAAAAAAGTAAATAATAATTTAATTAAATAATCTAATTTGAAATTAAATAAATAAATTTAAAAAATATTTAAAATTGAATAAAAAAAAATTTATTAATAATTTAATTTGTGTGATAAAATTTCAATTATTAATTTAAAGTTTAAAAAACATTTTTTTTTAATTTAATTTAAATAATTAAATTTAAGTTAAATAAAAATATTTAAAAAATTAATAAACTTTGTATTAGAGCCAGAAATTGGTTTAAGCCAGAAAGTTTGGCAAATTTTACAGCTTAACAAATTTTAAAGCTCAACAAATTTGATAGTTAAGCCCTTAAAAAATAATTGCCTTGTCATATAGGCCTTAAACTTGCTTTTAACGCATTTTCTTGGCCAACTTTTCAATGTCAAAATGCACTGCAATTTCTACAATTTCACTAACATGGCCAAAACTGGCACAGCACAACAAAATTGGTAACAAAAGTGAAACAAATAGCAAAATCACAAGAGAGAAAAAACAAATACAAAACTGGGCGCTTTTTGCAGATTTTGCGGCTACTTTTTCCACAGCAGCAGCAGTAGCAGCAGCATCGGCAGCGCAGTCGAGAAATCGACGCAGCTCTAGCATACTCAATTGAGTGTCTGACTGACTGACTGACTGAGCGAGTGAATGAATGACCCACTTGCCAGCTAGCGAAATTCAGGTCAAACGAAATGGAAAATGAACGTACAAACGCAGCAACAGCTACAGTCGCAAGCAGCGCAGCAGCAGCAGCAAACAGCCGAATGACTGCGCGACTGCGCGTAGAAATTAGAGCGAGTGAAGACAGCAAACAAAGCTACATGCGCTGACAACGACAGCGACAGCGACGGCTGCGCCAAACTTTCGACGACGGCAAAGTTGGTCAAACATGAAGAGAGTAGCTCAAGCAGCAGCAGCAGCAACTCTTTACATTTTAGAAAATAGCAAAAAGCAGCGACGCAACTGCGACGCGTGCTGCTTAAAGTTTCATTTCAAGTTTAAAGCTCTTCCGCGGCCGCAAACGCGTCTAAACGAGGTCAACACTTCAATGGCGCTTAAAGCGACAACAACAACAACAACAAAAAGGTAAACAAAACGCAAAAGCAAATCAAAGTCACAAAAGTCTAGCTGTTGGTTTGGTGCTGCTGCAGCAGCAGCATCCCAATTGGAGTTTTGGAAATTGAAAGCGAGTCGAGTTCGAGTTCGAATTTGTGTCATTTATGCTTAAGAGAGTTGTGCTTAATTACAGACTTGACTCTCTTTTTCTGGTTTTGTTTGAAACTTACGCGCATTGTGATAGTTAACGTTGCCTTTGAGTATGCCTTTTAATATTGGTAATTCTTCACCCATTTTGATTAATTGTGTTGTGTTTTGTGTTTTTTGTTTAAATATAATTTAATTTAATTTAACTGGCACACACACATTCACATGTACACTAAAAAGAGAGTTTTAAGCTGCTCTTTATGCTGCACACTGGGGCGCATTTGTATAAAATTTCGTTTGTTAAACTTTCATTTGGTTGCTTTTGGCACAAACAATTTTATTTTTTTGGTAACTCAGGTACTTTTTCAGATAATTGAAATATTATTTTTATATATACACTTTATCTTTGCTTTAAATTTATATTAATTATGTATTTGCAGGAACTTTCTTTGCTTTTTGCTTTTTAATTTTAATTATAATTTTTGGAATTTCTTATTTGTTGTTTGTTTTTGATTTTTGTTTTTTTGTACCGCGTAATCCAAGAAACGTGTGTGTTTTGTGGTGTTCTGGAACTATATAACTGGTCGATTTATCTTCACATTAACATTTAACAACAGTTGCACATTTTCTAAGTAAATTGTAATAATTTCAAATATATTTTTATATTTATATTTTAGTTTTGTTTATATTGCGTTTTAATTGTAATTTGTTGTTTAGCGGCGACGTTGAAACACTTAAATTGTAGTGTTGTTATTGTTGTTGTTTGTTTTCTGTTGAAATAATTCGCTAACATGACAAAACTCGACAAGGTCTCGAACGCGACTAACTGTAAAAGCAAAAGCACGTTACGATTATACCCCAAAAAGTTACTCTCCGACTGCGACTGTGACTGAAACTGAGACCGCGACTCAACTGAACTGAACTCAACTGAACTGAACAGTGACTGAAAAGCAACAACATCAAAAACGTACGAAAAAGCCGCCGCCACTATACAAAACGCCGTAGAGGCAACGACCAACGCAAAGTTTCAAAGAGAGAGAGAGAGAGCACAGACGAGAGAGCGGCAGCGCCAAGTGTTGCTAAGAGAGCGAGGGCGAGAGCGAGGGCCAGAGCGCGCACGCTGTTGTATTTGTGCTAAAGCTCAGTGTGGCTCTGTGTTGAGTGAATAGCAGCAGCAGCAGTTGCTCTCTCTTTGCTTAAACTGTGATAAGCACAATGCTGAGAGCTGAGTTATGTTAAAGCAAATTGCAACTGAAAAGCTAGCAAATTGTTTGCATATTATAAACAAATGCATTTTATATAAAAATAAATTAAATATTTAAGCGAATTTTTGATATAAAGCAGCGTTAAAGATTTGAATATTATAAATAAACATATTTTATTTAAAAATAAAGTTTTTAATTATATAAACTAATACAAAGTTTAAATGCTTTGAATTTTATAAACAAAAATATTGTATTTGAAATAAAATTATATATTTTATATATAATTTATAGAATATAAACAACGCCGCTGGTCATTAGCATTAAGAACACAAGTTCAAGCACTGATAAGCTGTTAGCTGCTTGCGGCAACACAAGCTTCCAAGCGCCACAAAGCAGCTTGACAGATTGCTTTTTATCTTATCTGCAACAACGAGAGTTCAATGCTCGTGGCGCCAACAGCAAGTAAAACAACACAAACAAAACGCAAACGATAAGAGAGCATTCAAATGTGCTCGCTCTTAAGAGCTTGCGCTCTTGCTAGCTCTCTTAGCAAAAGCTCTTAAATGGCCAGAGCTTTTCAACACACCACAGAGCAGCAGTGTGTTGAGTTTCATGTGAACTAAGAGAGTTCAGCTGACTTGAGCTTTCAGTGTGAGCTTTTAGCAACATATTCATAGCAGATCACGCATACGCAACGTATGACAAAAAAACTTGAGAACTTTTGGAGGCTGCTGCTATTGGCTTTGTAATGAGATTTGTGTGTGTCTGTATTTTAAGCGTATCGTTAAAATGCATTTTTGTCATTTACGGTTTTACGCTTTGCTAAATTTACGACTACTTTGGCCCCGTCTGGCTGGGAGTGGGAGTGGGAGAGACTAGTGCTATTTGTACTGCAACTAAACAACATAGTTGTAATCACTATGTCAAGGACAGCAAATGATGATGATGTGCAACAAACAAAACATTCAATCAAATGCGAGATAACTCAACAAACTAACACTCAGTATATAATTGAGGTCAGGCTTTGGCGAGTGACTCAGTATTTCGCTGTGTTCATGTATATTTTTGAGTCATAAGCGAATAATTTGATTATTCAAATTGTATGCAAACTAATGCCAAGTTTCAAACTCTAAAAACGTCATCGCAAAAAACCACTTGAAGGAGCAGCAAAACAGACGGACAGACGACGGTCAACGAACTTTGGGCACAAAATGAGGCCAAAAGCGAAACAATGGCGACGAAAGCAACGAAACAAGAGACAACAAAACAAACCAATTTAATAATAATAATAACAAGTCGAAGCGCGACTCTTGTTGTTGTTGCTGTTGTTGCCTCACATTCGTACGCACAGAAAGTAAAAGTGAAAGTGACTGCGCATTTTGGGTAGAAATTTCCAGCGTACATGTATATTTTTTTGGGAACAGCCAGCATGTTGTTGGCCAAGCAGGTAGTAAATAGGCCTATAAAGAGTTGATGACATAATAGCACAAGTTACAAGTTACAAAAATACTGGAATCTTCGTATAATAGTAGTATCTCTATAGAGCGTAGCACACGAAACTTGCTATCAAAAAAAAAAAAATATCATAATAATAATAATAACAAGCTCATCATTAACATCATGATGATCGTATTTGTTTATATTGTTTTCGAACAATTAAAAGCCAATTAACAAGTCGTCAACAGCATTTCACTTTCACTTAATGCCCTAACCTAACCTCATTTCGCCGTGCATTTGTCGAGCATTTGTCGAGAGCATTTGTTGCTTTCTCATTTCACATTGGAAAACATTGAATAGCAATTGTTGTCTGTCTGTTTGTTTGTTGCTTGTTATTATTACAACTATTATGACTATTATTATTAACATTATTTGGTTTTTTTTAATGGCTTTATGGTTTCCCGTATTACGGCAGGCGCTAAATAAACTTGTAAACAATTTTGTTTATGTTTTCTCTCGAGTTCAATGCACCGGCTAATGAATTAGCTAATGAATGGTAGAGGTAGAAAGCGAGCAGTAGAGGCAGAAGAGCAGAGCAGCGGTAGGCAGCAGCAGTTAGGCCTCGTTTTTTTTTAGTGTATCTTGTATTCGACTAGAGCTTTCTTATTTGTTGCTTGTTTCGTTTTTTTGGGTGATTCACAGCAATGCTTTACGTAAAAGCGTCACAATTGTTGTTGTTGTTGTTGTTGCTGCTGGCGCTTGCGTAAGTTGTTTACAATACGATGCGGCGATCGAGAAATGCGGAAAGGCGTACGTGAGTGAGACCCCAAAGAAAGCTATAAAACGCCAAAGCAGAAGAGTGTGTTGGAAGCAGAAAGATACAAACAACAACGGAATAAACACATCATAAGAGTTTGTTTTCAAATACTCGCATAATTCGTGGAATCGAACTCGCATTGTGACAAAAACAGAAACAAAAACAAGAAAGAAATAAAGAAATTGTTTGTCTGAAATTGTTTTTCTGCTTTTTTTTCTTTTCTTCAATTTGTGGGTCACGAAAAACGCTCAATGTAACTGCCATGAGTAGAGGAGGTCAGACAACAACAACATTATTAATAATAATGAAATCGTTCATTGGCAGACCCTGTGCCATATACACGAGAGAGCGTATTACGAGCATTACAATTATTAATTTCACATGCACAAAAAGGTCACGCTCAACAATTGTATGTACATGTGTAATTTCTTATAAGTTCATCAATAAATTAAAACAGCAAGAGAAACAAAGGCGAATCTTGATAATAAATACAAAGAAAACATATCTGTGATAGCCTAGTGCCCAAAAATAGCAGAAGGAGCTTATATTTTAATGCTAAAGTAGCAAAAAATAGATTTAAGAGACTATATTAACTAGAAATAATAAAATTTATAAGTTTCCTTTATATATTTCAGTATAGTTCTGCTATATAAATGACTCTACTAGTCATATAAACTTATAAATAGACCTCAAATCAGCTCCAACTCCCAATTTACTAAATAAAAGCTCGCTATTTTTGCTACATTAAGTTTTCTGCACGCAGATCAAGCTTTTTTGGGTAGTAAAAGCATTGAGCAGCTTACCTAAGCGGTACCTAAACAGTTGACAGGTGCTAAATAGTCAGTTTACTTTTTTACCTAAGTACAATGCGTCGGCTACGTAATTTTTATTGTATTTAATACATCTAATCTACCTATAGAAATGCTTACATCTCTACACATCAAGGGAATGCCAAATAACGAGCAGCTCCTCCACTCGTTGCTGCTGCTACTATGTGCCTTTTTTTTCATAATCATTTTCAAATAAATGCGCGCCAAGGCAACCGTCAATTGCAAATTGCAAATTGCAATGCGAATGCAAACGCAAAATCAAATTCAAACGCAGCCGAGGCAGTTGAGGCAGCGACATTAGCAGCGCTGCAACTGAGGCGAATGACCGTGCCTGACCCAAATAGAAGTCGCTGCACTCGCCAACAAAGGCGACAAAATGCCAGCTCACTCGCTTGCACCTACGCTACGCTCAACGCTCACTCACTCGCACTCACTCGCAGTTGTACTCGTTGACGTCGTTGTAGTCATCGTGCAAAAAAAAACAAAAACACAAAAAAAAAGATTGCAGCAAAGAAAAAAAGCGCAGCGCGCAGTCAAAATGAGGCCGAGTGCAATGAACAGCATTCAGCACACAAACACACACACACATACTATCGAGAGAGAGGCTGAGAGTGAGAGAGCGCAGCAATGCAAGCCTGCATGCACACAGTGAGCGCGCAAGCACAAGAGAGCGCGCTCGCGGGGAGAGCTATGCAAATGCAGTGCTGCTACTGCTGCTGCAGTCGAACAAGTTGCGTCGCTGCCGCTGCCACTGCCGCTGATGTTGCAATGCGAAACCTTCGAGAAATTTTACAAGAGTCGTTGAACTCCACAGCGTGTGTCGGTCGTTTAACTGTGCCCCAAAACAGCCAGGCACATTGCAGCAATGTTGGCTGTGGCTCGGCTCGACGCAGCTCAGCTCTGCACTGCGCTGCTCTCCACATTGTAGCTTGAAACTAGTTTGCTGCCGTCGAGGCATTGAAAAAAGCGAAAGTACATTTTTCTGCTGCCCGCTGCTGCTGCTTCTACTGCTGCTGCTCTGCTGTGGCGTTCGTTTCATTTCGTTTCGTTTGCATTCGTGTTCGTCTGTCTGTCGTTCGTTCGTGTTTTGGCGTTCGTTCGGCTTTGAGGTAAATGAACCTTTTGAAGGTTCAACTTGCGTAGTAGGCGACGCTGACGTTGACGCTGACGTCGTGTAAAACAAGTTTGTTACGTTTGCTGCTGCTGCTATTTGCTGCTGTTGCTGCTGCTGTTGCTTTCGTCAGTTTTGTTTCGCGCTCTTTTCTTTGCAATTTCACCGTGAAACCAACTACAACTACAATTTTGTACAAGGCAGGTGAAGCGCATACAACGCACACGTCTTTATGTAACAAGGCAGACAAGACAGTAAAAACATGTCGCTGCTTGAATTGTTTTGATGATGCGTGTCAGGCGTGAAATGATTTCACTGAATGCAGCTCCAAAAATAATTGTATAATCCAACTAAAGTGCAAGTACATATACAGTATTTGCTGCTAGTAATATATAAAGTACTTCCACTAATGTTACTACTAGTAGTAGCACTACTAACCTTCCAAGTTCTGCTCACAACTCACACACCTTTCGAGTGCAACACTCGCCCACATTTAGCTCGTTGCATTTTTGCTCATTATCAGCATCATCATAATTATTAGTCTGTTGTACTTGAAGCTGTGACCTCCCCCGCCCCCAAAAACACACTCAAGTGTTGGCTACAAAATTTAGATAGTAGGCGATACCAAACCCATAATCCAAATGCGACCCTAGGCCAATCATTTGTTGTTGTTGTTGTTGTTGTAGCCTCCAATATTATTTTAGTCAACACCTCGACTCGCCTAGCTGTATATATATAAGTGTGTGGCATTTTAATGTATTTGTAATTGACCTGAATAAAGTTCAAAACACTCGCAAGCAGCAGCAACAACAACGACAACGACAGCAAGGCGAAATCTACATGCAAGTGCCTCTGTATGTGTGTGTAGCCTCAAAATATAATAATGATTGCGACAACAACAAAAGCTACAAACAACAGCGTCACTGCTACTGTTTGTAGTTGTAGCTGCTGTTGTTGCTCATGTGTGCACACACTCACTCTCTCACTCACTCGCATTGTGCCTTCGATAATTGACAATTGTCTGATTATTATTTTTTGTTTTTCATGTTTTTCTATTTGCTTTGTTGCTGGATTTTTTCTATATGTACATATTTTTTTTGGGCATACACAAATATTTACTAAATTTCTTTAATAAATTAATTATTTACTTTAATTTGTTTAACTAAACTCATATCAATCTTAAGTTAGTAAATGTGTCTAAGAACTTTTTGCTCTCTTTTTGTTCTATCGCGCTATTTGTAACTGTCACTCAATTGCCTGGCGCTCTTTGTCTTTAGTGCAATTGCTGGCTCTCTTTGCTTTAGAGTCCGAGTCTGAGGCTGAGACTGAGTCTGTTTCTGTTTCTGAGCCCAAGTCTGAGTGTCTGAGTTCATTGCATATTTACTTTCAATTTGCTTAACCTCGCGCTAATTTAAGTTCATTTCAATTAAAATGCACATGTGCTCTGTGAAAACTAATAAAACAAAATATATTACAACAAAAAAACCAAGTATAACTGCAAACATTTCTATGCCCGCGACTAAAAATATCAAATAAAATAGCAAAAAGTAAAACAAATGAGCAATGCAAATGAGCAGAAAAAAAAACAAAATGCTTGTTTACTATCAAGTTAACTTACACACACTCATACACTCAAGCACCTTCACTCAGCTGCTGCTGCTCGGCGGCGTCGCGTCGCTGCTTTGCGTGACCCAGTTTCGTCGGTCAATGAACTGAACGCTGCTGTCGAGGCTGAATGCCTGACTGTTTGGGGGAGCAAACGCAGCGCAGCGAGAGAGAGAGCGGCAGAGAGCGAGCGGGTGTCGGTATGGCTCGTGTATTGCTTGTTACTTTTTCTCTTTTATTTTTTCTGCTTTTTTATTTGGGGGGCGCTCTATACATAAGAGCTTGTGTGCTTGTGTGTGTGTGCGCTAAATTTCGGTTTCGTTTTCATTTTGACGGCGGCAGCGACACAGCGTCGCGTCGTCTTGCGTTTATTTTCGTGTCTTTGCAATAGGCAAGCAGCAAACAAAATGGCGCCTAATAATATTACTACATAAAAGAAATTATGAAAGCCGCCGCAAAAGAAAGTGTTTCGAAATGGTCAACGCAAAAGTGAAAGTCTTTTGCATATACATATATTACACTGCTACCAAACCAAAATGAACCAAAATGATATGATATTGTTGTGAATTCAACAGCAAACAATTTCTAGGTCACGTAACTGTAAATATATTCAGCAACAGTCCACACACACACATATACATTTAATTTTCCTTGAAAGATAAGGCAAGCCAATGCAGCACAGTCGCTGTCGCTGGCGCTGCCGCTGTCGACGCTAGCAGCGCTTAAATAGCACACGGTCATTTTTATTATAAACATTTCGAATTGTTTTTGCTGCTGTTGCTGTTGCTGTCGAGTTCGAGTTCGCCGCTGTTTATTTTGATGGCGGTCGTTTATTGAGATTTTTTCGCTTTTTTTGTTTTTTTTTTGGCTTTTGGGGAATTTTCATTGCTTATTTTTTTGGCATTAGCATTTTATAGCATAGAACTAGTTCAAGGATTTGCAAATCTATCGCTCTCTCTCTCTCTGTCTCAAAACTGTAGTCTAATTATAACAATTATTAAGCAATTATTGCTTAAAATTTCTCCAAAATAAAAATCTAATTCATCAATTACAACACATACACATGTATTATTTAACACACGCTGCGCTTGCGTGCTGCCTACTAAACAGCAGCAGCAGCGACAGCAGCCAAAACAACAACAATAACTGTGTAACGTCTTCACTCACACTCGCTCTTTCTTTCTTGCTTGTGCTCTTTTCTCTTACGACAGCATGAACCACTTTCGTTTTCGACAGCAACATGGCCGCCATTACAAAGCGACAGCGAGAGAGAGAGCGAGGCAGAGCCATGCAAAAGTCAATGAACGTCGCTCTAGCTGGACTGTCTGTCTCTCTGTCTGTTTGTCTGTTTTTGTCTCTTCTTTTTTGTATTTGAGTGATTTTTATATTATGTTTGTGTGTTTGCTTTCATAATCGATACGCGCGTTGGGCATTTCCTGTATAAAAAAATAACAACAACAACAAATGTTGCGCGCTTGCCTTTTTAAATTTAAACAAATTATTACAAAATTTAATAAAGAGCAAAGAGGGCGCACGAGAGAGAGAGAGAGCGACTGTTTGTATTTAGGTTAAGTGCGTTCATTCAACTTTAACACAATTTCGAAATGGCGCACAGTTGTTGTTGCTTGCCTGTTGTTGTTGTAGCGGCTGCTGCTCCCATTTATCATGCGGGTGTTGGAAATTTGTTTAAACAAATTTACATATGTAGTGTAGTGTATATGTGTTTGTGTGAGTGTATTTATGTGTGTGGCAGCTCTAACAACTTTTACTTTGCCGTGAAATCGCGCGCACACAAATATTGCAACACACACACTCGCTACAAATTTCGTTCATGGCTGGTCAATGAACTCGTCGTCCGTTTGTCGCTTGTCGTTTGTGTCGCTCGTGCTTCAAATTCGTTTCATTTCGTTAAGTTTCGTTTCGTTTGAGCTTGACTCTCTTTTGTGTGTGAGTGCGTGTGTGAGTGGAACTCAAAGTGCGTTCTAGCTAGGATAACAGTAAAAGTGTAAAATTGTTACTCACCATCACGACTCATGCCGACAGCAATACATTTTTTCAGCCGACAATATTGACAACGATTGCGATTGATCCTCAAAATGCTGCACTGCTGATTCTTGGTGCACGGCCGATATTGTATCTTTTGCTGTATGGAGCGACGGAAGAAGCCCTGCAAATAAAATAGATCGAAACAAATACCAATTAGTATTATAAATTAATAGTTATATAGTATTAAGATAGTTTATATAGTAAATTATTTATATATAAGTCTCATATGATTAAGTTGCTGCTTTTAAGTTGCACCTACATCGGCATTGGCATCCTCAATTGCTGCTGTCACTTTAACAGCAGCTGAGTTGTTGCTGCTGCTGTTGTTGCTGCTGCTGTTGTTGCTCAATGCCGTGTCCAATTTCTCATCAAACTTTTGACATAAATAATTCAGCTGTGATGCCTCGAGACGTTGATGATGCTGCTCACAAAGTTCATCATCACAGCCCGAATCCTGGGCATCCATATCCTCCAAATGTTGCTGCTGTTGCTCCTCATCGCTGCTGCTGCCGCTACTGTTGCAAGTGCAATAGTTGCCAATGCCATTGGTTAGCGACTGCGTACTCGAATTGCTCAGCAGCGAGCAATTGCTGTCGGAGCTATCGCGTCGCTGTTGTTGTTGCTGCTGTTGCTGCTGTTGTTGCTGCTGCTGCTGCTGTTGTTGTTGTTGTTGGGTTTGTTGCAACAATAAATTGGCAATTTCTTTGTGTGTTTGCGCGGAGAAAGGACTATCACAATGCAGTTGATTGAGCTTGTTGCAGGTGGGTTTTGTTGCTGCTGCTGCTGCTGGTGTTGTTGGTGCAGCAACTGTTGCAGCTTCATCGTTCTTCAACGTCTGCTCCATCTCACGCTGCTTGAGCTCACGGGCATAACGTATTTTCTTCCAAGGGCATTGATACTGCTCATAACCGCTGTTGCTTGCATCATCCGCTGTGGCAGCAGCAACTGTTGCTGGTGTGGCGTTGCTTTTGATTGCTGGTAGTTGGTGCTGCTGCTGCTCATCATCACTGTTAGGACAGTCCTCATCGATACCCGATTCGCTATCATTTTTGGCGCTCAGATCGGCACATGGCTTTGGTGTTGTTGCTGTTGCTGTGGCAGCTGTTGCTGTTGGCTGTTGCAGCAACAAGACAATCTGCTGTTGCTGCTGACTAATACTATGTGTTGATGCTGTTGTTGTTGTTGTTGTCTGATTGGTGGTTGTCTTTACTAGTGTTGCAGGTGTTGGCAGTTGCTGATGTTGCTGCTGCTGCGGCTGTTGTTGCTGCTGCTGTGGCTGTTGCTGTTGCTCTTGTATCAGCACTGCTTCGTTTTTCAGTCTTTTGCGTTGCTGTTGTTGCAGGTAAACTATTTGTCTAGGTTGTTGCTGCTGCTGTTGCTGCTGTTGTTGCTGTTGCTGCTGCTTACTGAGCGGTGCAGATTCCAACAGTTTAACCAATGCCGAATGTTGCTGCTTCAGCTGCTGACTTTTCATCTGTTGATGTTGCTGCTGCTGCTGCTGGTGCTGCTGCTGGTGTTGTTGGTGCTGTGCATGTTGCTGCAACTGCTGCGGTGCGCTAACAATATGCAGATTGCTGTTGCCGGCTGTCAGCAGCACAATTGTTGTGCCATGTTGCTGCTGCTGTGACGACTGATGCTGCTGCTGTAGCTGCTGCTGTTGCTGCTGTTGTTCCATTGCACAAACCATTTTGGCTATAAATTAGTTTAAACTTTTTCTCTCTTAACTTTTTTTTGGTAGCACAAATGACACTTGCTGTTGACTTCTCTGGATTTTGCTCTAAGATTTGCTAATAAGGAACATTTTGTTGTTGCTTTCTTTTTGTTAAAAACTTAAGACTCGGAATAATTCACTTCACCAACTATATATATCTTTTTAGCGCCAAAAACACTTTTTAAGCGCTCTTTTTTTGCAATGGGGCACAAGTAGCGGAAATGGTAGTCTTTTTTATATGATCTCTCTCGCTCTTTCTCTCTCTTTTACACTTGCGTTGTTGCACTTCACTGGCACCAATAAAAATAATATATTTCTATATATATATATGATTTATGTAATTTATTCAAACTTTATCTTGTTGATAGCTTTTGTAACGTGTTCTATGTTTGCTCTGCTTTTTGCCGTTTATTTTCTTTTCTTTCTACTTTTTCAGTTTTATCTGTTTCGCGCGCTTTTATTGCTCTGCACAACCGCTGCCAACGACGAGCAATTTGCGAATGAAAGCAGCGCCAACAGCTCCAACAACTCATGGCTGCTCGATGGGCTTCGGCTCAAGCTCGGCATACGTCGGCTCCCACATGCTCTCTCACACACATACGCTGCTGCTGCTCTCGGCTCTCTCACTTGCTTGCTCGGTCGGTCGGTCGGTTGGTTGGTCGGTTGGTTGGTTGGTCTCTCGGTCGACAGTGCCAACCTCGCGCCACATTTTGTTTTTGTTTTTATGTACCAACTGAGGACATTCACTCCAACGCTATCGTCGACGTCGACGCGAGCAGCTAACAATAGACGCCGCTGGCGCTGCTGCTGCTGGTAATGTTGCTGCTGCCACTGTCGCTGCTGCAATTGGTGGGGGCGCCTTTTGCTGCTATGCTTGTAAACAATTCTTGGAACACCTACGCGACGCAGATTTCAGGTAGCAGAAGCTACTGCCACCTGACTGATCAGCTTTGTTTGATAACAGCAGCAGCAGCAACAACAACGACAACAACTACAACACTTATGTAGGTGGATGAAGTTCTTTTTATGCTTATAGTTGGCTTAGTTCTAATATTTTTTGAGTGACAAATAAGATTAATTGATATTAAGTGGGGCGGTATGTTAATGGGGGCGTAGAAAGAGACAGGGATAGGGGAAGGGCTATCAATAAATATGACAGCTATAAGAGGATCTTAGATCTGGAACGGAGCTCTTAAGTTGTTGAAAACTATATCGGGAACTAAGGAACTTTCTGGAGAGTCGTGTGTCGTGTGCTGGGGATTATTTAACCTATTAATCATTAAACTTTACTTCATATCGTTATTTATAAATCTGTGACAAAAAATAAGTGTTGCCCCAATTATAGCGACTACTACTAAGTATAGTCCATGGGGAGATAGTCCGATTATTTAATAGCAAACCATTGTTTCGCTGTATGCTCAACACAAATTATAGACTACAATATTTTATGCCTCGTTATTAATAATATTAAATAATATTTTGGTTGCGAGTTGTTTTTTTTTTTTTTGTATTATTATTGTTATTTCTTTTTGTCATTTTTTTGAGGCCACACGTAAAACGTAAAGACAACAATGGCAGAGTCGCAGCTATCTCGCTTGCTCTCATCGCTCATGCTGGAAGGCTACGTAACCAAAAAGCCCCAACGCAACAACAACAGCAACAATGACAGCAAAAAGCAACAGCAACAGCGACAGCGACGTCAACATAATACGACGACGTCAGCAGAGGCTGGCTGACTGGCAGTTCAGTTCAACGAACCCCGCCATTGTCGTGACCTACTTTTCGGTCAAATACCTTCAAATGTGGAGCTGTTGAGCGCCGAACGAGCAAGCAAACACGAACAAGCAGCCGAACGAACGAAAGAACACACGAACGAACAAACGAACGAACGAAAGGCCGAACATTTGTGCATTGGCACGCCGCTCTCAATTTGCTTGGCGCTCTCTCAGCTGCATTTGCATGTGAAGTTGTTGCTATTGCTGCTGCTGCTGCTACTGCTGCAGTTTGCAAGCCTTTGCTTAAGCTACTTTTTTTTTTGCTGTTGTAGTTGTTTGGAGTTCATTTGAGCTGGCGGTCGGTCAACGACACAGAAACCTCAGACGGACAAAACTGCATGGTTATGGGCTTGGCCTGGGGGCGTGCAGTGGCAACGGACTTATGTGCAACGGCTAAAATGCGTTCAAGGAAATCTTTGGCAACTTTTTGGTAGCTAAGCTAGCAAAGTTACATCAGCCAAAGCAGCAGCAGCAGCAGCGACTGCAGCAGCATAGTTGCAACCAGCATTGCACTGCCGCACAGTGTAGCTTCATTATATAATTGAAAACTATAAACACTAATTTAACAAACGAAATGAAACGAAACTCAAAGCCACAGTGCAAATCGAGAGAGAGTTCAATGCACTCCAGCAGCAGTCACTCAACGACAATTTGCACTCATTTCAATGCCTCGCAGCCCCCGCAAAAACAAAAAGAACACGCGCATCGGTTAAGTTGAGCCTCTCTTATCGCCAAAGAACTTTCGGGAACAGCTGTGTGCCCGTTTCAAACAGCAATACACTGCTGCTGCTGTTGCTCTGCTCTCTTGCTGCTGCTGTTGTTGCTGCTGTTGCTGCTCTCTTTGGCATGTTACCTGCACGAATGCTCTCTCTCTCTCTGGTGTTAGCTCTCTCGCAGCTTGACTGCTATGCTAAATGTGAATGAACTCTGCTGGCAGCTGCAATGCGAATAACAAGTTTCAAAGGAAAGTGAGAGCATTTCACGTTACGAGCACAAACACACACTTGAATGTGTGCTGCGCTGCGTACACCCACAAAGCAGTGAAGTATTTGCCTGCCTCTGCCTCTGCCGCTGCCTCTGCCTGCGCTACAGCCATCTTGCTCGCTGCTCTACTGATCTGTTGTTCAGCCTCGTCATCGGCAGAACCATGGGCATTACAAGCATTTATATGTTCGTTGCTCATTGTTTGTTTATTAAATGATTTTTTGGCTTTTGGTGGCACACGTTTCTTTTTTTTTTTTGGTCAAAATTTCAATGGCGATCAGCAACCAAAAAAATTCTTTATGAATGAAAACTATAGCAGTGAGCTTTTTGGCTGCTGTACCTGTTGTAGCCTCACCAAAAATACTTGACCTGCATCTCAAGTAGCTCTATGGACTACTGACAGCTAAAATAGCTGCTGCTATCTTTCTTTCTGAAGATTCTGGGCAGTAGTCTGCTAAGAATTCAGTAGAATTTGTGAGACATGCTTTTCAGACAGTTCTTAACTCTATTTCACAGCAATGCCAACTGAAATTTTGAACTCTGTTGCTCTTAATCATCTTATTAATGAAGCTTTTAAAGCGCATTAAAAAGCTGCTTAAAACTTGAGTGATTTTGTTTGTATCTTTCTTTCTTCTTGTGTGTTGGGGCTTGTTCGATGCGTAAGCAATTAGCACGTGCCTAAACGCAGTGCGCGACTCATGATGAGACATACGGACACACGTACAGGTAAAATCCCGGAACATAAAAATGGCGCTTTACGGTTCATTGGGCATTCGTCATGGGGCTCTTGTTGAGTTCTTAAGTTGCTTATGATGACAAACCCAGAGTTATGTCGTTATGTTGTCATGTCTGTTGGCTGTTGACTTGGTCAGCATATGAATTGGTTAAAAAGACGCACAAATCTAACTGACCAGCAATTAGTTGTCCATACAATAAATAATTGTGTTGTGGTGTGGGTTGTGTGTGTTGTGTTGTCTTGACTTGAGCTCTTATTCAGGTCAAAGTTCAATGCGCTGTGGCTGTGCAAGGATATTTGCTTTGGCCTGGCCAAAAGCAAACCACTCAAATGTGTGTGTGTTTTACTCCCCCCACCCCCCACTACTACTACTACTGTATTGTGATTGTTGTTGGCGTGTTTGGTCGCACGTAGGCAGAGCCGTTTTCCTACCACACCGCCTCCTTCCCTCACACAATTTTCCCAACCCCCCAAATGCGAGGCATTTCCCTTTTGGCCTCGCGCTTATTGACGTCACTTTTCTGCAGTTGCTTCGGTGTCTCGGCTCAGTTCGTTCAACTCTCATGGTCGCCTGCATTCGTGAGTTGTAGTTAGAGGCGGTTGAGGCAGTGGGAGGCGTGGCTAGCTGGCTTTTGTTCAGCAAAATTCGGCATTGTTTCATTAATCACGATAACCAATCAATAAATAAGCAATTAGCGTACTAAATAAATGATTGAGGACAACAAAATAGCTAGTAAACTATATTTGTCTCCATTTTGCTGTAGAGTACTTGTGTTTCTGGAGAAATCTCTAGAGCAGGGCAAACAGAAATCATAAATTTAATGTATGTAATGCTACAAATTATGATATGTTCAGGGATATTTGTAGCATCTGAGCTCCCGAAAATTAACTTAACAACAATACAGCCAAGGAGACTGTCGATTGGGGACATTACACTGCAATAACCTTAAAGAAAACGGCACAGGCTGAATCAGAATCACACACAGAGCAAGAGAGGGAGCGTGCGAGAGAGACAGAGAGAGAGAGAGAGAGAGAGAGCGAGAGAGTACACGCTGTCCCAGCAGTGAGCTCTTTTGACTTGGCGCACAGCAAAATTCTGCTTGCTCCAAAGAACTGTTTTGTTCTCTCACTTTTTGCATAAGCGAGATAGAGCGAGAGAGAGAGAGAGTGGGAGAGGGAGAAAGGAGAGACATGTGTGTGTGTGTCATGATTTTGTACAGTTAGAAAAGCCTCAGCTCTAGCTGCCGCTCTAGCTACGAAACTAGCTTCAGTTCAGTAGAAATGTGTGCAAATCGTGGGCAGAGGAAATGACCTCAGGAAGGAAATGCAATGTATTTAATTGGCCAAATGTGTGTACAATAAACTGTTGGAGTGTATTTGTCTGTGTGTGTGTATGTTTGTGTGTGTTTATGTGTGTTGTTCCACTATTGTGGGAGGTGGAAGTGGACTACTGCATAAATGAAGTGCTGCCACAGCACAGAGAGAGAGAGAGCAATGAGCTGTTAAGTGATTGAATGATTAGCTTTTTGGGGGGCTTTTAACTAATTAGCAAAATGCAGCTAACATAAATTTTAATGTTTTCCAAAAAAAACATGCAACATTGCAGAGGTCTAATGGGCTTTACAGAGGCGATTTCATCTAGAAATAAAGTCAAGTATTCATGATCACCAGCAACAACCGAATCGATATAACCATGTCTGTTTGTTTGTCCACCCGTCCGTCTGTCCGTCCGTCCGTCCGTGAGTTCGTATGTCTGTCTTTCCGTTCGTCTGTCTGTCCGTCTATCAGTCCGTCTAACCTTCCGTATGTCTATTCGCCCGTATGTCGTATGTCCGTCTGTTTGTCTTTCTATCCTTCTATCCATCCGTATCGCCGTCCCTTCGTCTGTTCGACCATCTGCCCGTAGTCCTACGATCATTCCGTCTGCCTTTCACAAAGCGTCGTAAAAATTCACTTTATAAGAATTCGTAGCTAATGCGCTTTTTAGCATATTAATGTACCTGAAGTGTTTATTATTCGATATTTCTAAAACCCTTTCAGCAGCCTTCAAGGCTTTAAACTGATATTATTAATACTAATCTATTGCATTGCTTCTCTAAACTCCCCAACTAACACACTCTATCAATTCCCCGAAAAACAATGAGAGCCAAACTCAACAATCATATTGTCCTTTAACCAGTCCAATGAACTCAAAGCATGCCGTGTGAGTGAAAAGCACAAAAGCGAAGAAGAAGCAGCAGCAGCAGAGAGAGCAGTGGAGGAAGAAGAAGCAGCAGTAGCAGCAGCAACAGCACCAACAACAGCAGAATACTGTCAACGTGCCAGTCTAAACGTATAGTGCTAAAATTGGCGCGCTCGCAATGGAAGACACCTGTGCCATGTCAAATATACAACAACAAAATACACGTACAAAAATCAAAAATCAGAGAAAAGCGTTGCCTTGTTACCCCACCACATTTCCACCCATTGGCTGCTTTGTCGCTTTTTCCACAGTTTTCCAAATAAAATGAAAAACATGAGCAAACGAACTCGGAAAACGTTTCACTTTTGCTGCTGCTGCTGTTTGTTGCTTCTGTGTGAAGGTGGGGGGTGTGTGGGCAGGGGGTGTGACGGGGTGCAAATGGTTACGGCAGAGGGTGGTGTGTCAGTGGGGTAGCGGGTAGCTATAGTCCACTTTGCTTTGACCCACTTAACGTGCAATGAACTTTTGCAGAGCGCCCGGATGAGAGCTCAGGTTTTATGCTAAGCTTTTGGTGGGTTGAGGGGTGTGTTTGTGTGTATGTGTATGTGTGTGTCGTACAACAATTTAGGGGTTACGAGCTGCTGTGCATATATGTGGGAATGAAAGTGTTTAACCACCCGCTAGGTGGCGCTGCAGCAAATGTTAACCTTAAAAATGGCTGACTGGCTGGCTGGCTGACTGGCTTCCGCTGCAACTGCAACTGCTGCTAGCTGCATCACCCATCCACCCCCTGCTAACCACTCCACTCCACTTCACCCCTCACTGCGCTGTGGTTGGGGTGTTCGCTGAAGCTGGAGCAATGACCGCAGCTCCACAAAGTTGAAGGATAAATTTTGCAGGCTGAAATGCAATTTGCAATTCGGTTGACACTCAAGAGAATGTCCTTCTAGCCAAACTACATACCAAACCGTTATACCTACATACATATATATTTGTGTTTTAGCCAATTGGTCAAGCAATTAAAATGAGCCCAATAATTACATATACGTAATTTTGTGTGTGTGTTGCAAACGCCTCGCATTGGAGACAAAATTTAATCAACAGTTTTTGTTTTTTTTTTTTGTTTTGCCACAGACTCGACTGTGTTCCACTTTTGTCTAGTCATATATATTTATATATACACATATATATATATCTATATATATATATTGCTATCTGTGTTTGCATATTTTTATCTACACATGTCGTCGACTGGCGTTCTCCATTCTCTGTGTGTGTGTTATTAGTTTTCGTACTTTTTTTTTTTTTTCAGTATTTATTTATTTTTATTATTTTTCCTTTATGACTTGTGCCCGAGAGTTCATTGAACTTTACGCAATTATTATGCGATTATCTTTTGCCAGTTTATGCCTTTTCAATAGCTCTAATTCTCTCGCTATCGCACTCTTTTTCTCTCTCTCTCTCTCTCTCCAACTCTTTCGTTTTTAGTGTGTCCGAAAATACTTAAACTTCTAGAGGAAATAGTTAGATCGAAAGCCACAAGTCTAAAAATCCAAATACTCGCACCTCTGATAATACAATTGTATTGACAGACTGTTGTACTGAGTAATTGAATGATTGACAATCAGCGCTTAAAGCTACAAAGAGCTGGGAATATCTAACAGTAGCTAAAAGGTTTGGAAGAATTGGCTATAAACATACATTTAAATTACTGCAAATATATTTTTAAAATTTTATAAAACTTCTCCATTTTGTAGCAGCGAAATGTGCTCAAATGAGTGAGTAATTTTTAGAACTGCATACACTGTAACTAAAATACTGGTTTTGCATTCCAAACAAAATTCTTTAAAAATCACCGCCTCTTTTTGGTAATTTCATATTTAGGTGTTTGTAATTTGCCTAATAATTTTTAGCATTAGTAATTGCATACACTGCACAAAATTTGGGGTTAACTGTCTAAAAATTTTGTAGCATACACTGTAGAAACTTCCAGTAAACTTACAGAAATGTCTAGCATTAGTAATTGCATACACTGAACAAAAATTTGGGGTTAACTGGCCGAATATTATAGCATTTATAGCTAAAGAAAATTTTCAAGTTAACTAATCGAAATTTTTAAAATTCTTTGATGTGTACACTGAAATAAATGGCGAGTTAACTCAATGAAATTCGAAACATTGCACTGAAAACAATTTTTAGGTTAACTATTTCAGATTTCTAGCATTAATAACAATATACAGTGAAAAAAATTTCAGACTAACTAACTGAAATCTAAAGCGTACACTGAAAAAAGTTCGGCATTAGAAATTGTATACACTGAAAATTATGCCAAGTTAACTGACTGATATTAGTAGCATTAATAAGTGCATACACTGAAAAAAAAAAGTTGGTTTAATAGCAAGAAATTTCTAGAATAAGTAAAAACTGTTTGTAAATTTAGAGCACAAAAATTCTTCTCAGTGTATATAACTACGCTGACTCTGAGATTGAACTGCTACCAACTTGACAACAAGCGGCTGTTTGTTTCGAACACAATTATAAGCCATTATTTGGGCACGGTTAGCACGTATGTGTGAGTGTGTGTTTGTGTTTAGGCCAACTACACACATAAACATACAAACAAAAAGACAGCAAATCTAATCTAAAGTTGGGCTATTGGCGTCACGGCTTGACGCAAATATTAAAACAGTTGTGTGAGAGACAGAGAGAGAGAGAGAGCGAAACGAGTTTGCAGTCGAGGCGAAATGAATGTGGCCCAAACGCGCAATGTGGCTTATACTCAAACATAGAAGACGCAAGGTCTTTTGCGTGCAAATGCAACAGCAACAGCAACAACGACAACAATTCTAACTGCAGTTCTGCGCAGGTCGTTGGCATGCCATTTGCACAGATAGAGAGAGAGAGACAGCGAGGCAATGCGTGCAAGTGAGACAGCAAGCAGGTGACGCTAGAGTGCAGTGAACTCTTGTGGCCAACAAAACAAGCCAAAGCCAAGCTACAAAAACTCCAAACTGAACTGAACTGAACTCAAACACAAACTCGTGGCTCGTTCACCCACCATTAATGTAATTTCAATCTTTTTGTTTTTGTTTTTGTTCCCCCCATATTTGGGAATCGCTTGGTCTCTTAATGACGCCCCGAACCGACACAAAAACAACAACAGCAACAACAACAATTAAAACAACAACAAAAAGTTACAAAAAGAACTGTCATATAAATTGTCGGCATTGGCTTTTAATGACTCACCCACCAACAAACAGACTACAGCCAACAGAGCCGACTCATTTTCTCCTCCACAAAAAATCCAACTCACGTGCCTGCAGCTCTCTGCCTTTATATGGGCGGTCCTGTTGTTGTTGTTATTTCTACCGATTTTCTGCCGAAACGCATGAAATCTCACTGCATTTGTCAGTGGGCAGCTGCAGCTGCAATGCCGTTTGTCCAATTATGCAATTGCCGTCGCATTTCTGTCGTTTCTTGCCTTAATTTATGGCTAAAACTTGAGAATGTCAGCTTCGGCGCTTAGAATTCGGAAACGGTTTATTTCGAATGACTCGCAACTGCACTGATTTCGAACAAATTTGGGAATTTTTTTACATGGTTCTAGAGTAGTTTTATTAAAAAATTTGTAACGTTTTCATTTTGACTTTGATTCATATAAAATATCAAATATACATAAAATTTCTGGGCTTACTTAATATTTTGTATTAATCAAATCAGAATCCAATCTGAAACTTGTCTATTTTAGTTTTAGGGATCGCACTACTATCGAAAATACTGTACAAAGCAAATTTCTAAAGTTTCTACTTAGTAACTTATCTATATTCATTTCAGGAATCGTGCTTATATTTCTTTAGTAAAAACTATAATAAATAATAAACTTTTTTTTTAAATAAGTATAGTGTTTTTAAACATTATTTTCTTTAGAAAACACTCCCAACTTTGATAAAGAAATGAACTTATACATACTGATACATGTTCTATAGATACATATTCTAAAAATACGCTTAAATAATGATTACCAAGAAAATTGAAAAATTTATTTAAAAATATTTTATAATATAATATGACCTAAAACGCTCTAAAATTCTAGCAACTGCTTTTTTCTTCAACTAACATTTATCTACAGTTTCCAAATAGTTATTACTATTATATTTTAAGAGTATCTCAAAATAAAGAAAATTTTCGCTAACTTAAACAAACTTAACTTCCAGATATTATGTGTATTTCGATAGCATTTTAGTTTCTATCTTAACTTAAAGCTAATATACTATAGATTTGAATAGAATTTGAGTTCATTAGTTGGGTTTATCCGTAGCAGAGTAATATGTGTGTGGTACTATGGAAAGTCCAGTTAGTTTAGCCTGTTGTCTATGGACTAAAGTGTGTTAAGTGTGCTATGAGTGTGTGCACACACATACTGACACACAAATATATTCATTACATGCATGTGCATGTACGCCTCAATTTGAATACAAACAGAAGTGTTGCACAACGCACAAATGTTTATAAACTTGCGAGTCTTTATCAAATGTTGACAGCGTCGACTGCAACAACAACAACAACAGCAACAACAACTACAACAGCAACGAAGGCACTCAACTGCTGTCTAATAATAATTTATTTTATTAATTTTGAAATTGCATTTGTCTGACAAGAGCAACAAGAAAATTATACAGCAATCTCTGTGGCAGTTGTACTTGCTGTTTGTTGTCGTTGTTGTTGTTGCAGTTGCAATGCTTGTAGCTGCAGTTGTTGTTGTTGCTGTTGTTGTTGTTGTTGTTGCGGCTCATGCAAAGTGAGGTCGCTGCCGTTCAATAACCTCGAGCATTGAGTTTAGCTACGCAATTGCAGCAACAGCAACAGCAAAAAAACGGGCAACGTTGGCGCATAGCAACAACAACTACTAAGCGCACTCTTGTGGCATGTCATGCATATGCGTATGTATGTGTTAGTGTGTGTGTGTGTGAATGTGCGGCACTTGGCAACGCCGCCGACTCGCACTAATCGTCTGTCATACCTCTCTCTCTCGCTTACTCTCTCTTGCTTCCCCTCTGTTTGATAATTGGGCACTGTGTATATATACCCTATAGTGTGCTATGTGGAATGGGTATAGTTGGAATACAGGGAATGGGTCTCTGTGTCCCGATTCCTATGTCTAACGCAATAACTTACTCAGCGAGACAAAAATTTGAATTGGTTTATAGCCAAACTAATTGATTAAGACATACCTGAAATGATATAAAAAGAAGACACATATTAGTTAAAGTTGAAAATACTTTAAGGGAACTTAAATAATTACTTTTAGGGATAATTTATGATAATTAAGAGTAGTTTCTTTCTAGAGAAAACCCTATAAGCACGTGGAAACTTATAGTAAACCTAAATAGTGGGACTAAAATTTTGATTTAAGGTGATAATTTGTATTATATAAATATATCAAATATTCATGTATTGAGATTTAGACCCATTTCAGATTTGTTTTTGATCTCAAACATACATAATTTACAGTGTGACCGTAGCATTTGGTCATTAAAGCACAAAATTAGTTTTACATTAAAATATATTTAATATTTTATTAAAACAAATTCTCTGATTTTAAGTTTTTAAGTAGCAAAAGTATCTTAAGTTCATAGTAAACCTCAGAATTTTCAACTGAATTTACAGTAAAAAATTGTTAATAATTTTAATAATCTTTAAATGTTAACTTCTGTTACTAAGAAGCTAATGAGACATCCAAAACTAATATCTTTATTAAATTTCCTACTTCTTTTATATGCGGTACGTACTTCAATCTCTAACCGAAACCAAAGCTACACTTGCAGCATAAAGCTACTCAAAAGCTTAAGCAGACAACACTTCCCACTTGATGGGCATAACGAAGCGTTACAATACTTTACTCCAGATCCTTAACAACTTGGCCACATGAGGCTACACACAAAATAAAAAAACAAATCCTCATACCAGCTCCTAACTGTGTTTCTTTTTTTGGGGCCAGGCAATTAAAGTGTATCAAAACACAGGTCTACATGGCTGCAATCGTTAGCTGCAAGAGCTTATCGCACACACACACATACTAACACACTCAGCCGAACAGAACACAAAGAGCGAAGCAGCAGCAGGAAAGAGAATAAGAGAGTGAGAAACGCAGTCGCCTAGTCAAGTAACTAACCTAACCTAAGCTAACCTACGCTAACCCAATTCAGAAACCAAACGCCTCGAGTTCAATAACCCAAAGAGAAAAACGACGAAGACGAAGACGATGATGTTGATGATGATGACGAAGACGAAGCAGAAACGACGACGACGACGACGATGAACTGACGTCGTGTAATCGTCATTTTATGCATAGCACGCACCTTGGGAGGGGCCCTGTGGTGTGGTGTGGGGGGAGGGGTGCGCGTAGTGTCAGAGGCGCAAAAATTCAGCCGACAGTGCGTTTTAATTGTATGCATACAATAGTTAGCTGCACATCTCAAGCACAAAAATATATAGATTAGCTGTAAATCGTATGCTTAATCAAACAGCAAGGCAAACAGATATACAGGCACACACATACAGTGGCACACTGTGGTGTGTCACGTAGATAGAAAGATACTTTTAGCTGGCATAATGACATGCATGCGGCTAGCAGTCAGCCAGGCAGTGAGGCAGTCAGTGAGGCAGTCAGGCAGTCTTAGCATGCGTGTCTCTCTCAATCTGTGTTCTATCTGCTCTGCACTTTCCACTCTCTTACTCTTTAACGCTCTCTCGCTCTCTCTCTCTCTCTGGACTGCGCGACTGCCTCAACTAGAACTTGCTTGACTTGGTTTGTTGTGCTGTTGAGTTCATTGCACTTGGCGTAGCGGCATATTTTGCATTAAACTACCTCTCTTTCTCCCTCTCTTCCTCTCCCTCTCGCTCTGCCTATCTTTCACTTTATCGTTCTTTTTGACACGTTTTTTTTTGCAACTGCCTTTTACTTTATGCCACTCGTTCGTTTTCCACTTTTCTGCGCTCTTGTCCAACTACCAAAATCTTCCCACTCCAATTGCCCACCTCTTTCTGCTACTTCCACTTCACCACCTCTCTATATATTTTTTGGCACAATTTGCCCACTGTGTCGAAATAATTGCATTAATGACAAGAACAACACACACACACACACACACCAAGAAATACTTGAAGAAAATATAGAAAATTGCTGACAAAAAAAAAAACAACAAAAAAACTGATACTTGTCACGTAAAATTTTGTAGGTTCTGTTAATTAAAAGCAATTAAAAATAGCTTCACTGAATTCCTGCCAGTCGCCATTCGCCAGTTGAGATTTAGTTTTAGTTTTAGTTTCAGTATCTATGCAATTTGGCGCTGCCTCTTCATGTGCATTTTCCTACTCGGCCCGCTTTGCTGGGCCATTTTTGACAGTTCTGACGGAAAAACACACACAAAACTTAAGGCATTTTCAAAACAGCGTCGCCTTTTATTATTAGACAAATTTATGTTGGACATACATTTGTATACGCAACACAAAATAAAAGATATTGCAAAGTGATTTTCACTCAATTTTTTTCGGTTTTTTTTTGGGTGGGGGGGAAAAGGCGACAAATTACGGCACTTATTTTTGGTTAGCCGAAATGGGTTAAGCATATTTGGGATGGGCTGAGTAGCTATAAAAAAAACCTAATTGGAGCTACGAAATGTAAAAATTTGATGAAATGAATTATTAGCGGCAAGTAATGCCAGATTTTATGGCAGGAAATACGCTATAGTTATTAGTTGCTTACTAAAATATGACATTAGTATTAAAATTAAAATTTTGCATTTTTAGAGCAGTATTTATAACAAAAAAATCAATTTTACTGAAATATTCATCAAAAACAGTCATTTTATAGGGTATATTTATAGTTTTTTGTGCATTGTGGGCGTATGGGGCGTATGGGGCGTGGCATTCAAGAAAAAAAGAAACTCCTATTGTCTAACTATATTTAAAGTCCACATAAAAAATTTAAGGTTTGTAGCTTTTACTATCTTTGAGATTTGATTGTTTATATGCATTGTGGGCGTGGCATCCGAGGAATAAAACAATCTTATATTAGCTAACTAAATATATAGTTCACATACTAAATTTAACGTTTGTAGCTCTTACTATCTCTGAGATCCTCAAAGCAAAATCTCAACATTTCTTAGCAATTCTTGCAGCGAATTCTTCGCAGAGATTGCAAATTTGGATTTAGATTGAGTTTGAATTGCTTTTGCCATTTTCTAGGTTGAATGACACGATGCGATTCGATCTGATATGAACGAACTATACTCAACTGAACTAATCGAACTACGCATTGCGAATTGGTTTTTGTTTTTTTTTTGCACAGCAATTTTCATAGTGAGTGCTAGCAGTTAATGGCTATGGATTGATGCCAGTCCAACAACAACAACATCGAATTCAAATCTCAATGTAACAGTGATTCTGAGACAAAGGCGCCCACATAACAACAACAAAAACAAAAGAAAAATCAATTGCGAATTTGAATTTGAATTGTAAACAACAATTTTGTCGAAGAACGAACAACTTTTTGTAGCGTGGACAGAGAAGAATTGGTTTGCGTTGCGCCCATTAAATGCACAATTCCATATAGACTTGAAAACTTTGGGTCGAGTCACGTTTAGCGAGAGAGACAGAGAGAGAGAGAGAGCGAGAGAGCTGAGAACTGCGAGAGTCGCGAACTATGAGGTGATTGTACTGTGTTTAACAAGTACGTGCAGTTTCTGAAGGCTGCCGAACGAGTTTAAACTGCAACACGTTGCAAGTAGCAACAACGAGGCACAAATCTATTTCAAATTGAGTTACATTCGATTTTCAGATTTAACGTGTTTTTGTCTTTTTCAGAGTCAACATAAATTATACGCCGCTTAATTTTCACACAGTGCTTTGACATTTGCGCTGACAATGCGTTGCAAGCTGTCAATGCTGTTGTTGTTGTGGCATGCAGCCAAACTGTTTGAGGTTATGACAAGAGCAACAGCATGGCAAAAGGGATTTCCAAAATGCCAAAAGTCAACTAGCAGAGAGGCTAAACGAGAGAGCGAAAGAGAGGGAGGGAGGTAAATAGAAAGAGAGGGGTAAGCAGTTGGAGAGTTGTTTGTGGTGCAGCTGCTATGTCAGCATACCCTGTAATTTATGCAATGAGCATGCTAAGCATACATTATATGCACACAAAATATTACTCATACGCACACATGACTCATACGCACAGTAGTACACACACACTCGCTTTTGGCCCACATTAATTACCATAAAAATAGGCATAAAGCAAAAAAAAAGCAACGCTTGACAGGGAGGAGGAGTTTTTTTTTGTTTTTTGGCGCATTCATAGAATTTGTGACGGAAATGAGTTAGTGCCGTTTTGGCCAGGCCTAGAAGTGCCAGAGAGAGAGAGAGAGGGGTAGTACTGGTAGTGGGAGTGGCAGTGGTTGTGTTGCAGCTAAATAGCCAAGTGAGCAAATTCTGTGTCCGGGTTTTGAGCGCTGCATTTGACTTTGCCGCTTGCATAATTATCATGCAACATGCGGCAGCAGCAAAGCCATGCCACGTTGCACACACACGAACACACACATGTACGCAAGATTTGTGGCCAAAAACGATTTGTACGCCAAACGCCTAAGCGTAGTGGGTAGCGGGACAGAGCAGTGGGGTGTTTGGTGCAGGCATTTAGGCCTGGCCAAGTCACGCACTGCACGCACATTGGCCGAGGGTTGCCAATAAACTATGTAGGTATATGCTAGTACTTTTTATATTCTAAACAAATCTTAAAATTAAGCAACTATAACAAATAGTTTCTATATGCTTAAAATTGTGCAAAATTTAAAAAAAATTTCAAAACTTCAGACTAAAAAATTTAAGAACATTTTATAAATGTTTACAAAAATATTTTTAATTGTCTAATAAAATTCAAAATTCTATTAATCACTTATAAATGTGTTTTATAATTTAAAAAAAATTATTATATACTCTAACTTGTTAAAATTAACAATTACTTTCAACTGTTTGCAGCTCGCAATTATTGTATTTGCTATTACTACTACTTGCTATTACTATTTTTAAAAATGCTTAAAAAAATATTTATAACTTTATAATAAAATTCTAAATTCTATCAACTACTTATACATGTGTTGTATAATTTTTATTATAAACTCTAACTTGTTAAAATTAGTTAATTAATTACTGCCAACTGTTTGCTGCTCTTCAGTATTTTATTTATTTTATTTGCTGTTCCAATTTTCCCCCCTCAAATTTATAAAATTCGCTTGCCACGAACTCTTTTATCAGCCGCAACAGCAGTAAAACCCACAAATAGTTAGCAGTTAGCCAGGTAGTATTGGCCAGGCCAAAATGGTCAATTGGCCGGCAACAGAGCATAGAGCAGAGCAGCAGCAACGGCAGCAAAGGCTAACAAGTCAATGACTACCGTTGTTGCTGTTGCTGTTGTTGTTGCAAGTAGTTTTGTGGTTTTGCACTTTCAAGTTGAGCTCCAATTCTGGCTGCAGGCGGTGGGCAGTGGGCGGTGGGCGATGCCACGGCGCGGCGTGGTGCACGTATGTGAACGGCCAAAAAGAAACCGTTAGACAGGAGCATTAAGTATGGCTTGCACCCAGTTGCTAACCTGGTCGAAACCAAAGCGCATTGTCTGAGGTTAAAGCAAGCGCAGCAAGCAGCAAGAAAATCTAAGAAAATCAGTTAAAATTGCCGCTGGCCAAAAGATATGTTGGCCAAGAAAATACAGCAACAGCAATAGAAATACAAAGCCAACTAAAATTATTTCCCATTCCCATTTGCAGCGGAGACTTGCGTGCTTGTTGCAAGTTGCAAGTTTGTGCCTTTTGGGCGTATTTCGTGTGGAGTATCGCGCCTCAAATGCCACATAAATCAATTAGTTAAGGGGCAGCCTTGTCGCGTTGTGCCACATAATTGGCAATTGTCAGCTACAAAAAACTTAAGAAAAATATAGTTTATAAAATTGTTTTTATTTGCTACATAAAACTGTCAGCAACTGTCACAAAAAAAACGTATAAAAAATGGCACAAAATGTTTGACTTATGACATCAGCGACAATTACGGCGACAGCCAAGGTGCAACTGCAACTGCAACAACAACAACAGCAGTAGTAGTAGTAGCTGCAACAACAGCATTAGTAGCAACCAGTTGCTTCTGGGCAGCAACTAGTTAAAGAGGCATTTGCATGCAAAGTGCATTCAACTCGCCACTTAAGTCACAACAGCAACATTGCAACTAGCAGCAACAACAACAACAACAACAGCAGCAAAAGAAAGCAAAGCAAAAGTCAATGCACTTTTGCCAGCAATGCTCTCTTCCAGCACATGTGTGTGTGTGTGTGCAGCTTTGTTGCGGTACTTTCATTGCTCAACAGCAACTATTTTGCAGCAAAAGCAGCCGAGAGTTCGTTGACGTTTCTCAGCAGCAAAACAGCAAACAGCAACAGCAGCAAATACTTGTTGTTCTCTCTGTCTCTCTCTCTTTTACTACTTCTATTTCTCTCTCTCTCTCTCTCTTCTCTCTGTGTGTGCAACTGCTTCTCATGCCACTTCTGCTTGTTTTCTAGAATGTTGCGCGCCAAATATGTGTTTGCCGCAGAGAAAGAGAAAGCAATGCAGCAACAGCAGCAACACAACAGCAACAACAGCTATGAAACCTACAGCAACATTTAGAATATTAACTATATTTATAGTTCTAAGAGGCAAAATACTTCTATAGCAATATAGTTAGTTAAAACATGACAAAATATATTTAACTACTATATTTATTACTTTGCTTAAAGCATGTAATTAAAATTGTTATGTGCAAAATGTTGCAACTGCAATTAGTAAAAAATATGTGACACTATTTAAAAATGTCATAGTCTATTATTAAAAATAATATGATTGCTAATTTAGTTAAAGAAATATAATTAAGATAATTTCAAAAATGCGGAATTTATAGTTACAAATTCAGTTAATTTGTTCAAGTGCAAATAGGCATATTTAATGGTATATTAATGTTAAATATAGAGACAACATTTGCCTTTTTAATATACTTTCAAAGCTAATTCTAATTCTTTGCAATAAATTTCATTTATTATTATACACTTTACAAAATTTTTGTATAATTTTATAACCTTTGTTTCAGCTCAGTTTCATAATTTAAAATGTAATTCAATTAAATTATTATATATTTAATTTTGTTTCGATTTTCCAAGTGAAGAAATATTATATATTACCTTTTTTATACTTTTATACAATCACAATGAATTACATTATATGATTCTTTTTATCGGAATTTGAACACTCGCCTTTCATAAGATTTGTTTAAAGGTTGTGGCAAGTTGTAGCAACTAAGCAAAGCCAGCCATATGTTATGTAATATATGCCAAATCTAGAAACATAAAATTAGAATTCTAAATTTTAAATTTATATATTTTCCACTTAATTTTCCTCTACGTTCATTTAAACAAATTGAACACAGCGCTGCCTCTTAGCCCGCAACATTTTAGCGTTTTTTGGCTATAAACGTAAGCATTATCATATTCAAAAGACAAACGCTGGCATTTAATTAGCAATAAAGTCAACAAAAGCCAGAAAAGACAGCAGACCGAAAAGACAGACGGAGCCCAAAAATGCTTGAATTTATAGCCACAAATACACGATACAGCAGCAGCAACAGCAAGTAAAAGGCTTAAGCTACAAGGCAAACAAGACAACAAGCCAGGCCAAAACACACACACAGAGAGTACATATACATATGTACAACTACAGTGGAGTAAGGGTGGAAAAATGAAGTAGCAAAAGGGGTAAGTAACCTCGAATGAAAGCAAAGGCACAAATGCGTTTTGGCCTCGTGTGGCAGCAACAGCAGCGAATGACACTTAACTGGGTCAGCAAAAGTGGCAGCAGACAGTGGCAGCAGCAGCCTAACAGCCTGCCACCCCCAAAGCACAGCTTGCCACACGCTTTGGGGGTGACTTTTATGTACACACACACACATATACAATTCACGTTTTACTATCACTCGTAGTTTTTCCAGCAAATTGCAACAACTGCTGCTGCTGCTGCTGCTGCCACTGCCGACTAGCCAGTTCATTGCACTATGCCCTCGCCCCAGTTACGTAGCTCATAGTACTCGAATGTTCTTGTTGTTGTTGTTGCAGCTGCACGTTCTCTTTGCCACTCGTTTGCTGTGCTCGGTTCGGTTGCAAGCACAAAATGTTGTTAGATAAGCACAGCTTGCCATGTTGGTGGGCGTACAAAGCGACATTAATTTAGTTTTTTATTATTTATTTGCTTATATAGATTGTCTGTTAATGATCTTTTGTTTTTAGCACAACTAATTAGTCACTAACAAAAAATAAATAAAAACAAAATCAAATAAACTAATGTAACAGCCTTTCGCAAATGTTTGACCTTGTGTGCAGCAATACTAGAATTTACATTTATTTCGTTTAGTTTGTGTTTTTACATTTTCAAACTGCGCGCGCTTTGTTCTGTATTGTTTGCATGCGCGCAAAAGCTCACTGCTATGCGCGCCAAGTGGTGAGTTCAATTTGTGTTGCCTACTTTTGCGCGGGCACATTAAAACTTGTACGCGCCGCCAGATGGCGCAACGCTTGGTAAGAGAGAGAGAGAGTGTGCTAAATAGCTAGTTTGTTTTTTTGTTTTTGTTGCTATTTATTATTCTATTAATTTATAGTCTATTTACATTAGCCTGTGTGTACCACTGTCACAAATTGCATTTGCCAGCACACGAGCACACGTAATTTGTAATGCAAAAATATTAAAAAAACACAGAGAGCTCAGGTTGTTGACCCAATTAGCCAAGTGCATTGAACTGTTTTTGTTGTAAGTTTGTTTGGCACAAATGCGGTGCAAACTGCAGGGGTGACTGTGCGTGTGAGTGTGTAGCAAGCACGTGGGCATGGGTATAAATAATTATGTACAATATGTCACTCTCTACGTTGTGATAAGCAAAACCAAACATTATAATAAAAAATAAGTATATATACTGTGATTACTAATTGCATATTTAATATAGCAGAAATTGCAAATTGCAATTGATTTCTTTGGAACAATCAAAATACACTTGCTGCTGCGGTTTTTTCTTTTTCCAGAACATACTTTCCCATACAAAAAGTATCTTGAGGTTGTTGTCCACAGTGCCTCCCACACACACTCATACTCATAGAACAAACGGTTGAAGTCAGTCGTTCAAGTGCATTTCAGAGCATTAACCTTTCATACTCATACACATAAGTGTGACTCAATTTGGGTCCTAGCACAACACAAATACATGCACATGCACAATCAGAGCTATGCTCTCTCTCTCTTGCTGCTAGCACTACTCTCTTTGAGTACCTTGTCGTGCACTCTCTCGCGCGCTCTTTCAATTCAAAGTGCATGGGAGTAGAAAATGTGATAGCTAAATCTGTGACAAGCGAAATGCAAGCAGTTATTCACTCAAACTACTGTAGATATAATTGTAATATAGAAATTAAATTTAATTAAATGAAATAATTAATTAACTCAATAAATTGTATAATTTTAACTCTAATTTGTTTATTTCATATTAGTCTGTCAAATAAAATTCTTATTTGTAGTCAAAACATGTTCAATGTTTGCAAACATTAAACTCATATTAAACTCAATGTTTACTATGAATCAAATATATCTTGTGTGCTATGCTATATTTATCTTACGCATTTTGTATTTACACAAATGTATGTCTGTACAAGTAATTGTCAGTGTTTGTGATAATCAAGTGTATTTTTGTACAGCTGCAACGTGCGCTTCAAAATTGATGCAGGTTAGGGCTGTGCAAGTATATCATACCCTAATCTATGAGCTACAGATACATACATAGCTACATTGAGCAGGAATTAATTATCTACTCAGCTTTATGCTAAGCGCCTTCTTCAATGTAGAACTAAAACTCCCATAGTAAGTACCATAACAACACTTGCAGCGCCCTAGTGTAATTCTACACACATGCAAACGAATTTGGTTCAGAGAGCAGCGCTGCATGTGTTGAAGAGAGAGCGCTCTAGTGAGAGTGTACGACAATGTGCAAGAGAGTAAAATGCGCAGAGTACGTACGCTCTCATAATCGCACTCGCACGCGCGCTCTCTTTGCCTTTAAGTTATGCTCAGTGTTGTTGTTGCAGCTGCTGGCGCTGTTACTGCGCTGCTTGTACTGCTGCTGCTGCTGTTGCTGTTGTTGCTGCTGGTTGTTGCGGCCCATGCTGCGTACACTGCTTCGCCGCAGAGCTGACATTGAACGAGTTCATTCACATTTACACACATACACACAGACAGAAGCAAACGCTTACTCAGTCAACTCAATCAACAGCAACAACAACTGCACACGAAAACTAAGGCAAAGCATAAAAAACAATAACTGACCACGCAGCGAAATGAAAAGAGACAGCAGCAGCAGCACAAAATAAACGAGCAAAGTAGTAAAAACGTCTGTGTGTGTATTGAAGAGTAAAGGCATAACAAATAAAAATAAATAAATAAAAATGCTAAATAATGTGAAAGAATCCAAACACAACACAACACATATTGTATAACAGTCGAGAAAGCAAGCAAAGCAAATGCTGATGATGGGCCAAAAAAAGAGGAAATCACATACAAAAACACCTGCATACATATTTATGTGTCTCTTCTACATTTTGCAGCTTAGGAACTTTTTTGAAAAGCGTTCGCATAAATTGGGTCATTAGGCATAAAAGTGTTGCCAACACACACACAAGAAAAGTTATCAATTAATCATAAATTACAATTAAAGCCATAAAATATGCTAAGCTCTGGCTTTTGCTTAAAACAGTTGTTGTAGGTTAATAGACAACATGAAGGTTGCTTTTGGCCAGCTGCGAAGTTTAAGCTTTTTGGCCTGGGCGGAAGTATCTACGCTGCAGAGCAAATGATGATGACGAGGCGTATGAGCAATGAGCAAAAATGGCAAAAAAAAACAACAACAAAAAACAACTGAAACTTGCTTCCTACTTCTAGGCTACCGAGTGCGCAAAAGAGAGACAGCAAGACTGCTGTGCGCACGCGCGCTATGCTCAAAAATGCGTAAGCCAATGTGCGTGCGCAAAAGAGAGAGAGAGAGAGAGAGAGAGAGCGGGTGTGTGTGTAGAGTCGCAACGTGTAGAGTAGGGAACACTCTGTAGGCAGGACAGACAGGTTTTTGAGCTGAGAAACCCTTTTGTTTGGTATTTGTAGCCTGTGTCTTTGTTTAACCTTGAACTTCAAAAAGCGCGTAAGCAGCTTGTTAATAGGCCTACCTGTCAGATATGTGTGTGTATTTAAATTAGCGCTACTTTATATCAAATACAAATATATATTGTATATATAGAACAACTCTATAAGAAAAAGAACCCGCCAAACCACAAACAGCAAACTTCGTTCCAAGAAACGCAAAGTCAAAGCTTTGTACGCTTGGTCAAGAGCTTTTTTTGCAGTCAATGAACTTTGCCAAAAAAGATATTCGCAAATAAAAAGCGCCAAGAAACGAAGCCGAAACAGAAAGAAATGTGCAAAAAAAAAAATATACGGGTTACAAAAAAAAACAGGCGACTTGAAAGTTTGAAATTTCAGACGTGCAGACGTCGGTTTGAAGAACAGGAGAGAGAGAAACCAATGCTAAACAAATACAAATAAATACTCAAGGATCGACAGAGTAAGAGACAGAGAGAGAGTGAGAGAGAGACATACTGGGAACTGGCTGTTAACCTAATTCAAGGACGTCATTGAGACATTATTCTCGACTGCCGACTGAGTTCAGAATATAAGGGAATAGGGCAAACTACTTTGCCAAGGTTATAAGCAAACAGAGACAGGGGAGAGAGGTGGAGAGGGGGATAGAAAGAGCAAGCGAAACTGATTAAGCACGTGGAGCGGAGGCAAGGAGCAGGAGCAGACGCTGTGTAGGGCACACGATCAGCAGTGGACTTTAGCTTGGACTTTATATATAGAGGGGGAGATATGCAGACACAACAAGGGGGCAAGGACGGGGGGAAGGCGAATGAACTTGCCGCATTTTCAATGTCACTACACACACACATACACAAAAGGGGTACAGTGAAGCCCTGCAGTGTTGCTATCAACCACTGCGACCGTTCTTTTGTGCTGGTGGTGGGTTAAGAGAGGATACTTTTGATTTATTTTATTGCGACGCAATTTCAATGCAAGGACAATGCGAAATTCAATGGAGGCGTTTTTTTTTTGTATGTACATATGTATATAAGACGCAGGTTTCATAAAAGCAGACGGAGAGACGGAGAGAGAGAGAGGGAGTGAGAGGGAGAGGGAGTGCGAGTATGTTGAGTACACACCACTGTACTACACCTTCTTATGCCTCATCCAGCTCCTGTGCGCAATCTGTTGCCGCCTGTAATTGCCACCACCATCAAATAATAATACCCTCGGTTTACCCTCGGCTTCGAAACGGGGTCAAATGAGTTCAATGTCAGCTCTTGGTGGTTGCAAATGCCACAAAGCCAGACAGACAGACAGATAGACGGACGATCAGACGGACGTACACGTGGCTGGCACACGCAAAAAACGTAGCAACGTACCTTTCAACTCCCCCGCTTAACAAATAGAATCAGTTTATATGGTAGCTATATACAGATGCAACTTACCTTGCAGCCCTCGCAGGAATGCACGCCGTAGTGAAAGCCGGAGGCCTTATCTCCGCAGACGCGACACAGCACAGTGGTGCCATCGAATTCTGCAAAGGAAAAGAAGCGAAATTTATTGATTAATATGAGTTGAAACTAATGAAAAATGTAATAAATGAAAAATGTTATTAATAAAAGCTAAAACTAATTAAATTTTAATAGTTAATTATCTAAAGTTGCTCAAAATGTAGTACTAACTTGATCGTTTAATGCTTATAATACAATAAGATTAAGTTAAAGAAGAAGTTTGTTCTATTAAGCCAGCAATATTTAATGGAAAAACTAATGAAAACCAGAATAAGTGAATAATATTAGTAGCTATTTATGTATAAAGCTTTAGAAGTTGTTTGTATGCTTAAAGAATAATAATAAATTTATTAAAATATATTTATTGACTCACTAAACTAAAGTACAAATTATTCTTTTCATTATAAATTCTAATAAAAATAAATAATTAATGCAAATAAAATGAAAGCAAATACAAATTTCCTGTTCAGAACAGCACAAGTTGTAGTAATCACATGAACTTTTACTCTCGATTGGCAAGAAGAAAGTCAATGTCGAAGAAAGTAAACACAGACGTAATACTTTCTTTACAGATAGCCAGACACGAGAGAGATACGAGAGAGCCGAAGACTCGCTGCCAATGTCAATGCAAGCTACGAAAATGCGAAGAAAGCAGCAAAACAAAATGGGCAACACAACTTGTTGAACTTGAGCTCGTTCTGGCCAAACACAGACAATGATCGCGTGAAAGAAAGAGAGCAAGAGTCGGAGAGAGAGAGAGAGACTGTCTGTTACATAACTTTCTCCGCAAAGTGTGTAAAAGAAAGCAGGCAAGCAAACACGAAGAAAGTAAACACAACAGAACAAGCAACTCGCAGCAGAACTAATGAAGGAGAGAAAGAGAGGTATAAAGAGAGAGAGAGAGGAATAGAACGAGGCAGCGAGCGTAAGCATGTGAGAGAGCCAGTCAAACCACTTTTATGAAAGAAAGAAAGACTTTCTTTGGCCAAAACGAGTTTCAGAAAGTCTTTCTCCGTATATACAACGCGACCACAACTCATTAAACTATTAAATAACACAAGCCAGTGAGTGAGAAAGCCTATAAGAGAGAGCGAACGAGATAGAGCTAGCTAGAACGAAGACACAATCGTGCATTGTTGTTGTTGTTGTAGTTTTTATATATTAGCAAAAAAAAACAAAAACAATTGCAAACAATTTTTGTTGCTCATGTTCGTGATCTTCGCTTCACGCTGTCACGGTCATCATTATCATCATATCGTACTCGTGCACCATCGGCACATTATCATTAACATTATCATTATCATTATTATGGAGCAAGCAAGTAAAGTGTTTGTGTATCTGTGTGTGTTTTGAGTTGCTGCTGCTGCTGTTGTTGTTTATTGTTGTAGTTGTCTCTTTTTTTTTGTGCCAGACACGCTTTGCGTCTGTCTTTGCCGATGCATGCGACTCTTTTTCTGCTTCTTCTTCAGCTGCTGCTGCTGCGTCGTGTTATTGTTCGTGTTGTTGTTGCTGTTGTTGTTGTCGAGGTTGTAGTTGTTGTTGTTGTCGTCTCTCAACAAGTTCACTGACATTTTGCATTGCAGATCATTGCACTTTTGCTGCAACAACATCTTGCCCCTGTCTGCCTGTCCGTCTGTCTGTATGTCCCTCTGTCTGCCTGTGTGTGCTTGGTAGTGTGCGTGTGTCAGTTTGTCCGTGTGAAATCTGCACCGATCGCAAAGCAAAGAAGAAGCATGCTAAATACCACTGTAATGCTTGAGTTTGTGTATTTTCTTACTTGAAAAATTGTTGTATAAAATAGGTCTCCAAACTTTTAATTTGATCTGATTTGATGAAGAACTTAAGGTAGTTGAAATTGAAAAATTTTAACAGATGAAAGCTAAGACAAATCTGAATGCATTTCCAAAATCAGCAAACTATATGCATTTCAAAAAATTCTAGAACGTTATAAGCAAAGACATAAAGCTTCTTATATATCTTTAGGAAATAATAGAAGAAATATATATCATTAAGAAACAATTAAGAAGAAAACCAGCTCCACCTATTCTACCCATAGCTAGCTATATATTAAACTGTTTCCTTAAGTACTCAACAAACTTATTGCAAATTTCTATTGAAAACACAAATAGAAAACTCAGCTGATCGTGTTGATATATAATATACATACATATGTACGCATTACGTAGTGATAAGATCACACACGCCTCCCTTTTAAAGCATTACATATTCGCTGATTATACGGCTATATACACACTATATGTTATATATTACACAAGCCAAGTTTACTATATACAAATGCACTTTATCTTGTGTCTATTGATATTACGACACTTTGCTTATTTCCCACATTTTCGTTTTAGACGTATTTATGTTATTATTAATGGTATATGTATATAATATATATGTATTACTAAACAAGGCATTTATCAGTCCACGTGTCGTCGATTAGCAAATGCGAATGTATTTTTATTATAGTTCAAATAGTGAGCTATATATAGGGAAGACAATCGACCTTGTCGCATCGTTTAGTGCTTTGTTTATATAGAGCGCAGAAGGCATATTAATCTATTACAAAGTAAGTTTGCCAAAAATAGTTGAATATAATATACAAAATCCACACATTGTTGTGGATAAAGTTTGCCGTTGTGAGGCGTGTTCTAGTGACGTCATTTGGGTAGAATTGAGGGGGAAATACACAAAGTAAAATGTGTTTTCTATAACTTTTGGCTAAAATATTAGCTGATCGTTGTATGTTATCGAATTATCGCTACAGTTATCGCTCGCTGATCTACAAATAAAAGCGAAACTAGTTTATTCTATGATTTGATGAATCTGCAAGTGTTGTGGAACCTACGCAAATTTCAGTCTATAGCCAAGGACGCTGTATTTTTTTTTTTTTGGCTAACCAAACAGACAATCTATAGTTGAAATCTATTAGTATTATCTAATACGCACACACACACACATACATACACACAGGCGAGGCGACCTTGAATGTTTCATTCACTTCACACATACACACACACGAGTATGGTACTATCAGCTAGAAATACGTTAAAGAACAACAAACAAACAAATAGCAGACCCAAAAACACACTCACAGATACAATCATATATCATACACACACATAGATACACAAACACACACAGATACACAATATGCCATACAAACAAATTAATTCCGACAGCTCCACGAATATTTTCGGTTTCTATTCGCTTGATATGAAATATCTACAAACGCTGAGAACGCTTTGCTCACTTGTGTGTGTGTAGAGCGTAGAGTGTAGAGTGTAGAGTCTCCACTCTATATAGCGGGGAGACTTTGGTGCCTGCCTGACTGACTGACTGCCTGCCTGCCATATTGCTAATGTTCTGAGTCAAAAACTCTACTAAATTAAAATTTGACATTGAAATTTTCGTATCTCTTGCGCTCTCCCTCTTCCCCTCTATCTCTCTCTCTCTCGTTCGCTCTCGTTCGCACCAATCTAAATCAATATCAATAAAAACAACAACGAAAAAGTTTAGCGCGTGTGTGAAGAGCACAAAAGAGCGACGACAGATGTCAGTTTACGCGCTGCTCTCCCTCTCTCACTAAAAGTGCGAATGTGCCTGAATTCAATGCGGAAATGTTCGGTACAGGTTTCTGTTGTTTCAGTTCAATGTATCGTGCAATAAAATTCCACCTTTATATCATTTTATGGGAGAGTTCAAGAAACGTAACTAAGGTCAGGGGAATTTCTGATACTGAGCCACCTTGTAAAGGGGGCGTTGATAGCCGCCCCATTAAGCATACGCAAAGTGATCATCATATTTATTTATTTTTTGTCGAGTTGAGTTGAGTCTGTTGACTCAAAACAGTTATGCAATCTACACTTGTATTAATTTAATTCAAATCAATGAACGTTCTTGAGTGCATTGACTTATCTGGTTTTATTTTGCATCTTTTTTTTACAGGGGGGACCTTGCACTTTCTGGAGCAGTTTCGGCAGAAGGTTAATGATCGTGTGGCGTGGGAACAGAGATCTGCATGAATCACTAAAGCAATTTAATTGATTAACAAGTATTTTGGGGTCGATTATAAGAAGTTGTGAAGTTGTGGAAAGGGCGGTAAGATGCAATAAGTGATGAACTAAAATATGTGAAAAAGAGTTATACGCTTCTTTGGGTTTAAGAAAATTTTTTAAAAAATTTCCAAGTAAAAAAAAAGATCAGCAATTATTATTTGAGTATTTTTCAGATCCACCAAGTGAGCAAAAGCGATCAAAGAATAATAACAAGTAAATATATGCAGCAAATTGTAATTTTATCAAAGCTTTTCTAACACTAACTATAGCATTACGTTTAAAAGTTCATATATCAAAGTCGTGTAAACATCTCATTAGCAAACTCTTAAATAAAATTGCAGCTTTAAGCTACTCTATACCCAATTAAGCTAAAAGTTTTAATGGAATTTTACTTTCAATACAACTGTTTTCACTCTCTATAAATTGAAGATACTTAGCTGTAGCTAGTGAGAATAGTTAAGCGTCGCTTTTGAATGTTTTTTAATAAATTTTCTAAAAAATGCACAGAAAAATAATTGTGCCAATAAAAATAATAAATAAACAAAAGTGTTTGGCGAACACAAAAAACTTTCCAAGCAAAAGTTCAAACGCCGCCTACGAAAAATAAACGAAAAACTGCAAAAAAAAAAACAGCAAATAACTTTTCTTTTGCACAATTGTAGCGAGGCGACGCGACGCGACGTTGCAATGACTTTCACCGACATTTCAACAAAAGACAGGGGCGGTAGGCGGTGGGCTGTTGTCAGGGGTACATTTCAGGGACTTGAACTGAAGCGAACTGAACCGGACGGACAAGTCAAGTCAAGAGACAAGAGTGGAGTCGCAGCCGAAAGTAGAAAATGTCAAAGACAATTTGGCAGCAAATTTAAATTAAGCGTGGCATCGTAGGTGCAACAACACCAAGACTCCTGCTGCTGCTGCTACTGCCTCCTGCCCCCACCTAACATAAGCTAGCTGCCAGCTGGCTAAGAGGTGTTTGACTTGTGTTAAGCTCGCTGCGTTTTGGCCATAAATTGACTGCGCATGCGCAGTGAAAACTAAAAGTGCATTTTTCGTTGTTGTACTTCTCTTTCGTCGTTTTGCTTTTCACTTTCGTTTTCACAATTGAAATTAAAAACTTGGCAAACGGATGCACTTACAAATGCCAAGAGCCAAACAAATATATATATCTTTATATATGTATATATATATAGTATATAGCTGTTCGCTGGGTAGCAATGAACTTGGCGCATTCACATATCTTTGGTGTATCAAATGCATTCGGTCGCCCAGTTTTTTATTTTTTTTATATTTTGTATATTATTATTTGTTGCTTTTGTTTGGAGAAATGCAACGCCAACAGACATACAAATAAATAAATAAATAAAAGCTGTTAGATGCATGTATAATAATAACAACAACAGCAACAACAGCTAAGACGCATAATAGACAACAACGTGCCACAATTTGGATAAAATTTCACTTTCGTTGACAAGGCGTGAAATACTATACATAAATTGCAATTGCAATTGCAATTGATGGCGACATGCAAGTGACTCGATTTGCAGATTAATTGCCAGATTAATCGCAAAAAAAAAACACACACTACTACATTACTTGGGTAGTTGGTTTTCCAACTGTAATAAGTGGGTCATTAAATTGTTTGCTACAAAGTAACTATAACACTATAGCTTTAAGGGTTTCTTCGCGCTACTGTTTGTGTTATTTCTTTATTTATATATTTACTTTATTAATCATTTTTCAAATCAACTTAATCATCAATGATTATTAAAGAATTTTATTGCTTTTGCTTTGTGCTATGTATACTTTATGCCATGCTATAAATATATGTATTTATAGCTAAATTATTTATATATTTATAATTGATTTTTAAATATAATAAAATTCATTTATCTTTTATTTTGTAACGTTTCTAAAATTGATTGTTTAATGTTGTGGTTGAGTAATGGGCACGCTTGGCTCACAGTGTTCACACAGTTAACTTAGCAGCTTTCTTAGCTTAGTATAACTTGAGATTGTTTTTATTAAGCTTATGCATATAATTCGTTTAGTTTAAGGTCAATCTTTTTATTATCCATATAAAAACATATACACAAATTTGTCTATCTATTTCCTTAACCTTTTGCAACCCCAAAAAATTTCAAAACATTTTAGCTAAACTTTAAAAAGTTATAGGAAATTGGAATACTAATTTCAAGGCGCTATCGAACTTTCTCCACTACTTAAACAAGTGAAATGTTAACTGTTAATTTAAAGCTAGCCAAGTTAGTAGCATTGAGAACTGAGTCAACTTGGATTTTAATTGAATTTCACAAAACAACAAAAAAAAATCGATTACTTCCCCGTTGAGGCATTACCTTGACTCATCGCCTGAACTTGGTGCGATGATAACGCATCATTGATTTACAAGCGACGATCTGTCTCCTGATCGGCATTATAAAGTGCATTAACTTAATAATTTTAATGAATGAGAAGAGCAGCTAAAGCAGAGAACTAAAAGGCAATGTCTGGCATTGGTACAGTTATTTGGTTAATATACAAAATTGTCGTTAAAAATAAAACGAGTTAATTGAACTCGCTCGAACTTCCCCTCTACCAAAAGCGTTATGGATACTATACTATAAAGTGAGTTTGTATTTTCAGCTGATATTTTATTGTATGCGGAACGACCTTGTTGTTGCCATAAGTTGACTGAGTGAACCAAGTGAATGAACGTACGACTGACTGACTGCAATTCGGAAGCGTTACTCGAAAACTGGCTAATTAACATGACGTCACAAAAGTCAATACACCCATTAGACCTTAGCCTTAGCCTTAGTCCCCCAAAAACGTTTCCGTGCTGAACTTTATAGCGATGTTGCCAGGCCAACGTAGGTCCAAGGTTATAGCCAGATCGGTTGTAGAATTGAACTTACCAATATTTAGTTCTGGTTCACCTTTAACCGAACTGGCGACAGTTGTATCCATAACTGGGTATGATTTAATATATTCCGGCGTCTGAGGACGCGAATCGGCGGGCATCACAACGATGGCTTGACTTGGAACTGGAACCGGAACTGGAACCGTTACAGCACCCATATGATGCTGATGCTGATGATGATGAACATTGGGATAACCATGCGATTCGATCTTTTGCTGATGATGATACATGGCAGCCATATGATGAGCCGAGTTTGATGACGACGACGAGGAAGAGGACGTTGACGACGAGGAGGAGGACGACGTTGACGACATTGAAGACTGTTCAAAGTGCGGCATAGGCTGTTGATGGTGCTGGTGGTGGGGCAGTTGGGAAGCATGTGGATCACTGGTGCTAACCACCAGACTGGAGCTGGACTTGTTCACATAGATGACATTGCTGTGGGGCATTTTGCTGGCCATGGACACACCTGTAGTCGGCACAGTATCCATTTCTGTGACAGGTGCGACCTGGCGCTGATGATATTCCGTTTGAAAGATAACTGCCGAAGTAGCAGAAGCAGCAGCGGCAGCAGCACTATTTGCTCCATTCCCACTGGGCTGTTGTGTGTGTCCCTGGTGTGGTGCCTGGCCCACAATCAGTTTACTATGCTGATAATATGTCGAGACACTGGTATTGGGTGGCAATTTCAAAGCGTTCTCCAAATGGGATCTACCGGCCACCATTAGTTGGGCATTATTTGTAGTGCTGGATGGTGCTACCATCTGGCATATCACTGATGTTTTGGCGCCTGTTGCGTCCATGGCGCTATCGGAACTGTCCGCGGACATAAGCATTTTTTAGCTTGAGCAATTCACGTATTCTTCACGTAACTTTTATGCTTGGAGCTTCACTTCACTTTGTTTAATACTTAACATAGAATTGATGTTGTTGGCCTAAACAGGCATTGTTGTTTTAGTAGCAAACTGACAACTTGACCAACATGCATTTATTTTAATTGGCAACATATAGTTGTGTATTACACATATCCTTTGAAAAGGAATTTTTTTTTTTTTGAAAATTTTGTAGTTAATTTTTTGTTTGGAAATTATTTTGAAAAAGCGCGCAACGCGAAACACGAACAAATGTCGGTAAAAATTACGAATATTGAGCGTAAAAAACAACGACAAGCGACGACGACGACGGCGATGTTGACGACGACGACGGAGTAACGACGATCTGTTCGTTGCGATGTTTCGACGTTGAATGAAAGGAAAACCAACAGTCGCTTTGGATCTTGTTCAGTTTTCGGCCGGCCGATTCGACTCGACCCTGAGAGAGAGCAAGCGCACAAAAGAGAGTGCTCAATGTGCCGACGCTCTCACGTGCTCTTGAAAAATATATTTATGTGTGTGTGTGTGCGAGCGAGCATGATATCAAAAAACATCAACTAGAGCGTACGAGTGCCTGTTCGGGTGTGTGAGAGATATCCACAGTTGAGGGTGTTGCTGCTAGAGATTCGTGTACTCACAAACATTGGGCTGGCCATTATCCACCCCAAAAGCCAATTTGTCAGCCTCGTAGTACCATGCGTTCACGCGTTCACTCGTTCAGTCGTCCACCCTGGCAACAGGGTCGCTCTCTCTCTCACTCTCTTGATTAATCTGTTTCTCTCTTGCTTTTGGTGTGGAGTGAAACACATGTCACAGCGATAGGCTAAAGCGTCAAGAGTTCCAAGGTAAGCGCCGTCTGCGGTTATTGTACTCTTTTAGCAATGATTCCGATTCCGATTCTGATTGCGAATTCCATTGCCACAACATAACATACTCAATACAATATGTGTATAATCATGCTAGTTCATGGCGGCAAAAAGTTCAATAAAACTTCAATAAGTTCAAGCGCTTAAAGTGAAATGCTGTTGCTGCTGCTGCAGTTTGTTGTTATTTATTTAATTACTACTTGTTGCGTGTATAATTAAAATTATATCACAACAATGCAGGCAGCATTCAGCAAGCAGTGAGCAGCGCAGCGGTGCATTGCCCACAGCAAACAGTCCATTGACATTGTGTGCCGTTGACATTTCCAACAACAGCAACAACAACAACAAAAAAATGCATAAATATTTACATTATGGACAGGCAGACGAACGAACGAACGAACGAATAGACAGCTCAACCCGTTGAGCGTTAACCGCCTAGGTCAATGTTGAATATGTTTCCTGTTGCAACAAGCAACCAATTTCAAGAACCAAACAACAACAACAGAATGCCACGTGTGGCCATTGATCGTTTCTCTGTCCGTGTTCCAATTTACTCTCTCTCTCTATCTCTCTATGCTTTCATAGCAATTCATTCTCTACACAAATCTACACTCCCGTGCTGCCGCTCTCTTTCTCGCTCTCTTTGTGCTACTCAACGTTTACGTGGGTGTCGTTTGAGTTTGTTTTTCCGACAAAAATATCCCTGCATTGCTATAAATTTTCTGTTTCTACAAATACTATAGTATTTTTGGATTTTCAACGCATTTTCATGTTTACAATGCTGTTAAATAGGGTAACGATTTGCTGTCTGTTGTTTTTTTCATATTGTCTACCAGAAATCGTGGGCGTGTGAATGCACTAAATTAGCGTTGGCTCACAAAGCTCACACAGTTAGTTTGCAGCACACATTTCTGTCATCATGTGAGTTATTGATCTATATCGAATTTCTGCTTCAAAACCAGCTCAGTTCTTTATGAAATTCTCAAACTGTCGCAGACCAAACAAAAATAAACTTTTGTAACTTCCTTATTAATGCAATTTCAATAATACACAACTTCGTTTAAAAATAAATGAGCAGACAAAACGTGAAAGTGCCAGATACAGATATAGATACAGATACTCATACAGTTACAGCTACAGATACATTCGTATCTCACAGATTGCAGGCCATGGAACAGTTCAAGTGGAGGTCAAGTTCAGTCTACCAGCAGAGAGAATTGGGTAGCCCGAAAGTGGCTTGCATTTCAAGAGCTTTAAAGCTTGCATTTTTTTGTTGTTATTAATCATTTCAACTTATGATGATGATGTTGATGTTGTCGATGAAAGTTGGCAAATGTTTGCGTTTTTTTGCAACGTCATGATCAAGTTTTGTGGCTGCGTCATGACAATGCATTCACACCAACAACGGAACCAAGTCCGAAACGATCACTGTTGCGATCGAGGCGAATGTACCCCTGACAAATGTCATTGGCATCTTCAAATCGGTTTCAAAACGTTGGATATAAGTATGTACATCTGGTTGTATCTTCTCCACCTACAGTTAACTAGAGTCCATGATCAAGTTGTTAATCGGTTATGTAGCTAGTCAATATTTGGGGGTTTAATCAGATCGACCTTCCACAATGGCTCTCTCTCTTTCGAGCATACCATATCTCTCTAACACTCTCGATTCTATCGCGTCTAAGTTGAACGACTCTTGATGACTTTTTCCTTGGCAAAAATTGTGCGTTATAGTGCGAAAGAGTGAGACAGAGAGGCAGAGAGAGAGAGACGCCGACTAAATCAACTTCCTTGATAACTTGTTAACAATTTGGGCTCAAGTAATTTTTTGTTTTATGATTATTTTTTTGTTGTTTTTTTTTTGCCAAGTTTAGAACCGATGAAAAACCAGTTTTGCCGATTGCGCAACTTTTGAACTTGCTTGTTGGCCAAATATTGTGGGCACATATATATTGTATATATATATTTGGCTATACTATATAGGTTTGGTTTCCAACATCTGCTTATTTGTGTTTTTTATCTATGTATCTGTGTATCTCTGTTTGTATTTGTATCTCTCGCTCTCACTATATAATTAACGCACAATGAGAAGGTGCGTGTTCCGTCTGTATGTCCGTACGTACGTCTGTCTGTCTGTCCGTCTGTCTATGGCTCGTTTGTGTGGTGTTCATGAACTCGGTCAATTTGAAGGCCAACAATTTTGCGGCGTACGCATAAAAAATTTTTGTGTGTTGAGTTTTTTTTTTTTGGTTTTTTGTCGGTTTCGAGTTCGTTGTTCTACACTGGGGACCTAAAGGTATCTACAAATTGTCAACGATTTGGTTCACACAAAAGATAGGTGCTATATATAGCAAGCAGTCTTTGTTCCAAATTCACTGATTGACTGATAATACAAAAAAAAAGTACTGAAAAGTTGCATATATTAAGGAGTATATAAATTAATCAGCTTATATAAAAATATTTTCAATTCTAAGAAAGGCTAACAGCCTAAAATTATATAGAAAAAGTTTCGGCACATAGTATTACTCTTCCACAATAAATTTATTTCAAATTTATTTTTGCACTTGTTGTTAGAGTATCTGCTTGTCGTTCAAAGTCTTCGCTTAATTTTCTCGCTTTTTTTATGTACTCGAGCAGTTTAATTTTTTGCTTGGTTTTTTTTATGCTGCCAGATTTTGACGTTAAGTGTGCTTTTTGCAGGGTTGGTGATTACGCATAATTTTTGGGCTGTCCAGAGATCTCATGATGTCATGCTAGTAGAGCGACAGAGAGAGAGAGAGAGATAGAGAGTGGGAGAGGGGTAGTTATAGGCAATTCTTGGAAGAATCAAATGAAAGTTCAAGGTTGATAGCTATGTATGCCTAGAATATAGCCAGACTGTGTCATAACAATGTAATACGTAAATAGTTTAAACTCTACGTAATACCCATAAAACGTATAATATTAGGGACTTTAGTTGTTCGTCAGCGTTCGCTAAATGCAGTGTTATCATTTTCATTGTTCTACTGCATTAGATATAGTGTGTTAATAGGTCTTTGTTTGTTCCCCATTTTCAGACCCGCATCCCGTAAATAGAAATTGCACTATATGTAATCGTTTGTTTATAATGTCGTAATTCCGATTGAATGTAATATAACATGCGCCTGTTTCGACGTAATATGTGGGGGGTGACTGGGGTGGGGATGTGACAGAATGAAAGAAAACTTAAATAATAATAAACTTACACACCCACACACACATATGATTCTGCTTATCGGTTATCGGTGTTATCGCTTGTTATCAGCGGGCAGCAGCGAAAAATGAAGGTCAGCAGCACAAATTCCTGCTTGAGTTGCTTATCTAATTTACCCACAAACACAAACAGCAACAACATCGCACTGAACGCGTCACTTTGATAAAAATAGCTGGAATATAGTCGGGAATTGTGGACCAACTCTGGGTTCACCATGACTACACTGCATTTTTTTTCTAGTTCCCATTTTCTAGTGGAAAATGTGTAAGTATTTTATTAAAAATTGGACCAGAAACTTCTAACTCAGAGAAGAGAAAATTCTGAAAATTTTATGAGGATCAGTTGATAAACAAAAGAGTTATTTGATACATAACTTTTGGTAAATTTGGTGCCAGCGCTACTATGTTATGCAAGCAGTTTAAGTGGGTTCTTTAATTCTTTTAGTGTAGAGTATACCTTAGTCTTTCAGTTGTTCGCTTCAGCCATTTGTTTAGTTTCGTTATCAACGGATGAACAATTTTTGTAGTTTTCGCGCAAAAGGTGAAAATTCGATAAGACTTTTCAAGGTCCCCAAGCGACAATTATTAAGAAGCGCGTGCTAATAATGATCGGGCTACATTATTACACAATATCTCTATGAGGAAACGAACGAAAGAAAGGTACGGAAAGAGAAAGGGGAGTGCTAAAGATTATAGTGTTATTTTTATATTTTGCTGGAAAGCTTTATTAGCCAAGGTCGGTGAAATTAGCTGGTGCAGAAGTTAATTTTAACAATTATGTTTTGATAGCCTTCAGTAGTTAGAAAATGATATTGTTTAACTATTTTAAAAGTGATAAAGTATCGGAAATTTACTTCATAGACAGTGTAAGCTCTTTTCTATTATTTCTCGAGTCTTCTTTTTAGTGTGTTTTCACTCTTCCATTTCTAATTTGTTCTTTCTTTTTCTGTGGTTCTTTCTAGAACTCTTTTGTTGTGATAGGCAGACAGACCGCTATGTACACTTGAACTCGTTTTTCTTGTGCTGTCCAAATGGAAAAATTTCCTCTTTTGCCCATAATTTGAACACTGAAACGATCAGCGTTTATCAAATTGGAGATGCGGGATAGGGTGTATATATGTATATACTATATATGTTTGTATGTTCTTGCTATTCTTCGTTATCTAGTGCTTCGTCTTCTTGTGGCTTGTGTGTGGCTTGGTTCTATTGTTATTATCAGTGAACATGCAAGGGCAGGAAGCGCAACACATTTTTATTGTAATGGAGAGCTGCAGTGGTAGCGACGGGCTTATCACTCGTATGCCCCATAGAGTAGGGGTACTACAGTGAAAATTAATCAAAAGTGCAGCGCAGACGCCTCCACTTGAGTGCAACTGATATCCCATAGTACACACACACACACAGCGCATTGAACGCTTAATGATCTTTTCCAATAGCATCTCTTGCACATGCCCCGTTTTGAAAAGTGAACTCGACATTGAAAAGAGCGAGTCAGCTAGCGCTAGCAAGAGAGCCAGCAGCAGTAAGAGAGCAGCAAGTGAGTGCGTCTGTGGGTGTGAGCAAACAAATTGTGTGAAGTTCAAAGCCATTGCACTCTCTCTCTCTCTACTTCCAATTGCCTAGCCTAACGTTTGGGCAGAGAGAGCGTTCGCTCGCTTGCTTGTATGTTGATGTAGGTTCGGACTGTCTTCATTTCTAATGGGATTGCTGCACTTTTGCTTTTTCCGCTGCACAGATTTAGTTGTTGCTGTTGCTGTTGCTCTTGTTGTATAGTTTTGTATCTGCATCTGCGCTTTGGATTTTTCCACTCACATTTCTTTGCACACATTTCACTGCAGCGCAAAGGCAGCAAAGCAGCCCGATCGCGATCGTTGAGGGTCTTTAACCCTTTCCCCAGTGCAATGCACTCCGTTGATGACGAAGACAACAACAGCCAACAACAGCCAACTTCATTCCAATTCACTTCACTTCATCCAACCCCACCAAGAGTGCAAGCAACTAGCTGTCTTCGTATGTGTGTGTGCAATTTTCTTGCACATTCTTCTTTGGCGTCGTCGCTGTGTCTATGTGGATGTGTGTGAACGTACATAAGTTTGCCTAGGTCTAGTTGCGTACATTGCACCGTAATTCCTACAACTCTGACTCTGACACTGATCTTGTCTCTCTGCTTTTTATGAGTCCCTGTGTTTACAAGAAGCTTAAGGGTCCCTAAGGTTTGCTAATAGAATGTATGTAACAGGCTGAAGTCTGCATAGGTGACAATATAGAGTGGTATATATTATCAATATACCCATATACAATCTGTACAAATGGCTAGATCTTGGGAACTATAAGAGCTACAGTCAGCAAATTTGATTTGTATGTGCCTCTTAACATCTAGCAAACAACGAAATTTTTAAGACTCCCACTACTATAACATATAGTGACAAAATATCAATAATATCCCATCTGATAGAATTTCATGTTAAACCATTTGATTTCTTAAATGTTTCAAACAAACTGGCATATAGTTTATAGGAAATTATGTGTTATAATCTATTGTACATAGGGTACCAATTGTTATACCCTATAATATTATGTTGTATAGTATTATGTTTTATATTCTAACCGACTTTTAATCTCTCGTAAAACTAGTTTAATTGTAAAATACCTCATATACAGGGTTTCTTACAGTCTATTCGGCAAGCATATTATCAATTCTACTAGTTTCTTTGCTTTTACGACTGCATACAGTTTTGTAACTGTTATTGAGGGTTATTTGCAGTTGCAGTTGCACTCTTAGACTTGGTTCTGCCAGTTGCAAGTTGGTAGTTGGCTAGTTGGCTTGTTGCCTTGCTGTTTTGGTGCCAATGATCGTTGATCGTGCTTAGTTTGCCTGATAAGCCAGCTGAGTTTACTGCTCTCCGCAGACATAGAGATAGAGATAGAAACAGTGAGAGAAAGAGTGAAAGAGAGAGAGAGCGAAAGAGCAGCAGCAGAGAATAAAGTTGCAATGAGTTTATTGACTTGTCAGTTGGTTGTCGGCCACGCATGTGCACACAGTTGGCCAAGTTGAATGCACTTGGCCAACACACACACACACTCACACACACTCAGAAATTGGAAATTGCCGCACGTGCTTTCTATGATTACGCCATAAACGATCGAGTCAGAGGCCGCCAGTGTTTGGAGTCGAAATGGGAGACAGGGGATTTTTCACAGTGTCTTTCAACTGCATTTCAACGCCCTGTCCGAAACAACAACAACAACAGCAACAACAACATCTGCTGAGAAAGTTGGTAATTTGCACTCGGCTAACTGGTAATCAGTTGTACTTGAGATATGTGTCTTTAAAAATTATAGCTTTCTGGCGAATTTAATAGCTTCGAAACGGTAGTTGATTGCTCAGCCAGATAACTTGTCTATGATTTATCGCATTAGAAGCGGAAGTTATGATAAATAATAAGGGATATCTATATGCTATAAACACGCATCGATCGTGTCAGTTCTGTTGCATGATCGTCACAAGTGTGGAAAGCCATAAAAATAACAAAAACCATGTCAGACTGATTTTGGCAAACATAAGAAGATTATGTGATATGAAATGGAGGATGAAGCTGAAGTTGGAGCATGAAACTTGACGCTGACTTGCCGAAAAGAAAACAATATATATATATATAGGTATATACCATATATATATGTATGTATGCGTTCGAATTGACTTAAAGCACAAAAATTACAATTCGTGCGAAAGTGAATGACCTCCATTAACCGCCATTAAGCGACACAGCAAAACTGAGAACTCAGAACTGAGACGAGAGTCCAGAACAAAAGCACACACAAGCTCAAAGCTGCCTTTTTCTTCTGCTGCTGCTGCTTCTTCTTCTGCTTCTACTTCTTCTTCTTAGGCTGTGTCTTCTGTAGAAACATGCGTCGTCGCCGTCGTTGTCGTCGTTGTCTTTGAATTCGCATGAACCCTTTCAGTGCTGTGCTCATATCAAGCTTAGCATAATAATTAGTAAGCCAAAAACTGGGCTCAGACTCGATCCGGGACCCAAAATGTTTTTTTTCTTTTTATGCTGCATCTACTGCTTCTTCTTCTTCTCTTGCTTGTTGTTGTTTTATTGGTTCACTGGCTTTGTTGTTCTATGGCCCCCTTTGTCAGGTGAGCAAAAGTCGCGACCAACTGGCCAGGAATTTGAAACCTGTTTGAAACAAAGTCCAAAAGCAAAACAGCCGCGAAATGTGTGTCTGAGTGTGTGTGTTTGTTTTTTTCGTATGCGTCTAGCATAATTTTAGTTTTATTATTATTATTATTTGCTTTTTGCCACTGCCACTGGCCATAATTTATGAATGCAAACTAAACGTAGCGCCAGTGCCCTCCTCACTAGGAAGTTTAAGCCGGGTTTAATGTACTTGCTAGAACGTGTGGGCCAAAAGACAAACTGCCATTTAAACGGTAGGTGGACGCTGTCTCTCTATTAACTGACAGACAGAGACAGAGATAGAGAAGACAGCTCGTGTTGAGGCTAGCACGTTGAAATCGGACTCTCTAGGTCGATTAGTTTTAGCTGTGGGGGGTACGAACTGAAGCGATGACGTGATGATCACCAATTAGAATGATCGGCGGATCATACAGGAAGAGTTGTGTGCCAAAAACTTATGAGCTAAGAAGGAATGCCAAGCTTCCACGAGTTAATTAATATGAGATTTTTCTGAGAACCAACTGATTTTACTTTCAATTTGTTAGCAAATAATATAAAATACAAGACTAACTAAATTTTAACTTTACTTTCAATTGAAAATATGATATTTGTTAATTGAAACATTAAGCTTTGCGTTCAACATAAATTTAGTTGAGGAAATTGTTGGAAATAAATGTTTTTAAAAATATTAACAATTAATTGAAACTGTTACTTTTTTATTAAGTTATAAGCTAAGACAAAACTGGCTATTTTTTGTCTTAAATAATTATTTTAATTGAAAAGCTTCACAGAATTGAGCAATAAATATGATTACTTTCATAATTATCCAGTTATACGCTAGAGACGAAAGCAGAAATCAAAAACTTTAAGTTTTTCTATTAGACAATGAACTAGAAAATGTATTAAAATTTAAAAAATATTTAAAGTGCTAGAATTTTTCAAGTTTTATCACATTTCCATGATTTAAAGGTATAAATTTTTATATTAAAAATTTGCATTTTTATTGTTATATTATAAATTGCACTACATTCTACTCTTAATAGATTCACCTAATTTAGTTAAGGCTAAATCATTTAGCTTATGTCATAAACCTTTGCAAAGATAAGCTGCATTCATTATTTAAATATAATTAATAAGAGTTTATTAAAACACTTTTATGTGTGCCACAAGCTGATCTTACTCGTAAGATATTTATTCTTGCAGTGGCTTGGCTTCTATTATATAATAAAAACCCTGAATGTATTTATATATACATATATGTTTAAATTCTACAAGTTGTCAATTTACTTTCACTAGCTGGTTTTGCATGGTTTAAATATTATGCAAAATAAGTTAAGTATTATTTAAATTAAAAATTTCACCTTCAAATTATGCAATTTTAGCGAAATGCTATTAACACTTTCATTAGAAGTTTTGCATTAAATTTTAATAATTTTTCTGAGTGCCCAAACTGAGTTTTAAACATGTTATCTTAGATTTGGTATTTTGTATAAAATTTAATTAAATACATAACATATTTCTGTGTGCGTTTCAAACTTGAGTTTCTTTTGCATATTTTGTTGAAAATTGCAATTTTTGATTGCATTTCCATAAGACATTCAACCGAAATGCAAATATCCAATATATCCAATCATTTTGTTATGCACTTTCAATCGACAAGCCGCTAGAGAGAGACGGAGTCGGATAGAGGGAGTGAGAGAAAGAGAGCCAGAGGTGTAGAGTCATGCGATCGAGCCCAGCGGGTGCATAAGTCAAGCACCCCGTGCATAGAGGTCATTACTACCTCAAACCAAGCCAGTCAGTCCAGTCACCGCATCGCAATCGCTGTTGCAGTCGTAGTCAGAGGCATAGTGGGTCCATCGGCACTTTCTACCACATGTGGCATGCAAAATAGCATAGCAAAAAAACAAAAACAAAAACAAACAGCAAGCATAAAACTGGTATATGCAACTGCAACAACAAAGACGACAGCTGATGACGCTGCTGCCACGTCAAATAGTTTAGGCTTAGAGGGAGATAGCTATAGACAGAGAGAGAGAGAGAGAGAGAGAGAGAAAGAGGGATAGAGGCATAGAGAGCGAAAGAGAGAGAGAGAGATCGCAGGTCGCTGCACTTTTGAGGCGCAGTTGCATTCAGTGGAGCATTCGAGTAAGTTTGCTGGGCAACTATGCTAGTGATACTAACAACAACAACTGCAACAGCACACCAACAACACCACCAACAACAACAACTACAGCTATGAAAGTTGACTGACACTCGAGCTGGCAGGACTTTAACCCAAGCAAAGTGAAATTGTTGGGCGCTGAAAATCGCAGTGAGACTTACGGGAATTGGGAATTTCCACGTGTTGCACAAAAAGTCAATGGGAAAATTGGCGCAACAACAACAGCAACTGCTGCAGCAGCAGCAGCAGCAGCAGAAATAGCAACAGCAATTCGCACAATCATTTTGGTTGTTGTGAAAGTTTTTTCGGCATTTTGTGTGTAATTTATAGTTTATTAACTTTATAGAGCGAGTGCAACGACTGGAAAGCCAAGCTATTGCCATTACTATTGCCATTGCCATCTGATCGCCAGCTAACTAACTTGGCCGAAACGAATCTGTTGTTGCTGTTGTTGTTGTGTCTGCTTGTTTATTCCCTATATTTATTTGTTGTTGCTTGTATTTTTTTTTGGAGGTCATGCTAATGCCGTGGGTGGCAGTGAAAGTCGATTGACAACAAACAAAAAATTTAGCAAAAGGCAGAACTTTATAACTAAATCGAAATTGATAGAGACGTTGAAGGAAAACTTGGTGGAAAATAATGGAAATTGCTCAGAGAGATATGTATTTAAATTAAATAATTTGAACTTAGTTTTTGTAAGAAATGTAGTATTAAAAAAAGTATTGCCTAAGTTTATTAAGAGTCTAACAAAAAACATTTTCTCTAAAAATTAAGTTTTACTTTCTTTATATTTTTTAAAGTATTGTAACTCAATTTTTCTACTGCAAATATTTATTTATATTTATTGGATAATATTTATATTTAATTATAATAAAAAGAACATTTTTATAATGCAAAATAGTAAATAATTATTTTTTACAATAAAAATAGATAGAGGATAACATACTTAAGGAATTTATTTCGAATTTCGTTTTTGAAACCTACATCAATTTAAAAATATTAAAAAAATTATGAAAGTGTTAAATATTTAATAATTTAGTTTTCTTTATCTATGACTAACTGCCAAGATCAAAACAATCTATTCTCTATATAGATATTGGTTATGGTCTGTTGAAATGTTCTCAGACAATGAGTCAATTTGGACTAAAAACAGCTTAGACTACAATTTCTACGAAATATCAAATGAACAAAAAACAACAAAATCGCCAAAATAAACCCCCAACACCTTTCGAAATATGTATGTATATAGACCAGATACTATATACATATACATATATGTACTTTTGTATATAGAAGTTTTCGTAATAGTAGCTAACAATAACAATAATAATAGCTGAAAATGGCGTCGCTGTTTAAGTCGAGAGAGCTGAAGAAAGAAGGTAAAAGAAGAATATGTAGAAGAAAGAAGTGTAGAAGCGAGAGAAAGATAGAAACATAACAACATTACCTAACTGACTTTTGAGCAGTGGAATTTTGTTTATTTGGGACAAGTTCAAGCAAAGCAGAAAACAACAACAAAAAGGAAAAGAAAAGAAAAAGATCATTCTACGGAAAGATCTAACGACAAGACGGATAGACAGACAGACAGATAGACAGATAGACAGAGAGACGTATAGACCTGTTGGACTTTCAGACGGTTCTCGCAGTGCTGTAATAATGCTGGCGTTTGGCTTGATTTTCATTTTCCTTTACGCTCATATTTGTTTACAACTTTTGTTTTTTTGTTGTTGTTGCCTTTATTTCGGTTTTTAGGTTTCTTTTTCTTTTTCATTTCTTTTTTTTGCGACGTTTGCTTATTTAATGACTTTCTACTTTTTGGTTCCTATTCATAGAAGTGGCTAAGAAAGCTAGGAACAAGGGAAGAACGTGTTGTGACTTAACCTGAGGCTTCAGGGTAATGAGTTGTTGTTTTTCTGTGTTTTTTTCCACTTTTTATTTATATTTGTTTTTGCTTTTTTGGCATATATGAAATATTTCTTATAGTTTTTTGTTTTTTTTTTTTATTTTTTGTTGCTTGGCAACTTGATTAGTTCTTTGGTAATCAAAACAAGTTTTGGTCAAAAGCGCACTACAACAATTTAGCCACAGTCAATTAACGGTATTTAGCCAAAGCAGCTTAAAAGACCTGTCGACAATTTCATAAAAGTCACTGGAAAAGTTGCCAAAACAGATAGACAAATGAGCTAGAGACTGATATACCCTGTATATAGCAAGTATGCTATAAGATAAGACTATTTTGTAGTAGTGCAAACTTTTACTTTGCAGAACTTCTATATTTTAATAGTGATTGTTAGAAAATTTTGAGGATTAATAAAGAACATACTTAAATATACATATGCTAAAATTCAAGACTATAGCTATATGTTATTGTACTTTTTGTTGGCATATATCTACCATGCTACAAAACATCCTCATTACGTTACGATCAATTAATGGCGCGTGTGTTCGAAAAGGAACATCAAAAAGATACTCAAAGCAGAATCACAAAGAACTGCAACTGCTAAATAAAACAGGCCAGTTATTCGATACATCATATAAGCAAGAATCTCATACATACTTATACATTCTTATATTAAAGTCAAGGCACGCAGAACCAGATTCAAATTTTCAACTGCCAAAAAAATAAAACAAGAACAACAAAGGCAAATTACTTCCTTTCGGTTCGAACATTATTAATACTTGTAAGAACAACAACAACAACAATCTAACATCGTCTTAACCTGTTTCAAAAACTCTGTTTTACTTTTGCTCTTCTTCAAACATTACGGAAAGCGTTTTCAAGTTTATTAAAAGAGAAAGAAGCTCACTTATAAGGAGCAAGGAAGTAAGTCACCATATCAAAAGTCGAAGATTGTATGCTCTGCAAAAGATTTCAAGATCAAATAATATGGTAAAATATGTTTGATTTCGAAACACGCCCACTTTCTGGCAACACTGACTGCAAGCATATTAAAAAAATGCAAGAGAAAGAGGCTGGGCTATAAAGATTAAGGCAGACAGAGAGGGAGAGTGATAGGGGCAGCGTGTAAAAAGTGAAGCTATGTAGTCAGTGTTTTGGGAGTTAGGCAGAGGCGTACTTAAAAGGGGCATTAGTCGGCGTTATAGTACTAGACATTTATTTAGCTTTACCAGTAGCCGTTTACTATTTTAGCATAGTTTTTAGCTGGCATACATGAAATAAATGAACAGTTTAGTAGAGCACTACCGACTGTGTAATATCCCTCGTACTTTATTTATGATTATTTGCGAAAAAAGAGATGAAATCTTAAAAATTTACCCCATAATGTATATATATTCTTAGTTTACATAACATTTGTTTTCGATTAGAATAATTTTTGGGAAAAAAGTTAATTCAATAATTATTATTAGCCCAATATACCCTGCAGAGTGTACAATTAACCCCCCTTTTGTGACGTCACTGTATGATCAGTGCATTGTTGCTGCATTGGCATGCGTTGTTGCTGTTTCGTTTCGTGTCGTTTCGTTTCGTGCTTTTTATATTGCACATGTTGCTGACGTTGTTGTTGCTCATGTTGCTGTTGTCGTTTAGTCTCGGTGGTCGTAACGGGGTGAATGTCATCAGGATTTATATTTGCCAAGCGGTCAATTGCCTCTGTGTCTCTGTTTGCTGTTGCTGTTGTTGTTCGTGAAATTTAATTTGTCAGTGATTGTTTGTTTTTAGTTATTGTTGTTGTTTTGTTTTCGGTTTTTTGGAGTGTGTGAAACGCTGACGAATGCAGCCAAAAGATACTCGCAACTCATTCACATAGATACATACATGTTCATACTAATGTGTATAATGACACGATTATACAATCGTGACGCTAAAGCCGCTGACCGTTGCAATCCAGAACAAAACTCAATATGAGAAATTTATTGAAATTGCCCTCGAGTTGTAATTGATATATATATAGTATAAAATCTGCTCCGATTCCCTCGAAACGTTGCTGTGTTCAATTGGAAAGATTTGGAAAGATTGAGTCATGTTTTGGAAACAAAAGCATTATGAAGAAATGCATACATATTAACATAGATCGGGATTTGCGGTAGTACTACATAGCATATTTTAGGAATGCGGTATTTCTGCAAAAACTCTGACGTAGAAGTGTACGAGTTTCTAAATATACTTACATACATATGTATATATGTATGTATGTAATACTGCAACTGACCAACTGATCTGAAAAAGTTACAGCATATAAGGATGGCATATAGAACTCAACTAATCTCAGAAGTATCTCTAATGACGTATTTCTGTTCATGGTATTAAGAAATCGTATAAAATTATATAAGTACACAACTAGAATTCCCAGAAAATCTGTAATTTTATAAAAATTCTTGTCTTTTGTACTTTCTGGACTGTATGTAATCGAACTCTATTAAAATTTCGAAAAATTATCTAGCATTTTTGATAAGTTTATCGATATTATAGCCACCAAAACTATTACGACAAATTATGTATTTTTAAAACAATAAAAATAGTTATAACTACTTAAATAATTATTAGTACAGCTGCCATATAAGACATAACAAATTCCGATGGTGAAAATCAAATAAAAAATCATTGAACATATTAGATTCAAGTTCAATATCGTATAGCTGCCATAGCAACCGACATTTGAAGGGTATTTATGGTTTGACATCGACTGAAACTGAAGATCGGATCTATTGGCAAAGCCATAAGCCTACAATATGTGGTATGAATGTATATACATATGTATGTAGAAATACCATTTGTAAGTCAACGAACCAAGCAAACATACATATAATGCCGCAAAAGTATCTGTATCTTAATCTTTTTATGTCTATCGACAGCTTTTCTGCACACTTTCGAGCAACAACAGCAGCACAGTTGACGTCCTTGCTTCAGTTAACAACCACACTAACAACAATAATGACGTTGCAAAAGCTGGCGATGTGGTATGAGAGTACTCTACACATACTATACTCGTATTATTACTCTCACAACTCACAACTCGTGTATCGTACTCGTACTCATACTCGTACTCGTACTGGTATTTGGCATGCCATTTCCTCCGATACTCCGTTTTGACTCAGCTGTATTGGGTTAGTTACCTCCAGTGCGATGGCAATGAACCAGAGAACCATTGACCGACCAGAGGCGAAGCCACAGCCACAACAACCGACAGCCGACGATGCAAGTTGCAACACAAACGCCGCACGATCATTGCAGCGTCCCCTGCACCGCCTTCGTCTTCGATTTCGATCTCGATCTTGACTCGGCTCGACTCCCATGGACTAGGACTTGAATGCGAAACAGGTTTAATACAAGCAAAATGCATGAAAAAGAAATGAAAAACAATTTGCAACATGCCGCGAGACTTGCGCCGAGTCTGCGTTGCAAAGTGCAATGATCGCAACGAGGCTGCGACTCCAGAGACAATTGAAGATCACACGGCTTTAAAGTGGAGCCAGCTTTGTTTGGCAGCTACATGCTCCATTCTTCTGTCTTCTGCTAAATTCAGATCACTTTTTAACTTTGAGCCACAAATTATTGTTAGTTTTTTTGGAGTTATAAACTCAAAAGCGCAGGTGAAAGGAAGTTCTGACAGGTCCAAAAACCCAAAAAAAAAAAAAAATATAAGCATAAAACCGAAGCTACAAAAAAGCCAAACAGGAAAGATTAAATTTCATGTAATTGGTTTGTCGAAGATAAAATACGCTTTTTGCTGATATTTTGCTATAGCAGCTGTACTATAAAGTTTTCTAATATTAAGTTTAAATTAAAGTCTATAAGGTCTTTTTTGGTCAAACTCTGAATGGGGCTTAAGTATTGACTGGAATTTCTATATTAACTGCTTTTAGTATATTCCCTTTATCTAAGACTGATTTGGTTTACAAAATCTTGTAAATTTTGTTTAAAATTAATTTTGAATTCATTTAATATTTATTTCTCTTTATTCTGTAAATAAATCTTTATCTTTCTATTTGTTGTGTGGAAACATAATAAGATATTTAAAGCTCAGAATAAAAGACTGGAATCATTCTGTAAGTAACTTATCTAAACAATAGGTTTAAAACAAAATATACATAGTTGCTAAAGTCTAAAAACTTTAATGTTTGCTTTGCAATATATTAAAAATGTTATTTAAATTTTTTAAACTATTTTATAATGTTTCAGTTTGTCTGTATACTGTAAGCTTAATTTTCCTTTGCTTTTCACTTTTTTTTATGGATCTCATGATTTATATATATTTTATTTATCATATTATACCGAATCTATGCAATTTAAAAGACTTACACACTTTTAATGAATGCTATATTATTTTTTTAAATTTTTAAAACAACTTCTACAAAACCAAATTAATGATAATTCTAGGGTAATCAGCTAGTCGGGCATTGCAATATTGTAACCCGTTTTTTATTTTCTGCTGCTCTTGCCTAAATAATATGTATGTATATATATGTGTATGTATATTTGGCAATGAACTTGAAACACGCGTCATGCATATGAATAAGTTTGCGCCACTTTCTGGCCAAGTTGTTGTCCATTCTGGCCAAGAAAAGAAGACTGGCTAGGAAACGCAATGCTTGAATTATGTTGCAAACTTTTGTCGCATATATATGTATACACTTTTGTTGTTTTTCGGTTAAGTACAATACTTTATTCGCTGAGACACGCTGTTTGTATACTCCATGAAGGGAATGGTGGGAATTGGTAGCAAATATATATATACATACAAAGATATATACATATATATTTTTGTAAGAATTTGCATGATTTGCACATGGAGCCCGCGGGCAACGTTGTATTTTTAATTATTTTCGGCGTAATAACCTAGATTCGTGGCGTCGACTCGAAGAGAACACGGCAAATACGAACAGTACCCATTATTGTTGCTATGTTTTCTTTCATTTTTACTATTTTTTCCTTTTTGTTCTTTTTTATTATTTTGTCTTCTTTAACGTTGTATTTGTTGTTGATGTTGTTTGAGTTCCCTTTTGGTTAATGTTTTTGTTTTTGGCAAAGTCTTTTTCTTTTCGATCGCCATTTTCTTTTTGGGCACTTATTGTACGGTTTTTGTTTTTCTTGCCACAAGTGTGAATGACACTTTGTCGTTTTGTTCGTCATTTTCAGCCCGAGCATTTGCTTACTATATAAACTTAGTAGTTTAGAATTTACAATAGGCTCACTAAAATGGGGCATAACTATTATTTCGATTTTTATCGATTTTAGCTTAGTATTTAATCAATTTTTCGATATTCATACAAAAAAAATTTGATATATTTTCAATTAAACAAAGATAAAGAAAGTTTTTAAACTCAACTTTTTAGGGATCTTTTAGAAAAGATAGAAACAGGAATTTTTTTTGGGAATTTGTGAGTTATAAGTTAAATAGTTGCTTAAATGATTTGTTACATAAAATTTTCATAAAATATATGTACATCATTTTCCTTAAGAAATTCGGATGTAAAAATGTAATAACATATTCAGACTTATAGAACTTTGTAGCATTTTCTAATGAAAAGTTTTATAACCCGCCACTACTAATGTTAAACTGCCATTCTCTAATTATATAATGAAAACCAAAAACAAAACCAGAAATGATTAACGTAGTCAATTTTGTTGTTGTTGTTGTTGTTGTTTAACCTGTGTGAAAATTGAGAAACTCATTTAAAGTGTAATTTCAAATTAGAGAATTACACGACCCTGGACACCAGTTCTATTCCAAATTCAAAGTTCTAGGGTTCGGTCTTGTTTTGTGTGTGTGTGTTAGGTTATGGTTATTTCAATGTCTTGGCCTCTTTTTTTATGGTGTGTTCTGATGACCAGAGGAAAGACAGTCAGACAGATGGACAGAATAGAAAAGGGTCGTTTGATGAATGAACTGTCAGTTTTGTCAGTCTGTTTATAGCCCTGTTTTTAGAGGTACCTGCTTTCAAATTGGACAGAAACAAAAAAAAAACAAAACGTAGCCTAGAAAACGATAAGAGTTATACAAGTAAAAAGCATATTATTATATTTATTTATTCATTGAGCTAGACTAAATGTTATAACATTTGGTAGACCTCGAATTAAAAAGCCCTTGCCAGAGTTCATATAGGTAAATGCTCGGCACTGCTTATCTTATCATTAAAACACACGTGAACGGAACGTCAACAATCTGACACTATATGTACAATGTACATATAATAGACTTGACTATCTTTATCTATGCGAACAGCGAAGGTTACATCCAAATCGAACTGCGTTGAACTCCAGACATTGCGCAGCGGGGAGCAACTGCTGAGTACATATGACGGTATGTACATTTTGTATGCTTATCCAATACATAATTTCTAATAAAACTAATTGGTTGAGTTTATAGCTGAGTTTATAGACTGTTAGAGACCCTGTGCTTGCCTTGAAGTACGAAATACGCTGGTAATTGCGTTGATTCAAAGAAAATTTATATAGCAAATTTGGTAAGCATATAAAATATAATACTAAACACTTTATATAAATGAAATATCTTTAAGAACTAGAACTTCTATATACTAAAAAACGTTTTTCGAAACATTATTGCTACGATAGCAGATCGGTATACCTCTTTTTTTAAAAGCAGAGTCTAAATAGCAAATCATAAATAGAAATCAAGCTGATTGCTGTTCGGGGGGTTGAGCCCAATACGAAAATTCAGACAGACAGACACATGTACCTAAGTTTTAAAGAGAGCATATAATCATAGCACATACAAACGTGTGTATGTACTATGTAAATTCAGACATACATTTATTTATATACATACGCATGTATGCATAGAGACACTCAATTTATAAATTTATGTGCTGCGTCGCTGGTCGAATTTTCGGGCATACAAAGCAACAAAAATGATTTCGAAGTTCAAGGTCAGTAAACTTGCTACGCACACGCACAATGGAAACGGCGACGGCGGCGGCGACGCGACGCACACGCAGCGATCCGTAGCAGTCGGCTAAACATTCGGCTACAAATGGAGATACAAATGAAAGATAAACACGCACACAGACACACGCAGGCCGAACGCACGCACACGAGCAATAGAAACGTTCGCCTCTGCGTTTACCTTGCTCTCTTCGTTGTTCGCGCGTTCGCTCGCTCTCTTTGTTTGGTGCTCTTTGCCTACTGCCTCTCTTTTGTTATACATTTTAATGAAAACTAGAACGAATTCGAAATGAGCGCAGAGCGGCTTTGTGGCCGCACAGATATAGATAGATCATAGGGAAGTACAAAATGGAACAGGTTGGTAGTGCTTGACTTAAAAATACCCTGTGTGCGGTCCTAATTAAACAGATTAAGCACACAAGTGAGCACGCAGTTAATTATGAACGCCAGATGGCGACAGCGCTGCCGCTTAACATAGCTCTGCTTTGAAATATGGAATATTCGGAATATATTGAATAACTTCCGCGTTCATTAACCGATTGTTATCAAACTTACAGGTTTGATAAAAAACAACGTAAAACGTGCGTACCTCAAGGTGCAAAAGTTTAGCTGTTACACGTGTTGCTAAGCTAACCTTAACAAAGTTATGTCACCCATTACAGTTCAAGGCTGCAGGGTATATGAAATTATACAAAAATAGTGAACATTGCCTGAATGCCGTTTAAGAACGTCTTCAATTGTTGCGGGTGTGAAATGTCTAAACATAATTTGAAGATATTTATAATGCGTGCTGGGGGTGTTACACATCTACAATGGTAGTATATGTCTATGCCTAGAACCATTTATAGACTGCCAAGCTGAGGCAATTTTTGAGTTTTGTTTATGTCTTTGGCATGATGATCTTATGTGTCGGTGAAACCGGTTCACATCTACGACTTTCATTAATCAACCCAAAAAAAAATGTAGACATTCTAAGCATAACTGTTGAAAAACTTGTTCAAACACACCACTAAACAATCTATATATGTTTTCGTTTAACTAAAAATAAGAAAACAACACTTTTAATCAAAACAATGGCTATAACTAATAGACCTGGGTCAAAGCACGCAATGAAGGTCAGCTGATGATATATACGAAGAAAATCCATATAGTTTCATTAATTAGAATGTGCCAAGAACTTATCTAACGATAAGACCCTTCAAATTAAGCTTTAACAAAACGAAAAGTTATTAAGCCATATTATTATTTATAATAAATTAAATTTTGGCAACTAAACCAATAAAGCAATTCACAAGCAAGCACAAAGAAACAAGGCAACAAATGCTTTTAGCTGAATTCTCACTGATTTTGAAATCAAAAGTTGCCAGCAATTCATTTCTGTTGTTTCTCGTTTGTTGTTCTTGGTCTCTCGGCCACTTTCTTTTGTGCAGTGCTTTCTTTCGTGCTTGCTTTCTTTTTCTTTCTCTCTTTCTTTCTTTCTACTTCTCTTTCTCTTGCTGGCTGCCTGCTCGACTTTTATGTAACACATGCGCTGCCGTGACCGTGGCCTGCTTTTAGCCAAGCTCTTTTTTTTTTGGTTTTGTTGGTCTATCAAAATGGGTTAATTGACTTGGTTTTGAAATGCAGGTAGAATTTTTGGGATGGCTTAGTTTTTTATAGAAATATAACTGGTTTTTATTGGATATTTCAAGCATATAAAATAAATTCTGAATGTTTAGTTGAACTTGTGAATTATTATACAACTAAATTTATTTATTTAAAGAAATATTTATAGACAATTTACTTTAAAGTTGTTTGATTTTTATATAAGTGGACTTTTATACCTAATCTTATGGGCATACTGCAAATTCTGTATGGATAACATCTAAAACTAATCTATATTTCCTTCAGCAATCGAGCTACTATTGTTCCATTTTCATATTAATATTATAAATTTTTTAGCATATTTTTTAAGCATCTAAAACTGACTCCAAAGTGTTCTATAAATTGTTAAAGTTTAAATAGCCGTACACGTGTTTTTGGGAATTATCTTAATAGACAATGTTTAAAGAGTAGCGATTATGTTAATAATGATGTGAGTTGCTAGGGGTTTGTGTTTTGTGTTTTTTTTTGTGTGTTTGCCATTTCAAATGCTTGTGATTAATGTAATTAACAATTAAATTATTTTAGGCTCTCGACAAGGTCGCTGATGTCATTGGCTAGTTGAAGTTGAGACCGAAGCTAAAGCTAAACTTGAAGCTAAATCTGAAGCTAAAGTTCTAATAGTCTCAAGTCTATGAAATGTGCCTATGAGAAGTTTTTGTATTGTTTACCCTGTAGGCTCTGTATGTATGGTATACACGCCGGGCAGCAAACATTTGGGATACATACCTGTATCGATAATCTGACTTTTGACAAGAGTTAACCAGTTGTTTTAGTAAATTTGGGATCAAAAAATCAGTGATTTGATCATGAATATATATTTTGAAGGGTATCTGTGTTGACTGTCTGGCGTTTGGATAAAATAAATTAGTTTTACAGGGTAGCTTTGCAGTTTTACTGGCTCTTAATCATAAGTAAATCATATCTAGCAGTGATTTAACTATTTAAATTTATTTTACAGGGTATTTGTGTATACTTTCTGATCTTTGGTTAGATGGAGAACAGTTCCACAGGGTAACTTTGTTGTTTTACTGACTCCTGCTCAAAATTTAAGCTCTTTTGAGTGTGATTTAAGTTATATTATATATTTTACAGAGTATCTGTGCTGAGTGTCTGTCTAAACTGTTGGTTTCTGCCAGTCACAAAGTAATTGTTCAGCTGGCAACGAGTTCAAGTAACTTTTGGCCATGTCACGGCTCAGTTGCCAAGCGGCAGAAAACTAAGCAGTCAAACGATCTAGGCCCAAAATGCCAAACCAAAAAAAAAAAAAAAACTCAAGCTCAACTTGAACTTCACATTTTTGGGCATTTTTTTTTTTTTTGTGGTAGTTTTGGGTGGGGAGGGAGTGCTGGGCATACACAAGTGTCAATTACAAATTACAAACTGGCGGTGCAAAACGAAGAAGAAGAAGAAGCCCAAAAAAGAAGAACAACAAAAAGGTATATATCAAAATATATGTACTATTTAAATGATATGCACAACGGAGTCTCGGCATTTAAAATGCGTTAAATGAACTTGAACTTCGGCAAGGAAGCGATTCTTCAATTGTTCCAAAGCCAAGGGCTACGGATTAGGCTATAGTTTGTATTGGTGGTGCTTGTGATGGTTTGAACGTGTTAGAAATTTTTGATTGCTTGATTGCCTAGATTTTGACATGAATATATGTTTGTAGTTATGTAGTTGTAGGCGGTTACGTGGCATGCGGCACGTTCTACGCCATTTTGGGTAGCCACAGGGCTCCATTAAACCACTGAAGCCAACGAAACCACCGAAAATAACAATCAGCAATTCAGCATCGGAACCACCGGCAGGCAAAAGAAAGAGAAATGAAAGGCAACTTTTCAACACCATTGTCGTTTAACAACTTTTAGTTAAATTTTATGCGGGCTCGGTTATAAAGGAAACAACAAGTAAGTTGGCTATAAACAAGAAAGCCAAACTAGCAGATACCCTACAGCTAAATACTAATAAATCTTTTACTGAATTCTAAGACTGTTTTAATGTAAACTTAACAAATTTCTCAAATTTTACTCAAGCACGCTTGGTACGAAAGTAGTAGTTTTCATAATTTAGCAAAAATTTGTATATAGCAATGTTTTTTTAAGTTTTTGGACTAAAGATTCATGTATCATGCTCTTATATCTTATATTCTTATAAGCAGTGATAAAAATCAGTTTATATATTCAGTTAAGATCACTATATCACTTTAATTGACTGTCTGCATAACATAAACAATTAGTTTAAGCACTTTTAGGGGTCGCAAAAAGAACTCTGCCTTCACCTTATTATACCCTTTCTGTCTCCCTTTTAATGGGTGCAGAGTATCACCCAAAAAAAAACATATATATACGTATATACGCAAAACCAAGTCAAAGAGCGAAGATGAAGAAACACGCATACACACGCACCAGAACAAAAAAAAAAGAACCCAAAAAACAAAACTTTTTTTAAAATTCTGTTTTGCCCAAAAAGTAATGAAAATGTCAATGTCCGAACAACCTTGAAAGCAGTCAAAGGAGAAATGCCAGCAAAGCATAAGGGAGGACAGAACAGGACAGAGATACACAGGGTAAGAGAGAGAGAGAGAGAGAGAAAGAGGGCGCGCAAAAGAGAGAGGGTGAGTGAGTGAAAAAGAGAGGGAGTTGAAATTTTGGCAGAGACGGAGAGTGTATGGAGAAGGGCTAAATAAATTTGTAATGCGCATAATATTCTTATTGTTGTGCTTTAATTATTTGTATCGAAAACTAAGGGCAATCTGAATTGCAGATAATAAAGTCGCAGATATACATAGATACATATGTTACGTACATGGAATTGCGAATGCATAGCAATAAAATTATTTAAGCAGAAATTAAATATACATATGAATCCTTAAAATAAAAGCTTTGCTACAAAAATAATAATTTCAAACATATAGAATGCTTTTACAATTAGTCTAAATATTTGAAATTAACATATAAAGTTCGAAACTGTTTGAAATAAGTCGTTACATGTTTAATTTCAAAATGCTTGGCGCGCAATTAAAGCTTCTGCGCACTGAAAAGCGCCACCTGCGGCCAGCACACTTAAACACCGCTGCTGTGTAAAACAAATAGCTGCTAGCAACTGCCACTAGATGGCGCTGACACCAGCACATAGCGTTTGAAAATATACGTGGCGCCATCTGTTGAATATGTAGTGATTTAAAATTCAAATACGCTTAAAAGTAGGCAACGAATTTTTGAATGTTCTAAATTTAAAAATGTATAAATTTGCAACGATTAATAAATCAAGTATAGTTAATTAAATATTAATGCCGCCTTAATTATGTTAATAAACAATGTAAGTATATAAATGTCTGGCAAACTAACGATTGTAACATTTGCCATTAACTGCTGCGACAGTGTTGAAAAGCTCGGTTAACTATTATTGTGGCAGGCAGGCATATTGTATAAAATTTACAGTTGCTCTTTGACGTCATTGCACACATTGCACGTTTGAAGGAAAAACCGAATTGAGTTCATGAACGTTTGTCGACTTCAATTTGCCTCTGTGACTACAACAAAAAAATGTGCATAAAATGAATGCACACACACACACACATACAGATACATAGACATATACTATCAACAAACTAGCAAAGCAAATACATTTGCGGCGCCGACAGCAACAGCAGCAGCAGCGAGCAGCAGCAGCGACAGCAGCAACAACAGCATATAGGCCTGACTGCAAGCAACGAGGTCACGTGCAGATTACAATATGGCGCTCGTTGCACACACACAGGCGAATGAACTGAATTGACCCGCTTCGCAATAACCTCTAAAAATCATGGCAGAGATAGAATGGACAAGCCTACAGTTGCCTACAGCTCACTACTTCTCCCTACCTCCCTTTGTAACTACGTTCCTATCTCCTTGCCTCGTTCTCTCTCTCTCTCTCTCGCAGCGAACTAACTAATGAAATATAGTTGCATAAAATGTCATTTAAAAAATATTTATAATATTTAGCAAATTAGTAAATACACTGTTACAAAATATACATATATGGCATACGATTGCCATAGATTTATTTAACATTTTATATGCTAATACTGAAACGCTATAACAGAATTTATGGAATACTCGATTTAAGTTAATTTTTTGCCCCTTTTATGTCTTAACTTGAGGAATATATTTATAAAATTAACTCCGTTTTCAATAGTAGTAAACTTCTAGTATATACACCCCATATATTTTAAACTAAAGAAATATATTTGTTAAATAAATTTAATTTTAGGTACTTAGTTTTTGTCTAAAAATAGTTTTAAAATAAATTTTAATTTGAGTACTCAATTTTTTTCTGTAATATGTTAAAACTCTGTAGACTTATTGACCTCCATTATATAGTAACTCTTGAAATATATTATTATATTTTTAAAATAAGTTTTAATTTAAGTACTCAGTTTTTTTTTATAATAAAATATTATACTTTAGTTTAAATATTCCATTTATTTCTCAACTTAAGAAATATATTAAAAAAATTTATATTCTCTTTACTCTTTACTACTTTTTTCAGTGTATAATGCCCAATGGCTTGCAATTTCCGTTCGCCTAGCAAAAGCTTTGCCAGAAAAGCTGCTCGAACATTTGGAGCCGGTTTCGTTATACTGTTGTTGCACTGTGCAAAATGCTGTTGTTGTTGTTCTGACGAGAGCACAAATTGAGTGCAAGTTCAGCACAGACACACAGCAGCAGCAGCAGCAGCAGCAACTATGAAACTTTGTAGCAACTATGCAACTGCTTGTACGCCTGTGTGTGTGTGTGTGTGCGTATCTGTGTGTAAATTTAGATCGAGGTTATTGCTTTACAATGCTGCCCGTGCATTCAACTCTCGCTGCAGTTTTGTCGCTTGCTTAGACTTCAACGCAAAAAAAAAAAACAAAAACCTAACATTAAGAAAAAAATTATGTTGAATTTATTTATTGCATAGCACACAGCAAACTCTTTCCCTACCCCTCTCTCTTTCTCTCAGAGCTGATTTCAATTTGTAATATGCAAATTGTGTAGGCTGAAACATGGAACAATATGCAACTTACAACAGCAACAAAACCACTAATGACAATCGCTGTTCATTTTCAAATCGATTACTCTTACCCACTATTAAATGAAGTGTATTTGGCCTTTAGGAACTTACCTGTAATTAGATAGAAAGTATATATTGATATTAGTTATATGAAAGTTCTGTTTATAAGGCATGTTAATCAAAAAGCAGTCAAAACAATTGCTTATGTAATTGTTTATTGACTCAAATTCAAAGTTGTTTTGGACAATTAGTCGTATGAGTAATATGTACATTGTGTATACGCCCCATTGGCATATGGCATTCTATTGCCGCTGCTGCGGCTGCCTCAATTGAAAGCACCTATTCTCTCACTGTCCTCAACGCCTCACCGCCCCTCTCCCTTCACCTCCTGCACCCCATTCCACTCATTCCACTCATTCCACGCAACACAGCAGGCAAATTTTATTGGGTCATGAGACTGTTGGCGAGCTGGCATAGTATAGGGGGATTCATATCGCCGCTCACATCGACTATGGTGATAATGGAAATAAACACACACACACATACACATGCAACTAGGCACACTTAAACACCAACACATAGACGCAGATATGAGCACAATTCGCGATTCGCAGGTCAATGAACGACGCAGTTATTCAAAGCGATTCCAAGGCCAAAGCCACGGCGCATAGAACCCCAAAAACCCAAAAGAGAGTACAGCAGAGAGAGAGAGAAGGAAAGTGAGTGTGAGAGAGAGTAGGGTAACTTGTAGATAGCGCAGCAAGTAGCACAAGTCAAAGCCACAAAAGAGTGAGAGTGAGTGAGAGTGAGAGTAAATTGTGTTTTCTATTGAGCATACAACTTATTAGTTCAACATTTTGACTAGACTTTCAAGTACTCTAGAGCTATATAAAAAGTCAACTAATGTTCTGCAATCATTGAGTTTGCCTTATCTTATCACAACTATATGTAATTCCAAGTTTCTGGCGAATCAGCACAGAATTGGCTAGCCAAAGATAGTGCACAAATGGCAAGGAAGAAACCTATAAAATGAAATATTTACTACAATATTTAACAATACCCATTGTGCCTAACTACCAACAGCCCAAAAGAGCAGCCTTGAAACTGAATAAAAAGCGAAAAATATATTTAAAAGACTATAAAATAAATCTACATGCATAAATTTAACAAAAAAATGCTACAAATGTCAGCAAATGCCCTAAATATTTTGTGCCGCGACACATACATGCAAAACAAAAAAAAAAATTGCAGTACAACCAGCGTGGCGTATGAACAATATTTGAAAGGTTGCAAACTTAACGAACGAGTTTATCTCATCTCATGTCTAAGTTCTGCGCTGTTTTTCCCTCTCTCTCTCTCTCGTTCTTTCTTTCTCTCTCTGACTTTGCTATCAATTGAAAGCGAAATTTTTCGCTGCCTGCCTTTCTCGCTTTCTGCCACCTCCCCAGCCCCATACACATCCCCCCTTGCAACTTGCTTAGTATAAAAACAGCCAATAGCATTTGCCAAGTTCAACGACCGCACAAGTCCATGGCCTAGATTTTCCAACAAAAAAAGCGTTGATATCGTCGTTGTTGTCGTTATAGCTGTCTATGTGTGTGTGTAGTTGTTGCTTTTACTTTCGTGCGTTAGATTCATGACTTCACTCGGTTCTGCATTTAGATTTTTTGCCGATTTGTCGCTCGTTTCACGCTCGTTTCTATGTTTTAGACATTTGCAAAGCATTTCGTATATTTTATTTTATTGCTTCATATTATATTAACAATATCTATATATATAAATAATTCAAAATTGTGCCATGCGGCGTATGCGTAATTTTTTGTGGGAGCCATATTAAGTATACAACATGTATCTTTATAAAAAATTAAAAAGAAACCAAGGCATTTGACCTTAACAGTTCAAATGATAGCTATGGAAATTATATATTATTAAGACTGCTACAAAGTTAGTTTTCCATCACACCCTTTAATTACAGGGTATACAGCGCGCCAGCATCTGTATAGCAAACGCTGTGACGCGTTTCGTTTCTAGCTTGTTAAAAATTTGGGTTAATGAGTTCAATGACCGCAGAGGAAGTGCAAAACAACAGACAGCAAGTGAAATGATGTGTCTATTAGTTTTTGTGGTGAGGACAAATCGATTAACAAATTAAATATAAATAGATTTAGGCAATAAATCCCCTCTTCCCCCCTCCACTCACCAGCTAAGACACGGCCGATTAAACGCTCCGTATCATCGATATGCTTGGCCTGAGCAAATAGATCCTCTCGACTTCCCACAGTCATAATTTTTAAAGTAGTTTGCTTTTTGTACGTAGGAAAGGCTATACCTTATTTTCAAGATATATATTTTACTAGTGATTGATTGATTGACTGTTATATTTTGTTGAAATATTTGAAAAATTGTTCCTATATATTTTTGTAATATTATTTAGATTTATTATCACTTGAACTCACGCCGCAAAACAAAACTAAGCAATTTCTTATGGCACTTGAAGGATTTAATTGTGTTACTTATATTACTGTGATTTGATAGTCGCTAGATACCCGTTAGATTGGCTAATGATATTTGAACTAGTCATTAATTAACTATATGATTTAAGATTTAGATTTGTAATTTGTAGTTTTCTTTTTCTTTTTTCTATATCACAAAATAGCACTCTTAAGTGACAATAACAATTTTTTACGTGCTTTATTTTTGGACAAGTCTTTATGCATTTTCATCTAATAAATGCCACAATTAGTTTAAACATTATTTTCACTTGCTCTTTGTTAACTTTTCCATAGAATTCTCTTTATAGATTTTAAAGCCTATGCTTAATTCTCACTCCGTCTAGTCTTTTGATTTTATGACACACAGGTTACAAGTTTATTTTTTGAGGGAAATTGAAAATTTCATTTGCACTTTCACAGGTTTTGTATTTTCGCCAAAAATGCCGAAAAGTTTTTGAGCGCCAAGCACCGGAACAACAACACAAAACACACTACACACAGACACAGGGCTGTCTAACGTTTTCCATGCTCTGTTCTACTCTGTTAAGCTCATATGGTTCTGTTAGCGCTTAAATGTTATGCTCCAAAGGCACTGTTTTAATTCTGTGCTAGCGCTGTTAAGCTGTGTGCAATGTTACGCTGCTGTTATTTGTCTGCTGGTTTTCACACTGATTTCAAAACTAAATGAAATTAAAAGTCCCACAGCTAACAGCACTTGGGGACTTAGTTGTTCGTTATTTTAATCAATTTCTTATAAATTTAGTTTGAATATTTCATCAATAGTAATATTATAGAATTTTCTACACTTTTTTATGGGATAAAAATTTTGGAATTTTAGCTAGTTTTATTTAGAGATTTACTTGGAATGTCACTTTCTAACTTTATATAGCCTTTTTTGGTGGCACTAAAGTTAAATGAACTGCAAAAATGCCAATGACAGTAGAATTATTCAAGGCCAATATCCGAACCACGAATTTATGGCCAAAGCAGAAACAAAGCAGCCAAAAAGGGATGTGATGAAGGCGCGCCAAAAAGTCAAAACTCTCTATCACTATCTCTCTCTTTTGCTTGTGTACAATCTGTGTCACATTGGAGGACCCCAAAAGCAATCCTTCAGCTAATCTATATCTCTATATATATTTTGTGCTCCACTCAGACTGACAGCGATTAGTAACGCGACATTGAGAGCTGCTGCAGCAGCAGCAAAATGTCAGCAAACGTATTTGAACTTTTTATTCCTGCCCCACAGACTGCCAGAGCGACAGACCCAGTCCCAAGTACCACCCACTCACCCAACGTCTGTACCTGCCTCTCTTCTCTCTCCTCTGTACCACATAGCATTTTATACAAATTGTTTCGAGTGCCTCTCCATTTCAGTTTCTGTGTCGTTGCACGAGTTCAGGGTCAGCTCGGCAGTCGCGCGTTGTTGTTGCTGTAACGCTGAGTGACTTTTATGTTGCATGCAACTAGCCATTGGTTACCGTAGGTGGCATACCTCATTGTGGGTTGTTCATGGTTTGTTCAGTACGGTTCAGTTCTTTGGTATTACGATTCGATTGTCTATTTTGTCGCTTCATTAGGCGCGACAAACCGACAGCTGTGAATGCAAAAATGCACTTAACACAAAGCAGCACTTAATTTCATTAGACCCAGACTCCAATATACATAGAAATGTACATGCATGTTCATACATATATACACACTCTCAGCTATTTTCCTCTTTACAAAACTGACGCTGCTGCTGCTGCTACTGTTGCCCCTACAGCATCATTTGTAACCTTCAGCGTCTGTTGAACTCGGCAAAATCGGGCAAGGACACAAACCGTGTAATACACTATGAGTGTGTGTGAGTGCATCTATGTTATGTATGTGTCTGACTGCCGTTTGGGTTAGCAACTATGCAAATAGCACAACAGCATCATCCATTAACAGTTGCCAGCATTGGGAGATCATTAAAGACGAACAAAAAAACCAAATGTGAACTTTTTAATTAAACTAGAGCATCGAAAAAACAGTTAGCTAACGATACTCTAGCATATTTGCATCAACATAGCTTTGAACCAATTAAAATATACAATATTGTTATCAAGTAGAATCACTGTGAACGGTAGCCAACGCTAGTGACGAATGCAGATCATTATACACAGCTTGAGCAAAAGTTCAAAAGAGCCAATAAATGACGAAATTTTCTAATTTAATTTAATTTAATATTTAAAAAAATTAAGTATATATTCTTTTATTTATCAAACATTTTATATATAATTTTATAGCATAAACTGAGGCGGACATATTGAAATGACGCGCATTGTTAGTGTGTTCGAATAAGATAGAAAGCATTAATATGACTACAATGAATAAATAGATAGATTCATTTGGAGAATATTACACAGAGATAAAATAAGTATACTAAAATAAAGTATAAATTATGCATTATAAAGCATATATGTAGCAACATACATATATAATGTACAGAATTAAAATATGTATATAATTTTAAGCCAATAAAAAAAGTTAGTTTGGAACAAAATACCTGACAATTTTTATCATCCTAAGAAACTTCAGATATAGTACATATGTATATGTGTAAATTATTGTAAGCAAAACATAACCATTAAAATAAATTGAATATGTACTATAAGCAGATGATTGCATTATAAATATGTGCTTATAGCAGAAACAAAAGCTTGAGACTATACGCAATCAATAGGTAATAATGAGCCTAAATACAAATATTATACAAACATTATATAAATGTTGTTGGTGGTAAAACAGCTAGAGCACAAAGTGATTGCTACTCTACGCATATAAGAGTTCAGTGATAGGAGTTCCTCCGCTTAGGTGGGGCAGGTCCAACAACATAGAGTTTGTGAGTGCGTGCGTGTAAAAGCTAAAGAGAGCTGTGGGCAGAGTAAGAGAGAGAGAGAGCGCGCCTCATAGGCTGAACACTGAACAGAACAGAAGGCACATACACACATTGTACATACAGAGAAACAACAACAACAATGAAATCAACAGCGAAAACGATGATGATATTCCACTTGGCCCAGATTATTTTGAAGGTCGCGTATTATCGACGGTCGTTCACCTATTTATTCGACGCCGACGAAGGCAAGAACAACAACAAACAAAACGACGACAACAACGAAGTGAATTGTGGGTTCGGCTATTTTCGTTAAATGTCGGCTGCTGTATTTCGGCTCTGTATGTTATGTACATAAAGATGTACATATGTACATATTTACTTGTGTGTATGAAGCTTTGTACATAAGGCAACCATAAGCATTAGGTGTGTACATATATTTAATCAGCAGTTTTCTCCTCATCAGCACTGTTGGTATTGTTATTGTGGCGCGTGTATTTTCTTATGCGACAGTTGGCTGCAAAATTATGCGGAAAAGCGTTGAAGGAAGTCTTGTGGCAATCCATAAAATTCATACAAAATGAATGCCTCATTTATTAGGAATTGCTAGAAAATATATACATATATTAATGTACAAACATATAGCTGTTTTGTTTGCTAATACGCATTTTACAAAAGAGACGTAAACAAACGATTTGCAAATATGTATCAATAAGAGCTTTAGCACACGTGTGTACTTGAACCGCTGTTAACTTAACATATGTACATACGTTACATGAGAAGTGTATGTTAACTTAACAGCTGTACTTAGCTCACTTACAGAAATAAATCAATCTCATAAGTGATTGGAAGTTCTGAACTGCTGTGTAGGCCAAGTTCAAATACACAATTCACAGAGCATAGGCAAAAGAAACTGCGTAAAAAATGGAAGCCAGAGTGTAAGCAAGAAGTGGTTGTAAGAAAGAAAGTGAGAGAAGCGCAAAAAGAAAGCAACAGAAAGATCTGGTTAATATAACTAGAATACAAGATACCCTGAGCTTAGTATCGAAGTCAATCTAATATATTAAAATGTTACAATAACTCAAGGTATACTGGTCGGTTTTATATTTTTCTTCAATTGTAGAGGTTTTATTTAAGGAAAAAAATTAAACTTTGTAACCCCAGAGTTGTCTAAAAGACTGACAACTATTCGACCCTCTAACTATCTTTGCAAGAGTTTAGGGTATAAGAACTTAAATATTGGGAGCAGGGGTTCGTTATTTTTAGCTCAGAAAAGTCCCAGAGCGTCTACCCTACTCCTCGTACCCACAACTCACCAACCGACTCAAACAGAAAGAGAGAACGAGAGAGAAATTCATTTAGGCCTAGCACAACAGTGCGTGTATTGAGCTTGATATGGGAGTGGTGGGTTTTCCTCTCAAATATATACACATATATGTAAGTATCTGTATATACTATATATATTGCCTACTGGGGGGTTTGACACATTGACCATGAATTTGAGCAATGCGTGCGCAAAGTTTCCTGTGAATATAGGAAATGGAATGAGAGATTGTATATCATTTTATTTCATTTTCTTTTATACGGGGGCGAAGAGGGGTCAGAATTTCCACGTGCTGAGCACAATCATCATTTTATGCAAAATATTCCCAGAGCATGTTAATTCCCAGAGTAGTACATATGTATGCTCATACAATATATATATAGAGTAGAGACTTATCAATACGACTGACAAATTCAATTATAGAATGACAGCCTCTCTAAGCAAAGACTTCTAAATTCTACTAAGCCAAAGAGCAAAAATTCTGCGAATTCGAAGAGTATTTCATTAATAACACTAAAATGAACCGAAAGGTTACTAAAAGTCAAGGCCAGGCAATCAAAAAAATTTATGTATGTATATATAAGCCAATAACAAAAAAAAAAAACCAACAACGAGCGAAATTCGACACATTCCACACAAAGTACAATAGTAAACGATTGCAACTTCTAGATACTCTGTAATTTGGCAGCTGTGTAGAGAGCTTAAATAGTCATAATGTTATAAGCAGCTTGAGAGAAGTGCTGACTACCCTATTGAGCTCGTGCTAAAAGGTATAAGTTCCGAAGAACGATAATGTGTGGGAGAGTTAAGTGTACTATGATTCGTGGTAAGAAAGTCCCCATAGAAACCCCCAACCATTAACAGGCGCAATCTAATTTCAGCCCCCTTTAAGCTGCTTAGACTTTATGGCTTTTTGGTCAACATTTAATGGCAATTAGGAGAGAAAGAGAGCAGGAGAGAGATAAGTGTCGGGAAATGTTGTGTGAAAAAATGTGAGATATGCCAGATAGCAAAAGCAATTAGATACTTTATTTGGTAGCTACATTTTGGTCAAGGTTAAGGCTAAAGAAAGTCGAAGTAGGATTTAAGTTTAAACAAATGTGCTTTAAATAAAGATTAAATTAGCTAGTTTATGAAGTTATTTAACTTATTTGCCGCTAATTTCATGTTCATGAAGCTTTTGAAGAGCTTTGAGAAGCTTCGCAGTGCAACATGCATTTGAAATTTGCTAGAATAAAGCTGCATTGTAAAAGCTTGCAACAGTTTGCAAAAGCTAAAGAAAGTGCATGTTAATGGGTTGCATAACAAACTATTAGACAAAGCTTGAGCTAAAAGCTCGCATGCAGTTCTAGTGTTAAAGCTTTCACTGCAATTTCAGCTATGGGCAACCCTACGCAGAGAGAGAAAGAGAGAGAGAGCAAGAGAGGCAGCTAAAGCTTTTTGTGATGCGCTGCCGACAAATCCAGCTACAAGTTGTTGCTGCAACAAAGAGCGCAACAGTTGATAGCAGCAGCAGCAGCAGCTACAACAATTTGAACAGGCAAACAGCTGTGCGAATGGCTGAAAGCTTTGTTGCATGCTACAAAAGGACCTTGACAGTCAAACACACAAGCACGCCATGCTTATGACCCCTGACCCCTGCTCCTCTACCAGCCAAGGATCCCAGTTTTGTCGTCCACTTTTGCTGACATTGAGCTGCCCTTGATCGTAAGTAACCTTCGGGCCGCTGCACCCGCGTCCTGTGGCAAGTACAAGGACACGTTCTTTCGCTTCTGTTGCAACAAATTAAACTTGAGCTTGCACTAATTGCTCGGTTGTGTCGAGAGCTGTGCTCTTAGTTTAGCCTAATCACAAGTTAGTCGTAATTAACTTTGTTGTCGTTTAAATGAAATACTGCTGCGTTTTTCTGTTACGACTTGCAAAAGGTTATTAATAAAAACAAACCCATTTCTATATGCATATTGTCTTAATTTAACTCTAGAGATGACAATTCTGACATGATAAATAGTTGGAACGGAGCCATGTTAATTGCTAGTACATTTCGTAAACCCATTTAAAAATAGATAATGAATTTGCCCCATATATTTAAAAAAAACTAATACATGCACAATTTTAAATACCGCTATAACCTTGAACTTCTTAGTATATACAAACAGTAGTTTAATGCTCTACCTCCACTCGGTATGTTTAAAAAATTCTCAATATTTCATAGCAATCGCTTAGCAATTGCGGAAGTTATTAAAGAAACAATTTTCTATATGGCAAAACAGGAGGTAGCGCCACCTGGAGTGCTTTGCCTGCATAATTGTTTTCTTGTTATGTTGCGTGTTGTACGTTTTCTGAAAATTTCATTGGAATCGCATAATAAACGCCAAAGTTATACAATAAAGTATTTGTTCTTTAGCGTCAGGGCAACCAGGGAATCACATGAAGCGTCACCTGGTGTGCGTAACATGCAATGGCAAGGTGTTTGCATATAGCTGTAATGGGATATTAAGGATATTGCTTCCTTATTTAAAGGGTAATTGCAAGTCGTGCAATTTCGAGAATTTCATTCGCTCACTTGTTCGTCTTGTGTTTATCTATTTATTTTGCACATTTCGCCATTGCCTATGTATTGTGTAGTACGCTTTATTGCGCAAAGCGCACGCCAACGACCTTGACCATCACAATTTATTTTCATTTTACTTTTCGCTCACTCTCTCTGTCTCTCTGCCCCACACTCTCTCTCGCTCTTTCTATCTTTCACTCACACTCTCCCACACAGTTTGTATCTCATTCTTGCCAGTGGATTTTGTTTGTCGCTGCTGAGCATTGAGTGACACACATTACGTATACGTACAAACATGTACATAACTGTATACATATGTATGTAGGTGACATTTCCATGTGGCAATTTTTGCCAGCTTATACAAGACCCTTCATCGACAGTTTGGCTATTACACAAAGTCCTGAACAAATAATAATATTAGCAAACTCGCCGACAATATTGTGAAATTAAAATGGAAATTGGAATAATAACAAAAATCATGTCAATATTTTTTTAAAAAAAATGTATGGCACTATAATTTAAAGTATAAAAAGTATTAAAATAAAATTGAAATTATTCATATAAATATGCATTATTTTTATTAGAGAATTATATAAATTATTTTCCTCACACATTAATAAATTTCTAATTAAGTGCATTATTTTTTATATTTTATTTTAAGAATTATATAAAAATAAAGTTTTTTTCAATAATTAGTCACACTTTGAGGACTTTTGTTACTATAATTTTATAAAATTAAAGTAACTAAAGCAAATAAAACAATAACAAAAACCCACTTTTAATTTCAATCTTAATTTGCTAAATTCTCTGCATTTTAAATATTGTAAATGCAATTGTTTCTTCTGCTATTGTTAGCCAATATTGTCAAATATCTACCTAATAATACCTAATTTAATAATAATTAATATATGTGTGTTTTTAACACATATTCCGCTATCTTAATGCGGAAGCGTTCAAGTCGTTTTCGCGGCTAAACAATATAAATTTCCGATTTCCCGATCGCACGATGCTTGCGAAGTATAAAAATACATTTTCAATGTCGCAAACACAAAAACCGTATTAAAAGTAATGTGGGTGAGGTCAATACGTCGCAAGCAGCGGTGGCAGGGGTCAGTAGCGGGGTGAGAGAGGCGCAGACTTTTGCAGCTACGTCAGCTGGCAACACAGTGGGCAAGTTGCCAAGTATCCTAATGCACGGAAGTGAGCCAAGTGGCAACCAAATATAATTATACAGCAAATGGCGAACACAATTTCATAATAAACTCAGCGATGATGTGCGCTACAGAGTGTGGGGGGGGGCGGCAAGGGTTAAGTGTGGGTTTGTGGGGGATGCAGTGTGGTGTCGAATGTGTCGTGTAAATTTTGTGCGAAAGTGAAAAGCGTTGCTTCAAATTAGGTTAGTTGGGCCAACTACAAACAAAAACAAAAAAATCGACAAAAAAAAATCGATTGCGCTGCGTATACTTAACAAGCGCACAACGTAACACATAACGCATACGCCACGTACGACAATTGCCAATTATAGGGCACTGTTGTAGGTCTTACAATGCTGTCAAATGTGCTCACCCCTGCTTGCCCCATATCCATGTCCTTGCCCTTGTCCTTGTCCTCCATCGTGTGCTCTCGATTATACAATCCTTGAAGTAAGCTCAGTTTATTGTTGTTGTTTTTGTTGTTGTCAACGCATGCACATTTCACAATGTCAATTCTCCTATTATTATTTGTTGTTGTTACTGTGGTTGTTGTTGTTGTTCGTCGGCACCCGCATCCTTGGCCCTGAACAAGAACTTGTCGATTGCAGAAGGTCTTCTTCACACAAACACACATGCTGTCAACATAGCAAACATTCGCCCCAATCTTCAATCACTTCTCTCTTTCTCTCTATCGCTCTATTGGTCTCTCATATTGCTGCTTCCCCATGGAATTTGCATGCCAAAGAGAGTGGAAACATATGAGTTACATAGGTGATTCCCCTCGTTAAGGTTATGCATAATTCAACAGAAGTTTCCTGCTGGGAACAGCAGTTGAATCTATGTTTACTTTTTTTTACGTTTGCCAACAAGTGCGTCAATTGAATTACTGTTAACCCAGTGCTTTGAACTTACAACTTTAACTGCAATACATTAAACTAGGTAACAGTGAAGAGGAAATTTATAAGAAAAATCTTTTTTATGTTTTAATTTTACAAAACATAGGTTGTTGCTTCAATTTTAAGAAAGCCTCTATTAGTTTAAAGTAAAATAAAATAAGCACTCAGTATCTTAAAAAGGATATGGAAAATAAGATGATAAAATACTTAAAATTATTAGTACATATTAAAAAAGGGCATTAAAAATCCTGAATTATTTTTTAAACGCCTGAAAGATTTTCATAAAATTAAACCTTTTCTTAGCCAAAGTTTAATATCATTTCTGTTGTATTAAAAATAAAAAAAGCCATGAAGTTATAAATAATAATACTTTGAATTTATTTTATATATTCTCTTTAAACTTTTGTAAAAAATAAATAAATCAATCAATTGACTAGTTTTCCAAATGTTGCATTTAAATTTAATTAAGAAATTTATCTGTTTTCTTCAATTTAAATAAATACATATAAAAGTATCTATTTTTATATAATACTCACAAAAGCTAACCAATAAAATGTGAACAATTTGTGAACTGAATCAAAGGGAAACTTTTGAGAGTTGCCTATAAAATAGGCAGACCAATAAAAGCCAGCATTTCTAAGGAACATTTCCTACGGTATATATGTACGTATACCCCTCTAACTCTCTGTTCATTTGCCATTTGCTGGTCGAATGTATTTGCATGAACCTGACATTGAACATGAATGTGTGTTTGGCTTGGCAATGAAAATGCCTTCCTAGACTTCCGAGTAGCCGTCAGCAATGTTGAATGCTGAAGGAAGGCATGGAAGGAAGGGCGAAAGGAGGCAAAGGTTGTTATGAGCGTGCATGACCCAAGGTATGGGGTGACTTTGTGCACTGTTATTGTGACTGTAACTGTAACTGCTGTTGTTGTTGTTGTTGCTGCTGGGCATGAAGAGGTCAGGTCAGGGCCACAGCACTTGACATTTCAGCGTTGCAAGTTCATAAATAATCGAAAATGTACCGCCCACTTTTCCGAATGGGTTAGTGTGTCACAACATACATTCATAGGTAATCGGTAGTAAAACTCTTCATTGATTTCATACTTTCGAAGCAATAGAAACGTATAAATTAACAATATAATATAAAGTTATTGACCTAAGTCAAGGGCTTGAGCAATGAGAAGCGCAAGCGCAACCAGTTCGTTGTAGGCAGTGTGTACAGTATGTATTTTAGGCGCGAAAATGTTGTCGTTGTTGTAGGTGCATATATGTACATATATAAATAGCTTTTGCATTTCATGCCATGAGGTATAAATAGCACCTATTGCTTGCCACATCCCCCCCTTTGGTTCACTTGCTGCCCCCTTTTTGACTGCAGCGAGTCGAAGCGTGACGCGACAAGAACTTGCTTGCAACATGGACTTGGACTAGACTCCTGGCTGATTTGTATTTTTAGTCGTTGACAATATCAAGGTCTTGGCTTTGTTTTATTGTTTGCATTATCTCTCCCTCTCTCTCTCTCTCTCTCTCTCTCTTTTGCTCTCTCAATGCTCTCTCTGTCTCTTGGCAGTCCAGATCAACACATGAAAAAGCCAACGACTTTTGCTTCTGGGTCAATGGCACTTGGCTGCCACAACTTGCTGCAGCAACATTCTCTATCTCTCTCACTCTCTATCACTTGCTTGCTTCGTGTTTATGTCTCTCTCTTTCTCTTCTGCTTGCAACCAGTTCCTTTGTGCTGTTGATCCAGCTAATAAGCAGACATTCTCATCTTCTCTCCCTCACTGCTCCCCACTCTGTGAGTCTTCTGCCTGCCCTATATTGTGATTGGGCGCTTCAACTCTGCAGACTTGATTTAACGCTTCTTCTGCATGATTTTATGCTCATTGCTTCTGCATGCCATCTTTCCTCTCTTCCTCTGGTTCCTCTACTTCTTCTTCTTTGGCTGCTGCTGCTGCTCCTCTTTCAAAGTTCAAGGTCTTCGCAGCAACAGTTCATCGTCGTCGACGTTGTCTCCGTCATCGTCTGCGCAGATTTCACTTCAATATTCTTCGTGTTTTTATCTTTTTGATACTCTGGCCAAGGATATTATCCATATGTAGACTGATAAATATAGAACACTAAGTCTTTCTCACTCACACTCTCTTTCTATTTTCTGAAGCAATTATAAAACTTGTAATTTATTATAGACATTTGTACTGACTCTTTACCTTTTCTAATTTTACGCCTTGTAATTTTATTATTAGTTTTAGATTTATTATTTTAATATTTATTCTGCTGCAAATTTTATTGAATTATTCAAAATAATAAATCTTTGCAAAGCTAGTTCTGCAAATGGACTTCAGACAAATTTTTCCTCAACTTTTTCTTTAAAAATTAAATTAAATAATAAATATTTATTTTTTCTCCATATCTTCTCGTTTCTTCTCTTCTATTCTACTACTAAATTCCTTCTTTATTTACCTACTTTTCCCACTAATTTCTCTTATGCTCTTTCTCGCAGAAATAAATAAACCCTATATCAAATTGCCATCTTAAAAGGGTATACATTTTTCGATTTGTCCAAATGTTGATTTAATTCTTCCTTTTTTTTGATTTGATCAACAGACCTTTTGTGTGCTTTGATTTTAATTTTTGTTTTTTCCTTTTTCATTCTTTACTTCTGATCGTATTCCATATAAAATTCGCCCTTTTTTCCTCGCATGTTCCGCTCCGTTGGCCAGTTTAATTATTTGACTCGATTCAAGTTTTATGCATGATGTACAAATGTACAAGCATATATATTTATGTACATATATAGTGTCTCTGTTTGTGGAGAGTGTGTTTTCAGTAGGCAATTTGACTTTCGAGCTCCACTTATTCTCCTGTAATTAAGACGTTTCCTGTTCATGACCTATATGTGTTATTTGCAAAAAACCGAACAACAAAAAAACTAGGGTGCAGAGGCAATCAGAGAAAAAGTGCAGACAGTTGAAGAAAGGGAATTTTGCAGGGTTGTGATCTATAAGTAGTTTGCTACTATTATCGAATAGTATAAGAAGTGATCTTTAGATCAAAACTATTAAAATAATTATACATTTTTGTATACCGATCACATTAAATTTCAACTAAAAAGTGATAGATTTAAGAAAAGTACAAGACTATATATTTGTATTCACTCGAAATCGAGCTAATCAAGGCATTTAACCTATTCACACGATTCCTTTTTCCCTTGAAGCATTATGCATTGCTCCATTTTGAGCACGTGACCTTATATGATTTTATATAGCTTAGCAATTTCATATCAAATAACTTTCATATAGAAAGCTGCGTGACAATTTCGAGGCTAACTACATATGAGCTTTATTTCCGATGACTCAATGGAATAGAATAGAAAAGAAATTTTAAACTTTTCTCCAATGACTCAGGGTTGACCTTGAAGTGATGGTATAAATATCTCAAGTAGATGTGTATTGTATTGTATACATTTGTATATATATACTCGTAATTACCGTTATTCAAATGATAATCAATATCAAAAAGCTAAAAAAAATCATATAAATTAAATAACGTCTGGGATTACAAAAGACCTCGCCACGTAATTACATACAACCAAACGTATGTATGTACGTATATAGCTTGGTTGGCCTAGAGGCAAGGTCCGTTACCCAACCTCGGTAATTGAAAACGCTCTCTCTCTCTATCTCCCTCTCTCTCTTACACTCTCCCACACTCATTCTCTATCGCTTTTTCAGTTTGTTGTCAACAGAGAGGGCACAAGATTCGGATTCTGATTTGGCGAATATGCGAAACTTGAATTCATCACGTCACAATCGAACAGAAAAATCATGTAACTGTAATAAAATTCGATTTTCGCTAATTGTCACAACAAACCCACATAGATATAGTGCTCGCATGTCTGTGTATCTCTCTCTCTCTCTCTCTCTCTCTCTCTCTCTTGCTGTCAACTCTCAACAATGCAGGAAGTGTGTTGATTTTCACGTTACGTCTGCACTTGTCTTCTAACGCTCATTCACTCTCGCCCTCTCTCTCTCTCTCTCACTCTCTCTGTCTCTCTCGTAAAAACATTTGTTGCTTTTCAGTGTGTCACATTTGTTATTGTAGCTTTTATATATAGTATTATTACTCGTATTATTATTATTGTTGCTGTTTCTCTTCCGCTTCTAATGCTTTGCCGCTTTGACGCGTCACAACGCGACAGATGACCTTGTGCTTAGTTTTGTATTTGTGTTTCTTTTATTATTATTATAGTACATAGTATTTGTTGTTGCTGTTATGGTTGTTGTTATTGTTCGTATTACGCTCCCACTTGTAATTCGCATTTTAAACATTGCACATTATATAATTTTTTGCCTTTTGAAAAACAGGTTTTTGAGCGCCGCGACTTTTTATCCGCTAGATTCTAGCAGCATTTAGCTAACTGTTTTTAAGGCTAAATAGCAAAGCAAATATGTATATTTAGTGTTAGTACATATGTATGTATGTATGTGTGCAACATTCATTTGTTAATTGCTTTACTAACTTAGTTAATACAATTGCTCTGATATCATATGGATCTTTCGAAAAAACTTGTTTTGAAAACCGCTAATAAAGAGCAGTTTTTGAAATATCTCAATTAAACTCACACACTATGTATTTGATATTATTTGCTATATTCTGAACAAATATTGTTATATCACACAGCTATATTAGCCCTATATATTATTTGTATACTTATTGTGCAAATGCATATATTTTTGCATAGTTTTGTATTTAATCAATTTTTCATTTAAATATTTTCTATGAATACTATGACAAATAGTACGTGCAATTGCTTTTGCATAACCTCAAGGCCTCTGATTACTACGTAATACTCATCCATTCCATACTATGCACTTATAATGGGTTGCTTTCATTATCAATATAATTTTACTATTTGGCAAATGTTCTAAACAAATTACGCCTTTGCCCATTATTAAATTCAAGTAGTATGCTGGGTATATAATTAGATTAATTTCCCAGCTCACTTCAAGCTATAAATTATACGAATTTCCCTATAAAACAATTAGATATAGTTAGGTAAAGTAAAAAAATGTTATATCACTAGATTTGTAGTACAATTCTGTTTTAAGAGAGTCAATAAAAATATGAGAAGCTTTCAAATTTAATTAGATTGTTAAAGAATATACCGCAAAAATGTGGCATTTTACTTATAGACAGAATATATATGATTGTTTAGCCTAAAATATGTATTTAAAAAGCTTATTTTAACGGGTCATAATATAAAAAAATCTCTATGCTGGCTAATATGGCTTAAGCACTGGTAAAATGCCGGCTAAGAACAGCTTAAAACTGGCTTTAAATTATAAACCCACAAGTATACATAATTTGTGATTAAACTGCAATCAATTACAAGTGTTGACAAATCTGTAGTCAGCTTACAACACTTTTTTAATTAATTATTCTTGTGTATTAATTGCATTTTATGTGCAGCTTGAAAAGTAGGTTTGTATGGACTAGTAAAACTGAGAGTAAAGAATCTCTTACTATACTTCATTCCTCTCCTATTCAACTGTGTATGTAGGGTAACTGACAGTCGGACCATAACTGCTTTATGTTAATGAAGTTATCAGTTACGCATTTTGCAATTCCGCGAATGAAATGTGTTGACAATTGTTTGTCATTTGTGAAATAAAATTTATCACGAATATTATACAGAATTAAGTAGCATATCAAGAGCGTGTATACAATATGAGAGCCAATCTATAGTAGAATGTGCCTTTATTTGCCTAGATTGGACAGGTAAAGGACAGGTAACAAATTCAACATATATTGGCAGCTTCCACTTTCACACAAACGACCCATTTAAAGTCACATAAATCTGTGAGAACACGATCTGCACTCCAGTTGGCCTTGACTTTTATTTACTCAACTTTTAATAAGCTCAACCAACAGACAGACTTGATTATATGTATATGTGTATATAACAAATACACAATAAAAAATAATAATAATACAAACATAAAAATAAATAAAAAAAAAACTGTGTTGCCCGACACTGTCCATTTAAATGTATATAGTAGATATGTATGTATAAAGTCGTTTGTATTCGTTTCCTATAACTGAGCATACTCGAGACATTTGTTAAAGTCGAAACCAACAGAATGAAATCATTATACTACGAATACTGTCACTTTTAACTGGGTCTCTCCTCATCACACACTCTCTCCCTCTCACTTTTTGCCTCTGTCTTTCGCTCTGTTTCGTTCTAACTGGACTGGAAATTGGGGGAACAGGTTTCGGAGCAAGTGTTACTTTTAATAGCTTAAGCCGTAAACATATATATATTTAATCACAGCTATCGAGTTCTTTTTGTTACTTAACAAATTTTACAAGCACAACTATCCATAGTTTATTTTATATAATTTCTTTCAAGTTATTTATAGCAAAGTTTTAAAATAACTTCATATAATGTTTCAGCGTATGCAGCATACGCAGACAGAGCGGATACTTGATGGCAAATCAACAATGCAAATGACGCCAGGGAGCAAAAACAAAAAACAGTACTATATAAAACAAGTCAAAATAAGCAAACAAACAAAGCAATAAATATATGCTGTAAAAGTCAAACTGTGCGTATACGTCATTTTTTGGCAAGTAGTGCAAGAAGCTGAGGATAATATAAATATATTAAGCTGATATATATGATTAAGCTTATACGTATACTTAATATTTAAAGCATGCATATTCTTCTCTCTATTACTAGCTAAATTTACATATCTAAAGGGTATCTTTAAGCAGCACTTTCATTTGACTTTTTCGATGTTCTCTGAACTGAGAATTGAAAGCTGAGCGCCAAGTTTATTTCAGTTGAAGTTCAAGGTAAAAGCGTCCGTCCAAAACAACAACAAGAACAGACACGCAAAAGAATTATCGTATATACAAAATTAACACACAAACAAAATACAAAAAAAAGCACGCAGCCTTGACAATAACACCCAACCAGCAAGACAAAAATACAAATGAAAATAAAAATATATAATTAAACTCAAAGCGAGCGACTGGCAAATGCCCTGTAAACCGTTTATATAGAAACGAATGTTAGAAAAATACGACAAGCTGCTGTTGAAATTATTGAGACAGCTTCATATGCCTTATAGTTTAGGTTGTGCGATGAACAGTCAGTGGTTTTTGTATATTTCAAGTTAAATAGAGCCAAGCAAATTATCAGCTAGTCATAATAGCCTGCAAGACACATTTACTGGGCATTAGAAATGTCGAATATGAAGCAGCGGGATCAGCGGCTTGAAGGGCAAAACACTGAGAACAATTTCAATTTAATAGTATATATATATATATATATATATATATATATTCAGATATATGTAAACAAAATTCGAGGCGCAGCTCAGCCACGTTGCGAATAGCGCTAATATCATTATAAATATTTGTATACATATAGAATACGATATAAAAATGATAGCAAATCCTATAGGTACTATATATAAATAAGTTCGATTTAAACGTTAATTTGTTGCACACTTTGTTTTGCATTTTTACATAAATACCAATATTATTGTGTAATACTTTCGCTACACTATAAAGCAACTGAAAAGTACATGTCACTTCCGTTTCGACATGTCTATATCCATATTGTGTATGGTAGAACTATGCCAATTGATTTGTTCATTAGTCATGTTTTTGGTTTTATCTGCGCTTTTTGATCTGACCTTTATGGCCTGTAAAAACAACCGTTAACAGATTTAGCTACAAACATGATAATAATCAAACAGCGGGTATTATAGAATTATAGATATATTAGGTAACAGTTGTTGTGGTACCTATAATCATACTATATTCATTAGCTAGGTCAGTTTTATAGCTAATTGCTTGAACGATCAATAGACTATCTAGACATTTTTTATAGCTATAGATATATAGTTCTGCTGATTTATTTGGCATTATTATAAAGCAAGCTTTTTAGATATACAAATATATAATTTTTAATTTTCAGTTGAGGGTATTTAGCAGTCGTTGCTTTAGTTTTAGCATGCATTTGCATTACCTGTTGTCATTTGATATTGCTTATTGAAGTTAAATAACTGTTTAGCAGTTCTATTAACTGCTGTTCGATTTCAGTTCTCAGCTACCATATAGCAGTAGATTTCTGAACATACATATATGCGCTTAACAATAATTTATATAGGTAAATAAATAATTAATTTACTATAGATTTGTTGTAAAGTGCACTAGAACCAGTTGTAGAACATGTTGTCGTTGTCGTTCGATTGCGTGAGTTGTCTTTATAGTGTGACAAGTTGTGTACAGGGTCAACGGGTTACCAGAACTATATAGTTGTAGGGGTGTATTGAAATATATATGTATTTCTGTGTTTACCGTTACTATGCCTTAACTGTTAAGCAGACAGTAAAAACAAATTAGGTAAATGTACTTCTAAACTAAAAAGTCTGATTCAGATTAACTATAGATTTATTTTGAATTTAATCCATAAAATACTTGCAGTGTGCCCATGAAATTTGTTCAAATTCGGATAAAATACATATATCAAAATGTTATCGGGACGAAAGCAAATTAGATAAACCTCAATAATACCTAAACTCCCAATTTAAATAATACTTATTTTGAAAGTGTTATCCAACACTGCTCAAAAAAAAAATATTTTAAACATCGATAATGATAAAACTGTGTATCGATAAGCTATCGTTTACTACTTACCTAGATCTGGAATAGAGCTGGAAGGCTCTTCGCCATTACTGTTGCCGTTGCTGCTGCTGCTGTGGTGATTGTTGTTGCTGCCGTTGCTGCTGCTGCTGTTGTTGTTGTTGCTTATGCTGTTGGCGTGTTTTACCTTTGGAGGCGGTGGTGGTGGAGGTGGACGCATAGCTGAATTACTGGCGCTGCCACTGTTATTGTTGTTGTTGTGCAAATGGTGTGAAGGCAACTGTTGCTGACAAGTATTGTTGTTGCTGCCGCCGCTGCTGCTGCTGCTGCTGGAGACAATGGGCGCGCGAAAGATGTGCGAAGAGGATGTGCTGGGGCAGGACGAAGAGGCTGAGGAGGAAGAGCTACTCGAGCTAACATTGGCCACAACATGATGTTGTTGTTGCTGCTGTGATTGCTGCTGATGTTGTTGGTGCTGTTGATGCTGCTGCTGATAGTGATTGGCAGCAATAACATTGACATGACGCGTGCTGGTGCTTACCACATACTTGCGCGCAGCAGCTGTTGGCGTTGCAGCAGCAATATATTGTTGTTGCTGCTTAACAGGTGGCGGCAACGGTGGTGGCGGTGGCGGTGGCGTTGGCGGTGGTGCCAACGGTGGTGTTTGTCTCTGTTGCTGCTGCTGCTGATATTGCACATCCACATAAGCGCGACGCGTTATCACGGGCGAAACGGGCGCGGAACGCGAATGATGATGCAACGGCGGCGGCGATACGGAAAGACGACGCACGCCGGAGGAGCAAGCAGTGCCGGAATGGGAAGTGGATAGTGTGGCGGAATGAGAACCGGAGAGAGACTCTTCATACAGACGACCATCGCGTATGACACGCACATGTTGCTGCGGTGTTGCACGCGTTTGCTGATGTTGCTGCTGCTGCTGTTGTTGTTGTTGTTGTTGCTCCTGTTGCTCCTGCTGGTGATGCAATGGCGGTGGGGAGTGTACCAGCCGCTGTTGTTGCTGTGCATAATGTGTGTTGACGCTGGAGCTGGAGGTGGTGGTGGCAGAGGAGGAGGAGGGGCTGGCTGAGTGGCGCCTCGAGAGATGCGATTGCGACTGAGATGGCAACGTGCGCGTTATGATAATTTGCGGTGCAGTTGCACTCTCCGCTCCGGGGCTGCCCAAATGCTGTGTGTACATGTGCTTGCTGCTGCCGTGTAGCATGGCATTTGTGCTTACCACACGCTGCTGCTGCTGCTGCTGTTGTTGTTGTTGTTGTTGCTGGTGTTGCACATACTCCACACGTGGCGTTAGTATCACTTTCTGTGTGCCACCGGGTGTTGTCAGGCCAGTGGGCTGCCGTGGCGCCACCGTTTGCACCTGCACATGTGTGTAGCGTTGCTGTGCTGCTGGCGGCTTCTCCTCAGCAATGTTGCTGCCACCACTGATGCTGCTGCTGCTGCTACTGCTGCTAGTGGGCTCTGCCTGGCGTCGCTCCTGCTCCTCGAGATGCAACATTTCAAAATCAATGGGCTCCGTTTTGATAAGTTTTGTGGCAGGCGCAGCACCTGTTGTTGTTGTTGTTGTTGTTGCTGCTGCTGCAGCTGCTGCTGCTTGTGCCTCCATGCACTTGAGTTTCTTCAACATGTTGCCAAAATGTTTAAATATATATATATAAAGTTGTATATATGTATGTGCGTGTAAAATGTTGTTGTTTCGCTTTATTGGATTTGATCCTGAATCACTTGCTTTTGCCTCTAATACGCCGCTTGTTCTCGCTCTCTCTCTCTCTCTGTCGCTCGCTCTTTCTCTCTCTTTCCGTCTCTTGCTTGCGCTGCTTCCTCTTTTAAAAATCAGTCTCTTCTTCTTTACACTTGTTGCAAATTTATCCAGTAATTGTGTTGAGTGTGTGTGTGTTTATCTATGTTATCAAAATGTTTTCAGCCTTCAAGTTGCAAAGTTATATATTCAAAACTCTATAAATATATATGTATGTTTATATATATATTCGTAGTATCCTAGAATTTGTTGCTTACTTTGCTAGCGTTGCCCTTAAACCTGCCCAGAGCTATGTATATATTGTATATATATGTATATGTAGATCTAAAGTTAATGAGGCTTTTCCGTTAATGAGAATATATATATATATTTTTTTGGGGGGAGCTCAAAAGTTTAATACTAGTAATACTTGTTGTTCTTTAATCCTTCCGTCTCCACAGCAGCGTTAATATATATTTTTTAAATTTTTTGTCTGAGTATGTTATAGGTAGTTTAAGTAGCTGCAAGTATATAGAAATACATATTTATATAGACTATATAGTATTGTAAATTTTAAGCTTTAAAGCGACTTACTTTATATTTGTAAATCAAATAAACACCTGATTGATTCTTTGCTTGATTGATGATTGTTGATTGTTGTTGAAATTGTTGAATAATAGTATGCATAAAAATATATATAGTATGTATATATAGTATGTACATATGAATTTTATAATTATTATTATATTTAATGCATTGTTGAAACTGATTAATTAATTTGATGTATGATTAAATTTGTTGTGTTTTTTTTTATACGTTTATAGACGAATGTTTAATAACATTTAATATTGTATTGAAGTTGAATTAACATTTTAGTTTTACACTTTATGCATTTTTCTTCTCAAAAATATATATATATATGTTAAATTTTAAGTATATATTTTATTTTTTTTTCACACAAAATACAACACAATTGTTGCTTAATTTATAAATTTTATATTTTTTCACCTGAGCATTTAGTAATTATTTTTGTTGTTTTGACTTATTAAAACACCTTTATAAAAATATATTTATATGTATATATGTATATGTATATGGTTGCGATTATTTATTATGTTGTGTGGAATCCTTGTGAGCTTTGCTGTTGTTGTTGTTGTTGCTGTTGTTTTTGAAGGCCGTTCTTTCTTTAGAAGAAAGTAAATGTTTGCGTTTCTTGATTTTCCATTATGTCACTCTAATATTATTTGGGTTTCCCATTGGACACAGATCTTATGTTAGACACTTGAACTTTGCACCTGCCGAATATTGAATTTTGCATTTGTTTAATAAAAATAACTTGTTAAAACACATTGCGCTAAAATTTTGTAACTGAATTTCTTATAGATTTCGCTGATTTGGCATTTCTCTGAAGAGATTTTTTTTGTATTTGTCGGTTTTGTTTTCCCAGCAACAGCTGGGTCTGGTTGAGGCGTTGCCAAAGGGGGTTGCGGGGAACTTTACATAGATGTATCACAAAGATATGTTACATGTATGCCCACGAATTGTTGTCCCGAAAATATTTGTGTGAAAACTCAATATATGATGACAACGTTGGCTGTGCCACTGTCACTGGCACTGGCACTGACATTGAGGGCTCCGCCAGCGTTCAAGAGCAAGGTGATCCGAGAGCGACGAAGGACGAGGACGAGGACGATGTCGAGGATGAGGATGAGGACGAGGGCGTGAAACTAGAATACCAACAGCTGTTCGGATGTGTTGGGCGCTGCACAAGGACAAGGACACAGCGCGACGCGAGCACGGGGCATACGGAGAATGGATAACGAAGAACGGGGAACGGAGAACGTAGAGCACAGCTTACGTTTCAATGCTTAAAATGGTATTTGAATGCACATTTTGCCAGTTTTTTTTTTATTATAATTAGCAAATTTAATAATTATCAATATAGAAAGCAAAGGTGATTATTCTATATATGCTTTTGTTATTGTTATTTATATTTGTTTGATTTGCGGACGCGCTTTCAATTCGCAACCGCTGCGTGCGCCGTACTTTCTCTGACTGAAACTGAAAATCGCACAAAAGCTGCCAGAGCAGAACAGAGCATAGGAACAGAACAGAACAGAACAGCACAGAACAGAACTGAGCACAACTGCTGCTGAGAGAGCAAGAGCTTGTGTGTGTGTGTGAGAGAACAGACGAATGTGCTGCTGCACAATGAAAGTGAAAACCGTTCGTTGTCACTGGCGTCGTTGCTGAGCTGCAAAGTGGGCCCGTCTGAGAGCCGCCTGCTAAAAGAGAGCGCAAAACAAACTAAAGAGCGTAACATGAACGTATGAGGAAACGAAAAAAGCTGCAAAGAATACAAAAAGCAAAACATAAATAAACAAAAATAAACGCGAATGAGCAGACGAACGGCAAACACGCACAACAACTTTGTAAAAGTATCGTTTTGGGGTTAACAATTTGTAGAATGGGGAAGGGTCCAAAATTTGAATGGAGTTTGCCTTGCTACTTGGGGTTGGTTTGTCTAAAAAAACAGGGTAGTTCTGCACACTGAAATGGAGTTTGAGTGGGCGAAAATTTCGTTTTTGGCATATTGTGCGTAGGCGGCATCAGTGAGAACAGACAAACAAACAGACCGACAGAGAGACAGACAGACTGAATTACGCATTGAGGTAGGTTCGTAGCTCTCTAAGGGAACTTAAACAACTTTCTATGCAAGTCAAGTGATTTTAGTAAAAGTATTACTGGTTTGCTAAATTATAAGCATTTGGCATTACTAACAAACTTTTCACTAGTCACGTTTCAAATGTCATGAATGATGCATAACTTACGAGTTACTCATAAGCCAAAACTATACTAATTCAAGGGCTGCCGGCATTAAAAGCTTCCGTAAACTAAAAGTCGTACGAGTCATAGTCATAGTTTGACCCCAAACTAAAAACTATAGCGGTGCAATCAAAATAAACATGTGTGTGTGTGTGTGTCAATAGCAAAATAATTAGCAAACAAAATGCAATCTCATAGCAGATGCAGTCTAGTCGCAATCGCACTCGCACTCGCAGCCATGTGGAAATGAAACACAACAAATGTATTGACCTTAACACTGAATGCTCACGAGCGGCACATTCACACACACTCAAACTACACGAGAACGGAAAAATGAGAGAGAGACCGCGCTAGAGAACAAGAGAGCAAGCAAACGAAAGAGTAACACTAGCTGGCTGGCGCGTGTTTAGTCAAGTTCACCAATACCAAGGCAAGGTTAACAGACGCTGAGCGCTCAGTGCTGTGTGTCACTGCCATTTAACAGTGCGTCTACAGCGGCGCTACAGTTGAGTGAACAGCGCACTGTAAAATCAGCCAAAAGGAAAGGGATTGCAGTGACAGTGGGCTGAGAATGGGCGATGCGGGTGGTTGGGTGTGTGTTGTTGTGTGAGTGCTGGGTAATTGGAGTTGCAGCCCCGTTTCGGCTGCCAGACACTCGGGGTTTGGGGCTTAATGAGGGTAGTTGCAATGTCTGGAGTTTAAAGTTATGCTCTGGGGGGGTTGGGGTGGAATGAGTCAGACATTTTGGACCGACTTTTAAACGAGATGAGCCACATTTAGAGCAGCATACAGACATATATCAGAATGAATGTTTTGCAAGTTTGGGAGAACTATGGAGTTGGGGTAGTGTGGCAGGATTAATTGAAGTGGGTGCGATGTGATTCTGAGAGTGAAAGGTCAAACTGACAAGTGATAAAATAAGAACATTAACAAGTTATCACCATTAAAAGTTCTTTTATGTTAGCGAAAGTTCCATTATTTATATAGTCCCATTTGTATTGCTTTATATGTTATCCAAAAATGCGTAGCACGATGATCTTTAGCACTTTAACAGTTCCGATTGGTATTGTAATTGCACTGAGTTCGACCGCTGGTACACTATAGTTATAACACAAGATAGTTTATCATTTATTTATATACCGTCAGACTTGTAGTACGCAACATAAATAAGATTTATAGCGCATCTGGAGTTGACATTAGTCTGACAGATCTGAACAGTAAACCAAAGTGAAGAACAAACGTGCGACATGACGTCGTTAACGCGACTGAAACGAGACAGAAATTTGCAAAAGTGAAAAATTCTACTTTCAATATGAAAACGAACTGCGAATTGGTGCAGCAACGTCGACTGCGGCAGCGACGGCGACAGCGACAGCAGCAGCAGACGGCTGGGCTGGAGTTGTGCACGGAAGAATGGCCAAAGCCTAAAGCTGAAAGCGCACACACTGTGGGTGTGGGTAAGGTAGGTCGTGGTATGGGAATGTCGTTCAGCCGAAAAACACAGAGAGCGAAGGAGAGCAAAATAGAGAGAGCGAGAGAGAGAGGCCAGCGCCCAGCAAAGAGAGCGTGAGAGCAAAAGTATTGAGCAGCAAGCATTCTAGCAACGCCGCCGTCGCTGCTGCTGCTGCTGCTTTTGCTGTCGGCGAATGCAGGAAACAAAACGTAGCCCAGAGAAGTCAATGTACAATACGTTGGGGGTGCAATGAACAAGAAGCGCCCGCTGACACAGGCTGAGGGGGCAACGCAGGGGGGACGCATGTGCTGGAACTGCAGATTAGCGCTGTTATAATACCCTTTATTTAATGCATTGATATGAGCATGATAAAAGAGGTAAATTAATATAATTTGTACAATACAATAGGTACACTGCTAGAAAAATATTGTAAAAGTAAGGGTTTTGTTTAACAACTAAAATTTTTTAGATAATAAATGCGTCAATAATTAACAGTACATCTTATAATAAGAACATTATTTTATTTAAAAGGATACAAATAGTTTTCTTTGCTACATTAATTTTAAAATAAGATAAATTTTATTAATATTTTTTTTAATTTATGGATACAAATGTTTTTTCTTATTATTATATACTATATCGAACATTTGAATAAGAAACATTTTAGCTTCTGGTTTCGTCACTAAAGTGGACTGTAGTCTAATACATATATTTATAATTTCCATTTTTGTAATATGTAATTTTTCTTACCTTTTTGAACCTCATTATTATTTCATAAACATTATTTTAAAATTTTTAGCAATGTTTCTTTATAAATGTTTTAGAACTTTAAATTAAATGATTAAAATTCTAAAATTATTTCAATGTTCTTAAAAACGGTATAAATGCAAGACCGCTTATTTTAAATAGTTGTTTTCTGCTGATTTTCGTAAATGTTCATGTTATTTAGTTAATAGTAGGATTATTACTAATTTAATTTTACAGAGTAAGTTGACGTCTACCACTGCAATCATTAATTGTGTACTTAGCTGTTGTGCTTGTTTCAATTGCGTCTAGAACTGTAGTTTTTGTCCTTTTACTTGGGAGTGCTTTTTGTATTTATATTTTTTGTTGGGGGTTGCAAAGTTTTGGCACAGAATTCCGGGAGTTGTCATAGAATAGAAATTACAAATGTACGAATATAATTGCAAAAATGTACTGTGGGTGGGTAATCGTCATCGGTTATGGATGGGTCTGTCTGTCTGGAGTTGCAACCCTCGAGCAATGTCTTCTCCTGCTTTTGCGTTCTAAGTTACCATAATAACTGTGCATTGTTTGTTAAGGTTGATTTCCTTGACTAACAACCTATAGATATAAGGTTAGACTTTTGCATTGAATACAGCAAAGTTTGTAAGGTTGTTTTACTTTTTTTGTTTTTTTTTTTTCTTTTTGGACTTTTACCTTCAGTTAAATATCATGGTCTATGACAATGACACAGCCATTGAAATTCGTGCGGGTTTTGTAGTTTTTGGTGGAGTAGGGGTAGCCAGACAACACCCTTTTTAATAATATTTGGTACGTTGGGGTCTTTTTGGAGGGCGTCACTTGCAGCTCAGATCTGCAACTCTCGCTCTCTCTCTCTCTGAGAAACGGAGACAAAAAGCAGGAAAGAGAGTGAGAGATTATTGCAATGCAACGCGCATGTTCGTTGTTGCACATTGCAACGTCCTTCGTTGGGGCTGCACGAAGGTTAACAATTTTCAGGGGCACTTACTACAACTACTACTATACGTACGTATAGATGAGAAGACCCTTACAGTGAACTACCAAGGGCAAGGACACACAAGCATGCGCATTTCCGTATGCACAGCAAAAACCACATTGCATATACACATTGCAGAATCAAAGCGCCCCCCCCCATTGCAGCAGGGATTCAGCTCCTGCTACGGCTACTGCTCCTGCTCGTGGTCCTTGCTCCTACTTCAGTTGCTGTTCCTGCTCCTACTACCGCTTCCCGCTGCACATGCTGTTTTGTCTCATTGCCAAGGTCCACGTCTGCCGGCTGCCGGTTTCTGCAACTGCTGCAAATGACATTGAGAGGGCGTCATTTGAGGCATGGTCATGGAAGCTGGCAGACAGGATTAATTTCAGGGTTGTTGTCATTGCAATTGTCTAGCTGCGGTTTTGGCCATCAACTCAAACCACTTTAACATTTCAAACAATTATGTTAACTACTTTCAATGGCGTCCTTAGCTACATTTTTGATGTAATTCAAATTTTTCGTATACTTGATAAAATAAAGTAGAACCCATGACCATTTTCTTGGCTACATTTTAAATGTGATTAAATTTTACGTATACTTGATGGAATCTTACTAACAGACAGATCTTCGAACCAATCTTTACGGCAACTTAAAAAATTATAGAATTTTTAAAATTTAAAATTAAATTTAATTTTAAGAACAGGAATTAAAATAAAACTAGTTATTTAAATAGTATATGATGGTGAAAAATAAAATTGGGAAAACAATATTATTCAATTATTAAATAATTAATAATACTATTAAATAATAATAATATTTTCTGAGCAGTTTTGATTTAGTATTTAGCAGCTGTTTCTAAAACTATTCTGTTTAATTTACAAAAAGTTTTGACAACTCAGTGCTTCTCTATACAAAGTCCCGGCGAAATCAAGCAATTTCGTGTCACATTTTTGTCTAACCATTTTAGTAAATGTTAAAGTAGAAAAACACCTGCTAACACTCCCTAATTCCAATGCTCTATCAGCTTGAGTCTAGCACATTAATAGGGCGATTAACCTTGATTTTAACCTGCCACTACAGTGTCTGCATTAATTTTTTATTTATTTAAGCCATGGCAGACAGTGGAATTTGGGGAATCAAATTAAAGCCAATTATTAGGTCAATGTGCGTGCACTGAACCGATTTTTCGGCGCTTATTCACCTCAGCCCAAATGTATGCTATAAGTCTTTCACTTAATACTGCCTTCCAAAAAGAAAGTCGAAACAGAGAAGACAACGCCTTTTGGAACAAAGCAGTGCCCCGGTCAGTGACTCATGCGGGACAGTAGGGAGTCGGTGACGTTGACTTTGCGAACAGTTGTCCATCACAGAACATGGGAGCATGCATAAAATATTCTATGGGGATTTGGCAGTTGGCCTCTGCTTTATGTAGAGTATGTACATACATTAGGGTTAAAGGGAAGTTGGAGTTAAGGTGGGCATGGAACTGAAACACGTTGTGAATCATTCACATTTGGGATTGTATGAGTAATCTTTTGTGTCCATTGCGGCACCTGATGCCAATCTAACTGATGATGATGACGATTAGGGTCAGGTTATTCACAAGTTCAAAGTTCATGTGCTAGACAAATGTGATGGGGTTTTATAACTGACAAGTATATCGAATATTTAGGCATTTTTGATTTGCTTATAGGTTCAACAAACCTTACTAAAAATTTGCTTTCCCAAACTTTTTTAAACTTGTTTATATTTTCCCCAACTTAGTTATATATAAACCAGTACTTTTCTATATCTGTCACAATCTGCACTTTATCCTTGTTTTGCTGCTCTGCAGTGTAATTTGTCATTCGTGTCCCGATAACTGTAGTTTGCACACCCCGTCAGTCGTGGGGAGCAGAAGGTTAAAACGGGAATTGCACCAACAGTTTGTATAATGGCGCCCAACGTAGTCCAACTGTGACTTCAGTCGAGGGTTGCTTCATTCAGCGAGTGACTGTGAGTCACCTCAACTAACTAACACATAGTTGCATTCTGTCATCACACCACAGACATATAAGCTACTGCAAATTCTTTACTTTCTTCTAACATGTCGAAGTACTTTCTCCCAAGAACGAGCATTACGACATGCACCTAGAACTTTCTCTAATGCCTATTCAGAAAAAAAATGGAAGGTAATTGGCTTTTGTCTTCCGAGCTGGATTGCAAAAGAAAAACTAGTTTCACAAGCTACTCTCCAAATACCAGGCACTGATAGATGATGGTAACGAAAGCATAGTTGACTAATAAATACCCTGTAATATATGGTTTTTGTAATATGTATCTTATAGAGACTTAAGAATCCATCATTCTTTGTCTGCATTGGGTTAACGACTGATCGGTCACACTGACTGATCATCGTATAGGGGAAACTATAAGGCATTGGACGTTGAAATTTTCAAAGTACCTAAAATTTAATTTTATCTAATTAAGTTGCATATAAAATTGGCATTGTTTGTCAACAATGTATATTAAAAATGTTTCTTAAAAAATTTTGACTATTGAATACCCTCTAAAACTGTACCAAAAGAATAGTATTACCTTGAAACTAGAAATAAAAGTATTATATGCTTTTAACTATTTAAAGCACTTAAATAATTAGTCGTACATGCCATTTGAAATCAATTGTATAGGGTATGTCAGAGAGCATAGCACTTATGCGCCGTCGCATGGCAATGACCTTAGCCTTAGACTCTGCAGCCTTAGCCTTGAATCTTCTAATAGTTTCGAGTGCGGTTTTGTTGCGCTTTTCTTGCCCCAACTGAGCCAGTGTGGAAACTTGCAAAGCGAGTGAAATTACAAGTAGAAAACCAGTTGGATGTTATGCGTTCTAATCGAAACGAATCGAATCGAATCGCAGAAGTAGAAGTAGAAGAGGAAGAAGTTTTCGTTGTAGTTTCTGTTGCTGATCAGGCAAAAAAGACTTTGTGTTGTGGCAACAATCAAATGCCACAAATCAGATGGACAGTGGAAAATGCTTAAACGTTGCCATTGTGTAATTTCAACGAACATACTCACATAGTTGCAACAATTTCCCACTCCACGCTTCACGTTGCAGCCATTAACTATCTCAGTTGCACAACTTTTACTTTGGAGTGGATGCCAATGTTGTAGTTTTCACTTGTCACACAGATGACGATGTCGATGGGTAAGTTGCAAGCGGTGTGGTATGTAGGTGGCAGTGCCAGGTTGCAGCTAGATCTGAACACCAGTGTTGCAACGACATGAATCAACAGCAACGACGACGACGTCGACGACGTCCTGTGAAAAATCTCTGGTACGGGTAGGTCAACCACCAGACATTGAACCCAACGTAACAAACAGCAAAACGCATACAACATCAAGCTGCCACATGAACGGGGCATGCTGAAATTGCAGAAGAAGAAGCAGAGGAGGAAAAACATGCATAGATATAAAAAGAGAAAGAGAGAGAGAGAGACAGAGAACGAGAGAGTGAGAGCGAACAGGGAACAGAACAGGCATAGCAGAAGTAGAGGCAACACCACTCAGCCAAGCGAAGTCGTAGCAGAAAATGTTGCATGCAACTAAACAAGCGACACACACATCCACTTGGAGAACGATTGCTATATAGCTATAGCAACACGAACGTGCCACAGTTCGACTTCGTCATCGCATTGTGTGCAAGTTTAGTGGGTTGAGTGACACAGACACAGTTTGCTTTTGCCACGGGAGCGGAACGGGTCGAACACTGAACGAGTTTTTGCTAGATATTCTATTGGGGTTGCCAGTGTTACCACACCGATGTGTGCGCACACACATACAGATAAGGACAATTCTGAAAGCTACCGTTGACTAGCTTTGTTCGAATTGAATACGAATTTGTTGTGCTTCTTGTTAATAAATATTAATTAATTGTTGAATTTGGGACAGTCTGGCAACGCCAGCTACATTTCCAAAATAACTTCAGTTTATGGAAATCAATTTAAATTTTTCAAATTATTTCAAAAGCTCTACTAGCTATTTCAAAACTTCTCTTATGTAAAATTTAACAATCCGGCAACGCTACAAAAATGCTTTTGGAACTTTTATGTCTTGCTAAGCCAGTTAAGTTTTGATTAAACATATTTTCGGTATTATCAACTAATTTTTCTAAAAAATGTCAAAGTCTGGCAACTCTACCCTACAATTATGCACTACAAATATGCTATAAACAATGTTGTACATGCTATACGTTTATTCTTTCAAATTTTCCGCATGTTATGTGTAGTATAAAATCAAATAATTTGAAAAATAATGCAATCTGGCAACGCTCTGGGCAAAACTTAATAGATACTTACTTGATACTTTGGATACTTACTTAATCTTGGTAGTTGCAGTTTTGAAATTGCGCCTAAAAAACAAACTGTATATGCAGAAATCGTGCAGTCTGGCAACTCTGTTTTTATATGTTATTTTAATTTAATCAGTCTTTATTATTCTATAAGCTTTTAAGAGCTAATCCCAAAATTGTATTTTTACGCATTTCTTGCCAAAATATTTGCAGTCTGGCAACACTGAATTAACCCATGCTTACCCATATTGCAGTCTTAACGCAGCATTGCAATGCTGTGGATGCGGATGTGGTGTATGCCACAGCAGTCAGCATAGCCATGACAGCGTCTCTGTGTGAGTGAGAGCATACAGACACACATACAAAAATATGTATTCTTTGTATGTATGTGCAAGTGTATATATAAATTTGCTCTTGACTGTATGTAGCGTTGCAAAATGAGAATGAGAATGCGAATGCGAGTCGAATGCGAGGCGGTTCGTTGTGAGTCGAGTCGAGTCGAGTCGCGTCGCGTCGAGAGTAGAGTAGGACAAAAGGGAGACACAAATTTGGTAGCAATGACCTTCACCGCGTTGTTCAAGTTGTGGCGTGCCATGTTGTTGTTGTTGTTGTTGTTGCTGCTGCTGCTGCACAGGAAAAAGCAGCGCAATGTATAAAGAGATACAGATACGAGAATCGCTGGCAATAAATGATGCATAAGGCGTTGCTTGCCGCCAGTGAGGTTGTAGCTTTCGGAGAGAGCGGAGTGGGATGGTGGAATGTTTGCTAGGTAGACAGTTGCCGCATTCGCTTTTTACTCTTTCTTTCTGTCTCTCTCTCTTTTTCTCTTTCTCTCTCTCTTGGTCTTGTTTTTGCTCTCTTTTTGTCTTTATATGCATTTCTCTCACTGCACAAATTAAACATACAAAAGATAAAAGAGCTTTTGTGCTGACGGGGGGTAATGAGGGCACAAAACGGAGCGGCAGTTCTATGGGGGAGGGTACGTAAGCGAGAGGGGGCAGAAGGGAGTGGGCAGAGGAAGCTAAGGGGAGTGCTATGGCTGCCATTGAAAATGGAGTTCATGACCAGGTTGCGGAGTATCTGTGTGTGTGTGGAAGTGGCGTAAACTTGACACTGGCGCTGACTTTAGCATTCAACTCTGCTGCAATATTATGTGGGTTGTGAGTTGTGGGTTGTGGACTGTAAACAGTTTGTATTTGTATGTGTGTGCGTGTGTGTGAGTGGATGTGGGTGGCGTTTCAGCCCAAAAGGGAGCGGCCTCGTCGCATCCAAACTGGTTTTTATTTTTCCTACTTTATTTTTTTGCATTTGCCTTTTTGCTGTATTTTTTTTTTTTTTTTTGTGAAAATTGCTCAAGTGCGACGCAGACGGCTGTTGGTGTGGGTTAACTTTTGGTATCATTGACCTGCTCCGCTCTGCACTCACAATGCCACCGACTGTGTGGACTCTCCACTGTCGTTTTGTGTTTTTCTGCTGCTGCTTTTCATTTTTCTGCTGCTGCTGCTGCTGTCGTGTTGGAGTTGTTGGAGTTGTTGCAGCAGACAAAGCCGCTGATACTTCGTCTATGCAACACATACATATACATATATTGATGCATGGCTGCGAGTTCTGAGGGAGTTGGTGCAGCAGCAGCAGCTATTCCCGCTGTTCCTGCCGTTCCTGCTGCTCCTGAGACGCCATTTTGGAAAATGCTGCCTGTACCTAAAATGTGCATACGATATATATATATATATATATATATGTGTGTGTACACTACGAGATATATACATATAAACACTGCCCACTTTACAATAGGTTAGTCTGTTATTGTTCTATTCATATTACTATGACTGTATGTGTGTGCTGCAGTATGTGTGAAAAGTTTTCGCTTTTCCTTGATTTTCATTTTAATTGTGATGCATTTTTTATCTTTTACTAAATGTGCTGACTGGGGAAGTCGCTAATTACGGTCGTAGAGACATTTGAAGACAGGGAAAAGTCTTTGGAAAATTGGAAAACAATTTTCATGCGACAGAGGGAGATAAATTTGGTTGAATATATGGGGTTAATGGGGATATTTCTTATAGAGTGAGTAAATATATAGAAAACTCTATGGATCGGAAAGATATTTTCATACTAATCCATGATAACTACAAATAAAGTAGTATAAATAACAGAAAATTTAATTATAACATGATAAAGATAATATTTATTTATAAACTAAGTAGACTAAGGTCTTATAATTTGTACGTTACTGGTCAACATTTCTCACTTGTTTCACATATACTTCAGCACATTCCGAAACAAAATATTAGAAACACGAAAATTCCAATAAGTACATGGAATAATGGATAATTTCAGTGTACCGCGAACATACAATCGCCATGTGCTTAAGGCGATTGCTGTGCTTCAGAACAAACCCATGGGATCGATATTTGTGTATGGGGATTCGATAATGAAGCAAGTTCAACTTCAAATGCGACGCAGCAAGAACAAATCGAATGTGGACTTATATGCTAAGAGATCGCTGAACAATCTTACACATTTGGGAATACTTGTGCGAGCTGGAACCTCGGAGTATGCATTGCGACAGAACCTAGAGTTTCCCGAAGGAGCTTCTGCCATTCCGTGGAAGATACCACCTGCTCCGAAGCTTATAGTAAGTACAAATCAGTATTGGCTTAAATTTCAGCCATTATCTTATTGTATATTAAGTAGAAAGCAAAGCGAACTACAAGGAAGCCTCAATCGTTGGTCGCAAATACTAAAGTGCGCAAAGCTACAGCCAAAAGTAAAACCAACTGTAAAGCTTTAAAGGCAAAATGCTTTCATAATCCACAAAAGAAGCGAAACGGTGCACTGTGCCCAGAGTGTTTCAAGACTTTTTCCGCTTACATAAAGAAAATGAAGAACGACAGGCCAAAAAAGAGTTTCACCAAAGCCGATCTGCTAGGAAATAAATTTATGGACATGGAAGTGGAATCAATTGATGATTTAAGGATCCCACACGACATGATGTCAGATATGGAAATGTCTGACATTAATGATCGATTACTAGGATTGATGTTCTCTCAGTATTCTTTTGCCAGTTAAGTATAACAAGAGGTTGTGGTATAGCTAAACCTTTTTAAACAATCTTTGTATATTTCGTTTCACATATATTTAAATAAATTCGATTTTAAAGTGATCAGTGCACTGCTTGCGAAGCAGTTTAAACTTGCATTAAGCATTTCAGTTTATATGTGCTTAGTATTTATAAAATTCCCTGCATAAATATAGTTATTATAGCTATTAAAATCCTTGTAATTGTCCCTTGAGTAAGAACCACCTGCATCCCTCTTTGAATGCCACGGCCAATGTCAAAGTCGGTGTCAATGCCAGATGCTGTGCCCATGAGATTTACGTTTGAATTCGTTTATGACGAGGCCAAAACGATGACGATGACGATGTCGCCTTTGCATTTGCAGCAAACGATGCCAGCGATTATAGCCTTAACGATTTAACTGTGAAAGGCCAATATCCTATGACTATCCAGCTAGCAGAATGCTACCAACGACGCATGCGTTATATAGCACTTTTTGGGGTCTCTGTTGCAACTGCCAACTGCAGTGACCGCGAAGCTGTAAATGCCTCACATGTGGACATATTACATTGAAATGTCTTACGTAATACTACTGTGCTTCATAAAATTTACTATTGCCAAGTTATAGCAATATTAAGGAATTTTTATGAAAAACAAAACAAAATTTTGTATAATTTTATAATCCTCTTAGCATTATTACAGAATTTCATAGGGGTATTGTCGGATTACTATATTGACCAAAGTAAAAGTTAATTAAGTATGTTTATTTTTTGATACAACTTAAGGAAATTAATTTAAATTAATACAATATTTTGAATTAAAAAGTAGATTAAACTTCTGGTCTGCTCTTCAAATACTGCTTGCAGAGACACAATATCTCCCGAGTGCACTGCTTGCTAAAGTAAGCAGTGTAATAAGTGTTACAGCTTTGCGCTGCTTACTCTGTTATTTTGCTCAATAGAGCTCAATTCCAACTTAAGATGCGTAATTATTCAATTTTATGTAATCTAAATAAAATATAAGTAGAAGTGTCAATTGATTGGCTTTGTTGTTTTAAATTTTATAAAATCTATTCATAAAACACATGACTTCATTAGAAATAACCAGTTTACTTTGACACATTGTTTGAGCATTGGTTTGCAGATATATCAGCTGCAGCTGAACTTGCAACTGCAACTGCAACTGGCAACGTCAAGCAGTAAACGCGTTCGTTGACCTTGCAATTGACCAGAAGAATCATTGTCAATTATATTAGCGGAAAAGTGGGTAAAGTGTGGATAGGTGTGGACCCTGGACTGTGTGTAGAACTGACGTCATATTACGTGATAGCATCGGCGGCATTTGGTCATTGAACCGCAGAAACAAACAGTATAACAAACGATTCCTCGTTGCATTTTTTCTGCTTCCACTACTGCTCATTTGTATTTTGTATATAATTTGTTGTTATTGCGGCTGTTGTTGTTGTCTTTGTCTCTGTTTTATTTTAATTTTCATTTTCCGCCTGAATTGCAACCCTCTAAAACAAGCCGTCAGCTAAAAACTTTGCCAAACATGCTCGTATCCTGGGCCATAAGTCGCAGTTGATTTCTCTTTCTACCACAGTCTGGGCTTATTCTGTTCTGGCCTGGTCTAGTGGTTGGCCAGTTGCCCTGTTTCCCCCTCCACAACTCCTCTTCCTCATCCGTTTGCCGGTTGCCTTGGCGAAATTCCATGCACACTTTTGGTACAGTTTGCCCAACAGCATAAAGTACGTCTGCCCCACTACCCCAAAGCTTGAAAAACGATTTCGTTATCGTCGCCGTTTTCCGGTATGTTGTTCTTTCCTTCACTCTGTCGTTCCTCCCTCCCTTGGCGACTGCTTTTCTTGTGCCACAGGGAAGCAGTGCGACTGCTTTCGACTTGACGAAAGGGAATTGCAAGTCTGTCGCTTCAATAACATATCTGATATGAATAATCGAATGTGGAGATCATAAGTAAAATAAAATAATAAATAATATAAATAATAAGAGAGCTTTTCAACCAATAAGTTGGCAAAAGGATTTTATTAAATAGTTTTATAAGCTTAGATTTTTTTTTAAGATTACTTTTTTCGATGATGTTATTTTATTTAAGGCAATTAAATCCAAGACAGTTTAAATATGACATGCTAGGCATACAATAGTCGAGCAACCTCTACGTTTGTGTCTGTTATTGGGTAAGAGAAAGTTATACGGTATAATTATACAAAGATAGTGTAAAATGTTCATCAGGCTATGTCAACTCTTCAACTACAAGTTCTTCGTTTTGGCTGACACAAGCTCCTAACACTCTCTTCCCGAAAGTATGCGTCCCACTTCTCTAACTCGCACACCCCCCCGAAAAAAAAGGAGAAAGAAATTGCGAGAGACATGGAGAGACAAGCTCGAAAAGCACGAGAAGGATTTTGGTCGCATCGTGGCACGAGCAGATCAATGACCTGTATTTCCACAGCCTGAGACACATTTCAATCGATAAATGCACAGAGTTGGGGCAGCAGCACACTGCAAACAGACACCAGCATAGCACAGACAGACGCACAGACAGACAGATAGACGGATGGACAACAACAAGCACGTAAAATATGCAAGCTTCCTACAGGAAAAGCCAAAATGGCAGACAGCCAGCCAGTGGAGAGCGTGGCAAGTGGCATGTAGCGCATGTTGCGAACGTGACGCAGTGCCAGTGAAATCAGCAAGGGAACAACATTTAGATCTCACACAAATCGAGGGTGGATACCACATTCTGGAACTTTCCGACAATGATAGTCAATAAAAGCGAAATATTTCATATAGTAGAGATATATATTCTGTTGAATTACCGCCTAACATGGGTCCTACTCGAAATAGCACAGAATCCAGACAGAATCCAATAACATTGCGCTGACAGTTTGACATTAGAAACGAGCCATAAACCACATTCACATCCATTTCTACAACAAGGACAACCCTCAATGTAGTATAGAGGGCACAACCCAAGGGGTGTTGTCTGAGTGCCCCGTGTTTGGGGCATGCATCAGATATTAACCCAGACAACAGACCCTATCCACAGCGATTGCAAGCAAAATGTTATTCAAATTATGAAGTTACGATAACCCGATAAGCAAATATTTGATAATTAATTATTAGGAGATTAGTATTAAGTAATTTAATATAAAATTATAATAATAATATATTAAAATTAATGAAATAATAAAAAAACTATACATAATAAATAGCTATTTTATAAAGAAAATAATTTATTCTATTAAAATAGTTTTCATAATAATTTTAAAAAACTTTTACTAGCATACAAAATTAATTAAAAAGAAAAAGTTTGGCAAATAAAAACAAATAACATAATTCAATATTTTACTGAAAAATATACAAAATGTTATAATAACATATAACAACATGTACATATGCATAAAAACTGTAATAATTTGAATTAATTTATTCAACTATATTTATTTAAATGATGAAATATAAATACTAAAACGACAGCCAAAAATTGTATTATTTTTCAAAGTGCATCAGCAAAGTCAATTAGTCTTACTAACACACTCCCACGTTTATCCGTTCTCTCTTTTTTTATATTTTACTTTTTTTACTGTCTCTTGTCTCTGGGTTGGTTTTCATGTCATGCATCGAAGTCAAAAATGAAAACCACAGCGAAAGTCTGTACACAGAAAAAAGGGAAATTTGTGCAGACTGCAGTGCTGCAAAATGGAGTTTTGTGCAGCGCATTTCGCTCTTTTCACACAAAAAATGGGAGCTAAAACCGCCCTTTACTGTGTTTGGGGTTGGATAAACTTCTAGAAGTTCTCTGCTGCACTCTAGGCGGGTAAACAAATTCAGGAACAACAGCATACATTTAGTGGTGTGAATGATACTCAAATTTAGTATAAAAATTTTACATTTTAAAACAAACAGAAAAAAACGTTTGTTTCTTTTAACATTTATAAAATAGGTGATAAAAAACAAAAATATATATTACAATATTTACAACAGATTTATAATGTTATTGCCAGCAAACATTTAAAATAACGTATATGCTACTTGAACTGCTTGCTGCTGTAGTTAACCACTTGCCAAGCAGTGAGCCACTTGCTGCTGTTAACTTGAACTGCTTAGCCCTGTTAACGCAAGCAGTTTTAGAGCTTTTTACAGCGCTGTACAAATTTGAATCCAGTTGTATTTTAACGACTTTTAAGAAAATATCACAAAAGCTAATTAACGAACTGAGTCAATTTCCAGAGTTTCTTCTCTGCCTAGTCAACTAATTTTTGATATTTGTTTTTTTTTTGCAGTGTATATTTTAGATGTGTATGGGTATTATTATTATAGGCTGCAGCAGCCGTAGCTTCTTTTTTCCGTTACGCACGTTTCAGTTTTTGCATCGAAATACTTGTCATCATCGCACTTTAGTATCGGACCGCTCTCAATGCCGTTCTCACACTTGACGTAATGCCGACAGCCAGGAACTTCAGCCAACTCATAGCCAGAGGTTCGGCCATCGCAACGATCTTCGGAACATCGCCGATCCGTTCTTACCTCACAAGCTGCACGATCCTCGTTGAAGAAATACTCGACGGGACATTGATGCCAAACGGGTGAGGGATCGGGTACACCCGAACCAAGGTCACGGCAATAGAAATAACCACGACAGGTGGCGCCATCTGCAACAAATTGATTACGCTTCGCCAGTTTCTTGTTGCCACAAACTTCATCGGGATGAGGAATCTTAAGGCATTGAACCAAATTCTTCTGAATACAATTGCCACTTTGCACATCATAGTAGAGTCCATCGGCACATTTAGTTGTGGTGGCTTTACCCGCCTTACAGGTAATGTACTTATCACAATTATGCTCGTCCTTGATCTTTACGCCGGTCGGCACAACCTGGCACAACTCATATTTGGCATTACAAATGGTAGAGCTGGGATAGAGGCACATCTGCTTGTTCTCGTCAAAGTGCTGACCATTGCCACACTTGCCGCTACTGAGCACCGTCGTCTTGTTGCAATAATACCAGTTTTCACAGTTGAAAGTATCCCCAATATAACCGTTACTTTTCGAACCGCACGGAGCCTTGCAGTAAGTGTCCGAGGATTCCAGAGAACTCTGGCAAGATGCTTTGTTCAAATGGAAGAACTTGCCATCACAGAAGCCACCATCGGTGCTCTGGAAATTCTTGCATACAACCCAACGATCACAGTAGCCGGGCTTACGTATCTTTGTATTATCCGGAAATAGACGACAAATGTCCTCCTTGCTGCTCATATACTCCGTTTGGCTGCTCAGCTGCAGTAAAGCAGCAAATGCCATTAGCATGAGCAATGCTGAAAGAGTTCAAATAAATCGAATTATTTTCCGTAAAATGTTTTAAAAGTTTCTTGATGGAGTTGCAGACCTTGCATGGTAGGGGTGTATGTGCCTTGTTGCCTATCGAATATCAAACTAACTGCTGGCAAATGGGGAATTTGGCATTTATACGGTTGCAGAACACGCATTAATAATGCTAACTGAACAATCGTCAAACACACACGTAAATGTCGTTTGTATGCTGAAACTTCCATAATGTCATGGGCATATATTAAGAAAGCAATTACTACACTTCAGATAAGATTTGGAATGTCACATTGTATTATTGTATTGCTATCAGTTCAAAAACTGTACAGAGAGCCAAACTTCTCTAAAATTAACACAGCATTATTGCCTTTAGTTTTCTTTTTCTTTTTTTTTTGGTTTTTCTATTTTTGCATTCTTTCTTTTTTCGTTTTTTTTTTTGCAAAGATTAAGATTTATTTTGTTCCATTTTTTTATTAATGGCCTTGATTGTCGATCGCGTTCAATAGACTTTTGTTTTAGCTGTCGATATTTTTTTGGGAAAATATTTTGTGCGCTTCTTTCTTTTAGTAAATATTTTGTTCATATTTATCGCTGAGATTTTCTTAAGATTTATGTTCCACAATTATTTTGATAAGAGAGCGGTAATTATTTTTAAATTGACTCAACTCAGAACAACAGTTGTAAATATATCAAGTATTAAATCGTTTTTGAATACTGATAGCAAGTTTTATGACAGTTTCAGTCTATACTAGCTGGAAATTAGGCTTAGAAACAGCAAATGACCTCTATATGTGGGGTTTTTTTTGTCTTCTAACTTTTGAATCATATTGGGAATTTCTATTTGGCAAATATCTAAATTATTTCATAATACATAGCAATTGTTAACTTTGTTGCTTTTAAATTTATTAAAATAACTCTTTGGAATTTCAGGGAGTTTCAGAGGTAGAGTTATCAAATTCGGAAAGAAATATTTTCAAAAACGTATAACTCTGTACTTGAGATATCTCAACCAAATTGGCACTTTATGTGCATGGAATCGGTGATATGTAGAATAGTTTTTGGTACTTAATCAACATTAGTTTTTTCTTCAACGCTTCTTTTCGGCATATAAATCACAGTTAATAAAATTCCTACTGATTAACTATAGAAAATTTTCATATTTTACAAATATATACAAATTTCAGAAGTAATATTAAAATAATACTATTAACAGTTTATCATGTACTGAATTTCCATTTGTTTTGTTGGTAATTATTATTATTTAGTATTTTTTAATAAATTAATTGAATTGTTAACTGACGACTAGAAACCAGAATGCAAAACCTTTCGCAGCACTTTAGGGGCTTCCATATTGATTGCGGTCAACACTTGGAATCAAACTTGCACTAAATTTATTATACTAACGATTAGGTTAGGTTATTAATCAAAAAGTTCACATTTCGATAGGTATATCACATGGGGAGTCACAAGAGAATATTGCCCTGTTGCAACTGTTGAGCGGTTCCAATAAAAAGCACTGATTTCGAATGGTGCTAGAGTTAGTAAAAAATTGCATTATTTGGTGATATCTATGCACCAATCGATCTCAGTTCTTCAATTTGAACTGGTTGGATGCACTGTTCTATGGCAATATTCAATTGATAGCACTTTTATGGCCATCACGATCACGATTGCGACTGATAACGCGACGAGAGTCACTGAAGACTGTGTGGGGCACATGGTGAAGCTCTGCTTAAATCGGTGAAACCTGTTACACCTGAGAAGATTTTTACAATGGACCCGACCGTGTGCCTGCCATCGTATGTGAGAGATTGTCGTTCCACTCGTATTTCTGTCACTGTTCGTTGTACGCTCATACGATCACCTACCACCACACCGACCCCCATGAATACCCTTACTCATAGATGTACATACATGAAAAAGATAGTAACCATGTAATGTATACCCATAAGCCTTCCATGGATCAATCTCTCAACTGTCTAGCCCAAGTCAAAAAGCACATTTGTTGCTCTTCTTTACATCGTTTAAAGTTTTATATATATATGCATATATATATTTATATGTATGTGTATGTGTATTTAGTTTTCTACTATTTGTTGTACCTTTGTAATTTAATTCAAGCGTACCTTGTCATGTGTGTGTTTTTCTTATTAAATAATTAGAATTGTTTTGGTTTCAATTTCAAGCGGATCTCATCTAACTGGCTCCAAAGCAGGAAGCCACTCACCGCAGTCGCCTCTACACTTCTTTGGACATAACAGTACAATTGCATCTACTGTTTAGATATCTGCATTGTCTACATACATATATATTCACACATATAAGTACTTTGACAATTTCCTTTTTGCCTTTACGTACTGTCATCTGATCGTATACAATATCGTGTCAGCTTTTGTCTCTGCCATTGTGGAAGCGTCAAATATGTACGTATGCTAACGTACTGTTATTCGATTGGCTCTCTGATATCATGTGCCCATATTATCTTTATATATTTACAACGCTTTAAACTGTCAGACTTTCTGATAGGCAATCAACGCACAGCTGAAACTGATTAGAACTGAGAGGAAAGACGTTTTTTGGAGGTTTTATATATATTCCATATAGCTATTTGTCAGAAATTTAAAAAATATTTAATATTGAGTTTCAGAAGTATAGGCGTTACATTCTCTGTGATTTGATGTTTCTGTGGTATCATTTAGTATATATTATACATAAACAAATCTATATTCTATAGACTTTGTATCTAAAAATCGTTTTAATTCGTTAGCAGAATCAGCTTTAATAAAAAAATTGCATTACGAGTTTAAATTTTCGCCAACTTTACAAAATAGATATTTATATCTTGACTTACTTGACAAATATTCAAATCCCAAATATTTGTAAGTATTATGCTTGCTATATTTATGCATTATTAAAAGAAGAGTTATATTTACCGATATAAGCACTACAGTCCTCTTCCAAAGTATGCTTTAAAAGCTAAAACTTATCTTATGCCTTGAACATGAAGGTAAATTATATTTTGTAGCATACTTTTGGGCAAGTGGAGGATTTATATCACTAACCATACAATACATAGATGGTCCAAATCGAGTATTTTTTGATTGCACATTTTTCAAGACTCATAACTCCCAGTCAGCCAAGAGCAGAACCCAAGCGTTTCAATTCGCCTCAAAAGCGAAAATTCAGCAGCGAAAGCCAGTCGATTTTGTCACACATCAGTCTGTTTTACACAGTCAAACGATAAGCACAGGCTGTTGCGCTTGTGCTCTCGTTCTGTTTGCATGTATGGGTGCTAATATGTGTATGCACTCGCATCATAGTGTGTGTGTTGAGAATTTAGTTTTCAAGGCCACATGTCGATGCTAGCACAATTCAATTTTTCAGTTTTTAGCAAATCAGAGACAAAGAATAGGGACATGAACAGCTAATGAGTGTATGTGATCGTTATTAGACGGCAGGCCAGCAAACATGGCGGTGGCCGTACTGGTAGAGTTGCTGCTAGCTATGCATGAGATCGGGGGTTCAAGTCCCAGTCTCGAGTTAACCATTGTTTCTAGTTTTTAAATTTCTAATTTCGAGTAATAAAAAAGATTATTGTTTTGATCTCTTTTTTTTGTAAAGACAGAATAAAAATAATTGAATTTTGTTATTCTAATTATTAATAAATGTCGTTGGGAATTTAAAAATGGAATTTGTTGTAGCGAACGCACTGGGATGCGAACCTGCAACCTCCTGCACACCGAGCGGCGACTCTACCAGCTCGACCACGGCGAAACCTATGTTCGCGACGTCTAGTTAGGAACATATACACTCATTAGTTGTTTATGTCCCTATTCTTTGTCTCTGATTTACTAAAAACTGAAAAATTGAATTGAGTTTGCATCGACATGTGGCCTTGAAAACTAAATTCTCAACACACACACTGTGATGCGAGTGCATACACATATTAGCACCCATACATGCAAACAGAACGAGAGCACAAGCGCAACAGCCTGTGCTTATCGTTTGACTGTGTAAAACAGACTGATGTGTGACAAAATCGACTGGCTTTCGCTGCTGAATTTTCGCTTTTGAGGCGAATTGAAACGCTTGGGTTCTGCTCTTGGCTGACTGGGAGTTATGAGTCTTGAAAAATGTGCAATCAAAAAATACTCGATTTGGACCATCTATGTATTGTATGGTTAGTGATTTATATACTAAAGAATGAAAGTACTTTAGTTAATTTACGGCGCACACTTCACAAATGGCCAGAAAGAAAGGAAATTATATTTCATTCATTTCCATATCTAATCGTATTTGATTGATTAAGAAGATTTCATGTGCAAAAACAATTAAACTCGCAAAATTAAGTGCAGAACTAAAACTGCCAGCAATCGGGGTGCTGCATTTTAATCATGTTGTTGTGCAATGCGAAAATAGTTGGCAAATTTGAGATGTTTTTTTTTCATTGAAGAATCGGTATCAAATTTGCGATCCTAACGATGCCTTATCATTGGGGAGAGAAAACATATACAAATGTGCGGTAGAAATTTCAAACAGACGTTTGTCGATAAGACTTGACGACGGAATCCAAAGAAACAACAACGTAATTACTCACACAAGCAGCAATGATAACAAGTCGAGAGAATTAATCAAGAGATAAAATAAGGTTATTGGTATTATCAATAGATTGACTACTGATTTCCTCCTTGTATATGTTTATGTATATGTTATATGCCAATTTTTCCAGTTCAATAAATGCTCCGGTGCTGTCTAGATCGAGGTTCAGTTCACTTTGAATCTGCGCAACGTTCAAAGTAACAAATATGTGCAAGCTAAAGGAAATCGGTGGTGAGTTTAAATTGTGAATAGCATATTAAAATGGTCTATACTAAAGATACTTTCTCTATAGCTATAGTTGGCTTACTACTTGTACTGGGAGTGCAGAGTGGGGTCAGTCAAGAATCGGATCTTTGTGCCTATGAAAATGATGGAACTCGTCTGCCCCTGGCAATGGATTGTAAACGATTTGTGCTCTGTTTGGATCGGCAAATTGCCGCAATTGGTAGCTGTCCACGTGGCCTACATTTCAATCGGAAACTGGGTGAATGCGACTTTCAATGGAGGGCAGACTGTACCGGACTTTCACTTTATGCCAGCACCGACAACGATGAGGATTGCGTTTGCACCTGCTGCGCCGAAGAGTGCAACTCTAGTGAGACGACAACACCATGTCCTCCCGAGGTGGAAACAACCACGGAGTCGAATGGCGTAACCGATACACTACCAGATGAGGACACCACTGATAGTACTTTCAATACAGATCCAGCCGATAGCAGCAGTCAAGCACCACCGGTGGGAAGCACTACACCGAATCCTAATCCCTCCGATAGCAGCAGTCAGGCACCACCAGTAGGAAGCAGTACCCCGAAACCTGATCCCTCCGATAGCAGCAGTCAGGCACCACCGGTAGAGAGCACCACCAGTAATGCTAATGGCCTACCCGCTTATTGTGCCGACAAGCGAACCGATTGCGTAAATCAAAAGGATGGTTCCTCGGTACCCGTCGAGGGATCCTGCTCAAATTATATTATCTGCAGTCATGGTTGTTGCAATGAGCTAGCCTGTCCGAGCGGCTTGTATTATAATTTCAAAACCAACGCATGTGATCATTTCTGGAATGTGGAATGTACACCAAATGCAGATACGGATGCAAATGGTGAAATTGCTGGTCCGTCGGGCACTACGTGCAGTGATCAAAGTGTGTGCAAAGGCCAACGTGATAACACCAAGTTTCCAGATCCCGATTCAAATGGATTCATTGTCTGTCAGTGCCAATGTCCGATCTTAATGGAATGCCCGCAAGGCACCGCTTTTAATGAAAAAGCACAAGTTTGCGATTGGATCGAATCCTCTTCTTCCGTAGAGGTGCTTTGTCCCAATGGCTTGGTCTATAACGCCACGTCCGATCAGTGTGACTATCCGCCCGACTATGTACCAGAAGTTGTATGTAATAATGATAGTGATGTTTGCAATGGTGCAAAGGAAGGAGATCTTTTCCCCATCGAAGGTGTCTGCAATATGTTCTACAAGTGCAATTTCAATTGCGCCGTCGAACAGACGTGTCCCAATAACTTGCTCTGGAGCAATGAAAAAAAAATCTGTGATTATCCTCAGAATGTGGAGTGTGAGTGGCCCTACACACCACCCTCGGGACCGAATGCCGGACCATCTGGTATCTCCTGTGAAAGCAATGGTCGCTGCCTAAATCAACGGGAAGGAACTTATCTACCCTCCTTGACCAGTTGCAGTGGGTATTCCGTCTGTCAGTGCGAGTGTGAGGTTGAAATGCAGTGCAAGAATGGCCTTTATTGGGATCAGAAATTGAAGACCTGCAACTACGACTACAATGTTGATTGTACAATAGAGTAAACCTATTTAAATAAATATACCAAGTATATGAAATCATGAAGAATAATCCAACATTCAACTCTCTATATTTTTAAATTGTGGTGCTGTGACGTGTTTTTAGGCATCTGTTTTCGTCCCTAACGCGGACTGCCGCGTATTATGTCTGTCTGTGTCTAGTTAAAAGTTCGCACTCACCGTGACTGGCAACGTTTTCATTAAACTATTAAGACAATTGGCATGTACATATGTATATAGTTTTCAAACTTTCAAAAAAATTGCTAAATTTTCAAGATAAGATCTTAATGTAATGTTATTTTTATCAGGGTCACTATCAGAAGAATATTTTCATTACAGTGATTGATGTATAATATATATATAAGATGCCAAACAAGAGCAAAACATTCAGTAATCATCCGTGTACCCAAGAAACAATATTACAAAATGTACTTTGCTTTGGTGAAAAAATATCAAAATGGTATACCTACAACATCCTGAAGAAATAACAGAACTGAATTTAAAGTTATATTTTATTTGTATGAATATAGTGCTCCTTGTGTGCCTTCTGTTTTGGCAATTCTCGGAAATCTTGGCAACCGACTGCTGCACTGAGGGTGAAAAGAAGGCAGATCCTAACGATTGCTCCAGTTACCTGATATGCTGCAATGGAGCATTTGTTTCACAATCATGCGACGCTAATACCTATTGGAATATCGAATCGAACGCATGTATAGCTAATGACGGAACATGCTGTCCTGGCACTGACACCTGCACGGAGGGTGAGCTGGAATATGATCCACAAAATTGTGCTGCCTACTTTAAGTGCATAAACGGACAGCCTGTAGGCCAAAAGTGTGTAAGTGGATCATACTTTGATAAATCAATCAAGGCATGTGTTATAGATGAAGCTTGCGTATGTCCTGCTTCGTAATGTGAGGTTAAAACGAAATAATAAATAATCATCTGGATCATAGCAAATTGAAAATGCCTTTTTAATAAATAATTATTTGGGATATTTATAGATACGAAATATTATATTGTTTCTCTTTAGAGAATTAGCAAAAAGTTTCGATCGGAAAATTTTAATATGGGAATATGATGATACTAAAAAAGCAGTAATACCCAGGAGAAGAATAAAAGCTTTTTGCTCAAAAGACTTAAGCTACAAAAAGCTTTTCTTGTCTTGATAGCTGTGAATATGTGTAAAAGCTGCATTACACTTATTTTAAGGGTTTCATTGTAAGTTCTACTTCTAAACTGAAGCTTTAAGTCTCTTTTAATAAACCCTCTTTTAGTAAACCCCAGCGAATTAATGTTAATTATATGCAGATCGCAGCAATCTACTTTAAGTGTGTGTTGATCATAGCTTTTGTGAGTAGAGTAACATGCTTTTCAAAATGATTAAATTTAACACTTATTCAGATGGAAAGTTAACTATATTTTTTAATTTTATCCAACATTTCTTTCACTTTTTGTTTCTTCATTAATTTCGTCAAATAGTGCAAACTTCAAACATTTTGCAATCATTTCACTTGACCTTTTAGATATGAATGAGTACATGAAAAGCAATTTTTTTCTTAAACTTTCTATTGGTAAGTATCGATAAAAATAAATCATTTTTTGTATTTTGAACTTGCATATTTTAGATATTTATCAGTTGTTATCAATATGACTTGCATCCGTCCCAGAAATACAGAAACATTTAATAATGTTAATTGCTTGAATATATAAAAGAGAATGCACAGAACCAAAGAATTCAGTAGCCGAATCTTTCAGAAGGAAAGACGTCGTCAAAATATGGGGAACCTTAAACTGATTTGCAAGCAAAAGTTCAATCTTGGTAAGATGATTCTGTTATATGCCAAGTAGTAAAACAATATTCATAATTTGTTATATAATATTTATTACTTCAGCGTATGTCATCTTGATCGCCATCACAATTTCTGCAAGTGTCGGAGCTGAAGATTGCTGCAAACCTAACGAACAGAAACCCAATCTCGATGATTGTACAAAGTATTTCGTTTGTTGTACAGGTCAATTTAAACCTATGACTTGTCCCACTGGAGAGTATTATAATAAACAAAATCAGAAATGTGTTACGGACAATGGAGACTGCAACTGCAACGGTACTTGCGTTGAGGGAAATAAAATCTCAGATCCAACCAATTGCGCAAACTATCAGGTGTGTGTCAATGGAAAGTACCAGACGGTATCCTGTCCAGTTGGATATTACTGGAATGTTAAAGAGTGTCAGTTAGATGACGGAGTTTGTAATTGTACCCAAAAACCGCCAACTTGCGTAGAGGGTAATGTCATTCCGAATCCTTCTAATTGTGCCGGATACTTCAACTGTACCAATGGAAAGTATGTGTCATATAACTGCAATGCCGGAGAATACTTCAATGAGAATTCCGGAAAGTGTATGGAGGATGTCGATGGCATATGTAACGGTACTCCAACACCGCCAACTTGTGTAGAGGGTCAAGTCACTCCGAATCCTTCTAATTGTGCCGGATACTACAACTGTACCAATGGAAAGTATGTGCCATATCTCTGCAGAGCCGGAGAATACTTCAATGAGAATTCCGGAAAGTGTATGGAGGATGTCGATGGCATATGTAACGGTACTCCAACACCACCAACTTGCGTAGAGGGTAATGTCATTCCGAATCCTTCTAATTGTGCCGGATACTACAACTGTACCAATGGAAAGTATGTGCCATATCTCTGCAGAGCCGGAGAATACTTCAATCAGGATTCCGGAAAGTGTATTGAGGATGTCGATGGCATATGTAACGGTACTCCAACACCACCAACTTGCGTAGAGGGTAATGTCATTCCGAATCCTTCTAATTGTGCCGGATACTACAACTGTACCAATGGAAAGTATGTGTCATATAACTGCAATTCCGGAGAATACTTCAATGAGAATTCCGGAAAGTGTATTGAGGATGTCGATGGCATATGTAACGGTACTCCAACACCACCAACTTGCGTAGAGGGTAATGTCATTCCGAATCCTTCTAATTGTGCCGGATACTACAACTGTACCAATGGAAAGTATGTGTCATATAACTGCAATGCCGGAGAATACTTCAATGAAGATTCCGGAAAGTGTATGGATGATGTCGATGGCATATGTAACGGTACTCCAACACCGCCAACATGCGTAGAGGGTAATGTCATTCCGAATCCTTCGAATTGTGCCGGATACTACAACTGTACCAATGGAAAGTATGTGCCATATAACTGCAAAGCCGGAGAATACTTTAATGAAGATTCCGGAAAGTGTATGGAGGATGTCGATGGCATATGTAACGGTACTCCAACACCGCCAACTTGCGTAGAGGGTAGTGTCACTCCGAATCCTTCAAATTGTGCCGGATACTACAAATGTACCAATGGAAAGTACGTGTCATATAACTGCAATGCCGGAGAATACTTCAATGAGAATTCCGGAAAGTGTATGGAGGATGTCGATGGCATATGTAACGGTACTCCAACACCGCCAACTTGTGTAGAGGGTAATGTTATTCCGAATCCTTCTAATTGTGCCGGATACTACAACTGTACCAATGGAAAATACGTGTCATATAACTGCAAAGCCGGAGAATACTTCAATGAGAATTCCGGAAAGTGTATGGAGGATGTCGATGGCATATGTAACGGTACTCCAACACCGCCAACTTGTGTAGAGGGTAATGTTATTCCGAATCCTTCTAATTGTGCCGGATACTACAACTGTACCAATGGAAAATACGTGTCACATAACTGCAAAGCCGGAGAATACTTCAATGAGAATTCCGGAAAGTGTATGGAGGATGTCGATGGCATATGTAACGGTACTCCAACACCTCCAACTTGTGTAGAGGGTAATGTGTCTCCAAATCCTTCAAATTGTGCCGGATACTACAAATGTACCAATGGAAAATACGTGTCATATAACTGCAATGCCGGAGAATACTTCAATGAGAATTCCGGAAAGTGTATGGAGGATGTCGATGGCATATGTAACGGTACTCCAACACCTCCAACATGTGTAGAGGGTAATGTGTCTCCAAATCCTTCAAATTGTGCCGGATACTACAAATGTACCAATGGAAAATACGTGTCATATAACTGCAATGCCGGAGAATACTTCAATGAGAATTCCGGAAAGTGTATTGAGGATGTCGATGGCATATGCATTCCCAAAGTCTGTGATGACGAGTGCTGTGATAAGCCTAACAATTGGATGGGACCAGTGGCCAATAACTGTTCCGCCTTCATCCAATGTGTCTATGGTCATATGTTCCAGACGAAGTGTCCCTACAATCTGCAATATAACAACAAAACACAGCAATGCGATAATCCAGAGAATGTTGAGTGCGATGATGGCAGTGCACCTCCCAGTGGTCCCACAGCTGGTCCCTCCGGCACCTACTGCGAAAGCAAAGGGGTTTGTGTTGGAAAACGCGATGGAACCAAGATGTCTGCAGAAAAGGATACATGCAGCTCCTCATTTGTGGTCTGTCAATGCGAATGCGAAGTACTCCTCAAGTGTCCTGATGGTCTGTTATTTAATAATATGATTTCAACCTGCGATTGGCCGGCAAATGTTACATGCTAAGTCAAAAATATAATAAAAGTTTATCCAGCTGCATTATAGTCGTCAATTAATTGCATATTAGGTGCGATGTATTAAAGAAGGGGAGTTATTGCTATCTAGCTTCTGAGTGGTGTGGTGGACAGGTATTTCACTTTGAGGTAGTCATTTTGCTTTTCAAGCTATGAGTTTTGATCGAGAACCTAATGTTCTTCATAATACAGGATACTGGAGGTTATGGTTATCGAATTGCTGTTATTTAAAATTTCATATATTGTATGTATATGTAAGATAAACAGTTATAAAATAGAATTGTACTTTCTTATTTAAAGAACATAGTTTAAATATTAAATAATTTACTTTAAATAAAATTTCAGACCACAGTTTTTAATATGCGTACTTCTGATTTCACTATATGCTCTTTATATTAAAGTTGGAGTACAGATTCTATTAAAAGTTATACTTATCATTGAAAAAATGATACAACAACATTGAATGCTCTTAAATTTATATTGTGGATATAATTACAACATTACAATACATTTTTCTTTGTCTTTCGTTTACTTAAACCTTTCTTATTCACTTTTTTAGCTTGATTTTCCAGTTTAGGCAACTCACACTGTGCAATCTTTGGATAGTCACAACGCATTGCCTCGGCATTGAAATGCAATCCCATCGGACAGTCCATGACAAGGAACATCATATTGCTGCAGAGTAAAAACTTGCCACAATCCTGACGATGCGGAACCAAAGCATTCTGATTCATATCAGAACAAAGACCAGCGGTTATGGCGGGACTATCATGATGGACAATCGGTTGATTAATTTCCGGCGTAATGCTACATTTGGCAAGTGACTGCTTCATGCAGATTTTTCGTTGGGGACTGAAATGTTGTTGGCTCGGGCAATGGCGCAGATGGGGCAGCTTAGACTTACACACATAGAATTCGGTACAAGATCCCTCTTTCACCAGGGTAACGCCATTCTTTTTACCTAAACATATGCCATCAATAGAATTTTGATTCTGTAGTTCCCTATATGGTTTCATTATGGGAACTATTGGTTTCTTGGTGGTAGTTTGTCTTGGCGGTGGTTTTCTCGTTGTTGTTAGCTCTTCCAACTCTTCACTCTCCGAATCCGACTGATCATTATCAATATCATCTTCATCCTCATGATCATCGTTATCATCATTGTCGTCGCCCAACATTTCATAAGCGCAAGGCACATTACGCGCATCATCACATTGTAGAGTTTTTGGGTTAAACCGGCTATAGTCACTGCAAGATCCAACAACAGCTATACCATCATTACATATATAGTATCCTTGACAAGATCCGAACATGGGGAACAGTGCACCAGTCTTTCCCTCACAGATAGATGTTGGAAACATAAAACCATCCTTCATGATGGAAATAAAGTTCAATTTAATCAAGAGTATTTCATAAGTAAAGAATATTAAAAATTTACCTTAAACTGAGCTACCGTTGTTTTTGTCAGAAGTTGTATTATCCAAAAAGCCAAAAGAGACCTAGACCCTCTTGTTCCGATCATGTTGCTATATAAACTGGATCTCAGCGGTATCCACACTTTTATTTTATAGACTGGAAAATTTGCATGAGGTGCCAATCTGTTAAATGTACTACAGTTGATAAAAATCAACGGCAATTCTAAGTGCGACTGATACTCGTGTACTTGTTACTTGATTTTGATTTTACTGTGAACTGATAACAACCTTCATTGATGAAGAACGGATGTATCAGAAGTTTTCCATATCAATATGGTGAATGAACTTACCAGCATATATCAGAATATCTGAATAACTATACCCTTCTTTAGCATTTGGTTATTAGTTTCTTTTTTAAACTTTGTTTAATAGTAAATGAGTAAAAACAATTGATGAGATGTGTAATTTAAACAGATTTAACAATGCAATAATTAATTTATTTTTTAAAAGATAATTTAAATTACTCCTAAAATTATGCACTTGATGGGTAAATTTATTACGACTGCTCGAAAGTATGCTATGCTTTCTGTTAGAGTTGATCTACAACCGTCAATAACTCACCCTGTTAAAGGGTCTTCTAATATGTAAATACAAACTTAAACACAAATAAATACTTAATAAAAGTCATTTATTTTATAAATTACGAGACGAATTCAGTTTTATTTGCTTCAAGTTAGTATATAATATAAATATAATTTTGTCTTTCTAAATAAAATAACCCAAATTCTGACTCATTATTAACTTATCTTCGGAACTATTGAGGAAACAACAAGATAATGTTTACATCAATACTAATAAATCTTCAATTAACAACATGCAGTTAAATGAAATTGAGGCTATATCTTATCAATATTGTATCCGTTTAAATTTAGAAATGTATAAGACACTGATATTTAATATTTTGCAAGACTTTTACTCAAGTTTGATCCAATAGTTAGTTTAGTTTTTGAGAAGACATCGAAGAGCTAACGTTAACTATTAAAAGTAAAAACCGGAAAACAACTAAAAGAAATTATAAAAAAAAAAATAAACATCCAAGTGGTGAATACTAATACTGAAGAAACAAATCGAATAATAAAAAAAAAATAATATTTAACAACAAATAAACGTGAATGCCTTAAAACTCTACGAAAATGCTAAGTAAGTTGCGAACTGATTTTTAATATAAAAAATATTTTTCTTCACTGTGTGATAATCGTCATAATGATTAAAAAATTACATATAATTCTTACTTCAATCTAATCTAATTTTTCCCTACTAAAACACTAACATTCTCCTGGCACGTGTTGGAAAAATTTCTAATCGACGAATGCATTTCGATTTGATGTTAATGAATGTTTTGATGGTAGACATGTAGAATTCCGGAAGTTTAGAATCTTTTTTGTTGTATTGGCCAATTATAATTTAATGCAAAGTAATAATTAGAAACCAATGCACAGCATAAGTCCTCTCAACTTGCAGATACACTAACTGAGACGATCTAATTTACTTCAAAGCAAATAAATATAATAATAAACATAATAAGCATAAAATGTGAATAATTTACAATATTTTTGAAATATTTATCTACAAACACATTAGATGTGTTCCAGATTATAACAGGTGGTTAGATTAAGAATTCCTAAAGTGCAAAAAAAAAGAGTATAGGACACACTGGCATCAGGGTATGTAGTTGTATAAATAGAAAGTATGATAAAAATCTCGATATCATTTTGATAAGGTCTGGAGGCTGTAAGCTACTTTGCTAATGAGACATTCATTTGGCAAATATTATTTTTAGTATTTTGATAGAAATTTGCACAGTATATAAAGCAGTACATTGAGCTGGTACTCCACTCATTGCTGTGTAGCATCTGGTAACTTTAAAATATACATTTTAAACTTCAGCAAACCATCAACAGCAATGCGAAGCGTATACGGTAAAACGAAAGAGCAGCGCCGAATACGGGATAAGTTAAAATAACCCCTTTCGTATATTACAGTTTTTACCATACTGCTTTTGGCAGTATCTGCCAATAGCATTCTTGGTGCTAGCTTAGAGAGTCGGCAATATCAGCAGATATTTTGTCGAGGCAATTCCAATGGCATTCGGGCCTTGGTCCCAGGCAGCTGTTCCAAATACTTCGAGTGTCAAAACGGACAGCCCACGGAATACACTTGCCCTAAATACTATGACTTTAAGACACGAGGTTGCGTTAGCTATAATCCCGGCTGCACCGAAAGCGATCCCGTATCCTTCCAGCAGGGATCAGTTAAATCTGCAGACACCCCTTGCTCCCAAACTACGACACCACCATGCGTTATTACAACCCCTCCACCCTGTACTGGTCATGTAACGCCCACAGTACCAAGCAAAACGACACCACCTCCTGTTACTCCCTGTAAGACGACCACAACAACCCCAACACCGAGTGATACAACCACTACAACCACTACAACTACTACAACGACAACAACAACCACTACAACAACTACGTGCAGTCCGACCACAACTACTACAACAACGACCACAACAACAACCACCACAACAACTACTACTACTACAACAACTACCACCACAACAACAACCACAACTACTACTACTACAACAACTACCACCACCACAACCACCACAACTACTACTACTACAACAACTACCACCACCACAACCACTACCACTACTACAACAACCACAACCACTACTACAACCACCACAACGACAACCACAACTACTACTACTACAACAACTACCACAACCACTACTACAACAACTACGTGCAGTCCGACCACAACTACTACAACAACCACTACCACTACTACAACAACCACAACCACTACTACAACCACCACAACAACAACTACTACGACAACGACAACAACCACTACAACTACAACAACCACTACTACTACAACAACGACCACAACAACTACTACCACAACAACCACCACAACGACAACAACAACTACGTGCAGTCCGACCACAACTACTACAACAACCACTACCACTACTACAACAACCACAACCACCACAACAACAACTACTACGACAACTACAACAACCACTACAACTACAACAACCACTACTACTACAACAACGACCACAACAACAACCACCACAACAACCACCACAACAACCACAACGACAACAACAACTACGTGCAGTCCAACCACAACTACTACAACAACGACTACCACTACTACAACAACAACGACCACAACAACGACCACCACAACGACAACCACAACTACTACTACTACAACAACTACCACCACCACAACTACAACCACTACAACAACTACGTGCAGTCCAACCACAACTACTACAACAACCACTACCACTACTACAACAACCACAACCACCACAACAACAACTACTACGACAACGACAACAACCACTACAACTACAACAACCACTACTACTACAACAACGACCACAACAACAACCACCACAACAACCACCACAACAACCACCACAACAACCACAACGACAACAACAACTACGTGCAGTCCGACCACAACTACTACAACAACCACTACTACTACAACAACAACCACAACTACAACCACCACAACGACAACCACAACTACTACAACAACCACAACCACCACAACCACAACTACTACCACAACAACAACAACAACCACAACGACAACAACAACTACGTGCAGTCCGACCACAACTACTACAACAACCACTACTACTACAACAACAACCACAACTACAACCACCACAACGACAACCACAACTACTACAACTACAACAACTACCACCACCACAACTACAACAACCACACCAGAGTGCGACTCAACCACTACTACAACAACAACCACCACAACGACAACCACAACTACTACAACAACAACAACTACTACGACAACCACAACTACTACAACAACAACAACTACTACGACAACCACAACGGAGTGTAACTCAACAACCACTACTACAACAACAACCACCACAACGACAACCACAACTACTACGACAACCACAACTACTACAACAACAACAACTACTACGACAACCACAACTACTACAACAACAACAACTACTACGACAACCACAACGGAGTGTAACTCAACAACCACTACAACAACCACTACAACAACCACTACAACAACTACTACTACAACCACTACAACAACCACTACAACAACCACTACTACAACAACCACTACAGTGTGTGACTCCACAACAACTACTACGACAACTACAACGACAACCTCAACAACATGCATCCCAACAACTCCACCATGCGAACCAACCACAACACCATGTGTCCCAACTACAACACCATGTGTTCCAACTACAACGCCATGCATCCCAACGACACCACCATGCGAACCAACCACAACACCCTGTATCCCAACGACAACCGCTTGTGTGACTGTAACAACTGCCTGCTCGGGAGGATCTAATGCAGCTAGCGCTGTGCATAAGAACCGTCAGCCCACTCGCGGTCGACCCAGCTTTAGACCACTCCCAGAAGCAGTTGTAATGAACAAGGGTGTCTCTGGAACAGCCACTGATATTCAGGTTCATATTGTTTGCGTTGGCAAACCTGACGGCTTCCTAATGGCCTCTCCGAAACGATGCAACGATTACTATATCTGCCGTCACGGACAAGCCCTCAAGGTTAGCTGTGGTGAAAGATACTTTAACGGACAGAAGGGTATCTGCGATTTGCCAGAAAATACAGGATGTGTTCAATCCTAATCGAAAAGACCTTGACTAGACTCCGAGACCGACTTTGATTGAAAAGGACAAAACGACAACGAGAACGAGAACTTAAATTAACAATCGATGTAATTTTTAAAATAAATTATGCAAGCGCCTACAAAAGGCAAACTAATATCATTGAGAAAGGTTGTTATATATTTTCATAATTTGAATGAATCATTTGATTTCCATAGTAGTTAAATATTAGAGGGCATGATAGGTAAATTCAAAAATCTCAAAAAATTGTAAAATATTTTCCTTTAATTTATTTTGTAAATGCAAGTTTATTTTCATGAATTTATTATCAAGTTTCAGACTATTGTGTAAATCTAAACACTTTGATGACTGCATTAGTAATACTTTCTGGAAACCAAAATACTGCAAATGGAAACAACTTAATCCTGATTAATATTAATAATAGAGACGACAGTCCATGTGTTGAACAAGATGTTGGAATATCGTTTCCTGTTCCGACAGACTGCCAACAATATATACTGTGTTTGGGTAATGATCAGTCTTATATTGCCAAATGCCCAGTAAATGCCTATTACGACCCAAAGAGCGGCAATTGTGGTTCGGATATTTCGCCCACAGCATGTCGAGAATTGGAAGAAACAAGCACCACTTTTAGTACCACACCCCATCCGGATGAGCTTTGTATGGATCAAGATGCAGGAGTATCTTATCCATTCGTGCCCGATTGCAAGATGTATATAGTTTGCCTTTGAAATGGAAAGTCAGCCATAGTTAATTGCATTTATAACGCCTGGTTTGATCCCATATCAGGAAATTGTGGACCTGATGTTTCACCCACTGCATGCATGCAGACTACAACTACGGTAAAATCGACAACTCGAATTGACACCACTGAAGTATCGACAACTCCAGAGACTACCAGTTCCACAGAAGAACCTATAACCACACAATCCACCACAACCACAACAGACCCACCAATTAGTCCAGATGTGTGTGCTGAGCTGTCCGATGGGAAGTTTGTGACATATCCTGATAATTGCAGTAAATATATTGTTTGTGTCGAACCAATACCAGTTGCATTTTATTGCACACCCGGGTATTACTTTAGCGAGAAACTTCAGGTGTGTACCGATTGGACTCAAAGTGATTGTCCAGCAACGGAAACACCGGGACTTACAACTCCTGAACCAGCTCCGACAATCTGCAATAATTACTCGGGTGGTACATTTCCATATCCGGATAACTGTAGATGGTTTATACAATGCGTCAATGATAATGTTTATATGATGGGCATTTGTAAAAATGGTGATTACTACGATCCATCTCTGGGTATATGCAGTTCAACTGTATCTTCCAATGCTTGTCGAGCAGATTATACAACAACTACTACTAGTAAAGATACGGAAACCACAAAATTCACGACAACAACCACAACTACAAGTGCACCTCCAACTGATCCCTGTGAAGGTGTTGCAGTGGGGAAACTAGTACCGTATCCATATGACTGTGCCAAGTTCATAAGGTGCGAGAAACCCACTCCAGTGATCTACGATTGTGTGGAGGGTCAAGAGTTTAGTGCTAAACTCGAACGCTGCATTGCTCCGTGGGTGGCAAACTGCGTGGCAATAGAAAAGCCAATGCAGTCCTAGATTTTCTAAAGATTTAAAATTTTTGAAAAAATATAACCGTAGTTTCACTTCCAAAAATCAAGATAAATAAAATCAATTAAATATGATGTTATACACTTTTTATTGCAGTTTTTTGTTAAACAATCTTACAAGAATTGTTAATTCTTTTGAATACAAGATTGAGTTTTGGGATCCCAACATGAACCAATTTCACAACGCAACACACTTGTTGTTGGACCGCAAAAAATTAACTTGTTGCAATCTTTCGGATATGGCAAAAATTGCATGGCAGATTGTCGGCATAGAAAGTCAGGATCAATCAGTTTCGGTGGAGTAGCGGCAGTTGATACAATTAAAGGAATAGCTGGAGTAGTTGGTGGAGTAGCGGCAGTTGGAACAGATGGATATTCTAACGTAGCACAGCCCGCAAATTCTGGCAATTGACATTTCTCGATTTGGGCATTCCAATGCATATTATTCGAACAGCTCATAGTGTAAGTTGCATAATAGAGTGTGCAATCTCCCGGATAGGAACTATACTGAACAGGTTCTTCGAATGGAGTAGGTTCAACTGGTTGCAAATTTACGGGACAATTAGAATGCTCTTTATAATCACAGCGATAGTAAACCGAACTCCAATACATGTTTTGATCACATTGCTGCCGAATAGGTGTTCCGTTTTGGCAGGTATAATACGCGCTACAATCGTTAGGATCGGGTAACATCACGGGATGATTGGGATCATCTACGACTGGACATGGGCTTGGCTGTAACGAAATTATGAGAAACTGTAACAGGCATACTTTTATTAACTTTTTTACTTACCAATCTTTGGCCTACAGCACCATAGATACACGATACTGTGGTTGCTATAAGCAAGCAAATAGACCAGGAAAACTTCAGCACTGTAAAAAGGATATTTAGCAATATTTTGTAATATTCAATTAAACTTTCCTTCACTTACTTTTGTTTCGATTAATCAAAATCGGAGACAGTACTAAACCTACATATATTCACAGCCGCTTTTTATATCATTTCTTATCAGTCGCATAGGTCGAATGTGTATAGAGCAATCGCAATGTCAAGTGCAATTTATATATAAGTATTCTTGAAGTAAAGCCACTTCATAGGTCAATTGGATTTTTCAAGGACAGTCGAAGTTGACCACAAATAGATCTTAAATTAAATTAAACAATAAATATTTATATAGTTGATAATTCCGCTTGAAACACGTTACTCTGAAGTCTATAAAAACTCTTATAAAAACTTTTTGACTTCCACTTTTACTTCATCAGCCAAAAGTAAGTAATAGGAAAATGAGAATTGTAATTGTTTAACAAAATATGTAACTCTACTTCATTTTTAGTGACTTTGAAGTTTTTGATAATAACATTCATCGCGATGTCTATTTTAAATAATTTCGCCGCATCAAACTACATGAACGCCTTGACCAGTCATACACACCTTCCCTATCCTGGCAACTGTAATCTGTACTATAAAAGAATAATTGTGAACTGTGCCCCAAATTCATACTGGAGTGATAAATTACAGCGTTGTGGCGATATAAAATATTCCAACTGTCCCACGTCGGTTATAAGTCCATCTGCTGAGCCAAGTAATCCAAATTTAGTACAACTGTGTGCCAATCAAATGAACATGCTTATACCATATCCTGGCAACTGCAGTCAATTTATCCAGTGCGATTATATACCTTTTGTGAAGAGCTGTCCGCCATATCTTTTTTGGAACTCTGAATTGCTCACATGCGACAAGATTTGTGTCTAATACAACGATGCATACTTTCAGGCTGACCATAATAATATTCCGATTTATACTTTAATAAAATTTTATGATTGGCATAAATAAATTCGTTCAAACATTGATTATACTTGTAACTAAATATTCCACAGGTTCTATTTAGTTTATTTTACCTTCAGTATTAAAATATTTTTATCAGTTGCTTAGCCATATCATATAGCAACATATACTTATACTTATCTATACAACAAGATATATTGAATTCATATCTATATTAATTCAAGTTTTCATTCATTATTTGCTTGAAACTTGAAATATTTCAAGTAGTATAATAAAAGGTGTAAAAATTTCCCAAGAAATACTTGTACGATTAGTTAATCAAAAAGAAACAATTGAATTTAGTTATGAATCACATTGTTGTGATTTAATTTTACGTTTGTCGATTTGATTGAAAGATGTAATTTTATGCAAATCATGTCTACAGATAAGATAAATATATTTGTATTCAGCATGTTTAATTCTAATTAGATTTTGATAACGCAACGTTGCACTTGCAGATCATATAAATATAACGAGTTTAACTAAAAGTATCTTTAGTAACGACAAAATTGTTGAGCAAAATGAAATGTGGGTTTTGTAAAAAAAAGAAGCATCATTCTAAAGCAATATGCCAAGTACAATATAAAAATATATCTATATATATTTCAGTGATCTCCAGTCTACTAATATGCCTGGAGTTGATACTTCTGGTCACCGGCCTCAACGCCAAAGTATGTTTTACGTCCAACCCCACAACAGTGGCTCCCACAACACACGTTACGGAAACTGATTTCCCAGAAGAGCCAACTGATTCACCATCAGATCCCACTGATTTACCCACGGAGCCAACGGATTCACCCCCGGATCCCACAGGTTCACCCCAAGAGCCAACCGATTCACCCGTAGAGCCTACTGATTCTCCGATAGATCCAACTGATTCGCCTACAAAACCAACCGATTCACCCGTAGATCCTACTGATTCACCTACAAAACCAACCGATTCACCCGTTGATCCAACTGATTCGCCTACAAAACCAACCGATTCACCCGTAGATCCTACTGATTCGCCTACAAAACCAACCGATTCACCTGTTGATCCTACTGATTCTCCGATAGATCCTACTGATTCACCGACAAAACCAACTGATTCACCCGTAGATCCCACTGATTCACCAGTAGATCCAACTGATTCCCCTACAAAACCAACCGATTCACCCGTAGATCCTACTGAATCTCCGGTAGATCCTACTGAATCTCCGGTAGATCCAACTGATTCGCCTACAAAACCAACCGATTTACCCGTAGATCCTACCGATTCACCTACAAAACCAACTGATTCACCCGTAGATCCTACTGAATCTCCGGTAGATCCTACTGATTCTCCGGTAGATCCTACTGATTCTCCGGTAGATCCTACTGATTCTCCGGTAGATCCCACTGATTCACCAACGAAACCAACCGATTCGCCCACAAAGCCAACGGATTTACCTGAGGATCCTACTGATTCGCCTACAAAACCAACTGAATCACCTACAAGGGCTACTGATTCACCTACAACCGTATCTAGATCGACAACAACGGAAGCGGTTATTAATGCCGATAGTATGTGCCAGAATCATCCTGGAGTGGAATATCTGCCATATCCCTATGATTGCCATCAATTTATAAGCTGTGACGGAAATACGGGCTACATAAAGACTTGTCCATCAAATCTCTTCTGGGATTCAAAGCTCAACAGTTGTGAATCTGTTTGCGCCTAAAATGTTATTGTTAAACAAATAGAGCGAAATTGTCATTTTATTATCAGCTGAGTCTATCGAAAATAAAATATTGTAAATTGCATACCAAAGATTACCATTATTTAATTTATTCCGTATTGTTGGATTTACTCGCTTTGGACTACGATTAGTCAAGGCAAAGATATTAACCTTTTCAAAGTTTAAATATTTGAAGTCATTCATGTTGTTTGGAGCTATTATATAAATGTATTATCAAGTTACTTCATGATCACTATCGTTTATCATTATTGCACTTGACATTCAATCGCGAACTCGCATCCGATCGACATATAAATTCGGTATTATATGGGTGTGGTTCAATATAGTCTGCGGCTAGATGATTTTTGTCTTCCCGGAATTGATGCAAAAACGGTAAAACTCAATTAAAAAACTTGTAGATGATAAATAGGACTGATAACGGTTCACAGATCGATCGATGCTGATAAAGAAAAGTTGGGATCGTTATTTCACTAAGTGTATATAAAGGGTATGAAATTTTGGTAACATTGCGGAGTACAACCATACCAATAGCCGTGGAATATTAGAGAACATCTGAAATGAAAGGTTAGTTTCTAGAAATTCAAATTCAAATTCTTTTCTGGAAATAAATTTCCTTTTTTTGTTTAGTTACTCTGCTTGCTGTGGTAATTGTCGCCGCAGTGGCATCCTTAGCCGGTGCCGCCGATCCTGAATGCCTTTATCGCAAATTACGTGGCTTGGCCCCACATTGGCCCAATCCTGCAGATTGTGCTAGCTACTATCGCTGCAACAATAAGAATGCAATGAAAGCCATCACCTGCCCAGCAGGAAAGGAATATAATCCCAAGACTGGCAAATGCTCGACAGCAGGACGTGGTCTCTGCAAACTGTCGCTGGCCGCACCACTAATGCAGGTATGTTACCAATAAGTCACTTTTTGGATTTTACAGCTAACCCTCTGGTCCTGGTCAGGTGACAAATGTCTGTGCAGATGAGGTGTCCGGCGCCTGGTTGCCAAATATCAACTACTGTGGCGAGTATTTTATGTGTGAGAACGGTATGGCATATCCCCAGACCTGTCCACTCGGCTCCTACTTTAATGCCGAGCTCAGTCATTGCGAGCCCGATACAGACAACGAATGCTGGCAAAATATATGCATTAAACATCCGGATGGTTCCGTTGAGGCGAGTACAACAAGCTGTGCCAGTTACTATAGCTGCGAGAATCAGGAAGCCACATTGCAAAGTTGCACTAGTGGCTCGTACTTTGATGTTGAAGAAGGTGAATGTGTCCCAGATGACAAGGAAACATGCTGGGAGAATGTGTGTATTGGTAAAGCGGATGGTTCAAATACAGGTGATCCTACCAATTGTAATATATTTTACATATGCAACGATGGTAAGCCAATTGCTCAGGAGTGCCCAGTTGGCAGCTTCTTTGATCCAAATGGTCAGCATTGCATACCCGGCGATTGTTCCGATAAGGAAACGACCACAACTACAACTACAACCGAGTCACCTTCCACCGGTTGTGATTGCGCCAATGGTGTACGCGATGGGGATATGGTTGAGGATCCCGAGAATTGTCGACTCTATTACGTTTGCGACAATGGCGTCATGAAATCTGGTGATTGTCTCAGGGGCAATTACTTTGATAAACAGACTGAATCCTGTCAAGCGGATGCTGATAATACTTGCCCGGAAAGCTCAATGCCAGATTGTGAAAATGGCAACAAGGCAGTGGATGAGCAGAATTGTAATCAATATTTCGTATGCCAAAATGGAGTTTGGGAGTCGGAAACCTGCGAAAGTGGACAATATTTCCAGCCAGAATGCGAAGCTTGTGTAGATGATGATGAAAATGTGTGTCCACAGAGCAAAACATCCAATGATAAAGGACCAACAGTGACATCAATCATATTTGATCACTCCACTACCTGCCTAGAGAGTGAACCCATCCAGATGTCTTCAAACTGTTATAGCTACTTTGTGTGCATCCGTGGCAGCTGGAAGGAACAATCCTGTCCAGCTGGCTCCTATTTTGATGGCAAACGTGGCATTTGTCAAATCGACAAGCATAACAGATGTCCGGAGAACAGGATAATGCATTTGAGCGGATTGCGTAGCAAGAGAAGTGTTGAACAGGAACCGGACACTAACTGCACATGTTCCGACGGCAGTACCGAGGGTGATATGGTGCCACATCCAACGGATTGCGATAAGTATCTCATCTGTGTGAATCAGCAACTGATCGATGGCAGCTGCGGTGTCGGAAATATCTTCTGTAGCTCTCAGGGTATCTGTGTGCCGGATAAGGATGCCACATGTTGGGTCTGTGCCAATAAGCCCAATGGCTACCAAATGATCAATCCCACCGATTGCACCTCATACATCACCTGCAATAATGGTGTGGCCAGCTCGAAGACATGTCCAGCTGGTGAATATTACACTGGATCTGTTTGTCAGATTGATGTGACCGGACAGTGTATAAATCCCTGTAGCTGTGGCACTGGAATTGTTCCACATCCCGTTTGCACCAAGTACTTCCAATGCACCGATGGTGTTCCCCAAGTGGTCGATTGTCCCGTCAATCAGGCCTACGATTCAACGACCCAGAAATGCTCTGCCAAGGTCACTGGCTGCAATGCAACACTTTGTGCCACCGCAGAGGATGGCACTATCATTCCCATTGAGGGAGAGAACACCAAGTTCTACATTTGCTATAACAATGTAGCCACAATACGAGCGTGTCCAGCCAATACGGCTTTGGATCCAACCTTCCTGATCTGCCTGCCCGTTCCAAGTGTACGTTGCTGTTAAGCATAACATAGCACTGAACTGTACTAATTAGTTAATCAAATTCATTATCATCTTTAGTGCTCCTGCGATCAATCCAAGTGCAACAATAACAATCTTTATGCGTCCTATCCGACCCTGAACGATGACAATTCTACCTTCTGCTACTGCGAATCTGATGGCGCCTATGTCAAGTCATGTCCCACGGGTTACACCTTTGACTCTTGTGAAAATATTTGCACCTTTGTAAGATTTACACTTAATAATTTAATTAATTAGTTTGTTTTATTTACAGTTTATGCATTTTATATTCTCTAGACGGGTCCATGTGATCCCAAAGCTTGCACCGATGCCGAAGAGTACAGTCCCTCGATTGACTACGAGGATTCCAACAGCTTCTGTTTGTGTCGCGCCGGACAACCGGTTCCAGTGCCATGTCCCATAGGCTATACGTTCAATCCTAGCCAGCTCCTTTGCGTTCTCATCCCAATACCAGATGTAAGTGAAAATGCTTTTGATCACAAAATGAATCACTTATCCTATTTTATTTGTTCCAAATTATAGCCCAGATGTTGTAGCGGCTACTGTACTGATAAGCCAGATGATACGACCTATCCGGCCATTGATATAGACACTGGATTCTGTTTGTGCATAGATGGAGTGCCATCTTTCAGGGATTGTCCACCGGACAAAGTCTATGATCCAACCTTTGAGATGTGCCTACCGCCCGTTGTAAGTGCAAAAGCAAAAATAATCTATTGTTTCATTATTTAATAACTATTCTCTGATCAACAGGCTGGTGCCAACTGCACCTGTAATGAGTGTAATCCTGCGGAATGTACCAACTCGCTAGAATTTGAAGTTTTCCCTGCGGAAGGCAATGATAGTGGATTCTGTTACTGCAAGGAGTATTGTCCGGTGTTCACCGAGTGTCCGTCTGGTACAACCTTTGACTCCGCTATGGGACTTTGTCTGAAACCACCGGTAAGCCAACCATCTATCATCGATTTGAGTTTGATTAACGGAGAGAAAGAGGAATGTTTATGATCGTTATTGATTTTTAGGGTCCCGTTGTCTGTGATGCCACACAATGTGATACATATCTGGATTATCAGCCATATCCAGCGCTAAATGGTACCAATGGCTTCTGCTACTGTGAAGGCGGCATTCCCAACTATTCTCCCTGTCCGGACGACAAAGTCTTTAGCGCAGCTGATTCCATGTGCCTGGCACCAGTGGTAATGTTGGATTGAACATTTATTGCTTCTATATAATTTATTAACTTTTCAATCAACTCTTAATAGAATGGAGAAATGAACTGTTTCTGTGACTCGGAAAAATGCAGTTGCCTTCCCGACTTTCAGTCATTCCCCTCCACGAATGCAGATGATGACACCAGCTTCTGTTATTGCAATGGCGGAAATGCCTTCTACACCAACTGTCCCAATGATAATGTTTACGATGCCGCCGAAGGAATGTGCCTAAAGAGATCGGTTCGTAATAATTGATGATAATATGTGAGAACTTAATAATAAAATGATCCCATTCTTGAACAGGTTTCCGAGTGCATCTGTACGGCAGGCAAATGTGCAACTCTTCCGCCCAATGCTAATTATGCAGCCCTGAACACCACATCAGGTTTCTGTCAGTGTGTCGATGGTGCTGTGATCTATGAAGCATGTCCATCTGGCAAGCAATACAATGAACAATTCTCCCTCTGCTTGACCTCAACGACACCCAAAGCCACCAATCAAAACTTATGTGATGCCACCAAATGTCTGGACCAGCCAGAGTTCTCAACCTTTGCCCTACCCGACACAACCAGCGGCTTCTGCCTTTGCGAAGCTGACGGTACAGCCAGATATGCCAACTGCGCCGATGGACATATGTTTGATGAGATCCTTGGATCGTGTATCGTGAATGTTTGTGATCCTATGCAATGCCGATCACGTCAACAGTTCGAGGCATTCTCCGCAAAGAACACTACAAGAGGTTTCTGTGCCTGTGATATCATGCCAACCTATTATCATTGTGCCAGCGGACATTTCTTCAATGCCAGTCTAGGAGTTTGCGTGAACGAAGTAACCACAATGATTGCGGCCTGTGATCCTCGCGATTGTAGAAATCGTCTACAAAACGAGGCCTTTGAGGCGAAGAATACCTCAGAGGGTTTCTGCACCTGCGATGGATCCAATGAGGTTGTCAGCTATCACAAATGCGCAACGGGAATGCTTTTTGATCACACCCTCAATATGTGCTTGAGCAGCACACATGACGTTCAGAAGAGATCGGTAGCCGTTGAGCCGGAGGAAAAAGTAAGATCAATATCATTGTTTAAGAAATTCTTTCAGAAACTAGTATAAAAAAAATCTTACCGAATGCGACCCAATGCCTGCCTGTAATGACCTGATATACCCAAAAGTAGACCTATTTACCTATAATCATATTGTACATACATATATCATTATGTACTTACCTATATCGTATATACCTCTATGCTTGTTATTTGTCTGTAGTTATTATGAGATACATACATATGTTATGAGAAATTCCGCTTGCTCAAATTATATATATAATCAAATCTAATCCAAATATACTACATATGTTTATTTACTCACATGTGCGAACTTTTTTATTTCGATCTCGAATGGATCTGGGTAGTCTTAACTAAACCTCGTATATAGACTGTTCAAGTAACACTTTAATTCTTCTGGCCCATTAGAAGGGGTTCATGTTGTGGGTCTTAAATGGCGAGGGGAAATTAAATGTGTAATAAAATTTTTCCGATATTTTTTCCATATATTGCAGTTTGGCTGTGATGTGAATGAGAAGCGTTCGTTTCCCGCAAACTGTTCCCAATATGAGATCTGTGTGGATGGAAGTTGGCGTAGACGTACCTGCTCCGAGGAGCGTTATTACAATCCGGAACAGCAGCGTTGTCTGGAGCCACGTGACGATATGGTGTGTAGTTATGCTCGAGTACCCGGACTGCCTGAATGTAATCTTCGCAGTGAATCTGAAACAATTCCAAGTCGAAATGGAAAGTTGAATTGCTTGCAATACTTTCGCTGTAATGCCGGCAGATGGCGCTTGCGTAGCTGTCCCAAACGTCACTATTATGCTGCCAATGTGAACACTTGTCTGCCTATGCCAACAAATGTATCAGATGACATATGCACGTGGATTAATCGCACGGAACAGTCAACGGAATGTGTTCATCTTGCTGCACGTCCTGCGCCAAGGAGTTGCTCGACTTTCCTAATGTGCACGGATAATGCCTGGTGGGTGCAACAGTGTCCGCTGGGCATGTACTTCAGTCGCGCCCACAACTACTGTCTGCCCAACGATGCCAATCAGTGTCGCCCTGAGGGGAATACCAACTGCACTGAGGGACAGACACGTGGCATCGCCAGCAGTTGTCGCTCCTACGAGCTGTGTGTGGGTGGTAAATGGAGCAACAGGACTTGCAAGCCTTTGGAGCAATTTGAACCACAACTCGGTTGCATTCCCAACGAAGGAAGCTGTCATGGCAACGGATTGCGACGCTCCTGTATGGCCGGCGAGCTGCGTTCAATACCCAAATCCACCAGCGAATCCAATTGCACCCAAGTGTTTTACTATTGCGAGTCGGATGAATGGCAACCGGCGAGTTGCCTACGTGGACATAGCTTCGATCGGGAACTGAACAAGTGTCAATCCCAGGACAAGTGTCAGGTCTTGCTCAAGGATCAACTAGCATTGCCAAGTTGCCAGCGGCAACCGAATGGACAGATGGTGCCACATCCGGATGACTGTACACGTTTCTTCATCTGTCTGCAAGAGCAACCGGCTCTTCAACAGAACTGTGCTGCCGGCAGTTTCTTTGATGCAATCCTTGGCTACTGTCGCCCCAACGATGGCAGTTGTCAGCATATTGAATCAATCTGTGCCAACAAAACGCTGGATGCTCTAGTTCCCCATCTGCACAACTGTCGTGCCTATTACAATTGCTCCAACTCCGTTCAGAATGCGACGCAGTTGCTCTACTGCCCCAAGGGTCAGTATTTTGATAGCTCCCAGCTGCAATGCCGCTTGGACATGGGTCAGTGTAAGCAGCAGATAATGTCCGATCCTGAAACGAGTCTAGGACTCTGCACTGGACTTATCCATGGCGCTCGTCTGCCGCACAAGCTGTATTGTAATCTCTACTACGTCTGTGTACGTGGTTTGGCCATCTCAGTACAGTGCGAGGAAAATAAACGATTCAATGCCACTTTGGGGTACTGTATGCCAAAGTTGGATTCGGATTTGGAGTGCCTACATGGTCAGCTGGACGTTAATGTCACAAGTAGCGCCGTTTACAGCTGCGACACGCTGCACGATGGCAGCTATGTGCCGGACTATCTTGACTGCACCAGATACTACATCTGTGCTGGCGGAATTGCTTTGACCCAACACTGTTCCTTGGGCACTTACTTTGATGCGGAACAGTTGCTTTGTCTGCCGGACGATGGACACTGTCCCTATGTTGCGAATGGGAATGCGAATGGGAATGGAACTGCCAACGCAACTAGTATTCGGGACTTGCCACCCAATCCTCTGCTCTGTGAGGGAAAACATGGTTATATTATGCCAGACACGTCCAATTGTAACAACTTTTATATATGCATCTCCAACAAACTGCGTAGTGATCGCTGCTATGAGGGATACTTCTTCAATGCCACCCTGTTGCAGTGCCAGCCCTCGAATTCAACCACCGAGGAGGAGAAGGACGTGCAGCCCGAAGCAAAGAGTGATTTGGTAACCGAACAAGAAAATATGGAGAAGCCAAATCAGGCACTAGAGAAATGCAAGGATGCTCCTACGGATTTCCTCAGTCTCTGCGACTTCATCAGCGAGGGATCATCCATTGCTGAGCCAGGTGACTGTCGTCGCTACATCAGTTGTGACCAGGATGAACCCAGTTCCCAGCGTTGTCGCAATGGCGAAAGCTTTGACAGTCTCCTCGGCATTTGTCGTCAAAACGACGGCACCTGTCTAATGGAAAATGGTGAAAGAGTCGGCGTGTGCAGTGGAAAACACGGACAACTAGCACGTGACATTCACAATTGTCGGGGTTACTTCCTGTGTGTTCATGGCCAGAAGATCGAGGCCGAGTGCGAACAGGGATATTACTTTAATAAGGCGACAAATACGTGCCAGCTAGATGTGCAGCAACACTGCAACGGCAATTCCAATGAAATGGCAAAGCCAAAGATCGATGACTGATCTATAAAACTAATGTTAATTCTTTAACTGCTATATAAATTTAAGATGTTCTTTTTTTGGTGTTGGTCTCAATAAATTAATCTATGGTGAAGGTTAAAACAAACATATTGTATGGGTAATATTGGGCTAAATAGTCTTTGAGGTGGAGGTGTTCGTACGGACAATTTTCTTTTAAGCAAGTTTTCTTAATTGAGAAATTTGTAAATCTTATAAGTTAGCCTAACACAATTTAACTAAACTTTGCAAAAGTTAAATAAACATAAATTTCCATAAAAGTTATCAACTCTTAAACAAAATGACCCACGTGCCCAGCCAAAGTAAAAGTTTTAATCGGGAACAGTGGAAGAAATAAGCAGAAAGAAAGGTAGTGTGAGAGAGAGAGAGAGAGCGCGACACATGAAAATAATAAACCACTTTGATTATCTGTAGGATACTCACAAATGTGCTGCTTGGATGGGAATTAGGGGTATATAATACATATATGTATATGGTATGGTAAAGGCAAATGCAAAGGCATTTGCGTCAGCAGTTTGAGAATTGTGGGGGTTCTGTCACAATTCAAAATAGAATAGAGTGGACATACAGTGACAAGCTGTCCAGTTGTAGTCCTTTGATTGTCCTGCGAGCGTTGCAACTACTCGTTGCTGGTCATTCGCGTGCGAGAGCTATAGCAAATCGGACGAAAACCTCCTTCAGTGCTCCGTCCATTAGATAGTCGGAAATTGTGTGTTTAGTAACTAATAAATATGGACACGCGAGCGAATGTGCATAACAAAAAAATTTTATATGTGAACAATGATTGAAAGCATTTCGAAATCAATACATATAAATCACATTTATAAATCATAAATAATCGTACTTAATTCGAAGTACTATTTTGAATAAGGCATTTGAAATCAATAATCGATTATTAATAGAGAACTTGAAAAATGACAACGTGGAATCAATAAACCTTCAATTGCTGTGATTGTTTCTATGGCATGGGACTTTGCACAACTGACAAAATAACCACAAACGACCATCAATACTACAAAAGCATTTAGCAACTCCCCCAAACAGGTACAATAGTATATTATATTTATTTATTTATTTATCACAAATGGGTCACAAAATGAGCACTCAAAGTCAATGCGTATTTGAGTATTTGGAGTAGCCAAGTATTCGGGAACTACCTCTTCTGATATCTTTTCGAATTGGGTTCATTTCTTAATTGGGTTTATTGAAATACTCACACACAAATTACACTCCCATTCATCATCATCATCATCATCCTTATACATCCTTGACAATTGACGTTCAACACAACGGAGTTAAGCAACAAGTTTATTTATTTACATTTATCGATCCAATTACATGTCGACTCCTGAACTAATGAACTTTATCATATGGACATATGAGGTCATATTTGAGGCTCATACGTACGTACGTACATCAATGTAACATACGTATGCGTGAGTCAAAGTCATTCAAACTTATGACGTTACATTTGTACTGACATAGACAACTAACTATAAATACATATCTCGTGTTTGTACAATATATAAATATACTAAAACAGTAACAGTTTTATTAACAATTAAGCCACACTTAACCACACGATTTGCGACTAGGCAATGCCCTTTATCATTTCAGTATATTACAATCTATACTAAGTTCTGTAGTAGTAATACAGAATAAAATAGGCTTAATATACGATATAGAAATAGGCTAAAAAGAAATAGAATAGATAGAATTTAAACAAGATATGCTAGGATAAGAATGAGCATTTTCTAATATCACGTATACGCATTTATATTCAACTTTTTTATATTTACAGCTCTTAAATTTCTAATTCACTATAAAATTTTCAAATTATTTAGATAGTTTACTTCAAGTTACTATATTTTAAACTAACTTTTAAACCAAAAATGTTCTCAAAGTATATGTGTTATTTTTTTAAATTTAAACCCAAAATATTCGTTTAAAGGTTTATCCTTTTATAGTCGGTTATGCCTCACATATTGTTTTAATAAATATGCTACGCTCTTTAATTATCTATACTTGTATGTACCCGTATTTACATATAATAAAGGTAATTCCTTTAATATATTGTGTTATTATATGTTAGTTTTAATTGGAATGAGTGTCCTTCAGGGAGTTGGGTCGCGCACAGTGAGTAAAAAAACGCAGTTGGTGAGGAATATTTATTCAAAAATTCGTGCTCTTACACAGTGCACAGTGTGATAAAACGTGCTGTTATGAGGGAAAAAAGTTGCTGCATAAGAAATATTATTTACACAAGTTGTTGATTTGATTCCTAATGATTACCGCCGACCCAAAATAGTTGACTTTTGAGAGTTGTATTTAAAGTTGTGTAACACACGCAATTGACGTGGTATTGGATGGTGAATGGATGGAAGGATGTATTATATGCATCGGAAAGGACAAATGGAAATGGAAATACATATTTAATTATGTGTACGATGACAGGTGTGTTTTTCTACCTCGCGCTGGAAATTGTAGGTCAAATTATAAAATAGTTCAGTCCAAAAATGCTACTCATTCATATACAGACAATACTAAACACGGACGGTACTCATACATAAGGTACTCATAAAGCAATGTCCTTTTGCTTTTTAAGCCTGTTAACAAAGTGAACCGCATAGACAAGCAAGTTCTAGTTGTAAAATGAGCAGTCATGCAGAGTTGCCGACGGGCAAATCGAATATATTTCAAATACGCATCGATAGCGTTGATGAAGACAGCAATTCACCCATTACGGATGCCAGTTCGCGGGAGGATTTAATCGGAAGTGCAGCTGCCGAAAGTGAGAAGGCAAATGAGCAATCGGCATTTCAGTTTCCCAGTGAGCAAAAGTCAAAAGTTAACATAATTAAATGTGTTTTAAGAGTGTTCGTTTCGTAGGATTCCTCTCCGTGCCTATATTACGCAGTCCTCGGGATAAAAAGACAATAGCATCACGGCGCGAAGTCTTCTCGAGTCCGGCCAAAAGTGAGCGCATGATACGCAGTAGCCAGCCTAAAGTCAGGCCCAGAAGACTTAGCCAGGATAGTGGCATAGTAGCTGGTCGCTTAGTTGGCTATGGTGTAAGTACTACCAACTCCAAAGCATAAATCTATATTTAAACCATTGACTCTGCTCCGTTAGGAAAGCCCTCTAAACGATTTGAGTGATTTACACATTCGACCACCGATGGACGACAATATCTATAGCTTTCTGCAGGAAGAAAGGCAAGCAGCTAGCACGCCAATTCCTACCGGTTTGCCAAAAACTCGTAAGAAGGCAGTCTCAACATGTGAAAACTCCTCAGCGGCGTATACGGAAAAATGGCTAAACTCCTCGGTGATGCGCAGCAGTAATGGATCCTACTACCAAAAGACAAATACGATTGCAATGCCGCTACCCACACATCTGGAAACGGAGTCAGCCGAACCCAGTCCCACCCAGGCATTTGGGCCGAAGATCGTTGGCAACCATGAGGAAGATATTCCCGGCACCGCAATGCGACGTACTCTGGGCCTAAACCTAAGTCCAGTGATGATTGCACGCAAGTCCATTGCTGAGGATAATGTAGATGAGTCCTATGAGATTGTGGAATCCTCGCATTCGAATGTCTTGAACGATCAATTTGCATATAGACAATTGATGACTACAGAGAGAAAAACCTCTACGGGGGAAAATAGCGTGGCGGGAAGTTACGCCAGTAGTCGAAAGGCCAGCAAGAGCAATAGCCTAACGGGCAGTGATGATAGACGAGTTAGCAAACAGGATCGGGAAGGTCTCGATCCAGAATCGCTGTTATTTCGAGATGGTCGACGAAAGGTGGACATGGTGCTGGCCTGGGAGGAGGAGGACTTGGGTGTAATGACCGAGGCGGAGGCACGTAGGCGCGATATACGCCGCACTTTTATGGACAATCTTGTAAAGGAGGGACTCGAAGTGGAACTGGAGGATAAATCGCAGTCCTTCAACGAGAAGACGTTCTTCTTAAAAGTACATCTGCCTTGGCGTCTGGAAACGCGTCTCGCTGAAGTCATGAATCTAAAGTTTCCCATCAAACGTTTCATTACCATATCCGTAAAGCCATCTTGGGTAAGTCGAGGTATGCTAGATCAGCAGTATATGGTATATTGTGCTCTTCTGTAGGATGAGGAAAACGTGGTGATGCGCAATGTGCACTACTGGAAGGAAGTCTGGCAACGCTTAACCAAAAAGATACAACTCGATCAAAATCTGCTGGAGGGTGAAACAACTTTTAAAGCAGCCACCGCCAATGGCAATCCAGAGGAACAGTAAGTTAATTAGGAAGATCGTATTAAAAAATATGAAATAACATTGCGATCTACTACAGGTTCATTGTTAAAGATCGTGCTACAGCTTATACCAGTGCACAAAGATCATTGATGGTGATGCAGGTGCTGATTCGCACACCGTACGATGAGAGTGATCGGAGTGGCATTAGGCGATTACTGAATGATGGCACCTATCTGGGCTGTTTTCCCCTGCACGAGGGTCGCTACGATCGTCCGCACTCGAGTGGCATATCGCTCGATCGCCGTGTGCTCTATCAGACCTGGGCACATCCATCCCAGTGGTATAAGAAGCAACCGCTTTGCTTGGTTCGCAAATACTTTGGCGATAAAATAGCTTTGTATTTCTGTTGGCTGGGCTTCTACACCGAAATGTTGGTCTATCCGTCTGTAGTGGGCACACTCTGCTTTATCTATGGCCTGGCCACATTGGAATCGGAGGATAATACGCCCAGCAAAGAGATCTGTAATGAGTATAGCACGGGAAACATAACTTTGTGTCCGCTCTGCGATAAAGCTTGTAGCTACCAGAAACTGTCGGAATCGTGTCTCTTCTCGCGACTGACATATCTATTTGACAATCCCTCAACAGTATTCTTTGCCATCTTTATGTCCTTCTGGGGTGAGTCTATAGCATTTCTTTTACCAATTACAACTAGACAAGTGAATACTTTTTTAGCTACCACATTTCTGGAGCTCTGGAAGCGCAAGCAATCGGTTTTGGTTTGGGAATGGGATCTACACAATGTGGATATGGATGAGGAAAACCGTCCGGAGTTTGAAACAAATGCAACCACATTTCGTATGAACCCGGTGACTAGGGAAAAAGAACCCTATATGTCCACCTGGAATCGAGCCATACGATTTGTCATTACGGGCAGTGCTGTGCTCTTTATGGTGAGTAATACCCTCAATATATCAATATTTTCATCTCATAATATTATAATGTATCTATTGGCAGATATCGGTTGTGCTTTCGGCCGTGCTGGGTACCATTATCTATCGCATAACCCTCGTCTCAGTTATTTATGGCGGCGGTGGATTCTTTGTTAAGGAACATGCCAAACTATTTACCACCGTAACCGCTGCTCTAATCAATTTGGTGGTCATCATGATTCTAACTCGAGTTAGTAAATGGGTAGTATAATTAACTGATGTTTATTTAACACATTTTTTATAGATCTACCACCGCATGGCTATTAAACTGACGAACTTGGAGAATCCACGCACACACACCGAATACGAAGACTCTTATACGTTCAAAATCTTCTTCTTTGAGTTTATGAACTTTTACTCATCGCTCATTTACATAGCATTCTTTAAAGGACGCTTTTTCGACTATCCGGGCGATGATCAGGCGAGACGCAGCGAGTTCTTTCGACTCAAAAATGATATATGCGATCCAGCGGGCTGCTTGTCAGAACTTTGCATACAATTGGTGAGTTACTCTTTGTATAAGAGCTAATTAACAGTATAAGAAAGCAGTGGTTTTTATGAAAGCAGCTTGCAAGCAGTGCTAATGCAAATGAAAACCTTTTCTAGCTTAACGAATTGCTGTATTTACTAATTTATATACAATAAGTTTTAATTATTAACTATTTTAATTTCTAAAATTCATTTAATTTTTCATGTCTCTTACCTAAGGCCATCATCATGGTGGGCAAGCAGTGCTGGAACAACTTTATGGAGTATTTGTTTCCCAAATTCTGGAACTGGTGGCGTCAGCGTAAGCATAAACAGGTATTTAATCAAGCTATAAATTTAACTTAAACTTAATAAAAATATGTGTTACTATCAGGCCACAAAAGATGAATCTCATTTGCATATGGCCTGGGAGCAGGACTATCATATGCAGGATCCCGGACGTTTAGCACTCTTCGACGAGTACCTGGAAATGAGTAAGTAATCGTGTTAAATATACAAATATATTTTAATGTATTTAATTATTTTACAGTACTGCAATATGGTTTTGTCACACTGTTTGTGGCCGCATTTCCACTGGCACCGCTTTTTGCGCTGCTTAATAATGTGGCCGAAATACGTTTGGATGCCTACAAGATGGTCACCCAGGCTAGACGACCCCTGGCCGAAAGGGTGGAGGACATTGGGGCCTGGTATGGCATATTACGCATCATAACATACACGGCCGTCGTATCGAATGCTTTTGTGATCGCCTATACAAGTGATTTCATTCCACGGGTGGTCTATAAATTTGTTTACTCGGAAACACACACTTTAGCGGGTTACATCGAGCACTCACTATCCATATTCAATACCTCTGACTACAAGGAGGAATGGGGTGCCACAAGCAGTGAACGCGATCCGGATACATGTCAATATCGTGGCTATCGGTAAGCAGTTTGTGTTATATTTGAAGATTCTATTTTCAATGCTTCCTTTATCGATTCCAGTAATGGCCCCAAGGACTATGAACCCTATGGACTGAGTCCACACTACTGGCACGTATTCGCCGCTCGTCTCGCCTTCGTTGTGTGCTTCGAGCATGTGGTGTTTGTGTTAACCGGTGTCATGCAGTTCATCATACCCGATGTACCGTCGGAGGTCAAGACACAAATGCAGCGTGAACAGCTGCTGGCCAAAGAGGCGAAATACCATCATGGCATTAAGCGTGCTCAGGGTGACAATCAGGATATATTGAGTTTGTTCCGAGATGCCAGCAATCGCAACTCATTGGCCGGCAGTCAATTGAATCCACGCGGCAGTTGGGCACGACGATTTAGTCGCCTGAGTGATGGACTGGACGCCCATGTGGAGGTGGCGGCACGTCCACGACGATCGGTGGAGTCTACGGTATGGGAGGTTTCCTGACACGAGGAGGAGGCCGGCGAAACTGATCCACCCATCAATCAAACAAACAGTTGAGAATAGAAAATAGAAGGACACAAAGTCTATGATAATCTATTCCTCTCCATATTAAATATTTACATTTAAACTATTACTTTCAATTTGGTGCAAATATGTTCTTTATCAATTTTATTGCAAATAAATTTAATGTTATGTATGTATTGTATATATGTAAACAGCGATAAATACTTGAATGTAAATTATATTCATTGAATTAAGCAAGCAGTGCAAAGTGTGTTGCTGTTGGTTCAGCAACTAATAGCAAAGCGCGCATTACAGCAATGTTAATGCGTGTGTGACTGTAAAGCGCACATGCGTACGACTTATGTTAGGATAACAGAGCGCTTTTAAGTAAGAGAGCGGCTGGCGCTTGAACAGAACGCGCTGTACAGTGATGTTAAAGCATAACAGCGCTTCAACATTTCATTTAATTACCAACACTTGATTGTAGCTATGGCTAGTTGTATAAGGCAGTATAAGAGGACTCCCGTTGCCCAGAGCAACCAGAGCCAGGGAGGCATTGTTTACTTTATCAAGTTAACGTTTAGCAGAATTTGACTATTTCAAATAAATAAATTAAATATAATAATGAATAAGAAACTTTCACCAGAGGATGCATTCTATGAAAATTTAACGTTGGGCCTAATTAAAACTTTATGTAAGTCAATTAATTTAAATAGAGAAATCTTTTAATTCTTCCATATAATCCTAGCAAATGTACCACGCGTCTGCAATGTTAATTTGGAGCGACGTCAGCCGCTGAATCTCTGCCAGGTGGTCAACTGGGAGCAAAGGCATTGTGTCTATCTGCCCGAGGACATGAAGAAGTTTTATCTGTCCACCGACGGATTCGTGCTCAACTGGAGCTATCAATATGCGCGTAAGTTTAGCAACATAACAAACATAATATTCTAAAATCCTTGTACATCTTACAGCTAACGATACGCGACGAGTGGGGTATATACACTTTCCCCATCTGCTGCAGGTAACACTGCTACGTGAAAACATTGAGCACACGCACTCTGCAGCCTCGACGACTGCAGCTGGAACAACTGGTGCGTCTAGCTCTGGCGCCAAGGACAAGAGCGATAATGCTGCGCCCATCATAATGCCCAAGACGAAAATATTTGAAATTAACAATATTAACGAGGTGGCCAAGGTAAGTTTAAGCTTTAAAGCTTAAACTATGCTTTATAATTTACTTCTCTGTAGGTTTGCATGTTCTATGAATCAACGAATTCAAATAATCCCAAGTTTTATCTCTTGGAACTCAATACGCTGAGTTGGCAATTTCTGGCCGAAACCTTTAGTGAATACTTACGCATGGCTATTGCCCACTTGGGTCTGCCGTATTGGGAGTTGTGCTTCTCCAGCTTTGGCTTACCCTCCTGGACGGAGCAATTGTTTCTGCTGCTGGCTCCACATTTGCTGGAGAAGCATGAACTGCGACGGGGACGCATTATAAATCCTGCCTGCGAGCATCCATACAACATAATTGATCCGAACATATTTCGTGGTAAACCAAAGAGTTTGGCCAAGACCTTGACAAACAGTGGCAAAACACACAAGTGAAGTGCAGATTTTTAACACTTTATGGGTCAGGATGCTCCTAACACACTGTTGAAATTGTGTAAAACCGTAGAATTTTGTTTTGTAGTAGAAAAAGTTAAGTAAAGTAGTAATTTGAGTACTAAAATGCTCCTTGCACTCTGTAGAAATAGCAGGAAATTGTAAAAGTTAATTTTATAGTAGCTAAAATTTCTTATAGTTACACTACTCGTCTAAAAAACTGAATATTATATCTAACACAAGGTCTTTAATTCTCCCAAAAATAGCAGAAAACTATAATACTTAATTTTATGGTAGAAAAGTTGGATAAACTGTATTTATTTGGTTAACAAATGCACACATATTTTTTGGCCAAAACGTGCCACAAATTATACTAAAAACATGAAATTAAATGAGAATTTTTGAATGAAAGACGAAACTAATAAAAGTCGGCACTCTTATCCTCCAAATCGGCTAACATTTTATCTCTAATTTGTGGTCTGGGATCTTCCTTAATCTCCGTCGGCACCGCTCCCACCTGACCCAGCATATACTCCAGTTCATCCACTGTGAGTTTTTCGCCACGCAGCTCTATGGGACCAATGAACTGTTTACGCATTGCTCCCTCATAGTAGACGAATATGGTGGGCAGGTTCTTTTCGGGGAAATTGGGTATACAGGTGGTGGCAATGGAGCGCATAAACTTGGTCTGTGGATAGCGCAGAGCCAGCTGCTGCATATGGTGATGGATGAGGGCACAGAGTGGTACACCGTTGGCATAGAGATGTATTACCGCCCAGATGCCCTCACCGGCCTTGGTCACCTCGTTGACATAGTCTTGGCCCGATATTTCACGTACACTACCGAATCTTGCCTTCTCCGCCGTGGCACGCATTTCAGCCATGCGCTTTTGCCGATACTTCTCGAGCACCTCTTCGTCCTCGGAATCCTCCAGTTCGTCGAGTTCATCCAGTGACATGTCATCGATTTTCTTATCCCGCTGTCCCTCTTGCAGGGGCAGATCTGTGCGTCGCTGGATGGCATCGTCCATTAACGACTGGATTTGATCCTCTGTGATTTCGGCCTCTTTCGCCTTGGGTCCAATGATTCCCTTGGCACGCAGCACATCATTCCACTCGGTATCGTCATTGGGATCCTACAAAATACACAATAAAATGCACACGATTCACTTTTCATTCATGTTTCATGGTGTGTCGATGACCAAATATGGAAATATTTGGTTGTACGAATTGCCATTCACCGTTGAATGAACAACAACAAAGCCGCAATTGTAATACAACTGCTTTTACTCCAAAACGTACCTGCATTGTTACTTGTAAATTAAATTTAGTTCAGCACTATTAAATATAAATTTCTTAAAAATTCTTTAAATATTCTAAACTAAAAATAAAATTGAAGTGACTAATATCCACACTGTGGAGCAGCAGACTAAACGATGTCGATAGCAAAATATCGAGTATTGCACTATCGATAGCGATTTCAAATCGTTACGTGAACACTGCGCAAGTAGCCAGAAGGTGGCGCTAATTGGTGATGCGAAATAACTGTTAGTCTATTTGCTTAAATTGCATGCAAAGAAAAACTGCATTATTTAAAAAATACAATAAAATTTCAAATGTTTTTAAATATAAACATTCAATGTAAACGTATAACTTGCATATGTCTTATATACATTTGAAAACATAAGCTTTGGCGCAGCTATGTTAACAGCAGTCATGTTATCGAACATACTGTTAAATAATTTGTAGCAGTTGGAAACTCTGAAACTCACAGAATTTGTAAACTTTGACAATTGCGGGACGTTTGACGGCGTTTGTATTTGGCGAACAAGAAAAAACGTGTTGAAATTATTTGAGTAAATTAAAAACTTGAATAAATATAAATGTACAAAGTGCAGTTGTAAATAAGTTAAACGAATACACACAAAATAGTCGAAATAACTCCAACGCATACAACAACAAGCCGCAGCATCAGCAATAAGTTTTTGAAATCTGATGCCTTTTCACTCTAACTGTATAATTTACGATGTGCTCTAAGCGAAACGTACACGACACTGCGTAAATCCGCTCTTAAGTGGCAAGCAAAGAGCATTTTAAGGAGAGAGCATTTTGTGTGAAACGTCTGCAGTATTTTACAGCCAGACAGTTCTAATTCAACATCACAACTAATTGGTTGTGCGATAAGCGGAGTTAGTAAACTCGAGCTATGTATTCATTTATCTACCAACTGCTAAGGCCCTACGAAAAGGAGCGACAATTAAATAAGGAACGTCTGGAAATTGAGAATAACTTTCTAGACGAAGATGTTATTACGCCGACACAGCACAAATCGGATGCCAACTGCGATGATGATGCTTCGGATATTTCGGAGAAGCAAGTTGAAGATACAACTACGAATTGTTCTAAACGCAAAGGCGTTATCACTCAACTCAAAGCCACACATGGCATCATCGATGATAACATTTCATTTGAGAAACAAACTGCAGCGATGTTTCAAGACTTGCACATTGGCTCTATGGTGGAGTATTTAGTCTACACAACTGAGCATAATGTTGATAAGGTTGTTAAAATTGAAAACATTATCGAGCATAGCTGGGAGGAACCAACGAATGCGAAAGTAAGTCATACAAAAAGAGGTACAGAATAGAGAGGCTCAGAAACTGAGCTCATTGTATGCATATATATATATTTATGGGCTTTGCATACCACATTGTCCAATGTAAAATAAACTAAAAATTTTTTACATTCCTTTTCTTATCGCTATTCGTTGCACTGTAACAACAAATCGAATTTCGTCAGGATATATAATATAATATCAGCTGGGTCAACACTTTGTTTAGTAGATATATCTTAAGGAACTAAAAAGTTTTCTACATGTTGTACCTCTCCGATCCTAACTAGATTTGAATATAATAATAAAAATATTAGTTAGTTTCGAAAAGGTATTTTAAAAAACAAAAAGTTTTCAGTTCTAAACAAATAATAGAGTTGTCTTTCCATTCGATTAGATATTAAATATATGTACATATATATTTCCAACTAAACTATAATTAAAATGAACCAAATATCTAATCCTTCATTATTATACTTTTAGACCAAGGATTTATTGGAATCATTGAAACTGGAGAAACCGACCTATTTCAATACACAGCAGCGTAATATTCTGGGCGTGATAAAGCAGCGTTTGCCCGCCTCCATTGAGGTGGAAACTGACTATGGCGAACTATCGGTTAATATGGACAACATCGAGATTAGTTTTATACCCAAAAAGGGGGATAATGTATGCCTCGAATGCAATGTGCAGCTAGACGAGGGCTATGTCGATAAACAGGGTGAGATACTGGCAGTATTGAAGGTAATGCCAGCGCGCATTCAAAGCGATCAGAAATGTGTTGTGGAGCGTGTGTTTGAGCATTTCTCGGAGCTAACTGGGGAAGCCTATGTGCTCAAGGAGGATTTGCCAAACGGACTGGACTTACATCTTGGGGATATAGTAAAAGCCGAGCTTATTGAGTGCAGTTTCGTAAGTAAAATTTATTAATATGCGAAGAAGTATGAAATTTTATATTTGTTTATTTATTTTGTAGAATAAATATACACTACGCGCTATTAAATTGAAAATGTTGGAGAAGAACTTTGGCAATGTGAAGATGAATCTGCCGAGTACCTCGATCAAAAAGCACGCCATATCCATACATGGCAAGGATCATCTAATTTTCTCGGAACAATGGAAGAAGGAAACTATTACGTTCAAGTTACGTAATAATACAAATCGGATATTCAACTTGCGTAATATTATTATACAAAATGCTACAACGGCTCAAATAAGTGTTGTAGAACCGCTAAGTTCCAGACAAATCGATGTAGAAGCTGAAATCTCGCTGATTCTGGAGGTGCACACCAAATTCATTGGTGAATCCAAGGAATGTTTCACACTCGTTTTCGACAACTTCAAAGTGAATCGTTTGCTGACCATTGTTGTCTGCAATACGGATTTGGAGGCCAAACAGGCAGAGTTACGTCTAATTGCAGCCGATCAGATGAATGTGGCTGGAAAGACGATAAGACAGCGATCTCGCTTCTATGCCAATCAAGTGGCGTCCACTAAAAACGCCATAGTGCCCGGCGAGTATGGATTTGCCAAGCGACTTTTTGTGAAGAATCATTTGAAATACTACGAAGTGCCAACGCAGCTACGTGAAATTGTTCTCTGCTCCCAGAATCGCATGCAAAAGGAGGAGAGCCTTAACCATTGGTATCCACTGCTAAACGAATCACTCAATGCCAACAACTATGTGAAACGCTTCAGTTTGCTCTTGCATCTGGAGGAGATTGAGTTTACGGTCAATTTTCGTAACTATGATCGAGAGCGTGCCCATTTTCAGCGAGATGGCGAGTTCCTATCGCTGCACATTGAGGATCTAGCCGAGCGTCGTCCCTCGATAGTGATTGGGGATTCAGTGCGTGCCACAAATCCTTTTCTCGATGCCGATGCCAAGTCCTTTGAGGGCATCGTGCACAAAGTGCTCTTCAATCGCATTTTACTCAAGTTCAACTCGGGCTTCCATCAGAAATACAATGGCGAAGATTACCGTGTGACTTTCTACTTCTCCAGAGTTTCACTGCGCAAACAACACCATGCCATTGAGCACATTATGAGGTCTTTGGGTGAACCCTTTCTGTTTCCCAACAAAGTCAGCATGCGCACAAATCCACAATTGGATGTGGTCCTTAAGGATGATGATATGTATCTGTACGATGACAAATTGCCCTGGTACAATCCATCTTTGAATTCAATACAGAAACGTGCGGTCTTTCAAGTTCTACGCGGTGAAGCTGAGAATATGCCGTATGTGATCTTTGGTCCACCTGGTACGGGCAAAACCATAACTCTGGTGGAGACAGCATTGCAATTGATTCGTAATTTGCCAGGAGCTCGTCTACTGATTGGCGCTCCGTCCAATAGTGCCGCAGATCTGCTGACCAAGCGCATCATTGATAGCAAAGTGCTGCCACAGGATGAATTTATACGTTTGGTTTCCATGAATCACATCGAGAAGGACATGATACCCGAGGAGCTGAAGAGCTACTGTGCCACCGGAGACAATGGCATTGCGAATACGTGTCGTGACAATGTAAGAAACTGCAAAGCTTTGATTTTCATAGTTACTAACTTTAGAATTTCCACAGATGTTGGTAACAGATTCGGGCTTGAAACTACGTTGCCAGTCCAAGTTCTTGTGTCTGCATCGTGTCATCATCAGCACCTGCACCACACTGGGTAGCTTTCTGCAAATGGACATACCCACGGGTCATTTTACCCATGTACTCATCGATGAGGCTGGACAATGCAGTGAACCGGAATGTGTTGTGCCAATTGCATTGCTGAGCAGTAAACGCAATCAGGTCATACTCGCCGGTGATCCTCATCAGCTGCAGCCCATAATAATTGATTGCAAGGCTGCGGCTTACGGTCTAAGTGTATCATTTTTGGAACGCATGCTGGAGCGTTCACCTTATGCCAAGGACATGCTACGTTTTCCCAACACCTCCGGCTACAATCCGTGTGTGCTTACCAAACTGTTGAACAACTATCGTGCACTGCCCTCCATTATGAGCGTGTATAGTAAACTCTTCTATGACAATGAGCTCATCTCCATGGTCAGCGAGAAGGATTCGCGCGAAGCAAAATTACTGGCGGAGTTGCAAACGATTTTTGGTCCTGATACGACTATGCCACGCACTCATGGCACCTTCTTTCATGGCATAATGGGTGAAAATATGCAAGAACCGGACTCACCATCCTGGTATAATCCCGCCGAGGCACGTGAAGTGTTCCTCACTACGATTCAACTGTATCGTCTTAACATACAGCCAGATCAGATTGGTCTACTCACTCCTTATACCAAGCAGGTGAAGACGCTGCGCAACATGTTCGTAAGCGCCGATGTGGCTATGCCAAAGATTGGCACAGTCGAGGAGTTTCAGGGTCAGGTAAATCAATTATTTTAATTCTATTTATTGGAATTGTATTACAACCTCTGTTTTCTCGTTTTAGGAACGAGATATTATGCTTATTTCTACAGTGCGCTCCTCACAATCCCAACTGCAGTCGGATGCTCGCTTGAATTTGGGTTTTGTGCGTTGCAAGAAACGCATGAATGTGGCCACCTCACGTGCCCGCTGCCTCATGATTATCTTTGGCAATCCTAATCTTTTATCCGTCGATGAATGTTGGTCCCAACTCATTGTTTTCTGCTGCAACAACAATGCATACTTTGGCTGTGAATTGCCCAAACGTCTGTGCAACGCTGAGGGGGGAAAACAGCTGGAGGGCGAGGAGGAGGGGGACAAAGATTCGGAGACGTATGATTATGTGCCTTAAGAGATTTAAAGAAAATTTAAGCGAGTTTACAAAGCAGACAATCAAAATATATCTTATGGACGCAGAATGTCACAAGTTTTAATTTTAACAATTATTATTTCTATTACGGTTTATATGATAAATGAATTTATAAATTGACTTTATAAAGAACACTATTAATTTTCCATAAAATTGTTGTTATTTATTTATTATTTATATGTATTTTAAAAATAACAAAGAGTATTCACAGTTAAAGCCAACTCTTTTCACATATATTAACACTTTATTTAGCTTGATTTGTGGCATTTATCTTATAGAAGCTATTAAAATTTATAATACGTATTAGTTCAACAATTTTATCTTGATATCCAGAAGCATCGACCTTCTCGCCCAGATAGATGACATAATGCAAGAACTTTTCGAATTCCGTCTCCTCAAATACTAAACGCTTGTAGCGCGGATGACTAAACTGCTGGTTTTGATCCAAATCAAAGGGTTTCGAGTGCAGAATCCTATAAAAAGCGATTATAGTAATTAACAAAAGACATCTTCAATTTAATTATATATGTAATTAAAACCTACTTGCAAAATCGTAGCACAATCAGTAGCACATTATCAATAGTCTCACGAAACTTGGCGCTACGACGATTAAGCAGTGATATAAATGCGATATGCTTAAGATATTCCACGTGCCTCTGATACAGTTCCTCAACGGAATCCACGTGCCGGAGCTTGTCGTTAAAGGTCTCCCAAGTGCCGTGTAGGGCATTAGTATCCAAATGATTCTGCAGTGTGATCACAAAGTGTGACAGTTTGTGGCGAATCATTTGTAGATGCCTATACTGGTAGCATCCTTGCAGCGCCTTGCCATGAAGCTTTCCCAATTGCTGGAGATGTTGATAGGCACGCTCCAGCATAAAGTTGACATGGCGTAGCTTAAGCAGATGTGTAAATATCTGTGTATACTTGGCAATCGTTTCCAAACTAATGACCAAATTTAATGGCCAATCCACTTTGTAGATCAATGTGAAAATGGACAAAGCATTAATGTCCATCAGATCAAATGATTCGGGAACACTTGTAACTGTTAGCTTGAGATTCTCTGCAATTAACGCAGCTGTTGTACCCGATCCCTCTGTTACTTTGTGTGTCAGAGCATTATTCAGAATGGCATCCAGAGTGCCACTCTTGCAAAGACGACTCGGTTCTATGCCGGCTTCAATGCGTTCCATTAGGCCATTAATCAGCATTGTGCCAAACTCGCCATCAAGCAGAAAGAAATAGTTTCGCAGCTGACAGAAATGCTCGTAAACATTGAGATCATCAAACATACGAAGCACTTCATTGCGCAGCAGGGACAAATGACTTTTCAGTGGCACCATTATCGATTGTTGTACATAACGTTTGATAAGGAATGCATTGTGATCAGTGGGTGGTGCATCCTGGCTGTGACATGTGGAAACAGTTGTTGTTTTTTGCAGCTGAAACATTGGTGTATACAGGTCCGGTCTTCTCAACTGAAAAGCAGGACGTTCAGGCAACTTCTGGGGAGACTCTATTAAAGGTTCTTCTTTCTTGTGCTGCTTTATATTATTGTTAACCGCATCAACAGTTTCGTTTGGCACAAAGCTTTCAATTTCCACATCCGATGTGGTTGACATGGGAGTAACTATATCCAGAGCGGCAGGCTCTACAAACAATTTGTGTCGTTCCAAGGGTAGATGCAAATCCATGCTCAAACCCACGCTACTAATGGAGAGTTTCTGCGATTTCGTTGGCGTCTCAACCGATTTGCTGCGTGGTTTGGTGCCAAAGTGTTCATGTTGTTGCATTCGCTGTCGATTGCGTTGCATATCACTTAACTGCTCCAGATTCATATTCACATCGGTTGGCAATTGAGACTGCATATCCGTACAGCCAAGCACACGCAAGCGATTGCTCTGCAATTCTGTTAGATCGTGTGTGATTGTCGCCTGCTTTTGCTTCACTTCCGACTGACACTCCTGAAATTGTTCCGAGCACATATTACGCTTGCGATTTCGCTCCATTTCCATGTCGGCATCTTTGGCCTCCTCGGGCTCGTTGGAATTTTGCTGATCTGCTTGCTCGTGCTGCTCCCTAGCGAGTTTGACTGTTGCTTGCTCCTCTTGTGTCTCCTTTGCTGCTTCTACTTCAACAACTTCCAATTCATCACAGCAAGAAACAAAACTGTGTAAGCTATTGCTGCTCTCATCGGGACTGCTGCTGCTCACAACAGCTACATGCTTTGGATTCATGAGCTGTTGGTAAGCAGCTATGCGTTCTTTATAAATCTGTTTCTCGCGACGCAATTGTCTCTCGTCCTGTTCGCGACACTGTTGCTGAAACGCCAGCTCAGTGGCAATCTCCATGCGTCTATGCTCTAGACGCAGCTGTTCCTGTTCCTGGCGTTGACTATTGAGCTCCTCATAGCGTCGCAATTTACCCTCATTCGCTTTCAGTAGCAACTCCCGTTGATTTTCCTTAAAATCCGCTATACGCTCCTGAGTACAACTCCACATGCGATTACCGAAACGATATCTACTCGCTGAATGCTGTTCTATTACAGATTGCATCCTAAATGGTTGAATATGCTGCAGCAGCTGTTTGTAGTGCTCTTCCAACTTTTGTTGCATCTGTGTTAGCTGTTGCTGGGACAGACAGACCACCAAATCCGGATGCTTTGTATTAAAGATTATGTGCTGCAAGACGAAAAGAGTTATTAACCATATAGTTTGCTGTGCAATGTCCACTCACCTCAGCATTGTAGCTCTTGAGCAGACGACTATATTTGCCACATTGTATAATGGCGGACTCACAGCCGGAGAGAAAACCCGGCACCATATGCGAGCGTACAAAGAATCCTCTGTCAAAGAAATCTTTAGACTTGCCATCTAGGCATTTTTGCATGCCCACAAAGATCTCATTGAAGGGTTCGTCGAGCGTACCGTGGTAAATCCAACGCTGCAGTTGGCCACAGTAGGTCTCACACAGCGATCTCAAGAGATACATTAAAAATTGCAGGTACTGTATATTAACACACACATCAATTGCAGACCAAACGACTTTCAAGAGGCAAGCACCGCTCGTTCCTTGTATAATGTTCACTATATAATGTTAGATTAGAAGTTAGGAGAAGCTTTAGATGTTAGTAGAGCTTACTTCAACTGTCTGTTACACAGATAGACTCTAAGTAAAGTCCTCTTTTTTATGGATAAGCCTTGTTTCTTTGCATACTTACGACTCTGTTCGGTTTGAAACATTTGATCCAGTTGGAGCAGCATTTGCATAGTGGGACCAGCGCTATGCAGCAGCTGTGACAGATTCTTGGCCGGCTGTGAGAGCAAAAATAAACGGCTATTCGCCAGAAAAGCTATAATTGCCTGCCGCATAGTCTGAAAAATGCCAAAGTATTATTAGAAGCTGGTGTTGTTAGAAGTTTATGCCACTTCTTACTCGATTCATGGGACGTTCTATGCGATGCTCTGTGTAATACCATTCAGTGTGTGCAGTTAGACGACGATAGGCACAGCCAGAGGCCAGAAAGGGCTGTGAGTAGTCCGCCAGCACTTCTGGCAGTACAGTCTCTATGGTTGAATTGGGACGCAGCTCAAGTTGTCCATTTGCTGTATACAAAAACGACTCCGACTGCAGACCAACTAAGAAGAGGAGAACATAATTAGTTATGCGCAGATCAAGCTATAGAGCTATAAATGAAGAGTAACCCACCTGATGCCTTCTTTAAATGATCTATAAAGTCGTGTAGCTCAATAAAATGCAATTCAATTTGCTTATTTTGATGCCATCTGACTTCGTTGGTCACGCACACATCGGAGAAGAAGAATTTGTCAGGGAATTTTTGATGCTCATCGGGTTTCTTAGTTTCCAGTTTGCTTGGCACACCATTTTCCATCTTTACTTTCTTGGAGTCTCTTTTCGAGGGCTGTTCCTTAGGCTGCTTCTTCGCCAGCATGGAAGTGTCTGGGAATTTAGTTGGCAAAGGTTTTATGCTGCCCGTAAACTCTCTCATGCGTGCCAAAGAGTCCTTAAGAGTGGAGGAGAATAGCTTAGGCTCTGGACCACTCTTGAAGGTTTTTTGCAGCCTCTTAATGTCACTCAGAACGATGTTGGTCTTTCGCCGAAAGTTAAGGGGCTCCAACTGTTTGCACAGTTCCTGGATGGAGCTGAAAATCGTGGGTTTTGCAAAGATGGCATTGTTAAGCATCCGGTTGCGTGGTACCACCTCCAAGCGCATTGGCTTGGGCCGCAATAATCTGCATCTGTAATGCGAGGCATTGGCATGGGATTGAAAGTACTTGTCCAGAGACTTTGAGATCTGTGGTGGATTGGATACTTTAACCACACAATAGCTAATATCGCTTATCAACTGTTCATCGAAATTGGCACGTTCCACATCCAGTAGCTTGCGGCATTTGGGAAATCTATCCAATCGCGGGCACAGCTGATTTTTACGGATGTGCAGGAGGGATTCGTAGAGTGCTGCCCGCTTCTTGGCGATTTCGGCAGGCTTAGGTACAAAAGCATTTGTCGCATATGTTTGCTCGATTTGGGCGCGTTCATCGTGCAGCAGTAAAGCAGCTAGTTTACTGATCAAATCGTACACACTGTGGCTGCACACACACGATGCATCCATTAAAAATATAAAATTGAAGTTTAACTAATTGCAATTTTGCAAAAACAAACAACAAACATAAAGCGTTACAACAAATGAACAACACTACTGAAGAGTTCAGCTTGGTTCGCAAATCATTGAACCGTTTTGCTGGTTCAATTTGATGCACTCGTTCAATTGTACCAGTTCTGAACGAAGCGGAGCTGAACGGCACAGTGGTTCGCGAATTCAAATTTGTGCGCTATTAACAAACATTTGTAAAGCGAGCAATTTATATTAAAAATTTGCTTATTTATTATTAGTTTTAAACTAAAATAAAAATGGTAAAACATACATAATTATTTACAATTTGAGCTACCAATCATTACCACTTAGTAATTAAAAATTCAATTTTAGCCCGTATTCATTTAGTTTTATTCATGTTGATTTCTCATTTAATATCAATTTATCATTTACAAATTGTATTCAGAACACTGCTATAAAACATTAAATTTTAAAAATGTTATTATTAGAACTGGTTTCAGCTTAAGTTTATTACGATTTCAATAACTTACAACTAGATACAATCAGGGGTTAAATAGAACTTTATGTTGTTTCTCTTTTTCTTTTGAATAGTGATGTGCTGATTCAAGTGTGTGCTATGATACATGTTTTTTTTTAGTTTTTAAACGTTCTTGAGATTTGACTGCATAGGCTATAGGTATAATCGGCGCAGAATTGTATTAGAGCGTAATAAGTGAATATATAGCATACATAGATTATTATTTTAAATTTAAACAGCATTGAGATAAAATGAATTTGAAATACATGTAGGAAAAAAAAAGTTAATAAAAAAAATATAAACGTTTGTATGAAATGATGTTAACAATTCGGCAAAATGAGCGCCAGCGCAAACACGGCATAGTGCACACAGATCAGCCGACCTAGTAATATAGACTATATTAGGTAAAGAGCATTTGGAAAGGCCGGTCGGGGTCGGAGGCCAATTGTTGTTGTTTGTTTGTTTGTTTTTGTTGTTTTTAATACATTTGTTTAACTCGCCGTTGAGAACTTGTTGCACGACGGTTGTATAATTGATGTTTTGCGAGCAGGCACCGTTTCTGGAGTTGGTATTGCCTCACCGGTGGTCACCTTATTGGCAAACACTTGCTTCACACCGCCACCCTTCTGTTTGGCCATTTGATAGTCGCCAGAGTCAAAGAACTTTTGCTATTTAACAAAAATAAATCGATAAAAAGTCGAAAATGTACATATAAGCAATGGGAATTGTGCAGCCCTGGCAAACACTTACTCCTTTTTGCAAGCGCTTTTGTAAGAATGCCGAATGGCCGCCTGGTACTCGCATGCCCGTTGCATATTTCGACTTGAGTTTCTCCTCCTCAATTTTCTCCAGATCTCTGGGATTTGTTTGTTCCGCTGCTGCTGGTTCATTGTCCTGTGGCGTGGTTGCCGGACTGTTCTCCTCAGTTGAGCTCATGTTTGTTTGTTCTATGAGAATATTAATTGTTTATATCGTGTTTTTGAAAACAGTAAATTATACAATCATCGGATGTCAAATTGAGAAATACATATGGCGATAACAACAGCTTGTTCTAAAATTCCATATAGAGCTGCAGCAATTCGGCAAATAGCAGTCTGTGAGTGTGTATGTGTATATTTCGCCATATGTACATAGGGGTACATAGCACACAAGCGACGACTATACGATTAATATAATCGTATTAATATTATGAGCAAACACTGTTGCCATTGATTTATTACTTACACAAATTAGCTGCGTCGTGCGCATAAAATATAATATACTCTAATATTATGCGCAGTTTGAACTATTCCAATTTACCTTTGTTTGTGTGTGCTGCGTCAAAAGTGACAAGTAACTGTTGTTTTCCTTCTTTTATGGCAATTAAGAACACATGTACGGCGTCTGCTTTTCAGGGTGTTGTGCAAATTTTAACCACAACAATTGACGTTATGCAATTGATAGACCACCGCAAAGTTTAATACTTTATGTTGCAGTTGCTTATGGCTTGGCAAAAAAAAGTTTAGCTGGGCGCTTAAAAATTTCGTTTTGCTTTATTAACACAATCAGTACAAATACTTTAAGACGCTGTGAAAGAATTTTATCGAATGTTTTCGTTTTAGTTCGATTGACAGTTCACAAACGAACTGCTTGTAGCCCTGCTCGATTGATTTAACTAGTTCCAGTTGCGGCACATTAACTGTATTCTTTAATTTAACTTTTGTAATTTATAAACAATTTAAACACACAGAAGCTTGTTTATTTTTAACAATGTATAAGCTGAGTTTGGAAATAATTGGCTTTGAAAATTACTAAGCTGTGGTGCAGTAGTCGATATTCTTGTTATGCCTAGAATATTTTGTAGGGACTACCACTACTGATTTTGTTTGTTACAACTTCTCAACTGTGAGTGCTCCCTGGTCTAATTTACAGCACGATTGTTCTGACTGCTTATATTTTCAATTATTTGTAACAAACAATTTAACGAAAAACTTAAGTTTAGCATAAAACATAAATTACCACTCGACTAACAAAGTAAATACAACGAATACGTAAATAAACGACTTAACATGAGCTCCAAGGATAAATCCAAGTTTAAAATGTTTCTAAAGTCCACAAAATCAGCAGGTAAAATATACACACATAGATTTATTTGCAGACATGTAGCATTAATTGTATTGCTTGACAGGAGCTGCCGGAGAGCGCACACTACGTCCGGAATTTGAGAATGAATTGCGGCCAGAGCAGCCCATAGCGCAACGTTGCAAAATGCTTAAAGAACTCGGCGATCTGCACTTGCACAACATGAACTTGGACGAGGTGAGTGTGAAGTGGAATTATAGTGTAGTACTTCTATATATAATTATTTATTCTTTACAGACCTCTATAACCAAGCTGTGGCATCTTACGAACGATCTCATTGTGCCGAATAAACCGGCCGAAACTCGACAAATTGCTTTAAGCTTCTACAAGCGACTCATTCATACACAATACAAAAATCTGACGCTGATGCGTGAAAAGTTCTTTCTGGTTATACAGAATCATAAGGCGCACGAGGATTTGCGTCATCTGCTAGAACTGCTAGACACGCTCACAGAGAACGGCAAGGACATAACCAATTTTGAGGAGAAGGTAAGCCGCAACTCTAAACTAAAACCCATTTAAAACAAATGCTTTTCTTTTTTGACAGATTGGCAAATTTATGTTGCTTTGGATACCGGCTATCACAGACGCCTCCTTGTTGTGTCCCTACCTGGACATGCTGGTTAATCTCATCAAATTCAATGCCGCCCATTTGGACAAGGACATTCTGGTCGGAATTGTACAGTGAGTGTTTTGATTTCTACCCATTTGTGACTCGATTTTAAACTGTTTCTGTTTCAAGGAATGCCTGCGAATTAAGCTGCACTGTGGCGGATGATCAAATTGGACTGCAGTGCCTAACCATTTTGGAGATGGTCATTGGTTATACCATCTTCCCCAGCGAAACACTGCATCAGTGCATTGTAACGCTCTGTCGCACCATCAATCATGTGGCGTACTGCCAGGCATCCTTTAAGGTATGACTACAAATAGATTAACAACTTTTAGTTTTAGTTCAAGACAGATTTATGTATATATATATATATGTACAAGAGTTAGGCGTAGAAGTAGAAGCTCTTCAGATCCTTGGGCATGCAGCGGAAGCAATCGAAACCATTGTGTGCTATTTTGTAGCTTGTGGCACGCGTGGCATACTCCATGGCATCGCGTAGCGTATGCTTGTCCGCTTGCAATGCATAGATGAAGGCACCCACAAAGGCATCATGCTCTCCAATGGTATCCACGACCTTGGCTGGCCGATGACCACTAACCTTAAAGTAGCTGCCATCGGGCTTTAAACAACTGGCTCCTTCCTCATAGTTCTCATATATGATGTAGGGACCAAATGCCACTGGTGCTTTACAATTATCTGTCACTTGCTGCTCCTCCTGCTCATTGGGATTGGGAATTTTCTTTGGTTGCTTGGCCAGCCAGCGTTTGTATGCCACTTGCATGGAATCTCTCACCGCCCAAACCACTTCACGGCCATTCATATAGGCGTATGTCGTTAGAACCTCCTTGTGGACTACCACATAGTCCGCTAGTTGAGCGAGCAGTAGACTCATTGGTTTTAGATTTAACAAGTCAAAGGACATGACAATCTTGGCATCCCGATTGCGTTGACTGTAATCCCGTACAGCACGCATCATGCGATACGTTTCCCTCAGACAACGCGCCTCAAAGTGTATCCAGGCGTACTTGCGGTAATCGACAGCTCCTACAAACTGCTGATAGGTCAGTTCGTGTTTGCGTTGCGAATACTCCACGGTGGTGCGTGTGCCCACATCACGTACAACCACAATGCTTTGATGCGGTGGTTCGTGTGGCATCCGTGGGCAATTGGAAATGTCCACACCCATGGCATAAAAGCCAGTCACTAGACTCTCAAAGGCACTAACGCTACTCAGCTGCCCCAGGAACTCACTCTCTCCACCCAGACGCTTAACCACGCAACTGGTATTTGCGGCATGCCCCCCTAGACGCCAGAAACCCTCTTCGGTACGCTGCAGTTTGCCAGCCGACAGCTCATCCTCACAGACGGTAATCATGTCCAGTGTACAACGTCCTACAACAAGTATACGTTGCGGTCGTGGCTCTGGAGCCGTTTCTTTTGGCGGCAAACGACGCACCTTTTTCACCGTTATAAACGTTTTCACAATCTGCTTTTTCATGCTGAACTAAATTTAAAAGCTTTCTCAATTAATTTCCAAAACAAATGTGAATGTTTTTATAGTTTAAACAATTAAGAACAAGTTTTCCAGAGTAGTAAAGTATAGACGAACCTGCTTGCCCATTTTAATGGCTCTAGCTCTTTTAGTTCCAGAGAACCAAGTGTACAAACAGAGGCAAGAACTTAAAGGTTTTTATTTCTTCAAATAGTAGTAAAGTATAGACGAACCTGCACGCCATTTTTAATGGCTCTAGCTCTTTTTGTTCCAGAGAACCAAGTGTACAAACAGAGTGAAGTACTTAAAGGTTTTTATTGCTTTAAATATTTTATAAACTATTATATGCATTGTAGTTAATAGTTTTTAGTTTTTATAGTTTAAACAATTAGAAACAAGTTTTCCAGAGTAGTAAAGTATAAACGAACCTACATGCCATTTTTAATGGCTTTAGCTCTTTTAGTTCCAGAGAACCAAGTGTACAAACAGAGGGAAAAATCTAAAGCTTTTTATTTTTTCAAATATTTTAAAAACTTTTAAATACATTGTAGTTAATACTGCTACTTAAGCATTCCTTACAATCGTTTATCGTTTTATAGTTTAAGCAATTAAGAAACAATTTTCCAGAGTAGTAAAGTATAGTCGAACCTGCATGCCAATTTTAATGGCTCTAGCTCTTTTAGTTCCAGAGAAGCAAGTGTACAAACAGAGGGAAGAACCTAGTGGTTTTTATTTCTTCAAATATTTTATAAACTCTTATATACATTATAGTTAATAGTTTTTAGTTTTTATAGTTTAAGCAATTAAAAAACATTTTTTAAAGAGTAGCAAAGTATAGACGAACCTGCATGCCATTTTTAATGGCTCTAGTTTTTTTAGTTTCAGAGAACCAGAGTGAAGGTTTTTATTTTTTCAAATATTTTATGAACTCCTTTACACATTGTAAGTAATAGTTTTTAGTTTTTATAGTTTAAACAATTAAGTAAAATTTTTTTAGAGTAAAAAAGTATACGGGAACCTGTATGCCATTTTTAATGGCTCTAGCTCTTTTAGTTTCAGAGAACTAAGTCTATAAACAGAGTGAAGAACTTAAAGGTTTTTATTTCTTCAAATATTATATAAAATCTTATATACATTGTAGTTAATACTGCTAATTTAGGATTCCTTATAATCGATATAGTATTCTAACTCTTCATTCCTCTATCTTTTCTCTTTAAAGATAATGAAAAATCTGTTGGGCACACAACTTGGCTATCATTCGATGAAGATGATGTGCAATATACTCAATGATCGTGGTCTCTACGATGATGCACAATTGCTGCGTGGCGCCGTCTTTCATCTCACCATGAACATCTTTGGATCTAACTTAATCTTTCAAGTGTCACCGATGATCTATGCCACCAATGTGCTCTCTGGTTTCCTAAGCGTAAGTTGAGGACTAAACCCATTTGTTTGTAACTCTAATAATTCTATAACCCCATAAAATAGGCCTTGGATAGTCGCCAAGTGATTGTGACCAATGAGGTTATCATTAGTGTACGCCGTGTAACCAATAACTATACGCTCTCTGAGATCATTTGGGATCTGATCTGTGATATTATGTCGGCCATTGTGGACAACATTGAGTATTATGGTATATAATAATAGTATATCAACTGAATTAATTAGCTAATCAAATATATTTTGCAGAGCGTTCGGGTGTTAACAAGGATAGTTTGGATTATTTGCAAAATAACTTTCATGTCAACATCAATTGCATTGAGAAATTGCTGCAGGATGAACGTGCTCAGATACTCGGGGATGTGGATCGCATCTATGATCTGATTGAGCGTGTGGCCGAACAGCGTTCCGAGCAATCGGTGTTGGGTTTAATTGAGTATCGTATGCGCCGTGTTACAGCCACTAGGCCCGAATGGCTGCAGTTGTTGGCCCAGTTTGTGCGTCGCTATTACCGCATGTCCAATGTGACGGTGCGCATCAAGACGATCGAGGCATTGGTGCAAATTATGAACCAGAATCGCTATAGCTATGAGGAGGAGATACTAGATCGTGTAGTGGTCACACAGCTAGCGCAGATTCACCAGGAGCCAAGTGTCAAGGTGCGTCGCACAGTGGCCCGAGCATTGTGTGACTTTGCCGCTCATTGTGACACGAAACGTTGCATGGAACTGCTGGACATACTGGAGATGCTCATCAATCGTCCCTTCGAACAGATGCGTCAAGTGTCCAGTGAGAGTTTCACCGCGGATAATACGCTTAAAAATGAGCCAGAGTCGGAGAATGAAGACATTATAGCAGCTATTAATGGACTGGTGGATGTGTTTGTCATCAAACTGTATCGTCTGCCTGCCGCACATGCCATTAAGATATTCAATATACTGTTGGATCATCTGGAACTGCACTACGATCGACCCAAGGTCTTTGAAAAGGCCAGCAATGTGCGCTGGGCGGTAAGTTTATATTAAAGTTTATAAACTACTTAATAAACTAAATTAATTTCGATTGTTTTTAGATCTTTAATTGGATGCTGAAGGCACGTGCGAATGCCACTTATCATATTGGCTATCCGGATGCCAATAAGATGGTTAAATTTAGCCATTATCTGGGCATCGACTCATCGCTGCCACCGCAAACACAGACCACCACCATATCCATACGACGAGCCTGTAAATTAATTGTACGCTGTCTCGAACAGGACACCGACTACGAAGTGTTTCAGTTGGTCATCAAGGAGTTGCCCAAAGTGCTGCAGAACAAGGCGCTAATACAGGGCAACGACATTGAGGAGTTGGCCAACACTTTGTTCAAAATCAATTCGGTTAATCAGAACAAGTTTAAGCGTCCCACCGATGAGTTTAGTGCTCTTGTGTTGCCCGCAATTGCATCGCTGGTCATCTACTATGAGAGCATGCAGCCGCAGCAGCATAATAAAATCATTACGGCTCTCAATTCCCGTATACCCACGGGCATTGCAAGCATCTGTATTAATACCATGACTATATTGATACTGGAAATGCCGGAGGCATTGATGCGACAATTGCCGGATGTTTTGCTGCAAATGAGCAAGATGTCGGATACACATGCAGTGGCCATACCCGTACTGGAGTTTCTATCGCGTATGTAGAGCAGTAAAGCAGTGCTCCCCTAAACTTCCATTGTTAATCTTTCGTTTGGGGGGCCCCCCCTATATTTTTTTTTTTCCCCCCCCCTCTGTGTTTTTGTTTTTTTGTTTGTTGTTTTCCCCCCCCCCCCTGCCATCTTTTTTTGGTCGCCCCTTTTTTGTCTCTTTTTTTTTTTTTTTTTTTCCCCCCCCCCCCCCCCCCCCCCCCCCCCCCCCCCCCCCAAAAAAATATTTTTTTTGTATATTTTTTTTTATTCCCCCCCTGCCCCCATTTTTCCCCCCCTATAATCCCCCATTTTTTTTTTTCCCCCCCCCCCCCCCCCCCCCTATCTTTTTTTCTTTCCTGCCCCCTCTTTTTTTTCCTCTTGTTTTTTTTTCTTTTTTCCGCCATATAACCCATTTTAATTTTTTCTCAACCCGCCCATTATTAAAAATTTTCCCACACCCCAAACGCCCCTTTCTACCCCGGCGCCCCCCCGCCTTTCCCTCCGGTGTGCCCCCCCCCCCCCAAACCCAAAGCTTTTGGGCGGGATAGCATACAAATATTTTTGGGTTTTTTTTTTTTTTGAGCTCCCCCCCATTGGAACTCTAATTGGAAACGAAGCTCAGAGGGTATTACACGGTCGGCATGCCCGACTGACATTTTCTTTCTTGTTTTTGTTTGCAGTTTTGATACATTTATCAAATCATCTGTTCACTAACTTCACACCGAAGCAGAATATGTATGTGTTTGCGATATTACTGCCGTACACAAAACCGCATCGTTACAATCATTATACGGTCTCTCTTGCCCATCACGTCATCGCTGGCTGGTTTCTCAAGTGTAAGCTGGAGCTGCGCAAGAACTGTGTGGGTTACATCATATCGGTGAGTCTATAGTCTACATTAATCTGCCTCAGTATTAACTATATATTTTCTTTGCAGTCCATGCAATCGAATGCCAAGATGCTGTACAAGGATATTGTTAGCATCAATTCGTTGAATGTAAACGAGGATTCATCCAATCGCAAGCGCAGCACCAGCTTAACGGAAAGAGGCAGTCGTAATAGCGCAACGACACGTAATGATGCTGAGATGCGACCGTTGATGAACAACAGTTTGCGTAACTTTCATGCCGAGCTAGCGGAGACTTGCTCCGATTTTCTAGCCAGGCACACCTATTCGCCCTGCCCCTCCTTGCCCAAGCGGTTAGTTTAGTGTGTGTTAAAGTTTTGTTTGAACTTTTTCGCTAATTTAAATGTATTTTTCTTAGCTTTCCGGCCATTGACTATCTGCTAAAGGATGGCGTCTCGCAGACCTGGCTGGTTGGCTATAATCTGGTTACAATCACCACTTCCGGCTGTCCTTCGGGTCCCACACGCAATGGTCTCTGCGAGCGCTGCATACAGCTGGGCAAAACACCCAGCATTAGTTTGAACTCCAAGAGTTTGAATGAACAGCAACCGATTTTGTCTCCTGAGCAGGAACGTCGTTACACCAAGTTAAGTTTGCAGCACAGCAGTGGCAATGAGAGCGCTGGCAGCACAGAGCAAACATCCTCATCTTCTGCCTCAAATTCTGGTGCCGGTGCCGCTGGGCATCCACATCGTCAGATCTCCAATAGTTCCACTGCCTCGCTAGACACCTACTCGCGTCGTGGCTCCAATCCAGAGGCTAGCAATCTAGTAGAAGGTTCACACACCGGCAGCAACACTTCGCTGCTGGGCAACACATCCATGTCACTGTCCACGGCAAGCATGGGACCCACTGCATCGAATAGCAGCGGTGGTGGCGGCGGCGTTGTACAGCAACCGGTTTGTGTGCGCGCCTGCACCGGCTGGGCGGAGATCTATATTAGGCGACCCACTGGCAACATATCGTGGATAACACGCATACAGAATCCCATAGCCAATGATTGCTTTGGTCAGGATCAGCCCTTCAATAGCATGGTCTCCTTGTTTCTACCCACTTCCTATGGCGGTGTGTTTGGACCCGATGATATGTTGCCGCCACAGCAACAGCAACAGCAGCTGCCACAACCACAACCACAGCAGGAGGCACAAATGGAGCCACCAGTGCAAGAGGAGCCAGAGTTGGTAGCGCCTCCAGTTGCTGCCACGGAAATGCGTAAGCGCATGATGGCCAAGGCACGTGCGCTGCAGCGTCAGGAGGAGATACATCACTCGGTGAGCATTGCCAGCGGTGGAGTTGGTGGAGTTGGCACTCCAAGCACTGCTGCCATTGATATACCCATACCCAGAATGGCTGGCAAACGGGGCAAGGAGGCGGCATTGAGTGGCAGCGTCAGCGATGGCGAGGCAGATGATGATGTCTTGGCCTTTGGCGATGCCCAGAGTCGTGCACGCAATCCGGTGCGACGCGTCAACTCCAGTCCCGAGATGAGCTCCAGCTGGCGTCAGGCGTTCCTCGCGGCCAAACCGGCACCACTCTGCCAGGAGCCGGAGATAGTGCTCGCCTCCATGGAGGAGCAGCAACAGCAGCCCACAAAGAAAAAGAATGTACAATACAGCACCAAAGATATGCGTGTTAGCTGCGAAGCAATTCCCGAGGAGATTGCCGGCTCAACGCCACCGCAATCATCGCAGGGCATCAAGTATCCATTGCAGCCAGGAGCAGGCACCACACTGCCGCCCAAGCAGCACTCGGCGGATGATGTTAGCAGCCAGGTGGCGGGCACAGTAGCACCAAGTGGAGCACAAGTACAGACATCAGCCTCGGCTTCATCGCTGAAGCAAACTGGTGTGGGCAAGCCACCGTTATCACCTGGCCAGGCACCAACTCAGCTGGTTAACACAACCGCAGCCAAACAGACACTTGCTCCCGTGGCCGCCAAGCTAACTAGCTATGTGAATGCTTCACTGGGTCTGGTCAAGTCCAGCAGTGGCGTCAACACCGATTACAATAACGGTGCCGGCAATGGCGACATGATGCGTGGCCGTTCCAAAACCATATCGGTGGTGCGTGAGGTTAACAATGGCAAAGCACATCGTCCAGCGCCAACCAGCAGCTTCAAGAGCTTTGGTGCCTCGAAGCCACCGACCAGCGCCAAGCTGTGCATGAATCCTAGCTTTGTGTTCCTGCAGCTCTACAGCACCGGTCAGCTGCAGGTGACAGAGACACCGCTTAAGGTGGGACCAGAGCAGGCCAGTGCACTGACCCTACTGGATCTGGTGCCACCCTTCGAGACACACAAGATCGGTGTGCTGTATGTGGGTCCAGGACAGTGCAACAATCAGGTGGAGATCTTACGCAATTCACATGGCAGCACACGCTATGTGGAGTTTCTGCGCAACATTGGCACACTGGTCAGTCTGGTGGATGCTAAGCAAAACAATCTCTTCATTGAGCTGGACAAGAGCGGAGCTGATGGCAAGTTTGCCTACATCTGGAAGGATGACATACTGCAGGTGAGAAGAGTACTGAAGTAGTTTTGGAGCATTCAAATACATAATTTTACTGTCCACAGGTTACCTTTCATGTGGCTACCTTGATGCCCACCAATCTACAAGACGATCCCAACTGCACGGAGAAAAAGAAGCATATTGGCAACGATTTTGTCAAAATCATCTACAACGAAAGCGGCGAGGAATACAATTTAACAACCATATCGGTAGCATACTAGCTGTTATATATAGTTGTTATATAGCTAACTAAAAGTTTTATTGTATATGCAGGGACACTTTAACTATGCCTGTGTGATTGTGGAACCCATGGAGCTCAACTCGAATCGTGTGTATGTGAAGGCACGTTCCGAAATCTCTAAATTTGTCTGCCATCCCGAGCCGAGAATCGTTTCCGATCGCAGTGCACCGCTGCTTGCCCGACAGATGGCGCTGCATGCTAATGTAGGTGTACTACAAAACCCAACTAAAACACTTGATTAATATGTTTTATTTATTTACTTGCAGCTGGCTTCACTTGTCTATCAGAGCATACAGAAGATGAATCCCTATGCCTCCAATTGGCTAGAAAGATTGCGTAAATTGAAACGTTTGCGTACACAGGTGCTTAAATTAATTTAAACCATTAATTTGATATAGTATTAAATTAAAACTTTTCTTTTATAGCTACTACAACAGCAGAAGAGCCAACAGCAGAATAGTGAGCAGCAGAGCAATCAACAGCAGCAGGAAATAAACAACTCCTCGGGCGGCGGATCCAGCAGCGCGGATGTGGATGATCAGCGTGCCGACTTTACCAAATTCACCTAGATATACTATAAATCATATACTATATAGATATTGCAGCTGTTTTTGTACTTGTATTTGTCCCGGACGCGGTCTTGAGAGCTGGAGCGACAGAAAAAAATGACACCCAAATCATCATCAAAATTAATTATAACTACATATATGTTATACTACCTACTATATAATATATATACATATATTTCTGTCACCTTGCTTAAAGCTTTAAGATACATACATATATATAATTTCAATAATAATTATTACGGAATGTCTTTAACAAATTGTGCTATATGATCGTAACCATAATTGCTAATCTTGTGTCCCGCCACGCGATTGGCAAAGTCCACAGCAGCGGGCAGGCTTAGCTGCCTCAAGTATGTGGCATAGATGAAACCGGCCATGAAGCTATCCCCAGCGCCCAATGTATCCACCACAGCTGAGGGCTCATAAGCCGGAACTTTGTTGTAAACCCCAACGGAATCGGTGCAACTGGCACCCGTGCTTCCCCAGGGACAAATAATATGAGGACGACTGGGTTGTAGCAAGCTGGCCAGCTCTGTACACGTTTCACGCGCTGTTTGCCAGCCTTGTCGCTGGGCCAGATCCTTGGAGAAGACAACATAATCGCAGAACTGACACAGCTCCAAATTCTGTTCGAACAACGTCTCAAAGTCCAGGGAGATCAGAATGCGATGCTTGCTGCTTAAATTATGCTGCTGCACGGCTTTCATCATTTGCAGCGTCTCTGTGGCATGACGTGCCTCAAAGTGCACCCAACCATACGAATTAAGATCGATGCGGTTAAAGTCCTGCCACGTCACATACGGATAGCCCTTATTGCAGTGCACAATGGTGCGAGTACCCGTGTCCCGGGCAATCAAAACCGACGAGAAAGGCGGATCCTTGTCTGTCATGGGACAGTGGTCCACACCAATTTGACGCCTTTGCAGATCATCGAGCAGCACACGAAAACCAGCTGAACGACTCAGCATGCCAAAGAAGTCTACTTTGGCGTTGAGAAGACGTAGCACAGTGCTGACATTAGAGGCGTTCCCACCACGTTGCCAGTTGCCGTCGAGACAACGTTCATCCGTGTCCTCCTTGGGAAAACTGTCGCTAATTGTCACAAAGTCAATGACAGTGCAACCCACACAGAGAATTGGCTTCACGGAGGCCATTGTTAATCGCTTTGCTACTGTTGCTGCTGATTAAACGGCATCGAAATATAGATTTCAATTAAATTAAAAACAATTGTTTGCACAATCTAATCAAGATCAGCAAGCCTGTGTGTGTGTGTGTGTGTGCGGCTTTGTTGTCGCTTGCTGACTATCGCAAACCTTGACTTAATTGAATTCAATTCAATTCAACCCAGCACGATTGTGCATATATTTGCATACTTTGCTTATTTTTCTTGATACTTAAACAGTTACATATTTAAATATTTATGCATGTAAACAAAACATTACAGTTGCGCCGCCGCATTACATATTTAATAAGTACAAAATATCAACAAGCATAGAGATGCGTGTTATCGATAGTGCTGCTGATGCGATATTTGCTAATTTCATATCAAAAATTACTACTTACTTTCAACAGCAGCTTTTAATAGAAATAACTTCATGCAACATAATAGCAAATTTTTTGTATTTTCTAAGCATCATATTCTTTGAATTATAAATTTATTTGTTGTTGAAAATTTATTTATCGCTACGGTTTAAAATCGATAAACGGCTCTAGACTATTGGCCAGGGCTGCCGCACAATATATTTACAATTAGAAAATATTAGAATTCATATAAGAATTACAAGCTTCTTTAACGGTTTCATTTAAGCATATTAATCTCTTTAAAAATAATACTAGTTATTAATAGAATTTCTAGATTTATTTTTGGCGCTTTTCGCACATGTAAACAAAAATGTGTGACTTCACAGGCTCTATTTTTTTGCTTGGCATTTATCGAACAGCAAAGCAATGGCCATGCGCAATGCGTCACCTCGTTAAGTTCTTCCACCATGCTACCAGCTGTAGGGGGCGCCTGTCGATCAGTTAACCGCTAGTCACCCGCGCGCGCGGAGTTCTTTGGTTGCGTTGTTGGCGGCGGCGATTGTTCAACTCGACAAAAGGCAAAGTTTTTCTTTATTTTCGCAATTGGCGTAGTGTAAGTGGATGATGATAGTGCCATGTGATAAATGCAACTAAAGCACAAGTGATTATAGTGGCCAATAAGCCGGTTGTTAAGTGGAACAGATATTGCTGCTTTAAGCCAGCGTATGTATGAACATACATGCGAGTCCAGGGTACCGGCAAACAAGTGATGACAAATTTGAACATAGTTTCACAGACGTGTTTACATATATATAAATACATGCGTGTTTAAAAATATAAACATATGTTAATACAAACATACATACCACATACAATTTAGCTAAATATGTAAGTGTGAATATATTAATAAATTGGATTAAAACTAAAATGTTTAATTGACGAATGGTGTGGGATAGATAAATAAAATATATATATGCACACATGTACAATATTAAGTTTATATGCGGATACAAAAAAAAACAGGCGAGAGGAAACGCGCTGAGAGTGCTTCTGTTGAGTTGTCACTAAAAAGAGAGCGCGAGCAGGAGAGCTTATGTATGTAGTTGGAGTACAAGTTTGTGTTGAAGAAGAGTGAGAGAGAGAGAGCTAGTGAAAGAGAACGCGCGCTCGATTGTCAGCTGGTTGTCAGTTGCGCAAGTAGCCATGCAAAATCGTATATAGTAAGTGTGTACGTGTGTGTGCGTAGAACGCAAAATTTTTGAAAAAAAAAAAAAATATATATATATATACCTTATGTACTTGCTTATGTATAAACTATAAGCGAAACGTAGATATATGTAGTATATTTATCAAGTATTATAAGTCAAGTGTTATATTTGCGACTTTATTTTACATCTACGCCGCGCGGCCAACAAAGCTTCCCCAATGCTAATCAAATTGCACTTGTGTGGGTGTGAGAGCAAGTACATTTTATTCAAAGAGCAATTCCTGCTGGGCTGTGTTGTTGTTGTTGTTATTGTTGTTTTTTGTGTGCGTGTTGCAAAGTTTATAGTTATAGTGCTCATTGATCAGTCTTGAAATTTTGACCATGACTGTTTGCTGAGGCTTCAGTGTCGCAATAAAAAAATGTAAAAAAAAAATGTTAATTCAAAACCCAAACAAAAAACATGAAAAGAATGCAAAACAAACTAACATATAACAATGAAAATAAACTCACTCGCACACACTCACAGTTACTTACAAAAGTAGCTCAACAGTCTCCACTTGCACTTTCATCGCATTAAAATTTTAAAACTAAACTTTAACTGTAATAATTGTGCTGCTGACTTTTTGTTGAACTTTGTAGCTCAAGTGTATGAAATTTGCTGTGGCTCAGTGTCGTCAGTGTGTACAATACCCTTGTAAAGAGCATAATAATTTTGTCACGAAACGCATAAAGTTTGTTTATTGGTTATCTCTGTTTCTATGCAAAACCACTGAGGCTCTCAGTTTATCAGACATTATGATAAAAAAAAATGTGAGCGAAAACCTGCTACGGATGCTAAGTCTATATGTACTATATACATGTATATATGGGCATTTCCGCGGTCACTTACACGACTTTCGTAAGCAAAATAAAATTTTAAATGTTAAATATATCAAACACTATTAAATTTTTTACAATTCACCACTAATAATTTTTTGTAGTATTTTGAGACTACTATAATTGGTAAAAAAATTGAGAGCCTCCAGTTTTTATCTTTTGAGATAAAAGCCACAAAAGAGCGGTCACTCACGCGACTTCAAATATACATGACTTTAGACATCATTGCTAATAATCGGCAAACTCTGCGAATTGTGTGAAAATTTTAAACTTTAAATATTTTTGACATAAATAAGAAATATCAAGCTTTATTATTAGACTTATGATTTTTCAATATTTGGTCTGTCCTTTTTTTGCGAAGGATTCTTCTAGGTCACTCACGCGACGTCACTCACGCGACATTGTTCAAACTGCAGTTTTGTTTGCAGTTATATATACAGTTATAGTCATTACATTAGTATTTAAGCTAAGAAGATAAAGAAAAAATACAAAAAGAGTTGTCCATGAGCTGCAAACGACTAAAAAAACTCTATATTACAGAAGAAATGAAATTTTTTTTGGACTCTTGGTTGACCTTTTCGCGGAAATGCCCATATATATTTTTATACCCTGGTGGTAGGCATTATTCAGTGGAGGCATACATAATCCCATAAAGTGTATGATCAGTAATCAAACTAGTCTTCCAATTTTTAAGTTATCCTTTTTTGCAAGTACATAATTTTTACTTTGAATCGACAATATCATCGTTATATCAAATACAATCGCTAAGATTCTATTTTAGCATATGTTTTTAGAGCGATCTTAATCAAACTCTCATAACATGTATTTTCTAACTAGTTAAACGTCTTACTTTTAGTATTTTATACAAAATGAACAAATTTTGTGAAAATCAGACTAATATATACCATATCTACAATAGAATTGATTATAGCGTCCAAAACGGACTACCATATCAGAAATCCTTGTTATAAAACATCTTTATTGTTAATAGAACTACAATATTTTAATTTTATTTATATGGTCTATAATTATAATACATGTAATTTATAAATAATGCACCAATTTTGATCAAATCGCACTATCATATCCTAAATCTATACTAAAAACTTGTTTATTTGGGCTAACTCAATACAATTTTAATGCCTAGGACATGTATTTAATTATATTTTAAATGTTTTAACCAAAATTCGTTAAATACCATATAGGACTATCATGTCCTATATCTATGCCAATAACAATCAATTGTTAACAGCAACAAATCGAAGGTAACCCCCCTTCTCTCATGATTACAGGGTATCTTTTGACACACTCGCTCATACACTCACTGTTAGTAGTATTTGGAGTTAACTATGATTTGTATTTCAAAACTGTCGACTAAAATAGCATATTGCCTAGCTCTCTGACAGAGACAGGCAGACAACAAGTGCATTTGTCTAGGGTTTGTGGTTTTGTGTTTTTGGTTGAAATCTTATCACACAGTTAACTGTTGTTTTTAAACTTAGTTGGAAACAATTGTTTAAGATAAGAGCATGACTCTTTGCTGCTGCTGCTCTTGTTGCCTCTGTCATGCCACACTCCATCACTCTTTTATTTGTTTTTTTTTTTTTTTTGCCTTTTGTCAATGCCGTTGGCCCGCTACACCGCTTTCCCCGCCTGCCCCAAACACTTATCGCCAGTTTTGCAACTGCGCCACGAGTGGAGTAAAGTCCCCATTTACTTAAATATACATATTCCCAAGGGTATTAAATGTCTCCAAATGTCTATGTCTCTCATGCACATTCTCTCTCGCTCTCTCTCTTTTTCAATCCTTTGGAAAGTCAAAAAGTTATTTCTTATGAGAGTTCTGCAATTTCCGAATACGTTTTTATTTTAGTTTACTCACTACTCACAACAATAAATATTAATCATATAAACTGATAGCTAAAACTCAAAAAGTTATCAATTATAGTTGATTGCAAATATAGTAAGCTAATCTCTACAATCCATATTAAGAATATCCAGTAGTTTTAATTGATTATTGCTATATATTTCTAGAAGTTTATGGATTTAAGGACTGCTTTCTATATATTACTGTATTAATGTAAACATATTTTATATGTATACACATATATACTTTAAACTAGATAATATAAAATATAGATTTAAAATAAAACAGGATGAAAAGAATATCTTTGATATGCAAAAGATCTGATACACTGTTGAAATTATCAGTACATTTCTTCATACTATCCTATGGCAGCTATATGATATATCTGTGAGAAATTCGGTTTTTAACATGGTATTTTCTAAAATATATGCACATTGATGCGGATCAAAAATATATATGTACACATATAATGCGTTATAAACTTTGTTCTAAACTTCTTGACAAAAACGTAATACCCTCTGTAAACACAATTCAATCGTCACATTCATAGATCCCAGTTAAGATTTATCTTCCATGTTTTACTCAATTAAATTCTTTGTTTGATTGTAACTATAATCACAAGTTTTTAATTAATATATACCCTGGCATTATAATAGTGTAAATATGGCATATACTATATAAAGAATACATTACTACCTTTTATACAGTATTACACAAGCTTGCTTCTACGAAGTGCTCATTTTAATAGCTTCTAAATAAAAAAGCTCTCTTAATACTAAATTAATATGAGCAGCAATACTTAATGCAAATCATGCTAAATTGCTATTTCTTATATCTTATGCATTTCTACTAAAGATATATACTTTAAAGAAATTCTACATAACTCTGACCGCTTTTTAATGGCTGAAAAGCAATATTCAATCATAATACATATACCTATTTATCGTAAAAAAGTAATTGCTGTCAAATAAAGTAGATAGTATTCGGTTAGTCTATAAATATAGCTTGTAGAAATGTGTAAAAAATGATAGTATACGGTCTATTCAGAAACTATAGCTTGCAGTTTGGCAAGTTTATTAGGTAGCAAAGTGTTAAAAAGATATGGGATATGATTATTATACAGTTAACTGGTTGTTTTAATTTCTTCTAGGGGTTTTTCGCGCTTTTATCATGAGTTTTGAAATGTTTAGAACAGTATTAAAAAGTTTTAATAAGATGCAAAATCTATTAGATCTATTTTACTTGACTAAAAACTTATTTGCACAACTGTTTGAGTGCTGGCATGCAATTTGCAGGGTAACCGTCTAGTAATAACAGCTAGACTTGTTTTATTTTTGTACAAAGGGTATTAACTTGGCTCACATAGTATCGAGAAGTGTGTGAATGTGTGTGTGTGTGTGTCTGTGTGATTTTAGACAAATGAGATATCATTATCCACATGCGCTATAAGGCAAAACCAAGCTATGGACATTGGAATGTCAATTTATAGCCAACTGTAGATAAGAGATATGGCAAATGAACACACAGCGAGAGAAAGAGAGAGAGAGACACACCCACAGACAAGCAGACAGAGAGAGGGAATAGAAAACTAGACTCTCTTAAACTTACGCCACATGATCTCACTTAACACTCTCTTTTTGTTCTTCTTCGCTCTCTTTTTTGCAGATAATTGGCAACAAAATGAATTCCAGCAAAGAGGCAAAAAGTGCCGCTAAGGGACAGAAAAAGCTACAAAAGATAAACAATAAAAAGCAAAAGCAGCAGCAACAACAACAGCAACAACAACAAACTACAGTTAATGGCATAGCAAAAACTTCAATGAATGTAAAAAGCAAAACAGACGAAGCGAAAACCAACAATCGCAATAACAACAACAACATTAATAATAATACAACTAACATAAATAATAATAATATAAATAATAACAATTGTTATATGGTACTGAACAACAACAACAACAACAGCACAACAGCAACAGCAACTTTACCGACCACAACGAACATTACCCAAAAATTCCGAGAACACTACGAGGCAGAGCGAAGAGCACAGCAACTGCAGCAACTGCAACAACAGCTGTCTACCAATGAGATTCTACCGGCCAAAATGGAGCGTTCGAATAGCATACGTGGCAAGTTGTCCCGTTTCATCAATCACATAACGGGCAGCAAGGAGAATCTGGCGAGGAACAGCAGCGATGAGCTAAAGGAGGAAATTGGCAATGGCAAAGTACCCTTTACGTTTACACGCAGTCGTTCCATGATACTCTTACGACGTCCCAATCGACGTAGTTTCATTGAACCGCAGCTGGAGCAGCTGTCCGAGGAGGCGGAAAAGTCGGGTGATCCTTTGTCGCCGACATCGCCACGCAAGAACTCGCTGGCAGACAGTGGCACAGCCGAGGATTGTTCGCCCATACTGCGACGGAGAGCAGATACCGCCAGTTCGGTGAAGACACCAATGCGACGTCAGTCGGCGCATCCCTCTACCTCCACACCGCTGGAGGAGAGTGAATCGCCCATGGTGCGTAAGCCATCGTTGATCTCGCTCACACCCAGCGAGAGCAGTTACAATCCGCAGTTGAACTTTCAGAAGCGACGCTCCAGCACACTGATAGCATCGTTCAAGAGCACCTTTAGTGGTTTAACCGGTGGCGGAGGCAGTGCATCAGCAGCGGCCACTGGTCACAGCATTGGCAGCAGCGAAAGAGGCGGCGGCAGCGGCGATAAGAAGAAGGACAAAATGAATCCCAAGTGGAGTGCATCGTTGCAGTCGTTGCAGGCCATCGACAATATGGTTAGCTATGCCAACATGTCCTTCATCGACTACGACAAGTTCAATGGCTATGAGAAGCAACTGGAACGTCAGCACTCGCTCATGAGTCTGGCCGGACAGCAGACACCACCGCCAGCGAATATGCCCAAATTGCCATTGCCCTCGACTGCCTCACCGCTGCCTGGTCTAACTCAATCACCGCACACTCCCACCTCCCTCTGCTCCACCGTGGAGAGTACGCCAAAGACCGTGGTGATGCGTCGCAAGCGCAGCAACAACTCCTTGGTGCATCGCCAAATCTCTACGTCGTCCCGCGCCAGCAGCTTGAGTTTCTATAATCTCGACACTATGAACTATGAACACAATTTGGATCGTGGACAAAATGTCTATCGTGAGAGTCTGGATTCACGCACTCTCGAACTGCTCAATCAACGTTCCCGCAACTCGTTCATTCAGGATCAGGCCATGCTCTTCGATGCCCTCAATCTGGAGGACGGTCGACGTTGTGCTTCGTGTGCCCAGCGTGTCGTTCGTGTCAACAGCCTCAAGCGCAGTCCCCAGGACACCGTGGATGGTTGTAGGAATCCCCAGAAACAGGTGAGCTTACAATTTTGAGGAATACTTTTAAAAGGGGGAAAGTAGATTATTAGTTGGGTTAGGTTAAGCGTTAGGTTAAGAAAGAGCACTAGATCCTTTGAGAAACTGTCTAGGTTTTCCTAAAAGGTCCATTCAATAGATTGTCAACTCCTTCTACTAATATCGGGTCTGTAACAAAAATAGGCTTTGGAATCTTCCTCTTCTATCTCATTGAGTTCTGTTTACTGCAATATAATGTCTACATAAAATGTGTATAACATTATTTTAACAACATATATCCTATATATTTTAACTTTAGTAGATGTGATTCATTATTTTAATAGTTTTTATATGGTTTACCTATATTAATAACGCTAATTTTAATAAATATATTTCATATAATAGTGTTTTCTATAATCTAGAAATTTTTTAATATTATTATAGTTTTTTTCGGTTAAATTTAATCTATGATTTAAAATATTGTTATTACACTAGTTAAGAAAGTAGATGCCAGATTAATTTAAACACGGTTTTTCAATAATTATTCTATATTTGGGAATGATTTTAATAATTTATTATTAAAGCCTTTTGCCAGAATTAAGTAGAAAATTGGAAAGACATTGAAATATAGCTAAATTTCTAGCTAATGGAATTTCCAAAGTTTTCTAGCTCTGCGCAATAAAACTTTAAATTAATTAAAATAGCTGTACTTGTTATACATATTTGAATAGACCTTATAGATGATATATGGGCATTTCCGCGAAAAGGTCAACCAAGAGTCCAAAAAAAAATTTCATTTCTTCTGTAATATAGAGTTTTTTTAGTCGTTTGCAGCTCATGGACAACTCTTTTTGTATTTTTTCTTTATCTTCTTAGCTTAAATACTAATGTAATGACTATAACTGTATATATAACTGCAAACAAAACTGCAGTTTGAACAATGTCGCGTGAGTGACGTCGCGTGAGTGACCTAGAAGAATCCTTCGCAAAAAAAGGACAGACCAAATATTGAAAAATCATAAGTCTAATAATAAAGCTTGATATTTCTTATTTATGTCAAAAATATTTAAAGTTTAAAATTTTCACACAATTCGCAGAGTTTGCCGATTATTAGCAATGACGTCTAAAGTCATGTATATTTGAAGTCGCGTGAGTGACCGCTCTTTTGTGGCTTTTATCTCAAAAGATAAAAACTGGAGGCTCTCAATTTTTTTACCAATTATAGTAGTCTCAAAATACTACAAAAAATTATTAGTGGTGAATTGTAAAAAATTTAATAGTGTTTGATATATTTAACATTTAAAATTTTATTTTGCTTACGAAAGTCGTGTAAGTGACCGCGGAAATGCCCATATAGCAGTTAAAAATGTTTGTGATATATAGAATAGATCGAAAACTGTAAAACTAAAAAAACGTTTTTGAAAATTAATTAAATATAGAGAAAACTCTTTTTAGTTTCAACAAAATATTTTCAAATTAAACAGTTTCTAGTAATTAAACAGTTGTACCTGGGCTACAAACGACTCACTCCACTACGATAAAAAGCATATCTACTTTTGAAATATGTATGTACATACATCCAGTATGACTAAATGTTGAATCGGTGTCTTACAATTTCCTGTGAATTCTATGCTGCTGACTCAGTTACTTGATCTGCACCGTAGCCAAGGGACTCTTGAAATATATTGTGTATATTGATAACACTAAGCGATTGTGTTTTTTTGGATCTTAACCATTTATATATTTGCCAAAAAGTGTATAAAAGTGTGTGTTAGGGTTTGATTACAGTGAACTGTCATTATAAGTAGTAGTTAATTAACATAGTAAATGGTAAAATGGTTTTTGTGATGTGGAAATATTGATACACAACTGGCTTAATATGTTAAAAACTAATTTGCACTTAGAATTAACTGAAAATACATGTGTGTGTTGTCAGTTATTCGCTTCAATTGTTGTTATGTCCATACTTCATAGCGAGCGAGCGAGCGTTTACTGTGTGTAGTCAGTGTCGCCCTTGGAGTAGTGTATGCAGGCGAGCACAGTGTCCAGCAGATACAGTGCACCCTCGATAACACACAACGAGCCCATGGCAATGCCCACCTGTCGCTCCGAATTGACATACAAGAAACCCTCATCGGACATATAGCCCTTCCAGTAATGCAGTGCCACGCCTCCAACGGCAATCCACATAAAGGTGCCCACCACATTCATAATGGTGTCGCACAATTCTCTATAGAAATAGAAATAGACACGGATTAGTGGGGGGAATACCAGGAAATTTGTATATAGTTCACTTACCCCTTGTGTTTGGTGGTGCCAAAGGCAAAGGCTATGGTGTGACAACCGGTATAGATCAGGAATCCAACCATTACACCAGAGGCCACAATTTCCGCATCGGCACTCTTCTCCTCGTTCAGGTTCCAGGTGCCGCCAATGCCCAGGAATTCTCCGCCATCTCCCCAGCGGTACAGAAAGATGATCACCAAATTGATGATCTGTAAATTATGAAATATATAGATTAAAATTAAATGATTCATCATTTACGATCTATTGTAATACAGGCAACGCCCTGAAAAACTTTAGCTTTTTGTTGCGCACTTCCACATTTCACGGCCCCTCATTGTATTTGGGGCTTATGAGTAATATTACTAATACTATGCGCATAGTGATAAGAACTGAAAACCTTATCTCCGTATTGCTCAACATTTTTAGTTGAAAACTGTAGTCAATTGAACACAGCTAAAGTTATATACGATTTTGCACAATGTTTTTTTATTTGAAACATACCAATTTCAGAGCTTTTATAAAGATCGAACCAATTGTTTCCACAGATACCATTTTTTCAGATTTTTCTCTCTACTTTTTTTTCGTTTATTTTGTATTCGTTTTCGTTAACGTTGTCGCCGCTTCAAGTGAACGCCTATAACTGAAGGAAAAACTTGGAAATGTGTAAAATAGAATTAGTAACTTTTGCAATCGCACAGACACATACAAACACAGGGAGTGTGATAAGATAAGCACGAGATAAGATAAGGCGCAGCTATGCTAGGCGATAACAGGTGCGTTTCGAAATGGGTTACAATGCACACACATACCCACATACATATAGATTTGCTTGCTAACTTGATCTGCTGCGCATGCGTTCAGCAAGTTCAGCCTTATCAGAGTTGTAAGTCTGTACAGTTATAGCTGTTATCGCTCTGCAAAGCTCAGCCAATTATCAGACTGTTGTGCTGCGTCAACTGGCTACATATTTATGTGTGTATGTGTGTGTGTGTGGTTAAGTTTGTCTCTTTTGTAGCAACTCTATATACAAGTATACAAAAAGTATATACAGTTTATGGGGGCATGAATCATAGCAACAACATTGCTGCTAAAAGCAAAACTTGATGTCGAATCGAGAGAACTGAATATGCAGGAAACGCTGCTTGCTCATTACGTCATCATCAACAGCCATTGGCGGAGCTTAATTCTTAAAAATAATGTGTTGAGTTTTGAACAGCTTAACGTACAGACAATTAATTATACAAATAGATTTATACACACACATAAGGGCAATTGTACATAATGAATACTGTATCACTTTCAATAAGTTTATGTTTGTAATACTATAGAAAATATTGTCTTTATTTTCAATATTTCACTCTTAATTTTGAGCTTTAAATTATTTAATATAATTAAACACATTAAGCACAATAGAATTGAGTTGCTCGACTGTTATATGCCTAGTTGCTGTGTCGACTCTGCTGTATGAATTAATCACCCTTAATTAAGTCATCAAGAGACATTTGCTTTTATTAATATCATATTACCAACTTGAGCGGAGTGTTGTCACCAAATTTGGTAACGCTAGCTCTAAAATTGATTCAGACCCTGGTGTCATATGTACAGTCAGTGGTTCCGAGTTATAAATCAAAGAAGTTACACAGTGATCGCAGTGATGTTAGTAAAAGCCTCCTTGTCTGTGTTTAAAGTTTTTAATATTAAATTAAATCTCGATATTCGACTTTTATATTCTACTATTCAAATTAGCAAATAAGCTAAAAATTACTGCAATTCTTTTTAAATTTTAGCAGCTCTATTCAAGAATTTAACTGCAAAGTACGCCAATTGGCGTATCAAGCAGCTATGTAAATGTTGTACTTATAAAATGCATTAGCAGCAGTAAGCAGTTTGCAGAGAATCTCTTTATGTACTATGTAAACATATTTACATTGCATGTTAAGTTTGTGTGCGCACGGCAGCATTGATCCTCTGGCTGCTACGTATTCAAAACTAATGCTGTTAACTTTACAGCGCTGAGCATGTTAACGATATGTTGATGTATGTAGCTGCTAAAAATTTGCAAGCAGTGCTAATAAATAAAAGTCAGTTATAAGGCATGCACATACATTTATTTAACCCAATTTGCAATAAATGAAGCACATAATTATAAAAGCTGCAACAACTACACTGCAAGTCAAGCAGTGACTTTAATTTGGAAATCTCACGATACATGTGGTCGCTATATAATGTATAATGTAGCTCAATGCAAGTATGTACATAAGTTTGTATATATATACATATGTATTGCATGTATCTGCGGTTGCTGACTTTGTGCGATGAATCACTGCAAGTCAAAGTCAGTTTAGCTGCGCTAGCGGCAAGTTGTTGTACATTTTAATCCCCCTCAGACAGCGAGGGTGCATCAAACAGTTGCTGCATAATGTTGGGCATAAATTAAACCATATTTCCATCTAAATGTAAATTAAATGCATAGTTTACAAGTTAATATTTGAAGTAAATAACAAATATTATAATTATATGATGTATGTATAAATTATATGCAGCACACACATATTATCGCCCTCGCAAACAGCTGTCAGACTAAAAACGGACGGATATGAACGACTTTTAGAGCTTTTTCAGGCGTGTCATAGCAGCTAGCCTGTGAGTGTATGTGCGTGGTAATGTAAACAAGCATTTGTCACATAGCAGCAGCAGCAGCAATTGAAAACTATGTGTAGACATAGACATTATGTTTGGGCGGCATTAAGTGTGTGAGCTTGCCAGATACTCTGTAATCAACACTGCTTGCTATACGATTATCATTTTATGATCTTAAGAAAACGAATTTGTTGTAGGTCATGTGTTTGGCATAAATTTATTTCTATAAAATATATTAACATAATTATATATACACATATATTTTATTGTAGTATATTTAAAAGTAGGTTTCATTAAACCAAGCTACTGCCTATTGCTGTAACCTTTTGTTTACCTTTTAATTTGCGTGTAGTATATGCACACACATACTCTTCATGAATTGTAAACCGTGATTTGCTTTGCCGACAAAATGAGTCAGCACAACGGCGCTTTGATAGCACATGCGAGACGCTTGAGCTTTTATATATATACATATATATATATATATATCAGTATGTATATAGTATTACAATGGCAAACTTTTATATACTATATACAACGCTATACACACACACACATACCTTTTTGCATAATTTTTTTTTTTTGTGTGTGACAATATTCGTCGTTGTTGTTTCTGTGAATGAAAGTAAGGTTTGTTTACATATGGCTTATCGCAGGGCGCTCGCAAAAGCTTCGAGAGAGTGAGAGAGAGAGAGCGCGAGTGTGAGTATCGGAGAGTAAACAGACTTATTTACGTTTGGCTATGAGACTAGAACAACAACTTTCGTGTGATGGTGATGGTGTTCTGTGCGGTGCCGTGTGTGCGTAACGAAGTGAAGAGAAAGTAAACAAAGAAACAAACAGTACCCGAAAAAAGTTCTCTCTTAAACAATTACAAATATAGTAGATAGGCACGTGTGCGCGCCAGCGAGATGTGCTTAATAAGTTGTGCGTGAAACTGAGAAAGTGTTAATGAGAAATGTATGAAAAAGCAATTTCATTTGTTGGAAAAGTTGTGTTCGTTTAATTTTAAAATTAAATTAATAGAAATAATTTAAAATGTATTTATTTTAATTTAATTTTTTATAAAAAATACTTGTATTTAATATAAAATATAAATAAATTTATATAATTTTTAATTAATTTTAATTTATGAAAGCAAGCAGTTGTCAAGTTCTGTTATCTTAGACACTAATTCATCCCTGGCATTTAAGAGAGCGCAAGCTATGTTACTCTGTGTGTGCTCTCTCTCTCTCTCTGTTAAAAGTGTGCTTGCCATTCGCAGATTTTGCGCTTTCATTGCCATTCGTGCGGATGCCCTCGTCCTTTAGACGGACACCAAAGTGTCCTCCGATGGATGTGTGTTCAGTTCGCTGTGAACCGTCTCGCAGTGCGGACAACGTGAGGGGACTTGAATGCGACCCTGGCAAAGTGCACAATTACGAATCGCAAAGGCAAAGGCAAACGCAACGCACATACTATATTCTATATAACATAAAACTTAAACCGATTGTTGTGTGTTTGTGTGCATAAGTAAACATAACAGTAATAAATATATAAATATACTTGAGTGTAATCAAAAATGCTATCAACACATTAAAATGGATAATGTATTATGTGGAAAGTGGAAATGTGAAAACACCTGATTACGTAGCATGTGTATGTGCAAGTGTTTGCTGCAAGTGAATTTAATTGAATTCTGACATTATCTCTGTTGTATGCGCGCTCTCTCTCTCTCTCACACTCTCTCACTCTGTCTTGCTCACTCTCACGTGCTTACTGGCTCGCATGAAATGGAAATGGCTAACGGAATTGTCATCGACTTATACGAGTATTATCACAGATGAATGCACTCATGATTTTGATGATATAGTCAGTCCACTGTCCACTCTATAGCATTTATGCCGGTATGTTATCACTCTTTAACTTAACCAGCTATTGTTGGGTCTCACATATCGCATGCATATCTATGGAAACCCAAGTTAAAATAGCTAAATTCTATGTTGAAAGAGAATTCAAGGGTATTATTGTCGAATTCTCCAAAATAGAAGAAGACGAAGGGAACAGAAAAGGCACAAACTTCTGTACGTGTGTACGTCTGTCTGTATGCATGCCTCAGCACACATAACCTTTGATGCTACCCACGTCTCTGCTTGTTCTGCCGTTCTCTCCCTCTCCCTCTGCCACTGCTTGCTGAGCTGTCAGAAGTTTTAAGATGCTAATAAATTTGAAGCACTGTAAGAGTCCAGTACGACCAGCAGCTATATCTTGGCTCTACCTTTAGCTTTAACTGTACTGGTACCTGTACCTGTACCTATAATTCGGCATAGGCAGGAAACATCTTTGAAGACGTTGTGTGTGTGTGTGTGTGTGTCTTGCCTCTGCGTTTTTTTTGGATGACGTCAGCATGTGGCAGTCATATGGCCGCCTGATAAGAATGAAGCAAATAAAAATAAATATAAGTATGCGGTTCTTCTCACTTTAGTTGGAGTTGGAGTTGAGCATGGATCCCCCATGTTATGTTATATTTGTTTTTTTTGTTGCTTGCGGTATAGCCAGCCAAGAGCGTCTGGCGAATATTTCGTTTTCGTCCTTGGGTTTTATGTTTTGGGGCAAAAGTCATAAATCAAATTAAATTTGAGAAACATTGCCGCAGTTGAGGTACATAAACTGTACACACACAAACAAAAACATACTTATATATATTTTTCATTCATTTTTATATTTCTTTTCATACTTGTGTACTTTCAACAAACAAAAGCATAAGTATTTTGTGTAATGTTAGGTTATTTATGGTTGGAGCCATAGTCCAAATAGGATTTATTAAAATGACATGAACATTTTAAGTTTTAATTAAAAATTTTTTGAACTTCAAAGTTGCTAGTTCCACAAGCACCAAGTTACCAAGTGCTTGGTTCTCCATAGCATAAACTTATGCCAGATTCATGAATGGAAATGGACATAAAATAAGCACTCATTAATCATTATGAATCAACGCTTACAATTTAAAAGGAAAAGGAAAGAAAAGCGAGTGTATTCATTATGTTAACGCACCTGTAATTTGTCATTAATTATAATGCTACAAGTTGTTCTATATATATATTTTTTTTCCTCATTCGTTTCTGCTTTAAGTTTAAATGTATTTATTCACAGTGAATATATGTATATGGAAATGTTGCTGTAGAGTGCTGGTGGGTAGTTGGGGAACTGGGGAGTTTAGGGTAAAGCCCATAAAAATTGGCAAACAAAGGCAATATTGGACAACGGCCTTTCGAGCTGGAGTCGAATTTGCGTGTATAATATTTCTAGGTCTAGAAGTAGTAGTATGTAGTAGGTGGTGGTTGGTGGCTCGTTTTGGGCCGCCTTAGACTTACGTAAATTTGTATTACAATAATAACGCAATATCAGACGGGCCAGAACCACAACAACAACAAGAACAATAACAAGAACGACAGAAATATACACAGTAGTACTAAAAATGAATGCGAAAAATATATATATATGATATGGTACGTTATGGTATGTGTGTGTATATATGGCATTTCACGAAAAAAAAAGTAACCACAACGATCGATTTTGGTATTTGGTATTGGAAGCGCCAACATCAGGTAAAAGAGCTAGAGGTTTGGGGTATTTGCCACGTGAGGCGAGGGCGATAATGATGACACATACAGGAGACCTAACCCTAACCCCGCTAACGTTTTGCGGCAAAGTCACCGTGAGTTTGCCCCAAAATGACGTAAGACAAAAACCAAGATGCACACAATGTACCTACAGTAACTGTGTGTAACTGAAGCTGTAGCTGAATCTGTTACTTCAAACCAAATTCATACCTTGCTAGGCCTACGCAAACTTCCTTACCTCCTCCTCACCCTTCTAACCGTACCAAATCCCTTCATCACCGTCATAAGACATAAGACAATAAATCATCAATAACATCATTTGACTGTGTGTGTGTACGTTAGAGATTCCTGATTCCTGATTTTTGTGCTGAAATTGAATTACTTAGATGACAGCTCCTCAATTATACATGGCATAATATAGTAAGCAAATCTCAAGCCAAATCTGTAAACAATAATTTGATTAGTTTGATTTATTATAGTGCAATTTGCCAAAGAAAAAGGTTTTTTATCATACTTACTATTTGCAGTCCCGATGATAAAATGCTTAATTTTCTAGATTGAATCTAAAAGATGCTGTTTGAGCAAGAGATTCAAATTGACTAGTTTACTTGAAGTAGAAATATAAGAATATTCTTACATAGAACTTTAATAAAAGCTTGAAACAGTAATCCATCGAAAAAATCTTTTAAATTAACTTTGTTTTATGCATTTTAAGACATCGTTACTTCATAAATTTAATACTCAGAAATATTATGAATGTAAAATATACTATTACTTTGTATAATACATTTTTATATATTTTTCTAAAACAATTATTTGTTCAAGAAAACTGACCAATTGCAATTTATGCAGGTTCTTATGGTTACATATAACTAATCGCCTGAATATAATGTGCATATATGCATCCGAAGTGGAGAGTTAAATTTTTCCAGACCTATCTAAGTAGCAAAATATTTCAAATCTATCTTAAAACTATAACAATATTTCAATCTTTATAAAAAGCAGTAACTTTTTAATAAACGCTTTAAATATTCTAATAGTTATTGCAATTTTCTAACGATTTTCAAACTATAGTGCTGTAAAAGCGAGTTAAGATCGAGTATACTATTTTAATAGCATAAGTTCTTATTGTGCGGGCAATGCCGGGTAATACCAACTGTGTGTGTTCGTTTTATCAGAAATAGGTGAGTGTACAAGTGAAATGAATATGCTTGTACAGTGGGTAATACCTGCAATATGTATGTGCTATATGGGTTGAGGGTGTTTCCTAACCGTGGTATATTGACTGGGGCATTCGTTAGTTATTGTATCTAGGACACAGCACATAAAGACTGAACTGCATACGTACATACACATATATGTGTGTATGTACATCTATAGGCCTCAAGGTAATGCTAACAGTAACGGTAATTCGCGAAACACGCAAACAAAACATTTAAATCGATTTCGAAGCAACCTTAGAATTTTTAGTTCCAGTTTCATAGCCGAGAAGCGAGCAAAAACCAAAAGACGTGGAAATGCTTCTCACATATTACATAGGCTTTTCTCCCCTACCTCTTCTTCTTCTTGTTTTTGTTAGATAGAAAAGTCTTGGGAGAAAATGGGTTAGTTTTTGTGTCTTACGTGTGTAATAAAAGCGATAGTGCAATGAGGTCAAAGTATAATTAAGATCAAGAGGTGCCAACAGTTACATAGCCTTAAAGGTTACTTTCTGAATACTTTATACATATCTTTGTAACTTTAAATCAAACTGGAACTGCTAATGGTATTTGTATATGATGGAGGGAGGAGGGGAAATCGTTTTTCGATTCCCTTATTCAATTTTGTTGTGTTACTTTTATGGGGCAGTGGTTTTATTTGCCACACCCTCCTCCCCAACGGGATGGTTGGATAGTTGGTCCTTCCTTGCCTTTCCTTTGCTTTGCTTTCGTTTCGAATGCCACAAATCAATAGTTTGTAAAATGTGCGAATTGGTTCAGCTGAAATGACATCAGCAAACCAAACTGAATGGTTATAATCTCTATTTGGATTTGTTTTGCCAGTTGCCAGTTGCCAGTCAGTTGGTCAGTCGGTTAGTCGGTCGGTCTGTCATCCGGACCAGATGGCAGAACCTTTTGCAGTTTGAATAATTGATTATATTATTTCATTTTTATGAAAACTTTCGCCATCTGATGGAATTTGAAATGCAATTCAAGCATTTCCAACTGGCTTATTGCATTAGCAATTCATTTTCAGCCATTTGTTGCTCTATTTTCATTGTATAACTTAAAGATACAATTTGTTAATCTGTTACAAAAAGAATGAATGAGCACACCCGACCGCGTAATACACTCGGGGTCTTATATTTTCGATTATAAGAATTAAAATCGTTGAAATCTTAAAGAGCGACCCTATAAAGTATATATATCCGTAATCTACACTAAATTTTTTAATTGAATAGAACAGTTTTTGGGAACAAATAAAAAGAAATATTTTTTAAAATTTTTTTTTTAAATGTCAAGGGGTTAGTATGCAAAATTAAAAAAAAATAATTAAATTTTCATAAATTTTAAAAAGAAATTGTAGAATTGTTAAGGTTGTTAAATACAGATTAAAATGCAACTCCGCTTGAAAATCGTTGGAATTTTGACCAAGTTATCGTAGCTTAAAGTTTTAAAAAATGGGGTAATAATGGGACTTTAAGTCAACATAAGCTTCAAAATCTTTTTCCACACCATGCCACCAGACAAAAAGTCGCATATGGCTTTATCGAATCGGCTTGTGATGCTTATCAAGAATATATATACTCTATGGTGTCTGCCAAGCCTCCTACGGCCAATATACCCTACCGAGGGTATAAAAAACAGCAAACCGTTTAAAATGGACACTCCTGTAATTAGCAAGTGACTTTAATTTTCTGCAGTCAATAATACTAGTTCCTTAGGCACCAGTCCGCCACGCGGACAGACACCTGTGTGCAGACATGTGTGTATGTTAATTAAATTATTATAATTAGTTGAGTAGCTTACACTTTGCATAAACGTTTGGGAGCTCACACGATGACACCACTGTAATCACAAACTGCACTATGCAGTGACGCCACTGTAGCATGCATTGGGATTTAGATTGTTAATAGATTTGTTTGAAGAAAGCATATATACAAACAATTAAGAAAGCTCCGATATAGCTATAGATTTAAGCTTGTAATCCCAAACTTTCTCTGACTTTTTTTCACAATTTTTCTTGCTATAAAATACCTACTTCAACTTTCTATTTCCTTGTTGAAGCAAATAGTCTGTTTCCAATTCATAATTAATATTATTTGTAACATGCTTAACTCACACTTAGTAATATTTAAGTCTAATATTTTCTAATAATTTTCTAATATGCTTTATCTCTTCCGCAGGTAATTGTTATACATATGAATTACGAGTACTTTCCGCATTGCGTCCACGTGCAACGATTAACACCTGTAAAAGCTTATGCCATTTAGCATATATACTATATAACATATATATACATACATTATCATGTATATCCGTCGACGCTTGCCGTTATGCAAAGCCTCCTCGCAACGTGTGACTTAAAAAAAGGAACGAAGAAAAACGACGGAAAAAAATCTAAACGGAAAATAAATGTACGGTAAGCGGAGAAAAGAAAAAGCGTTTGAAGGAAAAGCAAATCCAATACAAGTGGAAACGCGTCATTTAAGCCGCAGATGAGGTGAGTTATATGTTGTAAATTGTGTTAAATTGCTACGATATATAAAGAATATGACAAGTAGAGTGTTATTTACAAATCAACTTTTGAGTTATGTGCCATAAATGAAAAGTGTTCTATAGACAGAAGTTTAAAGATAATTTCATTACTTTATCTACTCTGTTAATAACAGACTGTTATGTCTTTCTTCTAACAGCTAATCAACGAATATCGTAAGGAAATAATGATTATACATCGAAAAGTGATTATGAAGTGGAAAGGGAACTGGAAATGATAGAGGGAAACATTCTTAAGTGATATTAGTAAACGAGGCATACGAGTATTTTAGAGATTTACTTAATAGAAATACTGTTTAGTTGTTTCGTATATTAACAAACGGTGAGCTTGATCTGCGCGCAAGTGGCTAGACGAATTGTTTAAACGTAATGGGTGGTGGTCTGACGGAACTACAAATCGTAATAGCCAATAGACAACAGGGAACTCAAGTGGCCAGAATTGTTGCCAAAACGCAGTTGGAAGTGCTCGAGTTGGAGTGGACAATGCACGAGAAACTTCTGGAGGAGACACGTAAGGAAAAGACTGAAAAAGTGCAGCTACTCGGCCACGCCAAGGAGAAGCCCAAAGAGAAGCCGCTAAAGCAGTCCAAACTTGCCGAACGCTTGAGACGATCCTTTCGTCATCGGGATCGCAGTCCGCTGGAGATCAAGCGAAAGGAACTAACTACTACTACTGCAGAGGCTACACAAGACAAACCCAGGACAGACAATAACCATCCATTGAATCGTCAACTTCCTGGACTAGGACTTGGCGGACATATTAACAGCGCTCTGCTGCTCGACAGCCCGGACGAGTGTACGCCTCCCGAATACGCGTACGAGCATCTGAGCAGTGTTGCCAACACAAATTCAAGCAGTTCCCTGGAAAGCTCCTACGATCTTGGCTCGCAATCAAACATTTACTACTGGTCGTGTCAGCAGAACGTGGAAATGGGTGGCGAAATCAGTACCTTGAGTGCTGAGATGCCGGAGCAGCTGCTAAAGCGACGCAATGAGCCAACGAATCCACCACCACCAGCACCACCACCACAGAGTCAGGGTAACAATCCGGCCAATGCTGCTCCTGCAGCCAGTGCCAGTCGCAGTTGCTCGCTGACCAGTGAGAGCAGCTCGGTGAGAATTACACGACTTCAGAATTTTCTTTTTAAGAGCAGCAACGAGAGCACTCGCAGTTTTCAGGGTCACTCGAACGATGGCTTCACTGCCTCCTCGTACAACTCGTCGTCAGGGGAGTGGGAACAGCTGGGCAGCCATGTGGGTGGTGGCGGTGGAGCAGGAGGACATGATTTAAATGTAGCATCCTTTCCCGAGGAAACTGCTCCGGTGCCTGAGAGTAACGAAGCTGGTGCCTATTATCAGTATACGTTGACATCCCCGAATAATCCCTTTCTGCCGGAGATTACCGCACGCACCTATCACAGCACCTATGAGAACGATGAGCTACCCGAGGGCCACTTGCAATCGGACGAAATGCAATCCGGTTCCGGTTCACGATCCGCTCAAGTGCCAACGCCAAGCTACAGTCGTGCCGGTTCACAGGAGTCCACGTACAGCGAAATCGGTGCCAGTTGCCCCCAGGGACCAACACCGAGTCCTGCGTCCAGTTCATCCTCTACACCCGGACGACATAGACGCAAGTTGTTTAGTTTAAATTCACCGACGCGTCTGCTGCAGCACAAGGAAGTCAATCAACATGCACATCAACACCAGCAACAACAACAACAACAACAATATACACAACAACAGCAACAGCATCCACATTCACATTCACATTCCCAGGCACATCATAGTCAACAGAGCAGAGTGGAAATGTCGAGCTCACCCACAGCGGAGAGTCTCAGTTCAACAGTCATGATGAACAATCTGAATCCCTTTCTGCCCACGGCCACATCGCCCATAGCAGTGCCGGCAGATTTGAGGACAAAACGTGACGAGTTTTTACGTGCAACAATGAAAATCTGTCTAGTTGTCTCGCCGCCCACAAGCAAACTACAGGTGAGAAAGAACCTCCCACCCCCCCCTATTTTCCTGCACTCTCTCTATCTCTCTCACGGAAATCAACTTGTCTCTGTGTGTGTGGGTGTGTGTGTAATACGAAAATAAAGACCTTTTCAATTCATTCCTTTTGTTTTATTTATTTATAAAGTTTCTCGGTCAAAGTGTGCGCAATTAGACCCCTATTATATGTCATTAATTATTTTTATATACATGGGGTATATATATTTGATTTGATTTATTTTTAATCACTTTTACAACCAGCCAATCCCTCACACTCTCTTTCTTCCTCTCTCTCTCTCTCTCTCTCTTTGTCTCTCTGCTTGTGTTTGGTTTTGCAAACTGAATCCGATTGCTATTCAAGTGTATTTCAAGATCCTCTTCAATTCATTCCGAGTGCATTGTTTGTGCAACTTTTGTGCTTCTTGGATTTTTGTTGGATTGTTATGAAATTTTCAGGATATCCAACTGTGATTGTAATCAATTGAATTGCATTTCAAAGCAACTCAACTCTTTTGCAAATCGATAGCAGTTTTGTGGTAAACAAATTCATTTCACTATCAACACACATGCATCTCTGTCTCGGTTGCATGCAACAAGATGTAAAAGATAAAGCACAACACGGAAGCATATGTCTTTTAAGTAACTACTTTTGGGTTTGTTACAGTACTTAATTTGAATTGTTTTCTGCAAATGCATACCCTACTTAGATATATATACAAAGTACAGGGTATATAATTGCTATTACTTTAAAGTAATGTAAAGTTATGAGCTCAAACTTTGCTCATTAAACTTTAACTTCAATTCTGAAAAGCCTTCAAAATGTCGAACCCTTAGTTTTATTTTATTTATTGTAAGTTAATTTTGTACACTTATATTTAAAACAATTTATGTATCGTTTAAAATTAAGTTTAATAAAGCCAAACTATTTATTTCAATATATATTTTGACTTTTATTTTAATTCAATTTGTTTTAATTTCAAAACACTTGATTTTGAATGCAAATCCTTGCATTAATTTATACAACGCAACGGACTATGAATCAATATTGAGCAGTGTACGTAGCTATGACTCACACAGTATTTTGCAATTCATTTTCATTTTCAGCTTAAATCAAAAAGTCTCACCCACTTGGATGGCCTCGACACGGTGGTGCCGTGCCATCATGAGGCTGCCGCACCCACAGTATCGGCCCCCGGCACTCAGATACCGCCGGGAGTGTCAGCGCCCACTGAATCCCGTCTACCGAGTGGAGAGAAAGCGGTAAGTGTCGTTTTTTTGCATTATGTTATTGCAAATATCAATTAACATGGAACATTTATGTGTATATCGTTTAGGCAACAAGTTCGGAATACTTTTCGGTATCCTTTTGCTTGGAATCACCGCATTGTCCCGATGAGGAATTCATACCCGCCATCAAGGGCAGAACTCTGCTGTAAGTAATTGAACAATTTTGACTGATTGAGAACTGTTTTCGATTTGATTGACATTCATTCTCTTTTCGTTTACAGGCATGCACTCAAGCACTCATTGGAGAGACGCAACTTGAATTTCTCACAGATTACAATTACCGACAGTAATCCCAGCTTAAGTCATTTGGATACAGGTATACAAATGAAACTATTTTCTGTTAAAATATATGTATATCAATTAATTAATCATTTTTAATAGGCGCAGCAAGCCGATTACTCGATGAGCACTCGGATGTGGAGAGCTTGGTTGGTCACCATCTGGTTGTCACCGAAAGGGATAATAGTCGTAAAATCTTACAAAAAGCTGCATCGTTTGTGAGTTTTGTATTACTTGAAGTGACTTTAAAGTTGCTGAGTAGCTAACATAGTATAGATATAGATAAATTCGTCTGTCTGGGCATATATCAGTTATTTAAGCAGCTAGAGACACTGTTTAAGTATTTGATCCTGTCGAAATGTTATGCCTTTCTCTTAGAATCATTATGCCTTTCTTCCACTAATTTCTCTTGCTTTTACTCCTTCAGGGTTCTCGACAACGACCACCACGTCTGCTCTCCTCCGCATCGACAGAGGAGACCAGCGAATCAACCCTTGCAGCTGGCAAACAGATCAAGCAACGCTGGTCATCCATTTTTGGCATCAAAAATCCACAACAGAATCAGCTTTATGAGCTGCTCAATAACTTTGCCAAAAATGGTGTACCCCAGCGATCCGATGCCTTGGGTTTTGATCATCCAACGCTGTCGGATTCACTGGACTATCTGCAAAATATGGACAAGACATGGCGAGATTTTGTTGACAGCAAATCGATGAGTGATAGCGAGGTTAAGATACAAACTGCCATCTGGGAGCTAGTCACAACAGAAGTTTACTACATACATGCACTACAAACGGTCACAGATGTAAGCAATATACCCTGTAAAAGTAGCTTACAACAGTAGTTAATAACACTTGTTTTTGATTGTGCAGCTCTTTTTGGCCTGCTTGGAGGCTGTGCAAGAGGAACGCCTGCTGATTGAGGTCGATCAGCACCGGTTGTTCTCTAATATACGTGCAGTGTGCGAGGCGAATATTAAATTTTGGACTCTCTGGCTTTATCCGATGGTTGCCCACAGCGTCAAAACGCATGAGCCACTGCGTTGTGCTTTCTTTCAGGATGGTTTCATAACATTTGCCTCCACTTTTGCGCCCTATAAGGTGAGTTTAATTTTAAATTAGTTGCTTAACAAGTTGATTAAAATATTATATACTTCTTATAGGTCTATTGTGCGGAGCAGAGTACCTGTCAGTTTTACTGCAAGGAGTTGAATCAAAATAATGCTCTATTCACTGCTTATTTGGCCTGGTGTGAATCCCAGAAGATGTGCAATCGCTTGCGTCTTGCTGACATTGTTGTACGTCCCATGCAGCGATTGACCAAATACAGTCTATTGTTAGCGGCGATCAGAAAGCAAATGGATGATGTGGAGGAAATCGAGGTGATGGACATAATGATACACAGTGTGGAGAACTTTGTGGGCAGCGTCAACAATCATTTGACAATGCGACAGGAGAGTGAGCGTCTGAAGGGTGTGATGGCACGCATTGAATCCTACGAAGTGGTGGTAAGTTAAATATGCTTTTTACTAAAATTTCTCTAATATGTTTATCTTTGCAGGACACCAACAACGAGGTGCTGGACAAGCTGATCAAGCAGCACAGTCAAATGTTCGATCTGTGTGCGCCAATGAAGGGCTGTCCGGCATATCAGGTGCGTCATCTGTTCATGGAGGGCGATCACAAGTTCAAGGACAATGTCAGCAAGCATGATGTGCACTGTTTTCTGTTGACTGATATACTGCTCGTCTGCAAGACGATTGCCCGCAAGGGATTGGGTGCACTGAAGGTCATACGGCAGCCGTATCTAACTGATCATTTGATTGTGCATCTGGCACCCAACAACACACTCAACTGTGTGTATCTCAATGAGTTCCATGTGGCGACCACAGCGTTTACGCTGCAATGCACCGAGGCCAAGAATTGGTACGATGCCCTGTGGCGTGCCAAGACCATCTATCAGAGACTGCAGCGTGGCATTAGTGGCACAGGGGCGGATAGCTTTCGTTTTGGCGGCAGTGGTGGTGCGAGTGCGACGAGTGGTGCTACTGGGGACTCGCTGGGTGTGCGAAAGTCACCAATTAACTCCTCCATGTGCAGTCATGTTTCCAGTGCCAACAACAGTCACAGCGGCAGTGTTGAGTGGAACGATTCACGTAATATATCTGTCGATTTCGATAAGACCAACTCGTTGTCCAGTGACGAGGGATTCAGTCTAATGGGTATGTCTGCAGAGAATTGAAATTATAGTGTTATCATTATTATTACTAATCGTAATATGTTGCAGCTCACCAGTCAGGCCAGTCATCGAAGGGTAAACAACAACATTTGCTTGCTGGCTTGCCAAAGCCAAAGATTGGCACGATTTCATCGACATCGGGGAATACGCTGTCCGTGCAGCCCGTTAACCATTTGGGTCAAAGTTTGCCCAACCTGAGCATGCCACACAGTCAGACGTAAGTATTGATTGCCATACCAAAAACATCGAACGTATCCTGCATAAACAAAAAAAAAAAACAAAAAAACAAAAGGAGAGCATGTTAAAATCGAAACAAATCACAAATTCACTTCATTGTCATCATCAAACGATTGGGAATCCTTCAAGTCATTAATTTGTATACGTCTACAAGACCGTCCATATTTACAATTAAATATATATATTTATATGCATAAATTGTTAGTAATGTATTTATATATATAAGAACTGCCTATTTATACACATAGTTAGCATAATTATAAACATTAGCATTTTGTTATTTGTAAAGCAAACAAAATTTTTTTTTTTTTTTTTTTTACTCAACATAATTGTAGCTCTGTCTTTCATACATATAATACATTTAAGCCAAACATTAATTAATATATATTACATATATATTTTATATATATACATGTATCTCACTGTTCATCTGCTTTAAACCACAATACGCTTAAGTCAACGCCTTTTCTTTTGCCCTTATGTTTTACGAGTTGAGTTTATTGTACACTACTGAAAATGTTAGCTGATCTCACTTCTTCTGAGTTCCCTGAGTTCGTTTATTGCTTCGTTGTAGTTGGTTCTCTGTTTTTGTAGTCAAATTGTCTGTTCGCTGATAACTATAAACTATAATCCAAAAAACATTTTTATATAGTAACAACACCTTACTTGTGCCGGGCACAACAACCAGTCACTCGGGCAACTTATTGTTATCGCCCAGTCATCGTGGTATTTCGTATCCACCGCCGAGTCCAACTAGGTGAGTTGCGGAAGCACTACGATATACCCTGTACCCCCAAGCGGGTATATAATACGCTTTGTCTGTCCGTTTAAAAAAAAAGAGTGCAGCTACTTGTAGAAAAGGTTTATGTTTAATAATATATGTTTTGAACTTGTTTTACCATCTATACTTTGAGTCCTTCATTTCCTACATAACATCCACTATACGCAGCAGAGAAGCGTGTGAATGTGCTAATTTACAGGGTATATGCGAGGAAATTGCATGTTGCGTCTCTAATACTGTGTGTGTGCATATGTGAGTGTGGGTACAGGGTAACTGCCAGTCGAGCAGACTCGACTTGACCATTACCGCTTAACATCGAAAATTTTGCCATCAATCAACATTGTCTCTGTAAATGATCATCGATTTATGTGTGTATATATGCAAACTATATGTACATATATATATATGTATATGTATCTGTAGAGTGCCACTGAGACGCGGTATGGCCTTTTCCACATCCACGAAGAATCCACCACTGCTGAAGACCCGCAACATAACTTCACAGAACAGTATTAATTGGCATCAGATACCCGCTACGCCCACACCGCCTAGTCCGCGGTCGCATCACAATTCTCCGAGCACAATGGGTGGCTCCACAATGCAGGGCTCGATGCCTGCTCTGATGGCATCCCATGAGAGCCCCTTGGCCTTGGGTGGACCGCAGTCGCAGCCGCAGCAGCCGCCGCCGCTGCTCCAGAAGCAGATATCCCATCAGACGCCACTGCAGACTGCGGCTCTACAGCGACATCCGAGCAATGAGACCGATGTTTAAATGATATCAAAGAAAAGTTAAACGAGTTAGCTTTAGCTAAAGAAGAAGAAAGGAAATACAATTCAACGATAAATAGTACACTTTTGGGTCCAAAATAAGATACAAATATTTAACATACATTCCAACAATATGTGCTCCCCATTCCTCCCATTGTCTAACCAAACTAAAACAATTCTACAAAAGTCTACAAAAACTACATATCTAGAAGTCTAGAAGTCTACACACACAACATACACATAAATAAGTTTAAAAAACAATTTAAAAAGTTATACGAAAGTTACGCTTCCAATAATGATAAACAAAAGAAAAAAGACAATTTATAAAAATAAAAAAAACAAAGAACAAATATGCCATTCAAACGCACACACATACACAAACAAATAAAAAACATAAATATTATGTATATTGATTTTAGATGATAAGCTTACTTGGTATTTAGATTTTGTCTGCAGCCATATCAGACTACTATATAGAAACTTAGAGTTGCCATTTGAAAAGTTCGAAACTTTTTACATTTTAGTTTGCTGTTAAATTATTTGATTTTTTTTGTTATTCTTAATTGTAGTAAAGTTGTAAACTTAATGTGTATATTTAGCGTAGACCTAGACATTAGGGGTCTTCCATTAAATTTGCAGAAAGACAAAAAATCCCAATAGACATATTATTATGTACTTAAATAAGCTCGTAAAATGTTCTGTTTAAAATACTTATTTCTTTGGCAAAACTAACGCATTTTTTCAATAGATCGTATTTATAGAGTATACCCTGTAAAGTCTAATTTCAATGCTGTTCATGCTTCCGCTAAATAATCCAGTAACTTAAAATTATTTCAAATATGTGATAGCTTACATAAACTTGACTTTAAGCAAGTCACAAAAATTACAAAAACAAATCTAATCTATATTGTTAAGGAACTTTAAATAATTTGTTTTCTTTAAATATTTGATTTCTATAGCACCCTTTTATATAGTGCCTAGGGAATGACTAAAGCTCTTCCTGCCATTAAAATGAACCCACAAAAAAATGGTTATTTTCAAGGCAAATTTGTCATTGTATATTTTAAAAATAATTAATAACCCATAGCTTGCTGTCTAGTGTAGAAAATAATATCTATGGAAAAGAAATTAAACATTGTAAAGTGAAATTGTATTAGTTTGTTAACTCGTATAAATTAGTTGTAAACATTTTAAAAAGGCGTGACATAACATATGTTCTTAATTAAAACATAAGCTATAAATATAATTGTTTTTAAATGATGAAATGATTAATTAGAACATAAGTAAATTATGTTCTAGCCATTGAGCAGTTAAATTGAAATATTTACACATTTGTTTACACATTTGCTGGATAAATACATATACATATGATATACAAAACATACTTAGCTACTCCCACAGTATTAATAAGCGTGCAATTGAGAATGTATTTTAAAAATATATTGACATAGATTATATATACATATGTTACATACATATATACAGACGTATATATTTCCAAGCGTTAACTGTGGCATTCTGTTCAGACCACAAATATATAAACAAAACACTCATTGGAGATTACAAACTGAAGAGGTGGTCGCATTTCGAATTGTGCATTTTTCAACACTGCTCGACACGAATCACAAGCTTTAAAAACGCACGATAAATGCTTTTTAACCGCACAACACGCACGACAATTGGCATTAGACAGTAATACATCCATTTTTTTGTATCAGTCCGATAGTTTGTTAAATCCAAATAATCTTTGGAAAATTTTAGAAAACCTCTTTAACTGTCTAGTAAAACTAAATATAATTTAAACTCTAAAAATTTAAACTTTATTGGAAAGCATTATAATCGTATGTCTGATATAAACACAGAATAAGGCTGTAGGCACTATAATGTGATATAAAAATATATGCTATATATGGGGGGATAACAGAAATTGTGGGGATATTTGTGTCGTGCGTGTTCGTGTCACGTAACAATATGTATACCCATCCCGAGTCTAAGCGCAATCTTCTTACTTGCATGCATGTGTGTATCTACTGTAATGAAGTACAATAATTAATACTTAGTAAATAAACGTAATACAAAAATAGCTTTATTTACACCAGTAAATACTTAATATAAGTACAAAATAAAATGTTAAAGAATTTATTGATTAAAACGATGGAAAACCAAACGTTTTTAATTATCTGTAATCGAAATAAATGCAGTGTGAGTATTGTATTTTAAAATATATAAAGTAATATGGGAGCAGCATCTGTTTAAACATTGATTTTCAGTCAATAATAATAACTGAAGCAGTTGGCTACTACACTACATGAGAGACGGCTCCGTTGTTAAACTGCACTGCTTGCTATGTTGTTTTTGAACTGCTTGTCTAACGTTGTCTGCTAACAGTTGAATCAGTCAGCTTTTGTCTGTGGCTGTTAACACTGCCGTAACAGTGCTGTGTCTTACAGCTTGAATAAATTCAAGTACACGATATCTAATCATCCGTTGTAAAACAATTGCAAGCGACAAAACATATTTTTATCCATTGATAAGACAGTTGAGTCAACGTATAATTAGCCTTTCAACTTAATGTCTGTATAGATTACCTAGGGCCACAGTGTAGATCAAATCTAAAGCTCACAGTTTCAAATTCTATAATCATGCGTGCAAGCAACAAATTAATTTTCCTATGTCTTATGCTAATTTTATTCTGTAAAATGGCAAATTCGCTGGAAACTGAAGGTGAAACAAGTAATGTTTCGTATTGGCAGCGCTTAAAGGCCAGCATTACGGAATTCCAGTGGCAGCAGCCGCAACTGGAAAAGGAAAGTGAAGAAACAATTCAGAGACGTCGCCAGTTGTGGCAAAGACTTACAATGTCAAAGATTTTGTAAGGCGAAGAAATAAATTTCGTTTGTTTTTTGTTGAACTCTGTGGTGTTTTCGTTTTATTTACTCATTCTGAAAGCACTTGACATTCTTGGCCTGGTCACAGTAGCCGGACTTCTGGTCCCAAAACAGACCCTTGGGACAGGAGGTCAGCACTGGCATGCCGGCAATACAAATATAGTACTTGCTGCAATCACTGCTATGTGGCAGATAGCTCTGACGTTCTGAGGGACAAATCAGCGTGCTCTGTGAGGCACGTGGTGGCGAGGGAGCAGTTACACTAACTGTTGTCTCCCGCTCCGTGGAGTAGCTGCTGCTGCTGCTGCTAGTGGTGGGTATGCTGCTGGGAATAATGCTGCTGGTGCTGCTGCTGGCGCTCACAATGTAGCAGACTGTTACCTGGCCCGGTGCTGTGCTAGTTGCACTGCTTACACTGCTTGTTGTGAAAACAGGCGGCGTGCCATAACACTCAGCGTTCGAACTCAGCTGACACTCTGCACTCTTGTAATTCCAAAGTGTGCCTACGCCACAGTGATGCCGATGCAAATGGCCGTAGGCGCAAATGAAGTACGACTGACAGTTGCTGGGATGTGGCAAGAAGTAGGCACCAAAGTGGCGACACTCCACATGCTGGGGATCGTACTTTTCCATGGGATTCACCGCAAGACCGCTCTTTACATCCACAGCCATAAAGATGGGCTGCGGCTTGTGCTCCCACAAATCCGAGTCTGTCTCTAGGTAGCCATGCGGTGGTGCTGAACTGCTGCTGCTGCTGCTATTGGACTGCGTCTGCGTAGCACTGCAATGGGATCGCTCGGCCAGATCGCACTTTAAACGATTCTCATCAAATATTAGTGCAGCATCGCAGTAATAAAGTATGGGCACCTTGCCGCACATAAAGTAGGCATTGCAGTTATAGGGATGCGGCACCAAGTCATCCTCGGCACGATCCTTGCATATCTGCATAATCTATAGTGAGTGCTGAGCTATAGAAACTAAAACCGATCCCTACTCACATGGCTCAGCTCGGCTATTTCAATTGTAACTGACTCCTCCACTGGTTGGGCTTCTGTTCCTTGTCCTCCTCCCAGACATATGCCCACCAGCAATGCTAAATGGATGCGTATATTCATATGTTTCAATAGTTTCTCTTCTTTCACTTTGATTTTGCAATCTTTACTATTTCGCCTGGAATAGTACGACCTTTATATATACACACGACAGCGGGGCAATCGCCACACCCAATTCGGCCATTGGGTGCAGCCAATTTGGTTTCATTTTTAGCAATGTATGCCTACAATTATTGAAACATGAAAACATATTTTCCATCTCTTATCAGCTCGCACAGATTTTATACTAGTATCTGCGATAAAAAGCCAAAAAGATCTGAAGTACAAACAAGAATTTTTAGTCATGAATCATGCGTAACGACTTACCGAAAGTGTTGCACACTTTAAGGCGACTGTGGGGGTGCTACAGCAAGAGAAACGAAATAAATGGCTAGAAAATAGTTGGAAAATAGCTATATGCTGCTTATAAAATTTTTTGTTTTCTAAAAAAAAATATAAAAAATATTTTTGGTTTTGCAAAATTTGTTCTTTCAGTTATTTCTAGTGTTAACCATTATTTTTGGTGTTCTGGAATTGTTAGCCATATGATACTTATAAATATTTCTTTATATGCAGAAAATTTTTCAAACAAATCGGTCCGGCCGTTTCGGAGATATATAAGCACCGAAAAACTTAGGGAGAATATGTACAGTTCCCCAACATATTCAAATCTTTTTAGTCAAATTTAATGAAGTTCAATAATCGTATTTATAAACTATTTTAATATCAAACAAAGTATAGCGACAATTTTCTATACACACATTGGTTCCTAATTTATGATACCCAGTATATCATTCCGAAAGACATGCTAGATAGACAAAAAATGATATAACATTAACAATCAGTTGCAATTTGCTGTCTTCATTATTGCCCTTCTGCTTAGACTTTGTAGTGCGTATTTATAAAGAATACGAAATTGTGTGTTATCTAGAAAGGTCCAACACAATTCGAAAAGTTAATTTATGGTCACAGCCATATAAAGTTCAGATACCCGTGTGAATATGTGTCTAAATTTAAGAACTTGCGGCATTTTCAGTCCCTGCTAATGCTACAAAATTTATATGCTAACGTTACAAAAAATATATGCAGCATTATATATATAAAAAGAGGAACATAATTGTTTAAATTCATTTAATAAACGTGATTCTAGCTATACAGTTAGGCAGTTCGAGCTTTTCTGAATACTTTTGATTACAAATAAATATGAGTGAGTACAAATAATTATTAGAAAACTATGTTTTAACTTTTGTTAAATTTATAAAACATATATATCTAGTAAAATTGTACATTCTATGCTCTTTTCTTATGTACTATTGAATTTTGAATTTTATAAAAATAATCGTATTTAACAGACTCGTCTACGATATTGTATCTGCTGCTGCTTAGTGTTTGCTTGAGTATTGTGCGAGCTGAGTTCAATCCGGAACTGATCTGTACCCTGGTGGTAGATGGCATCAAAATGAATGATCCTCGAGACTGTAGGAATTGGATTGAGTGCATCGATGGAAAACCCATAGCTGGCAGCTGTGACACTGGCTTGCTTTACGATAGGCAGAGCAACAGTTGCCTGCCATCCGCTCAGGTCAAGTGTCTCTCGAGTTCCCCTTGTACCGGAGTGCTAGAAAAAGGTTTTGTTGCCGATCCATATTCCTGCAATGGATATTACTACTGCAAGGAGTACAAAGGCACCCGTGGAGTGTGTGGAGATGGCTTGAATTTCAATCCCGGCACCGAATCATGCATACGCGATATACCCTGTAAGCTATCAATGGATCCCGATAGCATATGCAACATACTGCCCGACGGCGTCTTTATCAAAGATCCCAACAATTGTAATGGCTATCAGATGTGCTGGAAAGGCAATGTTATCAGTGACAGCTGTGCGGACACCTTCTACTTTGATGCGGCCGAGGCCAGATGTGATTATCCCCAGAACGTTGAATGCTTACACACCACACCTCCACCTCAGATAGCAGAGCCCAATGTTTGCCCAAGTGCCAATGTCTTTGTGTCCGACGAGAAAAGCTGCAGTGGCTATTTGTATTGTCGAGAGAACGGCAGTGGAGAAATGGAACTGCTGCCGGGCAATTGTGAAAAGGGTCGCTTCTTCAGTGCCGCACAGCAGGGATTATGTGTGCCGCAGGAAAAGCTTCGTTGCTCCTACGATCGGTGTGATCATTTGGGTTTTGAGCACATAGAGCTGACTAGTCTCCATAATGACGGCTGTCGGGGTTATGCCATTTGTCTGGATGGTAAAACAATTGAAACGGGCAGTTGTCCTGAAGGCAAATACTTTGATGAACGCACACAACACTGCACCACTGATGTGATTGCTTATCCAGCCTGTGCACAGTCCAAGGAAACTACTACTACTACCACTACTGTAGGCTCTTAAGGAACAAGAGTTAATTCTGTGAAATGAACTGTGTTTTAAACTAATAATTAAAAAAAACTATTTATTCAACTTAACAAATATTCTAAATATAAGTTACAAAACTTGAAATAAAGACAATTTACTTAAAATGTAATTGAAATTTCTAACTTGGTAAGAAATTAAGTACTAAGAACTCTATAGAACTCTGTTGTATATTCGTATAGTCGATCGTTTCAACGATCGTTGATTACTTACTGTTCGTTCGCTGAGTGTCGAATCGTTGTACGAGTTTCTATCGATAGAGTAGAGTAGATGTCAAGTCAAGGCAACAAGGCAATGACAAGGTTCGAACTTCGAAGTGGTGTCTATCAATGTACAAAACAACTGCCAAAATATCGGTGGTGTAAATACTTGTGTTAGAATGCTATCGCACCCGCTTATCTGATGAACATTTCCATTAAATTTGAAAACCACAAACAATTGCAATTTTCCACAATCAAGAATGTTCGATTGTCGTTTATGTTTGTTTAGCAAATACCCTATTTTCTAAACTCTCGAACAACTCGAACTAGAAACTTGTATAGGCATTTTTCTAATATGCATATTTGTTTAATATACAAATGGAGCGTTTATCTCACTCATAGACTTATTGGTTACGAAAGTTTTGTAATAGCTGCTTACGTTTTCTATTGGTTTACAGAGTATTAAAAAGTTTTCTAACATTGTCAAAAGAATTACTAAAAATACTTACTTCTGTAGCAAAGTTTCAAAAGTGATGCAACTGAAATTGTATAAAGATAAATATAGTAGTATATGTTAAAAATAATTTACAGATAAATTCCACATTTTCCATAGAAATACAAATGAAGCTTCTTGGAGCAGCTTGAAAGACAGAAATTTGAGATTTTAATTACTAACACGAGTGGGAAGTGTTCAATATAATTATGGAAAATTTTAAGAGTCTACAAATTTTATTTTAGAAAAATAGCCTAAAATGGGTTACCAAAAACGATTTTATTTTATATAATACAGCTTTCTTATATTAAATAATTTATAAAATACATAAGCTAGAATATTTTTTGAATGCTTTTAAATAGAAATCTATTCATTATCAATTGTGGATTTCAAAGAATTTAAATTAATATTTCAACCTGATTTCAAATATTTTTTTTAATATTTTGAGCAAATTTTTATTTATTAAGATCAAATAATATTTTTGTTAGTACAAAATTGTATTAGAAAAATATTTTAATTTTAATTTACGACTCTTAAATGCTGTTTTAAATACTTTATAAGCTAGTTATTTCTAGCTACAAATATTCTCTGCACTTCTTAAGTGCCTGTAAATCATATAATAAACAAATGAAAACACTAATCAATAACTTCCACCATATTTTATGCTGATTTAATTAAAAATTCAATTTAATGACGTAACTAAAATTGTTTACAGTGCACAAAAATACATACATAATTTCAATACTCAAAGGAAATTGTGTAATTCTGTTTACATCTTTTGGAAAAGGGGACTTGTGGGTGGGGGGTGGTTGGTGGTGTGTCTTTTAAACGCTGCATGCAATGTAGTTGTGATTGACGGGAGTGCAACCCTGGCTGCGCTCATCAAAGAAGTACTCGTTGGGGCAGCGTCCGGAGCCGACTGTGGCGCCACCAGAGCACCGGGCATACGACTGACAATCGCCATAGACATTCACATAGGTGAGGCTCGTTTCGGCACAACGATCGAGGAGACAGCGGACATTGAGACGATCGCGACAGGAAAGCTTTTCGTAGTCGAAGAAGAGACCCTGGCCGCACTTCAGGTGCTGGGGATTCTTGTCGTGTACGCCGTTGACAGGACTGTTGCAGATATAGTAGTGGCTGCAGGACTCGTCATCGGCAAAGTAGCCCTGGCGAGCGGTGCCATTGCTCAAGCAGAATGTGTTCTCTGGTGGTGGCAGTTTGGCATTGCCATAGCAGGTGGCATTCAAAGCTGGCACACAGCGACCCAGGATGACGTCGTAGGCCATCTGTTCGGCACATTCGCGTTCGTGGAGAATGTCATTGGTGCAGATGTAGTACTTGTGGCAATGCTCATCGTGAGCCAAGCGCGTGTTATTGGGCAGAGATAGGCAGGCTGGAGACTTGGTCGATTGCTGGATGGTGGGACAGGTGTACTGATTGCTGTAGACGCAGGCGCTCTTTGCGGGATTGAAGATCAATTGGTTGGGACAGTTGGCCTTCACCTCGCGTCGATTCTTGCACAGTATATAGCCATGGCAGTTGGGACTGCTGTAATCGGGCAGGAAACTGCCATCGGTGGCATTGGCGCAGACATTGACATTGCCACCGGGGCTGGGGCCAGCCGCATAGGGGCAGATCACATTGGCCGCCATTGTGCAACGTCCCAAATCCTTGTTGTAGTTCAAGCCAGTGGCACAGGTGCCCTCCTCCAAGCTGGTGTTATTGGCCGGGCAACGCACCCAGTAGTTACAGGTGTTGGGACGCAGGAAACTCGTATCCGCTGGCATCATCTCACACATCTCAGCCACTGATAGTTTCGGAAAATCGGCTACCGTGTTGCCTCCACTGACGATGCCCACCAGCATGAGGACCAACATGGCCAGGACTCCTCGAACTGTAAGTGTCCATCATTTGAAGTTGAGTCTGGGTTTACGAAAGAGTTGAGTTCGTTATATTTACCTGCTTTAACCATGCTTGAACTGTCGATCTTTGCGTCAAATGCTATATAGCTAAATATATATATATGTAGATCCTTAAATCACTTGTTGCGTTTCTTACAGCTCCACGAGCTTGACTGATGTGCTGGCACCATGTGGCGCCTTCTTAAATATGCAAAGTTTCCATGCCCAACAAAAACAATCTAGTAGGAAACTCCAAACTGAAGCAAATCGACTATAATAGACCCTGTATATCTATTGGAGAAATCAGCGTAAAAGAATCTGTGAGATAAAAAAAAATATCTGCATGCTACAAATTTATTTTTAAATAGTTTTTGATGATAATGATTGGTTAAGTTAGCTCAAGTAACAGCAACGTTTTTTACTATAATATCTATATAATATAATGATCCGATTCCAATCAAACGTGCATAGTATATAAACTAGTCAGCCAACTACATGATTTGTGAGTTTGGTTGAGTTATGTCAGGAAACACAAAAGTTTTTCAACATAAATGACAATACAGCTACACCATATATTAGAGAGCCAAGTGTCAAATTTATAGACTAAAGTCTCTGAGAGTTACGTGAATGTATTAAATGGTTATGCTGATGAGAAATACATGTGGTTAGCACAGTTTTGTTTGACATACTCGATAGACCAGTCTACGAAATTTGTAAGTACAGGGTTCCAAAAGAAAACAATTTTGAAAATGCATAGCGCCAAGGAAGACATTGTCTCAGTATCTGAATTGATACGTAGTATCAAACTGAGCGATAGCATTCTCATCAGATAGCGAAGAGCATGTAAATTACACGACAATGCCATGTCACAGCAGCGGTGATTTGGTGGCGGTGATTCGGTGCTATCGGTAGATTCCCATCTACGCATCGAACGATAGGGAAATTTGTCATGTAGAAGTCTTGAATTGGAGGCGGCAATGACTTGAATGAACCTTTTTAACAACTGACAAACGGAACTGATTGATTTATTCAAATTCAAATTGGCTGGCTAACAAATCAAATTTCCTAGAAATTGGCGCAATACAACTAATAGTTATTAATAATTTTATAGATATTTTTGCTAGTTTAATAGCTTTTATTAATTGCATACGATTTATGGAGGCATCATTATAAATTTTTGTTTTGTTTTTTTTTCGTAGATATTTATGTAGATTTATGACAGAAGGTATGTGGCGGCTTTGCAAATTGCATAGTTAGGCATATCTGGAACACACTTGAAGCTTATTTCATCATAGTACGGGAAGTCAGGTGGGCATTGTCCAACACTGCCATTGGGACAATAAGTGTACTGTTTACAGTCTGTATTTGCCACTGCCGCATATGTTAGATTGGTGTTGATGCAACGATTGCCGGCACAGCCAAACGCAGCGGGCGATACACAATTTACGCCGTTAAATTCTGTTCCAAATGGACAGGAGCCCCAATTTCCATCATCAGCAGGTTTCTCATTATTACAAGTGTAGAATCCGTAGCATGTTGCCTTATCCTGAACATATTTTGTTCCTGCAGCCACATTTTTACAAGCATCTGGATTTGGGGGAAGGATAATCGAATCAGGATCCACATTATTGCCACCATTGTTGGTGCAAGGATTGTTCGACTGACAGTTGCCGGTTTCAGCATCGTAATAGTAGCCCGCATTGCATGATCCTGATATGCCATAGCCCTTGATGCACTGCAGGTATTTACCACAATTGTTTGGATCAGAGACATACAGATTGTTTTGCATAAAGCGACAGATGGTGTTCTGTGTACAGGTCGGTCCCCAGATACAGGTATTATTGTTGGCAGCATAATTTTGGCCAGATGGGCACTTCATGGTTTGTGATTTGCCATTACCGAAGCAATAGGCATACTTGGAGCAATCGGTAGGATCTGCCACGAAGCCGGTAGTTGTTAAAGCGCTGCACGTTTGCGATACACTCGTGGAGCAGGGACACTTTGTGTTATATTGACAGGTGCCCGATTCCGACTCATAGACCTGACCCTTCGGGCACTGTCCCACCGATATCAGCTGCTGTTTGCGACAGTATCCCCATTTGGTGCAGTCAGAGGGATTGCCAATGTATCCCTCACCCGACCACGATGCACACATATTCTCCATCGTGTAGGCAACAATCTGCTGCACGACGATCAGCAGAAAGGCGACCGCAAACACGGCATTCTTGGCCTTGTGGAAAGCTACAGAGATGGATATGGAAAAAGGTTAGAAGTTTTATAGTTTTCAGATTTTCAATATATTGTATATATCCATTTGGTGTTGGTGTTAGATCCTACCTGCCATTGGTGGTTCGTTATTGATGGGTTTGATTGAGTTGATCGAGTTTATTAGCTAGCTTCCTTTGTATGCAATTGGAGCATACCACTTGAGTACTAAGCTTACCAATTCCATGTTGTACCTTATATATGCGCCAGCCTAGCCTAGCTAACGGCAACTAAATCATAGCCCTATCATTACGTTTAATTAAAACGGTGTGTAACCTTTGCAGATAAGCCCAAACACATCGAGAATGCCGTAATTAAAATTGATATTCCCATTCTCTTTGCTTCCTCTTTTAGCGTAATGATGCGTAAGTCATAATGAAATCTTGAATCTCTCACCTAACATTTGTATAATATTGGGTATTTCCTCCACCTTCCTCCGATGTCTTTTAGATTTTTTAACTAACTAAAGCTCTCGACGCGTTTAACTGCTATTTAACACAATTTTGTAGCTATTGTTTAGAATGATATCACTGATATTAAGTTATTTTTATATGCTGTCCGATTAATAAAGACATTACTATCTGCATTTAGCTTTGAGTGACCAAATCTATTTGGCTGATATGTACTAGCTGATGATGTTTTCATTTTCTACTGCGTGTAATTAGCTTTTAATACCATGATATTCTTAGAACTCACTTGACTTGGGTTCACTTGTCGTGCCTTGATTTCGTTTTCGTTTGACTTGAATGGAATTGATCGCTCCTGCTATCACCTCAATTATTCAACTAATCGTATCACACTTGTCAGCGACAACATTCTTATTGTATGAACCCCTCCATTTCCGGCGACACGTTTCTGTACCGTATCTATAATGAAGGTCCCCGATAGGCACCAGCTAGCATGACTATGTTTAGTATACTTTTAGGCGTTTGCTGTTTGCAAAACTATTCAAACAACAAAACAAAATGAAAATTTAAAATGGTAGTAAATAAATGAGAATATATTTTTGATAGAACTTATTAATGGATTAGTTTAAAATAGAAAACGGTTTCAAAAACTGAATCCCAAAAATTTTAAGACTTTAAATTAGCAAACTTGGTGCAAACTCTGCACTCTTTTAGTTAGGAAATTTGTAATCTATGATCTGCATATTTCATCATAATTGGATACACTGCATAAAATTCCCTATAACTGCTTTACACTGTGATTATTTTTGAATGTTGTTCTTTAAAACTCGCTTAACAACATCCTATATTACATTATCTTAACAAATCTCGACCTTCTACGGCATACACTTTTGCCAAAAAACCAAGTTAACTACATAGTGACATTGCGTATTTAGTAAGCAACTAAATAAAAAACTTTAAATGTTATTTAAACCAATAATTAATCACTTACTAATTGAAGGCTTTCTTATCAACACGACTACTACTCATACTCCAAGCAATAAGCAGTCATAAATAATTAAACAATTTTCTAAAAATATGACGTTAATTTCTGACTACTACATACTACTACACGTACTACACACAGTGGGCGACAAAAGTCTGCAAACGGAACGCTTTATTAGTTGGTACCGCTGCCAATAGGTAGTTAAGTTATGTGATAAAATGAAGAACAACTTTGCTTATAAAAAAAATTTAAATATTTAAAAATAATTAAATATTAACTTAATAAAGAGAATTAGCAGCTTATGCTTATGCTTAGTTTATCAATTTGGAATATTTATGACGCAAAATATTTCGCAGAATGAATAAATATCAGCTGGTTGCAACTGATAAATGTGAGCAAAGGGTAATAAATATACATTTTGTTATTTATTTAATTAACCATATACAAGCTGTACTACTGCCAATAACAATAACAATTTTATGAATTGTGATATTTTCGAGTGTAAATCAAATTTCTGATTAGGTTTCCCCAGCAGATAAAATGATCTATAGAGAACTTACGAATGTCTCGAAAAGAGTTTCAAGCTGAGAGATCTTTTAAGCAACCCAACTCTCCGCTTTATGTCTTTAACATCTGTTGAGGTTTTTTTTACTTTTATTTTTATTTAATTTTAGCAATTCGTTGATAAGATTTGAAGCAACCAAGAACATATACTCTCTAATTTGTTGCTAAATCAGTTAGTTAATCAGTATCAGCAACATTCCACCCTAAATATAAATGCTTCCCAGGCACAAGACTCCATTTAGTTCAAGACAATCAGCTTTTGAACAAGCAACAGCAAAATTAAATATACTATATTATTAATAGCGACAAGGAAAAGGAATTTCCCACCAAATTGAAAATGAAAGGTGAGTGCAAATACTATTATTATAAATCATTCATACATAAATGAATATATGTAGATACCTTATCAATACCCTACAATCACTTGCAGCTCTTCTAAGATGCGGAATTGCGTTCTTCGTGTTGGCTGTGTGCGCTTTCCAGCCTCTGGAAGCACTGGGTGGCCATGAGGATCTGTGCCGTCTGTTCAAGAGTGGAACGCTGATACGTAAGCCAGCCACTTGTGATGAGTACATTGAGTGTAAGAACGAGGAGGGAACACTACGTAAGTGCGGAACTGGATTAGTATTCGATGTCGCATCCAAGAAGTGTGTGGCAGCCACGGCCTCCAATAGTGTACATTGTGGCAATCTGTGCGAGGGTTTGGATAAAATTTGGGTTGCCGATCCGACAGAATGCAGAAACTTCTTCTACTGCGACAAGGGCAATTCCGTGGCTGGCCACTGTGAGGGATTGCAGCACTTTGATGAGGCCACTCAGAGGTGTCAGTATGGAGTTGACTCACTGTGCGTAGACGTTGCTAATATTTGCGAAATTCTGCCGGATAAAACCAAGTTCAAACAGGAGACGGACTGCAACGAATACTACGAGTGCAAGAGTGGCAAACATTCGCTGAAAGCGTGTTCGAGTTCTCAATACTTTGATGTTGAGAGCGCCAGTTGCATGGCCAAGAACAAAGTGAAGTGCAATGCACACTCCAAGAAGGGCATATGTAAGAAAACAACCGGTTTGGTTCCCACTATTATTACTGGGTATGTGTCGGACGGTGCCACCTGTCGTGGCTACTTCTATTGTGCCAATAAGGGCAGCGTGGAGGATATTGATCCCATTTGGAATCAGTGCAATGAGGGATTTTTTTTTGATCCAGTTACCAAGAAATGTTTAGTAGCCACTGAAGTTGTTTGCACCCATAATCGCTGTGATGGACGCGGCACAATGCTTGTCACCAGCAGCAACAACAATTGCCACAATTACATCCGTTGCGAAAATGGCTTCGAGGCCGGTGAGAGCACTTGCCACTGGGATCACTTTTTCGATGAGTCCATCCAGGGTTGCTCAACCAAGATCATTTATGACGGCTGCTGTGATGGCCGCGACTAAAAGCAAACAGCAGATATGTACATATTAATAATTTAAAATCAATACTGTGCAATTTGTAAATGTTTGACTAATAAAATGCATGTATCTAAAATTCAACAGAGTTTATTATGGGCCAAAACTGCAACTTGTTTTGACAGTTATCCTTTTTGATAACAATCGATCTGCGTTCATCGATAGTTAAAAAATTACGCCAGCACTGACTGCTATCACGCAAAAGCTATCGCGACTCGCGATGTTTCATATCGATAGGCGGGCATTGTTTTTATCGCAAAACACATATCGATATAACTACACCAACGCTGTGTTTATGCAAAATTTGTGTTTTCTTTTTGGCAAATGTAAATCAGTACATAAACAAACAAAGTCGGCTTGCGTATTCTTTATAAAATGAGCCCAAAAATAAAGTGATCAATTTGAAAAGCACAGCTTGTTGTTATTCATTGTTAACATAGCATTTAACTCAGTAGTCTCACTGTGACAATGAAGCCTACTCAGCCCAGTGGCAACAATAGCAATGCCGGCAAGGTTGCCGAGCCCATCGAGTATGTAACCCTGATTAGTGACGACTCCGACGGTGAACCTTCGCCCAAGCGTAGCGTCTCTGGTGTTGGAGGGAACACAGTTCAAAGTAAGTCTAAGTTTGACGATGATTCCAACGATACTCCGGCAACTAGTGACGAGCGTCGCACCAGTCGGCGTAACAAGCCAAAAGTCGATTACACAAACAAGACGGCAGGCGTTAGTGGAGAGAATGCAGCAAGCGACAAATCGAGTTCAGTTTCGTCTGGCAGCAGCGCAGGGTTAGCAGAAAAACGCAACAGTGTGCCCGCGGAGTCGCGTTCTCGAACGAACAAGTCTGAGGCTGCCGTTCATCAGCCCACAGGCAGTGGTTCACGTAGCAGTGTTCAAAAGGATACAACTGCAAATGGAACCAGTGGCGCTGAAGCACGTGATGCCAGTACTCCCACAGTGCTATCGGGACAGGAAGGCGCCGTCTTTCAGTCCCGTTTGCCCTTCAGCAAAATGACACCCAACGAGGAGGCCTGCTTTCCAGATATTAGTCGCTCGGGCATTTTGGGACATCGGGTGTTTCTCAACATTCGGAATAGTCTACTCCACATGTGGGTGGATAATCCCAAGATGCAGTTGACCTTTGAGAATGCTCTGAAATGCTTGCCACCGCCGTTTGATAGTGAACCCAATTTGGTTAGACGTGTCCACTCGTTTCTCGAGCGGCATGGCTTTATTAACTTTGGCATATTTAAGCGTCTGATACCAATAACTAGCAAGAAGCTGGGCAAAGTGATTGTTATTGGTGCGGGCATTTCTGGTCTAGCTGTGGGACAACAGCTGCAACAGTTTGGCATGGATGTTATAATACTGGAAGCACGGGATCGCGTAGGCGGACGTATTGCTACATTTCGCAAAAACAGTTATATAGCTGATTTGGGTGCTATGGTCGTAACTGGTGTTTATGGCAATCCCATGACCATTTTGAGCAAACAGATTGGCATGGATCTGGTACCCATTCAACAGACATGTCCACTTTACGGTCCCGATGGTAAACCGGTACCCAAGGAGAAGGATGATGTTATCGAACGTGAGTTTAATCGGCTGCTCGAATCGGCCAGCTATATATCACATCGTCTGGACTTTAACTATGCTGGCAATAATCCCGTATCGCTGGGCGATGCACTCGAATGGATCATCAACATGCAGGACAAGGCGGTGCAGGAAAAACGTGCCGCTCACATGCATGAAATCATCGCAGCTCAAACCAAAATCATTGAACATCGCAAGCGACTCAAGAGCGTCATCCAGGACATTGCCAAGCTGAAGGCAGAGCATCAGGCGCTGGTGCAGCAACGGTTGCCAAAGAGCGCTCACAGCGACACCAGTTATGCACAGCAGGAATACAACATACGAATCACTCAAATCAAACTGGAGGACATTATAAAGTCCGAGGAAGAGTTGCGTAGCCAGGGACAAAAGCTAGAGCTGCAGCTACAAGAGATTGAACAAAATGCACCCAGGTTAGTTGCGTAGCTGCACAATTAATTGTTGTTATTAACTGTATTTTATACTTTTAGCCAAGTCTATTTATCCTCTCGGGATCGTCTCATATTGGACTGGCATTTTGCAAATCTGGAATTTGCCAATGCCACACGCCTCAACAATCTGTCGCTAAAGCATTGGGATCAGGATGATGACTTTGAGTTTATTGGCCATCACACTACTGTGCGAAATGGTTACTCCTGTGTGCCGGTGGCATTAACCGAAAACATTGACATACGCCTGAACAGTGCCGTCAAGGAAATCAAGTACAACAGCAAAGGAGTTGAAATTGTGGCTGAGAATCTCAAGACATCCAATTTCCAGAAGACATACAAAGCTGATTTATGTGTCTGTACGCTCACGCTGGGCGTCTTGAAGGTAGCGGTTACCAATGATGAATCCCAACATGGCAATACCGTTAAATTTGATCCACCACTGCCAGATTGGAAGCAACAGGCCATACGTCGCTTGGGATTCGGTAATCTCAATAAGGTTGTGCTCTGCTTTGATCGTATATTTTGGGATCCAAATGCGAATCTCTTTGGACATGTGGGCAGCACCACAGCCAGTCGAGGTAAGTTAACGAATCCTCAAAAGATTTTAAGTCACTTATTGAACTATTCTTTTTTTTTAGGTGAAATGTTTCTGTTCTGGAGCATCAGTTCGACGCCCGTTCTGCTGGCCTTGGTCGCTGGCATGGCCGCCAACATTGTGGAGAGCGTGACGGATGACATTATCATCGGACGTTGTATGTCCGTTTTGAAGAACATCTTTGGCAACACATCTGTGCCGCAGCCCAAGGAAACCGTGGTGACGCGCTGGCGCAGCGATCAATGGGCACGCGGATCATATAGTTATGTGTCCGTTGGCTCCTCTGGCAGTGACTATGATCTGCTGGCAGCACCGGTGATACCTGCGAAAGCTCAAGAGCCACACTCAAGCAAGGAGTCTGAGGAACTGCCACGCCTCTTCTTTGCCGGCGAACATACGATACGCAACTATCCGGCAACGGTTCACGGCGCCTATTTAAGTGGCTTGCGTGAAGCCGGACGTATTGCTGATTATTATCTGGGCTATCCGGAGGGTACACCCGCCGATATTGGCTACTCCATAACTGAGGCGGCCAATTCGGTTTCCGTGGGCAATGTGGTCAAATTGCGTGACCTTTCTCCCCGCCTTTCCGACTCGCCACTGCCAAAGAAGTCCGAGGAAAATCTTAGCAATGCTGATTCAGCTGAATTGCAGTGAAAAGTGTTTCGATTATAGTACTAGAAGTAAGCTCAATATGCATAGATGGGATAACCTTTCGTTAGCTATATAGTTGTAATTATCTATTGGTTAATAAAACCTAGTTTATACTTAATATATTATACATTTATTATAGTTTATAAACAACTCAGCACATATAAAACACATAAAAGTTTAGTTTAAGCGACTAATCCACTTTCTGATCCTCAGTACTTGTCATATGTCATTTGTTATATCATCAAAGTCAATTACAATCTGTTTCTTGGCAGGCTTATGTTGGCTGTAGACAATGCCAACTGCATTGAGCATACGCTTGGATGCTTGATAACTGGGCTTATCTCGATACTTGTCGGATATGTAGAATATTTCTCGTATACCCGATTGAATAATCAGTTTTGTGCACTCATTACAGGGAAACAGTGTCGTATAGAGTCGTGTTCCGTCCAGACTGGTACAGTTACTATTTAGGATGGCATTTGCCTCGGCGTGCACAACATATAACTTTTTGCATTCCAAGGGATCGCTTTGATCGCTTTTCTTTTGCCACGGAAACAAGTCATCGCTGCAGTTTCGCGGAAAGCCATTGTAACCAATAGCCACAATGCGATTCTGTTTATCCACTATGCATGCTCCCACCTGTGTGACTGGATCTTTGCTGCGCTTTGATGAAAGTATAGCGGTGGCCATAAAGTAATCATCCCACACCAAATAGTCCTGCCGCTTGTGGACATTCTGTGGGGACGACTCTGCTGAGCTCTCTGTTGCCAGCGTCAATTCGTTAACATCTTTACAAAGTTCCTCGCACATTTTTTGTTTAACTGAAAATAAACAACGAAATAGTTAAAGCAACTACAATTAAATCGTATAAATTCACCCCAATAATAATTATTATAATTAAAAATCCGATTTTGTTTGTCTAAGTGAATGTATGTTTATTATTATTCATGAAATATATATGTGTTTGGTATAGTCATAAACAATATTATTATCAAATAACCGTTTAGCAGCAAATATACTAGATTTAATACATATTTGTAATATAATTGGAATTTATAGCAATTGTATTTATCAGAGTTCAAATTTAATAATCCAAATCAAAATGTTTTATTAGGCGAAAACCTAGTAATTCACAGTTGATAGCGGTCGATTATATATGGGTATGTAGGTAGTATGTATTTTTAGGAGCTCTTTTGGAGTTGAATGGGATTCTGCTTCAAGTGCAGGTAGATGGAGCGCATACGTGAGACATCTTTGCCCGATTTGTTCACCTTGGGATTGAAGTCACAGAGCTTGGCAATGTGCTCCCATTCGGTGCCCGGCTCAATGGCACCGTTCTCCAATGAAGCAGCCTGGATTTCGGCATTGCGCGATGATAGTTTTGTTTTTGAGATCGATTCTTCAATCTGGCGTAGCCAATCGTCCAGTTCCTTTTTGGACTGTTGACGCAACTCCTCCTTCTTGCGCTCCTCTTCGACATCCTTCTCCTCGAGACGTTTCTTCTGCTCCTCACGCCACTTTTTGATTTTCTCGGGTTCCTCACGCGATGGTGGTGGTCCAGAGATGCCAACTGGTTCGTTTGACTCGCTGCCAATAACTTCAAAGCTGCCAGTAGATGACTCCAGACCTCCTGCCACGTTGCCAGACAGTTCACTGCCCAATTCAGCACCTCCGCCCCCTAAGCCGCCAAGTAGTCCATCATCAGTTGCAACAGCTGTGGCTGCATTTGTTGCAGATCCTCCAGTAATTTCTGCCTCAAGATCACCGAGAACGGATTGCTCACGGGCCAGAAAATCAGCTGCTGGGTCGACTTCCTCTTTTGTTGCAAAATCATCAGCGAAATCCATTTTGTTCTCTAGAAAATGTCAAACACACACACATATGTACGTAGCAGTTACAATTGCTGGGCGTATTTGTCACTTGCACACGTACGAATGTTAAAACTCAAAAGAAATTGAATTTAACACATTTCGTACGAGATAAGCATAAATATATATACATACCTCTTGATTTGCTAGTTAACACAACTTAAATTACTATAAATTTTATTGTTCGTCTATATGTATATGAACACAAAAAAAATTCAACTTATTTTCTCAGTTTTAATCTACGTATTTTTATTAATAGTAGAGTTGTGCCGTTTCATTCAGAGCTAGTTCCACTGAACGGTTCATTTAAATGATTTGCTACAAGGCACCGTTTACTGGTTCACGGAGAGCGTATCATCAGTTCACTTGTTCATGGCCCAAACATTATTTATCAGCAAATGTTTTATAAACATTCGATTGCCAATTAAACAAGAAACAGAACTTATATTCTAATTGGTAATATATCAACTATTTTTTTAATCACTACGCACAATGTGCAACACTGCTAACAAAAGAATGGCAACCCTATGCCGAATCATTTCTTAAATTTAGATTAATCAATTATTGCAAATTATAAAAATAAATTATGATAAATAAGCCTGCTGTTTGTTTACATTCACTGCATCTGGGAAAACTATTATGTTTACAAAAAATATCAGCTTTAAAATGAATTTTATATACATATTACGTTGGTTTTAAATTTATGTTATAAAAATAATGCATAATGAAATGTTTCTTTTTCCTATAATGGCAACGCAATGCTGATATGAAAATGTTAAATGCAATAATATTTTAGATTTAAATATAGCAACTACTTTACTAGCCGCAATGCGTATTTTATCACATTTTACAACACTGGTTTGGTGCCACTTGTATAGATTGTATATAAACATAAATAAATAACTTTGTACGTGTTTGTGTACGAACGGCAAGTAAATTATGTACGTTATTAAATACTTAAATAATTTGCGAAACCCGAAAAGCTCAACTCACCCAAAACAAATTACAAATAAAACACTATTGATAACAATAACAATAAAGAGAAGGCAGCTCAATCAGCAATGGGCAGCGGTTGTGGAAGTGGCAGTGGCAGAGGCAGAGGACAAACATAAGCACACCGATTTCAATGAACCGATTCACGTGTGTGCATTTGATTCAAATGAATCAGTAGTTCGTATGTACTTGAGCGGCCATTTTGGAGATTGTTTCACCCACAAAAAAAGTTATGCAGCCAAATTGTAGAAGTTATCAAAATAAGTTTACTTAAAATTGCATGGTAAATTGACAAGTGCATAAAATTGAAACAAAATAAAACGATGTTTCATCGCAGTGTGAATTATATGAAGCAGTAAAACGCCCCAAAGTTGTTGCTTGTTAGTGACTATCTCTATAAACGTACGCACACACACATACATACAAAAAGTGTTTTAAAGAAAATATCAACTGATGTACCAATTTATACACCCTTACAAGCGAAAAGTGCAGCAAAATAATTATGAAATAATAATAAAGTAATGCAGTTGGAGTTTACAGCAGCAAAGCCAAAAGAATAAATACAGTCGTCTTTCTATGCAAATTGTGCGCGGCATAATTCACTTGTGTATGTACATATGTATGTACACATAAATGCATACATACCAATGTACGTTCGCACTTGGCGCAAGGGCTGCACACTCTCTTTAAATATTTTTGTTTGAGAATTTTGACTTGGTTGCATTTCGGTTGCAGGGCTGCCACATTTTTTTTTGTTACAAGTGTGTTTTGTGAGTTTTTTCTTTTACACTTTTATTATTGGCATCCTATTTGAATTATTAAGTACGAAATAAAATTAACTAAACCTGTTTTTTTTTTTCAGTTTAGAAACACGCCGCCACATGGATCCCAATTCCAGTCCCTGGTCATACGCTTACAACCGCATTGTGCCCGGCTCGGCGGGCTCAACGGGCGGCACAGCGGAGGAGTTTCAACATCCGCATCTAGCGACCATAACAGCAGCAAGCTTAGCCAGCTTCAATGCGGCTGCAGCTAGTGGCGGCAGCTTTGTGCCGCCCTCACCAATTGGCAGCTATAATCCAGTATTCCAGCAGATATATCATCATGCAGCCGCTGCCAGTGTACAGCCAAAGCCGGCGCATTATGCCTCCACAACGGTTAATACACCGCATCGCCAGCTCCAACAGCTGCAACTGCCCAGCACACTGGACAAACAGTTGAGCTCATTTCAAAATCAAGCAGCCGCTGCAGCGGTATCATCTGCGGCAGCTGCTGCCGCTGCTGCCAACAATGTGGTTGCATCCAATTATTATGGCGAGAATTCATCATCGAGCGGTGCCTCACCGTCACCCACCACAGTGGCACTCACCTCAACATCGCTGACGTGGAATACACCGAATATGTTATCCAATACGTTCCTTGCCATGCAACAACAACAGCAGCAGCAGCAGCAGCAAGCCCAACAACAGCAGCAACAACAACAGCAGCAGCAGCAGCAGCAACAACAGCAATTAAATCTAGTTGCTGATAAAGTGGTGAGTATACAAATCCAATCAGTTCAAGGGGGAGGGGTGTAACTTAAAGGGGCTCAGTTAAATTAAATTAAATAAATATTGTAGATACACATTTTTAATTTGGTGGCCAAGTGTGTTTGCTTTTTTTGCTGGGTAGCCTATTTAACACTATTTAACTAGAACTTAAACTTAAACTACTTCAACTAGCTGTGAGCATAATACTAACTAACACTAATTAATTAATTAAAATTTAAATGCCAAACAGAAAATGTAAAATTTACAAATTATATTTAAAGTGAATTGTGTGAATTTGCTGGGCCCCTTTTTTTTGATGCCTCCTCTTTTTGTTAACTCCCCTTTGTTTATATATATATCTGCCTCAACTTATACCTAACCGTCTATGTATCGTATATATATGTATCGAAATCCGAACCAAAACCAAAAAAAAAAAACAAACAATTTCCGTTTCCATCAAATTTATGTACAATACACACAAAAATTTACAACCTCCTGACAACCGGTGTGAATCCTTTTGCAACTTTTGGGAAACTGTAGCAAATCAAACAAGAAAACGCACAACAACAACAACACAACACAACAAAGGCGCAAATCGAGGCGTACGAATTAATTTACTTGACCCAATTGCAACAACAACAACAACAACAGCAACAACAACAGCAGCAGCAGCAACAACAACAACAACAGCAGCAACTGCAACACAATATTGCCGAGACCGAAACCTACTATACAATAGATGGTCAAAAGATCAAGTTGTCACGCAAGGATCCACAATCCATACACATCGAACAGCAAAATGTGAGTCCCGCCTATGCGGCCCAATATGCCAGTCCAGCTTTAAGCTCGGCAGATGGTTCGCCTATAACGAATTTAAATGCTGTCGATGTAACAATGGCTGCTGGAGCGCCGCATGTTATTGTATACAAGACGACGACAGCAGCAGCAGCAGCAGCATCCTCGGCGGGGGCAGCAGCAGCGGCATCGCCAGTGTCACGGCGTACTGTAATGAATGTGGCAGGCGCTGGTTCGTCTGCTGCACCCACAACAGTTGCCTACTCATCTGTGATACAAAGTACACTGCAACAACAACAACAACAACAACAGCAGCAGCAGCAGCAACAACTTCAGTTGCAACAACAACAACAACAGCAACAGCAGCATTGTAGAACAAAGCCACAGGAGGAGGATGGGCAGGAGGAGATTAAAAGTGTGCTGCAGCTGCATGTTAAGCAGGAGCATCGAGCTGATCTCGATAGCTATTTTAGCAATGCTGCTGGCAGCAGCAGCACAGATACCACTGAGAATCTCGTATTTAATCTGCCGCCAGGTCTAGAGATCAAGCAAACATTTTATCAGCCAACTGTTGTCGATGTTGAGACAACAACGGTGTTGTCCCTGAAACAGCAGGGACAGGGACAGGGACAGGTGCAGGCGGTGGCGCAGGAGCATCTGCTGCAGCAGCAGCATGCTGGCAACTCGCCCCAAAGCCGTCGGCAGCATGTGGTGGCCAATATGTTAATGTCACCGGCGGGAACTTCTTCGAGCAGCTTAGCGTCACAGATTCAAACAGTGCCAAAGGTTTGTATTATTTATTTGTATGTATTCATTTTTCGTTTATCTTTTTTTTTGTTTTTTGTTAATTTTTGCTTACATCTTTTGGCTTTTTTGCGTTTGTTTCTTTGTTTCAAAATTTATGTTGCTTGATTTGCTTAGTTAAACTGTGGTTTTTAATTGGCTATATACATCTATATAGTTAGATCGGTTATGTTGTAAATCGAATATTGTATTTTTGCTAATTCTCATTTCCATTGCTTTGTTTTCGTTTTAACTTCGCTTTAAACTTTTACTTTCTATTGATGTTGTTTTTGTATTGTTTGGAGGCGGCTTTTGTTTGTATTTCACATTAAAATCATTTCATATTATTTGTTTTTGTGTCTATTTATTGTTTGACAATCAAAACAATCTTGTGGTCCATTTGAAACTGTGACGTGACGTTGTTGAAAGTGTAAAAAAAAAAAGTTTTGTGCGTTCGTTCGTTGTTCCTTGAGGTTAAAGTTGAACTTAATTAATTAAATGGTATAACCTAAGTAGAATGTCCCACATACTGCAAATTTTCGGATTTATAATACACACACACACACATACATAAATATATATATATAATTGCTTTTTTATTGATTCCTTCCTCCATTTCTTAATCGATTTCCATAACTTTGCTCTTGTTTTTTTTAGGAGGATGTAAAACCACCGCCTAAGCCGGCGAAGACGCCGCGAAAACGGCAGCCGAAGAAAACATTGATTGCTAGCAGCGAATACAGCACTGTTCGTAGTCCACAGGAATCACAGCACCATCAGCTGCAGCAACAGCAGCAGCAGCAGCACAACCAGCAGCAGCAGCAACAACAGCAGCAGCAACAACAGCAGCAGCAACAGAACACATATTACGATTTCAATAGCAAGTGGAATACGCCGCTGAAAACGGAGAATAATGCGGCATCTGTGTCGCCAGCGACGACTATAAACATACCCACATATCCGCAGCACAGTCAACCGCAGCAACAGTCCTCCCAACAGCAGCAGCAACAGCAGCAGCAACATCTACCACAGCCCGCTCACTTGCAATCGTCGCAGGCGCAATCGCATCTCACGCAGCTTGCACAATACTATCCAGCATTTCCGCAGCCGATTGCATCGCAGTACACGGCGTGTATGCAACAGCAGCAGCAGCAGCAACAACAGCAGCAGCAGCAACAACAACAACAGCAGCAGCAGGTCTACACACAGCAGCAGCAGCAGCAACAAGTGTACAGCCAGCAACTGCAGCAGCAGCACCAGCAACATCAACAGCAACAGCAGCAGCAACAACAGCAGCAACATCAACAGGAGAAAATTGAGGCAGTGCAACAGGATGAGGAAGGTGGCTCTAGCTCAGATGCTGCTGCCGATGCAATCAACAAAGTGATTGTGCCAAACATCGAGGAGGAGCTGGACTTTTTGGCCGATGCAAATAGTGCACCCAAGCAGGGATATGCCAACTCATTGGCCACCAATGGACGCGGCACAAACTCATCGACAAATAATACAAACTTTGGCATACGTAATCCCAATAAAACGCCTTCACCGGAGCCGCCTTCTTCTTCCATAGCGCATGATGGTTGCAGCAGCAGCAGCAATAATGGCTTAACGCCGGTGTCGTCATCAACGCTTCACAGCAGCACATCATCCAGTGGAACGACGAGTTCATACAATCCAACCGCACCAAAGCCAGTCAGCGTGGGCACATCGATTGGAGAGAAGAAGACACAGTTTATGGACAGCTATCTTAAGTTTCTGCAAGGCGAACGTGACGATGATCCGCCGCCAGTTGTGAAGCCATCGCGCAAACTAAACTATCCCCGTGCACCGTACAAACGCAAAGGGAAAAGCGGCTCTGGGGATGATGCATCCACATCGCAGGCAACAACAGCTGGTGCTGGTGCTGGTGTCGCTGGTGGACAACCGGACAACAATCAGTTAGTGCATAATCTAGCTGGTCTTGTGGGCGACGATGGGCATCGAATTAAAATACTCTCACAAACTCAAATACTGCCCAAGAAGAGGCCCCATGCACAAATGGTGGCAGCGGCGGCTGCTGCGGCAGCTGCTGCTGAATCCACAACTACCTCTGTTATCCAGCATCCAGCAGCTGATCAGACGACATCATCGTTTCGACCTTATGCCCAACAGCAGCAGCAGGAGCCTGCACAGCATTTTGTGCAACAACAACAACAACAACATTGTGCGCAGAGCGGGAGCGGCAGTCAAGGTATGTTACTTGACCAACAGCATAATTCCAATAAGCACTCTACTGCGCCATGCAACAACAATTACAACAACAACAACCACCACCATCACAACAACACAACAGCCGAAGCGCCGCCAACCGCCGCCTCGCCATCGCCATCGCCATCGCTATCGGCATCCACCATCAACACGGCAGCTGCAGCGGTCAGTGTGGCATCACAAGCTGCCGCTGCAACCAATCCTCATCACTTTATTAATCTGCTCTGGCCATGGCAGCATTAGAGAGACGCATACAAAACTATATAATGACTCACTTCACAACATGACAACCAAACAGACAGCGGACTTGAGACTAGATGAAGAATGAACAAGGACACACGCTGAGACGTACAGGGACCAGACTCGGACTTGGACATGGACTTGGAAACTGTGCATATGTAAAAACCGAATACATAAACTTAACTTTTAAAACCATTGTTATAAAGACGAATCGCAAAAGAGCAAAAGAAACAAAAGTAATGAAAGTATAAGTATTTTTGAGATGGAATAACGAAGAACAAATATTATTAATTTAAAAATGAAAAGAAAATCAGCATAAAAAATAAAAATAAAAACGTGTATTTTTATTATTTATTACTTAATTGAGTGAGCCGCAGCGGCAATGTTGATGCGATGCGATGATGCTCATCGATGATGATGATCTGCTCCACAGTTCCTACTCGACTCCTCCTCCTCGACAAATGGCACACGGCACATGGCGAATGGCAAATGGCGAATGGCACTTGGCAAAAATGGGTTCATCTTGATGTTGTGTTGATGTAGTTTTTGTTCTGCACCACTTTTTCTACTGTGCATTAGTTCTAGTGGAACTCTTGTTGTTCTTGTTGTTGTTGTTGTTGTTGTTGCTAACCACTTTTGTGCTCTCCACAGACCCATTGAATATGCCGCCACGTCGAGAGCCATGCTCCCGCAAGGCCAAGGAGAGCAGCATGCACGCACTGCTTTTGAATACGTCTGCTATTGGGGAGGGTGGTGCGGTGGGTGAAGCGGAGGAGTTCACCGACTCGGACACGGATCCCGTTTGGACGCCACAGGAGGAAGACGTAAGTGTTTATTGTTCATTTCAATGTTTGTTTTAGTTTGTTTGTTTGTTTGTTTGTTTGTTGTCTTTTTGCTCGATGCTCGGCTGCGATCTGCGTTCTGTCATGTTTGTAACTCATTCCTTACACTACACTCGTACAGAGCGATGACGGTAAAGGCTATGGCGGCAAGCGTAAAGCGGCTCGACGCACTAAGGGCACACCACGCAAGAACAACTACTGTCAGCAATCCATGCAATCCATACAACATCAATTGCAGGGTACTCAGCAGCAGCAGCAGCAACAACATCAGCAACAGCATATTCACCAGCAGCAACAGCAACAGCAGCAGCAGCAACAACAGCAATTGCATGTCACTGGCGATGCCTACAATTCGCAGCAGGATCTGCAAGGTGGCTCTGATGTCAACTATGGCAATACAACAACGGGAACGCCTGCCACTGCTGAGAATTTTAAAGTAAGAATATCACTTACTGCATACAATTTGGAGAACAATTCTAATGCAACTCTTTTGACTCTTCTGTAGACTGGCGATTTTATTGTTTTACGCTCGGATTTGGTTAACGACTGGCCCACAATTTGGCAGGTGGACTCTAAATGTATATTGCAAAAGTACGAGCCATTCCGACAGAACGGCAAAACCTTCTATCGCAACATGTCCAAGGTATACATTTTAATATAATTTTAACAGCATTTTAAACAGATGACTTACAACTTTCTACAACTTTTACTTTCTAGTATGCTTCGTGGAATCTAGAAACAAAGAAACTCTACCTCAAAGCTCCAGTGCGCATCCAGCTGCAATCTCACACTGAGACAATTGTTGAATTTATGCGCTCTGAGCTATTGGCCGATGATACCGAGCAGTTTATTGAGAAGATAATGGAGGACTTTCTAACTTATCGGGATAATTTTGAAATATATATACAAACAATGATATCGCAGGCTCTCGATCCGAGCTTTTTCTCGGAGATAACACGAGAGAAGGGTAAGTAACAACGCACTTTTATATAAACATACGTTTTTAATTATTATTATTTATATTGCAGATGATTACTTTTTGGGCAGCGTGCGAGTTATAGACAACTTTATGGAGAACTGCAAACGCAAGCTATTGGCCATTACTCCGTGGACCCGTAGTATTATCTCATCAATAGAGACATGGCCCAAATGTCACGTCTTCTCAGAATGGGTACAGAATAATCTGACGCAGAAGAATTGTGCTGGATGCCATCAGCCGGGAATAGCTGTACGTTTCCTGCTGTTTGGAGAACCGTATAATCCAAACACCATGCAGACCATAACTCCAGATGTGCGGATTGTATACGAGAAAGTAATTATGATTTCCAATCGATTAGTGTACATTTTTCTAAATATTATTTATATGCTTTTCAGGATATTGTATTGTGTCGTATATGCGCTGCTCGTGCGGATCTCTTCCATAAGATTGCGCACGAGAAGTTCAATCTGTTTATCAATTGTTCGCAGCGTGTTACAGAGCAGCAACAACAGTGTCCGGATAAGACCTCAACGGAAATACTGAACGATCTATTGGCCGAACACAACTGGATAGATGAGGTAGGTTGTTTGTATTGGAATATTTATACGTTCATTTATTTGAATTAATATACAATTTCAGTTGTTCCGAAACATGCGCAATTGTTGGGCTGAGGTCGAGAGTTTGGAGCGACAGAAACGCTTTCGGGAAGTCATGCAGTAGTAGTTATCAATAACACTAAGAAACACTGTAGCCTGAACTGGAGCTGGAGCTGGAGCTGTTTGAAAATGTATTAATGCATACATACAACAATGCTGCAATAAACTCAATGAGTTGTTAATTTTATCAATATAACAATAATGTTAATCTTAAGTTTTGTTATGTTAAGTTAAGGAAATTTCTCATATTTTGCATATTGCATTTATCAGCATGCAATCAGATCATTTAGCCATAGATTTATGCACATTGCATATTCACACATAAGTACATATATCTTGTGTTGTGGCACCCAAGCCTCAACATCTTGTAGATTCATAAGTTTATAATTTTTATCAAAATGCAAAAATCAATTAGTATGAATCAGTTTCAATTTTAAATGTGTTCTTTAAATCCATACAGCTAAAAGATTGAAATGTTTAATGTGCTCCTCTGAATATATCGAATATTTTGTTTGTCATTAATATTTTTATAAATTATTCAGATAAAGAGACAGCGTAGAATTTATAGCTTATGACCTTATTGTAATGCAACCTACCGAAGTTGTAATTATATTTAGCATTTATTTTAAGTTACATACATATTATATGTATATTTGTTTCGCTCTTAAATTCATTGAATGAATGAAATAAATTGCTTGTAAATATTAAATATATATAGATCTATCCACTATGGTAAATATATTTAATAAATACCGATTGATCGATTAGACGACAGCTACACTAAGGAATCTATAAATAAATGCTTAAAAATAAATATCAGCACTAGCTATATGTAAGCTGTTAAAAAAAGGTAAGTATAAGAATCTCCTTAATTTTTGTGTTTTGTACGAACTTTCGAATGGACAGCATAAAACAGTTTTTTAGGTCTTTTTTCCCCCAAACAACAACTCAACAAAAAAAAGAAGAAAAGCATTTTCAACAACCCCTAAACACAAATTATTCATGTGCTGTCTAGTCACTCCCCCACAAGCGCCCGACACACCCCAGGTAATACCACAAAGCCACAAATCTCACCAAAATCTCCCTTTACTGTAACTCAAAATAACAACAAAAAAAACAGCATTTTTCTGTATACTAGCATTTTTTTAACGCATGTCTATTAAATAATATAATAATAAGAACTTAATGTCCGATGCTAATGTTTTTTCTAGTGTTACAAATTATAGACATTAAACATTTCACGTAGCATTTCAAAATACAGTTTGATAGTGAATTGCTATTAATATTTAAAGACTAAGTGACGCAGCAATTTGAACTCGATTTCCGTTAATTGTGCGCGCAGCATTGTAACAGTGCCAAGGGAGTGTAACAGTTCGCTTACAAATGTTGAATGAAACACCCTGTGTCGTTAGCAAGCAGTGCTACGGCTAGTTGACAACAGCCAACTATATTTGCATTTAAGCTTGTTATTGGGTATGTTATGTTTTTATTTTTAGCAATTTTAAATTTATTTTTTAGCAACTTTTTTAAAGGAATCTAGCAACTTTTCCCAAAAAAATTCTGGCAACACTGTTGGGTAAGTTTACTTTTAAAGATAGATCCACGGAAATGTTGAGCAACAATTGCGAATGGTGATTGATGAGAGAAAAATATGGAAAGACTGATTTTATACAAGCTGCCATTCAAAATACTTCAAATTGAAGCATGTTTTAAATAAACAAACATATTTATGTGCAAACTAGCTAATAAAAAGGAAAAGTATATAATTTATATAAGTTTGATATTAATATTGACGATGAATTGGCTTGCACTAAATAAAATGCCTGTTTGTGCAAGTAAGCTCCAATGTACTGATTTATGTATATGTATTAAAGTCATCAGTCAATATTAATAAGTATGCTCAAATTTGTTAGTAAGAAAACTAATATGTTTCTATCATAAATACAATGATTTAAATATTCGCTAGTTTGCAAATATATACAGCCAAAACATCTGATTGTTGCTAAATGTTGGCAGAGTTACTTTGTGAAGCTGGAGTATGGCAAGCTAGCAAGCAGTGCAATCAGCTGATTACATTCACAAATCTGCCTGCCTGCGCAATTACTTTGACAACTATATGCGGTATTTAAAAGATCTGGATCAGAAATGTAGGACGCAAAGTATGATACTAAACTATTGTGCGAGTGATTTCTTCATGTTCGGAGAGTATACTTGTTTTATTCGCTTTTCGAATTTACGCCGTCTGGTAATACAGTTTGATGAATTAGTTCCAGAAGATCTGAATTTGATTTGTGCCAATCTCAACAATTTGGAAGAACTGCATTTAATAAATAGTTTCAACTCTATAGATGCCAATGACATCTGGGACTACGTTAGTGCCAGTAGATCGTTGAAGCTTCTCAATATATCCGACAACGAGTTGGAGGAATATTTCCTTCTCAAGAGCAGTGAGCGTCTTCATGGCGTATTCAAGAGACGCAACTCTGATGCTCCTTTAACTCTACACGTCCACAATACAATACTGGCCAAATACAGTAGATTTTTTATAATTTGTATATCTCTAACTGAATTACCATTTCAGACAATCGATGCTCTTTATCATCCAAATTTAATCATCTCTTTTAATGCACTCCACATTGAAACATTAGCCTTGAATACAGCTCGACCATTTGTAGAAACGGAATTTTAAATGTTAACGTAAATTTATAATTTTAGAAACATGTTTACTATAAACTTTACGGAAATACTAAAATAAAAATGAAATCGTTTATTATGGAATCAGCTAATTAAGCAAAAGTACAATTATTTAAGCTCCTTATAGTTGCACATAAATGTGTAATATAGGCCATACATCTGATTGTATTGTTGATAAAAACATTCTTACAAAAAGTAATCGACAGTAATGATTTGGAATGAATACTTACCATAGCTTTTTACAATCAGCAAATAAAATTTCCCTCCTCTGTATCGTGCACTGCTTGCTAAAACAGAAAGCTGTGCACCTGTAAATGAAAACAGATTCCCGTGCGAGTTTGTTTTTTCATTGTTACTTGTTGTATTTGTTGTAATACATACACATGAAAATAATACATATATCAAAAATTATAAAAAATCAAAAATAAATATACATATATAGTAATTACGCTTTATCGGTACAGTTTAAAAAATGTTCGCTTTTGAAAACCGATGAATCGCAGGTGCTTTGATAGATAACCCAACAAATGTACTTAATATACACATAAATATATATAGTTGGCTTATCAATCAATTAAGCATATATTTAACGATTTCAAAGATTCGTCAACTAAGTTACTAAATTACAGTTCAGTACATGTTAGAAATTAGTTATTGCTGTTTATGTGTTGTTTGTTTTTTTTTTTTTTGTTTTTGTTTTCATATTAATTGTTAATGGTTTAAATATGCTGTCAACTTTTACGTATATGTATTTATGTATATAAAGTACAATATATATATGATACAAATAAAAGTTTTGCTTAGTTTACTTGCTAAATTGTTTATAGTTAATTTTTGCTAAACGATCACAATGCACAGGCACTCACTCAGGCACTCACATAGCCATTCATACACACTCAGACACGCTTACATACACTCGCATTCATTCACTTATATCTTAAAAATTTCGCACTTAAAACTAAGGGCGCTGTACTTAAAAGATCTATGTACTATATATATATATATATGGGGGGTTCTCGTTACGTATGCCATTCATTCGACAGTTCTTGCTCAACGATTTGATAAGTAATCATCTATAAGGTCAAGTCGGTTCCTATTCGATACAATACAATACGATACGATACGCTAAGATCTGATTATCTGCATCTCTAATAAGTATAATAATTGATGCTCTGTAGCTCTGTAGCTCTATAGCTGTCAATTAACTGATTGCTCATTTGTTTTCATTGCTTTGACAAAAGTTTTTATAAAATTTTGGACTTGCATTTCGTATATATATAGTATAGTATAGTATGTATGTAGTATATATGAAGTTCTAATAACATTTTTGTTTCATGGTTGAATGACTGAGAGGTGTGGGCGTGCAGCGGACGGGACGGGCGGGGCGGGGCGTGAGCGGACGGGGGCATGGCCGTGAAATATATGCACCACCTCGCACAGTGTGCTGCACTTGTTCGCTAGCTCGCTTTCGTTTCGCTTATCGTTTTGGGCAGCGTTTGTTTAATCACAGCAAATCGGCGCACATGCCACCGAGCCACGCCATATAGAGTGGCAGCAAATAGACGATCAGAGCACGGCGAAGTGTCATCTTTTCCGGTGCACTGGAGGTTCTTGTGGCACCATCTGTTGACGAGCCATGTCCATCGTCGTCGTCGTCGTCATCAGCATCGCCCTCACCATCGTCATCATTGTTGTTGCCGCCATTGTGTGGCTCATCGAGATCATTGTGATCGTGTGTGACATGAGTGGTGTGCACCAACGGATTCTTGTCATCCACATTGGGACGGGAGGTGTGTGTGGTGACCGCTGGATGCGTATCCTCATCATCATCATTATCGGTATCCACACGCACTGACGGATGATCCACGTCTGGCTTATGAATGGGCTCAAACGGACCCAAACCGGAGCCCTCGTCATCGTCCTCATCATCCTCCGAGCCCGAACCGGAGCCAGCCCCGCTGCCCATATAAGGCTCCTCTGTAAGGTTAAAACACACAATTTAGTTTATTCATTTCTAGATGTGTGCAGCTTGTACACCTACCTTGCTCGCTCCAGTCCACATCCTGACCGTTGTAGGCATTGCGCAGATGATTGATGGCATTCTTCAGATGGAACAGCTGTGTGGACATTTGTGCTGTTTGCCGCGTGCTTGCCGGATTGCCATTGAACTCCGGATTGGAGCCATGTTCCGTGGTCACCGAGTGCATATATCTAAGGAGGATACACTAATTAAATATGCTGAATACCCAAGACAATTTTCATTTCAACTTACCTATCGATGGTGTGTCCATTCCAGCACATGCCATCCACATCGGAAGAAGCGGCTATATCCTCATTATTGCATATCGAGTGCGGCAAGTTCGACCAGAACTTCTTGTAGTCCTTAACCCGCTGACGTATGTCTCGCACAATCTTATCTAGTATTGGTTCCCGACTGCCACCCATATTGTCACCATCGTCGTCATCGTTGCGATTGTTTGTCTGTTTCTGCTTACGATTCTGCTGCTGCTGTCTGCGTCGCTGCTGTTGGCGTCTATTGCCACCGCCACCGCCATTTCCATTACCATTCCCATTGCCATTTCCGTTGCCATTTCCATTGCCGTTTCCATTGCCATTTCCATTGCCATTGCCCTTGCCAGACACGGTTATGCTGCTCTCCTGTGATTGCGGCGACGTTGACTCTTGTGAAGCAGGTTCTGCTGCACGTCTCTCACGCAACACAATTGCCTCATCCAGGGTGGCATCAATGTCCAATGTGTCTGCCTCCACTGTGCTCACTGCTCGCACTTCCTGCACAGCAGCCGTCGATGGTCCCAGCAGCAGTTTGGCATTGATAGATCGTTTGTTACGCCTCAGAGTGGGTCTACCGCAGCCCTGGAACACACGATTGGTTATGTCCTGGCCAGAATCCTGTCAAGATAACATAATAAAAAAGTCGTTTAGTTTTCATTTCCAGAAATAAAGCAAAACTTTTTAATAAAATATAAGAGTTGCTGAACTTTAGTTAAGCTGCATTGCACTGCTTGCAAGCAGTTCAGCCCAAATCTCTGCTCTGCTGTTCAGCAAATCTTGAATTTGAATCGAAAGAGCATTGTACGATTGCTACTTAAAAAGCTGTACAGCAGCTATTAATAGCAATGCAGTGCATTAAGTAAATAATCATAAAGATAAAGCAAGAGCTTAAAGAGAAAAAAGAAATGTAGAAAGAAGCAAACACTTAAGCAAAACCTTTGCTGCTTGACCTGTGAGACGCTTCGATAAATTGTTTGCCTTGAGTTTTATTTTGTTTTGTTATCAGTAACTCTTTATCTGGCTAGTAGTAGTCTTGGCTGTTGACACGAACTGTTCCGACTACCATTTACAGTTGAGGGTCGTCTCATATACGGTTCACTTTAGTTTGCAATGGGTTTTACTTGAGCTCTCTAGCTCTGTGAGACTTCAAAGCGACCGCTTGACATGATTATTTTGGGCCTATCCCAATGTATTTAGCACAACTAACTGTAATGGCTAAACTTTAAGCTCTCTCTCTTTCTCTCTCTATCTCTCTTTCATGCGCTCTCTTTCTTAAATCTTTGCAAATCTCTGATATGATAAAAATAAACTGCCAAAAGTCAAGAAACTAATAAGAATTAAATTAAAAACTATTTTGCTTTCGGTCTTTTAACCTTTTATGAGGCCGACTTGCCTCAAAAGTCAAAAGTAAAACACAAAATAAACGCGCAAATAAACACATTAAAAGCCAAATGCCGCACTATTAAAACAACAACAACAAAATCACACACTACACACACACACACACAGGCACACTACAAAGTAAAAATGTATAAATTTTAAATGGAAATATAAATTAAATTCATATGGGAACCAAATGTTGTGCAAATAAATCGTTAAAATGGCAAACAAACACGCAAAATTTACAAAAAGAAACTATGAAACGTTTAGGTAAACAATAAACAAGTCTAAAAACACTAACAAAAGAGTGGGAGCAGAACGGAGCAAGAGTTGAATTTGCATACCAATTATTGTTGTTATCAAAATTCAATAAGTTATTTATTCATTTGTAAATAATTCCCGCATAATATTTTGATGTAATTAAAAATTATTCAATCAATTTTCGCCAGAATTTATGAAATTTATAGTACGCTTTAGTAAATGGCGCCTTTAGCCCTACTATATACCAAAAATTTTGAAAAGAAACAAAACAAAAGTTTAAAAACTTGTCCAGAAATGGCACTCTTAAACGGTTTTCCCCAAATTATTTTTTGCAATCGGGTTAGTCAGCTATTCAAATGAGCTTGAGCATGTGTAAGTCGCGTCCCGCTGACAGCTTTATGAGATAATTTATAATCCCAAAAGGCATAAACTTAAATCAATAGTTAGGGGGAAAAACGAAAACAAAAAAAAACCAAAACAAAGATATAAAGAAGAATTAACTATTGGAGACTGCACTAATACCCTGTTTTAAATGCATGTTTGGGAATTCTAATTTTATTTTTATGTGTGTCTTTATAACTTTATTTGAATATGAAAGTATTTAGTGAAAAGTTAATAAAAACAGTTCATATATGAATATGCATGTGCAAAAACTAACTATAATAATTTTGGCTTTACACTGAGCGAAATAATTAAGTGTTAAGTGAAAAATATTAAATTTTAAGCTTCTTGTCTCAGCTAGAATACAATTAAAATAGTAAAAGATTTTTATAAAATATTATTTACGACCTTTTAGTGTCGTTTACTGAACTAACTTTATTAAATTCAAAAAATGAGTAAGCAGATTTTTGAACTAACATGTTTTCTACTTAAAATATTTGACACTACATTAACATACCCATTTCAACAACTAGATAAGTTACAGGGTATATGAAATAAAATACACAAAACAGCAGCAGCTGTTTGTCAAACGAGTTAAGCTCGAGATTCTTTTGCTGATTGTGAATTATGCTAAATAGTAGTAGTAGTAGAAGTAGTAGTACACTGCTCACCTGGAAGTTCATGATGGCCTCTGAGATTTTGATATTGATGGGCTCCACAACCATCACAATGTTGAATGAGCCGAGCATACGTTCTGCCACCTTGTCCATGGCCACCGAAAAGTTCTCCCACTCGGTGTCAAACTCATGCAGATAGTGCAGACACCCTTTGATCACATTCACACAGTAATTGGTGCAAGGTTTGTCCGTGTAACCTTTGCAGGCGCCACAATGTTGCATCTTGGTCAAAGCACCCGTGCAATCTGGATTGAGACGAATCTGCAACAAGTTAAATAGAAAAGTGTTAGAAATGAACCATTAAAAAAAACACACACACAAAGTTAAGGCAACACTTACGGCCAGTATACGCTTGGAGACATCAGCGGCGGTGGCAAGAGCTTGGCCATAAGTGCGTGTGGCAACAAAGGAGCGTTTTATTTGCACGGATAGCTTGTCGGGCACATCGCCGAATGGCTTCAGTTCCTTCATATGCTGGCTGACGCACTGCATGTATCTGCAATAAGATTTGTGGAAATTTGTTATTAGTAAATACTAAACTTTATGCTACGGGTTCTTAGTTTAGAGTGTAGGCCGGAAATGTTTGCTTGTTATGGACTCGGCTCATAGATTCTTATGTGGAAAAATCATAAAAATAGTGAGTGTATTCTGCCATATGTTGCCTGGCGGCATGCTGCACGTTGTGTGCTGCACCTAGTGGCACTTGTAAGGCTGCTTGCGCCGCCTCAACCAGTTGGTCAGCGGGGCAAAAGCGTGTAGTTGCCGCTTTTGTAGCATTTGAACTGTAAGTATTTCTAAATGACTCTGGACAATTGAAGCGCCAAAAGGCAGCTGCTTAGCTGAGGATGATTGTCTCACAAGACAGATGGGGAGGGGAGAAAAGGGGGAGAGTTGAGGCAAAAACTTAAGAGTACCTCTGTGGAATGTATTAGATAATTGCTGAGTGAGATTGGCGATAATGCTGCCTAGTCTGCTGGGCAGTTAGCAAAGTTCATCAAAAGTAGTAGTAGTATTTTATTTATGACTAAATAAATTTACAAAAATATTTTTTCTTGGGTTTTTTTTAATATAATACATTACAACTATGTTTTAAATTGTTTTTTTTTAATTAATATCTTTAAAATTTTCTTTACTTTCCTACAAAAACTTGTTGTTGCTAAAGCTGCATGCCTTTGCCTAAGAGTACCTCCATTTGTTTAGTACAAAATATTTATAAATGCGTCTTTTGCTTGTAGTTTTAACAGCTGGTAACAATTGTGTATATTATTTGACTTAAACACTGGACAAGTTCATATCGTTTGTGGCATGAACTGTTAAAGCAACCCCATCATTAAGTGCAGCACCCCTCAACTCCTTTTAGGAGGAGACTCGGAGACCAACCGCATACAGCAAACAACAAATAACAAACAGCAAATAGCAAGCGGCATGCGACATACGACATGCGGCAAGCAGCAAGTGGCAGCAATTACGCGACGTCGTCAACGTTTGAGGCAATAAACGGACAACGTGCCAAAGCACGTACGACAAAACTAAAACGATGACAATAAAAGCGAATTGCAGAATTGCGGCAAACGAATTGGAAAGCGCGTGGGTAACACGAGACTCACGAGCCAACAACGGCGAACAACACGAGCTTGGGGTTGGGTTGGGACACCGACTGGACAATGCCGCCAAAGCCAAAGCCAAAGCAGCAGCAAGAGGCAACGACTAAAGCTGTAGCTGTAGTTGTAGCTGAAACTGATGTGGAAGCCAAAGTGCCATTTGAAGCAAGTTGACACCAGGAATGGGTTCAGGGGCAAATGAGCCAAGTGGGCGCAATTTTGGTATTGCAGGAAATGTGAGCAGCTGCCACAGGAACTGGCGCAAAGTGGGTTTCATATGCATGATAATACATATGTGAACTGGGTATATGAGTGCTATGATAACGTAGGTAACACTAAGAGTATCTATGTTAAGTATTGATAGAAAGAAAGAAACTCTTGTGACGAGAAACATACGTTTCAAAGTGTTAAGAATAATAGAATGATATAAACCTTGTAAAGTTAAAAGTATAATAGTCTACTAATTATTTCAAAATATATTATGTTATCTATAACATGTTTCGGAGTCAAATACCTACATAGATATAATACACAAGATACAAAGAAGTTCACAGAATTTACTGAGTTTCAAAATTGTCATTGAAATTTAAAATAGATTCTAAATTCCATTTGGACTAGTGATCTACCTTATAATATTGATCTTTAAAACTGCCTAACTTTTTATTTATAAAAAACTACCATTTAAATAATGGTAACTTTTCTCTTAAATTCCCCATTTTTTCGAATTTTGTAGAGCATCTAGATTTTGTTGTTTTACTCGGCTAATTTCAGTTTTTTTCCTTTTAAGCGTTTCAACCACAGGCAGCAAACAAAAACAATAGGGCATTTCAGTCTATATCGAAAAGAACTGCCAACTGAAATTGCAAACCAGAAGGGGAGCATTAAAGAGAGTAGGAGTGCGAGCGGGAGCGAAAGAGAGAGAGTCAACGTCAAAGTTTCATCAAAGCTTTTGAGCCCCCTTACCGTCCTTACCGCGTAAGTCATCGAGTCAGTCAGTCAGTCAGTCAACCGTTGACGCTCGACACTTTGCGGTTTCACACGTCTGTAGCTCCAAATCAAATCTGTCAAGCGAGCCATGAGTATGGAGTTTGGAAAGGGTTTCGATTACCCATTATGCTATGTACGTAGAACTCTACGAGTACATGTGTATATGTGTCTATACTCACTTTTCGTCAAAGTCATATTGGGCATTGAGTACCGTGAACATCTTTTGATAGAGCGTGCTAAAGAACTTGTCCATCACCTCCAGAAGATCGACACGACCGCGAGCATAATAGTTCTCCAGTTCGTTGAATAGATCCGAAAACACATACGAGTTCTGTTGATAGATGACGCCATATGTGCGCATAAACATTGTATGAAATTGTCCCTTCGATTCCTGCAGCAATTTGCGGAAAATATCTGCAAAAAAAAAAAAAAAAGAAAGAGACAACAAAGTTAAAGAAATATTTCAGTTTAGAATGAGAGAAAGAGGAAAACATTTTTATTGAAGCGACGCACATCCGCTGTAGCTAAATGTTTAGAGAGAATATTTGTGGCAACTGTCGTTATAGCATCCGCTGCACAAAATATGTATATATGTACATCTATATGTATCAATCTGCACATCCGCATTGTCGCCAGCCACTTGACTCTCTGTGTTCATGTAACCCGAAGCCCGCATGATCATCATCTCGAGAGACGAGCATGGAGAAACGAGAACAGCAACCACTTGACACCCGCAAAATGGTTACAAATCTGTTGTAATCTGTAATCTGTGAGCTGTCTACATGTAATTAGTATTGCATACAATTTTACTGAATTGTTTTAGTTTTTTTGTAGCGCCTACTGTCTGTCAGTCATCTTCAAGTGGCTGTTGAGGGATATTTCTGGTTGAGTTACTTCAAAACTTACCATTAAATTTAGTTGCCTTGCCGCCCAGCAAGCCAGACATTTTAGTTATCTGCTCCTTGGTGTGCCACTCGAGCTGCTGCCGGGATTGTGCCGCCATCCGTGTCTCCATGTTGTAGGTGCAGCAGGTGCCCACCGAGGGGGATTCACAATAGCGTAGCACGCGTTCTATAATCACAGATTAAACAAAAGGATAATTTCATTAGCATGGCTTTAAATCAGTTACGGAAGGCATTTCAGTTTTAGGCTAAAAATTTAAACATATTTAATTAATTTAAAATACAGAGAGCTTGGTATTTATTTGAATTTTAGTTTAAAAAACAGTCATATTTTTATGAATTGTGTATTAGATTAGTTGGGTTTTTTATTTAAGAATCTATTTACCATATTATAACTAATTCTAGCACAGAGTTCAAGAACTGTTCGATAGATAAATGCTCTAATTACTAATAACCAACAAGTGTAGATATGCAAATGAAAGTATATTGAAGTAAAGCGTTTGACAAGCTGCTGGTGGTGTTATCCAATGCCTAAGGACCACCATAGCATGTTACTACTGTCTGTTCTGTTGATTAGTGCCCGCATTGATAGTCACAAAATTCCGATCTGTTGAACTTCAGTCTAATGTTTGTTTGTTTGTTGGAACATTAGAGAGCCACTCTTATTTGGTTGCGATGCGATGCATTTCATTTGTTTGCTGGTCAGTGGTAAACTAACCAGAAGGTACTACAAATAGCAGTTGATGAACATTCCAAGAATTGGAACTTGCCACTGCCACTGTGAGTGCAACTCACTGCAACTGCCACTGCCACTTGACATGGTAACCAAAAACCCGAAACCAAAGTCTAACCAAGTACAAAACCAGCTAACTGCTGCGTCTGTCACTATTTTTTTCTCTTCTATTTTTTTTTTGTAGTTTTCTATGTTCTTTCCTTCACTAGAAAACAAACGAAGCGTTTGCTACCGCCATAATGGCATAACGAGTAACCGTAACTCGAACCCGAACTCAAACCTAGGGATACGGGACGACACTCACACTCTCCCTGGTTCTCTCTCTTTCTCTTTGCATTGACAACAGAGTAGAGAACTTGACATGAGGTTCTTAAATGTTTTCCGGGCATATTTACGCAAACATTTAACACGTTTACTTTTTTTTATTTTCATTTTATAGCCGATCAGGTAGTTGAGGCGCAAAGCGGGGGAAAATCTATTTAAAAAAGCGAGAAAAATTATGCATTAGTTCCATGCAACAATATAATCATGCTGCTCCCCAATACCCCTCTAACTCCCACTGAGGACTGCGTCTGGCATTTCTTTTGGGTGTTTTATGGCCAGAATTTTTTGTTTATTTAGACAATTCTCATGAATGGATAGACAAGCACTGCATACAATCCAACAAAATTTCCAACACTAATTGAAAGCAAACAAAATTGAAGTCATATACGAGAAGTTTGCAAGTCGAGGAGAGAAATACTCTAACAGTTTTTTAAGATAAAAGTTGTAAAGATATTTTAAAAATGGCCTAAACTTTGAATTCAGTTAAAAGGGATTTAATATATAGTTATACATGTTTTAAATAGTTGTTAATATTAATTATATTTAGGTATACGTTTAATAAATGCAATGAAAATATTACTAAAATTGTTTGCACTTATTCATCAGTAAATAGATACAAGTCAAATAAAATTAAATATTTTAATTAGCTTGAATTATTTATTTTTAATTCAATTTTATGCTACAAATCTGGTAGTTAATATTTTCTTTGATAGTTTCATAAAGATTTCTTAACTGGAATTAATAATGAGCATTATTATTAACTTAAAATAACTATGTGTACTCTTAGAAATGTATTACTTGCATATATTTTATAGTCTTTTCTACACAAATTCGATTTTGTATCTCAATTTCTGGTTTTGCATCTGTATCTGAAACTTACACTATAGCTGCATACTTGACTTGTGTGTGCTCATAAATTTTTTGTTGCCCATTTAAATGCATCATGCACAGTGCATAGTGCATTGTATTTTCCCAGTCTGTATATATTTTTGTTTATTTCTAATATAAATTTAGCTACTTTCGTGCACGATTTGTAAACAGAACGCTTCCTGACGCTACTTTAGGGGGTTGTGTTGTTGTTTTTATGGTGTGTACTAATTGTTATGTTGCACAAGATATGAATTAACTAACAATGTTGGCAACTCGAAGCCTTTTGCTTATCTAAATTGCCTCGTTGCCAAGCGGCAACAATTGTGGCAACATTAATTGACTCTGTCTGGGTGTGTGACTGGCATGGATTATGTGGTTTAAGCTGATTTGATAGCCAAGTTAATTGAAATTGAGTTGAGCAAGTGGTTAAAGGATGCTTCGCCTGGCATAGTTACTGTAACTAAGGACATTTACAGCGATTTATGGCACATTAAGTGTGTTGTGTTGGCCATAAACACAACCACAGAGAATCGATAAAACATGGCCAAAAATCTTTGTTAAATTAACATTAGGGGGATCGTCTGAAATTCAGCTCAGACCACTGCCGCCTGCCATTGTTATGAATTGCTGCATAATTTCTCCAAAGACAAAAACAGAAGAAGGGGAAATGGGTAATGGTAAAGGGAAATGGAAAATGGGATACGCATGGCAACAAATGTTGCGATGGGAAGGTGTCATGAACATAATAAATGACCTTAACTCACCGATATGCCACTTTTTCGTTACATTTTGTATATTTTTTTTTTTTAGCTGACTCTACGCAAAAAGCACCCTGCACCCTGTTGTCTAATAGAAAATTCCAACTTGGGCTTGGGTTTCAGCTAAAAAGCAAAGGCAATTTCAAATCTAACACCACCCAAGAACTAAAGTGCCACCCACCCCAATTGAGCAACTGGGCTCACATGTTCAGTCTTGTCTGGCTGAACACACGCTATTTACTTAGCTCTGGGGTGAAAGCAGTCAGTCGACTGAAATTCATTTCAAATGATTTACTGTAACGATCAACAGCAACACAAACGACTCCTGTGGCGACCATAGAGTACACGGAGCAACAAACATAGAGCAACTGGCAGTAACAACCCCTAAAGGCAACAGACACGACGCCGCTTAAAAGGGTGCGAAAGTTTAGCAACGCTTCTTAAAATAGATAACAGATAGTAATGGAAAAGGGATGGGAATAGGCGTATGATGGGCAGTCAGAGTGTCTAGCAGGTGTCTGCTGTTTTAGTTGGACTGGGCCTTAAGTTTTATGTGAGCTGCTACTGTGTCCCTGAGAAATGATAAGTTGTGTTACGCTGATGCACAAACCCTTGAAAATGTGAAGCAGCCCTTAGTTTCAAGCATGACGCTCAACAGGGTGCTTGACACTAAAATGCAACCAACAAAAATTTTGCTCTGTTAGCATGGAAATAAAAAGAGCAAATCACTATACAGTGGAGCAAAGCGGTGATAATTGGGAGACTGTAAAACACGTACATGTTATTTTGTTAATTAAGCAACACATTTTCATTGATTTAATTTATACTTCAAGTGGTTTAACCAAAGCAGTTTAAACTAAGAAAATTCACAGACTACTTCACCAAACTACTGAATTTTTATCATAAGTCGATACAGATTAATAATCGATATTTGAAACGGCTTTTGAGATTAATAATCGATGTTAAAGTTATAAAATTTACTAATAGGTCAGTTGTTATGTAGGTAAAACCAACATATTAATTCAATTTTCAAAATTAACATCGATTATTAACCTCAAAAGCTATCGATACTTCTAGTTTAGACGACAAATAATTATTAACGTTCCACTGTGTTATCGATAGTTCGCAAAGCCACACGTCAAAACTTCTCACTGTCTAAAAGTTTTCACAAATTAATTTACCCAATTGTCCCATTTCCACAGCATATCAAAAGTTTTCCTATTCAAACTCTTCAAATTTCCTAACTCACTCTTGCTCTCTGCTTCTCCCTCTCCCTCTCGCTCTGTCTAGCACGCTCTATCTCTCTATGCACTCTAGTTGCAGATAAAAGGCCAAAACGGGCAAAATTTTGAAACAGTTTGCGAGTGAAAAGCCAAAAGCAAACAAAAAGCAAAAGAAGAACAAAAGCAGACGCCAAAAAACTAAAAGGGAAGCACAACACAACAACAAAAGTTTGTTCCATTTACCACCCGCCCACAAAGTGCGGCAGCAAAACTTTACTTTTGAGTCAAGTTTCCAATGGCTACAATAACACAGCAGAGCGAGACAGCAGAGGTGAGAGCAGGTAAAGAGCAAGAGAGAGAGATGGAGAGTGAAAGAGCGAAGCGAGTGTAGCGCAAAATCTCACTCATCGCTTCGTCCTTTTTGGTTTGGCACACAAATGCGACGCGGCAGCTTTAACAGGCGCTCAGCAGCGCACAGCAACGTGACAACATGTTGCACACGTGGTCCAAAAAGTGTTGCTCACTGCAAAAGGGAAAATGAATAGCCAGACAAACACAGAGAGCAATAGAGAGAGAGATAGAGAGAGAGAGTGAGAGAGCGACGCGAGCAAAGGGGTCGTTGCACGCAGCAAGCAAAGCTTTCACTTTCAATTGGGGTTGCACTATGCGGTGGCAGCTGTCTGTTTCGCATGGCGGGGAAGTGGGTGGGTGAGGTTAGTGTGGCATTGCAAACAAAATGGTTGACACAACAACTACAACAGCAACAACAACAACAATGGGAATCCTTAATGTGGCCGTCTGGCAGGGAAATTGCATTAAGTGAACTTTGGCAAAGCCAAGAAGTCTGCAGTAAAAAGGTTAAACAACCTGTCTACGAACATTTCAAGCCATAGCCAGAATTTTCCCTTCATTTAACTTCAATTTCCGCCTTTTTTACATTTTCCATTTATTGTGTGTATGTGTGAGTGTGTGTGTTTGTGTGTTTTTTCGAGCTGCCTGCTATAAAGTTGCTGGCTCAACTTTATGCTTATGGTAATGAGTTTTAATTAGGCGCTCAGCAAAACCGAAAGCCAACCCATTCAGCCAGAGTCCGAAACGAAAAGGACCAAACCCAGCCCAACCCAACCCCCTGCCACCTGAAAAAGCCAAACCACCCGGTCTGAAACTGGGCCTGTGAATAGTTACAGAAAAGTGAAAGACTGGGAAACTGGCAGGACTGTTTGCCCATAGGCTTTTATTAAGTGTAAAAAGAAAAAAAAAACAACAAGCACGTGCTTTTAATTCGCCCGTAAATCTGTAAATTGAGAATTTTTAATGTGCGGCAACAGCTGAGGTAACAGTTGAACACTGTATGAAATTTGGGTCAAATGTTTTGCTACTTCATCATCATCACAACTCTATGTTTTATCCAAAAACAACTGTATTATTCAGTTATTCCACATTTCAATTGTTTTGCCTCTTCGAAACTAAACAAATGCAACAATTGCATTTACATTAATCGCACAATTTTTGTAATTTCTGTATTCTGGGACTGCATGTGGATTCCAAATTCAACACATAACTCAATTGCCACCCGCCGTCAACCTATGCACAACAACAACAACGAAAACAACCGAAAATAAACAAAAACAATTGATGTTTGCCCAATATAAAGCTACAACTTTTTGGCAGCAATTGTATTGCACTTAATTAATTTTACAGCCCTTTAGACGTCCCGCCAGCCAGTAGTAGCATCAGCAGCGGAAACCTTGCCCAATATCCATCGTGTACTATTTGGTTTATATATTCAAACTAATTGCTACTTAAAAATAACACAGTGCACACAGGAAACACGCGCAAAAAGCAAAACCACACACACGAAAAGGGCTAAAAACGCAGCACACAACATTTTATAGTGTAGTATGTAGTAGTGGGAGAGCAGTACATTAGGAGTAATGAGAATCTATAAATATATTATGAAATATACATTTTTGTTAGACAGCATGATTAGCAGCAATGTATATTCTTTCAAGAAGATATATGTTTATTACTACAATTTGAGGGGAATTTGTGTATAATAAGTGGGTTTAATATACTTATCTATTTCTTGTTTCAAACATTTGATTTTATTTAAAAGAAAATAAGACATTTCATTTGTTTTCTTTTCATATTTCTCTTCAAGTTAAGTTTATTTAAATTCAATGTGGTTTATTGACATTAAATGTGCTTTATTTGTAACTAAAAGTGAAATAAATTATGTTTAATATCTTTGTGTAACTAAAATTTATCAACTATTTTGTAATAAAAATAAATTTTTAATATCTTTCTAATATTAATATAACCTAATTACTTGTCTATTCTATATAGAGTATATATCTTTGTATTACTAACAAACATTCAATAAATTAATGATTGTTGTCTGCATATTTCCTATCTAATTCACTTTAAAATTATGTCTTAAGTGTCGTGACTTAATTTTTATTAAACCCACAGAAGAAAATTCTAAGCATCAGCGTCTCAAAGAGCAATACAATACTATCTATTCATGCTTACATACTTATATAGATAATCTAATGGTGTAGCATTAAAACTTATACCAATTTAACTCGCTTTCCTTATAGCTTTGCTTTTGCATATTATTTGCCTAATGAGTCATTCTGCTGGAATGCAGCCATTAAAGATGCTTCACTTCGGTTGACAATCGGAATTTGCCTCAAAAAACAAACTAATATTTGTGTTTACCTGAAAGTTTCAGTTCAAGTAACTGTGTAAACATATAATACAGATTTTTGCATGTTAAGTGAATCCACAGCTGAATAAACAAGAAAACTCTAAATCTAAAGCTAAAACTGATACTATCTGACTATGATTATTTATTTTAGATGTGAGTAGCATAGGTAAATCATTCATTCGGCTAATGTTCTGTGCATAATATGGCATTTCGATATGCATTCCAACTCCAGAGTTTTGGAGCGAAGGCGGCGTTTGCCGTTAATGTGCAACGGGTGCATGCAACATTTAGTATGCTCCACCTTCAGTCCAGCCTCAGTGCCTCCCCCCATCTCACTCTGGTTTGTGTGTAATTACGTGTCGTGCCAGGTCGTTGCATAAATGCCAAATGCTGAGGGAGGCACAGAGTTGAAGTTTGCTTTTCTTTCTTTCTTTCTTTCTTGCTGTTTCTTTTGCTTTCTACACGTACGGGCGGCTCTTTTAGGCGTAATTAAAATTACTCGACTGCAAAGAGGCCCAAAGGCAGCAGGGTTAAGAAGAGGGAAAAGGGGAAAGGGGCAAAGAAACAAATGTTTATGCTGCCAACACGTTTCATGTAAACATACACACACACACAATCAGTCTCTGGAGTTATTAGGAGTTGATGTTGCTCGCTTTTCTTCCTGGTTTTGTGTTTGGTTGAATTCTCGGGGTCGAGACTTTTTCCCTGATGAAGTGACGAATGTGGCGAACTTTGGCGTTGCTTCATTCACATTTGTTTCATTTGTTGTTGCAGTTGCCAAGCTGTCTGCCTCACCCCCACCTCCATCACACCGCTTCTACCTCTCCTGCAGATGCTTCTACATGCATAAATCTGGCAATCAGCGCATTTTACTTGACTGTCTGCTGCTGTTTTCAGCAAAAATGACAATTTCAATGCGCAAATGTGCGAAAATTCATCCAGACAGACAGAGATAGATACACAAAGAGAGAGAGAGAGGGAATACCATCACAAAAATAGCTCAGCAGGCGGCAAATGCTCTTGTTGCCATGTGTTCTTGTTGTTGTTACCATATTTATGAGGCGTAATTAGTCGCTGGGAAAATGCAGCTGATTTTTCTATATACACAAATTGCTGGTTGCCCTTTTTGGCACTAAACAGTTCCAATTGTTGAGGTAAAACTAGACTACCAGCAACATTTGCTATCTAGCTAATTAAGAAAGACAATCTATATTATAAATGTGCTGTATTTGGTATAGTAATTAATACTTTTTTAATAGTATTATTATGCAATTTATTTAATTTCTTGTTTACAAACGACTGTCAAGTGTGTTCATCGTTTGTCAGATATAATTCATGACCATAACAAATTGGGTGAACCAAACGATTTATGATTTAGTAGCTTAATAGCTTAGTTTATGGTATAATCTGTGGGATCACTGATATTTGAAATGCAAGTTTGTATGCCTTATAGTTTGATCTGTTGATTAAATAACTACAATAAAAATTTTAAAAGCAGAAATAAAGAAAAATGAATTGTCAAATGAAGAAATGAAATGAGCACATAATGCGGTTCGATTTCTTTGATATCGTTTCGAATCTAATGCCATTTTGAGGCTATTTTTGGCGATTTGTTTGTTTTCGCTTATTTCCAGGCCTCCTCAGTAAACCCCTAAAGCTCTGCGCTCGGCATTCATTCAAGCGAAATTAATTAAACAATAAAATTTGATTAATGGCATTTGGCGGGTGGTTGAGCATGGGGAAGCGGGAATCGGCGGGGGTAAACAGAACGTGTCCAATCGCCTGGTCGTCAGTTTGGTTAACCTGTTTGCTGTTTACATTCGCGACTTTGTTTTGTTTATGCCAGATACACACACACATGCAGGCATATACAACAATTGACCAACGTAGCGTATGCGCAATGTTAGCCATGTAATGTGTACAAAAAAAAAAAAAAAGTCTCAATGTCTCGGCCAGAATTGCCGTCGTTATTATGGTTGTTTATTGGAGCAGTTGGCAATTGAAAAAGTTATGTCTACAAATGGGTCAAATCTGATTAAAGTCGTAACTAATTGAAAGAATCTGATAGGTAAATATGTTTGGCGGCAAACCATGAAAGATACTCAAAGGAGTCAACTATATTTAAACTAATAATGTAGTATTTATATGATAAACTAAACTTCCATATTATATTAATTGAAAAGTTTAAGTTATTTTACTAGTCTAACTTTAGAAATTTTTTAGCTAATTTCTTTAGATTTTTTTAGATACAAAATCAAATGTTAATCTTTTCTCATCTGTTTGCAAACATAGCTTGTCTGCTGTCTGGCATTCACACTTTAATATTCTATTAGAGAGGTTCATGAAATACCAGCAGAAACGCAAATAAATGCAATGAGAAATCAAATGAGCATTTTTGCAGCTCATAAAACTTGTGGTTGTACAAAAATTTTCACGCCATCAAACAAATCAAATTGAAATACAGGGGGCTACATAAAAATAAAAATGGGGACGTAGTAGTAGTTGAGAGGAGAAGAGAAGAGAAGAGTGGAAATGGTAAGGAGAAGAGGTGGGCAATCAAAACAGCCGCTTAGCCAGATCGAAAGCCATCGAAACAAGTTGTGTCTGGATTTAAATTCGATTTTGGACGCGAGATAAAACGAGCGACAGAGATTTACAGCAAACGAATGGCGAAAAAAAATTTTGCAGTCGAGTTATTCAAAGCACGTTCCCGTGTTATGGACTTCTCTCTTGATTTTTTTTTTTGTGCAGTGACAATGTTGATGATGAATGGAAGGAAGCAAGGAAGGTAGAGAGACAGACTGAGCGAGCGAGAGAGAGAGAGAGAGAAAAGAGAGGAGGACGTGTTGCTGTCAACTCTCTTGGTCAGTCAGCATGCAACACGAGCAGCATTTTTTATTTAATTTTGTGGCCCAATTAAGTTGACGATGACGACGACAATTGAAAAATGTGCTTGTACTTGGCCATAAAAAGCATTTAGGCCATTTAGAGAGGCCTGAGGACTGCGTATATATTGTGCATACATATGTCTCAGTCTAAGTAAGCTTCTCATCAACTCTCACCCAGCCACAGCAGCCACAGAGAAGTAAACGAAACCCTTTGAAAACCGCAAAAGCCATAAAAGCAGAGATTTTCTCAATTTGCTATGAGAGAAAGAGAGGATATATTTCTCCCTCTCTCTCCCTCTCTTTGTGGCTCCCAAAGGGAATTTCATTTATAAGCTTCCCCAAAAATTGCTGCCAACCGCAAAGCAATTTTGTAACACAGAACAAGAGAAAATAAAAATTATGAATGAAAATGCCAGAAAACTCATCAACGTCGACAGCAGCAACACAGGAAAATTGTCTGTTTGAAATAAATTAATTTCATAAATTTATGAGCGTTTTTCTTTTGGTTTGTGTACGTACAGCTTTTCCTTGGCTCTGAAATTAATCGTCTGTAAAATGTAGGAAAAAAATAAAAACATAGCGCACAAAATAATTGAGAAAATCGAAGTCAAATGACAAGTAATCGGCGAAAAATTGCAATCAATATGGCAAAAGAAAAAAGGTTTAAAAAAAGGGGAGGTAACAAAGGCAACGTCTGCTTGCGGTTTCCAGACTGCCATTGTTTCCCCTCCCTTCCTCTCCCTCTCTTTCTCTTGAGTTCAGTCTCTGCAATTGACATTATGTGTAAAAATATTGTATCTTTTGCAAACTCATAGCTGAGTATCATAGTATCTTGTGTATCTGGGAGGCAACGCTTGACTGACTTTTTGGTGGCTTGTTAACCCAGTCTTAATGGCTCTATAAATGGAAAGCAGCTATTCACAGAATTCGCAGCATTGAGCTGTAAGCTATAATACTCTATAAATAATGTGGTAATAGGCTTCAGCGGGGAAAGAGTTCAATTTATATGAGTTTAATAGAAATTTAGCATATTTTTCAGATAAAAATATTTGTTTAATCTTTAAAACAAGTGTAAAAATATCTAACATGTATCTACTCAAGCTGTAATTAAAGATATTAAATTTATAAATATTTTGTATTTCAACAAAAAAGTTGTATAGTTTAGAATTTTGTTAGTATTTATTTATTGCATTACTCTGTAAACATTGCGCATTAAAGTATTAAAGCATTAAAGTATTAAATATCATTTCTGCTGTTTACTTTTCTCTGTTAAACCATAAGATATTTAATGTCTATATGACAGAGAAGATAATGACATCATATTTCTGATAAATACACATTAATGTATCGTGCAAAATTGATTGCTTATATCAAATGTTTGTATTGCAGCACCCTTTGGTTATTTAAAATTAAGAAAATCAGTCAGGGTACATTTGTGTTTTTCCTCAAAAATTTGCAGAACAGCTGAGAATTTGACATTCTGAATCATGTGTGTAGAATTTAGGCTTTAGCTAATGACTCATTCAACCCCAATTCTAGGGATCATCCCGCACACATCTGCAGAGGCCCATGACCACAATAGATTAATGCAGCTGACAGTCCCAATTTCAGTCTCATTCCCATTATTCTCAGACTATGCCAGTTGTGGTTGCTATACAAATTTCATCTGTCAACTTGTCCCACCTCGCACCTCGACCCTCTGGCATTTCCAGTTCGTGCCACATAAATCGTTTAAACTTTCAGCGTTGACGCCCACTTGTTGAATGCACACAGAAATTATGTTGTTAACTCGGCAACAATTTATTTAGTTTAGTGCACTTGTGATTAAATATAATTTATAAATTATGAGAACAGACTATATGCGACACCATCTATATAATCATATCTTATGTTTCGAGTCGAAACTTTAGCGCGTGGGCGACGACCAGAAAAGGTCTCAGAGCTGTATAAATATAATTGAGCAGCTCGTGAATGTCATCATATAGTGCTGGGGGAGCTGTTGCAACTCTATAAAGATTACAACAATATGGCTTTTTAAGTGCTATAAAAAACATACAGACAAGTAAGAACATTGCCAAAGACTCTCGACTATGAGATACCCGTTAGACATGAGTTGAGTTTTAAATTTAAAGACTTAGTGGTAAAAAGTCTATTAAAACACAATAGACTAAGGGAAGTAGGTTTCTCCGTTCTCTTTGATTTCCGGAAATTAACATAGCATACCCCTCGTTTCATAGCGTTACGGGTATATAAAAACCACACAAAAATTGTGTCGAACTTGGCCTGACTTTTGACATGCTACAAGAAGTTAGAGAATATCAATTCCAGCGTTTAATTTGCCATTCAATGGCCATAAAATGTCAAATAAAGGCCATTAAGAGACGCAGCTCCAAAAAGCCGCCTCTGCCTTTTGCCGTTAATTTGCCTAAATCAAGCTCATTAAATATGCTGACCAGCAAATGACCAATGAGGTAAACCTTTTTTCAACAACAACAACAGAAATATGATTAATAATCATCATCATTGGCGAACCAATCCCACAAATTATGTTGTCACATGCAAAAGTTGCGCATACGCCACGTTTAGCTGCTCTCACACTCCCTTTCTGTCTCACTCTCCCCCTTTTTAGCAGTTATCATTATTATGATGAGTTGCTTTTTTCTTATACATTTCTTCCGTCTCGTATTATTTTGCTGTTGGGCTTCTCATTCACGCGTCTCTAACAGGATTATGTCGCACGCAACATTAACCAAAATCCTGTCTACCTGCCCGTCTGCACAGTGTCCTTTTTTCTGCTCTTTTCTCAAGCGTTGCCTAATTTGTCGTCTCTTCGTAAAACTTCTCCCCCCCCACACCACACTTCTATTAACAATTTCTACCTGTTATTTGCTGTTGGTGGACACAGCGTGTGTTAATTTTGTTGGAATTTTCGCTTGATTATGTCCACATGAATTTCAAATACGTTGTTATTGTTGTGTCTCTGCTCAACCCGCTGCTCTCCATTGTTGCGCTCGGCTACGATCGATTATTGATTTAATTAATTATCAACGCACTGTGTGTGTTTTATTATACTAAAATCATTTACCAGTTCCAGTTGCCTAGCTTCGTAGTAAATATATTTTATAAATTCAACACAAATGTGTCTCTGTGAATGGCTTCATTGCATTTCAAATCAAATGACCCCCAACCGTGTTGACCCCACGAAAAATGAATAGATTTTTAGTCGATGCTGGCCACCACAACAGCTGCTCCAATAATTTTTACATTTAATATATCATTATGGAATATCTTAGAAAGATAGAAGATAACTGTTAATATAGGCAGTGTAATTTTGTGTATAAAATTGTAATAAATCTTGCTTTCTTTCTAGTTAGAATATAGAACATAGAATTCCATAAATTATTACTTTAACTACAGCATTTCTCTAATTTAAATACTAATTATAGATTATTAGTCTATAATAGATGTTACTAGTGTAGTTCCCAATAATATCTGTAAGCTAATATTTAGTTATAGTACTTTTTAAAAATAACTACCCATTACATTGTGCATTATTTATCATTAGTTTCATTGTAGTTATTGTTTCTTTATGCAAATTTGCAACATTTTCTTTCACACTTTGTGGTTAAAAACGTGTTGACAACTTGTAAATGAAGAGAAATGTTTTAGTAATTGCCTGAAGAGACGCCTCTTCATAAAGACTGAACTTAAGCTTTCCGCTTTAGAGCATGTGCCCAAGTTATTAATTTAAATTAAAATGCAGTTCGCGACTCAAAGATACTTGTGGCAGACAGCGTAGAGACTGTTACAATACCAATTGCAATTTTTTTTGTTGCTTTTGACGCTGCTGCCCACTTGCCACTTGCAACAAGTCAACAGCTCTTTGTTGTTGTCCCCGTTCGTGCGTTACATGAATAAAGAGGCAACTTTGTGTACACGCAAATTTATTGCTGATAAATTGTTAGCTTGTTTAGCTGATGGGAATAGTAAGGAAGTGAAAGATAGAGGAGAGGGGGCAGGTCTTTCTTATAGCGCATTATTGCAGAATTGCCAGTGTTTAGGCGCAAATTGCACTTGCTTTAATTAGCAGCTACAAAGTCATTGAGAGTCTAGGAGTCATGAAGTCATTGAGTCAGTGGGGCCAGCTGCATTCTGTTGTCGATTTCAATCAAAGCCAATTGATTTCAATTGAATCGTGCACACCAACGTATCGAATGGAAAATGAAGAGATTGCACTATTGGCTACCATTAACCGAAATTTCAACTTTTATGCTTCCATTTCATAACACGCTACAATTATGGGCAATATAGAAACGGGTCAGAAAAGTTGCAATCTAATAAGAGCAACATAAGCTGAGTTATAAGAGGTCAGTGTTTGTTATGGATAGTGCATTGTATGAAGGAAAGTACATCACAGTGTTAGCAAAAGCTTATTTAATACTTGAGCCAAATTTTGTCAACATAATATGTCTATAAGCTGAGTTACCAGAGATTGGCATTGCTATGGAGAGGTTTTATATGAAAGAAACTATATTAAATTAAAAGTACAAGCCTAGTGCATAATACGGTTAAATTTTAAAAAAGATATGATGTTTAGAAGCTGAGATACAAGAGGTCGTTAAATGCTTGGGAGAGTTTAGGTTTTAAATACTGTTTATATATCTATGAAAATTTAATATCAATAGTTAATATCTAAAAATTATAGCTTCAAAGTTGTGTAGGTTTCATTATTTAATGAAAAAACATATATAATTGCGTATATTGTGACGTCAATAAAATAAAGAAATCAAAGTTCAACAAATTGTGTCAAGTTAATTAACATAAACTGAACAAATGCGAGTCGGCATATGGAGGAATACAATAAAAATTATTAAAAGTTCATTAGGGAGCGTATAAACAATTAATAGGCTAGAGATTTTTGGAGATGAGACGTAGAAAATCGATGGAAATGAAATCAATGAACGCGTTCCGGACATTAGGCCAAAAGTAGGCGTTTGGAGGCGTGCCCAAAGTAATTTATCATTTTACGGAAGGCAAATCAAGAAATGCGCAAAATACACAGAGACGTAGAGCCAAAACAGACGGCCCACTTGATGGGTAATGTTGGAAACGCTTCTCTCTATACAGATACTCCACAAACTTATCTGCCGTTTTCGTTTTCTGGCCAAGCCAAATAAACAAGTACTAGATGAAGAAGAGCAAGAACAAAGACTTGAGGAATCTTGAAGAACCCGCAAACAACTCAGACTCCCCCCCGCTTTGGCCACTAATTGAGTGCGCAAATAAAAAAGATTACTCTAGGAGTGGGCACTTGTGGTTCTAGCACTTTGATTAATTTCTCCTACTCAGTCCCTCAGCCTGCTGCTCTCGGCTTCCTGAGGCCTCTGGCTATGCTGGATGACATCCTCCTCAGACTGATGATGGTAATCAACCAATTAACGGCATATTGAGACTACAGGCGATCTTCAGTTAAAAAAAAAAAAAGATAGAGTGTATACATACACGAGAGTTTGTCTCATTTGTTTTTGGAGTGCTTGACCACAGGAAGCAGCCATTAAAATATTTGCAATATCGGTAGGGCGGAAAGGTAGAGTTGGCAGGGGGAAGAGGACAAGCTCGTTCTAGGCCAAAAATAACTCGAGTTGAAACTGCAGAGAGAGCCAACAGCACATTCCTTAGCCCAACAGCGTGCAACGTGCAACGTGAATTTATGAATCGTTCAGCCTGAATGAATCTTTTGCTTGGGTGTCTGTCTGAGTCTGAGTCGAAGTCTCAGTTGCAGACTATAAGTTTTGTAGCTCGATCGTCGTCGTCTTTTTCTTCTTCTTCTGCTTCTTCTTCTTATACAACATCTCTGTCTCTATCTTGGCTTTTGGGGCGTTTACAACGCTTTGGTATCTTGTATTTATTTAATTGACGTTTGAACGTGTTGGTATTATAAAATAGCCAACACAACTCGAACTTCAACTCCAACTGCAACTTCAAGCCACATTCACATTCACATCCACAACCACATCGGATCTGGTCCATGGCTTAGACCATGTTCTGTGGGGCAATTATGACTGCATCTGGGCGTTGCTGGACATGCATGTGGGGGCAATAGATCGACATCGTCGTCCATTGACGTGTTTTCTGTTTGGATTGCCGTACGTGCTGGCAGTCTAATTAGGCTCTAGTCCTAGGCGTTGCCAATGGATTGCCTGGGTGTTAGTTTATTAAACCTGCAGTCCGCTCCTAATAGGCACAAATATGCCAAAGATGTGCTAGGGTCAATACCTATTTCAGTTTAGGACTATGTGGAGGTTCCAAGTATAACTAGCAAATGACAAAATCTAAGGAATCTGAGTCAACTCTTAAAGCATTTATCATATGATTATAGACTGTAGTTATTAGATGATGGATTGTAATTCTAATCTTCTTTGTAAAATCTTGGAATAAAATATTATCAGAAACCAACTTAATGTTATATTATTTCCAACAAATACTTGTATCATATTTTACAGTCATCACAGGAACTCAAAAGTAGTATTTACCCATGTAATCCTCGGTTTAAATTCAATTTGCAACATCATCGAATTGATCATCGATCAAAAAAATATAAATTTCAATTCTCTCACGATAAAAATGTCACAGAAACCAATTCCCAAAACAAAAAGCAAAGAAACAAACACCAGAAAACGTTGGCAATAGGCAATAAATAAACAAGTTTATGCCTCAATTGAAAAGCCATTAAAAACGAGTCTAATTTGCAGGCTACCAGCGAACAGACAAAGGTTCAACTGGAAACAAATACCGGACGTGATTGGATGATAGACAACTATTTTGTAGCACAATCAATGGGCTATTCAGAGTGGAATTCACACAACTAGCTCCCATAAAGCGGTAGAGAAAGAGAGTTCACTATAAACCAAAAAAAAAAATTAAGTTGTAACACAAACGAAGAGCAGTTCAACCGGACCAGTTCCAGTCTCAGTCTCAGACTCAGACTCAGACCCAGATGAGAGCCGTCTCTGCTGCGTTACCTGATAAGATCATCGCAGCCCCACTAATAACAGCCAATGATGTGAGCCAGTGAAGTCGTCGACGACGATGCTTTAGGATATGACTTGGCAAATTTGTGTGTTATTAACAGAGAACATTGCCGAACCCCAAAGAGATTTTTAAGATCCGATTAAAACCATTAACACTCTTTGTAGCCGCTCGATAGAAAACAAAATTTTGTTGTTGTTGTTGTCGACAATTATAAAATCAAATAAAAACATTTTTTTTCTTGCTTTGATATATAAACAAAATTTTTTTCTACGTACAAGAAATGTTTTGCGTATTTCTTAATAATTAATTGCCTATAGACAGGTAATTAATTCATTAACACTTTTTATATATGTGTATCAACAATTGGGGAAATAGTTGAGACCAATGGCCTCAATGCGTTTACAATAAACAGGAAAATCTACATCAGACTCTCTTCTGGGCACAGCTGTGAATGTGGGTGTTGATCTACGAGTAGAATTAATAGGAATATTCCGAATAATGCTATGACTCAAAAGTTTTCACTGCAAATTATACAAATACAAATAAATCTGTTGATACATTAAACTAGCAATTGCAAATACTTAATACTAAAAGGAAGCAAAACTTTTCAACGTACATTTTGGGTTCAAGCGACCTTCACTTGTTAACAAGATCTTTTCACATCAAAGCTGTCATCACACTTTGCTGATTTTTGCACATTTGTATTCTAAAAATATATAAAAATCAATCTATGTACACTCATATGTGTACTTATAGATGATCTTATCGAAGCTCGTTGGGTTTTTTTTTCACATTACACAGCTGATCTTTACCAATTAGCGATTGGTGAGTTTCACAGCTATACAATAATTGAATTTATTAGTAACTCTATGTCTAAAATAGCTGGTAAATATAGAAAGGCAGGTTGCAATACGAGCGAAATTGTCATATTATTTTAGATCAGGTGTTAAACTTAATTCAAGTGCATTTCTTACATTCTGCTCTCCTTGTTCATGAAAGTAAAACTTTTCAAAAGTAAAATTACCTTATTTGGGTTACTCTTAAACCCATTTTATTCGTGTTGTTCCCATAACCATTAGCTGCTATCCTGCTCTATCTAATATGCATTAATCAAATGCCTATCATATCGCTATACATTGCCATTAAAAGCATTTCTCAAATATATTTCATTTCCGTTCCGAGCCGAAATGCGAGAAAACGCCTCCATTTACATTGGGTATAAACCTAATCCTGAACCATTACCAGGCGCACACTCAGATTATTATTAGGCCTAATCATGCAATATGCTGATGAAAAGGTGGCTCACGGGCAGCTGGGAAAAAGGTGTGTGCTAATCACAGAAATCTGTAACAAACGTTGAAAAAAAGGTAGTCGTCGGGTTACCAGGAAGAGGCGTTGCTAAAACCATAACAATGGCCTCAAAGGATAATGCGTAACGCATAATAAGAGTATTGAGAGTTGAGTTCAGTTATATGTATAAAAAAAAAATTGAAATACCAAACAATGATGTGAAGCGTGTGGTTGGAGATACTTATTTGGGAATGGGAACTCTTTGGTGCGATGCCGCAACTAATGTGCCCTGTAAAATGCAGCGCAACGAATTGAGTCAAGAGCTCTGCACCCCATGCGACTATTTTCTCTCTCTCTCTCTCTCTTTTCTGATTGACAGTCGGAGAACAAAACACCAAAAAAAAAATAAAGACAACAGAAAATGTGTCAATTTGCAGTAATCTAATCTGTGTGCGGTCTCCGTTCGTAATGCCTGGACTACATAATTCTTGAATGAAGTGAAAAAATAACTCGCAAAGAGGAAATTCCAATGAATTACAAGCACAATATCATACTGTATTTAATCAATTATATATATTATATTGTTATCTGCACTGCTGCTGTTCGTGTGACGTTTTGTTTGTACAAATCGATCAAAAACCCAAAAAATATGTACTTGTAAAATAGGGAAAGTGGCACAGAGTTTGTGTTCGAGGGCGGGGAATTAACTTGAAATATCCCCCAATTAGCTGTACACATAAATCATCGAATTGTTGGCAAGTTATTCTACGGAAGTCTCAACAACTTGCCCTGATTTGGGTTAAAGATCTGTTGTCATCGATAGCCGATAGCCGAGTTTGAGTTTCAATTCGAATTCGTGCTGATAAACGAGTTGTCACAGCGAGTTGTTGAAGGGAAAGTACTTGAGATATTTGAGTTTAAAGGCGCCTGTTGCAACAAAAAATACACAGATAGAAATGTAGACGTGATAGCGAATTAAAGAAAAATTTTAGTCAACTTTACTTGTCTATAATAAGAAAGAAGAGTAAATTTTAATGAAATCTAAAGGAATCTACATTGTTGAAAATATAAAGAACTGCATAGATATCTAAAAGATAGGAATTCCGCTAGGCTTTCTTTGTCTGAGCAAGTGCTTAAAAAGACATAAATTAAACACTTGGCTACCTGTCATCATCATTCGCAGCCTCCTCATCATCATCATCATCACACTGAGCATCATTATCATGGCCATACACAAAGTTGTCGTGTCGGCATCAAAGCTTTGATTTCAACAGGGCTCCTCTCCCCTTGTTGTTCTTGTGTCGAGTGTGTGTTGTGGTTATTGTTGTTGTTGGTGTTGCTGTTATGTATCCTACAGCTAACAATTAAGTCTAAAGTGTAGCTACACACACGTAGCAAGCAGACGACAAGAAAACTTTGTAACAAATTTCACAATAATTACGCATAGAAAGAAAAAAAAAAAAACAAAATGCAAACATGGTAGCATATGTTGCATACAAGTAAATATATAACATACATATGTATGTATGTATATCTACATACAACTTTGTTCTACAGTGTAGTACTCTACACTTTGTGTGTGGTACCATTGTCAAAGCCAAAGGCTCCCATTGCCGGCATCATAGTATAAAATAAAATGCGTTTTTAATTTGCAGATGCGCGTAAAGCAAAGAGAAAAAAAAAGCGAACACATAAATATTAAAAAAAAACTTGGCATGTTTCTCGTTTTTTTTTTTTTTTTTTTTTATTATTGTCGCCGCGATGGTATGGAAATTATTTGCGAGTGGCAAAAGGTAAGCCAGTAAAGGGGAAAAGGTGGGGAAATACTGCAGCGTGACCACCTGCCTCAGTCTGACTTTGCAACACATACAACATACTCATAGATAGACAGCTGCAGATACGCCAAATGCTGCTAGACTGCTTCGGCAAAGTCGAAACTTAAATACACTACATAAGAATAGCAGGGAGGTGCTGAAAAGTGGCTTGAAGTAACAGAATTATGCCTAAAGAAGTTGAGTGTAATAGGCAAACTATGTTTTTAAAATATTAAACTAAATTTAAAGAGAGTTTTGTTATTAATTTTGTTAGCAGAAATAGACGATAATATGATGTAGAATTCTATATAAATTTCTACTTACTTTCTATTTAACAGTTCAAATTGTATTACAAATGTTAGTAAAAAAAACGTAAAGCTGTTTACTAAAGCAAAACTACAACTCCGCAGTCCCTAAAGCAAGTTTAAAGCATATTTTAAATATATTAGTATTTATATAGTATAGATTTGTTTATCTCGGGAGTAAGCAATAGATCTTGTGGGTATTTACAAGTCATGTAAGCACGCTATCAGTATCCAGATGTCCTACACAGAGTTCCAATGCAATCCAATGCTGCCCACCAAGTAGCGCTGTGCGTAAGACCCTGCTATCTTTATGGCCCAAACGTAGATAACTTGGCCCAAAGGCAAAGGCAAAGGCACTGTCGCGTCTAGAACGGTTGCTCGTGGCATGCCTCAAATGCCAACACAAAGGGGAATGAATAAAACAAAGTAAAGAGAAGTCGCAGTCAGTCTCTGTCTCTGTCTCAGTCTCAGTCTCAGTGTCACTCGAATCAGCCGTGGGTAATGAAATATTGCCATGTGCCAGCGCCTGCGCCTCTTGACTGACTCCTGGCGACAGTCGCCTCCTCTTTGCCAGCATCAACTCCTCCTTAATCCTGCCTCTTGTGTTGCATTCCCCTTTGGGCAACTGTTTGGCTGCAACAGCAGCTGTTGTCGCTGCCGCCGCTGTTGTTGTTGGTGTAGGTTGACAAACAAACATGCCAGCGCATATATATAAAAACAAGTAGAAGAACAAGGGGCAAGCAAGCCGTTGCAAAGTCAAGCGAGGCGGCACTTGAATGCTGCCTGCCTGCCTCCTTGGGTTGCACTTGAATGCGGCACAAGTTCCGCTGCCTTCGTTTGCCTCACCTGCCTAAACAACAACAACAACAACCCCCCAATACCCACAATTCATCTCGCTCCTCAAACCATTGAGAGAGAATTGTGTGAATGTGTGTGTGTGTGTGTGTTGTAGACATGGCTAAAGCCAAATTCGCATTCACGTTTTGGCTTTTTACCTTTGCGCCTATTTATCATCAAATGCAACCGGGTTGGCAGCCTGAAAGGCAGGCGACAACGACGAGGCAGCTGCTTAAAAAGAAGCTAAAGAAAAGGAATGCGCATTACGAGGCCTAGACGAAGCACAAATACCCTCCAAAATAGGAGAAATTGAAAAAGTCGGCAAATACTTTAAGTTTAACAAAATATAAATATTTTATTTTATAGATTCAATAATTACTAAGACTAGGTCAAAGCTAAATAATCTAGATTATAGATTCTGTAAATGTTGAATTTAAAACGCTATGAACATCTTTATATTCTTTTAGAATCTACCCAAATTTTGTTGGAAAAGTAGTACTTAAATTTATAAAAAAATTTCTAAAAGGTTTTAAAGCCATTATATTTAGTCTAAAATTCTATTAGAATCAAATCAAATAAACGTTTTCAACAGCTACAGGGTATTTCTGTAGCCGTAATAGATCGCTGGCCGTGACTAAAAATGAAGTTGCCATGCAAATGCACTTGAATAAGAGCCCGAAGACTTCATCGCCGACATGTGATACCATTTAGCCTGAACTGCGACTTGGAACCGAGGACTGCAACAGCAACTGGAACAGGAATAGGGAACTGGGTACAGAGAACAGAGAACAGGCCTGCTTTTGGACCAAATAAAATGAAGTAAAAAAGTGCTGGTGCAATCAGGCAAAATTGTTGCCAACTGTGGCACCGACTGTGCTCTGTTGCACATTCCACAATCGGCGACTCCTACTCTCCAGCATAGCGTGAGAAAGCAAAATATTGACTCAGAGAGGAGGACGACGACGACGACGACGCTGGCGATATGCAAAGCGCGATTAAATTCCAGAATACCGGGCATCCAAAAAACCGGCTTCCGATCAAGAGCCGAAAGAGGTGCTAAATGAAGTTCTTAATTAAGTGCGAGTGGCAGCTGTTGGAGCAGAGGAAATATATATATATATAAGATATAAGGATTGAATTGGAATTAAAATGGGATGAGTTTTGGGTTATGGATTAAAAGTTGGAATGGCGATAAAGGGACGGAGTAAGGAGAAACAACTTTTATTGGCAGATCGTTAGCTCGAGCTGCTGTTTGATTGCATTTATTGCATAATTTGTTAATGAATGGAAAGTCATGACACGCTTCAGGGCAAAAAATGACAAATTAGCAACATAATTGCGTAAATTCCCAACTAAAAAATGTCTTAAATAAATAAATGTGGTACGTGGGAAAGGAATGTTGCTCGCTTTTATTCTCTGACATTGTAGACAAAGAAATTTGCTAAAAAGATAACAAAGTAAATGACTAAACATTCAATCTAATCAGAGATTGATTCACAAAAAAAAAACCAGTAGTAATATGGAAAGATTTTACTTGTTCTATTTACAGTAAAATTTGTAAGTAAAAAAGAAAAATGATTCATTGAAACATTCACTTCCTATATTCTATCAATAAGCTTTTAAATCTGATTCAGTTATGACAATAAAAATGGAACTGTACCTACAACAAAACGTCTATCTAGTCAAAACTCCCTTGAGTTGGAAAGCCACCCTTCTTGACTCATTTGCTGAACTTACTTATCTGCAGTCTCATAAATTACAATTTAATTAACATTTTCCACATGCCACGCGAAAAAAAACGGAGCCCAGCAAAGAAACTATCAAGAGTGCTATAAATAATAAAAGAAAAAAAAACTGAAAACTGATTATGATTAGTACTCGTAGAGAGGGAGAGACAGGAGAAGGAGAGGAAGATGGAGCACAGCACAAGCTGCTGCTGCCTCGATCCTCATAATTAAGCGACATTTGCGGCATGACATGCAACAAGAGGCAGATTAACATAAATTTTAAGACGTCATTAGATGGAGTCCCAGAGACCCAAAGCCAAGCAAGCAAACGAGGGGTAAGTTCAGAGTCAAGTTTTATGGGGCGCAACAAAGTCAAGTCAAGTTGAAGTGCCCACAACACCTGTCCGAAATTCCTCGAGTTATTGTATAAACGATGAAAGAAAAAAAAATTACAAAAAAGAAAAAAAAACTTGATAAATTATTATGATTATTATGCACTTGACAGGAGACAAAACAAGATACAAGAGTTTATGCCACTCGAAGATCGTGTGAAGCGTTGGCGTACGTTGATGATAATGATGATAATAATAATACATAATAATAATTGTTGATATTTATCTATAGACCAAAAGACTTCTTGAAGACTTCAACGTCGCTTCACTAATTATTAGCGCTAATTCTTTGTCTGATGTGTGAGAGAGAAATAGACAAATCCTACGTGAGTTGTTTTTGTTTTCAGTTTATTTTTTGATTGAAAGATGTGCCTAATTGATAGTCGAGCACTCGCACGAGTCTTCAAGACCCCAAAAGCAAAGACGGGACAACTCAAGACTCGAGACTCAAGACTCAGACCATTCAAGTGCGTGTCATTGTGTAATTTGGCTTGATTATTATTAATTTGCAGACGCCGCCGATGTGGTCGGACCGGGTAATTGTTATGAGGAGGTTTCTTTCAACCGCAGGGCAAAATATTTATTTGATTTGCTAATGGAAACACGTTGAGAGAAAGGTATAAGGAGAGAAAGGGAAGCACAGTAACTGTACAGGAAATGAAAAAACATTTAAAATAACTTACATACATTATGGTTTGAATATTGTGTACAATCGGCAGAGACTTACCTGTAAAGAGAGCAAAAGAAAATTGTTTTAAATTGAGGTTATAAAGGCAACATATCATATATAATACAATATAAAAGATGTTTGGGGAGCATCATCTTCTATTTGATTGTATTCTATTTCTTCTTTTCTTACTTTCTATTGTTGGTATGTTTTGGTCTTTGACTAAAGATCTTAGATAATCTTTTGTGGTTTGAAGAGCTTTTTTGTTTGGGTTTCTTTTTGTTTGACTGCTTGGAATGTTGGTAACTTATGACTTTTGCTGATTTCTTACTCAACTTATCTCATATTTAACTCATGTGCTGCTTTCATGGAATCCACAAAAATAATTTACAACAACAAACAGGTCTCTCAGTTCTTGCTTCCTCTATTAGTGACTCCTACAACTCTAACATTTACCTCTTTCTGTCTTTAGCGGCTTCTACAGACAGAAGCTACACTTTGTACGCATGTACATATGTGTGTGTGTAAATATGTAATGTAAATTTCACAGGGCCCGACTCAGAGACAGAGAGCCGTACTTTAGCAAGATTATTGCATCAGGGCACAGAGCCTGGCAGTCAATTGACGCTTTGTTTTATAACTTCCAAGCCATAAGATAATAAACAACAGTTTCGATCTCTCTCTTTCTCATACTCTCCCTCTCTCTCTCTCACACACTCTCTTAGTTGGTAAAGTAGAAGACTTCTTGTTCGTTGCAGTTTTGGGCTGCTTAGGTAGTTTGTGAAGACCTTCAGAAGACGACGAGTCTTGTTGGGTTTGCAGGTTCAGAAGGCGCCGACAAGAACGACAACATGAACTGAAACCACCAAAGGTGATGACTGCTGTAATTGTTGTTGTTTCTTAGTAAAAGGTGTTGTACACACACACACACATAAACACACCTATGGGATTTACATTTCCTTACCACAACACCTTACTACCAAGTGCTCCTCCGACTCTTCTTTTGGTTTGTCTGTGAATTTCGTTGAAGTTGCTTTTTGACTCTTGAGGTGCAAGAGGTTCAACATAAGGAAAGGTAAAGCTACAGAGCTACCACACAGTCAAAACAGTCCAGACAGACAGATTACCGGTTGGGTCTCTCCGGCTCTTGCACTTTGAAGTTGAGTTTACGCTTAAGCTGAGTAGCAACATTGCTTTACACTTCCTCCCCACACATTTGTTCACATGAGAAATTTTTGTCTAAGGATTTCCGTACAGAAATACCGATAAAAACTTGTTAACTTGCCCTTGGAGGTATACATTTATACTATATCTTTAATATTTTATATAGAAACCCTTTTTATTTGTAAGTATTTATTTCTCCCATTTAAATTTCAGCCTCATACATCTTTAAGTTTTGTTTGTGCGCTGATCAGTCGGTGAGGACAAAGAGTTATATATTTGTATAGCTTATATAACTAAATTTATTTCATGTTTTTCTTGCATTTTCTTTTCCATTGCAACCACTTTTTAACGTCCTTCTCCAAAATTCCGCTCTCTGATTTCTCTGTTGCATTAAAAAATCCTACAAATCTGTGGCAATTTACTTTAAAAAGTGGAGCACAAATCGCCAGCATTTAGCATTGTCCAAGACGCCTTTCAACAATTCACAACAACAGCAAAAAAAAAGAAGAAAAAAATTGCCTGCACTGGAAATCTGGAACAACATGCCATTCCACTCAACAAAGTTGAAGCCTTTTTGCTTCGAACGATGCTCATTATTAAATTTTGGGCATTGTAATGCATTCCTCGTACCGCACTCTTCAACTCTGCAGCTCTGCAGCACTCTTCTCTGTGATTCTCAGTGGTGCCGTTGCTTGGCTTAATGGCTATGAAACACGCGTCTCATAACGGTTTTAATGAAACACATAAATTCGCCTCGATTCCTCGTCGCCTCGGAACAGAACTCGATTCGATAAAATGAGATGGAAGACAGAGAGAGAGAAAGAAAGAGATGAGATTCCACTTGGGTGAGCCATCATCAGCCTCAAGTGCAGTTAAAGTGCGATCGGACTATCACACGATCGGAACAATCTCCATCGTTCAATCGATCGTAAAGACGTGTGCAGTTTACTTAAAAATATTGTATACACAAATATACATTCATAAAGGGGAAATTGAATTTCTTTATAGTCAGTGCAAACTTAAAGAGTTGGTTTAAATAGTTTGTGCTGCTTTTCATTTAAGCTTTGCATAGAATTTGCGTTAACTGCAACGCATCCTTGCACAATTTACGGCCATGAATGAAATGAGTTACTACATTGATGCCGACAAAAGATATATGTATATGTAGAAGTATAGGTTTGTATGTTTGAATGCCGAACCATAAAGAATCCAAGCCAGCCGACCCGACCCGACACCGACACCGAAACCAACTCCTTCTCCGTCTCCGTCTACGACGACGCGTCTCGAGTTGAGTCGACTCGAGTTGAGGCCAGTTGAGTCCACTCAACTGTGAAACAGGTACAGAGTACTGAGAACGAGACAGGATATGGACAAGCATAGACAGGCAGCAACGAAAAGAAAAAAAGAAAGAGAGCCAGAGAGTTAGGTAAAAGGCCGGGCACAAACACAGTCGGCAAAAGTACAAAGCGTTTCTTGGGGTGAAGAATAAAAAAAAATATATATATATTTACAAAAAACAAAAAAGAAGAGATTTCTCCCGGTTCCTGACGTTCCTTTCTGATTCCTTTTCACTCGATTTCAATGAACTCGGCAAATGTTGCAAGTGCAAAGACAAAACAAATACAAACAGCTGATAAAAATGCGATAGACGACATGTATCCGTGTATCCATGAGATATACTTGCACATTCCTGCATAGCAATAGATAGATACACAGCTAGATAGATGGACAAACAGACGACAGTTGGACAAACTATCATTACATTTACTTTTCGGTTTCAGATTACGTGTGGGGATCTGCGCAAGGACAATTTCTCCGACATTTGCTTTCAATTTTCCCTTTTCCATTTTCGATTATACACATACATATCCCTTTGCATTGTAATTGTTAACCATTTGTCAGCAACTTTTCTATGTGTATGGCTAATTTCCCTTTGCTTGGCTAAGACTATCTCTATCCCTTTTTGTCTGTCTGACTCAACAGCATCCAAAAAATGCCGGAAATGTCTTTATTTGCCAGCTGCGTCTGAAGTTCTGTCGTCTCAATGGTTATTTATGTGTGCGATTGCTTATTGGATTTGGCATAGACTCTCTCAATTGAAAGTTTATTAAAACGTATGGTGCGCGGGAATACAATAGGGGTAAAAGGGAAACTGGAAAAGCAGACAGACAGATAAATGACTTTGTTGTTGACAGAGCTCAAGTTGCTCTTAAATGTAAAATAGAAAAATGAGAAAAACTTTAGCTGAAACTAACGGCTCTTTAATCTTGAATAGTCTCAGAAAGAATTTAGTTGGGCTTAAAGCCATAGAAGTTGGGCATATATAGTATGCTAGTTGATTTACATAAAAATGTTTAGGTAATGTAGGAAAAGTCATGAAATTTTCAGCACTTAAGCTAGAAAGACTGAGCTGCAGCTAATAAATTTTAAATGTAAGAAAAGTATAAAAGGAAACAATTGCTGATAAACTTTTCATTATATATTACAGTGCTATTTCATTTAATTTTACTTAAAATTAGATTATTAGATTTTATCTGCACAATAATCATAATCCTTTACTTGATTCGGCTGAAAAGAATGAGTTTAATTACAAATTGCCAAGATTAATCCCATAGAAAAGCGCTAGACAAACCCCCGTATTATTAAATTGAGTACTCCTTGTAATCTATGAGCTCATAAAGAGCGACACACGCCAGACACACAGAAAGGAAGCCTTTAAATATCATCATCACATGATTAAAAGATTTAAATTTATGGCTTGATTATGATTGGCGCTTCCCTGACGCCGCCATAAAAGCATAACAGAGATCTCAGTTGCCGCCTCGTTCTCCATTTGCCATTTTCAGTTCCAGTTCCAGTTCCAAATGCGTGGGCAGCAAGTCCAAAAAATAATAGGGTATATAAAACTTGTTGGGGCATCACTTGAGCTACCGACAACGACAATGCTAGATGTAGATGAAGACGACGACACATCAGCATCCACAGCCATCTGAACAACATCCACATCATAGATATATGTATGTTTGTATATATATCCATATGGTTATGGTCTAAGCGCCTGCATCGTGTGGGTTGTTGTCTGTTAAATTTATCGCTCTTGACTTCTACGCATTTGATTTCATCTTTATTTTTGTTGTATTCTCTGTTATTTTTTTTTTAATATTTTTTTTTTGGTTATTTTATTTGAAATTTACCTTGCCAGTCGCTTGTCAAAATTAGTTTTCATTTTATTATCCGCACATCATCGTTTCGGATTTGTCGACTAGCGACATTTTGAGCTCTATCGGCCTTTAGGGTCTCCGGTGTTCAGTCCCCGTTTCTCTGTTCCCCTCTTTGCCTACACGCCCGTCTCTGGTTATTGAATTTTTGTTGCTGGGCCTTGGCTTTCCGGTAGCCTCTGGCCCATAAAACCCACAAATTTATGACCAACTGACGCTTTGGCACTTGTCTGTTATTTGTATTTTCCTTTTGTCTGCTTTCTGTGTGGGCTTTGTTGAATTTTAACCATTTTTCCAGTTTTCCATTCACATATTTTTTATAAAAATTAATTTTCATGTTTGCGTTATTTTATGTATATTTAATGGGCTGCGAGAAGAAGGTTTGCCGATCATTAACGAAATTGTCACTAAAATTTAATGAGCTGTAACTAGATTCATATTTCACACACTCAACTCCAAGTATTTGTAGCATAGTTACTTATAATACCCAGTCAAATAAATAGAGCTCAGTTTTCAGTGTTTTCTAGCCAAGCTAGCGGCTTTTCTACTTCAGTTAATTTTGCCAAAAACAAAATAGCAAAGAGATGAAGTGAGAGATAGGAATAGGCATAAAGAGGGAAAGTGAAACTGGACCGTAGCCAACTAATTGAAAACCATTATTTGCCAGATTAGGCCAAAAGAAATGGCCAAGGTTAATCGCCAGATTTGCATGATGCCCGAGGACTTAAGGCTCTCAATGTCTTCCTAACGAACTGTAGAAAATTGAAGCCCGAGCTAAGCAAAAGCAAATGCAAAAGCAATTGTAATTTTATTTCATTTCAACTACTGTGAGTGAGGCTTAGGTTAGGGTTCAAGGCGCATTCCTATAATACAATACATTCTACAATATATTTTCCCTTACTATATGCCAGACACTTGACTGTGTCAAACGACCTTTGATGGGTGAGTTGGGATAAGATGTTTTTCTTTTTTTTTTTTTTTTCCAGCGGCCTTTAATGAACTTTTAGATACGCACGTAGTTGCACAGATACTGAGATGTTATGCTATACATTAATTACATCGCTCAACTCGAGGCTCTAGAGTAGAATTGTTAAAGACATTCTCCAGCGTACTGAAGCTTGCTGCTTATCAACAAACGCGCCATCAAAGTAGGTGGCGTAAATTAACAAATCTTTCATGTGACCTAATTAAATCAACGCGAGGTCGTTTCAATGCTCCTCCCAAGTCTCTGACTCAACTCAGCAGTTGAGCATTTTTTAGCAATTTAACATTCGTCATGCTCACGGCCAAGCAAAATAACCAAAAGGCAGACAAAAAAGCAGAAACTCGCCTTCCAAACTCATTGCAGCTTCAACTTATTTAAGTGGCCGATTGGTCAGCAGCAGCAGCATCTTGGGAAATCTGTGGCATCAAATTTGTTTGCTCTGGGGGCCAACAACTGGCAGCAGGGACTGTGTGCTGAGTCTGTGTCTAAAATGCTCAAGTTGCTGTGACCAAGCAAAGCAGCAACCACCTAAGGAGGCATGTCTATAAAGTCAGAGACAGAGACAGAGTCAGAGGAGGTGGAGTGCCATCAGCAATGATGAGTAGTAGTTCTTGGCAATAAGCAAAAGTGATCTTTTTCTTAAAGCGAGACAAGTGATTCTTTGTAAGCTTTTGAGAGCAACTCGTTTAGATGCAATCATGATGATGTTGATGATCCTCAACACAAGTCATAAAGGAAATCTACAACTTTACTTTATATTAAGTTGAAACAATTGAAGAAAGTTTCTAAAGTGATCTCAAGAGTAAGATCAACTATCTTTAGTGGATCTTCAAAGCTAGATTTGAAGAATTTTAAAATAAGACTTGCAGTTGGAAATGATCTTCAGTTAATATTTATTTTAAAGAATTCAACATAAACTATTTGCAAATATTATAAAGTATTTAAACAGTTTTACAAATTAATTGAACGATCCTTTAGTAATTTATTGGTTACTAATGCTAAAAATCACCTAAAAATTAACCTTTTAAAAAGATCCCATAGGTTTCAAATGTATATCGAATAAAATCAATCAATTTTTTATCTTCAATCAGTCTACAATTATGTGATCTTTAGGTAGAATTCCTGACTAATTGCTTGAAATAAATCTTAAAATCGTTCATAACCAGTTAAAAAGTGATCATTTCTGAGCCCGTTGTTCAGTTAAGATATAATCTGTGTGGGTTTCTCAGAATCTCTAGGGACACTCCCTCCGTTTCAGCTTGAACTGATCTTCAACGTGTATCCACCAGTAGCTCTGATTCATGCATAATCATGTAGATCAGTTGCCCGATTGTAATAAATTGCCCAAAATTTATTTTACAACTACAATGTCTGAAACTTGTCGCGATTCACACCCTCAACTGTTAAATTTCGCAATATTATACAATTAGTAGATGACGCTGACAGATCTTCTTTGCTTTTTTCTTGCAACGTTCTTTGAAATAAGAAAGAAAACCGCGCACGCTATCAAAACAAAAGATGACAACAAAGCAGCCTTGTCAGCGTTGTCGTTTCAGCCAGGTTCTAAGAATGAATCATGCTGAGTAGAAGACGCCATGCAAAAAACCACTGAGAAGGAGAGAAAGAGAAGAGTTCTCAGCACAGTTCTCGATCAGTTGGGTTGAGCAACGACTTAATTGCCACAGACTCAGACTGAGAATCAGACTTTGGCCCAGAGCACAAGTGTCGGAGCCCGAAAAATAGCTATAGACAGACTGAGATAGCAAATGCAAATGCAGCTAGAGATAGAACGAGATGTTGGGAATATACTACAATATATATATGTATATATGAATATTTCTCAAGGGCCGTTTTCTCAGTGTGAGAGCAACAGCAGTAAAAAGGTCAAACGTGGCCACTTTTCTGATACCAAAAATGAAATATACAGGAGTTACTCATTGTCCCAATGTCCAAAGTTGTGCCCTGTGTTCTTGTGTTGTTGTGTGGTCCCACCGTCTGTCTGGGCATGAAATGTAAAAATTTTCTGTAGCGTCAGCAGCAGCAGCAGCCGAAAGCAGCAACAGCTTCTTAAACAAGTTCTCTTTCTGGAGCTGAAACTGAAGCTGAAGCTGGCGCATTCCTTCATACCGAACCGGGTAGAGTATTTTGCAGTGACTTTCATATATGGACTGTGGCGGGATGCCGGCGTTTTGCCGATTTGGGCAGCTGACCAGCTACAGTTCCTCCTCTCTCTCTCTCTCTCTCTCTCTGTCTGTCTCTCTGTCTACTCCTGATGCTGCTCATGTTTCTGCGGTGGTTTCGTTTACCAGCATACCAATTTGGTCGCTGCCTTAACACCTCAGAAACATGCAAGGATCGAGACACACAGACACAAAGAGAGAGAAAGAGAGGGAGCATAGAGAGAGAGAGAGAGAGCAGAGGTATTGCATGGATTCCATGTCCATGTTTCATGTTTTATGCGCATAAAATGCATTTTAATTGTTGCATTTGAAAGAGCTCAGATCGCGAGCATAAGAGACAGACAGACAGCGAGAATGAGAAGGAGATAGAGAGAGAGAGAGAGAGAGCGAACGAATCTGTACATTTTCTCACGCTCTGACTCTGGCTCTAAAAGATTATGTAGTCGTCTCATCGTTTTTGGGCAATTTCATAATGTGCTTCAATGGTCTTTGAGCGTCCGTCCGCTTGTCCAACCACACAACATAGCAATTATCCACGCCCCAAAACGGCAGCTCCAAATAACAATTACATTTTACATGTTTATTAATAAGCTCAACTTTGGTGAGGAGTAGAGCAGTGTAGAGGGCTGCTGAGGGGGATGCCCAGCAGCGTATGTCCAGTAAGTGGAATCATAGAGATAATTAAGTAGTTAAGACTAGACTTTGTCTCTCTCTCTCTCTTTTTCTTCTAGTACCTTGTTAGGCGTTTACTTAAAAGCATTTAAGCGCCGCAATACTTCAACTCTCTTTCTAACTCTTGAGTCTCCCCACACTCTTCAAGCTGAAACTTCAGGCAAATGAAGCATTAAATCGTGCAAACAAACAAGCGACAACAATAACAATAACTACGTATGTGTAGTACAACAAAGTTGTATGCCGACTCTAGATAATAATAGTCCAAAGAGTACGCAATACACATATAGTTGGTGAACTAGGAAGTTACAAATAGAGAGAAAGAGAGGGAGAGAGAAAGGAAGAGCAAGCGCCATAGCATTTACATAATGAGCATGTCGGGGGTTAAGTCTCGACTGCCAAGAAAGCAAAACTTGTAACTTGCAACTTGAAAGGAAGCAAGACTGAGCGTTGTAACTTGAGAGACAGAGAGAGAGAGAGAGAGAGAGAGAAAGACGAAGTGTGCTTTGGTCTAGCTCCTTTTCTATTGTTATGACAGCTCAAAACAAAGGACGCGGTCTGGCCATCAACAAATGCAACAATGTTGAGAGTGCGGAAAAATGAGAAAGAAAAACTCTTAAAGTTAGCACACAAAATATTTCTTTAAGAAATGTGAAAAATTATGTTGCATAAAGTTGGCAAAAAAGTTGTGGAACAAGCTCACAGATATGCTAAAAACTTTAGTTAGTTGATAACAGTTGAACAATAATTTGCGGACTATTAAAGATAGATTTAAGAACTCTGAAATATTAAAGATTTTAGCTCAAAAAATGTGGAAAAATAGCGCCAAATAATGTGTTAAATATATATTGAAAAAAATTCATTTAAAGACAGAAGCCAATGGAACAATTGTCTAAATTCTATAATATTAAAAATATAATTAAAAATTTTCTATTTTGTCAACATAAATAACACACATAATTCAAATTCAAAATTGGAATTTTAAAACATTTAAAAAAGAGTTTAAAAAATGCTGCTGCAAAATTAAATCTGTCTAAGAACTTAACTTTAATACAAGTTTAAAATAAATTTATCCGATAATATGCAATATATTCTGTTATTATATTTTCTGCATAAAAGAGGATAGTAAATCTATCAGAAACCTTAAGAAATTCAATTTCAAAAGATATAAAATTAATTTCTTTAATTATAATAAAAAGCTTAAAAATTATCAACGCAAATAAAATTATCTACCCGATTATCATAAGCATTTGTCCCATTTAAGGCTTTAACGATTCCTTTAAGATATAACACTAAAAATTAATTGGTTTTCTATAGAGAACCTAATGAACTACTAGACTATGATTAGCCAGAGCAACTGTGACTATAAAACTAACTGTAATAGGCATTGGTTAACAAATTGCAGTATTTATCTAATTGCAATTCAAGTCGATTAAAGCTACCATAAAATTATAAAAGCCACACTTCAGGTTTAAGTCCACAATGGGAGAGAAGGGAGGCGGTAGGCAGAACAGGAAGAGGAAGAGTATGGTTGAAAGGAAACACCATCAAATCTCACAATGGTCAACAATGCAACAACTTTAGGAATTATTTCGCATAATGATGATATAGTGCCGCATAGACTCCGGTTTCGTGCAACACAAGTGAAGAATGCGGCCAACAGGCAGCCGCAACGACAATGCAAAGAGGGCTCAAAATGTGTGAGAGAGATAGCGATATAAAGCGAGAGAGAGATGGCATGCAGTGAATGAGAGGGCCATTTAGTTTTGGTCGCTGGAAAATGATTAATAGTCGTGTGGTTGCTGGGTTTTTGGCCCTGGCAACAGAGAACGGTTGGATGCAATGCCGTCTAAATGGAGCAGCAACAGCAACAGCAGCAGCAGCAGCAACGAAAAATCAACGGCGCTGTAAATTTCCTTTGGCAATGCCACAACGGAAAAGAGAGGGATAGAGTGTAAGAGCGAGATAGTGAGGCCAGAGACAAGAGATGTTGCTGGTCTCAGTTCATGTTTGATTTTGTATCGCTGACTGTGAGAATTGTTGTACGTGTGAGTAAAGATTTTTGTGAGCCTGCCACACTTGCCCCTTCATTTACTCTCTCTTCCTCTCTCTCTCTCTTTTTCGTTGGCTATCTCTGTCTTTTGTTTTTAACGATTTAATGTTTTGTGAACTGCTTAAATTGTGCAAACAATTTGAACTAAGTGCCACAATGAGCGGAGTGGCATGGCAGCAGCAGCGGAGGTTGCACAAAGCTTTTTGATGTTGTTTGGGGGCACCGTCTCGTACCTTGGACGGACCTCGGCGCACAGGAAGTGCAACTTTAATGAAGCGTTTAAGTGGCAGCTGTTGTTGTTGCTGTTGCTGTTCCCTCTGCTGCTGATGCCAGCGATTTGGGAAGGTGTCAGACAGCTGTTGTTGTTGTTGCTGCTGCTGCAGTTGCTGTAGTTGCAATTGCAATTGCAGTTCAATGTTGATGCTATGGGAATTTCAAATATGTATGCTCTGGGAAATCGTACTGTAGTTAGCACAGTTACTTCGCTAAGTATGCATACATGTTAGTATTGTATATATTAAATCAGTCGATACTAAACCAATACATTATTTCAGCTTCATTGTGTCTGTGTGTGTGTGTGTCCGTCTGTCTTTGGCCAATGTGTAATTTAATAACTTGGCAAAAATCTCACGAGCAGACAAAGAAAACATTCACTCCCTCACTTACCCTACCCCTTTTCCCCTTCCTGCTTATCTCTTTTTACTCTGCTCTTGCAAACATGATTCATGCTTGCAACTCCAACGCAAAACAACAACAACTACAACAGCAGAACAACAACAACAACAGCACTGCAAAGAAGGAAATAAAATTCCACGCAAATCAACTTGAAAACGAATGAAGCGATACAACAACAACAACAACATCGACTCAGAAGGAACATTTTTGAGCTGCAGAAGATTTAATACCCTATAAGTATATGGTAATTTAAGTACTTCCAGAGATTATAAATCAAATCAAATGGTAAGTTAAGGAAATCTGTAAATTTTATATCATATTGGTCGAAATGATTTTAATAATATTTTATTTTAAGCTATTTTATAACTTTCATTAGATGTTGTGAATATAATGGTTTAATTCTTATGCACTTTAAAACTGACTAAAAATTTAACTGTAATAATATAATACCTAAAATGTTTATTCAAGGTCTTAAAAGTCGAAATTAAATTTAAGTAATTTTATCATCCACAACTAAAGTTTTCAAGTTATTCAAATATTTTTAAAATAAAGCAAATATTGTCTAGACTTTAAGAGAAACTTCCAAATTCATAAGAAATTTCGTCAAGTTTTAGTTTAAATCTTTAAATAATATTTTTAGTATGTTTTTTATTTTTAAATGAATTTTTTTTATTTATATATCATACAACTTATTTTTTGCCTATACATTATATTGAAGTTTGCTAATCTTTTAATATATATTATTAGTATTAGAATTTTTCTATCATTAGTTCACATTAATCTGGTGATATTTCTTATAGCACATTTAGTTAAAAATCTATAAAACTTGATAAGAATTTAGTTATTTAATTTTTAATTTAATGGTCTGAGTGTGATAAAAATTAATAAACAACTAACTTTAAAAATTAATTATGGTTCAAGTGCTGTACTATATCATTTACTAAATTCAGATCTTTTTAAGAAAAGTTTATCTTTTAATGCTGTCCAGATTTGATGTCTATAGGAATATACATTTTTTAGCAAGGGCAACAAAATGCCCAACTCTAAATAACTTTACAGCAGAGACAGATGCTCGCGACTCTTCTCTCCCGCTCTCTTTCTCTCTGTGTGTGTGTGTTGTTTGCTCTCCCCCACACACTTTCTTCAAGTTCCTTTGGGCTTCTTCGATTCTTCTTCAGTTGAGAGAATCTTCACTGTCCAGTCAGCGAGTTTGGCGCATGCGTCGACTGCTCAGCGCTCTGCTCTGCTCCCCATGCCCTCCTCTCTCTCTCTCTCTCTGACTTGCTCTCTCCCTTACACGCTCTGTCTCTCCTTTGTTGTCTCCCATGGTTCACTAAAAAAAAAAGGGTACCAGTTTCAAGACCAGTCTCAAGTCTCAGCAGAAGCCACAAACGAAAAAGTCTCTCAAGAAATTCCTTTGGTACAACAAGACTAAAAAAAAAAAAAAAACAACAACAACAAAGAAATCCGTTTCGGAGCGCAGAAGGCAACAAAAAAAAAAAAAAAGTAAAAAAAATGTTGTCACACCGCTTTTACACACAGAAACACTCACAAATACACTGGAGTGACCAATAGCAGTTGTTGTTGTTGTTGTTGTTGGTTGGTGGCTGTTTGGGCCTAGGCCAAGTTGTATGTTGGTTAGTTGGGACGTGAGCTCCTTTTGTAGATTTTAGTTAATTTGTATAAAGCCTGAATTAATCACGCTTAATTGCAATAAGTTGGCCAGCAGCATCAGTGTGCTCTCTCTCACTCACTCTACCCATCTCTCACTTGTTCTCTTCCTCTGTGGTGTTCTCTCTCTCTCTCAGTTGTTTAGCTCACTTTGGTTTTTTCGTTTATTTGATTTGTTTTCAGGTAAACTGTTGCAGCCTCTGCCTTTTGCTTGTCTTCCCTGCGCCCTTTGGCTCTTCCTCTGCCACCACCCCCCTCTCTCTCTCCCGCTGCCCTTTACTCAAATTGCTCTTTACCTGCCGTTGTTTATTTTTGGTTTTCAACGTTGCTTGATTGGTTTTTTCTCTCTCTCTCTTTCGCTTCTCCAATGTTTCTTTATCTTTTGGTCAAATGCAACAACGCATTGCGCGTTGCGTTTCTTTCATAATTTCATTGGAAATGCAGCGATAAAGTGAGACAGTGAGTGTGTGTGTGTGTGTGTGAGCGAGAGTGAGATAGCTAGATCTCAGATCACAACAGGTATAAGTTTTAAGGCAGTTGTTTCGTGGCTTGATATTAATCAAGGTGTCATTGAAATCGTTTAAATTATGCACTACAATCCAATGCAGTCCACTTTAGTTCTGTTCAGAATTTGCCTTTTATTCCTCTGTCGGCATTTGTGAACCCTTCTCTCTCACTCTCCCTATACCTCTCTCTCTCTCTCTTTTGCAGTGTCTGCTTGTTTCTTTGTTTCTTGGTTAGATAAGTTAGCCAAATAAATAGTTGCAGCCTCTCTGCTTTTGTTGTTGGCCGTGTTGTTGCGTGAGTCATAAATTTTATTGGTTCTTCTCTGCTTCTTCGGCTTCGTCTACCTTTCTGCTGATAAGCGCCAGCGTTTAGATAAAGCTGAGAAGTGAATGCTGTCTCTTTCTCTCACTCTCATTCTCGTGACTCTTTTAATATCGACAACTGTTGCCCAAGCAGATATTCTATTCTACTATTTACATGGGAAACATGGAACTAGGTTACCTCTGAGGCTGTGTGTGGTGTACTATATTTGATAAGCACCAATCGGCATTTGTGATAAGCAAATTGACGCAAAGCCGGCAAAAGGTTCCTAGACCTTATGGTGCCCATATACAGAGAACTAAGGGTAACACACAATATTAAGGCAAATTATTTGAAAAGGTTCGAAATTGGGAAGCATATTTGGGAAATTTTATTGATTCTGGCATTAAATTTATATGTTTATGAAGAAAGTATCTAATAGCTAAAGTTTAATAGAGTTTTGTAGAGTAATTTTGAATTCTGTGATTTTTTTTTAGCAATATAGTTTTAATTGTCTGCTAAATTAGCTTTCTAAAGGTGCGTTTTATTAAATTATTGAGATTTTTTTAATTATTAATATTCAATATTTAGATTTTCTAAAAATTTCTATTATATTTTGTATATTCTTAGTAGTTTAACGAATTTTTAAAAATTATATTTATCAATTTTCTTTTTAAATTAATACACACTGCGATTAAAACAAAAGATTACAATTGATATATTAATGATTCTAAATTTACAAATTTTCTTTTTGTAAGTTTACGATTGATAAATTAATGATTTTAAATTTCAAAAGTTCCTTTAAAATAGTATTATTAGCTGGCATTTAAACAAACATGTTTACATTATATGTACAGAAACCAAAGTTACTACATAAACTGTTAAACTGTATAACATACAGAAATCTATTTCAAGCAAAGTTAATCTGTAACTGACTGTCTGGCAATCGGTTATCGGATTGTCTATCTGTTGTAAATCTTTTTCTTGTACTTACCATGACTGGGCTTTTGTGGTATCTCATTGGCATCGATGCCACGAGCCTGAAAGATGTGCGTAACGGCTGTGCAGTTGGGACTGAATTGGTCGAGGATCGAGGAGCCGCCAGCTGATGTGGAACTGGAACCGGGTACGGGAATCGGAACGGGTATGGGTCCAGGTGCAGCAAGGGCTGCAATGTGGGCGGAAGCTAAGTTAGCGCCCTCTTGCGTTTGAGGTTGGGGCTGGGGATGAGCCTGTGTTGTTGTTGCTATTGCGGACAATAGCAACAATGTTAACAGCAGACTGTTAAATATCACAAATTGGGCGGCAATTGTTGTTGTTGTTGTTGGTGTTGTTACTGCTGCTGCTGCTATTCTTCTTCTCCACGGCAGACGTTGCTGGTGTTGTGAACTTTGTTTCGCGAACTTTGGAGCAAACATGTTGTTGTTGTTGTTGTTGGTGTTGTGATTGCTGTTATTGATATTAATATTATTGTTGTTTTTGCAAACGAACAAAGCAAACGTTGAAGAACAAGAAGAAGAATTTTTATTGCCTTGCCGGCTTTTGCTTTTAGCTCGTTGTTGTTGCTAATTTTCTTGCACTCTGCTTTGCTTCGAGTTACGGTAAATATTTTTTGGTCAAAGAGGGGGGAGCCAAGAGAGAGAGAGAGTAGACAAGCATACGCACAAAACACACACACACAGAGACAACTTTATGCACTACTTTGTTTTTGCCGGCATTGCACTTGCGTGCTGTTATTACTGCTGCTGTTGTTTTTTATGTGCATTTTATGATATGCAGGTGCAGGGCTAAATGCTCTTTGGTTTCGCTTACAAATAGTATTTAATATCAACAATAATTAACGTAACGTTACGCACAAGTACACGCACACACACACACTCCAATTCGTATTTGCAGACGCGCAACACACACGAAACACGACGAAATCGTAGCGAAACGCAACGCGAAAATTACGTGCGTGCGGATCGGGCGCGAAAATATGACTGACAGCACAGAAGAGAATATCAATTCTAACACACTGTTGAAACTAAAAGCAGTCTGTTAACCGCAAGCCAACTGTTAGCATAATGTTAGTGTTATTGGGCTGCTAATAACATGTGGTCGCTTGTGACGTCAGATGTGGAAATTCGCTGAGACAATTTGACTTACAGTTTAACATTAATTATTTTTGAATAATACAAGTTTGCTACCTACAGCTAGATACATAGAGGCATTGCTGTAATTGTGCCAGTCAGTATTGCGTGTGTAATCCCAGGCAACATTTCATTATCGAACGCAATTCAATTCGGTTTACAGAGCCACACGCTGTTGGCGGCACTGTTACCTTTTAAAATGCCAGAGTGAGAGTGCAATGCTCACTGTTAAAAGCTGTTTTGCTTATGTTAACTAGGAGTCAGCTGTTGTACGCACATGATATATCGATAACGTAAGTTAATCTATCGCAAATTTATTGCTTCTGTCATCGCTAAAGCAGCTGATTTTGGCGGCATTCTCTACTGAAAAATACGCAACATTTTGCAACAATCGCAATTCTTTATTGTTAAGTTTATATTATGTGTTATTGTTGAGTTAACCAACTGACAAAACGATGGCGGACAAAACGGACGTAGACAAGGCACTGGAAAAGCATTTTGGGCACACGTGCTTTAAATCAAAGCTGCAGGAACAAGCCATAAAATGTGCCGTAAAAAGTAAGTTAAAATATTAATTTTGAACTGTGTTATAATTGGTTTAACCGACTTGTAGAAAAACAGGATGTGTATGTCTCAATGCCTACCGGTTCCGGCAAATCGCTTTGCTTCCAGTTGCCCGGTTTAATGTGCGAGAATCAGTTAACAATTGTTTTCTCACCGCTTTTGGCTTTGATCAAGGATCAAATCGATCATCTGGCCAAAATAAAGGTGCAGGCCGATTCTCTCAACTCCAAGATGAGCAGCAAGGAGCGCGAACGTGTTATAATGGATCTAAGGGCCATCAAGACCAACATTAAGTTTCTGTACATTACGCCGGAGCAGGCGGCCACCAAGTTCTTCCAGGATTTGCTGCACTCGTTGCATAAGCATCGCAAATTGGCCTACTTTGCGGTGGACGAGGCGCATTGTGTGTCCCAGTGGGGCCACGACTTTCGGCCGGACTACCTGAAGCTGGGCGAACTGCGTCTCAAGTATCCGGACGTGGTCTGGCTGGCCCTGACCGCCACCGCCTCCAGGGAGGTGCGTGAGGATATCTACAAGCAGCTGCGTCTACGGCAACCCGTGGCCCAATTCAGCACACCCAGCTTCCGTTCGAATCTCTACTATGATGTGGTCTACAAGAACTCCATTGAGGATGATTTCCATCACTTGGCCGACTTTGCTCAGCATTGTCTAGGGGAGGCGGAGCAGTTTAAAGCCTTGGCAAAGTCACAGCGCGGTTGTGGCATCATCTATTGTCGCACCCGTGAACAGGTGGAGCGTGTGGCAGTGGGCGTAAGCAAGCAGGGCGTGGCTGCAGTGGCCTACCATGCGGGACTAAAGACCAGCGAACGCACGGAGGTGCAGGAGGCGTGGATGCGTGGCGACAAGCCCATCATCTGTGCCACCAACAGCTTCGGCATGGGTGTGGACAAGTCCAGTGTACGCTTTGTCATCCACTGGGATGTGCCACAGAATGTTGCCGCGTACTATCAGGAATCGGGACGTGCTGGACGCGATGGTCTACAATCCTATTGTCGTCTCTATTACGGACGCGAAGATGTGCGCTCCATAAAGTTTCTGCTGCAGAACGATGTGCAGCGAGCACGTGGACGTGGAGATCGGGAAATGCTCACGGAACGTGCTCTCCGACAGTTCGAACGCATTGTGGACTTTTGTGAACAGACGCGTTGCCGGCACAAGCTCTTTGCGGATTACTTTGGTGATCCGCCGCCAAACTGCAAGGATCAGTGCGATGTCTGCAAGCGTCCCAAGCAGGCGGAGAAGGCATTGGAAACGTTTCAACGCCTCTGCATGGATGCCACATTCAAATCACACATTTCTCTGCAGGATTGCGCCGATCTCTATGAGGGTTTGTTAAGAAATCTAAAAAATTTGCTACTTTTCTGAATCTTTATTTAAACTTGTGCTTTTTTGCAGGTGGTCGTGCGGGCAGCAAACGCGCTGCGCAGGATTATGGCAGCGATGACTCGGATGAATCCGGACAGAGTCGCGATGCACAGTCCAAGCGTGCCAAAAAGGACAACGAAGACTTTATACGCCAACAGTTTAAGTTGCGCAAACAAATTACAGCTGCACGACAGCTGGAACAGGAGTCCAGTTCACAGATTTCACGTGTACGTCAGGCACAGTCCACGGATACCAAGATAGCCGGCCTGCAGCTGCCGCAGCGTGAGAAGTATCTAGATGCTTTTATAGAAGTGCTCAAGGCGAATGTGCAGCAGTGTGAGCAGGAGAAGGACAAGGAGCAGAAGCCACGTAGCGCTCTCCGGCACAATGACTATGAGGCCATGGCTGTGGAGCTGGAGTACGAGGTGTTTCAGAAGCAGCGTGTGGTCAACATGTATCGCCATGCGGTGGCCAAGCAGGTGGGAAATTAAACCTACTTTAAGAGGAATCCTTATCAAAAGAAATACTTTTTTCAGCTTGCTATTATTAGACAACAAACTGCCAAGTCTGAGCTAATGCCGCTGATAGCAGACTATGTGCCCAAGACGGAGACGAGCGCCAAGGGTGTGTGGACAGGTGGCAGTGTGGCTTACTTTGAGCGCAAGCTGAAGGAGCTGGAGGAGCAAACGCCACAGTCGCTAAAGGAACCGCCAAAAGCATTGCGCGAACGTAAAAGCTTCAAGCAGGAGCAGAGCAAACAAACCTCAATCTCCAGTTTCTTTACAAAGGTCAAGCCAGAGAGCAAAGAGGAGAAGGCAGAAGAAACGGCAGTGAAACTAGAAGAAACTGCAGAGAAGCCAGAAGAAGAGCTAGACCTGAAAACAGAAGCTACAAAGCAAACAAAAGAAAAGTCCAGTGAAATCAAAGAGGAGCCAAGTGAAATCTTAGAAGAGCAAGCCGAGCAGACCGAAAAGGAGAGGCAGGAAAAGGAGGAAATGCAGCTGGAACTTGAGTTTGGCGAAAGAAAATACAGATTAATGTCCAATGGTGATGGCAGCTACGATACACATCGCAAGAATCGCATTTCTCGCTTGGAGCAGGAGCAGCAAAAGAAGAAACCAAAGTCTACCACAAGCAAATTAAGTTTTGCTTCGCTTAAAACTGAAACGAAAGAGGAGCCAATGGAGGTGGAATCAGATACGGCCGAGGAAACATTTGGATTTAAAACAGCACGTCAAATGTTAGAGCCAAAGCCAGAAAACTTAAAGGAAGACAATGAAAAGGAATCAAGGGAGGAAAAGAAAACCGAGACTTCTACAGCTTCTGCAGGTTTCATGACAGCACGCCAAATGCTGGAGCAGAAGCAATCAAAGGAGCAGCAGGAGAAGTCTACAACAGCTAAGAGGAAATCCACATTGGAGCAGGGCAAGGAAAAGTCTTTGCGAGAACACTTCAAGGAAAAGTCTACAAGTGAGCGTAGCAGCAAGGAGAAGTCGTCAGTGGAGCACAGTAAAGAGAAATCCTCTAGCAAGGAAAAGTCCGCGTCGCTTCACAGCAAAGAGAAAACCCTGCCCGAGCGTAGTAAAGAGAAATCTCAAGAGAAATCCACAACAGAGCGCAGCAAGGATAAAACCAATGCTAACCAGCAGAAGAGCGATGTGAGCAAATCTGTGGTGCAGTGGCTTAATCCCTACTACAAACGCAAAATAGCCACCAAGGAGCTGTTTAAGGCTTTGGCCAAACTCATCACTCAACGCATCTGCGATGGCAGCTTAGGTAGGTTTTTGTAACTATATCCTATAATCTATAGAAAATGTTAAATAATTTTAATTTCTAACTACAGGCAACGGCGATGTTTGCAAATGTTACATTAAGGAGACATTTCATAGCCTCAAAATGATTGAGAATGATCAGGATATTGAGAAATATTTTACAATCGCCATTAAATGAGTGAAAATTGAATTCAGCTACTTAAAAAAGTTGGACAATAATGACTCAATAATGTTATTAATTTATAAGTATGTAGTTTTATACATAATGCTTAAATTTGTGTAAATATCGTTTGAGTTACTTAGTTATTTATACCTACTAATTTTTTTTTCACAAAAATTATAAAGTTCTAAAAAAGTAATGCTCCACAGTTGTCGGTTTCTGATTTTACAGATAAAACTTGAGTGAAATATAAAACCCCAACAATTGTACCTGCTTTATAAAAAAGAAAGTGACTAAACAACGAAGATTAAAATGAAAAATTACTTAATTGGCTAATCAGTAATAAAGTTTGCTACCAATTAAAGATTTCCCAAATTTTTTTTCTTAGTTATTTTTAGTGAAAATTTATTTCAAACGTTACAAAAATATGCGGTGTATAACTTATGTTTAGTGATTTTGAATACAAAAAAAACTGGTTATCGTAATGTGCATATATGTTCTTAAACCAAATCGGGACTGTAAGCGACTCTTCTTTAAAAACTCCTACAATTCGTTTTGTACATTTTCTTTTCAATGATGGCAATTATGATGTTTTATGATACAGATTCATCATATATATATAATTATGTGTGTGCTTCAGAACAAGTTGTTACAATTAGCAGGAAGGTGGTTTCTTTTTTTTGGACTTGGGGGTTCATAACTTAAGACTAAGCACTGTAAATATTACAGTCACGTCCACTAGGTCAATGCCTGGAACAGACCACGTTGCTGTCATTCCAGATCGCCATGGACGCCAAAGCGAATGGTGAGTAGCACATCCAGTAAAAAGATCAAACAAGTGACCAACGAAATGGAAGCGGTGGCCATTACCAAATCCAAGCGATGCATATTCGGGTGCCAGTAATTACGATCCTTGGTAGTGCTCCAGTCGCGGAACAACAAAGCCGTCACCGCAATATACAAGACGAATGCAATTAGAGCCCACAGTGTAGCAGTGCGCCAGGGAGTCCTACAAAAATTACAGTTAAGTTTTTTTCAACTTATTTCGTGTCCCAATGTTACTCACAAATCTCCAAACAGCGCCATGATCAAATAGATGGCAGTGTAAATGGTCAAAGCACCAAAAGTGACGTAGCACAGTGCCATTACACGAGGCGTGATAAAGACACGCAGATGCGAATTGTTCGCTGGCTCATCGATCAGGCCCAGGCAGCATATTAGCAGGCACTGTAAAGATGAAAAAAATGTGTAATAAGCAGTTGAGAAATCGCATATAAAATGTAAGTAATCTTAATGCAATCTTTAAAAAATCCTGTACTTAAAAAAAATAAAATAATGTTTGTCAAAAAAAGAGGGGGCTGTAGGAAGAAGGAAGGAAAAAGTGCATATATCGCTTAATACTTAAGACTAGTTATACTTTAAATAAGAGCTAGAGTCAGCATAGTTAAGACTATGCTGCTCACAGATCAATTGGTCTTTAATATAGATTTATCAGTTAAATAGTTGTAATATCTAAGACATAGTCTACATAAGTCTGAATAAGTCTATGCTGCAGGCAGAGTAAGAAATTTATTTTGAAATCGCGTAACTAGAGATTTCTGAAGAAAACATAGGAATTGTCTATATGACATTTAACTGCCAGTCGTTAATATCCAATAGAAAATTTTAATTAGAATCCCAGAACTATATAAAATACCTGTAATAGGGAAAGTCGACTTTTGGTATTCAACACCTTTTTAAACCCTTTGAGGAGTATGTTTTAACACAAACATTTATTTAATAGGTTCTCTTAGGTTGTACTTAATATATTATAATATATGGCTGCAAAATTATTATGGCATCTTTTACAACCGACTGACCTTTCCTACAAACTTTTTAAATTATTAAAATATACGATATACATATGGTTAAATCATGGTACTTCATTTTTTTAGTCCAATAGTTTGCTACTTTTATGTGTTATAACACAGTAAACTATAGCTTTTCTTTATACCAACTTTCATTTGCCACTCAAAAGATAGTTTGGCATTTGTTTTTAAGAAATTTCTACTCACCAGCTCGACTATTTTGACGCAGATCAGAGTGTAGGTTGCCTTCTTGCTGCCATTGGTTGTGGCAAACGAATTATCATCCGCCGGCGACATTTCGACGCGTGAGATTTCTGTGTGGAGCAGATGGAGATGGAGATGGATAAGAAACAATTGATTAATAAACGAATCAAGAATTTAATTTGATTAGGCTGCCAAATGTTGTTGAATATAGTATAGCAACATATATGCCATTTATGGAGTAATTGTAGAAGTAAACTCATACCTATTGAGCGTAAGTAGCTCATATTGTCTTATACGTATTCTTATAAAGTATTTTCTTCTTCTTAATGGAGAGCAGCCTGTCAATGAAATATATACGTAAGATTTGTTCTTTAACTGTCTGGGGTACGTTTTTTAAGACCATATATAGTATGTATTTGTCTCCCTCTCTCTCTGTTTGGGTTATTTGTTAAAAGTACATTAAATCGGGTGCTCGGTGGAGCGTGTTGAATGCCACGCAATGTGCTTGGGGAATTTGTGTCAATGTGTTTTGGGCGCTTCTGCTGTTCTGCTGTTCTCCTGCTCCCACATAACTTTCAAATGGTTAACTAATTGATTGTGTGGCTACCAGAACAGAATATCTAAGGGTCTGATGATGTCACCAAAATATTGGCTGTGGGTGTGGGTGCTAAACATCCACAACTGCATACAAATGAGCCGAGTATTGTGCTGATCAAATCTGTCAACAGCTGTCACAATTGCAGTCGAGTTGAAAAACATTCGATAAACGCTCAGTTCGATAAGCCATTCTGCTCTAATCGCAGTCCATTTTGACGTGTCGGTAATTATGGGTTAATACAATAGCAAACACCTACCTATTCTATAGTCTGATTGTTGTTGTTATTCTGCCATAATATTCATAATACTCGCTACTTTTTGTGCCATGCTTCAGTTATTCAAACACTCACTCATTCATGCCCCATTGGAGGCGTCTCTCATTGATTAAGGCTAATTGCGTTACAACAGCGAGCAGCAGTAAATGCCATAAAAGGGGGGAGTAAGAGGTACTTACACAGTTGACCCTCGTAACCCCCTCTGACATTGTTCAGGCAATTAAAATGCAGACTGCAATCAACAGAACTCAAATTCCCCACAAGAAAAAGAAACTTTCCCTCAACGCTGTAGGCACGCATTTTAAGCCATGAGTGGGGAGAGAGAGAGAGAGCGATAGGATGTAAAAGTGAGTGAGATAGCAAGTAACGCCCTTTTGTTGTTAGCTTTAGTTTTGAGCTCCACATAACACATAACACACATTTTAGTGTCTGGGGTCTTGAGGCTCTAATGGGCGCCACCAAACTGTTGCGTGTTTACACCAATTGTGGTAAGAAAAACTAAAACGCAATAAGTTTCTCAAGAGCCTTGATAATACTTCTGGCTAATACCCTGCACTAAATAGCAGGGAAGTCTTTTGTGGGTATGTTACGCAAATAAACGTCTATTTGAAATATTTTACTAATGGAACTTTATTTGCTACAAAGCAGTTTTTTGCAGGACAATCATTTCTGCCTTTTAAGTGGAAGAGTGAATGTATGAAAAACTGGCTTAAAGATTACTGAGTATTAAATGTATATGGTAACTTATATTATAAAATATTATTATTTATTTTATATATTTTATAAAGCTTTCCATATTAGCCTTTTATTTTCATATTTTTTTTTTAAATTCCAATGTGATTTAGCTGCATTATAGAGAAGTTTTTCGGAAAAAACATACATACTTTTATCTAAAACTCCCAATTCATAATATGCTGAAAATAAAATGTAATATACTTATTATAAGACTAACCAAATAAATATTTTTAATACAAAAACTTATTTAAATCACATTTTTAAATTCAATTTAAATTCCAATTTTAAATGGTTCAACCTATGCATGTATGTAACTGACAAGTTTTCGTTGGACTTTATTTAGAAACACATGTTTTTAAAGGATAAATTAACTACAATTCCAAAATATTAGTTTAAAAATCTATGAAGAAGCCTAGCTATAATTCTTTAAAGCAAAGCGGCATAAAGAGCTTAAAATAATTCACTATCCCGTACACACTTAGTTTATAGAGCCTTTCGTTACTTTGAAATTAGGTCAAATAAGCTCTACCATTGGGACTTAAACTCCCTAAATGAAGATATATCACAGCTATATCAACGTCACGATAAAATCTCAAAATAATTGCGTTTAAGTCATTTTTTTACTCATTCAACGGGAAAGCGTAGCACTGGGAATGCTGCAAACAGTTTTCATGTTGTTGCCAACAAATATTCCCAGTTTATTTTTAGCTAAAAACCAAAACAATTTAGAAGAAAGCCACCAAAATATATAGAGAAGAGAAAAATAAATAAACATATTTGTGTGGAAATAACAACGGCTCAAACAAAAACAAGCAGAGAAAAAAATGTAAACAAACAGTTGACAGCTTTGACCAGTTGAACGGGTTTTGAGAACTGCTGTGGGAACAGCACAAGACAGAGAGAGAGAGAGAGAGAGAGCAAGAGAGCGAGAGAGCGTTAGCAAGACAGCCACACCTGTTTTGCGCTCGCGCAACCACAAAACTCTCTCGCTCTCTCGCGTGCCTGAGCCGTGCCTCATATTTTGGCCATAAGTGTGCTTTAACCTCGTTTCGCTTTCCTGTCTTTGGGGACAGCAAGAAGTTTCTTAAAAGGGCTTTTGGCGTGGGGGGTAAGGAGGGGGCAGTTGGGGAGTGGCATGGCGCTGTGGGCAGCCCTATAACTGGTCTGCTTACTAACAAACTAACTGGTCAGATTGGGTCATCGACTTGCCACTTATGTATGTGCATGTTGTTGTTGTTCTTTGCATTTTGTTTTGCTCTGCCATTCTTATAGACAAGATACGTTAGTGTGTTTTACGCACATGTGCATACGTTCTCTCTCTCTTTCTCTCTTGATCTACCTCTCTCCATCTCGCTTAATTAGCTGAACTTAATTTCAATTAATTTCCACATTTCCTGCAGTTACTTAAGCTTCAGATATACAACATCTACAACATTTACAACATTGGCATATCAGCACATTGAAAATCATAACAAAACTCGTTTTACAGCGCAATATTTTCACTGCTCCCCCAACATGCCACATGCCCCCTCCTTCTAGCAGTTGCATTTATATGCACAACTGGCAAACTGGCTTTGGGTAGCGCAATACACTCACACACTTTCAGTTTATGGGGCGCCTACTGTACTTTGCTTTCTCGCCCGCTTAAAGCGCTTAAGGGCAGAGAGACTGACTGACTGTCACTGCAAACTAAATGAAATGTTGCGATTTTCCCAAGTCTCTGTTGTTTATTGACCTCATTTGGACCCACACCCCCATAGAACTGGCCAACTACTGAACTACCCAACTATGTACATATACCTTTCGGTCTGGTCATGCAATCTGATATAGTGGCAGGTGTGTGATTGTAGCGTATGGGGTTGGGCCTAAAGGGTAGTTGCCTAGGCAGCCCCCCCTGCAAACTAGTTGGCCAATTCAATGACACAGCGAGCGCGCCGAAGGTCAGTGTCAAATATGGTTTACAAGTAATGCAAAACATGTGCTTTATGCACACAATACTTAAATGTAAATACTAAAAAAATATACCAGAAAAATACCGAATATTGGTAGCTCCAACAGCTCTTTACTTTAACACTAAACTAAGTGATTTCGTAATAAATTCTATTTATATTATTGCCATTTGTTGTATTTAATTGCTTAAACAATTTATGTGCAATTTAAAAATATTTCCTTAAATTTAGCGCTATATTTTTTATAGTCTAACACATAAATACTACAAAAATACCACAGATTAGGCAAGCTAACAAGCGTTGAGCGCAGAGAATTGTATAATTTTAACAAGATATTTACATATTTGCCAGTTGTTTGTTTAAATTAAACAGCAAACTACTATATAACTGCTATTTAAAAAGCTTTTTTTAACAAATAAATAAATCACTGTAGCTATAAGTTGAATTTATTTATTCAAAACCGTATTTTGTGTATAGCATTTGTTAAAGTATTTATAGAAAATTGAAGTTTGTTATGCAAATGTATTTTATATACATTTATTATATCCCCTGAGGGTTACATTACTCATGACTTTGCCTGCTGCTCTTAAATTAAATAGAAAATAACTGATTTTCTATATTTTCTTCACTATACAATTAAATTTGGATAAACCAATTGCATCTTAAATAAACACTGTAATGATCGCTAGTACTAAAAATTAAATTTGAAAATGTGATCTTTAAAATTTTTCAATTTTTTATTGGTATATTTTATACTAATTAATTTTCAAATGCTCTCAAAATAAATACTAAAATAACAAACAGCTCCTTATACAGTTTCTTTTTAAGTTCCAACAAACATTTCACTATTTTCTCTGTAGTTTTAAGCTATTTTACTTAAGTTTTTCAGTTGGTATTTAACACTCCCCAAATTATTTTCCCAGCAGTCTCAACGAGTGAAATTGTTTGTGAATCACATATGCAAATAAACAATATGTTAGTCTGTGTAAATTGTGCATAATTAGCAACAATATGTTACGCTTCTGTTGTTGTTATTGTTGTTTACTGTACTACGTCTACAATAACAATTAGTTATTTTTTCGGGTGGGGCTGCAGATGAGACACTGAGAGAAAAAGAAAGATAAAGAGAGATGTGATCTTATGAGAGCCAACAGAGATCTCTTGATATATTCCAACTTGAAAACTGTCTCTGAAATTTTTATAAAATGCATTTGTGTATAGCTACAGATTAGTAACAACTTCATATATAAATTTTATAACAAAAACAATTCTAAAAGCAGTGTTTGTTGTTGTCTTAATGGGTTTATCAACTAACTGACGGGTTAAAAAACAGGTTTTAGTTTGTGTGTGATTACAACATGGTTTTTCTAATACACATACTTATTAGAGGTGCAGAAAAGTGCAGCCAATTTTGTGTTAGCTTTTAGTATTTTCCACACACACACAGCTACGCAGCGAGACACAGACACAGTTACAATATACACTATAAAGATACAGTCAGATTTTTCAGGCGCGCAAATATTTTTTTGTATATGGATATTTCTGTTGTTTTCCGAAAACTTTGAAACTGAAACCGACGAGAAGCCAACGTCAACTGTTGTAACGTACTCAAAACTCAAATCGTTCAGACCCAAGCCAGCTAGCCAAGCTAAAGCTAAGAGAGAAACTCACCGAGAGCATAAGAGAGCGGGAGAGCAAAAGCAAGAGAGAGAGAGAGCGAGCGCTTAAAACTTGTTTAAAAAACTCATAGTGAACCAAGTGTTTCTCAAGCTGTTTACACAACTAATAACTGCTAAATAAATAATTGAAAAATTCAACAAAAATTGTCAAAACATAATTCACACATTTTTTATTTGCATACACCAATAAATGAAGCACACTTAATTATTATAAATATATAGAATTTTTATTTAAAAATAGCTACGCGACTGACTGGACGCCACTGTAGTCAAACAGGTTCTGCTGTTACAGCTAAGACACAAACCGGGCGTTGAGTGAAATTTATCAATGTACAAAACACTACTGTAGGCAATGTGGTTCAAGTCAAGGCTAAAGGGAAATTATCTGAGACTAGACAGATATTTTGTGAGATAAGGGAATCATTTTTGAAAGATAAAAGATAAGGGAAATCTCTGAGTGTTTACAATTTTCCACCCAATATTTTATAAATAGTCATAAATAATAAAAATCAATTGGAGCACAGTTTAAAAGCATCGCTTTATTATTTTAACTTTTTTTTTAAATTTTGTCATCGTTTTTAACTTTTGTTTTTTTTAATTTTTCTTTTTCATTTAACAAAAAAAATATACACAGATAATCATAATAAACTAGAAAATAATAAAACTTGAATAAATTAATGAAGTTTGTTAACTGTACAGAGCATTTAGAATTAGTTTTTTTTTTATACAATTACAAATAAAATTTACATTTATATTGTTTAAACAACAAAACTTAAACACAGTCTTTTCCGTTTACACAATTAAACATAATTAATTGCCGCTACTTAAGATTAAGAATATATTATATTACTATAACTAGATTAAAAACAACATAAAGAAACTCACATTTCAACGAATAAATGCTGATGTAGAATTCTACAAGTTAATATCTTTTATATACCATATATACAGTTTGGTTTTAATAATCTGGCTTCTATTTATTTGTTACTTTACTCAAAATACACAATAAACGCTCACGAGTTAAAATAAAGTTTTTAAAGCATACTTTTCGGCGCAATTGACAAATGTATGAAATATGAAAACACTTGCAGAAGGTCTTAAATAATGTTTAAGCTTGATACTTTTGAATTTTTTAAGTTTTAATATAATTGAATTATTCTAATATATAGCTGCTATGCTAAGGAATATTGAATTAATTTTTTAACAAATCCTAAACAGTTTTTAAAACAATCTGCAGGTGTAGACTAATTCATTTGTTAGTAAGCAATTCTTAAACAATTGGCAGTATCTATTTGTAAGCGTCTCTATAGAAGTAGCATATACATATATAAGTTACTACTAACTAGACCAATATCTCACGTATGTACAACTTTTGTTTACCTTCTGGCTTTGTATTTGATACAAATTGTACGAAGGACACGCTAATCAACACGATCTCGCAGTACCAAACTCAAGGGCGTTTTGGGTGCCAACAGGAATTCGAATTCCGTTTCCAGTGGCTTCACAAAACTCACTTCGAATGCCAAAACAAGCTGTAAAATAGTTGCAATTTTTCGAAAATTAAGCTTGCCTTCAATTTAAGAAAAAGGGGGCTACGCACCTTGGCTAGCAGCAGCACCACTTCCATTTCCACGAAACGTTTGCCAGGACACGTGCGTCTGCCCACACCGAAGGGCACCACAATATTTGCACTGTCCACGTTGACAGTAAAGTTTCCCGTTCCTGGATCTATCCAGCGTTCCGGACAAAACTGTTTGGCCTCTTGAAAGTTGCTATCCTTGTGACAGGCTATCATGTTCTGACACAACACCACCGTCTATATAAGAGGATATCACAACAATAAGAGACTATTCAGTTTGTTCACCACATTTGTACTCACTCCTGCGTTCAGTGAATAACCAGAGAGTTCCATATCCTCTTCGAGTATTCGTGCCAGGCAAAAGGCTGTGGGCCTCAGTCTATAGGATTCCTGTATGCAGGCTTTTGTATAGGTGGCATTTGTGAGCGCATCTTGAAGTATATTCGTATCCCGATACTCCAGAAACTCACTCAGTATGCGGGGCATAGACGAAGGCTCTCCCGTCACCGAGCTGAGCACAAAGAGCAGCGTATTGGCTAGCTAGAGAGAGAGAGAGAGCAAGGAGTAGAAGAGAGCAAGCTTAAGTACCAAATAAATCTACATCTCTGTTAGTTTCTATATTCTTTTACAGATTATTATGAAATTTTCAGAAAACGTTCTTCTATAGGTTATAGCTCCTGTGCCTATTTAAAATCTGCTCTAGGTACGAAACCGTTCTTCTTCTGTTCAAAACTTACCGTCTCAATGCCCGCGGCTATAAAGTCTATAATGGCTGACTTTTTGTCGCGTATATCCAACTCTTTGAGCTCCAGAATATTTAGAAACACACTTCTAAGTCCATTAGCATCCTCATCGTCGCAGGCAGCGGACTTCTGATGCTCCTCCAGCTCATTATCAATGATCTCCGAGATGACACTGCAAGGAGGCATTTTAAATTAGCCATGGCTGAGGATGGATGAGCAGGAACAGTCTTATACCTACTCATAGATCAAGTCCTCGGCGCGTGCAAACTCCCGATAGGTTTTGGTGGGAAAGTATTTCCATAATCCCAGACCATAATACGAATCCCGCTGTGAGATAAACAACTGTTTGACAGCCGCTGCCAATTGACTGATCTTCTCCGGCTGCTTTTCATTGGCTGCCAGGAAACCCATACGCCGTCCCAGCATGAGCGTACAAACGGCCTCCAGACCCATCAGATTGGCCAGTTCCTCAAAGTTGGGAACCACCTGAGTGTAAGGATCTCTTCTGGCCCGCAGCAGCTCAACGAAATCGTCACAAACCGCATTCAGAGCTGGAAGGAAGTTCTGCAGAATGCGGGGCGAGGTGATGCTGGAGGTGAGAGTGGAACGCAGAAGATGCCACATCGGACCCTGCTCATTGACAATGCCAACACTGGCATAACGATCGGGACGCGATTGTCGATACATCACAATGATTTCGGTGGGTGGACGAAATGGATATTTGCTGGGATACTTGAGGACCTTCTCCAGATCCTCACGCTTATACAGATGCACAATGGGCACATTGGAGGGCATTACCTCCAAAACAATATCACCATACTGTCGATTTAGATCTGTAAACAGTGAGTAAGAAAAGTTATTCGCTTGTGTTCGTGTTTAAACGTAGTGTCTATCACCTGCGTAGACCTCATGCAGCTTTGTCATTTTGTAGCGGCGAAAGAAGACAAGAAATATCCATTTGGTGCCCAGAAAGGGTATTCTCTGTGGTCCGGGTATATCCCAGATGCTGCGACGCTTACGCTGCTCAATGGGCGTGGCATGATAACAATCCTCAAGTGGTGTATTCTTTAGCAACGGCTTCAGATATATCGCTGTGATCTTTTGCCTATGAATCGCGCAATAGCAACCGATTAGAAATGCCAGGGCGAGCAACAGTATCACGGCCATTACCATTGGACGCTATAAATATATATAGAGAGGTTTTAGTTGATATAGTAAGGGGGGGAAATTTGCCATATATACGGCAAGAAGATGTCTACAATTTACTCGCTTGTTGCGCTGATTTATGGCGTTTTAAAAGCTTTTCAAAGTCTTTATGCAAATCTTAAATAGTTTAATTTTAGTTTTAGTTTTAGTTTTAGGCCTTTAATTGCAGTCATGAACATACAACGAAATTTTTGGCACCAATCAAACCCAAACCGGTCTCTGATCTAAACTCCCTCAGCTGCGTTTATTAAATGTCGACAATTTTTAATGTTTGCTATTCATCGATTTTGCATTGTAATTGCCAAAAAAAAAGATAAGAATTTTTTGGTAGAAAGAACAATAGCAAATGTCTTCAGTTGCGCATTATGAAAATTAGCGAGCTTTATGTGAAATATAGTATTATTTGCTCAGATAAGATAAACACAACAACGATACAGTTCAAGGTTGTCCAAAAAAAGCAAAAATTTTGACTACTCCAGTATTACTTGCAAAAAAAAATCGAAAGAGACAGAGAGAGAGAGAGAGAGAGAGAGAGATAGAGTAAAAAGTGGGTTGATAAAGCGAAATGTGTTTTAAATTGCGTTGCTAATTATTTAATATCGGGCAAGTTGAAGGTCATAACCATAAGCTGAAAGAAAGCACAACCATAAATTGTGGGCAATTTAAGTCACAGTTCTAACAAAAAAAAAAAACAAGCCAAAACATAATAAATTAATATTAAATAAAAGATACACTAAGCTCAAGTCACAGCTTTGGTTACATGGAAGTCAAATTTCAACTGCGAATATAGGTCACTTTTGGCATAAAAGGAAATATGAGGCTTCTTTAGTTCCTGACCGTCTGCATTTTGTGCTTTGCAATTGTTAATTAGTGTATTCTAATATCACGTTCTTTTTATTGCTCAACGCATATTATATAAATGAACTTATATATGCCAAAATTCGCATACAAATTGGCACTTAATAGTTAAAAAAATATCAAAACAATTTTTTAAAGCGTCATTTCCCGAAACTTCCATTCACTTTGTTGTGATCAACAAATTCCATAAAAGTAGAAAAAAAAAATGGTGAAAAAAAAGTGGAATGTTTATTTGCGCATTAGCCCAATAAATTTCTAGAAATTGTGAAATTCTAAACCAAAACAAAAAACAAGAAAGCCGAACACCGAAAGAGCAGACAGCATACAAAATAAGACCGAGAGTAGAGAGATGAAAAAAAAAATCAAAAACAAAAACTTTCCCATCGTTTCGTTTTACATAATAATAAATTACATAATATGCTTTCTAATGTCGCATTCTCGCCGCACGATAACGTTGCTTTCTTCTGCGGGTCTTCGGTGTTCTTCTTCTGGTTTCTGAGAGCCGGTTTTTGCTGTCTTTGGACTTGGACTTAAACATGGACATGATTTTCTAACGCGGCTCTAACGACCAACTGAATGATATCTCTCTCTTCCCCCGTCGCGTTCTATGGTCTATCTGCATATTAATCACGGTAACCGCAGAGTTAGCAGCAGTGTGCTCAGTGTGTTCAGCTGAGAAGAATTCGCAAGAATTCTTATTAAAAAGCGAGTTTTTTTTTTATATACATACATGTTCATGTTCAGTCAGTTGAGTGCTTGGAAAAAGTGAGAAGCGCTTAGAACGGTGCACGCGTCTAGATGAGGAAGTGATTAATAGCAAAGAAGGAAGTGCTGAACTGGCTATGATTTCAATTTCTTGTGTTTCCACTTTTTGCAAACAAGCCTATCGCATATAGCCTCCAAACAGACCTCCCTATAAAACTACTTCTATAGACTATAAACATAACAAAATTCCGAAATCGACATTAAGGAATAGCGTAATGTCACGTAGATATCCAAAAACAAAAAACATATATTTTCTACATCACTCAAATTGTGTCTTATCTAAATTTCTTTGCAAATAAAATTCGGTTGTTTGCACCTCAGAATCGTGTGGTTTTATTTGATATACGAACATATGTATGCGTATATGTTTGGTCTAGACAAATAGTGTTTATTTAGAAGTAAACGCACATTAATCATTTTCAGTATATGCCTCCAATTTGTAGACACATTGCTTGACCATTGATCTTTAGATAAAAATCATATATAAATGGATGACTGTTTAAATTAAGCAATCAATTTGAATAAGGAAACGCGAAACTCCATTAACGTAGACCAGTATTTCTAAAAATACTAATCAGATAAAACATAAAAAAAAACTGGAAATAATTCGCATTCATTTTAAGCTTTGCTAATAATAGCAGAGAACATAGAACAATAGCTAAATTTGGACAAAGTAAAGATTAGAATAAAACTTGGAAGGCGTTAAGAAAAAAAAACACCCATTAATGTATAGAATTATAATAAGCATTCCTCCTAGAATATTTAAAAATCTTTTTAAAGAGTTAAGAACATTTTTGCATTAATATTATATCAGAACACAGATCTCAGATACCTTAAGAGCTAGAGCTACCAAATTTGGGATACACGTTCGTCTATACTACAGCTTGTGTAAGAATTTTCAAATTTTATTATTTTTTACTATTCGGCTATTTGAGTACAAAGAGAGTTTCTAGGAGCTAGAGCTACTAAATTTGGCGTACACGTTCGTTTATATTGCAATTGGGTGCAGTTTGTTTAAGAATTTTGAAATAATATATTTTTATTATATACTACAAGGTATTTTACAGTCGTCTTAGTCGTTGTTGCTAGTTTTTCTTAAAATTGACAGTTGCATAATAATTTCTTCTAATTACCCACATAATTCAAGCATTTATCTATAGAGCTGAGACCACTGTTCTGGTCACACGCCCATTTTTGAGCTGCACGCGAGCTGTAAACGCATTTGTTGCATTCCTTTGTTTAATTCGTTGATCATTTTTCAACTTTCTTTGGTTTTAGCTTACAGCTCATGATAAATGCTTTCCCAAAAGCACAATAACGACAACAACAAAAGTATAAATTATTAATTCAGCAAATTAGTTTGCATTGAACCGATTCCTGTGGCGTCAGGCAGTCCAAGTCCAAGTGCAACTGTAACTGCCCAAAATAATGTTGACACCTACATAAAATTATTCAGCATTTGCAAAAAAAACCTCCGTACTTATACAACGTTGCTAAACGACGGCAGCCGATAAAATGTGACACAAAAAAAAAAACCAAAAAAAAAAAAAAAAAAATGATAAAAGAAAAAAAAAATAAAATAATAATAAAATGTTCTACCAATTAGCCGATTTTTTGTTGCTGTTCATTTTGCGAAATAAACAAGTTTGTGTTTTCATCAGAATTTACATACAGTTTTGAACATATTCTCGGCTATTTTTATTGGCACATTTTGTCACATTTATGCAAATCGAACCACATCCAAAAGCCCAAAATAAGTAAAACAATATAATAAAATGAAATAAAATTGAACACAAAACTGAAAAGAATTATAAGAATTAAAGCCACGCGATCCGCTGCGCAGTTACAGAAGAAGAAACCTCAGCTCTAAAGCGTAGAACGCTCAACATCAGCAGATTATGTCACTACCGACGACCATATAACATTGCACACGCAACGGAACCCAAACCAACACCAAAACCATAACCAAAAACCAAACCGATGGCTTCATGGTCACGGCCAAGCCTCAGGCCTCAAGCGACAAACGGCCAACAGGCAAGAGCCAACTGCCAACTGCCAAGCGACAAGAGAGTCAAGAGGCAAGAGCCAACAGCTAGCGGGCCTAACAATATTTTATTTTTCGCGTTTAGCATTTGTCAGCTGTTCCAGCTGAAAGAAAGATAGATTCAGAGAAAGATAGACAAAGAAAGATAAATAAATAAATATATGTATATGTGTATATACAAAGATAGATAGAGTGATAGAGAGAGAGAGAGAAAAGAGAGAGAGAGAGATAGATAGAGTGATCTCAGCCCATTAGTTAAGCTTCATCCAACGTTTGGCCAAGTTCAATGTACGGCCAACGACGCGCGTGAGATAACCACAACTGTATGAAGTTGGCTAACAAACAGCAGCAGCAGCTACCAACAACCACCTACCAACCAACCAACTACCACCCTCTTTCTCTTCTCTCCCTACCCCATCAACACCCTAACTCCTACTCACTGCTTTCAAATGGTAATAGAGAAATTTCGCATTAGATTTTTGCCAGAAGAGAGCAACAAAAATATAAAAGCCCCCCAAAGCCGGCTCTGAACATGACCAAACAAGCTCGTTGCTTTTTTTGTTGTCTTTTCTTTTTTTCACATAGCTTGTTTTTTTTTTTTTTTTTGGCTGTTTTTCGAGTTGTTGTCTAAGTTATTCAATTGCCGGCATAAAACTCACTGGAAGACGACACGTTAGAAAGGCAATAGAGAAGAAAAGTGAAAGAACTTTTGAGTGCTTAGAAAAAAAAAGAATTCAAAGACACTAACAAACTGAAGATCATTATACATTCACTGAATAATAATGAGCTTGCCATATCAATTCCATTTCAAATTCTTTCACACAATCAAATGATCAAATAACAAAAGCCGAAACTAAAATGGTATAGTCTAGCAGTTCTATAAATGAAAGTATGTAGAAGAGCCAGAGAATGAAAAGTGAAGAATGCGACTTTATGTTAGAATGGAATAACACATTAACTAATGCCAAAACAAAATGATGTCAAAGAATTTCATAATGTTGTTAAAAGAAAACAAGTTTTTAAATTAAAGGACTAAAAACCAACAAGGGGAAATGTTAAAAATTTTGATTTTTTTTAATTGTAGAAAAATTTATTAATGGAAAAAAAGGATATAAAGAAGTGTACAGGAAATTTTAAACATTTATAATATGGATTAGATAACAAAATATCTTAATTTCAGTGTGAAAACATATGCCCATCTGTTTTATAGAACTTCCAGTTTTTAATAAATTTTGAAAATCGACTACTTAGGTTGATCTGACGTCTATATCCAAAACGTTTTTCAAATGAGAAAGCAATCAGAGCTACTGAAATTCATTAGAAAAATGAATGTAATAAGAATGCTGTATAAAATCCAATTAATTATTGGCATTTTGAAACGATAATGTCATCTATAAATAAACACGATAAATGAATGAGAGTGTACTCGCATGCACCTCATATTTCATTCTCAAAACCCAGTTCAGAACACAGTAATCGTGTCATAAACGAAAATGTATCATCGCCTCCAAAACGGCTGGTCAATGTACGATTAAAAAACCAAAAGAATTAAAAATACAGAAAAAGTGTATTGAAAAATGTACAAAAAAAATGCAGAACAACGAATGACATTCACTTTGAAAATGTTAAAAATTTACACTCATTTATTTGTGTTTATTACAAATCAGAAAATGACAACAAAAACAACAACAGGCGGGTGTCAATTACGCAATATATGAGTGTATGCGAGTGTGTGATGGGAGTTTTATTATTTTTTTTTTAATTTTGTTTAATGATGATAATGAACTTGAAGCGAATATAAATGATAACAATAAAGAATCATAACAGCAGACGAATTTTTATATAGCTCGCACCCAAAAAGTGATATGCTAAGGCAGTAAAGGGATTGTCAGCTTGGAAAAAGGACTATTTTGAGTGGTTTGAAAGTTTTTATTTTGTTTAAAACTCTAAGCTTTGCTTAATGCAGCATTACAGGGTAGCGGCTGTGGTATTACTTTGTTTGAAAGCGTGTTTATTATCATATACCCTGGCCAATTGTACGTTGCGTTTGTTAAAGCTGTGAAGATTCACTAACTATGATGCTTAGAAACCCCAATTTTGGCCTGCAGATTCCTAGATATAACATATCTAGGATAATATTACCAAAAATTATCAGATGCCACTTTTTGCCCATAAGATATACAAATAGTATTGAAGTTTGCAAGCCTTTTTAATCATGTAGTTCTTATAGTTTTTTTGCATCAAATTCGTTTTGAGTCAAACAATATTCAACGATTTTGAATATTACATTATGAGCCGAATATAATCTTAAAAAGTTTCTCATACATAGGGTATTTTACGGATGGGTGTGCTCGACGATACTTTGCTTGCTTGTTTATTATGTATTTCTCACATTGTAAGAGTTGAAAAGTCTTGAAAGCCGCGTGCTACTGTCTGATAAATAATAATGACTAAAAAATTAATAAATAAATAAAAAATGAGCTTGCACACACACACACTCGATTAATAAACAAGAGCAGCAGCCGTGAGAAGAGTTAAGAAGCTAATTGCAATTTAATGCGTTTGTTTGCCAAAGTAAAATAAATAAATTAATTTTTTTTTTTGTATATATAATGTACATATATATATATATATATATATATATATGTAATTATTTGCTGATTTCATATTAAAGTTGCGTACATTTAATTATAATTGTACTGCATATTTGTGATTAACTCACTCAACTTGAAGCAAATCTGTGAGGGTGTTCAAGCGCAAAATCTTAAAAGATCTTAAAAGCAAGTAAAAAAAATGTAAAAAATTAAGTTTAACATTGAGGATTAAGCCCAAAAAAGGGGTTTTAATGTATTTATCAAACAATTAACAAGATACTTTGTGAAAATCGTTATAAAGCCGCAAATCTATTTATTGCAAACTGTTTGACCTTGACATATATCACGCATTCTTTACTGCAATTCTTCAGCCATAAACTTAGCATATTACTTATTTTCCTCCTAATGAAAATCATAACGTTTTGCCATTAGTTTTTCCATACAACTTTGAAAAGCGTTTGAATGCTTCCAGAAGCTCTCGAACTCACCTGCTGCTTTGTGGTGCCTTATGGTTTTTGAGAAATCCTATTTGTTAGTTAGTTGCTTGTTGTTTTGCAGTCTATGGACTTTCAGGCATTTTAGTTTTAATATTTATATAATTTATTTAAAAACGAACATTGCACTGCATTTAAACGGTTTTTAAAACTATTATCACTAACCGGCATTTAGTTGGATATTGAAATTTTTGTTACTCAATAAGAATTTTATTGCTAATTAATAATTTCTTTTTTCTAGAATATTTTAAAAATATTTTAGCTATATTGCACATTGATTATATTGTATGTTGTTAAAGCTTTTGATTTGTTGATGCAACTTCTGCTTCGGTTCTAATCAGAATCAGCTGCTCTTGTTGTTGTTGATGTTATTGTAGCTGCTCTTGTTGTAGTTGTTATTTGTGTTGTTGTTGTTGTTGTGACTCGTCATGGTACCGAAAACAATAGAATACTATGCCAAAGATTTATAATCACGTCCAGACATTGCACTTTTGCACCCGTTTGGCTGTCGATGGAGGTTGTAGATGGATGGATGGATGGATGGAATGTTGGCTGTAGGGTTTGTAATTGCCGACTGCCTGCATATATTGCTCTTGGGTGTAATCAAAACCGCATCCGTATCCGTTCAATAGAGTATTTTTATGAGTGTAGCTTCTAGCGTTTTATTTATTTATTTTATTTTTTTTGTCCAAATCAAAATCAAGACCGAAGGAACTAACACAACTGACGACTGAATATCAGTGTAGTAGCAGTAACTAGCACAGTGCCCGCTCCGATGACAACTGCGACGCTTAGTCAAAGACTGACTGAATATGAATGGGAATATGTTGAGCCCACAGTTCACGATGCCGCCAACTGACGAACGTTGTAGACGACGTCGACGACGACGATGAACGATCGTTTTGAGCGCGTCGGCAATGCGAACGCGAGCAACTCTTCAACTGATTTTAATAGGCAAGCAACAGCGGCAGCAGCAGCAGCAGCAGCAACCATAATAACAACAGCAACAACAACAACAACCATAACAGATGCAACAAGTGGCTACAAATCGAATCGATCGTGTCGATCGTCGTGCAATCAACGAAGCAAACGATCGACCGACCGACCAGCTGTTTGAATCCGTTTTGTGTGAGTAAGGTAAGGTTGGTTCTATGCGTGCAAATGTGTCATTGTGTGTGTGGGGTCTGCTCTGGTCTCCCGGCAGGCAATGCCGCACGATATGATAGCATCATCGTGTGTCCGAGACAGAGCCGACACACTCAACCCGAGCCCGAGCCATGCTTGAGCTCTGTGCTCTCACATGCTCACGCCTAACACTCACAGACGACACTCTCGCTCTTTAGCTCTCTCGCTCTCACGTTTACGATCGCTCTCCCGCTGATAAGAGCACAACAACAACAACAAGTGCGCCGCCGTCTGCCTGCTGCTCGCCTGCTTTATATGTGTGTCTGTGTGTGTGAATTTTAGTTGTTTTCTCTCCATCTCCTTCTTCTACTTTATTATTTACTTTGGTTGTTGTGTTTTTGTTTCCTTTTTGCATATAAAATCTCAATGAAAGTTTGCCAAGAAACAATGGGCTACAAGGCGATATGTTGTTGTTGTTGCTGGTGGCTTATTGAAATGTTTACAGCGAGCGCGCATTTATGCAACATGACGACAGCAACAACAGCAGCAGCAACAGCAACAAACGACAGCAACTACCTCAATGCGCGGCCGCGTGAGCTGCCTGAGGGGGCCTCTCACTGCTTAGCGTGAGGTAGGTTACAACTGCAACAACAACAACTAAGGCTACGACTACGACTACGACTATAACTATGACTATTGACTATGAGTGTGACTAGTGCATAACTGGTTCGTCTACTAGGCACATTGAATCAGCTGTGCTCACTGTCTGACCGACCTGCTGCAACAATGTTGCCACCTTGTGTGTCGGCATCGACTGTGATTTGTTTGAGAGCGTAACTGAAGGAGCCGGAGCAGGGAGTTGGGCATCGAGCATGATAATGTGAGTGAGACATACGACACACAAACACTTGATCTCTCTCTCTCTCTGTCTCTTAGTCGGTGTTTCTCTCATACTCTCAGCTACAGAGCGGACAGAGGGATCGAGTGTATGCGCTAATTGCCTTGATTGGGTTTTAAATTAATGCGAATTTGAGTTGGAAGTTGTGCTTGTTGTTTCATGTGCAATGTCCACTCACACACACTCACTCACACTCACATACATATTAAGTGCTTGACCGTGTTAAAGTAATAGTTTAATAGAGCAGGTCAGATAAGATCATGAAACTAGAGTAAGGGATTGCAATTTTTTGCGTAAGTAAACTAGAACAGCGTCGCTTGAAATTTGGAGCACGAGATTTTTGCAAACATCCAAACAGAACTGTGTCGAATGCTGTAAATAGCAATTTGCGTTTATTTTAGCAAAGTTCCTCTAGAAATTTTTGTGTTTTTAATGTCACAGTTTTTAGAATGTGTTATAAATAGTATGATTTGTTTTTTTTAGCATATGTTTCTTTTAATTAATGAAGACATTGAAAAGTTTATTTATTCAAAACATTTAATGAGAGTTTGGAATTAGAGTGTGTACTGAGTTTGGTTTTCAGTTTTCCTAATTAGAAAATAATCCTGAATTTCTGAATTTTCTGCAAAAGATTTAATTAAAACTATCAGTTTATCTTTTAATAAAATACTTTAAAATATATTCTCAAGGCAAGTTCTGAGCAATTTTTACTTACCACTAAATTTATTAATTTTCATTGAAAAATTTTCAGTTAGTATTAAAAAATTATATTTAAATTGTAGTAAAAATGTTGTAAAAATCTATAAATTAAATTTGTAAAGTGCCATTACTTAATAATCTAGTTCAAGACTTATAAAATATGTAGAAAATTGAAAGATTCTTAATACAAATTTAACATATTAAACTCTTAACTTCTAAAAAAAGATTTGTATGAGTGCTTTTCAGAGTATTGTATTAGCCTAATGCCTAACCCTAATCATTTATTCAATGGTTCTTCCAATTTTGGCTAGATCCATGCCCAACTGCATTGATTTCTAAGTAGCTCACACGCTTGTATTATAACCACAACTGGAAATGTATCCTGTCGATCAATAACAATAACATCGATCGAGGAAAACGACAACAAAGTTAAGATTCCTCTATGATTATGTCCCAACGGCGGACTGGGCTAACTATGTTTGTAACTGGCTAACTGACTGACTGACTGAATGAATGCAAAAGGGAATAAGTGAGCGAGAGAGAGAGAGAGAGAGTGAGTATGAATGAATGAGTGTGCGAATGCAAGCGCATGGGCTTTGCATTATTAATTAACTTGATTGTTGTTGTTGTTCTTATAAATCCCACAATTATGCCATACCAGACTGCCTGCCTGCTGCTACAGGTTTCCTCATCGCGTACACGTCTCATCTCCATTCTTATATCATATCATCTTAACTCAACTCAATCTCAGCCTGGTTAGTCAGTCAATCAAAAGCAAAAGGGTAACACTGTTCGTACCTCTTTTCAATTAGCTATGGATACTACACACATACAAGCACACCGCAATAACAACAATAAACAAACAACAAGAGGAAGATAAAGTAGATGGAGAACAAGCCTCTTTTTCAACGAACAGGTTTCCCATCTGCCTCACCGGTGGTGGAGGACGCCAACGTTCTATGTCTATGTCTTTTGTGGTTTCCACTATATTCAAGATTTTCATTTGAATTTTCATTTTACGACAAGTTTCCTCCTTTGGGGCTTAGAAGTTTTCTCTTCTCTTCACTTTTCTAATCTACAGCAGCGTTTAAGAGACTCCATGAGACTCAATCTCAGACTGAATAAGAGTATAGGTGTGTGTCTGTATGTAAATGAAGGCTATTCTTAAGTTCTTACTTAACGCGCTCGTCTCACTTCATATTATGGACTAAAAGCGTAAGACTTGGATCGGGTTTCTGTGTGTCGAGTTGCCGCATCTCGTGGCACAGCAATTGCCATTGGGGGAGCCGCCTCAGGATGGAGCCGCCGTTCACTCCGAGACCGAGACTCAGGCTCACTTGGGGCTGGCTACAGCTGCAACACATTCCCTTAACATTTAATGAGCATTAACAAGCTGCACTTAAATGCAATAACAACAACAATTGATAACAAACAAGAATGCTCCATTTGGAGCACAGAGTGGGAGAGACAGAGAGTGAGTGAAAGAAAGATAGATATATAGAGAGAGAGAGAGCGAGAAACGGTTTACACGATCAGCAGGTTCTCTACTTTACTCATCGGAAACAAGTATTCAAACATTATTAATTTGATAATTTTATTCGATAAATACATTTGACAAATATAATAAATATATAAATATATGATATGAATAAACACATTGTTAAAAAATTCGATAAGTTTTTGATAAACTACAATCGATATTTAGTCTACAAAATGAACTTGATGTTAAATAAATAGATACTAAAGAATTATAACTACAAATACATCACATTCAACATTTGTATTTTGTGCAAAATATAATCGATACTTTACTATCGATAACTATTCGATTAACTTTACTTGTTGCTAACTACCAAGAAATTATATTATAATATTTATTCGAACACCAGTTCTCGAGCTTCATCAGTAAAGCCAAGCGTTCAAATAATCGAAAAAATCGATAACCGATTATATTGCCCTTTGCTGCAAGTGATTTTATCGAGTTCCCTGTGCAGACTTGACCAAATAATGTAAGTGCAGGGTGCACTGCAACAACTACTCACAATCAGCTCCACGCAGTCTGAGTGCTACGAGCATAAATACGAGTACCCGTACTCATACTCACACTCACACTCGTACTCATACGCATGCGTTTATGTGAGTGTTTCGCTTGATTAATACGAGCTGCAAATTCATTTTGCCTTGTTGTCTTCCTCTTTATATTGTAATGCAAGTGGGTAGATGCATCTCTTCTCTGTCTCAGTCTGAGTCTCAGTCTCAGTCTCTGTTTATGTTTCTGTTGCTGTCTTTGTCTCTGTCTGTGGCATCCACAAGAGCTTGAGATCAGCACTGTGTGCTCCAGTTGAAAGCGGTAAATCGATGCTGAGGGCCATCACACATGCGTGTATATGTATGTGACCCAATGATCTACAAAAGGGTGCGGGCAGCGGGCTCTAAAAGAGTTGATAAGAAAAGCGAAATCAATCTACTTCAGCACGAATCGGAACGTAATCTACTATTACATGTATAAACATATATATGTGGCTATGGCCCTACTTTACACACTCATCAGATATACATACTATATATAAATATGCATACACACTCACACATAAATACGTACAGCTGTCCATTCATTGGAGCACTCACATCGCCCCTTCCCCTGATTCGAATTCCCATTCATTTTCATACGTCGTTGTTCATCGTTGACGTTGTTGTCGCTTTGCTTGTCCTTGAACTTGACCCAGCAGCGCTGTTGAGTGGCCCTTTTTTATTATGTATTATTATACAAGTGTATACACTCTATACTATAATTAATAATTGGTAGTCTCTCTCTGTGTGTGTATGTGTATCTCTCTCGCTCTTGCTCTCTCTCTCTTTTTCTTTTTCCCCCTCTCTCTCTCGTTCTGTATGATTTTGATTGCTTGTGTGCGTTGCTTTTCATACGCTTCTTTATTGTTACAGATTGTAACATTCATTAATCTTTATTCACTTTTGATTAGTCTCCGTCTTCTTAATTTAGCTTCTTTCTTTTTTTGCGTTTTAAACAAATTAATTGACACTCAACGCGCTGATCTATTGCACTTTATTTTGATAACAAAATTGTCAAAAATTTGTGCAAAATATTGTCTGTTGTTTTTAAAAAATTTGTATTTTTTATTGTTTCGTTGCACTTTGTCAATTAATTTGAATTGGAAATGCGATTCAGACAGACGGGGGGAGCAAAGGTTAATTAGCTGAGATATGGCAGGTAAACAGAGGTTGAGTGGAAAATATAGTGTATTTAATATTTCAGTTTAAAATATTTTAAATTTGACTATGCTATTAAATTAAATAATCAGTTTTTTATTACAAGAAGAGCGAATAATGCGGAAATACTTTGCTTAGATTGTTTTGATAATTCTTTATTATTCTTTATAGTTGAAACGTCCAGACTTTGCGAACGCTTTTCAAGATCGTCAACTGGCAGAGCTCTATCAAAACTGGACCATGTGCCATATGTATTATCGCTTAATATAGTATTGCAATCTAATTTTATTTCTAGTTGTTTATTAAAATGCATTATATATAGTTTTCAATATCATTGCGTATATTTAATTGAAATATATTTATATTTAATAAACTTAAATGCGCCTGTAAATTTGCACATTTATTTATACATTTTATTTTGCAAACTAAATTCAATTAAATCAATTTATGCAAAATGCATTTCCGCATTGAGAGACACGCACTGCATAGAACAGAGTGCCTATTGGGTAGGGAGACTGAAATGGGCAAATTGTAGTCTCTCGTAGGTCTAGTTTAGTAGTCTGTAATTTCCCCCAGTTCGTTTATAGCCTTTGACTTTGGCTTTGATTATCATTATCGTTCTGCGTTCTGTGTTCTGTGGCATTTTAGCAAATCTACATTGTACTATGTGCATTGACATCAATTTTCCGTTCAGTTACTTTCCCAGACTTTCTCGATGGTCGGCAGAAATTCACTGTGGGTTTTCGGTTTCGTTTTGCATAGGTCAAATATTTCATTATTTTTGTCGTCGTACGATTTGTTGTCATAGCTCTGGGTAACGCCATAGGGGCGTTATGGGCGCTACTCGTATTACCCCACACCAATTCTGTCTCTCTTCTCACTTCCCACGACCCGCTGCTACTCTCTTTTTGGCCAGACTCGGTTTGTTTGTCTACAATTTCAGTTCATAGCATTTTTCTAGGTTATTTTAGCCATGCACTTTCTGCAATTGCCGCATTAAACGCAGGTTATGTGACTCGAATGCAAATTTCGTAATACAGTTTTTTTTTGCTATAGGCCCAGACCCGCACGAGTCATTGACGTGATAACGGTTCTTTATTGCGGCGAGACGAGAGTAGATCATTGCGGGTGGTCTAACGTTGCGTATGCTTAATAAGTTGTCAATGCATTATGCGAGATAAGCGAAAATGTATTTGAATGGTGTGAGTGGTTAAGTGAAAAGCTTTTCGAGTTTTATAAGCAAACTGTCTAGCTAACTTCTTCTACCAGTAAAAATAGCTAAAGTACTAATTGATGGGTAATTAAAATAATTAGTTTAAATTTTTTCGCAGCTTTAAAGCCTAGTTGGTTTGTGTTTTTCTGTATATTAAAATGTAAATTATATTAACAAAATGCAATGTACTATGTATGCCCAATTGATAAACAAACACTATAATATCTATTAAGGGTATTTTTTATAAATAATTGAAAGTTTATAATGATTTAAATAAAGACTAAACATTTTTCTACGTCACATTCTGTTAAACTAATTCTTACATTTAATAATAAGTGAAATTATTGCTCATGATAATGTAACCAAATTTTTTTTGTTGCTTTTAAACATGATTTAAATACATTTTTTTTGAACAAGCAATATTTATTATGATTTAATACTCGTTTCGTTTAGTTAAAATAGCATTTAATTCAGTTATCACAAATTAGCGCCGCCATGCTGTCTACGCGGGCATTTCTCAAACTTAAGGTCATTAAGTGCAGTGCCCAAAAGTATGCTTCAAAATTTTGCTTTTCATAGCAAATGTCGCATGCCTAGAAATTAAGCAAACTCATTGGATTATTTAATATTTAAACAGACACACACGCACACACAATCACAGTGGCATATTACCTATGAACATGCATATAAATAAACATTTATAGCAGAAGTATAAACAAATGATCAAATTTAATTAATGGCACATTTATTTTTGTTGCCGCCACTTAATTTTTATAAATCGCAATTCCGCCAACGCCAGCGCGTAATTAAACATACCAAAACCAACAACAGCAACAGCAACAACAATTGTATGCAATAACAAGAGGCAGAACAACAGTAGCAACAACAATTATTACGCATAACCCACAACATCAACAGCTGCGACAGTTTTTGAGTTTGTATTACGAAGCGTTGCCATTCTGTTGGTGGGCACAACAGGGAGAGAGCGCAGAGCAAAAGGGGGTAAATGGAACAGAGTGCTGTACTTAACCCAAACCAAAAACCCTTTTGACGCTTTGGTAAAAGCCACAAAATGCGTGTTTATTAATTAAGCGCATTTGTTTTCATTAAACAAACGTTTTAATTGAGCATGAAACTTGGCGCCGAAAATGACGCGACATGGGGCAATAGACGTAGACCGACGCCATAACAAACCCCTTTTGGATCTCTCGCCCTGTGGGTTGAACCCCCCCAAAAAAAAGCCCACCCACCTGACAGTTAACCCTTTTTCCGCACAGCTGCCTGCACATATTTATACATAATAATTAATTTTGTGTATTTTAATGGATTATTATACACATAACAAGTCGAAATCCGCGTCTTCCGACATGTTTGTTGCTACTGATTGATGAGAATGTAGCGAAAATATGGATGTAAATCATCCAATGAAATTATATACATAACTAAGTAATAAACAGTTGGATGTAGAGTAAAATATAATAGTTCTTAATATTTTATTAGAGCATGCGATAGAGCTTAGTAACTACGAGAGTAATAATTATTTATTAGCAAAACTTTGATAAAAACTTTGGCAGAGTGCAGCAAATTGGCAAGTGTTTAAGTGTTATCCAAGTAACTATGCCATTAAAGATACTATCTTGCTAGGTCTTTACACATTTGAGCCATATCTGCTGCTAACTCTACGCCCCAAAAACGAACGCCGCACACAAATCATAATCCTGATAGCCATAGATAAAGTAATGCGTCGCTACTTCTTCTTCTTCTTCTTATTCTGCTGTGCTGCTAAATGGATTTCCCAAAACATTTGCCAAGTTTATGAAAAATAATCATAAAGGCGCACAGAGACGCAGCCAACGATATACATACATATATATATCATATAGATATAGCACGATTTATGCACTGAAGTTGTGTGTGGACTGGCGTATAAAGTGCTTTTAAAACCAGCCAACGAGTTGATGTACAATGGCATAATGGAGGGAGGGTTGGGTTGGGGCTGGGGAAGGTGGTAAAACTTTTTCGGTGCCCGAGAAAAGTGTTTTTCATAAGCAATAATAATAATTTCGAGGCCGAATTTTAATTGCACCCAAGCGGCACATTGAAAAGGCAGCGAACTCTACAAAGGGACCAGTTGAATGATGGCTTAGAAGAGGAATGATGAGGCAACAGGAGTTGGCCAACACAAGTGGGTTAAGCTCAGCACCAACTTAATGAACTGGAAACATTTTTGTATGTATGAGTTCAAAAGAAATGTACAACAAAATGTTACTAAAATGAATTTAAATCAGTTGAGACTATGAATTTATATATAAAGTATAAAGTTCCCATTATACTTGCTCTACATTTTCTATATAAAGTACAATATATGCACATAAGTAAAAACCCTTTTATGCTGTAAGGTTTAAGGTGATTTTGTGTACTTCAATTTGGCTTTTATTGGTGAATTACTAAGTAGATTATTTTATATATTACAATTAAAATTTCTAATTATTTTTCCATTGAAACAATTGTAAATTGTTAACAATTGTTAAGTTTTTATTCTTAGTTTATTTCAATGCTTTCTGCTCTTGACAATAGAATAAAACGCCAAAGCAGATAAATGTGCGCAACGGATTTCCATTTCCATTTTTCGCTTTTCTTTTTTTGTGCTTTTCGTTTTACGAATTCAATTTGCGTCAATGTGCAAGCGGGGTATGAAGGGAAAGACAGAGAGAGACAGAGAGAGAGAGAGAAGGAGACACTGGAGTGGAGGGAATATTACACACCTCACCGCTTGTAGTGTCGTTGGCAAATGTCATAAAAATATGCGACATTTCGTTTTTATCGCTTTTGAAAAACTTTATTCTTGGCGCTTTTCGTACGTACACAAACCAATACTTTGCTCTTTGCTTTCTGCTTTCCGTTCTCTGTTTTCTGCTTTCCACTTTGAAGTTTCGTTCGATTTTTATTTTATTTATAATGGCAATTTCTTTGTTTTAAACAATCAGCGCATTGCTTTTTATATGTGTAGCTCGATTGGCGATTGGAAAGCGTCCGATTGGCTGCGATTTGGATTAACTTGGAGCGGGTATGCTCAATGTACAGTGGCACGAAATGTATGCGCAGTTGATGAAAATCTAAAAAATAATGTTTACTTATGAATTGCACTAGGTTTTCATTGTAGAGTTATTTGTGGGGTCAAATGCAGTTAAAAATGCTATTCCGCTTGAAAATTAATTTAGTTTTGACTAAATTTTCGTAGTTTAAAGCTTTATAAGATGTGATAACTGGAATTAAACAGCCAAAATCAAGCTAAAAACTCATTTTGACCTCATGAAGTATGTAGATTCATAATCTACACAAAATTTTTAATCATTAAAAATAGTTTTTGGGTCCAAAAAATATGCAAAACAATTTATGCGTCAAAATACTGTGTGAAATGGTATTTCTCTCGACAATCACAAGATTTTCAGCAAAGTTATCGAAGTTAAAATTGTTGAAGTATGCTCCTTTCTGCATATTTCATACTTTTAACAAAGATAATGTACACTTCAGAGGATATATATATTTTATAGCTGATAAAAGTGTTGTTTATAGCACCAACTTTGTACTTAAATTAATTCTAGCGTGGCTTAACTTAATATTTTCTATAGTTTACTTGCTTTCCCATATCATTGATTCCACAGTATGACTCAGAAAATTTCGTATTCCAGGAATAAACTCACTCCAGTAACTTAAACATCATCAACAACATGGCTGCTCCCTCTTTTTGAATGGGTACTCGAGGAAAACAGCTTTTTCGCGTCGCCATAAAATGCAAGTGGTCAGAAGCGAGAGAGCATGAGAAGCACCAGGAAAATCACAAAATGAAAAACGAAGAAAAACAATTAAATGGCTAGCAGTGGCACTGCCAGTGGCAGGAACAGTGGCAGTGGCAACAACAACAGCAGTTGTTGTTGTTGTAGCATAAAGAAAACAAGCAAATAAACTTGCGAGTTGCATTTGCGACACGTCGAAAAGCATCCGCGCCAATGCCAACTCAGTTTAATTGAAATCAAGTTGAAGACGGCAGTGGGCGGGGCTGATTTCGGGGATGGGGATCTGGCTTGCAAATCGAATTGAAACACCAAAACGTATTCGAAAATCGACAGCAAAAGTAATTGAAATTGCATGAGCAACAATGTGTATGGCATAGAGAGATGCTGAAGAGGGCGTGAAAGAGGGATAGGCGAGGGTGTGGAAGAGATTATTGGCAGCAACGAGTGGACAGCCCTCTTTCCTGCTGCTCTCTTTCCCTCTCTATTTCTCACTCTTTCTCCCAGTTCAAGACACTTTACACATAAATTGGCAACAGGACGACATTGCGACAGAAAGCAATGAAAAGGCGCATTGCAAGTTTTAAGATACTCTTACAATGGAATATTATAAATAAATAAATACGAAAATAATTAAACATATAAATAAATAGATAAATAAATCAGCAAGCAAGCAAAAAAGTTAAAAATTAATTAATATAAAATCTAATAATTAAGTAAATAAATAACTAACAAAACAAATAATTAAGTAATTCAAAACCAAAAGAAATTCTAATATATATCTTTCTTAAGATTGAAAATATATGGTTTTGATGTGGAACTCAAGAGTTTTGAGTTCCATAGCTATTTAAATTAATACATAATATTTAATAAAGATATTTGTTAACATTACAAATGAATTGCCTAAGTTAGTATACCCTCTGCCACCAACTCAAAGCAAAACTTTGGTTGAGCCTTGACACTTTTTTACGAGTTCTTTTGACGCACCCACGTTTTATGGGGAAATTTATGAGCCATGTTTAAGCAAATGAAAATGTTGCCAGAGCTTAAGCTGATTAGCTGGCAAAGCAGGAGGAAATCTAATTGTATTATTAATTACTGCGTCAAAAAAACATTTTTCGACACTTGAGTGGATGCCATTCAATTTGCAATTCAGTTCCATTGGCAATGGTGGGCTTTAAGCAATTTGCAAATGGTTTTCTAAGCGCAGCACAACGGACACAAAAATCGAAAAGTGTCAGCAGAATAAACGCTGACAATAAATAATAAAAATGGAAAATGATTGAAACACGTGTCATACGTGTACATATATGCACATACATATGCTATATAGGTACATATATATGAATGTATATACCACCATGCTTGATATGCCATACACGTCTGGTTGCCTCTGTTCTATTCGATTTTCGTTGTCTCTATCTATTGGCCTGTTTCAACGCATTGTTATTCCCATTTCACTTTGCTGTCAATAGACGGGGAAATGTAAACAAATAAGAAAGCAATCACTGGCGACATTTTTCCATCTAAAGTGTGCTCGCACAAAAGTATGCTATAAAAAATATGATGAGAAGTGCAAGAGGGGCGTACTTGCTACAATGAATGTGTGTGTGAGTGTGTATATGTCTTTGCTGCATAAAAATTGTTCTTTAAGAAGTGTTGCTATTGTTCAAGCATCAAATTGTATACGTGAATGATAAAAAACTGCGCGATTCTCTAATACAATAAACGCGTACAGCGATTTATGGCCAGTAAATGGAGGCTATAAAATTAGGGACTCAACACCCAATATAATTGTGCTGAATTAAAAGCTAACCAGCTTGGAAGTGAGTAATGTAATATATAATAATACATATAGTGATACTTATCAATTATTCAAATACATAATTGCTTATACCTTCTTAACCGAATAAGTAATATTTTCTTATATTTTTTTTGCCATCCATAGCTCTCTAGCTAACATCTGGTTACTTTACAAACTAACTAGACCTAAAAAAACATTTTAATGTGACTTTTTAGTAGCTAAAACGGCAACATGACTTTCTTTCAACTACTTTTGAAATCGGTTACCTTGTTTCTCTACTTTTGTCACACAGAATACTCTACAACAGCCGAGCTTATCAATATCAATAACCCATATCGATGTCACACAATGACAAGCCCAACTAATACCTTATTGATTGCTTATCAATAACATAACCCTCTCGCCCAATCGACCCCAAAAAGCATTTACACCACATAACTCGGCATCAGTTTGTTGGGTTTGTTTGGGTCTGTTGATGTATAAAAGGGTTTTATGACCTGTTTTGAAAAGCAAGAACAAAAAAAAAACAACAACATTTTAGCGTGTACAATTTTTCTAAATTGTTTTTATTATATTTTTTTTTGTAGTAAGTGGGGAGAAAATACAAATCCCGAACAAACATTAATTTGTAACGCACGTTTGGCCAATTTCGGTTTTACAATTTGCTTTCTTTTGACCATGCTAAACCAACAAAATATACCCCAATGACCGCATAACGAGCCGAAATCAATTTGCCACGTTGATAAGGTTAGGCTAGCAACCCTTTTGGGTAATACGCGGTATGGGAAGCGCAAAGTAAAGGGGTATTGCTGTCATAGCCGGGATTTATAGATATTAAATTAGACAAGATTTTAACGCGCACGTAACTTTGACATACATCAAATCCCGGTGAACCTGCACCGACTTAACTTTGAGTAATATCCTTAACATACAAAAAAAAATGCAAATTGCATGCCAAATGTTGAGATTTTTTCATCTTATCTTTTTTATGTCCCTGCTTTTCTTAGTTTTTTTTTTTTTTGTATTTTATTTGTGCTGACCATTCAAATATTGTTGTACACATGTGTTTCAGCTTGTTATTGCTATTGTTATTGCTGCTGAGCTGTGGCTGCTCCAATTCCATTTTGAAATCGCATTATAATAATACAACATCATAATAATAATAATAATAATAACAGAACTAAGCAGCATCAAATTTCAAATAGGTGTGAAACTCAATTTATGTGGTGTGGTCAACTGTTGGCCAACGGCAAGGAAAGGTCGCATCAATGGTCACAGCTGCTCACTGGCAACAGGAAATTCAAATTTCCAAAAGGATTATTGGTTGAGCATCGATATCATTCAAATCGGTATTGACAGAAAGGGTTGAATTGATTATAACCAGCTCAGCAAGTGGGTGTTGGCCATTTTGTAGTGGTTTTTATTGGAAATTGTTAAAGGTTTTAAAGTATCTGATTTCTTTTACTGTGTAAGATTTAATTCTTTGTGGCAAAAAAGCATAAAGGTGCTAAAGTTAGCAGGGATATTTTTGAGATAAACGGTTATGAGAAAGTTTGATGGGGTAAAGCTCTCTGAAAAAGTATTTATATTTGTTTAATAAAGATATGTTGAATATTAAACAGAAGAGTGTGCCTCATATTATTATAATACAAATGCCTATTACAACTCTAATATTCTATTTATTTTTTTTTTGTGAATGAACTCAAGAATATGAAACACGGTTGAAACTCATTTTTACAATATAAAAGTCTTAAAATATCTAAAAATATATATGGAGAACAGTATTTGTTTAAAGAAAACTAAAAAATATAACTATTTATTTAACTTAAATTATTTTTAAAACATTTTAAAGGCAAATTTATTTATACATTGTTTTATTACATAATAATAAATATATTTTAAAATAAAGCGACATAGTTTCTTTTAATTAAAACTAAATTAAATCGGATATTAGGTTATTTTTCATTATTATTTCTAGTTTTCTTTTCTACCTAAAACTTTCAAAGATATTTCAATTTTCATTTATTTCACAAGAGATTAAAAATCTGTAAGACCTTTTCCCCATCAAAAAAGAAAAGACTTCTGTGCATTGTTTGTATTTGTCGAAAGAGAGTCATAAATACCAGCACTGAGCTCGTAACTTTTCTTCTGTACCTTGCTCCACTGTCAGTTAACAGTTTAATGAACTGTATGGCAATGTCAAAAAACCAACTAGATACTGAATTCCAGAGTTTGGGCATTCACATTAGCCATGGCTATTTACCTTTTGGGTTGATTTTAGTGCCAACATGTGAAAAAAAAAATTGTGGCTTACAAATTATTTATTAATTACCCGCTTTTCGTGTCTGGAGCCCATTGAATGAGTTTTGGGCCAATTTTTGTATGAAATGCTCTGCTCCCGCACTGCTGAAATCGTAAAGTATTGTAAATATATTCTAAACAATATTCCCTGTTTATCGCTGCTGTCATTTCTTGTGATTTTTTCCTGTGTTTTCTACATTTTGGCGTAATAAAACAATAAATCAATCACTGTTTTGGGTTTGTTCATAGCCATTGTATTTCGTTATCTCTTTTAACTTTTTAGTAGCTTGTTAGATTTTTTTTATACTCTGCAGACTGCTGTTAGTTTTTTGGGTATTTACGAGCCCAATGTCATATTTTAGAGAAAACTTTAGTTGTTGTTTCTTATTGTTTTCGAGATCTGTTAAGTGTGATAAGCCTTCAGTATTGCTTGTCAGATCAATGTTAAAGATGCTGGGCAAATAAAGTTGGGGTCCTACAATGAGACGAGACAAAGTCTATTAAACAGCAACAGAAACAGCAACAGCTGTGGTGAAAAAGACAACCACGCTTGAGTGAGTCCACAAATTGAGTTTGAGTGCCATTCAAGTCACTCTCAGTCTTACTGCTCACTCACACATGCAGCACTGTGGCTAACAATGGCGACGGCAGCAAAGATGCTTTCGCTCTCTCACTCGCTCTCTCGCATGTTGCTTGTGGTAGGTGTGGCCTGTGTGTCGTGTGTTGTTTCAATTTCATTACGTTCCTCATGACTTTGACGTTGTTGTTGCCACCGTTTCGGTCTGAGTAAATTAAAATTGTGTAGTTTATTATTAAATGAAGCGCATTTTTGTATTTGTATGTGTCTCCTTGCTACAGTCAGTAACTATGTGAGTGAGTTTGTATGTATAGCAATGCATACTATATACAGACTTGCATATAGAAGTATGTAAATCGCTTGCCATTTTGCTGGCAGCAACATAATAATATTGAAATGTTAATTAGCGTATTAATTAAGTTTTTATTTTATTTGTTGGCATGTTGGAGTGTTGATAAATGGTTGGGCGGATAAATTAATTAAAACAAAAGATTTAATTGGCGAGAAAAAGTTTTAAACTCTTTGGAATGAAGCAGCAGAGGCAAGTAATTGTTAAATTAAGTTGTTTTATTTTAAATTTATTATAATGTTATTTATAATTTAAATATATTTTAACTCAATTTTATATAAATTCTGATTTAAAATATAATAACTAAAGCTTTTCAGCAAATAGCTTATAATTCCCCATGTTGTTTGTTTGCTCAACTATTTTATGAACAAAATTTAATTATTTAAACGTATTAAGCCACAAAAATAAAAAAAAATATATATAAATAAAAGTGACTCTCAATCCCTGTCTGCTACAGCTTCACTTAATATTTATAGCTTTTTAAACAAATAAACAGCATTCACAGTCGAACCGCGCCTCACAAACCGAGGCCACCCACAGACAACAACAACAACAACAACGAGAAGAGTACTCGAGTAAATGCACTCAACCAAACACACACACATAGAGCTCTCTCTCAAACACAACTCTCTGTTGCTGTTGCTGTTGCTGAAACGCAACCAGTCCAGTTCCAGTTCCAGCTCCAATCCAATCCGAAATAGTTGATTTTAATGATGTACATAATAAAATTCCCATTCGTTTTGTGCCAATGCCAATGCGTTCCAGCTTCATTGCATGTTTACACTGATTGTGAAACACACACACACACACACAGTCGTACGCAGACACAGATTTGACTTGCACACTGTGATTTACTTGAGTGGGAATGAAACAATTGCTGACACACACTCTCTCACTCTCCCCCGTTTGCTGGGATGCTGCGCTTGAATGAGTGAAAAAGAGCAACCAGGGTTGCTACTCAGACTGTAACTGAGACTGAAACTGAGACTGAAACTGAGACTGTGACTGTGACTCTGACTCTGACTCTGACTCTCCGACTGAGATTGCTCTGCATTGCGTTGTGAAGTGAAGTCAATTTCGAAATCATTCGTTAGTCTTAGGCCTAAACGAGCGGACACGCGCGCGGAAGAATTGCAAAATATCTTGTAGAAGAACACGCAAAAGTTTGACAAGTGGAATTCCCGACGTACTCAAGTGCCCATATTACTAGTGTGCTAGAATTTTAATTGAAACACTGGCATTACAAGCGTGCATAGAGCAAGTTTTGTGTTGAAATTAATTCATTGACTTTTGTTTTACTGAGTGTATCGCGTAGTTAAGATTTATACCAAGCTGGGTAGTCCATTTCTGCATAGTACGCCCCCGGGTGGCAGCTGCAGCAGCAACAACCCATCGCCCACACCTTCGGCCACGGCTGCCAAACAGCTTGTCCAGACCTTTCAGCTATCGGCCAATTCGGCCTTCAATCTCGCCCTGCCGCCCAGCTTCTATCACCGTCACCACCACCTGCCCACAGAGCTATCCGGTGCCAGTGCGGTTAACGCAACTCCGGCGGAGTGTGCTTCTCTCGACTATTCACGCGTACATTCACCCAGCAGCAACGAACCGGCTACGGAAATGGATCTCATCAATCCCTATATGCGTCATCACAGTTTCGCCGCCGCTGCCCAAGGCAGTCCACCGTCGGCGGCCCAACGTCATCATTTGGCAGCAGCCGCTGCGGCAGGATTGAGCAATGGATTTGCGGATGTTCATGCACATGCCATGGCTGCGGCGGACTATCAGCAGCAGCTGGCGGACTATCACAGTGCGGCGGCAGCAGCAGCTGCCTATGCCAGCAGCAACAATAACAACAACAACAATAATAATAACAACAACAACAGTCCGTTGATGCTGTTGAAGGCGGCACAGAGCGGAGCAGTTGGTGGCCGCTTGGAGGGTAAATCATCAGCCGAGGATTCGCCATCGACAACGCCACCGCCAGCATCGTCGCGCCTGCACTCGGAATCGTCGCCATCGCCACGGTATGAGCACAACTCCAGTCCCGGCGTGGACAGCGCCAAATCCTTTGCGCTGAGCCAACGCAGCAGTGGCGCTGAGGATCACTGCCAGAACAGTGAATCCAGTCCTCCACCGCCGGACTACAGTCCCGAGAACTTAACCAGTCGCAAGTATCAGCATTCGAGCAGCGGCCTCAATCCGCTTAGCCTGCACAACAACAACAATAGTCACAACAACAACAACAATAATATTAGTGGCAACCATCATAACAACAACAACAGCATGGAACACAAGATCCCATTGAGTTTTCTGGGACCGCCGCTAGCGGCACTGCATTCCATGACCACAGAAATGAAGACTGCCCAAGGCCTGACCGCCGGTGTCGGTGGTGCCGGCAGTGGAGTGGGTGCGCCCGGCAATGGATTGGTCTACGGCCACAGTCCCAACTCGCATCTGATCAGCGATCGTGTCACAGGCTCCAGTTCCAGCAGCTCGACAACAACAAACTCACAAGGCGCCGCCAATCCGCATGGCATCGACACAATACTATCGAAACCACCGCCGGTAACATCGGCTGGTCTAAGTGCTTTAACGGGAGGTAAGTGTCAGAGCATATTGAATACTGAGACAGGGCTGGAAAGAGTTTTTAGAAATAAAGCTATAGGGAAAATGAGTTACGAAATTTAAATTTTAGTTTTGCAAATGATTTTTACATTATCCGATTAAATCGGCAGTTAATAAATGATTTGTATTAAGATAATGAACTGAGTAAGGTAGAGAAAAGTAGATTACCGGATAGTATTGATTGTAATAGTAATTATAATTATTAAATAAATTAATTATGCTAATATAATGAAACTATTTCCTGTGATTGTCATTCATCTGACATCATTTTTATTGATATTAAATTATGATTATTATTATATTATTAATCTGTAGCTTAAATATAGACATAATAGTTTCTAAATTAAGCCATTATCGTACTATATGAAAATTTAAAATTGTGTATTTTAGAAAAACATAATAATACTATACCTAACCAAAATAGTATTATTATCTTATAGATCTTAAATATTAAAGATTTCTGTGTTGAATAAATTGCTTAAAAGTAAATTATAATAATGATCATAGAAGATTTTTAAATTCGCATCTTCTTAAAGTAATAAACTAATTTAAAATAAGCTTAACTAGCTTGGATAGTGATTTTTAAGTATATCAATGGGTACTTTTTATTAAATCATACTACGGGATTTTTCAATATTTTCTTCAGTTCCTAAACTAGTTTTGTTTACAAGATACTTACAATTATAAAATGGTATCTCTGAAACTCTTTAGTAAATGATATTCAAGCCTTTTAAAAACACTTTTTAGTTTGATTGCAATTTTTTCCAAAAAATATATAAAGTCAAATCAAACTAGAAAAAGTTTCAGTAATACATTTAAATCTACTCAAAATTCTTAAAATTTAAAATAAATCAAATAAATAGTTTCATCTTAAGCTTAATAAAGTTGAATCATTTAAAATCTAATAAATGCTACCTTTTAGCCCATCATTATGCAATGTGAATGTATTGAATGAACATTATGCATGCCCCCAAAAATTGTTTTAAATGCTTTTTGAAAACTGGTTCGTCCGCAGACTCAAACAATTGTATATTGTGCACGAATCCGGTTTGACATGATTCCACATGATTCCGCTTTTTCAAATAAAATGGCAACAATAGAGCACCCTCTCCTTGCCACCCCTCTACCCCTCTCTGTGTGTGAAGAGTAGAGCATTTTATTGGGCACAATTTCCAAAATCATATAATATCAAATCAAATTGCAAAATGACGCAAAACGTAATGCGATCTATGCGTCGTACTTAAACGTTCGGCAATTAGTTGTCAAATTGTTTGTAATTAAATCAAAATGACACACGAAAATCGCTAGAGAAGTGTGGTGGTGGGGAAGTCAGAGCAGTAGGGGTATGACTTTGCCGTTTCACTAAAATGATTTCAATTTTTGGACAGTTAAATGTAGCCCCAATTGTGCGGCATGACAGAGCCCCAACAAACTACTATAGACAGACCAATCGAGGGAGTGGGTCAACATTGCTTGTAAAAGGCTATAGATAAAGGTAACTGAGAAAGGGGGTTGGGCGGGGAATATACATATCTATGCGACGGGGCGTTGACAATTTACCATAACATTTTTAATTATTTTTAACGAGGGCGTTTATGTGATTTGTTTCGTTATTTCCATTTGATTTCTTTTTTTTTTTTTCTATTTTGGTTAGCTGAACAAAATGTTTTCATTCTTTTTATGACAAATTATTTAATGGCTTTTAATTAATTCGCTCAAATCATTTAATGGCGCAACTTTTATACACAATGAGTAGGCAGATGTCTATAAGCTTATAATGAAATTAGTATTTAGATGTCGATAGTTCTAGTAGGCCTTGAGGCAAGAATTTGTCTGAGGATTTTTTTTTTAAATTTGGCATATTTTTTGGGGAATCTGGTAGGTGACTTTAAGTAGGGGATTTTAGATATTTTAATAGTCTTAATTTAAATGAATTCTTATATAGGCTATCGTTAGTACTATCAGAAAATAAAGTAAAATTACTATATCTTATTTAAAGTATTGATACTTTAATAATCTATGTATTTTTATTTTGAAATAATTTTAATAATATTTATTTATATACATTTAATTCATGATTTTAGCGATAGTTGGAAACAATTAAAAGCTGTATTTTTAAATAATACCAATTATTTTAAATATAAATTAATTTTGTATCCCTTTCAGCTGGTATTCCCCGCTTCTCCATTGCCGCCGCTGCGGCGGGCATGGCCCAATATTTGTCGCAGAGCCAAGGGGCGCCACTGAAGACACACGCCGGACACATTGTGGATCGCACGCATCTGTATTGGCCCGGGCTGCAGGGGCTTGTGGCCAATCCGATAGCGTGGCGTGAGCGACTATCGAATACAAGTAAGTGAATCGAATTGAATATGCTCACTAATTTGCAAATAAGAAGGGACTCCCCAACACACAAGCACCCTATACACTTGGTGTCAGTTTGTGCCACTTAATATAACTCTTCACATATCATTGAGCGAGTGAGTGGGGAGTAATCAGTGCATTCATGTTGCACGGTGGCACGTAATTTGGTTACAATTGTTGTTGGCCCCTGGGGCTGATGATTTGTCAACAATGAAAGCCACACCTTAAGGCATTAATTTCATTTCAAGCTCATATAACATATAAATCGCTGTTTGACTTCCTGTTGATACCGTTAACAAAGCGCAGCGAATGTGGCAGCTGCCCCTAATGATCATGGATCGATCCTCAAGTGATTACCAATATGACGCGTCCAATGTGCTTAGTGCAGTTGCCAGTTTCCAGTTACCAGTTGACCAGTTGGCATTAAGGCCCCATTGGCGCATTGTCCAGCTCATTAAAAAGGCTGGCAGCAAAAAAAAAACAGAATCACTTTAACACGATCAGCGATCAACGCTCAACGATCGAAAATCGAGGCATCCACAGAGCTGACAATGACTCCACATAAAAGAGATGCCCCTTTTCTATATATGTATCTGAAGTGAAAAGCATATGAAAAATTAATTTACTCGCACGCTTTCGAGCATCTTTTGACTTCGTTTTGGAGCAGTTTCGGAATCTTCTGGTTACTTCATTATTACGTCTATTTATAAGGCACTCTGCCGCAAAGCTCATTAAGTAATCGCCCAACTCCAGCTCGAACTCCAACACGAACTCGTTTTCATATTGTTTATTTATTTAAACATTGCCCCTTTACACCCGCCTCTGGTTAATGATCGTTCGCATTGGCAATTGATTTGATTTGATTTAGTGTTTTGGCTACTGCTAGGGAGCTACGAAGCTATGGAGCTAGACGTCTAGGGAGCTCAGTGTGGAGCTCACTGTAGTCAGCTGCTGCTGTTTGGCCTTTAATTGCAGTGATGACTGTGCACTTTATGCCACAGACAAGTCGGAAATCGTACATAATTTTCTTATTGAATTAGTGGCGAGATCAACAGAGATCGTCGAAAGAGAAATGTCGTTGTCGTTATCGTTGTGTATTTTGTTTGTGTTCGATTTGATTTCTGAAGTGTGTCGTGGAATGTTTGGTAGCTGCTGCGATTAAATAAATATTGATTTAATTGATTTGCCAAACAGTGTAAGGGTTCAGGTCTCAAGTATTACCCAAATCTGGAGCAGACCAGCAATAACTTGCTATAAACTGAACAATTATGAGATATAGCTGCTTGCTACTGATAGACTGATTGTATTTACACACTGCGATTAGCATTGATAACTAACCTATCCCATATAAAATCAACAACTAACAGACAACAGTCACTATAGCCGATAAGCTCAGCCCGATAGCAACTTAATTAACGATTTTATATGAAGTGCAGCCCGCTCTCAGCTTTGAGTGCCTATGCAAACACAATTGTAATCCCCAAGCCCATAAAAAGCGCAATGAACTCCACTGTTTCCCCCCGCATCTATCATTTGTGTTGCCAATTGGCTTTAATGAATTGCAATGCAAATATTAATAATAGTTGCAATAAATATGATAAATGCAAATGTGCAATGCTTTTAAAGTAAGCTCCAATTATTGATCATCATAAAAATACTATGCAATCGAGTGTGGTGTGCATTTAATTAATATGCCACAAAAAGTAAATAAAATAAAAACAAATACAATATATGTATGTATAAAAAAAATTGCCAATCAAATTCAGCTAATAAAATGCAATCGCATTATTAATATCAAATAAAAACTGCTACAACAACAACAAACAATTAAGCGAAATTAATATGGAATTCAACAAAACAAAAGAGTTGAGTGGTAAATAAAAATCAAAACAAAAGTTGAGTGGAAAAAATGTATTGCGTACTTTCGAGCGCGCATAAAAATTTAAATGAAACATCGCATGAACGCCATTTTTGGTGCGCAGCTTCCGCACACACACACACATAAAGCTTGTTAACATGACAGCCTACAAGCATATAAACACACACGTACACACACACACATATACACTCTGCTGCCCCATTTTGGCATCCCCCGTTAAACAACCCCCTTGTGTTATTTGTAGGTTCGCTCCGCCATCGTCTAGATAATAATGTGGTAACATATTCTCGCAGCGTCTGCGTTTGCCTTTATCTTTTATTCCTTTCTTCTCTCTATTACTCTCTCACTCTCTCTCTTTTCCTCTTCCATCAACTATATAGCCAACATTTATATAGAACAACAACACAACAGGCTCTCAACCGTTTTGCTTTAAGTTTTCCGGTAAAAGTATTTTTGTTTTCGATTTTTGTCTGGCCGAGCAGCTGTCGCATTCCGGTATATCGTATATTCATCCACATCGGCGGCGGCATCTTTCAGCCATAAATATGTATATACAAATAATAAATAAATAAATATACATTTTTATGTAAATAATAAACGCACACACACACAGCCATATACACTTTGTGTTTTATGTAAATGTGCGGATTGTGTGGTATATATGACAATGTTTTTTTGCTTCCCGCAAAAATTATGTGGAAACGATGAGCAAAAACATTGACAAGCAAGTGAAATATTCTCCATGTTTTTTTGTTCACTGCTTCCTTTGTGAAATGACAATTTATAGCATGTGCGCAGAATTTGTTATCGATTTTATTTCATAATCTCAGCTTAATAGAGGTGTTTGTTGAGGTGTAAACAAAAGAATTTTGAAATTTTGTGTTATTTTTTAAATATACATAAAAAGATTTGATTTAATGAAATAATTGTGAGAAGTCTATGAGGTATTTTAGTTAGGAGTTGGGTTATAATTTTTAAATATTTTGTATTTCCTTCATTTATTTCAAAGATAAGTCATGATATACACCAAAAGCTTTTTGAGACATAAAAATACCAAATTTGTACAATTAACTTTAAGTAAATACATGTTTTCCTTATCTCTATCGCTGTCATACTCATTGTTTTTTCTTCAACAAAGCCACATACTGTGAATAAAATAATTAACTTGAATACAGAAAAATAAATATGACATTAAAAAAGGCAACAGCAACTAAAAATACAAGCAGACCTGTCCATAACCAAATAACCAAAGGCTGAAACAACCAACGAGAATAAACGAGGCAAACCAAAACCGCAGTCTACATTTGACACAATTCATTAAGCTTAATGAAGACAACAGAAACAGCAACAGCAACCAACCAAAAAGCCAAATAAAAAAGTTACAGCTGCCAGCATGAAAGAGAAAGAGGGGAAGAGACGGATAGACTTTGTGTGTGTGTGTGAGAGAGAGCGCGCTAGACAATGGCCGGGATTGTGTATGTAAACCTCTTCTAGCTGTTGCGTTTAATTAAAATTCAAGTGGCATTTTGTGTGTCGTCCTCTTCTCATCCGCCATCCGAAAGAACTTGTGCTTTAAGCATATAATCGGGCATAAAACAGGCCATAAAACAATGCAATGAAGCCAGAAGGGAGCCGAGGGTAGGATACACGAAAGCATACGACACTTAATGAGCAATGCTACCTATGGAGAGGTTTATAAAAGCTTCAACTTCGGATGATCACAAGTCAACACAAGGGGTTGCTTGTTGCATGGAGGCCATGTTCTTTGACAAGGTATCGTTAAGTTTATTAGGGTAAACAAGCTGCTTATCATCTGTCGTTGAGATTGGCATAAAGATATTACATGATTGTTATATGCATATTCAACTCGAGAAACGGAACACGAAACGTCATGCATGTGACATATGATTAGGGAGAAGGGGATTGAAGCCATTGTTGTCAACATCACAATGATAGAAGCTACTTTCGGTGGGCTTCAAGATGGCCGACGGTTGCTGAGGCTTATTAGAAGTAGCCGCAAAATATAAAACATAGCTATAAAATGGCAAAACTATTAGAAAACTTATTTAAGAAGCGCTTTTCTAACAGAAATATGTAGGTTTCATTAAAGAAATTAAAAAAAAAAAGTGATTATTATATTTATTTAATTTAATGGACGGATCTTCTCATATTTCTGTGAAAATCTTGGAATAGTTTTGGAATATGTAAAGATTGAACTAAAAATTACGCTTATAAGACCAAAGAAAAGTAATTAAAAAGGTTGAAATCAATTGAAATTGTTTTAATATAAAATTACTAATGACAAAAGTATTTTATAAAGTGTTTAAAGTTTAGTTAGATAAAAGATTAAAGTAAGCTTACAGAAATATATAATTTAACTTAATAAATAATAGTGTTTTCTGTAGTTTTCCTAAACAATACATTAAACTTTATAAACTGGTTGTTGTTTAATATTTTCTATTTGACTTTCTTTAGTTGGTTCATTTAAGTTTAATTATATACTAAGGTAATATGGCACTACTATGTTAACAGCTTGGCTAGATGATTAACGAATTATAATGCGCAGCTTAACAGTGTTCAATTTCCCACATTTTCAAGCTGTCTATTAACAGTTGCCAGCAACAGCTTCCTCTCTATCAGTCTCCCTTTCTCTGCTTCTCTCTCTCTCTCTGCCTCTCTCAATACTCGTTACTCGCACACCCATAACAAATGACTTTTTAATATTTTCAATAACGCAGCATTGAGCCAAAACATGGCACGCCCACCTGGCACGCCCCTAGCCACACATTATTAATATCAATATCGTGAAAAAAAGAAACCCAAAATATTAACGCTATAAACAAAAAACAACGAAGCAAAACAGAAAGTAAAATAAAAAGCAGAACAAAAGCGAAAATAAAAAGTAGAAAAGTGCAAATGCAGCGATGCCAACAGGGTGACTTATGCGATTATAGACAACTGCTGCTTCTGCTGCTGCTGCAGGGCCAAGATGTGTGGGGTGAGGCTGCTCTACCGAGGGTCGCTCCAGAAAGTGGGCCTGTGTTGCTGCCAATTCATTTCATTCTGTAGCAATGCGTGAGGGCCGTGACATGAGCAAATAAACGCTTCATATTTGTCGGTTATTTATGAGGGTCCTTGGGACGCAGCTGCAGCCCAATAGCTGCGTTATAAAAAAAAAAAAAACAGAAAGAGAGAGAGAGCGAGAGAGCATGCGATGCAAAAAAAATTATCATTGCTACAATTTTTCTTGCTAAGGATTAAGCTTGTTAAAGTCCAGGCTTCCTGCTGTTGTTGTTGTTTTTCCCCTCTCTCTCTCTTAAAACCCGCCTTATTGACAAGTGTTATTCCCTTGGTTTAGTTTTTTTTTTGGTTTCTTTGGTACATATTTTTGTTAAGCTTGTGAATTGTCTGTGAAAACACAAAGTAGAAGCAGAAGCACAGCAAAAAACATAAATTTTATGGCACATATTTATTTTGACGCAATTTTATTAAGCTTTTTGTTTTATGTTCTTTTCTGCACATTGCAATCAAATGTAGCAGTTTCAGCTATTTGGCCATTGGAAAGTCATGAGAGAAGGCTTAGTTATTTAATTGATTAACATTAAAAAAAACAATTAAGTAAGAAAACAATGCTTCAATAAAATGTTTAAAAAATATTTTAAAATATTTGGAAATTTTTAAAAATATTTGAAATATGAAAGAACTTTATTTGACGGACAAAAAAAAACTACAATTTATAACCTTTTTCTCAAACATTTCCCATCATCTATCCCACACATATAACATAGACACACACCCTGTATCTGCTTTCGCTGTAACTATTTAAATTAATAATTTTGTGGAAACTGCACAAAAGTATCATAAAGGGACACAAGTTGTCAGTTGTCGTTAAAGTAAAAAACATAACCAAGTCAGCAGGCAAATGGTGAAATAACTTTAGCGTGAAGCTATATAGAAGACAGACCCTTTGTTACCATTTTCTATCCTCTACACCCGCTCAGAAAAAGGCAAGTGTTCCCAGGCCACTTGCGGCTTTAGCTTTTTACCTAGCGCCAGGCGCGTCCTGTGCATATTTAGTTAAATCATTTCACATAATTAGGGATCATTTAATAATGGGGTGACATTAATTGAAAGCACACACACACACACAGAGACTCTAACAAGGGCTGCTGGCAACCCTGTTGAGCAGCAGCTCACTCCCACTTCCACTCCCACTACCCTGCTACCGTTTAATTTTATGGCCACCACCCAACCATGTCCACTTGACTGCCTTTACGAGCCTTCTGGAAGGGTATGGTGGAGTGTTGCTGCTGCTGCTGCACGTAGAGCGCCCTCTAGCGCCTGTGGGGGGCGTATAGCTTTGCTTTTATTGGCCTCTTGTCGTCGCAGTCCTTTGTGCCTGTCTCGCTTCTCCGTTGCTGCTCATTTGTCGTTTTTGCTAATTGATTTCAATGAAAGTCCAAGGCCCTCGGGCAAAACTTTAGTGGCTCTCATAAATTCTGTGGTCAATTTGGGTTTGTTAATTGTCGCAACGTGGACAATTTTGTTCTGGCTGTTCTCCTGTTCTGTCGGCTACCTCAACGGTAATTAGTGTCTAATTATTATGCGTGGCCCGAACGTCAGAATAGTTGGGGCCCACAATGAATTGTCGCAAATATATTACAAAATTTGCATTTGTATATGGGGAATTTTTCGGTAAACCAATTGAAATATGATTTTCACATGTTAAACGGTTCCCCGGTTTCGGAGATCTCACCCACTTTCTCACAATTCGCAGCTGTCGCCAAAACGCGTCCCATAAACAATTAATAAATGTCAAAAAACTTTGCCGCAACAGCAGCAACAGCAACAACATGGACTTTTAACTTCCCCTCTTTGAGCAGAAGTGTTGCGGGGAAGTGCGACATATTATTTGCTAGCTAGAATTTTATGGCATTACTTATTGTTTTGTAATTAAATTTTTGGAAAATTGCTTAACAACTTTCGTAGCTTGTAAACACGACTCTTAAACATAAAATTTGAAACAAATTTGAAAAGTTTTATTAGCATTTCACTCATATAATAAGCTGGTTTATGGAATTGGTTATGTTCAGTACCCGTAAAGTAAATTATGGCAGCTTGACTTGTTCATAATGATAATGAAAGGTAGTTTAAATCAGGTACGATGAAAATACTAATTAAAGTATAAATTTAATAAAGCAATAAACGTTTTATTTGCTAATATTCAAAACAAATTTAGCAATATTTTTATGTAATAAATATTTTAAAATATTATAATTGAAAGTAAATCATCTTTCTATAAAATACCTAGATAAAATTACAGAATTTTCTTTTATTTAAGGGTTTTTTATATTATGCATTTCTGTTAACTAATACAAATTTTTTTTTACATTTATTACAGTGTCCGCCAATCTGTCACAGTCGCATCAGCATCATACATCTAGCGATAAGGATGGTAAAAAGAAACACACCCGCCCAACATTTAGTGGTCAACAGATATTCGCACTGGAGAAGACATTCGAACAAACCAAATATCTGGCTGGACCGGAGCGTGCCAAGCTCGCTTATGCCTTAGGAATGTCCGAGTCGCAGGTTAAGGTAAGCAATCATGTAATCGTATAGTGGGGGGGAGGGAAGAGGATGAACCTTTGGCCGACATGCGAGTATGCAAATTAAAAACTCATAAAATGGCGGCGTCGCCGTGTATCTAACCAAATAAACCCCCAAAAAACAAAATTGTAACGAAAAAAGGTAAAAGATACGATCCTTTCTTTTCTCTCCCCCATCTCCTCTCCGTTCCATGCCTCTCCCTGGAGCCATTGACTTTAGTGGCAATTTGCATTTTTATTGAAACGCAAAGCTCGTGGATTTTTGCTTTATTTTTGTCGAAACCTGAAAACAAAATGGCACCAATGGTCTGCCACCGTGTATACCAGTTCCATTGTCAATCCCGTGTCCCTGTGGGTTATGCCCTAAAGGCTTAGTGCACATGTCTGTCCCTGTAGACACCGCTCTACACTCTCCGCTCCCCATCACATGCCCTAAAAAACATTCCCGTGCGCGTCATTTTAAAGTTTTCGGCAAAGGTTTTTTTCGTTTTTGCCCCATCCCTTGTTGTGAAATGTTATCAACAAATAAATCCTTTGTGTCGTCAAATTTGTCGAGCGGCGTCGCCATCATCGTTTGTGTAATCCCCACCAGAAACGCACGTGTCATTGCCATTGCCCGTAGCTCACAGTTCGTAGCTCGTAGTCCGTAAGTCGCGTGTGCTACGCGGTTTTCTCTTCTCTCCATCTCTTTTTGGGCTTGTCATTTAAATTAGTCTTAAGCCAGGACAGTTAATTGGTTTTGCCGTGGTTTCCATTTGATTAGAACATACTAGTCTCGAAACATATGCGAACTTGGCTTAGCGATCTTTCGAAAACTTTGCCGAGTTAATTGAGTATTGAAATTGGAGAAGAGTAGTGGAATTTGGAGCAACACTTGGTTAGAAAGTAATTAAATAATGTAGAGAGAACGAAGTGAGAAGAAGAAATGCTTCGAGTAGTATAATAAATTTTGAAGAAGAGTATGAATATAGTATTATATTTTTTAGATATTTAACACATAAGAGTTGCTACTACGAAAATTTCATTTTATTTGTTGGGAAAAAATAGAGACAAATTTATTTTTCGGTAAACAAATTATATTATAGTTAAAAACTAATACTTTGAAATAAAAATTAATTTTTATGGAATGAAAAATATTCTATTTTTTGTAATTTGTTTTTAAATTTTTTGTAAATATTTAAAATACAAGTTTAAATTTATGAAGTCTACTTCTGTAGTCAAAAATTCCAGTTAGATTAGCATAATTAACCCTTGTTTATATAGGCAACTTTCTTTACGAGATAGTTGATTGTCTCATTTGTAGAGGCATTTGTCAGGCAATTTGAAGACCCCCCTTCCCTCCCAATTCCCACCAATAATTGCTACCCTCTCAGTTAAACGCTCAACATTACAATCCGGGTAAACGGTGCACTGTGTTCAAAACTCAACCTCAAACAACTGTGCACAAATCAGGATGCTCAGCTTTGGAAAGAAATCACGTTTATGATGAGCAAAATGATTAATTACCAATGAATGAGGCCGTTGGCATTGTGAGGCATATGAAACAGGAAAATGTGCTAGACACAAACGGAAAGGGATGAAAGAGACAGATAGATAAAAACGAAGAGAGATAGCTAGACTGAGAGAGAGTGAGTTTTAGGATTGATGGCTTGAGCTGCAGCTAAATATGCGTCATTTGTGCAGAAGCTAAAATAGATACATAGATAGAGACAGAGCGAGGGGGAGAAATCGCTGATGACGACGAGAACAAATGGACAGAGAGATGGATGAGTGCTGGAGACCTGATTTGGTGGGACTGGGTGGCCGCTGTCTGATAGACATGCCAAATGACTGCATGACTTTTGGGTGAGTGTAAATTAAATTCTGTGCAAGGACACAACAACGACGACATCAGCTTCATACATATTCAATTAGTGTGTGTGTGTGTGTATATATGGATGCTCTTCTAAAGACCGAGATGAAAAACAGCCATGACGATGATAGTATGCAAATTGACAAACAAAAACACAACCACTGGACACACTAGACACGAAGCAATCGTGGTCCAAAAATATGACAGAGACACACACAAAATGCAAAACAGTGCGAGACCAAGTGTGTGAGGGTGTTTGTGTGTGTGAGTATGTTTGTGTGTGGGCGTGGCTGCAACTGGGCGCATGCCAAATGATCTTGACAAGAATAATTGCGCTGTTATCATAATTAAAACCGTTTTGTTGGACACACAGAGCAGCATGAAACACGAACGAAACAGAGAACTCAACTGGAGTCCGAGTTTTAGCAATCATTTAATGCAAATGGTCGCCATTTTGTACGTTCTTATAACGGTGCCACAACATTACCTCCCTATCTCCCTATCTCTCTCACACTCTGTACATGTGAATTATAGCGTCTGTGTGCCATTATTAATGACATTCTAGCTGTGGACCATAATATTATTGCATGATTGTTGTTATTGCTTTTGCGTGATTTCGCCTTTTGCATAAATACTTTATGTTTTTAGGGAAATTTCGACTGATTGTTGAGTACATGCATGTAAACAGGCCAGGATTTGATTCTGTTTTTGTTGGGGGCTTCAAAACATGTTGATGTTTAGATAATATCATGTGTTCTATGCAAATGAGAAATTTTTTTTGGGTATTTGACATTATAAGTACTTCAACTAGAGAAAAACCTCAAGTAACTCAGCTTCTGTTGGACTTAGATACATAAGCTTGGTGTTGAAAAAGAGGAATTTATAATCGCGTACGAATTGTGCAGTTGGCCCAATTCAGCAGTTTAGCAGTCCCAAGTAACTCAGCTTAGACTTGGGATAGAACAGCTTTAAAACTTGCTTGGTTTGTTTTACAACTGCTATAAGTTACTTTTAGCGAGAAGATATTTAAGAACTATAGAATATCCAATTAGATGACTAATCGTGTAGACAAACAAGCGGTATATCAAAATGGTTAAATTTAAACAATGATGACTTAGTTTTATTATTATACACAGTGTCCATCGGTATGTTTTTGAAATGGATTTCATAAAAATCAAAACTTGCCGCATAATTAGCACATGTATAATGAAAGCTCATAGACCAAATCAATTCGAAGCGTCTGTCAAAAATGACAATGGGTTTGGCATCAGGCGATTGGAGCTATATATGCGATGGGGTTGTGGTGGGGGGGAAACTAAGTGACAAGCCGACAAGTTGACAATGGGACAGGCAGCTCATAAAACTTATGACAGATATGTGAAATATTGTCTAATTGATTTTTAGGAACCGTGATAGGAAAAAATATTCAACAACAAAAATAGCAGCTGGTTCCATTGTTGTCAGCTAATGGATTTGATTGTGTGTTAATGAATGGAGAGAAATTCTATTGAGAGTAACAAATGAGAGAGAGGTGTGTTTTTTTCTGTCTTGCTCTATGGGTTAAGAGCGCTATCATCCAATGGGCCATTGCTCCACACTTTTCAACTCACAATTAGTCAAATAAAAACACATTTTATGTGCTTAGCCCTCACGTTGATGGGCTACAAAACGCAAATAAATCACAAAATCACTTAAATACGAAAACGACCATATATAGTATACATATGTATAGTAGATAGATAGACGAAGAGAAAGAGACAGAGGGTGAGCCTGTCGTTCAAATTAAAATTTACGAGTCGCTCTTAAAAGCCAATACTTTAACAACAACAACAAACAACAATATGTTTGTTAACCAATAGGAAAAAAAAGAAAACCGTATACCAAAAACGTAACTGCAACTTGTCAGCCGATCAGGGGCGGGCAGCGGGTCAGACGGTGAGACGGGCAGCGGGTTCTAAAGGTGTGCGCGCAGCCATGTTGTAAATTTTCATGACTTTTAAGTACCCAACAGCAAGCAAACGATCCGATACGATACGATACGAGACGATCCAATGCGATGCGATCCGATACTGAAGCAAACAGGACGCGTAAACAAATAAATTTCCAATTTGGTCAGAGTCATATATTTGCCACAACACATACAAAAAAGGTTTGATTTTGACATCCGTTCCAATGAAATTTACATAACGCTTTTCATTCTTATCTGACCCCCGGGACACCTGACGCCCCGAATATCCCGGACACCCCGCAGTGGTGCCAAAACAAAAAACAACACAACACACACACACAGCATTGGACCAAAACATTGGCATATGTTTTATAACTTTTGCGTTTGCGTCCTGCCCGCAATAAATAAATCCGTATTCCCAAAACCAATTCGTATTCAATACTCCCCATCTCATTTCGTATCGAAGCGTAACGTGGCCACGTCAAATTGATTGCCACAATTTTTGATTGACTTTGACATGTTGCCCTGTCATAAATTTCCAACTCTTGTCTCTTTTTTCCTCACCGTTCCTCTGTTCAACCATTTTCTTTTGCTTCTGCTATTTTGCTGTTTTAGCTCCTTCGTGTTTCTAACTTATAGGTGATCTTCATCTTGATCGCGTTGTGTGGTCATGAAAATATTCTGCAATTTTGGCTGCATAGTTTGTCGGCAGGAGATTAAGGAGCCGTATATCATTCGGAAGTTTCAGCATTTCGCTCGAATAATGTGTACAATTTTAATAGAATATGGAAGTTCTCTTCAGTTGATGGATCTTTAGATCTTTGAAAGGAATTTGGCGATCGTTAATGTAAAATAACTTTAAAGGACTTAAATTTGTCTAAAAAACATAAAAATTTATTTAACTATTCGATTAATAGACTATATATTCGCGTTATTTAGGTTCCCGAACAGTAAAATCAACTCAAAAATATATTTTGAAATCATTTTATTAAAATGAATAGGCTCAAAGCTTATATGGAAACTCTAAAAGTTCATTCTTCGCAGCCGAATCCTAATTTATACCTTATTTGGTATCTTTCAATTCATAGCTAAAACAGTACAAATGTTTGTAAAACAAAATAACTAATCATCTTAAAAGAGTTATTTTCATCCATAAATTCTTTTCACATAAATTTCGCCCAAAAAAATATATTTTTTCTCAGCACTTCTTAAAGTTTTCAGCATTCAAGTCATGTAGAGAACACAGTGACAAGGCTTCAAGCTCAACAGTCTGTTGCCTTCCACTTAGAAACTATGCTTTAGTGGGTGCTAGATGACGCATACACCATCGTTATGATGTCGAAAACGGCACGGCAATGGCATTTCCTTTTTGCAGAACAAACCCCATGCCCAACAGGCAGAAACGGGAAGGAACAAGTTCCTCTTTTCGGTCGACCAAAATCCCGAAACAACATGGACACAGCTGTTACCAAAAAATAATGACCATGAAAAGCAGCCTTAATGATGCCAACTAATGTTGTTGTTGTTGCACTGTCTGTTGTGTTGTTGTTGTTGCTGTTGTTGGGTGTTGGGGGCAACAGAAGAAACGCTCAACGAACTCATACACGACTCGACTTTAATCTCTGTCTCTTTTCGTTGGCAGGCTGCGGCATGTACAACACACGAACAAAAAAAAAAAATATATATATATATATTAATTGTGTTTTTATTTCGCATAATGTTGTATATAATAATTACACAAATGTGCAAATGAAGTTGTAAATTATGTTGTATCTGGTTTAATTGCACCTTTGGGTACTTACAGCCACTGATTTTTGCCTGGACTCTTTAAAATATCATAAAAATAATGGAAATTCAGTAAAGAAATTGAGCTATAAACTAGCTGATAAAGTTTGGCAACTCTTATTATTTGTAATCTAGACTAGAAGTCTATTTTAAAAGCAATGCTAAACTGCTCCTTTATTAAAATGGGTCAATTTAAGTTGAAATGGACATTTGAAGGCGCTGTTAATGACTTGAAGTACAACATATTTGCCATGATGAGCTCTTGTCTGGCCAAAACAAAAGCGCTCCATCATCAGGCAAATGTTGAAATTATGCTGGAAAAAAGCACCGAAAGGAAAGTTGGAAAACGTGTCTAGGCCTATGCAACAGAGCGTTGCTCTGCCCCCCCTTGGGCTGGGCAGGGTGGCATGCAACATATGTTGCCAGCAGTGAGGCTGTACTATGTTGCAAAATGGAAAATGAAGCGCAACCAAAGACGTTAGTCATGGTTTTGCATAGTTTTGTGCCTGTTGTAACTGCTGTTGTTGCTGGGGTAACAAACACGCTGTCCAGGGCTTAATATTGTCTTAATTGAGGGTTAACCGGCGTTGATGATGCGACTTATGGGCTGTGAGAAGGCAGTCGGTTGAATGGTAAATGGTAAATGCTTAAATGGCTAAACGGGCCTCGACTTAATGACTTTGACAATGTGTGTGCTGGACGATGTCGACTGGCTAATTACACATGAAACTTTGGGCATCGGGCTTATTTAAAACTTTAATTACCATTTTCACATACTGGGCCAACATAATTCTAAAGTTTCTTCATTTCAAATTGGACTTTTACAGGTTTGGTTTCAAAATCGTCGCACCAAATGGCGCAAACGTCATGCGGCGGAAATGGCAACGGCAAAGCGGAAACAGGACGATATGGGTGGCGACAACGATGGCGACTGCAGTGAGACCATGGACAGCGACAATGAGAGCCTGGACATGGGGGAAGCACCCACTCAAAGCAAAAGGAGTCGCAGCAGCAGCAGCTCCCAACATCAGCAGCAGCAACAGCAGCAGCAGCAGGATAATTATCGTCATTAAAACGAATTTACACAAAAATGGCAAATGATATGCATACTACAATACACACTCACAACTACAACTACATACAGCATACAACAAAATTAACAACAACAACAACAATATTAAGCGACAGCTAATAAACTACAACAATAACACTGCAAAAGGTTCTCAACACATTTTTTGGAGCATTTCAGTTATTATTTTGATTAGCTAAAAACACAAAAGGTTTTGCCACTTTACAGTCTTCTGAAGACGTCCATTTTTAGGCTTAATTTGAAAATCCCAATTTCCCTTACCCTTACCCACCCCGACACCCGCCCAATCCCTTGTTTAATATGTGTGTAAATATTTATGTTAATTTGAAAATCGCGCATAGATATATAGAATTTAGGTATTTTGTATTTAATAAACCCGGCTCTAAATGCTAAGTCGTCTTAAGGCACACACTTTAACTGAATTTATTACATACTGTATGTTTAGTTTTATAGTTTCTAAACAGCATAAAAATAAGACGAAAAATATATATGAAATAATAAAGAAAACATTCCTAAAATTAATGTCATTTTGTGCATTAGAGCAGATTTTAGGTTTTTTTCTAATTTTAAATAAAAATATATATATAAATATGCGAGCGATTAAATAATATAATTATATTACAAATAATAATAATTATTATTATGATGATGGCATACTGCAGTAAATTATGTAAAATGTATTTAAATTAAATTGTAATTTTAATTATTTCAAATTGATAAAGAATAAAAGGATAAAATTATGAAAAAGGTAAATAAAATATGGATTTTTTATTATATTAAATTGAGTAAACTAACTATAACTTTATTAAAAATAGTTTAACTCTTCTTAGGCTTAGTTTTATATGAACCTAAAGGGCTAAACGTATATATTTCTTAGCGTATACCTGCAGCTAACCTGGCTAATAACATTATGTACTGTGAAACCCACCTTTGACAAAAGGAACATAATACACATTGCTTAGTCCTAAAGAAATCAGCTCAGTGACACCCACAAGCTGAGTTTTGACAATAGATACAGGGGCTTAGGGCTCATAACAATTACATAGACCGGAAATCTGCTTATAGTCACCCAGGTCTCCGAGTCACCAAGTCAGAGATGACAATCCGTCAAAAATTACCGAGTTGCAGTCAAAAGGATTAAGCCAAAAGAGTTTTCGGTTGGACAACGTAACATACAAAACAAGAATCAAGAACGGAACATCAATGAATGGAAAATGTGTGAAAAGAATCCAACTAAAGTCCAAGAAGTTAATCAATCAACTGTCAATCAAGCGAGCTGAATGAATGAATGAAATTGAAACAGGTTGATGGCAACAATAAGTAATACCGAATTATTAATGCCCTCTGGGTTTGAGCACTTGACGCATTTTTGGTTATTGTGAGCAGATGATGGAGGGCAATAGAGCAACAAGTAGAGAAACCACCTTGGAGTTAAATTCTACTTATATAACACATTGATAGGCTTGTTAGGAATCCGCCTGCTAATGACTCTGTTGCAATCGGCACACATCTAGCAAGTAGTATGGATATAATGGAACCAACATTAATCATACTTTAAGTTTGTGCCTCTGCAGCTTTGTGCAAACAATGCGCGAGAGCCGCTCTTTTGGTCTATGATCTATTCAAAATACCATTAGCATACCGCCGATAATTGACTCGAGAAACCATTAGCGGATCCCAGAGTATGAGTATGAGTATGAGTATGAGTATGAGTATGAGTATGCCATATAATGTGTAAACAGCCGCCGTATTACGTTGTGAAATTCCATTCCAGATCAACAAACAGCAATTGTATAGAGTACTATACAGTTCAGCTGGTTAAAAACAGCAAACTCATTCAGAGAATAACCCACGCAGATTGCACGTTTTGCAATTCTTCAGCACACTTCCGCTTTGCTTGCATTCTCCGGACTCCCGACTACCGAACCCTATAGTTTTTAGTACGCGCCGAAAGTCAACTTCCAGCAATTGACAAACGAGTGTGAATTGCTATTGAATTTGCTATTTCGTTCCAGCTGTGTACAGTATTCACTCGTATGTGTGTGCCGAGTTGCTACGTGATCAGTTCGGCTTTTGGCGATCACCTCTTCGATGAGTTTTTCAGGTAAATCCCTCTAAGCCGCTTATTTCATTCGGAGGTTAATAGAATTTCGGCCTCACAATAAACTGGTGTACGTACGTACGTGTGTCCCTCGAGTATAATTTGACTTGCCTTGCCTGGACCCTGTTAATCTGCTTGCTGAAAAATTGCAAGCTGATGCGGATTGTTCATTCTGTGTTTGCGAATTCAGGTTCGGTTTTGTTTTGTATATAGTATGGTATGTCAATAAATTTGATTAATTGCTTTATTGTTGAGTTAGTGAATGAATGGACTCAGACCGAAGCAGAATTGCATAAGATTTAGAACGGCGCATTAGAAAGATTTACGTGATCCTTGAAAGACGATTGGGAATGTGCTCAACAAATATGACTTATACATTAAACTATGGAGATTTAAAAGGTATTTTTTTGGCTTAAACAATAATCATATTTATTGCAGCCAATATAACAGATATAACGGAGCAATGTGTTTTAAACTGACCTTTTTCTCCATTTTCTAAGAATATTCCTCAGTAAAAAATCGCGTTTAAAAAAGGATTACATAAAATTGACTCTACTTTAAACAGAATAATATATATATTTTTTTAAATCTTATCCATAATTACTAAAAAATTACACGTTTTACCTAAAAATATTCTAAGTTCTTAAGAAACTAAAGACTATAGATAGTTTCGTTACTTGTTTTTCAATTTCAATTGATAGTTTTATGATTTCACTTCAGATGGTTATCTGCTAGCAAATAAGAAAACAATATCCGTAATATAATAATACCGAAAAGCAATCTTAAAGGCCGCACTGAGATCAATAAAGACAAATGCCGTAACAATAGTTTGTGTGCCCCTTTTGGGGAGACGTAAAGAAATACGAACATGAGGACATGTGGAGGACCATAAATAGCAATGGATGCTCATGAGGCCAAAAATGTACTGCACTGTCAGGCGAGAGGCATTTAGCCTGACAATGACAGGCTGCCGGGCAGCTATACCAATCAGCCAATGCCCCAAAACCCAGCCAGCCAGCCAGTGAAGTTGGCCATCAAATTGTTTGGCCTGGTCTGGTCTGGGCCAGAGCAACGGCTCGGCGCCGCAATTCCCCCTCCGCGCAAGAAGAGCTCGGTCTCCTATTCAACTGACACCTCATGAATGTCCTGAAACAGAGAGACACACAGTGTTTTGTTGGGGGGGCGGATGGGAATGGAATGTGGGGCCACTAAATTGTCCCTCGACACAAATTCGAAATCGATAAATGATAAAAATCAACAGAAACTTCATGGATGGGTCTATCGCTTGCTCGCTCCCACATACTGACAATATGGCAAATGGGAAATGGCGGCGATGTCGCTTCATGAAGCTTTTATTGTCTGTCTATTTCTAAGCTTTGTACATGGACTTCCCAAAATCTATTGCTATCCCGCTCGATGGATTAGACTGGCTCTCACTCAAACACAAATACACTCGCACAAACACACACACACACTTACAATTGCACACATATATACAGTCGCTTGTGCAGCAAATTTTCGAAAACTTACCAAATTGTTTTCGTTGTTAGGGTTTGCCGGGTGGATTCCAATGCTGATATACGAGCATTGCAAGTTGGTTCGTTGCTTTTGGACTTCCCCTTTTGCCTGCACCCACCCTTCCCGCTCTGCTGCTCCATTTTGGGGGATGTGTGGATATGTGTGGCTCTCACTGTGTGCTATATACACACTTGGCTGAGTATATTTATGCCTTTTCCATGTGTGTGTGTTTGATTTTCTCTCTCTCTGTCTATTTCTCTGTCTTACTCTAACAGTTGCTGTTTTTTACAGACAACATCGACATTGATTATGCCATGTTTTTTGCTTGGTCTTTGTTTTTGCTATTTACATGAAATTGAATTATTGTTTATGTTTATAGCAAAACAATGTTCGTATGCCTTTTTAATGAGTGTCGCTTAAATTTATGTACATTAAAGGTAATAAACATGACAGTTGAACGAACTCCAATAAGACAAGAAGAGTTGTGTCTATCAAGAGAGAAAAGATGGAAATCGGAAAGCGATGAAGTTGGCATAGTCCTAGTAGCAATTAATCAATTTATTATTAATGTTGGTTTAACTACACCAAGGCTCTTAGATTTATTAAATTTATTAGACTTTTTTAAGGTAATGTTCAATTTAAATTAATAGAATATTATTGAAGATTTTTATTTTATAAACATATATTTTAACAAAAAATATAAACAATATTTAGTATATCAAACAATAATTACAATATAGTATATTCTCCAATGTATAAAATCAAGTATTTATAAAGAAACACAGAAAAATCGGCATTTGGCTTATTGTTAATGAATAGGGTATATAGGATAAATAATGTATGAATTTAACTAAAATTAGTTTATTACTACAATATTTTGCTGCCCAAAAGCATTCTTAATGCCACACAATCAACCGTTGCGAGTTTTGTGAATTTAAAAAAAATTTTAATTAAAATCTAAAGGAAACCCAATTGTCTTGGACTGTTAATGAGCTACCCCGGAGTGTTCAGAAGCCTATTAAAAATGCAACAAACACGTCTCAAAGAAAAGAAAGCAGAAAAACCTCAAGCCCCCAACCAGATTGTAGAGAGAAGGTCAAAATGTAATCAAGCCCAATACAGCAATGAGCTCAAAACAGCTCATCAACTCACCACAGACACACACAGCACGACAGACAGAGAGAGCAAAAGAGAGAGAGATGCTACGCCACGGCATTGAGTGAGTGATTGAGTGTGAGTTTTGTAGCAGAGACCACGCCCACAGCAGTAGCGGCAGACATGCGCAGAGAATGGGAATCAAAATGGCCATGTTAAACGATTCCTGTGTGTTTCAATTCCATTTCGTTGCACTGGCAACTGCGCATGAGAAATACACACACGCAGTCAGGCAGAGTGAGCGAGGCAGAGAGCGTCTATATGTGTGTGTGTGAGTGAGTGAGTAAGTAAGGTGGGGAGCTGGCTTTTTAACGCGCTCGACATGAAAATGAGCAACGAAACGTGCGACAAGCGATGGAGTCCATTTTGAGTTTATTGTTTGATGATTTGAACATTTTATACATATATTGTATTGTGTGCATGTGTGTGTTTGCGCGCTTAAGCAGCTGTAGTTGTATCTCTTTCGTTGCTGTTGTTGTTGTAATTGCTTGCTGTGCGCTAGTTACTTGCTTTAAGCAGCGCATCATCTCTTCACCTCCTGCTTTTAGCAATTTTTTTCTGTACTTTTGCAAAGTGGATTATTGCAGCACTGCAATGCATTTTAGTTGCAATCATTGCACTCTCAATTTCGGCAGCTTCATCAACTGTTTTACTGATATTTATAAGCTGACAACTTTCTCTTTTGTGTGTACAAGTGTACGCTCTGCCCGATTTATTGCTCTTTGATTGACAATTTGGACGGGGAATAGCAATGCGGGGAATGCAATTAATTTGCCATATAATGCATGCGTTACAGCTCCTCATCAATTTCTATTGTTTAAACGTTTGTCACCTCTCTCTCTGCGTGATTCTCTATCTCTATCTCGTTCTCTCTAGCACTCTTGCCGTCACGGCACAGTTTATTAATTGTCCATTTTTATGCCTCAAATCGCAGAGAGACAGCCAGACATCTATTGTTATTAATAGGCATTAAGTTTTTAAATATGACTGCAACGAATTGCGTTTTTTTCCACTTATTGTTGGGCAGAGTTAACTATGTAGATGGTCTTTGAATGACAATTGCAGGGTAGTTGAAAAGGTTCTACGATTGCTAATTGAGTTGGCTGTCAATTCAGATATTTTATTATTATATTCAATTAATATGCATATTAGTTAGCACATTTGTTACGCAGCGTTGCTACGCTTTAAATTTTTTTAATAATTTGTAAAAATTTTTTGTTCTCTGATTTAATTTTAAAAACTTAAACTTATCATTCTATTATTTTCACTGCCTTAAATCTAGCAGCGAACTTGTAGTAATCCTCATTGAGTTCTACTTAAAGGTATTCTCCACAAATTGAATGAAATACCCATAAAACTAGTTGCCAAACTCAATAAACTGTTGAACAATGGCAGAGACAATCAATACGACGAGTAGATGCAATTCACACTGCTCCGACATTAAAGCCAACTAATTTATGGCCTTTTAATTTAATGGGTTGGGCTGAGAAGTGTCTCTCATTTAGCGGGGAAGTGAACTCAATTCCGGGTGGGTTGTCGCCTTGCAAAATCAAACTTATAAAATGCTACTACACATTATTCCATTTATCTATTCACATATGACATTAGAATTGCTACTGTGTTACCATTTCAAGTTCATAATCTATCACATTTGAGGGTTGCAACCCAAAAAAAAAGGAGCAAATCGTATAAATTTATGCTACAAATGTTCTTCATTTTGTTTCTATTTTTTTCCTTTTTCGGCTGCTTATGTGGAAAATTTTTAATCTATAAATATCTATAAAAATCAATTTTGTGTTCACGCGACAGTTTAGCTCGGATTCGGGTTCGGGTGCGGGGTTTGTGTGGGGATCAGTGAACTGGCAGCCGGATTAATTGCAGATGTTATGATTTTTTGTGGAAATGCGAAATATTTTGCGATATATTTTTTCCACACAATTTGATATGCTTGTGTGGACTTTTCTGCTTGACTGAATAAGTAGTTTTTTAAAATTATTACAATTTTTAGAATACTATATATGAGAGTATCGTATCTGGAAATATTTAAGAGAAACTGCAGCTGGTTTCATCGTCCAAATCGTGATAAAGATCAAAATGTCATAAAGTACACAAAGAATGTAATTGATAAACAGCAAACAAACAACACGATAACTAATTATACCAAGGATATATGGAGAAAACTGCCATCAACTTCCAATAACGATGCCAGCCTGTTTTTTGGCTTTTCAAAAACCCATTTATCACACTTTAGACTCGATTCTATCGCCTTTGATCGTATGTAATTCGCTGCCAAGCTGCGCAATTAAAGATCACCCAAAAATGATAGGAAGCCGAGAATCCAATTCCAAAAGACTCATTGAGCTGAAAAATTAGCAGGGATAATGGCAGCGGTGACAACACACAGGAACAGACAGTATAGGGGACAATTCAGGTCGTGCCAAAAGTCGACTCAGCTGCGTTGTATTGCTTCCGTTCTTACGAGGGGTTGATCTGGCCCAACAAATGCACAATCTGGTTCAGCTTCAGGTACCCAGGATCACTAAGGATCAGGCACGCACGCACAACCGGAAATCGGTTCATTGAGTTCAATTTCAGGTTTATGTCCCTTAACTTTCTTGCTTTGACAATCTGTTCGACTCTTGGAGAGTTTCACTCTATTCTTGCTGCTACACATACTATATATATAGATAATTTTTCTCTTTTGATTGATCACCATCACCCAATTAGTGTAAATGCGATTATGTATATGAGTGTGAGGATATAAACAATCGCTGTTTTTGTATGGAGGGGAAAGTGAAGAAATTTCGTGCGCAGAAAACACTGGGAAAAATTGTGGGGCAAGTTGGGACAGCTGTGAATAAAATATGCTTTGATGTTATTAACGAAAAAATATAAATAAAAATTGTAAGAAAATATAAATAATTCAAAACGAATGAAATAAATCAAATTTGAAATATTTAATATAAAAAAAACCTAATATATTTCTGAATATTGTTGTAATTATAAAATTATTCTTTCTGATTGTAGAGTCAATTTTAAACCATTCATTAATAAAATACATGAATTTCTGTAATTAAGCAACTATACATTAATATTAATATTATTAAAATTATTTAGAACATTTCCAATAAACGGTTTCATTTCCCATGTTTTCTTTTTTGTTCATTATTCATAGCACAATTTCTCTCAGTGTATTATCTCTATTGTGTGACCTTATTAGTGCACAAATTACTTTTCACTGCCACTGTCAGTCCCTCATCAAAAACGTAGCAAAACACTCGGCTGACTCTCAAATACAAAAGGATTTTTGCTAAATTAATTTTTCCCAATTGACTTTTGGACATATACAAAGCAAAAAAAAATTACAAACAGAGGGTTGATCATTGAGCCCCTCTATTACTCGATCCCTCTCCCTTTCTCTCTCGCACACTCTATGTGTTTCATTTCGCTGCTGCTTTATTGTATCAGTTTTGTTGCTCATTCTTTACCCTATCATTAACCGATCATATTGAGGGTAAGGCCAAGCACCTAATTAGGGGTTGATTCTCATGGTGTTGTCATTTTTTGTGATTTTGTGTGAAATTGCTGGAACTTTAACGGTATACTCGATATGAGAATTGTCATCATTAACGCTGCGACATTAAGTTGGCGCCAATTTCAAATTTGGCTTACGAATAAAGACTTGAATTAACATTTAAATTGAAATTAATATTAGTTAGTGGAGTAAACATATGAAAATTAAGAAGAAAATCTGATGGGGAAACGCTAATTAAACTAGTGTGTGTGTGTGTGTGTGTGTGTGGAGAAGTAATTAGCGAAATCCTCTCTTGTCGTAATCTACGAAATCGTAAAAATATGTTGAACGACAAAGTCGCAAGTTATTATTATTGCAACATTCAAGGGAGAGAGGGAGAGCGGGAGAGAAAGAAATGGGAAGCACCTAAAAACATTTAAGCAAATTAGCTGGAAATGCAAATGTAAAAATGACGACGACGCCAAGGATGCTACCAGTTACATTTAACAACCCTCTGCCACACATGTGTTGCTCTCTCTCTCTCTCACTCTCACTCATCTAACTCCCTCTCGCTCTGCTTGTGTGCTTTGTAATCCACACAAAAACCATCTTGAGAAATAATTAAGATGTATGTAAATGGAGAAAATGCTAAAATTGTTAAAAGCATAATATTTCTTTGACTACCAACCCAAACTGAAGCAAAACCCAAAATCCGTACGTATCCCCTTCTCTGCCCAAGGGCCCATACCCATAACCCAAGTTCAAATGATGTCGCACATGTGTTGTATTTTTTGTTTTTAGCAAAGTTATAGCCAAGTGCTCATATATGAGTTTGTGTATGAGTGTGTGTCTGTAAGCCATATTCTAATTCAATTATCACGTGGGAAACAATGGCAGCTACATTTTCTAAAGCAGAGAGAGAGAGAGAGAGAGCGAGTTTTGGGGGGAAAATTCGCAGAATTGTTTCAAGTGACACTAAAAGCTTTGTCAGCGACTTGTGGTAATACATGGAGATATGTCTCATTTGGGGTCTGCCCCACTTGATATATGGCCCTACTTAGAATTGAGCAAAGCTTTACGTTATTTAGTAGACGCTTGAATGATATATACTTGAGCATAAGTTGAGTGAAGTGCGACAATATATAAATCAACGTACATATTCCACAAATACACGTAGTCAAAGAGTTTTAACTAAGCACACAATTAATTAAAATATAGAAAAAAGGTTTCTTAAGAAAATTTAATAGGACTTCAGAAGAAAAGCAACTTAAATATGAAAATAATCGAAATAGATACGTTGTGTTACTATTAATTATATAAGACTATTTGTCTAATTGGGAGAATGGTGAATTTTAAAGATAAACTATGTAAACATCGCAAAAAATTTTAAATAATAGCTAAATTAAATCTAGAGAGCGTTGGGATTGCTTAAATTATTTTTACATTTTAAAAAATGCAAAAAGAAAATATTGTCATTTTCTTATTAGACATACATTCCCAAAATGCTTTTTTTTACTTCTGTTAGCCATCTCAATTAGCTAATTAAACTACTATAATTTGTCTCTGGCACGTATTCTCATAAATTTCGAATCGTTTTAGATTTTGGCCCATCTTTCAGCAAAAATACACAAAGCAAACCGCAAATGTCTAAAGTTTACTTTGGAAAAATATGCCAAAAATCTACCCACATCCATAAATTTTGGAAAGTTGGCTCACAGTTTTCTCGGCAACGACACCGCAACGTAAACAAATTAACTAAATCAGTTTCTAATTGCAATTAGTTGGAATATGTATGTAGTTGGAAGAACAAATGGTTTGGGTTGTTTGTTTCTTTGCGGCTTACAAAAGAAACTTTGTGCTTAAAACGAGGTAAATATGGCAATTAAATAAATGAGTTTCTAATTTATATGTAGCATCAACCTTAAGTAAATGTGTAAGAAAAATTTTAAAATTAACTCAACGGCTAAGAAAAATAAATTGAAATACATATTGTTAGTCCATACTTTACTCAATCAATTTAGGCCAATTCATAAAGCATTTTAATGTGCTACACATAAGGCGCAAAAGCTACTCAAAGTCAAACAGAGTATTAAGCAATATTTTCGATAGAAACATATCAGAAACTCTGTTTAGTTTTCTACTTACCAAACGGCAAAGCATTTAACTTTTACAAATAATGTCAAAGGACTTGCACATGTGTTAACTACAATAATAATAATAGTAATAAAAGGGAAATACGCCAACGTATACACAAAATTTCTAATTCTAATTACAAACAATAAAAGGCAAATGGTATAACATACTAGAGAGTTCATAATCCATTTTGGGACAACGAACGCGAAGCGAAATTAATATTCAGATTTATGTATTAATAGCATTACACGGTATACTCGCAAACTGGGCAAAATGGGGTGCCACACATCTCATATGGGGGTCAATTTGTGCTTATCGTATAATTAGAGTGAGGTCCAAAACTCCCTTACATCACTACCAACCAACCAACATCACGACCACATGCGACCCATGAATGGGAAAATCTGTGTGCGCGGCAAATAGCAAAAGTCGCATAATTAATCTGCTTATGTGTTGGCCAAATGGGCCAAGTACTGTTACAGATCGACATCTATACGGGTGTGACTAAGTAATTGCAAGTAATACTCGTAATACTCGTTAGATTAATAAAACAATTTCATATAATGCCCGACCCTCTCAAGACTCTGTGCCAGTTGTTAGTGGTGTAAATCATTTCTTACTATGTTTTCTTTGTTAATTGAGCAGCATTAAGTTCAATTGTTAACTTGGCTAAAGTTTTCGAAGAGAGTCTATATTGAAAATTTGGCTAAAATAGCTTTTATCTTAGGTTACAAGCAAAATATATTGTATTTCTTAACTACATATATTTTCTGCTGAGCTATTATTGGGCTAGATCTATTAGGATACAATCGGGTGATAAAATTCAAGTGTTTCTTATATAAAGTGATATATATTAAGCTGCATAGAACTGTTAGACCTTGAACTGTCTTTTTTTCTATACTAATTTACATGCAATATATCAATATTGAATTGATATAGTTACAAAAAATTTGTATATCATTATTTGAAAGCTCTAGATTGTAGAACCACTAGTTCCAGTCAACTTTTGGCAATCGCCTCATCAGGCATAAATCATATTCGTGCCGAGCACATACTACACACACAAAAAAAAAGGAACATAAAAATTACAGAAGTGAAAGACTATCACATAAGTTATAAGAATTGGCAAGCTACACGGCGTCAATAAATAAACAAAAGGCGTATAAGGCAATGGCTTTTTTGTATGGTCTCCAAGACCAAAACTACTACTGAACTCTTAGCATTCTATACGGCAAAACCACTCCCACGCAAACACACACACGCACACCTATATTTATGGCTTGCCACAGTGGAACATTTGCATTTTACCATACATACTATACTCGCCTGGGGAACAGGCTGAGCAAATGACCGCTGCTACCTTTTACCAAAATCCATACACCACTCGAGATGAAAAGTTTGATGGAGTGGGGTGTAGAGTGGCAAGAAAGAGGGAGGGGTGTGGGGAAGGGAAAGTTTCGCGCAATCAAAGGCCGTCTAGCGATTTGCCATTTTCATACACATGCGAGTGGAGCAACGCATTCAATGTTCTTATTTGAAAATGCACTGTAAGAAAACCATTACTAAAACAAAAGAGAAACATATTTTAGAACTATAGTAAGAGTATTTAAACCTATTACTATAAATTCGCTACGTAAATGCGTTTCTTTCTTCAAAAATAAATTTCCGATGCGTTCTGTTAGGGTTTCTTAATTTCTATGTTCAAGAATATAATAGCTAACAATCTATTAATCCTCATAGTTTCAATTCTATCAACTATTGTGTTTTTAACAGTGTAAAGTAAAGTGAAGCATAGACAGGGGAACGGAGCAACATATATCATTGTCTGGCCAAAAAATGGTGAGACCGAATACCAGAATGCAATGTATACCCCAACGAATCCAATGAATCCAACGCGAATCCAAAAGCGAATCCAAAGCGAATCCACAGCGAAGCAACCTGCCGTCGTTGTCTGATTTATGATGCTATTTAGATTTCACGTGATTCGTTTTCAATGTGCGCGCGTCCAGCGCAAAGATAGAAAAAAAATTGCGCACAATAAATCGCGGCCACTACTAGCACAAAATGCAAAAAAAATGAAAAGAAACAAACTAAAAGAATTTCAAAATACAACAGAAAAAATTGGAATACTTCACAAAAAAAAAGGGGCCAATAAAACAGAATCTATGCTAAAAATTACAACACACAGCTGCGTGTGCATAAATCTCCACACAGATCTGCCAATGCAATTTTTAGAAAAATTAAAAAAGCCCGACTTTCTGGCTAAAGGATTCAAGCAACCCATTCAAAATGTAATAAAATTGAAAACTAAAAGAAAAGTAAATATAAAAGGCGATGTGTGAATGCTCTGTACAGACAGTCGTTTAGTTAAAAAATTTAGAACATATTGTATTTATAAAAAATAGTTTTCTAAGGCAGCTATATTTTAAACATACATATATTTCACATACCTACTTCATATATAGTTTTCTAAAGCAAGTATATTTAACATATATAATCGGTTCTAAAATCTTTTAACTATACAACTGTTTAGTAAATTCTTAAAAATAATAATTACATTTTTTCAGATACTGTTTCTGCAGTAGTACTTTAACTATTAACTACTTTCATTTATTATTTATATAATATTATTTATCATTCAATTATTGTATCAAATAATTATGCTAAAAAGATAAAGGCAATCCGATAAAAAAAACACACATAAATCAATAAATTTGTATTGAACATAAATACATTAGAGCTATGAACTTATCTCTAATGTCCCATTTTCAATGAGTAACGTATTGCATGACAAATTTATAATACCCTTTCTTAGATGGGTAAGCCAATTCGTTGCAGCTACAACTTGGAAACGCAAAATTGAAATTTGCATCTCGCGTCGAGTTCTTGTTGTTGTGTGGCTTATCAACTATTAAACGCAAATGGCGTCATATTTAGCATGAAATTGGCCAAAATGAAAATGATATCGATGTCCCGTTGCCCTCTGCCCTCTGCTCCTTCCAGTCAGTTTGTAGTTGTAACCGTATTGCCAATTTCAGTTCTGTGATTATGACGCTCGCAATTCGCATTCGATTTGCATATATTTTGTGTGTAGCATGAATAATCGAGACCCAAACCTAGATCTCGCTCTCTCTCTCTCTCTCTTGCTCTCACATATTTAGACGACCCTCTCAGAGCGACAAGTTCATGAGCTCTGCCGATTGACTTTGAATATTAGCTAAAGGCCGAGAAGGACATGCCAACAGGAGCAGGGGAGTGGAGGGAATATGGAGGGGAAATTGCCAGCTGTAATTGACATGCAAGTTGAGCGCATTTTGGACGCCGATTTGATATCCAGTTGTTGCTACACAAAACAGAACGCATATGATTACTGGAACTGGAACTCATGCATTTGATTTGATTTGATTAATTAATGTACACAACAACAGCTTAACTTGTAATTGTTGTGTGTGTGTGAGAGTGTGTGTGTGTGTATGTTAATAGAAATTAATTAATCTACGCATATTGCACACTACATTTGAATGCGAATGCCAGACTGAGATTGATTGCCAATAGGAATAGCTAGAAATCGCATGGCTGCTACTGCTATCTGACTGTCCAGCTGATTTATTAAACAGTTCATTAAGAAATATACTTAAAATTAAATAATATGCAAGAATTAAGGGAAATGTACATAGGGAAATCGCTGAAGAAATGTACCTAGAGACAAGTACACAGCCACATGGCAAGGATAGTGTACCTAGGAAGAGTAGTAAGGAAATGTACCTATCGTTATCGCTTAGAAAATGTACCCAGCGAAACAGCTAGGGAAACGTAACTGTGTGGTATTGGTAAAGAAATATGCTATGCTGGGGAACAAAAATATAGAAAGCTTTGAAAGAATCAAACGTAAGCAATCCTATATATAAAGATGCAGTTCGATTCTCAGGCCCTAAAGTAGGATTTCAGTCAAATTCGATTAATTTTAGTTACCTCAATAACTGGCATAACTATTATTTCCCCTTAACTAAATTACCAACATTAATTTTAAGAATTCCTATTCATAATAAGTCATTGTAAATGAATACATTATATTCAATTTACAGCTGTTATATTGGATTATGAGGACCTTACCCATTTCGCACCATTTGCAGCTGTTCATCTCCTTTGCCATAATAAATGACTACCAGACATGTCTCACAACATTACATAAGACGTAAATTATCATAAACAAATTAAAAAAGTTCGTGATGTGTCATTTTGACAACAGGACTAACAGGGGAGAGACACCGACCGACCAAACAAGACAAACAACAACAGTGTAAGGGTTTAATGTTTTTTAAAAGTAATAAGCAAATCCTCGTGGGTGGTCTAAAGAGTTCACCGAAAAGCCCACTCAGCAGTCTTCATGATACCAGGAAACTCACCACACCACACCATACCACACCCCGTCCTGATGACGCAAGGTCTCTAAGCACAAAACGTAAATCCAATTGGAGCCTGCTACTGGGTTGGGTCTCAAGTGTTGAAATAGAAACAGCCCAGTGGGACGAGTGCGCTGCCCAGGGACTGCTACCAGAATTCTAGAGTTGGGCCTTTTTAAATATAATTTATTTCGTCAGCCCTTATACCCTTATGCCCCCACACAAAAAGGGGTTGCTTAAGTGAATCACAGCAGGAGTCGGAACCAAGGGAGTTGCCGTGCAAAAACAATCACTCAACATTTTGCAAAAACTTGACTTACTTGACGCCCTCGTATTGTTTTCATAATTTGATTACATTAAAAGGCAACAAAACAGTCAGAAATTGCATTGTAACGAATTCTAAATACACTAACAGTTATAGAAGACGCTATTTTAATTAACAGAAAGTAAACATTTTATTTATAATAACATTTACTACAAGAATCTAAAGAACTAAGTTAAAGTATTCAAAAAAGTGTATTTATTTCTTTAACTATTTAAAGAAAATAAGTATATAAAATGTATATAAATTCTCTGGAATATTTTAAAATTAAGAGTTACTTTTCAATATCAATGTTGTTAACTGCTCACTTAAATTCTCTAAACTTTATAGTGTAGTTCAACTGCAGCACAAATTATGTGTCCATCGAATGTTACCAACTGCCTGACAAACTTAACAGACTCTTTTCATTGTTTGCTGGAGGCGCAGAAACTTGTAGCATTTTGTTTGTGGCCGAATTGAGGACACGTGACCTGGTCACGTGGCTCAAATACCCTGGAGAAGTGAGGGAGCAGCGAGTGAGCGAGAAATCGGCGTGTCAACTCACATGTAATCACAACAAACATGTGGCCATGACTCGAAAGGACTACTACTATTGGATAACTGATATCAGGACATACAATGAAATTGCCATTAAGCGTTTAATAGTTGCTTGTTGGCACATCCCACGGATTGACAAAGGCGGCAAACCGGAAAAATTGAGCAGAGGGCAGCGAGCAGCAGGAGAATCATAAACCCAAAACAGCAGCAGGGAAGGCAGGACGGATATCTGCGGTTGGCCGCGTGCCGACGCCTCATCATTCATGTGGATGTCGTGGTTTTGCTGCTCGTTTAATGTTCATGTAAATTATGCGCCAAAAATTTAAATTGTAATCATTAGAGATAACATTTTACAGAGTTTACAAATCGTGGGATTTGTTTTCAGCCAACAGCCATTAAAAAAGTGGGCTAAACAATACGCCAAACTGGTTTAGTGACGGGGGTAGGAGGGTTGTCATATCATTAGGGTGTTAACCCAAACACGTGTTGAAATTTTTGCAGCTAAGAAGCAAACTCTTTTGAAAAACGCTGACCATAAGCTGAGGTATTAAGCATTCATTGACAGGGGTTGACTACTGAAATTTACTTGTAGAAGTATATATTTTTGATAGAATCGCATAAGGAATTGTATAGGTAAATAAAGCTTAAAAAAGAAATTCGAGACTGAACCTAAAAAAGAATATCTTAGCCAAATTAATATCAAATTGCCCCACCTAAATCGGTAAAAAGTAGAACACAGCAAGCGTTCTAATACTAGTTAACCCCTCGCTTTAACTCCTGCCCTTATAAAGACCCCCAATACACCCCTAGGTAAAAACGCAACAATATGCGGAAAATACACAAATATTATGCCATACAAAAAAACAACAGCAAATGCAACTTTGATGGCCAAACTGAGTCGACATATTGTAAAACTATAAAAAAATGTATATAATTCGTGCAAATCTCGGATCGTAAAAATTGTGCAAATTTCGGCAATGCTGAAAAACCGCAACAAATTGCAGAACAGTCAAAGCCGAGGGTAAATTAGTATAAAGACCAACAACAAAAAAAAAACAAAACACAACAGAAACGAAAAGAAAGAAACACGCGAGTGTGCAACATAAAAATGGCAACATAATGTGGCAACATGGCCGCGCTTTGAAGCGTCCGTTGTCGCAGAAAAAGTACATAAAAAATTATAGATTTTCATCTTTGCATATTTAACTTTTATCGTCTGGCAGTTCAGATCTCATGTGTGTGTTTTGCCCCCACAAGCTGTAGGCTTTTATGGGACCACAGCCTGAGCGTAGGCATAAAACAAATGTCATACTCAAAAGGTGGCAAGAAATCATATGAAGATGGAGATGGAGATGGAGACGAAGACCCTTGCCGACCAAATCCGCCCATGTCATAAAGGTGTTGTGTGTATGCGATTGTTGTAGATTTTTGCATAATCGTCAATTCTTGATTTTAAAATTTGAGTGCATTTGGGGTCGACTGCGATTGGGTTTGCCAATGTCTTGGTCAACAATAAAAATTCATTTTTATAATCTATACATGTGTTACACCAACAGCAGTAGTAACAACATCAGCAGCACCACCACCACCACCAACAACAACAAACAATCATTGTTGTAAATAAATATTTATTACTATTTTACGATTGATTTTAGGTTAGCTTCAGGCTCAAGCCCCACAGCTATTTACCAAATAATGCCATTAAAATGAAGCAAAAGCTTGAAGTGCTTGAAAAGAATTACTAAATCTTAAGTACTATAACTTAATTTCAATGCTTTGTGAATTGGATAATGACAAAGCGAATGTGGATATGTATAAACTACTTTTCAATTGATTAAAAATATTTAAAAAGCTTAATTATCTAAAGGGTTAAAGATATAGCTGGAAGGATATAAATATCTATACGACTTAAGAAACAGTATATTTTCAATTAAACTATTTCTAAATTGTATCTGTAGTAACTAGTATTAACTAGAAAAAATTGTCACTAAACCTAGTTAATCAATTAGTTATTGTTAAGTTGTTAAGAACTATATAAAACTCTTTTAAGCTAATGTACTACCTCCTCTGACTTTTAGAAACTCAATTACAATCAATTTATACCTCTAAACTTATAAAATTGTATACTTTTTGAAACTCTTAGCGTCTAATACACTAAATACCTTATAAATATGTATTTCTGATTACCAATCTTAGGAATTCCTTTTACTTTATTTTAATTTTTGCAATGTCAATTGGTTGTACAGCTCTTATCTACAGTGCTGCAATGCTTGTTGCCATTGAATCCAGTGGAGATTCATCAAGAGGATCGCAGCAATCGTTGTGGCAGCTCCACTAGCAGATAGTACAGAATTTTGAGCAGCCAGACCAATAGATCTCGTAGAAAGGTCCCGAGCATTGCGTACCGCATGCAAAACGACAGCACCTTAGCCACATTTTGAATTTTTAAACAGAAAGGCAAAGGTTTAAAAGTTCAAAGAAATTGTCCCAAGCAGAATTCATATTTGCAGCTAATTATAACATTTAAGAAACATTAATTAACACGTTGTATTAAGAACTTGCAGCATAAATAACGAAAAGCTTACCTTTTAAAATCACAAACTAGTAATAGAAAACTGCTGGGAAACAAAAATTTATGAATTCTACTATACTGGAAAACTATGGCACGACTTACTACAATGAAAAATATGGACTTGTAAAGTAAAAAGCGTACATAAATTCAATTAAATTTAAAATGAGATTAAAGGGGAATAATTTTATAACGATATGATATATAAAAGTATCATAGATATTATTAACATTAATAAACAAAATTGGATTATTTACCAACTTAACTTGAGATAATTGCAAGTTTCATGAACCTTCTTTAATTTTTTATAAAATTTCAAAAAGCTTTTGATAACTCATGCAATTGCAATTTAACTAATGATATCATAAATAAATGAAAACTTTGATTTACTAGCGCTGACAATAAAACCAACATTAAATAAAGTGCAAAACCCCGGTACCAAAAACAGAGAAACAAAAGGGATAACCCTAAACGAAGTCACAGAGCGTGGCGAACCCACTTAAGTGATGCTCTCCATCTCTCTCTCTCTCCCTCTCTCCCACTTGGACTATCTCTGTCTCTTGGCATGTGCAGTGGAGCGTAAGACAAAAAGGCTAAGGGGGGAGGAATGAAATGAAATGAAATGGTATGAGCTGAAATTGCGTATTAGCCACGCTGGCAGACCAAAGCGAAATCCAGCCAAATGCGCAATAGCAAACATCGAATGCGAGAAATGTTTGATTTCCCCTCACTTCTTCTACTGCCAAAAGCTATATCATCGATATGCGCACAAATGAAATCAAATGGATGAGCATACAGCAATTAGTGTACATCAATTTGGTAGAAGGAGAGCATGAAGTTTCCACAGGTGTTGTGTCCCGGTTCCTTAGCACCTCTTTGGCTGGCATTAAAATGCCATAAAGTGGCAATTAAAATCTTATTTTCGCTTATTACATTTTGTAAGTGAAGCTTAAAGGGGAGGAGGTGTTGGGGAAGAGAAAGTAACACAGCTGCAGACGCCACCAATAAACACGTTTAAAAATTATGCTCATGCCACGCCTTTTTTTATATCAAGAATTTGTCGCCAGAGTTTCCACCTGTTTCCACTTTTTTTTTAAGCTTTTTTTTCTGCTGCTGCTTTTTTGGCTCGCGTAATTGAATCATTTTAGCGCCATTTATTTTCTTAGGGCGCACTAGGTAGTGTGGAAGGGGGGTGTTGGGGGTCGTGACATTTGTAAAACAATTTCTATTTTCAAAATGAAATCCGAAACAACAATAACAACAATATTAGGGGAAACAGACGCTGAGAGCAGGCACATAAATAATAATGCGTTAAATTTATGCGTTGATTAATGTGAAGCAGTCAATCTGCATAAGCGAGCGGAAACGGAAACTGGAATGGGAATGGTATTGAAATGGAGATGGCAATAGAAATGGGTATGGAAATGTATGAAAATGGCAATGAAAGCGATAACTTTTGTGCTTCTCAGGTGTTGCCAGCACTCAAAACAACAAGTTCATATGAATATTGAATATTTTGGCGAGCACTCAAGTTGAAATAGAGCGCTAGACGTGAGCCATGAGTGCATGAGCTCTTTGCACAGTGAAGTAACTAATTAAACAACAATTTTTATCTATTTTATTATATACATATTAATAAGTCATTGTTTTTGCATAATAAGTAATGAATCAATTGAATCTACTCGTCGATTAAGCCAAGCATAAACGATAAATTAATGTGAATAACAAACTATGCGATTGTATCGATATCTATTCTAGCTCGATAGACGACTTAGAATAACTAATTCGCCAGAGAGTAATTAACAAATGCAGTTATACTAGTTTTATAAGACTGCGCTCTCAATCTCCACAGCTTACAGTAAACACCGAGCACAATTGCACAGAATTAACTAAAACTCTGCACAACTAACATAACATTTTTATGTTACTCGAAATAACATATTGCATGACTTCATACTAATTACAAAATGTATATAAAACTATCGTTCAATCGAGCGATCACTGTACTATGATTCAACTCAGTTGCGCTTCATGACAATTTTATATTGAACGTTGCACTTATTTTAAGCGTAGCTGCTAAACGGTTAACAAGTGGAAAAGTAAACAATACTTAATATTAAAAACAAATAAAATGATAACAAATATTTTCAAAATATGTTTGCTGCATTTATTGGTTACTTGCACCACAGCGTTACGTGAGTTGAAAGTTTAGAAATTTACTGGAATTTATTTCAAATACAATTACTTTTGCAGACAAAGAAATCAGAAAATGTCACTTTGGCGATGATAAATGTATAATGGACACCATGAATCACGTTATAAAGCATTATCCGAAGGGAATACCTGAAATCGGATTGAAGCCAATCGATGTGGTCGATATAGCTGATGAAAATCTAGTAGAAACCGATAAAAATAGTGGATTCTGGATTGGTGTTAACCTAAAGAAACAAGTTAATTATGGTTTCGAGAATGTAACCATTACAAATGTGGAGGGCTTCGAAAAAGATCCGACCATTAAGCATCTAACGATATCCGGACATATACCCAGCTTAGTGCACAAGGGTCTGTTCGATTCGACAATACACATCTGGTTTGTCACCATGAATATGTCGGGTGAAGCCACATCGGAATTTCAGAATATGCGTTTCACCCTGAAACTAAAAGTTCGTATGGAATATCGAAATAACAAGCGTTATCTAAACATTTACGAGCTGGTACCCACTGTCAAAATAAGTCGGTGAGTTTTTAACACATAGCTATAATCATGTTATAATAACATAACTTTTATATGTATGTATGTAGCTGGATTCTTTGGATGGAAGATCTATTCAGTGAGAATACTGATTTGAATTTCTTAGTAAATCGTATCTTCAATGAACGTTGGCTAGAAGTTTGGAATGAATGGGAACAGACTATATTGGGTATATTCTCTGGCGTCTTTCTGGGCATGATTAAGGGTACATTCGATAAGAATTCGTACGATGACATGTTTTTACATGATACATAATTACGCTATAAATATAATATTTCAAATGGTGCTTTAAAAAAATTGAAAAACAAGCAAAGTGTGATTTTAGAAAGCAGCTGCAATGATGTTTTGTATAGTTTTTAAGTGAAATTTCAGCTGTTGAAAAAACATAAGTGCAAATGAATTAAAATTTCCGAAAAATAAATACCATAGCTAAATCCAATATCCAAAAATAATTTGCAGTTTTATGTATCCGTGTGTACAGTTTTTAAAAGAATTAATATTATTCAAACATATAACAACATCATTCATGAATAGTTAGTTCTTCTTCAGAAACGTGTTTTATAAAAGCAGTAATACAAGTTTTATGCAATTGCTCTGTTTCCCCCTCTCTCTCTTTTACATAGCTATAGCTATACTATGTCTGGCCACATTTTAAGCGGTTTTGCTAGACATTTGTTAGATAATATATTTCTGCACTATTTTGAAAACTTAGTTATTCGAAAGAATCTAATTCAGTTTAGGAATAGAAAACATTTTTGAAAACCGTACACAAGTCCCTAGTTATAAGTGACCCAGTTAGTGTTTAATGAGTTAAGAAAATTCCGGATATTACACAATTGTACTTATAGGTAATTCTAACTATAAGTCTAGTGTAATTATTATCATTAAGTTAAGCTAATGAATGCATTAATACCAGTTTTTAAAAGCTGCAAGCCGGCTCTCTCATTGTCGTTTACTCTAGCTACAGTGAATTCACGCTATCAAGTACTTTACATTATTTAGATATTATTTTTATTTGAAAATAGCACTAAGTGGAATTCAACTTGCCATCACTGTAATCTAAAAATTATTATTGTTGTTCAACTGGTTCTTGATTTGTAGCGATTTTAATAGTCAGCTTCATGCAGCTCACTTATTTTAATCAAAGCAACTAAGCAATAAGCACATGAGCGGAGTAGCAACTAAAAAAAACTAATAAATATGTTTCCTTATACTATTTGCACAAGTTTCTTACTCCTGTTATTTTCAACTCTTTGCCTAGCATTACGTAAGTCAGAAATTTTATACAGAACTTCAGTTAAATCTAATGAATTCGATTAAATTTACAGCCAAAGAAATCAAGAAATGTCACTTTGGAGATGAGAAATGTTTGATAGCTTCAATGAACTACGTTATAAAACATTATCCGAAAGGTATACCTGAAATCGGTCTAAAGCCCATTGATGTGGTCGATATAGTGGATGTTCGGCTGCTGGAAACCAATCATAGATCACCCATTTGGATACGTGTAAAGTTATCGAATCAAGTGAGTTATGGATTCGAGAATACAACAATAACCAAAGTCGAGGGTTTTGTAAAAAATCCCACAACCGCCTCTGTAACGATCTCAGGGCGAATACCAAGTCTAGTGCATCAGGGCTTATACGATGCCACGTATCATATATCCTATATAACTATGAATCTATCGGGTAAATCGACGTCAGAGTTTCTGAATTTGCGATTTACGTTGAAACTGAAAAACACAATAGAGTTTCGCAATAATAAACGTTATCTAAACGTTTACGAACTGGCGCCAAGTGTCAAAATAGATCGGTGAGTGCTTAAAACAAACAAGTTCTAAATAGTTCCAAAAGTAACAAAAATAAAACACTTTGTAAATAGCTGGATACTGTGGATGGATGATCTGTTTACGGAGAATAGCGATCTGACGATTATGGTAAATCGTATATTCAATTCCGGCTGGGTTGAAATTTGGAATGAATGGGAAGCTCCGATACTGGAAACATTTTCCGGTGTCTTTTTGGGCATGATAAAAGATATATTCGATAAGATTCCATACGATGAGCTGTTTTTACCTAGTCTACTATAGCGTCTCGTCAAGTGTTAAATGAAATATTGGCAACAGAGCCGGAAGTTTAACAGTCGACTGAATACTTTACAGTGGTGTAACATTTTTTGGTTGTGTTGTATGTAACGAGTTATTATAGAAAAGGTATTTCAAAACTAAAAATTTATATTAATATATAGATAAAGTTATTAAAAAAGGTTTTAGCATTGATTAAGGCATTACATAGAGTTAGCTTTCAAAAACTATATATAAGTGAACCTGCCGTTATATACGATTTTGAAAAGCTCATCAAATTAAATGATACCCAGTCCCACTGCTTCAGTCCCGTTCCCCTGTTACATTATACCAAATACGTAGGCATTTAGCGAAACATTTATATCATTATTACACATAAGGGGGAATTTGGCTCGAAAGTCAAATTGAAAAAGTCAAAAAGCGTTTCCAGACATTTAAGCGCGAAAGACCCACAGCCCGCAAGGGTGGCTAAAGTAGCCCACCCACGGGGGTTGACAGCGAGCGCTATACCAAAAGCCCGGAACGGAAGTACTAGCAGCTAAACGACAGGCCCACCACTACCACCACCACCAACTCCACCACCAGACAAACAGACTCAAACCCAGCCGAGAAGCCAACTCATTCAGTTCCTTCCTTCCTTCCTGAAAACAGGCTGACACTTGTATGTCTCCCCTCTCGACTGGCGGATTTGTGGGTTGAACTCAAATCACATGCATACGGTTTTTAAGTTTTGTGCTTTGTCATATAGTACTATAGTACTATAAGTGCGTGGAGGACGATCTGTAGATACAGTTGTAAAGATATGGTAACAGTCGCATAATGTGCGGCAGGCGGAGGACATCGTAACACAACGGTACACATGTCTGGGCGTTGCCAGCTCGCCAGATTACGACTGTCGATCTGGGGAAGCACGGGCGCCGGGAAAACAATGACGCACTCAGCTCATATAAAAACGAGGGCGGCCAGAGAAATGTGTGTTTAAATATAAAGGCTTTTATTTATGGAAAGATAATGTATAGTCACTATAGACGGCAGTTCACACTAGTGATGAAAGCTTTTATAAAATTTGAATAATATACAATTTAATTATTTTATAAAACCTATCTATAATAATATATAAATAATAAATGGTTTAATTTTTTTTCCTATACACATTGCGTTTTGCATTTTCTTATATATAAAATATTTGTCTATAATATAGTAATGTACTTTTGATTCACTTTTTATAATCGAATGTTTTTACAGCTTAATCTACATTTTTCTAAACTTCTCAAACTACCCATGACAAAACACTCGCTTTTTGGCAGGCATCAAACAAGTTTTGGTTGCCGTTACACGCCTGGTAATACTCGCCCACTCCCAAAACTTGTACTCGTGTTACGTGACATTGCCGCCCATTTTGTTGACATTGCCGCCTTGTTTACACGAATTGTTTTTCACCCCCCCTTACACCACTTGGCCCCACTGTGCTCCCCACTTTTTGGCCTGACAAGTGTTTGGATATCATTTTGGGCAAATAGCAGCAACTAAAATTAAATGCTGGCCAAATAGTTGTCTGAGTAATTGGTACATTTATTTACCTCTCTCACTGTGCTAGTACAATATTTGCACCGTGGACACAAAGGAAAATCAATGCTGCAGTTCATTGGAAATGCTAAGGAGAAAATTTAATTAAGGCGTGCACAGGTGACAATTCTGGAAAGGAGCACAACGTTACCATAGGCTATAATAAATCAAACTTCAAGTGCTGGAAGGCAGTATACGTGAGGGGTGAGGAGACAAGTGGCAGGGGCATGAAGGCAAGGCAGTCAACGAGTGCTGCAAGTGTCAGCAACATGTGGCTGCAAAAACCAAAAAAAAAAAAATTGAGCTAAAGAAATAAGCGCAGCATAGCAATCAAAAGTTGAATGGCAGTCGGCAAGTAAGAGGTATGCTAGACAGTTAAATACCCTATATAATTGTATTTAAAAGCAAAATAAAAACCCAAGTGAAAGTGTGTTTAATATAAACAAATTAAACAAAAAAATTTAAAAGAATTTGCTGCTTTTATGTTTTTTTTAATTTGCTTAAATAAATTTAAAAAAATTATGAAAATGATATATTTATTTTATTAAATTTATACGATATGTTTTTCCATTGATTCTTTACTTCTTCCATCATTTAAAATATACCCCATACATTTAAAACACAGGGTACAAGTCTGAGAACTTCGCGACTTTCGTGACTTTTTGACATGGTCAAGTTTAATTGAAAAAAAAAAACAAAAGAATATACAGCCAAAATTTGTTAAAATGAAATCGAAAAAATAACAGCTAAAAGTGACTTTTGGCCTGACATTTAACGCTACGCAGCTGCTCATAATTAGAAATTGTAACAAAATTAATTTATTCTTTTTTGCGTTTTTTAATTGAAATTTCTCGCTTTTTATAAACGTTCTCTTTATTTTTTTATTTCTGTGCTGCAGATAATTTTTAATAACCTGACCTGCACACGCCGCAGTAGCAGCAACAGCAGCAGAGCAAAAGGATGCGCCGGTAATTGCCGTGGCCAAGCGGATGATAAGGTAAAAGGAGTATGAGAAATATACAAGTGGGTTGTAGCTTATTTTTGAGGCTGAAAGGGTTAACTTTTTGCCCATCTTTTTATTAACAAATTTCACTTTATTTACGCTGCACGTTAGCTTATAATTATTAATTGGCCAACGGTAGTTAAAAGTTCTGGCGCAGGTTAAAATGCTCCAGTTGATTAAATTTGATACAGTTCATGCTGAATTTTGTTAGGTGGGTGGTGAGGGGAGAAAGACAGCATTTTTGGGTTAAAAAAGGGTTAAAACTGTGGTTGATTTTTGGTGACATTTACGAGTGTTATTTATAAGTGCGGCAAATGGCGCGGGGAGTCACGTGAGCGAACATTATTAGATAAGTTTTATCTAATTTAATGTTTTCAACGCAGCACAGATACATATATAATTATAAACGATATATTTTTATAATGTATTCCCTGATCAAATTTGAAAATTCCCTTTATGGTAGCTTAGCATTAACATAAAAGTATTATAACAGCCATAGACGCTATTGGTTAACAGCACAAAGAAAATGGTTGGCAATGCTAGCAGAGACACCAACCTAAGCTAATATTCTAACCGCTAAGGCTAAAGGGGAAATTTCTGTGCAGCGTTTGTACTTAACATCCGGAGCTGTTAATCCTTTTATCCTATTGTAAATAAATACCACATTTAAAGACAATTTTCACAGAAAACTTTTAAAATTTTTGTAAAATACTTAAGGCGAAACAATAAAAGAAATGGAAATAAAATTTATAGGAATGCCAATGCGATTATCATACATCCGTTTTGCTATAACTACACACTCTCTTTATTCTCATATTTAAGCATTATATCGCGTGCCAATTTCATTTCATCGAGCAGAGCGCCCAACTGAGCACACTCCACGTTAACAATATGCGTGGTATCTTTCGGTAGACCATCGACCAGTTCTTGCGAGATTTGCAGTTCCAAGGTGGCACAATTTGGGGGAGTTTCTCCCAGCGAGGTAATATTGCGTATACGCTGCAGTTCATTAACTGAAAGTACAAAAAGGTATAGCTATTACAGCAGCACAAACTAACTATAGCTAATTAAACCTACTTTTAAATGCCTTATCTATGAGTTTTTGACGTATGACTGCTGCATGTGAGTGCAGTACACGACACATGGCTGCCGCATGCTCCTTGGGCAGTCCAAGCTGTTGGATTTCCACACCAAAGATGGACTCAAGGCAGCTGTGACGTGCGGCATTTGTGAGCATATAATGCACACAGGCCACCGCAGTTTTGCCATCATCTGTAACCGCTGAGGTAAGCGATCGTATAGCAGTTTCCTATTGCAATTGAGTTTATTGGAGTTAATAATTTAGTTCATGGAGTTTAGTTAATTGTGCTCACTTCAAACTGCTCGCCACTGATGCGCTTGGCAACCAGCTCTGCCAATTGCTCCAGCTTGTCGACACTCAGATTGGACAGCGTGGAGATGATTTCAGCCAGAACCCAATCCGGACAGTCGCCATCGCCGCAAAAGCGAAATTTCTGCAAATACAAAAAGGAGTAAATATAAATATAAATATAAAATACACATGAGTGTACACGCCTACACACAGACACACACAATTGTCACGTTTCTAGCTAAATTATAGAGCAGGGGTTGGCCACAACCCAGAAGTGCGACTTCGAGTGAAAAGTGAAAGAAATGCGTAAAGTGTAGCATATTTGCATATGATTAATTTCATGCGCTTGCCTGCTAATCAGCAAGCAATTTGTACACACAACAAGACAGTCAGCCAGCTAGCTAGAAAAAAAAGGGGTGTACAATTGCGCTAAGGGTGGGAAGGTCCCACAGTGGGCCACAAGCTAATGAACAGCTTGTAACTTTGGTACATATAGCAAAAAAAAAAAAAAAAAAAAAAAAAAAACATGTACAGAAATGTTTGCTACAATTTCAAGAGTGCACGTCACGTTTATCTATGGGCAGAATTAATAAATTTTAAGGGGGAATACAAACGACTGGCAGTTAGCAGCTTAACAGCTAGTCGTAAATTTATGACACTTGTTGCAGGACTGACTACCCAGTTAACAGCTCCACCTCCACCTCCACTTTCACTTCCAGAGATCCGCAAAAGGCGTCGCTTATTAGGACTCGCCGCTCTTTTAGCCGTGTGTAACGGTTTAGAAATGTAAACGACAACGTTTTATAATTATTTTATGAACTTCAAAGTTGACAACCGTCAGTCAGTTGGCTTCAGGGTTTTGGTTGTGTGGGATGGAGGGGTGTTTGTACAGCCTTGTCAATTGGCAGCGTATATAAGAGCCTTGGTTGTGCCTTTTGACTGCACAGTTGCTCATTGCTAATCCACGAGTGCACGCGTTCCCTGTGCCGCTTCAAATCGAATTATTCACATTACTCTCAACCATTATGCTGCAACTCTGGCGTCTGCTGCTCCTGCTGGGCATCTGTAGGCAGTTGTATGCCCTGCCCACGCACTCGTCTACCGATCAGGAGCTAAACACCTGTGAACTGCAGCTGGCCAAGTATCGCAAGTTTATACTCCAGGCCATACTTAGTTTTGAGGATGTCTGTGATGCGTACAATGCACGACCGGAGGATGCTGCTGGCGAGGGCTGGATGTTCCATCAGTATGCACCGCCACCCACCTCACAGCGCGGTGAGATCTGGGCCTTCTTCAAGCTGCTAATGGCTCAGTTTAATGACGTGGAGTTTGCTGCCATCATACGGGATGCAGTCATCGAACGTTGCCGCATCAAGTTGCAGCGTGACGACAAGCGGAATTCAGTGGTGCTGGGCAAGAAGCAGCGTTTCCATTCATGGGGAGGTAAACGCTCACAGGATACGCTGCTCACGCTTCCTGAGGCGGCGTCACCAGCAGCAGCAGCAGCAGGCGGAGTGGATCGTAGTTATTATTAGATATCAACGATAACTGTCAACCAAAAACAAGATGTTTGCTCTTCTCACCAATTAACTCATTCCAGAAATGTATGAAATGTCAGTCAATCACATAATTACTTACAGCACTTAATCTAAATGTTGAAATTAGAAAATATAAATATGTAGCAAGAGGTTTACATACCATTCTTGTGGAATTCTTTTGTTTGTTTTGATTTCTATACTACTTGTTTTTAGCACTCAGTCAAGCGACTATCGACCACCGCCACATAAATATATCGATTGCAGCACTACTTCGCAATCAGGGCAGCAACTGTGCTAGGCAGCATCGTGCCGATATATCGATAAGGCATTGGGCGCCTAAGTTACACTTTCAAATATGTAAGTCTGTTCAATTGGTGCTAAACTTTTATTTAATCAATTTTGCCTCATGGGAACATTGTATTAATAAACTATAACCCCTTGTCAACCGCTTATCACTAATAACTCAAGAACACACCCATATTTCTACCTCAAATGTGCTTTATCAACTATTTATTGTTTGCAAGTTTTTAAACACAACATTTGCAATCCCGATAATTCAAGTCTGATTGACAGTCTCAATCAACAAGTACGAATCCGAAGGTAGTGTGGCCAACGACACGACACAACAAACCCATAAAAAGTGTCTATTAACTATACATATACCATGTCTAGCTGCAGTGGGCGGGTATGTTGTGTAAAAATACTGCAAAGTTCCACTCGTATTGCATGTGCAATTCTCAATTATCTCATCTCTCGTTTGTGGGGTGTTCAGTTCAAACCTTTAAGCTCGGTGTACACGCAGAAAACAAATGCTAATTAATCGCATCAGGGCAATGGCACAAATCTAAACACACATCGAAAAAAAAGCATTAAAATAATTGATAATCGACAAAACAAAAACGTTAAAATCAATAAATATAAAAAGCTACAGCGTGGGCACTTGCTTATAAATTTAGATCGTAGAGATGAGAGACGCCGCTTGGGGAGCCGGGGATTGTAAGCTTGGGGATTTCTTGGACAAACTATAAACAACTGATAAGAGCTCGATTAAGCTTGCTTAGGTAAGCGGATTTTCAAGGACAGATCCCTACAAATTACACTAAGAAAAAAATTGGGATTCCAGAATAAAATCTATCAAGAGTTTGGTGGTCTAGTCGATTGTGATATAGTATCTTTAAAAGCGGTTGTTTCTCTAAAAAGAAAGATATTATATGAGATATATTTTAAGGATTAAAACTCATAGTTCAAGAATTTCATACAAAATAAAAGAGTACTATTCATTTTTTTCCAGTGTATGTCTATCTAAACTGCTTGCTAGTATGTAAACATTCTAAAGTACAGCCAGGAATTCTATAAATAATACCTCTTTGGCATATTTAAAAATAGTATTCGATCCCGCTAACCCGGTTTTTTAAAGCGCATTAACTGAAACAATCTCAAAAAATTGCTACATTAAGCTGTCTAATCACTCGATTACAATTTCAGTTGGATGACCCTTGCATGTACCGCCCCCTAAAAGGTACTGCAGGCTCGACGGAAGTCAAGACCCGATCATAGGCTATCTCTCACTCATTAGGCAAATATATGCAGGCCAAATCTGTATATATTAATTCCTCATAAATCAAATCACAAAATAATGCGACGCAAAATACCTCTGGGGATCTCTTATCTACAGGTATTGTTTGAAGGAAATATGTTAAGACTTTCCCTACATTGTCTTCAAATAGGGCATAAGCCCCAAGATGAGGTGTGAAAATTTTCAAGTCATACCAGATTGGAATCCCCTTACCTTTACGACCCCCTGCCATTTGAATTCATAAATAAATTAATAAATTTTTAAAAATTAATGCGCTTTTAAATGTTGTGCATCTGAATCTTATAATGCCTGCGCTGACTTATATATGTAGATATAGTATAACCGATAACAAAATCAAAACTCAACAAACAAAAAATGCAGATTATAATATTATTAACAAAATACAAATAAATAGAAACCTGTTTGATATTTTGTATTGAAATTTCTATGACTCTTTGCACTTCTTTTGCATTTCTTGTTTTTTTTTTTTTTTAACTTTGGGTCATACAAAAAAAAAAGTAGGGCAATATGTTTATTATGCTGATAACACGTTTCTCATAACTGATTAAACATACTATAGTCCATAAAAAAAATAGAAACAACAAAAAATCACGTTTAAATTTAGTCATTGAACTTAACATTAGAAGAACAAGACGCACCAATGATAATGATAATGAAAAAGAGAGGAAGAGTGATCACGAGAGGGCGAGGGGTACTTCACAGTCGCGCGACTGGCTAGCAACAACAAGTGTGCTTCCACTACATAAAGTTCCCGAAAAGACCCCACTTAACATTTCGATGATTAAGCTAAAAACTTGATTAGCTCGCGATTAGACACGCTAAGTGAGACCACGCAGAGATGCAGTGAGCTGAAAATAGAGAAACGCCGAGGCGAAACAGTTCCTGCCGCCAGGTGGCGTTGCTGTCTAGTGGTGTGGGCGTACAAGTATGCAGAAAACTTCATGTAACGGAGCACGACAAAATTTATTTGTTTACATATTGTGAGTGGGCATTTTGAGCCTAAAGCTAATTTAGCAGACAATGCTATCCAAACTGTATAATAGGATGCAAACCAATCAAACTGAACCGAATCATAATCATATGTATATTTTTATATAAATTGCTTTCATTTCCCACCACGTGTCAATATAGTGTTCTATAAATTCCGACACCTACAACTATAATATAAATTTAAATTTGCACAGACATCTATTCAAATCCATTGACGTCACAGGTGCATTACAGCATTTTGCAATAAAAAAATAGTTTAAAATACTATACAGCTACAGATAAACCCTGTTAACCCTTAACTTTACACTATACGTATACTACGTAGAATTTAGCCAGATAGGATCTATCTTGTTTTGCTTCTATTTTAATTATTAAGAACAAGGATAGTTTAATTTAGATGTAAATAATTGTATATGATAATAAAATAATATATTATTTTATTTTCAACAGAGTTATAGTGGAAAATTTTTGCAATATACGACAGCGAAAATTAATTGGAAAAATATATAAATATTTTACAATCGAATCGGTAGTTATATTTATATACAACTTATATGACTTTATAGAATTAATCAGCTATAATCGTTTTTAATGTGTGTCCTGATAAGCCAAAAGGTGACCCAGTTGAGACTAATGAGTTTATAAAAAATAATTGTCAAAGTTATTGGTTGTTTTAAGTCTAGCATGGGGAAATACCAACTGCACATACCCTATATTCCCGCCAGAAATGCTATGCCAAAGGAAAACCATACTCCAGACTTGATGCCGTTTTGCCGATCTCTAGCAAAATAAACAAAACAATTTACCAGGCTGGCAAAACAACACAAAAATAAACAAATTAAATGCAAACTGTTGTTGAATCTTCTTGCCTTACATATAAATATCTTTTTTATCAGAATTACCCAAAGTTCAATGTGCTAGAAATATTTGCTCAATTGATGGTCTGATAGTTTAATTTTTCATTTTCGCTCTGTTATTTAATAGGGGTTTATCAATTGATTTTTGATAATATATGGAGCAAACCATTGTGTTATCTAAAGAAATATTTTCAAAATATCTCGCTGACATTTCTGACAGTTCGTTTTGTTATAAACAATTTACTACTGCATATTTGCATACATGTTGAATACTGCACAATACTTTTCCCCTCCCAAACCCTTTTATAAATATTTACCTGGCGACACGTTCGATAAATTATTTACCCAGCTGACTCATGAGACACTTTTGAAACTGTCTAGCTGTCTGTAGCTGCAACTACAAGTTGCATTGCGCCAACAGATACATTTGTATCTACGTATCTGTGCGGTGCAATGGACGCATCTAACATTGAATGTAATGTTCAAACATGTTTTATGTTGCCTCGTTCTTTTTTTTTTATGTGAATGGGCCATAAGCCGGAACCGGAATGAAAATGACAAAATGATGCTAAGCAATTTCCATATACATACATATATTTTTACTCAAATAACTGCTTTTCCCGCCCCTTTCACGCCCCCTCCTATAGTTTGCAAAGAAAGGCGGAATTGCTTGAGGTCGATTATGTATGTATGTAGTTTTAGTTAAGATTTTGGTTTTTAGTTTTTATCGCTCAACGTTTGCCAAGTTTTTTTTATATTTTACATTTAATTTGCTTATTTTTGTGCTTTTTCAAAGAGCGAAATTGGCAGTGAAATGGTGTTAAATTGGCAATCAAAAAAGTAGAATATACATATACGAGTATACAGTATGTACATGCTGTGCTAGAATTTTTCTAGTTTTTCAGCTATTTTCATTCATAATTTACATTTTCATTTAACTTATTAATGTTGGAACTTTGGAGTTTGGCTGCCATTTTGGATTTTGTTTATATTTTGATTTGCCTTTTGAATTTAAAAATTATTTTTATATATTCAAAATCTTGTTTATCAACTGACATAAACATTTGCTACAATTTGCTATATCTTAATTAGTTAATGTTTTTAATTCTTATGAGTATTTATCAACCGACATTGAAACAGGTTTCGCATTATGCGAAGAACTTCAATAAAGCTTCTTTGCCTAACAACCAAAGAAGTCGGTTCAAGTAATTTTCAAAAACAGATGTGTTCCAAAATGCAATTAAGTAGGCAACTGGAGAGCATTCTCGGCTTGAGAATACTCTGTAGCCAGTTTATGGTCTGCTTTTAGCTGACATTTTTTTTTAGAATTTAGACTTGACTAATAGAGTTTTTTATTTATTTGTAAGTAGTAGAAATCTGATATACCGATAGCAAGGAAGTTGTAAATTTGAATTCCCACAATTATATAACACTCTGACTATTGTGTAGCCAACTCAAACACATTTGGCTTACATGGTAACAAACTGCAGTTGGGAAAACCTGTTAATTAATTTTACTGTGAATGGTGACAAAACCCTATATGCATAACTAAACTGCTCGAGACTTGAATACATTATCTAAGCAAACACAAAATCGAAATTCAAACACTTAACTATCGAAAGCTAAGCAAACAAATGTGGCATGTTTCGTCTGCCACACCGCAAACTATAATTAGAGCCTCTAAAACACACACATAAAAATAAAACAATAGAAGCGAAATAAAAGCAATACCCATAGTTTGGGCAGTTTGAGTCTAGTGATAAGGCGTCAAACAGAGAGACAGAGAAAGAGAGAGAGAGAGTGTGTGTGAGAGTCCGACAGTGAGAGAGTTTATAGTATTCTTTATGAAGTTGTTTGCTTATCAGCAGACTGAGTGGGCGATATCATAATTACAGGCAGACGTCGCGTCTGTCTGATGTCAATGAAACAGTTTGCCAGTAGTAGACCAAACAATGCAAGTGTTATGGTGTGTACACGAGTACTATGTATAGTTGGTGGTACTATACACTTATGTTTGCTCTACTATCGAGAGTGCTGTTGAGCACAAGTGAGAAACGTGATCGGCTCGTGTTCGGCTTCGGTCCAAACCACAAACAAGGCCTGGGTCTTTAAATAGACATCGCGTCTCGTCTCGTCTCGCCTTTTTTAATATTTGCATAATAAATCGCATAATTAAGTTTTGAGTCCGAGTTGCAAATGGAAAATTACGCGACACAAAACGCAAATGTGTAATATAATAATAATTAATATAAGTATATCAATAAACGACGATCATTGTCGATCAGCAATTTCTAGGCGCCTATTCATTGACCCCTTGTTAGTTTGTTAATTTTAGGCGTACATCTCGTTGCATGTTTCCGTTTTCGTTTTGGTTTTTTTTTTAGTAGTGTTCCATCTGATTGTTCTTGATGCCAAATAGTTGATCACGCCTCGATCAGATGCTCTAGGTCAGTTACGGCATGATTTTCTTGTCGTCTCGTCGGCTGCTGCCAAAAATAAACTCAACGCTATATTTATGAATTTCGTATTTAGTTTATGCTGCGCAGTTTATCAGCTAAAATACCATTAACCCCCACTCTCTAACCTCTCCCTCTTCCACTCTCTACCTCTCTTTCTCTTTCTCTGTGTCCCTGTCCCCGTCTGATCACCATGACCGCCATGAGTGACTGCATTGATAAGAGAATTGAGGCGCACGCCTCGCTTCTAAATTTAAACTTTCGGCCGTATTTGCTTACGTGTACTTCGTTTGGAAGTGAACCCTTTATAGTAATAGCAACTAATTAGCAGTAACAACGCCTTCTTTATTATAGTAAGCTTTTTAAAATACTAAAAATACTTAACTATACATTTGTTTTGCTGATAATCTTGTCACTTTTGGCGCCGCTGATGTGGCTGATATTGGCAGGTCTGTTGATTTCATCAGATTGGGAACCCAGTCCCACCCCCGACCCAGGTCCAGACGTGCCCAGCGTTTTGCGTGGCGCGTTTTGGTTACGCCTCACCAAATAGTATGTCAAATCGAGGACAAAACGTGGAGATTGTTTATGATATGAATTTTAAATAATTTTCTAAAATATAGTTGTACCTCAGTAGATCAATCGTTTATATAAGAACTTCAAGAATCAGAAATATGTAAGATGCGATGATAATATCTATATGATTTGGATTCAGATAGCTTTAGTAGAAAATGATATAAACTTTATGGAAACACTTTTTTTTTAATCTATAATTATCTGTCTCTATTATTAACTTGTGAAACAGTTCAGCTTGAATAATTTTTCTGGAAAAAATTTGAAATACATTGCTATTTATAGATATTTTACAAATTTGCTAGGTAGGCTTGCCTTAAGTAAATGCACTATATGGTATATATAACCATATGCTGACTTTCTCAATCAATTTTACATGTCTAATAAACAATCTCCAGAGCAAATTGCAATAATTTCAGGTAGTTAAAGAGAGTTTAACAAACACAGTTTGGTACGAAACAACTGCAGATAGGTTAAGTTTTAGACTGGTTTGTAGTTGGCCAACTAGTTTATAGCCAAAGACACAACTAATGGCTCAAATACTAAATCACTGCAACACCGCAGCGCGTCCTGATGACAACGCAACACTCAACAGCACAACCGCAGACGAGCCAAAAATGAAAGTCGTCAGCTAAATAATGCATCACATCCGTTGGGGGAAAGATTACAAATTTGTGTATGAAGAAAAGTGTAACAGAAATAGACAGACCGACAGCTGGGCTATATGATATATGTAGTATATAACACTGTAAATTATTTTGTGGCTCATTTTCAAGTGCAGGCCATAATCGTGGATGCCACAGACTGCGAATTGTGACTGCCACATGGCCAACACTTGAAAGGGCAGTGCACCACCAGAGAACAGAAAAAAGAGAATACACAGAGTGAGAAAGATCACCCTGAGCAAGAAGCAAGACGAGTTGTCTATGTACAATATAGACATATAGTATATAGGCGAATGCTGATGAAGTGGCCGGCAAAAAAAAAACTGCAACGAGGGCCACTCCAGAAAAGATGCAGCGTTAAACCGGCTTTAAGACCAGCTCGCTAAAGGGGGTTGGAAGTGCGGTGGCCAGCAAAACGACTAGGTGAGCAAGTGCCGGCCGGCCGGCACTGCAAAAGCCGCTTTCGAAGAGAGGCTGCAAATATAATTACTTGGACTTGCAGCCGCAGCCTCAGTGATCGTGGTGTGTGCAGTGGTGAGGCCGCCCCAAGTGCCACCCAAAGAAAGTGGCACAGTGGTGGCGTATCATTGGTAAACACTTGAAATGTAAATCAACTGAAAATCGTGCACCCTTCACACTCATGAAATATGCATGCATTGCATTATCATTAAAATGATCCACACGCAGATCACGCACTTTGTGAGAGCATCGCTCGTCTCTACCTAAGACCCGAGACTAATACCCGGGTCCGCCATCAGTGAATGTCAACGAGTCACGCACACCACACACACACATACATACATATATACCCTGCATTTACACACACACACTCGCACCCACTTTCTATGACAAGAAATGCTCTCAGTTCCCGACGATGCGTAGCTGAAAATGTCGACAATTTCACAGAGTTGTTGAATTGATGTGGGTACTACGTACTACGAGCAGGAATGAAAATGCTTATACGTCACTTCATGTGGGTTTTCAATGGAATCACGGCATACATTCAAGTACATAAATATTTAAACAAAAGCCATGTCTTGAGGAACCACTCTGATTATGACTTTTATCATTATAACTATTATTATTACAGCGCTTGAAGTGAATTTAATCAGTGGATTTCCCATTGGGCACTTTCAGCTACTTATTGAAAACTCACAGAAATTGTAACTGTCTAGCGTCTGGACCTTAATTGTGCCGAGATTTCAATTGTTTGACAAGCTTAGAGTTGAAAAACTATATAAAATCAATACACCAATTGTTAAGGTATATAATGATCTCCATTTCTTGAAAAATTTAAATACTTACAGCTTTGTAGCCCATCTCTGCACTGTAAACTATGAACTCACATTAATCCAATCGATGTGCCGGTTGCATTTTAATGTACCGCATGGGAAAGTCGATGAAGAAATGAGATTACATATCTAAAACGACAACTTTTACACAATTCGCCTCAAAGCATAATTGATTTAGAGTCGACAACTCGACGTAGACAACGGGAAAGAAACAGAAACATAAATTGCATAAAGAAAAGCGTGGGCTGTAAAGGTGCTCAGAGATCTACGATTGCAACCCGACAGCCGACAAGACCACTCGAAAGACAAGCAATAAAACGTCAGCAAAATACAAGAGAAAAGAAAAAGAGAGAGAGAGAGAGTGGTAAAGATAGAAAATACACTCTCAGAGAGTTATGTATGTAGTTTAATTTGCTCTCAAATTTACTTGGGTTAAAGAATGATAAGATAAAGACTGTTGCCTAAAATAGTAGAAGTGGGTAAATTATGTTAGATAGCTGGAAAATTGTTTGAAATAGTACAAAAGATTATAAATAATACTATAATACTGAAACAAGCGCACGAGCTAACGATCGTACGTTGATCATGTCTATCAGGCCTGACACATCATGGACTGACTTTGTCTCAGACAGCGGCGCCTAAAACTAAAATCAAATAAAAATAGCAACTAAACTAAAACTAAAACAAAACTATACTACTAGACAGCTAGTATGTATAATCAGTGCATGCAAACTGCACTACGAGCAGCGGGAGAGAGAGAGCGAACGAACGAACAAGCACCTTCTGGATTTTACTCTCTCTCTGCCTCGATCGCAACTTTGCTCTCGGTTCAGCAGTTGCGCTCTCTTGCTGAGGATTGTTGGACCGCGCGACAGTCTTGACGGTGAGTTGCCCTAACAACAACCGTTTATTCGTCTCTGAATCGTCAAGGCGTACGGTACTGAAAGCCGGACAGCAACAGGCCAACAACAAAACGCGATGCGGTCCTAATTTGTTCGTATCGCTCAAACTACAACTAAAATACTAAAAATAAATAAATACAAGCATCTAATAAAATAAAAAAAACAGCAATTAAACGCGCGCGAAATTGTATTTGTAAAGGAGGAGAAGAATATACAAAATATATCAATATTTCTTCTTCAAAAGTTATTGTAAATTTTTGTTGTCGGTCGTCGTTTTGTTCAGTGCGTTGCTGCAAAAGTTGTGTGTGTTTGTGTTACGTTTCGGTTATTGAAATTTATAAATTTTCTACATAAATTGGAAATTTAAATTTTATACACAACGATTATTTCATTGTCTGACGCGCGTTGCCATCGTCCATGAATAGCGCGCGTGATGCACACATGAAACAACATCAATAAGAAAGTTGAGAAAGAAAAAAAGAAAAAAAGGAGAGAAGAAAGAAGTAATAGTGATACCAGTAAAGTTCCTTAATACACTGAGAGAAGGAGAAAAGTAAAGCTTAAAGGAAATATACAACAAAGTCATATTTCAAGCAACGGTTAGTCTCTCGCCAAATCATAATACTTGCTACTATTTTATATTATCAATAATTCCAAACATAAACATATTTACTTGAATACTTTGTTTATAATTATTACCAATTTCCATTTCACTTTCCCATGTTTATGCAATAATTTAGTTCACTTTATCAATAATATTCTGTTTAATTTACAGGCCCCCAGTAAATACCCCATCTATAAAATGATTTCACACAGTCCACCCATATTCAGTCACAGTCCACCCGTTAGTTTCTTAGCGGACTACATGAGCGGACATCAGCGTCAAGCATTGAAGTAAGTTTATGAATACCTTAACAGTTAGTTCTTATAACGAACCACAAAAATAATAAAAAAAAAACCCAACCCAATTTGGGGAGGCCATTCAATCTGAACAACATTAATTGATATCAATTGAATACACGAGTTTCGGCAACCAATCAAAATTCAATTTTTATTTAATTTCTTTTGCTCTTTTTTTCTAAATTGAAAGCGAACCCGAATTATAATTGTGAGTGCTTTGATAATATAATACAATTTCTTTACCTTAAGGCACGTCTTAAGCTTTCACATTAACATTTTTTGTGTAGAATTTTCTCTTATCATTAGATTAGCGCAAAGTATTTTCTGATATAAACCAAGCAGCTGCCTACATGTTTTAACTGAAAAATAAAAAGAACCAGTTTTTTTTTATTTGAGTGCAAGAGTACTTATTTATTTATAAATATCGTGATAAAGTGAATTTAATAAAAAGATTTCTTCCGTTTTTTAAATGGGAAGAAGCTCGTTTTGTAATTAAAGAGAGCGGAATTATGAATTCCTTAGAAAATTCCAAGGAGAAATAATATAAAAATTTAAACTCAAAGAATTTCTTATCAAAACACTTTGGAATATTTGCAAAATATTTCGACTGCTAGCCAAAACTTTCCAGTAAACACAAATGTTTATTTAACTTTTGAGTATTTTTTAAATCACCTTTGAATACAATATGTATGTAGATTGCATAAAAAGTTTTCGAGTAAATAATAAATACAAATAATATGAAATATTTGTATAAATATCAATGTAACACGTTTGTTTTTTTCTCACTGACAGTTGTTGTTTAAATATTAATTTACTTATTATTTACGTATTGTATTGAAACAATAAACTATGTAGCAAATATCTCAGGAAAATCCTAGTAGTTTATCTCTATATGGAGCTCTATGAGCTAGTATACTATTTGTTTTTTTTTTTCAACAATGAAACACGCACTAAAAATAAGTTCCCGTTGATCTGGTTGACAACAGAATTGCGAAAATTTTTAGAAAGCATTTAAGATCAAGGCGTTGTAGTGATCAAAACAAACTTTTGCTTTTGTTGTAGCTTAGATTTGCTGGCTAGTAGGAGAACAGGTGCAGGGCAAGTGGGGTGATTTGTGAGGGGCGAGTGCGGGGGACTCTCACTCTCTCTCTCTGTAGAATTGTAGATGTTCACGAGTACGGCAGATGGTGGGAACAAATTGTGCGCGTGGCGCTTCAAATTATTTACTTTTATTTTTTGACAAAATGAAAAATGAATAATGTTCAGTTTTGGGTCTCGAGGTCTGATGTTTTGGGGTCTCTTGACGCAATTGATTTAAATTATGCTTGACCATATTTGTGCAAATGCAATAAAGATATATGCGATAAAAGTATAAGCTGAAAAATATATATGTAAAGTCTTCAATAAAGCTAAAAATTGATTTCTAAAACATTTGCAATTTTACAACAATTTTATTTATAAACTTTCTGCACCTTTCGAACTATTCTAAGCACTTACACAACCTCAAGTAACTCTGTAATTTATGGCTCAAATTATGTGAAAATGTGTAGTCTGATTCTTAGTCATTTATTAGGTATATTTATAAAACTAAAAGTACCACAAGTAACTCTCTTGTTTGTAAAGTAATTACCTGAAAATTGATTTATACTTACGGCTATCTTATAAGTGGTGTGGCTCTCTGATGTTTAAAGAACATGATAATAAAACTAATTGACAATTAAAGCACTATACATATATTTCATATTAATGTTTGCCGAATCTCTACTATCATGCGTCTAATAAATGTTGGCTATATTGCCTTATCGGACAGTGACTTTATAGTTTTTCCCACGTCTAGCCGAAATCAAGTTGATATGAATCAGCATAAAAACCAAAACTGCAAACAGTTGTTCCAAAAATAATATTCTATGGCGAATAATGAGTCAGTGAGCGATCTAAACAAATGAATGTGCATAGACAAATAGACAAATACGAATACAAATATGAATACGAATACCTTTCCCCTGCTGAGTGCTATTCAAATTGAGTGCGGAGGTCGTGCGTAAGAGACTGAGCAACTTCTCAATGCTTATCAATGGCAGTAGCTTGAGGCTCTGTTAATTTATAGATAGTACAATATACTATATAAATGTATGGCGGTTGAACAATGCAATGTTAAGTACTGTATAATGTCTATTATCGCACTTTGGAAAAATAAAAGACTGAGCCGGAATATAGACAACCTTATCAGACTGATAAAAGAAATGTAAACGTGTGGTCCTCGTGGCCTTTTGAGACATAACATACTCGAAACAAGTCGAACGATTGATTATTCATATAATGCGCAGATACATATTACAAAGCATCCCAAAACACAAAAAAAAATCTAGTACATCTATACTATATACTCTATATACTAATGAAGAACTCTTATCTGTTGCTCTGCTTACAGCTACAATGAAGAAGCCAATAGAGCATCGCGCTATTGTCGTCCCCAGGCGGTAACTCTGGCCTCCAAAGCCATGGTCAATAATGCCTCACATGCGGCCCAGGGACAACAGCTGCCCTTTAAAACTGGCGGTACTCCCCTCGGTGTGGGCAGTCGCTCTGGACGCAGTTACCTAGAGCGTATGGTCTCTGCCCCATCGCTCAACACACAGCCAAAATCGTGCCTTAGCCGTAAATCCTGCCTGCACAAAAGCAACCAAAGTTCCCGTAAGACTTCCACGGATGCTGCACCAACGGAAAGTGTCGCAGACAGTTGCAACAGCTGCAGCGACATCGATGGTACGGCGCAAAACTGTGAGCAGAGGTGAGTTCAATGCATCTGGCTTAAGTGGGTAATGGGTAATACGAGTGGTTCCAATACAACAACGGCAATCCGTTAGGAAAGACAATGGTTTCTTACCACAAGTTGAACTACATTGCGGTGGGACAATGGGGTTGATTAAAAGCGAAACTCTGTAGCGATTGGTAGTAGAAAGCTAAAAGTCTCAAATGATATTCAATATATATACTATATATCCTTTACCTAGACAATTTTCAACCAAATTTGGCCAGAGTTAAAAATAGAAAAGCAAACAGAATACAATCTAAACATTTCTGTTGGCAGTCGAAACCATTTTTTAGACGTCATAGCGAGCACATGTCACAGGGATAGTACATATATATAGAAAGATTCCGATAAATATAATAAAAACTGCATAATAAAACTTATATACGAGCTTCAATGCGATCATCATAAGATATACATTTATATAAAAAAGCAAAATGCAATTTACAAAGTAAATATCTAAGATTTTTTTCTATAGCCAAAAAGCTAAAAACACGCCACAATCTCAGTCGTTCGTCTGTATATTATATAAAGATAAAAAAAAGTCAAACAAATTAAGACTAATATAAAGACTTTTCAGATTCAGATTGGCGCCATTATTTAGCTTTCTCTTTCTATATGTACATACATACATAGAGACGTATGATCTGTATAATCTTGAAAAATTGCACAATGCCAGCAAATGAAAGTGTTAACGTGCTCTCAGTTTATCATTTCGACCCGGCTAAAAGCTTTTATGCACTTGAATTTGACATTTTGAAAAATGCCTAAAAATACAATTTCGAAAAACTGAACAAACCGAACAACTGAGCAACTGAAAATGCAATCCAAACAAACAACAGAGATGCCAGAGTGTACTTAAAATTGTAGAAACTCTATTTTTGGTTAAGCAATGTCTAGACGGGGCTTGTTGAGAGCTGATATCACCCAAAAGCGACATACGACATACATATACACATACCTAGTGTTATCAATGTAAACCAGATACACATATAAGCAAACACTAACAAATACATATATTACTATTACGTAGTCAGTTGATGTGTAGACTTTTGTGGTTGCGTATGCATTGTTTCCCTATCACTGAGAAAAATCAGTTAACAATATATTTCAATAAGTTTTCCATCCCAAATAACTCCAGTATATCTGACCATAATTAGCTGAAATTTGAAATATATAAGCCTAATCAAAATATATACTAAATTCTTAAATTTCAACTATCCATAATAAAACTAGCCTCATCTAACTCGAGTTCTCCATAACAGAACCCGTTGAAACTTGGGGGATAGCTTGTTAAATTTATAACAATGTATAATAGATATGGAAACATAAACAAAAAATATTATATAGCTTAAAATCAATATATTTTAACAGACACATTGGCTGACATTCATTAATCACAATCGGACTTCCTTCGAGCAGTCGCGAGTCTGTTAGCAAGACATGTCGCTGCTCTTTTAATTACCCCACAAACAAAACCCCGACAAGATCTGAGAAAGCGTACCAGGTCACGCCAAGGCCACTACAAAATAGGCGACGACATTTTAAAACTATACGCTTGATAATTCTGTTAAAAAAATTTTTTTTGGGTGTACAAAACTTATTTCAACAGACGAAGCAAATACATGTGAATGTAAAACTTGATTGTACACATGTATAAAAGTATGTATAGACTTTTGAAACAGACTGTGCATGTAGTCGTCACGTGTACAGCTGAAAGATGCGTTGTAAAACTGAAATCTATAATTTGAGGTTACATCTAAAAAATATAGAAATGAATTCGACTCACAGGAATGTGTTCGAAATAGACTCCCACACAAGCAGAGGAAAAGCTATAATACTTTTGACTTTTTTGTTTAAAATACGGAACTAATTTTATTTCATAATTAGGAATAAAAGCACGACAAGGCTGATTTGTTAAGGCCAACGTGTAGCAGCCCATCATTATGTCATATGTCAATCTATAAATGTTGTAAAATCTTTGAGCAAGGTCTTGTCACAGTAGACTAAATCTTAAGGGTTGTTGACTTTTAGTCTATGCTTAAAGCAAGGTAATAAAAAGCTATTCAGACACCTAAGGAATCCAGTGATAAGACACTTTATGATTTGGTTTTATAAATTATTTATAATCGTTTTCCTTCCACTTTTTTTTTTGTAATCTCACTTGAAAACTTTTTACATTTCACACCTTCATGTGACTGGCATATGGAATTGGGTTGTTCATTTTTCATGCCTTATGTATATATGTACATATATTGTAAACCGGACCCATTCGAATTATGCATCTGATTTTTCGGGTTTATGTATGGTTTCAGGTTTCGGCTAATGCATATTAATGAGTGCACTCCAAAAAGAAGACAAAAATCAAACTTGTTTTGTATATTTCCTTAACTGAATGTGGCCTAAAAGTAGTCTAAGCCCACAGTGAATGAAAAACTATGTAAATTTGTGGTTTTCTCAGCGACAATTTCTTAGCAACATCAAACACATATAAACTTACAGAGTTGACACGTCCCAAGACTCAATAGAGAGCAGGAAAGCGCGTTCAAAACGAGACCTGCTCTGGTGTGTGGGACTCGCACGATAAGCGATCGCCCGATCGACAACAGCAACGACGACGACGACGACGACTGCGACTGCGACAACGCCAACAAAATAAAAAGAAACATACAGAAAAAAAAACCTGTTGAAGAAAATGCAGCGTCGATTGCACGCCTTCAATGCGTGATCGCCGGCCGGATCGACAACGAATATGGCCAGTTCGCTACTCAGTCGGCTGTTTGATATTGGCTGGCGTCGGCTAATAAACTGAGCCAACATAGCAAATAGCCAATATAGAAAGTACACAATCTATATACCTACTATATTGATTTGAATCTTTCTCTTGTTTGCAATTCATTAGAGAAATATGTATGTTCTTTTTAAAATGGCTAGCTGTTTTTGGGGGTCCGTCGGAAAGTTTTTTATCTCTTAAAACAAGCCCCTAACAACTTGATATATGTATTTATAGTCTTATCACAACGATTATAGAATGTTATCAATCAATCAATTTGTTTTATATATAGCAAACTGTTGTAAATTTAAGTCTGCAATGAGTATTTTATTAGAAATGCTATAATTTTTATATAGAGCTTCTAATATCTGTAAATTTATTGAAATATCTTTTATTCGCTTTTATTTCTCTATAGACTTTGAAAAGATTATAGCTTTTAAACCATATAACAATTGTCAGTAATAAGACCGAATATAACAGAAAATTTTCCGATACTATATATGTAGATATAGTAAGTCAGGCACTCGTGAGTTTTCGACATTATATAGCCTATAGATCTTGCAGTTCACACCTTTCCCAATGGGCGTGTTTTATTTACATTTTAATATCGTGGGAGTATTTTGTCGTATTGAGTTAAATATATTCGTATATATAAAATAAATATGAAATACAGAAAAGTAAACCTATAATATAGACTCCAATGTTTTTTTCGCTGAGCAATTATTGGATATAGACTTGTATTTTTTGGCCTGAAATGAAAATGGGTACGTGTCGACCAAAATAGACTGAATATACATTATTTTTCCACATTCTCTGTATGAGCCTTCTCCGGAATAATGACGCAAAAAAGAAAGAATTTCGAATAGAATATAACATAAATTAAATTAAAAGATCCTAAACACAAGGCTGTCGAATTTAACAAGATATAATTTGTTTCTAATACGAATCTTTTTAGTAGTTTAGTTAAATGTCAAATTACTGGCAATGGCTATGGTGACAGCTTCCGATTAGTGCAATTTGCTGGCAAAGCAGATCGGAATACTTGGGTATATGTACATATATACTTACTGTTTGAGGTTTTGGCAACTTTTGTTTGTCAAATTTAAACATCGATTTGCCAAAAATAAAACAAAATGTGAGCAAAAAGATGCAACGTCGCAGTTTTGAACATGAAATCAAAACAAATCCATAAACTTGTAGCATAAATATAGAAATCCTTAATGATACACACTTAAATTAATGGGCAATTCATTTGAGGGGGGCCCCAAAAAAAATATATATATGTTATATGTGTTTAGTAAAGAAATGAACCTGAAAAAAGATAAGGCCAGGTTCAAGGTAAGCAGCAGAGAGTCTATTTTAAAATCGGGGCTCTCAAGAAGTTACGAACTCAAGATCAATATAAACAATGTATTTGCGTTTTTATTGTCTCATTCTAATGTTATGTCTTTGTTTCTGTCTCTTTCTCTTGCAGTCGTTTGCCCAAAAAGCATGTGATCTTTGCGGATGACGAGGGTTTATCGCTAACAGAGGTACGCGTTATGTCGGAGCCCTCGAATGTGCCGCCCTATTGGAGCATGAAGTTTTTGGAACAAATCACACAGGGCTTGGTCAGTCCACATCCTCCAGATCAATGGACCGTGGACTTTAAACAGCCTGCTTCTGACTATTTAACATTTAGGTAAGTTAGAAAATACTCAACGAAAGTATATAATATATCTAACTATATATCAACTTTTTAATTTAGACAAAAGATTGAGCGTGACTTTGTCTCACTGGAGAACGTGATTGTCAAGGATGAGGAATCGATTGTGGTGGGCACCATTAAGGTGCGGAACATTGACTTTCAAAAGGAGGTGATTGTGCGCGTCACCTGGGATGATTGGAAGAGTCAGCAGGATATATTCTGTACATTTGCCCGGGCTTATGGTCCCGCCACCTGTGCACACGTTGTCTTCGATACATTCTCATTTAAGATCACACTTCCACCATCCTCTAAGCGTCTGGAATTCTGCATATGCTATCGCTCAAATGAAACCGAACACTGGGACAATAATGATGTAAGCACTGACTGATAAATCAATTCAAGCAATAGGTTTTAATTTTAAAAATTTATTACAGGGTAAAAACTATACCATCAGCAAGCGTTCGCCCTTCTACTACAATGCCCTGTCGCCCTATGATAAGGGACAAGTTCGCAATTCCAGTCAACAAATCCGATCCACTTTAACCGAAGCCTTGGCCAAAGCTCAGCAGCAGAGCAACAAGTCTCCGGACAGCGTAACACCCTATTGGTAGAGCAATGTTTACAGTTTACAGTTACAGTGTGCAGTCATGCTAACTATATAGCTATAAACACAGGTCTGTCATCGGGCTGGACAAGTCGCATATGGAAAGGGAGCCATAAGGTCTTGCGGAGGACTGTTTCGGCGGTTCAGCCACACATGGAATTGATTTCCAACCCAAAATTGGCTCTTTAGCAGTGAGTTGTGGGGGGCAAGAAACTCAGAATTTGTAGAACTAGAAACCCCAAAAGTGCCATTGACTTGAGGTACAATCAAACAGAAACTACTTTAAAAAAATCTAAGCTAAAATCGAGTTTTTAAAACAACCAACTCAATGGAATTTCAAGATCATATCTTTACACATACTATATATACAAATATCTCTAAAAAAAAAAAAAAAACACTTGTTCTATATATGTTTGATTGTCAATTTTTTAGTTATTTTGGATTATTTTTTATTTTCGAAATTTTTTACTTTATGTTTTTGCCTGTACGTGTGATTGAATGTCTACTATATATATATATACATATACTATTCATGTAACTGATATTAGTTTAAAATACGAAACAAGTCAAAAACAACAAAAACTATATACATACATACATATACAAATATTTTAAAGCGTGAGTTATCCTAGCAAACCATTGTTTCGAAATTATCTGCAAATAAAGCAACAACAAAATTCAATTCTAAACACGAATACAACACAAAATTTAGTTTTTAAGTTTTAGCAAGAGAACATTTGTATAGCACTTTTTGTGTTTTTATTTTAAAAACTTTTTTTGTTTATTACTTTTTTTTTATTTTTGGTTATTTGAAACTCTAAGACTGAAATGGCTTGTTACGGAGAAAACACGTCCTGCAATTCACTAATAAATATATATATAAATATACAATATGAAACATCACATTAAACAAGATTTGATTGTCTTAAAATTTGTTTCTGTGCTTGTAAACCCGACTTTGAAACTTATGCTTAAGCGATATGTACATAGAATAAAACACCACATACAAGCTATATATATCTATAACTATATATAGTTATATCATATACCAGAAAAAAATTGCCTGTTATATACATTTATATACAATCTACCTATGCGTTTAGTTTTCTAATAACTTAGCTGTAGTCCTTAGAGGTTATTTAGTTATAAGTCAGTCCCAATCCCCCAATCCATCTCCCAAAATACTGACAAGATATATAAGTATATCGTATATATCTATAACGCTATGTTTATTTAGTTTTTACGTATTTGCCAATATTGCAATAAATAATTGCAAAACACAACATGTACATGTACGCCACACAGTGAAATTATGATATAACGAGCTATTTTATATATATTATATTAATTTGCTCGGTTAATCATAGAAAATAAACATTTTTTAAAACAAATATTTAACTGCGTTTTTATTTATTTGCTCAAGTTATTTGAATGACAACTGGAAAACTAGACAACTAAATGAACTTTCATGAACTTTAAAGTGGGGGCGTTCCTGAAAACTCCGTCTCCGGCGGACAAACTGCCTGATTTCCCCAAGAGATTTAATAGAGCTTCCAAAATTCCTACTGCCAGCAGTCACTTCCATCCTTTTCTATAGATGACCTTAACTGGAAAACTTGTTCATTATGCTATCTCTGAAATCTGAGATGAGATCACAGGTTTATCGCAGCTCGGAATCAGCTTTATATAGCATATAGTATTTCCAATCACAATTTACAACTGCTAAACGCACAAGTTGTAAACCGGACTTTGATTACTTTAAATAAAAAATTATAAATTTTTATATGTTGTTTTATTTAATAATTTAATTTATTCAGAGGGTCTGGGATTATAGTATCTGTTATCTTGTGTTTATTTTCATTCTTTCTAATGGCATTTTAAGTAGCGTATCATATCTATTGCATAATATCATATTTGCCTGTCTATAAAGTGTAACAATTGTATTTTGAGTTTGGTGAAATAACATACAGAATTATATAATTCAATATAAACTAAGACATTTATGTAATTTCATATAGAACATATACAAATTACACATATTAAGTCGTAATATACATTGAACTTGCAGAGTTTTAAATACTGTAGTAGTACAGCTAAGAAATGTATACTTTCTAGAATGTAGAATGTAGTTTTGAAGTAGTAGTTTGTATTTATAAATTTGTAGTTGTGAAGTAGTAGAAAAGAAATGCGAGTTTTCTTGGAATGGTCAAAGGCCGTCGAAATGCACGTACCGCTCCAAAAAGTAGAGAAGGTATAAAAAGTTGATTGAAAAAAACGAAATTTGAAAAGCCATTTGTAGAGTATGTTAGTTTCGCCAGCTCATCCATCCATCTATGCCCAGCCATTGGTGCAGCTGTATTATTCCATTCCGGTTCTTGTCCATTGCTTGATTCATCCCTATGATTTAGACTAAATTTTGATAGTTTTCTGGTTGTTGTTTGGTGTACAAAACTTGAGAGTTTCGTTTTGCATTGGTTGCTGTTCTGTTCTGTCCATGTTCTTTACAATTTACTTATTCTCCTTGGCCTTCAGGCTAGCTGGCATCTCTGGTGGTGGTGGACGGGGAATACCCAGAGCGACCTTGACACCATCATAGATGAACCATTGCAGGGCAGTGAGAGTACCGATCATAATGATACGAGGCGTCAAACCATTCCACATGCCCATGAAGCCCAAAGACTTGACTATGCTGCCAGCGGAGGCGCCCTTGGTCTGGTTCAACTTGGACACAACCACATCAGCGGGATGCGAGACAACGGCGCAGAAGACACCAGCAATGTAACCAGCGGCGAAGGTAACAACCAGCTGTTCACCCTTGGAGCAATCAGCACGAGGCTTGGGTACCACATATCTGCACAAGATAAGTAAATATGAGTAACAATCATAAATTGTTAAATTGGGTAGCTCACTTGTAGAGCAGCTCCACGGTGCGCTCGAAGCAAGCGAACTTCATCATGGTGTAGGGGATTTGACGCATCCACAATGGCACCAGACCCTTGTAGAAGGCAGTGATGCCCTCCTCCTTGACCATCTTGGGCACAGCCTCACGGAACGTGTTGGCAAAGCCGGGCACGGTCTGAATCTTAACCTTGGCGGCCTCAAATGGTGCCAGCGCAATATCGGCAAAGACCTCAGCGGAAGCGGAAGCAGCCAGGTACAAATAGGTACGATACAGATAGGAATTCTCCTCGCCAATAATGTCAGCATACTTAACCTTGAACACTTCATAAAGACCGAACTTGCACAGACCCTGTTGTAATCATATCATTAGTCATCAGGTTTGAAAAGAGATTACAGCAGATTATGTAATGAACTCACCTGGGCCGAATAGCCGATCAGTGTGGGGAACCAGCCCTTGGCCAAGCCACGAGCACCTTCCTCGGCAACGGTGACCTTGAAGCCATGGAACAGATTCTTGTACTTGGCTGGATCCACCTGAAGACGGCACTTGACCAAATCCAATGGCACCACAAAGGTGTGAGTGGTACCGCAACTCAGAATACCGCCAATACCGCACAGAGCAAAGTATTTGTTGCTGCCAAATTCGCAGGAATCATTTGGAGATGCAGCCGACGCAGCAGCAGCAATCTCGCGTCCAACCACGGGCTTTGGATCATTGCCAATGGCGGGAACAGCGGTCGTCTCGCTCTCGGCGCATTGGACGCGTGTGAATGGCGATCTGAATGCTGAGTTGCTAGCGGTTTGAAAGAATGATGAGAACATCTTGGCTTTTGTCTAGAGCCTGTGCGAAAGAAACGAAAGGGTGGTATATTTAATTAGCACACGTTTATCTAATTTAGTCAGCTGCTGGGTGGGTCAAACAAAATTTTCACTGTGTCACTGGTTCACACTCTTTTTTTTTTCTAGGTTACATAATGCCGTGCACAGTGGCCAGAAATACTGTGAAAAACACTGTGCCCACACGCACTCACACACTTACAAGTGAAAACGATTGTAGGAAAAAAACATAAAATTGTGTGGGGGAATAATGTAAAACACTCTGAGCATGTGATGAGTTTTTCTTATGCAATTAAATATCACAATATTTTCTCACTTACGTTGCGGCCGTCCGTGGCGTTTCAGGGAATCGGATTCAAAGAATGAGCTTCAGTGTGACCGTATGTTACTGCAGCTAATATACCAAAAATGTATGCATCTGAAGTTGTAAATTTAATTGCGTTTTTTTATTATGTTTATAGGTACATAGATAGAAAAGGGCGAAAAGAAAAGAAAAGTAGCATTAGGTTCTTAATTTATTTAGTTTATATTTTCTGACCTTATTTAAAATATGGTAACCCTAATATCCATTGGCATACATATTTGTTTTAATTATCGATAAGTTCGCAGCGCTACAACCCTGCAACACACACATACGTCTTGTATACCTCAATAAAAGAAGTTTATGTGCATTGTTTTCATGTCCTTGTATTTTATTAAAATCTACCTGTTCATTGTTTTGGAGTTTGCATGTTTTTACAGACATACATATACCATATAGGACTGGTTGGTTATCTGATTACACGTTAAAATGTCCCGTGGATCACATTTGTCAAACAATGACCAAGGTCTTATCATAGGACTGGCCGAAGCTGGGAAAAGCATAACTTATATTGCTGCCAGAGTTAATAGGCATAAAAACACAATAGCCAATTTCCTCAGAAAGAAAGAAAATTACGGAAAATATAAGCGGACCGGCCGACCTACCGACATTGATAATCGCCGTAGGAGGCAAATTCGACGATTTTGAATATGCCGAGAAGTTTCCCCTATGTTTTATACCCACGAAAACAAATGCAGAAATATATATAGAATTGTTAGACACAATACTTATAGATTTTGCTGGAGACCTAAATGGAGATGGGTGGATTTTCCAGCAGGGCAACGCGCCAATTCATACTGCGCGGAAAATAAATAATTATTTTTTGGAAAAAAAATCCATGTTTTGGAATAGCCTGCTATTAGCCCGGACTTAAACCCGATTGAGGATCTATGGGGAACATTGTCACGCAAGGTCTGTAAGAAAAACCGCCAGTTTGACACTATAGAGGTCCTTAAAAAGGCACTTGTCGAAGAATGGGATAAAATTGACCTTTCAACTCTAAAAAACTTGTTAAATTCAATGAAAAGTCGAATTAATCAAATGCTTCTTAATAAGGGAAAACAATTTAACTATTAAATAGCAACATTTATCGAATAAGTCAAACAAATTTCTTAATTTTACTTTACTTTTATTATTTTGCACTTTTAAGTTTCTTGTAGAAAAAAAAAACACCTTATATTTCTAAAACAACACATAAATACTAAATAAGTTAAAAAAAAAAAAATTGTATTTTGTTTTTAATTGATTTTTTGTTAAAGAATAGTAATGCACATATACTTCTTTCACAGAGGTACTTACTTCCAAAATATAAATATGTTTATGTTTAAACAATTGCGCTATAAGAATAAAGTGTTCTTTAATTGTTGAGTTACAATTCACATTTATATACATTACTTAAGCTTAGACTTGAATTTTAAATTGTACTTTTTGGTGGCGCAAATTTGGTGTTTTGGATAATGTTTAAAATGCTTCAACAGATGCGATAACTGTTTAAATGCCTTTGGACATTTGTGGCATCGATAGGGATGCTCGCCTGTGTGTGTACGGATGTGCACTGTTAAACCAGTATGCTGAACAAATGCTTTCGGGCAGTGTTTACACTTGAAGGGCCGTTCACCAGTGTGTATGCGTTCGTGCGTCTTCAGATTGCCTTTGGTGCTCAAATGCAAATTACAGTACTTGCATATGAGCGATTCTTGGGCATACGCTTTTTCCGTTTTGAGTGTGGCCAAATCGGTCTTGGGTGGATAACATTTGTTGCGCGTTTGCAAACTGTTCGATTCGGCTTCTTTCTTTGCGTGGCTGCGTGTTCTCTTTATAGTATCGATTGGATTTTTATGTTCTGTGGCTTTATCATCGTCCTCAGTTGGCAGCAAATCCTCCATATCCAGCATATCACAAATACTTTTAAGCTCTTCGAATTCCTCGGTAAATTCAATTTTGACTGCATGAATTACAATTTGTTTATTGGCAAACTGTCGATGGCTTGTCTCGAGCATCCTCTTAAACTTTAAAGCACTTTTTGCAGCTTCAACGCAAATGTTGCACACAAATTGAGGAAGTCCATCGTTTTTTGTCACCAGTTGGCAGCCGGCGATCTCGTTCAAAACATTCGCCACGCACTCGAGCTCGTTGTCCACATCCTTTGAATTCTTAAGTGGCGCAAATATGTGCGTCACAATGTGGGAAATATTCATGCAGGAACGACACACTTCCATAGCTTAATTCAATTTTATTCAAAATATTTCGCGCTAGTTGTTATTTCAAGCAGCTTGTCAAATACATTTTCTGCGAAGTTGTTTACATATCGATAACATCAACAAATTTATCATCTATAGTAACAATATCGATATAATTGCCTGGCAAAGTAAATATTGTCGGTTGGTTTGCAGACACTTTATTTCAAATAATTTAAATGGAAAAAACTGTATTATATAATAAGGTTTTCTTAACACAGGTTTCAATATCAACACTACTGCTGTAAAATACCACTGATAGCGAAATTTTTAATAACAATATTTTCATGATTTTTTCTGACCATTGTATCGATGACCTTGAAAAATCGATTTATTTTCGAGTCGTAAAAAGTTTCGAGAACTAGTTAGTGTTTTAAGGTAAGCAAGAAATATGTCATGTATTTTATTAAGCAATAATAATGTTAAGAATTTGATATTATATCAGTAATAAACAGCATCCGTTTTTCAGAACATTCTTAACATAAAATCTATCTTTAAAAGTCAAAGCGATACAAATTTGAAGACTAAACAAATTTGCCATAGAATGTTGCCTAAGTACTTTTAAGACAAGTAAAATAATATAGTTTAATCTAATTGTAGCTATACCAAATGTTAATAAGAACATACAGCTCGCATATTTATGTTTATTACGCGGGCTCACTGCTTTTCAAATATGCAACGTTTCTAATCCACTTATCGATAAATATGCATAGCTATTTTGCAACACTGTAGCATTTGAAATATAGACAGCTGCCTGCGTTTGCGGCTGGCAGTGGCTGAAAAACTCGTAAATTTAGTCGAAAATCATTTAAATAGTGAAAAAATTAGGGCATTTAATTGTGGAAAATGTATACAGATGAAGTGCGCACACCACAAGCACTTAGAAATAGGTATTATGCCAGCTTGAATGAAATTAAATGCCGCATTACGACAAGCGGCAGGCGTAGTAGCAACAACAGCAGTGCGACAACGGTGGCGTCTAATGCAACGCCTACGAATGGCGCCAAGCAGAGCAGATCCATAAGTAGTCCACAGTGCACAATGGTGTGCACACCTCCACCCAAGAGACTGCAAAAGGTGCGAAATCCATTTGAAGGCGCTCTAGCTGATCGTTTGCATTTACCGCTAATTGCCAGGTTAGTAATTTGGAATTGTATTTAAGGTTAATTTGGGTTTTAATACTAATACGTCTCTGCTCTCCATGTCTGCAGTCCCTCGCTATTCCAGTGCAGATCGCGCACTCCACAGTTATCGTCCACACAGTTTGAGTGGGACATTGAGGAGGTATCGCAATTGAAACCCGCTGATGTGGAACCACATGAAACACAATTCCATGACTCACCGGATCCCGAACAGGAGTCCAAGGCCCAGTTGGCCATTAGTGCTTTCTTCAAGGAATCTCATATAGTGCCAAGTCCAGTGGATTGTCCGCTGCGTAAGCAACGCATTATCCTAAATGAAATCGATGATAATACGCCCATATCGAATAAAACCAAACCACGCACACGAGATTGTGAGATACAAACAGAGCTAACACTACCTCCTGTGCTGCCCAAGGCACTGGAGGATGCACTACGTCCCTACTTTCAGCCACATCTAGCAGGACCGCGTATCATTAAATCCGGAACTGATGTATTTAACAGTTCCATGCGTCGCAAACTGTTTGATCTGCAGAACATCATTGTGCTGGGTGAACTGGAAGAGCAGCACTCGCAAATGGTGGGCTCCAGTCCGCAAGCCAAGCAAACCATGTTTGCTGGTCGCCTTTCAGACTCCACGGGCGAGTCGGGAGCTGGAGAAGAGGGAGCAGGCAATGGTTCCAGTAGCTTTGGCTGCCTCTCACCTATAAGGAATCTCTGCGGTCTGCCGCCTGGCACTCCCGACGATGGCAATGGCGCCTGCAGTGCACGCAAGCGCAAACAGCTGCTGCACGAACTCATTGAGCTACCCTCGCCAATAGCACCATCAGAGCATTTAAGCAGACGCCTATATAGAAGTAGCAACAACAATACCAGTGAGCATGTGACGCTCTCGGAACTCACGGGCACTGGACGCATGGCGTGTAAGTTTACGCCGGATCGCAGTTCATCGCCCATGGCACTGGAGTACTCCACGGACAGCAGCATCAATCAGCGTGTGAGTCGCTTGAGGGTGAACAGTGCACGTCAAACTGAAGCATTCGCGGAGGAGGAAGCACAGGACACTGAGCCGGACTACGAATCAGATACGGAGGAGGAGGATGGTATGCAATTGTCACAGCTATCCACGCACAGCTTCAACTGCAGCTCCTCCAATTCGGACACACCACGCGGATTGCGACGACGACGTTCGGCAAATCGCAAGAATCTATCGCAATCTTTTATAGCAAATCTTTTGGATTCAGGCGAGGAGCAGCCAGTGGTTGAAGTGGAGACTGGGACTGATACGGAGACAGCACCCCTAGACGAAGCAGCACCTCAGGCTGTGGAGAACATTGCGGAACCAGATGCTCCAGCTGCTCAGCGCATTGGTTTCTATCGCACCGACAGTGGCTTCAATGAAACCAGCAGCATCTCAAACTTGGCCTGCTCCCAGGAGTTACCCAGTGGCAGCAACTATGAGTGCAACTCCTTGGACGTCTCCATGGCCTGCTGCTCCACACCCTCAACGCGTTCCTGACACACCACATCCGTAGACGCCACGGCGGAGTATTCAGTTAAAACACTTTAGTTTTATAGTCCAAATTTTAATGCAATAACCAACGATTTCTCAAACGAAAGGAAGGAAGACTTGAAAGATCTGCAATTGTAATTGTAGCCCACCGTTTATCACTAATGCCTTTTGCTTTGTACTTTATTGTTATAAGTTTAGCAATTAGTTTATCAGTTTCAATTGTGCGTATGTTTATGCGTGTTTAGCAAATTTTGAAAATGTTCATCAATGTCCCACATAGTTGCCAAAATAGTTGTTTAAGTTACTCATCGTTTGCAATTTCATTATAATTGTCTTTTAATTAATTTAAGCAATCATTTCGATTTTAATAAAGAACTTATATCATGAGCAGGCGGATAGTAATTTATTTTTTAGGTACGAGCTTTGCTAAAATAAACAAAATTCATTGACTTATTGTTTGTCAAGGTTTGTAGTAATTAAATAAATATTAAATTGTAATTGTATCATTTATTTTTTTAAGAATTTTATAAATTGTTGAATTTTTATTTAAAATACGCGCTTTATCAAATGTTAAAATTAACATACAACGAACTGTTATATTCGTTTACAGCACTTTAAAATGTAAACAGACCTTCGATCCTTGTTCAGTTGTTAGCAGCTAGTTTTGAAATACATCAAACGTTATTAATAAATTAAAATAATTTGCTACATTACCGATCTGCGCTCAGTTTACCAACATAGTTGCTACATTATATTTAATTTAATTTATTAACAATTGTCGCTTTTCTGATTATTAATATCAACAATTTATTTAGTGTAATTTAAATTGCCCACTTTACCAGCTGTTCACATGCATTAGGTGTACATCATACTGTTAGTTTACATTCCAGCGCAACATTAACATAACATTGGCCTGTTAAATGCCACAGAGAGCACACCGATCTTTTCTTAGTTTTCCAACATTGCTTCGCTCTCAAATAAGAAGCAAACCGACAATCGGTTTAGTTGTTGTTTCACCGTCGTACGGAGGAGTGTCGCGGTTCGGTTGACACGTGATATTTAAACTAAATGTTATTTGAAAACCTAAAGGAAATTGATTGTACGTGTAAAATGTAAGTGATCGGTTCGTAGTCGTGTAATGCAAGCTAAACGCAAATACCTAAAATATTTATTTATTTGTTAAAAGCGGTTGTTTAAATTTATGTTGTTTGTTTTTTTTTAAATTTTTGCCGCGTTCGCTGTTTAATAATTTAAATTCGATGCTACGCGTGCGAAATTATTGTAGTATCAGCAAACAGCAACAACAACAACAACAACTACGACTACAAAATTGCTGCACCAATTTTCACCTGTGTACCGTTGTTGTTGTTGTTGCTGCTGGCTACGTTTGGCTGCTTTTCGGTCTTAGTGTGTGTGTAGCATGCGTGAATTGTTATAAATAGGCAAAAAGGGAGATAAAGAGAGGAAGAGATGGAGAGAGCGAGAAAGATCACTTCTTGCAGGCGTAGAGCAATAAAAACACACAAACGAGCGCGAAAAGAAAGTGCAAAAAATATACATATGTTTTTTGTAGGGCAACAACAACAACAACACCAACGTTTGAAACAAATAAATTAGAACACCGACGAGAGACACGTAAATAAGTCAAGTGAAAAATGAGTCTAACAAAAAGCAGAAATAATTAAAAAGGAAATGCCGGATATTGTGTAGTTGTTGTTGTTGTTATTGTTTTTTTTTTTTATCTTCTCTTTCATGTTTGGTTTTTGCAAATCAATGAAATGCCAACGAAACCATTTAACAACACTGTCCGAATTCCTGTTACAAGAAACCAGTTAGACTGTTAAGACGCCACAGCCAAGCAAGTATCCTATTGGAATTGCCTGCTGCCGCTGCATCCGTTTTGAGCGAAAGTTTTTTATGGCTTTATCTCTTTATCTCTCTTGCCCACCACACACACCACAAAAGTGCAACGAAAAATAAGGAAAAAACGAAATAAGTGTGCAAACCAGATTTTCAGTCTTGGCCAGCTGTTTGCTGATCACAGAAGTGCAGAAAAAAAAAATATATATATATATAAATACATAAATCCAAGTCAATTAATTGTGTGTGCCGCGAAAGTGTGTGAGCGTGTGTGTGTGTGTTTCTATAATAAATTCAATTTTTTACAATTGCAGTGTGATTTGTGTGTTGATTGAATGCACAACATTGAATATAATAAAAACGAAATACAACAGCAACAAAATTAAATAAAATCATCGTCAATGCCGTTTTGTTGTTAACGAGGTAAGCATTTACTTTTTTTTTAGCTAGCTATACTATAAAAAACAAGAGTTGAGCATTTGCATTTCAAGTTGCTTAGACTGCGACTAAATACAAATTAAGTTCAATCCTTGAAATCTAAAAATGTAAATGAAAAATCCCCTTGACAATACTCTAATTGGATATGTTTAACAGTTGCACTGCTTGCAGCTGTTCGTGATTTGAAATCATAGCAAGCAGTGCAAATTGATTGGCTTAAGGCGGTAATGCTAGAATTTTTAGCTTTGAATTTCTGGGAGCAATATGTAACTGGAAGAAAACGATCAAGAAGCGTGGGTGTTGACTTGAAAACACCCTGCAGTATTTATAGAATAGAACTTTTATCTTGTATATATAATTGTCTATATAAAATATATACTATACGAAATAGCCAATGTGTGATTTTGGATGAAATTTCTAAAAGAACCAAGAACCTTTCATTTTTAATATCAATTATTGACCTATATTATTTTTAAAATATTTAAGATAAAGAAAACTTCTTAAATCTTGAAAAATCCGCTGGAAATAATTGGTATTTTCAAATAATCTCTATTTTATTAATATTTTTATGCAATTTTTTGACCATAAGAGCCTAAGTTTCATTTATAAACAACTTAAAAGAGTTCTTATGTATGTTTAAGGGTTAAAGGTTATGTTTTTTTCTAGCCAGTTTTGCATAAAGCACAATAGCGGTGTCTAGAGGTAATACATTGGAAATTGGGTTTATGCTCGTATTGCATGTGACAAATGTGCGTGGAACCTTCTCAGCCATAGATAGATCAGAGTCAGACCAACGACCAGACCAGACCAGTCAAGTCCAGACCGTTGCCGTTCTTGTTTGTTGTTTGGTTATTGCTGTTGTTTAGCTGGGTCTCTCTCTTGCGGCTTTTGTACAACTTCCGCTATGTATGTGAAGTTGTTTCATAGGAAAAAGTGTAATTAAACTGACAAACGGCAAAGGAGACGGAGACGGAGAGGTGGTGAGATGTGGTGAGGCGCAGACTTTTTGTAGATACGCTGGCAAGTGAGCATTTTGTTGGTAGCAAACAAAGAGTATAGCACAAGACCGACAACTACATACTACACATACTACAGCAACAATAATAATGATAATCATAATAACAACAACAACAACGACAACAACAACAACAATAACAAAAACAATGTCTGGGTAAACAATGAACCCGTGTTGCAGCAGCCTCTCTCTCTCTACGATGGGAGTCACAACTTGTTGTTGCAGTTATTGTTGTTGTTGTTGTTGTTCTTGTTATTGTTGTTAGCACTTCAAAAACCGGTTACAAAACCATTAAACTCGAAAAATTCTAAAGCATTGCCATAGGTACAACGCCTCTATATGCTGCTATCGCCAGCCCCCCTCTCACAGTGTCTGTTTATCTCCCTCTTCCTCTTCCTTTTACTCGCTGTCTCGCTGCCTTTTCAGCTCACATGCCTCGCTGCGCATGCGTGCAACTTGTTGCCAGCTGTTGCTGCTGCTGATGTTGCCGCTTATTGTTGCCGCTTGTTGCTGCTGCACTTTCATTAAACGAGTGTCCATACAGCAACATACATATGTGTGTCTCTCCATCTGCATACACTGCAAACAATTGAGCATATTATTTCCTTTGTCATCTTTAGTTTTCAGAAACTAACAGACAGTTTGATGAATTAATGATATAATTTAATAAATGAACATTGGTAAAACAGATTTGATCTTAAATATATAAGAGATCTTAAGTACATTAAATTGAAAAGCTGATTAGCGAAATAATCGCTGGATTAATCTTGAGAAACTTAATTAAAAATATGTTTTAAATAAAAAAGTTAACCTTTTATATATGATAAAAGCACAATATTTGTATAACTATACCAATAATCAATATACTTTTTAGGAGAAACCGCATTCAAATCAAGTTTTACAAACTTATTTTAAGAAAATAATAGATAACCAAACTTTTAACATTTTTTTTTTATTGATTATAGAACGTAATAAAGTATTTTTCGTCAATATTTTAACTATTTTAAGTATACCAGCCTAAATCATTGTAAAAACTCTAAAAACCCAGATGCTTTTCAAAGCTCCTTAAAGCTTTAAGTTATAAAAAATATGTTGCTGTGCAAAGCGGTTGGAAAAGCTTTAAAAGCACTTGAAGTTAGAGTAAAGCTACTTATGCCTTTGCTTAGTTGTAGGAAAAGCTTTTAAAAGCACTTGAAAGCTAGAAGTTACAGATAAGCTGCTTGAAAAGCTGCTCTAAATAAAATCTTTCAACAGCTCACATTAGTACCTATTGTTTTTAGCAAAATATTTATAGCTAAAACTCACATCTAACCAGTTTAATGCTATTGTGCTTTGTTTGCTAAGCCAACTAGTTTGCATTTTTTAAAAGACAGTAATTATTTTAGCTTATAATTAGCAGTTAGAGCATTTAATAGTCGTTAGTTTTGATGTTTATGCTAGCTGCTCTCTGCTTAATGCTCGCTACTCGTTTTTCCTGTTTGTTTGCATACAAATTCAATTTCTAAAATATACTCTACTCTATACTGCAAATGAGAAACACGTTTTACATCCTTGTGGCACACTGACATCTTTTGTGTATCCGAAGTAAATTTGCTTAATTAATTTCAAAGCTTTTGCTTTCAGCTCCCCACCACACACACATGCACTCTCTCGCTCTCTCTTTCTACCCCTTTATATGTTATCTCTCTCTCTGTCTGCGGTCTCATGTTGTTTGTCCAGTCATTTGCATTGATTTGCAAATTTCGTTTGGATTTTTATTGTGCGCTTGACGTAATTTGTTGATATTTATTATTTACCTGCTTAAAGTCGATAGCCAACTAATCAGTTGGGCTACATTTCTTTTGTTTTAGCCAATTAAGTTGTCAATCTCATTAGCCAAGGACTCTCTAACTCTTCAACTCTTACTCTTCCACTCTCACGTCTTGCTACTCAATTTCTACTCAACATGTGTATGCCATTAAATGTGTATTTGTAATTCAATGCCGTGGAATGCCTCAAGGAGGCGCCTCTCAACGACAGCTGTTCAATTACTGTGTCTGTGTTTGTGTTCCACTGTGCGACAGTGTGACAACAGCAGCAGCAGCTGAAAAACCAGTAACCCAAAAAGAAAGATAGCATAAACGAGCCCTTGACTTTGTCTAAATGTAAAGTCTATATAAACTACAACTATATATGTATATATATATGTATATTAACTTGTGTTAATTGCTCACTTTGCATTGTAGTGCAAGTTCATTTAACGGTAGATTTCCATGCTGTTCGGTAAGTAGGAAAATCATGAGCAACAGCTGCAAACATCGGTAGTATGTAGTATATATAACACTAACAACTGACAGCCTCAAAAGTCAGTCAACTAATTCAATTAGTGCCATGTGAATTACTTGCCCAAATCTGATGGACACATTGTAAGAGAAAGAGAAGGAAAGAAAAGAGGGAAGAGAGAGAGGAAGAAAGATAGGTGGCAGGTTGTGGGTAAAGTTAAACAGTACTGATGAAGCTATTGTAGTTTCATTTATGCTACGACTATTAGAGATGTGCCAAGAGTTGAAGAGCTGCAATATAGCTGCAGTAATGCAAACAAAAATATATAGTACGTCTGTCGGTTTATGAGACCATGAAGAAGCGCTAGATAATTAATGAGAAAATGTAAAACGTTAACGCTAAAAACTTGGCAACATCATGTTCATGTTAAGTGCAGCTTCGAGCTAAAAGCCAGAGAGAAAAACACTCACAAGTAAAAGTAAAACTGAATAAAACTGAATAATATTAAAACTGAAGTTATTGTAGGCTATTAGACTGTTAGACATTTTAACAGACACTGGAAAGTGAAGAACAGAGAAGCAAACAAGATTTCTATAGCATTTAATTTCCAATGCATAATTGTGATAATTGTTTTCTGGCCATTTATTAAGCATTTAGAATAATGCGATAAGATAAGCAAGGTGTTTAGCTAGAAAGAAATGAGAGACGATATAATGATTGATTGGCATTGAAAGTTCAAAGATTTCATATTAGAAATTGAAGTAAAGAAATAAGTTAATTCTAAAGAAATTATTAATAAAATACAGTTTAAGTATTACATATAGTTTTATTATTAGAGTAGAATATACGGTAACGTATTTAAATAATTTTTTTTTCAAATATTGAAGAACTTGACAACTTACGCCAGTTTCTCCAGACATTTTTTTAACTTGTCTTTAAACTATTCATGTTTATAACCAGCCAATGATACTACAGATTCTTGCATATATAATTCAAAATTTTAGAATTTATTTTAAATAATTTCTAGCTTTATTTATCTATGATACTACTATCTAACACATATAAATTGTTATTCGAAATTTAATATTTTGTATAATATTTTCTAGTTTTATTTCAAGTTTTTCTTCTTACGCTGCCATCGCTAGTTTATTGTTTTGCCATCGCTAATGCTGCAGAATTAGCTTTGCGGTCGTTGCTTGTTTGTGTACACTGTACACTGAGCTCTGGCCAACTGGACCGGCCTTTTGCTCTGGCTTATTATCTCACAATGTTAAGCTTGACTACCAAAAAAAAAAAAAATTAGAAACAAAAAAGACAAAAACTTTTGTGCCAGTTTCATTTTGCATTGTTCTTTAGAGGCTCAACAAATCCAAAGGGGGTTTACCCCTGCGTCTCTTCAATGCCCGCACTCCATAACAGTGATGGCAGCATTTCATGGAGTAAAATAGCTAAATTCATGAAACTCAGCTGGAAAAAGCTATAATTAAAACAAATGATATGCATTAGAAAAATATATAGAAATATTATATATTATATTATATTATATATTTATTATATATGTATATAATAAATATGTATTTAAGCACTTTTAGTAGAATTATAATTATTTGTTATTTTATAAACGTTTTTTCCACTTGAATAGAGCCAGATACTTTATAAGTGTATATTATTTTCATATTAATACATAACTATATATTTAGTTTTATTATTTAACTGATTATAATTATTTATATTAAATTTCTCCCTTTCTAGATACATTTTGTGTAATTATCTAATCTTTTATTAACAAAACTTAGCCACAAATATGCTAAACTGGCAGCACTGTCGCAAACTTCATTGTTTTGGGCTAAAATTGCAGAATAACAAAACTTTTCTATTTGTAAATTTTTGTGGGTGTCAACGTTGTTTGTGGTTTTTGTGGCATTAAAGTCACACGATTGCCGCAAATGCCGCGCCCCCCCAAAAAAAAATACATATAGCTCTGAAACTACAACAACAACAACAGCAACTATAAGAAAATAGTAAACAATTGTGCTTTTGTTTACTAATTTGTGGCTGATTTGTTCTTGTTGCTGTTGTTTTTGTTGTTGTTACTTTTAGTTTTTGTCTTTGGCTTTTATCATTTGTTTTGTTTACTTTCTTCGAATTGGTTTAGTTCACAGATTTTGAGCTTCTGTGTCTATCTCTATCTCTCTCTCTCTCTCTCTCTCTTTCTCTCTGTATCTCTGTTTGTTCGGAAGTTGAAAGTTCATTTGCCGTTTTAATTGCCCAGCTAATAGCTCGAAAGTTACTCGAATTTTTGTTTTGGTTGTTATTTCATTTCAAGCTTTTTTGGACCAAAATGAATGGACCAAAAGTTATAGCAGAGCTTAGAGACATTTTGTAATTGAGTATTTGACTTTCTGGCGAAAGTTTTTGGTGCTATTGTGCTGCAAGTGAATACTCAATGAATAATTATATAAGCATTTTGTAATTAACCTTTAAAAATATTGCAGCGAATGTTAAATATTATTATGGGAAAAAAGTTTAAATTGGCAAACAGTTCAACAGTTTCAATTTTTAGGTACTACAATAATTATTAGAATTTCGCTTAAAACAAAAATTTAGTATTAAAGTGTATTTACATATATGAAAAAATTAATATTAAAATTCAATCATTTTAATTTCTCTCTAATTGTATTAGCAAAATTAAAATAGTTTTATGTTAGAGAAAATTCCTATACAAATATTTATAAAAATTTTCTATAAATTGTTTACAACTTGAGCTATAAAAGTTTGCTTAAATTTAAAATATTTTCAGCTACTTTCTTTGATTAAATTCCAATTATTTAATGTTCAATGCACGTCGCTTGTCAACCGCTTATTAATTATTTAAGCATTTCAATTCTTTTCAATTAATAATACATTTTTATTCTGCTGTCGCTGTTGCTGCTGTCACCATGTTTGTTTTAAATTTATTATTTTGAAATTATTATTGCTGTATTAATTATGAAATTTCAGCGGCAAAGTCAAGAAACAATGTGCGTTTGACTTTTAAGTAACATAATGATTAATTTTAATTTTGTGTGGCTATTGTAAATTTATGTGAGTATAAGTGTGTGTGTGTGTGTTAGCGTAATGATTTATTGTTAACAATTAAAGTTAACAATTAAATTATCAGCTAGTATTTATGGGCTATGTGGCAGCTTATCAATATGTCCGAGACATGTTTGCCTTGTACTTTTGGCCGTAAAGCATAGGAATACGGTTTCATATTGTAAATGCGGACAGTTTGAAATTTTTAAAATATATATATAAATCGGTAGATCGGTGAATCGGTGACTAATTGGCACATAGGCAAGCACAGCAAACACGGAAAAACCAAACGGCATTAAATTTATAACATTTTAATGGCCAATTAGTGGCGGCCATAAAGACAGAAGTGTCCGTTTATTTTGGCCTAGGACAATCGCAGTCCACAGCCAACACATTCCACAAATATTGGGATGTCAAGTAAATCACTCATTCGCACTGTATCCCCCTCCTCTCTCTCTTACTCTCTTTCTCTCTCTGCATCTGTCTTTTTCGGTTCAAACGCGTTTCAATTTCCAAATTCGATGCCAATTATCGTTTTGTGGCTGCACAATATCAGCTCACAGTCAGTTGAGTTGGCCAAAATTGCTATTTGGTTAAATGGCAACAAATTGCTACAAAATAGTATATATATGGTACATATAGTATATACTGTATTTGTATGTGTATGTGTATGTAGTGTGTATACAAACTGAATTTCCTTTTTATCTGGCAGATTCTTTATTGTACTTATTTTACCGGCCGTTTGCTTTTGTGCACATTTAATGCTATTAACAGCTTGTCAGAGCCTCTTGGCCAACTTGTGGTCTATTGAAAACTGGGCAACACGAACAGCCAACTGGCTAGACTTCAGTTTGAGTTTGGGGTTTTGGGGCTTTGGGGTTCAGTTTGGGATGGGATGCTACTTACCTGCCAGCAGGTAGCTGGTAAACTTTACAGCGCTAAAGTAATGAAAATGAAAAAATAAAAAAGCAAGTGAGAACATTTGCTAGACTTTAAAATACCTGTTACTTATGTTTTTAAGGCGCTAGAGTGGATTCTAAAAATATTAATAGGGCTGTGAAAATAATATGCGCTTCTCCAACTAGTTTAAACTTTTTAGCTCTTCAATGAGGGATGAATTTTGGTGGCTCTAGCTCTTATTATCTGTGTACTTTATTTGGAAGCTCTAGCTCTTGCACTATTTGCGCTTACTTTGGTAGTTCCAGCTCTTATATTCCGTGTGTTTCATTTGGTAGCTCTGTTCTTAATTTCATAGCTCTAGCTCTTTTAGTCTGTGTACTTTATTTGGTAGCTCTTGTAGTCACTAAAAACGATCGACTCGGACTTAGCAGTGGCTGCATTGCTTTCCTTGTCTCTGAACTCTAAAACACCCATAGCTCAAATGTCTTAGACTCACAACTTTACCTCTTATTAATGATAAGCGCCACTTTGTCTGCTCAATTTGGTAGCTCTAGCTCTTATAACATCTGCTCGGTATTCATAATACAACCTTACTCCACTTCTAACAGGTATTAAAAAGCAAAATAAAAACAGATTGAATGAGTTTTATATTTTTTTCTTCAGCTTTTTCAGCTAAGAAAGTTTCATGACAACCTCTTCAAGGTAGCTTCCTTTTACGAGCTCTCTCTCTTGAGATTTTCTCGAGCGCAATTCTTTTAACTGCCGCATACTCGCGTTCTCCCTCTCTCAGTCTCTTAAACTCTGTGCCTGTTGCAGCTCAAGTAGAAATATTGCTCAGCCATACATACAAACATATTATATATAAAAATTATAAAGCAATATATCTATGTATGTAGAATTTTGCGATTGTTGTCGGTCGGTTGTATTGTTGGCTGCTCTGCAGTTGTTGTTATTGTTGTTACTGTTGTTGCTGTTTTTGCTGTTGGCAGTCACGGGTCTATTTCAGTTAATTATCGCGCTCGCAGCGCAGGTTAACTTGACTGCTTGACTGTCCGACTGCTGTGCCCTCCTCCCCCAAACCACGCCCCCTTTCGTAACGGGCCTGACGCACATTGACTGATATTTTTGCTCGAATGATCTAATCAGAAACAAGTTGAATTTGAATTGTTGTTGTTGTTATTGTTGGCGCCGCTTTTGTCACTCGTCGACTGTGACACCATGTGGGGGACAATCGATTGTTGTTCTTGTTGTTGTTATTGGCAACTATATAAAGTTAGTACTAGCACAAAACTGGCATATACATATATCTGCATTCGTTCTTGAATTTGCAAAAAATTTACATACCAAAAATGGATTTGAAAAATGCTCATTTTGGACTTAAAGCACGTTGTCTGGGTTGTATAGCACCTGAAAATCTATTCTTTAGTTCGATTTCAGTAGGAAGATAAGCACATTAACTAGATTAGGCGCAGAAACAAAGTCTATGAAATTGGAAAGCTTTTTTACACTTGAAAATTGCGTGGAATGCAAAAGTTTTAGCAATCTAAAAGTATAAAGACTGCTGATAATGTATACATAAGTCTGTGGAATGCATGTGGAACGTAAGTTAATACTTGTTAATAGATTTATCAAGCTACAATATATATTGTAGTGCTTTAAGGTGCTAAAGCTGTACGATTGCCATTTATCGAAGCTTTAATTAATTTTTATAACTTTAGTATATATACACATACATGTATAGCACCTACATAACACTTAACACTCTGCCAGAGATTATCAATGTTAATGGCAGCTATAGGTACCCACTATATTTTGCTTATCGACTGATATAACTTTGAGTTTGTTTCACACTTCCGCCGTTTGCTAAAATTTATGTGATTATGAATTGTTTTTTACTAGTCACAACTGCACGTACCTTTATATAGTTTACTTAATTGTTAAACCGAACTACAAACTGGCCAATTTAGCGAGAAATTTGTGCTTAGCTATCATATCGTGTATATATCATATATAATAGAGCGATTCGCAGGTGCAACAAAACCCATGACCAAGAAAAATGTGTAGCAAAAAAATAAAACAGTTTGAGTTTGTTTAACAAAGCGAATGAAATGTTTTTAACTGTCAACCGTATCATTGTTCAGAAGAACGTAATCAGACATATGACTTCAACACAATCAAATACCCTGTAAACGCAACGAATTCAAGTTTTATGTGTGCCAAAATACCTTTTGATGTCACCTTTTTGCACTGCGGTCAACAGCAATATGGCTTAAATGAATTTGCAGCGGCACCTTTTGATAGTTGGGCCATATAAATTTGGTTAATGCCAAATATACATATGCATAACACAAATACATGTACCCCGTGTGTAAACAATAGAGAAAAAAACAGTTAAATGGCCACATGGTTAAAAACAAATTCTATTCAATTCTATTATCTGCTGACGCTTTTTGTTGACACTTTTCGCCGTCATATCGCCGTATCGCAAAATCAACAAATGAAACAAAAAACCTTAACAGATAAATATGGCAGCGAAAAGCGCTAAACAATTAAAAATAAAAAAGCAAAATGAAAAACGCCTGAAATATGCACAGGCAGCAATAGAGAAAGAGAGCGAAAGAGCTAGAGTTAAAGAGTGAGATGGCAACTGTTTGGGATTGCGTGTGGGGTCATCAACTGGTCGCTCGCTCGCTGGGTCGGCGACTCTGTCTTTTAGCCCTCGGGGCAATTTTGTGGCCAAGAACTTTATGGCCGTAACAATAATAAATAATAACAATAATGCGCGCAGCAAAGAAAATAGCATAGAAAAAAGTAAAGAGAACCTATAAAGAAAAACAAAATAAAATAAAACAAAAAAAAAGTGACTGAAAAATTGAACAAAGACTGGAAGTTTGATTAATGGGCGGTATGGCAAGTGTTTTGCCTCTTGAGGCGAAGGCTTTAAGCCAAGTCTGTTTAGTCATAGTCAGTTTAGTCGTTCTAACAAATGAATTTCTGCTGGCGGCTAAAACTTCTTTGCATTGATTGAGGTCAATTTCAAGAGTTTTGAAGAGCCATTAGGTATGACGCTTCGCTACACAAAAAACTACAAATAAATCAATTTCGTTCTTAAACGAATTTTTATTTAGGTGGGTGGAATGTGTGTCAATCATGCGAATGATTTTTGTACTAAAGTGCTCTCAATTTCTGCTTGACATATTTCGCTATGGGTTTATTAAAACTCATTTACTATAAAAACACACAAGAAGCAACAACAGTAAAACAACAGATGTTGTTGCCTTAAGTGCAACACAACTTTAAATACATTTTGCAGCTCTTTTCAATGTCATTTAAATGTCAACAGTTGTTGCCCTGTGATGTCAGCATAAGCCAGCTGACATTAAGCTGTTCATTTTGTTAAAAGTCCATAAAAGACTACATTAAATATTTATATTAATTTATCAATTTGCAGACCGACTAACCAAAACTCTTTTCAATTATTTAACACTTAAAAATGCAATTTCAATAGATAAAGCGGCAAATAAAAATTCAATTATAAACAAATTTGCCACAAAACAACAGCAGCAGCGGCTAAAAAGCTATAGAACTAAAATAACAACAGCAACAATTAAATGTGTCAACATTTTTAAGCTAAAAACTTTGTATACTCTGTAAACATGAGTAACTTTTAAAGTGCAGTTGCATTTGCATAAAAAACAGAGGGGTATTTAGAGCTATAAAATCAGAGAAAACTGAAGTTTAAATAGAGCAAAATTATGCATAATTTTATTGAATAAAGTTTATTAATTATACATTATTTAATTGTTTTAAAAATATTTAAAGAATGTTAATTTAAAGAATTTTAAATTTTTTATTTACATACAAAACAGAAACTTTACTATGTCTAACTAAATTATTATTTTTTAAATAAACAGGATATGTCTTAGTTGTGCAGCATTATCTACATTAATTCCTACATATGTTTACATATTTGATTTATTTTTTTTGTGCTGTGACATTTTAATGAACTCGTTTGCTGCCCCATCAAATAAACTACCACCAACAAGTGTATTAAGTCCGCCTCCAATGTTAATTAGTGGCACTCCACAAATCTCCAGAATTCAGAGCAACAGAGAGAGAGAGAGAGAGAGTGAAAGTTCACATCAGATCTCACTCTCTGATATAAACTTGATGTTGACGCCCAAAAATGCAATTAAAAAATATACAGTTAAAAGTTTTCCAGAGTTCACGAGGTTTTCCTTGCTTCCTTCCCTTTGTTTTTTTGTTGTTCTTGTTTTTTGGCCAACTAACTCGGTCACGTTTTCGTACCCAGTTGGCAGAAGTTGTTTCTACCTAGTGGCGAAAGGAAGTTGAATAATGGTATAGATAAAGTGCTCGTAAAGCGATTTGCCGGCGCGTGCCTTAATAACAATTTTCCCCAAAAAAAAAAACTATTCATTCATATAGAAATAATGGTTAAGGAGTGTGATGTTATATAGAGTAAATGCCATCATCATAGTCATTGTCGTGTAGCTGTAGCATATTTTTGCATATCCTGTTGTACAAATATTTTCCATGTAACAGGTTCACAGTTACGGATTCTACTTGCCACATGCCGCTTGCCACACAATGCACGCCACACGCCGCATGCCCTGCGCACTTTGTTCAACACTAACTACCGACTGACTGGCAACATTGTTGTCGAAACGAAACTTTTCGCCAAAATAAACAATAATAATAAAATTCAAATTTAAGAGAAACTTGCAACGAAGTTAAGTTACACTAAAGGACATCTAGTATGTACACTATAATATATAATTGTTACTTAGTATTATACATGAAAAGTGTGGTTTGTGAAAAATTCAGGCTCATAGCTCTTTCGGTTTGGTGGGCAGCTGAGTTGATCAGGGCGTCTGCTGCAAATTTGTTTACTGTTGAGCTATGCTCTGTAAATTACAAGCTCACAACTCTTTGTATTTGGGTTGTACGCTGATCAAGTCGAGCGCTGCAATTAATTTACTTTTCTTTCTCATACCATAATTATCTCAAATTCAACAATTTCTATTCTTATCTGTTCTAAAGTTTTTCTTAAACTTTGAATTGCTGCTCCTAGTTAAGACACAGACAAATTCCTAGATGTTTTCTTTAGCTTTGTAACGAGCCAAATGATTCAACTTATAACAACGGCTGTTTATACCCTGACAAAAGTTTTTCTACAGCTGCATAGCCGAGCTACAAACTGGCGGGCTAGAGAGGGGCGTGTTAGCCGCGTTAGAAATGGCAAGAGACTGCAGAGTGTGGGGAGTCAACACCTAACCGCTGCTAAACAAAAAGAAAACAATGTAATGGCGGCGAGAACAGTAAACCACGCACAACAAAAGCAACAACGACAATGGAGAAAATCCTTTTGGAAATGGGCAAAAATGGGGAAGTTGGCAAAATGGAAATGAAAATGCTTGTGGGTGGCCAGTTGCCAGTTGCCAGATGAGAATAACAGAAGCGTAGAGAATAGAAGTGAAACTGCACAGCAGTTACAAAGTGAAACAATGCGACATGTTGCGCTTCAAAGGTTTTGGCAACAATCCTGTAACAGACACAACCACACACACACACAAACTCCCACACACCCATTGGTCTGACCTTTTATAATCATTGTATTTAATGGGGAAGTGAAGGGTTTTTTTCCAGGAATCTGAACTTGACTCAAATTCATTTACAGTTTTTGCTATGCTTCTGCTTTATACCCGTTACTCAATGTCCAACAAGTGCAGTTTATACTATATTTATGAAAAATTCCACTCAATTGCATCCACAACTTATATATAGTAAAAAGTTATAGCTATTTGAATAGTTTAAGCCAAGGAGTATTCCTAGGAACTGTTGTCAGTCTGGGTTTGAGCTTTAGAAAAACAACAAAAGCAAATGTTGTTTTGCGGAGTGACTAGACAGCTTCAAGATAACTGCGGATAGCTGCAACCAAATAGGAAAACGCCATTAATACCCTTTGGTGGGCAGTTAAAATCCTGTTTCCATCTTTTCTGAGACATTCGTAAAACTTTGTACTACGATATCTTTGCCAAAAAATGACTGATTTTCAAAAGGGAATTCATTCTGCATTTAAATTTAAAAAATTAACTTGAATTTAATTTAGGTTGTAAAAGAATTTATATAGAAATCACGTGTAACGGGTATAAACTAGTCAATATACATTTAATTCCAAAGAAACTATATCTCAGTTTGCTGGTTCATAATCGGCAACTAGGTTATGAACTGCGGTAAATCGATTGAGGATGCAATTTGTGTGATAAAACCACTTTTATAGCATTGTCTGCAGTGTGCCAAAGTTTTGCCTTGTCTGCATTATACTTAGTAGGCGTGTAAGTTGCCAACTCTTGTTAGCCGAAGGATTGAAAGTGTTGCTAAAGCAGAGCAGTAGCCAAATTGGAATTCTTTGTGTTGTGGCTTAAACATGAGGCTGATAATCGAGCTAATTTGCATAGGAGACTTTATATTTCCTAGAAAATTTATTAAATATGATTTGTATAGATATTTGAAAGCTCTTTAAATGCATTAGTAAATATTTAAAGCAAGAATTCATTTTAAACAACAAATTAATAAAAGCGAATTGAAAGTTTAAATGTGTCAAAGACCATTTGTATCCGCTTTTAATATAAATTTGAAATGCTTAAACAATTTATTAAATTTAAAATTTATTATAGAGAGCAAGACTCAAAGCTGCATATTTCTATATTTCCCTTTTACCAATAGAGAGGAAAACTAATGTTCTTTTCATATTTGTTTTTGATGCAATTTGAAATGCTAGTCGTGTGTGCGGCAATCAAACAGAGGCTTAGTGCTGTTTCTATTTACTAAACATACTCATAACGGATTTCAAATGAATAAATGAATAGAATTGATTGCACATTCAATAGTCTAAACATAAACATAAGCCTTTTGCAAATGAATTTGCGAATATGCCGAATCACGTTGCATTCTCAGCATTAAAGCAAAACTCTAAATAAAAGTGCGTTATATTTTTAGTAAACAATTGTTTAATATTCCATCAATATCGATTCCAATTAGTATTGCTGCTCAATTCTGAATTATAATTTTTAAATCAGTAATTTAATTAAATTTCATTTCAAATACAGAAATTCTTTACAATTTTGTTAATGTGATTCACTCGATTTGTCCTCGAAAAAGTGCCCTTAAGTTTAATCAAAAATAAATATAATAATGTGACGATAAGAGCTTATGGCACAGGTGTAATAAATTAAACGAATCATAAATTATCAACAATTCGGTGATTGTATTTTTCGATAATTGTGCGTTTTGTTTTTTAAGAAACTCAAAAGTTTCCTATTAAACTTGTTATTAATTCGAGCAGCAGTTTGTTGTATAGTTCATGATATACTTATTATAGAATTAGTCACATTGCAGTTGGTAAGCATGGTTATCGGACATTAGCTTAATATTTGCCCAACTCACATGCCTTCTTATCTGGCACTTTAAAGCAAGCCATAAAGTTGATTCTCTCAAGTGAATTTCTCTCGACTATCAACGAAATCCATTTGGCAATTCCACGCAGCTGTTTGCATCTAAAATTATGGACAATTCGCGCACTCATCAAAGCACTTAAGACACTGATTTCGATAAAAGATAGCCTGCGATATACAACAAGACAAAATAAACCCCCCACGGCATGCCACGCCCACAAAGACGCAGACTCGGAAACGCCATAAAAGGAGCTCAGAGTTTATAACTGCACATAAAGCGTTAAATACGCTTATATTTATATTGCACAATTCCCCGTTTTGCTTATCAGGAATCAAATAATTAAAACAGCATATGACAGGAAGCGGAAAGGTAAAGGAAAAGGAAAAAGGGGGAAAACCTAGCGACGATAAAAATTAATAGATGGTAACCCTAAAGACTTGTTGTGTAGGTGGCAAGCTAATAGAAAACGATAATAAACCAAATTGTTTGTTGAGAGAACTGAGAGATATCCTATAAAACTTACTTTAATTTATTATATTTAATATATTATTTAATTTTTCTTTTAAAGTTTTTTTTTATTAATTTTAATTTATTTTTTTAGAGTTGTTTATTAATAAAATAAATATTTATTTAATTAAATATAGAACTTAAACTGAATTCAAAGTCTAAAATATATTAGTTCTATATTAATAGATAGATCTATATTATTACATATGCCAGACTATGAGTATATATAGCCTACATCTCAATAAGTGTTTGCTTTCGTCCCAAGCGCGAACTTACTATATATTAAGGTCCCTTTGAATCCACTTGTCTACATTTAATTAAATCAATCTAATCCCATTATATTAATTACCGCCATCAATACAAATCATTCTATAGATTTCAATAATACGGATATTAATTTGTTTCTAGTGCTTTATTCATAATTATGCGCTTTTATAAACAATTGCAATAAGCACAGGGTGCAAAATAAAACGTACAAAAATTGTTAAACAAAGTGCTTTTCACCTGGCCATAAAAAAGCGTCATACAACAACAGAACGATAACAATGGGAAAAGCAAAAGAGCAGCAGGCAAATTTCCGTTTTGTGGAATGCAAATAAATAACGGAACTGTGCTAAATGTAAACAATGAAAACGATGCGCTGAATTTCAGGTAAAACTTTTGCAGCAATTGCAAAATGAAAGGTAGTACAAGTACAAGCAGATGCGAAACTAGTAGTTGTGTGCCTTGTTAGCCAAGACAGTAAGACAGCAATAACAACTGGGAGATAGAGACAGAGAGAGAGAGTGGGGGGGAGATAGTACAAGCACAAAGAACTACAAGATGCTGGGAGGGAAATGGTAGATGGGAAATGGGAAGTACTTAACATACTATAGGTAAAAGTCTGGAACGATAAACAAGACACAACAAGAGACGCCAAATGGACAAACAAATCTACGATAGAACCAGATGAAATGGAGCAAATCTTTTAGCGCAAAAACGCACAGACAAAAGTTGAAGGCACAGTCAAGACAAGTCGAGACGTGGGCGGGCAATTGATAATGTTGCCCCACTGTGTGTGAGTTGCACACTCAGTGAGTGCACAGCTTCAAGACGGGGAAATGGCGTAGCGTTTCGGAAACAATTTGAAGGCCATAAAACTTGATGTGGCGGCAGCCAGTAAAAGAGGCGTTTGCTACGCCTTCCCATAATCCAAACCGGCGGAAATGTTAAGGAAGAGGAGTTGGGGAGAGAAGTAGACGCAAGCGGGGGGGTCAGGGTAAAGGTGGTCTACAGCTTGTAGTACCTGTGACAGCAATTGAGTAGTGCATGTCGAAGACGTGGCTCAGATATTTCGATGAGGCGGCACAACGACACAACAACAGCAAGAAAAACAAACAAACAAATAAACATTAAGCAGCTGTTTCTCAAAAGAGAGCAATAGAGAGAAAGAGCGTGTGAGAGAGAGAGAGCGTAAGCAAGTGAGAGAGACATAGCCAGAGCGAGAGTGAGAGAAGTTGTGCAAACAAAACTCTCTCAATTCTCTTTGCCGGCTGCCCACGCAAATATTGCTACGCTATCAATCAATGCAGCACATTGCACATACGCACAGTGGTACAGAAAACAGTGACGGCGATGATATAACATTACAATGGCACAAAGTGCTCTTGCAATTGATTCGTTAAATTGTCAATTAAATTTAATAAACTGCGATATTCCTTAACTAACCACGTAACCAAAGTCACCTTGTAGAAAACACTTGATGTAAGTTTACTTTTTATAGAGCAATATCAAATATAGAAACTGGATGCAGCCAAATTTGTATGGGGTATCGATAGTGTGGAATTTTTTCAGGTAATGGAAACTTTGTGCAGTGATCTTTAGTTACATACATATCTAAAAGCGGTTGTTTAGTTTAAAAACATTCGAGAATAAAGTTGCGTATTATAAAAATATTTTAATTAGTTTTAGTCGTACAATTAAGTACATTTTTAATGGAAAATTATAGATTAAAATATTAAAAAAATGTTATTTTATATATATGGAATTTTTATATAGTTTGAAATTTCGATTTTCGACCAAAAGCTTAACTTTTTAATATAATATTGTATAATATTGAGAAATTTACTATTTAACACTTTACTGTGTTTTGAGAGGCAGTTGAAGTTATTTAACTCAAATTGTTAACTCAAATGTTTTAAAAACTCAATAATAAATATTAAATAATTACATTAATAATAAAAATTTTATTTCTTGTTACAAAAATGAAAAAGTTGCTCAAAAATATCTTTTAAATGATTGAATATAACTTAAGCTACAGACTGTTAAAATTTGCCAAAGTATCATATGCAAAACTTAACTTTCCATTGCACACTTAAAGTATTTAAACTGCATTAACCACTGTACAGACATAGAACATAGAATAAATGCGATGTTTTTACGTTCGGCTGTGTTCGTGTGCGTGTTTGCTCTCTCAATATTCCTCGCTCTCACTGTCTTGCACTCTCTCTGTGTCTGTCTGTTTTGCTATCTCGTTCAATGGGTTGCTTTCGCTCACTCTGACACTCACCGCCCACTTGTCACTTGGCATTCACTCATTCATAGCTAGACTGGCGCACCCGCCTCCTTACACCCCACTCGTTGCCCGCTTGCGCCGACTATTGGCAACGAGACGCGCCGCTGCTTTGAACGACGACGACGACGACTGAATACGACGACGCTGCGGCAATTTGGCCACGGCTTTGGCTCTTTGGCGCGTTGGGCGCTTGGCCATATTTCAAGTGTTTCGACTGCGTTCAGTTTCAGTTCTGTGGCTGCAGTGCCAGCAACAAAACGGACGGTTTTCAATTGGGTGTTACCCAAAAAAAGCGGTTGAAACTTGTACGTTTGTCGGCGCTTAAAGTGCGAATGCGAATGTGAATGCGACGTGATTGAATGATACGTGAGTGAGTGAGTTTCGGTTGAAAATGAATCGAGGCGCTATTGTGGCGCTTCAATTTTTTATTACGTATACGCCGCGTGCCGTTTGCATTTAGCCATTCGCTGTTTGTTTGGCAATTTATGCGACTTGTGTCACACGGCATGCCAAATATGAAACGAAAATGAAAATGTAAATGCCAATGCGCTAACAAGGCCCATAGAACACACAATACGACAATGAGATAAAGCAACAACAGCGATAACAAAAACAACAACAGAAATCGTTGCCAATGTCGATAACGCGACGCACGCGGCAAACAATTCGAAAATATTAGTGCAAAAACAAAACTACGGCAAAGAAAAAACAAAAACAAAACAAAAAAATAAAAAATAACAAAAAAGTAGTAAAAATTTCAATTGTGCTTTTTCATCTGTTTTGTTTGTTGTTGTCTTTTCACGTGATACGTATACGTGCGGCCGTCTAAGATAAGCAAAAACCGTAAAACAAAAGACAGATTGTTGGACACACGGGGCGTATGATTGTTATGCGGCTATACACATATGTATAGTGCCGCTAGTGAATGTCAAAATAAAGGCTAAAAATAAAATGGCAATAAATTAAAACCAAATGCAAATAGTAAACACAGGTAATACGGATTTAAATCTATAAAATTTATAGTCTACATTTAATGCATTTCCATAAATTAAGAACAGATACGTATGTATTTCTGCCAAGAAAACTGTGGACTCGCCGAGACCACAAATCAAGTGTCAACACATTTCTAAAATTTCTTAATGTCGGCAAATACATATGTGCATATATACAGATATATAAATACACATATGTTTATAATAAGTATTTGCTTTTCTCAGAACAACTTGATTTGCAATTGATCGAATCGCGTTGACAGCAATAAGCAGTCGGAAGTATTATCATTACTTGACCATTAAGCGAAACTCATAAAAGCGTCAACACAAATATTTAATAGAAATAACAACTATTGGCAGGCAATGGTAACAAAAAAAGAAATAAATAAATATAAATATAATGTGCGCGAAAATTGTTAAAGCGCCAAGTTTATATTAATTTTTATTAGTAAATAAATATGCAAAATAATTATGAAAATTAGTCTGTATTAATTATCAAGTTAATAACAGTATTGTGTGTAGAATTTGGCTGTTTTTTTTTAGAGAAGCTTATACGAAAACTTTTTATATTGTGAAAACTGCTCAATTAAAATGAAGTATTGCAGTTAAAACCTTACCAAATCCAACATAAACATTTAAAATGAGAATATAATTTAAATGTGTGCGATAATTTTTAAAGAGCTATGTTTATATTTATTTTTATTTGTAAATAAAATAAATAACATACTAATGGAAACTAGGCAGAACTAATTAGCAAGTTAATAACAATATTATTTGTAAAATTTCGCAGTTCATTATATTGAAACAAATATAGTAAAAATTGGCAATTTGAAAAAAAGACTTGTAGTTAAAATTTTAACAATTATTTAAAAAAATTTAATTTAAAAAATCATATAAATATAATATATTTTGATATATTCTTAACAAAGCTTTAATTGAAGGTAATTTTTTTAAACTGTTACTAAAGCTTATTATTAATTTTATTTTGAATAATACTTGCTGTCCTTTTTGCCTGTTAAGAAATCAATTAGTTTTAAAGTTCTCATACTTTAATTACAAACGTTTTAAGTAATCATTAGTAAACCATATTTTAGCACACAATTCAACGTCTTTTTCACTTCCTTAAACATAGTAATATTACAGCTTCCAACTAGTTTTGCTTAGCCAAATTAACCTACTCTGAAATTAGTACAACTTTATGATTATTAGCCATGTATTTACTTGGCTTGGCTTCTAATTGGTAACTTTCGGCAGCAACGACAACTGTCAAGTGCAGTAATTACAAGAGTTTTCCAAGATAATCACAAAGTTTTTAATACGTTTTGGGCATAAATCAAAAATTCTCTTAAAATAAAAATACAAACAACCATTAGAAATTGGTCCAAAACAAACTATAGCATATATGTATAAAGCCAACAATGTGAGTGAAAAGTTCAGCTGCCAAAAAACAACTTGAAAACATAACACAAGAACGGAGCAAATAAAAGTGCCAAAGGGCCAACTTTTTCAATTGGCCACGCCACACACTCACACTCATTGAGTGTTCCTCGGAGTGTGAGAGTGTGTGTATGTGGTAAGTGGCAAAAACCTAAGCACTCATCATTATCCACATGTGACCATAGCCAATGACACGATATTCTGTTATTTACGTTAGCCATTTCCAACGACAGCTTCATAATTTATGGCCCACTTATTGATTAAGGCAACGCCTTTCAAGGTAAATCTAAACGAGACTTAAGCGATGGTTATCAATGACTGAATGCTTGGCAGATAATGAGAAAATGCTAACAGTCTATTCTGTTGTTCTTGTTGCTTTGCTGGTCAACAACAAAAACAAAATAAAACGCACGCGTTGCCATAATTTGCCAGCGACTTTTCTGTTGGCCATTTGCAATTTCGGTTCGCACCGTTGGCCAAGCGGAAACGAGTTGCGCTCTGTGACAGCCGCTGCCAGTTTCCGGCCATTTTGCTTGTTTAGGGGGGATTTTGGGGGAGACAATAGCATAAATGCTGTATGCAATTGTTGCAATTTTATGGCCGCAAATAGGGCCAACTGTTTTCGGCTAATCTGCTGGCAAATTTGTTGACCGCTATCTCGGCTCTATTTTTGGCTGCCTTTTGACTGTATTTTGTGGGTGAATGAATTGCTTTAAATTTGCTGTTGTTGAGCCTTAAAGGCTTTAAGCCAACTTGCCTTTTAGAATTTGAAGAGTGCTGTCCAACAAAAAAAAATTAGGTTGTTCTTGTTTAGTTGTTTTGCATATTTTCTAACTGCAATTCATTCTTTTGCTTGTTTGCTTCTTACTTGTATTATGCTAATTGTGAGTGCTTTCCCCGAGTATCCCTTTGCTCTACCCTACCCTCTACTTTTGCCCTTATAGAACTTAACCAAAGGGCCAATGGTAGTATTCAAAGAGATTTTTTGTACTTTGCTGGCGCAATTTTTGTTGGTTTCGCTAATTAGTTGCGGGAAATTTATGCAGATAAGCATAGCTTTAACGCCTAAAGCCGACAGCAGCTAGCTAAAAATATACTAGAAATAAAACAAGCTAGAAAGCTAGAAATATACTTTATGAATTTGTTATTCTTAGCACAAATCTTTAAGCTTACTTTGACAAATCGTTATAAATAACCCAAATGAAACTGAAAAGCTTAAAACGCATTGCATTAAAATAAATTAATTATGGTAAGTTTTGTGTGTGTAATGTGATTAATTTAAAATTAAAAGCTTAAGCAGCTTATGTCACATATAAACTGCAAAAGTATTGCATATAAATATGAAGTATATATAGCACACTTTAACAGCATATACTTATAGAATAAGTATATCTTATTACTTCGCTTGCTGTTAAAGTTAAGCCACCGCCGCTTGTTATGGCCGTCTTTAACTTTGGCAATACTTTATCATTTATGTGCGATGCATAAAAATTGACAGCTTAACGCCCCAAAGATGATCAATAAGCCAATCTCCCAATTGTCAATTGACAAGCGATAAGCGGCGATATCACGTTAAGTCTTTGAAAGGAAAACGCTGAAATCTTTTCTCGCTTATCACTTTAACCCACATAACGTATCAAATTTTCATGAAGCAAGCCAGTATATACACTCCCTTATATATGAATGTATAGCAAAATGCAATGTAAAGCCATTCAAGTGTAAAAAACGCCAAACAGAAGAAGAAGCGACCACAAACACACACACACGCACTCAAGCAAACATGCAGAAAAGCAGGCAACAATATTTGCGCAAAATGGTGAATTCAGCGCATGGAAAACTCATTTATCATATGCCGCCGTCCCAGCAGTAACCGCAACACGAACATTTTTACAACAACAAACACGGGAACGACAATAACGACAAACAAATGATTTAAATTAATCCACTTAAAGCCACTCAAAGGCGTTGTCATAGACCAAGAGAGCACAAATTGTACTTACATACAAGAGATGGTTTTAAAAAAACAAAAAACAGTGTGTTCCAAAATCCCAATTCAATTTAATTCCACTAGAATTACAATAGCACACTTTTGGGATCAGCCAAAATTTAAATTCAAGCACAAAAAACATTGAAAAATAAACAAAAGAGAGGTTAATAGTTGATTCACGGCTATAAAGTACCCGTAGCACACGATTTTCTATTGTTTTCAATTGAGAAAGACATATAACAAGTGCATACTTTAAGGCGCTTACAGCGTTAAGCAGCAATTTAAGTGTTGCCAGAATTTCAGGCACCTTAAATAGCTAAAATAAGCTAAATTCAGTTTTAGGCTTTGCAAATCAAAAGTATAAAGTTTTATGAAAATTTATTATACTAAATTACCTTTTTTTTTAATAAGATTTCATTGTTTTTTTGTGGACAACTAGAACGTATCTTTAGTCCCGTAAGTTTAAGTGTTTAAGAACACGGAAATGGTTAGATCAAGTTTTCTATGGATGCCGATTTGGCATATTTACAAACACTACAAAGTTCACAATATACCCAACTTCAGCAAGTATAACAGGTATATAAAAGTAATTCATTCACATTCGACTGGAATTGATTTCGATTCCATAAAGTGGAATTCGAAAAAGTCCTCGATTTGCGAGAAGAGTACAAAATGTTAAGTGACATTTGAACGCAGTTGGTAGAGTAATGAAATTCTGGACGGACAAACAAAACAATTGGTCGACATGTCAAAGAACAGTGAAATATATTGAATAAACTGCTGAGACTTGAAACAAGAAACATAAGAGAAAACATAAAACTCTGCAACACCGTACAGGGAATGCTCTCTCACCAGTTGGTAATGCAACAACATTCCAATTGTTGGACTGAATTGTAGTAAAGTGAAGTATATTAAATTGTTTAGACTGCTCTACTAAATATTTCCGACTGGTTGGGTTTTTGGCTTGATAAACTGCTTTGTGCTGAAAATTCCCAACAGACGTAGAGATTTTATAAATGTTATTTACTGAACACACAAAATAAGCTTAGTTGATAAGTTAGAAATATATATATTGGACACAGTTATGCTTTAGAAAGCTTTTCGAGAGTAGTTGAACAGCAGAAACTCTTCAACAATTTGCACAAACGTCATGCAAAATGAATGCTAACCATTTTATACAGTTAAATAAATTCTATGCTTTTCAGAGAGAGAGAGTCAGAGTCAGAGTCAGCATATTGCTGGAGCACGAGAATATAAACTGAAAGTAAGGAAATTTTTTCAATTTCGATAGAAAGGCTAAAGACATACCATAAGTGGGTGCCAATGGGTGTCTGGGGATCAGAGGGTCAGGGGTGTACGGCTTCATCGGCACGCCTCAAATGTGGGTCAAACTGTGGGAGGATTTGGGGGCTGTTGGTTTGCTGGTTTTGTGTTGTCAACGTAACGACCCGCTTTTGGCCAAGGCGCCGGCAAATGTCGACGACGACGTCGACGTCGACACATATGGCCAGCGCCAGGATGAGCTGCTGCTACAAAACCATACTTTATGGGCTAGAGATGGGGGTGAAGTGGGTCTGGGTCTGGGCTTGGGGTTGGGTCTGTGGTTGTCGTCAGCGTCATTGCTAAAATCGCCGCCATCGTTTTTTTTACCGTTACAGCGCCGACATTTTATTGCTGCATCCTTGCAGTTTTTATAGACCTATCCGCACTTCGTTTGCCCACACACACACACACACGGTCACACAGTCACACGCAGACATGTTTTGTCTCTGTCTGGCATGTGTGCGTGTGTGTGTTCTCTTTTACACCCACTTGCAAATTGTTATTTACAGTTATTTTAGTGCATTGTGCGGCTGAGACTCGGACGGATATGTGTGTGTGGCAATGGCAGTGCAGGAAGTGAGTGAACTGCAAGTTGAAGTTGGTCGCGCTGCTATGCGTGAAGGCCTTTTAAATGCACACACACGCACTGACACACACACACTCACATACCACATAATATATCTATGAGGGTATATATTTTATAACAGTTCAAAAGCAAAAACGTAGGCGACATGAATAACACGAACAACAACAGCAACAAAATGAAGCTAAAGCTTTTGCCTGATAACAAGAAGTCGTTGAAGAAAAATGAGCAAGCAAAAAAGTTTAACAACTCTTGCGTAGTGCCAGCAGTTACCCTATAAAACCAAAGCATATAAGTATGCTATAAAAACTGCATAATAGATTTTAGAAAAACCAATGCCATATAAAATATGTAGTAAATATATAGTAAAAAGTTAGTTTAAAATGGGTTAGCTTAGGAAGTTTATGTGCATATACCATTATCAATCAGAGTGCAGGGTATTGTCGAAGGGCGATAGTAAAGAAAAAAAATCAGCGCACATGTGTAAGTGGATAAGTAAGAGGAGGCAGAGAGGCGCAGCAATTGCCCTGGGGTGCAGCCCATATGTCCGTGGGGTAGGTTAAATTCGTATGTACATATGTACAGTTGGGTAGGGCAATATGTTTGCCCCACGAACGTATTTCTATTGAAGAGCAGTTTTTCATTGCAAACATATAGCATATATGTATTTTTGGGCCCGCTTTAATGTCGATAGTCACGAATTTCATTGGGTTTTTTTTTTGCACTCTATTGGTTTGTCATAAAGCTCGTTAGGCAAAAAAAATGGTTAGAAGGTAAGCAAATAATCGAATTTGGGAAGCACACTTTTGAAATGGAAATCGAAAACGCATCGAAGCAAGATATTGAAGTAAGATAAATGGGCACACATTTAACTATATAGACATAGATAGACATAAATAAAGATAAGCGATAGAAATTAATGATAATTTATGTATGGAAATGCATATCAATAGTTAGATAAACCATTTGGGAAAAGCCCTAGCTCAAATAAAGATAGACAGACTGTTATTAAAACAGAGAATAGTGGGCGATATTTCGATTAATCTTTTGAGTGCTCTACGTCGCAAATCAAGCGAAAAACTAGGATAGCTTAGAGTGCAGTTCAATCAGGCTATGCTTTATATAATTGTGAAAAAAATATTGAGTGGGAAACTCAGTCGACATATTTAATTAAGATACAGTTTGTTGGCTCTTTTAAAGTAAAATAATAATAAAATAATCATTTTAGAGCAGTATTATTATTTTCATTTACCAAATAGCATAATTTCGAGTATTTTTATAGCCACTTCTGTTTGCGAAAATTGTTTCAAGTCCACGTTTTATAGTAATTAAAAGCTAGGGATTTTATAAAGCATTTTGAATGCGCACTTTGTTTGCTTGCTGGCTATTAAGTTAATATTAAAATTATGTAAATATCCTAAGCTGTTTGTAACTTTGAACTTTGCTCACTTATTTGACCCTTTCCTTGTTTACCTGAAGTCGCCAAAACTGTAGCCTAGCTGTTAAGCTCTATTAGCGTTATCATAAATATTGTATTAATTGTAGGTACCTTTTGACCTTTTTCACCTTTAAAATTGTAGTAAAATATAATCTTATCACTGATGTTATCATCAGCATTTTCAATCATAACTGAGGAAGAAAATTTTTGGGGATCGTTTAAAGCCGAAACATGATTCCGGCAACCTTTTTATTCATGCTCGTGTGCCACATTGACACCGGCTACGTGCCACTGACTTTTAAGCCTTGTCGCCTCTCGCTGCTGCCAGCAGCTGTCTGTCTGTCTGTCTGTCCGTTCGACTGTCTGTGTGTATCGCTCTCTCTGTACATTCTGTTGGACCCTCTTGCTTGTCTGTATGCATTAAGAGCACATAAGCTGCCCTTAAACCCCTTTTTGTGCGAGACTCACGGACTACGTACGGACTCAGTGTGCGAACGCGTACCTACATTTAATACAAATTTGCCAGTTGTGTGTACTCCCAAAAGCCAATTACGTGCTCAAATGGCTACCGGAAATGAGTAAGAGATGGAGTCGAAAAGGTATGCAGGATGCGACGAGTTGAGAAGGGTGTGAAAGAGCTGGAAATATGTGTTGAATAGAGAGTTCAGGTTTATGCCTGGCCATAACATTTATAAGATCACGTGCTCAATTATTAAGCCACTAAATAAATAAATACCGGCATTCCGACACGTGCCCAGAACCGTAACGACAATAAAGTTGAATGCTGACCAAATGTGGCAGCAGCCATTGACATAATAAACTTTTACTTCTTTTGCGCGCGTTCCACACGCGGAAATTTAGTTGAACTCATTACTCATACGCACTGTGTGCGGCTTGTTTGTATGTATATATTGTGTATACGTTACGTATACGTAGCGAGATAAATCGTTCGCTTTGTATAATTTGTATTAATTAATTAATCAACACCCGAGCACAAAACAAAAAACTTTGCTTGCTTTTCTTTTTGTGCTGTGTTATAGCCGATGGTTCGAATTCACGACCTCATTCTGTGTAGGGTGATATAAATCGTGTAATTAGCTGGCGTTGATTTTCGCACAGGACATGCATATTTTATATACAGTAGAGCGAACACAGAACCTACTGGGGGTAGTGTTAGTGTTTTTGGGTCTATGAAAGTGGAACAGTTGGAGCCAATTTTAATTTACTCGCCTCTGACGCGCTAAAATATAATTCACTTTTGCATACGGCTCTGCACGGGAGGGGGGTCCAAGCGTTTAAACGAAGGTGCAAATTAAATCAACATGCATATCCGTTTGACACCATTTCGCAAATCACCCCTGAACAAGCGACTCACCGATGGGAGTACAAAAAGCGGAGAGTGCGGCCCTAGCAGTAATAAAAACAACAACAACAACAACAATATGCCGCGCATATTGCAAATGACCGAAAAAATAACAGAAAAACAGCAACAACAGCAAAAACGTAATGAAACTTTCGGCCCCATGTGTTGGTGTTGGTTTGGGTGTGTATTGGTGTGTGTGTGTGTGACGCTAACCTTGTTAAAAACTGGAGCGCAGATATGGCAAACTGGGAAATGTATAAAGGTAAGGGGTGCATACCCCACTGGGGTGCTGCTAGTTGAGAGACAGAGAGAGAGAGAGAAAGAGTGAGTTGAACAATAAAACAAGTGCAAAACTTTTGTTTTTTTTTTTTCAATTTTTTTGAAATTCCTGGCACTTTTAAAGTGCTCTTTGCTTTGTTGCTGTGTTCTACCACACAGAGAGAGCAGACTTTTTCCACAGATTTACTGTGGATTCCCTTTACAAGAAGACAGCATTAACAACATTATGCACGGTAATATCTCGTACATACAAATAGCAAATATACATTGTAGTTCAGGGCAGATAGAAAGTTCTATCGCCACACAGATGCATTATACAGACATATGTATATTTCGGCCATAACTTGTGGGCTTTAAGTTACAGCAGTCAACTGTAATAGTATGGGGATATATATTAGTAGTACTGCAGGCACATAGCTGATAGCACTAAGTTTGTAAACCAATTGTTTAAAAAACAAACTATTTAACTAAATTTGGCAAGCAGAAAAGTTGTAAATATTCCAAAACTATAATAGGTTTAAATAAACCAAAATACAAAAGCACAAATTATTAATCTAAACTGAAACATAATTATAATTAAATATATAATAGAGCAAATTTAAAAATAAATAAAAACTATGACACACATGCAGTCAAGCGGTTTCCAGACAGAACAAATAAAAATTAATTATGCTACATAAATAAATTACCATATTTTATGGACATTCTGACCGTCCGTCTGTCCGTCCGTCCGTTCGTCTGCCTGTCTGTTCGTCTATCTTTCTGGCTGACTGACTTGAAGCGACAGCTAATATGCTCCCATTTAATTGTTTGCTGTGCTTAAAAATAGTTAATGCCACATAATCCCAAACTGAAATGGGTGACAAAAACAAAAAGAACAAACAGCAAAAAAGAGGAAAAAACGAAAAACACTTTCTTCAAACAAAAAAATAATGCATTTTGTTTGTATTGAAGTGGAGAAAGAACTCGGAACGTGGAGAACGTGACGCGTGCTCTCAGTGACACTCGCTTAAATAAAAGATTTTTTAATTAAAAATATTTCACCTGCGAAAAAAAAGCGTGAAAACAACGACGACACAATTTTCCTCTTTGCGCGCTCACATAAATAAATGCAGCCACGCACACACAGTGCGGAAAAAACAGAACAGAAACTGTGAAAATGAGAACAGGAACAGTAATTTAAAATACAAAGACACGAGACCAGATGACTAAGCGGTCGACGGTGACACTGGGTGAGAGGTGAGAGGGTAGACGAGCAAGCGGCGAGAGTTGCCAATGGGTCAAAACTGAAAATGAGCCGTGGGCGTGAAATATAAATAAATGAGCAAGCAAACGATGGACGGTAATGCGAACGTAGGAGAAAGTAAAAAGGGCGCTGGAAATAATTAAACCGATACGCAAACAATTGAACGATAGATGGCGCTGCAGGTGGCAACCGCAAATGACAACAAACAGAGTAAGAGAGAGCGAGCGAGACAGAGAGAGCGAGTGTGGGTGACAACACTGAAATTAACCCATGACTTTAAAAACATTCGTTAAGCGCTGCGTGTAAGAAAAATGACACAAATGATGGACACAGCTTAAACCAAGTGACAATGACAACAGCAAAAAGTGGAAGCCAACAACAAGAAGGACCACATACTGTGTGCGAGTCTCAGAGTGGGTAGTGGGAGTGTGGCAGTGTAGCAGTGGGAGTAAGGGAGTGTGGCAGTGGGAGTGTGGCAACAGCACAGTGTCTGTGAATGTGTCATCAGACACTGTTGGTCTTAACACGTTGTGCTAAATTTTGAAAGATGACCAAAACTGCTGCCGTCTACCATTTTGCCATTTTAGGGGCGTGTTGACTCCATTACAGCATGAAGCAGCAAATGAACACATCAGCTACGTAAATACATCATCCGAAACTGTACGTGAGTGTGTGTAATGGAACGGAGCAGACGATTAAAGCCAGAAATGACAAATTTTTCATTGCTTAAAGTCTATCAAGTCTATTTTCACTTATTTGCTGCAAAGAATTTTTATCTTATATTCATTTTGGACATTCATATTCATGATTTATGCATTTGCAACGCGTTCTGCACTTGAATGCTGATTTAAATACAAATTTTTGACTTAAATTGCAAGTAAATGTGTTTTTTGTTTGTGGGTTTGCTTTTTATTGCAAATGACATTAGAATTTTATTGAGTTATCGTGACAGTTATTTTTGGGTACCCTGTAGAAGGATATCTATTGAATTTAGAGTATTTTAATGTGATATAATACGTAAATAAATTAGTACTATTTTTTGCAATATTTTTGAATATTATAAAATTGTTTTACAAATGAAATTAGATACTTTAAAAGATTTAGATAAATTTAAAGGACTTTAATGAGTAATAAAATTGAATTTATAAATTAAATTAGGTACTTAGTAAATTTCAAGATTTTTAATAAATACAATTTAGTCCGATTTAAATTTAGTTTTATTAATAACAATTTTTATGAAACGTAATTTAAAAAATAAATAAAATTAGTTTACATTTCACTGTAGAATTTATAGCGCAACTTTTTGTCTGTCATTTAAAGTTTTTCAATTCATTTTTCTATGCCACATAAACAGTCAAATTTTTGTCTGTAACACCATATTAAATATTCAATACAAATTTTAGTTATTTATTGGCATATGTTTTATGACACACTCAACGATTTGGCATACCAAAATATTTTATATGGCTTTCAAAATAAAAGCATATATATTTAAAACAAAACTCAACGGTTTCTATATTTACAATTATAATAAAAATAATAATTAACACACTGCTGTTAACGACTAATTACAGGAAGGTGCTTATTAGAACTGATATAACTCATTTACTATACTTACGATAGAATCGTTTGCTTTTATTTACCACATTGTATTGCACTACTAATTTTCACAACTCTAGACTACACTCTACCAGTTAATACCATTTAAAACTGGCACTCTTTATATACTAATTATGCTGCCATTGTGCATTACATTTACAAATTTTATTTAAATTTTAATTATGTGTCATATTTGCTGTTGAATCGATATAAATATAAATATTCATATCTCTATCGTATGTACAATATATAGACAGCATATCGGAAGAGCAATAACCAAGAAATTTTAATTAAGTTCCGATAATCCCCGAGGCTTTTTATTTTATGAACGAGAGACAGGTGCAAAATGGAATGAGAACAAGTGGCTGGGGACGACGTGTATTGACCAAACGCAATAACAGGACATCAAGGATATTGCGTTGCAATTTTCATTTATGAGTTTGTCTGCTGCAGCACAAAGGCATCGGCATCGTGTAGCATCAAAAAGCAACGAGCAATCAGTTCTCAATTTGTAGCCAAAATAACAGGAAGACATGGCACAACAATCGAGACAGCAGCAGCACCAGCATCAGTGGCAGTTACTGAACTTACCAAAAACTCAAACCGATTTATGGTCGTACATCATGGCGTATGCGTGCTATCTGCAGTCAAACAAGGCAGTTTCCCTTTAGTCTTGTACTCGTCCTTGTGCCTAGTTGTACTTGTCCTTGTCCAGTCTCCGTCACTAGTAGTTATCCTCTGTGCATGTGTAAGCTTTAGTGTCTTAAGTTATAAATATTGCTGGTGTTGCTGCTGCTGCTGCTTAAGCTGAATATTTATGCAACTGTTTAGTAATAAAAGCTAAAAGCAAATAATTTATGGAATAAAGACATTAAAAAGATGAGATAAAGCAAAAAACGGCCAACGCGACACAAAGAAAAACGTGAAGAAATACCAAAAAAAAAAAAAAAGCAAATGATGGAAAAAGCAAGTAAAACGTGGAAAACTCTTCAAGCTTAATTCAAACTAAGTGGCTCAACATCAAGGCAAGTGACGGCGACGACGACGATGTCGACGACGCCAGTGCTGATGATGACCTGAAGAGCGTCAGGGCAAAACTGACTGTGGCATGAAGGAGCAAGAAGCAAGTAGCAGCAGGACTAGCAGCAAGCAGCAAGCGGGACGCAGAAAAATGAATGGCTCTCGACAGGCGCAATGTGCAACATGAGTCCAATACAACTACAACATCAACAACAAAATCAACACAGTGTTACTGTGGCAAGCGGCAAGTGGGCCACAAGCCACAACAGGCGCCAGCAAAACACCTTCAGGCTTCAGCATGAAGCGGCTCACATTTAGCTCTCAGTGTAGACCCTCTAATGAGTTGCCCTTACCGGGCGTGTGTGTGCCACACAGTGGTTCGAGCTCAATTCCCCAGTGTATAGCTCAAATCTAAAAGCTGCAAGTCCTTAACACGCTATTGATTATCCATTGATGCTTTTGATTGGTGTTATCCGGTGACTTTTCAAGTATTTTGTATTGCAGAATTTTTGATTTCAGTTGCAGACTTCAATTTATAGTGAGTTTTAAATTAGCTGTATTTGTACTATAGCTAAAGCTTGATATTAGTCTACTTGCAGTTCTCTATAGCTATTTATTTTCCCTACTTATTGCCACACTTTTCATTTTACTTGGTTCTTTTTGAACTAATACTTGAGTTGGTATTTAAGTAAATATGTTTTCTCTCAGAGCTATATGGGTTTTATCTAATTTTTATATATTCTTTGCCACAAATTTTGTATCAATTTTAAAATACATTTAAGGATATATGGAATATTTAAATGTAAATTTGTGATTTATATTTATACAAAATTTTTATTCAAGAGAGCTATCAATTATTTTTAAACCAAATACGGTGCAGCTCAAATTTTTCCACAAGTATATATCTTTTACTTAAAATTTCCAATAAAAACTTGTTATTTGTCCGTACTTCATAGCTAGTATATAGTTTCGTAGTACATTAAATGCTATTTTAATTATTCTATGCTAAATATCTTGCTTTATTTTAATCTATTTCTTAAGCATCTTCTACATACCTGTTCTCTAAACTCTCTTCTCTTTCTCGCTCTCCCTCCCTCTCTCTTTCCTCTTTCTTTATGCATAATTTTTGCTAGTCATTTACCTAAATCATTCTCTGCTAATCTAAATCGAAACACTCTACAGAGCACTTTAGCATTCTATCTAATATAATACAGTATGCTAATTTTGAATCTAGCATATAAATCAAGTTTGCTTTGATGTGTTTAGCAACCACTGTAACAGTGGGTTAGCAAATAATGTTAACAGGGTGCCTACGACCGACTCTTGGTGGCTTTAAGAGTGTTCGTAGCTTGTAGCTTGGCTCTCGGGCTCTCGAGGGCAGCGAATTATGTGCTTGCATTGAGTGCATTAGCACCCGGTTAGCATAAGGATGAGAATGTAAATGAGACTAGAGGGCAAAGGAGACCAAGACGAAGACGAACACGAGGACTAAGACGGAGACGGAAGCGAAAGGATATGGGCGAGGTTGAGGATGAGGTTAAGGATGTTAGTTTTAAGCGCTGCCCCTAAGAGAGAGGCGACCATGTGGCATGTGGCATGCGGCCATGAGCAAGCAAGTAAGAAAGCAAAAAACTATTGTTATTGTTGTTTTCGAGGTTGAAGACCCAAAAAAGAAAACTGTGCCACAGCAATGCAGGCCAAAGTAAATTATAGTTGCTGTTGCTATTGCTGTTGCTGTTGCTGTGTTAGTGTTTTGCCTACTGTGCTGTGGCCCAAAAAATGAAATCAAAATCAAATAAAGCGAGCGCACGTGAGTCAACTCGAATCCCAACTGAGTTGCCCAAAAAGTGGAGCTGAACTTATGCCAAATGGCAGCCCATGCAAATTAAATTCGAGTGCTGATTGTCCTTTCCTCTTGCTATCCGCCTCACTTCCCTCTGTCGGTCTAGCCACATGGAAAAAGACCCTCAAAAAGGGTCACAGGTGTACTTTGTGCCAATTTGTGTTTGCTTTGCGCTCAACTCGATTCGACTCGACTCGGCAGCAACTCTCAACGGATCCAATAATAACAACAACGAGCACAATGCCACAAAAATGCATAAGCCAAAAGGGACTTGCAACACATTCCCCATTGAGTTAAGAATACAAGAACCACACTGAAATACTTACATATAAACTTGCATATTATGAGCGAACACTACACAGAATGCAATTCACTCGAACTATGGATAATTTAATACGCAGATTTAAATTAACTGAAATCCGATCGATAATACGTTGAACTAGCAATTATGTTTCATGGTAAAATCACTTGTTTACCAAACTACTAAATAAATACCCACACATAACACTGGCAAAAGTAAACACTGTTTTGTATTTCATAATAAACTTTAACTACTTTGATTATAAATTACAATTCCATGGAGCTTAATCAAGCTAAAGTAAATACAACAATAGAACATTGTTTAGTTATTAGTAACAAAGACATTTAAATTATTCTGAATAATTATTTTAAATACGTTTTGTTTTTAAAGGACTTGATTTTAACAGTACTAAATATAACTAAGCTTTTACTACATTTAGGCGTTTATGTTTATACTTGAAAATTTGTAAACCAATTTTAATGAAATTATTTCCTTTATGTACTTGTCTTTAATAGCTATGAGAATAGTGCCTTAGAGCATATTTCAGTTGAATATATGTAATTTTGTTAACGCTAAACTTAAATGATTCGAATGAACTATTTAAGTTTGCTAAAGTACTTTATATTAAGAATAGTTTGATTCAAGATGTCTATAAATTTCAAATCAATAACTTAATTTTTTCTAGGTATTTCAAACCAAAAATTTACAAATTTTTAGAAGACTTAAAGTATCTAAAGTGAGAAGTTTTCCAGAAATTTCAATGGTTTATATAATGATTGAAAATATAATGTTCATAAATGTGCAACTCTAATACCAAAACGAAGAAGACATTGCTGTTACAGTTGCTGTCGAGATTTAAGTTTATAAAATATGCTTCGTTGCTTACAAATGCAATTTTTAAGCACATTTAAAAGATACAAGCAACGTAGTTGCAGCTGCTACCTTGCCACAAACACACATACACACTTACACACACATGCTCCAAAAATTTCCCTTTGATGCCAAAACTGACAGAGGTTTTACAATACTCAAGGGAGAGAGAGAGAGAGACAGAGAGACAATGAATGAGGTAGAGAAATAGTGAGAGAGGTAAAACTCAGTAAATTAGCAAGCTGGTTGAGTCTGCCAGCTTGTTTAAGGCTTTTCTATTTAAAAATGCTCTTTATAATCATCAAAAGCACACGGTGCTGCAGACAGTCGCCAAGTCAGTTGGAGCTGGGGTCAGAGTCTCTGTCTCTGTCTCAGACTCGACCCAATGGCTGCTTGACATGCAATTGCTGATATTCAACTTTGGTTTGATTTGGCTATCACAGTCAAAAGGATACAGGAGCCAAGGACAGCACATGAATGACGTATTCACATTATTCACACACTTGAGTGCACCCAAAAAGCACAGAAAACAAAAAAAGGACACGAAATGAAAAATAACGACAGTTGAAATGGACAAAGAGAGACCCTGTAAACTGAAAAAAATTAAGATATTGGGAAAAATTACACTTTAAATTACAAGTAATGATAAAACTTAAATTGAAAACTAAAAAATTATTAATAAAAAAAGGCGATTTAATTGATATTTAATTAGGATACCTGAGTAAATTTGCATTATACTATATAGTACCTCAAATACACCCTTTGTAAATGTACTATTACTGGGTGTCAAATGGATAAACGTGCTCATGAAATGGGTCTGTCTGTTAGACAGTTTGTCTGTCTGTACGATAGTTGATAGCTGATCCATTAGCACAATTGCTTGGACTGTTGCTTCAACAAATGCTTGCCCCGTTCTCGATGTCTTTCGTTTGGCAGCCTCAATTCATCTTCCTTACTTACAACACGAGTTTGTCATGCAATTTGATTTTGTTCCTATGCATTTTAACTTACTTTAACAATATGTATAAGGATATATGGATATGGTTATGTGGAATAACATATGTTTTCTTTTTACTTTGTTTTTTCTTGCAGAAAAGTTGCTGAGTTGCTGGCAGAAGGCACTTGAAAATCAAAAGTCAACAGAACAGAAGCAAATAAAATAACACGTGGAGCAACCGTGCTGCTGCTATGAGTGTTGCCTCGGCTGCAATGTTGCAGCAAATTATATAATAATAATCAAAATAAAGATAATAATAATAAAAGCAAGCAGCAGAGGCAGTCTCCGTTGCAGTTGCAGTTGCTGTAGCTGTGGCAGCTGCACCAATGATAACAAAAATAAAGCCACAAGAGACACACAACAAACGGAAATCAAATTCAAATTCAAAGATGCAAATTACAATTTGCATGCAAACGAAGAAGAAGACGAACCACTACAACAAAGAATTGTACAATAAATTTAATATCAAATTATTGTGAACTCCAAATCCCCTGAAAAACATAACATATCAGTGAGCGTCGACAAAATGATCAAAAAAGGCATTCTAATACAGCGCAAAAGTCAGGAGGATGCCAGCTATACGAAGCAGCTCAAAATGGAGCACGCCGATCTCGTGGCCGAAATGCAGACCGTCGAGAGTTTGCCCACCCATGAGAGGCTGCAGTTGGCCCGACTGTAAGTAGTAGGAAATTGCTTAGAAAATTTTAAGAATATTATTAGAAAATATTATAAAGTTTATTGGGTGAGGTAAACGTAGAGAATCATTCTTAGGTGTAATATAAAAATAAGTTAGTTTTAATTAAAAATAATAATACTTGCAGCTCCATAAAAACCTTTTTAAAACATATTTACAACAAGTTGAACATACAATTTATTTTAAATTGTTTTTTAGTTATTATAGTTGTTCCAGCTGTGGGAATATGCTGGGAAATTTTTTAGAAAATTATTAGAACATCTTTTTAAGCTAATAGGGAAAGGTTAACGTATAGAAACATATAGAAGATTTCTTATATAAAAACAACTATACTTGCAGTTGGATAAAATTCTTTTTTTAAACGTGTTTACAACAGTTTGATTATAAATTTCATTTTACAAATTTCAATTGATTTTTAAAACATTTAAAACATTTCAGCAATTGATAACTAAAATACATTTCTAAATAAATACCTAAATACCTAAACTTTTTTTTAATAGTTTGACTCATATTATTTATTGCCATTGTTATCTATATAATTATAAATATTCGCTATAGTTTAATGATTAGTTTTAAATTGCACAGTATCATTAAATAGCTACTGAAAAAATACTTTAAATGTTTTTAATAGAAACTGCTTTTAGAGCAAACAAATTTCAGGATATTCATCAAAGTTTATTGCCGTGCCGTATTATGCAGTTTATTATTTATTAACTAACAATTTGAAGCATTTAACATAAATTTGCGCATACAATCGGCTTAAATTGAACATGAAATTTCACATTTGTGTCAGAATGTGTACAAAAATGGAAGTGTAAAATAATTAATAGTAAAATTAATTGGTTTTAATAATAATAAACAATGCAGAAATTGAAAGCTGGCTTGCTAAGCATTTAGGAAAGCACATGCAATTTATTAACAAAAATCGATATCGAGTAAAGAAAAACATATACATACATATACATGTGAAATCAGCTAGAAAACAACAACTGTTGTTTGTTTATTATTATTTGATGGCCAGATGCAGTTGAAGTATTGCCAATTTGAAATAAGGTCAACTGAAGAATTGTTGGGAAACAGACTGCTTCTTCAAATTACAAGTCGTATATAATTTGTTGTGCTTTCAACAATTAAATTCGCATTTAATTAAATGCTTCTTGTGTTATTTAAAACTTTTGCTCAAGATACACATCCCCTGGGGGGAGATGGAACCGACCGAGAGCAGCAGCAAAGTCATGCAAGTCCATGCACGTTCATGCGTGCAGCAAGCACCGCAGCAATGTAAACTTTTTGCAGTGAGAAATGAAAAGTTTTGATTGATTTTAACTAAGTTTCTCCATAGCAGAAACTAGAGTACTAAAAATTGTTGTATCGTACTTCGAAAGATGATTTACTTTAATCCCCATCTCATTCGTGTTGCTTTTCTCTCTCTTTTCTCCCCGCAAAACATTTAGACGACGCGCTCAGCAGCTGAAACTTGCCCGCCAGAAGGAGAAGGAATGGCTCAAGTTGCAACGGGCCAAGGGGCAAACGAGTAACGGTGGCGGCACGGTGAGCAATCTATTAAATGGCAGCGGTGCCGACACCACACATCACTTTCGGCATGCCAACGGATCGGGCACATTGAGTGGCAGGAGGCACATATCTTTTGAGAACAGTGTGGTGCTATTAGAGGCGGCGTCGCGGAATGATATGCCCGAGGTGGCAGCATTGCTGCAACACGGCATCACACCGGATGCGGCCAATGAGGATGGACTGACGGCGTTGCATCAGTGTTGCATTGATAACAATGTGGACATGCTGCGGCTGCTGCTCGACTATGGAGCGAATGTGGACTCGCAGGACAGTGATAAATGGACGCCGTTGCATGCGGCAGCCACCTGCGGCCATTTGGAATTGGTGCGCATTCTCATCCGGCATAATGCCAATCTTCTTGCCGTCAACACCGACGGCAATATGCCCTATGATCTGTGCGACGACGAGAACACTCTCGATTTCATTGAGGGCGAGATGGCAAGGCGTGGCGTTACACAGGAACTGATCGATGAGACACGTTCATCCACCGAACGTGTCATGCTTAAGGATCTAATGGAACTAACACGCTCCGGTGGTGATCTCGAGGAGCCAGACTATCAAGGTGCCACACCGGTAAGATAACAGCTGCTAAAAAACATAATGATTCCATAAAACATAGTTTTAAATTATGACTTATAGCTTAAGCTTGTATAGACTAGACATTTTTACCATCTGAGGGGTATATTGGGTTTGTGAAAAGTATGTAACAGGCAGAAGAAGGCGTGGCAGACTTTATAAAGTATACAAATTCTTTATCAGCGTCAACAACCGACTCGATATAACCATGTCCTTGTGTTCGCATGTCCGTCTGTCCGTATGAACAAACAGATCTCTGAGATGGTAAGAGCTACAATCTCCATTCTAGTCATTTAAATTACGTTTTTCTAAACGTGTAGTTCTGTGTATTGTATAACCAGAGTGATCTTATGTTTAATTAAGTTGAATTGATAAAAATTACCTCTCATTTCGGTTAAATAGAAATGAGTGAATTGGAATATGATATTTAGATTTTAATTAATCCAAAGAAACTCTCTTTGAATGAAAAGTCCATTTCATTTAAATATTGTGCTTATATATATTCTTGCACTGACTTTTAGCTAATACATGTGTTAATTTAGCTATTGCACAATTTTTTTAAAATTATGCATAAAATATCATATAGATTTTACTACTACGTACTACGATTTATACCAAATTAATATGTAATACTTTACATGATTACAGCATAGGCAAATACATAAAAGTTTGTCATACAAACTATTGATTAATATTGTATGTTTAGTGCTAATATCTTTCAACTATAAATTTTTAAAAACTTTATATAACTAAGCTAATTGTATTTCTACTTACAGCTGCATATAGCGTCGGCCAATGGTTATGTGCGTGTGGTGGAATTTTTGCTGGAGCAGCATGTGAATGTGGATGCAATGGACAAGGATCTGTGGACGCCAGTGCATGCGGCAGCATGTTGGGGACATGTAAGACAAGTAGTGGCAATAATAATTATACAGTTTATATAAAAATATATATGCACACCTTTACAGCTCGAAGTGTTAGAGATGCTGGCGCAATGTGGTGCGGACTTGAATGTGCGCAACAAGGATGATGAGACGCCTTCGGGTTAGTATTTAAATTACTTAGCTAACGGAAAACTCTGCTATAATATTATATATAATTTTATATATCTGCTAGATATCTGTGAGGATCCGGAGATACGTGAACGCATTGAGCAGCTGAAAACGGAACAGGAGAGCAAACGACTGGCGGAGGCGCAAAGGCGACGCGTACGCCGCTCCCAGAGCAATAATACCAGGTGAGCTATAACAATTACTATATAAGCATATAAAAACTATCAACTAATTTAAATACATTTACCTTTTTTAGAGCACAATCGGTGCGTAGAACCAGTCTGCGGGATAAAACGCTTACAACCAAAAAGGATGCCGTACAAGAGGCTCTTCTGCGTTTTGAGGCACAGGAGGCCACCGATACGACCACGTCCACGACAACGACAACAGTTGCTGCTGATCTGCCCAATGGCTATGCCTATCACACCAACACCAACAACAGCAGCAACACCACTAACAATAACAACAACAATAACAATGCTGAGAAGCGTCCCTCCAATGCCAGCTTAAATGGCCAACTGTTATCGCACTCGAAATCCGCTGATGCGGTGGACAACATAACGCTAACAACGACACATTCCTATCTGCCGCGACGTCCGCCCGATGGACGGGAAAACGATGAGCAACTGCTGCTCAAAGCCAAGGCTGACCATGGTGCAGCTGGTGGTGGAGAGCTGCAACGTGCCACCTCAGCGGCAGCTGTCATATTGACTGACAAGGGCACCGCTGCAAGCGCTGAAGCGGTGCAAATTCAATCCTCTAAGGAGGCGGCAAATGGCAAAATCAATGTACAGGTCACCGTTCTAGTGGGTGAGTTTAACCAGACATGCCTAATCCCAGACTTGAAGCACATAAAGTGCTTGCCACACCTCAGCAAACACACAACACACACACATACATACACTGTAATCGTAGCTAAAGCTCCAATCAAAAAGCGCCGCTTAAATGTTGCCTCTTGCGTCAATGTCAATGTCCATGTCTAATGTGTATTTAACGACTCTACTAAAAAAATACAGAAAGTCAAGTCAAATACGCTGACAGCATGCTTAGTCCTTAAAGCCTGCTTAGTCTATGGCATGCTCGACTTATGTATACTCTGCAGCTTGAGTGTTTTGTATATTTGTCTGCTGTGCTTTAGTTTCATGTTGTTTGTATGTCTTTTTTTGTGGTAATTCATTAGTATTTCATTTAGTTTTGCAGCAAACTTTTTGTTGTATACTTTTCTTAAAACTTTTTCTTTTCAACGTAGCTGTAGTCAAAGAAAGTAGAGTGTATTTGTTATTTACTTTTTAAAAACTTTTTCTTTTCAAATTAGTCAAATAAAGTAAAGTATATTTAGAAACTTTATGATTTTACCTATGTTTAATGAGTAACATGAATAATTTTATGTACAACTGCATTTTGTATTCACATATTGTTTAGAAAAATGTTTAACTTCTATAGATAAATGTTGAAAGGGTAGTTTCTAAAAAAAAAACTTTGTAGATATAAAATTAAATGCTAAATATATTTTTAAATTTACTATACAGTCCAGGAAAAAGTGAACATGTAGAAAAACTTAATTTTTAGGCCACAAATAATATATACTATACCAGAATAAACTTAATTAAAATTTTTTTTGAGAAAATAATACTAAAAGTAAGCGGAAAACAAGTCTACATATAGAATATATTGCAATAAATGTTGCTGAATAAATTCATAGAAATAAACGTATCATAGGCCTTATAGAATTTTCCAAAAAATTTTTAGCTTTAATTGAAAATTCTAGAGTAATTCTTAGGGTACCAGAAGCACGCAATGTCAAATAATATTCTTTATAGCTGCTTATACCACAGCTAGGTTCCTATTAAGCAACTACTAAACTACACTTTATTGACACACACTTGCTACTAACCCAGAGTTATAGAGTATACAGAAAACACAGAACTCTATAAAAGTACATATAAGAAAAGTTAAATAACATTTGCTTGTAATTTTATGTTTATTTTTTCTGTTTGGCTCGTTGCGCTCGTTTTGTGTCCGTCTCTGCCTGCCTGCATCATCATCAACGTCACCATCAAAAAACACCACCCAAACCACCATACAAACACCACACCACCACCATCCCAACAAAACAAAAAAAACACGCCTCATGTAGACACAAACAGCACGCATCATCAGCAGCAGCACCAGCAACAGCAACATAATCAGCAGCAACAGCATCAGCAACATCAACAACAGTTGCAGCAACATGCGCTGCTGTTGCAACATCAGCAGCAGCAGCAGCAGCAACAACAGCAGCAGCAATATGTTGCTATAGATGCGGGTGCCGTTACTTTATCAAATTTGAAAAAGCAACGTTCGCTGTCGCGTACTGCCAATGTGCTTAACAATTTCGAACTCTCATCAACAACAACTGCTGCTGCAGCTGCTACAACAACAACAACAACTAATGGTTCTGTTTTAGGAGCCGCCACTACTGTAAATCACAACCACAATAACAACAACAACAACAATAGCAGCAGCGCTAACAACAATAACAACAACAACAATGGTGCTGGACCAATTGCCACACAACCGCTTGGACTTGGTTCAATGAGTCCGAGTCTGCTGGACTTTGATTCAACTGCACCGACGTCAGCAGCAGCCGCAGCAGCTGCGAATTCCGTTAACAAATTCAGTGGCATCACCGGAGATGTGGTCAGTGATAGCACCAGTTCCAGTCGCAAGTGCTGTGTCCTAATGTAAAACAAAATTGAAAAGAAAAAAAGAAAAGCATTAGCAGACAAGGCTAAATACAGAATAAACAGGGTATTACGAAAACAAGGATTGCCAGCCGTTAAGCTTACCAAAATATATATGTGGGGAGGGGATTTGGGGGGATAACAAATGGGTAATATATGGGGGTAGTTGAATACATGTATGTATATGTATAGGAATTACGTATACGCGGCGTATGTTGTAACATGAGGAAACAATTAGCAATTTTGAAATGCCTGGCAAACCGGTAATTGATAGCAAGCAAAAAGTGTCTTTTTATTAGCATTTTAGTAGCAAAAGGAATTCAAATTAAAAAGCAACAAAAAATTAATATGGAATTCGATTTGTATAGATGATACAAAAGAAAATGTAATTGTAAAATTGGGTTCAATTCTATGAGCTCTACATTCGCAAAACATAAAACAAAAAGGCGGCTCAAAGTCGTGGCATTTTCCTAAGCCAGTTAAAAATAACAGTAAACTCACTCAAACACAAACACACACAGACACACATACAAAACACATACGCTACAAATTTATATATACGATTTATGTATATGTTTACACATTTTAATGTTTATTAAAGCCTAGGAGAATAGAAAACTAAATAAAAAAAATATAAAATGAAACAAAACCAATTTGATGTGAGCAGTTTACGCTATAGTTTATAAATTGTTAAGAAAAGAAAAAAAAAAAAAAAAGAGAAACACTGTTAAGAACTTTAGTTTATTGCTAGTTCTTAAACTTTTGCTTCGTATGTGCATGCATTGAATGTGAAAATGCAAAGCAAAGTATTATGCAAAAGTATAAAATATACATACATATACATATATAAATAATTAAATTACATACATAAATTAGCGAAATTCTAGCTACTTACGAAACAAAAAGGCAATGCAATTTGGCTGTTCAATTGCAAGCACATAAGAGCAATTCAAAAATAATTAATAAATCAAAGAGCAAACAAAAAAGGTATACAAATAAACAGTTCATGCTATATATACATAAATATATTCATCTAAATGTCAAATAGTTTAAATAGCATTATTGTGCAGCTTCCAATTAAAAATAAACAAAGAATTACATAAGTTGTTCACACACAAAGAATATTTGTTTCAATTTTAATATTGGAAATTACTACAATACTTTGCTCTGCGTGATTTGAATTTAGTTAGTATACAAAATTGTATTATTTAAACAAATAATTTATACGCACCATATACGAAATTCCAAATAGTTAAGTAACAATATTAAAATGCGCAATTCAGCAAATGAGACTTTATGTTTGAATTATTCAGTTCAGGAGGGCGTAGCAAAAAAGTTTTTGTAAAATAAACGAATGAGAAAAGAAAATACCAATATCCTAAAAATAAAATGCAATGTTTTATATTTATTTTGGTCCATTTAAGGTAAGTATTCTCTACAGCTTTAGAATTTCACTTTAAGTTGATTTTTGTTACTTCACTTCCGGTTCCTTGCGATAACTCGAGCCTGCAGCTGTTATCGATATCTAGCAATTGCGTATGCGCAACGAAAATATTGCATAGAAAAATACAGAAGCACTGCTTATTTTTCATTCAAATTTTATTACATTACTCCACACATTATTGTAACTATTTAATTTTAGCTTTCTGCTGTTTGGGCAGACGATTTATTCTACGGTCCACCACATGACGCAAACGTCTGTCCGGCTTGATCAGCTCACTCTCGTCCATGGGTTCGATTACTTGACCCTTGCGCGTGATAACCGCCGGACGTGTCATCATGCGGAATGCCGTTTCCGGCACAAAATTACGTCCAATGGGCGCACGTATACTGGCCTCATAATCGGCCAGGGATTTGAAAGGGAATGGTATGCTGGAAACCATATGTGAGCGTGCCTGTTTGCTTGTCGTCTCATTTATGTACAGATTATCCTTGTTGTCATCTCGTCGCTTTTCCGGTGCCGCTAATTTTAGTAATAAACGCTTGTTGCGCCTCTCCATAACTTCCTTGGATATGCCAGCACCCGCCCAGGAACCCCAACCGGGTATAGCTAGTTGTATTTCAGCGTTCTTTAATTCCGAATCATTTGTTTTGTCCTTGTTAAAATCAGCAATGATATCATCATCCTCAAAGGCCTGACTAATTGTCAACTGACGCTCAGCGGCAGCATCAGTCTCATCATAATCGGCTTCCTCATCACCCGCCAAAGCATCATTCAGTGCATCCGAGGAATGCATACTTTGTTTTAAAGTTACAGTTGTCACCTTATTTGGATCAATGGTGCTGGTGGCTGCGGACGTGGCATCCTGCGGCGCCTCAACGGTTTGGGTTAGTTCCTTAATGGTATCCAAGCCTGGTTTTGATTTCTCGCCTTCATTGAGCGGCTCATCGATTTCAATACGTTGAGTTTTCTTCTTAAATGTCAAATCTTTTAAATTTTTCAATTCATCCCGCTTCTTTTTGGATGTCTTGGCTTTCATTGGCGGCTGTTTTAGTTTCTCCGCTTGCTTTTTCAGCTTCTCCAGCTTTTTAGTCAGCTTAACACGTTGGTTTTCCTCGTGCTGCTCGAAAAGTTCATCAAGAGTTTCGCTTGTTGTAGGCAACTCCACATCTTCCACCACCCAACCATTTTCCATCACAGGTTTTTCTTTTTTAATTGCCTTCTTTTTAGTTGCTTTAACGGGTTTCTTTTCCCGCTGCTGTTTGTGCTCTTCTTCCGCTGCTTTCATTTCGGCTCGATGCTCGTCGAGTAGTTTCTCATTTATATTACGCTCAGTCCAATATTGCCGATAGTTGGAATCCCCAGTGTCTGCTTGAGCTTCAGTCTTAGCTGCCGCTTTGCTTTTAGTCCAGGGATTCATTGGATCGTTGACCACCTGATCAGTTGTTTCTGCTGCCTTCTCGACTTGCTCATCTTCACTATCCGATTCTACTTTCTTTTCGGTTAGCTGTCGACTGACTGCCAATTGTTCTGCCAGATCTTTGCGTACATCCTTGTCGTACTTAGCACGCACCTGAAGATTCTTAGCCCAGGTGCCGGTGTTCTTGTGCCGCAAACTGGCACGCTCCATGACACGGTTCCTTTCCAGTGCATTGAGTTTTTCCATAGCAGCCTCCGGATTGGTCTTTTGCAGCAATTCAAATTCCTTCATTTGCTCCAAAATCTTTTGCCTTTTCTGCAGCTTGTGAAACTTCTTGGACTTGATTTTGTTCTGCATACGTGCCTTGGCCGACTTCTGGGATTCACGCATCTTCAAATAGGCCAACTCCTTGCGTCGAGCATAAAGCTCATCTCGTGTCAGCTTCTTCTGCAGCAACTCATGTTCCTGTTGCGCTAGCGCGTTTTCATCCGTGGTGTCGCCAACTTGATCCTTGCGCAACTGCTTCAACTTGTTGGTGTTGGCCTGCAGTTCCTTGGCCAAATCAGATTTTAGTTTGGTATTAAGCTGCTTCACATGAGCCGCTGTATTGATATGAATCGTCTCTGATGGTAGGGGAAATATCTGCAGGTGTTTACTTATTAGAAGCTATAATTTAAACAATTTGTAAGCTACTTACCTGAGTCTCTGCAGATCGTTGCTGGGCCACTACGGCATCCCAGCGTCCCAGTTTCTTTTTTACACCTTCAAAGCCAATTTTACGCTTTATGCGATCGGCCGCCGGCTTTTCCAATGGTTTCTGCAGGACCTTTTTGGTGCTATGCACATTTTTCAGCTGCTTGCCGGCCGCAACGTGTTTTGATGTGCGCAAGATTTGCACCAAATCGTTGACTCCCACTGCCTTGGATGCATATTCCGAGTTGTTGTTTCTCTTCACAAGCTGAAACTCATCCTGCTGTGGCTGGTGCTCGTCGCGTGTCGATTTGCGTATGTGCTGCACATTGCCAAGGTTGCTAATTGCCTGCAGCAGTTTCTTGTGTGCCCTGGGATTGTATTGCTCTTCATCGTCGCTCATTTTTAAGAATATTTAATACAAGATTTTAACAAAACACGCGGTACACACGCCGAACAGCTGACAATATCGATAGCTACTATGCAAGCAATCGTTATCGTGCTGCTAGCAGGTATTTTGTGCACGCAACATAAACAGCTATCGATACAAATTATTAACTTGCTGAGTTTAAGCATCATTAACGCTGACTTATTACTACGTACATTACAAAATATTAATAAATATTTAAGCTGTTTTTAGTATGCTACTACCAGGCTCATTTTGTAGGCAAATATAATTTTAAGTATCGATAGAGCATCGCACCAACTCATTTATAATATTTATCGAGCTATCGATATACCGATACATTAGTGTTGTGCCGTCCCTGAATGTAGACGCGAAATTGTGAAACAAATTCAGCTGCTTCGTGCCATGGCCGATACTAAATCTGGCCGTTATGCGAGCAACAGCGCCTCCATATCGCCCCTAGTGCAAAGCCCCGAGAATTTAGAATGTAAAAACTTTCAAGAATACCTGCGCACCCGCCAGACACCCGAGTCCCTGGAGAAGCTCTACAATTACCCACCCATTTGCTTGGCTGTCTATCGCGAGTTGCCGGAGATTGCACGACAATTTGTGATACGAATACTGTTTGTTGATCAGCCGGTGCCACAAGCCGTTGTAAGCTCTTGGGGAGCTCAACGGGTAGCCAAGTAAGTGCAAAAAAAACATTTAAAAATGTTGGTCAAAAGTTTAATAAACTCTTTGGTGCAGGGAACAAACAGAAGCCACCAGTTGTCTGACGGCTTTGAATGTCTGGCGCGTTACAGCAATACCCGGTGGCCTGGCTGCCTGGGAGCTGTCACCCACTTTTAAGAAGAGTGTGCGTCAGGTGCTGCTGGGCGGCGGTAAGCCTTGGGCGATGGCCAATACTGTGGACAAGGATACCAAGCCACGTGACATTGCATTTTTAGACAATTATGCCATGTCCCGCTGGCGCTGTGTCTTGCACTATATGGTCGGCACGGGCAGCCGGAATGGTGGCACCGATGCGGAGGCCATAAGTCCAGATGCTGTACGCATTTTGCTGCATGCCAATCTGATGAAACGCGATGAACGCGATGGCATTACCATAACACGACAGGGATTTCAGTTTCTGCTGTTGGATACACGTGCTCAGGTCTGGCATTTTATGCTGCAGTATTTGGAAACCTGTGAGGAACGTGGCATTCCGCTGCCCGAGTGTTTGTCCATGTTGTTCCAGCTGAGCTTCTCGACCCTCGGGCGTGACTACAGCTCCGATGGCATGAGCAATCAGATGTTAACATTCCTGCAGCATCTGCGTGAATTTGGTTTGGTGTATCAACGTAAGCGTAAAGAGGGTCGCTTCTATCCCACCCGGCTGGCACTCAATGTGACCAACAAAGATGCCGCGCAGGCAGCAACCACTTCAGATGACGAACGCATGCAGGAGGGAGGCTACATTGTGGTGGAAACCAATTACCGCGTCTATGCCTACACAGACTCACAGCTGCAGGTGGCTGTGCTGGGACTGTTCACCGAGCTGCTCTATCGTTTTCCCAATCTGATCGTTGGTGTGCTAACCCGTGACTCTGTACGCCAAGCGTTACGTGGCGGCATTACAGCCGAGCAAATTGTTAGCTATCTGGAGCAGTATGCGCATCCCAATATGAAGCTTGTCGAGTCGGCTATCCAATCAAAATCCTGCCTACCGCCCACTGTTGTGGATCAAATCAAGTTGTGGGAAATGGAACGCAATCGTTTCACCTACACAGAGGGCGTCGTCTACAATCAATTCCTCTCACAAAACGATTTTGTCACGTTGCGCGACTACGCGCAGTCCATCAACATGCTGGTGTGGCAGAACGAACGCACACGCACCATGGTCGTGCAGAAGAATGGACACGACGATGTCAAGCGGTATTGGAAGAAGTACTCAAAGAGCGGCGTCTAGAGAGCGCCCAAAACTATTATTCATATAATTTACAATACATACATGATATAGTTTAGCTAACTCGATTAATTCTATATAACATAAGTTAACAACAACGCATGCAACAGTTGCCTTTCGTAACAAGCACACATATTACAATTGTTATACATTATTTTAGAGGCAACTGTAGAGTGACGTCTATTAATAAAAAAAATACAAAAAGTGGTACTGTTCTATCTTTAAAACTAAAGTTTATCAAGGGATTTGTAATGGTTTTATTAAGACCAACTTTGTTTAGTTGATTTTATATATGTCTATGGTTTACTAGGTTTACTAGGGATTGAAATTAGCTAACAACTAAAGCTGCAATATTTACAAGACATTTTAGACATATAGAATGGGATTTTTGGAATAACCAGTTCCATTAGCAAAGCTGCGTTTATATTTTTTGCTAGTATAATATATATATAGTATATATACATATATATATATAGATATAAAATACAATAAATTCATTAACAACACAAAAGACACATTAAAGCTTGACAAAAATCGCACTTAAATGCAAATAGAAATCGAACAAAAAATTTATATATAGTATTTATATGGAAAGTTTAGTATAAAATCGGACGCTGTGGCATGCAGAGATTATAATAGCTCTTCTTATCCCAAAAGTCCATGCCCTTCCAGCCGCACCAGCCTTTAATTTGAATCGTGGACAACTCATCGGGGCCCGTATAATGTGGATCGAGTATCAGGAACTTGGCCTGACCCGTCTGTACACAGTAGTCAACGCCAATAATTGTGTGTGCCAGAACACCGCCTCCGATCATAACCGGTGTGCCTTGGGTCTGGAAATGCATGGCCAGCTCGGAGGCAATTGTGGAGAGCTCAGAGCCGGAGGCAACGTGCAAGATCTTGGAGTCTACATTAAGGAAACCCTGCAGACACATGCTAAGCTCCGTAGAGCCAATCCATTTGGTGGAGCCCACAAATGCAGCCGGTTTGTCGTTGATTTTGTGCAAATACTCCTGAATCTCCAGATGTGTGGGTATGGCGCGTTCCGTGTAGCCCTGCAGCAGGAACCACGAGCATATGGTCTGCAGGGAGCGATAGGCACAGCCCCAGCCCTTATCCTGGAACTGCTGCTGCAAATAGTGATAGTAATGATAGTTGCCATTAACCAGATACTCTTTGCCATCGGTAACACCGCTGGGTCGTACACCCAGATGTGTGTTAAGTAACGGTGTCCAGCTGGCGGCATCCGTTGACTCAATGTCGCCCTGGAAACGACACTGATTGGCGCGCCTAAAGTAGGGACGTGTGGCTGGCAAAGCAAACTGACGATGCAATCGCTTGCGTTTCTCCTGCACACTTGGTTCATCATCGCTCAGCTCCTCCAAATAGGCACAGCTCAGAAAGTGTCCAAACTCGTGCGGATAAAAGTGATAGCTGCGTGGAACCAACAACTTTCGATTCTCTACGTTCTCCTGCTCCGTCAGGCGCTCGCTAAGACACTGCTCAAACAGACGCAAAGAGCGACAGATGCTCTCAATGAGCACATCGTAGAGCCGCAAGAGTTTTGTCTTTTTGCAGAGTATGGCCATGGCCTCCAGTTCCAGTGGCACCTGCACTTTGCTGGGTTCCTCATTTGTGATGCACATGCTCAGTGCAGGTCGTGGTGCAGCATCACCGCCAGCAGGTTCTCGTGTTCTGCAGCGCAGCACATCAATGTTGATGACATCATAGTCACAGCCCACAGCGCCGTAATGTTTGCCCAACTGTGATCCAGTTTGGCCAAGAGTCTTCTTTTTGTTACCACTTGGTGTTGAGGGTTCAGTTGGATTCGGAATTTCAGCAATAAGATTCTCAATTAGAGAATCGCAGTTAAAGCTCTTGTGCTGTGTGCCACAGTTGCTGCTCACGTAAATGTTGGTGTGTGCCACATTGAAGACCAGACTGCCATCTGCCACTCGCTTGCGGAGCACATGCATCTCCTTGGCAATGGCCTCGGGTGTGGGCAGCGTGTGCAAATAGAAGCCGCATTTTAATCTTGTGAAGCAGAAATCGTTGAATAGCTGCGGTGCCTCCATCACCTCATACGGCACATTCTCCAGCTTGCCGTGCACTAAGAACGATGCCGTTAAGCCCACTACGGTGCCCAGCTGACACTGCAGTACTATGGGATTATCTGTGATGTCTACCGATGAAATTACTTCCTTTAAATGAGCTTCGGTGTCGGAACAGTCGCCAAATTTAACCAAACCACATAGATCCAGTTCGGCTGGGAATTTGTGTTGTATCTGCTCGTAGCTCAGTTGCCCCACACTTGCCTCCACATTGAAACTCAGCAGCAGCAGTGTGCCGTCTCCGTAGAATACGCCGTATAAACAACCGCTGCACTGCAGCTTCACCCGCTCCAAACGCTGCAAAAGTAAGCGGTGCAAATAACAAGCAAAGTGTTAAATGTCATCTAAACTGTTTACCTTGAGCAGAAATGACGATATTCTCAACTTGGGAAGCATTTTGTATTAATTTTCCGTTTTTCGTAAACAAGGCGTGAAATATTTAGTGTATATTGATGAGGCACAAACTGCACAGCTGGCAATTGTGCTATCGATATATTGGATGCTGTTATCGAAGTGCAGTGCATTTGCAGTGTGACCAGCCCTCATCACTGGCGCATATATTTAAATAATTACACTTAAGTTTTGTTTTTTTTTTTTTTTACACACACATATAACATTTATTTAATATAATATATATTGAATTCGGCATAGTTTATAGAAGATTCGCAAAAAACGCTTTAGTATTTTATCTGAGCAAGCAGCTGTATATGTTATGTACGGCGTACTATTAGCATTACACTTTACTCATTTTTCGAAATATTCCCTTTTGTTTTTGGCGTTATAGTTCCTTTTAACCAAACGTTAATTCTATCAATGTTATACATTTATATTTATATATATATATATACAATACAATATTCATAATTGTGTGCAGTTGCCCTTACATTCCTAGCATATTCGGCATTACTCTGGAATATCTTTTGCTCCGTTTTCCATATTTTCAATTTCGATTATTTATACTAATTTACAATACGTATTAAGCAATTTGTTAGATACGATAAGACTAAAAGCTACTAGTATTTATTTTTAGTTTTTGTTTATCATTTTCACAATTCTCTAATTAATTTTCCTTTTGCTAATTTTGTTTTGGTGAACGCATTTAAGCACAATCCCTTGAATATACATATAGATAGCTATATATGTGGTTTATCCAATTCCTGCGGCTAACTCCGATACGGTTAAGGTTTCGGTTCAATTTCCATTTCCATTTCCATTTGTATAAATATACGTTTACACGTTGAGAACATTTAGATAAAACGCTAAACATGAAATTTAAAACACAAACATCCATTTCTGTGGCGCTACTTTTTTTGCTTGGCAGACAAAGTAGCGCTTGTTGTTGTTGCTGCTGCTGTTGCCGTTGTGGCTATTGCTGCTTTTGTTGTTGCTGATGTTGTTGTTGTGGCCATTGGCTCCTTGTGTCCCACATTGGTGCCTGCTGACCTTGTCGTTGTCATCGAAGTTTTCTTGGACGCATCGGTTTTAGCTGAAATCAAATGTTGTTAGCTGTTGTAGGTAGTTTTTTTTTTGTTGCCACTTACCAATATCGACCTTTTTGGCCCTCTCCGATTGTTGCTCTTTGGACGAAGGCTTCTCTAGCGTTTGTGTGGGTGAGGACGATGATTCACTCTCTGCATACTCTTCAATAGCCGGCATAAATCCCTCAGATACGCTGCTACTATCCTGTGTACTCGTGGGTGAATCCTTCTCCTCAGCAATGCGTGGCAAGAGCTCACAGCTGCTGGGTATATTGGCCACCACATTATTCGTTGTCTGACTATCAGCTGGCACACATGCTGTGCTCGCTACTACTGTCACCGCTGGCGTTGTCGTCTGCCTTTGAGATTCCTCAGTGCCGCTGCTGCTACTGCTGCTGCTGCTGCTGTTGCCAGACGACGGTTGTTGTTGTTGCTGCTGCTGCTGTTGCTGTTGCTGTTGAGCGGCACCGCCAGCTGCACTGCCAGCTGCACCTGCAGATTGTCGCCAAGTGCCTGCCACCACCACACGTTGATGCTGATGCTGTGTCTGCTGTTTGATGGGCGGTGAACAGCACAGCGGAGATATTTTTGTCTCAGCACTTCGTGGATGCAAACGATCTGGCGACAAGGCGCGACGCAACAGTGGAGAGCTTGGCTCCGCTGATTTGGTGCGTGCAAATCCCGCCTTCTTGCTGCTAGCACTCACTGCCGTCTGCAGTGTGGGTAATGTGCTGCCCGGACTGTACGATTGCGTGGTATTGGAGGCGCCCGGTTGATGGCCCACCAGTGGAAACGCCAGTGGCGATGGCGAGCGTGTCGGTGACGATGGCAGCGGCGATGGTGACGGCGTACGCGCTAACGGCGAGAGTGGTATGTGTCCCACAGATTTGCGGCGATTCGGCAGAGCATTGCTGTTCGAGGTGTGCAACGTTTTCAAGCCACCACCGCCAGAGCCACCAGCCGTGGCGCCACCAGCGCCAGTGGCTGCCGCATGCAACTTGTGCTTAAGACCATGCAAAGTCGATGGACGTTGATAGAGTTGCGGTACAACACCAGTGGGTGAAACTAAAAAAAAAGAGAATACATTTAATAAAAAGGCTAACAATGTAGAGTTTAATTATTTGCTTCGCACCTGGCACATTGCCCACAGAAGTGGGACTGTTGCCCACAACGGCACCCACATGCGGTAGCAGCACAACTGGACTGGACGGCGGCAGTTGTACGCTCAGAGCGGCAACAGATGCAGCGATAATGGTATTATTGTTAGTGCCACTGGCACTGGCACTGTTATTGCCATTACCATTAGCGTGACCATTACCGTTGCCACTGCCACTGCCATTGGAACCGGTGGGTGTGTTGGGTGACGACGATGAGGGCGACGTTGATTGCGATGATGAATTGGCAGCCGATTGACAGCAACTGCTGCTGTGATACGACGAGTCCAACGGTGAGAGATTGCGTGCCGATGGCGTGGTGGGTGAACTGGTGCCCGCCGAGTACTGCCAAATAAAATTATAATTAATAATTAAATAATAAACTAGCATACTATATAATAGCCAACTCACCTGTTGCATCTCGGCATTGGCACGTTTGCTGCTAATGCGTCGGAACAATGAAGTCTTACGCTTCTTGTCGTGCTCCCGCTTGGTTTGCTTCTTCTGGCGATTCAGACCCTTCTTGGCCAGCTTGCTCTGCATGAGATCACGCTTGCGACCACCACTTTGAATGCTAGTGTGCTCCAAGGGTGTGGCACGTAGTGTGACATGCTCACCACCGCTCAGCAGCAGCTGCAACACTTGGGTGTGGAATAAGCCCTGCACTGGTTCGCCATTCACATGGGTAATGAGATCGGCGGGCCGTAAACCAGCCTCAAACGCCGGACTACCCTCATCGACAGCCATGACCAGATGATGCATGGTATAAAAGTCTGTGTCACCATAATACACACGTATGGTGTGCACGGTAAAGCCAAAGCCACGTGGTCCGCGTCGTATAATAATTGGTGGCTTCAAGTTCGTGACCAGCGGCGACAATTCCCGACATGGGGATGTATCCCTAGAGCTGGCGGTGCTCGAACCATTGCCACCACCGCCACCAGCACTGCCAGGCGATTGAATGCCACACAATTGGGCCGCCAATTGATTATTATCCAACGATGACATTAGCGACAGTCCCAATGCCGAGGCAGATTTAACAATCGAACGCGAACGATGATGCTTAACCCCATACGAGGAGGAGGATGGTCCGCTGCCGTCCATAGATTTCGGTTGATGTTGCAACGCCAATGGCGACTGTTCACGCATGTTCATATTCTCTGTGGATGAGCTGCCCGCACTGATGGTCTCATCCTCAATCGAAATGGAAAACCGTGGCAAAATATCACGTGCACAGACGCCCTTACGCTTGCGATTGATTTGCGGTGAAAAGTCATCGCTATCCGTCTGTGAACTCTCCGGTGTGCTGCGCGAGAAACTGTTGCCCACACTTGTTAACTGTGGCTGTGGCTGTGGCTGTGGCGGTGGCGTTGGCGTTGCACTGTTCGTGGAGGACTGTGTCGGTGGTGGCGGCGGCGTGGCTGGTGTGCTTATGATAGTCGTTGTATTCGGTGGCATGCTGTGACGTTGCTGCATACGCTGCTGCACCGCCGCTGGCGTTGGCTGCTGTAGATAATGCTTAAGCATGCGCAGCTCAGCATCGTTGCCAATGGTGACGTTGTGCAGCAATTCTGGCAAATATTCTGTATCCGGTGTCGATGGCACCTTTGGACAGCTGGATGAGAGCTGCAGAAATAATTGTTAAATTTAATTTTAAATGTGCCACAACTCAAATTGTTACTTACATCCAGTTTACGCAGTTGTGGCGTATTCAAAAACTTGTTGACCACACCATCTTGGCCAGCTGCTGCCGTAGCCAATGGCTTCAGTTTGGGCATTGCACCAGTTGCTGACAAGGCTGGCGGTGATGCTGTCGGCTCTTGGGCACGCGAGGGCAATGCGGTGATTGCTGGCATCGCTTTGTTGCCATCCGTTGTTGTTGTTGTTGTTGTGGACGCTGCATGACGTGACCAGCTGTAATGCTGCTTACGATATTGTGGCGTATAGGAGTTGAAGCTACCAAATACAGGCGTATCATCCGTATCATCAGTATCCTCGCCACCCAAATCATGATTATATCGATCCATGCGAGCTGTAAAACGTTCAAAAGATTACTATTTATATGCAAAACTATCTATATATTTATATTCCACTTACTATCAAAATAGCTGGTGTCATCTTCATGCGACAATTGCGGCACAAATTCCGCCTTTTGGCGCAGCAGCGAATTCCAATCCATGCCCAGAAAATAGACATGCTCCTTAACCTCCAGTGCACCAATTTGGCTGCCCAAACGATCACGTGGATTCTGCTGCAACAGCTGTGATATAATATCCTTGGCCTCCGTTTGCACGGGCCAATCCTCGCTATCCGGCCACTCGATATCATCATTCACCGTGTGGGCAAAGAGCTCCTCCGCTGTCTCACCAAAGAAGGGCACACAACCAATGAGAAACTCGTACAATATGATGCCCATGGACCACCAGTCGACGGGTTTGCCATAACCCTGACGTAAAATCACCTCCGGCGCTATATACTCCGGAGTGCCATATACCTGAAATCAAAAGATAATAACTGAATTACATATTTTTTTATTTGGACGTTGAAGTAGTACTAAACGCAGTACTTTCAAGTGGCCCATACGACACCAAGCACGGGCTTGTTAACGCGCGAACCGTAATTTATTAATATAAATACAACGACGAAAGTCGCGAACAATAAACATTAAACAAATACAAATACTAGTTACTAAGCATAAACTAATTAAAATAATCTATAAACTAGAAAGATGACTGAGAAGTGAAGATTTTAGAGTAGTGATAGTTGAAGAATTACATACCACACGATAAAGGTTATTATATGAAGAACATAAAACTCGAAACGGGTTATGAATATGTAGAATAGTTAGTAGTACAGATTTGAAGTGACAGTGGTTGAAAGTTTCTAGTGGGTCTGATCGGAACAGCAAAACTAATTTGGCTAATTAATTCAGACGAATCAATTTCACCATTTATAAGTTTGTGCATAAATATTACACCAAGCATGGTTCTACGATCAGACAGAGAGGAAAGATTGATAAGTAAAAGTCTACTACGATAGGGAGGCAACCGGATGTTAGGGTTCCAGTTAAGGCCCCTTAGAGCAAAGAGCAAGAATTGTTTTTGGACAGATTCTATTCTTTCTTGATGAATCTTGTATTGGGGAGACCATTTACAAGACCCATATTCAAGAATAGGACGTACGAGTGAAGTATAAAGAGTTTTAGTTATGTAGGGATCGTTGAATTCTTTCGACCCAAGACACCAAATGCACGGTTGGCAATAGAAGCAATATGCCTGTCAAACTTAAGTTTTGGATCCAAGAGGATACCTAAATCAACGACCGACTCAATTCTATCAAGATCTTTGCTATTAATAACATAATTTTTAAAAAAAGGAATTCGCCTACTGAAGGACATTACGTTACATTTACTATAATTAAGATTTAGTTATATACTACCCATTAAATATATAATTGTATATACCTGCTTGTCGGAAAACTGTCGTGTATCCGAGTCAATGTAGCCCTCGTACAAATTGGTGGCCAGCGACATTAGACCCATTTTGGATAAACCAAAGTCGGTGAGCTTAATGTGACCCAGAGCCGTGATGAGTAAATTGTCCGGCTTGAGATCGCGATGCACAATGCCGTAACTATGCAGATACTCCACGGCTAATACTGTTTCGGCAAAATAAAAGCGTGCCATGTCCGCTGGCAAGGGTCCAATATTCTTGAGCAATGTGCCACAATCACCACCCTCGACATACTCCATGACAAGGCAGAGATGCTTCTTTGTCTCAAAGGAGCAGTACATGCTAACCACAAATGGATTGTCCGCAAACGATAAGATATCCCGTTCGGCAAACACTTGTTCCACCTGATTGCGCAATATGAGATTATTTTTGTTGATTTTCTTCATTGCAAAGCGCTGGCGTGTCGTCTTGTGCTTCACCAGATATACAGCGCCATAGGCGCCATTTGAGATCAGCTTGGCAATGTCAAAGTCGTTTTCATGCGGCAGCGGTTGTTGCTGCTGCTGTTGCTGTTGCAGTTGCTGTTGCTGCAGCACAGTTGCCTCCGCTGATGCATTGAGTTGGCTAATGGCCAAAGCAAAACTTGGCGTCGTTTGGCCATCACAAGCCACTGGTGTCTGCGGTGGCTGTTGTGGCAACACCGGCTGTGGCGTGCAACTGCCGCTGCCACCCGAATTGTTGGCATCCAGAGGCAGTGCATCCAGCGTTAGATTGCTTAACTGCTTGGCCGCACAGGTAAGCGGGGAATTGAGTAGTAATGCACCTGTTGTCTGTGCCATCTGCGAATCCAGCAGCTTGTCTCCCGTCACCTGCTCCGAGCACATTTGCTGTGTCTCCCGCAATTCCTGTTGCAATTCCGCAATGGGATCACGATTCAGACCCAGTTTATTTATAATATATTGCGGTATATCCGCCTTTATCACGGGCATGGCCTTGGCATGTCCCTCAGCAGCCTCCAACAGTTCGTAAAATTCCTGCGGATCAAATTCCAGACATTCCAGCAAGCGTGCCGGACGTGAAATGATTAACAGCAGCTTTTTAATAACGCCACTCAACTCGGCAGCAGCCTCCGGTGACTTCTCCTTTGTCTCCAGCAGCAAACGCTCCAGATTTTCGCTCAGCTCATAGAAATACTGTGCGGTTATCAGCTTCGCCTCCGATTTGTGCAGACAATCACGTGCCATTTCCAATACCTGATGATGCACAAAGCTAAAAGCGAAAAGGAAATCTTTGAGAGTGTTTTCTAAAGAGGATTAAGTCTAAGACTCACCGCACAATGGGCTGTGAATCGCGAAAACTGTTGAAGGCCGCACTTTTATTTTCGTTGATGAAATGCTTTAGGCGCTCCTCCATCTGCTGTGTGGCCTTTGGAAAGCGTTCCTTGTACAGCGTATTCATAACGGCAATCTCATTGTCCACCACCGGTGAACGTGACGGACTGGACAGCGAACGTGAGCGTGGACGGAAATATGGAGACATACGACCGCCTGCTTGGCCAGAAGAAGAAGTGGCCGATGTCATTGATGCATTGGCGCTGTTGTTGCTACCACTGCCGCTTGAGACACCACTGCAGGCGGCGCTTATTTCCGCACAACAATTGATGCAGGCAATCATCGGTGGCTTCAGCGGTTGTGGCTGCAACTGTGCGAGTTTTGGGGCATGCTGCTGCTGCTGCTGTGGCTGTGGCTTGTGCGTGGCCAGCAATAAAGCGCAATGCTTGGGACAATGCTGCTTTAAATGCTCCGCACAACAGGCGCCAGCAGCCACTGCGGCAGCATCCTCCTGACCCGGCGGAATGTTGTGCGGCAAATGATTGAGTCCCTCCTGACTGGAGCATTGAGACTGCAAGTAAAAAAGGCAATTAATAAACGCTGTTCCTTTGGCTGGAAATATATATATATATATATAACTACCGATAGATTAGAGCTGCCTGGTGTAGTGCCATAGCCCGAGGAGGGTAACGATGCCACCGACCAACGTCTGCCATCCACAACGCCGCGACACGAAGCGATGCGTTTAATTGGCGCAAATGCAAATGGCATTGGTGAGTTGAGACGTGGACTGTCCGCCGGACTGGCCGAGTACGGCGAATGTGCACGTGAGCCAACCACAACAGCTGCAGCATTCGTGACCAAACTGAGCCGATGATGGGCCACACCGCTAGAGCCACCACCAGCACCGCCGCCACTTGCAGCCGATCCACGCATTACCACACCATGCAAATGATGATGATGCTTGGCCAGCGCAATGCCACTGCCACTGCGTGAGATGTTCAAGCCAGGCGATGCAGTTGTCATTGCTGGCACTGCAGCCGCTGTCACCGCCGTCGTCTGCTGCACCGCATTGCACAGTTCATGGCGAAAGTAGTTGCCAGTCAAACAGGGCGCTGATTTGCCCAGCGATGAGTGACGCATGCGCAACAAATTGGATGCTTCTATAGAAATCGGGAAACAAATGTTTAGTAAATTACTTAAGAAGAAGCGACTCTGTCAAACTTACCACTGCTCACCGCACGCATTGAATTTGTATGCTGTTGATAGGAGATCTTGCGCAACAATGCCGTATAGCCACGTGAGTGTAGGGAACTCGAGCTGCCGGTTAAGCCACCCGAACTACTCTTGGTTAGATTCAAATTGCGCATCAACGATGATGAACCATTGTTGCTATTATCAATGCTCAGTTTGGCTGGCGATGCGGGCAACAATTCAATGCCGCTGCTACTAGCATCGTTGCTGCCACCAACAGCAGCAGCAGCTGCTGTTGCTGCTGTTACAACTGTTGGCGCCGAAACGGAAGCGATAGCCGCTCCTGCTGCTGCTCCCGCTGCTGCCTCCTGTTCGGAATCATCAAAGATGAGCACACGTGCCGAGTAACTGGACTGTGGACGTATACGTGATAAATTCGCCGAGTTCAATTGACGCTTGGTAATGGGACTGTCGCTGCTGCTGTTGCTGTTGCTGCTATTGATGGTTAGATCCGATATAACGCTAGCATCGCTAATCTCAATTACACTGGCAATGCTGCGATTAATAAACTCCTCCTCCTCCGCCTCTCCCTGCTGCTGCTGTTGTGCTAATTCATCGCGTTTTTGTGGTGTTGATGTTGAGATCTTGACGCCCGATGTGCTGCTCATTGTGTTGCTGTTGGTGGTCGTGTTGCTTGCAGTTGTTGTTGTTGCTACTGCTGCTCCTGACGTTGCCGACGAGGATGTTGCTGTCGTCAGTTGACGACTCATGTTGTTTGTTTAGCGTTTGGCAGTTGCGACTGACTACTGCACGTTTAACAGTTTTGCATGTTGTCTCTGCTATAACTGTGGCTGCTGCTGTTAAATTTATTACTGCTGCTGCTGCCGTTGTTGCTGTTTAACATGGCGACTGTTGTTGTGGCTGCTGCTCTGCTTCACCTGCTGCTACTGCTGCTGCTGCTGCTGTAGTAAAAAAGACCAAAAAGAATAATTAGCATAGAGCTAACAATGTCGCCGCTGCTGCTTCAGACGCTTGGCAATTGAATTGATAAACACACACACACAGGCATACATACAAATTTGATATAACTTTTTTTTTTTTTTTGTTCGTTGCTATTGAATTTTCATTTTCACACACGTCAATGGAAAATTCAATATATGTAAATAGACAAGCATATATGTACATACATACATATGTACATATAAAATAGTTCAGCTACCGTAAGAGTGATCACCCAAATATATATACATATATATATGTATGTACACATCTACAGTGTGCCAATAAAGTGTTCGCACAGTTGGCTATTTTTAAACCTTTTGACTTGAAAAATTAACAAGTCGCCAGCGCAAAATAAACACTACATTTTGTTGCTGTTGTTGTTTTATTTAATTATGCACAATCTAAGCAAATTTGTTAGTTAAAGCTGAACTAAATTTGGAGCGTAGTATTTTCACTTTGAAGCGCTTTTTTTTAAAGCGCAACATCTATAAGCCATGTAGCGGGAATACCATGAATGTGCAGCTGGTATATATAAAATACCAAATGTACTAAGTACGTAGTATGTTGAAAGAGAATTATTTAAATTTAATTTAATGACGATTGTTTATACTATAGTATATTTAGTATCTTTACTTTTGTACAGTTAGTCAGTTAATTGTTTTGTCCGAAACATTTATATAGCGGGAATACCATGAATGTGCAGCTGTTAAATTTAATATATCAATATACTATGTAGTTTTTTGTAACAGAATTTAATGAAATTTAATTTAATGACGCTTGTTTATACTATATATATATTAAATTTCATTATATACTGTTAGTAAGGTATTTATTTAGACAGCTACATTTATTTAGCGGGAATATTATGAACATATAGCTGGTATTATTGATATACTATATGTACAGAGAATAATTTAAATTGAATTTGATGACGAATTTTAACATTGCATGCAGTATTTTTATTTCTTTATTTCTATACTGTTAGTTATTTAGCTGGAATACCACGAATGTGTGTATTTAATATATTAAGTGGTATGTTGAAAGAGAATTATTTAAATTTAATTTAATGACGTTTGTTTATACTAAGAGCAGTATAAATATTTATGTGCAGCTGGTATATATAAAAAATACAAATATACTAAATTGCATGTTCGATGAGAATATTTTAAAGTTAATTTAATGAGTCTTGTTAATACTATAGCATATATTTAGTATGTTTACTTTACACAGAGAATAATTTAAATTGAATTTAATGACGAATTTTAACACTGTATGCAGTATATATTTATTTCTATACTGTTAGTTTTTTAGCTGGAATACCACGAATGTGTTGCTGGTATATTTAATATTTTTAAATTTAATTAAATGACGTTTGTTTATAATATATATGCACTATACAATTTATTTCTATACAGTTACTCAGTTAATTGTTTTGTGTGACACATTTGTATAGCGGGAATACCATGAATGTGCAGCTGTTAAATTTAATATATCAATATACTATGTAGTATTTTGTAAGAGAATTTAATGAAATTTAATTTAATGACGCTTGTTTATACTGTATTTATGTATATAGTAAATTAACTTATATACTGATATACAGAGAATTTAAATTGAATTTAATTTATTTTTATTTCTATACTGTTATTTAGCTGGAATACCACGAATGTGTCGCTGGTATATTTAATATACTAAGCAGTATGTTGATTGTGAATTATTTAAATTAAATTTAATTACGTTTGTTTACACTAAACAATTTATTTCTATACAGTTACTCAATTAATTGTTGTGTCAGACACATTTTTATTTTATATTATTATTATGATTTTCACCTTGTTCTTACAAAAACAAAGAACATAAAGTTATGAAGGTTTTTTTGGTTTAGTGCATTTTTTTTAGGTTTATCGCAGATTTAAGCTTATGCGAAATAATAATCCAGTGATAGTAGTAAACAAAAGGCGCAACTGTCGCGATTACCGTTGCTCTAGTATGGGGTATGGGATATATGTATTATTAACTGGAGACAATGTGTGTACCATATAGAGTATATATAGGGTATATATGTAGTATATACCGATGTACACATGTACATTTACACGGAAGGGTTTAATCTACGTTTTGTGGATCTGCTGTACATACATATACATATGTATGTAAGTAGTTGTTGTCGTAGTCACGATGTCGACGTCGACGTCGACGTCTGGTCTGCGGTTATCAGCTATGTATGTATATGTGTAAGTGTTCAGTTTGTTTTCATTTTATTTAGTGGCACTTATTTACACACACACACACACAAACACTTGGTATATACAACAGTGACTGCCTCTCTCTCTCTCTCTCTTTCGCTCTTTTGCTCTTAGTCAAGCTGTATGGTTGCCACTGTATTTATTTAAATTTTACTCGTACGATAATTGAATTTATTCTTCTTTTTTTTTATTATTAGTGTTTGCTGAGTGGGCAGCTGAGTGGGAGGGGGGGGGCTATTTGAAGGATTTGACGCACAACAACAACAACAACAAAAGTCGAGTTAATTGGCCCCAACAACAACAACAACACAAAGTGACACATACATTTGTCACACAGCGGCGCTACAAAAGCTCCACACCTCAAATACATCCTTAATGTTTGTGTGTGTATGTGTGTGTGGTGGTCTCCTTTTGCTTATGTATGGGGCCGCCCACTGCCCACTGGCTGCCTTGTACGCACACGCACACAAATGCACACAGGTACACGCACTCTTGGTCACACACTCACAGACAGGGTCTATGTGTCTCCACACAGCAATTGATTGTTACACACACACACACACGTTACATGCACTTTGGCTTTATATATTTATCACAATTACATTACATTATTATACACATATGTATGTAGCGAAACTAGCGGCTTCACACATGCACGTGCCTAGCACGCACAACGTTAAGAAAAAAACCACAAACTATTTAAATTTAAATAAATGTATAGAGATATTTTTAATAAGCAGCAACCAGAGCGACGAAAAATCGTTGTAACAATATCAATTGGTTTTTTCTATACTACGGTCACACCCAGCACACACTCAGTTGGGGATGATAAGCAGCAACAGCAGCAGCAGCTGCGATAGTAAACATCGCGATACATCGCACACACAATTTCTATCGACTGTCGCAAGACATCGACTAAATCGAGTACGACTCGTATTTATTTATTTATTTAAATATTTGCAGAGAATATGTACATATATATGCTAATCAAATATGAAACTATTATTATTTACACTTACTAATTTTTGTTGTTTATTACTTTTTCCATTTGTTTTTTTCGTTATAGAGAAATGTAAATTAATTCGCATTGCTTATTATCATCATTATTTAAAATAATCTGAATAAAAAGCAAAAACATTATCATTAATGAGAATATATGTATAATATATATATATATGTGTATAAAGCAACTATCGTTAGCCATAATTCATATTTGTACTATGCGAGGTTTGGGTCTGGTAAGCGCTGGATATGTTCTTCTGGGACGATGATTGTTGCTGTTGCTGCTGTTGATGATGTTGTGTTGCATCTGTGGCAAGATGATTATTTTCCTGGCACCATTCGACAAAATCGTCAATAAGCACTGGCCACGCCCCCTCCGAATCATAGTTGCTCATGCGATCATCAATATTGGTGGCAAAATCGAGCAGCAAATTCCAGGTGTCCCTTGAAATGGCTCGCTTGTGTTTCTCCTCAAGGAATTTACACCAAATATCCAAGAATTTGAAGCGATCACTCAACACAATGCACCAATATGCAATAGCCATGTCCAGATCGATGCCCTTTTGTCCTGGATCCTTGGCATAGTTGAAAGTGAAATGATAGAAATCTTTAAATTTGCCGGCATCATTCAATTCCTGTTCCAATGATGGCAACTTTGATTTGAGCTTCTCAATGCTATCGGTGCCCAGATCACACATTCCATTGATGAACTCATCACGCGAGAATTCGCACTGAACTTCGGCATGAAATTTCCAGGCAATTAGTAGCACCAGTTTGGAATCTGGGCTCAATTCCAGATCTTCGAGAAATCGTATAACACCTTGTGAACTGATTTTTTGTGCATCACTTGGATCCCGATAGCGCATAAACAGCTGCTCTATACGCTTCCGATCTAGCTCCCGATAATAGTAATCGGGATTCTGAAAATAGTTATCGCTGGCCAATTCCATTTTCCAATCATTTTGTTGCAGGCAAAAAATGGCCGTCTGTTCGCCCGTCTGAGTAAGCGAAATGAATTTTTTCACCTTGTCTCGGTGCTGGCTTGACTTCAGTTTGTTCTATAAAAAATAGTAAACATTATTAATTATAGCTGACGGTGGCTGTTCTACACAAATACACATAGTCACAGTATAACTACGAATTGCATAAATATACAGCCCAGCAGCAGCAACTACAACAACAAATTTGTGCGTGCGCTGGCGCTTGAGTGCAGAAAGTAAGAAGCAGCAGCAGCATTCAGCAACCAGGCCAAAACAAACACAACTTTAAGCCATTCACTAAACACTGATACGCTATCAATTGATTAGTTGACGCGCCTACTTAAACTTACCATGTTTTTTATTATTGTATTATATGTCTTAATATTTACTTAATATTATCAACGTTTTCTCTCTGTGCTGTGTTGTTGCGACCAACGACATTCAGAGATGCCTTAGATATCGATATATGTATCGCAATGATGGGGCAACACCAGCACATCAAGTGGCAGCTCGCCAACATGTAATCGCTATCGATAAATTACATCTGACTCAGTATTGATTTTCAGCAAAAGAGAAGCAACAACAAAACTAAATAAGAAAACAAAGCAAACCACAAATACAATTAATTAGAAAAATTAAATCACGCAATAAAACGCAGGCAGCCATATGCATTCCCTTAGGCTGCTGCTGCTTGTGGCGCTCAGCGCAGTCGTTGCTCACGCCAGCGACATAACAAGTATTGTATTTGGTGATATTAAGGAAGGTGTTGTGGCAGCATTTGGTGACTTTAATTCCGATGAACTTACGGACATTTTCGTCATACGCGACAAAAGGAAAACACTACAGATACTTTATGGTAAGTGGTTGAAAATTAACTTCAACTCGAATGAAATGCTAATGTATAACTTTATTTTGTAGGAGCTGAGGCGGAACCTCTCTTGCATCCCGGACCAATTTGCAGCTACAAAAATAAGATAATTGTGAGTGTTATACCTGGTGACTTTGATGGAGATGCGTTGATGGATGTGCTGGTCCATGTGGACAGTGGCAAGGGTTACTACGATGTCTACATCAATTGGGGGAATACCACTAAATTGAATTGTGCCACCAAGCCAACTTTGCAGTCATTTGGTGAAGTGATGGCTCTCGACTTTAATCGCGACATGGTCATTGATTTGTTTGGCCTGGATACGAATCAGACGCGTTGCTTCTGGATATTCAATAAGCAACGCACACCACCAATTATCGTACATCAGGACATGCCCACCGGCGGCGGCAGTCCCCAGACTTTAACCATACCCAATGCAAATGCGTATCTCGATTTGAATGGCGATTATCTGGCCGATCTTTTTCTGCAAACAAATAATGCCTACGAGATCTGGTATGGCATCAATGAATTAGAGGCTAAGCAAAATTTCGGTTATCAGCATGCGATTCCAATTCAATTGATTGGCATCAAGGACTATCACATTGGCCAGGCTGTCTTCATGGACTTTGAGCTGCGTGGTGTGCAGAACATTGTGCTGCCGTTTTGTGTGCAGGACAATTGCCGTAATTCAACGATACTCGTACACGATGGCAACGATTTCAACGATATACATGTTAATTTCAAGGATTCCCAAGGTATTCTATGGGCATTTGTGCCACCAGTGGCAGATGATGTCTACTTGAAGACCATCACGGCGCGTAGTGGTGACTTTAATTTGGATGGTTATCCAGATTTATTGGTCACCCTGCAGGCCCTGAATGTGCCCAAGCCCATGATGAAAACATTTCTGTTGGAGAATGTGCCCTGCAAGACGTGTAGTAGAAATTTCAAACGCACCTTTGAGGTATACTGGGATGCATTGTCGCCCATGGGCAATAATACGGTGGCTGGCGCCTTCTATGATTTCTATCAGGACGGTGTACTCGATGTCATACTAATTGAGAAGCAATCGAATGGTGATTATCGACCACTCGCCTTTCGCAACACCCTCGACTACGATGCCAATTTCGTCAAGGTGATTGTGTTAACGGGTCTGGTGAATGCACAGAATCCCACGCCACGCACACCACTGGGCCGCAAGAAGCTCACCTATGGTAGCAATTTACCTGGTCCGATTATTACGTACAGCACAACCACACAGGATGGTGATCAGCAGAGTGGCAGCAGTGTTCAGTTACCACAATCTTCATATTTTGCTCTACAATTGCCGTATACATGCTTTGGCCTGGGTCGCACACCCAATTTTGTGGATCAATTGGTGGTGGGTGTCTATACCAAGTGGCACAATTGGACACAGCTTATACCCAACTCACAGATTATAGTGGTGCCCAAGCCACTGGATCAGCCACAGCACTGGAAGGCGCTGCTCTTTGTCACACCCAGCAAACTGATTGTGATGAGTGTGATTGCTTTGGGCGGCACTTGTCTGGTCATTATGCTCATCATAGTGGTGCTCTACATTAAAGAGAAACGCGAGGATAGACAGGAGCGTCTGCAAGAGTCCCACAGATTCCATTTTGATGCTATGTAATCGGTTTATTTTGCCAATCAAGCAGTTGCTTTATTTTATATTAATATATATTTCTCTTTTTTTGTGTTATTAACATAAACATATTTAAATATTGCCACATACCCAAGTTTGTTCTTTTTAACAACTCAACTCAAATCTTAGTTGGTTGAAATCTCCAAGAACCAACTGGGATTGCGCATTACAATTGTATAATATATATAGTTTACAAAATGTGATACAATAAAAAAAAATTCAATGAATAATAATTAATCATAACAAGTCTTTTAATTTTTGACTTGCAGTTGCAGTGCAGGTTGGCATAATATTGTGGTAATGAATGAATAATGAATTAATATACAGTCAAAGTTCCCAAAAAAGAGCAAGAAAAAGTTTTTCAATAAAGGGAAATTCAACTGCATATGTACATATATATGGGGTATTATTTGTTTATATAGTAGAAAAGCGAAAAATGTTTAAATCAATTCAAATTTCTTAAACAAAGTACATTGGATTCATTTTCATAAATTCTGGCCTAATCATGCGCTTTTTGTATTCCTCCTGTAGTGAGCTTGTTAGACGCGTCCTGTAATTAAGAAATCAATTGATTAAATAAGGTTTACAATAAAAATGTTTGTGTTACTAACCCTGTGATGTAGACACGTCCACGTGCGGCAGCCAAATGAGCCAGATAAGCTGGTGCCGGATACGAGACGGAACGATTGCAACGTGGAAACATGTGGCACAAGTTGTATGTTAATTGTTGCAACAGATCAATGTCCAAATTGCCCGAATTCTCGATAACATTATAGCGTGTCGGCTTGGCGGTGCCTTGAATCGACTGATGGCTAACCATAAAGAATTGCATCTCATTGGGATGCACAATGGTGCGATCGATAATTGTGCCCGGCTCAACATTGTTGAATTTGTTCTTAGGATGCGGCTGGCCCAGCGGAAAGAAGCGTGTGTGATGACGCTTCACCACAATAATGCAGCACATTTTGGGCTTAAAGCCAAGCTAAATAAATAATTAAATTGCATGAAATCGGATAATTGATAAATCTCTTGGGGAAACTCACCTTGGTGCAGGCAACAAAAATGCCCTTTAGTTCGAGATTTTTAATAATCATAAACTGGCCATCGCTCACACCATCGCGATAGTAAATAATGTGCTCCGGATAACGCTTATGGTACTGATGATAGACCCGCAAATGTTCCGTAACAATGCCCTCCATATCAACAATTTCCTCACGAGCACCGCCACCGCCGCCGACTTGCAGTCTGTACTGCATATTATACGATGCCCCAAATGGATCATGAGAGGCAGCCACGCCCACAACACTAGGTAAATCACGTTGATCGGGCGATGGATGGGCAACATCGGCACCCAAATACATAACATTCGCGAGTGTAGTGCGAGTATCGTCCTTAATCTTGTGATTCGTACCATTCAACTTTGAGTTGACCTTCAGCAATATGTTATCAACCAATTGGGAGTTTAGACGACGCTCTACGCTAAACTGTTTAATGCATTGGGTCAGTATGCCGTGTTGTAGCTCCGCCTTTTGCTTGATCACATCGTATGTGGGCCCATTGCGTGTGGGAATAATGACAAATACCAAATCGTAACTTTTCTGCTTTAGTTCCTTAAAATGTTCATCCAAATTTCGTTCGTCCCGGAAATTGCGTATATCCGCCCTTTGTTCGAGACTCACGTTTACATTTCTGGCTTGCATTAGAACCTATAAATTTGATGAATAATAATAAATATATATTATAATTAATTAGCATTGCTTTGTACATACAAGTTTTTCCATTTCTTGAAGTTTACCATAAGGCAGACGTGAACTTTCACAATTCAAAATAGCCCATTTGTGGGGTTTTTGGGCGACTTTTAAAAATTGGCATCTATCCATGTACCAAGAGCCATTGAATGGCTTTGCATAGTTCTTATTATTGTACTCCAATTGTGGTGGCATGAGGCAACGTGTGCTCACTGTTATAAAATCACCGGCAATGTGTATACCAAAACGACTAACTGTAGGATCAGCATTATGATTGAAGTACTTCAATAAATTCATTATCTTATTTTTGCGCTCCGTGGTCGAAGTGGCAGCAAACTTGATCATTGCCGATACTTGATTGGCGCCATCCTTGCGCTGCAAAACAGATTTATTAATTTAATTATTACAAAAAGTTCATATAGTATCCATAATTGTGCCACACTTACATTCAGTGCTTGCCCCTCCTCAATGCGGCAGAGCTCCATGGGCAAGTAAATGTTCTTGACTGGCGGCCCAACATGCAGGCACGGCAGATTGGGATACTGCAGCTTGTAGTTGCGTGAATTGAAGTATTCCTGGATAGTCATAGATTTGCCTTCTAGCTCAAACTTTTGCTTATTAGCTGGTTGTTGGGCAAAACCATTAACCTTGTAGACACGTGGTGCTGCTGCAAAGCTCTTTGGTGGCTCATAGATGATATTGATGCCCTTGATAAAGGGTATAATGCGCCACAAATCGTTATCCAAATTACACTTGCTTAGATCTGGCGCCATGCCACGATTATTAAGTCCATATTGTGATATATATTCCAATACGGGCATTGCAATGGGAAATGATTTGTGCGACACATCGACATTCACAAAGGGCTTGTCGCCAAGCACAAAGCTCTGATAGAGACCCACCAATGCCTCATAGCCATCACCTAGCGCTACACGCGATCCATTATCCGATGTCTTAAAGAACGAGCGTCCGGCGCGTATAGAGCGCATATTACAGGGATTAGCAAGCACCACCTCCAGACACTGTAAAGCACGCATTGGCTTATCGTAGATCTTATCTTTCATGTACCTGTAGTTTTTAATTAAAAATGTATTATTAATTACCATAGTTACATTTGCATGTCTACTCACTTGTGCAGTGAGCTGAGATCCACTGTCGAATTCTCCGTCTCTTTCACCGTAATTGTGTAGTGCACTGTACGGCCGTGACGATCAATCACCTTTATATCAATACAGGGTATACGATGCCAGAAACTTTAAGATAAAATCAATGCATCTTCAGTTTGTGCAACTTACCTCAACTTCGCCCGTAACATTGGGTAGTTTATCCACAGTATAGCAAGATTTGCGACCATCGTAAGCCGCAATCTTATTTGCCCAATGCTGTTGGCGAAAAACTTCAAATGCGTTTCTATAAAACTTTTTGGGACGCTCGGGTGTTAGGGTCACATCATAGTGATAAGCGACAGCTGGCATTTTGCTCATATCAACGTCCAAATAATTAACACCACATGTACCAGGTCTGCCCAATGTGCCGCGTGGTATATTGCCCACTTGTGGTGGTAATGCGGTGGCACCACCACCACCACCACCACCACCAGCTCCTTGTGGCGGACCACGCTGCTGTTGGTAGCCGCCTTGCTGAGCTCCTTGTGGAGGACCACGCTGCTGTTGGTAGCCGCCTTGCTGAGCTCCCTGTGGCGGACCACGCTGCTGTTGGTAGCCGCCCTGCTGAGTTCCTTGTGGAGGACCACGCTGCTGTTGGTAGCCGCCTTGCTGAGCTCCTTGCGGAGGACCACGCTGCTGTTGGTAGCCGCCCTGCTGAGCTCCTTGCGGCGGACCACGCTGCTGTTGTTGGCCCTGTGGACGCTGCTGTCCATGTTGGGCACGTTGTTGTCCGCCCTGCTGGGACCATCCTCCTTGTTGTTGTTGTCCTTGAGGACGTTGTGGCTGGCCACCTTGACCACGCTGTTGGCCAGCCTGTGACCAGCCTCCTTGTTGTTGTTGTTGGCCTGCACTGCTTGTGGATGCCGCAGTGCGTTGAGCTAAAGAACAAATTACAAATCGAAGCTAATGAAATGCATGACGTGGCCATATAAAAATTCGATAACTGTGATTCCCCCGAAAAAAAAAATAATTTCATGTTACATCGTTTAATGCGCATTGGAAGATAAGTAGCATCGATAACAATTTATCGTTTTATAGGTAGGTGCGAATGTTGTACTTTCCCCAAATAGAAAAATTAAAAGAATTTTCTCGAATGTATGTACCACACACACCATTGCAAAACCACGACTTACACACACACACACAACTGCATATATTTCATCACTATTGCACTCACTTTGTTGTTGTTGTTGCTGTTGCGGCTGCTGCTGCTGCTGCGCGGGGGGAGCAGCTGGCGCAGCAGGCTCCTCTGCCTTATATTCTGCAAATTATATTACGTTTTTAAAATTAGGAATTGCTACAAATTGTCTGGTTTGTGCACTGCCTGTACTTACTGTTCTTTTTTCCCATCTTTATCTTCTATTTAACGTGGATTTAAATGAAATTCGGAAAATACTACTTCTGCGTTTGCCGTTTACTTTGTTTCTGATTGCCTTTGCTTGGAACTTTTAATTTTAAGATTTTCCAACACTATTTTTCACTGTTGCTGCACAAACTCTGTGCGCTATATCGATAGCAGTATGCGGTGTATCGAACTATCGATTAAGCAATATATTGCGCACAAAATTTGAAATATGTCGTTACGTTTGTAAGTGCATTGTAAATGAAATTGAAAATATTATTTAATGTAATTTGAGAGGAATTTAGAAAAAAATGTTTACCCAATTTTCGATTAACAAGTAAAACACACATGTTTTTTGTCGTTGTTATGGTTGTATCAATTTTATTTGGAATTGCACTTTTATTTTGCCCAATTTACAGCAACCAATTAAATGTTTTACAATTTTTTTTTATAATAAATTTCTCATTTTTTTGCGTTAAAAATATTGTAGCCAAAAAATAATGTATGTATATTCATATGATATATACAATATATAAATTTATGTATATATAAATATATATTTTTGTATAAATATATTGTAACGCATGTTTTCAATTTGCTTTAACGCATTTGAATAAAAAATTTCCATTGCACAAATGTGATTTATAAATTTATGTCAACACGATTTTGTTGTAATTTTTGTCTAGAATTTGTATATAAAATTTTACTAACAATTGCACAACTTCGTCCGCATGATTTATATACATTAAAAATAGATATACATACAGTACACAGTAGTAGTTATATATGTATGTGATTTTATAAGAAATCAATTTTGCTTAAGTAATTTTAATGCTTCGTAAATTCAACTATAATTTATACTAAAATGACTCAATATATATTATTATTTATATTAATATTGTATTGGGGAAAACAAGAATAGTTATGCCAAAAAATTGCACTACGAGTTCAAATAAATTGTATAATAATAATTAAAAACAAAATCTTTGCTGCAAAGTATTGATAGTATATATATATATCTTAATTGTTTTCCGATATTTATGCTGCAACGCCACTTAAAATATAAAACTTAACAAACAATTAATATTTTTATTTTCATTTCATTATTGGCTCGGAAATTGTTTAATTCGTCCAGGCAACAAAGCATCTTGTAATCATCTCATTTTTTCTATATAGCTTAAAATTCAATTGCTGCTGGTAAAACAAAAAAAAAACTTAAATGCTGCATATAGACATAGTTCGTTTTACATAACATAGATACATAATAATAATTCATATATGGAATTGTTTTGCGATTTTTGTTAATATGTTTTTGTTTTTGAGAAATATCGTATAAAGGAACAAGAGTCATGCCAAACTAGTTAAAAAACTGTTTCAAACTGTTTGGGAGGGAAACAGTTCTGAAAGTCGTTCGTACAATCAAGCATTATTAAAACATAATGTACATGTCGTTGCTCTTAAATCAAAAATGTGCTTGATGTTTTCATAGAGCTCACATCTTAGCATGCCATATGCGTTTTTGGTTTTTTGTTTTATTTTTTAAATATTTCATTACATTTGTTTTTTTCTTTCAATATTGTTACGTAGCTTCTCTTTAGACGCTGATTAAGTGGGGTTCTTTTGAGCTTGTTGGTTGCTGATCTTTGCCTAGTCTACTATCAGGTTATATAACAGGAATGCATGACTAAATATATAAGATACGAACTATAAGTAGCTAGATATAGTTATACAAATATATATTCAAATATATGTATATGCACATATATTTATTTCTTTTTTTTGTTATATCTTAAAAGAGAAGGTGGCAGGGGAATTTGGGGAATGTTTACTGATTTGTGCTAATCAAAAAGCAAAATTATAAAACTGCTTCGCTAATCAAAACAATTTGTTTAAAAACTGATAAATTCTTCGAAAACTTTCACTAAAACACTCGCTTATACTATATACTAAGTGTATGTGTGTGTGTGTGTACAACAAAAATAAAAAATATCTCTCGGGCAGGCAGGCAAACTTGAACCACTTAAAGGCCATATATGTATATTGGGCCCATATAGTTGGTTCAGAGATTTAGGACTTTTTCACATTGTGCTTGCTAACTAAGGCCTGCAATTTGTGCAGTTGACTAAGTAGATTGGCATTGGTCTCCTCCAGTGACTCGAGGCGTTTCTTATAATCATGATTTTCGGTAACCAATATTTCAACACGTCTCTCCAATTGATCCATATACTCTTTCTTCTTACGACGACTTTCCTGAGCGGAGATCTATTAAATAGAATTGCATAAAATTTTGTTAGTTAACAATGTCTTAATGATTATATAGTTTGTTATCGCACCTTATTTTTAATTTTGCGTCGTATCTTTTTTAGTGACTTTTCTTCTGCTTTGGTCAGTGGCAACTTCTGTGGTATGGGATAACCTTCGGCCAGCAGCGTACGCTTCTCCTCTTCGGTCAATAGCAGGGTACCCGTTGAGCCTTTCTGTAAATTGCAAATATATTTTCTTATTAATTTACATACACCTAGAAAACATATAGAAACTGCAGATAGACAGATTTAACAAGCAGAGTTCTGTCTTTAATTTTCGATTTTATGAATTGAAGTCGTTGAATTCTTAAAAATCGAAACCTCTGAGATCCTTTAGATAATACAGATAAACAGACGTACATGGCTATAACGACTCGGCAGAGAGTAAAAGATAATGTTCTTCTGTCAATTTTCCGCTAGAAACTTCAAGGGAAACAAGCTCTAGTAGAGCTAGAGCATTTGCTACATGTGCTACTTGCGTATGCGTAATGTTGCCGGAAACCTACGAAACTGCTGTTTTGTTCGTTATTTTTAGTTATGGAGATAAAAATAATGTTATGTTTGAGTTGTGGGCACACTTCATCTGCAGTTCGTTATCTTTAAACTAAAAGCGTGTGCATATTTTAGCAAAAATGTTTAAAAGCTTTCGTAATTTTGTGTTAAATATTTTTGTTATGTTTCTAATCTTTATGCGTGACTCTTTGAAATGTCTGTTTGAGTTGAGTAATGTAATGTAAATCTCTCCCTTACCGGCTGTGAGCTGATTAGCGGTGTATGTATGGGCTGCCTCGTCGATGTTGCACTATTCGATGCCCCATTGCTGCTGGCTGCGGCACGTGTGATGGCCGCAGCGGAGGCAACCGCAGAGCGTCGCGCGCTGCCATTGTTAACGGCATCGGGATTAGTGTTGGCTGCATTGGTAACGCCGGATATGGAAACGGAAGCGTTTGGCGACAGGGGCGCATACAAATGTTCCGGCGACAGGTTGCCTTCGGAATCATCGCTGGGCAGAGAGGAGGGCGGCGTTAACGGTATGCCATAGGCATGCGTTTTACCCGAACTGTTGTTGTTGCTGCTGCTGCTGCTGCTGCCGGTCGTACTCTGCTTCTCACTCTTAATGGCTATCTTTGGCAGCATGAGGCTCTGACTGCTTTGGCCAAGCAAAAGCTGCTGCTGGGATTTGTTGCTGAGGTTGTTGTTGCTGTTGCTGCTGCTGCTGCTGCTTGTGGTAAGCAAAAGGCCACCATGCTAGTGATTTAGATAGAGAATAGCTAATTCATATAGCAAATTCAAGTGTTAACAATGAATTAAGCTGCCTTACCTTTTGGCCAAAGAGCAGTTCTGTTTGCAAATTGGCCAGATTGAGGCTCAGCTGATGGGCGCTGCTATTCTGTGAGTTTGGACTGGCGGGGCAGCTGGAATCGGGCGACATGGGCTCATCCTTAATGACAGCCTCATCTATTTCAATATCCGAACAGATATCTGGCGATATGCTGCCCTCCCTGCCCGATGACACCGATGAGCTGCAATCATTATCATCATACATGTCCGACATATGATGCTGCGATGCCTGCTGAAAGTGTTCCAATGTGCCAACATGCTCCATGCTACCGTTATTGCCAGTGTGGCAATTCGACGGCACCTCATGTTGGCCATGATGGCTGCTGCGTGCTAGGACTGTTGTCGCCGGTGCCAACTCCGTGATGGCTGTGTGTAATGCGGGATTGACGCTGGAGCTGCTCATGCTCAGCATGGTGCTGCTGCGGTTGTTGTTTCTAGCGGGCGGGTGTAATGTGAGGCACTTTGGATCGATGGTGATCCGGCCACTACCAGAGTAGCACTCGTCATCCATATCTGCAAGTAGTAGAGAAAGTTAATTGTAGTTTCAAAATGTGATATATAGCTATTAATAAAATTAGATGTGGTTATTTGTTGATATTAGAACTCAAATAGACGTGTTTTAAGAGGAAACGTCTTTAGTTTAAAGTTGTTTATTAAAGATCTTTAGAAATTTTAAGACGATCATGTTGAAATTTTCAACAAAAGCTCGTCTATTATTGACTTAAAGTGTTCTAATTAAACAATTAAACCGTACTCAAGTAAACTAAGTTTATTGTTTTTAAGTCAAATTTTATCTAAGACTAGATTTCTATTCTCTTATATAGAGTCTTAAATAAAAAACATTGTTTTTAACAGCTTTGGGTTTATTAACCGATCGTGATTTTATTTTCAGCATTACATTTTTTGTTTATTAACTGATCATGATAAAATGTTCAGCAAAAGTTCCTCTTTTTTTTTGGTTTTAAATAGTTCTAATTATTGTTGAACAAAATCTGAAGCAAACTAAGTTTATTGAACCTAGATTTTGAAGTCTCTAATATTTAGAAAAATTTACTTTATTTAAAAAGCAAGCAAATTAAATTCTATACTTTTAAGCCAGATAATTTTGTTAACTAATCATAAAGTTAGCAATTTATCAAAATTGTTTATAACGCTAAAAATTATTAAATACATACTCAACTATGATATGCAAACTCAGTGTTGCCCCAATTAATTGTTAGCAATTTCAAGAGTTTTTTTTGTTGGTTTTTGATTAATTGTTTTGGCTAGATTCTTGTTGACGTCTTAGAAGTCTGAACAGCCAATCAAATAATTATTCGAAATGTTAGCAAATATTTTGTAGACTAACCTACTTTTGTTTAAAATTTTGTGTTTTTTTTTTTTTTTAATTCTTCAAATATTATACAACAATTTGAAATTCTTTTCTGTAACTATGCAAACAGGCCCCCAAACATTGGATCATTTACTGATGGCGCGCGTCAGCAGAAAGTCTGAATAGTATATTCTTGCCACAATTCACTTGTGTTTGCACATGATATTCTGTTGTACAATATATGTATGTATGTGTGTGCTGTATCTGTGTGTATTTAGCGGTGTTGTTTCAGCCACGTTCTTGTCTGAACTCGCTGTTTTCACAAAAATTCTTATTTTTTTTTTTAAATTTTATTTACACAATTGCTGTACAGTTTCCATAAAATTACAAATAATGTGCATATGTATAAAAGAAACAGGGCAATTATATATGTACATACATAGGTACATATTAATTTATATATAGGGGACTACAACTACAATAACATTAACAATAACTGATATCGCGTCAAAGTACAAAACTTCATGCACGAGTACTGCGTTAAATTGCTAAATGCTACCGCGACAGTAAAGTACAGAAACTGTTCAACTGTTTTTATTTTTTCTGTTTTTTCTGTTTTTTTCTGTATTTCATGTTGTTGTCATTTGTTGTAGTACTCGGTGTGTACCTGGCCTAAATTTACAATGGAGCCACCAACTGGCAACTGTATTTGTCTTGACTTGAAAGTTTTCAACGGCTCCAAGTAAAGAAGAAATAACGTTACCGTAACGGTTAATCAAATTAATCGTTAGGATTTTAAAGTCAACCCATCACATACATATATCGATATTTGCTTTCGTTCGTACGTACCATCAATTTTGGCCTGCAGGCTTTTTGGTGAGTCTGGCAGGGAATCACCATCGCTGTTGAGACTATAGGAATGCTCGGTTTTAATTGGACCGGTGCCATTCAGCAGCGCATCCGAGATGAGCTTGTCATGGAGTATTACGGCTGGATCCTTGACATCGCGATCGTAAAACCAATCGTGCATATCATGATCGCTGCTTATTTTCAAGGATTCCGTCTGTAAAAAAAATACAGAAAAAAAACGCAAATAGCAAAAGTAATTAGTAAATGCTTTCGTGTTGCACAGCGATAGCACGCTTATATAACTTAGAAACAAATGAAAAAAAAAAAAATGGAAAATACAGAAACTGCTAGCAATAATTTAAAAGCGAATCGCACGAAATGCTGGCACTCATAAAACCAAAAAAACGCAGCAATACAGATACACGGACTCATGCAGATAGCTCGAAAATAGGCAACAACAGTTTCTAGAGCACCTAAAGAAATAAACAATATTATTTAAAAAAAAAAAACAAAATAGAAAAAAACCCATAGAAGATCTACAGCGTTGCGAGTTCTCTGCATATAGTATATTTTTGTTTGTCAATCTTATCAGAGGGGCTGTCGCCTCTATCGTACCCTTGAAATTCTTATAGATTCAAACAAAATAAAAATAAAAGCAATTTCAAGTTATCATTTAAGTAAGTTATTTAAGTCAAACGAACTGAAGTGGTCTTTCCGATTGAATGGAATTATATAAATGTATCGATTGTAAATAGCTTAAATTATAAATTTTAATAAAACTGATATATTGGATATCTAAATATATTTTATATTTCTACTTCTTATCATAATTATAATTACGCCATTAATATTTATCTATAATTTTTTTATTTACTATTATTATTTTTTTAAATGCATCTCTGCCTATTTTCTTTATCGATTTCTGCCAGCCCTGAACATAGCGATATTTGCAAGCACAGCGATGATTACTGAGTCCTGCGACCTAGAGCTATCGATAAACGTTTCTAAAAAATCTAATGCACGAGTTCATTGTAATGCACGATAATTTTTAAGCAAAGCTTTGCAAAAACATTAATAGCATTAAGAAAAAAGAGTGTGTGTAATAGATTAATAAATCATATTTCAAGAACAGAGCGTGTGATTAGTTGTCATTGTTGGCAACCTTGAATAACAGACAAGAGTGCAGTAATGATGAGCACAAATGCGATTTGCAACAAGTGTTTGTGTTTAATGTTTGCCGCTCTTCTTTGGCACAGTGGGAACAAGTTTGCTGCTTCTTCTCTGTTTTTTGATGCCCAAAATATCCAGAATGCGAATTTGGAACGTATGTACGAATGTATGTGTCTGTATTTATAAGCCCGATGATGTAATCTCACAGTGTGCCAGTTCTTGTCACAATACTATACGTACATATATGAAAAATAAAGAACTGCTTGAATTTACTTAATTGCTGTAAGCAAATCTACGGCTATAAATTGTTGACCCATATAAATGCGACACTTTCTGTTTGTACATATTTGTCTGTGTAAAATGTAGAATGATAAAAAAGTGCATGTAATTACACTTGGTTTTAAAAACCCATTAGTATGTTAAATATTTTTTTGCCTTTAAAGTGTTCACATTCTAAGCCACACTCAAATGGAAATCCAGTTTTGGCCATAAGAAAAGGGAACGTCGCTGTCGCAGTCACAGTCGCAGTCGCAGTCACAGTCGCGGGTATGGCCACAAGTGTCTGCATAGGTATGTGTGTTTGGCAGCCGGCTTGCGTGCTGCGGCAGGTACAATTCTCTTTCTCTCTCTCTCTCTCTCTCTCTCTCTGACTCGATTGTCTGTCTGCCTGTTCAGTCTCTTCGACTGCTTCTGTGTGGGTCTTCTTTAAAGCTCTTGCCACTTATTCGTACTCGGCACATAAACTTAAACATTGATTACCGTTTGCACGCGTGCATTGTACGTACTACATACATACATACATTCATTGGTATGTGCGAGGGTGGACTTAAAAGTACACGTCATGCGTCATGCAAAGATCGCTTGTGATATGCAATTTAGCAATTTAGCAGTTGACATTTACAGAGCTAACTCTTTAATACCCTATGCAGTGGGTGTTATGAACTGGTTAAAAATAAATCAAATAAGAAAATACTCTATTATGTATGTTTTAATGAAATTTCTTCAAATTCAACAAAGCTTATAGAAACTAAGGGATCAAAAATGAGGCTATTCAAGGATCATATAAATTATTCCCATGATTTCTCTTTGTACATGTACTAATTTATGCTAATTAATAACAAAACTGTTAAATATGGGATCTAAGTACAATATCTCTTCGGTTTTATTCAACTTAAAGCATGCAGATTTGACTTATACAATAATTAGCTTAAGTTTTCTTTTGAAAAATATATGCCTGGTTCCTAAAACGAATACTGATTAGTTTTAGCTTTGTTTTTGATTGCATTCATATAAAATTGAGAGTGTGACCATAGCATTTGCCCAATTTTTTGTTCACACTTGATTTTTTGTATGAAGAGAATGTAAAACCAATCTGTATTCGTTTCAGAAAGTGATATTTTGTATTGTTTTCAACTACAACTAATATTTAACGCTATTCGTTGCTTCTGTTATGAACCAAACAAGTGTTAAAAGCTTTCATTAGACTTTCTGCAAGGGTATCGATTCTTCGTCATAACTAAATTGTCATTTCTATTAAATTGTGATGCGACATGCATCGTTAGATTATTGTAATTGTGGCGATTGTTGTGAGTATTGATAGACTTATTGCAGTAGACAGTAAGAGTTACAGTTTTATGAGCCGCCCTCGTTAATACATATGTATGTATGTAGTGGGTATGGATGAATATCCCTGCACAAGTGCTTTCTCCATATTTTAGCCATCTCTTTTTTTCTGTCTCTCTCTGTCTGTCTGTCTCACTTGACGGTGACCAAGAATCGGCAAAAAGTAGCTGCGGCAGCAGAGAAGCGTAAATAAACTTTTGCAAGTGTATGTGCGTGCCCGTGTGTTTATGATGAGTTCATCGAACCTTGGAATTGTTGAGAATTAGCAATTCTTGAAAAATGTTACCAAAACGGGCAACATAAACACACACAGATACACGCATACATACATACATACATATGCTCATCGACTCATCGGTATACCCAAAGAGACAGCGAGAGAGAGAGTAAGAGCTAGCGAGAAAGAGATTTCAGTGATGAAAGAAAGCCAAGCAGCAACAGAAGAAGAAAAAGAAGAAGAAGCAGAAGAAACAACGCTCACAGGCATTTTGCTGTTGTTGTCTTTCTATCTTACCACACAGCTGCCAACAACGCTCTCCCGTCTCAGCTGTTTCTGTTAGTTTGAACTTCTTTTCTTAGTTTGGTCAGCGCGGCACTGGGAGCCAAATAGTTACTGACAAATCAAACGATTTTTTTGTATTTGTATTTTTGGAGCATCGCTGAGCATTATTCATTGTTGCACGTTTCAGGTGTTTTACGTTTCGATGAAAGCCGCACTTTGGTGAAAATGCCAAGGGCATTTCGGTCTTTCGACTGACAAGTCAAGTGCCCTGCCCCCCTGCGCACTCAAGTGCCTCAAAACGCAGACTCTCAAAAGCAGCCAAAGACAGGTAAAAACACAGAAAAACGGCTTAAGCAATAGTTCAAGCATCTAATGATCAACTGATCATCATCGTTCATTATATCGATAGTTTGTGCGTGCTATCGATGACAAGAAACCCGTTATACCAATGCAAATGAGCACCTGTTGGGCACACTGTCACGTGTTGCATGTGTGTGTGTTTGATGAGAACTTTTCCACATTTTCTTTGACTGCACTTTATTTCGAAATCTAGTCAAAAACAAAAAGAAAAAAAGAAAAACCAAATGAGCCGCTCGAGGGGTATTTGTTTTACATACATATCTTGACGGCATTAGCATATCGCCTGCGCTCCATTATACAATTTTATTCAAATTTTTTTGTAATCCCAGCCACAAAGCTAAAAAAAGGGTGTAAAACACAAAAGGCAAAACAAAATCAAAGGAAAAAAAAAAACTAAGAGAGAAAAAAAATACAATTTCATAAAAATAATTAAACTGGTTATAGTTTTTTTTTGCTTTGTATCTTTCTTTCTTTGCTTACTTTTGGTTTTTTTTTTATTGTCTATAGATATTTCGATTTTTTTTTCGCTTGCTCCACAAATTGGATTGATTAAATAATGTTGCAGCAAGCGAAAACCTTTCACATTTATAAAAAAAAAAAAAAACAATAAAACAAAAAAAAACAACTGCAGTTGTGTGTGTACTTATGTCTGCACATACATACAAATGTACATATGTATCGGTTTTCTTTGTGTTGTGCACAGCATTTTTAGTTGCTCTTTATTTCTTTTCAATTTTATGCTTCTCTGCTGTCCCACTGCGCCTTTCTGCTGCTTCATCATCAACCTCATGATCGTCATGATCAACGCTGTAAAGTGAAAGGTGCTCCCACAATTCAAAAATGTTTTTTAACTTGAAAAATTGCTACGCTTTGGCTTGCGCTTTTTGCGTTTTTTTTTTTTTTTTTGGTTTCTTGTTTTCGGTCTTTTTGGCCTGGCAGTCGAAAAGCGTGGCAAATGGTAATTGGTAAACGTAAAGTGGCCCAAAAAGAAAGTGGACGAAGGCAGCGAAAGAATGCTGCTAAAAACCCTATCAAAATTAAATGCTTTCAAAATAGCTAAAAAATTCTATATTTATATATTTAACGGTTATAACTAATGATGCTTATATAATTTGCTAAAGAAAAGTTGTTAAATAGCTTAATGGTAAATTTTTAATTAAACATTTTTTCCAAAACTAAGATAAAAATCAATAGATTGTTGCTTTGCCAACAACTAATTGGCCACACACACACATATGTACGTTCATTACGTATACGCCATGTTGCAACCCCTATGCAACCCCAAAAAATGGCGAACCTAAAAACACGATTGGCAGCACACAACAGTAGCCAAATGACGTGTTTTTTTTTATTTTATTTTGTTTTCCTTGCCATATTTCAGTTATAAATATAAACCGTATAGGTATAATTATAGCAGCCGGCACACAATACAATACAAGAGAAATACCGTACTGCAACAACACACACTAACTAACAAACAAAACTGATATCGCGGAGGCGTGATATGCGTCCGATGCGGGTTTAACCTTATCACCCAACGTACATACGGTAGGGACTGTGTGTATTTGAGCATTATACTTTGTACTCTACGTTCAAATTAAGAGAGAGACGAGTAACATACGTACGCAAGCAGCGAGATGCCTTGACGTAAAAACCACCCGCCGGTTAACTAATTCGCAGTGTCAGTCAGCTCTATTCAGCACAAAATACAAAACACAAAAAAAATGAGTAGACAACAAAAAACGGAAATGTTGTGAAAGTTGCAAAATGGTTACTGTTGCTGTTGTTGTTGTTGTTGTTGTGCACAACCCACGCGTGGAGTAGGAGACTGTGGATGGCAACCCACCCGGTTGCCTTAGCTACCCACCCAATTGAAGGCGCTGGCGTGTGTCCTAATCGCATTTTGTGGCTTTGTCGTGGTTGCTCTCGCTCTATACGCTTAGTGCTCTTAAAGTGGTTGACTTTGACGCCTTTCACAAAAAAAAAAATCCGAAATCAAAACCGAAAAACCAACAACAAGACATGCAAATAATAAAGCAGAAGACAACCTCAAGAGGCCATCAGACGGAAGCAACAATTATGTAGATCAGCAAACAAACATAATCAGCATACGATTTGCTGCCAAACACACAACTAACTAATTGATCAAGTGAGCTAGCTTTATATTTAGTGTTTGCTCGAATTGGCGGTGATTCACAATAGGGATCATCAATATTGAATCGATTTCCAGATGACTCATTTAATTGATAGTAGTAGTAAGCAACACAACACAACACGGCATTGTGACATTGGGTTTTTGTGGGAAAGTAATATAATGTGATAAGCCTTGGGCTCTTTAAGGCACAATCGGTAGGTAATTGAATTTGCTTGCAAATTTAGAAAAGTGACTTGTCAAGAAAGTGTTTAGACTTTCTACTTATTTCTTAAAGCTTTAAAAATGTTTTAAAAATTGTTTTTAAATAAATTAAGAAATTTATTTAACTATGGGCTAAAATTTAGAAGGTATTTTCGTAAATGCTCAAAATTTTTGATGCAACATTAAGCTAAAATAAAGAAATGAATTTATAATTAAGCATTTTCATTAGGGAAATATTTAAATATATTATCGTTCGTTTCAGAAAACGAATTCAGATTAAGTTTTAGATTTCATCCATACACTATAACCAGTGTGCTCATAAAATTTATAACTCGAGCAAAATATGCCCTCATATTGTATGGATGAAATCCAAAACTAATCTGTATTAATTCTCAGAATCCGGCTCTTAACTGTTTACATATTTTCCATGTTTTTAAATAATATTTTGTATGAAGAAAATCTAAAACTGAACTGAATTAATTTCAGGAATCGTTCTAATTTTCAATACCTTCATATATAAACACTTTCTGACCAAACTGTATTACTTAAGATAATCCCACATAAATTTTCTCTTACTTCCTAATGAAAACATCAACGTTGCTTTGCTGCTAACTTTTACTAGAAATAGATACTACCGTATGGTCGTTAAGTCTTACCAACAACTTACCCCCAACTTAAGGTCGAAGCAACTGTCATTACTTGTTGCATGCCCTGCTGCTCCTGTCGTGGGGTACCGCTATACTTATCGTATAACACTTCATTAACAAAACAATATGGTACGCCCACGCAACAGAGGGGTGAAAGCGGGCGGAGGGAGGGAGTGTGTTACACTACTCCTGCCACAGATTGTAAATTCAATCTATGAATAATTCACACACAGAGCAGACAGACAGAACAGAGACTGAGGCAGAGGCAGAGACAGCGGCAGAGACAGAGCCTTCAACTCCTGCCTGCCGCTGACATTGACGTCAAAAGTAAACTAAACAGCTGCTCGACTGCCGGCCGCCCACATGTAAACGGATTTAAGAGAGAGTGCAAAGAGTGCATGAGTGCTGAAAAGAGAGCAAAACCGCAAGCAAGCAGCAGCAGGCAGCAACAACAACAAAGCTTTCAGTTTGCGCATCCTGCACTGCGCAGCGCGTGTAAAATTCGCATGAATGGACGTGTGCGACTCAATGAATAGTGGGGGAGTCATCGTCGTCGTCGTCGTCGTCACCCACTGTAATACGATGATACTATATGTATGAACATGTATGACGTACGTATGTTTGTGGACAAATTTAATTATGCGCGCTTTTGCCATATGTTTGAGCTTTTTTCATAGAAATTGTGCCGCTAACAAAATTTGCAATGGTGCCATCCATCGTGGCTGAGTTTCATTATACATATATATTTTTGGCATTCGCTTTGTATTTTTTAACCTGTTTTTCGCAGATTGCAACGCTCCACTCTATTCCGCTTTATTGGAAATGTCAAAGTTAAGCAATACACAGATACACACAAACACACATACTAGATATTGTTTTACTTTATAGCATATTGAAAGTATCCGTGGTATATCGAACTAGTTATTCAAATATGCTGAGCAACCGTCGTCTCTTGAGACACTCTGTTGCCTGTTGCCAAGCACGTTTTTCAGTTTTGTGGGTTCTCTCGTGTGCATTTCAAATAGCGGCTCGTTGCACTAAGCCGTTAGAAATTCAAACATAACCTCAAAAGCCAAATGCACATTTGCATTCACTTGGTTAACTGTTCTATTGTTGCTATGTTTGGAGTAGAAAAAAAAGGGTGTCAAATTGAATTGGTTAATAACATTATATACGCTCTCATAGAGCTAGCTAGCAACAAATTTTAGTTGGCAAATCTTTTGCTTATATAAGCGAAAGTTGTATCAAAAAGCGTTGAAATGTAAATTATAGCTGATTTTTAGTTTGTTTTTTTTTCTGTTTTTTTTTTCGTTTCGTTCGTTTATTCGTTTTGCATTGTGTTTCGTTGTGTTGGCCACACTCAATGGTAAAATGGTAAGTTAAGTAAACTTGCTGACTTATTAACTTGAACTTGTTTGTTAATGCTGCAATTTTCTTCTCGACTTGACTTTTGGTCTTACCAATTTTAAACCGTTCGAGCGTCAAGACTGCTTTTTATTATTACTTTTCTTTCTGGTCAGCATTCTTTTGTGAAGGCGACCGTTGTGCGCTTTTTTTTCGACCCAAGGTAATCATTTTTACCAAGTTTCTTTATTGCAAAAAGACGCAAAAGAACTTTAACTGGAAAAAAAAACGATTCAAACCAAAATAAAACTGTCGAAAACTGTTGAAAATGTCTAGTTTCTATAATGGAATGCCAAGCCAAATTAACAAAGATTATTTAAGCGACAAAAACGTTAACTCTAATTGAAACTGTCCAGTGTTTTCTTTGCCTTCCGGAAGATAGACTCTTTCTCTCTCTCTGTCTCTTGTGTGAATAACCCCTAAAGCCTACAATTGTTTAACAGTCTATTTATGTATATAGTATATAGTATAGTATATTGTAGTACAATGTCTGTAAGATTAATTTGATAGCTGTCGTCGAGCGTGACGTTTTGTTTCCAAGCAACTTATGCCCTTATCGTTTTTATTTGAAACAAAATGTGAAAATAGAATATTAGCTTCCAGCAGCATTTAGTATGTCTTGGTCCTTATCACTAGAAACAGTGGACACCACATAAGCTATACAATTTTCGTCTACTTACAAATTTTCAAAACGTGCGCATGTTTAATAGTAATTTCTATTAAAGATAAGAGCTGATCTTTAAGTTTCGTATACATATATACAACTTTTACTCTACTCGATAGTTTAACATATTATTTGCTATTCATTCAACAATTTGTATATTGTATAATCTCTAAAGTACTTTAAAGATAACCAAAAATAAATCTGAAATCGGTAAAAGAAACTTTTACTGATACTGGATTACTTTAAACTGTTTACTAAAGGAAATTCCCAATGCATACATATCTAATCTTACTATTTTATAATATTTATTAAGAGAGATCATAATAGAGCATGAAAAGTGGGTTACAATAGGAAAAACCTGGCAGGAATTACCCCAACTTTAAAGCCTCTTTCTCTTTTGGCAGTTCAGTACAGTTCAGATCAAGCAAAGCTTAAGAAACCCCCTATATTTGTTAAATGTGTACAATTATTCAATACTGTGTAAATAATCAATATACATATACTTTAAATATAATATACATATAGGTTTAAATGGACTACTGATAAGGGAATCACTTGAAGTATTGTGATTGCAACAGACTGAGCGCCGTTTGCTGCTACTTTACGCTATTTTAAAGGGGGATTTCATTATAAAATCAAGCGAGTGATTGTGTTGATCAACAGGTTCTGGGATTTTCTGTTGATAAAAGTTGGGATTTCGCATTTTCACTTTTATTTTGAATGAAATTCCGCGGAAGAGGGGATTATCTCGTCATTCCAACTAATCGTAACAAAATTAATAAAGCAAAATTACTCTTTTATTTACGTTTGTCTCAAGACTACAAAAAAAAAGAAAAAAATGAGCGCGAAGCGTAATCAAAACAATTGTGAGTTCTCTTATCTGGCATTTGGTTCTTTCTTGCTTTTGGGTTACAAAATAATTTCTGATAAGACGCTTGATATGAGGGGCAGCACAACACACACACACACGCACACATACACATAAAAGAGTTTTCATTTCAATGTTAATTTAAATTTTAAAATTCTACACAACTAAAAATAAGAGAAAAACCGATAAAATGAAGTTCACGTTGTGAGAAAAGCGTCGTGTTTTTTTTTCATGGTAATTTTCATAAATATTTATGTGAGCGAGCGAGTACACACAACTACTTAGAGCTAATGATCATAAAATTAAAACACACACACAAATTCAGCCGTAAATGATTCTGACGTAATCGAGGGCGCACGCCCCGGCGTTCTGCTTACGGCGGGAAAAAAACTGCACGCGCGTTTTTCCCGGGAATCTTATTTGTTGTTGTTGCTGTTTCGCCTCTGAGCCTATTTCGGTCTGGCGTCGCTGCATTATCTCTTGTTCAGTAATGACACTCTACGGGCTCGCAAGGTTTTGTCAGTTTAAAGTGCAGCAATAGGCAAAAAAAAAATATTAGGAACAGCAACAACAAGCAGCAACTACAACAACATGAAAAGTCATTAGTTACTTTGCATTTGGCGCAGCTGATAGCGCAGTGCGTCTTATCACTTGACTGCTGCGTGTGTGTCTCTTAAATGCTCTCAGATGCTATGCGGTCTTTTGTATTAGAGTCTGATCGTAGTAGTAGCAGTTAAATAAATGGTACACCATCGTTGGCAGAGCTAGAAGCAGAGGCAGAGGCAGAGACGGCAACAGCGACGCTTCCTCAACGGCGACATGTATTCATTACTGTTTCCGCAGCGATAAGCTCAGCAGAGAGAGAGAGAGAGAGAAGGAACAGCAGCAGCAGCTCACATACAAACAAGCACAAACATGCATACACATGCATGTCTACATGCCTTTCATTATATTGAAACTGTGTTTCGGAGACGAAGGCGGAGACGGCGGGCGAAATTCGCTCGCTAATGATAAATTTCAACTTTTTAATTTCTTGGAAAACTCTAATTATCATTATCAGACAAAACACTTACGTTACGCCAGAAATAGTTACTTACTGACTTCAGACTTCTTCAAGTCCCTCTACTCTTATCAACACACGAGACCATGTAAATGATATTTTTGAACATAAAAAATCACTAAAAAATTGTTTATTGATTTCTCGTTCCCATTTCCATTTCCTAAGGTTCTCTTAGGTACCCCACATAACCATATCATATCATAAACAATTTGCAAAACTTGCGCGCCTTCAACTCAAATCAAATCGAAATAATAGAATATATCGTTAAACAGGGCGTGTATATATGTAGTATATAGTATAGAGTGCTGTATATCATTTCCTAGTTATAGGAACTGTTTGGTATACTTAGTAGCGACAAGAGTGTCGATTAGATTTGACTTTTTGGTGACTGGCAAAGAGACAGGCGCAGACAGACATACAGACATATAGACACTTTTATTATGTTGTTTTATGGGACAGGTTTTTGTTTTTTTCTCCTTTCCTAAGGGGGGCTTTTCAGCGGCTGTTGTAAAGCGGCTGCTTAATATGCAGGCACGAAGATCACACATTGATCCGAAAAAAGGGAAAATAAAACTACAACAATTTCTCCTCTCCAAAAAAACAAAAAAAAAGCGTATATAATTTGTTTTCTCTATTCTGTAGATGCACTCACTACTTCAATTCCAATTCAAATCGGTGCACGTTTTTGTTTTTACAAATGAGCCCTCTACTGATAAGCACTCTGTAAACTTAATGTGGGTCATTAATGATGTTTTTTTTTTTTGAAATGCAATTTCAAATATGTATGTACTCCAAAACTTTAATAACACTCTATATACTATTTAAAGTTTTAAAATGGCAAAGTTTGAAGCAAATCTAGTCACTTTATAATGTATTTTAGTAGCCAAAAGTCACCTTTTGATCTTTTCTAAGCTAATGTCTAAAAAGTTTCACCTAGCCCGATAATACAAACGAAATTTCGTCATACCGTATCGGTCAGGAACATATATGTACATATATACATATGCATAGTAGGTACATCTACTGTATGAAACTATAAGTATAACTGGTTGTTTGCTTGCTTACCGGATCTAAATCGGAGTCCCATATGTCTTTAAGGTCGCCATCGTAGAATGAGTCCATATTGAGGTTTATTTTGCGCTCTAAGAACTTTTCAGGTTTTTTGTTTCTTTCTTTTTTTCTTTTATTTTTTCTTTTTAGCTGATTTTGCGGTGTTTGTTCCGACTTTCGTTCCACCTGGTTGCAGTCACACAATTTCTTATATATATATATATATATATATATATAATTTTTCTTTTTTTTATGTTGCTTAATTATTTTCAAGACTTTTCTTTTTATCTTCGGTTTTTAATAGATTTTAAAAGTAATTTGTTATAAAAATTTCTTTTTAACCATAAACAACAACAACAGTTCTGGACGCGTTGCTTTATAACACTTTTTTTTTTAGGGAGAAACCTGTTGATTCCAGAGATTGTTTTCACTTGACATTGTTAACGTCTCTCTGTATGTGTTGCGCGCACGTATCTGTGTGAGTGTACGTGTGTGTATGTGTAGTTCTAACTTGGCTTACAACTTGTTAGCTGGATTTAACTTGTTGCACGCGTTAGTTGGGGGTTTTTTTTTGTCGTTATGTTTTTGTAGTTGTTGTTTTGTTGTAATTATTACTTTAATGATTTAATCAACACAGTTACAATTGGTTTTCACTAGCTTATTTTTTGTAATTTTTCATAGAAAATAGTTATTAATTATTTATCATTGTGATTTTTTATGTTGCAATTTTCATACAAGATTTGTTACTGAATTCAATTTTGTGTTTGAGACAGCAGCACAACATTTCCATATGGCTGGACATTGGCCATAGATAATAACATTTAAAATGTATAGTTAATATCATTAACTTTTGCCGCTATTTAATTGAATTGTATATGGTAAATACGTATGTATATATTATTGTTTTATATATATGTATATTTGTATATTTATTATGTTGGTTAGCACAATTAGAATATTGTCCGTAGTGCGACTGCAGCCAAAAACGGTACTAAACTAAATGTCGGTGAAATTCTTGTGAATGCGAACGAACTGCCAGCAGCAGCCGCAGTAGACGTCGTCGTCGTAGTCGTTGTCGACGTCGATGTCGTAGACTCGTTCGAGGCAATCGTTTGCTCTCTCTCTCTCTCACTGCCATGTACATACAGAGTCGCTACAGAGTCAAAAGCAAAGAGAGAGCGCAGTGAATGACTTAATGTTCGGTTTTGTGCGCTCGCGTTTGACAATGCCGGTTGCCGGCTTGCCTGTTGCCTATTGCCTGAGCGTTGCGCTCTCTTAACAAAACTTTCTCGCTCTTTAATTTTTTGTGTGTGGCTTTGTAAAGTGAATGTAAGCAGGCGTCGTTCGTTGTTGTTGTCGTCGCCGTTGACGTCGCCGTCGTAAGCCGGCTTTGACGTCAAGCCAAGACTTGGAGCATAGGAAAAACAACAAAAAGAAACAAGTTTCTTCCGACGCTGACGTTGCGGCCACTGCTGGCTGCTGCTGCTGTTGCGGCAACATTTGTTAACCTGTTTTTTATTATAGATTTTGTTGTTGTTGTTGTTGTTGGTATTTGATTTGAATCCCCCCTCGCAACAGACACATACACATGTACATACGCGAACTCTCTCTCTCTCTCTCTGTCTCTTGTTCTCCCTCGCTCAATGCTGTGAGCTCTGCCGCTTGGCAACACTGCGCTGCTGCTGTGGTTGATCTTGTCAACTTGACCAAGTTATTTGAACTATGCGCATGTGCAGCCCTGTCTAGCAAGCTAGCTGGCTGACTAGCTAGCCTGGCCTAGCCTAGCCAGTTAGCCAGTTAGCCAAGCCAAAGCAAGTCAGCTAGCTTTGTCATTTGAAGGCTGTTTGGCCTGGGCCCGGCTGCAGCGACGTCAGCGTTAGCAGCAGCAGCAGAAACAGCAGCAGCAGTGGCATAAAGTGAATGTACTTTCAAACCCAAAGATCCGGTTTAAGACAGGCACAGATACAGCCATAATGACGACGTTTTCACAAATGCTTGTGTAATACATATGGAAAGACAGAGTCTCCATATATACATATAGATACTTACTTACATACATATGTATGTGTATATGGAGAGCTTTGGCTACAAATTTGTGTGTGTTGTTGTATTTGAACAAAGTTAAAATCCATATGTATATCGAATTGTTGTTGGCCAGGCTTACAAGCACAAACCGGTCGCCTGTTCGTGATTATCGCACAAAATACAAAGTTCCACTGTGGCGGCGGTGTTACTCCGGGAAAGTATGCACGGATGATGCCTAGAGGCAAAAGAGACAGAGACGTCGGGCGTCGTCTTTACCCCAGATCAATGAGCTTTGATAGCTCGGGCAAGACGCCAGCCGCCCCAGAGATCTTTTAATATTTTATATATATACAAACGAATCATTGAGAATGTGCATCATTGCGTGTGTGTGTGTATTGTATTTGTACATTAAATTTCATTTTATATCTGCAACTGTGTGTAATAATTCGTCATGCTGGCCGCATTTGAACCCGCATAGCTGCGCCGGGCCGAACCGAAACCGAACCACCACACCGGGCCGGGCCCGAGCCCAACACCGCCCCTAATAAGCAAATCAAAAGGAAACAAAAAACAAAAACGAAACAGAAACAGCAACAGAAATGCTGAAAAACCCAAACGCTCTTTGCTATACGCTCTCTTTACTCTTTCAAAACTAACTCTCTTTTTGCTGTGTATTGTGCATGCGCTCTTCTCAGTTTTGCTGATCGTGCGCTGGCGCTTCAAGTGGTTTTTACAGTTACATAGTATACCTATAGAGAGCGAGTGAGTGAGAGAGAGAGAGGGCGAGTTACTTTTGTATCTTATGGCTGGCACAAATATTTTTCGCGCAGCGCCCAAGCCACTGAACATTTTTTTTTTGTATTTATTTTTTTTATTATTATTTTATATTATTTGATTTGTGAATCACAACAAAAACCTGTAGATATATGGGAGTGTGTGCAAAAGAATGTATCTATGTGTGTGTGTGATTCGCTGCGTTTCACTGGAAAACAAGATACATTACGTGCCTCTTGTTGCTGTTGTTGCTGTTGTTGTTGGTGCTACTATTTAGGTGTCGGTGTCTGTTAGTCTGATGTCTCGTTGTTTGCGATTCGCATGTTGTTTATCTGCAGCAACATTTTAATCTGTATACTTCACTTCTTTTCAAAAATATTATTATTTAGCATTGTGATTAGATATTGTCCTAGAACTGCTTTAAGTTGGTAATTTAATGACTTCCTTCTCTGAGGTACTTAGCCAAAAAAAAAAAAAAAAAACAAAAATCTTTCAACGAAATTCTCATTAATAGAACGTTTCCACTGATATTTCTTAATTATTAATGAATTGAATATTTCTAATCACTAAAATGCCACTATCTTAAACAAATGCCTTTTAAAAGGTTCTTCAAGTCTCTTATATATTTTTTTTTTGACTATGATAAGATAGATTCAATTCCAGTTCCCTTAAAAAAAACTTAACAAAACTAAGGACTGAACACATGATTCATTCATATAGAAATTCCTTAGGGTCCCATTAGCAATTCACAGCGGGAATCACTCTACACAAATGGAAGTTTAGCATAAATTTTGTCTGTCCATACAAGATATATGCATATCTGACAGACCTTTCTAGACATTAGGCTTTTTGGGTTTTTTGACTGTCTGACATATGCCTCAATTTACAGTTGATAATGTAAATTTTTAAGCAAAAGTTAACATTGTCTTGCATTAAAATTGAATTGTATTTCAACTGTCTATTTGTTTATTTACTATAATTAGTAGCTTTTCAAAAAAAAAAACACCAACTGTTGCTGTGTCTTTTTGTATGATTATTTTGTGAAATAATAAACTGCATAAGAACCATATGCCAGCAGCTAAAAATATATCCATATGTTTATACTGCTTCGTTTTGAATGGATGTTGATTTGGAGACAGGTGTAAATAAATGTCTTATTGTTGTCTAAAATTATATTCACCACCCTCTCTGAACACTCCAAATTGTCCCAAGCTAAGCATCTTCTGTGACATCTTATCTATATAATTATTATTTTAATTTTTGGCTTTATTTTTCTGACACAGTTTCCACACTATCAGATTGTAAAAAGAGACTCAATGGGTTATCAAATTTTGATAGCATTTAGCTAGGGCTTTAAATGTGTATTGTTTGGTAGTTAAAGTAGTACTTCCTACATTTCTATTTTAACTCAGTAAAAGTAATATTCCAAGACTGCATACGAAAGATTTACGAACAACTTTTCAAATATTACTATATCTATTACTAAAACTAAAGAATTGTTAACTCTGCAATTAATTTTATATACTCGAAAGCATTTAAAAGTATTGCCAATATCTGTTTTATGATACAAACATAGAAGTCTTTAATGCCACTTTTTTTTATACCACAGCGTATGAAGTACGAAGTAGTCTATTGGGTTTGTCAGAGGCGGTTTGTGTGTAACTGGCAGAAGGAGACATGGCAGACCCCATAAAGTATATGTATTCTTGTACAGCATCAACAGCCGAGTCGATATAGCCATGACCGTTGGTCCGTCTGTTTGTCCGTCTGAATGAAAACCTAGATCTCGGAAACTATAAGAGCTACAGCCACCAAACTTGGTAAGTATATCCGTCTATGCTGCAAGTAGTACAAGTTTATTTTGGATTTTTTCCACGCGCACCCGCAAATCGTGCAAAACGATTTCGTAATTACTATAACTCGAAAAGTATTGAAGATATCTGAACGAAATTTACACATTATGTGCATGGTACTATTTAATGTATTCTGACCGACTTTGGTTTGGATCAGACAGCTATATTATGTAGCTCTTATATAAGTAATCTAACAAACATCAGAGCAAAGATATGTCTTTAGTATGTGAAACTTTTTTGTCTAGAACTTTTTTGCTCTAGAATACGCTGTAGTATCTTACAGTCGGCTCGCTCGACTATAGCCGATCCTACTAGCTTATTTTGTACATATTTTGTGGGGATTTTGGGCTGATCTGAAAATAAAAATGTCTTGAAAGCTGTACAATGAAATTAACAGATGCTTGTAAATACAATAAATGTGAATATACATACTATGTGTGTACATGTGTATTGTAAATTAAATATACTCGTACAGTTCACTGATCGATCCATCTATCTACAGTCATATGTGTGTATATACCTGTTCGTGTGTAAACATATAAACAGATCCGCACCGGCAGACATTTTGCCGTCGTCTTTACAACTGAGTCCACAAAGCATGTGCATTGATCAGCCTTTTGTATAAATTCGATCGTGTCTTTTGTCCATCATACACACGTTCGTCCATCTGTCAATGCATTTAGTTACAAAAAAAAAAAAAAAAAAACAATACAACACAAAAAAAAAGAGAAGAGAAGGCAAATATCATTTATAGGAATTGAGTTATAGAATAAAACGAATGGCATAAATTGGTTACGTTTGCACTTGTTTAAACAAATTCATAATACTTTTATTTGTTTGTCTTTTGCTTTTTCTTTATATATTTTATTTCTTTGGCTTACAGGTGCAAGGCAGTCGCTGCGGCCTGCGATAAAGTTGGCTAACATAGACGAACGCTTGTCTTATCGTATTGGTCAAATGCTTGACAATAAATTAGATTTTGTGCAAATTCAGAAAAGTAAAGCGGCATGCGATCCACTCAAACGTTGCTTGGCCCGAACAAATGATAGTGCAAAAAAAAAGAAGAGAAGAGAACTCGCAAAGCGGTGTGATTTATATCACAGCAAAATACGGGATGACTGAAGTTCTGGACTGCTGAAGACGCTACTCAAACAGCTGAGCAGGTAAAAGATACTTAACACTTTTGACTAGCGTGGAAATTAAATAATAAACTGAACATAATTAAAATATAATTTGTTAAGAATATATTTAATTTAACAACTTGCTTCATTGTATCAATATGCCCGTTTGGCTGTAGCGCAAAAGACAGCTTGAGGCACTTTTTAGCAGCTACGCTGGTTGTCTTTCGGGCCCCATAAGCAAAATACGGCCAATGCGGTGCTGTTGAGGTCAATGATTTCTTATGCGTTGTCTTTTCTGCTGCTGCTTTTCACGCTTTTGGCTCAAAATACTTGGTGAGCATACATACATATATTGAATATTAATTAAAGAGCGCTTGCCGGCTTATGTAAACATTCATGCTCGCTTGCCGATAGGGCATCAAATGAAAGAAACGATCGCTGGACCACTGAACTGCTGTAATGTCAATCTATTAACTCAATTCGATGACATAATGTGTTATAGTTGGCAGTTACGCATGCTATGATTCATTAACTAGAATAATGTGTATTACAAACATGACAGGTGATGTACCCTGTGTATCTATCTAAGGCCACAATTTGATAAACAATATTCAATTAGGCTAAAAAGAAATGCATGTACTTATTATTTTTCGGTAGAAAATGAGGCCCATAAATTCGGCACAACTGAAACTGAGTGTCATCAGTCAGAGATTCAACGTGAAGTCAATAAAATGTACAAATTCTTTTTGTGTCTGCTGCTCGTGTGCTCATGGCGACATGTCCAGGGTGAAGTGTTCGAGGAGTGCTCCGATTCAGGGCAAGGAAGTTTTGTGGCCAGCTGGGAGAGTTGTCAATCGTATGTGTATTGTAACGGTGATGATTCTATAGTGGGTCAGTGCGATGATGGTGAATACTTTGACTCGGAATCTGGGTCATGTGATGTGGCAGAGAATGTAAAGTGTTTTTTGGATGAGGTCGATGAACCGCCAGTGGACGAAACTGAAGAAACCGATGAGGAAGAGGAGGAGGAGGTGGAGCAGTTACCAGAGCCAGAGCCAACACCACCGACCATGGAAAGTCCCCATGAAGTGGGTGTACTTAACATTGCTCCAGTTGTCAAGCCCAATTGTCCGCACAGTGATGATCCCAGTCAGGTCATTCTAATGCCCAGCAATACAACATGTGAAGGATATTATCTGTGCTATCATGGTCATGCCATGGAAATGCATTGCACAAATCAGCTGCATTTCAATTCACGCACCGGACAGTGTGATTATCCGGAGAATGCTCAGTGTGCGGTAAGTTGAAGGGAAATTTATCAGTTAACGAAGATTCTTGAACTTATTTTATTCCTTTGCTTAGCTGGATCCGCCGACGGCTCACAAGTGCCTGCCCCACATGACCGACTTCTTTCCACATCCGGACAAATGCAGCTACTTCTACTACTGCATTAAGGGCTTCTTGACTGTACAGCAGTGTCCCTACCAGTATGGTTGGGATATCGAAAGACGAAGTTGTGTTCACCTGAACGCAGCCAAATGTTTTTCAACATCGAGACGAGCGTAGTTGGAAACATAACATAATTGGGTTTACCCCGAATTAAAATGGTAACAATACAACTCTATCGAAAATAACTTGAATCGTGTTGTGTTGTACCTTCTTAGAGATAAGTTCCCAATTATCGTGATAAGCAACAAAAAATAGACGATGAAAAACATGACTCTTTTAATTAAATGCAAGTATTTAGAAATCAATCTGTTATAAAAAGCTTAACACGCTACGAAACAGTCGCACAAAATGAGACAATCTATAAGAATTAACATCCTGCCCGTCGTTTTAACCGTCATCATTCTCGGTTACGCTTACTATGGTTGTGCCCTGGAAATACGACAATGCGACAACGCTCAAACTGGGTCATACATTAATAACACTAATTTGAATTGTAACTATACGTATAGATTAATATATTGCGATGGTACAAATTCGCAATACTGCGAAGCGATTAACTTGTGCAATGCCTCTTATGATTGCACTGAAATTAACTCTTTTGCTGACGGCATCAGCTCAACAACAATGGGTACAACAACATTCGGTTCATCGATCAGTTCATCAATCAGTTCAACGATCGGTTCAACGATCAGTGGTTCGTCTTCCTCAATGGGTACACCCACAACTGCCGCTCCAACGGAGGATATACGTGCGATCTGTCGGCGTGGTGTGACCGAAAAGTATAAATATCCCGGCAATTGCAACTATTACTTTTACTGCGTGGAGGGTTTCCTCATTGTGGAGCAGTGTCCGATGGGTTTTGCCTTCAACGAGGCGGTGAGAGCGTGTACAAAGCGTACTCTAAACTTTATGGACTGCAATTAACAATGATTCTCAAAGATGTGTTGTTAAAATCGGAACATTTTCAATTAAAAGTCATGTTATGTCAAATTCTTTTGTAATTAATAAATATATATATGTATGAGCTAAGCGGCTTATCAAAACATAACAAATGTGTACCCAAGTCCCCTATAAAGCTGGTGATGTTAGCATTCCGCTCCAACAGTTTGGTGCAAACTTATATGCTGAAACTTCTGGTGCTTGGTGTACTTGGCTGCCTGCAGGCCAGGCAGCTTATTGAGGCGGCATTCCTACAGGAATGCGAGGGCTTCATTATCACTCTCGTTCGCAATCCCAATCAGGAGTGCAGCGAATATGTCCATTGTGATGGTGATAATTCCTTTTACTGTAATGGCGAATGCAATGAGCCTGTTAGCTGCAACAATGCCACAGACGTTCCAATGAGCACAACCCAATCAACTGTCAGCACGGAGACGGTCAGCAGTGTTTACACAGAGACAACAACAGTAACAGCAACAGCAACAACAATAACAACAGAGAGACTTCAACCCTCTACAACTGCGGCTAGCACGAGTTCTCCTAGCAGTAATCCGCATGTGATCTGCAGCGATAGTAATCAAAATATGGTTTTCCCATATCCCGCCAACAAAAACTATTACTATCAATGCATTTCCCGATATCTCTTGCTGCAGCAATGCCCGCAGAATTCTTACTTTGATGAGTCACAAGGGAAATGCATTCGCACACATCCTTATCGATTGTAAAATTTTCACATCTTAAAATTCCCATGTCGTTTGTTAATAAAGTAACTTTCTGCCAGAGAGACAATCAGTAGCAACAGCAAACAGTATTTTACATGGCATGTTTTTGAGGGAAATTAATGTTTGATAATACCCCAGCAGCAGTATCAAGTCATTTAAAAGGTTTCGCTATCAGAGCTGTATGATTTAGTCAGCCATCAACAACAACAGCGTGAACATGCTGCCAAATAATACAAGAAATACAAGTCTCATTCTAATAGTGCTTGTTTGCATTTGTTCTCATACATTGGGCGATGTTTTCGAGCAGTGTAATGCGGACAATGATCAGCAGTTTATAGAGTCAAACACGAGTTGCACTCATTTTATACTCTGCAACGGAGAGGATTCACACGAAGGTCAATGCCCGGAAGGGGATAGATTTAATGCAGTTGAACAAATGTGTGAACTTATGGAGGATATTGATTGTCGCACTGGACAGCCCATTCAATCGGATAATGCTATAAACGAGACACCGGCAAGTGTTACAGTCTCTGCTCTAAATAACTCTACAACTACCGAAACGCCTAGCACCACGGCTGCCCAAGTAGCTACTGCATCTCCAGTGGACAACTCTTTAATCTCCTCAAGCAATCAAGTATTTACCACTGTGGGTAGCAGCTGTCCACGTCTTGATAATCCCAATCAAATTGTTTTGCTCGCGCACGATCAATCCTGCACAGACTATTTTATATGCTACGGTGGACAACCAATTCCAATGCACTGTGCGGCAACTCTGCAGTTCAATGCCAGAACTGGCAAGTGCGATAAAGCTGAAATTGTCAAGTGTTTGGTGAGTAAATCGGGCATTATCTTAATTAGATTGGCTATATCATTTTTCACTTTTCTCTTGCAGCGATCAAGCATTGCTGTGCGGGAGCAGTGCAAGAAGCATACTGTTGATATTTATCCACATCCGGATAACTGCAACTATTTCTATTATTGTCGCAATGGTTACCTAATGCTCCAGCAGTGTCCGTTCTTCTACGGCTGGGATTACAACAAGCGTTCCTGTGTCGCCATCAGTCAGGCCAAGTGTTTTGGTCCAACGCGTTTTAATTAAGTCATTTTTATAAATATGTCAATGTTTTTTTATAAATAAATTTTGTTCCTTTACTTAGGCAAATGTTGAGTTTTAGTGGCAATAGATGGGTCATACTAATTTAATACCGTTTATTATAATATCTATAATGTTATCTATAATGTTATAAATACATAACAAATTTTTTAATTTAATAAAAAAAATTTTTTTAAATGCAAGAAAAATATCTTAATTTTTCTACTTTTGTGAAGGAAATTTGTAATACTTGTGGAAGATAATAATGCTAATTGATAAGCTGGAAATTTAAATAGATTTATTTATAGTTGTGGAAAGAGATAACACTCCCCTGCTCGATTATAACAAGACTTATGAAATACTACAGCCCATAAGTTACGAGCTAAATCTATAGATTTAATAAAAACAAACTTCATAGCGATCTTAGCTTTTGATGAAGTGTAATAACAAATTAATCATCATTTTTATTGGAAAAACTCTAGTTATTTCACAACCCGTCAATGGGTTGTATCTATTTCGAGCCACAAGTTCTTGCCAAGGCCACCACCATCAATAGTTTATCAGAGCAAGTGTTGAGTGAAGAAATTGAGACGTTAGAAATGGAACTATCTCCTCAAAAATAGAAAGATGTATTTTTTATTGACCGATATGGACTACAAAATTGTCTAACCCAAGGACAGATAGTTAGAGTAGTTGCCTTCCTATTTTCTTTATCACAGAACATAACATAATTAATTGGGTCTTTATTGTCTCGAACACAATCAATTTCAGCTAATCTCAATTCGAAGAGTTCCATTTTTGATCGAGACATTGTAAAATTAATCACGTCAAAACGTACGTCTCTTCTTGCCGTTTCTCGTGTTAATTTCTTGAATCTGTTTTTGTCGATCGATTGTTTGAAGAAAAAAAAAGTAATGCAGAAAAATGCCGGCAGGGAATGTTTTGGTTGAAGGTCTTATCAATACATTGACACGCAATTGAAAAATGTTAATTTTCTGATATTGTCTGCTGTTGATGTGCTGCTGCTCTCTGGGGTTTGTTGTCGCATATATGTCAAGTTCTTCAAGCATTACGAAATTAGAATAAAATTGCGCTTTACGGCTGCCTGACACACATTCAACAAATGGCTTACAACTGGAATTCAATAGGTTCATCCTGTGATATTAAGATTTATACTTAAAAATTCTATTAAAACGAGTTAATTTTCAGTGCTTTTGCTGCTCAGTTTGACGTTGTCGTCTGCGTCGCACTGGCTGCGCAAGCCAACCAATTCGGTGACCATACGACAGAGTGCTGGAGGATTATGTACCAATCAATTGGTTGGTTCATTTGTAAAACATGCCGATGACTGTCGACTGTTTTATCTGTGTATGGAACGTGGCGATGCTGTGCTCGCTTCCTGTCCATCAACGATGCTTTTCAACTCGGAGAATAAAATCTGCGATGCGCCAGAGAATGTCAGATGTACAAATAGTAGTAACAGTGGCACGAATAGTACTCCATCGCCCGGTGACAATGAGTTGAACAACATGGTCACGGATGCGGCTACTTATTGTGCCACGTTAAGACCACAGCCGGAAAACGATCGCATTGTTTACGTTGGCAGCTCGGCCAGTTGCAATAATTACTACATTTGCTATTATGGCCAGGCCATTCTGCAGACGTGCAGCGTTGAGTTGCACTGGAATGCAGTGACGGCAAAGTGCGATTTGCCGGAGCGGGCACAATGCACACTGGATGTACCGCAAAGCTCACCGCCCGCTGTTAATAACTTCAATATTGGCAACGAATTAATACATTGCCCGCCATATGGACAACATCTGTATCCACATATGCGACGCTGTGAGTTCTTTATTTATTGCGTGAAAGGATATGCCACCTTGCAGCAGTGTCCGTTTTATTACTATTTCGATGTGATTACCAAGAGCTGTCAATGGTCACGCACAGCGGTGTGTGTGCGTGATTTGAATTTTCCGCGGCATTAGTAATAAGTCTATCGATTGCGATTTGTTGTCGTATCGAACTAGAGTGACCGTATCGGTGTTATGTATAATCGATATTAAATATCAAATGGTAAGCATTATATCGATGAATGTGAACATGATGTCATGCGATAGAATGCCAAAATAGAAAGTCTACGGTCACACTTGCTGTTGGCCCTGGTCACTGTTTACACAAATTCTGTTCCTGTTATTAAAACAATAGCATATAGTTATTGTGCAGCGCAAATAAATAAGAATTCAATAAAACCTTAATTAGCTATAATGATAAATAGCTGTGTGTGGCGTTAATATGTTCTTACATAAACAGAGCATACAAGTTTTACAACAAACATTGAAGTAAACAAAAAAAAAAGAAACGAAATTCACTTTTGTTCTAATAAATGTCGACACAAATCTCAAAATAACTACGCAAACAATAGAGTAATTCAGTTGGTATTCCAGCCACAGGTAACTTGGTGTTGTTATTCATATACATATATTCTTGAACACAATTCAATAACTATTTCAGAGAGCAGCAACCAGAAATTGCTGGAAAGTTCTACACGGTCCGAAAACACATAGTACTTAATATATTGTAGTGTTGTTTTATCTATTTAGTATCAAGTTTGTTGTTTACTTGTGTGTGTGTGTTTGTGTGTAAAAATATGTTTGAAAATTTGTTGGGCATTTTTCGTAAACGGCCACGATTTGAAGAACAATTGCCTCACAACCGTTCTAGTCCCAGTCCCAATGTTAATTACAAGGGCGCTACAAACGATGATGATGATGTTCATGATGACGATAGTGATGAAGAGAATTATGCGTGCCCAGCTGCGTGGAATGGCGCACATATAAACAACACACAAATCGATAGGTAATTAATAAATAAACGATCTCTTTTTTTCTCTCTTTTAGCAGCAGCTGGTGAGTGAGTGTGTGTGTATAGCTATCGAGATCAAATCCCACGCAAGAAAAAATAAAACAAAAAAGCTTTGACATTCCGAAATATTGAACGTGTCTATAAAAACTTTCAAGATCAAGTTCGCTCAAAAGGCGCGAACTTTTGAAACTGCTGAAACGCTAAAGAGAGCGCACGCAAGAGAGCGCGAGCGCAAGTGAGTGTGAGAGAGAGAGAGAGTGAGAGCGCGAACAACAAACAGTTGATAGTTGCTTTTGAACATTTGGTTGCCAAACGCCTGGCGGCAGCCAACGATTTCAGTTCCACACTGGATCAGCTGCAGGATATGGATATTGATGCTCCTCTGGCGCATGGCATACAGGAGCAGTACAGCAACGGCAACGCAAATCATCTACATTACAACAACAGTTCCACCTCCCCACAACAACAACAACACATTCATCACTCGGAATCATCAATGAATTTCGATTATTTACAAGGCCTGCGTGCAGATGCTGCATCGGCATCAACATCCTCAGCCAGCGGCATTGGCGGCAGTGGCAGTGGCAGCAACAACATATACGGCGTTGTCGACGACAGTAGAGCACTGGACAGGTTGTTATTCCCAAACTACATAAACTACAAATACTAGAAAACAACACAACACACAACAAAAAACAAGCTCTAAAAAAATCGATTTCAAAACATTATAATTTATACTTAGTTTTATCACCTTTTGTAGTTATCTTTTTGCTGTATTTATATGCGCTGCTACCTTATGTTCAGTGAGCTTTTTGGCATATCATTATTTTAGTAGTATGTACATACATATATAGTAATACATATAATATGTTAATGGTGGTGTTGGTAGCCCAAAATCCATTATGGAGTGGCGCCCACATAATAATTTTCATAAAAAATCAGAAATAACAATAGCATTATTATTTGTGTGAGTGACTCTCAAGTGTTTTGAGGTTTCTCTGACACAGCTGACAGCCTAACAACCTAACAACAACTTGTCTCTGCTTGTCTATTTACATATCACCACAACAACAACAACAACATCAACATCAACAACTTCTCTTATAACCAACATTTGGACAGACCTTACAATGTGAACGAGCGGTAAATTCACACTTTTATTTGCTGCTGTATAGTTAATAATTTTTAAATAATTTTTAGATTTGTCACAATACTTGATCAGTTGGATGCGCGTGTGGAGAAGTTTCGCAAGGATGCATTGAACTTGCAGGAGAAGAAAGACTACCTCTTAATGTCCATGGATCTCATCAAGAGCAACGAAATGCTGCAAACCATGAGCGAGGGTAAGCAGCAAATACTTATAGCTCCATTAACAACAATAATTTCAAAACCTATTACCCATTTATATAGCCGAACGGGAAGAGATCATGCTGTATATACAGCGTGTTAGCTCACGTCTGGGCACTGTGGAACTAAATGTGCGCACTGTACGCGATAAGTCGCAGGAGGATTCACTTAGCCAGATTAATGCACTGATCGATACCATGATCAAAATGGGGGATCCGGTAATGGCCCGCCAACGTTGCCAGCTGTATTTAAATGCCTGCTGCAGCAGCGCCATGGATCCCAGCAGCCATCTGGGCATGGTGCCCGAGGCGGATATGGGGCCGATCGATAAGAAATTCGAGAGTGCACTGCTTGGCTGTACACTCGACGATCAGAAGAACATTAAGAAACGTCTACAGGCATTGATGGGCTATTTAAATAAGCAAACTGTTACCAATTAATGCAAGTTAGTTACAATTATGCAGCTATAAATACACTAGACACATTTATAAACAATATACAATATATATATTATGATGAGCGAACGCAAAAACCAAAACGAAATTAATAAATACTTAATTTAACAACAATAAATAAATAAATAATAAAACCGCACGCAGACATAATATATATACAAATATAGCTTAGTATTTTATTAAATATTGTATTTCTTATATGCCTGGATAGCAGATATCTTGTGGCTTTAACACCCGATCACTCAGCACCCAAACCGAGCCCTCGGCACCAAAGAATATTTGCTGTATGTTCTTGGAGGTCAAGTAGATAATCTCATTGCCTTCGGCGGTGAGATTCGCTAGCTGGGCACAGCGCACAACGGCACCAAATTTGGGCACCACATAGAAGAGGGCGCCAAAGTAGTCTATGAGCATGCTACGACTGGGACCCAGTAAGCTGCCCAGACGAGTGAGTTGAATGTGCAAGGAATTGGAATCCAATACGGACGCCGAATGTGAGGCTTTTGCATTGTTAAGCCACTGCAGTCTGCTGTTCGAGCTGTAGAGAGCGCCATCTTGATCCGAGATGATCAGTTCACCCTGCAGTCCAAAAGTAAAGTCCATGGGTCGTATGGGAAATGCCTGTTGCATGCTCTCATACTTATTGCTCAGCAGATCCCGCTGATGCCAGGTCTGCTCCAGTATATCATAGGCCAAAATATACGGTCTGCTGTCCTGTATAAAGTAGATATGACGCTCCAATTCACAACCGCTGGCTTTGGGACCCAGTTGTACCACCAGACTCCCAGTGGCGTTGCCATCAATGTGTTGCCCACAATCGATGCGTAGTAGTTCCGCATTATTACGCATCAGATCAAAGACCAAGAGCTTGGGGGCACACCCCTCATCTGGCCAACCCAGATCCATGACCCACAGACGACTCAGACTGTCCACTTGGGACCAGTGTGCCTGCTGCAGCCGCGAGCAATCCACTTCCGTTTCCCCGCGATTCGCGTGCACCTCACTGCTCGGAAAGACCACTGTGCGCATGGGTAAATACGATACAGGCCACTGTGCCTCAATTAGCGTGGGGAAATCATCATTTTTCACACTCACACTAAGAAACACGCGCGAAAAGTGTGTGGAAAGGTGACGAACATTGTAACTGGATTCATTGAGGCTTGAGCTGAAGCTATGTGTGAACACTTCCAACACTACACTGAGCAAAACGAGGTGGAGACACAGCCGGCTTTTAAGTGTCTCCATTGCAGTTTGGCGAGTGAACGGCAACTGGCACAGAGGAACTCAATCGGCCTCCCAAAACCAGCAATTGCTTACGTTGTCAACCCAATAGAAGTTAAGTAAAGTAAAGTAACTCGACCAAAATTTGTCTAGATCAGCAGTCGGAATATCGTGTGTCACAGTCAGTCAGTCAGTCAGCCGGCTTTACTATATGGATTAACCCGACAACCTGCATTTCAGTCTCACTGCGAAAGCAAAACAATAACATTTGCTTTTATTTTTACTATATTTTGTGACGAAATTTTGTTATTAATTATGTATCATATCAATTGATCAGTTTGACTTATTTTAAGTTTATGAAATCTAAAGTTAATTTATTTAACATATAAAAAATTAATATCAATTTAAAGCAAAAAGCCTTTTTGACACATATTTATCTATATTCTTGATCACTCTTAACAGCTGTTTGGTTTCACATAGTCATTTCCATCAGTTTACAGCTTTAGCTCAGAGTTTAGAAGATCTAGATCTACTGAATTTGGCATACATATGGTATAGCTCTTTTTGGGGAAAGCTTTATACATACATATGTAAGTATTTACCAAATTTGGTTAAAATTGGGAAACTATATAATATCGCTAACGTAGAAAATTTTTATCGAAAATAAATTTATAGTATGAGCATTTCTCTGTTTTTATTAGATATCTTAACCATACTCATATATAATGTAGTTGGTATCATTTATTAAAATATATAAACACTCAGACCAAAATTGTTATGAATCATACAGCAATTTCATATAGCTGTCATAAAAACTATAGAACGAATATCGATTTTTAAATTAATATATTTATATCACTAATATTTGAAATATCAAATTAATTAATGACATCTACATTCTCTAAAATGTCAGCATAGGCTGGTCTGATATAAAATCTTTTATTTATAAAATTTTAAATATCAAACTTATAAATAATTTTATTTACAACTTTCAGTTTACATGAGGTAAGAAATATATATATTGCCTGTTTTTTTGTTTCTCTTAACAAATATGTAACTTAAAACTGTAATTATTAAAAACTCAATTTTAAATTCTGTACAGTTTGTTTACTAGTAATACGTACAAAAACTATGATTCGTTTGTTTTAAACTTAATTAAATTTTTATAATAATTTATTAACGTTATCTATTTGATTTTTATCTTTAATATTATTTACGCCTATTTGAGAGGGTTCGAAAATGTAATCAGTTAAGAGATGCGCTCGCTTGACTCATTCCTATTAACGCTATCAACACTGACAAGATATCAGTCAAATCACAAAAAAAACTGATAATACGAACATTCAAGCAATATGTTATGATTATAAAGCACTTATGGAAAAAATTTGTGGTTTATGAGCACTAATTACATACATATAAAACTCCAACTGCTTCGATATATGCTTAGCTAATAATGTTTGTCCCTTAGAAAACATAAAACCTTTCATCTGCTTGGTAGATAACATATCTTTTCCACTATTGCTCATAGATTATTTTTATGCTATTTTTAATTTAATTTGATTAATTGTTAAGATTAGTGAGTTCTTAAGAAGTACCAAACTGTTAGCATACCTTGCTACAAATATTTCCTGACCTAATAAAGCAACTGTATGCCTAGTCGAGTTCAAAACCTAATAATTTATATACCAATCTAATCTTTAATAACCATTATGAATTACGTTCAAAACTTGACACGGCACTTGCCCAAGTATTTGTACAATTGTTGATAATAACTTCCTGCGCTAATTGTAAATCCCCAAAAACAATGTATATATACGTTTTCGTATTTTTCGGTAATCTATATACAGATATGAATAAAAATGTATACTGTATACTGTTATCACAGCTGGTTAAAACCTATTTGTCACTGCCATTGATTGGAAGCGTTTTATTTGCAAATACTTTCGTCACCGCAAGAAATCACATTTTATCAAAAAAAAATTTAAGGCATTGTCTATAAAATTATATCAAATTTATGTCACTTTTATTGTTTATTGTGGCTTAAGAAACACGAGTGCGTCATTTAAAATATTTGTTTAATAACTGTTCTATAGCTAAAATACTAGCTTAAAATTTTAAAAGTATTTAAATTAATTTTACAGACTTCTATATTGAGTACAGCTTTATGAGGTCGTTGGTTTTGAGCTTTTTTTGTGCCCAGTTGTGGTGTTAATTATCGAACCCTTGTTATCAGTCGATTGTTACTGTTACTTTTTTTTAACTGCGCCCCGATATGATTAAAGCTCTTTAACGGCACACAATATTTTTACTTGATTCGTGTGCGACAAACGGTTCAGTTGTTATTTTGTTTTGGCCAACGACAGATCGCTGAAAGAGGCTAATAGATATATATAAATAATATATATATACTACATATATATTGAGGATTATACGTGCCAACTGTAAACAACATTCAAAATGTGTAACGCTCTCTGTGAATGCCTCAAGTGCCCAGGCAAAGTTGTTTGCTGGTAAGTTTTTTGACTGCTTTTCGCACTGTGTGACTCACAATGTACTGGGGTGTGAAAAGCTCCAATAATTGGCATATATGAGTTATCATATACTGGAAAGCCATTGTGAATAATCAAAAATTTATAAAAACAATTAAAGGTTTCCATTTATATTTATAGATTAGAAGTTATACTTGAAGTTTATTAAAATACAATCGGAATTTAAAAATAAGCATTGATCATTTCTTCAATTCTTCAAGAAAATTATGTATGTTATATGTATTTTAAAGAGAAATTGAATACTAGTAACTTGTTCTAAGTAATATCATAAAAGCTTTATATTTTTCAAAAAGAAACTAAAAGTACTATTAAAAAATTGTTCTATTACTTTTAAAGATATTTCCTTATAGTATTTCCTTGACCTTTTATTCTTTTTGTTGTTTATTGACCTGCCCAATGACTTAAAAGTTACCTTCCAAGTTTTCTAAACTAATATACTCACCTTATGTTAAAATTTTTCAAAAATAAATAAAAATTACTATTAAAAACCTGTTCTATTAGGCTTTAAGAGTTTTTTGCTTACTATGCTAACTAAACATAGGAGTAAAAATATTCCATTCTATTCTTTTTTAACTCATGTTATCATACAAGTTACCCTTTTAACTTAAAATATAAAATGATCTTTACTAATATACTTATATACCTTTCATTTCTCTATAATTTTAGCTGTTGTTCCTGTGCCTGCAAAATGCTGTTGAGCATTTTCTTCTCGGTCATACTGCTAGCGGTGATTATTGGATTGATTGTCTACTTTACCGTATATCACAACAAGGATAACGGCAATGCACAGAAACAGTTGCAACAAATGGCGCCAATTGTTAAGAGAAGCATACGCGATTACTTCAATAAGGAATATTGATTCTAATACCAAAGTTAAAAAAAAAGAATTTATAATATAAGTTATAATAGTTAAACGAAACGAAATAAGATAATACTGAGATCCAATCATCTACATATGCGTTGTTGTGTTTGTTCATAATCTAATCTTGCCATACATATTTAAGTCCAGACCCTCTTGATGTGCTGGGGTTTTGTTGCCATATCAGTTGATAGGGCTGAAAGCCAAATAGTTGGTGTATGGCCTATTTGGATGGTATGGTTTGGGTTGGGCTTACTTCTGGCCGATAAGTGAGACTAATAATATTATATGATTCATCGAAATTGTCAATATTTTTCAACGTTTTTCCGGGAACGTAATTAGCCAACGCGACAGACTGCCAACAAAAAAGAGAGAAAGTAATAATAGAGTGAGCGAGAGAGAGAGAGTGTGTAAAAATCCCGACAACCCGCTGTTTAAACCCTCGCCTGCAAGCAGCTGTTAGGTAAATAGAGTTTCCCGTATTTCTTTGTTACGGTATACATACACACATGCACACAATCCTCATATGTTGTTGGGCCGATCAGGTAGTTCTCGTCCTCGAGGGTTGAAAATGTCCGTTGACCCTTATAAACAGCGTCTTGGCCGCTCGTCTCGCGTCAATCACAGTTTACTTCTTGCCCGCTAAGCATCAGGTTCTTTTATTTTTGGTTGCTGAAAATGTCCTCCTCCAATTCCACACTGTATTACACTGCCATGGAGGATTTGTTCAAGGATCTGATGCTGGAAAAAGAAGCTAGCAAGCAAGTGGAGCAAGAGGAGCTACCCATAATGGACACACCCAAGCGTCTGGTTCGCATCCGACAACAGAATCTGTTTGCCAAGCACAGGGAGGAATTCGTCATCTGTCGCCGCCTACCGATGTACCCGCCAAAGCCAGACCTATCGCCCCGCAGCAAGGAGCAGTTCAAGGAACAACAGGGCAAGGAACTGTTGCGTCTGCGCCGTGAACGCCGTGAGGCGGAGCAGCAGAAGCCCATGAGGCGCCTCACCATGCGAATCTAAGCGGTACACAGGGATGTGTCAAATTGTGTGATCGATAACAAGCAAATTTCTGTTTTATTTCAAGTGCTTCCGAGTTTTATGCCTTAGTTTATAATTAGTTGTACAAATCCTTAAAAGTATGCAATGGTGATTTTTATTAGCAAATACATAAACCATAAGCCAAAAATGTGTGTAACGTGCTTTTACTGGTCGCTGCACAGCGAGAAATTGGGGGGTAGAGTTGAAAGCTAGCATAAGTTGAAAGCGTTGAAAACAATCTATCGAAAGTTCCGCTGAAGCTTTGATTGTATAACAGTTTGCAGTGTTGCTGAGTAACACTTTTCTTTAAACAGGAGAGTATTGACCTCATAAAGTAATATAGTACTACGTCTTTATTTTTAAAAGTTTTCCAAGTTTTATTTGCACTATTTGTACTATCATGTAAGATCTGTTGATTGAATTTCATTGAAATAATTACGAACTTTGCTTATATGCACATATAAATCAGTCACAAGTATTTCAATTAAGTGTTTTCCACAAGTATTAATATAACAAATTAGTTATACAATTATAGGGCCCTTTAATCTGATGCCACACGTGTATGCAAATTTTCATTAATGGAAATGAAAATGTATAAAGATTAAAAGTTCAGATTAATCAAAGAGTTTATACTCAATTGAATGCCTTGAATTTTAAACTGATTTAGGATCAACAATCGCAATATTTTTCAAAAATTTAGAAGTTTAAGTAAAAGTTGTAGATGTTACAAAGTTACATTTAGTTATAGGCGACTTTTGAAAAGCTTTTAGAAAATGACTACGACTTTTACTTAAACTACTGCATTTTGGAGATACGAAGTAAAAGCAATAAATTGTAATTTAAAATGTTCTTTTAAACCTTTAAAACTATATCTGTTAAGTTTTGCCAAATTTAAGGCAGTTTTTATTAATCTAACTATTTCTTTTGCTTATCAACTGAGTTTCGTTCAGAGCAGAGCAATGCCCTTTCCCATTTATCAAGTAAAATGATTTCTTTCGCCTTGATTCACAGCGCTTTTTTATGATTTTGATTAGAATTCGCAACGAGTATTGGCATTTGGCCTTGATAAGCACTCAAGTGCCTTTTCCTTAACCTTGTAGATATGTCTACAATGAGTAAAACCGATGATTTTACAAATTTTAGAAAGAATTTACTACTACTACTTAATCAGATTAGACTACAGATTAAGATATTTTCTATTGTTAGTTTGGGAATTTTCGGGAAAGAGAGTTATACGAACACACATAGCTTCTTTGAACTATAGATTTTCTAATAGTTTGACACTTCTTAATTCATCCAATTCATAAATTAATTCCGTTATGGCTAGGGTGTTATATATAACATAAACTCAATTAAAATACTTGTACTACACTTTATGCAAAACAATTTGATTACGGCACGAGACTCGTGGACTATTAAATGAGACAAACACTAGGGCATTACCACAGACCCCTATTGCACAGAACAAACATATACAAATACAAATACTACTTTAGCTTTAACATACATACACTAGGTAAACAAGTATTACGCATCTCGTTTTCTATCAAGAGAAATCAGAGAGTCCCCCGGAACTCGACGCTCAACCAAAATGCATAACGAAAAGTTTTGCAAAAATCGCTGAGGGCAAACGGATGCACCGATTTGCATGGAATTTTGACCAAAGCTAGCTCAAAGTATCAACTATAACTGTTAAAAATTATGTCCAATTTGCATAGCTAGAAAAGCTTTAAATCGCAATTGTTTACAGCCGTCGCATACTTAACCCAATTTTTATGATTCTTGAAAAATCAGATACGTCAGGAGAATAACTAGCGATGGACCGAATTTCAGAACGATCGCAGGATTCTAACACTACGAAATCATTTAACGAAATACATTTTAAATCGAGCATTTGTTGTAAACAAAAAACAATTCAAAACTATAGCTACAAATTCGCTTTGGCATTATCATCAATGAGCAAAGCAAGCACGCGGCCGGTCGAAACGCCAGACTATACCATATAGAGAGAGTGAGTGTAACAACCGGGCAGAGAGAGGAGTACGGAGTGGGGTAAAAAACCGAAGCGTCCACAGAGAGTGACAGCGCGAAGAGAGAGAGAGAGAAACTTTTGAACTTGAAATGGGAAATATCGGCGAGTATGTTGTATTGGGGGGGTCTGTGAGTAATGTTACGTCTGGCATGTGCTGACACTATGTTAAGTTAATCAGTGCGATTGATCATTAAAGATGCAAGGATATAGTTTTCTAATCAGTTGTGAAATTTAAAACGCAATATTTAAGTACTTTAATCATTCTATACTTAGTTGATATGTTTAAAAATTGTCTACGATTTAGTTTTTTCTTTGGTTCTTAAATTGCCAGTCATACTGCTCTTGTTTGCGACCCTGATTAGTGCATGCAGTCAAGTCATATAAGCTGGTCTATCAATAACTCCATGATCTAGCATTTTTTTTTGTATTTCTTTGTAAAATTGGCATTTGATTAGATCTAGTTTATTGATAGAACGCGCCAGACATTAGAATCATAATTGTCATTGTTTACTTATAGCTAATTACATGGCAGTTTTTAGTGTTTTACATTAGATGTTTGAACAAAGTCTTAAATAAGTTATTAAAAATTTTAAAAGGAACTTTTTCTTATATAACAGACTGAGTTTATTGAAGTTTTCAGTTAAAATATTTAAGCTACATATATTTTTATTGATTTAAAATTAATAATATTCAACTTAAAATGAAAAAGATTGAAGATTGAAAATTATATTAACTAAGGAAGTCTATAAAATAAATAAATGAATTATGCGATTTTTAGATTTAAACTTATTTTATTTATGTATAATGAGATTTTTAGATAAATTCTCATTTTATTTATTAATAATTTTTTATGTTAATCTTAAAATAAAAGTAATATTTTAAGTATAGATTAATATTCAACATATGAGGCCTATGAAATGGGATTTTAAGATATAATCTTATTTAATGCATGTATTTTAGAGGCTTCATACTATATATATTTCCTTTCCGAGTAATCCATTTTAAGAATTTTATAATATATACCAATCCCAAATAAATAATCTCTAAAAAGATTACTTCTGTTACCAAAAATAGGCATTTTATATGCCTGTTATGATTGTTTATTTGCTTAAGTGGAAGCTATGAAGCTAAAAGCGTTTTGTATAGTACAAATTTCAGCACTGTACCGCTTGACTGATCATCGCCCATTCGAAAGATGAGCTGTAAACTGCTTAAGCTGCAGAATTAATCTTAATCTGAGGCACTTAGACACTTGAAAAACCCAAAAGATAATGCCCTCAAGTTGTAAAAACAATTCGTTGAAATATATGTATGTATATTTATTTTATTTGTAATATTTTAATGAATATTAGATTTGTCTAAGTTTAAATAATACACACACGTGTAAGTGTTGAATTAGTGTTAAATTAAAATTAATATTAGCTCTTAGGTGTATGATCTACGCTTAACGTCTATGAGTGGAGGTCAACAGTAGAGACCTTGACCCTCGTTCTGTTCAATGTGATAGTTGCAGTACTGGCGCTGAGTGGGCGTCAGACCCATGGTGTCCACCTCGGACTTGAACTGCTGAATGCCGCCAACGCCAGCCAGATAGCCATTCAATTTGGTAGCCACATAGCTGGACTGCAGCAATTTCTGGTTGAGATTGAGAGAACTGGCCAGATCCTTGTGACCCTGTAGTCTATACTTTTGATGGTAGCTATGATTGTAGATAGTATTTATGAGTATGTGAGTGGGTAGTTTAGGCTATTTGGTAAACTTACTCCTCAGCTGCAAAGAAGTTTAGCTTGGGCGCAATATCGGTGGTAATCACTTCGGGAGCACGACGCTGTTGCTCCTCCAGTTTAGAGGCTTCGGCAATTTGCTTCTGCTCTTCATCGTGATAGAGTATCAAGGAGGCGTATTGGCGTTTAATGGGCGTGGTCAGGCCATACTCGTGATTGTTCCAGAACAGATCGAGCAGATCCTTGAAACTAATCACTGTGGGATCATAGTCGATTTCTAGCACCTCGGTGTGGTCACCCCTGCATAGAGTTAAGCGTTAGTTGATAGTCAAAGCAGAGGGAAACAGTGGGAGAGAGAGCAGAAAATGTTCTTTGTTAGGCCAATTAATGTCCCGTTACACAGCGCTTACATTTTACGGTACGTTGGCAATTCGGAGCTGCCGCCGGCATAGCCCACAGTGGTGCGCAGCACTCCCCGCGTAGCGCCATACAGCGATTCGGCGCCCCAGAAACAACCCATGCCGAATGTGGCAGTGGCATGGCTTACATTCAACCGATGCACTGGCAACAGATTCAACTCCTTTTGTTCATTGCGCACGGTGCTCTGTGGAAGGAGAAAAAAGGAAAGCAAAAAAAACTGAATGAGTAAGCGAACAAAAGAGTTCAATGCACTCAAAGGGGCACACCAGAAACAGAAAAGTTAGGCCGTAGCCAAAGCCTGGCAAGCAACGCATAACTCGAACTTGAAAACAGTAATGAACACAGACACAACAGACTCTTTTGTGAAGTTCTTTAGTAGTCTCGTGCCTCTGTCGGCGTTTCGTCTGCAACTGCAGTCGCGTTTCTCTTGCGCTCTTTGCACTTTTGAGGCTCTTTACATGGCGTTGCTCTTCACTGCGCCGCTCAGCTGTTTGCAGCGACGCCGCGCACAGCTGTTAAATGTTGCTGCCAGCGTTAGCAGCGCAGCAGCAGCAGCTGTCGCAGCAAAATCAAGGTCAAGTGTAAAAATGAAAGTTAAGTTAAATAATTTGCTGCAACTATTTTAAACTAATTATGCGACACACACACACACACACAGTTTAATTATAAAATTCTATCTCGGAACTTGCCTTAAAATTGCGAAACAAACGCGAAAACATTTTGAATGTGTTAATAGCTTGACTGTTGGCCCGCAACTAAAACTGGCCAAAACAAAAGCTGACTACATAAGCATACACAAGAAAAAAAATATTTGCTTAACGAAGAGCAATAAAACAAAACTGCGCGACAATAGAAGCTTCAAAATTGCCGCATTGGCCTTGGGCAAGTTCAAAGCACTCGGAAGTTTAATTGATTTTGAAGAATTTATAATGTACATTTAATTAGTTTTGCACTTTTTACTTACCAGATCCTTGAGTTCAGGAGTAGAAACGTCTTTGGTAATTGTCAGTGACATGGTTTCCTTTTTTTTTTTTTTTAAGAATTTTCTTTGTAGTGTTTTGCTTTACAGATTTGAAGCAACTGTTGGCTTAAAGCGAGTTTCCATTGAATTTATAGTCGGATGCCGTTGCGCATTTTCTACGGAAAGCGCTCATTTCACTTAAAGAGTAATACAAGTGAGAGCTGATAAAGAGAGAGCGCAAGCTAGAGAGAGACTGTGGTAAAAGTGCCGGCAACATCGTATGAATATGTTGCTAAGCTTTTGGAGCATGCGCTCATTGCGTGAGCTTTCAGCAAAAGCTTTTTTAGTATTTTACATCATTTAATATAATTTTCTAACTAAAGCTAACATAAATTACATTTTGTTTTAAATTAAGTCGTCTATTTGTTAGGCTCATATTTGAGTCGACTCAGGCGCAATATAAAGTCCAGCAAAAACATTTGTATTTTAATTTCTTTGGGATTCTGTGTATGATAGAAACCTGGCACACCAGCCTTTTGCAGCATGGACTGTTGATCATAGACCTAAAGGCATAAAAACTTTTATCTATTGACGCATATTTCTTAAGACCTGTTGTACTGACCTTTTGGTCCAACACTTCCACAATTTTCTTATCAGTTTCCAGCAACTTTTTAGTGTGTTTGATTTTCATTAAGCCCAGCAGATGCTGTAATTCTTCTGGATCTTTGATCTTGCCACGCCAATCGGATACTTCGATTTCATATTCATTCTCGACCTGTGCGCGCATCTGTATTAAATGCTTCTCCGTCACATGCTGCAGTTCCATTAGAGCTTTCACTATATCGAATATGCTTTCATTCAGCACACAGTTTGCCAGTTCTGTTAGCAGATCATAGGAAATGCGCGTCTGAAGGTTTCTACAAAATTTAAACAGCATAATTATCTTACATTCATGTTAGTTCCATGCTCAATACTCACTCCGGCAGCTCTGCATGCATCGCTTTCAATTGATCCACTAAAAAAACAATTCATAAGTGCATGAAATTACAAAAAGAAACTTCAGAACTTACTTAGAAAATATATTTTGCGCTGTAGAAACTCTGGCGATGGCTGCTGATGTGCATCTTCTGTTTCGCCCAATGCTTCACAGCTATTGGAGCTTGTCTCTTGTGTCATTGCAACGTCTTCCATTTTTTTAAATTCAGCTTTCGTCCGATTTTACATTAAATTACCAAACAAACAATTCTTTCAGTGTCGCCGCTTATTATTATTATTCAGTGGCCAACAGCTGTTTCAATGCGACCAGGGCTGATATGATTAGCAGCTCTAGTGTGACCTTAACAATTGTATCCAGCAACATATCGATAAAAGTAAGTTACTCAATATATGTTATTTTATATAAAACTTTTTCTGACTTAAAATGCAAATAGCTATTTTAACTTTATGCTTATTTAATAGTACTTACTTTTTCTTTACTGTATAACTTACTTTGCTGTTAATTTTGGGTCACACTGCCTGTTAACAGAAAGCAACTGCCAGTGTCACCACACCACACAAACTTTTGTAACGACACAAAAAAATACGTTATGCTTAAAAGGCTGGTATAAATTGTGTTTTATTTATAAATTCGGAGAAAAAAATATGTATGATTTTAAATCAGAAGTGCTTATAATGCTAAGAAGTGATGACATCGGTACAGCTGGTATATGTTAGAAATTGAGTGATTTGCGGGCCTTAATAAAATGCTTATCACTTTCATAACTGTTAACACGATGCAATTTCATCTTTCGTCGCTTCTTGAGTTCGTTTAGAAAAGTGGCAGGTCCAGAGCAGGGAGTAGCAGGCACCTGCGTCTTCTTAACTCCATCCGAGTGGTATGCTCGTTGTCCGTTCTCACCAGTGGGCTGACGTGGAGTGTCCACAATGCGTAGATTTTTCAAGCTTTGCATTAACTGAGTGGTGCTTTCAATATCGGCCATAATTATATGATTTTAAAGTATTTGTAAATTGTAAACTGCACAAATTAAATGCTACTGATGTTGCCGATCACTGACGATTTGCTACTAATTTGCAAACATCTAATTTCTGACTTTTATATGCAATTGATGTCCATGCAAATTTCAGTAGGCTGTTGTAAATTACTTGGAAATTGTGTGGGTGCATCTGTCACTTGGGCAGGTAAAAAGAAATTGGGAAAAGCCGCTAATAAATTTTTATGATTTCGGTTGAAATGCGTATAATCCGCTAATGCAACTTTAATGTGATTCAAAGTACGCGCGCAGGTAGAAAATCAGGCATGTACACACTGTTTCGCGCACCATATGTTTTACGAAGAACAGTGGTGTTCGCGTGTGTGTGTGTGTGTATGGCGTACTGTTGCAGTGGGGATACGTTACAATTGATATTCGTATTACTATATTACGCGTACGTCGAAGCAATCAAATCAGCGTCTCTCTCTCTAATAATTGGCAAACAGTTGGTGAAATTGATTTAGAAAAGTTCGAGACGGCAACAGCGATAACAGTAATGAAAAAATTGAGATAAAAGTCATAGCTAACTGCAAATAATTTATTGTGTAACTCTTGAACAACAAGATGAAATTTTATTGAAATGAGATTGCAAAGGCATACTACAGCAACAAAAACGTTTGTCAACTGTTGGATTTGAATAAATATTGTACATTGTTATATATTGTGTATCGTTTCATCATATGATTTCGTATATATAATCGAGCAAAATCAAACCAAACAAAAACAAACAAATCAAAGAAAATTCTGCTGCATAACAAGAACAACAACAACAACAATTACAAATTTATTAATTTGACATGTACACTGTAAACAAGGGACCCAGCAAAATTGTTGCTAAAACTCGTCGTGGTAAGTGCAATACACAATTCAATTTTAAACAGTGTAGAAAGTGCAATAAAATCCTACGAGAAGCGCCGCTTTCCTGCAAAAAAAAGTGTTGCTGTTATGTCACAACACGCCGCTGCCGTGAAATAGCGGCAGCGCTGCTAAGCTCTCTCAAATGGGGTTGCCGCTCTCTCTCAATGTCGTTCTCTTACGTTTGGCTCTCTTTTATTTTGGCGCTTGTTGCCGGCAAACTGAATTTACATGCAAACAATAACAAACTTTTTAACAACAACAATTTCGTTGCAGGGCTGGCGCAAAACTTTGAAAAGTTTGAAAGCATCAAGGAGAGCAGCAAGAAAAATGGCAGCAACAACAATAGCTTTGATCTGAACAGTCCCGAAAAGCATAAAAAGTAAGTGAGAAAGGGAAAGGCTACATGTGTGTGGTGTGGTAGAACGACTGCTTATGCAAACGCTGCTGCTCTAGCGCTGCACTCTGCTTCTGGCTTATCTATTTTATCGCACGACCTTTGTATATAACACTGGAATGCTAATTGAGCTAGCCGAGCACAACACGTGGGTCAACGCCGGTTATCACCAACAACAGCAGCAGCAGCGGCAACAGCACATTGACTTTTCTCTGTTTCGTTACGTCACAGAAGAAGAAAAAAGTGCTCAGCCTAAGAATTTCCATTACAAAAAGTGTTTTATTTTTGGTACTTGGACCACATGTGCGTTGTCTGTCGTTTGTTTGCATAAGTACTTAAGTATGTACATACATATGAATGCATGTGTGAGTGAGTGCAGCCCTGGTGCAGCAGAGTTGTGTCGTTTAGCATTATCATTACTTTTTCATCAAGCATCAAGAAAAGTAATTCTAATGAAATTTGTATATGTACTTATGTACATTCCTCTGAAGAGTATATTAATTTTGTTAAAAGTATGTAACTGGTAATTTCTGGAAATTTCTTTAAAAAAATGTGTTTTTTTTTTATTTTGTTACCAAAAACTATTCTAAATAATTAGAAAAATTTTTTTTAATTTTTAAAAATATATACTTTATGGTGTCGGGTTTTAGGATTTCACCGATTTCAATTCATATAATCGAAAATAATCGGCTGAAAATGAAGTAATAATAGTACATATAGAAATTAACTATTTTTTATGTTTTTTTTTTTTTTTAGATTTTTCATTAAATTAATTTCAAATTAAAAAAGACTATAAAATTACGTAAGTTATTTAAATGTTTCAACTGCATTTTGTTACAGCATACCGCGCCCAGTGTTTCAGCAAAGCTTTGCCTCCAAACGCATTGCGCCCACAAAGCTCATTGAGGACGAGGTGATAACACCGCAGCATGAGGAAATAATACGCTATATAAATGATTGTAAGTAAACAAAATCACGACAGCTGATTGATTGAAATTGATTTTAATTTTTAATTTTCTTGATTGTAGCCTGGAACATTTTGGTCGCACAAAATCCGTATGATTCCAGCACAGTCAAGGTCGATGGTAAAGCTGATGCCAACAATAACAATGCCAGCAGCCTGGCAACAGCAGCAGCAGATGCCAATCCTGTGGACAGCATCATAGCCAATACACCAGTGGCAGCCTCAGCAGCTCCAGCTGTTTGGGTGGAGCCTCCAAGTCCGGCACTGAACGATTTCAAGCCATTCGATTTGGAGTCCTGGTGGGGACGTCGCTTGTTCCAGAACATTACCAAAAGCCTTTAGACTGATTGGCCAACCATCGCCACGCCCCCCATCATTATCATCATCACCGCCCTCCGAAATTTTGGATAGGCGTTAATACTAGTAGTCGGTGCTTCCGTTTGTTTTTTATGGTTTTTACTATAAACTAATTTCGACTGGGCAACAAATTCACATTAGATATACGATAAAAATTGTAGAATTTTGCAATTTGTAGAGTAGCCATTTGATATGGCCATTCGAAAAGTGTTAGTGGCATTACTCTATATAGAAAAGGTTATAAATATACATACTCTTTTTTTTAAATATTATTATTTTATAGTGAAAAATAACATCACAGTTGAACGTGTAAATAATTCAAGACATATTAAGCTATAATCAGATTTGTTAAGTTTATGTTGTATAAGATGCTATGTACATATATAAGAGCTGATCGCAATACTATAGTCTTTACTGGACCTTTGCCAGTTTTCAATTCTATAAGACTACGGCAATTATGAACAATTCTTATACACAAATACATACATATATATATATATATATATTTAAATTTTATTGAGTAATAGTTATGCGCAAAATCGTTGAAGTTTTCATTGGCTAAGCTATACTACTAAATTTTAAGTTTATTGAAAATTTTAGATGTTAAGCCTGACTAGAATTGCACGTTAAATTAAGGCTCTCAAGATTTGACATACATATTTGAAAGGCAAAAATATGTGTTAAATTTAATTAACATGCCATGCAATAAATGTAAATTTACTATAAAGCTCACAATATTGATATTATTATTGCATCATTTGATGCTGGGAATATTACTCATATTTCGCTGGGATTACATCAGCTAAAACGTACCTTCAATTATTTGTTTAGCCAGCTGCTTAAATTAGATTTATGTTTTAAATAGATTTTAGCCGTTATCACTTGCCGCTTTCGTTTAAATTTCAAGCAGCGCATTGTTATCGAGTTGCTCTTATCGATAAAATGTATTTAGTATTTTATTTAAGTGTGCGCAACACTGCGATCGCTGCAATCGATATATCGAGACATGTAGCGATATACTGCTTTCCCCAGTGATTTTTGTGCCAGCTCTAGTTGACAGCTGAGCGCCGACAGACACATTTTTTTAATTAATTTGTTAATTAAACAACTGCAACTAGAATGTCGTGCGTAGACGCAATCAGTGAGCTGGAGACTCGTCTAGGCGATGCCACATTAGAGGATGTGGCAAGTCGCCATCGGCGTGAGCGCAAGGAGCTGCAAGCCAAACTGCAGGCTATGAAAAAGAATGCGCCGAAGAACAACAAAAACAAGCGTAAAGAGTTTCTGGAGGAGATGGCACGTCTCGAGGGTGAACTGGAGCAGCGTCACAAAGCGGAACTGGAGCAGGTGACAACAGCAGCACCGCCAGCTGAACCCATTGAGCTGCCGGCAGAAAAGGCAGAAAAGCCACCAACTGCCGAGGACAGTGAAGAAGATGAAGTGAATCCCACGCAGCAACGTGTGTCGAAGGCGCAGAAACGTCGCAACAAAAAGGAGCGAGAGGCACGCGAACGTGCACAGGAAATACGTGTGGAACTGCAGAATGCTGCAAATCAGCCGTCTCCCAAGCAAATTGAATTGCAACAGATAACAGCCAAATTGAGTGCTCGCCGCTTAACGCTGCACATGATTGCCTCCGACGGTGACTGTCTGTACCATGCGGTGCGACATCAGCTGCAAACACATGCGCTGCCCGCTCACAGTGTGCAGGAGCTGCGTGAGGAGACTGCCAACTATGTGCGTGCCAACAAGGATTCACTTATATGCTACATGACACATCCGGACACAGGAGATCTGCTTAATGATGAACAGTTTGAGAACTACTGCCAGGATATAGTCAAGACGCATGCCTGGGGCGGACACATTGAACTCAAGGCACTGTCCTCTTTGCTGCGTGTGCCCATTGAGGTGATACAAGCCGAAGGCTCCTCTACGCTGCTGGGTCAGGAGGAGTTTGGTGGTGCTCCGCTTATCATATGCTATCATCGTCATATCTATCAGTTGGGTGCTCATTATAACTCTACGCTGCCAATGGAGGACTGAAAAGTCTATCTGAAACTCAAGTCTCAAGCATTTTGATGTGTAACACGTTTATTGATTTAATATTAAATATATCGACTCTTTGTTTTATATAAATATATAATTGGAAGATTTGAATTATTGTCAAAATTTGTAAATAGTTTGTTACGCTTTGTACAAATGTTATTAATTAGTTATATAAAAAGTTATATTGTAGTTTAGGCATGCTTTACAAAATCAATAGTACTTCTTATCTGAAGTACAAAGTTTTGTAGAGCATAAGCTTTTAGCTAGTGACAACCCCGACTTAGTAATGCTCTAAAGAACTAACTTTAAGCGTGATTTGTTCTAAGAAAATACGGCTTTTATATAAATAGACAAAAGATCTGATTACAATTTGTGGAATTTTGTTACGATATCTAACTATATAAAAGGCGTCAAACCCTCAACCGAAAATTTCTTTCCAAAAATTGAAAGACTAGATGCCCCATTAGCTTAGGTTAATCTCAAACTTATTGCATGGAACCCACTATATAAAGTATATTGCTTAATTGTCCTTCTTGCTGGTCTTCTTGCCAGCTGGTTTCTTGGCCGGCTCACTGGGATACAGCACAAACATGAACAGCTGTATGCCGCCCAAGACCCACAGGAACAAATTCTGGAACTACAAAAATATACAAAAATTAATAAACTCTCTAAATTTATAAGCCACATTCCAAACTTACCACCATGACATGATTGCGTATGGCAATGGCATAAAGTGTCCAGGCAGTGGCCACCAGTTGTCCGGCAAATATGATGGGGAAGGGCATACCCTCGGTGCTCTTCTTCTTGATAACATTGGGCAGATTGAGCAGCGGTGAACCGACCAACCACACCAATATGGAGGTAATAAGCATGCCCAGACGGAACTCAATCTTTGCGGGATCCTCAAAGTTGGCATACGTTATCACGGCCATTAGGAACAGTGAGACATAACCAATTTTGGCCCACATTTGCGTTTTCTTCTCACTCGAGGCGTAGTAGTAGAATCCGACCATGAAAACCGTATTGATGGCAAAGCCAATTATGTTGACCTTAATCATTGGCTGGTCACCCATTATTTGACCCAGTTTCACGCTCATCACAGTGCTAAAAGGAGACAAATCAATTAATTATAAAGTACTTCTTAAGGAATAACAAGTTTCATATGATAAATCAATAATTGCCAAGTGTTTGTATGTTGTATTTTGTATTTTGGGGTAAACCGGTTTATATCTATGGGAATTTCATAATATTAGACTCATTTACACGTAGCACACACATTTTGATAAGACTCTAAGAGCTCTAATCTAGCTACATACGTGTTCATGTATTTTTTTTTATATTTTTATTCATTGTTGTTATCGTTCAATTAACATTTTTCACCAGCTAATATTTGATACCGCAACAATGATTTCGCATAAATAGATATTTATTAAAGCAGCATTTAAATATTAGATGGAATTTGTTTAGGATTCTATTGTTTTTAGCTATATCTAATACTTTTTAAAGTCTAGAGCTTATTTCTAAAAATTTCTATCTTTCTTAAACAACTATTTGGTAATCGCATGATATCTTTTGTTTAGAGATTTGTAAGACTTTAAAAGTATAATGTTTTTATAATGCAGATAACAACATTTAAGTTTGGGGACAGAGTAATGGGATATAATTATCTCTATAGTATATTTAGATACATGTATATTATTGTGAAGTATTATAGTTATAAAGTTAACAAGTTTCCCATGTCAAAAGTACAATTAGAAAATGATCTGGGAGACATATTCTGGTGAGATATCACCTGGATATTAGACTAAAATGATGCGAAAATGCCATATAATAATATATAATTGGAGGTCAGTTTGTAGATTATAATTTTCTCTATGAGAAAAATATATTTTTATAATATTCAGATATGTACTTGTAAAAAATACACTAATATAGCCATATGCTGATTTTCTCTAGATTTTATCAAATGAATATTATATTTCATATATGTATACATATTTTAGCACAGTTCTGAAACGACTTTAGATTAATTGTAGATTTTTTCAGTACAAAAAAATCAGGTGTGCCCATAAATATTGTTTAAATTTTTATTTCTTTAAAAAATGTCTATATAAAAGTTCTATCTAACATTATTTAATTAACCTCTTTATAAATTTTAATCTATATTCCTTTTAATTCTTTACAGATTTGTTATTTAATATTTTTTTACTATTAGCTATGTGAAATTATAACTAAATAATAAAAGTAGTGGCTTTAACTTAAAATCATTTGATATATTTGAATATATATATATTCCAATTACTTTAATTACTTCTTCCTTAAAAAATCACAAAAAGTAATTAATTAAAGTTGGTTTCGAGTAACTTTTTGTACAGGTTCGTTGTCCGGGGCGTTTATGGAAAATGGTTGTGTTGCTAAAGAAACATCTAATATATGTACTATGGTATGTGGGTTACCCTAGAGTTAATAACCAACCCCTAGTAAGCAAAACAATCCAGTTACACACGCAACTGTTGCGCCTTACGTCTATTGTGTAGCGTGTCAAGAGGCACTTGGAATAAAGAACATTACTACATATATGATTTCACATTTGCATTTTAATTTTCATTAAGAATATCCACACGTGGACTATACACAGACTAGGCCGAACCCATTTCCGAGGGATATAGGTTTGCCCGACCGATTAGTTATAAGCTCAGCGATAAACAGCAGATAGACCAACAGGCGAATACCTAATCATCTACATATATAGTATATAGTATGCTACTACTGTGTGTATAATAATGATAACTTGTACGTGTTTGATGATAAGAAATGTGTGTGAGATCTATTACTACACAAATTTTCGATTGATTATTTCGACGTGAAATGAAATCAAGAAGGTATCACTTTATGTAACCCCAAATAAAAATTGTCAACGACATCTGCCGTGCTACTATATTGACTGATCTAAAAAACTATTCAATTATAACCTTGAACTATACATAGATAACTCTTTACTAAAACAAACGCACAGTCATGACGACAAGTCAAAATAAAAAACAAAAAAAATTTCACTTGGATTCAAAATCTAATCAATTTGTTTGTGCAGTGAAGCGTTTAGTGGACACTTTTGTTCTATTTCCTATGGCATTTGTTGTTGTTGTTTTTACTTACAGCACGACACCGCCCAGAAATGGTCCAACAGGATAAACATCGCTGCTACCCTTTTTCCGTATATCATTGAGTAGGAAAAAACCGGACAGAAACTGTAGAGTGGTTATTGTGCCGGCTACTTTGGCAATAAGCTCTGTGTGGGGTGCCAATAAGTCGCTCAGGGCATCCATTTCGACAGCTGTGTTGTGCTTTTTTATTGCTGCCTCTTCTTCTTCTTCTTATATGATTTAAGTTCTAAACAAACTTGTTTACGTCTCACGTTTTGATGGGGTAGAGGGGACGGTGCGAGGGTTAGAACGTTTCAATTGCGCTCAAAGCTTTCGTCGTATTCTTGACATAAACAAATGCGAAATAACGAAAACGAAACGGAAAAAACTTAACGATCAACGAAAACGATACGAGCTGCCGCTACCAATGGCGCTGCCTCAACGACTGACTACTACTGGGCTCCACACTGCGGGGGCTGTCCACCTTTTATAAACGAAATGTGCTAGAAATGCAACGTGTTATCGCAAATCAGGGTTTTCCACTAGGGCACGCTTATCGATTACACGTAGTATTTCACATATCAAATTTGAAGTGGCATCACAAATAAAAGTTGGTCGTTAAGTTAGTTTTAACTTTTATAATAAATGGCAGGTAAGACTACAATCGGGGGAGTTGACTGTTAAATCACATTAATTGTTGTTATTTTATAAATAATTTAAAAATGAAATAAAATTAACTTTGGTTTGCTATGGCAGCAGAAACAGAAAGGCATATAACTGACCGACAGAAATCTAATTTTGCCAGAATGTGGAAAATATATTGCTTTGTTAAGATGTGGAAGCATTCACTTAAATGTTTCATAATAAACTGTAAAGTTTATAGAATCCAGATATAATTTGTATTTATTATAAAATTAATAACTTTACAGTCGACTGCTTAAAGAACTATTAGACATCCTGTCGAATGACGTGCTTTCGCTTCTCACTCACATAGGGCACCTTGCCCTTCTTGGAGTGCTTGCGTACATTGGCCTCCTTGACCAGCTCCTTGTCCTTAACAGCACGCATCTTGCGCTGAGCATTGAGCACATGACGTGGCACCTGTCTGTGGCGAGCAATTCGCTTGATCTGCGGATGTGCTGCATATTTCTCTTTCAATGCATCCTGGTAGTTGAAATTGGCACGTTCACGTGGTCGTATTATGCCTAGTTTCTCGGATGCATTTGCCTTCCACATGCGTATGTTCATTTCATCGGAGCCAGAGAAGATGTAACGATTGTCCAGGGACCAGGATACACAGACCACATGCTGCATGCGCTTGGTGTGGTAAATATCCCGGGAGTGACTCTGATGGGCATGATAGATGCGCACAGTTTTATCGTAGCTGGAGGAGACAAACTCCTTGCCCGTGGGTGCATAATCGACATCGGTCACAGCCGAAACGTGATCAAAGTGAACCTTGAGAGGAACGCCCAGTTTGCGAGTGTCAAATGTGTAGAGACTGCCAAAAAGATATGGTTTAATAACTAGTTTATGGGATTAGTTTATGTACTTCAACTTACTTGCAATCCTCATTGGCCACTGTAAAGTTAAAGGCCTCCATGGGATTCCAGGCCAGCTTGTTGCTCTTCATGGTGAGCACAACCTTGCGTAGTGGTTGTGCCTCCCGCTGATCGTAGAGTATAATGCTACGATCACTTGCACAGCAGGCAAGCACATTTGTCTCCACGGGATTATAGGAAATGGTGTGCAGTGTGTCCACGCCCCATTTGAGTGTCTTTATGGGATCATTGTGTTGTTCATCCCAAATGGCGCATACTTCGCCGCAGGTGGCAAAGCTGTTGTCCTTGCGATTGTGCGAAATACCTTGCAAAATATGTCGACTTAGTATGGTGTTAATGGGCTCCTCCTCCTCACCCACATCCGGTGCCTTGGAGCTCCACACTTTGATGGTTTTGTCATCGCCCACGGTAAAGAAACGTTCACCATTACGGGCATAAGCAATGCCACGCACGAAACCATCGTGGGCCACAAAGCTACGACTGCTAGTTCTGTTGGCCAAATCCCAGATACGCACCTCGCCATCGTAGGCGCCAGTGGCGAGGGTTGATAGTAGCTTTGGATGCTTGCCAAAGCAGGAAACGCCATCACGATGTCCACTCAAATTGCACACAAATGGCTTGGCAAACACACGATCCAGCTTGGTGGCATTTAAGGCACGCACATATTCCCTGGGACCCTCCAACGGATGCAGTGCCGGATCATAATTGCGTGGTACTGCAAAGCAAAGAAGCTTACTACAAATGCAGCTTTTAAAACCTATAACTCTTCTTACCTTTGTGCTGCTGCAGCTTGGTTTCCCGGACATAGTTGTCCGGGTTGCGACTTATCATTTTTACTTTCATTTTGCAAGTGCATTCACTGAAATCAACAAATAAAACAACTCAATTGTGGAATAAAAACAAACACATGTGCGTAGTTGATGTTAATAGAGATGGTGGCCGCAGCTATCGATATATCGATAGACCGCAATGTTTCAGCAGCCTAATAGCTACCAGCTGTTTGCCTATCGTTAGCCGCGCAACACGGAAATTTGAAAATTTTTTAAACTCGCTTTGGTTTATTGCTTTTAGCTAAACATAGGATTAAATCAATACTGATATGCACCAAAAATCATAACTACACAAACAAAAGTGCCGCCATCGAAAATGCAGCGCGCATAATCATCGGCTAGGGGATCCCAAACAGCACGAGCACCACAGAAGAATCCAGCACCATTTTGCTGGTATATAATTGCCTGTATGACATGTTTGTAGCGCGGTTGGCGACATAAACCCTCCATTTTCAAATTGATTTCGTCAGCCACCTCGCGGACCCACTTAACGGCTTCAGTCGCCTGATATGTCTTGCCTGCAAAACCAATTAAAAGATAATAATTTTAGTTCAACATTAAACTTACCTTTGAGCTTTAGGGATAATAAACGGTCAATCATAAATCGTATGAATGGCAAAGCAAACTTGCCACCAAATGGTGGACCCATGGTGTATTCATTGTAAATGGTCACATCCGTAGCTGGCAATGCTTCCTGATTCTTGCCAGCATCATCTTCCGATTCGGTATCTGATGCTGCATTTATATTGCTTAGATTGGCGTTCGATATACCCTTATGCCCACTGCCAGTTGAAAGAGTATCTTTCGATTTATTGAGCACATTTTTTGAAGAGCGTGATTTTTGTAAACCTCCACTTTGCGGCATTTTGTATTGAATATATTATTGATATTATTCTATTATTATTGATATTATTCTATATTCAGTGTAGTTTGAATTTGCCTCTCAGTTCAGTGTTGCCACACTGTGATTGAGCACAAAAGGGCCACTATGTTGTCGATTTCGATAGCTAGTCGATGAAACTATGATGCGCTCTGTATTTATTGGAACTATTTGAAAAGTTTTTTATTTATTCCTTTACAATTAATTTATTTATTTAGCTTTTTCTTGTTTTCTTTAAATTACAAAAATTACATAAAATAATACATATGTTTAATGCTTGTGCCGCTTGCGTTGACATCGCTTCGTAGATGGCGGCATTTTGAACATGCAGTTCGAGTTACCGCTGGCAGATGGCGCCGCTGAGCTGCTCTCCAGCCGTTGCTCCAGCAGTTCCTCATCAACATCTAATCCTTGTTGCTGTTGCAGCTCCTGCAATTTGCGCATGCAACAACAATTGCGTAGTGCACGCATAAAATACTCTAAATTCTGTTTAAACCGATTCAAATGGGTTTTATCTATGCCTGTGGCTGGTTTACAACTCTCAATGGCCACCTGTGCATGCAAAATACATTCACTGGCATAGCCCAATGTTTCCTTTAGCATACAGATCTGTTGCTTCTTCTTCTGTTGCATATGCAGATATCGTGTACAGAGTGTTTCCAAGCGTCGCTGTTCGTTCCGAAAATCTGCAATTACCGCATCGTGCTTGCCCCTTAACTCCTCCAAGTCACATTTCAACAATTTTAGGGCTTTGTCCTTCTTGGCCAGCTGACGATGGGCTTGTCTATGTGAGGCAGAGAGTTCGTCGTAGCTGCCAAATATATAGAATTTTATTGAAAATCAAATATTCTTTCCTAAAACGGTTCCTGCTGAATTAAATTTTTTTTTTTTAATTTAGCAAAGTAATTAGCCTTCTTAAATTTCTAATAAAGAGTATACAATAATTGATTTAAGTATGATTTTCTCTAAAAAATTTTCTTTTATACCTTATTCTATTAATTTAGCAATTAAATGTTTAACTGTTTACCCGATATTTTTCACAGTGTAAACTTACCGCTGCTGCATGAGCAGCGGGCTTATTGAATCGAAAAGCTCAACCGACGACTGCAAGCGCATGCCGTTTAGCAGCTGCTTCTCCGGCTCACTTTCACTGCCGGAGTCGGTATCGATGCCGCGCAGCAACTGCACCAATCTGCCATTGCGTTCCTTTTCCGTGTCCAGCGAGAAGTGGAGCTCGTGTATTTGCTCGGCTTGGCGATCCACAGCCATGCGAAGCTTAAACTCCTGCTGCTGATCCTCATACAGCGTATGCTCAAGTTCACTTACTTTCTGTAGAATTTGCTCTACGGTTTGCTTATACGGCTGACAACGTTGATGACTTTTTTGGGGGGTTTTCCCCTTACTGCTTGGCGGTGATGAAGATGTTAGTATTGTCGCATTGGCTTCGTTGTCTGGTGATGGCTCCAGTGGCTTCTTGTGGTGGGAGCCCGCACCAAATTTGAGACTGTTGCTTAGGGATCTGGCAAGAGCACCCAAGTTCATTCTTGGTCCTGTCAAGTGTTCAACTGTTGTTGTTGTTGTTGCTGTTGTTGTGTTTGTCGTGTGTGAGGAAAGTTTCTTCGCTTTGTTTTGTTTGTTTGTTTCCTTGTTTGTTGTTGTGTTGTGTGCTGTCTGTCAGCTTTGACTGCATCGCCTCCTTTTCTGTGTTCTGTGTTCAGTGTTCTGTGTACTGTTTGCATTCCTCACCAGCGCTCTCCATATGGTTAGCCAACTTTTTAAATTGGTTTCAGTTTTTCACACCTTGCCCAACAGTTTCTTTTTCCACTCAATCAAAGTTTTACCCAGTGCGACTTTCACATGTTTTGAGGCCTCTCTCTTTGCTCTCACAAAGTCTTCTTCACTTCTTCGCTTGTTAGTCGTGCGTAAAGTGCCATTAGCAAAAGGGTCTCAGTCTCAGTCTCAGTCTCAGTTTCTATCTCTTTCTCTCTCTGTCAAACGTACACTTATTGCATTTTTATGGTTAAAACTTTGCTGCTGTGCCTCAAAGTGTGTGTCCCTGATTGCTATTGCTAAAAGGAATGAGTTAAGTATGTTATACAAAATAGATCGCAAACAATGTATGCTTGTTAGAGCAAGGCATGGAGCAGTTTGAGGTAAAAATTGTTTAGACCTGAGGAAGAAGAATTGTGGTGGAGCGGTGTATTAAAGCAATTTAAATTTATCATACTTTTTTTTTTTTTAAATATGTTTATAAGCTACATTGAACATTATTTAATGTAAAGAGATTTTATTTTTATAGTGCTCCGAAGTTAATTTCTTATTTTTCTAGCTCGCGTCGAGAATATAGTATTTATTTAAAGTATTTATCAGAATATAGATACTTGATCACGTCCTTCTGTCCGTCTTGTGCCCTTAGTGTACTAATAAACTTAGTAAATATATTAATTATACATATATTCAGGCATAACAATTTATTTTTTGGAATTATTAATACAAATTTGTTATGAGAAAAGCTAAACATTTTTAAATATTATTTAATTTTGTAATTCTGAGGCAAGTACCTACCTTATAATTACCAAATTTGGCAGATGTTTATTTAAATGTAATATGAAAAGATTCTGAAAGTTTCATTAAGATCGTTTCATAAATATAAAAGTTAGCTATTCGACAACATACGCAAATGTGTTATAAAGCGACTGCTTGGTGAGTGCAACTCAAGCTCAAAGCAGAAAGCAGAAAGCTAGCCAGACTATAATATGGTCTTGCTCGCACACAGATCATTTGAACATATATGGTAGTTATGCTGACTCAGGATTTACTTCAGCGGCTGAACTACACAAGTTTAGTACAGAAATTTGTGACTCTGAATTATATAAAACTTTTTCTATTCCATGTAAATTGAATTTATTTATTACTTGTTATTTAATTAATGTCTGCGCTATATTATCGATTATATTAAATACGCCTAACTGCTTATCTACATACATATGTATGTACACCGTACGATCAGTTAGAGCTTTAGTTGCTATACTCGTTCCCTGCGACATTTAATTAATTGCAATTTTATTGAACAAATCTTATCTATATAGATTCCCAAAGTGCCCAACAGACGATAAAGATAGTACGAAATTGAATCAATGATTTATACACAAAATAAAAGTTATTTCACATACTATGCATACTGCTGCTTTTAAGAGCATTACGAAAGGCAAACCAGGAAATAAAAGACTTATCTAAATTGCACTGTTTCGCTCTCACACTCTCTTGAGCTCTCACTCTCTTTTGCTAGATAAGCGAAAGCAACTGTTTATGTGCTCTCCAGCTGCTGCTGCTGATGCAGCTTTTGAAACAGCTGAGAACGAGGAAGCTTCATTCTGCTGCGAAGCTTTGACAGTGCTGGCAGTTGTCTCGCTTGAATCGTACTAGAAGCTCAATTGTTACACTTACAGTTAATAAATATAAATCAAAGTTGTTATTGTTGTTGCTGTTGTTGTTGCTGCTGCTGCTGTTTGTGTTTTGTGTTTTTGTGTTTTGTGTTTCCATTTTGCGAGACAATGTCACGCCTAATTGCGGGCGCCCGAGGCCTGTTTAGACGCCATCCCTTTGTGACCAACAGCGCCATCTATGGCAGCCTCTATGTGGGCGCGGAGTTCTCACAGCAATATGTCTCGAAGCGTTGGCTGGCGGTGAGTTGTCAGTTTATGTGCTGTTGGTACGGGGAGGGGGCAGTGGGCAGAGTGTAATTAGATTTATGTGTCTTTGCAGGCGCCAGAGAAGCGTGAGGATATCGATTATACAACTGTAGGACGATATGCGGTAATGGGCACCGCAATCTATGCCCCAACACTCTATGCTTGGTACACATGAAGAAACACATAACATAATACAATCATACATTTATTATACTTAATTGATACGCACTCACACACATACATACACCCCCCCCCATACACCCCCCACTCACACACACTCTTTCATTCAATTTGTAAATGTCGCATGTTTATGTTTTGTTGCTTCTTTATTTGCTATTTCTTTCATTTTGTGACTCTTTATCAATTTGTTTACCATTTAACAAAAGCTGCTCAGCACGTGTCTGTCTTTTAAGAGCACAGCTGTCTCTCTTTCGTTTTATCATACACACAAACAAAAGCGCGCTCTCTTCCTCTCCCACACTCTCTATCACTCTCTCTCTTTAGCAGCACCGGCATTAAGCATAGAGCTTTCGTGCCATATAAGCTCCAACCAAGCACGCTTCGCACCAAAGAATGAGGCATATTTGTGCACGATAACTTATAGGATATGTAAGTGTCGGATAAACCACACAAACATACACTTACGATATACTGTACACCTACAAAGTTACACAAGATATGGAATATACTGCAATTATAATACAATATTACACTAACCTACAGCACTCTATGCACACTTCGCTAATACTTTTGCCTTTCATTCTGCCTTCTATTTCTCACTCTCTGTGTTTTTATTTTGCTTTTCCATCTTTTTAACGGTTTCGTGTGCTTCATAGGTACAAATGGCTAGATGGCACTTTTCCGGGCACACTGAAGAAAACGATAGTTAAAAAATTGGTGCTAGATCAGTTTATATTGACGCCTTATTGTCTAACGATATTCTATACGGGTAAGTTAAAAGTAAAAACTAAATATATATTTTGAAAAAACAGAAAAACATGAATCAAATTTTAAAAATATACTTATTTTTATATATATTCATATGAATAAATTGAAAATAATTGGTCTTATTTTAGGATAAATTAATTATTGCTTACAGCAATATTAAAAACTTTTCTATAGCACTTTATTTGTTATTTATTTATTTAATGTCAGACTATGATCAGTCGACATATTTAAAATTAAAGTTACAATATAAAGATGATTTAAAAGTTTAAAATTATATTTAAAATTTAATTTTAAATTTTATTTGACTACTAGAAGTTTGACCGCAACTATATAAATATATTCCTTAATTAACCCACTGTTAAACTCAAACATGTCTATAACAAACTCTACCGACAGGCATGTCTCTTATGGAGGGCTCTGATGATATATTTCTGGAGTTGCGCGAGAAATTCATACCGACTTTTTTACGCTCTTGTATCTTCTGGCTACCTGCACAGGCCTTGAACTTTCTGTTTATAGCGCCACGTTTTCGTATTATCTATATGGGTCTGTGTGGCATGATCTGGGTCAATATATTGTGTTGGATAAAGCGACAGCAGCTAACCACAGATGCAGCCACTGAAACTGCAACAATGACAACATCAATAACAGCAACAGCAACAACAGCAGCAGCAACAACAAATAGTAATGTCAAGGCGTGATTAAATTAGATAGTAGCTTAACACATACACACAGATACGCACACATATGTATATTTGATAAAGTGCAAAACAGCTTTTTGCCAAATAAATACAAGTCAGCTACTGTATAGAAGATGTACGCACACATACATACAAGCATACAAACATGTATCTATAATTTAACCTGAGCACAAAATGCGGGGCAGCACAGTGCGTATGATTGATGTTGTTATAAAAGGAAACCCATCAATTACTACTTATATATGCTGTCTGTGTCTGTGTCTATGTCTGCATCTGTATGTGTGTTTCTTTGTGTGTGTGTGTGTGTGTTTGTATGTGTCTGTGCGAGTCACTTTATGTGCTGCGTGAGTAAACGTGTTTAATTGTGTGCGTGTGTGCGTAAATGTTTCATCAATATTTGGTCCACAAACAACAACATGAGCTCAGAGAGATGGCAACTATTGTACTATAATATATGGTAAGTTGGCCAGAAAAATTGCCTAATGTATTTAGCTTTTAGTGATGAGAAAACAGGCAAAACTATCGAACTACAGAAAATAAAGTGATTATTGTCTCATAAATAAAATAAACAATTAAGAACATCTCAATCAAGTTGGCTTACATACGAATCGGAAATTTTTAGAGTAAATAATTTGCTGAGAATATTAAAAAAAAATAATAATGTCACATCATCAGACATTATATAATTGTGTACATCAAAAACAAATTAACTAAACGCATTTTACTGCAGTTCCATAAGAAATGTCCAGTAGTAAAAAAAACTAAAGCATGCTTTTGGGGATCAAAAATATTCAAACAAAATATTGCAATGAATTAATGAAAGCCAAGCTCAGGCATAAAATTGTCTAAAATTGAATCAATTTTAAGTTAATAATCTTTGTTAGTAGTGCATAGTGAGCTATGAAATATTACCACCATTATCATATAATATATAATAATTATATACATTAAATATCTTTTTTTTTGATGCAGTTTACTGCAGTTCAATGAGAAATATCGTCTAGCATAAAAACTAAAGCACACTTTTAGGGATCTGTAAAATGGTAGTAAGCTAAATATAAAGTATATTTTATAAAAACACAGCTTGCCTTTTAGATAGTTCAATCATTAAAAATTTAATTATATTTAAGAAAATCTCTATATTTTTGAAACAAATCATATATACAGCTTTTTATATATTTAATTAATTATTAATTAAACGTTATTATACACTATTTTCTGAAACAGACTTTTCTTGCTACTCTATTTTGTTTTGTTTTGACTTATTGCCTCCGATAGATAGTCAATCAATTGTTCATCCCTATGAGCTGAGAACATCCACCTCCCGCCCGTGTTAAACTAATTAGACATTGCGTGTTTATGCTTATGTCTTCTCTGCGCTCCCAGCTCCGTCTCTCTCTCTCTCTTCCTCACTTTCTAAATCAGCAGCTCTATCTCTTTTGCTCTGGTTTGCGTTATGGGTCCATGTGCGTCTGTTTAACTTATTGCTGTCTATTTAAATTGCAATTTGTCAATATGCGTGTGTGTGTGTGTGCATGTGTGTGTGTTGGGTTACCACACGCCCACTAAGCCACACTCCCTTTACTATCTGCTCCACCACCATTGCTTTGCTTTAGCTCTAGCTTTATCTCTTTTTCTGGCTCTGGCTCTGTCTTTGTCTTGTGTCTTGTGGGTGGGCATACAATTAAAGTTCTTGTACAGTCATTAACAGCACATAACTTGGCTCCAGCCTGTTCTTGGACTAAACTTGCCAGACGTAGAGCCCACCTCCATTCAGCCTCCCTGCCCGCCCATTTTCCACAACAGCACAACAACAGAAAAAGACGAGAAGCAGGTGGGGCTAGTAGGTCTAAGCAGTTGCGGCTGGCCCTTCTCTATAAGCTACTTCCCTGTCTTCCATTCTTCTTTCCTCCCCCTTTCTCAGCCCCCTGTACGACTTTGACGTAGAAAACGTTCGCTGGTACTTTTTATTTACATCCGCTTGTTTGTTCAAAGCGGAAAATTAATTCCATCTTGGCTTGTTTCCGTTTATCTTGAAAAGTATTTCGTCGCCGTCGACCACGGTTCGCTCTCTTCACTCTTCTTTCCCTTTGCTCTTTCTCATTCTTCGCTTTGCTTTGTGCTGCTGCTTTACTTTTATTTTCGACAGGCTCTGCGAGAACTAGAAAACCTGCTGACCAGCTGAAATTGCTCTCGTCCCTTTGCTTTTATCCTATTTTTTTTTTTTTGTATTTTTTGGGTTTTGTTTTTGTGGCTGCTATTTATGTACTTCTATATTCTTGCGGTTCCATTTTGGCTACTTTTCAGTCGAGAGTCTAGCCTAGCACTGGGGTATTACCAAATTTACTTCAAGTTTATAACATAGCTTAAGGCTTAAGACTGATTTTTTTAATACATGGGGTAAATGTTATTATAGAGTTGGATAGATTAGCATATAGAGTTATTTTTTGTTACACTTTTAAAATTTATTATTTTAGAAAACAGAAATTTTTTTTTAAATTTTTAATCTTCATCTCATTACATGAACATATACAAAATAAAATATTTATTATAAATTCAGAAAGTCTGATTGATTTTAATGTTTTGTTAAAAAAATGTATTCATATCTCAGAATTCTAATAGTATCTGAAATTTTTTTAGTAAATCACTAGCTAATTTAACTTTTCTCTACAATTTGGGCATGCAAAAAAATTAATGTGCATTTTGTTCAACTTAACTTTTAATTAAAAGAAGAATTTAATCGAAGTAAAAATGTTTTGAAAATATTTTCTATTAGTCTACAATGTATATTTAACAATCATATATTCAAACATATATATATATATTCTGTTAGAACTGCGAATTTATGTCGCATATTCTTTTGTGAGTCTATTTTATAAATTTTTAAAAATAAAAAAATTAAAAAAAAATACAATCTGTTATGCTATAACTTAAATTTAATATTTATATATTGAAAAATATTTTAGTCTTTATTTAGAGCTGCGAATTTATGTTTTTTGTGAATCTATCTCGGAACAAAAATTGTTTTATAAAATTGAAATCAATTTCAAAATACTTGTTGAGTTTTTAGTATGATGCTTTAGAGCCTTTAACTAACAGCAAGAAAGCTGACTAAAGCATAGTTTAAGCACTAATATTTACATTTAGTTTAAATAATAATTATACTAACTAATAGTACTAGAATTTTCTACTTGCGCGCAAGAGCATAGTAAAGTCAACTTGCCAGAGTTTTGTATTATTATATGCTTAAATTACTTTTATTTTTTTTTTGTAACTTTATTTTATTTTTGTGCTGTTTGCCATTTGCTTTGCAAACGTCGAGACACAATGCTTTTGTGTCTGGCAAGCGAAACTAGTGACCTTTGGAGCACCCCCTCCTCATGCCACACGTATATTAAATTAAAAATTAATTTACAAAAACAAACAGCGGGAGTGAAGAGCTGTCGACCGTCGACCGTCTACCGTCGACCATAAGAAGCTAATACTTACTAATGCTGCTTCATTTGATTCAATTACCGGAAGCAGTCAGCCAGCTGAGAATCTCACTTTTGGCCAAAAAGCAGAAAGACTTTGTTTATCTTTGTGCCACGCGGCACGAAGCACGGTGCACGAAGCACGAAGCTCAGAACTTGTTGTAATTACCGAGACTAAGACAAATAGAAAATGGCACAAAAACGAGAAATTAATCAGCGAAGCGACACGAGGCGAATGGCAAGGAGAGTGGGGGTGGGGCGAGTGGTGTGTGTAATGGTGTGGGCGTTTCACGGATTTGATGGAACCGGACGTAATGTGAAGCGCTTGGTAAATATGCCCGGAGTACTCGTCGAATGGCAATGGCGATGGCAATGATGTTGGTTGGCTGCTTGGTTTGGCGTCTCCTGTCCGATGTTTGTCCAGTTTGATGGTCATGACGGTACTTTCACACGCGCGTTGCCGCATTATAATTTTAAACTACCCAGTGGGAATCGTAGAGTGTCCTCCTCTCCCCCCTCCACCTTCTCGACCATTTTCTGCCATCATATAACCATCCGCATCGCATCGCGCGGACACCCCGGTGCGGCACATTTGTTCGCCGGCATGTGAAAATTGATTGCTGTTGTTCATAGCTGCGGGATATGGCCAAAGTTTTTAAGTTCCTCACGCCTCGCTTTCCCGGACTCTCTCACTTCCGTTCCGTTTCACTCCACTCCGCTCCTGTACCCTCTCGATTCCCCATAAGTTTGTTGTTATTGTCGTTTCGGCGCTGAAAAGCTGAAAACAATGCGCATTCCGCTGGCGGCTCTACTGCGCCTTGAATGAACTTATTCTTCCTTTTTTTTATTTTTTATTTTATATTATTAAGAAAGTTTTATGTATTTTTTTGTGTTGTTATTGTTGTTGTTGGTCCGACTGGGGTTGGAGTATATTTACATTTGGCAGTTGGCTGCGTTAAGCGGCTTGCGTTGCCATAGTCGCTGCTGCCCAGCACCCAGAAGACAAGTGGTCGCAGGATCGAGGGGGGGCTAGGGCTAGGGGGCGTGGCATTCATTCGTAGATGGTCAGAAAAAACTTTGCTGCTGGTGCTGAAATTTTTAATACTCTGTTACCTTGCCATACAGACAATTTGATGCCAATGGGAATAAGCCTTGTCCAGGGTCTGAGGTGAAGTAGTCGAGTTCGTCGGAAAGGGATTTGAGCAGTTTTATAATTAAAGAAAGACGAACCAAAAAAAAAAAAACAAGCGAATAATAACCGAAATAAGAGCGGATAACAGAGTTGGCATGGCACCTATAAATGCATAATGTTCATGAACATGTACATGTGTTTCGTAACGCCCAACGATTCTATATTCCATTATAAGGCACACAATGACAGCGATTAACTTGGTCATTCCTGAATAAGTCAACAGGTTTCTTAGCACTTACTTAGCAGATAAAATGGCTGTTGGCCTATATAAAACTGCCTTAGAGGTTTTTTGTGCAACACTATTTATAAGTGTGAATTTTTGGAAAATGTGGGTGGCTTGCTAAGAATATGACGGTGAACTAGCTTTAACTTAATTTAATACCATATACATATTATGTATGGAGTAACAGGAAAGTTCTTAGAAACATAATTTACAAATTGTGGTAAAATTTTATATATTTTTTACTATAATCGCAGTATAAACAAGCAAATCTAATCGTATTATATTCAAACTTAGCGAAAGGCTTAAAAATTTTTTTATTAAGCTGTTCAAAAAGTTTCATCAAGATCGGTTGGAAAACAAAGAAGAAGTTTACACACGAAACTGAACTGAAAATCGATTATTTCCAGAAGAAACAATTGAAAACGTGTATAACTGTATGTACCTTAATCAACAAGCTGAGAAAGAAGTAGGAAATGAAAAAGACGGGGTATATAACGATAGGGTGAGCTCGACTATTCGATCTTTCTTGTTTTATATTAAAAGCCAGCAAAGCTTTGAAAAAATTAAGCACCAAAGTTTAAAAATTAAATTTCTTCGCCAAAATTAATAAATATTTCTAATCTAATATATATTAAAATTGCTTAAAGCCTTTAAATTATTTTAAAAGATAAGACTACAGTCCAACAGTGACCTAAATAAGTTAATGCACAGTGTGTTTTTTTCAGAAAAAAAACAGAAGAACTTATTTTAGGCACACATAGGTCACAACCTGATATAATTTTTATGGCACGCACGAGGCTTACACACAAACACTGACACACACACCGAAACACACACACTTTTACACACACACACACAGCCTTGGGCTTTGCGGGTTCGGCAATTTTGATTCTGATCTGCAGCAGCATAAAATGCCATCAAATTTTTGCACGCACACACACACAAAAGTAAACACCTGCTGTCAACCCTATCAAAAGCGCACGTAAATAAATAAAAAATAAAAATAATAATAATAATAATAAAAAAAGGTAGCCAAAGAGCTGCTGCTGCTGTTGTTCTTGTTGTTGATTGCTGCTGCTGCTGTTGTTGTTGTTGTTGTTGCTGCTGGTCTGGCGAGGAAGTTTGTCTCCTGTTTGACTTTTGCCTTTATGTGCATGCAAACGCATAATCAGGCGTAAGCAAAAGGCAACGCACACACACATACAATGAGATATATATATATACACACACACACACGCACATGCTTACATTTAATTTCACCTTCAGCTTTTTTTTGGTTGTTGTTGTTGCTGGCGAGCTTCCCGCCAAGACGTCGTCGTCTGTGCATTTGACAGGAAAAATTAGTTGGCTACAAAAAGTTTTGGCCTCGACCAAACGACACAACAGACGACCATTCTCTCTTCCACTCTCTCTGTTCCACCCTCACTCTCTGTCTCTTTCTTACTTTATACGTGTGTGTGTAACCTTCTGGCTGTTGTAAAATGTTGTTGCCGAAAAACCATAAACAGGTGTTGCTACCTGTGTTGTTGTGTATACCCAGTCACCAACAATGGGGTTCAAAGGGGTATAATAAAGTTGAGCAAATATGAGTGAGTGTGTGTATTGTGTTGTAACTGGCATCTTAGAATGTGGCATCCTTGATCCTATAATATGTTTTATAATTTATTATACTTTATGTAATGTTCTTAATGTTTATTCAGCTACAAATCTCTTTTCAGTTTAGTCAAATATTAGTTAATGTATTATATTCGACAATAATAGTTTAATTGTTTAAGATTTTTATGCAGATAATTAACAGAAGTTTTGTATAGACATTAGAACAGTTGATGTATTGTATGAAATATTGGATAAATTATAGTATTTCTATGGTATCTATTACCATATATTTAATGAGTTATGTCATACAAAAATAAATTCTTAAACTAGTATGATATGGCGGCATTATATCTGTCTAATGCCAAGCAAATTTGCTAAGAACGTGTAAAATAATGCCAAACCTATACTATGTAAGTTTGGTTGCAATATCTTAAATAATTCTTGAGTTATAGGATTTGGGAAATCGTATATAAAAATTTGCAGAGGCGGAAGGTAGCAAAAATCGAAATTAACTTAAGTTGTAAAGGCTTAAACACTCTTAAGGAGTCTTTTGTAGAGTGTATTAACATTTAGAATATAAAAAAATAGTGTCTTTTAAATACTGTGCAAGTTTAGTAGCAATATCTCAAATACGTCTTGAGTTTTGTAATTTCGGAAATCGTTCTTCAGTTCTTTAGTAACTGTTAAAAGTCTGTTATAGGGTGTCCTAACAGTTCAGGCAATCTAAACTTTAGTAATGGCTCGTATGTATTGCTGTCGCTGCGTGTGGCCTGCCGCACAATATGTTGCATTATAACGTGTTTGCCCCCATGTCTGTTTTGTACATAATCCGGTAGCCAAAAGCCTTTGCTTGGCTTTAATAGTATGCTTTGCGGCTAAGGGTCTGTATACATTTTGGTAACAGTTCGTTCTGCCTCGTTCTGTACTGTTCGTGCGTTTTGCACAAAAGTTATTAAACTTAATGCAGTTTAATTGACCTTTTCGCAAAAGTTTGCGACGCCTGTCGTTGGCAGCAGCAGCAAAAGCAGCAGGAGCCCTTCGCCACATCCTGGAACTGGCTACGTTGCTGGCTCCGTTGCTTGGAGCTCGGCATTCTGCCAGCAGGTACTAAGTGTATATGTATATGTTGTAGTATGCAGCAAGGAAGAAGTACAATTTTCGTTAGCAGCGCACATTATTACTTTTAATTACGGCTTAAACTTATTGACTGGAAATTTTAATATGTTATTTATTTACAATTAACGCCCGAAAGTGCTTCGTGTACAACTGGGCGTATGATTTATGTGATTTGTTGCCGCACTCTAACTACTACTAATGTGTCGGGTGTAAGGGAGGGACAGAGTGTTGGTCTGCATTTTGCAACAGTTGGCAGTCGTAAATTCGAAAACCCCTTTTGAACTCCCCCCGCGATACCCCGCTGGCCACTTGTCAAATGTGGCATTGGTATTTGGATGGAAATTGAAATGAAAATGAAATTATTTATGGTGCTCATTTGATGCGACAGCTTTTTGGCCAATGCCTGGTTACGCAAAAAGGGGTTAACATTTCAAAAGGGTTGGCGCTGTAGGGGTGTCGTTAGGGCGTTAGGGTGTGGCGAGAGAACAACAGCTGTCGATAAATGCTTTGCAAATGCATTTTAGCTGTATTTGGTTGGTCAGTCCATGACAATAAATTACTGCCAAGTATCGATGCTGACTAAAGTTTTCCAATGAATATTATGTTTAGTTTAGAATTTACATAGCTTTGTCAATTAGTTGCAATTATTTTAATGAAACTGCACTTATTACTCCAGCTAACAAATGAAACAGTTAATTAACAAATGCCAGAGTTGATGAATTCCCTGTCAATCGCACACACACACACACACACACAAAATTTTCATGTTATAACTTAATTGTAGCATCAATTTGCATAAAAAATAAAACATTTTGTATAAGCGATACTTAGTTTAAGTGTTGCGAGTGCCCAGTTATATCTTTTAGCTAGTTTTCCATTAGCAGCACTGTGCGTATACATAACATTTTCATGGCAACGCCAAGAAGCATGCTTTTAATTCTTCTTTTTTGCGCTTCCTCGCGTCTTGCTTTCTCCCTGTCAAGCAACTGCATAAAGCAGAACAGCATAGACTAGACCCGAACGGAACAGAACAGAATGGTATAGGGAAATACCGAGTATACAGAGAGTACAGTGTGCAGAACATTTTCTCTCTTTATATTGCCTTCTTTACATATTTTAATTTGTTAATTACTTAAGCTGCCGTTGCAGCAAGCAGCAGTAAATTCATAAACCGAATAGCTACAGCAGCAAAGTAATCAGCATATAGAGCACCCAAAAACTCACCCCAACACTCACTCTATAACATAGACACAGGCTGATGTCTGAGACTGAGTCGAAGTCGGAGTCAGAGTCTGAGATGTAGACAGAGGCAGAGAGTCGCTTGCTGTTAAGTAAAAAAAGTGTTGCCTACATTCAGGCGTGCTGTTTCCCTTCTTTCCTTGCTACTCCCCAGAAACACATCAGAAACATATTAGCCGGCAAGTCAAGTTAAGCAACGCGTGAGTAGAGCGAGTAAAACTTTGATGCCATATACGCATCGTCAACAACAGGAGCGTATCTTATATGGCAGGTTCTCCCTAGAATTTTCTATAGATTTTGTTTTAATAATTTGTAATGATTTTTACTTTAATATGTTGTGTACTTATTATTATATATTATGTATTTTAATTTCAATTATATTTATTTATTTTATATAAATTTGTTTTTAAATTAACTGCATAAGATGTATTATATTATGTATAACTTATAATTGCAACCCATTTAGAGCGATATCAAGGGAACTTCCGCTTCAGCGTCTTCACTGTCTCGCCGTCCGTTCTCATTTATTCGTATACTTGTGCTGCTTGCTCATCCTACCATGTTAATTCTGTTCTTCTTTTCTGCGCTTTGGACATAATCGCTTAATGAGTATAAATGAGCTTGATTGCATATTCCAAGGCGTACATGTGCACGTGTGTGTGTGTGTGTTATTTAATAGCCTGCATATGGCGTTGTAAAAGTTTTCATTACACAAACAGCAAGAACAACAACAATAACAACAACAACATGCTAACGAAACGAGGCAATTTACAAGCTGCAACTTATTGGCTTGACTTTTGAGCACAGTTAACACGCGGCGTATGCGTAATGCAGGCAGGCAAAGCAGTCAGGCAAAACAGACAGGCAGACAGACTGGCAGTCAGCCAACTGCAGCCCAATTGAATACAGTTGCTCGTAAAATGCTTAAGCACCTGCTGCTGCTCTTGCTGCTGCTGCTGCGGATGTTGAATGCTACTACAGGTAAATTGAACGACAGCGTATTTTTGGTCTCTGACTTTGACTGCGACTACACTTAACGCTAATTTGCCGTTTTACTGTCGAATGATTTTTAAAACGTAGCTGAAAAACTGTATTTTCGTTTTTTGTGTTATTTTCCATTTTTGTTATTTTTGTGTTTTATTTTCGTCTTTTTTTTTTGCGAGTCAGCACATAAGGCACATAGTTATGTGAGCACCGCAAACGCTGTTTGTACTCACGCCCTTTTGCTGAGCAATTTTGGGTAAAATTTCATCTGCGGTTGATTTTGATTGTGAAAGGATTTGCCAAATTGCTGTTTGCAACGGTGCGGCAAAAAATCAAAGGGATTTTACAATACCCAATACATTCACATACACGAGTCTGTGTATATATGTGGTTGCTGTGGCCTAAGAGCTGCGCTATATGTGTCTATACATACTGTACACATGTGTGTGTATGTGTGGCTTGTGGTTCCTGGGCGCCATCTCACAATGGGCCACAAAACTCCTCCAATTCCAGAGTTTTCCCTGCCGTCTTTCCGCCAACCACCCACCGCCTCATCTGACAATGCGTTTAAACAACAGTTTAACAGCAGTTTGCCTGCCTTTTGTTATTGGTGAGGCTTTCAGTTTTGCATTCTGCCTTTGCTCATCGATGTATAGAGTTTTTGCATCAGCTTCTCTGCGATTTATGGAAATTGTGCAATATTTTCAATAGTAGAGTTTTATTTTTTTTTTTACATTGGAATGTTGGTTCTTCTGTATTCCACAATTTAGAGTTCTCTTTTGAATGAATCCAGGTTAACTTTGCAAGGATTTGTTTAAAGATTTAAATATAAATATAAATATAAATATAAATAAAAATATAAATATAAATATAAATATAAATATAAATATAAATATAAATATAAATATAAATATAAATATAAATATAAATATAAATATAAATATAAATATAAATATAAATATAAATATAAATATAAATATAAATATAAATATAAATATAAATATAAATATAAATATAAATATAAATATAAATATAAATATAAATATAAATATAAATATAAATATAAATATAAATATAAATATAAATATAAATATAAATATAAATATAAATATAAATATAAATATAAATATAAATATAAATATAAATATAAATATAAATATAAATATAAATATAAATATAAATATAAATATAAATATAAATATAAATATAAATATAAATATAAATATAAATATAAATATAAATATAAATATAAATATAAATATAAATATAAATATAAATATAAATATAAATATAAATATAAATATAAATATAAATATAAATATAAATATAAATATAAATATAAATATAAATATAAATATAAATAAAATTCCTTTATAAAACATATAGTTTTCTTCTGAAATAAATGCATTGTTTGACAGACAACACTGCGTATACTTAATAAGCTTTTGTTGGCATTTCGCTCAGCTACTCATATCAAACGCTCTTTTTATTGTTCTTTCCATGATATTGCACTTTATTAAATCTGGCTTTTATTTACAATCTCTACTAGACCCTCCCCCGTCCTTCCCATCCCTACGTTTGTAAGTTGAGAGGCCAACGGCAGTTAGTTATTAATTTTTAATGCGTGCACAATTCATGTAATTATGTGCAGCAAATACTTTTGGCTCTGCGCCGATGCTCAAGTTATTTGTTTGGCCTTTGGCGATGAATTGTGGAAAAATTAAACGCCAAGTTATTGGCTGCATTCCTTGTTGTCCTTTGTCCTTTCACCCTATAGTTTCCTTTGCTCGCAGGCACCGAAAGAGGCACAAAGTCAAAGGCGTTATTAAGAAATATGTTTGTATATGTATGTATGTGCAGACATTCGTAGGAATCTCTGGCGAGAAAAATATGATGGTATGACGATGAAATTCCTTTAACTTTCAAGTTATTCAATAGACTTTTCGCAGAATATTTGCACAAAATAACAAAGTTTTTATTTGCTTTTGTGCCACACAGCTTCTGGGAAAATATATTCAAATGAATACTACTTTTAAGGCCTTATTTCTAGAAACTATAATTGTTGGTAAGTTAGTAAGAAACAATTATTTTATTCCCGTTAAATTTAATTGAAATATTGTAATTTAATTTTTATATAGTTGATTTTTTATGGGTTAGTTGCAAACATTTATTATATTTTTTGTTAAACATGCATTCAATTATATATTACTTTGTATTTTAATGGAGCCACTTTGGCAATCGATAGCATTTTATAAATTATCAATTTGCTGCTCTTTCGAGTTTTGACACAAGGGATAATTTTTTACATATTGAATGGAAATTATTGCAGTTGCTTTGCGTTGCTTGCGGCAAGCATAATTTCAAAGGCTAAAATGTGCAGAGCAACAAAGAGAGATAGCGTGATGAGGGAGAGAGATAGAGATAGAGAGAGGATGAGAACGCGGCGGAGTGTGCTGAAAGAGAATGCGGTTGCTGTTTTCATTTAAGTTTTAAGCTACTTTTGTGTCGTTCCAACATTTCGCCAACTAACGCCATTAGCTGGGCCATTGAGCGCTTTGTTGGCTTTCAATAAAAATTTCCATTAAAATGGCCACATTTTCCACACTCCACTCTACTACACTTCACTCTGCCTCATCGTTGTCTGCTGCATCGCATAAAATGCGTATGCATATTGCCAACTTGCAACTTGCTGCTGTTGCTGCTGCTGCTGCTGCTGCTACTGCTGTTGTTGCTGCACACAGTAACTGGGCAGTAAATTTTAACTATTGCCAGGCCGATGACTATACTCGGACTGTTCCCTATCTTCCTCACTTTGGCCTACATGCCGCCACAGTTAGACAGATAAATGGCGGCTAGTTTTGCGTTTGCATGGCTAATGGAAATTTGCATCCAGTTGGTGGCGTTCACAAAATGCGCTAAAGCGTTCTTCTCTTTTTATACCCTCTCAGAGGGCATATTGGTTTTGTTAAAAGCAGGAGTTGTGGCAGATACAATAAAGTATAAATATTTATGATTGGTATTAATAGTAGAGTTCATATAGTAATGTTTAAGAGTCTGTTTGTGTCTACGTATCTTAGTTTGAAAGTTATCTTGATTAAATTTGATACAATTGAAAGCAGTGCATTTGCTAAAACCTGTCAGACTTGATTACTATATCATATAACATTTTATCTTATTAATTAATTAATTCATACAGGGTAATTCATACAGAGTATCTAAGTTGTGGCGTGCCAACTTCAACGTTTCTTTCTTTTTTACACTTCTCCATCTGCTGCTATTCTCAAACAACTTTTGGCCAAGTTGCAGCGCACATGGCATGAGCTGCAATGCGTAAAGTTGTCTTAAAAATTAAGTTATTTATTAAATGAGTGCATAAATATTAATAGCATAGGCCAATAGAGGCTGCCTACTTTATAATTTTACGCTTCTATCTCACCTTTACTTAAAAAACAAAACGTTTATATTTTAAAAATGTTTTAAATATATTTTTGAATCAATTGTTAAATTATATTTAATAAAAGTTAAAACATATACAATTTTGAGTGCTATATATACGTTATTTTATACTTTACAGCGCATCTCGTAGTTCGTTTTGGCCATATTTCAAGTGCTGCTTGGCCACTTTGCAGATTTGCTGTACGAAAAGTGTTCGTATTGACTGTTGTTCAATGTGTGTATAAATCTTAATTATGTACAATGCACATTTTCTAATTGACTACACTCCACACACCGACACACACTCACTCTCACACATTGGCTGAGTGTGTGTGCGGCGGTTGCATATTACGTATACGTTATGTCAATTATGTAAGAAAAGTGGCCGCCTGGCCATTTGGCATTGCATTTTTCAAGCCTGAGCTGGCGCGTAATTTGTTTACCACCGTACGGGTGACTATTGAGCTTCTGCTGCTGTTGTAGCAGTGCAAAATGGCCAAGTCAAGCCAACTGTTAAATTTACTATTATACGGGCTATTATCCTGCCAACGAATTGCTACTCTACTACTACTACTGGCTTTCATTATTATGCAACGATCCGCCCCGCCCTGCACCGCCCCCCTTACATTTTGGCTATAGGCGGAGTTTTTTTGGTTGAGAAGGAGTACAGCCAGTCTGTCCGTCTGGCTGGCGCAAAGTTTATGCGCACATATGAGCTTTTAATTGCAATTTAATGGCCGGTCATTTATTATCTAGCGGCGACGACAACGACAAGGACAACTACAACGACACAGCCGACACAGTGTCCTGGCAGTGCGGAAAACGGCTTGCAACATTCCATTACGCCTTATATAACTGTATGCTGTTGCAATATGTGCTCAAGTACATATATGCATATATACATATATATTGTTAAGCATATATACCTTTTACCAGGTTGCTCATTTTCATATGCAAACTGCTCTTTTTGCTTTTATGCCTCATTTACTCCATTTTCCCACACGTATTTTTATTTCTATGCCTAAATAACAACTTTGCCATTGTTTTTGTTGGTTTGTTGCTCAAGTCGTTTGCTGTTGTTGTGCTTCTTATTGCAGTTACATTCAGTTAATGCATGGCAATGCAGTTGCCCTGAAATGTATGCTATGGTTTTTTTACGCTATGCATATGAGACTTAATTAAGTTTGTAGTGGGCTAAAAACGGTTAGCATAATATTGTTATAGCGATCTGTATTCAGTGCTGTATATTTCCATCTTAAAAGCTGTCATTTCTATTAAAAGACCTTCATAAATAACAGAAGTTTTGAAAATATGGAACTAATATCAAAGAGTATAGTTTGTTTTATGAAAATGAGTAAAGGCAAAATTTTAATTGCATTTTAAATTGTAAAATTATCTGCATATTATATTTAACACAAATTCATACATTGCACTAATTACTATAATAAACAAAAGATTTCTCTGCCTCTCTGTATTACCCACATTTAGCTGTTGTGTGCAGTAAATTGCTATAATAATACTAGTGAAACCATAATTAAAGCTATTATTCTTCGAGTTGTTAAAAACAATTACTGTTTTGCTCAAACGATTTGATAAAATTGTTTCACGAATAACTAGCTGACCCAACAATGAAAAAAACAATCACATGACATTTTCACCGGCTGATTTGATATGAATTATTCATGGGGGTCTAAACGCGGCCATAAACACATTCATATATGCAAAGTATCGGCCCCTTTTGAACTCTCGCACTCATTTAGCTTTTTGGCGCAATTAAAATGCGCTAAAATGCAAAACCAAAAATATATTTTCCAGCAAACATACAAACTGAATATTAGACCTATTGCGTTTAGCACAGGTGTCATGTACTAGGTTCATATATGCTTTATACTATAGGTATGCTTGTATAATAGGTATTGGAGGCTCCATTGTTTGACGCATTAAAATGTCGCTTTTCTCATTTAAGTCGCGTGCGGCTTTCAGTTTACATTTCAATTAAAGTTACATAACCCCAAAACAACAATAACAACTACGGAAGGGGAGGAGGTGTAGGGGCGAGGAACGGAATCCATCAGAGGTCGAGGGGTTTCAACCTCTCTATGCAGATGCCGTGATTTTGGCTTGGCATAAAAGTCAATTTCATGCATATTTCATCATTCGTGTATGCCGCGTGACACGCACACACACACACACTTACATCTACGCTCTTTAAGGCCCACGCCTACTATATAACATACCTGCCTTCCTAACTACCAGAACCGCCTCATCGGACCCGCAGCTTTTCAATATTTCATGAGTATTGGCTCTATGGCTGGCATAATCAAACACCCCTCAAATATTACACTGTGCAACAAAAGTAAATTACAAAGTACTATATTGATGTGCAGACGAGTTATACAAATAAGATATTTATATGGTAAATAAAGTAATAATAATAATAATAAAAATAATAATAATAATAATAATAATAAAAATAATAATAATAATAATAATAATAATAATAATGATAATGATAATGATAATAATAATAATAATAATAATAATAAGAACAATAATAATAATAATAATAATAATAATAATAATAATAATAATAATAATAATAATAATAATAATAATAATAATAATAATAATAATAATAATAATAATAATAATAATAATAATAATAATAATAATAATAATAATAATAATAATAATAATAATAATAATAATAATAATTACTGAACGTTAAGGAAAACATGATACATGATAAAGGCATGCAGATTTTAAATTAAATTAATTGTTAAACTTTATAGAAAAATTAGGCTTGACTATCGTTCGATCATCCACAATGTAGCATTTTTACTATTTACTTTTTAAACAGATAAAAATTTAGTGCCATTTAATCATTGAATTTATTGATTTTGTTTTGCTATTTTAATTTTAGTTGCTAAATAAAATATTTAAATTGGTTGGCTAGTGTTATTTCATGTGAGTGAAAGGGACGCATACATATGCAAATACGCACACAAACATGCACACAATAAAAGCACAAACGCACACACATATATACACAGATGAAACACAGTGAGTTGAAGTTATTTTTGCATACACTCTCACTCTCACTCTCGCACTCACAGTCGCAGTCGCAGTCGTATGTATACATGATTCGGTTTATTAGATTCGTACAAAGGCATACAATATGTCGGTTTGTCTATTTGTCTGGCTGTCTGACTGTCTGTCCATTTGTTTATATGAGTTTGTATGTGTGTGTGTGTGTGCGTTGCTGCGGGCTCTGTAGCTCTCTCTCTTTCTGGCGGTGTAAGAGCTGTGGGTAAATTCAATTATTTGCTGCTGATATCGTCGTTTGTTTTTTTGTGTTCGCTGCTTTTGTATTCATATTTATTGTACGGCATTTTAAATTGGTATATTTACATTGCTAATTTACGCATACACATATGCACAGAGTGCAGTCTATATGTATGTGTGTGTGCATATCTGTGTATTGCAGTTGGCGGTTCGAAATTGGCATTTCGGTATTCGGTATTCGGTATTCGATAGAAAAGCTGAGCAATTAATTGACAAAGTTCATTTTTGGTCATTGTTTTAACTGCAATATGTGCAATAGAGTGAGCGAGAGGGACGATTGATGTTTGTAAGTGTGTGAGTGAGATGGTAAGTACGTAATCATTTTGACTGCTAAACGCGAAATTTTCAATATTTAAACAATGCACTCATGGACTTTTCTGCTGTGGTTAGCCAACTTCTCGTCTCAGTTTTGTAATACGATTTGTAAGCATGTGTGTGTGTGAGTGAGTATGTATTTGTGTGTGTGCTATGTTGTTGGTTTTGTTTGTGGCATGTGACTGTCAATTGGTTTTGTAATTGTTGTTGCTCTTCTAATGAAGGCCATGCCATATGAAATTGCCTGCCAGGCAGTCAACGCATTAAGCATTCTGGCATTTTCCACATTTTCCACATTTCCACAGACGGTTTTTCAATTTGTGTAACGCAACGTCTGTTATGATTTCACTATTGTTTTATTGTCTCATTCGGTTGTTGTTGTTGTTGCTGTTGTTGTTGCTCGAGTACATAAACTAGTACTCGATGTTGACATTCAACTCGAACATCGTAGTACTACTAACTATATATATTTGAAATATGTCAGTGCTTTTGTATTCCTTTGGGTGTACAAAACGATGCAAATATTGAAAGCTTCTAATAAACATACAAAAAAGCTACAAATTTATTAATTTTTTAGTTGTCTATGCAGTTAAATAATGCAACGTATTTGAAATTTAACCAAAATGTTGTTGATGGAGCAAATGAAGCAAGAAATTATTGAAAAGCAACAATTCAAATTAATTTCATTATGTTTTTTATAAACGAAACCAATAAGAACTGACTTGAATATTTAACTAAAATACAATAAGTTTATAATTAAATATAAATATAATTTTATTTATAATTTTATATCATGATAAATTAAGCAAAACATGTTAAATTAGTTTTATTAAGTATACGTTTTCAGTTTTATATGTTGAGATTTCTTCCAGAATTTTCACCGCTTTAATTTATTTAATTTTCTGCAATTGCATAAACTCAACTTGTTATGTCATATTAATTGATTATATCTTCTCTTATTTTACTATGAAATATTAGTACGTTTTAATGCCTTAACTGAATGTCATAAATTATTTCTTGTGCTGAAACAGCTTTTGGTTTTTTTTGCTTGTCTCGGACATGCTACAGAAATGTCGCTTATTATTTATCTATTAATTATCCGGTCTCAGTCTGATATTTGAACGCGCCCAGTTCCTAAAATCATTTAGCTAATCGCCTGTTGTCGCCCATTATTATTTGTCTATATCTTTTTGCTGCATATTTATGTATATTTTTCTTGCTTCGTTTTTGCTATTCTTGCTTCTTTGTTAATTGCCCAATAATTTTGCACATGACGCGACTTTATAGAGCAGTTTTTTGTGTAATAATTTTTTGCATGTCGTTGCCAATGGCACGCCCTTAAAAAATGGCAAAGGCGTTTTCGCGCTGTGCCACTAATGACAGCGGGTTTTTTGTGTCTCCACCCACCATAAAGTTGTTACTTTGTTTAATGCCACATCGTAGACGAAACGACAAAGACATTGCCAGCGGTAATATGGAAAGGGAGTGGGACAGAAAAACACACAGCGAGAGAGAGAGTGAGAAGAGAAGTCTCATGCAGATTTGCAGAGTGTCAGGACTCAGTGAGGACTTTGGGTTTCATTTTGTGCGCCAATGAGCGGATCAATCAACGTGTCAAATCGTCTTGAAACGACGCGACGTTGATTTTAATGCTGGCGCCCCCTACCGGTTTTGGGTGCGGGTTATATTGTAGTATCTTATTGAGGGTTTGGGGTTTACGTGCGCACGTGATATCCGCTAAGAAACGCTTTAACAAATTACCAACGGCATTTCGTTAGTTAACTTTTTTCAATGCCTTCTACAAAACCTGTGTCAAAAATTTGCCATCGCCTGTGATACGAGTGGCATCTGCCTCTCTGTTCACCAGTCAGTCTCTTTCTCTACTCACACACGCGTTTTAGCCACCACACAAAGTTAACAACTTAAGAGCCTTTGATTGACATTCGATTGAGAATTACCTTAGCCATTGTGTCAATCAAGCCACCAGCCACCAGCCACATGACAAATCAAATGTCTGGCCCTGATCTTAGCTGGCATATATCAAAATATGCCATTGTCTGAGCACTTCCTGTGCCAACAGCAACAACAACCAAATTCAATTGAGGTGTCACTTTGTAAATTTAATTTGCCTGACTCTGACTCTGCCTCCTTGACTTCCCTTCTAGCGAATTTCCTCTCTCTCTGCCAATGTTTTTCAGTTTTTTATTTGGGCAGATTTAAAGCGTTAATCGTGGCATTGTTTGACATTGATGAATGGGCACAGATTCTATAGAAATAAATTACAAAATTGCAGAAATCTAATAAATGTTTATGCAAAACCAAAAATTCATTTAAACAAGGGAAAATCAAAGCTTAAATTAAGCTATTGTGACATTCACTAATTTTCAGTTTCAAGCTTGAAATGTTTGCATATTTATAAAAATATATTTGATTTTCACGAAGTAAACTTACATAACATTTCTGTGTATTTCGATTCTTAAAACTTAATTAATTTATATTAAAATTTACTTTTTATTTAAAAAAATTCAACACTTAATTCGTTTGTATAAACAATGATAAGTTTATTTACCAAAAGAGATATCAAATATTTGATTGTGTTGATTTTTATATCAAATAAGCCGCATTAATAAATCTTAAACTCTGCTCGATAAGCACTGATTGATAGCATTGGCTGTAATTCCTATAAAATTAATATATATGAGGGGTATCAAATCCAGAGTTTCATCTCATTTATTATACTTTTCGCTTTGTTTTGTTTTGTGAAAGTATTTCACACGAAATGATGCAACAAAACGCGTTCAGATTCTATGGATTGGCTTCAAAATTATGCGAAAACAATGAAATTAACGAACCAAACACGAATAAGAGAATCGCAACGCAGCGAAGACGATAAAGGGGACTGTAAAAAAAGAAAAAAAAGAACGGAAAGCAGGAAAAACAGGGAAAGCAAAGAAAGCTGAGGAATGGCGAAGAAAATGTTCAAAAAAGCGTAAAATCAAAGCAACCTGCAACGCGCACAGATGGTTCCATAATTAAATAAGCATTGAGTGCGAGAGAGAGAGAAAGAGTGAGACATAGAGAGAGCGAGAAGAATTGCGGCAATGTTGACACCATGTTGAAGTGCCGAAGGTCCTGAAAGTCCTGAAGTCGTCCTCGCACTCACTCATTTTGCCATTTAACTAATTGGTAATTTCGTTTCGCGTTGCCCTTCCACAATTGATTTCGGTTTGTGTCAGCGACGATTGACAGCATATTCCACTTGTCTCCCAGTCTCAGTCGCAGTCGCAGTCTCAGTCCTCATACCAATCTCAGTCCTGGTACGTCAAACACTTCAGGTATCTTCCTGCTGTCTCCATGTCTGCCCAATGCTTTTTTCACGCGCTCTTTAGCCTATTTCCTTTACTTTTTGGCTGTAGAGTGAAGAGCATCCGGGCAAGCAGCCAACCAGCCAAAACCAGTCAGTCAGTACCTCTTACATTCGTTAGCGGCACTTGAGTCCTGTGCAGCGCGCATGCTAATAAGTAAATCCTGCGATCCAATCCAAAGAATAAATATTTGACAAACGCACGCGGACGCAGCGGACAGAGGTTGAAGATACTGCTCCATTGGAATGTAAGTATAATAAATGCGATTTTGAATTTGACGCTGGTATTTTTTGGGGTTGCTCCTCGGTCCACTCACCACTCGTCCTGCTGTACGTCCTGCCAACGTCGTCTGCTACGTGCCACTTGTTTTAAATTCAGCGTCAAAATCGTTTTATTTGCCAATATTTCATTGTGTTGGTGAGTGGCTGGCTCGCGAGTCCTTCGTCCTATGTCCTACGCCCCACGTCCTTTATCCTTCGTTCGTTCGTTTGCCGTTTGCCGTCCATCGTCCTTCAGTTCACTTTATTAATGGTGTTGGTTTTCGGATTATTTAACGGTGTATTATTTTATTATTTATTTTTGCATTAATTTTTGATGAGTAGAGCAGCAATTCCAAAACGAAAATTGACGAAAACAAAAACAAGTATAATACAATAACAAAAAACTTTCGTTGCCAAACAATTTCGGACAATATTTATAAAGCGATTGATGCCGACGCTTTTTTTTTGTTAGCCCCATTCCATTCTAACTCACTAATGGGTTAAGAGGGGGTATGAGTGGTTTTTGGGCCAACATTTCAGTTTTTGCAATTATGCATATTGGCCGTAAAAAGTTACTTCATCGATTTTTACTCTGCGTTTTTTTATTTTGTGCTCTCTGATTTTCACATTTAAAATTGGACAGCTGCCTTATTATTTATGCGTTAGTTATTTGTATTCTATGGGGATGAATTGTTATAGGAATGTGGGGAAATCCCATTGCGATGTCTACGTGTGACAGCTGGCTATGGAATTTCTTTTCAAATATTTAGCCATCGAATAATTAAAATAGCTTCACTGTCACGCCACAGACTGACTTATTAAATCACAAAAAAGTAGACAAATAATTTTAGACTATTTTACATTTAAAACTAATTTCGATTATTGTTGACTTTACTAAGTGATAAACCTGCTGCGTGTATTCTTTGTTAATTGAATTAATCAAAACTTTTGCCAAAAGTTGAAGATTTAGATCTGAAATCAATTTATTAATAATAACAAGTATTTCTCTATATTGTATTCTGTTGTGTAATAATTTAAGAGCTTATGAAATTTGTAACAGGGAGAAAAAATCAGCAATATGCGAAGTCGATATAGGATGGTGTCTCGAAGATATCAAACTGTCTACGAAATGGTTTAAATAGTATATTTGTATTTAGGCTACATGTATGTATCTACACAAATAACCAATTTGTTTTAAATTTATGTTATCAGGTCCATTTTGTCTATATAAACAAGTAAACTTAATCCTATTCCGTTCAAACTTATCATAAAGCTGCTGATTATCATTATTAAACGATTCTGAAAATATGAACTAGATTGAATAAGAAATAATATCCCGTAAGCGCAATAATTTATATTTATTTTTATAAAATTTTCCTTTAAAAACAAAGTAAATATTTTCTCAGCTAACGAGCTGCAGGGTATCTTGAAGTACACTACATACAACTAAAGCCCTCTTAATTGCCAGCACAGATTTGCTGCAGTACTTGTTCACCCACACTGCAGTCTGGCTCTTAATCATATTTCTGTCACACTGTGTACATACTTATGAGTGTAACTGTATGCCAGCTGCATTAGCTATCGTCCTTACTCACACTCAGGTTCACTGCCAAGGCTCCTTGTCAAAGTGCTCGCTCATTAGCGAGGCCAATGTCAAAGGCTACGTGTCGCACACATACACACAAACAAACACACACACACTCACTCTTACTCTTTTTCCTACTCTGTCTATCTGTTTCACCCACTCTAGCACAGTTTTTGCCCTTTAAAGATGGTTGACACTTCTCAATTTGAGCAACTGGCAAACTGAGTTGGAAGGGCTGCCACAAAAAATTTACCAGGTGCTCAGAGCCTCATGCTATTCCTTAGCTTCTGTTTACCAACAGTCTACCCAAAAATATTAAAAAATGAGCTGCCATTTTTTATGCATCCCCTGCTCCTGCTGCTCCTTCTGCTCCTGTGCTGTCATCTTATTATTTTTCTCACAGACAACTCTGCCAAAAAGTGTGCTATGGAACTTGGCTAAGAGCACGCCGAGTACTCAGCAGAGCTCTGAGTGCACGGAGGGGTTAAAATTTGATCAAAGTTCAAAGGCAAAGGCTAAGAAAAAAAAATGAAGAGCGCACATACGTAGGTATGTGTATAACATGCAAATTGGCACTCGCAAATTACGACATATGCAAAAGGAGTCCCTCGGGGGGCAAGAAAAGTGGCAGTGGAGGCCATTTGAGGACCTGCCATGTTTGCCAATTTAGACACACTTTGGCCAAATTTGATTAAAATCTTGCAACTTTTGGGCAAAAGTGTACACAAATTTGCACTTCTAGTTTGTGTAAACTTTCCGCGGACCTTAATGCCTGAAATTAAAGGGAATTTCGAATGTTTTTTGATGAAATTATAAACATATAAACGATAGCATAACTAAATGGTATTAGATGTTCCGTTTCTATGTTAATTAGACTTTAAGGATTTCTGGTATTTATTTTTAATAACTTTTAAGCACACCTATGTTATAAATTTTCCAATAACAGTGGTGCCGATAATCCGTTGGAAATCACTGTATACTTAGCTGATTTTCCGCTTTGAATTTAGTCAATTATGTTGCTTTTTAATCAATTTTATTGTGTTGATCGGCAGTAAAGTATTTATATTCTAAATGCACTGCATTTTCGGTAAGTAAAGAACTTATTTTTTATGGTCAGGGTACATAAAAATTTCGTATTTTGTGCCAACTTAATTTGTCACAGAACGCAAAGTCGTCTTCAAGACGCGAAAGAAAACAATTCATGTTAAATAAATTGCACGCAAATAGAAGAAAAGCAGAGATACAAACCAGAAAGAGAAAGAGAGAGAGCGGGAGATAGAGAAGGAAATAAAATAAGATTTCATTTTTTCAGTTGCAATACATATGCAAATATATATACGTTTATATGTATGTGTCTGAAGGAGCAGATAGAAGCAAAGCTTCTGTGCCACTTAAACTCCTCTGCGCAAGGACTTTGCGCTGTTTCTCATCCTTGGCAAGGAGTTGGCATTTTACTTTTCTACTTTGTGGCTTACTTGCCTTTTAGCTTTGGCCATTTTGTTGTTGACTGTTTTTAATAAAAAGGCAAAAACAAAAACAAAAACAAAAAAAATACAACATAAAAGCGCATAGTTATAAATTTTGCAGGCGCAGTCAAAGCGCATTGTTTGGGCTCTGAACGCGAGGTGCGTGAAGAGTGTGGGAAATTGGGATTTATAGAGTTATGTACTTATATATTTCGCAGCACAACGCTAGTAATGGGAGTGTGGAAATGGGGAAAGGGCAAAAGAATGGGCAAAATGAACAAAATGGGATTGAGAAATGAAATGGTGGCTTTGAACGTTGCACGCAACTTAACCGTTTGCTGTCTTCAACTTGCAGCGAGTCATAAAGGTAAAATCATAAACAGAAGTGGGTCTGCCAAGAGTCTAGACTCTAGACTTTAGACTATGAACTGCACGAATCTCAACCTCTTTACACCAACTGCAAAAAAAAGAAGAAGAAAACTTGTAATAATAATAATAATACAAAACTTTTGGGATTGGCAGTAAAATGTCTGCAATTTATTTTTATTGCCTCACAGCGGTCAAAGTTTATTTTCTAAAGAAAATTTATGAATTAATAGAAAAAATTCCAGGGGCTAAAGTGCTTGCACTTTTATTGTATGATTATTGCTCCCAAATATACAATATATTTCTTAAGATTTGCATTGAATTCAAATGTTTTTTTATTTTCATCTTTCGGTCATTTTCAATGTTTATCGATTTTTGCTTCCCAATTTTAGCATTGTGGCTTCTGTTTTTCATCACAACCCCAATTCCAATTACTAGCCCAAAAAACTAAGCCACCCTATACGGTTTCAGTCAAGTGTGTAGCATAAAGAGAAGCTGCTGCTGTATTTACAATTCGATTGCCATGGCAATCATAAGTGTAGCCATGAGCCCGAAAGTATGCAGTGAATATTTTCAGTGATAGACAAAAATGCACTGAATGTTTTAGACCCTTAAAAAATGAGAGATAGTAGTAGCTCAAGTATATTGGATTACATTAAAGATATATACTATTTCAATTTTTAACGACTAGAGACTAGAAACATTCATGTTTAGCTCTGTAAGTATTTGATATTTTGATTGCAATTCTAGAGCTTTCTTTAAGTTAAAAGCTCTGCTAATCAGCCTTGTGTCTAGTTTAATATTACATTATGCTTTCACTTGGCGCGCATTGAGATCTATCGAGTGCTCATGTAATTTTCATTTGACCCAAATGACCTTGTGAACTTCATGAAAATATTAAAAATTCAAAGCCCACTTTGCCGTTGCAGTCTGTAGAACTTACTTTGGTATTCCCATTAGGCATTGAGTTCGATATGAAAACCTTTGATTGATTGTAGGTCATGTAGACGTTGCGGCATTTCTTAAGCTTGGCTGCCCTGCAAATTTTAAGGGCTTTAATTTTTGATTGTTGCAGTGTAATGTTGGAAAGTAGAAAAGTACAAAGTTCTCAATACCCCACGCCATCCTTTAGGCCATTCATTTCATTAAAGCAAGACAATATGCGGCTTTTGTAAAGAGTTTGCAGCTGCAGCTGCTGCTGCCACTGCCGCAAACCACAAACTGCAAATGAGTATAAGGAGATTGGCGGCACACACACACACACACATACATACTTACACCATACTCACACCTGTCAGGTTTCTTTACATCTCGGCTGCTGTGCCACAGCCTTGAGGCCTTTAAGTGCACCAATGCCGTTGGCATGACGTGCGTGCGTTTTCTTTATTCTTTTGAGGATTTTCCAGCTTTCCCAGCCGCTTGTCAGCATATAGTAGTCTTTTTTCATCATGTGCTTGACAAGCACAGCCTTTTGCTACGGCTAATATAACAAGACCTGATGCTGATGCTGTTGCTGAGACTAAGAACTGCAACTGCATTGCGCAATGCCGCAAAACTTTCCAACGTAAATCCCTTTTGTCGCATTAACTGCTAACTTTTTGCAACGCATAGAACGCGACAAACTTTGTTTACAACTCACAAAATACAAAAAAAAGTATACAGAGAAAATGTAGAATGAGTAACTCAAAGACAGGTAGTAGTAGCTCACAAATTCCCAGATCCCTTTCGGAAAATTCTGCATCCTCTCAAACATGCATTTGTCAAATCAAAATTTTATGGTCTCGTCACATTGTTGCCCTGACAACGAAAACTGCTCAAGGAATTTTATCGTCTCGAGTGCACTTTTTATGGTCGACAGCAAAAAGTTTTTTTTGGGAATTATAACTTTCTCAAGCTGTATGTGACACTCATTTTTCAAAAAGCCAAGACCATGAGTTGATTATATAAAATTTTTTACATATTTCAAACAATGGAGTTATGTTGTACCTAATAAAACAGAGAATTTTAAAAGTTCCTCATACAATTTTAATGTAGAAATATTATTAATATTCTGTTCTACAGTAGTTTTCAAATATTATTTGTACTGCCGAAGAGAAAAATAATATATTTACTCAAATACTAAATTATTCCATCAACAGAAGTGTTCATCACCATAAGAAAAATTTCACTGCATACTTTTAGGCAACTACTTAAAATCAATACCTTTTTTATAAGAATTCAAAATTTACTATTTTAAAATATGTTTTTCATTTGTGTAAAGTAAAATTTCTTTAATATAATTTGTTTACATTACTCATTAGGTAGTCACGTTGTTTACACTATGTTTTCTTAGTAAAGTGTATAAAAAGTTCGTTGTTTTTGTCAATTCTATGTTGATTTCTTGTTTATGGCCTTGCTCTTGACAGCATTCAGCGCCTTCTTAAATGGCAACTAATTTGTGAACGCAATTTGCTTTTTATAACTAAATTCGCGTTTAACTCTCAGTCTGCTATGCCTTGTGCCGGGATCCTCGCTCCTCCCTCTCCGTTTTGCAATTTGCAATTCTTGACAACTCGACAATGACGTAGCAATTATGGCAAAGCCGTAAAGAAGGCAGAGCTACCAAAAGTTACGACACTCTGTCTCACTCCCCTTGCTCTCTCTGCCACTGTCTGTGTGTCTTATCTGTGAGCATTTATCAAAAATCGCATTTTCATTCGTACTCCGTTGGGCGTTAATTGCATGGGACAATAGTGCGGCAAATGAATTTGTACAACGGATAATTGTTTTGGCTCAGTGAAACTTATTTGCTCTACGCGTTGGGTGTTTAATTTTGTGCAAATAGAGATCTGAAAAACATGCTCCACACCCGCACTCTTACTCCAACACTTTCCACAATCCCTTTCATTTGACGCTGAAGCACTCAAGCACTCAACTCAACTACCAACCAATTCGCTGTCTAAACAAATGTCGTGAACCCAACGCGCTCATATTTCAGAAAAAGGGGCGCATAAATTTATGCGGAATCTATTAGGCAGGGAGAGTAAACCCTTTTCAGCATTCCAGACGAGATGTCGTCTGCGATGGCGAATCCAAATGCGAATGTTGTTTGTTGTTGCTCCCCCCAAGTCTCCCCCTTTTATTTTTTTGGCATGTTTTTTGGGTTGTTCTACTCTATTTATATGAACGGACGATGGATTTCATTTCATTTGTGTTTCATTTCCATTTGTAAGTGAAACTTAAATTAACTTTTCATATTTTACCAATTTTGATATTTGAATTTTGAATGAAGGGTTCACCTTCTTGCTACGTTTTCTGTGACGTCAGCACTGGTATAAATAGATGTAGTAATTTTACATAAAATAACTTATATTTCTTTATCATATTAAACTAAATCAGGTCTATAAATTAATGATAACTTTACACATACATTTTGCTCATATCTTCATAAAGTCATCAAACCTGTTAGATATTTATTTTGCCTCATAACTTACTTGAGAGCAAATGAGAAACTTTAGCGCATCGATGTCAGATAAAGTGCTAAAATTTATGAAAGTACATTTTGGGTTGATAAGTTGTTTATCAAACTAAGGGCGTTGCTTATTACGAAATTGGCCAATGTTGGATATAATAAATTTTTAATATATATCACCTTACTCACACTTGAGAGGAATCCACACCCACTTCGGGCAATCTGGCACATGTGAAACTTCTCCAAAGGTCGTGGCAGCAAACAAAGCTCGTATATTTGGCTGGTAATTGAAAAAGCGGCCTGTGTGTGTACATTTCAACGTTTTTCTTTACTCTTGCTGTTGTTTTATATATGTATGTTTTTTTTTTTTTGGCAGTGCTTCCTTGAAATACACATACGTATGTACACTCCCCCTCTTGGCAGTGGTTTGTGTCAAGCTCTGGCTAAAGCCCAGAGAACTCCAGTGGATTTCATCTCACCTCTTGGGCGCCACTCGGCGAGTCAGAGTCGGAGTCGAGGCGACGCCAAACAACATTCCAATTGTTGTATAATGATGTACACAGTGCGGCCAGTGTTATAGAAGGGATAATAAAAAAAAGCAATGTTATTGTTGTTGTTTGGCCAGGATCGTGCAATAGCTAACGCTCTACACATGTTAGGGATACAATGGTGGGACACTCGTAAATAAATCGTGTCAGTGGGTAACAAAAATTCATTCATTTCATATTTTGCTTTATTTTATCCCTACTTGTTCCCACTCTCCCTACACAGAAACACACACACACGACTGTAGCTAGCCACATTTACTGTTATTTTTGTACGCGCACAAAATATTTTTACTCGTCCAGCGATAGGGGAAAAAATAATAAGAAGTTGATCATACTTCAAGCTGCGTACCACTGAAGAAGAAATATACCCTGCGATTTGTTGGCAAAGTTTATTTGTTAGCAAAACCTATTTCATTTAACATTCAGTGAAGTTAATTTATGGAAATGTATTTTCAGATAATGTATTTTATGTAAAACTTACATGTTTCAACATATAGTTTTATTTTCATTTATTTATTTGATATAGAACTGATAGCTATTAAGATTTTGTATATTGTATATAATTTGAGGAAATTAATTTTCATTTATTTATTTAATTATTATTTTGAATTAAAAATAATATCTATGGTTAGAATTCTTACAATAGCAGTAAAATAAAATTAATCCTGTCAGGCATTAGATCTTTTTATGTCGAGTTTATAAAAATTTACTTTGTTTTTTAATCATTTTTTTTTAAATTTAAAATTAACAATTAGTAACATGTTTCGATGAACATACATACATGTCTTATTAGGTAACTGATCAAATATATGAATTTCCGCGTGCTTTTCTGAAAAACACCCTTTCCTATTATTTTAACAAATTCAATTTTGATCGGATTTAGTGTGGACTTAGGAGAAATTGAAGTGCTCTCACGTATTTTGAAGTTATTATAGTTTACTTCAAGATATATATAGAACATGTTGGCTTTTATACGCTCTGCACTCGGCATTGCAAAGTTCTAAATTGTTTTGCAAAGGGTATCAAATGCAACTGACTTTTCATATGTGTACTTATATCTCTCTCTAGCTTACTCTCTTGCTCTCCATCTCTTCTGCTCTATCGCTGTGTAAGAGTGTTGGTTTTGTATTTTTATATCAGAGCGTCGAAAACATAAAAGTCAGTGCTAAAGGGCACAGACAGCGAGCAGCCGTTGCCCGTGTTGTTGCGTTCTGCACAGTGTCCCAAAAACGGTTAACAAAACTGCGGACATCAATTAGCTGACACAAAAAGCCAATTACGTACTGTGCTAACAAAAAAATGGAAATAAAAAGCAAATAGTCACAAATTAAGAGGCAGGTACAGAAAACAACATGGTGTCACTTAATCTACAGGCCTAAAAGTATGCAATGTGTGTGCTGCAGCTTTTTGTTATTGCAGTTATTTATTTAAAACCACTGTGCATCATATATTTTGGTGGTCGTTCGTATTTTTTTGATAAATGGTCTACTCTTTTATCATCTTGCTCCTGAGCTTTCGCGGCGGCTGCTTTTGCGTTCCATTTCATACCATGCCCGTGTCCCATTCCATTCCATTTCGTTTCGTGCTCCGTGCCGTGCTTTCGTGCCCCCCTATAAACCGTGGAAAGATAAAATACGTTTTTCATTTGGCCGCCTGGTTACAGTTTTGCTGCAGTTGCTACGTTTCTTATATTGTTTTTGTTCCTGTTTTGCTAGTGTTTTTTTGTATTTTATTTTTGTTCACTGTTTGGTACTGTTGATTTTTTGTTAGCCAGGCAATGTTTTTGTTTTTCTTGCTGTTTCTATATTTTGTTTTTGTTTTATTTTTTTTGTTGTACCATTTTTTGCCAGATTGTTTTGTTTTATGCAGCGAAGCGCAAAAAATATTATTTTCGGTATTTTGTGATTGCCTCCGTTGGTTGTAGCTTGTGTTGTTGTTATTGTTGTTGTTGTGGAAGTGGTGACTTTGCAGACACGAACTCCACCTAGACATTGAACATGGCAATGGTTACACTGTTTCTCTGTCTCCAGCTCCAACTCCAACTCCAATTTCATTTCCATTTCTATCTTCAACTCCATCTCCATCTCTATTTTCATCTTCATTTCTAGCTTCTTACTCATTTCTAGCTTATAGCTTGTTTTACTACTTAGTTAATCAGCTAATTTAAAGTTGTTTGCCAAGGCAAAAGACTTTGAAGAGAGTCGTATATGACTGTGTGTGTTTACGGCTTAAAGTTACGGCTAAAAGAGAGTGTTGCATTTCAAGTAGTGAGTAAATTTCACGTGTAAAAATGTTGTGGCAAATATGTTGCTTTATGTTTTTTTTAGAAATGAAAGCTACACACACTTCACGCTAGGTAAGAAAACAGTTACCAGTATCTATAAAACGTGTAAATTGTCTTAGAATACTTGGTAGTAAATGCTTCATTTAAACTACTTTCGCATAATCTACTCACAAGCAAGTACGAACTCTGTTATACCAATTTAGCACATAATGCAATTGCCATTTGCCTAATTAGACTCCTTTAAAATGTAGCAAAGGATGTTATAAGTTCGTGCCGATAATTCACAATTATAATTGGACACGCAGACGACTCCAATTATTTATAACAATCATATCCTTTACTACATAAAAAAATAATAATAAAAAGCGAAGAATTTTATTTTTTGTGTGCCAGACGAAAGAATGAAGAAAATTGTTGAGGCAATTTTCATAAATAAGCATTAAAAATATGCCAAGTTTTATTATTAAATGCTAGGCAAGCCAGACAAAAGTGCAAGGCACGTGCTCCGCAAAAAAAGACACACATCCTTTGAAACACACACACTCTGAGAGACACTCATACACACACTTGAATCAACTTGGTATTGGAAGTGGCCGAAGGCAGTCGAAACAAAAGCCACAAAATAATGTGCCATGAAATGGGAATTGTTGTTGTTGCCCCTTAAGCCCGAACTATTCCATTTTCGGAGCTGAAAGAGTCGCCAAGTTGCAAGTGGCTGCAGCAAGCAGCATGGCTACGTTTCAGTGCATCTTGGTGGCACCACCAACATAGAGCACAGCACACAACACACAGCGCAACGCACCACTGAAAAACACCTCCAACCACAACGCACATTGGCGAATTTTCTGCAGCGTAACTTTGGAGACGCCTCCGTTCCGCCTGCTGCCTGTCACTCTCACTTTGGACTTGACTTTGCTAGAATTTTTCAATTACACTACTTCAACTTAACGGGGGCGTGGAGATGTGAAAAGGCTACAAATAAAAAAAAATACTACTAAGAATGCTGGAATTTTAAAGGCATGACTGTGTAATGCCTAGTTTTTATTAATTGGTGTTTTAAGGGTACAACTTTCGTACCTAGCGTGAACGTGGGAAAGAGAACAACTGAGAATTTTAGATCTCAAGTACTCTACTGTTAGGTGTTTGGTTTGTGGTATTTAATGTATTTTTGGGGCTAAGCTTTCGTACCTAATGTGAACTGAACCAGAAAAAAAGTATATATTAACCAATTTAACCGATTTTAAGATATCACGACGATTTAAACAGTTTTACAACCGATGGTTGGTTTCTAATTTAATATTTCTTAGACTCTCCTTAGAATCTTTCAGCACAGAAACATAAGCCCCTACTTTATTTTAATTGCTAGGCACTATGCAGCAAACAAAGAGACAAACTGGTAAAGTAACACCAACGTGTGGCAAAGTGGCACCACTGTGCTGGGGCTTGTTGCAAGCAGTTTAAATCTTAAAAAATACTTTAGCTGCTTCGCTGCAGCAGCGTCTATGGCACGGGGCAGCATCGGAAGAGGCATGGGGCATGGTTTGCGCAACGCATTCAGCAGTTGTAGTTGCAGTGGCAATCGCTGGATGCGTTGCGTGTTTTCTGCCAGGAATTTGGTTTCGCATTCGTTTGGATAATGGCAAAACGGCAGACGACAGTCCCAACTACTACCAACATGTCCCTTCTGCCCCACACATACGCTGACTATGCAGCAAAATTGTATTGCGCACTATACTATAAAGTCAGGTGGAAAGTAACTCAAGGGGACAAAAGGGGGAGGGTGGAAGTCTGGTTTGGCGGGTGGCAACGACGCGTGCTGTTGCCCTGGTGATTTTCATGTTACAAAGTCGCCACATCGTCTGTCGCTTGTCGTCTGTGTTGCACAAAAGGGATTTGTTGTAGTTGTTCTTGTTGTTGTTGTTGTTCTATACGCTCGGTTGGCAATTCTGCGGAGAATTCCGAGTGGGCGTGGCATCGTCCAGGTGCCTTTTTGGCTGATTTTCAGCAGCATGCGGCAGACGGTGGCATCGTGTTTAGAAATGGTTACAAAATGCGTAATTAGCGTTATGCAGCAACCTTTCGGCATGGAACGCGTATGTGAATTGTGGATGAGATTCACGGTGCGTGATAATGGATATCCTTTCTAGCATCTCCATACTGCGAAATAGTGTGACCAGCTTTGAGTGTTTTCTGAAAATGATAAAGGATGTGAATGCTAGACTTAGGTGGTATGTTTGGCGATGAGTTCTTTGAATTTTAACATGCTATTCAGTGTCTGTTTTAAGAGTCTATTCAATTTGATAACCAAAAAAGTTACTAAAAGCAAAAAAAAAGCATCACAGACAAAAATTAGCCTGCTAAGCATACCAGTCCATCTTATTAAAATATAGATCTCTGGGAGTTTAAGAGCTAGACCCAAGAACTTGGTCATGTAGCTGCGTTGAGACCAAATACTCATAGCACTTATCTGAAAGATACTTTTCACTATAAATTTCAGGCATATTTGTTTCAGATTGAACAAGCAGATGACCAATCTAAATGTTCTCGTTATCTAAAATCCAAACTAACTTTAAAGCTATATTTTCAGCTACGAATTGGAGCTTTTCAATCCCATTTATTGCAACTTTGACTATTATGAAAGTTTTTAAATAGGTTTTTCAATGCCTAAAATTTTCCCCGAAATAACGAGAATTATTGAACCCAAACCAAAAGGGTATTTGCTTTTAATCTGAACACTTTGCTGCCATGCCAACTACTTTTATTATTTGCTTCTTTTAGACTGTATCAATGTCCAGTATTCTTGTAGTTTAGGGCTCCCTAATTGTTTTTCAAATCAAAAAGTTCACAGAATGCCATAAAAAAAGGGAAACTCCAATATCTAGTTTAGTCTACAACACTCACACACTACTGTTAAAATATGTCAGTCTTAGATTTTAGGCATTTCTATGTTGTTGTTATTGTTGTTTTCATTTCCATTTGTATCTCTGTTGCTCTATCAGTCTATACTCTGTGATATCTATTGGATGGCCTTTAATTCGTTTCTGTTTTCTTGTTGATGTTCAGGAAACACAATGAACGTCAAAGTGGGGCCTTGGCAATTTCCGTTGCGTTATCGAAAACGAATAAACAATAAAAGCGAGCAACTATGAAGAAGGAAACCCCAATGCTAGAGATGTGCGCGTGACTCGTGACACGTGAATAGGAGCAGAAGCAGAAGCGGGAACAGGAGCGGCAACTGAAGGGCGTTGATTAGGAATTTTTGTTCTATACTTTTTGGAAGGAAAATAGAGGTATGTTTAGAAGAAATTATATTATTTTAAACTAATCTTTTAAATACTTTACCTTTAATTTTCTAATAGAGACAATTTTATTGAATTCAATTCAAAACAGAATTTTTTTGTTTCTATTTTTAATACAGAATTTTATTTCTAAAAATATTCGGATTCATTTCTAAACAAATACTAAAATAGTAAAAAATAAAAAAATATACAAAAATAAAGAAGTAAAAATATAAAACAAATTTATATTAAATTTGAAAGTAAAATATAAAATTTGATCTATTAGAAAAACAGACATTTAATGAAAGATCTTCTAAATACTTAAACAAAACACTAAAATTAAAATATATTTTATAGATTGTTTTAAAAGCATTGAACTTTAGAGTTACAGGAAAATTTAAGGTATTTTTTTTAAATTTTTAAAAATCAGAAATGGATTATTTATCAAGCACTTTGATTTTAAATATATGTAGTTAATTTATCACTTATGCTTAAATTTTGTTTAATTAGTAATAGCAATTTCATAGAGCTGATGTTCGTTTTACGACACTGAGATTTTATTGCACTCGTGTCATCACTAATCCCTTTTGAATGTCTCGCACACACATGCAAAGCAACTCGTCTTTTGTGCCTCACAGACGAGCGAATCGTTTTGTAGTAGTCTCAATTTTTCATTCTACTTTCTTTTTTTTCAGATTCTTTTTTTTTTTTTTTGTATTTTTATTGCTTTTACTTTCAGTTTACGTGCGACTTAAAGTGTGAACTTGCAGAAAGGGTTAGGGTTATGCGGCAGAGGGCAGGGGCCATGAAGGTTAGCGGGACGAGGAGCTGAACTGGGATGTCCTCAAATGACATGGCAAACGAATAGTTTGAAACGAAACTTTTTTGCTCTTCTCTCCGCTCTGCTTTCTATGTGTTTTTTTCTCTCTAGTCGTTTCTCTGTTTATGTGCAAACTGGCGCCGGACTTTAGTGGCAGTGGCAGTTTTGTCTGGCGAGTCAGAGTAATAAAAATACGCAATGCCGGGGTTACGGAATTTCTTAAGCAAAAGGATAGGAGGAACTTGGGGAAGGGGGGTGGAAAAGGGTGTGTTGCCCCTGGACCACATTAGAATGCAATAAATGTTTGTAGTTATCAAAATGTTGCAGGGTTCAAAAAATGTGACACATACGAAAGCAAATTCGAATGCGAATGCGAACTCGAGTGTGTTGCGACAGTATAAGAGTTTTAATGTGACGCAATGTCAGCTCAATGGAGTAGAGACATGGGGTGACGGAGGGGATGGAAAAGAAAGAAGCAGAGCTAAAGGAACGTGCCAGTCAAAGGCACACGCTTAATTTGCTGATTGACATGCATAAATTTCCGGAAAAGCCGACGACACGATGGCGACAATGATAATCATGTTGGGGATGACGATGATGATGATGATGATGTCGACAGTCGATGGTTACAATTGCGAGTTGAGTTTTAATCAGCGGACTTTCGTTTTCACATTGCGGTTACACCGCAACACACCGAACATCACAGCCAACGACCATTTGAGAGGACATCCGCTTCGTTTGATTTCCGGCATGTGATTGAGTGCACAGCGATTGAAAGTGCGACTACTCTGCTGATGACGATGGCGATGCCGATGACGATTACTGCTATAGAACGTTCCATAGGGCGTGCAGATTCCATCCGTTACCAAGTTGCTGTTGCATTTGCCCTCTCTCTCTCTCTCTTTTGCCCTGTCAACCCTCATGTGCTGCGCATTCATTAAGCGATTAGCACGTTACGTGTAGCGATTAATTTGCTGGCTTTTTCGATAACTAGGCATGCATGAAAAAAGGTATCGAATTACAATTTAGTTGCGTGTCAATTGGAAATCACTGTTTTAACTTGACTGTACCAGCTGTAGTTTTAGAGTTTTTAGCCCCATACAAACGCGATTATATTAGATTAGCCTATAATTGGCATTTTCAATTTGCAAGTCTTTGAAAATTTAAACCAATTATTGCTATGCCATAAGCAATCAACAATTAGCAGCTGTTAAATTTTGGTGCTATCATAGCTCAAGCTGATAGATTCTAATATATTTGATCCATTGTAGCCCACTGTTTCCCACCAATGCCTTTACTGTCTACATTTTGTTAAGTTTAGTTAATAGTTACCTAACAGGCTAGACAACTTTATGGTTTTACTTTTAAGAGCCTATCATTGAACAGCTTGTGTAGTTAAAGTTGTTAATTTTTAATTGGCATGGCAACGATAAGTCAACGACTACATCTATAACTATAACTTAGCCAGGCTCATAATAAAAAGTGGCAACAGCTTCTCGTCTCTATGGCTTCCGTTATGACTGTGTGGCAGGCATCATTGGCAACTAGCTGGCAAGTGGCACGTTAGGGTTTTCATTACCCAAACCCTTAACTCATCACTCTTTCTCTCTCTCTCTCCCCCCGCTCAACACTCTTTGCCTGCCGTCTTTGCCGCACTTCATTTGAGACTTTGAACTGTAAATAGACAACGTGTCTGCTGGAGAATGGAATTGGGTTTTTGTATAGTTGTGTAGTGTTGGTTATGGGACATAGAAGAGAGTGGGTTTAGTCTGTGGTGTGTGTGGGTCGTCTGCATTTCACTTTTCACATTTTCCATCATCAACCTTTGCCGACTTTGCTTTCGTTTTTGCTGCTGCTGTTGCTGTATTTGCATATCAAATTAAAAGCGCCCGAGTAATTTTAGCGCTTTCATAGAGCGATAGATAGAGAGATATACGAGAATAAAGGGAAAGAATCGGTTAACTGGGTTTGAGTTGCCTATTATGGGTGGCTGTAACGGAAACGGAAGTTTGCATAACCCCCATTCCAACATATACACACAAACCTACACACACACAAAACATGTCTCGCTTTTCCGGCTCACATTGTCTGATGAGGCACCCGCAGCTGTGAAATAAATAAAATACACGTTAGGATGCTAGCATTTAAAAGCTATAATTAAAAAGCGACCAAACACTCAAACAGTCAGTACGGACAAACAGTCCGCAGTCAGTCCCGTATAGTAGTCACTGCCGTAGACCAAACGAATCAAGCTAGACGAGGAGAGAATCCGCTATAGCTGTAAAATATTCAAATGCCGCCCACGACATACAAAATGGCGCATAGACGTGTAAAAACAGTTAGCCCTCAAAACATATCTACGTGTCTCTCTCTTCTCGTCTCTCTCTCTCTCTATGTCTGTGTGTGTGTTTGTGAGCGCTGAATTGAATTGTATTTGTCTGTGTCTCAGTCGCAGATTATACACGTCGCTGTCTGTGTGCCGGTGTTTCTGCATTTTAAAGTACTCACTTTACAGCAAACACAGTCAAAATCATGTTCTCTCTCGTACACCCTACAAATAGTTGCGATTATGTTATGGAAATGTGACAGTGACTTTAGCTTATTAGCTAGCTAATAATACATATTTAAGGGACATTTTGTAATATAGCTAATTAAGATACTTAGTTCAATACAAAATTTACTGGAGGCATAAATTAATATCCCAAGTTTTCTGTATAGAAATTACAAGTGCCTTAAAAAAAAAACAAAAAAAATTAACATAAATTTTTAAATATTACTTAACAGAAATTAGGTCTTTAATCAAGTAATTAGGATTTATTTTTAAAATATTTAGTAAATGTATTCGGGGTTCCAATGGTTATATGGACCAAAAATTTTCAAATTGATTTAATTACAACAGGTTTATTTTTAATCAAATAAATTCTTTATTTAAAACTACCTTCGAAATCTTCGCTTAAAAGTTAAATAGTAATATAATTAAATTAAATAGTAATATAGATAATTATCTTGCTGTCCGCTAAGTGAACGTGTGTCTCTTCTATTCCTGTTGCATTCGGATTTGCAATTTGAGCTAACTTGTCGCCTGGCTGACTGCCTGTCTGTCCGTCTGTTTGGCTGAACATCCTGTTGGCTGCGTGTGCCGGCGGCGGAATGGGCGCTTTATTATTCAAGATTATCCTGCGGGTATTAAAGTGCCGTACGCTATGTTCGCCGGTGTGCGTATTCCCCCTGCGCTCACTGTGAACATCGATGACATGTTTGTGTCGCCAGCATGTCTGCAAACCAAAATCAGAATCCAAATCAAAATCAAAATCAAGCACAACTAAAATAGACCTCGTTTCTGGTTTGAAGCCCGCAGTTTTTGGTGTCTTATACAGCTGGGAGAAGACGTTGCTTTTATGTTTTGTGGAACCGCGAAGACTTTTGCTTAGGATGATGTGTCTGCCGGTTGAGGTTTCTAGTTACATAATTTGATTAGTTGTAGTTGGAAATTAGTCGAGCACATTTTGAGCCCATCATCATCATAAATATTTCAAAGCTTGTCTACTGAAAGTCAAGGCAAGCAACTAGCGGTGTATTTATCTACTTATTGTAGGCATACACATATATATATACACAATGATTTATGAACTGTCTTGTCTGCTTAGATTGGCAGTGGAGCGTGTGATTAGCCCTGACATGTTATGTCAATTTTCCAAATCATTTTCTCTCCAACTCCAACTCTCCTTACTCACTGTCTCCTTTTATTTTTCTTGGCTGCTTCAATCAAATTCTCATTCTCTAAAGTCTCGAACTGCAAAATCAAACAACTGGCCGTAAAATCCTTTAAAAACTTGCCAGAACAGCGTTCTTTCATTAGGCTAACAATGGCGACGTCGCTCCTGCTGATGGAATTAGTTTTATTTTTGAAGGGATTTTATTCCGCTTTTGGCCGAGAGCTCGTGCAAACCATTTAAAACGCAGATTGTCATCCATTAAGAGATTAGAAATTTTCAAGGGTGTTTTTTTTTTTGGGTTTGTGTGTGTGTGTGTGGGTGTGTGTTTGGTTTTTTTTCTTTGTTTTCTGTTGCTTTTTGATGGTCTTTGTCTCTGCTGACTGCCTGCCTCAAATGGCATGAGTTTTGCAAACAGTCGCAGCATACAAACAATCGCTTACACACACACATGGACACACACCAAGTGGACATACGTTGGGTCGTAAAAAATCAGCAATCGTTTGGGGGCAGGAAGCATCAGCAAGTTTCACATAAAAATCACTTCAAATGTCATATTACGTAGCTGCAGAGTCGAGAGTCACGGAGCCAGGAGCCAGGAGCCGGGAGGAACAGGGACAATTGCCATCGAATTCGTATCCGTATCGGAAAATTGAAATCTGTGCGAGAGAGTTTTGTCTACTTCAAGTCAACGCTAGAGAGCTCCCGATGGCCAAACGTATAAGTTTTTCCGTAGGAATGCGGTGGGGTGTAGGGAGCGAATCATCCACCCATACAATACATATGCTTGACGTAATCCTTTTTTTTTTTTTTGTTGCAGCACTTTGTCCTTTGCTTGTTCACAGGATTTTCGACAAATTTTGTCTGTTTTGACTTTGCCGTTTTCGTATTCTTCTTCTTCTTCTCCTAGATCTTGTTGTTGCTGTTGTTGTTGTTGCCCTGTTCGAAATCATTTTCAATTGCTTGACCATAGGAAATGGGTGCTCATATTTTAAGTAGTGGCAAGCAAACTAAGGAAACTTCTTGCTTACTGTTACGCTTCAACAATGCTGCACGAAAGAGTTAACTTGCACATAGAATGAATAGACAGACAGACGGACGGACAGACAGGCGGACAGGCAGACAGACAGACGCACATACGTGTCTGTGTGAATATGCAACAAAGAGCTTATTGTATTCTGCTCAGTTCAAGTATGAGTCTTAGTTTGAGTTTGAGTTTAAGTGAAATGCCATGCTACTTGAAGTGTAATTGCATTAGCTAAGTGCCTGCAAAAACCCTAACTGTATTTATTTCAATGTTCAATTGCATTCTCTCACAGCATTTTGGCTTTAAAACGGACATTTAAATTGGCAATTGATACAAAACGCATTAAACACATAAAGTTAATTGAAGCGAATGTCGTTATGGGCTACAATCAGTTGGCATGAAATAATATTAAAGGGAAAATGGTCAAATAATATTTAACACAAAATTATCTGACATTTTTTTATTACTGATATACATAATCCTAAACATTAAGTCTTATCCAATTCCTAAATTAGTTGTAATTCATAAAAAAAGAATAAATTTGTTTAAAAAAACTATTAGAAGATAAGAAGAAAGCGAACTTAAAAGCGAACTGGCAAAACACTGCATTGTGTTCAGTGAATAGTTTGTGTAAACGTTTACAACAAAAGTGTTAGTTAATAATGTTAATATTTTGTACACTGCACAAAAAAATAAAGGCTAATTGGTTTGCAGAATTTTGGCACCATGTTGAAGTGCAGCCGAAGGCTATTTGTCGGTCTGTCGGCAGCGTCATAAGGTAATTTGCCCCAAAAATTGCGCAGTATGCAGAATTTTATACCGCAATAGTATGTGTGTGTTTCTGTGTGTGTGTGTCAGTAAATATGCATAGTTTGCAAGCATGTTTAGAAGCTTTTTATTTATTGTTAACAACTTTTTGACAAAAAATTTGTTCAACTTTTTCGTTTCATACAAAATGGATGTCGTTGTTGCCGGCAGCAACATGGCGGCGTTTGTAGATCCAAGTTTTTTTTCGACAAAAGCTTTTTAGTTTCTATTGTTGTTGGCTGTTGTTGCTGCTAATTGTGCATGCTGGATTTGGTAAAGCTTTAAAGCTGCTAAATTTGCACTTGCTTCGTTTATACGATGTTTATATCGTGATATCACTGCATGAAATCCAAAGGCTAATGGCCGATTTCAATTTAAATAATAGAAAATAAAAAAATAGAGGGTATTGCACTGCCAGGCGTGCTCGCCTGAACTAATCTTCCTTCTTTTAAGTTAGAATTCCTTCTAAATTCATATTGTTGATTCATACGATGTTCATTTCTTAAAATCGCGACTTATTTCAAGTAAGTTACAAGCAAACGAAAGTTTTTCTATTCTTATTTTAAGCATTTTCAAAAAGTTTGAATCAGCTTACAGTATCTTGCTCAGTTTTACTTTTCTGCTCGTTTTGCGTTTTCATATTTTGTCGATGTTTTGATTTAATGGCGTGCTCAGTTATCACTTTAATAGCTTGTCAATATCCATCCAGAAAATGCTGTTTCCATTTTCCACACAACTTTCTATGGCAGCCACACACACACAAAATACGTTAACCGTTAGCGTCTTCGTCTTCGTAGTCTGCTGTCTACTTCTAGTTTTCATCATGAATTTTCCAAAAGTTTGCGAAAATTGCAGCAGCAGTAGAGGTGGCAGCAAAGTTCTTATCGCTGTCGCGTCTCAGTCGCAGTCGCAGTCGCAGTAGCAGTGGCAGTCACCGTCTTACTTATCTTGGCATGAAATTTGTTTCCACCAGGCAGAGTCAGTTGAGTAGAGTTTTCTCTACCGTTCTTGTTGTTGTTGTTGTGTTTCACTCTGTCCGTTTCACTCTGTGTGTTCTCTTTCACTGTTCAGTGTTTTCTTGTCAACTTACTCTTGTTAACGGCTCTGCGTTTGTTTTCTTAGGTGCCAGTGCCATTTTAATATGTCCCTAGCCACGCGAAATTGCTCAAGACATGTTTGTTTTTAAACAGATTACATTATTTTATGAACGCATTTTGTTCCTTCTGCTGCTGCTTGCTGCTACTGCTTCTTCTTGCTGCTTGCTGCTGCTGCTGTTGTTGATAATATGCAAAAACTTGGCAAACAATAACACGCACCCACAAAAGCACCAAATGCTGCTAAAAAGTTCCTCACACACCCACACATATACTTACGCTTAAGCATACGCATACAAAAGCTCTCAGCTTGCGTAAACATCGCCTGGGAATATTGCCATAAGTTTCATCGACAAATTAATGACGAGTAACCATAAACATGCATTACATAACAAAACAAAATGCGAATATTTCAAAACGCGGCTTGCCAAAAGCATAGGGAGAGGCAGAGAGAGAGAGAGGGAGAGAGCGGGAGGCAGGGTGTTTGAGTGGAAGAGGAAGAAGAACTGCTTTGTTTTGCAGCGGTTTCTATTGTCGTTTACTCTTTCATGCTTAATGTAAAGTTCATTTCACATGCGAAGCACATTAGCTTTGAGTTGCTCTTGAAAGCTACCGCGAATAGTGACTGCGCCGACAGCCAGGCGACATAATTGTCCAAGTTAATTTACAAAACTGGAGACTAATATTTAATAGGCTAACAAATAACTAATGCCTTGGGTTCGATATCAACCTAGTTAGCTTAAGTACTTATTTTTCGAGAAAACTTCAGATACTACTTTCAACTAATGTACATACTTACGTTTGGATAATAATCTCAATTTCAACTAATTTCTGTAGTTATTTAATATTATTATATTAATCATTAATTTATATGTTTGAGAAGCTACGAAATAAAACACATATAACAATTTAGCAGCAGGAATTCTTCCATATTAGTTTTATTATACAAAAACCATCAATAATTTGCTTAAATGTAAAACTTAAAAGCATATTTTCATACAACTAACGTATTTTTTTTAAAGAATTTATTAAAAACAAATACATATTTATTTATTTTCTAAAATTAATTACAATTTTTAGCAATACAAAATTAAATTTTATAGAAAAGTTTAGCATTAAGCTGCTTGTTGACATACCTATAAAAGCTTTTTAATGCATAACATTTTTAGATTAAAAGTTATATAGCTTTTAAGCAACTGCCTTGAAGTATTCAGTCAAATGGCGTCTGCTTTCATTTGCCACGTTCTAACAACTTTTCAACTTTTGACATTTCGCAATGCACGTCGTGTGTCAAACTAAATAATCGCATTCTTTTTTTTCTTTGCTAAATGTGTGCTATATGTGCTATAGTGCTATATGTACGTATGTCCATGTGTCTCTACTAGTATGCGCACATAGAGCACGTCAAATTGTGTTGACTTGTCGCCTGGGTTCTAGTTCACACTCGCATTCCACTTGCTGATATCCATTCACCTCTGTATCCTCAGCTCTGTCCTCGTCCTCGTCATCGTCTTCATCTAATCCCATACTGACGCACTCCAGACGCTTTACACGTGCTTCATGCCATTGAAGTGGCGGCAACCGGCAACGGGAACAGCGGCAACAGCTCCTTGGCATAATCGCTCAACAACCAACGTGTGGAAGGGGGGGGTGTGGCAAGAGGCAAGGTGGTGAGGTGGCTAGGTTGAAGCAGCTAAGACATTTTATCTGTGCCTTTTGCGTTGCCGTCGCGTTCCGTTGCGGATGCGGAAGCTTGTTGATGCTTTTACCATTTGTTAAGTGCTGCTTGTTGCTCCAGCTGTCGATGCTGAGGTCAACGCTGCAGGTGCTGTTGTTGTTGTTGTTGTTGTTGGTGCTTTTCCACCTGCCTTTTGCCTTCTCTATGGCCTGTTGCTGGTTGGGTTGCTGCTTACTGTTGCTATTGGTTATGTCCTCAGACATGCAGGAACGTATAGAGAGAGGCGCATACATCAGGCTCGGATCACAGACTCCTTCTTTTTATAGTACCTTGGAATTTCTACTCGGATTTTTCAACTTACTACGTGCTATGGCGTTTGCTCTTAGTTGCGCTTAGCGCTATGTTCTATGTTCTATGCTCAATGCGCTAGTGCTAAGTAACTGTTGTTTGTCGATTCGAGTGCACGAAACATCAAACAAAAAAAATATTGGTGGGAAATACTGCACTTGCACTAGCCGACTGTAAAAGACCGTGTACTTACAAGAAATTTATTTATATTAAATGCCGTTTATTCGATTTAGTTATTAAATTTAACAGCATAATGTGTGAGTTTAACTGAAATACTTTACAAATTACAGAACAAAATATGTTGTTGAAAAATATTTTTCTTGAAATTTAATATATGTATAAAAGCTATCAGATGTAGTTGTTCCACTTAAACAAATCTTTGTCAGCTTATAGAGTATTATACTATTCACATAATATAAAATTTTGTAAAGGCTTTCCAAAAATATTTTAGTGTGATTCCTTCTACTCCCTATTAAACAGAAAACTTTTCCGACAAACCCATTGGACCACTCTACTTTTATGTTTAAGTACACTGTCTAAAAAAGAGTGAAGATATCGAAAGTCAGTGCTAAGTTTGCCCTACAGTTCACTCACTATAAGGTGCAATTCAGTCAAAGTTATCATCGAGACGAACTGTACACTACTAAGAAAGAAAATACACTATACCAGTTATGGTTTCTATTTACGGTATGCATTATATTAATTTATGTTTTATTTGTATAAATAAATAAAAAATATATATTACATACTCAAAAATCTTTGAAAATATTTGCTCTAAAGCCCTTTAGAAAGCATACAAAATATTCGTTGTGAAGCTACGACTTCTATTGCTGTTTTATAGTCTGCTTTTGCTTTTTGTCCGTTGAAATTGATACAAAAAAACAAAAAAAAAAAATATCCTGACAAATGGCTGGAGCCAAGGACAGCAGAAACATCAGCAGCTTAAAAGTGCATTTCTCAGTAACGCCAAATGGCAATTTGTGTACGCTACTCTCAAATTACAAGTTTATATATTTGTAGCTGTAGCTTTAGCTGGTACATGTATTTGTATCTGTATCTGTAACTGTAACTTTAGCTGCAGCATCCTCAATCTCTATATTAATGCCAAAAGCCTTTTGGGTGTTGCCAGCAGTTGACTACTAGTACTATTTGAAAAATGTGCATTGCATATTCACCGATTTACCTTTTTCTTTACTTTACAGAGATGTTCGTGTCGGTTTTGTTTACAAGTTGAGCTAGTTGATATGTTCAATCCTCTAACATACAAATTGTCAAGGTGCCAAGCGCCAAATGCAGTACGGATTATTTCCATTGAACACAAATGGAGAGCATCACACTGAACATCAATATCTATTTGCCCGATTGCCAAAAAAAAGTACAGTAATACTCAATGCAATTTCATTTTACTTTATTTTATGTAGTGTTTTTATTTTTTTATGTTTGTTTGTTTATGTGAGTTTGTGGTAAATTTGCAAGCTAAGTAGGTGAATAAATCGTATACGTAATGTACTTAACAGCTTTCAAGAGTGATGAAGAAAGTGAATTGAAATGAAAAGTAATAATTAATAGTCTTTAAAATTAAATTACTTTGAATTCTAATAGTAAATTGTAGTTAGATTTACACCACAAATAATATAAATAATGCCAGCTTAAATTGTACACATTATTAATTCAAATGTTAAACTTGGGCAAACAGGAGTAAATTAGAAGTGATATTGGATTAAGTGGCGGTATGTTTATATGCTTATAATTATCTTTGTTAATTTAGCTGTTTGTTTACCCAACAAACTTGCTTTTAATGGCTTTTCTGGCATTTGCTTTATTTAATTGCTGTTTAAAGCCAAGTTTTATTTGGCATAATCAAGTAATCATAATACTACTGTGTTACTACCTGCTGTTTGCATAAATCCGATATCTTTATTCAAACACAACTGAGAGAGAAAGCTAATTACATTTTGTACACAGATTTCAATTAATTGTGTATTTATTTTAATTGAATTTCTTTCAGTCTCTTCTCCACTTCAATCTCGTGTCTTTGATCGCAAAACTTTTGCTTGCTGAAGCGTTTGATTGACACAAAAGGGTGAAAAACGGTGTGTAATACAAAGCAAAGCATAAAAGCTGTATATATATACACACCCCCCACACATAAACACATATATATATATATATATATATTTGTAGGAATGTCATGACACATGTTTTTTCCAGTGGAAAAACACAAGGTCACCAGGGTTTGTAGGGTTGCCACAAACGTTGTCACGCAAAACGCAAAAAAGAAAGAAAGGTCAAAGGTGGTCAAAGTGTTTGTTGCAGCGGCTCCTTGAGTTTCTCACAGTCCCACTGTCTGTCCCTCTGTCTGTCTGTCTGTCCGATTTGCCGCAGTGTTGGGTTAATTAATTTCTTTGGCCTTGCTCAAGATAAAACAAACTGCGGCTTTTGAGAAAGTTGCCAGTGTTGCCAAAAATTGTAGCACGCCCTCCCACCCACAGCCAAGAAGGCGTGCCCACTAATAAATTACTACACAGAAAAGTCAATAGAATCACCGAATTCATTATAGGTATATAGATCTTTCTCTCTCTCCGTGTGTCTCCGTGTGTTTTTTGGTAATTTAAAGCTTTGTCAGTTTTTATTTGGGTTTTGGGGCGTTGCCATACCCTTGACTTTTGCTCTATCAAGGACATTCCGTAAATAAATGAATTGAATTGAATGAATTGTAGAAATTTACGTAATTTTCTTTACTGCTGCATGTTGAAAATTGTTCACATTATATAAAAAATGTCCCATCATTTGCATAGCTTTTCGAACACTTCCAATTTCCATTACCATCACTCAATCTCCACTTCTCTCTGTCTCTCTCTCTCTCTTCTTCCGTCTTCCTCTGTCTCCTTCTTCGTCGATTCTTTTGCTGGACTTTGTGCTGTGGTCTTCTTTGGGCTTTGTGTCTCTTGTGTCGTCCGGTGCAAATCGTCACTAACGATGCGCGTAATTTTATGGCAGAGAGTTTCTACTTCATTTAAAGTCGCCTCTGCCAGTGGCATAAAATGTTTGCTTTGGGCTTTAGCTAAGACCCAAATGCTGATATGGTCGGTCGGTCGTCTCTATATATACACACACTTTGGTTAGATAATAACTTGTTCAGCTATTTTCTAATAAATTAACTTTGAATGAAGTATAAATCAGCTCAAAGCTTTCGGAGACATGCATAGCATTAGAACAATGAGCCACACTCTGATAGAATTTCAAATTCAGTTTTCACGACATGCAAATGCGCTGCAAAGAAAGAAAAAGAGGGAGAGAGAGAGAGAGTGAGTGTAGGCCTTTCTTTGGTTTGATAATTACACATAGTATATGAAAAGTTGAATGAAAATAATTTGAATAATTCTTAAGCGTAACTCAACACACGCATTGCTAAATTAGCTGTGAAGTCTCAAGTTTGTCAAAATTTTCGGCCGAACGTTGGAATGACAACGACTTCCGTACCATGTGTAATCGCTGTAGGGCATTTGCAAATTGCAAAGTTTTCCACTGTTTTCGGTGCTACTCACCATTAACACTCAAACCCAAAAGTTTTAAGGAGTCCGTGTAGCAAACGGACCTAAAAGCTGAACAATTTTTGAGTTTCTCGTACCGGAAATTGCTCGGGATTGTTCTTAATTTCCCAGACAACAGCGTTGAGCTGATGGCTTTGCTTATATACTAGTTGTTGTTGTTGTTGTTGCTGTGGTTGTTATGGTTGCTCGTGTGCTTGTTGTTGTTGTTGTTAGTGCTGCTGTTGACCGCATGCTTGAGATGGCATCAGTTCCAGTTTTACGCCCCCAAAACACATATGGCTCTAGACTTTTGAGTGATGCACACATGCAGAGATAATTTGTTAGTTGGCTGCACTGGGTGTGTGAGTGTGTGCGGTTGTGCGTGTGTGTATATGTGTGTGTTATCCCTAAAGGCTTGTGCTGCCAATGTGCGTAATGCCGTCGCCCAACTTTTCCCAGTGCATTGATAACAACACAAAACGAAACTTCTCTCTTTTGGTAGTAACTGCCCAGCGGCTTTTGTCGCATGTTTCCAGCTTGATGAGCCAAATAACAACAAAAAAAAAGAAGAAAAGTTACACAACATTGCTTTTACAGTTTGTAACATTCTAAAGCTATTAGAGAACAGAACTTTAAATGCAGGCAGCACAAAGCAAGGGATTGCAACGACAACTTTTAAGAAAGCCCCTGAAATATCCTGGAAAAAACTCGAAGTGGAAAGAATTAAGGGACTTATACTTTAAAAATTAAAATAAATACTAAAAAAAATATATCAGTTTAAAATAAGATAATATAGAAATAAAGTAGTCCAGTATATTATAAATGATGATGTTTAATTAAAAGTAAAATGTTTTAGCAATATCATCTGACAATGCAAATTTTTATATTTTTACTGTTTTGCTTAAAATTTCAATTAAATTAAATAAAATTGAAAGATAAATAAAAATTTTTTTCATGAATTATTTTATTGTATATTTAATGGGAAATAAAATTAGTCGTAAAGTATGTATATTTCACAACGCTAAAAATTTCTTAGCTAGAAATATTTAATATCACGTAGCAACGCTTTTCCACTGTATAATTAGTTTTTAATTTTTTTTTAAATTAAGAGCAGTCTATTTATATATTATTATATTTCTATTGATCAAAGTTTATATAGTTAATTTCATAAATATATGTTCTACAAGTTACCCGTTTGCCTCTTGGATTACTAGGGAATTGTGTATTTTTATGTTGCATAGTTTCAGGCGCCGCAGTTAAACAACTGTCGGTGCTCATTAAGTCGCCTGCTTGAACACCTCGCCGCACAACACACACACACACACACATAAACATACAAACAGTGTCAAACACACTCAACCAGTAAACATTTTGTCACATTTACACCTAGTGCCACACCTCTAGCTATACTATAGTGAACAATAAATATGTGATGGCAAATCCGCTTTGATCCCTTTCTGAGCATTGTCGTCAATGTTGCGTTACGACGACGCGTCTCCTTTAACTCCTGTGTCTCTGGCTGACTGCTCTGCTCCTCTGCATCCATCTGCCTCCGCCTTATTGATGTTCTAATTCGCACTTAATCCAATCTAAGATTCGAATGAGCAATTTCAAATTATGATTATACCTTAGCACACGCCCATTCAGCCGCAACAGGCGAAACAGTCGGAGACAGAGAAAATGTGAGTCACTGACTCAAGGGACACTCTATAATAGAGGATGATTCGAAGATTGGGTGGTATTTTGGGATGGGCGGAGGGGAGTTAGGGGCGTTCAGGTCACGGTAGAGGTAGCGCAAAATAAGAAGAAAATTATTTGAAAATATGACGCTAATGAAATTTTATGGGCCATGCGAAGGTTTATTTTTATTTTGTTTTTCCTGTATTTTCTTATACTTACTACTACCTCTTCACCCCTCTTTATTCACTTTGCATTGTTGCAAAGCTGATGCCCAAATAACGCTAAATTAAGCGAGATAAATCTGTGTAGCAGGAGCAGGAGAAAACGAACGCTTTCCATTCAGAAAGCAAGTCCACAGTTTGCTCGAGTGTTGCCTGGGATTAAAATTTCCTTTTGTTTCTTTCTCGCTTCCTTTTGTTTTTTGCTGCTTTCACTTCGGGACTTTGGTCTCTTCTCTAATATTTGCACACAGAAAACCGGGCTATTTATTTGTAAACAAGTTGGCATTTTTAAAAAATTTACATCATTTTTTATGTTTGTGAGCTTTTGTTGTTGGCTTCAAATTGGGGAGGCGGAGACATGATTTTGCTGCCATCATAAAAATTGGTTATAAAATTGTTTGGCCGTAAATGAAGTATGCGCATTTTTTGATGAATTTGTTTTGTAGCCAAAATGGCGCCAAAAGCAACTGAAATGCTTTGGTATATACCTACATATACTTATAATATCAGCATCAGTTGAGTGTGATTTTTATGATTTGGTAATAACAATCAAATGAGCGTAAGAACAATATATAGGGGAATAAATATTCTTAATATCCAATCAAGCGTCAGTCTAGATAACTTGTATGCAAAAGCGATGTCATTTGACTACGATTAATGCTTTTTAACATTTTAATCTAATTATATTTTATTTAAAATTAAAAAAGTACAGTAAAACAAAAGAAAACTGTATTTAAAACTTTTAAAACATACTCAGACAGATAAAATTAGAGTATGAAATTTTATGGAAATTATACCATAGATAATCTAGTTGTGTCTAAAGCTAATTTAATGTTCTTCTATTATCTACGCTTGAGTGTGACTGTAGCATAAGCTTAGCTCAGCTTGAACTGTAAGTTTAGTTACATTTGAAAATGCATTTGAAGTTTGTCGGGTTTTGCGTATTCTTCGCAATTTTTCTGCTGTTAAAGGTATCAGCACAAGGTCTGCCTCAAAATGACGAAAATGCTGAGCCTGACATTATAATAGAGAAATCAAGCGTTCGTTGCGAGAATGACGCAGAAAGAAAATGTATAAAATTTTTGTCATTGAAAGGTAAAACTTTATGTTTCTGCCCAGAAATGATGGGTAAACATATAACATATTAATCATGTTAAAATTAAAATAAAGTATTTGTAAAAATGAATGCCTATTTTATTTTGTGTAAGTGTTTATTATACATTTAATTCGATAGTTAAACACACATTTTAACGCTTTTCATTTTACTGTATCTATATGAATATTTCTTCAATGAAACTCTAAACTAAATTGCTAAACAAATGAGCCCAAAACGAAAACTTTCGGAATGTATTCGATGAAAGCAGTAAATAGAATAAAAAAATCATGATGCTCATTAGTTATATTGTTTGCCTGTTCTTCTTCCTTCCGTTTCGTGTCCAAGTTGAATAGTTTGAACCGACCATTAGTCTAATTGATAGATTTTTTTTAGTGGCAATATCAATATGAAAGCCAAAGGGAAACTTTAGACATGATTGATGTGAGACTGTTGGAGGCGAGATTTGTTTGCCATTAAATCTGTATAAAACGATTAATCTAAATCTTTAATCAAATTACTTTGACCAAATAGCGCAAGCGTCGTCTGCTGTTCACTTTTTTATTTACTCTTTACTAACTACTCTTTTTGTTTGAGTTCTACGCTCTACGCTTTCCATTGCTCTTATTTTTTGTTATTTTAAATTAAAATGTAATAGAAAATTCATTGGGTTACATTAAAAATGCACTTATCGGCTTAACCCTGGCAAATTGCAGAGCGTGGTCCCAGTTGTCCCCGTTACCCCCTCTTGCTGACCTCGACTCATACAAATTGCATGAAATTAATTAAAAATGCGCATGTATGTGTGTGTGAGGGAGTGTGTGTGCGGGTGTGTGTGTGTGTGTGTTGTGGCATGCTTTTGTCAAATGTGTGGCCCAAAGTGACCCGCAGGCTGTTGCAGCTTGCCGATGGGTTGCATTTGGGGGGGCAGGAATTTCATACATCGATTTATTAATGTCAGGAATGTGCACTACTTGCCACGCCTCCCTCTCCCTCCCACTTGTGTGCGTGTTGTTTTTATTTCCTTCTTTCACAAGTGTCGTCGATGCTTTGGGTTGTTGGGGCGGCAAAGGGGTGTGTAGCCACAACAGCAGCAGCAACAACAGCAGCAACATTTTTTGACGGCATCCATCAGTTATTTTCAATTTTGCATGTGCAATATTAATGCATGCTCAATGGAAAGCACTTGGTGTATGAAGGTGTGTGTATGTGTGTGTGTTGCAATGCTCGAAGAGTCCCACGTGATTGCTGTCCGTTAGTGTAGTTGTTGTTTCAGCTGATCAAAATGCAATGAAGCTGAAGCTGCATACATATATACACTTACAACCGAGTTAAATTGGCGATAAATTCATTCGCTATGCATTGGTTATAGTCTAAATGAGTTAAGAGCTGAAATTATGTTAAAAACTAAAACTAAAAAACATCACGGTTAGGCAAGAGTATAATATGATATAATCTATAATCATGTATGTGTAATTAATTGTAATGTATTCAAATCTAATTTTCTACAATTAATCACGTTCCATTTTAAACAAACCTATTTTTAGTCGCATGAAATAAGTATTGTCGATCGTCAGTTTTAAACTGTAAGTTTACTTACATTTAAAAGCACATTTAAAGTTGTTGGAGTTTCAGCAATCCAATGAACACCTGAGCTTGGAAAGGGTATACAGTGTTCGACAAGCCAAAACACTGAATTGTTATACGTATTCCACTTTTGCTTGCCTGTGCTCAGGGAATGTCAAAATAAAGAGTGCACCGGGGAACGGGATAAAAATTGAGTGAAACGGGATAGGAAACAGGCGCGAAAGTGACTGATAGAAATGCCAAAACTATGACAGCCCACAGCACATACATATGTAACGTGGGCAGTTCAAACACTTTCCACACCTGCATTCAATGTTTATAATTCGCTTTAGTATACGGTTGATTCAACATTTAATTTATATAATTGGCATGACAGTTATGTTACTATTTGTATAAAAGGTAGTTGTTAACTGCATTTCAGGTTTAGTAACATTTAAAATGCGTTTAATATTGTTTTGTGTTTGCGTTCTTATTGCTTCTATTCTGCTCTTGGCGGCTCCCGCTCAGGGTAAAAGATGCGCCTGCACTGCTTCAAAGATTCCCATATGTAGCCCATGTTAGACAAGCCGCGGAGCTGAAATGCTTGTAACTAACTGTAATTCTTCGAAGGCAACCAAAGTGTGTTTGTTAATAAAAAATGTATATTTACATTTCTGAGAATTACAATTAAAACAAATAAATATCAGCACTTTATTTTGGAAATACTACAATATACATACATTTTGTATATTAGTGGTATTATTGTTAATTTTGGGTGTTCATTTTCTGCATTTTATTTGAATGTTATTCAACTGAGGCATATAGTATGCCAATTTTAGTAAACTTTATAAGTTCCCCTCGCTGAATGATGTTAATGCTTACTCTAAAGTTGTTGCGGGTGTACTGCTTTGCTTATGTTTTTGTTGTTGTTGCAGAGACTGCTGTTATTTTAAACGTATTGCTGCCGTCGACGTTGTTGCCTCCACTAACACACACACACACACACAATGCAACAGCTTTTAGTTCTCCAACGAACGTCGAACGCATTTTTGCATAACATATTAAATATTCCAGTTTGTTTTTCCCTTCTGGGTTTCAATTTAAACTGCTTCCAAACACAGACACACACAGCTTCAACAATAACTACAACAGCAACAAAAACAGTGCAACTTGAAGTTGCAAGTCTTCAGTTTCTCGTTGCTTTTACTTTCAGTTTTGTGTGTAGTTTGTTCGTGTGTTCCACATTTCAGCATTTGTCTGCTAGTTAGGCAGAGAAGGGGTAAGGTTGCTTTGTTGCCTGTGGGGCAACAGTTGCCGCCTCTTCTGCTTCTCTTGCAGAACCCATTTTGCTGCTGTTTAAAAAGTTAACAAGCAAAATATATATATTTATATACCGCCTCGTGTTTCGAATCACGCTTCAACTAAACCCGACTAAAGAATTGCATGAATGAATACATGACTGACTGACTGACTGACTGACAGTGGTGCTGCCAAACTGTCATGCTGTCAGTTGATCTGTCTGCCTGGTTTGTCACATTTGCATTATAAATAAATTTATTACACCATCTTAAGGTTCTTTTCTTCGCTCTTTTCCACTTGCTATTATCTTTGATCAGAGAGAAAAGTTGTTGTTGTTGTTGTTGCTGGTGGTGGTGTTGACCGCTTTCAACGCAACGTTAGAAGTAACGCTAATAGTCGGGGACGCAATTTATGAAAATTACTGCACAATGATGCGGACAAGGACAAAAAACAACAGCGAACATGAAGCGACCCTTAGTTGAACTCCACTCCACATCACAACACACTGTACAAGCAAACTGGACCGGAGCAGTCATAAAAAATAAGCACCGCCAAACAGTTTGCTGTTGTTTTTTCTCCATCTTGCTATTTTTTTTTTGTGGTTACCCCACGCTTCGGTCATGTGTTGCTATATCTGTTCCTCTGCCACTCATGTTGTTGGTGCTGTTGTTGCTTTAGTTAGTGTTATTGTTGGTACTGTTTGTCGCTGTTGTTGTGACACCATGTGCGCCAAGTGTTGAAATGTTTTTAACGCTCAACTTTGCCGACTGCTTTTAAACACACATTTATCGCGTTGTCCCACAGAATGTGGCAGAGTATGGACGAGTATTTTGCTATTTAAAAGTCAATAGTAACATGTATAACGAGACACATTTGAGCAGCCCGCAGAATGTACTTAAAGGTGTGAACCAATTTAGAGGCAACATCAGATAAGTGCAGCATGCTTTTAGGCTGAAGTGCAAAGGATAAAAATTGTGCCTATACAAAAAAGACTTGCAATAAGTGCATTTATATAACGTAACTTTTTAATTTGAATAATATTTTGCTGTTAATAATTAAGTAGATTTTTGTTATAATATATTTTTGTTTAAAAAAATTATAAGTTACAGAAATAACAATGAAATTTACTTAATCAGATCTTGAGAATATAAAACTGGTGTATTTCCATAACACAAAAATTGGTACTTCATTTATGGTATGCAAAAGAGCATACACTAGTCGGTGTGCCTAATGTCAAATGCGTACTTCTTGATATGAATTTTTTATTTTATTTTTTTGTTTTTTTTTTTTTTTGTGTTTTTTGGATAATTTTTTTCTCTCGGTTCATTTAGCAACGTCGCCATGCAAAACTGCGTCCGAAAATTGTCTGGTAAAGAGCAACAAAACACAAAAAAAAAACTTTATATTTGTTCTACAACATTGCGTATGCGTGCTGTTGTTGTTTTTGTTGTTGCAGCTGGCGTCCTTGCGCGGGTTGATAATAATTTTATGCTTACCCAACGAACGTTTTACGCTTCCGTTTTTATATATATATATTTTTTTTAAGTGCAAAGTTTTGCTTAAACGCTCATAACAGTGAAAAGAAAATAAGCACAATATTATGCAACAAAAACACATACAGTGGTCACTCGATAGCATTAAACACTTTCATATTTAAATTGAATTTAAATTTTTAAAAGAATTGTAAAATAGTTAGTGTTATACAATTGAAGTTAAATATTTGTAGTTGCGTAACTAATTTTTGTAATTATAATAAAATTTTCAACAATTCTTTATGAGTTTTTTATTACTGCACTTTTTTTCTAGCCAAGCATTTTGTGTTTCGTATTTGTCATTAGACATTTAGCTATAAATTTGAGTGCAATCAGCGTGAAAATTTTAGTGGTGCAGCTAACGTGTAGGTGTACGTTTTATACAAGTTCAGCAAAATGTTGGGGCTTTTATCCACTATGTCCGTTGCCTTAATATGGCTGTTTTTCATAACGGTTTCGAATGGAAAACAGCTGTATAACAATGTGGACGTAGCCACCTCGGATGCCATTGCTGAAAGTGTGTCAAACTTTACTTTAAATCTTGTGCAAAAGATGAGCACTGATTATCAAAAAGCAATATTTATATCGCCATTGAGTATAATGACAGCATTGGCAACAATTTTACTGGGCTCCAAGAGTCGCAGCTTTAAGGAACTATCTGAATTATTTGGCCAACAGGACCTAGTGTTACTACATAGGCAATTTGGTAAGATGTTGACAGATGTGCAGCAGCCAACCATGGAAACAACATCACCACTACGTAAACTTGATCCTTGGCACAGCGACAGTGTGTCAAGCAGTTTAAGAGCATATCCAGAGAATCGTAATGAATTTCAGGAAGTCAGTGTAGTGAATGGAATCTTTATGCAGAAGGGATTTAGCATAAGTCCACATTACAGGTAGGTAACATATAGTAAAGTAGGTAATAGAAATCCAGCACTATACATCTTTTTTTATATTACAGGCAAGCCTTAACTTCCAACTATAAATCGAGTGTGTATCCAGTAGATTTCGAACACTCTCCACAGACAGCCAAGAGACTAATCAATACATAGGTAACTCGGAGGACAAAGGGCAAGATATCTAAAATCATATCGGATGAGATTGATAAGAGTACACGCATGATATTAACAAACACATTGTTCTTTAAATCAATGTGGGAAATTGACTTTGTTGGCGGCGAATCTAGGAAACAGAATTTCTATCCCAATGGAGTTGGTTCCCAACCAGTGTTATCTATTGACGTTATCGTTGGAGTCGGTGCATATCCCTATTATAGAGATCCTCATCTAAATTGCCACATTATTGGTATTCCCTATCATGGAAATATGACTACAATGTATGTGATACAACCAATGCAATCGTCGATGGAAAATTTGAAGCTGCTGCAAGAAAAACTTAATCCGACTACCATTGATGGAATGATTTCCAAAATGAAAAGAGTCCCTTCAATCGTTGTCTTGCCCAAGATGCACATTACAGAGACCACCAAGTTAAGGAAATTATTGGAAGATATGGGAATTGTTGGTATCTTTTTTCCTGTACAATACGATTTATCGCTAATGGTAGAAGCAATATATAACTTTTATCCCCAAGATGATATCGGTAGTCTACTTAATTTGGATGATCAACGTAAATTCCAATCATATTTGCCAACTGGACCAGCTGAATTCGTTGTATCGGAAATTGTTCACAAGGTGGATTTCAATGTCGATGAAAAAGGTACGGAAGCGGGTGCTGCACCGGTTGGCGTCATCAATAGATCGGGTCCTGAAGTGAATTTTATTGTGGAAACACCTTTTATACTAATGGTGCGAAATGATCTCACGAAATTGCCATTATTCTATGGTATAATCAATGAACCACCAAGTAAATAAACTGATTTTATGCATAAGAGAAGGTAAATGTATTGCCAAGTGTGTTATAATATATAAAATAAAGCATTTAAAATCAACAGTTTTAGGGTAGTAATTGAAATTTTCTGTTAAATTTAAATTAAATGGCATTACAATTATTATTTCACAGTATCAATTTCTGGTGCCAAATAGTAGAAGGTAACTGAAAGATTTCCAGTTTCATTCTACAGTTCTCAAAATGTCTCAACAATTCTGCATCATTTTCGTTATCTTTGCTTGCATTTTTGCCACTGCAAATTCTCTCATTCCAAACATTACTGCTGCTAAAGTGGATGTGGAAATCTCAGATGCTATTGCTAAAAGAGTTTTGAGTTTTGCACTGAATCTAGGCAAGCAGATGAGTAGCGAGTATAGAAAAACATTAATATACTCACCAGTAAGTATCATGTCATCTCTGGCACTGCTGCTGATTGGTGCCAGGGAACAAGCTGTAACGGAAATATCAGCTTTGTTTGGTCAATCCAATGTGAAACAGTTGCACGAGCAATTTACTCTGATGTTGTCGGATGTTGAGAAGTCAATAAAGGAGACTACATCACCTTTGCGAAAATTGGATCCTTGGCATAATAACAGTAAGGAAAATAGTATGCTCACTTATCCAGTTGAAAGAAATGGCACACAAGAGGTGCGAATAGCTAATGGACTCTTTGTGCAACAAAAGTATAAAATGCAACCGGAAAACAGGTGAGTATTGTGCTAAGTTCTATCATAGTTTAGTGATCATCTTCAACTTTCACTGCAGAAAAGCCATTTCAAACATCTACAACTCAGATCTGCTGACTGTCGACTTTAAAAAACAACGCATTGAGTCTACAAATACCATTAATATATGGGTGGATCTGCAGACAAACAACAAAGTCGAGGAGATGATTGTGAATGAGTTTACCGAGAAGACAAACAAAGTACTGGCTAGTGTGCTAGCCATTAAAGGCGCTTGGGAGATTGACTTTATTGGCGGTTTTACCAAAGTACAGAATTTCTACCCGAATGGTACGAAAGTGAATCGAGTTACATTGGCACGCATGATGACTGGAGCCGGTGCCTTTCCCTACTATTACAGTCCTTCACTGGATTGTCGCATTATAGGCATACCCTACGATGGCAGCATGATGACATTGTACATTTTACAATCTTCGAACTCGTCTGTGGAGCAACTGCAGGTTTTGCAACGAAAGTTGTCAGCTGCCCATATTGAGAATATGATTCGAAGCATGCGAAGACGTTCCTCAATTGTAGTGCTGCCAAAGATGCATTTGCAGGAGTATCTTAAACTACGACAACCGTTGCAGAAAATGGGCATTGAAGGCATCTTTGATGAACTGCAGACCTTTAAGAATAGAGAAGCAGCCAAAAGGGGTTCCTTAGCCACAAAAGTGCCCTATGATCTCACGGTTTCTGAACTTCTACACACAGTTGACTTTAATGTCAATGAACGCGGCACTGAGGCAGATTCAGCTTCAGTGGTTCCACTCTTTAGATCTGGCTACGAAGTAATATATCGAGCAAATACACCATTTATAATGCTGTTGCGAAATGATTTAACTAAGCTTCCCTTAATATATGGCATAATAAACGAACCGTCTCTGGTAGCGGAATAGGTTTAGAAACTCTTAAAGTGTTGCGTAAATTGTTTGATTGCCTGTTTACATATTTGATAATTAAGAGAACAAGTGTCTGTCTATGTAGTTGTTTGTGACTGTCGTTTAAATCATTTCAGAATATATAAGTTTCAAGTTTCTATTGACAATTCTAAAGTTTACATTTCTCTTACCACAGAAATTTAAATGCGCCTGAAAGTATGCTCTGAAAACTGCAATATACTTTTAATGGCTAAAATTGCATAAGTGAAAACTTACTCTGTGGTAATGTGTGCAACAATGGCACAGTTTAACGTAAACATGTGAGTTACATTCAAGTACATGCACACCCACACACACCCACACGCACACACACTGAACTGAATTTTATTACGCAACAACTGAGCTTTGTAAGCTCAGGTTTTGTGGACTTTCATTTGAAATTTAGTGGCACATACTCTGCAGTCTGTAAAGGTATGTTCCCATTTATGATTATGGTTGAAGTATTTCATTATAAACATTATATAGTTGTGTGCTTTAACTAGGTCGACAAACACTATTTGTTTAATTTGTTTCGTTATATTCATTTAGTTATAAATAAAATGCAGTTTAAATTAAAGAGCATTTAGAAAACTGTTTGCATTCAAATGCTGTTTAGACTTACACAATATTTATTTATATTTCTTACTGAACAAATACTGCGTATACGCCACGTTGTGTGTATGGCCTCTTTAGCTAATGCCACTTTAGCTAACTTTTATGTTATGCAACGAAGCTGGGAATACCCGCACCCTATACTATAGATCCCTTAACTACAGCAACAACAAGAGCAGTCCCTAATAGGGGCAAGCGTGCTGCTAACGGTGCATTGTTGCACTTTTGAAGTTTGGCCGCGTGCATTTCGCGTTCATTGGGCGAAAGCCGAGGGCAAAGTACAAAGTCCAAAGCCCAGAGCTCCAAGCCCTAAACCCAAAGCCCCCAGGAATCTCTGAGAGGGTTAGGCAATCAGAGAGCAGAGCTGGGGTTACGCTTAAGCTTGCTGCATTCTACAAATGGTTTAAATCATAAATTTAACATTATGTGCAACGCTTTTTCTGTTCTACTCTCTGTTCAAGGATTGTGCAATTTCATATTCCTACTCTCGCACACGAGGCTAATTAAAGCTTAATGCAATGCAATTCGATTTGCTAAATTAACGCCAGCCTGCAGCTGCAGAACGACGGCCATTGGCTTTTATAATTTGCATACATTTCGCAAATCGCATACAGCAAATTTTGCAATTAAATTAAACTAATTTTCGAGCCTCGCAAACGCTTATTGATCATTAGGAAAGTTGTTGAATTTTTGTGTTGCTGCTGCTGCTGCTGCTGATGCTGCTGGCTGCACCTGCTGCAAATGTATTGGCAATGTGTTGCCAATGCCAAACTAATGACACTGTCATTTCGTTCCCAGCTCCGCCCCAACCGTCTCGCTGTCCCGATGTCCGACCGCGCCTCCTTCATTGTTGGCAAGCAAAAAGTTTTGCCGTGGAAAACTGTGCCAAACACGGCATAAAATGACAGGCAAATGTCTTTTGAATGACGCGAGTGAGACAAAAAAGGGAACGCCCGCGGGATTTGTGCCCGTCTCTTACTCCCTCTACTCCGGGTGTCCACACTGTCTAAGCAGTCCGTCTGCTGTCCTTGCAGTTATCCTTCATCGTCGTCGCCGCCGTCGTCGTCGTGCCTGACGATGCGCAGCTAAGCCCGTAAAAATCTATTTTTCAAACCAGTTGACAAGACGTCCCTGCAGACGTGGAGTAGTAGTTTCAAAGGCATCGGGATGTGCGAGGATATTTTATGTGTGTAACAGAAATGAAAAATGGTTCGATGGTTCTTCGCATGTAAGTTTCGGATAAACGGGAAAAGGTACTAGTATATTAAGTTTATACGTTTCTAATAAGATATTGCGAGCTGCATTCATAAGTCGAATGATGTACATATTTATGAGCTGTACACATTTTTGCGTCAATCTATTAAACTGAGTACAAATTAAATAGAGAAGAAAACAACAATTATTGTTACAAATTAACTATAGTAATTTCGTAAACAAACACTTAAAGCTTTACAACAAATTCAGCAATTTAAAGCTTGCGCTTTCGAACATTTTCTAAATTTAAATAAATCTTTTTTTCAACAATTTATTTCACAACAGAATATAATTTAATGTGATCAACATGCCAAATAGTTTTTCAGATAACACACACACACACATAAGATGCTTTGCAAATAAATACAAATTCCAAAAAAAAAGGAAAATAAATAAGAGCAGACAAATCTTAGGTATAGACGACAAATAACTATGGACAACGATGATGACAAATATGGAGACAAACAGCAAGATGGAGATGATGACGTTTGACTAACGTGTCCTTGGAGAGCCATTTCAATTATCAGGCCACAGACGCACTCAGAGAGAGAGAGAAAAACCCAACATATGCTCAAATATGGAGCAATTTTTGTCCAAATCTTTCAACACAAACAAATGGTATATGTGGCCTGAGGGTGTGAGTTCGACGAGACATTTCGAGAGGTTAGTCCTGGGTCAAAAATTCACTCATACCTTAATGCTATAAGGTCGTCCCTTTGCCAGGCAAACAAACACGGTAATCATGACACTTTTTATGCATTTGCATAAAAAAAAGCAAACGTTCGATGCCAAAAAAATAAGAAAAAATCGAAAACCCTAACGAAAGTTTTTCTTTGTCGTTCAAAATTTATGTGCCAAAGCAAAATCAATAAACTGACGAACCAGCCGAGTCCCAGTTTTCATCTAACTCTGACCACAGCTTGAGGGTATAATATGTTGGTCATTGGGTTGGAATACCGTTGATATGGAGCAAGGTATGATAGCAATTTTTTGGTAGAGTTGAACACTTCTAAGTGATGTTGCAGCAGTGAAAATTGTAAACTAAAGACTGCTTTTAAAGTAGTTAAATAAATTATATAGAAAATTATATTTTAAGTGAATTCAGTGCTAACTATAAAAAATTAAGTAAAACTCCATAATTATATACAATTAGATATATATGCTACTAAAATTTATTTTATTTTTTTGGGAGTATTTTATAAAATTTAGATCTAAAAGTGATAGCAAACTTTTGAAAATGATCGGGAAAGTGTATCAAAAGTTCAGCAGATCGATTAAAAATGGTTGGTACTTTTCTAAACTTTTTTTTTGTTATTTTTATTATATGTTTTCGCCTTTGGGCTACTTTGCCACGGCCTGCTTATCAGTTGACAATAAATTTTCGTTGCCCAGGGACATAAATTGAACGCAGTGGTCCACGCAAACCTTTCTGATGTATTCGATGTTTGTATAGGAGACGAGAGTGTGGACTCTTTTGGCTAGCAGATGGGGGGATGCAGAGGTTGGGTGGGCTTTTGCGGGGCGTGACCATAAAAAAGCGTTGCATACTTTGCGGCATTAAACGTGAATTTTATGCACAAAAATTATATGGCATTGCAGTTAAGGAGCGAAACAACAGATGTTCGAGTCTTGAATCCGTGAGCGGTTTTAAGTTTAATTAAGTGGAAAATATTACTTGCTTTAAATAATAATAGCAACAGCAACAACAATAACAGCAACAGCTAAAGAAGCAAAGCAATACCATAAAATCTATAAAAACCAACACAAAAACGGCAAAGCAAAGCAAGTCGCAAGCTGAGCAAAAGTAGAGTAAAGTACCAACAACAAAAACAAAAAGGCCGCACCGTTGGACGCAAATAAAATGTTCAGTAACTGTAAATACAACGCGGCGTATGCGTAATGTGAGAATTTTATGCAAAACAGTCCTTCTCTGTACTTTCAACAAGCACAAGCAACTGTAACAAGCACAACAAAAACAACGATTTTAGCAATGGCTGTTGGATCAGCAGAACGCGGAGGGGGCAGGAGCAGCAGCAGCAGAAGCAGCAGTAGTGGTAACAGGAACAGGAGCAGCTTAGACATTGGACGACAACGCTTGGCGTTTGGCTTGCGTCTGACTATAAAACGGCGCCCAAAGCCTGTCCTGGCAACCATTTTCGAACGCGGTCGTTCTCAATGCTCCTGTTGCTGTTGTTGTTGTTGTTGTTGCCCATTTGCCCTGCCCTGGCATTAAAATTTGAAGCACCAAATTAACTGCAGCTTTTGCACAAGCGAAACGCGAGAAGCGCTCACAAGCTTTATTATACACTACAACCAATGAAATGACTAAGTCGAGTCCACTTGCTATCGTAAGAGATGTAATAGATATTTAAACTTGAGTAGGAAATGTGGGAAATGTAACAATAAGTTACATATTTACATTTTACACTTATGTATTTTCATAAAATTTGAATTCACAGATTAAGTTTGATTCCAGGATTTACAGGATAGTCTAGCCACACTGTTCTTGGTACTGCCAGTGCATTGTCCACCGAATACCATTTCTTTGATCCGATCATAACAAAGCTTTTCGAATACTTTAGATACTTTCTCAGCTCCCCAGACTTATCATAGCAAGTTATATCAATAGATATGTTTTTTTAATCAATCTGCTTTACTTCTCCCGCTGTTTTTTTATCTTAACTTCTATTTACAGAGCATTTACAATTCGTTGAGTCGTACATTGACCAGTTTTACTTGAAATTTTTATCGTTTTAGATTTTAAATGTGAAAATTTTTCGTTTTGCTCATTGCTGTTGCCGTTTCTGTCTGTGCTAGTTTCTCGCGCAATGATGATGAAAATTAAAATAAAATGAAATACATTTGCTTACAGTAAACACAGCATATAGTACATAGTATACAAACACATACACATTTGTACACACAGAGATGCATAGAGAGTGAGTGGAATCCCTTTTGCTACTTGACTGTAGAGACAGTTCTGTGCCATTTCCTGTTGTGTTGTGTTTCTGGTGGCGCAGCTGCCGCCATTTTGGGGCGCCATTTGCCTAGCTTGCGCGCACGCTATGCTAATCGGAAACGGAAATGGCGCATATTAATACGCAAGCTGCTCTCGAGGAAGTCGCTCGGTCGGCTAAGTAAGCCGTGGCAAAGCTAGTCATGGCATGGCAGCAGGCAGGCTGGCAGTCAGGCAGGCGCATGAAATTTTTAAAACCTAATTAAAATGTTGAAATGGAATTTGTTAATTTAAAATTGGGTAATTTGCACAAAGTCGGCCAAAAAGACTAGATGCTGAAAATTGCCACCGACGACTTGCCGTTGGAGCAGTTAACAACTTTGTTGCTGTAAATTAACTACTCATAATGCCGCACAGAAGTCCATACTTTTCTCACCCGCTCCCGCTCCCTCTGTCTCTGTCTCTGTTGGTCGTCCAACGTCTCCAGAATTGGCAGCGGCTATAAACATTGTGCTGCAATTAAGCGTTATTTATAACCGTCTAGCTTTGTCCTGGAATCGTTCACTGAATCGCTTGTGCTTAAATCCTTCGAGTGAGCTTGGCTTGTTTGCCAGCATTTGGGGCCAATGACTTAACTGTTATTGCATTTTGCACCTTCTTCTTTTTTCACCATTTGCTTTTTTTTTGCTCAATTCTACTTTATACGTTTTTCATTTTGTATTTACCATTTCATACGCTTTGCCTTTTGGTTCTGGCGTCAACTTTTGGCGTCAATTGACAACTTTTGTTGTACTCCAGTCCCTCACCCTGTTTTGCGCCGTATCTGATTGAGACGCTAAAAGTGTGCTTACACAGAATACAAAAAAAAAAGAAAGAGAAAACAGAAAAAATAGAATCGAGAACTAAAAGAAACAAAACGATGTCGGGCAACATAAAGCAAAGCTTGACAACCAGCAAGAAATTGAGATTGCTATAGCCGCTAAACTACCTCACCCACTCTCTCTGCCTCTCTATCTCTTTGGTTATAGATATAGTCATGGCTATAGCTCGCCTCTTGATTCTTTTTGTTCTGCTGCACAAAGAGCAATTGCAAAAAAAAATGTATAGCTCGTTGCCAGGCTGCCATGCGATATTCTTGAATACTTTTGGTTGTATGTTAGTTGGTAGTTGGTGTCTGTTAAAAAGGTGTGCACGCCATGGTTTGAACTTTGACCGGTTTGCGGCGGCGTTGAAGCTTCAACCTTTGCATGACTGCTGCAATGCTGCAAGTTGGCCATAATAGTCGAAACGTTTACATGAATAATCAGCTCTAGCTTGATGTTTCAATTATTGTTGCAACGATTATGCTGCGCTTATGATTAGCATGCTCTACAGCAACCACAGTGCTTTATTAAATTTTAAATTATCTTAATTGAAATTTAGTGTAATAAGTTTTAATTTAAAACATTTAAAATCTATATATTTTATTAGCCTTTTAACAATTTATATTTGATTTATCATATTAAAGTATTGTTTAACTAATAAGTTTTTCCCTTGTGCTTTTGTATTTATTTTATTTTAATGCATTTTGACAAAAATTAGTTCTAGTTTGTACCTAATCAACATTTTGATTGAATGCTAATTACACACAAAAATGTTTATCAATTTGTATTTCCACATATTTGCCAAATAGTAGGATTTTGTAATTGGGTTTTACGTTGAAATACTATATAGTATTAATAAACTGCCAATAATTAAAGGCATTCAAACCTATAGAAAATATCGTTACAGTTAATTCTATAATTATGTTTTTGTTGAACTTACCGAAATCTCTTTTGGCTTCTTTTTTCAGTGTCTGCTTTTTTTGTCTCTTACAAATGCATCATCATTTGAGCTAATCCCTAATTTCATACTTCTTCTTCTGGCTTTGCCTCTCTTTGGCTTCCTGTCTCTGAGATTTGTGCTCGAGTTCACATTATTAATCTCGAAAACGTTGCCAACTGTCTGTCTGTGTGCTCTCAATGACTCGTTTTGGTTGGTTTGGGTACTTCCCATTTGGCATTGTATGTGTTGTTTTTGTATCTGGATGTATTTAGTTTATCGTTCATATTTTTCTTTTCCAACGAAACGGAACTCATTAAAATAATTCACATGCAAGCATTTTATCGATCGCTGTTTGACGTTGACGAACGTCGTCTGGGATACTTTGCTTCTTATTTTGTTTTTAACGTGTATTATTTTTTTATTTTTTATTTTTTTAGTTGCACTCTGCAAATTTTCCGTTTTCCGTTGCTGGTTTTTCTTTCACGTGTCGGCGCAGACGGGGCGAGTCCATCGCCCTTCGGTGTTCCTCCTGGTTTTTCTCAATGTCTGTACAGGAAATTCATTTGGCTCGCCTCGTGCTATAAATTTTATATGCACATTTACATATTCGGCCATTAAGAATTAATAATATTTTAAAATGTTGGCGCTAATGATGCGACAAGAGGCGTACACTCAGCGCTGGGCGTGGCAGCTTTTTTACACTTGCAGAAAACAAAGGCAAAATATTCTTCAATTAGTTGACTAAAAGGCAACGTTTGTAGGGTACAAAGGAAAAGCCAAATGCTTTGAGCCAATAAATCAAAAATAAAACAATAACATATAAGAAATGTATCCTTGATAATAAAGCAGAATTATAAATACTCTGTTAAGTTAATAAAATATAATAAACATTTTTAAACTTTTGAACTATATTTTTAGTTGTAACTTTATTTTCGATTAATATTGCTATTTAGTTTTTTTACTCAAAAATTGAGTTTACCTTCAATCTTGCTGTCTGGCTATTTATTTTATTTAATTAAATTATTTATTCTATTTGTTTTAATTACAATTCACAATCTTAAGTGCCATTTAGATAGTGTTTGCTTATGTTAAGCTGCAAGCAACTTGATATATTGTAGATTGCCTGCTTCAGAAAGGTAAATTCAACAAAAAACTGTAACAATATCCTGCAATCCTGCTGCTTTATGTGTGTGTGCGAGTGTGTGTTTGCCAGTGTGTGTCCAAAAATTTTCCAAAAGCCTACCCAATGTAATGGTAAAAAGATATAACTCTTGTTTGTTGTTGGCCAGAGCCAGAGCCAGGGCCAGGAGACAGAGAATGAGCACAAGCCGGCTTTCATCTCCTGCATACTGATGAATGTGCGTTTGCAAGTGTGTGTACCACTGTGCGTGTGTGCATGTGAATTGGATAGATTGGCTGTCTCGCATGCCTGAATGGAATTGCATTACCAAACAGCCGACACACGTCGATATCGTCGACTGGGATTCCCAGGCTCCAACGCTTCAACGCCGCGCCGCAGCCCAAACCAAAAGAAGCCATCTTATTTGTTCATCATCAATTATTGGCGTGCATCAGCATCAGCATCAGCAACAGCATCAGCGGCGTTGATGGAAACAATGGAAATGCCATGTATCACAACTGAAATATATATATATTATATATATATAACTTTACTATATACATATATACCTTTCAATACATGTATATATTCACATGAGGTGTGGAAAGGGTTCGCTGGTAACAAGATGTGATTGCATGCATAAAGCATGCATCAGCTGTAAAGTGGGTGCAGGAGCGGCAAAGGGGAGTTGTTAAGTGCCAAAGCAGCTGTGCAACTGAAAAATCTGTAAAGAGAATTTCAAACCGATGAATGCTAACACAATTTTCAATCAACCAAAAACTGTCAAAAACATACAATTTTATACCTTTTCTATTTATGTATTTTTAATCAAAGTTTTAAAGGTTTATTTTATTATTTTTTAGATTTACTTACACAAACCAGAAGCTTAAATGTGCGAAAAATTGAACAATAATTTACTAATATAATATTGACATCAAATATTTAAAGCATTATAATACATATGTTAGCTATATTTAAATATTTAAATTATAAAAATTAAGTTTATAAAGATATACTACTTAAGTATATATATTTTTAAAATTTTACTTATTTTATAAAATATTTTCAACAAATCAGCAAATCTTTTTGTTGTTATTCATAATATATTCATAAATTTTATAACAAAACTATTTCCTTATGAGTATAGCAAATTATGATAGGCTCATTTGAACTACTTATATTCACAAACTAAATCTCTATCTATAAGTCTGTATGTGGTCATATACAACTGTTTATGATACTTGATATGTTCTATAATTTATTTATACATCTTATATAAATATATTTTTTATGCTATCTTATTTTTCGCTCGATTTACTTCTATATGACTTGGAAATGGCACCCCAAAAAGAAGTAAACTCTATCGACACCCTATATCATTTACAAAGACCTCAAAGAGCTCTGGAAAAGTTGATGGAACTTTTTCCTACTGTTGCTGACGCTTTCGATTTATGTTGAAAAATGCAACACTGCGTAAAGTTTTAGTGGCTTTATTTTTGACATATACCAAAAGGTGGTTGGAGTTTAGTTACTTAGTGCTTAGGGGGGCTACTTTTGGGTGTGAGAAAGCCATTTGATGTGGCTTTAATTTGATGCCTGCAAATTGGTTTGACCAGTCGAACTTGACCCACATACATACTATATATTACTACTATGTTTGATCGGCCTTATTATTGGTATTGCAACCCTCGGACTAGGGTGCAGAACATTTGCTCTCCTTCTGTCTCTCTGATTTCGAATCTCGTTAAGCTGATTTCATAACAGCATCGACAGTAGCCACTTGGTGAGGGTAGAGAAGTATACTGCCCCCTCCAATATAATGTCCTTAACTGGAGTCCTCAACTTGCGTCGTCATCGTATTGCTGTTGCTTTAAATCAAACACCACCGCATTTCACACTTCAAGTTGTGGCGATTCACCAGTGTCCCCAAGAGTTTTCCACTCCGGTCAGTTCTTGCCCCACGTTTTTATTCTTTTTTATTGTTGCTGTTGTTGTTGTCTGGTATTGGCGCGATATGATTGCCAACCGGAAAATGTCGAGGAAAATTACATTTCCAAGGGGTGGTGCTGGTGTTGGCGGCGGTGGTGGGGTTGGTGTCTGCGTAGGTGAGCACGGGGGTTGTGCAGAGCAAAATTATTTATTTACTACCCGAGACGTTGACTTCATTTTGTTCACTCCCGCTTATCAGTTGGGAGCTCTTATTTATAGCCAGCATTTGTTGTTGTTGTTGCTGTTGTTGCTGTTACTGTTATAGTTGGCAGCATCTAATTTGTTGTTCTTGTTGTTTATCAGTAAAGTGCAGTGAGAGCAACGGCAGCAACCAGTGTTGATAAGCGCCTGAAAACATTTGCTGTGCTTACAATGAACGAATTTGCGAGAAAAATATGTTAAAAATGGAAAAATGTATATATTAATTAATTTAAGGGCCTTTGAAATAAATTACTAAAACGTTAAAAATTTATCTATAAAATATAAAAGAGATTTAAACTGCTAAAAGCTTAAAAATTATTTGTCTAGCATTAGTTTTATATCCGTTTTACTGAAAGTTAATAAGCAGCTTAACTGCTTAGTTTGCAATCAGATTGGCAGTTGTATAAAGTAATTACATATTATGACTGTAACTCTACAATTTTAAATATTATTATTATTATTATTATTATTTACTTTACTATTTATAAAGTTATTAAGATTTAAATGTGCTGAATGAAAAAAGTACCAAAGTAACCTATTTAAAATGTATGTATTTCGCACTAGAATAATTGATTTAATTATATAACATAAATCAGAATTAAAAGTAGTCTTAATAAAATCTAATTTAAACAGTTTTCTAAGTTAAATCAATAACTTTTAAATTGCATGTGCTCATAAATCATTCGAGCTGCTTGTAATTGCAAATAGTTTCATTTAGCTGGAAGCAATAGAGAGTTTTTGTAGACTGTTAGTTCGTTTAGAGTTTGGTTCGTTACGACCTCAAATGGTTATTAACCCGCCTTAACCCATTGCTGACCCTTTAGAGTTTTTTAGTATTTGGTTTTTTTTTTTTGTTCAGCTTAATATGCACTTTGTGGCCTACAAATACACATAAAAAACAGTTGTAGTAAACTGAAACTGACCAACAACATAAATAAAACTACGTCGAGGCAATCAATGTGAGTGCAAAGCGTTTTTACCTCCCGCGGGCTGTAAGCAATGTTTCTGGCAGTTTCCGTATGTATGTTGTAGTTGAAGTTGTTGTTGTTGTTATTGTTGTAGCGCGTTATACAACAGGCTTAATAAAAAGCGGACAGATGGACATCAACAGCTATAGGAGTAGCAAAAAAGAGGCAGGGAAATGGAAAACGCTGAGCTGCATGCAAAATTAGCCGAGGAGCGCGCGTGTGCGGCGTGAAAATTTTCGTAGACTTTCCAATCGAGTTGGTCCAGAGGTGTTTGGTATGGCGAACAGCGTTTACACATCAATACAATTTAAGCCCATTAATACTAAAGGCAAAATTGCAAACACTGTAAACGGAAACGGAAGCAAAACTCGCTCGCATACGAGTTAGCCGAGAAGTAAATGGTAAAAGAGGTGGACGCCTCCAATGACTACTTATACAAACATTCAACCAAAAACTGCACAGGGATGGCAACTTGAATTGGGATAGGGTGTGGGAATGGGAATGGGAATGTTACTGAGACTGGGTCTGTGTCTGGGACTCTGGGATAGGCGGAATCATCATCGTCTGGCACGTGGTTTGGTTAGATTTGGTTTGCTTTGGGTTCTGCTATTGGGTTTCTGCCTTCTGGTTTTGGTTTCAGGGCTGGTGCTGGTGCCGGTCGCAGTGACTCTAATGTGCTTGTGCAGCGTATATTAAAAAGGGAAATGAAATGATTGCGATTGCTCTGAGTGTACTCATACAACTCGAGCAACTCGCAATTGGCACAATACCCGCAAATAGCAGACGGAGTCAAGTTAAATTGCCGCCAGTTGGGCAAACATTGAGTGGCCTATCGATGCTATTGAGCAGAGCAGCCGATCTGCCATTCATCGATGTATATATAGTATATATATATATATACACTACTACTTTATACGAGCATAAAAGTAATTGTTGGCCCCACAAGCAGCAACAACGATGAAGAGGATTTTCTCGAGTTGGGTTCGAGTTTTTTTTCTGTTTTCTTTTTTCTGTTTTCAGTTTTGTGAGTTGTCCTGCTGAATGGCTACTAAAGGTGGCATTATGCGGCCTATAAATAGGATTTAATAAAGATTTGTGCGGACTGTAAAAGTTGAGACTCGGATTACAGCGGTCAATGAGGGCTGATCAGAATAATACTAAAGCAGTTAACATATTGCATACATTGAAGCTATGCTTGCAGATTTGGTATAAAAGTGGTAAGAAAGAGTTGATTAAATAAACTATAAATAGAATTTGTTGATAGTGTTAGGTTAATGTAACTGAAAATTAACATAATAAACAATACCCATTTTTAAAATTTAAATTACAACCTAAACCGGTTAATGAGCTGCTTTTATACCACATGATTTTCTAGACTATCTGCAAAGAAGCTCAAAGGAAAATAATAGATTTTCTAGCAATTCCCATAACAAATAAGACTCTGGGTATTTCCTAGAATTGACTATACAAAAAGTGTTTTTTCAAACTAAGCAACAGTTGCCTTTACACAATTTCTAAACTGTATATTTTTTTGCCAACTGTTGTTGTATATTTTGTGAGCTGTAAATTCCTTTACAGCTTAACTTTGCCTGCAGCAAAAGTGCAGCAAAAGGCCTATATCAATAGATTATATATATACACGGATGCAGTTGTAACATCACATACGAGCATACGCAACATACAAATTGGCAATTCCTCTTTTTTGCCACTTCTTGGCCACTTTTGATTCCGTTTTGATGATGGGCTGCCAAACGAAGCGAGCGCCTTGCTCAACTTTTAACTTTTGCATACCGAAAGGCTTCCAAGTTCCTGGATACAGTTTGGCAAATTCTTTTGAACTTACAAGTGTGTGTGTAAGAGGTGTGTGTGGGTGTTTGTGTGTGTGTGTGTGCTTGTGGTATTATTTCTTTTTTACTTTGACTGCTGCTCACCGGATTAGAAGTCGCCTTTTTATGGGCAGCACTTAAACTTGCACACACATGCTTCAAGTGTGTGTATGGGTATTAAATCTGTTCAAAATACCCCCCACACACACACACACACACAAGTGGGGACAGTAGGGGATGGTAGGGATGCTAGGGATGCTAGGGGTGTTGTGGCAGCAAACTGACGACAGCCTCGTCGAAGTCATTGCTGATAAATCTTTGAACTCCACCGCAAACACGTAGAAGCATTCGGTGGTTACGAAAAATTTCGAGCCAAACGTTGTCATAAAATGAAAATGTCCTCCACGTTCTCACCATTTTTGTTTTTTTTCGTTGTTGTTGGGGGCGTGGCAGTCGGTTGGGTTTGGCTTTTCTTTGGGTGTGCGTGTCGCCGATAACACTTAAAGCGCACTGCAGATTTTCTTTACTTATAACGAGGCGAAACTGAAATCTCTCTCCCTTTTTACTCCGCTCCCCTTTCACTCATTGCTGTTGCTTTTGTTGTTGTTTTAATGGGAATCGCTGACGGTACTTGGAGTTGTATGCGCCGCTGCCCCTGCCACTGCTGCTGCCCCTGCTTGGCGCCGCTGCCATGTGCAGCATTTATGAGTAATGAACTTCTTGCTGAAAATGGCAGACCGCAAGGTGTGCGACGACATCGTCGACTATGATGATGGCATCTCATCCAAATCCCTCCTCCGCCGCTCCTCTAGCCAACATAACTGGCAACTTTTTGAAGGGTGAATTTGTGTGTAGCAACCTTTTCTTTTTCTTCTCAGTGTTTTTCTTGGTTTTTTTGGACCCCAACGCCATCGTCAACGTCGGCTGCAGGCGTCGTCGACGACGGAACCGTTTGCTGAAAAGTAACAAACTGTGTCAGCTCTCGCCTGGCATTTGAGACGTGACTGTGTGACTCTCTGCTAAATTCCAGTTCCCAGTTATCCACATATCCACGTGGGATCTCTGTGTGTGTTTGTGTGTGTGTGACATCAAAACGACAATCGCGTGTGAAGCAAAAATTTAATTTATATTTTGACATAAAAATTATAGCAATAAGTGAACGAGCGAGTCAAGTTGCGTTCTGTTTGGTTGGACGTGTGTGTTTGTTTGTGTGTGTGAGGAGAACAGCGTGACGGAAACGCATCTCAAAGATGGCGTCTGAGATAACGGGACAGCATTTTCGTTTTCATGTTGCGTGTTTACTTTAAGATGCCATCGGCGACATTTGGCTGATTAACGCGAAATTGATTAAGTGACAAGGCAGCAGGCAAGCAAAAAAGGGGGACAGAGACAGGCACGGGAAGGGGGCGAAAGAAAGAGAGAGAGGTAGGGCTATAAAAGCGCAACGTCGCGTCGTGTTCAAAAAGTGATGAATGTGTTTTGCGCCTTGAACATTTTGGTAAGTGGAGGTCATTGGCACGTGAAAGGGATTTGTTAAACATCAAGCATTAAGTGCTCGTTGCTGGATTTATGATGAAAGTTTGCTTAAACTATCGAAAATCGATTAACATTTTTCGATAGCCATTTACGAAAGTCGCTGATTATTTTTTATGAGAACTGAGCTTGTAGATGTTAAGAAAAATTACTTAACGTTCATAGATTTAATATTACATAATTTAATTTAAGGCAAATGTTTAAACAAACAAAGCTAAACTCAGTTAATGCAATTTGAAAGTGTTAGCATCAAATAAATCTATATTAATTTGTTATTGACTCTATGTGTTAAACTCTTTAGAGCACTGCACTAGTAATTGAAATGCACTTAGCTTACGCTCTAAGGATTTTAATCATCCAATAATAAACTATTTGGCATTTCGATACTTTATTGTAACTTTGCTATTGCAATTTTCTGAAACTTATAATTGATAGTTTGAGCAATGTCTGAACGCAGTGAAACTGTTGAACATTTCAATTTCAGTATTAGAATTTAATATCATAGTAAAAGTTTTGCTTCGTTTACTTGATTGAGTTCTTTTGTAGTTCTTGTTGTTTGTTTGTTGGGCATTGCGCTTTTTGGCGTTTCGATGCTGACACTAAATACACTCGGGAAATTATACAATACATTCTCAATCAAATGTCTGCTCAATGCTGAAAAATACTTCAAAGTGCCCGCTGCCGTTGCAGTCACAACCACCAGCACCAGCACAGCACCATCAACAGCACCACCTTATTGTAAGTTGCCAAGCGAAACACCCGCAGCAACAGCAGCAGCTTGCTGTTGGCCGTCTGGGGAAATTTGCCATTTTCTGCACAATAAGATTTACTTGTCTAGCTCGTGCCCGTTGCCATTTGGTGGCGTCGCCATTGCCATTGCCACTGCCACAGCCAGAGAGCAACGTCGTCGTGGCTGCATTAAAAACTTTGACAGCTCATTTACTCGTTGTTCGAACTTGGCGCTGCTTGTGCTGCGGCTTTTGCTTTTGCTGTAAGGACGTGAAGCTTCTTAGCGAAGAGAAGCGGTAGTTATGTTTAGGTTTAAAGTCTATAACTGCTGTCGTTGTCATTACCCCAAAGGATTTTCCATGCTTTGCTGCCCCGTCGTTCAAATTACTTAGTGCTTATTCGCTCGTAAGTGCCGAAATAATGAAATCCCCTTGTATTATCCGCCACATAAGCTTCTATCGTTCGTTCTCCTCAACTGCTGCATAGTACATTATACTTTTTCTATTTTTTTCTATTTTTGTTTTTTGTTGCATTCGTTGTTGTTATTATTCCAATTGCAGCTTGCAGTATTTTCGTACTTTTCAAAATCTATTTTGCTGCACATTTCTTTGGGCGATAAGTCGCAGACATGGCAAATGATGCTGTTGCTGATATGCGCACAGAATGCGCCTCATTCCCTATAATTGAATGGTAAGGTCCATGGCTTTTGATATGCCCCTGGGGCAGTTTTCAAGTTTGCTTTAAGTTTAACATCAAGCAATTTGACTTTAAAGAATGGCTAAGCGTTGGCATTTTAATAGATAAAGTTCAATGGTTTTTAAAGAGTTGGTTTTAATTAATAAATAGTTGCTTAAAGCTATTACAGTCATAGGCCACTTGATTTTAATTAAGTTTTAATTAAGAGTATATATATTTAAATTATTTATTTTCAGTAATTTTATTTGTCAATTATTTTGAAACACTTTTTAATTATATGTTTGCCAGTTTCTTGCAGTTTACTATTTAAATATAGCTTTCTTATAACATCAAAATATTTCTGTAATATCCGGTGAGTGTGATAGCAGAACAATTTGTCTAAATGCTGATCATATATTTGCAGTTTATACTGCATTTATTACTTTTATGTAATTTAATTTAATGTTGTAAAATAACGTATACAACTAATCTTGAGCTTTTTATGAACTTAATCGCTTCACGTGTCGCTTGCGTAATATTGAAAAATTACTTTTATGAATATAACGTAACGCATACGCAGCGTGGTGCCACCACATCCATTTTCATTAGAGCATTTAAAGTTCGCCACAGACTATAGGCGATTCCCTCTCACTGCTCGCCTTTGTCATATATGCTTGTATGAGCTGTGGGGTCTTTTCTTCATTTTTCTCTCCACTTCTCTGCCCTTCTCATCGCTTTCTCCCTAACCTTTCATCCCTCTTGCTATTATGGTCGCTACTTAAAACAGTTTGCTGTTAAATTCAATTTCAATGCTCGTTTGTTTCCATGCGTTTGGCCATTTTACTGGCATTGCGACTTGGAGCTAGAGCTGGAGCAGGACTATGTAGTAACTGGGATCAGGATGAGATGGGCTTGCTTTATGCCTTGCGGTGGCGTTGACGGCGTTGTCGATAGCGTAAACTTTTGTAAGTATATAGCTTTTGCTGGTGTTGCAGTTCTTTTGCTTTTTTCTTCCTTTTTTTATACTTTTTTTTTTTTTTGATTTCGCTGCAAAGTTGCGCATGAGAATGCAGCAAACGGCTTTTTTATTGTGGCCATTTGCCATAGTGCCGCCAATGTGCTGCCAATTTGGTGTTCTGCCCTGGCAACTGTTGCCGGTTCATATGCGAGGTTTTTAGTGCCGATTTGCTGCTGCTCCTACAGCATCTTATGGCTCCTCCTTCTCGACTCGAATTCGGACTTGGCCATGGACACGGACACGGACCGTGCAACGTTTCGCTATTGCACTTCAAATTGCCCGCTTAAATGTGCGGCGATTACCAGCAGCCAAATGCTGCCTGGCAGCGGGATTCAAAGCCAAAAAATGTGTAAAAGAACACAAATAAAATACAAAAGAAAAGTAGTCAAAAAATAAAGAAAAGTTAATTCTATTTGCGGTTGCAGCAGCAGCAGCAGCCAAAGCAGCAACATCACCAGCACCAGCACCAGCAGCAGCAGCAGCGTCAGCAGCCGTCGAGTCGCATTAACGTTGAATTTTTGTAAATTTATACGAGCATTATACGATCCTCTGCTTTAGTCCCGCTCACTGCTTTCCCTCTCTTTCCATGCCGAGTCCCGCGCAGCTTTGTGGCTGTCACATTTGGCAATTTCCATTATTTTATGTCCTCGTCTTTGTGGTTGTCGTCATCATCGTCGAAGCCAAAGTAAATTTTATACGCCACTTTTCGCGGCTAAACAAAAATTAAATAAAATTTAGCGGTCTGCTTTGCTCCGCCCCCCACCCTCCGCTTTCCCCACCACTCTCTTTCGCTTATATAACCAAAAAGAGAAAAAACATAACCAAACCCCATGCCACATTATCCAGCATCCAGCTTCGCCCAGTGATTCTCCGACCAGCTCTTCTCCATCTCCTGTTTATGGTCTGTCTAACGATTCCCGGCCAAGTTGCCTGGCGTTGATTAGCCTCTGTGTGAAGCTTGAATTAGGGCCAAGACAAAACGTGCCCAAAAGCGAAACTTGATGCGACAGTTGCACAGTGGTTAAGCAGTTAGCTTTTGCAGTGAAAAATCAAATTGAATGTTGTGTAGAAAAGGGAAGATATATATAGTTTAACGCATAGAAATATAAATATGTGTTTTAACAAATAATTTTATAAATATTTTAAAATATGCGATATGTATTTAGTTAAATTAGTTTATCAAAAAATACTTTTATTTACTTAAAAAAAAAAAATATCTTTTTTAAATTTTGAGCTTTTTAAAAATTTGCCTTAAAAGAAAAAAAATTTTAACGATTTTTAGAGTGTATAAATAACAAGATTAGCTCGTATTATGATTAAGTTTTTGATAAACAAAGAATTTAATTTTTTTTTTAAATTTTCAGTTTCAGAAATTACAGTTTCAGGTTTTATTTTAATCATTTTTTCGACTGACACATAAACTATCCGATGAAATTTGTTACAAAATTTTTTAAAATAATTAACATAAATATTTTAAAGGCAGTTTTTTATTGGCTAAGAATTTGCTTAAAATATTTTTAATTTAAACTACAATACATTGTATTAAATTACTCAAACTACTTCTAAAAAATTAACAACTATCTATAACAATATTAAACGCATGTCTCAATTACAATTGCAATCAAATTAACACACTGTGCAAAATTGCTCGTCAGTCTCGACGCTGTCACAGACGTAACCACATGGTGACTGTGACTTTGATGCTAACGTTGACGTCAACTGCGACGACGACGGCGACGGCGACGGCGACGTCTACGTCTCGACACTGAAATGGTCGATGAAGGAATGAAGTTCGGGGTCAGGTGGTGGTGGTGTGGGGGTAAGGGCGATGGGTGGCTCTCTCTTTTGGGGTGGACATGCAAATGAGCCTGTCCCGTAGTTGGTTTTCTGCTTGGACGCTTCGTTGCCTCTGCCAACGCCAACACCAACGACAACGACAACGACAACTCGAACGCCATCGCTGTTGCCTTTTGTCTTTGTCTGTGTGTTGTAGTCATTGCTGTTGCTGTTTTAGTAGTTGTTGTTGCTGTTGTTGTCGTTGTTTTTATGGACGCAGTTGTTAATAGAAAATGAGCTACACGCGGCCGCCCATCTTGGCCAAATCATAACGGGCCTGCTGTTCAAAAAACCGAAGACGGAATGTTTTTATTGATGTAATTTGCATAAATTTACACTTGCCACTTGCGCGCTCGCAATCTGTCAAAATTTTACGCGTCACAACAACAGCAACAAAAACCAACAAAATTGGCGAAAATTATATACATATAAAAAATATATATATATTAAATATATAAAAAAAGGTTGGAATTTCGCGACACTTGAAAAGCTTTTTGTGGCCATCATTAAAATCGACTTAATTAAAAGCACAATCGGGGTAAAATGGTTGCCTTGCATTGCGTATACGTATTGTGTGTGTGTGTGTGTGAAATGCGCTTAATTACGTTATTAGCAAAGTCAATAGAATTAGTTGTTGTCATTGTTGTTGCGGTTAGTGCTAGTGTTGCTGTGTTGCCATTGCCATTGTAATTGTTGTTGCCACACAAGGTTGCAATAAGGGCAGACATTTCATTTGGCACTTAAATCAAAATTAAATTGCATAAACGCCGTTGCAGCGGCAACACACAGCTACAATAATAATAACAACAACAACAACAACAACAGTAACATAACATAACCAACAACAATAACGGATATAAAGTCGTTGCCATCAGAGTCATTCGCTGCTGCAGGCGTTGCCGTTGCCGTTGCCGTTGCCATTGCCGCCGCCTGACAATAACAATAGAAACTGAAGTGGCAAAACAATAACTGGCGCGTCGCGTTGGGTTTTCCGGGCATCAACCAAATACAACCCGTACACACACACACACATACATATACACAAACAAAAATATGCCATCTTTTGTGAGTGCGGGAGTAATTGAGAGGCAGTTTAAATAGTTTGCCATAGTTGCTTAGAACTAATTGCGAAGTATATTAATAAATTTTTCAAGTCTTCATATAATATGTACAAAATTTAAATAAAAAAATTAAATAATTTTATTAAACAGATTAAGCAACTTTTAAAATATTTTAAATACAATTTATAGCTTAGAATAATTTTTCATTAAATTTCATTTATAAAGTGTACTTTAAATATATTTTAAAAAAATATTTTTAAATTCATTGAATAATTAACATTCGTTTATGTTTTTTTTATAATAAAAACATTATTTTCTTGTAATATATATATTTTTTCTAGTCTCTAAAACTTATTAAACTACCCCCTGGGCCATTGTCTATGGGCAACACATTACCATTTTCATGTTGCATTTTTTTCTCGCTACTTTTGTTTTTGGTGCGCTATTTTGCAGAGCTCTTGTGACAAAGTGCAGCAGCATGGACCAGTGTGCACCGTGGACAATAAGCAGTTTGTGTGGCAGATGTTGAGCAATTCTTGGCCAAGTTTAATGAGCAGTCAGTGTGTACCTTCTGCAACTCAATTGCATTTAAATTGGTCGCTAATCAAAGCATTTTGCAACGTGTCGTCCTCTGTCATTTGCATATTTAGACCACGGTGCGATGATGAGGCGACGTCTCTGCATCTGCATCTGCCTTTGCTGCTGCTGCTGCTCCAAATTCTGCTGCCACAACTCCCGCTGGACATTGCTTTTATTTGCATTGTTGCTGCTGCATGGCATTGTCCTGGGCTCTCTGATCCTGGCTGGTCTCGCTGGCTCCTCTGTGGAACCTTGGCCGTTGTCGCCGTCGTCTGGCCACAAATCGATGCGCAAATTTTTACAACGCTCTGCGGTTTAGCAGTCTGCTGTCGGGTTCGGGTTTTGTTGTCCAATACTCTAGCAAAAGGTTTGTATTATGAGTTTGCTGGTTTTGAGACTGCTTTGGAGAATTTTAAAATAAATTAAATTATATAAATTTTTTCTAAGATGAAAAATAAAGAAAAAGTAAAATTATGAGCTGTATAGAAAAATATCTTGTAGAAGTATTTGAAATTTTGTATAATTGTTTTAATTATTTAATTTTAATTTAATTTAAATAGCAGATGTATGTTTTCTGTTGTAATAATAATAATAAAATTGTATAACAATTAAAGTTATTTTTATTAGACAAATGTTTTAAACAGATTTAGATGACAAACTCATCAATTTCGTAAGGGTATTTGCTGTTTCGGCTTGCTGTAATTTTGTTTTATTTTGCATTTCTTGTGTTTTAATGCAACAAAAATGTGTTCTCAATGGGGGACATTGAACGTCTGTCCCTCTGTCCGTCCGTCCGTCTGTCTGTCTGTCTGTCTGTCGGACATGGCTGTTGTTGCTGGGTGTTGGTTCTGACTCTGTTGCTTCATCCTGCTTCTCGCTGCCATTTGGTATTTATTTTTAATTTTTATTAAAATATTTATGCAAATATTGAACATATGTTGGCAGTTTTTTCTTGCTGTTGTCTTCATGCCTTTAATATTTTAAATTACGTACATTCGAGATTCTCTTGGATGCTGGGCAAAAATCAAAAGCTATTTAATTAGTTGAAAGTGTGATAGCTTGATGTCTGTTGTCTGTCGCCCGTTTGGGTCCCTTGGGAGTCGAAATGAACTGAACCAGACTGGAATGGCATGGCACTGAACTGGATGGGAGAGAACTGGCTGCTGCCACTGTGACACTTGACTGTTAATTAATGCATGAGGTGCGCAGGCGGAGTACAAACGATAGCCAACCTGTGCCTGTCCGTCTGACGGTCCTTCCGTCCGTCCGTCTGTTCGTCTGTTCGTCCGTTCGTTTGCTGCAGTATGCGCAATTAATTTCATATAAGTTTATTGTCGCCTCTTAACTGCATTCCCGCTCCCTCAAATGCAATTGCGGTTCACGCAGAGCGGGTTGAAGAGTGGGGAATTGGTAGCTATACAAATGGACTTAATTACGTGCACGGAAATCAAGTATTTTCTACAAATTTACGCGTTGCCACGAACCATATACACACACACACATATATATAAATATATATACAATTATATATATATATATTCATATAACTCCCTCAATCGTCTGCGGTTACAGACCACCTCTCCCCCAAAGCTTTCGCTGTTTGTATTTCAAATTAATCATACGCCACCGTACGTGGTCAAATGGAAATCAATTCATTGCGTTCTGCGAATCGTTTTCAACTTTATTTCTGTAATTTCTAAAAATAACTACATATACATACATATATTTGTTTAATTTAGCAACTGTGTTTTCAACAAAAGATGCAAAATAGTTGCATAAAATACAATCATTTTGCTAGAAGTTATACATTTTCGTATTGAATTTCAGCTGCTATTCTATAGGCTTTATAATGGTTTGTGGTAATACATTGCTGTTTGATTAACACTCCTGCTTCGATTTCTGTTAGTCCATTGACTCATTGGCTCTCCTGCCACCTGCTGTTGTCGCGTTTGTTGTCCACCACGTGTGTAGAGTTGTAAATGATCCAGACAACTGCCAATTTGCGCATCAATTGTTGAATAAAACATGATAATCATAATAAAGCGTGAGTGGAAGAGAGAGAGGAAGAAAAAACAACAAGAATAAAATGAAATAAAATAGTAGACGTGCCCAGATCCCAGATCCCAATGCATAAATGAAATGCGAATCAAAGCGAAACCAATCGACATGGGTCACCAGCCCAAAACCAGTCACTTCTCAACTGTCCGACACAGGCCTCGGCAATGCCATCATCAGCATCATCATCATCATCAGCAGCAGCAGCATCATCAACATCAACATCAACAGCATCATTGATAAAGAGAATGTGGGGCAGCAAGAGGATATTAAGCAAACGGCGTGCAAATAAATAAATGTAATTGAAGGCAATTATTGACGTTAAACTCCAATTGCAATTGGAGTTTTGGTCGGCTGACCACATCCACATACAAAATAGTACTCCCACTCCCCGCTCCCTTTCCCGCTCTCCCTGCTTTTTACATAAGCCGCATCAAATAAATCGCACATAGAACACATAATATTGAACGCTTTAAGCGCCACCAGCAAATTGTCAGCCAGACACAAATTGGATATTTGCATTTTATTATGCGAAAATGAAGGATTTGGTTTGGCTCATTTATGCGGTCAATTGCATTAAAAGCAGCTTATCAAATACAAAAATCTTGATCGAACTATATCCATAAACTGTAATTATCATTTACACATACTTGTAATTGTAGCCCTTCCCATTTGAAATCATTTAATGGTCTATTAAATACCGTAACAGAATTGTTATTAAGTTTATTATCTCAGTGCTTTCGTTGTCAGTCAAAAGTTTCAATAAAAAACACCATCGAAATATCATCATGCCTGCTCAGACACCAAAGCATTGATAAATAGCTCAAGTGAGATTGTCTTGTGCACTTTTAGGGCCTCACTTTTCTCCCTACTCCCCCTACTTTGCTGCTTCTGGTCACGCACTCACGCAGTAGCAAGTGGACAATATGGAGCTGCCACGCCTCCTTCTCTCTCTTTCTCCCCCCCTACCCTCTTGGTGTTGGTTCATGCTTTCAGCAGCCCTCTGCATCTATAATTTTAAAAGCAAACTCATAAATATTCAAAAAAGGCGGCCAACGTCAGCGGCCAACATCGCATTATGGCGGACGGGCAGAGGTGTGTGGGAGTATGTGTGAGCTGGAGTGTGTGTGTGTGTGTGTGTGTTTTATATGATTCGGCAGAAGCCGCCCAGCATACTATAGCAATGGATCACGCCCACATAGCACTCTGAACCGAACTGAAAATTCTATTTTCTTTTTAATAAAGGCCAAAAGATGTGCAAGTAGCAGCAGTAGGAGTGCCAAAGGGAGGTGCAAGGGATGCGGAGGGTGTGTTACATGGGGTATAAAGGGGTGTAGCGCATTGGTTGACCGTTGTGTGGTGGCTGGCTTCTCTGAAAAGTCGACCATAAAATTGAATAAACCGCATTGAAGCACATTATTTTTTATTAACTGAGCTGTGTGTTGAGAGTTGAGTTCCACAAAGGAGATGCCAACACAAACACACACACACACACACACACACACACACAAAGTGCTAAACAAAAATCCACAGCTGAGCAGTGTCCATGTGTGTGTACTGCTCTGACCGACGTTTGTCAAATAGTCTTTGCAATTTACACACACTCAAAATTGGGGAATATCGGATGGAAGGTTCGTATTCGTCGTATTCTTTTGGCAGGAGCAAGAAGTTTCCGGATTTCGGCTTTGGCTGCCACATTTGGTGCAACGTTTGTTGGTTATGGCCCAATGCTCCATTGTCCCTACAGTGTAGTCCCTCTGGTTGTGTGTGTGTGTGCACTTGCCTTTCAAGCACCTTATTTATAAGCACTTTTAATGGACTTGGCTTACGGGGCGTATGAGTATGGCAAACATATTTCTCACTGTCTGCCGCTGTTTTCATGCTCTCTTTGTGTGTGTCTGTGCCACAGTCTGTCTGTCTGGCAGTGTGTGTGTGCTTCAAAATCTGATTACGATTTTTATATGACACTTTGATATGATTTATTTGGTCATTCAGCTTTTCAAAGGCAGGCCTCGAGCCGCGCCTCACCGAAAGGGTGTCAATGGCTTTTGAAATATCTGCAAAGCATTTCATTTTTGTTTGCCCGCCAGCCAAAACCAGAGCGAGACAGAGTGTATGTGTGTGTGTATGTGAGAGAGAGAGAGGGAGAGAGATGATGCTCGGTTGAGCTGCTTCCTACTTGTGCTTATGACCGGATAATGTGAGCTTCAGCCAAGTTATTTGCAACTGCTTATTGTTGTTGTTGTTGTTCTGGCTGTTATGCCATGCAGACGACGTGGCTTGTGGGTCCTGTAATTGATGACCTTCGCGATACGTCCTCCCGGAAACCTTTTCTCTTTTTTTTTTCTCAACTCTCTCTCGCTCTTTCTCATACTTCTGTTGGGCAGTTTTTATGGCTGGGCACTAAAAAATTTTCTTTTTTAAATTGAATTTAATGAAAAGGCGTGTACACGACCCAAAGGCAAATGCCAGGCACATGGCGCCATATTCAAATGGCAGTTAAATACGATCTAGGCATGAGTGTTCCAATAAACATAAACAACAACTGATTTAAAATGCATTTAGAATACCTTTAGAGCAAAAGAAATGTTAACTTGGAGTTACTTTAAAGCTGTGCTGCAAAAATATGTTTATTTATATAGAAAATCTAGCAAAATATAGCTTAAGATGTTTAGCTTTATTGGCGAAATTGTGGCGAAAGTCTTGTTATACTATTTAAGCGCTTTGGCAAAACTTTGGCGAATTCGTATTCGTGTCAACAGATCTCCCGGATAATATATTTTTATTTTGTATACATTGGCAAATAAATCGCTAAATGCAAAGTCCAAGTGCTTATCCTGCCCATTTTATTGCCTCGCTTGTGCTTTAACTTTGCTTTTTATAGCGTTAAAAGATTTCTCCCTGCATCGTTATAATAATTATTGCAGGTATTAAGTCAAGTAGCCGCAAAGAGCAGCAGTCCCGCCCTGTTTAACTCCCCCAAAGCTTTTCCGCTCTCTTTTCCTTTTTTGTGGTCGCTTTTGCTTCCTTTATGCTGTTGCTCGTTTTTTTTTTACCTTATGCCTTTCCACCGCTTTGCATAACAATAATTTGTGTCACGTTGCTGTTTGCGGTTGTTGTTGTTGCTACTGATTCGCTCTCTGTCTCTATATACATATATATACATATAGAAAAACCACAGCGATTTTCGCGCAACGCGGCTTTTCGCAAAATGCGGCGCGCGGCAAACTAAATTGTGTTTAATTAATTTTTTGTTGCATAATTCTGGGGATTAGTTTTTTGATGCCGCATTCTGTGCTGTGGCTCGACTGCTGCAACACAACAACAACGAAAACAATAATAAATGCCATTGGTTTACATTCACTATATGCTGTTACTGTTATTGCTGTTGCCACACACGTGCAACATTAACCGTTCATGATTTTATTTGCGAGGGCCAAACAATTCGTAGTGGAAATGGTTTTAAATGTACAGCAAAAAATGCAGCTAAAGATTAAAAAAGTTATGCAATAAATTGAAAATAAATTAATCGAAATTTTTATTCTGACGCTTTATAATACAGTAATTTTTTGTGCTATAAAAACAATTTTGATTAATCAGTAAAAGCAGACTTCGATACAATAGCAACTCTTAAATGCATAGTAAACGTAAAAGTTATGCAAATATCTGTACCATAACTAATTAATCAATTATTCAATAAATTCACAGCATAACTATTAAAATGGAAATTTTAATTTAAATTTAATAATCATAAAAACACACATAATTTTACTTAAATTTCCAAAATAAATAATGAAATTTCTTGCCGGAATTGTTCAAAATCAATTTTTAAAATACTAGAATAATAAATCAATTAAAATCATGTCTTGCTGCCTATATGTATTGATTTAGTTTTTGAAACTCTTTTATATGTTTTTTAGTTTTAATCTAGCTTGCCTAGTTGCCGTGTGTTTAGTTTTCAAGCAAACCTCGTGGTTTGCGGTTAAGATGCTGAAACCATTTTCATTTATTTCAATAATAATTAACAAACGAAGAATTTTGTTGCAATGCTGGAAACTGCAACTTTTTGGTTTTTGGCCTAAGCCAGCAACTATTTCTGAAACTTTTCTTTAATAATATTTTCAGTTGACTTTGCCATTTGCCGCCTGCATTCGTTTTGCGGCCATGCGACACATATACACAAACACACACACACATACAAATTGCGTCGACGTCGTCGTCGTCGTCGCTGTCGACAACGGCTGCAGACTGTCATTTGTTTACTTGTGTAAACTTTAATTAAATTCCAAAAAGACGACAACGACGACAACTGATGGCAGTTGCAGGCCGCAGATGCTGTTCGCATTCTTCACTGACTTTGCAGACTCTCTATTGGTCTCTCTCTCTCTCTCTCTCTTTCTCCTTTGCTCTGTCTACCTTCCCCTTTGACCTGGGCAACGCCCGCTTCGCTTGTGGCACATGTGCTGCATACTTTTAGGCGCAACTCTTGACTACCAATTGCCATAATTATGGGAGTGAATAACTCCACTTCACGCAGAGTGAGTGCGACAGAGAGACAGAGAAAGAGGAACAGAGCATGGAGAAAGTATTAGAAGAATTGTCAATGGTCATGCATGCAAATCGACTTTGCAACTGCAGCATCGCGAGTGTCAAATTTGATGCCCCCTATATATCCGGAGCTGGCAAACGAAAATGGAGTCGAATTTGATGCTGAAGCTCCTGTTGACCAGACTTCAGCTTCAGCTGACGCACTGCGGCAATGTGCTAACCAAGCCAAACAAACGTGTGTCTGCCCCATCACTACACCTGCCCCTGCCACACAGTTCCCCCTAGTCAGGCATGTCGCTCGATGCGTTGCTTGTGCATTGTCAAAACAGTCAGTCCCAGCTGCAGTTTTACGTAATGGCTGATTATGGGAGCAAGTTGGCAATGCGTATGAATGCTGCATATGTGTGTGTGTGTTATGCCCTACACACATTCGGGGGTGCATTTGCACTTTGTAGTCGACGCGTTTCCAAGAAATGTTCGATTCCAAAATGCACTGCAAATCGAGCAGTGCCAAGAATTTTCACAACACACACACGCGCAGACACACTGCTATCTTAGGCTGAGTCAGCAGTATTGCAAAACAAGAAAGCACCTACAAACTAACAAAGCAAATGGACTCTGCAAATTACAGCATAACTTATAGTTCCATGAGTTTACTCTCCTCAGATAAGTTGGTTTCCAAGTGCCAATAACAGAAGTAACAGCTCATAAAACTAAAACTTATTACATTGATTACTTCGAACAAGAATTATAGACAGGGATGGAAAAGAGATAGAGAAAGTGAGATGAAGAAATTCGAGGAAAGAAAAGTAATAACAAATTTTATATTATTAAGAAAGTTGTAACAACTTTAAGGCATATGGATTAATTACAAAAGCAGCAAATGAATTTCTAGTATATTTTGAAAACTACTTTAAGTTTTTTAGACACAATGAAGTGCATTTTTAAATTTAAATTAAGTATTTTAAATTAAATGAATTGCTATTTGGGTGAGTTCCCAAAAATGATGTATGGGAATCTCGTATTCTTACTGTTGGCTGTATTTTTCATATATAATTCACTTTTGTTTTCAATAAATATACTAAAAATATAACTACAAAACAATAAAAAGTATATTGCTACGTTTTGCTTTGAACTTTTTCATATTTTGTAAATTTTGTAAACTAATTAAATAAATGCACAACATAATTTATATTTACAATTAAATAAAGTACTAAAATATTTTGAAATAATTTCGCATTACAAACCTTTGCTAGGAGTAATTAAATTTTTCGGGCTGCAAAGAATGTCCTGAGAGTTAGTTCATGCGTATCAAGCTTGAGCAATCCAACTAACTCTACACAAAGTGAGAAAAAAGCTAGGAATTCAAATCCCAAAAAATAAAAACTGTTGGACTTCAGGCACTGTTAAAAACAAATGACAAAGGCAAAACTTTGCTTCCTGGCTAGACATAATTTTTGGGTTCCCTTCACTTTTGTAAAGCAAAGCAAAAAAACAATAAAAGCACAAAAATTACATATGTGCATGTGAGAAATCCACAGGCGTTGGCAACCCTAAAAAACTGTCCAGTAAATGTAATTTGCTTTGGCACACAGAGAAAACTTGTTAGGTCTGTTCTGTTCCTGTTCAGTTTCTTCATGCTGCTCCTGCTGCTGCTGCTGTTGTTGCGAGTGTTGTGAGTGTTGGTAGTCCTGCGGCTGCTTTAGCTCCTGGAGGTCATTTTTGTGCATAGTTCATTACGATTGAACTAGCACAAAGGTCCTTTAGCACACACATCCTTACACGATTGGAAAGTTTTCATTTTCCTCTCCTTTTGTAGATGCTCTAACCAGCTGAGCATAGCGACTATTTTGCTTAGCGTGATGCCGATCAGTTGATGTACTTGAAAAAATGGCAAATTATAAGTTAAATCAATGAAAACTATTCTTTTGTTTAATAAATTGTTATTTCATCCACATTTTTTGCTTGACATTGTGTTGCAAAACTATGTTTTTGAGTGTATTTGATTCAAAAGTTAGCGGGAAATTGCTTGATTTTCTTTTATTTCTTTTGATAATGGCCTAGCCACACTTTGTTGCAAGTTTTGTACCCCAGCAAATGTCATAAAGTTGCAGCTGCAACTCGGCGCTCTTTCTCTCCGTTTTGCTGTCAACCTGATCAGTTTTATATGCCACCCACTAGCAGACAACCCGACAACAAGAAGTGGCAGCTCCTGCTGCCTGTTGCAATTGCCAGCAGCCACTGTTGCATCTGTGCTGCTGCTGCTTTTGCTGCTGCTGCTGCTGTTGGCCCATTGTCTGCGGACTTCTTCTTTGGCCATAAACTTTAAACTTGGAGCATTCGCTACATCCTGCCAGCCACACAATGCTCTGGCCAGGGCCTGCTGCTGCTTCTCCAAGTGTCTGTCTCTCTCGCTCACTATCTCTATTCCTGTCTCTTTATATTTCCCCCCTGTCTGTCTGTCTGTATGTCCGCCTGTCTGTATGACCATTTTGACCGTTAAATGTTGACATTTGTGCATTTCATTGTGTATGACCTTTCGGCGCGCCACAACAACTGCAGCTGCGGTGACTGCAACGGGAACTAAAACTGAAACTGGAGTTGGATCAGAAGACACCACGATGCTCTTCTCTGCTCTGTCCTGCTCAGCTCTTCTCAACTCGACTACTATTGTCGTCGCTTGTCTACTCATAAACTAAATGTAAATTCTCCGCCCTCTGCATCTGCAGCACACTTTTATTGCAGTATTTCGCTGTCTGCATTCACTCTCCACAACCTTTTGCCAACTCTGACCCCTTTTTGCTAGTACTTATGACCCCACACACACACATACATAGTGCTCGATGTGTGGTCCTCCTTGTTGTTCCAGTTATTGTTGTTGCTGTTGTTGTCAACAGGCTGCTGCAGGACTTCATTGTCTGGTTGCCTGGTTGTGCTATTTGAATTTAGAAATCTATGGGACATGACCCTTCTAGTTTTATGCGGCATTGTGCAAAATAAAGAAAAATGAAAGAAATAAAGGGGGAATTAAATGCTGGCAAATAACTAAAATAAAACTATAAAGCATTGAATCATAAACTTAAGAGAGCCATAATAATGGTGATTAAAATGTGCCATTATATAATGAAGAAGGAGTTGTGTTTTAAAAGAACTGCATTTTTTGTAGCTTAATTGAATATAGAGCTTACGCTAAAGTAACTAGTTTGCCTTTGGGGAGTTTTAAATATTGTAAAAGGCATTGAATATTTATAGAACATATGAGTATATTTGCATTAAAGAATAGTTTCGAAAAATCAAGTTAAAGTCTTAACATTGGACCTAATTTGTTGAAATAATCATGTAAATTTATAATTAAATAAGTTATAAATAGAATTATTTTACTGAAACTTATTACAAATAAGTTGCTAAATCATTTCATTAAAATTAATTTTATATATTATACGAATAAAATCTACGAAATATATTGAAAGTCTTTATAAATCAATTGTATACATTTCCTAACTAAATAGTTTTATGTATTAATTTTTAGACAATCAAAATTTGTCTAGAACATTTCAAGGAATATTTTCTGTGATACAACGAAACTCGGCAGCCCTTAGAAATTTTTCTTAGTGTATGTATCAATAGTAAAGACTGCTACATATTGGTTTATTTTGTTGTGCCTGCTGCAGTTTTTGCCAACTCTGTTGCTAATACCTCGCACAGTTGCCACAGTTCTTTGGTCCCCAGACATTCTTCTAAACGATTGACAGCGGTAAGCGATGAAGATGGAGAGCAACCCTGGAATTGTGTTCACTTTCTAATGGACCAAGTCAACCCCAAGTTGGTAAGTTGCAGAATACTTCTGAGTCCGCTACTTTTGTGGGGTTAGCTTACAACTATAGCAAACACACAATTGTCATACGAATGTATACATTGTGCAGTGTGCAGCCCTTTCAGCTTCATCCCTGGCGTAATATGCATAAGAGAAAAGTCTGCTGTGGCGACGACAACTTGTTACATATATCTTAACAAGTTCTTAGCTTTCTTCTCCCCTACCCCCCCTTCTAGTATATCATTTGCATTGTGCTCGCTGTCCGTTCGAGGCTTAACATACGTTGCGTATAAATTGCATAATTTATGTGAATTATGCGGCAAAACATTGTCCTCAACGCAACTCTAGTCTGCTCAGTCAAGGCAGCACGAGACTCATCTCATTGTTGAGGTCGTTCCATATATATGTGTGAGTGTGTGTGCTTGTATTTGTTGTATCCTTTGGGGTGCAATGAACTGGTAAAGTGGCCTTGTCCAGGACATTGGCACGTCGACTGCGACTCGCACTTAATTGTCGGAATTGTCAAAACACTTCCTGGCCAACTGGTTGTCTGTTGGCCGTTGGCTGCTAGATTCTGGCCCAAAATCCAATTAGTTGCAATCGACTTTGGTCATGGCTCAATCACTCACTCACTGTCTCTCAGTTTCGTTCTCTCTGCCTCCCCTGCCATAATTTCGCAACGTTGTGGAAAACTGACGCACACATACACACATATACATGTAGAGAAAAACACAAAAAATAAAGTCAGCTAAAATGAAAACTAGCACACTTTAGCTTACCTTTTCAGTTTTGGGAGCCAAGTTATATGACATTTTGCCGTTAAACGTTTCGTGTTGTTTCAATCAATGATGCCAATCAAATGGAAACGATTTTTCGCCACACTTTGACAGAGTTTGAAGTGTGCACTAAGTAGGAGGGAGTAATATAAAGAGTATAGATTAAAGAGAACCCAACAATTCGATAATGCTGTTAAAAGGAAACCGATTTTGTTCAATTGAGAGAAATTTATGTGTGCTTTGAACAGAGCACTTGTCTCATTAGTTAGAAAAATATACACTTTAACAGAGATTATTAAACAGAAAAGTCGGTAAATATTTGATATCTTACTGTCGAAATGAAACAGCTAAATTAGCTTTGTTGGAGCAATGCAACCTTGACGATCAAATGCGGAAATGTGGAATGGGGGGAACTTCATTAAATCTGATGTTAAAATTTCGTTGCTCGAGTGTTTATGACTTTTAGGACCGTTTCGGGCAACATTTGCTGGCTCCTTAGTCAGCCATTAAGACAACACTGCGTATGCGTAATAAATAATTGAAATTTTCACCGTGGGGCCTCTGTGAGAAAAAGGTTAAATGGAAACCAAAAGATGAGTTAAGAGCTGCGAGCAGAGAGCATAACAGAATCTAAAGAGTTGTTGTAGAATGAGTTGTATTTAGCTTTTGGGCAAGCGAGCGCACCAAAGCGAAATGAAAATAATTTTCATTGCGCCAAGACTCCAAAAGCGAAAGGGCAAGGGGTTGGCAGAGGGGGCAGTGAGTATGAAGAGAGGGGAATACCCGGGGTGTGGAAGAAGTTATGGGGCAAGTAATGAACACACTTTTCGCATTTAAGCGTGCTGCAGCACGCTAATGGGACATCAGCAACAACTACAGCAGCAGCAACAACAACAACAACAGCAACTGTTGCTACAACAAACAAGTACAAGGCAACAGCAACTGTTGCTGCCACTGGCGCCTGCTTCTCGACTCATTTTTAATTCCTTGGCACATTTGTGTAACGTGACATGAAATCCATTTGATGTCGTCGTTCTTCTCTTCCACTTCCACACTTTATATGCCCCACACCATTTTATTCTTTCCCTATCTCTCTCTATCTCTCTCTCTGAATCTCTCTTTCACTCGTCCAGCTTTCAGCATTTGCTTCAGTCTCGTTTCTGCAGTTGTTAACAAACAAACACGCTTTTCTACTTTTTATTGCTAATTTTTATTTTATTTTATTTTTCTTTCTGTTCGCTGCTTTTTTTCTTTTTTTTTTCGTTTTTCATTTTTATTTTTTCTTCATTTTGGTATCTGTATATTGCAACTGAACAGTGAGCAGAACGCAGCATTTTAACGCGATAACTCCCCTGGCAGTTGAGCTCATAAATTTATAAATGAGCCAGCGACTGTAAAATGCCAAACGAGCCGTATAACTCTGGCAGCTCTGGGAACTAGGGACGGTTGAGGGGTGCTTGGAAAAAGTAGGAGAAATATTGGTAGGGCGGGGAACATTGCCTTGGAAGTACTCATCATTTTGATAGATTCATAGCTTGCAGAAGCCAACACAACTATGTCAATATACATATACATATGCAAAATTTCACAGCAAAAATGTGATCTCAGATTTACTTAGTCTTCAGTTTTTAATTTTAAAACAGTGATATATATTTAAAAAAAATTAAATAAATTTACCAATTCTAAATAAAACCTGAAATTTTATCTCCACGTTTGTAAGAGTATCTGAAATTTTCTAAACATTTTTCGCTTTGACTGTTTTTCTTTTTTTTTCTCGGTTGCTTTTATTATTTGTGTAACTTTTGTCACTCATAATTATTTGGCTGTTGGTCTGTGCTGTCAACGTCTGGCGGAAACGGAAACAACAAAATGTTCGTCTATCTGTATATTTGTCGAAAATATACGCGAATAAATAACTCAGAGTGCCGAAAAGCCGAGCGGCACGAGTACTTCAGTATACATTTTAATATTTCATTAGATTCTCATGAATTTGTATAACAGGGTGGTGGTACTGTGGGCCGTGGAACCCGCCATTAAAAGAGGCCAAAATCATTTAAAATATGCATTTATGCTTTTACAAATCCCCCATCCTCGAAGTATTCTACTCATTCTTCTGCCATTTGGATTCTATGTTAGAAATCACTTAGAAAATTTTTCTATGAAAGGTTTCGTTTCAATTATTGTTTATTTGTTTATGTTCTTTTTGCTGTTGTGATTAAATTAACATTTGTTTATTGTATTCAATATGTTGCGCTTCGTTGAGCTTCTGCTTTGAATTTGTATTTATCAAAAGTCTCACAAAGTCGAAAAATATAAGAAAAATGCAATTAGAAAAGTTAAAAGTCAAAATGTTTGCCCAATATACAAAATTGCTGTGCAGTCAAGTGTAATTATAGCTTTTCTATGCTTTCAAAAAGGTATTAGTATTTTGTTATTAAATATGATACTTATGGACTTTCATACATTTTCACTTCAAAGCAGTCATATTAACGTTACATTTCTTTGGAATCTTTGAAAATTATTGTATATATTTCTAAAAATAATTATAGAGCATTTAATCTACGTTTTATATTTCATTTTGGTTAACCAAATTGTTCTTTAAATGTAACTTTGTAAGTCGATATTGTGGTTAAAGAAAGATTTTCTGTTTATATATATACAAAAATAATTTACACCACTAAGCTTTTGTTTGGGAGAGTTGTGTAAGAAATTCAAATTTGATAAAAATAAGTTAATTAACAGTAAATCTGTCTATCACAAATAACAAACGGTATGCGGCTGAATTCCATTGAAATTAATTTTATGAAAGTATGCCAACAAGTATGCAACAATTACAAGTTTTATTGTTATTGAAGACTTGATACCCTAAGGAAGAATGATTTAATGAGCTACTCATTTATAATAGCGAGTTTGTTGTCCTTGAAATACACAAAGTCATCTAAAATTTGAAATCTTTTGATGAAATGCCCTCAAAAGTATGCAACAGTATTTCTGATTTTAAATGAAATGCACAGCGTAAAAGTATGCAACAAAATGTCAAATTAGCAAACGTCTAGACCAATTTTGCCTAATGACGCTTTATGTATGCATACACAGCCAACCATAATCATATGAATATTTGTGTATTAACATAAATATGTGTGTGTGTATATGTGTGTTCTAACCCAAAAAGCCAAAAAGCACATTTAACCCTAGATAAAAAAGACAATGGGAATTGAAATGGAGTGCCTGTTTGTAAATTGTTAAACGTTTTGGTTGCTTAAACACACCGAAAATTTCGTTTACTGACTTCAAACATGACTGGAATAATTGTCATTTTGACATTTATAAACACACACATTTTAAATAAACTTCAATCAATGCCACAGACAAGATCCGCAGGCAATGCCAACGATAGATTCCTTCTCGTAACAAAACACAAAAACATCAGTACAGAGAAAGCATGCCTTAAAAGTCAATTTGCCGTAGGCATTGCTAACAAAACATAAAGCGGCCCCAGACAATGCATATAAAAGAGATGCTGAAATTTCCATACTACTCTCAAAAAGTAAATGCGGTGCACAACAGAAAAAAGCAAGCAGAAATGTAGAAACGACAACAATAACAATAACGGGGAGTGGCGGCACGGGTCGGGGTAAAATTGGAACAGCTCCGGTAAAAAGGGGCGAAAAATTTCACGCAGCTTAAAAACCGCACTCACGCACAAAATATTTTTATTTACCTTCACGGGCACAGACTGTGTGTTTCCCCCCCAACACCACCACCGCCACCTCTTTGTATTTCACTGTGTGTTCGGTAAACAATAAACCTCAGTGTACCCCAACCGTGCCACATTTTGCCTTCGCACTGTATTATATACCCTGGCCACACAGTACTGGCTCAGCCGCACCAATAAAAGCGCCTTATTTACGACGTTTACATGCAATATTTACATGAAATCTCTTACAATAACAGTTATGCCTTTTGATGCGACCCCAGATTCACACAAAGCACGCCTTTGCCTTCAACCAACCAAGTAGCTCACCGCCCTCAGTTGCCCCTTTCTTACCTCATACAGTGCGTATGTTGTTATTAATTTGTCAAAACTGCAAGATTTAAAACAGGGCTGCAAAGCAAACGCAGTTAACTAATGTCTAAAAATAAATTCAAGCTTTGCCTTAACTAAATTTTTTTCATGCTTTAAGTTCTTTTATTTGTTTTAAACAGCTCTTTAAGTTTATAAAGAGCTTACTACGGCAGTTAATTTGCTTTTCAATCGTTGTGTAAAGTAAATACCTGTAGCAAACAGCTTTTCAGCCCTGGTAACAATATGCAATACGCCACTACCCCTACCCATACCCCTAGGCCCCCTTCAGCAGGCAAGTGCACGTTTAATATTTTAGCATTAAAACTGATTTTCCACACGTACCGCATAGGCGACTCCGACGCCTCAAAGCAGGCTACAAATATTACAGCCGACACCGAGCCGCATTCATATGCAAATACATAAAAGGCGAGCAAAGTACAGCCAAAAAAAAAAAAACAAGAAAGAATGTAGAATGGGGACACAAAAAGTATATTTCGTATCCGCAAAAAGCGCGATGCGCAAATAGCGCGCTTCCTGAAATAATAATTCAAATGCTGTGATAAAAATCGACTATAAACCCGCATGCTGTGCAAAGCTACGCCCCCAACACGACACAGCACCCATGCATGCAGTTGCCTCTCTCTTTCTCTCCCAATACCCCAGTCCTTCGCTCTCTCTCTCTCTCTCTCTTTCGGTTTCGCTGACCCCCCTTTCCCCAGTTGGCAACGGCCCCGGTGCGTACGTGCGCATATTTCATTCCCTAACGACCCCTTTTAACTGAGAAAATGTGTTTTCGTTACTTTTAGCATCTTTATCAAATAATAATATTACGCCGCACGAACCCAAACGTCGTCGAGGTGCCCCTCCCTCTCACTCTTCCCTTATCCCACGCCTAAAAAATTTGTTTTCTCTCCACTTTGCACTCAAAGAAGTGCAAAATGTAAGAGACAAAAAAAAAACCGTTCAAGAAATTGAATTGAAATTTGGCAGCTACGAAGTGTTTATGCCCTACGATGGAAAATCAATCAGTTATAAATACAGAAAGTCTATGCTATTAATAAATTTGCACAGTATTTTATTTATGTAAACTTTATGAAAGTAATCAGTAAGTGCCTGCTGATGTCACAGCCAATTGAACCCACAATTAGCAGAGTATTCAAAACAAAAAGCTGAAAAAATTGGGCGGCACAGGCATGCAAAAATATTGAACAAAGTTTCGGAGCGAATTGAGTGAGAGGTAGGAAGTGGGCAGGGGGGAAGATGGGGAGCAGGCAACGTGGCAACAGCTTCGACACTTTTCCTACCATTTCCCGGGCAACACTGAGTCGCGTCGTGTGGCACTGTGGGCGTTTTGCTTTATTTCTTTTGTGTTCAATTGAAAAATTTGCATGCCAAGAATTATGCAAAGCATTTGCAATCGGGACACTAAGAAGTGCGGGAGGGGCACAGTAGGTGGACAGTCTGCAGAGTGGGTCAAAGAAAAACAAAAAGTAGAAAATAAGTTTTGTTTCGAGCGAAAGGTTTGCGCTTTTCTTACGCCCTTTGCTTGGCATTTTCCATTCTTTATATTGGACACACAACAGTAAAAAATGCAAAAAAATAGAAGAAGAAACCATTGAGAAACCATCCAAAGCATCGAAGATCATTTGCCTGTTTATCTTCTTGTTGTTGTTTTACGTTTTTATATTTCGTTTTGGTATCGTGCTTCGCCTTTTTGGGTTTCGGGTTACGGGTAACGGGTAACTGGTTTGGTTTTTGGCCACCCTCCATTATTCTTGGCGGTAATTGAACAACGTGGCTCGGTTCACTCTTGACTCTTTGGTTCCGTAATAAATGTGAAGAGAGCTGTTTGCCAAAAAAAGAGCTTAGAACAAATGTCCTCGAGACCGCCCAGCAATCGAGCGATACTACATCTTCATTTTCATCGATGACATTGCGCATACGCCCTGTGCATCCCATTCCACTTAGCTATGTATATTTCGTAAGTATGAAGTTTCATTCGGATATTTGAATATTATTATCGCCTTGGTATTATGTCGAAAGGTTATGCCAATAATTCTGTAAACCATTTGATTAGTTTTCCTGTGTGTGTGTGTGTTTGTGTGTGTCAAGGACTTAGACCGTAAATTGGATCAACAAGAAAAATGCTGCAACAAGAAGAACTTTGTGTTTTAAACTTTTGGCCTAATTTCTAATTGAGGCTTTTGAGTCCTTTTTCGATACCCATTTAAAAATTTATATCAGGATGTGCCTTAATTTGTTTAAAGTTTCGTCTGGGACCATTTCAATACACATAGTTATGCATAATTAAAGCACACGCGCCCAAAATGTTGACTCAAAAAATCAACAGAGAAGGTGATGGAAACAGAGAGAGAGAGAGACGGAGAGAAGGAGAGACAGAGGAGGGGAGGAAATAAATAAATATATATAAATTTATATAATCTGCGACCATTATAGAGAGTCGATTTGCCTTTGAAGCACGTTTTCCAAAGGTTTTTACATTTTAAATGCTCCAAATGTTTTTAATAAAATTGCCAAACAAATATGTGTGTATATTGGTAGACCGTATGAATATGTATGCTTCTGTGTGTGAGTGTGTTGGGTGACTTATTTATGGGAATTTACATTTTTATTGAGTTTTTAGATTGTAATTGCAAAGTTTACTTTGAATTCTTTAGTTGCAAAATTTATTTTCATATGAAATTCATTGAATTGAAAATACCTCGAACGTTTAATAACAAAACAAATAGTACTTACAAATAAGTAATTAATAATTGAAATTAAATTGTGTCTTTATTCATTTACGTTGAAGCATAGATAAAGAAAAGCCTAAAACGATTTCCAATGAATTTTGTCGTAACCATTATGTAAAATTAAAACAGGTTTTTGCCGGCTCTTTGGCGCTGACACGTGTACAGCAGACAATTTTGTTGCTATCTGCTATCTGTCTAGCATATTAAACACGTACTTAGACCATTTATATAAGCATTGCTTTGACAACCCAACCTCCTTTTCTTACCCACTCTCTTTCACTCTCTCTTTCTCTCTCAGTGTTTGTGTTGCTTTGCAAGCCACGCAAATTTCGTATAGATTTCTTGATGTGGTTAATTAGAGTTTGAAAACAACAAGCTGAGCAGACCGACAGAACAGATTCTACATTTGTTTCGACTGCTGTTACTGCATATTTTATACAACAAGCAACAGAAACAAGTTGAAAAACTTTCTACAACTGACAAGTGCCGAAGATTAAATGCACTTTAGCTAGAGTTAAAGAATAACTAGGAACTTAATAATTTATGTTAGTGTGTTCTTATTTTATATTTTTATTTTAAGGAGCTCCGCTTTTACATAATATAAACAAAGATGCATTAGAAATTGTATTATTTATATGATTATGTAATTATTTAATTATTAACTAATATAAATTATTTTAAAGAGCTCTGCATTTACTTAAATGAGTAAAGAAGTTATATGGACTTTTTTATTTATACTAGTATGTATGTAATTAATTTAATATAAATTCACTTATTAACATTTTTATTTAGTCTTATTTTTGGATAATGTTTTTATTTATTTTTTGCATATTATTAACATTTTTTAGGTCTTAAATTTATTTAGTTTAAAAAAATTCCTTATCTTTAAAACTTTTATTTTAAGTAATGATGTTCCTATCCTGCACAGCTTAAAAGAATCTTATCATAAGCGAAATTAGTAAACTCAATGATAAACTTAGCAATTTCAATGAATTTCTATTGCTTATAGACATTAGAAAAGAGTTGAAAGTCACTTAAAGTTTAATGCTATACTAAAGAATAGTATTTCAGGAATTTTATGAACCAATAAAGAGCTCGCTAATGAAGCTTAAAATGAAGCAGAATTCTGGTGATATAAATTTGTTGAAATATATATTTTTGTAATTGCTGAAACATAACTATAAAGCAAATGCGCCCAACTTGCTGACAAATTGTTGATGCTCGAAATAAAAATACATTAAAACATTTCTGTGTAGTTGGCATATAAAAGTTTTCATTGTTTTTCGTAACTGTCTTCGAGGCGACAAAAGTGAAGATACACAGATGCAAAGAAAGAAAGAGAGGAAGAATGTGGGAGTGAGAAGAAGATAGGGAATCTTCCCCTTTAGAATTACAAAAACTCTGGTGCCAGTTTTCTCATTGATGGTGTTCCCTTTTTCTCTGGTTGCGCACCATTTAGCAAAGTGAGTCACGTTCAAGTCTGCAAATCGTTGGCCCTACGGCTACACCTACCAGCCAGATATACATACATAGATACACGATACACTGTGCTACACTTTTCGGTTATTGCAAGCACTGTAATTTTTACAGCTTGTCACTTGTTGTGCAGAGTGAAAAGCGGTGATGAGAACGGGAGGACGAAGCAAGGACTCGACGCTAAAGGACTTGCTTGCTGCTGTTTTGCCATTCAGTCAATTTTGGTTACTAGGCCCCGGAGACGTCTTTAATTGAGACTGGTTGTTGTGCCATTGTGCTGTTGTGCGTTTATGGCCAACAATAAAATGTCGAAAACCTTTGACAGCAGCCAATAAAAAAGAATATTTCAACATTAACCGTAGCAAAGTTGCTCTGGCATTTTAAAGCCCATTGCAGCCACGCATTTTAAATAGTTGTAGTAGGGAACCACAACAACAACGACAACAACACGGAAATCAACTTGCCTGATGTGCAGAATCAATTTGTAATAGTTGGCATATCTCCAGATACTACAGACAGATACGGCAACCGCAGCCCCCAAAGGCACAATACTATCAAATTTCAGTAGTACTAGTCTACGAACCCTTGTCATTTGCTTTCACATTTTTATGTCATATTATAGATTTTACTTCTCAGCCCAGCCCGGTTTTGCCATCCATACAATTCGCCATATTATCGCCCCCACACATGTCATGCTCCCTGCCCCCCTCCCTTCCTATGCTTTAAGCTCTTTGCTGAGTAGTCGATGCCAAGTTCATTTTTCATTCCTAACATGGTTTAGTTGCCGGAAATGTTGTCGAAATGAGCTGATTTCCAAAATATACTTACACACACGCTCTCCTGCTCTCTTCCTCCCTCCCTCTCTGTTTATCGCACAGTGGCCTGAAGTTTCGGATATTTGGGTTTTGATTAAATGTTGTTCAAAGCCACACACATCCAAACACACAAACCCCCAATTCACACACACCCACCACCCACAGTGGGTTGTTGGCCTTGTTGGTTCTGTCGATTGATTTTGTTTATTGATATGCCATTTGCTTGCACTTTTGACATACTTACAACATTCAATATGATATGGACTTTTATACAAGCGGAAGACAAATGCAATCTGCTGCATAGAGTGTCGCATAAATAAATACTATATATACATTTTATATATATATTTTATGGTACAGTATTTGCGTACAAGCAAGCATTTCAGCATTTAATGAGGATGGAAATTTTGGTCGAGTAATCCCATATGGTAAGTGCATAATGATGTGAAATCATAATTGAAGTAATGGCAATAACTTCAGCTACGAATGCAGCATTGGCATTGGGCTTGTTAATTAACGGTATTTGAATTACACAACTTTGCTGATCAAATAATTTATGTATTATTTAATTGGCTTGTTGAAGAGCAGTGCTTTTATCGAACCATACATTTCAATTAATATTTTCACAGTGAGAAAAGTGCTCTAATAGTATCAAATTTCATATAATAACTACAAGTATTTTATGGTGTTTATAATCACCGCTGTATACATCTGTAGTAAACCTTTAGTAGTTTCAATAAAACTTTACTTACTTAAATTTCATTATTTGTTAGCAATTCCCATCGCTTTGTGGATGAATTTGCTATTAGCCGAATTTGTCATGCGAGCAAACCTGGTCCCAATGAGATTGTGTACAAGCAATTCCAAGTCTGCGGTCTGGACAACTCCAACTCCAACTCTGATGCCGACTCCAACTCCCAGCTGTCTGGGCTTCGTCTGTCCAGGCTGTAACTAAGCACAGCTTGCCTATTGCTGAATCAAACAGACTCTCCTGTTTACCCATTTCCAAATCACATTCTTTGTCTAACATACACACAGTTGGCATTTTAGTGGTGCTCGGGAAAAACCCCAAAAGGAAACTAAATTCGTGGATTGTTGCGCTCTTTGGCGTTTGTCGGTGTTAGCCATAACCCTGATGTCGTTCAGGTTCAGCTTGAAGTTGGGGTTTCGGTTGAGGTTGAGGTTGTGGCACTGAAGTTGCAGTTGTAGTGTGACAAAAAGTGCAGAGCGGATGGCAAGAAAGAGAATTGTCGTCGCTTCTGCCATAGAGCAAGACTAGACTACATCAGAGCAGATAGACCAGAGAACTGAGAGCAGATAGCTGAGGGAATCCGTATGCAACCATTACTTAAACAGCATGCTGAGAAATCAAAGCAGCAAAATATCAATATTTTATGATATACGTTTCCTGTACCAAGGATGAGCATACGAATTTGGCGCAGCGGTGCCAGTTTTGTATACCCGTAAATCGAAAAGTTTGGGTATGCTACATGAAAAATTCAGAAAAGAAGACGTGGAAGAGTTGAGCTGTTTTGTTTTTAAATATATAGCGGAAAATTCGAATTAAATTGGAAATTATGCACTACTTTGCAGTTTCAAAGTAAAAGCTAAGCTGTAGTATCGGGTATTTTAGAGTTGTGTTTCGTTTATAGTGTTTTACTATGTTTTTTACTACATTTCATTCTTGTATAGTTGCCGCTGAGCATTTGATATTATTGTTGTGCACAGCATGCACTTGTAGCAAATCGCGCAATAGTTGTGGCAAAACCCCAAATCGAGGCACCCTCTTCAGCGTTTTAGTTCAGTGATTTTAGGCAGCGACTTCCTCAACGTCCTCAATAGCTGTCGTCTTCTATGCAATGCACAAAAAAATAAAATGGTAGGAAAATAGAAGGAAAAACTAAAAATATGAAAGAAAATTTATACGAAATTACATTTCCTTCGACTCGAAAAGTTTTTCGCCCAGCCGGCTCAAGAGTAGTAACAACAATAACACTAACAGCAATAACAACAGCAACTGTAACAGTGGCGTAACAGCAAAAGTAACAGAGCAGCATCACAGGAAAAGGATGTGTTCGGTTCTGCGTTGTGGTTTGACTGTTGTTGTTGTTGCTGTTGTTGCTAGTGGTGATGGTCGGTGCTCGGTGTGTATTGGATGCTTGTGCGCATTTCCAAATCATTTATCATAATTTTGTGGCATTGAGTGCCGACCCGTTATCCTTTTGCCTTAACCGTTACCCGTTCAGCAACGTTGATAAAAACGTTGAACCGTTGCCTAATTTATGTGTGTATTGGTATTAGAGCGTAATATCTCTCTCTCTTCCTCTATTTCTCTCTCTCTCTATCGTTCTCTCCTCTCTCTGCTCTCTGTGTGTGAACTGGTTGGTATTATTAATTTCTAATTTGCATAACCTACAAAAGCTTTGAACTTTAAACTCTAGAGCCGAGTCTATTATGCAAAAGTTTTTCATTTTCCACACCAGTTTTCCTCTTTAGTATTTTTTTGTTGTTTAGTGGTAGAGAGCGGGTGCCGCTGCTGCTATGCATAAAAGTTTTCAGCTCTCATGGCAATAAATTGAGTGGAATGAGTAACGCAAAAGGAGAGATGAAGCAAAAGTAGAAGTAGAAGAAGAAGAAGGCTGGAAAATGGAAAATGCGTGAGAGCATTTTATGGTTGCATTGGGCGGAACGACTTATTAATTATAAACGTACTTTGTTAGGCTCTTCTGTCGTATTTTAAGCGAATTAAATATGAACTTTCACAAATTATCCGGGGATTACATATACATAGTTTGTATAAATAGGTAAAGAACGGAAACCTATAAAATGCCAGACTGTCTCTCTGTTTCCTTATTTGGCATTCAAAAATAACTATTTTGTATAACTTTCAATATATCGTACTCTTATTCAAAGTGTAAACAAAAGTTTTGCGTTAAGAAACTAAAAATCGGAGTTGAGGTGAAGTTTATACCCATACATTTAATGTACATACTATATGATAATGATTTACTTAAGCTTGGGGCTCTGCCAGGCAAGCAGAGGCCGTAACTTATGTTACAGAATCAGAATCTGAATCAGAATTTCCACAACTTTTACGATCTCTGGTGTTCCACATTTTAGCAACTGTTGGAAGCTAACTAAATGCACAACTGCCATAAAAATAACCCCTACAGCAAAAGTTTTTGAGTCGAAAGCATTTCATATGAAACGAAGTATATAAAAAGTTATGACTGCATTATTTGAACTGCCAATTTGCTAAAGAGGAGAAAACTGTTTAACAGCCGAGGGTGAGAGGGTTCTATATTGTTGCTGTTGTTGTTGTTGTTTATTCTGCTGCCAATAGCAAATCGATTTTGTGACTAATTCACCAAATTTTAATTGAGCATGCATTGAGCATAAATAAATAATGTGTGTATCTCTCTCTCTGCAGCTGGTTGCATTATGTTGCGTATTTCATTTGGCAAACAATACAAAAAGAACCAAAAAAATAAACTATTAAGTTTTATGATGCCAAAAGCATGAACAAAATATGTGTATGGAAGTACAGCAAATAGTTTTAAGAGCTGCTTTATATACCAGACACTGTCGGATAGTTAGACCAAAAGATAGTTCGAGGGCTGCAAAGTTTTTGGCAAAGAGCATAAATTTCTACGCCTGACAACGCACAAAGAACCCAACTCGAACCCCTATTTGGAGACCAAAAACTGAGAGTTCAGAGTCAATGCTTAGTAGCATTGCAACTTTTTTCTGCCTTTCTGCACATAATCAAGTTTCAATTTCCAGTTGTTGCTTGAAGATTTCTATTTTTTTTTCTGTCTCGAAAACTATGCAAGACAACCGACAAATCCAGCTGGCAAGTTGGCCAAAACTGGCCAACAGTTGTCAACGTCCAGTCAGTCCCTGGAGGATTTCTCAAAAAGGTTCGCGAGTAATTACACCGCACTACAAACAAAAAGGAAATTTATTTTTATAGAAATTAGTTTATTAAAATAAATAATAAAGAAAATTAAATAGGGATTTTTAACTACAAGTATTTTCTTTGATTCATTATTTTTCAGCATATTAGCTATCTATTTCCCTTAACTCTGCAGCATAGTGCTAGCTAGTGGCTTACTCATGCCACAGAATTTCATTATATATTTTGTTTCGGTTTTCGTTTTTCTTTTTGTTCTTTTACATTTTAACAGCAATTTAGCAATGTCTTTTGGATTAAATTAAAAAGGAAATCATAAGAAAATTTTGAAAGAAAAGTGTACGAATCAGTTGCAAAAGAGGCACGAAACTTTTGACTTGGCTATGCTTTCTACTGGTTTGGCTGGGGGTTTGGATTTGCTTTCGGTTTGAGATTCTGTGGTCAGAGGGGTCAGAGATTTGGGGTTTAAGGCTTTCGGTATACCATACTTTTGGTAAAGTTTTAGTCGTTTAGCCCTTTCCTTCTTTGCACTGATATTTTAATGCTTCCTTTAATTTTTTGCTTTTTTTTTGACGGCGGGCATAGTAGACGCACTCTGGCACAAGGAGATTTCATTTAATTTGCCCTGCCCCTACCACGCCCCCAACTCTCTTGTGGGCTCTACAAGCAGCCCATCGGACTCTAAAGTTCATTTCTACGCTCATTACACTTTTGCTTACGAAAATTGTTTTTCAAGCCGCATTGAAGAAGAAATAGATAAAGACGAAGAGCTGGCAGCGGGAAAAGCAACTGAGAAACTGAGAAACTGGAGTCGGGAGTCGCCAGTCGGAAAAGCGTAAAGAAGAAAAGCAGAGTGGAGGAGGTGGAGGAGTTTAGGGAAGTTCCCTTTCCATGGCTGAGACGGCAGCCAAGCTGGGCTATATGGTTGACTAATTCATTTAATTCAAGAGTTTTAATAAAGTTTGTGCCCGAGCACATTTCTTGGGCCTCGACCCCGAAAAGCACATTTCCTTCTTAGCCAATCCCCCGCTTTCCATCCATCCACCCTCCAACCCATAGTGGCCACTTTATTAAGCGTATACTAGCTTAAATTTTGTTTTATTTTTCTTGCAAGTCTTTTTCATTCTTTTAGCTTTGGCATCGTCTGGCAGCCCATTTTTAGATACTGTGAGCCCTTTTGCCTTCGCCTTGATATAATCAAAAGTGTTGCGACCTTTGGACGGAGGTTTTTCCAACTCTCACTTTGCATTTTTTTGTTCCTGGACTTTTTCCCACTCTCCCAACGTGTGCAATAACTCATTTTTTCCTGGCCAGTCAGCCAGGCGGAGGAGGGGAGGAAAGTGTAGGGAAACCTCTCGAAATTTTGCTTGATTTGCTTTGTGGCGTGAAAAAGTTTAGAGAGTGAGAGACGTAGATAGGGAAAAACCTTTTTTTAGCGTCCCCATCCAAGCACTCTCTCTCTCTCTCTGACACCCTCTTGTGTATGCAAATTTGTTTGCTCTACTCTGTAATTTATTTTAAAAAATTTGTTAGGCTTATCTGGCATTGGGTTGGCGTCGGGTTCAGCTCTTTAGAATGTAAAGTTTCTGCACATTTTATTCACATTTTTTCGTTTTTGGTTTTTGGTTTGGCCGCCGGACACGAGTTGCTTGAAATTTGCATTTTTATGCTAGTTTTCATAATTGGTAAAAGTTGAATTTCTCAAAATTACATGGAAAACTAATAAGTGTTGAGGTTTTGATTTACATGCTCTCGATCCTCGAGGCTCTAGAGCTAAAACTTTTTGAAGTTTCATGATTGATGGACTGACGAAATGGGGAGCAAATTTAAATTAATCAAAGCAAAGTTTAGAAATGTTACAAAAAAAATATTATTGAGTGTAATAGAAAAATGTTGATAAAGTCCTGCTGCTGCGTACAATTGTGCACGAAAGTGAAATGCTCTCCCTGAGGTGCAAAAGTGAAAGTATTGCAGGCCATCTATCATAGAGCGAAAGTACAAGAATAGATGCTGATAGAGTAGCTACAAAAAGCTAAAGCTTTCAAATTAAAAACCATCAATCAATGATTTCTCCACACTTTAATTATACATTCAGCATTGTGTTCAAGTCTTTAAAGTAAAAGTTTAAATCAAATCTTAAAGTGTCTGCGATAAGTCAATTTAGTTTTGTCCCCCAAGTTGCAGCTGCAGGAAATAGCAATCTCTGTGCGTATTTTAACCACATTCGTAGAACTTTACACATCTAATCGCATCAAGCGACCCCTCTGTGCTAAGTGCAACCGCAGTGGTAGTGGCAGTGGCAGTCGCAAGCCAAGTTAAGCGCCAAGTTAAAAGGGTGGCGTAAATGAATGAATCTTTAATGGGGTACAAGTCCAAGTCCAACATCGTCGCGCCACAAATCTCGTTGCTGGCATATTTCAAATATAGCTGAAGCAAACATTATGCATTCTTTGCTGCAAAAACCACATAAATCTGCCACGAAAACACACACACACACACACATACACACACGCACATGTCTCGCATAGACTGGCAAATTGGGGAGTTGGAAATGCGGCTTTTCTCAATATGCGTTACACGTACGCATTAATAACTAATATATGCATATACAGTAATAGAAAGCTAGAGATGAGTATGTTTTCTTTCTGCCTCTATCTTTCTATATATATACCCTCTGCCCCCACAAACTACCCCATCTACACTCGTTTCCCCCACTTTTCTCTGGCGCAGATTCATATCTGACTTCTTATTGTTTGCCAACATGGCATATATTATATATGTATAAATCTAAAAACTGCTCATATCGTGTGCCACTCTATCTGCTTATGTGTGTGTGTGTCTATTTACATTGGTATGTGTGCAGGGTATTTGCAATTGCTCGGCAAAATATGATTACTAATGCCAGAGACCCCATCGCCCATATCCAGTCCAACGTGCGTTATATTAACTTTTATATTCTCTCGCATGCAACGGCTTTTGTTTGCACTTTGAACGCTCCATTATCATACACTATAGCACATCAAACTGTATGAACTGAGCTTTATTAGCAATCTAACTCCATAAAAAGCACTTTTCAAGTGTCTTTGCTACAAAATGCAAAGTAATCGGTTCATATTTGAAAGATAACTGGTAGAGCATTAGTTTCTTTTACTGTAAGTTTATTAAAATATTAATTTAGTTTTTAGTCGTGTTTTACTTATGGTTTAAAATTGTGTTGACCTGTAGAAAAAAGGAGAGTGAAAGTGGTAATTTAAAAACACAATAAATATTAGTTTTCCACATATATTGAACTAATTTTTGTTGAACACAAAAAATATTGTAAGGTTTTTAGTAATTATTAAATATTAAAAATTATTAAATTTTATTAAAAATTACTAAATAGTTAAATTTGAAAAGAGATTAGTTTTGAATTTTTTAAGCCTTTTGTTGCTGCTAATATCTGACTTAATATACTGTAAGTACAAATTTTTCTCAATTCTTTAAGCGATTTAAAATTCATAAGTCTTCTTCTGCTTTACTTTTGTAGAGCATTTGTTAATCGTTTTGTGTACTTCCTTTTGGAAATCTATTGTATTTTGTTGGCAGGCATCAACATGCCTTGTATTTGTTGATACTGCAGCTCCATTCTCTCCATTAGTTTTCACATCCTAACCCTACCAGACCACACATCTCCCCGCACATCCCTGTATGCAATGCTTGCCAGTTTTCACAAGTGCCAAGTTTAATCTGTTACAGTTTCCTTTAGATGGTATTGCCGCTGCCGCTGCCGTTGCCGCCGTCTAACGGACCCCTGTGCATTTCCATGTCCGCTACAAACCGAAGTTCCGCTTTAGCGCCCCAAAGGGGCGTGGCATTGCCTGCAACTACTAGTGCTATCTTCTATGCAGTGCACTGGGTCAATAGAGCGGCAATGGCGGCTCTGGAATTTGCCATTGTTGCTATTTAAAGCGCATTTGCCGTTAATTTTGCCAGTCGCTTGTGAAGCAACGCGCACATTCCCGGATATCCTGTGTGCAGTGTGTGCATTTATATCTGTATTTGTATGTGTGTGTGTGTGTGTGTGCCGCCTGACTGCTCATTATGTATTTGTTGTGTTTGACTTTTGGTCTGCCAGGCTGAATGGTTGCCCCAACTGCTGCCTCTGCCCCACTTAACCCAACCACAGGCTGCCATTTTCCCATTGTTGTAGTTGTTGCTATTGTTATTGTTGTTGTTGTTGTTGTTTGTTCTGGCCCGAACTTTAATTGAATAATTTTCAGCCATGAATATTTCTAATGGCCAAACAAATTTTCGCAAGCTCTTGCAAAAATGCAGTATGCCTTCATTGCTTGTTTGTTGGTTTTGTTTGTTTGCCACTGCACCCCCTCACCGCGGCACTTCGATGATGTTGTTCCATCTCTTGCACTCTTCTGCCCTCTCTCTCTCTCTCTCTGCCTCTCTCTTCTTGCTGTATTTACTTTTGGGTTAGGGGCTGGCAGCATTTTTAATTATATGCACACAAAAGGCCGCCACAAAAGCAGTCGCCACCTTTATTGATGCTCGTCGTTAGTCGTTGTGTCGGCACCGCCTGCCTCTGTGCACCTCTCTCCCCTCAATCAGCCCACAAACATTTGGCCAGCCAAACAAGCAAGCAGCCAGCCAGACATTCTCGTACCCTTTTCTCGTAGTCTCGTAGTTTGCTCAGTGCGCAAATTTCATCAACTTGTTCAAAAATTCAAATGTAAATAAATCTAGACGTGCAGAGACCCAGGACTACTGCAACATAGGTACATACTAAGTAGTTATGTATGTCTGGTCTGGTCATTCTGCTAGTCTCCCAGTGCTAAAGTCCCTCCCCCCACCGGCCAAGTGTTTTGTTAGCAGCCACAGCAATTTTGCAATCGCTAGACAAAACTTTGTTTGTTGGTCATCAGCTTCAGCTTCAGCCTCAGATTCAACATCAGCGTCAGCGTCGTCACAGCATCAGTTAAAATTCGCTGCACTCAGCAATATTGGCCCATAAAATGCCTCAGAGCTTTGCACAGTAGAGCAAATGCAGTGATTACGATCTAACTTTTATGCAACTGACACTTGCACTCGTTTCGAGACAAACAATTTCAAACGATCCTTGAAAATCGCATTTAGATCGGATTATAATCAAGAAAGTTATCATACATCATACAATTACAGCGACTACCACTGAGACTACAGAGTGCGAGCGAGAAAGATATACATGTTAACTTGACTAAACTTTTCTTATTTATTTTATAAAGAAATCGGAATTTCCTTAATCAAATTTATATCAAATATTAAGCCAAATTTTATTCATAATATACTGACATGTGTTGTTGCACTTTTTAGTAGTTGTGGCCCCACTGTGCGTATGCCATAAGCCGTTCAAATTCAAACTCTTGCCACACAAACACTCGGGCAGACAACAATTGCAACCTTGACTGCCATTTTGGGACAACTTTAGAAGGGGTAGATGAAGGGCAAGAGGTAGGGGCAGGGCAGAAGGCGCTATCTGCTCCTTTGGTACGAACAAGTGGCTTACGAGTAGTGTTCTGGTTTGTGTCTTCTTGTTCTTGTTGTTAACGTTAAGTGGTTGAAAGGCGCGGTGGGGATGGGCGGTACGAGTTACCTGGCAGAGTGGTTTGGACAGATGGACGGACCGCTGGCTGCCTGCTGGCTCTATAATTATTTGCTATAATCTAAAATTAAATGGGATTTGACAGTTGATGAATTGCAGAGCAGTTCAATTTGAAATGCACTATGGCAAGTACCTAGAGAGCTGCAACCGAGTCGGGTAAAGTGCCTTATTGAATGCCACAAAGTGCTTAGTTATGCATCGAATGCAAAGTGAATACGGTGTTACGACCATTTCGCCAGTAATATCCTCTGGCAAGTGTCCTCCGAAATGGCATTGTAGCCAAGGAACACGAGGGATATTAGATGAATCTAATTAATTAAATGGCGATTGTTTATGTACCCTACCATTTTGGAACAATAAATAATTTACAGATTGGTAGATACATATGGGGAAGTTTCTCTTCACTTTCATTTTTAAATTAATAATTTTGTTTATGCTTATTAAAATAAACTAATTATGTGTATTTTTCTACCCCTGATTTTATTTCCAAGCCAATGATTATGCTTTTGTCATGACTTCAAAGCAGTTAATTCGCAATAACATTTTGCATTTCTGATAAACATCAGTCCAGAAATACCCTTGAAACTCGGACCGATATAAAAGTCTACGCAATATTTGCACAATATTCGCATTTGTATTGCATACAAAATGTACATTTTTGAAGTTCCATTTCCGTACTGCTCCCCGATGTTTGTATTTATTGTTTGGGTCGTAATTAAACTTTGTTGCTTCAAAGCGTCGGACGCTCAATTTGTGCAACAAAGGCAGCAAAGTCGAAATTCAAACAGGGACACAGAGCCATGACCAGCTAACAGGACCAGGACCAGTAAAAAGGACCAATGCCAGCGACACTGGGAACATTTTACATTTTTGAGCAATTGAAATGTGCTACGCATTGTGTACTGCAACTATAGAGAGTCGGGCGTTGGGCGTTGGGACATGTAGTCAGGACATTGTCCGACTGCATACTTTCTGTACACTCTTTTGGCTGCTTTTGGACCATCATCATCAGAGAGTGCGCTGTAAACTGTTGTTATTTTAACGCAATTTTCAAGTGGAATGCAAATTGTTTAATGATTTCAATTGGAAAATTGCTGGAATACTTGACGAGAGCGAGAGCACCAAAAGCCATCATCGTTCAGCAATGGAGGACACAACAACAATTGCCAACCAGTTCCATTTTCCAAATAGCAGTCTCTGCCATTCAAAAGCATTTCCCTTCTCTCTTTGTCGAGTCCACGCGTAGGCATAGACTAGACCTTATCGATGGAGTTGGAGTTGGAGTTGGTTTATCCACCCATCACTTGCTGCATTTTTGTATACACAGAGTGTCTGATTAAATTAAGTTGATGAGACGACAGTCCCTCGTTTCGACTCCATCCACACTTTAGCCAACAGTTTGAAGGACGTTTTTGTTATATTGATGCATTGTGTGAGTTGGATAGCAGACGCAATTCCCCATCATCTACTCCAGTCGTTGGTTGGCAGTTACTCAAACACTCGACTACTTCACTCGATTCGTTCGTTCGTTCATTTAGTCCTGCTCAATGGCGTTTCGGCTGCTCCTGTCGTTCCATCTTCTACTTCTGTTTGCCTTTCCTGTCCTGCCCAGAAATCTCTACTCACAACCGAGGCGAGTCTTCTACGCGTGCAACGACTTCTCTACGATTGTGATTGTTGTTATTGTTGTTGCTGCTGCTGTTGAATTTGTTTATCATTATTGGCATTAAAAGGATTCGAAATTGTTTATTGTCTAGCCAGAGTCCTGTATGTCGCTGCGTCTGTGCGTTCTTATGTTGAATCAGCAAGTCAGTCAGTTAGTCCGACATTCAGTCAGCTTGATACGTGCTCCTCCTCCAGAGAGACTATTGGACTTTTGTTTCAACTTTTGCCTTCAGCAGTGTCGCCAATTAACAGTGGAATGGATAGCATCAAGAATAGTTAAATACTTGCTAGGAAAAGCTGTTTTAAAACATTATCTAAATTTAGACTATCTATTTTTTGTAGATATAAATTAAAAATATATTGTTCAGTACTTGTTTAAATTTAGCAGCAAAACTCTTTGCTTCTTTGTACCTAATATATCGATCACCTTTTGAATGATCCTAAAAGTATTCACTTGACTATCGATTGTCGTGTAGAGTGCAGCCCATAGTGTTTTTATATAATCGCACTGCTCAACTTCCATATCCTGAACTCCTTTCATTTAGCTACCCCTTTTTGTTTGCAAGTCAACATGCTATTTGTAATTAATTGTTTTTGCTTCATGGAGCCTTGACGCTGCCTCAGAGAGCTCAGTGCATTGCACGATTTATTGAGAAATCAATTGTTTAACAACAGGCAATGGAAACCACAAGAGTTCTTTGCAAACAAACTTCTCGCCTCGAGTCGTTCCGCCATGGCGCATTTAACACCCGTTTCTCTCTCCCTCTTTTCTCCCCTTGTGCTTATACACTCCATCGAATCAAGTGAAAGAGCTTTCAACTTCCGTTGTTGGCGCTGCAAGGCGAATGAGAAGCGAAATAAAAGCGAGAAAGAGAAAGAGAGAGAGAGAGAGAGAAAGAGAGAGAAAGACTTTGATATATAAGCTATGGGCATTTAATTAAATCGATGACAAAATTACGCCAATTAAAGGGAGAGTCCTGTTAAAATTGTCTAGCCAGAAAAGCTATGACAGCAAGACATAACGTATACGCAACGTCTGCTGTCAAATTGCAGGTAAAGTTGAAAACTTTTTGACTGTTTCAGCTAGTTTACATTTCCCCTCTTGTTGTTGTTATTGCTGTTGTTGTTGTTGTTGCTGTTGCTATTGGCCTCTTGACATTGAGACCCATCAATTCGTGTCAATTAATTCGCAAAGACGACAATGCCACGCCCACCAATTGCCGAGCACAGCCCAATTTAGTTTAGTTCTCTGGCAACCCTCAAGCTGTGACGCAAATTTTCTTTTGCAGTTTCCTAATATAATTAAAAACTTTTGCCAGGTGTTGCAAATTTCTCTGCTCCAGCTCTCTTATTCCCTCACTAACTCTCTTTCTCTCTTCCGCTTTCTCTTTCTCTTTTTCAATACGTATAGGTGTCTGTGTGTTGAATTTTACTTGACTTCCGCAACAGACGGACACAGGACACTGAGAACGTAGCACGGGGTCCGGAAAGATGGCACCGGAACAGGTCTAGCTACGGGTTTCTCAGGTCTCTCTCTTTCGCTCTCTCTTTTGCATGCTGCCTTTTGCAGGGCTCCAAAGTCGTCGAGTAGTTCATAAACTTTTCCTTATTCTCTACCCGAGACTTTAAATTGACAAATCTGTGAGGAGAAGCGGCAGCAGCAACAGCAACAGCAACGGCAACAGCAGCATCATCCACGCTAATGCCTCTTGTTTGGCTTCTGAGCATCGACTTTGCTCCTCTCCAACCGTTTGTATGCCAAACAAATTGTCTGTGTGCATTAAGCTCATCGTGTGTGTCTATATGTGTATAGATGGGGGAAAACCTATCACTAACTGGTCACTGTTTACATAATGTCCGAGAGTTGAGACACTCGCTTGATGAAGATGAGTTGCGGCAATGCCGCAAATGCCACTGCAACAGGGCACCACACAGCACATTATGTATAAGTTTGATGTGTGTCTTGTCATGTTTGACTTGAACTTGCCGACAGTTCTCGGCAGTTTGTAGTAGTTTGCCATTGAAGTGCCTCTCTCACACAGAGACTCCGAGACAATAGACAATGAACTTGGGGGCTATTGTCCAAACGGTTACTGACCACACATATAAACAGCGAAATCCTTTGTTCAATTCTCAGCTAATGTGGCAGAGTTCGCTTAAGCAAATATCAATATGATGTATTATAGCTTAATGATTAAAAAACTTAGCGGAAAATATATAAATTTTAGAATTAATTAATGTCAAGCATATGTTTATGGACATCAGTTTCACAATACTTACAAATCTTATACTAAAAGTACATGGGTATACATTTTGTAATGTGTATTTAAGCATTTTCTCTACTTAATTCTGCTATAAAAGCTGTTGACCACATACTACCTTTAAATCAGTTCGACATCATTGCTCAGAATCAGGATATCCCCTAAAAATGCAATACATTTAGTCAACTTGCAGTTTTCCGAGCATTTTAGGATTTTATACTTATGCTGGACAGCAGATTTGTCATGTGCCTAGTAAATTCATAAACTGTGATTCCTACGACACCCAAAACGCACTTGCAACTGCCGAATGTGGCACAAAATCTCTCAGCCGCAAATGCACACGAGGGATTTGAGAAAGAGCAAGAGCAAGAGCAGGAGCTAAGGGCAAATCGCAAAAGCTGAAAATACTTAGAACTAGAGCCAAAGCTGTGGTGTGTGCGGTTGCAAGAGACGGAAGAATCCAAAAGCTGAAGCAGCAGCTAAAACTGATGTCTGAGGCTGCTGCTGCTGCTGATGCTGATGTTGAGCTTGAGAGTCCACGACTCGGTTAGTTGGCAAAGTGCAGTAAAAACTTGCGGTAGCATAAAGAGCTGCAAAACGTCGACAACGACGACGATGACGACGATGTCCTGGGCCTTGTGTCCTGTGCCTGCTTTTCATCCTCTGCTGCTCATTTTCATCCTTGTTCTCTACAAAGACAAACTTTTCCAACAGCTACTGCTGATGCTGATGCTGTAAAGTTCTCTTTAGATCGCATGTGCTCGCTGCGGCTGCTGAATTTGAAATTTTGCAGTTTGTATTATTTTGTTGTTGGCCCAGAAAAAGGCATAGATCACATTTTGTAAGAGTATGCGTGTGTGTCTGTGTGGGTAAGAGCGATTGTGCGTCTCTCTGTTCTGTGTGTGTGTGTGTGTTAAGGCTCGCGGCAGATGGAAACTTTGTCAATGCGGTGGCACTAAAGTGCGGCAAAAACAAGCACCAAGGACAGCGCAACAACACAAAACAGACAACAGCAGACAGACAGACAACAGGCAAATACAAAAGCAACGAAACCGAAAAGAACCAACAAAAAATCATCATAAAATGTGTTGCATGCTTTTTGGCGCGAGCGCGTTTTCACTTGTGTTCGTCTCACAGAAAACAATTGCCTGGAATGTTGAATGTTGCTGTTGCTGTTGCTGTTGCTGCTGCTGCTCCACTTGCCACTTGCTGTTGTAGTTGTTGCTGTTTTTGCCAACATGTTGAGCCTAAATCGTTAAAGTTTTTCACAAATGCACTTGCCACAGGATACCGCCACGCCATGCCACGCCACGCACCGCCCGCCAGCTTGCTACAGCTAGCGAAATTACACAAAGTTTTGCCTTGTACCCAAAAGCGACGCAGCCGCCTCATGTTTAGCCGTTGTTGTTCTTGTTGTTGTTGCTGATGGTGTTGCTGCCGTTGCTGTTGTTGTTGTTGGTGTCGGGATGTGTACTTCAAAATTTTAATTTAAACTTGCGCCATTTTGAAGGCTTTAAGTGGTTGCCAGCTCGTTGACAGTTAGTCCTGACAGAGGCCAGCACCAACAACGAGAACAACAGCAACAAAAACAACAATAACAGTGACAGGCAGAAGCCTTTGCTGTAGTTGTTGTTCTTGCTGGCGTTGTTGTTGTTTGCCGCTGCAGTTGTTATTAGTGCTCGCTGCTCATGTTGCCGCTGTTGCCACAGTGGCTGCTGTTGCGTTTTTATATTGCAACAACGGACACACTGAAAGACAATTTTATGCTACCATTGTGCGAGGGTTAACACCAAAAGTTTTATCAAGTAATAACATATGGAAATTAAGTTCTTTATTAATAAATATGTATTTTTGGTATAACAAAATATATAGCAAATCTCTAATTTAAATACAATTTCAAAGTTTCATTAAGTTTTATTTAACATTTTTTATAGTTTATATTAGAATTCCAGAAAATATTTTGTTACAAAGTAAAATAATAGAGAATTATTATGCTTTTAAATTTTATTGCATACTTTTTGGGGCAACTTCTGTATGAAAATAATGTGAAACAAATTTTCAAACGATAGTAACATAATAATATATTTTTGTTTGCCGTATTATTAATATATTTTTAATTACGCTTTAGTAAATATAGTGTAATAAAACTTATAGTACTAGAAATTCTTATTTCTTATAGTGCAATTCTCTTGTTTAGTCTGAAAAAATATTAAAAAAAGGACTGATTAGTTACTTACAGTAATTAAATATTAATATAAAATTTAAAAAAATTTATCTATCTCTTATCTCTTTTATATATATTCACTCCCGCTCTTTGATCAATTAGCAGTCATGTTAAGAGCTAGCACTTAACCAATGGCTTATAATATTAAAATCGTTCGGCAAATACCATTCACAACTAGTAAATCCCCCAAGCAATCTACTGTTACTGCTACTTCTACTGCTACTACTATCATAAAAGTATCCAAACATTGTTCCCCAAATTAATTAATTCCCCCTGCTCCTTGCCGCTGCACTTGAGCACTGCGCAAATACTTTATGGCAACCCTCTGTGCAAGTAGCTTCATGCGGGCCAGGGCTGCATGCACTTACCATTTGATGTAGCCCCCGAACTCCCCTCTCAGAGCTCTACTGCTGCTGCCGCAATTCTGTTGCACATTTTTAGCCAGCCTGCAGCCATGTAAAAGCTTTGAATATTTATGCAACAGTAGCGGCAGAGGCAGAGACAGAGAGAGGCAGCAACGAGCCATCAAAGCCCACCCATCAGCCTGTGTTAGCCACGCCCTGGCGCCCATGTTGCTGTCGCGTTGCGTTGCAACAGTTGCTCTTCACTTGTAGCTCTGACACATTTTCAAAAAGTAGGGTCATCATCAGGAGGTGGTCCTGGCTGACATTTGCTTAAAACTTGCCAAAGGGACGGGATGGGAAAACTTTGCCGCTTCTGTTGCTGTTTTTACTTTTTTAACGCCAACACGCGTAAGTGCCCTAATTTTTTTTCCACTGTATATACATACACAAATATATATGTATATAGAACATCTATATGTATGGGACTGTTGGGTGCTGTTGTTGTGGGTGAGAGTTCAGGCACAGTTTGTATTTTCAGTTGCTTCTCCTGTCGCTTTTCTTGACACTTTTTGTGGACTGCCATGAAGCGTTGATATTGTTCGATTGTTCGAGCTGGGTAGAGAATGCTGTGGTTGTCGTGCTGTGCTGTGCTGATCTTTTTAATGAGTTGGGTTCTCTGTGGCGGTGCGAAAAGTTTTCTGCCTTTTACTATGCCATGAAATGAGGGCACACCAAAAGCTTTTGTTGTGCCACCAAGCACACCAAATGGCTTAAGAGAGCGTGCCATAGAATTCGAATTGGCCTTGGAACCACTGAAGTGGTGGTATTTGCGACACTTGACAACTGAAAGCAATGCAAATTTTGCTTTCTTCTCACTAAATTGCATCAAAACTGGCTAAAAGTTGCTTCTTAAGATGCAAATGGTATTTACCTAAATAGTTAATAAAACTAAGTATTTGAAACTAGTTGGAAAATGCGAACATGTAAATGTAATAAAGGAAATTTTATTTAAATTATGGTAATATCAATAATAATTATTTGAAAACTGTGAACAAATAGAAAAATTTGGCGATCAACACGCTCTCTAATTTTATAAAATATTAAATGAAATAAATATAATAATATTCTCTTGATGTCCACATATTCCCTAGAATATAAAATGGTTTTGTAAAGCAAGTAATTAAACTTTATAATGATCTCAGAATTTTCTGCAATCTGTGATATAATTAAGTGCTCAACATTGTGGTTGTATATAAAGACTTGGATCTGTCATACCATTAAGTCGGCCACCATAGTAAATAAAGAGCATAACGCTTATTGCATCTGGGCCTCCCTATTCAATCTGAATTGTGGCAAGAGAAGAATGGGAGAAAGAGAGAGTTGTCAGAGAGTTCAAAGTACAGTACAAGTACTCAGTTACTCGGCAGTGTCACATTTTGTATGCACTTTATAACATCAGTCTGAGCAGAACTGAACTTTTCGTCATTTTATGGGACAGTGGTAGCAACAAATCCTCGGACAGCAGTTGCCCTCTACTCACCATTTTCTCCACTTGACCCATGCCACTCGACTTGTAGAAGAAAAATGTAGTAAATGTTGTCTCTGAATGCCACCCCAGAGTTGCATTTTGCGATGCTCTTCGGCCGTTGTCTACGTCACATAACTCCCCAGTTTAATTATGAGTTGGTTTTTGAGTTCATTACGCCGCTGAGCAAACGCGGTTGCCCCATAACGCGCCTCCAGCATTTGTATAACTATCCCGCTCTCACTTTGTCTGTCTCTCTCTTTTTCTCGCTCTCCCTCCCTCATCCTCTTTCTGGCGTAGCTCATGAAAATTTTGCACGTGAATGCAAAAAGTGCGCACCAAAAGCACACAATTTACATTTCTTACATTCGCAATATTCCCCGAAAAGAAACCCCACAAACCGAACCGGGAATCACCCAGCTCCCTTAGCTTGTGCTGGCTGTCAGCGCGGTTTTTGCGCTGCTGTCACAACACACACATACACATACTCACACGAAACGCAACAATAACAGAAGCAAAAGCACACTAACCCCCACCCAGCTCATCTGATTCTTTATGCTTGTCCTCAGACTTCATCTTTGTATATCTCTCTCTCTCTCTCTCACTCTATGCCTGACTCTGTTTCTCTTTCTCGGTTTCTGCTGTGTGACGTGATGTCAGTTGAACTGACGTACACTTGGGGATTTTGCGAAACAATGTTTTTAAACCAAATTAAAATACGCAACGAGCACTTTACTCGTCATTGCATTTGTTTTGCTGTCAACTTTACTTTCTCAGAGTGTCCTGTCCTGAGACTTGAGCACTTCGAGGGTCTCCAGCTCACACACATACAAAAACACCGACACACACTCTCACGTACTGCTCTGCGACTTCCTTGAGCTTTAAGTTTTATTAATTTAATTAAACTACTTACAAAGTTGTACACTCCTCTATCCACGGCTAGCAAAACTCGCGCTACCTGCCAACAACTGCAAAACTGACGAGCAGCACTATAAGCCATCCCATTCTGCCGTTCTTTCTCCCATAGCCAGGCCAAAAGGGAGTCCAGTCCACGACATGCGCTGTTTAGCACCTAACTTGCCTTGGCCAAAAACTAGACGACGTTTTTGTTTTGGGGCAACGGCAGCATTAGGGATCATTTCAGAAGGGTAGTTTCGAAAGTCTTTGAAAATTTTTGTAGTTCAAAGATTTGATCTAATTGGAAGTATCTTATAGCAATATTGCGCAGGGGAATTGAAAGTATGGATTATTAAAAGTAAAATAGAAAGATTTTAAAACTTAGAACTAATATTAAAACAACACTAAGCAGCTAAACTTAAATTGTTTTAAAATGTAATGAATTAATATTTCAGCCAGCCCAAAAGTATGCAATAAAAATTTTATAAAGCGCTAACCGCACGGAGCTATTAGCTAACTTGAAACTAAAGAATAATACACATACCATATTCTTTTACCATTATATCTGACACTGCTGCTCATCTAGCTCTTCAATTCAATAATTATGAAACTTTATAAACTGCCCACCTGAGTGCTCTGTTTGGCATACCTGGTATACATTTGATTATTTAGCATTTAGCTTGCATATATTTTCTTTTCAGTAGTGCGCAAAACATGATTTCAGTTCTCATAGCTTTCAGTTCTTGCCTCCCCAGTACTTACGCTCGAATAAATTTTAATAGACATTCGTAGTCGTCGTTTGCCCCACACCAAATCTAGGATATTGTTGTTGCTGTTGTTGTTGATGTTGTTTTTTTGGTCTGCAGGTCGCTTGTGTTTGGACTCGGAACGTGTGTATTTGCATATAAATTATACCTAGCCGTTGACTTTGTGGCCTCTTCTGCAATGCCTCAAGCAGCTGGCTAGCCCAGAGTCTGGCCAAAGTCAGTTGAGAGTCGAAGGAGGTCACAGCTGTATATGTTTTTGCTGTATAAGGCTGTCTGTGATGTCTGAGCCGTCTGTCTGGCATATGTTGCTTGTCCATTTCATATCCTTTGGCCATGTTATGCAAATTATTTCAATAGGCTATAATATGTGCCGAAAAATTATTTAGCCAAACTTACCGAATGTGCCGAAAGAACAACAAAACATTAATTATTTAACAAACATGGGGAAAATCCAAGTGGAGCAGAGTGGAACAGAAGGCGCTGCTCTGGGTGAGAGGAAAACGAGTTGAAAACCATTTGAAATTATAATAAATTTAAAGTCAAGCTTCCCCTCTCTCTGAGTGTCCTGAAAACGATGCCATGGCCAGACAGCGGTCCGAAAACCCATTAGAGCGTTACCAGAGAGGCTAGAAATCACAGCCGACAGTCAACGGGCGGTCTGACTGGACATTTTAATGATACAAGATGAAAAAAACGGCATTGAAATAGCATATGTCGCAAACAAAATACACTTTCAAGATTGGAATAATTATGTAATATACGTATTATAACTAATAAGTATTTAAAGAAATTGGCTACAAAATAATTTAATTATTTAAAAAACAACTTATTTAAATGAAACCAAAATAATTGCTATAAAAAATATCTTAATTTTGGTCTCGTCAACTCTAACTTGATTATAAGATTTATCTTAGGTTGACAAACTTAAAAGTCAGTTTATAGGTTTAGTTTATCATAAGCAAAGTTAGAGCATCGAGTGTGCTGTGTGGACAACTTCGGTTGACATTGAAATAATTAATGGGGGGAGCTCGATCCGGTGCCAGTCATGGAGAGAAACGCGTCCGGGTTTTACACTAATAAACTAGTAGGAAAACATGTTTAAAGTGTTTTATGATTGCCACGCCATGCGAGAGGTCGATGGGGTCGCACTGTTGGCATTTCATTGCACTTCACCTCTCTCTCTCTTTCTCTCTCTTTATCAATCTCTGCTGCTGTGAGAAGGGCTGGTCCGAGAAATGGGAGCCAAGCGTGTCCTGCTGCTACTGCTGCTAACCGCAAAAAGCAATCTACACGTGTTTTCAAAATTAATTGTTATGATGGCTTCTGTTGACGCCGGTTTTTATACCCTGCTCGTTACAGCCAATGAAAATGCTTAAAAAATACATATATTTTACTAATGCAGACAGTTTGTTCTTTTAAAACAGTTACAGTTTTAAGAAGAAATAGTTTGTTGAATGAAATTGCTTAATAATGTAACAAAAAGTTGCTGTCAAAGACAAAAATTAAATGCTTATAATTTTACCTGACGTAAATACAAAGTTTTACGTTGCTTACAGGGTATTTCATTGTTAAGAACGCTCGACCAGCCGGCCTTCTCACTTGTTTTCGTTTTCTGTTTGTTTTGTTAACGCCGACTGCCGTGTGTTCCGGGGGGCGGAGAGAAGAAGGCCAGTTACGGGGTTGGAGGACAACTTTGCTACCGTTTGAATATTTGATGAGGGCGTTCCGAGGCCACAACACAAACACTGCCAATTTGTTGGTTTTTTTGACGCCTAAAATTATGCAGCATTAAACAAAAACCCCGAACCCGACCACTTTTAGGCTCCTCAACCATTTGCACCTTATCAAAACGCGACGACGACCGCAAACGTTGACGCTGTCATTTAGAAGAAAAAAATGAGTGAGAGAGAAAAAAACTAAATTGCAAACTGTTGAATTCGTGACGTGGCCAAGTGGCGTGGCATATTGCATATTAGTTATGTGTACATTTTAGCCAGGGCTGCTGAAAAGTCAGCTGTCATATTTGACGGCAGCAAATACAAGTAGTGACATGAGTTTCCTTTTAATATAATTATATTATGTACTTTAAATTTGATTTTAGCAATGTAAATTATAAAAATCTAATGAGCTGTTATTTATGAATCTTTTTAATACAATCTTCGGCAAGTGCCTCTAAAATTTTGCATTTCATATTCGTTATTTCCGATTGTAAGTTTAACTTTTAAAAAATTATCTAAATTATTCCATTACTTGCTTAAACAATTCATTCATTTAAATTACTGCTCATTAATTTAGATTAGTTTTGATGGAGGATCCCGTTAAAAATCGATTGCAGCCCTGGAAATGAATTGTGTAGATGTTGTGTTGCCTGCTTTTAGGCGCTGCTCTTGTCTGCGCTTGGTTGATTCTCAACTTTGAACTTTTGGTGGCTGCGGCAGTTTTTAAATTGGTTTTTTGATTTCCAACGCCTCTCCACCCTGCCTCAAACCCCCATCTACTGCCCTATCGAACGGTCTGTCTCTCTCTCATTCTCTTTTGCTCTCTTGTGCGGTCAGTGCCGTTTAGGCGCTCGGTCAGCCGAGTTCCTGTTTGAATGGCAAGAGCGGGGTTAACTGGTGCAGCGGACGAAGGTCGGAAGATTTCGACATGCGGTTTGTTGGTTTTTGTGGGTAGGCAGCTGTTGATTTTTGGGTCCAATGCGTTATAATTTCATGCTGCGTTCCTGGCTGTTTCAGTTGCTGCTGCTCTTGTTGTTGTTGTTATTGCTGCTGCTGCTATTGCTGCTGTTGCTGGCGTGGCTTAAATTTAAAATGTGTCTACACTTGTTAGGGGGAGTGGCATAAGTGGGTGGAATGGGTTGTATCCTGCACACCAATAAATTAACAATAGCCTGGCCAATATTCAAACTGCCGCACGTTGCTGCCACACCCAGCGCTCGCCAACGCCCTCAGCCGGCAACTGCATTTATTGGCTCGTAAATTAGCATGCAAGTCAAATAAATTAATTCTTTTTTTTTGTATTTGCAATATTTGCATAAACAATTTTGCATAATATGCAATAGTCGAGAGAGCGGCAATAACAACGGCAACAGAAATCATGGCAAAAACAGCCAACGGGGCTTACAAAGTGCACAAGATTCTAAAAAGGCCAAGAGGCAACATTTTGCATGTGATTGCAGCACTAAAGCTGCGAGGGTGGCTCAATTTGTTGCAGCAAATGATCAAATTTTATGTGTAAAGTGCAGCAATTGTATTTATAGCTACAAATATTTAATTTTAGCTAACATTTTGTTTGAAGAATTTGAAGAAATTAAAGTCTTAAAGTAAGGAAAAATAAACCAATTAACTTTATTGAATAATTTATATTGAAATGTAGAAAACGAATATATAGAGAAATTTAATTTATATCAAGTTTACACTATTCTATTAATGGGAATCCGTAAACAACAATTTGCTGAAACTGTAGGCGACTGAATTTAGTTGAAAATTAATATTTTCCAATATTAAATTAAGACGAACTAATCATAATATATAAATAATTTCTTTTAAATTGAAAATTAAATGGTAAAAATAAATAGAGCTAATATTATATGAATAAAAGGCATAACTATTATTTTTTATAGAATAGTTCGAATAAATTGTTATATAATTTGAGTCATTTTTATATTTTAATTATTTTTATTTAATGTTTAATAAATTTTGGTAGTTTTTAGCAACTTTTAAAGCTGCCCCTCTTACCTGTTAGCTATGTAATATGTTCTCACTGCATATATGTATGTATACTACACGATATATATTCACATACATATGTAAATTTGTAGGTAGGGATACCTGACTGCCCAACTGGTTGCATGACTAGACATTGCTTTCTCCAGGGAAGTTAGCGAGGCGAGTGAACACTGCTCATCGTCCTTATGTCTGTATGTGTGTGTGTGTAGTGTGTGTTGTGTGTCCTATGCCTATGCATAAGCAATGCGTGCAACAAGGCAACATTCACCACATGGCTGGGCAATTGACCAAAGGCTTCAGTGTAGTCGAGACGCTTTGGATGACCAAAGAACGTCTCTACATGCATTTGGCATATTTTAATATGTAAATGTAATTTCTCCAATGAGATACACTACACTACACAACACAACACAACACAGAGACATTGCCGAGCGACACAGGGGCTGGGGGGAATTGTGTCTCTCGCCTGTCTGCTGATGCTTGTGGCTAATCAAAGACAAAAGGCACTGAGATTGAATAGAGTGGATAACAGAAGAAAGAAGAGAAGAGAAGTGATAGAGCAGGTAACAACAAGAGATAACGGTGGATGTGCAGGTGCAACAATTAATGACCGTTATGGCTGAACTCTCAACGCCATTTGCTGCCACATTTCAAGCACATTACGCATACGTCGCGTGTGTCGCGCGTTTAATAAAAAATGCAAAGTCTAATGTCTGCACCGCAAATTGATGTGCGCAAATGTGCACATAAACGACACTAGATGGCGCACTTTACGCGTGCAAATTGACAGAAAGCGAACTGAACGGGATAAACAGCACAAATACACACATAAACATGCACACACACAAACTCACTTCTATATATATTTATATGTGTACATGTATATATATAGAAACCAACACGTGGATTAAATTCACAGCAATTTCGTGTTTGATGAAAATAGACGCTTTGTTTTTTCCATGCTATATACAACTTCGATAGGGGTTAATAAGCTATATTGTAGAATTGGTTATGCCTGGGAAAATTATATCAAACTTATTTATGTGTTGAGTTATATATTTATAATAAATAAAGTGGAAATATTAGATAAATTTAATAATTTTAATTTAATAATTAAATAACGAACAGATGAATAGACAAATTTTATACGTCCTTCAGGGTTTTAATTGAAATTTTATTAATAATAAAATTATGATAAATTTAACTAAACTATAGTAAATATTTTGTCACTATTTGTCAAACAGTATTTAGAAAAGCAAAACATAAATCTATGAAAAATTTTACTTAAATTTAATAATTTTTCAATCTAAATTAAATATTTATTTTTTAAAATATATGTATTTTATGTAATAATTTATTTGTTATATTTACATGCCTTTGTGTCGATAGAGTGTGAAAAGTGCGTTGTTTTGAGCAAATCACTGCCATTCATCTTGCCTCACAATACGCCCCATTTTATGCCTTTGCCTTTAACTGCATTGTGCGCTTTTTTGTTTAGTGATTTGTTTTCCACAACAACAACAACGGCAACACAAAAGCAAAAAAAAACACAACAAAAATAGAAAAACCAAAACATGATGCCAAAGGCTGCGCCCCCGCCGAAGCTCTGGGGCTTTATATAAAAGCTGTGCGGCAGACAGGCCATCAATACAAAATGGCATAGAGTTGAGTGGGCGTTAACAATATGCCGATGGAGCAGTGCGAGAGGAGAAACAGTGGGGCAGGAAGAGAGTGTTTTCATTGTTGGTTGTGCCTTATAAATGCTGCGTATGTTTTGGTTTTTTGGCTCAACGACTCAACTCGTTTGCAATTTCTCTGCTGTCGCTCTATCAGTTGAGGCCGCTTCATCCCGCCAGTTTGGTTACTGAATGCTCGTCCTGGTCTCGGGTCCCGGATCCCAGGTCCTGCTGCTCGACCAGCCGGCTAAAGTGTCTGCGAATATGACGCGTCACTCTGGGATCACACCAATTTGTTAAAAAACGTGGAGAGAATGAAGGCTGCTGGGCCAGAGGGTAGGCTGGTCACATTTGTGCGCCGTTCATTCACTCAAAATGTCATCAACGTTGAGACGACAGATTGCAGTCATTTCTGCTAGAATACACTCATCCCCGCTACTCTGCTCTTCTCTACTCCATTCTCTGTTTTTTTTTCTTTTTTGATAACTCGTTGTTTGTGTGGCGTGTATGTGTAGATTTTGCAGTAAGTGTAGGGTATCGAATACGATTTGATAAAGTTGGTTTATCAACTGGAGTTTATAATGAAAATTTTAGTATATTAATTTTTATAAACGGAATGCAATGTGTTGGTTTGTGAAAAATACTTTGCTATTTTGCAAGTAAACAGTTAAAAACTTTAATTTATTAAGTATTCATTAAAAGTAAATGATTCTAATTTATCCACAAAATATACTCTGCAGCGCATTCATCAGTCCTCAGTGCCGATTCCAATTTACTCCAATTTTGCTCCAGTATCTCTCATTCTATTTGTGGCATTTTTTGGCCTCTGTGGCCCGCCTGTGACATTAAAGCTGCTCTATCGGAGCCAGAGCCCTGCCCATATTACTTTCTACTGCCCCTTTCACATCTTTGCTCCATCCACGGGTCAGGGGGTCAGAGACACTGACTGGTGTCAGTCAGTACGTCACTCACATGGGGTTGACAATGTCGACAGCCAGAGAATTAGATTTAAATTTGAATTTAAAGAGACTTCATAAATTCTCTTTTGTGCTAAGTAAATTTTCATCATTACCAGACAGTCGGAAAAAGGATAGAGCAAACAACATCATCATCATCATTGTTATCATCGTTATCATTGCGCTCTAACGTTAAGCGCATTCAGCCAACTGCATTGCAATTCATTTTATGCTTTCAAAAGCGAACTCGGAACTCGAATGGAGGCCACAAAACTGCAAAATACCTGAACAACACCCATAAACCCCATTCATATTCATAAAATTGCATAATCTCGAAGAGTCATAATAATCAAAAACATATTTGCGGGCATACATTACTACATTTCACAGAGAATGAGAATGAGAACGAGAACGAGTCCCAGAACTAGAATGAGAATGAGAACCAGAACGAGTTCTGCGATTCAACTAGACTCAACCTTATGCATTTCGCATCTCTTTCCTAGCAAGTTTTCCACCTCTCTTTGCGGCCTCTTTGCCACAGAAATTTTCCCCATAAAACTTCAACTTTGCTTCGCTCTGCAAATGGCGACGCTTAGAGAAAAACTTATAGAATTTTGCACAGCTAGGTATTAAGTACTTGAGAAAGATATTTCTAGAATGTAGGCTACAATTTTGCTTAATTTGGAATACATTTTAAGAGTTCTAAAAGCAGTAAGATATGCTTTATAAACACTTGATTTTGTTTTTAATATATTCTTTATTGTTGCTTAAGTAATTTTAGCACATTTAAAAATTTTTCAAAACTGTTTATTTGTTTATACCATTTGTTAAAATAATATTATAGAATTTTTAAAATCAATTTCGATTTAAATTACCATATTTAAATTTGAATTTAATTCTGTGTTTACAAGATTACATAAGTTTAAGCAATTAAATTATTTTAAATTGCCTATAAAATTTTTGTTAAAACTTTTCCTTAAAGAAATCATAAAATTTTTTTTTTAAATGAAAATTATATTTGGTTTTTTTTATTATTTAAATTTTTTTTAAAGAGATTCTGTGCTTACAAGATACTAGAGATTTTAAACAAAGGCTACAGGTTTATAGTTATACACAAAATTGTTTTTAAAATTACATTTTATTTTAACTAAGTTGACCTTTTATAATTTGAATTTTTTGCAAAGTGTAGATGCTGTCATAGCTGGTATTTTGGGTATGAATTCGGGTTTGGTCTTGCCGCAGATTTTTGATACAGCCGCCGAGTGGGAGAAACTGCAACAGCAATCGGCAATGTAGCGCCCAAGTAGGCGGAAATAAACGCAAAGAGCGATGCCGTTGCCATTGCCATTGCCGCTGTATGATTTTATTTATGCCCGAAGGCAAGGGCAGAGCCAGATGAGGAGCAGCAGCCAGGAGCAAACCAGGAGCAGGTTCTATGCAAGTCGGTGGCTCGTAAAGTTTAGTTGGACCCGCCGTAAAAGGCGTTGGCAGTGGCACACTCAGCAGTCATCATAAAACTATAAATTTCATATTTGCCGCAAACACACACACACACACATATACAGAGCGAGGGAGAGGTGGAGAGAGGGAGAAAGAAAGAGAGCAGAGTAGTGAACTCGGTACTGCTGGGCATGTTATCATTAATGTGGGCGAGACTACTATGATGATGATGATGATGATGATGTCTATGATGATGGCTATGACTATGGCATTGGGTAATGTTTATGGTGACGCCTGGGAGTTTTGGTCTGGGAAAGAGCTTTACTGCACCAGCCTTCACATTTGTCTTTGGCTTTAGCTTTAGCTTTGGCTTTTCTACCTGCTGCTAAGTGTTTTACTCTCTTACTCTCCCCCTTCTCCCCTCACTGTATGTGTGTGTGTGCGAGTGTTGTTATGTAGAGCGTGCAATCATTTTACGAGTCGAGCTGCGAGATCCCATCGCCCAAATGTCAGGGGCAGTCACTAGCACTAGACAAGACACACACACATACACATTCACACACTCCCTCGTCTCGCCCTGCCTGTTTCTACTACTCCTCCTCCACCACTTTTCCCTTCGCTTCTATCTGATCCAAGTGTTGCCACAAATTTAATAAACTCTAGACGTGCGTTTGAGCTTTGGTTTGGCATTTCAACTCATCTCATGTTCCGTGGTTATTCGGATGGGAAGGGGGGTGGAGGAAATTCTTTTTCTAAATACTTTACGCAACTAGATCAAAGTTTGCTTTTTAGTTGGTTTTTATGCAGTTTGTGGGTCAGAAATGCAACAAACCATTTGACCTCGACTCATTCAGTTTATTTCATTTGAATCTGTTGAGAGAGTTGATAAAATTTTCATAAAAATAAAACTAAATAAATAACTTGAATGTAATAGCAACTATGTATTTAATTTGGTTTCCATTATTCTAAATATGGCATGCAAACATTTGGGTTTTAAATAACCTGCGAGTATAAAGTAATTAAACAATAATAAAGTTTCATAAAGCATGTAAAATAAATATTTAAATTGCAATTGAATGCCAAATAAATGTAACAGAAAGTTATTATATGTATATGATATCTTAAATGGTCTATAGTTATTTCTTGTATATTTTATAGATTAATTTCATTTGGAAATTTATGCAATGATCAAATAGCAAAGATAGTTATTTCCCCATTCACTTGAAACTATCATCAAATATATTGCCACATAATGTCATCAAAGTGAATAACTCCCTTTGCCCCTCCCACTCTTTTTCTCGTTATTGTCACTTCCGGTTTAGGGTTACACTGAAAGTGCAGTCATAACCTTGCATAACCCATTAAATATGCATACTGCATGTTTGTAGCACTCAGCGGGAAGTTGCGTTTTGTTTTTCAAGTGCAAGAAACATTTTGGTAGTTGATTCTCTCACTCTCCAGCTCTCTTTCACTCTCTCTCTCTCTCTGTCTCTCTTTATTTGTTATGCAGTATTCGAATAGCTTCATTTTGTCCAATTACATGACATAACTGTAAAAATTTACGATGCATCAGCATCTAGACTAGATGATGTGCCACATACCATAACACACACCATACCATACCATATCCATACCCATACCATGTGTATGTTTGTTAGTTAAAGTTCCATGGGGGTAACTGCTCCCTCAACTTTAACTTCACATTCATATTCCCAAACCGATTCAACTGACAATCAACGCTGAATGAAAATAGGAAAGGAGAAAGAGGAAAGTGGAACATTACTGCGGTTATTGCCGCACGAAATTTGTAAACGAAACGGAAACTGGTCGTAACGATTTCAATGAAACGATGACATGGCCAAGGACGGTGTTGTTGTTGATGATGATGACGATGATGTTGTTGATGATGGTGGTGCTGATCATTATGAGCTATAGACTGGGCTACTCCACTGATGACTGCCAAATCAGACAAATGTACGCATAAACCGCAGAGAAAACTTTTCAGCAATGCACAGAGAATCATCACCTCAGGGCATTTGCCGATACAACTTCCATCACTATTGCTGGCATCAACTGCATTGAAACTTGGCCTGTTTCTCTCTCTCTCTCTCACACTCACTCTCCCTCTGTTGGCCAAGTCCGTTGCCTTGGCTTGTTGTGTGCTTTGTCCTGTTGTTGTTGCTGTTGAAACTTGGAGCTGACTCGGCAGCTGCCAGACACTGAACGATTGATGTGCAATAATTATCCAAAGTTGATTTGTTTGTTTGCACGCCCGGCAAAGCGTAAAAGTCGAGCTTGCCAATCGCCCAACCCATTTACCAACCCCCATCCCTCTTCTTCCATCTACCATTTGCAACCACGCCCACTGCGGTAATACAACTGCAAATGAGTGTTATTATGGAGGCGCCTGCCCATTGAAAGTCGTTTGGCAAGTTTTGAGTTTTGAGCTTGAGTTTTGCATGTGGCTCTTTTGGATAGTTTTTGGCAGTTTCGCCGCTGCTCAATAGATAAGTGCGCTGTTTAGTTTTAAAGCCACAGCATAAAAGTTTTGCCTGCTGTTTCACCCTGTTTCACCCTTCATCTTCTCTTTTATCAAACAAAAACAAACCAGCAACAGAAAAGTTTTCCAGCATTGCGGTTTTCTTAAGCAGTTTGATGATCTTAGCAAATGAATAAGATGGAATACTTATAGACTCGCAAACTGCATTTTAATTACATAATAAAATACAAGTTTTACAGCAGATAACCGACAGAGAAATTGAGTTCATATATATATATAGCTATTTAATGTAGTTATACAAAACATGCTATTTAATAAACAGCTTATTTGTTAAATTTATTTTAATAGTGTATGCAGCATTCGTTAGAGTTTCTGTTCAACTCTTGTGCATCTTATACACTTGTGTTCAATTGAGAAATTAGTACATTACGTTTTCCTTTGAAGCCCCTAACAAATAAATCGTGGTATTTATTTGAATTGCTCAAAAGGCACTAACACAAATACAAGTACAAACATGTGTAATAAAAAAGAAAACTTTTTGTTAAACTTTTGCAAACTGAACTCTTCAATTCAACAGTTACAACCGTTTTTCCCCCTTTATCTCAGTTTTCCTTTAGCTTCTGCTCCACTTGGTTTAGTTGCTTTTACTGTTGATTTACTTTTAGCCTATTGCATTGGCATTTAGTACCGATGTCTAGTTTTTAGTTTCAGTGTGTGTTCCATTTGTGAGCCGGAAATAAAACACAGGTTTTTCGTATCCCATACCATACCATGCCATTTCCCAATTCCAATCCATTCCATCTAACTATCTATCTAGTGTAGCTCTGTGTAGCTGGTTTGGGAGAACAAACGCAATCAAAATACTTTGGCTATACAATTTATTGGCGCAAAAACAAGTTCAATTTCAAATGAAAATCGCTTGGTACAAAGAGCAGGCGAGTAGATAAACATGCGAGTACATATGTATCTACAGGATGTAGGAGACATTCAAGATTCAAATAAATATCAACAACAATACACACACACACACACTCTACACCTTTGTCTATGGACTGCTGTTCTGTGTTGTGTTGTGTTGTTTGTGTGCTTCTCTAATATAGAAAATAGTTGCGAAATATTTTGCCAAGTAGCCCAAGTATCGAGTACTAGCAAAAGAGCCATGTCTAGTGGCAGTTGGCAAGACAAACAATCAGTTAAGAGCTTTAGAGAAAGACACACACACACACTTTCACAAATATATATATATAAAGATATAGATACATTGAAGTCTCTGCTCTTTTATTGAACTTACATAACATTTTGGGTTATGGCCAGGGTTAGAGGACCGGACTCAGGACCCAAGGACAATGAGGGAATTGGAATATGTTACTGTGATTTCCGTGTAACTTCCTTTAATCTTTTGTCTGTGTGTCTGTGTGTGTGTGTGTGTGTGTGTGTGTGTGTAATAAATATACCAGAGTGCTTAAGATCAAATCAATTGATAAACAGCATAATAAACTTGTATCTACTATTTACATAAAATTCTCTGTAATAATATTATGCAAAGAGTAAAGTGAGCCAAAAATACGCTCGCACTTCAAGTTTATACTAAATTGAAGTAGTTTCTCCACAAGCCATTAGTTGTCCCCCAACCCATCTACTCCCCCCACTTTCTCCGCCTTTCTTTCGTACTCTTTATGTACATATTTTGCCATCATAAAATGCTATTTATTTTATATGAAATGCTTTTGATGTTGGCATATCGAAGGCACAAGCCAGGAAATAGAGCACATACAGTTTGAGAAAGCAATAGAGCGAGAGAGAGAGTGAGAGTAATAAATTTATGCAATAGAAAAAGAGACAGAGAGTGAGTAAAGTTTCTCTGCTGTGCAAGATTTTGATATGCGAGTGTCATAAATTCTGTTTATTTGGCAGGGAAATGAAAGTAAAACACATTCTTGCAATCAAATACAAAGTCTAATATGTAACTATATTCAAACCTACTCACTCTCTAAACTTGTCCAAAACTTATTTCAACGATTCTAATAAACTTAGCTTAATTACCTTTAATAGCGTAATCGAAATGTGTCATTATCAGTTGCTCGTTTATTTAAAGCTAAAACAATATGAAAATCCTGTGCAAATATTATGCAAACTAATTTCAAGTTAAATTTGAGAAATTTGTCATAAATTGGGCAAAGTAATCATTTAGGAAATTTATAATAAGTAATAAATTTCATTTTATTTGCCCACTAAATATTATTTATTTCATTTGGCCAAGATTGGAGAGTTTAGAAACGAGTCGCGAAATGCGTATAATTTACTGGTAACAACTGCTTAAGACTTTTGTAGCATTTCAGTTAAAGTCAGTGCACTGACTTCTGTGTATATTTTAATAATATTATTAGCTTACACCCATATAAACGCAACATTATCACTTAGACACTCGCTGCCCTGCCCTTGTCTCTAATATTATGAGCCGAGGGGCGTTTTGTTTTACCAAAAAAAGAAAAATAAATGGTAGTAGGAGGAATATAGAAACCATTTCCATAAACCCAACGTCATAATTACTATGACATTTTTTCTCTAATGTCGCTTCCTTGAACGCCTCGTTGGGGCTGACAGTGTGGAGTGGTGAGGGGTGAGGGAGCTGGGGGTAACTGGCTTCTGTACCCTTGGTAGATTATTGTAGATTGCGTGTCCCAAGTTCATAGGCGCCTTATTACACACTTTAATTTAATAAAAAGCTTGTAAATGCGTGCACATACATGTTCAGACAGGCGTCGGGTTCCTGTGCTCAAGTCAATGCTACGCCTTTTTATTACATAATGAGACCCAGTCGGTTTTTTTGGGCTAAACCCAGCTATATCCAAGTCCCCACCATCCACCCGCAACTCATTACAAATTCAACTAGCGACGAGTTGCGAGTCGTCGGTTTCCTGTGCCACAAAGTGCGTGCGCTGCGTGTGTGCACCTGCAACATCGTGTCTCTCTGCGCTGCCGACTTCGACTTTGACGTGTCGGACATTACAAATTATGCCCAGGAGCTAGCTGCAGCGAAAGGACCACCATCAATGTCCATTGGACAAAAGAGACAATGACGAGCCACGATGGAGCACAATGACATTGAGCTGGGTCTATCTGCCTCTCTCACTCTCTCTCTCTCTCTGTCTATTGCTGTCTCTGTCTGCTTCGGTTTACAGGTAGCAATCGGTGGAAATGTGCCACAAACGTAAACGAAATCGAAAACATAAACGCGACCGTTGTAACTCGCTGAGATAACTGGCTGTGTGGCGGTGTATTCTGCGGTGTGATATTTAATTTGCTACGCCATAGAGTTTTTGGGGTTCCCGTTGAAAGATCCTCTCGCTGGCATACATAATTTATTGTTGGAACCTTTTTTTTGTGTTGTGGTTTTGCGCATTGTTTTCACATTTCGATTAGATGAAAGGTGTTCTCACTTTCCCCCATCTCCCTCTCTCTCTGCCTCTTTATTTCCCAATGTGTGAAATCTTAAATTGCAGTTCTACGCGTTCAATTCAATTTATTGTTGCGTGAGCTATTTTATAATGCCCACTAAAAGGTGTCGTCCATAGATCTATTCACAAATTTATGGAGCAATGCGGGCGGTCTCAACTGCTATTTAAAAGTGCGTGCAACGCAACAGCAATTAAAAGAACTACTTGGAAATTGTATTTGTATTTCGTTATGCAACGCTGAGCTAAGGGTTTTGGGAGTATTGAGTTGAAATGATTATAGAATTTGTAGAACAGCATGGTTGGTGGTAGTTTTCTCAGTTTAAACGGCAAAACAGGAAGAGATGTGCTGCCAGAGATAACAATGTTTCCTGTGTTCAAGTCAGACATTTAATATTTTCATATGTTTTGTAACTAACTATCACAAATAATAGAACATTTTGTTAGGTTATTTATTTAACTCTCAAGTTCATCTCAGATTATCTTTACCTGTTATTCCTCTTTTGCTACTTCAAAAGATTCCGAAATTTATAAGTATCTTACAATGACACCACAGGGGCTAAGAGATGTTTAAAGAGCTCAAAATCAACAATAAAACTGCAGGTGATCATCTTTAAGTCATTTAAGTTTTCCTTTATAATGATAAACTTAATTTATATGCCACTTTCAACATTATTGTGATCATTTTTAAGATACATTCGATTCTGTTCATGTTCCTTTAATTGCATTCCTTCTCATTATGTCTGCCTTATCCCTTTTCTCTCATGCAGGTATTGCTTTTAATTGCAATTTTTGTCTCTTTTGCATATCACAGGATTATGTCATTTCTTAATTTCAACGAAGTACATTTTCGCAGGTATATATTTTTCTTTCCATTACAATTTCTGCCTTTCATTTGCAGCTTTCTTATGCGCAATCTTTCTGACACACTTCCGAAATTGTACATTAATTTGAATATCTTAAATTCGCGATAGCGGTGATTAAAATGCCTTTTACACTGCACTCGGCGGTTGCTTTATGACATTATCATTAACTGCGTAAAATACCCGCACTCAGAGCTGAACCAATTTACCATCCTGTGTGTGTTTCTGGGTGTGTGTGGGTTACTCAAACCAACCCAAATGGGAAGTAGATACAAGAGCTGCTTGTCTGACTGACTGACACATTACTTAACTTCCGTTTCCTGGCCTATACACATGCACATACGCCTACATTATGTATATACATATTTATATATACTATAGTGTATATGCTCTCAAATGGTAGATACTGTAGATATAATTTCACAGTTCTTTGGTCAGAGGTGGCAGAAACAAAATGCGTGCACGCATTTCTCGCATCCATTTGGTAAACCTACAAACGCGCCAAATGTCAGAGAAATTAAATTTAAACGCAAGGCAGCAATCCATCATCTGGTAATTACTGCGTCAACACGCCAACACATGCAGAGCAGAACCCCGTACACCGAACCCCGAACCCCGAGCCACGAACCGAGCCCGGTAAGCCAAAAACCCATAAACCAGAACGGAACAGAACGGAACCGAATAGAGTACAGAACGGAACTGAATTGAGGTACTCGTTGAGCAGCCACCCAAGAGCAGCCGAAAGTTGTGGGAGTCAAACGGAAAGTCGTGGGAGTTGCCAGGATAATGACTTGACTTGTCATAGCTTCCGCTAAATTTAAGAGATTTGTGCTAAAGATCAGGCGGGCGTTACCCAAAAGACAACCAGCGAAGAGACGAGACGAGTCGAGACAGACAGCTGAGATAGACAGCTGGATAGGCAGCGTGAGTGCAGCGCCTCATTAGAGTTTTTCTACAACGTTCTTTTTGGGATTATTTTTTTCGTATCGCACAATTCGCAGCTGCATTGATTAATAATTTTTGTTATTTTATGCTATTTTTTTGTCTGCCTCTCTCACACACACACACACACACACACACTCGGTCTAAACAATTAAGTGCGAGGCCCGTGGGCAACTGTAATTGACAGAGGGGAAGAAAGGGGCGTGGTTGTGCTGAAGCGTTAATGAAATATCAATGGGGTGTTTTTACTCAAATCGGCAAAACACTTAGTTTTCTTTTGCTGTTTGGCCGGCCTTGCATAGTAGTGCCTGATGGCGTAGAACGCCTCCTGTTTTCACTCACTTTACCGGGGATCAACATATTGCCGAGTTTTTGCCACTCAACGGGTGGTGTGTCTTTATTTCTCTGTTACTTGGGCGGTCGTCAGCTCAACAAATTCGAATACACGGAGTTTGGGCTACGGTTTTGGCAGATATGTCAATTTTGGGCAACGGAAACACTCACAAAATGCTTTCAACGCGCAACAACTTGCAATTATGTTGATGTATAACTGAATGCCACAGGACACGGGTTTTGTGTGGGGGGTGTACGTGTACGTGTACCTTTGATAAAGTGGAACTGCAAATGAGCTACAGCCAGCTACTGAAGAATGATGATATAATCACTACATGAGTAGGAGACTATTTGTCCAAGTGTCCTTTTGATGAACTACACACATGTAGTTTTCCAAATAATTCATTCATTATGCAGATGAAAGTAGTATAGTATTTGCTACTGAAAAATAGAATTAGTTTCAATATGCTTAATTGATTGATACATTTTATATATATTTACAATAAATTAAAAATAATATATTTAATTAAATTCCTCTCTAAAGCACATAAATTCAAATAGCACTCTTTATAGCTACAATAAAGTACTCAACTATATGACACTTTAGGTTAACTTTTCTCAGAGAGTGTACTCACAACAGTTGAGCTCAGCAGTAAACTCCAGCAAAACTTATACAATTTGTAGTGTATAAAGCCACATACGTATATAGTCACAGCAGGACATCTGCGGCGCACAAAATTTCTCCATACAAAACTATGGAAAATTATGAAATTATAAATACATATACACATGCATGTCAAGCCAACACACACACATGCCACAACCACCCACAAATGTCTGGCCGAGAAAAGTAATTTAATTGTCGCAGAAATGTCGAAAACAGCTTTGGCGTTTTACATTAACATAAAACAAAAAGCCAGAGAAATAATAAGTGGAAATTATAATTACAAGTGCTCACATGTGGTCCCTCCACAGTTTCGTTGTGTTTTACTGAGTGGTTTCTAGGGTTAAAATCATTAAAGTTGCCGAAAAGTGACTAATAAGTAACGTGTAATAATTAATGTGGCTAAAGTTTAGTACATAAAGTGTCAGCTTCTTATTAAATATGAACATAAAATATGGTCAAGAATGGTTGGTTAATAATTAGGTGGGTGATTCTAAGAAATGTTTAAAAATTTGAAAAGTTTTTTAAGGAATAAGTGTAACTAATTCTTGGCGATAAGATATAAAATATATTAAAGTTTTTTCTATTACTTTTTATCTAAAGATTTTTGATAAATGTATTAGTCGTCATAAGCTCATGCTGTAAAGTATGCTACATGAAAATTTTGGGCGATATGATGACGAATATGAGAACACTGCCAACGATTTCTGGTACTTTTTTTTATTACGCACATATTTTAATGGCCATGTGCAGACAACGATTTATGATGCGCCACGCACGCGGTTAATAAGACACACTCACACACATAGAAAGAAAGCAAAAAGGAGGCCACATCCTGAAGATGGCGATATGGTAAATGGTAGTGGGGTAAGTAGTAGGGCAATGGAAGCGTAGGAGGAGCACAGTTCATCGTGTTCTTGTTGTCCTTTGCTGCTGCTGCTGTTATCCTTTTCAATGTCACACAAGAAGCATCATGTTTTTATCTATGCCAACCAAATCGCCAACCCTCGGCTCAGATTTCACATGTGTGGGAGAGAAAGGGGGCACACACTCCTCTCCCTTTCCATCTCGATAGCTTTGGAATGTAGGCGGCGGGGCTTCCCCCAAACTTTTCGCTTATATCATTTAATCTTTAATATCCTTTCTCGGCTTTGACTTTGGTCTTTTTTGCTCCCATGTCGTTGTTGTTGTTGTTGTTATTGTCACGCTCAATGTGACGGCTTGTCTTAGAGCAGGCCTCTATATAACATACATATATATGGATGTTTTTGTTTGTTTGTGTTCATAGAGAAGTATATATACTATGTATGTTATGTACAATGTGTCTTGCCTAGATTTATCACTTGCCACAGTTGCTGTTGTTTTCGTATTATTTGTACACATAGATACAACCTCTTTGTATGTATGTGAATATATATATAATTTAATGTTTTTTGCTTTTGGAATCCTCCACATGGCTTCTGGACTCTTGCTGCTCGTCTCCGTATTGTCAAAGCTTTTTCTACGGCCCTTTAGCAGACGTACTGCTCGACTCGGCTCGGGTTGTTGTTGTTGTATGTTGTGTGTTGTTGCTGTTGTTTTTCTGCGGCATTAACGGGCAGCAGCAGCAGCCAAAAATATCTTTATGCCTCATAAGTTTAATTTGGCGCAAATTGTTTTTATTTGCAGTCAGTGACGCCAACAACAAAAGCAACTAAAACAAATAAGATTATGTTGTTGTTGCACAGACAGACACAGAGGATACCCTGTAATATTTATAGGGCAGCATGGTTGGATAAATAAGGCTTTGTTGAAGCTTTAAAACTATTGGGTATGTGCCTAACAATAAAGAAATAGTAATATAAGTTTTAATATTTATAAATATATTTTATTAAAATACTAAATATACATTTTTAAAGTTTTATATAGTAATTAAAAGGTATTAAATACCCTGCTCCTAGCTTAAATAAAACAGAAAAAATTAATTAAATCTACTTATAATATTTTTATATATATTTTATATATTTTTATGTTATAACACATCGTTTTCAGCTTCTTATCAAGCTAGTGACAAAAGCAGTTCTCCAAAAATGCACGTAATTATTTTCTGTCTAGTCTTACATACCTTTTCAAGTGCTGCAAATCTCTAGGATGGCAAAGACTTACATGCATAGAGCCCACACAAGCGTGAAGAGAGCCGGAGACAGAGAAAGAGACAGAGCACAGCGAAAAAGAGTTCACATGTGTGATGATACAAAATGGCGTACGCTATTCGTATGCAGACATTTCGCTTGGCACATCTACAAATTCTTTTTGAATGTCATTAGTATAATTGAAAAAGCCATTGGCGCAATGCCAACAACAACAACAGCAGCAACAACAACGAAAGCGACAACAACAGCAATAGGAACATCAGCTAACCAACCGACAATCGACAACAACAGAGTTCAAAAACTAACTGTAAACGCCGCCATGCGACACGCGAAATCCAATAAAAATTTTTTTCCTGTCTATTTTTTTGTTGTGTTTAATTTTTTTTTGGTTTTTTTTTTTTGCTTTGTTTTGTGTGGCAAAAGTTTAGCGACTTTTGCTGCCTCACCATGTTGATAAAGCGACAGCCGCAACAGCAGCAACAACAAATGTTTAAGCTGGCTATGGGCAGCATGCAAGATACCCTGTACATAGCAGAGAGACTTGAACCTGAACAGTACTAGCTAGCTATCTTAGCATTTTCTTGCATACACCTTGTGCTTTAGACAAATACTTTTACATTTTTCTTTCTTTACAGGGTGTCTTAAAAAGAGTACATAAGCAATGCAATAACAACAACTAGCAAATGCTTTGCAAATCCAGCCTGCTGTCGAAAAAGTCTATCGAAGGCGACTGCATGTGCATAAATTTTGCCAGTTGACATCAGGCAAATGTACATGAGATATTGCCTAGTCCTCGTTTTAAGACTTCGTTCTAGTTGCACTCCTAGCCATAGGTCCTGTCGCATTCGGCTATAGACTCGCAGCTCGCAACGTTCATGGATAATGTACATACATATATTGCAATATTTATGCAAGATGCAAGCGAAACGATATGCTAAATTATGTAAGGAGACTATCGAAAAATCGTCTAGCCATAGACGTTCAGCAATGCGACGTTTCATTCAGGTTAAAGTAAGTACGGAAGAGGAGAGGAGGAAGCGGAGACAGTAGTACTATGTGCAGTTAATTTAATCAAAGGAATAGTAGACAAAAAAAGCCAATCATCGAGAGGGGGTAATTGTTTTAAGACCAACAAATTGAATTAAAATCTAATGTTATATTGCTTTCTTAAGTGTGTATTGTCTATTTTAATTTATGTTTTATTTTATCAAGAGATATATCAATAATTTAATGGAATCTATGGACTTAAATGTTTTTAAACACTTCCCATGCCTCTCCTTCTACAATTTCACACCAACAGCAGCAATTATTGTCATTTAACACTCATCCTAATTACTCCAACTTAGTATGTCAACTAAAGATCAATCATTGATCCCTCACATTACTTCCAAATCATTAAAGATAGCCCCTTTTGTCCATCATTAGCAATCTGTGCGCACCCTCATGATAGAATCTTACCAACTGACTGTCAGTCATATTTTATGAATCGTTTGGCCCTCATGCCACACCGCAACAGCAACAGCAGAAGCAGCAACCGCTGCAACAATTTCATTTAATTAATTTTTAATTAATTTTTATTTAATATTTCTTTTCTTTCGCTTGCTGTTGGTAATAAAAATTTGAAACTCATATGCAAAGTAAAGCAATTCCCCCGCATAGTGGCCCTAAACCCAAAATAAATCCCGGTCCAATCTGTTGGGTTGTGCATGGGTTTTTATCAAAAACAGTCCAAGCAAATGAAAAACTGAACACAGAGTCATCCATCATCATTGCACGCCCTGTAACCCCGCCCCGCCCCACCCTGCACTCTGTTCTATATATAATTTAAAAGGGGGTAGGGAAGGGAGAGAGAGAGAGAAAAAAAGAGAAATATTTATTGTCAAATGTCACAAACAGTGAAGGGCAAACGGCTAAAAGGGGACGAAACGGGAGCGCAATTCATTTTTTAAAAATTTATATCAATTTATAATTTTTCGTCATTGCGCGCTTGATTAGGCGACAGAAGGGAAAACCCCTATTTAGATTGGGTTTCCCCTCGGTTCGATCCGACACGCGAAAAAGAGTTGAGCGATGGTTAAAGCTGAGGTTGAGGCTGACTTTGATGCTGAATTGGTTCTTGTCTGGTCTTTGATTAATTGCAGGTCTGGTCTGGTCTGGTCTGGATGGGCTTAGATGGCTCTGTGGTCTGTATAGATTTTCAAGGCTGTGCCCTACTGTACGTACGACGACGATGCCAATCGATGTTTGCCAACCCTGACAAAGGGTTGGGCACACTATTATTCCCTCTGCCAGGAGTCGTCTTTCGTTTGGGCGTTAATTGCTGGGTTTCTGCGCCCCAGTGAGCGCACGAGTTATGAAACTGGTATTAAAGGCATTAAAACTGAAAGTAGCAACTAAGCGAATGGTTAGCACAAGTTGGGGACTCATCGTGCAATGTCCTTACAGCATTAGATCCTAATATTGCTCCTTCTGTTTCCACATCTTCTACTTCAACTGCTGCTGCTGCTGCTGCTGCGTTGCTGTGATTACGCTCTGTGCTTTGGCTGTGTGATTATGATTTTGTAAAAAGGATTAGGTGCATATTACGATGGTCCTGGCACACAAACACACACAGAGACACACACACAGTACGCAACGCAAACGAACCGCGAAACCTTGAGCGAAAAAGGAGCTAGTGAAAGACGATGCCAGCGGCAAGGATAAGTAGAAGCAGCCACGACTCTGACACCGCCAGCTGTTTTCTAGGACATTGTGTACTACACAACAACAACAACAACAATATCTAGTAATTATTGCCCGTGTATAATCTTTATTATTGCTGTTTTGTTGCCTGCTGTTGCTGTTAGTAGTAGAAGTTATATCTGCACCATGATGAAATGCTCCATTAAGCTGTTAACAATAACATTAGGCTACAGTAAGTTAGGGGAGCTCTATTGCAGATTTTTCCCATTGTGTGTCCATTTGTCGTATGTATGGTGACAACCCTGTTCTGCTCTGCTGCTTCCCTATACCCTCCTTGAATGGACCAAAAAAGGGTCTTCATATTTTTATGGCTTGCTTAAAGTTCTTAGCCAAGCTTAACTTAGCAGAAAAGATGGTCCCGAAGTTGTCTAATAAACAGTAGAGTGCGAAAAAATACACAATAGAGAGGATAATGAAAGATTTACATTTAAGAAATGAGATTTTTAAAGGTTACTTATCTAAGGGTTAAACGGCTCAATTAGATGGGCGAAAGATTTGGAAAATGTTATGAAGAATTCAAATAAACAATGGTTAACGAATGATGTGCTGTCAATTAAAAGAATAAATATATTATAAAGAAAATTCGGAAGTATTTTGAAATATGCAGAAAATGAAAAGAAATATTTAAACACTGTAAAGAATAATATGACTAACTATTCTAAAAATATTAAACAAATATTATTTAATGGAAAACACAATTTAAAATGGAAAATAATTAAAAAAAAAATTAACAGACCTTTTGTGCTATGAGAAATATAATATAATATTATAGAATTCAGCAGTATAGAAATATTTGCTAGAGAAGCTATCGTATAAGCTGAACTGGAATACATCTGTATTTATTTGAGAGCATTTCATGTCTAGTTGTAATCAGATTAGTGACTGTGACCTACCCTATTCATATTTCACGTAAACCTTTGTTATTTATTGTAACTCAATTCCCTTACAATTCTGTCTATATCTTCTCTGTCTCGGTTTTTTCTCCAACTATCTAGCAGCTTATGTTGTGAAGCTCTTCGATCAATCTAAAGCATGCGAAACCTTCAAGGGTCGCTCAGCTGTCACGTTGTTGCTTGGTGTAAATCCAAGTCAATCCTATGGTCGACATAAGCACACTCACACACAAATACAGTCGGGGAACTTCACATAAGATAAGCCAAGGGAAATGGCAAAATGCCCCCACACCTCAATGAACCCTTCGAATTAGACAAAAACTCAAGATGCTGCAAATTTGTAATCCTTGCTCAAAAGACGTAGAATTTTTCACTTATCGCTGCGGGGCAATACAAACCAAACACCCCACTCCAGAGTAAGCCATCCCAGCCCGCCACGCCCCTTTTGACATTTTCCAAAGTAGGGGTGGGTAAACCTACCCTATAAGTTACATACTTATTTAAGTTTTACTTTCCGTTGTTTGTTGATGTTGTTTTTTTATATATTTTTTATTTTCATGCCTTCATTTTTCATATATGCAACTATGCCAGCGATAAGTTATTTGAGCAGCCCAACGGCAGGACCCTTAGACAAGGACACGCTCATGTAGGCAAAGACAGAGAGAGAGAGAGGGATAGAGATATGTGTAGAGGAAGAGAGGAGTCAACGAATTTGTAAAATTCCAATTAAGAATCTTTGGTTTACTTTGTAAGTTGACTCTCAACTTATTTAGACACTACACAACGACAGTTGGAGGGGAAATCTTTACCCACACACACACTTAAGCGCAACAAAGAGGACACGAAACAACGGCCAGCAAAAACAGAGAATAAATAAAAGCAAAACAAACTCTCATACACACACAATAAGACAGCCATATATGGAGAAAGAGAGGGAGAGAGAGAGAGAGCGCAGAGTGAGACTGAGACTGAGACTCAACTTCAGCAGCTGTAATCCTAGAAGGGCAGAACGCATGGGTCGCCTCGACGTCGTTCTCCATTCTCAGACTCAGACTCGTCCTCGATTCTAGTCGTCGCTCTAATGGACGAATAAATTGCTTGTGAATGAAATGAGAGTACGCTGACTTTCGGTCCTCGTTCCTGCGTTCATGTGTGTGTTTGTGTGGGCGTGGCAGGACACAACTTCTGCCAAAGACGACGCACTCATACGCAAAGCAAAAACAAAAACAAAAGCAAACAAACAAACCAAACCAAACGAAACGAAACGGATGCCCGAGACACAACTAAAAACTAAAAGCGACATGCAACGCACAACACACAATACACACAACGTTGCCTTCAAATCTTTTTGGATAGTGTAATGTGACGATATGGGGTACAGGGTACAGGGTATAGGGTACAGGGTTAGAGGATTGCCCCAACGAAAATGCGGCGAAATTGGCGATAAAATAAAATACGAGACGGCGGGGCCAAAGCGACAAACCAAAAACATTTCTAGCTGTGGCACCAAACGAACTCCCATGTTGCAAGTATACTCTAACCATGGAGTATTTTCACATAGAAGTTAAAGCTATCATTAAGCAATAGATAGAATTTTAGCTATACGAACTAAAAACATAATTTGTTGTTTGAGAATATTTTGATAGATTTTAATTTGTCAGCATAATTATTAATCAGGCGGTTTGGGTGTAATTTTTAATTTACATTAGTCAAAATATAATGTATAGAAATGATTTATGTTAAAGCAAAGTAAAGTAAAGCATAAATAAGTAAATGCCCCAATTAATCTCAAGCAGCTACCCTTAGCACACCCCAAAAAAATAATTGTAATCAAATAGTCACTGTTGAATTTCTGTAACTTTCACAGTTTTCACCAGTATTTATTCATTACAGCTACAAAATAACTTTATTAAGGGTATTTCAGGGTCGTTAAAATACAGATTTCAGTGGTATGCTTGTTATTTTCATGACATGACCAAAGTCGAGACAGTAGCGCTATCGGAAAGACGCCCAAGATGCGAGTGAGATTCAGAGTCAAGCAGCGAGCATATGTAGGTCAGAAAAATGTTGTTGCTTTATACATAGGAGAAGGGGGATTGCCGGGGGTTTGGGGAATGGGTTTTATGAATTGCCAGCTGACTGGTAGAATACCCTTTACTTCTGGCAGATTTTGGTTTTCAGACGGGGCAGCTGTGGAGCAGTCGTGAAACAGCAGCAACGAAAAATCAATAAATGTCAACGGGGACAAGCTGATAAAGTTGCGACAAAAAGATTTCAAATAGCGCGACAGAACGAGAGAAGTCCTTGCCACAGCAGACAGAGAGAGCAGAGAGAGGGAGATACAGTCAAAGAATTATTGAGGATGCAGCAAGTTGGCAGCAAGCAATAAAGCAATTAGCTGCCAGCAAGGGAGATAATACAACTAATTAAAAGTAAAAGTTATGCGTCAGCGAATGAGATTTTTATTGAGAACAAGCTACAAGAACAACACAAACAACAAGGACCTTGACACAACCACAACCATAAGCACAGCACTGTAACAGTAACAGTAACAACGAGTGGGCGTGGCTGATGTGTGGCCTGGGAGTATTAAAATGTGTACTCCTGTCGTTTGTCTGCCTAAATTATGACCTTATAATTTACAATTAAGCAAACGTAAGCATAAAACATAAGCACATGGCATAATTAGTCACTGTGACTTTATTGTGAACTAAAACTAAATTGTAATCACAATAACAGGCTCCTTCAAAAAGGATGCGATGCCCTCTCTGACCCCATCAGATACATATACGTTTTATTAAACGAGTTCACATCAAATTGATGAGCTGCTTCCAATGAAAAGGCAACAGAGATAACGAAGAAAACGTCGATGAAAGGAAAAGTGACATACCACAGATGAATGTGTTGTCTACCTAGCATCGCTTTGTTCAAGTTAACCTAATTGATTGAACCGAATTGTGCCAGTCACCTGCAAGCCTCATTAATTCTGTGAACCAAAGAGCTTTAATATTTGACATCGTTTGACAAGTGTCTACAGTCAGTAGATAGTCTAGCTTATTTATCAATCATTAATTGCTACACCACCAACACAATTAATACTTGATTAAAGAGAAAGACAACTTTAGCAAATTACTCAATGAAGAGAATTTGACATACTATTAATAAATATGTGACGTAAATATTATTAATAAATTCGCTTTAATTGCATGCAGGTGTTGTTAAATATTTGTTAAAATAAAAACGAAATAATTTCGCTGGCAAAATTAATGTTTTTCGTTTTGATAACTCGCTTGATTGCGTTGTTTGTCAATGCAGATGTTCTTTTAGTCTATGCAAATAAAAATTGTATTTATTTATTGATTTGTTGCCATTTCCATATACATATTTTTATATTTTAATTTTAAAGCATATTTCATTCATCAATTTAAGTTCTGAGCTCATTAGCGAGCTTTTCTCTCACACTTCTCTCAGTTATAATTATTAAGCTTGCTGCAGACAGCAATACAACAATGGAATTCCTTTTCGGTAATTGCTCAACTTGACTGCAATTTTCAACTGTAATTGTAATTAAGGCTCAAAGCTGTGTTTCACTTGTTGTTTTTCGACCATGGTCTAATTGTTGCCTATTTATATGCTTGACCTCTTGTTCGAAAGTTTTGTTGTTGTTATTGCTGTTGTTGTCTCCTATTGTTGTGCAATTTGTTGCTGTTTTGTGGCTCCAAGGGATGCGAGAGACCTAGTTTTCTACTCTGTTGACTGCAATTAATTTTGGCCTAAAAATATGCTATTAATTTTAGCCATTTATTAATGAGTTGGCATTTAAAATGCATTAATTTCGCTTTTTGGTTATGCATTATTATTTATTGCTAAAATGCATTAAATTGAGAGCTTATTTATCAGCTGCTCGATGCCATTAACTGACAAATTTCACTAATTGCATTGCGTTAATAAAGTACAGCAATAGCAACAACAACAGCAACAACAGCAACAATAACAAATGTGCACAAAAATTTATTGCTATGCTACATAAATTATCAAAACCCGCGTTGCCCTTTGCCCCCGCTTTGTAATCATGTTGAAAGTGCAGTCTAATTGCAACTGCAACTGCAACAACAAATCAAAGGAATGCACCCATTCGACAACTGTCTGCGTATGTCCCATAAATATGCATCAATGAATGCAAAAAGGGTTACAACTCCTCCTCCCCCGTCCGCCTACCCTTTGTTAGCCCCTTTGATGCGGCTTCTCCTCTCGCTGCTGCTGTTGTTCCGCCTTTCAATGATTTTGCGGGCATTATAATTTAAATGGACTTTGCGAAAAGCAATTAAATAAAATTAAATTTTGTGTTGAGCTTAATCCGGCGCTGAGCTGCATGCATAGTTCATGTTATCCCCTGTTGGATAACGTACTCCTTTCCACAAACTCCATTTCCTACCTCCCCCCCACACACCCACATACTCTGTTCCACCTGTAGTAAAGTGCGTGCCAAGCCGCCACATCAACAGGCTCTTGCAGTCGACACCTCCACGTTCGGCAGGCATGCAAGTGAACCAAGTGGACATCAGCAAAACTGCCACACAAACTGACTACTCACTGCCCAGAGGGTGTCTGCTGCGGGGCAGGGAACGTAGTGGGTGGGGAGGGGGCGGGGAGTTGAATTGGACAGTTGACCGTGCGTTTTGTATGGCACTTTTCATATGAATATGAATTGCTTGCGGTTGTGTTAAGTGGCAGAGTATCGCATTCAGTTCATTTATGTATATAGATGTATGTGTCTGTCTGTATGCCAGACTGAATCTGTGTACAGCTCAACGAGCTGCCAACAGATATATACATACATATGTGTGTACTATATATTTATATATACGCACTTTTAAGCCAGCGAACAGTTTGATGCCATGAAAAAGATTCAATCGTATTATGCAGATTGATAGAGCAATTTCAAAAGACTCAGCATGGCATCAGCATTTGCACTTAATGAAAAGATTTCTAAGATTGTCTGTACATATGCCATTGAATTGAAACATATATGAAAATTATAAAAAACAAATTTAAAGAAAATTTGTTTATAATTAATTTCACTTCCATTCTCTAAGCTAATTTAAATATACAAAAAAAAAGTGACATGAAAATCGTAATTTAATTATTGTATGAAATAACATTTATTTCCTTTTCAATGTACAACAAAAAATATATAAATTAATAAGGCACATATAATAGCAAAAAATTATGTGAATTGACGTGTTGGCAGCGGAAAAGCGAAGCGAAAGGGAAAGGGAGAAGAGAGTTAACTCAGTTCACTTTAATTGCTGACAAACTCATTAAAGTGAATTCCTGCTCTGCATAAATATTTGTGGTTTACAGCTGATGTATTTCTGCAACAAATTGTTAATTATCACATCCGACAATCGGTATGTTTGACTATGCTTTGTAGCATGCAAGTGTTACAAAACACAACTAGAAGATGCCCTGTAATTTTTACAAATTATACAGAATTTTATCGCTAATAAATTCTTACAGTCCCTTATACTTACCATTAAAATACCATTAAACAGATATACAAACCCATTTGGAGTAAAAGGCTGCTAACAGAGTTCTTCCTTTGATTGTTTAATATTATTAAAAGAAAACATATTTTGCAGCATTCATTTTTTGAAATAAATTTGTTTATTATTGTTTGCTTGTTTGTTGTTTATCATTCTTCTTTATGTTCATCTCTCTTGCTTTTAATGCTTATTACTGCGCTGTCTTGTGCAACGGTTTGCGATTATTTAAAATAAATTGCACTTACAAACTAAATAATGGGCCATGTTTACATCGAAATTAAGTAAAAACTTTCGCATACTTTTCTTCTTTATATATTATATACTATTGTTGTTGGATAAAAATGGCAAAAGTGGTTTCATAAGTAACACAAAGTCTTAAAATGGCTGATGGATGCTGCATTTGCTTTGAGTGCAAATGTGTTGCCTACTTATTTGGGCAAAAAAAGAAACAAATTATTATTATTAGTTGTTGGAACTTTACAGTTGAAATTGAAGTGAATGTTAATTTAATGTATATATATATTTGTTTCATTTTTGTTTATTAATGGAGTTTAAAATTGGGTAGTTTTGCTGTGTATGAGTGAGTGAGTGATTGTTTTATAATTCGATTTAAATTTAGCTAAAAATTGCGATAAACTTTTGAATGCTGCAGTTACTGCACTTGTTTTACATCAACAAAAAGTACAAAAATTGTTTAATTTACAATGCACAAATTGTGTATAATTAAAATACGGGTAAATATTCGTACGTTTTAGTATCTCAAATGTATTGTTTTTCATTTTTTGTTATTTATGTAATTTTATTAGCTTGGCTTGCATTTAAATTCATCTCTGACTTTTTTGAAACGTGTTTTTGCTTTGTTTTGTATTTAATTTATTGGCAGTTGTAAATACAATGCAAATACATGTGTATGTATGTAAACTATTTATATATTTATATGTATGTACATTACGCATACATGCATGCGCATAAAATATTATTTATTCATGTGTGTGTCGGTGATGCACGCGTTTTGTTTTGTTTTTTTTTGCCATTTCATCTTTTTATTTTTTGTTTTTTATTTGTAATGTATGCTGTTGCCCTTCACTGTTGCCACGCCCACGTTCAATCAACAATAATGCCTTTTCCAACTGTTGTTGCTTGCCCCTGTTGTTGTTGTTGTTACTATTGTTATTGTTCTGTCTTTTGTTGTTTTAATGGCATGCCATTAAATAATTTCATTAAATGCTTTGTATGGGCAATGAACGGCGTAAAAAAAGGTCTTCTCATTGTTGGTAGCTCTTGTTTTCCGCAAATTCCAACAGATTCTTCAATCAATTCACAAGCAACCAAATAAAAAATGAATAAACATGTATAAATTTACCACCCAAAAATAAAAAAACACAAAAATAAACAAAAAACAGTAACAACAATGGAAATATTCGCATATGTGTTAATAAAAGCGATGAGCTGTTGTATTTAAATACACTTAGAAAAACTAATGAAATAACATTAATTATTATTGCTGTCTTTAAAATTAAATACTGAAAACTAAAATATGTATGGAAAAAATATCAGTTTTATCAATAAATAAAAACGAATTTATACAAAAAATAAATGTATATAACTGCCAAATACAAAGGTAAAGGTATTTCAGGAGGTAAAGGTATTTCAGAAATATACAAATCAATTAAATTTAAAGGCAACAATTCATTAAATGAAGTTTCGAAACAAATCTGGATAAATTATGATATTTGGCAAGAGTACTAATTTAGTGAGAGAGTTGAGAAGTACAGGTGTTCTTCTGGGTTTATTTTGGTTTTGGTTTCGTTTCAGTTTGGTTTTTGCTACGGTTCGGTTCGGTATGGTAAGCTGTGGTTATTGCAACGGTAGTCAGTTTGGCTGCTCGTTATTTGCGGTTCGTTGGCTTAATTGTTATCAACAACATCGTCAGGCTCATCATCATTATATAGCGAATGTGTGTGTTTGGGTGTGAGTGTTTCTGATTTACTATAAATTTATTTTCAATTCGTTGAGTGTCGGCTATTAATAATAATATTATTATTATTATTTTTCATCGCAGTTATTATGATGCCTTCCATTGTTGGATATTTATTATATTTATTCTGCTTCCTTTCAGTACTTTCTTTTTTTTGTGTTTCTCGCATTGTGTTTGATTTTTTTTTTTGTGTTGTAATCAATTGCTTGATTTTTATCATACAATTTCCTTACATGCTAATTAATTTGCCTGTCTGGCTGGCTAACTGTATCTGGCTTCGCATACTAGTTTTTCCGGTGCTTTAAAGCGGATTCCAGTTGATATTTAAAATGTATTAGTTTTCATGGCGGACTTGGATTCTAGTTGATCGCTTTGTGCTTTAAAGCTTGCCAATGGATTCTGGTCTGGAAAATGTAAAAATTTAGTTTTTACTTGTGTGTGTGTGTGTTTTTTTGTTGCTTTCTTTTTGTCGCATGGCAAATAAAAATGTGTGGATTTTTTTTGGTTTATTGAACAATTGGTATTTTATTTGATTCGTTTGTTAGAGATATTTTTTCAATTATGAATTATAATTAATGCTTTAATAATTTAAATCGTAGTCTTGTATGTACAAATGTCTATATGCTAAATTAAATGTGTTTAAATATTTATACAATGCATAAGTTATGGAACTTGCGTGTGTGTGTGTTGTTTTTTTTAGCTAGAGTTATTAAACTTTAAAGGTTTGGGTATTTATGTACAATTATATAATAATAATAATTTAATTTAATTAATTAAATAACTAAAAATATCAGTCTGTTCCACTGCCCCAAAATGTATGCTATGCTTTTTTACTTTTCAATATTTATCATTTAGCTTTAAAGTTTAAACACTTGCGGCCTATGCTCATATATATATATATTAACGTTATGCATTTGAATTAATTTAAGTTTAGTTAATTAGTTAGTTAGTTAGTTTGCCTTGCTTATAAATTCACTGGTCGACTGTCGTCTAGTCATGCCCCTTGGCTTGGTTACGCCCACAGATCATGCAGTGGCTTGGTAGCACCGCCATCATCCAACTCGTTAAGACTCAAATTCGATTCGTAGTGTGTCAGCTCCGGTTGCCGACTATTGTTGCTGCTGCTGCTCATTGTGGCACTGCTCTGCGTGCCACTCTCCAGTCCCCCGCAGCCGCAGAGCAGCTCATCGTCTGCGTTGCAATTGCACGGCTTCTTGCAGTTGTAGGCGCCACTGCTCACAGCTGCCGTTGGTGGCACAAAGTTCGAGCTGAATGAACTTGGCAGCGCCGTTGCCTGACTCTTTACCGTTCTCTTTGCCGTGCCTATGCACTCACAGTTGCTGCCCCGCAGCAGCTGCTGCTGCTGCTTGGCATAATCGACGCTGTCGTAGGCTGGCGCCTGTCCCGCAACTCCGGCTGCCAAATAGGCGGGCACGGCGTATTCATGCTGACTGCGTCGATGCTGCTGCTGCTGCTGAGTCTGCGATTGCGACTGCGATTGAGACTGCTGCTGATGGTGATGATGCTGATGCTCTAGTGTTTTGGCCATGCCAGCCACGCTCAGTTCACGTTGCTTCTTGGACAACTGATTCATTGTGTTGAACTTGCAGGCGGCAGCTGCAGCAGATGCGGATGTCGGTATCGGCTTGTAGCCCCTGGCGCCGCATTCGTTGATTGTTGCATAATTGTTGCTGCTGCAATCAGCGTACAGCTTGTCCGCAATGCGTGCAGCAGTTGGCACTGCAACGCCACCGACTCCGGCCTGATATTCGTGCGCTGTGGCATACATGTTCACGGAGGAGCTGCGTGCCGCAAGGCAACCGGTGACGCGCTTATTGTTGTTGCCACGTCCATGTGGCAGTGGCAGGGCGAGACGCAGCTTCTGCCAGAACTTCTTGTCGTCCCACTCGATGCACGTGCTCGTCCTCAAATAGTGACGCATGTCCATGTCAATGTCGCGCTGTGGCAAGTCTCCGTAGAGTATGAATACCACACGCTTCCTCCTCTTCACGAGCTCATGCAACGCGCTCTTGTACTCGAAACGCGTCCACTCGTTGTACAGAAAGTTCTTGGACAGCACCAGGACAAACTGTTTGGCACTCTCTGCCGCCTCGATTAAGGCATCCGTGATGTAGGCATTGATGTTGACATCGCGATAGTGCAGGCACAGTCTGTAGCCGATGTCACTCTCCAGGGTATTGGCCAGAATCTGATTGACAAAGTGCTCGTCCTGCAGGCTGTAGGCAAAGTAGGCATCATTGGGTCGCTCCTTGTCCAGCTGATCGACTGTGAAGCGTGGCGAACGATAGCAGAGGGTCATCAGGCAGCTGCTGGAATGTGCCCACATCTTGAGCTCATGTCGGTAGCAGAAGAGTCCGAAAATGAGACCAAAGAAGCCAACAAAGGCACAGGTTGCCACCAGCAGCAGTGGCAGCAGTCCCTCAATCTCATTGGTGTGCATATAGTGGGCCACGCCATCGCGCAGAGTGCACTTGGTGCCGTTCTTCTCCCTCAGCACACTGGTCGCATTATTGTAGATGCAGCTCACCCGAGCCGCATCGACAATCTTCTCCGAGCTCTGAGCCAGATAATTGCGAAATCGTGACAAATAGCCGCACTCGCAGCTCCACTGATTGTCGGCCAGACTTATTTCGACCAGATAGGGATTCGAGGACAATTGCCAGACCTCAAAGTGCATTAGGCGATTGCCGTCGAGTCGCAGGACCTCCAGTTTGCGTAGCATTTGAAAGCTGCCATTGGCAATGCTCGCAATGCGATTTGACTGCAAATAGAGTTCCCGCAAATTCTCCAGATTGTGAAATTCATTGCCCTCCAGCGAAACAATGTGATTATCCTCCAGATGCAGGATGAGCAGACGCTTCAGGCCACTGAATGTGGTATTGTAAATGTGTGCCACATTCGAATTGTTCGCATACAACACGGCCAGGTTCTTGCGGCCCAGAAATGAATGTCCGGCCAGCTCGATAAAATTATTGCCATCGATGTAGAGCTCGGTGGTGTCCATGGGCACACGTCGGGGCATCTCGGAGTAGCCGGCACCGGAGCACTCGACGATGTTTGTGGACCAGGTCTGGTCGTGGAAGCACGTGCAGTTTGTCGGACACGTCATTTCACAGTCACAGGCATCGAACTCACAGCAGTGACAGACGGCAAAGCAATGCGTCTTGTAGGTGCACAGGAAGTGTTTGGGTTCCGCCTCCAGCAGCGGAATGTAGGCACGTTCTCGATTATTGAGTAGCTTGCAGTAGATGGTCTCCAGATCCATGATACGGGGATACTGACGCGACGTAATGTGATTGATCTTCTGCAGCCAGTCAATGTTGCAGTCACAGGTGAAGGGATTCCCTCCAATGTAAAACTCCGGCATTGCACGATGCTCCGAGACGGGAAGGATGCGCAACGACTTAATGTCAAGGGTAGTTATCTGATTGGCATACAAGTCCACCCTGGTCAGATTCGCCTTGTGCATAAATGTGTCGGGATCAACGGTCGTAATCAGATTATCGTTGAGGAACAACAGCTCTATGGAGTTGGGTATGGAACCGGGTCCAATGCGTTGCAGTTGATTGAAGCTGACGTCGAGGGTTTGCAGTCGCACTTCTGCATCGAGTCCAAAGCGATTGGAGAGCAAACCCAAGCGATTCTTGTGCAGATCCAACCACTGCAAAGTGCTGGGCACATGACCATAATCGAAGCTCTCCAAGCGATTGTCGGAGATGTTCAGCCAAAGCAGGGAAGGCATGTTGCTAAAGAGTCCATTGATGTCCGAGAGATCATTGCCATCTAAGCGAATCGCCTGAATGCTCGATGTCATCTCAAAGGCGCCAGGTTCCACGACAGCAATGCGATTTCTGGCCAGGTTCAGTATCTGCAGACTGGGCAAGTCCCGGAACGTGTGCATTGTGATGTTCTCCAAGTAGTTGCCAATCAAGCGCAGTCCGTACAAATTACCCAGTCCCTTGAATGCATTCTCTTCCAGCACTGTTATCATGTTCTCTCCCAAATCCACGGTGCGAAGCAGACGCATGTTGCGCAGAGCCAAGGGAACCGTCTTCAATTGGTTGCCATTCAAGTTGAGATCCTGCAGAGCACTGCAATTCCTAAAGGCATCCGGATGGACGCCAATCAAAGCATTGTTATCGAGGGAGAGCAGGGACAGCACATAGAGTCCATTCAGAGCATATGCATCCAAATACTTGAGCTTATTATGGGAGAGCAGCAGAGTGTGCAGATTGTTCATGGGGGCAAAGGTGTCTGCAGCAATGTTCTCCAGTTGATTGTGTCGCAGATTCAGAATCTGCAGAGTATACAGGTCGGTGAAGATTTCGGGTTCCAGTTTGGTCAGTTTGTTGTGAGATAGATTGAGCAGGACTAAGCGGATGAGGCCTGCGAAGGTGTTGCGATCCGTCCAAGTGGATGTGATTTGATTGAAGGACAGATCCAAGGCCTGCAGTTGATCCAGATTGGAGAACAACTGAGGACTGAGCACACTAATCGAGTTGTTTTGCAAATACACCTCCTGGATGGTCTTGGACTGTTCCGCAAACAATTCCGAGGGCAAGGCCACAATCTTATTGGAGCTCAGGTTGAGCACTTGCAGATTCTTCAAGCCACTCAGCGCCTTATCGGCAATCATTGAGATCTCGTTGTTGTTCACATGGAGGACACGCAGACGTCGCAGTGTGCCGAAGCCATTGGAGGGCAAAAGCACAAAGTGATTATAGCTCACGTCGAGCAGTTCCAGATCCAAGCTACAGGAACTACCCAGACGTCTCGTAGCTGCCTCTGTGGTGGAGCTAGACTCTGTGGACGTGGCTGTCTCCTTGCTGCGATCCCTGAATCCCAGCTCGTTGACGTCCTGCAGGCGATTCTCGCTCATGTTAAGGGCCGACAGGGCGGACAGGGCACAGAAAATGTTATCGGGGAGGGACCAAATGTTATTCGAGCTCAAATCCAGTCTCTCCAGCTGTTTGGTCACAGCGAAGGCATCGGCCTCGATCTCAAAATTCAATGCCGGCCAAAGGATGTTGTGGGTGCGCAGCGTGAGATTTCGCAGCTGCTCGAGTCCGTCGAGCACCTGACGTCCCAGTTTGCTCAGCTTGCAGTACTGGATGGACAGCTGCTGCAGCCGAGCCAAATGGGCAAAGGACTGTGCCTCGAGTCGGCTTTTGGCCATAATCTCATCGTTGCACAAGATGTGCAGAGCAACCGTGTGCTCCGCGGGAATCACACTGAAGTTGGTCGTATCGAATTCACTGTTCACCGTACGCAGATTGCAGGTCAGCGCAATCTCGGGCTGCTCCAGACCCGCAGCGGGCAGAAAGTGACAGTCGTCGGGTGCATCATAGAGACCCGCGTCGCCGCTAGCAATGGGACGCAGTGTCCTTGCCGGCGTCGAGGGCTGCAGCAGCTGTGTGTTGGACACACCCGCCTCCCCCATAATCGCATTCGAATGGGATTGCGATTGCTGTTGATGTTTGCTGTTGCTCGACAAGGAGTCAGTTTGGCCAGGACTCGCTGCTGACTCCTGACTGTGGCTACAGTGACTCACAGCAAGCAGCAGACAGAGGCACAGGCACAATGGATGATTCAGTGACAACATTTTCATAATTCAATTTTCTTCTCTCTGTGTGTGTGTGTGTGTAGTGTATGTGTTTTTCTTTTTTTTTTTTTTGGTACAGGATAGTTAAATAACGAAAAATTAAGAAACTAAATGAAAATTTCACTTGCTGCCGGGTAAAAAGTCTGCGCACATATTTTCTGTTGCGACTGCTGCGACCCTTCGTGCGGTGCGGTTCGGTTCGGTTGAGTTAATTATAATTGGCGTTGCCAAATTTTCAGCGTCCACTGTTACTCCCTGCCACATATTTGCACTCGCACTCGCATTTTCATTTTCTGTTTCTGTTTTTTTCTACGTCACTTTTCTTTTGGGTGTTGTTGTTGTTGTTGTATTTATTTCTCAGTTGAGGGTTATTATAACGTATTATCTTTCGGTTTTTATTTAGGAACCTTGATGAATTTTAATTGCTGCGGGCAGCTCTCTCCACACACACTCGCGTCACGATTTCTATTATCACTTTTGTATTTTTTATTTTGTTGTATTTTAATTCTGTTCGAGGCAAAAATTTGTAACGGTTCACGTTCCTTATATATATGTGTATGTGTGTGTGTGCGTGTGTGTTTATTTGGTTGTGCGTTGCGTCTACGTCGTTTTTATACGTCTGGCGCGCACGTTAGCTGAGTGTCGACTGACTGCCGCAACGTGCGCAGCTCTCACTTAAATAGAGAGACGACGACAACGAACGACGAGCAACGTTGCCCAAAACGAAGCCGAATGCTGCACAACAAAAGCAAGCGACAGCAGCAACAACAAAAACAGCAACAGGATAGGGAAATTTCAAAGACAGAGAGAGAGAGTAAGAGAGAGACCGCGGTAACATGTCAGACTTAAAGGAAATTTGCTCCGCTCGATTGAATTTCTGAGAGCGCAACTAGACATAGACGAGAGAGAGAGAGAGCGTGACGTTGAGATGCTGCTTAGGGGTTTCTAATCGCATCAAACAGCTGGCGTCCTTTTTGCCTTTTTGGTACTTTTGCTCCTTGTCTCCCATTGCGACGTCGACTGTGACTTCGACTTTGTCTCTGTTTTGATAATGAAAATATATGATGTGCAGGCCAGCGCCAATCTTCATACAAATGTAATTTATTTTTATACCCATGTGTGTGTGTGAGTACTTTGTCTGTCTGCCTGTATGTGTGTGTGTCTGTGTGTGACATATAAAAATAATAATTCCTTACATTCCATTAAATTACAATAATAATTTTAATTAAACTGTTTTGTTTGCACTCCATGTAACATTCGGTTTGCCTTGACGACACATCCTCCTTTTTTTTCGAAATTACCGCTTGTTCTCATCATCATCATCATCAGGATTATGATTGTGGCTTGTTGTCATTGACTTTATGATAATTTCTAAATTTGTTTCACTGAAATCTTTGGTTATATCTGCTTGGGCTAGGTTCATTTCAAAAATCAATACGCAGCACTTAAGTCTTCTAATGGAGAATGTTGAAGAAATACTCCAAAATTCTGTGGAATTTGAGGAATGATAAACAGGAAGTGAGCGAACTAGGATTTACAATAAGGTTCATTAACCCAAAATCGGTAGAAAAGCTTGAGCATATTTAAAAGACAGCAAAAATAAGTATTTTGTTTATTATTTAATACTTGATACAAATAGAAAGGCATTTTTCTAGACTTTATTTGAAGGATGAAGAATAAAGTGTAGCTTTAAATAGTTTTCAAAATCATAAGAAAAATACATAAAATACTTAAAAAAAATAATACTATTCGTTATATAAAATATTTTTTTTTAGATATTTTTAATAAATTCCTAATATATTCATATTTATATATAGACATTGATTTATATTTTGACCATAAATTGAAGTTATTTTAACATATATACATATATTTCTATCATAAGTAATAAAAAAATTATTACCAAATTAAAGGTAACAAATCTTAAAACATTTTCTCACAACAGCAATATAGCAAACCAAACAATTTTGATAAAAAAACTAAAGTAAATTGACAAAAATTCTTTTATTTCTACTAAAAGTACTAAAGAAAACATATCTAAATCAAACAGAATCTATCTTTAAATATTTTCACATAGAAAGCATTATAATATACTCCACTTAGAAAAATTTTTCTTTATCTACTACCATAAAACTACACACCCCTGTTCACTTTTCCCACAGTTTGATCAAGATCTATTAGATTCTATGCAAAAACTCTCGCAAGTAACAGCTACTGAATGTATTTTTCATCCGATTCGCACCATCTAAAAAGTTAAGCATCTCATCAGCAGGTCACCTGTTCTAAATGAAAGATTCCAACTTGTTTGCTAAACACACAGCTTAACACTCTAATCAAGATGCTGCAATATATAGAGAAAGCCTTTGCAATCTCTGCTAAAGAATCGGGTTAAGAAATGCGCTAAAATGCAAAGCCGCTACATCTTTGAGTACTGATTAAGATGTTAGATATGAAAAATGGAAAATGCAAAACCCAAAGAAAATCAGATAGAGAATCCAAGTGTGTTTGTGTGTGTGTGTGTGTAGTGCATCCGTTATGCGGACAAGCCGATTTACTCAGTGTCCTGCTCGACATTCGTCTAATGCAAAAGCCAATAGTCATGCACAATTCACAATTGTGAACATAATGCTGCTGAGGACAAATGGGAATGAAAGGAAAATATAAGGTAAACACTTGCGGATGTAAAAGATTATAAAGAGACAGAGAGATGGACAAGGAAGGAGATGAAGACAGAGATCTTGATGGTGGTCCAGTGCTCTGCTTTCATATACATATACTTTGGATATAGATATACATTTGCTTTAAAGGACATTTTGTGCTCTTGGCAATTTATCTTCGAAGGAGTCGGTTGTCTTCTTTCCTGCTGCATATAAAAAATTTGTTTGTCAGTTTGCCTGCTTGCCTGCCTGCCCGACTGACTGACTGACTGAATTGCGGCGGGTCCAAATGTCTTTATGAGGCTGCATTGTGCAAAAAAAAGTGTCCCTTTGGAACCGATGTAACAGAAACAGAAACAGTAACAGGAAGCAGGAAGCTGGGCTCGCATGTATGTATGTATGTATGTAGTTTGTAAGTAGGTAAAGATGTCAAGTCACCCAGTTGGAGTCTCTGGCCTTGTCATGACCATATTTCTCCACATAATGGCTATTGATTTTCGTCCTTTGATTGTTTACATTTTAGCGTATTTTGACAACTAAATCGCCAGACAAGCCGGCAGCCAAACCCATAGACCTGGCCCACCCAGTTTCAGTCTCAGTCTCAGGTTCTTTCCTGCACTTTATAAATTAAATGTCAGCCATACAGTTATTGACCATTTGACTTGACACATGGCTCGATATCCGGTTGTCTTATCCTTTCCTTTCCTTTCCTTTCCATGTATTTTTTTTTTTTTGCTGTATTTTATTTGAGTTTTTGTATAACCCACAAAACTGTGGCCAGTCCTGCGGAATATCGCCGTGAAGGTCAACCAAGCAATTACTTCTTCCAGCTAATAGCAACTGCAGTCCAAGGTTCCGCTACCGTTTCAGCTTTTCCTTCTTCTTCTTCGTCTTCTTCTTGCTTTTCCTTTTCCCATTCTCTAGTCCAGACTGTATGTGTATGTGTGTGTCCTTGACTGCACTTGTTATACACTTGCTTTTGGCCATTAGATGTTGCCAAATGAGACTCAATGATAAAAATACAACATGTGTTTTTTTCGGCTACTTTGTAGCTTTGTATCTAATAAATTTCGACCAAGGTAAAGTATCTTTTTCTATCGAAATTGATCATGGATGGATTGTGTGCCAAGTTGTTTATGCTATCAAGGCTTACAAGAGATTAGAGATTGTTTATGGGATATAATTTAATATGATAAGTTTAATAATGTTATGGATTCACATATTTAGTACTATATTTATAATGATTTTAAATAATTGTCGTTGAAAACTGTTTATTTTATATATTCATTTTTCTTACTTTATTTTTACAATATTTTGTTTAACTATAACTTATTTATTTTGTATTAATAACTACTTGCTTCACACTTTTAAATTTATAGACTAGACTTTTATCTAATTTTACAAAAAGTTTTCTAAGTTTTTTTCAATTCGCTTGAAAAGATTGAAGGTATATGCTTACTAAGAAAATTTTTCTATAGGTTTCTTGGTACTATGCAGAGTTTTATATGCCAATGTGTTCGAAAAACTATAAAGATATAATATATACTTAGAAAATTTATGTATAGGATTCTTGGTAATATCTAAAATCTTGCACCCTTTTAAGTAAACTTATCGTATAGAAGTGAACATCTCTTATCTCCTTGGCTGTCATTCTTTCACTCACTTGATGACTTTGCGCCCATTAACATTCCCAATTTGTAGTCCATTTTTTTTTTTTGAAGAGGATCTCGTCTAGAGGCAATGCCAAAAGCCTGGCTGTAAGTTTTAGCTTTAGTTTGCTGCTAATGAGCAATTCATGTCAATTGCTAATTAGTCCGCTGAAGATTTCTATCTGCTTTGCTGCTGCTGCTGACTTATCGTGCCATTTTTATAACCCAAACCGAAGCTGAAGCTGATGCCGTAGCGTTAGGGCCTGGCCGAAACACAATGGCCAAGAAATTAGCAAACCCGGCAAAGATAAGTCAATTAGGTTTGGCTTTATAGCTGCCACTGGCGACCAAAACAAAAGCCCCCAAAGAGAGAGAGCCAAGAGCTGAGTGCGGACTGTGAAAGCGATGGAATAAAAACAAAAAAAAAATAGAACCAGAGAAGAAAATAAAAGAAAAGCATGAAAGAGAGAGAGAGCAAAGCGGAGGAGGAAAACCAAATCAAATAAAATGAGGCCAAATAAAGGCAACAATTAATAAACGCAAACACACCGAGAGCCAAAGAATAGCAGGCAGGACCAAAATGAAACTGAGACTGAGACTGAAACTGCTGCGTATCTGTATCTCTGCGCTTCTGTTTAAGGACATTCGGCGGGGCGATTGAGGTCGGCTGTGTACTGAGGAGTGTCCTGACGTGTATGGGCAATTTAAGCTGGCATTGGACAAGCAACTGACAGCCAGGGAGGTGAGCAGACATTCTCCGTGCAGGATACGTACCCCCATGCGCCCCACCACCCCACCACCCACCATCCTTGCCAGCCATGTTTGTCGTTTAATGCCCCCAGAGACGCAATTGTTACATTTAATTGTGATTTTTGTCTTCGTGCTAAAGCAGCTTTCAGCCATCATCCTGCAGCCTTTTAGCTATGTCCTACCCCCCCCCACTACTACCCCCCTTTTGAGCCCATGCGCCGTAAAATATGCAACCTTTTTCGCAGTGCGTCTCTTTTGCCTTGAGTGAAAGTAATCCGAAATGCTGTCATTAGGCGCTGCGTAGATTCTCTACACATTTCTCTGAGTTGCTGCCAAAACTGGAGACGTAGTTGGAGTCGGAATTGGAATTGGAATTGGAACGAACCCACGCACAATTAAGATTGACTTGAAAGCCGCTTGACTAATGCCATGCTGCATGTCCTGTATGTCCTGTATGTCCTGCCAGTACAGTGTCCTGCAGCAGAGTTATGGCACTGTCGAAAAGTGGACAACGCAATGGCGTTTATCTTCTTGGTCATTTCTCATAATTTTCTTTCGAGCTGAGAGTTATTGCCAAAGTTAATATTAATGACGTTGATGAAAATCTTGTCATTCGCATAATCAAAATAAAAAGAATGGAAAACAGAATGAATAAAAATAAAGCAGTCGCCAGCCAGGAGAGAGAACATAAATAAGCTTGTCTACTTTTTGGCCAAAAGACGCCGCCACAAAAGGCCCAAATTGATAACCACCAAAAAGTTGCTCGCATGTGGACACAAAAAAAGCAAAGAGGCGACGACAAACAGCAAGATGTAGGAGCAGCACACCCTAGAGGAGTTGTAGGAGGAGAGTAGTGGGAGCCACCAAAGTCGTCGCCATTTACATTTGAAAGCAAAAGCAAGAGCCTCGGGCACAATGGCGACAGGAGTCGTGGTAGAATCAGCAAATGAATCCAAGAATGCTGAAAAGCTGCGGCTTATTAGACCCGACTCCTGCATCAGTGGCTGCTCCTGCTTCTATTCTTACTCCTACCCTCTGCTACTGTCCCTAGCTCCTGCTCCTACTGCTATTCTCCTGCTGGTGATATAATTTTAATAACTTACATAATATATTCTTTTGTGTGGCCAGGCACATAATTGTTAGAAACATTAGGCAAATCATTAGCCCAGTGAGACAGAGATGGAGATGGAAAGAGAGGGAGGGGGTGTAGGCAACACTGACGTAATTTGCAGCGTGTTCTTAACGCTTGTTTGCTTAAGCCAAACACTTTAAGGAGTATTACTTGCGACCATCAAAGATAAGCTAATATCCAAACTGGGCCAACTGGACCAACCAGCTGTAAGCCAAACTGTTTTTACTCTGTCATTATTCTGCTTCTACCACTTTTAGCCGTTTCAGAAATGTGTCTATAGAACTCTGGTCTCTGAAATAAGCTGTAAAAACAGCTTTCTTAGAGGTATTTTAAGCGGGTTGCAAGACGATGATGCTATAGTTCAGCTAGAATCGAAAAATCTGGAATATACTTTCGTTTCAAATATAAATCTTAGGAATGTAGTACTAGGAAGAGGAACCATGCTTCCCTGCATGGTTTCGATTGAAGTGTTTTTGAGCACTCTACAAAAATAGGGGATCATTTTTAATTACCTGAGATAACAATAGAAGCAAAAGTATATGTTAAACACATTTTATTTCTTTTCATATTCCTTTGATTGCTAGACCAAAATGTCAATTGTTATTTCTTTCACACACAAAGCAATCAAAGAATTTGCCTGAGACACAATTCAATTTTAGAGACTTCGATAAACGATCCATCATTGTAATATCATTTGGCATGATATCCATCAAAATAGTACGACATGAAAAGAACGAATGCTGAATATAAACTCTGTCTCTCTCTGTTCATTTCGTAGCCAAGTCAATAACTGAATTTTAACAGGTTCCATTTATCATTTGCAATTTCAATTCAATTGATGTACTGTATTGAGATACTCGAGCACACCTCAAAGAGTTTTAAGAATTATGTGATGCCAGAGCAGGGCTTTTCGCTTTTACACTCTACGACTTTTGGCCTGCTGTCTGCTGTCAAAGCATTAGGAATTGGATTGAACCCAACCCCAACCAAATGGAAAGCAATCCTAGGGACAGGACAGCAACAACTGAAACCCAGCAACAAATCATACAATCAGACAATTATTTTTCAGTTCTATATCGTATATGCTTTTTGTTCTTTTTTGCCTGACCCAATTGAGTGCTAGCGCCTACTCCGATTTCATAAATTTACGTGTGCTACGATGGGTCTGAGCGTATGGGTCTGGGTTTGTGGACCGCCCCTAACTAAGGGAAAAAGTGTCAATTTCCAAGTGATTTCAATTCCAACTGCTCGGCGCACAGCTCGTGTTGTTGGCTTTTCATTATTTACCTTTCAGATATTTTTTTATGTACTATTTGAAAGTATTCTACTTGTGTTCGTTCGATGGGTTTTTCACTGGTAAAAATGGTACAACTTTCAGCCGGACGAAACAACAACAATGAAACAAAGGCGTGAAAACAATGCAATTGCATTTTGGGCCGAGAGCAATCAGTGTGGCTTTGTCTCGCATCTACAGGACTCTGTAGATTTCACACTGTTTAGCTTGACATTTGGCTGTCAATCAACGGCATGACATTGTCCTGTTTCCTCGGCCCTCGGTCCACGCAAGCAAAGTGTGACTTCTCGGGTTTGTGTGACAGCTACTACTATACTATAACACCATTAACAGCATGGACAGCGCCGCAGGACTTCACACCAAAAACTCATTAAATCAGCAATATGAAAAGAATCTAATGAAAAACAATACGAAAAGCGTTAGGAAAGAAAAGTCAGTTGTGCAGCAGTTGGCACGGTTATTCAGTTGTTTCAGTATCCCAAAGAAAATTCTTTAGCTGTGCACCGCATGAGAACTAAGAAAATACAAAAAAAAAGAAAAGTCAAAAGAAGGAAAAGGAAAATTTAACTGTGACCAAGATGGCACCATGTGCAAGACGGTTGCTGTGTGTGTGTGTGTGTGTGTGTGCCGCTAGGTAAGTGAAGCTGAGAGCACGACAGCTGTTTGCCGTGGTGAGTTTTGTTGTGCAGCCTGTGCAGACAGTACAACAACAATTCACCACAGCTTACGCTCTCCCACAACATTAGGCGCTCTCTCGCAGCATTGTACGCTCTCTCAGTCTGCCGTTCGCTCTCTCTCTCTCTCTCGCTTGCGGTTGACTTCGTGCAGCTGCTTCAGTGGGTCAGTAAGGGAAATTTCTTTTTTTGCCTTGCCTCTCTCTTTCAACTCTCACCGCGTGGGTGACACATTTCTGCAGTGGGTTTATCGTTTAAATGTGTTGCTGTTGCTGTTGTTGTTTTTTATGGCTCTTGACTAAAGTTAGTTTTAATTAATTGATGCACAATCATTCTAATTATGCTGGTTGCCTTTGAGCACTACTACTACGGCCATAAAGCATCTGGAATGTACCCAACCCAAAAGAAAACTCTGTTATTTTGCAGCATTTTCAACCATAGGGAAATCGGTTGCTGCTTCAACTCGTGACTTACTTTCAGCACGAAATTTCGATGTCAATGTCATCACACCTGACCTCACTTTTAACTCGTTTCGTCACGTCTTCAAAAAAGTAATATCGTATTTATTGACTGCCATTGAATTGCTGCCGTTGCAGTGGCAACTTAAGCTGCCATTCATGTGCTGCAAAATGCTGCATGCGTTGAAAAGGCTTGAATATTATGTTATATGCTAATTAGCAGCTCCTCCACTTGACACAAACAAGCTAAGCCCCAAGGCCTTGCTTACTGCATCTCTACTTAGTCTGAATAGGTGGTAGGTGCATGGTGCAACTAAAGATACTTTTATTTAATCGTGTGGTAAGCTTATAACACAAAGAGTTTGTAATTAAAGGATATAATTATATTATACCTCAAACGCAGTTAGTTTTTATTAAAAAATACAATTTACTGTGGCATATTTTAGCATTTAAATTAACTATTTTAATTTTAAATAGAGAAAAATAATATTCAAAAACTTAAATACAATTATATATATTTTAAAAACTTTTTTAGTATGATTATTTAATTATTCTAATAATATTTTTTAATTTTTGGAAATAGAAAAGTAGTTTAATTTAATTTAGTAATATTATAAAAATCATTTTAATAAATTGTTTTAAGTATTTAAATAAACAAATTAATTTTTTGAACTATAAAAATAATATAACTTAATTTAAATAATATTATATATGCATTTAAACTTCATGAAAAATCAAAATAATTTAAATTTATATTTATTTTCTTATTTTCCTTTATAATTTTAACACATTATACAAAAAACTACCTTGGAATTAGGCTATATACTACCTTAAAAAAAAGTTCTTAAAAGTATTTGCCAAGTTATGCCTTTGAAAATGCTCACTTACTTATATATTTTTATAAAAACAATTCATTTAATAAACCTCTGTGTATACAGTTTTGTATAGGAGATGTAAGATTGTGTATGGAAATAATCGCACATTCTTTCAACAGAAGAAACTTTCGCTTGCAGCGTTCAGCTGTCGACTGTGCTGTATCCCTGTGGCATCCACAAACAGCGGCATATCGCCGCTTCACATCCCCTGGATGTGCCTGAGTGCTGGCTCCACATCAAGTGTGCTGCTTTCTCAGTTTTGACACAGTTTCAAGGCAAGTTTTAGTTTTATGCTCGGTTGAACCAAATAGTTGTGCATTGAGCTCAACTTGCCACGCACTGTGGCGGCAGCTCTGCAACCGCAAATATGCACGAGATGTGGCAACTAAGGGTGGGAGTGAAAGCAGAGCAGTGAAGCAGCTGTGGCAGTTGTGGCAACTGAAGCGCCTACTACAAACAAGCAACAACTCACATACACATTAAAGTGCCTCATGGCAGTTTGTGGAGCGTCTACTACGGCACTTTGGCTTTGATTTTAGCCCAAAGGTAACAATTGTCAGTCCTGGAAGCGTTCAGACCCCCAAAGGGTTAACACAAAACAGCCAAAAAATGAAAAGTGAAGAGAAGGGAAAAGTGTAAAAGTGAAAAATGAATAATGAAGAAGAACTCGTGCCACCATGGCAACAATCGAATTTGGCAATGGGACGACACGAAGCATGCCCCAAAATTCTGTCAGGCATACCCAAAGCAAATAATTGACATGAAAGCGTTCGCGGCAACATCAAAATAGTCGAATAGCGAGCAATTAGAAATCAAAATGGTGGGGGAAATTAATTAAAATACTCCCATAAACTCAAATCGGGCAGGGCAATTACATTTTTCGGCTCCTCTGCCAACAATTTTTTAACTGGAAGAACAGAAAACAGAGTTTTGGGATGCCGGCTACCGTTGGAAACCACAACAAATGAAATTTTTGCATTGACTAGATGCCTAGGCTCACAAGTTCAAAGGGTATCTAAAATACCGTTACTGCAATTAGCTAAGAGTTTAGCTTAATTTAATTAATTTAGTAGAGCAAACAAGAACTATGTATGTTTGATTTGGCTTCATTTGAGTTTCTACTATAAAACAAGAAAGAAAATGTCAGTCGGGCATGCCGACCGTGTAATACCCTCTGAGCTTCGTTTTCATTTATATGAGTTCAGATTGGAGTAGCTGCTGCAAGAACTTAACATGTACACATTTTGTATTTCTATCTCGCTCACACGTTTCTCGTTTTCGTTGCTTGTGTGCACAGCTCAGTGCAATGCACGTGGCTATGACTTACTTGAAAGGAACGATTTGCGTTGTATGAAAAACTTTTTAAATTATTTGATGAAATTTTCACAATCGTTTGATTTTATTTGTCTGCAGATATATACTAAGTTACAACACTATACGTTAAGAAATAAGTGAGCCCGCCGCTTGCAAAGTTACAAGGAAGTTGTGCATTTTGTGGGCGAAGGAGGCGGGGCATCCAAAAATTTTTGATGGCATTATCTTTATATTGCATTAAGTAACCTGCATGCCAAAATTGGAGTCCCTAGGTGTTATATTAACTGAGATATTTGCCAAAAACATGTATTTTTCCCGAGGTATGTCTGGTTTTTCGCTTATTGTGGGCGAATGGGGCGTGGCATCAAAAAAAGGAAACAAACTTGTATTGACTGACTAAATATGTGGTCGATACTGACCAAAACGGATATTGTAGCTCTTACCATCTCTGAGATCTGTTTGTTCATACGGACAGACGGACAGACGGACAGACGCACAGACGGACAGACGGACAGACGGACATGGCTATATCGACTCGGCTGTTGATGCTGATCAAGAATATATATACTTTATGGGGTCGGAAACGCCTCCTTCTGCCTGTTACATACTTCTGACAAACCCAATATACCCCTCAGAGGGTATAATAATGAAAATTATTGTAGTTTTATCTTGGCATTACTCTATTTAACATATCCACTTTATATTTAAATATCCACTGCAAGAGTTTCAGCATAACCAAGCCATCTTTTTTATCTCTTAAACTATAAAGAATGTAGAGGAGTAGGTATAAATATTGAAAATTTTACAAATTTTAAAAATAAATTGTAGATTTGTTAATGGGTTTGAATGCAGTTTAAAAGTGCTGTAACAAAGTTTATACCAAAGACAGTTCAGAGATTAAGAAAAGGTGTTAAGGAGACCTCAACTAAATCTACGACTGGGAATCAAGATCGTATACACTTTATGGGATTACAATGCCTTCTACCCAAAAAAAAACTCATTATTTTCTGCACAGGGTATAAAAATGTAATTGAATTCTAAAAAATATTTATTCCAATTTCCAGTAAAAATAATTTTCAAAGTGCTGCATTGAAAGTGACATGCAAGTGCATTTACTTGCGTATACGCAATCTCTTTGTGTGTGTGTGTTTCAATGCTGTCATGTGCTATAAAATGCCATTAAAATCATGTCAATTGTAATATGAGTGTAATGCTTCGATATGCCGTTAGTTAAGCTGCAGTTTCAGTTTTTAGCCGGGGAAAAACCCCCATTTTAGTTTTAATGTGCAGGCGTTAAATTTGTCAAAACACAACACGATTGCACCACACACATACACAGATACAAATATGTAGAGCGTGGCACACACACACACACACACACATGCTACTTCAATATGAAATGTCACAAAATGTTGTAGTAAGATTTTTTTGCTGCATATTTGAAAATGTGCAAATAAATTTTAATGCCAGCTGCACACACACACACACACATACAGAGGCATGCATACAACATAAAAATGGCAAACGGTTGAAGTTTCAAGTGCAGTCCAACAACACACACACACAGCGATAGAGAGAAAGAGAGAGAGAGAGACGCATACACAGGCATGTGGGTGTGTGGAAAAATGCCATAAATTAAATTTTATGAAAAACAATTACGTATAGCAAAAGTCCGCCCACAAAACCCCAACCCCAAACCCCACTGCTCCCTGTTCCCAAACCCACTCTTCCCCCACACTCCCCCCACAAATGCTGCCTGGCAACTCTGACAGCTCTACATGTGCCCGGACTGTGGTTTACACTTGTAAGCATTTTGCCTAGCATATTTTATGTTGTGGCAGAGCGAGATAGAACCATTCAGAGAGAGACAGAACAAGCCCAACATTTGCAAGTGTGTAAATTTCATTATATATTGTCGCACGCGGAGTGGGAAGTGGGGGGAAGTTGGCAAAGGTAGCAAAGCTGGTGGGGGGTTGTGGAGGCAGCGGCACCTGCAACGCTTCAATTAGCCAAAAGCCAGTAACAAAATGTGGGGCAACAAGTCGAAAGTGTGCAGAGATACGAGAAAGGTTAACGTAGAAAGGCAAAAGGAGTGTGGAGCGGGGAGATAGAGAATGGAGAAAGCAGTCAAGAGTAAGGAGAAAGCAGTTCTTTGCTTTTACTTTCGCTGCAATTTCGGTTTACCTGCGGTCGCCAGTTGCCTTTCTGCGTTTCCGTTTCCGTTGCCATTGCTGTTGCTGCTGTTGTTGCTGTTGGCACTGCACCGCCTATACATCATTTCCGGTATATGGTTTTATATGCTTTTAATAGATGTCTGCATTGGAAGCAATTTATATTTCGGAAGCAAAAATGTTGTGTATGAAGAAGCTGCGATGTCTAGAATCTGGTATACTATGTAGTACTAAGGACTCCTCGCCTAACCGGAAACCGGTTGTGGGTTATGCTCCTATTTGCATTTTATGTTTTCAAATTGTGACATTTACAGACACAACCAAGCAAACACACACACACACACACACACACAGAGAGAGACACTTGTACACATGTTCCACTTTTCATAGTCATAGATATTCATTTGTGTGTCAGTCGGTGGCTGCCACCTTTTATCTGCCCCGCTGCTGCTGCTGCTGCCTTTGCCTGCTGCTCTGCACGAATGAATCTAATTGCGCAAATGTGTGTTAAATTATATTTTTGCATACGCAGACAATCATACATATCCAAGCAGAGACACACAGAGAGAAAGAGAGAGAGAGAGAGACGGTGACTGAGATGGCAATAGAGGTGGCAGCAACAGCAACAGCAACAGCAGCAGCAGATGTGCTCTGTGGTTGTACCAGTTGTTGTTACTCTGGTTTTTCCAGCCACACAGTTAGCCAGGTGTGTGTGCTGGTGTGTTGGCATATGTGTGAGTGTAGGTGTACCAAGGTGTGTGAAGGTGCAATTGACAGAGGGCCAAGTTAACAGTTTGTTAACCAGCTGCAATTAAGGAATACTCAACATATATACTGAAATGGTTTTGGAAATATATTACAAGTAAATAAGAAACATTAATTTGTGTATTATTTGTATACAATATATTTTATTTGCATTTAAATTATGTATTATTTTTGTGTTAAATATTTTATTTTGAGATAATATGTGCTAATTTTTAGTTAGCTTTAAGTTAATTATATAAAGCGCAGGTTTATTTGGATTATAATAATTGAAAAACAAAATATCCAACTACTGTTAAGTTATCTTATTTAAGGATATTAAATAAAAGTTTACTAAGTTTTTCAATATTCAAAGTCTTAAATCATTGGTTCCTAAATGTATATTAAATACTGCAGTTAATTACTTTTTAGAATACTATTTAATTTCAACTTTCGAGACAGTTAAAAAAATTCACAAGTCTGCAATAAAATCCATTTCTTTATAATGAAAATCAATCTAAATTATTATAAATATAAAAATTGAATAACATTATGCTATTTGTAGCCCTATAGAATTATAATAAAAATTTAACTAAATTATTATTTGTAGCCACATAATTTAATTTAATTTTATAACCCCAATATTGGGGTTATTCTACTAGTACTCCATATGCCGTAGTATATGTATGCTAAAAAAATACCCCAAAGAAAATGCTATTTTTATATCATTAAATAGCTCAATTGAACTGAGCATCTTCAATAATTCGCTGAATTACGAATGAAATTGATTTATGAAACCCCAAATGAACACAATTTGAGAAATACTTTTACTCCAGACATTCTGCTACGGTGCATTAAATCAATTTCAAGTTGTAATTTATAAAAATTGAAATTGAAATTCGCGTTGGATGTTCGCTGTTATTTGCTTAAGTCATATTTTCCATTGTCTCATTATTGGCCGTAACTTGTTAAGTCGCCCTCGCTGTAATAGAATGTATACCCACCCCACCGAGCACAACAACAACTCCCTAAAAGACCCCTCTGTCCTCCATTGTTAGTTGGTTGGTGTGCCATAATTGTCAGTAGCTTTTGTTGAATAATTGCTGCCATGCCGAATGCCGGAGAGCCAAACCAGATGAGCAGAAGATACATACATACGGAAAAACATACAGATATGGCATATACACATTCACTTACACATTCACATATGGCAATGCCAGGGGCACTTGCTGCGGACTTTGCTGCAGCTCCTCGCATCTTCGCATCCTGTTCCGCTCCATATTCATGGCTGGCTCTTGGCTCTGGCAAACAAATAACAGCAGCAGGCAGCAGGAACATTACAGATCCATGGCATTGCGTCTCGCTCTGGCAGAACTTGGCATGGAAATTTAATACATTTGGATTTAAAAGTCAAGACATGTTGTTGGCTCCGCGTTGCCAGGCGGCCTGAGCCTCAGCACTGTGGGATTCGCAGCTGCCAGCTGGAAAGGGAGAAGGGAGAGGTGAGGTGGTAGGTTGGTGGCAAGGCGGTACTGCTGTTGACCCGGGTACAAACAAATTGCGACTTACACGTTGCTATTTTACATAAATTACAAAAACAAGCAACAGCAGTCGAGAGACACCGCACTGTGAGACAACTGTGTGTGTGTGTGGCATGCCCCACGTACGTTGGCAACGTGCAGAAAACGGGCGACATTTTTATCAATTAGTTTAATCTGCCTGCTAAGAGAAGATGAGGGGATGATATAGAGCAAAGCTGCGCCTTATCAGCAGCACAAACAGCAGCAGTTGACAGCAGTTTCTTACTTTCATCCCACACTTCTTTTTGTGGTTCCTTTTATTTTGTTTTATTTTCGTTTCTGTTTCTGTTTGTATGTGTGTGGGCGACATATAATGCAATAAAAAGAAAACTCCTTAAAATTCATTTGGATTTTCGATTTGTGCCAAACAAATCTCAGGGCGAGACATCAGACAGCCAAAATCAGGCAAATTATATTAATTTCCAGTTGTTGTCAGTTGCTTTGACACAAATAGAACTACCAACTCACAGGGCACAAATCTTTTGCCAAACCAAATACTTTGCGCTCCAGACAACAAAAATTACAAAATCGATTATTTTAAAGCACAAAACAGGAAGAGAGAGTAAAAAGTGAGAGACAAAGAGATAGCGATAGAGGGGGGCAGGCTTAACTTGGGACATTAGCCCAACTTAGTTGACGCAGACAACGACTGGCCAAATAGAAAAACAAAAAAGAAAACTTCTAAAGGAAAAATAGACGAGCATTCAAATGAAATGAAGAAAAAACTCCATGAACTATTGATTGTGGCAGGAAAATTTATGTGTACTCTAACTCTAACAGTTTCCATAGCAATAATAAGCAGGTTAATTATATTTTTAGGCAGTGGAAATGATAAATTTAAAGCGTACTTTAAAAGGTTATATTTGGTAGAGATAGAAAATTGTATCTAAATGTTTAATTAAAATTTTTAAAATTTTTAAAATAACAGCACTCATTTTAAAAATATTAAAATAATTGCATAAACTTTTCAGATAAATGTTTACTTTTAAATTTAATTAGTTTTTATTTCAAAATTTCACTTTTATAAATTTAACGAGTATACGAATTTAATAAATTTGAAATGAAAATTTTTTACTCCTTTTAGAAATATTAAAATAAATAAAAATCTCTTCATATCTAGGGACCTGTGCTGCCTTTACTTTTGCAATAAATACATTAAATGTCAATATAAATAAAAAAAAACTAAAATGCATAAAAATAAATTAAAATTTTGTTAAATTATTGTTTTTATTTTCGCAATCTTTACATTTATAAGCATTTAATATTTTAAAATTTAACTATGATTAACATTTAAATCAATTTGTTGTTTTTCGGGGTTACTTAATATTTATTATTATCATTTAATTATGCAAATTATTAGTTTACCCAAAAAAACATATGTTATTCATGCCTACATTATATTTATTTTTATTTACTTGTAATATTTTTCCAAATTTTTTCTTTTTTATTATTAGCAATGATAACATTTGTTCTTAGCTTTATCGCTTTGGAAGTTGAGCCCAAGTTGAAAGACAGAACTTTGATAGGGTATCAAGAGCGGCAAAAAGGCTGACACATTCTTCCAAACCTTACGTACGTCTGTCTGAGAGTCCGACTGTCTGTTTGTCACACACTCCACTACATATAGTTTGGATGATGAAGAAGCAAAGAAAAAAACACTAAAATGCTCTTATTCAAATGCAGATTATCCTTTTGCCGCACTCCCCCTCCAAACACACACACACACACATGCGCAACTACTGTTGCCTAGGCTTAGTCCAAGGATTTACTTTCATTTGTATTCGAGGACTGCGTGTTTGTGTGAGTGTGTGAGTGTCCCTACTCTCAACTTATCTGCCTGTGTTTGTGGAGGACTCTAGACGACAACGAGAATTAGACAAATGAAGTAGAATTTTGTATGTGGTACACACACACGCACACGCACGCACACAAATATACAAATTTAAAGTGCACAAGGATACAAGGACACTTAAGTGCCTACTCGTTGTGCTCACATAATTCGATTTATGTAGTTCTTGTTCTTGTTCTTCAACATCATCGTCATATTCTACGTGTTGTTATGCTACAGACCACGTCCAAGTTTTCAGTTTCAGTTTGAGTTTGAGTTTCAGTTTTGAGTTATACTATTTGGGAATCTAGTCATGGTGAACTTCGCAGTTTGTCGCATTGAGACTTGCTTGTAATTTACATAAGTGTTTCTCTCACATATTTCCACAAATTTCAAGTGCTGGTGACAATAATGACACTTTTCTGTTTTCCAATTGCATTCTTAACAACAAGGAGAACAACAACAACAACAATCTAAAGCTCATCATCATTATCGTCATTGTCATTCATTCATTCAAACTTGACCACAAGCTGCAGATGCGAATGAGAGATGAGAAAACCCTTGACAAAACGTGTATCAAGTCGAAGCGTGTCGTGTCGAGTTGTGTTGTGTTGTGTCCTAGTTTGAGTCCGAGTCTGAGTTGATTTCAGATGGGTTCTCCATGTTGTTGGCCATAATCGATTTGACACATTTGGATTTTTGACCAAACATTTGGACACTGCTGATGATGGTGGAACACATCCAACAACAGCAAAATCTAAATCTAAACCAAACAGCATTAGCAAGTATCACATTTCCAGCATTTGCTTATCGAGTTTATAACAGAATGCAAATCACAATACAAAACTCGTACATGTCCAAATATTTGTGCTAAGAGCACGCAATTGTGTTACACTTTTGGCATTTGAACAATTTGCCATTGATAAATTGACTACAGACCAGCAAAGCTTTTGACAATTATAGTTAATATTAAACAGAAATTTGAGTAGTAACATGGAAAATGGCATCGAGTGGACTTAAAACAAATTAGTTAAATAAAATTGAAATAGTTGTAGTTATAAGCTATTAACCGAAATTCCATTCAACTCTTTCTGTTTTCATAGGCTAACAAGTAGTTTCATTAGAGTATTGAGTTTCATGATTTTCCCAGTTATTTCAACACAATATGGTGTGAAATCTTGTGCCATATCAACTTACCTTATACATAGTATATGTTACCTAGAAATCGCACTCAAACGGAAGTGCTGGCAAATTGTTCGATCTTGAAAAACTTTTCATTTCACGTTAACTTCTTAACCGACTTTGTAATATGGATCTTTGGCTCTCAAATTTCATGTTGTCACAACAGATTGGGCATGTTTCAAGTGCGCCTTCTGCGAAGGGTCGTAAATCCTATTAGATCCTGCTGCAGTACTGCAACATGTGGCAGCTGCAACCGACAAATCTTTGTTTCAATCCTGATCCTCGTTTTTCGCCTTAATCGGCTTTAGCTCAATTGGAACAATTGGGATCTCGTTGCTGCTGTCAGCGAGTGTCAGGTAGATGCCTTCTGTATGTCGCATAAGAGACTTTTCTTGTCGTTTTTTTCTTCAAAATGATGCTTACATAATGTAAACATTTATTAGATATATTTTGGTTATTTGAAACTGCATTTTATATCTTTTAAATGGCCAAATAAAAGCCAAAGCTTGTCAGAAACTATACAAAAGCCATAATCTAACACTAATACAACAGACAAGAGATCTTCACACCTTTTTATCGAAACAAGAAAAGATTCAACATTTCTGGTAGCCTATCTATAATTTCAATTTTTCCAAAACAAGCTGCTTAGCTTATCGGAAAATTCAAATGTTATGCCCTTACAAGATCAACGATTACAACGATCAATCGGAAATGACTGAGCAGTTTCAGGGAAGGGTAGGGGAAAGGAAGGGAAGGGAAGGGAAGGGAAGGGAAAGGACAACCCATGTATCGTCTTAACAAGTTCCATTTTAGGTCTAGCCCTATAATTTGATGCCCAAAAGACTGAGACCATAAAAAACTACTCCCAAATCTATTTATCACAATGCAGCACAAAATAAACAAGATCATGACAAATCCGTGCCGCCTGACAGACGATTGAGAACCCGAGAGTCTCTCTCTTCGATTCCCAAGTCCCAAGTTGGCAATGACTTTGGTGGAAAAGAAAACTCTTTGCCTGCTGTTGTCGGTGCCGATGGTCGGTGCCGATTGGTAATGTCGGGCCATATGGTCGGGGTTCGGGTACGCCTAACACTGTCTGCCATATGTTATACTCTTTTCGGCAATTATCCTTTTCCGTTTTTATTCTCTGTTGGAAATTAGTTTCAGTTTCAGTTTCGATTTGGCTGCATTGCGGACCAAAGGGAAGCCGTTCCAACAACAACTGCAGCCATGTAAAGTATCTATGTATCTTTTTGGATGCTCCGCACATAAAACCGCAGCTAATGCGCTTATGTATGCTCAATAAGATGCTGACAGGCGTTTGCTTTTGCCTTTTTTGGGGGCCAAGGTGAAGGGCATGTGTCTCTCCTTGCAGCCTTTTTTTTTGTTTTTTATGCATTCTCCATTCGTGCTGCAGTTTGTTAGAAGAACGACAGAAAAAAGGTTTTTCGTGTAGTCATAAAAAGTGGCAGCAACTTTGTGGTGCACACACACAGCTCATCATCATATCCATATCCATATCGCGGGCATACTATATGTACTTATACATACTTGGCATGCTCGATGCGATAGTGAGGCACTAAATCTAACGCCCCTGCCAATGGGTACTTAGCAGCAGCTGTCATATCCTTGGCGCTCCATGCGTTCATCATCCTTCTTCAAAGTGTATTTGGTTCCGTCTAAGGACATTTTCGTCTCAGCTTGCAGTTGATTTTGTTCTAGCGTACTAGTCTCACTCTATCTCTATTCCCTTCGCACTCGATGCCTTGATAGTTTTGTGTATTTTGATACTTTTGGTGTCATTTATCATGACCTTCTGCTGCAGTTTCCTTTGGTCCCCAGCACTAAAAATAGAGACAGAGTCTTCTCCTAGAGCTCTTCAGAGTTAATAAATGGTCTTAGCGGCCATAAGTTAAAATTATGCAATCGATGCTGCAGTCGAGACTCGAGTGTTTCAATGTCTTGGCAGAAACAAATGCATAATGAATGCAGCTAATCTGCAAAGTACTTTAGCATAATCTGTGTTACTGATCTAATTATGGAGTATTAATTATTGGCACATTAAGTGAAATTCTTTGACAGATAGTGAATATAAAAGTAAAGTTATTAAAATTGATTTTAAATAGTAAACTAAAGAAAGCAATATTTTGCCACTGACAAAGAGTTTGTTAAATAATTTATAAAAAATTAACGTTAAAAATAAATATACATATTTTATTAAATACATTATTCCTTAATTAAATTAAATACTTTGCATAAATCATAACTTATTTGCTTATCAATTCACGCACTTTACAGTTTTCCATTATACATAAAATGCCTTAAATCTTCAACATCACTTTGAGGCAACTTTTGGCATACTACCACTACTGTAGCAGAAATTGCTAACCAAATTTTAGCATATTCTTAGAAAATTTCAATTTCGTATATCATTAGCATAGTTTTTCGCCCTCCCATCCTCATTCCCCTCATTCAGCTGAAGACAGTGCAACGATTTAATTTGTTGCTTCGCAGTGGAGCCAAAAAAAAAAAACAAAAAAATGAAAAGGAAAATGAAAGAAAAATTGAAAAGCAGAGGAAAAAGCGAAAAATCTGCGCTGTTTTCCAATCGCACGCTGACTTAGTGACTCGATGCTCTCCCACCCGTCTATTTCCCCTCCTGCTCCTAACGCTGTCTCTGACTTTTGCGTACAAGTGAATTTTAATTTAATTTCCATACAACTAGACGGTTGAGATAGACGTGTGCGCCAGCTCAGAAGCTCAGAGCTCAAACCCCCAGCATCCTTCCCACCACCTTCTCCTTCTCCTCTTCCTCCTGCTCCTACTACTGAAAAGACGAGGCGCTTTAATTGTGTGCGGCATGACAGCGCACAAAATGGCGACGAGAGTTGCACGTCATCAGGCGAAGATTCTATGGCTGCCAGCTGCCCCTCCTGACCTCCGTTCCTCCTCTTCCGTTTGGCCCCTCTTGACAGCGAGCCTCTGTGCGATTTTCGTATTTAGTTAAACAAAATTAAAACGTGATTTGTTTTCTTGTTTTCGCCTGCCACTTTCTTGCCCCTGCCCACCGCTGTTTCCTCTTGCTTCCTTTGCACATTTTTGGCGTTCCTGGCCTCAACTAGAGGAAGAAAATTGTTAGCTTCTCCTCCCCATCACTATGCCCACAATGTCGACTATACCCCGCTTTTACCTAGTAGTAGTAGTAGTAGTAGATTGTGCTACGAGTGTCTGACTTGTTGTCTAACTTGCGCCTGGTGGCTGCTCTTCATTATGTTGCAAGCTTTAAGCGTTTTAAATTCAATGCGCGCCTTTTGTGGCACCAATTGAAAATTTATTGCATTTACAAGTCGATTTATTATGCAAGCCAACAGTGAAAGGATCTGGCAGGGGATGGGATGGGAGGGGGCTATAGATGGTAGAGATATACGAATTGTGAGGTTGTGTGGTGGCTGCTTCTCATCAAAACTGCCTGTGGGTTCTACTCTATGCCGCTGCTGCCATTTTCCAATCTGCACTTTCATTTCAATGCCCGTTGACAATTTCCATTTGGCGCCAATTCCCTCCGTTTTCATTCATCCCCTTTCCCATCCCATCCTTCCCAATACAGAGAGTCCTGTGTTCTACGGGCACGTCCTCGAGCCAAGTGAACCGCAGCTGGTAACCAACTGACGTTTAGATTTGATTTGAAATGTTCAAATTACCAACATTATAAAAGATGAACAGCGTCAGCTACGGCTCAGTCAGTAGCTGAAACGTGGGTGGGCCATGAAGTTTGCGGCATTAATTAGCAAATAAAAAAGGAGAAAAAAACGACAGCTATATTTAGCTAGTATTATACATATTTTTAATATTTAATATAAATGATTTACATAGATTTATCTAATAAATTAATCAATTAATTTACTCACTTTAAACATGTTGTTTAATTTTAATACTTAATATAACTTTATTACTTCTAAAGATTTGTTATTTAAAGTTGATATTTATGTTGATTGAGATACAAATGTGTATTTATTTTTACTTAATTTTAAATAAGTATAAATAAAATTATTATATTTACTAAAATTTAGAATAAATAAAAAAAACATTATTTAATTATAAATTAAGTAAAAATAATTTTAAAAAATATATATTTAGCGATTGAAAAAAAGAGCTAGTTTACATAGGTAAAGAAATATTTTGTCTTGAATTAAATATAATTGTGTATTTATTTTTAATGAATTTTAAATATTAGTCAATTAATTGTGCTAACTAAAGTTCAAAATAAATAAAAATAGATAAAAATATAATTTTAAATGAAATACAAAAAATATAAGTATAAATATACACATAACAATAATTGCGCTAGTTTTGTACACATGAAAAATATTTGTGTTAAATTAATGACATAATTTTTTATTTATTTTAATTTCATTTAAGATATAAGAAAATTATGCATACAATTTCAATTTCAAATTTAATATAAATAATTCAATATATTTTAAACAATATTTCTACATTTATTATATGTATGTAAAATATGTTGAATTTAGGAAACTTTAAGTGCTGCCCTCGCCTTCACACATTGAATTCCATCCTATTTGCGTCTTTCACTGAATCTGTGTGTGTTTTAAACGCATCAAATGCTTGCGTGTGATTAGTTTGCATACAATTTGATGGTGTGCGAAGCGTGCGGGATTGGGGGGTGGGGAAAGTGAAATAAGGAGCGGAGATTAGATACAGTGGGTGGCTTATGAAGAGAAGATTGGATGAGCCTTGTGGATGTTGGATGTGGGATGTTGAAGCCTTGTTGACAAGTGCCTGGCAGGCGATGTCGTTGTGATCATCAACACCATCATCATCATCATCATCATCAACACCATCATCATTATTATCAACAGCATCGTCAGTGCTTAATTTCGCGGTTTCACGCTTAAAGCGCGTAATGCTATTTGCAACTACTTCAACTACAATAACAACAACAACAGCAACAACTACAACAACAGCAGTTCGCAGTGCTACAACAGAAGGCAAATGAGCATTTGAATACTAAAGGAATTGATAATGCCGAACAATGAGAGAATTGGGCGGCTTTTGTTGTAATTGTAATTGTGCTTGTAACTGGGCGTGGTCTACGGTGTGATGTGTGAGTTTGTGTGTGTTGGATTCTAATCTAATGTGTGTGTGAGTGAGTGCCTTGTTAGCAGCACGTTAGTCGCTCGGTTAGTTAGTTAGCGCCTGCACATTAGGCAGATAGACAAACAGTTAGACAGAGACACATGGTACTACATTTGGCTGTTATATAACTGTAACTGGATGACAGGCAATCAGTAGAAACTCACGTGCCAACTGCCAACTGGCAAACTGGCAACTGACAATTGGTAGCATTGCCAATGGCAACTAACGCACTTTTAGTGTTGGAAAAATTGTGCCTAATGAGCATTTGAAATACGCACATTTGCCTATCAGGCAGCAAACACAACAGGGCAGCAAGGGGCAGCAGCAAATGGCGAAAACAACTGTTTTGAAGCTGGCCAGAAGCGTTAACGTGCCGTTGCCAACTTGTTAACATGCCCAACACCCGTAGTCACAGTCGCAGAGAGTCGAGAGAGTGTAACCAGGGGGGAACGTAGCCGCTGGGCAATCGGGGAATTACCGCTCAGGTCCGAGCATTTGGCATTTGGACCTGCCATCGACTCTTGTTTTGGCCCTGTGTGTTGACAATTAGCCCCAGTTAATATGATTGCCACTTGATGTCCTGATGGGCCACTCTCGGTATGGCAGCCAAACGAGCTAGCGCAATGCGGCACTAAAATGAATGCTCCATAATATTCAGTTGAACATTTTGAGGTGCTTTGAATCACCAGTTAAATCAGGGACAACATGGCCATTAAGCATTTAAAATTATGATAACAAAATTACTTTTAATGCCAGACAATAGCTAATTAGCATTAAAGTAGTTATAGGTGTAGTTAACATTGAATTTTTCCGACAGTAGTATAGTTTAATTTTGTTGAAAATTATTTTGGTATGCACAAATATTTTGCAGTAAGATTTCCCAAACAATTACTATTTCAAAATCTATCACAAATTTGCCAATTAATTTTTCAAGACATAGAAAAGAATTAAAAGTTATTTGCAAATTCTTAAAACTGCATTTTAGCAGCATTAAACATTTCAATCTTTTTAAAATTTGTATGTAAATTTAATTAAATATTGTGTACTTTACTTTGTTTTATTTTTGAAATGTTAACTAATATTTTTAGTGTTAATTAATTGATCTTTTGGTTAAATTATATTTTTTGATATTCATAAATTCTGGTCTTATTCGAAATAATTTTAAAAATATTAAGATTAATTTCCCTTTTTTATTTTAATTAAAAACATTTATGCTAACATATTACATATATTAATATACGAATTGGTCTATTGATTGCCACTTAACTGACTGTTTTACAAACCGTTTTTCTACCTTAAAAATTAATATCACCATTAAATAAACAATTTAGTTTTCTAATATTTCCAGCCTATAATTCAATAAATTCAAAAGGGTCATAAAGTTTTAAGTATTAGTTGCAACTAAAAGTCAAAATTCTATTTATCAAAGCTTTAATGTCAAATATGTGGATAATTTATGTGAGATATTTGAGACGAGCTAAGAGCATTTCAGTTTCGTTATGGGTTTAAAGCCATCATCAGTTTATGGGCCATGTATCATAGTAGACCCATTTCTGCCATGCGGTCTACATAGAGCAGAATCTAATGTCAGCTTAGCGCGCAATTTGTTGCTGTTGACAGCTGTGAGATATTGTTGTTGTAGCTGCTGCATTCAGGCCAAAAGGATGCCATCATGAAAGCAGCAACAGCAGAAGAAGTAGGAAGCAGAGGCACAGTCACAGGCATTTGCCATTTTGCTATTGTGCTATGCTTGTTTGGTTCTGTTAGATTCTGTACTCAGTTCTTGGTTCTGCTGTGAGTGTCAGTCACAAATGCTAACGACATTTTGTTATTTACTTATTGCATTCATTTAGTCAAGGAGTTTCCACTCTCTCCCCTCTATCCAACTATCCACAAAGTCTCCTCTGCTGACTGTGACACTGTGAACCACATTTACTCATTTGCTAAAGGGAACCAGCTCTCATCTTGGGCTCATCTCTTTGCTATTTTTAATCTGCCGCCTTTTGTATTGCACTTAACTTGCATTGCATTGCCGCCAGTCTCTTTGCTGCCTCTCTTCTCTCTCTCTCTTTCTCCTTTAAAGGTCTGCTGAGAGTGCATTGTAACTCCTGCAGAATTTCACATGAACAATGGGCCTCAAATAATGGGGCAAATTGAATTTGAATTGGTTGGTTGGGCTGACTGCTTGGTATTCTATGCACAACGCTTTTCTTCTTCATTCTTCTTCTGTCTTCTACGGAGTCTCCTCTCTACACATCTTGAGCTCAATAACGTGCTCATTGTCATGGAATTCAGTGTGAAAACAATGCCCAAGCCAAGTCGTAGGAGTCCTGCAGAATGGCTGACTGCCTAGGTCTATTGTGCGTGTTCTGTAAATATTATTCTTCTTAAAAAATGTAGAAGCAGATACAAGATACTCCGACGTACTACGAAAAAATTAAAAAGGTTATGACAAGCAAACCATTTGTCGAAAAATACTATAAGGCCAAAGCAAAAGTAAAACGAAGATAAATGGAAGCAACAAAAAAAAAAGATTGTTAAGAGCTGAGAACCGAGCACTGAGAACTGAGAAGTGAGAGTTGAATGAACAATGGCAAGAATGAGTGGAGACAGGCCAAAACGACCAACTGGCTATAAAAATCAATTGAAGTCGAGTAGAAAATCAGAAGCGTATTATTTTTCTGGTTTTGTTGTGCACAGTTCACAATGTAGTTGTTGTTGTTCTTCATCTTGTTCTTGCTCCTTGTTGTGGCAAATGACAAAGGAGCAATTATGTTGAGCACCAAGAACTAAGCAGAATAGAGAAAATAGAACTGAACAGGACACAAGGATGCAATGAAAGTGCTGACAAATCAAGCGAATTATAATGAAATTCAAACAAATTGTGATTATTAATTTGGCCAAAGGTACGAAGCTAGTTTAAAGATGTGTCCTTTCGATTGAAAGCAGTAGGTTAAAAAAGCATTAACAATGCGAGAAGAAAGTAAAAGACAGTTGACGTTGATTGGTTTTTTGGGGAGTGAGTTTCTACAAAGGTGATTAATGAAGTATGAACAGGAATTCGAAATACATTTAAGGTATGCATTTTATATATTTTGTTTTTAAGCTGTATTCTATGCCAATTAAAAAATATGTTTGGAGTAATTTTCTGTACTTCTCTTTCTCTCTATTCCTTGCTTTTTTGACAGGATTAAGCTATTATATAGCAAACTTTTTTTTAAGCAATTTGCATCTGCCGAAAGTAAAACAAAGCGCAACGAAAATCCATTCCAACTGGATTATTATTCAACACTTTGGTCTGATTTAAGTCCTAATAATAATCTACAAAGAGTTGTGTTCTAAACCAACCGCATAAGCTCATCTTAAACCCGCTAAATCCCATTTTTACACAAACCAAATCCATGCTACAATCCTCGCAGTTGTATGGCCAATCAGTGCCTTAACATATGCAACTGCAACTGGTTAGAGAGATGAGTTTAGACCTTGACAGAGACACGGTGCGGGATGACCAGTTATTACCCTTTCTAAAATCCTAAAACTAATTCTCACGTGGTACAGCATTTAAAACTATATCCTATTAAAAATTCTACAATTCCATTTAGCAATTTTTGTAAACTTGTTTTTTTCTTTTTGAGGAACTCGGCAAATTGAGTACCTGCAAATCTGCAGCTGCTGTTATTGTTGCCACAAATTGTTTTGTTTTGTTTTTGATTTTAGAGAGAAATGACAAATTCACTGATCCACTTTGCTGTACAGTAGCGACCGCCTTTATGTTTTGACAAAATGTTTTTGTTGAGTGCCCATTGACTTTGTTTGGTTGCAACCAGCTCGACTCACATGTGACTGTTTTTTGTTTTTTCCATGCAGGTTGCACATTCACAACCCGCATTCGCATTTACATACACACTCACATTCACATTCATATTCGTATTCGTATTCGTATTTGTATTACTGTGTTACCTGAGCCCTTTTTCAACGTTGACAATTTCCGTTTTGGTCGTTTTTCGGTTTGGTGTTTTGGACTAAACCCACACACATATTTTAATTTTCAAAACAATTCACGAACAGCAAAAGAAGCTAAACATAAAAATTGTGTCCAAGTAGAGTCCAATACGCAGTCGTAGCAGCGTCTGTAAGCGGATTATGCTCTCTTTCCTCTATGCGGAGGAAATGGAATCTCGCAATTTTTATGAATATGAAAAGCCGCTTTGGCCGGCAGAACTAACTAACTTCAAACAAAAACATCAGAGAAACAAAACACACACACAAAATAAGTAAGGGTATGTTATTAGAGCTTAGTCGAAAAGCTTAAATCTGAATATATACCCTAACAATCAAACAAAAGAGTTGACAGTATGTAACATATTCCTTTAAATAGTTACAATTTCTTGTCTGTATTTAATAGATATCTGGTCTTTTGCTCATAAATCCCCACAAAAGCTTGATTGGACTTTGCAAAGTTAATGTGCATAAATAATAATACGTCTTAGTGTGTCATATTCGTAATTTGTTTGGCAAATACATACTCGTACAACCTTTAAATACAATTCCAAAAGCCCTCATATATATATTATGTATATGGGGAAAGTGTATTGAAATCTGTTGAACCGAGCGACTTGCTATTGAGTATAATGCGCTCTGTGCTGTGTTAATTAGTTTTGGGCACTGCAATTTGTCACAGAGCTACAGATGCTCTGGTTGCTTTGGGTGTGTCTTAAAGTCTTAGCTTTGGGAGAGTGACTTTAAGTTTTGGCGCCCATAAATATGCCATAAAACTATTTGGTTGCCTGACTAGATAAAGGGGGGCGGACAGCAAGTGTAGCAAACGGGGCTAAGCAAACCACCACCGAAAACAGCTATGAAAGTCTTCTGAGACTTTTGTGAGACTACTGTGTACCATAACAAAGTTAATAATAATAAAGCAGGGGGAACAGAAATCCGCCCCCAGACAGTCGACAGTCGGTAGTCGTCAGTCGACAGTGATGCCGCCAAATACGATTACAATTTGTTACACTTACACAGCACAAAAAGTCAGTCCATCCCCCAAGTAGATGCGACGCCAAAGAGTCGCCAGTTGTGTTGTGTTGTCTTGTGGTTATACAAATTTTTCGGGGCAAACTGAAATGTGGAATCTGAATCTGGAATCTGGCATCATCAACCTGACCAGAGAAATGTCCAGAGAACGGCAGCATAAATCAGGCCGACACAAATCGATTGGGTGAAAGGGAAAGTTACAAACTGCTGGCCCAGGGGATGATGATACAACAGTCTAATCAAAATCAATGCAAGGGGAATACTTAAACTACACAAGAGTCTCTTGGCACACGCTCCAACTCTCCTACTCCTTCTGTCTCTCTCTCTTCTTTTTCTCGATCAGCCGACATCAATTAATTAATCAAAGTCAGTGGAAGACAAGACCTTTGGGAATTAAACGACAATGACGATCCATTCATGAGTTATTAATAAACAGCCTGCTGTACAAGCTAACGATCGCCTTGGGTTCTCTAATACTCTCTAGACCCTATCGCCATCTCTCTCACCACTTTGCCATTCCGGAAGCGGCAGTTTGCAGTTGCTCTCGACATTTCTTGTGACTTCATGAAAAGGTATACACAGAATGCATTTCGACTTTTATTAATTACAACTAGATTTTTATTTATAACAACAAATTGTTTACATTTATCAAATTGGCTTAAGACATATGTTACATACATACATACATATACATCTATGTAATTATAATGTTTTGATTGTGTTCTATTCTTTGCTTTTCTATTTCATTCAGTATTCATTTGTTTGTTTTCTTGATTCTTAAAAATCTCCAGTATATCTGAGCTTCTGCCAGCCAGCGCGTTGTCTTCGCATTTCTCTACAGCTATTGGGCAGTCCATAGAGAAAGTATATAGATAGACCTAAGTTGTATGTAAAGTGAACTCTTTATATTAATATAACTGACTCGATTAGCTTAATAATACTTTAACATCATGCACATGCAATTGAGAAACTACAAAAACGTCATTGCGACTAGTTTAGGACTTATTTTAGTTAAACAAAAATTTGTAGTTATAATAAACATAGTTAATATAATTTTATATTAGTAGTAAATATCATAAAATGTAGTAACACATATTAGGAATGATGATTAACTTTACTTTCTTCTAATTTGTTTTTTTTTGTTTTTACTAAACAATATAAATATTTAATTTGCTTTCATTTCTTGCTTGTATCACGTTTTTATGACTAAGAGCTTGAATATTTAACGGAAATATTAATATTTTTGTTAACTGTTAACACTGATTCCAAATTGAGCAGGCTAAAAACTTTGGCAACTTTATATAGTTCATTCCGTTTAAAGATACAACCCATAACTTTTCATTAGCTACTTATCTGTATTTGCTACTATAACTGCTACTTAACAGATTTCGCGTACCACTTCCACATTCTATAATTGGCACTAGTTCAACTAACGAAATTTTCGAAAATTTTCACAAATTCGAGAAATTTTGCAATTGAATTTTACGCATTTCCCCAATGCAATGTGCTGCACTGCACCACACAGTACCACACAACACCACACTACACTGCCACCCTTAGCAGCACTTATCATCTAGTATTGCTTCCATTTAACTACAACTACAGCGCTACAGCTACAGCTACAACTACTTAACATTAGATTACATTAGTAGAGTGTGTAGTCTAGTTTTACAGTATGCTACAAAATTGCACCCTCTTTGGTTTTGGGCTCTCTCATTCAATTGCTGTTTCCTCAATGTACGTCGATTGCGGCCGACGGCGCATTGCCATATCCGCTCCCGTTTCCACTCCCTCTCCCTCTGCTTTTGTCTTCCCCGCTAGCGCCCTCGATCCTGGACGCTGCTGCAGGCGATGCGAAGGACCTCGTTGCAATATGGCCTCCAATTTCGCTTTGAATAGCACCGGTTCTGGCTCCGGCTCCGGCCCTGCAGTTGCCGTACCATTTTCCGTTGGTTCTGGGGTGGTGGGTGAATCGGGTTCTACCAAATGCTGGGATGCAGCAACTACCTTCATGTTCTTGGCATCCACGTTGAGCTCTCGATTCAAACTGGGTCGCTGTTTGTGCAAACTAATGCTGTTTATGGTCTTGTACAAAACCGGATCGAATTTCGGTGGGCGCGGTATGTGGCTGACGGCAGCTTCGGGCGATGTAGCAGCCTTATCACCATTAACATTACCGTTACTATTACCATTACTACTACTACTACTACCACCAGTGGCTGCAGATTGAGGCACCGCCTCAGTTGAGGTGTCTGCATCATCACCGTCCGTTTTGAGCTCTCGAATGGCCTTGAGCAGCAGCAGTCGGACATCGGTTTCACTTTTTGATTGCTTTAACGGTGGCCTTGTGACTGTCTTCTTGATTGCCTTAATTTGCTTCTCGGGTTCCTCATTTCGCTTGGGTTTGTGTGTTTGTTGGGGATTCATAATGAGGTGACTTAATCGATCCTTAAACTTTTCCGAATGCAACGGATCCTCGACAGCAGAGTCAACTGAAGCCTGCGATGTGGTTGAAACAACCGAAGGAACACGCTTTAATTGAACCCTAAGTAGAGGTGGCGTGGACTCCATTGTGTCCTCTTCAACCAGAGATGCCTCCAGGACTTCAACTTGTTTCAACTTTTTAGCTGCCTGTAGTTGCTCGTAGAAGGCATCACTATCAAACATTTCGTCCAACATTTGACTGACAACCGTTTTACACTCCTCCAGTCTGTGCAGCTCCATTGAGTGATGACTGGACATGGACATTTCATCATCATCGCTGCTGCTATTGTGGACCGTGGCAACAATTGTGGTCTCAATTACACTGGGCAGCAGTCCCGAATCGATGCTAAAATTACGATCAAATATATGATGCTGATCTAGCTGTTGTTGCTGAGAATCTTCTGCATCAAGGACATCATCCAGCATGGCAATAACCGAATGCTCATCCTCTCGCAGCGTAGCTTCGTTAACACTCCACGATCTCTCAGAGTGTTCACTTCTTGTGTCCTCTGCCATGAAGAAGATTTTTCCATTGGAATGTTTCATAACCTTTAAACCATCAATGACCTCATTCAAGTCTTGTATTTGATCCAAACTATTCGAATTTCTCACAATCTGTGTTTCATTCGTAATTGTGCTGAGCTTTGAGTTTGAGTTTACTCCATTGCCATTAACCCCAACCAAAGTTGCTGTTTTGGGCATTTTAAGTGCCTTGTAGAACGCAATGCGTTCGGGATTACGTTTCTTGGGATTTCGTATGTCATAGAGACACCAGCATGCAATAAATATGGGTATACCTACAGCATTACAGTTAGTAGTAGTACACAACATTAAAGTAACATGCATTAATCAAGAGCTACAAACATGCAAAGTAGTTGAAAGTAGAACTCACCCACAATCATCCAGACACCAAAACGTATCCAAGTCCAACTGTCTAGTTGCAGCATCAAATAAATATTAATAAAGATACTAATGGCTGGCACCACCGGCACAAATGGCACCCGAAAGAGGCGACTTCGTGCCTCTCGTGGCTGCAAACAGGTGAGTATTATCACCACAGCAATCAGCAGCACGAGTAGAATGAGTAAAGTCAAAGCCCAAGCCTTGCCTGACTTGATGGCCGAGTAACCCTGCATGAGCAGCACACCAAGTGCCAGGGAAAGCAGACCTGAAAGGAGTATAGAAATTAGAACAATAAAGAAAGGCTTTGATATAGCTATTTACATACAGAATATAGTTGTCAATACGCCCACAATTCGTGTTGATATCTGATTTGGTTCCGGCACTCGATGCACATTGAAGAGCTGAGTGCAAACTGAGCTCCAAGTGAAGCGCTCACTTCTCGACGTCAATGATGTGGTTTCCGATATGGTCTGCGTCGTTTGTTCCTCTGCTTCACAGTACTCCATGTAGCGTAGTAGAGTAATGGATATGGCTACCACACTATACGCCAAAAGTGTACCAATGGACAGCAGACTCACCAACTGGGCCAAATCAAAGAGGCCCGCAATCAGTGCCGTAAAGAGAGCAGCCACAATGGATCCCGTCACTGGCACTTGAAAACGTGGACTAATCTTGCCTAGAAATCGAAACAGCAGACCATCCTGTGCCATGGAGTACATAACACGTGGCAGTGGAAACAGTGCACCAAAAAGACTGGCCAGTAGACCAACCAATCCACCAATTGTCACAATCCACATGGCCACTGGCCAGCCAACATACTCGAAGGCATAGGGCAGTGGAGCATTCACATCCTGTACGTAGTAGGGCAGCATCAGGGTCAGTACAGTGGACACACCAAAGTAGCACAGGAAAATGATGAGCAATGACAGCAGAATAGAGCGTGGTATATTCTTGCGGGGATGACGAACTTCCTCTCCCGTGGTGGCAATGCAATCGAAGCCCACAAAGCCAAAGAAACAGGTGGCAGCACCCTGTAATGTGCCCTCAAAGCCAAAGGGAAAGAAGCCACCATTGCCCAGATTAGTGGCATTCACTGTAGCCGCATCCACTGTCCAGTTGCTAAAGTCGGCTGAGAGGGTTGCAGAATTTTAATAAAAGAAGTCAACCATTTTTGATGTTATCTACTCACCCTTCACTGCACCGGCTATGATGACAAAGCCCAGTATAAAGATGTTAAGACACGTGACAAAGTTATTGGCCATCGCAGAGGTCTCTACGCCAAAGGCCAAGGCCACTAAAAAGCAAAAATATAATAGTGAATTAAATTAAGTTAAACTAAAATACTTAGTAGAAGAGTTTGAGTTCATCTTAAGCCATATTCCATTTCGTATACTCACCGCCAAATACCACCACCAAGCCGAAGGCAAAGAAATCAAAGTAACTGCCCAGAAAGCTAACGTTCATGGGCGCTACCTCGGCAAATGTTTCCTTGAGCGTATCGTTGAGTAACGTGTCCAAATAGAGACTAATGCCACGACAGACACTGGCAGTGCCTATGACATACTCCAGTATTAGATTCCAGCCAATTACAAAGGCAACAAACTCCCCTATGCACACATAACTGTAAACATATGCCGATCCCGCCTTGGGCACTCGAGCTCCAAATTCTGCATAGCAAATACCTATCACAAGATATATAGATTTTGATTCATTAACAGTTGCATATGGAAACATAACGAAGATATTGAAACTTACCGGCGAGTAGGGAGGCAAGTGCTGCTATGGCAAAGGATATTATGACCGATGGGCCAGCCTGTTCCTTGGCTATTTGACCGGCCAGCACATAGACGCCGGCGCCCAACGTAGACCCAACGCCCAACGCTGTGAGATCCCATAGGCCCAGGACACGATTTAGTTTCGATTCACCCTCGGTGCCATCGGCCGTGAGATGTTTGCGTCGAGTTAGCACCTTCCACGCCGAATACTGTTGAACCATTTCGGTATCTCTGCAAAATAAAAGTTCATTAAACTTAAATTCCTCCATTCGATGCGATTCGATTTGATTCCGTTTTGTTGCGTTGTCTGTTGTGTCTAGCTAAAAAATTCCATCTATTGTATAGAATTAGCTTTTGGGGTTCATTCACTGTTTCAAGTGTATGGAAGATGCAATGGCTGCCAAGATCATGCAAAATTAATGACTTGAATCCATATACATATGCACATTGTCCCAGTCGCTTATCAATATTCACATTCCCCATACCTATGTTAGTCTATAGCCTAGCAAGGCTTTCGATTATACAATCCCGTACAAATTATTGTGCTCCATTTGCAATTGATAGCAAGTCGAGGCTAAATCAATTCACATAAGTATATAGCAAGTTAAATGTAAATTTATATTACATGTAAAGTTATAAAGCTTTTATAAATGAAAATAAAATTCACTTCCTGTGTATTTTAAAGATACATTTCTATCTTTTATTTGTAATAGTTTTGAGTTTAGATAAGTTTTACTATCTTACTTAAAAGGAAAACTCTCAATTTGTTAAGGTAAGCGCTATCTGCCGTTTTAGATATCTATATAGATCTTTTATTTTATAATATTTTTTGGGCTGGGCTCTCTTATCCAATGACTATGCCAGCTAACTGATAAGCATAGATGCTTAACTATTAGATATTCTTCATTATTTACACTTGTTTTCTCTTCTTCTTTGCTGTTGTTTTTGCGTTCGCTATTAAGATAATAATACAGGAGTAGCTAAGGCCATTGTCGAATGAAGAGTTATTATATCATGTTCATCTTAATTTTATATGCTCCATTTATATGTACATATGTATATTTAATTAGTTGACTTACCAAGTTCTAAACAGTTGCCGACTGCTGCAGTTGCTGCAAAACTCTGTCCAAATATTTACCTAATATTAATGACGTCTATAGTTGGGTGTGGAATATATGGGGGAGTTGAACACACAGTATGCGCCGAGTATATATATACGAATATGAATATCTGTGTGTATTTAATTCAATTCTATTCAATTTAATTCGCTTGCGAAGACAACAACTGACAGACTTCGCGCTCTAAATGCGTCTGCCCCGACGTACTTTAAGTTACAGACGAGCATTCGAATTGTTCTTTAAGATAAGAAGACAATGTTCCAGAATAACACAAAATAGAGAGATAGAGAGCCCAAGAGAGCGTTGAGCATCCGAGACACTGATAAGAGACACAAAACGCTAAATGTGAGACAACAACAAAAAAACAATGAATGCAACAGGTAGCTGAGAGAGAGAGAGAGAGAGTGAGAGGGAGGTAATGTGAGGGCGTGTAATTAGAGCGACTAGTATGAAAATTAGCAGGTATGCCAAAGCGAAAAAGATAGGGAGATACAGGGGAGAGAGAGAGGGAGAGAGGCGGTGAAAAGATGCTGTTACGACTTTAGTTTTACGATCTTGCGATATTACGATAGGAGCAGTGATACGATACAACTGATTTCTGATTTCTCAGCGCCCCCTTGACGTTGCCCGCGTGCTGGCACTTGTCAAGTATTGTTATTTATGTTGTTCAGATAAGATTGTTAGTATACTCGTTGTATTGCCGTATTGATTGTTGTATGTATTTCCGATCTGCCGACACGGCTTTAGCGCCGACGCGATTCGTATAGCTTTTGTTTTGACGCGCTGCTGCTGTTGACGCGCTCAGTGAAAAACGTTAACTGAAACTGTAAGATAATACCCGCTAACCTATATGGTCAAGAGCAAAAAAGAGTAAAACCTACAATAATACTCTACTATCAGAGAACTGAGAGTTGGAGAGAGAGATCGAGAGAGATAGAGAGCGAGAGCCCTCTTAAGTAACACTTAAACTTGACTATATATTTTGTTTGCCACACAATTGGGTCACTGGCAGAAATGGGTTGAATGAAATTTATAGAATCGAAATCCCATGCTTAAGTGTTGATCCAAAAATAACTTTAATGCCTTAGCATATATCTTTTACTAAGTAGCCGACTTTAGGGCATCTAATATATTTTATAAAATTTATTTTTTCCTATGTGTTAATTGATTCTCTTGACGAACTTGATAAGGTTGTAAAGTGCAAAATGCAATCTTAGCACTCAGAAGTGTCAAAGACATGCATTATAATTATTATATACGCCGAACAATAAAGTACATAATTTATGTATGCTGATAATAATGAAATTTCGGCATAGCATATAGTATTGTATTCTTTATGTTTCAGATTATTAAGATTGTATCATTTAATCTCATTAATGAACTGAATTGATAGACTAAATAAATAAACTTTTAAATAGTTGTCGATATAATTGGAACTGATACCTCCAGGGATTGGTATTGTCTATATATAGTAAATAGAGAGAGAGAGAGAGAGAGAGAGAGAGAGAGAGTGTGTGTGTGGGAGTGAGACTCTGCTCTCGCGTGTGTGTGTGTGTATAAATGCCTAGCTATTAGCAACTATTAAATTATCTATAAACTGATTACGGGTATTATTAAACTGAGGAGTGCTTGGGGCCTAAGGCCGTTCGCTGGTGTTTATGGTTTCAGTTTCACGGGACCACTATGCGTCATACAGTTGGAAAATACACTTGGCAAAAATTTATTGATGCAATAAAAAATTTTAAAAATTATTTTTAAAAAAAAACAACTGGTTTTATTTTGGATTTTATTTCAATTTGAAAAAAATTATCATATATTTGTGAAATATATTAAAAATTAAATTAAATTTCGTCCAGTGTATGCGTCACCATTGGATTACACAAAAATTGCCAAAGAACCGATGATCAACGTGAGCCAAAACATGACTATACGAATACTCGTACTCATCGTAGTCGTAATCGTATAATACATGCTCGCAATGCTGATAAGATACTGAAAATGCTCTTCACACTTTCACTCTTGATACTCATAGATGGAGAAGGGTATTCATATGAAGCGGTACTTTTGCGGGGAGAGGTGGTCTAAATCACAGCAGCACGCGTTGTATGGGCATTAAAATTTTACTGCCACTGACGACGCAGCTACCTACTAAGTATTTGCAAACACACACAAACATGTGCATTAACTGAATGGTTTTCTGGGGGGGTATTTGGAGCAAGTGAAAGAGAGATGCTGAAACTTGAGGAAGTTTTCCAAGAAAATGAGCTGAGATGTGTGAGATGTTTAGCACATGTGGCCGGGATTGCAAATTGGCATTGTGATTGCCTTTGTTGTCGCCAGCAGCAAATATAAATGATCTAATTTAAATAATTACGCCCACAAATGTGATGCCTCAAAATGTGTTGCCGCCTTCATTTAACGCCCCAATGACAGCACCAAATTAGCTGCCAAAGACAAGACAATGAGAACTCTGCTACATACGATGACATTACGGACATTTATGAGACAGATTCAAAGACCGCAATCAGTTTGCTTTGTTCATTAAACACGAATTTACCTGATCGAATTAAATCTCTAACTTAATTTTACACTACATAAATTAAATTGTTATTTGCAGCTGTCGAAACAATTCAAATTATAACAGCATCTACAAGTTTAAATGAACTGTCTAACATTTGATATGCCATCTGACATCTTTTCATGCTGCCAGTTTAATTTCTGTTCCCAAACAATTGACCATAAGTTTTTCTGAAGTTTCTGAAGCACTGATAATTGCTTTTGAGTTGCTTTTGTTTCCTGTTTGAGATTTGTGGAACTACTACTGGACATCCCTGGACATCTTTTTATCCAATTGATGTTGATTAACAAGTTTGAGCAGAGAATGCCAATTCCACTAGTCTGTTTTTGTCTGCTTTGCTTGCTTGCAGTAGGCCGGGTACAAACTAGTCCAGAGCAAACAAATACAAAATTGAGTTGACTTTAGCTCAATAGAATCCCAATCCAAATCCAAATCCGGAATTCGTTTTCGATTTCGATTTTGATTTGTTTGTTGAACTTGCAGAAACATGACTGTTTCATATACCGCTGAGGTTGCCACCTGTCAGCGCTGTGGCTGCTTCTGGAAACTGTTGGCCAGGTAAGACCATTAGGAAATGACTTTACTATTTGTATGAATTGGTACAAAACCAACGCTAGATGGCGTGCAAGTATCTATAAAATAATTTGGTTCGATCTGCTGGTATTTCTATCCTGTTTCTATGCCATGGCGTTCATGTATCGCATAGTGCTTAGGGAGTCTGACAAACCGTTAGTAGAAACATAGAAAACATATCTTACGAGTCAGCTTGTATTTCTGTCGTTTCTTAGCTACTTTGAGGACATAGTGCATTACTGCCGCAATCATGGTGGACTCATACCGCTCTCCTTTGTGCTGGGCTTCTATGTGGCCATCATTGTGGAGCGCTGGTGGAATCAGTATATATCAGTGCCCTGGCCCGATCCTTTGGCAGTATATGTGAGCACCTTGGTACGTGGCCTGGACGAACATGGACGCCTCATGCGTCGCACTATAATGCGTTATGTTTGTCTATCGCTGACTATGGTTCTGACCATGATATCACCGGGTATTAAGCGTCGTTTTCCCAATTATGATTATCTAGTGGAGGCTGGTTTACTGAACAAGAATGAAGCGACTATTATATCGGCAATGGATGAGAAGTTTCCAAATCATTTCAAATACTGGATGCCTATCATGTGGGCCTCCAGCATTATGACGCGTGCTCGCAAAGAGGGACGCATCTGGGATGATTTCTCGCTCAAATCAATGATCGATGAACTGAACAAGTTCCGTTCCGGTTGTAATATGTTGATCCATTATGACACGATCAGTGTGCCGTTGGTTTACACACAGGTGGTAACTCTGGCAGTGTACACATACTTTTTGGCTGGCATTTTTAAGCATCAGTACATTGAAAGTCACGATGCTAGCTTCAATAATGTGATCAACTATTACTTTCCAGTCTTTAGTACGCTCGAGTTCTTCTTCTTCATGGGTTGGCTAAAAGTGGCAGAGACTTTGATTTGTCCCTTTGGTGATGATGACGATGACTTTGACCTGAACTGGGCAATTGATCGTAACTTGCAAGTTAGCTACTTAATTGTAGACGAGATGCATAACGATCATCCAACTCTAGTGAGGGATCAATACTGGGACGAGGTCTTTCCCAATGAATTGCCCTATGCCGATGAGTCACAACGTCATGCACCGCCAGAACCATCCACAGCAAGACTGGATTTGTCCAAAATTACCTCCTCCCACATACCCAAAATACCAACAACAACAACTAACACCGATGAAATCGATTTCACAAATTTCGATGGCGAAGATGAGATCTCCTATGACAATGAACTGAAAATTAAATTCGAATCTCGTCGTTTCAATATTCATCGCAGTTCCCCCACCATGTCCTTTGCGAATTTCAGTCAGTATATTAGCAGCGATAGTCGCCAAGATGAGGGACAAGAGGAGGAGGGTATTCAGTTGCCACATCGAGACTCCAGCAAGGATGATTTCGATCGTTTGAAGGAGCAACGCGAACGTGAACGTCATGCCAGAACATTGCAACATGCGGCTATGGCACTCGATCTGCTCAAGGAGGAACTTCAGCAAACTCCTGTGACACACACTTCCTCACGCGATCCCCAACAGTCCTCCTCGAGGCCGCCAATCAAGACATCAGTGTCGAATCACACACAAACCGATAAGAGTTATACTAGCTCACAGCGTCAAAAAAATAAAGAACCATAAAATAACATAAAATAATGTAATGGAATCGAAGAATTTTCTAATAAAACACGCTTCAAAATATATTAAATTTAAATTTTTTAAATCATAGCAGCTTTGACATAATCAGAGCTCAGCTGTAATTTGTTTGCTTGCCCCTTTACTTTACTAATAGTAGGCTTTTTTCAGCCTTTAAAAGGAAAAAATAAATATTTTTTCTCAGTTCCTCATTCAGTAGTGCTACAATGACTGTAACTTATACACATCGTGTGACTACATCGCGGCGTGTAAGCAACTTTTTGCGTTTACTTATAAGGTATTTGGTGTACCAAAGAGTTTGTATTAAATACTGGTATAAAATGTAATTAATACTTTTTTTTTAAGATGGCGCGGTAGTATTTACAAACTAATCTGGATGAATTTACTACTTTTCCTTATCATATACATTTTACTAGCGATATCCTATCGCTGTCTAATGGGTGAAAAAACACGCGCGTGAGTATCTTAAATATCTACCTACTTTAACCATCTTTATATACTTATGTATCCCTACTCCTTAGTGCTTTTGAAATACTCGTTAAGTATTGTATTGAGTACTCTAATGTCGTCCCATTATCATTTGTGCTGGGCTTTTTTGTATCCCTGGTAATGGGACGTTGGTGGCAACAGTACTTGAGTATTCCTTGGCCAGATTCGATAGCTTTACTAGTCAGCTCGTCCATACATGGAGCCGATGATCGTGCGCGGGCAATGCGGCGTACCATCATGCGATATGTGTGTCTTTGTCAATTGATTGTGTTCACAATGATATCGCCCAGTGTTAAGAAACGTTTTCCCACCTACAATCAAATCATTGAGTCGGGTCTGTTGCTTGAAAACGAGAAGAATATTATTGAGATTTTGGATGTTGCATTTCCGTATTATCCCAAACATTGGATGCCAATTGTTTGGGCAGCCAGTCTGGTGAATCGTGCACGACGTGAGAATAAGATACGCGATGATTATGCGGTCAAATCGATTATCGATGAATTGAATAGGTTTCGGGGATTATGCGGATTTCTGCTGTACTACGATTGGGTCAGTGTGCCCCTGGTTTACACTCAAGTGGTCACACTGGCCACCTTCTCCTTCTTCATGTGCAGCGTATTCGGACAGCAGTGGATAGCAACACAGGAAGATAACATAATGATACGATACTTTCCCATACTGGCGATTCTACAGTTCTTCTTCTATATGGGCTGGTTAAAGGTGGCCGAGTCCCTGATTAATCCATTTGGCGAGGACGATGACGATTTCGAGGTAAGAAAATCAGATTTTAAAAACTGTTTTTTAAATTTTGACTGCTTTTTTGCAGCTTAATTGGATGATTGATCGAAATCTGACAGTTTCCTATCTTATTGTGGATGAAATGCATCAGGAGCATCCGCAGTTGGTTAAAGATCAATACTGGGATGAAATATTCCCCAATGAACTGCCATATACTGACGAATCCAAACGTCCTGTGCCACCCGAACCATCTACTGCCAAATTGGGCATATCTAGGCAGAGCTTGGAAACAAGGACTTTGTATAAAGCGAATCTCATAGGACTTGACTCAACTCACAGTTTCATTTCGCACACTACTTCAGAAAATTATAAGGATCAAGTTCGATCCTCCGGAGTAACGTTTAATGATAACATTAACTCGTCGGATTCAAGTGGAAGAGTTAAATCGAAAACTATCAACTTACGGCCAAGTCCCACAAGCTGTATGTTATTATCAAATAGCTTTTTACATACTAATTCTAATTCTTTATTCTATATATAACTAAAGTGAACCTGGAGGAGCTAATCGAACAACGTAAGCGGGAGAGACGTGAGCGTTTACGTAATCGTTTTCTTAGTATGCGTTCCAGTCATAAGACTGCGAATAGTCGATATGTTTTGACGGTTTTGCGTCCACCTTCTGCCGCTGGTAGCCATGATTTTATAACTGAGGAGGGCGAGGAGGAGGAGGAGGCGGAGCATGCAGCCAATTCCGATGTGTCCAATCGCAAACAGGAGAAAAATGATTAAAGACCATTAAGCTGAAATTTCTATCAGGCTTTCGTTTTAAATTCATTCCGACTGTTGCAAAATAAACCTCAACTCCATTCACATTTCAATGACAAAAATGGCTTTTGATAGGTTAAGACAATACACGCAGTTTTTTTTTTGAATCATTTATAAACCACACGTTGTCAGATCTGGGACAGGATATGGCGTGGTCGGGCGGGTGGGAGAAGATGAAATGCCTGTTAGCTGACAAAAACAAGAAGTGAAATGGCTCATTGTTTGCATTATCATATCTGAACATCTGAAAATCTGACGCGATGCGTGTTATTATTTTTTGCACTTGACAGCATTTTTCAGCCCTCAACAAAAAGCTCGTAAAAATATTCAGTTTTGTTCGATTATGATAGCCGCGAAGCTACCCTATATACAATTTATAAATGTATATTTGGATACGTGTAAAATATTTCAAATTCATACATTTTCATGCATTTTGATTATATATTTTAAAATATTATAAAAAAAAGTTTTTTATTCACTTTAAAGCGACCCTTTGTATGCTCTTAATGTGTAAAGGGCATAAACAGCATCTGTCACGAGCTCTGCTGTGGATTCATTGGGTAGGTAAAATATTAAATAAGTTTTAATGTCAGTTGCTATTTATGAAAGTTTCAAAATTTTATTATTTTTAATGCGCTCTTGTAATGTGCTGCAATGTGGTTCGATTCAGTACGCCACTTAACTCATTTGGATGTTGACTTTCTTTTGTCTTTTTTGGTTGAAAAATCCTTTTTTTGTGTTTTTTTTTTATGTAACGGTGCCAATCAGTCAATTTTTAATAATTGCACGTCAATATGTACATTGTCAGTTGACCGCAGGCCGAGCGACAAAGTGACCCCAATAAAACTGAACGAGGTCCTACAGATGCTCTATAAATAAGATGTATATAATTTTAATTTTATGGAACATTTAATGATCGAATATGATGTTTCCAATTTGAATATTGTTAATTTTCATTTTATAAAAAACTTATTCTTTGGAATCTTCTTGTTATAAAATATTACTAATCCATGTGGAACTAAGATTACAGAAGATATGTTTATTAGATTACATTATATATAAACTAGTAGTTTGTGCCAAATTTCCTTGAATAGTGTAAAGAAGATATGTTTCTTAGATTGTATTATATTTTAGCTTGTATTTTGTGCCAAATTTCCTTGAGTAATGTAACATTATAAAAGTGAGGGAATCAAAATATTCCATATTTGGTATTTCGCATAGTTTTGTGTTTTGCTCCTGCCGCCTGTTAGTGCTGATTGATGACATGTTGGCCACTTGATCGAGGATTGCACTTGCCAATGGAGGCTGACGGATGGATGGATGGTAGAATGAGTACGTTAAAGCGGCACAAAGATTGTATCTGCAAGCACTGGTTTGGAGTCATATAAAAAAAAGGGGTTAATTTAATTTCGCGCACGAACGCATTTGTCCATAATTGGCAATTAGCACTGTCCATTGGTATAGCCAGCAACATGGCCTTCCATAACCATACAAACACACATCAACTTACAGCACCGTCAGCGTTTGCATTTTGCATTTGGCCAACGGCAACAAATATTTGTTCATGTCTGTTTTATGTTTTTCAGATTCAGATGTGTTTGAGTGCGTGCATATGTATATACTTTATATACACACATACAATGTATTTGCTGCCTCTTTTTGTAAGCGATTTTTTAAAAAAGTGGTTCGAATTATTGAGGCGTTGAAACAATAATCATCGCCTCACATTGCATTGTATCACATTTGCCAGATGCTCTACGACGAGTCGCATCGTTAATTGCAACATCCATGCGAAATGTGAAATGTGAAATGTAAAATGCGTTTAACACTAACCGAGGCACGAGTTATTATGCCTCCCTGTTCTGCCTCGCAAAACGATTCGAACCCATTATTCACACAATTTTTCAAAGTCAATTTGGAAAACTGTAATGCCACCGCTGGGAGGCGCACAGGATTCACGTAAAAAGATACCTTTGCTATACCTTAATGTTGTACCAATGGGGTAGCTTTGTGGAAGTCATGCTTGAACTAGTTTAAATAGATAAATTCGGTTTTTCAATGGGTTTTTAACTGTGTAAAATTTGATTTTTAAAATCACTGAGTTTCTTTTCACATTAAAGCTATATCAGACAATATTTCGAAATATTACAAACGATTTATGAATTTCTGTACTCATAGTATATTTTATACCACAGTTTTGTATTACTATAAGACTTTTATATAAGTTAAAATGTTCTTTGTTCGCAAATTCTATCTCGTTAGCTGGTTTATTATTATAGTCCTTAATATACAGTGTTAATATAACATTATTTTTCGATTCCGAAGATAATAAGTTGTAAGACTGAAAGAACTTTAATTAATTGACAAATATTCGGCACGTGTAAACTTAAGATCCACAACTTTCTTAGATAATAAGCCAAATGGCTTTTCAGTTATTCGAAACTCAAGTTGACTTTTATGCTTCACACTCTGAAGATAATCAAGTCTTTGAATCTGGTAAGGAAGTTGTTTTCAGTTTGCTCAGCGCTTATCTTGGATCTAGACGAGTCAGATAAGTCTCTGTTTACAGCGCATTGGACTGACTGTCTTTCAAATGGAAACCAAACCCCTTAACACTCACGCACACACAAACAGACTCACACTCACTTTGTGAAAAGCGCATTAGTCGCTGGCTGGACATTATCGTTAACATCTTTGGCTTTCATTTTGGCTAATGCTAATGTCCTTTCGTTCTATCCCTTCCCTGGCTTTTGTGTTCAGTCTCAATTTTGGCTACCTTTTTGGGGTATCCGATTTTGTTGTTACAAGGCTAATTATGTGACAGCCTATTAGCAACTCGATAAATATGTGCCCAGCGGAGAGTCAAAAGCGTGGAGGGGGTTTACTCTTTTTTTTTTTCGGCCAAATAACATAGACTCATTCCAATGGAGATACTTTTTCATGATGAGATGCTCTGGCGAAAAGTTTACTTTATGGCGTCACCTCTGTCTCGTTTCTCTTCTCACTTCTCTCTTCTCACGCTCTCATTTCTCGTTCTGGGCCTCATTCATTAGATATGCGAACCCTGCTCCCGGGCTGATTATGACAAAGCACTTTTACCCAATTGGGTAAATTAGGTGGAAACTGAAAACTAAATGAAACGGAACTCGGCATACGCCCACTTTTTCCGGCAACCGCCCGTCGCTCTAATTTCGAAAGACAGTGCAAAAAAACAGCAACAAAAAATTGAAAGAATGAAACAAAAAAATAACCGTTGCTTTTTGACGTTTTTAGCCAGGCAAAAAGAACTCGGAACTGGATGCTCGGACCACGAACCATAGCAATTATTCTGCATTAACGAAAGGGTTTAACATTTGCGTTTTAGCCAGTTTTGGGAGCGACGTTCAGCAACGTTTAACAACAACTACAAGCCGCATAATATGTGGGGGTGGGGATGGGTTGGAATGAAGCAAGGTAGCGAGACGACGGGGGGTAGTTAAAGTCCTGGGGGCTGTTATACGCCTTGTAATTCATTCGTTACGTTGCGTTTGTGACGTTTTTTTCATTGCTGTTTTTGCCGTTTTGTTGCGACGACGATAAATTGTTGTAATTAATTTTTATTTAACTGTGAAAATGGAAATTCTCGTTTTTTTATGCGCTTTTCCGTTGTGTGTTACATTTTCAGAATTGGCTTAAAATGTAAATTATTATTGCGGCCAGAGAATTGTGTTCGTCATGTTGTGCCGGTCGACCAGAGGCAGACCAAAAAGGCACAAGGCAAAACCCAGAGGCGGATTGTGTGCGGATTTTGGTTGGTGGAACGTTTGTCGTGTCTATTAATTAAGCTGCATGTGTGTAGGACCAGCTACTGTCAAGCCCCAACCTCTCTGCCCCTCTCCCTCTCCCATTCATTTCGGCTTAAATATGTAGAAGAGGGGGGCACGAGTGGGAATGGAAGCTGTTTGCTGTGTTGTAAGTGATAATTACAAGTTGGCAACTTTTACACTCAATTGTCGCAATTACAGGGTCGACACGAGCTGAGTCAGTGGCCCATAAGTAATTGCAATTAAGCAGACAACACAACACTACACATCAAAACAAAATTGCAGTCGCAAGTTCTTTATTAGTTTTATATAGTCTGTAGTCTAGTGCTTTTGAGCAGCTTCGTTTCGTATCGTTTGCAAATACAAACGCTTTTCTAATTCCCAGCCAAGAGCTGCTTGTTTGGCTAACAAACTTTAACGCTTTGAATCCTTTCATTTAAAACAAGCAGAATTCTTCACAATGGTTCTACTCCCTTCTTTCTTACTCCCCCCTCTAATGTTTCTCTGCAATCTTTGGCCAGTCGAAATATCGCTCTGTGTAATGTGGGAAAACTTTTGTCTAAGTATTACCAATAAAATTGATGGAGAAATAGTCCAAAACTATTTGGTCGTAGATAAAAAAACTTTTTCGCCCAAGCAAGCGGGGGCCAAAACAACAAATTCCAGTTAGCAAAAGCTTGGCTTATATTAAAATTCCAAAAAGGAACAAATAACCAAGAGAGAGAGCGAGAGAGAGAACGAACTAAAAGAGAATTGAAGAAAAATGAGAGCAGAAAAAATACAAACGCAAAATGAGTGCAAGTGAACTAAAAGTGAAGCTAACTGAAAACTGAACTCAAAACGATTTTCGAGCAGCCAAAAAAGGGGTTCCAATTTTAAGTAAGTGTTTGCCCCCCAAAAAGGAATCCAAACTCCTTACCGAAAACTAAACGCAAAACTAGAACTCAACTGAAGTTTCAAACTCTCCCCCTTCCTCTCCCTCTCTCTCTCTATTTTCTCTCCATCTCCCTAAGGAAAGTAGAAACTATAAACGCAGGAATGTTGTGCTGCAGCAGCAGCTTAGGGCACAAAATGAATGAATAAATGAATGAATATAGTAGATAGCTGAATGAATAAGAGTTGGCAAAAAGTACTAAACTTGCTCAACTAGAATGGAATTCATAATTGCTGCTGGACTCGTGTTTTCATATGCAGTTTAAAGAAAACTTGGCTGCACTTTAAACACACAACATCTCTCAACCTGTTATAAGTATGATAAACTTTATTTTCATTTCGATTAATCTGTTGTTAAAGTTTACACAATCAGTCTTTAAATTTTGTGCAACTACATAATTTGTAAGCACTTCAAGTGCTGTGAATAGGCATTTCTATTAACGCTTTGCAACGAATTTAGAAACTTTGCGCAAATTTTAGGCCAATTATTGACACATTTGGCGAGACGCCACTAAAGTTTGCCACCAAATAGAAAGCCAAATCGAGAAAAAAAAAGCATATAAAACCAATCAAAGTTTCAAACAGTTTCGAACAGGTGTTGCTCCCCCCCCCCCCCCCCGAAAACGTTTGCCCTGCGCACATATATCCCTCTCTCTCTTTTAGCCAGGTTGTCCACCATTCAAGCGAGAACACGCACAACTTTTCAGCTACTTGTAATTAGCTTTTCTTGTTCGATTCGCTGGCAACCAGAGCCCGAAAGCCACAGTTCCTAAAACGCTTAACACGCAGGCTCTATCCAAACCGAACCCCCTACCCCGGAACCCCCAGCTCTTCTCTAGCCCCATTTGGGGCTATACATTTTTGCGTGCCTCGGCAGCTAGCAAAATTTGTTCTTACGCTCTGAAAGATTTAACTTTTTGATTGAGAAAACATCATTAACGCACGTAAAAGGCCAACTATTTACGGGTGTGTGCGTGTGCAAGTGTGTGTGTGTGTTGGTGTCTAGGTTAAAAGTTTTTGGTTTTTCTGGTGCTAAAAATCAAATAGGGGAAAGCATTGCCAACCAGAAGAGCGTTACAAGAAACTTTCTAATCACATTTACCGCAATTACTAACAAGGTTTTTTGTTAACTGTGGTGTGTATTTTGGGGCTCTTGTTGCTATCTTGAGCTTTTCCGGCTCAAGGTATATATATGTAGGTTTGTAGAGTACAAAGCAAATTAAATAATTTAATTAATTATGGAATTTTTGCTCTAAATTTGTGGTACTTTTTACCACAATCAAGCATGCTATTTAAGCTAATCAGCCATTGATTAAAAGTACAAAATTAAGCTTTACAAAATTTTAAATTATAAATGTGGGGTAAACGGATCTGCTTGGAATAAAATCGAAAAAAAATGCTACCTATTGAGCTATTTTAAAGATCTGTTGCTGTAAGAAATATCTGATTTGAAAGTACGCTACCATTTTGTTTAATTATTCCAAATGCTAAACTACCCTCTAGCTCTCTATAGATCAAACAATAAGCACTTTAAATTTATATAAAAAAGTAAACTTATACAAAACAAGTTGCAGCACCGCAATTGAAGCCACTGGAGAAACTAACGAACCACATCACAGCAAACCTTCCCCTATTTGTAGCATATAGTACTATATAATGAAAATGAATTGTGCATAATCAATTAAACCCCATCGTCAGGGTGAGGCCGCAAATGGAACGAATAGGTATACCTATTGAAGGCAACCCAAAACATTTAAATCGAGCTAATTCAACCCTAGCAAATTGATAATGCACTATCTGCGTTTGGTCCTAAAGCAAGATCTATGTATATAAAGCGATCATTCACATGCTCCATCAAAGTCAGGGCTGTTTTGAGCTACCTGAAATGCCAAATTATTTATATCGCACTTAAATTGCCAATAAATAGAAAATTTTCGGGATCCTTCGAGCCCAACATAAAAAGGGGTGATGATGTCGCCGACAGCTGTGCTCAACGCAATTTACGATTTCTTATAGACTCACTGAAGCATAAAGCCGTTGATCAAGTCGAAGTACCTACTCAGCTACCCAGATCCTAAGCAAACAACAATTGAGTTTTAGCAAATAAGAAGCAGAAAAAATTCCTACCCGAAAGGCAACAATCTTAATCTTTAAACAATTAAAATGACAGGGTCGGTTTTTCGACGACCGAATGGCTAAAAAATAACAATGATAATCCAAAATAAAAATGAAGTAAAGTATTTGGTAGTCCGTAATTGGTATACGGATTGTTGTCGGTAGTCGGTATTTTGGTACTTACTCACTGGCATTAGTTTGAATCTGGCTCGCTAAACAAGTGCCCGGGATTATGGCCAAATCGAAAACTTGCAAAACATTTTAAATGCCTCGGCGGACTGCCAGCTGTGTCGCCTTCACATTCAGACCCAGTTTCAGTCCTTCCCTCACTCCCTATATCTGCTCCTTTTCTGTTTATTTGGTGGCATGAATGAGGAAGTGGGAACACAACGCCACGCTTAACAATATTTCAAGCGCCAAAGTTTTCTTATGGTGCCCACACAATGCGGCCAAAAGAAGAAAGAAACGAAAAAAATACAAAAAATATGGAAGAAAAGGCGAGCCAAACGAGAAGAAAACTCTACGGGCTAAATGTGAATGGGGAAAATTCAGGCAAAACTCCTACGAGTGCCGAACCAAAACAACAGCAACAACAACAACAACAGCAAGCAGGAATGAATATATAGTTTATTTTGGGGTTTTGCGAAATTTTTGGTTAATATGAGTTTAATTTTAAAAATTGGAACATTTAAGAAAATAATAAAAGCTATTAAAAGCAATTTAACTTAATATTTTTATTAAAAAAAATAAATTAGATATGTTAGATATAAATACTTAAAAGTATAATATTTTTATATGATTTGTAATAATTAGAATTTACTAGCTAATTGAGCAATATTTTCGTATATTTTTTAAAAATATAAATTAAGCAAATATAAATACTTTAAAGTTTATTATATGAAATCTTATATAATTTACCTATCCTATTTTATTTAAAAAACAAAAATTTTTTAATCATTTTCTTTGGCAGTTCATTCAAAATTCGGCTTAGTCCTTCAGGCGTTGCAAGCTCCTGAAATAAAATTCTTACACAGAGGCAGGCCCCAAATACACACACACACTCACACACACACACTCACACACATACACCTATGCATAGCCCAACACTCACTTACACTCACTCACTATACACTCACACATTCAATGTACCATTCACATATTCGTCAGTTGAGAACGGAAAAAAAAAATTTGCTCGCTTCGTTTTCTGCTTGAATTACAAATTGCAACATCAAAAGTTTGACGTTCTTCGTTCGTACGGTTGCCACAGAACCACCCTGCATATCTTTTCCCCTCAACACGCCAACCCCTGGGCACCGCCGCCCCGCTACAGGCTCTACTTTTCTGTTGCTGTTGTTGTTAACAATGCTTTTCGGTTTTTCTTGGCTCCTTGTTGCCAGTTGCTGGTAGCTTTTGCTTTTGCTTTTGCCGTTGCCGAAAGGAAAGCAATTTTCCAGCAATATGTTCTGCGTATTAGAATTTTGTTTACACTCGAAATGGAAAACATGTTGTGCAATGCAACAGTGTATGTGTATGCCTCTTTCTCTTTTTTTCTTTCTTCCTCTTTCTACATTTCTTTTGCTTTGAGTATATATGTGTGTGTCGCTCATTTGTTTACTTTGATATCGAGTTGTCAAGCTGCATTGCCATTAGAGTTTTGGCATTTTTAAATGCATTTTAATGCCATAAATTCTCTAAAAAGTTGCCAGCATATTTTCCACATTCTCAAGATATTTGCAACATTCAGTTAAATTGATCTCCTCTCCCCTCTCCCTTCACTTTACACTTGTCCTTATGCTAATTACTTTCAACAGCAGCTGTTGTAATAACTCAGCCATAAACTGCTCAATGTATACACTAAAAATTATGCATAATTATTTCAAAGCATTTTCATTAATTAGCCGGCAATGTTGCTGTTGGTGTTATTGTTGCTGTTGCTGTTGCAGCTTGCTCCTTTCGCCATGCTGTGTGCGAGCTTAATGTAGGTCGCTAGGTGGCGCCACCGCACAGATTTCGACAATTTAACACCTTCATTATTAATTGAAGATGGACTAAACCTTGTACTCGTAGTATAACACCCACAGAGCAGCAATCGCGTAGCTACTTCAACGCTTTTTATATTATAGCGCACAATTTACGCCAAGTTAAACAGGGTAAAAATTTTTACGTTTTGCCAAAAACTTTTCGCTGAAAGCTTCGCCCACAACTTTTGGAATATTAATGATGATTTGCTGCTAACAGACACAGAGCAAGAAGAGAGAGAGAGTAAGAGTGAGATAATGAGCGAGAAGGAAACAGAAAGTCACTAAATTCGCAAATGGGTATAACTACAATCAAATGCAGTTTAGACCAGAAGTTTATCTGTTAAATATATTTCAAATATATTTGTTTATATTTTGGAGTAGGTATTTTATCACCGAAGTTTCTTATAATATGTAAAACAGTACCGCAAAATATAATACATGACTTAAATTAAGATATTTTTAAAAATTTAATAGTTTTGTATACTAAGAACAACCATTTTATGTTATGACAGCTTTGTGATATAAGATAATTAATTATTATATATTCTCTATGTCAACTGGTTTAAAAAATCTTCATCTATTAAATATTAAATAAATAAATATTATATTTCTCTTATGATAATAGAGTATTACAATGTCTTTATTGTCATAAGATTGTACTTGATTGTTTTCTGTTATGTTTTCATTGTAGTTGTTATTGCTCTTGCTGTTGTTGTTGCTGCTGCTGCTGGTGCTATTGCTGCACATGGCAAAAGGCGAAGGGCAAATGGATGAGGAAAATTGTTAAAGAGTTTTCGCTAGGATATTGCCCGTGGCTTATTAATGCAACTAGAAGCTCATAGCTCACTCTGCACATAGCTAAAAACACACCGCTTGCCTTTTGCTTTTGTAGCCCTCATATTATGGTTCAACAGGGCATAAGATTGCTAGAGATTTATGCTGATATACTCATCCACTTCTATAGCAAATTCGAGAGTTCTTAATTGCCGCAAAGGTCAGACGAAGGCAGTTATTTGAATGGTTATAATTGTGCTCTCCACATTCACAATGAAAGTGGCTGACAGAGAAAGAGTGTAAGAGAGAGAGAGAGGGGTAAAGAAAGGAAATGGCAAGGAACAAAAGAGCTTGTATAATTGATTGGGTGGCTCTTAAAATGATGGATGCTTCATTTGTTGCTCTGTTGTTCGTAAGCAGCTTGTCATTTGTTAAGTCAAATGATGCAGTTCGGGATTAACAGAGAAGGTGCTGATGTAGCAGAAATTATAAGCACTCTGATTTATATACTATATAGTTGGAAGTGAGACAGAAAGAGAGAGAGAGAGAGAACGAGAAAGTCGTGTATGTAAGTTGAGGAAACAAAGCTTATATTGTAGCTACCTTCACAGTTCACTTTAGCAAATAAAGCTATTGCTAAGTTGAATGAATTCCGCTTTTAATCGATTATTATTAGCATTATTAAAGCATTTGCAGCAACCAAATTGTGATGGAAAGTATTAGGCAATCAATTTTGTAGATGTTTGGGAACTTCAAAGCTGTCATTTGCTTTAACTATAGTTATGTTTGAGAGTTCGTTTATATAACGAAATATATTGAAGAATTTAGGAATCAGTCTGGCAGTCAAGCAGTGACAGTGATAACTTTATAAACTGCAGGAAAGTATTTAGTGGGAGGTCTTTGCGCTGTTTTGACTATATTGTAAATGTATGATGTATTGATCTATGATCTATGGTGTTGAAATCTTGACAATTAATGCAAACGAGAGACATTTAAGTACTTAGTCAAGCTGTTCGACAGTTGCCATTTGCCTGCATCCTTACATCCTGCAGTCTCTGTCTGTCAACTCTCGATGCTTTTCCTCGCCAGACACACATGTGACAATGCATGACGTCTGGAGTGTTGTGTGTGTACATATATATGTATATTTGTGGACGTCTAAGAAGTGTGTCTATGATTGCTATTGAGTTTTGAGTTGACAGCATTCGTATTGGTGGCATGGCAACAGCAGCAACAGCAGCAGCAGCAGCAACAACAGCAACGCAGCAGCAACTGCTGCAGTGGCAAAGTAGCAACGAAATCAAATTTCCAGCTCGCACTTTGCGAAATCAAATACATGAGCCAAGACGGCGGATAGAAATGAAAGAAATCCAACATGGCATGGCAAAGTATGAAGTATTTGCCAAAAAATATGTAGAGAAAACGGAGCAAAGAAGTGAAAAGGAAATTGGGCACAATGCAGCGAGCAAAAGAAGTCGGCAGCAAGAAATGTTTCTCGTGAATAGAAATTTCTTGCATTGTAAAAAAGTGGGAAATGAGAGAGAGAGAGAGAGAGAGAAAAATTTCGATTTCGGGGCGAGCCAAGTGCCACATGATTGAAGTGGGGCTGAGCTCTGTCTGTCTGCATGTCAAAACTGAATGTCTGTCTGTAAGTCTGTACTGTCTCCCAGTCGCTCGGCACTCGGCGCTGGCCAAAGGCAACTTACATGTTTGCTAACAAACAAATGCACACATCAGCAGCAGGAGTCGCGCCAGGAGACACACATACATACATTCAATATGAGTGCAAACAACGATGGAAAGCAAAGCAAATAGAAAATTTCTGCTGCAACTCGAAGAGGACGAAGGACACAAACGTCGACGATGTTTGACATATTTGCTTTGACAGTTCCAAGTGCACATTTTAGCCACGTTGCTACCGCCTCGACTTTAGATTCTGCATCTTCTCCAACATCTACATCCACATCCATATCCACATTCACTTTGCCCAGCTACCATTTCTTCCTTTTTATTTAGTCCTTACATGCCTTTTGCCATTGCGTTCGTCTTTTTATGCATTGCAAATGCTTTTGCTTTGGTCCTTGCGTCCTATTACTCGCTAGCTGATATCAAAATGGGCACTTAAATAGCCAGAGGGTACTGTCGTCTGTCCTTTCAGTGAGTTAGCTCCGCCCATCTTCCTCTCTCTCTCTCTCTCTCTCTCTCTAACTCTCTTTGGGCTGCTGTCGTTTGATGTCTGAGTCTGCTGACTGCCTTCTGCATTTGCGTCTAATAAATATTAATGCAAATTAATCCAATTAAAGTGTGGCGTCAAAATTGTAAAAGACCTTATGATATATATGAATGAATTACCCCCCTGATTCCCTCTATCCAACTCCATATGTACATATACATATACATATTCGTATTCAGTAATATTGCACTCTCGGTTTTTGGTGGTTGCTGTTGTGCTGTGCTAATTTGGCAGATGTTGCAGGGTTGCTTTGTCCCCCCCAAACAGCAACAAATAAACAAATAGACAGGCACACAACAAACACTCACACACACACACAGTCACAACAAATGCCCCTGGGATTGTCTTAATCAAATTTATGAAACGCTAATGAGCAAAGTCGCCAAGGAATGAGATCTCAAACTGCAGCCAGACAGAGAGGGTAATCAATGCAGACAAAAGGCACGAAAGGCATTAAAGGCAAAAAAGGGGAGTTCTCCAAATATAAGAGAACTGACAGATTATAGCCATATAATACCCAAAACAGTAGCTTAGCATTATTGTAAATAGCTCACAAGCCAGGGCTCAAATATGTCAAAGTATCACAAGGAACAGAAAGTAAAATAAAATGCCTTGAGCTTAGTTGGCAAACATTGAAATCGGCTGAAAAGTTAAGACTTTTTCCATATCATACTCAATTTATGCACTTTTCTATTGTATTGAAAATTAGCAAGACAGCTGTGCAAATGTAAATAAACATTGTTAATTAGCTTAAGCTTTTCTTTAATTTTCTACTTAATACTGAAAGTGTTAAGAGATAGATTATTTAAATTATGTTGTCAGAATAAATTGTTCAATGCAGAAAAACTCCTAATTTAAGGAATAGATCAATGTCTTACAATATTTAATGGTTCATAATTTGTTAGTATTTTTATCATTTAAAATAATATATAATACAAATTTTAAATATTTACTGATTTAGTTGTTTTTTTGACTGAATAAATAAATAATAAAATAAATTATTGATGAAGAAAGCGTGCAAAAATATAACTAACTATTTAAGAAAGTTTTCTAGTCACTTGCTTGGACAAAAGATGTTTACCGGAACCACAGTTTCCTATATAACCTATAAAAATATAAAGCAAATAATAGTTTTAGTCACTTAAGTGTTTGTTATTCAAATACTTAAAATTAAGCAATTGATGTTTAAGTGTATAATAATTTGTTCAAGTTTATTTAACAGCGAACACAATGCAATCAAGTTTTCAAACTAAATCGTTTTGCCCCAAAAACCAACCCAAAAATCCATTAGCTATAATACTTATCACGCTCTACACTCTGGCACGTTTAACTTTAGCTCCTGCTGCTGTTCCTGTTACCGCTCTCTGCTCCTAATCCTTATCCCTCCTTGCTGCTGCTGCTGCTAGTTTCTTCCTGCGGCAAATGACAAACTTTGTGCGTTTTGCACTGTATAGGAATTTAACTCGTTAACAAACCATAAAGTGAAATTTATGTTTGCTACGTGTGAGTGTCGCTTGAATTCCGAACCTCGAGCACCGAGCACCGAACTTGCCAGCATCCGTACTTAAACCCGAACCTGAGCCATATGAACCAATCTGAAAGCTCAAACTGTTTTTTCTTCCTTTTTTTTGTTATTATTCAACATAGAAGTTATCATTAAACTTGGTGATGTGCATTTTGACTTTGAAGTTGTATCGTCTGTGAGGGAGTGGGGTGTGTTTTTTGCGGGTAATAGAGGAGGTGGGGAAAGGGGATAATGCGTGTTATCCAATGCCATGGAAATCGAAAGGATAAGCCAGACAGAGACTGACAGACTGGATGGGATGACAGGACAGCACACAGGCAGCCATTGTGCTATGCTGTTCCTTTTGGCTTCTCTCGACTGCATTTGACGCTTTGACTACGTCATTGCACGTCTGCAATAAGATATGTGAAGGGAAAGGGGAGTATGAGTGTATTCATGACTATAACTGATATTTTACGTGCTCCACTAGAGACATGTGTGTGTGTGTGCGAGTGTGTAATGATTCGGTATATGTTTTATGTCCTTGGGTAACATAAATTGAATTTCACAAAATTGTTGAAGCATAAAACCTGCTTCAAGTGAATTTTAGCCTGTTCATTCTCGTATAAAATAATGCCCTTTTTGTCTGTCATTCACTGTGTAGTTCTCTAGCGCTGACTTCCAAGCGACTCTTTTCGGTTCTATTGAACAATTTACTCGACCACCGACAACAGCAACAGAATTCGCCAAGTCACAAAACAGCCAACAACAACAACAACTATGTAGAAGAACAACAACAACAACAATGAAGCACCACACAAACACAATGACAACAACGACAAGGACAAGCTAATTTACAAGGCGTTTTGTGTTTAGGCCATTGAGCTAACAAAAATTGGCGTCTAAGTCATGTGGCCTTCTCCACAAGCAGCATGTCTGTCGCATCTGTCCTGTTTGTCCTGTTTGGCGCATCCGCCATTTGCCGCCCCCCGTCATTCACCCACCATTCACCGTGGCAATCGCCGCTTCCACATCAATGCGTCAATTTGATACGCCACAAGGCGACGGTTGCATACAAAGTGAAATGGCACAAAACAGGACACATACAGGACATACACCAGATACACACTGGAGCTTTTTTCCCGGCTCTAAACAACAACAAACAAGCTTCACTTACTACAACACAGCAAAAGTTGTTGTCTTTTCTTTTTTTTATTTTCTGTTTAGTCACTTTTTGTTTTTTTTTTTTAGAAATGTTTTTCGTTTCTTTTTATTTGTTGCCATTTAACTGGTAAAAGAAAACAATATACGGAACTGAGAGTGTGAGGCAGAGAGATAATTGAAGAAGTGGGAAATGAGAAAATCCAAATGAGGTTCGTCAAATTACGTATTAACCTAAGTGCAGCTAAAAAGACTAGAAAGCGTCTGTTAATTAATTACATGTTTTTGAGGTAAAGGAAATAAGACAGAGTTTTGCAGTACTTAATGCTAGAAAGCAATTTTTGATTTTAAGCAAGTAAATTTAAAATATTTTAAATACAATAAATTAAAATTACATAAATATATATAAATGATACAATAGTGTTATGTTAGTAATAATTAATCAAGCTAGTAGTTGTGACCTACATAATTGAGTTAGCAAATGTCTAATCATTATACGCTCATTACTCATACGCTCCGTTGTTTCCTCATTGAATCAGTTAAATATAGAAAATCATTGCACTAATTTAATTTGGTGAAAGCTCAATGCCAGAGATGGCATAACAAAAATTCGCTTTAGCCAAGACCAAGACGTAAATGTTAACCAACTCAATATGGGCGTCATGCCACGCCCAGAAAAGTCACGTCGCTTGCAAATTCTCGTTGTTGTTGGGCGAATAAGCAAAGGGGAATTAGAGGGCGGAGTGGTTTTAACGACAGGAAGTTGCTTCATCATGACGTCAACTACACTTCAAAGGCCGCGTCAAGTCGTGTGTGTTCGCATATATACATATGTTTGGGCAGTACCGGGGAGCGAAGGCAGTTACAGTAGAAGGGGGTTGAACTTAAAGCAGCTTTATGGTCAGAGAAGCAGGGGGGAGAGTCATGTGAGTTGGCAGGTTTTTGCCATTGCCTTCCATATAAAGGGAAGTGCATCTAATTGACACTTGAGTGCTGCTGCTCCGGCAGCAAGTGGCTCGAGAAGGTTGCGAATCCTTTGGACCTGAAATTGAAGCTGAGGCCAAAAGTCTGCAGACTGAAGCTTGAAGCCTGCTAGCCTCAAATTGTAATTGCCATTGGCCATTAAACGTTTCCGGGCTAAGGAAAATTGTAAGGCGGAATGGGGGGTTGGGGGACTGGGGGATGGAGACACTTGCACACACTTCAACTTTTATGGGCCACAATTTACGTGCGGCACTCGACAACAAAACAACAAAATGGCCGTAAACAGATGCCCGGCACCACAAACCGTCGCCATAACTCATCAAATGACCAACGTTGCTGTCAAGCCAGAGTAGTATAAAGATTTGAGGGGAGGGAGAGAGGGGGATATGAGGTTATTTTCTTAAGCGCACGCAACCAGAAAAGGGGCAACAAATGAGGTGAATAATTTTATAAGCAAATGAGCAGATTACAAACCGAAAATGGCACAAGACATTGACCAGAATTTGACCCATCATATTCCTGTCCAGCCGTATCCCATATCCCATAACCCAACTACCATCACCACCTACCGCTTCCTGCTGGGTTTTACCATCTATATACCCACTATAGTATTCGACTTGAACCCAAAAAACAACCTTGTTGTTCTGCTTCTACTTGTTTGTCGTTCTTGTTGTCGTTGTTTGCGCTTGTCAAACCAATAAATGTAAAATTTTCTTTAAGTACATATCAAAAAGGATCATAAAATAAACCAATAAATATTGTATGCAGTGGAGAGTGGAGAGTCCAAGCTGGCTGCTAAGACACACACCCACACAAAGATAAAGAGAGAGAGAGAGAGAGAGAGAGAGAGAGAGAAAGAGAGAGAGAGGGACTATGTGTGCGTGTGTTTGTCATTGGCATAAAAAGCAGTCATCAACCGCATTGAGTTTTATTGTGCAGTTTTCTACTTGATGCCTACTTGTGACAGCTACCGATACCCGCACATCCCCTCTCTCTACTCTATCAGTTCTATTCTATTCCCGCTGTGCCCCCTCTTTTTCTTCTATACTTGTTCTATAGAAAAGCAGAGACATAAAATAAATAAATATATGCAAATTTATTGTATTGTTTGCATTGAATGCTTTAAGGTGCACGCGCTTCACTTATTTCCTATGAATCTATATAGTATACGAGTATATGTATTGATAAGTGTGTGTACATATGTATATATGAGCCAGTTAGGATAACAATTGAAACTGCATATTAAATAGATTGGCTCCGCAGTCGGCAATTCCACAATGGCCAACTTACCTGAACCTTAACCCATAAAACGCGTGCACTCAAGCAGATGATATAACCCCTAAATAATGCAATGATCTATATCATACTTCCCTGCATACTCTTTACACATAATTATTTGGAACTGGTTGTATGTTTCTATTAGCTGCGTTTGATTCATGGCATTGATAAGTGCGATTCGATAGCAGATTGTAATTCATCTGTATTTTCCCAACGTCGGATATCATTGCTATTTATGTAAGCACATTGTTGATCTTGTGAGAAGTGTAAATAAAAGCTGTAGCATTCTTTGAACTTATGCGGGTCAAGTGTTTACAGCAATGAGCTGTGTTTCAAATTGTAGCCTAAGCTCAGTTAAGTATTTGCACTTTCAATCTTAAGAAGTAAGTGCTACAAAAGGTTGTTGAAATAATAATAAACACTAGATATTGCAGTGAAATAAAATCAATTGGAAATTATATATATAATATATAGAAAAGTAGTCAAAGTTATCGAAAAAGTAATAAAAATTATATCAATAGTGATGGAAATTGGAGGAATAGTTTAAGGAATTCAAAGAATAGTAGTAGAGACTAGAAAAATACTAGGTAAAATTGTAAAATTAATAATAAAAACTTTAGAAGCTACAATAAGAAAAGTGAGGTTGATGTTTTTAAGACGACAATAAACATTTCATGGCAGAAAATAGAGAAACTGTAGTAGTATTCATTGTGTAAAAGACGTCGAACTAAAATTGATTTAAAATAAACTTTAACGAATAATAATATAAATTCTTTAATTTATATAAAAAGGCCTTTTGATATATAAAACTAGTAATGGTAAAACTAACAAAATTGATTAATAAATTAAAAAATAATAGCAGGAGTTATTAAAATGTATTTAAAATATGTACAATAAATAGTAGAGTATATCGAAATGGTTTATAACTCATACTTGAAATAAAACCTGATGTTTTATTAGTAAAATAAATATATGGAATTTAACTAGATTATAGAAATAAATATAAAATTTCTGAAGATTGCCAAGAGAGTTCCAATATGTATATTATGTATGTCTGTACGAAGGATATCTTATAGTCTTGTTCATTAAATAAAGTATTTTCTTCTTGTTTTCTATATTTAATTTCCTTTAAAGCTGAGCGATCTAGTAAACGTAATATGTAGTATCTATTAGCTTTAACGACAGCAAATCAACTTGTCTATTTCAATGGCTTTCAAACTGTGGCACAGTTGTGCTTAGTGAATGTGCTGCTTTGTTTGAGAATGTTGCCTGTGAAGTGGCAGTTAAACTGTAATTCCACTTGGCTTTCACGTGCCTTTTCGACATGTATCTCTTTGTTGTTGTTCATGGTTGCAGGGGGCAACTGCTTAACATTCATTTGGTCAAACCACCACCATGAGCATAGCTAGGAAGCGCTAGATACCCTACAACCCTGGCGTGTAATCTTCTCCAGCCCTGAGCAATTCTACAGTTTGCCTTATCGCTTGGCCATGCGACGCTTTTTAAGTAGCCGCCAATGCGTTAAATTGTGTTTTGTTATTATCAGAAGAGACTGGCCCCCCACCACATTGTTGTTGTTGTTCCATATGACACTTTTGTTGGCCAACTGTAGGGATAGGAGAGGGGGACTGTGGGGAGGGGGGAGTGTGGGGAGGGGAGAGTGTGGTATCGCACCATAAAAGGCGTTGAAAGCGACGACACCTGCGGTCGATTGGGTCGAGCTGAATGGAAGGTCCTTTAGGTCCTGAGGTCGCCTTCCAAGTTGCCTGCTTTGTTAGGTGTGCGACGCATTTTTTTGTAACTTGCGTGTCAAAAGGTGTGAGTGAGTGTGTGGGTGTGTGTGAGTGTGTATGAGTATGTGTTTGTGTGTGTGCGCGTGTATTCTGCAATTTATTTTAATGCCGCACGCTTCGGGCGCCGCTTTTAATGCCAAACGCGTCGAGCTAATTTCGTGGCATTTATATGCTACCCCGTCTCACTTGCACCCCCTCACTCTCTCTCTCTCTCTCTCTTTCTCTTTGGCACATCTATCAGCCCCTTTGGCCACGCCCTTTGAAAGTTGCGCGTTTGGTTCTGTCCCAGCTGTGCGATCATTTATTTTTTGGACGATATTGCGCGGTAATTAGATTATAAAATATGCTATAAAATATGTATTCACACTGCTGTTGTTGTTGTTGTTATGCATTGTTGTTTTTTATGACACTAAAACATATGTATCCACGCACAACCACACACACACATACACGGGGGCATTCTCGTAAATGTTGCATGCCCCATACATTTTATGTCCTTTTCGGACTATGAGCATTCTATGCGGCACATCCTTTGGTCAATTTCGTGCCAACGGAAGCATTTAAAAGCCATGAAAAAGCATTCCTCCCCTCGCACATGCTATTACAGTCCCCCCTGCCCTAGCGCCCACTACAGAGTTGCATCCCGACAATTTACAAATTAAGCAAATCAAAGGCAAAGGCAAATGAGTGAGAAACAGCACAAAGGGCAGGGAACTCGGAGGGGGGTTGGAAGCAGAGGGGCAAAGAGCAGAGTGTAAGAGAGTTAGCGCTAAAAGCGTCGCAAATGAATAAGTAATGAGTATAACGTTTTAATATACCCTGTATTCTAGGAGTTGGTTTGTAAAGCATTTAAACATTTGCAGTTAAAAGTTTGATGTGAAATTTGTATACTATGCTTTACTAAAGAGTTTGCTATTATTAAGTAAAAGTTTGATAACAATTTTAAATCATAACTTAAAAGCATTTTATTAGTAATTAGGATTTCTTTCCAAATCAATTAGTATACAAAAGGAATGTCGAGGATAAAAACGCATACAAGGTGTGAATTTTTTGAGATAAAAATATATCTGAATAATTTTTAAAAATTATAAAATAAAAGCATATGAAAAAGCAAATATATTAACAGTCTAAAAATATACTAAAATATTTTATATTTAAAGATTTCAATGGTTAGAAAATCTATTATAGAAATTGTATTCTGTTTTAGTAGACTTATTTAAAGAAATTCCCTTTCTCTCATACACGAATATTATTTTTAGCACCTTTTCTAGCCATACTTCCCGTTATATCCATTGGATATACTTCCAACGTTGCTTACAGGGTATTTTAGTGTGCCATCACTTAGTAAACTCTCAGCACTCGAACATGTTTTTACTGTATGCTGTCTGTCAAATGCTTTGATGTGTTTGTCTGACTGAAGGTCCCTTTTGGCATTTCCCCACACTAGTAACTGCTTTTGCTACAGTCTCTGACTGTTTTGTCGACCAACGCGCCTTATAATATGGTTATACTCATAAAATATGAACTCATTGCTATTCTTCGCTTAACACAAACTCGCATTCGCATAGTGTAGGATGCTGGTGACAACTGCCAGACAGAAGACAGTTTCCTTTGCCAAAGACTGAGAGGGAGTGAGGGAGTAAGAACGAGTGAGAGAGAGTGAGAATAACTAGCTTTGTAGCTGAGCATTTTAAGGGCTATGTGGGTCGCATAGTTGCGGATGGTTTGACTGGTGGCCATTAGGGGTACTCCACCCAGCCACCAACATTGGTGGCCACATAAGTGTTTGTGTGTGCGGCAAATTATATTTGTACATTAAGTTTTCGCAGCGGCAACAGCAGTGGCAACAACAACAACAACTGCTAAAGGCAAAGGCAGCGTAGCACGTCAGTTGACTTTGTTCTTCCTTTCAGCGTCAGCATCCTTCACGACTCCACTTTCATTTCCACATTCCCCACTCCGCATTCCGCATTTCCCTGCCGCATCTCCACTTCCTGTGTTGCGCTGCGCCTCTGACAACTTCTGCGTACGCCACAAAAATTCCTAAGAGCTCATTAATTATTGAGATACTATAAACAAGCTGAAGCTGTAGCGCTTACTCTTTCTAATTCGCGCTCTCTCTCTCTCTCGCTCCCTCTTTGGCTGCTACTGCCACAGTTGCTGAGGCAAATGAAGTCAAGCTCGTTTGCGGTCGCCTACAGCTCAGACACATTTGCTTTTGCAACGTGTCCTGACTTACCCCCCTGCTTCCCCAACCATCGTCTGCTAACCTGCGGCTCCTTGTCCTTCCTCTCCCCCCTTTCACTACCAATCCTTCCATGTTACACAACCCCCTCGCAGGCAAACGAAAGTGGACAGTTTTTCGTTTAATGTATTGCCAAAGCTGGGTATATCGATGCGAATGTTGGGTTGGATATCAGCTTAAGACGATTATTGAGTTGAATTTGGGTTCTTTAACTTAAGGGTAGTTTTAAGTCTAGCAAAACTTGATCTGTGTGCAACGGAAATGAATCTACTGGCGAAGGATTAAAAAAAGAAGACTGTAGTTGCTAATTTAGATGCATTTATCCAGTTAAACCGACAAACCGATCACTTCATTGCTTTTAAGCTTCACAACTTCATTAGACTGAATTACTCATTTTCCGAAAGACTTAGTCTTTAAAAATCAATATGGAAATTAATATAATAAATTGAAATGTGTTTTTTATTTATTTATTGTAACTAGTTTTATAAAATTATAATAATTAACTTATGTATAAAGTAGTAGCTGCTGAGGACTTTGAGTGTACTTTTAGTCCAAATTTATACAAAATATTTGTTTGAGTTACTGCAAAATTTCAGTATATAAGCGGAAAGGTTAAAAATAACTTCAGAAAATGAATAAACTAACTGAATTTTTGATGTAATCCCATCTTGATACTAACATTATGAAGAAGTTTTTGATTTACAATAAACATTGCCTAATTTCCGGCAGTATTATTTGCGCTGCTATTTGCTTAAACACAGCTGTATATTATAAAGTCTTTGAAATTGGTCAAATTTGTATGAATCTATCAATCTCAATCTGTTTCAAGTATTTTCAAAACATTCCTATAAAATTTAAGCCTATCTTTGCTTTAGAAAAGTGTATTTGAAGTGCGTTGCTCTTGCAGATAGTTTCAAATTTCTTGTTTCGCTTGCCTCATTTTCACATCTTTTTCTCTTTACAGCACTTGCTTTCATTTCATTCTGGTCGCTGCTTTTACTTCATTTTGCTCACCACAAACTCACACACACACAGAACACACAAGGCAAACATATACACACATGGCATACAACACACAACACGCGCCTCTTGCCTTATTCATAATTTATGCCAGAAGCACATTGGGGCGCCCAACAAGAGCACCGGAAATGCCACCATATTTGTACATATGTGTGTGTGTGGAGGCATTCCTTTGGGCATCGAGTCATATTTGGGGTAGGGAAAAGAATACGAGGGGAGAGTTCTAAGGGTGAGGGGGGCAACAGAAAAACGCGTGACAATAAGAGGCCACGACTGACACTTGAACTGCGCTCTTATTGTCATTTATTGTTGCCGGGGCTAAAACCCAACCCCAATTTGCACGCTCTTTTCCATAAATGCAACCCGCTGCGTTTGGGGTTGAGTTGCTCCCTCTCACTAAATTGGTAGAGGGATTCCGAAATGGGGAGAGTTCTGAGGCGGAGTGTGTGTGTGTGTGGACTGAGTGTATTCATTCTTAAATGTCTCACCAACGGTGCTAAATTGCACACACACGCACACCCACACAGCACAAGTGCTTTTCCTCCTGGGTGCAGGTTCAGGGGCACGACAACAAAAGGTGGTTATTGTGGTCGGAGGGGGGAGGCAGAGTAAGTAAGTATTAGCTATAATATTTGACCCTTGCGCTGCAATTAACGTCACATAGAAGAGACAGCACACAAATTAGAGCAACCCCGCGCATATGGCATATAAATACACTACTACTATACCAATATAGTACAACATAGCGTATAATTGTTATTGGGGGGCGGGTTGACGCAACGCAAACACACACTAAGTAAAGTTCAGGACGCTCCCTTGAAACTTGTGTCATAACTTTTACTTTCACCATTTTCCTGTTGAACTTAAAATTTATTCAAAGTATATTTACTTTCAAATAGTTTTGGCTTAAAGCCACATAAATATTGCAAACAAATTTAGTATTATGATAGCTATGGAAAGAAAAGGATTTTGAAATGCATTGCAAAGTTTTTCCAAATGGTTTTTAAAGCGCAAAGTTATTCAAGTAACTGATTGTTTGTTTGTTTGTTTGTTGGCCAAGATCGTTCAAAGTGTTTCGTTGAATGCAGTGTTTCGAATTGGCTTTTGTTAAACGGGGCCCTTTAAACATTTTCCAGTTTCAGCGAAAAACGCCAGTGCTGAAAAGCAATACAATCGAGCAGCTCTGTGCTGCTCCTGCCACATAGCTCACTTTTCATTTGCCAGATTTCTGCTTTTTATCCACAGATTTCATGTTTTTTCTTGTTTTGTTTCTCTTTCTCTCTCTCCTACTTGCCTTTTTTGAAGTGTTTGCTTTTGGGGCTGAATTGTGTATGTGTATGTGTGTGTGTGTGTGTCCCATAGAAATCGCCAATCGATTTGGTTTCTTTTCTACTTTCAATACTGGCATTTTGAAACTTGCCATTTCCATTCACTTACCCATACACCTCTGATTTGTTCTTTCAACCAGCCCTCGCTCTTATTCTCCTCCTCTTTTCCACTCTTTGTCTCTCTCTCTCTCTCTCTCTCTCTCTCTCTCTCTCTCTCTCTTTCTGATGATTCGCGTGTCTCGCTCTATGTAATTTCGCTTCAAACACTTTTGGGCATTTGATTTGTTCGCCACGCTCCCAGTTGAAATTTTTGTGATTTGTATGCCGCTTCGCCTGCCACCTTCAGCGCCAGTTCATCTACGCTTTTTCCATCTCTCTCTTCCGCTCTCCCTCTCTTGCTCTCTTTCTTCTTTTCAGCTTCCCCCTCTTTGAACCCTGGACAACACTGCAATTTTGTAGGTCAATCGTAGAGTTTTTCTTTTAGTCAATTTTCCCATCTACACACATCTCTACATATGCGTCACTGGGGCGTCGGTTGTTGGAAATGTGATTGTGACAGTGGGCGTGCCAGCTGCCACGCCTACCACAGTTGTCATGCCAAATGCAGTGCACACATGCCTCGTCTTCCATTACTCCACCCCCTCCCCCTCTCCCTCTCTATCTGCCTTTTCTCATTGCATGCAAACGTCTCGGAACAATAAATTCGCATGCGTTTCCAAAAAACTAAAAATTTGTGCTTGGGGCTTGCAATATGAAATCAAGGGCACAAAACGGGGCAAAGGGGGAGAGCGGAGCGGAGGGGGCTGGAGGGATTTGGGAAAAGCAGGAACTGCAGGTTCGAATCGTGTGTCCCAAATCGTTGTGGCCGTTGCTGCCACCGCACAGTGCATATTTGATTTTATCTGTTAACTCTTTTAGCCACAAATCTACACAACTACCAATGTGTTGTTTGCCTCGCTCGAACCTCGTCTGCAACTGACAGACAGGCACCATTCCCCTTCCCCTTCACCTGCCCCTAGCTGCCTATTCGGAGCAAAATCTAGGCTGAAGCCGAATGTCCAAAAGCCTGGCCTACTCCCTGCTCCTAGTCCTGCCCCTGTTCACAATGTCGAGCGTTTTCGGCATAAATGCATGCATACAGTCAGAATTTTCCATATCCACACACCCCACACTTTTCCTCACTACTGCTGTATCTGTTGTTGTTGTTGTTGTTGTTGTTGTTATTGTTATGCCTTCCTAACCAATTTGTTTTATGGCACACACGCACACACTCATTTGGTGCTGTGCTTTGGGCCAGCAGCAGGAGCAGGAGCATAGCGACTTTATCATGTACCTTAAATATAAGGCATTATATTAGCTTACTTATAAAGTAATTGGTTTTATGCCTAAATCATTTATAGTAGCCAAAAAGGAATACACTTAGAATATTAGAGATATTTCTTTCTATTACACTTACTCCTATATATTTCCCTGCCTTGTCTTTATCGATTTTTATTGAATACTAATTGCAGACATTGCAGCATGATCGAAATGAATGTTGCAATTTACTATGCAAATTTAGTTAGTTTTTATCAACAATAAACTGAACGAAATATGATTTATGAAGTAAAATTTAGTTGCTAATGTTAAGTGCAGTAAATTTAACAGCTGCCGAGCTGTCAGTTTTACTATCGGAAATACTACTACTAAATACTAATGAATTTGATTGGGAATATCAAGTTAATAGAATATTTATAAAGCATTTTTTAATAAAATTCTAGCAAACTTAAATGAAATTTCATATTAACAAAATATATAATAATAATATAGTATTTATATTATATACTTGATAACTGAGGGGCATTTCATCATTTATAAGTTTGATTGGCATTATTATTAAAAATATTTCTTAAACTTTTTTTAATGAGTTTCTAACAAATTTGATTGAAAGTTTATATTGACAAAATATTATTAATAATAATAAATTTATTTGGCATTTTATTGAAAGGCATTTCACCTTTTATGAGTATGATTGTTTGATGAAAAACTAAATTTTATATTAACAAAATATATAATAAATACTATTAAATATAATATATTTTATATGTACTTAATTAAGAAGCATTTCATCGTTTAAAATTTGATTAGTAATATAAATTTATGTATAAACAAAAGGTACAATAAAAATATTTAAATATTTACTAGATTTATATTTTTTAGGAATTTATTTCAGATAACTTCTGAACTGTTTTAAGTTCCATAAATAGAGCACTTCCAATTCGTTGTAGCTTCACTCTTGTTTTCCTTTTTTTCGCCTCTATTTTGTGTTTGCTGCTCGGCCACATCAGAATTTATTGTTTATTGTGCACTATGTACAGTGTGCACAGTGTGCAGTGTGCAGTATGCAGTATGCAATTCATATTTTGTCATATTTTTGTCCGTTTCTGAGTTTGAAGTTTGATTTGTTTTGGCGTCCCGCATAAAATGTAGTTCATCAGACAGCGGAAATTCAAAGCGGGCATTGTTTTCATATTCAATATGTTCAACGGACAGATTTATCCAGCACATTCCCATACCCATGCCCATCTCTTGTCATATATAGTATATAATACTTTCTCTCTAAGTTTCTTTGTTGCCATTTTAGTGCAAATATTTTAGACAAACAGCTGGAAAAGCATGGTAAATGCTACAAGGCTTGTGTTCTCTATGACTACTGCTCAATTGCAAAAAGTCCAAGTCAACGCAAAGCTAAGAAAAACATAAACAAAACAACAATAAACACACACACATTCTCAATGAGTTGGTTGGGCATTTATCTCTATCATGTTACAAATTGCTCAAGTGCGCCGAGATATTGAACGGGCAGCCAACGGACACCAGCTCTAACTTTGACTTGGCCACGTTTGGCTTGTCTTTGACCACATTGCTAAGCAGCAGAGTAACCGTAGCACAGAGAGAGAGAGAGAAAGAGAAAGAAAGTGAGTGTAGGAGACAAACTGACAAACTTTCCTTTACCGTTTCCCTTATACCGCTCCCTATTTCCCTTCCGTTTTGCTGCTGGCCGACGGCTAACAAATCATTCAAGAGCATGTTCTGTGTGTGTGTGCGTATTTGTGTGTCGACTAAAGTTTTCCAAAGACAAATAAAACTGTTAAGTGAACTCTTCAGCTAGCTAGCTGGCTGTCAGCCTGCTGTCTACCAACAATTCTCCTACCTCCACTTCATCCTTTGCCCTCTTGGCTTTGTAAAAGGGGTTGTAAATATCGAAATTTGTAAATATGCATGAAATACGGGCATGTTTAGCATTTGCAAACATTTGACAGCTTTTCCCCTTCCCCTGCTTGCCACTGCCCACTAAAGCCACGAAGGATTTTATACACTTCTTCAAGGTATTTCATCTATATCTAGACCCACTACCAAATCAATATTATCTAATAATATTTTATATAAATTGAAAATTATTTTAGAAAGAACTTTTATATATGTATTCAATATTTTATAAATATTATAAATTTTCTTAGCTTTCTCTAGCTCATAAATTTAAATTGCAGCCAATTTAATAAGCTGTGTTGCCAGATCGTTTAATTTCACAGTTAACAAAATTGCAGACTGGGAACAGCACCTAGGAATACGTCACCTTACTAACACACCTTGGTTCAGCCAATTAGTTAACTTTTATTATATTTTGTAATTATATTAAAATTTATTTTCTTAAAATACTTGCACTACATTTCAAAGTTTCAATCTAAACTTTTCGCAAATATAGAGTATCTAATATTCGCATTTAATGAAATATATATGTATTCCTTGTCTTGATTTCCCTACTTCAATGGTTACTGTTGCGTTTGCTAGTGAGTTGCTTCAGGTGCGGAAATAAACTCTCCCTTGACCTGTCTTCCGCTCTGAATTTCCTTCTGTTTCTCCCTTTCTTCCGTTCTGCCCTGACAATGTCCGTATTGTAGTTGAGTCAATATATTATACATTGTCGTCTCCCGGTCTCTCGATGTCTTTCCCTCCGGTTTCTCATTGCTGAGACTGGCAAACTGGCAACTGGCAACTGGTAGCTGGTAACTGGTGGCTTCTAAACAAGCGCTTAGAGCTTTGTTAGCAGTTTTTCAAGTGTACGACAGAGAGAAAAAGAGGGGATGAGTGCGACAATGGGCAGTGGATGAAAGAAAAAAAAAGTGCACAAGTAGCACAAAATGTCAATGTAAATAAATAAATTTTTGAAACGTACATTTCTCGCTATCTTTTGCTACTATCTGTGACCTGTCCGTATTCCGTCTCCCCTGCCTCGCTTTCCTATCTAGATATATCACTCTCTATATGCTGATGCTATTTCTTTTATTTTTCTGTTTGTTGTGTTTTGCATGTGCTGTTAACCCCCTCCACACTTCAACTCCAATCCCTCTTTACGCAGCTACAGATAGCTACACATGTTCAGGTTGGCAAACACATTGCGCATACGTAACATTGTACCGTGGGAAATTGTTGTTGTTATTGTTGCTATTATTGCTGTTATTCGTTATTTGTTATTGTTGTTGTTCTTGTTGTTTTGTTATGTTTGACTTTACAGTAGTATTATTTGCCTGTGCCATGGGGGAAAAGTCGTTCGTTTTAGGCTTTTGTCGTAAATTTCTCTCTCTTTTGCTGTTGTTTTGCTGTTGTTCTCCTCTCTTCCTTTAATGTCATAATTCATATGGCCAAAAGGCAATTTAAAGCTGTTTGCATTTGACATTGTTCTGGTATTTTTATCAAATTCTAAATATATTTAATAAATCAATTTAAATACGATTTGTATTTGTTTCTGGAATTTCTTAAAACAACTCAAGATTTCATTAGAAGTTCATTAAATGCTTAGCAATTTCTCAATTTCTATTAGCTGACTTGAGTAGCTCATGGTAATATCACAGTATATTTATTTATTTAAATATTTTCTGGCTAAAAAGTCTTTACTATAGCTTGTTGGGTTATTTGCTTATCGAATGCAATTTATACGGCTAATTAAAGCATAAAGTTTGTTAGTTAATAGACTCTACATTTATTTTGGCTTATTTAGTTACCTTTGAAACGTCTTTTGAGCCGCTGTAATCATGCAACGTCTTCGTGTACAGTGGAAGGAGAGGAACATGCCAAGCTGTAGTTGTAGTTACAGTTTGATGAAGACTGCTTTGCTCATTGCAATTCCATTGCTCTGGGCTCTGCACTGTCAGCTAAGTAATTGGAATGGCTTGGTGGAACCAGACCAGCTCTTATCAAAAATGTCGCATAGTGATGTTGTAGAGTATACGCAACGTTGGCTAGAGTTTGGCTACAATGCCTGGCTGGCTGAGCGTATACCCTTGCATCGCGAATTGCCGGACGTGCGAGATAAACGCTGCAGTAAGGATAAAGTGGATAGCGGTGTCATTATGGCGTCCGCAGTGATTATCTTTCGCAACGAACAGTTGGCTATGTTGCTGCGAACACTTCATAGTTTGGTGGACAGAACCTCCAAAGAACAAATGGATGAAATTCTATTGATAAACGATAACAGCGATATGGGTTTTTGGGCCGAGAAACTTTCCCTTAAAGCCTTTGACGAGTATGTAAATAAATATATTCCCATATACACGAGAATATTTCATATGGAGGAGCGGATTGGATTGCAAAGAGCACGTAGATTTGCGGCAAGGGAAGCCGAAAATTATATAGTGGTCTTTCTGGACGCACACGTGGAGTTCACTGAAGGTTGGCTGGACCCGCTGCTGGAGGTGTTACTTCGCGATTCCCGAACAATGGTTGTGCCGCAACTGGATCTGTTGCACGAACAGACGTTGCAATATGAGCGGGTTGTGGAGCAGCGTGGCATCTTCGACTGGACCTTGAAGCGACGTGAGGTGCCGCTGTTGTGGCAGCAGTTTATGGACTTACCAAGTCCCTTTGTCACACCCGTGCCGCATCTAGCCGTGTTTGCCATCGATGCCGATTGGTTCCTTACATTGTCGCATTTCGATATGGATCTCGAGTCACCAGCTGCATTTGAATTGATGCTGAGTTTCCTTATCTGGCGGAGGGGCCATCGAATCCTACAAGTGCCCTGCTCCCGTGTGGCACATCTGCAGCCCAGTGATCTCAGCTACATGCAACGCTACGGAAATCTCCATCAAATGGGCATACAACATTTCAGCGTAAGCTTTATGTTAACTTCTTACAGACTAAACTATAACTTAGAAACTCTTTCATATGTCAGAGCTATAAACGTTTGGTGGAATTCTGGCTAAATGGTACAAAGTACAAGTCTGTGGTCTATCAGCATCAGCCACAAATCGAACAAGCCCCGCTAGTAGACAATGTAGACGAAATGATGGACGTGTTTGAAGAGAAAATCGAACTCGAGTCTTTTGATTGGTATTTGCAGAATGTTGCAACCGATTTGTTGCAACACTTTCCGCTTCAGCCCCTACGCACTGATCTGGCCAATGGCACACTGCGTCCAGTTCAACAACCCAATCGCTGTCTGACTGGCAACTTGGCCACTGGTCGCATTTCCCTGGAGCTGTGTGCTTCCGAAAACAGAGTCCTGGAGGCAGCTCAAAACTGGACTCTTACTTCTATGAACGATCTGCGGCTGGGTGACAATTATTGTGTTGAAGTCTTGCCCAATCATACGGTTACCCTGCAACTATGCCATAATCTGGAAGGTCGTCAGAGTTGGCACTTTCATCTGGACGACAATCGTTTGGTTAGCAATATTCACTGTCTGGAGTTTAATGCTCTGCTGCAGCTAACGGTAAGGTCTCAAAACTCCATGAGAGACAATCAAATGTGGTTCTTTGAGCATATTAATGTGGCAGCCATTAACGCAAATAGTTTATAGCGTTCATTTTAGTGTTATTATACATGTAAAGCAATTATATTTTTATTTTGTTTAAATGATGATGTTACTTTACAGTTGGCAAAGCATTGAAGGGTGCTAAAGGTACAGTTTTGCAACCATAGACCTTGATCGCTCGGCAACTAAAAGCAGTTTACATTTTTTATCGATTTAGTTATGGTTCATAAACAAGCTGTTGTTGCGCCATCTATTAGCGTTTAGCCAGTTTCTAAACCAAAGCAACGCAGCTGATCGCCTAGCAGCTAAAAGTATGCTACACTTTAAAGTTGATGCATGCTGCACCATCGGCTGTTGCCTATTTGAAACATCGATTGCTTAGCAGCTAAAAGTATGCTATGTTTTAAATCAAACGCTTGAAAGTATGCAACACTTTTAAACTTCTCACTAACGAATGATTTGATTTTATGTAATTCAAATTTCACAAATTATATTCACATGCCATTAATAATGATTAATTATGTGTCAAGAGCAAACTTTCAGATTCTTTAGGGTGAGAGATGAATGTTAAAAGGTGTTTGTGTGTGTGTCTGCATGCCAATGCAACAGCTGAAATCGAAAATGACTCGGCATTTTAAAAGACTGGAGAGACTGCAACTTGTTCGTATACGTAGTCTAGGAATTGCATGGCATTGCGGCAAAGGCATTGGCTACCGTTTTGTTAGAGTGAGTATTTTACTTATCAGGTTGCACATTGGCAGCTGCTGTTGCTTGGAACTCTCGGGTTTGGCTTGTTAACGAGCGACACACGCAGCAAGCAGCAAGCAAAAATCATCAACTGTTTTGAAATTGATGCTATCAGAGTGAAATGATAATTATCAAAAGACAAATGGTACGGTGCCTGCTTGTGTTTTTTTTGTTTCTGTTTTTTGTTGTTGTACTCCATCCGCCTTTTCGTGCGGCGCTTCTTCATCGGCATCGCCATCGCCATCGCCATCGACTCCGTTTAGAAATGCAACACTCAGCGGCAGTCCGGGTGTCCAACAGTCGGCAGATAGCAGCCTCAGATAGAGGCGGTGGCAGGTACAACTACTACAAGTACGAGAAGTACCCGCAGCACGGGCTGCTGCTGATGATGCTGCTGCTGCTGTTGCTGCTTTCTTGCAGGAATCCATCAACATGTGTACATATTTCAAATCCAATTTATGTACTTGCATAGCCGAAACGCAATTACTTCGCAGTTAACGCCCAGCCACAACCACAACCAGAGTCAGAGACTCAGAGATGCGTTGCAAATCTCCTGGTTGCTGCTGCTAGCCAGCGTTTTTAGCCACTGCTGCTCGCTCACTGCCAACTGGCAACTGGCAACAGTCGCTGGTTTGTGTTACCAACTCGTTGGCTTGTAACCGATCCTGCGCCTATAAATTGCAACCAATACACGCGGCTCATACCCGCGGCTGCTTGTTATATGTATTACACTCTTTAGCCTGTATGCGCTGATCCAGAGTTATGTAGAATATATCATTCCATTTGGTAACAATTGGAAAAAACCATATAAATGGTTAAAGAGTGCGGCTTTCGTATGTAGCGTTAAATATTTTAATGTATCTTGTCAATAAACTCATACAAAATATGTTTAAAATGCATATCAGATTTTGGTCTGTGCTGCAAGCATAGTCTAGGGTTGTGTTTCGTCTCTAGCGTAGTGATTTTAAACTATTTCATAGGCAGGTGTATTCTATAAACTGATACAAATGTTAAAAAAAACCGATATCGTTGTTGAAATTGAATTTGGAATGTGTTTTTAGCTTAGTCATTTGTTCCGCTTTCATCCCTAGCGTACGAACTTTTAAATATTTCATTGGGTTTTGTAATCTATCTTCAACTAAGCATATTGATATAGCATTGATAAAAAATATATTTAAAAAATTAAACGGTTGGGCTTAAAACTAAGATATTAGCCCTAAAAAATTGGCCTAAAAATATTAAATCCACTCAAAAATAAACTTAAATCCTATAACAAGACCCAAAAGTTCTCAATTTTAAAGAGCAACCAACGAAACTCTTAAAAAACCATTAATTTTATATTAAATATTATACTAAGCTATTTTCATTTATAAACCATTACGTTTTAATGATATACAAGTTTTAGAAATCCAAACTATAATTTGTTCAGATAAAATAATATTGTATTAAACAATCTATAGTAGAATGGATTATATTAGTGAGTTGGGAGACGATTTTCTTTAAATAGTACCAAGAAAGCTGACACTACTTGAAATTCAAAGTTTTAAAAAATATTTTTATGTTAACATCAAAAGCTTTTTACTTTAATAAATAAATCTATAAATCTTTAACTCTAAACCTTGGAATATTTAAAATGCTCTGAATCCAAAACACACAATTTTTACGTATTCATGGATTTCGCAGTATATATTTCCTAGCAGTGTAGCGTAGTTGTAATTTCAAAAGTTCTTTGATTAATTTCTACATTACTTTTGTAGTATTTTATTTTGCTTCAACTATAATTACTTCCGCAAGAGCATCGCAGATTCGTCTTAAAGGCTTATCACTCATATGTTTGCTGTTGTTGCTGCTGTTGTTGCTTTTGTTGCTGTCGTTGCTGCTGTTGCATGTTGTTTGGCTGTGTTTGCGTTCTCTCTCGCTTGAATTTGGCTTGCATGATGACCATCATGGCAAGAAGTTAACAAGTTTGCGCCGTCGCCGCCAATGGGAGAAAGGCCGTCCACAATGACGACGTTGAGAAAGAGGATGGATGACGTAGACGAAGATGGGAAGAAAGGGGAAATCCAAGTGGAGACTGTGAGGCAATGAGAGGCTGTGAGCTGCGTTGACGATGAATGCTTAAAAAGAGCTGTGTAAATTTTAATGGCTGCAGTTGCATCCGCGGCAGCAACAGCAGCAGCAAGCAACATCCCCCAGCCAAGGCAAAGTGATCGGCAGGCAGCTTTCAACAGGTAAGTCCAGACCAGATGAGACCCAGCTCGAGACCCAAACTCAAAGTCGTTACATGTACATATATGTGTGTGTGTTTGTGTGTGTTCCAGGCCAGTTGATCAGCTAGTGCGTAGGGCGTCTTCAGCTGGCTTCACTTGGCTTCAGTTGGCTGCGGCTGCTGCTGCTGCTGCCGCTGCAACAGCAACTGCTGCTGGCGTCGCTGCGTAATTGTAGGCCACTGTTTTAGCTTGTTGTCGATAATTAGCGCTTGTTACCCCGCGCTCCGTTGGCCGCGTGTTGCATGCCTCTGACGCTGTTGCCTCTGTTGCTGCCTGGTTATTATTTATTATGAGCTTGTTGTTTTTCATCATAGCTCATTGTCCATGACCATGCCCATGCCCATGCTAAAGGAAACATGCCATGCCCCGTTCCCTATCACTCTATCCCTCTTCCACCAACCCTGTAACTGTTCTCCTTACGCCGCGGCGTATCCCTTGGCCCGCGACCAATGCATTTTCCATAATTATTTCGAGAGTTCTTAGGGTGCGAGGGACGAACGCGCGCCTGCGCAGCAGAGAAAAAGATAGACAGCAGCATAGGAGTGGCAGAGACGGGGTACAACGTGTGGCATAAACGTTGCTCTTTAGCCAAGACACACACCCCCCAGATGAACAGCAAAGCCAACGTTCACTTGTTGCTGTTGCTCTCGTTATTGTTAATGCTGCTGCTGCTGCTGTTGCTCTTGTTGTTGCTGGGTATTGGCATGACGCGTAATATAATATAAATATAAACAGGGAGCAGTTAGTTTTCAATTTTGTTGTTGTTGCTGTTGTTGCTGCTGCTCGAAATTGTTGCATGGCGCAACACTTTTGCCGTTGAGATGCCCCGCAGTTGTTTGAGCATCTCAAGCTGTTAAGGATGCCAGAAATCGTTGTGAGAATGAGAATGAGAATGCTGCCTGCAAGCTTCGCTTGAGGCTCTCTTCAGTTTAGTTTAGCTCAGTTCAGTTCAGTTCATTTTAACTCAGTCACAGGGGATATATTATAGTAATTACAAAATTAAGTCCAAGATCTGCGTCGTGGTGTAAAACTTATCTTGCCACATCGCTTGACTATGTGGCAAAATCTGATTGCAAGCGATAAGATGCAACATTCTGTTTGCAGTTTTTTTTTTTTGCTGACTGGAAATTCTGCTTTAATCTCAAAGTGGCAATAAATATTGATAATGTGTCTGTTAGCCATAAATTAAATTAATCAAATTGTGGCATAAGTTTTAAAACTGCTTTTTATTTTTAAAGAAAATAAATAATTAATATTATTTAAATAATTTTTAAAGCTTTAAAAAAAATTCGAAAGTAAATAATAATTAAATAGATAATTAAAGCATGATATTCAGCAATTTATCACTTTAATATTTAAAAAAAACAGGCGTTTTCTATTTTTAGAAAAATAAATTAAAAATTGTTTTCTTTTTATACCCTCTGAGGGGTATATTGGGTTTGTCAGAAGTATGTAACAGGTAGAAGGAGGCGTGGCAGACCCCATAAAGTATATATATTCTTGATCAGCATCACAAGCCGAGTCGACTGAGCCATGTCCGTCTGTCCGTCCGTCTGTCCGTCTGTCCGTCTGTCCGTCTGTCTGTCCGTATGAACAAACAGAACTCAGAGATGGTAAGAGCTACAATATCCGTTTTAGTCAGTATCGACCACATATTTAGTCAGTCAATACAAGAATCTTTTTTTTTTTCGATGCCACGCCCCATTCGCCCACAATAAGCGTAAAACCAGACATACCTCGGAAAAAATAAAGGTTTTTTGCGAATATCTCGGTAACTATGGCACCTAGGGACACCAATTTTGGTTTGCAGGTTGCTAGATGCAATATAAAGACAATGCCATCAAAGTTTTTTGGATGCCACGCCTCCTTCGCCCACCCCAAGCAAAATTGCGTTGTAACTTTGCAAGCGGCGGGCTCACTTATTTCTTAACGTATAGTTTTGTAACTTAGCATTTATTTGCAGACAAATAATATCAAACGATTGTGAAAATTTCATTCAAATCGGACTATAAATAAAAAAGTTTCTTAAACAACGAAAATCGTTACATTCAAGCAAGGCATAGCCACGTGCACACAAGCAACGAAAACGAATAACGTGTGAGCGAGATAGACATACAAATATGTGTGCATGTTGCAGCAGCTACTCCAATTGGAACTCATATAATTGGAAACGAAGCTCAGAGGGTATTACACGGTCGGCATGCCCGACTGACATTTCTTTCTTGTTAAATTTCAAGTTTGACTTTTATTTTAAAAGAAACCTAATATTAATTTTTTAAAGGGATTAAACTATTATCAAAGCTGATAAAGGGATACAAATATAATCAACGCTGAAGAATAATAAAATGAAAAGTTTATGAAACTTCTTAGAGAGTTTTTACTTTATTATTTAAATAAAAATTTTGTTAAAATAAATAAATAAAATTGCTTGTATATTGAATTTTGTTTATTATGTAACTAATTATTATGTAAATATATTTTAAAGGGTTCAAATAATAATCAAATATTTATAACATTGAAATGCAAATTATTCTGCAAAATTAACTTTTTAATTTTTAATTAAAAAAGAAAATTCAATTTTTGTCATTTTAAATTAAATTAAATTAGAGTTTTCTAAAGCGTTAAATCTAAAATAATTATTTTTTAAGTTTCTCAATATTGTTTACAATTCAAATGTTAAGTTATTATGTACTATAAATACAAAAATTTTTTGCAAAAACATGTGCTTTATTTATAGTAATAAACACTTTAATCAAATAAAGTAAAGTATTTATATACAACTGCTTCAACGTTCTTTGATTATTCTAAAAAACTTTTGGTTGATTTATTTCAACTGATATGAATAAAGATGTGTTTAATGAGTTTATATTAGCTATGCTCAGCGCAAGCCCATTCAAAAGACAAACTGATAAGCTACATTTCCTGGAAGTTTATTTCAAGGCCTCAAGGTCATGCTTAGGTAGGTCAAATGAAATTATTAATAACTATGATGTGTACAATGGCAAGGGTCTGACGCAGTTTGCTTCTCAGTTGGTTTCTTGGCTTGCAAAATGTCTGTCTGTCTGTCCGACTGTCTTTCTGTCTGTATGTACATTTTGGTTCACACATCTGCATTGGCAAGCCGCAATTCGGTGGCTGCTTATCCCTCAAGGCTGTTAAAACAATTTACACCAACGGAGACAACACGGTGGTGCAGCGGTGCAGCAAGGGCAGTGACGAGCTGACAGACTGACGGACTAACGACGACGGTATGTCGAGCTGTTTGTGCTGTCATGGGGGGGACGGGCGGGAGTGCTAAGGTATACAGCGGGTACAATCGAATCTCGCATAACTTTGCCGTTGTGGCTATGTTGATCGTTAAGAGCATTTTGTGGTGCCCTTTTGCACCACCTCTTGTGTCCCTCTGTACCTTTGTCCGTCTGTCGTATGCAAGCAACAGCAGCAACTTAATCGACATCGTTTTCACATTGTCAATTGTCTGCAGCACTCTGCATGTCCATGTCCATATCCTCCACAACCTTCACCCATCAACGGCAGCACCAGCCGCAGTCGCAGCAGCCAGCCAACAAACAAAAGCCAAGTCACATCACAACACAACAACAACAACAGCAGCAAAAAAAAAAGCGAACAACAACAACAGCAAGCAAATGAAGAATAAAGCTTTAACTTCAACATCAGCAGCAGGCAGAGCAGACTTCAGCTACAGCTTCAGTCAGTTTCAGCATCAGGCACATCAGCTATATAGCTATAGCTAAAGCTATAGTTTTGGTCTTAGTCTTCTGCTGTCTGGTCGCCTCAGCTTTCGACTTCCTGTCAAAGTTCAACAAACCGCCCAGTCAAAAGCACTGAGACTTGGCCAGTTGCTATCTCTGCACCCGCTCCCGCTCCCACTCCTCTTCCAACTCCCTCTCCTGCTTCCTCTTTCATGCCCTCTACCGCTTCTTTAACCCGCTTAACCATGCGCTATAATTGCAGATTGCAGTGGAAAAAGGCGAGCAGCAACAGCAACAGCAGCAGCAGCAGTTGCTGCCTACGTTTCGTTAATATTTTTGCAAATTTTTTTAACCTCCACTTTGCAGCTCGTCGCTGTAGTTGTTGTTGCTCCTGGCATAACCAAAAACGTAGCCGACGATCGAAAAATCTCAGCTCAATTCGTCTCTTTTTTATACCCTTGCAGAGGGTATATTGTTTTTGTCAGCCAAGTCGATGTAGCCATGTCCGTCTGTCCGTGTGCTCATCTGTCCGTCTGTCCATCTTTCCGTTTGTCTTTCAGTTTCTATGCTAACCAGTTTTAAAGATAACTTGATGAAACTTTGGTACACATGCGTACTTTCACTGCAGGTATTTCATATGTTAAAATCGGCCAGATCGAAACATTATATCATATATCTGCTAGTTGTTTGAAAACACTAAGTTTGAAAACTTTTGTATTTTTTAAGCAATCGCAACAAAACTTACGCAATAAGCTTTAAGTACCTAATTATATGTGCAAACCAAATTTCATTATGATTTAACCACTATATCACACAGCTGCAATGAGCTGGAAATGCTTAGTACTAGAATGTTTTTTCTTTATTGAGCGATTTTAACCAAATTCACATAAAATGCATTTGCAATCATTTCACATATGTCAACCAAATTTCATTCAGTTTGCACTACTATATCATATAGTGTCCATGTTAAGTAAATTCATACCCGTTTCTGCAAGCGTATTCAATCTTCGGCGTACCCATGATAACTTTTCTTTCTTGTTTTCCTACTCCTTACGTACTCTGCCTGCCACATCGCATGTGTACGCAGAGTAAGGCAAACCAGTTTACCTCCAGACTGCTCCTGTTGCTGCTCTTTGCGCCTTGCTCCTTCTTCCTTTACCTCCATTTGGGCAACAGCTACAATTTCAGTTGCTCCTCATATGGGTTTGGATGAACGGTGTCTTCTGGATTGTTGTTGCCTGTTGCTGTTGCCTGTGATCGATTGCTGTTTGAGCATGCAAATGTGTAAAGACGCCTCCACCGCTGCAGCAGTGCAGCACAAAGTTGCAACTCGCAAGTCGCAAGTCCGAAACCGGCTAACTGGCTTTTGGCTTGGCCAGAAACGTGTCCGATTGCAGCAGCTCTTTTTTTTGTTTTTTGTTTTTTTTTTTTTGGGCTGCAGCGACAAAATGCTAAATATATTTGTAAGTTTGTGTTTTGAAATATGTTGCTGACGATCGCTTGGCATTGATTTTGAAGCGCTACACCCCGTTGCATACCCTTTAGCTCTGCTGCCCTTAGTTTGGTGTTGCTTGGGTCGTGAGATGTTTGCTGCTGATTTTTGATGAATTTATTAAGATTTTTAGTCACTGTTGCTTTGGCTATTGCCATTCTCGCTGTTGTTTGGCAAACCGAACACAAAAAGAAAGAAAACTCTAATGAGTTTCTGGAAGCCAAAAAGTCAGTACCTGCAGTATGCTATCAACGCCTTTACGCTTGAGCTATGATTAGTGTCTTGGTTCGGGTCAACCGCAGTTAGGATTGATATATTGCCACAGCAGTTATATCCCGTTGTCCCGTTGGGTTGACCGCGAGACCAGAATAGGACCACACATTTTGGGTCCGCAAAAGGACTCTAAACATTTGACTATTTCCAAGCAATTGGCCGTGTCTAACAAAAGGGCAGCTCAGTTAATACGACTTTTCTTTAGGTTTTCGGGTCTTTGGTCTCGGTCTCGGTGTCGGTCTCGAGGTCCTACAGTGCGTTTCAAAACACACCTTCGTTGCGCTCAGCAGCATGCCAGCTGTTGTCCTTTTTCTTGTTCCTAGCCTTTAGGCCCAATCCCAACAGTTTGTTTAGCCAGCAGAGCAAAGTAATTGTGCTTTTTGGCATTGGTTATTGTGTCTCAGTTCGATTCTACCTAACAACAAATACTACCAATCTAACAATCTACCTACCTACCTTCTTCTATTTTTCTCCTAATACTTCTTATACCACTGACAGCTGCTTCTTTGTGTCTTATATGCCGTACCGTATCCTGCTCCTTTTTGGGCATATTTGTTGCGCCCGGCGGGCTATACAGTCTTGTCTTCGCCGTGTTCCCTTTTGTTACGCAAAACGTTTGTTTACCCAAAAGTAGAAAAACAGTCGTACAAAGCCGGAAAATTGGAAAATTGTGCGCACAATTGTTGGCTTAGAGATTTTCTATACTCTCCCAATCTCCGAATACCCAATGTTTTTATACATTTTTGATTTATTTTGATCGATCGTTTTTTTTTTTGTAGTTTTCTTTTGGGCTTAAGAACTCAACGAACTGCTTATTCTACATTCCTATGCTCCGTCTTTCTTCTTTCTTTCTCCTACCCGTACTCCTTGCTTATTTATAGTCTTAATTTTGGTCGCTTTCCATTCATTGAAAATACGGAAAATACCCCACAAATCGTTCCTGAAAATTGCACATGTCCACACAACATTTGTGTGAACATTTGACAAGGGGTTTCCGAACTGAGACTGTCAACTATGTACTCCATCCTGGTTCTCATGACTTGCCAGGTGGGCTGACAGAATTCAACTACTGTGGCCACTATTTTGATACATCTGAAGAGTTCCCCACAGCTAGCTCAAGCATATGTCTATTGTATCTTGTTCTTCGTAAGACCAAAATACTTATAAACAAGAATTGTTGTGATATACTGTCAAGTCTAAAACACTTTCCAATTCTTAAAATTTTAAAGAAAGCGGAACTACTGGACATTCTTATAATTCACAGTACAGTAAATAGAACAAGTACTAAGTAAGTACTTTAAGAAAATTGGAACTGTTCTTGCTGGTATGTTTGATAAAGCAGACCTAATTAATTGATTTAAAAAAGAGACAATATTGGAAAATTATTACAACAAGTCCAGTTTAAATAAACAATTTAAAATATGGAGCAAAAAGTTTTCGGTATACGATTCTTAAACAAATTCTTAAAAATTTCCCACTTTGAAGATCATTCCTTCAAAAACAGAAATAAAAGCCTTTTAATTTCTATAGTTATAGCATTTAACAGATAATTTTCTGCAACTCACTACAAGCTCCCTAAGAAGTATCAATAATAAGGCTTCAACACTTATTAAATACTTATTAATACTTTATACATATAATTTGTTTGTTAAGCATTTCAAGTTGCATACCTGTTTGGCAACCCCTTTCGCAATTGTTTGCCAAGTTGACACACACTTCAGAACTCGCAGTGAATCCTTGAGCTGTGGAAATGAAACGAAATGAAAAGAATTTATAATTTTATTATAAATATTTGTTGTTGTATTTATTGTATTTGTGGTGTGCAGCTGTCCTTAGGCATACATGATCTAGCAGAAAACTCCTTTGAGCGATTTCAAGGACCTGTGTTGAACTCATCAAAGCAAAATTCCCCCCAACTCATCATCAGTAAAAAATAACGACTTAAGCTCTCAATCAATCAGCAGCTGGCTCTAAAGCTCTATTGTAAGCGTGAAGGAAGTGGAAACCCAAACAGCTTCAAGATTCCAATAACATTTAAATTATTGAATACCAAATGCATTAGGCAGCTCAGTTCGATTTGATTTGATGTCTCCCCATTCCCCGTTTTTACGCCCATAGCACATCTATAACTGACAAATCATTTTGTGGCGAGTTAAGTTAAATCTAAGCAAATCTTTAACTCGCCATACTGAAAAGTGAGCTCAGCTCTCATATCAATTGGCTGTGCAGTTAAATAGCTTTTTGGGTGTGTATGGGAATCCAATAAAGCTGTCACATGTGCCCGCCACTAAGAAGAAGCAGAAGAAGAAGAAGAAGAAGAAAACGTAGCCTTTTGTATGCCTTGGCACTGTTGTGTTTGGGTGTGAAAATCAAAAAGAAACTTTACAATCTCCCCACCCGCCATTTGGACAGAGCGCACAGCTCACATCATCACAGCTGGTAATGCTGTTTTGGGGGCAACTTTCGTGCAAATTGCCAAGTGCTTTTCGGGTTTTTTTTTTTAGTTTTGAGTTTTGTGTATGCAGAACTTAACAAATTTCCATAACATTCACACCGCACACACCAAACACACACAAACACACTATACACACCACAATGCAAGGCATACAAAAAGCAAGACGGCAAGCAAAAACCAAAGCTACGTCTTCGATCTCAGGCCTTTTTCTCTGTCTCTCCGTCTCTCTGTCTCTGTCTCAGTCACAGTCTCAGTCCCAAGTCTCTGTCCAGTTTCAGACGTCGCTCTGTTTTATTTGCCACGTCATTTTTGTATACCCTGTACCCAAATGTTGCTAAGAGGCGTACCATGCTAAATTGCATTTCTATTGAAAATAGTTGGCAGTTATTTAGATATTTGTTTTAAAACTCCGTAGACTGATTGATTGTAGATTGATTAGATATTACTCAAAGTAAATCACATAGAATAGAATTAGTTTGTTTTATATAATTGTAGTAAGATTTAGGAGACTAAAATATGTTGAACAAATAATTGCAATGTAATTATGTCGCTTTTATTTTAATTAATACAAGGTTTGTGAAGAAGGAAACTGATCTTTGAGAACGTAGAAGTAATTTTTTCTGAGTATTTTTAAAGATACCCAATACTTGTTAAAAGGCTTTATACCTTCAACTTTTTAATCTTTCTTTATTTCTATCAATAATCTTAATTTTAATGAAATTTTAATATGGTGTAAAAATATATTTTAAATAAAAGTATATCTGTTTTATTCACCGTCTAAGAAAATACAATAAATATTTTGTATTATTTGCTACAGAAGTCTGTCCACGGTTGTAATGAAAGTTAAAGCAAACGATGGTTATATCTTGAAGCAGTTTTTATACGGCATATTTTAGTTATCAATTCCAAAATAGTTGGCTAAGGTTTGATTGAATTAGAGTTCTAAAACTACAAATATCATTAAAGTTGTAGGGTATATTCAAAGTTCAATTCTATTAGTCGATTGAATTGATTTTTTCTGTAATTCTTTTTTTATTTCGTGTTTTTTTTTTGTTTTTTTTTTTTGGCTTGCGGTTAGCCAGAGTTTGGCGTCTGCAATGTCGTTTTGGCTTGGGATTGTATAACTTTTTGATTTTTTAAGTAGACACCTAAATGTGAATAGCGCAACGAATCGTAGCAATGCGAACCACGTTTGCATCCACACTCCGCTCTACTCCAGCCCGCACCGCTTCACTTCCCTCTACAGCACATTTGGCCCGCTTCACTCTTTGCATTCGAGTCACAGCTCGAGTCGCATCTGTCAGATATATTTTTGTGGCTGCTTAGTGAAGTGTAGTTGGGATCGATGCTTCAGTGGGTCCAGCTATAGCCACAGCTTCAGTTCCAGCTCCAGCTTGTTTTCACCTTAACCTACACGAAGTGATGGAAATGGTGATGGCAACGGCGGCTCAACAGACGCTGCTGCCGCTGCTGCTGCTGATGCTGCTGCTGCTGCCAATAATGCAATGGAGAGGCGTGATAATGCAGTTTAGTAAGTGCTGGCTGGGCCGATTCGCTCTTGGACTGTTGTTAGTTGTTAGCAGTCGCATCGCGAAATTTACCTATAAGCCGCAGTCGAAGCGAATCCGTTGCCAAAGCCCAGGCATCGATCGCTACGTGGCCAAGGCAATGCCGTCTAACGGATTGCATTGCATTGCTTCGGATTGGATTGGATTGAGTGACTGCCTTGTGTCGCTGAAGTTGTTGTTTTGTTTTGGGCCTTTTGGGCCTATAGGTCTGGACCTGGGACCACAATGTGCAATATGCTTGGCACTTGGCACGATATTTGTTGTTGGTTTTAAATCATTTAACTTGCCTGACGATGATGACCACGAATGCGACTATAATGATGACGATGACGATGATGACGATGATGATGTTTGATGATGGCGATGCAGATGGCGACGCGAACGGCGCAAGACACTTAAAACGTGATTGAAAATTGATGTTGCGCTGCAACCAGGCAAAACTAAAGGCAAATCCAAAACCAAAACCTCTAACCACAGTCGAGCTCTACTCAAAAAAAAAAGGAGTAGAAACACATCTTTGGTTCTGACAGTGCGGGGGAAATAAGGTCACGTGCAAAATATGTTCGTGGTGCTGGTCGAGGTGGTTTCTAACCCAGCAGAGATGTTAATGATTTGCAGCTCCAACTCAAACTCCACAGCACCAACTTTGACTACAAACTCGCCAACTCCAACTCCAACACCAACAGCAGACAACAATTTTGCATATTTTCTCTGGCTGCAGAGATAGTAGTAGGTAATATGGTCGTTAATGTGCCCAGTTATACCTCTCTCTCTCTCACTCTGTCTTGATCTCTCTGGTGCTCTGTATGGAGTTCAAAAACCAGGAAGTGACTCAACAACAACTACACAAAACGGCGAAACGGAGGTGAAAAATATGACTTGGTTATTTATTGTTGAAGTGTTGCAGTGCAAAAAGCAAAAGGCAAAAAGCACAAAACCAAAACCAAAAGCGTTGTTGGGCCTAAAACTTCGTTTGGGGTATTTAGCCAGTGATTTATTTAGCCTGGCACGCCAGGCGGTGCACCGCTTCTCAGGAGGAGCTCTAGAAGCTTCCATCTGCCACCTCAACTCCCCCCTCTTCCTTTACCCCTTTTACGGCTCCCCCTTTGGTGTAAGTGCAGTTGCGACTGCACCTAAAAGAACCAACCACATACCACATATACGATTACGACTACAATAAGCCATAATTATCCAATCGTTGATCCGACTGGTTGTGCTCTCTCACACACACATACACATGCGGCTGCAATGATTTAGATCTGGAAGTGCTCTATACTAACTGTACATAACTCAGTATTTCTATGCAATTTATAGAATCTGCAGAGGCCTCCATTAGTAACAGTATTCGCCAATATTTTGTGGCTTTAGTCTTAAAGTTTCTACCAAATACTGAATATGCTTATATGAAAATGTAGTAGAGATGGGAATAAGAGACTTTATTTGACCAATTTGTTTCTGTGCTTTTAATAAATCAATTGGTTTACTTATTGCTATAATAAGTCTAAAAATATGTGATAAACACTATTGATTATTTATCATTCCAATATCTCGAAACTAATACTCCATTATCTCTTAATTAAGGCAAATATTGATTTAATTCACCTAAAACTAAAAGCAATATTTAGAAACTTTAACATATTTATAGTTGTGTAATTATTATACTAATATTTAATATATTTTTCAATAAAAACAATAAATATAGTAGCTTATATCTAGATTTTTTAAATGTAAACTAAGTTTTTAAAACTGGAAAAAGGTTTTTGTAATGCTTTGATAAACTTTAAATTATTTTAATATTCATTATTTGATAAAAGGGAAATTTTGAAGGGATATCGAAGATTTGTTTAAAAAAGTAAACCAATTATTATGCATTTCTTTAATTAACAATTATTTTACAAATAATTATACTATATACTACATTATAATATTTAACGTAATATTTTTCATTAATAAATTTTAAGCTATGCATTTCTGTTATTGCAAATTTAATATACTCGATATAAATAAATTTCAACAAGAAGCATTGCTGAAAATTGAAAATCACACCATAAAAACCATTTCAATTTGTAAAGTAATACAGAAGCTGTAGAAATAATTTTAATTGAAGCCTGGATTAAATATATTAACACCCCCAACCAATATATGAATCTTCTTAATTTGGGATAATTTAAAGAAATTCTTAAAAATTGTCTACTTATAGTATCTTTAAGCTCTACAACTTTTGTGCCCTTCTCTGCACTTTTCTTTCTTTCTCAGTCTCGCTGTCTCTGACGCCTCTTTCCGTTTGCGTTACATGTGCTGTCAGGCATTGCATAGACCCAACTCAATCAATTGAAGCTTGGGAAACTGCAGGGTACAGAGTCGGGCCAGAGTTGTGCATCTAAGGTGCTTGAAAACGTCGCATCGATATCGTCATCGCCGACGTCGTTTGTTGTCGTCATTGGCAATGCGATTGCTACTCCCGCCCTAACTGGCCCCTGCACCGCAGCACACACCGCACCGCACCGCAATCGATGGGTGCTCCAAATGCGGCCTGGGCGCTGTCCGAATCGATAAAATGCACCGCGATCCGCGGCACACATCAAATTAGTTATTAATTGAAGTGGAAAGTTCTCAGAATGTGTAGCTCGGCGGGCGGTCAACGCGCATGCGTTCTGCTATCCCGTATACCAAGTATTGAGATTCGATGCGATGTTTGGGGTACTACCAGGTCCCAAGTCTTGGGTCTCGGGTCCCATGTCCCCAGGTCTCCGGTCTCTGGTCTCCGGTTTTGAATGGAATTGGGAAATGAGAGATGTGTAGGAATCAGAATGAGTATCGAAGTTGTGTTACCTGTTGTTCTGTGTGTGCGCCTTGTTAGCCATTTTGTTAACCTGTTTTGGCGCTGTGTTTGCGCATTTGAATTTTCATTTATTATACGAGTTGCATTTCTAATTTGAGTCATGTGACCAAAAACAGTTTTGTCCTAGTTGTCGCCTCGTGCAAGCTTCAGCTTTAGCTTTAGCTATTGGCCCGAACAATTGGTGAATGGTTTTTTTAGCCATAAATCTTTTATTTCTCTTTCGATTTGCTGTATGTACACACATTTGTGCCATTACTATGACAACAAATTCATGAGAAAGTACGGCTGCTGCTGCTGCAGCGGTAGCTGCCACAAGACACACAATAGACAAGGAGAGTGGCAACTGGTGACAGGGGCTGAAAGTGGAGTGTGGGGAGAGACACTACCTGCATCATCTGTTTGTTTGCCTGTCATTAGAAGAGATGAAAATAAGAAAAAAACAAAAAAAAAAAGCAGCGTTGAATGTCGAGAGTCGAGAGTCGACACTAGACCGAAAGTCTGCGCTCACTTGTGCTTCTTTAGATTGGACTTGAAACTCAACTGAAGTGCACTTGTACGCCAAAACAAGCCACGTCACTTGGCCACTACACATACACAAACACACACACACATACGCACCGCACTCCAATGTACTCCCATACATACTCGACACATCGCAATCGCCTTCACCATCATCGCCATCATCAACATCAGCGAATGGCCAGCACATCAAATGGCCAAGAAGCCTCAACAGTAACAACAACAGCTTTAGCTATAGCTTTAACTTTGGCTATGGACTATGGCTTTCACTCGACATCTCGTTAAGTGTCTTGTAAATGGCATTGTTTTCGTTTTTCATTCAAAAATGTGCGACGCACTCAAAAAGATACAGAGCGAGAAAGAGAGCGTGAGAGAGAGAGAGAGAGAGAGAGAGAGAGAGATCGAAACAATGGCAAAACGGAGGCATCTACTACAACTCCCTCTGCTTCACTTCCACTTCACTGCCTTGCAACCAAAGTTGCACCCTAGACCGTCATCATATTTGTCATAAACTTCATAAATTTCCACAATAGCCTTCCACCTTTATGGACCTGCATCTGTCCGTCCGTCCGTCCGTCTTAGTGTCTTACTGTCTGTCTGAATCTGGAGTCTTGTCCATTGAATGACTGCAGCGAATTGCTGCATTTGTCGTGTGCGATTCCAGCTTTTGGGATCAGATGTCCGAAAAAAAAGAAACTAACTAACTCGTCTCGCTGATTGCCACATCAATAAGTCTCTGATTACATTATTGCATTAGCATTTGGATTTACATAATTATGGTTATATCTGTTTATCGATTTATCCCATTTATACATTTATCTACATACTAACATACTATTCTGCCTACGTATCGCCTATGCTTTCAATAGGTGCAGCTCAAAATGAAATCAAAATCTCTACGTATTATCATAATATGCATATTAAGACCAAAAAATGACCGAGTTTCTATATCAAATCTCATCAAATCGCATCAAGAAGGTCAAACGTCTCAGCCCTACTTAAATCATATATTCCTAATACTCTACAAATTATATGCCATGTAACATTGACTTCTCTTTCTATCAATTTCTTTCACCATTCGATTGGATTCAATTACAAACTACCGTACGGAAAGACCTGGCATCCGGTGAAAGGATTTTAATCTCATCACTTAACGACTATAAATAAATGCATCTATGTTAAGTACAGCGAGAGGCTTCTGTGTGAGCTTCACGATTTTAGTTTTAGTTGTTTTTACTAACTGCATATATTGTGTTACACATTAGTATTGTTTTATGACTTCAAAACGGAATAACAATATGATAGTACCGATAATTTTATGAGAGCTTATCTAATACCTCTTATGTTCTATAGCCAAAGCGAATTATTATTTTCTTTTTTATAGCAATATGCCTATTATTTATATGAGCTTATCTAACACCAATTAGGAATACAGTTATATATGAATTTTATTTTCATTGTCTCGTTTAGATATTTAGAATTTTCAATAATAAATCAATTCTACTATTCAATTGATATGTGTCTTAATGATCAATTAGAATCTGATATTCACACCAAAAACTATATATAGATATGACTTTTGATAAGATCAGCAGGAAACTCAATTATTGTATGCTTATCGCAAATTCTAAATGATCTTCCAGTATCAATTCAACTTATAAAACTGTGAAGTCAAGTGCAAACTGTAGATCTTCCATAGCCCAACGATCGATTGATTGATCTTGACTGATCGCGACTGGAACCTAAAAACCGAAAACAACAACAAAAAAAAACAAAAATAGGTATACAAAGAAGGAGAAAAATTAAATCCACTTATCGCATTAGCAATTGTCAGCATCTGAATGTGGCAGTCACGGACAACGCTACCCGACTGAGGATCATGACTGAGGATCATCTGTAATTTGCTTTCTAAAGTGATCAGTTCGCCTCAAGATTGTGCCTCGGGTTAGCTTAAGTTGTAGTAGAGCTCTGAGGTCTGAGCTGAGATCTCATGCCCAAAGCTTCTCATATATGCCATTTTGACATCGTTTTTTCTGTTTGCTGGCATTCATCACAATTTCCTGCTGATCGACACTTACACAAGAAACGGTGGCAAGGTATGTTTGGTTGTTTGTTGATCGCTTATTCGTTCCTTCATTCATTTCATTTCATTTCATTCGTTTGTTTGTCTTGTCATTCATTCAAGCATTTAATTGTCAGGCGACAAAATGCAAACAGATAAGTTCAAGAAGCAGTTCAAATACAATCACAAGAGTTTTCAAACTTTTTCCCGCTATTGATCTTGAAACATGCAACATGCAACATGAAAACATGACCGTGATTGGTTTGCCTCTTGTTTGGGGTACGGGGTGCGGGGTACGGGGTACGAGGCATGCGCTTTTAAAATGAGCTCGCATTCAAATTGCTGCATTGACTTGTCCACTGACTCCTTATTTTTTTTTGGGGGGTTTTTTCTTCTTTTTAACTAACTATTTATTTATTTTTCCATACATTCAATTCAATTAAACAAATTTTCGATCGGCTGATCGCAGTTCGATCGCTCGATTGCCGAGTGCAGCGCCAACTTTTCTATTTTGGCCCCAAAAAAAGTCAAAAAAGCACAAAATACAACAAAAATATGCACAGAATTGTAGAAAAAGTAAACAACAAAGTGTTAAGACAAACGTGCAACGGTTTGGGGTCAGTACCATTCACTTTTGGCTCGTTTTAAACTGGAGTTAAGTGCTATTTGAGGTAAGAATTTCATTACGTTTACGAACGTGCGCCGTTTTGGGGCGGGATGTATGTGTAGGGGACGGTAACGGGAACGGCAAGGCGGTAAGGTGGTAAGGCGGTAAGGGGTGGCTGACTCGACGAGGAGGGTTTACTGTAGTTTGTTGGGGAGCTGCTGAACCAACTGCGCATGCATATTGCTTCGAAGCAGACGACGACGACGACGACGACACGTTTGCATTTTGAAAAGTCACGACCCACTTAGCCAACCATGAGTAACGGACAGCGGCCAAAACACACACACACACATATACACTCGGCGAGTGTGTGTCTAGAGAGCACCAAGTGTTTGTTTTTCTATAAACAAATCGAATCGCATCTGATGGCATCGAATCATTCGCCGGAATGGCCAGCAAAAGCAAAAGAGACACGTTAACGCATCCACTTCCAGAGTGGGTGACTCACCTACCAACCAACCAACCTACAGGTTCGATTCTTGTGAAGATGCGTTGATTAATTGCCACACTGACAACTCTCGAACCGCAAAACCTAAAAAGCCACTCAAAAAAAAAAACGAAAATCGAAAAAAAAGCTAAAGTGAAATCCAAAACTGTGTTTTATGTTTGTGCATTTTCAACAAACATTTTTCTTCTTGTTTTCGTAGCCCTATGCTCTTAGCCCTCTCAGCATGTGTGTGTGTGTGTGTGTGTGTGTTTGTGTGTTAGTGTGTGTGAAAGTGAAGTTTATGGTCAGTCAACGAGCAAAGAAAGAAAATGAAAAAAAAAGTTCACAAGCTTTTCGGTAAAAAAAACTGCGCAACAATAGCTGATAAAACAAATACATTTGTCGCCTCTAAAAGAAATGTACATAAAGAAAGATTCGGTCGAAATGTAAAGATATTTGTTAAGATGCCTACGCTATACAATAGGCCAAGACAAGACAGAGCGAGATGGAGATGGAGACTAGGCCTAGACAAAGTAACTGATGCTGTGGCGGGACGATACAGGGGAAGTGCAGGGTATAGAGAGAGAGGTATAGAGACCGTGATTTATTTGCTTGTCAGTGCAACAGCAACAACCAGCTAACACAACCAGCTAACGAATATGGCTGGTTAAACGATGCGGGAAATTCTTAAAAATTTGACGCTTAACCACAAACAACAAACAGCAACAACAATGCGAGAAGGCAAATGCTCGTGACCGTTAGACAAATAATATTAAACACCAGTTTGTGTAAGTTTTGTTTTGCTGGCGAAGGGGTTATAGGAGGAGTAGAAACTGGCCGCAGGGATTGTCTATAGTCTTTTGAGGCAATACAAAATTAGAGAAATAGAGACATTGTCGCCGTTTCATATACAGCAACAACAACAGCAACAACAACAGCAACAACAACAAGCGAACTGAAGACACAACATCATCAAGAGCTATTGAAAGCTTTGAGTTTCGACTTCATTTACATAAACAAAAACAAAAACAAAGCCGCAAACAGTCCAGCAGCAGACCAAGTCGAGCCAGGGCCCTCTGTTAACTTGGCCTAAAACGCATTTTTCTGTCGCTGCACGCACGCGCTCATAAATCAAAAGCCAACTTGTTTATAACTGAAAGCGATCAATTAAAACGTTAACGCAAAAAAATAAACTGAGATGCGAACCCAGAGGTTCCCTCTTTGTCTTTTTTTGTTGTTGTTGTTGGTTGTTTGCTGTTGTTGTTGTCTGAGCGATGAGCGGTTGATCGAAGCGGTTGATCGTAGCGTTGCTTGATCGTGCCGAAAACCGAATTTGAAACTGGTCAGACGGAGATGGCCAACTTGTACATATGTACACTGTCCCGTATCCCATGCATTCCGTCGGCCTAATTCTCTGTAAAAGAAACATTTAAGCAAAGCTTATTTATTTTTCTCTCTCTCTCTTTCTCTATGTGCCACTCCATCTCACTCTCTCTTTCGCAACAGCTGTCTTTAAGTCTTGGTTGCTTGTGAAGCTAAGGAAAATACAAAAAAAAGAGTAAATTCTAGCGTTTTTAAAGCTGCTGCTAACTGCATTTTGGTGTCGATGCGATGTTGGTAATGAATTGAGGCTGACACTGCAGCTATAGGCAGTACTACTCTTGGCCATGTTCAAAGGCCAGGCACGTCAGCTAATCAATTGTTGAAACCGAATGACTAAGCCTTGGCCATAAACTGAACCAACATGATAAAGTATCCTGACATTTATAGTTAGCTCTTCCAGCATAACGATTCTCTCTTTCTATAACGATCTGTGGGAGTCGATCGATCTGTAATCGCACCCCCAGCTGTGTTCTTTTTAGCAATCGATAGATCTTGTCTAGTGCCATGTACTTGCTTAAATGATCAGTTTAATGGGTATTTTACAAGTTTGCCATAGACACTTAATTGACAGCTACTTGAGGTATAATTTGCCAAGAGTTAACTAAATTTTATATGCTTAATTTTTTAAAAGTAAATGTTTTTACCTCAGTGATTAAAAATAATGTTTATGGTTATTGCTCAACAATTTTTGGCTACTCGTAATATTTCAGCGAAATCTGCCATAAGATCTTGAACACTTTAAACAATATTTGTGGCGTGTTTTGTGCTGCTGCTGCTTTTATGATCAATAACAGTGTTCAGTGTTCAAAAGTATTTAGTCCACTTACTAACCTTACGGCTTATCACTCATATAGAACAATTCCCATCTCTGCAGATCTCTTTGCACGATCAAATTCCAGTTGCTGCCATCGCATATCGCAGCTTTCTCTTTAGTACAAGTGAACCTTACAAAACATACTACATACTACATACTACTGCATACTGCTACAGGACAATGTTACCTTGGCCGATTCCAGATACAATCGATCGCTATCAGCGGAGACTGCACAACACCCCAAAAACGCAACAAAAACAATGTGGCCTGCCTGTCTTATCAGTAAATGTGGCCCAGACCTTATTGGCAGAGGCAAAGGCATTTTGCTCGGCTTGACAACACCCCTGCACAAAAGCCAAACAGGCCTAAAAGCCAAACGGCCAAGAAATATCTCAGGCAATGTTCAAGTCAAAACGCGTATCGGGATTATCAATAATGTGCAATGCTACAGCTCATAAAATCTCTGTGCTCACAGAAAGAGAGAGAGAAGCCACAAAGAATTACAAAATTGTACGCAAACTGGGTAGACAACTGGCCAAAAGATACCCGTTCATGTCGTATCTTTGGTGCTGTGCTGTGGTGTCTTCTTCTTTCTGTGTGCCTTGATCAGGTGCCGCCGCCGAGCAATCGATGAACACTTAGCAAAGTAAAGCCAAACCAACTCAAGCTAGCAGTTGTGGCACGGACAAACAGGGACAGGGCCAGGGCTAGGAGCAGCATGGTAAAGGGGGCGCGGCGATTGCGATGCGTGCGGCGCGATAAGAAGCCGATGCAAACCATTAATTAGGAGCTGCAGATACCTGCAGATTTTGTCCAGTTTGCAATGTCGAAAATTAAGGCTTTAATCGTGCATGAAAATACGTGAAACTTATGCGTTCTCCCTGCAGTTCATCCGTATTCAACGTCATCATCATCATCGTTGGCAACACACAGATGCAACGTGATCGCGATAAGATAAATCGCATACAAATTTGCCTTTATGCAAGAGAGCGCCGAGTGAATCTGAAATTATGATTATTTATGCAGGGTATCAAATGTGCCTTCAATGCGTGTGTCAACAACCCAAACTCTGTCATTTATTTCAATGAAAACAATCAACAGCTACTCTCTTCGCCTCTCATTAATCGACCGCCAATATGTCAATGTCATTGCCTTTCGCTCTGCTTCCATAACCTAACCCATTTCACACTCTCATACACACACGGAGAATGAACATTATAATACAGCCATATATATACACTGAGATACGCAAATTATCAACACTAACTGTAAATTACAATTAAAGCTAAGGTATATGAGTTGCAAAATATACTCTACATTAAGTAAATAGAAATGCTTGAAATTTATGGTATTGAATATTATTTTAACCGAAAATAATACTTCGGAAAAGTTAAATGACTAGTGAATATTTAAAACAATTATTAAATAATTAAACTTCAAAAGTCTTGGTTTAAATTATAAATAATACCTAAAACTATATAATTTTAAAAATAATTTTTGCCAAACAAAACTATTTTGAAATAGATAAATAATAAATTAATATTCAAAACATTTATTAAATTGCTCTTTTACACTATACACTATAACCGACTTATGTAAGTCTTTAATTAAAATTAAAAAATATTCAGAAAATAAATAAATCCTTAAAAATTTTTTTCTACTAAGCAAAATTCAATTAATAAATGTATTAATGCTTAAAAGACTATAATTTTAATTCTAAATAAATTACAAAAACAAAAAATTTAATAATCGACAGAAAATAAATACTGAAAATGTCGAATTATTTGATTAAAAAATTATCACAAAAACTTAAAAATTTTATTAAATTATTTATAAATTAATTTGTAGTACAAAACTAAAAAAATAGTTTCTTAAACTATAGCATTTTATGTTTGATTAAACTATATAATAGCCGATTTTTTATATATTCCAAAAAATTATTTAAATAAAAATTAATATTCATTATGAAAGTACATTTATTACTTACTTTCTTTTCTTTAATAGACTTTTAAAGGACTATAACGCTAAAAGTCCAAATTAATTGCATTTATTAAAGATTGCAATTTTAACAGCAATTTTTTATAGGGTATCCAAATAGTTTGTCTACCTGACAGTTCTGCATGCAGTTGGCAATTGGCAATTGGCAGTTGTCGATTTGGCAGATTTTCTCCCTCTATTTGGATTTTTACAGTGATTCCCTGGCAACCCTGCTGGCTGCTTCCCCTTAGCCCTTTAGCTAGCTACCTCTCTTCCTTTCTCCCTCTCTCTCCATCTCTCTGTCTCTTTGTATCTGCATTGAAGCGCGAAAATTGCAAACCAATGTTGTTTTGACAATGTGCAATAATTTGTAGCCAATTTTATGTGTCTACCGGCGGTTCAGCTTGGCTTGTTTCGGTTGCCCCGGAATCGCCCCCATGCCATACCATACCATAACATAACATAGAGATAGAGAGAGGGAGAGAGAGAGTCAGCTAGCCCAGTGGGTAACGAGACCCCGGGCCACATGGACCGACAATTTATGGCTGCTAAATTAGCAAGAAATGGAAATTAAGAAAAATGTTGCTTTTATTGCAAACAGTTGTAGTCGTCTTCCAATAAAAGCATATTTATTTATACACAGCCCCGCTATGGACATGGGACCACGTATTACTACGGACTACGGACTACGGAGTACTGAAATTGTTATTGTAGCTGTAACGCAGACGTTTATGACTTTCGATTCGTTGGAGGCTAATGAGGCAAGTGGTCGGTCGAACGGTCGGTCGGTTGGTGCAACGATTGGGTGGCTGACTGTTTTTGTTGTTGTAATTGACGAGGCAGTCAGCATCCAGCAACAGCTAACAGCCAGATGAATGGATGAGATTCACATAGAATTCAAATTCAAATGTGAATGAGTATTCAGCTAGCCATTCTTGAAGCAATTGCAGCTGATTTACTTTGGCTCCGAATATATGGCCAAAAGTTCAGGTGGTATTTCTTCGATTGCTTGATAAGCTGCGGGGGCAAGCACTTTGATTTGACTTTGAGGCAAAGAAGAACTTCAAACTGTAAGACATTTTCGTTTCTGTTTTTTTGATGTAGGTACACAAAATATTGTAGACCACAAAACTCAAATGCGATTGCCACAAATTAAGCCAAGGCCGGTTCAAAGGCCCAAATCGAGGGCGCATAGCAGAGTCTAGAAAAAATAACCTGTTATAAATTTGGCAATATAACTGCCAAATGCGTTCCTGTTATGTGCAAAAAGTTAGCGCATCTATAAATAAAAAAAAGTCTGCCTTTTGACACTAAACTGACTTGTTAACCGAAATATTTACGTCAGACGCTTTGGCAGTGTTTAGACCAAATGACAGCGGACCCGCAGCTGCAGGGCCAATCCTAACTCTATGCAACCCCCCAAAGACAGTCCCTAAGGCAGACTTTAACTTTCCCTCAAAATAGAAAAAAAATTCAATTGAAAGTTTTGCTTAGTGGCAGGCTGTGTGTGGCAAGGTTTCATCCATTACGGCGTAACAAATCCCACAAACGAAATTGATAAAACAAAACCCTCCCAAAAAAAGGGAGAAGAAATACATATTTAAGCCCGTAGAAAGTAAGAGCTAAAGAAAAGTTTTTAATATTTGACGTGTATTTTCTGTTTTTTTTTCTTTGCTCAAAACTTTTTACATTGAAATAGGTACATTGATGTCGAACTAGAGAGAAAGGAGCGATGGATTGGAGGACTGCAGACGGGCTACGGACTTACGGACTACAAAAATTGAAAAGGGTTTAACTTGCGCTTGAACTTTTTTGCGCCTTTGTGCCGGTTAACCCATATACGTGACACGTCATATGTGTAACTCAAAGAAACAAAAAAAAAAAAAGAGCAGAAAAAAGAAGCTATAAAACACAGAAAGATACAGAGATACAAACACAGATACACACAGCTACAGATTGGTATTCCTTTTTGCCTCGTTGATTGCAGATCAAAGCCGCGTCGACGTTGGCGGCGTTTTGCCTGCCTAATGATTGATTGTAAATTTTGCTAATTTAAGCAATGTGAATTTATGTTGGTAGACGCGAATCACAGTTCCCCTACACATTGCTGGACGTTGACTCGATTTGTTTGTTGGTGGGGGCCCCATCAATTTTATTGCGCATTTAATTGATCATAAAAATTATTCATTCATTTCCACAATGATTGCAAAATCAGCAAAAAACAAAAAAAAATACAAACGCTGTGGGCCCCGTAAACTAACTAACAAAATATATACGTTGATAGTGAGATGTGGTATCTATAAAATATGCATGAGTAGAAGAACTGAGCTTGGGAACAAAAATAAAATAGAGAGAGAAAAAATAAAGAAGGCGGCCAAAAAGTGTTTAAACCAAAATTCCAATGAAGCCATCGTGGGTTGCTCATAATGTAAAACGAGGGCATTAAAACAACTGTGCAAATCGTAAACAACTAACAAAAAACACAAAAAAAATATATAGAAAATTTTCAGCAAACTATGCCAAAGGCAGTAAGTCGGTTAAAGAGAAAATTGAGGAAAAAGTTATTAAATAAGTAGTACGGGACTTAACACACATTCTGCTTATCCGTTAACAGTTTCTTGAGTCTTTAACATGGAAAATCACTTCAATTGTACTAAAATAAAAGATATGAATCAACTTTATGATGTGACTAAATATATTTTGTTATCATCACCTTGTTGTATTTATTTATTAAAATGCCATTTGTTTTAATTTAATTCAAGAACTTTCCAAACCGCTCTCGGCTGAACTCGTTCTTCAGTTCTACTTCGTCTTCTTCATTCTTGTTTTAATGTTTGTCTTGCGAATTTTTTTAAGTGTTATGGATACTATGGATTAGACTGCTCCAGTAAGCAGAAAAACTGTGGACCAATGAACCCACACACGCTCTGATTAAGATACCGGCAAAAATCATCATGAAAAACGTTGGTCACTCAGCGGGGGGAAAAGAGAGAGAGTCTCGTCTCCCCCGGTTTGAGTGCTATATCAAATGTCAAGGCGGATGGTTTATGACTTATCAGCCATATACCACTTATACTACTCATACTATAGCTAAAAATGGGTGGAGAAAAAAATGCTGCCGTGCAAATTTCAGCTATAAAAATGCAAATTAAATGAGGTATAAAAAAATGCTGGGAGTGTTGTTGTTTGTTTTTTTTCGATTATCATTTGTGTTTCGATATATATTTTTCGCTTTTTTGGCTATAAACTAGAAAACATAAAAATACAAAATTACAGTTATAGTTATGGTTAAAGTTACAATTACAGTTACAATATTTACAACGACAAGCACATTGCGTATATATGTATATATCAATATGAAGAGTTATAGCTAACAGATGCATGTACAATGTACATATCTAGATGTAATCAGTCGATTTATGTTTTGCTATAGTTTGTTATTAATTTTCTTTATTTTTTATAAACACACACATTTTAAAAGAGTTAATATGGCTGCATATACTGTGTGTGAGTGTATTTTTATGAGTGGGTGTATTCGGATTCGAGCTAATTAACTTATCGACTAACATAACTTATGAGGAAAAGAGTTTACAATCATTTGTTGATAGCACAAAATGGTGTTGATGAAATTAACTTAAATTAATAGTTTGTGTTTGTATAAGTATAAGTATGTATATGTATATCTTTATATTAAATATATATAATTTAAGCTTAATCAAACAAAATATCACAATTATTTTAAACAAATAAACATACAATTTAACATTTAAGCGGGGGTAAGGCTCCTAACTACAAAAAATAGATTTATTTACAAATTTTTTTATACAAACTACGAAACGAAATGTCTAACAGTTAACTAGTTTTTCTCTTTTTGCTTTTGGAATGCATTTTAGTTGAATCTACAGAGAGACAAATTTAACCAGAGAGTCAGTCAGTGAGTGAGTGAGTGAGACAAATGTGGAGAAAGAGTGAGATAGACGGCTAAAACAGGCGTAACAAACAACAACCAGGTAGATTTTAATCGCATCCAACTAATCTGTAGCACTGTTCAGTGTTCAGTGTTCAGTTTTGTTCCTACGCTCAGAGCTCTGTTCTGTTCTGTTCTGTACTATTCGGTTCTGTTCTATTCTGTTCTGTTCTGTTACTTGTTTCCTCTATCTATCTAATTGTCTATCTGTGTGTGTAGCTGTAACTGTGTGAGGAGTTTTCTGGCTGTGAAAGCGCATTTGCCAGTTTGATTTTAGCTGAATGCCTTGGCCCCAAGTACAAGACACGACACGATACGACACGAATCGAGAGTTTGGGCCAACAGCACACGTGCGAATCTCTTTTTTTCTGTATTTTTTTTTTGGGGTCGCAACTCTAACAGAATGTAGCCTGAGAAGAGTTGTGGGCGGTAGTGTATGGAGGGACCTTCAAAATGCTCAGCAAGGTCACAACAACGCTAATTTGCTCATATCGCTTATAACTGCAGCAGGCGCAGCCAACTTAACAGTGTCAAATGATCATGCAGCATTTTCACTAGCCTTTTATGGTAGTACATAGTATAAGCAAACTATGCTAGTTCTTGACATTACCTTCTAAACTGACCTCTCTCTCTCTTGTTTGAAAGTTTTTCGCCTGTGCGCTGACCTCGTTGTGAGCCAATTTCTGCGCGTAGTTTTGCATTCTGTCTGTGATCTCTTAACCTCTCAGCGCCCACATTTGCTAGTAACCTTAGACCAATAGACCAAAAGACTACAGCTCTTTGCCAATTGTCACGTGTAGTTGGGACCCAAAAACTCTTGTCAGAGTGTATGCGTGTTGCAGCTGCCAAAACGCCTCTGCCACAACATGCATGTACGTATAACTGTCTGTTGCCGGTCTGGCTGTGTGGCTCTTAGAGCCCTGACTGAATCCAATGGCCCTGACGATGTCGTTTGTCTCACACTTTTTGTTGTTACAATTTCTTTTCATTTTTCTTTTGTTTTTTGTGTTTTTTTTTTGCTGCTTCTCATTCTCTATTCTTTTTGCTCCTAGACATGAGCTCTGTGATGTTGCCTATTTTCTGTGTCCCATACACACACACACTCACACACATACGCTTGAGCTTGTTACTGTAAAATGCAGCAGTTAAGATGAACTAACGAGTGAACGTTGCAACAACAAACGAAAACGACATCAGCAACAACAAAAGATGGTGGCACATAGAGAAAATAACAAAATAAAAGGAGGAGGATGGAAACACAAAAAAAAATGTGTTTTGGGCCTTGGCTGCGTCTGCAGCGTCTACGTCTACTACGTCTACCACGTCTCTGCTGTTCTGGCCCCTCTCGTTTTGTGGCCAACTGGTTGTTGCATGCAACATCAATTTTCTGAATCTTGCTACGAGCCAGGAAACTGAAAATAGCTGGCCGTAAGAAAACAGAACAGGGCCAACAACAATTGGCTCGGGTCTCCCCCGATGCCGGGTATTCAGATACCGCTGGCTATATACTACCTCCAAAACCCCTTATTCCCTCTTCCCATGCCACACTTCACTCCCCCCCCCCCTTTTGGGTACACAATTTAAGCGACTATTTGGTATTTTACTGTTGTTGTTGTTGCTGTTGTTGTTCATTCTTTTCTTTTACTCGTTTGCTTGCCCCTTAGCTGTTGCAAGTTGCTGTTGTTGCTGTTGCTGCTGCTGCGATTTTAACATGTAACTAGGCTTTTATCGCTAAACGCTTTTCATTTGCATATTGACTGTGACTTGTGACTGTTTCTTGCATTGCATTTCCAACAAGAAAAGCTCGGAAAAGCTCGTAAGTCCCCTATGTCAGTTGTGGTCAGCTTTGGCACCGGGAAATCAAAAATCGTAACTCTAACGAAATGGTATTCAAAAAGTAAGATTTGTTGCTGTATTTTAAATAACTATAAGGAAATATAGCTTAAAACTTGAATTCTTTAACTCTTCAACCGCTTTTCGCATCTCACAGATCTAAGAAATATTTTTGAAATTCATCCTATTTTTCGTAATTTTCTCACTAAACAAGAACAAACTTGAAATTGTGCTGAGTTTAGTTATTTCAACTTTTATGTCTTTTCTCTCTCTTACACTCTCTCTCTCTCTATCTCACTCATTCGATAGATAACGGTTTTATTTAGCTTATCTGTCTCTTTCCCTCTCTCTGCCTTACACTCTCTGTTGTTGTTGTCTCTTTCTACAACCTGTTTAACGCTGCTTCTTCAAATTCACATGTGCAAATTACGTGACGCTGGCGTCGGCTGCGACGTCGCCTGCGGCGGCAGCGGCAAACTTTGCTGTTGTATGCCACCCGCTAGTGGTATCATTTGCGCTGCTCCACCACCACCAACACCACCACTCACACCGCCACCCATAAGCAGCGCTGCTTGCTGTTGCTGCTGCTGCTGCTGTTGATTGTTGTTGTTGTTGTTGCTGCTGCTGCTGTTGTTGGCGTTGGGGCGATGCGACTGCTGCGTCGAGGGCTGTCGCCGGAAGCTGCCCGGTTGCAACGGCGGCGGGGGCAGCATGAATTGCTGCTGATGATGATGCGGATGCGTAGGCGTTGGCACTGCATGTGCCGCATGCATTACAGGCAACGGCAATGGCAGCTGCTGCTGCTGATGCACATGATGATGATGATGGTAGGCGGGATGATTGATAGGGACGTGGCAGGGCTGACCAGAGCGCTGGGCATGCGATGACGAGACATCGGGCAGAGCGAAACGCAGTTTCTGCCAGAACAGCTTATCGCCCCACTGCAGATAGGTGTTGGTCTTCAGATATAGCCGTAGATCGGGATCCAATTCCTTTTGCGGCACCTCACCCAGCACAATGACAATCAAGCGACGTCTGCGATCCCGCAGCACCGATTGATGGGCAGACTTGAACTCAAAGCGACACCATTCCGACTTGATAAAGTTCTCGGAGACAACCATAATGGTGCGGCGACTGCTATCGATGGCCTGAACAATGGTCTCGGGCAGATAACCGCCGACGGGGAAGTCCCGCTGATGCAGGCACAGTTTATACCGCTGCTCGCCCAGCTCCAACATTGGAGCCAGTTCCTCATTGACAAAGAGTTCGTCCTTGGACGAATACGAAATGAAGGCATCAAACAGTTTCTCTCGCTCGTTCTTATCCACATCCTTCTGGCCGTTGTAGAAGAGACGCACTCCAAAACGCGAGTGACACCAGACACGCATCTCCTGTCGAAAGATGAACACCAGCAGTGTGCAAATCATGATGAAGATGAAGGCAGTGAGTATGGCCACCAGTATGGGTATGTAGTCCTGTTTGGGCGGCTGTGTGAGGATCATTTTGGTGGAAGTCATGTTGCCATGAACGGACTCATTGGCATCTCCATCCCGCTCGGCATAGTTGAAGCTATTGTCCAGACCCAGCTGCATGGTCTGGCTACACTGCACTACGGGCAAAGAGTCGGCGGATGCGGCATAGATGGCCATTTGCACCGGTTGCTGTTGGGTGCCATTACCGGGCATCTCGCAGCGCAGCTTCTGACGATCCTGCACATACTCATGACGTCCCATATAGTCGCGCAGCTTGTCAATGAACTCGCAACGACAACTCCAAGGATTCCCAGCCAGGCGCAACTCATTGAGATAGCTGGGCAGGAAATTCCAGACAGCAAAGGAGCTAATGGCATTGTGATCGAGTCGTAGGATCTTCAAATGATACAAATGCGTAAAGGTGAGCGTGTCTATGGTGGCAATTGCATTGTGCTGCAGATATAGCTCCTGCAGATTGTCCAATCCCTGAAACTCATTGCCATTGAGGGCACGCAGTTGATTGTTCTGCAGCTGCAACACCTCCAACTCCAACAACCCATAGAATGTGCGATTGTGCAGCGTCTCGATGCGTGAGTGATTCAAATGCAAAACCTTCAAGCGTTTGCGACCAATGAATGCATGACTTTGCAGCTCGGTGAATGTATTACCATCCAGATACAATTGCGTGGCATCCATGGGTATGTGCGAGGGCAAGGCACGATCGTAGGTGGCGCGACTGCAGTCGACAACATTGGAGGTCCAGGACTGATCGTGATAGCAGGAACAACGGTCGGGACACTCCATTTTGCAGTCGCAGGCCTGAAAGTCACAGCAATGGCAGAGGGCAAAGCAATGCGATTCGTATTTGCATAGAAAGTCATTGGACTTGGCCTCAATGAGGGAGACGTGCGTGGCGCCGCGTGCATACGACAATTTGCAATAGATCTGATCGAGATCCATGAGCTGCGGCTGGGTGCGTGACTCCCGATTGATCTTTTGCAGCCAATCGAGATTGCAATCGCATTGGTAGGCATTGTGGCCAATGTAGAACTCGGGTATCTCTCGATCCTCGGCAATGGGGGATAAACGCAATGCATTTGGCTCCAATGTGGTCAGCTTGTTGCGTATGAGATCGACGCGTGTGAGATTGGGCTTCTTAAAGAATGTATAGGGCTGTATCTTGCTTATCAGATTGTCATTCAGATACAGCACCTCCACACTGTTCGGTATCGAGCTGGCCGTGATCTCTGTCAGCAAATTGTAGCTGGCATCGAAGGTGCTCAGGCTCAGTTCGCTCTCGATCTCAAAGTAGTTGCCCAACTGAGCAATTCGATTGGCACGCACATCCAGCCACTGCAGACCGGTCGGTATATGCGAATAATCGAATTTCTCCAATCGATTACCCGAGATATTCAGCCACACCAGGTTGGGCAGATCCATAAACAAACCAGCAATGCTCTTCAATTGATTACCATCCAATCGTATGGCCTGCAATTGACTATTCTTCTGCAGAGCACCCGCCTCAATTGATTTTAGCTTATTTCCCGATAGATTCAGTATTTGCAGGGAGCTCATGCGATCAAAGACGCCTCGGCGTATGTGTGTCAGTGAATTCTCTGTCATTCTCAAGCCATACAGATTTTCCAGTTGTGTAATGCTCGTATTCTCAATCTGACTTATCATATTCTCGCCCACATCCAGAGTTTTTAGCAGGGGCACATGAGCCAGTGCCTCGGGTACCGACTGCAACTTGTTATCATTCAGATGCAGATCTTGCAGTTGACTGCAGTTGATCAGGGCACGCTGATCTAACCTGGACAAACGGTTATAGTCCAGAGACAGCACCTGAAGATTGTGTAGACCCTGCAAGGTGCGTTGTTCGATCACAGAGATACGATTGTTGGACAAGATCAGCGTGTGTAGATTGCCAAGATCGGCAAAAATCCCAGCGGGTAGTTGATCAATATAATTCTCCTCCAGTTTTAGTATTTGCAGACTGGCCAAGGGCCGAAAGATATGGGCTTCGAGGCGACTTATCTTATTCGCCGACAGATCCAACATGACTAGCTGCTTAAGGCCCACAAATGTTGCCACATTTATCCACTGCGAATTGAGTTCATTGTTGGCCAAATCGAGCACCAACAACTCGGAGAGTTCACCAAAGATGCCGGGCGCCAAGACATTAATGGAATTGTTTTTCAGATAAATCTCCTGCAACTGCTTCGTCTCGGCAAAGAGCTCCGGGGGCAGTGAGGTCAAGCGGTTCGCCGACAGATCCACAACACGCAGCGATATGAGACCCTCGAATGCCCGATCCGCCAGAAAGCTCATGCTATTGCGTGCCATATTCAAGTGGGTCAGACGCACCAGTGCCGATAACATGGCCGACGGCAAACTGACCATTTTGTTTGCACTCAAGTCCAGAGATTGTAACGTCGAGCCACAAACTCGCGACTTCCTCGAACTCAGCGAGGCACTAAAGTAAAAGTTGCTAATGTCTTGAATCTTGTTGTACGATGCATTCATATGTTGCAGCGACTTCAGCGGACACACCATGCCATCCGGTATAAGCCAAATGTTGTTAAGGCTCAAATCCAAGCGCTCCAGCTGCCTGAATTCCACAAAACTATTGGACGCCATTTCCAGTGACATGGTGGACCAATCTCCATTATGTGTACGTATCGTTAGATTTCTCAGCTCGTGCAGACCGCGAAAGGAGCCCTCGGTCAGATTGCCTAGCTTACAATACTCGATGGTGAGATCCCTCAGCTCCACCAGAGATCGGAAACTGTCGGGACTCAGGCTGCTCTGGAAGAACAACGCATCGTTGCACTCCAGACGCAATCGCACCGTATTGTGCGGCTGAATCACACTGAAGTTGGTGTTCTCCAGCTCCGAGTTGATCGTTCGCAGATGGCAGACCAATGTGATGTCTGTCTCCCCGCCGCCGGACCAGCGGCATTCGTCGGGCGCCTGGTACAATACTGTTTTGCTCAGCGCCGCCCCAAAAATGGGCATGACACAGCTGGCAATGAGGACGTAGAGCATGTGGCTAGCCAGCATGTTTAGCTTGTTTCTAGCCAACAACCACTAGTAGTTGATGCACTTCTTCTTGATGGGCTGGATTCGATTTGGATTTCGTTGTGGGGGGAAATCTGCAGTTTGTTCGTTATTTGCAGCCCATTTTGTGGATATTTTGAATATCTTTTATTTTATTGAGCTGTTTGCACAACACTCACACCACACCACACACACACACCATATAAAATAACAGCACTTTGGCTATATTTTATTGGATTTCTCTTGCTCTGAATTTTCTCAAATATTTTGTTGTTATTTTTAATTCAATTTTCTTGTTTCGCTGCTCATTCGCGCTGACCGTAATCCAAGTGGGGGGTGCGATTGCGATGTTTTTGTATTTTTTAGCTTTGATCAAAATTTTTTTTCTTTTTGTGTTTCAAATAACTTTTGAGCACTCCACTATATACTATTTCATTACGCGACTGTGAATGCGACTGCGTCTCATTTCATTTAACCGACAACGCGTGCGCTCAGCTCGAAGTCAACTCAAAAACTGATCGTAATGAGCGAACGTCAGAGAGCAGCAAGTGCCGCTGAGATCCGACAACTGAGCTCTCAGCATTGAGTGGCTCTCTTTTCACTCAAATTATGCCTTTGGGCGAGCACTCAATGAACACGCATACACAAAGACTGTGTGACCGTTGAGAGCATTGGGTGCTCAAGTGGTGCAAGAGGGAGAGCGAACGAGTATGGTGAGCAAAACAAACAACATTACTACACGGGGAGAGTATAGTGCAATGCAAGCAAACGCAAAACGCATCGCACAATAGAGGCGCAATGCACAGTGGGCTGAGTGTATGCACAATGTTCTATGTGTGCGAGTGTGGGCCGAGAAAAGGCCAAAACAGATAGCGTGTGAGAGTAGGAAGTGCTCAGTGTGTAAGATGAGGCAAAAAGTAGGAAATGAGATCAAAAGATAAACAGGTGATATTTCAAGCATCGAATTTGAGATGGATTTGTAAATAGAGAATGCAAAGATATGATAATGGTATGTCTGGATTAGTGTATCTTAAAGGCGCATCATTTTAGCAGGTAATCTGCTTGCTGTTTAAGTAAAAAGCAAGAAAACTTAGTGTAAGATCGGTTTTGTAGTTATATAGCTACTTGTTTGACTTATAAAACTAAATTAAACTTAGAAGACTCTTCATAAATTAAACATTAATCAATGTAACATATTATTAAATTGTTTTTTTTAACTGCTAACCTCTTATAAACCTTTAATGGAATTTATAAGCCTATTTTCAAAATGGAGCCATTAATTCGTAGACTGTGTAGTTTTTATATTTTGCTCCACTATGCACTGTGTGTCTCCCTTGTCTGTTTCGTTGAGCGTCAACGCCAAACGAACAATTTCCAATGAGACATTGACACTCGTCATACCGGTTAGACGAGTTTCCTTTGAAACAAACTCAGTCAAAACCAAATTGAGTGAGTTTCATATTCAGCAACTAAGCGTGAGAGTGCAAAGAGCGCAAAGTGCTGAATTGCGCAGACCAGAATTGAGTGCGAGTGCGAATGTGAGTGTGAGCACAAAAAGTGAGCGTGAGAGTGAGATCGTGTGATCTGCAGCGGCGGCTTAAGCGACGAGAGCAAAAATAATAATAAAAAATTATTGAAATCAATTGTTAATTCAGGCAATGTCAGTTTGATATACGCGCCGTACGTACGAACACACACATACATAAAAAATTGACTGATTTTTCTTGATTTATGAGAGCAGTTGTTGGGCCCTCAATTCTCCTCCCCGTCCCCATCCCCATCCCCACCGTTAACTGCTGATCGCTGATCGTTGATCGCTTGCAAAGACCTGACCGGCTGGCTGGCTGACTGACTGGACTGTGTGGACTGGGCTGGTCAATCAGCCAAGCTTGCAAGCTGGCCAACTGACAAACTGACGAACTGGCCAACTGTTGAACTGTCGATCTGTGTGCATTGCTTTGTTTGTTTAACGCGCTTACTCATTTTGATTTTTTTTGGAACAAAATGAAACGGAGGCTGATCTGTTTGCATGATCACTCCATATGACTTTAAATACACTTTCAAACTTTCCCAAAAACTGTTTGTCCTGTTTGTAGTAGTTTGTGTACCTGTTGACGCCGTTGAACCGACAGGTGCTGCTGATTAACCAAACACATCAGCCGGTTACCCAGTACCCAGTTCAAGTCGCAGTCTCAGTCTCAGTCCCAGTCTCTCGTTGGTTCAAGCGATGCGTATCTGTCAGCCAGCCTGTTAGCAGAGCAAAACAGAGTCTTGATCTGGGCCTCCTTAGCCTGTTCTCAGGAAAACCCACACCAACTGCAGGTAGCCTACAAATTGTTGAAAGTTGACCGTGTGCAAACATCTTCGGCATGTTCGTTCTCAGGTACATTTCACCCGGTATGGTATCTTTTTTGGCTAGGATTTTGTTACAAGATCAGAGCCGTTCTCAATTGTTTGTTCCTGCTTTAATTCTCTTTCTCATTCCTGCTTCTTCTTTCTTTTTTTTTGTTTTCATATGCCTTCTTTTGTGTCTTTTTATCGATCGATCAGGCCAGTTGGGTGTAAGCCAGGAAGTGCTACAACAAAATTAGGCTAAGGCCTTCTTTACATTGCACAATCTGTGCACAATGTCAGAAGATCCTACGGGCAAGGTAACCGTATACCGTATATCCCCGGTTTCTCTCTCTGTTTCTACCAGCATTGATTTGATTTGATTAGATTAGTTGAGTTCAGTAACATTTGCCTCGATGACGGATCACTGCCATTATTCTCAGTTCTTTTCCTCTCTGTCTCTGTCTACCTTCCGTCTTTCTCTCTCTTCGTTTCCTACACTCACACAGTTCACAATTTGCGCAAATTATATTTCTTTGTAATCGTTTCGTTTGTCTTGGGCTTTATTGTTGCCCAACCAACTCCCAAGTGTTGCTGCTATTCGTATATTGTAGGTGCATATTGCTCATTGGGTCACAGACAGAGTTCCCATTCCCCGACCCCGACCCCTTCCCAAAACCATTTCCCCTCACATTATGAGTCATATAATCTGTAGATATGTTTGTACTTCACCAGCTGCCGCTGTTTGCGAAAATTTACTTCGGAGTATTGTAATTGCTTTTGCTTTTTATCAATGACAATGAACGCTCCAACAAATTGTTGAACAATTCAAATCCACAAAGACAACCCTAGCATAGTCGATTGTCGCTGTTTGTTAAACTGATCTGCTGAGAATACGTACTGCTTGTTAGCTATTTAAAGCGACCCTAAAAGATACTGTCACATTGAACAATAAACACATGTGTTATGCTATCAACCAATTTTTTGCTTATGCCATAATTCACTCATAGATTTATATGTATTTTAACTTTAACTAGCAGGAGTTATGAATTATATAACTTTAAACCACAGAAGTTTAACATACTTACTGTCATTTTAGTAAGTTTAGAGCAATAGGCGATAATTGTTATAGAAAGTGTTAAATATTAATTTCATAACCGCTAAATAGCAGCCCACAGGCAACAAGATACTCTAATAAACGCTAATTAGTTGCTTAAATTTCATAATTTTTATTTTGTCAAGCTTTTAAATCTAAGTGAATAATATAATCCAAATTAACACGTAAAACCAATATAAACAAGGCAAATACCATAAATTCTATATATATAATATCATAAGAATTGTTATCACTTAATACACATCTGTTATAACTAATTCTCTACATATGAATTCAATATTATAAAACAGACATTAGTATAATATATCATTGATAAGCTAATATTATATTTCGCTGATTTGTATAAAATACTTTAATGATTTTCTAAATTTTCTAAAATTCTAAAACAAACAATTTAGAAGTATATATTCCTTTTCAAACTAGGCAAAAATAAGCTAAAGCTTCTATGTTAATATTCTTGATATTTTGTGGTATAATTTCTCATTTCAAAGAATTTCCTGTGCTGATAAAATAAAGAAAAATTTCGTAATTTCAATTAATATGTGTCATAGCAATGGCATTCTTCAGCATCCAGCATGGGTTGTCGAGTCAGCAAATGAATGAGTTCTTACAGCTCTATCTTAATACAGATGACTGTCTACCTTTCTCTCTCTCTCTCACTGGCTATTTCTATCTCTGTCTTTTGATTTCATACTCTACTACTCAGTTGTCTCTGTCTATTTGAATAAGTTGGCATTGTTCTTAATTATAAAGCGTTGTCATGTGAGCTTGCCATTCATTCATTCATTCAGTTTTGGCCTGAGATACATAGAACTTCGTCTGGCCGTCGACTTGGCTCAGCTGTTCTTTATGTTCTTTATGGCTTGACGCCTAATAAAAATTAATTTAATTTGTCTGTGTATTGTCAGAGTAACTCTGTGTGTGTGTGTGTGTGTGTGTGTGTGTAGTATCTTGTGGGTGTGCAGTTAACGCTTATGTAAACAGATTCACTTGCAGTTCTCTCGCTCATATCACATCGTATCTGCATGGGCAAAACATATTAATTAGCATTTCCAATTTCGTATGCATATCTTTTTAACTATCTCGTGATGCAACGTTGCACACACAAACACACATACACTCAGAGCACCCTGAGTGTATTCACATTCACATTCGCAATCGCATTCAGATTCTCAGAGTCTTGTTGGTCAGCGTATTTTATTATATTTTCTTTTCGCTTTTCGCGTCTGTGTTTTTTATACCCTCTGAGGGGTATATTGGGTTTGTCAGAAGTATGTAACAGGCAGAAGGAGGCGTTTCCGACCCCATAAAGTATATATATTCTTGATCAGCATCACAAGCCGAGTCGATATAGCCATGTCCGTCTGTCCGTCTGTGCGTCTGTCCGTCTGTCCGTCTGTCCGTATGAACAAACAGATCTCAGAGATGGTAAGAGCTACAAGTTCAAACATGGTCAGTATCGATCACATATTTAGTCAGGCAATACAAGAATCTTTTTTTTTTTGATGCCACGCCCCATTCGCCCACAATAAGCGAAAAACCAGACATACCTCGGAAAAAATACATGTTTTTTGCGAATATCTCGGTAACTATAATACGTAGGGACACCAATTTTGGCATGCAGGTTGCTATTTACAATATAAATATAATGCCATCAAAATTTATTGGATGCCACGCCCCCTTCGCCCACAATTGCGTTGAAACTTCGAATGCCTCTGGCTCACTTATTTCTTAACGTATACTTCTGTAACTTGGTGTATAATTAGAGACAAATAATATTAAGCAAAACTGAAAGTTGCATCAAAATCGGACTATAATTAAAAAAGTTTTTTATACAAACTTAAATTTTTATCGCAATAGCAGTGCACTGCTTTTGTTTACGCTGCAGTGTTTACAAGCAGTGCGCAAGCAGTGCTTGTGTACCTAAAACTTACTTAGTGCACTGCTTGTGTGTATAAAATTTACTCAGTGCACTGCTTGTAAGCAGTCTGAAATGAATTCATATAATTGGAAACGAAGCTCAGAGGGTATTCCACGGTCGGCATGCCCGACTGACATTTTCTTTCTTGTTTTTTTTGCCTGTTTCTGCATTTAGTATTTTGTTTAGTTCTTTTCATACGTTTATTGTACGTATTTTGTATTTGTATTTTGCCAGAGCTGCTGTCGGTTTGGCATTGCGTCTGACGCGACTTAACGAGAGCGTAAAAGCGAAAACATCAAAATAAATAGCTCAAAAAATTAACAAGACAGCGTCGCTTTTTGTCTGCTCTTGAGGCCCTGACTGGCTGACTGACTGGCAGACTGAAAGACTGGCAAACAGACAGTTGGACAGACAGCGCGCTGTGGCAACTAATCGAAACGCGTTGCAGCTGCCTCAACAGTCCCCAGTCCCTACTCCGACTCCGACTCCGACTCCAGTCTCAAATGGTTGCCTGCAAAGTGGTTGCCCAAGTTGTTGCACGACAAGAGCTTATAGATATTTTTAGGCGCGAGTGTTTACCTACAATGCGCTCTCAAAAACTTGGCAGCACGACTCAACTCAGTGCTAACTTGGCTTGGCTTGGCCTGTTGCCTGTTTCTTGGCTCTTTGGCTTTTCTGCGTTCCAACTGGACGCACATCGGAAAGTGGCCAAATGCAAGAAAGGAAGAGCTAAAGAGTTAGCAAGAGACGCATTGTCAGAAAACGCGTTGAGACGACACGGACAAACAGGCAGCTCGAACAGTGCAGTCAGTCTACGCTCAGTCTCTGTCATGCATTTCTATACAACTTACACTAAAAAAAAAATAGCTTCTAAAACACAAATATTTGTTTCAAAATTTGCTGCTTTTTCATTTCATATTCAATTCTTTAAATAAGATAAAATTTTAATTTAAAACTGAAATTTGGGGTTTAGAAATCGATTAACAAGAATACGAAAAAGTCCCCATTACTAAAATCAAGAAATATTATATTTGTGTTTGTAATAATGTTCAAATTTATAACTCTAAAAATTTACTTTTATTATTTTTGATATTTTTACGCAAGTCAGTAATTTTTAGAAGTTATTTAAAATGCTTAAAATTTTAAGAACACTATTTAAAATTAATTAAAATTATAAAATCTTTGAATGTTATTATATTTTTTCGACTTTAACAGCAAGCTTAATGTGAACTTTGCTCAAAATTTAAATTTAAGTACCCAATCTTTAATTTCTATTAGTGTACTCCGTTTGCCTTCACTCGTCTTTTGTTGTTTGAGCCAATTGTTAGCTGGTTCTGCCACAGGCAGAAGAACAGGAGCCAAGGCATCAGGATACATCGAGTAGCTCAACTGGTAGCTCTATATAATTTGATGAACAAACAACGACAGCAACAAAAACAGCCACGACAACAACAGTAACAACAACAACAACAGCAAATACAACCTTGATCTGACTAACAACCATAGCACAAACTGACAAACCATCAACATATGCAAAATGCGGCCAATAATAAATGAAACGCCCCGACTTATGGCCCCAGCTCAGCTCAGCTCAACTCATTCTTATAGTTATAGTAGATCGTAAAAAGACAGCCCACGACGTTATTGTCTGGGCGTAACGCACTTGAAATTAGCATAAGAAGTCCAAAGCTGAATCATTTCTATCCATTAGAATTAGTCAAATTATAGAACTGATTCACTTGCTAAATACGACTTGAATGGCAAATGGGTATGTCCAAATGGTATTCAATTCATTCAGAATTAACAAAGGGTTCACCACAAGTCACTCACACACAAACACAGGAAATGGGGTAGTATATACATAGAATATATATATAGTTAAGACTGTCTGCTATATGTAAATGTCGTTATATAAGAATAAAGTCTATAAATGCCGGCGTTCGATTCAATTAACTTGTCGCCATTTGATGATCTGGAACTGAGCAGCTGTCGAGACCGTTCAACAAGATGAGATCAGTAAGCATTAAATACATGTTATTTATTGAATTTTCAAGTTAATTTATTGTATTACTCTTGACTAAAAAAATCAACATTGTTGTGTGCAATATTTTATGAAACTAATGATATAGTAAATCAAACTATATATATTGTATTTAAATTAAATTTATGCGGCCTTTAAGTTAAAGAAAATTCAATAAGGCTACCTTCCGATATTACCTAATATAGAGGCATATCTGTTTGAAAAAAAAGAATATATATAAGAATTATTATGTGTTATGGGTGTAAAATCAATAAATATATTACGTAAGGACTTCTTGAAACTGTGCCCCAACTATAACATAAGAAACCTATAAGTAAGACTTGATTCACCAATGATTTTCTGATATAAAAATTGATATATTACAGTATTTAATATATTAAGTGCATAATTTTAATAACACTTGTATCAGTTGCTCAGTATACTCTAAATAATTGTTAATTCAAATAATTTAATGTAAATTAATTTAAATTTCCAACCACCATAAGCAAATGAAATTAAACTCTAAAGTATATAACATTAAAATAAATGTTATATGCAGTTAGTTAAATGAATTTGATAAAATTCACATTAATAAGCCTAATCAGATGCCTCCACAACTCTCAATACTTAGTTACACAAAATTTCACACCATGTGCATGGAAGAGACAAAGTGAAATGCCTAATTTCGATTTTTCTTCAGAAGGTTCTTCAAAAGAAGGTGACCCAAATAGGCAAATGGTTAAAAAGCCCAAAAATCTAATCAGCTGAGCCACCAATCTACCCACAATCTAAAATAATGAGCGGTCTCCGACTCTTAAAGTGCACTATATCTCACTAATATGTCATCAATTTGCAACTAAATGCAATCAAAAGTTAAGAAAACAGCGTCAAAACTGTTAACGATAGATAAACCAAGAATGAGTGTGGTATGTGGAGAAGAATAAACCGAAACGATCAACTGACTGAATCACTTTTTAAAGTTCCATAGACACACACTAGTTGATGAGTGCCCAAAGTGAACCAAGATCGAAATCAAAAAAACGGATCGCAGATTAAATTACCATGTTTGTTCTTTTGCCTCTCGCTCTCCATCACCCTCAACTCATTTATCTATCCAATCTGTCTATCTCTGTCTGCTCTGTCTTTTTGGGATTGTGAAGATTTTTCTATTTTTTTGTTTTTTGTTTCAACTGCTAATTAAAAGCGAGTAAAACACAGTCGAATCAAATAAATTTCTAGCTCAAAAAAGGGTAATAATTTCACAGACATTTCACATAAATAACATCAATAGAGCGCACCGGGCTAAGAGAGTTTGGTACTTCTCAGAAACGTGGGCCAAACGTTTTTCTAAACATTCTTTTTGTTTCGGTTTTGGTATTTGTTTTCTTGACTCTCTTCTCCCTCTATTATTTTTTCTTTCGTTTTTTATCTAACACCAAAAAAGAAATGAAAAAAAAATGTATAAGAAACATCATTAACATGTCGTAGATACGAGCAGAGATTCGAGTTTGATTCTTTTGCTGTATTTTGTTTTATATCTAACTGATTAACAATCGACAGTATATGTTCTTCTTTTTTGTTGTTGTTGCTGTGATGTGAAATGTTATTGGTGCTGTTGTTGTTGTTATTGTTGCCTCATATCAGTCAGTCAACGCGTCGCAGCTCAGTTTGAGTGAGGTTGCAGTGCCCCGCATAGACTCAAGATCTTCAACTTGTACCTCGATTCCGATCGCTGTTCAATCGAGTACTCGTTGCTCCCTTTGGCAACCCCTCGGCGCAATCGTGTGAAGCTGCATGGTCCATTGGAGTAACTTGTATCTGTAAATTTCAACTGTTGCGTGGAGAGGCAGCAGCAGGTTAACACGCCAGCGCAGGTTAAACTGACCCGAGATCGGACCGCATCTCTTTTGTGTGTGCGGTGGTGTGCGGTTGTGTTGTTGTTGCCTTGGCCCGAACATTTTTGATTGCTTTTTTAATGTTTCCAATTTATACGAATCATTGTTGTTTCTTCTCTCTTTTTTTTTTTTTGGTGTTTGTTTGCTACGAGAGTCCATAATTTAGCCAGCATACGTACAACAGCAACTACAAACTGTAGGAAAAATGCTGAGAAAAATTACAAAATAAATAGCAGAGTGCAGAGTGTGTGTTCGCAGCAAACTGCCATCTCTTTCTATTTGCCATGTTGTTCACTCATTTCAAATGTCATAAAGTCAAATGCTTTGTCGGCATTCACTATTCGCCATTTGCCATTCGGTATTCGGCATCAACATCAACATCAAAATCGACATCGGAATCATCGGTCGCATCGATTTCAGTTACGCATTGCGGGCAATGTTTTTAATTAGACAGTTTTGATGTTGCGTCAATTGTCGCAATTGGCACAAAAAGGGGCAAGCAGTCTTTGCAACAAGTTGGCTGCAACTTAGACGCCTGGGCCTAAAAAGGCGACGACGTTGTCGCCAACTTTGGCCAACAAATCTGTGTCAAGCCATGGGCAACAATCAACATTCAACATCATCAAACACAACAACAACAGCAACAACAGCGAACAGCAAACGGCAAACATTCAATATCAAACATTGAACGTGCAACAAACAACAACAACAACTGCAACAAACAGGCAGAGGCAGCAGCAGCAGCAACAGGCGGATGATCTGAAGCGCGACAAGTGATTGCCATCAGTTGTCAGGCCGCTATCGTTGATCACAATGTCAACAGCAGCAGCAACAACAACAACAACAACAGGCACTCAGTCAGTCTGGCGGCAGCATATTCCCGTGGGGAGCTGCATTTAAAAGGCATTTAAGCCACAAAAATCTCAAGACCAGCAGCAGCAATATCAACTGTTGCCGCAAACAATTACAACAAGTGAAATCCCATTTGTCTGACGAATAATTTATACACTACTTTGTTTAACGAAGCTGCACAAGAAATTCAATTTATTGGACTATTGTTGGAAGTCAAAAGCAAAGCCATTTAATATTTTTAAAAAGTTTTTCAATAGTCGAAGCAAAAATAAGTCGAAATTAAAAGCTTTTAAGATTTTGATGGTAAGTTTTCAAACGCTGGTTGCAAGCTTCAATTAAGTTTGATTTAATTTAATCTAGTTAGCAATTCTAAAACTAATTTAAGAAATTTTTAAAAAAAATTTGCGTTAAACAAACAATTTTTAGTTCTAATTAAGCTTTCTGAAATTTTTAAAATATATTTTATTGTTTATTTTGGACGATTTTACACATATATGTTTGTTAGCTTAAATGGATCCTACTCTTTTTATTTTCTAAAGTTAATTTCATTTATAATGTATAAAAAGGCAAACAACTGAATTTAAAACTCAATAAATTAGTTAATAAATAAATAAACAATTCAATAAACTTATAAATATTTTATTTTGAAGCTCTTAATTATCTCGGCCGAACAATATGTCTAATTCTCACAATATTTCTATGGCATAAATCCTTGAATAATTTTTAGCTATATTCACGAATATTATAACAGTAATATATTCTAGCTGCATTTAAAGTAGTTATAATACTCACAAATATTCAAACAGATATATATTTTACATTAAATGAATTTACTGCTTACTTTATTTTAAGCAATTTATAGATTTATATTGTAAATGCATAAACTCAAAGAAAATTTCATTTCTTTTAAGTGAAACCAAGTCTGAATACTTTATATTTCGCATTAAAAACTGAACAATCAAGACACACTCGCTTGCTTATATCGAACAGTGTTGATTAATGAAGACGTACTGTAATTGTGTGATAATTAAATGTACTCTGTGCTCTGACTGATGTATCTGAAGTGATGCTGCTCAAGTGCATATTGTAACGTTAAATGTTTAATTGCACACACTTAATGACAAAGTTATGATACCCCTTTGGCAGCAAAAGGGTTGCTGCAAATGCCACAATAAAGCTCGAAGACGCCGCCGTCGCCGCCTGCTTCATTGCTTCTGCTATTGTTGTTGTTGTTGTTGTTATTGGTATCATATCTGGCAGCGCTGTAGCAGAAGCTTTAGCTGTTTTAGCAGCTGGGAGCCAACTTTCGTGACATGACAATTTCGATGACGACGATGATGAGCTCAAGAGAGTGTGAGCGAGAGAGAGAGAGAGATAGAAGCTGATCAAGATCAAGGCAACTGCAGCGATTGCGACTGCATGATGATGTTGTCGTTGACAGTGACGACGACGCTGACGACGCTGACGATGTGGATGAGATTGAGAATGACGATGACGATGACGACAACGACGCACGTTGACGATATGATAGACGCACTCATCACATCAGATCACATCACATCATCAGGCGGGACGTGCGCGTTGATTGTCACATGGGCTACTGAAGTTGAAGTTGAAGCTGAACTTGAAGCTGAAACTTGGTTCGGACAGATAGAGAGAGAGAGAGAACTGTAGCTATGCGGCATGCAGCATGCGGCGGCATGTGGCATGCGGGCTCCACTCAACGTTCAACGAAAATTGCAATTTGCCGTCATTTTGTAATGAGGGAGCGCCGACTTCGTCGTCTTGGTTGACGCTGCTCGAAATTATGGCAAATTGTTTATGGGGTGTTTAAATGGCCAGCAATGTTGTTGTTGTTACTGTTGTTGTAGTTGTTGGTGCTGCTGTGGCAGCAGCTGCTGTTGTTGTGGCAAGTTAGCTATGCGAGGCGAAGCTATAATTTTATTTGTAAATAAATTCACGAAAAACCAACAACAGAGCTAGTGCAAAGGGACTGAATGTGTGTGTAGGAGATGCAGAGTGAATGATAGAAAGAGAGAGAGAGAGGGAGAGAGAGAAGGTAGATAATAGTGGACCCGCCTAACGCGCGCTCAGATCATTAATCATTTGCTCCCTGGCAGCGGACAGCAGCAACGCCTGCAAGAGTCAAGAGAAATATATATACATACTAAAACCAGGGTTCCACTCTCTCTCTCTCTCTCACTCAGACTCTCTTCGTACCTAGTTTGAGTGCGTGTGTATTTAACTAACTCATTATAAATAAGCTGGAATCCCTAACATGCAATTAAATAACGTGGGTCTAATCCTAATGAGACGACAGGCACTATGTCATGTAGTTGCTGCTGCTGCTGTTGCTGCTGTTGTTGCTGCTGCTGCTGTTGTTGTTCACGTTGTTTTGCTATTCCCTGTTTTCTAGTCGGTCGGGAATAAACCCAGCTCCCAACTTGGCCATGCAACATTTGCGTTTGCGTTTGCGCATTTCCATTTCCCGTAGCCGCAACACAAACCATGCCACGCATGAGTGAAAGCTGCGATTTGGAGAACCTAGCACACAGAGAAAGGAATAGTTTCAGAAAGAGAAAGACAGAGAGAGAGAGAGAGAGAGCGAGATAGAGAGCTAAAGAGAACACGTGTTCCAAGCCAATTGCAAAAGGCATGACTTATAGACAGCTCGATGTCTGCAACAAAAACCCAAAATTAATCATATTTTGAGCTGAAAATATTGTGGCTTCCCATACATGTGTGGTGCTTTCTGTGTTGCTCTGTGTGGTGTGTGGGCATTCTAGGAAAGCCAAAACGATGATTTCAGCAGCAGCAGCAGCGAGTTCAACGACAGCATTTCTACTTCATCGTCTTTTGAAATATATATGTACAATACTATAAGTATATCAGTTCCATTATCAGCTGCTAGAGGAAGTGATCGAATTTCTGACACACAACACAACTTTTGTATACAAGTTGATTTCGAAAAGTGAATGAATGATCGAAATGTTGTTGGGTTTCTTCTCTCGTCTGTTATGACAAAGATAGTTTTAATTGACATATAAGAATTTGATAATTGGATGACCATCTATTACGTTTCATATATAATAATCAATTTCACCTGCCATTAAATCAAAGATGTTGAAAGTGAAAGAATGAGATTTGAAAAGAAAATACCAAATAAAATCTTTACTTTTATAATGAGCACTCAAAACTATATTATAGCATTGTATATTTAAAAATTAAAGCTTTTAACTTATACTGAAGATTGCTGAAATTTAATAGACTGAATTAATATTTGTAAGTAAATCTATTTCTTCTTAAAGAATAGTTTTAGAATTAAAGTTTGAAAAGAATAAATTAAGACATAAGCTAACAGAAGTATTTAAAAAACATTTCTATGATTTTTATACAGTTTTAGGTTGTTGGTTACATATTTTGTTTGATTTTAAAACTAAACTAAATTAATCCTTATAATACACATATGTTTCCGAACTATTTCAGTAGTTACTTTAAAAAAAAAGAATGTTTTTCAATGCATTCTTACTAAACTAAATTAACGACGACTCGTCTACTTCTTAAGTAGTTCCTTTGAAGCATAATACAAATATTTTTCAGTACATTCATTGATCCAGTCAGAAACAGCAGTACTAAGTACCTTTCAGAACTACTTATTAAGCTCATAAATGTTGCAATTGCCCAAGATTTCAGTTTAAGTTCAGTACTAAAGCTATGTATATCCCTGTGTGTTAACTGTTTGTTGGTTTTAGCACTGAATTCAGTCTAAATCCATTCTTGGTAAGAGCACAACAACAAAAACGAGTTGGCATTTTATGTTCTCACCTGTAATTAGGACTGGCTAACCTCCAGACAATACAGCCACACAATACTATGCTGTTCAGTAGCTTATGTTGATCCCTGTACCGTTCAACCCACGCACAACGGCGCAAACTAATGAGTTGGTGTTGTAACCCTCGCAGTTTAGAGGCCTGTCAAATTCCTAGGAAAATCTTTTATGATCTCAAGCAAAAGACGAATGTGTAATACGAAAGAATGAAGGAAAAAAAACCCCCTTCTGCTACGAACAGCACACTCTAATTGCTATGGCCACCATTTTAAAGTGGAGACGAAGGGCTATAAAAGTTATAACCGCAGGATTTTCACTGTCAGCACAGCCATTAATCCAGTCGGCAGGCTGCACAGACGGGTTTCTCTCGCGTCTAGCTCTCTAACTACTTGGGTAACGCCCTTGTAAAGTTCTCAACTTGAAATTGGAACTGCTTGAATGTGTCTGTCTGGCTGAGAGTGGCTTTGGTGATCAGTGCAGACCATTGACACCGCTGCTTGTTGGTTCTAATAATTTCGTTCATTATGAATTAATTTAATTTTGAACAACCAACGCGACTCTTATTGGGGGACAGGGAGTAGTATAAAGCGTGGAGCATGGATCGGTGAGAAAGAGTGAAAAGGTTGCCCTCGAGAGCACTACGGGTGGGCGCCACGGATTGTGTCAAAGATATGTGCGACGCATGTGGCGCAAAGTTCCGCCAAATGCACAGTTGGTAGTCGCTGCGGTTCACTCATTGGAATTGGAATTTTTATACCCGAATTATATATAACCCATTTTCTACAGGTCTTTCTTTTAGGTAGTAGCGTCGTTTTGGCCTGTGAGACTACAAAGATATACTATACTTATATATAAATGCTCATTCCGAAAAGGTCAAACGCAACGCAAAATTGGCTCACAGAAATGTTATGGAAAAAGAGTCACAGATGATAGTTGTATTAGTTGTATGTAGCTGTTGTGGCATGGGGCAACAGCAGGGGCAAGTCAGCCAAAAGTTTATCAGAGAAGTCGTTCTCAATGTCTGTACCAGAAACAAACGGCAGACAGGCAACGTTGCGTGTCTGTACGGCTTTGACCCAAAATAAAGTTGGCATTTTGAGTGTTTTATTGCATGGACACAAGTTTCAAGCAATCAACAAAGCGACTGATCAAATGCAAGATCATACCAATGGACAGACCCATGCCATACATACACTCAGTTCTCAATTCTCATTCGCAGTCGCAGTCGCAGTCCCAGTCCCAGTCGCACTCGCAGTGAGAGAGAAATATGTTTATAAACATGCACATTTGGCACGCGATCATCAATTTTCGATGCCTACAACTGCGTACTTTAAGATACTTTTACCATTTACCATTTTAGGCCCTCAACAGCTCCTCTCAACGTTATCACTGTGCAACAAAGATGATTTAAAGTGTTTTTTCTCTCTCTTTCGCTCTCCATCTCTCTTTTCTCATTCGTTTATTTGTTTTTTTGTATTTTCTGTTGCAACATTTATTTTTACGCGATGAATAATGAGAGGAGTTGCAACTAAACATTTTTCACTAACTGAAAGTTGTTTTTAGTTGTTGTTTTTTTGGTATTCAAATACTTGGAAATAATTTGAGGTGTTTTCTGTTGTGCCAGTTTTGAGTAGATGAAAGAATTTCTTAATGAAAGCAATTATTACAATTTTTCAAACAAATTTGAAAGCAAACATAAAGTAACATTAAGAAGAAGTTTAAGTGTTTTTAAGTTTTCGTAGTCTTTAATTCATTTAAAATTATATATTTATGCACTAAATCCTATAAAATATAAAGTAGAATAAAGATTTTTAATTTTTATGTATCATATTTGAAACACTTTTATATAAGGTTCATATTAATTTTTGATATTACTATAGAACCTCATTATAAATTGGTAAACATTTTATTAAACTCACGAAAAAAATACTTCAATAAAGAATATATTAAGTTTTCTACTTATAAAATATCTATGAGTTCTTCAACAATATTTAGCAAATATTTCAAACTGTATTTTTTTAAAAGTCTATTTAAATATACATATTAACTTAGCCCAAAAAAATCTGTTTTAAATAAAAGTACTTGTTAATTCACTACAGTCTCTTACCCACTGACAGCAAATCTCATTATACATTAAGAAATTTCCGTATATGTCGTTTTTAAATGGCTATCTTCCAGAAAAGATCTCTCAAAACAACATTGAAATGCCAAACAAAAGGAAATTGTATAATGCTCAGCAGAGGAACCTGCCATAGCATATTAATTAAAGTTTTAGTTTCTGCAAATTCATCATGCTTACACACTGGTATTATTATTGTGTTCCACAGGTTATTCTTAGAGAACACACTCTCAAGGGAGTCAGTAAACCCAGTTGATGCGATGTGTAGTGTATAGTGTATAGTGATCAGAGATTGCTAGCCAGTTAGATTCCATAACGTTTGTTGTCTAGTGTTGATTCTATACCTTAATTGTTACACAATGATCGAGCTGAATCTGCGGCTCGTTGATTCCCAATTATAAAAGCCGATTAGATAACCAACGAGCCCAAAGCGAGCCTCAAACAGCGAGTGGCCCATCATCATGTTTTATTATGCCAGGCAGCCTCCTGTTGTCCGTGTGTCGGTGCTGTTTTTGGATTATAATACCAAAGAACAACAACAACAAGCAGTGGAGGGGTAACAAACAAAAAAAAAAAAATAAAGTTTCGACTCATTCGCTGCCATTTAGAGCAACAATAGGAGACCGGCAAATGTAAACACCGAGCAAGAGAAGAGCTACGGATCGATACGAAAATGAGCAATAACCAAAAACTGTACCCAACTCGGACTACGGACTGCGGAGGGCCGGAGCAGCAATCGATCGACCTTCTCTACTACAACAGCAGCAGTGGCAACCAAACCACCAGCAGCCGCAGCAGCAGCAGCACCACCACCACCACCAACAAGCCAACAAGTATACCCAAATATGCGATCATTACTCATGCGCGATTTCACAATAAATCAACGAGACGTGTTCACAATAATTTTATTCAACTTATTTTCTTGTCGGTTGGTCTCGGCCCGGTCTGGTCTCTGGTCTCGTTTGTGGCTCACTGTGTTCTCTCGCTCTCGCTGTCTCTCTCTATCGCTCACTGTGTGTGTGTGCCGATTGTTATTAACTGTATCTATGTGTGTGTGTTGGCCAGCTAAAGGAGCGCAGGCTTTTATGTTGTTGTCGGCGGCGTCGGCAACAATGAAACCGTTTTTCGTTACGACCATCGGGAATGTGTTGCTAAATATGCAAAGCGAGTCAGTCCACATCGACATCGACATCGGCAACAGCAATAGCAATAGCAACAGCAACCAGACATTGCATTGGTCGACTCACTGCATCGGCAGCAAAACAACCTGGTGGCTATAACTATGACTATGACTCTGACTTGGTGGCGTTGGCGTCGGCGTCGACTTCGTGATGTGACGCTTCCCACTCTCTATCTATCTGTTAGTGGCCCATTGCCGGACCGCTCTGGCGCTTTGGCTCTGCTCTGCTCGGCTCGGCTGGCACTAAGTGCAACTATTTTCATGTCGCGGATCGTGATGAAGTTAGGTGCATGGCCACGCAATGGGGCATCCAGCATTGAATGCCTCCATGCCTCCATACACACACACACAAAAGAAGAAGCTACACGATTTAATTGTTACGCACATTGACAGTCAGACAGAGAGGCAGAGAGAGTGCAACAGGAAGGAATACTCTTATTGCATTGTTCCCCAAAGCTGTCTTTAAGTTTATGAGCACCCCAAAAAATATGCAAAATTGTGTGTAGTCTAGGTTTGTTTCGTTTGTTTTTTAAGATGCCCTTTAGCAGTGACTGAGTCCAACGATGAGATTGTTATGTTAGCCACAAAGCCAAACAAACAAACCAACATACAATTGTTTCTTTCATTAAATGAAGGGTTTAACTAACTACTAACTAACCAGTTGTGTCGTGAGTTTTGTTTTGGCAAATATACTTAGCTTTTCGATACTGCCAAATGATAGATTTTGTTATGTAAAATATTTAAGCAGCGCTTATGGACTGCAACACATTTAAATTCATGAATGTAAAATGGCATATTTGCTAAAGCAAACTTGATAGATATACCTAAATATTATAAAGAAATCATCAAAATAGTTGGTAATTTTAAGCACTGCTAATGCAGACATAGTTTAAAGATTTTAATCATTTTAAGTTCATATATAAAAATATATATGCAAAATTATTTCTTGCATATAAAACTTCTATAATCTTTTTAATAAAAATTCGAATATAGAAAAATATATCACAGTGGCACATTCTCATTTTGAAATCAAAGAGTAATAGCTAAGCAACTAATGGCTTTAAAAATTATGAGATAAAATCAAATAATAATACAAAAATTTTTCACATTCTGGTATATAATATATATAATCATATAATTAAATAATAATAGAAGCATTCATTACTTTCTCATGCTTCTGATACAGTTTATTGTGAAGCAGTGTGAACCCATCATAAGTAAAAAAATATTCTTAGCTTCGTTTGATTAGTTAAAAATCAAACTGTAGTCTTACATGCTACAAAACTCAATCGTTTCATAAATCAGTCAACAAACATAAATTAGAATTAGCTTAGCTAACTTTCCATGATCTCTTTATAGAAGGAATCCTCTTAAGAAAGAGAAATTTGTCAAGCTTGCAACTGGTTGGAGTTGTGTTAATTAAAAAAATGCTGCTTATAAATCAGAAAAGTTTAACATTATGAGCGTGTTGCAAGAACAGAATCTGAAGTAGAAAGAGGGAGGGGAGCTAAACAAAAAAGTTGGAGGGGGAAGTAGAAGAAAATAAAAAATGGAATAATCTGTCAGCAATCTGTGCTATGCGGCACTTGTGTAAAGGGCATTGGTGGCTTCGTCGTGTCGCATAGTTTGCATTTTGAACATGTTTTTATAAATAACGCTAAGGAGCGAACGAAGCTCGACATCGACTCGATGATGTCGATGGCAGTGTGGATGGAAGTGGATAAAAAATGGATGGAGGCACTGTCAAATAAACGAAGTGCGATCCACTTGGAATAATCCTCTCGCTGTCGCTCTCGCTCTCTCACTCTCAGTGACTGTCTCTCTCTCTTTTGGGGGTAACTAAGTAAAGCGCAAAACATGGATTTCGTTTTAAAAATCGTGTCTTGTTCTTGCCACGGTCAGGCCAGCAACAAAAAGGGTAGCAAGAATATGCTAAAAGACCAAGACAGCAGCTTAAGGAGAGAGAGGGGAGTGCGGCGGACGTTGACTTAGAACGCAGATCGACGGCAGTTTTGGCTGCCTCAGTCACAGCCTCTGATGACTATGGCTAATATGCATGCAATCAGCCAAGAAGTGTGGCCAGCGGTTAGTTGCAAGAAGCAAGGGGGTGTTACGCCGTGTTCCTTACTGGAGGCCACGAAAATATGTTAGAAAACGGTTGCCACGCAAAAACCAATAGATCAGGCAACAAGTTTTTGTTGTTGTTTTTGTATTTTCCCCCCCCTCCTTCCTGCTGCATGACACATATTTTTGCTTAACGAATGTCACATGGGCACAGCAAGCAGATGCGACTGCCTGGAATGGATTGGGTATAGAATGGGAAATGGGTATGAGAATGGTCTGGGAGATGCCTCAATGCATTTAGTACATTCACTCAGTCTATGTGTTGGCTCACGTACGTGTTGCATGTTGTTGTTGTTGCATGTTGTTGTTGCTGTTGTTGTTGTTGTCAAGCCAAACTGCTACTGTCAAAGTCACGTTTTAATGTAACGTTCGGCTCGATTCGGTTGCCTGAAATATTGAGATTGAGTTACGAGCAGCCAACAACTTTTGTCAACACGCGAAGCTGCATAAATGCCGCTTAAATGGCATAAAATATGCATATGCATTTGCCTAGGACTGGAAGCCAGGTTGCAAGTAGCAAAATAGCAAGCAGCAAGTTGCAAGTTCCTAGTTTGCAACTTACCTGGCCAGTTATCGCAGCGCGTTCAACATATTTCAAAGTTACACGACTGACGACTCGACTCAACCGACACGCCCTTAGTTAGTTAGTCGACTCTCTTCTCTGCCCCACCATCTGTCCAACTGTCCAGCTGTCCAACTGTCCAGCCGTCCAACTGTCTATCTGTCAGCCTTTCAGTCAGTCGTCTGCCTCAGCTATGTGGCCAGTTTCCTGTTGCTGTTGCAGTTGCAGTTGCTACAGGGCCAGCCTTTCTTACATTTGCCGTACCATGTTTGCCGCACTCGAAATTCTTTGTAATTTGCGTTTTTCACACCCATTTGATGTAGCACCAAGTTTTAATCTTAATCCCTGCCACCGAAATTGCTAACTACTCATAAATACCACAACTGGCCCTAAGACAAAAGGGTTTAACTGTCAGTTGGCAGTAAAATAGCAACACCAACACCTACCCATAAATCGATGTGGTTTTGCCAAGAAATGCCTTTGTCTTACTCTGCAGACACTTTGGTTGGGGAAAATCTGTCATGTTTTTCATGTTAGTCAGGGTAAATGCTGATAAAGATACATTAAATAAAGATATAATAGAACTTCAAGTTAATTGTAGGTTTCCACAGAGCAGAGCGTGTATAATATTTACATTGAGAAAAATTAATAAGAAATTGCTTTGGAAGATGAGAGAAGGAAATGAAGCAACAAAAGGATTAATATCATCTGTTAAAGTATTGAAACCAAAGGGTGATGATTAATAGCATTAAAAGAGTTAAGTGAGCAAATGAATGAAACAAAGAAAGAGAGGGGGAAGACGAGAGAGGAGAAAGAAGTTAGAAAAAGAAGCGAGCCCCTTAAGGGTTATGAAATCTTTATTTGAAAAGAGTTTGAAAAATAAAGACAGCAAATGAAATGGAAATCAAATAAATTGAATAAAAGAAGCTCACAAAGTTAATTGTTTCTTTTTTCTAAAAAATATATATATCGCAAATATGTACATAAATAAAATATAAATAAATTTAAGAGTTTAGAATTAAGTAGAAAAAAATTTTATTTTTATTTAAAATACCCAGATAAAAATAAATTTTTAGTTAACATGAATTTTTTTTAGTAAACAAAGATTTATATACCAAATTTCAAGCCAAGTTACTAAAAAAGCTTAACACTCAACGTGTTTAGTAAGAACTGCTAGACTTTTTCTTCCAGTGCACTTGCTAAAATTTTGTTAACAGCTGAATCAGAACTTGTTTCAAGTTTCATACGAAATATTGGGCATTTTGGCCAATAATAAATAAAGCCCAAAATTTGTATTGGTCGAAATTTTAATTCTATATGTCGACCATTGATTAAACGTTTCATTTTACACGAAAAATTTATTAGCTCAATAATGCTTTTTGTAAGCAATGTGCACAGTTGGTATTACCAAAATGCATAACACGATTATTAACCTCTGAGTTATGGGATTATTTATAGCATAACAAAATTGCTTAACCTCTATTTAAATGCCAGTCGGTTATCGGAAAATTCCAGTCCCGTTGATTAGATGTCCAAAGTGTTTGCACACTACTATTATTATAATGGCAATATGATTTGCCAACCAAATTTATTTATCCATGTAGCACATGACTCTACAAACTATGTGTATCTTGGCCAATTTAAGAGGCTCATCAATTGCTTTGTCAAATGTAAACCGCAAGCTAAAAACCACTTTTCAGCCTTCAATCCGCGCCCGGTTATCAAAAGCAATTTTCAATGGGATGGGGACAGGGGAGTGCAGAGTGTATAGGAATTTAGCTTCAACTCTCCATATAGCCCGCAGCTGATAAAACTCAATACTTTTGTGTGTTTATGGCCAATCAGAAATCATGCCCAAGCCCACCTCAATATGCCTACTATATAGTATATATATTGTATATGCATAAAGAGCAGCTTCTGTCGCATGTGTTACCCTTCTAGTATGTACGTATGTACATATATGTATATCCCCTTCTCTCTCTCTAAATTTCTGCCCTGCTATGGTCAGTGTCCCCCCGAGTGAAAACGAGTGTCATTTTTAGCCAATTTCGCTGCGTTGCGGTTGCGTGGCATGAAAACTCAATGGACTGGACACGAGCGCCCATCCATGGACCAGGAAGGAAGGCAGTGAGGCAATGAGTATGAAAAAAAAAGTGCGAACGCGTTAACTACATGGCGTCGCCAATCTTAGCTGGAAAACGTACGACAAGACAAGACAAGCCAATTGCAGTCAGTTGCTGGAGATGGAGCTGAAGAGCTCTACGTACACCATAAGCTATAGTTAGCAAGAGAGAGAGAGAGAGAGGTAGATAGACAGTAAGACAGCGAGAGAGAGAGCTGGGGAGCATACAGTAGCGCCTGCGGGCCAATAAGTGTGTGAAATAAACAATGTGCACACGTAGCCGACGTCCAATGGGTTCTTCGTGTTGGTTGTACATTTTTGTGCTCAACCAGACACTACAACAACAACAGCAACAACAAGAACAACCACAACAACACACAACAAAAAATGAAGAAAAATAAATAAATAAATTGCAACATTGGCAGCATATTTTTACACTTTGGCTTGCACCAAAAACCCACGGCCCTGGCACTGTCCCTGGTTTAGTCTGTAGACAACACAAAACGCACTTTTCTCTTCTGTGTTTTTTTGTGCAGCTTTTTAATACAAATTTAGCAACACTCGGGTATTATTAGCTGGCAATGCAGTTTGTCACGTAATTGTTGATGTACATTTCGATTTAAATATGTTATTATATTTTTAATGATTTTTAATTTATTACTATATTGTATTGGCATTTCTTTGTCAGCAGTTAATATTATTATATGCAATAATTTAATTTTGAATTAAATATGATTTCATATTTTTACCTATTTTTAACTTATTACTATATTTTATTTGTTTTTCTTTTTTAGCAGTTGATGTTATATCAACTAATTTATTTTCGAATTATATATTGTTTTTTATATATTTAATAGTTTTGTTAATTTATTACTATATTTAAGTGGCATTTCTTTGTCGGCAAATGATATTATATAAAAAAATTTATTACGAGTAAAACTACAATTTTTAAAATAAAAATTTCTTTTTCTGGAATTAAAGTAGAATTTTATTTTAAATTCGTTACACATTTCAAGACCAAAGTCAAACATTTTGTGTCAAAATCCAACTAATGCCCTAAAAACGAGATTAATTTCAGAAAATTACTGGTATGTCTTGCAAGCAGATCAAGTTTCTGTGAGAATTGTGGTGCCACATTGATAAAAACCGTAAAACAAATACAATATTAAAAGGTTCTTAAAATGTAAAGTTAATATAACGAATATTTTATATATTAGCTATAAAGAGAAACAAAATGTGCATCTGTTGTGATTGATATATAATACTTTAGTGTTCAAGCGATTCAAGGCCTGTCTCATTCTCTTAAGTTAAAAAAAGCTTTCAAATAGAGTACTCCCAGTGCGGCTTTAAAAAATTGTATACGGTTTGCTGGTATTTTGTTCTTGCACACCGTTTAAGTGGCCCCGCATGCCTAGGCGACGTTTCCAGCATTAACTTCAGCTGCAGTTCCATACTCGATTCCTATTTCCCCCTACTGATTTCTACTCCGACTACGACTACGAGTCCGAGGCTGAGTCCGATTCCGATCCCAATCCGTAAGTCAGCCTGTCAGCGCTTTGGCGTCAATGTTGCTAGCCAAGAACTGGGAGAACTAAGGAGTCTTTGGCAGCAAAGTCTGAAGGTCTCAGAACTGTTAAATTTTTTTATTTTGTGTTTTTTTTCTCGATATTTTTAGAGCCTTTTTGCCTGGTGTCTCATCAGGCGCGCTGCCCTTTTGCTGATTAAAACTGCGAAATCCAATTTATTTCAAAATTTATTGTGTCTCACACGCTTCGAGACGTACAGGAATTGAAAAATATCAATAAAGGCATATGAATTGTTACCCAATAATAAATCAAGTGATGCCCAGAACAGACCAGACCAGACCAGGCGCAACCACAGCGCAAACAAATATGCCTTTTATTGTTTATATGCGAGAATACAATATATACAGCAAAAAACAAATAAAACGGAAAAAGGTTTTTAAATAAAATAAAAACCTACCAAACGTCTGGCATTTTCGCACCGGACAAACGCAAAATATTTCAATGCGAAAATCACCGAAAATCGTTTCGATTGTTGGTTTTTTTGTGCTCTTGAGAGAAGCTTTAAGCAAACGATCCAAACGTCATTTCATTTCAATGAGGACGGCAATTTTCTAAGAACGAAGCGCATACCAAGGAAGCATGGAACTCAGAGGAACCCGAGCAAACCGAAGAGAACCAAAAGATCCCAAGCATCAACAACAACGCCGGCAATGGGCAAATGGCAGCTTTGGTGTTTCACAAATATGTGCAAACAATTACGAAACGACGCGACGCGACGCGTTGCATTTCCAACCGAATGAAGGGTTTCAGTTTTGGAATCGAGATCTGTATATTCTGCTATCAGTCTTTCTCTCTTATTCTCTGTCTCTCTGTTAAAGTGACTGTCTCTGTCTTAGTGATTTTTCGTCAATTAGAATCCCAAACGAACGAGCTGCGAATGTGCGAAGATACATTTTTGGGAAGCCCGAACGAAGAGCCCTCAAACCATCAGCGGCAGCTCAAATTAATTTCTGCGCGATAACTCAAAGTCCGCTCGAGCTCAGCAAAGCATTGAAACAGGCCAGAGGTATATTTACCTCTCTCTTTCACTCTCTCTCTCTGTGTTGCTTTGCAGCGCCGTTTTTGCAAATTTCGAACTCCACGTTCCAACATCCTGTTTCGTGCCGTTCGTTCATCTTGTCTTTTCAATTGTGGGGCTGCCGCTGTTGTTGCTGTTGTTACGAAGTTGCTGTTGTTGTTGCCAGCTAGTTAAGCAGTTAAGCAGTTTCGCGTAAACGTTTTTCCAATATGACTTGGCTTGGTTGTTGTTGCGCCTGTGTGTTTAGGCTGTCTTCAGGGTTGTTATTTTAAAATTAGCACTTTGATTTAAGTTGTCTACACTCTTGGCGGCCTGTCTCTCTAGTTGGTTGCGAGTTCCCCCGATTGCCCAGTCAGGCAGCTGCAACATACTGCAGCACCAGCACCATCACCAGCAGCCAAAGGTGTTGAACAGCTGAGTGAAGGGCCAAGCGGACAGCGGGGGCGGATGCCAGTTATTTTCCCCTCACTTATTGTTGCCGTTGTTGTTGATTACTGATTGCTCAGCTCTAGCGAAAGGTTGAAGGTTAGAGCAGATTAACTGTTGTTGCTGTTGCCGTCGTTGTTGTTGTTGTTGTTGCTTTTGTTGATGCAACCAAAACCTATTATCTACATATCATATGAACGATGATGGAGGATCGTCTCTGGGCATGAGAAATGTCAAAAATGCATTGCGGTATTTTAATTTTAATTTCATCGCTTGTTTTCCACTTCCTGGTAACATAGGTCAGAGTTCTCTAGCGAGTAACAAGTTTAAGTAATTATTATTTATGTAATAAAATATATATATGTACATATTTTAAGAATCTTAAGACAATTTCAAAGTAATTTGAAGGCGGCGAAATTTATTTTTTAAACAGTTGTCAAAAGTTTTAACGTTTTTCAAAACTAAATCCTCAAAAAAGTGAGTGTGTATTAAACAAAGGATATTAAATTCTAAGCTATATAAGACTTTTCAGAATTTAATTGAATGTTCGCTTAAAATTTCATAAAATTTTTTACATTTCAGAAATTAATCTTAATTATGGTGCTGAGAACATATAAATTTAAAATAAACTTGATCAGCTTGCGCAACTTAAGTGTTGTCATCAAATTTTGAGGTCTTTGATACTGTAATAAAGAATATCTTTCAGATAAGTAGGCTAAGAGAATTTAGTTTGCTTTGAAAATTGGGCTTAAACTACTTAAGAATCACCTAGGTTATAGTAATTCAATTTTATAAAACAATTTAGTTTTTATAAAAAAGTTTATTCATTCCTTTTTCATTCTATTTGCTTAGTAATGCTTTGATTGCTCATTTACTTAGTTTAATTTAGAGTGCCAGTAGTCAGATTAAACTAATGCGATAAAACTCATAAAACCAGACTTTTAAAAACCAATAAAACCGGAAATCTGATTTGCCAGAACCCAAAAGTATTTCGATAAAAACCATTGTTGAGGGTCTTAGAAACGAAATAAAAGTTTTAATTTGTTAAAATTAACTATATATTTTCAAAGCATTTGATAAACAGATCATGAATAACTTGTCAAAGAATTTTAAATACGAATTTAATATAAAATTTATCTTCTTGCTAAAAAAATACTTTTGCAGCCATTTCATCTTGTTTTTTGACTGTAGGAAATTCATTAGGTAAGCTCATCAGCATTATCAGTTAACTGTGTGTGTTTCTATGCGATAAGTGGACATTAAATCGACGTCAACTTTCACACATTTAAGTTGGCAATCAACTTGCTTATCGTGTGTCTGTCCCTCAGTCTGATTGTCTGTAATCAATCATTAAGTATGCTTATCTGATCCGCATTCAACTGATCTGAATTTGTCTGGCAAGGTGCAGTTTTCTTTTTTCTGTTTAACAGACAAACTCTGGAGTTTGTCAACACAGACACGTTTGAGCTTCCGGTGAATTTGGCTCTTTCATATAAGTCGCAAGCTTATCACACATTGGGCTTGAGAGAGCTGATTGAGCCGCTTGTGTTAATTAAAATCAGCTTACGAATAAATTGTGTGTCAGTGTGTGTGTGTGTGTGTGTGTGTGTGTGTGTGTGTGTCCATAAAATGCAGTCGTATCCACATTGGACACATCCATATCAATACTAATCAGACCGCGGGCCCCCAAAGTTTATACATTTTTAATGCGCATTGTGGCCGGAAGGAAGCGCAACACGTAAACGTGTTAATATGGACAGCACAATCTATTAATTTGTCAACAATAAAAGAGACAGAAGGGCCAGCAGACAGACGGCAGACGGCAGAAACGGCAGAGACATCAACATCAGCGACAGGCCTCAACATCGACATCGACAAGACGCGTCAATGAGAGCAGCAACATTGAAGCTGTGAGAGAGCGCGGGGTAAAAGATGCGATAACGAAGCGGTCGGTAGCTTTTAGCCAGGTTTGTCCAGGTTGGCCTGGTTAGCTCATTGGCTGGCTGAAATGGCTGGTTAGCTGGCTGGCTGGCTGGTTCGCTGCTTGTCAGCACAGCAGGTACGAAATTAATATGCGAGCAACAATTAAGATAAGCGCGCAAAGTTGTGAAGTTGCTGCTGCGTTGCGTTCGGCAGGGGCACACTGGCCAATGACTAAACCATGGCAACTCTGGCTCCTTCTGCACACCTACCTGAACTGCTCTCACTCTTCTTTTTCTGTATTTTGGTGACTCTTGCGTCTCGCACCTCATTCCCAAGAAGACGCCAGACGACTGCCGTCTGCGGTAGCCCCAAAAAAAAATAACATTATCCATTAACCCGTTGCCGTTGTCTTTGCGCTTGTCTTTCTCCATGTTGCTGTTGTTGTTCTTGTTGTTGCTGCAAGGTGGCCTTGATGACAAACGGCGGCATGTTTTATAAGCGATAATAATATGAATTTCATAAATTTTACAAGCAATATTTTCAGCCTGCAGCATTTCGTAATATTAATAATATTAATTGAAGATAACCGAGAATTTTTATGGGCAATTTTAAAATATTTCTGTTCGTTCGTTTTTCACTTTTAACAGCATCTCGTTTATGTTTGTAGTTTGTGGTGTAAAGTGTAAACAACAAATAAATAAAAGTTCCAAAAATAGCCACAGCATTTACATACTTAAGCTGCCAAAAGTAATTTGATCTCTAACAAAATGTCAAAAGCTAAAAAGCACCAAATATTTCAAATTGTTTTAAATTAGAAATAGAATAGTATGATTTCTAAGATATTCTAATTATTAAGAGAGCAGGTAGAGGAAGGTAGAATGATTTGTTAACAGGAAGGAATAGCAACAGCAGAGAGAAACGACTGTTAAAGACCCTGTACATCTACTGGAGTGATCACAAGATATAAGTTGAAATAAATGTTGAAAAAGTTCTAAGATAAAGATGAGATATTCTAATTATTAACAGAGCAGGTAAAGGAATGATGGTGACCAACTGTTAAAGACCCTGTAAGTCTACAGGAGTTATTACAAATTATTAAAACTAACAAATATTATACAAGTTTCTAAGATTCCATATCAAACAAAGGGCTTTTCACACTGAGTTGCAATATTAGAACGATAATTTCTATATATATAACTTTGCCAAGTTATGGAAAATAATATTACTCACATTATCTGTGAGTTTAGCTGAGAAATTCATGGAATATAATAACAGATTATAAAGATCTCTGTGGGTAACAGCATTATACAAGAAGAACCTTCATGCCAATTCAATAGCTCTAGCTCTTAAAGTTTTTGGAATTAAGATGCTGAAACGTTTAGACGCACTCGATCGATCGCTAATACATATACATTTTGTGCTTGAAGACTAGTGTCTAAGTCTTATAAATAAGTTATAAGTTAAGAAAATGTATTATCACAATATATAAACAAAAGATATAAAAATGGTGCAAGCAGAAATTACAAAATAGATCATAAAATGTGCAATAAAGTTGCAGAAAATCTGTTTTATAATAAGGCAATGCTTAATAATACACATAAGCGTAATAGTGATTTCAACAACTGTTATATATTAATCCAATTTTAATGTTTAAGTTAAACTAAAAACTAGTTTAAAGTGATTTAATATGATATACGCCATATGCACTTGTTAATGCCAATAATAATTAGCGTTTGCTGCAAAAATGTCAATGAAAATATGCTGAAGACAAATCATAAATCAAAATTGTCAACAATTATGTACGTATGTGCGTATGTAGGTATGTGGCATGCAACCAATTGCGGGCAATGAAAATTATATTGCCATCATTTTTGGCAATGCTGCGAACAAAACAAGTTTCGCATAACATGAGAACGTGTGAAATTTCGTTTAATTTTTTTTTTATATTTTACTGACACTTTTTTGTTGTTGATTTTTTAATGTGGTTTTCAGGTATTTTGTCATAAAACACCTGACAGCTGGCGTAATTTGAGCTCTTTGTGAGTCTGCTGTGCGGTTGACAATCTCTAATTGATTAACGATAACACTTTTATTGATGCATTTGGCGAGACATCTGTGTGAATACTGGGTAAAAGTATGAGGGGTGTACTCTAGCGTGCTGTGGTGTGGTGCGGTGTGGTGTGGTGTGCTGTTGTGCGGGACACATGGGCGTTACTTTTAGCATTTTGACAACTTATTTCAGACGCGTCAATTACCGCTACCCACATATGCTGACAGTTGCAATTAAAAAACTAAAAAAAAAGTTGTTGTTGCAACCAGCAATTGCAGCAACTCGTTGGCTTGTTTAATAGACATGTAAACTGCAATTAAAACACGCCAAAACAGTAAGAGCCAAAGAGCCAAAGAGCCACCAAAATATTTTGAACGTTTGCCTGCTTGTTGGCTTTTTTTTCCTTCTAGTATTTATTTATATTTGAATTCTTTTTTTCTGCTTTTTTTTGTATGATGTATGCTGCTTAATTAAAATATTTAAGCACGCAAATAGTAGGCCTGGCAGTTGGCTAGTTTACAACCAGTTGGGCTGTTAGGCTGTTAGCCAGTTGGCCAGTTGATTTAAACTTAAACGAGGAAAAGAAGAGGGGGACACAACAACAAAAAAAAAAAGCAACTCTACTCAACTGGGCGTGCCTGGCGCTGCTGCGGCTTTAATCAAAGTTTTTGCCAGCGGGGAATCAATCATTTGAAATTTAAACGTCATCGTGCGTCAGAAAACTCATAAGACAAAACCCAGGCAGCTTTAACAACAACAACAACAGCAACAGCAATACACTGAGTAGAGTCATGCAAGGCAATTCCAAGCTAAAAATCCTACTTTGGAGGCCCGTTGTGAATGCGAATGTGGCGTGTCCGAGTTTTTAGCGCTGCCTGCCCCAAAGAGCAGACCAAGACCAGATCAGACCTGAGACGATTCATTCCCCGGTTTCAGCAATCCCACAAAACATTTTTCTTTAGCTCATTGTTACTGTTGCTGTTGTTGTTGTAGTTGTTGTTTTCTTGATATTTGTTAAATGAAAGCAACGCAAAATTAATGCGTGTGGCCAACGCCATCAGCATCGCCCCCTGCTTATCACTGTCAAGCATCTTAACTGGGCCCAAAAAATACACACAGAAAACACAGAAAAAACCCATAACAACCAAATTCAAGTGGAACTGAAACTAACTAACCTTTTCGGTAACTTTATCCGAATGTGGAGCTACAACTGCAAATGACAGCAGACGATGTTTTAGTTAAATTTATTTGCCAAATATCAATATAAATTTTATTATATTTTTAGTCGTTTGCCGTAAACATTATAAATTTATGTGACCGCCTTTTGTCTTTTTGTTATGTTGCTTTTCATGTTTTTGTGCCATTTGAATAGATTTTTAATAAGTGATAAACATTTGAAACGACAATTTTAATGTCGATTAATTAATTAAATGGCAATTGAATTGACCAACAGAAACAGCAATAGCAACGGCAACTCGAGCCCCACAAAAGCATCCATAAAATACAAAATTGATTGATTTTCGAGCTGTTTTTTTTTTGTTTGTTTTCCTGTTTTGTTTGAAATTAATGAGAACATTTTGTAAATTGGTCGCAGTTTTTGATAGCGTTAAATAAAATTTATTAGAGTTGTGCAGAGAGCTAAAAAGCTTTAATATCAGCTGCTAAAACTAGCTAGAAAATCTTTCATCAGTTTGTTGTTATGTCAAGCAGATTGAGTTTGTTATAAATTTTGGATGTCACATATTTGCCCACAATTAAGAGGATAGTGTTAACTTGTATAGCTGCTTTAAAATGAGTTAAAAATGTTTAATTAATTAGAATAACACCGCAGTAAATAACAATAGCAGAAAAAGCTATAGTTGAGTAGAACAAAATTTGAAAAAAAAAATCTAATAAAATTCACATGATAATAAATTAGACATTTTAAGTGTTCAGCACTATAGTAGCTTTATGATTTCATTAAAATTAAGCATGAGTAAAATATATAATAACATATACCTAATGTGGAAGTTTTGTTAAGATATTTGCAATACATCACGAGTTATGCGACTCAAAAACGTAACAAAAGTTCCATTTTAACTTCTCTCGACTTTAACTTTCGCTGATTACGTAATAAGCATACGTAATACGTATGTAGAATACGTATACGTTGTTCCAACACGTCATATCCGTTGCATGCTCACGGCACATTCTAAAATTTCTATCTCACGCCCCGTTACGCTCTTCCCATGAAACGATTTAAGTTCAATATTTGAACTCTTTTTAATTGATCTTGATTAATCGCACACCAGGCTCCATATCAACTCCGTGGTAGACCACACACTCTCTCTCTTCCCGACAATCATTAATTACAGTTTAATTGCCAAAAAAAAACATAAAAAAATAAGCCAAGACTGTGTGTGAGAGGGAGCAAAAACGTTAATAGTTTTGTCTTATCAGCATAAACAGTTTCTCCTAATTTCATTAGTTTAATGGAAAAACGAAAACTAAGGCCAAACCCCTAGAAAAATAAGAAAAGCCAACAGAAACAATACGAAACGAGCTACCAAGCTACGCAAAACGTGCAAAGCGGAAAAAAATTGTTAACAATTGTGAGAATAAATTGCTAAATAATTAAGTGGATCAACAGCCTGGTAACTCCACAGACCTCAGACTCAAGACCCCAGACTCCAACTCCGACTCCGAGCAACTTCAAGACTTCGAGACAGACTCAAATTGCATATGATTAATTAAAGGAAATAAAAGCCTGACGACGGAGAATGAGTAGCAGAAATATATAAAATATACATATGTATAGCGTAGAAGAAACTCTCAAACTGGCAACTGGCAACTGACAACAACTGGCAAATGAAGAACAAACGAACAACGAAATCTTTTTCTTTAATTAATATTGAAGTGAAGTGAATTTCAGTAGCGCTAGACCAACTGAGAAAAAAAAACCGAAACCAAAAGCAGAAACAGCTACAGAAACAGAACCAGAGCCAGAAACAAAGACAGGAGGCGTTTTTCAACTCATTAACGTTCAAACGAATTCATTTACATATCGTAGCGCTCTCTCAACTTTACCTGCTTGCCCCAAATTAATATTCCATGGCCAAACATTATTTTTGTTGTTGTTTTTTTCTCTCTTGCTTTTTTTTTAATTCAGAAAATTTGAAACGCTTAAGAAACGAGCTGAGAAATGGTCTCACACACAATTTGAATGCACCTACCTCTATTTATAGGTGTATTATTTTATTTTTTTTTTGTTGTATTTTTTCTTTATTCCTTTATTCTTTTTGTCTAAATGATTTTTATTAACATTTTGCGCGCTGCAAGACGGAGGGGGGAAAAAGCAAGGGCAGGAACCGCACAACTCACACGCATGCCCATTAACATTTGGCTGTGTCACTCGGCAAAAGACAGAGACGCCGGCGCATAGTACCTACAAACCATAGCTCTAGCTCTTCAGCTCTCCAGCTCTCGATCCCTAGCTCGTCCGGGTCCCAAACGGGCGTCAACTGCATGCCATGCGTAAATGCCAGAGCGACCCTCGGTTCCCGCCTCTTATCTTCTGGTATTCATCTTGAAAATTGTTTCTAGTTGAAGTTTGCCTTTTAATTGTTAGGCGCAAACAGCCGACCGACTAAATTAAATTTATACAGCCTGTCCGATTCCAGTTCGGTTCCATGTGGTTGCGTGTCTTGGCTGTTGTGGTCCAAATAGATACATAGATACTACAACAAAAACTAACCCCCGTTTGCACCACCATTATCCTCATCACGGTCACATGTCGCCCATTGAGCATGTGCAGCCTTTCAGGTTACCAGCAGGTCAATAAATTCCTCAAACTGAATTATTATAACATTTTTATTAAAGCCTTGTTCCTGTATCTCACATAATTAGCATAGTTATGTGCAGTATAGGGGTCTCCCAGCAGTTTAGGGGTTATTCCATGGGGAGTTGGAGGCACAACTGTCTAATTTTTCACTCAACTGTCCACATTAACGCATATCATGCACATGAAATATTTATTAATTTGTTCAATTTCACTGACAAATGATAAAAAGCTCGAAAATTAATGAATATATCTAAAATAGGTGTCATTTTAATTAGATCAACACAGGGGGCTATAAACCACACTCAGAAGGGTAGTTAAAAATCAACAGCCAACATTTGCATACATTTAAATAGCTAGCTTTAACATACTTTTTTGGGTACTATATGCTTCGTTGATATTGAGTAAAAACCTGCATACCATAAATAATACCAAGTGGAAATTTTGTGAAAAATTAGAAAAACTCATAAACACTATTATTTTAGAATATTAATTGTGTAGAAAAATATACAGAAAATTTAAAATGTTTACAAACAAAAATTGTTACAAGAAAGAGAATTACTGTCGAGTATCCCGACCCCCTGAGTTTCATTTCCCATTATATAAGTTCAATACCCAATAAAGTTTCTATGCAAAAATCAACTTCAATAATTAAATCTACATATTTGTAATAGTAAAAATATGAACCAAGACTTTTGTAAAACTTATTTCAAGTCTGGTTCGTTTTGTATGCACATTTTCCAACACTGAATATTACCATATCAAATGAAGTTTCTATGTTAGTCATTCATTGGCTCTCTGTAGCATTGTTTCCCATAGTGCGCTTTGTAACGCATGGTAAACCCTTTTTTTTTTTGGCCATTGTTCAAGGCCCTGTTCTTCCACTCCCGCTGCAGCTCCCCGCATATTCGAGAGAGGGGGAGAAAAAAGCGCCATTTAAGCCGCTTGTTGTAGTTCCTATTGCTGTGTGTTTTGTTGGTCTTTTCACAGCTCAACACAAAAGCGCACAAGTCGAGGCAAATGTCTCCAGCCGTGAGGACACGATCAACTCAACTCAACTCAACTTAAGTCAAAGAAAACGTTCAAAAATGTTGTATAAAGAAAAAGTTTTTCTTTTATAAAGTTTCATTAGCGTTTCAACAGAGTGTGTACACCTGATTTTTTTTTTTTTTGGGAATATGTTACTCTATTCATTTTTGTAAACACAATGGTGCCCACAGGAGGTGCATACAGCTAACTATTTTGAATAGACATTGAGTCAAAGTCAGTTAATGCAACATTCATACAAACATTTAAACACAATGAGCCAGGTCAAGTAAAAAAATGTTCAGTTCGGGGTTTCTAAGACGGATGTGCGTGCATTTTTAGGGTTCATTGCGTTCTGCTCAATACACCGCACAAGTTGTTCACATTCACATGACTCGGCAGATGAAGTGCAGTCAGAAAAATATGCAAGACAATTAAACAAATTAACAAAACACAACAACAACAACAGCAATAGCAACAACGGCAATTTTACACATGAGAAAATCGAAGAGCATTGAAAGCCATTACCCATCACCCAGTACCCATTACCCATTGGCCATTAGACCCCGTTCCGTTCCCCCAATCCGTCTGCGCGGGTGTATAACAACTGTCAGCTGGTTTTGTTATAGACAACTTCCCAGAGCCAAGGTAATTAAGTTTCAAATTTTACTTTCCAATGGGCCATAATGTTGACCTCCACCAAGAGATAGAACCCTTTCGGGTCACATGTGTGCCCAAGAAGCCAACGACTCACAGACAAGTTGCAAGAGACGCATCTAATTTCATGGCTGTTAGCGAAAGGGCCATGGCCAAAAGGTCGCGCAAGATGCACACACAACAACAATACACACACACTCACAAACATTTAATATGCAGTCGAATGGGAAAAAGACGGGCTTTTATTATTGACAAGAACAACAAGCAAGCCAATAGAATGATCAGAAAACATACAGCATAACTCTGGCATATTATATAAGTGGAGTTTTGAATACGAAGTATAAATACTCTATTCAATTTGGAATACAAGCGTTAGACTAGACTAGACAATTATAGTTACAGACAAATCGAATGGAAATCTGGCTATACAATTGAAAAATTGATAGAAGATTTTAACTTTATCAATAAACTTGATCTACGTGCGCAAGTTTTGTGGTTCTAGTTCTTACCGTCACTGAGATAAGCACGTGATTCCTACGAACAGTCGCACAGACATGGTTTATATCAAGGTTATAGAGCTTGGAACTTGTATATGTATTAACCGATTGTGTTGAAATATTCAGAATACTTTCTTATATTAATACGTAGCCCATTTGCCAATTTTTTATGTTAAAAACGTTCCTACTCACAGTTTGAATAGGTCAAGGAAAAACTATTAATCGCTTTGGGCTTTAGGTCGAGAATAGCTGTCTTCTCCAAGATATTTATACAATCACTATGTATTAAACATTATGAACTTTTCTCTAAATATTTTTAGTAGAAAAGATATCTTAAAGCTTACCTATTTCTTGTGCTCCGCAAATAACACACAAAAATAGCTTTCTTTTATATCATTTTTATACAAGTACCTACTAACTGCCTCAGCACACCTACCAATAAGTCGTAAGTACTCACTTAAAGTACTATATCAAAGTGTACACTTTTTTTCTGTAGCAGTATATAAGGAACGCAGCCAAAGTTCAGGCACAAAAAGCGACAAAGAAGAGTCATAAAAACGTTTAATGATGTCACAAACGCAATAAAAATGCAATAAAATGTCAAAATTATTGAATTTACGATACGAAACAAGTTCAAAATAACAACAAAAGAAGCAGCACAAACAGCAATAACAACAACAATAACAACAACAGCAACAAACATGAACATTACAAAAATACCAGTCGATTCGGAGGCGCAGAGACAATTTCTGAAACACCTCTGCAACTTCAACTCTTTCACCGCCTGGATGGGTTATAACATTATGTTCCATTGTTATTTGGCTTGTATTTGTTGTTGTTGCTGTTATTCCTTGACGTTGTTATAGTTGTTGTTATTGTTGTTATTCTCGTTGTTCTTGCTATTGTTGTTATTGCTGTGCGCTGTTGCGTTGCATGCAATGTGCGTGCTTTGGGGCAAGGTGTCGCACTGCGAACTGCTCTACCATAACCTTGCTCATTTAAATAAATTTTACTTTATTTTATTCCGTTTTAGTTTTTTTTTTTTTTTTTTTTTTTTGGGTTAACATGCGCGCATCTCTGTGTTACAGAGGGCAGCGAAGCATCGAACCGATTGATTGTTATCTAAAGTGAAATCAAATTGAGTTTCCATTGCTGACCCGTTGACAAACCCCGCCCATTTTTCCTGCGCGGGCACATGAAAGATGCGGTTCGGGAACGGGAACAGGGAACAGGGAACGAGAACGGTTCCAGAGCGTCTGCTGCGGGTAGCTGCGAGTGCTTGTGTATCATGGTGGGGTTAAGGATCAGAAAAGTGTTTGAGTAATGGAATACATGCGTCGCCGCATCGATAAGACCGCCTGGGACCCAATGGCAATTAACATATTTATGCCATAGACACAGTGTCTGCAAAGGAAAACCCAGACCCAAAAACTAAAATTCGAAAACAAAACCTAAACCCAAACCCAAACCCAGACAGCTTGACTGGCTGTGCCTTGATTTTGATTTCACATTTGGGAGCATCATTGGGACATTGAAGTGAAGTGAATCCTTTTTGGCATGCAGGTCGGCTCATCATCATCACCAGGCTGCTTTATATGCAGGCATGAGCGGGCATACTAATTAGCCCGAGGGTATCTCATAGTATGTGGTGCAATGGTTTGATTTACTTGCTGAATCAATAAAAGTGTTGCTTCATTCCACTATGTCTTCGGCCTTTTGGCCACGAAAGGAAGCATTAAAGTCGACTTGTTTATGTGTCCAACCGAACCAAGTGACGTTCGTCTTAAGAAAAGGTAGATATGTAGGTAGGGTAGATTGGAGTAGGTAAAACGTAGACGACTCTGGGAAGATTTAGCTCCAAATTGAAATTTGAGTGCAAAGGCAGGTCTTTAATGGGCAGACAATGAAGTAACAGATGCTTCTCATAATATATTAAGGGCTTAACGAAATCAGAAACAGAGCTATTGGTTAAACATTCACGATATCAAACTTAGTTTAGATACGTTAATACTGTATTATTTTAGATATACAGTTCAATGGGTTAATTTAAAGAAGGGGGTCTATTATTAGACAAAATTTCATATTTAATAGTGAATAAATCGCATAGAATATTAAAGTAGGGAGAGTATAAAATAACCTAGTTACTAGGCATATAAATACTTAGTATTCCTCTAAAAATGTTGCAACTAAAAAACTATTTGATTGCTCTAGGAAATAGCCATAAAATCGAAAAACAAATAAAACAATTTCTGGAAGCAGACATAAAGTATTTTAAAAGTTATAAACTTTCAAGATTCAAAACAGATGCTTTTAAAATTTAGCTATAAAACAATTCCTATTTAAAATAATAGAAAATGTGAATGTGTTAAATATATACATACGTTTATATATGCTATGGAAATTCAGAAAACTGACCCATTTTAATTTGCCAGAGTACATGGCTATATCTTATAAAAATACCACAAAATATTATATAATTAAATTGGGGTTTCTAAATTTTTCTCCGTTTGCTCTACGCAATTTAAATACTTGAAATACGCAAACAAAAACACACATTGAACAATCTTTGATTCAATTAGTTTTCACTCCAATTAGTTATAAAAACTGTTTGTGTAAGCCACAATTGAATGAATGATACTCGAATCTAAGCCAAGATGCATAACCCAATTGCCAGTTTGTGGCTACCTCATGCCGTGAGTGCTGCATGCCCCAATTGAAAATGTCAACCTATCAACAACAAATTAACTCAAAATCCCAAAAAAAAATACCAAGAGAGATCTAAAGACAAAGAAAGCGAGCTGGTTAACAGAGGCTAAGACTGAGACTGAGGCTGAGGCTGAGGCTGAGACTGAAGCTGGTCAGTCTATAAGTAAGTTGCCGCCTGCTGATTGCTGTGGCTGATGTTGTGGCTTAAACTGAGACTGTGACTGAGGCCTTTTGCTGTTGATGTATGCCAGGCCGAGAGAGCCCTGGCTAATATTTATGTACCACAAATGTCAACTGTCAATGTCAATTTATATTATGTTGCTGCCACATTGCGGATATGTCAGCAACAAACATATGTATCTCAAAACTGAGAACAGACAATATGTATATAGTTTTTTTTTTCATTTCGTTGTTGGTTTTTGGTTGATGTTGGTTGTTTTATTTTTTTTTTAAGCCCTAACCGGGACAGTTTGAGAGAGTGCCGACCTACGCAGCCCCCGATCTGGACAACAACATATTTATAACATTATTTTCGCACACGGCTTCGATTTTTATACTGTGTGGGTGTAGTTTTCAGATCTCCATAACCCCTCTCCCGCTCCTATATCCCCACTTCTCGAATACCAATCGGCAATCCATTTCGATTGCCATTTTCATTTCCATTTAATTTGTTTTCTTGTCAATGCTGTTGTTGGTATTTAATTTGCAGACACGTTAAACAAACAAAACTTAAAGAGTAACATGTCTCAAAAGTTATTTGGGGTTTCAGTTTCGTTTCGGTTTCAGCCAGCTCGGGGTTGCATGCCACTGCCAAACAGTTACAGTTGCTCAAAAACCAACAGCAACAGCAACAACAACAAAAAGAAGGCGCACATTAATAATCTTGTTGAACCCGGCAATTTCGACCCTATAATCAGCGAGTGAAACGCATATGCACATACATACATACATACGACTACTATATAGTATTATAACCGTCCGATCAGCCAACTAGCAAGTCCGTCTCGGAGTCGTGGCTCGTTTGGAGTTGCCTGGTTGGTTAGCTGGTTTCGAGTTGGACTGGTAAACGCCTCTGGGGCACCGCCTGCTCATTCCATTGTTTGTTGCCTGATATTTTTGAAGACGTGGCTAATTTGAATCAACCGCCTCTCGCTCATTTTCGCTGTCCCAAAACTGAAACTGAAAAGACCGCTGCCCCACCGCCAGCTCTCTTTCCTGTTGGAACTGTTGTTTTGGAACTGTTGAGTTGCCCCATCCCCCCCTTCAGACGCAGCAAATTAAACGCATGCGCAGCACAACGCGTCCTCAGGCTAAACGCATTCGCTCCCGCTCTCCAGATATAGAAAAAAAAAAAACCAAAAAAACCTGGTGGCCATCAGACTTTGCTGCCGCTTCCGTAGCGAGCTCCTACTTCTCCTCGCAACCTGTACCCCGCACCACGCATCACCATCTAAAACAAGCATGTTGATAATTGTTTCCTGGACGCGGTGGTAACCTGAACCCAAAAGCAAAGGCAACCCATAACAGAACCTGAGCTGGCGGCTGCTGCGTCTGCGCCGGCGTCTTAAGACATAAATCCAATAGTAAACATATAAATTTAGCTATAGTTATGTACACTGAGAAAAATCAATGACTCGATTGAGTAAACTATATTTATATAAACTTTGTGTATAGACATTACCAAATTTTTTAATATTTAAATAAGAACTTGATCATTTTTGGCAGAGTATTGTACCATTTTAAGTGCTTAAACTATAAACAGTTAGCATTAATATTTACATATATGTATTTTAGAAATTTATAAGTTATAGAAATTTAATTCTGCTTCTTTAAAAATGCATGCTATAATATTAATTATATAGTTTAATTTCAGGTGAAATATGGGAAGAAGAAAACCCAGTGTAACAAATCGTATCAAATTCAATTTTAAAGAATTAAAGATGAAATTAAAAAAAATATTCCAATATGTGATACAATCGATACAAGAATTTAAATAAATTTTAAAAATTTACAAAAAAAAAATTAAAAAAAAAATAAATGAACTTCCTTTAAAAAAAAATTCACTTCTTTTCTACACAACTCTTCCTCAAACACTTTTAGCCCCTAGTTTTCGCAAAGTGTACTTTTTTATGGCGCTGTCATATGAGCTTGTGAGCTCTCTTGTCTGCTTACGACTATTTTGGCTTGTTTAGAACGAAAATTATGCAATTATCATAATTGGTCAGCGAGAGGCATTTGGCCAATTATGAAATATATTTATGAGCACTGCTCTGACCATGCCCTTGGCCCTGTCACGCAATCTCTAATCACATACGCCCACAAAATAATAAAACAAAAAAAAAACTGAAATGGAAATAAAAGAAACCCACAGAACAATAAGACAATCTATAGTATTTTAAGTAGGAAAACGAACACTTTAAATAAAATGTAAATAAAGTAGTTAAAAACTATTGTTGTTATAAATTTGGTGGGATGCACTTGTTCAAGTCGTTCAGGTCTATCATTGTACAGAATGGGGCATTGTTCCAATTACGCGGCTCTGCACGCACTTTGGCCCAACACTCACACACACATTCCTTCAATATATGTACTATAATGCCATATAATGGCTGAACTGAGTGTTTGATGTTGTTGTTGTTGTTTTTTTTGCCCTTTTAAACGCCGATAACCTTTTATGCGCCCGTCGAGCAGCAATAAAAAACAAAAACAAAAAAAAAACCAGAAAAGACAAGAGAAGAGGCAAAGACTTAAGACTCGAAAATGCATTAAATTGAATTTTTTCGTTGGAAATTGTTGACTGACCAACGCGTTTTTTAACGCCATGAAAACTAATTTTATGTTTACACTCACAGACACAGGCAACAGGCACAATTCAATTACACGGAGAGGTAGAGCGAGAGAGAAAGAGAAGAGTGTTTGAAATGGACGTAACTTCATTTAAATTGTTGGCCATTCCCCGAGACTTCGCTTAACAATGCGTGGCGAGTTACCAATATAATACCTCGTAATGTCTTCTTGTTGCAATTGCTTTTCCCTTGCACTTTTCCTGCATGCTAATTGGCATGGAGCATACACACATACCCAATATATAGTATATATATATCTTCAGACATAGGGCCAAGTTTTGCATAAACCGTTAACTTCACTGCACTGAACTGTTGTTAGCCAATTCTCACGATTCTACATGCTAACTGACAATCTAATATATATGGCAGCAATAACTATCACATTACAAATCGTAAAACCTCTAAACACGAACGTTTTATCGATTGAAAAAAAAATGCTCATGCTCAAATTGTTGTAATCAAATTTCTTAAGGCTTGTTGTTCTTTTTCGCATTAAATATGTGATTATTAAGTATTCGCACACCAGTACCACTATTAGATATTTAAAACACTTCCTTATTGGATTATTTTTTACATCACAAGTATTTCACTTTTTATGTAATACTCTAACAAAGGCATACTCCTGCTCAACTATAATGACAATTATTACACCTATAGAAAAGAAATGTAAATTTTATTTAATAGCTTAGAATTATTCATTTAATACCAGAATAACTGTAGTGACAGTGCAAATTCTAGTCGAATTTTTTTATATGTTAAAGCATTAAATTCATAATTGGATTTAAAAGCTATATCACTTTATGTTAATTAATTTTATTCGTTCACATTTAAAGACATAATAATTTTTATAAGGCCATAAAAGAATCAATGTGAGTTTTGATCAGTGAACTTATAGCGAAATAGTTTAAGAAAATTCTATAAATAAATTTTTATAAATTTGTATTATTATAGAATCAACTGCAGGTGGTTTTTAGAATTACTTGTAAGTTGAAAATTGGTTGACTAAAAAGGCTTAAAATGGTAGTTAAGCTAAAAGGTGATCACACTAAATATTAATTTTTAGTTGTCTTTATCTTCCATTATCTATATCAACACAACATCTTTTACAACCCATAATATCACATCCTACATACAATACTTTTAATCAATTTTGTGGATTGATCCACAACTTACCACTCGTAATTTTCTCACAAATATATTAAAATATATTTACATCAATTCTATAATCCTTCAGTAAAAATATTGCTACTGATCTAAGCATTAGACAGCTCTTTAAATGCTTGCTATCTATTCAAAACTGTGTCATCTAAAAGAAGCACTGTCAATTCTTGCACAATCTATAATCGAATCAAGAGTAACATCAAAGCTTAATTCCATGATCGCTTGATTTCACCTATCTGATCCAATTGAACCGCAGACAACTTATAAAACTGCCACACACATATATCCTCTGTTCCACTATTCCTCTCTGCTCCTCGTGCCCAAGGCCAAGTAAATGCGAGAAAAACGAACAAGAATTATGAAATATGCAAAGCAATAAACAATTTAAAATCAAATAAAAAGACAACTTCATATTGGGGAATGGCAAAACCGAACATCGATTGTTGCTGCCACAAAAAAAAAAGAAAAACCCAAAAAATACAAAGAACAACAACAAAATATATATCAATATTTTATGCTTTAAGCATTTGTTTGCTTAGAACGACCCCCAAAAAGCAGCGGATCAGCGTAGACTGTTGACTGGATGAGCAAAGAGAGAGAGAGAGAGGAGTGGAGTGTGGTGTGGAGACTGGAGCACATGGAGCACACACATGGCACTCTGGAGGAGCTGAGCATCCGATTTGCTCGGCAAGCTGTCTGCCTACTGTTGTTGCACAAAAATGTGGCTGCTGCCGGTTAGCCGGTTGTCCCCTTACTACCCCCTTTCCACATCCCTAGTTGGGAGCAGTGTGCCTCGTTTCGCCGATTCGCCGTTGTTGTTGTCTAAATTTATGATTATTGCCCTGCCAAGCATCTTACGAGCAGCGGACTCAATTCGCCTTAGCCCAAATGGCGGCAGCTCGTTGCTGCCGCTGTTGCAGCCACCAAGTGGGGGAGGGAACAACAAAAAAAAAAGCAGCCAAGTGATTCTGCAGTTATAAAAATTGGATTTTGCGCGCAACTTAATCACATTTTCGCCTTCAACTGGCGACTCAAGAGTCGACTTGACTTGACTCCGTTCAGCTATTTTATTGCCGTCGACTCTTTGTGACTTTTTTTTTTTTTTTTTTTTTTTGCTTTTTTGTAGCTTTCATTTGGTTTTGGTGTGCTGCTCTGCGCCTGGCGAAAATTTACGATTATATCGAAATCTGATGGTTTATACGCGACCGCGGCCAAAAAACTACTTTGTATGTACAAAAAATCCACAAAAAAGAGCGTATGAAAACGAGACAGAGCAAGACAGATACTGTGAGCTGGATACACTGGGTCTTTCACTGAAGATTTACGGAAAAAAATTAATTTACGATTCTAGGGAAAATCAAATTACGTAGTCGTTCGTACACTTGAATCGTTTCAAGATTTTGCCACCAACAAAGTTTTATTCAAATTACGTTTTAGTAATTAATTTCAAAATAGGCTGCTTGCTAATCCGTGTGACTCTCTAACTGGACTCGAACACAGTGGCAAGTGGCAGGTGCCGGTTCGAGCTTAGTGTAGAGGGAAGACTGTAGCTGATTAAGGCAGGCGCTCACTTGATGATAAAAAATAAAAGAAAATGAAAGAAAAGAATGAAACCCGTTTGAAAAAGTGCTGTTTACTTTGAATGTTATGGCATTGACGGCGATGATTAACCAATAATGATAATGGATGAACGGACGCAGTAACTGACTGATAGCTCAGCCTAACGAGTTGGGGAATTCTTTCAGTGTTTCTCTGTATGCAATTGCAGTGAGTAAGTGTTTTTAGTGCCCTCTCTCCCTCTCTCACACACTCACACTATTCTTTCTTTAATTTTATTTTATTTAATGGTCGTCTTGCAGTAGCTGGGAAAGTGGAAAATGCGGTCACACGACTGCAATTCTAATTAAAATTGAGCAACGCTTCTACTATTGACAATAAAATTAAAATGAATAACTCTTCAAATACTTAAAGTAAATAGAAGATATATGTATATAAGCCTAGGGTTTTTATTTTATAAGACTCTGTGGGAATTACATAATAACAAAAACCTGCTTTGATCATAAAATTGTTTAATTATTTAGTTGATTCAAACAAACAAAGAGCTCTAAATAAGTAACCATGTGGGTGAATAATAAAGTCAACTCAACTGCAGATAACAATATAGATAAAATAGCAATGTTATGTGAACACTTTTTATTATAATTATGTATCACATTTAAAGCAAATATCTTATGGCAAAATGTGGAAAAAAAAACTGGAAAAAAAGGCTGGAATTATTGTTTAAAACTATTGCGAAATGATGTTGAAATTTTGCTTTGAACCGCTTTAAGCTAAAATCTAGAAACTTAGATTCAAGTCTTAAAACGATTTTTGTACAGAAATCTATGTCTTTTATAATATATATCCTGCTGATTTTTAATTTAAAAAATGTTAAATACAAATTTGTAACCTAACATATGAAATATGTTCCATTAAACATCAGAAACTGCATAAAGAAATTACTTAAAATTAAGGTACTTAAAGTTTCATAGTCAAAAAATATCAAAAACATTTTGGTCTTATTTGAATTGATCTTAATTCAAGTAAAATTTTTTATTTTTAAGAAGATCACGTACTCTTCGCAGTTTAAAGACCACAAAACTGTGTTCAAAGACCAACATTTTATTTAAGAAACATTTTTTAATCAGAATATTTCTATGAATTAAGCTCCCATCCAAATATAAATACCTTGCGATCTCTTTATAACTCGCAATTTCGTAGAAGATCATAAAAACTACTTCACTTAAAAGCTGACAACAAAAAACCCGCCTTAAAATAACAGTTCATTAACTAACTGTGAAGCACCACTTCAACTACACGTACTATTCGCACTTGGTTGGAAAATCAAAGGATCTCAAAGAACTAAAGTGAACTAGCTGCTTTTAATGCCAAAGTCAAAAAGAGAGAAAGGGAGAGGGAGAGGGATAGATAGAGAGGAGGTAAAGAACTTCAATACAATTAGTTCAACGTTGAATTCATCAGGTTGCATAGTGCATAGTTGCATGATGGCCTTGCCCCCAAACGCCTTGTCTGGCACTTCACAATATTTACCTTTAGGGGCCATTCTGTCAGCTCATCTGCGATACAATATTTTGTTGTGCCTAACGCAAGAGGCGTGTGCTCCAAATTGGTTAACTGTGAGGCGCTGCCAGCTTATCAAAGGTGTCTCAACGTGTGTATGTACTGGAAAGACCCACCTCAGACACAAGCATTTGCCAAAACACTTGAATTTGTTCAGCGATGCAAAGTCATCGGCATCGGCATCAACAGAGGCAGTGGCAGAGGCAAGCGGCAGAAGAGGCAACGTTAGAGATTGTATCGATGGCAAGGCAAACGACTGTCAGCCAGAGGTTCAAATACTAACACTTAATGAACTTAACTCTGCAACAACATCAAATTTCCATAAGAAAGGCAGCATGCAACGAGCCGTTGTTGTTGTTACTGTTGTTAGTGTTGTTGCTTGCTGCGTGTATCTATTAGATACGCAGCAGCGTTGCAACAAACTGCAATATGCAAGGCTCGTATGAAGCCTACCTGCCCCACACACTTGTTGTTGTTGTTGTTTGTGATGTTGCACTGCTTGTTGCAATAGTTGTTGCAGTTGTAGTTGTTACTACTAGTGGATGCTGCCTGCACAGAGGCATCAAGATACAGGCCACAAGACTACATTGGTAGCAAGTAGCTGCCGGGTTTTGGACTCTGACTGTGATGATGCTGAGGTATCAGGCATTGAGTTCAGCTCAGGGGGTTTGAGTTTCTGTTTCAGTTTGAGTTCGGGTTCGGGTTCGGTTTCTGTTCTGTGTTCTCTCTCTGTGTTCTGCGAGCGACTTTGGCAATCAGCAATTAGCAGATATGTTAACTTCATGTTAACGAACCAATTTGAAATTTAAATGCGGCACAAACTCGGGTGCTCATACGTCGTTGTTGTCATCACTTCTTCAACCAGGGGGCTTCCGATGTACATATGTATGTGTGTGTGTGTGTTTGTGTGGAGACAGACAGCAAAGAGAGTTGGTGGAGCAACTGCCACATCCAGTTCTTTTTCCTGCCATCTTTCCTCACTCTTTCGTCCTACCCACATTTTTGTTTAGCAAAATTTTAATACAAAAACCAAATCGAAGCCGCGCTGCTGCTTCAAGCGATCCCAGACGATACATATGCATAAACCAGAAACAACAACAGAACAACAAAAAAATGAAAGAAAAGAGAGGAAGAGAGAGTGCGAAAGAGAGAGAAATATAAGCAACCTTGTCATCATAGCCGAGAGTACGAGTTCGAGTACAAATGAAAAGAGTTCGTTAAAAGCTTCTTCATGTTTCTTCTGGCCCGTTTTGTGACCGGCCTGAAAGAGTATGAGTTTGTATGTGTGTGTGTGTATCTGTGTAGCTGCAAATTCTTTTGGGCCCAACGCTTCTTCTGCACGTCGAAGAATCATTCTACCTTCTGTGCTTTTATAAATCACAGGAACGACGACGACGACCGGCTCTGGAATTCAGACGCTGACGACTGCCTCAAACAGACAGGAAGAGGAATATAACGACGACGACAACTTAAGCGCGAAAAAAATAGTCAATAGCCGGGACTGCCAGGGGTGGAGGGTGTACTACTCTTACTACCAGGGACTCCTAACCAATGCAAAAGATAACAATGCAAGCTAAAGCCACAGTCAAAGCCAAAGCCAAAGCCTTGGACATGTAATTGTTGCAAGTCGTCGTTTGCGAGCGCTAAATTTAAAGCGCAATTTCAAGCCGTATGACAAACAATAAATCAGTTGAAACCATCGACTATATCCATTGGAACTCCAGCTGCTGCCATGTGTGAAGGAAGTGGTAAATAGTTAAATAAGCCAAGAAGTCAGCTAACACAACTAAGCTCACAAATACCCTGCAGCTAATTAATTAAAATATAGTTTGAGAAACATATTTTACAAAAATATAGTCAAATCCTACCCCTCCATTCCAACAAGTTCCTAAAATCACTGCTCAACACTTATACTACAAGGTAGCTAGCAGTTGAGCACACTCGCAAAGCAATCTGCTCACTTTTTAACCGAGTTTAAGTACAGGGTATAAAAAGGAATTCAATGAAATTATCATACACATTGCTTTGCCAGAGTTGCCATAGCACGTTGCACACACTTTACTCTGTACACGGTACACTGTATACTGTATACTACTGCACTCTAGCACACTGCAAATGTTCTCATGTATATCTGTCGGATTAACTAATACGGTTTGCGGTGCTCATAAAAAGTGTAACGACTTCAGCCTCTAGAGAGAGAGCAACCTTCGCATCGCATCGCAAATGAAGTTTCGCTTTAAGCTTGTCTTGAGTATTTTAGCTTTTTTTCTTTACTATTTTCTGTTTTTTTTTTTTAATACTTTTTACACCCCAGCCAGCTCTAAAAGTTAACCGTGGGGGGTATGGACATAAATGTGTTTACAGGTAGCTAAACAGCGGATCGTTCCAACTACCAGGAATATCACAAATAATGGCAATAGTTTCAACCAAGAATTGTTTGTATCGATTGGCTTTGAATAGATACTAAATTTGGATGGCATACCACAGAATAAACGTTTATGAGCTCATTAAAATATAATCAAACAACAAAAATTGTAGGGTATTAAAATGAGTCATCAAGGCAAGCAAAAATAAAACTAACATAATGCTATATGCTGCTTCATACCTTTAGTGGGAATCATTAAGGTAAATAATATTTTAAAGATTTTTTTTTATAAAATTGAAGTAGAATTTATAGCTAAATTAAAGAGAGTTTTAAATGAAAAACCTTAAAGATGTTAATAGAAAATAGCCAAATTAAAAACCAAAATGTTAAACAAAATAACTTTAATCTAAATGATTCAAATTCTTAATATTTTCTTTTCAATTTACAATGAATATTTATATGATAGGAATATTTTCATTTTTGAAAATGAATCGTATTTTAACAAGAATTATAAAATATTGGATATGTGTTCTCTATTTTTAAGACAAAAATCATTGTTTTAGTCAAAGAATTGAAAACTGATAGTCAAAATAACAAACGAAGAATATATCGACTAATTTTTGCTTTGACATTTGTAAAACTTTCTAAAAATAACCATTGCTTTTGAAAAACTATTTGATAATCGTCTAGAAAAAGCAATAAATTAAAGCTTTAACAGTTTTTTCAAACACTGTTTTTAATCCTTAAAACATTTTCAAACATTAATATTTATTTTTGCACTTCCTAATATATTTAATGACTTAAACAAAAGCCAAGGAGGAAAGTCGAGTTTATTAGTATCTACTTATTAGCTATGGTTGTAAAAGTGTCCTACTAAGTAGCTACAAAATTGCCTTTGTACTATAGCAATGCTAAACATAAATCAGCCGAAAATGCCTGGTTGCAATTGCAAAAAAGCTTGTTGAAATTTTCCTACTATTGAAAAACAAGCGAGATTTTCCACTGTTTTTGCTCGCTGGCGAAGGGCATTCATCATAAATGCCATATGCACACACATTAGAGTTGGAATTAAATTGCCATTCAGACAGCCATTCTGTCTATGAGCCACGATAAATGCCAGTAAAACTAGCAAATTTCTATTACGGCATCGGAACAAAATATTTAATTGCTTGACAACATCAAAACACACACACACACTATTAAAACAGTGTACTGTATCTATGTGTGTATCTGTGTGTGTATTTGTGTGTGTGTGTTGTGGCAGAGTCTCAGTTGAAAAACCACTCAAAATATAATTCAGTTTGCCACTGGCCAGAAATTGGTCATCGTTGGGTTGGCGTTTGGCTCTGATTTCATTTGAAATTTGTCGGTTAGTGAGACAACGGGTGGAAAAAATAAAAGGGGGAAGTGTGGCAGAGATAACGGTGGCAACAAATAACAACTAAGAATGCAAGTAGCTGAAAGTTTTGGACTAAGCAATACCCTATAGGCAGCACTTGTGTGCTATAAGGACCTATAAGGACTATTAAAATCGATCTAGGATTTCTAGTACATTTTTTGGATACTAAAAGCTTGAAAGGGTTTTGTTTTCTAAATATATTTGAATGTTGTCTCTTTTAACCATAATTATATAATAGTTAATATATAATATTTATATTCTATTCACTTCATTTATACATGTAGTTCAAATGTAGAAGAGTTAAACTTATAAGAACTTTAATCAAATAAAATTATGTATTAAGTTAAGCAAAGCCCTTTATACTTTAGGAAAATATATCAGTACGAAGTTCTTATAAGTTTATTACTTGAGGCACTTTAAATATATTTCTAGAAATTATATACTAATTAAATAAATATTGACTTTTCAAGTGATAGATAAATATATTTTATAAGTCATTAATTAAATAGTGAAAATTTTTCACTAGCTTTTAAGTTCAGTGCATTTAGTTTAATAACTTGTTATCGTGTTTTACAAATCTGTTGTCAGATAACTAGAGTGTATAGTGCTCGTTGAATCAAGTTAAGATCATTTTATATTTAGTTTATTGCCTCGAAATTATTTATAATATTTCTAACGATTCTTAAGCATATAATAAGTTGAAGTTTGCAATAGTCTGTAAAAAAAAAACAATTTGCATATACTTTGGTAGTGCAATAATGTCATATTTTCATTCTATAACATTCCACTGTAATACCATTATTTTCTTTTAAAATGAACCCTCCTTTGCTTACTTTTATGAATGCAGGGTATTTTTACAGTTAGTTCCTTGCAAAAGTTGGGGATCTCACAGTGCCCACGCAAGCTAAAAGCATTTTGTATTCACGAGTTTGCACAATTTTTGCATTCAATACGAAATTCTTTAGGTCGTTGGTGTTGTTACGTTTGATGAAATCACGTAGCAACAAATACACATGTATGTATATGTAGGATATATACAGATATATATATATGTTATAGGTAAGTCAGTTTGTGCATAGTTTTGGATAGGTGCAACATGCTCGTAAAACAAGCCAGCTGAATGTCTGCTCTGGACGTTGTAGTGCCAACTGCTGCCAAGCTTCAAGCTAACGTGTCAATTGCCAGACAGAGACGAAAGCGAGAGACGGAGGGAGGGAGATGGGTGGTGGACAGAGTGTGGCACAGCTTGGACGTCGGCTGTGCAACTATCAAATCAAATTGGTGGCACAGGATAATGTTTTGAGCTGCGGTTGGAGTTTTTCCCTTGTTGTTGCTGCTGCTGCTGTTGCTTTGTTGTTCGAAACATATTTCGTTATTCTCTATTCTTTTTTGTTTGCTGTTTTTGTGTGTTTTGTTGGTTTTTAGTGCTGTTGTGTTTTGTATTTTGTTTGGTTTTGTTTCAGTTCGTTTTTGGTTTTGTATTGTATTGTTTTGTGTGTGTTTGTTGTTGCAAGTTGTCATTTTTCGTATTCGGTAATTGGTTGCTGCTTTGTCACACCAGCAACACCAACAGCAACACTAACAACTTTAGCAACATGCAAAATGGCATTCCAAAACACACCATATAGAAGACCAGTCAGAGTCACAGCCGGCACTCAACGCGACTCCTTCCTGTCTTTCTGCCATTGCTTCGCCACTATTCTAGTCTGGTATTTGGCGGATGGGGAGAAAGAGAGTAGGGGCATTCCCTTTACTATTGTTGCTCAACTACGTGCTCTTTCATTTGTTTTTATTATTATTAAACAACTCTCGGTGCCCGGTGTTATTTGTTGCTGGGCATGGGTCCAGCAAATGCACGTGTCATAAAAGTTTACAGACCAGATCCAAAAACTGGACTGGAACTGGCTAAAAACAGAGCGCGAGCCATGGCACGAGTTCTTACCGTTACAGTACAGGTCGGTGGGTCAGTGGTATGTCTTTCCGTCTCTCTGTGTCTCTGTATCTCTCTCTGTATGTGCTTTGGCGTGGGTGGGGTAGTTGGATAACATACACACGTGTGATAAGTCGTGGCCCAATATGTCGCGCTTTTTACGACCGCACGAATCACTGAGTTCTGATCTAAATTAAGTTGATTCAATCAAGATTTGCGTGTGGTTTGTCCCACCAATGGATTTGTTTAATGCCCCGTCGACTGGCAATAACAACTCAATATGAAACGTGGTCCGATTGTGGGCTTATGTCCAATTGTGTAATGCTTGTAAGCAGTTAATACACCCACCGACACCCTCCCTCCACACACATTGGGCTTAACTCGGCTCTAGGTTAACTTCTTCTATGCTCGTAAAGGTCACACAACCGTCAGTCATTTGATTGAGTTATATGACTTACAGGTAGACAACAATTACTAATATCACAACCAACAATAGACCATAAAAGATATAATTAGTCTTAGGCTTACAATATAATTTATTACTGCGAAGTTGATAACAAAAGAATATTCTGCATACTCTCGAGTAAAAAGCTATAAAGCAAATGATTTACGGGTTTATTTAATAATAACTAAATTAAATAGGGTAAGATAATTGGCCCAAAGCAAACTAAAGATTATTAATTAGTAACGAGAATGGATCGTTAACAGATTCGTTAAAGAATGAAAGTCTATACAAAGAAGTAGTTGTTTGTTTATAGAGTTTACATTTGTTTTTTTTTCAGCTAATTATAAACAGCTGACAATTGGCTTTATATCAAGTTTTTGCCTAAGTTATGAAGATATCATATGATGTTAAAGCATATAGTTATTTATATATTTAAGAAACTAGAAACTAAATCAAAATATAAACTTTGTAAGTTTTTAAAAAAATCTATGTTTACTTTTATTATATTTAAATAAAAAGAAAGTACACATTTATTTAGATTGATTTAATGACTATTATGTTAAAATACTGGTTTTTGCTAGCACTGAATATTTTTAGTATTTATGGCTTTCTGAAAATACCTTCATTTTGGACCATTTTGTCAATACTGCTAATACCTACAAAATTTTTATACAAAAACCTCGGGAAAAGTTGATTACTTTGCATTTTATATTTATACATAATTTTAATGCTCAAAACTTTATACGTTTAATCAATAAAACAATTCTAATTGGTCTTTCTAACATTTCATAATTTTATTTATGCTGCAAAATGCAACATTCAATTAGCTAAAATGTGTTATACAACCACACTGCAAGACTAAAGTTCTATAGAATACTGAGAACGGTAGAAACCATGGCTTATCTCTCATCCAGGCACGCAAAAAAACGTTTTCAATCCCCAGCAGTTAAAACATTTGAAAGTCCACACGAAATTATGTTGTCCAATGTATAGTCATAAATTTTTATGTTGTGCACAACTCGGAGATACACAAAACACAACATGTACAATACAATCTTTGGAGTTGGGGTTAACCGTAGAATGGGAGCCCGTTAGAATCCGGGTAAAAGAGTGAGAGAGAGAGAATTGTGTAGTGCATAAAACAGACGCAATTTCGAGATTTTATTTCTGTAAAATCTGACAGTAATTTCATTTAAATGACAATGCCACACGCCCAGCCCCGGGAATCCGGTATCCAGCACCCAGAATTAAGAACCCAACAACCAAATCCCAGAGCCCAGAACCCGGAACCCCTTTTGCACCCACATACGCCCAACTAACAAGCCAATCAGATCGGTTGGAGTGTGAGTGTAAGGTGGATAGAGGGACAAACAAAGATGTGAGCGGGTAGAATGACCAACAAGACGAAGAGTTACAACAACAACAAAACGTTTATCCCTGTCAGGTATTAAATCTGGCCGGACTTGACTCTGGGCTCTTGGCCGCTTGTACTTTGTTATTAACTCATTTCCGTTATGCCATAAATATGCGAGCACGACGGGCCCGAACAATTAAAACAATTGCAAGTTAAAATTTACTGCTGCATCAGCCGCTGAGTCATAAAACCAACAACAACAGGCACATTAAAATATTGCCAATGGAAAGGGGTAAAAAAAAGCCAGAAGAACAAAAAAAAAGCCATTCGCAAATGGCTAAAAAGGGTACTAACTAAGCAAACGCGACACGATTGGTCTCTGACCAGGCGCATAATGCGCCTTAAACTGTTTCATTTAACAATGCTCTAAAAGATTACTCCAAGTCTCGTTTAACAATCATTTCATCTATATACACGAAACGCACTGCATGCACACACTTCTTCTGTAGAATGTTTTTATCCTTTTCACATTATTATGACATTGTCAGTGAGTATTCAGCATTTTAATTTCTTTCTCTCTCGTTTTTGTGTTGTGTTCATCTTCGAGCTTTATTGGTGCTTATTATTTTATAGCTACAAATTACGAATTTTAATAATGTTCAGAAGCGAGAGAGATACGACTTTAAATGTCTGTTTAAGATTCAACCGCACCCCATAAACAGGTTAGTTTCTAAGTCTTCGGTAAATGCAATGATAGATAGTAAATATCTGGAAATATTTAAAGTCTTTAATAATTTTAATCACCGAAATCGAAAGAGGTTTTTTAATAAAAAGAAATGTAAGACAAAATATATTGTCTTATAAGTAAGGCTGATGTTGTCACATTGATTAGATCTAAGCACAAGTATTAAAAGGACTCGAAAAAGTTCTTATAATCTATCAACGTATTGCAGATGCGTTGCAGATTGATAGGTGAATCCCCCAATGCCCATTAGTTATGTGCCACCTTAACTTTCCATTTTAATAATTTTTATTTAACAACTAAAACCACAAATTCGCTTAGTTTTATTTTTAGATAAGCTTTAGGAGTCATAATAATAAAGCTAATATAGAAAGAAATATGTTTATCTTTATAAATTTATAATCATATCTAATAATCTTGGCTTTTTAATAGCAGTAACTTTTCTTTAGTAATTGCAACGATAGGTAGAAGATATTTAGAAATATATTAGGTATAGGTACATCTAATTAAAAAAAAATATATTTCCATTAATTATACGTTTTTAATTTAATTAAAACCACAAATTCCCTTAGTTTTATTTGGAGATAAGCTTCCAGAATCATAATAATAAACTTAATATAGAAATAAATATGTTTATCTTAATAGCATCCTAATCATATCTAATATTCTTAGCTCTATAATAGCCATAGCCATTGCTGATATTACAGCCATACACATTTCCAATCATTACTATATTTATTGTAATGCCTGGCAATTGGCATTGACTATGTAAGCAACTAAAAAAATGTCCATTATTTATAGTATTTCAATACAACTGAATGAGGGCTTCAGTACATTTTGCATTAAAGTATATATGTGCATATACATATGAATATATTTTTTATGCAGCTGAATATTAAATTGATTCACAAGAGACATGATACAAGCCGAGTGTATCTGAAGGGCGATTAATTTAATTTAATTAAACGAAAGACTGCTTAATGTAACGGTGCTGTTAATGTTCCTGACATAAACGTTTATTGAATGAATTTATATTTATATTTTCTCTTTCTCTCTCTTTTAAAAGGTAGTATCTTAAGTGCACTGTTCGTTTGGACATACGAGAATAACATCAAAATCCATTAAAGTGAAAAGATTGAATTGGATTTTGTGTCACAAGGGATTCGAATTGTGGCAGGCAAATGCGACTAAAGGCGACAGCGTCAGTTTGAATTCTTTGCCTTAATTATCAACGCATGATGTTTTGGTGATTTCATCTGCATATTTTTGCAATGCCACAAACAAAAAACAGCAAAACAACAAAACAACACAACAACCAACAACAACAAGGAGTAAAGCAAAAACAAAATAAAAACAGCGTTGAGGACATTGTGTAAACATTGTGCCCGACCGAAAATTTATGTACAATACCACGGCAAAGTCCGAAAACCAATCCAAGCCATGTCTGAGATAGAGTCCGAAGGCAAAGTTGGTGCCAAGCCCCAAGTCCAAGTGCAGGTGAGAAGTGTCCATCTTAATCGAAGCAATAAATACACTTAATGAATTTCCTGCAGTCACTGCCAGCAGAAAACAGAAACAGGGTTGCAGACGAGGTAACAACACTGCATTCTATTGGTCATACAATGCCTTATGTGTGCCTGTGTTTGAGTTTGTATCTGTTCTCCATTGCGTGGTCATTTTCGCACCCATGAATGCCTCAAGTTGTATATATGGTGGTGTTGGCCTTGGTTTTGGTCTTGCTCTTAGTCTTGGCTTGAGTTTGAGTTTGAGTCTGGGCACTGCTCTGTTATGCGTACTTTCAGCAAACAATTCGAATTCGCTGCGATCGTTGCCGCCATCGTCCAAAGTGTCATTAAAGTCCTTTAATTTATAGCAGAAAATCAAGTAAGAAACATGCAACGACTTTGGCACTGGGTCCAACTTTAAAACTCCAACTTCCCAGTCGCAGTTCCCACTTCCATTCCCAGTTGCAGCAGTTGCACAGTCCCACTTTAAGTTCTGGAACAGCTTGGCAACGGTTGTTTGTTAGTCAGTGAAAATGGCAAGAATCGAATTTTGCTTTTAGCGCGGCCTGTTTTTTAAGTTTTAGTGTTTGTCGTTTTCACTGAACATATGGCTTGATTTCTGCTGCTTCTTACCATTCCACTCCTCTCCTTTCTCTCTCTCTCTCTATCTCTCTCTCCTTCTCTGTGCTATAGACTTCTTCTCATAGTTGTCACCTTGTTTGGTGCGGAAGTCGCCCATTGACGACATTGGAACATGTTAATGGCAGTTAACTTTATAAGTTATGCTTTCTGCCACGAAGCAACTCTCTCTCTCTCTCTCTCTCTCTTTCTGGATATGATCATTATACAAGGGCGTTGCCTAAGGTTTCGTAGTTCCCTTTCCCAAAAAAAATTGATCTACAACACGAGCATGCCAGCTGTTCTATGTCTGGTCCCTTTTCAAAACAGTTTATGAGTTTCCTTACTACACAAAACAGGCAAAATGTCTAAAACAGTTAAGTAAGAGAGTTCATCAACCAGTTAGAATGTAAGTTTTTTCTACTTTTACCCATGTTCTATCTTACGTCTCCCATTAAGGCAACACCAACACAATTACGAGTACATCAAAACACTTAACGAGTTACAAGGCTTAGGTTTTTTTGTTTTGTTTTCCTTATTTAAGAATTCTCCTTTTAATGTTTTCTGATTGCAGCAGATCATTATCGTATTGACAGCTGTAATCCTCTAATGAAATCCTAATGGTTTAAGTATCCTTGAGCCTATTTAGATTGGTATCAATCAAGCGTTTACCTTATTAGAAAGTGCTCATTATACTCTTCAGTCAACTGACTGCCTCTCTTGATCTAACCACAGATCATTGAACGCAAGATATTCGTAATTATGGCTCCAGCAGCGAAACTCCAGGAGACTTTAATTATTTACAGATAATTCGATAATTGAGTCGGATATAAGTGTAGGAATTTTTGAGGAACTATTAAACACATACAGCATAAAAGATCAAGTGAGAAAGCAGTTCCTTTGCAACATGAAAGTGCTAAGAAAAAAGGGTTTAGTTCACTTGAAAAACAAAGTCAATAAAATCGAGCACTTTTTCAATTTCCCAGAAGCAAGTGCTAACTATTTTTTTACTATCTTGTTCTCAGATGGCATATCAATTTCAAGCAGTTTTAAAACCTGTTATATTTACAGGATTCTACAAACTTTACTACCCGTAGATTCTTCCTTTTAATGTAGCTATAAAAATCTGATATTTTTCTGCTCTTTAATCGAATACATCTTGCATCTATCTACAGCCTTTCATGACAATTTTCCCCATACATATTTAGTTTAATTTTACTCTAGAGTTAATGCAAGTTGGCATCTAATGCACTGGGGATTACTGCAGCTACTTTGAAGCATTAGTGTAAGTGATATGCTGAGACCCCTTTACTAAATCGTTGGGATGCATCATTGATGCTTCAGGCTATTAGCATCTTTATTAAGAACACATTTTTCTCGGCTTTTTGGTCCAGATCTCCATGGCCATTTGTTTACTTATTTATGTTATAATATATTTATAAACAACAGCAATGAACGCTACTTGTTTCCCACCATAAATTCACAACAAAACAAACTACTCGGCGGAATTCCCAAATGAAGGAGACTCCTCCTCCATCTCCTCCTACACATTCACATTGCTCACATATGAATACGAAGGGAATTGAATGCCACACGGTAAAAATTTGTGACCTTTGGCAGTAAACGCAATTTGAGGCAGCTCCAAAAAAACAATCGATGAGTCTCCCCTCGACAAAACATTATAATGGAAGACAAACAGCTGGAATGTCGAACAAAATAACAACAAAAACAACAGCAACAGCGTGCCTAACAAGGCTTGTTAATTTCTAATTATTATAATTAATTGCAACAGCAACGCCACTCGACTAAGGCAAACAAACATAGCCAAATAATGATATTAATTGATTGAATTACGACTGCGACTTGCAAAATCAAAGAGCCCAAGGGTGAGAGAGAGACAGAGAGAGAGAGAGGAAGAGGGAATAGCAGACAGATACAGCGAGACGGTGCACACAAATTGTGGCACAAACATTCAACGATTGAGTTTAGTAGATTTTGGCTGCCACAGCGGTCGGCAACTTTTCAACACTCACATGGGAATTTATGAATGCCTCGCAGACATTTATCCAAAAAAAGAGTCGAGTTAAAACGTGCGACGCCCAAAAATAGACATTGGAACATGGCAGCGCACTCGAAAATCTCGCAACTGTTTGACGATTATTGAATGGAGGGAAAAACGCAATTTCCTCTCCCTTCCATTCCCCATCCCAATTCCCATCTCAATCCCAATGCTATACCCCTTCTGGATAACCGATTCATGTTTCAAGTGTTTCGTAAGCGTTTCGCTTATATTTTTGGCATACGAATACAAATACGTATACGTATAGGAGTACGAAAAGGAAAAGTGTAGACAAGACGACGTTTTTATGGTAAATGATTTATGGCTCGGCGGGCGCAGCGTCAAGGTAATTGAGTGGGAAATGTTATCCGCATTGGGGACGCACAGACGGACAGAAGGACGTATGGACAACGTACAACTACAACTTGGACTGCAACTGTGACGATGATGGAGACAGTGCCTGTGTCTGTGCCTGAGTCCCTGCCATGTTGTTAGCTGCTTCAAAGACAACAACAACTGCAACAACAACAACAACGTTGAGCGGCAAGTGTAATTAATGCTGTGAATTTTGCATATTAAAAGATTTTCCTCCCTCAGCTTCATCTATTTTTATGTATCCTACAACGGGTATTTCAACAAAGTCTTGCAGCCTGCGTAAATCTCTTGATTTATTTGCAATAGTCTGTAATTCTATTCTTAAATTGAAGACTATCTGGTGATTGCATTAAACATACTAAATTTTAGGTAGTTTAATAAAATTATTTCAAATTATTTGAAGACTACTTTAGACTCATTTTATTTATGTTAAATATATATCGCATTGCTACACATTTCAAAATTTCAAAATTGGACAGCTTCGTTTCACATCATTTCATACAAAAAAACGACTGAAAAGTCTGAAGAATTATGCTGACATTTAATTTTAAAACATGACAAGGTAAATAAAAAGTATTCTGTATAGAAATTGTGTATTTAAAAATATATAGTAAATATTTCAACACATTTTAAATGAAGGTATATCAACTATGATAAATGTTTCATGATTAAGTTTAATAAAAATCGACCAGAAAAATTTAATAACATTTTTGAAGTCATAAAGTAATTATATGATAGTTCCCGGGTCTATAGGAATAATTTCTAAATACCTAAAATAAAATTAAAACTAATTTCTATATAAAGAATTATGATGAAATTTACTTTTAATTTTTAGTTAGTTAAAAGTTAATAATCTGTACATAAATTATAGATTTTAAAATATATTTTGGTTAAAAAAAAAAAACAAAGTAAAACTATAGTTTAAATAAAAAGATAAATAATTATATAATATTTTTCAGTCCATGAAAAATAATCTCAAATACCCATAAAATTCCCAAAAACAATTTCGAAACTAATTCCTTTTACACTATGTTCTCTTAAACTCCAAATAACGCAATGCTTTGACAAAAATGATCGCCAGTAAGCCCACTATATACACATATAACCACATCAGTCTTAAATTCTATGTGCATCATTTAAATTACTATGAGTATAAATTGCTGCATTACTAGAGTATTACATTTGCGGCATTTTAAAGATCAATTTTTTGGGGGCATCTTGTATATTTTATATGGCCACAACTGCAGCTGATCCTCATAAAAAGCCGCGACACCAAATCCGCGTGGCGTGGCAAACGAGCCGTTGCCTCAATGTTGCCACAGCGTTGCATGCAACCAGACACACACACAGACACAGTGAGAGACACAAACGTGTCGCTTTGGTGGGGAGATACAACCGAAAGACGAAAATTTATTACGGAAACCTCATTGACAATTGTCACTGCAAGCTGGCAACTCTGACGATGCCTGACGCTGACGCAGACGCAGACGCTGGCAGAGATGTTGTCGTTGTTGTTGTTGTTGTTATTGCTGCTGTCGCAGTCAACGCTAAGTGCGTTGCGGTGTTGGGGATTTGTTGGATGTTGTGTTATAACTTAAAATAAGCAACATGTGTGTGCCTCTCCCTCTCTCTCTCTCTCTGTATGTCTCTCTTGTTGTGAGTGTGTGAATGTAATTGCGAGTGAATCACAAGAGGGGGGGCATAAAGGAGTGAGAGGTTAGGGGGTAGCTACTTGTCTATGGCAGCCGTGGCAGCTTATGGAAATCATATGGCAAAATGTCAACAAAACAGGGGCGTACGTATTTGGAATGAGCAGCTTTTTGTGGCATGCAGCAGCAGCACTACAATTTGTTGTCCAACACACACACACACACACAAGTCCATCCTATACATATATAGCTAAAAAGTGGGCGTGACATATGCCGTAAACTGCAAACTCTTTGCTGATATGCCTAAATATAATATTATGTTGTTGTCAATTAGCAGCTCTCACTAAAATGGTTAACTAAATGCCAATATTTGATTACTCAATGTAATTGCGTAGATCGGAGATAAGTCTCTGTTAATTAAGGAAATCTTGCTTTGGTCAAGTGAACAATACGTTCACTTTAAATATTGAAATCTTGTGGAGAATTAAGTAAAATTCTTAATCTGAACCTCAGTGTTACGAAATTGGTACTGTAAATTCTAATATTATTATAAGTTTTATGTATTATAGAATATGCTATAGTTTAATGTGGTTTTCTACTATTTAAAAATTAATAGAAAATATTTTCTTGTCCCAAAAAATATGTCATAATCGTTCTACTACTAATAACTAGTTTTATATTTAATAATATTATGTATAACTGCCTCTAAAATATATGAACTGATATGATTTCCAAGGAAAAAACTTATTAAAAGATGTATTTGAAACACATTTACAATTTATTGAAGATAAAATCTATTATGTAGATCATTTTACAATATATATAAGACAGCAACTTAAGTAGCTATGTTTTTATTTTTAAAGTTCATTATAGTCAAATAAAGAAAGTCTCTAGTAATTTTTAATGTTTGTATTTTCAAAGACACTACTTTTTGAAGTATTTTAGTAAAGTATTAAAAATTAGTAAAAATATTCTTCCAGTAAAAATAATAAAAACTCTATGACTCTCTCCAATTCAATGTGCTGTCAACAAACTAGTAGTACGTGATATAGTTAAAAATAAAGAAACTGAAGAAACTCTGTATTCGAGTTGCCAACATGACAATCCTGTTAATAACCATATCCCATAGCACCTCTATAAATATAATTTGAGAATTTCGGAAAACGAAAAACATAACAAAACAAAACAAAAAGCAAATCAGTTGAGTAGCGCTCTCATGCTCAATGCCATCATTCGAGGCGTCATGCGATATTAAGTGGAACACTTTGTCAACTCAAAACAACGGGAATTGCAGGGGGGAAGTAATACAGCTACTGGAGCGCTGGGGGGAAACTAGGAGAATTCGAGTGCGAGGAGGGAGGGAAAACAGCAACAGCCGCCTTATGTCCTCCCGAGGCACCGGATGTTGTTTGGTAATTATTTAGTGCTCGCTGCTGCTGCTGGTTCTCCGCTCTGGATTCTCTCGCCTCTGCTGCTGCTGTGCTATGTTTTCCCTGGCTTCGTTTGGCGTTTGATGTGTTTTGGTTTTTGATATATATAACAACAAATTGCTGAAGCGCGTCCAAACGACAACAACATACATAAACAAAGACATCATCAATAAAAAGCAAACGAACGAATGAACGAACACTGCCAAGAACAACAAATAAACAACAAGAACAGCAACAGCAATAGCAACAGCAACAACAAGTCTATACCATACACAAGGCATTAACTTTCAATTGGTTATCGAGGGAGGAGGCCCAAGTCATGGGAATGTTGATGGGATTATAAGTGATTTTCATCAAAAATGCAGCGCACGACAAGCCACAGTTAAAGATATATATTGTAGATATAGCAAGCAGATACAGATACATTTATTGATGAAGATACAAAATTTAGTTGTATAGCTATGTGTGTATGTGTGTGTGTGTATAATTTCATTCCTATATGGCTTGTTAAAGTTTTTGAAGACAAGCGACGTGATAACTCAAAACGAGACATCAATCGATTCGTCACCGTCCAAGGCAATCAGCCAGCAGAACTAACTTGCCTCTTCTTCCGATCAGTTGCTGTCAGTTCTTGTTGTTGTTGTTGTTGTTGCACGGCTGCTGCTGTTGCTGCTTCTGCTGCTTTTGCTGGCCGGTGGCCGCCCTCGGGGCCCTCTTTAAAATATTATTCATAATTCCATAAATTTAAGGCAGTCACAGTCTGAGTCCGAGTGTATCCCTTGAACCTGGCCACGCGCCTGCGCAACGTTTTGGCTTTAAAGCCGCGTTTGTCATATGCAAACTTCTTGGCCCGGTTCGCATCGTTGGCTTTCTGGCTTTCTCACTCACTCACTCACTTACACTCATTGCCTGGCTGCATTAAGCCTAATGAACGTGTTTAGTTGTATTGGTGTCAGTGTCAGTGTCGTTGTCGTTGTCGGTGTCAGAGTGTCTCGGTGTCTCGATGTCTGTGGTGTCTTTGGTGTCTTTGGTGTCTCGTTGTCGTTGCCAGTGTTGGTGTCGCTTGGTGTCACTTGTCGGTCGCTTTACGGCTTGGGTCCAGCAGCTACTGGAGCTGCTAGCCAAAAGAGAGGTACTGTGATTACCCTGGGCCCAGGTTTGCTCGTCGGCATTAGCGCAGAAATATTTAATTAATGGTAATTTATGTGCACGTAAATTGTGCAAAGTGCGACAGCGTTTGGCTAAGAAAACTTGGCCAACTGCTGTTGAAAATTGCAGCGCACTCAGCCAAGGCAAGCCAAGCCGAGTAAACCCCCTGCCGTTTCTAGTTAACATTCGAAATTTAAAAGGTTAATAGGGTTTCGGCCAGTGCAGCGCAAGTAATGCAATCGCAACAGCAGGAAGTGGCAGCAAGAGTTATTAAGTCAGCTGGTTATAGTACGTATATACATAAGTATATATGCTAATATACTGCTCTATAATGTCAACAGTTACTTACTGAAAGGTTAGAAACATATACTTAAGTTAATTATTTAGCCAATACGCCTTTTTCAGTTATTACTCTTCAAATAAACAACTGTCTGCAGTAGCTTATCATAAAATACAGTAACTAACGTCTTGTCTGCGGCTAATAAAAACTTCAAAATATGACAACACATCGATTTAGCAAAAAGTATTAGCAAACTAAATGGATAGGCTTTTGAGCAGTCTTACTGATTACTAATTAAGTGCTGTAAAGTAACATGTGCATGTACTAAAACCTACTTTACAACACTGCACAGCTAAACAGCTTATTAGTTACTTGGACAGTAACTTAAATTGATAGCCGTTTTTCATATAGTTATTGTTGGATTTGTAGATGATGCATCTGACTAAAGCAGCATCAATACATGCTCTATCATAATTTAGTACTGCAAATCGATTTCTTCTAAGCTAATTGCACTTTTCAACACTACTTTTAGTTGATTAAAAAGTGCAAATTAGCTTTTATATAACTATTTAACACTATAAATTAAACAACTAAAGCAAAAGAATTAATTGTGAAATCAATGGAAAGTGCAAGTAGCTTTCCTATATAGATTTTACAGTTTAACTAGGAATTATCTACTAAAATATAACCCATTTGTTGGTAAATTATAAGTTTTTCCAACACTATTCTACACTACTGCAGAAAATTGTAGGAAATTTTAGCTGAGTAACTATTTATTTCTACTGCTCAAAACTTAAAACGATCCTAAAAAAGAGCTCCTAATAAACTACAGTCACTTTGCAACACTGTACAACTGCGTTGTCTATTGAAAATACGATCAAATGAAAATAAAAGTAAAATTAAAAGCAGCAATCCAATCGGCTGTTTAAACAGCTAAATCCGCAATCCACACAAACTGTAAAATAAAGAAAAGTTCCCTATAATCGCTTGCTAAAACTTAATATAAACTAATGCCGCTTTATAACACTAAGCCGCTACATAGTAAATTGATAAGAAGTAACTAAAATAACAACAACAGCACTTCAATCAGCTGCAGAACAACAAACATTAAGCATTTTCCAAGCAATGTACATATAAGAAGTTGTAAATCAAAGCTGTAATGCTACTGCAAAACAGTTAAGAAATTGAATGTCAAAATAATTTGAAGTGCTTTATAACACTACGCGCAGTGATGCATGCGAGAGAGGAAGAGAGGTAGAGAGAGAGAGTCAGCAATCGGGCCGGTAGCTTACTGCCAAACGGATTACATGAAAACACTAGAATGCAGCTCGAAAGCTGCTGCTAAATGCTATGCAAATCTACTACAGGTGCAACTGCAACTGCAACAGCTACTGCTGCCGTTGCTGCTGCTACCGATGTTGCTGCTGCAACCCAATGTAAACATTCTAGCAGTACAAACTAATAAGATGTTGTATCTTGTGTAACTCGTAGCTGCTGCTGCACTGCTGGGCCAATAGCAGGAGCAACAAGCATGGCTTAAACAACAACTCAACCTGGGGCATTGGCATTTCTACTGCTGATAGCTTCTCATTTTATTTCACCTTGTCACGTGCTGTGCAGAGAGCGCGTTGGCAGCGGTGGCAATTTCTAGCATTTCAGCAAAAATATCTGACTACCTACGCGAGTATCTATCTGTATCTATGTATCTGTATCTGTATATCTGTTGTATCTGTATTTGTATCTGCAGCTGTATGTATCGGCATCTGCTAGTTAGTTGGGTGGCTTTTGGTGACTAGGTATCAGCGGGTTTTTGCTGCGGGGCTGCAGAGCTTTTTCATTAAACGGTAATTTCACACCGTGCCAAGCAACAACAACAGAGGTAGAGGGAGACAGAAAGACTCAAAAAGAGAGAGAGAGAGTGCAAACGTTTCGTGTACGCGCCTGGAATTTTTTTTTGGACATTTATCGCCGTTTGCCACACCGCACCGCACCGCCTGTCGACGCCAAACTTCTAGCGCCAATCTTCATCGTTGCCCAATTACAAGCAAGTTAAAATCAAGTACGAGGCATTGATTAGTTGCATGAGGCACCTACTAGAAGAGAGCAGTGGAGTGGAGTGTTGGACACAGAGATTAAAATGTAATCTTTAGCGCCGCAGTCATATGAAACGTGTTCGATTAGGCTTTACGTTTGCCTGGCCCTGACTATGGCAGGGATAGCAAACGACTGGGTTTTCGTTTTTTTTTTTTTTTTAAGTATAGCAATTGACTTGGTCCGGGCTATATTGGCCAACTGCTGTGCACCATGTAGGTGTGGAGTGGGCTAACCACTGGACCCCCAATGGACAGTGCTGAGTGCTGAATGCTGAGATGTGTCCTACCTACGCATTAGCAAATACATGTACGGAATTTGTCTATTAACCAACATCCAGCATGGCGAAATACTAACTCATTATATATAGTATAGTGGTATAGTCTTTACTTGACCAAAGTGCAAACTCAGATATTTGTGGAATAATATAAAATTGCACATAAAGTGGGTAAAAACACAAACTGTTTACGAGCACATTGATGGGAGTTATGTAGAAGCATTAAATATTATATGCTACTTTAATAACAGTGTTCGGGAAAATTATAGAAAATATAATGGCCTACAGATCAGAAAGTATTTCTCCAAAGGTGTTTGATATGTTTTCTTAACTATACCAAACTTAAAATTTTAAGCATAAAATTTAAAATTATTACTATTATATTTCTGAAGTTTCGTTGCAGTTCTAATCGCTAAAAACCTTATTAAGAAACTACGGCGTACGAATTACAAAGTAGTCAGAGTTGAGGATAAACCTAAGGCGCTGAAATAATGCTAATAATAATTTCATCTACTTTTTAAATGACAAATACATATCATTTATTTTATCCTAATTTCTCTCTGTAAAAATATTTATTAAATTTTATTCTACAGTTCTTGAATTTATATTAGAAACTCAGTGAATTCTATAGAATTGTCGTCCTACTTGAGACTTAATATACATACAAAATATCACTTGTCAGAACCGTAATAAATCTGCATTTGGCAAATCTTTAGCAAGCAACGACCTCAAGTTCTCAAGTCTACATATAATGCTTATACTTAACATGTACTCTGATATACCAGACGTAATTCAGTTCTATAATGAGCTAAACACACAAATATTCAGCTAGATTTTCCCCTTATTGTTAGAGCTTACGTCTCATTCAGCAGCAGACTGGGCGCATACTTGATTGGCTACCAAAAGAGCAATATTACAATGCACAATTCATCTGAAGTAATCATAATGAAGCACAAAATGATATGCACACAATAGCAATTCGAGTCATATAATATAAGGCGTAACTGTCCAATGTCTTTAGAAGGCTTTACGTCTGTCTCACTAATGCTTTTACCCTGTTTACATTGCAGCTTAAGTGGACACTCGAACCCGAAATGCCTTGCCACACACACACACAATAAACATATGTATATACATATATATATACATATATATATACATATATATATACATATATATATACATATATATCTTAGTTGCCGCAGTAACATCTTCCCGTCAGTTCTCCTGGTTCATGGTTTTATTCAATTTCACAATATGCGTAAATGTAATTAAAATATCCTTTGTAAAGGCGGTGAAAAGTCCACCTGGGCAACATAAGAGCCGTTTTCTGTGGCATTAGTTGACCACATAAAACCAGTTGTTGTTGTTGTTCTTGTTGCTTTCAGACACAGTCAGACACATTACACGCTCTTTTGCATATTGTGCAATGTAAAAGCCCAAACAGAGACTGAATCCAAGTCAGCAGCAAGCTCAAAAGAGTTGCCGCTGCCGCTGCTGCTGCTGCTGTTAGCCTCCACTTTAGACCAGGTTAATGTTTGCTTATTTGTTGCCCTCTCCGCACGCACGTCGCGCCTGACCTCTGACCTGGCAAGTGCAACAATCAAGGCGCACACAAACTGCTTACTGTCAAAAACACGCAGCAAAACAAACAACAAACGCACAGGAGATGCAAGAGAGTGATGAGCAGGCTGTAGAAACGCACAGTGGGCTAGAACAGCTAAAACTTCAAACGAATTTAAGTATATGAATCTGGCTGAAAATTTGTAGTAGAAAACTTTGAAAAAAAAAAAACATTGAAAATTTATTTGAGACCTTAAAAGGAAACAGTTTATGACTCAAAATCAAGCTGATAGTTTAAATAAATATTGTTAGTTAAAAACTTTAAAGAAAATTTTAAAAGTTTACTTGAGAGAAAACAATTCATGACTCAAAACCGAACTTATAGTTTAAATAAATATTATTGATAAAAACTGTATCAAAAATTTTGAAAACTTAAAAAATATTATATTACATTTATTATTACATTTTCATTTATTTGATTTATTTTATAGACAGCTAATATTATGTGTCTAATTATTGTATATTACAGTGATTATTAAAAACAGCTATTTTACTCAAAATTCAATCAAAGGTGCCTAGGATAATTATATTTTTAAGTAGCATAAACAGCATTTAACATTTTAAACGACTTCCTTCTTTTCCAATTTTTAAGCTAATAATATTATATTATTATTGCAATTCTCCTCTTAATACGGGTCTTAATTTGTTAATTTCTGTTATACAGATTATTATTTTTAAAACCGCATATAGCTTAAACTAATAATCGCTTTCTTAATAATAAATGCATATATAATCAATGTTAAGTCCTAATTTTTAGTATTATTCAAAGTATTTTAATACTTTTTTTTAATACAAATACTTGTATAACCCTTTCATATAATACAGGCTTGTTGTGCATATTTTTATATTACAAATTTATTTATCTACATTTTCTCTACTTCATTCTATGTGCCAATTCAACCACCTAATGCCCACTGTGCAAATTGCTGTACAAAAATGTTGCAATACGCAGGATGTTGCCGTTGCATCTTCTTGACAATGATAACAAGTACCATGTGTGTGTGTGTGATTGTGTGTGTTTGTGGCTGAAGCTGAGGGTTGATGTGCGGCTTGGCAAGTTGGCAGGCTGGCAGGACTAAGGACACGCTGCTTTAGTGTGTAATTTAATTGAACGGACATAACGGTCAACGCCGTGGGGTTACAGGCTATGCCATCTACTACTTTCAGTGTTGTGTACGGGACTAAAGAGGACTCTTTGCTTAATTGAAAGCAATTAAGTGGAAAATTGAAAACTTTGGCAGCCATAACGTTGACGTCTGACTGCCACCACATCCCGTTAGCTCCCACAACATACATACATACGTTCTCACGCAGACAATCACACATTTGCATTTGATAGCCACGCCCCATTTGCACACTCGTAAAAAGGCAGCAAAAAAAAATGTGCAGTCACGTACGTGGCAGCAGCAGCAACAAAGGCAGCATCAACAGAGGCTGCAATGGCGCCATTTTGTGTGCTTCTGTCACTTTACATGCCACAACACACAATTGACAGCGCGGATATTTATGTAAATAATTTTTCGTGTTGCAGCAAAAAGCCCAAAGTACAAATAAAAAATCAGAATATATATAAAATGCATTTTTGGTTGACGTGACCATGACTACTCCTTCCGCTGACATCTCCCATTCTACTATAAAAAGCCTAAAAAGGCAACAGAGAGTTTAACTACTCACACTTGCAATCGCTTGCTCCCTTTATACAGCCGACAAAATTCTATTAAATTATTTTAGAACTTGTCAAGTTTTGAATTTAAATGCTTAAAATATATATATATTTATATAGCAGCAAAAAAGTGTAATTAACTTACTATATACCAGTATTCAACTGTAAATAAGTTTTTTAACTATCTTACTTTTAGAGCACATCAAATCAGCCAGAAAGACTATTAAATTTTCACACATATGTTATAAACTTGCACATTATTGCACTCTTTTTATAGCAAAAGTTATAAAAGTTTGCTAAAAAAATGTTATGTTATGTTATGTAATTCTAAAAAGAAAAAAATAAGATAACTTTGCGCATATCATAAGCACGAATCGTATAGAGAGGTCGTATGGAGTCGCCATTTCAAGCACAGAGTTAATACGTCATTAAACTGAACTCTCCTTTCAATTAATTCTAGTATTATTATACCTCAAGTTTTTTGTTGCCATTTGCAATCATGCAATGCATGTAATTGGCACAATTGCATAATCAATTTTAGTACACAATTTAAAACTAAATTAACAAAGGCAAATGCAATAAAAGAGCCTGGCCCAAGTTGCTGTAATATATTTGCATATTTCGTTAAAAATCTAAAATACAAATTCGTGTATCGCATATTAAAACACATTTAAGTTGAAGAAAATGTTTGTCAAAGAATTGGCATGCATGCAATGCATCGAATCGTAATGGCATCATTATATTTAATGACTTTAAAAACTGAGAAAATGTTACCCACACTAACTATAAGTAAAAAAGTTTGCATTTCCCACTTGAACTTGTTCCTCATGCTATGAGCCCATAATTTGCACTAATTATAACGCATTACAGATGCAATTAATGCGCGTTGACAATTAATAACGCCACAAGAAATGTCAAACAATTAATTGGAACATTACGCACTGCATTCGACACACGAATGTGAATGTGAGTGTGCCAATTGCAAACAGGTGGGCAAAGTTTTCAGATCAGTGTCAGAGATAGCATAGAAAGAACCAGAGAGGGACGAACCTACAACACACTACTTTTAATAGCTATGTTAGTAACCCAAGTAACCCTTTGAGGGGGCACAAATAATACCTCTATGTTAGTCTAATAACGTGCTTTCGAAACAAAAGCGAAAAACATGAAATGGGCATTCATTTTGCGATAAGATCATATCTAAACTATAATTATGATGTGGCATACTAATAAGTATTATTATATTGTTTACAATTATCATTAAACAAGCTTTAAGTTTTGCAATTGCTAAAAAATTTGGTTAGAAGATAAGAATTGTAAGCTAGCATGGGAAGCTGCAGTCAAGAAAATCAAAAATAACAGATCCTGAACTTGGTCTGATGCAATCCATTAATAATTAAGTAAAATAATGTGCTGCTTGCGTCTGCTTTCGTCCTTAGCGTGTGCTACGGTGTATGTTATAAACATAAATGTTTTTAGCTCAAATCTAAAATAAACTTGGTAGCTCTAGCGCTTTTACTACCCAATATTTAGGTGTTCATACTTTATTGGGTTGGATATACCAGCTGCTATCTAATAAAATGTTTTTAGCCCAAATCTACAACAAAAGTCATCTGATTGAAGCTTTATAGTCCTTTCATGGCAAATTTGGTAACTCTAGCTCTTATACTAACCAAAAGTTCGGTGTATAAAATTTATGGAGCCCGAGAAACATCCTCCTACCTAAAAAAACAAAGTTTTTAACCCAAATCTACTACAAACTTCATCGGTTTTGAGTCATACATGCCAAATTTGGTGGTTCCAGCTCTTATAATCTCACATATTTAAGCATAAAGTACGTACTGTATGGATTCGGGTAAAATTTAAATAACATAAAATCTGAAACATAATATTTAATAGACTGCTTTGGTTTAAATTCATCTAGCATTAGTTTTGAGTTTAAAGTCCAAACATATGTCGAAGTTTTAACCTGAGTAAACAACGATGTAAAATTGAAATTAACATTTTGACAAGCTTATATCTATAAAAATACCAGTATAAAATTGTACACCGACTTTCCCGATGAAAAATGGACAGCATACCTTTACCACCATAATTGGCCTTAAGTCTTTGGCTAACGAAACATAATTGAAACTTTTGTGGGTTGAATATTTGCAACGTTGCAGTATTCAATTGCCGATGGCCACATATATTTGGGTCTAAAACAGGAAATATGTTCAAAACGTGGCCGAATCGCTTGTTAGTCACCGCTGGCTGTTAAAATACAAATACAGACACAAAATACAGACTAGGAAAATGAAAATGAAAACGAAATATAGTGCATAGAAAATACAATACAGATACAAATTGTTGGCAGTTGACTGCAGCTAATTTGTCGGAAATGACGTTTTTGGGTTTTAGTGCGGAAGTGAGTGGGGTTATGGTTATAAGGCTATGCAAAAATGCTGCTGGCATGGTATATTGGGTAGTGGGAGTGGTATGTTTTTGGGAGGCTGGGCACAAAACCATTTGCTAAAATATTTCAAGTCTTAGTACGCGACACTTTGGTAAATTGCACGCTCAAGTGATGCCTGCTAATTTAATTAATTTGCACCTGAGCTGAATGGCATACAAAAACAAAAGAAAAATACTTTTGACAAAATTCCCTTCCTTACTCCACTAGCAGCAGCTGTTGTTAGCCCGTTATTTTTGGCAAAACCTGAAAACCTTTCAGGCCCCGTTCTACGTAGTGCCGTATAATACACGTAATTGAAACATTCCTTGACCGAAAACAAAAAGTAGTAGAGAAATCAAACCGAAAAAGAAAAGTTACTTTGCCCGCAATTATTTGGCACGTCTCTACTAATTAATTACGCCTTTTGGTCAGCTTGGCTTGGGTGGTTGCTGCACAGAGAGCGGTGGGTGGGGGGGAGTGGAGAGGATTGTGTGGCAAGTTTAAAATGTCCACGTTTAATTAAATATGGCCAGGCGGCTCTATAATTAATTTCGGCACTGCAATTTTTGTTTAAAGAATAAAATGCCGCATAAAACAGAAAAGAAGAAAGCAACCAAGAAGAAGATGAAAGAAAGAAAGCTGCAAAAACCCGAAGCAAATCTCAGGACGACATCTGCACAAGGACTCCAAGGAGGAGTCGGAGTCGGAGTCGTATTCGTAGTCGGAGTCAGAGTCGATGGGCAGAAGCATTAAAGTGTCAATATCCATTAGGCGGTCCTGATTGCTTAAGCTGCTTTACGCCAAGTTCTTTTCTGCTTTACAGTTGCCAAGATTTTTAGATGCTCTCTCTCTCTCTCTCTCTCACTCTCTTTGTTTCTCTTGATTCACTCTTTGTCTGGGTCTCTTGGCTTTTATTGTCCGTACAGAGCACAATGACTCTCGTTGTTCTCCTTGTTCTTGGGTTCATTGTTTCAAATGAGAAACGACGCGAATTGGTTAAGAACGAAATGGTTAGAAATGCAAATTAGTACGGCTGACGATAGCATGCCAGATAAGCAGCCAGTTAGAAATGTAAAGAGATTGGTGATGTTGACATGGCAAAGTTCAAATACCCTATGTTGACTAAGCATTACATGCTGTAGCGATATTATGGGGATTATAATTTAAATCAATAAAACAGTGGGCGAGAAATCGAATTCAATATCACATAGTATTTGTATTATTCAATTGTTTAATTTTTACAAATAGATTTTATACAAATAAAAAATTAAAGGAATGCAAGACAAATTCATATATTTTTAGAATTTTATTTAGATTTTTTAAGAATTCAATTCTAAAGATTCCACTTCCCAGATTGTAATTAAAGATATACATTTTCCTTAAATTAATATTTTAATCTAATTTTGCTGATAATAATAAAAAAAACTATAAATCTTTCATAGTATTCTGAGGGGCATGTTTCTAGTATAACTATAATTTCTTTTCATTTATTTAGAATTTAACGGAGTTTCTAGTACGCTAAACCAGTGTTAGGCAGACAAATTCCCTTAAAATTATTATTTTAATCAAAATTTAACATTATTTACTAAAAATATAACTAAAATCGTTACTGTATGCTTCAAATAGCGACCAGTTTTATAGGCATATTTAAATGTCTAGAAATTTTTGAATAATTTTTTAAAATTCTCAACACAAATATAAAGTATATCTACACACAAAAATCGTGCTTTAATTTTTATTAGCCAACATTAAGTCCACAAAATTTAACAAACCATTTGATCGTCCACCGACCACTAATACAATATCTTATTACTCTTAACTTTGAACCTTTGCTTATCTGACAATTTTGCCGCATTACATACAGCTGCTTATAGTATTTTTCTGAATACCCTACCTTTAAGAAATAAGAAATATTGCACGTAGCTAATCTTTGTCATCTGGTGGCTGTGCCGTGCCGCGATTTTTGGATTACTCGGCCGAAGTAAATTCAAAAAGCTTTCAACTTGCAGGCCAAATGGGAATGGGTGGAGACATCGAAGAAGAGAAGAGAAGGAGAAGTAGAAGTAGAAGACAATGTAGAAGGGTCAAGGGAATATAACGGGTCCAATGCCTGGGACTTAAGCTTAATTGCTAATTACACAAATTCGCGGTATGCGTAACCGTATCTTAGGATCGACCCCGTGCTCATGTGGGTCGCTTAGCCAAGCCATTGGGTGATTTATATTTAAGCACAAACTTTTAACTTTAACCAAAATCCCCATTCGCCCTTTTATTGTTGTTGTTGTTTCTCTTACTCTTCCCAAAACAACAATAACAACAACAATAACAACCCTTAAAAGCTAAGCTCCGCGTGGGCTGTCGAATCTTGTGGTTCCATTCAATTAACCTTTCATCTGTTTAACATGTATTATAAAATTAGACGCGGCCAGCGCCCCCATAGTAGGCGTGGCCTAATGTATGCGTAACCACAGCCTCAAGACATGACAACACTATTAAACAATATGTCCTTAGTTCCACCCAACGGTAAGACTTATGTATATATATACTTACATACATACATTTTGGTGGTTTTGCATCAATTTGTTGCTTTTATGTGTTTGCGAATCGCTTTCTTAATTAAGCAGCAAAATGGCGGCAGCTGCGTGTGTGGGCACATGGGAACTTCACAAAACAAAAACTGCACTACAACACTTTTTAACTTATTTGCTTAAACTGCACACTTCAAACACGATATTATTGCTGCTGCACACTTGAACACTTAATCTGAAACTCACAACACTACACTAGTTAACTTATTTGCCAAAATTGCACAATTCAAACACGATATCGTAGCTGCCGCACACTTGTTGAAAACTTTTTCTTTTATTCAATATGGCAACTCTTTTTGAACTACTTGCATGCAACTTTCAGGCAGCACTGTTACTGTAACTATATCGTGCAGTACGGCAGCATTGCCAACATCACCAATTTGCAGCTGCATGGCAACATTGCCACTACATTAACAGCTGCTATGCTATGCTATGCTTAACACTACATTAACAGCTGCTATGTAGTGCTGCCAGACTTTGAGCAAGATTTAAATAAATTTAAGTAAGAGTAAGCTAAAAATTCTACAAAAACTTAAAATAAGTTAAACCAGAACACAATAATTTTAATACTTTTGTTAAAAGATATTATTTCGTGCACTTTATCGCTATCAAAATTTTAATATTTTCAGCAGCAAATGGTACATAATAATTATAATTAAATTTTGTCTGTTAGTTTTGTTAGGTGATTTTTATTATTCGCGGTATGAATTGTGTATAAATTTTATTTTCCATAATTTTTCTTCGCTTGCTTTTTCAATTAGACCAAATTTAGCTTGAAATCTGTTAAAAATGCCACACTGGCTGCTTGGCAGCACATCACCAGTCTGGCAACATCTGCATACTTTTGTTGTTTTCGCTTACCTCTCTGCACTGCAGCTGTTCGCTCACCACGTCACTTTGGCAAATCTTCTGCCGCTACAAAACATGTAAAATTTAGTTACAATTTATTAACACATACAATTCTACCAGCTACAACATGAAATTCGCCGATGTTTTGCGACGTCTCGATGCTTATCCACGCACCTTGGATGATTTTAGCGTGCGCACAGTGGGCGGCGCTGCCGGTAAGTTTTTATCTGCGTGTGTGTGCGAGTGTGTTTTGTATACAAAAAATAAGTAAATAAACTTTTCTTTTTTTTTTGATAGTTACCATCATAAGCACCAGCATTATTAGTTTGCTCATCTTTCTGGAGTTCCTGGCGTACATGCAGCCGACATTGAATGAGGAGCTCTATGTGGACACAACACGCGGCCACAAGCTACGCATCAATTTGGATGTGACGTTGCACAATTTGGCTTGCAATTATATATCACTGGATGCCATGGACTCGTCGGGCGACACACATCTGCGTGTGGATCACGATGTGTTCAAGCATCGCCTGGACTTGAATGGCGAACCACTAAAAGAGACACCAATAAAGGAAATTGTGGCTGTTTCACCGCCGAATAAGAACACCACCTGTGGCAGCTGCTACGGCGCCGAGCACAATGCCACGCAGTAAGTTGCAGTGAAGGAATTAGGATTCTTTAAGTTGATAGGGCTATGCCACAGTATGTAAGCTGTGAGTTAGTTCTATAGTGAGTTAGAGATATAGTTAGGTTAGCTATTACTGGTTGAGTTCACTCGGAGGCCGTAGTGCTCATTGTAATGTCCAGCAACTGTAGGAATTAGCTTGAGAATGGGGTAGAAAAGTGAAGTGCTGGGTGGAGCATTTGCTAGGATAAAGAATGAGATAACTTAATGCTGTGTTAGTTGGACTTGAGTTTGCCGGAACCAACCTGTGGAGTCAAGGAAGCTGATGCTCTATCTGAATCGTGCGTTGGCGAGACTGTTTAGGAGACTGTTCTTCATAGAAGAGTCCCCCAAAAATAGGTCCTCATTGAAGGGTATCAAAATGAGTGGTCTTCATAGAAGGGTACCCCAAGGAGAAGTCCTCATCGATGGATACCCCAAGGAAAGCTCTTCATAGAAGGGTTCCCCGAGGAGAGGTTCCTTAAGGAACTGGAAACTCATTCTACTGAGCACATAACTAGAAGGAGATCTCGATATTGGTTTAGATAGTTAATGTTGTGCTACAAATAGATATATGTGAATAACAAGTAGCATCAGTTAAGCTGCCAAACTCGCAGATTTCCCCGTCTAGTCTAGAATTCATATACCCTTTATATACGAGTATGCACTTCTAGCCTTTCTACTATCCATATGCCTTCTAAATTTCCCTTAAGGCACAACCCACTCTATAAGCTTATAACTAAACACATTTCCCCCCCTTTTTTTAGTTGCTGCAACACCTGCGAGGATGTGCTGGATGCGTATCGTGTGCGTAAATGGAATATGCAGGGCGATAAGATTGAGCAATGCAAAGGCAAATACAAGCGCACCGATGAGGATGCCTTCAAGGAAGGCTGTCGCATACAGGGACACCTAGAAGTGAATCGCGTAAGTCTCAACAGTAGACAATTTTCCAGCTTCCAACTAAAAAACTCTGTGTATATCCTTTTAGATGGCTGGCAGTTTTCACTTTGCACCTGGTAAAAGTTTCTCCATACGACAGTTTCACATACACGACTTTCAGTTTACGAATGTAAAACTATCGCATACGATAAATCATCTATCGTTTGGCGAGAAGATTGAGTTTGCCAAGACGCATCCATTGGATGGTTTACGTGTAGATGTCGAGGGTAAGTACAAAGTTCAAATGGATACAAAAATTTCTGGCTTAACAACTCGTCTATTGCAATAACTTATAGCATAGTTTTAACAGCATTTTTCTTGTTGCATATTAACATATTAACTCGATAACTTAGTTGTACGGGAGGGAAGGGATATGATAGGGAGGGGGGAGGAGGGATGTAGATTTTAGTTTCAGTTTTTTTGGTCTCATTAACCAAAATGCCATCGAGTGTTTAGAGGGGGGGTGCGTGTGTCTGTGTGTGGTGGTGGTAACTTCTAGCATCTAATGCCCGTGCCAATGGCCATAAAGGTGCCAAATGTGCCGCCGCCTTGTATCATCACTTTGCCCACATTGTTGATAAGTTCGCGTCCACGTAAACCGTATCTAAAAAATAAAGTTGGGAGTTTCATTTGTTTAGCCGGCAATTACATAATAAACAGCAACAACAACGCTTGCGTCACAAGACAACGACAACGTGTATCATCAATACCTGAGCGCTGAGAAGCCACCGAAGAGTGCACCGCTGGCCATGCCCACACAGAAGCCAATGGTGAAGCCGGTCTTCATTTTGTCAAAGCATGTGGGTCCACCCTGCTGCGAGGAGAAGGAACCGCTGGGCAACGGCATTTCGTTTATGTTTCCCGGTGTCTTGTTGCGTTTCCGTAAAGTAGGCTAACACAATCAATGCTAGCAGTAGTGCGTCAAGCTCTTAAGCACGTCCCAATTTTTTAACTATTTGAGACGTTTTGTTTTTGTTCCAAATTACTTTCCAAAAAAAAAATAACTACAATTTAAGGCTTTATCGTTGCCGAGAGAGAGTGAGAGAGACTCCAAAAAACAATTTTGTCTGGCAGCTTTTATTTTGTGACACGAAACTGACATGTGTGCCAAAGCAACTCTGTTTTCATAGTGCACGCCAGTGTTGCCAGATGGCGCTTGCTGATATGTTATGCTAGCATGATACCTGCAAAGCACAGTTAGCGTAACAGTTTTCGAATTTCAAATGTAGTTAAGAGATGTATGTTATTAAAATAAATTATATTGAGTTAATTAAAGCATTTTATGCATTGTTTTATTTACAGAATCGAAAAGTGAAATGTTCAACTATTATATAAAAATAGTGCCGACGCTCTATGAGCGCCACAGCGATGGTCAACCCATTTATACAAATCAGTTTTCGGTCACACGACATCGCAAGGACTTGCAGGATCGGGAACGCGGCATGCCGGGCATATTCTTTAGCTACGAACTGTCTCCACTGATGGTGAAATATGCCGAGAGACATAGGTAAATTATGGCATAGCTACAGTGCTACTTTTCACTCACAAATCTACTTTTTTCCACAGCTCCTTTGGTCACTTTGCCACAAATTGCTGTTCGATTATTGGCGGAGTTTTTACGGTAGCCGGCATTTTAGCCGTGCTGCTGAACAACTCCTGGGAAGCCATACAACGCAAACTGGAGGTGGGCAAACTAAGTTAACAACACGTTTCCGTTTACTACTTCAAGAATCTCTGCTTCAGCTTTATTAGTGCTAAATTCATTCCATAGCGCAGCATAAATTTTTATACAAAAAATACCGGACAAATCTCGAAATAAAGTGCTTATATTTGTAAATCGTGCAAAATTGGCTTTAAGTAGTACGTTTGCCCACGGATAAGAAACCGGAGGTATTCGAGAAATACTTGGCTTCGGTGTGACTTCTTTCCGCCGCCTGGGGATTCACAATTTCCAATCCCTGCAGTGGTGTAAATGCCACACTCGATGCTGTGCCGGAGATTTGACGCTTTACGGTCGTATTGCCACCGTAGACTTGTTGCTTCTGCAGATTCTTCTGCAGTGTCTTGCTAATGCGCACCTTGGTCTTCTCATCCAGCTGCGGCAGACGTATGCGTCCAGTGCCCGTTTTGCCAATGGTGCCGCGGGAATAACCCAAATCTCCCTGATAGGCATCCTCCTCGATCTGCAAAAAGAAACAGTTTATATATATATGGTAATAGAATACAGCTGCATATACTTACATCGCCAAAGTTCATGCGATTCGCCTGCTTACGGAATTCGGTGAGTGCGTAGCGCTCCTTCATCTTCCTCACACGTTTGCCACCGCGTTTCTTCTTGCTGCCCTCGATGGGCTTGGGCAGCGGTTTAATGAACTTCACTGGCGGTGGCTCCTGCAGCTTGTCCAGCTTCTTTTCAATGTCCTCCTTGAACTTCAGGCCAATCTCGCCATGCACGCTCTCGTGGCAGGCATCAACTCTAGCAGCCAGCACAGACTTGGCCGCTACTAAGCGAGCTGCTTTCCGTCTCAGATCTGGCGCCGTATCCTGCACTGTTTGTGAGTAGTAGACATAACCCGTGTGTGGCAACATTTGTGTCTGTGAGAAGCCCGAGAGTGTCTTCTTTTGTGCACCCAACACTTGCACATTGCAAGCGGGCATTTTGGATAGTTTGGTCAATCCCCCGGCTATGCCCAGCAGTTTGGCCGCCGTGGAAGCACCCACAATCATGGATAAATTGGGTGCAATGAAGGTCATGCGACTCTCCACATATTCATAGATCTTGGACTTGAAATTGTTGAGCTCAATGGCCATTTCACAGGCCTCATCTATTTTGGCCTTCTCAGCAGCAGTTAACATTGTGCTATGGAGGAATTACATATTATTAGCTATAAAAGAGTAAAAGTAAACTCAACTTACCCCTGTGTCGTGGATGCTGTGACCGAGACAATCATAATGGTGGCCTGCGTGAGGATCGCTTGCAGTTTCTCATTGCTTTTGACTTGGTCCAGATCGTTGCCCAACTCCTTGACGGCCAACAAATACTCGATTTCGCCCACAATCAGTGAGTCCAGCTCGGGGAAACGTTTCTGATACTTTTCTTTGGTAAATTTGTGTATTATGGATATCTCATTGTCCACATCCACAGCAATGGCATTCGCATCCACAATCAAACAATATTCCGGATCGGATTCTACGCTGCCCAACATTTCAGCTGCACTGCGCTGCCGACTCGCATAGTGTTCGATTTGCTTTAGGGTATTCTGCAGTCGTTCCGAATCACGCAGCTTGCACAGTTCACGCACCGATTGTACCGTCACATCCACTTCCATTAGATTTGGCGTTGGTTTCAATAGCTTCTCGGCCAATTCAGTGGGCAGCGTTGCCTGCTCCACTTCATCGGCATCGGCCATTTCGGCATCATCGTTGTCCTGCTCATTGTCCTCCTCAAGATCGGCGAGTAGTTCATCAGCTAGCGACATGTTTATTAGTCAATCTTAATACTTTGCCGGCTTTTTTTACTAATTATTTCGACTCTTTCTCGGTGTAAACAAAAAAACGTTTTATACGTTTGCTTGGCTGCAACAGCTGTTTGAGGTTTAATTGTTGCCACCTGGTTTTTCTTACGCTGTTAACAGCTGGTATGTTATGTATATTCACATAACATAAAAATAAATGCATTTAATTAAATGCACATTTCGCAAACATTAATATTTGCCTTTTAACAAACCATTACTTAAAAAAATAGGTACACATTTTCCTAAAATATCTAACAAATCTATACTTATTGTACAGACGTTTCCAAATATTTTCTTAAGCTACCACAGTGCACACTTAACAGCTGTCTCGGCAGCCCTGTGCACTTAACAGCTGTTTTAACAGCGCCCACTAACAGCTGCCTGCGCTCACCTCTAGTCTCTGGTGTTGCCACATTACAAAATTGAGCGCCCGATTTTGGCGCAGATTTTTGGCGTCTTCGGATTCCGGTATTTGCAATCAATAAGTTGTATTGCGCACTTGAATAATGTCTAAGAAATTGAATACTAGTGCAGGCGGTACGCCAACAAATACATTATTTAATTACTTTGCCAAATCCCCAGCGGTTGACAAGAAGAAATTAACGCCCAGCATTGCTGCAAACGAGAAGGAGAATCAACAAAATGGCAAAGCCAAGGAAAAGGATGTCAAAGAGGAGCCAAAGCCCACGGCTAAACGCAAGCTGCCCATAGCTGCTGATCCGGCAGCTGATGAGGATAGCGACATGGAGGATAAGACACGCAAGCGTAAACGCATTGTGGTGCCTGAATCCGAGAGCGAAGAGGAAGAATACGAATCCAAATCGGAGACGGATTTCTCAGAGGATGGTTCCGATTATGAGCCAAATGAAAAGGATGCGAGCGCCGTGAGTGAAGAGAGCGAGAGTGGCGAGGAGGAGAAAGAAGAGAACCTCGAATCGGAAGAGGATCCTACGCCCAAAAAGAAGCCGCAGCAGCAGCGCAGCAGGAAACCCATAAACAACAACAATAACAACGAACCCGCCAGCAAGAAGGTGAAATTAGAGAATCCCACTGTCCTCGCTGAGGGTACGTTTCTGGAGAAGCTGCAACAGCTGCAGAGCAATGCCAAAAAGGATGCTGCCTACGATGACATTGTAACTGCTTCCAATAACTTTGATGAGCCTGTAGTTTGGCCACATCAGAAGCTGGAGTTCCTGCAGCCAGATAAGATTAAGGACAAGGCAGGCAGACGACCAGATCATCCTGGTTACGATAAGAGCACACTGCATGTGCCGGAGCAGTTCCTAAATTCCTTGTCTCCAGGAGTGCGTCAGTGGTGGATACTCAAATCGGATAACTATGATTGTGTGCTCTTCTTCAAGGTGGGCAAGTTCTATGAACTCTATCATGGTGATGCGGATGTGGGTGTTAATGAACTGGGCTTCACCTATATGCGTGGTGAATTTGCTCACTCCGGATTCCCCGAAATCTCCTTTGACAAAATGTCCTCGATACTGATAAACAGGGGCTATAAGGTGGCACGCGTGGAGCAAACCGAAACGCCGGACATGATGACGGAGCGTTGCAAACGCATTAAACCCACCAAATTTGATAAGGTTGTGGCACGAGAGATTTGCCAGATTACGGATCGTGGCACCCAAGTGTTTGGCTCCCAGTGCGCCATTGGACCCAATCATCAGCCCAACTATATGCTGGCCCTGGTGGAGTGCAATGAGGTTAGCTGGAGCAGGTACGGTGTGTGCTTCATCGACACCTCCATTGGTGACTTTTATCTGGGTGAATTTGATGATGACAAGAGCTGCTCACGGCTGCTCACACTGCTCTCCCATCATATGCCCGTGCTGGTGAGCTTAAATCCTTTACCTTTACCACCCCAACCAACCAATTGTATTCAAATCTTTTCTTTTCTTCAGCTACTGCATGGCAAATACTCTTTGTCACCGCGCACACAGCAAATCCTACGCACTGTGCTGGGCGGCATACTCAAGGAACAGTTGCCCAGCTCGGTTGCCAGTTATTGGAGTGCTGAGAGGACGCTGAAGCTGCTGGCGGAACGATATTATGCGGGTGGTTCGGGCAACGGGGACAATTGGCCGCTGGTGTTGCGCAGCATGCAATCGGATACGGATCATTTGGGTCTAACACCCGCTAATGGTTATGAACTGGCACTCAAGGCACTTGGTCAGTGTATACACTACATAGCCAAGTGTAAGCTGGAACCCAAAGTGCTGCCCATGGCACGCTATCAGCTCTATGTGCCACCCGATGAGCAGCAGCAGCAGGGGAAGACACCAGTTGCCACAGTGCGTCGCTCCCACATGGTCTTGGATGCCACCACATTGTCCAATCTGCGTATTATAGGTGAGGAGCATTCGCTCATGTCCACCTTGGATCACTGCTGCACTAAGTTTGGCAAGCGTCTGCTGCACCACTGGCTCTGTGCGCCCAGCTGCGACTTGGCGGTGATACAGGAGCGACAGGCTGCTGTTGGCGAACTGCTGCGTTGTGCCGATGAGCTGCAGGAGCTGCGTGGTCTGCTCGCGCCCATGCCGGACTTTGAGCGGCATTTGGCGCAGATCCACCTGTTTGGCAACAAACGCATTAAGCAAACAGATCATCCGGATTCGCGTGCCATATTGTTTGAGGAGAAGCTGTACAACAAGCAGAAGCTACGCAGCTTTATGGCCATACTCAAGGGCTTTGAGACGCTAATGAAGTTGCCTGCCATGTTCTGGCATGCCGAGACGCCGCTGCTAAAGCGCTTGACACAGCTGCCCGCTGATGGCGGTGGCTTTCCCGATCTCAGCAAGCAGCTGAAGTTCTTTGAGCATGCCTTCGATCATGAGGCAGCTGACAAAACTGGAGTGGTAGCACCCAAAGACGGCATTGATGCGGACTACGATGAGGTGCAACAGCGCATAGCAGATATAGAGAAGCGTCTGAAGGCCTATTTGATAGAACAGGAGCGTCACTTTGGCTGCCGTGTGGTTTACTTTGGCTCCGACAAGAAACGCTATCAGTTGGAAGTGCCGGAGACACATGCCCACAAGGCGGGCAAAGCCTATGCGCTGGAGGGTCAGGTGAAGGGCAAGAAACCCGCCAGACGCTACACCACAGCGGATACGAAGGCACTACTCAAAGACATGCAGCAGGCGGAGGATGCTAGAAATGCAGTGCTCAAGGATTTGGCACGTCGCCTGTTTGAGAAGTTCTCCAATCACTATGAGCAATGGAAGCAATGCATTGACTGTGTCGCCATGCTCGATGTGTTGGCATCCCTGGCGGAATATGCACGCCAGCAGCTGGTCATCTGTGTGCCAGAGCTGGTCTCTGCACAGTCGGAGCAGCAGTGCTTTATTGAGCTGGACGAGGGCTATCATCCATGTGTTAATGCCTCGACTTACATACCCAATGGTCTGCAACTCGGCACAGCTGCGGAGGCGCCGCTATCGCTGCTCACGGGTCCCAATATGGGTGGCAAGAGCACGCTGATGCGGCAGGTGGGTCTGCTGGTTATAATGGCGCAGATTGTAAGTAGCAGTTGGGTTTATTTATAGCAAATCTTATATAAATTCTTTTGTATCTTTAGGGCGCTCATATACCCGCTGCCAGCTGCCGTTTATCGCTCGTGGATCGCATCTTCACGCGTCTGGGTGCACAGGATGATATACTCGCGGGTCACAGCACCTTTCTGGTGGAGTTAAATGAAACTTCGTTGATTCTAAAGCATGCCACCGCACATTCGCTGGTGCTGCTGGATGAACTGGGTCGTGGCACTGCCACATATGATGGCACTGCCATTGCCGCCTCGGTGGTTAACTTTTTGGCCAATCTCAAATGCCGCACACTGTTCTCGACGCATTATCACAATTTGATAGATTTCTTTCATGCGGACAAACGCATTACATTGGGTCATATGGCCTGCATGGTGGAGAATGAGGATAATGCAGATCCTACACAGGAAACGGTTACATTCCTATACAAATACACAGCGGGTGCTTGCCCCAAATCGTACGGTTTCAATGCAGCCAAATTGGCTGGCATGCCGCAGGGCATTATCAAGCGTGCATATGAGGTAAGCTATTTAATCAACTAAGTAAATATTAATTTAAAAACTATTATCTTTGAACAGCTTTCGAAGAAAGTGGAGGCCATTGCACTGCAGCGTAAAATAACCGGCAAAATTGTGGCAGCTGCTGCCAGTGGCAATGTTGACAAGCGGCAAATGAAATTAAACAATTTGAAAGATTTGCTGCAACAATTGAAATTGTGTCAGGTCTGAGATCAGCTGGAGGCTCTACAAATAGTATATAGAACAGCAGCTGCTTCAATATTTGTGCAGCTTATTTAAGTCTCAATTACGTATACGTTATTTTTTAAGCCATTTGAATGCCATATACATGTAGTTTATTAATTACTTTGCAGTATTTATATTTGGAAACCTCATTTAATTTGTTCTTTTGTATTTGTTGCCATTGTTTATTTTCATTTCATTTCTTTTTCTTTTATTTTGTTGTTTGTATCACAGTAAAAATTAAAAATTAATTAAATTCACAATCAAAATACACACAATATACACAATACATATGATATTATAAAATGCTTAAACGATACACAATAAATATAAATATATTGCTAAAAAATGTTTCAACTAAAATTAACAATTATTGTGGCTAGAAAATAATGTTATATATAGGATACAATGAATGATATTTGTGAGGTCAAGTCAATACACATTATAAAATTAGAATACCCTTTGCAAGTGTATGTAAAATAGGAATGTTTAGTTAAAGCTCAGACTACTTGTACTTAGTCTGAGTATTGCGCGATTTTTGTGCGTTAATAGCTACAGCAGATATATGTAGATATATAGTAAATAATACTTATACTGAACAAATTGAAAACTATTCCAAGCTTGGCAAATAACTATTGCTGTTTTGTTTATCTTAAGTTTGTAGCTTACAAAAATTTACTTACAAAAACGATTTATAATTATATATATATATATATATGTATGTATTGTATTGTATATGTAAGCCTTGGTAATGCTACTAAACATTTACTTTTTCTGTGTAATTCTTTGGACTTGCGTTTTAAACAACTAAATATATATATATAAGTTTTTTTCTTTTTTGTATAACTAGGCTAGGTTATTAATAATTCTTATATAATTCTTTTTTTTTTTTTTTTGGTATTGTATATGTTACAATGATCTTCTTGGGATCTTTAGTCTATATAGGCTAGTTTCTATGCGCTTTCTTTCTTCTGTGCTATGTGTTAATCGTTGGAAGGAACATATATAGCATAGTCTATATATATATTGAATATTTTTCGATTTCAGATCGATTTAATTGCGCCACGTTCGTTTGATTATTTTTGTATGCTATACTATACTATATATAGTATATGTCCAACCGATTACATATACATATAGATCTAATGTTAACTTCGGTTCGTACCGAATCTTCGGTAAAACGAAGCGAATTTTTACACATACATAAATACAAACATACCTACAAAAAACAACAACAATATAGCCGCACATATTGATTTTTCAGTTTTTGGTTTTTTTTTGATTATGTTATGACGCCAGCGCCGTCCATTATCTGGACAACAAGTCCATCTCAATCGTCGCTAATCACATCCTTGCGAGCCCTCAAATTTCGCCAAGATCCCGACGTGCAGACGCCAACGCCACGCCACCAATCGTTGACGTCACTGTACCAGGACGGTTTACGCAGCTGCTCCTCGTTGTGCAGCGTCGAGCACACCCGACACCAGTAATACGTATTTATAAACTCACCAGTGCCCTTCCACTTGAAATACGAATTGTACAGCTCATCGTCCTTATCGAGTATATGCAAATACTCGGCCAACTCTTTGGGGGAGGCAAACTCATCGATGTGTATGTAGGAGCGACGTGGTGCACTCACCTCATAGTCCTCGGGACGTGCACCCATCACTATGGGCAACACCTTGCGATTCAGCGCATTCACAAAGAACTTCTCGGTGATGTAATCCTTGCAATTGGAATTCTCGAATGCCAAATAGAACTTGTAGTCATTGTCGAGTATATCGAAGCATTTGTCGGCAGTGCTACGCGGACATTTGTAATTCCCACAGGCACCATAGATGTCCACCTTAAAGTTGGAAGGAACAGTTGGATTAGTGGGCAATTTGATGTGGAGTAAAAATATAATATTGTAGATAGTTTTTATTAGGTAAAACCTAATTCTAGATACCAAAGTTTGGTATAATAATTCAATTTTAATGCAAATAAAAAGTTGCCAAAGAAGCTAGACTATATAGCAAAAGGATCTTGACTATATAGGAAATAAGCTAGAATATATAAATTTAAAGCTATACTATTTAGCAAATAAGCTAAATTATAGATACTCTCCTCAATTTTCTTAATATCAATATAATAGTAAAAGAGATAGACTGGTGAACTAATCTAAATTTCTTGATGGAGTTTGGTACAAATTAGTTCTCTATGCACGCAGCAATTAAAATCTTGTAGATCGGATTATCGGATCAGACCATATAGATGCCATAGGAATAATCGTTTAGAATACACATTTTTTAAGCAATTTCCAATTAATTAACCCAATATTTATTTGGTATAAAATTTCAAAACAAATTTCATCCAAATTCGACAAATATATCATATAACTCTTATAGCTTTCATCAGCTTAAAAATTGTAATTAAAAAGAACTTATCTGTCCATTCAGCGATTTTTACTAAAGTCACGTTATAAACATTTACTACCATTTCATATATGCAAGCCAAATTTCAGCCAGCATTTCGGACTACTATATTAAATGATAACCATAAAAACAATCGGTTGAAAATACTTAGTATGAACAACTTTTCTATCTATTAAGCAATTTTATCTAAATTCATGGTATATATATAGACTACCTTACGTCATATGTCAGCCGAATTTCATTCAGATTGGACTACTTTATCATATATTTTTTTGTCATAGAAACAAACGGTTGTGAAAATACTTGGTATAATAATTTGTACTGTTAAATCTTTAGCATGCCTAAGATAAACTTTCTATATTTTCTCTACGAAATTTTAAATTTAATATATAAAATCTCAAGCTGTAGAGCTTGCAAGTAGCTAAGTTAAACCCTAAAGATAATCCAACTCAGTTAAGAAATTTAAAAACTTTCCTTTTTAACTAAGCAATAAAATTGCAATAGTATGTATACTTAATTGTCAGTTTGTAGGTATACTTTTACTAGTAATAGTAATTACCTCAATATGTTTCTGTAGCTCATGGGCGTACTGCAGTCGGCCGTTGCGTGCGCCACAGTTGGAGACAAACCAGGCGACCTTCTTGGTCTTATTGAGGGCGTAGTTGTGATCCTGTTCCAGTTGCTGCACCTTGGTGTCGTAGTACTGCCACTTTTCATACGGCGCCATAATGGTGCTGTCACGTCTAAAACAAAAAAAACAGGCAATGATTAATTAAAGTTTACACTTTACTACTACCTCTACTCACCGATAGGTGGCCGTCCAGTTGATGGCATCGGGTACCTTGACATTCTGTGTGTGATACGGACACTCCAGATAGTACATCATGCTGACCTGTTTATGATTGCTGGGTCGGCGTATGCCCGTGGGTATATAGTTGTCCTTGTACAGTATCATATCGGCCACACTGGCCAGATCTCGATTGGCAGTCAGTTCACAGGTGTCCACCGGACACTTGGAGCGCAAAAAGACCTCACGGCCCTTCTTCACATTCCACGGCCCCAAACCGTTGTAGAGCAGTATGGTTTTCAGCTTGCCACTTGCCTTGATCTGTTCGTAATTGTGTGGCACATACATCAGCTGATTCACCACACGATCACTGTGTGGATCCTGATGTGGAAACAGTCTAGGGGCATGCAACTTTCTGGCACGACGATTGCTAAAGGTTTTCGCCGGCTTGGGATAGTATTCGCCATTGCGGAAGAACCAAGGTTTAGCCGTGGCCGAAGGCTCCAATCGTTTCTGCCCGCCTGCAGCTGCTCCAGCTCCCGCTTCCGCTACCTCCTCCTCCACCTCCTGCTGTGGCTGCTGTTCCGCCCAGACGACAGGTGAAGCCGGTGGCGCTGATTCATATGCCGCAGTGGTTTCCTCCAGTTCCCAACTTTTCAACTCATTGGTATCGCGGGCAAAGTCATGTTGCTGCTGTTGTAGTTGCTGCTGTTGCTGCAATTGTTGTTGCTGTTGTTGTTGTTGTTGGGAAGGTGTCAAGATTGGTCGCGCTATTTTCGTTTTCCATATCTCGTATTCTCTGTCAGTTTTGAAAATTAATGGTTTCGATAAGCAAACATTGATGGGGGGGTTTTGGTAGAACATATGTCAAAACTCACTTGAGATTAAAACCAAATATCAACAATAGCGCACAAATTAATGTAAAATAGAAATACTTTTTCAGCGAGATTTTTGGCCGTCGCATTCTGAACTGCATGCAAGTTACTCTCAGGCTCTGCTCTTCTCTCTCTGGGGGTTGCTCTCTGGTATGTATATAGTAAAATGCTTAGTGGATCAGTTTGAATCGCTGTCTCTCTATAATTCACTCAGCTCAGCTCAATCATTTTGCTGTAAAATGTTTCAAAATAATAACAACATAAGAGTGTGCATTAAAATATGTGTAGTATTCTGTATACATTTCTGCACAATGATTATATCGGTAATTAAAGCACAACAAACAACAACAGAAAATATTAAAAAAATACAAAATACAAAAAAACACACACTAATTATTACCAATTTTTTTGTGCTTATCTATTTGTTTCGATCTCAAATTGTTCATTTAAATTCCACGCTGAATTTTGTAGTTCGAATTCGGTGAGTGTTTTTTCCGCCGTATAATCAACAACTGTTGTTGCCAGCTCGAGTTCTCGGCTGAAACTGTGCAGCAAACTCATTAGGTTAAGCTGTATAACCGAACCATAGTGTTGTTGTCAACATTATCGCACACAAATTTCTATTTGGGGGGCGTTCGTTTTATTTTGAAACAGTTCTGATAAAGCTGTTCTTCGAATATTTTGTAGTTTTAACACACTGTTGTAGTTCGTGTACAATCTCTGCATTGACAAGGTAGTTTAACTAGCTCCAAATCGTGGAGTGTGAGTGATAATATATCTATTATGAGTCGTTGGAAATTATTACAAATTCGACACAGTAATTTTTACACGCGAAAATTTTGCAGGTGTAGTAGGAAGTTTTAGCGAACTTTAAACTATATCGGAGACTACGCTAGTGACGAAATCAGAAGCCAAAAAGTTTAACAAATTCGTCATAATAATTTATACACTTAAAGATGTTACAGTTTCAAGTTGTAGACATAGAAGTAAGTTTTGTCGAACTTAAAACTATATCACAGAGCACGCTAGTGACGAAAGCAATAGCGTAAAACATAAGAGCAGTGTAATACACTTAAGCTATACAATTTAAATAATAAACTATTAAGCATAAAAGCTCCGAAAATTCGAGCAGAATGTTCTGTCGAGCAGAATCGATCGTGTAATACCCTCTATTTTTTATTTCTGATTATATGAATTGATTCTTAAAATACTACCCCATAAAGTATATATTCGTAACCTAAACAAAATTTCGAATCAACTAGAATTCAAAGAAAATTAATTCTAGAAAAGCTGGAATTTTGGATGCCGAATGAATTATGTTATAAAATAAAGTGAAAAATAGTATTCCCCAGTTGTAGTTTAAAGATTTAGAAAAGATGATAAGCAGGCACTCAGCACGCCGTGCCGTCCATACGGACAGACGGACAAAGCTACATACATATATCGATTTGGCTTGTGATGCTGATCAAAATTATATATTCCTAATGGGTTCTGCCAAGTCTCGTTCCGCTTATTACATACTTTTAATTAACAAACCCAATATACCCTTCAGAGTGTGTATAAAAACTAAAATGTTTTACCAATTATACACGGTATTAACTAGTTGAGTTTGTAACTATTTTGCTACACAAAATGTACAGCATTTCACGCAATTTATTTACAATTTACTGCAGCTTAAGTTTCAGTTGCATGAAATGTTTCTCTTCGTTTTGCCCCAAGCAAAGATTCAGCATAAAACAATGGGGCGTATGCGCAATAAAATGAAGTATGTATGAATCCAAAACAAGCTGCAACCCACAGGCAACTAATTACAGCTGTGAGAGACTTGTGCTGATGATGATGATGATGGTGACGATGATGACTGTGTCCGGACGGATACGAGCATAGCTTAGCCGGGCTTTATCATTACAGACGCATAGACAAACTAAGGCGTACAACTAATCAAAGCTAGAAACCCCAAGTAGCAAACAGAACACACATAAACACAAACACACACACACAGTGTCCTGTCCATATATTCATCTATAGTCTATCCAGCTATCCATCTATCATATGTCATTTACATATTCTTTAGAGGTTTTCTACTGTGGTTGCAACTTGGTTTTAGTTTAGCCCACGGGTTGGATTGCAATAACTTGGGTTAGTTTTGCAGTTGGCTTGCCATAGGGTTGTTCCCTGCCAGCAGAGAACTCTTAACGAACCACGCTATACTAGTACACTTTACGTGTGCAAGTAGTGAAACTAGAAAATCAGGAGGGGTGGGGGGAAGACTGCTCGTGCCCAGTGTTGCTGGCATTTCTTTGGGCTAAAATAGCTATGTGGTTTGAAAATATACTATTTGTAGATACAGATGTAAATTATATTATTAACGTTTAACATGGCTATATGTATATAAAATTTGCTATTTAAAGAATCGTAATATATATTAGCATGGGTTTAATACTAGTTTTTTTACAGCAACAACAATAGCTTTGGTATTAGATTTTGACTTAAAGTTGTATTTTAAGTGTGAATATAGGGATGATATGGACTAATGATTTAAGGTCTGTTTCGTGCTCTTAACTTTGAGCTGTTTGGTACACAGAATTGTATTGTATTTAGTTCTGATTTCTTGCCAAAAATCAGTTCTAATAGCTGGTCCGATTTCATTATAATTGTAAATTTAGGAATTCACGACCTTTTATTGTCTTTTTATGTTTTAAATTCTGTTCTATATCAGTTCAAATATCTGCTCTGATTTCAATACTTATTTGCACACAAAATTTACGACATATTATTGTGTTTTTCTATTTTGAATTCTGTTCTAAAATTCGTTTTAACTTTGGTACTGAATTTCTTACTTTTATTTATCTAACAGTTCTTCGATTTAGATTTTTATTTTACGCCGTACGAAGTTCAAAGTAGTAAATTAGGTTTTCAGTCTTATTTCTAACTATTTCATAAATATTATAAAAAAAAAGTATACTTCAGGAGAGGCACACTCCATTGCTTTTAAGTAAAAAACAAGAAATCTTCATAGTCCAAATATTTTCTTAATTTAGTGAACTTTTTAGCTAACATCAGTTGTTTTTATGGTCGAGTTGACAGGGAATACATATTTTTATTAAGTAATCTAGCTTGTCTAATATAAGTATAGCTAAAAACTGGCTAAATTGGCAGCACTGCTCGTGCTTGTCACTCACACACACGCCACTATCGTACTTTTCGACGGTTTTGACAGTCCACACACTGAAGTCCCAGTCCCAGTTGCTATCGCTGTCGTTGTCGCTGTTTTAGGGAGCAAACCAGGCAGCGGTCTTCCAGTCAACTCAGCTCTCATAAAAAATGTAGTTATAGCCGTTCATTCATGTTGCAAAAGTAGGACTTTAGTGGCATGTGCATACAAAAGCAATGCAAAGATACACACACACACAAAAGTCCACAAAGTCTTTAGTGTGAAAGGATGTTTTCTATTTCATACTATTGGACAACAGTCTAGGGACGAAAGCAAAGCTATGCAACTATGTTGGGTAGGAAAATGTAAGAAATTTTTAAACATTAACATACAAGATTGAAATAGAAAATTTCTTTGTAGAATTTATAAAGCACTATTTCAATACATTTCCCTATTTTAAGCAAACGAATTCATAGATTTTGCAAAAAAATTTTTACACTATAGACAATGAAATTTCGTAAGTCTTAGAATATGGCACATATCTAGCATAATTCGTTTTGACCTGGAATCATAAGTTTTATCCAAATATATTTACTTTTTGAGTAAACATTGAAAGGTAGCAAAACCTATGACGAAACAAAAGCGTACCTAGCTTGATACCAAGTTAAGGGTTTACTATTTTATATAGAAAGTATACACATACATACACATGTATGTAGTACACACATCGCTTGTCACTTGGTATTACAAGTTGATTATTTACTTCATTTCACATACTCATTCATAGCCATCGATTCGATTTGTTCTCCCTTTGGGCTACAATCCAATATATGGATTTCCTAGAAAGCATTTAAGAGCAATTATCATTCTATTTATAAACTGTTTAATCAGCCCTTCTCAACTTATGTCTATTTAATTGTAAAAAAAATAAAACGATTTCTATTGGTAGTACCAACTTTCCAACTGGTAGTACCTTTGACTTATCGGCTAGTGATAGCAAAAATACAACCTAATTATGTTTGCTGCTTTTTCACCCAGTTTTTTCCAGGTTTCTATAAAAACATACAGATTGTGGACTTACACTCTTTATAATTAAAAGTTATTTTCGGCAGTTGTTTCGCGCTAAAAAAGTGCCTTGGGTAATAATCAAAATTTGTTTGCGCTCCTGTAAGAAACTGTATGAAAATTTGGGAAACGTGCCAAAATTATAGTTTCACCCCTAAAAAAAAAAATGCTTCTAAGGTCCTTAGTGGTAGACCAACACCTACACAAGCCACTAGAGTAACACACACGTACACACACACTCACACACCTCTAGAGCTTTCAAAATTTATATAGCATATTTATATTTTTAGTTTTGTAGTGTTGTGGCCTATTGTCAAGACACTTGATCCAATGCATTTAGTATGTCAATATGTCGATATGAACGTACGTATGTCCGTATGGTGGGAGGAGTGTTGAATGGGGGTACGGGGGCAACTCTTGACTTGCCTGCATTGTTTTCATAAATATTGTAGGGTCGGTGCTTGGTGTTCGGTGCTTGGTGCTCGAGCTTTTAAGAATTGTCTGTAACCCATTGTTGTCTCTACTTTGCACGTTGATACACTTGACTTCCTCACTTGAAACACGTACCCTTAAGCTGGAATAGGAGCGCAAGCAAGTGGGGGGTAGAGTGTGTGTGTGTATGGAGGGCGGTGGGTGGGGTAGCAGGAAGTGTGTTGTGAGCAAAAGGACTCTTGTTATTTTAGGCTTGTTAGTTTTTTGGGCATTTCTTGTCATACGAGGTTTTTTATTAGCAAAACTTTGATATGTTTAGCTTGACACGCACACACACACACATGCACTCTTCCGGCTTTCAACACGTTCTACAAACAATTTATTATACCCCCCTCCCCTCCCTTCACCGACTTTAAGCTGTTTCCTCTGCTGGACCACAAAGAGAATTGCAATGAATTTAACAGAATTTCAAGTCGAGTTTGTTTCTAGCTTTTTTTTTTTGGCATTTACTTTACAACACTCTTTGCAGCCCCCATCTACTACTACTTCATCCCTTGACTTTACCCCACCCCCATGCTGCTAACGGTACCGCACGCAATGTCTGTCAGTGTCATATGTGTGAGTGTTACTGTTTTTCCCCCATTTTCTTTAGCGTTTTTTTGTTTTTTTTTTGTTTTGTGTCTTAATCAATAACACTGTAGATTAACATTAAAGGTTATGGGTTAAAGACACTTTTAACCCCACTGTGACTAAACAAAACTTTTTACTTTTGCTTTCAACTTACACAGATTTATTATTATTAATTTCTACGTTTTACAAGACGTTTTCTTTTGGCTTTAGCTTGATTTTATCATATTTTGCACACGTTTGCACATTTTTTTTTTTGTATTTTTTAGTTGTTGTTTTTCACACACACATGCTTACACACACACAACCCCTCGCACTCACGTAGCGCATACAGCAGACAGAGGGCGCTTTTGTCCGTTTGTCCTTTACGTTTTCACGTAACTTTTGCAACTGCTCTGCCAATGTACCTAATAAGTTGACTCCAGCGCCAGACAGCTGGGCAGCAGCAGCAGCAGTAGCAGAAAAGAGTAAATTTGCTTAAAGAGAGCACACGGCAGAGCGAAAGACAGTGAGAGCGCGTGTGAGCAGTGCTGCCCATATAGCTTTTTCACCCTAGATATAGTGGGTTTCAACAGGGATAAGCGGAATAAATTGTAAAGTCTAAAGGGAAATTTAGCTATTTTTTTAACAAATAAGAGATTTTTCAGTTCAGAACCAAAGATCATATGATGAACTTAAAAAGATTATAAAAATATTAGATTAAATCAATAAAAATGCTCATTTCACTACTCTAGCGCTATTTGTTTTAGCTATTATTTTTTTTTGTCTATTTCTAGCTTTTTTCAAAGGCTAATTTAGCTTTTTATATGACCCAAAAAGTTGGCAGCACTGCGTGTGAGATTCAAAACGATTAACACATGCTGTGAGAGCGGCTAAGCATAATTTTTTTTGTCTTTTTGGCTATTTGCCATTTGGTACTGTAAGTGCCGAAAATATCAGATGTGCTGATTTAAGTGCTTGGATAAGCTTCAAGTAGATTTATGTGCGTCATTTAAATATTTTTAAGACTTTGTAAGAACTGAGCGCCCAAAAGATGCTTTAAAATTTGTTGCCAAATGTAGCGTCTTCGTTTGCTTGGCAGCCAAGGCGCATGCGTTGCGCTCTCTTCAAACAAAAGGGTGAGAGAGCGGCACGGCGTTACCCAAGCAGAGAGTGAGTTTTAAGAAAGAGCAAGCAAATAAACAAGCGGTGCGATGCGTCGTGACGCGACGCCAGTGATGGCTGAGACGCCGACAGCTGTGCGTTGGCTGCGCGCCTTATCAACACACAACTTAGGGCGGTTTTTGTGCCACCCCATTTGAGGGTCGGGGTTTGTGTCTTTGCTAAAGCAAGGTTTATGCGCTACTCTTACCAAAATGAGTGCTTAGCTAATTTGTTAGCGGTTTTGTGACTAGGGATGTTCAACAAGACCGAAGAGTTTAGCGGAGCACGCCCGACCATGTAATACCGTGTAATTTACGCTTATATGGATTGGAATCATTGAAATCTTATAAATCTACCCAATAAAGTATATATGTACTTAAACTACACAAAATTTCTGATCGATTTACATAGATTTACATAGTTTTCAGACATAAAAAAATTATTTTTTCCCTAATTTGTTTTAATTTTAAAAAAAAGGATTAATCATGTGGTAAAATACTGTGTAAAATGGTATTCCGCTCAACAGTAGCTGCATTTTTGGCAAAGATATGGTAGTTTAGAGCATTGGAAAAGGTGATATCGGGATTTAACGCTAAATTAAGCACGAACGACTGTGTTATACCCGTGTAATCTGTCTGTCATTCTCGATTATTTGAATTAAAATCGGACCAAACTGTTTTAAATGGTGTTTGTAGCTCTAACCGTCTCTGAGATCTATTTATTCATACGGACAAACAGACGTACAGATGGACAGGGCTATATTGGTAATACTGATTAAGAGAATGGTGGCTCCAACGCCCTTTTCTGCCTGTTACACAGTTTTTACAAGCCCAATATACCCCACAAAAGCTATAATTAGGTATTTTTATCAATTTTTTTGGTGGTATCGTAATACAATTTGTCTAGTAAAAAAATACTATTAAATTTTTTACACATTTCCATTTACATATTTATTATTGAAAGGCGCCTTCATGTTGGTCGGTTGTCTATAGGTTTACATACAGATACATATATATATATTCCATAAAATATACTTACGCTCTAGCTAAGACTTACATACATACATATGCAATGTTTAAGAAGAAGGTTCTGAATTTGTTCCTCGTGTTAAAAATACTCGTCTATAACATAATCCTATTTAGATGATCCCCCTTTCTACTGCCCCTTTAAGCCGAGCTAAAGGTCTCGTAAACATTGGCGCCCAGCATTTTGGACTTCTCCGATACCACATAGAAGCTGAGCAGCTGCGTCGGCAGATTGTGCGGCCGTGCGGTGCTGTCATAGCCATGTGACGTGAGACCACTGATAATGGGTATCAGTTTAGCCAGCGCCAATAGCACGGTATTAACATTAAGCAGATTGTTATTGTTCGCTCCCGTTCCGTTCTGCTGCAGTTCACCGGGTGCCAAGTGCTGCAGTGTTTCACCCATGGACTCCGCAATGGCATCGCAGGCGAGCACAAAGCCACGACTCACATTATGCACACAGACACTGGCGCAATCCTCGCTCTCGAGCATGTCCAGTGTCTCGTTGTACATCTGCTGCAGCAGCGGCGAGCAATTTGAACGCTGCTGCAGTCGACTGAGATCGGGTAGCAGATATTTGGTCATCTTGGAGTTGGGATCATGTCGTGTATCCCCATTGATGGCCATTTGCAGGGACCAGAAGATTTGCTCTGTATCCGCCAGCGTCAGTTGACGTGTCAATGGCATTGTTTTGAGCACTTCGACGACTTGACTGCGTATAAACCGCGCCAAATCCCGTATGCCATCATCCGTAATAAAGTGCCGTATTAGCGACAAATACTGCTGCTTCAGTTCATCGGTGACCTGACGCTGTTCCGTCATTATATCCCTGTAGATATAGCCACCCAAGAGATTTAGCTGCACTCGCAACGCAATCACCAGCATCGATGAGGCATACACAAAGGTGGCAAGGCGTGTGAAGGAGACGATTTTCATTTGCTCCCACAGTTCCAGTTTATTGCTGGGATTCTGACGCAGCTGCTCGAGTAGTTCGTCCGTGCTGCACTCATGCAACACCGCCTGACACATCTCCTCCCCCATGCCGAGTATCACCTGATTGCAGGTGCGTTCCGTGGACTCAAAATGATGCATACGCCGCGTGCGCTCAAAGAATTCCCGTGCCTGCCGCTCCTGATACTCCACCAGCTTGCGCTGGGCATACCGGGCCGCATAGATGGTGCCACCCACCACTGCCCCAGTTATAATGAATTTACGGCGATGGCGTGACAGAAATTCTTGCAGGCGAGACAACATGATAAGGCTTCGACGCTACTCCTACCACTGGACTTGTTCTGCTGCTGCTGCTCCTCCTCCTCCTTCTCCTACTACTACTACTACGGGTAGACCTTTAAGTCCCTTTAGTTGCGTTGGGAATTGCGACAGCTGCAATACAACAAACAATTCATTGAATACTTAATGTGCAAAGTTCAAATTTAATAGTACACACAGGTACGACGAGTACACGCTGTATGTATGGGTGTGTGTGGCGACCACGTCGTGGACTTTTGACCAGATTAGATTAGCTTAATACCACCGCATAATACTCACCTAGTATGTTGGAGCCTTAGCTATGTATTGGCCAAAACTGCAGCTTCAATTGTTTTCAATACAATTATTTATTGATTTTGATTAGCAACTTTTTTGTTTCGTCTGAGTTTTCTTTGCGGTTTTTGTGTTGGTTTTGTTTATTGTATTGTGTGCGCCCTTTGGCACGCGCGGAATGTATTGTTTATGAGTTTTAATGTGTGCTAGTGCTAGTCCATTGACGCCAGCATACTGCGTTTTATTTGTTAATTTATTGCTTAAATTCGAGTTTTAACTGTAGCTGCTGTCCATTAAACCAAAATTTGTCGTTGGGTTCGCTGCTTTGTGTATTAGCGCCCAAGCAGGGCTGGCAATTGAAGACTTGAACAGGGTTGCTTTGACTAGTGCTGTATAGCGCACATCTTTGCAGCTGGGTAGCCCTGAGTTCTTTGGTACCATAACAACAACCAAATTGAAATTGAATTAAAAATAAAATAAATATAATATTATAATTCTAATAATAATTTATTTATTTTATGTAAAGTAAAAGCAATTGTAATACAGAGTGATAAGTAGCTGAAAAATATTTGGTTTTATGAAAAATTATGTTTTTTTTTAATCTTTTACTCACAAGCATTGGAAATAAAAAAGTTTATTGAAACCCACATATCAAAGCACTACGTTTTTTAAAAGTTAAATTATATAAATTCAAAGAGTGGAAAAAGCTAAATGCAAAGCATTGCGGTAATTAGAAAAAATAGACCAAAAACTAAAACCAAATTGAACCTTGCTGTGCGTTTTGTCTAGCTAATAAAGTAACTTATTTTAATATAGTAGACTTTTTAACATATTCTGTGGAATAACTGAAAGCGAAATCTGTTTTTGCTTTGTAAAATTTGTATTGTAAAATCTTTTCTTATAAAAAGCTTTTGAGCTTAAAAATTAGACATTTTCAACAGCGTACCGTCCTCGCTTTGTGACGCTTGCCAGCACTGCCATGCAATTACGCTCGATTGTTAGTAGTGGGCGGGCGGCAGTGTTTTTGGAATGTCGTCGTTGGAGCGTAAATTAATTTTGGTCTCGGGTTTTGGACCTTTTGACGGTCACGAAGATGTCAATGCCAGCTGGGAGGCTGTACAACTGTTGCCCGAACTCTTGAGTCACGAGGGCACTGAGTATCAGCTGGAGAAACGAAAGGTATCCGTGGAATATGCAGCCGTAGACGAAGCAGTTGCAGACATTTGGCAACGCAAACCAGAGGCAAGCGTAATTAATCTATATATATTGAACACTATGCTGACATCATTAATATGCTCAACAGTTGGTCGTGCATGTCGGTGTCTCGGGCATTGCCAAGTGCGTGTGCGTCGAGAAATTGGCCTACAATCATCAGTTCCGACGACCCGACAATACGGGTCAATATTTAAAGAACTCCAGTTGTTGTCTCTCAAAAAATGCAAATGTTTTGCACACTGGTCTGAATGTCGATAAGATTGTGGAGGCCGTAAATGCCAGCTGTAAAGATTGTGTGGCCAGTATTAATAAATCTCAGGAGGCCACAAGAGTATCGAAAAATGTGGGTAGCTATCTCTGTGGCTATATCTATTTAAAGTCCTTGGATGTGGACTGTAAACGCAGCTTGTTTGTGCATGTACCATGCATTGATAAGCCATTTAGCAGCCAACAAACCGCTGAAATTGTGCTCAAGATAATTGAGCAATGTTTACAACAATTGGCTGACTGTGAATGTCAGTAAAGTTTTAACTCAATAGTTATCTTGTTGCATTTGAATTGTATAGTATTTATTTTGTAAAGCAAATTGAGCAAAGTCGTTATTTAATATATGTAAATGTAAAACATTTTTTTGAAACAGTTAATGTTGCACACACTTCAGCTTTTGTCACAGTGCTTAGAGCATTTTTACTCACCACAGTTGTGGTACATTGGTAACTTTTGTGTACTATTTTTAAATGTTGGTACATTTTTACACATTTTATTTATTTAATTTTTAACTAATTTTGAGCGTTGTTTGCAGGTAATGATATTAAATCTAATAAAACCAATTTTAAAAACTCTTTAATTTAACCACATTAATAAGTTAATGAATATACAGTTCGTAAACAAAATTTATACGGCAGATTTAGGTACATTTTTGTTTTTACCATGTAAAGACAATTGTGGTATGCCCTAATGCGTACAATGCAATGCTGCATTGACTTTTTTGGTTTGAAACGCTGTAATTTAAAAATATTAATCGTATAAACAAAATATTAATTATGCATTTAAATAAGTGCAGCTAATAAAAATGGAAATGTACACGCATCGATGAGCTAGTATCGATACCCGCAACTGCTATCTGCAATATATCGATATAATAAAGCAGTTATCGATATATATTGCACAGCACTCTACTCAAAAAGGCTCTTCGTTCTTTCATTCGCTCGTCAGCGATTTCATTTGGATTTTAGCTTGCAACTCGTGCGGTGGACAACTTGAGAGAGTTGTTCTAGTGTTGTGTCTGTGTCTTAAACACCTCTACCAATAAGCATTTATATACTATATATATATATAGATTAAGTGCCCGCGATGAAATTCCTAATCTGTGCACTACTCGCCGCGGCGTCCTACGTGGCGGCTTCTGAAATTAAACTAGAGGAAGGCGTCATTGTAGCGACAGTGGAGAACTTCAAACAAGTTATTGCCGATAATGAATTTGTGCTAGTTGAATTCTGTAAGTATTTACATCACCTATTTACACTATATTTGCAACGTACTTTGCACACACAATATTAAGTTAAACATTGCCATTTTGCCGGCCGCTTTCAATGGTGATTCATCAAATTCGCGTTATGGCGACGTGGTCTTTTCTCTAAGATGCTAAGAGACGTATAAAATATGTCTGCGTGGCAGTTGGCGATTGTTGTTGTTGCTGCTGCTTCTCTTCCTTTTGGCTTAGGGAACGCGGGGAAGCGAACAAAAAGAAGTTTTTCGCAAAGAGAGAGAAAGAGTACAAATTTTATTTGTATACGTTTTTTTTTTGTTTTTATTTTTTATCGTTTATCGCATATCGGAAATTGTCAAACACCGTAGCAACTCTCTCACGCTGCGCTCTATTTGTATGCTAACTTGTTGTATGCTAACATCTCTTTTGCACCAACTGCTCCAGCGTACCTGTGCGCAAGCGAGCACACAAGTGTTTCTGTGTACTATGGTGTATGGGCATTTGTTGCGTGTACAAATGTTAAAGTGCCAAGAGACACAGTCAATGTAGCGCGTCATCAAAAAAATAAGAGCGCTGATAATTCTTCTTCGCTGGACAGTGGAGCAGGGTCAATTAGTTTTGGGTTCTGATATTGGAAACTAAAAAAAACTCAAATGTTCTTATCGTTTCACACGCACACACACACTTCGCGCTTGGGTGCCGTTCGACGTCGCTTCTTTAGCCAGATATGGCGGCAATGATTTAGTTTCCCTCTTTGAATTTTATCAATACACTCCGCTATTCAGTGCTGCCAAGTCTTTGGGTTATAAAAAAGCTAGAAATAGATAACAAACTTAGTTGATAGCTAAACAAAAGCGCTCGAGTAGTGAAACGATATTTCTTTTTATTGATTTAATCTTGTGTTTTCAAAATGTTCTTAATTTCATCTTACATATCGTCTTTGGTTCTCAACTTATGTAGGTCCGATTAGTCCCTATCATTTTAAGCACACTACTAAAACACATTTATGAAGGAATTTATCTTCCCGATGTAGTCTGTATCTACAAATTAAATCTTATTAATGTTATAAAACACTTTATGCTTTTGACAATGGCAGCGATAAAATTAAATTTATTAATTTAATTAATTACTTTTAATAATTTCGTCTTAAAAAATAGCTAAATTTCCCGCTAGCCGCTATTGATCTAGATTTAGTGTGAAAACAGCTAAACTGGCAACACTGTCTGTACTGCATCGCACTTCCCTCTGGGGCGGGGCGTGGTTTCATATCGTTTGCTTAGCTCTCCACACATCCGTTTCATCAATTTCGTTTTAGAATCGAAAAACTTGCCAAGCAACTGTCGCTTGAAAAGTGGGTTAGCTAAACAACTTTTAGCTCAAGAATTTATCCGTCTCACTCTCTCTCTCGCTCTGTGTCTCTTTTATGCTACTTTGCTTTCTACTTTAGTTTGCCCTTTTTACGCCTCCGCCGCTGCTTAATGCGCTCGCGTCTGCGCCGCACAAGTTCATTCAACTCTTTATTAAGAGAGTGTAATGTAAATTCATGCTTTTGTTTTTTCTCTTTTGTACTATTATTTGTTGTTCTTTTTTCGGTGCGTGCTCGCTCAATAACGGTGTATATGCGGCAATATGGCGTCGCTTTGCCCATTGTTTGTTTATGCCAGCAGTTTTTAATTGTTTTCGCTACATTTATTCAATATTTTTTAGCAACGTGTACGTTGTCGGATAATACCGTAGTCGTGCTATAAATATTCTTATCTGTTCCTAATTCACGTTTAATTTTAACTTTCTGCCAAGGCCACGTCACCTTAAGCCGGCGATAAGAGAGTGCAAGACGTTGTCAACTCGCATTATGTCATTCTGTACACATATCGCTCTCTCTCTCTCTCTCCCTCTCGCATATTTGCATACGCGCTCTCTCACTCTCTGTGCGCTTTGTGCAGCGCCTAAGAAATCAACACGTGGAATTTGCATAATGTCAAACAGCTGCTGTGCCATGTTAAATCTAGCGTATATAATTATTAGTATACTCTACTACACCTACACTTACACCTCCCCCCACGCTTTCCTCACTTCCATAGCGTTTTCCAAGCGAGCAATTTGCTTTTAAAGCTGCATATTAATAGCAATTTTAAGTTAATACGTTGACACTTGTTAATTTCCTGTTGTTCAACACTTGTTTTTATTGTTAAACCGTAACAGCTATGAAATGGTTTATTTTACGGCTTATAAACTTTTGAGTGCATTTAGCCAAAAAGTTTTTCGAGTTTATATGTAAATAGCAAATATTTCCAGTTATTGAGAGGATGCACGACTTTAATTTTACTTTGTAGTCATTAGTTGTTGGACGCTGCTGAAAGTTTTAGGGCATCTAGCTCTTAACTTCCATAAAATCGCTTTGCAAATTATATGTATACATTTAGGACTTGAAATCCCCACTAACTATATATACTTTAGGGAAACTTCTGATCAATTTCCTGCAGACAGATAGATGTGCATACAGAATACGAGAAATCTCCTTAGAAACGTACTATATGCTCTTCTTTATTCAATTTTCTATTCATATAAGGTTTCTACTCGCCCAGTTCAGTGCGTCTAGCTCTTAATATGCTTATAAAATAAAATAACATACTAAAGCAAATGCCTATCTAAACATACATTTAGCTAACTTATTACATTTTAAACTTTATGCTAACTTCTTTCCATTTTTCATTTCTATTACAGACGCTCCATGGTGTGGACACTGCAAGGCACTGGCACCCGAGTATGCCAAGGCCGCCCAGCAATTGGCCGAGAAGGATTCTCCCATTAAGCTTGCCAAGGTTGATGCCACCGTTGAGAGTGAGCTGGCCGAACAGTATCAGGTCCGTGGCTATCCCACACTCAAGTTCTTCCGTAGCGGTTCTCCTGTGGAGTACAATGGTGGACGTCAGGCTGCCGATATTGTTTCGTGGGTGTCCAAGAAGACTGGCCCACCAGCCAAGGACTTGACCAGCGTGGATGAGGCTGAGCAGTTCCTGAAGGACAATGAGATTGCCATCATTGGTTTCTTCAAGGATGTTGAATCCGAGGAGGCCAAGATCTTCACCAAGGCTGCCAACGCTCTTGATTCGTTTGTCTTTGGTATCAGCAGCAATGCTGATGTTATTGCCAAGTACGAGGCCAAGAACAATGGTGTGGTGCTCTTCAAGCCTTTCGATGAGAAGAAATCCGTGTTCGATGGTGAACTGAACGAGGAGAACCTTAAGAAATTCGCTCAGGTGCAGTCACTGCCCTTGATTGTGGACTTTAACCATGAGTCGGCTGCCAAGATCTTCGGTGGTTCCATCAAGTCGCATCTGTTGTTCTTCGTCTCCAAGGAGGCTGGACACATTGAGGCCCATGTTGATCCCCTGAAGGAGATTGCCAAGAAATACCGTGAAGATATTCTGTTCGTTACCATCTCATCTGATGAGGAGGATCACACACGCATCTTTGAGTTCTTCGGCATGAACAAGGAGGAAGTGCCAACCATTCGTCTGATTAAGCTGGAGGAGGATATGGCCAAATACAAGCCCGAGTCCAACGATCTGTCGCCCGAGACCATTGAGGCCTTCCTCAAGAAATTCCTCGACGGCAAACTGAAGCAGCATCTGTTGTCCCAGGAATTGCCCGAGGATTGGGATAAACAGCCCGTCAAGGTGCTCGTCTCCAGCAACTTTGAGGATGTCGCTTTGGACAAGAGCAAATCGGTGCTGGTTGAGTTCTATGCTCCATGGTGCGGACACTGCAAACAGTTGGCGCCCATCTACGATCAGCTGGCCGAGAAGTACAAGGATAATGCCGACATTGTCATTGCCAAGATGGACTCCACTGCCAACGAGTTGGAGAACATTAAGATCTCATCGTTCCCCACCATCAAATACTTCCGCAAGGAGGACAACAAGGTCATCGATTACAATCTGGACAGGACTCTGGATGATTTCGTCAAGTTCCTTGATGCCAATGGTGAGGTAACCGATGCCGAGCCCACCGAGGAGAGCGAAGAGGAGGAGGCGGCGCCCAAGAAGGACGAGTTGTAAATTAAAAACAAACAAACAAAAAACAACAACATTCAATAAATCCAACAACACAAACACAACAACAACAACAACACACACTCAGTAACGAAACAAACAGCAACGTAACATTCTGTAGTTTATTCTTGTCTCCGGCCATTAAGGATACAATTCCAATGAGTTTTTGTCATTGCTCCCAGCTATCCTGGCCGTGGCTTAGTTTCTTCAACACTCTCTATCTATCTCTCTCTCTATAAAACATTGTTTGTCTAATAAATTGCCTAATAATTATATTTGCTTTTCATGCAAATTTCCACATTCAAAGAAATACGCCGAGCATTTCTGGCAGTGCTGGAAAATGGCAGCGTTTTTCTTTTTTAATTCAGTTTTATTGAAGTGGTAATCGAAAATTGTAAGAAAAACAGAACAGCATAAAATTTTTTTTAATATGTAATCTTTTTTTAAGTTTTCTATTTGGAATTTGTAGAAGCATTGAGAAAGAACTGATTATGGACTTAACAAATAAAGTTGGTAACAACAATAAAAAACGAAAATACAAGTGTTTTAATTTGATTTTTAATATATATTTTAATAAATAAATATTTAAAGGTGGAAAGTGACATTTCTAGCAATCGAAATGCGTTGCAAAAAAAATTCTATAAATTTTATTTTGCCCAGAATCTAATTAGTTGTACAGCAACATTAGTTAACTTAAAGCATATTTTTATTTATAATACTTAATTCTCTCACAAAATTTTAAAATGTATTTAAATATTATGCACTTTCGGCAATACATCACACTTACATATGTATTATTTTAAATAATTTATTTATATATTATATATAAAAATTTAATGTTTTCGTTTTTACTGAAATTCTATTTCTAACCAGATGCATTGTCTAAAATGAAAGTGGTTGTAAATGTAAACGAAAATGATTATTTTATCTTAAAAGTCAACAAATCAAACTAAATAATTGCGTACTTTCTTTTGTTTTAAATACAATTCAAATAAGCGTACAATTATTTTAAACTTACTATTCAGTAATCTTTATTTAAACTGCGCGCCTTGTTTTGCGCCAGCAACAGTAATGCGTTCACACGTTTTGCAACACTGCTCAACACCGACGATCTGCCTGCTATTGGTATTTTCCAGCTGACTATTACCGACCACACTGTGCTGCCAGTGTGACCGCACAAGATGCGTTTTTCGGGTGTATTTTAGTAAGTAGTCAACATTCGCGCATCGCAAACCCAAACAAGTCTATAGGCAAAAGAAAAAAAAGCGACATAAAATGCATTGCACAAAATTACAAACAATTTAAAAATGTGCAACAAACAAACGCGACATTGTGCATTCGTAACAGCAAGGAGATTTGCGGTGTAGCGTGCATTGCGAGCGCGCCGCTTGTTTCCCCCCTCCTCACCAAAACACACATAGTTATCATTTTGAGGGTACGTGCATGTGCATATATATATACATATATGTATATAGGGCTAAGCATGCTAACGGGACTTTCACTTTGCAAAATGCTAAAAAAAATATATAATTATTTATGACCTTTTACGTATTGCGTATTGCAGAATGATGATGAACAACAACAACACACGAAATAACTGCATAAATGTTGATAAAACACTCGCTGTCGCTGCCGGCGTTAACGCAGCAACAACAACAACGACAGCAGAGGTGGTGGCAGCGGCAGCAGCAGCAGCAGCGGCAACAGCAACAGCGGCAGCGGTGCCGGAATTTGTGCAACTAAATGAGACGCGTCGTTGTATTTATAGAGTGATTGCTGCCATTCATGATGAGAGCTTCAACAAGCTTATGAACCGTCTGCTCAAACAGTTCGAGTGGTAAGCAGCAGAAAACGAAATTCACACAATCGAATGAATATTTATCCCTTATATACTCGCCCCTCCCCCCTCTAGTGCCATACGTGTCGGTTTCGAGAAAGCACAAAACTCACCGCTATTGTGTCGCAAATTGGCGCGTAATATAATTGCTTTAACGGATCAAATACACACACTGCAGCTGCGCTATGGCTTGGAGCGTGAGAAGAACACCAGTGACTCCTCGGTCTTCTATCGTCAGCACATGTGCTTCATTGTGGCCGTCTACATTGCCTGCGAACTGTGTGCCGCCAGGGAGCGCGTGGAGAAGGATCGTTGCATCTTGGAGCGTATTAGCAGCATGCTAACACTGTATGTGGAGTATGGAGATGTTGGTGCTGCTGTCCACAAGGAGCACACACTGCTTACGCTAGTGGCCATACCCAAGGTTTTTGGCCAGGCAAGCATTATTACAGTATTGTACAGGTAGTAAACCTAATAATACTCTATAAACAATAGCATACTAATGCTTAACTCCCCTTTTGCAGTCGCCTCTTTCCGCAATGGTCAGCGGCCTATAGTTGCTTTAGACAGTTGGAGCTGCCCGATAAAATATTTATCGAATATATTATCATATTTTATTGCTGGCAACGTCTGGAACGAGATGAGGCTACACGGCAGCGTATCATTGAATTTGCTGCCAAATTTATGCGACCCTCAGCGACGCTTCCTTTCAATGCCATCTACAGCAATTATTTGCCGGATTATGGTGCCTCCAGGACGGCAACACGCACCATACTCGAGCATCTGAATGTGCAACAGTCGTGCACAGGACTACGTGCCGCCAGTCGCATAGATAATCGCCTACAGGTGCACACAAACGATGTGGTAAGTATCCGATCCACCAGTTTCTATTACTTGCATTCTCTTCCAACACATGGTTATAGCATTAGTTGCTTTTTTTAGCATTAACTTGAGAAATTTCGTGTGTCTTGAGCAAATTAGTTTCCGATCTTTGGTTATCAACCAAGTCTTATCATAAGTAGCGCGATAATAAGCTAACTTACTGATTGTTATTATCGTTGCTGTTTAAGACAATTTAATTTAAAAATAAATCTGTTAGAATTTTAATGATGATGATGATGTTGTAGAACCCGTTCTTAATGCGATTTCCAGTTGTACTCGTCCGTTTAAGCTTATAATTCGTTTTCATTCGTATTGTATGTGCTATTAAAAGTTAATATTTCAACTGTGCTAAGAAATATATTGTAATACCACAATATTCTGTTAGTTTCTCCTACCTTATGTACATTTAATATGAAAATTTATTAAATTTGTAATATATTTACTCGGTTTTCATAACCACTGAGTGGTATGTTGAGTCTGCTTAAAGTATATAATAGGCAGAAGAAGTCGTAACAGACCCCATTAAAAATATATATGCTTGATTAGCTTCGCAAACCAAATTAATAAAGCTATGTGCGTTTGTCTGTCCGTATAAACAAACCGAAATCAGAGATGGTAAGAGCTACAATCTGCATTTATCCACAATAAGCAATAAAGCCGACATTCCTTGGAGAAAATACATGTTTTTACCAAATATCTTAGTAACTACAAAACCTAGTGACACCAATTTTGCCATGCATGTTGCTAGGTGCAATACAAAGACACTGACCTCATAAATTTTTCGGGTTGCCACGCCCCCTTCGCTTATAATCAACAAAACAAATTTAAAATTTGCATACCTTTAAATCACGTATTTCTTAATGCATAGTTTTGTAACTTCTCATACGTTTAAAGGCACACAATATCGAAATATCCTGAAAATCCCATCAATATTGAATTATAATTAATAAAGTTATCATACAACGAAAAACGTAAATTTACAGCAGAGGCGCAGCTTAGCACTGAGCATTGCTGTAGCATTTCCGTCACTTAAGCAGCGTAAAGCAAAGCATAAAAACACTTAGGTATGTTTGGTTCTTGCAAAGCTTACTCCGATTTGAAATCATATAACTGAAAATTAAAGCTAGAGGGTATTATACAGCTGGAATTTTCGACTCAATCTATTATCATGTTTTTGCAGTCAGTTTGTTGCCTAGCAACTCTTTTGAATAAGAACTAATCTATAACTATGTGTTTATACAACATGATGTTTAAGTAAAAGGTCTGATTTTGGGTAAGTGGAGCATGCAGATGCCTTCAAGGACGCAGTTAGTCGCGTGACTCTTGAGGGTTGGCAGGCTTCCGCTGCTCATAAAATGACTACAACCTCAGCTGAATACTATATAACATAAAATAAGCGATTTGTGAAATGTTGAAAATGTTGTTGAACTTATACGCATATTTTTCGTTACAGATATATGACTCGGATGAGGAGAAAGCGGCTGCGGAATCTGGTTTGGTGTTGGTCAGCACAATGGCCGCAGCGATAACATTGACGATAAGACCGCAGCCGCCGCCAGCGCCGGATCCGCCAGATTATCTAAAAGCATTGTGTGAGAATGCACGACGTTTGGAGCCAGTGAAGCGTGCTACGGCCTTGTACCGTGGCATTGATAGCACGTGTGAAGTAGTTGATCTCTGTGAATCGGATGATGATGTGGAAATGTTTTCGCTCGATTTCAATGTGCCCGCCAATGTGGATGGCAATGAAGCCTCTGCGACAGTTGATGATGATTATGTGCCCATAACCCGTATCTTTCCCAGCAATTTGCGGACATATCAACGTGCCACGAGCAGTGCAGCGAATATTGCTGCTACTGCCACAACCACAACTACTGCTACAGAGACCTACACCATGCCACGCATTGTGAATAGCTATAGCTGTCGTCGTGATAGCCTGCATCTGGTGTCCACCACACAAACGCCGCCGCCGCATCTTGTCGATCAATGTGTACAGACAGCCGAACAGGAGGCAGATCAACAGCTGCAGCAACAGCAGTCACAAGATTCAAACTGTAGAGACGATGCCATAAGCACCTGCATGCTTTACACAAATGAGGAAACGAATTTGATCTCTGCCATGCCAATGGGGAACAATCACAATCACACACACAATCACTACTGCCAGCAGTCATCTAGTCGTAATAGCAACAGCAGCGAAGCTTCTTTGCAAAAGAAGCAGGTCACCTTTAATTCGGAGCACTTGGGTGCCTCGAGTAGCAGTTCACACATTAGAAAGTCCCACAAGTTACCAAGCCTAATAAAGCCATCAATAAAACGCTACAAGGATGGCAGAAATTCAACGCTGACACCAACCTCATCGATGGATCACATCGAAACACTCAAGTGGATAGGACGCAAGGGTAATAAAAATACTACATCATATTTCCAATTATCATTTTAACTGATATTAATTTAATTTTAGAACATTTACAAGCGGGTCAGCGCATGTTTAGCAAAGTGGAAGCCCGAAAATACTGTGATAAAAGGCCAAGTGAATCTTTAACATCTACGGCCACTTGTCGGAAGCGCAAAAAGGTGGCAGCTAAATGCCCGTCGATTGCGCCGACAACACAGCTTACGCCGACGACAAGTAATGCCTCAAGCGGTACACCAACACCGCAACCAAAGAGACTGCAATCGCGTGGACTACAGCGTTCATTGCCCACACCGCCCGCATCCACACACAGCTCCAGTGGCATTGACATTGACTACAATCAGCTGCAGGCCGAATCGGGCAGCTATAAATTCAATCGTCGCAAGTTTGCGGATAGCTCAACGGATCATGTACGCTTGTGTAACAAAATACTTAAACTGCAGCGCATTAAAATGCAAGAGAAACGCCAAACTGTTGAACCATTGAAGCCACAATTAAAACTGGATCGAAAAAAAAGTCCAAAACCAAATCGACTAAAGCTCGAAAGATTGCAGAGTATAAATATGAAGCTCGAGAGATTGCAGAGTATAAATATGAAGCTGCATCAAACCATTAATCAGCTGGAAAGCGACATGACCATCATTGCAAATTATGCCAACGATGAGCAGGCAAAGGAGGCTAAGGAGGCGCTGGTCAGTAATATAGATTTAGCATCGCTGCCTGTTCCTGTTGTAAGACTGAAACGTCTTAGCGTTGATAAACTATTGCTGGCAGAGCGTAATGTTATGGAGAACCCAGAGGTGAGTGCAACACTTATGCTACAAAAAGCTAGTAAACTCATGAGCATAACTTTTAAAGGAACAGCCGAGTGTGATGCAGCCAGCGAATGGTTATTGGAATAGGCGACGACGTCGTACGCGACATCACTGGTCGCATGTGAAGAACATGTACAAGAAAAAGCTAGAAGCAGCGACATCTGATGCAGCAGCAGCTACTTTTATTTTCGATGATCCCTCCGAACCTATTAAAAGCGAACCAGATGCCTCTGCGTTGCCGGCAGAGGAACCGTCCGGAACAACTGTTTCTGTACCTATCGCTAGTCCTGCCATCATTACATCGACAACAACAACTACTACTGCCCAAATTGCTGCATCAGATACTGCCCAATCGATAGATGAAGCTACAGCAGCTGTGACTATGCCACTTGTTGTAGCTACACCTCTCGATAATAGTCAAAGCGAACAAGATCATGGCATTGCGGCATATGTTACGCTTTCAGCGAATGGCGAATGCTGCGATGAACAAGATGCGATGGTTAAGCAAATAACTCAATTACCCACTCCCTCATCCACATCCACTTCTAGTCCCAGTCCCGATGCCAGTCCCAGTTCCAGTCCCAGTCCCAGTCCAGAGGCAGAGCAAAGCACTGTCATGGTTGCGCATGAGATTGAAGTGGCCACCAGCCATGTACCCGTTTACTTGCTCAATGGCGAAAGTCGCGATGTGACAACGCCCGTGCCACCAGTTGTGGCAAGTGAAGAGTTGCCTTCCGAAAGCTAGAAGACACAACATACACACACAAACACAGAGTAGTTTGTGGTAGCTAAGCGACCCTGTTAGGGTGCTTTTTTTTTTAATTGTAAACTATATATGATAATTGTATATCTCTATATCTCTATATATTTTTTGTTGATATTTGAAAAAAGCCTGTTATTAAATAAAGTATGTAAGTGTAATATATCAAATTAACTTTAAGTATAATCGTAGTTGATTCAATTGTTGCAATTACATATACATATATATATGCATGTATTTTTTTTATTTGCATAGTTTATTCGAAAACTTTAAGTTCTTTCTAGTGTACAAATTAATTATTAATTAATTTATAACTTTTGCCTTTTACGTTTATTATTATATATTATATTTTACTTATAAAGTGTTATTACTTATAAAGTTACTTATGAGTTGCAATTCGATGTAAATAGTATCACTAACCAATTGTATTGTATGGTTAGTGATAGTATACTACGTGCATGATACCCTTAAGAAACCCAATGCAATAGTATTTAAGACTTAGTATATGAGATTAGCCACAATTATACAGATTAACAATGTGCATTATAAACTAAATGAAGTTAAAAAAAAATAAAAAGTTATTTTGTCTGATAAGAGTTGGATTAAGTTTAATGCTTCATTTTAGCCGATTCGCGTATATTAAATTTGGGCACACGATCTTTTCTAGCCAATATCCTGTTGGAGTTATCCTCAATATTAATGGTGCTTATAAACAGATTCACGCGACGTTCGATGACTCCAATGAACAACTTGACATTGTGCACTGTGAGAAAAGTCTTGGAACTCAGCACATTCAATATGGGCGCATCGTCACAGGCCAGTATTCTAAAAAAGATGACCATGATTAACACATTTCATAAACTTTTAAAACTCTTTTAAATAAAACCCACTTGAATATATCTTCTATACCCTTGAGTAGTTGCTGCAATCTGCTGCTTAGATTCTGTTTCTTTTCACTGGTCTCCTTGGCCAATTGTTCAATGCGAGCCAATTCCTCATTTAGATAATCCAAAGCTTCGGTTTTTTGCTTGAGTTCCTTTTCGGTTTGTTCCGATTTTTGACGCTCTAAATTAAAGTAGCTTAAGGTAAGTACATGTATCATTAAGTTTTATATATATTTTACCAATTTCATCGGTTAATTCCTGTGTGGTATCATTGAGTACCTCAACCTCGTGACTCAACTCGTTTACATAGTTGAAGAGTGCAAAGTTTTCGTCTTCTTGTCGCTTGAATTGTGCCACCAGACGTTCAGTATCATCTTCGCCATATAATTGCTTAATTTGCTCTATAATCTCTTTGTATTCAAAGAGCTGTCTTTCATAGTTCTCCTTCTGATTCTGTTTCTTGTCCAGTTCACGTTGCTCCAACTCGGGATTCATACGTTTCTGACCCTTAATATCGAAGAACTTTTGCAATTTCGCATCGTGCTCCAATCGTCGCTGCATTTCACGCATTTCCTGTATATGCATCACCTTGTCGTTCTCATTGCGATCCTTGAGCACAGACAGTTTTGTACACAGCTCCTGACGTTGATCAAACGCTAGCGTTGATTGATCAATCAAATCCATTATAAGCTTTTTGCCATCATTAAATTGTGTCACCATCGATTGCCACATGTCATTGAAGTTTGCTCTTTTTTGAAGATTGTGAAATATTAAAGTAATTACTTGTATGCTAGTACGAGGTGCTCGATCTACTATCTACTATTCAGTTCACGAAGAAATAATCCAAATAAATTAATGGATAATTTTGAATATTTTATAACCTTTTTAGCAACCGTTTGCTTACTTATTTTATTACATTATTTATTGCAAAAATTACTAAAATTTAAAGCTAAATATATTTAATTCCAGAAAACTGAGATATTTTCCATAAAGAAGAACGCTTGAAATTTTCTTAACAAATATTTTTAAAAAGCAAATGAAATGAAATGAAAAGTGGATCTTTACTTTAAAAATTTAGTACCTAAGTAGTTTAAATTATCAACAGAAATGCATAAATAATTAAAAGCATTTTATGATATTATCTGAAATCGAAAGCCAAAGAAATATATTGAATTCCAGAAAAATCAGATATTTTCTGTATAGACATATCTTTTACATATATTTTCAAACGTGTATCTTTACTTTAAAAGTTAGTACCTTAGCAGCTAATCTCTCAGTTTTTAGGAGCTAGAGCTATAAAATTTCCGAGCTCAAACCCTTTGTTGTACTACCCACTAGAACTTGAGCTCATCTGTACTAAAATACGTACAGCTGGGTATGGAAAAGGGATTATAGGAAATGTTCTGAATTCTTTAGTAAGAATTGTTCGTTTCGACAAGTGAAATCCCAGAAGTTGATGCTGAGAATTCGTTGCTAAAATGCCTATAGAGTATTTTCAACTAAATACTTGCCAGTTACATTTCTAACTCACCTATCTTGCAGCATATGATTAATGGCATCCCGCATTTTGCTATTCTCAGTCAACACATCGCTGCACTTTTTGTTCACCACATCGAGACGATTCTCTAGCTTCACTACACTTTTTTGGACCTTACAAATGGTGTCCTTGTAGCAATTGTCGGGCACTTCATTACGCCGCAATGCATCGATTTCCTTTTCCATTTTGCGTATGTGCCCCTCTAGCTCCCACAGATTGGTGCGTTCGCCCTGCAGGACCTTCTGCAAATCGGTTTGCTGCTTCTGCAGACTGCCCAACTGTTTCTCCTTGTTGGTGTTTTTGCGTGCATGAGTACCGCCTTCGAGTGTACGGATTTCATCCTTTAGTTTCTCATGCTCCAACTGCAGCACATTGATCATGTGATTTTGCTTTTTCAGTCTCTTTGCCTTCTCCTCCAGCAGACCGCGCAGATCAAGCTGCAGCGAGCGATGCTGTCGCTGCAAACGCTGCAGTTCAGCGGTGGCCAGTTGGTCAAGTTGATCGGACATTCTATTCCAAAGTGGGGAAACTGGTAAGTTTTGCTGCTTATTTACTTACTGTATATATAAGGCGGTTGCTAGGGCGAAACACACCGTTGTTTTGGCAACCGTTTCTGACAGTGTGACCAGCTGAAAGCGCAAAATTCAAAACCCACTCAAATAAAACAAATTGGTTTTTGTTTTTTTTTTTTTTGATATTTTTATGGTAAAAGTTTATTATTTGTAACTTTATTTTTTAGTTTGTTCTTCGCCTTTTGTTTTCCTGTTTAAATGTCTATAAAGTATATATAATATATATTTTTTCTGCATTTTTGTAATTTTACCGTTTTTGGTTTTTCTTATCATCATCTTTATTTTTTTTTAATATTTTATTTTATTTGTTTTTTTTTGCCAGTTTTTTTCCTGTTTTATTTTATGTTTATTTTCACTTAAGTTGTCATGTATAATAATTATTTATTAATAATAATTTAATTGTTGTAATTATAACTTGTTTTACTTGTTTTGCTCATCATCAACTTTATTCAATTTCCTGCTCCTCGGGGTTTTTTTTTGTTTTTTTTTGTTTTGGTATTATCAATACTATTATGTCGCCCATATACGACGCCCAGTTTTGTTTTTTTTTGGCAAACGAAACAAAATTTACATGTTCGCCCATTTGATAACTGGCAAAATTTAGCCTAAACTTTGCTTGATATTTATTTCATATATATAAATATATATATATATTTATGTGTGTGTGTGTGTGTGTATGTATATGTATATGTATATATATTTAAATTTCTTTTTGTATTATTGTTAGCTTATACCGCGCATTTTGGCCTAACTGATGTCGCTTCTCGTTCTTTGTTCAACAAATTGTTTCAAATAAACTAACAAACAAACAAATAAATAAACAAACAATCAAATAAATGATGTTAGTTGAGAAGTGGCGCAAATAATGTTTACATTTACGAGTACAAGTATTTATAAGTATAAGTTTAAGTATGCAATAATGTATGTAAGTAGTTTTTGTTGTTCTTGTTGCTCTGACTCTAATCATTTATTCATTGTTTATTGTTATTGTTTTTGGTTGTATTTTGTATTTTGTATATACTTACAAATATGTTTTGGTTTTATTTATGTATGTTCTTGTATGGGCATATAAATAATGTTTCAAACTAGAATGGTTAATGCATTTTCATAGTCATTTCCATATCTTTTGTGTTTTTCGTTTCTTTTTTTTTATTTTGTGTTGCTTCTCAATATGTTAATTAATAGTTCCGTTTGATAGCTTTTTAACGTGGGACTTTAACAATTTTTCGCAGTGTTGAGCGAAAAATTAGTTTTGAAATTATATATACATATATATATTGTATGTATGTATATATATAAATAGTTATATTTTTAATGTTTTTCGGTGTTTACTTTCATCCTTTTGTTTTCATGAACGAATGCACAAATTTTACACACTTCGCCATTGAGTTTTGTTATTATATATTTATAAATTGTATTCAATATACACATATGTATAGTATATATACTATATAGTTAATATAAAGACCATTTCCTTTTGCTATTTTAAATTATTTTCTGCCTTTCGCTATGTAATGTCGATTTCGATTTCGATTTCTCTCTCTCGATTTCCCCATTTCCGTTTCCGTTTCCAACTACATTGCCTATTTAGTTTACTTTTGCTGCACTTTATATTGTATATTGTATATGTATATGTATGTATGTATATGTCTAAAATGTATAAATATAAATTTTCCAATATAATTATGTAATTACTCGTAAGTAAGAATGTATGTATGTGTGCTTAATGTGGTTTTTTTTTAAACTGTCTAAGAAACTGTTTTGGATTTGCAGTTCCAAATGAAAACTTAGAAAGTGACGAATTTATTTTTATTATTAAATTATTATTTATGTTACTGAGAATGTTTTTGTAAAGTTTTGCTGAAAGACTCTTGCACTGCATTAAAAATGTGTGTTTGAAATTGTTTTTTGTTTCACTTATTATTTTTATTTATTTTCTCTTTTGATTTTGAAACCATTTTACATTTAATATTTAATTTTTGTTATGTGTGTTTTTCTTTATATATTTTTTATTGAAAATCTTTGGAACCCATACAAAATGTGTGTTGTTAATATTCTCAGCTTTTGCAGACTTTAGAAAAGGATTGAAAACTTTTGTGAAATTTACTTCATTTGCTTTACATTGATTAATGCTACATTATGTTTATGCTATGTGCAAGTTGTTTAGGGTTTTACTCTTATGTTTATATGTATATGGCATTAGGCTTTTCTTCTTAGTTTTGCAGCTAAATTTTCTTACTGTTTTCATTAAAGGTGCTCTTCAAAAACTCTCAAATTATAGTTTAACGGTCGTTATTCCATATCATGTCTGTGTTTGTGTATAAGTATGACTAATTGCTATGCAAATTAGACTTAACGCAGAATTATTGCGTTTCTATTCTGCTCAAAAACGTAGTTTTTTTTTTGGGAACTTTTTGTGAAATTCAATTTACTCAGCTTGCAGGTGTGTGTGTGGGTGTGTGTGTGTGCTAGTGCATAATGCTAAGTACGGACGGATTTCTAAACAGAAAGTAGAGTATGTGTGTATATAGCATAAGAAGCTGTGTTGTTTGTTCTGGGGTATCTAATTATTTAAAGTAGCTGAAACTACACTCAAAAGTGAATCTATGTGTGTGTATAACCAGTGGCAAATGTGAGCTGCACTTACTTTCGTACCTAGTACTATACTCACTTGCCACTTAAGTGTGTGTGTGTGTGTTTGAGTAGCATATATGTTTGTATGTATGTATATTCTAGACTAGCAACTAGCTTTTAAATAATTTATAATTTGTAATTATTAAACCCTCTTAGGTAAGTAGCTTTAGCTTTGTATTTCTTGCCTATTTACAATATAAATTCGCTTTGATTTTTTCTTGTTATGTTTTTTTTTATTGTTGTTTATAATTTTTACACTTAGCCTGCTCTCAAACTGTGCATCAGTAAGTATCTAATATTTGGCTAAGTTCTAAAAGATAACATTTTTATCTACAAAAAATAACTTTAAGGGCCTTTTCATTTCAAAATTGGTTTACAATGCTGCTTGTTAAATCATTTGCATTATCTGTTTTTGTTTAATAATAATAATTGTCATTATAATAGTATAATATAATATAATATATATATATATATAATTCATCGCCTATATAAATATGACTAGATTTTTTTTTTTGGTTTTAAAAGTTTATTTTTGTTATTTTTGTAATATATTTTGTTAAATGCACTTTCTGAGCTTTCTTACAAGCGCCGCCAATTATTGTTGCTGTTGATCTGATCCAATATACCTGTGTATACTTATATATAGTATGTTAGTTAGTATATGTATACTTTTCTAGTACGTGCACTGCACTCTTATACCAATCTATGCCCATTTTGTTGCTCTAAAGAACTATTTAAGCAAAAATTCTAATTGTATGCAAAGCTTTCAAGACGAAAATAATACACTATAGTGCACAAGCTTAAGGAAAACAGTTGAACATAAATTTATTAATTTATTTATATATATATGTATGTGTATAATAAGTATATTAAAATTATTATTTGTGAGTAGTGTTATTATTATTATTATTATAATTATTATTAATTGCATTTTTTACCCTGTATCCTATAAGTTATTCGTGTTTAGATTCAAATAAACGCAAATGCTATCAAGGCAAAATGTTCTAGGCCTAGCAAATAAGATATGCACCCCTCCCTCAATATGTTGTAGGGCCGTTTATCTTCCCTTCTAATTGGGCCCAATTAACTGTGTGTAGGTGTAGGTGTGTTATTTGGTTGTGTATAAAAAACTAGTGGTTGTGAAATTTAGTAGTCCATGCATTATGGTGGGGTCAATTAATGTGCCTTGCTCTGCTATCGTTCTATCGTTTTATCGTTAATTGTAATATAGTATTTAGTTATCGGTAATTTTGTCAAGTATATATATAGTATGATATACCTGCAGAAAAGTGTATCTAAATATATTTTTGATTATTAAGTTCTAAACTTGGACTCATGTGTTTTATTTTTTTGGTTGTTTGTTGTTTGTTTGTTGCTATTTTGGTTTGTTTCTTTCGTGTTTATAGAGTGTTTTTTTTTTTCTTGTAAGCTTCATTCACTACTTTAGAGTAATTAATTAATTAATTTATAGTTTAGTTATTTTTGTTTTCTAAATAATATAGATATATATATATATAGGTATATGTATACATATATATGTATATACATTCTATAAGAATGTCTCATCATAATAAAAATACTTTATAAATAGGACTAAGTGTATGTATCATAGCGTAGCCACTAATACGTAAGTATTTCATGTAAATCTTATGATTTAAGTTTAAGGAACGATCATCGATAAGAGACTTCATTTGCTTTAATAGTAAATATACAATGCTTATTCTTATAAACTACCTTTTATCCCTTTCAAGTTTCAAGTTAGCAAAAGTAAAGAAAACTATTGCGGAAAATCATATAAGAATTAGGCAAAAACTAATCGATTTCTACGACTAACAGTTTGGAGGGGTGTCCAATAGTTTATACTTTGCAAAAGAAACAATAGTGTTTAAAGTACATACTACCCATATGCGCTTTGTATATATATTATTTTATTTAATTTTGTTTTTGATATGATGTGCTTTGTATTTTGTTTGTTTGTTTTTATATTATGTGTGAGAACGCGCTGTTCACATACATACTAAATATATATATATATATATATATATTATATGTATATAGTAGTATCGTAAAAATCAAAATCATTCGAGTAATTTTGAGCACAAAACTGTATTTTGGCAAAATTTGCAAATGCAATTGCCAATTAGTATAGAAATTTTCTATGTGGTTGTGCCATTTGCCAACATTTTCATCGAATTCAGGAGCGAAACCTGGCGAATCATTATTATAGGTTTACGTGTGCCTAGCATTAATTGTATTCCGATTCATTATTAGTTCCAATTTGAACGCTTTATGCTCAAGGTACAATTGTTTAAATATTTAATAATTTCAATTCGACATATGTTTTCTTTTAACTTTTTTTCTTAGTTTTTTTTTTCTTTTGCATCACATTTCTTTTCAAATGTAAATTAACCGCTTCATTTTTTTTTTATTATTTTTTTATTGATTAGTTTAGTTATTAAGTAATCAATTGTATGCATTAATTTTGATTTGGCTTCATGGTTGCTCTCTTATCACCGCAATAGAAAAGTATCTTTATTTTTTTTTTGTTTTATTTAAGCAAACCAGTTGAATTACTAACATAAAATGAATAAAAATTATAGGAAATTATAAGCAATTAATTTGATTTTTGTTACAAAGTTGTTTTTTGTTTTGTTTTTATTTTATTTTTAACGTTCAAGTCACAGCCGTTTTGTTATTTTTGTTTTTTCTTTTTAGTTTTCGATGAAATTATGAGAAAATCATAAGTAATTTTGGACAAGGAAAAGGATATAGTAGTAAGTGTTTGTAAGTGGGTATATATAGTAGTAGTAAATGTGCCAAATTCTCAGTCCGTAGGTCTGTAGGTCCGTAGCGTTGTTCAAAGCTCTGCCAATTCATAAGCCACATTTTCATGAAATTCATATATATAATTAATTGAAAATAAAACAAGTTTTTGTATTTTTTTTTTTGTATTTTGTATTTGTCAATTTGTTGATCGCTTTTTATTTCATCATCATCGGTTTAGTTTATTGTTGAAATAATAATATGTATTGATAAGTTGTTTTCTTTTTTGTTTTTAAGTTTTAGTATATTTTTGTAGTTTGTTTGGATATATTATATAATTTGCATAATTTTGCCAAAATCAGTTTTTTGCACTAAGTTTTTAATTAATTTACTTTTGTTTAAATGTTGTGTGTATATATAGTCTAAAACGTTTTGTATAATAGCATAGAATAATAATGATAATAATAATAATTTGTTTTTATGTTTATTTTTCATATATATATATATGTATATATATATCAATTGTATATATATTTTTAGTTTAAATACTTGTTCGTATTTTAAATACAAAAAATTAAAATTAATAATAATAATCATAATTCATCATCATAATAATAATAATAATAATTAATTATTATTATCTCAATAGTTTGACTTTGCTTAAAGTTTGTTTTATGCAATAATTAACTTGAATTTGACTAGATCGATTCATACAAGACCGTAAATACATATAGTGAGAGTATGTGTGTGATGTGTTCCCAGTGGTAAATGGCAGCTAAAAAAGGTGTACGGATATCAGTTGCCCGAATCACACGAACATTACTCGATTCAGCAAACAATTCAGTATTTGCTGACAGTACTGACTTTTTCACCTCACTGAATCCACTTCCCACTGGGCTGTGTGTATGTGTCTAGGTGTAGGTGTGTGTGTTTATTGCTCTAGTAAAAATCTAGATTAGCATTTAGAAGCTGTCAAAATTGGGGCTTTGTAGTTATTTGACTCGTTTTGTTTAACTACAGAATAATCACTAAAATCAATTGATAATTTTGCATTTTATATTTATGTTTTTTTTTTTTATAGTAGTATATGTACTCGTATGTAAATGTATTGTATATGATTTTTGTTTATGTATAAAGTTATATATGTTAGTATATTTTTTGTGTGTGTATACTTGTATAATGCATTTAGGCTTGCTGTGTTTATTCCTTGCATTTTGTATGGGGGGCTTCGATTTTTTTTTGTTATACTATTTACAAGATAATGGGCTTAACATTTTGTGTAATAACCAAATAAAAGTGAATCGAAAATGCATGTAATTATTGTAACTATATATTCGAGAGTACGTTAGCTTTAGGCTAGGCCACATAAAGTCATAGTAAATACTTGTCCTATATGTTTTATATGGGGTATTTCAAACTAGTCTGATGCTATTGGCCAAACTGCAGGTTATTTAATACTGTTCCCAATACTTTCTACTAGCTGGCAATGTTTTTATTTATATATATTTTTTGATTGAGTTATCGAAACTATTGTTAAGTATATAGTAGGTGGAAACAACTCATAGATAAGTCAAGTGTTTTCTTGTGATTTTTTTTGGTTTCTCGTTTGCACAAAAGTATATATTGCACTGGTAACAAAACTAACTTTAACTTTGATAACAATTTGTTTAATGCTTAAATATGCTTATTCATTTGTTTTTATATTTATATTATTTAATAATTAATTGTTTTTATCATTAGTATCAAATATGTGTTGCAAGTTCTGTTGTAAACCCACAAACTAGGCGCTAAACGTAGTTATCTATACAAACTCTAAATAATTGTTACATTTGAATTTTCATCTTCATCATCATCATCTTCTAGCGTCTCTTCTCTTATATATTCATTTTTGGCATATTTAGCTGTAGATTTGACAATCTTTCACTTCATTTTGTACAGATATATTATATATATATATATATTTTTTTTTTAATTTCTTTTTAAAGACAAAGTCAAATTGTGTAATGATTTGAATCAACAAATTTCAGTTGAGTAAATTGTTTGGATTACCGCTTTAATTTTTTTTTAATATATATGTATTTTTCTTTAAGTATTGTGATATTTTTTAAGTGGGATTTGCTTGCTGTGTGGGTGTGTAAGTGTGGGTGTTAATGTTAAATAAAAGGCAATAAAGTTGAAATATACATATAAAACTTTCAGTGTTAAATTTTCTAGTTTTGCTAAAAATTGTTTTTGCCTTTATATAAAAAATGTTTAAATTTAGTTAATATATATGTATATATATTTATTATGCATACGCATGCTAATGTTATTTGTTAATTCTTTAATAATATGTGTAAATTTTGTTGTTTCTGTTGTTTGCTTAGTTAGGACTAGGGCGCGCTATGGTCAACTTTATCATTGTTTTAATAGTTAGTTTAATAGTTTGATTATTGGGGGTGTAGTATTGGAGGAGCTTGTGAAAATAAATGGCCAAAATGTTCAGTTGTCTGTTTTCCATATAATTACACATATATATATATACATATATGTATATATATATATTTTCTTAGCAAAATTTTTATTTGTAACTTATACCTTTGCTCATATATTGTATATATATATATATATATATGTATGCATATATAATGCACATATACTATATTTATATATGCATGTATATTTGTAAGTACCTGTATTTGTTTTTGTTGCAAGCAGCTAAGATTAAGTGTAAAGTTTGTTGTTTGATTTTATTATTTATATATATACTTCTGTTTGCCATGCTTTAAAACCGTTTACGATTTTGTTCATTAGTTTAAATGAAATGGAAAACAAGAACGTGCTTTTGCCAAACTTAAAGTATTTCGTTTTACAAATTGAAAATTAGTTTTTTCTCCGGCAACAAAAATGACAGAATTCAATTTGCTCATTTTTTCTCGACTGATTTTTGCGGTTTATGTAGTTACATGTTTTTATTTTTAGTTCTAACAAATTCATTATTATATTTAATCGTTTTCTTCGGCTTTTTCCATTTACATTATGTAAAAAATGATATTTTTTGCTTGTTTTGTTGTAGGCTACGCAAAACCTTGTGTGGTTCTATAATTTTTGACTTAAGAATACTTCTCAAAGCATTATCGCATATTAATTTGCATGCTGCTTTCACCTAGTTCTAAATTTACTTTTCATTTAATCTCCTTAAAATTAATTAAATTCGAATTTTTGTGTTAGTTAATATACTTTTATTATATGTATGTATATATATATATATACATATATGTATATATCTATTTATTTATTTATGTATATATAATCCTTTGCCATTTTGCTTAGTTCTAAATGCTAAAAAGTTGCAGAGCTACATATTATTTTATCATCTCATCATGCTACGCTTTATCAATAACTTCATTCTAACTGCAAACTCATATGCATAATGTATTGTTGTTGTTTTTTGTCATTTTATCCAATTAACAGATTCAGTTTTGATAGTTGTTTTCTTTTTTTTAAATATTCCATTCTTCTCCCTTGTGTTGTGTATTTCTTATAAATGTTTTTTATTAAATTTAATCTCTCACTTTTGTCTAGCAGCGTGTGATCTAACTTTTCGTTCTCTCATTCTCCCTTTCTCTATTTAGTTATCCTTCAGTTTAATTTTAATAAATTCCCATTACCAATTTTTTATATTGTATAAAAAATGGTTACTGCCTTTTTGGTTTTTATTTGTATTTTGTATTTTATTTTTTTTTTTTAATAATAATTATTCCACTTTTGTTTTTGTTTTTATTGAAAACCCAGATAATTTTGGTCTCTTACCAGTCAGTTTTTGTCTCAAGTTTGTGTGCAAGTGTGTGTGTGTGTGTGTTGATGTTGTTGTTCGCTCATATGTTATTAACAAAACTATCAATATCAATGTTTGTTGTTTGCTCTATAAATATATATATTTATATATATATATTATCATATACATATATAATCGTTATTTTGGCAAAAAATTTTTGGTTTTTTGTGTTTTGTTTTTCAACATGGTTTTGGTTTTTGTTTTTTTTCATCTTCTCTATTATTTAAGTACTGTTCTCAGCTGCCTGTATATTTATATATATATATATATACTATTTATATATATAGTTGCATGTATGTTTTGCTGCTTTTGTATATATATATATATAAATCTATTTAAATTTCAGCTCTAAAGTATTTCTTTTTTTTTGTGTTTTTTTTTCGGTTTACTTCTTTTGCTTAATACATTTTTAGTTTACCATTTTTTAATTTTTTTAGTTATTTTTTTTCGGTTGTTCATCTATATGTTTTGTATATGTGTATAATTTTAATGCTGGAGCTTAGTGGCGCTTTGCATCGCTGAAGTTCATCTGAAATTTATAATACATATGAGTTAGTTAGTTGCAACGCATAGTTTAAAGATCACAGCAAGACTATCGAATGTAATGCTAGGTTCAGACTGTGAAAACTTTAAGCTTATTTGTAGCTCCTTAGTTGCAGCAGTGTGAACCTAGCGTAATGCTCCAAATATTGTACATTCTTCATTGCCTACTTTTCGGCATTAAAAAATTCATAGCATTTTATTCGATATAAAACTAATTGTGCATCAAATGTCGTTATTGTTTTTTGTTTGAGCCTCACCCTTTGAAAAGTTGATTCAAGTTGCTGCTGTTGTTGTTGTTGCTGTTGTTGTTGTTGTTGCTAAGCTTTTCGCTTTTGTTGTTGCCACATGAATAGCTTTTCGACCAGCTCAACTTTGGAGTAATTATTATTTTCATTGGGACGCGAATTGTTGATGTTAATATTGTTGCTGTGGTTGTGGCTGTTGTTGCAGATGTTGTTGTTGCTAGTATTGATTGTAATATTGTTCGTGCTGCTACTGTTGTTGGTGCTGCTGCAGTTGTTGTTTCCATTGCTATACCGATAGCAATATGTACCGCTGCGCCAACTGGCAAAAGTGTAGGGCATTGTATTATGATTTGTATTACGATCATTGATTAATTGTGGCCTAAAACTGTTGCTATGATTATTTGTAGTTGTTGTCGCTGATGCTTCTGCTCCTGTTCGTGCTCCTGCTGCCACTGCAGCTGTAGTTGTTGTTGTCATATTATGTTGTAATTGTTGTTGTTGTTGTTGATGTAAGTTACGCTTGAGGAACTCCGATTGTTAATAAGGTCGACTGGCATCCTTTGGCCGCTTCAATTGAACTTTCAGTCTTTTCATGCCAATCTGGAAGCCATTCATGGCCTGAATGGCCGCTTGAGCGCTGGTGGGGTTATCAAATGATACAAAACCTATAGAAACGAAACATTTATCAAGTGTTAATTAAATTCGGTTTATTAAATAATATAATAATTTATTAGTTTACCGAAACATTTGCTCTGATTTGTAGCACGATCGATGAAGACCTTAGAGCTGATCACATTGCCAAATGGCAGGAACATTTGCATTAATTCTGCATCACCAAATTCTTGCGGCAAATGATAGATGAATAGATTGCAGCCCTCCGGGCCGGATATAGAACATCCTGGGAACATCAGAAAATCTTGAGAGGAGACATCACAAGAAAAGAAACAAAGTAGAGATAACAAATTAAACGATGAGCTAAATCATAAATTAGAACTTTATGAGTTTGTCTGCAGTTTTATGTTTTGGTTTGATTCAAATACATATTTTCAAACTATGGCAGTTAACAGTATTGTGTCTCGTTGTGTTGTGGCTGATTTTGTAGACGATTTAACTAAAACTAATGCGTGTGTCATAAAACTCCAAAAGTAAATAAACAAATTCAACACAGTCAATAAAACAAAACTGAAAACAGTAACAAAATGCGCTTGCAAAGGCTAAAAGTAAATTATGTAGACATATTCGTATTCTTAAAGCTTAATGAGCTACTAAAATTTTATAAAACTATCATTAAGTACTTAAGACATAAGCTTAGGGTAGACTTTTTGGAACTGAGTTTTGATTTTAAGATGGTTCTTAACGACTTTTCTACAGCCCCATTTTGATAATGAGTATTATAATCGTATGATATGAGTTAATATTATTTATGTTTAATGTGTGTGTCATGCAGCGTAATTACTAATTTTATTGAATTAATTAATTAAAGACACAATTAACAATTTACTATGCGCAACAGATAAAAAAAAATATAGAAAAACACGTTACAATAATGTGATGTTCAGGGTTAGATACACAAACACACACACACACAAATAGATAAAAAGATAGATAGATAGAGACACAGACACACATACACATACAGTTACATGTATATAGCTGACTATAATATATAGATAAGTATATATAGACATTATATATACACGTATATATATATGCCATATTAATGTGCTTGTCTCTTATCTCATCAACGTTTTACACAATTTGAGAAAGACATAAGAACTGGCTCGAAATGAATAAAGGGAGACAAAGAGAGTATAAATAAATATAAATAAAACAAGTGAAACAAAGTAACATAAAATTTTATGATTTTCCATGTGCCGGACTCCCGAACTCCCCCATAGTCCCACAGTTCCGTAACCCTATCCGTCCAAGCAAATATCTTGACTATACGTCGACGGTTTTTATGTGATTTTAAGCAGTTTATATGCAATTTTTACGATCTCACATAAAATGCCTTTAAATGCAGCCATTAAAAACGATTTACGCCTTTTCTTTTTGCAACCTCTTTTCTTACATACTTGTAAAAAGGCAGCAGATACGAAAAGTGCGTCAAAAGATAGCAAAAGAGTTACAAATAAAAAGTACACAAGTAATTAATTTTTATGGCCTCGCAGTTTAAATATATAAGACAAAAATAAAAGAAAAATTAATTAATTCATAAAATTTTTAGCTAGATTGACCCATGAATATGTATGTATATGCATATATATATTTCAATGTACGTGTATGTGTGTTTTAGTTTAATTATAATGCTAATACAAAAAGTAACCCGCAATTTTCAGTTTCGAGTTCTTCAATATATTGTCATTCATAATCAAATACAATATTCAGTTATACAGAACTAACGAAGACAGATAGATAGAAATAAAGAAATAGTTAGAGAGAGAGATAGAAAGAAAAAACGGAACTAAGGAGAAAAAGACCGAAAAATTATAATGAAAAGCTTACCTTCACGCTGAGTGGGTGCAACCGCCGCTAGGGGAGGTGGTAAAGCTTGTGGAAACTGTCCATAGACGGCGGGAAAGGCTGCGTTATATATAAATAATTTTTGTTTTTTGGTTTTTACACAAATTCCGAAACATTTATAAAGACAACACAACAATTAAGTATACGTACATTATATATATATATTTATTAAGTTTAGTTAAAGTATTTAAATAAAAACAATAAACAAATTAAAAAGTAACAAAATATTTAAAAATTTTATTGAAAAACATACAATAATAATACGGAATTTACCAGCTGACAAGGCAACTGGATTTGTTGAAGAATAAATATTATAATGAACGATCTGTGACCATTTATAAGTCACATTTATAAACAATTTTAAAAAGTTTATTAAAGGTAAATTTTGGCAAAACAAATGTTAAACGTTTAACATTGAACAACATATTTGAATGTACTACGATCTTCAAATATAAAACAGAAAATATATTTCAAAATTAAGAGCCATCGAAAGTTGTAAAGAATTGTTTCAAAATTTAACAAATTTTTTATCGTATAATGAGCATTATATTTCTGTTATACTTTTTAAACAGTTTCTTTACCACTTTTAAACATAACAATTTTTTTATTTGTATATATAGAAGTTAGAGTTATGTATAACACTTTACTAACAATATATAGATATATATTTATATATTTATGGCATGACACAACAATTATTAATTATTTCAATAAAAAACAATTATGAATGATTGAGCTGTTTATACTGTTGTTATGTTTTTTTTCTCTTTTCATTTATATATAATTATTTTTTTAGCCTGCCGCTATAGCGGCCATATGCTTATAACTGGGGGCAAGTTATTGAGACAGACTCTATGACATGTCAATGAATGAAAAGAGTATGTATGTGTGAGAGAGACAGAGATAGAAGATAGCTGAGTGTTAGAGAGAGAGGGCAGTGTGTGATTTGTTTTGGGCTAATGATGAAATACTAATTGTTGAAAAAAATTAAAAAAAAGAACATAGTGCCTAGTCAATCTTTGCACTCTAACTATTTAGCACATATAATAATAATAATTTGCTTAAGCTAGATTGATAGTTATGGAAAACTAAGACTAGTCTGGGCAGTGACACTTACCAACTCCTGGAAATGGTGGCAAACCAGGGAAGGCATGTTGCAGTGCAGCAGCATCGCCATTTGGCAAACCTTGTGGTGGTATGGTTAGATGCAGCGGATCTAGTTTTGAGAAAATATAATTCAGTTTTATTAGATAAAGGCAACTAGCTTGATAGTAGATATAATTAAGTTAGTTAACCCATTGAATTTAATATAATAAAAGCACAACTTAAAATTCATTAACTTCGAATCATTTTGTTTGAGAGACATTAATTTTTTGTTGCCTGCTTTTAGGCTGAGCATTAAATTTAAATGACATTTATCTGCTGCTTTCCAGTAGCATTTGCTACTATTAAAACGCTAGATTTATACTTGAATATAATTGAAAATGAATCAAAATTATGTTAATTTACACTTAGAGAGAAGGATAATCTTCAAATGAATTGGTTTACTCACGTGGGAATGCCGTTTGTGGAATGCCATTTGTGAAGACACCATCCGCCACTGAAGCGGCAGCAGCGGCTGCAGCTGCCCCGCCTGGCTGGCCATTGGGCGTATTGGCGCCCATATTGAAATTGGGCATTGTCGGTGATGGCAGCGATGGCGGCTGGCCGGTGCCATTTAGGCCATGAGGTATTTGCGTTGCCAATGCGGCCATTGGATTCATATAGGCAGCTGCCGAGCCCGGGGCTGTGGCAGCCGCGGCCATCAGAGCCGCTTGCTGTTGTTGCTGCAACACGTAAGGCGAAGATTAAGTATAATGGAGGGTGGAGAGTTGAAGGTGCAGCTACTACTTACCTGTGCGTAGGCGCCATACGGTCCAAATTGATTAAAGACAAAGGGATTCAATAGGTTCATATGACCGGCCATTTGCTGCATGCGTCTTATTTGTCGCTCCTTTTCAGTATCGGCGTATTTTACAACCAGACTGGAGGATGCACCCTGCAAGTGAAAAAAACGACAAGTGTAAATAGGTGCGGGGAACGGTAGTCAAAGAGTGCTTGAGTGGCATTGCATATTTATAGGCGGCTTTTCCGTTTCCCGTGCAGAGGTAGTGAGGAGATACAGAGAACGGGCAGGCAAAGGCTCAGTGTGCACGGAAATCCTATTACAGCCCATTATTTTGTTCCCTGTCATTTGAGGACGCTTTCACGACTCGCCTCGCTGTCTTATTACCTGTTGGTGTGCCCGTGTGTTGTCACCCTTACTGCTTTTGTTATGCGAGACTTTCTCCGCTCATTATTATCATATTATATTATATTTTATATACTTTTGTTATAAAGCAAAAGCAACGCCAACAATAAAGGTGAGGCAAAAATATGCTCGTAAATAACAAAATAATTGGCAACGCACTTCAATTTGCATTTCCATTGAAATCGGCTTACAAGCTGAATGCTTGGCTCTATAATAGAATAAAGTTGCCACACCCACACCTGCGTACACACACACCCTCTTTGGCTCTCCCCTGTCAACTCTATCTACACTTGAATATTATGTTATCTATTGTCGACTGTCATTGATTTTGAAACATTGGGGACATGCAACAAAGGCATCGGCTAGGCGTATGTCACCTTTCCACTACTGCTGCTGCTGTTGCTGTTGCTGCTGTCGCCTTCTTTGATGTCAATTAATTAGCATAATAATGGTCGCTTCACATTTCCCATATCTGCACCCTCTTCTAATTCTTCCACTTCCACCCCTTGTTATTCATGACAATTGAAGCGACGACAACAACATTTCATGTGCCTGGGCATTTTGTTTTGTTTTGTTATAATTAAGACGTTTTGCAGATGAGTTGCCTGTTTTTGTAATAGGAAACCATAGCTGAATGTTCTGTGGAAATGGAAGTGTGCTAGTGGTAGTAGTGGTGGTGGTGGTGATGGTGGTGGTAGGGGCATTCAAGCTTTTATGATTTTGCAAATCATTAATCAAAGTAACAATGATATTATGTTGCATAATTTTAGGAGCACACTCTCACCCAGCCTGCCAGCCATTGTGTGTGTGTGTTGTTAATGAGACTATAGAGCAAAACAGGTGCTTCATGTACATAGTTATCCGCCTTGCACACAATTTTAATTAATGAAATATGAAACTCGAGTTTATGCAAAAGGCCATGATACGGCAGCCAAACAACCTAGGGAAGCTGCCACTGGCAATATGAAACTATATGAATATATAACATATTTCTCCCCCTATAAAGCAGAGCATCTTCAACCTGGCCTACAGTAATGAGTTTTAATGAGCAAACCACCACTGGAACATTAGACGCTAAAACAACAATAACGCATCATGCGAACAGCGGCAAATGCTTAGAACTAACTCGAACATAAGCTTTTATTCATATCAAATTCAGTTAAAGTAAATTTAAGTTGCCCATAAGACACTTAAGTTGCGAAATAATGAAGAAAATAAATTGATAAATTATGTAAAACAGCCGTAATAGTTTTATTTAATTTTCTTTAATTTATTTTGTTAAGTAGCAGCATGTGTGGACTTGTTGGCATATCAAATCATTAGGATAAAACTTTTCGGATGTGTCATTTGGGCTTTAAAATGATTCAAACTAAAGTATTTTACATTCTCGGTAGCGTATACTTGATTTGAAAATAAATCTAATATAGAATAAATATTCATTATAGTAAATATAAGTATATATATAAGTTATAATGACTGATAAAACCCTAAATATTAATAGTAAATTGGATAGCAAAATATTCTAAAGGCAAAATGAATTTAGAAAACATTTATGATAGAACATATGTTCCTATTCTCTAACTAAGTGTTAAATAAAATATTTAAAGAATATTAAAATAAATATATTCATAAGCAATATGCTATTAGAAAATATATAAATTTAAACATATTTTTCTATTTTTTTACAGACTGTTATATAAAGGTTTTGAGCCACTTAAAAAACAATTCTATAAATACATGTTTGGATGCCAACTGCTAAACTTTATTGACTGTAGAGCTGCCAGTTTATTATTAAAGAGAGACTCTTGCTCAATGTATTAACTTTCTCGTTGTGCCTCGTACAATTTTTAATTAAAGACACTTTAAACAATTTGCCATGTGCTTTCATGAATTTCTTTTGCCTGTGGGTTGGTAATTTTAAACATGCGGCAAAAAAAAAGAGAGAGAAAAAACCGAGTAGCAGCAGCTACAACAACAGACATTAATTGAAGTGCGCTTCCTTTCAATTTTCGCCAACAAATTACAGCATATCAACAACAGCAGCACATATACAACACACACACTCACACACGTATGTACATGTACTTTGAGGCCTCGGCGAGTGTTGGTTCGTCCTGCGTGTCCTGTGTGCTCTCTTATCCTTTGCTGCTTGCTGTTGTTAATTTCATATTTCGAAACATGACACTTTCACACTTTGGCTAATTTAAAAGCATACAAAATGGTGGCCAACACACGCACAACTTTGCTTTGTTGTTATTGTTGCCTCATTTCGTGACGAATGTGCTTTGTAGCAAGTGCTATGTATAGATGTTGTTGCGACTGTTGCATGTGTATGTTATACCAAAGGCAAATCCTTTTCCGCGCATATGCAACATCATCATCGTCGTCTCGCATCGTTAAATTGTCGCCTGACACCTCGCTAATGTCATCACCATTTGCTGTTGCACGTTGCACGTTGCCTCGTTGCACGTTGCCTCGTTGCACGTCAAGAGTTAGCCACATTATTACAGTAATTATGTGTTGGCCGTGTAAACGTCATTAGGCATTTTAGTGACAGGCTTCCAAAACGTGCCCCAATCTGCTGACTGCTGCAGCTAACATACTGCTGTCCTTGTGCTCAACAAATTGCAACCATTATATAGACAGAGAGAGGGAGAGGGTGATAAGGAGCAGCTTGCTAGCAGCGTAATCAGCTCTTCATTTAAAAGCAAACTTTTATAGCCTTTTCTATTCATATTTAAGCCAGCATTTCATCATTTAATTTGCCAACTGATTGTTTTGACAGCTGTAAGCCAATTTGGAAACAATACAATTTGCCGCAACCTTAGTTAAGCTTTTCTACTACGAATTATGCTCCTTATACCCCACAAGTAATTAGTGTCACTCTTCAATTTGACACACACACACACAGACACACAGCCAGAGTGTATGCAACAGGCATTCGTAAAGGAAACCACAAAAGCTCATAAATTAATTCATTAACGTCAATTTGATAGCCTTATAATCCTCAGGCCGCATGTCTTGCGGTGGGCGTTTGCCAATTTTGCTGCCCAAACTAAAAAACCCGTATAGTACAACATAGAAAATTATGCCTTTGCGGAGTGGGGATTGTAAGTCAGCCAAGTCAATATAAACGTTTATTATATGCTATGTGTTCAGTTGTTTGGCTGGCACTTCCGTTTCCTGGAGACGACGACGACGACGAACACGAAATTCGCATTCAAGTGAATTGCTGCGCCAAATGAAATGAAAAATTCAACACGACAACTGAACTGAAGCAGAGGAGCACGCCCCAGGACTAGAGGACTAGAGCATTGAGTTGCATGCAACAGGCAGCAGGCTGCCGCTTGTACGTCCGTATGTCTGTCTGTCTGTCTGTCTGTCTGTCTGACTGTGTGGCAACTAACAAGCCAAACTACTAACAGGAGGCCGTCGTCAGTCCTGGACTTGTGCCAGGCGGCACTTTTGGCAGCAATCGCATGTTGCATGCCACTTGGCTCTTGCGGCACTGCGTCCTGCAAACGTGACGCCATTAGCTAGCAAAGCCTCTAGCTCTTTCTTTCACTTAAAGGCGTTACCACTTTGGCACTTGGCAATATATATATATAGATATAGATATTTCTAGCTATACATATTTTTTTCTGGCCCCCTTTATTGTTTTTTAATGCACGTTGCTCAAAGTTGTTTTTTTGGCAAAGTTTCAAACCGCACGACGGGTTTTTGGAACCCAAAACGACATTTGAGGCCAATTACAATTGAAGGCTTACAGTGCATTTAAAAAGTAATTTGTCTGCCAGCCGCTCAAAAGCCGCGCACGTATTTATATTTAAATGCAAATGCAGCGAAACAGGATTCCGCAGTGGCAACAACAACAACAACGAGTGCACATGATAAACCTGTTGGCTCTCTCTCTATAGTTGGTAGAGGGCTCTATGGGGCTACAGACACGGCTGTAATCACAGTGTATATCTGTGTGTGTGTGTTGCCGTGTTCACTAATGGCGGCTACAAGCCGCAAGCTCTCAACTCCAACCCAAAAACCTGTGGATACTACTCTGCTACTGCTCCTCTGTGCCGCATTCAGTGTGCTTTATGCCAAACCAAACGATTACAAGGGCACTGAAATGCAGGCAGCCAGGACATCACACACACACACACACACACACTCAGTACACTCACTTGTATAATAAACTGTGCGCGTATGCAACGTTCCAAATATCCTGGCTGGAGTCCTTTTACGTGTCTGGGGACATGTTAACATGGCAGACTCGTGCCAAAAAATTATTATTCCCGCCTCGACGCCGCTTTTTGTGCAGGCAGCGAGCGAGCGTCGATTTGTCAACGCCTAAAAGGACAACATATTTCTCTCTCTCAATTTGCAGCAACAACAAAAAAATGGGGGAACATTAAGCAACAAAAAATACATATAATATTATAAAAAAAAGTAACTATTTTAAAGGGTCGAGTGAGCTGTGAACAGGAGACCCTGCAATCATCATATCAAGTTTCCAATATGTGAGGTTTTAAAGATCACACAAAGTAAGTTTTTATAAGTACTAGTAGTATATTTGGCTTGTCATTTAATAAAATACAAAATATATAACATAACTTAGTCTATTATAAAACTTACCTAAGGAATCTACCATCTAAGTTTGGCTAAAAAATACCTAAATAAAAAACCTAATTCAGACTTTTCACCAATATTTGAACTATCGATATTTTGACTGCTGTTCGATTTTAGATAAATATGTTAAGCATACCTAGTATAAGATTGGTTGAGCTATGTTAAGCACTACTACTGCTGCTAGCTTTGACAAATCGAATAGACCCTTTCTCATTTTTGTGTAGTACAGAGTCTCAGCGTTAAAAAAATTAAAACAAACTAGCAAACAAATTGGCGGCAAATGGTTTTAACAAATGAATTATATATTTGTATACATTTTTAAAAGTATATATACAATATATATATTTATATATTTGTCTGCAACTGATTTGCATTTCATAGTTTATTTTTAATACCAAAAAATGTTATATATATTTTATAATATTTTTTTTTAAGCAGCCGCCGGCCAGCCGCAGCTTGTTTTAATTGCTAAATGAATTGGCCAGAATGCCTGGCTGGCATTTGTTTAATGGCCAACCATTTTTATATATCAATTAAAGCAGCGACAATAAAATATTTGAGCCTTTTGTATTAATTTTGTTGTGAAATACCCTGTAATTAAGCTAATGACGCCGACACATTTTGAAATGCTAGCAAAGTGAAGCAAATAAACCACATGTTGCGTCAAAATAGAAACAAACAGGGTATCTTAAAGTCTATGCTTTATGCATGTTATGCAAAAAAATATGTGCATGCATAAATTTGAAGCTAAATGGATTTATGCTGCGAAATTCGGTGGCTAAATATGCTATTGGCCAGCTTAATGGATCTATTGTATAAAGGTGTTAAATTGTATGGCACATTGAGAAAACAATTGGCTGCCTGACAGCATTATATAATATAATTCTTTAAAATTCAATACATTTGATTAGAAATTAAGCTTCACGATAATAAATATATACTACTCTTAAATGTTCTTAACCTATTTGCATTATTTACATTGAAAGCTTCACTGAAATCAATTGCAACGACACAACGCCGAATAACTGGCAACGACTTTTTCAATTAATTTCCATTTAGAGGAGCCAAAACAAAAACAACAACAACAAAAAGCGTAATGATGTAGAAAAAGAAAAAAAAGAAGAAATGGAAATGGAAACCCAAACTCTCAATACCAGTTGTACAACTCACTGTAAAGTGGGTAAAAGTAGCAGTAAAACTAATTACAAATTCATTTTCAGATTTTAATTTTGCTGTCAGCTTCAGTCTCGAGTCCAACAAACAGTCGACCAAGTTCAGACCACTCCGCAGCGGGAATCTGAAGGGAATCCCGAGACCCAGAGAGTTGCGGAGTTGCGGAGACACGAAGGAGTGTATTCTAAACCGCGTAGCGTCAAAACAAAATGTTGAATTGGACAGTGGGTAAAAATTGTAACTCAAAAGCACCACATAAACCGCCAGACGAGTAAGTAATCTTTTCCGCCAAATAAATCACACCATCGAAAAAATTATAAAAGAACTGCGACTGCAAGTCAAATTAGTGTAAAATACCACTAAGCTACCTAAAAGTATGCTATGCATTAAACCAAAGTTGGCAAAAAACATTTACGTACTATGCGAAAAGTTACTTACTTTAGGGGCCAAAGTTGCGACGCGTTGTTAACCACAGGCCGACTGGTAGGACAGATACGGACAGACGAGACAGACAGCGACGGTCGAGACAGAAGTGAGGGATAGACGGGGCATTGCATACATTAAACAACTTTTGGCTCATTGCATTTTGGGCCCGGACTGTACTGGCGGAGAGCGGCATCAAAAGGCAACCAAATGGAGCCGCAGGCGAAGCGTGAAATGCGGGCAAGCAAAAAGCGCGAACGAACAGAACGACGACGGCGTTGACAATGCAACTTGGCCATGGCCAAAATGAAAAACTTATTTAATTTACTTTGCTTTTTCGCCACAGCCAGCAATTTAATTCAATTAAGCGCTGAGAGTTTCCTTTTTGGATACAGCTTTAACAAAAAATGGATGGCCTAACAAACAACAATCAAAGGAGCTCGTTGAATATATGCATGTACTTACTGCTTTGTTAAAAGAAAAGTGCGAGAAGAGCAGCACTTAAGTTATAAGTAAAAAGAATTATAGAGCAAAGAACTATAACACTTTTGTACGTGCGACTATATAGTTATATATGGAAACTACTTTAAATTATGAAAGTTGTTTTGTGAAGACGCAATAACGTACAACTAAGTAGTAGTAGCAGGTAGCGAAACTATGTTTTATTATGATATTTCTTAAACAAAAAGTTGAAAGAAATTTCAATTTAAAGGTCCTTAAATTTTAATTATTTTAAAAATATATATATCTAAATGTTTAAATTGATTGATCATAAAAACTAATATGATAACTTTATGCCACTTAATTTTTTGCTGAGTTGTTACTTACTTAACTCCTGTTTAATGCTTAAAAAACTTAACAGTTCCATAGAGTTTTAGACTAAAGCAGACCCCTAAGAAACACTAAAATGCCTGTCTAACCATGTTCATTTGCTTTTGTATACTATAAAGAACAGTGTGTGCTCACTATAGTTTCTATAGCTTTAAGAGGTATTCTAATAAGCAATCAACAGGCGACACCTTCAAAGATATGCCAAGAATGTGACAGAAAAGTTTAAGTTGTACTTGTAGTTGACTTGGAAAACGGTTTTGGTCACGACCATATACAAGTAACGCCCCTTCAACGTATTCCACTTGGCCTTCGCATGCCTTGTTGCACTTGTCTTGCATAGTTCTGGGGCGGAAAACGGAAGATTGAGATTGAGATTCAGTAGAAAAGACGGTAGAGAGAGAGAGAGAGAGAGAGAGAGAGAGAGAGAGTTAGAGAGCTGCCATGAACTTGGCATTTTGTAATCATTGAGTGTTGTTGTTGTTGTTGCGCTGGGTATAAATGTCGCTAGGACCACACACAGTTTACTCAAGCAAATGGCTGGCTCAACACCGGCTAAGGACACATGGCACAGGACACACGGCACTAGCACTGGCAGGATATTACATGCAAGCATGATTGAGTTTCGAGTACTTGTATGCATGAGAGGAAGCGGACAATTTCATAAATTTAATGTGCAAAAAAGTTTGTTGGCAACTGATTTTAGCATAGCATTGCAACAAATTGAATTCAGTGGCGGCAAAAGGACCAAACAAGGACTCGGCCTCTAATGCACTTAAAATCAAAGTGCGTTCACACCCAGTTTACAGCTGCAAAACAAAACAGGAAACCAAAAAATGTGCAAAAAAAAGCATAAAACTAAACTATGGCTAAGGATAGCAAGCAAGCTTTACTATCTCTTTCTCTCTAACTGTCTGTCTCTCCATCTGTCTGCCTTTTTTGTGCTTGATTGAACAGAATGTTGCTCAGGCCAAATTTAATTTACGACTCTCTCTCTGTCTCTCTCTCTCACTCTGTGTGTAAGAAGGGCAGTTCTATTGGGACTGTTAGTTGGATTTGTGGAACGAAGACTGTGTAAAATGAATATTTCATTTCCAGTTTGAGTTTGTTGCAGACGCCTAAAAAGCAAAGCGAGAATAACTTGCATTTGCAGTCGTAAACAATTTACAGTCCAAATTGTTAATAAAATTATCAAATATTATATTTATGGTCAGTGTAATGGGCAGCAGCGGTCAGTGGCTGCATCTAACCCTGGCTCTAGCTCATGCTCTCCTCTTTATCCCACTTACCACTTTGTTACTGAGCCAACTCGTTGGCTTTTTATGGTGGCAGTTTAATTTGCTGCTTTGGTTTTACGAGCTGTTGATGCGATAGTTGTTTTTGTTTTTTTGTGGGATAAGCAGTGCTATAGTAAGTGCCCTTTAAAGGGCCAAACTGTAGAACGTACCAACATTATTTGGTTGGGTGATAATCCCCGAGTGATTCGCATACTAAAATCACCTCTTTTAACGCTGCTGAGAGTTATACGTGCGAATGCTATGAAATAAATTGTTGATGTCCAGGCAACTCAGCAGTGAAAATGCCATTGAACTTCTCCAATATTAACTTATTTAGTGTGAATGCTTTGTGTTTCTCACATTTTATTGAATTTGTTTGCAATATTATTTGAAAATCGATGAAGAGTAATCAATAAGAATAGAGAAAACCTTGTAAAATTAAACCCTTGATTTCTCTAAACTTCTCGAATAGGTTTGAATGCTTCTTTTAAACTTAATTTGTTATTTAGAACATTGAAAGGAAAGTAGCTTTAGAGAAAATTTTGTTAAAATTTTTGGCCAACTCGAAATACAGGAAAACCCGTGTTCTTTCAATAGGTCTCTTTACTGTGCCTGCTTACTATGCCGACCCTTGAATACCTTTTTGGGCACAAAAACAGTCGATGCTAATGAAAGAACATAATAAACAAAATTGGTCGCACAACACGCGCCTCCAGATCCAATTAGCTCAATAACCAGCCGAATGAGTTTCCAAAACAGCCATGTGGTGTTCAATGTGCCGACCAGTTCCGTGCCAATTTTAAGCCACAAACAGCAAAAACATTTCAAAGGACACACGTCACATGCAGCAACAGCAACAGCAGCAGGACACAGATTTTGGCAAAGGGCGCACTTGCAGTGAAAATTGCATAGAAATATTATTACGAGGAAAATCCAGAAACCAGAAACTAAAAACTAAAATCCAAATGAAAATATTATTAAATTCAATTGGGCAAACATTACTGTAACCATGCAGCAGACACGCATCGCAAGACAAGTGGGCGACGGGGTAGAGCAAGGGTGTGGCAGCAGGAGCAGCAACATATGTGGATGCAACATGGCGTCCATTTGGCAACGGCCGCCGCAACAAACGACCAAAAATTGCATTGCCATTTTTACGCGCAATTTGTTTTGCGGAAATATTGTGAAAGTTTTTGGGGCGAACCGTTGGACAGAACAGAGAGCGAACCGGACAGAGAGAGAGAGAGAGGGATATAGAGCCGGGACAGGCTGCCACGTTGGCGACATTTGGCCAAATTGCACACTAATGTGTGTGCACGCGTATGCTTGTGTTTGTGTGCATGTTTGTGCGTGTCGTTGTGCCAGTGCAAATTGCCGGCAGCCAAATGGCCACAAATGTTTTATATATTTTTATTTGCTGCATGTGCGTTGATTTCTGATTGTTATATAACATTTCATTTAATGCACGAGTTGAAAACCCCCCCAGTGAAAGGCATACAAATATCCACCAGACTTTAGTGTACCCCTGCTCTCTCACGCACTCTCTCTCTCTCTCTCATCAGCTCTCTTTCTCTTTCACTTCATCTGGTTTCTACTCTGTTTTCCTTAATTTAATCATTCGAAATCTGAGCAGCTCTATGTGGATCCGCCCAAATGCAGTAAGCACAAATCGCTTTTGCCAGGCAGCCGCAAAAAATAGGAGAAGCATTTCCCTACACACAAAAAAAAGGCTACATCAAAATCATGGCAAATCTTTTCTAACTATTTGCAATTCAAGCATAAGTCTGGCAGCGTCGTCTCCAGTGTGCCATAGCCAAATGCAGACACACACATATCGTGGCCAAAAGCAGTTGCATATGCAAAAACTGCTGTTCCACCCACTGGCCACAAATCTTGCAATGAATATATTTGCCCCAAAATGGCAGCAAAGAGTCTGACAGAGTCTGGTAGTTTTTTTTTTTTGGCAGTCCGACTGTCTAACAGTCTCGACATTGCACATTGCATACTTTTAGGCGTTGGCGTGAAACGTTTTACTTTGGCAAACTGATAAACGAGTGTCGTCAAGACGGCGTACGCCTTACCTGCTTACCTGCCAGACGAATAGTCTCCTTTGCTGGTTTATATTTTGACAATTTTTTTTTTTTTGTTGCCAGTTCCTTTCCTTTCCCTACGCATAAGGAGCAAAGTTTCAACCACACAAATTGCTAGCGGAAATGATAGACGGCAGTCGGTAGTACGTAGTTTTCTAGGCAATTTATACAGTCACATGTCGTTCCTTTGTTGTCTGCTCGGAACTGAGTTGAGCAACTGTTTTGGTAAGTGTTACCGTTAAGCCACATAAAGCCTAGAAAGCAATTTAACTGGGCTTGTGTTCTTTCAGTTCAGTCACTGCAGCTTGAGCAAACAAATTGACATACTCAATCATATACAGATAGAATTTCTGTATCAGTAGAGAAGGTGTCTTATAGTTTAAGCAAAAGTTTTCTTAAATAACATTAGTTTATAGACTTGTGCACCATAATTTAATATAAATCAATAAAGACTAATTGAAATAACTAAATAAATTGACTTAAATTAATAAAGCTATAAGATACTATACATTTTTATGTACTTTTTAATAAATTTCGTGCCATTATGTATCTTTTAGCTTTATTGCATAAATCTTCTTGCTCCTTCTTAGCTATTTTTCAAAGAGCTCAGAGCGTATAAAAACTTTGATGTAATTTCTGCTAATTGAAAATCCACAATGTTTACTCAAGTTAAATAGATTCCAATAGCCAAAAGTTTTATAATTGTTTTTCATGAATTAATCTTGATAGAAATCTTTTAGAAAATTGCGCAACGTAAGTCTCAGTTAATTGCTTAGCTTTGCATAATTTTGACAGAGCTTAAAACTTGAATCAAAATAGATTTTCAATGCATTTTATTATTCAATTCTGGACAGTTGCAGTTGGTAACTTTTATTTAAACATGCAACTAGCTCAAACTTCAGTTCTTCGCTTTCTCTACTCTGCTCTTCTCAGCACTCCTCTGCAATGTGCCCGGCTACATGCCGCTTCTGCTTGACTTGCTTATCATAACAAAAGTTGCATACCAAAATAAAAGAAGAGAAAATGAAATATACTACTATACTATATATATAAAGAAAGTCTGACAAAAAAAAATAAAAAACACACAACTGTCCGATTGGGAGGGAAAACGTAAACGAAATAATATGCCAAAGCATTCTTCACTGATTCGGCGCTACGCGTTTTTGCACTTCAAAGTACTTCAAATCAATTTTCTTCACTTATTTTCATAAACCGCCAGCCGGCAGTCCTTTTTCCCCAAGTTCCCCTGCTAAACCCTCTGCTCAACCTTAGGACAGCCTGCGGAGGCAAAAAATTTGCCAGAAAAGTTAAATTTTTTGAAAAATATTTGCAAATTTCATTCACTGCGCTCGTCCATTCAAATTTCCTGCATTTATGCTGTTGTCCTTTAGGGACGCGCACGGCCAGAAATATGAGAGCAGCAAAAGGAAAGAGTAAGAAAGGAGCAAAAAGAAAAAAAAATGAAACCCAAAAGAAATAAATGGAAATAAAGGACAAAACAGGCAGCATGGCCCGTTTCAGGGCAGAGTACAAACGAGTCCAGCAGCTGAGCGGCGTATTCTTCCCTCTACCCTGTAGACTCGTCCTGCTGCTTGCTCTTCATTTTCGGCACATTTGCCCGAGCGCAAGGACCTTTTGTTATATTGAGAAGGCAGCAAGAAATTGCGCTAAGATGCTTATCCTTTTTTTTTTGCTTTCGTTTTTTTTGCTCTTTCGTAGGAGCAAAAATGGTAAAAATGCTCCATTATTATTTTTATTACTTATTTGCTTTTAATACTTGACGATGTCGAGGTAAGTGCGGAGTGTCGGGGTAAGTGGACGGGTACGAACGTCATCCAATCTCAAAGCGGATGTCGTCTACTTTGCATTTTGAGCCGTTCTACTTGTATGCTTCCTGACGTTAGCCAGGACCCAACAATCCGGCATATTTTAAACGACGTCGCGTCATCTCCTTATCCCGTCCATCCCCCCAAATTATTATACTTGTTGTCCCTTAGCCGTCCCGTCGCACTTATTGAAAAATTCGCATCTCACATCAAGACAGAAGAACCAAAAAAAAAAAAAAAAAAAAACAAATAGAAAAGAAAAGGAATATGGAGAAATGGGAAAAGAATTTCTTTGGGCAACTGAGTTTCGATGACTTTCGTTTGGCTTCGATTTGGCTTGTCCTGTACAATTCCTAGTCCTGCCCTGTCCGGTTCGGTCCGGACCGGTCCTTTCCTCCATTCTGGCTCTTGTTTTAAGTGCAGAGCCCTAGTTGGCTTTGTCGTCTGTGTTTATGCAAAAAATTTGTCTACTGTCTACTGTGTCTATAGCACATTGGGTACCAGCTCTCCTGCTGACTGCTGTCTGCTGCTGCTGCTGTTGCTGCTGCTGGTTCCCTTTGGTTTTGTCTTATTCTTTTGTTATTTCTTGTGCTTAAGTAGTTTTTGCTGTTTTTCATACTTTTAGCTTGTAATCACTGTCAATGTCGACCAATTTTTTCTTCTTTGTTTTTTTTTTTTTTGTGTTTTGTTTCTGACATGCTGCTTAAATGCTTCTCAAGATTTAGCTACTTGATCTCACTCGTCCAACCCAAAGTTATTAATAATAAGCTATACAAATTTCTCAGTGTCTAGTGCATAGATTGCATGGAGATTGGAACACTGAGTGTGGAAGATGAACCACTGCACTTACATAAAGGATGCCCAAAAGGGTTTCTTACTTTTTTGCTACTCTTATGCAAATTTTGTAGTAGTAGTAGTAGTACAATACATACCTGCAAAGAGAAGAGAGAGAGAGAAAAAATAGATATGAGTAAGTTGAATTTTAAGTGGATTTGCAAGAGTTGTCTACATTTATGACTAAGGGCAGCAGCAGGGTTAGATAATCTTAAAAGGGTACACGATTGATTCAATTATTATTGAATAAGTTTTCGGGGAAAATTGCAAGATTTGTGCCTTAAGCAGATAAATATAAAACCCCAAATTGCTCATTATAATATGCAAAACAGTAGCAATTTAAAACTAAATATAATTCGAAACTCAATAGTAATAGTGTGCACCAAAGTAATCATTTCAATTCAAACATTCTGCTATTACTTTGGCCCAATAAATTTAATTAAGAAATCAGTTTGAAGAGGCAACCCATTGAACTTGCATTTGGTTGGTAAGCCAGTAAAATTTTAATAATAGCAAAAAGTTCAATTGGCATTTCAATATTGTCTTTGACCTTAGCCTTTTATCTAGAAAATGCATTGGCACAAATTGTAGGGGCGGTGACACGACACGCACACACACAAACACACACACATACACAAGCAGAAGGACGACCTAGACTTTGACTAGAGAAAATGGCAGAACTAAAAGAGGGGCGTTTGCTATTGGGCTGGAGAGATGATATTATGAGTGTTGCTGGCATTTCAACGATTTTCAGTTTTCTTATTAAATATTCTAGAAATGTTTCGGAATCCAATGATTGTGCAATGGCATGTACGCGCGTCTTCCCTTCGACCTTTCTCTCTCTCTCTCTCTATAATTCTCACTAGTTGTGTGTGTGTGCGAGAGAAAACATTTTTCGCTTTCAAACAGTTGTACGAGTTGGCAAGGGGCAAAACAGCACAAGGGGAACTGCCAAATGTTGTTTGTCATTTTAAGGCAGTGCCATGGGTAACTAGTGAGCTGGAACTATGGAGCAGCAACAGCAGCAGCAGCAACAGCAACAGCAGCAACAGCAGCAGCAGCAGCATCCGCAATGGCAGTGGAAATGGCAGCAAATGGCATTGCAAGGGGGGTGGGGTGCTGGTAACTGAGGCAACAACAAAGTGAAAATGAAATGACTCGGAACGAATGACAAAGCAAGCATTTATATGGCAGGGAATGCTTAAGACTGCCAGCAAACAGCCACACACACAGAGAGCGAAGGAGAGTCTGAGAGGTGGAGTAAGGCCAAGCCAAATATACACGCACACACACACATTCGTACTTTATGTATTCGTACCTTTTGGCAGCCAATGAAGCATATCCTAATTGCCAAACAGAACTTTAAACTTTTTACGTGCAGAATTTTGCATTTTAAAGCAATGCTTTTAGGCATATCAAACGGAATATAACAAGTCGCCAATTCTCAAATTTAGAAACATTCCAGCGAAATGCGATCAATAAATGATTTAATTGTTCTGAATTTTTTAAAAGAAACTAATGCATTATTAATACTGTTGAGAGCCTATTAAAGTCATTCATATTATAAGTTATAATTTAAATTTGAGCAGAATTTTGGATATTCAACATAAATCAATGTTTTAGATTTTGGAAAAAAATTGCAAACTAAACTACACAGTTGTGCAACGAAAATCAGCGCAATTTACGATTGAATAAACAGAAATGCAATGCGAATGAGTTAGCGATAAACAGTCAACTAATTTTGTCAAAAAATCACTGTAATGCTATAACCCAAAAAGAATGTAGAAATGAAAACTAATTTACAATTTGGCCAAAAGCGAAATTTTAATGTCAAACACACACACACACACGTACTACATATAAATATGCATCTATGTATGTATATATTCTGCAATCGAGTGCAGTGTAAATATCCTGCGGTTTTCAGTTTATTATTAATTTTTGTCAACGAGTCCTGCGCTTTGTCTGTCTGTCTAACCTGTCTGCCCTGTCACTGATAATAAATTTTCACTGGCAACAAAAAATACACAAAATGTGTCCATGTGTGTTTGTTGCACTCTGTCCTAAGCGCGTTTTTGTTAGCATACTTTTAAGCGCCATTTAATTAATAACACCAAAATGCCTAGCGGTGGAAACTGTTACGGAAAATGCATGCATTAATTTCCACAATATTTAAACTTAAAGTTTGGCCAAGGTAGTGTATTAATGTTTGAGACGGATATTTCTTTAACTTCGTAAGAAATCACTAACCACTTAAAAGCCAATACATGGATTTTATTTAACTATTTATAATTTATTTGTAATAATTTTGAAAAGTTTCGTTAAATTTATATATGGCTTAAGCTAGAGCATTTCATATTTCGGTGTTGCTAAATTTTGCAACTCACTGTGTTGGATATTTGTATTGCTTTGTCATTGGCTTTGTGCAAACCAAAAGCGGAAATCACGCACATTGCGGTTGGAGTGCTGTCGACACGTGTGTGCCGGTGTGCGTGTGTGTGTTTGTACAGTTATTTACTTGATTAAAAATTAATAATTGCACACAAAACGGGACGCTGGGACTAGAGAAAAAATAACAAATGTCTAACAGGCAAAACAACAACGAGTTTTCGCATACGGATGCAATTTAATATTTTAAATATGTCAATTAAACGCTAGTTGAAGCAGAAGGGGCGGTAGTGGTAGGGGCGTGACCAGACAAACTCGCTGACAGGCGTCCTGATCCAGACGGCTGTTGCTGCTGCTGCTGTTTATAATAAATTATAAAATTCTGCAGAGACATAAATTAAACAAATGCAACAAATATTTTATTGCTCACTTGATAAATGAGCGAGAATTTAATTTTCCATAGCATACTTTTCGGCTCTAATGGAATTAGATGGGTTGCGCTTAAAAGCATGCTGCAATATTTTACAATGTATGCGTATTTAATTTTGCTGCAGTTTTAAAGACACAATCACTATTAAATTCTCTCTATCTTAACTTGCTGGTTCATATTATTTGGCTTATAAAAGTAACGCACCAATTGGCTGGCTGCAGTTTGCAGTTGCTTTTAGGCATTATTGTTATCGAAGAAATGCTGCAAAAAGAGCCAAAGTATGCTATAAAAATATTGAACTTTACGACTATGCGCACGGCACTCTCGTCCAAGGCACTTGTCATAATTCCATCAACGGCGAAAAAATCTTTAAACCAACATGGCTCCAAGGCACTAAGACATGGGAGGTGTCTGCTGTGGGTGTGAGCGGCTGTGTAGAAGTTACCAATGCCTGCACTCTAGGCAAAGTCAAGTGCTTAAAGCAGCTCAAGAGAGCGATGTAGAAGATGAAGAAGAAGCAGAAGCAGCTAAAGTATAAGAAGCAGCAGAAGTAGTAGAAGAAGACGACGAGTGCTTCATAATGCACATGAAAGAAGCAGACGCAGTCACTCTAGGCAGTCAGGCAGTCAGACAGACAGACAGACAGGAAGGCAGCTTGCAAGTGCAAGAGAATGGTGGCTCTAGCTCTTGCTGTAGCTGTAGCTGAAGCAATAAAAAAGCAACCTCCGCACGCCAAACCGCCCGCGTATCATAGTCTCCGACACAAAAAAGGCACTCGTCAGTCGTGCAACGACGTCATCGGGTCGCAGTTTAAACGACTTAAGCGCCAAGGAAATCATCATTAAAGTCTCGCCCCCAAAAGCAAGTAGGCGTTGCCGGCATAGTCGGCGTTGCAGCAGTTTTGGGGGCGTGTCTCAGCCCCTGATTCCTTCTAGCTATGCAATCGACAATGCTGGTTAAGTCAAGTGTAGGTCGTTGGTCGGGTCGCATTTGAGTATACTAGTACATATACAACACTCCCCTTTTACCACCGATCCCCATACCGATCCCTTTCCATTTTCATTGCAGCCATCCATCAGCTTGATTGTTGTTGCTGCGTCTCTCTGCAATTTTTCCGCTTCTAGGAGAACACTTAAGTAAATAGAGTTCAAAATGAAATGCGCCCAGTGCCGCGTCAAGTGGAGTAGTGAGTAGTGAGTAGTGAGTGAAGTGCCAGGCTGGTCTGACATCGATCTGGACAAGTGAATACTGGCATCACAGGCTCCACAAAAGGCTTACAATGTTCGGTCAGCTGTTAAGCGTTGTAGTACCAGACTGCATTATACTCACACATATGTACATACAATACATACATATCACTAGGCGTTATTGGGTGCTTTAATGCTCTTGTCTCTGCATTTGTTTTCAACTGTCCGTGCGTGTACCATTTTAATTAACATGCAAATCCAGTTGAAATGCCAATTTATGCTTGACATAATATACAACACAATAAAGTACAACAATAAAAAAAAACTGGCTGCAGTTGGGAAAAAGAGAAAAGCATTGAATACACAGTGCTGTTCAATTTAATATATACAATTTCTTTTACTCCTAGTTAATTGGGTTTAACCCCAGAAAATCTACACCAATTTAAAATCAAATTAAATACTATATACATATATTATAATTTAAAATAAAAACTCCTAAAAGATAGATCATAACTGACAGCAGTAGCATAATGTATTTCAATTATAAAATAATATTTCACCTGCAACTGTATCTATGCTGATATCATGCATTGTTATTTGAGAGTGAAGTTATTAAAAAAAATAATTATATAATAATTACCCATTTACTGAGCATTGAAATCAGTGCGTGTCTTAACAGTGCGTGACAGGATTATTGTTATTATTATTATTCCATTCTTTTTGTTTTTTTATAAAATTAATTTTATTATTTTTTCATTGAAATGGCAAATGGCTGGCAGTCAACACTGCAGAGTGTGATAGTAAATATGAAAAATTATATGCCACATATAATAGCAAATATAATAATGATTATTTTATCACACATATAGTACTATATACATATGTATGTATGTAGGACGAAGCAATGCATAAATAAGTTTTAATTTGGTTTTATAATCAGAAATGCAATGCATAATAATCATTTTAATGAGACGAGCTGACAACGAGCCACCAAAAGAAACAGAAAATACAACAACTTTAACAAAGACAATTTATCAACTGACAAGCAGGACGCAGTCAGCTTTCAAAGGAGCATGAAGTACATGGTTGGAAAATAAGAGTCAGGTAAAGTCAAGTCAATTTGGTAAAAATTGAAACACCTGCTTGATTTCACGCCTGATTTAACTTGGCCATTGTCGCTGTTCCTGTTCTCCTTATTTTCCATTGTCCACTGTCCTTGAGTTCTTTTCCCTTTTGTATGGGTGTGTGTGTGTGTGTGTGCAGCATGTGTTTGCAATTTAGCAGTCAGCTAGAGCTAGAGGAAAATTCAACAACTTGGAACTTTTCTCTTCTTTGGCAAACACTTGACGCTGAGTTAAGCACACGGACGTTAGATTGTCGACAACTGATAGTAGAACCACACCCAGAAGCCAAAAAAGAATTTATTTGGACCTCGTCGCAATTTGTCTTTTGTTTGAAGTGAAATTTGTTGTTTGTCATGCCATGAAATTTAGTGCAGCTAACTAACTAGTTTAACGGCCAAATGCCAAATGTCGGCGAGCAATTTAAGTTTGTGCCACAAAAACGGGGCACATGGGGCACGGGGCAAACTGTGCAAAGCGACAGGCTATAATTAAGGTTGCTCAGCATTTGGTTTTGGCATAAGCAATAACTACTACTACAGCTGGCTAATGATATATTTATACATAAATGTCGCAATTAAAATACTCTAGCAAAGAAAGCGATTAAAAATCACATAGTAAAATGCAGTTAAATTTGTCAGGAAATTTTTTAAACCAAGAAAATATTATTCTTATTAAAAAAAAAGAATATATTTTGATATAAAACATAGATAATTTAAGACAATCTAAAAGAGAATATCTAAATTATGTATTAAAAAACTATATTTTGACATGAAACATTGAGAATTAAAGACATTTTAAAAAAGAAAATCTAAAATATGAATATAAAAATATTATACAAAATTACCAACTTATACTTTAAATTTAAAGTAAAGTTAAACTACAAGTCTGTAGTCATTCAAACATTAAAAAACTAATGAGCTGCAAATTTAATATTATTTTTAATACTTTCTACTACAAAGTAATTAATAAACTATCAAATGAACTTGTTTTCATTCACAAGTTTAAGCTCAATGACACAGTTATAATACCCGACACAAAAGGCGTTAACAACTACAACGTCAACAACAGTGAGTGCCAATGGCATAAGCCATGCCAAAGCTAAAGACATGGTAATTAGTGAGACTACACACAAACACTCATACATATATAGTCGCGCTCGTGTACAATTTATGCATTTGCTGAAGCCGCAGAGGCCGCAAAACGCATGTGGCTGGCAGCGCGCCTATTGCTAGGCTATGCTTTATTTTAAATGCTTTTAATTGTTGTGTCAACACACACAACAGACACACACGCACACACTCGCACACACTTGGCTGCAGGCATATAGTATAGTGTAGCTCTTCTCTTACATATGCCAGAGTGGCTGTCAAACCGCAGCGCAGCGCCTAAATGCATGCTTTAAAACTTGTTTGCCTGCAAAGCTAATGAGCTTTGCCATTACACAACAAGCTACTACGGCCCCCTGTCTGCCCCTTTCGATCAGTATATCTTCATATGTGTATGTGAGTGTGTGTGTGTGTGTGTGTGTGTGCACTTTGTTTGCGGTTGTGTCATTAACAGCAGGCGCCACAGCTCTCGGCCTGCAAAAGTTATTAGCAACAACTAAACATAAGTAAGTGATATTTGCCTGAAGCATACAACTTGGTTAAGTTGTGGGTGCGGGTTACACTACAAAAAGGCAGGAGGTGGGAGGGTAGAGGGGGGAGTGGCGAGTGGATGGGGCATCAAGTTACATGCCAGTCCAAATATTAACTCATTTCGGTTTAAGTGCGTGCTGTGGCACAAATTACTGGAAAAACTTTGATGCTTAAGCATTGGAGCATAGAGGTGTGTGCTTGAATGTGTGTGGTTATTTGCTTGTTTAGCTGTTTGTTTGTAGAGTTGTTGCTGCTGTTGTACTTGGGTTTGTATGGCAAAATTAATTAAATTAAAATTGATTGAACCACATTTGGCACAGGCAAATGTGTTGGTCGTTATTAGAGGTACAAGTTGAGACATAGATAAATGACAGCAACTACAAGTTTATTGGATTAATTTGTCGCAGAGTCTATTAACCGAACTAGCTAGCAGATAGGTCTAAAATGTCATTTGAGGCATGATTAAATTTATAATTTTTTTTTTCTCATTCCACTTAATATGTTTTTATTATGAAATATGGCAAAACAGTTTATGCTACAATTTATGTTAATTATATTTCATAGTTTTATGCAAGATTGACTAGAAATTAGTTCAGCGGCTATAAATATTTGTTTTAATAGAATTATAATTATGAATAGTATACATACATATATGCAAATAAAGAAAAACAACATAAAAAAATGATGCTAATTTCATCTATTTGTTTTTAATTTCTTAACGCTTTGCTGCCCGCGAAACATTATAATAATATCAGTTATTATTTCATATACATTATTTTTTTCTCACATTGATTTTGCTTTAGTTATATTTCATGTTAATTAATTTTGTAATTAAATATGCATTTATGAGCTGGCGCGAATATACATAACTCATCAAGCGAATACTATCTATTATACAAATATATATATATGTACTATTATTTATTTGTATACCCATGTGTGTATTTATGGCATTTTCAATATAAGTACTTACTCACTAGCTTGCAATTTATCAGAGCTCTCATTTATGTATGTATGTATATATTATTTGCATACAGTTTTTGGCTGGCGGGCATGTTGACACATGTTTGAAATGTAAATAAATAATGCAAAACAGACAAAAGTGCATATAACATAGTATGTACGTATGTATGTATATAGATATCGAATAAATATTAATGGCGCAAATGATTTTCATGTAATTAAACAAATAGCTAATTATTTTTGATTTTTAATTAAAATGCAATAGCCGCAAGCAATGAGCATTGAAATCCATTAAAGAACACACACACACACAAATGTGCAAAAACATATATACACACTGATCGGCTTGTGATTGCTATCAAAAATTAAAGTGGCAATAAAACCACGAAAAACTAACAACTATTGTTTCCCAAATGCTACGTATACTTAATGCTTAAAGCACACTGACTAAAATTAATATAATAAAATATAGTGCTATATTCTAATTATTCAAAATCACTTCCGTTCTCATTGTGGGTAAATACGTATGTATGTGTTGCGTTCGATTTGATATGATTGCCACGACAGATACTCTTTCCATATGTATTTTTTATTTTTGAGTGCCTTGTTGGAGTAAATAACTCATCAATTTTATATACATATGTGTTGTTTGTTCAATTTGCATTTCTGTTCAAAATGATTTCATTTTCATTTTGCATTTCCATCGTGAGCGCCTGATTATTATAATAATTTCTTGTTTATTTGCTTTAATGAAAATGCATAAATAAATGCCAAATTACATTAAATGCATTTGATGCTGTTGTTTTTCTGCTAATGCTTAACTATAATTTCCGCTTGTATGATTCTTTTTGTGTGTAGACTCTTTCAATATAATTATAAAATTTCAATGCTCAGCCGAATGGAAACAATAGACACACAATGCACACTATAAGTTAATTAACAATTGTTCTAACGCAAAAGCGAATTAAATTTTGTAGAATTGAGCAGAGAAAAAACTATATACTCGATTTATTCAATTACTGAAAAAATGGATTTAAAATGTTTGTTGTTTTTTCAGGCGTTTGCTAATTTCGAGATTTACTTGAAACCACTTGATACATTAATCAAACGCCTAAGGGACGCACCTAGCAAATATTTAATCTAGCTGAAAACCCTGAACAATCCCTACAACTCCTGTTGTAAGAAATATGAAATTTGAGTAATTGTTCAGGGTTATGTTGTGGCACATCATCATAAATCATGTTCTATAGTTTTAGGCGCGCGCAAAAAAAGCAAAAAGCAAAAAAACATTACAAAAAACCCTATTAAAATGTAAAATTAAACCCACAACCCAAAACCAGGCAGCTAACAATATTTATTAAAAATTTGTTCAAGCTGACAGTGAGGAGAAAAATTGTTGAGTGTTGGTTGCTCAGGTGCAGCTGCACTAGCCCTACTGTACTTGCCGTTCTAGTACCTTCTTTCTATGTGTGATAAAATAGCAACAATCACCATTAGTGTCACATGCCATCATCAATCATCGACGCGAAGGACAACAGCGTCCAAGAGCAGCAAGGACCAAGACAAACGACAAAACGACAAGAGGACAGCCAGACAGGCGACAGGCGTCTTTGTTTGGCCAAGACGGTAGCCGTTAGCTCGTTGAGCCTGTTACCAGTTTAAAGCGCTTTTAAGTAGTTAGTTAGCTATAGGTTGAGGTATAGGGTAAAGGGAAAGGGAAAGGTCTGCAGCAACTTGGTCTATTGTTTTTACGGTCCTGTTGTTTGTTTTGTTACTGTTGCCTTGTCATTGTCAGCTGTTGTTTGCCAAGGACATGTACTAATATTTTCATGTTCGGCTTGTCAAGCTTAAGGATTTTTGGTCTAGGCGCGGGTAGGGTAGGTAGGTATTGTAGGTTAGGGGTTCTTTATGCAGCAGCTCAAGTTGTAAGCACTGCCACACTCACTGCTCACAGGTGCTAATGAAGTGTGTTGCAGACAATACAGCATTGTCTTGAAATCCCTAAAAAGCTTTCTTTATTTTTTTGCCCACTCAAATGTCATCATTTATCACAAAATAATTAAAGATGCTTTTACCAACTACGTTTACTGAATATCCTATACCCACCAGCAAGAATATGTTGCATTGAAAAAGCGCAGCTAAAGTTCACTTTTCAGTTTTTTTTTTGGGGTAAATGGGGATTGGGCTTTTGCAAAACTTTGTTTCAGGTGCGCTTCAAAGTCGTTCTAAAGTCGCAAAAATGTTTACTGATATGTGCGCCGTGTATATCTGCGTATGTCTCTGTGTGTGTGTGAGCTTGCAGCGTGCCACAAACAGTTAAGACTCTGGAGACTTTGTAGACTGCGACGACAAAACACTTGGTAATAACTGCCACAAAGTTTTTTGTTTCTTGTTTTATTTTACTTTATTTTTCTCGCAGTGTATGTGTAAGTGTGTGTTTGTGTTCTGCTTCTTGAAACTGTTAACTTCAAAAAATATAATTTATGGCCCCCATAGCCGCGGGTTCAACGCGCAGCGTCGATAAGGTAAAAGATACTTTTTAGGGCCTGCCACACACACATAGAGAGAGAGATAGAGAGAGTGGGAGACATTCGTAAGATACTTTTTAAGGTTGTTTGTGTGCGCAACACTTATGGCCCAAAAGTTTTTCGTTTGCTGTCTAACAAACATTGTTGCATAGTTTTTTGAAGGCCATATTGCACTGTCTGCTGGGCGTGGCGTGGGGGGCGTTTCCAGGTACAGGTACAGAGTTACAGTTGGGATTTCAGTGATGCTAGAACGCTAATAGAAATAGGAAATGTTTACAAAGTATTTTCATAACTTGCGCCACTGACACCTGACACTGAGCGAGAGAGACAGCACCAAGTACGTACTGGTGTGTGTGTGTGTGTGCTTGTGCCATAAATAAGGCAGCACAAATATTTCAAGACGCGACTGTAGCCATGGTACAAACTGGTGAACTGGCATTCTGACACGCTGGGCTCTAAATAATTTGCACACACGCATCCTAAAACTCTTTACAACCCTTTCTGCCAAGATGAGGCATGAGTTGCAGGACAGCGCAGGACAGCAGCAGTATGGGACAAGACAGGATTGCGACTCGCACTGTCGCTCTGTTTATGTCTGGAATGCGTCGACGTTGACAGCGCTGCTGCTGCTGCTGCTGCTGCCAGGATAAATATGAAAAACATGCAAAGTTTGCGTCTCTGTCTCAGCAGCATTTCTTATGCCTCCCATGCTTATATTTCGCATGTCTCTTTCCGCTTTCTTTCCCTCCTTTTTTTTTTTTGTTATGCCTTGCCAGACATTCCTTAAGGTGCAACATTGCAGGTGAAGCAATATGCAACCCCCTGCCTTGACTCCGCCTGTATTGCTTTGGGCGCTGCGTTTTTTGCATAACAAAGTGCAAACTCATTTTGTTGTTGCAAGCGCGTGGGCGTGGCAGATATGTTGCTAGTTGTTGTTGTTGTTGCTATTGTTGCTGCTTTTTGTATACTAGTTGCTTGCATGAAATTTAATGGCTTCCACTTTGTTGTCGTCTGCCACGCCCCTCACACGCAGTCAGCTCGCAGCAAAAGGGGCTGGCTATGCAAAACATTTCGTGCTGTTTTGGCATGTGAATTATGTATCAGAAGCAGCAGCAGCAGCAGTTTTTTTGTTGCTTTTCTCTTCCCTACAGTTTTTTGTTGTTATTGTTGTTGTCTGTTATTGTGTAGTAGACGCAACGACAGAAAAAATTGTTCATTTTTTGCATCTTGTTTTTGTTTTTTTAGTTTGTTGCTTAATTTAACGCCAGCATGAAATATTGTGCAGCTAGTAAAAGAAATGGTTGCCAACCAAATCAGACAATGTTGCTGCACATTCGTTGCATGCCACCACTTAGCACTACTAGATAAACTACCACAGTGTCTGCTCGGGCCAATAAAATGCAAGATTTGCACTCAATCGTAATGCATTGAATGATTTGACAAATTTTTAGATTTTCAATTTTCAGTTGGTGTTTAAGAAAATGCTGTTGAATTATATAAAATTTGTTTACCAAAAGTGATGAAATAAATCATTTTTGAAAAATTATATATAATTTATAATCTGCTGCAAATTGGATAGAATTTTCATAGCAAAACATAAAGGTCTAATTTTTTGTTTAATAAAATTAAAACTTATATTTTTAGGGCATTAACACTTGATTAAGAGTACTTTTCAGATAGATAGTTCTTTTCTTTTCTTGTCTTAGATTAAAATAGTTCTTTAATTTCTACGTTCATTTTAATGTATAAATAATATTTAAATTTCACAGTATTCATGTTTTTCTTCTTAAAAAAGTATTTTAAAAACTACAGAGGTAGAATATTCTCTTTAATATTTATCTGAAAATTTGTAGTGTTTATTTTTTTTTTTTTTAGCGATATGCTAACTTTTAATACTTTTACTTAACATTTGTCAAGTAAAGTAAAGAAACAAATTACTAGCTAACTTTTATGGCTAAATTTGCTAGCACATTGCAACACTCAAGTTACGTATTAGTTTCCTTATGAAAAACCCTACTACTGTCTTAAGTTGTCCATCAATTCGTACTTTTGCCTTGCATTAAAATTCAATTAAAAAGTGCTTACCCAAAACCACAACAACAAAATCTTGGGCATTTATCAAGTGATCTCTCTGGCCAACACTTTCACTTGACAAAATGCTGTGAAATTGATGAGCCCTGTCTAAAAGGTAAAGCGTTGTAGGCGTTAGCAAATTTTACACCTCAGTCATATGATTTATGGTTTGTACCTCTTTTTCTGCTTTTTTAAACAAGTGTGAGCTGAGGTGGAAATTGTGTGTGGAAAGCGCTGAATTCCAATTGCCAGCTAGAAAATTTTCTGAAAGGCGTCGACATTTTTGGCAAATTTATGTATTTGTCAGGCATGTGACAAAAAGAAAACATAAAGAAATGGAAAATGTGAGGGCAGTGGGGGGAAAAATGGCAAAAGGAAACTGAAACGTACGTAGACAAAACAACAGCAAAAGTTTTTTGCCGCAACATTGTTTTTGCCAGAGAGAGAGGGTAAGAGAGAGAGAGGGAGAGAGAGATGTGTGTGTGTGTTTGTGTATGTTGCTATTTGAGCAGTAAACGTTGTTGTTGCTGTCTCTCTGCATATGATTTATTGCATGCAAATGCATGTGCCGTGCCAGGACATGGACTCTTGGTCCTTCAGCCGCAGTCAGTTGCCGCCGCCGCTGCTGCTGCTGCTGTTTGAGGACATTTTGTTGCAACAAAACGCAAATTTGTCTATTTCGTCAAAAGTGCGACAGGCGTTTTTGGGGGCCTGTGAGCCTGGACGTCGTCTGTTGTTGACATTTGCCAGCCAAAAACCACCGCAGGGACACAGCATTCCACACCACTCCCCATCTCTCGCTCCCTCTCTCTCTAAACTTGCAACCAAAGACAAATCACACGCTTTTACAACAGGGCAAATTGTCAGTGCTGACAAAAAACTATGCACAAGCACCATAAATTATGCTCTGGAATTTGTTCCTCCTTTTTTTTTATAGGTTTCTCTTTTTTGTTTGATTGTTTTGCGTGTGCAACATTTGCATAGTTTGACGTCGCATAGTTTGCTGCAGAGAACACACCCACACTAACACCCATTACCACAGCCCACTATGGGGCATTTTCCCATTTTTATGGAATATATTAATAACTCAAGAACCGTGCAAGATATCACTCTCTAGTTTTTTGCATTCGACTTATGACATTAATATCCATTATTGCTGTAAAAAATGGGCGTGGCACCGCCCCCTTCTTAAAAATATCTGTTCTTACTTTTTTGTTTTTAAAGATATTTAGACGAAACTTGCAGGTTTCGTGGGTCATTATACTCAAAATGTCCTGTCCAAAAATCATCAAGATCGGTTGACTATATCATATAGTTTTTATATGATGAATTTGTAAAATTGCACTTTTTGATAAAACTGTCGTAGTTTTCAATATTGTCAGCTTATATAGTCAAATGTGAGTGTTATGTCGCTCCTGACATTGTCTTTAATAGATATCAGGATCGAAAAGCTATATCAAAAATATCCAATAGGAATAATCGCTTACAACCTTAATTTTGGTATGAAAAAGTAATATCTATATTGAAATAAATGCAAAAATATTGGCTAAAGTAATAAAAATGTGCATATAGATAAGATTTTTATGGTAAATTAACACTATTTAGTCATCTCCAATAGTTAAAATAACACTAAAAGTAATCGTATTCTTATTTTGATTTGTTTGCATTTCAATGGAATTTGCTCTGAAAATTTTGAGGTTACGTACTAAAAAGTGAAATTGCGCGAAAAGTGCACATAAGTGCACTTTGTGCTTAACAGTTTCGATTCATAATTGATTGCTTTACAAAACGTATGTACTCATTTTGTGATTACGCGTGATTTAAAAAAGTTGTGGTCTTTTAAAGATAAATTTTCTTCCCAACATTTTTTTTTTGGGACAGTTGCTAAAACACACACAACAATACAAACTACATGAACTTGTGGCAAAAATCATACATTAACACAGAGTACAAACCACACTGAATATTATCCATTGCAATTGAAAATCTTAAAGGCTTTGTATTTAATTTAAATGATTGTTAAACTTGGAGAAAATATTGCTCAAATTGCTAACATGTGCTTGTAGTCTATAACAACTCTGTTAAAGAGCTCTCAATTTAACAGAGCACTGTTAACTTAACATTCTGGGTATGCAACTTACATAATTAAAGTTTTCATGATGCATTGGCATTTTCAGAATGTTACTTTAACTGACTTGAAAAAAAGACTTAATTCCAAAAAAATGGGAAAATGCCCCAATGTGCAGCCAGGCCCTGATTCGTATTGCCCACAAGGTCATTGCTCAAGGGCAGCGAACAGAATATTGTAGCATACTTTTCTGTGTTAAGTAAACTTGATTTTTAATTTTTAGCTGTGCCTGAGAGCAAAAGCAAAAAGCAAAAAATGGAAAACTCAAAACCAAGAAAACTGCGTTGTAAGTCCCTACGGGCTGCTGGAAAACCCGCTTCCGCTGCCAGGGATAAAACGAAAGGATTTTCCATGGGGTTGGCAGTTGGACGAGCAGCGCAAAAAGGGTTTCGTGTGCAAAGTTTGGTTTGGCGCAAAATCAACAACACAACGCAACAAAATTCAACACAACAAGCAAAAAATATAAAAAAAAAAATTTGTGCTCTGGCTGTTGACTGTTACATTATAAACAAATATATACATATACAGTTATGTATATATGTTTGTAGACTTATAAATATTTGCTTTGCTGTTGTATGAAATACGCCGACATCGTCGCTTTTAGTTGCTGCTCTCCCCTTTCGCCGTCCCTGTGTTTGTTTGTGCCTTAGTGCGCACAAAAAGTAAATTATTTATCTACAAGTATGTATAACAACCAGAGAGAGAGGAAATTGGAAGTGCTCGCTCTCCATAGCAGATGGCGTGGGGCGACGATATATAAATGCTAAGACAAACACAAGACACACACACACACACACACGCATGGTGCAAAGTACACAGGCCAACACACGACGCGGCTTTCAATTAGAACAAGCGAAACGCGCAAAATTAAAAACACGCAGCAGTGCAAGACAAACATTCCGTTCCAGAATCCGGATGTGGAGCCAAGCAGACGAAGCTATGGCCTTAAGAGCCGTAGCTATTTCCAGAGAACTCGCTTGCTGCCGCGGCCTTTAATAAGAAACTCAAATAGCAACTTGCAATGCAGCTGGTTGAGCAAAGGATTGCGTTTATTTTGGGATGGATTGAAAAAATATATAATGAGAAAGGGGTATAGAGAGAGAAAGTGAGTGTGAGTACAAAATATATACATATAACTAGTATTTTTATACCCTTTTAGATGTATATTGATTTTGACCCGCCCCTTCGTCCATAAGAAAGAAAACAAATTTTAAATTTGCTTGCCGTTAACTCTCGTTTTTCTAAACCTATAGTTTTGTAACTTCGTATACGTTTAGAGACAAACAATATCAAACGAATGATCGTACTAAGATCGTATTATAATGAAGAAAGTTATCATACCTAGAAAATCGCAAAGTTTCTAAAAAGGCGTTGCAGCAATTACTCAGATTTGAACTCATAAATTAAATGGTCGGCATACCCGATTGAATCTTTCTTTCTTAATCAAAAAATTTCTATACTTTTGATAAATTATTTCTATCTATGTTTTTAAAGTTAAAATAAGTGGAAAATATGTCTTAATTTCAGCAAATCTCTACTATACCAAATGCCTTCTTTCTACCCATTTACTTAGCCAAAAAAAATAAGAAAACGAAATAAGAAAATGGAATAAGAAGAGAACAAACCTAATTGTCTAACAATTGCTTAGCCTGGACCATCAAACGACTAGCGAAGCGGTTTAAGTGTGTGCAATTACTAAGAAGCTGCAGATACGGTATAGATACTACAGAAGTAGAGAAGGAGGAAGGGAGATAGAGAAAGATCTGTGCTGCACTGCAACAATCAACGGTTGAACTTGCGTTAACAAGCTGCATGGCAATTGTAGTTTACCATTCGGGCCAGAAACCAAAAAGACAAAAGCTGCCTGAGCATTGGGGGCACTTAAAGAGATGCCGATGTAGTAGTTGAAGCTGGAGCTGCAGCAGCAGCAGCAGCAGCGGTATGACCAAGTTTCCGGTGCTGTGTGTAATGCAGTTACATCTGCAGCTACAAGTTTGGCGGGCAAAGATAAATACACTTGGACTCTGGCGCTGAAATTGAAGCGGCTAATGAAAAAAAGGAAAGAAAAATAAGACAAAAAAAAATATGAAGCTTTGGTTAGCTCTCTGCATCAAGCTCAGACCCAAGACCAGGTCCAGGCCCAGGCCCTTTTTCAATTTTCATTTTCGCAGCTAAACTGTGAAACAATTTTTAATTAACACTTTTAAGTTGGGCGCGTTCAGCACAAAAAAATAAAATAAAATAAAATAAAAAAAAAGAAACAACAGCAGATACGATATAATGAAAAGAAAAGACAAAAAAGAAAAGCTAAAATAGAAAGGAAACATAACAAAAACCAAAAAAAAAAAGAAAAAAAATTGCTCATTGTGTGTCTCAAGTTTTTTGGGTTGCTTGAGTTGGCTTTCTTTACTTTTGGCCCGGCGTTTGCCTTTGCGCTGTATTTTTTAATTAATTTGGCATTTATTGGAAAAAGGGTTTACCAACTTGCTACACACGCTCACACACATACACACAGACAGCCACACATATATTTAGATATATATATATATCTTTCATTAATTTAATGCACTGGTCTCAGGGGCAAAACAACTGTTGGGTGGAGCAGTGACTTTTGAGACAAGAATCAGACAGTTGCGATAGCTTGAATGTGGCAGCAACTTGGCCAACAACGACCTCTGCCTGAACATTTATCTTTTTTCGGGCCACGTCACTGCAGGTCCTGCAGGACAATATTCATAAAATGCAATTAGTCATTGCAAACTTGTAGCGGGTAATACGCCTTATGAGCTCCAACTACATTTATACACTACATCAAATTCTAAATGACTTTAATTACCCAGTGGCAGCATACAACAACAACAACTACAGTAATAATATGTGCAAGGGTTAGAGCAAAACATTTACAATTCTTTTAATTAAATTCCGCGAGCGCACAAAAGTATACTACGCTTTTTTCGCATCTCACTGTTTGTGAGTGTGTAATTCAAAATTCCAACTTAATTTCAAGGTGTAGCAACAGCGAGGGTGTGTAGAGAGAGACAGCGGGATATAGTATTCGTATCCCCAACACGTTTAAGCTTTTAAAAACCGCGCTAAATACCGTACCACGTGTTGGAAAGTAGAGGGCAAAAGGTAGCTGCAGTTTGGCAACTTTTTCGTGCACCTGAGAGCGAAGTTGCATGTGGTCTGTGTTGCATTTAAGTGCAATCCAAGCATTTATTAATAGATATATATGCTAAGCATAATTTTAGGGTATACTATGTTCTTTTTGTTGGAGTAAGACTTGATAATATTGTTTATATTAATCTGTTATCAATTTTTAAAATATAATTTTCTGCAGTGACTTAAACAGCTAACTGCAATCATTCTAAGTTTGATTAACCAAAAAGTAATACTATCATGCTTATGCTGATTCACTGTTTAAGTCTTGTAAGTGCAACGCTTATTTGTCAAACATAAAGCTTCCCTAGTGCTCTATAGTTTTAAGTGTTTTGTTTTTACTTTTGTAAATTTTCTTTTACTTTTTGCGCTGCAAACGCAGGTAAATCGCTAGTTGGTTTGTCTGTGTGTCTGCCACTTGAGTTGCATTTGTAATTGCACTTCACTTCAGTGCAGTTGGGTTCGGTTTGAGGTTCAGTTCAGTTTAGTTTGTTTCGGTTCACTACAGTTGTCTGCCTGTCTGCAAAACAATTGCGAGCGCACCTAAAAGTATGCTACAATAGTGAGACAAATTGATGGCATGCTTCATTGGTGCTGCCTCTTCTCTTTTGGTCGCTACTGCCACTGTTGCTGCTGCTGCAACTGATGTCTGCAATTAATTATCGAAAGTGGGCGCGGTCGTCAAGTGGGCGAAAGTGAGTGCCTCCGGTCTTGGCTATCTGTTATGTGGGCGTCTGGCAGCAGCGAGTTTTTGGGGGCAATCAATGTAAAGAGCGGATATATATTTTGTTTTGGTTCGCCAAGAAGTGCAGCGCAATTGAAGGCACACTGAGACTGAGAAGTAAACACACACAGACAGCAGTTCGAGTGCTTGGTACTTGGTAGCTGGAAGTTGGGCGCTCGTGTCTGCTGTTGGTTTTTGTTGCAGGTGTAAATAATTGAAAGATAGTTGCTTTGTAATTAAATACACACAAGACAGAGGACTGAGATAGAGATAGAGAGAGAGAGGGAGGGATACGGAGATGAAGTGTGGCTTAGCCATGGTAGATTTGTTCATTAGGCAGCAGGACTTACTCTTTAGTTATTAGTTGCAAGACTTCACTTACCTGAAAGAGACAAAAAGAAACAAAACAGAAAAGTGTGAGATATGTATATAGTTGTGTAAAAACGTTTTAATTAAATGGTTTCTTGGCTTGGAACGAATGCAATGAAAATTCTTACAATTCTTACAATATTATGACACTTCAATTAATCATAATGGCAGAAATTTGCTCATATTTTCTGTCAGCCACAGCGACAAATATCAAATGGTGAGCGGAAAAGCCATGGCATACTTGAGGGCGTGTGTGTCGTGTCATGAATGCAAAAATGAAAAGAAAAAACAGGAAAAGGAATACGGCAGCAGGCAGGCAGTGGGGAAGTCAGGCAACACAAACAATCAAACGAAGCCTGTGGCAAAGCAATAAAAAGAAGCGAGCGAAGCGGATAGGAAAACAAATTAAAACATTCCTACGCCGAGCACAAAAACAACAAGAAGGAACAAACCGGAGTACAATTGCAAGACGCGCACACATGCGACCCAGGGCCAGGAAATATCTATATACATTGCATACACAAGACGTTCCTTTGTGGGCGTGGCCACACACTCCTGCATGAAACTGAAAACAAAGGCCAAACCGGAACTGAGCCGCTGAATTGAGTCACTCGCTAGGCTCGTTGAACAAAATCAAAAGGACATTCATTTATAGAGTTGCCATCCCAAAAGGCACAAGGTGTAGAGGGAATGCAGTAAGCGAAAACAGAACAACTTCACTACAGTTGCAAAAACATTTTTATGCCATTTGTTTGCCTTGCAGCTGCCGCTGCTTCTGGGCTCAAATATGAAAGGCGCGTACACCCACACATACACACACAGCTGCTGAAGCAGACACAGACAGCAAAAGAAAAAAAACTGGTGCATACCGCACGGCGCACCGTTGCTCATTTTATGGCCGGCCAGGTTCCTGGACTATGGACCCCTTTGCCTCCTTATACAGTTCGCCTGGCTGCGCATTGTTTGAATGCCGGTGCAAAAAACAAAAAGAATGAACCGTAAAGTTGCTGCGCCCCTCTATCTTTTCCCCTTTGGGTTGGGGTTGTCCTGCCAGCTTGTGCCTGCAAGTTGTGCAAATATTTGTTTAAAAACTTTACGTTGAAATGCATTTGCGGTTGAGTGCCAAGCGTTGCGATGCTCCTCCTGAGTGCCGAAAAAAACACTGCAAAGGGCGCAATAAAAAAATTGTGTAAAAAACTAAAGTCGCTATTGGACCAAAGATTGCTTTTGAGTGCTGCCTGCAGACGGAGGTTGGCTAAATGTAAGTAAACAGTTAAAAAGTAACTAAAGTGCTGCCTACTTTTAGGCAGCGCCTATGACCACAAGACGTACCAAAGTTTGAAGGACTCATATCACAGTTAGTGCTGCAAAACACAGCGTGAAGATACCGCGTATATAATAAGAACATTCGCCACTTAACGAAGCGAACTTGGTAAACTATTTACAAACGACATAAACCCAACAAGTTGAAAACTGCCGCCCTTTTATGCATAAAATAAGCTGTAAGCAATCAAAATGTCCACAACAACTCAGCACACAGAAATGAGGGGGGCTTAAATTGATGGTCCTGGCTTAAAAAGTAAGCAAAAGTATTGCCAAAGTTTTTAGGGGACCCCAAAATAATGCACGCCTACAATTTTTGATGGGAGATCAAACAAAAACGTTGCCTACTTTTCAGCATCAACGAAAAGAAAAATATGTATATTCGCTCAGAGGATGCTGCAAAAAAAACTTAGAGGCTTGTTGATAATCCCAGGGCAGCAGAAAACCCAATGTGTCCCGCCATGCATAATAAACTGAGCTTTACATCGTTAAGCTGTCACTCAAGACGCTTTCAGGCTTTACCCAGCAAAGTTTGCAATGTGGCAAACACTGCTAATATTTGCACGAAATTTAATGTATCAATTAAAAATTATGAAGTTTACTAATATGTAAGAGCACGTACCAGCAGCCGACCGCCACAGTTGCCAAAGAGACGCAGAGCGTAAGGACATTGTTGAAGGGATGGTTAAGAAATGGGTAGAAGGAGTAGGAAGGTATGTATGACTGGTATTAGCGCGCCTCTTGGTATGCTATGCTTTTTTGTTATTGTATAATATAATGGGTCTCTGACTATGATAGCACTGGTTCTGCTACGGCTAGGTCCTGGCCTCTCTATGTGTGTGTGTGTGTGTGTTTACCAAAGGATATTGCTGTGCATATTGAAAAGCAACAGCGGGACGCAGGCAGCCTTCGGACGTAGCTTAACGTTGGCGTGGTCAAGGCATATTTCAGGGGCGATGCTACCCATACACTTACAGCAGCCTCTGTTGGCAATTATGCTGTGTGTGTGTGTGTGAGAGAGAGAGAGAGAGGAAGTGGGTGTGGAATTATCGTCAGTGGCAGGACTTGCATCTTAATGGAAATGGATTCAACGGCAATTAACATAAGCAAATATATACAACGGGTTCGCCTCTCACAGTCACTTTACCAGCTGTATTACTACGTATGGTTGCTTGAATGTATGGGTAAATGTGTGTATGTGTGAGAATGTGTTTGTGTGTGTGTATCTACGTGCTAGGCGTTTGCGGTTCAAGGCAGATAACTGCCTCAGCCACATGAAGCATACGTGGTCCTGCTTTCAGTAATGGCGTTATCATAAGGTGGGCGGGTTCTTTGTGGTTACTTCAGCCTGCTTTTACCTACACACATACACTCTCACTTACACACTTACTCACTCACACACCCTCACTGCCGTGTCGAAGAAAAATGGCTCTTTTAATTTAAATGCAAACACGTTTGGCTTGGCCTCTGGATTTATGTGATAATCGTTTAAGTGAAAATTTAATTGCATACTTTATGTATGGGGTTTTGTGTTGCCAAAGATCTGATCTGCAGCTAAAGCTAAAGAGACGGTAGCTGGGAGCTTAGGCTTTGGCTTTGGCTTTGGGTTTGGGTCTGATTGTAGGGCGTACTGCACAATAAAGCAAAATTTATGTAATTTTTAAGTAAGCCTTGGCAAATGGACGATTGTTGCAGTGTGAGTTTAATTGTAATGACAGCGCGCCTAAAAGTATGCAATAAATTAAAGTTAAGTCATTTAAAGGTGTTTTGCCGCACACTTAAATAATGGCCACATGAGATATGCCCCATCACCCAACAGTTAAACTGGCTTAAGTAGCATTTAAAGCTATGCAAATATTTCAAATTGTCTTAAGCTCGAATGCGCCCAGGAACATAATCATATATATGTATATGCATTACAGGAATTATATGCAAATAGCCGTTGGGTTTGGCGCTCCAGTTTCCGTTTTATTAATATGTTTTATTAATATTTACTTAGGTCAAGCTGCTGCGAGATGAAAGCTATGCTTTTGCCTCTCTGGCACTCCCTCACCCAAATTTCTGTTAATAATGTGGCTCTCCCCTACAAACATTCAACATTCAACGTTTGTGTTTGTTTTAATGTAGCTCGTAATTGCTTGACCAAAGGATTTTTTAATTAAAAACATTGTAAGTCGCCGGCTTTTGCCGGACGAGAAACCTTTCGCGCTTCCGCTACATGTGCTAATAATTTTTTGTACCCTCTCTCCATTACTGTTTGTTAAAATAATGAAAATTTTATTAATAAAAGACGAAAAAAAAATGTAATAAAGTGTACAGCGGCAGGAACATGGCTAATATTTGCTTAGCATTTCGGGACGCCACAGCAAATGCTCCAACATTACTTTATAATGTTATCCATACGGCAAACAGTTGAATGCGTTAATGAGAATGCTCCATCAAAATTAGTTTCTTAATCAGCATTGTGCTCTGGGCTGTAAATTTGAGTTGAAAGTGGTTTTCGCTGTCGCTTAAGTTATTACATTTATTGAGTCCTAAGAAAGTGCATACATATATTTTAAAGGTATATACTTTGGTCTAGTTTAATTGAGTACTACAACCTGATTACGAAGCGTTTGCAATGCAAAGAACAGTGACGTCAAAAGTGTTCTTTTCGGCATATTTTTGAACCGAAATTCATGTTTTTATATCCCAATAATGACTTTAAATACTTACAAATAATCAAACAAAATATATCCTAATTACCTCCATTTTTTTTTTTGTAATTTATTTAACATCAAATAATTGGCACTTTTTGGACAATTGCAAACAGCTTAATATGTGGATTTTTTTTGGTTTTGCTGTGTGCTTTGTAGGTTTTGTTTTCGATTAGCTGCTGTCGGCGCATTAAATTAATTTCCATATTGTTCATTTTCTCCCAATCCCTCCCCAAACCACTCAGCACTCGGCTATTGTTTGGGCAATCAATTTGTTAAGCCCTTGATGGCCAATAATGTCTAGGACGTGAACGCAGCTGCACAATTGCGAACCAAATGGCTGGCCAATAAATTATGTGGCCAAGGCTTACAATACAGAAAACAGAAAAAAAAAATTGGAAAATTGTGAACTTAACATAATTTTTGCAACTAATCCTGCGGCCAGTTCAGCGCGCCGCATTAATATTTATATATAAACAAATTTAATGGCAAAATAATGGAGCTGCAATCAATGGAGCCGCCCCACAGCCCACCCAAGTGGGCGTGGTACGGTCAACTGTTGTGACAGAGCAGAGCAGAGCAGCGCAGACAAATGTCGCACAAATTAAAATCAAACGCTAAGCTGGGGCTTAATTTAATTATACAAAAATAAAATGTCAGTTACTCAATTAAATTTTAATACAATGCGCTTTGACCCAAAGAGGGGGGAGCGCGTCACCCACCCACTCCCGAAACCCCAAGTCCACATCCTGTCGATTTTCCATGAGCTCTGCAAAACTAACATTGGCAGCCATTTGTGAGTGGGAGTGGGGCAAGAGAGCCAAACAGAGTGCAGAAAGTAGAAGTGTACGCAGTAAAAATAAATTTTCATTTGCAATTTCAATCAGCGCTAATCCTTGGCAAGCGCATGCGGCCGCTGGCAACGTCGCATCCTTCGTATCCTTCGCTGCCGCCGCCGCCGCCTGCTGCGTGATTTTTGTAGCCTAACTGCAGGCAAGCCATTGTGTCGGTATGGGTGCGAGGGTGGGGTCAAACAAGGCTGGCTTAAAAGTGCAAACAAAATTAAGCACGTACGCTGTGTGGATCCGGGACACCGTAGACCGAGATTAAAGCTGTCCAACAGCGTGAGACACAATATATCCTTATCAAGGCTCGGTGCTTGGCTACAAGTCCACTCTGTTGTGACTCTCTTCCACTACTACTACTTCTTGCCGCAGAGACAGTTGTTTGCGACAATAATTCTCAATTTAAAGTGGCCAGCAGCAGCAGCAGCAGTAACAACAGTAGACAAACAAACGAAAACATTATATAGCTGCTATGCTGTGCTCCCTTCAGTTTGCTGCTGCTGCAACCTAATCCCTTGTCGATTAAGTAAATGCCTGCGACGTTTGTTTTTCAGTACACGTTGTTTTGCTGTCGAGTCGAGGCACTCGAATGGACGGACAGCCACAGTTCATTGGGATTAAAAGATTTTGTGTTAAAAATTCTATGTTATTTGTGGCATCGTCTCTAATCGCCTGGGACACAGTCAGTCAAAGACACAGACAACAGCAGCAGCAACAAAAGCAGCAGCAACAACAACTTTTGACAGTCATCAAGTTTCTCGCGCTAAACTTGCCAAATGAAAATTGAAAGCGGCCTCTTAATGTTATCCACTAACCACCCATTTCCCACTCCATTTCGACTGCCACTTGTATTACTCATCCGCAGGCGCCCAAAAGTATGCTATGTTTAAATTTTATACACATTCGCATTTTACATTTTACAAACAGTCGCGTTTTGACAGCTGTCAGTTTTTGTGGCTGACGCCTCATGAAATATTTATGGTATGCAAAAATGCGTAAAGCGGCAAATAATTGTAATTTCTACATAAATATAAGTTGTTCCGCCAAATATTTTCTATACATTTGCACATTCAGTTAATTGTAAAACGCAAATAAACTAAAACACAAAAATTCTGCAGAAAAGCAGCTAAAATGGAAAAAACATTCTTTAAAATAAAAACAATTAAGTTTGTTAAAAAGTAATTAATTACTATATATTTCTGTTCATAAGCTATAATAGTACTTGTCTTGCTTAGAGATTTGCTGTTTTCCAGTGTTTTCTGGAACAACTTTGCTGTGCTTTTGCGGCTGCTTAAATATTTAAGAATATTCAAATGTCTACATTGCATAAAAGATTTCTCTGTGCCTTGAACTTAGCGTTGAGTGTTTTTGCTTTTACTTCCGCATAACAAACGCCCCTCTCCGCCTGCTGCTGCTGTGTAATTTATACTCTGGTATTACTAATTTTTGGTAATTTCCTTAATGTCCTTTTTGGTATCTATGCGCCGTATATGCTGGCACAACAAGGAAGTGAGCCAAGCTGAAATAACAAGTAGAGCCCAAGGCGCTGATAGTTGCTTTACATGGACCGTTCCCAGTGCTACTGCTGCTACTACTACTACTCTTACAGCTACAGATTGTTGTTCCACTTGTTCAATGGAGTTGTTTTTGTTGCTATTGCTGTTGCTGTAACCCTAAAAGTATGCTGTGCCTGGTTTGGCATGGCGTATGTTTGATAAAAGTTCAAACCCTGAACTTTGCGCATGTTTAAACAACGAATACGCAAAAATGCTGCTGGCTATTTTAGTTGCAGTCGCCTAACTCAGCCTTACCTCTCTCTCTGCCCCACCTAACCCCCTATCTAGCCTTGCCTGCTAGCAGTTAGTGCCACTGCCTACCCCTTTTGGTACTTCTACAGCCCTTGCCGCCATTGTTGTTTGGCAAAAGTTTTGCAAGCGGCTCATGTATGTGTTGTGCTCTGAGTGTGTTCATGTGCTTACGGTAAATGTTTCTGTATAGTTTTTTGGTCCTCCCTCCCCCTTTCCTTTTACCCAAAAATTTAATCTCTTAAAAAGTGTCTAGGCTATATGCCCAGCGCATCCTTTTTCTATTGTTGTTGTCGTTGTTGATACGGAAATATTGTTTGTGACGCACTTTTGGCACTAATGTCTGCCGACTTCCGTCTATAGTTTGCAGTGCTGCTGTTGCTGTTGCTGTTACTGCTACTGTTGCTGCCCTTAAGCTGCCAGAGCAGCGCCTTAATGCTTTTTAGCAGCTTTTGCTTTTAGTGTGCCAGCGTCGCTTTAGGCTAGGCAACTTGATTACAGTTGATAGTTTTTTGGTCTCCGCTTTTTTGGTTTGTTTTTCAGCTTTTCCAAGTTAAAAGTCAAAAGTTACTGCCGAGATAGTAGTGGGCATGCACTTTAATTGTAGCTGAGAGTGGAGACTGATGCTGTGGCTTTGAGATTTTCCTACTATGAATTAGTTGTATATTTTGTTATTAATTAAAATCGATGAGCTCTTTAACTATTTTGTTGAGTTTGCAAGTTTTTCTTTCATGTCTTCACTTACTTCCCGTCGTTTAGCTGCAATTTGTAGACTTTGCATTACTCATACGACCGGATGGCGCTTTCTTTGTCTTAATATGCGTATACACTTTTAATTTATATTGCACTTAGAACTTTGCACATAAATTTCGCAGTTATTTTGCATATTTCGCACTCGTTGGCGCCCAATAAATTCACTCTCGATGTGTTTCTCTCTATTAATAATATTGTACTGGGGACAAATTCTCTTCTTTTTAGGTTCCAGGCGAATGCTAATGACATGCCCAAACATTTCCGTAAGTCGTTATCACAAAAGCAAAGTCATTATTATAATGCCAAATATACTCCAGAGAGACAGAGACAGAGACAGAGAGAGTGGAAGGGAGAAGGAGAGTAAGTGATAGAGCTAGAGCTAGAAGTGAGGGTGCACTAAGCACATCATCTATTTAAAAACTTGACATAAATACAATTATAGATTTGAGCGCGGGCGCTGTGAAAATGAAGATGAAAATAATAAAATTGAACAAAAATTGATGTCAACTTTCGGTGAGCTGAGAAAACAACAAGAAAAAACGCTAAATAAAAGAAGAAGACGGTTGCAAATAAAGCAAAACTTGAAGACGTCGGCAACGTTGGCGACGACTACGAAACGGAAATGCCGCCATTAGAAAGAAAGAAAACTGCTGCGCCATTGAGAATTGAACTGCGGGCTTTCAACTTGGCCCACTGGGGGCAGATAAGGGGGAAAGAGAAAGGCAAGACAGCTGGACTGACTGGTGGTATGGGGCGTAAATGACAAACAAACAAGCGACGTCCGCGTCGTCTACTGCCTCGTCGTCGTCGTCGTCCTGGCGCAGATAAAAAGAATTGTCAAAGCGCCTTAAAAGTATGCAGTGCCAGCAAAGTAAGCTGCAAAATCGACAAGTACAATGCTGACAGGCAATTGCTACAGTTGTTGTTGTCGCTCGGCTGTTATTGTAATAATAATATCGATTCGGCATTCCAACTGAAGGTATAAAAATGGCCATGGACATGAGAGAGGAAGTACGAGCACAACTGCCGATTGCTGCCATGTCATCGCCGTCGACACTGCCGACGCCGCCGCCGTCGACCGTCGCCGGAATTCGTTAATAAAATTTTATTGAAATTGTAGACAAGCGGCGAAAAACCAACGACGACGTGCGAAACACAGAAACAGAAACATACAAAAAAAAAATTATACGCGGCCAAGTCAAAATCGAAGCAGCGGCCAGAAAGAAAGAAAAGCAATTGTCATCATTGGCACGTAAACGTGGCAAATGCAGACGGCTGAGGAAGCAGGCGACCGGAAAAAGGCTGCCCCTTAAAGTTGAAGTGTTTTGCTGCGCTCAACTCGATCAAAATCTAAAGCAAACGGCAAAACAACAACACGGAGCAAAAAAAAAGGGTTTTGAAGCATAAAGTTAGGATAGAGCTTTTAAAGAATGTGCGAGATACCTGCGGGAGTACTTGCCACAAAATATGCAGCACTATTAACTTAAAAGCAATGCCACAAAAGCCAAAACCAACTTCAGCTGACAGTGCCACAGTGCTGCCTCAAGGTATGCAAGAGCAGCAGCCCGAGTAACAGCAGCGCCCAACCAAACAAACAACTAAACAAAACTTGACAAGCAGCGCAGAGACAACGCCGCAAAACTTTTGTCCCTTTTACAAGAACAGACACAACAAACAGAAAAAATACAGCTACAACAACAAAACACGAAACCCAAAATTGACAACATTTTTTAGCGAGTGGCACGTTGAACAGTAGTAATATCAGGACTAAAAACGATACAATTTCAACTATAAATAAAATGTTTAGCCTGAGTCTACGGAAATGATATGGAAGATGTTCTCTATCAGTTCAAGTGTTATGCAAAGAATTCTATTGATGTTTTGAACATATAGTATTGATTGAAATGTTTTCGTAGGTTTTGGTAAACTAATACATGAATAATAGATACTTTGAACAGTCAGCAAAATAGTAAAAAATAATAATTTAAATTGCAGAAAAGAAAGAGTAAAGAAAAGATGGTGATTTATATTAATAAATATAAAAAATTTCTTAACTTTATCTTTCCTTAAATTTCGAGTTTATTTTGTGTGCAGTTTTTAAGCTTTTCTATTTTTGGCAAGTGTCGGCAAATCACGTCAGCATTCAATTTCTGGCCAGTTCGTGTACCTCATTAAAGTTTATGCCCAGACGTTGAATTGAAGTTTGCTCATCATTTGCTGTTGCCGCTGCCGTCTTCTTGGTGGCATGCAGCAGTTGCAGTTGCAGCAGCAGTAGCTGTAGCTGAAGGCTATGGAACGTGCTCATACATTGATGATGCGGCCGCCATTTGCAGTGCGCGCCGCTTGCTCGATTCAATAAGGTTTGGGTTTATGCAAACAGACGTGCATTAAATTAAGTAGCCGCCGCATCGGACGCCACTTGCAGTTTGCAGTTGTCAGTTGGCAGCTTGAAGCACGTAGACATTCGACCATGAGATGAGATGAGCTGAACAAAAGACCCAAAAAAAAAGAGAAATAAAGAAAAGCCATGCAAAAGACAATGGACGAAGTAGCAGCAGCTGTGGTGAAGCAAACAGTCGACAATGTTGTCAAAGACTGCAGAACTTGGATGATGGTTTTCGCTGCCTTATAGGTGAATGCTGCGCCAATGTTTGGCCTCAAGCAAGTCTATTAAAATTGTTTATAACGTGCTGTTTGCCAAGTTTCGAAGATGGAGCTCGCAAAACCAGCTGCACAACCATTTTGATGTTGCATTTCTTTTTTTTTCGGTTTGCCGCACGCGACATGGCCATGTCAATTTTAATGATGCATGCAACGCAGTGCAGTTCAGTGGCAGTGGCAGCGGCAGTGGCAGTGCAACGCAGCGCGATTCCTACACAAAAAGCCGGAAGTTTTGCGCTTTTAGCTGCTATGAGTTTTTTATGAGCCGCGTCCAAGACAAACTTCAACAGCAGGCATTACGATGTGCCTTTTATGTGCCTAGGAAATGTGCGATTTTTTTATGGCACGCAAAGACAAATTTTCCGTCACTTTTCTACCATGTTGTGTTGCCCTCATATCCCCCCATTTTCATTTCTCTTTGGCAAGTTTTTAATAAGCAACTTGGTGACTACTTGGCTTAAATTTCCGGTGACTAAACCAAAAGAAATTTATGTTCAGTTAGCGCCGCAAAGTATGCAATGAAGTGTTGGGCGCGTCACTGGTTCAGTTTTTGGCTTAAACGAAACGTGATGTCAATAGCAAACAGTTGGGCGAAAGGTATCGAAAGTATACTCTGCTTATTTATATACCAATCCGCATCGCCCCGCCCACACACACACACAGACACACACAAGCCAAAGAGTGTGTAAGCTGTGAGTGTGCGAGTGTGTGTGCGTTGGTTTGATTGCGTTTTGCCAGCGTCGTGCCAATTTCACTGTCAAGATATTGAACCAAGAAAATTAGTTTACCGAAAAAGTGGCTTTGGGCAAGGTGCTATAGGTAAAAGGGGATGCAGAGCATCCAGCATGCAGGCAGGTGGGCGGGGGAAGGATACCCGGCAGAGACGCCTGTCTGCAGGCAATACCAGAAAATTGTATGTGGCAGGCGCTGTTTGGATTTGCCTCGCTAAAGTAAAATTGAAATTGATGGCAGGCTGAATGAGCGCAAGTAAGAGAGAGAGAGAGAGAGAACGTTTCAACGCTGCTGCCAAATCAATATTGAGAAGGGGTTGCACACAAGCCGTGAGCATAGATTGGCCCCACTGTGCATGTGTCTAATATGCTAAACATCACTGATTTAGTGGCGGTAATGGTGAATTTGGTGTTTGCAGCGCTTTTGGCCCCGAAGCTCAATACCACAAGATTTATGATCTCTGTCGTGTTTGCTGTAGCATATGCCAAAGCGACACAAATGTGTTAAGCAGCAACAAATGAGTTGTGCAAGTGGCCTAAACAAACACTACGATTAATAGCGATGTTGTTTCTATGAAATACAAGCTAGAAACAGCTGTAGATTTAAAGGGAAAGCCTTTTGCTACATGAGTTAATAAATGGGGTAATAATTAATATATTTAAATTGAAATTATTATTACTTTTATTTTTATTCTAATAATTATTAAATTTTTTAGTTTACTAAGAACTATTTGAATCAATTTAATTTTTATTAAATTTTAAATTTTTTGTTATTAATTTTATTTTTTTTAATTTATCAATACTTAATTTCCAAAAAGTTATTTGATTCAATTTAATTTCTAATTCATTTTAAATTTCTTAATAATTACAGCTGTTGACACATTTTTAAAATTCTTTTCTTGTTTGTTTGCATTTCACAACGCAGAAAACCTGAAATGTATGCAACGAATAATTTTGTCACGCTTCGCTCATTATGCTATGCAAACACAAACCAACACACACACACACACCCACACACCGACAAATAGAAGTAACACATGCCGTAAAAGACAAACGAAATGTTTTAACAGAGCGATCATCAAAGACATTTCCCAGCTGCCAAAACGCGCATTTAAATTTCAAATTAATTTGCCATCGTCATGTGTAAAAAAACAAATCTGCAAGCTGCCAGCGCAGTCAGAGACAGACTGAGAAAACGAGGGAGTATAGGAAACAGAGAGAGAGAGGGGGTGCGGCAACGTTAGCAGGGCAATAAAAGCAGCAACTGAATCTGAGTAAAAGAAGTGAATAATGCCAATGCCAACGTAAATACGATTTGAAGTCTGTCCAGAAAATGATATGCGCCCCGCCGCCAAACCTGTTTTCACAATCTGAAACGAGCGAAGCGCCGTAAAATATGCAAAAGAAACACATTTTTGCGCATACCACGCATTGATAGTGGTATGGGGTATGCTTAACAAACATCCACAAAAGATTTCCCAGTAAGTAAGAATGCAGGGTAGCAGCTAGTCAAGCGTTGCTATCACGCTAACGCATACTTATTTATTTTTTCCATTGTTTTTGTTGCGGCTCATGGTTGAATTGGCGCAACATATGCCAAGTGCCGACTGTTATGCCACAGTTTTTGCTACGTTCGTTGCTGTTGTTGTTGCTGTTGTTTTGCTCGCTCGCATCAATTATGCTTTTATTTATACAACAATTTTACTGCTGCTGCTGCTGGCCGACACGCTGCCATTCAAGAGCGTTCAATTTTCGTCAGACGACGACGAGAAGCAGCAAACAAACGACGCATCGCTTAATGTGACTTGACAAAAATGGCGTCCAATATGGCGCAAGTGAAGTGCAGGTTGGCTGTGGAAATGTCTTGAGTGCGGGGGCGTATGCGGGAGGGCGGGGGGTGTGGTGTGGCGTGTCAGCCTGCCTGCTGCTGCTGCTGAGTTTACGCTTGAGCGACGCACACATCTCTCGGGCAAGAAATCGCACCTTGGCAAGCCAAGATGACGGCCAGAAGACGCACGGACTCAGCTTTTCTATTTTAATTCACACGCCATTGTGTTGCTGTTGTTGTTATTGTTTGTTGTTGTTGTTGTTGCTGTTGAGCGCCTAAAAGTAGACGTAGCTGAATTTCTAATGTGCAGCAGCTGCGAACAATGGAAAAACAGTAGAAAACTCGCATCGTCGCTGGCTGTTGCCTGCCTGATTGTGTTTTGTGTTTTTGGCGCTGTCGTTCTTGTTATCGTTATTGTTCCTATTGCTGTTGTTGTTATTGTTAGTTGTGTTGTGCAGATGTGTTTGTTTGTGTGCGCGTGTATGTGTGGTGTTATTTTTATTCTGCTTCTTTTCCACTCTTAACGCCCGCTAAAGCATACTTAGAAACGCGTTTTAGCAATTTTTAAATCATTCTACTCAAAACCAACAACGCTTTATATGGGAATGCTATTTTAAAGAGATGTTTTAAGCACACTGAGGCTCAAACTGTAGCTCTATGTAAGCAATATCTTTAGTTACTAGCTAAAGGTTTACGTTTTACGTTTATCAAACTTGGCTCTTGACTCAACTTGCGAAATACTTGTGAATAAAGGCCTAATTAAGCCAACATTTTAGGGGAAAATGGCATATTTGCTTATTAGCCCGACATAATCTAAGCTAAAAGTTTAACATTACAGGCTTCCTTTGAAGCCTGGTCAGATTCTGCTAGCAGTTTGCTCCCTGCCAACAGCCAACCTCTGAGTAATTTAAGAGAATGTCAAGTATCTTTTATTTTTGATGGCAAAGCAAACAGTTTGCCAACAGTTGGACTCGGCTGAGGCTGGCCTATGCAAATTTTTTGGTAGGCAAAAGTCAACCCATTTACTTTGCAACACAAACACAAAATTTACAAATGCGTGCCCTGACCAAAGAAACATAACAAACAAAGTGTAAATGAATGAGAATTGGAAGCAGAGAAAAAAGAGAGAGAGAGGAAGCAGAGGAAGAGAGTTAGCGAGAAAGAGAGAGAGGGCTGAAAAAATGCTAATTGCCTAATTTATTCTTCGTTGGTTGAAGTCGAATGTGCGGGCATTTGGCTCTAAGTTTTTGCCATGTCACTTTGGCTGTAAATTAAAATATTTATTTATGTATTTGCCAGCATACACTTCTTCTGCCTTCCCTTAAATTCCACTACCCCCTCATCACCACTCTGCTTTGGATTGCTTTGCAGCTGCTGCTGTTGCTGTTAGCCATTTTTGCTTTTGCTGGGCGCTTTTGCGCTTCGCCAATCAAAAGCATTTAGAGCAGCAGCTTTAATGCATGCGCGCGCTTTCATTAACAAGCAGTCACGCCCACAACCCAAATACGCCCACACTTCTAAGCCGCATTTACACACACATACACAGTACACACTCATACACACACATCTAGAGGGCGAAAAAAAAATCGCGTCAGCGGCTTATGCAAATGTGTGGAAAAAAGCGAATGTTGTGTTGAGTGAATACGAAATTATTGTTTACAACTGTAAACTTTTTAATACTCTATGCTAAATTATAGGTTTGCTTAGCTAGTCAGGCAGCTTGTTTAATTGATAACATATGCCTAAAATATTTTATATAAATTTATTGTGCCACCAAAACGTTGAATACATTAACGTTTTAGTTTAAAGAAATGTGTTGAGATATTTGAGTTATCTATAATTTTTATTGCCTATTGGTAACAGTTGCTTTAAGGTAGCATCGGATCAAATCTATTAATAATTCGTTAATAAAATTTAGTTAAATAAAAATAGATAAAATACATATAATTTTTAAAAAGTTTCTATGATGTTTTCATATAATTTTTTTTAGATAGTTTTATATTAAATAATTTTTTACATTTCGTTATAATTTTTACAGACTTTTCTATGATGAATTCATATAAAATTTTAATTGTATATAATTTTTAACATTTTCATGCTGAAGTCTTAGTATTTGCTTATAATAGAGTATTTCAGTTGCGACTTGTGATTGTGTATTATTTTGAAATGTTGTTTTTTTAACGCTTGTGGTCGTTTCTATTTAGAAACCGTTTGCAAACCGCACTAAAAGCGACTTATAACATGTTGAGTGCTAGAGGATTAACAACAAACTCAATGCATGGATGGACAGAGAATAGAAACTGTCCACTTTGCACAGTGGAAATTGGGAACTGAAAACTGAGGGATCTATACGACCCTCAACTCCACTCCAACAAAAAATAAAAACAGACAGTGTGTCGTTTTCCCAACACCGACTGTAAATTCCTTTTTAATGAGTGCTGGTTTCCCATGTCCGGCTGCCAGCCGCTTTTGTGGGCGTGGCGTCCATAAGCTGCTTAAGGTTTGGCGTAATCAAAAATTTTTTAAAAGCTTTTTGTGGTACATCAACATGAAAGCCAAGCCTGTCGGACAACTAGCAGAGATGAGAGATGTGAGATGAGCGACTAAAGTGGGAAAGCATGAGAGTGGGAGTGGTTGGACGAGGAAGTGTGAGGGGAAGGGAGATGGCAAGTAGCTCCGAAAAAAAGAGAAAACTTTGTTAAGCTTGAAATTAACTTGCGGTTTGTCTGCTGCCGTTGCTGTGGCAACTTTGACGCCTGCAGGTAGGTAATCAATTTTTTTTCTCGCTCATGTTGCCGTTGTTGCACTTAGTAATTTGGCTCTGGCCCCGGTGTAGTAGTATAATTAATATATGCAGGAACAAAAGTGTAGAACACTTTTGTGCAAGCTACTAAAAATTTTATACAACAGCTGCCGCGTCGTTTTGCGCTAATTACCTGGCTACGCAACGAGAGCGAGCGAGACAGAGAAGAATAGTAAGAGAGAGAGTCGTAATGCCAAATTGCAATTACAACTGCCAACTTGCCAGCCACACTCCCTTCCCCATTGCCCTATCCCTAACTGCCCCACAACTCGACCCAACTAACTGACATTAAAATGCTTAATGCGCAGGCAGCTAAAAAAGAAATTACGCTCTCTTAAAATTAAAAAAAAAAAGACTAATAGGAAAGGCTACAGTTAAGTGAATCGACTGTAGAGAACCCAGTACTTGTGCTACTTAATTACACATATGGTTATAAACGTATAGTTTTGTATCTTTACATTTGTTTAGAGACAAACTATATCAAACAATCCTGAAAATCGTATCATTATCGGACTATAATTGAGAAAATTATCATGCATTGAAAAACGTCAATTAATAGCTCAGGCGCAGGCAGGCAACTAATCTCTGCTGTAGCGCTGCCGCCACATAAGCAGCGTAAGCGACAAAGGTTGTGCGAGAGAGTATTACATGGTTGGACTGAATTTTTCTATCTTGTTTTCCTGCCAAGTTTAACAGTCCACTTTACTATGGCAAAACTACTTGGTCTAACAGGAAAGGTATGAAAAAAATACCTCACAAACTGAAATTGCTCTCTCTCTCTCTGTCTCTCTCTAACACACTCTGTGTGTATACACTCTTTGGCGCTTTTTCACGCTAGTTAGCAATTTGGGGGCGGCTTTCTAGCTACTTCTTCTGATGCTGCTGCTGCTCATCTTAAAAATTGGCCAGGTGAAAAATTGCAGCTGTCGTTGTTAGTTCTGACATTAAGAAGTACCCTGCCCGTGGGCGTTGCCTCAGTGGGTGTGTCAGGTTAGAGACAGGACAGAGACATGACAGAGTCCTGTAATGGTCCGGCGAGCAACTGTCGTGTATTTAGCATTATTTAGAGTGAAGTGCAGTTGGTTGTAGGCCCGCAGCGTTATATGGTTGTGTGATCAACGAGGTCAGCTAATGATTTGAGAATGAAAAGCTGACGAAAAACTAAACAGAGTGCAAAACTTAAACATATTTGCATAGGCAGGCAAAGTTTTCCTAAAGCACAATTTCTTAGAAAAACAAAGAGAGAATAGATGGCAAAATTTTAGAAAAATACATTTAACTGGTTGACTAACGAGTCAATGCTTAAGATTTCAAAAATATATACGCACACACACACAACAAACACCTAGGGCTACACTTTGATTTTGCTGTATATATTGGCTGCAATCAGCTGTAAAATGTGACGAAGAAGTTACTTGAAAACTTGAAGATTGACTTAAGCTGGGGCCACACAAATGTTTGCCTGATTTGGATTGGATTTATATAGCATATTTGGGGTATGCTGTATTTGTGTTTTATTTGTAGTTGCGCCTCACTTGCGGCTATGTATTTGAAGTTTTTAACCGTATATATACAGATATATATCTGTTGAAATTCCCCTTTTTATTTGGGGAAAGGTAGTTGTTTTATTGTAAAAAATGTGTTTTGCCCTGCGGCATATTGCATTGATTTTGCTATTCCCTCAACCATGCTGAGCTGAGTTGGCCCTGTAATTACGATGACGGCATTGAGTTGGCGCCACCAATACCGCCACCACCATCATCATCATCATTATCATCATCATCAAGCATTTCCGCCTAAGTAAACACATGATTTGCGGGAGAGAGAGAGAGGGAAATGGCGCAGCGTTTGTTTAAAAACGCATCTAAATTGCAAATTAAGCAACAAATTTCATCAACAATATTTGAATTTGAATTTAAATGCGACAACGAGTTGTTGGGCAACAATTGCTGCTGCTGCTGAGAAGCGCGTAGAGCGGCATCGCATTGCTATGGCTACACAACCCTTAAAACCAAACTCGACACACAGAAACCGAAAATGTAAAATTCGTTTCGCCTTTCGTAAAGCCAGCAGCAATCTGAGTGGTAAATAAAGCCAGTACAAGAACAAGAAGAAGAAGTAGAACGCAGAAGAAGAAGAAGCAATAGCCAGGATACTACCTCTCTCTCTTCCTCACTTCTTCAGTCTTTGCACTCTGCTAGAGAGTTTGACTTGGATGCGAAACGTTCGCTGCACTGATGTAAACACCAAAAATACAACAATGGCAACCATTTCAGTTTGCTTTATATCCCCCACTGTAACCCCCTATCACAATCCTTATCCCACTCTCTTTACTGCTCGTTGGCTGGTTTTGTGTATTTGCTTGTGTTGTTTGTCAAAAGAAGCAATTTACGTGCAAAATAACTCAAGTGTCATGCAAATTTCATTTATTTTCGCACAAGAAAAAATAATTCCCGCACCGCTTTGAGGCCGAGAGCAGCAACGTTGTCATAGAGCATACATATGTATATGCACATACCATATATATATGTTCTCCTAGATATATATATATATATGTATGGTATTTTCTTACAAATTTTGGTATAATGAAGTCACTCGTCGGCACAGAATCGTTGCACAAAGAATGCTTCAGCCTCAGCTTCATGCTGCTTTGCTGTCAAACAATTTCATGCTGCGATTTGTGTATATTTATTTTTATTATATTTTTTTTTTTTAACAAAATTAGAGCAGATTTTCGCTCTTGATTTCCCATTAAAGTGGCGCACAAGCGAAATATAATAATAATCATTTCTGTTCGCTATTTAATTTAATTTAATTCTAATTTATTTCGACATTTTCTTTTTTTTGCTTTCTTTCTGCCTCTCAAACGCAAGCAAGCAAAGCTGAAACCTTGCCACTTCTAGCTTAAATGAAGTTTGTTAAGTACTTTTTCACAGAACAACAAGAGTGACAACAACAACAACAATAACAACAAGAAGACGAAGAATATAAACATCAACAACAAACAGAAAGTACGTTAAGTACTTCAGGTTGAAAATTTCATTAGTTTCGCATTATTCGCACACAAGTGCGTGTTCTTGACAAATAATAATAAAAATGAAAGAAATTTGTGAACAACTTGAATCTAAATAAAAGGAAATAAAACGCTTAAAATATTTGAGGTTTGATGTTTTGCTTTTATTTGTTAACTTAAGCAAACAATACGACAAATTTCCATTGAAACTTGAACTCAAAACTCAAACTAAAACTCATATTTCGCATTCAAATTCAATGGCTGGTGCGTGGGAAACGCGTCAGTTTAATTGGAATTATATGGGTATTATATTGCAAACTTCTACACAAAAAAACTTGACTATTAAGTTGCGCGATTTATGTGTCAGGTTTGCGATTCAAACCCACACTTTAAAAGACGCAATTGTTTAACCTATGCTCAATTCAATTTTCACTGCAGTTTTGTGCCGACTCTCAAGTGTCTCATACTTATCTACAATTAACAGTTGCTTTCGTTCAATTAGCCCATAAACGCATTTTAATTAGAATTTTGATTAACTTCACTTACCGGCATAGTTTGACTTCCGTGTAAATTGGTTATTGCTGACTGAGCCTCCTGTTGCGAACCGAATTTGACGAAAGCGCAGCCTGCAAATAAATACAAAATTCCAAATATTTGTTAAACATTTTAAAGATTAAAGTATTGCAATACATAATAATGAAATTTCATTGTTCAATACTATATATGTGCAATGTATTTAAGTATCTGCAAGTGTCTGAAAATGACAAAAGCTCTTGTTGTATTGTTACAGTATATGCCGACAGAACTCGACATGTGTGCACGGCATTTAAATAAAATTTTAAGTGCAATTAAAAAACATTTTCAGCTCGACATAAGAATCGCTCGGCATGAAAATTCAACTTCAGCTCAGATGGAACAGTGGTTGAAGGAATTGGAGCATCAACATTCCACATCAACATCACGACGCCCATCAAGACCCATTATATAAAAATAATAGTCGGCCGGACGGTGAATGTAAAATTCAAACCAAAAAATACATTGCACTTGGCGCTCATTATTTTGTAATTTGTGCGCCAGCTGCTTGGGGGCGTTAGTGGGGCGTGGTTCCAATCCACAGCACAGTGGCGCGTCCCCAATGATGCTTCGCGAGCATAATTATTAAAAATCATTTATGCTAATTTAATACACAGGCAATAACCACAAAAATGCTGGCAAAAAAAAAAAAAAAACACAAAACCCAAAAGTGGGAGTCAAATGAGTTTTTTAGGGTGTTGAAGAAGTTTGCACTTGGATGAGATTTTAAACTGCCGAATGAAATTTTTAGTGACAGAAAAGAGAGCTAAAAATTATATTTATAAATATATTTAATCTCATATATACAGTTTTTAATAAAAAAATATTTCATAATATTGTGTTAGAAAAAAAAAACAAAACATAAAAACACGTTTTGTGCTGTGAAATTAAATAACAGAAAATATAAATACACTAATTAATTGAAATACAAAATTATACATTAATGTTTGTTTTTTTTTTTTATAACAGTTTTAACTATTTAAAAAAGTGTTTTGTTGTTTTTTTTTTAAACAGACAATTGTGCTTTAATGTTAATGTCTGTCAACTAATTGAAATTGGTCGTTTGCGAGACGTTTTTTTTATGGGAATGCATAAAATACATAAAACAGTGTATTAATTAATTGAAAACTAATTAATTAATAATCAAATAAAATCGCATATTAAATTGCATATCTTTAATATTGAAGCAGACATTGTTTACACTTGGAAAAAGGCTCCCAGACCCCCAAGGAATTAATTAAGGTCTTTGGAGTTGACCTCGCAAACTGACGACAAGGTTGGGCTTAACCTTCATTCGACTGTTGCCAACAATGCCCCAAAATTAAGACCCTCAAGCATAGGAAACAGCAACAAGAGTCTCAGCAACAACAGCAAACAAACAGAACAAAAAAGATACACTCATTCAAGCCCCTCAACAACTGGCGACGGCGTCTAAATTGCGGCTCCGGCTGTTGTTGCCTTTGTAGTTGCCGCTGCCGGTCTAGGCAGGGGGTCATTGGGGGCATTTGTGGCATGCAGTGGGAGAGCGGCGCGCAACAAATCCCGCCTAAAACCGTGCAACATGCGAGCTGACAAGCCGTAAGGCAGACAAGCGCAAATTTCGCGTGCAAACAGGAACAGGATTTCTGTTTTTCTTTTTTGTTTTTGTGCTTTTCGTGTTGCAAATGTACAAAAAATAAAGTGTAAAAAATTCAAGTGGATTTTTGTTTTGCAGCCGCTTTTTGTTATTTCTTATGCTGTTTTTTAGCTGTGTGTGTTGAAGTGACAACAAAATCCTGCGCCGCACTGTACACACAAACACAACATACAGTTGGGCAATCCCACAGGGCAGTGGCAATGGCAGAGCTGAAGGGGAGTGCAAATCAGCGTTGCTAAACAATAAAAAATAAAATATTTTGTTGCCTGTTAATCCACAACAGAGACAGAGATACGCAGCAAAAAAAAAAACACAAAAAAAACGAGAGATCAACAGAGTGGAAAAAAAAGAAACAATAACAGCTGAAAAAATGTTGAATGCCGGGCCGAGAAAAAACAACAAAAGCTAAAAAAGCAAAGCAATTGCTAAGCATTTTTGTAAACTTAAATCAAAGTTGATTTTGTGTGTGTTGTTTTTTTTGGTTCTTTTTTGGTTTTTTCTGCTTTTTTGTGTTCCTATTTCCTTTGTTTGTAATTTGTTGCCTGATGGCTGCTGTTGCTTTTCTTTGCAGTTTGCTTTTTTGTTTCGCTTTTGTTTATGTGAAATTTATTTTTCTTAGCATAACTTGCAATAAGAAAAATATTTGCCAAAAGCAAGCTGTGTGTACGCTGTGAGTTATGCAACATTAAAACACCTTGTTTAATTACAAGCTTTTTTGTTTATTTATAAAAAAAGTTCAGTCAACTTTTCTGTAAGTCTTAACTCTGAACTTTATAGCAATTGTGCTAGCTCATACTTGATTGTACTTACTATAATTAAAAGCGCATAAACTACTGCTATCTAATTGATAAGCCATCAACTAAAGTACTTTCACATGAATTAGACATAGAACAAACTAAGGGCTTTTCCAACTAATTTGTATGCTTTTAAGCATACTTTTTTTTTTTTGATTATTTACCTCGTTTTTTGTCATTTGTCTTCGCTTGACGCACTAACTAACATTAAGGCTAATTTGTCGAACTTCAAGTCATTACAATAATTAAAAGTAAATTAGGCTGGCAAAGAGGTAAAGCTCTCGGACACAACTTTTGCTTTGATCCAAAAGAAATTGAATTCAATTTACATACAAATCAAGCACTGACTGCACAGGACAAACGGACATACGGACAGCCGGACACTTGTTACAATTAGGCAAAAGGACTGCAGTCCTTAAAGCTAACGAAGTGCACGCTTTAATTACTTAAGCGTCTACAACTTGCAGCTAAGTATGACTAAAAGGACAGGTTGGTTCAGCGTACTTGGCAATTAGTTGAAATTAAAATGTGTATAGTGAGAACAAGTTTTTTAGTTCCAAGGTTTTTCTTATGCAACTTCCGTTGAGGCGTGAAATGATGCAGCAGTCAACTGCCAGAGTCAACTGCAGCTATTCAGTAAGCCTAATGACACTTTTTAATCAAATATGCTAATGATAATTCAAGACAAAGTTGCCTGACTGTCATTAAAATTACACTCATTTGTTCACTGGGCAGTAATTCATAATCAGCATTAACTCTTAAGGTGGAGAATCAACACATTTCTTGGCTAGCTTTAAAAGATTTGTATAACCAACTCAGAAAAGCTCAAAATGTATGAAAATACGAAAATAAATAATAAAATATTATAGTTTAATAAATTTAAACAATTCATTCATTTAGAGAACTTTACTAAACAATAGAGAAATAAATAATTTACAGGATTTTCTTACCATAAACAATAACTTTTTTAAGTTACAGTAAACTTTCTGACCTGTAAACTTATGTGTAACGTATTTTAAACTCTTTAACCCTTTAGCACAATGTATAAATGACAACGATTTACCTTGAAGCATTGACAAAATGTAGCAGTTTGAGCAGATTTCGGCAGCAAAAATACATGTGATTATGTTTATGGCAGGGATTCATTTTGCTACAGTACAGAGTGTGTGTGGAGAGGCAAAAACAACTGACCCTTAGTGACATTTGCAATACAAATTTTGCAATGCCATTAATGTATGGGCTTTCAAAAAAAAAAAACAGAAATGAAGGGAAATGAACCGACCATGCAATGAAAAATCGCCGCAGGTCAAACACGTAACCAAATTGTGCACAACATCAAGAGTGAAAGCAGAAGCAGCAGCAGGAGCAGAAGCAGGAGCATCAGGAAACAAGGATAACGAGCGTGTTGAGCCCCTGACTGCTGACCATCGTCTGCTGGTCGATATGTTGTGGGGCTCTGCTCGGTCATTTTAAGCAGAGCTGACTGCGGCAGAAGCTGGAGGTGTATGGCTCATGTTATGGCTACGGTCATTGCCGGCTGTCTATGTCCAGCCTCATGCCTCAATCCGCATGCCTCAATCCTCATGCCCCATGCCTGCATGGGACAAGTATTTTAAAATCCAATTAAAAACGCCCTAGTGGGATTTTTCAATCGCTGCCTGCTGCTGCTGCTGCTACTGTTGCTGCTGTTGTCAGCTTCGTGGCAGCAACAGCAGCAGCAGCTGAGCAACAAAGTTGCATTAAGCGCGCATTTGCCGTTTGCCATTCGGTCGTGTCGCCATCGTTGTAGTGTGAGTATGTGGCACTGGCCAACTGGACAGGACTGAACACGTTGATGGCCATTGCATGTTTGCCTCTGGGGGGCACAAAAGCGTTGCATGAATCTTGTTAGCCAACGTTTACGCTTATTATGCGGCAGCAGCAGCAGCAGCAGTGGCAGCCTTGGCCAGTAACCAGAAAGCAATGCTATCGAATTTGTTTGATGCATGTGAGTCTGTTGCAATGATGAGACCTGCCACATGCACACCCACCCACGCACAACCATATCAACTACAAGCATACAAACAAGGTAATGCCATATGAGAAGGCTCTCACTAGTTATTGTTGTTGTTGTTGCTGTGCATGTTGTTGTTATTGATGCTGTTGCAATTGCAGCACTGCAAATTGCATTTGCCTCATGACACACACAGTTCAATGCATTCTTCCATAACATTATTTCAATGTGACACAGTGCAAAAATTAAACGAACTCAACCAAAAATGTGAACAAGAAGCAATTAGTTAACAAATAAGATTGTCAACAGCAAAATTGGTTATAGACAATTTATTTAAAGATTAAAACTTTAACAGTTTTAAAGGATTTTATCTGAAACTGTGACTAAGATAAGAAAGTTTTAAAATTCAATTTTTGTAAAGTATAGAAATAATAAACAAAGTCGGTATAAAATTAACAAATTGTATTGTATTAACTGTAAGTTTAAAACTTACATTAAATATTCATTGACTATCTCAAAATATACTCAAAATATTCTCTGCTGAACCTTTTGCAGTAATATTGTCCGAAAAAACTTCAATCACTGCTGATATTTATTTTATGGTTGCCATAAATCACTTTAAGCCAAACGAATGACTTCAAAATACAAGTACAAGAACTATCCACAAAAACTTTGTCCGCATGTCTCTAATGAAGTTGGCTGACAAAAAGCGGAAACTTATCAATATGGCCAACTGGAACTGCAAATAGACTCAACTCGAAACACAAACAAACCAATTTTTCTCCCTTTCCTGCCCGCCTGCCCGCCAGCCGTCTAGCAATTTGTTTGTGCCATGGCTTGACCCCAACTGAAATTGAACTCCGCTTTGGCCATGCATGAACCTTAACACTTTGCATACAAATCAAAAAGACAACATATGTACGAGTCTATATATATCCGAATATATGTATATGAGAATCTTGCATGAAGACAAAGACCACGTATCTGGAATCTGCAATGGGACCATTATTCTTGATTTGAGTCAAAAGAAGGCAAAAAAGAACTTTTCGGCTAGCATATAAACAAAAGGTAAAAAAGTTTGTTTCCTAAAAGCCTATGGAGCTGGCCATGATCCAATGGATTTGGTCAGGATTTGCAACTACAGTTAATAACATTTGGCAACAAAAAAACAAGAGAAAGAATGGAGGAAAGTTGAGCCTTTTGCTCTATGTTGGGCTGTCCATACAAATTCACTTCATAATACATTTTATTGCCCAACGAACTGACAAACCGACTAAAAGACTAACAGGCTAACTGACTGACTGAATGACTGACTAACTGAGCACTGTCCACTTGAACTGAATATGCAAAATAGTTGAAATTTATGCCGTGTGTCTCACATGTAATGTGATACATTTTGCACTCTTTGCAGTGTCCTTTTGTGAGTTGTATGTGTGTGTGTGTGTGTCTAGTGTTGCATATATTGCGGCAGCCGCAGGCGAAATTAAATAAAAATCAGTGACCAGGATACACAGAGTGAGCTCAAATTGCAATTTCATAAGCAATTTACCAGCTACCCATACATATGTATGTAAATGTAGTGTTCGAGAGATACAAAACTTTTTGTTTGAATGAAATTTGCCTATGAGCTACAGTAAAAGAGCACAGTATTAGACGTACGAAATATAAAAGTGTAGGAAGCAAGCAAAAGAGCAGCTGGACAAGCATTCAGAACTGAGTTTTGTCATTGCATTTGCTGGATGTTGGATGCTGGATGCCGCAGGGTGTTCTTTGAGAAAGAGGATAGCTGCAAATTACATTTCAACAAGGCAATGGCAATGGCAAAAGCAATGTCCTTTTGTTGTGGCTCTGAACAATTTAATACTTGTTGGCCAGAACGCAGCGTTGACATTTTTATGGCACTCTCGAGTGCGTAACGCAGCCTAAAAGTATGTGCACACACACATTCACACATCCACACACACACCCTTTGGCAGATGAGTGTGTGTGTGTGTATGTGACACACAATAAACACCAATTAAGAATATAATATTTTGTGTATACAGACAGACAAACAAATGTCGACCGGGCTGTGGCAAATTGAAAAGCCAAGAAGTCTCTCAAGAAAATTTCCAGCAAGTGCTGTGCAAATAATGCACAAAAGTATGCTACAAAATACAAACAAACAGGCGTTGACTACGATCTGCTGTTGTTGCTGCTGCTTCAGCCTGAAAAACCTATAACAAAAGCTAAAATATTATTGCTTTTGGCTTTTTCGACTATTTCTCTCTTTCGAAAAGTTTAGTATACGGCCAGCGTTCAACCAGATGCCCCCTGCAACAGTCAACAGAAACAACAGCAACAACAACAACACTAAGCAGGCAGTCCGGCCACTTTACAGGCGTAGAGGACAGAGTCGAAAAACCGTAGCCGGCTTGTTATAAGGCATGTTGACAAGCCTCTTTAACAAATGACACCAACAGATGAAGAAGAAGGACTCCGTTTGGACAGAACGGGCAAGAGACGGACTTAGAGTCAGAGTCAGAACCAGTCAACCAACCAGTTGGCCAAATAGTCAGACGCTTTGTGTAACATTTGTTAAGCGCAGTCGAAAAATTTGTTGCTCTTGTTTGGTTGCCAGTTGCCAGTTGCCAGTTGCCAGTTGCCAGTTGCCATTTGCCGTCTGTTGTTTTGTTGTTATTTACTATTTTCGTTGACTTATAAGTAAAAGTGTCCTTTTTGTTTGTGCTATTGGATGGAGAATGTGCTGATGATGGCTTTTGGGTTTTGTGTTCACTATCTAAAATATGGCCTGAGCATTGGTTAACCCTTTTATGTCCTACTGAGACATTCGAATTTCAAGCAATTTACAGAGAGCAATAGATACATTAAGATGGAAAGATACATTTAACTAAATAAAATACAATAGATAGAAAGGGCGTACAAATTCAGTAATGTATTTTCAACAGTTTATTTAAATATTCAATCAAATTTAAATACGCTTTAAAGCTAACCAAATACCGTGTGAAAAACACTGTGAAAAAAGTGAAAAATTAACCGTCTAAATAAACTCACACAGCAAAAGATTTAAAAGCCGCTCAAACCAAAGTAATTTCAGCTTTTCAGCCTAGGCAACAACAGCAGTTTTTGTGCCGAGCGCTGAACGTACCACAAACAAGGTAAATGCTTTTCCAACAACATGAACAACAACAACAACAGCAACCAAATCAACTCAGGGTCGGTGGGGATGCAGCAACCGCAACATAATAATTATGCAACAGAAACCGCAATGCATGCGGGGCAGCAACAGCAACAACAGCAACAACTCTCTCGGCTGGTGGCAGGTTTGCTGAATCGGGTCTCCGGCCAGCAGGAAAATTGTTTTGCCAGGCGAAAGTGTGAACAAAAAGCTGTTGCGTGTGTTGCAGCCAAAAAAAACAACAACAACAGCAATAAAAGGAGAGGAAAAAAATAAAGAAAATACGTACATAAAATCAACAACGAAACAAGCAAAGCAACAACGTCAAACCGCAAAGTCAAATGCAACCAAAGCCGCAGAGCAGTATTTGAGGGGTTGCGGGGTAATGTAGAGCATGGGGGAAATCACAAATGATTGCAGGGGGGAGTAGTGGCAGTGCTAGTGGCGGGGTCAGAGGTTGTGTCATAAAACTCAACGCGTGTTATTAAAGCGACTTAGTGAAATTGGAAATGTTCAAAAAGAGTTTTGTTCGCAAAAGGGTTTACATTACAGAGACAATAACAAAGAAGAAACACTTTAAAAGAGTTCAAGAGGTTAAAGTAAGGCAACAAACATCTAAAGTTACTTTTAAAGCGAAACATGACTTTAAAAAGCATATTTAAAATGTATTTATTAAACTGGGGAAGAGCAGAAATATTAAAAAAAGTTTGTAGAAATTTTATTTAGCAAAATTCGACTGAAATAAATTTCTTGTAATTTGTTACTGTTTGTAAATTTCAGAGCTTTCCCTAAATATTATATCAAAACGGTTTTAAGAAATGCATAATTTAAAAAATAGATTTACTACTAAGCCTCTGCATGCTTAAATTCATAGCAGTCCTTCGAATCAAATTAGTAATAGATATTGCATAACTGATCCCAGTTGGCTTAGCTGTGAGCCCACTCTGTAGCAGATATATATATAGGTGGTACATCTATGCTATAGAATTTCCGCTTTTAAGTATCTAGCATTTTCCACACTTCTTCTGACCACCAAGTGTCCTTTTGTTTTGCCGTCCGTCGATTTATTTGTGCACTTATTTAGCGCAAAACACAAAAGCTCCGCAAATAAAGCCGCATAACTTAATAGCGGCTCGCTTCATTTGAAGTTTATTGCTGCTGCTGAATGTGGCCAGGGAATAGCAAAGTAAAATGCCGGGCCACGGTAAGGAAAATCAATTTAGCTGGGCTTAACTTGAACATCAAAGCGTAAGGGCTGCGCTAAGGACGGGAGGGGAACCTGGGAAGCAGCCAGGACACACAGGTAAGCAGGATACACTTTAAGCCTAATAAAGTGCGCGCCCAAAAGCATACTCCATACTCTGCGCTTCTTTGCCATACTATGTTTTGTTTTGTTTTATTTGTGGTAAAGGTAGGGAAGCTAATTGTATTGCTCAACGGAATTTGATTGCATGGATTTGTATGATTGAAAAGGGCAACAGAGTTCTAGTGCTAGGACCAGCAGCAGCAGCAGCAGCTGGCAATTCAATGCTTGGAAGCCAGTGCATAAATTGTTCGTCCAAGTCGCGCACATTATTCATTTTTAATGCGCCCGTGAGGCGACCACAACAATTTGGCCACATGTAAGCACAGCTACTTGGCCATAATTGCCAGCAATAGGAGACGGCAGACAAAATGGCCAAAGCAAGACAACATCGGTGCACTTAAGACGATGTAGCAGTAGCAGTAGCAGTAGCAGCAGCAGGTAGATACTCAGAGGAGGGCATCATTAAAATGAGTTAGCGCTGTGGGCACTTCACTAGCACAGAGACTTGCTTTTCGACAGCGGTGTCTGCTTGCCTTCCCCCTTCCCCTCCTCCTAGATGGCCTTTTGGGTGCAATTTGCAGGCAACGGCAGCAGCAATTAAGCCAAGAGGTAGATTAAGTTTAAGCTGCGGTAGATGCGCTCCCTGTGGTTGTGCTTCAGTTTCACCTGTTTCTCCTATTACTTCTCTTACTCCTCCTACTCCACCGCAGCTTCACCGAAGCTTCACCTGACTGCGTTTGACGTAGTCGACAAAACAAATGTGAATTGCAGGCTGCTTTTGTGGTTGCTTACAACAAAAAATTGCATTTCTCAAAAGAGAAGTAAAACATATTAACAGAGTTACTTTGTAACTGGTACAAAGAAGTTTTTATTTAAGAAATAGAGACAGAAAATGCACTGATATTTGTATAAAATATTAAGTTAACAAAGAAGATATCACCTCAACTCTACGAGTTTTACTAGCTCTTTAAATTGAGAAGTTTTATTGAAACATGTTTTACAACATTTGCTATCACTTTATAAACTTATTTTATTTTATTATATCATCACTTATATTCGCATAAATTCAGTTTTAATATATGTAAGCCATTTGCAAAAGTATTTTCATTGCGTAAATCTCTAAAACCATATTGAATATTTTTGGACAAGAAGCTCAACAACAGCATTTCAATTGCATAACGCAAAAATGTGAAGCATTGCAATTTAATTGTTGTTGTTTTTATGGTCAGTTGTTGTTGTTGTTGTTGCTGCTGTTGTTGTGCATCATTGAAACGTGGTAGTCGTATTTCGATGCATGGATCCATGAATCCATATGCATAATATGCGCTTGGCTGTCGTCGTGTCCTGTGGATGTGGCAAACAAAACGTGCCGCTTGCAAATTGTACAACAACCAATTAAAATGCATAACTCGATTTAAAGTTTACATAACATTTTGCTAAATTACAGGTTGGCCTCTCTCTCTCTCTCTCTCTCTTTCTACTCGGCTCTGGTTTATATAAGTGGCCTGCCAACCAGCCAACCAAACAGGCAACAAAACCCATCCATCCTACATATATTCCATTGCATTGTGAAACCTCAGACTCAACTCAGCAGCTCAGCTTGCAACAGGGCTTAAAATGTCTGTCAATTGTTGTTGTTATACTGGTTGTTGTTGTTGCTGTTGATGCTGACGTTGCCTGGGCAACATGCAATTAAAAGCGATATTGAATTTTGTTACGCTCTGCGCTCGAGTGTGCGATTCTATAGTTGTTGTAGTTGTTGTTGTTGCTGCTGCTGCTCTGTGGCGCTTATTTAATTTAAGCAAAAGCTAAAATATTTCGTTATGTGATTGGCATAAGTTATGCAATAAAACAACAATTTGCCGTAGCTACAATTTTACACAGCAAAAACTCGAATATTATAAAAGAGTAAATAGTAAATCTGCAAATTGTTTTTTTTTTCTGTGAAATTTCCACTAAACTGCATTAAATATAGTGTATATACTTTTGCAACACTTTAAATGTTATGTGATATTTATGTTCAGCAGTTTTTCGATTTATTCATAATTACTTTTGCATTACATTTATTTTGTGTAATTTTAGTTACTTGTTTAACAACAAATTTATGCAGTTTTAACGAGTCGGAATTTATGGAAATTTTGAGTACAATATTTTTATTAAGTGCTTTAGTTACTATGCATATATAATAGTTTTAAAATGCATACTAAACGTGTTAAAAATATGATTTTAATTGTTTCTTAAACTACTAGCAATCTACTAATTTGCTTCTTAAATTGTTTTGAATAAATTTATACTTTTTTTTTGAGTAAACAGACTATAAATCTAGATCACACTTTATAAATATTTTACATAATTGTTTTGCTTAACATTCTAATTGATTTTAAATTTCAATATATTAGAGCTGTTCGAAATAAACTATAAATCTAGATCACACTTTATAAATATTTTACATAATTGTTTTGCTTAACATTCTAATTGATTTTAAATTTCAATATATTAGAGCTGTTCGAAATAAAATGACTATAAATCTTTAAAGCACTTTATAAATTTTTCAAAATAATTATTTTGTTTCAAATTTCAATTGATTTTCACAACTAAAATTAACTAAATTAATCTACCAAGCTTTAGAAACCTAAATGACCTCGACACATACAACTTTCTCGCTCTGTCTCTCTCTCCCTGTCTCTCGCTGATTCCAATCATCATCCAATGATCAACGACCTTTCTCCCCATGTACTATATATCTATATATATATAGATAGATAAGTGCCCCTTTTTCTATTGTTGTTGCCAAATCGTAGCTCTACCCTAATTTATGGCTATTATGGCATACAGAGTACTTGACAGAGGCAAAAAGAACGGACAGTTGCAACACTGCCAGATGGTGTCCCGAGGGCGTGGCAGTGGCGCTGAAGGGAGCGAGAAGAGAGAGAGAGAGAGAGAGAGAGAGAGAGAGAGAGGCAGGGGAGAAGGGAGAAAGCGGTGCATTTATAAATCTTCATTGTTGGGCAGCTGTAAAGTAGCACAGACAACACAAGCAAAATGCGCCAGTAGCAGCTATTTTTCTGAGCCATATGACCAGGTCCCCCTTTGTGTGTGTGCGAACGAGTGTGTGAGTGTGTGTGTGTGTGCTAAAAGCAACATCAATTTGCATGAAATGGATGTGTGTGTGTGTGTGTGTGTGTGTGTGTTGCGTATGCGCATGTAATTACAAAAACACACGAAGCGTTGAGTACGTGCAAATCTGACCAAAAATTTAAATTGAAGTTTAAATTCTGGGAAATATTGTTGCCGATAGATGATGATGATGATGATGTATGCAATTTCCACACACACACATGTGTGTATGTATGTGTGTGTGTGTGTTGTGGTTGTGAATGCTGTTAGGCTGTTTGTATAGCTCGACAGAGGCCTCGACTCTGCTTTTAGCTATGGGCAACCCGCTCTCTCTCTCTCTTTCTATCTCACTGTCTCTCTGTCATCTCAGTCTCTGTGGGCATTTTGGGGAAAACAAGTATATCGAATTTTAATTACATTTGCTTCGCATGCGACTGGCAATTGGCAACTGTCGACTCTCGACTGCTCCCAGCCTATTGCACGGCCGTACCAACAGTTTTTTTTACCGTTGCTTCTTCTGTGCCGCACCGTATACGGAAATGTGATTTTTGATTGAGTGCCCCAGCAACAGCAACAGAAAGAGAAACAGAGAGAAACGGTTGCTCGAACCACTTTAGAACGGGCAATTTTCTTCTTATGCTGATGAATATGAATTTTTGCGAGTTGGACATTTGAGGGAAATGCATTTTGTCGTTCACTCGTCAACGTCATCATCATCGCCATCATCGTTTCATAATCATTTTTGTGCACGCTCATGTGTGAAATATCTAAAGCATACTTTTTTGGGCATTGGATATTGCGCATAGCATATTATTATTTATTGAAATTGCATATTCAGTGGCTGGCGTTGCGAACACTTTGAGTCAACTCCAGTCATTATAATATGCAAAAACCTAAGGCCTGTCGTATCGCCTGTTCAACATTAATATGCATTGATGCGCTCTCAATGTGGTTTTGCGTGGCCTTTGTATTGCTGTCAGTATATCATTCGAGTGCTAGTGGTTTATTTTTGCATATTGATATGCAGAGAGTTCCATTTTATGCACAATTGTTGGCTGATTTTTGTAGATTATTGAGTTGGATTACCTTAATCCATATATTGTACTTAGCATACAGTTTCAATGAGTTTTAGGTACAAAAATATTGTAAGACAACTGCTTACCGCCACGTGGACCACGTGTCTTGTTGTAAGGATGAAGCCTTGTGCACTTACCTAAAACGATACAGAATAAAATGGTAATTAATATGTGTCAAAAAATAATATAATAATAATTTTGTATAGCTTTAAATATATGCCTAGCTCAGATTTATATCGTAACGAAAATGTGCTGCTTGAGAAAATGTTTAATTTATTAGAAATGTATATGTATATTTGCTTTGTAGCTAAATCCTGGCAGCCAAGTTTCGAACAAGAAAGCATTCTGTCGACACTTGACGCAGCTTAGGCCAAGCCGCAGTCTGTCCACAAGCTGCTTTGCCCGTTGGTTTTATATTATGCTGTTCCATTTGGCGCTTGTTGGCTTTGAAAAAGGATAACAGCTCGGGCGGCTCGGCTGATGCCTTTAGACATTTTCATTTTCATTAAAAGGCAGCTTGGCAGCCTTGTAGCCTTGTTGCCTGTTAGCTGTTGCCTGTTGCCTCGTATCCCGTTACGCGCAAGTCAAAAGGATATTGTCTAGCAACAAAAGGGGAATAAATTAATTTAGCGCCTGTCTTGCCCCGATCCAAACCGGGCCACAGCAGCTATCTGGCAATGAGCTAGAAAATGAGCTGCAGAATATGTATCTATGTATGTATGTGTGTGTGTGTGTGTGAGGCACACACTTGGCCTGCCTAAAGTGATAATAACAAAATATGTGCTGCTGACAGGTGGCAGAGTTTGCTTTTTCTTTGCCATACTCTGACATTTAATAAGCCCCGAACGAACGGGCGTTTATTAAAAACAAGAAAGCAACAAAAAAATTAAAGCCTACCTTCAGGCGCCAGCTGTTTATAAACACAATTTGCAGTGTGTGTGTGTGTGTGTGCACATCAATATCCATTATAGTCAAGCAAGGCTGTCAATTTCACTTTCGCTTAATTGCGCTCAATTCAGCTCTCCCATAGTAAAGTACACACACATCCCCATATGGCTCGGTTGTATATAAGTTTTTCGCCCTGGTTTGTTTTGCCGTTTATTGCATTAATTTTTCAATAATCCTCACTGACTGAGACAAATATCTAAAGTGGCATACTTCATGGCTGATAAGGCATGCCGTAATCTTTTATTAATGCCAACGAAAAACGGCAACAGGAAATGCGCTCAACTAAGTTAATTAAATTTAGCCCAAAATGGCAGTGTGTTGGCCAACGCAACAACAAACCTGTGCCTTTAATATGGAACAGTATGGTAGCATATCAGTTGTTATACAACAATATGTATACAACCCTTTTCAAACACTCTGTCTCGCCTTGTAGTTTTACTTAATGCTTAGGCCACAAACTTTTTGGACATTTTTATTGACATGGCTGGCGAAAGCCACAAAACAAGGGAGAAATTCTCTTATAATTTTCCGGTTTTCTTTTTTGCCTTGCTTAGGAAAGTTTGTCTGTGGCGGAAATAAGCTGGGCCTGTAGACTTTTGTTTTTACAGCAGATCATTGGGTCTGAGGTCTCCTGTGCCGGTGTGCGGTCAAATCTAATTTCCGCAGCTTTACTACTTTATTAAACTATTACAACTAAGGCCGAAAGTGCCTTGCCAGCCAGCCAGTCAGCCAACCATTGTGACTAGTATTAAAAAAGTTATGTACATGTATTGCTATACGTTGGCAATGTGTTAATAAAGCACACTTGCTGCCACACTTGGCCACATAATGAAACGAAATTGAGGCAACTACGTGCTGGGGCTTCTTGGGGGCACTTGGACCTTTAAAGAGTGCGTTACTTTCACAGTAAATTTGGTCATAAACTTTGTCAGCATTAATAAAAGTAAAGAAAATTGTCGTATACCTAACTGTCAATACGAATAACTCACTGCGTTTGCAGTCTAATTGAGTAAAGAAAATCAAATGAAAATATAATAAGATTTGTTGAAAACAGAGCAGTAAAGTAAAAGCTGACAAAGTTTATACAAAGATTTGTATCTGTTATTGTGCCAAGCTACATATATCTAGAACAGAATTCATTTCATAGGGTGTAGCAAATTCAGTTTTGCCTAAAATTTCGCTTTCCAGGTCTCCCAACATATTTATATGTATATGGCCACTTTTTGGATAACACAAGTTCGACATTTTGTAGCTTTTATGAGTCTCTCGAATTTGTTGTTCTTGTTGTGTTGTGTTGTGTGTACGTTTAATTGCTTTGACCTTTGAAATGTGTTGCATAGTTTCAGGCGGTGTTGCATGTTAATTAGCATTAAGCAGAGAGGCGTGTCTTGCCTGTGTCAAGGCTGTCACACTTGTGCCACACACTGTCGAGTGTGATAAAAATTTATTAGCCACTGCCACTGTGTCTTCTATTTGGTAGATGTATATGAAACTTTTGCTATATTGCAATTAAATTTAAGCTGCATTAAACAGCTGAGCCGTATACTCAAACGTACACACACTGAAAGAGAGAGACAGAGAGAGACAGAGAGAAGAAGAGACAGTGCACAAAAGAACTTGTGAACGACAAAGTTTTCGGGGTTTTCTGGTTCAGTTTGGTTTTCTGGTTTTGCTGGTCTATGGCAAAAGTTCGCGTTGCGCCTTTTGATATGTATTTTAATTCCAAGCTTGTAAGCCATTTTGCAGTCAGCCCAATGCTTCTTAGCTGCAACAACAACAAAAGCAACGACTGGCTTAAATGGCACTTATGAGCTTATGCCACAACTTACATTATTATTATTACCATGATTTTTCTTAATATTTTTTTTTTATTTTTTCTATGTTTGCCATACACAATAAATGGTTATGTGCAGTTCTTGTGGCTTGACTGCACTCTCTTACTCTCTGTATTTGAGAGTTTCATTTTAATTAAGGCGCATTAAACAGCTTGTTTTATGATGATGCCAGCGGGTGTTTTCTATATGCGTTCAGTAATTTGCAAAAATCCAATCAAAGTAAAATTCAACTAGCTTAGGGACTGCATAAATTAATAACTATAAAAACTATTAATAAATTAGTTACAGTTATTGACGGCGTAGTTAATGGCATACAAATATATATATCGAGTACACTTGTTTGAAATGCGGATTAAATGCAGGTGCTCTTGAAGCATTTAAAACGTTATCTAAAGACTTTTATTTACTCAACGATTATACAACATTTATCAGCTGCGCTGTCGGTCGTGTGACAATCAATCAGCATTATTTAAAATACTATAAATTCAATGCAAATCTCATCTGGCACTAAATATTCATGTAAAATTAAACTGCATGTCATAAGCGTTAAATTCAATTTGGGTTTTTACAACAGTTTCAGTTGTTTTTTTGGAATTTTGTTTAATGCATTTGTTTGACAGTTTTTCAGCACTCAATCAGCACTTGTTAGAACTTTTAGTGCAGTTGTCGAGTGCCGAGTAAAATAAACATAAACTGAATATTTTGCAGTATGAAAATGAAATGAAATTTAATAAATGCAGACAAAGCGAGAACGAAAGAGAGCGAGAGAGAGAGAGAGAGATAGTGACAGGCAGCATGACATGCACTTCATAAAACTTTGCTCATATAAATTGAAATTGAAATGAAATGATGATATGTAAGAGAGCGAGTTGACAACAGCGGAAGTTCACGCTATAGCAGTATGTGAGTGTATATGTGTATATATATATATATATGTTGTTTGACTGGTGTGCCTATCAAATACGTAACACAAAGCCGCTCGCTGCCAGTAAAAATTGTTGGCAAAACAACAAGTGGATCACAAGGGTGCAAGTAGGGAAAAGAGGAGAACGTCGGGCAGTTTGGGGCACGGCAAACAACTTAAACTGTCATTGCAAAGTTGGCAGAAAGCGTTTGCTCCTGCTGCTACTACTGCTGGGAGGTATTAAAAAAGTTTTGTTGTGCACAGCACTCGCAGCAATTACGCTCCTACTTATACTCGTCTTTTACGCAAGCAATAAATTTTTGTGCTCTGGACTTTACCTGTACTCAGAGAGAGACAGCGAGTGAGGCTTACAAAATATATGCTGCATACTTTTGGGCTGTCTCTGAAATTGAATGGCTGACAAAGTCGTTAGTTGCACAAGCGACGAACCGCATTTTCGTCTCGTGCAAAATTCAATTAGCTTGCCTCATGCGTAGCTGCAACGCATTCAAGCAGTTGCCACTTGGAATGCCATGTCAGTTTGTAGAATGCTTTGAGAACTATATTCGTGTGTGTGTGTGCTGCATAGCTGCCTCAATTACGCCGAAAATGTCACATTAATTATTGGCATTTATGGGGTTTTCTGGCGCTTTTGATATAATATTGTAGTAGACAAGAGCCCGACAATACTTTATGGCTGCTCAGCCTTTTGTTGTTGCTGCTGCTGCTGCTGCTTCAGCTCTGCTCCTTGTTGTCTTTTCAATTGCTGTGTATGTATGTGTGTGAAGTTCTGTATTAATTGAAATTTGTTTTTGTGTGTCAATTGCACAAAGCTGCTGTGGCTGCAGAAATATGTGTGTTTCTCGCTTCTTCAGTCTGCATTTTGTGCCAATTAAAAGTTAATTTGACAAAGCGAAACATTTCAAATTAATTTTGATATGAACAGAGTTTTAATTTAATTTACATTTGTAGGTAAATTGTCAGACATATGCAATAGAAGACACTAATGAACATACCGAGACAAATATGACAACATTTTACTATATTTTTATTTCTGGTTAAATAAACTAAACTCACATGAATATTTTTATTAAATTTTAATTGAGAAATTTAACTAAATTCAAAATAAAAACTGATAAACTATTTTTAATTTATGTTTAGATTCTTCACTTAGTTAGGAAATTCAAGTGAATATTAGTATCAATTCTTCATAAATAAAATTCCTAATTATTTAGTTACTTGCCATGCACTGAGCCCTTAATTATTTGTAATTCCCCCCAATTGACAATCAAGCGAACAATAAGTTTTGAATGTCAGTGTTTTAATTTAGGTTAAAGAGCCCGTAATTAAGGAAGTCTCTTCGCCAATCACTGTCAGTCCGCCATTTTGCCACTTGACGCCAATTCGTGTAAGTGCGTGTGATGCAATTACTTAATGACAGGTCCATGGCGGGGCAGACAGCCCACAGTCCGTACCACACACCGTTGAGTGGTTAGGCTTAATGCTTGAATAGCCACCTCAATGCTGAATGCAACAAGGCAATGTGGCAACATGGCAGCGCTTCGACTCGACTCGAGTTCGAGCCTTGCCAAATGCCGTTTCGACGTCTACTTATGCCAGTTGTCTGTCAGCAACAGCAGGCGTCGGTCAGGCACACACACACACTCACATACATATACACTTGGAGAAATGCAGCTACTGTGCCTGCTACTTATGCAAATGCTTAGTAGCAGCACGGCTGCCACTTACCACTTGCTGCTTTGCTACTTGCCACTTGACGGCCGTTTGTTGCTCATGTAGAGAAAGTTTGATTACCGCCATGCAGCTAAAGAGTGCAACAGACAGAAGTGTGTGTGTGTGTGGCATAGCATGAAGCTGGTGGCATCACAATTGTGTTGATTGCAGAGTTGACAAGAGGTAGCGGCAGCTAGCAGCACGGCAGGACGACAGCATCTCGCCTTGATCACAATGAAGTGCATGCATGAATATTCTAATCAAATGAGCCAACACAGGCGGTCTGCCAGACAGTCAGACAGACAGACAGTCTGTCACCACACAGCTCGTCGTTGTGAGCCTGAGTCTCTGCTATTGTCACAAGCTGTAAAATTTTTGCATTTGCCAACAACACATGTGCAGGAGAGACTCGAACTCAAACTCAAACTCATACTCAAACCACCTGCAAGTAAGTCACCACATGCTTTGTGTTTTCTTCTTCTGACTGGTTTGGGTTTTGTGGGTAGAAAAGTTTCAAAGTCAGTCGAGTCGAGTCGACTCGTCTCGACCCGCTTCATTCGTTTCGTTTCATTCACTCACTGAAATCGAATTTGCATAATTTAACATGATGGTTGCGCTTATTCCTGTTGCCTGTCAAGGCTTCGTCTCTCTCTCCCCCCTACTGCCGTTTGGCCACCTCTGTTATTGTTGTGCTCATTCTGTAGTTGCTTGCTTGCCTGCTGTTACCTCATCACAACATTTGCCGCCACATGCATCATCATTTGCATACATTTTCTGTTCAGTTCAGTTCGGCAGTGAGTCAGTCAGTCAGTCAACTCGTCCTTTTTTTGCCTTCATCATTACTTGCTTGCGCCGTTTACACATTTGATTTTCCACCCTCCCCCATCCCTAACCATCTAGTACCCCACATACCACATTACTTGACTCGATTTTCTTTGAATATAATTCGCAGCAGCGAGAAAAAATTGACGTTGATGGATTTTGGCACTTACACAGCAGACAAGCGCCCTGTCACTACCGCCCAAAAACACCAAAAACGCCAAATACTTGGTTGCCAGCTAGTCTGACTGACTGAATGACTGCCTGACTGACTGCTTGACTAACTTTGAAGCGCATTTTAATGAAGAATGATATGTTGGCATTGCCATCAGCAGCATACCAGACCATATCAGACCACAACAGCCGCAAGCACACGGGCCACAAGACCGCATTAACTGACAGTTTCCGCGGCTTTGAACTTTTCCCAGTGTCGAAGGGCGACATCGACAAGTTTTCTCTTGTCTCGCGCAAAAAAAACGCAACACCAAAACGAACGAACAACGAAAACGAATCAAAATCGACTTCAAATTTTACTTATTGCTGTTTTGTCATGTTTTCTGCCTTTCTATCTTCTTCTTCTATAGGCTGACAAAAAGAATATAATGTAAAGAACTTGATTTTGCATAAATTTATTGGCTCATCTTTGGAAAATTTGACAGAAATTTGATTTAGCTGTTCGCCGATGATTGGATTAGCGTACAAATAAATGAGCGCCTCGAAATATGCTACATCATAATATACTTTACGCATTTGCAGATTGAATTAGAAGAATGCTTCATATATCATAAGATTTATTTCGATAAGTTTAAAGTTCTATATTAATTTCTCTGACTTAAATTTCAGCCAAATTCTATATCAAAATCGTTGTTATTCCAATGCAAAAAAAAAATATATATATATAGAAAAATATGTTGAAAAAATATCAGAAAAATAAACAATGGCAACTATGCAGTGTCGCTATATAGTGCCACGCCCACTACGTTTTGGGCCAGCTGTTTGCGCTCGCACAGGCGACACACACTCGCCTTTTTATGCATATCAAAATGGCAACAATAAACGGCAACAAAAGAACAACAATAACAAACATTAACATACAACAATAGGCGACGTCGACAGCGGCAGTCAAATGTTGCAAATGTAAGCAAAATAAATATATACATAATACACACACACATACACAATTGGTGTGTTTGTGTGTGTGTGTATGCAAAACCAAAACTTTTGACATAATAAAATGAAATGTTATTGTTAAAAAAGTTACTTGCATATTAAAACAAACGCAACTTTTTCTCCTTCAATTTTTGTTTTCTTCTCCTTTTCCCCGTTATTTATTCTGTGTGTGTGTGTGTATCTGTGTGTTTATTTTCACACACACACACACATATATATACTCTAAAGAATATGCAGAAACATTCACATAAATGCAAATGGGCAGCGTGTGAAGCGAACAACGCTGTGCAAAAAGCAAACAACTTTAATTGAACTGTTTACCCGATTTTTATTTTATATGTACGTTTGTACATCTGCGATTGTATATGTGTGTGTGTGTATGCCACGATATTCTGGCAACACTGTGTGGCAAGCTGTGTAATTGTTATGGTTATGTTTGTGATGATTATTTGGCTCGTTGCACAGCTGCTAAAATGTTGCTCGGCCAGCAATTCTGCTGGCTTTATCAAGTTGCCTGCATAAACAAAACGCTGCTGACAGTAGGAAGAGGGCACAAAAACAAATTCAGTGTGGGGGTAAGCACTCGATGTTGCATGTGGGGCACAGTTGCACGGCGCTCAAAAGTACTTATCGATATACATTGTACCCCAAAGCACAAGATACTCTACAGATAAAAGTTAGTCCAACATTTTCTAATCTAGCTGAGAAAAGTTTAACATAAATATGTATATGTATATATTTTGTATAATACTATAACCTTCGACGATGCAATTTATGCAAAACAAAAGTAAACTTACTTAGACACACTGAAAGAAAAACGGTAATAGAATACAATATGTTTTTTTTTTGTTTTTAGCACTACATTTTAAGAACTAGTATATAAACACGTCAACACAATGAAAACTGGCAAACAACAGATAACGAGCTCAACACCTTACGTATACGTAATATTTAAAAATAAATATATAATATTTATATATGTATATGGTATAAATAGTAGTACATAACAGGTGAAAAACAGCTTGTGGCATTGTACTCACCTTTACTAGCACCGTCCGGACCCCGCAATATGGTGCACTCCTCTATAGTGCCAAATGGATGAAATATTTGTCTAACATCATCTTCGGTTTGTTGTTTGCTGAGCATGCCAACGAACAGCTTGCGATCTAAATGCTCTGTTGTTTTTTTTTTATCGATTTGTTTTTTGTGAATTAAGTTTTAAGTTTTTCATTTGTTTTTTTTTTTTTGAATTTTTAATAGTTTTGTTTTTTTTTTAGTTGTTTGTTGTTGTATCAAAAGAGGCAGCAATATGGAAGAGTGGCATGTGTGTGAAAATCATATGTTTTGTTAAAGCCATAACATTCAAAATATTGCCAATAATGAGCAACGGAAACAAGTGAAAAGTTATCGAATATAATGCCAGAGAAACGTAAATGTAAACGGAAAGTCAAATTATACCGAAAAATCAGGCCACATGAGCGTTACAGTATATATATTTATATTTATATATATATATATATGTGACATATATAAAAAAGATGTAAATGCAACAGAGTTACAAATTACGCAACAGAATGTTTGTAACGAACAAGTAACGAACGCAGCAGGCACATTGAAAAAATTTTGTTTAAGATTTTTTTGTTATATAATTTTTTCAAAAATGTCAACGAGCTCAAGAGTACAGTAAATTAAGATAGAAATTAAAAAGTAAAGCAACAACATTTATTAAATGAAATTTGTTATATATATTTATATTGGTTTTTGGTATTGGTGTTGGTATGAATTTCGACACCAAAGGAGCAAATACAATTACAACATTTATTAATTTGGGGAATATTAGGAAAATTTTGGATTTTCAGAATTGGCAACAATTTGTAATATGCCAAGGAATGTAATTTTGGATTTTTGTTTTTAAATTTTTACGTGTTGCGAGATTTTTGAATTCATTTTTTTTTTTAGATTGAAATTGAAATTGAAAAGCAAAAAATTAAATTTTGTGATAAACGAAAATTATTTGTCAGTTTTCCAATTTTGCCAATTTTGATGTATTTTTTTTTTGTTTTCAATTATGTATATATATATGCATGTAAGTACATATATATATAATTTTTTTTTATATAGAGCACGAACAAGTGTTACATAAAAAGGAAAGAAAAAAAGATAAAAATGGGTGATATTTAGTAAAATTGTCGCACATTTTTTGTTTTTTTTTTTGTTTAACTTACAACTTACAAATGGAAAATGTCTTATGACAATATAACAATTAGCTAAGTATATGTATATATATATATATCGTATAATAAATACACACGCACACTCACACACACATACACACAGAGATACATACGTACATAGAATTGATCACGCACAACAGAGCTACAAGTTAAAATAGACATTAAAAGGTAAATAACAGTTTTAGCCACTACTTGGTGAAAGATTTCATATGTTTTCAATATAGATATAAGATAAAAGATACAGAGCTTAAAATAAAAGTCATTAGTAGCTAGAGAGAGGGGAGCGTATCGTAAGTTTAATTAGGATTAATTAGCTTACGAGTAGGTTACGATTTTGCTACAGTTGTGATTATGAAATCAAAATGACACTTGTACATGAAATGATTCTTAAAAAACAGTGAAAACATATTTTAGAAATATAGTAGGAAGAGCGTAAATCATAAATGATTGATTGTCTTATAATTAATCTTACTTTAAGCTTTTAGTCTTCTTCTGTTTTCTTTCGAATAATTACATGTTTGAGTGTCAACTTTTATAATCAAATCATTAGTAGAATATAATCTATATGTTTGTGTGCTTAACTAACTTGCTAGACTAACGATTGCTTGTCTGAAAATCAATACCAAAGCCCAAAAGGTCTGCAAAGGGCGAAAATCCCTCTCATATTCGCAATGCCAACCTCAATTGAGACTCATATCGAAAATTGAGCGTTCAATTATTGCCAAAACACTTGGCACACAACCACACACAGCTGCTGTTGCCATTACTGTTATCGCGTTAAAGTGGCAAAAGCAATCGAAGTAGAAAATAACTAATACGACACGTTAGCCGGCCGTGCCGACTCACTTGGCCTGCAGGCAATTGTCTTGTGTGTGAGTATATGTGAGTGTAGTGTAAGCCTAATGGCATTTGTGCCCAACTGAACTTAGCTCAACTCAACTCAGACCCAAAACGAGAGGCTAAGCACGTGCAATAAGCCAAACAACGCCACTGGCATGCTAAACAACACCAACACCAATACCAGAGCAGTGGAGAAGCCTAAGAGGTAACGATATGGGGCCAAAAGGGTTGGGTTTCCACTGCCCCAAAGGACGAAAGCTTAATAAAAATGTAAAGCACGTGGCGTACACCCAAAAAGGTAGCTAGGACCAAAAGGTGAAGTAAAAATAGTGCAGCATGCTTTGTACATATGAAATGGCATAGTTCAACTGGCTGTTAACAGTTGCGGCGCCAAAAGGCAGACAATGTAGAAAAAGAAAATGCACACAGCATAAATGAGAAGAGAAACCACTCACACGACACGACACGGACAACGGACAGCGGACAGCCAAGTAAAGCAGGCAAAACAAAAAAGCAAAATAGAAGAAAAAGGATTTGCACAATGTTTAGTCGCCGTCGACGTTGCAGCAATTTTCTACAATTACCAAGGCACAGGTGCTGTGCAGCCGCAGGACAATGACGATGGCAAAAGGACCACGGCATAAAATGCACACAATTTCCCAGTGATTCCTTTTCTCTGTGGATGCCAAGCCAAAGCAAAAGCAGTGAAAATAATATTAAAGGCCATTAGGCTCATATAGACAAGTTAAGTGGCTCTTTTGAGTGTCGACCGTGTCGCAGTTCTTTGCTCGTCATATGTGTGTGTGTTTGTCCTGGCTGGTTTTTAGATTTTATTTTATGCCTCGGCTGTTGCCAAGGCAAAAGAAGTCATTAACGTGTCGTTGTCTTTGATGCTCATGCTTCAGGAGAAGCAGCAGCAGCCAAAAGGAAAAAAAAGAAAACCAAATTAAATTAGTTAACCACATGGCAACTTTTGTCTGTCAGGCAAACATGCCATATACAGAACCTGTGTCTAGAGTTTAGAGTCTAGAGAGCTGAGAGGTGCAGCCGAGAGGCACCACTAATTGTTGCATGTTATGTTTTTTGCTTATCTTTGGGACTAACCCTCAGGCGCAGTCAGCTCGAAATCTGCTGCCCGATCCCTCTCCAGACAAGTAATTGTATTTTAAATGTTAACCAAAAGGTGAAAAAGTCAACCCAGCTATGTCGCGTCTATAAATTATACAAGAAATGCTTGACAAAGACCAGAAAACAAACAAAACCCACAAAAAAGCAAAAAAAACAAAATAAAATCGCTGACAAAGCTCAAAACTCACATCGTTTCTATTTGGCTTTTTTTTTTGTATGTTGTTAGCTTATTTTTGCAGCTGCCTTTTGGTTGAGCACTTTTGCCAATTGACATGTAAATTGACATTTAATGGTTGCTAATGAGCGTCTGAGGATTAGTTGGTATCCAGACCAGACAGTACACATTGGACTTAGAAGAAGTAGAAGCAGCAGCAGCAGAAGACACTGTTATTTGCATAGGTGGTAAGTAGCAGTTAAAGTGAGCATGGGGAATTGAGAAAACTCTGCTTAATTTGGTGGATTAGGGCATGAAGCTACTAATTTGTATGCTTAACTGCTCGACTAGCCTTGGATTTTTGAATTTCTTTGATCAGCAATAATTTGTATTAATTTGTTTAGCCTTTAAGGACTTGCTGCAATATTGCAGCTAATAAATCATTAAGCAAACAAATAAATACTCCATTAATTTTCACAGCTTAGCACAATGTCTAAACTGTCTGTCTGTCTAGAGTTAGTAATCTGACATCTTTGCTTCTAATGCAACCAATTCATATTTTGAAAACTCTTAATCAGATTATGATGGACGGCTGCCAGAATTTTGGGCTAGCTTAAAATGCTATGTAAATATATTTAAGTTATTAATTATTTTGTGGGCATTGCAGCCATAGCAAAGCTGTGCTTTCTAATTACAAATTGAGTCTCGGCTTTTCATCTACTTCAGCTCGAGAATAACATTTGTTTGGCGAAAACTGATTGAAATGGGAGTAGGAATAACACACACACAGACAAACATAGAAATACTCACACAACTCTTAATATATATGTATATGAACATAGATGTAAGTATCTGCTGCTGTTATTGTATCTGTATCTGTATCTTGAACTTGTTTATCTGCAGGCTGCATTTTGTATTCGGTCCATGTTTATTTTGCTATAAATTATTGAAATTGTAATTACTTAGGCAGGAAATGAAGTAATGGGGAGCCATAATATTATTACACAGCATTTTCAACTATGTATATTTTAGGTTTTTGTTTTTTTTTTTTCATTATCCAACAACTAATGCAAGTTTAATTAGAAACATGAAATTTGAATGTCTTTTTGGTGTAGTAAGTAGTAGCAGTAGTGGGGCAGCTCATACTACTCGGTTTTCGGAGTTGTAGTTATTTTTGTGGCCTGCTCTGTATGATTGATGATTAAATGTTACTCAGAACTAAAAGCATACTAATTAATATGTAATTAGTAACTCGCGCGCCACAAACACACTCGTGACATTCATTTGACAGGCAATGAGACTAAATTGAAATGTTTTTCTCTTGGGTTTGGGTATGAGTAAATGGCTTTTAAATTGAAAATTGCATAAATTATATAATGAAGATTTTTCTATCAATTGTGCAACACTGTGAACTGATAGCCAACTTATGTTTATATAGAAATTTGAGACAAATCCTCACTTATAACGGCTGTCTATCAATTTATTCAACTGCCAGAGCATCAAGGCAATTGCTTAGTTTGCTGCAGGCAACAATTGTCTGCAACTCGGGATATATATTTTTATGGCAGGCAAGGAGTGGCAGTCAGGCATACTGGCATCCTGGCAAACTCTGACACAGCCGTCGAGGTGTCAGTATTTATACAGCAAATAAGCTAAATTTTTCCTTTATGACTCCCACAACGGGCAAACACAGTTGGTGGATGAATGCCGGCATCGTCGCCAGACAATTGTGTGGCAATTGTCAAAAGTCTGCCTCATCTCCGCAGTTCCTCACTCTTCGCACCTCGCTGCCCTCTGCACTGACTGACGTTTATATATGACTAGTGATAAGTCAGCCAAGTTGGCCCAAGACGTTGACACCAAGTGCAAGTGGGGTGAAAGGAGGAGGATATGGAAGAGGTGGGGGGCGGCAAAGTTGTTTCGTGTCTCATTTTGCGCTTTGTTGTTTGTGGAATCCTTTGGGTGTCTTTTGGGGCCTTAAAGCGCACAGTTTATTTGTCAGTTTGAAATTTTAGAGTAATAAGCGCAAAGTTGAGCATAGGCTGGGGACACAATGACAGCAAAAGGACTTTTGCAAATGACATGTAAGAGTCGAGGCATATCCTGCAAGGGCCACAACTGAATTCAGAAGTAAATTAGTTAGCATTGGCATGCCGAAAACGGCGCTAAAATGCGCCTAATTGTTAATTAGTGTCAGCGTGAATTAGTATTTACAGCGTAACAGACACACAGAAGGCAGGGAAAGGGAGAGATATAGAGAGAGTGTAGATAGGCCGCTAGGGCCACAGAACACATTTCAATAGCCGCATTTTTAGGCTAAAGTTTTTGTTTGCCAGCACAACGGAAATTGTACAAAAGTCAGCAACAGAGACGGAGACGGACAGAGAGAGAGAGAGAGGGATAGAGATAGAGAAGCCAGTAATACTACGCGCTAAAAGTTTGTCTTCAGCGTCTACACTGTGGTATTGAAGTGTTAATTAATATTGAAAAGGATCAACTTTTGTGTGACTTTGGCTTTGTGTGTGCCAAGCAAATGAAAATTGAAAAGGAATTCAACCAAAGGGAGACAGCGGCAGAGCGAGACCAAAGAAAGGGGTTAATAATATAAGAAATTTCACCAACATTTTCCAAATTCTGTAGCTGCACTTTAATGTGCGAGTTTTTATAATGAAAGCAAAACTAAACATATTAAATGTTGCTCGCATAAGTGTACATTTTGTTTGTATAACTGAAACTTCAACAGCGAATTGCATATTATATAATGAATTCTTAAGTATCAGTCGGGCAGACTGCAGCTTTTTTTTCATTCATGCAGAAACCGAGGCAATAAATATGCAGCGGGCTGTTAAGCTTGCACTGAATGTGGCGATGGAGATGGAGTGGAGATGGAGATGGCGATGACGATGGAGAAGGCAATCTTGACATGCCATTAACATTTCATGTGCACCTTGGCGTTGTCTTTTGCCAGGCACTGTTTGGGCAACCACAGCCACACGGAGTCGGAGTCACAGCCGGCGTTGACTATCACACTAAAAGTCAATATAAAGTAAAATTTTTTTTATGACCCCGGGATTATCATTTTGCGCTGCAGCTTGACATGAAATTGGCTGCACTGTGGGTAACCAGAAATTGGCTATAAAAAAGCAAAGACCGACAACCAAAAGGTGCTCGCATCTCCACATCTCTGCACTCCATCCAACCAACCACGCCTCCCTCATCTACCGATGTTCTATAAAAAAATATAGAAATTTTTATTTTAAGTAGTGACGCGTCAGGGATAATGTTAATGGCACATAGCATTTTCATTTCAAACGTATAAAACTGTCCAATGTCTGTCCACGGGAAATGTTTAAAAAAAAAGAAAAAAACGATGTACGCGAGATGAAAATGAAGGGGAAAACGAGTGCAAAGGAAATGTCAACCCATCGCTTTTCGCTTGGGCTCTTTGTGGCTGTCGCTTTATGTGCGCAGATTTTCCATTTTTATATTATGCTTATATACATATATATATATAGTACATAAGTACATATAATAAGGGGCACACGCGTATCTCTTACGATAAAGTGGAATTTAAAGTTTATGAGCTAGACAGAAGAAGGACTCACTCGCATATGCCGTATGCTTTATAATTATATGACCGGCATTTTTATTTCTTATATATAACTTAACGAATGTTATGTAGCGCTTTGACCCAACCAGTCAAGAAAATGGGGCACAATGCAATGGACTTGTGGACTTGACTGAAATTGTAGATGGCTTGTAATAGGCAATAGAAGAGCACATAAATTCTAGCTATGAGAATGGCCACAGAACTGTTATGAGCATCTTGCTGCAGCTACAGACATTAAACTTGATAAAAGCAAAGTTTTTCACGCATAAACATATATCTAAGATATATTCTGGTTTACAACTTAGCTTGCTGCTAATCCTTTAGCTTCATATAAATCACAACATACGTTATATACAATTATTAAGATTAAAATGAATTTGCTTACGTTTAGAAACTTTGTTTACCGCGCTCAGCTGTGCGTGTGTGTGCTTAACACTTGGAATGCCTTGTTAAGGGTTGCTTTAAATTGTTATTAGATTAGCTTTAAGTAGCACTTATTTGCATTAACACACGTCTTTGGGCGCTTAGTTTGTTAAATGTTCTGATTATAATTGTTATCCCTGTAGTGTAGTTTTGGAGTCTTAAGTATTTAGATACGACACTGGATCAGGTAAATGCTTGTGTAAAGCTAAAGGGAAAAGCTCTATCTACAGTTAGGCACGAAAGCGTTGATCACCGTTCAATGAAACATTTGCACTACGCGGCGTATGTGTAATAATCACCAAATATTTACTCTACTCTTTCGTTTGAAGTAGTTTTGTAGTTTTCAAGTTTAACTCTAAATATCAGTTAGATTTGTATTTTGTTTGATATTGTTGACATATTCCAAGTAAATGTCGTTGATTGCATCCATTTTGCATCTCAGCTTCGGTATTTAATTCAATGCCGCCAATTCGCTGTCACTTGCCACGCCGCGTGCTAAAATGTTGTTAGATTTTTTCGAGTTTTGTGTTGCAAGTAGTTTTATATTTGTTTGTTTTTTTTTTTTTTTTTTTTTGTGTTATTTGATTTTTGACGTTTGCGAAAAAAGAGAGAAAAAAGAAAGAGAAAAAGAAGGAATAAATAAAATTTTTATAATCTCTGTTGTTGTTTTGATTTATTTTTAATGTTTCTTTTTTTGTTTTTTTTTTTTTGAGTGGGTGTAGTAAAATGTTGTTTGCTTATTTTTAATTAATTGTTGAAGATTTTTCTTTTGTTTTTGTTTGCACTACAGACAAATTCCAAACAACTTAAAATGTTTACGTGTCATAACAATAACAAATTGCATTTAATTTTCATTTTTAATTGGGGTAAATAGAGCACAACATTGAGCATAAAGTTTTGCATTGTCTTGCTAATAAGTATTATATATATTTATCGATTTTCATTTTCAACATTTTATCATTTTTCATAAATATGCAAGTATGTATATATGTTTTGTTTACGCACAACATCAAGGAAACAACAACACTGAGATATATAAAAACTTTATTGTAATATTTAAAAAAATAATAGAAGAAACACAAAAGCTTGACTTTGGTGTTAATGAAAACGTAAAGTAATATTGATAAGTTTTTTTAGAGAAAGTTTTGAAAGACAGTTGTTTGAGAAGCATCAAAGTTCAATAGATGATAGAACGAATTGCATATGCAGATTACGCACGAAATTTATATATAAATGAATAGATATATAGTTTATATTTAAATTACACGACAACAACACACGGCATATAATAATAAAAAAATATATATGTGTATATATAAAATTTATTAGCTAAAATACTTATATATGATACGTACGTAACTAAGTAATCTTTATGATAAATATATATTACAGACAGTTTGTTGAAATTTATTGCATTTATCATGATTTTGATGCGTAACAATAATAATTAGAATTAAAGTCTCTGCTAAACCGCTTCACTAACTTGCATAAATCCTATAACTAATTGAAAATATATTGCCTGGCTAAACAAATAACTCAAACTACTCACAAATCAATGCATAAAACACCTCAACACCTTGACAGCAAATGCCACAAACAAACAAATGAACCGATGAACAACAACAACAGCAACAACAATAACAGCAAACTACATATAACAACCTCAAGTCAGACGTCAATCAAATTGCGAGGCAAGTTGAGAAAATGCTTCAATAAACATGTCTTACATAAAACATTTTAATTAAATTATATTTTATATGTGCTGCCATGTGTGCTCTAGTATGCGAGTGTATGAGTCTCTGTGTGTGTGTGTCTGTGTAATATTTATCAATTTTGCAGAGTAGGGTGGCAAAAACAACAGTCATCACAATAACCATACGTCTTCGTCTAGCCCGACTCACACTGAAGTAAACAAAAGTGTTTTAGCGCTCTCAATGCACATCATTCATTTACGCGCACACACACACACACAGGAAAGGGTAGAAAGGGTTGAGGGAGAAAAGGGAGAAATAGAAAGAGAGAAAAAGAAGAGAGAGTGGAAGAATGTATGAGTCTTGTAAGCAGAATGACACTGATTGCAAAGTTTCTTAAATGCATTGGATTAATCCCAGTACTAGAGCAAGCAATAAGAAATTCTATGCTTCATTTTCAGCCAGTGTCATTGCTGTGGGCAAAGCCAATGCTCTACTTTAATTTAATTTTTGTGGTTGTTGCTGTTGTTGTTTATTTTGTTTGCTCGTTGCGCGCAATTAATTGAACTTGCAGCACATGCCACAGCCGTTGCTGCCTCAGCCTCAGCTTCAGCCTCTGCCTCAGTTGCAGACTATTGACAGCCTTCAGGGTGTGGTGTGTTCTGTTGTGTTGTGTTGTGGTGTGGCTTGGTAGTTAGATGGAAAAGGCAGCAGCAACGGAAAGAGAGTTTTGGTTGAGTCGATGAACACTTAAGCCGCACTCAATGCAGCCACAGTTGATGTCGCTCTGCTCGTTTACCCGTTACGCTTTTTGGAATTTAACTAAGACAAACACCACAACGATAACAACAGAGTAACAAGAGAAACAACAGCAACAACAGTCAAAACAACAACAACAGCAACAGCTACAACTACAACTACAACTAGAACTACACTAACAACTTGTATAGTTTGTTGCCTTTTCTCTACATTTTCTACTGTTTTCTCTATGAGAGAGAGAAAACGCTTGCGGGTCTTATGTTGGCTTAGCAGGAAACTTGTCTAAGCTTGGGCCAACTACAAAACTGTAGACCAGAGACAGAGCAAAATGCTGAGAGGGGTAAACGAGAGGGGTAACTGTCGGGTTTTAGCAATTACAATTACGCAGCACAGAGAACAAAAACGGAAATAACATAGAACAGAGAGCAGAGCAGAACAAGTGCCCTGAGTAGAAGATGGCTACAGTAAGTAGTAATGGCTAACAAAGTAGTCAAAACACTTAGCAATATAACGGACATTTAAGCAAGTGACAAAAGAAAAATGAAGCTAGATTTGCTAGTTATTAAAATTATATAGATTAATTAGTTCAATAAGGTGAGTAAATAGCTAGAGATCTTAGACTTTAACAGCTTGTTTACTATACCTTTAGCTTTAAATTCTACTTATATAAACGCCTCCTACAGCCTCAAGCAGACTTTGTGGTCAAGATTTAGAGTTGCTTCGACCTAAGTAGTTGTGAATGCTGCCTAGCCTCTAAAACATATTGCACAATTACTTGGCACACACACACACACAAAATATATAGCTAAGAAAATTTATGTTATTGTTTGTCTGGCAACGCGGTATGGCGAACAGTGCTTGTACGAAGGACTAGAACTACCTTTCAAGGCAAAAGGACTTCAATATTATTTGCACATATATACATATATATACTATATATTTTTTGTTTGTCTGAACATGTACACACGTGTGTGTGTGTGTGTGTGTGTTGCAACATTTTATTTATCGCAGTGGCCATAAAATGCACGCTGGGGGCATTTGTAGCAATTTTCAGACACACACAACAATGGCAACAGTTCTGCCAGTTCAACCTTAACCACTCCCCCTTCCCCTCCCCTTTCCTGCACCGTCCCCACTCTACACAAGCATTCTTAGTCAGGTTAAAATATTACAACATCATGCTTAAAAGTCACGTTTAAACGCTGACGACGTCGGCGCCGAAAGATTATTGCATTTTACAGTCTCATTCCAATGCTGCCTCACTAGCCTGCTATCTCTTTCTGTTGCTCGTTGCACACCTGAGTCACAAACACACACACAAGCACAGAATCACAAACAGACGTAGTTCATTTCAGTCAGACGACGTCGACGTTGACGTCAGCGTCAGCGTCTGCGCCTGTCTGTATGCTATGCCAAATAAGTAATAGTGTTGCAACGTGCCTGCCGCATTTTATTTCCTTTTTGACTGCCAAAAGAGTGAGTGAAAAAGTAAGACAGAGCGAGAGAGAGAGACAGAGAGAGATGGCAAGAGTAAGCGGTTGTGCTGCTATCCATTGATTGTATAATTCTTGTGTTACGAGTGAAAATTTTATACTTGATGTCTGATTGAATTGAATTGATGGTGAGTGCCTGCCTGCCCGATTCCATGCCCGATTCCGTATTCGATTCTATCTGTATGTCTCTGCTCGTTTTTGGCTTTTGCGGTTACGAAACCAATTTATTCGGTTTGTGTACACCTGTGTCTGTGTGTGTGTGTGTGGGTGAGTGTGTGCGAATATGTGCAATGTTGTTATTTATTTTAAGCAGTGATGAGTACAGGTAGCGCCAACAACAACTCAGCTCAGCACAGCTCACAAATCCTTGAAAGCCACAAATGATTTCAAAAGATGAAAAGCGATTTTTTCTACACACACGCAAGAGCAAAAGAGATAGAAAAGAAAGATAGAAGAAAAAACTTGTAATCTACAGATAAAAATATATATATATATTTGTATTCGTGTGTCGACAATTATATAAAATTGTAAAACTATAATTGATTTACGAGAGATTGAAAGAAAGAAAAAATATAAATTCTAAGCTCAGTTTAAAATATGCATACGATGCACATATAAAACGTTTTTAGTGTCAGTAAAAACTGCACTTAGTCTTGTCTTAGCCTAAATTTTTATTTTTGGACACATTCTAAGACAGAAAACTGCAGAAGTATTATGCGGAAATCCCTTAAAAATATTAAAATTCTAAAAATTTAATACAAATTTCTTTACGGAAATAACTTCTTAAGTCTTTCGTTTTCAAATCACGTAAGCATTGCCAATGTTGTTGTTGATTTCCCAGAACTGAACTCAATTTTACTTTAATAAATATTTCAATATGTAGTATTTGAAAGACAAGTCAAGACACACACACACACACACACCAATACACCATGGCTTATAAATACACTCAGATGTAGGCCTTTTGTGAATGGCTGAGCCAAAGTAGCTCAGCGCTGCCCCGTTGCCCTTCTGTCCTTCTACCGTCTATCGCTGTCGGTGTCGCTGTCTGCTTGTCACACGCCGTTGTGCCATTGTAAATGGAGTCAAGAAAGCAAAAGTCACTTTTTCAATTTTCAAAATTAAAAAAAAATTCTACGCACACACGAGTAAATCACTAAGTTACTGTGTCGCATTGATAAACCCTTATCAAGTGGGGTTTTTTTCGGCGCAACAGCACACACACAGACACATATTCCTACGTAGACTCACGCACACTGTGAAACACGTTGACACATTGTCACAGGGCTACAAAAAAAGTCACTAAACGAAATGCAGAGACCTTTCTGACAAGGGTGAGCTGAGGCGGCGGCAGCAATGCCAGCAATGGCGGCGGTGGCGAAGACGCCAAAAAGCATTGCCTACTTTTCGGCGTGAATTTAAAAAGGCTGCCAGTGCGTAAGTGAATGGGCGGGGAAATGATGGGAGGTGTTTTTGGGGCGGGGGAGAGTGGCAGTTAGGGGTTTCTGTTATGTAGCGCGCATATTAAAATCTATAAAATATGCTCGTGACTGCTTTACGACTTGAAAGCTCAAAGCTAAGAGCAAAACCAGAAGCGGGCAACCAGCAAAAAGTTCAATATTTGTAAATCTTTTCCTCATACGCTAGCACTCTCGGTCTCTCTTTCGCTCTCTCTCTCTCTTTCTCTCTCTCTCTCTCTCTCTCTTTCTTTCGCTCATCTTTTTCTCTTACCCACTCCAGGGTTGAGCTCGTTCTTTATGGGTTAATGGTGCGAAAACGTGACTTAATGTTCGTGTGTAAAATTTGTGTTTCTTTTTTTTCTCTCTCTTTCGTTTCATTTCTTTTTGCTTCTTCATAAGAGTTATGTGCGGGTGCGTACAGGAGTGTGTGAATTGCGGGGTATGGGGCAGGCAGGGCGTAATGGAGAGTCACAGCTGTTGTGCAAAGGTCAAAGCAATTTGAGGCGCCCCTCGTAAGGCGATGGCTTTTAATAGAAATGTCAGACAATTGGGTGCCAAAGCAAGTCTACAGCTTTAAAGTCAGCAAGTAAAGCTTACGTAAATTGATAAAGCTGGAGAATGAAAATGAAAAGCAAAGGGAAGACGAGCAAAGGGAGAGTGAGAGAACCGAGTAAGATACGGGAAATAGAGTATAAGTGGAAAGATAGAAAGGATACGTTTGAGCACATGTTCAAATCTGTAGTGTAGTGTGCAATCGATTTTCTAAGTATTGTAAATTGTCTAATGAAACTTCATAGCCTTTTTTTATATTATACAGAATTAATTTCAATAAAATTTTATTATTTTTAGCTATAAGTATTCAAAGTATTTAATTTAATACCTACTTTTCGTTCTGCTTATTTTTTTAATATTTATTCCACATGTTTTACTTTTATTTATTGCGAATTATTTTAATTGCACAACTTTTTCCAAGCTTTTGCAGCTTTCTAGTCCCACTCTAAACCTCCTTCATTAATTGCTCTACATTTATTTGGCAACTCAGTTGATTATCCAAAAATTACCTCAAAACGGAGATGAATATTTTTGTTGGCCCTGAAGCATTTAAAAATTTCATTAACTCACTTGGCTCGCCAAGCGTCATTTAATTATCTCTCTCACTGTGTGTGTGTGTGTGTTTTAGCATAAATGACAAATCCTTATGCTAAATATGCTTAATGCAACACACACATAGAAGCACACACACACACACAGGCACAGCTTACAACGTGCTGTACATATGCTTAATGAAGCTTATAACTCTCGCCGTCTCGCTGCTTGTTCTATCCTTCTCACTCTCTCTCTCTCTCTCTTTCGTCTCTCGTCTGTTCCCCCTGTTGCCTCCACACATGCAACACGTACACGTTCTGACAATCCTGGCAACAGGCAGCATATGCCAAGCACGAAGGCCCGCCAGGCAAAATAATTATAAAGCGCTCACAGCGGAAGCTGCAACGGAAATGTTACCTGCAAAGCACGTGCAGGTCAAAGCGGGAGAAAGGGAGAGCAAGAGAGTGAGTGAGAGAGACTGAGCTGACTGTTCGGGTGCAAATTCTAGCACTGGCTGCGTTTAGTTTAGCATAATGACAGGCATAGCATAGAGGGCAATCTCAAAACCTGCCACCAATTTCAGTTCCAACTCTCGACTCTGCCACATGCCACATGGCAGCCACTAAACCAAAGCCACATTAGCTCGGCAGCAAATGTGGCAAAGCGTGTTAATAACTCACTCCATGTGTGTGTGTGTGTGTGCACTCTCTGCACTTGGGGGCACATGCATTTAAGTTTTGGGATTTCATAATAAACTTGCGCCAGTACTAGTAGTGACTGAGTCTCTGAGTGTGTGTGTGTGTGACTGTGGCAAGTTTGTCGTCATCATCTTGGCGCGTAATGGAGCGTGCTCCATGTTGCAGCTAAATGCTGAAAGCTAAAAGCTACAGGCTGAGTGTGCCACAACCCAAACTGCATATATATTTTCATGTATAATGCATAAATTCGTTTCATCACAGCAGCTGAGAGCTGAGAGTTCTCTTCTCCAGACGAAGATAGCTCTCGGTTCCTTAACTCGACTTTGCCCTCGTCTTGGGCCTAATTTGTTGCATAATTAAGCGTGTAGTCGTCTGTGCAGTAATGCAACCATTTTCCTTCTTATTTTCCTCTGTTTTTCTTGTTACCAAGTTTTGTTTAGGTAATGCGAGCATATTTAGAAGCAGCAGCACATGTTTGTCTGTAATGCAATTTTGCTTTAACTTTATTTAATAGAAGATGAAGAAAATGGGCTCAAGTAGGACAAAACTATCTAAAAAATATTACAATTCGTATTTATAAATAATACACTCGTAGGCATAAATATTTAGACAACACTTAAAGTTAAATCTACTTCAAATTAAAACTTACTGCAAAAGAAGTTTGGTATCAATGGATAGGTCACTTCAATTCCGTTTTAATAACACAAAATTTTTCTTAACCCATTGAGTACTCGTGGAATATTTTCAATTCTTGCAAAGGTCTACTTTTTAAACTTTTTCCCCCGGGCAAAATCAAAAAATGTTTGAATGCAAAAAGATTCTCCAAAAGAATCTATTAGTGATGGAAAAAAAAATTTTTCAAAAATCTCTTTGCAAGTATTTTTTATGATTTTTTGAAAATTGATATTTAACCCATTTTTACCTACTTTTCATCAAAATAGTCACTTTTGGCACATTTCAAAAAATCATAAAAAATACTTGCAAAGAGATTTTTGAAAAATTTTTTTTTCCATCACTAATAGATTCTTTTGGAGAATCTTTTTGCATTCAAACATTTTTTGATTTTGCCCGGGGGAAAAAGTTTAAAAAGTAGACCTTTGCAAGAATTGAAAATATTCCACGAGTACTCAATGGGTTAAGAAAAATTTTGTGTTATTAAAACGGAATTGAAGTGACCTATCCATTGATACCAAACTTCTTTTGCAGTAAGTTTTAATTTGAAGTAGATTTAACTTTAAGTGTTGTCTAAATATTTATGCCTACGAGTGTACATTGATATATAATTAATTTCAAAAGCTACTCATCAACATATTTTTGTATTGAAGTTAATTCTATTTAACAACTTGGATTCACTTTTTCAGTGTCTAATAAAGGTTTTCATCAAGAAATTATTAAAATTCGTTGATAAATTACAAAAAGAAGTTAACAAAACTTGGAAAAGGCATTTAGTTAGTTCTTTCTAAGATATTTTAATTATATTTTGCTTGCACTGCGTATTATTTAAAACATTTTAATACAATTAGAATGATTTTTGGTACATGTTTCTCGTCGGATTTGAACTCGGTTCCTATACACTAGCTGTTCTATTTGTATATAATGATTTAATAGAGATTTTCCGTCACAGTATTACATGGTGGATTGGTTTAGACATTATATAAGTAAGACCCTTTTAAATAGCGAATTAATGTATTTTTATACTCCAACAAATCCTTGCCCAACTCAATTTTGTGACATCTCTTGACCAAATCTATCTTAACTATTTATTTATTTATTTAATTTCAGTTAATTGTAATTAAAATTGATATAAAAAGGGCTTTGAATTATGCACAATTTAAATTTTAATTGAAAAGTTTGAAAAATTAGCCATCTTTACTTAAACAAGGATTGGGTTGTCTACTGATTTCTGTTCTAATTTCGATTAGCAAACTTTATTAACCCAATCAGCAACTCGGAGATACATCTACTTTACCAATACCATAAAATTGAGTATACATTAAAGTCCCAAAAAAAAACTTTGTTTAGCTAAACTTGTTAACGCACATAAAGCGCCAAACTTGTCGACCTATCACGATTTGGCCCCAACTCTCCCTTCAAGCTCCCTCACACACTTTTCCTTTGCTGCTGTCACTGTTTCTATTTCTATGCTTTTGTTAACATGACGCCACAGAAAGCTAACACACACACATGAAGAAAGACAATGTTATACATGAAAACCGCAGCACACCTTTAACGCAACCACAATGTGTGTATATGTAAGGGTGTGTGTGTGTGTGTATTGTGTGTATCCTTCATTATTATTATTGTTGTTGTTATTCGTTCTTCCTGTGCTCGTCACTCGGCACATACGAGTATTATTTTTGTCGCATTGTTTGCTTCTCCTTCCGCTTGTCGACGCCATTGTTGTTAGTCTTTTCTCTTTCCGTTTCTGTTTTTTTTTATTTGCTTTTTTTTTTTGACAGCGTCTCTTCGTTTCTCTGTTTTTGATTAAGCTTCGTTGTTGTAGTTTCCATTGTTGTTGCTGCTGCTGCTGCTGTAGTTCTTCGATTTTGGTCACTAATGAGCAGCGCTAAAAGCGCAGCAAAACTTGAGAAAGGCGTCACGAAAGGTGGGCGGACTGGGCGGACCGAGCTGAGGGTAAACATTGTATTTTATTTGTGTTTACGTTTTTAACAGCTTTGACAGGCTGCTGTTATCCTTTGCCAACACACATACACCCACACACAGAGGTAGAGAGAGATAGAGATAGATATATGTATGGACATTGACAGACTGCCAGGCATTGTTAGCACAGATTTAGGTCAATATGTATTCGGTCAGCTAGCGAGTAGCTCATTGGCTTTGGCCTTTTCCGTGTGCCTTCGCATTGACAGCATTTTTCATTTGCCTAATGAATTCAATTATTTATTTACCTTGAGTTATTTCTTTAGTCATTTCTCTTTACCTCTGCCCTCCCTTTCCTTCCATGCCTTACCTACCCATTTACAGTCCCTGTTCTTAGCCTGTCTACTGATTTGATTTTGCGTGCCAGAGTTTATTTAATTTGATATGGCAGAACGAGACTTGGCTGGCAGAAGACTGCCAAGTCGGCATTTCTAATTAATTCAGTACAAATTACATGGCATTGCCTTTGGCGGAATGGGTCAGAGGGGTAATGGAGTTGGAGGAGGGGAGAGTATTGGGTAAAATAAAAATGGAAATTTAATTAATGTAAAAGCTTATATAATTGGAAATTGAAGTCTAATTAAAAGTGTGCGACAGCACACAACGAGCCTGCAGTCAATTGCATGCAACTGACATCGTTTCAAGCGCAAAATTAATTAACACTCTCCAACACACACACACACACACCAGCAAACACACACCCAACTGCACAAAAGTATACAATTTAATTTTGTGCCGTGTTAAAAATCGCGCTGCAAATTATTAACAACAAATAAACAATCATAATTTGAATATTTGTAAATACACAAAACACACAAATACACAAACACACATAATTTTATAAAGTGACAATAACCGAATAATAAACTAATTAAATCAACAGTTGCTGCAAAAAGCTTTTGTACCGTCTTTGTCTCTTGCAAACTCCAGCGACTCTCCAACCCGCAAAACTGCATTATAATTTGACAGTTTAATTGGATTTCTATACCCTGTAGCCAAATATATATGGCCTGAATGTTAATGACAGGCAAAAGTATACAGTTATATGTATATATATATATATATATATATCTATATATACATATACTCACAACTATTCAAAGCTAAAGTCATTTATTGTGGTTTGTATTTAACAGGGTCTCTGTAAAGCTAAGGTCTGCAAAGATTGAGAATCTACCGACTTGCTGAGTAGTTTATTTAGTTTTATCTTATACTATTAAATCACATAATAACTAAAATTATTAATTTTTATATTTTAGACCTATCAACATCGAAATTCCAAAACGAACCTATACAACTAACGACTGCAGCATCAGCTAAAAATTCAACTAAGTCAAAATAAACTCATTTACTGTCAAGTAATTCTTCATTACATATTATATATAATTTATTATATTTAAACTGTTTTAAGTTTAAATAAATTTACATTTCATATATATTTAGTTAGCACTGAAGTTATTTACCAAGTTAATAAATATACATAATAAAACTTACTGTGAGCTTAGTTTTCTATTTGAAAAAAATTGCAAATAGCCAAAAAAGACACTTACCTAAAAAAAGAATAAAGAGAGGAAACATAATTAGTTAAAATTTTACTTTAATTATATATGTTATTTGCATAAAAAGTACAAGTTAGTTATAATAGTTTACTACAATTATATGCTATGCCAAGTTATTGATATCTGTGCCAATTCACGCTGAAATTCTTAACGTTATTTGTATTTATGCAACGTGTTGCTGATTGAGTTGCCGCACAGTCAATCCAACACTCCACACATACCGCACACCCCCAGAACACACACCCAGAGCACACACACTATACATACTGAAATAAAAAAAAAATAATATTTGCTGTGTGTAAATGCCACACGTTTATAGGTAACAAAATTTGTTTTATTTCATTATTTATTTTCACGTTGATCCCTTTTTTGGTTGGTTTTGTTTGGTCTGAGTATATCAATCCAGTGTTGAGTTTTCGCTCGTCAAACTGCCAGTGTTTTTTGGTGCCAGTGCCTGGGCTTTTCAATTTCACATATAACAAATATTTTTTATGTTTTCCTCGCTTTCCATTCTTTCCCTTTCTCTTTGTTTCTCTCTCTCTCTCTCTCTCTCTCTCCCATCCTCACGCTGCTGCTCCTCTTCATCATATCGTTTTCTCTCCCTTAACTGTGAGTGTGTTTTTTATGCCATATTTTACATGCAAATCGAATTTTCCTCAATTTTAATTGGATTTTTGATTGGTTATACTTGTGTTTATATACGCACAACTCGCTGGCTATATTGAACCCCTCTATGTGCTCTGTATTTATTTGTTTTCCCCCAATACTATATAGTATATATATATACAAATTTGTGTAGATCAATCCAGCAGAAACAACAAGTTTTGTTTTTTATATTTATATGCTATTATTTGTATTTGGTTAGTTAGTTACATGTCATAAGCTAACAACTTGTTATAAAAGCAAAAGTAGTGTTTAAGGCAACATGATGAAGAGTTTTAGAATTTCTGTATTATTTTCTATAATTTATTTTTATACTTTTTATGTAGCAAATGTGACAGCAAGTGCAGCTGCTGCCTTTGCCGCTGTTAATTTGTAAACACACTCAGGCAATTTGTCGAAAGTTTTAATTGAAGACGACACGGCAAATGTCTATATTCGCATTGAAACAATTTCCCATTCCCCAGACTCAAATACTCAAATACTTGCATGTCTCAGTGGGCGCGTTGCTATATGTTAATTTTAAACACGCTTTTGAGTTGCCTCGCGGGCATTACCAAAATGCTGAAACCCGCATCTCACAACTCGCTACACAATTTCCAACTCCATTTTTGGCCACGTAGTTTGCCTTGTAATTACAATTGAGACCATGGCCACAATGATTATAATTATGTTTTATATTGTCATTTGGTGTGTGGCAAGTGGGACTGTCAACTTTGTAAACTCAGAATCAGAGTGGCATTAAAGTAGCTACAGGTAACCAACTTGAATTCAAAATAAATCATTTTCCGTTGTTTCCTGGCAACAGGAACTCCCCTCTCGGTTTCGCTGAGTGTGTCTATCAAGGACTTATGCTGATTAGTAAAAAGCGTCACAGTAAATTTGGAAAATGCCTCTCTCACTTAGCAACCCCGAAAGCACTGAAATTGTGAATTGTGTAGAACTCAGGCAGTCGGAATGATTTATGCAATGAGCTCAAAAAGATGAAAGTTGTACATTTTCATATTTTAATTGCTTTGCTCTCTTAATACTTTTGGGACAGGCTGTGTGTGTGTGTGTGTTTGCATTTTATAATACTCTTCTTGTTTCCCTCTATATATATTTCTTTTTTGTCATTATTATTATTTATTTTATTTTGCGTTTTTACAAGTATATATTTTGGTTACGCTTCTATGCGTCTTTTGAAGTGCCAGGCACAGGCGAAGTGCCTCAAAGCTTGACTGGGATTTGCCTTATATATACGTAGTTAATGTAAATGTTTGCCGAGAAAATTTTACTAATTTTATAACAAGTTGCGGTTTGTGTTTTCTTGGCTACGTTTTCAGTTTCTGTTTCAGTTTTTCCTCCCCCCGTTCTCCACACTGAGTTTACTTTGTGGCATAGTAGATTTTGTAAGTATTTCGCATTTATAATTTATGGCTTTATATTTGTCAATGGCATTATTATTTCACATTTTTATGTGTGCACCGGGGCTACCTTTTTGGGCCAGTATTTATGGCATATTTAGCGTTTTGTCAGAAAGTAGGTTTATGGTGTGTCAGGCAAATTGTTGAGATATTGGTCGGACAAGCGGAAGGAGGCACACAAAACGGAAATGGTTTTTTTTCTTGGCAACTTTTAGGGTGTTTTTATTGTTCAAGATTTCGCAGCTGTTAATGCTGAAAGTTATTAAAAAGATTCTACAGCAACTGAAAATTATTTCAATAGTTGAATTTAAAGAGAGCAACTGAAAATCATTAGATCCTTGAACCGAAACATAACTCATAATTCCCCAGGCATGCTTTAACTGCTACAGTTCTGGACAGTTCTCGACCATATTCCACATATATGCAATTTGCCTCTAATTATGCGCAAAATTTCTAACTCAAGGGCTCTAAGCAATTAGCACACAGCACACAGTACACACAGAGCTATTGCTAACCCCGGAGCTGTTATGCCCACATTCTCCCATGATCCCTAACCCCTGACCCGTTGCCTCAAGTAATTTACATTGAAATTAAACAAAAACTAGATGTGTGTGTGTTTGTGTGTATATTTTCATATGCATGTGGCCAACATTAATGCAACAAATTATGTTTAGAGCGGCGCCTTTTGCCACCGCCGCCGACGCAGTGGAAAAACTCCAAATGAAAATAAACCGCAACATTTTTCATTTGCGCAAAATAAAGAAATAGCAGCAGCAACAGCAGTGGCACGAGGCATGTGGTAAGTGGCAAGTGGCAACGAGACAACCAACTGGAAACATTGGCGGACTATCACACGGGAGCAATATAACCGGTTTGTATGCCACAAAAGCAATTTTATGATTATAACAGCCGAGGCTCGGTCGAGTCCGGAACGGAAAGTAGCGGGTATGATTCCAGGGTACCGTAGTCATGTTCTGCGGGTGCGGGGAGCGAGCGTTGTGCAATTAGGCGCCATAAAAATGGCAGCTTGCCCCCAAATGGGCGTGGCCAGGGCAGGGTAGGGTGTACGGTGTTCTCGGGATCGGGGCCTCAGCGTCATGTTGTTTGCCTTCTTGTCTTTCATTGTTTTTTATAAACATTTTTTGTTCTTGTTGTTGTGTTTTGTTGATCCGCAACCCGCACACGGCAGTATTTTTAATTTAAAATCCACAACGAAACGTGAAACGCCGTAGAAAAAAAAATGATGCGCGTGAAAATTGCGGTCAGGGAAATGCTTCAAAAAAAAAGACAGAGAAAGAGAGAAGTGTGTGTGTGTGCGGCATACAATCTTAATATTATAACATTGAAATATACCCAATATAGTTAGAAAGAAAGGCTACACTTTCATTACTATCAAGGGAGTTGTTTCCAAAACATTTTAAAGGGTTGCAAAGTAGCTAAGAAGTCGGAGAATGTTTTGTTAAAAGTAAATTTAAAGCAGTTCATTGTTCCAAATAATGTTATAATAATATAATTTAAATACATTTAATTCATAGTAGTAGATTGTTCTTCTTAAACTTTGCAATATTTGTGCACTGTGCTCATAAATTTCTCTATCAAATTGGCATACCCCTACTACTACTACTATAGGGTTAGTCCACCGAACTTCATGCTAAATTTAGCATACAACTTTCAGTAGTCCGCAAACCACATTAACGCAAACCCATTTGGTTGGGGTTAAATTATGGTTATTGTTTATGGTAAGAACACGGCAAAGGTTGCTTCATTTTTGGACTTGACTGTGTGCGGTATCTACACCTCTCTTTTGCGCTCTTTTGTGCTCTTTTCTGTGTACTATTTAGCGAAATTTATTTACATTATATTGCGAGTGAAGGAGGCAAGTCAAGTTATATAGAAATTTATGAGCTTTATAGTAGTGGCATGCCATTTCATTCTGTCCGCCGTTGGCGTTGCTTAAAAGTCCCCTGAGATGTAATCAATTACTTAATGCTATAGCAGCAACAGTATTCCCTTCCACCCACTCCCCTGTATCTCTCGAGGAGGACTAGAGGCAAACAAAAGCCATTACGTTGGAAACTTTTCAATGAAGCGCGCGTTCGTCAGTCGAACGAAGCCGTTGACTATTAGCTGCCTGCTGGGTATGTCTGTCAGCCACTGTCTGTCTGTCCGTCCGTCTGTCTGTCGGTCTGTCTCTCTGTCTGTTCGTCCCACTGTCTGTGCTATACCCTTGCTGGGGCATTGGCTCAGCTGATGTATTATTATGGCCCTGCAGCTTGCTCGGTTTGTGGATCGGACTCCAGTTTGGGTTCGGAAACCTGCCTGTTATTAATATTGTTTTTTACCGGGTAGCTAATACTACTACTGACGAATCCCCTAGCGCATTACGTGCTGTAGGTAAGCAGGCAGCATGTCATCAAAACACGCCCACTTGAATTCTGAATGGGGTCTCTGTGGCAGTTGCTTCCGTTTTTTTTTTTCTGTTTTTCGTTTTTTGAGCCTGTGAGTTTACAGTAAAATAAATATTGAAGTGGACCTGGGGAAGTCACTTGAACATTTCTTGGCACGTAAAAGACATCATAATTAGCCGTGCCCTGAAATTAGAGCAAAGGACAAAAAACCTGGAAATAAACCTTAATGTTTTAGCTACGGTAGCATCGTCTTATCCCTTTTGTAGGGTATAGAGTATACAAGACGAGACAATATCCTGAGCAAGCCAAAACTTGCAATAGGCCAATTTCCGTGTCATAAAACTTGAAAGCTTTTCAGAGCTGCCCAAAAACAATTTGCATGCGAAATTCAATTTGATACGAAATGAATTTGATGGCAAACTACGGGGCAAAGCATCTCCACACAGTCTGTGACAAAAGTTTATGGCCTGAAACACACACTCACACACAGATCCACATTTGAAAGTCAGACAAAAGCCATGACCAGGTAACTCTATGGAGTTTTTAGCAGTTGTCAGCTAATTGGGTCAGCACAAGGACTTTGCTGTCAAAGGAGTTTTGCAGTTTTGCAGTTTTGGAGTTTTTAAAGAGTTTTAAAGTCTAGAAAAGTGCTAAACAAACTAAAGTCTAAAGAGTTCAATAATATTTACCATTGCGTTAAAAACAAAAGAGCGCAAAGTTTTGTGTTACCAAACGACGGGGGCAAAGGAGTCTGGAACTCATGTAAACATTTTGTATAAAATTTATTTTAGCCATGGCTAGATGGCTAGCTGGCCAAATCTAGCTACAGACGTCGCCGGCTGGCTGTCAATGGCTTTTTGTCGCCGCAACACCCGTAGAATTTTGTGTAATTTGACCCAAAGCAAATGTAAATAGAACTCCGACAACGATGTTGGTGTTGTTGCCCAGCTGAAAGGGCGTTAAATTGTATAACTTAATGAAACGCCAAGCCAGCAGCTGCTGGCCAGAAACCAGTCAAAGCAAACCGATTCAATACCCAAACCCGGCTAGAAAAAAAACCCACAAACCGAAGAGCAGGAGCAAACCCACTACCCGAGTAGTAGACTAGAGCTAACCAGAAAACCAACAGCAAGCAAACCAAACGATAAAGTCAAAAAGTAAGGGGCAAACATGGTGAGAAACAGAGTGAGATACAGAAAGAGAGAGAGAGAGAGAGAGAGAGAGAGAGAAGGATGGAAGATACATTTAGACTGCTTTGTTTCTGTGTGCTTTTGCTTTTGCCTTTTGTGGCCGGGCCATGTGCGGATTACGTTTGACTTAATGCAATGACTAAAAGAGAGACAGAGGAAGAGAGATAGAGAGATGAAGAAAGAGAGAGAGGGAGAGAGATAGAGATAGAGAGAGTGGCAAGTGTAGCAGTGAAACTGTTGCACGCCTTGCTTGCCACGCCCACATTAAATTTAAATTAAAATGCTAAATTTTTGCGCTCAAGCTGTGGTAAAGAGCAGAAATAGATAAAGACATGCAGACAGAGCAGGAGAGAGAAGACAGCAAAAGACAGAGAGAGAGAAATAGAGTGTGAAGCGAGATAGAAAAAGAACTTGAATTGGTGACACGCCCAACGCCACAGGCCCTAAAAATGCAAGCAAAATAGTTTTTAATTAAAAGGTCTTGACAGTCATGGTCACACTGTACGTCTACACTGGTGGCATTTAAATTAGTCACAGTCGCTGGCAAATCGTTAAGCACAAAGCAAAACATAAGCAAATAAATTTCATGTAAATCTACTTTAAGCACTCGTGTACTTTAAAAACTCATCTCGCTGTCATATTAAATAATATTCTTTTAAACTAGTCTACATGGATGGCGTCTGTTTCGCTTTCAACACTCTGCCACTATTTATGGCGAGTCTCAGACAGAGCGACACATTTAATACCACTTAAGCTGCTACACTTTTAGCTCAGTGAGGTATTCAGGTTTTTCATTTGAGTCACATAGACTGTTAACGGTTTGCTGCTTCAAGTCGCGGCAATCTCTGTTTGCTGCACCATGACACTTGTCGCCATCAATAGATGGCGCTGGCAAGTGTCTGCTTGGGTGTGTGTGCGAGTGTTAAGTCAACGTTTTTACGTATGACTTGATTTGAATACAACGCGGCATTTCCATTCGATGCATTCGATTCATTCATTTCATTTCGCAACGGTTAGGCACTTTTTTTGTGCTCTTCTCTGTTTGATTGAGTGCCTTTTTCATTGGCAGTTAGGCAGGCAGGCAGTTAGGCAGGCAGGCAGGCAGGTAGGCAACAAACTTAATCAATTTCAGCGCATGTGTCCAAACAAAAGGTGTGTCCAAAAGGCTGGAAAATTGCAGAAAACTAGCAGAGTATTTGCTGCATAGTTTTAGGCAACCTACCACGTAGACTGACTAACAGCAGAGACTGTAGACTATAGACAGTGTCAAGTGACTCACCATATTGCCGTTTTGACTCCAGAACTCTACACTGCTTTGGTTTTTGGTTGACTTTTTTGTTTACCCAAGGCAAACGCCATAAAATAATTTTGTTTCACACACATACGCAGACTGAAAGGCAGAGACATTTATTTGCACTGTACAAATACACAAAAGTATATATTTAATTTGAGCAAATAACTATTTTTGGGCAGAGCCAGACAGACAGACAGACAGCTAGACAGATAGATGAATATAGACAGACAGATAGACAGACAGTGAGTCTTGTATTTGTTTTTGGTGGCTGCTTTCAACGCCGCTGTTTGCAAAATATTTGAAATAATTAGTGTAAAATATTTGCATAGAAATTATTTGTTTACTTGCGTTCAGGCGAATCGCAGCTGCGTTAATAGCAGACAAGCTACACAATCTATACAGAAGAAAATACAAATCATGGAATTTAATTAGAATGAAAGCTATGAGTTTTGAAAATTTCATCTTTAAGTCTTTTATTGAGTTAAAAAACAAAACACTTTATGCATAAATTGTCCAAATTAAATTTGATTATAAAAAAGGACAACTTTAAAGTTTTAGGTGTTTATAAAACAGCTAAGTAAATGCTTTTTGTAAAACGAAACTACAACAAAGCAAAGTCAATTCAATTTCGACCGTCTCAATGGGTTTGAGAGCGGCCAAAGAAAATGGGGAAAATGACTTTCTTTTCAGGCAAATTATAGCGTATTTTCACTTTGGCATTTAGTCGCATGCCCCACAGCATTTAAAAAGCAGTCGACGGGCAACAAAATAAACTCTCACACATACACCGGGAGAGAAATAAAGTAAAAATGCGGCAAATCACTTTTTAAATTTAATTTGACACTTTCTTTTCGGTGTACGGCATCAAAGACGCGACTACAAAGTGTAAACTTTTGGCAAAAGCAAAATAAAAGCGACTAAAGAAAAGAAAATTTGAAATTTCAGATTTCATTTCTTCAGTGCCCGGCAGAGAAGCCCCTAAGGGCCGGACTTCATTTGGGGACTTGGCATTTAAATTTCGCAGTTGCCTTGGCTGCCCGAAACTTAAATGTTTTGTAGTTTTCATTTAAACGAAAACTTTTCAGCGCTGCATAAACTTTGCGTTATTTCACACGCAGGTATTATATTGCTTAAGCAAAAGCACAAAAGCGAATACAATAAATGCAGCACAGAGCCAAACAGTCGGGAGAGTAGAGAAAGCAGCGGGTGAAGTGTGTTTTTTTGTCAGCTCATATTAAATGACAACAGCAACTGACTTGCTGCATCCTACCTATCCACCTACCCACCATCCCACCTACAACTTTGTCTCTTTGCCAAAGTTTTCCTTGCTTATTATATTCAATAAAATATTTTACAGTGGCACTTCGGGGGCTAACAATTCGCTGAAACTTTGCCAGTTAAAAAAAAAAAAAAAAAAAAAAATAGAAAATAAAAAAAAACAGAAAAGAAAGGAAAATATATTGATAAGATTCTCAGCTTGTGAGTCTAAGCAATTTGGTTTGGCCCTTTGTCAGATTTGCAAAACTAATAATGTAAATTCTTGCAGCGAAACGAGTTTGTTTACCAGCATTCTGGGCCAAAAAGGATTTTATCTTGGCACACATTTATTACGCATAAGCAGCGTAGTCGAACGCATTTGGAATTTGATAAATTTGATAATAGCATTTTTGCGGTTTAACCCAAAAAAATAATGTAAGACGAAAATAAAACAATATATTCTTGGCTAGCTGGCAAAGAATGTCGTTCAAAATGGTAATATAACGAAAAAACTACCTTCTCTAAATTCATTTATTTTAATACATTATAACGTACTTAAAGCTTGCAAAATTAATTCACATTTATCTTAGCTAGAGTTATTTAAGTATATTTATCATATATTTAACTCATTGCTCATATCTATGTTATGAATATCGTGTACTGACCAGCAGAATCAACCAAGGGCAATCCACAAAAATATGAGCTGTACAACTTATCTGGCCCAAAACACTCATTTAGATGGCCAGGCTGCAAAGCAACCCCGAAAAGCCAATGATGAGCTTTGACTGTCATTGACCGGCAGGTGTGTGTGTGTATGTCTCCTCCTCCTCCATCTCCCCCTTTACCCCCTTAACCATTCATTGTCTGGGAAACTGCCAACTGGAAAGTGGAAACTGTGGCAGACAGAGCTTAACCTTATCGGCCCACAGCAAAAGAGTGCTACAGAGAGAGAGAGAGAGAGGGAGAGAGACCACAGCTGGACGCTCTCGTCTGGCCTGTCATGATTGACGGTCATTTGTCATTTTCTACCATTTGGCCATTTATTTGGCCACAACTTTTTTAACCGCTGGCCACAAAAATGAAACCAAAATCCGAAAACCGAAAGCCGCACGCAAAAGTTTCAATGCGCTTTCTTGTTTTTGCTGTTATTGTTGTTATTGTTATTTGTTGCTGCTTATGGCACATTTGTCAGGCGTTTGCGTTGGCGTTATGCAAAAAACAAAAGCAGGAAAAAAGTATTTGTGTGTAGGTGTTGCCCGACATAACGCCTTTAAGCGCGTATAAATTACAAAAAGCCAAAAGTCAGCTGGCAAACAGGAAAAACCAAAAAAGGTTTTTATAAATGAAGCTGCATACTTTTGTTGGTTAGTATTCAAAACTCTGACATGTCACGCCGCCAAACTTTGAAACTGCTTACAGTCGACATGTTATCGCTGCGACCCACGCCTTCATAGTGGGCGTGGCGCAAACACAACCCTGATTCTAGGATTCATTAAAAAGCGGAAATTTGTGATTTTTGGTTAGCTTAAGGTTTTTAGGCGACAGACAAGAGAAATGACTTTGAAACTCAGACACTGACAGACATACATATATTGTGTTTAATTAGCCACAAGCCAAATGAATGCAATAAATTTCAACACGTTTTATTTGTTTAATTTAAATTATTAAATATATTGAAGAGTGATTGGATTTGATTTAGGCTATTAAACACAATATAAATTATCTATATTTGAGCTATATATTATGCCTTGATTGTGTTAATTGAATTAAATTATCTTTATATAATTTATAATTTCGCTCTAATTTTCTGTAGTTAGTTTGTTAGTTACGTAAATAACTTCGAGTGAATTATTTGCTAAAGTTTGCTGCCTTTCTTCAAATTACTGCCAGCACTCAAAAGTATGCCACAGTTTAATGCTTAAAGACAACATAAATTATCTTAAACTATGCCATTTGAACTTAATTGTATTAAATTAATTGAATTTAACATATATAATTTATAATTTAAGTATTATTTTCTGTACTTAGTTTGTTAGTTACGTAAATAACTTTAAGTGCATTATTTGATAAAGTTTGTTGGCTTTCTTCAAATTACTGCCAGCACTCAAAAGTATGCTACAGTTTAATGCTTAATGCCATTTGCTCAGAAAGTTTTTAATTTCTTGTACATATGTGTGTATATGTGAATGTATATAAAAGTATATAGTATATATACTTGTTTTTTTCAGCACAAAGTTTAAATGCAGCTGCGTTAACTTGGGCACAACTTTAGTCCAACACACACATGAGTAGTATGTAAATTTGGGCACACAGGCATACAAAATCAGCAGCAGAAGCAGAAGCAGAAGCAGCAGCTCGTAAACTTTGCAGCTAAGCAACAAACAAGGAAGCCTGAAAGCTCCTGGAAACAGCCATCCATGCTACCTCTCCTTTAGAAACAGGCACTCTCGACTGGCAGGCAGCCAAAGCAATCCATCAAAATTGCACCTTCTTGCAGAAACTGTTGCCCTTCGCACCGCCATTTCCCCTTCTTACGGTTGCTCTGTTGCTGACTAAATTGAATTTAATTTGTTTTGCGCGTCGCAGTCGCACACACACACACACACTCACACACATATATGAAAGCAGTAGCAGCAGCATTGAAATTACGTCCCTGAGCAGGCCAAGTTAAATACTCCCTGGAGAGACGAGGACATTGCAAACAACGGCAGTGTAGATGCTATTGTTTAACCCCTTCTTGCCGGTTACGCTGCGTCGTGCTTTTGTTAATTATTTGATGAATTTTTAATTGATTTTTCGCGCACAGCATGAAGGCGGCACCAAAAAACGTACAGCAAACAAACACAAAAAAAAAGAAATTTTAAAATGTTAAATAAAAATACAAAAGCTATAGCATTATATAGTAAAAAGCATGTATGGATGCGAGTCGGTGAGTAGTTGGGGTAAAAAATATAAAATTGTTGCATACTTTTAGCTGCTTTGTTATTTAAACAAAGGGGCAGGCAACAGACGTCGCAACAGCAACCAGCCGCATGCATTGTTGCAACATTTAAATTAAGATAAATCACCGCAAAATTTATGGTTTTAATATGTGTGCCTCCGCCCACACACCCCCTTGGCCCATGCCACGCCCATTGGTGCCTCGCTGGTTAGCTGTGGAGTGAGCCGGCAGTTGCTTGTTGCCGCCGTTGTTATACAACATGGAAAACAATTTACTAAATTGCAATTAAGTGACATTTTATACCCAGACCCAGAGACAGCAGCAACCTGAGAGCAAAAGAGAGAGAGAGAGAGAACTACACACACACTCACACACATGCTAAAGGTAATGGCCGTTGAATGGACGCTTCACTGGTTGACTGCCTTTTCAACTCCGCTCTCCTACTCCCTTTTTGGTGTGTGTCTGTGCTGGGTTGCTGCACTGGGTAATAAATTTGAAATTGCGGTTTGGCAGTTTTAAATATTCAATTAGTTGTGAAATTTTTCGCTAGCACAAACGAGTTGACTGCATTCTAGCTACTGCATCTGGATATGGGGTGATATATGTACATGTGTTTGTATGAACAAACGAGAATGCTAACTGTCGATTTCTGGCAGGACATTGAAGAACATTTGCAACACGTTTGGAAACCAAAGAGCAAACGAAGCGAATGTGTGAGGATTTATTGATAGAGTTATTGATGAACTAGAAATGCATTCAATCGAAGCTAAGAGCTGCAATAAGTCTAATAAACTAATGACGAAGCTCTACAATTTAATTAAAGTTTTAATAAATTATTTACTTAAATAGAGCAACGTTTGTTTACATTAAAGGCAATTCCTTATACAATAAAATGTAAATATGATAACACATAATTGCAAATACTCACAATGATGATAAATTGCTTGTGAAAATAATACAATATAATATTATGTGATATGAAAAATCTGTAATAAATAAGAGAACTTAATCCAGGGGATCATCGGGAAAACAAAGTAGAATTATGTTAATAACGAGAATAAACGCATGAGCAAAGTGTCATATGACATTTTTGTCAACCCCAACTACCAGCAACTACCAAGTCTCTTTCCACTTTTGTCAGCATTCAGGCATATAAGCCTGTCAGTTTCAGTTCAGATCCAGGATCAACCTTCATCCTCCATCCAACTCTCTCCATCTGCAGCATCCGATATTCGGTATTGTCAGGCTGCCGTCCCACAAAATTTATGCAACAAAACTGTCAATTGTGCTGCTGCTGCTGCCTTCACAGTTGTCTGTCTCACAGCCAGCTGGCCACTGTCACACATGAGCGAGCAGGCAGGCAGGCAAGCAGGCGGGCGGACTGGCAGCCAAGTTAACAAACCACCCACTTTAACCCAGACTCCTTCATATTTATGTAACGTTTGCAGAGTGACCAGAAGCGACACATTCCTGCGAGTGACATAAATATGCAAGTAAGCGCCTTAAAGGAGCATTTTACAAAAAGAGCTCTCTCTCTGGCAGTGAAAATTGTGAAAACTTGTTAAAAATAATGTAGCATACGCACAGGCGTCGCTTGCTTAAGCTCTCGTTGAACCGAACTGAACTGAACCGAAACGAAATGAACATAAATTTTACAAGAGAACTGCTACTGCTGCTGCTGCTGCTGAGGCTGAGGCTGAGGCTGAGGCTGCTGGGCAGGCGTTGTAATAATTGTATTTTAAGAAGAATTATGCACGTGCAATTAAATAAGGCGAGCGGGCGAATGCAAAGGATATAAATAAATATGAGTGCAGTGCAAAGATAATGCAATAATAAAATGAAATAAAATAAAAAATAATAACAATAAACGTCGGGCTGCAGCTGGAGTTATTGTTGTTGTGTATTTAACTGTGTGGCGCCTTAAACTATGCAGCATGCAAATTAACTTTCAATTTCCTGACATCCCCGCCTGCCACAGAGACTCAAACTGAGACTGAGAGACAATCAAAACTAATTTGCATAAATGTTGCCAAAGCAAAGCAAAAACCCAACAACCCAACCAGTGCTGTTGCTGCTGCTGCTTCTTCTTATTCTTCTCAGTTGTTGTTTTGGTGGTTTTTGTTGTTGCTATGAATAGTTGGGCAACGACCCAGACGCAAATTTGCGAACAAAAAGTCTAAATTAATAAGTTTTGCCCCGGTCGCAACAGCAACAGCAGCAATAAAGAAAACCGTTGCCGGGGAGCACCCAAATAAATTACAACTGGAGACCAGCTTCATCTCCAGCTCCACCATCATCGTGGCATCTGAGTGATGTGCCAGGACATAACGAAGAGAGCGAAACAGAGAGAGAAGACAGACACACAAATGCTCAGACTGACTTCAATGCAAAACCGCCTCGGACTGCGGGCAGTTGTCTATCTCTCTCCGTCACCGTCTCCATCTGTTTGCTTGCCGCTTTGTGTCCTTTTCGTCCTGAACAGGTTTACCTCTGTGCTGGGCCAAAGTGCAATGTCAAAAGACATCAATAAAATGCCGGGCAAAAGCAACAAAAATGGACTTAAAGCATATTTAAAAGCACTTTTAAATGGAGGCATACAAATATTGAAGTTTTTAATTTATATAAATCAAGCTACTTAAATGAAACCAACTAATTAAAACTAATCTACAAGTTGCCCTCCACTTCTTTTAACCCTTCTTGCTCGGCTGCTCTCATTAACGCATTCATTTCGTATATTGCAACAAAGTTTAAGGACTCGCACCTAGCAGCTGGCACAGGTATATGCACAGTGAACCTCTTGTCCATCTTTAGAACAACATCCCAACCGCTTTTGTCCTGCAGCTAAAGTTACATGATGAATGCTTATAGTTCTACTCGTATGGATGTACTTTTTCCTGCAGCTCCACCACTTCCGCGTCCTTTTTGCAAGACTGTGTAACTTTGGCCATAACTTGCAATTTGTGTGGGGCGCAATTATGAGTTTTCTTCAGTCAGTTTTTGTGCGTTTTTGCTTTGGCAGGGATATTATGTTGCCAGAGACCAACTCTTTGGCATTAAAAACAATGACAATCATCGTTATGCGTCCTGCGGAGACGCGGAGACAGCACTTTGGGAGCAAATGTAATGCAATATAAAAATTGCGCAAAACAACAAAAATAAAGCAGGAAAAGAAACGAGGAAAAGCGCAATGCCTGGGCATTAAAGGAAATGCTCACTTTCAAGTTGTTTGTCTCTGCGCCTTGCACATGGACTCATACAATTGTCGACAAGTCTCAGTTTTAGTCTGAGTCTCAGTCACAGTCTCATTCTCAGTCTGTTTGGCAGACTGGTCTCAGTTTTATCTGTTGTTTGCCTCAAGTTGCACATTTTCTTGTTGCACTGTTTGACGTAATTATAATTGAAGTGAAGTCATGAACGAGTTTCAGTTCCATATCTGTTTTTGCTGCCTTTTGCCTCGTAATGAGCATGTTAACAGTCAGACAATGGCACGTAATGTGAGTGCAGATCCCAGTAAACTCCTTTTTCTTTCTGTTTTTCTCTATATAAGCTACATCATAATTTTATTACCATGTGCTGCATTTGCTCCTCAATGTCAGTTGAAAGTCACATGGCAAAAGTTTTCAATTAAACTATTTCAAGCAAGTGCATGAATGTATGCGAGACAGCTTTAAGCGCTTTTAGAACAAACCAAACCAAGCCAACAGAATCTAGCTCTCCCCCATTTAGCTTTAGCTAACAATTTAATAACCTTTAGCGACGCCCTTAAGCAGCACATAAAATTTCATTTTTATCGCACGTCGAGCATTGAAAATTGTGTAGTATACTTTTATGGGCAGGGCTCAGCTGAAGCAGTGAAAACCATAGAGAGGAGAAGAGAGCAGAGAGCAGAAAGTGGGAAAAGCTCTTGTTGACGTTGATGTTGATGCTGACTACAGTTATTAATTACCAGCCCAGGACTGTAGTATTTTCGTTTCAAATTTATATGACGTGCCATCGTTTCATTTTGTATCATTCTCATTAGATTTCTCTATGCCATTGAGCAATTTTTAATTATCCCAGTGAAATATATAGATATTTTAACTATCCAACAATATGACGAACGTCCTGTGTGCTGTCCTGGCGACGCCAAAACGACTAATTAAATACATGCGCTTATTTTGATAGACTTTTAAGGACAACAGACAGACAGACCGACATAGCGACAGACAGACAACAGATTGTTCGACTCAAGCAATTTTCATTACCCTGATGAGTTTATAGTGTTGCCAAGTTGTCTGTGTACAAGCCAAGTGTTCAGTGCGCAGTTGCCAGTTGGATTTTATAGCCAACTTTATTAAATGTATTTATTTATTTGATTTTTAATTGCAGTCATTAAAGCTAAACTAGTAGCTGTTGCTGTAGCTGTATTGTATTTAAAAGTTTCTATTTAAATACAGCTACTAAATATGCTAATTGCTGCTGAGCAGGCAATTTAAAACAATTTTGTGTACAATTTCTAACAATTTATTTGCTTGATCATTTTGACCTTTTGACACAACAGCTTCAGGCAATGATTCAAGTGTAAAATGCAAAGACCCAAACGGAATAGTTTGAACTGAACTATAGGCTATTTTGTAGTTTTCGTCTGGCGTTGATTTCTGTTTGCTTAACACAGACATAGAACGAATACTCGAAGTGCCTTTCAACTAACTAACTCAGTGAATCGAATGACTGACTCACCGACTGACTGGCTGACTGACTGGCGCTTAAGCCTTCAATAGCAGGCAGTACAACAAGCCAACATTTTTAGCCTTTTTGTTATGGCCAGGATCAGGGAGCAGAACAACAACCAGCAAATATAAAGAAAAAACAAGCAACCAGAAGAATTTATGTGATAAGCGTGCGACAGGCAAAGAGCAGGTTGTACAGAGAGAAGAAAGAGGGGGGTTAGAGGGGCTAGGGGACAGCACAGCGGGTTGTTGTGGAAAACACAATGGCGTGTCATGTAGGCAGCGTGAGAGCACAAAATATGACAGCTAGCAACAGGGAGGAGGGAATGAAGGGGAGGGAGAATGGGAGGCGGTACTGGACAGCAGCGGGAGGCCTTTTGTTGACGGTTGAACTATAGTCAGAGCAGCAACTGCTCTCTCTTTCTCTCGCTCACTTGTGCTCTTACACACTCGGCTTGTTGTATACAAACAACATCAAAAATAACAACAAGCAACTAACAACAACAACAACAACAGCAACAAGCATAAGTCCAATATGTACGCTTTAAGCATAGCATATTAGTTTGTTTAGTCTTCAGTGTGGGTGGTTTAGACTACAGTGCATCCAGCGGAAAGCGGAGCGAAGGGAAAAATGTGAAAAACAGGATTCAAAATAGACAGAGCTCGATGGGAGCCCTGAGTTTGATGTAGTTGTTGTGTGAAGACAACAACAACTACAGCAACAAATATTGTTTGTAAAGCCAAATGCATGCAAGCTGGACAGACAGTGAAAGACAAAACCAGAGAGAGAGAGCGAGTGAGATGCGAATAGTTAGTTAAAAAGAGATAGCAATAAGGGGACAGACAAAGGCATCGTGCGGGTCAGCGAGCTGCGCTGCATGACTTGCTGCATTGCATAGATGTATGGATGGATGGATGGATGGATAGATGGATGGATGGATGGATGTATAGATGTATAGCTGGATAGCTGGTTGACTCACTATATAGACAAATGTATGTCTATGGCTCTAGCTTTAACATTTGGCTATAGCTTGTTGTTATTTTTGCATCGTTGCTAGCACGTTTGCGCCAAGCAAACAAATACATAGGCGTACTACACACATATAGACAAAGTCATTGCAGAATCTGAAACTGGAGAGCAGGGAATGAACCTTTGTATAAAACAAATGCAGTCGCAGTGCTTTAAGTTTGTTTTTAAATAACAACAAGTAGCTTGAAAGTCAATCGATGTAGTCTACAGTTCACAGATCGGAGCATAGTTATAGCTGTGAGGTTTCGGCAAATGTTAAATGTAAGTTAAGAAATCTTAGTCAAACCCTGCTTAAAATGCTGCTATACTAAGTAGCTTCGTATAATTTACTGCTTTTAGTGTAAAACAATGTATTTAGAATACCTTTGACATAGTTTCACGAGCTTGAAATGCATTGTTATGTATAGAATTGAATTGCAAGAGTTGAGAAATGTTTTCGTTTCGGGCTAATTTGATTTATTTTTCCCACCAGCATTGCAAGATTGTAAACAGGTTGTTATCTTGTATGCTCTAGAGCATGCTGTCTTCATTGCTAACCCAAGCAATTTCCAATCTGCTGTTGTTCTTGCTCCTGTTCCTACTACTACGTCTCCTCCTGAACAATGCATGAGCATCTTGCTGAACTGGCAAATGCATTTCTATGAATAAAACTCTGTTTCCTTTGCGTGCTGCAGAGTCGTGTGATTGACCCAACTCGACTTACATTCGACTGTTGCAAGTATCTGGTTTCGAAACTACTTTAAATGCAGTTAAGAGCAGTCGCTTCAAGACGTGCCACATGACATTGAGGCGACTTTGGGAAAAATGAAATGGTTGCACAGTGCCAGAGCACACTCCTAGGGATATGTGGACACATTAATCTTGGCTGCAGACTCTGCAAATTGTTGCCTGCTTAATGAGCTGTGATCTTGGCTTGGCCAGGCATTAAAAATTATGAAAAGAAAAGCGACAAATATATATAGTATATGAAGTACTTGTATGAAAATGCATTTAAAATGCAATAATAAAAATGATAATGGCATTATAATACTATACATTCAAAAGAAAGAGAGCAAAATAGTTTAGTAACAATAGTGTGCAGCTTGAGCAGGCAGCGGAGCGCATTTTATGCCCATTTCCAGGGCAAACGCCAGAAAGTATGCTACATTACTTGCAGCTCGTTAATTTTTATAGTTTTTGTCGCTGCTGGTGACTCAACTTAACATAAATTCGTTGTTGTTGTTGTTGCTGTTGTTGTTTCGGTGTCGCCACCTACGTTCATTAATTTTAACCAGAGCAAAACACAACGCTGTCCCCGCTCCCTTTCTCTCCCACTCCCTCTCTGTCTCTTTCTATTGATTTCGCCTAAATTAGCACACACGCACACACACACACACACTCATGAAACATATATGTATAAAATGTTTGGGAATTTGTGCTGCTTAGATATCTATTTTCCTCTTTTCGTTCTTGTTGCTGTGGTTGCCCCGCTGTTATTTTTATGACTTTTCATATTATTATTTTTTGCTTTTTTGGCTCTTTAATGTGCCAGAATTCTTTATTCTTACATCTTCCATCTCCTTGTTGAGCTCGCCCGCTGGCCAAAACATGTCTTTGCTTTTTAGCCCCCTCTCGTCCGTCTTCTTTTGCTATTAAGCTATCAAGATTTGTAAAGTATATGAGCCAAGCAAGCTGCCCGAACAGTTCTCTCATTGTGTTCGCCAGCTCAAGTGTGCAGCAGCAGCAGCAGCAGCAGCAGCAGCAGCGTTGCCGAAGAGTGAGACGTCTGCGAAACATTCGCATAAAATGCTATCTGTCTCATTTACACGTCGCTCAATCTTCTGCAGAGTGGGGGAGAGAGTGGTGTAAGCATATCTGCTCTGTGGGAAAACCAGAGTTTACGAGTATGTTTTGATATAGTATATCAAGTATGGCAGCAGATAAGCCACTGCATTTAAAGCTTTGGTCAGAAGGATCTGTTCAGTAAACAAACTTAAGAATTAAATGATTTTCTATATAAGAAAATAAAATTATTGAATAAATTGTATTAAATAAATTAAAATTATATGATAGATTTAGAAATAGATAATTAATTAACCAAAACAAATAATAAAAAGTAATAATAAATGATTTTCCAAAAAGAAAACAAAAGGTAAGCATAAAAATAAAATTATAAATAAATAGAAAAATTATATAATTGATTAAATTGTATTAGATACATTAAAAATAAATATATATTTTAGATATAAAAATATAAGATATTTATACAAAACTTATTTAGAAATAACTTATGATAAACATCCAAATAAACTATTATTTTTTACCTTTCCTAAATCCAAAAATGCACTTTTTAAACTTGGCTTAACCGCAATATCAATTTGTCTAATTGCAGTTGGCCCACTGCAAATGGCATTCAACATCAACTATAGTTTCAAGAGCCGCGACACAATACATGTGTGTGTGTGTAAAAACACAATGTTGCAACGTCAAAAAATGTCGGTGCAAAACACTTCACACATACAGAAGAGATGTACAATTGTAGTAACTATTACCATAACATTTATGATTATTAACCTACAATGCAAGGCACTCTAAATGCAATTAAGATTACAATCTTTTATGGTTGAGCTGTTTGGATGGAAAATGGCAGCAAAAACAAAAAGAAACATTGCAGGAGGGATAGAGAGTAGTAGTAACAGCAGCAGCCCTGGCAACCCTGGCACGACAAACAATTAAAACATTGCGCCGCCTGCTATAAAATGCTGTTCCAGATGTTTATCATCCCCCGCCCCGAACACTCCCCCACTCCCCAGCACTTGGAGCTGGCCATATTGCATAAGAAATAATTACTTTTTATATTACACATACGCCCCGCTAGCCAACGTTCTGTTGACACTATTGATTGCCGCCAGTGACTGTACTGTTTACAGTGAACCTTTCCATCCTTCACCTCTCCTTTGTCACTGACGCCTTTGCGTGTCGCTTATCGCTGCCATAGAGCCCTCCTCTAGCCACACTCCCCTTCCTCCCACCCAACCGTTGTGAAATGAAGACACCGCAAGCAAACAAAAGCAGACGCAAAAGCGTCAGACAATTGCCGCGCCGATAAGATCAGCAAAGTGTTTTTCCCTCAGCTTTATTTGTCTCACTCTCCCTCTGTGTGTGTGTGTGTCCAGTGAGTACAGGTGAAAGGTCAGCAGAGCTGAGTTAAATCACGGCTAAGTCGCGACGACTCAATTCAATAAAATAGCCAAAATGTCGCGACATAAATTGAAAGCACTACGACACTAACTTTTATTTGTGAAGGACTGGGTTTCGAAAATTGTTTGGCTGAATTTAAAGATACTATAGATTTTCCGTAAGTTTCTATAACATATTTTGTATGATTTTTAACATATTTTCTTATTTATTGTATGACAATTTATTGGCTGATTTGCTCCTGCAGGGTATTTGCGCTTCGTTTTGTTTGGGTTGTGCTACCGAAAGTAAACATCAAAGAACGTCAGCCATCAATGTCAACAACTTGACTTGAATTTTATGCAAATGCTTCAAGTGTCACGGACTAAAATGGCAATTGAAACGCTAATGATGACATTTGGCAGGCCTAAACAGTGAGCTTTCCCGCCCCCCCCACGCCTAAAAGAAAAAAGAAAACAATAACAAACTAAGAGCAACACCGAGAGACTCGTTTGTGTGTGTGTTTGTTAGCTTTTCCGTTTCCGGCGCGGCCAAGAAAACATTACAAATCGTTTTTGGCTGCCACACTTTGCTGCGCCTGTGACTTTGAATGTGCCCACCGTCTAGCCTCTGGCATTTTTACGAGGCATTCAGCCAATTGACAGGCTTCACTCGCTCGTAAAAATACAAAAAAATCAGCAGCAACATAAGAAAAATGATGCGCAGACAAACTACGCACCGAAAAGAAGCGAAAGATAGAGAAAGAGATGCAAAAAGAAAGCAAAGCAAAGACAAGCAGCTGCCTAAAAGTAAGCTTAAATATTTAAGACAACGTTGCCAGACGCAAAAAGTTGTTGTTATTGTTGTTGTTGTGATGGAAAGCATTAAAACGCATTTAGCAGCCTGTTTTTGGGCTCTTCTCTACTATATGTATACTCAAGAAAATGGAAAACAAAAAAGAAATGAAAATGAAAATGTGCTGCCTACATATAAATACTTATTATCGCTTATTTGAACTTGTGAATGAGGCAGGCGGCTGCTGTGGTTCCGACTGCTGCTTGTGATTTACTTTTATTTGGCCAAGCATTTTCCTATACATTTTCATTTGTGCGTGTGTGTGGAAAATCGATTTTCTGTTGTCAAAAAGAAGGCACATAGAGAGAAAAAAAAGGTCAAAAACAATAAAGGCCTAAATACACATACGCGCCTTTGAACTGGCTTTGATAAAAGCAGCGCAGAGCAGCACAAAAGACAGAAAGAAAGAGGTGAGGAGAGAGAAAGTGAGGGGGAGATAAAGATTGCTGGACAGAGTATGGGAGGTGGGGTTTGGAAGTTGGGGGTTTAGGAGCTGTAAGCCTCCAATCAATGGCTATACGTCGCTTTTGGTACGTGTGAATTTAAGCTGATTAAGCGAGCCGAGGGTAACGACGAAGCAGAAAGAAGAAAGCAGCAAAGAATCGCATAGAACAGAGAAGCGACAAAGCAAAAGCAAAAGCTGAAGCAAAAATTGATGTCTGCTTTTAGGCGCTGCTGGCTTTATTTATGCCTTTTGTGTGTGTGGAGCTTTGTTATTTGGCTTAGTGGTGAATTTTTTTAATTTGCGTCTTTTTGCCAACAGCTGAAGCCAATCATCATTCAAAGCATTTGCCAAAGTATCTATTGCAATATAGAAATTCAATTATATGCTGTCATCCTCTTTCTACTTTATTTTATGATCGCAACTCTGAGAGTCGTAAACATTTCGTTTTTTGATGCAACGCTAATAAGCCAAGTTTTCTGCACACGATGATTGCCAGGTAAGCACCGAGTGTCTCGATAATGAAATTGGCCAACAACCAACACAAATTGCCGCCAATACGCGTACAATTCAAATGCGTAATCATGTGAACGGCAAACTGCCGCCCTTACGCAGTAGAGAAAGGAAAAACGAAACGAAAGAAGAAAAGAAGTGGAAAAAAACTCTGCACAAATGAGAAAAGTTTTTGCAGCCAACGCTGCGTTATATTATTATTAGTTTTTCGCCTATTTTGCCCCCCCACAGAAAGTTTTGCTGCTGCTTTTAGGGTTTAGTTTCCCCTCAATTCGTTGGACTGACTGTTTCATAGTTCATTGCTTTTCAATTTGATGAGGCGTTGTCTATAATAATCAGGCCTGCCTGAGCACCCAGAAAATGAGACGCTCAAAGTTTTTCGTTTCGTTTCGTTTCGTGTTATCGATAAGAAAATTCACATACGCTTTCATTCAGCTGCCTGATGAAGCTGAACTGACATACAGACAGACAGCTTTTGTTAATTTACTTTGTAATTTATCAACATATATATAAGCCTGTATGTGTGTGTGTGTTTGTGTATGTTTATACAATATTTTTATGAAGTTGATTTTTAATCTTTTGCAATCATTTTTTTTTTGGGTCCAAAGCAGCCAAGGAAATGAATATTTATAAGTATGATGAATGAGGCGAGACGGAAAGCAGGCAGTAGTCAGCTGATTTACTGACGTGTGACACAGGACGACACACACACACATACACAGACTGACAGAGAGACAGGCAAAGGTGGGATAAAGGTAAGGAAATTAATGCGCAGTTAGAAACATAAATCTGTGTTGCGTTCAAGGAAATGGCACGGATTTCACAATTTATTCATATAACAGAGTGAGCGAGAGAGCGAGAGAGCAAGAGAGAGACAGAGAGCGCATGAGAGTGATAGCGATTTTATGTTACCCCACTGCTGCACACGTGGCACGGTGCGTATGAGTAATATTAATTCGACTTTAAGTCGCTCGCGCTCTTTTGCTCAATTTGTGCCAGTGGACAGTGTATGTGTGTGTAAGTTGTGCAGTTTAAAAAAAATACGCAACGTAACGTAACGTCAACGTATGCAATTTACGTGACATCATTACGTGTTAGACAAGTACAAATTACGCGCACAGAGAACGAGAGAGAGAGAGAGCAGATCAAAACGAAGACGTAGACAAAGACAAAGTCGAAGCTGCCGACAATATGAGCTTGATAATGATGAAACATGAATGTGTGCGAGTGTATATCAAGATAAATGTATATAGATGTGTGTGTGTGTTAGTGCCACGGCAAATGAAATGAACGTCATCAGACTTCAGATATGGCACACAGAAAATTGTGTATGCGACTCAGACAAAAGGCAACAATTTCAGCTTACTTTTTGTAATTTGTTTGTGCTTCGAGGCAAGGAAAGGGCAAAATCCAAAGATGGTCAACCAATTTGTTAAGTAAAAACGGCTTTAAAGTGCTGGAAAAGTCATATGTTTTGATTTTAAATACAATTCAGAAAAATGTTAAATGTCAGCACCAAAGTTTGCAGGGAACGAAGAGGGATGGGAGCGAGGGCTGACAGACTCAACCAAGCAATTAAACTTGTCCTTGTATAATTGCATTTTGGCTTAGGCTTTTGGGGCACAATCCTCAAACCAGCTAGCTCAAAGTCAAAAGTCGCTGAGTTAAGTTGAGTTGAGTTTTGGCCAAGTGCGTTGCTGATAGCGGCCAAAAAGTTGAGCGCTTTAATTTCTTGGAAATTTGTTCGCCAAAAAGCAGCAGCAGGCAGTGAGACAGTAAGTACAGCACAATGCGATGGAAAGAAAGAGCTGGCAATACAAACAAAGCAACAAACAAAAATGTCGACTTGATTGCGTCGTTGATGGGCCTGATTCTGTTACCACTGCTGCTGCTGTTGTAGTTGTTGCTGCCCTTTAATGTTAGTGCTGTTACTGGCCAGCAAAATGCTAGTGAAGACAGCATCCCAAAAGCTACACAATTGTGCGGACAGATTGCCGACGAGTTGCCGCTGCCATTGCCGTTGTCGTTGCCGTTGTCGTTGGCTGCAACTTGAAGTTTGAATCCCCAGCGGATTAGAAAAGTTTAAATTGTTGCCGCCAAGAGAGAGGCAGCAGCCAGTTGTTGTTGTTGTTGTTGTTGGTGCCACCAAAGTCAAGTAAAATCGAAGCAACTGGCAAATGAACGTTGAATGAATGAATGAATGAATGAAGGGAGCAACGTAACGATTAGTGCTTTCATGTCCTTTGGCAAAGTTTAAAGGTCATTCCTTCGTTCACATCTTTTAGCTTACAGCTTTTCATCCACTCGTCTTTACTCTTCTTACCGCGCTTCCTTCAGTTCTTAGCTCTCAGTTCTCAGTTCTCGGCTTCTGCTGATTTGACACATCAACTTTGTCAAGTTTTTGCCACAGCCAACGTTGACGGTCGGCTATTATGAGCAATGACTACTCCCCTCTCTCTCTTTCTCTCTGTGTCTCTTCTCTGACTTACTTCTTGGTCTGTGTGTGTGTGTGTGCACAAGCAATTTGTGCAATGGACATTTTGGGCACTGCGCTGCGCTGCTTTGATAAGCGCTGCCAGCTGCAAAATGTCTTAGAAAAAGATTGCGCCGAGTGCAGTGACTTGTGTGGCTGCCACCTGACTTTAGGGTGTGCAAAAACTCAATTTCTGCAGCATGCTTTCTTGTAGGTATTACAAATGATTAGATATTTTGGGCTGAGATAGTATTGCCATATATATAACTACAGTAGTTTGCTGCTTTTGATTATAAACTGACCCCAAAAAAAAGATATCAAATATAAGACAGGAAACAGCGAATCAAGTGCTGTGTAAATTATGCAAATCTTTGACCATTTTTTTTTTGGTCCCCCCCCTGCAGATTTGAGTTGGTCGGGGCAAATGTCCGTGTGCTGTCAGAAACAACCGTGAAACATGACAACTGTGGGGCCAGAGTCCAGTAAAAACAATATGGCGCACCCCACCCGAAACGTCCAATTGTCCGTATGTCCGTTTGTCCGTGTGCCCTTGTCCAGCACTCAGTTGCCTGCCATTGACAGTTCTACGTTGTATGCCAACAACTTGTATTTTTTTCTGCATTGCTTCCCCAATTTTCTACCTATACTGTGTTTTCTATTTTTTTTCTGAATTTTTTTGTATTTTTTTTTGTTTTTTTTTTTTGTTAAATGTCAAATTTTTGCAGACAGTTTTGACAGTTTATCGAAGCGCGCCCGTAATTTTAGCTGACGTGTGTTCGAGGTGTTGATAGAGCAAAAAAGAGAGAGAGAGAGAGGGGGCTAAAGGGAGAGGGAGAGAGTGAGCAAGATGGAATACAACTTTGGCTACCATTTTGGCACATACTTAGAGCCAAGGTGTGAATAAAAAGTTTCGTTGACGCTGCACTTTTGCTAAGGACATTCCCAACTTTCATAAAGACGGGTCAAGTTTTTATATATGTATATATTCAATGTTTTTTTTCGGCACTTTATGTGTGTATTTGGCAGCTATGAAGAAAAAGTAATTATATTCCGCAGTCACCTATGGTGAACTGATTGCTAAACATCAAATTGAATTGAAAAAAACACTTGTACAAATCAAGTTATCAAGATTTGAAGCAAAAGTTTATGGAATTTGATTTACTTACCGCTGCGACTTTCATTTTCAGCTGGCTTCAGCTGTAAAGCACGGTTCATCTGCAACAGACAGAAAATGTTGGCAATTAGAATTTAATTTTCAATAATTGTTAAATGGAAATTTCTAATTAACATTTATATATATGTGCTATATTTGTATATTTGACAAGCAATCTATTTGAAATATGTCAATTGCCTACTGTCAGGCAATAAAAATGCCATTGGCAAATTCAATTTCTCAATCATCATCAAGTTTCGATGATGTAGCACTCTTCATAAACACCTTCAAAATGCTTTCAAGCATTTAAATGCCACTCAATATGCAAGCACAACTTTTGTCTCCTACACTCTGTCACACTTCCACTCGCTTTTTGTCTCTCTCTCTCTCTCTCTTTGCAGATTTGCGCTCATTGCCTTTTACCCACGACTGGGCAGCCACATCCTGTGCCGCTTCATGCATCATTAAAGCTTAAATCTCACCCATGCGACCCATGTCGACTGACGGCCAACACTTAACGCCCATCCACATTGAACTTTTGGCCCGTAGTGTTGGCAACAACCCCCAAAGGATGCCAGAAACTGACTGACTCTCTCTCGCTCTGGCTCTGGCTGGCTACGTGTTGTGGTCACCTTTTGGTTTATTGCAAATGAGTAATATGGGAGCAATACGAAAAATGCCATTAAAAGACGTTCAAATGAAATACATTAAAATAAAACTTAATTGAAGGCTTTATGCAGCTCTTTTCCTGCCAAACCACAAAACCAAGCAAATCAATAACGAAAACCGTTGCTCCAACATTTGATGATTGTGAGTACGTGAGTATGTGTGTGGGTGTATTTGTGTGTGTGTATTTGTGTGGTGTAGCGCAGGTGTCATTTTTGGTCATTTCTGGTGTACTCACTGCTTGAGCGTTGCTTTTGCCTTGTCGCATGCATATTTTATAATCAGCCATTAGTTTGCGGCAATTGCAAATGATTGAAGCTTTTAACTGCAAAATTCAATTCAGAAAACCCAACTGCCCCACGTTGAGCGCCATGTCGTAAAATATTTAACGTTGTAGGCAATTTGGTTGCAGCCGAAAATGTGTTATGGTTCGCTTACTAGTTTATTTTGTATTTTTTTTATTTGAAATGCTGCCTTTGCAGTAGTACTAGTACTAGAGTAGTAGTAGATCGCTGTGCTACCGTAACACACAATCCATTAGGCGAGCAAGTAATTAAAATTGCGATTTATGCATGCGCATGAACAAGGCCCCAATTTGGGCGCCCGCTTGTTTGTAATTCAATTATGTTAATGATTGGACAACATTTACCGTATTTACATTAATGCATAATGAATGAATCGAAAGGCAACACACACACACACAGACGAGATGGAAGCCGAGAGTAGTCGGACGGCAGCATAGAATGAAGCAGCGCCTAAATGCATGCTGCGTTTTATTTTGACTGTACGGGATTTCTCTTTTTTTTAATGATTGTAATGCCCACAGCGCGCTAAACAGTCTACGGTATTGGAAGTTGGAGTAGTGGAACAACCGTGATGGCAATTAAGTGCATTTCTCTGTCTGACCAAAGGCATGCGCTGCCACGCCCCATTGCCTTTTAGCCTTTACTCAAAGCTCAGCTGGATAAATTAAGTGGTCGATGAACTGAAGCCTTGTTGATTTTGTGTACAGTGTACAGTGTACAGCGCTGTTGACAGTGACAGCATTCAGCTGGATTGGGGGAACTGACACTGACGATGACGCCGCAAAATTTAAACCAATGTTTAACCAAAAATGTTCATTTAGTCGCACGTTGGGGTTTTGTGGAGCCCACAGTTGAAGAGAGAGAGATATATAGAGAGAGAGTCAGTGTTGGCGTCTGTGGTTGATGAATGATTGATGTGGCCGGGGTAATAAATTGGAAAACGTTTTTCGGGCAACCCAAGATGCTCGACCCATACCATGGCTAAACGTATACTCAGTCTGAGTCTCAATTCTGAGCTCTCATCATCGGCATTGGCTCTTTGTCTGCCACATGCATTTCTGCGCTGCATTGTATGCTATGCTTTTTGCAACATGCTGACTGCTGACTGCTTCCTGCCGTCCTGCCTGCTGCTGCCTGCTGCTTTTGAATGCTTTATCAACGTCGGCACCCGCAGCTGCTGCTTGCATGCAAAAACAACACTGAATTTCCTCACATATTGAACAGGAATGAACACGCACATGCAGCTTGCTCGTTCCATAATCCAAACTCTGATTCTGAGTCTGAGGCTACATAATTGTCTGGCTTCTGTGTGTGTGTGTGGGTGTGTATGTAGCAGCCATGATATGTACATTTTTTGATTGCAGTCGTTGGTTAATGAACTTCATGCGCTTTATATTGACCCCAATTTTTGGCTAGATTTATAAACTGTAAAGATTGCTGATGTACTCAACTGTACTTTATTAACTTGTGCCACTGTAATTACTCAATCCACTTTTGTAACATTTTGGTTATATTTCGCATTAGGCAAATTAGCAACTAATCATATCACATTACAATATATGTTTTGCCAATGCCAATGTCCTCAATTACAACGAAATAAAAGCTCATTAAAATCAAAAAGTGAACCAATTTTAGGGCTAGGCTAACAACTAATAAGCTTATTGTACACTACACTAACCAAAAAGCACTCAACTAACATAGGCTTTGATGTTAGTTTAATTCGTAAGCCACAACACATTTAGTAGTAGTAGCATTGCTAAGGACTCACTTCCTTTCGGCACTTTTTGCACAAATGCCTTGCTAATTATGTGTAGCGCAAAAGGTTTCCCTTCTCTTGCTCTATGTGTGGGTGTGTCTGTGTGAAGCTGCGTAATTAGCGCACATAATTTGAAATTTAAATGTAGCCAAAAGCCAAAAATGCAAAAGCCAGCAACCCACATCATACACAGTGAAGCCTTTGAGAGTCAAATTGTTAATTAAAATCTTTTATAAATAAAAATGTGAGCAAAAAAAAAATAGGGAACGAAATATGTTTTGCCTTGCGATTCCAAAAAAAAAGATGCCTCACTGCACAATTAGTGATGAGCGGATGACAAAGAGCAAGAAATACTTATAAAGTCAGTGCAGATAGTAGAGCATAGGATAATGGAAATTGCAAAAAAGGAGTAAGGGGTAGGGGGTAAGGGGGGAGTGGAAGAGTCACCCGGCGCCAGTGACAACGTTAAACCGCAAATTTTAGCGCCTGGACAAGTCGTGCATGACATGGAGGACTAGTCCAAAAGTGCCAAGTGCCAAACTGCCAAGTACTTTGCGATTCTAAATGTGAGTGTCTCTCTCTCTCTCTCTCTTTCTCTCTCTGTGTCTCTTTCGCTGTGTATTGGGTGCATGAACCCACATAAACTGCGTTAGTTTATGATGCCCAAGCGGTCCAAAAGAGAGTGAGCCAGTCAAGCCGTAAGTGCCTACATCTGCATCCCAGGCACTCCCTGCAATTAGAATGCGGCGCCGTCTATTGAACCAGCTATTTCCTCTGCGTTCTCTCTCTCTATTTTTCTCTCTGTTACTATCTTCCTCTCAGACTCTCTGCCTCTCTGTCTGCCTGGTCAGTTGCGCTTTGTTGTTTTTATGCATTCGCCAACTCAACTACATAAAATGGAACAACGAAAATGCAATTAAAACTACGTTTTATGGCTTTGTTATGGCAGCAGCAGCAGCAGCAACTCGACAAGAGTCAGCGAGAAAGAGAAAAATCGGAGAGTGGGAGTGGGACAGAACGAAAATCCGCCACATGAAAAGCGATTTTTATGATGCTTTCCACAACGACAATAGCAAAACTGCCATGATGATCATCAGCTATCGCAGTTGTTTCAAAAATGTTTTCGAATTGAGTTGCCTGCAGTTGATAGCAAAGTAATGCGCATACTTTATAATTTAGATATATATATTATAAATTTTTATATGCTCTAAGCAATGTTTGCTTATTGAAATCACAACTTTGCTTTATTATATATCTATATACATTTCAATTCTTTTTGTTTTACTTTTTTTGCCTTAGCTTGTGTATCAAAAATCATCAAAGTTTGCTGCAAAACTTTTCTTCTTGCGTGTGTGCAGCTGCTGAGATAGTGAGTCGCTGTAGAAATTTGTCACTGACAGCAACGGCAACGGCAACGGTTGGAACGGATAAGCTGGAGTTGCAAGGATCAGCAGGTAGGTGCTCCTACAAGCAGCAGACAATGTTGCGCCTCAAGCGTGCAACAGCAAAACAAACTAACGAGCTAGCTAGCAAAACAATGGCATGTTGCATGCTTTTTGGGGTGGCAACTAGTACTAGTATCTACTGTGCCCCAACGCACTGCAGCGACTTATACAACCTGCCATAACTGTAGCTTAATCAAAAGTTTTTGCACTGCAGCTGTTAGGGCACAGGCAGCAGCCTGCAGGGCAACCGCGACTAAAAGCTCCATGCTACGACCACTACTACTACTACGTTTATTATCATCACCATCATCATCATCATCAGCCACAAACTCATTCTCAGCATCCTTTTGATACTAATCAGTAACTGCAGCAGCTTCAACTCCAACAGCTCCACATGCGAGGCTGCTTTTTATGCTTGACTATCCAACCCTGCAGTCACCACTCCCCCCTTCTCCCCTCCATTTTGGCACACCCTCGTCACACGTTTTGTTGTGGCTGCCGCGCAACGGCAAATAGTTTCTTCATTTTCTTTACTCTTTTACGTTTTTGCCAACTTACATACAGAGACATACATATGTGTATCTCTGATATATGAAATATGGCAGCTGTATATAATGGTCGCCATGGTTGTTGTGTTTGCAATTAGCAAGTGGCAATTTAAGTTGGTAGCAGCCAGTGCAAAAGATACATTGAGCCATTGGCATTGAACAGTCAAAGGCATGCTCTCTTTTAGCTGCTTTATATATGCCATATATTTTTGAGAGCAGACAATTGTATATATAGTAAAGTCTTAAACTAAAGAAAACCCCTTTTTAAAAACATTTATTTTAATTTCCTTAAACAAATCTACGAAAACTTCTCTCATTATAAAACAATTTCCTAGCTGATATTTTCATATATTTTAAAAATATTTTTTACAATTTCCTGATAGTAAAACAGATTCCTTTTCACATTTTGTTACTTGATAACCATTTTCGCATATTAAATGCATATTTTAGAAACGTTTCTCACATTTATTTATAGAAAATTTTATAAAACTAAGAAAACTTCTCTCATTAGAAACTAAATTCTGATTTTTCTGTACTCAAATTTTAAGTACAATAAGCTTACAAAAGGTCAGCACCAAGAAGTGCGCTTTAAGTGTGTCGAAACATATTTTTAGAACTGTGTGCTGTGAATATTGAGCAGTCTATTTTAAACCAAATACCTACACATATACGCACTCACACTCAGACACACTCACGCACACTCACACATTACGCAAGCGAAATCAATATTATGTTATGTTTAGCCCAAAATGAGAGACCTCACCAAAAGAAAAAAAACGTGAACTTTTGCTCCAAAAACAACGTCAGCTTCTTTAGCTTGTTTTGCTAATTCGCAATTTGGCTGGCTACTTTTAGCAAAAATATTGATTAGCTTCTACACCTACGTGTATGGGTAATAAATTAGTCGAACTAATGTGTTTGTCTGACGTCTGTTTTGGCTCGAAGAAGAACTGCGCCTAATTAATGGCAAACCTTTCAAAGGGCTACACCTTGTTTTCTTTTGTTGTGGATAAACAAAAGTATTTACCACATTTCAGTCATACTTTTAGGAGCAAGGAATACGGTTCTATGTTATGTCTGTGTGGGTCATTAGCATGCGTTAAAATGGGGTTATATGTGTAACGGAAACACGACGCAAGGACATGCCATATAAATTTCTTTTTCGCTTTTTATTTATTTTATTATTTTCTTTCTTTTATTGTTTGGGGTTTGTAGGAGAAGTTTTTGGTGTGTTTACTTGTTTGTGGTTGGACGCTTCGTCGCCTCGCATAATAAAAATGTCATAAATATTACTTTCAGCCGCTGCTACCGTTGCTGTGTTAATTTTTTCTAATTGTCTAAAATTTAGATAATTACATGCCATTAATTATTTACATAATAACAACTTTTTTCCCCCACTTTTTATTTATTTTGTATTTTTTTTCTCTTTTTTGGCGTTTTACAATTTTGTGGTCGACTTGGCCGACTGCTCCGCCCTTATACTATGGTATATAGACCAATATATTTCTGGTATATGCGGGGCGTAAAATTAAATTTACATAATTTATGACTTACTCAGCTCAAAATTTTGCCAATGAGTGTACAAGTGTCTGTGTTTGTGTGTGTGTGTTTACGGCATGTGCCGTGTTGCATAATTTTAGGCATTTTTGTTTATTGTGGCGTAAAATTTGAATTATGAATAGGAATACACTCACATTCAAATACACTCATACACTCATACACACACAGACACACACTTACTGGTATTGCGTATTTTTTCCGTGTTAGGGTTACATTCTGAGGTTATTAGTAATTTATTTGCATATTTTGAGGAGCGGGTTTTGTGGGCGCAGCAGGATCAACTGATGGACAACCAAAAGGGGTGAAGGGAAGATGGAAAGTATGGGGCACTGTGCTATGAGGCATTCCGTGTTGTGTCTTGTGTCTCGTGTCTTGTGTCTTTTGTGTCAACTTGGCCGGGCACAAAAGTCAGTCAAGTGTCGTTTTCGGAAGACATAAATTTTGAGCCGGGTGGTTTCAGTGGGTGTATATGTATGCGTGTGTATTTCGGTGTGTATGTGTGTGTGCACCAGGACAGGTGTCCCACAGTTGAGCTTTGGGTTGAAGGCAAGTATAATTGAATAGCGGAAAAGGTTTCACTTGGATTTAAAATGTCGTGTGTGAGTGAGTTATACAGCAGAGCAGACAGAGTCGCAAGCTAAACCGTTGGAAATGAAATGAGCTTAAGGCATTCATACCAACTGAATAGAATGAGTACTCATTCGTTCATACCGCGCCATACAAAATTAAATTATACAAGCGGAAGCTTCAAAACCGCCATTCAATATTGATATTGAGCATATTTATTTCTGAACAAAAGCAATAAATAATCCATTAAGCAGCGTGGGAAGCTAAATCTGACTTTCTTCATACACAAGTTGAAGATGTTCTTTACTAAATTATAGCTTACAAAATAAATATCAAATTTTTTATGAAAATTGAAAAGAGCTAAAGTTTAAAGGTTAATAAAAGTACAATATATTCCACTAAAACAACAATGGGTTTTTATATTTTTAAAGAACTTTTATAAATTGTAAATTTGTAGTATACACATCCTCTTATATCACATTATCGATTAATTTCGTTAAGTATCTGTTAAAGCATGCTTTTGGTAGAGCATTGATAAGTGATTGCGTTTAAAGCATACCTTTTTGGGCTCACTCAAAAGCGGCTTATGTAATGCTCCAATACAACATTTTTGTTGCATACCAGAAATGCTTATAAATTACATAAGCCAAAGGCCTGACCAAGAGCGAGAGCTAGAGGCAGAGACAGAGACGGAGAGAGAGAGAGATAGATGGATGATGCTCCTCGAACAAAGCACTCAACTGTGAAAATGTCTGTTAAGGCCAACACAGATACACGCACACTCACGCACGCACATACATTTGAGCAGTCTCCACTCATGTGTGTCCTGCATGGGTCTACCTTGCCTGTCAACAGGATGACAGTTCATATAGTATACGTAGATATATATATATATATAATATATATTAAATATAAGGTATATATACTAAAGCTATATAGCTATGCCTTCAACTGTCAATTGAGTTGGCATGTTGGCAGCCTCTTGACTTACGTTCAATATGAAATACGCATAAGCATGATAAGCATAAATACACACACACTCACAGAAAGATAGACGGACAGACAGACATAGATACAGCTACAGCTACAGCTAGAGATACAGATACATATGCCCATCATTATATTGCTCAGTCAGCTATGGTTCGAAGGCGTCTTTCTAATGCCTGGCACGTATTTTAATTGATTTGTGCGCCTAGGAAAAGCAGCAGCTCATTACATGACCACGTTCTACAAATTGAAAAACTCAACACAGAACAAAAAAAAAGAATGAAATCAGTTTCAAGAGCATTTCAATGCAAACAGACAAACAAACAACAAACAAACAGGGACAGAGAGACAGTCAGGCGGCAGGAACAAAAGGATACTCGTGTATATTTGCTCAACGAGTTGAGTTTGATGTCTGATGATGATGCTCCATTTATTATTAACTTGAAATGATTTCGGGCTGGCCGCGTGTTCCTAGGTGACGACGCAGCGATTGAATGCACGACTGCATCAAATGGCAACTGTAGCTGTGTATCTCTGTAACAGTATCTATAGATTTGTATCTGTATCTCTCACACTCACACTCTGTGTACACACGTGTGAGCTCAATTGGAAAATCGTGTGCTGCATGCACTGCACCATGTTGTTTTTGTAAACACACAAACACACTGGGAAACACATACACACGCATACATTTCTCAGCGCAATTCGAGTCACGACAGTGTGTACACACTTTAAGATACAACTGTGCTATCCGCTGAATGCCGATTGGAGATTGCAGATTGCAGATTGCAAATTCCATATGCAAATGGGATGCATATACATTAAATGATATTTAATATTAAATTTATCAATAATATTGAGTAAAACACTTGAGTCAGTTCTGATTGCAGCTCTCACTCGACAACAGTAAAAGACAGAGAATGGTTGAAATTGAGGCTGAGAAAATAAAGTACTGTAAATATACCAAATAGGTTTTTCCAAAAGAAAACTGCTCAGACAGAAACAGTAAATAAAATTTCTAAATATTTAAAAAAAATAAAGTTGCAAGTTTTTTAAATGAAACTTCATCTTCATTTATAGGTATTCCAATAAAAATTATTTTACTTTGTATTGTAATTCATAAAACTCTTAAAAATACCTCCGCAGGTTTTTCTGTCCTTGCATGTTGTAAAAAAAACATCGCCCATATCTTATCAGTAACCATGTTCCGATAATAACATTGATTATCTGTTAGAGCACATGTCTCCCTTTGGGCAAATGCATAAATTCTCGAGTGCACCCATGAAAATACTTTTGGCTATGGCCGTTTGTCAGCTTTAGCCACTTGACAGTCGCCCAAAGGCTTTTGTGAGTACTTTTTGTGCCTCCCTCGAGCCTTGCAAATTTATGCACACACACTCCAAACCTTTGCTTTGAGCCAAGTTGTATTGCCATTTAGCCAACCCTAAGTGCAGTCTTCAGGCAGCAAACTCTCTTTCTTTTTCTCTCACACTCTCTGCCTCTCCACTCTCATATATCAAAGTCGCGCCAAATGAAAAGCGACAGTCGACAGTTCAGAGTTCACTGAAAGAGAGTCAAGAATCGTTTGCCGAGCTGCCTTGCAATTTATAAATTGCAAAAAAGCAAGCAGTATACAGAGTAGAAGAGAAGAGAGAGACTGAAACAGAAACAAAAGGACAACATTTGCTTATATTTTATGCAATATGCCAACCGCGTTTTATTAAGCAAATTACGAGAAATGAACAGAGAAATGGGGAAACTTGAAGCCAGCAACAACGACAAAGCAAAATCACAACACTGCCTCTACTCCCCGACCCTCTCTAGCTCTTAAGACCTACTTATGACCTTGGCAAACAGCCTAACGCGCATTCTCTTAAGCAATTTAGCAAACAGACTCCACTCGAGTTTAGCTCGAGACTCGCAGCTCTTAACGCACATTTTCATATATAAATTATTAATTTTGTATGCCCAACCACACGCATAAGAAGGGAGGGAAAACAGGTGAGGGGCGAAACAGAGGGAAAGGAAAGTGGATTGGGAGTCGGCAATGGCGAGTAAAATGCATTTTGTGCTCCATTAAATAATAAAAGCAAACGTGGCAGATAGCAGCCTTCAGATAGCGGCCATATACGACGAGTATACACAATAAAAATCTTACACGAAGCGCATAAAAATAAAGCAGAACACAACAAAAAAAGGAAAGAAGAGATACGTATACAAAAGGAGAAGGAGAGTGGAAGAATCACAGGTTTCAGACTCTGAATGCTTATCTAAAGGCCAGAGTCGAAAACCCCATTGTGATTTTTAAGTTGTGCGAGTGTGTGTGTGAGTGAGTGTGAGTGTGTGCTCTTAGGCGAGAGTGCATAAATAAGTAAAGAAATGCCTGTCGCTTAAGATTACATGGCAAATAAGCACAGTGCACAGGACATTTGAATGTTTGAATCTTGAATCTACTCTCGACACACTCACTTACTTATTCATAGTCAGGTCTCAGGTCTGTGTCTTGGTAGAGCATAAAAATCAGCATAAACAGCAATTGTTATGGGCTGTGAATGGGAACACGTTACACACATAACACGCTGTTTATGCGACTCGTTACTTGTAACTCGCTACTCGTTACTCGCTACACGTTACACATTTGATTAGTGTTAGCAAAACTACAAAACAAGACTTTAATTTAGTTATGAGATACAATAACTTGACTCGATATTCAAACAGACATGCAACACAGCGGCTCAAAAGGGTTGTCAGCTTACAAATATAGGGTTGTAGGCATGGAGGGGTGGTGTACGGAAGGCGTTTTCAAAACACGCACGTGTCCTTGCCAATGACAAGGGAAATTTTACAACTTTCAAGTTTAATTTGCCAGGAGTAGCAATCAAGCACAAAAACAAAAACAGAAAAAAAAGAAAACACAACGAATAATATAATAAAAAAAAACATTGACTGTAGCAAGAGGTTAAGGGTTGCTTTTTTCAGTGTAGAGCTGGGTATGTGGGGCAACCCTTTCGACCTAATTGCATGGAAGTTGTTATGCTGCCAGTTAAATGTAAAAATTAAAATGTATAAAATGTATATAATTTATATTAAACCGAAACACAGCCAGCACAACAACTGAGAGACAGTAACTTCAGCTTGTCAGTCGTTCTATCTGTCAGTCAGTCAGTCATTCAACTTAGAGAACGTAGCCTGTTTTATGAGGTGTTAAGTGGGCTTAAATTAAAACTCGTGCCAGGGAGCAGCAGAGGCAAATGTGTTGAAATGTTTGCGTATTTGCTCAAGTTATGGCAAAATACCGACAAAACAGAGAGCAAAGTGTAAGCTTAAGCAAAACACTTAAGAGCAAAGAGTGCAGAGTGCAGAGTACAGAGTTTGTATAGCTTCACCCCTTTAACAAAGTGAAGAAGCTCAATTTCTCTGCCTTCCTGCTTTCCCAAAGGTTGTTCTTTCATTAGCGGCAAAGGGCATCAGCAGCAGGAGAAACTTGATTTTTGTTTGCTTTTATTCTTCGTTATCGTTACGAAGAAGGGCTCTCACATGTGTGTGTGCCGTTATAAATTCGTATTTAATAAACTTTTCCAGAGAGTGACATTTTAAGTGGTGTTCTTTGTGGGGTAGCTTAGCACTCAGTTGATATGATTGCATCACGCTGAGTAATCATATTGCTAAGCGTCAGACAGAAAAGTGTTGTTTAAGCCATCTAAATGACTAGACAATTTCGAATTACAACATAATATTTAAATTAAATTAAATTATTAAGTAGTTGGGTAGCAGTAAGACACAGTTGTACGATTGCAACGAATAGATGATTATATTATGCACATAATGTATGAGTTTGATTGGAATATCTCTACCACCTGTCGAGATATTCTAAGTTAACTTGCTCTACTCTGAGATCTACTAATTGTTAAACGTGGATGCTTCCATCCACCTGTAATATTTATTATATACCATGGTACTCCATTAAATTATAGCATAAGTCTTGATATAATATCTATACAGTTATTACTATTAAATACCGATTTCCGACTGCCGGTTTTGTTATAATCTCTTCATCTAAACAACACTTTAAATGTGTCCCTTATATAAATGATTGGATATTTGGGGAGTTTTAGAACTCCAATAAGCTCATTATCACGCCTGGTCACTCATTGTGGTCAAACTTCATGCATTTGATGTCTCATTCGTCCACATTCGTTTGGCATTGATAAGATATCAACAAATGATAAAGTACAATTTGAGTTCACACACCGTTACAGATTGCATGGGCCCGAGGGAAATGTTGGAAATGCTGATGCCAAGCAATTATGGAACCATTATGCTTAGTGGACTAGTACTATTTGTATATGAAAGTGCGTTCTATTTACATGAGGTTGCGAGACACGTGTTCGCATTTTGAATAAGAACAGGCAATTGCTTATTAAAATAATAATATGGCCAAAAATTAAACATCAGATTGCAACCCTCGGGGGAGGGTGCTAGCAAGGAACTATGTTAACCCCCCAACCGACATAGAGACACAATTACGATTAGAAATCCACCCTGAGAGCACATGTAGAAACTCTCAGCTGATAATGAAAACATTTGCACAAACTTTCCAAAAGCATTTAATGAGCGACCAGCAAGGACACAAAGGGATACAGCACAACTTGAGGCGGCATAAGACTCAAAGCTCGACAGAACTAGAGCTAGACAAGTGGAATGAAAATCTGGGGACTAGTCAAATTTTACGAGCGCATAAAAGCGACGCGTCTTAAAGTTTACAAAATACAAAAACAAAGCAAAATAAAACAAAAACTGACAGAGATTAAGTGATGGAGAGAGGAAGACAGAAGTGAATGGCGAGTGTAGCCTAAAAGTATGCTACGCTTTGATCATAAAATAATGTTGCCATCTCGTGTTGTTAGTTTTGTTGGGCAGGGCCCAACTATCGACCTAAAAGGACATCATCGCATGGCTAAATGAAATCCAAATTAATACAATTTTTGGGTCCTGCTCGCATCGCATTTATTGACAGCCAGAATTTTGTCAGATCAAAAGATGTGCGACGACTTTTGCTAGCAAGGAATGTGATAGAGAGTTGAGGCAAATGGAATGGACATGTACCAATTTTCCACTTCCATACATACATATTTGAGTGTACACATGTGTGTGAGTGTGGGAGTGAGTGTATGTGTGTGCTTTGCTCAGAGCAAGCAATAAAATAAATGGCAATGAATGACTGAGCAAATGAATAAATGAGAGAACATTTTTGCTTTGAAATTCAAATTTCAAAAGTTGTCATGACATTGTGTTTATGACAGAGTCCAACAAAGTGTGTGACAAGAGAGAGAGGGAGAGTGGCTTAAAGGGAACTGGTTTGATACTACATACTACTACTACTTGGATTTTTTGGTTGCATATTTAAAATTGAATATTTGCACGCCTTGAGCATTTGAGATTACAAAGATCTACTGCTACTTGTGCTGCACACAAACAACCCAAATGTGTGTATAGTACGTATATACCCCATATGTCCAACTGTGTGTGCCTTGTTGTCATTTGCATGCGTTAGATGCGTTTTGTGCTATTTGTACTGCTCAAAGCCATTTTAAGCGGTTTATTTCTGTATTTGCTCTCTGCACACAAAATGCTCGTTATATTGAATTTAAGTAGCTGCTGGGCAAAACAACACAGCACAACACAAACCTCACTTTAAGCTTTAACAATCTACACAAAATTGTGTGTGTGCTTTAAACCTCTAAGCGTACCCAAAACAGTTAAGTATTTTAGCTCAGTTCAACAAATTTTAGTTTGATACCTTAACTTGCAGTATCAATTAAAATTCTTCAATACTCTGCAACTCTATTTGCTTAATTTCCCTTTCCAGCTCATGTTTGTATTTGTTTTTTTGTGATTTTTAATTTCAGCTGCCCGTTGAAAGTCAATTGAAGTTGAAATGAGAATTGAAATGGCTAGCAATTAAAGATGATGACGCCTTGACTCCGGATGTATTCTGCTTCCTGTTCCTACTCGCCGCAGGCTCAAACACTTTGCATAACATTAAGCAGCGGTGGTTTTTCTCTTATTGTTGTTGTCCTCGCTTTTTTATACATATATATATATATATACTTTTTTCTCCCATTCTCTCTGTGAGTGTCTCTGTGGTCGACCGCAGTGCCATAAAATATGCAGCCGGGCGCTAGGGAAAATTCACAACAAAGTGAAAGCCGACGTCGACGTTGAAGTATGCAAAATGAGTCGAGTCGAGTCGTGTTGAGTTGAGTTGAGGCGCCACAGAGCAAAGCGCCTAAAAGCATATTTCAATTAAGCTATCACCTTGAATTATTCTCACGAGCGTTTGCCTCATCCACCTACACACACACAAATACAAACAGCCTAAAAGCAGGCCAGAGTTTTCTTCTTTTTTTTTTTTTTTTGTTAATTTTAATGTTTTCATTCAAAGGCAGAAAGAAGCAGAATGCAAAGGAGAACGACCAGAATGGTAAAACCGCTCGTCAAAATTTGCATTTAAATGAGGCGACTCGACTGACGGACGGGCCCTGTATTCGTTTATATATCTACATATATATTTATATATATCTGCTTGAATATATATAAATTCGTTTTTTGGTTTTCTTTTGTGGGTTGGGGGTGAAATTTTTATGATTGCGGTGACTGCCAAATTGTCAGTGGTTCATTTTGTTGGCTGTGTGAGTGTATTTTCGACTCGCTGCATAAAATGTAAATATTCATTAATATATATGTATGTACGTATGTGTACATTTGAATGTGTGAGTGTGAGTACGGGTCAGAGAACAGGCAACAATCAGTTGTCAGTTGTTAAGCTTAACTCAACAAAAACAGTATGAAAAAAGCGGCTTAAGCTTAAATACACTAAGTAGTTAAAAGTATAAATAAGTAGTTATTATAATTATATATTGAAGAATTAAATATTACACACTGAGCTTAAATAACAATAATTTAATGAGTGAGTCTTTTATCTACATTTTTTAATTTAGTAATTTAAACAATTGATAAATATGTATTCATTCCGTTTAACAACTATTAATGAATAGATTCATCTTTAAAATAGATGCTAAGCATTTTCGGAGCTACTTAATTGAAAATTTATTCAAAAACATCTCTTTAAACTGATTTAAAGTCTTACTAATTTACTAGCATTTAAATAAACTGCTGAACTTTTTATGCTAGCAAATGAAACCAATTTGCCGCTTGTCCTATCTGATAATTATGTCAGAGTTGCATGTATTTTGCTGTCGGAAATTTTAATTAACAAAATTTTGTGTTAAACATAGTAGATTTTAAGGCTTGACTGACTCTTTTGGGCATGCAAAAAATTACAATTAAAAAGCAAGCGAAGCCTGCAGACAGCCAAGCGACAGGCTGCAAGTCTTCTGTCTCTACGTCTCTCTCTTTCTATCTCTCTATCTGTCTGCCCCTCAGTCTGGCAATGCAAAATGGCTCACATGTACATATGTGTGTGTGTGTGCATATTACGTTTATTTGGTAATACACCCAGCAGAGAGCAAACTCATTCATCGTCATCCTTCATCCGGTTTGTGCCTCTGCTTCGCTTGGCTTGGCCAAAAATTTTTGGCATAAATGCCATAAACAGTTTATTTAGCAACGGAAAATTAACTGCAAAATGTAGCAACTACAACAACAAGGTTGAGGCAGTCAAACGACTGATGATGCTACCCAAGGCAGCAATTCCTATAGCCCAAAAAAGAGTAAAAAAAAAAGGAAACTAAACTCAACTCGACGCTTTATGACGTTTTACTTCATGTGCAGCTTCATAATTAAGTGGCTCCTAAGGGCGGGTTAGGGTAGGTAAAGGGGCAGTGTGTGTGTGTGTGTGTTGTGGGCTTCAAGGGGGTTAAAGTCGTTGTTGCTGTTACTGATGTTACTGTTGTCTCCTGCACTCGAGGGAGCTTTTAGTTTTGAGCCACGTGAGAAGCATCATCGCTTTTGGGTTTGGCTCTTAGCCATAAAAACGAGCCCCAAACGAGGTCAACTGAGGGCACTAAAATGCAGTGGATACACGTTTACACACACACACACGCACACACAGGTATGCGATATATAATACAGCAGTTTGGTATATATACTTATATATATATATATATATATATATATATATACTTAGATACATTTAAAGACGCACATAAAAGTGTTAGCAGCTCGTTTTCTGTACTTACTAATTTGATGACTGGTGGTATTAATGGATGATGGCAACTTACCTGAAAGATAACATAAAAGAAACAAGAGATGAGTAACAAAGTGAGAGATAGAGAGATATATATATATAGACATAGAGTGAGTGAGAGAGAGAGACAAAAGGGAGAGCATTAATATTAAATGTCTACGAAATGGACAGAAATTGAAGTAATTGGCTTATGTTATTAGAGCCAAGTCATTAGGGTGAATGTCTAATTATAGCGAAAATGCGTTTCAAGTGGAATTATAACTTTAATTGGAGTAACATTAGCTTCATATTCAGATCATATCAATTATAATTAATTAAATTCAGATACAAGAATACACACAAAGTATTATGTTTCAAAATGAAGTAAAATCAGTTAAAATGTTCATATTTTAAATATATATAAAACATTTTTCAATTGTTTATAACATTCTAAACTTAAGCTTTAAGCCTTCAACTTTAAGTCACACCTTTTAGCCTTTAAAAAATTGATTAAAACCCCCATTTTTAACACGCCCAACCAAACTAGCGAAACTTTGTTGAGAGACAAATAGCAAACACTGGAAAGAGATAGAGTACATAGAAGGAATGAAAGAGAGAATGTCATAAAAATTCTATTTTCGTATAAAATTTCGAAAGTAATCTAATAAATATTGATTTTCATTCGTCATCGGCAACGTCAACGGTGGCGACGACAACAACAGCAACAACAACAACATCACCATCAATAGCAACAGCAAGCCAGAAGCAACAGCAGCATGAGCTGGAGCTGGAGCTGGAGCTGGAGCTGGAGCTAAGAGCTAGAGCTAAGGGAAGCAGCGCTGAGAAGGGCGCGTTGTGTAACCCTACACGTGAGCACACACACACACAAACACACAGTGATATAAAGAGCCAGGACACGACACGACAGCACAGAGGACGATGGACAGAACGGGGGCAGGTCACTGGAGAGACAGGCGTAGTCAATAGTCGTTATTTGATATAGTCGAAACCAACAAGCAACCCATGATGAAACGTGCCTGGGCGGCTGACCAGTGCGACCACACGCAAAGGCCAAAGGGGCGTGGAGCGAAGCGTGAAGGGAAGACGAAGCGGAAGAGGAATAGGACGTGAGGGGGTGTTCGAAAAGTGACCCAAACCGTGCGATCCCAAACGCTGCAAGGGATGAAATCATGCGCGCAACTCGTTTTTTGGACTTCCCAGCCGTAGGGCGGCGAGTGGACGCCAAACACACATACATACACCCGCACACCCATACCAGCACACACACACACACATATACAGCTCATTCAATCATTCAAATGTCCTCTGAACTATAAAAATACATGACACTAATAAAGAAAACGAACAAATGACACGACACTCGCTACGTTTCCCGGACTGAGACTGAGACAGAGACGGAGACGGAGACTCCGACCCGCACTCGCCTCTCACCCGGATCTATATCCGCACTCGGTCACTATAAGCACACACGAGTAAAAGACGTTGCGGGACGCCGGCAACGTTCTACAACCTTTAAAAAAAATTGCTATTTAGAGCAATTTATAAGCATACTTTGAGGCGCCTTCTCCCTCCTCCTCCTGCTACAAACCCTAACTCGACATTTGACATTTACGAGTGCGCCGCAGCGGAGACAGTAAACAGCGGCAGGAGCAGGGAGCAGAGGGGAGGGAGTACGGAGAGTGTAGCAGTTTCGAGTAGATAGATCCTCGAACCACATAAATTTCTGGTGCGCTTCCAAACGGTTTTTCTGTAGCTATTTATTGCATTTTTATGTAAAATGCGCCGTGCGGTATGCTATACTTTTTTTTCGCTCTCTCTTCCTTATTCTTTTTGTAGTATACTTACAAGGGCGACATTCCTGCCAAGTTGTTTACGAGGCAAAGAGCGTAATACGTCGTACGTAATACGTAAATCGAAAATGCCACCCACGCAATGACCAAATTTACGCAATTAAAGACATTTTGGGGATATATTTTATGGCATACTTTACGGCCTGAATGACTCTGCGTCTGTCTGTCTGTCTGCCTGACGGTCCAGGTAGCGAATCCTTCCGTTATAGCAGATACTTCAGCTGAAGCAATTTAGCAACTTAACTTTGTGCCAGTTGCCAAATCAATTCGAATAAAAGTTGTTATTTAAAGCTACGAGTATGCAATAAAATGCGAAACTCAAACTCGATTCCCTCGCTCTCTCTCTCTCTCTCTCTCCTTTTTACATCTCATATAGAAAATTTATTTATTTTTATAGAAATTGCATAAGCCAAATGCTTTGCACATTTTTAAAAGGGAGACTACAGCTAAAGCCCATGCCATTTTCTAGAAAAGCATTTTTATGCATTCGCATTCATTTTCACATATTGTGTATTGTGTATTGCATAGTTTCTCGGTTTAATATGATTTATCAGCGCATCTGCTGAGCTCTGCACATTTTTATGACCATATGCTGTACTATTCCCATACTCATTCCCATTTCCATTCCCATTCCACATTTCCACAATCGACAAAACCACAAACAACTGCAACAACACGAACACACAAATCAAAACAGCGTACAACAGCGCCTAAAAAGCTGCTAAGGCCAAACAACACGGGGCAATAAACTACATCGAAGGCTGGACTCAATGGGTCTAGGGTCTCGCAACTCAGTCTGAGTCCGAGTTCGAGTCTGGGCCGGGGTCTGGGTCTGGCTTTCTGCGCCCGGCCCATGTAATCTCTGTTGACCATAAAGATTTATAGACTATTGTGTGTCGTCGTCGCGGTAGACGCAGCAATGAAAAGGAAACTTTTTGCAACTTAGCGCCAAACTTTATGCAATAATTTATATATATTGGTCGCTTGCGCGACTCGCTATATAAAAAATAAATATATATAACACAAAAAAGCAAAAAAATAGTAAAGAAAGCAGCAATCTACACAAAAGGCAATACACATAATAGAAGCACAGTCAAAATAACCGTAACGCACGAAGCAAATAAGCAGAAAACAAGGAAATCAAATTATGCTAGAGTATAGCGAATTGGAAATGCCCTTTCAATGCAGCTACAATAGAGGGTGGTTCTGAATATCTTAATTTATATATATGTGTCATACATTAAAGTGCATTAAAGAGATTTTTTCTGTCACTTTCAACAGAAAAGAGCTTAAATAAAACTGACTTATGGTGTCAGTGATCTTAAGGAGCATCGGAGTAAGTGGACTACTGAACAGCTTTTATAGTTGTATATGAGTAAATTTTCCTTTGTAACTGCAACATTAATCAGTTAACAAATTACAGATCCGTTAGACGCAATCGCAACTAAAATCTTGCACCAATTTTAATGGATCCCTTCTGTAAATGCATGAGTTGTGCAAAATAAAATAAAAGGTTGCATACCATGCGGCGATTCCGGTGCGATAAAAAATTAAAAAGTTGCTCCTTCGATACACCTAAGCGGTGAAAAATGCTAGATGGAGTGGCGGAGTGCGAGTTACAATGGGAAAACAAGAGCGGGACTTGCACGCGAACGCGCCAAGTGTAAAAGAAAAACTTTTCAATGAGTTTTTCCTGTCGGCTTCGGCGTCGACGTCGGTTATGAGCCTTCAACATGGCCACAAAACCCCTTGTGTTATTGTTGTTTGTGTTTTAAATAGACTGAAGTGTTGTTGTTATTGTTGCGACTGTTGTTGTTGTTGCTGCTATTGCTGCTGTTGCTGCTGCTGCCGGTTGCAGGCATTGTCTGAAGTGCGTTTCGTTTTGCTACTTTTGCGTCATTGTTGTGCTTCTTTTGCTATCCCCTGCCTGCTGCTCGTGGATGCTGGCAGCATTGCAAAATCAATCGATAGTTAATGGAAAATCGTTATTAATGAAAAGTTTCACGCCCACACCGCCATCAGCAATCGAGCGTGCATTGAGCCATGGCAAAATGCTTGATAAAGTGCAGGGCATAAAAAAAATAAAGAAGAGAAAATTGAGAAAACAGAATGCAAAAAATTGAAAGTGCTACATTTAAGTAGCAAACTTTACCGGGCATATTTTCATTTTCTTTTTTTGTATTTTTTGGCGTTTGTTCGTAATTTCATTTGAGTGCGAAAAGTTGCAAGCACATAAAAAAGAAACAACAACAACAAATAAGGAAACGCGGGGACAAAGCGAAAGGCGAAAACACTTTTTTGTTGCATATTTCGCGGCGCATAAATATTTTATGCATGCAGGCAACAAAAGCGTCATCAAAACACACACAAACACACACACACAGATACAATGGGCATAAGCAGCTCTTCTATTTTTGTTTTTAGCTGTTGTTGTTGTTTGTCCCTTTTACTGTCTGATTGTTTGTCTGTTTATGTTGACTGCTTTCAGGCGCATTTGCACCTCTACAATAAGCAAAAGTTTTTGGCCAATTTATAATGCTCAGGCTTTCAGGCTCTTGCATTGTCGCATCGTGTCCTGATTGAGGAGTTTTAAAACTTCCTCGGTTCAATAGAGACAACAAAAGTTTAATGACAGTTTAAGTTGTTTGATAGCAAAACGACGCCTCAAGTTATGCAGCATTTTAAATGGTAAACACAGTCAGAAGTTTGTAAAAAAAAAGTGTTCTACCAAACGTCGTCACCTACCATGAAAACAAAATATTAAACGCTTAAAAGTAAGTACACAAAATGGTACAGTTTAGTTTCAGTCCATAACTCCTAGTTTTTTCTGTGTATAATAAAATAAACTTTTTAATCAATTTCGTTACCGTTTGTGTTTTGAAAATGTAAGTGAAATGTAGCTGAATGAGATTTAAGTGTGCACATGTGATAAATGCATTACTTGCTCGTAAAAACGGCTCGAAGCAAATGCAATTTTAGTTTAGATTCGTGAAATGTTTATAGTTGGGTCACGCAGCGTTTTATGATCATTGCCATGTGCCATAAATATATACACAGGCGGGCATCAAATGTTAAACTTTTAACGTTTTTGTAATCACATCAGGATCAGTAAAAGGGGCCTCAACCACACTCACTCCCAAACATCTCTCCAAAAACAGCAGCAGCTAAAAACGTTGCATACTTTTCGGCTGATACAAATACGGATGTGGATGTGGATGCTGCTGCTACTGATTTATTGCAACAACAAAGTTTATCATGCATATTTTATGCGTGTAAATGTTGCCGTCATAAAATGTCTTAAAGACTCAACCGACGCACACATACATATGCACACATATTTGAAGGGAATTCATGCCACCGTTCTACTTCCTACTTCCGTTCCCTCACCGCTGCTTGACGCATGTGCGTGGTCGAAATCGTGGCCGGCTTTTTATGCGTACGAGTTGTAATGGCGGCCAATAAAGCAGGCATTCAATGCAGCAAATTGGCATTTTATTAGTGCCCCCAGGAAGTGTGAGAGTGTATGTGTATGACGTGTGTGTATGTTCTTCATGCCGAACTAATTTGAGCGATATTCTTGTATAGTATTCGCGTATGTCATAAACGTTGAAAACTTTTAACAAACGACACAGCAGTCCAAGACACCCACAATACAATACAATACAGTACAGCACGTTGCGACAATATACAACCTGACACGACACGATGCGATGCGACACGAGGCGACGCGACACGAGGTGACACTCCGCATCGATCGATACATTTAGCTAAAAGGATGTTCGTCCCAAGTTGAATTCCTCATCGTACTCAATGTCCTCGTCACCGCTGGGCTGGCTGGGTTGCTTTGGGCCCCGTTTTGAGGTCGTCGCCATACCGCGTCCGCTTTCGCGTCACATCTAAGGCATAACTCAAAGTTTACTCAAGTTACTTGCGCCCAACGACAAGACACAAAACTTTGTACTTTACATCATTAAAAAGTTTCATTCTTTCTTTGGGTTTCTCTCAACGCTTTCTGCTTTGCTTTTACTTTAGCTTCAGCTTCTGGTTGGGCTTGTGTTGGTTCCCTTTTTTCCTTTTCATTCCAACAACTTTCAATCTAAGTACATCTATAGACTGGGTTAAGCACTGACTGCAACTTTCTTTGGCATCATCAGCTTAGCAATTGACAGTTCGCCATCAATCCCCGGACATGGCTAAAGGGCAAAAAAATTGCTTAATTTGTCCGCTTTGTTGCAATTAAATAACAAGTATGCCAACGATATCTTTTCCAAACATTTTAACAATACATTCAACGAACTGTTTTAGAAATTATGAGGGATTCTTACAAAAGTTCATTAAGTTAGAGGTAAATTTCTGGCTATTAAAAGAACGAAACTTAACCTTTTTTGTTGTTTAAAAAAAAAATCAAGATGTTGGTATGGGAAAAACTTTAATTGCGATATTTTATGAAATAATAAATCTATTTTATATAGATTTCAAAATTATATGAAAATTATATTTAAGATTTCAAAAAGCATTTAGTTATTAGTACTTAAAGTATTCTTTTAAGCTTATTTGTTTTAACTTTTGAAATCAAAGTAAATATCAAAGCTTTTCATTAATATTCCAAAGCTTCTTAACATTTCCAAATGAAAATCTACAGAAAACTTAAAGACATATCATAAATATTACTAGCACTATGTGTGCAATCACAGCTACAACAAGAAAGTGCAACAAAATGTGGCATACACATTTAGAAGCTGCTGTCATCGTGTTAAAATCGTGTAATAAACGTGCGCATAATAGAAAATCCAACAAGGAGGGAACAAGCCAGAAACTAGGCAAAGGGATTGCAGTTAGGCAGGGAGCAGGAGTGTTGCAGCGAGCTAAGGAAAAGGGTTGTGTGGATGCCATAGACCCGCAGCAACAGCAACTAGCACAAATAAATAGTTGCAATGCTCCAGTTGCTCAGCGCCTCGTTCTGGTTGGTTGTCCTGCCGGCGCCGGCTCCGTCTACTTGTCGTCCTGCCGCACCCGACCACCGCTGCAGTCGCCACCGCAGCAGCAGCTGCTAGTTGGTGGTGGTACTGGTGGTGCCTCCAGTGCCCATGCGCATGGAAAATAGTTACACAAACTTGTACAAAAAAGCAAAAGCAAAAAAAAAAAAAAATTGAGGCGGATAGGCGGCTTCAAAATGAAAATAAAATAAAAGCACAAAAATTGTGTAGGGAGTAGTGGTAGTTACTGTTGTTGTTGTTGCAAGCCGACTCGCCGACCGACTGCTTTGACGAGAACGAGAACGAGGACTAGGACAACGACAACGACAACGACGAGAACGACTGAACGACGACTGAGTCTAAGAAGTAGCATAGTTAAGGAGGTGGAGCCAGTGAATGAATTGTGCATTGTCCAGCTGCAACTGTGAGATTTGCATGCAACTACACTGTTACAAAATGGTATACACATGAAACTTTAAGACCAAGACAGTGAAGTTAAGTCTTGAAATTTTTCAATTAAACGTATCGCAGTTTTAGAGAAGAAATAATATGAATTTATAATATTGAAAATTGTTTTTATTAATTTCTAATTTATAAGTTGATAAGGACAAAAGCTCTTAAATATTGAAGATTTACTATTATTTTGCAAACAAATGGATTTTAATTATAGATCAAATAATTGAAAAACAACTTAAAACATTTTTTTTTACTTTTGTCAGTATTCTTAATACAACTTATACCAAAGAAACTAGATTCGATTAGTTTATTTATTTATTTTTTTAAAGATGCTAGGTTTTATTACCAGTTGCAATCTGCTGACTATCCAATTTAAATGTAAATTTAGTACTGTAGAACCTCTCTATCTTCTTAAACAATTTGAAGCTCTTATTCCTAAATTTAATTTAGTTTAATTGAAATCGAAATCTAGCTCTTTTGTAGCAGTGTAGCTGGACATTCATATGTGATTTCCCTATCCCCTCCGCACTTCTAGTGGCAGTTATTAAGCACTTTTTCTACACATTTTGTAGTTTTCTTTCTCACACTCTCTATGAATTACTTGATACTCTACAGTGTCACACGGCACGCAACGTTGAGCACAAGTCGGCGTATTAGTGACGATTTAGCGGCAGCATGTTAGGTAGAGAAGTAGTGGAAGGGGGAGGAGGGAATATGGTGGCACGGTGTGGAATTATTTGCCAGGAGGCGACAGTGCGTGTGCGTGTAGCGTTAAATTAAGGCAGTTGAGCTTTTGCAGTGATTGCAACACTGCACACAATGCAGCAGCGCGACACTGACGTTGTCAAATTGAAAACGAGCATAAAACTGTGAGAATTGTGAATGTGTTTATGTAAGAGAGAGAAAGAGCACAAAGGATCAGAAAGGAAATTTATTTGGAAATAAATAAAATTAAACTTAAAAATAATATACAGTACTAATTGCTTTTAAGTTGGGAACTACTGCAAAAGTAGAATTTATGGAAAGAATATTTTTTTTAAATATTAAACTAGCTGTTTTTAATTAGACAACTATTTTCCCTTTTATACCATTTATTTTAAATTAATTTTAAAATACTATATAACATATATTTCCACTTTTCTCCACGACAATACTTGCTTCCTTAGCTCTAATGTAATTCTTAGCCCAGTATATTGCAGTATATTACCAATCTATTCAACCAAATTTTCTACTCTTGCCAACCGTTATGATCTATTTGGAAATCATTGAACAAGTTTACGGTCATACAAAGTGCATATCTGAATAGTTTACTCCGCCCATCTAATGTACTAGTAGAGAAAGAATTGCTACTAAGCTATTCTTACCACTCGTATGTCTAGTCCCTGTTCGCTATCATGCATGTGCCTCCTCACCCCTCCTCCTCACCACCCTCCCATCCATTCATCTGGGTTTTGCAGTTGCAACAACTTCAGCTACATTAGATGCTGCTGCCACTTCAATGCGCATTCGAGTTTTTGAGTTGCATTTTTCTATTTTCGGTGCAAAAATACAAAAGCACGAAACGGATCTTCTTCCCTGCTTGCCACCTCCCCAGTAGACTGTTGTGCTGCTGCCTTTCAGCATTTGCTTTCTATTTTCAATAGACGTCGTCGTCAGTTGCCAGTTGTTGCTAATGTTGTTGTTGTAGTTGCTTATGTTGTTGTTGTTATGTTGCTGCTCGCCGACAAACAATAAAAATGATGCGTTGTATTGCGCTGCTTTGCTGTCCACACCCTACACCCCACACCCCACATGCCACACTCCAGCACACCACCGCAGTGTGCAGTGCCCCTTTCTGTTTGGACATATGCTATGTGCCGTGGCACGGCCAGCAGGCAGTTCACATATGTTGCAAGTTGCAACATTCGCCGCCCAAATCGCCCATTGATATTGATGGAAACGACGTCCAGTTACAGTTCGTTGGCTTTTCCAGCATTTTTCAAGGGAAAAACTGCCAAAGTGCAACACCAACAGCAACAGCAACAACAACAACAGCATGAGTAATATCAACATCAGCTGAGACTGGCAAATGAAAACTAAAGGGGGGAAGTATTGGATACTGGCAACTGATGCTGAAATTTGCCAACTGATGCTACAGAGAGTGTATATGTGTGTAGTGTATGTGTTGTGTGGTGTGCGGGAGGGGAGTGAGGGCAGGTGGTGCGATATGCAAATGCCAAACATTTTGTCAAAGCATAAAGATGATGTCGAAGAGTGTATAAAAAATACATGACGCATGTATCTTGCAGATACATTCGACATTGAGATACAAATGCAAATGCATCATTTATACCTTGGTCTGTGTAACGATAGTAGAAATACCAAATAGTTAAGAACTCAAGATTTGGACAGATTTGCATACAGTATGAACAGGCAACCAACAAGCAGCATATTCAAATAATTTCAAGTAAAATATATGTATGAATACTGCCAAAGATATAAGCCATTAAGTTATCAAAAAGCATATAGTTTATTAAGATTTTATGCAACAATTTATGTATAGGATTTTTATAGTCTTGGAAGAGCATTTGAAGCTTTCGATTTTGTATTTTAACAATTTAAATATAGCTTACAGATAATACCAATTTAATAAATATTTTATAGACGTGTAAACTAAAGTATAAGCATTTTAATTTAATAAAAATTAATTTAAAACATGCTTCATATTGTAAAATATTCAGAAAACTTTCAATAAAACAATTTAATGTACAGAATATTCTAATATTAAAATTTAAAAATTATTTCGGTAGAAATTTTTTGTTTTGAACTGGCGCCTTTATCCCTAAATTGATGCCCAGTAAAGGGTTTTTTATATGATCTTAAAAACCTTGTGACATCTTACATCTTTACCCTATTTATTTAATATGGATGTACTGTGCCCTTTGTATATTTATTTTCCCCATTCGGGCTGCTCAAACACTTTCACTTCTTATTAGCACGCATTCATGCTGAATTAATGGAACTTGAAGTTGAACACTTGAAAGCCACAACAAGCTAACGACACTATCAACAACTACCAACAACAGCAACAACAACAACAACAGCTACTAACAACATCAATTTGGTAAAATATTGTGGCTAGCATGGCACTTCAGTACCTAATAAGTCTCAATTAAATGTACATAAACTATAACACCTTGTAGCATTTGCATGTGACGGTGAATGACACCCCTTAACCAAAAGAGAAGCGAACCACCCTAATATAATGGAAAACAATTTTCATGCACTGTGCGAAGCTCTTTGCTCAAAATAACAACGTTAGCAAATAAAATACTATAACAAAGTTTGGCACGCAAGCCTTTAAAAAGGCAGTGACAACAACGACAGCAACAACAACAACAACGCACTTTTCGTCAAGTGCAAGAATAATAACAACAACAACAATACAAATATTGGCGACACTCATAAAACACCTGCGCCAGCAACTATAGATAGAGGGAGAGGGTGCGCGAAATGAGAGGTGTTGTAGGGGTAACTGAGAGCTACTGTACTGAGTACTGAGTACAATATCTGTCAGTCTGTAGTCTGACATTGTCAATGGCATTTGCCTTCGTTTGTTTTGGCGCGTTTTTCTTAGTTTTTCTTTTGCATCTCTGTCATGCTTATGCTACCCCTCTATCTCTTTCTCTCTCTCTTTTGTTCTCTTTACTCTTCTGCATTTCAATTAAATGCTTTTCGGGTTTCACTCAATTTCCCTTGCTCACTACCACCTTCCTTCCACCTACTTCCCTCTAGCACACACAACACTCACTCCCTCTTTGCATGCGTGCGTTTCAAGTGCTTTTTCTGTTGCTTTCTGGCTGCTTCCTGTCGTAAATAAAATGAATTTTGCTTTTGGCAACCCCAGCAGCAGCAACAACAACAGCAACAGCAACAATTTCCCACACACATTACATTGGCAACCTTAATGAATACGACATTATTTTTTATGAGCTGTCAAACACTATTTTCCATACACTTTGTTGTCGTCGTTCTCATCAGGTTCACCATTCTCCATCTCCCTCTCTCGCTCTCACTGTTCCTACCACGTAGTCGTCCTTTGACTTTTCCTTGCACTCGTTCAAGTTTCCTTTCACCATTTTATTTATCGCTCCCTTTTGCCGACTTTTTTCCACGTGCGTGTGTGTGCAGGCGAATATGTGTGTGTGTGTGTGTGGTTATTGTTATTATTTATATTATTTTTGATAAATGTTTTTGGGAAATTTGTATTTTATTGGTTGTTTATCGACAATTAGCGGTTTGTTTGGTTTTCAGCCAACAAAAAAAAAAAAAACACACATACAGTAACGTTTGCTTTGCATGTAAACATTATTTTTGTTGGCAAAACATAATTTTGTTGATTTATTGGCCAGTTGGAGAATATACTCAGTTGGCCATTATGCCGCATTTGCGTAATCAATTACGTTATCAGTCAGCAAGTGCAGTAAGTTCAAGTTAATTAGTTGCTACGGCAGCAAAAGTATAGTATGAAAAAACTACGAAATACTCTTGAGCACATCAACACCAAATTTTAATTGCTTACTAAAAATAGTTGCTATTAGAGCATTAAACGATTCGCTTCACGACCAATTGAACTGAACTGAACCAAAGCAAATAACTTAACAAAGCCTAAGAAAAAATGAGTGCATAATAAAGCGTAAAAAAAGTATTAAGTATCAAACAATGAGATTTGCTGCAAGCAAAAAAATTATATAGTGCCACATAAATAAACGGCAATTTATTGTTCAGCACAAGAGAGTGAAAAATGTGTGAAGGCAAAAGCAAAAGCAAAGCCAATCCAAATAAAAAAGCCCACTTTATGCGGTTTTGCACTTTGGCAAAAGCCATTAAAAATTATGCTAATATCACGGAAAAACGCTGCCAGATGCAAAAAGAGAGAGGGAGAGCGGTGTGTGATCTCGAAAGAGAGAGCGCTTAAGAAAATGAGAGCAGACGCTTGCTTGGAGCATCTGGAAAATTTGTACACATGACGCACGCAGCTGCTGGTCAGAAAATGTTGCGCTTTTGTTTACATTTGTGCAGCTATTTTTGAAATGCTGTGGCAATAAACAAAACCAAACAAAACAATGGAACACAAAAAGTCGAGAGGCGAAAACGATAAATGCAAAAAGGTCATAAAAAGAAAACTAAACTATGTACAAGAAATAATATATATCTATGTATATATCTATATATTAACTACATCCTTATACTATATACTTAGTTTGTGCCTAATGAGCTGTGCAGCTTTTTGAAGTTGCCTCATTAGCCCAACGGAATTGGGCAGCAGCCAAGAGAATAATCGAAATCGAAACGAATGGAAATCGAGAAATAACAAGAAATAGAAAATCAATCGATATATAGAGCCAAATGGGAAGACCCACAATTAAGGCAGGCAGCCATAGATAATACTAGGCAGTGGCTAAAAAGGGGGGCAAGAGGGTACATTGACATGCTCGAGGGTGTGTGTGTTAATCACGCAAGTAATTTTAATGCCGCTTTCCACAGTTTTCCACAATTCCTCATTGTTTGTTGCTGTTTCGCGCGATAAGACGACGTCAGACGCGTCAGAGGGTGAGTTTTTTCGTAGGCTAGCACAAAGCATAATCAACGCTAAACATGCCAAGCAAAACAAAGAAAAAGAGAGAGAGGGGGAGAAAAGGAGAGAGATGTCTCTGCCCTTAGTACTATGCCAGCAATTGGGGGATGGGAAAAGCGGGTTGAACTTTTCCTTGCCCAGCAACAACTATAGACTCGGAAACTTTGCGTCTGTTAACAAAGCTATAAAAATGTCACCTCCTAGCAAATGAAACGTGTCGCGTGGCTAACAAATTAATAAAAAAAAATAACTGAAAATAAGGGCATGTTATAGCCAGCCAGCGATTCTTATATAATATGATATAAAAGTGAGTTTTGTTTTTAATATAATAGAGTTTTTATTATTATTACTTTGAAAATATGCGATACACAAAGTATCTAAAGGTGGGAACTATAAAGCGTGATGTAGTAATGCTATCTATAGAAACTTATAGTAAAAAGTCTAATTTCAAACTAACAATTTTAATACAAATGCATATGAAAAAGAAAAGTATCTAATTTCTTATTAATTTTTTTAAAACTAAATATGTTAAATTTATTTTTAGTTTTCCTTTTATATAAATTGTATTAATTGTGACAGTTAAAAACATTATAAAATTAAATACAAGTGTTTTTTTTATCTTATTAAAATTAACTAACCAATTTTAAATTTAATTTGCTGCAATTTGTATTAATTAACTTTTAATTTTTAATTTAATTTTTATTACTAGTTTGTTTATTACTCGTAGTGCAAATCAATCACTCAACAATCTCCCAAATTACTATTTAAGTAATCAAAGTTTAGTTAGAGCAACTGTAGAAATTTTGCACCAAATTAAAGCATTTTCAGCTACAAATCAATGAAAGAAAGTTCCCTTCTATAGCGTGCATTGCTATTTCCACAGCTATTTGGCACATATCCGCTTATGAAACTCCATATGCCAACTTTGTCCTCACAGCAAACGAGTTGTTAAGGTTGAACAGCAATTATGCACACAATTTAGCGTAAGCTTTCATAATTGCAGCACTCTAAGGATTCGTACTTCAAGTGGGTTTCCTTAGCTTACACTAATCACTGGCCACCTGGGCAGGTATGTACATACAGTCATATATAGACCGAGCAGGAGGTGGAACAGCAAAGTTAGCGTCAGGTATTGAGGCTTGAGACTTCATTGTCTGCGGTTCATGGGCATAATTTGCCTGTTGACATACCCGAGTGTCCCACCTGAGGCGTGTCAACAGTTACTGTCACAATCACACATACAAATCACACACATACTCACACACACTTGCGAGCTGGGATTCAGTGTGAAAACGATTTCCTGTGGCATAGCTGGAAAAGTGTAGAGTTGCCACCGTGCTATTAAATTACATGCCCAGCAAATTACTTGAGAAAACAAAACGACAGGCAAAAACGCCTTGGCATATGCAACAATAATAATAACGGGTTTGTGGTCGTTGTGTTGTTATGCCTTGACTTCTATTTTGTAAGACGCCACCGTCGAGTAGCAGCATTTACATGTTATTAGAGCACACCCTCCCCTCACAAGATCGCCCCCGCTAAAGACCCAACCGAGGCATAAATATTGAAAAGCGCCAACGCCTTTTGTTGCCTGTCTGGGTAATTGCCTAAGTCGGCAAATTGCCTGGCTAATAAACATAAATATTGTAGCATGTAGCCTGGACTTCTTGAATGTGAAAAGTATGGAATTAAAAGTTTCTTTGCAACAGATAGAGGACAAGTTATAACCGCAGTGGCACAGTAGCACTTTTCTTTTCTTGTAATTAAAGAATGTGCAAATTAGAAACGGGTTAACTTTAATTATACGTACACACATACACACATAGGTAATAAAACTGAAAGTTTATTGTGCAGTTAAAGTATTTGTACATAGACTGATATTTGTAAGCTCTGTTTAAACAGCTTTCGTTGGGAAACTGTTTCAACTTCGATATCTCTATTTGCATTGATAGAAACTTTTTATGCAGTTGCAGTTGCTATCAACTTTACGATAATTTCTGTTTTCTCTGTCGCTTTTTTGTTTTTTGTTTTTTTGGGGAATTTTCTTGTCTTTAAGTATCCTGCATTTCACTGTCCTTATGACAGTTTCTCAACACCGAGCTTAACAAACGACATAGAGAAAGCTCAACAAAGAAAAGTTGCTCGTAAACGAAAATAAAACTTTAAAAGCAGTTCGCATAGTTTGTGCTACCCCCCTCTCTCTCCCTTATAGCTATCTCTGTCTTATGGAGTCCCCTTTCTTTTGGGGTTTCACGTCTGTTTGGTTGCTGAGTGCTGTGAGTCATAGAAATGCAATGGACAAGAGAGAAAAACTGTGTCAACGACTCTGCTCCACTTAAGCATTTAACGAGCAACTTAGCGCGCACGTAATAGCAACAACAACAACAACAACAACAAGAACAGCAGCAACAACATCACCAGTAAGGACAAACATGGACAACAACAGATACGACAATGACAGCATAAAAAGGATGCGCAAAATGTAGAAAAATTCAAAACAAGTGGCACAAAAATATTGAACAACAATGTGCGGAAAATGCGAGAATAGAGAAAATAGAAACAGGAGCAGAGACAATAACAACAGCTAAACAGGACAACAGCAACAACAAGAACAACAACAACAACATAACCCAATAAGCCAGCCAAGTGCAAAGAAGAAGAGACGAACGCATGTGTCATCATTAGAATAAGCAAACGCAATGGAACATCGAACATCCCCAGCCCCATGGCTAGGATAAAAGTAAAACAGAGACGAAGAACACCAGAGACAGACAGACAGGCGAACGCACAGACGGACGGACGTACGTACGGACAGACAGACGGAGGCAAGGCAAGCACAAAGGACAACAAAGAACAAGAGCAACGTCGACGCACGCACGTCGCACGCATCCCAAATACCCCCCCAAGACACACACACACGCACAGAGAGAAAGCAGCTAAGAGAAGCTCAAAACACCCACCCACCCAAACCACCCAGTGAAGCCACCACCATAAAAGTGAAATACACAATGAAATTTACGCAACTAAACAGACTGCCGCGTTGGCGGTGTAATAAAATCAAGAAGAGGGTGACAAGCAGACAACAACAACAACAACACTAACAACAAAAAACTGTAACAAGAGGAACAACTACAACAACAAATATAAGTATAGAGAGTCTCTGATAGAGCAGTCAGCTGAAAGTAAAATAAAGAGAGGGAGCAATTGAGAGAGAGCGAAATGAAAAGAAATGTATGTAAATCCGATTAGAATTTAAGTTTCTAAATTTTGTGCTACACAAAAAATAAAGTCTGTTAAAAGACAGTTAAAGCGAAAAGTCTTGAAATATATGTATGGTAGTATATACAGAGAAAACTCCAACAAAATGAGGAATACATGACAGGCAAAAACCCAGATGGATCAATAGATAAGCATTGCCATATGGTTGAGTTCAATACGATAAAGCAAAATAACAACGCTAAACGAGACTAAACAAAACACGTGTAAAAGCTATATTCAATTTGTTTCAATGTACTCGACTCGATATTATGTACGTTTTATGTAACTCTAAGCTAATTAAATTAATATCTTTATTTTGCAGTATTTTTTGTAAACATTTACATTAAATCGACTGATATTTTAGTTAACATTCGCCAGCATTTCGGGGAATTTCATTGAGGAAAAACTTTTGCAATTATTTTGTATTATTTCAAGGCTAAAACAAAGTTTTCTTGTTAACCTAATTTTTGTTTTTTTTTTTAATACTAGGAAAATACTTGGAGCATTTCCATAAAAATTTGTTGTGGGTCAACATAGTTATTAGCTAAAATTTTATTATTGCTAAGGGTAAAACTTTACACTATTATTTAACACTTGTATATTCTTCATGCTTATAAAATGTAAAAAAAAAGATTTTCACAAAGAAACACTTTATGTTATTAAAGAATTTTTCAACACTCATTATTAAAATTTATATACAATATTTTATACTTCTAAATATGTCTTAAATTTCTAATTCGCTTAAATTGCGCTTGTTACAAGAATTTTTACCTTCCTGATTTCCTTCATATAAACAATCTACATTTAAATTCTACATTATGAATTTTCCCAACCAGTTGCATAGATTAAATTCTACATTATTATTTTCTACACAATTTCAATAGATTTTACACTAAATTCTTTAGCCAGAAATTAGAATTTCCTCTACCAAACCGAAAGCAGCTTTAATGTTGCCAACTTTAAAATGACTTTACGCAAAGTCATAGCATACTTTGGGGCACAGAACTTAAAAGCAATTCTTGCAGGATATACTGACTCCAAGGAAAAAGCTAGCTGCAATGCACTTGCCACAAAGCTGCTACAACAATTACAACCAGCAAGACAGCTGTTGCCACTGCTGCTGCTACCAAATTCCGTGGCATTAATGGCCAAGGTTCAGTGAGATTGATGCACAAACACACATACATATAAAGAGAGACGCACTCACACATACACACACAAACATACAAGTCACATTGACCTACACAAAGAACAGACAGCAAGACATGGCGCTGATTTTTGGAGCACTCCCTTTTGCCCCCTTGCCGTTGCCTGCTGCCTGCTGCCACTCGACAAAGTCCCGAATGATTAATTGTCAAAATATGTTGGCCAAAGCCAAAAAAAAAAAAAAAGTATGCAGAAAGAAAGAGGAAAAGCAAACGACACCCAAACAACATAATAAAAAGTGCGTTTGTCTGTGTGTGTGTGCAAATGAATTTTTTTGCGGCACACACACACACACACTCACACTCACACATACATTTACAGAGTGCGACACATGTATTTGTATTAAGTTGTCATTACGTGACTACAGACACAAGATTTATTGTCATTTGTCGCCCAGTCTGGGTCCTCTGTGTCGTTCTCTCCCTCTCTCCCACTCTCTCTCTCTCTCACTCTCTTACTGATTTTTTGATTGTATTTCGTATAAAAATTCATTTGCTCTCAATTTATTTGGTCTATATATGTATTTGTATATAAAGATATACTCACAGTAACTTGTTGAGCAAACTCAACCTTCGGCTGGCCGACCAATTCAATAATATGAACCATATGGAACGATTTGCTCTTGAACGTTGCGCCTTTGCGAGAATATAACAATTTATGAAATCTCACTTTTTTCTCGATTTATGTTTGCTTATTGGTATTTTTGCTTGCTTTTTTTGATTTTTCTTTAAGTTTGTCTACTTTTCTTCAATAGTTTTTTTTTAACACTTTTTGATTTGGCTTTTGTGTTTTTCTCTCTTCTTATTTGCACTTGAGTTGCTCTCAGTTGGATATATAGAATTTATACTATGTTTTATTTTGTTTTCTTTTCAATTCTCTTATATCTTTTTGTGTTTTTTGTTTTTTTTTTTTGATGTTTTATTGATTTCGCTTTATCAATGTATGTATATGTAAGTATTTATTATTATTATTTTGTTTTAGCTTTTGCAATTGTGTGCGTGTTGTATATAATTTATCTTATCTGTGTTTTCCAGTATTTAAGCACACGCGTTTTTATTCTGGTTGCGTTTTCTAAAAAAAGAATATACATATATGATGATGGTGATTATTATTATTATTTGTATTATAAGCATGGGTAATTTAGGTCTCTGATATGTCGAGAGAGAGACTCTCGGTACTTGAGTTGGGGAGAAAAATGATTTGAAATATTTGATTTTGAATAAAATGCTTCAGTGTTTAATTGCATGGAAAGCGTGGTAATGATGAATGCTCATTTAAATGGAAACACACTCGAGTGTTTAGTAATCAGTTATCAAAGTCTCATCAATTTGTTCTATTTGATGAGTGCAAAATGCAAAAATATACAAGAAGTTTGAAATTCATTGCATTACTTTTAAGTATTAAAATGGTTGAAAACTCAATAATTTATCTTGTAAAAAAAATGCAGTGAAGAATGTATCTCTTTTTAAAGTTCTGTAAATTTCAATTTGTTTTTACGAATATACAATATTAAGCGAAAATTAACAATCTGCCCGATTTGTATTTAAAACTTTGCAATAAATTTCTTTGAACAATTTTCTTTTACTTAAAAATTGTTAAACAAAATTTAATAACTCTTTACCCATTTAAAAAGGTTGTCATTTCATGATTTTTAAGAGTTAAAAAATATTTTTATAAAAAAGATTTGCCAAAAATTTCAAAGAAAAATTGTCTGAAACATTGCTAACACTTTTCGCAAAGTTCATTAAAATATTTCAAACGATTCGTTTTCTAAACTTGTGTTGAAATTTTGCACAAATTTACAATATGTGTCAAATCGAAAATGACAAATAAAAGTGTTGCCAAAAACTGGGAAATAAATAAAACCGATTCCCAATCAAAGGAATGCAAAAGTGAGCAACTGCCGGTGGCAAAGAGCAGAAATGGATATTTGGTCAAAAATCATGAAACGAGCAGTGCATTCATTCAATTAACGTGGCCAAAATGCTCTTATGGCCGGCTCTGGAATTGAGAGCATCCAGACAAACACACACGCACACTCATAGACACAGAAAAACAAAATTCTTGGCAAAAAAAAAACATAAAGTATTGAAATATTTGAATGGAACTCGTTGTCGAGTGCTGGAAATGAAATGAAATTATGGATTGCTCAAAATATTCAAATTCAATGAGAAAACGTTTTCAGTTTGGTTTTTCATTTTGGTTGTTGCTGTATTTTTTTTTTTTTTGCCTTTCTATCTCAAATTTAAATTGAAAATATTTTCGTGTGCTGCAAGCGTGAAACAATTTTCATGTTTGTTTACGTAGAACAAATTAAACACACACAAAACAAAAAAGAAAAATACAAAGTACAAAATGGAAAATAGAGACTAGAGACTAGAAAGAGCAAATCTAACTGCGTTTCTCAATTAATTTTTATTTACAAATTGTTTCTAATTATTTTCGGTTTGTTTATCGTAGCGTCAGTCTATTTTGAGAACTAACGAAAGAAAAACTGTTGAAATATTTACAAAAGCCGTGCGATAAGTGCTCAGAAAATGGTCTCAATCAATGCTCGGATATTTGAATTCTAAAAACTAAGTTAGTGTAGTGTTTTGATCTTTTGCCCATGCTTACAGTTTTAACAATAATAAACTTTAAGTATTTCGTTTTAATTTTAAAAACTTCTTGTTTTATATTATATTATTTTTGTTGTTTTGTTTTGGGTGGTTTGCGAATTTGATTATTAAATTTGTTTGATAAATATATATTTATGCATATATATTTATTAATATATATATATTTAGATATATATGTGTTTGTTTTTTGAAATATTTAAGCGAATTTTATAATTATATGTAATTATTTATTTTGTATTTATATTTTAATTGTAATTTGTTTTTATATTTCTTATTTGGTTTGAATATTTTTGAATATATGTTATATTTATGTTTGAAGAACAAATGTCACACGACAGTCGACGAGAACTATACGAAATATTCCGACTTAACTACACAAAACTCAATATCATACTGAAAAAGGACGGCGCTTACAATGGCGAGAAGTGTCCAAAAGACGAGCCAACACAGCCAGCAACGGTACACACGAGCGGCCGAACGTGACACGAACGAACTTACAACAAACGAACCCATAAAATGCACGACCAATTCGAACCAGCGAACACGCAACAGCCGGCAACGAACGTACGTAGCGGTAAACAAAATACACGTTGCCACTGAATGAGGGAGTGTGCGTTTGTGGGGGTGGGTGGATTGTCGGTTTGGCACACGACACGATTACGGAACGAACGCAACGCGTTGGCTATTGGTGAGAGCATCGAACATGTGTGTGTCCGTTTGTGTTCGGTTCGATGTCGAACCAAAACAAGCAAAAACATTCAAACGAATGCACGAAGGACGAACGAATGAACGAACCCATATGCTCTACGAATCAAAATAAGCTTTTGATCTTTAGTTCATATATTAAATAACTATATTTCGTATATTTTGGCTTATAACTTATATATGACACATAGCTAATAAGTAAAGTACATTTAGTGGTAGATTTTGAACTATGCATTTCAAAATAAACTACCTCTTTACAGCAGCTAAAGTAACATCAGCTAGGTGGTAATAAATATTACGCTACAACTGTTTGTGCTCTGTGAGCCCAATGAGCCACTACATACCCAACACTACTGTAGAGCATCAACAATAACACAACCGAAGAGCACACTCAAACGACGACGACGACGAAACGAATAGCGGCACATTGCACATGGGCTGGCCAAACCAGAAAACGTCGGACGGCTGGAAAGTACAAGAAGAGGCCTAAAGGGAAAATCAAATACACGACACGGACATGGCCACGAGTGAGCACGATTCGACAAACAGTTCGAGCAGCCGAAGCACGCGCATCTTACTCTCTGCCTCGCATGCTCTCCGCTCACCGTTCGACGTTCACAGTGCTCTCTGCCTCTCTGTCAAGGCAGTTGGCAATTGGTGCGAGCGAACCGGCTAGCGTTTAGTTTCGCCTTTCGATATGTACGGTGTTTTGTATAGTTGAGCGTAGTGCATCTGAGTGGGAGAGCGCGAGAGCGAACGCGCGTGGCTGCCATGTGCCGGGCTTACTGGCTGGCTGTCTATTTGATGCCAAACGAGCGACAGAGAGCATGAGTGACGACAGACAGAGAGGGAGAGAGCGAAAGAGAGAGCGAGTGCGAACAGCATGCATGTTTGACGGGGGGAATGGGGAGTGTTATGATGTGAAGCTGAAGCCTCTGTGTATGAGAAACCTGAAAACCTGAGAATGTTGCGCTACCGGGTTGCAAGTTGAAAATGGCAAACATGTGCTATGCCTGATTTTGCACTTTTGCTTTGTTTTGCTTTACAGAGTGTGTTGTGACTGGAAAAACAGAAAATGCCTTCAAAAAATTGCGTCTAAAGTTTTCTACAGACAAAATATTTATTAAACACATGACTCAAAATGAGTGCATGAGTGTTTGTGTGTGATTAATGCAAAAAGCACTCACTCAAACATACTTAAAAGCGACTGTTTTTATTGTTGTTGGGGAACTACACGCGGCTGGAAGGTTGCGCCAATAAGAGAGCTTAAGAGAACAATTTAAGAGAGTGCGTCAAGAGAGTTTCATTTTTTTTTTTTTGTTTTTTGGTCTGCTTTGTAGTAACAACTCATCATGCTGCTGATGGTGATGATGATGATGATGACGAAGACAGGAAGAAATTAATATGCGAAACGCAACAATTTGGCCAACTACAAAAACAACAACAACTGCAGGCGACACACAAAAAGTGCGTCAACAACGACGCTTAAAGCCGGCACACACACCAAAAAATGTGCAAAGATATGAACGAAAAGTGTTACAACAACAACAACAGCATGCGAAAAGCTATTGAATAACGTGCAAAATGGTAAAGGGGCGCGGTTAGAGCACTGCGTTCACAATTCCTTACGTTTCTTCTTTATTTATTTTGTACTTTTTGCCATTCAAACAGTGGCAATGTTTACTGTTGATGATAGTGCTTAAAGCTGATGATGCTCTATGCTAAAGCAGTGCTTTATGAAAAGTTTTTAAAGATAGGTAAAGTAACTTTTCTGTGGAAGATACCTATGGATACTTAAAAAAGTGACAACATTTTACAATTAGTGTAAAACTTATTTAAGTATTTCGCGAATTTGAATCGGCAACTAAACGGTTATTAAACGGTTGTTTCACACTTATGCCATTTTAAATTTTATGGAACGATTCTGAAACGGTTATGAATCGGTTATGTTAAAAAACTAAGATTTAGTTGTATTATTAAGTAAATTAAGCAGCAAGTTATATCATTTTAAATATTAACTAAAGTACCAAAAAGTATACATTAAAGTTGATGAACATCATTTCAATCAGCTTCTCAAATTGTCTAGACTCTGTTGAGATTATTTTCAATTTCTGACTTGTCGGTTTCAATAAATTTTAATGCTTGTATCCTAGAAAATAAGAAAAGTGAAAATAACCGATTACAGAATTTAATGTTGGGCTCGAATAAAATACGAAAATAATATAAATTGAAGAAAAATGCTTGAATATTGTTTGAATTAAGCTCCATTATGTTGCCAGGCGCTTAATCCGTCAGATAATGCGCCCAATCCATCAGCTGCCAATAGACTGACACTAGGAGGCGGTCAGCTCGTCATCTCGTCAGTTTATCAGTTCGACAGTTTGACAATTCGAAAGTTCGTCAAGTCGTCAGTTCGTCAGTGATTCAGGGCGTCAGGGCGTCAGAGCGTCAGTGCGTCAGTTAAGTGCAGTCATTCATTGGGGGTTCAGTTGAACATCACGTAGACAGCAACCTAACAACCTGCCAGAGCAGCAATCAATGTCGACTCAGATAGCGCCCTATACCCCTCATTCCTGCCCCTTTGCCTTCATCCCTTTTCGCAGTTTTCTCTACCGACGAGTGTTATTACTGTTGCCTGTTATTCTATGTATTCGCTGTTGTTGTCTGTGTCGCTTTAGTTGTATTTGTGTGTCACTAGGATACGCAAAAAGCATCACGCGCCACAATCGCATCAGCATCAAGAGCCCTCTCCATTCCATGGCTCGGAAAGCGAAGCTCCCCCCCGCCTTACGTACACACATACATACATAGGTTGTCTTGGAGTTTTTCAATTTGATATGCTCGACCGATTTTGGCTCATTTAAAACGCGCCATGCCGTCGACATCTATTTTGTTTTTTTTTTTTTGTTATTGTTTTATTGTCTGTATATTTGTGTTGTTTTCTCTTAAAATACCCTGTAGCGAGCGTATTATAAAAGCAATTAAGCACCGTATAAAGTTTTAGCGAAGAGATTCAAGAGATCTCAAGAGCTAACAGCACCGAATTTGAAAATCAGACTTCTTATTAGTTTCGATTTATTGGATTTAGCTTTGTTTCTCATAAATCGAAGTAAATGATAAATCGATTACTAAAGATAAGGTATTGAGGATTGGGACCTATAATTTAAAATCAAGTTTGAATCTACTAAGTAAATTTCATTACCATTCATTAATAGTTCCAAAAGATATTAAGAATATTCCAGCTATGGTTTTCCATAAGCTGTGCACTGGGTATTTCACAGTCAAGCACTATCCACTGAAACTTTCCAGCTTGTTTTCTTGAGTGTTTCTGTCATTTTTTTTCTGTGCCCCACGCTTGTCGTCGCCAATTTATCGCATTTTAACTTTGATTTTGCGTTAATTTTTCGTACAGTATTATTTTTGGGTGGAGAGTACTACAAAATCCACCCGTAATACAAATTATTGGTGTGTGCCGTACGCTAAATGCCGTATAGATTGTTGTTGTAGAAAATATGTTACGCGGGTCAGTCAGTGTCAAGATGATGACGATATGATATGATATGTAATCAATTTTATAGAGCAATGTGTGGGATAAACCAACATATGATTTATATAACATATAATGTAATTCTAAGCGCTTATGAATCGGTTAAACATATTGCAGCTAAATAAGCTAGTTGAATAATTTCTAATGAAAAATGTACCGCTTATTATCCGGTTATTTATACGTGCGATGTGCAAGTGAAATGTTTATGAAACATGCATAAACATATATTTTTTTTTTTGCATAAATCTCAATTTCACGCAGGAAAAGCGTCCTTAAACTGAGCAATCAATAACCGTATGCATCATTATGCATGCTTGACACAGTTCTACATTATCTAACGACCAATATGCCATTCTGGATTTTACATGTTATATGTATTGTATTGTATATATGTACATATATTTGCTTTGACTCGTACCTACAAGTCGTTAGGCCGTACAGGACACTCAAATCCATTGCTTTTATGCATCAACGAGCACACAAAAGTGCGAGAGTAATAGGCGATGCCACTCCATCTCTTTCTCTGTCTCTTGTCCCACAAAAGCTGAGAGATGACATGGTCGATATTTATGCGAGAATCAAGCGATAAATCTAAATTATATTCGAGTGCTAAAGCCAATGCGTTGTTGGCCTTGACGGCAGGAACAGCAATGTAGCTACTGAGGCCGAAATGAACTGTAAATGTGTTAGGGTCAGGCAATATAGCTATTGTTATGATGATTACGGCATTACCAACTTCGATCTATGGCCTACTTAAGTGGGCAAGCGTCAGCTAATTAAAATCCAAACGACACTCGTCTTTTGTGCCAGATATACCAGATACAATACATATGTATGTATACACACTCTGTTCGAAAGCTGTTGATGCATTTTGATTATCATATAATTAGATGAAACTGCTTCTTTTTTTTGGGGGCACAACTACAGACAACATTTGTCATCATCCATCAAGAGTTGTGGCTAAAGATTGAAAGTTCAGCAAAGAGCTGAGCGGAGGAAGAGGGACAGACTTAGTCCAATAACTAACGTGCGACAAATCATAGCATACTTTTTGACGTTGTCATAAGTTGCCACATTTGATGATGGGTATACGCTTTTGGCCAAAAAGCCCGGTGGCTAAGAGAGGGTTTTTGGGGTTCAGTTTCGGGATCTCTGCCTGTCAAATATGTCGCAAATTTCATTACAACTGCTGTGTCGTCAAGTTTTCGTGCCGCTGTCAGCCCGAAGGGCCCATCAGCAAAAGCAACAGCAGCAGCAGCAGCATCATCATAAGCAACTCTCTTGTGGTCGAAAATTAATGAAAATTTCATAAACTGACGGCCAAGAAACTAGTAGTTGTAGTAGTAGTAGAGAAATGCCAACGCTATATGTTTGTGGCTTTGCCATGATAACTTAATTAACAGCCACAAGCCAAGCCAAAACCTAACTTGGCCAAAAGGCAAGGCAGCAGCAATTCAATGCTTTGATAAGCACACACACACCCATAGCTCAGCAGAGATACACTCAGCAACACTCATGCATATGTATGAATGGAAGTGTATATCTTCTTCACTGATAAAGTTATTAATAGTAATTCATATTTCATCGCTGGGACCCAGAAAAACTATGCCAAAATAGCATATGTTAAGCTAGAGGCAGAAAAACACACACACTCACTCGCACGCAACCCTTTCAACCTTTTCCCAATTTTTGTTGGGTTGCTTTCAGCTCTATCCCTTTCTCCCCCTCTCTTTCTCTCTCTCTTTCTCTGTCTCAGTCTAAGTTGACAAGCGGCTGCCCAACACGTACTCATAATAATATTTCACTTGGCTAGCACTCCCGCCCTTCTTGCTGCCTTTCATCTTTCGCTTTTAGGAACTGGTCCCAGAACGCCTCAAATGCTGCCGTTTGTCTCATCTTAGCAAATGCTACAACTGTATTAGGGTGTGTGTGTATTTGTGTGTGTGTGTCTGTGTGTGTGTGTCTGTGTGTTTTGTTGATAAATTGGCGACAGCGTATAAATTAAGAAATTGTACACTAATTGCGTAAAAAACTTGCTGCATACTTTCGGGCGGTTTTTCAATGCCATCAGAGTAAGCGTGGCAGCTGTGGTAGGGGCAAGGAGGGCGGTGGCGGTGGGTGTGGCGTCAAAGGGGGCGTGAAAGTGTTGTCGTATTGTAAAAAGTTTTATTTATCGATTTTGTTGCTGTTATTGCTGGCGTTGTTGCTGTTGTTGTTGTCGTCTGACGCTGCGACCCGCAGCCATTTCAATTCCAATTTCATGTTGTATCACAAACAATTTTTAAAGCATACATTTTGGCGTTTGGCAGCCTGGTTTTTGGTCGAGCAAAGCTTTGCTTTTGCTTTTGAAGTTTGCACAACACAAAAACCGCAAAATCTAATTAACGTGGCGCTTGGTCTTGCTCTTGGTCTTGGGATTGAGATTGGTCTTGGCGTTTGGTAGTTTCGGCTCACAAGAACCAACACCAGCAGTAGTAAAGGGGTTGCAGCAGATGAGGCGGGGGTACTTTCGGTTGGCTTGCAGCACGCGGTTTTGCCTTTCAGATTCTCCCCTCACAGCTGCCAAACTGTTCTCTGCTTCTTGGCGTTTTTAGTTTCGAGCAGCAAGTGCGACATAGCAATAGCTTGTTTTTTTTTTTTTTTCTTTTATCTTTTTTTTCTATACCAAGAAAACTGAAAGTGTTGTGGAAGGTGTGAGAGAGAGATATGGCAATTGCAGCAGGTGTCAAAGCCAGCAGAAAACAAAAAACAAAAAAGCTAAAACAGCAGTAAAAACTTGTTATTCTCCGAAAAGAAAATTTTAGTGAAGAGTGCTTAACAGCGGTTTAAATATTCCTTATGCATGAAACTTCTTTTTGACAATTTCTTAAGCAGTTCACATTTGCATATCCTATAGTATTATGATGCAGAAATTATCCACAATTTTATATATCATAATTTAATGCCTCTAAATATATTTTAGTCAAAGTATAATTTGCACTAAAAAACTAAATATAACAGACAAGAGATTAAAAGTCATTAATTATGTGTTTTTTTATGATAAAATAATAAATTTGCAAAAGGTACTGTGATAAAATTATATAAGTATTGAAGAATCTATGCAATATATTGTTAAACTAATAGATAGTTGAGTGAAGATGTTTTTAAATATTTGCTATGTCATAAGATACTTTGGGAAAAAAAAAATCTAAATATTTTAATGGGATTCGGGAACTTAATATATTTTAAATGCTCACTTCCTGTTTATTAAAACTATTCACCTGTAAAAATCATAATAACTCCAATAATCAAAGGTTTTGCTTCAGAACAGATTGTATACATTTGATTAAAAAAAAAATTATATAATAAAAGCTTTAAATATAAATGAAATTTACCTGTTAAACATACCTAAATTTATTTATTTTATATTATTAAAATTTTAATTACCCAAATTTCCCATGTTTTGCATGGTTTAAAATTGTGTTCCAGCTGAATAGCTGTTGGTTTAAAGCCGCAAATATTAAAGCTTGTTTTACATATTGTATGCGGAAAGTGTCTCACCTCTCATATCAGTTGCTCTTCCCCTCACACTCACACTAACGCCATTCTATAGACAGTTAGTGTCATCATAATCATTTTGTCATTAATATGTCTGACTGGCCACAGAAAGCGTACTCATCATGTCCCAAACTCTCGAATATAGTTCTCTGACTCTCTCTCTCTTTCTCTCTCATTCTCTACTTTTCTCTATATCTCGGTTCGTCGTCATCATCGCATAATCTGTGGTTGCTTTTTGTTGTGTTCATTTTGTTTTGTTGGCTGCTCTCTCAGCCAATCCATTGAATTATATGGATTTTTGCTTGAATAAAATACGTACGTATATATATATATTTGTATATATATGTATATATGCCACCCTAGCCCAACATTTCCGTATTTTTTATTTGTCTTCTGTGTGTTTTGTTTTGCTTTTCTTACACACACATCCATACACAACATATACACTCGGTCTTACAGTCAATGGCAAAAATTGTTGTTTTCCACTTTTGCGCTCGACGCTGTGATTGACGTTGCCGTGGCTACCATCAAGCCAAAAGGCTCCAAAAGGCTCCCCTTAAGAATATTTGTAGCTGTTGTTGTTGTTGTTGTTGGGGCACCTACACTGGCGCAAATCATCTGGGCGGCACCCAGCATCAGCAGCAGACCAAACATCCAAACATTTCACATTTCATTTTGCTGCCTTCTGCCGTCTGCTTTATGTGCGTCACAAATACACAAAGTACAAGTGTGTGTGTGAGTGTGTGTGTGTATAGGCCCCTCACACACACACACACACACACACTCACTTACATTCATACGTTTGCCCATATATACTATATACGTACATACATACATATAGTATAAAGTACTCTAGGCCCTTTTATATAAGTACGTGCCCTCGTCTCTCAATCGCTGTCTCTGTATGTGTGTGTTTGTATCTGTGTGTGTATATGTGTGTGTGTATGTGTGTGTGTGTGTACTGCTATCTCTCCATGCATTTTGACATACTTATGTCGTTTCATGTTTTCGCTGATTTTGCACAAAATGTTTGTGCCACGATTTTTCCTTTTTTTCGGCTCACTTTGAAAATATATTTCTCTTTACAGCAGTCTCCCCTCCCGTTTTACCCCTGCTTTCTCTACCTGTCCCTCTCTCTCTCTCTCTAGTCTGTCCCTATCACTCTCTCTCACCCACACATAAGCAGCAGAAGAATTTCAGTGGCTTCTCAGGCGCCGCTCTTAATGTGACTGGAAGCTTTTTGGCCAAACAATCGGTGTCTCACTGGAAGGTGCGCATGTGTCAGTTTCGCCCCCAATTCGCCGTCAATTCGCGGCGAATTTAAATTCACCCAAAGCGGGAAATTTGTGAGTGTTGTAAGTTGATAAGATTCAAGGGGTAAAATATTTTTAAGAATTTTAAATTTATATTCTTAAAAATTTTAAAACCTGAAAATTTTTGGTATCTGTATTTTGAGACACATTCCAGATAAGTTTAAGCCCCAATTGAGACACATTCTAAAGTTTTGTAATGAGCTAGCTTTTATTTTTATGTCTAGTTACAATTATTGATAAATAACTCAAAGACAATTTTAATTACTAAAATAATAATTAATATCGGTTGTAAAAAACGACAAAGAAATATTCAGATATTTTCTTTTAGAAAATTATTTTTAGCAATTAATTGCTTTAAATTATTAGTGCTCTAATTTAGTTAGTAAAATTGATTTAATATATTTTATAATTTTTAATATTTTTATATACTTTTCTAAAAAATATTGCATATCAACTTTTATTAAAATATTTAGAAAATAAATTTTAGCAAATTGGAAATTCATTCATTGTTTAATTCCCCAAGTTCCCTGTGCTTTCCAAAATACTTTCCCCGCCAGAATCGTCTTCTTTTTAAACACCCTTACTCTTACCCTTAAGTTGTTCCAACTATCCGGCAGGTTTCCCCACTATTCTCTTAATATGCTTTGACTCCAACACAGTCAGTTACCCCTACTGGAAAAGCAAGTCAGCTCTTACTGGTTTCTTTTACCCCTCAGTGCTGTAATGATGATGTTGATGGCGGTATTTTCCCTAGCTGCTTTTTTGGGAAAATATCGTAAAATTTGGTGTGGCAGTCAAGCATTTGAAATGAACCTTTTAGGCATCATTCATAAATATTACGAGACGCACAATTGCACGCTCTGACACCGACAACGAGTGGGATTCTGAATACGAATCCGGTCGCAGTGTGATGTCTATTAATAGATGCGTTGTTTACAGCTACCGCTGCCTATAATGATTGGCATTGACTGGCTCGTCGTCGTCGGCAGATGAGTTGGAAACGTGCCGCAATGCGTGGCAGATGGAAAACAGAGGCAGAAACGGGCAGCTAATTATTCTAATCATTAAGCAGGCAAAACAGTGAAGCAGCAATTGAACTGCTGTTGAACTCACTACCTCTCCCTCTCCCTCTCCCTCTCTCGCTGCTTTTTTCTCTCTGTCCCGCGCCAACGTAAATGGAGTAGCAACAACTGACACATGTGGCACTGACTCTGCGGTTGTTGCAGCATGCCAAGTGCAACCGAAAGAAACTAGCAGAACTGTATAGTCTAATCGTGACTAAAAGATACCCGTAACTTTACTTTATCTTTGAATTTCATGTTGGTTTTGAGTTTTCAATAGCTATAACTTCTACAGTATGTATCTGAACATATTAAAATTTAACAGAAAGGTTCAAAAATATTTAAGTAATTGTAGGGTATTCGAAATTGAGTTGTTTTTTAAAAAATTGAGGTGTGGCTGTGTATTTAATATACATTTTAAGAGATATTTTATGCCTGTCTTTTCAGTTTAATGATTCTAGCTGCTATATAGTATATCTTAAACTTAACTATATTAAATCAGTTGTTCGTAAACATTGAAATAGATATTTCTATATCATATATAAACAAAGGAACATGACTATATTAAATCTTTCGTTTGTAAACATAAACTTTTCATATACATTTCTAGCCTCTCAAACTTTCTTCGCTCTTTTTAGATACATGTCTACGTTAGCGTCATGCTCTTACTATATACGATTAACGGGTATACAAATATATCTGCCAGATACTTGTTCACATTGTTGTTGCTCTTATTGCCCGCGAACACATACACACACACAAATCACAACAAATACACAAACAACGTCAAACAAATTGCCACTATTTTGTATTTTGTATAACAAAGTTGTGGTTTTCGTTATTTTTGTATGTTGAAACGTACTGTCTCCTTACTCCCTCTTTCCCACCACTCTTTCTCTCTCTTCCTCTCTCTCTTCCTTGCTCGCAGGTATTTAGCAGCGATGCATGAAATTTGACTGGACAAATCATGCAATGAGGCATATCATGTGTTGTACTGTTTGTTTTTAAGTTGTTCACATTGTGTGGTATTTAGTTTAAATACCGAAACTGGAATGAGTCAACCATTGACCACTCCATATTTTTGTATTGTGGGTCAGTCAAAAATCATGTTGTTGTTTAATAATACCCAATAAATAGCTTTTTAAATCGATTATTGAGGCATACTTTTAGCTGGTTGAGTGCTTCAATTATTAAAACAAATATGTATTTATGCATAAATTGCTACTTACATTTTTTTTTTTGAAAAATATGCATTAATAGAACGAAAATATATATGTATCTAAAATATTTCTATAAGGCAAACTGCAATCTATTATTGACTCAACACATAATATGTGATATATATTTCCAATTTCATCATAGTAAAGTCAAATATACATGTGGAATACCATATTAAAACGTATTTCTAATAATGTAATGCTATTTTTAGCACACAAATTTATATTTCTTATATATAAAACTGACTGAAATTTATTATAATTTGTTTAAATATATGTACATATATGTAAGTAAAAACATTTTAATATTGTAAAATTCAGTGCAATTTTTTGCACCCAAAAAGCAGTCGAGTGTGAGCAGATTGAGTGCATAAACCAAACATGGAGTGTACAAATTAACTGTGCCCAAAATTGCAGCTCAATATTTGATTATAGCAAGCGATACGCGTTATACCTATGAGTGTAGTGGGCGTGGCAGGTGAGAAGTGGGGGAGTTGTGGAGTATGTTCCCATGTGAAATCAATGCAAATAACAAATGACCAAACAAAAAGCCACACAGAGACCAAACACCCACAAACAACTGAGAGACAGAAAGCGAGAGAGTGTGAAACGGAGAGAGAGTGGGGGAATAAGGGGGGTGTCCAGCTGAATCTGCTGCTGCAGCGTAGGAGGCAACAAATCACCAGTCGATGCGTCAGTCACGTCAATAACACAGTTGAAAAATTGTTAAAATTGAATTACAGTTGCAAAACGCGACTTCGATTGCAGCTGCGACGTCAACGCCAACGCTAACGTCGACGTCAACGTTCAATGTTGGCAGAGAGCAAACATGCCACGCCTATAACAGTAAGCCCACTCAAACACCCAGTCGAAGCACAAACAACAACAAAAAAAATGGCATATATATGTATACGTGTCGATGCATATGAAAAACGACAGGAGAGCAAGAAGGCACAAGGACATGGGGAAAATGGGCATTGAGGCGCAGGCAAATCTGCATATCCTTCAGCAAATAGACAACAAATTGCAATGTGATATACAGTTGAGTTGAGTTGAGTTGAAGCGAGAGAAGAGCAGAGAAGAGAAGAGGCGTATTGGAACTGTAACTGGGCAGTTGTGTCCTTGTTGGACAGCGGTGAAAATTGATAAAATGATATTGATGAATTGCACATGGCAACGAAATGGAAAACCTTGCCCATTCCACCGAACTCGAATCGCTGCTATCGACATGCCCCAGGAACAGCAGCAGTAGCAGTAGCAGTAGCTGCATGTGGCTGTGTAGCAATAGCAGTCACTGTTGCAGATCCTGTGCAACATCGTCAACATGGCCATTGTCGCCGCTCAACGCTCGACGCTCGACAACGCTGATGATGAAAAATTAGTGTGCGTGTATTTGCCAGCGATGCGTGTGAAAACTGTTGAGCACTACCTATCTCGCTCTCACTCTCACTCTCTTTACCTCTTGCTCTGGCTTATTTGATAGGCAGAACCTCAGAATTTTGAGCAAGATTAATGAAAACGTCCTTTACACCAGCGCGGTGGCAGCAGGTAGCATACCAAGTGCCAACACCTCGAGTGCAATAAAGTGGACTGAGTTGGAATTGTAGGGTAAGATTTGACTGATAAAGAAACTATAGAATATTGAGTGAAATTAAGAGGTACGTTACACTCCTAAATACTTTTATTTAATATAAAATTATTATAAAATATTTAAAATGCTTTTTGAGCACACATAAACTTTAATAATATACAGTGTTTGAAAAGCTGACAGTCACAGCAGCAGCAGTCGTAAAATTTTGTCTGTGCTGGGCTTCTGCAGCCAACAGTTTTTGCAGTTCGGTTATTGCTAGAACTGTTGCTGCGAGCATTTTCGACAGTCGCAGTCGCAGCGAAAGCAAAAACATTTTTTTATCAGCAGCGCAGCGCTTCGGGAATCGACAACTTCGGCAGTTTTACGAATGCTAGAGCTGTTGCTGCGTGCATTTTCGGCAGTCGCAGTCGCAGCAAAAGCAAAAACTGTTCTTGATCAGCAGCGCAGCGCTTCGAACTGCGTGAACTGGCGACAGTCGCAGTCGCAGCAAAATCAAAAACTGTCGACTGCCGAACAGCATAGCACAGCACAGCACAGCAGATAGCTTCGACACTTTTTGCTTTGCTTTGTGCGTCATGAACGAAATGAATGAAAATTAATAACATTTTATTTATTCGTTTATAATAGTGATTCTTTATTTATTTATTCGTCATCTTCTTGGAAGAGCGGCAGGTTATCAATTGCTGTTTCCAAGAAGCTAGGATTAAGCTTCACAAGCAATATATTTTCCAGCGACTCTGCACTTAAACGATTGCGATAATCGGTTAATACCAGTTTAAGTGTGGAAAATGCACGTTCAATTGTCACCTATGAATAATAAATTACTATTAAGAAGTAAACTTTAAGAAGTAAAATTGTTAGACAAGTACACACCTGAGTGGGTGGTATTGCAAAGCAAACTTTGCTTAATGCATATAGCTCGGGATCAGTGAGCTGCTTCTCCTTCCAAAATTGTAAAATGTTGGCATCACTTCTGACAAAGGAAAGCTGCAAATTTTCAATTTTCGCGTGTACATCGGTTGTGCTACTAGCCTTGACTTCAATATCCTTTGTTAAATATTCATTTAACAATTCATCTTCAATGTCATAAAACTCAACGTTGGACTGATAGGAAGTTGAATTAGTTGTAAAGCCCGCAACGACGCCTTGATTGACCTCAGTTATCCGATCCCATAAAGATTTCAAATATTTTACAGCTTCATTTCTTTCTATTGCTGAAATGGTATGATGGAACCGAGGATCCAAGTATAAACAGGCAACTAAACTATCATTGCGCATTAAAGTATTTGTACGTTTACTAAAAGATTCCAATATTTTTTCACCAATTTGTTTCGTAAGTGTGCATATTTTGCACTTTAGCCACTGCGCATAAAAATTACCATAATGTAATTGCTCCTCTTGAAATATTTTAATAGTTTTTTGTAGCGGATTAAAAATGAGAGTGTAACTATCAATAAACTCCCAAAAGGAGTCGTCAATTTCGAAATTGCTCGGATGCACATTAATACAAGACTGCGTCTACGATCTGTTTCATTGCTACAAAGTACGCCGCAAGTGACTTCGGCAATTACAGTTACAAAAGTTACCAAAACAAAGCAAAGCAAAAAGTGTCGAAGCTATCTGCTGTGCTGTGCTGTGCTATGCTGTTCGGCAGTCGACAGTTTTTGATTTTGCTGCGACTGCGACTGTCGCCAGTTCACGCAGTTCGAAGCGCTGCGCTGCTGATCAAGAACAGTTTTTGCTTTTGCTGCGACTGCGACTGCCGAAAATGCACGCAGCAACAGCTCTAGCATTCGTAAAACTGCCGAAGTTGTCGATTCCCGAAGCGCTGCGCTGCTGATAAAAAAATGTTTTTGCTTTCGCTGCGACTGCGACTGTCGAAAATGCTCGCAGCAACAGTTCTAGCAATAACCGAACTGCAAAAACTGTTGGCAGTTTTTTAAACACTGATAATATATATTAATTAGAACTTCAATTGAAAAGGTACAAATTTTTTAAGCATTTTTGTTAAATACATAAGTTGTAAACTATTATGGTTGAAAAATCAATGTATGATTAGAAGATTTACATACATATATTTACTTAAAAGATAATTAATTTACTTGCTCACTTTGTAAGTTCTGAACTTAAAAGATAATTTATTTACCTAATTTAACCCTACACAAATATTATTACATATATTATAAAAGACATACAATCAAATTTCGTTGATATGGCATTTCGAAAGCTGCTGAATGAGTATAAATTTTACGTGCCATACAAAATTATGATATTAAAATAGAAATAAAAAATAATTTCCAATTAAATTGTTGATTAGTTGCCAGAAAACATCAGCATTTTTTTATATTAAAAAAAAATATATATAAATGCAAAATATATAAAACATATATGACTGAAAATTATAAATAAAAATTTAGAATGCAATCAAATTTTTTCGGTTATTATAAATACAAAAATAAGCAAATTATATGACGAAAATTAAAATGAATCTGAATTCGAAAATGTAAATGAAGCTCACAATTTTTTGGCAAATCGATTTTAATTAAATATTGAAAATGTTTTTGCAAATTGTGCACTAAACAAATGTTTTGTAGTACTAATCGCCAAATTACAGCTTGGCCAATACCGCAGTACACTGCATAGACACACGCAAAACAGAACTTGAAACAGAACCCGTAAATAAGTAGAAACCGGCGCTCTTCACCCCATCTCTTGCTGTGTTCTGGGGCGGATATTTAAGCCAAGACATTTGAGTTGTATTTATACGAGCGTGTTTAGCTGCTATGCAACGTGTTTTGGCTTAATAAAGTCAAAATAAGCAAAGCTAAGTAGATAGACGCTAACATAAATACAAACACAGATACATACGCACACACATAAACACAGAGTTAGACAGCCAGACAGACACAGGCACAGACAAACAGTTATAAATTCTAGCGCTGTTGATGTGATTTAGTTGCACACCTCGCATCGCCTGTAAGATGGCAACAAATATTACAACAGTCTCTATATCTCTATCTACGTGAGTGTGTGTGTGTGTGTGTGCTTGTGTGTAAATGACTTTATCTATGTCTGTGTCTGTGTCTGTGGGGGGGCTTACGTGGTTTAGGGTTCGGTTCCACTGTGCGTGCAACATGTGCGCTGAATGTTGACGTTAATATTAAGAAAAATAAATAACCAAGCTGTTTGTTATCTAAGTTTATATAAAGTGCGCCGCACTCACACTTACACACTCACACTCACATAAACACACACACACACACACCTTCACAGTGTGTAACTTGTTTTATTTATAGCAACTACAACAATTGCGTTGGGGTTCCGTATTAAATAACAACAGCAACAAAAACTGACGCAAGGCGCTTATAAATTTTGGCCACAGTGCCGAAATGGTTAAAGGTTTGCCCCATGTTTTCTCCCTTCCCTCCCCCCCCCCTGGAACATTTGTGCGGTTGGTCCAATAGTTTTATGGCTGTAACTGCCTTTTAGCCTTTGCACATCGCCTCTCCTCTCCATTTGCAGGTAAAGAAATGGCAACAGCAATGTGATGAAGTGGCTAACCTGAAAACCTATATGAATTGCTGTTGCTCTCTGCTTCAAATGTGACCAAATGAAATGGAAATCGCAATAAATTCAAATGAAATTGCAATTTATTTAGCAAACAACGTGTCTAAAAATAAAGAATACATATATTATAATATGGGGTAAATTTAGACACACCTTTAATGTGGTTAACAGGACACTTGATAAAGGATAAACGATAATCGATACGACACTAAAAGAAGCAGCTGAAGAAACTGTCTTTAAATTGATTTATAATTTATAAATTTCAGCTACATATAAAGTGTAGAATTATAATAGATTTACTAACATATCGTATACATTTTTAAGACTTCTTTCAACAATTAATTAAAAGCTGATTATTGAATCTCAAGACAACCAAAAGCTGCCTATAAATCTGACACTTTAAATAAAAGCCAAAAGCTTTAAATAAATAAACACCATTGAAAGCAAGAGTACAAATAAAATGCACTAAAAGTAAATACAACTAATTCAAAGATTTGAAGGCAAGTTTATTTATTTGCACACCAAAGACAATATACAAAACAAAATGGTGTTGAGGTTTTTCAGCAAGCTTGCAAATTGCCCAGTAAATAGCTAGAAAGTTGCGTGTGAAAACAGTAAGATAAATACGAATGACTAAAGGAAAATCCTTCGACTGCTTTTCTCATTCTTAAGGTAAACCTGCTTAGTTCAGTGACTTTGATAAACGTCGTCACATTTGCAGTTACTCTTTGATTGACTGTCTGTACGTCTGTCTGTGCGACTGTCTGTCAACACAATATTTGATTAGCATCAGCAGCAGCATACTTGAAATGCATTTGAAAATGTTGGGAAAAATGACTTTGTCAACACTTCAAATTGTGAAAGTTTTGACAAAAAATGCATATGGAGCTACATTTGACAAGTGCTAATCAATCAAATCTAGCACTGAGAAATGTATGACAGCGTACCCAAAAACCTTTTTAATAATATTTTCGTACCATTCCACCCCAACCCCCACGTCATACAATATCCAATGTCCACCCTCAACCCGAAGTCACTCGCTCAAAACGGCTTGTCAGAGCAAGGCTAAAAAATAATGTAGCAAACAAGATACATAATTCAATAGTAGGAATGCGAATTTAGTTTGCTCTACACTCTGCTTTAGCTAAGAAAATAAATAAGGCTTGAATTTTAGGCTTTTTTTAAATGAAATGCTATATCAAACTACTGATTATCAAAATACGTTTCTGTAGGCATCATTTTATAATGTATTTTAAACATCAAACTTCAGTTGTCTGCAAATACATTTAGTTATAATTTTTATACTTTTTCACATACGTTACAAAGTCAACATTAAAGTCAACATACCTCTTTTAACGTGTAAAATAAATGAAAAGAAAAAATTGGACAGGTGCATTAGGCACGCAGTCGCCAGGGATTTGAGTGGGCAGAAGATGCTGCTCTGGACAGTCAGCTAACCTAAGCAGCTTGTAGGCAGGTCTAAGAAATTGCCAAATTTAATAAACTTAAAAGGGTGTGCGTGTGTGTGTGTTTGTGAATGTGTGCTATGTATGTTATCTGTCAGATACACACACAAGTAATCAACAAGAACTTGAGTTGTCAATAAAATTGTGATTTCTAAAGGCAGGAAGATTATTACATACATTGTTTACAGGGAAGGGCACACAAAACAGCAAAGGGAACGAAGGAAGAAGCATATAAAAATTGTAGCTTCTTTGCTGCTTTAAAGAGACTTTTGCACACCTGTACGCCGACAGTTGCCTTTTCTGTTGTAAAATGTTTAAAAATTTATAGTAATGTGCGCCTATGGGCTAGGCAACACATTTTTGTAAGCTACTAGCAGCTGTAACACGTAGCAAACTCAGACAGAGATACAACCACACCCACATCCACACCCACCTCCACACCATGCATAGACCGAGAGTGAAAATACTTGTAATAAAGGAAATTGTTGGCAATTTGGTGGCTGTGTGGTTGTCTAATAAAACTAAGTGGTCACAGGAACAGGCTCACAGATAAACGAAATTGATATTTAATGCGAGACCCGCTCGCAACAGAGTCACAGAGTTGACGAGTCATTGCTGTGACTCCTGATCTATTCGAGTTGCTGTTTCTTCCCGTGCTTCTATACCTTAGCTTGTTTCGGATTCTCTCCCTGCTTTTTGTTCTATTTGTAAAACTGATGCTTAACCAGTTTCTATCTTTGCACCTACTTCAGCTGATGTCTAATCATACTCTTGCTTTTCTACTCCTCTGTTTTCAGTCCTTCCTCCAATTACAGCATATGTTTCTGCTCCTAACCTTTCGTTTATCTTTGTCTCTATCACTGATCCTTCTCTTCTTGCTCCTATTTACACTCCTAGCCACACCCCAGTTTCTATTCCTGCTTCGCTGCTGCTATTTCTGATCCTGCTTCATTATACGTGTCACTGGCAACTCAGCAATTTGATATACTTTTAGCTCTAAAATACGAGCTCTGTCCAATAGAATTCCATGTCAATGCGAATGTCGTGCGTCGTTGCGCGTGGCAAAGCATGTAAATCAATCAGTTTGGGATCGCATTCTTCTAAAAAAAGGAGTTTTACAAAATGCCAGCCTAAACGTACGCAACATATCCTATTTGGCCCTCATACCACCCACATTTCTAACTCAGCTGAATACAGCAATGAATGACGTATTGATGTACGTCATGCATCACTGATGTAGAAAATGTTTTAATGTTATTATTGTCGACGAGCAAAGTGAGCAGAGGAAGTGAGTGTAGTACAAAGCGGGGGCTTGGCTACTGTGTTTGTTGCTGCTGTTGCTGCTGCTGGTGACAGTTCAGTTTTATTGAATTTTATTTATAAGCCCTCAGCGTGTGGCATATGTATAAGTTGTGAAAGGGTTGCGCAACAGGCGAATAGCACTGCCCCTTTAGAATCGCAACAGTGACTGTAGAAAGTATGTGCTTATTGGAAATTTGTAAGCCATTCAAAGTGTATTATTGAAAACAGTCTTAAGCAAAGGGGTTGAAACGTTAAGTTTCGAAACGAACTGATAACCTACGAGTACTTCGACAATAATAATATTATTTGAATAACTGCGCTAAGAGCAATTTTTGAAATTTAGTATTATGCAATTTATAAAGGATGTGATTAGGAGCTAAACTGTTTACTAATTGTTACTAAACTGAGAACTTAGAACATACGCGTGGCAAATAAAGCATAAAAGTATCTATCAATTGAAGTAAAAGTAGGCAAATTTGGGATACTATTCGCACCCGCATTTATTAGCGAATTTCAATAAAATGTTTTGGGTTTTGTGTTTCTTGGGTGTTTGATTCCAAAAACCCCATCAATTTTGATCATGAAATCAAACAGGCTTATATTCAAATTAACTTTACGTGGTCCCCAAATCGAATAGCAGTCTTCCCCTTGTTTATGCTGCAGTCTTAGCAACCCTCTACCAAAACGTTCAAACACTTTGGCTTCGGCTCGAATACATCAGAAGGATGTAAGAAGGCGCAGTGGAGGCGGAGCCAGAGCCGGAGCCGGAGCATGAGTGGCAGGAGCGGCTTAAGTGTGCTCAGCAGACCCTTTTAAGGATGCATCGAGGGTGCTTAACTTGCCTTACCAAACCTTTGGGCAAACCAACAAAACTTTATTTATGCGTAAAAAAAAAGTTTTGGGGCTCAAAACAAGGCATCGAACAAGATACAATGCGAAATATTGATACTAAATATAAAATGCCCCTATATCAAAATTGTCGACTGACGTAAGGTAGCCAAAGGAGGAGGAGACAAAGTACAAATATGAAAATCTCGAAAGACACACACACACACACAGAAACACACCTACATACAAAAACATACACTTGTACACAAATAGATAGAGACAGACACTTTGACACAGAAATTTACAACTTTGTTGTTACTTTTTGGGAAGTTTCGTTCCTTACCTACTTGAATGAAACTGGCCTCTGTTTGTCGACCAAAAGTATTGATGAACAGTTGTTTGTTGTTCGCTTGTTGTCGATTCGAATGGCGGCAACTTATTAGAAAGTTCTCATACACACACACACGCATACACACAGTCTCAACTACAATCAACAGCCCAAACCATATGCAATGTGTGCGTGTGTGTGTGAGAAAAGTCAATAAAATAAACGTTGTATGTTTGCGGGCTATGAGAGTGCTACAAGCTGAATGGGATTGTAGAGGAAGCAAAGAGTGGGTAAGGGAGATAGTCAGTAAAAGAAGAAGAAAATCGAAGCATCTACTAAAATGGAAAAACTCCCAGCAACAACAGCAAGAGCTGATTTCAATGGGTGCAGAGAGCTTTGTAGCAGCAGCCGAAAAGTAGGCAACACATTATGCATACATATCAAACTTTTTTGTGGCATGCTCTGCGGCAGGGCAAAGGCGAGGTATCCACTGTTTTTGGAGTGAACTTGTTCCACTGTAAAATGTTTTCGAAAAAAGAACAAAGAGAAAAGTATTTAAATTATATAAAATTGAACTTTTTGTAGTGAATGTTTTAAATATAATTATGGGGAATAAACAGTAAGCAAAAATATGCAAAAATAATTGCATTATGCTTTGTTTCAATTTATGAATTTTACAATAAATTTTATAAAACTAAAACACATTTTCACTGGTATGGAAAAATATATATTTAATAAGAATCACTTAAATTTAAGCCAATCAAAAGTCTATTAATCAAAACCTCTGCTGCAAAAATATCATTGAAGTACTTCCAATGACTAAAATGAGAAAATTTCTTTTCAACACATCCTTTTAAAGGGTATTCAAGTGCCTTGATCTCGCTTACAATTTAAGTTCAACAAGATCCACTCATTTTTATGAAAGCTGCGTCCTGTGCGTATGTTTGTCTGTATGTCTGTCTGTTTCTCTTCTTCTTCGTCTTCTTCTTCTTATTACTGTTGCTGTTGGTGTGTGTTTGGCAACTTTCTGCAGTAAATGGTATTTATGTTGGTTTAGTAAAGTTTGACGATAACATCGCTGAAGCTCTTCGGGTAATATCGAAAGGGGGCAGTGAAAAGAAAAGGGAATGGAGGAGTGGGGAGTGGGGCTGCAACAAGGAGAGTTGCGTTGCGTTGCGTTGACGACCTCAACAACATCATGTAGAATTACGAGTATTTGAAAAGTTTTACAAGTAATTTATTTAGGCGCAAGTTTTTTGAAGCGCGGTCAGAGCGTGAAAAAAAATCGACAGCATCCGGACACAAGTTCCGTACAGTTCAGTTCAGTTCAGTTTAGCTCTTTTCTGTTGAGTTTCGGTACTAAGTTGAGTTCTTTTGAGGGCTGCGCATGTGTTGCGGTTATGTGCAAACAAATATAAAAGTATCCCACCGAAATAGCTTACAAGTACATCAAATTTTCATAAATTAGGCATGCATAAATAAAATGAAGCTTCTTTCCTTCGACTCTCCGCTCCTCAATTGGGTGAAACCAAAAAGGCAAAAACTTTTTTTGACGGCCAGCCCAACACATGGACGTAACACCATAAGGCACCACACACAAAAGAGGGATACTATTTATTTCCCCATGGAGAGAGGGGTGCCCTACGAACCAGCACAGTGCTTGCTGAGTGTCATGAGCTGGCGAAAATTATGTAACGCATAATAATTCATCAAAAAATAAAGAACAGACGCCAAAGGGAAGCTTATGTGTATGTGTGTGTGTACAGAGTGCAAATTGCAGCAAATTTTCTGACTAAGGCACAAAAATTAAATCAAGTGAAATATTGTTGATGATGTAGCCGACACTTTTCCTCTTCATCTACTTTTTCATTTCTTTTCTTCATTTTGGCTGTCTGGACGAGCCTCTCTCCTACTCCGTCTCACTCGCACACCTATGGTAAGCTAGAATGGAGAAGATGGACTCTGTGCAGCTGCCAATGATGATGAAAGCTACGAAAGTACGAAATGTTTCAAGGCTATTTCTCAACGAAATCTTTACAAGTTGTTGGTCTAATCAAATGCCAAAGCATTAGTTCGACAGACATTAGTATGAATTGAGATGAAAGCACATCTGCTTAAGAGTGTTTTCCCGATAAATGACTAGGCTGTGACTGAGTAACTTTTCAAAAACGAATACTGTAAGTTATTGATAGACTTTTGAGCTAGGAGTAGGCAAACAAAGTAGTGTAAATAAAACTACTTATTCGCTGCTTAACTGGTTTATTTTTAGAACGATAAAATGTTAATCATTTATAAGCATACAAGTTGAGGGAAGACTAAGCAAATTACTTATCGATAGAAACACAAAATGTACGTTCACTATTGGGAAGTTAGAGGCGGATAAAACAGGTATTACACGATCGGCTATGCTTACGTAAAATCCCAATATTATCCATTCTAAAACTTTAAACTCCAATATCTCTGTCAAAAATTCTGCAATCGTCGAGCGAAATACCATTGTGCACTGCATTTTACAGTAAAATTAATTCTGCAAACTCTTCTAGAATTTGATATTTTTGCAAAAATTTAGTTTTTGATTGAATGAGTTTGAGGATTTAGTATTTCGATAGAAAAAGCAACTGTGCAGCACTCCATATCAGTTCTATGATTTTTTCCATTTGTGTGCTGTCAATTTAGTCTTTGCCTAACTCACTCAAAGTCCAAGTTTAAGTTGCTCTGTTTATAGGGCGAAATTTAATGAAACGAAACCAGAACCCTTTTACGTTCAGTAAGTAAATAAACAGCTTTCGCCATCAATCCAACAGACACGCACACACATGGATATAAATACATGAATGTGGTTGTGTGTGTGTTTGTGTGTGTGTGTCTGTTTATGTATCGTGCTTGGGTCCCATATTAATTACAGTCTTGGCAGGCAGTTTCCGCCTCAGGCGACACACAGGATGGACATCAACACAAGATGGCAGCTCAACGGAGCTCAGCTGACAACTGAATGTAATTAAAATTAAATCTCAAACTAATTATTATTGAACTTGGATGTGATCTATGATGCATATATGTATGTATGCACGTACGTGTGCGCTGTTTGTTTATATTGGCCAGCGGTTATTTTTTGGCCAGCACTTAAATGAATTTCGTCAAGGTTGAAGCAAGTTTAAAGCGAAATTTCGCTTGAAAGTTGACATCATTTTGAGCATGTAAATCATATTTACAGTGTCTGTGCCCAATTGCCATGTAAATATGAGAGCGCGACATATGTAATTACATCCAATAAACCAACAACAACAACAATTAAATATGTATATATGGATTTATGTGTGAGTCGGCACAAAATGGCGTCGTTGTTCTCGCTCTCGTTGTCGTCGACGGCAGTCAACGAATCATTAGGCGACATTTGTTTGCGCTTCACTAATTACAACAACAACAACAGCAGCAACAACAACAATTAGAAATTCCAAAACAACAACCAACAATACAAACAGCAGCAACAACAACAGCTGGCAAACCAACAAGCAAGCAGCAGGCAACCAACAATGGCAACTGCAATCGCACCAAAACAATAAAATCTAATTGGGAACATACACACAAACGCATACATACACACATGTGTGTGTATGAACACGAACCTGGCCCAGTCAAGAGACTCCCAGACGAGCAGAAGGAGAAAGAGAAACAGACAATCGACTAAAAGTGATACGAATAAAGTGTTGGCCCAAAGTCAGAAAAATTCATAATCTTTTCAACATAAAGAACTAAAAATCTGCAAATAAATGTAGTTTTAAAATAGATTTCTAAAATCTATTAAAATATGTTATTGAAGACTAAGTAATTATTTGTAAATAATTGAAATAACTGGCATACTAAAATGTTGCGCATTATTAATTAATGTTTTTTTTTATAGTACATTGAAAAGCAAATAATATTTTTTAAATAGTGCAAAAACTATATTTGAAATATACGAAAGTACACAATTTCAATAATGCTGAAAGAATGTGGAAAATGGATTGCTGTTGAGTTTTGGGAACGCCCCATTTCATATGCTAATGCATTTGTCAATAATTAAGCAAAATTTTGAACAATGTAAACATTCCATATTAATTGTTATTGTCCATCCGTCCATCTGTCCGTCTATTCGTCCGTCCGTGTTGTATACTGTTTATTATTGCTCGCATATTTTTGTTGTCAAGTGGAAAATTGTACAAAATGTTAAAGGTATGTATTTATCTTTTGCATTTCCCTCATTTGTTGTTGTATCCTTGTGAGTGTTGTTAAGTCCCTTGCTGCATATTTGAGTTTATATAGCGCACAAAATGTTTATTTATTAAGCAAACATACATAAATTTGTATTATGAACGCTGACTAAATAAACAAGCAAACAAAACTATGAAAAACACACGAAAAACACAAAAAAAATAAATGCAGAATTGTTCGAGTGTAGAACTATTTGGAGGATACCTGGTATTATATTCATAAAGGGCTGTGGTAATTAGTTAGTACGCGTGGCCAGCGTTAATAGAGCAGTTTTGTTTGCCTCGCATAAATATTAACAGGCGACTGAGTAATTGGACAACATTTTCAGAAAATATCATAAATAGAAAGTCAAATAAAATTCTAATATCTTTTGGTTTCTAATTAGTGGGAATGATATTAGAGATTAGACATAATAATATGCTAGGCTATTAATACGCGTTGTAAATCTAAGCACCTGAATGTATGCAACACTTTTTTATATCCGACTAGATTAATGGTACAAAACAGAAGAATTATTTGGGGAAACTATTGTGTCTGCGCATAAAACATACTTAGATCTGCATCTCTTAAACGGATCATGCCAAATTTCATTTTGTACTAAATTAAATGTTGCAGCTACCTTTCAGAATTCCCGTATCTATGTGCTAAGACCATTTCATCAATCCCCAACCAATAGCATTTGCTCCGCAACTCGCCACGCAACCATGTTTAATTAAACTAGCGATACTTCAATTGGATTTTCAATTCAGTTGGTGGGGGGGTTGGGTATGAGGTCAGGGGTTCAGTGTCGCGTTAACTGTGCAACTTTCATCAAACTTCATTTTCGAAACGCGGCCACATTTATTGTGTTGACAGTTTGTGAACCCGTTGGCTGCTTTTCAACCCAACAGCAAGTTTTTGATACTCTTTCACTCTCTCTGCATTTCTCTATCCCTTTTTCATTCCCTTCTCTCTCTCTCTCTCTCCCTCTCTTTGTCTCTTGCACAGTCTTTAATTTGACATATTAACGCCGCAACGCGTTTGGCATTTTAAAAAAGGATTTCGCTGGGCTGCACTCACACCTAGCTATGCCACGCCCACACCCCTAGCTTGCCGCCCTTTTTCCAAGTCGTTTGCTCATCAAAGGCAGGCTGGTTGGCTGGCAGGCAGGCAGCTCAGCTCATCGGCACAGGAAGTAAAGAAGAGTGGGTGGAAAATCAGTTGAAAGCTTTGCATTTCGCTTATTTTTCATTATTTTCTTCGTTTTTTTTTGCTTCTCTTGTTTTTTTCACCATCAGCGGCATTAATTGGATTTCAATCTACATGGAATGGTGTCGAGGGAGGTAGGTGGAGAGGGGATCTGTTAGGGTTGTCGCCGCGCATAATGAGTAAAGGAAATTTCAACGACTCGGCAAATGTTTCAATTTCAATTGGGCGGCGTTGCCTCCCAAATTTTGCTTCGTAGGTTCAAGTTTGCTCACGTTTTCCCAGCATTTGACACATACGTCGCCATTTTTTGTTTCTTTTCTTTGTGTTTCGACAGTTTCGCTTCGTTTGCGCATTAATTTCGCTAATTTTGACAGGTTTGTCAGCGGGTTGCATTAGGGTGGGGGGTTGGTATTGCGCTTTAGGCCGACAAGGGCGGTAAGATGGTAAGGCTGAAATACTTTTCCTTCGATTTGTCGCGCGGATTTCCTTGTAATTTATTTTTAATTTCGACTTAAGATCCCCGGGATTCCGGTATTCCGGCATTGAGCGGCGTAATTATGCGTCTAATGAGACAACAAAGCAAGGTCAGCTCACATACCCAACAAAATGCCAAAGGGTTGGCTACGTACCCAACAAATTATATAAATAGGAACAAGCAAAGGATAGACAGTTGCAAACAACAGATACCCTGTAGGAAATCAGGGACGTTTAGGCACTGTGGGAAAATTTACATATATCTAATGCGGAGAATAATGTCGAGCAGTATTTAATCACTAAGTTTAAACTCTAATCTTATTTTATTAATCGATTTCTTAGTCTTTATTCAATTTATTCTGTATGTCATCTTTTTTGACTTGCATTGTTATCAAATAAGTTTTTATTCCTTTTAGCTTAAATATTCATACCATCTTGAAAGCCTTTATACCTAAGAGGTATAAGCAATAAAAATTGGTTATAAAAAGTTTTCAAATTTACATAATTGCACTGATTTCAAGTTTATCTTTGTTCATATTTTTTTATTTCATTGTTGCTTTCATTTTTCCTCCTCTTTTTTTTTTGGTTTCGACGCGCTGACAAAATTGTTGATTAATTGCCTTGACCGCACACCAAGTTCAATTAACTGAGAGAAGAAAACAACGGCGAGAAACTTAAGAAGGTTCATTAACAGACAAAACTATGAAACGAGTTCAAGAACATTTTTTTTGGTTTTGTTTGTTTCACTGTTTTGTAGCGCATTTAATAGCTGACATTTATTGCGTACATTTGGGCGGCAACTAAAGAGACAGACAGACAGACAAAGAGAGAGGAAGGGAGACAGCGGGACAGTGAGAGCGCTAGAAAGGGACAAAGTATAACAATAACAAGCTAGCCACAGTTTTTGACCAATTTACTTAATGGCCATAATATTTGTTTAGTCAAAGCAAACAATAGCAACAACAACAACAACAACCTAGCGTAATGACTCTTGGCCCATAAAAAAAATAAGAAAAAAAAACTGGCAACCATAAAAATTATGCATAAATAAAAGCAAATGAATGACAGCATGTAAAAAAATAAAAATGAATAAAATGAAATGAAAAAAGTGAGTATAATTCATAGAACGTAGAGAATATAAAGTTCGGCAGGCACTGTCCAATGAATGTCAAATTTGTTCGCCTTATTAATTGTCCTTTGCATTTCGAGACTCGTATAAGGCCCCAAACACTAATTAAGACTAAATGTTGTGGGCGGTTCGTGTTGTGTTGTGTGTTCCAACTAACTAACGAGCCATCCATGAAAGCCCATGAAAACCAATTAGCGTCTCTCGCAAGCCCAACCGAAATTATTGAGAATTTGCCCAGCTGGAAAAGGGCAGTGGAGTTGGTAAGTTTCATTGCTTCGATAAGTGATTGAGAATGAGTCATAAAGTGTAGAGTAGGCAGTCATAAGGGGTGTTCTTAAGTAGTTTATGCCAGTGTCTATAATGTGTTTTTAAATTATATATATATATAGTTTGATAAAGAAACTGGCATAGATAGCATCATAGACAAGGAAAGTAGTGAAAAGTCTATGAGTCTAATTAATGTATTTAATTGCTCCACATTATAATCTAACATATTTCTCTTTCAATCTGAATCTAGAATCGATTTGTAAAGTGTGGTCATCTTAATTGCTACATTCGTCTAATTCAGCCGCATGTTTACCTTTCTCTTGGTTTAATGATGCTCTCACTGTTGTCAATCGAATCGACATGTGAAACCTGGTCACCCTAATCGTTGTCACACTAGTCAGCACCACAGTGGGACCTACACTTACTCCCCAAAACATTTTGGATTACTAGCCCAGTTTGGCAGTTGTAAACGCAACTAAAACAAGTCCAACGGATCGTGTTGGCATTCTAATCACTGCCAATGAGGAGTCTGTAATTACGCCTTATTTAAATTACAAATTTTGCAGCAGAACAACTGCAGCAGCAACAGTAATAGCAACAACAAATGGCCACAACGCTTGCAACAAGGATGCAACTGAAGCATAAGTGCTGGCCATGCCACATGCCACAGACAGGACAGGATAGGACAGGAAAATTTAAACTCTAAACAGGCGCATAAAGCAGAGAGCGGGACCACAAAAATCGGGTCATCTCGAATGACAAATGTGCATGAATGCCGCTTGCTGGCTGAATCTGAATGTGAATGTAAATGTGAATGGGAAGTTGTTGGCATACAGAGAAATAGATTCATGCTACGAACAAACTGTATAACCATATGCACACCATATGTTTAGATACCCACACACACATAGAGAGTGTGTGTTCTGTTGTTGTCTGTTTTGGTTTGACTTTCAAAATGTCAAATACATTAAACGTTCATTTGCGTAGAGAGAAGGTTAGTTGCGATTTGGTGGCCAACCAGCCACAAAGAGATACACCATCCGATAGACAAAGAGAGAGAGAGAGAGAGAGAGAGAGAGAGCGACAGAGCACAAACGGAAGGGTTGCCCACTAGTTGCAAGGGTTGAAGGGGGGAGCACACAGAGTCGTTTAGCGTGCGACAGTTGAAATTTACCTTTTGGCAATAATGACATCACGTACACAAAAGGTGTGCGTTGTGTCCTCTTGTGCTCCACTAATACATATGCTATTTGTTGCATACTTTTGTGCGCAACGATAGTTCGTGTGTGTGTGCGTGTGTTCGCTGTGTATGTGTGTGTGGTTTGCAGCTTCGCGTTTGGCTAATGTGATTCCAAAATGAAGCCAATGGACAATCACATAAAACAAATTACACGAAAACTTCAACTAAAGCCCAGAAAAGCATGCTACGAAATGCAACTGCAGGCTGCGAAACGTCAATTTAGCCATGATTTTAAGTATACGACGAATCCTTAATACTCTCAGTTGAAAGAAATTTATTAAAAAAGCGTTAATTATCAAAAAAAAAAGACTTTAAATTTAAATAGTTCGAGAAAAATGTTTATAAATTGAGAACACAGTTACCCATTTTAGAAATAATTTATCTATCCAGAAATGAAAGAAATTCAAATACATGTCCAAATAATATCAAAAATTGTATTATTAAATACTAAGTAATTAATTTGCAATGAAAAGATTGATCTGTTCCTAAACATATTCTAATTATTATTAAATATTATTTTAGTTTTAGTCCCACAAAACTAATTTTGAAAGTTTCAAAATTAGATTAGATATAGTTTCGCAATCTTCAATGGTTATAGTTTAGTAAATACATACAAATCTAAAACTGTTGTTACAAACTTCTTTAGACATTATAGATACCCTGTTGCAGCTAATAAAACGAGCAAGTGCAGCTTTCGCAGTGACAAGGTAAGTCGCAAGCGTTTTGGATATTTTCATTGAGAGCGTTGCAAATCTTTACAATCAACGGTTACTTTCCTATTTTTTTTTTTTTGTTTTGCTTGTTTGAGTGCCGAATCGAGTAGAATGGGGGCGTGGTCGATGTGCGCGCCCCCGTTACCAAACTGACTGTGAGATAATCAAATGAAAAAACGTAAATGTCTCGTTAAATTGCACAGAAATTAGATTTTTTTTCGCTGTTCAACGCTCAAGTGCGAGTGCCATGAAAATCAGAGCATGACCAGTGCTTGTAACGGTATACAAGTATATCAGTGTATGTATGTCAGTGTGGTGGTTTGGCTTGGCATGTTATACCAGGCAGTTGGGGGTGTGCTGGTTGTGTGAAAAATCAAATTAAGTATACGTAAAACGCGAACAGCAGACAGAGCAGGAGAAGAGGACGTAGCTGGAAGCCACGCAGTTTCCACTGATGCTGAAAATCAAGGCGAGTTGTCGATTGGTAAAAGCTTTTAAGGTGACCAGCTCATGGCAATGGCCAAGCGGCGGTCCAAAAGAGACTACGGAGGTTCCGGGGGGAACACCAGCCGGACACCGCACGCTAAAAGCCAACTACAGTGCTACCTTTAATTGGATTACAAGTGTATGTGTGTGAGTGTGTGTGTGAGAGAGTGTGTCTACAGAGAAAGGTGCTCGTAGAGTGGACATTCGTGGTCATGGCAACTATGGAGTGTGGCCAATACCAAAAGTTGTGAAAAGCATAAGTTTGCATTTTTATGAAGCGCCAAGCGAGTTTGCCATATGCCAACCAAGCACATTAGACACAGGAAAACAACAAAAAAACAGCATAGAAAGAAGTCAACGGTAAGCAAATAGTTTGGCAGAAGTAGAGTTTGTGTTAAAGAGGCAGGTAGAGTGGAGAACAATAGCAGATGATGGGTAGAAAGTGTACCCCTGAAGGGTAGCTGAAGGTTGAGGTGTGATTGTGCTGAAACACAGAGAGAGCGGGTGAGAGGTGTGAGATTTAGCTGATAAAAGTAAAGAAAAACAAATGCAGGGGCTTAGCGCATAAATTGAGTACCAAAATTGAGTTGACAAGTTACCAGTGAAAAGCTAAAGCTTGTAAACTCTTTAGATTTCGAGTATGTTTAAAAAATAAAATTATGATCAAATTTAAGGAACACTTACTCATTTTAATCGCTCAGTTGTACAGTAGAATTGTACAGCAGATTGACTTAAAAATACTAATAATGTCTTGGTCAATTATTATCAATCGAATTTAGTTGAAATAATAACGACTAAAGCTTTTGCTTTAGTTTACAATTTTTATAAGAATCATTTCACAAAGGGAAACAGATAATTTTTTGTAAATTAGGTCATAATCTATGTTTATGTTCTTCATAATCATAAATGCACTAAACAGTTATAGATCTTATTCTTTATTTATCTTTCAATTTGCTGACAACTTAACATGTGCAACTATATAAAGCTATGATTACTTTACTCTTTAGTTTAATGTAGAAAGTAACAAGACCCCAAGACCCATTTAAATGTTTAAGTTCTTCATCATCAATTAAGCATTCATCAGTAGGTCAGCTGCTGCAGCTGAAATCCCTCGAAAACTGAAAGCTGTGGGAATATCTGATCAGTTGCCACAGTCCGTTTAACTTAATTATCGTTAAATGCACAAGGGGTCCTTTTTGGACTTGACTGTGGAGTGAAGTTGGGTAGAGTGAATGGGCCTTTTGCTCAAATATTTATAAATATAAATGAAACGTCGAACAAATTCGCATACAAAGCGAATTGGTTATTAAGTTTTTGACTGCACGGCACTCGGTACTAGGTACACAGGTTGCTGTTGCTATTGCTATGCTGCACAAGAGGAGGAAGATGGGTTTTGTCGCCTGTCGTTTGTGGACGTCGAATTTGGCTGTGCATTTTAATTTAATTAAAAGTTATGGCAAATGTACCCGAAAAGGGGTTTGGAACGGTGTGTGGGCGGTGAAAGTAGTTGGGTTGTTTGGGGCACCGACGCTACCAATAATAAACCAAATTATTGCATGTATAAATGAATTTGTGAGCATTGCGTTTACGTTGCCTGCAATTAGGCGCAGCTGCCGCTTGCCGGGGCAAAGAGGTGAAACGCCCCCTTCCGAGAGAGACCAAAAGACCGAGAGACCTTCGTGCTGCTGTGTTGCTGTTGTTGGCTGTGATGCTGTGGCTTTTGAGCTTTTTGCAACAAACATTTACCCAAGCATAATTGAGTTAGGCATTTAGCACACACACAACATATACACACACACACACAGCATAAACACAAACACAACCTGTGAGCTCACTTTGCATACACTGTCAGAAGAAGAAAAATAATACATTTTGTAGTCTTAGTAGTAAGATTTTTTGAAGCAACATTTAGTTGAGAGCAATTACTTTTTGTTAATAAAATTAAATAAAAAAATTTCAAAAATTGCTAATATAAATATGATTGAATATCTAACATACTATATTTTATACAATATATGAATTTATACGAGTTTGTTAGAATAATTTTGTAAAAATTCATTAAAATAAATTAAATTCATTAAATAGATTTTCTATGTTTTCGATTATAGGAAATTTTTATAGAACTTTACAGGTCTGAAACATATGTTAGCATTAAGCCAAAGATTTTTTTTTAAAGCCGGAAATTGTATTTTAATAATATTTTTAAAACTATTTTTTTGTTTAATTTTCTTCCAGTTAAAGACATGACAAAAACTTATTAAATATTTATTTTAATTTAATTCTCTTTCTAAATATTTTTGAAACTTTTTTTTCTGTGTACTTTTCTGGCGGTAAAATACATAGCAAAAACTTATAAAACCGCCAGAAGAAAAGTTCAAACCAGAACCTTTTGTTTATGACTTTGTCGTCGTGGCACTCAAGTTGCATAATTTAACTGTTTGCCAGATATCAAATAATTGGCATACTTTTACTGCATAATATGATATCAAAAAGAGATTTATAATTGCATTGCTTTTGCGGCATCTTATGCGTTTTAAAGGCGCAAATGTTTTGTATACTTTTGTGATGATCAATTTAAATTTTGTTGGATGATTGAATTGCAATACCGTGCGGAATCGGAAAAGTTTTGTTCCTGTTCACGACTTTGAACAATTCTTAAGCTGTATTTGCTGCTGCAGTATTTTGCAGCTTATTTTAAGCTGCTTTTGCCAGAGTCGGGTATTAAAAGTTTATTAATAAGCGCTTTTGTAGTTGCATACAGGATTTGGCCAATAAGCTCAATAGAGCCAGAGATTTGAGGCTTTCTTCAGTAGTGCAGTTGGGCAGAGCACAAAATATGCATTGTCAGTTGTACGTGTTCATTGTCTACCTTTTGCCAGTCTTGATTAATTCTCAGCTAATTAAGCTATTGAATACCATCAGCAACAACAGGACAATAGGCAAGGTAACATTGCCTACCAGGGATAACAAAGGACAACATAACTGAGCTTATAGCAAAAGGAGACACACAGTCATAGCCCAAACAATTGCCTTTTACAATTTTGCATTCTGATAACGCATCTCATAATTATGTTTGCTTTTTGGCATTTGGCATGTCTCTCTCTCTCTTTATCAATTCGAGAGAACAATGGGAATTGCATTTGATTTGTCAAACTTTTGTACTACAATTCTGTGGAAAGACATTCAAAAATCAATTAGCTTCAAAGCTCGCAGTTCTTGGAATGTTTCCATAAATCCATTCAAATTGAAATCGATAATAGACGAAGGTATTTTCAATAGAAAATGTATAATATATAAATTTATTTCAGCGAAAAAAGCTTTACACATTTCGTTGTGTCATTATTTAGTTAGGTAACCTATAAATAGAACCACAGAGAGCACATTAATATCAAAATTTAACGATAAGCTGTCATTTCCGGTTTGCAGAGTTCTGTTCATAAACTGCACTTAATTAGATTATTATTGGAAACTCAACTGTTCATGTTGCATAAGGCAGATAGTTAGATGTGTCGAAGCAAAAGTAACAAACAAACCTGTGCTAGACACAATAGACTACACCAAAAGCCAAACAGTTATCCAGAGTAGCTCTTGGGTCACCGCAACAGCAGAAACAGAATCAAGACGAAGACAAGAACGAATGCAGAAGGTAGATGGAATTGGAGTGGCATTGGACTGGACCACAACAAAATGTGTCTGGTGCAAACACAATGCCTGAAAATGTCTCAGACCACAGCATGTGTCCAGTAGATCGAAAAGGATATGAGGGGGTGTAAGAGGAAGTCAAGTGGGTTGGGTAGGTGGGGTGGGTTGATTGCCAAGGGGTAGGCCAACAACTGTCTGCATAAGTTGAAGATAAACGTAAACCGCATGCACGGCACAATAAACAGACATCCGTGTGCATTTCCCTGACTATTTGTCAAAAACATTGCAATAACAACGACGGCAACCAAAAACCAACAACAGATAAACCAAACCAGTTAAGGGACAGCAACGGCAGCAGAGATAGAGACAGGGACATTCCAGGATGCAGCAGAGGCAGCGGTGTTTGCACTGGCATTGCCAGCGATAATAAACCAACAACAGTTGCAGCACCAGCAGCAACAACAACATCTACGACAACAACAACAAACCACGCGAAATGAGAAATGCAGCATAATATTAACCACAAAACTGAGATTGCAAGCAACCCGAGGCCCCAAAGCAGAGTAGTAGACCACCGCATCACAGCACTGCAGCATTGCATTGCATACATTGCATGCAGCTACAGTGAGTCAGTCAGATAGTCCTGCTGCTTGTCCAACAGTCCTCTAGATTCTCCAGATACTCTCCATTTCCTCTCCGATTCCTATGGCCTTCACACGGCCACGGCGACTTTGTGTGCGGGTTTGTTTTTTGATTTCCAGCAATGGACGAAAGGGGGAGTGGAAACTGCCTCCTCGTATACTCGTATACGGAAATGAGATGCTGCTGCTGCTACGACTGTTGCTGCTACGACTGTTGCTGCTGCCACGCCCCTTTCGTAATAACAAACCAAACACTGCATAAATTCAAAATCGAGAATTGGCGCTGCATTTTGGATCCACAGCTCGTAAGCCCACTTGGTATTTGGTTAGAGCTCAGTTTCCCCCAAAACTCTATCTAACTGTCTATTTGTCTCTCAGTCCATCTAGTGCGTCTGTCGGTCTGGTTCTCTGTCTGTCTCTCTGTCTGTTTGCTTTGCTTTGCTCATGTTTTGGCCATTGCCAGTTCGCCTATTGTTAGGCTACACACACAGCTTTTGTTCTGTTAATTTGCACTGCAAACCAGTCAGTCGACTGCTTTGGTTGGTAGGTAAACTTGCTAGCTGTATTGCCTATTGCCAAAGCTTGACTTGGTTCATTTTCATTTCAGGCTATACCCATAACTAAGCTACTTTCAAGCTACTATCGAAAAATAGCCAGAGATTATAATGCTGTCTGCCGGAAATGCCAGTGTTGAGCAAAACCAATAGAAAAGCACACCCAAAGTTAAAGCTGAGTATGGTAACAGCAGATAGCTTCAATTAGCGTATGAAATGCGACAGCCACGAGGGTGGCCATACAAGTTTGCAAGCTAGATAATTATTATCACTTTTATAAAAGCTTCTTATGGAAATTATATTGCCCACTCATATAAAAAACTAGCAGACACCATTTAATGGATTAACTCTTGTATTATGCGCACAGATCAAGTTATTTTTTTTGAAAATTTGGCACCTAATCCCATGCAATATAGAAGTTGAGCCCTTGCAGAGTTATCAGAACCATGTTTTGCATAAAGACGAGGAAAACAAACCTAGATATTTACTCTTACAATTTCTAGTTCCACATACTTTAGAAGGTTTGCTTAAACAGATAATTTTATCATTTAGTTAATTTTGTCATCTTAAAACTTTTCAAGCAACCCATCGCTGCATTTTGTAGTTGAACAATTGATGCATTTGGCATTAGTGCAATGCAGAGCCCATAGCCCTAAGCCCCAATTCGAGCCACTCAACGAGTCCTGAAGGCTCTGAGCCCTTGGGCCATACTAAAACAAATTTTAATTACATGCATGGCGATTGCTTTGAATGCATTCAGCGCACAGACCGAGAGACAGAGAGAATGGAGAGAGAGAGAGGGAGGACACTGCAACTGCCACACATTTAACGCAAAAAGAATGTAAGGCTAATTGAATATTAGACTCGAAGAGAATGAAACTTGGCAACGAGAGCAGCTCTGCATAAGCCTCTCGAAGCCACAAGAAAAACAATGAGAATATTTCGAGGATACTGCTGATGATGGTTAGAGATGAGAGATGGAAGATGAAAGATGAAGCTGCTCAGCGGCTAGATTGAGTAGAGGGGCAAAACGAATGGGATAAGGATGAGACACTAATGGAAAAAGCATCAATAGCTTATAAATGAAAAGCGAGTGGCGACAAAAATTTATGGATTTTTACACAGTACGAAGACTTAGGCTAAGGCACGGCACCTGTTTGTAGCTGTGCGTATTTGCAGATTTGATGCCATACTTCCAAGTGCCTTTGAGCCCACAAAAAAGATAAATAAATGGAAAATGGCTAAGACCAGTTCGAACTCGAGTTGGTAGTAGTTGTAGTTGTAGTTGTAGCTGTAAAACGCCTTATTGTATACGAGTATTGCCCATAAAGGTAACACCCGACAGATTCAGCAGTGTTTTAAAATGGCGCCCATGACGCAAACAATAACCTTATAAACTGTAAGGCCGATTGTGCCTCTCTCTTTCCCTCTCTTGCTCTCTCTCTCTCTCTCTATCTTTCTCTACTGTTGTATGTATGCGCTGTATACACAAATAAACATTCAAGTGGAATTATTGCAACGAAATTCAAAGGATTACGACAAAAGCACGTTCACAGGATTCAGCAGTTGCTGCTCCTGCTGCTGCTGCTACTGCACTGCAAGCCACGACCATAGATCGAGCAGGGCTACGGGTTCGGGTCTGGGTACGGCTATAGCTGCGGGTCGGAGTCCAGGCTTGTGCTCGTGTTCGGGTCCTGGGTTCGCGTCCATGTTGCCAATGACAACAATGCGGGTGGAATGGCAATCGGCAGATGATGAAGTTGGTGGGCGGCAAGTTCAATGAAGGAAAATTATGAAGACTTATTTATTGTTTATGCGTGAGCATCGCTCATGGAGCGAATAAAGCTGCCCACTCTCCACCACTCCCCCTCCCAGCTCTTGTATGCAGTGTAATTTGTATATATGTATGTCTTCCAAAGAGTCCCATTATTATGTTGCGAAACTTGCAACGCGCTTTTGTGGAGATCAAATTCAATAGTTGAAGTAGCTCATTAGACACTTCTACTAATGGTTTCAGAATAGTCGCAAGTATTTTGCGCAGTATGAACATTAAACTTCTTGGGAGAATATTTTTTTGAGAATAGTTCTTAGCCACGATCGAGATCAATAAATCTAAAGTGTCAGTAGATAATTTCAGTGATTATTTAAACTGCAATTAATATCTTTTTTGGGTATTTTTAATTAAGTTCTGATTAAAATATTTCATAAAAATTTTAATAATATTCAGAAAAGGTACAGAAATAATAAAGAATATTTGAAAATATTGCTATTAAAATCTACTCTTTACATTATTATATAAATAAGCCTTTTCCGGCTAATATTTATTTGAGAATTATTTTTATCAACGATGGAGATCATCCAAGCTGTGAGTAGAGAATTTCTGTAAAGGTTTTTACTTTTTAAATCATTACTTTTATAATACTTTTCGCTAAAATCTGTTCACCAGTAATTTTTCTTTATATTTACCTAATATTAAGTTTTCAGAAACAATTTTGAAAACCAAATCCCAAAAAAATCAACGCTACTTTTTGCTCAACTCACTTTTTCAGTGTATTCTGCTTTCGTTAGTTTGTTGTTGTCCGTTGTTTGGGACCAAATTATATTGGTTTGGAAGGACAACGGAATTCGGAGAATGTAAGGCTGAAGAGAGGTGAAATGAATGCGAAAAATTTGCACAAATAAATATGAATTGCACTTTAATGCATATTAAGCGAATTGGGGGACTCGCGATATATCGTATGTATGTATTTCGCAGTAGTTGAGAGAGACAGAGAGCCAAAGAGAGAGAGAGAGAGGAAAATGTGGCAGTTTATTATTAAATAAAGTGCCTTGCCCACTGTGCGTGCATCATGTTTGTTTGTATTCCATATTTATTGTTGTGTATAATTGAGTGAAAAGTATATGTTTGTGTGATTACACGAATGCTCGGGTAAATTCAATATTATGCTTACGCAAATAAAAATGATATTGAATTGTTGAAAATTTTTATTAAGTGTATCGTCCAATCAGAACTTCTGAACGAATACCAAAATAAACATTGGTAATTGGGGACGAGAGTGTGTTTGTACATGCATGATTGTACTATGGTATGATAAATGGTATGTGGTTCGGCTGTCCGAAGTGGAACTTACCGTTGTGTAGTGGAAAAAAGGTATTCAAGGTATTTAAACGGTTGAACTTACCTGAAATAAAAGAAGAAATTTTAAAGTAATTAATACACGATAAGGTAAATATGGAAAAAAGTAAGTATACAAAATAGTAATGAGATGGAAAAGTAATTTAAAGGGTGTGACCATTAAAATTATTTTAAAATAAACGAAAATATAGCTCAACATTCAAAATTTAATTAAGAAAATTATGTAAAATATTTATTTTAAATAACCTCTAGTAAGTTATATTTAAAACTCCTCCCTAACATTTTAATGAGCATTTTATTGATGAATTTTGTTTAAATCTGCTCCAACATGTTTTGTTATTTGCAAACCAGTTGAAAAATATGTCTAGCAACGAAACAATAACAAAATTTGCAAATGCTCTCAGCATATTTATGCAGAAATTCAGTATGTCTAGTTATTGGCTTTTCTTTCCCTGCATGTCTCCATGTCTCAGTCTGTGTTGTTGTGATTGTTTTTTTTTTTTTTGTTATTGTGAGTATAGAGCGGGACAGTGGAGAAATCAGCGACGCTGTGTTTTGAATTATTTTGAATTATGCATTCCGAAATTTCGTTTCGCGTTGCAAACTAAATTTATTATTAGAGTAGCTGCCGCATTACGTGGAACGGCGAACGATGAAACTTTTCGTTATTGTTGTTATTGCTGTTGCTTTTGCTATTGCTATTGCCTGGTGTCTGATGCTGCAGGCTGCAGGTGCTGCTGGGTGCTGCTGCAGGTTCCAGTGCCTGTTAGCTGCAGTGATTCATCAGAATTTATGCGGCAGGAACAGCAGGCAGCGATGCGAAGGACCTCCTCGCACATTCTCTCTCTCTCTCTCTTTCGCTCTCTCTCTTGATGCTGCCAACGACTCTTCCATGATGTTATTTCTTTTTGTGGCCGCCATATAATTTGATATGCTGCCTGGCAGTTGCATTTGCTGCTGCTGCTCATAAATTTTCACATTGCTGGAGTCGGAAGAAGGTAGAAGGCAGTGGAGTGGAGTGGAGCAGAGTGAAGGTGAATCAGCCATCCGCCTGGGAACATTTGTCTGCTACTCTGACATGCATAGCATTAACTGACGCTGTGGATTAATGAAGTGCCCTCGAGATTAGCCAGCCAACACCGCAAAAACAGGGGACATCCCAATACATGGGGATGAGGTAAAAGTTATTGACAAAACTGTTGTTGGTCATAAATTTTGTTATGGCCTCGCGAGCAGCAGTTAAATTAATTACGCGACTCGTAAACACCTTCTCTCCAAGGAGAAGAAGAAGCACCCACAACACACACAGAAAACAGCTGAAACAGCTGCATATCGCGTGCATATTACCAACTCGATTTGCCATGTTTTTATGCCGTTTTAACACTTTTGGCTAAACAGCTCACGTGCAAATGTCGTCAGAGCGTGGCGAAGCACGCAAACATAAAAATAATAATTATAATAAGCGAGGCGACTCGACTCGAGTTTGAGTCTCTGAATGAGACGACTTTAATCATAAGAACACATAAAAAAAAGTCGAACATTCAAACTGGGGAAAGATTCAGAGAGGCAGAGAGAGAGGGCGAAAGAGCTAGTGCTAGGTAGAGTGGCGACGACTTCCGCTGTCGACTTGTTTTATGCTTCCGGCCAGCGGAAGTGTTTGCCTAGTTGCGCGCTAGTTTTGTCGCCTGCAACGTTCAACGTAAGATGTTGACATCGTTGACGTTGACTTGGATTTGCATATTGCTCTGTCTCAGTCTCCGGCTATGACTCTGGCTCCGGCTCAGAACGGATTCAGGACAATGGACTCGGTTGCTTAGTCTCAAGCCGGTTGGTTGATGTCCTTGCTGCATGCACAACACGTGACAACAATGCAAAACTTGCCGAGTCAATTACCCAAGACACATTTGCAGCTGCGCGCCTTGCTGCCACCTCATCTGTTGCCTGGTGACACAACAAATCTCAATGCAATTGCCTAGGCACAGTGGAGCCAAATACGAGCCAGGCATTAACTTAAGCCATGCTAATCAAACAGCATTTTTGCTGAAACAATCAGAGCTTTCAGGGGATTATAAAAGGTAAGACAATTCAATTTGAGAGTTTGTTCAAGAAAAACTATAACATATTAAAGAAATATATATAAAAAAGATATTACAGCATCTTAAATATTTTTTAAAAATATAGAAATAAAAATTGTAACACGAAAATATTTAATAAAAGAATTCCCAATATTTTGAACGAGTAAGTCTATAGTAAAAATCAACTAAAAATTGTACTTATATACGAACCAAAAACACATAGAATATTTCAATTAAAACAAACTAAATTTATATTCTATTATTAAATCAACTTTTACCATAGTACTTGCAGATTTCTGAAAGATATCATCCGCTTTTTAAGCTGACAACATGAGTGAGAAAACTTGTTGAGCGAATGGCACAAGAAGCTGCGAGTTCCGAGCTGCAACTAAGCCTTATCAGGAGCAAGGCAAACTCCTAAAAGCATGCTGCACATTATGTACAACTCATTTAAAGCCGCTGACTACGAAAAGTTGATGATTTTAAGGAAAACAGGAGCGTCGACAACTTTGTATCAAGTTTCCCATAGCGTTTCGTGCAAAATGGCTTGGAAAAAATTGAAAAAAATACAAAAACAAAAAAAAAATGTGCGCAAAAAACATAGAAGAAAATTATTTATGCTGCATTTGCCCGGTTTTGTTGAAGCTGTCAATAGTCTTGGCAAGATGTGTTTCCCTTTTGTACCCACCGCCCCTCTGTTCTACACAAAAGTTATGGAGGCAGCATGCGCTTGCATGCAAAAGTCTACTTTGTTGCCTTAAGTACTTATGCCGACGCAAGCAGGACCCAGAACCAAGGACGTTGACGAAGATGGCGAGGACATTGACGAGGACGTCGTGGACGTGGACGTAGAAGCAGGCGTAGACGATGCGAATGTTGCTCATTCGCCATGGTGTATACTTTGTCTGGCTGCGATTTTCTTAGCGTCGCCTGCAAAGCTTAGCATAATTTTAGGCAAACGCACGTTGCTTAGTTTATAGGCAGCGACGTCACAGTCGACGTTAACATTGGCGCCGACATCTCAGTCGCTGCTTGTCGCTGTTTGCAAAATGTCAACTGTTTTTAATTGCCTGACAGGACAGGACAGGACAACGCGCTGGCAAAAGATGCCCCAACATTGTCTCATGACTCCTTAGAGGAGAGCTGAGTGCACAAGAAAGGAAACTCTCTTTTGCCTTGGCACGTCCGAGGCAGCAGGCAGAAGGCAGCAGGCAAAATTAGCTCAGGCAACTTAAAATAACTGTAAAATTGTGTAACAAAAGGATTTTCATAAGCTTCGCTCATAAACTATTGTGCTGTCCCCAGATTTCGCTTCTCAACTCTCTATCCACAGTTTGTAGTCCTCTGTCGTCAGCCGTTGTTCAATTTAATGGCGTCAACGTCGAACTTTCGAGCAAAATGTGCAAAATGTTGCGCTGATTTTGCTCTAGCAGCTGGGCTAAAGAATTTCTGCATAAAGCTGCTTCAAAATTTTATAAATATTTAAAGGCAATGCTAATGCGTTTCCATCTCCACAAGCCATAAACGCTTAGCGCCTCCACGTTGGCAACAAGTTTTCTTATTAGCCAAACACGCAAAAGGATTTCCATTTCCATTTAAGCATAATGTAATTTTAAGGTTATCTCAAAGCATGGCATGGTTGTGTTTTAACTCACAACGATGTAATTAAATATAAAAGAAGCTATAACTGAACAAAAGATCAAGCTATAGCTCTTAATTGATAACTATATTTATGTGTATATATAGTCAAATGGTTTTAATACTGATTAGTTAGCAATAGTTGTCTTTTAAGAGCGAATTTGAGAGCTAATTTAACACGTTGTAGCTACTGAGAATTGCTGTTTTCAAGAACACTCATGCATTTCAAGGGCTTTTCTTGAAAACCATCAGGACTGAAATTGTATGATTTCTTAGAAATCTCAATAATATCTTTTAATGAATGCATGTTTTTCCATATAAGGTTGGCATCAATTTCACTCCATCAATTTGCTTGAAATCTCTAGCAATTACCGGTTGTTTCCACTGAAAAAAGTAGACAAGCAAATATATTTCAATATAATGACTACTTCGACATAATAACATACTGCATTTTAATAAAAAATTTTATATTTTGTTCGCAAAAACCTTATTAATTTAATAAAAAATATTTTCCAAATGGTGTTTTCTTTGAGTTTGTGCTTGAACCAGAATCAAGAACTAGTCAAAGTAATTAATGGGATTTAAATCTTTAAATTTCTAAGTAACTTTCTTTAAAAACTGTCTCAAAATCAAAAAATTGCTATTTAAATATTTAACAAAAGCATTTCTTTGCATTTCGAAGAAGCTCGTATTAATGAAGATATCGTATACTTCTTTTTTAACAGTGCAGGCGTATGTAATAGTCTTTGTGAAAGCAACGCCTTCGCATTTAGCTAATTAATTTAAATGCGTGAAATTTGAGGCAATCCTAGGCACAACAACAAAAAAGCAAACACATACAAATAACAAAAAGGGTTTCCAGCTAAACACAATCAGAAAGAGAGAGTGTAGAGTGATCATAGGAACGGGAGGCGGGTCAAGTGTAGCACTCGACTGAGACGGCGGTTCTTGCTGCTGTCGGTGGCTCCTGTGCGTGGGTTAAGCTGCTTATCAAGTTGAGCATTGAAATTATAGCCGCCAGCTAGACACAAGCACAGAAGAGAGAAACAGAACGCAGCACTTTGTTATGGTGGGAATGATGTTGTTGTTTTTTGTTGTTGTCTCCTTGTTGTTGTGTGGCAAGCAGCAGAAGCAGCAGCAGCAACAGCAGGACGACGACTACAAAGGCATCCTTTTAAATTTCCTGTCATTTGCCACACAATACGCTGGAGAGCGGCGGCATCGTTGCTGCAATTGTTGGCCAACTTGCACTGCGTTGCCTTCTCATTCTCTTTCTCGTAAAGAGAAGCACAGAGACGGGGAGGAGATTCCGCATAAGGGGAAAGGCAAGGCAAGGCAAGACAAGTCAGTGCCGAGTCTATTTGTCTACTCATACAAAACGCGCGAGCAGCATTCAACGCGTCGCTTTGCTTGTTTGCTAGAATTTAGCCGCTGGGAATTTGCATTTTTCATTACGCAGTCAGGCAGTGGGCGAGAGTTGGGGGTGGTTGGGGGAAGAGTGGGCAAAGAGGAGAAGACCAGTGGGTTGGCTGTTGGCAGCAAGCGCCATATTAACGCCTAGGACCCGTTCATGGGGTTAAAAGCTAGTTTCCGGCGGAAGTGGCTGCTGCCGCAGCGTTTCCCCTTTCATACCAAGTGCCATGTAAATAAATTTCTGTGCGAAATGAAATGAATGTGATTGCCACACGCCCCGCCAACCGAATGTTCTCCCTCTCTCTCTCTCTATCATACACACTCCCGCTTTCTGTCGGAAGCAGTTATTATGGCAGCAGCATATTTGGCAACAGCTCTTGGGTTTTCAGGCTTTTTTTTGCTACTTTTGTTGATATTTTGGCGCTTGCTGCTCTGCAAAAACGCTGCTAATTCTAATTGACTTGGGATTTTGCAGCTCACCGCCTTGCATTACATGCTTTATTATGACCAGACTGCTGTTATTGCATTTGGTTCACACTGGTTTACAATGGTTTATGCATTTGTGTCAATGGCTAAACACCTAAGTTACGGCACAGCAGTAAATGGATGGGCATTTAAATCTAGGTTTTTATATCAAATGTTCGCAAATTATATTTCATATAATCCGCGAATAAGTTTTAAAGTATATAATAATAAGCCAAGAATTTCCTAAAAATTTAATATTTTAAATTTAAGCTTAATTGCATTATATTTCTTCATATTTTTAAGTGACCGCTTAAAAGTATGCAACAGTTTTTTTGATTGCGTTTAAATGCAGAGTAAATTGCCTCACGTCTCTATGTTAAATTTTCTGTATACGAAAACATCTCTGATATGCTTGTGTAACATAGTTGTATACTTTTCATAGTGCTACACTAATGTAACTACTATCCACAGCATTCATCAATGTAGCCGAGAACCACAATGTCATTTCGTTTATGCAGCACATTAGCACATGACCCCAATATCGTTCCCCCTCAATCCACATTGTTGTCGCGGTAGAACTAATAACTTGTACCTGACTAAAGGGCACATTATTAATCAAAGTCTATGCAATAACACCCCGTAGCCCTGTACATACTTTCGCTCCATGCCTGACACACCAAACCAACCCAAAAAACCCCAACCCAATCCAATCCAAACGTTGATTACAACAGCGATTTTTGCGCCTAATCAATTTGGCAAACGTCACACAGAGGACGAGGAAGCGAACAGCAGCAGCAGCAGCAGCAAAGTTGAAAAGGAAGCCGTCCAAGCGATTCGACGACTGCTCGACAACAAATTTATTTCATTTGTGTTAGCATTTTGCATTTCATTAGGTTTTCATTAAATAAAATGTTGAATTACACGCATAATTTATTCGCTGGCAGGCAACGGCTTTCTCTCTTTTGGTTGTTGCTTTCAGTGCTTCTTCATCTGCTACTTTTCTGTGCATTTTTCGTAGATTTTTCTTGCTTACTCCAGCACACACACACACACGCACAGGCAATCGAAACAAATTACAATAAAAATGCCAAAGATGCGTGCTAAAAGATTAAAGCTTGCCACGAAATGAAGCGTAGAAAGTAGAAACAGGAAAAGGAATATAGTAGCATACGGAATGTGGAATGAGAGACCGATTTGGGCAGAAGATTTCCATATGGTAGTTTTTCACTCTACTCGTTTGCTCTACGTTTCTCCGTTGTCATTTCTCTCGAGCAAAGTCGAGAAAGCAAAATATTTATACAGCTTCGTGTCTGAGGTTGCTTTAGCTCTATTAGCTCTTTCTCTCTCTCTCTATCTCTTTCTCTAAGCGCTTAGTGTGTTTTTGGCTTCGTTTTGACCCTAATGATAAATTACTTTAATTAATGCCGCCATATTGCCGCAGCGACGAAACATTTTGGCCCTGGCCATTATGCAAGTTCATTGGGTTTAATTTGTGCGTGTGGGCGACTCCTCTACTGCTGCTCGACTGCTGATTTATTTAGTTCCGCATTTTGTCTTCTGCTTTTTGTGTGCTAATTTTATTTTAGCTATTGTCACGAGAGAAATGCAACAGGCGCAACTTCGAGTCGCTTGACATATTTGGACCTTTACCAAAAGGCGGCTTAATTAATTGGCTTAACTGAACTCGAAGGACACCAACTCAAAGGAGCTCTGTGGCTGTGTGCAGCAATGTGAGTGAGTGGAACAGCTTTAAGTCCATTCTTGGCTGTCTGCCAATGAACTTAACTTCTTAAGTTCTCGGCAAACTATCCAAATGACACTTTTACCAGAACAGAAAAAACAACCAAAACCCAAAAAACTAGACCCAGCCAGGGCTCACATATACACACACGTGACTGAAATATACAAAACTCTGGACGCTGATTGCGTGTGGTGCGGTTTTTGGCTAACACGCAACATTGAGGAAAAAAATAACAGAAGGAAAAAAAATGGAGGCACTTGAAGGCAAAAAAAAACTAAATAAACAACATCAAGCAGACAGTGGGAGTAGAAAAATACCATCAGAGTTGCAGGTATCGGGGATTGGAAGTGGAAAACACATGGCAAACAATTTTGATATACAGGGTGTCCTGCTATGAAGACATTCTCTAGGTAATCTTTTATTTTAGAAACTATAGTTTGTTTGAAGTTCTGTTTAGTTGATTGTTTACGGCTATAAATTAAACAGTTTTTAATTTTAAGGTATATTAATTAGCAAAAGCTTTCAATACAGCTTCTATACACCAAATACACTTTCGTAAAATTTGTTTACTATAATTTCTAACTATTTAGCTATAACTAAATAATTGTTATATATGTTATGCATTTAAAATGCTTGCATTTTTGTAAAGTTGCATGCGGTTAAGAACGAAAAATGCTGCATTAGGGTCCATGTACTTTACCAAAAACTACATTTAATTCGAAATTATGCCCTTCTAATATAATTTAAAATTCCAGTGGTGTCCATAACGTTGTCGTTCTCCTTGTTGTTGTTGCCTGCTGCTACTGTACTTGGGCCCAATACCAAATCGCACAGCGTATGGAGCTTACCGTAGCGGAAGGAAGCGGAAAAAATCTTAAAATGAGCGCTCAAGTGGCAGAGGCGCTTACAATGGCAGCATAGAGAGAAAGGGAGAGAAGGGCAAAAAAGAGCAACAGAAAAAGGACATGCTTACACACAAGCGTACGAAATGTTAGATATACTTATATATATAAAAATAAAATTAATATAAAATTAATTCTGAACATGAAGTGTGTGAAGAAAATTGCAAAAGTCGCAGCAGCAGCAGGAGCAGCAGCAAAAGCTTTCCAATTCCATAAGCGAACTTTAATTTCAATTCAACTTACGTGCTGCAACAAACAGGCAACCACTGTGAAGCCAATTTCATACAAATGGTCAGTATGCTGACCATGAAGGCCAGAAGGACAGAGGACACACATACATGCGTGTGTATGTTATACTTAAGGCGATTTATGGACAATACTTTTGTCTTGGCACTGACCTCCATTGCATGACAAATGCGACTACCAGTTAGAGCTCGGTTCATGTCCAACTCAAAGCCAAAGTCGCCGCTGCACTTTATTATGCTATAACAAAATTAGCAACTAAAATACTTTTGTGAACACATAACATACACATAAAAGCAAACAAATGTCAGTTGCAGCAGTTGCAAGCAGCTAACTAAGCTGCCACCTCTTCAGTCCACTCCAGTTGGGAGATTCGCGGGAGCGAGCGCGTGTATAGCATAAGTCGCATTCAGCCACAAAATTCAAAAGGTTGAATCCAAAACCTACAAGGCAAAGTATCTACGAGTATCTGTATCTGCAGCTGTTCCTTGTTGCCGTTGACGCTGGTTGCCCCTGGCAATTTTCTTCTTTGCCATGTTCAAAAGGCCTCGCCCACTGCATTAAAATCACAAGACAAGTGGATAAGCGTTACCAAAAGCGTTTCCACCCACCCCCCTCCACCCTGTCTTACACCGCAACCAACTAGCATCAGCTACAAACATGAAAACCACAGCAGCAGCAGCAGCAGCAGCAACAACAGCAACAAGGCAGCTTAAGAGTTACCTGATGCTGCACCCCCTTCTTACCTTTTATTACCCTTTCATCCTACTCCTGCCCTTTCAGAACTCTACTTGCCTTTTTTTTGCTGTCGTTCGTTGCTGCTGTGTTGGTAGCCATGGCAAATTATCTTCAGTTGGCATAAGTTAACAACAACATCAACAACAACAACAACAACAATAAATACCATAGCCAGTTGTGCTGCTGCTGCCATCTCCTTTAACATATTTCTCTTTCGTTTTGGTACTGAATAAGTAAGCCAAGTATGGCAGTTCAGGTTCTTAGAGCAGGAGGCAATTCAAGCACTCCACAGCAATGATGACAAATAAAAGTTAAGACCTAATCAATGCCTAAGTACATGGGTGCTTTTATTATGGTATTTTAGATAACAAATCATGTTATGAAATTGTATTGTAGCATAAGTAAAATGAACTACAAATAATGCTATGTTTTCTTTCCATCATGCCTATTGTTGGTATTTATATTTTAAGAAATAAAATGTCCAAAACTTAGAATTTGATCTGTTTAAATTTGAATTTTGGCTGTGAACAGTTACTGCAATTATTATTACTTTAAAATTGCTAAGTTTTTATATAATTTCACAATTTGTAAGTACCGAAAGCTATGAAAAACTATATTCCCATAACTTTTTAAATTATCATTGAGACTTGCTACTGATAAAATGCATTATAGTATATATTATAATACGAATATGCTTAAAAAATAGTCAATATCAAGTGCTAGACACATAAGATTATTAAAATTTAACATCTTAATGTCATAATTTAGTAGCCAAAGTAAATTTAGATATCTGAAAAGTTACAGCACAAAAGCAATTAACAGTCGAGAAAATCAGTTATAACGTTCTTACTTACAAAAGTAAAATAAGATTACGTTTTTTATAAATTTTCCTCCCAAACTGATTGCTTAATCGGAGCTTGTCGGTTTGTCAGGTCACTGGGGCTTGTGTTCAAAAACAGTGAAAAGTCATTTATAAAATAAAAAACAAAACACAAAACACAAAAAAAAATGAGAAAAGTAAAAAGTACTGAGTGCAGACTAAAAGAAAAAAACTTGTCATTTCTTGTGAAACCCACAAGGGGGCATCAAGTGAAAAGTAACGAAATTAAGAAAAATACGAAAATACAGCGAGGTGTCAACAATTTGCTGCTGATGCGATGCTTTTTGCAACCGACTTCCGTTTCCCCGCACGCTCACATATTTTGTTTTGTATAAAGTGTATTAAAAGAAATAATAATAATAAAAAAATGGAAAATGAAAATAAAAATAAAACAAAATAAAGACAGTAAATTCAGCAAAGTGTAGTATTATATAAGTTATTTATGTTGATATGAACAAAAAGCAAACATAATGCACATGAGCGGGTTACTGAGAACAACAGCAAAAAAAAATCAAGAAGAACACAGAAGAAAACAGAACACATAATAAAGCGAAAGTCATGTCCCTTTGGGGTAGTAAGTTAGGGGACTGGCAAAAAAAAAAAAGGAAAATCATACACACTCTCACACAAACATACACAGCTTTTCAATAACACGTTAAAATCTTTAAAAATTGAAATTTATTATTTAAGCAGGTCTTTGGAAGATTGAACTTGTTTAGACAAGGGCACGGGAGGGGGTTGATTGTCGCCGAGGGGAGAGTAGACAGGAAATGCATTGCAAGTTGCTTAACATGTCAGACAGCTCGAAAACGCGGAGCATAACTCTCCGGCGGAAGCGTGTGCCCAGTAAGAAAAAATTATTGTATAGATAATAATAAGATATTAAGAACTTTTCAACGGAAGTTTTTCGTTTCTTTGTTTGCCTGTTACTTAAAGTAAATGTTATGTGATGGGTAAATTTATAATTTATGATGAGCATTAAGTAATGCGAATTTGGGGCGAGTTTTTTGAATCGAAAAAAACGAAGAGCAAGTGGAGAAAACTGAAGTGTGAGATATATAAACTAAAAATACGATTAAATCATCATTTGTGGGATTAGACAAAGAGAGTTGATGTAAATACATACATAGTGGATAAATATCTCTCTTCAAAAGACTCAGTGAATATACTAAAACTAAATATTTTGTCTATTATCTTTTGTCATTTCTTTCTCTGATAAGAATCAACACAACAATTACACGCATCGCGGTCTGCCTTATCTTATTAATCAAATCTCTATTTAAAACCGTGTAAATATAAATTCTACTACAACAAAATGGACATAAACTGCAATCCATAAATGTCACGTCACATATCTCCCCATCAACCCAACCAAACCGAAACAAATACCTCTCTCCCCTCTCTCCCCCTCCTCCCCCCTCCCCCTCCCCCCCTCCCCTCCTCCCCCTTCTTCTCCCCCTCTCTCTTTCTTCCCCCTCTCCCTCTCTCCCCCCCCTCCCCCCCCCCCCCCCCCCCCCCCTTTCCTCCTTTCTCCCTCTTCTTCCCTCCCTTTATATAATAAAAAGTTTTGTATTTTATATAAAAGATATATTATATGCAAGGGTGTGGCTCTAGAGTTATTAGCAACTTCGACAGACTTAATTTAATTATTTTGCTAAAACTCTTTAATTTGAAATAATCCAACAGCTTACTAATTAATTTCGAAAACACGAGAGTGCTTAAAACCAAATACAAATGTTTTTGCTTGCGCAAATATACGGAGAAAACACCAAGGGATTCTCTATATAGTAGTAGAACGTGTGTCTCCTTGGAATTACTGACCTTTCAGGTTATTATATTTATTGTTTTTTGTGCATTATTACAATGCCGTACTTGTTATTGTTTCTGCCCTTTGCTGAAATGCTTTTTGTCTTTGGTATTTTATCGTATTATCATTGCACATTGTTTTATGTGCAATTCTCATTCTCTCTGTCTCTGTCCCAGTGTCTCTCTATGTGTGTGTTTGTATTTGTATCTGTGTTGTTGCCTAGTTGTTTGGTTGTGCCTGCTGGCAAGTTATTTCAAGCAAAAGGTAATAAATTTTAAGCAGCTTAACACTGTTGCTCGGTAGCTTGTAAATGCTCTGACGGTCATACAATGCCATCCATAAGTATACCAACATCTGGGCAAAGTAAACAATAACTTTGCAAGTGTTTATAGTTTTATAACCAGCACTGTCCAGCTCAGTGGAGCCGCACAGAGCTATAGAGCTATAGAGCTGCACCTGTTTAAGACTCCACTAAAAGCATTTGATGCTATTTAATCCAGTTATTTGCGAGTTTACACAATAAAAAGCATGAGTCGTCGTTAGTTAGTTAGTTAGCTGAATGTAGCCAAAGTCTAGTTAATTAATTATCCCTGGAACATAGCTGACATGCCAAATGGATGAGTTATAACAAGCTCCATGCTTGGAATTCTACTCTCCGCTAAGATTAAACGACGACCCTGTCTAGTACACGACTGTAAAAAGGACTGCAGCGCAGGAAATTGGCTATAAAATTTGTATACAATTTGGCAAAGTTTTGTTGACATGACTGTGGATATATTTAGCAGGTAATAAATTGGCTTAATGCCTCTCGAATTTCGATTATTAGATTTAAAATGTTTATGTTGCTTTCACTTGATTTTAAAAGTGAATTAAGACTATTTGGAATAATTTTTACAAATTTAAAGGTAGTCACAAAAGGAATAGAACACATTTCTTATGCGAAAAACTACTTAAATGTTTTAAAGTAAATTATTTAAAAAATTCATTGGTTATAAAATGTTTTCATACAAACTAATTTGACTTTTTTGTCATATTTGTGTTTTTATTATTACAAAACATAATATTTTATAAAAATTCCTAATAAATATATATTTGTTCTTGAATTTTATTTAATTTTTTAAGTTCTCTTTTAATTTTCATTCAATAAATTTATGTTAAATATTCTATATAAATTTCTTAAAAATCTTTAAATACTCACAACCATTACAAGAATAGCGACACTTGAATACACTTAAGAGCTAGAGTGTTGTAACTATTGTTAACTCGTATTGGTACTCAATTATTTATGTAGTACACTCATACACACACACACATATACACACCCAAAAACACAGATTGCAATGTGTTTTCAGCTTGTGCCGCGCGTAGTTTTTAGATGACACTTGTGTATATAAATAAGTAATAAATACGCTTAGTTGCATCAAAAAGTGGCACTAACCGAAAAATAGATGACAGAAAAAGAAATATAAAAGAGAAAATAACTGATGGGGTGCACATTTCTCTCTGTCTCTCTCTTTTTTTTTTCTCTATTTCCCTCTTTCTACGTTTGTTTGTGTGTGAAGTGTCGCCTCAACTCATCACAAATCTTTATATACATAGACGAAAAAGTTTTCGAGTTGAGTTTTCGTTGGTTACCGGCTTGTGGCTGACGACACACGACGTTGCACAGTTGGACCCAGATCCGAACCGGGAGCTGGGCATGGCAACGGCAACTGCTCCGGCCTCATATAATTTTAAAGTGCTTCCGTTTGTGGTGACAACGCCCAGAGAGCAAGCAAGGACTGAGCGGGATTTTAGTTCTGGTTAGAGATAGTTGGCAAACCCAAACGACAAACACTGGCGGCATTAAAATATATATACTAACGAAAATAAAATTTAAAACTAACTGCACCACACTCCAAAATCGTGTCCCTATATGAATGAAACAAGGGGTGGGGCGAGGCGGTTATAACGACAAGCGTTTTTACACAAAATTTTTGCTAGCATACTTTTTGGGGCTGCCGAAGCAGACTGACCCAACCAACACCTGTGTCCTTCCTTTCTTTTTTTCTCTCTCTTTCTCTCTTTTTCTCATATTTTTTTTTTCTAATTTATCCTTCTTTCCTACTCTCTAAACATAAATATCAATTCAAAAATCAAAAAAAACTTCAAAATTTTAAAATTTTTCCTCACTAATAATCTTTAAATCTTTTTATTCAAACATTTTATTTTCCAAAATAAAATAACTCAAAATAAAATATCCACATACTCAATTAAAAAATTTTTATAAAACAATAATACTATCCATTATACCAAACTCTTTATAAATTATAATAACTTTAATTTTAAATATACTACTATTATACTTTACTAACACCCCACTATTCAAATTTAACCTAATACTGTCACAGAACTTTATTTACTTTTTAATAATTCATAAAACTAAAAAATTTACATTATAAAAAAATCTCCACGCCCACTATTTTCTACTAAAAAAATTCAACAATCCCAAAAACATCAAAATTTCTCCTCTTTATATTACTAATCATCATATCTTGTTGCTGCGCTTCAAGCACCGCACCGCACCACACCCCCAAAACACGCTCCTCTGCCCCGCCACACACTGCACTGGCATATATGATTTATGACTTCCGGTTTTTGGTTTAGCAACGCCAGCAACTCTAGCAACTGCAACAGTTGCTTCTAGTGGTTATATGTATGTAGCTACAGAAATTAGCATGAGATTTTAACATTAAAGCATTGATTTCATGCCAATTAGATTTCGGTCTCGAGTTGCCTGCCAATTGATAGGGTAGTCAGTCATTCACTCTGTCCGTCATTCAAATCAAATAATATTGATCTAGTGTGACTTTCGACTTGTGTCCTTTTCGGCAGCTTTGGTGTCAATTTGTGCGCTATCGTCATGACAATCATTTGCTGCGCAGCTGATTTCCATCTAAAGTTGTTCGAAAGAAGTACATACATATATATGTATATATCTGTATATACTGTATACAAATGTATATATTTACAGATACTTTTCTGTCACACCGAAAACACACACACAAGTATGCCGCAGCCGAGGCAGATGAAGCAAGGTGGCAGATGTCAATAAGTGCCAGGCACAACAGCAAAAAAGAAGAACAGAAAAGAAAATGCAGTAACAAAAGTAACGTTTGACACCCAATTACGGCGTGAAATCAAAAGGAAATTTCTTTGGGGAATATGTGTTGGGGCAGGAAAACCCAAACAAAATCAGCAGCAGCAACAGCAACAGCAACAATAATGCCAAAAGCATACGCTGATAATAATCATTGTGTGAGTATTTTGGGGACAACAATACCAAAGAAAACTCAATATGGCATCAAGAGTAAATTAAAAAATTATGTTAAGGCATTTACTTAATGCAGTTAATTGGCAACTAATATAAGTTTAGCTAAAGATGTGCATTTCCATTTTGTAGCTATAATTATTTAGATATACTTTGAATGATTGAAATTTAGATAAATAATTTTAGATATATTTTTATGTTAACATAAATATAACAATTCTATTTTTAAATATTTATGTGTAAAATTAAATAACTAATCTAAATAACAAAGTGAGACCGATAATGTTTGTAAAACGAAATAAATTTTAAAATTATTTCTTCTTACAGCATTCGAAAATGCTTCAATCAACGGCAAGGGTATCAATTTAGCTGCGTTTCAAAGCTAAAATCTCTTGTATACTTTTGTGTTTAATTGTAATCGTGTGTGTTTACATATATGGCTTCTGATATTGACAGCAAAAGCGTTACACACAAAAACCTTGGGGCGACAATTTTGCCTTTTAGGTAGAATGCATTGACATATTAATTACTTTTTGTCGGCAAAAGCAAACAAAATGCGCATGGAATGGCTAACAATTGAGTTGAAATTTAATAATAGACTGTAATAAAATATTGTTTGACTGATTTCCAATAGTTGGTCAGCTCATTTAACTCAATTAAAAGCAGATACATATGTATGTGCATGTGCATATCTTTAATTACGTTTTGCAACAAAATATAAGCCACAGAGCGGCAAACAAACAGGCACTTTTAGGTTTTGCATGCAAACCTGCTCATAAATGTTGTTGCCTATGCAACTGCATTTCTATTTCCACTTTGATGCTAACGAAAAAGCCACTAACGATGCTAATCACTTCAACTAACTAAAACGCTTCAACAAACAATCGACCGAGCGAGCGACCGACCGACCGACCAATAGCAACAATGGTCAGTTGCAACATTTCCAGGTGGCTGAAAGTTGACAACTGTTCAACTATCTAACTATATATGTACAGGTATATGTACATATATCTGTTTATCATATGCATATCGGTCTATGCCCTGTGATATGTTTGTATGTGTGCATTCGTGCGATTTTGATGAATTTGACAGTTGTGGGCGTTGGCGCTGACAGCTGCTGTGCTGTGTGTGCAGCGTTATGGCAACGCCAATAGTTACGGTAAAACGGGGCAGTTGCAACGCATTGGCAACTCTGTTAACCGCAACCGACGACTTCCGTTCGCCATGTTTTGTTTGCCCTTGTAGTGGTGTGCGTGTGTGTCTGTCTGTGTGTGTACACGGAGATGTGCGTGAAAATGTTGCTGCATTTGCATTAATTTTGAATTGATTGCTTACATTTCAAATAGCACACTGAACACACTAATATAATTATAATGTGGCCCCACACACACACACACACACGCACAGCACAATTTTCGGGCGCTGCGGTTTTACTGTTGTCATCATTACCCAACCAATGCATTGTTGTTGTTGTTGTTGTTGTTGTTATTCCGCCCGTCTGTCTGACGCTTGCATATTGCGGTCAACACATATAGTCAGCCATCAAGGCCAAAACATTGTTATCATAGAATAGGGTATGGAATGGGTGGGGAACGGAAAGTGGCATTGGAGGGGTAACGAGAACAGTAACAACATTGTCCCCTTTTGTGGCCCAGCAACTATCATGATGTATGCATGAAATGCATTCAATGCTAAAACCACAAAATTCATAAAACACCAAAATAATGTCATTGCATTGAATGACATTTTATGCATCCATGAACAAAAGGTTGTTAAAATCGGGAAAATTAGATGCAAAGAGAGAGAAAGAGAGAGAGAGAGACGGCAGAGTAACTTTAACTTACGAAGTTTAACTGAAATATAAATGAAATACCCAAAAATTCTTGTAAATATCATATGTAAGAAGTTTTGCAGAGATATGTCGTTAATGAAAAGATGTTATAAAATATTTTGCTGTTATTCACTCAGCATTTGGATTATTTTTGGTGGGGAAATCATATGCATAAGTCATTTTGGAGTCGTTTTGACTTAAAGAAGTCTCCTAAATGGCTCTTTCATATGCATCAAAGGTGATTTATTTTTAGTGGAATAGCAAAATGAACAGCAATCATTAATTTATAATGAAATATGACTGAAATATGAGTCGAAACTGATAAGGAAAAGAGATCATCAGCGATTCTCCAAGAAGAGTTGCGGCTAGGGTGCTATTTTCCCCAAAAACTGAGACATTTATGATCATTTTTGATAATTTCACTCAGATAGAGGTTTCAAAACTGATTCAGATAGAGGTTATCACTATTTTATATATCTTTATTTAAGCACTTACATTTTAAACCTAACCTATTAGATGGTTGGTTTTCAATTTGTAACTTTGCATTAATACAGTATAAGGATAAACTTTACAGGTAGCTTTGTCATTTTTTTAAAAAGTTGTTTTATTTATTTTATTACAAATAATGAACTAATAATAATTTTTATAAATTGTTAAAATTGTTAAAAATTTGGCTAAAATTATTGCAGTTTAATTGTAAGTTTCAATATTAATACATTTATTTAAATGTTGCTAGCCACAACTAAACACTGTTAGAAATCAATCACTGTAAATTAACTAAACAATCAACTTTAGTAAAATATTATAAACATTTTTTTATTGACTTAAAGACTGATATGCTGCTTATTATTTGCCAATTATTTATAACGCTTGAGTCAATATTAAATATACTATGAAAAACGCATATAATATAAATGCTAAAGTGAGACAAAAACTGTTTGAGTATAAATAAATATTACCGAATATGAAATCAATTAAAATAAAAATAAAATAAGAACTGCATTTTCATAAGCTGGCAACTGCAAACTCATGTCAATTTATGTATATGTGTGTGTGCGTGTGTGTGCAATTTGTTTTTGCTGCATATTTTAATTAAATTGTTATTATTATTTTTCAGTGCGCATTTCTCGATGATGTCCATGTTGCTGTTGTTGTTGTTGTGCGTGCGTGCCATTGCAACTGATTTTGTTGTTTTGCCAGCAAAGATTTATTTATTTATATTGATGTCCAGCACACACACAGACACACGAGTACACACATCGAATATCTATTTGTTTGCATTGAACATTTTGGGTTTGAGTCAGGTGAAGGCTTTACAATGCTCAAGGCAATTGAAGCGTACACATAAAATTACATTTGGCCAGCCAATTTTGCGTTGCACTGATTTACGGAATTGTTGATTTATAAACAACATGTGTATTATTATTATTATTGTTATTATTAACCAAAAACTGCAGCGTGCAAATTAATTGTAGTTGAAAATAAAGTATAATTAAGTGTCTGTGAGAGATGGCGTTGAAATCCATTGACTCACAAACGCATCTGTTTCGCCACAGAATGTTGGCTTCCATTTAGTTTAATTGGCAAGAATTTACACAGAAATATGTATATATACTGTATATTTTAAAGAGATTTTCGAAAGTACGTACGCAATTACAAAGGCTTACATGGTCACCAGCAATATCAAGAGTCATGCATACTCAATGTAAGCCTTCAATTAACTTTAAGCCGTATTTCAATGCGGAAAAGAGAAACTCTTTATCGCTGCAGCAGCTGCAATGATTATGGAATTTTACAAATTTAACAGCAATTCTTCACGTTTAAGTGTGAGAAGTTTTAAAACATTTACTTAATTGCAGACAGAATTAAGAATCTGAAATAGTAGACAGCTAGGTAAGCATATACTATCTACATAGCAGTTTCAATTAACTTACACATACGAAAATCTGGCCTAGCCAAATCTCTTCCTTCTCGTCTACTCGCTTCAGTAGTTCCTTTGGCAACCACTGTGGACCACAGACGCCGATATTACCATAGGTTTACAGCAGGCAAATATTTGCATAATGCATATTGGATTAAACGCTATAAACTGCGATACAGCCACAGCACACGTTGCTGGCGAGACGAGTAAAAACTTAATATCGCGCGCATACGCCATGTTGACGCTTAACGCCTCAATGGCACAGCCAGTGCCACGCCCACACGTCGACCTGTTTGCACGACAGAGGCTCTCAAATGCAAAGTGGCAGTAGAAACAGAAACAGAAACAGAAAAAAAAAACCCAACTCTTTGCGACAATCAAACCGCAATGCCACGCCCCTACGCCTACGCGCTATGCAGTATGCAGCCTGTGCACCTGTGCATTGAGACAGTGGAATATTGCGGCTTTAAATGAAAAATACAAAAACAAAATTAAAAAACAGTAAATATAATAGTTGAGCAAAAGAGTGAGAAAAATAAACAAAGTTGAATGCGGCTGTCGTCGTCGCCGTCGTCGTCGTCGTCGCTGCTCTCTGTTTAATAAAACTTTCAACAAACTCAATTAACAAAAGTTTGTGCCGGCCGCAGCAAGAAATGCAAGAAAAGTGGCATAAACAAGGCAAACAAACAACAACCCAACCCGTCAGTGGGTGTAGCAGTGGGCGGCTTAGGAATTCCAACTAGGCGCTGATTTATTGTGCATTCTGCAGAAGTGTAAACGGATATGCTAAAGAGACAACGTCTTCAGCGACTGCTTCTACTTCTACATTTCTCGCATTTTCGCATCTTTTGGCATTGAAAGTCCATTTAACATTTTGTCATTTACAGTTTTGAAATAGTTTTGAAAAGTTGACACGGCCAAAGCACAAAACAAATCTCCACAGACTGACAGTAGAGAGCGTGAGAGAGAGAGGTAGTGAGAGAGGGAGAGTGAGAGAGGGAGCAATAAAATTGCATTCAGAAAACACAGGAAACAATTGTTGACAGCTGCAAAAGTGATAGACAGAGAAACGTGAATTGAAAGAAAGCTTTTTTTGTGAACCAGAGAGACACGCCCACCGCCCTGTTTTTCCACTCTGATATTAGGATTGTCAACAAGCGCGTTATAAACTTTTATAGCAATTGCAGCAGCAGCAGCAGCAACTGAAATGGGTAACTTTTTTATAGCCATTGCCAATGTTGCCTCCGTTGCGCTTGCCACAGTGGCAAGTAATCGAAAATGATGTGTCCACAAGGATGCAGCCGCAGTCCAGCATAGCGTAAATTGGCTGCGAAATAATAGAATGAAATGAGGCTCTTGATGCAAATTGATTTGGATTAGAAACTTTTAATACACACACACACACTCGTACACACACACATACAACTCCCATATGTGACATAGCTAAAAGAGTCTCAGCTGCCGTTCAGCTGTTTACTTTTCGCTCGGCTCAAAAGAGTGCATAAAAATTTATTACCTAACAGCAGCAGCAGCAACAGCAGCAAATGCAGCACTGCAATGGCTAAGAGAACTCTAGAGAATTTCAGTACAACAAAATCAATTTTTCAGATAAGCATTAAGCATCGAAATGTTTTCAATTTTAAAGAGAATTTCCTTATTTTTTTGTGACATGCAAAATATCTCAATGCTATGCAGCAAAAGATATTCTATGAGCAGAAAGATATTTAGAAAACTACCACTTTGAAAAATTACTCGAGCCTTATGCATTACAGATAGTTTTGAAAAATTAACAAAACTCCTAAAAAAAACAATACATTGAAAGTTGAAATTAAATCTTACATTAATTTATACAGAATAGCTTAGAAAGCTATAAAACAAGTTGCACTATTTTAAGCTCAGCTACAAATCAGCTACTCTTCAGTTTCCTAACAATTTAACAAATTTTGTATCTAATCCACTTGACAAAAACTTGTGTAGTTCATAGTTGAAATGGTAGCTGATTCACAGATGTGTTACGTATACTTGTTATTTTGATTGTTGCTGCTGCTGCGCAACTTGACAAAATTATTAATAAGCTTTCCCGCTAGACTGGGCAAATAAATGGCCAAAAAGAATCCAAAGGGAATGGGTGTGGGTATGACAGCAGAAACAGAGCCGTAGAGAGAGAGTTGGGTTAGCTAACCAATGAGAATTGGCAGCAGGGGAACAGAGTCCTTCGTGTATGCACAATAATGAAGTAAGCTGTAGGGCTTGTTATGTCCACTCTAATGTCTGTGTGTGTGTGTTTGTAAAAGAAAAAGATATAGCAGACACGCAGCAGAAGACACGACCCTAGCTAGGGAACACTATCAACAACAACAACATCAACAACAGCAGCAATAGCAACAGCAACAAGAAACAAACAACAAACAACATGTCACTGAAGGACACTTGAAAACTACTATTTAATAAATGAGCGCATATAGGAAAACACACACACACAAACAAGCTACATACACAAACTCACAACTACACACAACTAAGAGGGGGTGTTGCTATGCCGGACTGCCGACCCCCAATGAGAGATGAGTCGTCGTCGTCGTCGTCGTCGCTGGATAAACAAACAGAGTCATTTTGCAATTCATGCATTTCCTGCGGCAACTAATTAAAAGAGTCATTCATCACAGACGGGCAGGAATGGTGATGTGATGCTCTCGCTCTCTCTCTTCCTCTCTCTCACTCTATCTACCTTACTCACTTGCTCTCTCGCTCTCTCTCTCTCTCTATGTGTGTGTGGTAAAGCGTTGCCCATAAAAAGGCTCTGTAGCTCTGGTTTTGTATGCTGCATGCTTATTACTCTTTTGCTACGTGTTCAGCTCTCTCTCTCACTCTCTCTCTCTCTCTCACTCTTACTCCGCCAGCTTGTTTGCCTTTACGTTTTTATCTTTTGATACACTCAAACAAACATGTGAGACACACACACACTCACATATATTATTGCTCACTTTGTGACGCACTGAAACTGAGAAACCTGCCAACATTTTCGGCTATGTTTTATATGTCTGTTTATCTTTTTTGGTCATTTCAACACATTTAAATGACAACAGCAACAACAACATTAGTATGCCTGAGCGAGAAAGAAATAAGTTAGAGGAAGAGAAAGTGAGAGAGAGATAGCATAAACGCAATTCATTTTAGCCGGACTGTTTGCATTCACATGGGAATGGCAGTAGCAATGGTCGGGGCGTACGTATATGAGCATATCCACAATGTAGACACCGGTTTGACTTTTTGAACTGAAATATTGTGTTAATTGACAGGCTTGGTAAGGCACTTTCATTAAGCTGCTTTGAAGCTAGTAAGTTGCAAATTTGAACATTAATTTCACTTAGCTAAAAATCAAAATAAAAACTCGAGTGAGAAATCAGTGCTTACAAGCTTATTGCTATAATGGTTATGCACCCAACAGTCTAATATTAAAATATGTAATTAAAGTTAATTAAAATATATTAAAAGAAATTAATTTTAATTTTTTCTACACAAATACGTTCCAAAAGAAACTGCAATTTCTTAATGTTTAATAAAACCTAGAGATCTCTTAAAATACTTCCAAAGGTAATACCAAATATTACTTTCAATTTCCCCAATAAATTTAATTTTTGAATTGATTTTTAACAATTTAATTTCCCTTACAAATTTAATTTCCCCTGGTGTGCTGCATAAAAATGTATACACAACGATACCGAAACTTTTGAAACTAATTCAACTAATAACTTTACAAATTCCTCTATCAGTTTCATCACAAATATTACGTATACGTTTGCCGCATTGTGAATGCCACATAAAACTATTTTGCTTTTCAGCAACTCATCAGACCGCATGACAAGCGAATCGTTTTTGCTGACCATATATATAACTTAATATGCAACAAGCAATTAAAATTATATAAAAATTGTCACAAACTACGCAACAGCAACAACAACAACAACAACAACAACAAAAAGTAAAACTGCTGTTAAAATATATAAACGTGTTTTATTTTATGATAGCCCTTTGTCAGCGGAGAGAGAGAGTGAGAGACACACACACTCACACGTCCGGACTGTGCTTGACAGGCAACTGGGGAACACATTGCAGTTGGTCAGTGCGTGGGTGAGACGTGGGGAACTGGAAACGGTAGACAGATAGCGTGGACATACGGAGAAGCCGTCACAAATAGACCGCACCAAGTGAGACCAGACTGACAGAGAGAGACACACGCAGGACATGACTGTAACATGTAATTATTTTTCAATAAAAACCCAAGGCAGCACAAGCACAAGCAACAAAATAACAATAAAATAACAGCAACAACGGGAACAACAGGAACAAAACGGTGAAAACAGCGATGACAACATGGCGTATGAGTGTTGTCCACAGCCATAATGAAAAAAGAAAGAAGCGAAAAACAAGACAGCGCATGCAGTTATGAATATGCGACGCATAACTACACTATTTAAAATGAATGGTAATTGAGACTTTTAGCTTAAAGTTTAGAGCTTAAAAAAAAAAAACTTAATGTTGGGAAAGAGGTTATAACATTTCCATTTATTAAAATATTTGGCATCTTTTGTAACTGCTATTAAAACATATTCAGCCAACTCGCTTTAGGGTAGAGTATAGAAATTTCACATATGTGATAATAAAATTTAATAAAAATATCTGGCATATATGCGTCAGCAACAGTTACGCTTGCAGAGGACTGTCCAAGCGAAAAACAATAAAAATAAAAATATTCATTTTCACGAGAAGTGTGGATCAGCAGAAGATGATGATGGGGATGGGGAGGGGGATGAGGATGTATGCAAAGTGACCACAGCATTTTAACGGCAGCATTTTTATTAAAACTGCTGCTCCGTTTGCTTGTTGTCTTGATTTTCAGCTGGACACGCCCACTTGCAGATGCTACCAGCCGCCTACTTCAGTCTCTATATAGAAGTTAAAACAAAAGAAGCCGCAGAATGGCATGAAAATCCAAACGAGAAATGGCTTATGACATGCGTCTCTTCCCTTTTTTGCAACACTCGGTAATATCAACACTGCGAAACTTTTCTTTTAGCCGAGTTCTTCTCGAACTGAGCTTGACAGCAGCAGCAGCAGCAGCAGCATCTGAAGCAGCGAGTAGGACAGTAACAACATTTAAAGTCGCACAGTGAGAGGCATTTTTATTGAATAAACAAATTTATCAAGTGGCAGACATACGTACGCATGCAGAGAGGGACACAAAGAGAGACATAATTAAATTTCATTTTGCAAAATCAAGGCGCTTATTGTTTGCTGTTTACCAAAAAGCCAAATGCTTTACACACACACGCACTCATATGAGTGCGAAAAAGGATGGGAGAGAGAGGGGTAAGTATGGCGAGGTCAGAGGCTGAAGGTTTTGCAGGAATAAAGCGTATGAATGCAAAAATATGAACGGGTTGCCAAGCAACAAATACACAAAAGTCACCAGCTCCAAGTACAAAAAAGGTGACAAATGAAAAGGGAAGCCCCATACTGAGAATGTACAAAGAAATTGAAAAGGAACTGGACAATGGAATTCTCCATAGCAATTTGTGAGAGAAGAGAGAAAAGGCAGCAATTTGCAGAGCTACAAATACTCTTCAATTTCATGAAATACCATCTAATAAATATATAAAATATCACAATTTGTGAATTCGATTTACAATTTTGCATGATTCTATGATGCATTCAATAGCTCAATAGGGAGTAAAAGGTAACAAATAATATAAAACATAAAAAAGTAGAATGTTGTATTATATGAATGGCGAAAACAGAAATGAGAATTGTTTAAATTTTTAGTTAAATTGTCATTCAAACGGGTAATCTATAGATTGACATACTTTATTATACAGCGTGCAAATAAATAGTCTTTCATGTTATAAAAACGATTTGCACAAATTAAATTTAGTATAGTTGCATGCTACAAGAGACTAGCGCATATTAATAAGAGACAAAACCAACCACAACATTCTCAGCTTGAATGCTTGGTTCGTGTGAGAATGCGGTCTGATGCGGCGAAATGGAAAAACATAAGAGAGAAAAACGCTAATTAATTTCATGCACATACTACATGGCAAAGAAACTAATTAAGCTACAACTCTGATTAACAACAAAATCTGTTTGTGTGTCCTTTCAAAAAATGACGATATTTTTTTGCGCTGCTTCAACTTCTGTTGCATACTTTTGTGCGCATCAAAGCGAAATAATCAACAAATGTGCGAAACACACTCCAACACACACACACACACACCCATGCAAAAGGAGATGGCAATGTCAATGAAAGAGTACTTAAAAAAAAGCTGCTCAAAATGAAAGCACCAGTTTTTTTCATGATAACATGTACTTTAAATAGACAAACATCGCGGGAGGAAGAAGCTGCTGGCATTTACTGAGTAACTGAGAGTAGATTCAATTCATTTACAGTCCGGTCAACGCATTTTAATTAGCGTATCGCTGAATCCTTTGACCTGCTGATAACCCAATCCCACTTCCACACCCACTCCCACACCCCTTTCACGTGCCTGGCATGCATAATGAACGTCTGTCAATCTATAAACCGGCAACTGCCGTCAATAGTTTAATCATAAAGTATAAACGCAATGGGTAACGATAACAACCATTCAGCAAAAGCAGAAATCCAACCAATGATATAAAGTGTAGTAGTATGGTATAGTATGTCTGGTATACGGCTGGGATATTAGGTAGTTAGCCTGTGGTCCATTCATTTCACTGGTTTGCCATTGTACGTTGTTGTACGTTGTCCGTCTAAGCCTATTCAATGCATAGTTAGTTCAATGGGCCAATACCAAACAGCGGCTAAATGCCTTTTGTGTACTTTTCTCATACACTGAATGCTGAATGCTATTGAAAAGTCTTTTACCCATTGATCGATCCCATACTCAATCCAAAAGATTGCTCTATGCCAGACCTGAGTGTGGTCATTGGCAAAATTTTCCAACACAAACACGATATCGAATGCGCTGCATTGAATAATAATTGAATGTGCTTAGCTCAACGCTATTTATGACTAGATTTTCACCTCATGGATTTCAATTAAATTTAGCATAAAGCTAATTAAATTTTAGCATTGAGTGTTTATATCTTTTTGTGCATTTATTAGCTGTTGTTAATATTAAAAGCTACTTACGAATTTCATGAGTGAAATTATCTTCTTTAGTAAATATTGTCACTTACCTGGAAATAGAGAAAAGAAAAAATTGTTAGAATAATTTTAAGATTTTTAAATACATATTAAAAACTATATTTTTATTAAAATTAATTTATAAATTTAGCAATTGTTACTTTATTGTATTTATTAGAATTTAGCATATTTTGTAACATTTTAACTACTTAACTTAATTAAAATTAATGAACATGTCTACAATTTTTAATTCAAATTTTCAAAAAAATGCTTTCAACTTTCATGTGAGATTCCTCTTAATGAGTGGACAAAAAATCAATCAATATATTTTTGATTAGTTCGTAGACCAGGCTCAAAAATTTCAAAGTCAGTGTAGTCAATGGAGGGAGAAGCCAGAGCTGAAAAAAAAATGTTCAACGCAATTTCCCGTAGCCAGCATTTCATGGTGCTCTTGGCAAAGTCAAAAAACAGGAAACCCATGAAACACGCGTTACTAATTAAATTCGAATGAATCGCTCTGTGCTCAGGCGCTGGCAAATGTTTGAAATTTAAATTAAGCTCAAGACAAAGGCGCCGACAAGGTGGGTGAAGTGAGGTGGGATGAAGTGGGATGGGCTGACTGCGGCACACACACGTACGCGTTTTGTGTGTATGCCTGGCAAGGACATGCCGCGTATGTGCTCGCCTGTCGTCCTGTCACTGCCGCCGTTTGAGGTTAAGTTTTTGAGCTGACAAAGCATTGCAATTGCAGCGACAGCAGCAGACGCAACAGCGACTGCGACGCAACTGCGTAGACCACGACGTCGGATATCCTGGCAACGTGCTCCTAGCTCTCTAAGTGATTGTCTCCCTCACGTGTGTGTGTGTGCTATGCTCAGGCTCCTCTCCTTTCTCTCTCTCTCCGTCCAAACTGATAGGGGGAATGCCATTAATTCACGACTTGTAATTTCCTCACTTCAACTGCAAGCGACGGCGATGACGACGATGACGCGTCGCTTCCCATGAGGACACAAAACTGTTTTTGACTATCAATTAAAGACAGTCAAGCTACGCTGCCTGCACAACTAGGTTCGCCTTCTTTTTTTTTTGTTTTCTTAACTGCATCGAAGGAGGAAACACTTTGCATGTGTCACCTAATTAAAATTTTGCGCAAGCGACCATTTCAAGTCTATTAATTACCTAGAGCCACACACACACACACACACATGTCAGACCAAGACAAAGTCCTGTTTCTCGTTTGCCTTTTGTTCCGTATACTCTACTTCAATCTTCTACCTCCACTGGCTACCTCAGCTCCTTTTGCTTGGCTATGTAAATCACGCTGAGGCGAGGCCAAATGCAATCACTCGCCTTCAATTTTCACACCCATTGTCAACAAAAATCTGTGCAACTGCGACAGGACTCCCATCATTATACGGTGTGATGAATGTGTGTGTATGAGTCTGCCAGTATTTGTATGCCTGTGTGCATGTGTGTGTGTGTGTATGTGTTTGTTTCTCTGTATGCATGTGCGTCATTGTCCTAGAAGCGTACGCAACATTTCATTCAGTTGTCGTCTTCGTTGTCGTCGGCGTCATCGTCATCGTCCTCGTCACTTGCAGAACTTGGCAGTAATTTTGAGTTGTGCTCAGCAGCGGATGCCGTTGAAAGAACCATGGAAGTAGCACAGGGTTGCATCAGGCTGCCAGAATAGCAGAGAAACAGAGAGAGAGAGACCAATGCGTGCAGCCGCAACTTCCTCATAGCCGCATACAACTGGAGGCCAGAGGTCAGGCTTTAGACTTTGACTGGACAATACACTATACAAAATAAATGCCTATAATTTCTTTAGCTGAAAGTTTTGAGTTTCTTAAAATAAGAGTTGCTTTTTAGAAATCGCTATTAAGCTAGTCGTTATAAGCGAGTTCAGTAAAAGAAAATGCTTAAATATAAAAAATAATGCTAAATAATAAAGATATAATAAACTTATGTGGTCAGTCTTAGTCCTTATATTTATTTTAAGCATTTTACTCCTATCTCTCTCCCATGTTTGCTTGTAAACTGCCTCGTCAATCGAATCTCAAACATTCTCCTCTTGGAAAAAGCACTCAAAAAAGTCACACTTGTTTTAGTGGGTTAAACTGTTAGAGGCCTGACCCACTGCACTTATTCTCCTTCTATTTAAAAGTATCTTAATATTTAAATTAAATTGTTTTACCATAATATCTAAATGCAATGCATAGTTCAAATCTTTAGCATATTTTCCGACTGTTTTCTATTTTTTTTTTGCAGTGCACTTTTAGGTGCAAGACCTTTGACACAGTTGAAAATGTGTCGGTGATTTACAACAATGTCGCCTACACAAATTTTCCAAATGTGTTTTTGCCACGAAAGCAAACACACACACACTGACACACAGAAAGAGAGAGAAAGGGTATGCACGCATATAGTCATTCATTGACACGCATGTTGCAGTCTGTGTCTAAACTGCATGTGAATGCGTATGTTGTCCTTGCCCAACACACTCACACACACACACATACGCTCCTGGAGTGCGACTTTATTAGCGGAAGTGCTTTATTTAAGCCACACACAAACCAGGCAGAAAGCAGACTGAGAAGGCAAACTCAGATCCAATGCCAGAAACAGAGACAGAAAGCGGCTGTATACAGTACAGTAAAGGACAAGGCTTGCCGGCTGGCTGACTGGCTGGTTGGCTGTCTGTCTGTCTGCTTGTCTGGCAGTCAGCCAGAATTCAGGATTCAGGATTCAGCGTGAAGTCGTTTGTAATACGGCCACGTAGCTGGTGGGGGCCAAAAGCGCATGGCAGGCATTTTACTTGAAGGAAATTGCATTTTCGACATTTTTCACACTTGGCAGCAACAGCAGGAGGCAGCAATAGAGTTGCCTTTTGTATGGATGTGTGTGCGTGTGTAGGTGTGTGTGTTGTCAGCTAGCAAAAAGGCACAACAAAAACACAAAACAACAACAGGCTGCAACATTAGGTGGCAGCTGGCAGGTGAAAATAGGAGGCTACTAGATACTTTGCATGCGGCAAGCGACAGGACAACGTTCGAACTCCTGACTGCTGCTGCCGTTGCTGCTGCTGTTGTTGCTGCTCCTGCCACTGCCTTTCGTTTTTGTCACACTTTGGCCAAAAGGTGTCAAAGGTGCATTCAATGTTGTTGTGTTGTTTGCTGCCATTGTTGTTGTTGCTGCTGTTGTTGCTGCTGCGTGTGTGGCATTTCCGTTCATTTGTTTTACTTTGCCAAAGGGAAATGCGCAAAAAGCGCAATCAAAGCGGAAATGAAATTTGCAGGAAGTAACAAAAAAAATACTGAGTTTTAAACACACATCTACACACACACACACACTCAACTGAACACAAAAGACGCGACAAAGGCAACTAGGCAAACGCCTCGTAAAGCGTTCGGGATTTAATACAATTTTGAAATGCTTTTGGCCTTCTAGGCCAATTTGTGCTGGCCAACTGGCTGCAAGGCAGCGATAACACACACACACTGCCACTCAGACACGCCCCTAACGCAGCCCCGGCCCCCACCAAGCAAGTGGCAAAGCCAAAGCAAAAGCTTTACCAACTATTTTTTACAGTGCGCTGCATTAGAACGCAGCGAGGCATCAAACAGGAAGCAAGCAGCAGCAGTAGAGGCAATGCAGAGCAAAGGGGGGAAAGAAGGTTCTCTGCCTGCTGCCGGCTGCCTGCCGACATTATTGTCAACGCGCATTGAATGGGCGCCTAGTTTTAGGGGGGCGTGGCAGCTGGCCGGCAAGTGCAATGCCAAACGCGATACATTTTTGCAATAATTTGCTTTAGCTTCTGGGCATTTTGATTTGCGTGCAAAGGGAACGAAGAAGGGCCAAAAGCGAAAGCAATGATGGCCAACCAGTGGGGAATATGGTAACATAGTGTGGCAATGCGATTGGCTTTTACAGCCTTTGAACAGGCAACACAAATTGCATTTGAGAAAAAAGAAAAAAAAAACGATAAAACTTAAAAGCTAACAATAAATAATAAATCTATTTTTGCAGACAAATAATATCTGAAGGGCTGAAGCATTTAAATTGATAAGAAATTGTAGATTAGTTTTAAAGTAAAATGTAGATTTAGTTAAAGGAAACTTTGGTAAGAACCAACCCAGTATTTTAGGAAGTTTCTAATCAATTTCGAGTCTTAAGTTCCCTTGATTATTCTAATATGACTCATTTTCATAAAATGCTGGGTGAAAATCAGTAAACAAATCTTTTAAGATTTCATTTTAAAAATCTTAAAAAACCATTTCAAGTTTTAAGCCCTTATATACACATTTTCCTTAAAGTCTGCTGCTTAAAACATAACATATGTTGCATAAATTAAAACCATATAAATTGTTGTACGTGTTCCGCATAACTGCATTTGCATTAACGTGTATAATGTAATCAGAGTCATTGGCTTAACAACAAAATTAATTAAGAGAATTTCATAAAAAAAAAGAAAAAAAAAGAATAACCCATGCAGCAACCCGATATCATTCTTGGCCATAACATTTGGGGGTTACTGCTAAATGCCTTAAGCTATATTTGTTGCATGTAGCTCACTGCTCACTTCTCCCCTCTTCGCTCTCTAAAGTCAAATGCAGCTGTATGACAAACAGACAACAACAGCTCTGAATGGGGCTAAAAGCAAAAAGGTTTGGGATCATGTGAGTATATAGAAGTATTTGTAAGTGTGTGTGTGTGTGACGACAGGCGTTGAGTTGGTCGGACATTCTGTGAACTGCTGCTTTTATTTATTTATATGAGCAGAGAGTAAAGAAGGGATACATAGATAGAAAAGGGTGAGCGCAAGGGAGGGAGGGGGGTGGATAGAGTTGGGGCAATGCAACATTGTTGTCAGCATGTTGCATTTATGAAATCCTTTTATCTTTTAGGTTTAATGCCTGCAAACATAAATGGGCACACACTGGGCGTGGCAGGGCTATCACAAAAAGCTCTTTTTGGCAGCAATATTGTCAGACATGGTTACATGCCAACTGAATATCTCACTCCCTCTCTCTCTCTCTCTCTCACTCTCTCTCTTTCTGTCCCTCTCCCATACGCCATTTGTGCAGTGATGCAACGGCAAACAGGGTTGTCACCTTGAGTGTCATTAATGCATGTGACATTTTCATTATAACTTCTCTTTCTTTTTCGGTTTACTCGCTTTTTGTCGGCTGCCAAAATATAATAGAATTGTGTCTCACAGTTAGCCAAAATTATGAAATATAAGACAAAATGTAGCATAAGAATAGCTTTTTATTTTCTACGAAACCTGCACTTGAAGTTGAAATGTTGTCAGAAGAGAGTTTGCAGTTAACAAGAATAAAGTTTAAAATTTTTGAGAATAGTTTAAATTTAAATAAATAGTTTACGGGTAAACAATTAGTGTTCAATAAAATTTGTTTCTTTTTCTGTGGTCTTTTTTTATCATTTAAATAAATAAAATTGAAAATTTAATCTGTTTTTATAGATTGTTTGTTAATTTTAGGTCTATAATCTCAAGCATTCTTTCGGAAGAAAATAGGTAAATCTTTTTAAATAAATAAAATGCAAAAAAAATATATATTTAATAATTTTAAAAACAAAATTTCCCAATTAAAATATTTATTTTGTAAAATCTATCATATTAATTCTACCATTTAAACTATTTGTTTGTTTTCCTGACTTTCTCATAAATTTAATTTACTATAAACTAGTTTTAGCCATTTTAATGAAATAACATTCACTTTTATTATTTGCTTCCAGTTAAAAAAAAAACTTGCTTTAAGTGGAAGTACTTGTTTTAAGTACGGCTTAAACACATAAGAAATCTTTTTTTTTAATAATTGAAAATTTGTAGTTTATAAATCTCTACGCTTTATATTGAAGAACATAGTTTAATCAACTTAAATTTGTACCTACTAATTCTATGCTTTTCAATAATATCTTCTCCAATTAAAATGCTTACATTATTTTGTTTGATTTTTTTATTTAATTAATTTACTATAAACTGTATTTTACTTTTAACCAATCTCGTTCTTGTTATTACCTTCCAATCAATTGTAATCGTTTATTGTCGCATCTACGTCATAAGTATGCTTGCAGCCAAGTCAATGCGTCCGTTTCAATTCCTTTTAAACCCAAAATCCCTTGTGCAAATGTCCAACAAATAGTTTTATTGTCAGCAGCGGCAAAAACAAGTAAAAACTCTGCTATTTCCAAGCCAAATAGAAGCCAAAAAAAAAAGCTACCAAAATAACAAAAACCGAATATAAACTTAGATAGAGTGGTGTTGGGAGTCAATGCGACTGACTGCCACGCCCACGTATCTCACACTTGAACGCATTTATTTGCTTAAGTATGAAATTTACATTCCATTAAACAAATTATTTTCTCAAACTGCAAGGCAGCACTGTAGATGGGTTTGGAAGAGGGGGTAAACAGTGTGTGTGTGTGGCTACAGCTATGCGCTCCATAAGGCAACTAATACATTTTGCATGGCAATTATTTGTTTTCTATTTCCGCAACCCTTCGTTGCCCATCTACCATTTTATTTTCTGACTATCTCTTTCTCTTCTACTCGCTTTGTCAGTTGTCCTTGTTCTATTTCTCCTGTTTTTTAATAACTTAAGCCAACACGTCGCTTTTACCCCCATTTTGTATTTGGTTTTGTTGTAGTGTGTAGTGTTGTGTTGTGTTGTTATCCTTTCTGCGCCATTGACAATGTACGACCAGAAGTTGAGCGGGCAAGCGTATCCTGGGCGCACCTGCAATGTCAACATTAGTACGCCCCCACACACTCTAACACACACATATTCGCACCTTCTAGGTTCATGCTCGTAACGTTCTCGCACGCTTCAACGGTTCAATTGTCTTAATTTCCTTGTGCTGGCATTTTGTTTGTCCAAGTCCAAGACGAGTCGAGAGAGCGCATCGTCTGTCCTTGCGGTTACTGTTGGCATTGCTAGCCGTCAGTTGTCAGTTGTCCCTTGTCCGTCGTCTGTCGTTGGTGCCTCGTCCTGCGTCCTTTATCACCCTTATGTGTCCTTGTGCCAACATTGCGCCGTACGTTTTCTGCTTCGGACAATGTGGCTCCAATTTTGACACATTCAAGCGGCGTCGCCGGGACCAGTATTCCACCTCTGCCAAGCAAGGACTATTCCACCTACTCGTCATTATTTTGCCAGACTCGACGCCTTTGCTTCCCGTTTTGCAGTCGATGCGTTATGGTTCCTTCTTTAGCTGCTGCTGCTGCTGTTGCCCATTCATTATTTGTCAATGTCACAGTTGGAGTCAGTCCGTCAGCTTTTCCAGCTGCGTTTTCGTCTTCGTCTGCTGCTGCTGTTGCTGCTGCCGTCTGTGTTTGCGTTTTGTCAAAATGGAAATGAAGAAAATTTGCACGGTCGCTGCATTTGTGGCATTTTTCCAACGCGGACGTTTAGGTGTTCGCATGTCCTTTTTAATCATTTCAGTTTTGTGTTTTTTTTTTCGGTTGGTTTGCATTGTTTTTGGTGCATTTTTGCACGCTCTTTACACTTCTGTCCCTCGCTTGTCATTTGTCTTGCATTTTTATGCGTATTTCGAAAAGTCCTGTGCGAGTACTGAGCAGAGTCCTGCGCTCATTTGTTGCGTGCAACCATTTGAAATGCGACAACTTTTTGCAGAGCTGTCTTCTTCGTGTTGTTGTTGTTATTGTTGGTACTTGCTGCTACGTGCAGTTCATTTATTATGTTGACACTTTGAAATTAACTAAGGAAATGAAATAAATTGATGTGACTTTATGAAGTGCGCGAACTGTCCGCCCAACCAAACTGTTACCCATGCCCTTTTCCCTGTTTCCCCCACTTTTACATTATCCTCGTCTTCTTCCTCTGACTGACTTCGTTTGACTGGACTGTCATTGCCAGAGATATGCGGCGCTTAAAGTTTCTGCAAACTCAGTTCTTGCCTCGGGTAATTAAAGCTACTGATGAGCTAACAGGCGAAGAAGAACTGCATAATGTTAATTTAATGCTCTACAATGAGTTTTATCTGATTTATTTCTGTCATATATTGTACTAAATAATATAATAAAGCAAAAATATCAAATATATAACTCAAAACTGTCTTAAAATCAATTAAATTTTATTTTGAATTTGTTTATTTTAGCTTATCCAACAAAATTTAATGTATTTAATGAACTTTACTCTTATTTTATCAAAATATATCAGTTATTCATTGTTAAAAATATTTATGTATAAAATAAACTTTAAACACATCACTTTTCATTTCTACAACTAGCTTTAATTAGTTATTTAATTGCTTTTATCTAAAATTTTATTTATGCCAAACAATAATATTAAATTTCAACAATATTTATAAAACTGTCTAAAGCCATAAAGTATGTTTTTCATTTATTAGACAGTAATTAAATATATATTTTATGTGGCATTCAATTAATTTTATATTTGGCAACAAATTGCATATTGTCATATCAATCATTATGCAGAAATAAATAACTGAACAACAAAAAATTGGGGGAAATAAAAAAACATGTAGTATTAGGTGTTTAATGCACTTTTCAAAACCAATTAGTTTGGCAAACTGTACACACACACATATATTAAATGTCAATTAATTTGTTGTTGTTGCCGATTGAGTTTGAAAACTTGTTGCCAAACAACAACCAAAATGCATTAACAATAATAGTGCAGAGTGCATTGACCGCAATGCAAAAACAATAAAAATTTAGATTAGCAGCTTAGCCACAAATCTATCCGAGTTCTACATGATACAATGATACTGAGTTAGATAGCAATAAATACTAGTTTAATTATAGATTTTTTTAATTCATTCATAAAATATTGCCTTTCTTTTGGGTTAAACTAACCCCTGGTGTTATTAGATTAATCCCTCATAAGTGAGGCACATTTTCAGCTAATGTCATGCGAGTTTGTCAGTTGTTCTCATACATCAAATGGTCCAAATGATGTCAGACTTCAATTAACCACAGAGTAAAGTTTTTTTTTTCGTATTATATGTTGTTGGCCTAATCTAAAATGCAACAGCTAATTAGTGCTTGGCTACTAAATGTGGCTTTTAACAAAACACGCACGAGTTTGGTTAGCCTGCCGAGGCCTGGTAATCCCTATTAAATAGTTAAATTCAAATTAATTAAATTGCCACAAATCAATTATAAATAAGCGTTGTAATTAGAAGACCTCAACGGTGCCTCACCCAGGTCATTATGTGCAGCGCTTAAAACATTGGCATCAACAACATTTCCGTGTTCCTCTTGCCAATTTGCGAGCTGCCATTTGCCAGTTGCCTGTTGCACGACATTATGACGCCACTTCAATTAGTTTAACAAGCTCCAACGCAACAGGCCAAATTAAATGTAAATGTTTTAAAAGGCAACAAAACAGAGAAAAAAAATTATATGCATAACACAAAAAATTAATCCCACGACACTTGGCCAAGACACGCAATGCAAAATTGGTATTGCACTTGACCCGGAGTGCGAGTATTTCCCAATAGATTTCACACAAAGTGTTTGCCAAGTTTTGCTTGCGATTTTGCAATCGTTTTGCCTTCAAATACATCAAATTGAACACACAGTTTGTCTGTCTGTCTGTCAGTCGATCTGTCTCTCTCTCTCTCTCTCTCTCTTTCACTATCTCTTTCTCTATCTGATAATGGCAGCAGCGGGACATTGACATTGTGGAGCAACAGGACGATGAGAGGACAACAGTTGACAACAACTTAATCACTTAGCATTATGCAAATTTAATTATTATCACTTCATCATCGGCAACATCAACACGAATGAAAAGCGCCTGTCGCATTTTCTATACCCCATACTCATTTTCTCTCTCTCTTTCTCGCATTTTCTCATTCTCTCTCGCTTTCAGTCAATCTCCCTGAGGTCCCTGGTTCGTGTTTTGTTCATGGCATTGATGGCTATCAGCCAAATGGCTACAGGACACAGCAAGGGGCAGGCTTCTCTCTGCTTCAATGCTGTTCGAATTGGGTCTCTCTTGCCACTTGTATTGCTCATTATTATTGTATTTTCCTGCTGCTGTTGTTGCTGTTGTTGTTGCTGTTGCTGTTGCTGTCAATACAATCAGCTCTTGCATTTGTTTATGCAGTTGTTCCTGGCAACACTCAGTCCCAATTATAGTCTGTGTGCATTGCAATATTTTAATTAAATTAGTTGCTTAAAGTTGCTTTGCATTAAATGTAATTATTATGTAACATTTTGGCGAATTACAAATGTATTTCAAAATGTATTTGTCTACTGTTTAACATTTACTAATAAATATACGAGCTTGATAAATGAAATATAGTTATCAAATCTGCAGAAAAGTGAACTAGAAAAAAAAAACAGTAATCATAATTTATTTTAAATTATTCAAGCACAATTTATAACACAGTTCTGTGAAATAGAATTGACAGAATATAGTTAAAAAATTATTTTACTGATAAATTTGAATGCTGAACCACTTTTCAGATAGTCTAAAATATTTTTATATCATTTATTTATTTTTAATTTTATTTTACATCATTTTTTTACACGAAAACTCAACAATATTCCTTCTTAATTATTTTTAAAAACGAATTTTCCATTACTGCAGCTTTTTTTAATATTTCTTAAAGATCTTATCTCATACCTATTATAGTTATTTCGGGCTTCCTCTTTTAACATATCTAATTAGAAATGAAAATCGGCTAAGCTAAGATGTTTATATGTTTTTATTTAATAGTCTTTGAGTTTTTAGCGCATTGAAAATTGCCTAGTTTTAGTATGCAATTAAGTTCTACATAACATACACATACATATATATGAATTAGCCATCATGGCAGTTTGCTTTGGTCTAGGGAACGTCTGTTTTTATTAAGTTTTAGCAGGTCCTTGCTAGCGAGCATTATGGGCACCATTTGGGCATTTTATTTGCACATTTGGCGCGGCAATAATCTACTTGGACCCGCCCATCGTACTCTGCATTAAAGTGGCTAAAAGTGCCCTTGGTACAATGGTATATATATTCAGTTTTTTACAACCTCGTGTAGTTTATTTAAAATGCCATTAAGTGCAAAACAATTTCAGTATCCGTTTGCTGTTGCTATTTCTGTTTTTATGTTGATTATTAGAGCAAAGTAGAGCAAGTGAGATTCGACATTAATGAATGGTGGTGGACTATGGAATGCCCTTACTACAATACATATGTGTAGGAGTAAGAAGTAACTTTTTGTTTTACCTTTGTGTGGATGTAACTAACATGCTCAATTGTTAGGGTATTAACAGTACCTCGGCCAGTTGGCTACGTAGCACAAACATTTTGATTTAAGATCGCCAAATGAATGCAGTGATGGTGCCAGGGAAATCATGACATACAACGAGCAGTAGGACCCAGGCGAGAGCCATTAAAAAGCGAGTCCATTCACAAACATAAACACAAAAACACCAGAGCACACAAACACACACACACACATACACACTTGAAAGGTGAGAAAATATGCAGCCAAAAAGTGGCAAGCAAAAATAGTGCCGAGTACCAAATGTATTGTAGTAATAACAATAAAAGCAACTGCCAGCAGGCTGGCAAATGGTGGCAAGGAGACTCTGGACCGTCTTGGCCTGGCTTGACTTGACTGGGTTTGGTTTGGTTTGGTGCGGCTTGGCTTGGCTTGGCTCAGTGGTAACAACAAGTTGCACGTGCTTTCAACTTAATAACGTGGCTTTTATTTTTATGGACGGAGCAGCAGCAACAACAACAACAACAACAAGTCAAGCAGCAACAACCAAAGGTTGTGTTGTATATTAAAACCAAGCAGAAAAGATTCTCCTGCATTTCATTTTACTTACTACCACTCTTGCTCTCACTCTCTCTCTCTATCTCTCTCTCTCTCTATTTCGCTTTCTCTCCTGCGCTGTTGCTGTCAGAGACTATCAAAGCGTCAGCATCGACAAACTACCAGCAATAGTAACAGCTCTGGCCACACTTTTCGCACCTTTTTTGCATTTTACAGGGTGTACGACTGGGTTATAAAGCAAAAAGAAAAAAAAAAACACAACTACAACACAAAGAAAGCACACACAAAATGGCGTAACGTTGCGGATTTTACGCACGGCAAACAAACTACGCGCGCGTACACAACAACAAGAAAATGCACTCAGGCTTAGTGTCGGTCGACGGCGCCGTTCCCCATCAGTCCCTCTCTTTCCCACTCATGCCGTCACTTCAGCAAACCCAAAAGTACCCATTCCCCTGGACAGCATCCACAACCCTGTTAGCACCATCGTATTGCTGCTGTTTGCACCTTTTTATAGTCGAAGCGGACGCATTGGCATCAACCGTCGTCGTCGGAGTCGTGTGGGTGCAAACTTTTTGAGGTCTGCTTTGGTAAGTGCTGCTGCAGACCGCAGCTTAGTTGCGTTGAGGTTGACTGCGTCCCTCAGCATCAGCATTAAGAGCAACAGAGGCAGCAAGACGAAGAGAGACGGTCGCGGAGGCGGTAACAGTGAAGGACACAGCAGAGCCACTGAGAGAAAGTTTGAGTTACCTGCAGGAAAAGAAAACTCATAACCCTACTAGAACGATATACGGTCAGATATAACAGACAAAAGCTATGTAGGTGATAGCTGGGCTATTTCAAATGGGTCGGTAATAAGAAATGGTATATAAAAATAACAAACAAATATTTAATTTTAATTATAATAATTTTAGTTATGTGAAATTTGTATGCAATATATTTATCATCTTGAAGAATTTTTTCAAATTTTTTATAAATAAATATATTGTTTTTTATATTTATTTAGTTGAATAAAATTGCTTATTATCATTAGCATTTATACAAAGAAACATTTATTTATTCAATAAAATATTTCTGTTACTGTAAGTTATTTTAATATTTATTTAACAAACTAAAAATATATTCTATAAATAATACTAATCAAATGGTAATACATTCTATTGAGTTTATTATGTGTTAAACAAGAATACATATAAATTTTATAAAACTGCCAAAAAGCTTTCAAATTCCCATATGCCTTGCACCTTTTGCAGCTGCGCTTTACTTTGTCGCCTGAAAGTAGGCAACACTTTCCACCCAACTTGCTCTATGGCCAGGTACTAAGGTACTTTACGGCAAGCCACCCACAGATTTATGTTTGAAATAATTTATAGAAAAAATACAGAAATTAAATAAAATGGTATTATGGAGAGTGCGTTGCGCGTTGCGCGTTGTCGACGTCGACGTTGACTTCGACGTCTATCCTATTAAATGTCCATTTGGCGTTTTGTTATGCGAGTTGTTGGCGCAACTTTTATCCATTTAATTTTTATTTTATTTTGCTTTTTATTTTATATATTTTGTTGTTGTTGTTGTTGTTGTTGTGAGTGTGTATGCGTGTGTATATATGTGTTGCAGCTAGCGTCCAACATCATTAAAAAACTGTCATTAGCAGTTGAGTACATGAAAACTGAATTTTCATTACGTTAGTCGAAGTGTACCAGCGTAACAACAACAGCAACAACAACAACAACACCACAAACAACGAATAAGATGAAAAAATAAAATAATGCTTTAAAAGCTATAGTCATGTTGGGGGCAACAATTTGTATTTTTCTTTTTTTTTTTCGAATTTTGTCGTAACAACTTTCATTTACTGCCATTTTGCTTTGTAATTATTGTTGCTGTTGTTGCTGCTTACATAATCGAATTTTAAACGAGAGTGTGCGTGTGCTTGTGTGTGTGTGTCGCAGGACACTCTATTTAAGAGATGTAAACGAACACCTGTAGTACAAATGCAATATGTAGCCTCAGTTGTATACATTTTTTAGGTATTTATAGCACAAAATTCGATTCTATTTTAATTTTTAAGACTATGTAAAGACAAATGCTACTCAAAACCAAAAAGAAGATATTATGTTTTAGCATTCTTCAAGTGTTATAACTAAGTTCCACAAACAATAGCCAAATTACTGTATAATGTGGCAGCTAAATGAAGTGTATGGAAAATCAAGTTGCCATTGGCCACGACTAATTAATGTACAAGAATTTAGACAAAGACTCAGTGGAGCAACATGTGAGTTAAGTTTTATGATCATGTTTAATGAGTTGTTGCCTGATGATGCCTTTGCTCAAACTGCTCTGTTCGGTTGTTTGATGGAAGTGATGGAAGTTGACAGTTCCTGTTTTAGTTGTCGCTGCTGCTGCTGCTGCTGGTTTGTCAGTTTATCGTCTTTACACACTTTAACACTTCCGCTTGGCAGTCGTCAAATGTAATTAATATCCTGTTACACTTTGTTTGACTAGCCCGAAGCGTTTTTTAAAATTAATTACCAGCTGTAGTGTGCAGACAACATGAAAATGTTGACAACGTTGTTACTAAGCCCTAGACATTTTACATACAAACACAATCTGCACAATCCATGCAAACTAATGCCGAGCTGTCAGCTCATTATTATCAACAGTGTGGCCATTGTCGTTCTGCCAAGAGTGACTGTCTGCTCACATAGATACACGTTACAAGTATCTATCTTCATATATAAATGTATGCATATAGATGTAGTATATTCAAGTTGAATATGTATTCAAATCGAGCCAAAAACCCACTCAACCAAATTAACACTTTGGCAGCGAGTAAAGCAGCAAATATACAGATAAAGAGGCAGAGGAAAAGAGAGAGAACACAGACTTGGGAATAACTGTGGTAGGGTGGAGGCCAAAGGGCAGCATGGCAGATAATGCTCAAAGGCATTATTGTCAATATCAGAGGAAAATGTTGCAATCTTAATCTGTAATCAACATAAAATTCAGTCAGTGGAAAATGTCATCACGGCGATACGAGATAGATAGATGCCAAAAGATAAAGAGTGAGCTAGCAACTCAGAGAAAGAGAAAGAGCAAGAGAGAGAGAGAGAGAGAGAGTGTGTATGTGTGAGTGATTGAAAGTGGAAAGGGATGTGAGGTAGACAGCTTGGGGTTACGACAATTCAATCACAGCTTGGTCAAATCAACAGTCGACCATTTGGCCAGTCAGCCTTCCATTCACTCCTCCAACTCCCCAACCAATTCAGCATTGAGAAGAAGCCTAAGGCAAATTTGTTGCGGTTCTTTGTTACTTTGATTTCGCATAGATTTGAAGCTTAAAGTGGTTAGAGACAGACACAACGATAAGAAGAAAGAAAGCAAGTGACGAGAATACCCTATAGAAGTTGAAATAAAATAACCAGATATCAAAAGATAAACTTACACAATTTTATTTATAATTTTGTTTAAAATCAAAGTTTGTTAATGTTAAAAAGTTGGAAAAATAATTTAAGATTATGTTAAAATATGTGTTTCAGTTGTGCAGAGTATTGTGTAGTTCATCATGTAAATGATTTTGAATTGGTTTTGGTTTCTGAGCCTGCAAGTGACTTTTGTTGAAGTCAGCAGACAAAGCAGAAAAGTTGCCTGTAAATGATATGAGATAAACAACAGCAGCAACAACACTGCGAACAGCAGCAGCAGCAGCAGCAGCAACAACAATTAAATCAAGTGCAATTTCAACACAAATATTTTAAAGTTTAGCCACACACACTCATACTCACACACACTCAAACACATAGACTTGTAGCCACTGAGAAGTTGCAAAATATTTGTCATGCCTGGCACGGACATGGAGCAAACAGGACGCAGGACGCACGACACGAAGGAGTCATCGTTGTCACAGACACCCTGTGGCCAACCGCAAAGAGACATGGCCGAATACTGACATGTCCTTACTAGACAGTTGTCAAATGCACACAACCTCACACATTCACACGGACACCTGCAAACCAACACACCCACACAGATCCTTGAGTTGAATTTCTCAGAATATGTTGTTGTGTATGTTATGCATGTATGGAATGCTTAAAATTCATTACATTTCTGTACAATTTGTTTTTGGATTTTTCATTTCATTTCCTGGCAAAATTTATATATGATGAATATCCTCCATTCTGCCTTTCTCTGCGCTTCTTGTTGATTGCAAGCGCCCAAAGAAAAAAAACCAAGAAAAAAAAACGAAGAAAAACGAAAACGAAACACAAATGAAAAAGGCGCATCAACGTGAACAGCTTCGTCCTGTCTGTCTGTCTGTCTGCCTGGCTATCTCTCTGGCTGTCTGTCTGTCAGGTATGAACTTGTAGCATGCCGCAAAATATTCGTCGCGCTTTGTGTCCCCGGGGAAATCAAACATTTCATAATTAGTCATTGGCATTGGCGTCAGAGCGACCAAGCAGCCAGTCAAACCCAACGGAGTCCCATGGCTGAGTTATGATTTCATATTTTCCCAAAAAGGAGGAGAGCGTGCCCAGGACCTGTGACGACGACCCTGAGCACATGGCAATTAAAAAACCCGTTGCGCTCGCGTTTTCTGGCTTCTACCCTCGGAGGCGTATTGAAATTGCTTCTCGAAATGCAATCGAAATTTGCACTGGACACGGCTACACACAGGTAAACAAACACACACATACTACAGGTCTGCTGGACAACTGCGGAGGGGGGGAATTGAAATAGTACGTTACCAAAGCCCAAGTCAAAGCACAAAGTAAGCGATTTGCTCGCGGCGGCTCTGTGTGGCGGGCAACATGCAAAACTAAAGGGAAATCTAGTTTAATTTTTTAATACAAACCTAGTCAAAGAGTCCACCTGTAGTAGGGTGGCTAAAAACTGAAATAGTCGAGGGCCAGATAAAAAGCAAAACGAATCTAAAGCAGCAAGCTCCAAGCAAAAAGAGGGAAGTATGCTTGTAAAAATATGCAGCAGTGGCGTCAGCAGCGAATTGGAAATCAAAAGGGGTTCAAAGTGCTAAGTACAAAATAAATCCATTGTATTTAGTTAAAGAATTCAACAGTTACAACTCCTTTTGCTACAAAATTCCAAATTAAATTTATTAAAAATAGTAAATGAAACTCGATAAACATACCTTAATTTTAAATAAATATATATATCAAATATATTCAAATAAATAATTCATAATCTTAATCACTCAACTTTCCATTAAAAGATTCGTTTTATCAAACTGCATTCGCATAATCAGTAAAAAATGTTTGCAAATGTTTTTTATTAATTAAAATTTAACTTTTATATTTTTAGTTAATTTTTATCGCTTATATAATGTACCCCATTTTTTGTTCAAATGTTTTTCGTGCCACTGCAAAGACTATTTTACTGTGATTGCCATTGAATGCCACTCATCGTTCGATGTTGCAAATCGTTCCCAATGCCCAACAGCAGCAGGAAAAGTTGATTTGTTTTGCAACATGCAAAAAAAAAGAATTACAGCAACAACACAAATAATATGGGGAAACTCGTTTGGCTGTGGCGACACAGAAAACATTCAGAGTGCCCACAACACGTTTTCGATTTTGTTGCAAAACAGTGTCGAAGGGTCACACAAGGGGCCGCTTCAATCGCCAGTCAATCTGCAGCCAGAAACAGCCAAAGAAATCGTTTGCACTTGCTAAAAGATTTTAATTACAATATTATTTGTATGTGTTGAAAAATTATATAACAAATTGCAATTAGGAAAATTTTATTCTATACCAATTTGTGTGACATTATTTATTATTTATTTAAGAAGCACAATGAAAAATGTTCATTTAGAAATTTCTTGAATTGCTTTAGCAGTATTATGTAGTCAATGCAGTACTTGTTTAGAAATTTCAACAATAATCATTGAGTTTTTTTACAAATTAAAATACTTTAACTTAGTTTTAACATATTGCTAAAATTTTGTATCAAAAGCACATACATATAGCACATATATATGAATTTCAAAAACTGCTTTCAATGACTTTTTTTTAGATTTTATTTTCTACAAACTATTTGCTCCAATCGTTTAAGCTTCAAGCTTCATATGAAATACATATGAAAATTGCAAAGCAATTAAATGAATTGCTTAGATAAATGTTGCAGTATGAGGGGTAATAAGAGAAGCAATAAGTGTTTGTGTGTGTGTGCGAGTTGGAGTTTTAACTGCTGCTGCGGCTGTGCAGTCAACTGTTGCAGCGGCGCAGTTGTAAGTCGGCGCACTCACTAATAGTTCTAATTGCAAAAAGCAATTAAAACTTTCGCCGGCTCAAGATGCACACACACACACACATACACACTCACTCACACCCCCACACCCACACTCACACACGCAGAGCAAGAAATTGCTAGAGACATCAAAGTCAAGTAGAGAGGAATGGGAGAAAGTGGGGAAGTAGCCAAAGCACATCAATCACAAAAATTTCAAGTGTGCAAAACTTGTTTGCCAAAACGCTGCGGTGCGTATCTCAATCCGTAATTCTAGCTGTAGCTATAGCTGTATCTGTATCTTTGAGTCCTCTAAAGTATGTATGAGTGTGTGTGTTTCTGTGTGTGTGTGCACACACACTTTATAAATTGAATTGGCATTAAGCATAAGGCAGCGCTGCTAAGTATGCTATAAAAAGACAAGGCAGAAAAGTGCTCTGTGGGAAAGTGTGTGTGTGTGTGTGTGTGTATGTGTCAGTGTGGCTTAAAACTGAGATTGTTGTGCTCTTTGGCATTTGAAGTGCATGAGTGTATGTGCTTGGGATTTGGCTCCCAAAGAGTTTAAGGTTAAGTGATAGATTTTGTGCAAGTACTAAAGCACTTGCTTGGCAGATGTCTCCGCAATTGAAAAACAAGTTATTAACTTTGTTGGATATGTGCAGATAAATTTGAATACTCTGCTGCTTCAAAATAAATCAACTGAAATGCTAAAAGACTTAACCAAAAATTTATAGCAATTGTTTGTAGTTGTAGTAAACCAAATATAAAGTGTTTAAAATAATTAAATTTCTAGATTATAAAAAATAATATTTTCCACTTGTAGCATTGCTTTTTTTCAACTTAAAAAAATATTATTTATATAACAAAAATTAATAAAAAAAACTATTATAATTAAATATCTATGATATTTAAAGGATTTTTCAGCAATTTTTCAATTTTTAAATAAAATATTCTCTACAATAAAATAAATAAATATTATATAAGTATATGTATAGTACTATAGTATATATAGTATATGGTATAGTATAGTAAAATGTATTTGTATAATTTTTAATATATAAAATATTTCTGTATTAATTGCCTAATGAGTTTAATCAACTATTAAATGTATCAATAATAGTAAAAAAATAATACAGGTGTATGAAATAAATATGATTTAACTCCTTCTCATACATATAAAACACACCAAACTACTGATTGACGTTTGCCAAATTGCTCTATTTGTTTGAGAAAAAAAAGCAAAGTGTTGTGCTTAGATAGGGGAACAGACTAGTCAGTGGTCAATATTGAAAACAGAAAACTGTACAAATTCATAACCAGTTTGAAGCAACAACCAACACAGACAAGCCAGATACCACCCACAATAACAACAACAACAACAACAACGGCAGCAACAAAGCATCAGATGAAGCAACCATCAATCAGCCAGATGCAGCTATTGGTGTGAAACTGTTGCGATAGAATGTGGGGGATGGACACCAACAACAACAACAAGTGCAACTGTAACTGAAGCTACTGCAGCATGGCAAAATTGTAATACATTTAACAGAATTTAATGCATTTGCCACAGACATTAATCACTGTGATGCACAGACAGGCCAGAGCAGTCACAACCAGAGACCAGATACAGATACAGAAGCAGTAGCAAAGCCAGAGACAGATTCAAAACCAAAGAGAGAGAGAGCAATATATATAGACTCAGACCCAGAACCAGAACCAGACTCAAACCCAGATCCATAGATTGGGCTGATGATTTTTGCCAAAGCTGCTGCTGTTGCTGCTGCTGTTGTACAGCCTAGGGCCAACCTCGAACAGAGTATCAGATATTGAAAAATTGAATATTGCATGTCCAGCATATACGAGACGAGACACAAAAACATACACTGACAGAAATGGGAGTTAGCTAAAGACAGTTTGAAGTTGCTTTAGCAACAAACTAGTAAACTATTCGATCCGCTTCCAAACGGATAGAAGACAAGCAGCTGAAAAGTATATACAATTTTTGCCGCAGTGTATTAAGTGATGCTGCTGCCTGATGAGCTGCATTGATGCACGCTTTATTGGCACTATATGCATATGCCAAGCACATGAGGCATGAGGTAATGGCGTGGCTCGATTGAGAACAGAACCAAACAGAAGGGGCAGGAGGGTAGGGGAATGGGGGGGAATGTTGGGCTGTTTCTGGACACGATTGAATGCACACTTGGCTGAGAATGATTTGTGTGTAAAAATGATGTCTCGTTTGCCAGAGTGTATACTCGTACAGTATAAATGTGATTTCATAAAGTTTGGCAACATAATTGCATATGACCAACTCACCATGTGTGTATATATTTCGGTATATTTCGTATAAAACTTTGCGATAAGTTGTTGAGTTTAAATAAGGTCGCAATGCTATTTGCTGCTCACTGTGTGTACGACGAGTGGGTTTGTGCAAATATTCGAGAGCGAGGAGAGAGGAGTGAGGCGTTTGCAGTTGCAATATGAAATTTAAAACGCTCAAAGGCGTATCCATAACCAGTCACACACACAAGTCAGTCAGTCAGCAGGCAAACGTAAGTCGAAGGACAAAAAAAGGACATGCGATGCTATGAGATGCAATGGCGCTCGTTCGTTGAGCAAATATGAACACTTTGGCATGATAGACGACAACGAGCATGAGAATCTACTTGTAGGGAGTCTATGTGTGTGTGTGTCCGTGTGTGTGTGCACACTCAAGTGCCGTTGCCATTGACGACTTGAGCTGCGCTGCCGCTGCCGCTGCACTGCAACAGCGACAACAACGACGACGCGTTTATATAGTTGATGCTGAAGTTGAAGATTTTTGACTTTTATGCAACAATTCGCATGCGAACGACAACGGCAGCGACTGCGATGGCAACGGCAACGGCGACGGCGATAGCAACTGCGACGTTAACGTTGACGACAAGATATGTTACGAGCAGTTCTCAGACCCCATTTGAGCCACTACTTACTCCACAATCATTTCGTTCTTTCTTTCTTTTTTTACAGCTAAAGTTGGCGTTGATATCCTCAGGCAGCGTCTGCATCTGCCAGTGACAAGCCAAAGAGGGTTGCCTTTTGCTAACTTTTAGTCATGGCATAGCTTCTCAGCAAACATACACTGCACAAAAAACCGGTATTTGATTGAAAGACCGTATAAAATAAATGGGAATTTTTACTGAACTTACTAAAATTTATAAGATTTTCGAATCAATAAATATACTTAAAGAAATGGCATTATATTTTATGACATATTTTAAATATTACTAGTCAAAGGTATAGCATAAAACCAAAATAGTCCTACGGAGGGACTGGCATAAATATATATGGATTAGAAATTCTTTTAAAAATATAAATAAATTAAGCTTATGAATATTTAGTTTTAGATTAATATACTTAATTTTAGATTATTATACAAAATGATTCACCAAATAGTAACCTATATAACTATATTTTTAGAGTATATTTTTCTTTACAGTGTAACTACCCTCACACACACACACACACATGCAAAGTACTGAAGCCGCTCACCCATATGCTACGTGCCCGCAACTGAGCTCTTCTCTGCAAATCTCCTCTGCGACTCCAGCACTTTCTTCGTCTTTTACTCCTGCTGCACTTCTTATCCAAGTCGTTTGTTTCGTTCCATGCAATTAGACTTTGGCAGCAACTGATCGCTATTATCAAACGACGAAAAACCTTGAAAACTTTGCAGCTATTCAAGCGTTAAGCATTTGGTTGCATAGTTGCAAATGCATCACAAAATCTAAGTGTCTGACTAAATGTGAGTGTGTTTAAGAGTCTACAGTTGTTTTGTGGGTGTGCGTGTGTGTGTGGAGTATGAGCCAGTGAGCCAGAACTTAATTAAGAACAGGTTCAGGCCCAGGCAGATGAGCAATCATAAGCAGCAAATAAAGCAAATAAGCTGCCAAAGCCAAAAGACACAAAGGCATTTCGAGGTAATGCAGATATTCTATGGAAGGTAGAGGCATACAAGCAGATTGGCAGAAGCCAAGCTAATACAGCTGAAATATGAGTGAATGATTGAAAGAGAAAATTGCAGTAATGAAAGAGAGAGAGAGAGAAAAGAAGACTAAAACAGTGCAACGGCTGTGTGTGAAACTGTTTGTGCGTTAAGTCAAACTAACTTTATGAAAAGTGAAAAATATTGAATATCAATGAGAGAGGGTCACTTCAAAAGTTCAGCTAGCTGTTTTTTATTAAATTGGCAAAGTTTTAAAATTTTTAAAATATTTTCTAAACAAAAAGCAAGCTAAACATATACTCAAAAGGTAATGAAATCGACATAGCTTGAACAGGTCTAAATTTTAATATAAGAATTAAAATAAGCTGAGCTGCAGCAACTTTTTTCAGAATATAAGATTCTTCAATTTTAATAGTCTACAGATTTAAAAAACAATATAAAAATGGTTTGGCGTATCATATGGCAAGGGAACCTCTCGCTGAAAATTTGTAAACGAGCATTGAGAACGCAATAGTATCGGATTGTGGTCTCCGTAGGAGTAGAAAATTTATCTACATAGAAATGATAATGGTTCACGGAGCTTGTAAACTGTAGCTAAAATATAATAAATCAGTCAATTGCTTTTAAAATTTATATAGATTATCATTGAAACATAATGTAAAATCTGCCAAATTTGTAACTTTCAATACTATTCGAACTCTTCAATAGTCAAAGCCAATCTGACAATATTTGCAATAGAATACGCACATTTACTGTGAATACAATTGTAATAACAAATGTTGAAACATATGTAATCAACATCCTGCTTTGGTTAGATAATACTGCTGATGGCTTGATCTATTCGACACGTGTTTAGTAGTTGCCTTCAGTCCACAGTTGCCAGGACATCAATTATGTGCGCATTACAAAACCACAGATGAATGGATTTGAACAATGGTTAGGTAAGCCAAACAAAATAATTAAAAACCTATGACTGACAAAACTTCATATCAAAATTCAAATTCAAAACACGAGTTCGGGCCATGGCAGCAGTTGCACAAAGTGCGGCAGTGGCAACGGTGGCAGCTGCATGTCATGCAACTCAATGCAGCTGCATTTGCTGGAAGCAACTATTTTGCTATCAAATAGCAGCATACATACACCTTACATACGTTCAGATACAGATGTCCTGATAGTTTTCTGTACTATCGAGCCAGTCACTTTTGTTACGCATACGTCGTGTTGGCCATGTTAGACACTCTATCCACGTCGCCATCACAGTCGCTCTCTCAGGCCTGGCAGGCAAAAAATGTTTGCCATTATTGCATACACTAATGAAGCTCATGTTACCAAACCGAACAGAGCTCTGAATTGATAGTAGATAGTGTGTGTGTGTGCGTGTGTGAGTGAGATAGATGATTTGATATCCTGTGTGAGGAGCCCTGGAGGCTGCTGCTGTCTGCCGTGTGCCGTGTGCCGTGTGCACTGGACACGCATGATTTTTGCTTGTTGCAAATTCTGATTAGACTTAATTACTGTGTATGGTCGTGTGTCCAGTAGTCTGTCCATCAATTTGATAGGTATTCAGTTTCTGCCATTTCTTCGTAATGCTATAGAATACATATACATATATATAAATATACAAATATATAGTTTATATATGTACTATATGTGTGTATTTGTGTTTGCGTGCGATCAAATGTTACATTATATTTTAATTAAAAACTTTGCCAGCTGCATCATTTGCCAAATGAATGGACAACTCGGCAATTAATGCAAACAGCAGCAATTTTTAATTAATCTAAAAGCAAAAATGTGCAACCATTGAACAAAATGGGAGCCGCAGCTAACTTTCATGGACAGCGCGTTGACATACTTGTCGTGGTCGTTGTAACTGTTGTTTCTTTTATTGTTGTTGTTGTTCTCGTTGTCCTTGTCGTCCTTAGCTGGTTGTGGCTCATCCATGTTTTAGCTCATTGCCTCGACTGCAATGGCTTTCATCATTTGTCTTTGGCCTGACATGCAACTCAAGTTGATTATGTATATACTGCTAAACACTTTATATTTCGCTGTGCTGCTATACCCTGTACCCTGTACTCATGCACTTCAAAGCATACTATCTTTTCCTGCCATATAAACAGTATCTACTGTATCGAGCATACTCTAAATGCATTTTTTTTTTGTATCCTTTTTCATTTACAAATTTGATGGATCACAGACGGTCGAGGTTGGCATTAGCTGTTTTGTTGGCCAAGTTGCATGCTGTTAATAGCCACTGCTTACTGAATTGAATACGAATTCATATGCAGCACACTTACCTGCAAAGAAAGAAAAAAAAGTTGAATATGAGATATGAGTTGAAATGTAAATTTTATATTAAATTTGAAATATATTTTATATAGTAGTTTTTAGCAAAAAGCTTAGTAAAAGTGTATTACGGACTTGGGACACAGTTCACCACAATTATCTGACCAGCAACAGTAGACGAAATGCATTAATTTACACATACATTTTCATACCATCATCATGAACCAGTAAGCCTTTGGGGGGCACGTTCAGCTCAAGCTCAGCTATTTTTGCCAGTTTTTTCATTGGAATACTTAATTCTTTGCATATTCAGAGGGCCGCAAAGTTAAGACCAGAAAGCAGTTGTCGTTGGCAACCACAAAACTAGACACGAGTCAATGGAAAAAAGTATGCTGCATAGATATTGGCAACGACTATTGGCCAGGATTTTTGGATACGAGTTGTGGGCTGCAGTTACGTTGATGTCGAGCGTGCATTGAATGCTGTCAATGGGCACTTTTTTACACATTTTTCAATACTATTTTCTGTTTTTTTTTTTTTTTTTTTGGGGAATACACGGAGAAGGACGAGTATATTGAAGTGTTAAAGAAAAATGCAGTCGAGTGTGGCGAAAGGACATTACTGGCTTTTAGCGACCAGCAGGGAGAACATGGAACACATGCAGCAATACGGAACGGGCAACGACGCAACACCAAATAAAATGAATGTTATATGGGCTGAGGCTGTGGCTGAGGCTGAGGCAAGTGGCAAGAGGCAGAGTCAATGGGGCCAGGCAGTCAGCAAGCATATTGAAGTGTTGAAGTCGAATCACAGCCAAGTGAAGATAGCAGAGAGAGAGAGAGAGAGTGCGCTGACGGTATTGAGTGCTGGGAATTGGGTAAACTGGGAACTCTGGGAATCCATGGGAAACTCTGCGACCAGTCGATGAGCACGCCCCACTGAAGTAGTAAGTGCCGTTCGCCACTGGATGACAATAAATTTCCATTTAATCGGATTTATTTGAAATTCTTATTTCTCTCTCTCACTCCATGCCATATACATATATACATATATCTTTTTGTAAGTGCTACCGCTCTCTCCCACTCTCTCTCTCTCTCTCTCTCTCAATTCTTCCATGACTGCTGCGGTTTTTATAGCAGTCGCGTGGCACTTGCTCCAAATTTTCCTTTTACTTTTTATTGTTTTTAACGATTTCTCTGCTCGTCGGCACAAATGACGTTGTTGAAAATTTTTCATTCACTGTAACGTCATATTTTTGTGATTTTAATTTCATTTGATTTTTGCACACTCAATAGAGCCAGGCAGAGATTGTACGAAAAGCAGAAAGAGAGAGAGAGAGATAGAGAGAGAGAGAGAGAGAGAGAGAGAGAGAGAGGGGAGGGGAGAGAGAGAGAGAGAGGAGAGAGAGAGAGAAGGAGTATCTGCCGAATATGTTGATTTTTTATGTAAATGCTTTGGGAAACACAAACTGTTAGTGAGTTTGTTGGATTGTGGGTGGTTGTAATGGCGATTTTTTGGCATTTCAATTAAAAATTTAAAATCCGTGCATTTTTTATATGTCTTTGATCAATAAAGACTAATCATTTCGATTTAAATTTAAAATTTTGAAGCTTCACATATAAATTAATAATAATAATTTATAGAAAACTATACATTTTCCGTAAAAATTTGATGACCATTTAGATTTAAGCAGCATCTAGCTTGAAGAAACGATTCTTAAACTTTCTTTTGGAGTAGGTATTTAACTTTATCAAGCTGAGATTTTGAAGCAATTAAATTTATTTGAAAATAAAACACAAAGCTTCATCATTTCTTAAACACATTTGTATGTCTGCTTTGTACCTTCAATTCAATTAAATAGTTTTTTAAAAGCTTTACACCTACAATTTGTCTGTGTTAAGAGAATGATTAAATTACCTTATCTACATATTAAAATAAGATTTATTTTACTTTCTAGTGAAATCAAATATATAAAAGAAATTGCTACACCATCTTATAATCCGCTATTTTTTATTGTAATTTAAAGTCACTCCAGAGGCAGTTAAATGGCATGAATACGAGCAGCCAAGCTTATGATGGTGAGATCACCAGCACACCACACATTCAAAAGGTAATAAGAAATAGAGCTGACGTGTTAAGGACCGCCTCGTTTGCCGCACTTTCACGTGCCGAGGAGAGTCGGAGAGTCATCAAAAATGCGTTGCAGCAGCTGTTAAAGTTCAACTCCGGGTAACATCATGGTAGCACCAAAAGAGAAGAAGAGTAAGCTCAACTCTGCTTTACACCATGCACTTTCCATTCCATCCATATTGTGCTCCCCTTCGTCAATGACCTCAGCTGTTTGGCAGCATCGGGGAAAATTGCGCGCTTTGTTTGTTGTTTGTTTTGTTGACACGGTACGGTGGTGCTATACAGTGCTCTTCTAGTGGTTAGTGGTTACTGGCATTTCACTTAGCCCAGGCCAACGACACAACGACACAACGACAACTCCAATTCCAACACCTTCAGCTACTACGACTTCTAGTACATCTGCGTTTTGGCCAGTCAATGCTGCAGAGTTTTATGCTTTGACATTTTTATGCTTGCCATTTTTACGGCAATGGCAGCTGACTGACTTAAGACTAACAGTCTAACAGTGGCTTCAAAACTACCAAGTAGGTTGACGATACTCGGCATTTTGGTACTCGGTACTTGGTACTTGTCTCGATGGTTCCCCGTTTGCTAATAAAGTTCTTCGCTCGCGCTGCTTTTCTTGTCTTTGACTTTAATGTGCTTTCAATAAAATTTTATGCGAGTTTTGCTTGCATGCAAATTTTATGACTTTTTCCTCCACACTTCTTCATTTCCTAAGCTGGCAAGCAACGAAAAAAAATGCAGTTTTTCAATATTTGTTTTGTTTTGCACACTTTTTTTTTGTCTTTTTTGTCCCATTTGTTTCCTGTAAAACGCAAGTGTCTAAAAGGTTGTTTAAAATAATCTGCGATTGTTTCGAGCACATCGTTAGGGATACTAACAAGAAGTTTGGATTTGTATTGCTTTATCACTTCTTTTCTAGTTATTTCTAGTTTTCTATGGTATTTGCAAGTTCATCATTGGCCATATTTAGTACTTCTTCTTACTGGTATATTTTCCTTTATTTTATTACAATTCTGTCGCGAACAAATTCATTGCAGTTGTAATGGTTCTGTTGTTCTCTTGTGCTGTTCTGTGTTGCCTGCCTTGCACACCATTTTGCTGCATTGTTTTTGTTGTTGTTGTTGTTGTTGTTGTCAGCGTTGTTGTGTTTTTGTTGTGAGACTGTAAATTGCGCTTGTTATCGATAAATCATGCAACCATTATTTATGGTGTTCTGATGTGTGTATGTGCACTTGTATGCATATGTGACTGTTGTATCCCCTCGTCTCCTCCCCATCCTCTGCAGACACCCTATGCCTTTCGCTATACCTTCCTCTCTCACTGTCTCTCCCTCTCTTTTGGTCTAGGACTCGGTCTCGTTCTTTCTCTATGTTTGAAAATTATTTTTCAGTTTTCGATTTTTCGCTTTGAAATACCCATTTCATGTACGTATGTGTTGGTTGCCGTGAGTCGTTCCCATTGCCGTTTTCCTCAATTTTTTTTTTCATTTTTTTCTTTTATTTTGCTTTCTATTTTTATGGTGTTTTTTCGTCTTTTTTTTATTTTTTTTATTATCCTCTTTGCACTCACTCAATGCGATTTTTCGTATTGCACGCTTTTTAGCATATGCCATTGGCCAATGGCCTCCCGCTTTCCCCCAACTCCGGCACCGGCTCCTCATTTTACTCGCAGCTTTTCATTGTGTGTAAGGTTTTTCACTTTGGCTCTTGGATTCTTGTTTTTTTTTTCTCGTTTTCTATATGTTTTTGTTGTTGTTGTTGCTGTTTTTTAGCATTTAATACAGTTGAGTGTCTGGCACAAATGTTTGGTAGAAATCGATAAACTGACAAATTGCTTGTTGGACTGCATGGATGTGTAAGAGTGTGTGTGTGTGTGTATGAGTGTGGTAAATGGTTAAGAGCTTGGTCGCATGGTCGCTTGGTTTGGTCTCTTGGTTGGCTCGGTTTGAATCGGGCAACAGCAGCAATGCCAAAAGAGTACAAATTGTACAACTGTAATTGTTGTCATATTTAAAATGCAGAGCATTAGTTACATTTGTAAAGCAAAAATCTGCCATTGAATCCAGCTTTAAGTCCTCAAATAGCTTAAGCTCTTTACATTCCAATTGGTCAAAAACATTTCAGCTATTTCGTTTATTAAGAGAAATCGACAAACAAATGAATCTAGTACACACACAAAAAACACTATCAGTTGGCTTTCAACAAATTTGAAATAAAATAATTAAAATTAATCTTTTAAAACATTGAAGTTAAAAACAATTTTGTTTGCTTTTGATAATTAAATTTAAATAAAATTTACTATAAAGGCAAGAGTCATTGTAAAGCATCTTAAAATAAATAAAATGTTAAAATGTATTAAAACAAAATTTTATTATTAGGTTTTATGGCCAATTTAACGCAATGTAATAGAAATCTATTTTAAATATATTTGTTTATCTTATATTTATTTATTCAAAATTTCTCATATTTTATCTGCTGTTCTTTAGACATAAAATTAGTCTATAAAAAATACAGAAATATTTATAATTGTAATAAATTTCTGCGCAAATATTTTAAATTATTAGATTAGTAATAAAACATTTAGAGTATATTAAAACAATATTTAAAAAAAACAAATTACTTAACTAATCACACTAAATCATTTTAAATATTTTTCATAAATCATTAAAATTTTCCTTTTTTCTTTTTCATTTATTTTAATTTTCTTTAATTTTATACTCTATCACTTATTTAAATGTTTTAAATACAAAATTAGCCCATAAAACATATGAAAATAATTATAATTCTACTTTTTTTCCGCGCAAATTATTTTAAATATTTGTGTTCCATCAACAAATGAAAAACTACATTAATTTTAGCGCCATGTCATGACATTGGCAGACATGTCGTTAAAGTTTGCCAGCCGTGAAATGCAATGTTATTGACGTGATTGAAAGGGAGCACAGCTGCAGACAGCTTTTGTCGATAAGCAGCTGTGAACAATACACAGTATAAGTAAAGCTAATGCATCAAAATCGTTCAAGTACTTAACATTAAATACACAATTGCAATGGCAAAAAGTAGTAGTATGAGGAGTAAACAAAGCAGTGCAGACATGTCATCAATTTACCACAAGAGCTGACCAATAAACCGCTCACAATGAGATTTACAGCCAAAAAGCTGCCTAATTACACTGAACAACACAGCGATGACAAAATCCGCAGCTAATGCACTGCAAAGTAAACCAAAGTCAAAAATATCAACATAAATAACACTTAAAGCTGACACAAACACACACACACACACACGCACAGTGTGTCTAAACTACTTTCTGTACGTTCAAATAAATTAAATTCTGTGCAGCTGAGCTCAACGCTGGCAGCGTCGACAGCGACGACAACGACGACGGCGACAGAGCAACAAATGGTTTTTTTACTGGACAGTGTCCAGACAAGACAAATGCCAACGGCCAAGTAAACGGTCAAATGGCCAAATGTGTTGAAAGGCAGCACACAATCACAGAGAGCAGTAAAAAGATACAGAGATAGAGAGTTAGAGACTAGAGAAAAGCAAGAAAAACGGTTGAGAAAAAAAAAAAACGTTCAGCCAAATAATATCGAAAACAATTTTCAAGCACTTAAGTGCAGTCTGGAGTCTGGAGGTCGTACATACATATGTATATACATATATGGGGATTTCGATTTGCTCGCCCGCAGGCTGCTTTTTTTAGGGTTATAAATTTTTAGCTCTTGCACTTATCGATAATAGATTAATCTACTTGGGGCATGTTTGGCATATAAAATCAATCGGATTGCTGCATCTACTGCTACTGTTGCTGTTGTTGTTGCTGCCACTGCTGCATCTTTAAAGTCTTGACTGTTTAAAAAGTTGGCAAAGAACTTTAATTAGAAAACTCATAAAATTGGCATGGCAAATATTTGTTAAAAACAAATATGTTGTCTGGCATTTCATCATCAGCAGGCCCAAAAGGCATTTGCTTTTGTTTGTGCAAGCATGCATGCATTTTATTAAAATTTTGCGAACAGCAATCAATGCAAATACAAGACTGACAGACAGTCAGAAAGAGAGACAGACAGACGGACAGATGCTCACACTGAGGTAACCATGACAAGCATATCATATTTGTCTTCAATATGTTGGTGACAATCACCTGGGGCTATCAAAGTGCTGCCAATAACATGACAACTCGCATACACAAATGCAGATCTATATATATATATATATAATATTCCCTCGTTTACTCGGTTTGTGCGTCATATATTGAAATATTAATTTTGTACCTCAATTGCAATATTTCAATATCTGTTTATTATTTGCATTCGCCCAAGCAAATTTCACATTGCAGTTGCATTTTGTTTTTCTTAAGAAACTGCAATAAAATTGACAAGTTTTTCATAACAGTAAAATATATTTTTAAAATGAAATTCTGCCCAATTTTTGTACACTCAAATGTCAATATTTGACTCGCCCTTTGACTTTTGTACAAAATCAAACAGAATATCTTTGTTACTATTATTACACTTTTTAAAGAAAATGCCATAAAATTTGCAAATATAATAATTAAAAAGGTTTTACAGTTACAGTTATATTAAGTTTCAAACGAGTGTCAATATTTGCATTCTTTACGGCTTTTGCAATAAATTTAATATTAAGTCTGTTCTACCATGTTTTAATAAATTGCTTTTGCTTAGTAAAATATATTAATATTACAACCAACTATTACATTGTGCAGTTTGTATATTTGGAAATAAATGTCAATATTTGCCAATCTGTTGTGGTTTTTTAATAAATAAAATATAATATATTTATTGAAATATTTTATTCAAATGGGAATCGTTTAATTTATTGTCATGCACCCTTTCCCCTTTAGTAAAATTTTATTCTTAGAATTTTAAATGTCTCCAGAGTTTAACTTTACAAAAATAATATTGAAAGAATTGTAAATTTGTCTAAGCAAAAAGTGTAAATATATATTTTAAAAAGTCATGTTTATTTCTTAACAGTTACATATTTTGAGCAATTAATTCAAACTTTCATTCAAAATATATTCTGAGGTAACAAATCCACATTTTCAATAGCTCACTTCAAAAAATTGTGTTTATTTGTACTATTTTGCCACTTTTAAATTGCATATTTTTCATGCTTTTACAACCTGAACGCAAAAAAATGTTTATCGCATTTGCACAGCACAATTCACTTTTCACTTTTCTATTTTGTCAATTCGAATATATGTATTTTTTCCACACATACACTTTTATGCAACATGCAAACATTCGATATATACAATATATTTCTCTGCATTCATTAAATACAATTTTGATATTTGGAATGGCAATCTGTTTCGGTCTACCTACATTCTTTTTTTTTTTTTGAGTATTTTTGATTCCTTTGTGACAAATGCAATTCATAATGCCTACAAAATCACACAGTTTTTGCAAAATCTCACGCTAGTCACGTTTCAAATGTGCAAACACAGGAAAAATGAAATATAAAACTGACCGAAAAATAAGGTTGTTCCTAGAGAACAATCAGAGCACTCGAATTTGGCTCTGTTCATGTGTTTGCTTTTGTGTGTGTGTGAATGTATGCGTATGTGCTGGGCCAAAGGTCACTGTATTTGGTCCGTTGGACCTTTGGTCTATTTGGTCGTTAGCCGTTAGTCTATGGCGGCCATGATACTAACACAAACATATAATTTTCATCAATAATACCGTTGTGCAGACAAGTGAATTTGATGAAGCCACCGCTGAAAGTATCCCTCTCTCTCTCTCTCTCTCTCTCTCTACACACGGTCTCTTTGTCTCTCGGTCTACGTCAAGGGAGGTCCTGAAGCACACACCCACACGCACACAAGCATATTCACATTCACAATGGGACATCGCCATGCGCTGACGGCCAACAAATGTTTGGGGTATTTTAGAAAAATACAATACAAAATAACCAAAAGCAGCAAGAGCGCAAAAATATACAGTGTAATAATGGTATTTATTTCTAAATAAAATGCCAAGCGACACATGACATACACACACACATCTATACACATGAATCAAGAGAGGTCAAAGTGCTGTAAGTCCCATGGCGTTAAACATAGTATGTGTTTCTCGTGCGCTCGTGTCAATGCTTGCACATTTGTTCTAGCAATTTTGAAAAATAAAAAACCCTTTTTTTGGTAAAAAAAAAAAGCATCAAAAGAAATAGTGGTAGCCAGTTATAACTCTAAAGTCATATGCGACTATGAGATACTTGCAGCAGAAGATATAATTTTACGCTTTAAAAAAAAGTGTAGCATACTTTTTGTTGCTTTCGGTAAAGTAGACAAATTTGTACTACAATTTATTTATATGCATTGATTAAGCTTTTAAATTAATATATTATGTTTAGATAAATGGAAAATTTAATGTTTGAAGCCCAACATATAATACCTAAATCTAGTATAATTTTCTCAATTTAAGAAATTTTCATCTAATGAAAATATTTTGGTACAAAATTAGTCAAATATTTACAAAAAGTTTTTAAGTTAACGACTATATCCACCCTTTAGTTAATTTCTTCATATTACATCGTTTCCAATATACCCAAAACTAGTTAAGTAATGGGTACAACAATGAAAATCATGTGTGACACACACTAATATTTTTGTTCGTCTGCTGTGCGTTAAATCGTCTATGTCCATGCCATTAAAAACACTGGCATAAAAAATGCTTCACATAGTTTAGCAGCGCAATGCACTTGCACAACTAGATTGAGAACATTGTGTGGTCACAATGTAAGCAGAGTGACAACTAAGCAAAGCATTAAAGCTGCTAAGATACTAAAACAAACAAGTTTTAAGCTTAGCTCTAAATCGACTTTGACTATTTAATCATTTAACCAAATAATCGCATACTAACAAGAATTTTATAAATGAAATATTACTTGATGCACTCTGCATAGCATATAGTAGTACAATATAACATATATATGTATTTATGATTGTTTTGTGGTATTTTGATTGAACCCCAAAAAGCATTTATGGAGCGTTGCAGTCGTTTGCCTATCGACGCCTAAGCACGCGTTCACTGCACATTTTTGGATTTATTTTATTGGTTTGCTCTTTGTTTATTTGCACATTTGTTATTTACTGTTGTGCTTTATAACTTTTTCATATGGTCATATGAAAAATTTTCAATTTTCACACAGAGTGTGTGTGTGTGTGTGCGAGAGAGAGAAAAATAAATTGCTAGGCTTTTGTTTCCCCAAAAACGTTGCAGGCTGTTATCAAATGCATTTTAGCATTATGGCTGGCTATAAATTATTGTTGTTTGGCAAATAGTTGAAGAAATCGGCTTATATAATGGTCATGGGCGTGCTGGGCGTTCTGGGCGTGGCCATGGGCGGTTTAGTGGGCGTGCCACGCCCAACATTTAACACATCCGAGTGTGGTGTGGTCGCTGTCAGTGCAGTACACACAGTCAAATGCAATTCATTTTTCATATTTGCGAGCAAACAACACAAAAAGTACAAAAGTTTCGAGAAGAAGAGGCAAAAAAAAAATAATAATAATAAAAATGAAAGGGAAAAGTTGTGTGCGGGTTGCAAAGTAATTTAACAAATGGATTTCTAAACAAATACGGAAGTTTAATTTGTAACCAAAAGGACATGCGCATGGCGGAAGCAGCAGCGGCAACATCATCATCAACATCATCATCAACAGTAGCGCAAAGGAGGAAGCTAAAGGAAATGTATGCCAATGGCAATGCTAGCAGGAAGAGTAGTATGCTTAGGGGGAAGGGAGGAGGTAGTGGGAGAGGGAGGGGGAGAAGTAGGGAACTGGCAGCTTGTAAGTTGGCAGCTCTGTCCGCAGACCGCTGCCACTACAAGCGAAAACCGCAGGCCAAGCAAACGCAGAAGCCGAGGCTAAGACCAACACAAAACGAGTGCCAGTGTGTTAGTGTATATATCCTGTATGTATGTTTGGGTGAGTGTATGTGTATGTGTATGTGTGAGTGCTTGTGACATGGCAGCATATTCGCACTTCAAGATGGCTTCGATATTTCTTAGTCAACAAAATGGCGATTGCAAAATTGTCGTCCTTGCTGCGCAACGCAGCGTTAAGAAATTACTTTACTTGGCCAGCGACACATTTTGTGGCACAGTACCGCCCTCTCCCCCCTCCCATCTACCCAGCTCCTACACTGCACTCCCACCCTTATCCCTTTGGGGAACTACTAGCCATACCAACACCCCCCAACATAGGGAAACACCCAAAGTTGACACAGTTTACTTTGTTGCCACATTTATATAGCTTGGCTGGCAGCTTTTATGGCACTTTGGCTTTTGTCTTGAGTCTTGCAGCAAGTCGACTCAAGTCACATCGGGTTGAGTCGAGTCGAGTCAAGACAAGTCGAGTTGAGTTGAGTCGCGTAGAGTTTGAGCCAAGTCAACGGAAATGGCGGCCGTCGTAATTCTCAATTTGCCAAGGCGACAATTTAATGGGTTTTCAGGTGTGTGTGCGTGTGTGTGAGTAAGTGTGTGTGTGAAATTGAATTGAAATTGCAGAAAATGACATTAAAAATTAATTAAATTGATTGCAACGCACAGCCGGCAACTGTCACATCCAGCAAACGGCAGCTAATAAGAGAAAAGAAAAATCTCAAGAGGCGGAAAAAAAAAAAAAGAAATGCATTAATTTACTTCTTTTCCGCCTAGATAGCGCCTAAGGAAAACCCTTTTTAAAACAAAAATAAACTTTTTTTTTGTATAATTAGTAATTAATAAAAGTTTTTATTCCCTGTTTAGCATTACAATCGTTAGACATGTTTCATTATTTTTTTAAGTTTTCTTTAGTTTTCTTTTGCTATAAGGGTATTCAAAGTTCAGCAAGTTGTTGGCTCGGAAAGTTGTCTTAACTGTTTTTGTTTGCATTTGCAATTCCATTTAATTGCCAGTGCCATGCCCTCGACAGTCAAGTAACGTCTGTCGGCTTTGATTGCCTGACTTATGGCAGCCATTTAATTGGTTGCCTGCCACGTCAAAGACAGTCCAAATGAAGAAATATTATGTGGCAATTCCCCCCATATTCCCCAATTCACTCCCCACCCACTCACTCCACATTCAATGTTGCAAATCAATTTGCTTTTGGTTGAGTTTTTGCTACCTGCCTGCAGCTCTCATGCACATTTGTTTGTACATAAAAGCATAGGGAAAACTTTCGCTTACTTATGTTCTAGCCAAAAAGTAGTACGATAAGTTGGCCCAAGAGTTTTCCCCACAGTCGTCGTTTTTGTTAAACTGTTGGAATTGGCAATCGAAATGTGAGCAACTGGCAACTTTAGCCAAATATGTGAAACATTTGCTGTCAAGCGGTTGCGGTGCAAGTTTTGACAAGTTTTCTTTACTACTTGTTTTTTTTTTTTTTGTTAACTAGCAGACTAGTGCCAAGAGTCTAACTGACCAATTTGTGCCTGTAGCTGACAACAAACTCTGAGTGAAATAGGCAGTTTAAAAGATGTACAAAAGATAGTTTAACTAACACAACTGACGTTTCGCCAGGCAAACAATCTAAGCCACAAAGCTCATCAAGCTGGACAGGCCAGAATCCTTGAAGACCGCAAGAAAAGGCGTAAGAAAATTTCATAATTACAAAATTTGTTTACGTCTTTTGTAAACAACAGCAATGGATAAAATAAAATAATGAAATGGCGTCACTTGCAGACACACTCACACACACATCATGCAGAACAACAACAACAACAGAACATCAGCAAGACAAACACAACACAAAGTAAGTAGAAAATCAACCCTTCACCTTGTCACGTTGATCAAGCAGCATTTTTATAGAGTTGACATGTCCATTGACAACGTTGTTTACGTCTCGTCAACAGCAACGTAATTGTTCATGTTGTTGCAGTTCGTGTTTCTGCTGCTTTAATTAAATTTTTAAATAATTTTTTATCGCTTGCTTATCGCTGCATGTCTGTATTTTTTGAGTTATATGACAATATGTACGTAAATTGAAATTGTATTAAAAAATAAGAAAGCATAAATATTTTGATACACCACAAAATTGATACCCTTGCAGAATACAATAAGCAGTTTGCGATTTTTTGTGTGTGTTTGGAGTATTGGGTTGGGGTTGCTTAATGGAGAGAAAACTGATTAAACCCGAATATTTTGAACTGTTCGGTCCTAATACATATAGTATTACTATTCAAAAGAATTTTTCTGCGCAAATTTACAAATATTTTTACCCTGTAGAAGAGTATAAAAAGCTGCTAGCTGAGATAAAAATCGTGATTTTTACTTGCTTGCATAATAACAGACTTTTTAATTGCCAGAGCAGAAAACTGTCTCCGCTCCGACCACGACATTATCATAATGAGTTGGCGAAAATAAAAAAAAGAAAAACTGCACAATCGAATATTGTAAAATATATTGCGTTTACGACACTTGAACCGTGAACTGCAGCGTCAGCGGCGCAACTCAAGTCACGACCTCGACTTTGCGGTTTGGGCTGCAGTTGAACAACCAAAGTTATTGGTTCAACCTATTAGAGTGAACCCAAATCAAAAAAAAAAGAAATTTCATATAAAATTCACATCATTTTTTAATATTAAATAAAATATTATAAAATAATATTTTTCTACCAACATAAATTATGTGGCTTGAAGCTTTAATGAAAAGACATATGCTTTTGTTTTACGAGTCTTGCTTGCTGCACTGTTGCACAATTGTAGTTGACTTGCAACTTTTTGGGGTCATTTCAATTGCTTGTTTCCTCATTTTTATTGAAACTGAAGTCGGCTGAGAGGCAGAAGATAGAGACAGAGGCAGAGCGAGACGGAGACAAAGGACACTGCCACAGCAACGCGTTATTTATGTGGCCATATAATATAGTATGGTCAGGACATATATAAAAATGAGTTGGGTCGTGGGTGGGGAGTGGTAGGTTATCGGCTGATGGAGAGCGCTTGCTTCACATAATTATGCGCATTTTTTGTAATTAAATATTCCTTGTAATTTGCATGCGTGGCAGCGATGGCAGCGCCTGCATACATTTATTATATGCTTGCCGCGGCAGACTCCGACGCCGCCTCTTTTGTTGTCAATTTTAAAGGTAATTGAAAAATACAATAAAGCGGTTTTAATAATTATAGGCAACGGGCCGCATTGTATGGCCATGGCTATGGCTATGGCATTTAACAATCCCTGGCATGTGCTTAACGCGAGCTTAAAGCGCTCGACAATAAACAGAATCTGTGCTCTCGCAGTTTGCAGTTCACAGCTTCTGGCTTCTGGCTCCTGGCTCGTGGCTCTTGAAGCTTGAATCTTTTGGGTAGAAAAATAAAGTTGGTACAGCAACTTTTAGCCAAAGCAAAGAATAACATTTTTGTTTTTTTCAATTTCCGGCTTAAGACAAACAAATGTACACTCACTCTCTCTTTATCGCTCTCTCTTTCGCTCTTTTGCTCTCTATCTGTCAGTTTTACCCGCAGCACAGGCAGCGGAAGTTGCTGCTGCTTGTTTAAAAATAAAGAGCACAAAAAAAAAAAAGAGCAATTTTTTTATATTTTTTATTTACACCGGATATTAATTTTATAGCAGTTGGCAGAAGAAGCGTGTCACAGAAAACTTGACAAAGCTTTGCGGGCTTTTGATCTTTATGGCACACACACATGAGTTTTCTTGCAATAATTTCAGATTCACGCTTCCGCTTGTCCAGCTGTCCACATGTGTGTGTGTGTGTGTGTGTGTGTGTGTGTGTATGGGAAAAATACATAGCTAATAACGTATACAACTTCCGGAAGCGGAAGCGTGCAAGTGAGCGGCCATTTTGTTCGATGTATGTGACATTTTGATATGCTAAAAGCCAAATGTCTTGTCATTGCAAAAACTTCAAGAACCCTAGCACCCCAGTACCCCACTACAGGTAAAATTCAGATCGGTTCTCCGCATAACCCAAAGCAACTGGGCGAAACGCATCAGTAAACACCTCAAGCGACTTTTATGTACATTTTTCCTTTTATGTCTCGTCAGCATAAAAAATGCATGCACAACCATCCAGGGGTAAACAAACAAACAAGACGCCCCGTTGGTGTCAACCAACGCGCAACGCTTTGTGTGTATGTGTATTGTCCCCTCCCACTCAAACGCCCCAAACCCCACAACGCCCCCGTCACCTTTGACTTTATATGCCACCAATCTCTGTCCCCAGTCCACCATTATATGCCCTACTCTGTGCGCTTGACAGCAACGCAAATAAACAACAGGTTGATCTCGAAATTTATTTAGAAAACAGCAAAAAAATATATATGTGATAAATCTGTCAACACGAATACAATATGCTCTCTAAGAAAAACTATACATATACTATATAAAATTCTGGGAAATTTCTATAAAAACATAGGCACAATCTTAGTGCTATTTTTAATTTAAAACTTTTAATCCATCCATTCTGTTCTTATATTTCCCCATAAAACTTTTCATAGCTAATACTCCTTTAATTTAGTGAGTGTATCTATAATGCATCTAATGCATGCAATGCATTTTAGCTGCTGCTGAAAACAATCTTCTTCCTTCTGCATATCTTTCCCTTTTTGTTTTGCAATATCTTCTTTTTGTGTTCTCTGTTTATAGAGGGGTTGCTTTGGCCTTTGTGTTTGCTATGGCACTGCATCAGCAAACCAACAGCCCATGCTGCATTTAATGTGCTTATGAAAAACAGCAAGATTTCCACATATTTTATGTAAAATGCAGTTGCCCATGCCATCAAAATTGCATGTTAAACGAGAACTTATGCAGCAAACTTGCTAAATCAAATTTATTAACAAAATATCAACTATTGGACTTGTGCTGTGACTTTTGCTTTGTCAATCAACTAAAGTTGGTAATAAATAAATCAAATTGTTTCACAATTAAATCATATCAAAAACTACTTAATTTTGATAAATCTACCAAAGGTTTAACACTGCGAAAGTTGACAAATTTAATTTTTTTTATTTGTTTTTTGTTTAACAAACAAATAGCCTATTTGTGAGATGTTTTTCGCCATAGCTAATGACTTGCGCGGGAGAAAAAATCAAAATAACATTAAACTAATTATGTCGAATTTTTCAACCAACCAATGCAGTTTCAGCTTATTTGCAAAATTAATTAAACTAAATTAAGTTTGACAGCATTTACAGTATATACATAAAAAATAAATAATTATATATGCATACAAAAAATGCAAACCGACTCACTTTTACGATATTAAATTAAATTAACAACTTGTATGACAAAATGTGAAGGAAAGAGACGGCACGAGAGTGAGTGAGTGAAAGAGATGCGGAAAAAAATATATATTAAATTACTTATTTATCATTTTGCATCAATTTGTAAAATTTACTCATTAATTTAATTAAAACCAATTAAATGAAATTGTCACTGTCATTTGGGCATCGATTTTCAGGGACTTGCCTGGCTTTTTTGCCGAATGCGGTTTTACTGGTTTTGGTTTTGGCCGTTTTTCGCCCACTACCTCTTTACTTGTCTCTCTCTTGCCCACCCACTCATTCTCTCTCTCTCTCTCTCTCTCTCTGTGTGCTTCACTGCCTCGCTTATGATTAAATGTAAAACTGAATCTCGCTGCCGCCTTGACAATTACATATTTCACAATGTACAAATTGCAAACGACTGTTGTTGCGGTAATTTAATAACTTTGCATTTAATGAAGCGACAGCTGAGGCTCGAGCACTCCACTCTACTCGGCCGCGGCGTGTCACGGATTATCGAGCTATTTTGTTCATTATTTATGACAATTTGCCCATATACCCATTTGCCATTTTATTATATCCTCATCTGCATTTGCACAAGTACTTGCAAAAAAAAACAAAAAAAATAAGAATTGAATTATTCGCACATTGACATGTTTCACGTTGCGCATACGCAGCGTTGCATTGCGTCGCTTAAAACAGGCCTGCTTTCTTTGCATGCATTCGGAAATTTACACTCAATTAAAGTTTATTACATTGCCAGTGTGATTAAGGCAAGTAATAAACTTTAACAATTTAATAAACTATTTTAATATTTTCACGTGCTGCATTTGCCGAAACTTCAATACTAAACTGCTGTTGCCTTAAAGGGGCTCTTTCATTGAGACGATGCTTATAGATAACGTAAAGCGCAGCACATGACATTTAACAAGGCACAAGCCATTAACTTTTCACACTAGCCTGCCTTGTTTGCCACGCCCACTTGTCAGTTGACATGCATAAATTTTATAGCAAACTCAAAGCTGTCAGTGCAAAAGCGTTCATATGAAAAATTGCCAATGTCTTGAAGCTGGAAGGGCTAAAATGTGTATGTATGAGTAGTTGTTGTTGCTGCTGCTGTTGCTGCTGTTGTTGACTTGGGTCAGTTCGAGTGGCTGCGAAACGAAAAATCAAAACTAATCAAAGGCTCTCACAGTTGTCAGATGGGGCTTAGGGGCCCTCAGGAAATTGGCGCAACAACGGCAAACAACATTTCCATTTGAACACATAAATTTTCGCAACAAATTCAATTTCCTCTTTGATTTTAGCAAACGAGCAGAAGCAATAGAAGCAGCAGCAGCAACAGCAGCAGCAAAGGCAACGGCAACGGCAATGGCAAATAAAATAAATAACTTCCCGGGAGCGCAACAGTTGCCTAACAAAAACGGAAGCGGAAATGCAGCACACACTCGTTGCTGTGAGTGTGTTTATGTGTTTGTGTGTGTGTGTAAGAACAAATAGCAAATAAGTGCAAAGCAACCAATTGATAAAGTAAAAAACACTTGAAACTGCAGCCACAGCGCATGTAACAAAGGCCGATGAGTGTGTGTCGAGTGTTGAAACCAACAACAACAACAACAATAGCAATAACAGCAACAGCAACAACAACAACAGCAGCAACAACAACAACAACAATGAGGCAACCACTTCATAAATAATTCATTTCCCGCCTGCTACGCTAACTTCAACAGCCAGCCTCCTATACTTTGTGTTTTTTTTTTTTTATACTCTCAACATTCTTGTGCGGCGTATGTGGCGTATGCGCAACATATGCAGCCGTCCAGAGAGTGCGAGATTTAGGAAGGGGGAGGGCAGGGGTAAAACGTCGCTGCCGCAGACGCCAAACTAACGTGAAATAGACACGAACAAAGGCTTTTCATGCCACTGCAAGCATAAAATTGCTTTTTTGCAACAAATATCCCGGCCGAGTCGAGTCGAGCTTAGTTTTGTAGACTGGAATTGGAGTCATAGTCTGAGTTGAGTCGATACCGAGAGGTCTACACAGTACTTCTCTTTCCACTCTCCCCCCTTTTCGTATTTGGCTCGTGCTCTCTGTGTTGTTTGTCTATGAGCCAGTTCTGGTTCTGGGTCTCGTTCTTCGCTCTATTTGTTTGCAATTGCATGCGTATTTGATTCAATTTCTGCAATTTATTTGCAATTTGGCGACGGCGCCTTCTTTGCTTTTTATCTCTTTGATGATTGAAAGCACACGTTTCGTCAGCAGCAGCAGCAGCAAACACACTGCCAATATCACTTACCACCAATGCCAGTGGCAATGGCAGTGGCAGTGGCAACGTCTGTGGCAGCCACAATTCAGGCAGTCTATTAAATTTTTAAATGTATCCAACTACGGTTCATGCAACATATACATACATATACTACATAGTATTCATGCCACATTGTTTGTATGTTGTCAGCCATCCGAAATGCATAAATTTAACACCTAGTAAGCAATTCACAGAACTAAGCATACACAGACACACACATACATGTAGTAAGTGTGTGCAACACACACACACACAATGTGCAACACCCAAACATCCGTTTCCGGCCGCATCCGCTTTGGCGGTGCGTCGGCCATTTGTTTTGAAAGCGGCAACCGCTGCCAGAGTTGCAACACTCTCTGCATATATTAAATGCCGCTAAAGCAACACATAGCTTGTATTATAATTAAATGCATTGCCCCCCACTCACCACCGCTATTTCCACCTTCACACAAGTAGTGCTTTCAAAGGAACTTGGACACATAGTGAGCAATTCATTAGACCAAATATCTTAGGTGATAGAGCTAAACAAATGAGCAATGCAGTGAGAACAACTGCAACTACTTGCCATACTCACTTATTCTATAAACAGCTAATATATGTAAATATTATATTAATTTAAGTATACATCAATTTAAATATATTCGCAACAGGTGATATACACCTAGAAGACAAAAACAAAAATGTAATTCTGTTTGCATTTCTTTTAGGAATACTATTTGCGAGATAATATACATTCAATTCTACATTTTATCATACTTTATAATCCTCAAAACATATAAAATTGATAGACAAGTTCAAAAATTTACTTTTAGCAATGAAAATTACTAATTAGTTGTGATTTTCCCGTATGATATGAATAAAAATTATTTCTTAATTCATTAAAATTCTTATATTTTTCAATTACTTTATAAGCTACGCTTTTCTGGGATCCAAATCAGTTTCCATTATTTGAATTTTTTACTTTTCTATATATACTTTAAGCAAATTTCCTATTTAAAACTATTTTAACACATTATTTTCAGCAAATTATTTCAAATATACTATTTATTATCTTAAGATTTCTTCTGAAATTAAATCTTCATCGCTATTCATTACAATTCAATTTCTATCTCACTAACTTTAAAACTAAACCCCCAAATTCAGCTTCGATTTCTAAAAAGTTAATAACATTTAAACTTTACGTAATAAAACTGACTCTTATTAAGTTGCAGTAACGATTTCAGTTGCTTAGAAAGGCGCCACACAATCGACACATTGACCGGAACTAAGGCGGCCTTAAAAGAGCGATGTGAACATGGATGAGCTGCTTTGTGGAGCCAGACAGTCAGACAACCAAACAGGCAGACAACTAGACAACCAGGCAGGAGACGCCACAGAAAGGAGTAAACAAATACCAAATGACAGCAACAGCAGTGAGAACAACAACAAAAACAACAAAAGCAAATACTATGATAATGAAGGCATTCATTATTATTCCGATTACTGTCTCTGGCTTGAATGTTGCCTGCGGCGGTTGCTGCTGCCGCTCCTGCTGCTGCTGCTGCTGCTGCTGTGGCTGCTGTTGCTGCAGCAATTGCTGCTGTTTTTGTTGCAAGCTGTTGGCGCCAAAGAAGCGATTAAATGGAATTGTGTCACAAACAAAACTCAAAACTGCATTCAGCACGAAATTTATTCATATGTTTTTCTACACTGTTAGAAAAGAGACGAGATTTTTAGAGAACAAATAGTAATTGTGATAATTTAACAACTAAAAAGATTTAGCCAAGTCTTTATTATAATTATATAAAACAAAATGTAAATAACTTCCCTTTATTTTTATCAGTGTATTTGTGTGCGCATACATATATATGCGGGTGAATGGATCTACAAAGATTTCAAGTTCTATTCTAGTATATTTTGGTTGTTCTTTGCTAGTTGCTGTTGTTGTTGTTGTTGTTGCTGTTGCTGTTGCTGTTGTTGGTCAATTTAAATGCAAACGTAAAAATAATGCAGCAATTGCAGCTAAAATTGCAATTGCGCTCTCTCTCTCTCGTTCGTCAGTCACTGAGTGCCACATGTGGCACAGGCAGTCTAATTCATGTCCTTCCTGACACTTCAGGCAACCCTCCATAGCCCCTCCCTGCTTTCATCTATGCCCCACAAACTGACGCATAAATTGTTGCTACCCAATTACGAGCACTAACAATGGACGCACACCTCTCACTCTGCCACACTCGCTCTCTCTCTCTGCCCCTTTTGTAGTCGACGTTCCGCTTGACTGCAATTCTGGCGGCGTTGACCATTGTCTAAGCTGTTGTTGTTGTTGCCAATTTTAGGCCAAAATGTTATCATGTCACTCGCAGTCGTCGTTGCCTGCAATAGCAACAGTCGTTCCACCCCTTGTCAACCCCTTTTGGCCCACGATTTGAGTGCGAATTTGCGTAAATATAATTTATTTACGCACTAGCACGGACCAGTCTCTAACTCTGGCTAAGTTCCGTTCAGTTCTCCATTTACTCACTCACGCACAGAGACATTCCTGATTACATAAGCCTAACCAACACCTACACCTTCACCTACACCTACAGCTAAACCAAACACTCACATGCAGTTTACGTTGCTGTCCGGCATTGGGCGTGACATTTAAGGCTTTAAAAATAGCCGGACTCTGTCAGTGCCAAGCCGGAACGTTTAATTAGAATGCGGCCGTAGTATGAAACTGTCTCAAAATGTGCCGGCTAAAATGGCAAATGACTATGGCTTGATTGCGGTCAGTCAACTGGAGATGTACAGCAGCGAAAATGTTACCAAAAAAAAAAAAAAACAACTGATGAGCTAGCAAGAAAGTGGTGTTTAATAAATATTAAATTTTTAATACTTTCTCTTATACTTATTGCAAATACTCTGCATTGAATTCAACAGATATCGCTTGGCAATTATGTTATTATTATTATTATTATGCAACCAATCGAGAATTAGCTGTTTGCGTCATAATTGGTAATTCATAACCCGCAAAATCATCTCAACGCAACTTCAATCAAAAATCAAAGCAATGTCAGAAAACATCACAACGATTGTGAAGTGAGTGAAGTCCACCAGTAGCGGATATCAATGTTGATGCCACAAATCCGCCAGGGTTGTAGCCTCACGGCTTAAGCGACCCCTTGGGGTAGATGGTTGGAGGTGGGGGTGCGGATGTATGAGACAGGCACGGACACGCAAGGATGTGCCAATTGGCAATTGCAATTGCAAAAGCATTTCCTTTCCACGTGTATTAACATAATCAAATTGGATTTGTGCACAGGATAATGATGAGCTTCATTATTGGTTGTGTTGCTTTGCGCAGTTTTTATACCCAACAAACAGAACAAGCGGGTATATCGTTTATTAAATTTTTAAATGTAATTTAATGAATGTTTTTATGTAACAATACATATTAATAATGCGGAAGAAATGTATATACAGAAACTGTTTTCTAGTTTGAAAAGCTAAGGAGCTAAGCATAGGAGGGTTAAATATTTTAATATATAAAATATTACAAGTCAATTAACCTAATGTATATGAAGTTTAAAATTATAGACTGAAAGACTAAAGAAAATTTAGAAAATCATTGGAAAAATGTCAGCGTCAAATATGTTATTTTACAAAGATTCAAACATATTCGAGAAAATTTTTATAAGCTTTTCGGTAAAATAAACAGTATTTTTAATATATTTTAATTTGTTAAAATATTATTTATTATTATTATATTATTATTATTATTATTATTATTATTATTATTATTGTTAGTATTAGTATTATTATTATTATTATTAAAAATAATTAAATTATCATTATTATAGAAACTGTTTAAATTTTTCAAAATTAAATTAAATTTAGCACTCTTTGCTATCCCCTTTCAATCTATAAAGCTTTTAGTAGCACTTGTAATGCAGTAGATACAGCATATCTTCTAGTTAAGCAATTGAACCTCATAGCTACTGCACTGCATGTGTGTATGATTGTGTATGTGTATGTGCGTTAGATTTTGAGAGGAACTTCAGCTCATGTCCTTTTTGTCGTTTTCGTTGACGCTGCCTGTTGGCTGCTGGCTGCCGTTGTTGTCGTCGTCGTTCTTGTCAGCGTTGTTGCTTATTATAAATTATAATGAATTTTCCACTGCCAGCCACTTGTTGTCAGCGGCAACCAGTCGGCAGCATTTCGGGGTCGGCAACATAGAAGCAACTCATCTGATGCTGATGCTGCTGCTGCTGCTGTTTATTCCGCTGGAAAATTAACGCATATGAAGTCGCTTCACTGAACGTTCGGCATAATCGAAGCACTTGGCTTCGAATTTTGTTGTTATACCTGTCAGACAGCTTATAAACCTGTCTCGGCATGTGTCGCCATCATCATTTGCCAGTTTGCCAGTTGCGATTTGGCAAGGACTCGTTTTACAGTTATCCATACACCCCCTAAAACGAAGCACTCTTCGAGCTTGCGGCAACAAATTTGGCGCTTATTATGTAAATTTCTTTTGGTGCGCTCCAAAAATGATAGCCCCAAGCGGTGAGCGTCTACAATTAAAATTTAAATCAAATGCGAGAGCTTTCAGTTTACACCGGGCTCCTTCTAATTTAATTGAGCCAACAATGAAGCAAAGTAACCAGTCACAGGCAACTTGGCTAACTGACAGCCCACGGCCATAATGGCACTTCCACTTGGAGTCGCTTATTTTATACTCGCATTTTCTTTGTTTTATTTTTTTGGAGTTGAAGTTGCCTCTCCGCAACAATTAACTAGCAATTTTCAAATAAGCGTTTTTCATAATTGAGCTGGCTGTTATACCCTCTCCATCTCTCCACCACTCACTCTCTTTCTCTCTCTCTCTCAGTCTCCACAAAGTGGGAGTTTAATGAAAAGAGCTGCAGAGAATAACCGCAGAAAAGATTTTCAATTGGCATCGTCATCGTTGAGCAGAGGTAGTCGCAGCTGCATTATTATTATCGTTATCATTATCATTATCATTATCATTGCCTTCATCAGCTGCCACATTATCGCTGACTGCCTGGTTTTTGCCAGTGAGCAAAGGGTACAGCAGAAGGAAGAGCAAGAGCTTGCAACATCAGCGCACTTGCCATTCGCTTTTGTTGCAAAGTCCTTTGCTGTCCATTGAAAACAGCAGTCACAGCATTGAGCAGAGCTGAAGGAGCAGGAGTAGCAGTAGTAGCAATTGCAATTGTTGCCAATGAGAAGTTGAATGGCCAAAGTCAAGTGGAAGTTGACTGCCAAATTGCTTGCCAGATAGATACCAGTATGCTCTATGATTAACTGACTTTGGCCAACATAAAACAGTTACCAATTGGCAGCCTAAAAGCTACAATTGGCCAGGCCTAAGCACAGTTTAAGCCCAACTTAAAGAGCCGTTTAAATGCAACAATTTCGGACAAAAGCCGCAGATCAAGGCAACTCTCACACTCACACACACGACACACGCACATGCAGCATTTACGGTTATGTGTCCCGTGGGCGCCAGATGCTCCAAAAAAAGAAGAAGAGCAAAACCCAGCCATAGCCCAACGGCGAATGAAGAGGAACAATGAGTATCTGTCTGTGTCTGTGGATGGGTAACTGCCAACACTTTAAGGCCGATAAAAGTCGAGTAAAAAGGGGCAAAGCAAAAAATATGTATATATATATATAAGTATTTGAAGCAGGCTCTCAATATATGCATGTGTATGTGTGTGTGTGTGTGTGTGTGTGTGTGTGTGTTGAAGCAGACACTTGAGGTAAGATATTAAAAATACATGAGCATGCAGCAGTGAGGAGCTAGAGGTATGGGAATTGAACGCTGGCTGACTGTCTACTTGAGTTACAAGTGGCTTATTTACCTTACGATAAGTGCAGCCCAGAGTGCCATGACTGCCAAACGAAGCACCTAACCCACAACCCACAAAACCCACACAACCCCTCACCTCTGCGTAATCATATTAATAATTATTTCGTGTATATGTCTACGGCAAAAGGCGCAAATGTTATTGTAACGACTCTCTCGAGTCTAATCAGCCTGAATGTGGCGTATTAAGCCTGAAATTTTCGTTTCTTTTAGTTATTACTGGTACTGACTTTCGATATTTGAATTACATGCGTAAGTAATTGCATATGTTGTCATTACATGCAAAGGATTTATCCTTAACCCTTGCCAGCAACAGCCAAACAGACAGCCAGATCATCATTCAATATCACGTCAATATGTCATTTGGCCAACAAGGAAGCTAACAAACCGACCAACCAACCAGCCAATGAGTGAAAGGGATAGCGCTATGACTGGTCATGGTCAGATTTCAAGCCTCGTTTTGCCATATGATTAAGTTTCTGTCTGTGGGTGGCCTATAAATCAGGTGAAATTTTCAATAAAATGATGTAAACCATGTTGACGAGCCCATTCTGTCCCCACTCTCTCCCTCTCTTTCTCTCTCTCCCTCTCTTGTGCGTTGGTCATGTGGCAGCTGCCATTGATGATTTATGTGACCTGGCACAATGATGATATCCAACAAATATGTGTATATACCAAAAGTTGCCAGTTTGAAGGCCTGTAAAAACACGTGTATACGTGTGTGTGTGTGTGTGGATATTGCCAGGCCTGATAACATTGCGTATACGTCATATTAATAAACAAGCACAGTGAAATAAAAACGACACACAATTTGTATTGGCGCATTCAATTAAAATGTCAGAGCAGCTGTAAAACAATTTGATTAACCTCACAAACCGGAAAAACTAATGGCAAAAAGTATGGATGGAAAAACGAGACACAGTCGAAATAAATTGATAAAGATAATTTCATATATTATGGTATAAAAAATGCATCTCAAACGAGAATCGAGTTTCATTTAGTGAATTATACATTTTTAACGATTTTATTCAGTGTGTGTGTAATATTTGATTTTTAAATTGTGTTCAAAAATACACATTTGTATATTTTTTTGAAAATTTATTTTAAATTATTATTATTCGGATTCTGTAAATATAGCATAAATTTTAGTAGAAACAATAATATTTGAAAGTCAAGTTTTAAAATTTAAAAGTTGTGTAACTAAGAATAGAATATGTTATATTAATGAAATTCTCAAAATTATTTCGGTCTTTCTTTCTGTTATTTAACTTTATCGCTTCAGCTTTAATAGTAAAATTTTAATACAATTTAATTATATTTTTTTGTAGTGATAATTTGCATTAAAATATTAGCCATCATTTCTTTTAAACAAGCAGTTCATCATATTTATATATATAATCTAGCCATTAGTATACAAGAAAAACATAAAAAACCTCAACATTCAGAGTTGTTTTTATCATAATTTGTAGCTCTTTGAATGCTTGGGAATTCTGTCAAATGTTGTCAAAGTCAAAGCAAAAAGAAAACGCTTATTTTGTTTTATTTCACAGAGCACATTTCAAAGAATAAAATCAACGCAAAGGGTTTCTATTTTCACGCTTCCCAACACTCCTAAGACACAGTTGCTAAGTAGTAAAGAATATGTATATGTGTGTGTGTGGAGATGGGGCATATAAAATAAGTAGCATGTGGCATGCCCCTGGCAACCGTTCTCATAAGCAAATAATTTGCTTTAAACATTTCGACATTCTGCTTACTTTTTTTTCTGTCTTGCACAGATTCATCTGCTTATTCATTTATTTTCTGTTATATTTTATTTTTGCGCTCATTTAACAACAAATTAATGAGATTTTTATGAAATGTCGAAACATCAAAAAGAATTCAGCGCTATGCAGCAGCAGCATATTAATCTGGCTTATTATGGGAGGGCCCAAAACTACCACAGGATGTGATTATGAAAGTACTCAGAAACATATATAGATAAGTGTTTATACATATGCTACATACTGTGTGCGTTTCAAGTTCCAACATAGGAGGTCGCTGACTTTTGCAGATTGAATGGCAAAATCAAGAAATAGAGATCTTTATTATATTATTATACTGTGTATTTTTGGGGTAGAGCATTTGACAGCTAACTCATAAAAATTATGCTTCAAACATTACACGAATTTCTGTTTAAAGTGTATACAAACTTCGACTACATTTGGAGAGTTCACTTAAGTCTATTTATTTTCTTGTTGTTTGGATTTTATGTAGAATGTCGTTGAAGCTACCACGGCATTGCATATTATCCTCAATTAGCGCGCATATTGTTTGCCTTTGTGGCTAAGAGCCACTTTTCAGTCTCTCTCTCTCTGTCTCTTTCTCTGTCTGTGTGTGTGTGCCCAATTATGTTTCTCTCTCCTTTCAATTGGCAACTCGGCTTAGGCTTAAGCACCTAAAGTTAGGCGCTTGCCACGAAATGCAAACTTTACATTTCGACTGTCAACCACCAGCCACTAACCATAAACCAAAGCTCTCTCTATCTATCTATATACATATTTCAATCTATCTCTCTCTCTCTCTCTCTCTCTGTCTCTCTTCCTATTTCTGCACCTCTCTCGCTCATCGTTTTGTCTATTGCTTGTTGTTGTTTTTATTTGTTATGCATTTTGCCCGGAAATTGGAGATAATAAGCATATTGTTGTGCGAAAACAATGGCCATGCTAATGATGTGCATTTGTATGAGCTCATCTCCTGCATATGTGACTATGTGCTACACACTCGTCTCTCTGTCTGTGTGTGTTTGTGTGAGTGTGTGTGCGATTATGCGCGTGTGTTAACTATCTTTAGGCAGCTTATGTCGAACTGCAGCTCTTAAAGCCGACTCCAAAAGCCTTTGCGGTATTATTGAATACCAAAGGTTCAAGATGCTTTCTCCTAAGTTGCAATTCATTAAATTCAGACAAAATAATTTTAAAAATCTTTATAAAATTATTCCAAAATTAGCGTTTTGATGAAATGAAGAAGAAATTTAAAGAATGTTTAATATAATACAGCTAATTTATTGTAATAAACATCTTCGCATACAACAAAAATATTTATTTTTTATTTTTATTGCTTCTAAATATGACATTTTCATAAATAAATATCATTTTAATTTTAATTTACTTATTGTTATACATTACGTTTGTAAAGCTTTATTAGACTTTTATAATAAGTTATCTGAATAAAACGATAAAATTTGAATAAATTCACCATTTAGTAATAGAATCCTTCACTGCTCTATGAATATTTTATAATTATTCTTTCCAGCATTCTTATCATCATTAAAATCTTGAAATTATTTAACATCTTATGTGTTAACTTTAAAGTTTTTCTTTTAATAAGTTTATCAAATACTAAAACCAAATGTAAATGTTCTAAAAGAAAGCGTTTCCTGCTATACCTATGCACTAACATAGAATCATATTGTCGTTTCCATCTCATTAAGTGCCCTGAGCCCCAAACAATTTATATACACTTACTGCAAAGCCCTCAACTTATTTGCACCAACACCATGCAGCAAACTAACCCTCAAGTCAAATTGCAGCCAACCAAAAGCTAAAGCAAACCACAAATACACACAGTCTTGGAGTCTCAGAGTCTTTTTCTTTTTTCTTTTTTTTGTGGTAATGCCAACCAGTTGCTTTCGCCTGACATCGTAATGCCAAGAACGCCTTTTTTGGCTGACTGCCAGGTCAGCAGCATTTGAAAATTGGTAGGCGTTGCCCAGCCGAACAAAAGGCATAAAACGAGTAAGAATCAAAAACAATTTGCAACTGCTGGGGCATGCGCCCAAATAAGTAGGCTATGAATTTTATTACACGAGTTGGTGCTTATGTTTTGCATTAGCTTGAGCCCTTTTGGGTGAGGCTTAGAGACAAAGTGCATTACAAGAGCAACTGTTATTATGCATTGAGGGCAAAGCCCAAAAACTGTATGAAAACAATGCTAAAGACGGAAGGAAGCACACGAAGAACTAATTGAATTAAAAGTAAATGCAACTTTTATCCTAAGCAATTACAGGCAAGTTTGGTAGGTAAAAAGGCAGGAAGCAAGGAAGCAAGCCAGGCAAAAGGAAGCGAAGGTTTCTCTCTGCTGTAGCAGCAGCAACAGCAGCAGTAGCAGCAACAAACATCAAGCCATAGAAATTCATTTTCATTTTCATTTCTATTTCATTACAATTTCATTTAAGTGAAGCTTAAAAGCGCACCAAATGGCTGCCAGCCGTGGCAATTATTTTTGTAGATTTTTGCTGCTGTTGTTGTTGTTATTGTTGTTGTTGTTGCCGACAAACAATGGCAAGTATAAGCCAAAAGCACCTGTAAAACAATGACCAAGGCAAGAAACAGCAACAGAAACAGCAACTAAGCAAATAGAACAGAGCCGTGCTCTGAGATTGAAAAACAAGTTAATAGCAATGGCTTTCTGTCCCGCTCTAACCAGTGCTCAGCTCGGCTGAAGTTGGCAAACAATAGGAATTTTCCAATTTTCACAAAATGCTTCTATTCTTTTTTGCGTAAACAAAATCAAGGTGAAGGCAGCTGCCAGGCAGAGCGGCAGACGGCAAAGCGTGTGTAGAGCGCTTAAGTGAAGTAATTAATTTAGTAAAAACATACACACACATACAAAGACGAAGCATAAAAGACACTCAAGACACGTTGCTCGTCTATGTGTGTGTGTGTGTGTGTGTGAGGGCCATAAATATAAAGTCAAACGTGTAGCATATTCAATATTTTATTAATTCGTGCAACGCGCGTGCCAATTGGTAGTCAGTCAGCCAAAGTTAACTGGCAAACGCCACTGGCAATTACTGGCCCCCACAGTGCACTCTAAAAGTTTACTTACGCATCTCTCAAGTCTCATGTGGCATTCACATTTTTAATTGTCTCTCTGTCTTACACTTCCCCTTCTCTCTCTCTCCCTGTATTACTACCGCGACCATCAATTTGTGCTCAAAGTCTTTGGGTCATAAAATTTCAATTGCTTTTTAATTTGCATAGACTTAAGTTCGCTGAGGCTTACCTCTACCAACAGCATCGCCGTTCTACTAATTACAAATTGTTAATGAATAGCCACCTGGCACTTACCTGCAAAGAAAGAGAAAGAACAAATAAGTTAGAGTGTGTGCGAGTGAAAAAGAGCGAAAGTTTCTGTGTTTTTGCATAATATGTACATAAATTTGCGTGCCAACTTTGATAATAATACAACGCGACTAATCTCAGAGGTAGGCTTTTAAATTAAAGTGTAAAAATATGTCTTTTAAAATAACAGTAATTAAAGTTAAATAAAATCTAACAAATACATATTTTACTTATCTATATTGTAGAATAAAATTAATTAAGATTAGTTTAATTCATAATTCAAGTTAAATTTGGGAGATTCATTTTGTTGAAATTTATTCTGGAAACTAACTTCTCTTCAAAACTTATTATACAAAACAACATTTCTTTTATTTACTACATTAATAAATTATCTTATTTTATATACATATCTAAAAATCTTATAATATATTTTAAAATTTGACATAATTCAATAAAATTTTGTAAATCTTTCAATTTTCTTGAGCAAAATTTCAGTAAAGTCCCAATAAAAATACACTTTCTACCGCAGCACTTAAAATCCTTTGCTGTAAAAGATTTTTTTCTGCAGTTTTCTTTGAATTTGTGCCTCTAAAAACTCACTTAAGACTATTGAATAACTTAAATAATTTTGCCAAAAATTTAAACAAATAAAGTTTCAATTATATTTCTCTCATTTTCTCTAACTAAATCTTTAGCAAAAATTATAGATTTGTGTTTGAATATATATAAAGCTTTTCAATTAGTTCAATAACCAATAAAGAGCACATTAAACTTTGTCTAGTCTGCAATTATCAATAAACTACTTTGGCTTAGTTCATTGAATTGGCAACTCAACTAAGTTGAGCCACTAAATAAGAGAGGAATAAAAAAAATACTTGTGCAAATTATACGCTGCATTGAGCAGGCTCAAGCACACACTCAGTGCACACACTCAACGCACACACACATACAGACGCTCACCTATTAGCAAGTAGACAAAATAAAAAGTTGTAGTTAATTTTGGGTTATGTGGTAAGATGGAAACCCAATCATATCACCACTTGCCTGCTTAATGTGCCATGCAGTAAATTTTCCCGCACAGTGCAAAAACCGCAGTGCGAAAAAATTTTTGTGTTGTTCCCCTCAGCCGCTGCCTGCTTCCCTGCTGTTCACATTCATATATTTTTGCCCTGACCTCGCCACACTGTGCGTGTTTTGCATGCATGCATCGACAAGCAACAACGTGTAGGCGGCTGCACAAAGCGTTGCAATTAACGTAGCTGCAACTCAGCCGAGCAGCAACCGCAGTGGCAACCATTGGCATTGGCTTAATTTCCATGGACTCTCGATTCAACTCAACTCGATTCGATTCGAGTCGACTCTACTCTGCTGGTCGTGTGCTGTTTATCTTCTTGTGTCTGTCTGTGTACGTTTGAATATTTCGGTTCGCACAAATTGAAAATACGCAGCGATGCACGACGCGCATTATTACGTATACGCAATGTGAGAGTTGGCCTGGTCAGTGCAATAATCCATAATAACAATGGCAACGTTCTCGCACTGTATTCCAGTTCCCCGATGCCTGTTGCCAGAAAAACAATAAGCAGCATTGATTGCAGTCTATTGGCTGACTCTGACTCTGGTTCTGACTCTGACTGTTTTGGTCTCTGGCTTGGTCTTTGCTCTGGTCTTTTTTGGTTGATTTTAATGCCATGCACGCGCAAGTGCACTTGACTTTTGTTTCATAAACAACAACAACAACAACAACAACAACAACATGCCACAGTGCCAAAGGCTTCATCAATTATACGCATTGTTCTCCACAGTCCACAAAAGCTAATTAATTAAGTGTCGACTTTCTTCTCTAGATATACACACATGCATTTGTATGTAGCTTAAACTGCACCTTGATACATTCAAGCTATAAGCTCAAATAATTGCATTGCATTTCAGCGTCCGTGCTAAACCGCTTAGCAAAACTATTTGCAGGCAATTATTTTCGCATTAAAATTCAAGCATACACACTCACATGCCAAACTATGCTACAAACTACAATCTGCAATTTACAATCTGGAAGCTTCAAGTTTATGTGCTAAAGATCAAGAGGCATTTCATAAAATTTACAAATTATTGGCTGAAAAATATTTCAACATTGTGAAACGGCTCGTTCTCGAGTGTTTAGCAACTCAACCAGGCACAAGTGGAATCCAAAAAGATGGCATGGGAGATATAAGGAGTTGGAATTAGATGTCGAAAGAGTTTGTAACAGAGAGAGAGGGAGTTCTGGAGTGGGTTGGCCGCCACAGAGCATAGTGCAAATAGCGTTTCATGTGCTCGAAATGTTAATATGCTGGAAATGATTCAACTTTTGTTAAAAATAATATGCAAAATGAGTTGGCAAAATAGTTAAGCAGCTTTCTGCTTGGTTGCTTTGCGGCTAAATCAAGTGTGCACAACAGTGTGTGTGTGAATGGGTGTGTGTGTACGTTTATGGAATTTAGTTTGCGGATTAAACGTGGATTGAGGACTGCTGATATGTAGCTAAAGCATATGTTGTCGGCACAAAATTAAGTAGTTATAGTAACAGAGCATAGTGCCGAATGCACAGAGAGAAATATCTCAAAGTAATTGAAGCTTCAGTTCAATTGAAAAGGTCTAAAATATACTGTAACATGTTTTTTTATTAAAAAAAAATATCACTGCATATTAGCACATAATTCATTGGATTCATTTTGAAATAATAAAATGCAATATTTCCAAAAAGCCTTTCCCTATCCTGAATTTATACTGAATTAAGTTACTTATTTCTGCTTCCTTTATGCAAATTAATCTCTTTTACTCAATTTTTTTTTGTTTTTTAATATTAACTATCTTATGTTTATTATCATACTTCAATTCTTAAGCAATTCATTTAGATTCTATTTGAATTATCTTCTGCTCAGTGTATTCTGTCGCTTACTTAGGCTGTCAGCTTTTACCCAGTCTCTTTTTATGATTTTTCCATACTTTTGCTGAAGTATTGCGTTAGCTTTTGGTCATAACACACACACACACACACATGGCCAAGTTAGTTGGGCAGGTAATCACTCATACCAGTTCACAAAAGGCATTGCACTCGAAATCTCACTTCAATTTGCCAGGCATTGCCTTGGTAACCGCAGCATTTCAATTGTAAAACCCCAGAAAAGTAAGTTTCAGCAGTAGCTGGAAAAGTTTTAGCCAATGCAGATGCAGCTGCTGCTGCTGCAGCCAGGCAAATACAAATATTTGGCCTTCGAGTTGAGCAGCTGCCCCCAAGAGCAGCTAAAAGTCCAAAGTCCAGGTGAAGTTCTAAAGGTACAAGCAACATGCTATATTTGAGCCGCAGGCGCATTTTTCACCAGAAGGCCAGAAGGAAGTGAGGGACTCGGGGGCAGTTGTAAAGTTGTAATGCTGTGGCAAGTGCACCGCAAAACATTTCACTGTGCTTTTGTTATTAAAAAATACCTAAAATTACCAAAGATAAATATTAATAACAAGCCGCAGCCGCAGTAATTGTAGCTGTTGTTGTTGGCCGCTGCTACTGTTGTTGTTGATGTTGCTTCGTGTTACCTGAGCTATGGTATTTTTTAATTTGCCTGTCGTGGCGCACGGAAGCAGCAACTCAAACAATTTGCGGTTTTCATTAAGTCAACTTTTTTCCATTTTTTTCTCAATTTTCATTTTTTTTTTAGTTAAGACGCCCGTTTGCAACACGCGCATTGAGAGTTTATTATATGAAATAACTTGCAAAGCGGCATGCCAGGACAGCTGTCATTAAATGCAGCAGCAGAAGGAGCAGCAGCAGAAGCAAAGCATCTGCTTGGCATCTGGCAGCTGTCTTTGCTTAACATTTGAATAAACCTGCGTCTCCAGCTTCAGACTCAGTTTCAGTTTTTGTGTGTGATGCATGTTGTCAAAAAATTACGAAAAAATAAATGAAGAAAATGAAAAAAAGTGCAGTGCAGGTCGAGTTTGTGGCAGTGCGTTTAATAGTTTCCATTTTGTTGAATTTCAGTGCGCTGCGGCTTTGACGTTGGCACTTCCGTTTCCGCTTGAATTATCGCGCAGCAGGCGGGTGGTCCCGGGAAATTGCATTAACTGTGCAAAAGTCGCCACTGCGCCCCCGTCACACTCCCCAGTTTATTTTCTACTGCTGTCTGCGTTTAATATGCAACTTTTCAGCACACACACACACACAACCAACTGCCTGTCTTGCGTCATTTTGAAATATTTGCGGCATCAAATGCAGTCGTCAACTTGATTAAATGTCATGCATAAAGCAACAGAAGCAACGCCAAGATGCAAATAGAGACCTAGGAGCCATAGCCATAGCTAGAGCTAGAGTCACAGGAAGCGGCAGTGGCAGTAGTAGACGTTGCCACCGACTGTGGCAAGCTAGAAAATTGAAAGGCGTTTCTATAGAATGAAAAGGCTTAGATGCAGCAGCAACAGCAACAGCAGCTGGAAAGGGACTACAACTCGCATTTCATACCTTACCACAAAAATATGCAGGAAAACATTTTTCTCAGATTTGTTACTGCAAATATACTTTATGGATTTAAGCTTTCTGTAGAATTCCTAGAACAATTTCTGAAGTATGGTAATGAAAAGGTGAAGCAAAGCTAACAAATGAACTCTGGAAAATACTGAAACAAATTTTAAGAAAAAAAACTACAGATAACAATTAAAATATATATTTAATTAATAATATTCTACAATTTATGCAACACAATATACGTTCATTAAATTTAATAGTAAGTACCCGAAAATAAATTTAAAATTTCAAGCAAATCAAAATAATTTTCGGCAAATAAAACCACAACAAAATGTTCAAATTTTCTTCTCGTACATATGTGGCACTTGTCAGCGACGTGTTGAGTTACCTTTAAAACACAAACATTTGCATAAGAAATACAAATTTGCATAGTTTATCCTACACAGAGCACACTCAGCATTTGAACGAGAGAGGGGAAAGGCGAAATAAGAGTGTGCTCAAAAAATTATTTAAATGAATTTGCATTTGTTGTTGAGTTATGCAAAATAAGAGGAAATATACTACAACGAAGGCGGGTGGAGAGGTGTGTGTAGAGCGATAGCTGTAAATTAATTAAATTTGTTTAAGCTTCTACTCGCACTGAATATTACACATACGCTCCGTTGGCTGAGAAAGTCATCAAGTGTTTTCTTGCTACCACCGAGAAATAATCATTGCTTTAATTTCTTTTGACACAAGCACTCACACACACACACACACACACACACACACAGACAGACAGACACACATACACTCAAACAATTCTCGAATATACTTGTAAATTAAATCAATTTATTTGCAATTCCTTGGCCAGGAGAGTCTTTTACTCATTTGCCATTTGCTTTCAGCTTTCAGCTTTGGCGCACAAAAATATGCAGCAATTTATTTTCAGAAAACCCAAGTGACGACTTCTAGTCTACTCGTTCCCGTTTTGCCCTCCCCCTCTATTCCCTTTTTCCGCAATTCATGTTTTCTGTGCATTTGATTGAAAATGCGTATTACTTATGTATATACCAAGTATTTGTATGTTCAGCAGTATAGCATAGTATAGTATAGTAAAGTATAGTATAGTATATATAGGGCGAGTGGCAAATCTAAAATCAAATCAAATCAATTTTCTCAAATGTTACTTGGCAGTCACTGCCAGCCGCAGCTATCCAGCGCATCCTCTGACTTTGACGTTACTTTCCTTACAATCATTCCCTCTCTTCCTCTCTTGCTTTCTCTCTCTGTCTGCCTCTCCCACCACTTTCTATCTCTATGTCAGCCTCTTAACCTGACCTGCTATATCCTACTCAGCCTGCTTCAACTGCCAACTCTGATTGATCGAATTTAAATTTTTGTGGCACATTTCAGTCGGGTTAGTCAATAAATGTAAATCGCTGACGGCCTGCCTTTAATTACACCACTCTTTTTGCCAGTGTACAAGTGAAAATCGCTGTTTCGACATCTGATGAGACTCAATACTAGTCTGAGGCAATTAAATTATGGAAAATGTGCATATTGTAGGCATTTTTTTTTAAATACACAAAGGCAGTCAGATAACTTAATGAAGTTTTATTTAATTATATTAAGACATTTAATTTCTTGTAAGCTGCATTGTTTGTAGGCCAACTTAATAAAGTTTTTAAATTCTTAGACTTAAACAAATTCGATTATTATTCATAGAACTTTGCAGACTACTGCTTTTAGTAAAAGATTTACTTTCTTGTTGTACAAAACTAAACAATTTGAACGTAATTGATTTACAAATATCTATATAATTATTGGCAAACAATTAGCTGTTTAACTAAAAACAAAGTGATATAGATCCCAGCTGAAGAAAGACTCTTTCTTCTGTTCTAAGTCTTTAACGGCATCTAACAAAATGTCTTCAACCAACTACAGCACTTGTCGTTTGAAGAGGGCAACTTAAAAAGTTTCGACAACCAGTCCGTCGTCAGTCAGTCAGTCACCATGCGTGCCACTCGAAACCACAGAGACACACACACACACCAACATACTACTTACTAATACAGACAGACACAAAGGGCAACAAGCCGCAAAAATGTTTGAAATTTTACAAATTGCAATTTCATTGAGAGGCAACCGACAAAATATGAAGCAAAACTTGTGACTCTATTTGAATCGTTTTTGTCAGAGCTGAAAGATATATGTACATATATATGTAAGAGAGTGTGTATTTGCGTGTGCACAACCAACCAGACATAATTAGCTAAAGAATTTTCTCATCAAATGTGCAAAATGGTTGAACAACGAGCGGCAGTTTGGCTAAAAAGGAAAACAGAGAGAGAGAGAAAGAGGGAGAGTAACAGAGTCGAAGAGTGAGAGAGGCAATAAAAATTCATGGCAAACGCGTAGACAACCGAAAAGCGCAAAGAAGTACTCGCAAACGAAAACGAAAAGTTGCCCAGTAAAAGAGAAAATAACAAAAATCAAGAAAAAATGTTACAAAAAAATACAAGAAAAAAATAAAAAATAAAAGACGATGAGAGAAACTTTTTTTTTATGATTTCAATAAAGTTGTTAACTTTATTAAAATTTTGTGCTCAGCTAAAAAGTTGGCAAGAGCCAGTCGAGCATAGAATTACTATGAAATACTTTTGCCAAAGCAACCAACGACGATGCCCATAAATTGACAATTTAAGTTCGTTCGTTGAGTGAGTCGAGTTGAGTCGAGTCGAGTCAAGTAACTAAAAATGCAAAAATAAAAATACCAAATGCAAAAAATGAAAGCAAAAAAAAAGTACATGGAAAACCATCATTCGTTGAAAACGCGCATCAATGAAGCATAAATGCATTGTGCCAAAGGCAAGTCTAACTAATAAATGTTAAGCCGTTAGCTCTTGGCCGTTGGCTCTTTAGCCCCAGCTGCTGCCTTGGCCAGAACTTGTAGAAAAATGGGGTTTGCTCTCGCTTTGGACCATCATCGTTACACGCTAAATTACACGCCAAATTGCGCACGGCTTGCCTTATTGATTCGAAAAATCCAAATCCAAGTCTCAAAAAAAAAAAAAAAAAAAAACTCCAAGCAAAGTACACTGAAATATCCTTGAGTTGTAGTGCAATTTCTGTGCTGTTGCCACTTGTGCCATAAACAAATCAAATATTTCTTTTCATATTTTACGCACAACTGCATCAAGCAGCCAAAGCAGCATGAACATTTTTGTGTTGCATGCAACACAGAGCGCAACTCTTTTCCACACTCCCTTTGGCAAGGTTTACTCTAGGTGTATCGTTGTATCGTTGTAGTTGCAAATCGCTCACGTATTTAACAAAATGCATAGTTAAAGTCCAATGCCTGCCAATTTGTATTGGCATTTTTCATGTTTTCCCTGTTTCCCATTTCCCTTTTCCATTTCCCATTCCATGTTCTGCTTTATGGCAAAAACTCTCATAAATTCATCACTAAATCTGATGGCTGATGGCCTCGGCATAAGCAGAGTGGATCGCAGTTTCACGGCTCAATGACCAGCAGATTTATTGAGCACCCCTCGTTTGATTCAAGCTGTTTGTAAACGAAAATCGAAATCACAGTCAAAGCAGCAATGATAAAGTGCTACAGTGAAATTTAAACTGCAGATGGTCTAATAACATACAAGTTGTAGAGCAAATTATGCATAATTAAACATTCGAAATTAATACATGTTTAACAACTCTATTCAAAAAGAGAAGAGTTTAGCATCAGCAGCAGCAGCAGAAGCATACACATTCCAAGAACTAATTTTGTTAGGAATTTGTATGTTTTTACTCCAATAGATTGGTATTTCTATCTACATAGTTAGTTGGCGGCAAGCCATCTATGCCACATAATTAAAAACTCAACTTTATCAGTGGATAAACAAACAACAACAACAACAACAACAACAGCAACGAAACCTGTATAAAAGGCGAATTGGCAGTGCAAAACATGGCTAATACTGAGGCAAACAACTAAACAAAAAAACAAGGTAAATAAAGGTAAAAATTATGAAGCACTTCATATTGCTGTTTTCAGAAAAAGAGAATCAAACTCAAACCAAAAACCAAAGTCTGGGGTGCGGGCAATCAACACAAAACGACCTCGTCAACAACTCAGCTCAAGAGCAGAAATATCAAAAAGTACAAAAAAAAAACAAGAAAGAAAGCAAAAAAAAAGCTATACGAAAAAATATGCGAACCAACCTCGGAGGTAGCAGCATCATCACCCATGGCAACTTTGTTTGCTGGCAGAGCATAGTTTGGGAAAAAGTTCCTTTTTGCCAGGATAATGCTTAGGATAGCGGGGGTTAAGGGGGCGTTGGACAGTGGATGAGGAAGTAGTTGCTACAATTCTGGGCTTGGCTTGGCTTGGCTCCGTATGTGTGAGTGTGGGCGAATTGGCACATTCTGTTGTAGTTGGTTTGAGTTTGGGATGCGATTGCTAAGCAACGCAACAGTTTGCCATGGCTATAATACGTTATAATTTGTTATTGAGTTTTGCACAAAGCAGCTGCAAAAATGCAGGAGTGTACGCCAGAAGAAGAACGAATACAAAACGAGGCAAAAAATAATATATGTAAAAAAACTTGAGATATATATTTTAATATAAACCGAAGACGAAATGCTCTGCAAAAAGAAATATTGTAAAAATAATTTATCATTCATACAAAGGATTGAGTTTAAATTGCTGCTAATGTTCATAATTTGCTGTTAGTTTTTATATTTGTGTTGACAATGCCAAAGGACTAAAACACTGCTGGGTAAAACAACTTGAAGTTAAGGACACGACGCTGAGTGCGCTGCTTCTAGTGCCATTATCCTTGTTGTTGTTGCTGTTGTTGTTGCTTACGTTTGGGCCTGACAAAAAATACCAAGGAAAAAAGAAAGTATGATGATGTCTATATGATTGGCAACAGCAGCTTTTTAGTGTGCCGCGTCCCTTTTTCTTGCTGTTTGTTTGTGGCCCCCAACAACTTTGCTTTTGGTCGATTCTTCTTTTTTTTTATTTTTAATATTTATTTCATGTTTTCTGAACTGCCTTTTTGCCCCCATGCACAGTACAACAGCAGCAGAAAAAAGTGAAATAAAATAAAATAAAATCAAAATAAACATGAGAAAGCTGTGGAAGAATAAAAAAGTAAACTTCATCATATTCTATTTTGCTGTTGCTTTTTGCTTTCCTTTTTCCTTTTTTTTTCCTTTTCTTTTTTTTGTTGTTGTATGCTTTATGAAATTGATGCTCGAAAATCGCACTCAATTAGTAGGGATTTTATATTTATTTATTTATTATTGTTGTTGTTGTTGTTGTCGTTGTTGTTATTTGTTGCGCATGTACAACGGCACGTGTGTCAAGAGCAACTGTGTAAGGGTATGTGCGTGTGTGTGTGTGGGTGTAGGTTTGGTTGGATGGGTGGATTGCTGGGACTAAGCTTGCTAGAGCATTCCGGCTCAAAGGGTGTCAACTTGTATACGCTTGATTTAATTTATTGCTTATTTGATTTGTTAGCAGAGCAACATTTTTATTTTTGTAAACTTTCAAACCCAAAAATCTACTGAAAACTGGATAAAATAATTGTGCGCATTGTGTGCTGTCTGAGAAAACATTCAAAAGGAATGTTTAGCAAATAATTTGAGATATGCTTTGATTTGATTAAATGTACAATTTCCATCTACATACGAATTTTGTATTAATTAGTAAATTTCTGGATATCATGAAACTGAATATTTGCTGCGAAGGACATTTGTGCAACAATTTGAATACGAGCTCAGTTCACAAGGTTATGGTCCAAAGAATATTCGAATTCGCAGTTATAAAGCTAATTCAAAGGCGACATCTCTTGTTAGGTTGTGTGAGCTAAGCAAAGCTTGAGTATGCAAAGCTTTGCCGGTTCGAAAAGCAAAGGAAGCTTTGAGAGCTTTATTGCCATGCATCACAAACTGACAGAGCTTTACTCCGAAAAGAAAGTGGTTCAAATTTTGAACAACTAATATACTTGGAACATTTTAAAGCTGTGATAATATATAAAAGCTTGCACATATTTAGAACATTTTAATATTTTTGGAAAGATAAAAGCTCTATGTTAGGTGAACTAAAAGCTTGCTCGAAATACCTAACTTCAAACTTACGGCTCAGCAATTTTTATAGGAATATAAAAACTCTATGTTAATTGGTCTAAAAGCTTTTGTTAAAAAAGGTTTGCAGCAAGTTTCGTAAAAAAAAAGGTTAAAGCTTGACTGTTACTCACAAATGTTATACGCTTATTTAGTGAAGAACCAACTCCTTTGGTATAACAGTTTGCTGCTGTTACTGTTAACAGTGCCACTGTTGTTGAGACACACACATTTCTACGCTGATTAACAGCATCCTTTACTAGCTTAACTGGGCGTGAATGTGAGTGCTACCTAAGACCCTTCCCCCAAGTTCCACCCAATGTTCTTCCCGATACTCGTTAGTGTATCTGGGTGTACGCTTAAACGCAGGACATTTACTTTATGTGTTCTTAAATGACAGTACAGCCCGAGAAAAGTGAGAAGAGTACCAGTAGAAGCACCAGTGGAATCAACAGCAGCAAGTTGCCCAAACGCTTCGCATAACGATTACATTAGAAGCGAGTAAAATTTCATAAAAATGCGCTACGTGCGTTGCCTTTTTGAATATGTAATGATGCCACCAAAACGAGTGCAATTTGAGCACGCACACACTCACACACACACACACACAAACGCTCACTGAAATGCTCACACAAATCGACCACAAGCGCTAAAATTCCATTTGCGGTTTGAGCGGACAACTTGATTACCGTCCAAAAAGTATGCAACAAAAAAGCATACATCGAGAGTAAAAAAAGAACACAACAACAACTAAAACTACAACTAAATGGGGTAAAAATGAGAAATGAAACATTTTACTATCAATTTTCGGGCTGGCATTAATTTGCGCAAATTTTTGGCACTACAGTCGAACCAATTGTGGCCGAGTGGACTCACGCGCGCCTACGGTTTTGCACCGTCTGGCCAACCTGTCAAAATTCTGCAGGCTTTTTCAATGTTTTCAAATCAACGAATTCACAGTGTGCACAGTGGCACAAGAGTGCTGCAAATGTGTAACATAATGTTAGAAATGTTTTTAAATAAATTAAGTAGATGGTATTACTTAAATTTTGTATATTAAATAGTTTCAGAAACGTTAAACTCTTTTATTTTGTTATTTAAAATACAGGAAGTGTAAATTAAATGTATATATAATTTTAAACTATTTTATAAAAATATATAGAAAACACTTAAAGTGTCGATAGTCAATATATCTTTATTTTAACTAACCAAATATTTTATGCTTGGTTAAAGACTATGCGAATTTTAATATATGACATTCCTTCAGATTAATTTTACCATAAAATGCCGTAGTATTCTCTATAAAAACTTGGAAAAGCTATACGTTAAATATTTTGAAATATTTTTTAAATATTTTAATTCACAATTTATAAGCATAATTGTAAAGTTTGCATACAATATTCTGCAATGTCCCACTGTGCAGCGTCTGTTTTTCAATTCAATTACATGCATAGACCTGACCAGTTCAGGGCTGTTGTAGGCGGCTGCGGTTTTCATTACATTTTCGATTTTGTACATTTTGCAGCAGTCATCTACCCACCCACCATACCTTCCCCATTCCCCCCCTTGTCTTTGACCCCTTACGACCTGGACTCTTTTAGTTGCTGGGTGCGACTTAAGCGGCTTTGCTTTTTGTGCCCCGGACGGCGGCAATTTAGCTAAAACGGTGCACGCCTACCTGTGCCCACAAAACGCACTAGGCAAATTACTATTTATGTGAGTGCCTAGAATCCCTACCTTGCCCCTGCCACTCTTGTATGTGTGTTGGTGCGGTTGAAATGAGCAAATTGTATGCGATTGTGGCAAGAGGCAAGCAATAGAAAAAAAAAACGTGGAGAGTGAAGAGTGTGTGTGCAACTGCCGTCTGTGAATGCAAGAATTTGGGTCACATTGTCGAAATTTTTTAGATGTTTTTTTTTTCGGTTTGGTTTCGTTTTTCTTTTTGGATTTTTTGTAACTCAAACTTACTTAAAATAAATTAGTTTTACTAAACCACAAAAGGCCAGAGAGAGAAATAGGAATACAAGTAAAGCAATGTACAAAATAAATGTGAAGAAATCAGTGCCAATGCCCAAAGGATGGATGCCCACAAAGCAAGCAAGCAAACCGAATAATGCTACCAGAACCTCAAATGGACATAGGTCTGGCCTTGGGCCCGAAACACACTGCCAATTTTATGGCCAGACACGCAATTTTCACCCCTTGTCTGTGATGGGGGTGTGTGCGTGTGAGTGTGGTTATATCTGTGTGCGTGTAAATGAGGCAAAAGACAAAAGACAAGAGAGAAAAATGGCCAACTATTTGGCATTGAGTCACAAAGGGGGGAAACTTGCCCACTGTTTCGGACAATTCGATTAGAGCCCCAAAGCGTTAAGCAGTTAAAGCTGCCAGTTATCGTTTACACTGAACAAAAAAGAACTATACTTAAGTTTAGAGCACATATTTTTACTTTCAAACTGTTGAAATTAACAACTAAATCTAACTAAATTTTAGTGAGCTATTAATAATTTATTTATAATTGCAAATCAATTAATTGGTTTTCATAATTCCATTTTTATCAGTGTACTTACACACAGCTGCCACTTGGCCGTTTGGTTGCCACAGTTTGAGGCATGACGTCAGTCAATGAATCGCTTTCGGACGACACTGTGAAGCGGCAAATGAAGTGCAAAAATGACTGGCAAAAAATGCGGCCAAACAGTGAAATGTTTCATGTGTGCAGAAGTGAGACGCAGCGGCAGACAAATTGCATACAACAGCAAACAGTTTGAGATATTTATAACCAGTCCTCTGCCCAGTGCTCTGCTCAGCTTAGCTCAGCTCCGGTGCTCTGCCAATCCTCAGCCGACACAACGCCCAGTCGCCAGAGAGACTTGACAGGCAATTTGGCAAGCAAAACTCGCAAAGCGTAACTAACATTTATATTTGTCGCCAGGAGTGCCGTCTAAACAAACAAATGTCACACATAACACGACAACGACGACAACGTCGACGACGACGACGACAACGACGACTGCTGCCAGACGACTTTGAGGTTTTGCCCCATCATGTTGAACCCTTGCCATCCAGCCCTCAATTCTTTTTGGCTCACATGCAAATCAGCGAGGCGACGCGATGTTTAGGCCTGCCCAGCTCCCCCTCACACCCCCTATCCCACTGAATGGCGCTGCAAACGCGCAAACAAAATGCTCAATTTGATGGGCAACTGCTGAGTGGCAACGTCGGCTGTAAAGCTCTCCTTTTGCAAGTAAATGCCACCGCTACAGAAACAACAACAACAACTAACTGCCTTTTGGTGCTCCACAACAACTACAAAATAAAAGGGGGCAACAAGTTTCAAACGCTGCTTGGCTTAAATAATTGAATTAACCGTAAAAATACTGTGGACACGCATAACTGAAACTTGTAAAGCGACAACTTTTTAATTTAAGCAACCACAAAATGGTGCACAGTGGTACGCAGCTAAAGCGAAAAAGTATACAATTTTAAATAGAGTTGTTTAATATTTATGATAGACTTAAAACACTATTTAAGAAAAGAGACAAGCAGGCAGCATTTAAGAGCTGAAGTAGCTGGAAAGATCATGTTTTTCTATAATTTCGTACAACTTACAAAATAGCAAAACTTTAGACTAAGTATTGTAAATGTATTTTATAATAAAAACAAATTAAAAATAAATAAACAAATATCTTTGGTTAATCTACAGTGATAAGATCTGTGTAAACTTACACAATTTCCATGATTATCGGTAAAATTAAAATATTTAAAATATTTATTTAATACTTTTAAAGCTACAGTGAGATCTTCTTCAATATCTATATTCACTTAGAAAGATTATCATGATCTTCAATTGACAAGACTTGTGTTATAACTCATAAAATTCCCTAAAAACTAATTTAAAGTGGCTATTCCTTCGTCAACTCTCACAATTTCAATTCCAATTCCCTAAACATAAAACATTTAAAACAGAAAATTCAATTTATGTTAAGCTGAAAGAATGTATTTATTAAAAACTCTTCAAAAAATGTTTTTAAATTTTTCAAATAAAACCATTTAAGCATTTTAAAGCTACAGCAAGCACTTCTCCATTAACTATCTGCATTAAAAAAGATTGCCGTGATTTATGGGTAACAAAAGCTCTGTTATAACTCATAAAATTCCTTAAAAACTATGCAAGAATAATGGCTTAGTTTTCGATTGGATCTGTTTTTATGATGCCAGCCTATGCCACTTTTTTATATATGTTACATACATATATATATTTAATATGCTGTCATATATCTTGTGCCTAAACCAAACAAAATAGCACCCCAAAGACAACAGAAAACCCCCACAGCAAAACAACAAAGCTCTCAATTCATTTGCACTAGAATGCTGTTGTTGTTCCAATACCCAGTACTTGTTGTGGCTGTGAAATTTAGCAAAGAGAAAGAGTGTTATAGAAAAAACCTTAACCAACTCATCGGTCTAAGTGGTGCTCGATGGTGGCAATGAAATTCCCAGACGCATTTAGTTGTATGCCGGTTATTGGATTTTTCTGTCTAACGCCGCATAACTAAATAAAAGCCGTTCAAAATAGCAAGTACAACAAACCACACACGCTTGTAACTCAACTAAACCAACAACAAGTAAAATAATAAAAAAAATATATCAAAAACAAACAAAAACACAATTGAATTTGATATATGGAGGCGAGCGTGTGCCGCGTTCGAAATTCTCAAAAAACAAAACTATTTCTATTTCTCGAAACCTTGTTTGGGATTTCATTTGGCTTTGGTTTTATGCATTTCATTTCGCCTCTTTTCGTTGTGTGCTGTGCTGTGTGTGGCAATCTATTGCCAAAGCAAATTAAAATTCAAATACTTTTGCCTGTTGGTTAAAAATCGACAATTGCAAAACAAAAGAAAAGCAGTGAGAAATTAAATGAAATAAATTTTCGCTTGCGATTTTTAATCAAAAGTGCAAAAAAGAAAGGAAAAACATGTACATAGACTGGGCACTTGCAAAGGAAGATTACTCATACGCACTGTGAGCGGCCACACCCCCAACATGCAACTGCTGGTGCTGCCGTTGTTGTTGTTGCTGTAGCAGCATTGCAATGCAAAACTGTCCGGCATGTTTGATGTAGAAATCCCTCAACTGAAATAGATTTACGTCACTGCCAGCCGGGCCAACTGCGTTTGTTAGCCATTTTTGGGCAACATCCACTCTTTCCCACTCATTCTCTGTCTCACTCTTTCTATCTCTCGGCTTTGGCAATTTATTTGCAAATATTTTTCAGCATCAAAAATATGTGTGCCCTGCTTACCCCGCTTCACCCGCTGCACAATTCTGCAGCAGTTGTTAGTTTTTATTCCTTTTCAAGTAATTTTTTTTTTTGTGTTCTGTGCACAGTTTTGTTTTGGGCCATTTCCATTTTTGACTGGGCTTAAACTCGGATTTTAGCCTGCTGCCAAATTATATTACGCATACGTTACGTTGCAGCAATTTTCATAAAATTTAAAATCAGACCAGAGAACAATGAACACAATTGCAGCAGCAGGCAGGCAGGCATGACTGTTCAACCCATTGGACCTGTTGTTCTGTCCTGTCCGGTACTGTCTGCCTGGTTTCGGTCTGCTCTGGTGTCCTGCCACTCAATTGCGGCACCATTGACTAATCTCGCTTTTGATTTTCCAAAGCCATTAGCACACACAGACGCACACACACTCGTTAGCACATCGATGAGCCGCTTTGGACTGTGGAAAATATGACAATAGCAGCGACACCTGCACAGCAAGGACACTCGTCCAGCTGGACACTAATTCGGAGCACACACACTGTTTTCATTCCCTTTGGTGCGTTGCCTGATGAGTTGTCACATGTCGTCGCTCAATCTCTCGACTTTTGTTCAACTGCTGCTCTGTGCCTGTGCCTGTGCCTAAGTGCCTGGATACTAAGCTGTTTCTGAAATGGTCAAATGGTCGGTTTAGTTCATTCGTCTATCTCTACATATCTACAACTGCCAAAAACAGTTGACATACTAAAAACTATTGAGTTGAAATTATGCAAAGTTTTGACTGCAAATATTTTTTAATTAAAAGCATTTGCACAAGCTCGAGCCAACTGGCCAGGCCTGAACAGGCCGCATGGCTTGTTAAATGTCAAAAACACGGCTCACTGATTTGCCAAAGGGGTTCGCAGGGTGAGGGGGGCGTGTCGAGTTGGAGAGTTGGGCACAAAAAATAGTTGGCATCTGCAAAAATTCATCTGGCAAAAATTCGATTGTGTTTCTTCTTCGTTCTATAGTACTTTTTATACCCTCTGAGGGGTATATTGGGTTTGTCAGAAGTATGTAACAGGCAGAAGGAGGCGTTTCCCACCCCATAAAGTATATATATTCTTGATCAGCATCAACAGCCGAGTCGATATAGCCATGTCCGTCTGTCCGTCTGTCCGTCTGTCCGTCTGTGCGTCTGTCCGTCTGTCCGTATGAACAAACAGATCTCAGAGATGGTAAGAGCTACAATATCCGTTTTAGTCAGTATCGACCACATATTTAGTCAGTCAATACAAGTTTGTTTCCTTTTTTTGATGCCACGCCCCATTCGTCCACAATTAGCGAAAAACCAGACATACCTCGAAAAAAATACATGTTTTTGGCGAATATCTCGGTAACTATAACACCTAGGGTCACCAATTTTGGAATGCAGGTTGCTATTAGCAATATAAAGACAATGCCATCAAAATTTTTTGGATGCCACGCCTTCTTCGCCCACCCAAAGGACATTTGCGTTGTAACTTTGCATGCGGCGGGCTCACTTATTTCTGAACGTATAGTTTTGTAACTTAGCATTTATTTGCAGACAAATAATATCAAACGATTGTGAAAATTTCAATAAAATCGGACAATAAATAAAAAAGTTTCTCAAACAACGAAAATCGTTACATTCAAGCAAGGCATAGCCACGTGCATTGCACTGTGCGAGCGAGATAGCGTGTGCATGTTAAGTTCATGCAGCAGCTACTCCAATTGGAACTCATATAATTGGAAACGAAGCTCAGAGGGTATTACACGGTCGGCATGCCCGACTGACATTTCTTTCTTGTTTCTTTTTTTTTCATCTATTTCGCATTCTATTTTGTGCGAGTGTTCAGTGCATAGTTACGATATAGTAGAAGAGCCATGAAGAATTGTAAAAACATGCCGCATTCTCATTCATTCATTTTCAATTACTGACATATTGAGCATACGCCACGTTGTGTGCCAATGACAAGACTATGTTGCTGTCAGACTTCAAATAAGATTCACCAGGAATAGACAGTATTAGGAAATCTGATCAGAAAGTCAATACATGTTTAAGGCAAATGCTAATGTATACTTTAAAATATTATTTTATCTTCTTAGTTTTAATTTGGAAATATATATTTAATAAATTGTTAACTTTTAAAAATTTGTTTTAATTTGTTTTCCTAACCAAATTGAAATGAAATATGGCAAAGAAACATCATCATCGTCGTTTATTTGCAGCATATCCTTTAATAAATTTGCTTAATTGTCAGCTCTTTATAATATTTCTTCCCATTGTGCAGCTCAAAAGCCCTGTGAATGATAAATTATGCACTTCCCAAACCAGTAAGAAAAATGGAAAGGAAATAAAAAACACAACAAAAATAGAATCTGAAAGAGTGTAAATATCTATAGGCGTGGCCAAGTAAACAAAACACATAGAGTAAAACAAAAGCCAAAATATTACCCAGCTAAGCGACTCTTTATAGCAAGAAGGACACATAAAAACCAACAAAAGTCTGGCCTAAAGCGACAAGACACAACACGACATGGCCGACAGACAGAGAGACAGACAGATGGACAGACTGTTGACTGGGCCATGTGCTGCCTCAAGGCACATTGGGAAGAGGACTCAACAGCACCAGCAACAACAACAACAACAACAATAAGAACAACTTGTCCATTTATAGCGCTTCATTTTCAACAACAAACACTCGGCAAACACTTGCCACGGCACTGGCACGCATCACTTGGCTTGATTTTTAATTGTGCTGCTGCGCATTTCAATTGAAATATGGAAAAAGGCAAACACTGAGAGACCCAGCGGGACCCACAGGACGCACCAAAGGAACAAGGGCTGAAAGGAGCAAGCGGCAGTCGAGGCTGGCTGTTACTCAGTTCAGCAGTTCATCCTTGGCAAGCGTTGTTCAACAGCTTGTCTGACTGTGAGTACGAGTGTATCTGTGTGTGTGTGTGTAGACTGCCAGACAGTCGTCAGTGTAGGCCTTTTGAAGCATAAAGATAACTTAAGTTGTCCCCACTGGAGCAGCACAGTGCAGAAAGAGAGCAAAGTTCAGCTGCAAAACCGACAACTCAAGCGACGACGGCAAACAAATGACACTGAAGTTCACCTTTTTATGCCAAGTGGGTCGGCACTGGACCGATAGCATAAGAGCGAGTGAGCAAGGGAGAGAGAGAGAGAGAGTGAGAGAGACGCTGTCCCGGGATCCCCCAACGCTTACATAATAAAGTAACTCAAGTACGCTAAGCAGTGAAAGCCTTTGTAATGTGTTGCCACTACACTGACAAAAAAAAGCAGTTCTAAACTTCAGATTTTATGCTTAAAATTTAAATTTTGAGAGCACTGCTTATGTTAGAAAAATTTTCTAATTTTATTTCTAATATTAAGTAACATTTTTTTACTTCTATTTAATTTAAGTTACCTTTTCGAGCGAAAAAGTTAATACAATATTATTTATATTATATTTTTAAAATATTTAAAAAAAAAAGGGTTTGAAAATTTAAAAAGTTTTCCAGTAACTAATAAATTTAAAAATAAAAAAAATATATTTTTATTAAGAAAATATTTTTAAAACATTTCTGAACAGGAAACTTTGGTAAATTTAATTCAATTTAAATATTTTTAAAGACTTAAAATATGTATTATATCGATAAAGCCATCCAGTGATTCCTAAAAAAAAAATAAGAATCCTGTAAAATAAGTTCATATTCGTCTCAAAGATGCTCATTTTCTTAAAGCTATACTTTTTAGCAGTGTACCGGGTATGAGTTTAACGGTATTGGTTGGATGGGTGAATTGCAGACCTCTCTCTTTTGGACCACTTGAGTTGAGCAAAACATTAAAGAAATTATAAATATGTCGACGTAGCTGGTCACGTTGTTTATACGTGTGTATGTGTTGGTGTGTGGGTGTGAGTTTGTTTCCTTGCCAGACAATTAAAAATTCCATTTGTGGCATTTAAAGCATTGCACATGAGCAAATTACACGTTGGCCTTGCTTTGGGGCCAAGAAGAAAGCTCTTGGAGTGTGTGTATGTGCGTGTGTGTGTGTGTGTGTGTGTGTACACAGAGGCTTTGTGTGGTTAATGAAATGGCCAGCACTGTATGTGAGTGGCAGTGGTTCGGCTTTTGTTCCTTCATAAATTTGCAGCAAATTAAATCATAGAAAATGGGTATGGTAATTGCAAAGCAGAAGGTGAGCTACTTATTTACCTCATTAAAACTGAAGTTGCATTTAAAATAAATACTTAACTTTATAAATTTAAAGTTCTTTAAAGATTTGAACAGTTAGGAAAGTAGGAGCGAACCTATGTTATCAATTAAAAAACTATTAGTATTACTGATAAATTAATTTCAGCAATTAACTCTAACAGATTGCACTATGTTAATCTTCCTTAGCTGTTAATCAACTCTTGAAAATCACTTATTTATGTATAAAATAATCATTACAGTTATAAAACTTATCCTGCTTTCCAATCTCAACTAGAATCTAGTCACATTTTGTTTTAGTCTCCTTTCAAAATCATTTGAAACACTTATTTTGCTATCAGAATTATTGTATAAAGTTATAGGCTAAAATTGCTAAAGTTTCATAAAAGATACTAATTTGTTGAATAATTTAACACATAATTTAAAAAATGCTCAAAATTCCGCAAAGAAAAACCCAAATGCCATCACTGACGCCGCGTAGTATTAACATTGAAAGGCCATCAGCTAGAAAAAGAAGACGAAATATTATACCATATGTTATACCACAAAAACCGACTAGGTCTGAAGAAATAGTCAAAATAACAGCCGAACTAAATGAACGACTGCTAACGCTGCAGGAACGAGTTGCCGATTGGAAGGCCATGAGAGGAGGATTGTGAATTTTCAGAAAACGGAGGAACAGCAATTTTTAATTGATTGAATGCTTCAAGTTTAGTTCAACTATGGAATCTTAATAGCAACTTTTTAAGCATCTATTTTACAATAATTAAATAATGGTATCTCGTTCAAGCTTGTGGCTATTTAGAGTAGTAAACAATTGCCTTGTTATAGCTTGTCGGACAATACTTTGTGCCCAAAATTGAATTATATTGTATTTTGTCAGTGATTATTTCATTCTTGCTGGCATTGCTCACTTATTAATCGACATTTAAAATAATAATTCACAATTCGTAATTTGCAAACAAAATGTGCTTAAATCACTTCAAAGCGGTCAAATCATTTAGCCAGTTCATTAAATTGTCTGGCCACATTTCACAAACGTTGGTCATTTCAATGTTTTATGTATTGGCCATGGCCCAGAGCATTGCATTGCGATGCGGTGCGATGCGTTGTGGTGCTGACTGAGTTAATGGCATGTTTTAGTCTGAAAAGCGCATAATTGATTTAAATTACACACACGCAGTGCGAAAATAACAACAGGCTGAACTCGATATAAGAGCAATTCCCAGTGCAGTGCTGAAATCCGTTCGCTTATCGCAAAAAGATAATGAATGGGGGAAGCCAATCCAAAACTGTTGATTAGTCATACCACATGGCGTATGTGTAATATGCCTAGCATATACAAATAGAGCCGCAATGCATAATTATGCACGCCCATTTGAGAGATGGGGTGGTTGGGAGGATGGAATTGTAAACTGAAGAATGGGATTGATTGAACGCCAAATCACTTAACCCAAATACATTCAAAGCCAATGCATTGGCAAGAACTTGGCAGTAGAATAAGCATTTTTTTCATGCTGCAATCGAAGCTGACAAATGGTCGATTGGCAGCTTAATGGCAGCCACGCTTTCCGCTTTGGCAGCAAACTAGCAGCCAGAGATGAAAAGAAAAAAAACCAAAGACTAAGACTTGCAGAATTGCAGCGAAGACTTGAAGCGGGGCTAAGAAACATGCTAAATAGCAAAATGCCACACTGAAGCAGCAGCTGCTACAGCAAACTCTGCTTTGTATGCTATATAAATTTTAATTTCCTCTGCCTGGCGGCTGGCCAAAGCTAAAGCTAAAGCCAAAGCCAAATCCAAAGCCCAAGTCGAAGCTGAAGCCAAAGTAAGTAAAGCAACTTGAAACTAAAACTGAAACTGGAACTGGATCTGCAATTGCTGTTGGGAAACCCCAAAGTGATTGCTGCTGCTTCTACTGCTGCTGCTTCTCTATTTGGTGGCTTGGGCAACAATTGTTGCTGATTTAACACAAAATGCAGCCAATCTGCTATCTTGCCCCAAACGGAGGCAAGCAGACCGCCGCTTTGGATATTTGTCAATGTCCATAGCAAACAATTTTGGCACTGGTATTTGTAGTGCTTGTGTGTGTGTATGTGTGTGTGTTTGTGAGCTTTATAGGTTTATTAGTAGAGTCTGCCTTGGCAATGTGCTCGGCAATGATTCGATGCATAATTTATGTCAAGCATAACTTGGCGTATACTTAATATCTGTCTACTTAAGTATCTCTGCATATATAGTAGCTTATTTATTACAATTGGGTTCAAATATATTAATTTAATAATATTAATATTAATTTGAATAGTTATTATTATAAATAATTATAATAGATAACTATTTAAATAAAATTTAAATATATTGGAATATTTATTGAGGTTGAATGCATATAAAATTGAAATTTTTTGCAGCTCAAGTACTTTTTATTTCAATAGCTATTAAATTTTTATATTTTTTACTAACAACAGGTAATTGTATATATATAATGGCAACTTCTGTTGAATTTTGACTTTAAACAATAATTTTCTAGACCACTCTTTGCCATCCAAATAAAGTATTTCTGAGAAATTTTGACTATAAAAAACCTTACTTAATAACTCTCATTATATTTGCATGTTGCTAATTTACTGACGTATACTTAATATTTCTGAGAAGTGATAGCCTTGGGACAAAACTTTTTTCTGTGTGTGTGTGTGTGTTGGTGCAAACTTTTAATGCTCATATGTTTATCGGCTTTATTTTATCTCTTCAGTCGCCTGCCTTTGCTGTCTGATATGCTGGTGCCTTTGGCTTGGCTTGGTTTTGGCTTGTTGCTGACCGCACATAAAACAAACTTTGCGGTTACTTAATGAAGCTGAAAAATTGCCTTGGTTTTCTATTTTATTTGCACTCACTTCCACCCACTGTACACGCTTACACTCTAAAATGGTTTTGCTATCTCTTGCTATTTCATTTTATTTTTATTTTTTTTCTCGTAATTTTCTTCTCAGTCTCTCACAAGCCACAGACACATTTTAAACGCTTTGTCGGAGCTGTGGGTGTGTGTGTGTGGGGACGTGGAGAAGGGCATCAACTGTGCCAGTTGCCCTCTATTTATGCTGAGTGACTGTCTGAGCCATGTCGGGGTAGCTGCCATTAAAATCGCAGCCCCACTCGACTCACAACTCGCCGCCATGCACAACTTGAGTAAGAACGAATTGCTCTCAACCTGGTGGAACTTCTGAACCACTTTTACAGTTTCTCGCGCAGTCATAACCACACTCACACACACAGCCTCATAGTCTCTCAACTTTTACCGACTTCATCATAGCAATTTTCATTTGAATTTTTTGCAACATTTCATTTTTAACTGCTGAACTTTTGCATAACATTTCAAGTTTCAGCTGAATGGTCTCTTATGGCCAAACTCTCGATGCTGATGATACCCGTGCGTGCAATAAGCGAGCGAGTAGCTTTCAATATGCACAAAAATTAATTAAGATTCAGACGCCTCAATGGTCTAGGTATGTATATGTATATATGTATATACTTGTTTGTGTGTGTGTGTGTGTGTTTGCCATCCCATAAATAATTGCCGCTGATTTGTAAATGTCGGCGGCCAGTCGACGCCTCGAACTGGACCTTGTCGTAACTGTAACTGAAATCCAAACTGTCCGCCATGTTTGCCACTTCATTCATCTGTCTTAAGTGCTTACACATACATACACATGTATATGTGGCTCACACAGATAACGTATGTGTGTGTGTGTGTGCGTGTGACTGTTGTGCTGTTTCGTCTGTTTGCGTTGGTCGTCCTGGCGCCATGCAAAGTGCATGTGTATTGTATGCTTTGCTAATTGGCACTCCCCAATCCTTGACTCATGTCCGTCTGTCTCCCTTTCTTTCACTCTCACTCTGTCTATCTATCGCTCTTCTTTTAGCATTGGTCTTTGCCCTGTCCTGGCCCTTTGATTGATTTGTTTGGCTTAAGCTATACGCGCGTGAAACTCACGATAAACGGTGTAAAATTAATTAGTCAATGCTCCGAACGAGAATAAACCAGCCAGTAAAAAATCGTACTGGCAAACCGACTGTAAAAGACTCTTTAGTTATACTGCAGTAAGCACATTGAAAAATACTACAACTTTTAAAACCAAGTGCGGCACTCTTAGACTGATGGATATATGTATTATAGCCATGTACTTAATATTGTTTAGATTGATGAATGTTATATTAGATAAAAAATATATAAGTTTGTTTTAAATATTTTTTACAACAATAATGATATTAGTTATTACTACAGAAGCTTTTGAGTATAGAAAATGTATTATTTATAGTTTTTTAAATAAGGTTAATATATTTAAGGAATTTCTTAAACATTTATATGACTTTTTGACAGCAGAAACAGAAGAAATCTAACTACTTACAAAGCTGTCTGTGTCTAGCTTTTTTCAACTCTGAGGTCAAGTGGTTCAAACTAAAGTATATACATTTATTTTATTATTTATAAATGTTTTATCAATATATAAATATTTTAATGAAATGTATAGACTCCTTGTTCAGTTCTTAACCAGAAATATTCGCATTCGTTTTCGTATTCTCACATTTGCCTGCAAATTTGTACAACTTACTCGTAATGCGGCGTCAGCCTGTGTCGCCTGTCTGACTGTCTGACCAACACCTTATCGCTCGTACCCTTCCCCCCTCTCCGATAACGCTGTCATTTGTGCTTTGTTTATAAATAAATAAATGAGTGTAGCTTATGTAGTCGCCCCATTGGCTGTGGCCAATCAATTGCAGTCAAAGCAAATGGTCGGTCATTTGTATGTGTGTTGTACTTGCCACTCGCCATTTTTACGTGCTGCACTTTTATTTAAAGCCATTTAAATTTAACATTTAATTTTTCACTTAACTGCCGTTTCGTTTCTTAACAGTTGTCAATTGATTTAAACTTTTCGCCATTTCAGCTGCTGGCCAAATAAACACAAAACTTGGTAACACAAAAAAAATAAATAAAAAAATATTATTGACAGACCGCCAAACAACAAGTTGCGAGTTGCCACCACTTGCGAATTGAGTTCCAAGTGGCAACTATACTCGTATATGTTGCCACACTCACACACACACTCGTACACACACAACCGCAGCGACACGATAAACATTTTATTTCTGAACTACCACATATAGTATTGTGTGGTTGATAGCGGGAAAGCAGAAAGGGAGTTGAATGAAACTGTCATCCTCATTCTGCCCGTTGTGCGGTCAGCAGATGGGGCAGATAATTTTCTGACAAGTCGATCGTTCGTTTCTGTTGTCGTTGTTATTGTTGCCTCTAAAAACTACCAAACAGCAACTTCTTTATTTGCCACCATATAGCACTAGTTTATTCTTGTTTATTGCGCACAACAAAAAATCTCTGTATTTCACTTTATGGTTGAAATTAAAAGCAAATACTTGTTGAGTACTTTGCGTATTCGATTCAAATGAAATTATATATCGCAAATAGTAGTGTTCAATAAAAACATATGTCCAGCAATTACAGTAAAATTAGTTAAAGTAATTTCCATCAATTTTTTTTTTTTTTAGTTTCTACTACAATAAATCTACTCAATCTACTTCTATTTAAATATTTATTGTATAATTTCTACAAAGCAATCTACTAATACCCCAATTTTTACAAGTTCTTTTACAACCCGTGATTACTACTACTATTTCTAAAATTCTACTATTATTTTTACTACTATTTCTTAGCATTTAAAAATTTCTGCAGTTTTTTTCAAATTTCTATCGTATTATTTTGAAGGTGTTCTACTTTTAAAATTATTACTATTTAATATTATATTAGAAAACTTCAGTTTATTTTCTATAATTTCAATACTTTTTGCTCTACTCTTATTGCTACATTTCTTTAATTTCTTTATTCTTCAACTTCAACTTCTTTTCACTCTACACCAAACCATCGCACAGCAAAGTAGATTATAGGGACTATTCTTCACGCATTTAATAACTGTGAAATGCTGAGAACGCCTACAAAAAACCGCAGAAGCCTCTTGCCTCAGCACTCTGTGTGACATTCATTGTGTGGCAAACGACGCCTAGGCGGTCTCCTGCACGCAATAAATCAATCAATATCCTGCCTAAATATATGGTCGACTCCTCACAGTCTGCTGCTCTACGCCTCCGTATGCCGTCTGTAGCGTCTGCTGCCACTGTCACTGTGTCTGCCACAGTGTCTGCAGCGAGTGCGACGTCGACATCGGCTTTAAGCCCAAAAATGTCTAACGTTAGCGTGTGTAAGTCCGTCTGTCTTGCCGTAATTTAGCTGACAATTTTTGTTCTGCTTCTGTTTCTTTTTTTTTTGTTTTTGTTTTTCTTGTCTTTTCGTTGAGGACATTGATAAACATGTGTCCCTATGAACTTTGCAGTTGTCTTTTGTTTACCGCAATGTTTGCCTCAGCCTAAGCTTTTTATTTGTGGGCAGCGGTTGGATTTTCCTTTTGCTTTTGCTATAGCTTTTCCTTTTCCTCTTTTTGTTTGTCTTGTGTTCTTGCTGGCTTGTTATCTCACTTGCAAATGCTCAGACAGGATATTATTGTGTGAGCCTGCATTCGAGTCCTAGTCCCTCTTTTTTCCCCTAGAGTGCGTTTTAAATCAAATGTCAAGTGTAATGAATCCAAGTCTTGACAGTACAAACAAACAAACAAACAATCATAAAAAATGCTGAACTATTGGGAAAAACATCCGAGTTGTCCTACAGATTGAGTAGTGCTTCATATGAGGAAATCAATATGAATTTAAATGAAAATGAATCCTCCTTGTGACTATGTAATGTATATATATTAGAAAAGCATAGAAGAATGAAGTGATAGAAGTTGTAGTTTTAAGAGGCTTTAATGAAATTGGTTCTGGAGTAAGGGAAAATGTATTTAATGAAAAACCTATACCTAAATGAATCTGTTCATAAACAAATACTTAATAGATATACTTTATAAATATTCTAAAGCTTGGGATATAAATGTTTGTATTACAATACTTACGCACTTAAATTAAAACGAATATCCATTTACTAGTTTTATTAAGCCAATTTCAAACTTACCTGTAAAAAAAGCAGAGAAAATTAAATTTATTAGCATATTTATACTTGAAAGTTAATTATTTTATTTATAAAACAAAAGCAAAACTTTAAATCTAATTTCAATTTATAAGTCTTAAGAATTTTCTGGTAATCTCAAACGTTACTTTTACAATTAAATTAAGTTTATTGAGTATTTCTGGCAATACCTTAAAGCTATTGAGTGTGTACAGCCAGATGGTGTGGCTGAAGCAGAGCAACAGCAACAGCAACCAGCATGAGCCCAATTCGTACCTAATTCCCACATCATCAACAATTGACAACACATGAGCCGCATTTTTGGCATACAAACGAAAGCAACCCAGGCACACAAATGGCAAATATGCATAACGGCCTAAACCAAAACTATGCTCCACTCCGACCCGGCCCGGCCCGGCCAGGCCCGACCCTCAGTTCAGAAAACTATCTACCCCAAAAGTATCTGGCAAAAACCAAGATGAAAACAAAAACCTGCAAAAGCGATAACAAAACAATATAAAAATACAAAGAATTTCTGGCACAAGGCCAAGTCGAAGCCAAGGCAAGGCAAGGCATGGCAAGGAATATCGAAAACAGGAGAAGGCAAGGAATAAAATATTCCGAGACCCAAAAACAGTTCAAGTAGGTTGTGGAGGGGTGGAGTACTACCAGCAAAAACAAAAACCCAAAGAATTACTAAGTATTTTGTATTGTTTTCAATTGTTTGTTGGCAGCCAAGCATAAATATGATATTGATGAGGATGCATCGACGTTTCGGTTGTGTGACTGTGTTCGAGAATATTGGAAACCCTGAGAGACTGAGACTGAACTGAGAGGCATATGTGTTACCATTTTCTTATGCCTGAATTTAAGAAAAGATCTTTAAAAAGTATAGCACTCGTACAGCAAAAAATCGTGAGTAGTTCAATCAATTTTGCTGTTAAACCGCATGCAAGCAGCGAATGCAGTCAAGCAGAACGTGTAGCAACACTTCTAATAGCCCACCAGAGAGGCACTCACTACTCGTACATATATATGTATGTAGGGGGTATAGAGGGAAGGCAGATGCAATGATTCGTCGTCTTCGTTGTGGTTGAGGTTTGATTTATTGCCCGACCATACACCCGCGACTCTGTGGCTTTGGGTTAGCTCCACTTGACACTCGCCGCTTTGTGGGGCTCCAATCAGCGTAAGTTGATTGAACTCTGCATAATTTAGTGCAACCAGCAGCAAGCGGCAAGCAGCGTGCTGATGTACAGGACACGCAGACAAGCAAGGACCAAAACTACCAAGGACGATGACGACATTGCTTCACTTTTAGTGCAACGGCGCCGACGCTAACATAGACGACGACGCTAACGCTGACGCTGACGTGAACGTTGACGTTGACGCCGCCTTTGGCTGTTGACTGCTGTCATTAACAAAATTGTGCAAACTTGCTGGCTCTTAGCGCCTTAAAAGGAAATCTCAAGTAAGATATTAGACAAATATGCATTAAACCTTGAGGTCGAGCGAGGTCGTGTCAATGAGATAAAGTGAAATTGATATGCTTCGGAAATTATCTAGACTACGATGGATAATGTCTATGGAGCTTAAAGTGATTAGGTTGCTAACTAACAAAACATAATCGCTATTAACCTGTATAAATATTATTTAAGTTTGGAAATATATTAATAAGTATGCTTAAATAATTAAGTAGTAAGTAAAGTTAGAAAGTAAATGATTTTTTTAATAAAAATTAATATAATATATTAACAAAATAAAGTAAAATGAATATTATTAAAAGTACAATATGTGAACTTTAAATATTTAAAAAGTAACATATGAAATACAACTTATTTCATCCAAAATTTATTTATCTCGAACAAAGCCATGTACAAGAAATCACATACAAAATACTAAAACCAGCTAAATCTTTCTGCTAAAAACCCATTATTTAGTAGCGCTGCAAAAGTTTCTACCGAAATCCGCAGCTTTTCAAAGTTTACTATTAAAACGAACCAAAAAAAAAGGATAGTTGCATATAAAGACAACTTTTGGCGCCGACATCGTTAACCCTTGTGCGACGCAATGCCGCGGCAATCGATCACTGGGGGTTAATAAAACACAGCCAAAGGTTTCTAGCCTCGGTGTCAACTTGAAGTCCAACCTAAAACCTGAACTCTCGAACCCGAACCCAAACCCAAACTAGTATACTAACTTCCTAACTATTATGCTGGGCAACTGCAACGCGCAGGTGAATGCGTGAAAAGTAGAGGAAGAAGAAGAAGAGCTAAAAAAAAAAAAGAGTGTAAAACTTGATATCGTTTCAGTTTTTACAGCCATAAAGCTACGCTGGTATTTACAGCGTTGCAACAAAAATAATGTTGCATACTGTGCGGCGCCCCAGTGATTTATGCGAGTGCGAAAAAGGGTTCAAAGTTTTAAATGGCAGCGTTACAAACGCATATGGACTATGAATACCTGACTTTTGTTAGGCTACAAAGTTGGCTTAAGACCACGCCCACTCTCACTCACACTACCACTCCCACTAACAACCCAAACCTTGTCGTCTTCCCCTCAAATGCCACTTAGCTAAGCTAAGCAAACTCAAATAAAAACTTGATTACATATGCACGCACGAACGTGCTCTCAGTTTTGTCAAATGCAATTTCTATACACACACCAATATACACACACACGCTAGAAAAATGGCCAAAGCAAAGTCTATAATTAAACTCCACATTTGCGCATACTAATATATCCAAACGCGTGTGTTTAAAACATAAATAATTGCACTTTAAGCATATAATTATAATCGATTTTTAATGATAGCAGTTTTCTGCTGAAACATTTTGTTTAATTACTGCAAGAAAATTTATTTAAAAAAAAGATATATTGTCAACTATTTTAATATATTTTGAAACTCTAGTGATAATGACTCAAAATAATAGTAAATCAAAAATCTATTTCAAATTAAAACAAATAGTTGCATATTAATTAAAATTACTGTAGCAAGAAGTTGAAATCTTATAGTCTTTATTGCTTTTTCTGCAAGGGACACAACTTAGGTTTATGAATAACTTGACTTATTCTTTGAAACTTTTCTAAGTTTAGGCTCGTAATTATAAACATTACTTAAACTAGAAATTACGCAAACTTGACCAAAATTTCACCGATTTGCATGCTTAAAAAAATTTTAAATTGTATGAAACCCTATGAAGAATTCCAATATATCAAAAGTAATTGCTTAAATACACCTTTGTTAAGGTGATACATTGTAATTATAATATTTAAAAAAAATATACCCCAGTTTTCTCAATCGTACTAAGTTATTCTCTCGATAAACTTAAACGAATACCTAAAATTAGAGAGAATATAAAAATTTGTCTGTTGTTTTCTTCACTTTCATGTGTCCACTTTAAATGCAAGTCCTAAAGCTGATCTGAATTCCAGTTACACAAGCACAAATCCTGACTCACGCATCACAGCAGCAGCAAAGCAGCTGAGTAACTAGGAAGTATATACGTATATGTATGTATGTCTGTAGGTTGGGAAGGGAACTGAGCTGAGCTGAGCAGAGCTGAGCAGGAGTTGTAAATTGCATTTGCAGCCAATTTACACAAAATTAAATTGAATTTACGCTACGCTTGCACAAAATATCAATGAATGTCATGTAACAACGCTGCAAGCGAAACAAAACTACACACAAAAAGTTCCTCAACGAAAATATAAAGAAAACAGATAGGGATTGCAGGGAAGTGTGAGAGTGTGTACTGCAGTACAGTCTGTTGTATGTGTGGTGGGTGGATGGAGGGGGGTATGAACGCCCACAAAAAAGTCAAACTGCATTTTATCAAAATTCAAATGGTATTTTCTCTGGCCGTCGTCTGCTTGTTTAGCATGCGTGATAAGCAGCTAGCAAAAAGCAACAGCAAATGCAGCAACAACATTGCAGCTCGAGTGTGTAGTAGTAGTTTGCTGCATGTTGCAAAACTAAACAACTGAACGGTTGAGGGAAGAGGAGCGAAGAGTGGGGTGTGCGGCTGAGGGAGTGGACATGAACTGGCCCATGTGGCATGAACGACAAACTAAGCAGCCGCGTGTTGTTGCAGTTGCTGTTTTGCTGTTGCTGTTGCCGTTGCACGCATTGACGAATGGACAATGCGACGCCATGACTAACTGACTGATTGACTGGCTGACTGACTGACGAGCTTGCAACTGACGCTTTAGACTAAGTTGCAAAGCAAATCACACGACTTTCATATGTACGTGCAGCAAATGAATCAAAACTTGAAGCAGCAGCAGCAGCAGCAAGTTAGTGCCTCAACAACCGACAAGTGTTGAAATGTGGGCGGTTGGCAATTTGGTTAAAACCGTCAGAGGGTACTTTGAATATCTACAATAAGATATGGTTTACTTAAAGCTTTACTTGCTACAGTTTTAGTTTCAATAATTAGATTGTTATAAGAAACTAATATTACAACTTGCATAAAATTAAACTGTTTCGTTTATTGGTTTTGCCATCTTTATTGCCTATGTTAAACTGTCGCTTTAAAGTTTATTTGCATTTACATATTTCAATAAACAACGCTTTTTCTTCGCATCCACTTTTCCAACTACTCGTTTATTTTTTTTGCAAGCCAATTAAATAATATGAATTGAACGCAGCTTGTTTTCACTCTAATTGCCCATCTGGAGTAATTCATTTTGTGCTCTACTTATCGTGTTTACATATTTCATGATAAATATTATTATATTAAACGTTCTTAATACCCAACTCTGCATCACTATTTCGTACCCTCCGCATTCCTCTCCTATCGATCAGATTGAATTGGCTTTGTGTATTATTCGCGCATATCATGTGCTTAATTATTTTTGTCGCAATATGATTTTAAAATTTTTATTGTCATAATTGTTAATTTTTGTCATAAAGAGCAATTAATTTTTTTTTTTGCCCAACTGTTGTTATTGTTTTTGCTGTAGTTTGCTGTTGTTCTGCTGGTTGTTGTTCGTGTTATTGTTGTTGTTGTTGTTGTTGTTATTGTTATTTACGTTGTCTGCGGTTTTAATCTCGGATCGCTTAAAATATGCAATTAATTGCAATTGTCGCCGGCACTTGTCGTAGGCGACGTTTGTTTACCTTTCTGCAACAGCAGCCTCATATTTTTTGCATATGAATATAATTAAATTGTTTAATTTCAGACAACAACAACACTACCCGGTAAAAAGAAAAAAAAAAACAACAACGAAAAATGCCATAAAAAGACTGAAAATGCAGACAGGCGTTAAGTAAAATATTTTCGCATTGTCATTAAAAAATGGACGGTAAGCTAAAGTGATTGGCTTGCAAATACCCTAAGAGATATGTTAATGTGTTTGCTGGTGAGTTGGATTACTAGATTAACTAGTTGATCTACTTGTATATGATCTTAACTCTACCTTAACTTAAATAATGCACACTGTGGATATTTTTTAGGGCCCTTGAAGTAAATTAATTACCGAAACTTAAGTTCAAGTAGATATAGTGCAAAAAGAGCTTATAGCTTAGGGTACTACCTATAGGCTTTATGGTTAAAGAATGGAAAAAGTTTCATTAAAATGCCCTGGAAATGCTTTTTAAAAAAGCTTTGCTTACATACATATAATACTAGCTACATCGATAATTCAATAATTCTTTAGGCAGAAACTGTCTACACATTTTTTTATTGCATCAAAACTCAGGCTTTAAGCCTAAAAACATTTCGTGGTCTGCCTTTAATCTGTTAATTATTCTGAAAGCCAGCTAAAAGTATTTCATACAAAGTATGTGACAAATAAAATCTAATTACAAGACAGCACACGAACGAATCAACATCAATTGCTAGCAATGCAACCCACTAAATGAGTCATTTGTGGCAGCAACTTGACTCAACTCCATGAAATTGAAAGCAATTGGAAGCAGATTTGAACTTGTTGCCACGTCTGACGTCACGTAAACCAATTTAAGCATAATTAAGCTTATTACCAAAGGCAGTTAGTGTGCGTTTTCGAAAACTGGACTTGATTTGTGCCATGGCAAAAGCCAAAGTTCAGCATTAAGGTCAAAAGACTAAACCCAAAAAAAAAAAAGAAATGGAATAAATGGTATGTTAGAGAACCAAGGGAGAGAGAGCGAGAGATGGAAGTAGAAATTGAGAGAGAGAGAGAGAGAGAGAGATAGAGAGAGTGAGAGCTAGTGTGAAGGTGTAGAGATGCAATCTCTGGTCAGGCTGTGCCTGTTGGCGACACTCTCGTTTTGGTATGCGCACGGAATTCTCAATTAATTTTAATTTCAAGTCAACACCTTGCCGAAGATTGCAGTCAGAGTGAGAACGAAAGAGAGAGCGAGAGAGAGAAAGAGGTAGAGAGAGTGCAATGGCAGCGAGTGTAATTATCCTTGCATTCCGTTTCGTGGTCTGCAGGATTTTTGCACACTCGCTTCTCTTGCTCTTGGCTTTGCTCTCAATTAAGCGAAAGTATGTGTCTTGGAGAGAGACGCTGGCTTTAAGCTTTAAGTCACTTCGACTAGACTGGACATGGGGCATTTACCTGTGTGTGCACACACACACGTGTGTGTGCATTGACTACAAATCACAAGGACGTGAACTGGACAGCGTCTTGTTTGGCATTTACGTGATGCACATTTAAACGCGCAACGGTCCACACAACTTGCAACTTGGAACTTGCAACATGAATTATGCTTCCAGTTGAGAACTTTGCCTAAATTGCCAAGCCAAACTGCAAGGCAACCGTTACGTGCATTCTCGCGTAAGCCTAAAAGTATGCAAAAGGCAACGGCGACGGTAACGGTAACGGCAACGGCAAAGGCAACTGCAACGATAACGGCAAAGGCAGCGGCAATCGCTACAGAATTGGCTACTGCCAAAGTCGGTGCGCAGAGCACGTGCTGAAAAAATTGATTGATGATTGAAGGCAATACAAAAAACGACGTGTGCTGCACGCCATGCCACAAGCAGTCGCAATATATGCCTCTCTTTTCAGCAGACTTTCCACCTGCTCTCCAGCACTCCTGCTGTGCTCGTCAATTATTACACTGCCGAAAAAAATATCAGCTAAAAGCAGATTTTGCCTCAGGAAATATACGATTTAAAGTTTGGTGTTTAAAATGAAATTGTTCCTTGAAACATTTGAAATTTGTATAACGTTGAGGATTGAATTATACCTTAATAATTCTAAAGGAATACTAAAAATACTAAAAAAAAAATATCTCGAAAATAAAAAGCAATTAAAAGAAATTAATTCTCTCTTAGTCTTCCGCTGCTTTAGAGAAGATTATGACTATAAGTTACATAGTTCTTAAAGTATCTCAAGCTTGTCTCTACCTCAAATCATAGAACTAACGTTCAGTTTATCATGATACTGAATACAATTTATAATAGATTATTATTAAATAGAATATTATTACATAGAATGTATCCTTTACTTTGTCTATTCAAATTGTTGTTCGCTTTTCACTCTGCATATTTTTGTCGAGTGTATTTTTTATCTGCGCCCCGCTGACTCCACCCGCCGTTCGCTCTCTCTCTAGGACACCTGCCCACGTCAAACGTTGGGCAAACGGAAAATGGCAATTCAAAAACTCGGCAAAAGGCACAATTTCGCATATGTGCCGAGGCCTGATGTCGATGGCGATGCCGTCGCTGCTGCAGCCGCTATTACTGGCGCTACCTCTGCCGCCGTTGTTGCCGCCACCCCCCCTCTCACGATTTCCGGACACAAATATTCATGTGCAAAACACCGTCCTCTTTTAGCCATACTTCTCTCTCTTAATCTTTCTCTGCCCGCGCTACCTCTCTCTCACTCTCCCTCTTTTACTCCCGTGTCTGCGAACAAATTTGCATAAATTTGGCATTTGAAAAGCTATTCAGCCTGATGGAAATGATGACGACGCCAACGATGATGAAGAGCTGAACTCAACTTAACTGAGCTGAGCAGAGTTAGACGCTCGTCCCTGTTTTCCCCAGCTCATACCCTCTCCACCCCCTTTCAACTAGAAATTCCCAACAAACATGCGCTTTGGGCGATTGTATAAAGCCATTAAATGTTTGCGCCACACACAGTCAAGGCCTGAAAATGCCAAAGCGTCCCACCAAATGTACGAAATGGGAAACCTCCATCAGCGAAATATATGCGTCAAACATAAAAGTGAGTTATAATCGACAGTCGAGACGAGATTAGAGGCGCAAGAGTGGTCCACAGCTGCAGCTGGGCAAGATATGTGCAAATCTGTAACAATTCCCAATGATAACATAGATATATAAATACCTCAGATGAAAGCATTTAAAAACGAAAGTAAATTTACATTTAAACGATTAAATTTATATTAAGCACGAATCTTAAAATGATTTATGCATTAGCAGCTTTCAAATGAGCAAATATGAGGTAGAAACATGTTAAACCGATTAAAGAATACATGAGACTATTACTTTTAGATCTGTTAAATCAAATTGCGATTCTAAAATTTAAAAAAAAATTTCATTGCCATCTAAAATGTTTAAATATTGTATAAAATTCGTAATTCATCTGTTTTGAACCCTTTTTTCATGAGAAACTTAACGCCATAAACTAAACTTGCTTAAAGTCTTTTTACTTCAAAACTTAAAATAATTACTTCCACCATTTTTTTAGTATTAAATAATTTAAAAAAAAATAGAAATTTGTTAAGTATAATAATATTTTTCTTTTACTTTATGTGCATTACTTTTAGTTAAAAACAAAAACTTTAAGTGCTGTTTAAAATGATTGCTGTAAAGATTGAAGTTAGCACTGTTGGCACTTGGTTAGATTTTGGACATAATACTAATGCCTGCAGCATATTGTAGCACACACTTTCGTACTATTGAGGCACGCAAGCAGTACACACACACACACAAAACATATGTAGTAGTTTTTATATAGACCAAACTGTATAATGGCCACCTACCAATTTGTTTTGACTAATTTGCGTAGCACACGGCAATGGCATTGGCAATTGCTGCTGTTGTTGCTGTTGCTGCATTTGCAGTTGCTGTTTTTGCCATTGCTGCGTTGTTGTTGCAGTAGTTGTTGTTGTTGATGTTGTTGTTGTTGTTGAAGCTGATGTTGTTGTTGTTGTTGCTGTTTTTGCTGTTGTTGCAGCTGAGCTGTTAAGCGGCACATTACTACATATTGTTGTTGTTGTTGCTGCTGCTTCGGTTGAGGCAGACAATTGCTGTTAGCAAATTGCACGCGTTTTGCAAATTTCACGCAAATTGCTGCTGCCACTGCTGCTGCTGCTGATGAGGCCAAGGCCTGCTGATTGCTGCTGTTGCTGTTGCAGCTGTTGAGTTTGTTGCTGTCGATGCTGTTGTTGCAGCCGCTGGGCAAGACCCAGGCGAGCATAAGGACCACCATAGAGCTGGCGATGATGATGAAGTTGTTGATGTTGCTGCTGCTGCTGCTGTAGCTGGTGTTGCTGCCAGCGCATGCGTCGCACGCTCAAAGCACCGCAAGGATATGCCACCTGCAATGAAATTGATAAGAGTATTGAAGAAAGACAGAGAGGGAGAGAGAGAATGAGAGAAAGAGAGAGGGAGAGAGAGAAAAAGAAATAGAAACACACTGAAGAACACACACAGCAACAGCAAGTGGAACGTATGCCATTTTGTCACAACATTTGTACAACATCGATTAGGAATGAGAGCAAGAAAATCAATCAAAGGTAAAACAAACATCAAAGTAACAACATCAATATGGATTTGGCTTATGTTTTTTTTTTGTAGTATTTGTTTTATTTGCACTTCAATGAACACACATCAATCAATAAAAATCATATGATATAGAAGTATTTGTAGTACGTACATACATATGTTGTAGGAGTTACGGTTTAGTTTAATTTAGTAGTAGTAGTAGTAGTAGTGGTAGTAGTAGTAGAGTAGTAGAACAACATCAACAACAACAACATCAATTATAGAACAACATCAATATATATGAAGTCAATAACAACATCCATTTATATATGTTTAATGTAAATTTTGTGTATATTGATTTAAATCTTTCTCTTCACAACATTTTATAAAAAAAAAAAACAGAATTTCCTATTTGAAAGATTCAATTATCATTAAAAATTATATTCTGAACTTGGCCTGCAACTCCTGTGTCTATAATTGTGGAAATAAACTGTTTATCTGAGCATTAAACTAGATTTAAGACATATATAGACATTCAATAAACAGACGCACACAAATACATATTATACTTACCTTCTTAATTAAATGTTATTTAAAAAATATATATATATTTAAGTGTGAAAAACACAGTTTTGATGGAAATATTTACAGATTTTGAATGGAACATGCTTAGAAATTATAAATAATTTTACTTAATTACATGCAAAGCTAATTTGTTAAACTAAAAACGATATTATAGAAAAATAAATACAATACTGACAGCTTTATTTTCTCACTACAAGTCAATAAAAGTTACTTTACAATAAATTTTCAAAGTATTCAACGTATAAATAATATATAAAAAAAGTACTAATTTAATATAAATATAATAACATTATTTCAGTAGTACAAAATATAAGTTTATTATGAATAATCTGCATAAGACTACAAATATTAATTTCTCCTTTAAATAAAGCTCAACATTTTAGAGCGTAAATAAGATAAAGATCTAAAAGCTACATTATTATTAATTTATAAACTCATAATTAAAAGCAAACAACCAAAAAATATAGCTAATGCACATTTAGCTACAAAATATGTATATAGGCAAATAAAATATTATTATGCATATTACTCAAATAGAATACGCACTCAAGTTGTATACAAAAGGGAAGCATCTGCTATTTATTATGTTTACAGGCAAATTACTCAACTGTCACGTAATTTATGCACCATAAAGAAACCACGCACAAAAAAATACAGATTCCGACACTTTCAATTACTCAAAATGCGTGGCAAAATAATTTCCAGAGTATTGCAACTGTATACAGTAGACTGAAACTGTATCTGTATCATATTTCTGTACATACTCTCAGTCCTAAATAAAATGTTATGAGAAAAAATATGTCACTCTGAGTACAGGCGTATAATAATTTATATTCGGTATATTTAAATTTTATACAAATGCGAGTAAAAGTGCCAGGGACAACAAACATCTGCTTTTTGGCCTTTTGCGCAAAAAACTGAAACGGTTCAAAGGCAAACGAGCATTTCCGGTCGCTGCTCACTAAAAAACGATAAAAAGCTAACGATAAAAAAAAACAAAACGAATACGAAAACATTAACCGGAAACTGCACGCAAATAATTCAAATTAAAATGGCGTTTGGCGTGGGCCAAATTGAAATAAAAATGTACAAAACAAAAACGAAAAGTATGTCAAAAATAAAAAAAATATGGCTTAAAAAAGTTTGATTAAATCGAAAAGCAAACTAGTGAAAGAGGCTACAGTCGAAAGAGTTGGCTATAGTTGACTTGATTCTATTTTAAGAGCTATTTGATATAGGTATTCGATGCTAACCAAAGTTTATCATATATATTATACATATAAAATGAAAAACTTTTTTAAAAAAATTAATGGAGAGAAGGGCTACAGTCGAAAGAGCGGATTTTAAAGAGCCATGTACTAATTCAAGAAGTTTTTGATACAGATATTCGATGCTAACCAAATTTAATCAAACACAATAGGTAAATTTTTTTTAAAGGAATGTAAAAAATCCAAAAGTTTTCCATACTAAAAAAAAGGTTTTAAAAACACAGAGTTCCTCTATATGCTTAACTTTTAGAGACTTTGAATTTTTTCAAGCCGCCAAGTTTATTTAATTGGGAATAGCGCACTGACTCTTAACATTTGTAGTGTATAAAGTTTGAATTTTCTATGTAACTGCACAGTTTCAGCCAGTTATTTAAATTGGCCAACTGTTTGGTGTCTGACTGCTGCCTTTGTATTCATATTTTTTGGGCCATTTTTCAAACATTTTATTTTTGGACAAAGCTTTGTCTATAGTTTTGTTCCATCCATAAACCAATTTGAGCTGTGTACACATTTAAAGCTGCATATGAAAATGCAGCAACAGTTGCCACCACTTGAGGCAATATTTGCAGTTGCTGTTGTTGTTATTGTTGTTTAACGACAATGGGGTGATAAATATGTCAAAAGCACCTTGTCAGGCATCCTTTTAGGCGCCCAGACGTCGCAAGGATTTCAACATTTTTATTACTGTGTCGGGACAAGGGAGCTGTAGTACTATAAGTCTTCCCATCTTCCCAACTTCCCATCATCTTTGCAGTCTTTCAGCCTCTGCGCCTCAATAAAAATGTCGCTCGCGCGAATATTTTTGAAATGCAAAGCAGAGAGGACTTACTTCTCTGCAGTAGTAGTAGTAGTAGTAGTAGTAGTGGTGCGTCCTGGCAATGGTGGTATATGCTGGTGTATGGCAGGAGCATCCTGGCAGGCAGCTCCTAATAAAATATATTTTTACATATGCGCTTGCATAAAATATTCTCTTTGTAGTCGAAGCGACCACATTTCATGGATTTGCCAAAGTTGAAAATTGCTTTTTACACACACTGTAAAGCAGACAATTTTTATGGCCCGTTGCGGTTTAAAGTGTAGCAAAAGCTACTCACATTAATCAAGCTGACTGCTGTATGTACTAACGTTCATACAGACAAACGTACGTACGTACGTACGTTTGCCTCATTACCAGCAATTTTTTGTTCAACTTTTCACGCTCTCTCTGTTTTTTTTTTTTAATCTTTGCGCTTTACTGTGTGCTTTCTTTTTTTAGCTGACTCTTTGACTTTTTATCTGCACGCTTTATGCTTAATTGCTTCTTTTGCAACATTTTTGCCAGCGCATACATTTTCATTCGACTGGACTGGGAGCAGGCTCGGCACTTTGAAATCGAACATAAGGTAGCCACCTTAACCAAGAGTTATACTTTAGCGCTTTGCATATGCATGTATTATGCCTAGCACAAAAAAGTAACTCTCTAGCTCACTTAATATCCACAGAGATATACTAACCCCCTTCGTGTAGCAGTGTATCTGTTTTTTGGGCGGCTGTAAAAAACCGCAAAGCGCAATTCGTTGGTCATAAATTTGCTAAACGGATTTAATTGCGAGGCAAGCAAACGGCAAACAGCAAAGCAGTAAAGTGCAATACCTTGTCCTTTGTCGTTAGGGCGTTGGGCGTGCCAGACATTGTCAGGCATATATAAAACTCATTACAGCATTATAAGCATAAAAGTAGACTACTGTAAAAGAGAGAGGGCTTCCTTGAAATGCCTTTTACTTGTATCAGAGTCTGATCCTTTTTAATAGGCAAAAGTATAAAATATAGCTTTGTTATAGCTTAAAAGCTAGTTTTATTTCGAAAGCTACTGTAGGTAAAAAATATTAGATAGTATCTTTGTAAAATATATTAGTTTACTAAACGTTTTCACATTAATATATTTTATTGAAAAATCTACCAAATAAATACCTTTTGCTTGATCCTGATCCTTTTTAATAGACTAAAGTATAAAATATACCTTTATTATACGTTTATAGCTAGTTTTATTTTGAAACTTCTGCGGCATAGAATATGTACATCAGGGGTTCCCTTAGGATATGAATGTGTCAGCCGTGAATCATTTTAAATCAGGCGTATAATCATTATTCCTTTTCAAAGAATCCTTACATAAATTATTTAATAAACTAGCATTTTAATCAAAACCCCTTTTAACAAACAGATAAATATTTTAAAAAATATAATATAGTATCTTTGTAGAAGATATTAACTGACTAGCTGTTTTCTTCTTACTACATTTCATTTGGAAATCTACTAAATGCCACTTAAGGTACCCTTGGCACTGTTTTATTTTCTCTCCCTACTTCCATCTTGTTATTTTCATAGCGTGTCTCACACTCATATGCTCGTTTCGGGGCCCTTGTGCAATCTCAGTCATCTTAATTAATTAACTGATTTGCAAAAATAATAATTAAACTGTCAGTCGCAAGCAGCGTCAGGAACAGCAAACAGCAACAGCAACTACTACATCCCGCAGCTGTCACTGCCCAGCAGGTTGTGTCTTCTATTTTATTTCTATTTTTTTTTTTCTCTTTTGGTTTTTAATATTATTTTGCACATTTCCGTTCTAAATGTTAAATTCCTAACAGTCCGAGCGTAGAAGAAGACACGCCAAAAAGGCTTTGGCCAGGCGCCAGAATCGCCACCGACGCCATCGTCCTGGCTTTGGTTACAGGCCCCAACACTTAATTAAAATGGCATCCGGCTGTGGCAACAACAACAACATCGACAACAACAACAACAGCTACAACTGGGCGGAAAAGTGCAAAAAAAGACTAGAGTAAAGATTCGAGGCATCCACGTTTGCCTCTATCTCGTTCGTGTGAGTAAGCGAATTCATTTCCCGCTTTTGCCCGTTGATTGATATGCCAATGAAGCGCGCCGAGTGCAGACACACATACCCAGAGAGAGGCAGTTGGTAACCTCGAAGAACGAGAAAAAAATCTAGTTCGTTAGCTCTTATGCAAAACGGACAATAGACATACACATTGCGGCCCAGTCGCCGGCACAAAATCAACAAATGCAGATGGGCCAGATAAATTGCCAAATTGAAGCGGCGTCAACGATGTCCTCCGTATCCTCCATCGTCCTGCCAATCCTACCGACCTACCACTCGACTAAGCTCTGTCCATCCTGAGCAACGTTCTTCTAATTTTTTTCGCGCTACACCAAAATAAAAGGCATGCAGAAAATATCCAGGAATATAGTGATATGGTTTTCATGTTTCCAGCTACGATTTTTCTTGCCTTCTCCAAATTCTACAGAGGTTTTCATTGCACTACAATCCAGTATTTTGAGCATATTTACTAAGCCAAAGTTTTTAATTAAGAAATAGTTGAACAAAAATCAATATAGTTGTGCAAACTAATTAGTATGGCGTTTATTATTAGCACAATGAGTATTTATAGCCCAATTGTGAGTCTAACGTGTCCCTTGAACTGCTGACGAATGATGATGGCATAGTTTTTTTAATGAAGCAGTATTGATTCTAGAGTGACTTGTAAGAAATTAATAGCTCTTTAATATGTATATTTATTAAATATTTTAAATATATATTACCATTTAATTGCATTAACGGCGTTATTTTACGATTTTTAAACTATTTAACCCACACGTACTTATAAAATCTGAGATTCATTGTTCTAAAGCCATATCACACCCCTTGAAAACTCAATTAGTAGTGTATTTGATGGTCGTTAATAACCATCAATTATATACACTACGCCTATACTCCTACTACTTGGACGTTGCTTGATTAATTGCAGACTGCGGTTAAATTTTTTTCTGCTGATTTCGGCAGTTTTTATACAGATTTAATTTTTGTAGTAATCCATTTGGTTCTGTTTTTATTGGATTTCATTGGTTTACTGTGTGTCTGTTTACATGGCCACGTAAGCAAAAATATATTTTACAGCTGGACAGAGAGGCCAAGTGCACATAAAGATACATTTGGAGTTTGTGTGTGCGGAGAATTAGCAAAGTCCTGTGGCCATTAATCAATGGTGCAGCTGGTGGGCTGAACTTTTTTGCCTTCTTAAAGTATGCACTTTATTATTTACTGCATATATCTATTTGTGTGTAATGGAGTGGGAGAAAGAGAGAGAGAGTGAGAGACAGAGAGAGAGAGGGAGAAGCAGCACCACTTGGTGTTTTCCGCTGGCATTTCTTTCGCAGACACTTCCTGGCTGCTTGGCTGACTCGCTGGCATGTGTGCAAAGTTACTGCCCACATCCTGAGCACTCAGCTCCCACTCACTCTCTCTCTCTCCCTCAGCTGCAGATATTTTTCATTTTGAAAAAAATTTCCGTTATGATTTCCTTGCATTGCATTTTGCCATAGCACAAGTTTGCCATAACCTCAAACCGAAGTCCTCCCCCTGTTTTACACCCACAACTCACATACGTATACTAGCTGTTCGAGTTTTTAAAATAGAAATTTGAATACGACAAAGCAGCGTATAAGATTCAGATAAAGCTAACCAAGCGACTGCTTGCCTGACTGCCTGCCTGCCAGTTGCCAGTTGCTAGTTGCCAGAGAGTTGTCCAAGGATTTCTCTATTATTTTTCTTCCATATTTTTTGTTGTTGTATGTTTTATGTTTTTTTTTTCTTGTATTTCGTTGCGCCTTGACTTTTCATTTTTATGCTAAACTGTTTCCTTTTGCGGACAGGCGCATTTCATTTGCACAAACTTTGCCAAAGTATGTTGAAGCGGAAACGGAAGTTATACTCCGCTGATAACTTAGAGATAGCCATTTTGACCAAAAAACCAAAGCATTGAAGAACTCTGAACACAACTCTGCACAGACTTTGGAGTCACTCTACAGAGCTCCCTTTCCTTCCTCTTGCCTTGCCACTTGGCAAGTTAATTAAAAATTGCCTCAATGAATGAGCTATTACATTACACAATTGATTATTCAAAAGTATTTGCACTTCCGGTCTGTCTGTCTGTCGGTCGGTCTGTGTGTCTGCTTCTCTGTAAGTCTGTTGCCCACATATACTCCACTTTCTACTTTCCACTTTCGACTCGATATTAAAATAACAAAGAGCGTACTTGGGTCAGAGACAACAACAACAACAACAAAAGCAACAAAAGAAAACCAAGCACTCTTATTCTACTATTCTTGTTGTCTCTCTAAGAAAATTTTAATAAGTAGTACAACAACTGCAAGTGCAACAAGAACAACAACAAGAACAATGCTTAAGAGTTGCCAGCAAAGTTGTTGCAAAACTGCTGCCGCACAAGTGGCACAAACAAAGTTCTGAATGAGGTAAAAAGTCTTCTTCATCTGCCTGTTTTCTCTACCCCACTTTGCTTTTCTTTCACGCAGAGAAAATGTAATAAATTTCTATACAAAACGACCACAAAATCGTTGTATGTGTCTGTGTGTGCGGGTGTATGTGCAGGTGTGGGTGTGTGCGGGTTGTAGACAAAAGAAAATATGAAAACAAGAGCAAAAGTAATTCAAGCCAAAAAAGCCTGCAATGTATTCATTTTAGCTACTGCTACTACTACTAGGCTGCGGCTATCTATCCATCTATCTTTGGTCCTACTACTATTGGCTAAAGAAAATTCAATGAAGGAGGCGGCGTAACTGAGGGGGAGTTTTCCCCGTTACTTGTTGTTGTTGTTGCTGCCTTTTTCTTACAATGCACATTTTGCATATTCAATAAACTTGTTTCTTGCTGTTTGTCGTTGCAGTTGTTGCAACAGTTTCATGTTTGCTTTTTAATATTTTATGCAAAATTTAATTTCAGTTATGAATTTTAGACAATTTATGCAGGCGACGTTTTTAGTCTTTCATATAAAACATGAAAAGTTAGATAGAGATAGGTAAAAAGAGAGAGAGAGAGATAAAGAGCGATGTATACGGGTGCTGGATACGATCGACAACTGACAAATATTATATAGAATATAATAAATATTTCCTTTTTTTTTGTAATATTTTCTAAACTCTTAACAGTATTGAATTAGTATTATTTATACCAACATTTAGTTTAATAAACTAGAAAATTTAAATTTTGAAGCTACAGCCAAATGTTGCATATAAGAAAGCCTGTTTGCCATGGCCCAAAGGCAAACATCATCCATGTAGTATACGTATTTATTTTACCAACGAGTCATTGCACACAATTTCAATTATGGTAGAGTTTCAGCTAATGCATTTTAAATTTGTTTCTCGTTTGCCGGCAGCAACAATCAAATAGAAAACCAAAAACATACGTTAGTTCAACGTATTTACACATTTACACGTGTTCGCCAAAAAACAGCAACAAATAACAACAAGAAGAACAACATGCTGCCACATTGTACAGCAGGTCCTTAATTTATTGACTGTGAAAATTGTTATAAATTTGCAATATTCATTTGCATTTGGCAGCCATTTTCCACGCCTACACACACGCACAGACGCAAACGCCTGCTGCTAATTGCCAAAATCAACACAATTAGAGAGGGAAAGCGATATCACAGACAGATAAACTGTGTGTGTGAGAGAGAAAGAAAGATAGATAGATAGTGCACATTTTACAAAAATAATTAATCACAATTGCAACAAGCTGCAGCAGCAGCAGCAACAACAACAATAAACAGTTGCAACTACCTGCAAATTGCAACAAATGCTGTGTGAAAATTTTGCAGTCATCATGCATTAAAAGTTTGTAGAAGAAATTAATAGAAATAATTTGAATTTAAATAAAATAGAATATTGATCAAACCGAAATGCTCAAATTGAAATTGAATTGGAAATAAAGAGTAGAGTTAAACACATACGAAAGCGCGACTAGATGATGCCCTGCTCACTACTAGAATATAAAAACATTTTCGTTGTAAATGATTTTTATACAACTATCAGACAAGAGTTATTTATTATTTGTTAAATTATTTTGCTCAAGTTTTAAATATTTTAAATATTTAAATATTTTTAAAAAGTTGCCTAAGCGATGTATAAAGTTCTATTGTTTCGAAAAAAAAGTTGATATTACCCACTATAAATCCAAGCAATATTAATGAGTAATTTTCAAACCTTTAACGTAACCAAAAAGTAAACAGAATAAATGCAGTAAACCTAATTGTGCTTAGTGTAAAAAATTAATAAATATGCATAAATAATAGAAACTTTTTGCATAACTAATTTGTTGACTGTAGTTTTTTTGTTTGGCTTTTGATTTATGACAAATATGTACTCATATGCAAATTAAGTTAGCAAATAAAAATGTTTTCATTTCAGATAAATTTCAAAAGTGCATACACACATAGACAATTGTGTAACAAACTTGTATGCGTGTGTGTATGAGTGTGTGTGTGTGTCTGTCTACAGAGAATTCTAATTAAATATACAGATTTCGACTTACCCCAGTTATGGACTGTTTGTCATTGTAAAGTGTTGCCTGTGTTCCAGATGTCGGAGAATTGGCAGCTGTTGTCGAGCTCTCCGGACTGAAATATGTTAGAAAGGCGCAACCTAAATTAAGAAAAAAAAAGACACATAGAAATATGTTCAGTAAAATTTTAAATTTATTTAAAAATTGTATATTGTTAAGCTAGTAACAGACTTATGTTTAATTTAAACTAAATATTTTATTATTACTTTGTTTTAAAAAAATGTTTTTAATCTATAAAAGATTCAACCAGGACTTTAAATCTTCAGCATGCTAAGAATCACTGAGTTTTCTATATTTTTATTTCATTTATTATATTCTCGCTATTAAACTTATCTAACTTTTATCTTACTCCACTTATCTTTAGCAAAACAAACACTATCTATTTGGATAGACCATATATTTTCGTGTTAAACACGGCAAAACATTTCGTTTTGTCGCTCAATTATAGCCATTGTGTAGTTTGCTGTGCTTTGGTTTTGGTGCTAAGTAGGCGGTGACAGTTAACCCACCACGCCCCCTTTTTGTGGCCAGAACTGCACATAATTTCGTGGTGCTTTGCGTGTTAAGCGCGTCAACGTGTTTAGCGCCGTTTTGTGGCCATTTCATAAATCCGTGTAATTTCTTTGACATTATTCTTTTTTATGTGCCAGTTAAATTTAAAAATAATAATGCTTAAACATAAATTTAAACTGCCATTAAGTCAGAGAATTATATTTAAAATTATTATGTATGTCTGCTGAGGTATTTTTAAATAACTTTTTTATTTTATTTCTATGTTTTCAACACTTTGTTTCAGCCGTGTTTTAAGCGAGAAAAATAGCTATACAGATATTTATGTAAAATATTTTTAGTCAGCGCATTTTTATAATAATAATCATAATTTTGCATTACAATTTTTGTAGTCCTTGAACGTAAAAACGGTTAAATTATATTATCAGAAAAATAAAATATAAAAAAAATGTTCAATATAATTTTATTATACGTTTCAGTAGTAAAAACTTTGATTTCCTTTTACCTGATAAAAATACTAAAAGGCATATATAAAAAACGTTATGCCCACTAGTAATGTTTGCTGTTAAAAATTGTTACTAGTATTTTGTTTTAAAGGGTTAACTTCTCATAACTTTAACGAACGTCCCCGCTGGTTAATTAAGCACCTATCAAAAGACGCCACTTTACAACGTACACATCATACTACTAGTATATAGTGTGTACTAAACAGCACATGTCAAGCAACTACAACAAGACTAACACCAACTTTCATGCCAACTACTATGATATGTGGTTCTCAACGTGACACACCATGGACATGAAACCCAACCAAACCAAACCAAACCCAAACTGTCTGCTGTCAGCGCCTCTGTCTGGCTTCACAGTGTTAACCAACTAACCACAGCAACAACAGCAATTATATTTAATTTTTAGGCAAACTATAGCACGTTTTGACTCGCCTCTTGTTTAACTGGTCGCTTGCGCCTTTTGTCTGATGCGTTGCCTCATGGAACACACGTCAAAAGTTGAACGACAGCGGCAACAAAAGCTGCCAACAAACCGGCGACGCAACGTCAACTGTGTTGCCGATGTTGTTGCTGCTGCTGCTGCTGTTGCTGCCAACAAGGAAAAATGTCTAAAAACATAAAAATTGTCGGCACATTGTTGAAATGCCAGGAAATTATGTGGCAGCATGGGGTCAACTATACACTCGTACTCGTACTCGTATTTAGAGCCTGCCAGTAATTAAAATGAGTAAAACACAGTCAACAGCAACTACAACAACAACAACAAGAACAGCAACAATATTAACAATGCCAGGCCAGGCCTAATGAGTTTATTAATTAAAAATCACTCATATATATGTAGGTGTACATATGTGTCTGTGGTGTGGTCGTTGTCGAAACACGCTCCGTTCAACGCTCACTAATTGCAACCAGTCTGGGGCAAGAAATTTGCTACAAAATATATTCTAAACATGGCACCCACAAAAAAATATATACAATATTCGACAACAAAAAAATGATGTTTAAATTAGTTGGGTATACATAGCTGGCAAATACTCTGTATGTTGTAATATAAATGGGCTGTGGAAAAAAATTGCTTTGGTACAGAAGATGGCATCTGAATTGATCGAGCGCTTTGAATACGATAGACTTAATAAGAATAAAATAAATGTAATGTTGTTTGTGCGTTTAAATGTATTCTAATTAATGAGCAAATTATATTATATGGAATATATTTCTAATAAAATATTTGAAAAGATTGTTTATAAAATAAAATAAAAAGGAATTTATAGCTATTAATACTCATTTTTATGTAACTTATTATTTGCTAATAATACGATAAAATTATAATAAATTTTATAAAGTTTTCAAGTTGGAAATTTTACTATTTGCTAACAATTTTTTTGTTTATATTTAAAAAAATGTCGAGCTATTAATAAGCATTTTTAGGTAAATAAATATTTTACTTCTGTCAATTATTTACTGATCAATAGTATTTTATATCCTTTAGAGAGTTTATAGATTTGCTAAAGAACAATATTTATCAATAAAATTTCCATAAAGTGTTTCATAAAATACTTATTTAAGTTATGTGAATATTATATATATTTATGTTTTAATTAAACTATGTTTAATTGAAAAATATGTTACAAAAGCATATAAATTCTGTACTAGACTTCTCTAAAAAATGATGTTTAAATTAGTTGGGTATACATAGCTGGCAAATACTCTGTATGTTGTAATATAAATGGGCTGTGGAAAAAAATTGCTTTGGTACAGAAGATGGCATCTGAATTGATCGAGCGCTTTGAATACGATAGACTTAATAAGAATAAAATAAATGTAATGTTGTTTGTGCGTTTAAATGTATTCTAATTAATGAGCAAATTATATTATATGGAATATATTTCTAATAAAATATTTGAAAAGATTGTTTATAAAATAAAATAAAAAGGAATTTATAGCTATTAATACTCATTTTTATGTAACTTATTATTTGCTTATAATACGATAAAATTATAATAAATTTTATAAAGTTTTCAAGTTGGAAATTTTACTATTTGTTAACAATTTTTTTGTTTATATTTAAAAAAATGTCGAGCTATTAATAAGCATTTTTAGGTAAATAAATATTTTACTTCTGTCAATTATTTACTGATCAATAGTATTTTATATCCTTTAGAGAGTTTATAGATTTGCTAAAGAACAATATTTATCAATAAAATTTCCATAAAGTGTTTCATAAAATACTTATTTAAGTTATGTGAATATTATATATATTTATGTTTTAATTAAACTATGTTTAATTGAAAAATATGTTACAAAAGCATATAAATTCTGTACTAGACTTTTCTAAAAGCATATATTGCTCACTTTTCTACTTGTTTCTCACACAAAACAACTCTTTAAGCTTATTATACCCCATTAATCACTTGCTACACCGTGGGTATTATAAAGAGGACAACAATTGAGCGGCATGCGTGCTGTGGCGCTTGTGTGTCGCATTTGCCACGTCAACAACAACAACAGCAGCAACAACAACAACGACAACAAAACAAAATGGCGAACGAATCGCTTGTCAACTCCTCACAAAACGCAACTCGCAATGACAGGCAGCAAAGCTGCTAATGACTTTTAAAATACAATTTTTATAACGTGCCTGGTCTAGAAAACTGGCTTTGACTCTATTTTCTATGTTTGTTGTTGTTGCTCTACTACGTAGTCCCCTCTGTGCGCACATTTAGCGACAATTTGCAACATGTGCGTCGTCGTCGTCGTCAGGCACTTGAGTGCCTCCATTGGTTCTCTAACTGCTCTGCAGCACCACACCCCCCTCCACTCTGTACCGTTTCTAGTTATAGTCCTCTCATAGTCATTGTCCTGTTTGGTTCTATTCTAGTTATATGCTTGCCGTTGAGTGGCCTTCAAATTGGCAACGTTTAAATGGCTCCCCATTGCAATGGTTTTGTCAATGGTGGAGAGCAGTAAACCGTTGTTAGCTGCCTGGTCAAAGCAATTAGTTACGCATACGCAGCGTTTAACCCGCTTGACAATGACAGCAGCAGCAGCGTATTTAGAAAAAAATAAAAAGGAAAGGAATAGAAAGGAAATGAAATGATCAAAATGTGGTACCCAAACACAAATTAACAAAATGACAAAACTTTTAAGCAAACTAAGCGTAGCAAATGCTTTTAATTGTTCATGCTCTCTTACATACATAGTCCTCAAAGCTCTTTGTCGCAATTGTCATCAAGTGCTCTTCAATTTGTGCAGGTATTTTTGAAATTTAAATTCAAATATGGAAAAATGTTTGAGAAGGGTTATAACAGCGACATAAATGTTATGTTATGGACAGTATAAATACCTGTAACTACAGGTTTTTTAACAGCTAAATTATCAACAAGAAAATATACAAATAATGTATTATTTAGAACATTTTTTCCAAACATTTTCTATGACAAATCATATAATTAGATGATTGCAGTCCAAGTTACATGCTATACAGCATTAAAAGACGCTTTTGCTTTACATCTCTCTCCCCCTAAGCCTTGAACACTACTTGAACAACTAGTGCTACCAAACCTACATCCTTGGCTAACTACAAGGCCAAGCAGCCAGTTTTAATTGCAACTCATCAAAGCGTCGTTCTTTTAGAGCCCCGAGTGTAGAGGAGCACTTGAAAGAACTTTTTTGGTAACCACAAAAGTGAGACTTTAATTTGCAGAACGTGAAGCGTTGTTTAGTGGCATATAGAAGTGGGTTTGGCTGTGTGGATGGTTTCTATTTTGGACTGGCCTGAACGAACTGCCACTGACGCTGACTGACGCTGCTGGTTGGCTTTCCAAGTTAATTTTTTATGCATGCACTGAATTTGAATGACTTTGACAGCAAAAGTACACAAGTGGCCGTCTCGCTGTTTGTCGGTGAATTGGGGAGAGAATTCAGTTTTGTTGCTGTTTTATTTCTTTTACATTCTGTTAGTAGTGTTTTTTTTTCTTGTTGTTCTTGTTCTTGTTGTTGTTGTTACTTTTTGCCTACTTACATTTTGCCATTGCGTTTGTCGAAATGTTTTGCAACTTTTAATAAAATAAACTTATTTGCACAAAATATATATGTATGTATGTATGTATGTATGTATATATACAGAAATACATAAAACATGCGGCGCGCCGCTTCGTCCATTTGTCGTCTCTTTGATATTTCAATTTTTGTTTCACGTTTCGCTCAAAAACTTATGCTAATTAAATTCTTGCAAGTCGCTTGGCATTTTTCGCTTTTCACTTTTGCATTTGTTAGTATGCAGCTTCACTCCCTCATCATTCTCCATCCTTCCCTTATTTTTAGTTTTTTTTTTTTTTTTTTGAACCACAGAGAGCATAAATTTTGCCGCACCCATTAAGTTTTGAGTGGTTACCGTTTCGGTTTTCTGCGTGTTTGTTATGCTTGTTTGTACCAGTTGCGGTCAACGCGGCCAAAATAATTCATTAACGTGTGCGTTCATGTTAATATCCTTGCTAAATGTCACTTTTTGGTCAGCCACAAAAAGATATGAATGAGTTACAGATGGAGATGATGATGATGAGTTTCCCCCTTCCAACCCTCTCTCAACTCACTGCCTAACTTGCGTGATTTGTTTGTTTTGTGCGGAAACGTGAAAGTGAAAAGTTTTCGTTATGCGAGCGCACAAAAGTATGCTATGGCAAAAGGCTAACAAAACCACATGGCGTATACTTTATTTATGGCAAACAAAAGTGAGTGTAACCTTTACAGCGTGACATTGGAACGAATAAAAAGTGAAAATAAAAAGTACAAATGGCAAAAAAGTCATATATAAATGTACAAAATAAATATTGTAATGTGATTGATATGGAAAATAATATAGCTTTTAAGATAAATCCATTCTATTGCATTGAAAACTGTTATTAAGTTAAGAATCTAAATGTATTTCTGTGTTAACTTCCGTACCTAGTAGAGTTCCCTATCCCAACATTAACTTACTCTCAAAGTAGCTTGAAAAACATGCAATAAAACTTTGCCAAACTCAATTTAACTCGACGGCTTCAGATATTGATCTCAAGCAGTAACTACTTTCAAGTCTAAGCCGCCTTAAGACACCGGAGAAAAGCCAACGAACTGACATCAAATTAACTTTAACACTCGCCAAATGCGCTACAAACAAATTTCTAATCAAAAAAGTCTTAAAATAACAAAAAAAAAAAAAAATCTAAAGAAATTAACTCTTTTTCTTGAATTGGCAGAGCTGTCAACCGAGAGTCAAAAGCAATTTATAAACCCTTAGAATATATATGAGACCGCAACTAATAAATTATAAAGTAGCGAACGTTTAACGTAAGCTAAGGGTAAGTACAAAAGGGTGGCCAAGAAAACAACACAACAGAGCAAAGCAGAACAGAACAGAACAGAAGGTAGCACAACTAAAACTGAAAAGCCATTAAGCATAACAATTTCCGGAGATGGTAAAAAAATAAAAAGGCAACAACTGTAGAAGGTGTGCAACAAGCGAAGCTGCACTTAAGACGTTTAACAAAAGGTAAAGTCAGTCAAAAGGGAAAAACATGCCCGGTAGAGTAGACTTCCTCTCTCTACTTCTCTCTGCCTGTTACTCCACACTTCTTGGGATAAGTGCACTGGAAAGAATAAGTACCTGTGCTAAAATATTTATGTTTCTCGAACATCTTACACTCAAATTAATGTAACTAAGAAATATTATTGAGAAATATAAGGAAATCCGTTGGAATAATGTAATAAACTTTAGGTTTAACTATATTTATCCATAAATTTCTCACAGTGCATATATGTGTGCATCCTGAACGTATCATGGGCACTGCCAATAAACAATAAAAGCTAAGCACCTCTTCTCTCGAGCCCTTAACGTCGTTGGCATTGTGTGAGCTTTAAACACATAATAACTTAATGAATAACTTATGTAACCCATAATACCTGGCAAATTACGTGAGTGTAGGCCGTAGTAGTAGAAATGCAGGAAGAGCAAGAGCGTGTGGAGATGGAATGGGAGCACAGCGTCAATTATTTAACTAGACGCCAGTGGCATATTAGATAATATGAGAGTTGTGCATAATTCATGGTTGACTAATAAGGCGGCCATTTAGAGGTGACTTCAAACCAACAAACCAACTACGACGCCCCTTTGCATGTTACTCCGCACATTTCATAATTTTTCTTTTCATTTTCAACCTATATTTTCTTTCGTTTCGTTTCGTTTTTTTAGGAGGCTTTTTTCTTTCTCTTCATTTTTTTTTTTTTTTTGCACAACTGGTGCTTTGTTTGAGTGCCACTTTAAAAGTTGAGTGGCACGCCCCACAATTGCCTCCTTCTATGGTTTTTATTTCACTGCTTTTTTTTTTGTTCCTTTTGCCACTTGCCAGCGTGTCTGTGGTTTTGGCTACGACTTTTGGCCATGCCAGGCCTGCTAGCTTGATTTTTTGTTGGTGCTTTATTTCTTCTTTTTTTTTTTGCATGTAATAAAGCAAAGTTCAGCGGCCATTATCAGCGAGCACAATCGAGCCAGACAAACCGGACGTATAGACAGCACTATAGACACACACACACACAACCTAATACATACACAGGCAATTGCAATGGCAGAAGCGCCAAAAAGTATGCTTTTACTTTTGCAGACCGTAAATGGTTGCTGCTGCTGTTGTTGTTGTTGGCACTGACTTCTGTTTTGGCAGCCGCTTTTCGTGTTTGTGGCCCCGCCGTTCTCCCTCTTTTGATCCCCCGTCACTCTGCCGCTGCCACTGGCAGTGTTATTGTTGCTGCTGTCGTACTTTGTTGTTTGGCAGCTTATGAAATATTCAATTGAATTTAATGTACACGACCGACTGACTGACTAAGCCGAGTTCACAGCTAAGTGCAAAGAGTTCAAACCAATGATGACTGCCAATGTTGTCTTATTTCTTTATCTATATTTAGTATCTGTCTGTCAGTTTTACTCTTTTGAACTGCTTACTTGCTGCTTTTCATCGATCAGTGTATTTGCGATTATGTATTGTATGATTTATCGATTGTTTTATAAGGCAGCAAAGTAACAACTAAGTTTTAAGTAGTACTTGAATCTAAGTTGTGATTAAATTTAAATGAATTTGATTTACTTAATAAAGTCTTAATTAAATTAAATAATTTACTCTAATAATAGTACATATATTTTAATTTAAAATGTATTATTTAAAAAATATATTTTTATATAATATAATTATAATTAATATCGAATTTAATTAATTAAATTTATATTTTATAAGATTTATTTACTAATTTATATACCTTCAAATATATGTAAATCTGATTATTTTTGCTAATTTTAAATATAAGTATAGTTATCTCTACTCAAATATAATTTTAAAATATTTTATTTACTTTCATTTATGAAATTATTTCTCTATAGCGTATTTTTAAGTACTTTAAATCTTTGCAAGATAATTTGTGACTATTTTATTTGATATGTTCAACATTATATATGTATCTATATTAATAACATTTAGTAGTATATCTTATTTTATGCATGTTTGAAGGCAAGAAAGTAACGCAATTGTTAATAACATATTCAGAAATACTTGTTTTCATTTTTATCCTCTTTCTGTAGCTACAAAATCTTAATTTCAATATGAAATTCACTTAAAGCCCATCAGAAATGAGAGTCAATGCTGCGTATGCTTTATATCTTTGCAGCGCAAAAAGGCAGTCTGGAAATATTTTTTTTCTTGTATTCTTTTCTTTTTAATCATAACATAATGGCGCGGCATTACAGTTAATGGATTGCAAGTGTTGCCAGGCTGTGTTCCGAAAGCCTTCGACTACTTTTTTAGCTTGCAAAAACGGGCACAAGTCGAGGCTACGTTCCCCTACTTATTACTACTCTCTGCTCCAGTTTGTCCAACTTCCGTATCGTGCTCAACGGTTGGCTGACTGGAGTCCCATATGAGCAGCTGGCTCCCAAAGCACATTGCTTAATGGCGCTAGTTGCCTTTTAAGTGTAATTGCCGTGTCCCAAGTGTTTGTAATGTGTACAAATTTCAACAATTTTTCCTACCAACCAAGAACCAAAAACTCAGACTCGAAACCCAAACCTAAACCCATACCGGACTATTACGTGGCCGTCTGTGCTTTTAAAATTATTACTATATTTGTAAATATGCCTGCATATACACATAGAGTGCGCTTTAAAGCTTTAAAGTCTTTGGTGAGAAAAAGGATTCTTTATATGGTATTATATATAGTTTTACTCACTGGCAATGTGCTCGTTGTGAAAGGCCAACATGTTTGTTCGAAGGGGTTTTTTAACAGCTTTTGCCAATATGTTTGGTATTGTACGGTTATTGTATTGTAGTATTTGTTTGTTTGTTTTAATGTCCTTTTTATGGGGTTTACGTCGCGTCCGAAAAAGCTCACTAGACCAGCTGCTGCATCCGTCTGTCTGTTTGTACGCGGTCTGCTGTTATTGTTGTTCTTCTTCTCGCTGTTGTTGTTACCGGACCGTTGACAGTCAGAATCGCGAATTTTGCGGCCGCGGCGAATTTCACACTTTGATTCTCGATATAATCGCACTCGTATTTAAAGCCACAACAATTTGTTGTCACAATCGCCTGTAACGAGAACAAAAAAGGATTTTCAGCGCATTATTATAGATAGTTTATGCATCGTAAAGAATAATCAGTGAAATGCCCAAAGCCCAACAAGGATTAAGTGATTCTCTTTTTGAAGCATTTCGCCTTTCAGCTAGAAATGCAGTATTATCTTTTGGGTAGAGAAAAACAGGATAAACAGATAACTCCAGCTTATTGTGATAGTCTTTAAAATATACGTTTAAAGTATACGTTTTTACTTTAAACTTTACATAAAAATACTAGAAAATTTTAAAACAAACTGCTGTTCGTCTTTTGAACACCATTTTTTCGCTTCTTTTGTTTCCAATTAATCGCTATTTTATATGGCTTTTAGTTCAGCTTTTTTTTTTTTGCTCGTTTCATTTTCTTGTTTACTAAATTCGCGGTGGCCATAAGCCACAGATTTATTATACTCCCTATAGCTGCCATATATATGTATTACTTACGCCAAACCAATTGCAAGGCATTCAATGGAATATGATTTACAACACACACAGCACAAGAGAGATGCTTGGCTGCCGAAAAGTTAAGACCATGGCTATTATTTAGAGAATAAGTTTAAACCAACAAAAAAAATACTAAAAAAAAAAAGAGAAATAGTGTAAAAGTAAACAAAAATACACAAAAATTGCATTGTGCATGGCACTTTGCCGCCTGTCCTCTACAATTCTCAACTCTGCAGAGAGTTAGATTCTCTATTTCTGGCGGCAGGCGGCAGGCGGCTCAGCGAAGCGCACACACACCAAACGGAAGCAGTTACGGCTACACATAGTTAAGCGCAGGCGTGCAACAATCCAAATTAAATGTCAAAAATACTACAATATACCAGCTAAACGAGTCCAAAAAAAGATGAAGAAAATGGAAAGAAAAGTAGTTCGACAGCCAGTCGAAACAATCAAACTTCCAGTCGGGCTTTCAAGTCATTCAGTCAGTCAGTCAGCCATTCATTCAGTTAGTTAGTTAGTTAGTTGGTTAACTAGTCAAAACTGTCAAATCAGTTGTCGATTTGAACTAATAGCAAATTGTTATACTCATTCAAGTTGTGACAACTTTATGTTGCAAGTGCTAGCAAACAACTTGATTGCATTTGCTATCGATTAAGTCTAAAAATAGGCTTTAATAGTCTGAAAATTACATAATTAATCGATGGTTTACATGAAAAAAGAGGCTTAAACAACTCACAGATTTTCTGCGCAAAGTTTTGAAAATATGTATTTAATAAGCAAATTTATTTATCACTTTTCAATCTTTAAAACTATATAAAGTGTTTAGTTTTAGTTGAACAAATTTGCAAGTTAGTCACAAAGTTTGTCAGACCAGTGGCAAGTCTATAAACAACATAAAAATGCTATAAAAATACTTTGGCATTTTCCACAAATAAGCAACTCACTCGACAAAGTCGAATTGGAAGTCAACTTTGCTGTTGTTTTAGTTGTAGTTGTTGTCATTGCCGTTGTCGTTGCAATCGAAGAAGTGTATGTGAATGTGTGTAGAATTCACTGAGTATGTCTGACTGCGCGACTGTGTAGCACATCCGCTTCCGCAACGGAAGCTAATGAACGTAGCAGCGAGTAGCAGCGACGCGAACAAAATGGCAGCAACTCTATAAGAAAATGCCAGGCAAATGTTAAATTAATAATAGAGAAGCAGCCGCAGCATAGAGCGGAAAAACTTTCTATACAAACGCCCAAAAATTGTTGCAAGGCACACACTCCTACCCCCTACAACAGCAACAACAACAACACGAACAACGACATTGGCATCGGCTCCGGCATTTATGTGACTTTAATTTAAATAACTTTGGTTAGAGCTTCAGAGCATGCACTAATACAATTTTAGAAACGAAAATGAAGAAGGTGAAGTAGGAAGAAGAGGAAGACAACATGTTGCAAGGTTGTTCAGCCTTCATAATGAAAATATGCCAACAATTTTCACTTGCACGATCCTCAAGTCTGAGCCAAAAACCGCGAGACTGCAAAAGCAACCCTCGGGCAAAGACATCAACATCATCAACAAGCAGGCGGCAGTATTGGCATTTTAGCTCTTTTATCGCTAGATTGAGCCATTTTTTTTAAAGAAATGGCATTAAAGTTCTCTTAAATTCAATGACTATAGTATAATACAAAATTTATTAGAATTATAGCTTTAATTTTTGCTTAAATAAAATAGATTTTCTTTCAACTGCTTTAAAATTTTGAAAGTTTCTTCCAATATTAACTGATTTATAGCAAATTCCAATACATTTCAAACTGTAACTAATAAATATATATCTAATTTCTGTATAACATAAATTTATAAACAATTTTGAAACGTATATTTGGCAGTGTATTAATATATTTATGAATTATTTATCTTTGTAAGAAAATCTGCAGTATCTAAGTTTTTTAATTCAAAGCAATTTCTACCTAATTTGTTGCTGAAAACTTTAGACATTTTGGTCTATTAAAATATTTATTTAGAACCATTTCTAGCTAATTTAATTTTATAAAATTAGCTATTTTGAGATTGTGGCAACACTGGCAGGCAGTAGGCTACTTAAAGTCACGACCCCTGGCAAAAGCGCGCTGACTGGCACAAATTAAAGTTGAGAAATGAAATTTGTAACGCTTTCGCTTTTCAATTATAATTTGGCTTGACGAGTTTTTTGATTGCTTTTGTGTTGTAATACTTGAGCGCAATTTGTTGTTATCTGTCGACCGACCAGCCTTGTCTTCGACTGACCTCAATTGGAATTACTTACTTACTATACTTACTTACTATACTAGCTTACTTGCGTCTCAAACCCCAGAGGCAGACTCAAAGCGCACCCTTAGACCCCACAAGCAAACAAGTTTCTTTACTTTGCGGCTTTTGGGCTTAATTAGCAAATTGACAGCATGACGTTGAGTGAAAAGCATTTACGACCACACACCGTGTGAGTGCTTCACTTAACAATGGATGTGTGTACGTAAATACAGGGTAATAAAATATTGCAATGGTTAATACTGTATTTCAAAAATGGCAAAAAAAAATAGAATTGACAGCACAGAAGTATCAATTAAAAACAATTTTCAAATGCTGTTTTAAGTTTCAATTTGATTTAAAAAATGGTCAAATCTGTTTTTAATTTCTATTTGTAAAAGTCTTAAAGTAGTTCCAAAAAAAACCAGGTCTGAAACAAACTTTTCGCTCGTTAAGCTACTTTAATTTAAATAGCTTTAAATGCATACATTATTCTGTTGGCTAAATCTCAGCATTATCACCTTGTAAATCGCATTGTTGCCACATGTGGCAAACAGCTTTAATGCTACGCATATTTGAAGAGCATTGAAACTTTAATGAGTTCCAAAAACAATGTTCATACGTAAGTATCGATTTTGCTTTTTGCTAATTTTCAGCTCGTTATTGTTGTTGTTTCAGCTCAGTTTGCCTTTGCAGTTGTTATTGATACACATACGTACATATAAGTATATCTGCCCTTTCTATATATAAATAGACACCCACATACAAAAGGTAGACGCTACTAACTTGACGGGTTAGACACGTGCACTGTGGGGCCAGACGAATGTTAAGTTTTGTGTTTTCTGTTTTTTTTTTTTTTTCTTTTTTTTTGCCTCTATCTTGGCTTCTGCCTTTTGGCAATCCCCATGGTCATGTGGGCTTTTTGCAGCTACTACAACTTTTCTGACCATTCAAGGCAAATAGTCGGCACAATGTAACAAAAACAAAGAGGCCTCTGAACGTTGCTGGCTGACTGACTTGCTGAGTTTTCTCATTCCTTTGGCATCAACAGTGCCGTTGGTTTGGTTTGGTTTTTTTGCTTTGCGCCCCTCCAGACACAAAACGTCAGACGTAGTCAGTTTTAGTTTTGCATTTGCAAGTCTGCCACGCCACACCAGAACTACGTACAAACATATATACTGAAACAGTTTTATAGACCAGTGATTGTGTCTAGCAGGAGTTGAAAGATTTTAAACCCTTAATGATCATGATCATAATGATGATGATGATATGGATGATGACGATGCTGTTAAAGGTATCATGTGGTGGCGTCAACAATGCGCTTTGTTCTTGTTTTTCCTGTTCGTTGTGTTATTGGCTAACTGCTGTTGACTTATATTACATGAAGTTTTCATTGCTCAGTATGTGTGTGTGTGTGTGTATATATATATATATTGTGCCGAGGCCAATGCTAAAGCCAGAGATAATGCATTGTTTGGGTTTTTGTTGTCTAGCCTCGATGAGCTGCACCTCCTGCCATCTACCAGTTTATAGCCTACTCCTCCTGCTTCTGCTGGGCAAACATAATGGAATTTTCATGTAAACAATTTGCATGTTTTCGACGCACACACACACACACACGCATACATATACAACTAAAAGAGGCTGTAACAGCGTGAAAGAGCGAAAGGAAAGACTCTGCTCTACTTCATCAATTAACACATCAATTTTTGGTCCTTTTGTTTTCTACTCTTGTTTGTATTGGCATCTAATAAAGATAGCTTCCAGTTTATTCTATTCATATTTTGTATACTTTATTCAAATCTGTATTTGAATTAAAATTTCAGGCAGCATTAAGTTGGATTTTAAAGGTTTTAGCTATGGATTGAAAAGCAAACATAATTACTAATTGTTCAATTCAGTTTCAGTTAGAGTTAACTTGCTGTTGCTTTGTGCACAATTAGCTTAAATGTTATGCTTTCTTTGTAGTCAAATGTTTCCTCAATTACACATTATTATTGACCAGGTATGTAGTAGAAACCTAAGCATGTTGTGCTATTTTGCTTTAGTAAAGAAAGCACTTAACTCGCATTACGCATACGCCCCGTACAGCAAAAGCAACTAATTGCCGGAGCTGCTTTTGTTTGTATGTGTGTGTGGCAGAAATGCTTTATTGCTTAATGCTTGCCGCTTTCTAATTAAAATTATACCAACTAGGTAAGTAGTCGTAGTAGTAGTAGTAGTAGTTGGTACTAGTACTAGTACGAATATTTACCGGCAAATAGAAAAACGAATTTAATTAAAATGTATGCATATTCTGAGAACTAATACTACTACTACTACAGCAAGAAACAACAACAAATATAAGGCAAAGGCAATTCGGCGGCGGCTTTTCATTAGAAATACGACTATGAAGTGGGGCGACACTACGTAATTTTTAATTACTCGTGCTCAACTTTCGAAAAACTGAAGCAGGACGAGCTCATTTTGAAAATTTTCATAATTACTCGACTCGCTCAACGATGCTGGCAAGTCAGTCAGAGTCAGAGTCAGTCTGTGGACTTTTGTGAAAGCTGGACCCTGACTCAGTCCTCAATAAACCCAGTAGCAAAAGCAGGAGCAGCAGTCGGACCAGGACTAGCACCAGCACCAGAAACAGGACCCGCTCAACGTTGGCTCAAGTGCACTCACATGCGCAGCGACCAAAACTAAATGAACTTATGCACACACACACACAACTGTGTGTTTGTGTATTTGTATATTTGTGTATATGTATGTTTGTGTTTATGTGTGGCTTCGCTTGAGCACCTGTGCGCACTTGTGTTGAGTTTCCGGATGGTACGTGGTCCGTGGTCCCTGCTCGAGCGCCATCTTACCCAATACACTACACCACCATTCACAGCAGGGAGAGAGACGAGTTGATGAGTGCTGCGCGCACTTGAAACTAAAGGCTAAGTAGGTGCATTCAAATAAACATTGCCCATACACATTTGTATCTATATGTTGTTACACTGTTCCAAAAAAAACTAGACATGTTTTTAATACGTAGAAAATATAGAAATAAAATTATTGCAATTGTTGTCAAACATATCTCAAATTTAATGTTTAAAATCCAAATTTTAAGATTTCTTCTAACTTTAAAATACGGAAAGCTTCAAATAATTTTATCAGCTCTCAATTGGATTGCTGTTTTAGTCTATATTTGATTTATTTAATACTTAATATCTTGTCTTCATAATTTTGTTTATCTTTAATTTATTAAAAATAAAAACATTTAATTTAATTATTATTTAATTTAAATATTATACGTAGAAAATATAGAAATAAAATTATTGCAATTGTTGTCAAATATATCTTAAATTTAAAGTTTAAAATCCAGATTCCAGGATTTTTTCTAACTTGAAATTACTGAAAAATTCAAGTTATTTTGTCAGTTCTCAATTGGATTGCTGTATAAGCCTTATTTGAATAGTTAATATATTGTCTTTATAATTTTATTGATCTTTAATTTATTAGAAACTAAAGCATTCAACTTAATTTAATTTCTAAAGTACTATATTTATATTAAAAATACTTAGTCTTCAGAATCACAATCTTTAAACCAGCAATAACTTCATTGTCTTTCTTTAAACTGTTAAGAAAGTTTTTGTTCTTGGCACATTTTTTAAACGCAACTAACAACTTAATATTCAATTTCTTTTAGTGTACCTATCTATCTATCTCTCTCTCTCTCTCTCTCACTCTGTTGGCATTTAAATATACTGCTTGCATATATGCTGAAAAGTTGACTTGCTGCAATGGCAATAATGGTGCTCAGTTTTGGGGGGGCGTAAGCAGTCACAAGTGGATTGCCTGCCGTGTAATTAAATTTATTTCATTATGTTATTACAACATTATGTGCAGCAGCATTTATCAACCAACGAAACTTTTCCACATAACTCTGCTGAATCGCTTAGCATGTAGTTAAATAAATAAATAAATTATGAAAGGTATAAACTCTCTTTAAATAGGTTGCAATTGCTTTTGACTGATTTTAAGCTGTTTGTTCAAAGCACAATTTAGTTAATCCCATTTCAATTACGTCTCATTTCAAGTATAATTGCAGACAATTTCTTAGCATTAATTTATTTGACTAGCTAACCATTGAAATCGCTTGAATTGACCCGAGTCCAGTCTGGTCTCTCACTCCGCTGACATGCCACTCGGCACACGTTCAGCACACACTTCAATTGCTGTGCAAATATTCTTCGCGCATGCCACAAAACACCAAGTTCAATTGCGGCCAAGTCTCAGACTGTCTGCGAGTGTGCAAAATGGGTGTGTTGTGTGTGTTTGCTGGCAACTCGAGCATGAATGTCTCGTCCTTAAGCACACATCAATTTCAAAACAATAATTGAAAATTGCAACAATTGGAAATATTCGTTTCGGGTTTTCTGCGCCACGTACCAAAAGAAATGAAAGTGCAACTTGCCGTTGCACAAATGCACAAAATGTGGAAAATACAAAAACAAAAAAAAAATGGAGTTCAGAGAAAATGCGAAGCAAACCATTTTTGTGTTGCTTTTAGTTTCGTCTCCCTGTTTGCCAGTGCTTGCTGAAGCAAGTCGAAATAAAGTTGTGCACTTTATTGTTCTGTGTGTTGCAAACGCGGTTGCAACTTTAACTTTAATGTGGCGAGTGCAGCGGTAGAGCAAATTCAGAAAGCATTCAACTCTATCTACTCTCCCGTTCTTTCTCCCTTTCTGTCTCTGTCTCTCTCTCTAGTTGCTCATAAAGTATATTTTTAAATATTTCAGCATTTTTGCGACACGCAAAGTTGGCCAGCCAACCTGTCCGTAAATAAATAATGTTGGCCAACATTGCAAACATGGTCAACACATAGAAAATGAAATAATGAATACATTGTTTTATGCATTTATTATTTATAAATTGTTAAAACAAAAAAACAACACACACACAATAAAGAAAAATAAAATAACATAGCTTTTGTTATGTTTACGCCGCATTTTGCATTTCAAATGGAGTTTATTTATTTTGTGATCAAATGGACAAATATTATGTGAAACAATAACATGTTTTACTATTAAAATATATTTAAAAACGTATATATATTTTTAATTAAATAATTAATTTTTTTGAAGCACAGAGTGTTCTTTTAACAGTAGAAATTTAATTTGAATAGCTGCACTCTTTATTAAATTAATAAAAATATATTAAATTAATCCATTATGTCAATTCGTACAAAGAGAATTTTACTAATATTTATTTATTTAATTTTCATAAATAGAAAATCATTTAAATTAATACAAAATTATTAAAATAATCTATTCTTTCAGTTTCGTATAAAAATTATTTTATAAGAATAAGTCAAGTAAGTTTCTGAATAGAATTTTTTAGTAATAAAATTTTTAATTTAAAAAAATGAATGTTGGAGAAACATATTTATTTTAAACAGACAGTTTATTTTAATGTCTAAATTTGCATATAACAGTCTCATAGAAAATCTATTAAATATATGTATGTTAATTTATTTGAGACAAACTACAACCAACTATGTAAATTTATGTTTAGCGTATTTGTTAGTCATTTTAATGCGTAATGCGGATGTAATTCTATTTGATTATTTAGTTGTAGCTCAGCAAATATTTATGCCTATCAATTAATAATGTGACATGTCGACTGACAACAGCAATGACAGGTGAGTGGCCTTTTTATTATTATTATTTATTGTTGCTGCTTTTGTTGGTCTGCCACGTCACAGTCGACGTCGACGTCGCATCATGTTAATAAAATATTCAAAATTTAATTTTCATCGCGTTGCATTTGACACATTTCAATAAAAACAATTACTATAACAATTAAGTTGAAAAGTCGTCGCCGCAGTCGCTGCTATTTTATTTGCTGTTACTGGCAACTTTACAAGTAAAAACAGACAAAAACCAAAACAAAAACAAAACAAAGCAAGAGCAAAAAAAAAATGTACAGCGCTTTCTCTTTGGTCCCTCACACTTTATGCTCTTTGTCTGTGGGTAAACATTTATGCAATTTTAATTATAAATGCATTGTTGCTTTTTAATGAGAATTGCCAAATGTCAACAGGATTGGTCAAACAATAGCAACAGCAGCAGCAGCAGCAACAACAGCAGCAGCAGCTACAACAACAACAGTGGCACAATATGACATTAGCTGGACAGCTGCTTAAATAATATATAATCAAGTGGAAAATGTTGACATGTTGCAATTGAAGCGTAGACTTAACAAGGCTAAAGCATGTAACAAAGGTCAATGAAAGGTTACGAGTAGTTGGCTATATTAAACAACTATGTTTGCAATATGTTAAACAAACGTTCCTTCCGTTGTTTTAAATAACTAACTATATAATGTAATACGAACTAACTTGAGTTAAGTTTTCACTGTGCTTAAACTATACACTTCTCCACTTCTTTGCCATAAAATGGCAACAGTTAACCCAAGAGAGGCAAGCACAGACAGTGGTAGGTAAGTAGTGGCAGGATGCTGGGCCACAGGGCCATTCATTGTGATGCCATTCAAGTCAATGGCGGAAATGAAAATTGAATTTTATGCAAACACAAAAGCCAATTGAAGTCAATTATTGTTTATGTAACTAATTTTATTTAAATATAAGTCAATTCGTATGCAGCAATGGAAAGAGACTGAGACTGAGAACGAGAAAGGCAGCGATAAAGAAAAAGCTGCAACAAAAAGAAACAGGAAAATGCCGAATGGCAGCGGAATAAAGAGCAGACGAAGTGCCAACAAATTGATTGGAAATGAAAGCAAAAAAAAAGGAATATATTAAAAAAAATAGAGAAAGCAAATGATGTGCATGAAAACTAGAATAGTCTTGTCTAGAATATATACAAATATTTGTTAAAATCAAACTAAATAGCTTTAACTAATTTTTGACATGGAGCAAACTGTTAACTGACCCATTTTGGAAGCTACCAAATTTAGCAGCTTGATTTCCACGCATTTTGGCATTAAGCCAAAGCAAAGAAACACCAGAATACAAAAAAAAGCACAGTAAAGAGCAACCAAAATGTCCTTGGCCCTAGTGGAAAATTGTTGGGGCCATCCATCAGCTGTTTGTTTTGTAGAGCGAAGCGTTTTCAGCATTTTTTTGGGGATCTGTTGGTGTTCCTTTGTTATATATTTTTCTTCTTTTTTTTTTGGTTCAGTTGTGGCTCTCAGAGACAGCGACAAAGTGCAGCTCGTAGTTGTTTTTTTTTTTGTTTGGTTCGAAGGGGTGTGTGTTAGTTATTTTGATTGATTGCATTGTTTCGTGTAACAAATTTATTTCTGCAACGCCCATCAAGCACTTAAAAGCACTAGAGGCGCAAAACAGCAACAAAAATATTCTAGGCAGCCTTTTAATGGGTTTTGCTGTTGCTGTTGCTAGCTAGCTACATCATTGTCACTGGCAGGAAATTGGTAAAAGGCCGCCACATGTAACATAGTACGTAAACTTTAAAGCCCAAAAACACATCATCAACACAGCATCCTGCTTCTATCAGCTACCATCTACCATCTCAATGACGTCTTCAGCAGCTTCTTTCTGTATAGCTTTTCTTAGCCAGCAGCATCATTAGTGAAAATGATTTCTTATTCAATGTGCTCTGCTTCTGCTTCAGCTTCTGCTGCTGCTGCTGCTTAGCTTTTCTTTGCTTTTCATTTTCTTTTCTTTTGCTGATTTCTTCGCGCTGTTGTCATGCTTCATCGATTTTTTATGCTTTGCTGGTTGAGTTGATGGAAATTTTGTTTTTTAGCCGAGGCGACTCCACTTCAATAAGAGCCACCGCAACCGCAACCATCGCTTTGGTTGACTTTGGCAGCAATAATGTTGTATTTGTTTTCTACTACCCAGAAGAAATACACACAAAAAAGAAATGTTTAGCTTTGCCTTGGCATTTGCTTTGCTTTGCTTTGTTATCTTTAATATTGATTATATGCAATATCTCAGACAGACGAATCTGATTTTCAAATACCATTCAAGTTACAGTGTTTCGTATTTTTTTTTTCTCTCACATTGCTTTCAATATCCTGATGCAGGCAATTTCAACGAAACAATGCAAACTTTGCACAAAATTGATGGAAATCACAAATCGACAAGCTTTGCTTTTTTTGAAAATCTGTTTAATACAAGTCTAGCGAAATATAGTAGAAAATATATTACAACAGTCTCTCTAAGCCTTTAAACATTTTAGCCAAGCAACTTATTCCAAGCGAATCTTCTAAAAAAGCTGATTTCACCATCTTCTGTGTGGTTTTCCCTCACATAGAAGTAGGTTAGAGACGATGGATTAGAACCACCTCCTGAGGTATAACTCATGAGGAATCCACATTGCTTTGAGTCGTTGCTGTTTGAGGCAAATGTTGGCACCTCATTCACCATATCGACAATAAGTTCCGAGAACTTATCTGTGTTATGCGGTCCATTGCGAATCTTAATCTGTGACCTAGCGTATTGATGTTTTCGCATGTAACGCATTAGTGAAAAGTCCTGTGGCATATAGCCCCAAATAAATGTTTCTCCATCCTGCAGCTGGCGTTTATCGCGCAGTGTTGTCTTCTTGTGTGAGGAAATCAAATTGAACGGTCGTCGTAGATGTTGCATGCGTAGTCGTCCCGCATCCTTATCAAACCGTTTATCCTGCAACAGTTGCTCCTTATTGTGCAGTGAGGACATCATACCATTATGCTGAAATTGTGACTGCGTTGCTCGTATATAGTGCAACGAATAATCCTTTGCACAGTCGGGCATCTCTAAACTATCCCAGCGACAACACTTCAGTTTCACATACGATTCGAGTAGCCAATCAATGGGTTGATCATTGAAAAATATCTTCACATAGGTCAGAAATTGTGGCAGTTCTGCAGTGTGAAGCAGCTTGCCAATAAATCCAAGATCACAGAAACTTATTACAATCCACATGCGATGATGACTAAATCGAAAATTTGTATACAATGCTGTTAAATTGATTATGTAATCAAAATACCCCACAGTCGGTATTATATCATCTTCCAATTGTAGGTAATAAGTTCCACGACTCTGCGCATAACTCATCAAGTACATATAATCGAGGGTTTGCTTAGTGCGCCATCGCACACGCTCTGGACTATCGTTTAGGGTTATATGTAGCTTATCGAAACCAGGATAATAGTTCTCTGGCGGTGTAATCACATCAATCAGTCCCTCGTCCAAACTCTCACCAAATGTCTTACTAATTCCCCGCCAAGTTTTCTGCACAAATGTTAAGTTTGTCTCCGCAATGTAAACTACAATTAAACAATTGCTTCGGTAAAATTCATTCATATGCTCCAATAGTTTCGTTAGAGTTTCCAATAGATAATTTCCATCATTACTACGACTCACTGTAGGTACGCCGAAGACATATAATACACCTTTGCGTCCCTGACTGTAGCTGTAACCCGTTAAGAGGGGAGCTTTCTGCAGAATACTCTGCCAGTTTGTAGCTTTTCGTTGCTTAACTGCCAGCAATGTTTTGGTCAATAGTCGTTGAGTTGAGGTTGTATTTTGACCGTTTAGAGGAACTGTTTCACTTTTAACACTATTCGTTTGTCTGCTAACAACTTCTACAGGCTGTGATTCATTGTTATTTAGGTGGATCACTAGAAATACTAACAGCAGACATAGCAAGAATACAAGACTCATACAAATATCCAAACGAAAGTTGATAATTTTCATGATTTTGATATGACAGAAAGAAAATGAGTTTCAAAAAATCAAGCAGCTTCAACAAAGTTTGCTTAGAATTTAGAATAGAGTGTAAAAATAATAAAAATTTCCCATTTATCCCTTTAAATACATTCCCTTACCTTATTTACTACCCACTGTTTTAAGTGATTTTTCTGTACATTGTAATGCTTTAATGATTGTTTGTGGCAAAAGCCAAATCCGAGACTCTTGCAGTTTACTTTCTGTTTAAACACATTTTTTTTGCGTTTCCATTTGTGCTGTAAACCAAAGCAATAGACACAGCAAATACATGGCATAGCAAAAGGCAAGAAACAAAAATAAACAACACACACAACAACAATAGACACACCCATTCGCTATTCATAGGCTGAGCTCGAATAAAACGCACTGAGAATTGCAAAAGGCGGAGACAAAATTCCCAAAAGCAATGAATTTTTTTCGAATTCCGCTGCCATTTATGAGCACACCCCAGAGACAAAAAGAGAGAGAGAGAGAGAGAGAAACAAATGGAAGGGAAGTGAGAAAGTCAAAGCATAAATAAAGCACTCAAATTACAATTTAATGTCATAGAGAGAGCGAAAGAGGGAGTGTGAGAGACAGACAGACATTAAAAAGCATCAACAACACATTTGATTTCCAACTTAAATTAAATTCGATTAAAACTTTTTTTGTGCTGCCCTCGTCAGATGCTGTACACATACTTATGTGTATGTATGTATCTGTGTGTGTTGTTCTTGCTCGAGGTTAATGCTACTGATTATCTGCATTATTTATAAAAAATTCGCACGTGATGATAAAAATTTATGCACACACACACCCACACACACATATACTCGTACCTTACGAACTTTAGCTACAGCTCATTTTGTTGCTTCCGATTCAGATTTGACTTTCGAGGGTTGCCACATTAAATAAATAACCGAAAAACTTTTCAACTTTCATGAATATTAATAACAGCAGATTTTAAAATATACATATATAGTGTATGTTGGTGTGTGTGTGTGTATACAAAGCATCAACGTTGGCAGCCAAGTGACAGAGTCAACGCCACATTGCTCATACGCCGCGTTGTCCGCACAAAATGTAAAATGTGCATTTAAATTGAATTCCTTAATGAATTCGCGGCAACGCCTGAACCACGGACCACAGATTTTGTACAGACTCTGCAACTTGCTGAAGGTGTTGCCCAATGCGACCGTCGCGTTTTTATCAGATTAAAAATTATATATATTTTCAAAATACTCTACACATGAGACTACCATGGAAAAAGTAGAGCTTTTAGCTATTATATTAGAGGATATAATAAAATTATTTAACAAAAAAATTTTATATAACGCATAAATAACCCAAATATTAATATATCTATAGTTAGTATAGTATATGTCTTTAAGATTCAGTTCTATTATATTATTTAGTTTAATATATTTAGGTATTCAATCAATATTAAAGAAAATTCAAGAATTGATTTTAAAATTTCCCTAAAATATTTAAATATTTATTTAAATTACATTCTTTAAAGCCAATAAATGCTGAATTTAAGTACTCTTCCTTAACAAAAGAATAAATATGAAAAAATAAAATTTTATAGCATATATTCCGACACAAATAACTAAGCACTATCGTCAATTACTGCTCAATATTTTCAAGTTAAGAGCATCACATTTTCGTCTTGAAAAATACACGTAATTCTTGCTTGTTCATTTTATCACCCGATGCACGTTTTGTGGGCAAGGGCCAAGGGAAAAGGATAACTGGTAGGGGGAGCAGGTTCGAATATAACTTTTTGGGCGCACAGCGAGAAATTATGCAAAAATTCAAAAGCATAAAGTTTCGACGCTGTGCAGTTGCAGTTTTCGCCACAAGCAGCAGCAGCAGCAGCGGCAGGAGCAACCACTAGACTCTTAATTAAAATGCATTAAGTTGGGGCACAGGGCGACGAGAACCACAACATGTGACCTCAAGTGTTAACATAAAACTTGCATGCATAACACAAAAAAAAAAGAAAAATAGAAACAAAAAAAAAAAAACCACACCACAAAAAATTAGAATAATAAAAATAAAAATCTAATCTGTTAAATCTAAAATTTAGAATAGTTACACAGCCTTAACGAACTGCCACTTTGTGCCTGCAGAATTACATAAAAACAAAACCAGTAAACTATAAAAAAAAGAGCAAACCATGTTTTTTACTAAAATCTACACTGATTAATGGTCATGTGCTCTGGAAAATTAAATGTTACACCACATGAAGCCGCAGCCATAACTAACTGATGTGCCCATGGCGGCTTTTGATGGCCATCGTGCTCTGCCATATGATAATGGTCAAATTTTTACACATACATATTTCCACAATATTCATTTCTCTTTTATGCACATATGTTAGATATATATATATATATATATACAATTTTGGCGAACCGACAAACACAACACGTAACATGTGTTTTAGTTTTAACAACAGACCAAAGAAAAAAAAAAAGGGGAAAATAAAAAGCAAACATAAAAATGTTTGCCAAAATATGTGAAATTAAATTTTGCGTTGTGCTCGAGTAATGAGAAATGTTTGTACACTTTACCAACTTTATGGTGAATAGTTGTACACATCAAGTTATTTAAGAATGCAAAGACTTTGGAGCTCCAAAACACATATAAAAAAAAAGGATGAGTAATACTAAAAATTTTCTGTCAAAAAATACAATTCATTGCAGACTACAAACTAATCGGGTTTAAATAACAGCCGATGTCTACAGTGCACACACCTTTAAAAAAAATACAGATAGAGTCTGCATTGGCTCACACATGTAATCTTATCTAAATAACCCAACATATACATATACACAGGACTTTGTATGAAAAAATATCCACTAAATTGACAAAAATCTACGGCGCGTGAAAAAATGTTATAAAAGCTTATGAGCCTTGCACTGATGCCATTTTTTGCCCTTTCTTCTTTCATTTTTATTTCATTTTTCTTTTATTTTTTGCACGACTTCCCAACGCTGACATAACAGTTTCCATATGCATGTGTGTGTGTGTGTCTGTGTGCGAGTGTATGTGTGCTTCAACCGCAAAATAAGATAAATTTCACACCGAAAAATTAATAACTTTTTAAAAGGTCATAAAAGTTGAGCTGAACTAAAGCCGCTCTCTACCCAATATCCGAGCACATAATTTGCACATTTTTCAAATATTTTAACCAGTTGTTCGTGCCGCTCAAAACTTGTGTTCTTGTCTATAGTATTTGAAAAAGAAAACTACCAAGTCTATGCTTTAGGGTCATAAATTTCTGGCAAAAAGCATTCGAGAAATTAAAGTGCATTCACGCGCTCAGCCAAGCAAGTCCAACAAGTGACAAAAGAGGCAAAATTTGCAAAATAAAATAATAGAACTGAACTGAAGCTCGAATGGCGACGACGTCGACGACGCTGCACGGGCATACGGAAGTGCTGAATCACCGGAAAACCATTAAAGGAAGTCACAACTATTGATTATGTCGGCGGCGACGGCGACAGCGACGGCAACGGCGACGTCAGCGTCAGCGTTAGCGGCACAAAACTAAAAATGGCTTTGTGTGTGCAAGCAGCGGAAAAATTATGATAGCACCCGGTCCGGTCCGGTCTGGATTCCAGTTTCAGTACCCAGACCCAGTGCCAACACCAACACAGACCCAGACCCCAGAGTAGAGAGACGATCCCACGGCCTCGGCACATATAAATTTGCATTGCTTTGGCATTTTGGAGGCGGGTGCATTTTCAAATTGATTTTGATGGCTTTTATTTGCAACTTTAATTGCATGCGACTGTTTTTGGTTTCGCTATTCAATAAAATAGGGTATATAAGCTAGACAAATGCTGAAAATATTAGATCGAATTTATATAGAATTTGGAAGGCCGCTCCCATATAGAACTAACCATTTGGTGCGATCTTTGTAAAGAAACTTAAATGGTTAAAATTTCAAAGATGATGACAATGTAAAATTGTACTTGACTCTGTTTTTTGCAAATAAAGACCCAAAGTTTTTTGATCATAGAATTATAAAGTTACCTGAACGATGAGAAGAGATCGTTGAATGAAATAAAAAGTTTATCATTGAATGAAGTTCATTCAAAGTATAGAAACAATTTATTTACTTTCTATTTTAAAAAGCTGAAGTTACCCCCGAGAAAACATTATTCTACTAGACTTAAAGTTGTTAAAAAGTAAATATTTAAAAATAAAACAATTTTCTGGCAAATATTATAAGTTACTACAGCAGCTGATAAATGCTAAACATCACTTTTTGATTAACTTCACTAAAAATATAAATAATTTTTGCGGCACATAATCAGTTGAATAAGTTTGGCAAAGCGCATGCAAACTTCGTTTCATCAAATTGAAATTGGGCCTTTTTGGTAAAATTTAGCCGTTGTTTTGGTCGTTTCGGTTGTTTGGTTGTTTTGGGTCTCTTGGTCGCTGGGTTTATATGGAAAAAGCGTCGGAAACGTCGCTCGACGGCAGAGTTGAAAATCATGGCGAGATAAATTGCCAAAGATAGCAATGGATGGGAGAGTCGCCGTTTCATGCTATTGTTCAAAATCAATTTAGTGTTGAATTGGTGCCAAGAATCTCATTTTCAAAAGCGCCAGCGTCAACGTTGGCGACGACGTCAGCGGGCAATAGCAGCAGCAACAGCAGAAGCAGCAGCAGAGTCAGTTCAGCATATAGAGTAGGAAATGAAATACCGGAAACGCCGACATTTTCCTTCCAATGAAAGTCAACTAACCAAGCCAAACATTGCGCAAAAGAGCTAACTGCTCGCGGATTTTGCCAATTTCTAAGGGAAACAAAATTGGAAAAAATGTGCTAATAACTTTCAAATAAATGTTAAGCCCACAAAAAGAATAAAAGTGGTATTTGCAGTGTGACTAGTCTCAGTGACCAGCTTAAACCGGCTCACAGACAGACAGGCAGACACAGTTCTATTCTACGACTACAACTCTCATGTGCGATTCAACTTCCACACATAACTCAGACGCTTAATCCGTAGCAGCCAAGGCCGTAAATTGCGCCCGAGTGTCGCGTTTCAGTGGCTTAACTAAAATGGCGTCGGCGTCAGCGTCGGCGAGATCTGAAGCCAATTTTAAAGTTGTCAGCAGTAAATTTACTTTCATCCAACTGATAGGCGTTAAATGCTTGCTTAATTGTTAAAGCAAAACTCAATTTGTAGCTCTTAAATAAATTTACCTCACCGGGATGTAAAAACTAACTTAATCTTTAAGCTAAAAAAGCAAGTGAGAGGGCTGCAAAGCACTTTCATTTCAAAATTGTTTGTCCACAAATTTTTAGTTGAGAGCTCGTGCCCAGAATTTATCAAGCTTGAGACTTCTCCACTATATTGCCCTTTCGCTTTTGCTCTCGTTGAGCATTAACTTTGATTAAACTTTCGTTTCGGCAATGTTTTGTTCTTTTTTTTTTTTGCAGATCAATAACACTAAAATTTTGGTATACTATAGTTTGAACTTGCTTTAGGCTAGACAAACACAATTAAATGCGCTAAATATGACTCAATCAAAAACATGCTGAGCGCTTTGCTAATTAAACAATGCACATCATATCGTTATCTATGTATTTATAATTATATAATATCTGTTGCGCTCTCGCTCAATAAAATTTGCAAATTAATTTCAAACTGTGCGTAAAATTGAGCATGAAAATGCAATTAACATTATTGGGCAGTAGTGGATTACGATTACACAAAAACTATGAATACATCTGCTATGTCAAATGCAATGCACAAAATTTTCAATTAATTTTAATGTGTTTTCAATGTGCATCAGTATGTGTACTCACACACACACACACACACACACACACTCGTATAGTATATGTTACAGTGGCTTCAAACAGTGTTTGCGCTTCACAAATATTGACCATAATGTGCCTTTGTCATTCACTTCAAGCGTCTCGAGTAAATGATTGTGCATATTAACAACTTAGTTAGCCGCAGAGCAAACAAAATGGCTTTTAATCTAACCACTATAATGAGCAAAATGTCTGGGAGTTGGAGCACAAACAAAGTGGCTTGGACAACAACTGCATCACATGGCGTATGCGCAATATACCATCAAGTTAAATTTGATGCGCAATTGAAGGAAAACCTAAGTTCTTTAAAATGAAGTTGGGTTTCCCTAAAAATTAAATTTAGTAATCATTGCAAAATAAAATTTAAAATTAATATTTTAGCTAAAATTTTAATACTAATAATACATAATAATAAAATTATGGAGAGTCTTAAAGATAATAGGTAAATCTTTAATGTAAACATTTTTGTATTTATAACAACTATAAAAATCCATGAGTTTTATATACAAACATGTTAATTATGCAGTCAATTTTTTAATATTTAAAATATTTTCTTGATTTCTTTAAAGTAGCAACTTTTTTATGTAGTCTAGCACTAAGTTAGGGTATGTATAGTAACTCAGACACAAAGATAAACAAAATATAGTAGAATTTTAACTAAAACTCCTTGGCCAGCCCGCAAATCATTAATTCATAAAGCTGTAATTTGCTTTTGGCCAAGCAGTCAGGCAGCCAGACAACCTTTCGGTCATTTGCGCTGCAAATTATAAGCAGACAAATAGTTCAAACATTCACACAGGCACACCTAAATACATACAGATAACTTATACATTTATATACCTTTATATATAGACACAAAAGGCATACCGACAAGAATAAACACGTTCTATACACACACACCTACAACAAAGTTGTTGCACAAAGAGCCAAAAACTTATTTGCGGTTTGCCCAGTTTTGCCCGAAATGTAGATGGTTTTGCAAATGCAAAATTTTGTTGACATGCCTTGAGCCATGATATGCAACCAGTTACAGCAACAGAGACAGAAACAGAACCAGACACTGTGCACAGTGTGTGCAATAGCCATGAGTCCGACTATAGAAACGTTGAATTGAAGTTCGAGTCTTCTCCATGTCTGTGGCAGGGCGTGTAAATGATTTTGACATATTGTAATGACAAAACAAAGGCACTAACTCCATGCCTCTATCTCCATTTGTAGCTGTCTATTCCTCTGTCTGTCTGTCTTTGCTTAGCTTTGGTTAAACTGTCTGGTTGACTAGCTGACCAGTCCAGGGTCTGGCAGTGTCAATTGTTGTCGCCAGTTTTGGTTTTGACGGAAATTAGAAATCAAAATGTTAAGTCCAGTGACAGTTCAATTGAGGCAATGTTTGTTAAAGCAAAGCAAAATAGTTTTTTGAATGGAAATTGGGATTTAAATTTATAGAAAGTGATGAAAATATAAGAGCAAGTTCTTTAATTTCTTTAATAAAATTAAAACATTAATTTGCTTAACAATACGTAGTGCTTTAAACAAAATTTAAAGATATAAGGTACCAAAATTTGATTACTATATAAGTTTTATAGTGTAATTTTTGAAATTTATATAGTTAGTGAATGCAAATTTAAATTCATTAATTTTTAAGTATTTGAAATCATTTGCCTTTCACCTTTATTACAAAAAGTTGTGGTAAAAAAATTAAATTCAACTCAATAAACCATTTTTTTTTTTGCGCTATGCAAATGGCAAGTTAATCTCTTTATACAGCTTGACTGTGCCTTTTCCCCTTCTGAAAAGTTTTTGCATAAAATTTGGACTTTATAGCTCATAGTTTAAGTGAGTCAATGACTCAACCCGCAGTCGAAGTGAATACACTCATTCCCTATGAGTCAGCACAAATGTTTGGCATGCCTTGTATTGTCAAGAGTTTTGTTACAATTGCATGGACTTTAAGCAAATGAAACAAGTGGTAACTGACGTACACTATGTTTAAATTTAACAGAGATTAGTACAGGTTTTTAATGTAGCTCTAGTTTGCAGCTAAAGATTGAGAGTCTACATCTCTGTAGAGTATAATTCACATTAGTTTCGACTGTTGGCATTGACAAAAACTATAGCTACAAGTTGTCTATGTACAAATTCGCACCCTTATAATACTGTTGTAGCTCGTAATTATAATTAACATGGCAAACATTCGACTCTCAATCACAATGCAAATGGAAAACAACAGAAAATGAAAAGAAACTGAACCCGCAGGCGGCAACAACATCATGGCGTATACGTAACATAGAGCCAAAACCAAAGCAAAACCCAAAGGACTATTGAAATCTCACTCAGCTACAAAATATTTCATATTTATAAAGACCAAATGCGAAACAGAGAGAGAGAGAGAGAGAGAGAGTGAGAAACAGAAAGAGAGGGAGATAGATAAAGCTAGAGAAAGAGAAAGCTGACTGCCTGCAAAACAAGAGCATATAAAACAAAAAAAAAAACAACAATTACAAGGAAGCAAGGTGGGGTACACTTTTGTGTGTAAAAGAGAGGGGCAGAGAGATGGTTTTGGCCCCCTTACCTTCTGCTAAATATCAAGCTCGACTATGCGGAATGTTAACAATAACAATGAAACAGAGCAACAGCAACAGTAAAAACAACAACAACAACAACAACAACAGCAGCAGCAACAGAAACAGAAACAAGAATTGTAATGATGAAATAAAAGTCAAGTTAATACAATAGCTAAAAACCGAACATGAAAACTGGCGCGCGGTGAATAACGGAAATACGACTACCCCTATTATCAGCACAGGGTACACAATATTGTTTTTGTTGCTTTAAATACCCTGTGCGTAGAGCAGAACAAGTAAGCTGCATGTTTTGGCGACAAAATAGCAAACTTTTTTAAATTTACTGGCTATGTCACTGCAACTTTGCACAGCACCGCGTGCTTTGCAGTCGCGTGTGCTCGATTGTGCTTTCCCCCACTTGCTTGTTGTTGCTGCTGTTACTCGTTAGCGTTACACGAAAGTGCAACTTTTGTAAAACAGCAGCAGCAACAGCAACAGCAACAAACAATTGTAATACACATAGTTATAATAAAAATCAGCTTGTTTCACTTTCCGACGAAGCACCAAAGTTCAGAATTCGCTACACCTCAACGTAGTATATACCACCGCAGAGCCAGCATTACTCCACTTACTACATACTACCGCTACTTTTGGCCCTTATATGAAATGTTTGTTTGTTTATTTGTTTGTTCGCCTGTTTGTTTCTCTGTGCAACTCACACTCAGCTCGACTCGACTTGGCTCGGCTCGGTTCGGTTTTGGTAGCCTGTGCTTTGACTCGACTTGCATGCAGGTTCAAAGTTGTTGGCCCAGCACTGAGCTGAGACCCTAACACCTCTTACTCCCCATACCTCTAGCCACTTTCCACTTGCCACTTGCCACCATCTTCCACTCACCGCTTTGCTAACTGCTAACTGCTCAACTCAACTGCTCTCTATGTTCGTGTTGGCTGGCATCGAAGCTGGCAGCTAGAGAGCGCCGCAGGTGCAAAGTGTAAATGAAGACTGATTGCAGTGCACATGATTTTGTCGACACACAAGCCCCACACTCAAACACACAGTGAGTGTCTCTCTCTATGTGTATAGGAAGGCATAAAAAACATTGCAAGGGCTGCTGTTACTGCTGTTACTGCTGCCCGGGTAAACTCGTTCTTGTTTGCAAAGGGGGTAATTGTGGTTAAGTGCTGGTTTATTGGTTTGGCAAAAGGGCTTAAAAGATATATGTATGTACTATATGCATTTTAACAGCCGGCCAGCACACTGTCTAAGGTTAAGGGCAACTTTTTGGTGCCCAGGTAGCTAGTAACACTCTCAGCACAGTATTCACATATGTATTTGAGTATTTGACATTTGTTAAGCGTTTCGTTTTTTTTTTTTGAAGGCCAAATGTTAAGTTGTCCGAGCATGTTAAACATGCACATTCTTGTAATGATAGGGTTAACGGTCAACGTAGAGTTACCCCTTGCCAGACTTACAACTAAAATACATGATAGTTGGCAAGTAATCTACTAATTTGATAGCCAAAACGTAAACCATTTAGTTTAAATTTAAACCAAGGTGTTGCTGTTTGGCATGGTATATTATTTCTATTTAAAGAATATGCACTAGAACTACGAACTATATTATAGAAATTTAAATAATAGTTAAATAACATAGGGAAAAGTATAAAAAAAAATATTGAAAAATACTTTAAGCATTACAAGTTGTATTCCTTGAAGTTCTTATTACCTTCATCAATAATTTCAAGAAAAATATTTTCAGTTTTAATTCCTCTAGCTTAAGAAGCAATAAATTAACAAATAAATGCATAGCATTTACAATTACAAATAATTAATTATAATTTTTAGTTACAAGTCTAATTGTTTTGTTGCTCACGTTGCATGAGAACCGAGTTTGAATCCCAGTAGAACCCACGATTCGAAAATCTAGCTTACAGTATAAAAGTGTTTTGAATAATGCGCAACATATCACAATATAAATAAAACATACCCAAAATACTACTACGTACTCCGTACGCTGTACTATAAAAAATTGAGATAAATCTATTAGATTAACGTATCTTAAAAACTTGCTATATTATATAAAATAAAAACTGTTTAAATAACATAAATATAAATTTAAAAACTCAAAAAGTAAATAAAATATTACAAGCTTCAATTTAATTCAGTCGCGTTTGGAATGAGAAATCTATTAGATATACCGTTAACTTAACTGTGCATTTTAATATAATATTTTATATATAATATATTATAATATTTATACAAAAAACCAAATCATTTACCTAAAAGTTTAAAATATTTTCAGCAACATTTCAAGCAACTTACAATCTAAATTTTCCTAAAAACAACTTGACCCCAAACATACATACATAGGTACTTAACCGAGGACGAAAGGTTAACATTTGAAAACTTCTATTTTATGATCACTCACCTGCAAGAGAGCAATAAAAAAAGCATATCGTACATATTGCACATTAGAATAGCTACAACACGAAATTAATTTCTTACATTTCTGAAAAATGTTGCCAAGCTGCCACCGCAATTCCCCCCGCAGTAGCGCAGCCACACAAAGCTCTGAGCTCGAATCCGCAGCTCGTACACACATTAAAAAATCGTTTTAATTGAAACACAAGCCCCTTGGCAATCAGTGTGCACGCAAATGCTCTACAACCTTAGGGCGTATAAAGCGGTGATGAAGGAGGGGTCGTTTTTAGCCACAATTTTACCAACACACATGCCACTAGATAGAGAGAGAGAGAGAAAGGGAGCAGGGCAGAGAGTTAGATAGAGGGTCTGTCGCTCACTTAAGTTAATACGCAAACCAAATGTCACTCAACATTATCAACGGCAAACGTAATCAGTTAAAACTTTTTTGCTGCTCTAGGCAGGCCAAAACCAAACCAGCTAAACAGACAGACGGACAGCAAGATAGCAGCGGGAGAGGAAGAGAAACAGGGAGTGAGGGCGCGGGTTGTTGTTGAGCGAAAAGTTGCCAACATGTTTTGTATTCTATTTCAATTTTTTATGCGCTCTGAGTAGAAGCATCGCAACTGAAGTGCAAAAACAACATGCAACTAAGCAATGAATCAACAAGTCGCAGTTCACATGCTCTACACAAAAACTTAAATTGAATACAGCAAGTTTTTAGATTAAAGTAAAAGCTAAATACATTTTTAAATAAATTAGAAATTTATAAAGTTTTTAGTATAGTTTCATTTATACAGATGAGCTTATTTTAATGGAAATTAGCATAAAATGATTTTGCATTCTGCTGTGCAAAATGTATTATGCTAATAATAGAACGAAAAACAAAATTGTATATTTTTGTACGTCAAAAGTTGTGTCTCTTTATATCAAATATATTCTTTATATAAAATAAATTCGTTTTGAATAATTTATATAGCTAGTTCTGGTAGCACTCAACAATATTGCATTTTAACAAAATAAATTTAGTTATATTACTTTTAAAGTATTATTAGACACATTTCTAGGGTTAACAGTAGCCAGTAGAGTAGCAACAAAAAATTTGTTTTTCATAATTATTTACTATAATTTAAATTAAAGCTTTAAAGTTTGCTTGCAATACATGACTTAACTCTGAATGAATTATTTTTCCTTCACCAAAATTTCCACATACCCTGTAGAAATAGAGCATTTAAATGCGCGGCATGTGTTTGGGCCAAATGTGAAAGCTTCGGTTCGTAGTTTCGCGTTTCTTAACACGGCTTAAAAGCATGCAATGTTAGGCCTACAACTAGTTTTATATTTTTTTTTTGTTTTGGCATTTTTCGTTCCACTACAACTAAAATGTCTAAATTTTGGGCAGGTCGTATGTGTCTGAGTCGTATAGTGCTAAGTGCTGGCAGTTTTTGCATATTTCAAGAGTACGTACTCACGGCACAACGCACAAAAGTAGGCAACAAAACAAAACGAGTCCTGGGCCACTTGACAGCCGTTTAAATGCATTAAAAAATTACCAAACAAAACTGGCCCGAAAAATACAAAAAAAAAAAAAAAAACAACAGAGAACTACAGCAAGAGCAACAACAACAACAACGATGACGACATGTCAGTCAGCGAAATTTCACATGCGAAATTGTGCATGGGACACGCCCACAAACAAGGCGAGCAAAATCAAATCAACAGAATGGCGTGCCGCAATGGAAGGCCGTGACAATGGCAACGCCGGATGCGAATTCCGTCCGCTTGTCGTCAGTCGACAGCAAAAGGGTTTGCCCAAAAATCGCAACCAAGTGTCGTAGTTGGAGAAGCCTAGCCTAGTAGAAAGGGGAAAGGAAAGGAAAGCAAGAATTCGGCATACTGGCAGGCAGGCAGGCAAGCGAACTGGCAGTCAGTCTGAGTCTGTGAACCAGGCCGACTAGTTAACGCAAATTGAAATCGTTGTAGTCGGGGACAGCCAAAAGACGTTTTGGCAGCTTGTTCGTGCATAAATCAAAGTGTAAAGCCAGAGTTGGAGTAAGAGGTGGGAAAGTAAGAGCTTCGACAGTGCTGGTGGGGGGAGAAAAGGCTAACTGAGAACTGCAAAGTCTCTTGGCATTTTACAATGGCAATTAAAAAGGCTTTGGCCGAGGTCTAAGCATTTAACTACAAGTACTGCATGTCTAAGAAACTGTCAGAGGTCAATCTTTTAATTGAGCAAATAAATTTATAGTTTACTCACTTGCTTCTTTTAGTTTATTAAGTTTCTCTAATTTAATTATTAAAGTTATGCTCTAAAATTATTACCATTATAATCTATAATTGAAATTCCCATGTTTTTAGAACTTTTTCTTGTCAATATATGCGTATCGGTTTAACGGCTCTACATTTTTGTGTATTTCATTTCATTATCATTACGCCACACTAGATTGCTAAAAACTTTTATATCTCAATGGCATTTAAAGTACGTTTAGAAGTAAGTTTCGAATGTCGCCTGTCTCAGTCTAGCCTCTGCTATGCTGTTCCTCAGGCAACTGCTGTCACACACGTCGTATGAGTTATATGCCTTTGCCAGCCAACATACACATATGCATTGAAGCCTGCTTGCCTGCCTGCCATTCTGTTGCAGACGTAGCTAACTTTTGCGTCCTTATCTGGCATAGACTGCACTCCCAGGCATGAAGGCTATGATTTAAGCGCAAACTTATGCCGCCTGACTTTGTCTACTCGAAGAGAGTTGCAGCTGCAACCGTTTGCTGTTGCAACTTCTACTTCTGCCGCCACAGCAGCAACTTTCACAATTAACTATATTTTAATTGGCCCCAGTGTGAGTGTGTGAGCGTGTGTTTGTGGTAATTTATTTACAATTTTTACGCTCATTTTGCTGACTGACAGGGCAAATGCGAAATGAGTACAAAACCACATACACATACATACGACTACAGTGAAAACAACAGCAACATGACGGACAGCAGCATTGAAATGTCCGACTTTAGCAATGCATTACGCATGCACTTTGCTCAACACTTTGCTCTGTTAATTTTATGCTACACGTTTTTCTCCTGACCTCTGGCTCTTAGTATGTGTGTGTGTGTGTACATGTGTGTGTGTTTTGTTTAAATATTCATTGCAAATTCCAATTGCATTTGCGCTTAAATTGGCAATGCCAACAACAACAAAAGCTGCCGCCGCAGCATCTGCAGCTGCAACAGAATGAATTTGTTTTTCTTCTTCACATTTTTTCTACTTTTTTTTTTTGTTTTTACCTTTCTGTAGTGTGTCAGTTGTTGGTCAGACTCAATTTGGTCGAATGCCTGGCCGTTTGTGGTGCCAGTCGTTTGAATTTGGTTGCCCGATTGCATAGTTTGTTTAAACGCTTTTCAATTTGCCCCTGCGAGTATGTGAGTTTGTGTGTGAGAAAACTAAATGAGATTTGGAATGCATGTGAGAATAATTTCAAGTTTTGCAGGAGAAAGTCAACAATTGTTTTAAAAATGCCTTGAATTTCAAATCAAGTTTTTTAACATTTAATAAAAATTTAATAAAAAATACCATTGTTTGAAAAAAAAAATGAGCAATACAAATAGCTTTTATCGATAAACAGAATTGTTTTGTTTATGTAGAGAAATTATTTTATGAAAAAGAAATTAAATGAAATAAATTCAATAAAAAATGTAAAGCCATAATTTTTAAAATATTTATTTCACTCAAATATATAGCTATATATAATAACTCAATACAAATTATTAAATTATTCAAAATATTATTTAATATTATTATTCAAAATTATGATATTATTATGATTAAAAAGTTAATAAAAATAATGAAAGTTCAATTAAGAATTTCAAGTGAAATGGATGATCAATAAGTTCCGCAGAATGCTGTTCAGCTGGAAATTATTACTCACTAATTAAACAGTTTCTAAAGTATCAAATTTTTCAGTTTCATAGTTATATTTTTTGGCAATAACTTAAACAACAAATTAAATAAAACCACATGAATTTTTGCAGACTAATCCTCAAAGCCCATAAATAAAAGAAATCAGTGCCATACAATCTCAGCATTTAAAATGTACCAAAAATGTGTTTTGTATAAAAGCCCATAAATTAAATTTGCATTTCAATAACGAAATGCAAAAATAATTTGGCAAAAATAAATGTTTAGCCAATATAAGTAGGAACTAATTTTATATACATATGTATATGGTCGATGGCCTAACACAAACGAGCCTAAACCTCAAATATAAAATGCAATTGAAAATGCATAAATTAAATTGGTCATAAAATAGGCAAAAGCAAAGGCGATATGGTATGTTATACATATACAGTGTGCATGCAGATAAATTAATTTAAGCTAAAGCTTTGGCGACAGCCAAGCAAACCAATTAATGTATCACACACACACACACACACACATATCGTACACACAATACTGTAAACCCCATAACCGAAATGTAAATTCAAAACCAAACACCAAAATGACATCAATTTGCGCCCATATTTCATAAGCGCAGTAACAGCGGTGGCAACAGCCAAAACCAACAGCAACAGCAAAAGGCAAATGCTATTAAAAGCATTACGATGAACCCAATGACAAGCTGCAGAGCTCTGCAGCTGCAGAGAGAAGTCCAAAGATCGTAAATTATAGCCAAGGCAATCGAAAACGGCTCCTGAACTCGCTCGCCATTGTGCCTTTTCAAGTTTCAGCGTCTGCAGCAATGGCAAAAAGATTTATGTCTTTCACTGTGCACTCAGTGCAGTGCACAGCATCAATAAATGTAGTTGCACGCTGCGTATGCGCAATATTTTAATTATGCAAGGCAATTGAAAAATTGGCACACACACACCGAGAGAGAAACACATACTTAATCAAAAAATACACAAGCAAGGCAAGGCAAGGAGCTGTTGAGTTCAAAGCTCAAACGATTTTCGCACAATGTTGCATACTTTTCAGCGCACTGACTCCCAGTGTTAACTTATTGAGCGCTGCTTTCTGCAAGTCTATGTGTAATGCTTGCTTATATGAGTGTGTATGTGTCTGTGTGTGCTTAATGAGCTCGTTTTATCATTGCGTGTGAGTGGAAGTGAGAGTGTGAGTGCATTTTTAATCCATTAAGGCCTTTGATATTTTGACGCGTCGTAACGCCTCTGTGCGCTTATTAGTGTACCGAGTCGTGTCTGAATTTTACAGAAGGGAATTGGAGAAAATATTTATAAGGTATGAATTTAATATATTATATATTTTGTAGTATAACATAAAAAGTATTTATTTTTTTAATTTCAAAAAAATTTAAATTATATAGAAAATTATATAATATGTAAAATATTATTAGTTTATATATTGGGCCAGTAAATTACATAGCGGAAACTTCTCTTTATTTAAAGCTTATTAAATTTTGATAAATTGAATAGTATTTATTTTCAATTTTTAAGAACTGTTGCTTGATAAATATATATATAATATATATTTGATATATATGTAAATAATTTTTTTTTTATATTACAAATTATATAATATATTGAATTTTATTAGATAATAAATTGGGAAAATAAATTATGTAGCTGAAACTACTTCTTACATATGGACTATTAAATTATAATAAAATGTATAGTATTTATTTTTAATTTTAAACAAAAGTTAGTTTAATTAATGATTATAAAATGTATATGTTTGTAAGAAAAAAAGTGAAATCATTATAAAATTATATATTGTAGTTGGTAAATTACAATTGTCTTTTTATTTTCTTTATTACTTTATTCTTTAACTTATAAACACTCAGTGTACCAGCAACGATCTTCGCTCTCTCACATTCGGTCGGGAACTAACTCGTCGAACGTTCTCAAACGTTCGTCTTCTCAAATGCACTCAAAGAGAGTAACAGCTCTTTGAGTGAGATTTACTGAGAGAGACCCAGCCTGCTACAATATTTTATTGAAAAATACCGGTAATTTAATTGATAAAGTAATTGAAATTAAGTAATTTGCTGTGTATGTTTATAACTATTACTTATCTTTGGGTTATTTACTTTAAAAAATTTAAAAATTTATATTTAACACTTAAAACAAAACCATTCACTTCTTGGTAGCTGCTTAAGTTAAGTATATAAATGATCTATATGTGGGGTAAATCAGTCTGAGAGCCAGTTGGCTTAATGACAGCAAAGGGAGAGAAAAGCGAATTCATTGACTCATATTGAGTTAAGTTGAGTTTCTGCCAACATCAGCAGCAACTATGGCAACAACTGTGGCAACAACTGTGCTGCAGCCAGCAGTAAAGTGATTGTCCGTCTGTCACACATACACACACAAACAATCTCCGGACTCCCACACACGCACACACACACATATGAAGAGGAAGAGACACTCAGTATGTATGTACATATTGATTAAATGAAGATGACAACAATGATTGACATCGTTGACTTAAGTCATTACATATTGTATGCAAGCTGCTGTTGTTGCATGCAGCAGCAGCAGCTGCACATAATGCAAGCATTTGCATTTGTATGTGTGTATGAAGCGTATGCGTGTGTTTGTGTGTGTTGCAAGTACAAACATTGCTGGGCGCTTAATTTGTTTGAATGCTACTGCAAATCCGAAGCTTCGTTTTGCTGGCAAATTAATTATTTTTAAATTAAATAAAAAACACATAACACAGCAGTTATTACACACGCACTACCATTCCATATACTGACACACACTCACACATACGCAGTCGCATACACACAATTTATCACACAATAAATTACAACAAATAATTGCCAATTCAGCAGCAAATAATTTATGTGACACACACAATTTGTTGTTGTTATTGCTCTTAGCTGTAGCTGTTGTTGTTGCTGTTGTTGTTGTTTGTACCCTCAGCTTATTTGATTTCATTGCTTGTTTGTCGCTCGAGTTATTTTCGCCCCGTTTCGTCCGCATGTCCGTACGTCCGTACGTCCGTCCATCCACTCCACACCACTCCACTCCACTCGTCCGTCGGTTACGCTTTTGGGCTGGTTTCGGCAATAGCCATAAAGATTATGATCTTGATATGGTCGCCGAACTGTGGCTACAAATATTGGCACACAGCACACACAAATTGCTCTCACACAACAGCAACAATTTCCCAAAAAAAAAAAGGAAGGAGAAAGACAGAGCAAATAAGAAGAAAGTAGAAATCGCATAAATTCAGGCACAACTCGCATAAAGCTCGCCGTCGAGGATAAACATTTTTCTATAAATATTTTCGCTTTTTAGAATGATGAAAGAGCACTATTCTGTGGGTGTATGTGTGTGCACGTTAAGTGATAAAAAAAACCTCTGTATGTATGTGTCTGAGCCACAAATTGCTTATACGCAATTAATGGAATGTTTCAAGTTTGTGGCAAGCATGAAAGACAATAATATTCACTTGGGCAGACAATAAAGTCTAATTAATTCTGAAGAAATTGCTAGTTGAAAGTCAACAGACAGTATTGCTATCTTATTAAATTTAAAAAAAAAATATATATATAGTAGCTTTTAACTCTGCTTTAACCAAAAACATACTTATGTAATGAAACCCTTTTAAATGTTTTAAAAGAAATTAAAAAATATTTCCATTTTATTTAACATATCAATCAATTCATAAAGAAGGTTAAGACTCTTCATAGCAAAAAGAATTTCTGCTTATAAATACCATATATAAATTTATATAGAAGCAATAAACTTAACATATTAATTACAGCATAATTAAATTACAATTAAATATCAACGTAAAATGTATTACCAAAAACCAAATACTATTTCTTAATTAATTTAATTGCCGAAATATAAACAACAATGCACATCAATTTTCAGTGAGTTCAATACTTTAATAGCCTTCAATTTGTACTCGAGCTGAGCAGAACTAAACAAACTGAAAACACTTCAGACGGGGCACCACCAAATGTCAAATGACAATGGAAGGTCATCGCCTGCGACAGACACAAAAAAAAATACAAAAATACAACACAATATAGAAAAACTAGCCCCTAAAAATAATAACAATAAAAAGGAAAAACTGGAAAAAAAAGTACAACGAAAAAGCGCAGTTTGAAACTAAACGAAGAGCGAACCAAGCACTCCATACATATTATAATACACAAAAAAATCTAAAAGGCAGCAATAACAACTGCAAACAAGAGCAACAACAAATACAACAACAGGGACAAGAATGACAGGCTACTAATAGAGGCCAAGCCAAGGTCCGAGAGGACTCGTTCTCGGTCAGTCTCTGGCTCGGGGCAATGTTGTCTGGGTTAGTGACCAACGACGACGACGATAAAAGCCATGAAGAAAAGGCGAAACCAAAATTTGGTTGAGTCAATGAAAGCCTGTCAGAAAAAAACACAAAAATAAAAAAAGGTTGAACAACAAAAAAGCAATAGATATAGAGAATATACCTATTTGAATGCCGTTGGCAGATTTGAGGCATTAGCTTAATATTATCAGAAGTAACGACTAAAGCGATACTCAAATTAGATACAAACACCTATAAAAGGTAAATTCGAAAGCTGATTAAACGGCAAGCTAGTAAATTATATTAAAATTCATGGCACGTGTTACACACACACAGAGATACAAGAGACAAGTGTTTTACATCCCGAGTATCTCTCTCTCTCTCTCTCAATCTCTATCATTCTTTCCATTTCAGTATCTCTCCTAGCCCAAGCCATCGTCTGCGGCAATAAAAACGTCGCCCATAGACGTGTTATCTAAGCACAGTTTCAGCTTATTAAACACATTCTATTGATTTTCTTTTGCTTCATGCCACGTATAGTACAATACAAAAGCGTTTGTATCTATAAGATGCTTTAGCAATTTAAGCGATAAACACGAATGTGACGTTAGTTGCTCAGCTAGTGCATACATAGACACAGACTTTAGATATCATGCCATGCCATTACACACAATACCATGCCATACCATTCACGGCGTATGCGCAACGTTTTGTTTATCACCCATACAGCATGTAGGCGACTGGCAAACTTGTTTATGTTGTGACGTGAGCAAATATATTTTATGCCAGAGCCAATCAAAATGGCTCATAAATCTCACAATAATCTTACAATACAACAAAAAGAAAATAAGCGAGAAAAAAAATGGTATGAAAATCTCTTTAAAAATAAATGCATTGCGAATTCAATAAGCAGCAAGAGATTTACATAAGTAGCTATATGCATTTATATACACTGACAAAAAGAAGTGAGTCTTATGCTGTTTTTAACATATTTTATATAAAGTTATTTTCATTTATTTGGGCTCAAAATGTTATCAACTCGAAAGAAGGCATGAAATGAGTATACCGCCCAAATAAAGCGGTCAAAAAACTCGAATACAGTTTGAAAGATATTTAGAAATTGGCTTGCAGCAGTGCACGCTTCGTGGATGCCACAAAAGGCAATGTGCAGCGTTTGTAAAGCAGCTTGCGAATGTTGCAATTGCTGCAGTTTGTAGTAAACTGCTTATAGCAGCATTATGCGAATATAGATTCTTAGGCTATTTGAATGCACTCAGCAATGAATTCACAACATGATTTCAATGGACTGAACAATTCTCAGCGTTGCCTGTGCATAGTAATGGTGATTTATATGCATTACACTTGAAATAATTTACTCTAACCATTTTAGAATATATTTTTAAAACAACAACTTGGGTACTTATTCAAATATTTCATGATTAGTGAGTTTATATTTTTAAGAGATATTAATTTTCATAAAATAATAATTTATATTATCATTCATTCAGTATAAACTATGCTATAGAACCATAGCAATAATTTGCAGCTGATGGTGCCTACATTTCACTTTATCTTCGGCACCATTTATGTTTATGCTTATATGTATTTAGCGAGAGTGTTATGAACATTAACTTAACTTTTAGCCATCATGTTTTTACAGCTGCTCACATAACGACGAACGATGAGAAAAAGCAAGCCTTTCACAGACATACTCGTCTATACAAAAAGATAGAGAAACCCTTTTAGTAATTTTATACACGCCCAAAATATTGAATAACTTACAGCTGAGGGCCGAACCCCGAAATATCTGAGAGTATACAACATACTACTACACAACATTAACTTACACTTGGATAATGTTTACTGAATATATATCTGAGTGTTTTGCTGCGTTGTTTGTTGCTCATCAAAACAACGCGTCCTTGAAAATGCTAAACAGAAAAGCGAATGCGAATGTGAATGCGAATGTGAATGTGGAATATTTAAGAGAAAAAACGAAAGGCTAAACTTGTTTTGGCAATCGAGATGAAGTTGGAGCTGGGTACGAGAGCATCCAGAGACAGCACCAGTTCATCCACCATGTGGATTGAAGTTGGGTTCGCTTCATTTTCGCAATTTGCCAACTTTTCAATCAACACAACCGTTCGCCTGGCATTTCCCAATTCACCCATTTGAGTCGCACCACCGAACAAACAATCAGTTATACCCCAAAAAAACTTAATCGATTTTCAGCAGGTAGCTCTTCATTCGCAGACCCTGTTGGTTTAATATGGAAAAATGTTTTCCCAGCCCGCAACAAGCAAAATCTTTTGTCAAATACATACATACACACAAACATACACACCGCATTCAGCAGGCATTAAAAAAGTAATTTGTTATTGTTTTTTAAGCCGCCCGAAGATATCATTGTAACGAATTTTCAATATGCGCCCAACGTCAGTGGCAAGTATTTAAGAGTGATTGTTGTTGGGCTTCAGAACTTCCTCTTTTAATATATATACTTTTTTTTGTTTTATTTTTATTTTCATTTGAGTAAAAATACCTGAAACTTTTGGTGATGGGCATATCAACTGGGCAAACAAGTTTGCTGGGCTTGAAAACATATTTATATATAAATTGTGTCAAGGAAAAGTTACAAATATTTGTAAGAAATAAAATATTTGTCACTTGAGTAAGTTAAATTATCTAAAAATAATTAAAAAATATTTTATCTTACCCCTAAAAGATAATAAAATACAAACTCTTCTATGACATTTTCAAATGTATTTTTAATATAATAATAAAGCAACTTATAGAATATGTTTAATACTCTTTATATCAAGCAATTTCATAATAATATAGTAACATCCAAAGAGCGTATAAAATTCGATTTGAGAAAAAGAAAAACACACTCAAATAAACTTTTTTTCTTATTTTTCATCTCTGATTTTGCAACAGTTTCGGTTTCATTTGCCAGACAAATGAGAAAAATGGAAAACAAAAAAAATAAAAATATATATACAAACAAAGAGGAAAAGAATGTAATTTGCTTTATGTATTTACTTTTCATTACATTTACAATACGATTTGCATATGTATGTGGATTTATCATGAATTACATATACATACAATTCATGCCTCAAGTGGCACATTAGGTGTATGCACACACACACACACCAATACACCCACACACACACACTCACAAATACTAGTGTATTTGTCGTTGTTGGTCGGGACTTTTAGCCTGTAGGATGACCCTAATGAACACCAAATATGCAATTAGCAAAAGTTGAGTTATTTGGCATAAATATTTGTGAACAGCAACGATACACGAACAGCAACAACAGCCACAACAACACCAACAATAATATAAATACAACAACTGTAAATCCATTGGTAGCAATAATAATGACCAGCTAGTGTTGTTTGTGTTGGTTTTTGGCATTGAATGAGGGGTTCTTTGGCTTCCTGTTCACTGCTCATTGTGTAGGGTTCGGTTTGCATTTTCCAATTTGTTTTGTGGATTATGCAATTTATTTAGTTTAACTTTGCATGGCCCAAAATGTCTACGTGTGTTTGCGCTTGTACCCCGATGATAAATTCTATGGCCGCACGTAATATGGAAATTAAAACGCAGCACCACAAATAACTCCCCACTTGCACCTACTTTTCAGTATCCCCAACTAACACCAAACGTACAGTCAAAAGTCTGCGTCGCGTAGTCAGAGCAAGTACAGTAAATAGCTACAGTGAGCAGCGTGCACATTGATTTAATTACTTTGTGCCTTCACGAGGGCAACACAATAAAACAGCAACAGCAATTGCAACAACAACGGCAAATACCACAAAAAAAAGGCATTTGAACTAAAGTCACAGGTCAAGTGTTTGGAGCAGGAGACGGACTGTATCTGGTTCTCAAGGGACGCATTAAAAGAAGGATTTAAGAAGTATACAATTGAGTTAATTGCAATAATACTCAGAATGGATTACATAGTAGGAAGTATAAACTACATATTTAATCAGTAAGTAATACATGTTATTGGCGAATACCTCAGTACCTTTAACACCTAAGGACACCAATTTTGACATACAGATTGCTAGATGCAGTGTAAAAGCAATGTCATCATATTTTTTTTTGCATGCCTTGCGCCCTTTGCCCATAAGAAACACAACAAATTAAAAATTGTCAAGCCTCAAACTCAAGTATTTCTGAACGTAAAGCTTTGTAACTTCACATTCGTCTAGAGACAAACAATTTCAAACGATTCTTAAAATGACATAAAGATCGCATATAGATAAAGAAAGTTATCATACATTGAAAAACGTAAATTTAAAGCAGAGGCGCAGCCACTGAGCTCTGCTGCAGCGCTGTCGTTACCCAATCAGCGTAAAAAAAAATCGTTGTGCGATTGAGACCGACATACAAACACGTGTACATGTAAAGTTCTTGCAACGCATACTTCCGATTTGTACTCACATAATTGAAAATTAAATTCAGAGGGTATTACACAGTCGCGCGTGCTCGACTGAAATGTTCTTTAGACATTAGTAAAGTAAACAATTAATTTCAGCTTTGTACTATCGATCTGGGACTGCTTTAATAATTTAAAATCCTGTTACAATGCCTGCTGTGGAACACCCTATAAGACACACATGTGAAGAATAAAGCAAGGACACAACAATAAAAAAACAATGGCATGAGAAACTGGCGTTTAATAGCAAAGCAGAGCCAAGAAAGAGGGCTGGTCAGTCACATAAAACTCACTGTCTGAAGCAAAATGAAAGCGTTGCTAATTAGAGCAAAATCATAAAAAGAAAAGAATGCAAGAAAGTAAGAAATAATTTACAAACAAAAAAAGTGGTCTTATCAAAATAAGCAGCAGCAAATACACACACACAAACACACACCGACATATTAGAAGTACAAGAAGACAGTAGGAATTGAGTGACACGCAATATAAAACTAAAGACATAAAGTCATCCCAAGAGTGACTTTCTCCTGCCATCAGACATAAAACTAAACGGCATAAGCGACCATGTTTACAACACAGTAGTATGATGACTGAAAGCTGACAGGACTGTGGACAGTGGAGGAGGTGTGGAGAGGATGTCTGTCGTAGCTTGCAGCATCATTACCAGAGCAACTTCCGTTTGGCGCTACGTTTCAAGTTGAAAATGAGCATGTAATTAGAAATGTAAAGAGTAGACCAAGTCAGCTTGCACTGGCAACAGGAAATGTGCACACGCAAAAGAAAATTGCAAATGAAAATGAAATAAAATGGCACAAATGTAAATACACACACACACACACCAATACACACACAGACTCATTGCCTATGGGGCGTATTTTATTCTTTTCCGCCTCAAAGTCTCAACAATGAGCAACATAAAAAGTTATGTATAAAAAAAAATCTTTTGCTGCTACTTTTTCGCTTGCATTTCCGTTACAAGGCAAAACTGAATTTGCATGTGACATTTGCGGTGGAGTTTTCCAGCCTTCAACCAGTACGAAGCAGCAGGTGAGAGTACGATAGCTGGGGGAGTGGGGGTTAGATAATGCCGTCAGTTACGTGAGTTAAAAAAGTTTTTCTTTTCGAGTTCGAGACAAAAAACTGCTGCTAATGGAAAGAGTTTTGATTTCAAAAATAGAAAGAAAAATATAGCATCATTGTTTCAAAGTGAGAAATAAAAGTTTATCTACGACTAATTAATCAATTATGCTCAGATATTGAAAGCAAGTCATTTATATTGTGGCATCTTGGCAACAGACAAGCATAAATCGACTTGAATAAAATATGCACAAAAATGCATATGAATATTTATAAAATATGCAAGTAAACAACAAATTGATTTACAACATCAAAACAAATTTCCATTTTTCAGAAACTGTTCAAACGTAACCAAAAATATATTGCAAAATGCAAATATTTGATATGCAATTAAAAGGCAAACTTACCCAAGTATATATGAGTATAAATTTATTATCAATTTATGTATATTTATTTATTTTATTTTATTGTAAGTTATTGCAGCATTCTTTTGGGCAAATGTTTGTTACTCTTTGCCTATTAAACTTGTATGCATTAATGGCCCAAAAATTTTATGCGGAATTTGCAATTTTAATAAAGCAATAATGCAATTTTTTTCGCAGTTATGTTGTTATGTATTTACTTTACTTGTTATATTTTGTTATCAATAAATAAATATACATCTGTGCGTATACGTGTTATTAATTTTGTTATTTATGGGTTTAATTATTTTTTTTAGTTATATTTCTTGATCGCTATTTAATGATATTATTACACATGGCATTAGGCACTACTTTAATTCCTGATTTATGATTTATTATAAAATATTAAAAAGTTTACGCGACTTTTGAGTGTTTTATGCAAATGCTTTTACAGATATTTATCTTTATCTATTTTTTATACTTTTTTTAATACATGATTTTGCAGCTAACAGAGATTTTGTGTATCCAACTGTATTACTTTTTCATATATTGTTCGTTTAAGCACTGTAAGCGAAACAAGTTTATAATTGTAGTCTGAGCTTTATTTGCAACTCTTGAAATAAATAATCAAAATATATTATATACATATATGTCTGACGATAATAAACATGCATAAAAACAATAAATTTTCATATTATCAAAAAGCAAAGAGGAACAACGACAACAATAACAACAACAACAAGTACAACAAATGTGCAATTAGCAGCAGCAAAGACATTAATTTCCATTAAAAACAGAACACACAACACGTATACGCCATGTGCAACGCATGATAATTATGAGCTTTAAACACGCAGCACCGAAATTTTTAAATTTCTCTGCCATCCACCTACCTACCTACCCTCCCCCTTTTGGTCGAGCATTGAAAGCGAAAATGTGGCAAACGAAACGAAACGAAACGAAACGAAAGGAAAGGCGAGAAAAGGGCAGGGATGAAGCTAAGTGCAAAGAAGAAGAACAGCAGGCTGTCAATAGCTGGAGAAATTCTGACTGAAAGCGAAAAAAGACAACAAGACACAAGCACAGAAAGCCAAAGAGCTCAGACATTCGGCTGTTCTACTCCTATATGATATACATATATATATAAATACATATATACACTTGTTTATACTTATATACATGTACATCTATATATTTATGTGTATACCTGAGTGTCTGGTTTATGTGCCGAGGCGACAAAACAAAAAGTCAGCTGTGTAAATTGTGGGCGAAAATGCCAAGCTAAAAGCTGGCAACGACAACAGAGAGCTGCACAAGTTACAGCATCATAATGTTGATGCTGATGATGCTGATAATGATGATGATGATAATGCTGTTGATGAGACTTGACTGGGGCAAAGGCGCAATGTTAAAACGTTTACCCAAAAAGCAAAAAAGTGTCAGTTTAAAGATAAAGTCGCTTAAAGCTCTTTAATTAACATGTTTTCATTTAATTAAAAGTTAAAGCACCTGAAAATGTCTTAATTTAATCAATGGTTACTTTTAAAAGTTAAACTAAATTATATCTTAACACATTTGTGCAAATTTCCAAATCTGTTTTTTAATTTTGTTTCCTAATCGTAATTTATTATTGAATTTCAAAAAACACATAATGTATGTAAATGCAATAACGATAACCATGAGCACACTTAATTTTATGTGCACAATAATTTAGCACACACTTCTTTACTCACATACAAACACACACTGCACATATTGCTCATACGCTCTTGGGTCAAAGGCAGAAATACAGAAAAGTTTTAACAGCCTACGCGGCTGTTGACGCTTAAAAAATTGTTGGATTGTCGTTGGCAGCTTAACATTTATGTTGTTTTTATGTGCTTTTTATTTCAGTTTAGTTTTCTTGCTGGCCTTCAATACCCTGTGCTTAAGTTAGCGAACATTAAGGGTAGCTTAAAACTGTGTAAACGTATGGCATGTAGATGTTCTTAAACAATTAGTTGGCTTTAAGTTATGGCTTATGAATTATATGTTATAAAAGTGCATAGGGTATTTGTTAGTCTGTCAGTCTTAAGGCCTAAGTATTCCATCTTGTATTTATTTGTGCTGCTGCAGCGTCAACATGTTGTCCTTTATGTTGTTTTAACTTTTACGCTTTATTGAGTCACACAAGGCGGCGTGAAAATGCCTAGAGATACAGCACACACCCAACACACACCCCTACTCAGACACCCCCACACACTCCCACTCATAGAAAGCGAAGCAAAAGGCGAAGGCCGCTTAATGCCAATCCTTATTGCTAACTACCAATACAAAGTTGATTGTCTATCTCTACTTATATGAATGTTTATTCTTTGCTTTTTCATTTATTTATTTTTTTGTCTGTTTGTTTATGTGGCACATATAGTCCTGTATATAGGGAGAAAACTGCGACTCTCCAAGGCATTGCCTCGTCACTACTTTCACAGCTTCCTTTTACCCTGTGAGTGTGTGTATTTGTGTCTGTATTATATCCTCTGTTCCCCTCACGAATAAATAAAATAAATGTAGGTGAAAATATACATAAATAATGGCCACATGCGCTGCCTTTTTATGAAGTGTGTGTTTGTGTTTGTGTGTGTGTGTGTGTCTGTGCGGGGAGGGACGAAAAAGTCGGTGAAAATTATAAAACAGACGAAACCTACTTATTCCCATTCTTAGTTGTACTCCCCATTCGCCCAGCCCAGGTCAGGTATATCAAGCTAGAGGGTTGATTCACTTCGAGAGTTGCCCTGAGCCTGTAGGCGTGGTAATATCAAGAACGCAGTGAGGCGTGCAACGAGTCATGAAGTGGGCGTGGACGTGGCTGTGTGGGTGTGTGGCTGTGTGGGTATGTGGCATGCGACGTTGTATGTACTGTGAAATAAAGTGCATGGGATTATTGGGTAGGCAGCTCGGTAAAAAAAAAGGAAACAACTGGCGGGCAAAGCATGACAAATACTTTTCTGCTTAGACGCTGCCTTTGACATTATTATGTACTGAGAGTGTCCTGAGCTAGGATTGCAGGCAAAAAGTGTCTTATTTTTCACGTTTCACAATCAATATAAAAACAATTTAGAGCACCTCAATTCAACTTATGTGTTCTTTGCTTAAGAAGCTATTAAGCTAACGAAAATTAATAATGAAAAAAGCTACACTAAAACAATGGCCTCGATTTTGTATACCCTCTGAGGGGATATATTGGGTTTTGTGAAGAGTATATAAAAAGCACAAGGAGTGCAGGGTCTCCCTGTAAAGTAAATATATTCTTGATCAGCATCTACAGGCGATTTAGACGTTATGTTATGTTATGTGTAGTTTAAGATATTTACAATTCACCTTAGCTAGGACAATTTAAGAGATAAACCCTCAGCACTTAAAATGACAAAGCTCTTAATTTTCAACTATATCTTCAAATACTACATTCTAGCAAACCACAAACTACAATCTAGCCATTAATTTTTATTTTATGCACTTTACTTTGAAAGCGCAACCTTAACTTTGCTTTATCTTAAATGCCATTCAGAATGATGTGAAGTAGCAAAAGCGCAAAAATCCGTAAAACCAAACAAAACTCACAAAGGAAATTGTTGCCAATCATAAAGCGTAGCAACAATTTTTCCCTTATTTTTTTCTTTATTTTTTTTTTTTTTGTATATATATTTTGTAATTTCCGCTTATAATGAAGGCGCCAAGTAAGACAGCAGCAATAATAAGCAAATTACAAAGATGCTGCCATAGCATCTTCACTGCCTACTGCCTGCAGCTGCCCCTCGTCTGCCAGGAAGCTGCTCCTTACAGCATGTATTTGCATATATGCCGGCGCATAAATATATAGAGCGCAATTTATGTGTGCATCTATTTAAAGTCGTCTTTCTTCTCTGCTCCTTTCCAGTCACTGTTTTCTACACATATACATAAGTATTTGTTTTTTTATTTGTTTTTTTTTGTATTTTGGTCTGCACTTGTCACACGTTGTCTTGTTCCACTAAATGTATGTGCGATTATTTGCATGTGAGTGTAGCCATGTGTGTGTGTGTGTGTATGTGGTTTTGCCCTCGTTGTGAATGCAAAAAAGCGCAAGCGAGATAAATAAAAAAAAGGCCACAAAACAAAACAAAAAAGGCGAAAAGGCAATGCCACTGGCAGTTAGAAACAAGACAAGTACTAGAGAGAGAGAGAAAGAGAGACAGAGCGAGTGGAAAAGAGTGAGCGAGCGATAGAGGGAGATAAAAGTCAAGACAGTTCTCGAGCTGCTGCTACTGATATGTAATCATCTATCTCCCTTTCCCTTACCCTCTCTCTCTCTCTCTCTCTGTTTGCCATAAATTTAAAATCTAAACTAGTTTAGTGGCTATAGGCAATCCCACTTGCATCAGCAACAAAAACTGTTCTAAAGCTTGTTAGGAATTTTCTTAAAACTTTGTGCAAGGCTTGAAACAAGTCGTTTACAGATGGATAACAAGTAGAAATAACATGTAGATATAGAAGGCCGATCAAACAGCTTCCAAATACCAAGAACTTGATACAATAGATGCCAAATAGCTTAAGCAAATTCATTCATTCCTTTGAAGCTTTTTCAATAAGTTCGGAATTTTTTTAAAATTTTGTACAAGGCTCAAATCAAGTCGCTTATCATAGAGGTAGATAACAAGTTATAGGGGTAATAGTGTTGTTTCTTATAGGGTATACAATCCCAATCGAACTGCTCCCATATACCAAGATCCCAAACAAATTCCATGATTCGCTTTTATATATCTCAATTTCTTTAACAAAAACTCTACTCAACCAACTTATACTATATTATATTATATTATATTACCAAAAAAATATCCTTTATATTCAGTCTGACGTTGATGAGCTTTTAATTATATTTATAGCCAAAAATTGATATGCATAAATTTTATGCAGCTTTCTCTGCTAGTTTCAAGAGTTTTTATAACTTTTCACATAGTCTTAAGATTGCTGAATAATTTTTCAAAAGAAATTTGGGAAGGAGCTTAAGAAATATTGCTTATATTGTGGTAATTTTTCGACAGTAATTATTAGAGTCGCAACCCCTTTGACTCTTGAATCCTTAGCATTGTTCAACTTGCCAATTAATTGCAAAGTTTTTAATTTACATTTTTGTGTACGCAGCAGCAGCAGCAGCAGCAGCAACAACTACAACAACAACAACAAAGATTTCCCCCTCCCCAAAAAAAACTGCCAAACTATGAGTGCAATTTGGCAAAGTTTTGTCGGTGCGCGCATTTTTCAACTTGAGCTGCACAAAATTTCAGTTCAATAAAAGACAATGAAGAATTGGGAAATAAAAGAAAAGAAAATTAACGCTTTTGGCAAGATTCTTAAAGCTCAGTGTAGCACAAAAGTTAAATAAAATCAATGAAGTGGTCACATTGGTCGCTTAAACGACAATAGGTTTATTTTCTTTTTCGGACTAAGCGAAAGCCGCGAGAGTTCAAAAACTTTAGAAAGTTGCCAAGGCACTTTTAGTTTTATTTTTTTGTATTTTGGTGGACTTTTCACATTCAGTGTCGAATAAATATATTATAAAGTAGATATATCTATATATATTTCATATATATATACATATATATAAGAGAGCGCAGACATAACCACAAGGGTTAATGAACTCAATGTGCGGGCCAAAAGATGCCCAGAGGCGGCTAACAGAGTAAAACAGCCGCCAGCAGAAGCAGGGCAAATGGAGTGTGCCGGCTCTGCAACAGTGGGTGTCAACAATTGCACAGCTGGGCACACACACACACACACACACTGAAAAGTAGAAGAAATAACAGTCGTAACAGCTAAAAGAAACAGTAGCAGCTACACACACACACACACATACACACACAGAGACAGAGAGAAAGGAAATGTCGCTGGACAACTTTAAAAAGCATTCGTTTCACTGAAGCTGCTGCTGCTGCTCTTGCTGCTGTGAAAAATGTCAACACGAGCGCAAAACGAAGCTTAAAATGTAATCAAGTTTTTGCCGTTTTTAGATTTACTATATGAAATTTATATGCTCAGCACTTTTGACTTTTTGCTTAAGCTGCATCTACAGACAGCTGCAGCAGCAGTGCAGTGCAGTTCAGCGCACGACAACGAATCGATAAACATGACTTGTTGAAAATGTGTGTGCACAGTGCGTATGTGTAATGTATCTAACAAGTGGCTGCTTTGATAAATGCCTCGCAACTTGGCAGCTCGTAAGCGTCAGTAGAAAAAGTCGAGGCAGTCGGAAAAAGTGTGGGTGTGTAGTTGTGCAGGACAACAGCTGTTTCCTGCCTTGCGAAAATTTAATAAAGTTTTTCAGCTTGTGTGAAATATATAGAAAACCTTTTGGCACAAGTTTAGCACATATTAAATATATAAACACTGCATTTATATGTGATATAAGAAATTTAATATTGAAACAGTAGATAGTAGATAGAATTTGACATGATTTCACAATTAATTTGTTGACTCAAAATTTTTATATATTTATAAATATTTAAAAAAACATGTTAAATTTCACAAAAATTTCCTGCTCAAAATCCTTTTAAAATTTCCCGCAAATTAAAAACAATACTATTCACTTTAAAGTCGAAGCAATAACAATACCAAATAGCTCAATTTCCACAGAATTGAAATATTCTTAAAGCCATTGCCATTTGACTGGCACTTTTAATAGAGGCTATGTTGCCAATAAACTTCTCATCTATTGTCTCCATAAAATTTAAGTATTAACGACACCCATTCACATGTAGTTGAACTATTGCAACCGACTGTAAACTGTCAGAGTAGCAACCACATTGACCACAAAAGGCAGCAGAGGGTTTAAAAACCACAAATTTCTCAGACCGGTAATACTAAAATTGCACATATTGAAGTGTTAAAGCAGGTGCAAGAATCGAAGATAAATTGAAGACAATTTAAGCATATTTAAACAAGAAATAAAGCTTGTAAAATATAGATAAATGTATATTTTATTTTTGTCAAATTTGTTGCATTACTTTGTTGTTTAATTTGCTGGAAACTTTGGATAACTTTCGATACACTGAAATCATAGACACGCACCGGATAAAATCAAAAATGCAATTTTCGAGATATTCCAATTTAGAAATTTATAGGATTTTTTTTTGGATTTTATTCGAATCCAAATTACAAAAGTGGGCAACACAAATCAGCAGCAGCCGCAAAGTATGCAACGCTTTCTTTTGCTAACGTAACGTAACGTGCGAACGACACACACAAAAGACGACGAAAAACGGCGACGAAAGACGTAGAGAACAACGACAAACGGCAACGAGACGGGCGACGGGAGAACGACACGTGGTGCAAACAACGGGAAAATGTTTACAAAGCGGCTACTGCCACACAACTGAGGCGACAGGATGCAGTTGCTGGCCATGCGAAGCGGCTGCGGAACGAAATGGAATTGAAACAGACACAAAAATACACGAAACACGAACGCGCGCGTTTCACGAAGTGCCAACAAAAACATCTGTTTGCGAGCGAGAGGCCACAAGTAGTACGGCCAACGAGTACGACAGAGATGCCGAGCGCCGAGCGCCGAGCACCGAGCCAAGAATGGGCAGGGTGAGGTTAGAGCGTTGAGAGAGCGAGAGAGCAAGTGGCTGTGTGAGAGCGTAAGCGAGATGGAGAGTGAAATGAAATACTTGTGGGCTAACTAACCTACCGCAAAGGGCTTGCTGCAAACATTGGCTAAGCAAATTAAATAGATTATGTGCTTATACCAAAAGTACAAATAAATAAATAAAGTCAAGTTGCCGTTGCAATTGCAATTGCAAGAGTTGCAGCTAAATCAACACAATGCAACTCGCACATTTGCTCTCTCTTAAGCACTAAGACTAACATTAACCAACAAAAAAGTACTATTACTTATGGACAGCTGCTGCTGCTGCTGCTGCTTCTACTGCTTCTACTGCTGCTGCTGCTGCTTTGGATAAGTAGTAGACAAAATTGGCGCCTGCGCCGGAATGAGGCACAAAATGCCTAAGCCAAAATAGGCCTAGGCGAATCAACATTAAGCAAAAGTGCAACACGAAAATTGCCAACAGAAATTTTGCTGAACCATTGCCAAAAACACGACGCGACGAGTAGTGAGTGGAACGCTGACGTAGCAGCCAGGCGATGACGAAAAAAACAACAACAACAACAACAGAACCGAATATGAACAGCAGCAACGAATATCAAACACAAAGCGGAATATGTGAAAACAAAAACAAATGAAAGCAAAAGCACGTGGCATCGCACTTGCCGGCATTTTGGCTTCACATAGCTGTTTGTGTTTTCAACTCTCTCTCTCTGTGTGTGTGTGTGTGTCTGAGTGGGTGTGCGTGTAGGTGTGGGTGTGTGTGTGTGTAGCTGGGTATTGGGGGGGGAGGATTACGACTTTGTCACGATGTTTGCAACACAGTCAAAGGAAAGCTTCAGCTTAATGTCAGCAAGTGTGTATTTACATTCGAAAAATTTAATTTGACATACTTTCGAAAAAACTCCCAGCCATTCACCATTTTTAACTTTGGCGCAATACTTTAAAAATTCAATTTAATTTTATTCAATGCTACTTATAGTTAAAAACCTTTGTGCATTAAAGTTGAAAAAGGATTAATTACATGGATTCCAGTAAATATGATATGATTATTAAAGATAAATATAATTAGTGGTATTAAATTTAAAAATATTTAATGCCAAATTAATACTTACTTTGTTTCAATCACGCGGAAAATATATGACCCGATTCCTGAAAATAAAAATGATAAGTTTTAGATGCTTTTTAATCAAATTTTAAACTGTCGCATAGTGGTTGGTTTTAGATTTCACTTAACTTTAAAATATAATATTATATTTAGAGACTAGAAGTTTTTTAATATAATAGTTAGTTTTAAATTGTATTATTTATAAACCAAACAATTTGAGAAAACATATAAAGCTTAAAGTTTTCTTTTTCTATACAACAAAATGATATCGAAATCAATTTAAAAATCAACTTTAATCTACCAAAAACAGAATAGCCGGAATTCTAAAACGAATACAGATTAGTTTTAAATCTATTTTAATAAAATTGTATGTATGTACATATGTAAGAAATTATGTATGGACGAAATCTAAAACTAAATCTAAGCGAAATCTATAAAATCAAATATTATGTACTTTTTTTTAGGTTTATTTAAGATACCAGACAAAAAATATAATATATAAAAGTATGTATATATATTAAAGGAGCTTCTATCTTCTTCTTTTTCCAAATTGTTCAACATAATCAATTTGTTTGCCTACCTTAAGCGCTAATATCTAAAATAAAGCTATTGTGGTTAATCTATTAATGTATTTTTACTATCTTAAACGTCTACCCCTTTTTATATTATTTCAAAAAATAATTTAATATTAACGTCCACCATAATACTGTCTACGTTTTGCCTGCATTTGTAATCCACGTATTTATGACTGCCATTAACTTTATTTTGTTGTAATTATTTATTGTTTCAACTGTCGTTCACTTAATTAAGTGCATTACTTCATTTTTTTTGTACGCTGTACTGTTCCTGTTGTTGTTGTTGCGTTGCTGCGTCATGAATTTAATTCAATTAAATTTAGCTGCCAATGTCAGGGAAAGGACGGTGAATGCCTGATTAATTGTTTTGCTCGCTCTCAAGAGCCAAACAAAAAATGTCAAGCAATAATTACAGCAAACAAGAACAACCATTAAAGTGTACTTCAAGTTCATAATCAAATGGCAAGGCGTGAACTGCACGCCAACTAAAGTAAACAATAGCTAAAAGAAAAAAAAAACCAACAAGAAATTTGCATTAAAGCTGCAAAGTAAGAAATAAACAAGCGAAATATTTACCCAAAACGACAAGACTCATTCAGGCAAGAGAAACACGCAACCAAATATGAGGAATTCCCCCCCATTCCAATAGTTACTCATTTGTACACGCGACAAAAATTAAGACAGAAGCCAGAAAACAAAAAATTAGTATGCAAAATAACCACGACAATTGAGTGCTCTTTTAGGAAGCCGGAAAATTATATTAAAGTGGAATGCGTAGCATACCATAATTAAGCGGAAAATAACTAAATATAATGAGAAATATTATCAAGATTAATACATACAATTTGGGTAGTAATAGGACTTAAGTAGATATATTTACATAAGAGTGCTCTTTTTGATATATGTTTGCATATTACTACATTAAGATATCTACTATAGTTCAATTAGAAATATAAGTTAATATAATAAATTGCATTCTGTAACAAATAAAGCAATTAGTTTTGCATGACACTCAAAAGACTTTCAAGAAAACATATTCATAATTTTCACCAATATTATATCATTTTTTAAACCATTTTATTTTTTATATTTATATATAGCAACGAAATTATTTTCCTTTCTTTTTAAGTGCACTTTTATGTCTTTTTATGCAATAAACTCTGACACACACATCAGCGACAATTTTATTTTCTTATCTATCAAAACATTTAATGCAAAATTCTCTTTGATTTGACTGATAACAAGTTGACTTTGTTGCTTGCCTGCTTCGTCAGAACTTTAAGCCCCATTTCAGTTGGTTGGCATGCAAAATAGCAGAGAGGAAGAATACAAAAACGAAAACAAAAGACCACAAAGACCGACAACACGGCGTATGAGTAACATATATGACACATGTCACGTGACGCCATAACACATCATTTTACCTTTTTTTTTGCTTTGCAGCACGAAGAGATATGGAGGGCACAGAAAGAGATGGCAGAGAGAGAGAGAGAGTGAGAAAGAAAGAGCAAATAACACGGGTAATGACAGCAAGCCAAGCCAAGCCAAGCCAGGCTGAGACAGGCAGTCAGCCAGGCGAGCAGGCAAAATAAGACATTTTGTGATAAGCGCACAGGATAACAAGTTGAACGTGACGAGCATGTGGAAAAAAGAGCAAAGAAAAAACATATATATATGGTATATAAACTCGTCGTCGGCGTGTTGTGATATAAACAAAAGCCAAGCACTGTCGACAAACTACACGCACACTAACATGTGTGTGTGTGGAATGACAGCAAGTGTCAGAAAGCAAAAAAAAAAAAAACAAAAACATTAAAAATAAAATACTGAGAGCGAGTGCTAAATGTCGCTGATAACGCAAATGTCAGGCCCACAAAAAATAGAGCTGCATCTCCAACCCCTTCCTTGCCGCATTCCCCCATTCCCCCCACCTTAACCCTACCAAAAACCCGTTTGCTGCTCCCATTTCGTACAACCTTTCTGCGGCTCAACTTTCACTTTTCATGACTTAATTTTCGTCGGCGTCTCGTCGCTTGACAAGCTCACAGCGTAAAATAGAAACAGACGAAAGCACAGAAAGCAAAAAAAATAAGAATGAAAATAAAATAAAATACGAGAAACAAAATTTAAACGAAAAAATCAAAACAAAAGGAAAGCTCTGAAGAAGGCAGAGAGAAGGAGGAAAAATCGTCGTCGGCACACATAAAAATGAAAAGTTGCTGCAAAGGATTACAAAAGACAAAACGCGCATAAAGTGTTCGGCACTTCCTGCTTTTTCCTGCTCGCACAGACAGACACACTCTCTCTCGCTCTCTTTCTATCTCTCTTTCTCTCTCTTTCGTTCTCTTTCTTGGTTTGGCTCTACTTACATTTCCAGCTCTATTTCACTCTTTTAGTTTTGAGCTATGCAAATGCTAACACAAAACAAAATGTAAATAATTTTTCATTACGTATACGCGCCGTACTGCAACACATAGCCAGCGAAGCACAGAATCAAAACGAAAGCGAAACTTTCGGTGGCGCCACTAAGATGCGAGCGCCAAAATGCAACAGCATACAAAATTCTCCACTTTTGTGGCTAAGAATATGTAAAGAAATAAAAATCCCTATAGTAACTTGCAAACTAAACATATAAATAAATAAAATCGACAAACTAGCATTAAATCGAGTTTAATAAAACTGTTTTCCAATAGAATTTCATACTTAAAATATTTCAAACAATTTGAATATATGTTTAAATTAAAGTAAACTACTTTCCTTTCCATTTTCCCCAGCAAATTTACATTTCTTCTATAATCATATCAGACATTGCTGCAGCTAATCTAATCCATTTCAATATCAATCTTATGCAAGCTCAAACTTAATTTCATGTTAAACAGCATATGCTCTACATCCACAACGCATATGCACATAAAATATTACTCATACGCACGTTTGCACTTTAATAAACTTCCACATCAGTTGGCAATTTATGCGACGGAAAGGGAATGGTAGGGAGGATCTGTATACTGTTCAGAGACAACTGCCACTCAACTAACCTGCCAAACAGACAGTCGACTATCAGCTTACAGTTTGCACTCATGACACGACTTCTGATATATAAAATATTAAAAAAATATATATATATACAAAAGTGGTGCTATCAGTTTATGCTACGACTTTGAACAACAACAAAAAATATATATGTATAAATACATAAAATTGTCATTTGCTGTACAATATTTTTATTAAAAATAAAATCGTATATCGCACATGTGGCACATAAAGTAGCCAATGGCTTGGTTGGTTGGTTAGGGGGATAAAACCATCTGATTGCTGATATTGGGTTTGTTATGTGCGGCACTTGTAGCTGATAAAAATCAACAAAGCACCGCAACAATAACATCAACTACACAATAGCAACAAATGACAACAATGCAAATACATAAATGATTATCACAGGATATTTGCTGCTGCTACTGCTGGACATATCGGAAAACAGGATATGTTTTACTTTATTATTTACTCAGTGAAGCGAGAGTGGCAGCCACAACACATGGTTATATCAATTTCAAGCAGTCAATTACAGTTCTGCATAAAAGAAGAATCTCCTAAGCTCAACGAGAAAATCTGAGTTAAATTTTCAATTGCTTCAATATGCTTAAACTAAGCATTAGTATTAAATGTAAATCTAATTTTCTTCTAAAATAATAAAATATTTCATGCCAACGTTTCACATAAAAGTTTTAGAAGAGTATTTTATAAAAATATATTCCATGTTTTTATTAAAAAAATACTAGTAAACAATATTAAACCTAGTTTAATCAGAATTAATTATCTGTATTAAAATAATTTCTCATCAATTTTCAAATGATTAATATATCTTAAAATTATATTTTTGGTTTTTTTTTTAATTAATTACTTATAAGCTATTTCTATGCTCGTTATTCACTTGAAAGTGATCATTTTTTAATTTATAAATATTTATTGTATGTTTTTAATGTCAAAACTTGGTAAAAAAAAAATGTAACCTAGCTTAATATAAATTCATTTTCTGTATTGAAATTTTTTATTCGAATTCTCAAATGTTTTTTGTAACTTAAATTAAAAATTTGGCTTATTTATTCATTAATTATTTATAGGCCAATAATTTTTATACCCTCTGAGGGGTATATTGGGTTTGTCAGAAGTATGTAACAGGCAGAAGGAGGCGTTTCCGACCCCATAAAGTATATATATTCTTGATCAGCATCAACAGCCGAGTCGATATAGCCATGTCCGTCTGTCCGTCTGTCCGTCTGTGCGTCTGTCCGTATGAACAAACAGATCTCAGAGATGGTAAGAGCTACAAGTTCAAACTTGGTCAGCATCGATCACATATTTAGTCAGGCAATACAAGAATCTTTTTTTTTTTGATGCCACGCCCCATTTGCCCACAATAAGCGAAAAACCAGACATACCTCGGAAAAAATACATGTTTTTTGCGAATATCTCGGTAACTATAATACGTAGGGACACCAATTTTGGCATGCGGGTTGCTATTTACAATATAAATATAATGCCATCAAAATTTATTGGATGCCACGCCCCCTTCGCCCACAATTGCGTTGAAACTTCGAATGCCTCTGGCTCACTTATTTCTTAACGTATAGTTTTGTAACTTGGTGTATAATTAGAGACAAATAATATTAAGCAATACTGAAAATTGCATCAAAATCGGACTATAATTAAAAAAGTTTTTTATACAAACTTAAATTTTTATCGCAATAGCAGTGCACTGCTTTTGTTTACGCTGCAGTGTTTACAAGCAGTGCTTGTGTACCTAAAACTTACTTAGTGCACTGCTTGTGTGTATAAAATTTACTCAGTGCACTGCTTGTAAGCAGTCCAAAATGAATTCATATAATTGGAAACGAAGCTCAGAGGGTATTCCACGGTCGGCATGCCCGACTGTCATTTTCTTTCTTGTCTTTAACAAAACTAGTTAGTTTTCGGCAAGCAGACTCTCTGTAATTTACATGAATTTCGAATGCTAAGAAAATTAATTCATAATGTTAAAAGATAATTTACATTCAATTACGTTAACTCGTTGCTAGACGGCTTTTGCAGCACTTAAATGTGCAAGCCTGGATATAAATTTTGGTTAAATGTTTAAATTTTGACTAGGGCCCAAAGCTGTGAGCCTAATAAATAAACATTAACCAACATTTAACCAATATTTACATTGTAATTTAGTCATTATGTCCAACGTTCTCACGTTTTAGCTGCCGGCCATTGGCCAAACAGCCCAAACAACCCAAAAACCAAAGCCAACACTCAAGCGTTTTCACCTGCTCGACAAATAAAGCAATTTTGGGCGCGTGTTAAGCTGTTTTACATAAACAGAAGTTAGCTCGGGGCCCAAGGAAATGATGGCGAATTTAGACAGCAGAGAAGTGAACCGAACTGAACTGAAGTGAAGTGAAGAGAAGTTAAGTGAAGGTAGGTGGAGAAGTGGTAGGTAGATTGACTCATATGCTGGGTCAACTGCAGCTTTGCTCGTTGGCTATACTTTTGCATGGCAATTTGGTTGCCTGGCTGGCCGTGCAGGATTTTCGGGGTATAGCACAAGCCTTTTGCCTTGGCAATATTTAGGCAGTTTTAATGCAAAAGCGTCCACAAACCATAAATAATTGAAAACTGCAAAGACGTGCAAAAAATGCCGAGGCAAGCTTCAGACAAACGAAAAAAAAAAACACTGAAAGAGGAATAAAAGAAAAAAAGCAACGAAATGAAACGAAATAGTAGCAAGAGGCAGTCAGCAGTCAGCAGCCAAGCGAGCGAGTTGTTGTAGTGAAGCATGCAAAAGTCCCATTAAGGCTAATAGGCCCAAAAGGACTAGCATAGAGAGAGACAGGGAGACAGATAGAAAGAAAGTGAGAGAGAGAGGGCGAGTTGCTCTAGACAAGAGAGCCAGAGACAGTTAGTCAGTCCAATGAGGTTCGTTGAGTTAGTTGCAGTTAGCAGACCAAGCTGCCAGGGCTGGCAAGCAATCTAATTTAAGCTAAGATTTTCTAATAGCAACTTAAAAATAACAGGCTCAAAAATTTATGAAATGATATATTAAAGAATTCAATGTAATTCATCCAAAATTGTGTACATATTTTGGTGCTTAAAAATTGTATTCAATTTAGCATTAATTTGTTTAATTTGAGCTGCTTTATTAGCCAAATAATTTTGTGTAGAAATTGTGTGCAGCCCTGTCTCAAAAATTTGTTGGCGTTTGCACGTTTAGTGTTGTAGCTTACTTGTTAATTTTGTCTCTTTTGCTGTGTGTATGATGATGGTCTGGGGTTGAGGACTATGCAAGTTTGGGGGGCAACAACCCGCCCACCACAAAAGTAGGCTGCACCAATTTTTTGGGTTTGCCCTGCAGCGGTGAAAACGGCGCGAACTGTTTTTCTGTTTTTCAGCTAGAATGTGTACGTTTTGTTGTTGTTGTTGTTGTGTTGTTTTTTTTTTTTTTTTTGCCTGTTTTGGCTTCTTATTTTTCTAAACGCCGCCGGCACTTTGCAGCACTTTAGCGTCGCTTATCCTAATTGTGGTTATTTTGTGTGTGAGTGTCCTTCGTGAGCCGCTCACGCGAAACGTGCATACAGCATGTCCTGCCTGCCACGTTAGTCTGTCCGGAGTGTGGTATATGTCTCTCTGTGTTTGTCTGTGTGTGTGTGTGTGTGCATAATTTTTTGGCATTTAGCCAGATAATTTTCTTGCCTGCTCAGCTCAACTCAACTCAACTCAACTCAGTTCAACTCGACTCGACTTGCCCGTTTGTCCTGTCCGTTTCTGTTGCAAAGTTAATGTGTCCTGGCAGGCCTACAATATTTAATACTATATTTCTTCTTTTTCTCTCTCTCTCATACGTCTTTACCATTTTTCTGTTATTTTTTTTCTTTCTTGTTTTTGCTCTTTGCCTTTTGGCATTTGCGTTTTTATTATCTCTTTGTGTCATGTCTCATGTCTTCTGTTTTCTGTTTTCTATTTCTCGTGGGCGTTTTGGCGTTCTTATTTATGATTAGCTGTAAATTAAGTTGGCAAATTTTTAAAGGCTTCTTAGCTGGCAAATGTAATTTTAACTCAGATTACAAACTGTGTTATTTATAACATTTAGTTTTATATTGTTAATATTGGCATCTAATTCTATAATTTCTATGTGATTTCAATAGACTAATAAATATTTTGTTAATCGAATTCGAGTATATAATTTATTCACTGCCTAAAACAGTTCTATTATAATATTTACATACTTAAAAATTGTATATATTTCTTAAATTAAGGTATTACTGACTCAGCTCTTGTAGTAAAATATTTCATAAATATATTTGCTTAAAAAAAAACAAGAAAGAAAATGTCAGTCGGGCATGCCGACCGTGTAATACTCTCTGAGCTTCGTTTCCAACTATATAAGTTCATTTTGAACTACTTACAAGCAGTGCACTGCGTAAATTTTATACACACAAGCAGTGCACTGAGTAAGATTTAAATACACAAGCACAAGATTTAAATGCACTGCTTGTAAACACTACAGCGTAAACGAAAGCAGTGCACTGCTATAGCGATAAAAATTTAAGTTTGTATGACAATCTTTTTAAGTTATAGTCCGATTTTGATGAAATTTTTAGGATTGCTTGATATTATTTGTCCCTAATTATACACCAAGTATACGTTAAGAAATAAGTGAGCCAGAGGCATTCGAAGTTTCAACGCAATTGTGGGCGAAGGGGGCGTGGCATCCAATAAATTTTGATGGTATTATATTTATATTGCAAATAGCAACCTGCATGCCAAATTTGGTGGCCCTAGGTATTATAGTTACCGAGATATTCGCAATAAACATGCATTTTTCCGAGGTATGTCTAGTTTTTCGCTTATTGTGGGCGAATGGGGAGTGGCATCAAAAAAAGGAAACAAACTTGTATTGCCTGACTAAATACGTGATCGATACTGACCAAGTTTGAGCTTGTAGCTCTTACCATCTCTGAGATCTGTTTGTTCATACGGACAGACGCACAGGCAGACAGACAGACAGACAGACAGACGGACATGGCTATATCGACTCGGCTGTTGATGCTGATCAAGAATATATATACTTTATGGGGTCCGCCACGCCTGCTTCTGCCCGTTACATACAAATCGCCTCTGACAAACCTATTATACCCCTCAGAGGGTATAATACTTTCGTCTCTTTTTACATATTTTTCTAAAGATTTGAGCCTAAAATTCTAAAATTTTATGCTGTGTAAAAAATGTAGTAAAATTTATTACTCTTTAATCTTATATAAATCATATAACTGCTAAGCTCGCAGAACTAACTAAATAAATGTTTAAATATATGGCAAAATCAACTTAACTTTATGAAAAACTTACTGCTAATTCATTTTTCCATAAGGATCTGCAGTTATTTTAGTTGCATTAAAAAAAAAAAACTATCTAAATTTCGCAAAAAACACTTATATAATATATTCAAAACGTTTTATACTGTATAAGCTTTATGGCGTGTTTCAACTGCCGTGTTTTATTAAGTGTTAAATAATATCTTGAGAGTGCTCTTTACACATCATTAAACAATAATGTAATGTTGTTTGAGGAACGCAATAATGTCTTGGCATTTTAGTACGCCTTTCGGCTAGTGTCATTGCGAATGCTCTCACAGTCGTCAATCTTTCACTTTTCACGCCTGCAAAGGTAGCAGAGAGTATGCTATGCTTACCCAAACCCAATACAAAAACTTGCACTTCCTCCCTACATCAATGCCCCAAATCACGTACACTTTTCGCTAGCGCCATTTTGTCAACTTCTAATAAATTTGCAGCTGTGTGAGAAAGCAAATAGCAAAAAAAAAAAAAGAAATAGTGGAAAAAGTTCAAACAAACAACGCAACGACAGTGGATCGCACTCTGAAACTGCCTGGTTGGGAAAAAAAGGATGCGAAGAGGAAACGCCTAAACAATGGCAATGGCGACGATACCGTCATTTTGTAAATCAAACAAGTTTTAAGTGCGCCGAGGCAAACCAAAAGAGCTCGTGTAGGTGCCACTAACAGCAACAACAGCAACCCAAACAGATGGAGAAGGCACCGCACAAAATATTCATGAACACAACAGGCTCATAAATAAATTGCAGCCCCCAAAACTGAATACGGCATAGAGCGAGTGAGAGAGAAAGAGAGGTAGAGAGAGACAGCTCACAGCTCACAGTTACCGTTGTCGTCTGCTGATGCAGCTGCTCGGGTTGCGTCACCCAAAATGGGCACAAAGTGGCTGCGAGTGGCGTGAAAAACTTGAAAATATGCTAACATAATGCAACCGAACGATAGTATGAACATTCGATTCGATACGATGATACGGCAAAGAGATGTTGGCGGAGTTGCAGGCGAAAATGCATCATCAAGGTTTTATGATGCTTCGATTTCGTGGAATTAGCAATGAGCAAACGTAGCAGGAGCAGTTGCAACAGCAGTAGCCAAACAGCAGCTCAAAGCATTTCGAACTAGAGAGGAACCAAATTCATCCTAAGAAAATCTAAAATAACCAAAGGAAACTATAAAAAATAAAAATGAATTTTACTTAACTATGGTTTTTGTAGTATTTTAAAATTTGTTTCTAAATTACATTTAATAAGTAATAAGCAGTAAGAAGCTATATTATATACATATATATGTATCTTTTATTATATATAGAGAAAATATGATAAAGAAAAAAAACCTTTTAGTTATGATAAAGATATATAATATATATAAGATATATATATATATATCTTATATATATTATATATCTTTATCATAACTAAAAGGTTTTTTTTCTTTATCATATTTTCAGTAGAAAGCATCGATTAATAACATTTCCAACATATGGATTTTATATAGTAAACGTTATTTATAAATCCCTAGCTAAAGTACGTTGAACTCATAGAACTCTTTCAACCTAATAGCTAAATTTTTTTAAAATATTTTTTAACGATATCTTCTACGATTAAATGCACTGCAAATAGCTAAATTTAACCATCTCTAGTTCCAGTTCATCAGCTCTTCAGCTCGATATTTATTTTCAGTCAGCAAGCGCGTTTTTAATATCACCTAGAGAGAGAAGACATGATAAGAGGGTGGGAAGAGGGTTAGATATGGGGCAGATGAGCGAGATTACGGTATACGTTATGCAGTCATAGAAATGCTGCATGATGCCGAGTGGCAAAGTGCAATCGTGAATTATTTGTATTTGGCAGCCTAGAATGATTGTGGCAGCTGTCAGGAGCTTTAAAATTGAGACACATTGGATAAGTGTGGAAAAGTGTTTCTAATTAATTTAAGCTATTAACATTGAAAAGTCTTTGATATGCAATATGCAATTTGCAAAACTTACACGTCTTCTGTGCCAGACTGAAAAGGCTGGCGACAAAAAGCCATGAAATAAATTATTTCAAGAATCAATTACAACTAATAGCATAGACCACTTGAAAATCAATTCAATTCACATGAAAGCCCCCCTAACGTCTCCGTCTGGCAGAAACAGAGACTCAATACTGAGAAACAGAACACGAGCACAAGCCAGTCAGGATAACTTCAGGCCTGAATGCCTCGTTGACTGGCTGACTGGCTGGCTGACTGACTGTATGACTGGCTGACTGAATGTGTGTATGGCACAGATTGGCTCGAGTCAACCAAAGGAGCTACTCTGCACACACATATGTGACGATTTAAGCTAATGCATAATTGATTGTAATGCATTGGCAAGCCGATTTCGGTTTACCAGGCTTCAACGGACCATCAATAGCTGGCAAATTAAGCAGGCTAAAGGTGAATTCATACATTCATACCTACTACATGCATACAATATGCCAGATTCACAATAATGTAAAAGCAAGTCTTTAATATCTAACAAACAAGCTTTGGTCATTGATAACAAAGTATCGGGCTTATTCACAACTCATTCTGTATGCTTTCAGTAAGATTTTATAGTAGTAAACATTAAGCAGCAAAGAACACACACTATTATAGCACATATAGTACATACATATATTTTCAGAATTTAAAGTTTTCGTTTTATAGTAATTTGTTTTGTAATTTTCACTTCCGATGACAATAAGCCAATGAATAAATTGACAATAAAATTAAAGTATCTAATAAATTTTCTTTAATTTTAAAAACTTGTATATTATATATTTATATATATTAAGCAAATAAATAAAGTAATATATTTTATTTTAATATATAATGAAAAGTATTCAATAAATATCCTTTAATTTTAATAAAACTAATTAATTAAGTATCATAAATAATTTTCAAATAAAACTCTTTCAATTGATACTAAAAAATATTAAATTAAAATACTCTTCATTATTTTACTTATTTAAGAATAATTTTCCTATCCTAGTTTATTTATCGCGAGTGTTCTTTAGATATTTGCGGTTCATAACAATTATATATATTTAATAAACCTTAATTGAATTCTTTAACACCACCTCAAGTATAGCTGAGTTTGTTATGTAAAATATTATTTAAAATTTTTCTACATCCCATTGTAGACTTTTTCTAAACAACAAACACACCAAGTTCAATGTTAAGTGCTTTCAATTCCGCTTTATAAAATGCTTCTCATTAAAAACTGACTGACTGACTGACTCGCCGACTGAATGATTGTATGGATGGTGCTGGCATGTTATCTATCCCAAAGGCTCGTCACTGGATTTTGGGCACTTTTATATTTATGAAATGCATAAACAACGACAAAAGCAACAACAACAATAACAAACAATGAGGAGGACTATACGTACAACGTATACAATAACTAGGGAACTGTTTCCCCAGTATCCGTTATGCCAGTGACAAATGCGAACTTTTCATTTCTATGCCGCAACAGTCGACGCTGAGTTATTTAAGCTAAACATGGATGGGCACCATAACCAGACAGACAGACGGATAGACAGATAGACGGACGGAAGGACAAATGTCATGACAGACAAGTCCGGACGCTGGACAGGATGACAGACGGACAGACAGACAGAGAGACACAAAACCAGCGACGCAGACAAAACTGTATTCTCTCTGTCTCTAACTCTGTCTCTGTCTCTGTTTCTCTATCTAAATTTTGCTCTAGCTCACTCAATTTTTTATACTCGTATTTGGTGTGCACACAATAGACCAGGGTTGCATGTTTGGAAAGCGGGAGTGGGGAGAACAGGGCTTGCACATCTGAGTGGCAGACAGTGTGCAAATGTCAACTCGTTGGAATTCAGACAAGTATATGTAGAAGATATAGAATAGAAAAATGTCAGAGTGAAAATGCACATGCCAAATGTCTTTGGCTCCATCTCCGGTATCCCCTTCCCTTTCCCCTTGTCGTTGCCATTTCCGTTGCAATTGCAACAGTGGCAACTCTGGCCAATTGGCAGCCTGTTGGGCCATTTAATTTGTTTATTAACTCGACGCGCGCTGTCAGCGCAATTAACGCTTAATGAGCGCAAGTCCAAGTCGCAAAAGTTTCTTTCTGGTCATGCCATGGACTTTGGGACTACTAATACTGCTACTACTACTACTATCATCAACTGTATCATCAGTATTATCATTATCTGATTGTCTACATCATCATCATCAGCAGCAGCAGCAGTCGCCACAACGTGCAGTGAAACTTTCTCGGACTACAAGCTGCTGATGTTGCCCAGAGAGAAACCACAACAACAATGTGGTAAGTGCTTTAGATGCAACTGACGATAGCAAAGATTGTACAGCTAACCGAAATAGATAGCACACTGGATATATACTTAGTAGTGTGAGTCTACAGTGGATGCCACAAAGGGCATGACGACTTTTTTTCAAGGGTACACTGCAACGCACATTATGTATGTCTATGTAAACCTTTGATTAACTTATAAGCTATGCACACCCATTGCACATTTAATTCATTTAAAGTAATCTTATATAATTTAGAAATTTTGTCAGTGGAGAAAACTATCTGAAAAAGTATACAAATATTTTAAAATATTTTACGAAATTATAGAAAAATAGGAAAATCTAAACAGACGAAAAGATTAAAGAATCAGTTTGTTAGTTTAAGCAAAAACATTTTACAAAATTAAGTTTTTACTGCTCAACTTAGTTATTAGAGAGCTTGAAAATCTCCGTATCCATTCTCCATATTTTGTAAAAATTCCCATACCCTCCAATATCTAAAAATCATTTAGTTTATTCATTCTCCAATCTTCATGCCATATTAGTGTATACTTTTTTCTACTCTTGGCATTTTGCAAACGCATAACTTTTGTTACTGGCAGAGTCAAGAAGAGAGTTAGAGCATTAGGCAACATACCCACTGTTCAGCATCTCGACAAGTGTCCAGATGCTGTACTTTAAATCTCTTGCTACCCAAACCAAACCCTTTACCAACCACAAAATATGCTCAACGCAGCGCAAATTTTTGGTTTAGTTTACTGCAAGTCCTCTTCATCGTTGTCGTTGTCGTCATCGTAGTAGTACCAACTTAATGTGTTGTCGACGCCAGCTGCGAAATTAGAAATTAGTATTCATGCCCCACAGTGTCATTTCCGCGAATGCGCGAGCAGTTGGCAAAAGTTTTTCCAACAAGGCTTTGTGTGTGCACCACTGAGAAGAGATTGATATGCGTGCTACAAGAAACTGCAAGCAATATGGCTGATTATGAAGTGCTTCACAGTCTACAGTCTCTTTCTCCCTCTAACATCGCTTCATCATTTTACACAGTTTTTTTCTTGCAGTGTGTTTGTTGGTGTGTGCGTATGCGAAAGACAAGTTCAAAATTGCCAGAGTTCAAGTTGCAAGTGCTTAGAGTGTGTTATGGCGCAACTTTTTCATATAAATCCTTAATTATGACATTATTTTGCATATTATAATGCTGCTGGTGCTTACAAAGTCGCTAGGGCGTTCCCAAATACAATTTCTATATAAATGCTTAGTTTATTATTTATTGGTTTAGATTTAAGTTAAGCTGTTGCCTCTTACTTTAGAGCATATGCATAATAATTTCGAAATAAATTCTGATTATATGTAGAAGAGCAAATTTATCTTATTAGATACATTTTCTAACTATTATGCCTTGAATATAATTATTTTAAAACACAATTTGTTCATAAAACATAAGATTTATTTTTTTTAAATATTTTTCGAAACATTATTGCTTTGGAAATAATTTTTTAAGTTGGCATTTTATTTCTAACTTGTATCCTATTAAACATAAATATTAAAAAGCAATTTAAAAAGTTTATATGTATTAATTAGTATGACAAAACAAAAATTTTATAGATTTCTTTACGATATCGTTTGCGGGAACACTAAAAACGCAAACAACACTTGCTTATGTGTCATTGACTGAGGCGTTGCTTTAAGGCAAAAATCTATAGCATAACTTAAGGCGCAAAACAATTGCAATTGAGTTTATTCCAATGCCGCTGCCGACGCCGAAGTCGACGTCAACGCCACAACGAATTGCACTTACGACAAATTTTTGCGCCGAGTGTCAACCAAACAGAAATAAGCCTCAAATTGTGACCAAGCGCTGAGAAACGTTGCGGGACGACAGACGATAGACAGAAGACGGGGCGAGTGGGTTGTGGGGGCAAAAATGGCAGGCAGTTGGAATATTTTGTACTTTATGCCAGCAAATTCCGTTGGCCAAGTGCCAAGTTTTACGCCGATGCAGCCGCACAGCAGCAGCATTGGCAATGGAGCATCAGCAGCAGCCGCCGTTAGCTCTATGGCTCTGCTCACGTTGTGCACGTTGACTGGGACTAAATGCCACAGCAGCAGGGAGAGGAGGAGCCGGAGAAGGAGCAAGAGGAGTAGATGGAGCAGAGAGAAAAGTTATGTGGGCGTAGACCACACCCGGAGGCCAGTAGGTTGCATGTCGATTTTAGGCTTAACAGGCAACGAGTTCAACTACTTCTCCTGCGTTTACATAGACCGGGTTCAGACTACGGGTCGGCTACAGTATTGGGAGCGGGACCGAGTACGGGACCGGGTCCAGGGACAGTATCTAGCCTAAGCGGCCTGGCATTAAAACAAATGCAAATATGGCCATACAGAACAACAACATCAGGCGATCGTCTGCGCTTTTGTTTGGTTTTACTAAATATTTTTGTTGGTCCAGCCCCCCATGTAGGCGTGTAGGCGTGGCTGCCCAAAAAAATGTTTGTGGCACCAACGCCCACGCTACATGCTGCCCAAAAAAAAACACCCGGATGAAAGTGTGCGGGGAGGAGTAACTCATGTGTCGTTTACAGCAACACAAAGCGAATTGCACAAAACGAATCCAAACAAAAAATTGACAACTTAACGCGCCTTTCAATGCCGTCCCCGCCTTCCCCCGCCCACAAAATTTTCAATTAACAACAACAGGGAGGGGGAGGGATGGAAAATCTTAATGCGCTTTTCTTATTGAACGCTATTTTTATTTACAGACACATGAATTCATGCGGCAAATTAAAAAAATCGCCCAAATGAATAATTAAAAACCATAAAAGCGCAGCACTCAAAAGAAAAAGTAAAGGAAAAAAGTATGAAATAAACTTTCTGGTTTGTTTTTCTTCTTTTTTTCGAGTAAATGCAGTTCATTTGGTCCATGGTACATGTAATCAAATATGTAAGTCTTGCTTTACGTTTACTGTTATGAATAGTATTGAACGAAAGCGTTATAAAAATGCTGTTAAGTTGTAAGGATCTTGTTGTCAATAAGAAAAAGTATATGAAATTGTAAGATAAAGTATCTTGAATTTGCTCTAGGCAGAACAATTAGAGTTTGTTAAACAAGTATAACTAATAATATTAATTATTAAATTTATATTTAATATAACTACAAAATATACAAAAACATTTTAATTTTTAGAAAAATTTAAACTATTAATTAATGGATCAACACTTTAAATGGATTATCAAAATTAAATTAAGCGAAAACCATTTGTTCCATTTTGTACTAAGTACGATACAAGTTAAGTGTATATTACGCATATCTAGGATATTTTGTATTATCTGAGGAGATATATAATTTTGTATCCAGACATTAAATTCGAGAAGCAATTAAGCTTGAAAATGTATCATTATTACACCGATCATCCGATCTTAATCACATCTGGCATTTTACACTTTAAAATCTAATGATAGCAAATTAAAAAAAAAAAACTCAAATCGAGCTATCTATCTAGGGACGAATGCAACTTTTTACCTCTCTATGTATATCTCATGAATTTTGTAAACTAAAATATTATATTAACTAAAGAAAGACAAACATAATTTATACATAAATCTAAGGAACAAAAAAATAAATACTTAAAAAAATAGTCCAATTTATGTATGTAATTAAACAAAAGCATAAACGAAGCTTGTAAAAAATACTTTTAGCACTTTAATGCTTAATCCAATATACAACAAACTTACGGTGATGACATATGACATGAGCATAAGTGAGAGTGTGTTTGTGTGTGTGTGAGAGTGTATATAACACCCGCATGGGACAGCAGTTGCTTGTCCTGCATCATGTTTGTCACGGGTGCGCCTACAATGTGTGTCTACAATGTGTGTGAGTGTTTGCTAGACATATTTGTATAGCCGCTTAGGCTTAAAAGTTGAGCCAAAGTTTTGACCTTGAAAGCCGCACACTTGCACACAGAGCGAAAGAGCTAGATGGAGCGGCGCGTCTGTCTATCATGGTGCTGCTGTTGCCTACTTTTTGGGGCTGCCAAGTTGGTTTTTTTGGCTGGTTGCACTCCTCGCTGCTTAGTTTTGTATTTTGCAGCTTAGACTTTTCGACTTAAAACAAAAGTTATCCCACACACATACAGACACACAGACACACATAAGGAAAAGCAAACAATACTCGAAATTTGAAATTGTAAATGTTTGCACAATTCCAGGAGCCCAAATCACAGAACCACCAACCAAGCAACCAAGGAACCAAGCCAGCCAGTCAGCCAGCCAGCCATATATTCAGCATTCCCACCTCCAACCACTTAACCCTCTTGATGTTTTCCCGGTTGAAAAGCCGAGGGCGTTGCCGCCATGTTTAACTAAAGTTTCGTGCGCTTGTGCAAATAGCAAAAGGATTTGAACGTCGTCGCCGTCAGCTACTCCTTGGTCCGTGGTCCGCACTGAGAAGCGGATTACAATCATAAGCGAAAATTAATGAATTATTTACCAGCAGCTTAGTTAAGCGCAAAGGCCCTTTCCTTTCCATACTATATAACCATACACCCCTGCTCTCCACACAAACACCCACACTCTGCTGTCAGAAAGGTGCGACCCCGTCTCACCCGCAGCTTCTGTATAATGTCAAAAGTTGTGCTTAAGTTATATGCCTAGGCTCGTTTGCCTCCCCTACTACCACACAGAGACACAGAGGCTGCTCAGCTGCTACCTGGTAATTAATTAGCCCAAGACATTTGTCAATATTATCTGCAACTCTTGTAAATTGCCATCAAATTTCGTAAAATTTTACTTGCTCTAAATGTGTATTTGCTGTATTATTTTTTGTTGTATTTTTTGTTAAGCAATTTTGATTTATTTATTGCAAAAATGTCAAAATGATTTCTTTGAAAGCTAATAAAGTAATTATACTTGTTTATTAAAATGGCTTGAATTTAATTTTAATTAAATTTCAAAATATTTATTTATTAAAGTTAAACAAAATTATTTTATAATTATTATAATAATAAGTATAATTATACTTTTTTAATAAAATGGTTTGTAGTTGGCTTAAAATTAATTGAAAAAAATATTAATTGAAAATAATGTTGGAGAAAACGATTTTATAATCTTGAAATATTGAGAATTCAAAACAAAAAAGTCTTTTGAAAAGTCCTTTAAAAATACTTTTGTAATGTAATTTTGATGTAAGTCATTCGCGTTTATAGAGTAGCTCTTTGACAATTGATATATTATAGCAAATCCATTGTATAATCAAAAAAAAAAATTTAAAATAAGCTCCATATATTTTAAGTCTAAATTCTATTAAATTAAAGTAGTAGAAAAGTAATAAAATTATTAAAAATATTAGTAAAGACTATTTGAAGTGTGTAAATTTAACTTTTTTACCCCAACCAAATTATATATGCCCTCTCTTTATAAAAGTAATCAATTTTAACCATAATTGTGTCTAAAAATTGCTATATTTTTATATTTAAGCCACAAATATAAACAGTTTGAAGTTTTAAATGAACAATAAATAACAAATAAATAAAATATTTTGCATTTATCTAGCATACTTTGCCATAATTTAAATCAATTTGCTTGTGCGTTGTTATTGTTGCAGTCCCATTGGGAATTGTCTGATTTGCAATGCATTATTAAAAGTCTGCAGTTACTTCTGCTTTGTGCCAGTGTGAGTGTGAGTGTGTGTGAGTCTAGTTATTAATCAATTGCAAATGTCTAAATAGCAATTAACGTAATTAAATAGCAAATTATTTGCAATGGGCGACAAGTTAAAGCATTTTGAGTAATGTGCTTGAACAAAGTTGGTCCTAAAATTAAACTAGTAGTCATGGTCATGCCCCTTGACGGCAACGCCTATTCAAGGGGAAGTAGGATGCATATAAAGTTAGTGGCAAGTTGCAAATACCCACAGAAAGTTGTACGCTCAGTAGACAAAGGGACCTATAGACAAATGTACTCGTGAAAAACTCAATGAGATTGTATAAAAAAAACCTATACCTATACTAAGATTATATATTTTAATAATTAAATAAACATTTTATTACAAATTTTTAAAGAACACAAAAGTTCTTTTATAATAAATAAAGGACAAACTTCAAAAAACCTGGATCTAGAGTATAAAATATGGTAAGAACACTTCAATTTAAAGAATTTTGAAAATAAAAACTATAAAATTCGGCCAAGAAGCATATAAAAAATTAATACATATCAATTTTTTGCAAGCAGTTATTTATTACAATAATGTTTAGAGACTTATATATTGGATGACTTCAATTTATTTTAGTTATTTAATTTTCAAACTCCTTAGATTATGTGCAAACTGGGCAAATGAAAGCCTAGCAACTCAACTTTAGCGATCTTATGGTTTTTTCAATATGCAAAGCACGATGGCCTATGAAATGGAATAAAGCTAAGACGACTCAGCAGCTCGCAGAATACTGCTTCTTCTACTTGTGAAGAGTGCAAGCAAAGGCAAACACAGATAAATCCATTATAAACGCACGTTTGCACACACAAAGGCAATTCGACTAGAAGAGAGACAGGGATAAACTCAGCGAAAAAGCGAGAGAGGGAGAGAGTGCGTACATTGCATTTTGGTTTAAAGCACAAATTGCATTGCATCTTATGTCCTTAAAGGACACATCTCCTGCTGGCATTGCGAGGTAATTAAAAGTGATTACAGCTCATTAAATGATAAAGAAACGTAGCGCACGCATTATATGATAGAGCAGTATGGGCAGTATGGGAGAATTTGAGGAAGCGACGCTGCTTCATTAAAATGATAAACACGCACGCGATGGCAATGTCCTGGCCGCATGTCCTTGCCGCAAGCGGCTTGCAATTGCGGCCAATCCAGCAACAATAGCAGCGCCAGCAACACAAAGAGGCAAGAAACACGCCTGGCGCACTTCCAACAATAAGCAACAATTTTAGCAGCCGCCAAAGCTATTATCCAGCGCCAGGACCTCGTTGCTGCTTTTTGCTGTATATGCCTGCCAGGCAGCAAAAACAACAACAACAACAACACTGGCTGGCAGTCAGGCAACCGGCCAAACAAGCAAGCCATCGAAACACGCCAAACCAAACCAAGCCAAGCCAAGCAGGCACAAATTGTTTTTTACACATGTGCGCGCAACATATTAAATTGTAAACATGCATAAATGTTGTTTATTGGGCAGCGTCGAAAACCAAACAAAACAATAGCGAAACAACCAAGAAAGAATAAATGCTTGAAATGCAGGTGATTAACGAACAGATACCCTGTCAAAGCATTAAATAACTTGTTTTTTCAAATCCTTAAAAATTTTAACACTAAATATTAATGGAAGCCAAGTACTTCATAAAATTAACTGGCACGGAACATAAGAGTCATAATATAATTTTTAAACAAATTATTAAGTTAAAGAAACTTTTAAATTTTGCAATGAATCTCGGAAAACTTTGGCACTTGGTTTAGCATTTTGCAGATAAAGATCAGCATTTCTATGATCCTGGAATCAAAAGGTAGTCAGATTGATGGCTAATGAGAACTAAACAAAATCTTAAATCAATCAAGGATCAAAATTTCACTTAAAATACAAGACAATTGTGTTTACTGTCAATGAAAATTACCTGGGAAACCCAATACTTAGAAATATTGTGTAAATAACAAAACCTTTTCACATTGAAAACTGCTTCTGATTCAGCCCAATAATTGTAAACATTCTGTAAATAATTTAACCTTTTTTGAATGAAAATTAGTTCTGGGACAGCACAGTAATTATAAATTTTCTGAATAGTTAAAAAAATGTATTTTAAATTCACATCATATTAACTGAATCTGTATAAGAAACTTTTCCAAACAAATCAATCAAAAGATTTCCTGCGTACTTAAAAAGTTGAAGAAATATTTGGAATATTTGGATTCGGATACCTAAAATATATATATATATATATATATATATATATATAAATTTATATATAAACAATACTTAAAATATATTAACATAATATTATCAAAAGGTATTGGAAAAGCCATTAATCCATTTATTTTCAAAACGATTTCAATTTCCACTCTAAGCCTATCCAAACATCATATGAACAACATATTTAAATTAAATAATCGTTAAGCCGTAGCTAATTTTAATCAAACCTAATTACTCTAAATACAAATTGAATTCATTAATATGAGTTGATAAAAATTTACTTAATTGTATTTAAGGAATAATACAATACAATTTGATATACCCTTCAGATATCTTAAAAGTGCTGCATACAAATGGGCAAATAATGTGTGGAAAGAAGAGCTACACTTGAGTCGAGTCGAGTCGACTCGATTTCGACTACTTGGCAGCGAAGAAAAAGAAACGAAACAAGCGAGAGGAGCAAGAACGGGTATGGGTACGGGAAAGGGAATGGTAACGCGACTAAGGAGTGTGTGCCAAAAACAATTTTATGTTGTTTGATGACGTTCCGAGCATGCTGTGTGCTCCTTGAGGCTTAGCGAAAGTGTATCCTGTCAAAGGATATTATGCAACGAAATTATTGTAGTTGGCACCAAACAAAAAAGTTTGCCGAAAATAAACACAAATGCCTCTACGCCCCAAACTGCGGCAAGTAAGCTGCCAAAAAGTCCTGCTGAGTCCTGCTGAGCTCAGAGCCCTGTCACCCTACCCCCTACCCCCCTGTATTCAAGTGCCATGTGTGAAACGACTGCGATGTGTATGTTTTCTAAAGGGGGGAAAAGGGAGGAACAGAGTTATAAAAGGCGACAAATGAGCGCCGCATTAGCGTCACCAAAAGTGCGGCTGCCATTTAAATGCCCAACAAGAAATCCGCTATAATTATTTTGTGCACATTTTCATGTCAAGGATTAGCCTCAATGGCCGGACGGCAGGATGGCAAAATGGCAGGATGCAACCAACAAATACATGCCAAGGACAATAAGGCAGCTCAACATGCAATTTAGAATCCTTGCAATGCAACAAAAAACGAACACACACAAACACCAAAGGAACCCCAACAATCAAGTATAAAAAGATATAATTATGAGCAAGTTAAGCTGCTTAAAATTTTGTCAAGCTCAAGTACATAATATGCATTCTAAAGGTAACCACAAGTAAAAGAAAGCTACAGTACAACGTAAACTGTGAAATGAAATGCAAGTACAAGTAATTAGTTTGCAAGTCTCAAGTAGTCCAGAGACTCTAATCCGTCTGCAAGTAACAAGTATTACAATTTTATATTATTAAATTTCAAGGCAAGCTTATATTAATCAACTGTAAAGGATTTGAAACAACTCGAAAAATAAATTAAAATTTATGCTACTTTTCTTTTATTTCAATATTTAACTATATCTTATTGTTTTATTGTATTTTCCAAGTCTTGAAAAATGTAAAATACTTGAAGTTTATCTAAAACACTGCTACACAGAATTGTTAAAAATTATTTGAGCTTCTTAAACACTAAGAAATACCATGTAAATGTCCAATTCAAAATAATTACAAGGCTACCAAATTTAAGAAAAAAAATGAAAACCGAATTTTGTTTAATTATTTTCCATTATATTACCTTTAATAAATTATTTTTATTTTTAAGGTAACATTTCTTATCATTTTTTTTTATTTTTCACTCAAAGTTTTGAAAATTTTTGACTTTGGAATTTATTTATACATTATTTTAATTATTTTAATATAAAAAGTGTTAAAGTTAAAAGCATTTTACGAAATGTAATCAATTTTTGTATCCATAATTATATAAATTTTTTTTTTATATTTCTTGTAATAAATACTACTCGTTACTAGTCAAAATGTGCATTGGCTTTATTAAATTATTTTTAAAAATAATTGCTAATAAACTGATTGATGAGCAATATATACAAATGGCAAGTAATCAATTCTATAATGAAATTTTTTGTGCACAATCATTTAAAAAATTTTAAAATGATAATGCTTTAAAGAATTAAATTATCAACTCTTTGCTAGTCAGAAAATTGAATAAAATTTTTAAATAATTTCATCAACACCAAATTGCTAAACAAACTGATTGATATGCCACGTATAAAAAGTTGCATTTAATCTATTTAGTTATAAGTAATTTAACAAGTTGTTATTTTATCTTATTTGTAGCAAGTACTTTAAATGTTTAATACAATAACTGCTTAAAGCAAATTGCCAGACAAAGTTTTTGGTTATTTCGCATTTGTACAAAACTAACAACCCACAAACAGCAACAACAGCAGCAGCAGCAGCAGCAGCAATAACAACAACAGCAACAAGCAGAGCAGCCTTAAATAGCAACAACTTCAACAACAACAACAACAACAACAGCAGCAGCAACAACAATAATAGCAACAACCATAATAATAATTCTCGCAGCAACAATGAGAAAAAGCCGCCAGTAAAACTTAACGTGCAACTTTTTCCACATGTGTGTGTGTGTGGGTGAGTGTGTGTGTGTATATGTGGGTATTACAAAAGCCGCATGCTTGCAGGCAAGTGTCAGTGTGTGTGTGTGTGCGTGTGTGATAATGCAATTGTAATTGTGGTTGTAAATGTGCTTTTGCATTTGTTACAAACACTTCTCACATTTGTTGCTGCTGCTGCTGTTGCTGCTGTTACTGTTGTTGCTGCCGCAAATTTAAACAATTTGCACATTGTTAACATTTATTTATCACTGTCGTAACAATTTGTGGCCATTTCGAGTGTGAGTGTGAGTGTGCGAGTGTGCGTGAGAGTTTGTTAGTTAAATTATCTTTTGCAGACAGTTGCCATAAATTTTAGCATCCTTGTCTCTCTAATCAGGCGCATCGCTGGCTTTTTCCCACTACAAAATTACGCAACTTTAAATGTTAAAGTTCAAATGCAACCAAAAAGTGTGTAAAGAGAGAAATCTACATGCACTACACTTCTCTCTCACTCTCGTCTTCTTCAGCTCTGCTTCTCTCTGGCACACATATAGCACATATATATCACAGACAACAGCTTGTGCCGAAAAATCATTGCGTTGGGAAATGGCATATGTATATATATATATATATATTTGTTTCTGTGTTAGTGTGTATGTATGTGTGTGTATGTACTGCTAAGAAACACTCTACTTTATTCCTATACATTTGTAGATGCGTGTACGTGTGTAGAAACGTGTGTTTTTCCTATTTATTTATCAAACAATATGCAGCTGTTGCATTTCCCATACGCATTTTCCACGTACTTTGAATTTAATGCCAAACTTAATGTGCATAGGTAGTCGTATGTGTGTGTGTGTGTATTTGTGTATGTGTGTGTGAGTTTCTTGAGTTCAAAAATAACAGCAAACAACTGAATTTCATTTCGCATTGTTCAAATTGCTGCAATTTTGCCTTCAGTTGGCAAAATTCAAAAAGGTGGCCTTAAAGTATGCAATGACTTTTTGTTGATAAACTTGGCTGTGTAACCATTTCTATGCAACTCTTGGCTTTTGGAATGTGACATCCAAAATTTATAGACTAGCCACAAAAGTCCATGTAAAGACAAGATCCTTAACATGTGACCCCGGAAAATATGCAAATGTTTGCATAGTAAAAGCCAAAAATAATTGCATTTTTTTTTTGTATAAATTGGCCATAACTAATATGAGTTTGGTTCGCAGGTCAAGTCAGTGGACAATTAGTTCAGATGGTATTTAAAATATGAAAAAAAAATGTAGATAGATGGAGTAGATAGAATTGAGGGGTTTTTTTAGAGCAAACAAAAGCATTTTAGGTAGAAGTTTTGATTAGAAAATTCTTTATAAATATAAATATACTTATATTTTAAACAAAAACTGTGGAAAATACTATAAAAATCCTAGTACTTGTTCTAAATTTCAAGAGCTAATATAACACTTGATTTAAATAATAAAAGATTGAAAACAATTAAAGAAAAATTTAAATATTTTATTAATAATAAATATTAAAGTTGTGATTAAAGTCGTATATTTAAAGAATTTTCAGATTTAGATGTCAGATTTTAGCCAATTTTAGTTAGCAAAGGAAAACCCAATAATGCTAAAATAAAAACAGATATTCAAAGCAGTTTTTAGACTCGGAAGACAGACTCTAAATACCTGCAATTAAGTGGTGTCCGAATTTATATATGTTTTAGTATTCAAGTTATAATGAATATTTAGGTGAGATATTTAAAACAATTTACCTTACTAAAGTAGGATTTTCTACAAAAAATTTGTCTGAATTATAGTAATTTCCTACAAAATACCGGAAATAAAATTTGAAAAGTGAGGCATATTTATTTTACCATTTTAGATATACTATGTAACATAAGTATATAAAATTTAGATAGCCAGCTTAGGAGGAAATACGAAAATTATTATAAATTGCAAGAGCAGGCAAATGCAATGAGTGGCATGGAGCGCAATTCGTAAAATGTGGCAGATGCATCCGTTGAAGCATCAGCAGCTGTTGCAGCTGCGACGAAGACTTAAAACGTCGCTTGGCATAAATCCCAAGCAGGAGGAGCAGCGTGAAAGGTTCCTGGTTTCTACTGCTGCTGCTGCTGCTGCTGCTGCACCATAGTATTTCTTTCTCATAGCTCTTGCCTACACCTAAGCGCATTTGTATTAAATCGAACGTGTTCCCTTCGTATGGCTTGAGCCAAGACCAAGACTTGTATGTTAGTAGCAACTGCTGCTGCTGCTACTGTTGCTGCTACTGCGAGGACTACACAGAACTGTTTTATTTATTGACTGCACGTAGCGTATATCCTTATAATTTTTGTATGTCTTACTGCTTGTGTAACTGTGTGTGTTTGTGTGTGAGTTCTACATATGTTTTTCAGTACAAGAGGCCGCACAGTGTCTGTCTGTCCGTCTGTCGCTGCGACCGTCTGTCGTCGCTGTCTGTGTTGCTTTTTTTGCGCTCGACTGCACGTCCAAATATCTACAACAATTTCTTCGTCAATGGCATTGAAGGTAGCAAGTTAGTTGCTTCTCTTTCGCTCACTCTACCTCTCTTGCTCTATGTGTGTGTGTATGCAATCAACTGAAATTGAAACCTGCAACAAATGGCCATGTTTGACTTTTTGCATCGGCCAAACGAATCACCCTGTTGTCCCCACTCCAATCATACCCCTTTGCAGTTTGTACATTTTAACGGCTCTTGAGCAAATAAACGATTTTTGCATTTTAGATTTTTAAGCGGCCGTACGAACGTACGTACGTAGTGTATATCTATAGACTATCTATATGTCTATCTGTCTGTTACCAATAAGTACAAAATTTAGGAAAATTGCATATCGATTGAGCAGATCCTTGGCAAAAATAAACGTTACGTTTTGTGTCTGTGTGCAAAAGTGTGACTGAGTGCCTTGCATCAACATCTACATCTACATCTCTATCTCTATCTGCATCTATATATATCTATGTATATCTATATATGTGTATTCTATATTATATTTTAATATTTTCCTTCATCTTTTTTTTGTCGCACATCTATGTATACATTGTGTGTGTGTGTATGTGTTATTTTTCGAATCGTTAGCCATTTGACTACTCATTTCCTGCTTGAGATTACTTTTGCATACGTTTGTAGACTAAAGCACTCTTTCCCACATTTAGACGTTATGATATTCTAGATTAAACTGTGACACCATGTATCGCTTTTCGATATAGCTATCGTAAAGCCTTAAACCGACTATCGGCAGCAATAAAGGAGTAAGCACTCGAAACATATGTTAAAAATTTGGATTTGTTAAATGTTATAATGTAGAAGGCTAAATTGACATTAAGTATTCAATGAAAATATCTTTTGAATGTCCGCAATGTATCAATTTTTCGATTGTATCGTTGTCATTTTATGTAAGGCAAAACGGACATCGCTTATACCAATTTCAGCAATATAGTATAAGAATGAATATAGTAGCCTGATTCCAAAAGCAAATTCAGATTAGCTTAAGCTTTCATTCAGTGTGCCCATACAGCTTTTTTCGAATTTGAACGCAAGATATGGGCACTCTGAGCATTTTGTATGTATGAAATCTACACCGAATCTAAAACTAATCTATATTTGTTTTAGGAGACAAAATATAATATTTAAATAAACATTATAGCATTGATTGCTTAAAAATAATTCTAAAATTTTTATTTAATCGGTTAAAAAGCAATTGTATAATTTTTCGATTCTTAAACAATCAAAAAAAATATATATACTTATCTGTCTCGCTCCCTTCTGCCTGTTACACACTCACCGCCTCTGACAAACCCAATATACTACAATGTACTATGCACGTATTATTACATGCAATAATGTGAAAGTTTTATGAATTTTCTTATCAAATTACAATACTTGTAGAGCAAAAAAAAATCACAAGAATCAAATGTGGTTAGAAATTTCATTCAATTTTTGGATAAACTTTGTTTTAATATATATATTATAATAAATATGGTTTAACAGAGCACTTCATATGCGACTTAATAAAATTTTCATGCTTGTTTTGCTGTACATTTAGCCCCAGAGTGTTTTGGGCAATATATGTATACATATTTCCAACATTTGCAGGTAGCGAAAACTGGATGCAAATTGCCCCATTACGTTTTTAATATGCACTCAAACAGTTAACTGTACTGTATGTATGGGTGTGTTTGTGTGTGTGTATAAATGTTGTCATGCTAAAAAGTCAGCTTTCTAATTGTCTATTTCCTCAATTTTCAGTTTAACATTTGTCGTCTACAGTTACCATAGCATAATCGTTAGCTTTAACGACTGACTTATAATTGATACGAATGACACATGTAGTTTAAAGATTTTTCCAACCAACTGAGAGAAGTTTTCATAAACTAACCCTTAGCTCTGTCATACTGCATATTAGGTATGCATAAATATACTTACTACCACGGCAACTTGCCAAGGAGCCGGAAAAATAACTCAGCCAGGTACTTTGGCATTGCATTAATAAAATGCTTTAAGGCTGCCATAATAGGCAGTGTGTACGTGTTTTTATTGTCAACTTCCTTTATATACACACACACAATTATACACAATGGGATAATTTCATATTCGCGTCGCCTAACTTACGTAAATTGTTGAATCATACAATAAATAAAATGCAATGAATGTGCAAAAGTGCAGAGCGCGCATTGCTTGCGGTTTTGTAATACGATTTCTATGGCCAAGGGTTAAACTAAAGAGACAGTGGCAGAGGGGGGAAGTAAAGGAGCAGAGTTGGAACTGCCATTTGCCAAGCAGTAGCAGTAGTAGTAGTAGTAGCAGGTAGCAGTAAATAAATTAACGTCAACCCCAGAAAAGTCAACGTCTTTGTTATTACGTATACGTACAAGTAAGTATGCTTGCATACGCTGCACACGTGCTTACGTAGTTGCTGCTGCTAACGTAGTTTGCTGCTACGCAATTTTTATGGCCTTGCATTTCTTGAGCAGTCATCGGTTTGGGGGCTCTACAATTGTGTGTGCGTGTGTGTGCTTATGAAAAACAAACACAATGTGCCAAGCAACAATAACAATTAATTATTGAAATGCAAATGCAGCAAGTTTAAGTCTGAGTATGAAAGCCGCAAAGTTTTCCATAAAGCAGCGCGTCGACAACATCAACTGCATTATCAAAAGGTGCCACAACATTTACTTTTTTTTCGTATTTAACGGTCTTAAGGCTATCAGAAAGAAATTCACAAGTAAAATGAGTAGCAAAGGAAGCAATATAGAGTAATTCAACCTTTAAATACCCTTCACATTTATTCAAATGGACAATATGGAAGTTTTTAAGATTTAAATATAAAAGATTAACCCATATTAAAAGATGATTGTAGACCTTCGCATCTATTGCAGTTATATGGTAAAGTCTTGCGAATATAATAAAAAAAAATTGTTCGACATATGAAATATCTCAAAAAACAAGCTATTGCATATTGAAACAGATAATATAAATTTGTAGGGATATAAAAACTGCAATCATACGTCATACAATTTGGTTAAAATATCATAAATTTTCTTAAAATTGATTTGTTTAAAGCAGTGATCAGCATAATCAATGCACAGAGCATATGACTGAGCTCTGCCACAGCGCAGCCGTCACACGCACTGCTGCTTTGGCTTTCGTTACTCAGTGTAAAGCGAGAAAACGATTCGAACTTCGTGTCTGCTCTTACGCACACTGGCCTAAGCACAGTGCATATTTAACAGAGCTCAGCCTCTGCAACAGCGCAGCCGCCACACACACTGTTGCTTTGGCTTTCGTTACTCAGTGTAAAACGAAAACGAGAAAACGATTCGAACTTCGTGTCTACTCTTACGCACACTGGCCTATGCACAGTGCATATTTAACAGAGCTCAGTCTCTGCTACAGCGCTGCCAGCACACGTGCAGCGAAAACAGTCGTGTGCTTTCGGCAATGCTTCTTCGGCTTTCGTTGTTCAGTGTAAAGCGAGAAAACGATTCAAACTTCGTGTCTGTTTTGCTGTTAAGTAAAAAATGAATGCGAGCCGATCACTGCATCATTGCTGTTCTAATATCTGAGGTCTCATGGTTTAAGCAAGATTTTACAAATCTGTTTCTTCTCTCCAAATTAACTCCCCTATAAACAATTATTCCAATAATTTTAGGAAACTAATATGAAGCCCAATTTGTATTTAATAAGCAAAATTATGCCACACTTTTGACACAGGGTATAGAGAAAATGTGGCCACCTCTGCCAACGTCTTGTTGCGTGCCAGGTACAAATATTGGCGACGCTGCAGGCGCTGCTATAAATTGACTTAAAATTAAGCTCAACTCGTTGAATGTAGCATGTCAATTGCATATTATAAAGCATAAAATGTACTTTGTACATTGCATTGTAAAACATAGTAAAAATACAAATATGTATACTTACATTCATAGCTCGCTCTCTTCTGCTGCTCTCTCTCTCTCTCATCTAGCACTTAACTTCTGCTGCTCTCTCTGATCTTACACTTACACTTGCACTTACACTTAAAAAAAAAGAAGAAAAAAACACATTAAAGCTTTCTTTTATTGCTTTCTCTGATCCTGCACTTACACTTACACTAGCACTTACACCAACCCTTGCACTTACACCAACACTTGCACTTGCACTTACACTTAAAAAAAAACACTTTAAAGCTCTCTTTTCTGCAGCTCTCTCTGATCTTGCACTTGCACTTAAAAAAAAAAAAAAAAGCACATTAAAGCTCTCTTCTGCTGCTCTCTCTCTGATCTTGCACTCACACTTACACTTGCACTTACACCAACACTTGCACTATCACTTACACTAGCACTTACACCAACACTTGCACTATCACTTACACTTGCACTTACACCAACACTTGCACTTAAAAAAAAAAAACACTTTAAAGCTCTCTTTTCTGCTGCTCTCTCTGATCTTGCACTTGCACTTCAAAAAAAAGAAAAAAAAAACACATTAAAGCTCTCTTCTGCAGCTCTCTCTCTGATCTTGCACTTACACTTTCACTTACACTTGTACTTGCACTTACACTTGCACTTACACCAACACTTGCACTTACACCAACACTTGCACTTGCACTTACACTTAAAAAAAAAACACTTTAAAGCTCTCTTTTCTGCTGCTCTCTCTGATCTTGCACTTGCACTTCAAAAAAAAGAGAAAAAAAAAGCACATTAAAGCTCTCTTCTGCTGCTCTCTCTCTGATCTTGCACTTACACCAACACTTGCACTTACACCAACACTTGCACTTACACCAACACTTGCACTTGCACTTACACTTAAAAAAAAAACACTTTAAAGCTCTCTTCTGCTGCTCTCTCTCTGATCTTGCACTTACACCAACACTTGCACTTACACCAACACTAGCACTTACACCAACACTTGCACTATCACTTACACTTGCACTTACACCAACACTTGCACTTAAAAAAAAAACACTTTAAAGCTCTCTTTTCTGCTGCTCTCTCTGATCTTGCACTTGCACTTAAACAAAAAGAAAAAAAAAAACACATTAAAGCTCTCTTCTGCTGCTCTCTCTCTGATCTTGCACTTACACCAACAATAGCACTTACACCAACACTTGCACTTACACTTACACTTGCACTCACACTTGCACTTGCACTTACACCAACACTTGCACTTAAAAAAAAAACACTTTAAAGCTCTCTTTTCTGCTGCTCTCTCTGATCTTGCACTTGCACTTAAACAAAAAGAAAAAAAAAAACACTTTAAAGCTCTCTTCTGCTGCTCTCTCTCTGATCTTGCACTTACACCAACACTTGCACTTACACCAACACTAGCACTTACACCAACACTTGCACTATCACTTACACTTGCACTTACACCAACACTTGCACTTAAAAAAAAAACACTTTAAAGCTCTCTTTTCTGCTGCTCTCTCTGATCTTGCACTTGCACTTAAACAAAAAGAAAAAAAAAACACTTTAAAGCTCTCTTCTGCTGCTCTCTCTCTGATCTTGCACTTACACCAACACTTGCACTTACACCAACACTAGCACTTACACCAACACTTGCACTATCACTTACACTTGCACTTACACCAACACTTGCACTTAAAAAAAAAACACTTTAAAGCTCTCTTTTCTGCTGCTCTCTCTGATCTTGCACTTGCACTTAAAAAAAAAGAAAAAAAAAGCACATTAAAGCTCTCTTCTGCTGCTCTCTCTCTCTGATCTTGCACTTGCACTTAAAAAAAAAGCACATTAAAGCTCTCCTCTGCAGCTCTCTCTGATCTTGCACTTTGCACTTAAAAAAAAAGAAAAAAAAAAAGCACATTAAAGCTCTCTTCTGCTGCTGTCTTTGATCTTACACTTACACTTTCACTTTCACTTACACTTACACTTGCACTTACACTTGCACTCACACTTGCACTTGCACTTAAAAAAAAAGCACATTAAAGCTCTCCTCTGCAGCTCTCTCTCTCTGATCTTGGACTTGCACTTAAAAAAAAAGAAAAAAAAAACACTTTAAAGCTCTCTTCTGCTGCTGTCTCTGATCTTGCACTTACACTTACACTTGCACTCACACTTGCACTTACACCAACACTTGCACTATCACTTACACTTACACTTACAAAAAAAGAAAAAAAAAACACACTAAAACTCTCTTCTGCTGCTCTCTTTGCTTTTGCATTTACACTTACATTTAAAAAAAAAAGACAAAAAAAAACAATAACACTTAAGCTCTCTTCTGCTGCTCTCTCTCATCTTGCACTCTCTTTGATTTTCATAACATGTTGAAATTTGTCTGCAAAAAATCACGCCACATTTACATTTACAGTTACGAAAGAAAAAAAATCATTGCTGGTATTGACAACATTTTTCACTTTGTTTTTAATTATATTGCACACATATTAAACACTAAGCACAGTAAATACACTTTTTCATTATAACCGCGACATAACCAAAAACATGCTGTTTAACCTTTTGCAGGCACATTCATACGTGAAAAAATCACGCCACATTTACATTTACAGTTATGAAAAAAAAATCATTGCAAGAATTGACAACATTTATCACTTTGTTTCACTTTATTTCTAATTAACGTGCACACATATTAAACACTGCACATATTTCACACTTTGTTTTTTATTAATCTGCACAAATATTAAACACTAAGCACATTTAATATACTTTTTTAATATAATCGCGACAGAGCAAAAAAAATGCGACTTAACCTTTTGCAGACACACACGTGAATAGTTTCAATTACAGTGTGGCCGCCTTGCAAAACTAGCCGCTCGTTAAGAGCGATAGTATAAGAATGGTATAAGTGTTGGCGTAGGAGAGAGGCAAAGAGCGCTGGCGTGCAGGCGCAAAGCAAAGCGACCCATTGCACCGATTGGCGAATCAAGGCCGAGGATCCGAAGCAACAGAGCAGAAACGAAGTCCGAGGCTTTCTCTCGCTTGACATTGAATAACAAGAGCCAATGCAGCAAAATTATGAAATTTGAGAGCACTTGCGCTGCCAGTATCTGTAGTCCCATTGTTCCTGCACGCTTTCACAGATCTGCTATACTCTAATAGTATGTTCATTCGAATTTTTTTTTTTACCAAATTAACTCCCCTATACACATTTATTAAACAATATAAAGATGTCAATTTGAAAACCAATTTGAGTTTAAAAAGCAAATTTCCCTGTTTTGTCTCAAAATTATGCTACATTTTTGTCACAGTGTACAAATATTGGCGACACTGTAGGCGCCGCTATAAATTGACTTAAAATTGAGCTGAACTTGCTGAGCGTAGCTTGCAATGGCATTTTATAATGCATAAAATGTACATTGTACCGTACTACGCAGTAAAAGTACAAATCCTATATTCAAAACAATCTCTCTTTTGCTGCTCTCTCTCTCTCTCATCTTGGACTCTCTTTTGATTTTCATACAATTTGAAACTTGTCTGCAAAAGATCACGCCACATTTACATTTACAGTTAGGTGAAAAAAATCATTGCAAGTATTGACAACATTTTTCACTGTGTTTCACTTTATTTTTAATTAGTTTGCACACACATTAAACATGTTGCACTCGTTTTTAATTAGTCTGCGCAAATATTAAACACTAAGCACATTAAATACACTTTTTCTTTATTTCCGCGACATAACCAAAAACATGCTGCTTAACCGTTTGCAGTCACACACGTGAATGGTTTCAATTAGAGTGTGGCCGCCTTGCAAAACTAGCCGCTGGTATAAGACTGGTATAAGTGTAGGCGTAGGAGAGTAAAAAAGAGAGCGCTGGCGTGCAGGCGCTAAGCAAAGCGACCAATTGCACCGATTGGCAAATCAAGGCCGAGGCTTGACAGAAAATCGAAGCTAGATTAGGCACGAAGTCCGTCTCTCGTTTTACTCTGACTAAGAGCCGAAGCAGCATTGCTGAAATCACACGATCGTTTACGCTGTACGTGTGAAGGCAGCGCTGCAGCAGCGCTCAGTCCTCTGTTCTCTGTGCATATTTTGTGCCGGCCACTGCACTACAGCAACAACGTCGAAACTGCACCAACAACAACAAACAGCAAAGCAATAAAAACGACAGCAGCGACCGGCTGAGCGGCAGCGCCACAGAACTGAGCACAAAAATGTTTACATTATTTATTTTTATAATATTCTCTTTGTTACGTTTATTTTAAATAGTTGCATTAATTAATTAAAAACTAACACGTTCGTTTTCATTAAAATCGATGACCAAGTAACTGCACCAATGGCATTTGCATATCCTTTTCTCCAATTCGCTGATCTATAATTGTGTCCGAGAATTCCGAGCATGGAGAGCAGCCGCAATCGGAGGGAACCTCATGCTATAATTAAAAAGCAATAAATATTTTAGTCGTAATATGCATATTGAAATCAGAAAAGAGAAGTTCAGTAGGACAAGCCCGAGCGTATAATACCCTATTTTATTATATCAATTTCGTTTTAATAAATTGAAATCGATAAAATCTAAAAATTTTGCAATAAAATATATTTTTAAAAATGTGGAAAAACAAATTGTTGTTTCTATTGAGATCAAATGCTGTTTAAAACGCTATACCGCTCAAATACTAATGGTGTTAGCAGAACTTCAACCTAACCAAACTGTTCAGCTGTTGAGCACACCCAACCGAGTAATACCCTTTTTATATATAGTCACAAATAACCCTCGGTTTATAGAGCAAGTTGAACTTACGCGCTGAATGTACGTATGTCCATCGGCGCAAACCATTTTCACAGAGATCCATTTATAGGATTTGATGTTGCAGCAGGTGCAGAACTTCTCATGCACATCGGTAAGTGTATTGTACTTGGAGCCCGAACTACAGGCACCCTCGCAGTCCGTAAAGCCCTGAATAGGCTCGGCGTTAATGCAGACACCGTGACCAGGTTTGGTAAACTTCAGCAACTCCTTAGTCTGAGATTCGGCACGCGAAATGGGCAAGCAGTTGGCTATAATAAGATAATAAAGTTCAAGATTTGTTGTCTAGTTATGACACTATCTTTAGACATACTTTGATCCTCGATAATGGGCTCCGCTTTGCAGCGCTTGCAACAGCCGTCCACATAGAGCATTTTGGCTGCACAATGACTGACATCCGGGCAGACCTCGATCGAGGAGCTGACCATCAACAACTTGTCCTTCTTGACACACAGATAGTGCGTACAATTGTCTGGCGAACTCCACTGTGCATTTACATCATAGAGTTTCTGCTCAAATATACACGAAGTCTGCACGCATTCACCGCAGCATTTGGATTTATCCAACTTCTGATAGCTATAACCGGGAGCACAATCGGTTTTGCATGTCTGCTGGGTGCTAACAACCTGTGCATTGCCATTGGGACCATAGGCACACTGCTCCTGCTTGCACACATCCTTGCTGTGCAGCCATTTATCACCAATTTGCTTGGTAAAACTGCTAGACTCCGCCACTTCATACTGCACAATGCACAAATGCTTGGGTGGCACTAGAAGAAATTATTTAATAATTAGAATTTTTAAATCTTTGATGTGTTTTTAGTTTTAAAGCTCACCGCATTTGTGTGTGGCACAACAGGCGCCCGCTGCTTGCTGTGTGCTCAGCTCGTAGAAACGTTGCTGGCAATTGGCTGGCGGTGGTGGACATAGCTCTGGCTTGCAGACAATCTTCTGTGTGGGACAACAGCCCTCCTCGATCTTCACCAGCTGCTCGCCAGGCAGCAGATCACGCGGTGCACGCAGCGGTTCGCAATCCTCCTTTGGTTTGCATTCTATAAAATAGTAGTTAGTTTAGTGAAATTTGTAGTTTTATTTATATAGAATTTTTCTACTCACCACAAATGAACTGTGGACAGTTGTTGATATCGTTCTTTTGCTTCTTAAACTGTCCCGGTCCACAGATGGGCATCAGTGGTGCCAGACAGAGCTTTTGCGATTCCTTCACCTCGGGCACGCAACGATAGCGTGGACAGCATTCGTCGTCCTTGACAATGGTTTGTGGCTTGTAGCCAACGGCACAGATATTCTCCTCTACTTGGCATTTCTTCTGCACACACGAGCTCTTGCCCTTGGCATCGCACTGGCAGTCCGTGCACTTATCCGGCTGCCATTTCTCATCGGGCTGATGCACACCATCATCGCATTTGTTGCACGCCGCTTCCGGTACACACTTGCCGGCATCCATCACCTGTCCAGCGGGACAGAAGCAGCCTTCAAAGCGTTCCGAACTCAAGCATATTTCATCGCTAGTTACAGTGTGGTAGAAGGATTGAGTCTTAACATTAACGGCATCAAATTCAGACATGGCCTTGATGGTATCACAGTTCTTGGCACAGCCGCAGGGTTCGTAGACCATATCACTGGGGCATTCATAGGGACACAATTGTGGTCGCCGCCAGTTGGTGCAGATGCCCTGTTTGTTGCACTCCTTGGCATAGGCGGCCATGGACAAACAGACGCCCTGTTGCGTATTTCCCGGCTTGCAGATATCCTGCTGACAGGCGGAAACATAGGCAATGGGATCCACAACCAGCGAACATTTGCCGAACAGTTCCTCATTGTAGAATTGCAGGCAGGGATCCTTTTCTGGCGGTAGCGGTATGCAGTTATCCTTGGGCACATCCTCGCTCAAGCACTCCTGGGCATCGGTCAGACCCAACTTCGGCTCATCTGCCTGCCAGCTCTGTATGACATCAATACCTGGCTTTCTCTTGGCCGGATTCGGTTGCAAATCATTGCTAGCATCCTCATTGCAATCACCGCACAGTCCCTCCATCTTGCTGCCATACTTGATGCTCGGCACGCCCAGTGAAAAGATCAAATCCTCAAAGGATGCAGTTAGCTCCACATGCGATTCGGGCAGTGATAGCACCAACTCCTTGCCCTCAACCTGACGCAGCGTAATCCAGCCATCCTTATACGGCATCTTCTTCACCTCAAAGCCATCGACGAGCACCTGCAGTGCTTTGGGCTGCTGCTTAACACGTTGCACATGAATCACATGATCACCGTTCAACACATGCAACGACTTGGCACAACTGGCACCATCAATGGCAGTGCTTTGGCCCAGTTTCTTGCAGTCATCCATGCTGACATACACCTGGAACGTATGCACACCCGGCAGCACAACATCTCGTGACAATAGATACGTGCAGTTGCCATTAAAGCTAAAGCTCTTGCGATCATAGGTCAAATGTTTGGAGTTACCCAACGATTTGCATACACAATCCTTGCACTCGGCAATGGGCACACAATTGGCACCCCCCCGACGCACCGTGCCCTCCGGACAATAACAGCCGGGGAAACAGACATCCGGCAGCACGGGGCAATCATCACCATGCAAATTGTCACAGGATGGCTCACAGCGTCGCTTATAGCAATCGGTGTGCACCAAAGGCGCTGGACAATTAATCTCACATTGATGCACTGCTCGCCAGGTTGTCAGCTGTGCCAATGGATTCACACTCAAGCATTTCTTCACAAAGCTTTCTAGCATGTTGCACTTGCAGGCAGCGGCATCACCATTATTGGCCAACAGACAGTCACAGGCCGCTTCGAGGCAGTAATTGTTGGAGAATTGTTTGTAGTTGACCGCCTTGTGGCACTTGGCAAATGTGGGATGACTGCAAAGTGGAGTACAAAACAAGTTAGAAGCAAAACACTATAATAGCAAGCACTATGGGCAAAAGGTACAAAACATGTCTGATGAACAAACCATACACTAGTAGGCATAAATATTTAGACAACACTTAAAGTTAAATCTACTTAAAATTTAAACTTCCTGCAAAAGAAGTTTGGTATCAATGGATAGGTCACTTCAATTCCGTTTTAATAACACAAAATTTTTCTTAACCCATTGAGTACTCGTGGAATATTTTCAATTCTTGCAAAGGTCTACTTTTTAAACTTTTTCCCCCGGGCAAAATCAAAAAATGTTTGAATGCAAAAAGATTCTCCAAAAGAATCTATTAGTGATAAAAAAAAAAATTTTTTCAAAAAACTCTTCGCATATATTTTTTATGATTTTAACTTTAAGTGTTGTCTAAATATTTATGCCTACTAGTGTATAACTTATTTACGCCTTTTGCCCATAGTACCACTCAAAATACCCACTTGATAATGTTGCACAATTGCAGCGCCTTGACTTGCATTTGTCTAGTGCATTTCTGTTCACCGCACTGATCCAGCGGTATGCGTTTGTCGTACCAGCTATTGCCAAACTTATCCGTATTGGCCAGCACTTGGCCATCGGGTGTGCGTTTGTCATCCCGTGGATTGCCATTGTAATAGCCACACAGACCGTCCACGGTGCGTATGAATTTGGAGGAGATGCCCACTTTTAGTATGCCAATGTCATCCAATTGCACCCAGAAGCCATATTTGGTGGACACCGCCAGCAGTGTCTTGCCCGGCTGTGAGACCACAAACGATGCCTTGCAAATGGGCGAATTAATGAGCTGCTCCACCGTAAACTGAAAGCCATTGAACTTCAGTTTCAGTTGCGGCAGCAACACCAACTCATTGCCAGCTTGTATGTCCGTAATGGTGACCACCTTGCGGCAAACCTTGTGACTCTCATCCGTGCACTGTTGATGCACTGCAAAATTAAAGCATGCCATGTAACAGAATACTTGGAAATTGAAAGAAAAAGATAGCTACCCGCTATGGTCCAGCTGCCGTTGTGTATATCTCTGGCCAATATATGACTGCAGGGTGTATACTTGAACAGAGTGCCATCGAAGGTGGTGAAACTCTTGCCGCTAATCTCACACACATCATCCTTATTGGGACGCAGCACACATGTGTATTTGAGACAGTCACCAGCCTTGGCATTGCTCATATCCAGCTCAATATCGTATTTCTCTGGACACTTGGGCTCTGAGCAGCTAATGGTTTCGTTTTTGTTCACCTCTTTGCTGGGTATGGGCACACAGGTGAATTCGCTGCACTCCTCCTCCTCCTGATAGTCATTGCTGAGTTCATTGCTGGGCATGGCCAAGATTTTCTCATTCGATGAAACAAATTTGGTTTTCGTTATGCTAACACCATCGTCCACAATGGACACTTGCTTGTGGAATGTAAAGATTTTCGACATTTTACGTGCCTTCTTCTCAATGATTTTGATTTTCATCTGTGGCGGACACACGGGCGCGGGACAAGTGATAATCGTAGCTAAAAAATGAACACAAATAGCCATCAAGAAGAGTTTTCATTTAAGTGTACTCATGAACTCACTTTCATTCTTCTCACGACTGATATCGGGTGTGACCGTAAACGAGTCCCGACAGCTGGCATCCTCATCATCAGCACAATCCTGCACACCATTGCACCAGAGTATCTCAGGTATACAATCGCCACTCGAGGGACACACACGCTGATGCTTGGGACACGGTTCACACTTGCAGAAACAATCGCTGGTTATGACCGGACGCAGATGTCTTGCCTCACACGGTGGACACTTCTTGGGCTTGCAGTTGTTGTTGCCACCCAACACACAGACGCATTCCTCACAAGCTGCATTCTCAAACTTACTGCCAATCGGATAGCTAACATAGTTCTCTACACAGGGACACAGATTACGTTGCACACACTTTTTGCCATCCCAGTACAACTGATCGCTGCATTGACATTTGCCATTTGGATTGCTGCTCACAATATTATTGCACACATTGCATTTGGTTGGTTCAAGTTGTTCCTCACGAATTTCCTCCTTTACAGCAGCTATAAAGTAAGTAAAAATAGAAAGCTGTTATTAATTTTCTTAATTATAGCGCTGACGAGAGTAAAACTCTAATGTATAAGCTAACAAATTGAATTCAATTTTATATCCGCATACAAAAACTTGTTTTTACGCTTTTATAATTAAATTAACTATGCATAAGTTACAATATATATTGTAGAAAACTTTTCAAATAGGATGTTTAGTATATTTTTTTAGATTGAGTATTGAAAAAGGCTTTTAGGAAAAGACTAAGTAGCCTGTAGACTTTTAATAAGTCGTAATATAAAAATCATAGCATACTTTTATGCGCTACTGAAATTTACTTATAAAACTATAACCATTGCTTTTCCACCTCACTTTTATCTACAATAAAAACGACTACAGTAAATTATATGCTTTCCTTTCTCACTATTAACTAAAATATTCCCCCTTTTCCCAAATCCATTAACGAATAGTTTAAATTAACTTACGATATGGCTTAAAGCAACCCAAGGGCTCGATGCGCATATTGATATTGCGTTCCCACTTCACCGGAATCAGTTTCAGATACTGCGTCAGTATTGGCTTCTTGAAATGATGCGTACGTGGCGATTGCTCGTCCACATTAGCCTCAAACACGCGCGGTTGTCCATTGGTACCCAAGACATTGTTCCAAGTCGGTTTGTTCTTAGAGAACATAATCTTGTAGCCAGTAACCCAGCCATCTGGACCACCCTTCGTAATAAAACCAGAAACATTGCGTGGCTCCAGGAAATCGAATTCCACAAACTCATTCGGTGTATTGGTCAGTGGACGCCAAGCAACAGGCGTCGATAGTTTCAGCAGATCCAGTAGATATGGTTTCCTAGACGATTGTGTCGATTGCCACACACTGCTCACCTGCAGCTGCTGCTCGTGCATCTCACCATTACTCACACCCATTTCATCAACACACTCGAGCTCATACTGTTGAACCGGACTCTCCGTTGTTGTTGTTGTTGTTGGCTTCAATGTGGGGGGCAACACAATTGGTAGATCACTGCAAACCAATAGCTCCACGCGCATTGCAATCGATCCATGCCATTTTAGGGGATAAATTCTCAACGAACTGGCCTCAATGGGTATCCTGAAGAGTGTCTTTACAGGCTCGCGGGAATCGAGCGGACCATTGAACATTTGCGGTTTCTCAGTCTCATCCACTAGATAGTTATAGGAAATGCCGTCGTGACTGTGTAGAATCTGCAATAAGGGATATGTATTTAAGGATAACAAAACATCAATCTAGTAACGAAAGTATATGCGAAATTTCCAAACTTAAGGTACGATTTTCTTTTTTAGATTTCTTTATTTTATGTTTTCCCAGTGTTTTATTTTATAAGCACAATTTATCTATCTAGTGACGAAAGCATGTATGGCATTCCCAAACCTCTTTAAACAATAAGTGAGGCATTTTTCTATTTGATTTATTTCTAATGACTTTAAGCAGTATTCTTTTATTTTAGAAGAACAATATATCAACCTAGTGACGAAAGTCTATGAGAAATTTTGAAACATTCCCTTAAAAATAGCAACTGTTCTCCTTTTTTTTTTCCTTTAAGGACCGTTTTGTTTTATAAATATGTCTTATCGTTCTAGCGACGAAAGTGTATATACAACCTTGTAAGCATATATTATCAATTTGGTTTAATAAATTAATAAAATAACTAAAAAAAACTAGTACTTATGAGTATGTATCTGTTTCACTCGATCACTTTCATCACTAGCTTGTCCATAGTTATCAAATTTAATGAATTTTCTAAAGGAAAATTAAACATTTTTCTTGCTTTACCTTGAAAAGCGTCACATAATTATCGAATTGCGGACTGCCAGCCATAATGACACCATAAATGGGTTCTCTGCGTCCCAAGTTGAGCTCCAGATACTGCATTTGATCGTTGATCTGAGGAGACCAACTACCGTCAGCAGGTTGCTTGCGCAAACGCGCCTTGTAGGGAGCATGATCTGGCGACAACTTGGAGCTGGCATTGAAAATGCTATCGGGCAAAGAGAGCGGACCATGCTCAATAATGGGCACGAGACTGTAAAGCAATAGAAATTTAAATTGTAGTTAAGATTAGATATGAGATGCACCCAAGACTTCAACTTACCGCTCGGGTGCGCAGTGCAAGGGAGGCGTCAGAGTCACCGGTGTAATGGGCACAATTGGCGTAAATGGTTCTGCAAGAGATCAGAGGCATTGGAATAGAAATGAAGAGCTTTTAAAGCAGCAATTAAAAGTAATTACTCAATGTTGGCGCTGCTGTTGGCTGCGGTTTGTTGGGCACACAGGTGAAGGCGTTGTCAATGCACTGACAAATCTCGATCTCGGCCACAACTGGATTGTGCGGTTGCACATACTTCTCGGCCTTATCCATGCAGGGACACTCATCGGCATGCACACAGGTGTTCTCATCACGCCAGTACTTGCCCAGTTTGGGGCAATCGGGACGTTGTGCATCCACACAGCCGGGTTTGCAGTGCTCACCACGCTGGCAGAGGCCACGCTTGCGCAGAATGCTGCCGTAGTAGTGGCAAGTGTGCTCACACTGATTGGCACACTCGGACCACACTTTGCCCACATCACACTGCTTGATATCAATCTCTGGTTCCTGTTGGGGTTTGCCACAGCTAGGTATCAACTGTTGCACAGTTGCAATATGATCACAATTGAACATCATGGGATTGAACATCATGTACTCGCCGCACGTCTTCTCCACATAGATCCAACCACCCTCAACACCTTTGGGTTGACAGTGCAGAAACTTGTGACAATCGCCAGGATATTCCTTATACTCCACAACGTTCACATCACAGCTGGAGCCAATTTGTGGCTTATCAACTGGTTTGGGCGTTGTTAGCATCGGTTGCTCCTCGCACTCACAAAAGGCGCGCAGCTCATAGTCATGACACTTGCCAATGCAACGCAAACCATCGGCCAGATTGCAAACAACATTCTCATCCATTTGTTCGGGTAACTCGTGGGTATTCTTGACACGGCACTCCACCTTGGTCATGTACTTCTTCAAACACGTGCCATAGATGCTCTCCATGCGATCGTAGCGTGGCACCTTCTCCTCATCGTTGAGGCGCACTGTGCGCTCCGAATAATCGGCATCCTTGTCACACCAACGTGTCCAACCACGCGAACACTTTGTGCCCTCCTGTGTGCCCATGGCTGGTGGTGGCGTGGTGCCTGCCACATATGGTGCTAGTGTTGGCACTGTGACAGGTGCATCACACTTGACACCGCTGCAGATTTCCTTGCGTTTCGAGCAGCGACAAGTGGCACATGCATCCTGGAACGTTACATCGCCCTCATAGTAGGTCTTCTCATCCTTCACCATGCAAATGGGTTTACACTGTGCCTTTGGCACACACTCCCTGAACGTGTCATTCAAATAGATGAAGCCATCATCACAGGGCTTGATGTGACAACCCTCAATGCAGTTCTCACGATTGCACATGCGATCCGTGATGCCTTGATCCAGGAAGTTATCACAGGTCTCCACGGCACAGGCAGGCGTGCAGGACTTGTAATCCGAACAGTGTGGATCGCATTGCATGGCTACAAATAATTAAAAATTAGTTAAAACTTCAATTTTACTGCAGCTAAAGTTATTTACGGCAAAAGTGCTGTGATCGCCAGCGTATATTGATGCCCTTTTGGGCGCAGGCATCCGCATAGGCTGCCACCGCAGTGCACAGACATTCACAATCTCCGCCCTGATCACAGGCACATGTATCGAAGATGCAACGTTTTAGATAACGCTCCAGCGGCACCTCACTGTGGCACGCGGCAAAGAGTTCCGACTTTAAGGCGCCACACTTCAATTGCGCCCAAGTCTCACGTTCCGGATGCTGACGACAGGCATCGATTGGTGCTAGCGGTGCTGCACAATGTGGCTGCAACTTCCACGAATGGCCGAAGAGCATTGGACTCGTTTCCAGTCCCAATGTTGGCGTTTGCATATCATCCAAAGCGTTGCCATTGTAGTTGCCACACAAACCGGTAACCTTGTTGCGCCATTCGTTGCCCAATTTAACATAGACTCGAGTGCCCTCATCCCATTTCACTTGCAGCTTGAGGGTAATTACTTCCACCACGACAAACACACCCGCTTTGTAAATGTGGAAGGCATTGTGTCCCTTGGCATTGACACTATCACGTAGTTCTGGAAGGAACTTTTTAGTTGTAGTTATAGTTGTATATACTTCAATAGCTACTCACTCTTAATGGCCGACTTGTTGGGATCCACACTGTAGCTGCCATCAGAGCTGCTAAGCAACAGTGATTCCTGCACTCGTCCGGTTAGAGAAATTTCCACAGACTTGGAGCACGTCACGCCCATTGTGCCACACAGCACATTTTGAATGGTAATGGTGAAACCATCGCCATTGTCAAAGACACCCTTGGAAAGCACATAATCGCAGGCACCCTGGAAGTCAAAGTCCTGGCCATCGTAGGTGGTGAAATGTGAATCTCCCCACACGCTACAGGTGGATTCGCAGCCATGCTCCGAACACTTCCAATTGCCCGATTTGCAGACACACGAATTGCAATCCTCCTTGATTTTCTCACCATCATCGTAGCTCTTGCCCGCATGATGGCACGAACAATTGGTGGGCAGCACACACGCTTGACGGGATGTGTCTAAGACATAACCCTCCATGCAGACACAGCCGGGCAGACATTCCGTTGAGTCGATCACATATTTGTCCATGTTTTTGCAAGTCTTTGGCTCTTTGGGTGCACATTTGGTAAACTCAGCATAGGGTTGCTTGGCGCATTTGCTGCGCAATTCCGATGAGGGCGGATACTTGACATCATCACCCTGATCCGCATCCTGGCAATCCCAAACGCCATCGGTGCAAGTGCACAAATCCAAGAATTTCTCACCGGGACGCACTTCCTTGTAGCCCGGACGGAAGGTCATGCCATCGTAGCTACACTGGCACTTATGTTTGGGCACACAGACGCCCTGATCATTCACATACTCGCCATGGGGACAGCGACAGCCCTCAACACATTCCCGACTGCAAGTGCTCTTCGTAGACAAATCATCACAGCTCAGAGCACAGCTATCACCGCATTCGTCAAACACTTGACCCAACGGACACTTGACAGCTGCAAGAAAGTTCAAAAGTTTAACTAAGTGTTGCTTTAAGTAGTTAATGTGTTCATTTACCGCACTCCTTGACCGACATACGCCAGCCGGTTTTGACGCCTTGACGCATACACTCGGTGCCATAGGCGGAGAGTATGGGGCAGAAGCATTTGGCGGGATCATCTTTGCAGGCACACGTATCGTACAGACAGTCCTCGTAGAACTGTTCGGGTTCCACCATGAAATGGCACTCTTGGAATATATCCTGCAGCAGCCACTCACAGTGCTTCTCAGCCGCTGCCTTCTTCTCGGGACTCATGGTACAGGGATGTGGTCCCTGATGCGTCTCTGCCGGAAACTGACACGTATCCTTGGTGCGCCATTTGTCCGCAAACGCTTCCACAGCCGTTTCAACATCACCCTCGGGTGTTAGGAAATCATCATTCGTATTGGAATTGAAGGTGCCGCATAAACCCTGCGTCTGGCCACGCCAACTGGGTGCAGCATCTACATAGACACGCGAAACACCATCCCACCACACACGTATGCCCCAGGCAAAGTCTACCGTTAGTATGGTGGAGCTGGCACTGCGTATATGCACCTCATTGTCACCCAGAAACTTGGGCATTTTAGCAATGGGTTTGCCATTGAGCAGCGTAGTCATTCCCTGATCCAATTTGATGGTAGTCGGTGTGCCATCGCGTAACAAGAAGCGTATGGTTATGGATTTCGTGCATGCCGGATCATCGGGTGCTTGGAAATTCATTGCCTCCGATACGGCACCGGAACAAGCCACATTCTCCGCCTCCACCGACATATTGGCTGTCTTCAGCAAGTAGTAAGAGCACTTGCCCATGAAATCGTAGCGTTTGCCATCGAATGTCTGGTAATGCGGATCACCAATGGCACCACAACGTGCCGCACACTTGTCGTCCGTGCATCTCCACTGTCCATTCTTGCAGGTGCATGTGTTGCAATTCTTCTTGACTCGCTCATCCGGCTTAAACTCACGTCCACGCAATGTGCAGGGACACAGCTCACGGGTAATGCACGCATCCTTGTACTGCACCGTGCCCTCCGGACAGAAGCAACCCTCATTGCACTTGCCCTTTGTGGGCGTCAGCGTTGTCAGATCCGATTCACAGGTGGGCTCCACATCCGGGCCACAGGCATGATAGACGCGTCCAAAGCCGCAGCTAATAGCTAATAGGAAAAAATATTAAATATATAGTTTAATAAAGGTTAATTTTTAAGATTATAATTATTATAAATCTGTGTCAAACACGAGATTAAGAAATCTATAAATAAATTATGTAGATCTCAGCGTCCATAAGCTATAGCTATGAGTTTGGGTTTGAAAATGATGAAAATGAAAAGGTTTTATAATGACTTACATACTGCATAGTAGTTAACTAGTATCAGACAGTTAACATTAGAAAGAACGATCGAAATTCTATGTATAATATGGAAATATTTTTGTTTCTTAAAATATCTCAATCAAACTTATGAAAGGTGGACTTGGTATCATTTTATATCGCATAACTTTATACCATATAACTACCGAAAAACTTCTACTGTTTTTGATATATTTCTACAAAATGAGTTAGTTGGCATTCTGTTTTATGGGTTGACCAAATTTAATTGGAATTAGACAACTATATAAGTCATCATAGAAATAAACGGTGGAAAATCAATGTTTGGAATGGAAAACTTTTTTGTTTCATAAAAAATATCAATGAAAACTATAAAATATGCAATTAGCATACGGTTTTCTATTATTGCTAAATTTGTTAGAAAATTGCTTGTTGCTAGAGAATTTATTTGTCAAAAATCAGAGCTCTGTGGAAAATTCTTTAAGTTCTCAAGATATCTCAACAAAAGTCAGAAAATTATGCATTTGGCATTACATTTTATACCCTGAACAAATTTGTTTGAAATTGGTCTACTTTATCATATAGCATTTGTATAATCATATACAAATCTACATTTTGGTATGGAAAACATAGTTTTAAGTGTAATATGCTGTTATCCATTAAGTTGAAGTCCGAATTTCTACAAAACAACACACATTAGTCATTAGATTCTATATAATTTACTTAGATTTTGTAATGCATTGTTCAAATAAAATATTTTTACTCCCCGTAAACCACCTTTTAATAGTATATTGGTTTCTGTACACACTCACGGCATATTTCCAGATTGCGCCAGCCGTGCTGCAATTGGACACCCTTGAACATGCACTCCTTGGCCAGCATGGCAATGGCATCGCAATTGCAAGAGTGCGGCTGCTCTCGATTGGGGCAATTGCAGTAGTCGGCAATGCAGGTGCGGATGAGTGCATCATAATTGAAGGGCTTGATGCAATCGCTTAGCTTCTCATTGGCCAACAGACGCTCACAGATGCCGACGGCTTTTTGCAACTTGCTCTGTTCGCAGGATTCCATGCCGAATTCCAGTTCGGCGCTGTTCTCAACACGACACAGCTCGTTGCTATCATCCACACGCCATGCATCGGCGAATGCTTTGATTGTTTCCAGTTTCTTGCCTGTTTTCGACATCAAATCGTTGCTGTAGTCGCCATCGAGTGTGCCGCACAAACCGCCCAGTTTGCCCCACATTGGTGGTCCGGCATGGACAGCCACATACTGATGATGATCCCAGTCCAACTTCATGCCAATCGATTCCAGATCAATTTGCACATGCTGCGCCACTGGCATCACCTTCATGCCCATCACCTGCACCGGTATCGGCAGTTGTTTGGTGGGCGTGGACAAACGAATTGTGCCATCTAAACACAAAACAATTTAATTAACACATACTATGCACTGCATTTGGATTTGTATTTACTTAGATTTTCCAATTGATAAACCACCGATTGCCACAGAATTTTCAGTGTGTGTGCACAGCCATAACCGGAGCCATAGGGACATGCCTTGAGAGTGATATCAAAAGTGGCAGATACTTTATCCATTGTTAAAGTATGCGAACAGGATAATGGTGCTCTGCAAAGAGAGGGGAAATTAACAATGTTAATACGATCAGCAACATTTAACGACGCAGTTATTTAAAATGTTTGCGATAAATTTGTTTTATCGATTGGCAGCACAATGTTGCCAGCGGTAAGAAAGTCGGTGTGACTTATGGGACATTTGTAGCTTATGGGACATTTGTAGCTAAGCTGGTACATTTGCTCAAAGGTAGGTACATTTGCGCCTTGCCCAGTATTTTTGTATAGAAGCTGGTACATTGTGCAACTTGTGTTTCTCTTGCATTGTAAATGGAATAATTTTGGTTAATGCATATATTTAAGTAAGTATTTATCTTTAATATCATTTACATTCTTCATATATGTATATATTTTTTTATTTGTTTACTTGTTGCTGGTACACTTTTTTCTGTTGCATTAGGCTGGTACAATATTTTCATCTAAGCTGGCAATGCTGTTTTCAAAAGGAAGCACATCTATGTATGTTCGTTGCAACAACTTTTGCAGCACAACATTGAGAAAATCTACTTACTTGAAAACCAAGCCATCGAAAGTTTTCATATTAATGCCACCCCAAGTTGTGCACATTGCCGGTCTAGGTGACTTATCGATAACCACATCCACTTCGCTGCTCATGTACAGGGAGTAGCTGCCAGGCGTCGACACAGTTTCCTCCGATGACCACCACTCCTGCAATAAACGTAAAAAATATTAGATCAGTGGTCGGCAAACACAGACGAATCGAAGCGAGAGCCGAAGCAGCATTTGCCGAAGCCACACGTTCGTCTGCGCTCACTGTACGAATGATGGCAGCGCTGCAGCAGAGCTACTATCGTACAACTCAACTTACACTTCTGCGTTCCAGATCCCTATACTTGGCCAGCAAGGCGAGCAGAATCTCCCGCTGACTGTGAATCTCTGAGCTATATTCACCACTGTATGCACCATGATAAGTGCGTCCCGGCTGCTGCACATGCTGCACTTGCACACTGCCCGATCGTATGGTATAACCAGGAGCTAAGAGTTTAAACTGATCTGTTTAGAAGCTTATATACATAGGCAAAGCTTACAAAGCTTAACTTACGGAATATGCACTTTGGTAATGGTGCGGGCAAGTAAACACCCTGTTGATAACGACACTTATACTCAATGTCCAGTCGTCCATTTACCTTTAGACCCTTAATATCTGGACAGCTAAAGGTACAACGTGCCTCCTCCATATCATAGGCGCACTTGTAGTTGCCGTTAAAGTTGGATTTGGTCACATTACAGCTGGCAATTTCTGTAAAATTAACAAAGTTTTTATTTATTAATAAGGCTTTTGCTGTGAAAAGATTCCGTTTTTTGGTTAAGATATATTTAATATATTTTTAAACAGCGGATTAAAAGATTGTAAGTTTTTCAAAACAAGCTTGTACTGCATAGACAATGCAAGAGTGCTGGCACCAAGTTTAGTAGCTCTAAAGCTTGCAATCTTTGAGATTGAGCCAAATATAACTATAAACTTAAATAAATTGGGTATTTAAAGAGCGATTCTACTGAAATTTTCAGAAAACTTTCTTATATTAGTGAAAAATCATTGTAAGAGTTTTCAAAACTGTTGCTAAAGCGGTGTCTCTAAATTTGGAGATTGTATCTCTTATATTTCATAATTTCCCTTTGAAAGCTGGACTCTTGAGGCTTACCATACTGACAGACCGGTCCACGATGCAGCTTGGAGCACTGGCAAACGTTGAAGCTAATGCATTGCCCACCATTCTGGCAAGCCGGAGAACAGGTTGCTAAATTAGAAAACATTAAATAAAAGTTATAGTATTAAATAGTAGTAGCTATGACTTACGTGCACAATCGGGCGCCTTGGTCAGACCACTTTTGGTATGAATCCATTGGCCATTGCGGCACTCAATGTTGGTAATACTGCTGCCATCGGGAAACTGGAAGCCACGCATGCACTCCACATGACCAATACTAAAAGCAGAATTAAGTTTAGTTAATATAAGACTAAGAACTAAACAAACTTACTTGTTCTTGCGCACCACCCTGGAGTTCTTGGGCACTGGTGGCATGCCGGCACACACAGACTTTTTGTGCTGACAGAGCGGACCGGAGAAGTTCTCCGGACAGTGGCATTGGCCGGCTGCTAGACAAATGCCGTTATTTTGGCACGGCGGTGTGCACGTGGCCTGACACGGCGGAATAGTGGTCAACTCCGAATTGCGTATTATCCAGCCATCATTGCTGCAGAACAGATCCAGTGCCTTTAGGTTAGGGGCAAACGTATAGCCATCCGGACAATAGACTTGACAGCGTCCAGCTCTCTCGCATTGGTACAGCACATTTTGAGGTAGTGTCAGAGCCGCACATTTGCCCACAGCGTGCAGTTGCTGCAACCCATTGCCATAAAAGTTGCCCTTGACCCTAAATAGATTTGAATAGTTCAGGAATATATAACTACTTGATTTCAAAACTTACCCCTTTCCAAAGCCAATCAAGCTAAGCGCATTGTTCACCATTTGTGTGCTATTTAAATAGATACACTATAGTATTGTATATTAAATATTAATTTCTAGTACACACCCCGATGTCTTAATGCCACCTATGAAGCCTCCAGGATGTGGCGCATATCCTCCAGCTCCGCCGGCACCTCGTGCTCCAGCTTGTGCGGCGCCATCGGCATAACTGTAGCTATAACTAGCACTAGTGATATTCCAGAAAAACAATTATAAATTGTAGCATTATTATTTCAATTTTATTATCTCGTTTCCTTTCTACAATACATAGCTTTCAACTTAGTACGTAATCATACCTCACAGGGGGCGCTCTATGGATGTGGAAGTTTAAATGGCGCTCGTCGCGTTCCTTATCTTCAACTTCCGGTACAGCCTGTATCAAGGGACTATAAAGTAGCAAACATTTTGCATTAGTTAACAATTGTGTTTGTTGTTATTTTAGGTTGAGCCTATAATCTAAATATGCGGGAAACGGAAACTACACAGTGCCAAAAATTTGGACTAGATTACTTAATATCTAACTGTCAATGGATTTTGAGGCAGCTTGCGTGTATTTTTAAGAATTATTTAATATATCTTTTAGCCTTTAGTGACTGTTATTATTATCTGTTGTTATTTAATCCTTCAACACCATTGATTTATAAAATTTACTTTGTTTTTGTGAATATTATTTTGTAGAACCTATACATGCTTTTTATTATATTGAAATTAATGGAATTCTTTCTGAGAATTAACTTTTCGGATATTGTTTTTTATAAGCTTTTAAAGTATAATTTTTGTATATTTTCTTTTAAAGTATTTAATATTAAATTTTATAAGCTTTTAAAGTATAATTTTTGTATATTTTCTTTTAAAGTATTTAATATTAAAGTCTTATAAGTCACTTTTATTTGTATGGTGACGAACTAAATTATTGGCACAGAAAAAATGTTTAACTTTGCCACGGATTTTAGACATTTAGTAATGAGATTATTACAAATCAATTAATTTTTCCATCTAGAAAAAAATATTATAGGCCAATATACATTTTTATAATTACAAAATATCTATAAGGTAATTTAAAAAATTTGCGAAGCATTTTTAAATCATTAAACTAAAAATATAATAATTCACAAATCAACACGTCGAATAGCCAAAATTTGTATTAATTTGATATTAAATGATTTTGTAGTTAGTAGTATATATCATTTATAAAGTTTTAATTAAATTTATTAATCTTTTATTTAAATCAATTATTTTTGATTAAATTGTTTTAAATAAACTATTCAAATTTGTTTCATTTATTTTAAATAAACAAAAAATTCAAAAAGCTTAAAGTTAAATTTTAAATTTTATATGATTTTCCAGTTCAAATATCACAGATTGAAATAAAATTCGATATTAGTGCATAAACCGTGCTTTTATTTTTTTAAATGAAACAATCTTATTACTTTTCGTGAATTAATTAACTTATACTTATTTTACTTTTAAGAAACACATATATCAATTATATATTTTTAAAGTATGGAATTAAATAGTCAAAAGCTTGTACATTGTACAATTAAATTCCACATATTTATATTAGTTATATTTATTTGAAACTACCACACAATACTTATAATTCTTTATATAATTTTTATAAATATTTGAAGTTAGCTCACTCTATGCTCTGATCCTCATCGTCAGACATTATAACATCGCCTTCTTCGGCTAGTACACTGCTAAAAACTAGCAGCAGCCATGCCAAAGAGAATAGAAATTTGTTAGCCATTTGATGGCTGGTTAAATATCCTTTGGCTTTAGTTTAGCCGATGCATATATATATATCACTGGTATTCCGTTATCCTTGTAAAATTTGAAGAACAGGCACTGTTAAACAGTTATCCTGTGAATCCTTGTTGGATTCACTAAACACAATTTTATGCCACAAAACACTGAACACTAAAACACTTTTAAAACATATTAAATACCACGAGACGACGGCGCGAACGCTACTAATACTAATCTTGGATTTCTGGGGGCTTTTATAGGCCCAACTTCAAAGCTCGACGCCATTTTGTTATGTTCCTCAGTTCCCAGATATCGTAGTTCTACAAAGTCAATGTACAATTGTGCTGATTTCTAAATAAATTCACTTTTCTCGTCTTATCTGCTGTGGGGTTTGCTAAGCTAAAGCTAAATGCTAATACTGGATGTGCAATTTAGAAACTTGAGTGCGATAAAACTGTTTCTATTCTGAAACTGACCTAATGAATAACTCAAGGCCTTCATTATTACATAAAGAACGGGAGAAATCTCAAGTTGCGACGTAATTGAGCTTATCACTGCGTAAAATACTTATGAATGTGTATAATAATAGTTTATTTACAATGAACTTGAACTGCTTTTAAGAGCATTCAACTTTACGCGCGCAATATGATTATTGTAACGGCATTAGCTGTCAAATTGAGTGCGCTGCAAATCGATTGCAGCCGATAACGCAGCAAACAGTGCTGCCCAGCCAAATGCACAAATGATGGGCCACACCTGCCAAGTGAGCGCTTTAGTTTGAAATAGAAATAAAATAAATATATATTTTATAATAATACAAAAATAAACAATTTGCAGCGGCACTTGATAGTGAAATATATGTATTTATCACAGGAAATTACAATAATCAGTGTGCCTATTTATAAATTTATTTTGGCGAGTGTTTGTGTAGATAAAAAATGTTTTTACTGCTGTTTTATGTACGGTTCCAGATCTTGCTGCTGACGCAGTGCTTCCGTTTCAGCGCCCACAGCACAGGCCAGCAGTGAGTTTACAGTCTGTTCCTCGCCCGCCTTATACACATAACCATTGGCCTTATCAATGTGATTGCGTAGTCTCAACATGCTATCCGTGCTAAACGCATCCAGCAGCTTAAAGGACACCAAAGCATAATCCTCGACCATGGAACAAATGGCTTCGTTAAGTTTACGGTGCTTACGCATTGTGGGATCATCGTCTAGTTTCTCCAGCAAATACTTCAAGTCCAGCACATCTGTATAAAAGTCCACATTGAAGTGCAGCTTGGACTCGTGCTTGCGCAGCAGATCCGCCTTGGACAACACATTTACGTGGGGTAGACTCATTCGCAACATGGTGTTCAATGCCATCAGTAATGTGGCTATAAACTTTGCCGGTTCGGAGCAGTAATGCGAATCTATGAGGTTCACTGTGACCAGACTGTAACGCTCCTGCTCCAGTCGCTCAAAGACACGCGCCATGGCATTGTGATGCGTATACAACTCAATCTGACCCGGACAATCGAACAGAAAGTAATTGTGTGTGGCGCTCAAGTTGCGCAGCGCTGGCAGCAGCCAATCCTCTATGTGCTGCTCCAGATACTCGGCACAGTGCATTAGCGCACCATTGGGTCCCAGCTTCAAATGCTCCATGGCATCGCTCACCGTGATTAGCTGCATTACATTCACCACTGGCTCGTAGGACATGTTCTCATTGCCCGGATCCAAATTGACGACGCCAACTTGTCGGCCCAGTTCCCGATAGAATTTGTGCGCCTCATGGCAGTATGTGGTCTTGCCAGAGCCGGGCGGACCTATAATCAGTTGACCATAGCGTGGATTTTCAACTTTAGCAGTGGCGCGTTGCAGCATTTTATTAAAAAAAATTTTACAAAAATTTACTTGCTGCTATTTTGATATTTGTTATTGTTGGCATTACAGTGTGACCGCAGACGCCAAAACATAAAATGCCACACATTTATCGATATATGGCACGATATATCCCAACATTGCTGCAATTACTTAGCCTCGCTAACCAACACTAGCTATCAGTTGTGCTCGCGTATAGTGCAAGTGCGGGTGTTTTTTAATACACTGAATTCCTATTTATACAAAGGCAAACAGCAAACATAAGCCACTAGTAGAACAGCAAAGAGCAATGGCGCAACCACAAAAACCGGCCTACGAAAACAGTGAGTGTTACTAATAGACTTTTGCATCTCCAATTACCATAAATGTGGCTACAACAAATGTCGGTTTTTTTGCACAAAAGAAATGAGTCAACGCTGAAACGGTAAAAACAGCGGAAACGTTTTAATATGACCATAAATGGCATTCAGCATATCGCCGAAACAGCGCAGCGCAGTCGACGTCAGCGTCAGCCTCAGCGTCGTCGTCGTCGTCGGATTTAGATAAACAATAGTAGTAGGGGAGAAAGCAAAGTTAGCCGGCAAAAAAGAAGCAGAAATAAAGCCGCCGCCGCCGACCGCACCCTGTTTTCTTCACCCAAACTCCCCCCTTGCATATACAGCTGTTCAGTAGCTGTTCTAGTATTTGTTTTAGTAATAAATTTTAAATACTCTACTTTATTTTTTTTGCAGAAAATGTCTATGCAACGCTGCCACGCACTGAACGTGGTAAGCCCATTGTTTTGGGCGCCGATCCCAAGGGCAAGAATTTCCTATATGCCAATGGAAATTCGGTGATAATCCGTAATATTGAGGTAAATGAAAAGTATCTTTTGGTATTAAAAAAATTGTGTGATATTTTTGGAACAGCAGCTGCTGCAATTTTCAAGCGTTATTTTTCCACTCGACAACGGCACATAGTAGCTGTGTGTGACTGTGTGTGTTAGCTGTTCTATATTTATTTATATATATTTTTTTTCTATATATTGTATATATTCGACATAGCACACAGCCGGCACAACACGTATTTTTTTGTAGCCTCCCACGCAACATCATTATGATGTTCATAACAAAAACAAATAATATTGTGAAGCTTGTAAATATTATTATTAATTTTTGTTTGCTCGCTCTCTTTTTGCATATGCTGCTCTTGCTCCTCTCTCACTGGTTACGCTCCGTTTATTTACTGCTGCTGCCACACACAGAATCCAGCTATTGCCGATGTCTACACGGAGCACTCGTGTGCAGTGAATGTGGCCAAGTATTCACCCAGTGGCTTCTACATTGCATCCGGCGGTGAGTGTTTAAGTTCTTTTTTTTATTAAGCCCAAAGCATTAAGCGTGAAAAGAAGTGTTAGAATAGTGTTTTTCGCATGACTACAAACAATATAATCCCCCCCCCACTCCATGCACCGCTTAGTCCGTCATAGTGCTCTAAAATGTAATATGTTAATGTTGATACATACTTATATGTAGATATTATATGATGCAGCCTAACAACTAGGCTTTTGGATTTATTACTTTAGTTTTTAGTAAAAACTTGTGTACATTTCATATACTTTACTTAAGTTTAAAAAAATGAATAGTACAATAGTTATTAAGCATTACGGGCCTTAGAACAACATTCTGAATTCCATTCAGTTTTAATATATTTATCGCTTTTGTATTATATGTATAATATATAGATATAATACTACAAAAATTGGGAAATCGAAAACGAATTGTCATTTTTAATTTAATTTTTCTATACAATAAAACATAACTGCATCAAAAATAGCAATATCATATAAAGTACTAATCTAGCTTGAGCTAAAGTAATGCTAAAATCAAGTGAAAACACTATTTTTTATTCATACTTTATAATGCCTTATATACATTTTATGTACTCCGAAGAGGCACACAGAAATAAAACAATACATTTTTAAAATTAAAATTCTCTTTGATTTAAATAATTAATTTAAACATAATATTATACGTCTACATTGTATTATATAGAGCTTCAAAGGGACTTCACTTCATATAGTGATAAAATCTCCCTTCTTACATCAAACATACGAAATCTCAAGTCTCTAGCTTTTAAATAAAAAGATCGAACTGATTTCTCTACCTTTCTTGCTGCCTCTTACCCATTTTAAACAAACTGTATATACCCACACAGAGCATACAATAACCCCAAAATGACTCAACAATCAATACAAAACATATTGCCATATTAAAATATGCTACGCAACTTATCAAACTCTACGATTTCTCTTTATTAATAATAGAACAAGCCACACAGCGAAATTTACAATATAAATTTTGAAGCAGAAAACAGAAGAGTCTTATCTAATTTTTCAGTATTTTTGGTCTTATCTGTCGTAAAAATTTTTGATTTCTTATCTGTAAAATATGAACAAATATGGCATAGTGGAATGCTTAATCAAGAATGAGGTTGATTTGTTTGTTAGTAAACTTTTATCTGATGGGGGTTTTCCTGACGCAGCTAATAATGCTAATGAACAATGAAAATTTACCACTTTATTTTAACACTCTTTACAAGAAACTCGTAGCTTTAGTTTATGAGTTTATTATCTAGAAATTCAAGAAACTTAGACGTCAAGCTACCTGCTGTCCATTTCAAATTGAATTTTCAAGAACTTAGCATAATAAAAAAGGTATTTATATTAAGTTTTCTTAGCTTAAAAGTAGTTATATATAATATATACTTATATGCTTATAAATACACTGCTATTTCTTAGAAAATCTTTATTTATAAGCATTAGTCATCTTTTTAATTAATCATTGTATTTATATTTCTGTGTTTAGATGCCTCGGGCAAGATACGCATTTGGGATACCGTAAACAAGGAGCATTTGCTGAAGAATGAATTCCAGCCAATTGGTGGACCCATTAAGGACATTAGCTGGTCGCCGGACAATCAACGCATCGTTGTTGTGGGCGAGGGTCGTGAACGTTTCGGACATGTGTTTATGGCCGAAACAGGCACTTCGGTGGGTGAAATCAGTGGACAATCAAAGCCCATCAATTCGGCGGACTTTAGGCCAGCCAGACCCTTCCGCATTGCAACTGGTGAGTAAACTAAATCGATTGAGTCTTAAACTTGTCTAATACTTGTCTAATTACAGGCAGTGAGGATAACACCATTGGCATCTTTGAGGGACCACCATTCAAGTTCAAGATGACCAAACAGGATCATTCGCGTTATGTGCAAGCTGTGCGCTATTCACCTGATGGCAAATACTTTGCCTCAGCTGGCTTTGATGGCAAAGTGTTTCTGTATGATGGCACCAGCTCTGATCTGGTGGGTGAATTTGGTTCGCCAGCTCACAAGGGTGGCGTCTATGCGGTGGCATGGAAGCCCGATAGCACACAGCTGTTGACCTGCTCGGGTGACAAGACCTGTCGTCTGTGGCAAGTGGAGAGTCGTGAACTGATTACCGAGTTTGTCATGGGCACCACTTTAGAGGATCAGCAGGTGTCTTGTTTGTGGCAAGGAGAGCATTTGATTACCGTGTCGTTGTCGGGCGTTATTACCTATCTGAATGTAGAGGATGCCACTAAACCACTGCGTGTGGTCAAGGGACACAACAAGCCCATTACGGTGTTGACCTTAAGCGACGATCGCAGCACAATCTACACGGGCAGCCACGATGGTGTGGTGACCAATTGGAATTCTGGTAATGGTGTCAACGATCGCATCACTGGCACTGGTCATGGCAATCAGATCAACGGCATTGCTGCCTGGGATGAGTTTGTCTTTACGTGTGGCATCGATGATAGTCTGCGTCAGTTTAGCGTGGAGGGCAATAGCTATACGGATTACGTTGTCAAGCTCAATTGCCAGCCACGTGGTTTGGCCATTTTGCGCAATGAGAACATCATTGCCTTGGCCTGCATTAAGGAGCTAACACTGGTGCAGGATCAGAAGAAGGTATTCTCGCTGCCAATTAAATACGAGGCCAGCTCAATTGCTGTCAATGCAGACACTTTGGATGTGGCTGTCGGCGGTGATGATCAGAAGGTGCACATTTATGCACTGAGCGGCAATACTCTGGAATTGAAGGCAGAACTGGAGCATTTGGGCGCAGTGACCGATGTGGCCTACTCACCGGATCTGAAATATTTTGTAGCCTGCGATGCACATCGCAAGGTGATGCTCTACACGGTGGAGGAGTACAAGGTGGGTTTAGCAATTGTTTGTTATATAAATTGTTTATAAAATATGTTATTTGTTTTTTGTAGCTGGCTCACAACAAGGAATGGGGCTTCCATAATGCGCGTGTCAACACTGTGGCCTGGTCACCCAACTCACTGCTGGTTGCCAGCGGTTCACTGGACACCACCATCATCATTTGGTCTGTGACCAATCCAGCCAAGCATACCATTATCAAGAGTAAGTCGTATGTTAACTCTTATGAACTTATATTAACTCAAACTCTATTTGTGTTTTAGATGCCCATCCACAATCACAAATTACACGACTGGTGTGGCTGGACAACAATACTGTGATCTCCACGGGTCAGGATTGCAATACCAAAGTGTGGCATGTGGAAACTATTTAAAGCCAAAACTGAGAAAACAACGAGCATGGAAACAGCGCAGCCAGCGCATATTTTTATACTTAATCAGAGAGAGACAGAGTGAGAGAGTAGGAGAGCAAAAGCGAAAGCGAGAGAGTCGTATAAACTAACAGATATAGAGTTGCGTATCGAAGATAGATTTATCATCATATTGCTTCGACAGCAACAGCTTCATTTCATTTAAGTGCAAAAGTTTATTTACATTTAACTATTTATATATTATTACACACACATACAACTCATTATATGATGTCCTTTATAGTTTAAGCTCAAAAGTGTTTTTTGCTAATCATATCATGGATAAAGCTATACTTTTCTTTTATATAACATACATACATACATATGTCCCCCAACTTTCTTCCTTTTTTGTGTGTGCTCTTGTCAACTTTTTTGATACTTATACAACTGAACTACAGTTTAAACTTTAAACATATACAATATGTATGTGTAAAGTGCGCTTGCGTACATAAATAATTGTATTATGAAATGAAATAAATTAGTTTTTGCATAAAAATGTAAACAAGTTTTTTCAAAAATTTTATATGTTTTGTTGTAGCTTAATATTTATTTTTGTAGGTCTTAAACCTTGTCTTTTTGTGTGCATGTTGTGTGCTTGAGTGAGTGCGTGTTTATGTGTTTGTGTATAATTATAATAATTTATAAAAATTGCACTTAATTTACTAGAATGTGTGTGTGTGTGTGTGAGCGGTTGAGCGTGTTTCTGTTTCTGTTTTGGTTTTTAAAAAGGTGCTTGTGCAGCGCTTACAGTTTGAGCAGCACTGGCACAGTTTCAGTGCCGCTGTGCACGATTCAACAGCTTATCGCACGCGCACATTTATCGATAACTGCTGGCTCTCAAACTCAATTGGCGCTAGTAATTAACAAATAGTGCGAATTAAATTCAAAAATTTAAAACAAAAACAATAAAAAAACGACGAATTGTGCTAAGTATCACAGCCGGGTCTAAGACGTTGGTTTTGGTACGCGGTGGGGTAGTGTGTTTGTGTTTTTTTTTTTTTGTGTAAAGTGTTTAACTAATTTTAAGCTGCGCTGCTGCTTGGCTCTATGTGGCCGTTGAGCCCGTCTCGCTGCCAGTGCCCGCCTCACCATTACTGGCCGTTGTGGGCGTTGAGCTTTTCATGGACATTGACATGTTGGTATCATGTGCTAGATCCAACGCTGGCGTTGTATTCGACTCGGCCACTGCAACGGCAGCGGCAGCAGCCGCTAACTGAAACTGATTGGGCAGAAACAGATAGGGATTACTCGATAACGATGAGCCAGGTGCCGATATCGATGCCGACTCGCCAGCTGACATATCGCCACTAGTTGCGGTTGCTGTTGCCGTCGACGCCACTGCTGCGCTGGACGTTAGCGTCGACTGCGCTGCCAGTTTAGTGACGCGCTTGCGTCGTGCTTCGTTTTCGCACGGCGACGGCGCTCCAGGATGACGATAGCTGACATGCTTGCGCAGCGCATCCTTGCTGCGTGACACGTGAGAGCAGACATTGCAGGCATAGCTGAAATGCAGTTATGGAGTTTAGAAGGGTAAGTAATAACATTAATAACTCAGCCAACTTACCGCACATTTTGATGGGTCTCGAGATGCACTCGCAAATTGTACTGATTGCTCAGCTGCTTGTGGCAGATGAAGCATGTGGCATACAACTTGGAGTTGGACGGTGGCTTGCTGGGCGTAGCCATCTTCTCTGCCGTCAGTGACAATAGATTTGGTTCCGATTTGGCACTGACCATCTGTCCAGCAGCTGCTGCCGCTGCCGCCGCCGCTGCCTCGCGCTGACAGGCTGCATATTGTTCGATGTGTTGCTGCAGCTTGGCATGATCCTCGGGTGTTATATAGGGTGTGCTGGTTGCATGGTGAGCCACCTGATGCGATGCCTGTTGTGCCGTTGTGGGCGTTGCTGCAGCACTATAACCGGGCAACTTGGCGCTGCTGTACAATTGTCCAGCACTGAGTGGATTGTTGCTATAACTTGGCGAGGATTTCACAACTGGTAATTGGGGTGAAAAGTGTGACATATTCGGTGGTGTCAGTGCCACCGGTGAGGTGGCCACAATTGAATTGAGTGCACCACATTCCATGGGTGATTTGTTGCTATTTGTGGTCCTTAGATTCTCCACGATTTTGTCTATACGCTTTGTCTCCTTGGGCGCCAGATTTGCTGATGTGTTGCTTTGATTGGAGCTGCGTTCGCTTTTAACACGCTTGGCTCCATAGCAATCCTCCTCCTCCAGACTGTTCTGATAGAGCTGACACTGTTGCTGGTACTTGGCCAACAGCTCGGTGGTCTTGTTAAGCGCCGTTTGTGAAAAGTTCAAAGGTTGCGGCAACAGATTCGGATAAAACTGCAGCGATTTGAGAAAGAAATTCTCCAATGGTGTACCGAGTTTATTGGCCAGCAGTGGTGCTTGCAGCGTGGGATTGGGTAATTGAGGAATTGAGGAAAGACTAGGTGTAGTTGTGGGCGTAGATGTGGCTGTGGGTGTGGGCGAAGGTGTTCTGGGTGACGTGTCAAATCCCAATGGCTTGTCATTATGGCTTGTGGGCTCCATATAGCTGCTTGGTGCCGCGGAGGATGCGCTCTTCGCTGTCTTGGGTAGCTGTAATGAATTTGAGATTTATTTATTTTTGAAGATTAAAATTGTTAAAATTAGAAATTTAATAGATATTGTAGAAAATTAAGAACTTAGCTAAATTTTAATGAAAAATGTATTCAATAATGAATTTTAAGCCTTGTAAAACATTAACTAAATATTTTTCAAAAGCATTTCTCTTATAATTAATTTTTCAAAAATTGCTTTAATAATAAAAGTATTTTACTGAAATAATGGTTATGAAAACAACACAATATTAGCATTTTAAATCGTTGTTTTATAGTAAATAGTATTGTAACGTAAATGTTACAATTCATTAACATTACAAATTGTATTGAATTCTTGAACTAACATTTTATTAAAATTTAAATTTTTGTTTTTAGAAAAAATATTAATTCATTAATATTTTAAATGGTATTGTAATGAAATAATAGCATTTAATTAAAATTAAAAACTACAATTCTAAGGGATTGTTATTTCGTTAATGAAAATTTAATGAAATTGTACTTAAATGAACTGTCAATACCGATATACCATGGTTACATGCATTTATGTCAATGTTAATGAGGAATGTAATGAACATATTAATGTACTGTGTAATAATTATTTATTCAAAAGACTAATTTATTGAAATTTTTAATGAAAAAAGTAATGATCAATCACAAATGTAACAGTTATTTTGAAAATGACATAATGTATAGTCAATTTTAATGAAAAGGCAATAATACTGTTTAGTTACTAACAAGTGTAATAGTTATTTAAGTAAAAATAAAATATATACACTAACCAAACAATACATACAATTGTATGGTTAGTGATAAATTATTAAGGAAAGAATAATAAGGAAAAACTTAATTGAATTCTATAATTCCCTACAAATTACTTACATTATTGTTCTGCACATCCGCCAAACCCTTAATGCCCAAGGTCTCTGCCAGATTGAGCAGCATGGGAATCTGCTCCTCGTACACATTCACCTCACCCGAATACATGAACGTGAGCAGTGCCACAATGGCTGCAAAACTGGCGCCGGGTATGATAATGACCGGATGATTGCTGGCTTCGAGAGCACGAAAGATTTCCATGAAGAAACTACTGCAGGCGCTGAGTACGACACGATGGGCACGGAGCAGACGACCCTCGACCGATATGGTGACATCCGTGAGATGCGATTGATCCAATAGGATGGGCAATGTGCTCAGCAAACTGGTCTGGAATGGAGAATGTAGTTGTTGCAGTTGTAGTTGTTGCAGTTTGCAGTTGTTGTTGTGGTTTGCGGTTGAGGGCAATTGGGTCACTTGATCATATAAATAGTACAAGTAGATTTGGCAGACCAGCAGCTGCCGGGGATTCGGCCCTAGAGGCCTGGGCAAAAAAACAAAAAAACAGAAGAAGATTTGCCCGGAAAAACATTTGGAGCAGATGCACAGCAGGCTGCGGCGACACTTAATGGCAGCTGAGCATTAATTGCATTTGCGTCGCGTTTTCGAAATTAGATTTACTCGCTAGTTGCTAGTAAAAATTCTTTGGATTTTGGCAATTGCACGAAAATTTCATTTATTTGACATTTTTTTCGGCCTCCCCTCCCCGTTCAGACTTTCTCCGCATAGCGCTTCGTTGCCTTTGGCTATTTTGGACAGCTTTGTAGTAGTGTTTTCCCTGGTTCCACCCAGATCCTACTGCGATCTGAGCAACAAAATTGTCACTATATGAAATGCGGAAAACTATGTGTGAATTAGTATTATACATACATACATACATATACTATATAACACTCTTCGTTTCTCTTCTCTTTGCTCTGCTGAGCATATACTATATACCCTATATATAGAAGAGTGACAATTTCTGGCCGCCGCTTCTTCGGAACGATGTCCAGTCAATTTTTATGTCCGAGGCCAGACCCCTAGATAATACCCCCATATAAATACTACTGTCGCTGTGAATGCTGGGTATGAGTCGAACGCTGACGTCGTCTATAAAAACACTCATTTATATTCATTATTTTAAGTTTTGTGTGTTCTTTGAACAGGCACATTGGAGCCAATAAATCACAAAGATGAGCTAAGTAGTTGGCAATTAATGGCACCTGGAGAGTGGACGTGAAAAGCATTATAAATTGCTTAAATAGGATTATATCTAAAACGGATTGTTGGATAATACAGTCAATAGATGTATAGAGAAAGTGACTAAAAGTTAGACAAATGGATATATAACATAGAGGTATTAAGCATTCGCATTTTACACTTATTTCCTGGGGTCTTACTGATTTAAAGCTATAGAAATTAAAGCATTGTTTTAAAACCAGCTTAATTAAACCATTTTTGGCTTTTGATTTTATTCAAAATTTAAAATAACAGCAGAAAATGTAAAAACTATTTTATTTGTAAAGATATTAATGAATTTTTACCTCAATTTCGATGGTGCACAAATTATTTAAAACTAAGGGAATTGAACTTAAATACGCATTGTTTTTCAAAATAAATATAAGATTTAAAGAAGGCTTTTTTCCAAATGAATATATAATTTAAGGAAAAGCTTTTAAATTAAAAAGAATATTTTTATAAGCAAACCACTTTATGTTTTCCAAAATAAATATATGATTTTAAAAAAGACCTTTAAGTCAACTTCTTATTGTTTTCTAAAAGAATATATGGTTTAAAAAATCAATTCATCAAAGCAAATCTCATAAAATCTTTTAAAAATCAAACAATCTTTATTGGAAATGTTCCAATCAGCTTTCATAGTTATAAGTTATGCATAATGATAGAATTCTTAATAAAATAAACATAAAATTTATAAAAATCATAGTTAAAATAGACATTGCTTTAAAGAAACATCTAGTCGAATAATCTTTAAAAAGTATTTAATATATTTGTGCAAATAAATAAAAATTGTATAACAAAACACATTTTTTCTGCTTTGAAAAACAAGCTTTGATACCCTTACTATATTTTAATATAATTTTAAAAGCTTTAATTACGCCATTCATTAAATTTTAAAATTTGTCTAAATGTTTAAGCCATTAAATACCTGATGATTGTGCCAACGCAAGCAAAATTGCTGTTGATTTTCGTTATGTTGCTGCTGCTGTTCCAGTTGATGTTGCTGCAGCTGTTGATGTTGCCTTGTATTTGTTGTATTTACATGTTCCATAATTCATTAAGTTATTGCTATGTTTCTAACATAAATAGTGCTGCAAAACATTTAAAATTTGTTTGGTTTTTATTTGTTGTTATTTTTGTTGCTACTCTTACACAGTTTATTAATGAATTTTGTGCTCATAACACAACATTTTCTGTTTTAATATTTCAATTCATAATTTTTGTGTTTGTTTGTCTTGCTGTTTGGTTTGCTGTCGGTTTTATTTGTTTATTTATTGAACATTTTGTCACACACTTTTCGTTTTCGTTTGCGTTTCGTTTTGTCTGGTTTTCGAATTTAAGAGATTCACCAAAGTGCTCTTTATAGAGCGTTGATCTGTGTGTTTGTTTTTTTCGGGCGGCCTGTCACTGTGCGAGACGTGCATGCGGCGTATACGTATTATGTCGTAGCATTTGGCATATTACTCATACGCCGTGGCATTCAATTGGTTGCTCATAAAGATGGGTTGAAAAACAGTTTGGAAGAGTGTATATTAAACTGTAGTTTTGATTAGTTTTATAAATTAAGGTAATTTGTAATATAAAGCAGTAAACTAACAAACGGGAAGGTATGGAAATTCCTTTGTGTTATTAAAGCAATTTTAAAAGTGTTTCGTTTTCAAGTTCGCTTCCATCTGTCAACTAATTAAAATTCCCAGCATTTAGATATGAATAATGCTTCTCTTTTAAATCCTTAAGCTTTAGGGGCTAAATCTCAATTTTGTTCTTGTCTTTTTGCCTGCTGTTCTTGTTCTTGTTTCTATTCTAAAGCATTCCAAGGTAGTCTCTTTTTGGATGGTATATGCTTGGTTTATTTTGCGAATATTGTCAGCAGCAACCCAGTTGATGAATCTAAATTACAATAAAAATGCTCAAAAGGAGGGAAAACAACAATAACAACAATACAATAACATCTACATAAGTATATATAATGTTGTGTCAGGGTGTGAGGGGTTTAGCATGTGCTTGTGGCTGGCAATTAAATTAAATTTATTTAAATAAAATTAATTTGCTATGCTGGCCTGGCCTGGTCTGGGTTATAGTAGTAGTATTGTAGTGCTGATCTGATCTATCTCTGTCTTTGTGGGTTTTCTCTGGGCTCTGGCTATATAAATCTGCCAATTTCCATTGTTTTGAATTGGGGTGACTATACAATACTATACTATACTAGATGCAATGAGATACTACTTAGTATGTTTTGTCTTCTGGTACCCACTACTATTTTTTTTTTTGTCCGAGGGCTATTTTTGTATGTGTATTCGCAAAATAACATACAAAACTGCAACTCATTGGAGGCCCCGAAAGTGACAACTACGACACATCTTTGCTAGCCGTTTGTGTTGTGGTGCCCAGCATGTTGCTGCTGTTGTTGTTGTAGACAGACGGAATTTTCTTCATTCCATTATGTGCACACTGAGTAGCGACGGCAAATCGCATCTAAGCATTTTTCTATTGAGCGACGAAGGCAGCAGAATACCAGAACCAGAACCACAACCACAAAACAGTACCAGGCACATAGCGGGGAGAATTTGGGTGGTGATTGGATTGCTTGTTCTTGTTGTTTTTTTTTTGTTTTGGGTGGAAGGCAGAAGGACGGCTTTGGGGGTATGGCCTTTTTGGCGCTCGTTCACACACAAAAAGTGTCTTTTCCGTAACTCTTTGGTATTTGGTGCTGCTCAGTTTTTACTTGATACACTCGTCTATTCCGAAATTAGTTTTTGTTATTGCTTTAATGTACAATCTGTATGTATGTATTTTTAAATAGCCAGCAACAAGAAACTGTGCTAAACGCTCTCGCCAGCCTGTCTATTTTGATTTGTTGTCCAAGTGCTGTCTTTGTCAAGTGATTTCATCATCATCATCATCCACATCTGCACCCTTCCTCAGCCCTTTTGCCCCACATCTTCTTTTTGCGCGTTGATGCGTAATATTTTACACATAATCGCTCATACGCCGCGTCGCCATTCCAAAGGATTTTCAGTTCAGTTCGTTTTAGATTTTTTTTGCTTTAACTTTCATTTGTTCCATGACATGATGCAAACATAAATTTCCGTCCACTTGTTTAAATTTTTATTTTATTTTTGTTTTTAGTTTTTTGAATACCCTGACAGAGGGTATATTGTTTTTGTCATGGAGTTTGTAACGAGTCTATGTAGCAAACAAACAAAATTTCATTCTTATCAGACCACTACATCAAATCTGCCATGGGAACAATCGATTGAAAATCGATTCTAAGTACTAAAAACTTATGTGTCTATTAAACGATTTCACCCGATTTCAATTGTTAACGAACTCATATATGTAGCTGCCATAGAAACAAACTATTTGAAATAAGTAGTATGAAAACTATTTATTATTAGTTCCTAAGGTGCTCTGCAAGAGTATCAAATCTTTGGCTTGAAAAAGATAAACATTTTGCCCTGTTTTTTTTTTTGGTTTGTCACGCGTCGTTTTGGATTTCTTGTATTATTTTTTTTTAATATTCACAAAAACTGATTTAAAAAATCTTGTGGTTTCTTTGTTTTATTGTAGTAAATTTTCTTCTATTTTTTTTTTTGGCTGCTAGAGTTTTGTCTAGTTGAAATAGTCCAGTATTTTGAAAAGCACTGGCTAAAATCTATTTATAGTTGCTCAATAGGCCCAATAGATTTTAGTGCTGGTTATTCTATTAACTGGAATTTAATTTGTCAACAAAAAGAACTTTTTGATCGTTGTGTGTGTTTTTGCTGCTTCATTTTAATGGAAAACTTGTGTTGCATATTAACAATTTAATGCTTTTTATATTTCGTGTTTAATGCCGTTTTGCTATTTGTCACATATTTAAAAATATATATGCATATATGTTTTTTTTCATGTTTTTTTATGTTGTTGGGCATACGATAAAACAGTGTAAATAATCCGCTTGGTTTCTGTGGAAAACATTTAAGTTTCGTTGTTTAGTCATTTTTTTTATTCATCATTTTAATATACACACACTTTATAATTTACACACACTTTTGTTTTAGTTTCATTGCCAAAAGTGATTTTTCAGATTTATTACAAATATTAATTCATTTTGGGTTTTGCTGCCCCTCACATAAAATTTGTTATTTTTGTCATTTGCTTTTAATTTATGGTCGCTGAATGCGTTTAAACAATTTTTGTGTTTGCCACGCGTTGCAACAAAACTTTTATTTTCATTTAGTAGTATTATTTTATATTAGACAAGCCCTTTAAATTTTTTTTAAAATTTTTTAAGAGCTTCACAAATTTGCTATGTTTTTTTTTTTATTTTAAAAATAATTGTATATACATTTTTATTACGTTGTAAAATATAAAATATTTATTTTATATTTTAATATTTTCTTTGTTTTGACTTTTTTTTGCTTTTTTTTATTTGATAAATTATTTTATTTTTATATATATATATATATATTTATAATTTTTAATTTAGTTATTACTCTAATTTCAAAGCTGAGTACCTTTATTTGAGCTTTATTTATTTTTATTATCTTGCTTTGTTATTTTAGATAATTTATTTCAGCATTTTCCAAAAAATTGTTATCTAGCTTTGTTTTAATACATTTTTCTGTGTATTAAATATAATTCTATAATCTTATTATTTTATTTGCTTGGCTTTATATGTTGTTCCATTAGTTTTCACTTTGTTTTCACAGCTGAGTACCTTTATTCAAGCTTTATTTATTTTTATTTGGCTGCTTTGTTATTTTACATAATTTATTTCAACATTTTCTAAACGCTTTTCTTCGCTTTTGTTCGGCATCCTTCACATTGATGAATTGCCTTGCGTTTTTGTATTGCACAACTTTTCACGCGCTAATTTCGTTTAGTTTTTCACTGCGTATTGTATTTGCTTTTAGCTTTAGTTTTCTTGCTATATATTTTAATTTTATTTTGTATTTTATACAAATTTTTTTGCTAAGCGCGCACCTTTGTTAACCGTTTGCTGCTCGCATCTGAAATGAAAATATCCGAAAATGTTTCAATTCTTTCGGTTTTAGTTGGAGATTTTTCTATTTTTCGAATGTCCATCTCTTGACAATTTCTGCTGCTGCTGCTGCTATTGCTGCTGCTGTGTGCCTTTTGCTAGTTGTTGCTGTTGTTGTTGTGGTCGCCGCTGCCGCTGCTGCTGCTGCTTGTTGCTATTTGTTTTTGCTGATTTGATTTCTCGCTCGTTGTTGTCGTCTGTTGATGTGACGATTCTATGCCTTGTGGATTTGTCTTTGCTCAGTAGTGTTCCTAACGATCTCAATCTCATCAGTATTAGCATCAGCGACATCATCAACAACAACAACAGCAACTACGTCGTCGTCGTCGGTTCCATGTTCTAATTAATGAGCTGGCTGACTTGGCTGAAGAGAAATTGTTGCCGTTTTGTACTGGCAATTTGTTGTTTAATTAATTGGATGCAACAACATTTAGTTAATCAAAACATTTGTTAGTTTCATAAATATGTAAGTGCATAGAACATAATCGTAATGAGCAGCGAGTTGTAGTCCATCTGCTGCATAGCCAAGCCCAGAGACACAATTGACATGGCCAAAAGCCATAAACACGAACATTTCGCAACCGTCTGCCTTATTAATTTGCAATCAAAATGTGGAAAGCCACAAAAAAAAAAAAAAAAAAAAAAACAAAAACAAAAAATAAACAAAAATAGCCAACAATTTTGTTACAGAAATACACAATTTTGTACCTGCTGTTGAGATTTGAATTATGCTGACAACGCCTGACAAATACAAATGGAGGCGAATTGGAGGCGCTGCTGGGCCCAAATCCACACTTCCCATCCGCTATACTTGCTGCTGCACTTTTTCAATTCATTAAAATGCCACAAATACTTATTTATTATTGTCATTTCACACACATTTTGGTTTAGCCCCACATTTCTACAGCTATACAGACTTAAGTTATCGTTTCATTTACAGACTAAAGCATTGCGCCTCCGCCATGGGTTTACAGCGTCCCTCCGCATAATCCCAGCCAAATTTATAGGGGCAACGGACAATGGTTAAATAACCCTTAAGGCAGCTATAGTAATACTCGCAACGATCGGGATGCGCATGATAACCATCACCAACGACATCACAATGTGGTCGACTGCCTGCTGGAGTCACGGGCTTCACCACAGTTTGTGTAGGAGCTGGTACTGTAGTTGACTGCTCCTGTGCAGGTGTCACCTCATGATTTAGTGCCTCCTCATGATTTGGTGCCGCATCAGCAACATTGCTGCTATCTGGCTCTGCAGCAATTGTTGCTGTCTCCGTAGGTTGCAGACAAACGCCATGATCATCAAAGGCACACTCCTGTGCCTTGCCATCAAAATAGGTTTGATCTGGACACGTGTCCCGGAAGGAGTTTTCACCATTGCAGTATATGTAGCTAGTGCAATCGTCTATGGCCACCACAAAGGTATCCGCTGCCACATTGGTGCACTGCGGAAATGCATCATTTGCCTGACTGTGAGCAAGTCCTGCAAACAGGACGAGTAGGGAGACAACTTTGAACTGACACATTTTGTTTTACTTTCTTCTCTGAATTGAATTTCTACATTTTTCGCCGGTTTTTATGCTGATTTTCAAGGTTGCTGCCAATAGCTTATCAATGTTCTTATCTAAAACATGTGTAACTGTTTGCTTTGCTGCCAAAATGGTATCTATTTGGCAAGTTTTATGGGTTGGGTTGGTTTTTATGTGTCAAGGTCGCAGCATGTACAGATAACTATGTTTTGTTTTTATAAAATTTTAATTTTGAATATTAAGTTTGAAAATAAAACTATAAAAGTAAGTAATTAAGTAAATGGAAAGAGTATTAAATGAAATATTGTATAAACATATTCCAAAACTCCCTAGCACAGAATACAAATTTATTAGAGAGACTTGTTTAAGTAAATTTATACTTTTTACATAATAAAATCATCTATATAGAAATTGGATAGCTCCACAATATAAGCCGATTAAAAAATTGCTTGTTAAAAAAGTTGTTAGCCGCTTTTAAGTAGCTACAAGATTTAAGATTCTTATGAATTACTTTTATACCTTGAAAAGGTTTCTGCTTTTATTAAAACAGAATTTAAATCTTTCATAAACATTTCTGTAATGAATATATTTATTAAAAAAGCTTGGTTGTTACATTTAATAGTCTTTTAAAACATAAAACCATATAAAAACCTTGTAACTACAAAATAAACACTTTGTAATTAAAACTTTTATAAACAATTTGCAGAAGTAGGCTGCTAACTATTTATAAATTTAAATACAACTTTTATGTCAGTTTAGGATAACTATAGTGTAAATTACTATTTCATACATATAAAGTTAAATTTATATGTTTTGTTACTATTTTAAATGATACATACAATTGATTTACTATTGTTAGAACTTAATTATGTTATAATTTCAATTATAGAACTAGTCTAAACCTGCAGCATGGGACGCTTTTCCTTCGCTTGCAGATTATCATTGGTTATGGCATAACCAGTGCCGCCCTATAAGGTATAGAGAGTGAAATAGTTTATTATAATATACCATAAGCTACAAATCACAGCTTTATTTACCCGCTGCAGCAAAATGATATCCTTGTCCTTGAGCTTGCGATCGGTAAGCGGATGTATCATGTCCTTGCGTATAAGTTTCTCCACGCACTCCACAGTCACTACATCGCCGCTGCAAGTAAATGCTTAAATTAATACTAATGCTAAGTGGCATGCTTGTTGCAACTTACGTGGGACGCAGCACGGCACAGGGCACCGCATTGCTGAGCACATCGTGGGTAATGGGACACATGTAGCGCGCTTCTTTGGCAATCAGCGAACGCTTAGTGTCACCATCTTTGATCAACGTAAACTTGACATCGATGAGGTCTTTCATGCGCAACGGTTGCTGTGAGACGGGACAGTAGATGGTGTCATCGGGTTTCTTGGCCCTGGCAGCACCCGCATTGGGGCACTCGGAGGGCAGCCAAAAGCTGGGCAGCTTCTTTTCATGTCCATTAACCATATTCGAAATGGAACTAGCAGAGGACGACACTGCTGCTGCAGAGGTGCTGGGCGTAGCACTTAGCTCACAGGCTTTAGTTACAGTCGAGGTTGGCTTGTGGGCAGGCGTTGTTGTTGGCTTCTCGGCATTAACAAACTGCTCCATGCGTGCCTGTTGCTTGTTGTTGGCCTCCACGGCGAGTTCGTTTTCCTCGACGCGACGCAGACGTTCGTATTCCTTTAGCTTGCGGCTATATTCGTTCTTTTTGGTAATAAAGTACTGCAGTATAGCCTCCTTGTCGAAGAGATAACCGTCCTTGGTGACCACAGGATTGCGGCATGGCTGCAGCGTTAGTGAGCAGCAATCAAATGATTTCACCGAATCTTTGCCCAGTCGCTTGGCATTTGTGCCATATCCCGATTCGGCTGCATCGCGTTTCTTCTCGTTGTAGGTATAAACAGCACCGGCTGTGCAGTTGCGTGCATGTCGCGTCATTTTAAGCAAATTATTTTAGCAAAACCAGCAGTAAACAAAATGTAAACTCAATGCTCGAAAATTATCGATAGCTGAGTAGCTATCGTTTTGCTGTTGTTTGGCAACTCTCCGCCAACTATTTTTAAACTTATCGATAACTGTGTGCTTGTGAATAAAAAAAAGGATTTGATCAATGTAAAAAATTAATAAAAACAATGTATATAAAGCGGAAACTGTTTTATTTAATAAATAATAATCAGGTACTTAAAACAATAAATTAAAAGTGTAAATAAAATTTGCTGGTGCTGGCTGGCAACTCTGCGCCAACTTACGTTTAACCAGTGTCACCCCATTTACTATTCCGCTTAGCGTTATCGATAATCATTTGACGCGGAATTAATCGAATTATTTAAATTTAGTTTTGAAATTAATTCATGTTTTATTTAATCGCTTTATACTTTAAATGTTGCATATGAGTAGTTGTTACTTAAGTGTCTACTTGACTACTAATACTGTTTTTTGTTTTTTTATTTTGGCTGATTGATGTGTATCTAGTTCGTTTTCGTTTCACATATTTCATTTATATAGTAGTACGCGTATATGGCCTCTAGTTTCTATTTGTTTTTTCTTTTAATATATATCTTGGTTGCTTTGCTTGGCTTTTGTCTCTAATGGTTTATTTCGAATGATTTTTGTTTTTCGTTTTTTTGAGCATATCACAGAACAAAAATGATACATAGTTAGTAGAAGTTTGGAATTGTGTGAGTTGGTGTGTGTTTGTCTGGGATTTAGAAAGTTCAAAGTGTAAAAATATTAATTGGAGCTTAAAAATATATACTTTATATATTTATATGTATGTGTATATATGTATAGTATATATATATATGTATATATCATCTATATGCAAATGTCATTTTTGCCGTGTATATGTTTATATAAATTTCATTTTGTTGTTTGGTTGATATCATTAGAAAAATATTGAGCAAGAATTTTGGATTGGTATTGGAATTGGTATTGGAATTGGTATTGGGATTGGTTTGATAGCTGGCTCTATAAACTGAAATTGACGCTCAATTCCTAAAATAAAACCATGCAAACTCCCCCCCATCCCCCTCCCCCAAGTTCCTTGTTAGTCTGCTACTCTACACCAGTATCTTATCATAGGACGGCGGCGGTGATTCATCCAATGGCAGTTGTTTGCCCAGCGCCGTCGGCGTTTGTTCCGGCAGCAATATTGCTATATGATACGGCGGTGGACCAGCCGCAGCAGCAGCAGTTGCTGCTGCCGTTGCCGCCCCACCACCAATCTCCAGCTGTCGCTCATCCAAGTAGCGCACATCGCTTAGCTCCAGCATGCAACCGGCTGCGTTGCCACCACCACCAGCAGCAGCAGCAGCAGCAGAAGCATTAATGCCACGACTGTGGCACACCGCAGCAGTGCCACGTGCATGGCTGCTGCGACCCGGCAGCAATCCCTTGGGTATGCGGCAAAGTGACACCATGCAGGCAGCCAGAAAGAATGTGGCCGAAAAGGCGCAGAATATGAGCACCTCCAGTCCGGTGCCCTGATGGTCAAAGTAGAACTTGGTGCCGGCCACAAACACGGAGGCAAGCACCAGCGAAGCGCACATGCCACATTTCAGATGACTTGGCAGCAGCTGCGAATCGGCGTGTTGCAACAGAGCATGATGTTGCTGCTGCAACTGATTGCTGTTGCTCTGTGCCACTGCTGTTTGAGTGGGCGGAGTGGGCGTGGCAGTGGCTGCCGCACCTCCTGCCGTTGCTGTTGTGTGTCGCATGTTGCTGCTAGAGTTGTGGCGACGCGGTGTGGCATAGCGGCTGTTGTTGCCGTTGTTGTTGCTGCTGCTGTTGCTGTTGCTGCTCTGATGATGATTATGATGATGATGATAGGCGCTGTAGGCATCGTCACTGCGAAAGTGAGCAGATTAATAAGAATAGAGTGTCAGCAATCAGCAATATATTGCCATAACTTGCCCTTAAAACAAAAGTATTGCCACAAAACTAAACAAATTAATAACAAATAGCAAGTTAATAAAAAGAAATTATAAAAGTTAGACAAATTAACTACAAAACTTACGCATAAACACCCGAATGTTGCTGATGTTGATGGTGTTGCTGCTGCTGCTGTTGGTGTAGTTGATGCTGCTGCTGTTGCTGCTGTGTCTCATATTGCCGCACTGGCACCGCCATATTGCCAAATTGCGGATGATGATAATTGTAGCTATAGTGTTGCTGCTGCAACTGCTGCTGCTGGTGCTGCAACTGTTGCTGCTGCTGCGCCTGCTGCTGCTGTTGTGGTCTTGGCTGATAGCGCGTGCTATGCTGATGATAATGCGTGCCACGTGCCACAAGCGGCACTATAGTGCCACTGCCCGTTAGCACCGCAGCCGATGAAGCAGTTGCATTGTTGTTGTTGCTGGCAGTTGCTGTTGTCAGTGCAGCATGGCTGCTGTTGTTATTGTTGCTGTGGTGGTGCAACAACAACTGCTGCTGCTGCTGACTGCTGGCATGTGCGCTGTTATTATTGCTGCTGCTAAAATGCGTTGCTGCCGACTGGCGGCTGGTGCCCGCTCCCCCCTGATGATACTCCCCGCCGTATGTGGGCAACGCTCGATGCACGGATGCCAAACTTTGATTGTGGCTGCCACCAGTGCTGCTGTTGTTGCTGCTGCTACCACCAGCACCGCTTATGTTGTTGCTGCAACTGTTGCTGTTGCTGCTGCTGGACTTGCTGCGACGCGGCGGATGGCCATAGCTCAGTCCACCGCCCGCATGCGAGAGCGAGGCAGCAACACGGGAACGACCGAAACCGCACTGCTGCGACCGTTTATCAATCCAGAAATGCATTTCCACAGACTCTGACGAACACTTCAACTGTGAAACGTACAAGAAGAAAACTTATTTGAAGTTAAGAGTTTCGCAAACTTTTTGCTTCATTCCAGACAAAGCGCATGAGTCATTTGGTTTGCAGACCCTGTATTCATTGCTAAGCGTACAAGGGTCTGCTATGATTGTTTAAAAGTAAAAGCGTGCAACAGGCAGCAGGTAAAATAAGCTGATAAAGCAGATAGTAGTTTCAACTTGGTAAAAGTGAATTTTGGTACTTTAAACATGAAAATTCCTAACTATTAAACAATAGATTGATAGATGGTGACTCTTACTCTTTGACATCTAACTGTTTAGACAGACAGATTGACGAAATGACGATGATAGACGTTCGTCTGTTTATGCACTTAGATCTTATAGAACCTAAGAGCTAAAGTCATTAAATTTATTATGCAGGTTCATCTAACTACTCTATCCACTGTATTCGGAATTCGTGAAAACCGTTTTCAAATAATTTATGAAAAAATGACGATAATAGACGATTCGTTAAAAGTATGTGCTTTCTTTCATACGTCCGTCTTATTATGTACTTAGATCTCATAGAACCTAAGAGCTAGAGTCATCAAATTTACTATGCAGGTTCGTCTATCTACTCTATTAAAATTTTCAAATAATATATTCTTATACACAATATTTAACATGCATACACCAAAATCAGTACTGGGTCCTTTGTAGTCTAGTTACTTGATTACATCCTTATTTGCAAGTTCATTTTAGATGATACGATTGTGGAATGAAGCAGCAATTGTTGCTGCCACTGACACTGCTGTTGCTGTTGCCTAGACGGAAGAAGGAATCTTACTCATGCTAACACGCACACACTCCCCCCCCCCCACACACACACACACATACATATACACTTGAATTTGCTAAACAGGAAACGTGCACATCGCTTTTTATTATGCTGCACTCCAAGTTCGTCTGTCTGTCCGTCCGTCCGTTCGTCCATCCATCTATTCTGTCTGCGTTTCGTTTGTTTCCTCTTTGTGCGTGCTTTCAAGTTCAACTACCCCGCAATAAAGTGTGCAACAGCAGCCCCCAAAATGCTTTACCCCCCCAATCATCCCTACAGAAGTTGTTGTTGTACTATAGGTAAGGCAAAGGTTGTTGCCTGGTCAAAAAAGATGAACAACAACAACAACAAAGACAACCGAAATTCTCTGGTAACGCTTTCACTTCCCGTGTCATTGGCAGCAGCAGCAGCAGCAGCAGCAGCCAAACAAAATCCCCAAACGAACCACTGACAAACTCAGCACAAAAGCCAAGCGCGCCAAAAAGTGAACACAGACATTCATTAACAAACGGTTGCAGCCAAAACACACTCACACACACACACCCACACAGTGAAGGTGTCATGTCCTGGGACTTTGCTGCACAGTGGTGCCAAGTCAGCTGTGCGCACATGTTGCCAAAAATAAATTAGTTGAACATATATAGTTTTAAATATTTAATTATTTTTATCTCATTGGTTTGGATATGCGAAATAGAGCATTGCTCCAATGCTTTTCCAACTGTTTCCGTGGTGTAGCGGTTATCACATCTGCCTAACACGCAGAAGGCCCCCGGTTCGATCCCGGGCGGAAACAGATAATATACTTTTTTTTTAAATTAAACAGTAACATAAAGCACATACTTATATATTTCATTTTAATTTTTAGACTGTTTATATATAGAAATATATAAATATGAATAATATAGAATTAAATTTATTTTCAATAATAATAACACCTAGTATGTCTCTAAAAATCTTTTAAATTCATAAAATTTAATAAATATGAGAAGAACTCAGTTTTAATTAGTATAAGAAATTTTAAGCCACTATTTCTGTTATTTGCTCAATTTTTAATAAGTTTTTTTTGGCGTGTGCTACTGTTTTTCAGAGAATATACATTTTTTGATAAGTTATGAGTTATTTTATCAGCTAAATTTTAAATATTTGCTTCCAGCTTACACCTTCCTTGTCTATCCGTTCCCACTGCTTATCTAAAAATACCCATGTGTGTGATTTCTTCAATATTTTACGTATCTATCAACACACCCGGTTTGTTTGCCCACATGCTAAACACTATAATTAAAATTTCATAGGTAATATTTTAAATATGCATGTGATGCACGCTACAAAGAGCTGCAATGGACCAATGCAACCTTATACAGTATAGTATACAGCATACACATAGGGACACTGGGTATTGAATGCACATGAGTCATTCTATGATAGAATACACTTATTATTTATGTTAAAATTTATACAAATACAGCGCAGCGGACTTTTTGATTTTTATTTTTCTATTAGAAATTAAACTTTTTAATAAATATTATTCTTTATTTTTATTGATGCAATGCAAAACCTACACCTCTTCATTTAATAACTAATACACTTTAGAGATTATCAATCAAATTAAAATTTTTTCCAAAATTTGTATTAGCTTTTAAGCTGCGCCAATTTCAGCTGTTTCCGTGGTGTAGCGGTTATCACATCTGCCTAACACGCAGAAGGCCCCCGGTTCGATCCCGGGCGGAAACAGATAATTCAATTTTTTGCACTCAGCGAAAAATATAAACTTTTTAATTTTAACAATAAAAATATTTGCATAGAAATTTCATTATTATGAATTGACAGACCTTAAAGTTTTCAAAACACCTTCTTAATCTAAATAAACACTAAATTATCAAAGTTAATTTTTAACAAATATTCAAAGCATTTCTTTAAACTAACTAAAGCTTAAATTATCCATATAGTATTCACTAACTATTTTCCACAATCACTGCAACAGTTTTCCTTGCTGCTGGAACCAGTGTACGTTCTAGTGGCTGCTTTGTTTACATTTGAGTTTTCCGCTTAACTTGCTTAGCTGTTCATTGAACTGTTCTCAGTGGTCGTGTTGGGTCTGTTGGTGCTCCATGGTGGTTTGTGGTGGCTTGGTGGCCGTTTGCTGTGGTGTTAACCAATCAACAATGACAACCAAAAATCGCAACAAAAAGGAAAGAAACAAGAAACTCTTGTGCTGTGAAATGTATTTGAAATACACGAAAATTGCATATAAAATAGCCTGACGTTTAAATTCATATTTTTATTTAGCATATTTTATTTAGCCATGAGTTCGTGTCCAATTGTGCCTGTCAAAGGTCAAAGTTCAGTGCTTTTCGCATTGTCATCGACATCTTTTGGGGCGAGAAAAGTTACACAACGGCACTCGAAGCAATGCACAAATAAATAAATACTCAAGCACGACCAAAAGTAATAAAATAAACATACATAAACTCGTATTTAAAAGAGACATTTTGACAACCTTTTGATAGGTTCATTTCAGTTTCTTGCTCAATTCGTAGCCCCCCTTGGTTCCCCCTCCCCCCACCCCATTCATTCGTATTTGCTCAACAATTTGACAGAGTTCCAAGGTTCAATGCATTGTGTACGCTTGATTTGACTTGTTCTATCTCTTTCACACACGCTTTCTTATCATTGAGCCCTGTGGATTTAGCTTATTATGATTACAGTTTATATCTACTATATATAGTATAGTATTCGCTGTCTAGAGTTGAACTGTTAGCATCGTTTACCTCAAGTGGTCAACAAGTAAGTGTTCTTAGAACTTGTCGGAACCGAAATTAATGAACTTTGACATTGTCTTCATTTCACATTTGGCTAGGGGATCAAATATCTGATACTTTTAACGCTAAAACTTTTGTGTTGTTGAACTGTTTAAGGGTTGACCCCAACTGGGTTTTAAATTTCATCTCACACCCCATATCTTTCTTTGTCTACAACATATTTATGATATTCACAAATACCTTGGCAAGACATCCGGTAAACAATTATAAATATTTTATACCTCTACTAATCTTTTACACTATCCATGAGAATTTCGTATGCATGTACATAAATCGTTCATTCAATAAGCTTTTCGGCTGATTCATGCTGTTTTCAGCCGCCATAAAAACAAAATAAAGCAGGCAAATTATTTGGTCGCATTCCAAAAGCATTTCAAAATAACATCAACAGATTTTGTTTCTTTTATTAAAGCCATTTTAACAAAAGAAAACAATTGGGAGTTTGATTTAAAATTGACTATTTTGCCGCAGTAGTTTCAACTGTTTCCGTGGTGTAGCGGTTATCACATCTGCCTAACACGCAGAAGGCCCCCGGTTCGATCCCGGGCGGAAACAGATGATTATCTTTTTATTTATATTTTTAAAAAATATACTTTATTTATTTAAATGCAAAGCAAACGTTGTACGATTAAATAAACTTTTAAAATAAATATTTTCAAAAGGTTTTTAATAATTTTTTTGAATTCTAAGCAATTATTTTTAAAAGCTTTTGAAGCGAAAGGGATTTTCACATTACTTACTAAGTCAAAATTAATATTTTATATAATTTATAAAGTAATTTAATTAATATGGACCTCATATTTATAAATTTTAAAGTCGTCTCTATCAATAATTTGTAAAGTTTATTAATAAATCAAATAAATCTGGCTGATTTAAGAAAATATTAAAGAAGATTCAGCTTTCTCAAGCATTTTCTATACTATCTTATCTTATTTAATCAGCATTTAAATCTTATCTAATTAAAGTTACAGTGCTGTCTGAGTATAGTGAACTAATTTTTGCAAGGCCTGTTCTCAGTGTCGAGATTGTGCACTTTATAAATACTCAAATTTGTGTGCTCAAAAACTCGTTTTCATTGTTTAAGCAGCAAAACACTTGTTTTTTTTTGTAAAACATTAACAACATTTTTAAGAAAGCACACTAATTTGGGTGTTCACTATTTAGGAGTGTTCACTATACCCAGACAGCACTGTATACTATATATAAAGTATTGTTTATTTTCTTATCTAAAACGAGCAGTGATTGATACATTTCAATACCAAACTAATGCAAATAGATTCGTTTCATTTCAATTTAATACACAAAACAAGTTGTCTAATAATAGCTTCATATGCTCCCTTATAGTTTGTCTATATATTCACATATTTCGCATTACTTCTTTGTCCACTGCCTTTGCCTTGAATTGAAATTAATTTCAGTCTGCCTTTCGCTTCTTTATTGTTGTTTGAACTTGTTTGCCGTAGCAGCAGCTGTCAAATGTTTTAACCCAAGCATTTATTTTGCCCAACTACAAATGCCCTTTCTGGCGCAAAGGTTTCCAGCTGTTTCCGTGGTGTAGCGGTTATCACATCTGCCTAACACGCAGAAGGCCCCCGGTTCGATCCCGGGCGGAAACAGATGATAACTTTTTTACAATTATTTTTAAAAATACACTTTTTAAATTTAATTCATTTATTTAAGCGCATAGCTAATGTTTTATGTTTAAATGAACATAGTCTTTATTAGTTTTTTTTTAAATAAAGACTCTCTTGCTCTACCCAAAACCAACTTTTATTAAAATGCTGTATTAGCACGAGTTCTTTGTCTAGTCTTTGAACCTAGACGACTCCCTTGCCAGACGTTTGTCTTCCTGCTTCGCAGATTTCCTTATCTTGACGCGATTTATAAAACCGAGTCAAAGTTGTGGGAGAATGTGTCAAACAAAACAAAAATTCTAAAGTGCTGCTGTTGTTGTGTTCAACCCTACAAACAAACACAAAAATAACGAAAAAGAAAACCTTTCACTCTCACTTTGTTAACTGTGTGTGTGTGTGCTTGTGTGGGTTTCTCAGCCTTTTGCTTTTTTATTTCATGGTTTTGCTTTTGCCGTTAACCTTTTGGGGGCCCTATTTGTGTACTTTTTGCCTTGGCGGGAAGTGAATTTGTTGTTGAATTTTCTTTGCAAAGCCAAAATGCGAAATGCGAATGCGAAATGTGAAATGCGGAGAATGTGCTGCAGGGGGGAGGGGTGGGTATGAAATCAGCTTAGGTCAAAAGGTAGGTGGATATATAATGCCCACGACTATCTAACTGTCTGTCTGTCTGTATGTCTGTCCACCCCGTTTGTCAGTTCTGTCAAAGCGACAAGCAGACAGATTGCGTTGCTGCTGCTGCTGCTGCCCACTTGATGGCACACGCTTCGTATGAGCAATGTGAACAATTTCAATGCAATTTCAATGCGATACTTGTGTTAATGCAGCTGTATGCGTGTTTATATGCGTGTATCTGTGTTTATATATGTATTTCAAGTGCAGGGCAATTTGCATATCATTTGTTAGCACATTTTACCTGTGCTTTTATTTGTTTTCAATATATGTTTTTAACCAAGTATTTTTGATTTAAAAATCTGCGCTTTATTTGCACATTTGTGGCACATTGTTTGGTTTTGTTGCACGCATATTGTTGTTGTTGTTGTTACTGCTGTTGTTGTTGTTTCACGGAAAAAGTCCTTGAACGCTCAACTGACCTGGCACGATACACACAACTGCCACTAACGACTGGAATCCTTTTTGCCAGCCTTGAATTGAATTGAACACGCGACAATTGCAACCGCTTCGATTTCTGATTTGTTGCTTTAATTTAATACAAAAAAATATAACTTTGATTTGAAAACTGGATTCGTTAGTTATTTTTGTATGGAATGTGCATCGAGTTTTGGGTCCTGTTTTTTATATATTTTTTTATACAATTTATAAACACACACACACACTCTGCGCGCTTTTATGTATTCATTTAGAACACACACACTGTACACTGTATACAACGCACAGTGGCTGCCAATCTGTTTCCTCCTGCGCAAGGACCCCCAGCGAACTGACATCGCCAACTGAATTTCTGAATGCAGCTAGCAAAACATTTTCACTTTTCATGAGTTTCAGATTCAAGATTATTTCTTCTTTTTTTCAATGCGTGAGTGTGTGTGTGTGTTTTTGTGTGTGTGTGGGAGTATCTGTGTGTGTATGCGTGTTGCTTTGCAAAGCAAATTCAGAGACTGCCATCAGTTGTTTTTGTTTTCAGTATAGGATACGCTGTGTGTGTGTGTGTGTGAGTGGGTGGCGCTGTCTCTATGAATGGTGTCTCAACTCTCTCGAAAATATCTACGGCAGCTGCACAACACAGGCGCACTGCTAACTGGCATCTCTCTACCATTGTGAATTGGTTCGTGAATTGACTAAGTGAAGCAAAAAGCTCTCAGAGCAATTTGGGAAAGCTCTAAGGCTAACATTTCACTTAAAATGTATTTGGAAAATATTTATAGGAGCTTATATTAAAAAAACGTTTTTTTTTTTAACAGAAAAAATACATAAAAATTTTACGAAATAGTAAAAGTTAATATATGTTTTTTATATAATTTGTTAATGATTTTAATAATACAAATAATTTTGATTTATTATTTTAACATTTATCTGAATTTTAATTTTCTGAAGGAAATAATAGTACAAAATAGTAAAAGTTAATATATATTTTTTATATAATTTTTGTAATGATTTTAATATTTTTTAATTAATTTTAAAATTAATATTAATTAATTTTGATTTATTATTATAACATGAATCTAAATTTTAATTTTCTGAAATAAATAATAGTACGAAATAGTAAAAGTTAATATATTTTTTCTATAAAATTTTTGCAATGATTTTAAAAATAAATGTAATTTAATTTTGATTTATTATTATAACATATAACTGAATTTTTATTTTCTGAACGAAAAAAAAGGATGTAAAGTTAAGTCAAGCACGCTTAACCCGCTTAACAAAAGATGTATTTTTAGCAAAGATGTCGTAGTTTAAAGTTTTCGAAAAGCTGAAAACGGAATTTCAAGCTAACCTAACTGCCCCACTGTTCAGCACGCCAAACCGTGCAATACTCATGTAAGCTGTCTCTCATTCCTGTTATTCTAAGTCTGCAACTTTTGAAATGCCAGTTATAAAGAAACTGTGTTTCATGTAGCTCTGGTCAAATTTTTAAATACAAGGAAAACTATAAAGTAAGCAATTTTGTAGTCATGTAATTGGTTATCCATAATAAGTGCAACAGCATAATTTTCAAAAACTATTTAGAATATATGCCAATTAATCCAATAGAGTCTCGTTGCTAGACGTCAATATATTGAGATTCGCGGCACTCGTTTGTCGCTGGGTCGTAGAACAAACCAGGTGTACAGTCTAAGGTGACACCATTGCCATTAACACAATAGTAGTAGGCTTCGGGACGTGTCTTATGGGTCAAGAAGTGAACACCGTGCTCCGGACAGTTAATGTCAGCACGACGAGGCGGTGAGCGGGCGAAGGGCTTAATGTTGCGCTGTTGAGCTGTGAGCTAAAAGATCAGAAATATATCATATATAAAATTTAACAAATTAATTTTCTCATTCCACAAACCTTGCAGTCCACAACTGTTTGATAATCACATTTGTCATCCTTGGTATTAAAGTACAGGCCCTTGGAGCACTCCTGGGGAAATGCCTTGCCATCCGAACAGATATAATACTTATCACAATGAGCCTTACTGGCTATATAAGTGATATTTCTAGGTGTTATCTCCTGAGAACACTCGTTATCCACACAGTCTACATATTCGGGAAAATCACAACGATCTGTTTCTGCGTTATACTGCAAACCATCCTGACATTCCCTTAAGACAGGAATACCAAAATAACAGAGCACATATTTGGTACAGGTGCGATCATAACAGAAACTGGTTAGATCAAAATTCTGACATTCTGGCATACACTTGACACCATTTTCCTTGCGATTACACACTTGATAGGTGTAATCAAAGCCAAGATCACAATCGGTTAGATCACCCTCGCAAAAATAATCGATAAGCGATTTTACATAACAACTGCCCACATATGGTTTCTCATCTAGAAGCACATAGATGAAGATTACAAATAGAACCAACTGCAGTAGACTAAATAGACTCACCAACACACTCCACATAAGAAGAACAGTTTCCCACATGTGGAATTAACGAGTTATTTGCAATATTTGCACACAGATTAATGCCATTCAAAACTACTCCGAATTTTTTAATTTCTGGATCCAAATCCAACTCCTCTTCTTCCTTCTCAACACCTTCGGGTTCGGGGGCCACTATCATATCCTGTGGTGGCACTAGCTTTAGCTTATGCTGGGCCAATACACACTGGACCAAGCCGCAGAGCAGCAATCCATAAAGTGGCAACAACTTCACTATTAACATAATAGAAATACAAATTAAGTTATGCTTCTTTATTGGATTGTTATTGTTATGTTACTGACTTCTGCGTAGCATCAGTTCCCAAACTCAACTGTGGGTAGTACGTTTAAAATCTTGAATTTATATATGATAGATTCACTGTCTCTTTTTTCTTCTATTTTTTGGTACATAGTTTTTTTACATACATATCAATTTCACAAATGGCCAAAATGATTTCTTGGGAAGTAACCTTATCGTAATTAGGCACGCGTATCGAGAGTCCCAAAGGAAAACTACATTTTAATTTAGCAAATGGTTTAGAAATTTTACTTGTATTCGATGGTTTATTTTACATAACATATGCAGAAAAATTTTATATATTTTTTAAGTGTATTTTAATTGCTTAATATGGCAATAAATGTAGTTTCAATTATTTTAGATATTTAAATATCGGCCAAATCTTGTGACGGCGGTTTTATTATATAATATTTACTTCTAAAACATACTTAATATTTCCTAAACCAATTTTAAAAAAAATGTTGTGATAAATAATTCATTATAATTTTGAAATATAAATATATGTTGAATTTTAAAGGACGTTTAATATAAAATAAAATTATTTCTTAAGGAATTTGATATTTATTCTTTATAAAATAGATTATTCTAAAAAGAAAAACAAATAAATGTTTATGAATTATAAAAATAATCGTTAGATTATTATATTAGATATACTACGAAAAAATATTACTTCATTCCTTAAGGGTTTTGATATTTCTATTAATTTTTAACGGAATTCTAGTTATGGGAAAAAATATATGAGTAAAAATTTGCTTTCTAGGCGCCTTCATAAAATCCAAATAGATAGGTTTAGATTTCTCTATAAATGTTTTCCAAGCTCTTCTAGAAGACATCTATACCCATTCTCAGTTCCAACTTCATTCACAAAATGTCACGTAAACGTTTCAGGGAACATCCATCTATATACTAGTTATCGTTACCAACCAATAGATGTGTAAAGTTAAGCATCTGTTGTAAATATAATTAACATATGCACATTGATAACTGATAAACTGCGATGATAGCCAGTAATGAGCTACTTTATGTGTGTGTGTTGATAGGAAGAGAGTTTTCTTTTTGTATTACAAGCACATTTCCGCGATATGGCCATTATCTTTTCAATTTGCAAGCTAACATACCATTTGCATCAGATAAGTGATATTTTTGCCAAAGACAATGGTAAATTTTGATTGCCAAAAAAAAAATATATGAGTGATTTTTCAGCATATAAAAGAGTTTGCGTATGGCTAGAAGAAACAGTTGCAGTACGGCTAACTTTTAAAAGTGAGTATGCTAAACAGATCGACTATAGACTATAAACTCTAGTAATTCTTTTCACATCTAGTGGCCTCTAAACTGATAGCTTTGGTGTGCTTCTTTGCACTAATTGGAAACGGTTGGGCTACCGTTAATATCTGCTCAAATGTGGCGGACAATGTGTTTGTGCCCTCCGTGAGCAACTGCAGCGAATACTATTTGTGCATTGGTAAGATTGAGTAACCTTTTGACCCTTTAAGGAACTCTGTTAATGCTCTAATTTGTTGCTTAGCCAAGCAGGCAATTCTGCGCAGCTGTACCGAGAAATACTACTTCGATGCTAAGGATCAGCAGTGCGTGGATGTCTCCGAGGTGCGTTGTCTACCCAAATGTCCAGCTCAGGGTCTTAGCTCCTACGGCTACGATCGCACCTGTACCAAGTACGTGCTCTGCTACTCCGGACAGCCGGTGGTACGTGAATGTGCCGATGGACTGCAGTACAATGCGAATACCGATCGTTGTGACTTCCCACAGTATGTGGACTGTGTGGAGAATCTGTGTGTACGACAGAACAGTATCGCAAGCATTAACTATATAGCCAGCAAAGCATTGTGCAACAAGTACTATATATGCGTCGATGGCCAACCCGTGAATCAGACATGCTCCAACGGACTGCAATACAATCCGGATTGCCAGTGTTGTGACTTCCCCTCTCGTGCCAATTGCACGGTGCGTATACATTTTAGAATCTTTCTATTTGTATCCTTTTGGCCACTAATCCTTTCTCATTGCTATTTCAGGTGGAGACACTGGAGCGCAACATTCAGCCGTATGCCAAGGTGCCTCCTCGCTCCGCTGACATTCGTTGCCCCAAGCATGGTGCTCATTTCATTGCCCATAAGACACGTCCCGAAGCCTACTACTATTGCCTAAATGGCCGTGGTGTCACTCTCGACTGCACTCCCGGTTTGGTCTACGATGCCAAGCTGGAGGAATGCCGCGAACCTCAATTCGTGGGCGCCTAGAGGATGTCGAACCACAATAAAAATTTAAAGTTCAACGCATGTGTTGTTGCTGTTGTTGTTGTTGTTGCATTTTATTTGTTTCGAATGCTCAGATCTGAGATTTCCCCGCTCTTTGTCTAATTTTAGCTGTTAAACAAATGCTGCTCTCTGGGATCAGCCAGGCGACAAAGTAGCAAAAAAGCGATCTGTGTACTGTGTAGCTGTGGGTATTGGAGGATGTTGGGAAGTAATTTAAAGTGAAAGGTAAATAAATTACTATGTATATATATATCTTTATAACAGAGAGGTACTGCTAAACGGAGATATCCACATATGTATGTATATCTGATGAGGATTTAAAAAGTTAGAAGTTTATTAAAAGTAGCAAACAATAAAATCACTCCAAAATACAATATTTACGGCATTAGGAAGAAATTGTTTAGGCCTTTTACTATAGATTAAAGTCTAATAGTAAAAACGATCTAAAAGTAACTGACAGTAATAATAAAAGTGTAATTAAGTAACAGAAATTTAAGTTATACCAAAATGAATGTTTAAAGCATTAGGAAGAAGTTGCTTCGGGCATTTGGGATAGATTCTACTCAGATAGATATAACCAAAAGGTTCTTCATGTAACCGAGAGAAATAATAAAAGTTAAGAGAGAAGTTAGCGTAACAGAAATTTAAATAAATGTTTTTTTGTAATACTTTCAAGAAGATTCTTAAGTTAATATAAAATTTAGCCTAACAGAAAATTAGGTTACTCCAATATATAATTTTAGGAAGATTAGGAATTAGGAAGAAGTTGTTTAGGGCTGTTTGGTTCGATCCAACTCTAATAGAGATAATGTAAACGATCTACATATATCTGATATAATAAAAGGTGAGAGAAAGTTTTAAGTAACAGACAAAAGAAACATTTGTTGCAGCAAGTTTAAGTTAAAGTTGTTTAGGGTTTTGAAATAGATTTAATTCTGAAAAACGATCCGTATATAACTGATAACTGATTTACGTTGGAAAGGAGTTTTAAGTAACAAAAAATTAATTTACTCTAAATTATCTATGATGAAAATGCAGTTTATCGTTTTGGATACCGACTTAGCTTCGCTTTTAAGAAGATTTTTTTTATTAATTGCTGATATATTTGGGTGCTCGACATTCTTGCACGTTGGGATCAAACCACAAGCCTGGTGTACAGTCCAAGGTAATACCATGACCATCTACACAATAGTTGTAGGCATCCCGGCGGGTTTTATGGGCCAAGAAATGAATGCCACGATTCGGACACAAATTATCCACTTTGCGTAGAGGCCAACGGGAAAGCGGCTGAATGTTGCGTTGCATGGCGGTAATCTATTGTATTTAAAAGAAAATTAATGAGTAATATTATATGCCAGCTTTTATATAACAAACCCACCTGACACTCTGAGTTTTCTGGATAATCACAGCAATTGCATTTGGTGCTAAAATGCAATCCTTCGGCACAGCTAACATTCATGGGTATACCTTTGGCACACAAGAAGAACTTACTACACGATGATTTACTGGGCAAATAGAGAAGTTCTGTAACTTCAGCGAATCTCATGCACTCGTTGTCCACACAGTCCACAAATTGTGAGAAATCACAACGATCCGTTTCGGCATTATACTGCAAACCATCCTGACATTCCCTCAACACAGGAATACCATAATAACAGAGCACATATTTGGTACAGGTGCGATCATAGCTAAAGGTGCTCAGTTTACGAGCTTCACATTTGGGCAGACAGTAATCCGGATTGGGATGACTGCAGCTCTGATTGTGGGCATTAAACTGATAGTTGTGACTACATTCCTTCTCAATAGCTTCACCATCTGCAATAAATATGTTCTTTAGATTAATTTTCTATGGTGTTTTGTATGGTATACTACTTACTCCAGCATAGATAATATTTCTTGCAGTCACCAACAAAGGGCAGAAATACCTTATCGGCCACACCCTGGCAGAGCTTTATGTTACCCGTAAATAGACTATTCCGATCGTATACCTCCTCATCGCTGCGTGCTTGCTGCAGTAGCAGAAAAAACAGCCAAAACTTCACTATTTTAAAACAAATATCTCTAAATTATCTAGAGTAACTTTTTGTATTACTTCTTTTGTACTCACTTCTTTTTCCTAGCAGTCTGCTTAACCAACTGCTGTCGTCATTCTACGGTTCACAACTTTTATATACTCCAAAACTGTAGCTGTTGTCATTTAATTTTATACAGAAATTTGTCGCTTATCAGAAACAAACATTTTAATTTGCTTAATTGCAGTTCATTTTACAGTAGAAGACTTTGTTCTTGACACATTTGTCGGCTGCCAAATGTGCTGAGAACTTTGAAGGTAGATTTTTGAGAACATCTACACATTATAAATGATCGTATAAAATATTTTCATTTTCGGCATAAGCATTTAGTAGGAATATTGGCATCCCATTGTGCACATACCATCGCTTTGTTTAACTAAAAACAAATTTTGCAAAATACTATAAGAAAATTAATCTTTTAAACCTAAATATTTTGTTAGTGCTGCATTCCTCACTGTAAGTTTATATAATTATGTATAATTAAGTTCGTAGTGTGTCTATATATTTTCCAAGAGCATGTTGTTTGTTAAAAGAAAAGAGAAAACGTCAAAAATGATTGACAAATATATTACCGCAAAGTCGGATCGCAACGAGGAGTTATATTTATAGACATAGTACTATTCATACATACATATGTATGTTGATGTGTATTTCTGTGTTTTGAAAACAGCATTTAATGGCCAGCTGAAATCATCTAGAGGCATTTTCTTTCAGGGAACGGTAACGGACTGCGAGATGGTCAATGAGTTGAATAAACCTCAAGATAATGCCGCATTGAGCGAGGTAAAGAATCGTTTATATAGTCTACACATTATAATGCAAACAATGACAATTTTTCTATTAATATTATTTTATTCATAGCTGCTGGCAGCCTCCAACCGTCAACTGCAGGAAATGCAAGAGGAGCATCAACAGCTGCAGGAGGAGCTGTCGCGTCTGAGTGTGCAGCGCCACCAATTGAGGCAAGCAACGCGGGAGCAGCATACGCAGATCAGTTCCTCCACCACCTCCACCTCCACCATGAGCAGCGAAGCAGCTAGTGTGACAGATGGCGCTGCTGCAGTGCAAACCGCTAATGCTGCCGATGAAGAGGAGGACAAGGAGGAAACGGCCAGTTATCTGCAGGAGAAGCTAGCAGAGCTAGCAAATCTAAAGGCACAATTCAAGCGTGTGCAAAATATTACGGACTCCACAAAGCGCATCGAGGAGCACTTGTCCTCCGTGGAGTCGCAGTCATCGAAGACTGTAATGCAGAGCAGGCAAATGAAATCTGTGGAATCCATTCAGTCCAGCAGCAGCAGCAGCACTAGCAGCAGAACTGCACAGTCACTGGAGACGTCGACAGCAGCTGCTGCTGCTACTACAACTGCTGCAGCGGAGACAAGCGGCGCACCGGACAATAGGGAATTACTGAATGCCATGATTAATATGGTTACGGATTTCACAAGTGATTTGCGTGGACAGGAGGAGAGCTTAAGGGCGGAGCGTCTACGCATCAAGGCATTGAAAGAGGAAATTATTGAACGCAAGCAGAGCAAATAGAATTATGCCAAAAAAAAAACAAGCAATTAATCCCCTTGCTGACTATATATTTTACACATATACAAATGTAATTATAAAAAAATGATTAAATCATGAGCAGTTAAATTTTTGTTCGTTTTGAATATGTATCGATTAACAAATACAAAAGGAATCATCGATACGCACATCGCTTAAAATGTATCGTAACAGTGTCTGCCCACCATCGATAACAAACTGTGGCGCTCCGCACATCACTAGTTATCAGGACGCAGCTGTTGGTGCTCGGAAAGAAAAAAACTTATTTGCGTCAAATTGTTTAAACTAAAAGACATGACAAATTGACTAATTAAAGTGTCATGTTGAATTTCCAGTGAATCTCTCAATCTAGTAGTTTGTATAAAGTGTAGTAGGTGTTGCAAACTCCTTCAGCAAGACTTACTTTTCAGACATTTAGGTATTGTGTCTCCAATAGGTTTTGTATGTACATTTTCTAATGGCGCCGACTCCGCCCGTTAAATTAATTATGAAAAACGAATGCGATACAAGTCGCAGCACCGGTGCAGTACCAAAACAAAGCACAGCAACAGCAGCAGCAACAACAACAACAAATTCAACGTCGCCGGTTAGCACAAACACATCGTCATCTTCCACCGCCAGCCGCTCTGCCACAAATCGTGCCCGCAACTCTTCTCTAATCAAGCAACAACAGGAGAAGCGAGAGAGGGAGCGGGAGCGAGAGCGGGAACGTGAAAAGGAGCTGACAGCGCCCTTGCAGCGTGGAACATGCGAAGCACTTTATGTAAGTTGCAACTAAAGAGGTTTGCAATGCAAAGGGTTTTATGGAAAGCGGTGTTTATTATAATCTAAAAGATATATATTATTTACGGTAGTTTCTTAAATCTAGAGAGGCAGAACGCTATATGCAACCATTAGCCTAGTTCTAAGTGAGAGAAGTAGGCGCTTATGTTTTTGTGATACAGAAGAAGTTGCACCTTTAAAGCTAAAATATTGACACGTCCTTCTTTGTTTTAAAAATATAATAAATGCACATAAATTCTTAGTCATGTTCATAAACTCATGGATCTCAGAGACTATAAAAGCTAGACCCATCAAATTTGGTGACACCACTTTTATTTTGCATAGAAATACCTTTCATCGATCCTACTACCTATCCCAGAGCCATTTAAAAAACTGCAAAAGAACTTCTTACTTATGCTGAAAATTATATCAAAATCGGTTTAATTTGAGTGCTAAACTTTACCTACTGGGCAGTTAAAAGTCAAGCAGCTCTTCCGTAGCCTTTTAACTTATTTGTTTATATTGATTGAATACATTTTGTACGCTTGGCGTTGCCATGACGCCCATTTTTTTTTGCTGTCCGATCCATCTGCTCCGGTTTTGGCAGCCGCTCTCTCTTCCTTACTCTCTCTTTCTATCTGTCACTCTCACTCTCTTTGCGGATCTCTTGCAATTTAAAAATACACTGCACACTCATGTTGGCCCAAAAGTTTCGAGAACTAGTGTGTGGCGCCGTTTTAGTAACTCAACCGACCTCCTTCAAATAACAGCTCGATTTTTACGCCGACTGTCTGCATAGTTTTCCATATAGATATTTTAAAACTTTGTAGTCAAAATTGCTGTGTTTTTGTTACTTGCGCTATTGTTAATCTTCATTTGTTGTTGCTTCAAGGATCTGCTGCAGATAAGCACACAACAGCAAAACCAACGTGAGGCACTGCGACAATTGGCGGCGGAGCACATTTACGATAACACAGGTAAGTAAATTAAGTAATAAACCTATATATACATATATCTGTAGAACTATTTCGTCTCTATACGCACCTGGGGCACATACTGTGTGTATGTCTGCGCTAGTTCATGTTCTAAATTTAGCAGAGCACACAAAAATAAACGCCCACGGCTAGAGAGACTGAATCGATCGATCTCTATGGTGGGCAGTTGGCCAGTTTCTGGCTGCGTCATTTGTAAAACTGAAATAATATTGTATTGTACTCTGCTCTTTTGTTTGAAATATACAGATCAACAGCAGCGTTATTGCTTTCGTGTGCGTCCAGTGCAGCGAGTACAGCATCAACAGCAACCGTCATCGACAGGCACGGCCGTGTTACGTCTACGTCCGCCCGCAGCGACACCTAATGCCACCGTTGGTGTCGTCACACCCAACACAACCAACGGCAACGAGGAGCACCATACCGCACATCAGGGCATAAGCAGCAGCAGCAGCAACAGTCACAGCAGTAATAACAATAGCATTGCTGCGGCTCCAGCACCCACTACAGCATTGCAAAGTCTTGTACGCCGTATTTTTGGCTCAACAGCAAATAATCCAACGCGCACACAAGTTGAATTTCTGCGTACGCTGCTGGGATTGGATGAGAATTGGAATAACAACAGACAGCAGCTTACAGTACACGCTTTGGAAGAGGTAGCTAAACTAAATTATAGAGAAGTTGTTATATTTTTAATAATTTTGTTTTTATTCCAAAGCAATTGAACAACATGGTGCATGAAATCAATCCAAATACAAACGACAGCGCCGAGGGCATTGTCAATTCGACCAGCTTGGAGGATGTTGCACTAAGCGAGGTATGAAAGTGATAGTTGGCAATTTTCGCTCGAAATTGGTCCTTCATTGTCTTCAATGATTTCTTTTGAAATTCGGTTTGAAAAATCTTGTTAAAACACTTTTGAATCCAGTCACTTTTTGTAAAACAATTGCATTTGCCAAAATATTCTTGTATTCCGATACATTTTCAATAACTTTTTGACTTGAAACAATATTTTATAAATCTATTTCATTGACTAGATTTAAAACAATATTTTTTATACCTTTTCTAAGAACTACTAGACTTAAAACCCTCTGTCTACTACCTTTTTAATAATTGTGAGCTTAAAAATACCAATTTTAACATTAGATTCATTAGATTGACTGTAAATACAACTTTTGAAATGTCTTTAAAGGAAACTAGTTAAAAATTTTGATTTTACATGAAAATTCAAACTGCATTTAGTAGAAAGAACAATAAACTATTAAAGACAGACAATAGTATTTTCTTTTCTTAGTCTAGGACGTAAAATAGACACTTATCTTGATATATGAAACCAAAACATCTTTATAACGACTATTTCTATTACACAGATGAGCGACAATCGTGCCCAGTCCATACAATCGCTGCACAGCGCACTGGAGACACCCACGCCGGATTCTACGCCCAGTTTTGATGAGCTGCAGCAACGTTTGGATGCCTCCAATCGCAATATGCAGCATTTGCAGGATGAGCAGCAGAAGCTGTTGCAGATACAAAACATGGCCAAATCGCATTTAAATGAAATGGAGCAACTGCGGCAACATGCCAGCCGCTTGCCACACAATGGCGACGGGGATGCACCCAATTATGAGTCGGTGCAACAAGTGCAGGATGATATGGCTTCGTTGGTGGGACGCATGAAGAATCTCACAGCCTTCATACACAATCAAAACGAACTGAGCAGCGTGTTGGGCGATGATGGACCCGAGATTCTAGCTGAACAACAGGCACTGCAAGAGAAATTGGAATCTTTGCGTACACAACGCGAGGATATGCGTGAGCTGGTCAATGAGTTGAACAGTGTGAATCGTACGGCCAGGCAGCAGGCACAGCTGAATGAGGCAGTAGCAAAGGCCAAGAAGGAAGCACCAAAGCCAGTGGCAAAGCCAACTAATGAGCGTGTAGTGCCGGTGGAAATACAACGTAGTGCACCACTCTTGCGTCAGGAGGCTGCAGATGCGGCACAGCGTGCACTACACGCACAGGCAATGATTAATCAGAAGACGGCTGACATTGAGGCGCTGAAATCACAAATGGCCAAGCTCAAGAGCATGCTGCACACTGTCAATCAGATCGATGAGAGCACATCCAGTGCGGGTCAGACTCTGGAACGTCGCAGTGCTGAGCCCATCGAGCAGCGTGTACACAATCTCAATGATGTGACCACCGAGCTGCGTGCCGAAGCGTCGTTGTTGCAAAAAGAACGCGAACGTATACTGGAATTAAAGGCAGAGATTGAGCGACGCAAGAGGCAGGCAGCTGCAGCAGTTCAAATGGGTGACGATGCACTGCAGCGCAATAGTTTGACACCAACGCCTACGCCATGCAGGCAGCGTGAGATGGAAGTGGAACTAGAGCAGGAGCAGCAGCAGCAGCAAGAAGAGAAACCCACTCGCAGCGAGTTGCGTGCTCAATGCGATCAACTGCGGCAGGAGTATGAGCAAAAGAAGCGCGAATATGCGGCACAATATGCCAACAACAATAGCAGCAGCAACAACAACAGCAATAACAACAATACAAACACCACCTCTGAGGCTGATGATGAGGGCAACGATGACACCGATAGCGATAGATACTTTGGACATGTGCGCACATCATCTTCAACCACACTGAAGCGTGCACCATCCGCCAGCACCGTGGTGGAGAAACAGCAATATCAGCAGCAAAAACAAATGCAAGAGCGACGCAATCAACAGCAGCAGCAGCAGCAGCAACAACAACAACAGATGCAGCAGCAGCAGCAACAACAAGCACCACCACCGCCGCCACCTGTGGGTCATTCACTGTCCAACAACGAAGAGGAACTGAACATGACGCTGGACAGTCTATCGCTGGGACATGACAGCATACAGTCGAGCAGCACTAGATCCCAGTATATGCCGCCACCAATGCCACCAGTGCAGGGCATGTGGAGTAAGTTAAATCTACCTGTTTAAGAGGCTTAGCACTAATGTAATTTACTACTCTTCTTTAGCCACTCACAATGCTGGCAACGCTTGGCATCCGCAGGCAGCCTATGCGCCCGCCACGCCCAGCAATGTGCCAGCACCAGCGCCAGCTGCTACAACATCTTCCAATGCTTCAAGCACAAATGCCACACCAGATGCAGTGCTGCTGCAGCAGTTTATGCAAACGCAGCAGGTGTTAATCAACTCTGTCTGCCAGTGCAATCAAACGCTGTGGCATCAACAACGTGAGATTGACAATCTCAACAATCAGCTACATGTGGTGAGTCTGGCAGTGAACTAACTTACATACTTAAACTAAATTTTGTATTCCTTAACAGCTGCAAGATCGCTTGAATGCCAGTTGCCAGGATCACGCTTACAGCTTGCGTTCGGAGTCTGTGCCACCGGTTGCTGGTGTTGGCTTGACACCCAACAACCTATGTCTTGGCGGTGTCAGCAGCACTCATCGTGCACAGTCCGAGCAGCTGTATGGCTTTGGTGCCAGTCATCAGAGTGCCTTTAGCAACTATCATCGCAGCAGTCATCATCGCAATAATATCTACAGCAGCAACGATCCACATCAGCAGCAGCAAACGTATTTGAATAATGCTGTGCCACAGTCACAACCACCACCACCGCCGCAGCAGCAGCAAGCAACGCACTACAACAATGAGACACCATTGTCACCGGGCTCCTATCGTGCCAGTCCGGGTCCCATCTTTATGAATCATCACAACAATACCATACATCAGAATAATGCTAATTTACGCACACAGAATCAGCATGCCAACAATTTGCATTCATTGCCAGAGGCTAATGTTGGTGTTGGGGTAGTGCCACCAGTGCCCACTCTGAACAATCAGGTGCCACCAGGCAATCGGGCCAACAACTATTGGGACAATTTCCGAAGGTAAAACGCCAGCCAGTTTATAATATAGAGCAGATCAACTTATGGTGTTGGTTTAGTCAGTTTTGTTTTGAGAATTAGGCAACAAATAGAGCTCTGTTAATTGATAATAAACAAATTATTTATATGTAGATCGAAACATACGACAACAACAAATAGTTACAAATCAATTTATTTATTGTTTTTAATTGAATGTTATAAAATACGACAAATGTAAGTAAAGTGATAAACAGAAAAGCAAATGCGCAAAATTTCAATTAACACGTTTCTGATTTTGTTTAAATTAATAACTTAACATATTTAAATCTAAAACATAATGCTATTAACTGCCACATTAATGATTATTTTAACTAACAAAAATGTTATTGCTTTAATTATAATTATATATATTTAGTTTGTTGCTCGCTTTTGTATTAACCCATTAATATTTATGCGCTTTGCAGTTACACGCGCCAGAATTTGCTATCTAACAAAAGCAATGAGGAGCTGAATGTGGAGCATCAGTATCGTCAGATACAAAGGCAACAGCGTCAGCGTCCCAGCTATTTTCCACAGGCACATCTGACGCCACATACCACACGCAGCAGCAGCAGCAGCATGCTAATACAACAACAACAACAACAACAGCAGCAGCAACAACATCGTCACTTTTATGACTCGACAACAGCAGCACAATTGCACAACAGCAGCAATAGCAACAATTTGAATAACAGCGCCAGCAGTCGCGATTGGCGTGAGGATGCACGCGATGAGGATGACATTGAGGAGGATGATAACAATGATGCAGCCATATTTGGTGTAGGCGGATGTGGTGGCGCCAGCAGCAGCTCAACTGGCAGACGTCGCAATCGTCGTCGTTGTCAGCTGGCAACACAACGCGACGAAGATGGCGCCGTCCAGCAGTTGGCCGCCGCCGCCGCCGGTACATCTAATCTGTTGAATATGAACGTGAATAGTCCGTTGTATCAGCGCAATAAGGTGCCAGCCAAACCGACCACAACGGCTGTTTCGCTCACACCATTGCAACAGCGGCATCTACGCTTCGATTTCGAGCTGCCCGCTCAGTATATGGACTATGAGTTGCCGGTGATACCGCCAACAGCGTTGCAAGTGCCAGCTGCAGTAGCGCCTGCCTACAATGTTGTGCAACAGGATGCTGTGGCCGAGGCAGATGAATCTAATGCTACACTGGAGCAGACTGAGGACACCGCTTCCGAGGAGCTGAATCGTAATCTGCTGGTCAATGCCTTGAAGAATGATAAATTTACAACCAAGTTTTATGAATCAATTAAAGAGGATGTTTATCGTCGACTTGAAACACTGTTCGAGCAACAGCAGCAGCAGCAGCAACAACAGCAGCAACAACAACAGCAACAACAACAGCAGCAGCAACAACAACTACAGCCACAGCAGCAACTACAGCAGCCGGAACAAGGCGAACAGCAGGTGTACAATGATGTGCATAGTCTACGCAAGACAATCAATCAAGTGCAAACCAGTGGCAGTGCCCAACCTACTGAGGACGTTGCTGTTACCACAGAGGCTACCGAAAGTGACAGCGAGACAACGACACCACCACAGGCACAGCCTGTCGAGCCTGAGTTGCTGGCAACACCACCCACACTTGAGCAGCAACCATGTGAAGCTGCAGCAGTTGCTTCACCAGCAGATAACGAAGATGTGAGTAGCTAGGCTTTTATTTTTTAGCTGCATTCGCTTATTGCATGTTGCATGTTTCATTTTAGCAAATAATTGAAGTGGTTATTGAAAGAACCGCCACACCACCGTTGCCCCTCTCCGTGGAATGCGAGCACGAGCCGGATCACGAGCTCATTGAGTATATAATCAAACGCATACGTAACCAGACCCATAACAATACCATTATCAATGATTCACTGCTTGCTGAAGTGTCCAAGCTGACGGCAAATGCGGCTCAAAACTCTGCTGCCAGTTGGACACCAAATGCTGCATCGCCGCTAATTTCACCCAAGCGCATCTATGCCAAGATTAAGAAAATGGAAATGCCACGACAACGCGATGAGTTTTTGCTCTGGTATCGCACATATCTGGAGCAGCTATTTGTCGTCGAACAGCCGAGAAGCAAACCCAAGGCTAAGGAGGAAAGGGGAGGAGCCGCTGGTGGCGGTAAAAAACAGTCAAATAAACGTGTACGCGCTCAGTCACATTCGCAGGACTCCAACAATGATGCCGACTTGGCTGAGGCAGATCAGAAAAAGGTCTCCGTAAACGGGGATCATGAGTGCGAGAACAATGAGAATCCCGAAGAGGAGGCGGCCAGTGCAGCAGCTGCAGCTAAAGAATTGCAGAAAAATGGCACTTTAGACTAAGTTAGACTTTAAGCAGGAGGTGACCAGGACACATACCCACAACAAACCACATTCCTAACCATTTAATGTACTCACTAAACACACATCTAAACGAAACACACACCTATAAGACATACTGACAAAATTAAGTTACTAACTGCATTAGGTGGTCTATTTAACCAATTGTTTTCGGCTTTTATTTAATATTTATAGTTTTTATTAAATTATACATTTCTATTATACAATATATATACACACGTATGTAACACAACAGTCTTCGAGTTTTGAATTTTCTTTAATGTTATGTTTACGATGACGATGGAAAAGTTTTATATAGATTTGTGTGTGCAATTAATAGAGCTTGTAATGCATTTATTATTGAGCTAGCATTGAAAAAAGTATTGCTAATGTAAATCATATTTAAATCTCGCTAAAAACGAACTGTGAAGTGAATTCCGATTGGTCTTAAGAATTTAAAATTATTAAAAAAATTATAGGAAATAATAAATTAAAGATTTAAAGAAGAACTAAGCAAATAACATTGAGAAAACTAATGCTTACACAATTCATTTTTAAAGATTTTTAGTTAAAAAAAAGAGATTAATAAGGTGCTTCTAATGAAAATTGAAATTTTAAAAAAAATTTAACTTTAATTTATTTTGAAAAATTTCATAAATGAGAGAAATATTTTCAAAAATTCAAAAAAATATTTCTAGTTACAAATTTGAATGAAATGATAGTATCATTAGCATTGGCATTACTTTTTTCACTGAATAGTATAAAAATACTTTAAGACACAACTTTAAAATGATTATTTCAATAGCATTACCTTTTCTAATGCCAATGAACAAGTAGTATTGGAAATGCCTCATGACAACTCACTAGCATTACTTGGTAGTGAACTGCATTCCCTAACATTACTTTTTTCAATGACATTGAACAAGTAATGATAATGTTCAAGGCACCAGTTTAGTTTTATACTAAATCCCAAAGAAAACGGGACGAATCAAACTTCGTTTTTAATATATACACAATTTATTTGTTAACAATTTGAATGCTTGGCTAAGAAACCTGATTGATACACAGCCTTAAGGGTTAAAGCAGCCGTTACGACTTAAAGCCGGTTGTGGCGGAGGCAGTGAGGTGCTCGAGCATGCGATAGTAGCAATAGCGACTGTCGTATTCCATGTCGTACCAGAAATTGACAGCAATGCACTTGTGACTCTGCCGCACATGATGGAACCAATAATTGGGCAGATAAAGCACATCGCCAGCATGGACACGAACACGTAAAGGACGCGCCTTGGCATACTGTGGATATGTGCCCATATCGGGTGCCAACGGATCTATGCTAACCCATTCCGTATGCTGCTGCATATCGTCTGCATCGAACACTGGTTCTATGTAGTACTGACCACAGGACTTGCGTTTATAGACACCAGTGGGATAACAGCGACGCGGCACACAGCTCAGCTGATGCGGTGGCAGGAGAATAAAATCCTTGTAGCCAGAAATGACACAGTATAGATTCTCATAGGGATCTTTGTGCATTGAGGTAATGGCACGCTCATCGCCCAGCCAAAAGTTAACAGCATCCGGTGGCTTATTGAAGCACTGCTGTGCAAAATCCAAATCCCCGGGCACTATATCGTCAGCTAGTTCGGGAAAGTCCTCGCTAAAGTTGGAGTTTTGTTTTTGTATGTAATGCACAGCGCCCATGGGATCATCGAGGTGCTGCAAGAGTTCGGACAGCTGCATTTTCGTTTCGAGTGGCAGCACAAAATACTCCTCGCCACCCTGACTGGCCAGGCCGTCGGCATAGCCATTGGGCGTAACGGCCACATCCACAATCTTGTTGTTTAGCTTGGTTTCCAGATACTCCGGTGTCCAGTTCTTCACTGCCGGCCAGTGGGCTACTCCACCACGTATGACAACCGGTGCATTCTTGGCATAATAATCACGTGCAAACTCCAACGCACTAGGCAGCTGCTGCAATTCCGTTATGTGCCCGCCAATCGCAAGCTCCTCGGCTTCCTGGAGCAGCAGTTTAATGGCCGCTTCAATTTGAGTTTGAGCCATGCCGGTCACACAATCGATACAAATAAGCTGCCGATATAAAATCCAGGAACGCTATCGATAGCAACGGTGGGCGATATATAAATTAAAACGTTGGAAATGTGCGTTTTAATCGCCGACTAACAATCTACGATTATTACTAAAATTAATTAGTTATATACCGTTTATTTAGCAGCCTTTAAATAACAGTGTGATTAACGGAACTTATGCGATACTTACTTCATATCGATATGCCAGCCTGTCGATAGTTTGCTCTCTAACAGCTGTTTTTCAGCATACGGCAGTTGGAAAAAACATGTTGCGCTTGTAAAATCGAGAGAAAAATCTAAAGACTTCAATTAAAAACGCAGCTAAATTGTGATCAAACATGGAGGAGAGCGATGAGCAAGAGTTCAACTGCATAGATGAGGCAAATGCCATCATCAACGATGTCAAGGCTCATGTGGCCGAAATAGCAATATCTTCCAAACTGTGCAGCAGTGCCACGCAGATCTATCTCAATATTCGCACAATAGAGAGCGCCACCTGCTGTGTGGAGGTGTCGAGCCGAGGATTTAAAATAGTTTCATCCCAATACGACACTATTGATGAGGACAAGGCACTCAAAGCAGCACTGCTGCTGGAGAATGGTGGCCAGACAGAAGATGATGAGGAAGAGGAGATATTTGAGACACCATATGCACTGCTGGACAAGATAAGTCCACGTTATGTTGAATCGTTTGGTAACCAGCTCTGCCAACAGTTGCGACAACTCCAGCAGATGCGCACTGAATTCCACGAAGAAGACGAAGAGGAGGAGGAGGAAGAGGATGACTAAGTGATGGAGGAGCGGACCACTTCAACCTGAGGCTGTACTCATTAAACACAAGATTTTTTAATGTTAGTTTATTTATGTATTGTATGTATATGTATTGTGTATTTTATTGTGCTCATCATATAAACCAAAAAAGTATTTCGGATCGAGCTAAATCCCCAAAAAATCGAACCACTCTTAGACTTTTAAGCGTTTCAAAAATAAAGATTGTGATTGCAATTCCAAGTCTGTTAATTTACGCACAGTGGGTCCCAATTGCTCCACATGATCCACATAGCCGGTGCCCATATTGAGATTCTTTTGGCCATACACGACCTTGCCATCGAAATCATTGATGGGCACATCCATGGACTTGTCCACCTGCTGTATGGTGATATTCAAATGATCCTCCACCTCGGCCAGCAGATTGGGTTCATTGTACCAGATGCAACAGCCGCGTATATCAGTCAGATTGGTGTTTCTACAATTGCGTCCACGCGTCTTGCACCACTCACCATGGTACCACACCTTCTCCGGCACCGTGGACACCAAACTAATGGCCAGACCCATGCGCTCCGCACGTCCCACACGTCCAATGCGATGCACATAGTTGGCTTTATCATCGGGCAGCGTTATGTTAATCACTGTGCAAAAAAAAAACAGGAGATTTATGTTAATGCTCCGACTTTAAATACACTCCACACTGCTACTTACTAAATGGCAATCCGGTAATGTCCAAGCCACGTGCTGCCACATCCGTGCAGATCAGGAACTTTACCTGCTGCTGCTTAAACATTTCCAAATTCTGTTTGCGTTCCTGCGGCTTGCGATCGCCGTGCAAACAGACGCAGGAGTAGCGTCCGCCACCCTGCTGGCGTAACTGCTGCTCCAGATTGTCACAGTCCTGTTTGGTGCGACAAAAGATAATTGCACGATCCATCTTATGCTGTTCTATGGCCTTGATGCAGTACTCTCCCTTGAGCAGCTTCACAGCCTGCGAAAGTGTTTCCGGAGAACGATTACTGGGATGCACATTGTCCTGATCGTGTACACCATCGGTGGGCATGGGTTGACGTAGCTGCTGCCAGCTGCTGTCTGTCTGTGGATCCACCATGCAGACCACATGATGCACTGTCTCGGGCACCGCATCTTCGCCCTTGAGATCCACCCAGGTGGGAAAGTGCATCAGTCGTTCGGCCATCTTCTTCACCTCAAAGGCATGCAATGTGGCGGAGCAGACAATCATCTGCAGGCGGCAACCATCGCTGGTTATCTTGGGTATCTGCTTGTGCAGGCGATCAATCAAATCCGTATAGCCCTGCTTAAGTAGAGCATCCGCCTCGTCCAGCACAAAGAAGCGACAGTGTGTGAGTTGCACAAAACCGCTATTGATTAGCTCTTCCAGGCGTCCAGGTGTGCCCACCACAATGTGTATGCCCTGCTGCAGCTGTGCCTTCTGCTCCTCGAGACGCACACCGCCAATGAGCAGCAGGGAACGCACCTCGGGATTGTTTAGATGCAGCTTAAACTTTTCAAGTTGATTGTAAGTTTGCTCCGCCAGCTCACGACTTGGTTCAATAATGATGGCCTGGGGAGCATTGGGTGCGGGCTTGGAGCTTACAGCATTGGCAGCAGGACTCGCCAGAGGATTGGCCTTGCTGTGCTCCGCATCCGCCAGACAGACAGCCACAAAACCATTACCCGGCTGATATTTAAACTCCGTTTTGCCAAAGTTGAATAACATTTCAGCGTTTTTGAGCACAACAGCCGGATAGAATGTATCATTGCGTAGATTTTCGGGTATTTTAAAGGCCACACCCAGTGTCTGGCCATTCTTGGTGAAGCTAACCTCCAAACGCTGCAAATCCAGCAGGCAGCCAACAACATCTGCCTTGCCAAATGCCTCCCCATAGTCATCAAACTGGCGGCTATTGGATTTCTTGCCTGTGCCGCCAAAGCCAAAGCCATAACGGCAGGTGCCCAAGTCCAAGTTGGCCATTTGAGTGGACCAACCAATGCGACAGAGTCCCTCGTCCGTCACCGTAGCCTCGTAATAGAATTTGGCTTTGCCATAGACGCCAGTAGTGGCTCGACATCCGTGCCAATCTTTAAACTCACGCGACTGACAGCGCAAGCCATCTGGTGTTACAGCCAACGCATTGGTGCGATCAAAAAATGACATGGTCCATGGCGCAATGGATCCTCCCGCACCAGTGCCACCTTTTCCGGACTTTCCTTCCTTTAAATCACGTAAGGTTTCCCAAACAATCTGTAGAATGGGCAAGCAAAAGGCTCCCGTTTTACCGGAGCCTGTTTCGGCTGCCATAAGCACATCCCCACCGCCAAGTATCAGTGGTATAGCCTCCGCCTGCACATCCGTAGGCAAGCTGTAAATAATGTGATAAGTTAATCAGATAAAATCAAATCAAAACGAATTCTTTTTTACTCACGTCCAGTCCAATTCGTCTGTGGCTTTGCCAAGCTCCGGCAGCACACCAAACTCTATAAAAATTATTTTACACAATTATTTTCTTTAAATCATTTAATACACTTACCTTCGAATGCAGTCATTGGTCTAGTTTAATTAATAATTTGCCTAAAATCAATTTACTTATTTGCAACCGGCTGCAAAATATTTTTACAACTGACAACTGAATTGTACTCAATTGGCAAAATGTACTCATTCAGGTAGGTACGCTGGTTGTAGCTATTGACAGCGTTTGAAAAGCATATGAAACTATTGTAAGTATATTTAAATTTATTTAAAAAATACAAAACGCTTAGTCGACATTAAATAAGTAAATTAAATAATCACCCACTTATTAATTATTTATCAATTCGATTAAAATTAAAGACTTGTTTAGCTAATCAATTTTGCTCGTCTGCTGTGCTTAGCATACCATCTCCAAAACTGCTTATTTTCAGTGTTGCACAATGTGTGCGCTACAGCTGATTGGCTGTGATTTTATGCCCTTATGCAGCACTAATCTTTGTATACGCGTAGTGATTTTTTTTTTTATTTTTTTAGCCAATTCATAAAAATGTTTTGTTAAAGTGCTAATTAGTCAATAGAAATGTAAATTTTGTCGTGTAATTTGTAATTAACTAAAGTGTAAGTGCCACACACATATGCTAAATAACTGCAATGGCTATAAAACTGTAATTAACATGCATTTTACAGCAATTTTGCTCACACTGGAACTGGACAAACAGAGCGACAATGTACTTTCCATTGGGTTGGCCAAAGCGCGTCAGTTTGGCGCTGCCTGGCGAATCGGCGCACATACGTCACATCTGCTGTGATGCTGTTAAAATACTCGTGGCTGCGGTGGGTGAGGATTTTCTGGGCATTTGGTATGCAAATCCCTTGCTGCCCATTGCCTACTATCGACGCAGTGCGGAATCTCTAGAGAATTACGGTGGTAATCATTTGATTATCTGGAAACCGGACTCACGACAACTGGCAGTGCTAACCGATGCCGGTTCACTGCTGCTCTATCAACTGGATTTCGATGCCAATGGCAATGGCATACTAATGCAGGTGGATCCACCTGCTGTCAGTCTGAAACGGGACTCCGCCGAGCTCTTCATCAAGGAGAACATACCACGTTTGAATTTGCGTGAGGTGTGCTGTGTTACACTGAGTGCTGTAATCTCTACGGTGTGTTGCATTAGCTTGAGTGAATTGCTGCTTGCGACGGAGACGTGTGAATTGCTGCGCGTGCAGTGGTCACAACTGGAAGCAGTTGAGGCGGGTGAACTGCAGCCGTTGGCGGTGATTAAACTACGTGACATTCCCTTCTACGTACAACAACAGCAGCAGCAACCTGCTAAGCACTTGCCCGCCATAGGCAATGAGGCATTTGTGGCTTCTCTGGAGTATTCGCCATTTATCGGCGGTTGTGCAGCGGTTTTTAGTGATCAACGTGCTGCATTTCTCATAGCAGATCATCTGCGCTTCGAGACGGAGCACATGCACGGCTGCTGGGTGCCGGATGTGTGTGATGCGAGTGTCTGCAGCGTGAATCACAAGTTTCGACTGCTGGCCTACGGGCAGCAGAGCTCTGCGGTGGCTGTTTACGCTATAGATGATGCCACCGCTGGCTTGGAATACTCACACCGGCTGATGCTAACGGAGCATGTGCTGCCCGGCAGTCTGGGTGCAGTAACGGAGCTCAAATGGAGTCCCGATGGTTGTGTTTTGGCAGTGAGCTGGGCAAATGGTGGATTGTCGCTCTGGAGCACCTTTGGTGCACTGTTAATGTCCACTTTAAGCTGGGATTTCGGTCTGCATGTGGATTTGCTGAAACAGAATCCACTGCAGCTGCGTCGCTTGGAATGGTCCACCGAGGGTTACCAGCTGTTCATGACCAGCCGGGAAACAGAGAACAATGTGCTTCAATTGCAGTTTGTGAAGAGTGCGCTAAGCATGAATCCCTGCATGACAGCACACTCCCATATACTGCTGCAAGGTGACGACTGCTTGTATATCAATCAGGGCGATAATCTGGAGCAAACTTATGGCAATGGCAAGTGCACATTTCCCAGCAGCTCAGCCACCAGCAGCAGCAGCAGCAATGATGACTGTTTGGAACTGCAGCAGTCACCCAATATTGGCAGCATTTTAACGGAGAGCAAGTACTGGACACTGCTGCAGTTGCCACTGAATTATGCTGCCACCAATTGGCCCATACGCTATGCGGCCATAGATGCAGCTGGCTTGCATGTGGCGGTGGCTGGACGCACTGGACTGGCACACTACAGCATGCTCAGCAAGAAGTGGAAACTGTTTGGCAACGAGTCGCAAGAGAAGGATTTCGTTGTCTCCGGCGGTTTACTCTGGTGGCAAGGATTCATTGTCATGGGTTGCTACTCCCTGTTGGATCGCACGGATGAACTGCGTTGCTATCCCGCCGAATGCAAGCTGGACAATCAGTATGGACATAAACTCCAAGTGCGTGCACCTGTCATCAGCTTGAATTCCTTCCGAGATCAATTGATTGTGCTCACAGCCGATGGCATTGTTAGTTTGTTCCAAATGCAGCGTCAATCCGCTTACAACATCAACATTGAATGCGCCTATGAGTTGGATGTGAAGAGCATTTGCATACATCCCGCCTGCATAGTGAGTCTGACGGTGACGAATCTTCGAAACGAACTAAAGCCACAGCAGTCACAGCACACAGAGGCGGCGGAGACTATAGTGGTGAATGTGTGTGGACGGATTTTGATGATACAGCGCGAGGATGCAGCACAGCAGGTGCCGAATACGCTGCTGGCCACCTGTTTGGCCAGCTGTGTGGAATGCTTTTGGCTCTCCCACAATCTGGAGCACTGTGCCATGCGCGACTGTCTCTGGTTGTATTCGGGAGCACATGGCATGCGTGTCTGGCTGCCAATATTGCAGCAGCGTGCGGAACAGAGCGGTGCACAGCGTCTTCAGCATAGCTTCATGTCCAAGCGCATTATGCTCAGTTTTCCCCTCAAGCTCTATCCACTGGTTATACTCTTTGACAATGTCATTGTGCTCGGTGTGGAGAACGAGAGCACCCTCTACGCCAATGAAGCCAATTCACACTTTTCGCTTCCCTTTGCACTGATGGAACGCAAATCGCAGGTTTATCTACATAAAGTGTTGCGTCAGTTGATTAAGCGGAACTTGGGTTACTCTGCCTGGGAGATTGCACAGTCGTGCAGGAGTCTGCCATACTTTCCGCATACACTGGAGCTGCTGCTGCACGAGGTGCTGGAGGAGGAGGCCAGCAGCAAGCAGCCCATACCGGATGCACAGTTGCCTAGCATTTTGGATTTTATACGGGAATTCCCTGTTTATTTGCAGACGATTGTGCAGTGTGCGCGTAAAACTGAAATTGCATTGTGGCCGTATCTGTTTAGTATGGCCGGGAAGCCCAAGGAACTGTTTCAGCTCTGTCTGCAGGCAGAGCAGCTGGAGACGGCTGCTAGTTACCTGATAATCATACAGAATCTGGAGCCATCGTCGGTGAGCAAACAGCATGCGAATATGCTGCTAGATATTGCGCTGAATCAACGCAAGTGGGAGTTGGCCAAGGATCTGATACGTTTCCTCAAGGCCATTGATCCCAATGAAATTGATTCGCCGCGCTGTTCGATGGTGTTGAATGTGAAGATTGCACCACCGCAACCGCAAACCCAAACGCAAGTGAATCCAAATGCGGATGCATTCAATTTGGTGTTGGGACCAATTGCGACGCGGGAGCGCAGTTATTCCACCACTGTGACGAGTAATCTACCCAAGGACAGCAAACAGCAGCAGCAGCAGAGCGTGGCGACTTCAGTGGAGCGCAGCGAACCCACAAGTGCTGGTAGTACCAGCGCTGCCACTAGCTCAGTGGTGCGTCGCAAATCCACCAAGGAGCGACAGCAGCGTGAAATCTTTTGCATAGATCTCATACTGCAGCGTCATGCGCGTCAGTTGCTGCAGCAGCACAAGCTGCTCGATTTGGGTTACATGTGCGCCTATCTGGACTTTCATTTGGTTAACTGGCTAACGTCGGAGGCCAGTGGTGCCGCTAAGCTGGACAACATTGTGGCGGCACTGCAGACACTACACTCGGAGCTACAGCTGCCCAGTCCGTTTCCCCCTGCGGGACGGGATGAGTTTGCCCAGCTGCGAGGCTCACATCGCCAGACGGCATCACAGACCTCGGAATCGGGTTACTTTAGTCTGGCTGCACAGCTGGAATCACCGCAGTTGCAGCCGTGCATCAAAGAGGAGGAGGAACTGCAGTTGAGTTCACTGCCCATGCTTAAGAATCGCTCCAATTCGCAGTTGTCATTCGATAACTTTCGCTATCGACGTTTATATTCGCTGCCCGCCTCAGAGGATGATGGCAGCGACAATATATTGGCCAGTTATCTGAACGATAAGTTGGCCATCAAGTTGCGCTATCTGCTGCAGCTGTTCATCGAGGCCAACTGCACGGATTATGCTTTGATGCTGTCCATAGTGCTGCAGGATGCGGCTTCCATATCGCGTATTGTAAACGTTGTCATACGCAGCGAATCAGTTGGCGCCTGCAGACGCATTGAGGCTGCCCTCAAGCAGCTGAGTCAGTGCACCTTTGACAACGGTGGTTCACTCTATCGGGGCTTTGTGATGACGCTGCAGCCGCATGTTTATCTGCTGGAGCAGTACATCCAATCGCTGGGAGAGACGAGTGCGCTGGAGCATAGCGACGATGACAATGAGCTGAGTGCTGATGCCGCCTCGGTGCTGGAGAATGATGCACTCGATGGTTCCAATAATAATAATTTTGTGCCAAAATCACAGCAGCTGCCGAATGGCAATACCAGGACATCAACAGAGCATCGTCTTCTCACCCGACATGCCAGTCTCGAATCCAAGTCGAAATCAAGTGGCAATCAGGCCAATCCCTCATCCACCCAATCCACGCCCACACAGCAATCCCAGAGACGTGGCAGTCGAGACATTAACAAACGGGATGGCTGTGCTCTCATGTAATCTAAGGCATTGATAGACTACATACATACTCAGTGCATGTACGTAATATATATACCTAAAAATCGTATATATACATATATTTTATTTGTTGGCTGGTTTGGGAAAGTGAAAATTTGTAATTTGTTGTTAACTTTGTTAATTGTAAGTTAGCCAAACACACACACACACACACCACAACGAAATTATTTGTACGTACACACATCATAACATATATTATATGTAATTCATAACTTAATAGTTGAAATTTTGCTGCAATATTTGTTAATTAAAAATTTACAAAAAACAAAAAATAAATCTACACTTAAATTATATACAAACAAATCCACATATACATACCTATACATTAAACATATACTATATTATATATATTTTATTAATAAAATGCAATTGGATAATGCATCATAATTATCTAGTGACAGCAAAGTGTTTAGATTTCTAAGTTTTATGCTTTTGGGTATACCAAATATGCATTTTCTTGATCAGCAGAAGGAATAAGATTGACTGAGAAAGAATCTGAGAGATGGTATGGCTAGGAGTCTTGAATTTTATATATTACTTTTGTATATTAGCGGATTGCTTAAGATTATTTCAATGTAAAATTGCTTTCCAACATTTGTAGATCTCGAAGAAGGCACTACAAGAACTGCTCTCGATGTAGAAACCTTAGATTTGATACGAACGGTACTAAGGGGTGTTTAGAATACATAAACCTCGTAAATATACGAGATTTTCTATTAAAAACTATTTTTTTTTTAATTTGTAATATTCTTTCAATTAAAATAAACTTCTGTTACATTCATCATCCCCATTTCACAATGAAAATGTTTGTTAAAATAATAATAATAAAGAAGAGGTAAAAGGTATTAGCCAAATGCCCAAAGCGACTAAAGATTAGATTTAGATTACTTTTAGATTTCATTTATACAAAAAATGCAGTGTGCCCAAAAAATTCATTTATATTCGCATAGATTTTGTCCGTGGCCACTCTGCAAATTTTATGTGTTTAAAATCTAAAACTAATTTAAATTCATTTTAGAAATCGGTCTATTATGTTTTAGCTTAACATTATAAATCATATCTGTTCTCCAATTTAAAACGATACTGTTCTTACAATTTTAGCATTAACTGTAATCCACTGTGAGTTATAGTATAGATTCCATGAGCAGCGTATTTCGTAGTCGCAAACTTTCTTATTCCTTTAAGCAGTGAAATGCGCACTGTTTAGTCAATTTGACGATTCACCTGAACTGCGCTGCGCTGTCTGTTTACCAGGAACTCTACAGCCGAATTGCAACCTCTCCATTACCACTGTGCACATACAGGAGCACACCCACAGAAGGGGAACCACACAAACAAAAGGACATGCACAACTGCCAATTGGCCACATGTGACTTTTGCGAATACTTTTGGCCCGTAACTCGTGGCTGCTGTAAAAGTTAATCACTGTGACTGATTCATTACGTGCGCTGCTTGATTTGGCGATGAATCCGTAAAACAGGTAGTACGTACAAAGGTACTACGTACATACGTAAATATATGTACATACGTAGTTAGCGCTGTCGAGACTCTTGTCTGCCGCTGTGCATTTCCACTTTTCAAGTTTCTGCTGCAACGCAATTCGCACAATTGCAAAGTTCGACGGCGACGAAGTTTTCCCGTCGCAGCAGCAGCAGCAGCAGCAACATCAACGGCATCAACAGCAGCGACAGCAGCAGCTTACAATAAAATCGTAAACGTAAGTGCTTGCAAAACGTAATCACTGTAATGTTACGACGAGACGGAGACGGTAACGAGCAGCGTCAGCAGCAACAACAACAACAACAACAATGACGACGGCAGCATCTGCAGAGGCAGCCAACGTCATAGAACTTTTCAGCTGCTCTCAAACGTCAAGGCCCCTGGAGCGCAATACGTAGTAAGTACAGTGGTTCACAGCTTATTTCGCGCGGTCGTTAAGCTAAATTTAAATATCGTATAATTGTTAAACTATAAAAGATATCAAAAAAATTTAAATGCACTTTTGTTAAGAAAACTTTTATTATTTGTTTAACACTTTTAGTTAACGGCAAATAAATTAATTTATTATAATTATATTTTATTTAACTAGAACTACAACATTTAGATGCTTACATTTATAGTTTTTGATAAAATTGTTGCATAGTAAACTTTAATTAATTTGTTTCTACAGAAAGGACTTACAATAAATGTAAATATTCCTAGAAAGTAGAATTAATTAAATGTTTTTCTAATTCTGCAGAATAATACTAAAATTAATGGAATGCACATAACAAAATCCTTTAGTTCTTAAGAAAACTAAACGTAAACTTGTTATATGTACCAGTCAGGTTTCGAGGACTATAAAATGTTCATTAAAAACCTGAAAATAATAGAGGGCACATTATATAATTCCTTAAATTACTAAGAAAACTAAATGTAATATTTGTTTACTGTACCAAAAAATCTTCCAGGAATTACAATTTCAATAAATATAATAGATCGTTAGTGATGCACTTTCAAAATCTGCAAATAATGGAAGTCCCAACATTTAATTCCTATTGCTAAGAAAACTACATTTAGTACTTTTTTTAATCATCATATTAAATCGGTTCTTTATTGTTAACAAGCATTTTTTGCTGATTTTCTTGGACAATTCTTCAAACTGCCTGCAACCACTGTATGAAAGGACATGCGGACATATTGTACATATCTGTTATAGTTGTATATATGCAAGTTTTGTAAACGCAGAAATTCGTGTATTTCGCATCCGTTGTCGCCGACAACAACAGACTACTCATGCCGACTTCCATCTTGTTTGTTGTTAACGCTGCTGCTACATTGTTGTTGTTGCTGTTGTTGTTGTAAAATAACTATTGACGCTTCAGTGAAGAGTCAGCCAAAGTTATAGAGGAGACAAACATACATTCGCACTGTAGAAACGAACACACGCATATACTAGCATAAATAAAAGCATCAACACCAGGCACAGTGCAGCGGAAGTCGTCGCCGTCAAGTGCGCGGTCTGCACAAATTGTTAAAAAAAACTTTTACAAATTCTTTATATTGCGGACTACAGCAACAGCAACAAAAGCAACAACAATAACAACTGTAATAATAGCAACTACAACAGGATGCTAGGGCATGCCGCAGACAACAAAACCACCGACAACAGCAACACCAACAGCAACAACAACACCAACAACAACGGCAACAACAGCAACATTACAATGTAATCAACAACACCACATGCGACGGCCGTTGGCAGCCATCACCAAACGCCCAAGCCCAAGCACACGCCCACCATCCTGCCATCTGCCCATCACCCACTACTGCTCAGCACCCAAGCAAGAGAAGCAGCCAAGTGCCTGGTGTACCACTCAAGGGTTAAGCAGCATGCCGCAGTCTCAGACATTGCCTTGCTGTGTTCAAACTTCTGCTTGTTCTTAGACCCTGTACTTAGTATAAATACTAAAAGGATCTGTTATGTTTTTTAAAATACTGAAACCCATAAACGCCGATATGGACTAGTATGTATTCATGTATATAGAAATTTATATTATTTTATTTCTTAACATAGCTTAGCTAAACTGACTTATTATAAAATTGAAATTTCACAACCTTATAAATTTGGATTACTATTAAACTATATATAGGAAATGTCAATCGCAAAACAAAAATTTTAAGAGAAAACTTGAGATACACAAAAATGTTGCTTAAAATCGAAGAAATATATACAAAATAAAGACGATATTTTTTTATTTTAAGATATACTAAACATTAAATGTGACTTGTACTATTTTTTATATTTTTGTTTTTATTGTTTTAATGAATTTAACATTGTACATTATTTTATAAACAAATTTTATTTTATATATCTCACAAAGTCTTTAACAAATTTTACCTCAGCGAAAGTACTGGGTTCATTGCAGTCGATTAGCTTAACTTGTGCATTATTCCATTGTACTTGTACTTGTTGTTGGTAGCCACTGCAATGTGTGTATGTGGGTGTAGTTGTAACAAGTTTGCCAAAATATCTGAGCGCTGCGGCGCGTCTGATGAATTTCGAGTTGCCTTGGTGATTTTGATGAATGCCTTCAATATACCATAGTACACACACGTACACGTACATTTGTATGCAAGTATTTGAGTACGAATATTTTACACAAAGCTCAGCCTGAGTAATATTGCAGCTGGTACTGTAGGTATCTCTATTATTATGTGACGTATATGTATGAACGGCATTTCAACTTGTTGTGGCTGTAATAAAAGTCCAGAGTTTTGTATTCTCTCTCTCTCTCTCTCTCTGTCGGCATGTTGTGGAATTGCGGTAACTTGATGGTAGTTCACAATAGTTAATTTGACACCACGGTCCCAGGCTGCCACTTGCTCAAAATATATTTTGTACCAAATAACTTTTTCCCAAGCATGTGTTTATTATATATTACAGTACATTATATATATGTATTGTTAACAACTAATATTATTAGGTACAAAAATATTGTTATAATAACATTAAAATCAATTTAAAACAACCCAAGCTAAGCCTGCCAATATTGTACCCTTTGCTGTGCAGGCGATCAGAATGTACCAACATATGCAATTTGTACCATTTACACACAGAGCTGTATCGAACGCGGCAGCCGCGTGATTAGCTCAGATGTGCTATCGATATCGCTCAGATTATCGAGCAGTTTCTCCTCACTTGTTTACAAATGTGCTTTCGTGCAAAATGGCGAAGCGAAAAAATGTGTTAATTGGAAAATCTTTTCTAAAGTTAAAATAATTTCGTATTAAAGTGAAGTGTGTGTGTGTAAGTAAACAATTTAACAAGACGCTATTGCTGCTGCTGCTGATACAGTTTGGCAATTTGTTAGAATTTGATTTAAAAACCAAAAACAATTTCATTAGCATAGATTACGAGTCGTTCAGCCAAAAACAACGACTTGCATTCCAAATGAACCAAAAGCGAATGTTACTGTTGTTTCCCAGCTCCATCTATCGACAGGCGGGCAGACGGACAGACAGACGGACAGACAGACAGATTTGAAGTGCAGCAGCTCAATGCATATTCGAGCTTCCCAAACAGTTAGTTGTTCCCCTATCTCGAAGTCCTTGTTACCAGTGACCCTCAACCTCGTAACCCGTAACCCGTAGCCGGTTACTCTTCGTTCTCTTCAGCATTTTTAGTGTAAAAATTTCTAAATTGTACATTCATTGCATTTGCATTTTACAAGTAAATCCCCAACTGCCAATCTAATGCATGTTGCAGTCCCGAACTCTGGACTCTGGGCTCTGGGACTCTCTGGACTTGTCTCTAACTTTCTGTCTATTTGTTTGTAGCCAGCGAAGCGTCTAACCATTCCGTCCAGTAGCCATCGCCATCGCCATAGCCCTGGGCTCATTCATGTCTATGTCGACGCTTTTGTGTAAAACACTGAAAACTCAGCAGGCAGTATTTTTATTTTTCGCTTTTATTTGCAACTTTGCTGCAACTTCAACTTTGAACCGACACGAAGCGGGGGCAGCACCAAAATACAAACCAAAATAAAATAAAAAAACAAAAAAAGAAAACAAAGCATAAAAAACAACTAAAGGAACCATAATAAAAGCTCAAAATGCAGCCGTAACAACCCCGGCACGACCCCAAAAAAACTTTTTTGCCCAAAATCACGGAATCAACTTGCCAGCGAACCCGGCTACGGCTGCCATCAAGTGAGAAAGCGAGTCCATTGCCTGCTCCGGCTGATGTTTGGTGTTGTTGTTGTTGGTGGTGCTCCTGTTGTTGTCCCTACATCGTTAGCTGCATTGAAGTTAGTTCTTCTACTTCTGCTCCTCCGACTTGAACTCCAGCCCGAATTGCTTTTTGTGAGCATGAATAGATAAATACGCTCAATTGTACACTGAAACAAATAAAGTAGATCTTGCAAAATTTGTGGTCGCTTAGCTGATTTTTAATTTTCTATAATAATGAATATTATATTTTTTTTGATCTTTGCAAATTGGGTGTTTTGGGTCTTATACGAATTTGGTCCTTTTTGAATTGACCTTTAAATTAAGATGCCTTCTCTATTTTGCAGAACTTACGTTCCATTACTATAATACAGTTTTACATTTTACGTCTTGAAAAATGTTCTTAAAGCTTCAAGCTATAATCATCGTTTTAAATAAAATTTTGTTGTCTACTAAAATTATCGTTTTAAATAAAAAATAATATTTTTGTGTTGTTAAATCTAAATATAAAGAAAATTTTAGGGTCTTGTTATAGGAAAAGACTCTTATAAAATTTAGGCACTTCTTGAACTAGTCTTCAAGTCAAGAAGTTTTCTGTATTTTTCAACTTTATGTTCCAATATAATGAAAATTATTCCGTATTTTCTTTTTATTGAAATGTTAATTCAATTCTTAAATATAATCTGGTCTTAAAAAGTTGTATACCAAATTTGTTGAAACACAAATTATATATTTTTAATTTTTTTTAAACTATATAGATAAGTTTGAGTTCTAGATATTTTAAAACATTTTTTTCAGTGTAGTTGTAGTAGGTGTTGGTGCTGGTAAAGGTGTCACCCATCTGCTTGTCTGTGTGAAATTTGAAAACCGCAAGCTGTCTGCCATGTGGGTGGTCTAGCTGTCTAGCTCACTTGGGTCAATCTGCCGCTCTTTCTCTCTACTCTTTCTCTTTCAGTGCAGCCCCAGCTGTCGAATTTTATTTATTTCGCTAAGGCCAAAAGCTCACAATAGAAACGTTAATGGCAATGCCAGGCTAGTGTGTGTGTGGATCGGGGCGTCAGTTACACAGTTTCCGTTTGCCTTGAGGCGTTTGGAAACATGCCTGGACAGGAGCGACCACCTGGGCGCCAATCACAAAAGAATCGTTCAAGTTTTTTGGTAGCATATGTGAGCAGCAATGTGTGCGTGCCTGTGTGTAGGTGTGTCGGCAAAGTTGTTGTTTCCCTCACTACGTACAACACACACTTGTGAGCCGAGTGTCATGTAAATGTTAATGCCCGTGCCCTATGCACCTTTCGCTCAAACCCACCCACATACATTCTGTCCACCTTTCATCTGCATCCCCCCCAAAAACAGTGTGGCTACTGTAGCTGAAAAAGCAACAGCAAAATCAGCAGCAGCAGCAACAGCAGCATGCGGCTTCGTTGCCAGCGTTTTATCACGTGTCAGCAACAGCATCCAGCTTTGAGTTACCAGTGCCACACCCCCTTTTGTGCAGTCTGTGTAGCAAAGATGGTTGCGTGATTGAGCCACGTTGTGAGGCAAAGTCTTTGCAATACAAAAACAATTGCTAACTACAATTTAAGTTTAAGATTCAAGTAGAAATTTACAATTTTACCTAAAATTTTTGTTAAAACTTCATAACTTTTGAGTTTTTTTTAAGCACACATTCTGAATTTGTTTGTTAATTCAAGAAATTAAGTAAGTTGGCAATTACTTAGCCAAAAATGTTTAATTCAAGTACAAAACTTGTTGTCTTTAAAAACTAATTTATCTCTTTTAAAAAGGCACTCTTATATGGTAGTTTGTAGAAAATTGTAGCTAACCGAATTTCTTAGAATGTTTTGCATTGAAATTTTTTGTGTATTGAATTTTCTTTTGCCGTGCAATGCATTTAAAATGAAAGTTTAATATTTTAAGTTAATTATCAATTTTTTTTAATCTTTCGTAATTTTATCTGAATAATTTAAAGGTGATAATTTGTATTAATTTGTTAGCTATTAATTGTTGTAACTCTTTTTGAAGTAGTTGTGTCTTACACTTTGTAGCAGTTTTACTTCTAATAACGTTTAGTTGATTTCATATATTATTTTTTAAACAATTACTGAGATTAGAGATGCACTATTTATATGAAAAATATTTTATATAAATTCTAAAATATTTTATTCCAATATTTCTACATACAATATTATTTTTTTTTATATATAATATAATATTATGCTAATATATCTTGTTGTTTTAGCTTCTCCAAGTGCTGCTTTTAACTGCTAATATCGTGAACTCACGTTGTCATCGCTAGCTGTTGAGGTGTTTGGGCTTGCAGTGATTGGCAAAGCTTTTCATTGCCTACTTTTATGCGCTGAAAGTTTTCTGTGCTTGTCAGCTGCTGACTGACCTCTTGAACCGATACATTAGCAAACCAAAATCAGAGACAGCAAGCAAAGCGAATCCATTGAGGAAGTGATGGAGGGAGGGGGCTGTGTGGGGGTGGCAAATAACGTAACGTAATGGCAACGTAAGAGAAGGGCACAACGATACACAGCAGCTATACAAGCTCCACCTGCGTTGCCTTTTCTGTCATTGAGGTGCAAAGTTTACCTCATTAATTCATTAATCAATGTGTCTGCGCCTCTGACTGTGCGTGTGTATGTGTGTGTGTGGGTGTGAAAGTGCGTGTGAGTGTGTTGAGTATCTAGCAGGGGAAAGGGGCAGGGAGGGTGTGAGTGAGTGCGTCTGTTTTGTTTTGGCACTTTTGGAGCGCTGCTGCTGCTGCTGCTGCTTCTGCTGCTGCTGTTGCTGTTGCGGCACCTGTAAATAATGGCCCTTTGTTCTACGCCTCAACGGAGGCGGGCAATGTTCCTACTATGAGTTCTCCAAGCTGCTTACGTTTCGTTGCACAGCCCAAAAACAATGGGGCAAGTGGGCAAATGGGCGTCACTGAATGTGTTCTTCACATTTTGTTATTGGACATGGTGCGACTCCAACTGCGGCTTCGGGCATGACTCGACTGGTTTTTAGGTGCGCCCCTTCAAAAAATTCAATGAAGATTTATGTGTCGGCTTCAGTTACGTTTCTTGCTTTGTGGGCCAGCTGAGCTGCTTCCGCTGCTTTTTTCGTCAATCATTTTGGTTTTGTGGGCAGCAGCAGCAGCAGCAGCAGCAGCAGCAGCAGCTACTAGTTTTCGAATTCGATTTCATGGCTTTTACACGCGCTTTGTGCGATTTATGCAACTCACTTCCGCGCACTTTCGTGCCAAAAATGAAAAACAAAATAAACCGAAACTCAGCATAAGAATGAAAGAAACTAAAAACCCATTTACGCAATACAACAACAACAAGAACAGCAACAACAAAGCAAAAAACTTAATTTCCTGCTTCTACCAATACACCAATACAACAACTACTATACTGGCCAAACCCTGCTCATGACCCGCAACATATGCCACAGATCATTAAGTTCTTCAGCCAACAACAAAAAAACTAAAAGAAAATGGATAGAATCGTCAGCTCGGTTAGATAAACTGCAATTTCGCTGCAACACCTGCAAACTGCTTAAGTTTTTGCCAAACTACTTGCAACTACAACAGTTATGGCAATAGCGTCTATAACAATGTCAAACTCTTCTCTCTCTATCGCTCTCTCTCTTTTTCGCTCATCTACACATTCAGTTAGCCCAGGTAGCATATTTGCCCTGACGTTGTAATCCAAAAGATTTTGCCTTTATGCGAGTGCATGTGTTTGCAGTAAGTGCATAACACTTAAGCAACACGAAGAAAACTACCAGATGGGTGCAGCCGACAAAGCAAAATCATAATTGGAAGTGCTCTAACTATAAGTTTTAATCATACATATTTACTTTTCTGTAAAACACACACACTTGACGGTAGTTCATGTTTTCTGTGCCTCTTTTAACATATGAAACGTTGGAATTTTCAAAATAGGTTTCCAAAATAACATTTTAATTTGAGTAAAATCTTTTTTTTCTTAAAACTTCTCGCAAGAATCTGTAAAATAACATATTTGCAAAGATCAAATTGATACATAATATAAAGTACATTTACTGAATTCATTCATATTCATACAATTGTATTCTTTAGGGCTCGAATTTTTAATATGCTTGAAGAGAGCTCTAATATATATTGTGTATGAAGTTGTTAATTAATCGTTTTTACTTCTAGTTCCTTTTACGTTTTATTGATTTAAAAATAATCTTTAATATCAGTTTGTAAAAACAAAATAGTCTCAAAACTGTAAATAAATATATTACATAATTAATTGCCATAAAATGTTTCATTTATCTGCGCTTCAATTGTCTTATCGATATTGAAACTGACATGCTTGTCGCCTGTCACTCATGGCATTCAAGAAGTGCATGCGTTTGAGTATGTACATATGTGTGTGTTGCTTAAAATCATTTATTGCAGAATTATGCATATTTTTATTACACTCGAGTTGCATAAATTCAAGCATTATTGCACTTTACGACCGGCAGCTGCCCCCAAGAAGCAGCCATATTCCTCCTGCTGTTTCACTCTCCCTCTTTCTCTTACTTACAAGTTTATGCTTGCCTCATCGGCTAGTCATCGTTGCAAGTTTCAGGTGATTGCTGCAAGCCACACACACACACACACACACTCAGAGAGAGAATGAGAATGTGGATGAGGATGAGGATGAGGTTGAGCATAAGGCTGTTGTAGAGAAAAAGACTACATATCCTATATGTGTGGCTATATCTGCTCTTGCTGCACTTAAATGCCGCACATGTCTTGTGTCGAAAATTTCTGTCATTCATAGTGTTTTGCCAGCATCATCTCCCACATGGTCTGCTGTTGGCTGCTGCTGCTCTAGCTGCTGCTTTGAAATTTAGATTTTTATGCCTTGAATGGCAAGCCGACAGTCGGCAATGGCAGTAAGTGCTGAAATTGGCTTTGCAGCTCGACAGTTGCCATTTGCCGTCTATTAGAAATGCACAATTCAGCATTATTTGCGTTATAAACTGTTGAAATATGCTAACATTTTTGTATTTCCTTCTTTTTGGCTTCTTTTTTTTTGGCCAGGTATCGAGCATAAAAAGGTTAATGGCCATAGAAATTCGAAGCTTGTCAGCAGCTATTGCCATTTCCCCAAATTTCCATTTCACCCCTTTTTATGTGCTAACACACACAGGTATGAGTTGGAAATTATTGAAATACTTTTGGGTATTATTTGCGTTCAACCTTTCTTTAGAGTTTTCTCTGTAGGGTGCGTGTTAGAAATTAATAGCTCTGGTTCTAGTGTGATGAAATTGCCACTCGAATTTGATGTGACAGCGTTTTATTTTTTTCTTTTTCTATTTTTATTGTATTTTTGTATAATTTTCCAAGCGTTCTTGGCTATTTTTTTGCTCCTTTTATTTTGTGTGTTAGTTTTAAAAATGAAAATATTCGTAGCACGCTTTTAGGCTCAAATTATGCCAAGTGGCTGAGTGAGTTTCGATTGTTGAAGTTGAATTGGATATCACATTCGCATTCAGCATTTACATTCAGCATTCACACTCGTTCTCACATTCACATTCCACTGTTCATTGTCAATCCTATTGCCATTTTGAAGTTAACTTCATCATCGTATATATCACTTAGGCAAATGAGTTGTGAGGCCTAACAAAAAAGGATGCACTCGATGGGTTTAAATGCTTTTCTTGTCTGAAGAGTCAAGTGACAAAAGGGCGACTTTTGAGGCTGCATCTTTTATTACCAGACACTGAATCAATCGTATCTAAAGCGAGTCTCATTTTCACTTTGTTTCTTAACAGTCAATTGTAGAAAATTAGTCTAAAAGTAGAAGTTTTGTGTTTTCCAACGGAAATATAAAGGAAAACTCTATTAAACTTAAGTTAAATGCAAAGATTTTTGAAGATTTTATTTTAAATGTACTGCAGGTAACATTATGATTAGCTAAAAACCACGAAAGAAATGAACGAAACAGTTTTGTTCAGCGGCCAAAACGTTTGCAGTTCCAGGAACAGTTCCAGGAACGTTTTTAATATTAAATTAAGCCAAGCTACTTACCTTAACCTTTCGCTTTAAAATCCCGCTTAGCAATCCAAACCTGCTCTCCAGCTGTTTCATTTTTGTGGGTGAGTCGCATATACATATATACTTACATTATATAGCTGAATGACTGCCATATTTCTGACATAACAATTGAATTTTATATCGCCTGATTCTATTCACTGCACACATTTCGGAGTGAAAGAGATAATGAGCGACGCTCGTTCGTTCATTCATTGGCCATTCTATCAGCTCAGCTCATTAAGCATACGCAGCGTTGGCAAATTGCCATGAACATTCCTCATGTGGTTGGCTCACGCATTTGTCGTTTTGTCCACATAATTTAATTTAAAAAATTTGCAATTGAATGCCAATTTAAAAATTGCTTAATGATTACAATACTCACACGCCCAGACACAAATCCCAAACTTGCAAAGTCAGGCAAATATATCACATCCGCCCTCATCCTCCTTCCCCATTCACTGCCCACAAATCGTTGGCAAATTAAACGCTTTTTAATATTAATGTATTTTTTAATAATTTTTTTCTCATGCTTTTTATTTTTGCAAATTTTTTTTCTTTGCTGGGTTTTCATTTTTTTTTTTCACATTTTGTTTGAGGGATTTTTTGCTTTTGTAATTTATATATATATGTATATGTGTATGTACTTTGTTGTTTTTGTTGTTGTTGCAGTTATTGTGGTGTGTGAGTGTTTGTATGTATGGGGTTTGATGTTGTAAAATCATTGGACTGCTATTGAAAATAATTTAATATGCAAATTATTATAAATGCATCACTTGCAAAGTAATTTTCCATAACTGACAACTGCACAAAACTTAAACTGATTTTAAACAGCGCAAAACAACCGCAACAACAAGAGGCAGCATTAAAATGAACAAACACACACGAATACACAACAAATCAACAAACAAACAAACAATTGAATAAAATAAAACAATTCACATTTAAGTTGTATATTTTATGCACTCGTTGAAAATTGTTGTTTAAATAGCCTCGCCAAAAAGTTGACAAACTCAACTCAAACTCGCATACAAAAAGTTATGCATATTGTTTAAACGTGTTGACTTTGTTTAAGTGGCCGTCAGGTCATCTATGTGAAAGTGCATTTTAAATAGTTAATTAGTATAAATTGTTTTTAAAGTAGCTGCACAGCTTAATTTTTTATAATTTTTGTTTAAGTGGATTCTATGTTTGTTTAAAACAAAAATATAAGAATTATTTGCTTTAAATATGTTGAAAATTTGGTGAAGTTTTTTAAATTTTACTTGAAGAATTTTATATAAACTTTTGAATTTGCGTACTTTGAATGGTTCATAGAGAAATGCTATATATTGAGCAAAAGTCTTGCTTCAACTGTAGTCCCTCAAGCTAACAAAGTTAGTTCAGCACTCGGTTAATCTACATTTTATGACATGATCTTTTGTCTAGATACTAGCAATGAAAACAGAAAAAATGGGTCAATTTAAATGGCTTGCAGTGCGGTTAACTTCTGTTTTTGCCACAACCCTCAAATTGTTGCTTGGCACTGAACTGTTCTGTTTTTTTTTGTTTTGTTCATATTGTTTGCCTACAACTTTGGCATTGTTTATGTGTGCCAGTTCACGCCCACATTGCCCACGCGCGCCCACTTGGCACACTGTGGACGATGCCTGTATATACTTTAGCATCTTTTATTTTGCTTTTGCTTTTGTTTTTTGTTAAATGCTGCATGTGTTTGCGCTTTAATTGAATATAAATGTAAATTAATGATGCAAAAATAATTTTTGCTTCGAGGCTTTGCCCCGTTTTGTGTGTTGTTTATTTGTTTGTTTTCTGGAAAAGTAGCCCAAGTTGTTGTTCCTGTTGCTCTTCCTGTTGCTGCTGGTGCTGCTGCTGTTGTTGTTGTTGTTTGTAAACATTTTCATTATGCGGCATTGTTGGCAATGCTTTCAGATTTTCATTGGCAGTTAGCAGTTATGTAATTAATTTGCATTTAACTAAAAAATGGATAAATGGTGTGACAAAAAGCATTGCATACTTTTAGGCAGGGGATAGAGGAAGGCGTATTTGAATTGAACTTAACTACAGTAGTTAGTCGGTCGTTGGTTGTACAGCAGATTGAACAAACAAGATTTACAATTAAGTACTTATGCATGTCATGGCTTTCATATATATTGCTTATAGAATATAGTATATATATTACTATATATGTATGTATGTATGTATATGGTATGTATGTAGTTGCTTAGCTTTGCGGTTTTAGTATATTACAAAATGATTTAGCTGTAACTTAAACCTGTTTTTTCAGTGATTTGTGTCGAGTGTCAAACAAATGATGTTCACTTTTCTTGAGAGTCTGTGTGTATGTTTGGTATCAAAAAATGACTGTTGTTGTTGTTGCTGATGATGATGATGTCTTAAACTGGCTGAAAGCGAACGCAGATGGTCTTACAGTTTGACAGTTTGAGGTTAGGTTAAAAGTTAGGAATTTTTGGGTTTGATTGAGGTTGAAACTTAGTTTTAAGTTGAGGTTTGCCTGCATCAAGAATCATTATGTTTTAAGTAAAGTACTATGTTTCAACCAGTTTACCATTTTGTTTGTTGCTGTTGTTGTTGTTGTTGTGTTTCTATGATCGTATGTCTTAATACAGTATTATCTATTATGCTTTACTTTAGTTTACGCTTTACTCTTTACTCTTAGTTACTTTATGTGGCTGTTGTCATTTTGTTGAGCTACTAGTTTTCTTACATTACATATTTTGTGGGGTTTTTCTGCTTTAATTTAATTTTTCTTTTGGGGGCACACGCGCATATCTATGTATTTGTTGTATATATATATATATATAAATACCTATGTATGAGTACATTTCATGCAGGATTTATACACAAACATTGATGCTTTAGTTTTGTTTTGATTTCTAAACGCTATGATGTATGTATGTTTATGTATGCTGGTATGATTTTTGTTTATTTGTTTGATTGATTCATGTATGGTATGTATGTTCTTCTTCTTCATTTCGTTCCACTATCATTTCCATTTCCGTTTCCGCTTCCACTTTCATTTTATATTCCCTTTTTGCTACTATGGCTAACGACAATGCTACTACTATTATTATTTTGGTTTCATTCCTTTTTGTTTTTATTCTACTAACGACACATTTAAATATTTGCAACTGCTCTACTTTAAAATAGTATTTCTTGTGTTTTTTTTCTGTTTGTTTTAAATTTAATTGCTATCATATGCCATTTTGTCACATTCCTTCACATTCCCTCACATTCGCAGAGCCAATAGGCTATCCCAACCAAAAAAGTATGCTACACTTTTCACTCGATCGCAAAACTATTTGCTATAGTACTATTTTCTTGTCTTTTTATTATTCTTATTACTCTTGTTTATATTTAACCTAGTTGCTTCTTTTCATTATGCCTTCGTTTTGTTTTTTTTTTTGTTTTTGTTTTTTATTTTGATAGCTATGCATTTGCTTTTTATTGCTTTTACTTTTACGTTTATGTTAAGTTCCATCCATATATATATATAGATTTAGTTCTTTATAGGCTCTTGCTCGGGAGTTTTACTTTTTCTCTTTTTCTCAGGGTTTTTGTTACGTTTCTTTTCATTGAAAAAATTAAGGTACACACTAAAAATAGTTAGGTTTTCCGTTCTCTCGCTTTAGGTAGGTTCTGTGTTTTTCTTACTTTTTTTTTAGTTTTTTTTTTTGTGTTTTTTGTTTTATAGTTTCATCTTGTTTCAAAAATAAAATTGAAATTTTCAATAAAGGGGCCTTAATGACATAGTATCCTACTAACATGCTACGCTATGTATGTGTGTGTATAGTGTATATGTGTGTGTGTGTGTGTTAGCCTTTGTGCTTCTTTAACAGTTGGTACCTGATGCTGCTGCTGCTTGTTTTAAGAGTAGCTTTGAGCTATAGACATAAGGACTTCTTGTTAGGATATTAACAAGCTTCTAGCAATATATGTATAAAGTTGCAGTAAACGAGCTAATTGGGTCAGTTTTAAAAACTTATTAGTTGCCTTAGAACAAAGCTCAAACTCAGCAAGAACGAAAGAAAGAAAGAGAGAAATGGCCAAGAACTCAGAGGCAAAATGAAGCTATTATGTCAGACACAAGAGCTAAAGGCTAAAGCCAACAACGAGAGATAACAAAAAGCTAAACAAGTATAATTTAATTGCTTTAGTTTGCGTGTTTATACAGACAAAGAGTTTTAATACCAAAAAAAAAAAAACTTTTTAATTTGCTGCTACAGATATGAAATGAGCTAAAAAAAAGTTTTAATTGATTGAAATGAATTTCAATAAATTAAATATACACAAATTGATGAATTGTTGACACAATCGGTTAAATTAGTTTTGTTTTTATCAATTAAAATATACCAAAAATTTTATTAATAATAATGGAATAATGCAAATTGATGGATTGTGATGCATCAATTAATCTTTTGATAGATTTTAATAAACAAATGCTGTTAATTGAGAAATATTATTACAGGAATCGGAAAGCTGTTGCAGTTAGATGTTATTATGTTCTGCATATACAATTGTTTAAAATATTTTTATATAAAATATTTAAGATGCTGTTTTCCAGCACTTTACACTTCACTCTGCCAGGCTCAAAAGTTATATTGCCTCAAGAAGTTGAGTAGCTGCTGCTGAATGGCTTCAGCAAAGCCGCTCGCTTAACATAACTTCATTTAAAAGTTGTAGAATTTTGTAGAGTTCTGTCTCACACTCTCTCTTTCTCTTTTTTTTAGTATTCTGCGCAAATCCGCAAGCAAATCTCCTTTTTATTTCCACCGCACAAACGCTAAAATGTTTGCTAAATGTTTGCCAGAATGTGTCTGTGTGTGTGTGTGTGTATTATATGTATGTAGTTTCCTTTTACTTTTTGTTTAGCTTGAGTTTTATACATTGTTTTTTTGTTTTTTATATGTTTATGTAGTTTTTTAAACTATTTCTGACTTTTTGTCGTAGCTATCGCAAGTACATTTTCCAAAACCGTTTTTGTTTGCATTTAATTAAATTATATAGTATAATACTATCTTTCTTTTTATAGCCGAGTGTGTATAGTCTACTTTGTTGTTAGTTGTTGTGCAGTCTATGTATTCTTTCTATAACAAAAACTCAAATACTCAATCGTTAATACTGAAACAAAAAGTGGCGCTTTTTGAGTGACTGTAATTATGTGCGGCCTAGATTGTATTCCTCTTTGACCAGAAGTTTAATTAAAACGCCAGACAACCAAAAAAAAAAAGAAAGAAAGGTAGAAAACAACAGATAAAACTGCCAGGTTGCTATGACACTGCGAAAAAGGGAGAAAAACCAAAAAAAGTTTAAAGCAAACTATGAAAACCTTTTGCTTGTTGCTCGCTTTGCCGCTTTCATTTCATTTTCTTTAGATTTGCGAGTGTGAGTGTTTTTTTTTTTTTTTGGTTTTTCCTAATTAGACACACTCATTGTGTTCGTCATTGGCGCTCAGTTTTGCCTTTACTGGGTCAAAGCTTTGTGGCATGATTGCGGCTAAAAGGCAAAGGGAAAACGGTGGAGTTGTGTTTTGGGTAGAGAGGGGTTTGACTAAGTGGGTGGCGACACAAAGTGCCTTACTCGACGCCCATTAAAAAGTTGCTCGTCAAGTGGCACAAAATAAAATAAACTAACTGAAAAAAAAAAAAAAATAATAAAACTAAGAAAAACATAAAATTCAAAAAACACGTTGGCCCATATTTAACAGGCACGCCCCCAAGGCGCAGTACTCGAGTTCTCTGCACAACAAACTTTCCTTTGCGTTTTTACTGATTTTAATTTCTAACAGGGCTAAATTTGTTGCGTTTTTTTTTTTTTTTTGAGGTGTTTTGTATCTATATATTTTTGTATGAGTGTGTGTGTGTGTGTGTAAATAGTTTTATAATTTGCGGCAAACTTTTGTAGCAGTTTGTTACATTAAATATGGGATTTGTGTTGTGTTTTTTTTTGTTTTGATTGTTTCAACTTTGCATTTGCCAACTTGTCACTAATCCATAGTTAATGCCAGTTAACAGCAGTTAGCCTAAAAATATATACTATATGCGATTTGTATAGATATACATATATATGTAAGTATCTTTTCATATCGCTGTTGGTATAAAAATTGTTTTTCTTTTTTTGGGGTTTTTATTTTAACGCTTTACGCTTGCTTTATTTACTTTTTACTTTTAATCATACTATTATTTTTAATTATATATATTAATATATATATATATTATTTTGCATTTTTTGTTTTGTTTTGCCATTGTATAAAATACTCACATTCACATTTACAACTACGAACCACGTAACTACTTATAGATGTATTGTATTGTATATATAGACTTTATAGTAATAGTTATGTATATATATATATATATTTTTATTTATATTTATATGTATGTATGTATATCGTAATCGTATTTATGCATGTATATGGTATATTTTTACTACTGACGGCCCTCAACACGTCTGGCTAGGAGTCATATCAATGTATTTTTTGTATATACCTATCAATCCTATGCCCATTTTCAAATACCTAATCACACACCCTGTATAATGCTTAGCTTCTCTCACATGCGAACAATATTCGACCAAAAACCGAGTTTTTTTTTTGCCTGCAATTAACGCATCAGTCGCCTTACGATTGCCTTATCAAGTAGAAAGTATTTACAACTTAGTTAACTAGTTATACATATAGCTAAAGATAAATTTATAGTTAGTTAGTTAAATAGTTAGGGAGATTTATCAAAGTAGTTGAAACGAGTTAGAAAATGCAACACTTTAAGTGTAAATGGAGAGAGTATTATTTCGTGTGTGTTTTAGTTCTGAATAGTAACTGAATAGTAATTAATATAAACCTAGTAGAAGTAATAGTTATAAATAATTGTCAGTTAAAGCGAGTATTTATAGCGAAAAATCAACAAAAAATATACAGTTTTGAGCTAGGTTTTGGGGCAGATTTAAGTGTTATATAGCCGATAGTTTCGATATATGTTTCACAACACGTCGCCCGCCCACCTAGTCATAGTTATAATCGATAATCGATAATTAATAGTTATAGTTTTAAACGCAAACCGTTACGTTATGGCATACTAGCAAAGTTCTTAGCTGGCCTTCGGGTTGTGTTTCTGTTTTATTTTTATCTTTCTCAATTGAAAACTAGTGGGATAAAAAACATAGTCAAGTTGCAAGTCTTTCCAAACATTAACTAAATAACTAAATGTTAGTTCTTTGTTTGCTCTTTTTTTTGTTGGTTTATTTTATGTATGGACGTATATCATTTTATATGATGTAATTTATAAAGTTTTCTTGTGTTTTCTTTACGCACCGAACTTAGTTCCTTTTGTGTTTTTCTGTTTTTACGCACTACAAGAGACTAAACTTAACTGGGATTCGAGTATGCTTTATGTTTATGATCTATATGTATATGTATGTGTATATATTTTTATATATGTTTATGTGGTTTTAGTTTAATGCCATATTCAACTAACTGTTTGCCTTTGCTCAAGTGATTTAATGAATTTCTTCAATTACGATTGTGTCTTGCAATGCCCAACAAAAATCATCAGACGTTCAAGCTTTACATGAGTCCAACCCTATATATAGCTATATATATAGTATAGATAATATGCATATACTATAGACTATAATAAAACTATGTATGTAGAAGGAATGACTGTACTAGTATTTAGTTCTCTATACGTACTCGTACTTCGTAGCTGTCTATATTACTCGTTTATAGTATATATATATATATATATATTTGCATTATTTTTTTTATTATTATTAATTGTATATCATTTAACGACAACAACAACTAATTATTGCTTTTCGGTTTTTTAAAATGCGGTACGCGATTATTTTTTATTTTTTTTTTGTTTTTTTTTTCAGTTTTCTGTTTTACTTAAAATACGTTAGAAAAAAATCATTAATAATTTACTAAATACTAGAACAAAAACAACAAAATTTGTGTGCGAGACTTGGCATAAATAAACAGAGGGGGGTTTACAGCAGGAGAGAGAGGGGGGTTGGCGTGGTGGTTTGTCTAGCTTATTATGAATAATTAATAGTACTTTTATAGTTGTTTTTTTCTTTTTTTTTTTGCATTTTGCATTTTGTTTCTTCTTTTTTTGCTGCATTTGTTGTCGTCTGTCTATTTTGTATTGTAGTAGGATTAAGAGCTGTCATTTATAGTTAAAGAGTTGTAGTTGCCTTTTTACTGTTTTGTTTAGGTTTAGGTTTATATATATATAGTGTATATAGTGTATTTAGACGGTGGTGCCTGTGCTGCTGCTGCTGCTGCCATGCTCTGCTCTGCCATTGTATGTACCAGCTCCTCACGTCCTTAGCATTAGGAGCAGCCACCAGGATGAGGCGCCCAGCCACAGCAGACAGCTGGATAACTGTCCACAATTATTTCTAGTGACACCGCCACTCACACTATGGCCATCTGTCGCCGAGCTGCGACTACTCCTAGCCGCTCCCTCGATAATATTGTTGTTGTCCAGCTCATGCAGCACCGGCAATTCGCTGAGATCCGCCGACGGCGAGGAGCGCTCCGTAATAGGAGCATAGAGACGCTTGGGCTTGCAGCGTTTGTGTTTCTTATACGTCTTGGTTACATTTATGCTGTAGCCCTCAAGAAACTCAGAGCCCTGCAGATGAAAAAAAAAACGAAAGGAAATGGATAAACATTAGCGTTACGTTGGCTTCTCTAATAAATTACAGCATTAATTAAATACAGCAGAAAGAGCGAGAGGAAATTAAAAAGCTTATTTATGCGTTTGATATTGTAATAGCACAGCTAAGAGACGGTTAGCTTTTTTCTATATTTTCTAGTAGCAGAAAAATCTTGTAATAACTTGGCTTGAGATAAGCGATGATCTTTAGTATTTAGTATTCTTTAATTAGTGTTCTTTTAAATTTGTAATTACATTCAAGAAATCTATAATTTTATATATGTTAATCCCTGAAACTATTTAATACATTTTGTGTACATATTTCAGAGCTCTTACCGCCTGGGCTGAGCGATGTTTATGAACAACTTATAATTCATTCTTGGCAGAATCAAAATATTTTTGTATTTAATCTGACAGAAAACTAATCGTTAGGTCAGCTAATCATATAGCTTATTTATGATATATAAAGCTATTAACAAATTTGAATATAATTATAGCTACTAAATTGTATCTATAAATTCCAGTAATTTCCTAAATATCTATCTTTCAATTAATTGCAACCTTAGCTATATAACGAACAAATGAGTTTTACAAAACCTATCATTATTTTAAAATTATATTCTCAATAGTCTTGTCTAACTTATACTTATTGCTTATGCTAAGTTAAGAGAATATTCCTACTGGAAATATTCAATTAAAATACAGACGATTTCAAATTAAGTTATCCAACATTCTCTATGGCATACGATTGTTGCAGTGATTAAATAAACTTTATGTTGTCTATAGTCTGTAGGATATAGCTACCATACAAACACACACTTTTTCGAAAGGCGCAAATCCTACAACACCTACATAAATTCCGAGCACAATAACTAAACAATGAAGCCATCAGATTCCCCAGTTTGTGTTACTCTTCAGCTCTCGGGAAAATTTTGCGTTTTAATTACGCTGCATAAATTTGTGTTTATAAATAGGCAATGGCAACTGTGGGGAACTGTGTGTGGACTGGCACTGGACTGTGGCTACAGCTCCTGGCTGTGGTGCCTGGAGAGCTCGGAGCTGGAGAGTTTTTCGGAGGGGTTTTGTTGGGGAGTTTTGGGTTCGGTTTCGCCATCTTTCCGGGCTGCGGTCAAATATTTTATGGCAGTCCAAAAAATCTAAATCTAGTCTGAATGTCTGCATTTGTGTGGGTGAGGAGGTGAGGGGGAGTGGCATTGGGCGTGAGCGACTTCATAACGAGTGTTTACTAATAATATTATGCAAATCGTGCAACGGGGCCAACGTTAAAATCAGGAATCAGGGAAGCAATGGTTCGTTTGTTTGCTGTTGTTGTCACTCTGGATGTTGTTGTTGTTGTTGGCTGTTGAATTTTTGAAAAGGCATTTTGTAAAGCATTTTATGCCACCTTTATGCACTCATACCAATCAGTAAAATATATATACGTACGTATATATATGCTTGACAGACATTTGCAGGTGTGTTTGAACAGTTTACATGCTGCGGTGTTTGAGGTTGTTTTTGTGTTGTCTTGCCACTAACAGCAACAGCAGCAGACATTATAATTGAAAAGGAATGCATGGGATGTGCGTTACAATACAAAACTATAAAATGTACACTTTATGTGTTTTATTTATGCACAACAATTTTAAAGCCTTAATTGGCCTAGCCAGTGCTTAAAGTCTGACTTATCCTATGCTATAGATATTGTTCCTTTTTGCTGGATTCGCTCTGGCTATGCTATGCTAATTAGCTGCTGCCCATTTGCTAGCAGCTTTTTGATATGCCAGGCGTTTGCCAAGTATGCTACACCTTTAAATTCTCCCTGTTTTTATGCTAATTAGTGTTGCCAGGCAATGACAAAATGTTTGGTTTTTTTCCACCCTCAACCCCCCCACAAAATATTTTTGTTGGTTTTTTGTTTTAGGTTTTTAGGCAGGTGCAAGTTTGAAATGGGTAATGCCCATAATATATGTAGATTCATCACATGTGTGTGGATTAGAAATGGGTTTGTGTTGCTGAATTGAATTTAGATTCAAGTGATTGCTGTGGCTTCGAAAACCTAATCCACACTTTAATCGCTGGCTTATAGCAGTTGACCCCTTTTCAAACTAAGCAGATCAATGTGCTTTTTGCGAAATATGTTTACTTAAGGGTTTAGAGTAAAATTTACACTAAAAACTATTTGTTTTTGAGTTGTAAATTGAATTTCTTTAGCTTGCCTTTAATTTCTATGCTTATCAGTAGTTTTGTGTGCCATTTGTGCACTTTGCCACTAGATAGGATTTCCAGCCCAACGGCTTTTCATAATCGCCGCATTAAACTAATCAGCCATCTTATTTGGCACGTCTTTTGCGTTATTTTAGTTTTCCTGCTTTTTGTTAAGTTAGTTGTTTTTTTTTTTTGTTGGATTCTCCTGCTGCTTTGTATAGTTTTACGGTAGATTGAACGGCATTTACCTTTCAATCAGCAGCTGCTACACATGTTTGCCTTTGCAAAAAGATAAAGATAAAAAAAAAAATAGGGAAAAAACTATTTTGTCGCTTGGTTAAACGCTTTTTTTTTTGTGCTTCTATACTTTTTTCTCTATCGTTTTTATACCCTCTGAGGGGTATATTGGGTTTGTCAGAAGTATGTAACAGGCAGAAGGAGGCGTTTCCGACCCCATAAAGTATATATATTCTTGATCAGCATCAACAGCCGAGTCGATAAAGCCATGTCCGTCTGTCCGTCCGTCCGTCTGTCCGTCTGGCCGTCTGTCCGTCTGTCCGTATGAACAAACAGATCTCAGAGACGGTAAGAGCTACAATATCCGTTTTAGTCAGTATCGACCACATATTTAGTCAGTCAATACAAGTTTGTTTCCTTTTTTTGATGCCACGCCCCATTCGCCCACAATAAGCGTAAAACCAGACATACCTCGGAAAAAATTCAGGTTTTCTGCGAATTTCTCGGTAACTACGGCACCTAGGGACACCAATTTTGGCATGCAGGTTGCTAGATGCAATATAAAGACAATGCCATCAAAATTTTTTGGATGCCACGCCCCCTTCGCCCACCAAAAGCACAATTGCGTTGTAACTTTGCATGCCGTGACATGACACTTATTTCTTAACATAACGTTTTGTAACTTAGAATATATTTGAAGACAAACAATATAAAACGATTGTGAAATTTTCATCAAAATCGGACTATAATTAAAAAAGTTTCTTAAACAACGAAAATCGATACTTTCAAGCAAGGCATAACCACGTGCATTGCACTGAGCTGTGCACACAAGCAACGAAAACGAAAAACGTGCGAGCGAGATAGACATACAAATATGTGTGCATGTTAAGTTCTTGCAGCAGCTACTCCAATTGGAACCCATATAATTGGAAACGAAGCTCAGAGGGTATTATACGGTCGGCATGCCCGACTGACAGTTTCTTTCTTGTTTTGTATTTTATTTGATGCACTCTCTGGCTGCTAATTTGGACGCTGCGAGGGTTTATAAATTCAATGGGCCTGTCAGAAGAGAAGCCATCAGATGCCTTTGGGGCGGCAACCTCAATGAATTATTGACTTGGCGTATGAAAAAAAAAAAACCCAGTGGAAGAAGAAAGTAAATAGGGACGAGAGTCGGGAGTTGGAGTTTTATTTTTTTTTTTGGGGGTGGGTTTGGCAGCAAAATGGCCAACAACATTTAACGCAACAGCACGGAAAATCGATGACAATTCAAGCGTTGATAATTTTACTTGCCACCAAACCAGTCAGCCAACCGATGGCATAAAAATGGCAACAATTTCCAACTTAAGCAATTTCCTACAATTTTCCAGCGACTAGAAGCATGCTCACATGGGAGCATTCACTCAGTCAGTCAGTGAGTTAGTCAGTCAGCCATTCAGCCATTCAGCCGTTCAGACAGACGAATGGCTTAAACTTTAAACCATTGGACGTGAATTAGTGTGGCTGACTGTTAAGGCAGCTGGTTGGCTAGTGACTTGGTTTCAGTGTGTGACCCATTAGAATGATCGTTGTCGAAGTTGTACGTGCTCCGGCTGATATATGTGACCCGAATGGGTCTACACTCTCTCTCTTTATATAGAGGTTTCTGGGCCTCGTCTGGTCTGTGTAAGTGGCGCTAACAAACTCGAATGTTGGCCAGCTACATAGAGTCTCGGCCAAAGCAGCCACCAACTGCAATTGATTGCACTTTATAACGTGCGGTTTCCGGTAGACATTACCCGCTTTGCTGCAGCCACATTATCCGGGCTCTTAGAGCGCAAGCGAGGAAGAGTAAGAGAGGGGTAGTGTTCGGTAACTGCTGGGCTGCGATGCCCCTAATGTCTTTTTTGCCCCCCCCCCCACCCCTTTCCCCCATACTCCGACACAATGAATAAATGAGCACTTGTCTAGAATCTCCACTCTGTCTAACTCTTTCTCTCTATCTCTGTCTCTCTCCATATCCGTGGAGTGGCGCGTCCCAATCCAAAATGGCAGCAAGAAAAATTATCCCAGATATTGTCTAGCAATTTAGCTGATTAAGCTGATGGATGTAAAGCAGCGCCAGCTATGCCAGGCAAGCAGCGAAATGTTGCCAGCGATTAGAGACTAGATAAAATACATAGAGACGACAAGAAAAGGGTTAATGCGATTTCAACTGTGACAGCAGCTTGCAATGGTCATCCCTTTTACTTAGTTACATTTAACCTGTCTCTGGCCATACTAAATCTGACATGCAGTTTGTAACATTTCCTTTTGACTTAAGCAGATTAGATAGTACAGACGAATGCTGCGCGTTTTAAATTCAGTTTACGTGGATTTAAAGCAAATAGTGGATTATATGGGAACATTTATCAGCAAAAAGCAGATATAAAATACGATTCTTGTTAGGATATAAAATTTTTTGAATTTGGTTTGATAGCTACTAAACGCTTTTCACTTAAAATTAACTTATTTCATTAGTAAAATAATGTTAAAAATTTTATATATGTTACGATTTATATTTAACACCATTTAAGTGAGTAAAATAAAGTTTCTTATTTGTATATCTAGCGCTACCTATGATGAATATAACTCAACTACATTTCTATATTTATTATAATATTAAGAATGTTTAGCTTAATTTTTACCAAACATATATCTCTTTGAATACTTTTGTAAATATAATAACTATATTTTTTTCAGAGTTTTAAGTATCAGTCATTTATTTTAGGCCCCTGTTAACGATTTAGATCACTAATAAATAGATATTTAAACAATAAATTAATTTACATTATTGTCAAGATCTAATATAAAAGTAAGTCATGAGCTAAGACTGTCATATGGGCATTTCCGCGAAAAGGTCAACCAAGAGTCCAAAAAAAAATTTCATTTCTTCTGTAATATAGAGTTTTTTTAGTCGTTTGCAGCTCATGGACAACTCTTTTTGTATTTTTTCTTTATCTTCTTAGCTTAAATACTAATGTAATGACTATAACTGTATATATAACTGCAAACAAAACTGCAGTTTGAACAATGTCGCGTGAGTGACGTCGCGTGAGTGACCTAGAAGAATCCTTCGCAAAAAAAGGACAGACCAAATATTGAAAAATCATAAGTCTAATAATAAAGCTTGATATTTCTTATTTATGTCAAAAATATTTAAAGTTTAAAATTTTCACACAATTCGCAGAGTTTGCCGATTATTAGCAATGATGTCTAAAGTCATGTATATTTGAAGTCGCGTGAGTGACCGCTCTTTTGTGGCTTTTATCTCAAAAGATAAAAACTGGAGGCTCTCAATTTTTTTACCTATTATAGTAGTCTCAAAATACTACAAAAAATTATTAGTGGTGAATTGTAAAAAATTTAATAGTGTTTGATATATTTAACATTTAAAATTTTATTTTGCTTACGAAAGTCGTGTAAGTGACCGCGGAAATGCCCATATACATATGTAATATAATTTTTTTACAAAAGCCATATATAAACCTATTAAAATATGCTATAATCATATGTAGAATTAAGAAACTCAGCTGTTCTCCTCGTGTCTTTCCAAAATTTATAGCTTTAAATATCTGAAATATCTGATTTTTTTTCCTTTTTTGTGTTACTTTATTAACTAGAAAATAAGACTTGTTATGGCAAACTAATTGTCATAGCATAGGGAAACAAAGCTTCGATTTAAAAATAATCTGCAACTGATTGCCATTTGTTTCGCCTTTCTTTCTACTTCTCACTCTCTTACTGCCTCTGTGCATGTCCCTTTGTGTCTCGTTATTTTTGACTTTCACTTTGGGGGGATGGCAGATGAGGTAGAGTTATCGTGAGCATAAATCGAAGTTGCTTACTCACCGGCACCACATGATTCTTGGCTCCCCAGCAGATGGGCTTAAAGCTGCCTTTGCGTGTGGCCTCTTGAAATTCGCCAAATTGATTTTCCCAATCGTAGGATATCAGACGTGCCTCCAGAGTCATGCCAGCCAATTCGGGCGGTGATGAAATCAGCACGGGATTTGAGTCGCTGCAAAGAACAAGAAGTAAAAAGAAGAAAATGAGAGTGAGAGAGTCAAAATAACATTATTAACTTTATTATTATTGTCAACTTTGATTAGGACTTAAAATTTATTACAGCCCCAAAAGGCGCTTTGCCAGCAGATTTTCAAGTTCTTTGGAAAATGTAGGAAGGGTGGGTTGTTCAGTAAGTTGGTAAGTCGGCGTAGATTTACGCCGCGATTTCGATAGAAGAGAGGAGAAAGGGAGAGACAGTCAAGAGACAAGACCAGCCACGAAAAACTTGAGCTAATTAATCTTTTAGATTTTCATTTGTGACGCGTCAAATACGTTACTTTTTGGTATGCCAAGGGTGACGCGACCAAACGAAATAAAAACCACACCGCACACCGCACACGAATGAGCCAGAAAGAAGAAGAAGACAACAGAGAAGGGCAGACAAAGGACCAGGAGCAGCAGCAGCAGCAGCAACAAGAACCAGGACGAGTAGAGCAGTCAAAAAACCCAACAAATGGGCCAAAAGTGTAAAACCTCAAAGCAGTTGGCTGACTGTGGCAATCAGTGGCGTTGTGGGAATAACTTTAGAAAAAAAGGGGGTTAACTCGCAAAACTGCGGTTTCAAATGTTTGCAGAAGGTGCTATGACTAATGAGTTGACTTTGCAAATCATTTTCCTCTTTTTCGTGTTTGTGTAGGGAATTAGGTTGTATTCGTTCCTTATTTCAACTCTAACAACCCCCTTAAATGAAAATGATTGTGGACTTAATCTATTTGTTTAGACTTTTTACTTTACTTTTCCTGTTTTTGATAAATTAATAATTTATCCTGCTTAACTTCTGTATTTATCAAGCTTAGAGTTTTAGTTTTGTAATATTTCATTCTGCTTTTAACAATATCGAATCGTTGATATTTACCAAGTGCTTATATTTTCTTATTACTATTTTTATGGAGAAGTTATTACTCTGCTACTTAAGCCCTTTGGGCTAAGATATTTTAACTATCATTAGTTATTTCTACTAGCTATTATAAAATTATTCGCTACTCGTTACAATTCTTTCATAATTCTCTTTATTATAAACTCGTTACTCGCTATACTTTTCACGTTCTTTTGACTTATCATTTAAAATCTAGTATTTTATTCCAATTGCTTTATAATAATAAAGTTAAGTTTAGCGCATACTCGTTACTCGCTATATTTTAATCGCTATTTTAAGGTTACTCGCTACTTTTGTCTGATCTAATGCAATACTTGACTGCTACGCCTCTGCTATGCTTCGCGCAATATAAATTCCTTATACATTCATTTCATTTCACTCATTCATTCGTTCATTCATTCATTCATTTCGCTTCGTTTTGTTTCGTTAGCGCGTTCTATGATTGCCTTCCAGCCTCCAGAAACTGCAGTTCTCTCCACCCCCTTTGGACTTGGTTGTCCGTCTCGGTCGCCCACTTACAATTAGGCTAATTAATTTTGTTCTTTGCCAGGCATTACGAAAAATGTTGCTTTAATTTTCTAGCACACCCACACACATATTACAGAATACAGTGGAGCATCACTGGCAAACGCACATTTTCTTTGTTGTTTCCTGTTTCCTGTTTTGACTTTCTCTCCTTCTCTGTGGCTCTGTGTGTGGTAGAATCCTTTGCAAGCCGCAAACAAATCTCTTTTAATTAATTTATGATTCCACTCAATCCGCATCGAGGGTTGTCTGATATCGCAGGGTGGTCCCAACGTGTTGGCTTTCGTTTGTGTTCGGTTTGGGATTGGGCTTGATGTTGGGGTTGTCTAAGGGTTGGGGTAAGTGCCTGCTTGTACTGTTGTTATTGTTGTTGTTGATGCTGTTGCTGCTGCTGCTGCTGCATCGAATGAGAGCCGCAACAATTTGCGGTTGGCAACACGAAAAATATTAATGTCTGCGGATTGATTGCAACCCTCGCTTGCCGCATCACCACCCACAAATCTAAAAACTGGCCACTTGTGTGAGCCCGAGTCCCCTCAGTTGTGTGTCCGGTCCATTGTACACCGTACGGTGTAGTAATAATAATAATAATATATATAAAATAAAATATTGCATTCATTCCATATTTGTCCATATGTCCAACTGCTGTCTGTGTCCTGTGTTCGGTGTGCCGTGTCCTGCTTCCTGTACCTTCTGCATGCTTGTATCTTTTGACATGAATCTCTCTGCCTGCCCTCGCACTGTTTGCGGTTTATTGAGCGAACCGTTGCTCGACGCGTTGCTAATATATCCGGGCACCGCGTGACCGTAACCATAAGCGTAACCCCAACCTAGACCCTCCCCCGCAACCTCTTCCTTCCTGCATTCTGCATTCGTACAATGCCATAATAAATATAAATGCACTGGAAACGCATACGGCAGCAGCAGCAGCTGTTGCTAATGTTAAAAGGCAAACTGTACAGCATAATCTATACTGTGATCCTGCTGCTCTCTGCTTCTGTTCCGGGTCCGCCCGCATCATCAATCGCTCAATGGTTTAGTCTTATCGCTGTTGACTTCATTGGCACTCAGTATAATTAAAATTATGAGCAGCAGTAGCAGTGGCAGTGACTCTACTTTGGTTTTGGCATTGTTGATTATAAAATCCAATGGCTGCACATGTCCGCAGAGTCCAAAAGCTCACAAAATTCTGTTTTTGGCCGTGGCAAGGGATTGGCAGTTGGCCTCTAGGGCAATAAGGTCTAAGCCGCATTGCAAAAGGGTGCAACTCTCAGCACTCTCAGCAACCTGCAATTGCAATTGTAACTGTGCAACTGCAACTGTGCAACTGTGCAACTGGCAACTGCAATGCGCTATCGAATGGGTTTATTTATGTAGCGTTATGGAGGGAGGCAGCGATTCTCCTACTCTGCGTGTGTGTCTCACTGTTTCTATATGTGTGCGTGGGTGAAATTCAATTTTGAACTGCCATTGCAATTGCAATTGGCAGCAACGGTCAGAAGCAGCTAAAAGCAATGGCCATGTTGATGACAAATGAAAACTAAAATTGCACAAATAGGCAACTGCTATTGGCCAAACAGAACGAGTGATTAAAGTGCGGCATCTCGCTCACTTCTCCTCTCTCTCTCTCTCTCTCTCTGTCTCTCTAGTTTGAAACGATTTTAAGCAGTTAAGACAACAGCCATGCATGGATAATGCAGTAATAATTGAAAAACACGAACTGGTTGCATCTACAACTTTGATTTATCTGCTAGTTTGTGTCAATTGAAATTGAGTTTGAAGCACTGATTAGATTTCAAGCAGTGATTCGATTTCCTAATCAAGTGAAGAGCTACTTAAACCAGACAAAGCTTAGTTAAAAAGCAGTCATTTAAGGTTTGAGATAGTTATAGTTAAATGGATTTTTGAATTTTAAAATAATTATCATAGCATCAAACTGCTTCACAGCGTGCCACAACAGACTCTCATGCTGTGCAGCAATTTAGTAGATGCAAAACTAAACTGCATAACTGTGACACTGTCAGACCTACCATTAACCTCTGATATAATCTTAATTAAATACTCAGAAATATATGCTTAAATTCCAATAAATTGGGGCATTTATTTTTAAAAATTCATTAAGCATAATTTCCTTCGTCATTTCCCCCCTACTGAAAATGTTAAGAAGAAACAAATGACCAAAAGACTAAAAATTCCAACCACGTTCTCTTAAGCAATTTGATATCCTTTACCGTACAGATTACAGAAAAAAAAGGAAAAGGAAAAGAAAAAGAAATGAGTGGAGCAGAAGAAAAGCTAAAGGGAAAAACGCATCAATCGATGAAAGTTGGTTTGTATAATGAACGAATAAAAGAAAATGTAAAACGAGAAGTCATAAAGTAATAAAGGATATCAAGCTGGATATCGACGCCAGTAATGAGCTCCTTCAGTGTAGGTAAATGCCGAAAATGGCAAAAAATGGAACGGAACATAAAGAACGATATCTTTATCAGTTAAGGGCCTTAAACAATTAAAAAACAACAACAACAACAACTATATAATGAGGCCAATTTACGCAAGCGGGCGAGTGGAAGAGATATATAAAGAGAGAGCAAGCGAGAAGCAAACAACTTGAATAATTACTTTGATTTTAATGTTGGGTCGGCTATATATTTTTTCAAAGAGAGAAAATAAAATGCACACACATGCTATATATATATATATATATCACATACTGATGAGCATACAATTAAAATTAATTTTCGGTGCGTTGGCAAGTGCGTAAATTGTAAAAACCACTATCACATTATTTGGGGCCGTGGAAAAAAAAAAATGAAGCCACGGCTCAAAATCAGGCAACAAAACCCCAAACGTAAAACGTAAATTAAGCCAATAACTGTAGGGTCGCCCCTCTGCCCCCTTGGCCCTCTCTTGTGTGTTGGGTGGTTGGGCGCTTTGATCAATGAAGCCCAACCGACCAGTAGCTCACTGGTCAGTGCTTGGTTCCTGCCGAAGGACGTGCACTCGGACAGCAAAGAGGCTACTGCATTGTGCTTTATGTCCTTGGCTGTGCGAGCGAGTTCTGGTGGCACGGTGGTGCAGGACGCACGCTAACGACTTCAATGAGTTTTGCATGACGGTGACGTCGACGATGAGCACAACATTGCCTGTCCTCTGTATTGCACCACACACATGCCCTTGTTGTAATGCCCCTGTTGTTATGCTCTTTACTGACCTCTCGCTCGCTTTCCTTCCTGCTCTCGAACAGCCCAATAACTCGTCCATTTGAGCTGCCTGCTCGTTAGCATGTGGGCTGGTCAATTGAGCCACAGTTGAACTGCAAACCATTTTTGGCTATATACAATTTCTCTACTACTACTATTCAATCGACTCTACCCGACTCAACTCGACCTCGTCCGTTTGCCATTTGTGCGTGCTGAATTGCAGCTAGTCGCAAAATCCGTGCGTATCAAATTAAATTGAATCTCGACCATAATAATCAAGTCCTACAAGTCTGCGACGCTTAACCCCTCTCTCGCCCCCCTAAAAAGGTTGTCATGGCAAGTGCCATATAATTACATTAGTACCGGACCTTTATTCGATATTGCCTCGACCTATGCAAACCAATAGCTTATCAATCATGACAAGGCAAAATGTTGTTCAAATTGCACACAAAGGAAACCCTAAGTCACTTTGGAAATTAGTCTATTGCTAAGCCAATTTAGTTGTAGATTAATTGCGATATGCACGCTTAACGATATCAAAGTTTAGAATTTACTACTAGTCTATAGTTGGTTAGTTGAAAATGAATGTCTTCGAACCAGTAATCTGATTTATTTGTTTGCTTATATAATAGATATTTGTAGATATTCTTTTAGTATAGTAACTATATGAAATGCCATCAGCTTAGTAGTAGTTTTTATTTCCATTTCCCGCTATTTCAAAATCGTTATTCATTTAAGTAAAAGCATTTGCTTTCCAGCCACTTTGAATTGATTTAATAAACAGTTTCGACAATCAGTTGATATCTGTCTGGCAACAGTTTTCATTCAAAATTCAAAAATCTTATTGTAATCCTCCGAATTTGAGCACAGTCTATTGTGGTGTTGTCTAGTTTTTGTCATTGTTTAATTAAACTTGAAGCGCACAAGCGGTTTTTGTGGTCCATCTAGCAATCCAGACGGACAGACCAGGACAGACCCCAATTTTAGAGAGCTCCATAGTGTAGTACCTTTCATATTGTATTGTAGTTGCAAAAACAACCATGGCAATTTCATTATTATCATGGCTTGTTATTGTTGTTGTTGGGTTTTCATTATGAATTTTAATCCTCATATCGCATTCGCACTTACGGTTCAGGCCCAAAAGGCTGGCTCTGGTAACCGCCTGAGCCGCACCGAACTGAACCGAACCAAACCATTAAGCGATACAAAATTGCAGTAGCCATAATAACTGACCAGCAGCAACTGCAACTACAGCAACAGCAACAACATTGCCATTGTATAAAGCAAACAACAACAACAACAGCAACTTGCAGTTCGAGCCATAACGACAGACAATTGCAAATGACTTTATCAATTCATGTCGATTTTCGGTACACACAGTTCAGTGTGGGTGTGTGTATATAGGGTTGTGACTGTGAACGAGTCAAGTGAACATTGTATGGCCGTGTCAGGACAAAAAGCCAGAGTATATTGCTGGGCTTCACAATCACTTACAACAATAACAACAACAATACCCACACCAACAGCAACAGCAACACAACAACGACAGCAAACAATGACGACAACAACGGACACAACAATAAAGAGTATGAGAGTGCAATGAAGGCGATGATGTTGCTGTGACTGGAACTGTGACTGTCTCTTTCCCTCTTTCTCTCTTCCTCTCTCTGTGTGTTGTAGGGAAATGAAGAGGAAAACCGCTGAAATGTAACCGAGATATATAGTACATCGATTGGGGAGGTCGTCTTGCTTCGCACATAAGATGATCTAATGTGCGAGCACTTAAAAGCCATAAAAAGATCTTGTGGTCAAGTGCTTTTGTATTGGAAGCTTAAGGCCTAATGTGTGGAATAGGGGTTAAGAGCATTCTAGGCATAAGTGCATTGGCTAATGCAAAAGCAGTGTGTGTGTATACAAATCCTTGCCTTTGGAGTTGGCAACTTCATAAAGTTAAAGTTATTCACTTAAATTTGTGGAATGAATCACTTATCACTTATCCAACATACTGTAGTGAACACTTTTCAAAGGGAAACTCTAGAATATCTACTATTAACCACAAAATTTAACAGCAATTAGTCATTCTTGAACTGTTTGTTAAGCCTTCAGCTTAGTTTCATTTATTTAATATTAACATTTAACCCACGGGTTTAGCCGAAACCAATCAACTCCCTGCTCCTTTGGCCTCCCATTCAGGTGTGCTTTTATCCCCCGTTCATAACTCATTTACTTGGCAATGTTTCCGTTTGTACCTTTCCTCCCGTTGCCTTAATCTATTTATGTCGATTACTTTGATTTGCACAACGGAAAGTCTTGAGGAAGTGGATGGAGAAGCCAAGAAGAAGATGAATCAAATCCAAAGCATAGAAAATTATCTTTGATTTTGACTTGACCGACGCTCTTGTGTCAATAGGAAGTGATTAATAGAGCGTGCCTTTGCCGAGTCGAGTGTACACTGTATACTATATATACTGTGTACAGTCCACCCTCAAATACCTTTTAATTCTCCGGCCATTGCACAGCCAGAGTGCGTATAAAATGAATCTCGTGACTGGCATTCAGGTTTAATTTCGACTAATTTTCAGCGAATGCTTTAATACAATATTTATGCTCTCCCCGAGGTGATTATGCCCGACCGCTTTTGAATTGGCAGTCGTGGCAGAGTCGTAACCGAGTCAAAGCTTTATGCAGGGGTCAAGAGCTGAGTCTGAAGCATCCTGAATGATACTGAACTGGCTGGTGTCTGTTTGCTTAACACTTGGCGTTAATAGAAATCAATATTTTCTAAATAAAATGAATAGCACTGAGGTTGCGGCTTTTGGTTAGTCTTCCATCCATCCATCCATCCGATTGCACTCAGACCATGTCTCGTAATTTATTTTTCCACATTCACAATTAGAACGCAATGCGGAACAGTTCATTTCTCCAATTGTTTGTTGGGCAAATACTTCAAAACCGAGAATACCCAATGAATTCGTCTCACCACTCACTTCCTCTCTCTCTCTCTCTCTCTCATTTCCCTCTCTTTCTCTACTTTCTCATTTCTCTGTCGTCTTGCCAGGCTCTTCAATTGTGCCTCAGTTGGCTGAGACTTCGTTAGGTGATTTGGTTATGCAACAACATCATTAAATCACCAATTACTTCAGTCAACAGAGGAATAAACCAAATTTCCTTATACACAGGACCGAATGTCGAGTGGCGTTAGTGGGTGCATAGTATGCAATGCATACAGAGTGGCAGCACAGTGGGCCAGGTCTACATACACAGTGGATAAATGTATATGCATACTTCTTTTAAAGTCAAAGAACGCTTTTCAGATAAAAAGTAGCACCTAAAAGTATGCTACAATTATTTTTCGCAAAGAAAACACTTGAAGTTTCATTACGCATTTTAAATAGATAAATAATTATTAAGAACCAGTAGAATTTGTAGTGTAATATTTTTAGAAATTAAAATTTTATGTTCAAGTATTTACTGAAATCAATTTGCTCGGATACTGTATAAAACTGCAAATTATTTAATTGAATTTTATAAAAGAAGATTAAATTGGTTAGTATATTAATTGACAATAATAAATACCTATCGCAGCAGCACTTATATTTCCGTTTTGTATTCAATATTACCATTTTATCTTATTTAAGTCTAATGTATAATTTAATACGAAATTTATGCTTTTCAAGATCTGTTAGTCTCAGTTGCTCTATTGAGTTAAATATTCAAAATTATTGTAGTCTTTTAAATAATAATTGATTGACTGTGACTGTCACGCTTTCATTCTTGATTTTTAAAGCTATTGTTTTATGCATTCTCTTTTCGATTTCTTCCACCGAATATTTCGCCTTGACTCTATCGATATTTCGTAGCATTTCTTTTTTTGCTTATTTTGAATGTCAATTTTCATTTAGCTCGTCATTCGATTTTCGCTCCCATTGTATGTGTGTGTGGCAGCCATTGCAAAAGCTTTCGGCTGTATGGCGGACTTAATGTAAATTTCAGCACACACACACGGACACATTCGCATGTGCGTATATATATATATGTATGTGTGTGTGTGAATATATATAGATCTAGTTATATATATATATAATTTGTACAAGTGGTAGGTAGATGATGGTGGTGGGACTTACGTTGCAAGTTGTTCGATACCAAGAGAATGCAACACTGTGGGCAGACTGGGTAGTGAGTGACACGTTGTCAGTTTCTTTTGGCGTGGATAGTAGAGTGTCAGCACGGTGCAGCTTTCTTCCTTCATTGTGAGGCCACCTGTAAGGGAAAAGCAAACAAACGAAATGCATAAGAAAATGCAGCGGAAACAAAAAACAACTCAAAATAAACAAATAAAACACAAATTGAAATAAAAGAAAAGTAAAGTAAAAAAATATATATATATATATATATTGCATGGCTGACAACACACACAAAATGCAAAAATACTCAACGGATCTCTGGCAACAGTCAGGACAATTTCCTGGCTGGCTGGCTGGCTGACTGACTGACTGCCTGGCTGCCTGACTGGCCAGGTAAGTTGTCCCTGTTCAGGACTCGACGCCTCACTGGCTATGAACAAAGGACAAAATTAAGCGGCCGTTGGCAGTTGGCAGTAAAGCAGCAGGCGCCATCATAATAATATTCCGCAAGACGACATTGATGGCAGCAGGCTGAAAGATGTAGAACGCTGCATACAGCAGGCATCCCAACCTTGCCTCATCCTTCAGTCCCATCCTCTAGACTCACCCATCAGTCTCATCCTCCAGTCTCATCATCGTTTTCATCGTCATTGCTTTATTTGAGTTTCGAAAGCTTTATGTTTTCGACGCATACGCCTGACTGCCTGTTTTACTGCTCAGCACTGCATGTCTGTCCTGTTCCTATAACTGTCTATCTGCTATATGTATGTCTGTCTATATGTCTATGTCTGCATTTGTATTTGTATCTTTATCTCTGCCTCCCTTTAGTGCAACGTTGTTAGATTTGTCTATTACGACTCTGTCTCTATAGAGTTGCACTCAATTGTTGCCGCTACGTTCATTCACTTAGTCTAGATTGCAGATTGTCTATATATCTCTGTGTGTAGGTGTGTGTTTTTTTGTGTTAAATTTGTGCAGCAAGCAAGAAAGTCAAATTTACTTTAGGTGTCTTTTATCTCGTTCCTAATTCCTTTCTTTATTTTCGTTTTTATTGTCTCTCTTTCTCTTGCAAAATGTTCTCTAAAGACTGCTCGCTTGGAATCTGTCTGATCTGAACTGCAAATGGTAAGCTGTTTGTACAATATCTTTTTATAAATCGCTGCTATCGATAAAGCATTTCAATGCTATGCTCTAGACATTTTCTAGGTTAGCCATTTGAACAGCAACTATTTTATATAAGAAAAGAATAAAGCTACTAAATAGCACAAAATTTGCTATGACTAGCAGTATTATGTTTTAATACATTTTGAATTAAGTTAAATATATATAATTTGATCAGTTTCAATTGTTTTCCATACCGTAATTTCTACTAGAATTCTAAGCAATTTCTTCACTGTAGTACTTTCTTTTTAGTTTTTATTAACAGCATACATAGCTATTTGCCGCTCTTCAGTTACATTTAATTTCTACTCACTACTGCATGTAATGCATTTTCCATTTACCATTTAGCAATTTGCAATTACTGTGATCAAGTCCTCTTTTGTTGTCTGCTCTTTTCTTTGCTTGTACCCTTTTTTGTGCACTCTCTCTCTCTTTCTCTCTCTAGTTGTTGCCTTTTAACAGCATCAATATATGCTTTTTGTTTCTGTCATCTGACTGTTACATTGTCCACTTTACTGGCTGTCAGTTGAGTTATCTACCTTGTAGCTTCTGCTTTTTACCATCATGAGGCTGTACTCCCTCCTACCTTCCTAGAGCACCTGGCCGTTTCGTGTTAAGTGAAATGTTTCAATGTCTTGGTTTATGTATTTTACAATGAGGTCGTCAGCAAGCAGCAGTCTCTCCATTACTGCACCTACTACAGAGTGCTTTTGGTGGCATGATGGTGCCTGGTTCGAGTTCTGGTTTTTCTTTTTTTTTTTTACTACTTACTGCCGCCTGTCGCATATCGTTTGGGGCTGATTTAAATGTGTCATAACGACGGCAGAACCGTTGAAATTTTTGCACTTTTGCGCACGACAATGGCGGCTTGCAATTTTCTGTTTCTTTTTTTTTTGTGTATATTTATTCTACCCACAATTGGGTGAATATAGTGCATACTACTATACTATGTTATATAGCACTTACCGAGCGTAATTGCCTTTCGTGACGAACTGTCATAAATGCATTCGGCGATGAGTCTATCGCCAGGCATGGAATGCACCGACTGTGGCAAACGTCGAAAGTCCTGATAGGCCACATCTATATTGCTGTCATGTGCAATTGGCGGAAGCTCCTCGGTTTGTCGTATCTGCAAAGTTAGTTTGCTCATTAGCATTTGGCTTTAGGTACCCTTAAACCAAACCCCCCAAACACCCCTCTATGCAAATAGTAAGTAGTAGTTGTGTGTGTGACTCACCTGACGCAGTTTAACCTCCTTGCCGATTTGATGTGTGCGCATCATGACCGCAAAAATGTTGATGCCCTGTGCGGGGAAGGCATAGCCAGTGCAATCCTCAATGCACTGTCCCTCTGATATCACGCGCTTCTGTCCCGGCGGTATAATGTGGCGCCAGTTGGGATCCATGCCTGCAAGGGAAATGAGAAACAGAGTGAGAGAGAGTGATAAAGAGTGAGACAAAGAGTGAGAGACCGTGTAGAGAATGCTTTTAATTAACGCTTTCGAGTGCTGCAAAGTGAGCTTCATCAAAAGCTCAGTCGGTTAGCACGACATGCACAATCACCTAACACACACACACACACACACCTGCAATGTGCTCTATTAAGGACACTCCATAGTCCTTTAGTCCTATCTATGTCCCCTTCACTTGTTTTGTTGCTTTGAACGTTGATTTTTTAATTCGATTTGGCGTAAAACGTGTAATTACATTTTAATTGCTGCTTTTGATGTTTGTTAACAACTTTGTCAATTCTGCTGTCTAGCTAAAAGACACAATAAACCACCATCTTCCATTCTCCATCCAGCTATTCTCCACTCTCCCATTTCCAAAATTAAAATCTTTTTTGTCTTTTAACACTGACTTCGTTATTTGACAATCAAATTATGTGTTGGCTCTAACTGAATTTGGGTGTTCACATACATACATACATGTATTTATGCATGACGTTGCCCCAATTAGTTAAATGTTGTGGAATATTGCTCATACGCCGCCTTGTACCCTTGTACTCTTGCCAATTCATATGCAATTAGGGCCGCGTGTCGTCTGACATGTTGAAAAAATATTTCGAAATTCATGTATAACATATTCTTTTCAGTTTTTTTCCACTGTTTGGCATTTCAATTGTTGTGCGTGAGTGTGTGTGTGTGTGTCTGTTGGGGGTTGTGAATGTGCCAATCAAAATACTCGCGGAAAATACTTGGCATTGCTGGAAAAACCCCTTTGGCTTATAGAGAGAGCGAGAGAGAGAGAGAGGGAAAGATAGAGAACAGCTGGCAATTGATTTTTATTGTAAATCCGTTCAAGCTCTTTTCTTGTTCTTGTTTTTTGTTTATTGTAAAAGCCTTTTTTATGCCATAAAGTATTGCATGCGTTTGTGTGAGTGTGTATTTATGGCTTAGTCATGCTCGGTTAGCAACATTTGCAGGAAACATTGAAAATGACATACGAGTTGATTGCATTGCATGGAACACAGGTGTGTATGGGTGCAGGTGTAGTTTTTGGAATGCAATTTTAATGGCATAAAAATGATTTGCCTTATGTAAGTGATAAATGAATTAAATATCAAATGCTGCAAGCCTTGTATAGTGTGGAACTTATCAAACTAGATAGAAGCTCTTTCTAGAAGAAGAAGTCCCGAATCTTTCAGGCTTTGATATCTAGCATCACATAATTCAGAGACAAAGTTTCTTTACGCAGATCAATCAAAAATTTGACACAAGAACATTAAATGTATTAATTTAAAAATCTTTAAGCCATCATAATCATAATTAAATTTAATTTCCATGCAATATAAATTTTATTATTGCTTTAAACTGCAGTCCTTGATTTAGTAAAATTAAATTTAATCAAAAACTGCATAGCTTTTCCGTAACATATATCAATACCATTTAATTTCAATTTCATGCACTTATAGCTTTGACAATATTTCAAAATATTTTCATAATTCAAACTGGAGTCTTAATTATAATTTATAGATGAATGGTATGAGGATATTTTGCAATTAAATCGCATTTACCTATCACAAATATCAATCAAAAATTTGCCAGAATTTATTGACACATTTGTGTTGGCCCAGATAACAATGTGAATGCCCGGAAGGCCATTAGGTTTAGCGCTAAACACATGCCTTCACATAATGGCCTCAAAATGTTGTGGCGATTTTTGGTTTTTGTCAAATGTGATTTTAGTCCCGAAAATTCGATGAAAACCATAGTCAATTGCCAATAGCTAAAGTTCACTGTGTGTTGTCCAAAAATGCTAATCAAATTGTCAGTGGAGAGAACGTATACAAAAAAAAAATAATAAAATACTACAGCGAAAAAAAAAGCAAATTAAATTGAATTTTTGCGAGCGTTGCGCGCCTGTGACACAAATTGCCATTTAAAATAATTAGAAAAGTTGCCGCCATTTTTGATACAGTCACCAATTTGCATTGGCATTGCCGTGTTGCAAGTTGCAATACCAACCAACGGGCTGCTGTCAACATGCAGCGTGCGGCAAATGCAATTGCGATGCCAATCTAAGGCTCCCTCCGTATATTGGGAAACTACACCCCCTTTATAGTATAGTGGAGTAGTAGTAGTAGTAGTAGTACCTTAAATGCAAAACGGCAGCGTTAAATATCGATTTGAAAAATATGCAGTTATGAATTGTTCACAGCGTGTCGTTGTCGTCTGCTCCAAATCAAATTGAAATAGAGCCACTATCAAAAAAAAAAAAAAAGCAAAAACCCACGAACCTTAAATCAACTCCCACTCGTTGTCGTTGCGTCGCTTTGGCCAATATTGAATTTGATTTAATGAATGGAAATTGGCAAAAAGCATCAGGCAAAAGACACACACACACACAGATACAGCTATACAGAGAGACTGTAATTTATGTGTTATCAGGAGTGCTATCAGTTAAAATTTCAAATGTTTTTTCATTGATATTTGCTGTTTTGACAGCGCTTGTTAATTAGCTAAACCTTTAATTACATTTTTACTAATGAAAACCAATAAAAATTTATGTTTTCATCTAAAGGCAAAACTAATAGTTTATATATATATATTTAGTGAATAGTTAGTTTTTGCACTTTTATTGTTGAAATTGTGGCGTATTTATTTGCTAGAATCGCCATTTCAATTTCAATCCACCAACATCTGGTCAGAACAAAACTTTATTTTTTTTTGTGCTTTAATTTGGCAAAACTTTTGATAAACGCGCATGAATTGTAATTTGGAATTAAATTGATGATTTTATCCACTGCGCCACGCGCTTTGGCCATATTTGCTAGATACTACTTTTTATACCCTCTAGGGTATAGGGGGAGGGAGGGACCAACGATCTCACGGCGAGCAGCCGCGTCCGCCGTCCGCGTCTGTCCGAGAACAGACAGATAAACGTTTCACGACCAAATTCCAAACAAACTTCGAGCCACGCCCCATCGCACAAAAAACCAGAAACCTCGGAAAAAAAGAGGTGCGAAATCACTATGGCACCTAGGGACACCAAGGCTGCGGGCTAGAGCAAAAAAAGACAAACCACAAAGTTTGAGCCACGCTCCTCGCCCACCCCAACAAAAGCGGTAACCAACGGCGGGCTCACTTATAACGTAAGGTAACAGCATATACAGACAAAAAATCAAACGAGGAAAATCAAAAACGACAAAAAAAAAGTCGAAACAACGAAAATCACATCAAGCAAGGCAACCACGGCACACAACAACGAAAACGAATAACGGGAGCGAGATAGACATACAAAAGTGTGCATGTTGCAGCACTACTCCAATGGAACTCAAAATTGGAAACGAAGCTCAGAGGGTATACACGGTCGGCATGCCCGACTGACATTTCTTTCTTGTTATATATAAAACTGGCTACCGCTCCTCTGTTTCCCTCTGTCCAGCTCTGTTCCTCCATTGCTCTTTCAGCTTATTGATTGATTTCGTTGCATGACATTTTATAAAATGACCAGCAAAAGATAAACGCGATGAGAAATGTTTCAAAGTTTTAAAGCCAACACACAATGCATAGTTAAAATTTCGTGCTTGTAATTGAAAATTGATTTCGACAACACGACATGATGGCCAACATAATGATCATCATCATCATCATCATCTGCACATAACAACAACAATCGAAGGGTGGCGGAGAGAAAAATGTCGAGCTATAAAAATTAATAGAAATAATATTCAGGCCAAATATGCAATGCAAATTTGTACAAAATGTTTAAAATATCCCAAATGATTTCTTTTCCCCCACTGGACTCTGTGACACATTTATGCAATACACAAAAATGTGAAAGTAATTTAAGGAATTTCCTATATTTTAAATAAGTAATTTCTGTTGTATTTTCCCTGGAAAATAAGCCTAAAATGTTGTAGGGAATGTAAACTGTAGAAAATTTTACTTTCAGTTTTTGTTTTAACAACTTATATGTAGAAATAGTTAGTAGAAGCTGCAGCTTAAAGATATACATAGTATATATGTTTAAGAAGACTTGAATTTACTTTCGCTTTAATTTAAAACACGTTTTGTGACCATTTTGTGGAGCTTTGCTTTGTTTTAGCTTTTGTGAAGCAAATAAGTGGTAGCATTTCGATAAGCTGTGAGTTGTTCGATTATAAATCCCAGGCTCATTTGCCTCCGAATCTACGTTGTACATTCTCTCCATTTCTCCTACCGCCAATCTCTCCAAGGTGCCATAAAAAATCGTGAAGCCGCAGCAACATTAATCAAAGCGACGTTGCATACACCAGGGCGCTATATCAATAACCAATTAAATTGAAATTAAATTTTGCCACACGGTCGCTAGAGAGAGATACGCAGTGAGACAGACAGAAGAAGGAAGAGGGAAAGTGAGAGAGAGAGGGAGAAAGCGAATCGTAGAGGAAGCATAGCAATTTCGCAGCTACTTACGCGTGTGGAACTCGGCATAAGCTTTGCCATATCCTCCGCTCCTACAGCCTCCCTCTTCCCCTCTCCTCTCTCACTCTGTAGCAAAACCAAACGTAATTCAATTTGTATCGAGCCAGCAAAATGTAGCCAAACGTTTATTTTTTAATTTTATATACAGATTGGAATATACTTGTATATATATATATATATATATATATATATAAAGAATATATATATATCTTCTTTTTTATTTATTGACTGCTGACTGACTGCCTGATGACTGTGTGTGTGTGTGTGCGTGTGTTGTGGTATGCGTTAAATTTCAATTAAATATTTCTATAGCCATTGCCAACTGGGAGAAGTATAAGCTATAAGCTCCATTGCATGACGCGACGACCCTCAACGAACGCAAAAAAGAAAAAAAAAAAAAAGAAAATATAAATTCCATTTTCATTTCTTTATGCCGTTTAGAGAATCGCACTGAACTCGTATCAGTATATATTAATCTACTTTCGGTACTCCGGAAGTTTTGGCAACACCTACTCAAAAAGCATCGACGCAAACGTGAAGCCAAAAAAAGAAGAGAAGTTTTGATGTTAGGGTCGGGGTTGGGGTTTGGGTATGATACCTTCTTTGCTACATCTTCTCATACCCGACTGCAACTGCTACCAACAATCCCAACTGTATTGGCCATGTCTCTGTGCGGTTGTAACAAAGTTATATTGGTTTGCGTGACTATGAACAAAAGTAAAATAACAATTACAACAACGACAACATAGCGGCCACACTGTGCTGCTACCCATTCCCAAGTTTTTGGCACCACAGCCCTTGGTGGCCACAAGCAAACACAAAAAACCCCAAAAAGAAGCAAGCCAAAAACCATACCAACAACAACAATAACAGCAATAGCAACAATAACAATAAGAAATAGCGGGAGGAGGAGGAGGTGTGTTCCCAAAAATGGAACAAAAAATAAATAAAAGTAGAAAACAAATTGTAAAGTGAAATTAGTATTTTAGTTATCCTGTGCTCAGGCATATAGCAATATAAAGACATAGCTATATATATACTAATATATATGTATATATATATATATATATATATTTGACAGGGAAACTTGAAAATTTGTTGAGCTAAACATGGGGCAGGTGGGTTTGTGTTAGCAAGTAACTGCAATTGAGTTTACCCGAACATGTACTCAAAAAGCGCTTAAGCACTGGCTGCACATGAATATTATTGGCGAATTGTATCGCATGCAGCGTGGGTGGTCAGAGAAATATGTGAAAGATATAAGAAGCAGCTCTACTACTGCTTTAAGTGATTGAATATTAATTTCAATACGCAACACTAGAATTCTTCCAAACATTTCTAACTCTCTACAATAATTATAGCTTTATTAATGTTTATTTTAATGGCAACTTTAACTAACCAACTTTTATTGCTACCCCATTGTAATTGGTATTTGGCGCATTTGACGCATTGAATGGCAATATGCCAAAGGGATCAATAATTAATTGGCAAATTGAATACCTCAAAAGTTTTGCGATGTTCGTGCAAACGGGGTTTCCATTAGTTATTTATTAATTTGCTATATGCGTGCATCGGGTAGCACATCATAATTAATAATTTATTGGCAAAAAATCGCTTAACAAATTGTCATTGTCCTGGTTTACTGGTCAACAGTGGATGTATGTAGTAGCAAAGTAGGAGCAGGAGTGTCCGCACTTGATACGCAATTAAACCGATATGCACATATTTCTCTATTGTACAAAATTGTGAATACTGTCTGGGACAGTTAGACAATATGTTGCATTGTTATTGTGCCGCCAGTACACACACCTTTAAACAGGATATAGCAGACACACACACCATTCACCGCTGCAGACAGACATTTATAAAACTCATAAGCTTTTGTTTTACTAGCCACCAAATGCGGCAGAGTTTTGCAGACTTTCCTACGCTTCGCTTAGCTTCGCCCCGATTCCCCTTCCTCTTTCTCCCTTCCCCCGATGAACTTGAGCAAACTCCCAGTGCCGTTTTGGGTCTCGGCAAACTCATAAATTGCATGACATGAGTTGCATATATGGATGCTATATAGATGCACTCCTACCGTTCCATAAAATATACATACGTAGGCTGCTATATATATTTCTGGGAAGCCGGAACTGAATCCATGAAAGGTGACATTCAACATCACTCAGAACGTGTGTCATAATCGGAATGTAACACGGCTTGAACAATCAATCCGTAATGGAATGACACGTGAGCATTTCGTGCGATCATTTTCACAACTTCGACGTGGATATCCAGACAAGAGGCATCGAGAACTTAAGTCTTTGTATGGCGATCAACACCATCCTATACACCGGAAAAACTGTAAACGAATTAACGTGGTCGCAGTCGCTCAACGACGAATCCGTGAAGGTCGTCCAAAAACGTCCGTGTACCAAAAATTGATGCCGTGCGTGAACTAAAACAAGATCGTCAGTGACAACCGGGAGATAGAGGCATCCTTGGGCATCTCCCACCAGCATACATCGATATACATAAACACCTGACCGTAAAAAGGTTATTGCCGTTGGATCCCGCACAATAACAATCGCTCAAAAAAGGCTCGTGTCGATTGTGCAAAGAAATTAAAAAATACAATCGCGGTGCTTCAAAAGATTCAAAGATCGTCACAGACGAATCTATCTAGCTATGAGCCCGAAACAAAACAACAATCGACCGAGTGGGTCTTGAAACGACCAAATCCAACGAAAGTTTCGTGAAGAACACTCGAACAAATGTCGCCTGTTTCTTCGCAAAACTGTCATTCGACTTCCCTACAACGAAGACGGTCAATCTTGTACACCACATGTTTCCTAAGTCTCAAAATCAAAAACAAACAAAAACGAATCATCTCCACCATGACAACGCGACTCTCACACATCGCTCAAACCACCCTTACCGGCCAAAACGTCGAATATGTCATCCCCTACAGCCCTGACTTGGCACCCAATACTCTTTTTATTCCCGCACATCAAAAAAATCGTGTCAACGATTCGTGCCCAAAACTTAACGTTCAAAAACCATTTTGAGGTGTCTCAATCGGATGAAAAAGTCTCGACAATGTTGAGCGCAGCAAAAGGTATAAATCAGGCTGAGAAACTTTGAAAAACAAAAAACAATTTTGATATAAATATTCGCATTTTCATATTACCAAAATATATATACAGCCTACGTACGTATATGTATAGTATGTTCACATGCTGCAGTCTGTCTGTTCAACCACATTGTGAGTTAAATCTATGTTTTATGTTGAACTTCCCCTCCCGCACCGACCCCACACCCCATTCAAAATATATGAAAAACTTACCGATTGACAGTATGCCGGCGTCATTTGGTCGCAGCACGTGCGTAAAGTAGATTTTCAAACCCGAATTATCCGCCATTTGTCTGGCATGCAATTGTGCAAAGTCCGGCTTCAAATTGTTATAATGGGTCTCCATTAAATAATATTTGGCCTGTCGCGACTCAATCGGGTAGCCCGCTTCATGGGGATACGTAAAGCCCTGCAAAACAGAAAGAACAAAAACACACATACACATTAAATGAAACAAAAGCACCCAAAAATACGAAAGAAAAAACAACAACAACAAACCATTCGAGAGTTGTTTGTATTTTACATACGTATATATATATACTATAGGTTGGCATGTCTGTGTGGGTATGGAAAATGGAGGACGGAAGTTGATGCCATGGTCATGTGCAATTTAAATGCACAGCAGCAACATCAGCAGCAACAGCAGCAACGGCAACAGCAGCAGCAACGGCTCAAACCGTCGCCATGCAATTGCATTGCAGTGCAGCAGTATATAGCGCCCCCTGGCGGCCAGAAATACAACAGCACATGGCACTGCATTATGGCGCTGCTGTGATGAAATTATGAAAAGCATGGCAAAAAGGTTCCAAAAAGAGCAGAGGGCCAAGCCATTTCTTTATTGAGATGCCCTTGCAGTTATCGGCTAGCATTACTTAATGGGTTTGCTCGACTTGAAGAGAGTTTTAAACAAATTTATATACGAAATTGTGGAGTAGGTGTTATTATTTTGACTAAAGAAATATACTAGAATTTATATACAGTATTGAACTTAGAAAGTTTATTTCTGCATTGTATAAAAAATTATTGAGAAGCTTTAATTCAGTGAAATCTTACTCATATTTTAGTTTAGTGAAATGTAGCTGAATGAAACCAATAAAAGCTTAGCAAATTTTTTGAATTTAATAAAATTTTTAAATTTTTTACCTATTGTAGAATAGTTGAAATTATATTAATTTTTATTTACTATTGCATATTAATGCAACTAATTTTATTTTTGTATCAAAGAAGTGGCAGAAATAGTTTGAATTATTTTTATGAAGTGTAAAATCCTCTCAACAAATTAATAAGACTGATTTTTTTTTTAATTTATGTTCTAATTTACAAAGATTGGTGTTTTAAGAAGTTAATTGATTAACGTGTATTTATTTTTGAATTTTCAAAGATTCAAAGATTTCAAACTATGTAAATTTGGAACAAATCTGCTAGCTATTATTCTTTTTTCCTTTTTGAATTTCGGCCCCAAATGATAACGACATCATATCCTAGCTAGATTTTACTGCAAGGGTATCTCAATTTTACTTATATTTTGTGTTGAAAGGAAGCATTTGCGAAGGTTAAATTAATATTGCATGGTTATGGTTCTGACGGTGATAGGGATTGGATTGGGGTAGCCGATGGAGATGGAGATGGGTATGGGTTGAAGATGGGGATAAGGATGGGTTCGGTGCAGTTGAATTGAATGGAATGGAGTAAAGTAGAGTGGAGTGCAGTCAAGTTGAGTTGTGTTTGATGCTTACCTCGCTGCCCCGCGACCAAGAGGCAACAATGGCATTGCATGCCAGTGGAATGGATCGGGCACCCATGCACTGTCTGCCCTGTTCGCGTGCCAGCTCCTCCAGTTCCGAGTGGGAGCCTTGGCACTCGTGGAGCGTAATGTGCTGCAAGTAGTGTACGCTGGACGATGAATCATAAATCGGCTCGTACTGAAATGAATATGAACAGAGAAGAGCAGAGCAGTGAGCAACAACAAAAAAAAAGAGACAAGATTTTGCAAAGAGACAAAGATAAATAAATTTTTAATATTTCAATTTGGTTATATGCGGAGGAGGTCAAGGAGAACGCGATATTTGCAACAGACAGAAGCAGACACAGACACATTGTGTCTTGTGCTACAAAAACTGCAAACTGCATTCTCTAGCCTCTCAATTATGCATTGTATTTAAGTAATAACATTTAGCCATGAATTGAAATATATATTTTCTCTTGGCTTACCCGTATAAGATGATGCTTGCGATTGATATCCTCCAGCTTGAACATTTTGCACCAAAAGAGCGGCGTATCACCGCCGGGCAGTTCGACATCCTCGTTGCGCAGCTCCAGGACACGAACGCGCTCATCGTGTGGTGAGGGCAACTGCAGCTGGGCGCGCTGCATCAGCACCATGGGTCGATAGGGACGAAAGGCTCGCGCCGGATCGGGCAGAGTACCGGGACGCACTGAGCCGTGTGGTGGATCCTGTGCGTGATACATGTACAACAAGCGCATCGTGTCGTTCTGCACAAAAAAAAAGAACAGGAAAACCAGAAAGGATAATGGAGAGTTGAAAAATGTGTAAAAAATTAGTTGGTAAAGGTGTGTGCTGTGCATGTGTGTGTGTGAGTGCACAAAATGGCGTTATAATGGCGTTGCCGGCAAGCAGCAGCAGGCAACAACACAATAGAGAAAAAACGAAACCGAGCAACAACAGCAATAATGTCGCTGCTGACGTATACACGGATGGACTGTCTGCAATTGAAGGGCAACCAGGAGGTAAGCCAGAGAGAGCGAGAGGGGGCGTGGCACAGCTAAATTAAGTAAAAAATAAAAAATGGTGTGCACGAGCTGAGCAGCGGAAGGAAACGGAAGTCGCCTTGCGGCCATTGGCAACGAAGGAAGCAGGTGTTGTTTGGTCAGCTGCAGTTCATGTTGGAGTTTCATGTATTGTGTGTGCTCAGACCTGTTTCGACTTGTAATGAGTCAAGCGACGTTGCCACAATTCAATGGGCGGATTAATTAGTGAATCGTGGCCAAATGATAACTAGCAAAAGTTTTTGAATTCTTAAGCAGCACATAGTTATTACGTAAGCAGCTGTTTAAAGTTGAAATTGAAATGGTTTGTTCAGGAGCTAAGTAATGGAATTTTAAATTTGTGTGAAGTAATTAAAAGTATTGGCTTAAATTTTATTATTTTTATGCTTCGTTTAGCCCAAAGGGCGATTCGCTTGGTTTTCTTAGTTCATTATACAAACTGCACACTTAAAATATGCAGTTTGTATGCTCAGTAGTGTAGCAAAACCAACAGTAAGCCAACTAATAGAAACTCACTTAAGTTAATTGCTTGAGATTTTAAATGCATTAAATGCAACGTTGCCAAATTTCACAGCCAAAGTGGGCGCTGACTGTACTTGAGCACATTTAACGAATTTGCCGTTAGACACTTGTAATTTCTCATTGGTTCTAGCCTCAATAGTCCACACCAAAATGTCAAGGACTTGTTCGCCAGTGCATCTTGACTACAATTTACACGTCTAGTGCATCCAACACTAGATATGTAATCCTTTCTCTTAATTTGTCTGTATGTTTGAGTGTGTGTGTTTGGGTGTGTGTGTGTTGAGGCCATTTCTTTTGTATTATGCATGTGGCTTGTGTGTATTTTTCATTTGCCACGTAGTTTTAATTGGTAAACCCAAATTAAAGCTTTCATTAAAGAATCACAACACGACAGACGTCGCGTCGGGCAAAATGTGCCCGACAGCGGCAAGTGCTATAGAGCAACCTCTGCACTTTGCACCTCCCTCTCTCTCTCTCTTACTCTATTGGTCTCTCTGTTGCACCTCTTGCTGTCTATCTCTCGACTTTCTCTGTTTGTACTTGACTCGAACGCCTCGGGGGCTTTTGGAAGCCAACAGTCAGCTGTCATTGTGTGCATGTCATGTGCACGTGCATCAGTGTGTTACTGTATGTGTGTGTGTGTGTGAAGCGACACAATAATAACAACAACATGTAGCACACACGGGACGGAGATAGAGATAGAGAGAGAGAAAGAGGAGGAGCGCGCGCGTTGGAGGGCAAGAAGTTTGTAAAAAAAAAATCTGCAACCCGGTCAGGGCATCCATTTGAATTCATTGTGGCAAAGTGCCCATTGTAGCTGTTAAGTGGAACTGTAGAGCACCATGTTCGACAATTGACGGCTAGGGCAGCCAGGGCCATGCCCAGAACAACAAAAACAACAATAACAACAACAACAGCAGCAACAACTACAACAGCGACGACGACGAGTCCTTTTCTACTTGTTCATTTTGCCAGCAACGAGGAGACAATACTTTAATTAACAATTCCCTTCAGCGCCACACCCCCAATTCCCCGCTATGCCTCCTCTCATTTGCTCCACTCTACACCTTACCATACACATATCTATATATACATGTACATACATATATATTTCGTATAACGCCCTCGAACTTTTCATACCAAAGTCTGGTAACAAAAAAAAAACCTGTACAAATGAGTCGGTTGCCCGCTGTCCTGGCAAACACTGCGGGCGGTTGAGGCAAACGCGCTAACCGGCCGGCAATCGCCAGTCAGTTCAGTTCAGTTCAGCACAGCACAGCCAGCCAACAACATTAAGGATAACAACAGCAACAACAACAAGAACAACACGCGCTGTTTCGGTGGGAAAAAAGGCAGTTTTAAAACATTTGCCGTGCGACAGGCGCAGCACAAAAGTCATTAACGTGGCTACGGCGCTGCTGGACATGGCCCAGTTGTAAAAACATGACCACTGTGAAAAAAACTCAACAGTCATTCAGTAAAAACACAACACACAAAAAACATCTAAAATTTGTTAAGCAGTCGGCTGCGGAATACCCTGCAAATTAAAGCTGTGATATGTTATGAATAAAATAATTAAAACGAATCTAATGCGACAAATTCAAATATATTTTGCTGAAGATCAATTCAAATATAGCTATCAGTTAGATTTAAAAATAGTATTTAATAGTAGTAGTGAAAAAGCAAATAAAACTAAAAATTAATTTATTTGCAAATTAAATTAAGTTAATTAAATGAAACCTTGAATATAAATATGTAAAAGTAATGTCTAGAAATTCAAACTATTTTATTACTACAACATTTTTTGTGAAGAACTGAAAAAAGCTGGGGAAAATACTCAACTAGATCAAGAAAATGCATTGAATTTTATAACTAACTCTTGAAAAACCTTAAATAAATCTAGTATATAGCCCACGTAATGCATTTATCTTTCAAGCTAAATATTTCTCAAATTATTTTATGCTTTAAGTTTATAAGACTTCGATATCAATGCTAACATTTTTACAAAACATATTTGCAGATTATTTATAATGAATATTATTTTTTGTAATTTTATTTTATTTATTTATTGTTTAAAGGTGAAAATGTTAACAAATATTATAAAAAATAATAAACTAAATCAAGGGTTTCCTTTTAAAAATTACTTTCTTTTTCAAGTTAATTTGTTTAACTTTTAAAATATTTTTAAAATATTTCAATTACTAAAGATTTCATATATTTAAAACGTTTTTAGTAGCAGTCTTTGGTAAGCTAGCAGCTTGTAATGCACGACTCGATAAGACAATAAATGCACACAGGTTAATAAAGTTTAGAATGTATAGTCTCATGGAGCTGCCGTGTAGAATCTTGTGATTTTATTTGCAATCGCTTACTGCAAAATCTAATAAACTCAAGGGTCTTTAGGGTATCAGCACGTAGAAACAATGTGTGAAAAAGCCTGCGACGAACTATGCACACGCACGTAGAGCACAGCAACAACAACGCTGACAAAATAACAACAATAGTAGCAACAACAATAGCAGCAACAACAACAACAGCAACAACAGCAACAAGGACAACAACTAAAATGAAATGAAAAGCTTCAGCAAGGATTACAACCAAAAATTAATGAAAGCAAACGGGCTGCGGTCATTTGGCGTGTGGTCAACGCTCGGCCAGGAACTTAATTGCCAAAGACGAAGTGCGATATTGCATGTGTGTGTGTGTGTGTAAGGGAGTTGAACTACAGGACTACAGGTGTCCTGCACTTTGCTGACTCTTGGCTAATTGTAAAATGCGACGGTACAAGTACTCATTAGAGTGCTGGTTACGGCCCAAAAAACTTGGCAGCTCACAACGCTTGACTGCAACTCGAATTGGAATTGGGAATTCTACTTGGTCCTTGGCTTAAGTGTACTCAAAGGTCGTCTAACTTTTTTTGGTTTTAAGAACACCAACAAATGCCAACAGACATTGCCACAGCTGTCCACCTAAACAAAAACTTGAATTATACATTTCGATTCATTTCATTGGGGTTTTGTTTCATTTTCTCCCAACTAAATAAAACCAAAAACATTGAAAAATTCAAGCTCATCGTCTAACTGACTTAATACCAATTCTAACGGGTCGTGACAACTACAAGGAGTGGAGTCGAAAGATGGACCTCATGTTGCGTATCAAGAAATGCTGCCCGACAATCTTATCACCGCCAAAATCTACATCTTCAGATTACAACAGTTAACTGCACTGTCATTTATTATTTGCTTCGTTTACTTTTTGCTCAAGTCTACACACATTCTAATCCAGCAGATATCTATGTATATATGTCTTATATGCACCTGATGGTGCTTTGAAACTTTATAGCCCATTACAGTTGTTTTAGTGCAGTTGTTGTTTTGCCTTGTTGCCACTTGCCGCTTTTGCCATCTCAACGCGTTTTAATAATGGTGCAATTGTCCCAAAAGTGAAAACGAAACTGCAATGCAAGGTATTGAACGGGAACAGAACAGAAGAGAACAGAACAGAAGAGCCAACAGTAAGTTGGCCATGCTGCTAATGGCTAATGGTCAAGTGGTCAAGTGGTCAAGTTAAACCTTGTTCCTGCTGCTGTCAGGGGCCAAAAAGAAAAACTTTGTCGTTTCGCACAGTTTGTTTAATGTGCACGTAATTGAAATGCATTTACAATTGAATTATAAATAGAACAAAATACACACACACAAACGTACACCAATACGCATGCAGTGTGTGTAAGAGTCGCTTTGTTAAACTTTCAGCAGCAGCAGAAGCAGCAGCAGCAGCTGAGCTTGCAACACAACTGGCATCAGGCTCTTAGCAGCAAAGTTGCAATGAAATCAACCGTTCCCCAGTAGCATTTCAAGAGGTGTCTGTCTGTCTGCAGCAGGTTGCCATGGTCACGTCGGCCATTTTAGACTATGCATGTATGCCCGTGTGTGTGTGTTAGTGTGTGCTGCTGCCTTGGCTTTTATTCCTCTGTGGGGGGCATTGGCAATTCAATCATCAATGGGTTTTTCGTGCGCTGTTGCTGATGCTGCTGCTGCTGCTGCTGTGGCCTGCAACTTTCTGACAGCTGATTTCAATAACTAATATGCAAAGTGGTATATCGACAATGCCACGCCTTCTTCACCCCCCTATCCCAACCATTGGACCCCAATACAAATGGCCAAGTTTTTGTTGTGTTCTAATTGCCGTGTCAGTCGTTCTGATTGCCAGCCACAGAAGTGCTGGAGCAGCTGCATCAGCAGTCAAAAGCAGTCAGAGTCTGTCGTTTTGTTGACAGGCTTTTCATATGCAACCAGCGTGCTGCATGCAGCATGCAGCATGTAGCACACACATACACCCTCATACACCCACACAGCAGGTGTGTGTGTGTGTGCCAAAAGTCTGTCTAATCGTTTAGTTTGTGTCCAAGCTCAGACTCAGACTCAGTTGTGAGCTCTTAAGTGGCTTAATGATTTTTGTTGCATTAGTTCGAGTCAGTTTAACTAATGTGTGTGTTGTTTGCACTGTTTGAATGTGTTCTGTACAGTTGACATTAATTGCATTTATTTATGACTGCTGCCACAGTTCTATTTAAATTAACAATTTAATTAGATTTTCTCAAGTCAAATGCAGGTGTCGTTGGTTTTGTTCATACTGTTGCCATTTTGTTATTCGTTAAATCTGTCAAAATTGTGCATTTATCAAAATTAGAAAACTTGTTTGGTGAATAATGCAATTCAAAGCTGAAGTTTCGATTTAAGTGAACAACAAAAGAACAATTGATTTGCATTTGTTTCTACTATAAATTGAAATAATTTACTGCAAACTGACAAATTCTGCGTAGTCTCTTCCACATAATTGAAACATAAATGAACTGTTTGATTCGCCAAAAGCAAAAACAGCTTTCTTTAATTGCCTGTCAACATTTAAAGCCATTTGCTGTGCTTTTTTCTTGTGCGTATTTGATATGCCTTCAAAAAGCATTTATTTCTGGCGTTTTAGGTTTGATAACTTTGAAGTTTGAGAACCCAGAAAGAAGCAGGCAATAGGAATGTATATTGCAGGCCGCTTAAAAGCCTTTACCAATGCCACAACTCAAACAAACTCACGAAAAACACACACTCACATGACCATTAACCCAGCGCCATTGCAGTGGGATTTAAGCCACACACAAACGCACACACTTTCGCAAAATAAAAATGCGCATAATTCCCGCTAAAAGTTTAGACTGTGCCTGCCTGGCTGAACTCGAGCCGCTTGTGAATCTGGACAGGGACTAAACGTTTCATTCTACTGCTGTTGCTGCTGCTGCTGCCATCGACATCAACGTCATCGTTGTCGTTGTCGTCATCATTCTCGTCATCGTATATTTGTCAAGCAAATGGAATAACCGTCGCAATTGCAACAACGTCAAAGCCAAACAAAAATGTTATTTGCCGCTTTGCCCAAAAATCAAGTACACAACCAAACAGCCAAACAAACAAGCAACAAAAGCAGCTAAAAACAGCCAAAAACAGGCAAACGGCGTGAGCGCCAGACGTGTGTAGAACGCACCCGAAAAAAAGTGGTCTATGACTCCGCTAGCTAGTAGTATGATGTCCTGGCCATGTCGAGTATCCTGTGTGTCTGGCCATAGTTCCCCTAGTTGCTTTATTAAAGCTAAGCCTCCATTGTCCCTCCTCCCCATTTCAACATGGGCTGTGAGTTGTGAGTTGTGAGCTGTGTGCGCTGAATGTGCTGTGAGTTTGCCAGTTGCGAGCAGTTGCAGCCACCACTTGTATCAACTGGCAAAGATTCGCATGAGGTTCACAGTAACAGGCAATAGAATTGGTCAAAAGCTTTGAATTCACTACCTCTGCTAAAGGGCAACATGAATTCTTAATGCTTTTTGCAACAAAAGAGTTTGAGTAGTGTGAAATCTGTGCTAAATCAAAAGCATTTCTTGAAGGCTCACAGAAGTATGCAACACCACCTTTTTTAGTGTTGACTAGCGCTTAACGCTGCAAAGTATGCAACTATTTATTTCGTATCTGACGTGATTTTCTTTAAATCGTGCGGGAAGTTTATGGAGATTAATAGTGGAAATAAAATAGTTGTTCATTTTATAAACATTTTTGGGCTGATTTAAATCTATAACTGCATTATAAAAGTTAACAAATAGTATAAACAAATGTACAAAAAACTTAATTTACCCAAAAATCCCTTAAAATAATTCGAACACACTTGTAAATGTTGAATATGGAATGCGACTAAGTGTAAACTAACTGTCAAAATTAGCTACATAACTTTTATAAAATCTAAATATATAGCTATTATCCTATCAAGCAGTTTGTTAGCTATAACACTTAAAATATTGCTTTATCTAGCAATAAATAAACCAAAATGGCAGCACTGTTTAGAGCATTTTGTATACGACTTGATGCAGATTTTGTAATATTTCTCTTGTTGCGCTTCATTTTGGAGCAGAGATTTTCGTGTTTCGCGTTCAAAGTTTGCACGTTGCATGTGTGTGTGTGTGCTGTTGATGATGTGTGTGTGTGTGTGAGACTGAGTGAGTGAGTGGTTGTGGCCGTTACTGCTGTTGTGTGCACTAGAAATGCATGTGAAACGCAGCCAAAAAAATCAAAAAAGCAAAACGCAACGTGAAACGTTTGTTTTAATGCCCTAAAGCGACAAATATTGAGAGAAGCGTGTACATCAGTGAGAAAATAATGGAAAGGGAGACGGGGAAGGTGGACGAAAATGCGAAACAAGACTCGGTGCGGGATTTAACAGCCAAAGTAATGCAATGACAAACAAAAGCAACCGAGTGAGAGAGGCAGCCATGAGTCAAGAGCAGGAGCAGCAGCAGCAGTTGGTAGAAGGTTTGGAAAAATGGTTGGACATAGTGGGTGGATGGAGAGTGGGTGCACAGGGTGTTTCGAGTCGTTGAAGCTGGTTGGTGCCGCAACGATTTTTGGCCATTTTTCAGTTAGCTTCGCTCCGCTGTTGTTCTTGTAGTTGTAACGTTTTTGCTGCAACCAAGGCCATAAATAACGAGTCGAGCTTGCCAGCTGGATTTCCTTTCAACGTTTTTACGGTCATGTCAAATGCAACAGGCCAACAACAGCAACAAACCGTAAAAAAAAAAAAAAAAACAAAAAGACTCTAAAATCTGCACATCTTTAGAGCGAAAGTAATTAACCGTTGGCAACCATTGACTGCAGTGTGGCAAAAAGGAACACAAAAAAAAAATAGAGAATGTGGAAAATAACTAGGGAAAACCGCAAACTCCATACGGCAAACATTTCTACCCCCACTGAGCTGAGCTGTAAAAACAATTTGTTTATAAAAATATTGGACCACAATCTGAACAGCGCCATAAAGTGTGCGAATAGTTGCCAACCTGTAGTTATTTTATTTTATTATTTATGGTTAAATGGTGCAATATTCTACCTCTTCCTCTCACTCTGCCTGTCTCACACTCTTCGTTACCCCTGGACAAACTAACTAGTTTAGTAAATTCAATTTTTTGGTCTACATGTATTTATATACACATACGTAAATCTATATATTTTTTTGCATGCCGCGTCAGTGACCGAAAAAACCGCAAAACCCGAGCAGCTAAGGCACACATACACATATTAAAAGGGCTGTTGGGGGAAGCAGACTAGATATTTGAAATCTACAGACACTCACACACACACATTCACAAAGTAACCGCAAAAAAGTGGTCAGTTGGCCAAAACTAAACGAAATGTAATAAAGCAACGGATATGCCAGTTTGCTTGAACTCTGTGGTAAGCTATAGAAAGCAAGCAATGAGAATGGTAATGGGAGTGGGAATGGGAATGGGGCAGCTATGCAAATAGATGGCATAACTAGTAGTTGAAAGGCAACTGCATAACACAATAAATGAATATGAATTAGGCAACCAAACCAGCGACTGCAACATACAAACATACTTTCCATTTGCAAAAAAAAGAAAAAAAAAACTCAACTCAGCAGCTCAAATGCATCATGTAAGTTTTAAGGAGTAATGTGGATGCTCCTATTGAGCTCAAAGATTATGCTTTTGAAAATACTTGATGATTAATTGAGCTTACTTAAAGTTTAAAGCCAGTTGCACTGTACTATATGCTTTTAGTGGGAGAATGAAACACACATAGTCAAAAAACTAGCCTGCAGTTTTAATGGACTTTCAAGGACTTGAAAGGGTTAAAATGCTTTTGGCTAAAGCCAGAACAATTTTTGCTGTTGTTGTTGTTGTGGCTACAACTCCACTTGGCTTGCGGCTGGCTAAATGCCGTTTACTTAAAGCTTTCAAGAGTCAGCTGCAATATTTTCGTTATGGTCTTGTGATTACTTCATTCTTTTTTTTTTCGTAAAAAGTTAAAAGGATTTGCTTTTTGCTGCAAACACTTGACTTTAAAAGCTTAATTTAAATCAATTTAAATTTTTGTTGCATGCTTTTGGGGATCACTTTTATGTTTGGTTTCGACAACAACGACGATGATGACGACCGTTGTTTTTTTTTTTGTATTTGCTGGCAGCACTATTAAATTTTTAAGTGCCAAGCGGAGACCACAAGACCCGCAAATACCACACAAGCAACCACTAGCCATCAGCGCGCTCCCTTTTGCTCCCAACTGCTGCTGCTGCTGCTTCTTCCGCACATACACCGCTCTCCACTAATAATTCATTATAAAAGTCACTGCTTTGGCTTGGTTTGGTTTGGTTTTTGTGCTTTGCTGTGACGCGAAATTCCGCCTTAAAAACTCACTTCCTTACGCCCTCTTACCCCTCCAACAGCAACAAACCCACTGACTCATTCTGTGCAAGTTTCGAGCTTATGTCGTGACAAACTGCACACATATGTGACTCGTAAGTGACGCCCACCCCACTCACTCATTCACTCACATATATGAGTATGAATGTGAGTGTTTGTGTACATGTTTATGGCACCATTTTGCACAAAAGTCAAAGCAAAGAAATAAGGAGAACGCTGTCGTGTGTTCCCTTAATCCATTTCGACTTAATTTCATCAAGTTTTATGCGAGATTTTATAACCCCAATCGTTACAGACATTAGCGCAAACTACGCAAACTGAAATAGTGCAGCACTATAAACAAACTTTATTTTATTTTTAAATCTTTTTAGTATATAAAAAACTTTAAGTATGATTAAATTGCTATGCTTTAAGCTTTTCACAAACTTTCGCAAAATATTTCGCAGCGAAAACGTTTTGAGGAACTCGCCATACTGATTGCTGACATTGTTAGGACCAATGGGGTCTACCCTCTTGTAAGTGTTGAAAATTACTGTCGACTTGACTTGTTGCCTTTTTGTTTTGCCAGCTCGCAATGCCAACTACAACAGCAACAACAACAACAATAACAATTACAAAGTTGCTGTACATACGTATAAGTATACTATGTATTTATTTGAGTATAGTGGGGGGAGATGCCAGAGTGTGTTGAAAGTTATTATGGGTTTCCCGGGCACGGAGCCTAGACCAGCGGCGGCCCATTAATGGGCAAAATTACTGTTTACAAGTGGAGCAGGCAGTCACCAGCACCTCCGGCACCAGCACCACCGCCAGCAGCACTCAGGAGTGCAAGTTTCGTGTTAAAATAATAAACACATAGCAAAAATTGTAGCAGCATGTGTAGCGAGCAGTCTGCATAATTCCATTACAGGGCTGCACACACACACACACACTCAGTGCTCCTTGAACTCTGAGCTCCCTACTCCAATATAAAGCATAAACTATTTTAAAAACAATATTTTTGCAGCGAACCAGCAAAAAACTTCAACTTTAGTTCACACGGCAAAAGTTTTTTTTTTTATCAAATACCCACGAAATGTATAAAATGCAGGCATGATGTATAGCATATTTAACTAAATCATACTTTCAGCACTTTTATGTGAAGTTTCTTTAACAAAACTAATAAATATAATAAGCATTTAAGCATTAAAAATGAAAGTAAGTTTCAAAATCCAGCGTATCTGCCAGTCGTGCATTACGGAAACTCCTCTTTCTACTTTTTATTCTCAATGTTTTGCATTTTAAATTGCCAGCGAGCGAAATGCCGTGAAGAGTTTAAACAATTACTTCAATAGCAAAACAACAACTACAATAACGACAACAACATGAACAACAAGTGAAGCACAATATGAAATTATTCTAATGACAATTAGTGTTAATTGTCACTTACGGGAACTGGAATGTTGTTTTTGCTATTGTTCAAACGCAAAAATTTGCATTTTAAATGAGTTCTTCATTTTTTTCAGTATTATTGTTATTATCGCTTATTATACATTGTTGCTGTTTTTGTAGTACTATATTTGTAATTTGGTAATTCGGTAATTTTACAATTTCAATTTGAGTTTGAATTTTTGGGTTTAGTCTAAGCAAATAATGACATAAAAGTCTTGGACGAACTGTCAGCGTTAATGTTAATGCACAAAATTGTAATTACTTAATTATTTGCATAAATCAAAGTTTTGTTCAAGTGTCCCAAGCTCAAATCTCCCAAAAGACATTTTCCCTTCATTTATATTATTGGAAAAGGCACTTCAGCGAAAAGTTTTGCCATACCAATTATATATATATATATATGTATATATACATATTGGCTGGTTAAAATGAAAATTCTTCGTGGCACTTAATGACAATTTTATGTAAGCTCGTCAAGTTGTCGCTTTGTGTTTTACGAGTGGGCTAATTTTGGAGTAGACTGAATTGTGGATTGAGATTTTAATGATTAACCGACTGGTTGGGTGGGTGGTGGAGCAATTAAAAGGTAAAACATTTAATTAAAGTCCGCTACGAAATTGTAATAAATTGAAATTTATTTTTCAACATTAATTGAGGAGTCATCAACACAAAACAAGTGCTTTTTTCCATTGTTTTATATTGATTACCACATAAAAAAGACAATTTCAATTGCAGTTTACAAAGAGATTTGGTAATCGACGACACTGCTGTTCACTCCAGCGCAATTACTTGTAGCGCATTAAAATATCTTTAGAAAATTCATAAAAATATCATAAGGATGAATTGAAATTGACAAACTTCTGCAACAAAAGCGACCATTAAATATTCCCCTTTTGTTGTTGCTGTAACTTTTTCCGCTATCGCTCTATCTTACTGTGTTTAACTTTCACATTTCTTTTTTGCTCTCCATTTTTTTGTGGTATTCTTATGTAAAGTGCTTCCGTCAGTCAGTGAAATGGCGTCAGACAAACTCATTCAACTGGCGCATAAAATGGGCGGGATGACATTAGGCAAATGCCGCGAAATCTGAGCGTAAGAATCAAATTGAAATGACGCAGTTAATGGCATTTATGGTTTATGCGCATTTTATTATTAAATGCGACTTCAAATCGATTCCATTCGCTTCGATTCAATTCGAATTCTCTATATAGTATAGTATCTCTGTTACTTCACATTTTTTCCGAGTTCGAGTTCGCGTTCGATTCCTGTTGAGGGTTGACCCAGCTGACGTCAGACAGTCAGTCATTGAACGGTGTTCTCTTACTCTGTTACTATTTGGCCAATTGGTAATTTTGTTATTAGTCACGCTCTTTGCGCTTCATTAATGTTCATTACACACAAATGAACCCACATCGATTGATATTTCACATCGTCTAGCGGTTTACAGTGCCAGTAATTCCCCTCGGTTTTTTCTCTGTCTCTCTCTCTCTTTGTGGTTGACGTTTTTGCGGTGTGCAATAAATGCGTTTTATTTAGCTTACTGGCAGTTCTTATTTATTTATTTATATGGCCAAAAGGGTTGCCCTCGCCATATTTAATTATAAAAATAAACAAACATACACGTATTTATAGTACTACGTATAGTAGAGCGAAATTTCCAAACGTTAACTTTGAACTTTTCGCTTATGCGTCACAAACACACACATATGTTTAAGGGGGCGAGTGGTGTGTTCAACTTTTACTACGAGGGGTTGGCGGAGGAAATAAATGTATATAAAAAAAAAACAGCAGCAGGAAAATAAAATTTATTGACGCTGCTTTGTGCACGCTTAATTGAACATTGGCAACTTGAAAGGCTGATCGACTGATTGACTGAGCCACTCTGGAAAATACGAGCAGGAAAAAAAAAGCAACAACAACAATTTTTTATGACCTTCGAAACTTTGGTGAAGCATTTTGAACTTACCTACCAACTAGAAGAAGAAGAAGAAGAATTTGTCGGTTGAACTCGGAGTTATTTAAATGGGGATTTCATTATGCGCTTAAACAGCTGGAAATTTTTGTTTTGCCTCCTCTGTTGGCTTGTAAGTATATTAAAAATGCAGGCGCTGTTTTTAGTTTTTCCCTATTATTTCCTTTTCTATTCCCTTTTTTTTGCGCTCTACTCGATGTTGTTTTTTTTTGCATTCTTTTTGGGTTAATTTGGTTACCTAATAGAAATTTGGACGGACCAAGGGGTTGCCAGGGGCCGAAAGCAGCTGGAAGGCAGAGGGTTGATTATGCCACTTGAGCAGCTTAGGTTAAAACCATATGGTTGGCTTCAGTGCGCTTTGAAGTGGCATGAAAAATATGATAAGCATATTAACATTTTCCTCTTTTTTCCTTTCTCTGTTTTTTTTTATGTTTAGGATTTTATGTTGAGTGGGCAAAACTTTGATTGAACATTTTTAAAGATATTCAATAATGTGCAATAGGAAAATATAGAAGCTTAACGAAGAACTGCTGAAATTTAAGTTTGAAATATGAAAATAATATTTGAAAATATTTTACTGAACTAATAGCTGAAGACTGTAATAAAATCAGATTTGTGTCAGCAAAACTTACGTATTTTTAAATTTTATCATTTTTTTGCTAAGCTGTAATCTTTTAAATTGCATTTTAAAAACTGTAGTAAATAGAAAGCTTGTTTTATAGCAAACAGTTTTACTTCTTTCTTTATTTTCTCCATATTTATTTAAGCAGGTTGCACTTTAATTGCAATCTTTTGATTGATTTCTGTTTTGTTTTCGCTGCCATTCACAATTTTTCTCTTCCCTACATATAAATCCCTTAAATTTATGTTAATTTGCACAATTGCAAGTCATTACGCAAGTTAAAAATCCAAACAATTAATGAATTTTTAAGTGCAATGCAAATTATGACCACTTCAAACAACAATTTGACCTCAAGGCCCCTTCGGCAGGAACCGAGGCTCATCATCTTGAAGAGGGTGCACCTGCAACTGCAAACCGCTCTGCAATACAATACATTATTAATTTAACAACCCCACACTAACACACACACACAGCTAACTCGTTCCTGCACTTTTCACCTGTTTTCCACTTGTACTTTTCCACTTTCCTTCCCCACTAACAACAAAGAAGAAGCACAAAAACACGCACAACAAATGACGCTTAATTTGCCAAATGGTTGTGATCCCCTCGTTTTCCCTATGCACCTCCCCCTTTGCTTGCTTTGGTTCGCCTGCCAACGTCCAGTTTTGGGTTGTTTTAAGTTTTTCTTTACCGTTTCCTTTGCTTTTTCTTTCTTTTTTTTGTGTAGTAGTAGTAGTTTGCAAAATATTAAACGCGCGAATGGACAAAGATGCAAAATACCTTGACTGGAAAATTGCGCAAACGTAAAAGGGAAATGGAAATGGCAATGACTAAAGCGCAGTGTAAGTAAAATATAGTGAGGTAAAAGTAAAGTGAAATAAAGCACAAATGCAATGCAAAGCAAAGCAAAGTAAAGTGGAGTGAAGTGAAGTAAGGTAAAGTGATGGAAACAAAAGTAACAACCAAATTGCGAACTTTGTGCAAACTTAAGCCAACTGAAAGGCCAGCAGCTAGCAGCAGCAACGAAATTCATTAAAACTTTGCATTGTGCTACAAAAAATTACCAAACACAACAGCAGCACAACACAACAGCTACACAACACTAGCAACAACAACAACAACATGGCCAACTAATTTGTCTGAACGATTTAAGTAGTAAAGATTTGAGGCCCCCAAAATGCCCATTGATGACGCGACAAAACCCAATTAATACCCCAGACAAATAAAATAGTCCTCCAGCTCCTACAGCTGTGGATGTGGCAGACATGACGGAAAAACCGTTTAGATAAAGCAATAACCAAATGTGTTCACACACACAGAAACACACACACGCGACTGTGCATAATTTTTTCTTTTCTTGCTTCTATTTTGGCCACATCTTAATATATGTATATCTTGTGTGGTTTTAGCAGAGAAAGAGATTGTCGCCAAGACACAGCCAAATATATCTATGTCTGTATCTCTAGTATTTGTGTTTGTGACTGGCTGCCTGCCGTTTGTTTGCTCAAGTTAACCAGAAAGTTTTCTTTAAGATTTACGCTTAAGTTTTACGTGATAAAACTTTTATCACTACGCGTATGACTTTTTCTTTTTGGGCTGATGCGATTTTAGTTAAGCGTGTCTTTTTTTTGTGTCAGTGGTGTCGTGGGCTGAAAATACAAATAGTAAAAAGGGTATTGACCGGAACTGTTTGATGTGTGTTAGCAGCTGTTGAACTAATCATTCAATTACTGTAACCTATATATATATTTATAGCTGCTTGTTTAAATGTCAATGTCTGTTGAATTACCTGCTACTACTTTGCTTTGTTGCCATAACTGATTTATGTGCTGTGATAAACAGTTTGCTGTGACTTTACTATTTCCCCGCTATAACGTTAGATTTAAGTAGACATCAAATGGCTTCCTATCAGCATATCCCATGCCAAATACTTCCGCTGGCGACGACCCCCCTTAAAGGCAACACCCTTGACTCTCGCTCTCTCTCTCTCTCCATTACATTTTGTGTTGATATTTGCTTAAGGATATTGCGCCAACTTGTTCAACTCATGCTAGTTGTCTCTGTTGTAGTTATTTGCAGTTCTCCCCCCCCCCCCCTCTACGGCAAAGAGGGAGAAAAAATAAACCCTCTAACCATATGAGGGGGCGAGTTAGGGGGGGTACTTGAGTACGTGCCGCTGTTTACTCCCCACTGGAATCACTTTAGTATTTTGATGGCAGCGCTTATATCATCAGACCCAAAAACTCAAGACATAACAAACTTTTTATTAACATAAATTATGAGGCACACACTCACACACACACACGTTCGTATAAGTGTGTGAGTGACTCAATACTCTTTAGTAGTGAAGTAGTGTATATACTAGGAAGTGAGTGCATAAATTTCACTTGGCACAAACTTTGCCCAATATATCTATTAAAACGTCGACGGTGCTTACCGTTATGGCGATGTCATGGCTCGCATCGCATGTGTCCAACTTTCGTCGGAATCGTAGGACGGTGTGTGTGGCATTCTCATAGCCAAGCATCAGCATATAATCCTGCGAAGGATCCACAAGGGGCTCAGTGTCGCCATTGCGTGTGACATGTCGATCCTGCAAACACATCAGAGAAAAGGAAAAGACATTTGGATGAGTATATATATGTGTATGTACATTTGTATATTCTGAGTATATTTCATTTCGTTCGCTTATTAATTGCAATGAAAAATGCACGAGAATATTTAATTTGTTGCATACTTTTGTGCGCAACTCAATTCGTTTCCATCTTTGCAATTACTGGGCATATTTTCGCAGTATTACATAAAATGTTCAACAGCTTCCGTATTCATTTTCCATCACCATACTCCCCAGCTCCCACCTTCTGCCCACTGCACCTCAACCACAGACACTTTCCTATAGTCTTGCTGTGTGAATGAATGTGTCTGTCAGACTTATTTCGCATACAAGTATTTTTTATAAAATAATTTAAATTTCACAAAAGTTATTTCTCTCCCTCTCTTTCCCTCTCTCTACTGTAGTATCTCTATTTCGCTCTTGCTGTTTTGACAGCTTTACGAAGTTAAAGTTGAGCAGTTTATTTTGAAAGAACTTAATATGTCTTATTCGATTTCAGCGTCTCTTATAGCCACTTAAATCTTGAAGTTTGATAGGACTGGTGGTAAAACGTTAACTGATCCATAGCATATGCTCTATATTAACTCAAACTTTTAATTTTTCTATTACACATCAAACATCGAATCTAACATACCCTTACTCTACGCCCAACGGGTAGCAAAACCCCTTTATTTTTTTGACTAAAGTTTTCTTTTACTCTCTTGACTTGTTCGATTCTTTTGCACATGTTGCCCAGGCCTCAACACAGACGCCAGATGAGTCTGAGTTCAACCGAGTGTGTGCCATGTGTGTGTGTGTGGGTGTATATGTGATGTAAATTCTTATATATATGCACTCATACCCACTAGCTACTCCTACATATATTTACTACTGGCCCCTGTTGAAAATATTTTTGGTAGTCGCAGCCGAGGGAGTTGCTTTTCGTGTGCCTAGGATGTGGAACGTATACTGTGATTGTTGTTGTTGTTGGGCGACGGCTTCGCATATTGGCAGCTGACTGCAAATGGGCGTTATGTTTACCATGCCAGATACTCACACAGAACCAGGACAACTTGTTGTGTTTCTGCTCTTTGGTATGGCAAACATTTTTTGATGATGTTGCAAAAGTTCTAGGAGACCCAAACCCAAACCATTCCATTCTATCGTTCGCTTTCTTTCCATTCCTCGATCTGGGCCTTTATGCCTGCCAACAGTAATTGAAGCTGATGGAATTTTTGAGTAGTTTTCTATGTAGATATTTTAAAATTTTATTGATTTAATTATGCGTTGTCGTTTGTCCTCCGACTGAATATCAAAGTTATTTTTACCAGCTCTTAATGCAGTTACTCACACAAATATAGTTCGATGGCGATGGAGTTCTATAAACTGCTATGCATATTTTTTTGTATATTTTAATTTATTGATCTTTCGTATTGGACTTTGATTGAGCACTTTGGGGGAGCTTTCTGTTCTTTTAAATAGTTTAAATTTTAAAGATTTATATTGAAAGCGACTCTAGTGTTAATAATAGTTTATGCAAATTTAAATTGCATTCTTATGGAAGTTTATACTATATCTAGTTTGTAAACTTGTGCACAAAGTCCTCTACTTTTTTACCTAATAACTCCATTTCGTATGTGGACATTTGTACAATTTTCCCATTTACCTTATCGTTTTGCTTAATGTGTGTAATTAATATTAAATGCCATGCTTGACGGTGTGTTATCATCCATTAGATCGCATGTTTCCTGTTTTGAAAATCTCAACCGCAGCTGCTGGTCAATTTGGTTTAATTCGTTCACATTTGATTTATGCTGCTTAATGTTTAAGCATCTTTTATCCTCAAACGCTGCCAACGCTGCTCACAACTCACAGCATTTGTTTTTGCACTTAAGCAGCAATGTTCAGTTTTCCCCTTGGCCCGGTCCTACCTCTCTTTCTACTCCGCTCCATCAGCATATCCACTGACACATTGCCCAACATTATGGAGTGAAACTTTTGTGTGCTCGCAGTGTTTCCATCATCTAATTACAACTGAAATTTTCACACACCTGAGGCTGTTGCAATTAATTTGCCCCAATTTATATCATCACACTCCCCCAAACACTTACCCGATATATATAGTATACACTCTTCATGTTGCGTGTTCCCTCTCTATAAATATCAAATGTATCTGTGTGTATGTGTGTGTGTTGGCCACAATTACATGCCAGCATTTCATTAATCATATCACACGCTGCGCCATTTGCCATTTAGCTGGCTAATTAAAAGTTTGCACAAAACATTTAACATAAATTCCCACAAAATTTCTATATACACACATTTCTAGCTATATATATTGTACATAGTTGGTATACTATAAATATATATTGTATCTATGCAAAAGATAGACTTTTTGGGCTGACTGTCTGACTGTCTGTCTGTCCGAATGTTTTGCAATCTGCAAACGCATAATTCAAGATCTGTAACGCGCAGTTCCGTTCCCGTTGCTGTTTTGCACAGTTTCCCTTTTAATTTAACATTATCTACCTTCACACACACACACACACACACGCATACACCTTGACATGTTTCTCGCTTATCGCAGCAGCAGCCAAAAGTCGCGTATACGTCGCGTATGCCGAGAGAATTGTGAGTACAGCGAACTCTGTGTGACGGAAATTAAAAATACGCGCTGCAATGTTGCAAGCACCCAAGCGACGTTATCAAAATCTCTCTCTGTGTGTGTGCGTGTATTTGTGTGGGTGTGGCTGTGGCAAGAGGGACGCAGGTTATATGGAAGGGGAATAGCATCCTTTTTGAATGCCAGCGGGTGACTCGTTGCGGGGTAATTATGCAAAAGGAAGGCGCATAAATTTGCAATATTCTCGGGCTGCTGCTGCTGCTGCCGCTGCTCTCTTGTGCTTGAAAAATGTTTCAAATGCCAACGACGTTTTAACTGCTCACAACTTTTTATGCGTGCAGCTCAAATGCCACCGATGTCGTCTTGAGCAACCCCTTTCCAATTACCGGGTAATCCCCAAACACTCATTCAGCTTGTCAAACTCAGAGATGTTGTACTGGAAAATACACGAGTTTTAGTTACAATTTCTACTGCACTTTGTTCTCAAATATTTGTCAATCATTAAAGCTGCAGGTAAACCCAAAGTTTGCTTTATATTAAGAATTTTATGCATAAAACTAACTATTAAATGCTTGCCTATAAAATAACACTCTTATTTCTTTCAAAATTGTAGTAAAAGCAGAAAAATCAGCTGATAAGTAAATACTTACTTAGTTGCAGCTGTTAATTAGAGCATTAAAAGTTCGGCTAACTGTGCAGCAGCAACTCGTTTGCCAAGTTTTCATTCATTTTAAGTTGCATGCCACGATTGCGTTGAAGGTTGTAGGAGGAGGAAGAAGCGAAGGCAGCGATAGCAAAAGTCTTAAGTGGGTGGCAGGAGCAGCAGCAGAAGCAGAGGGCAGTGAGTGGAGCCTTTAGTGGGAGTTTTGCTGCTGGGACTTCTCTGGGTTCGCTTCGCGGTTGTCGTTGTCAACGCACACGTTTTTTTAATTGCTGAAATTTTATCACACCTTCATGGTTCGCAGGACTCGTAAATTGTAATCCTTGTGCGAGTTTGGAAGTGAGCTTTGGCTTGACTACTTTTGCTTGAGCAAAGGCGAACGTTAAAATGGCAGCGATGACGTCGACGTCGACGTTTTCCTTTCTTTTTTTTTTTTTGCCCTTTGGCCCTACGGTGTGTGTGCGTGTGTGTGTGTGTGCGTATTCGATGTTGTCATTAACGTCGCTGCCTCTTAAGCATTTAATAGCCTTGTCAAGACTTTAATGCCTTTTAGCTGCCGCCCTCTAATATGTGAGCAACAACAACAACAACATCAACAACAACTACGAGAAAAAGAGTGTAAACTCTTAAAGAGCTTGCAAGTGTGTGTTGCGAGGGGAAATCAATAAAAGCAGCGGTAAATTAAGCACCTTTGCGCTGCTGTGCTCAGCAAGCAAACTCGCAACGAGAATTTAATAGGATTATGCAACATTGCCGTTTGTGGCATGATGAAGGGAAGGCAAAACAAACTTATGCAAAGCTCTGTCACTGCACTTAAGAACTAAGTATACTATATAGAAAATGACAAGCCCTTTGCCTACCCAATTCCCCATATACTTATATATATATATATACTCATTTTAACCAATAATGCCTTGAACCCTTTGGCAACATAACATGCGCCTAATTGTGCTGATTTTCGCTTGATGAAAACTTTTGACAAACACATAGACACACACATATACATATACACATACTTAAGCATTTATAGCAAACAAACAGCCCATCATCAGCAGTAACAAACAGCAAGTGGCAGTTCCAAGTTTTGTTACGCCAAAAACAAACTTTAGCAATTTATGATAATTCAACGTCAGCTGGGACAGTTCAGTGTTCAGTGTTCACTGTTCACTGTACAGTGTACACTTGAAGTGTACTACTTGCTAGCAAAACACATACATTGTAAAGGAATCAAGCCCATGACTGGGATGCTGCTAATGTAAGCTGGCAGCACTCAACAGGGAGATGGGAGAGAGAGAGGGTTGAGCATGAAGAACAAGGCAGTCAAGCATCAACAACAACTGACAGCTGGCTAACAGCGAAAAGCTCAAGCAAGAGACACAACATAGCAGAGAGAGAGAGAGGGGAAGTGAGTGAGAGAGCGCCTTAAAATATGCTAGCAGCACACATTAAACTTATTACCCCCTACAACCCCAGCTAAACTACCCCAACCCTTGCCACTTGCCACTTGACGCCCACACTAATGCCCAGACTCGTTACATGTTCAGATTTAGCTTTATAAACAAACGCATACAGCAAAAGGGTTGGTTTACTACAGCTACTACAAGAGGGGTGCCTCCCACCCCCAAACAATATCAAAATGTTAGCTATCTATCCTATCCAACCAATCCATATACATATATATAGTTTGTGGCACATAAGTTGTATAACTTGCAAGCATTGCAACACACACAGTGCCTTGCCCCCTTGAATCTAAAATGCAGCAGCAGCTGAAGTTTTTGAGAAAGGTTCTCAAAATGCTGTCCAACAGATTTGATTTATATATACATACATAGTATGTAGCTGCATGCAGCAGCAGCCAAGCTCATGGGGTTTTTCTCCCCTCTCACAAAGAGATGAGCAGGTGAACATAGGCAGCATTTGCCATTAGTTATATCGTTGAAAAGCGAAAAACCATAAGAAGAACTAAAGTATACTTGAGCAACAAATTTCACACATCCATCGATCTTTTTTTGTGCACATCGTGTTGGAGCGAGTAAGTGCTTTCGTTGAAATTGAATTTGCTGTAGAACATGTGTGTAGCAGCGTGTACTACACATATTAACAAAACTATTTTGTTAAGTAGTGAATGGAATGTTTATTGTAATTTGAACCCTGTGTGGAAATTAATGCAATTCAAATTGCGGTTTTGTTTCTGTGCTGTTGGCATTTGATTTTGAATGCAATTTGCCCACAAGTGTTTTGTCTCGCATTTAATTTCAATTATATAAATTTCATAATACATATTTGGAAATTATTTGAAGTTTTAAGCTTTGGCAAAGTCTTTGAGCTGAACAATTTAATATGAAGATTACTTTGTTACTCGTAATTTGTATAATTGAAACATTCTTTGAGCACCGTAATCCTTGTTATCGGATAAAACTATTACTTTTAATTTAGTTAAAATGCATTTTTTATAATAATTGAATCCTTCTCTAAGTCTAGTAGGCAAGTTTAATACATTTTAATGTTTTTCTTAGTGCTCCTTAAGTCACAATAATTAATCCACTTCATTAGCATGTATGATCATATGGAATTTAACTTCTAACTAGTTTATTTACCTCCCTTCTTCTATTTTAAAATGTTTTCGTTAGTATTTGTAATGCTTTTTTATATTAAATGTCAACATATTCTAGCCTTTACTTGACCTTCTCTCTCTCTCTCTAGCTCTCTCATGCATAGAATATCTGCCATCTTATGCCACTTGGCAGTGCCAAAATCTTGTGTGACTTGTCCGCAGCAACTTCGTGGCATTGTAAATTGTTTTCATATGCCCCAGACTGTCGCTCTGTCCGTCTAACCGTCTGTCTGTCTGTCTGGCAATTGCCCCTTTGGCCGTTTGTGCCAAGTTAAAGGCACTTTGATTTTGCGGCTCTCTATCTCTCTGTGCAATGTTTGGCTTAGAAATGTACGTCAATGTCGTTGGCTGAATCTGTAATATTTGATGTTGTCTCATGTTCATTTGATTACGTATACGCCACGTATTGCCCATGCTGCGCCAAAAAGTGCGCGCCGTCGGCTAAAACCAAAATGCACCCCAAAACTTCAATTTGCCAAGACCAAATGCAGAAACCCCAGAACTTCAATCTATTGACAAATCGAATGTCTGTGATGATGAAGCTATTTGGCATTGGACAGATTTTGATTTGAGTTTGTGCAAATTATCGCTGCAAGCGAGTACATCAATTAATATAGTTAAAGTGCCTTTCAGACTGCATAGAAGCATAGACAGAGAAAGGAAGAGCAAGAGAGCAGGAGAGAGAGATGGAGTGAAATTGCAGTTGCTTGCAGTTTAGCCAAATTAAATCGTTTGAGTTACTTTTGAGCCAGAGTCTCTCAGTGTTTGTCCGCCTGTCTGTCTTGCTGTCAATCCGTCTGTCTGTCTGTCTGTTTCATCTTCAAGTTCTGGTCCAAGTTTTGTTTGCCAGCCCCTATGCTATCGGATAAATGCAGACACTGCAAATTGCTAGTTAATATTTTATAAAAGCAAACAGCAACAAATTGTGCAATGCATTCCACAAAACCCAGACTGTAAATGCTGCTAAGCTACAGCTCGTATATCATACTTATACACATCTATATATATATCTATGTTATATGCCAAGTGTTTAACTGTCTATGTAGACATTGTGTAGTTGAAGGCATTTTATTCAAATTAAAATACGAGTAGACCATTTCATTTAAATAAGTATCAATCATTGTTGCCTCACTTTTAAATTAGACTGCTGCTGCATTTTCTGTTTTCTGTTTCATATCTGTTACTTTTTTCCACAAAGTAAGTTGGCAAAAAGTGAACTATTAAAATGATTAAAAATATGTATGTACATATTTATAGTACACATATTTATTATTGTCCGAGTACTCAATGTGTGTGTGTGTTTTGAGTGCACTGCAGTGTAAACAATCAAAGTTATTGGTTATAATAATAATAATAATAATAAAAAAATGTTGCTTGCGGATTAATGGAAATTAACAGTGGTTACTGGCAAAGCGAACAACACTATGAAACACAAACTATTCATTGATTAAGATCATAATTAATCATTAGAATACAATTTTTAAGCTGCTGTCGGGTTAATTAAGCTTTCAGCTTTAAGTGAGCTTAATTGTTTGCCAAGACAACAATTAATGAACATTCTGAAATGAAATTCTTAAAATTGTATTAAATTGCACTTGCTTAAAGTTTCATGGAACAATTATTTAGCTACACTTTTATTCACTTTTTAGAATTAATAAACATTTATGAAATAAATTATTCACGTATATCATTAAATAAAAGTAATTTCAGGCTATCTGCAAGTGAGCATCTGTAACTAACTCGGGGAAACTCCCCGTGGTTTTGTGTTTTAAAGTCATGACTGTTGTTTATCTGGTCTGAATTGCATTATATGGTTATCCCATTGGTGCTTAGACCGCAATCTCAGTTATTTACCCCTGGGAGATCTTTTTTGGCCCTTGGCCCATTTGCATTAAACAGTTTTTTGTTCAGCTTTTTGGGGGATGCTGCCTTGAGATATTATAACCCTTTGAGCAATTTGAGCTTGTTCTATACTCTAACCCTTGGTTTTGGTCGCTCACTCAATTAATGTCATGTAAGCAACCCACTTAGCTAGTCTCCACTGTAACTCGTGCATCATCAAAACTGACTGTCACACACAGATACAAACACACACTTCTACACATCATATCAAAAGGCAAGCAAATTCAATTAACAAACTTTGCACGTCACTCAAAATTAACTCTGAAACGGGCGTTAAGGCATCATTTCAGTGCTGCTCTACTTACCCCAAAACATACCCTGCAAAACCCCGCATACCCTCCCCCACCCCCAACCCTTTTGTTGCCACTTCAACTCCAACTCTCATACAAACACGCTGCTGCTGACAAATGCCACAAAAAGACACAAAAATATGATGACAAAAAAATGAGCGACTATTTTATATCACTTTCAATTGTCCAGTGCGTCGAGTGCTGAGCGTCGGGCGTCGCGTCGGGCGTCGTGCGCCCTAAAAAACTCAACCACGCCCCGTTGCTTTTTGTGGGCAGGGCCCAGCGCATTATATAATAATGCGTTTTTGTAGTAAAATGAAATTATGTATATAACATGCTATAACGAAAAAGACGAAAAATTGTATTTGTCATATTGTTAAGCTGATGGCTGTCAGTTTGATGTTGATTTCTGATTTTTGCTTTCTGATGTTGACATTGGGTTGCTACTCTTCTCTTTTCAGCGCTAAGTGTCGCTGTCTGTCTGTCTGTCCGTCTATCTGTCTGTCTGTCTGTTGCTATCTGTTTGTATATTGAGACCACTTTTTAAATGCGATGTGTAACGGCTGCCATCGAAAGCTGTTGAATGCTGCAGAGAGACAGACCCGAAACTAAAAGCAAATTCAAATAAATTTAAAATCCCCTTGTGCATTTTTAGCGACAGCCTCTGCTTTGAGTGTATGTGTGTGTGGCTACGTGTCGTTTAGCATAAAGGCAAAATGGTATAGGCTGATTTGTGGGTGGGGAGAGGGTGGGATGGACGGGTACTGTGCGCCCTTAAGGGCTGCATTTATGACACTCCATTTGTCAAGCGAATGAACGACGCCGAATCAAATGAAAGTGTGCAGAAACTGAAGGTTGCCTCTTGGGTTTGAGTTTGGGTTTTTGGCTTTGGCGTTGCGGATTTAGTATTGCAGATGGTGTTGGTATTGGTATTGAGTCCGTGCTTGGGTTACTGCTCACTCATGAGTCAGACACATAGACAGACAGAGAGACAGACCGTCTGCTATTTGACTGAGTGCGCAATTCAATTGCGTTGATTTTTTTCTCCCTGGTTGCCTTCTTTTTGTTTTAGCTTAGCAGCCGACAAAACAGCTGACTGTCAGTACAGTACAGAGTGAGATAGGGAGAGAGAGAGAGAGCAGTAAAGAGATTGACAAAACTCGCCGAAAAGTGTTTTGTTCAAATTTCTATTTGGCATTGCTGACATTGACGTTTATTAAGCGTTTTTGACACTTTTGCCGCAGCGTTATCTAACCTTCCCCCTGGATCTCTATATAGCGATATCCCTGACTCACACCCGCATTCTCAATCAGCTAAACCACTTCAGCACTCAACCACTCAATGTCATATGCAGAGCAGTGCAGAAATGTAGAGACGCTTCTGCAGCGTCAACGTCTGTATTTTAAAAGTGTTTGGCATTAATGGTTGTGCAAAATTATTTTAATGAGCTCTTCGCGGTTGAGTCGGGTTTGATGGTGGTTTTCCCACCACACACACACACACACACACACACATACATCATCTTCTCCCCACACATAATCCTCTGCAGCACCCGCATTTCACTGAGGTTGCTCCTTTTTCGACTTTGTGTCGCAATTTGATAAACTGTCAACCCCGGGCGCCACTAGTTCATCAGTTTGCTTCAGTTGAGTCACAAAACACAAAGTGAGATATAGCAACATATGTACATGCCATATATGCGAATGTCAGTCATATATTAAATATGCTAAATTGATGGTACAGGCGGCAAATAAAATGTTATCTTAATAAATATATAATTTGAGCTCGTTGGAAAACTAAAGTAAACTTAATAAATTCAACAAATTCTTTAAAATTGTATTAACGTTTTTTGAACTAAATAAATTCTTTCATCTAAATGAAGTTAAGTTCAATTCTACTCACAAATACCTTTGCTTAAGCAACTTCACGCACTGCTTGCTGACATTTTTGTCGCCTGGTTGCATACGCATTACGCAGCAGCTCACGTCTCTTTTTATAGCATACTTTTGCGCGCACAAAGCACAAATACATGACACATAAAAAAGAAATGCTCATTTCCAAAAGCAGAGACACAAATCCTTTGCCTAATTACTTGTCTGGCTTTGGGCATTGCATACAACAACAACAAAAATAACAATCTAAGCGGAAAGCTCGTTTCATTTTTTGGCAATTTCCGCACAACTCTCCCCTTTCTATTATTAAGGCTATAAATCCATGATCGCTTTGATATGAGTTGGCCTTTTTTTTCTTCTTGTGTGTATATTTTTTATTTCATTTTTATAAATGCCCAAACGTGCATAGTCCTTGTCGTGCTCCAATTTCAAGGCAAATTTACGCAACCGGCTGCCCGTAAATGCAAAACCAGGAAAGCAGGAGAAACAAAACGATGCTCGACTATAAAATACCCGTCAGTTAAACTTGGTTGTGTCTATTAAACTTGAAGCTGTTTAGCTTTTTGTGTTATACCCACTATTCGGTGTGTAACGGGTATGCAAATACTCTTTATGTAGGCAGATAAAAAATGTAAATATCATTGTTTGCGTCAGAGTCCAGAGTGGAGTGGAGTGTGGTATGGTGGAGTGGGTGAGTAAGTGGCGGGGATGTTTTGGGGCTGTGACTGGGGGTGTAAAGATGTTTTTGAACTTGGCGCAAAAAAAAGGTTAACAACGACATTTGCCATTGTTTCGCCTTGGCACACAACCCTCGAGTGCTTCCTCTCTCTCTCTCTCGCTCTCTCTAACTTTCTCTTTCTCTGTCTTTTGCAGCACGTTTCCATTTCTTTCTTTCTGATTTTGGACAAGTTACCACTCCCCCATCCTGGCACTTGGAAAATATGCCCCAGGGAATGAACACCTTATCGCAACTTATTGCATCCGCCGGCAACAATTTGGAGACGGCCTTGTTGTTGTTGCCGTTGTGCTCTTTCGCTCTGTTCCCCTCTTTCGTCTCTCTCTTACTTTCTTGCTTGCTCTGTGTGTGTGTCTGTACGAGTCGGGACTTCCCTTTTTTTGGACAATTCCGTTTTACACACACACACACACACACACACACTTTAACTTTGTGTTGTTGTGCCTTGCGGCGTCTGCGAAAAACGTTTTAATTACATTTGTATGTTAAAACTTCAATTGACGCTCCCCTTACTCCTTCCACTTGCCTGTCGCCCCAAACGCTTTTGAACTTTAACAGGGTTGTGTGTGCGTGTGTGGGTGTGGATGTGTTTCTGAGTGTTTGTGTGGGCGATTTAGGATATAACTAGATTGTTATATAAGACGTTTTGATGTAGGTAAAAGGCAATTTGAAATTGTTGGCTTGTTAAAAACTGGGAGGTGGTGTGAGGAAATTCGGTTTGTTTAACTCGTCCTCAATTTAATTTAACTAAACTGTCAAATCAAAAGCTCGAAAGCAAGCAAAATTAACCAAGCGCTTAAAGTCATATCTTCTAGCTCACTCTTTATCTGTCTCTCTGTCTCTTTTGCCAAAGTTCTCTTCCAAAGCGGCTAACACTTGTGTGTGTCAATTTTATTTGATGAAAATACAAACACAAACACTTGGCAAGACTTTAGCTGAGGGAACGAGTAGCAACGAATGAGTGGCTTGTTGCTATTTGTTGAGCGCCTGATTACTGTCAGGACATCCCTGGCAGGCAGTCGCCCTTTTAATGCCAAGTGTTATCGGTAAACAAATAAAAAAAAAAACGAGCAGAAAAAAAGCTAAAAAATAAAAGAAACAGAAGAAAGCAGCACGAACTCACACACGCCATATTTGTTAGCTCCCTGTTTGCTTTAAGGATAATTTTCCAGCCACATATCCACACACACACACACACACCCACACACATATGTATATATATGTATAATGCCATTCCATTTGGTCTATTGTTCGCATCAATTCCCCAATCTTAATTCACTCAAATTCGATTATTGCTCGTGCACTTTGTGCTCTGCCTCTGACTCTGACTCTTTTCTATCTCGCTCACTCTCACTGGCATTCATTGAGGTTAAAATAAACTTTCGAAAAGGCTAAGAAGTCATTTATTTTTACGTTTAAATGGTAAAAGCAACAAATGTAAAAGGAAAATAAATGCGCACACACCCACCGAGATAAAAACAACAACAGAACAAAATAGCAGAAAGCACGTAAAATGGATAAGTATTTTTAGATTTCGTACGATCTTAAATGTTTTATTTTGTAACTCTTTTACGAAAATGATTTAGGACTAGTCACAGCAGTTGGTTATAATGGATAGGCATCATAAAGCACTTAGATTGTATAAGAAAAGGAACGAGTTGAAAAACAGCGAGTAGCGAGTGCTTTATTGGTTAGATTTTGAGAGCAAAACTTTAGCGAGTATTGAATAGGAGTTAATAGAAAAGTTAGAATTAACCAACGAGTAACGAGAACGAAAATACTCGCTACAGTTAAAAGCAAAGAAGAATAGAAAACAGCCAATAGTTGCTAGCAACGAGTAAGCTTTAAAGGGCAAGTTAATTTAAAAATGAGCGAGTACCGAGTGTTTCATATGAACATTAACGAGTAACTAGAACGAATATACGCTACAGATAACTACAAAGATCAAAATCCAAACAAAATACATAAGCGAAATAGAATTTTACCCTGTAGAAATGGCAGCTTGAGCCCCAAAGTGTGATGCGGCCATCTGCATAATTTGCAACATAACACTCTTGAGACATGGACATTTAAGTGAGTGGCAACCCCTAACTGACAAGCCCCCCTTATATCTCGTATAACGTAGCCCCTTCCAAAAGCAATAGATACACTTGCACGTATCCAAAACAATTGCTTTACCTGCCAAACAACTCATTGCTAGATTAACTCAATTGCCTCAAATTGTAGCGCACATGGCGCACCCCAAAACGTGGAGTGAAAAAAAAAAGAATTTCAGAAGGGAAAGGAATCAGGGTAAAAAATACCTATCCAATACGGTTGCTCTCAAACGAATCGAAATGAAACGCGCCACTCAAGTGTTTTGTGTTGTATCTTTTTAAATTTTTGCTTTTGTGCGCAATCGGGTGTCCAATGTATACGAGGTAAACTGCAGACCAGTTAAGTCAGACAGACAGAGAGACAGAGAGACAGACAGACAGACTAAGAGAGAAGTTCAATGAGTTTTTGGGGTATACTGTTGCCTGCTTTTCTGGCTGTTATTTCCAGCTGAGTCACGCCACAAACGAGGGAAAACCCCAAAAAAAAAAAAAAAGCACAGAGAAGTAAACCCAACATCTACTGCCCTTGTTCATGCCAGGAGCACACGCGCCTGTGGAGAGCAATAAAATAAAAATTGAAAACACAAAGGATTTATAGCTTCAATAGGTTTTCAAGGAGCTTCCGAAGCTCAGCACAATTGTCCTCCCACTAGCCATCTTCCTCCCTCCCCCCATCCAATGCAAACGGGCAGCACCTTTTCGCATAGGTGTAGTCACTACACTGAAAACAATAATATTTTTTGTCCATCGAAGCAAAGAGATAGATAGATAGAAATGCTAGATGTATGTATTTGTTGTAGCACATTGTTTATGTGTGTGTCTCTATATGTGTGTGGGTGTGCCAGAGATTTTACTTTACTGATTATTTTTCGCCTTTGCCCTTTGTGCTGTCTCTCTCTCTCTCTCAGTCTGTCTGTCTGTCTCTTGCTTTGTATTGCATGTGATCTGTATATATTTGTGTGTTTTTTACACTGATTGGTGTATTTCCCGTTTGGCTCTGACGCGCCTAGAGCCATGTGGCATTGGCTTTGGCTTTAGCTTTGGCATTGGCTTGATTTCGTCTTTTGGCCTGGCCGTGTGCTGCGGCTTTTTACCTTTTGGCACCAGGCACCAGTTACCAGCCACATGCAAAACAAAAGGGCTCGCAAATTGAGTTTTGTGGGTGGCAAAAAAAGGCTAAAAAAACAAAACAAAAAACCGACGACGACCAACAAAAAGGTGTAAATAAATGCGCTGGGAATTCGTCAGTCAGGCAACTTTTTGCCTTTAATGAGACGGAAACAAAACTTTTTTCGCTTAAAGAAAAACAAATTCCAAAGCGGCATTGACTTTGACTGGATTTTCTCAAAAATTGTCTTCCCCCACACACTTCTTTCTCTCTTTCGCATTTTGCCTTTTTGAGCCGTATTTTTTTGTTAAGAGAGCGAAAAGAAAAACCAAGTGCAAGAACAATATAAAGTTGTGGCCGTTGTTGGAAAAATAAAAATGAAATTACTTAAAATTTGTCACAATAAGCTACCGCAATGGCTTTATAGGCTCTTTTCTCTCCCTCTCTCTTCCCCACTCTCTCTCTCTCTCTCTCTATCTTCCACGCTCTTCTGTCTCTTCTAGCGCTGGCTAGCGCAAATATTCCACGATGTTTGCCTTTCCGACTCGCTTTTCTTTATTTTTTATTAAAATTGTTTCAAATTGCGTTGCTGCTGTGGCAGGAGAAAGGTGCTTGACTAGGGTGTGGGCGGGGGGTTCTTCTAGCATTTTCTAATGGCACAACAAAAAGCACACTAATGGACCATATTGTGCGCTTGTGGGTTCCTATTATTTTCTCCTGTTCGGTCCGCGTCATTTTTATTGCGAATTTAGGCATCATTAGTTACGGTTTTTTAATAAAACACAAACAGAAAGTACCAAAAAAAAAATGAAAATATTTTATATATAATACTTATATATATACCCCATGCTGCTGCTGTTGTTGTTGCTGTATTCTTTTTGGTTGGCTCAAAAGTTTGATTTGTGAACATGAAGCAATATAAGTGCGCCTTTGGGTGCCATTGTCTGTGTGCTTACTGCCCGCTCGCTTTGTGGTCAAGCTTTGTTGGCCCCAAACCCAGTTTCAGTCCCAATCTTAGTCCCAGCCTCAGATTCGGTTCGCACTTGGACCCAAACTCGGGTTGTCTTTAAGTGCCACGAGCAGAAAACTTTGTAAAGTTCGGAAATTTGTTCAACAAATGGACAAATGTATTAGCAAAAAGTTGTTTTATTTTTTTTGTTGTCTCGAAATCATTTCTGTCGCTTCAATGCATAACTCAAATCGTACGCATTGTTCCCTTAGAGCAGAGCATACGAACCAAATTCGAATTCATTAGGAATTTGAAATAGAATTTTTTGAAGCATAACCTCCATGGACTAAAAGTTCTGGACAAACTAAATGGAATATTAATGTGAAGAATTGTGAAAGTTTTAGATAATCAGTCACAAGTCCGTTCAATAAATTATATAAAATATTTTACAGTATTTATATTACATTCAAATAAGACTAAACTACAAATTATTGTAAATTATGAATCATAATTTTATTTGCTTGAACGCAAATATTATTGAAATTTCAATGCAGTTCTGAATTTATGCAATTAAATGAATTTTATTTGTAAAATTTGCATTTTTAATTACTAAACAGTTTGTAATAACTCTGCTGTTGTAATTTTCATTTTTATTTACGCACGTTTTATTTAAAGCTTTCTGTTGATTTATATTTAACTTGACCTTTAACGAAATGCTTTTGTGCAGCGTTCTTGAGCATGATTTGTTAATGGCTTATTAATTAGCTTATGACTGTTTATTTCAGATCTCATGAGAAATGCGTCAGAATTTCATTTTGCATATGGCATATATATAAATATAAAAATACTTAAGCTACTTTTGTTAATGACCTTTAGCACAATTTGGCCTTAATGAAGTGTTGGATTCCATATGCCATTCAATGCACATAGTTTAGAGGCTTATGCCGCACCCCTGGACAAACTGCACTTGTTGGCCGACTCAGTCTTCGACTCAGTCGCTGTCTCAGTCATAGAGTTTATGAGACTGTGCCCAATACCCGGGAGTCTGTCACATTTTTTAAATGCGCGGAGTGCCACAGAAGCCGCAACCACTTTAACACCTACCTAAAAACTCCCAGCTGCAATTCCAATTCCAACCAATTCCACTGCCAACTCCACTACCGATTCCAACTCCAATTCAGTGAATGCCAGCTCTCGACTGTCGGAGCGGTAATCATTTTTCATGCTAAGCTCCAACGTCAACCGTTTGGTTTATGGCCTTAATCCTTTTCTACATAAATGAAACGACAGCAGAGCAGAACGCAACAACAACAACAACAGTCCAGTCAGAGTCTCTCTCTCTCTTTGGCTCCCAAACCCGAAAGGCACGGGCAAATGCCGCGCATTTCATCATTAGTCAGCGTCCATTAATGCCCGGACAGGCAGGCAGCTACTGCCGGGGGATTGGGATTTAGAATTGAAACTGGGAACAGAGAACTGCCAACTGGCAACTGGGAGTGTGGGACGAGTTGACTTCATTCTACGCATATTGACGCGTGTAGAAGCCTACGCATCATATAAAACACACATAGTACTATATATAAATATATGTATAGTGGATTTATAAGTACTTCAAGTATTTATATGCTGCCTTAATCAAGAGTCTGTCCGGGTTGACTAAGTATCCAGGAAATGCCAAGGTTGTTGCACTCCAACTCCAACGTCCAGTGGCTTTTAATTAACACACAGGCCCAGACGGCAGGGGATCCCATCATCAACATCAGCGTTATCATCATTATCATCAACATCATTGGCATTAATAGAATATTTCTACTTTTCTTATTTGCCGCCTGCTGTATGTTGCCCCCGCTGCCGCTGCCTCTGCCTCTGCCACCCGCCGCACTCTACTATATATCTAACGTATATATCGTGGCTATTTTCAAATCAATTCCATGCAGTTTTTAATATATATAACCCGACAGACAGCTCACACATGCTCCATGGCTATAGATGATGACTATGACTTCCCTTTCCAATTTCTCGAAATGATGTCATGCTGTTTCCCTCTCTCTCACTCTGTTGCGCGCTCCCTCCCATCCCAAATCCGCTCTAGGCATAAATGCGCACAGCAGGCGGCTGTTTAGCGCTTAATTAATGATGAATATAAAAATTGCCGCATGTTTATATGTATATGTATGTGTATGTGTGAGTCTTGTAATATAATGGAAATTCTAACAGCAAAAAGATGCAACACGCACTTCCACTCACTTAAGTGGGTTGTGCGAAACATGGTCTATGAGCGAGCGAGTGCATACCACATGCTGCATTGCCCCATGCCTCATGCATCACCATTCACCATTCGCCAATTTTCTGTATAGTAACGCAAAGGGTACTACACTGAGCTTATGGGTTTATGGAGAACTTAGTAACATATAGTAGGGAAACTTAGAGTGAGAAACATACAGAAAGGTAGGTACTATATTATATAATATAGTATCAAAATGTTAGCTACTGCTTTTTCGAGTCTTTTTCATATTTTGAAAGATTTTTCACCTATAGAATTCAGCTAATTTCAAAGCTACTTATTAAATTATTTAAAAGCTACTTCATAGAGCATTTGCTAGTCGCTTAACTTAACTTTAGTTTTCTTGTATGATTTTTTTTTTTTATTATTATTATTTTGTTGTGTGTCATTTAAGGTTTTTTTTTGTGTTACTGCAGAGGCCTTTCAAAATCTATACATAAATATGCTTTCACGCAGCTTCAGCAGATATCAGATACTGTTTTTTTCAAGCCAGTGTTGCTTGTCCTTGTCGTTGTTGTTAGTTGTTGAAGCACCGTTAGTGGCAGCAACTTTTTGGTATCAGATGCAGATGTTGCATTCACCATCAAGCTCTTGTTGTTGTTGTTGTTGCTCTCGATTGTGTTAGGGGTATTATGATAACTTGACAATGTTTGCCGTTGCTTAGCCTAGACGATGCGACGGAATCCCAAATGGATCAAATAAAATATAATTGTTATGGTAACTATAGACTATATAAACGATAAAAGAAATGAAAATATTTAAAATATCAGCACAATATCTGTAGAAGCTTAAGAATGTCAGCGCTATAAAATTGAAGCTGAACTGTGCTCATATAAACACTTCATTAGAGCAAATTTTTATTACTGGAAGTTTAATGTATTAAGTTTTTACCAACTACTCCATTATATTTTCTTAATTTTCTATAATGTTTCTATAATTTTTCAACTCAACTTGTATTCATTTATATTCCCTTAATTGTTCTGCAAATTTTATTAAAATAATATTTATCAACCTAATTTTCTTTTTAGCTTTCATTTTATTTACTATTTATATTTAGTCTTTATTTGTTTTTTTTTATTAAATATTTTTCCGTACAATTTAATTGCTTTGTTGCTGTATTTATTTTAATTTATTTAACGACGTAATGTTTTTCTATTTATTCAATTATTTATTTAGTGTTTTTCGGACATTCCAATTACATTTAATAGCCCCAAGTTGGCAAGAGTATTTTGGCTCTTGTCTGTTTTTGCAGATATCACTTGTTTTCTCTTGTCTTTTAATCAAAATGTGATTAGCGAGGCAGCCAGTAACAACAACGATGCGACAACTGCAGCCTGGGAAGAAATGCGCAACAAAAACAAACAAAGAAAGGAAGGGAAAGAGGAGAGTGGAGAGAGGAAAGAGACACACGGCTAACACACAAACACACTTAGCGTGTAAACATGGCTAAAAGAGCGTTGACCATATTCGGTCGCTGCTGTTGTTGCAGTTTGTTTTTTTGGTTGTTATACGCAGCACCAGCGACGACAACAGGTACTACAACAACGATAACAGCAAAAACAACAACAACAGCAACAACAGCAACTACATCGAACGGTACACGTTAATATGACTAGCGCAATTCTGAGAGTGGAACTTGAGACCAAAACCTGGTGACTGCGAAGATGCTGCAAAATTGCGGCAAACCGGTTCGAGTTCAGTTTGCGTTTTGTGTTTTGTGGCTCTTACCACACGACATTATCAACATAATCAACACAGGTAACCTCCCCCTATCAACTACCTCCCTCTCTGTGCTCTACACTTTCCACACATCTGTGCACATCTCATCTGATCTCTTCTCCTTGTTGGCTTCTAAGCCTTTTCAACGCTCATAAATTGTTCGAGTGGCGCAAAAAAATATTTTGCAAACGCAATGCGAGTGGCATGCGAGGCGAAGGCCTCACTTGAAACGAAATTATTGGCAGTGGGGAGGAGGATGGGGAGTAGTGGGTTAACCGAAGAAAAAAGAAAATCTTTCGCATACGGCAAACGGTACTTTTGCAATTATCATCGTTGTCTTTGAGCCGGAGAAGATGCTGTAGTTGTTTGCTGCCGCTGTCGCTGCTGCTGCTAAAGCAAATATGCGCACTTGGCATTGTGACTGGAAAGAAAAAAAAAGAAAACCGAAGAGAGCCAAGACAGCTCAAGACTTTGGCAAGACAACGCACTAATAGCACCAGTGTTATCTCCGCCCCTCCAACCCCTCCCCAATGCCTTTCCAGCTGTGTCCTCCTTTTCGGGTTGCATGTGGCAGCCTAAACACAAGTTGAAGTTGCGGCTTCGACTGCGGCTGCGGCTCTGCTGTTTTGCGGTTGTGAGGTTGAGGTTTTGCGTTATGGCCATGGCCATGTGTAATAGATTATCAAAATGCCAGCCAGGCCCATAGACACACGATGCCAACGGTTTATGTCACATGAATGTAATGAAATTAAATTTCTCTCACACACAAAGTCTCTCACAGACAAGTTATTAAACTTTGGCTTCGTCCTCGTCTTAGACTCTTTAGACTAACTGCGATAATTTTAAAAGTCAACGTTGCCTGCCTGCCTGTTAGCCTGACTGCATTCAAGCCATCTCTCTGTTTCTCTACGCAAGATTGTGCATCAAGTGTGCATATTTACTTCCTGTAATTGAGCATTTATAGCTTTTATGGCCTAACGGATTTAACCAGACAGCCTAGGCAGTCAGCTAGTCAGCCAGACTAAAACCAACTGGCTGTCTGTCTGTCTGGGCAAAACTTCTTCTTCTTCTTCAACATCTTGGCCTCGACTTTGGTAATTGTTTTGTCTTTGGCTTTAATGCATCGTTGGCCAAAATGCATCGTTGAGCTGAGCCGAGTTTGAAGTCTTAGTCTTTGGTCTCTGCTTAAGTCTATTGATTATAAAGTTTATGCATAAATTGCAAATTGATTTAACAGTTAATTGATCCACACTGATGGCCAATAGTGAAAGAGTTTCGCAAACTTTATCAAATTGATACAAGTTGAACATAAATAGTTAATGTGCCAAGTTTTGATAGAGAATTAAATGCTTAAATTTAACTCAAATCGTGACTTTAGTTTCAAGTGTAGCTTGTAAAATCTTTCTATATTTATAGTACACCTTATTATGAAAGTTATGACATCTTTCAGCACATTTAACTTTATATTGTTCTCTTAATATGCTAGACTAACTTTTCTCAATGTCATGTCACACATTCCTAAGCCAAATCGCTTTTGTGTATACATTTTGGAGATTTCGTAAACAATTTTTTGTTGTTGCTGCATGAAATGATATCCACAACTATCATATGAATGGCTAGTTGAACGCTTATGTGGCACATTCATATCATCTTAAACTAAGCCCTCAATTTCATACACACAATTGACGCAATTTGTGCTCCCTACTAGACTATGTCTATACATATATATCTATATGTATTCTTGCTCCATCTACCATTCGGAAGTGTGTATTCAAGTATTAATAAAAGACCTCGGGCTCAAGTCAACAAATAAACAGCATAAAATTTAATAACAAAATGTTGAGAAGAGAAGAGGAGGAAAAAAATTAGGGAAAATATATATTTAACTATTATTTATACGCTGGCTTTTCCAAGCGTAGTCATTGATATTTTGTGGGTGGGATTTTAGGGAGGAAGTATGAGAGCGTGAATAGGAACGGGAACTCATCTATATAATTTGCCGGCATGTATTTATGATTTATTAAGTGTGTGCGTAGGCGAAGTGTATATGTGTGTGTGTGTTCGTGTCTACAACTACAAATAGTGCTTTGGGAACAATAGAAAAATGGATGGCCATTGAGAGTGAGCTATGTAGCTCAATGCTCAGCACGCGAATCGTTTCGTCGCTTAACAGACAGTTACAGATACATTTCGCTGTGAGTGTGTATATGAAACACGCACCCAACAACAACCTCAACAACAACAACAACAACAACTACAACTACAGCAAATTGGATAATGTCTATAAAAACTAATTGAATTCTAAGCGCTCAGCACGCTATTCGCATTCTTCTAGCCCGAAAACAAAACCAACAGCTGTGAGAAAGTTACAAAGAAAGTAAGAGAAAAAAAAAATACTCCTACTCCACCCCCCCCTCCAGAAAAAAAGTAAAAATAAAAACAACTACAATAAAAAACTCGTCTCAAGTGATGACATGCAAGCTATTGTGTGTAGTGTGTGTGGGCAGCAGTTGTTGTGAGTTGTAAAAAATAAATAAGAATAAACAATTTCACACAAATGTACGTTGAGTACCAAATACATCGACTGAGAAACAAAAAGCTCATTACTCATATGCCAATCAAGAGACCCAATCCCCGACTCCAGACTCCAAGACCAGGTCGAAACACAAGCCGCAACTCTCACAATTTGACCCCAGAGATGTTGAATGTTGTCGATGCTTTGGCGTTTGGCACAATTAATCATTCACTTATAATTAACAACGCACTGCGTCCAAATAGAACAACGTACAACGTGCTAATGTTAATGTATCTCCTAGATACAAATTCAGCCAAAACCAAACCATACCAAACCATCAAACTCAGGGAAATAAAAACAATGCCTACAGTGGGTAGAAAAACTCGCACACGTCATGCTATGTTATGACCAACGCAAAAGTTCAAAAAGGTTGCCAAATGGTTTTTCGTTTTCGTTTTTCCTCATCCAATGTTCTATATACATTTATATATACAATGTATGTATTTTTTTTTTTTTGGTCAACTCATAGCTGGAGTATATTAACTTGACCAATAAGCTTATGCAATGATTTCGTGGAAAATATTGGAGTTGGAGATTAAAGCAGAAAAGTCTATTACTCTAGATGTCTTGGGCTGAAATGCCAAGAACTTTAAGCGTTCACAATATATAAATAAATTGCTATATAATATTCAAATATTATTTTAGAAAAAATATTTATGCTAAAAACTGGGTTTCACTTTTGTACAATGATGTTTGTTGTTTATTACACTAAAGAAAAAAATTTATTTAAATATTTAATAAAATTTATTTTGAATTGCTTTTTTAACATTCTGCTCTAAGCTTTGAAAAATCAACCATTTTATTATCAAACAGATTAAATTTTAGTGCATTAGATTCTATTTTTCTTTAGGGTAAAAATACTGGTTTTAATATTTATTGTCTACTCATAGAATTAAAGCATATATTATTTATTTATATGAATATTTATGCCTATAAATAAATTACCTAACTATAATATATAGTGTATATTCTAGTTGGCATATTTTATAAACTTTATCTAATTATTTTAAATAAATTCTTTTCTTGTAAAACTATTTTTTAATAAACGCGTAATATCAGTTTATAATAACATATAATTTTATTATTTTTAAATTAATTCAATACTATAATTATTTATTTAGAGCATTTGCTATTCGGCGTATAATTTAGCCCCTTTAAACTCATGTTTTAGTTTGTGCAGTGTAACCACTTGAAAATTAGACAGACATATGAACATATGGTTAGTGAATAGATACGCAACCCAACCCTATGAGCAACACAACACAACCCAACCCAGACCCAGACCCAAACCCAAATCAACTGAAAGCAATTGAAACCAAGGCAGATCTCTCTCTATCTCATTGCCAATGGTCCACTGAGGTTGAGTGATGTACTACGCAGACATCGACATCGATGGTCATTAGCGAAAGATGACGACTTTGAAGATTGAGTAGGAGATGGAGGCGAAGATGGCTATGGCGATGGCGATGTTGATGCTGATGACGATGGGTGATGTTGCGTACTCGTAATTCTTCTATAATGGATCTGTTATCTCTCAGTGCTTAATGGGTTAGGTTGGAAGAGCCAAACGGGGCCCCAAAGCTTTTGCTGCGAGGTAAATATGACTGACAGCTCTTGTTGGTTTGCTTGGTTGGTTGCTTGGTTGCTTGGTTTGCCTTTGACGCTGGCGGAGCATACTTAAAACTTGAAATTAAATAATTAGTCGCTGGCTAAGTTGTTCAGCTCATTTCTCGTTTTCTTGCCAACTCGCTGTTGTTGTTGTTGTGTTGTATTTTGGCCTGGCTGGTAGTGTAATGACCTTTTAAGTACTTTTAAGATACTAATCGCCCGGTTCTCTAGCTAATGGCTTGTTGTGGCTTGTCTATTTTTTTTTTATTTCGCTTTTTGGGGCAGGGTGAGCTTTGTACATTGTAGTGAAACGAGTGCAACAGAGTCGCCACTCGGATGGCACTAATTAACGTCACAGCGTTGCTTTGGGGGCCCATAGAGCGTTAGCAAACCCATTTTCGTAAAGTTTCTCTGATGCGTATTAATTAAAATTTTGATAAGCGCCAGCCTCCATCTACTACTCTTCTTCTCCTACTTCTGCTGCTTCATCTCTAATAAAAGTTGAAAATAAATTACACGAATTTGTTTTTTATTATGTTTTTTGCTTGTTTGCTGGCTTACTGGCTGGTGTGCCTTGGTCTTTAGCCGCCTTCTTCTCATCAGTTAGGTGTGGCGCTATTGTCGGCATCGCTGCTTATCGCAAAGTATCTACAAATAATGGCCGACTAATAGGCAACAACACCATGCGCTCCCCTCTTCCCTTGCCTATCAGCTGACCTTCGATCTTGTGCGTTTTAAAACTGGCGCTTGTCGGCCATTTAGCAGCTGCTTTGTTTTAAGCTGTGGGTGAAAGTGTCGTCTATGGAATTTTCAGAACGGTTAGTCTTTTGAAATATTGAATTACACACACACATTGAGTGTCAATGGTGTTTACTATAATCGAAGAGAAACTCGTGGGAACTTTTCAAGTTAGTTAGATTCCCGTTGAACTCATATTACAATATCTATTTTATGTAAATTGCTTCAAACCGCTTACATTGTTTACAGTCAGTTAAAGCATTAGTTAGTCAAAACTAATTCGAATTAAATCTCAAATGTATCAAATTGAAAACTCTCTTAAAACTTATAGAAAATTCTAGCCAAATCCTGTGAGTGAGAACTGCAAACAGACAGCACTTAAAATATTTAAATTTATTATTAGTTGGAAAAACAACAGAGTCGAGTGTGTGTGTGTGATGCATTTCCAAATATTTCAACTATGTCATGCAAATATTATGAAATAAAGTACCAGCAAATGTTCTCAATGCATAATAACATACATACACCGTAGATATATATAATTCACACACCACACACATTGTTTTTAATGTGTTCAATGTGAACTATGTCAATGTCTAGTTTTTTGGGCGTTCCACTTTTGCAGACACTCTGTACATTTGCCCTTGAGCTGACACTTTATATAAGTACAGATATACATAGCTATGAGAGTGTGACAACGCGACTCTTGGCACCAAAGGCACTTTAAGCCATTGGCACTTAAAGCCAATTGAACAATTGATATGTAGTCGAAATGCCTTTGCTTCAAAATATTTCATCTGTGGTTTTCTCTTCTTGGCAAATGCAAATAGAAATGCCAATACAGCAAAATCGTAATTGTTTTCGAGTCTATTGCTATTGCTGTCTATCTATCTAGCTATCTCTATCTGTTGTAGTTTGGTCTATTTTCTGTGCTGTATTCATCGATATTTCAATTGCCATAACGAAATTAGCCAATTAACGCGAGAACTTTGCATGACCAGTGTGTGTGTGTTTGTGTGCTGTTCGATTGTGCAATAAACATTTAATGTTGAATATTGATTTCATAATTCAACAACTGCATGCAATTACCCATTGTCTATTAGATAATTGCGAGTTTTTGGCTAACACCAACACACTCTCACACCCACAGAAAGTGTGTGTGTTGCCCCCAGGCTTGGCATAACAATTGTTATTGCTTTGATTTTGGGCATTTTACTTACACTTCAGCACTTAATTATTATATTAATAGGAATATCTATTTCAGCTCTAATTAACCTTTGACACATTGTGTGGCCATGGAGCGTTTGTATTTTGACAAATCAACAATCACACACACTCTTACACACACTCGCACACCCACACAAAACAGCAAAAAGGTTACAGTTGAATAGGAACAGGTAACTATACACCTTGACTGTAGGAAAGAGCGGTAGATTTGTCCAAAAAGCCAGTCAGACAGTCTGACAGTCACGACTCGTTATGCGGATTGTATGTGCGTGTGTGTATGAGTGTATTTGAAGCGACTCGCAATTACCAACGACACGTCAAGATGTGAAATTAACACCGTCACACAAAGCGCAGAGACTGAATGACTGACAGAGACAGGCTGAGTGTGGGCGTGAGAAGGGGCAGACGACAGACATATTAATGTATCTGGTATTTAACATTCAACAACAATAATATTCCCGGTGTCATTGTGTGTGTGTGTAGTTGACGTTGTATGCCTTGAAAATCATTAAATCACACATACAGCAAAACCAACAAAAAAAAGTGAGTAAAAAAAAAAGAAAACACAGAAAAGCAATGCGCCTGCCCCAAGTTTCTGTTTGTGTCAGGCGACACAATTGGCCGCCCACCCGCCGCTTACCACCCACGTTGGGCGCCACACGCATATCCTGCCACAATACAACACACAGATACAGACACACACACATACGCACAATGGCAAGGCAGAAGAGCTACGCAACCACAACACGCAATACTCGCATTTCATTAGACACTTTGTAGTGACGACTCCTATTACTCTTGCAGGAACAGCAACTGGGAGCCTAAGCAGCCTAAGCGGGATTGGGGGATTGAAGGGCCAAATGACGTCGTTGTTAAACTGGTAGCTGTAGGCGTTACCCACAAAAAAAAAGGAGGAAAATAGAAATGGATCAACGTAGGACGAACGCTTACGACAATAGCCCATGGAGACTAAGGTTCTGGAATGGATTATGACTGCATAAAGGCGCCCAACGTGTGGTAAGTAGTTTACGGAATATTCAAATTAGACATTTAGCTAGAGTAAAACATTGAAATAACCTATACTATATACTTGTTTAACAAAGACTATGCCCTAAACTAAACAATTGCTTTTTTTATACTCAACTAAAAGTAACTCTTAACTAACAAATAAATTCTATGCCAATACAAAATAGTTTCAAAGTTTCAATAAGCTATAAAATTCTAAAAATAAAAGTTGCAAATAAGTTATCTATGGCATTACCTTTTATTAATCTCTGGCGACAGCAAAGACTGCGCCTTGAACTAACAGGGATTCGCTGCTTTGTTAACTTGAACTTCTAATTAACGGTCTTTATACTCACGAGCTAATTAAATGTTTCGGAAACTACAAACAAGAGCCAACAACTAAGAACTGAGAACTGAGAACTCCAAGCAGAGCATAGCACAGAGCACAGAGAACTGAGCTATTTGCCAGTTAGTTTACTTTGCACTTTAGCTGTCAGTTATTGGATTTTGTTACATACAAACACACAAAGTTGCTCAAAGGAAAAATGGGGAAAAGCAGCAAATAAATGATTAGTTGGAATTCTTAACGTTTGCCAAACTTTGTCAGAGAGAAATAGAAAGAGAAAGAGAGAGAGAATCTACAATGTATTGGAATATTCCTTTTCGAATTTATAATACGAAAATGGATTCACCTACAGTTTCACAGTATTTCTCTTGCTAAATTGCCATAATCCTTACTGTGTTTGCCGGGCAGCAGCAGCAGCAGCAGGAAAACGCGAGCACATTCAAATAAAAACCCGTCAAGTCCTTACAAATGAGCCTGTCATTATTCATATGCCGTGCCTTTGCCTTTGCCTTTGCTTTGGCTTGCAGGAGCAGTGGAAGACCCAGTGGGGCAGAGCGTGTGCACATACATATTTTGTGCGCCTTTTACAGCGGAACTTGCTGCCACTTCCTGCTCCTTACACTCACTGCTTGCCGCTGCTAGATTCTCTGCCACCCACAACAAATTAATTACTAACCAACTTGAGTGGTAAAATGTTTTTCTTGTTTTGCCCACATTTTTTGCTGCCCCTTTTTCTTGTTTTATTTTTTGTGCGTTTTTTTTTTTAAATAATATTTATCAAAATGTTTGCAAAATAAATTGCATGATATTAGGGCGACAACTTTTCATTTAGTTGGCTGCCTTAATTTCCGGTCCGCACGCATTGGAAAATGAAAATGTAACCCGACAAAATGAAAAATGGTCGAAGAGTGTATATGTATATGTATGCCCCGTATTTCTTGTTGTATTTTTTTTGGTTTTTGGTTATCTTTATCTTATTTATCACTCACCTGAAAATACGTTTGACCCTTGTCCACCCAACCGATGGCCATATCCGCGCCGGCAACATTACCGTCGGGTGAGAATCCGAAGCCGACATAACCTAATGTACGTGCTTGTATTTCGAATGTTATATCCTGATTAATGATTTGCCATAGTATGCGAAAATCCTCATTCAAATCGATGGCATGATCCCAAACGGGCGTCGCTTGCTGCTGCTGCTGCTGTTGTTGTTGTTGTGCTGCTGTTGATGATGTTGTGTTGTTGCTGCTGCGAGTGGTCAGCTTGCTGGCTGCTTGTGCCGTGCCAACAACAAGCACACATAACAACAAAGGCAACAGCAATGTGAAGCTAAACGTGTGGCAGGATATAAAACATGTGATTAACGATGACCGCCTTGAACTTGAATGCGTGCCGACTCGTGTTGCTCTTCTGCAGCTTTGTGTTGCTCTCGTGTGTGCTTGTATCGCTGTTGCTTCTGTTGATGTTGCTGCTAATGCTGTTGCTGTTGCTGTCGCTGCTGTGCTTGTTGTCCGCCTCATTTTGTGCGCCATTTTGTGCAAAAGTTTTGTTGGCTGCTTGGCTTTAGCAAATAGTTGATGTTGCTGTTGTTGCCGGCAATTGCGCGTACGACATTTATTAGTTAGAAAATCACTGAAACGTAATTACGCACAACATCACAACTCTCTGTGTATATATATTTACTACAGGTTACTACTGTATCTGTTTATATGTATGCTGCCGTATCTGTTGCTTTTCTTTGGTACTATCACAGTTACGATTATTTAGTAATGATAATAATGGCCACGCAGTTTTACTTTCTTTTCTCGTCGAGTTCGCTTTTGCTTTTGCTGCTGCTGCTGCTGCCGTTGCTGTTGCTGTTGCTGCTTCCTGTTTCCTATGTTGTTGCTCATTAGTTGCGCTTGTCACACACACACTTAGACAGTTCCATAGAGCAGCTGCTGTAGCTGTAGTCTATCTATCTATCTATCTATCGGATGCGAGTGTGTATGTACAAGAGTAACCCTCTGTAAATAGAAGACAAGTGAAGGAAAGGAAAAATTATATAATTGCTATAATTTGATGTCGAGCTATAATAGCGCAAAAGACGCAGCTCACAGTTAGCTTAGGCTATCGTGCTGCAATGTTTAAATGCATATAATTACATAAATTATGAACCGGTATCTATACACATACACAATTTCTACAACATAGTTGACGTCTCAAGTGACTTGAAGTTCAATTTTAAACATACTCCAAACCACTCCACTCCACACCACTCCACACCACTCTATTCCACACTACAAGGCAGTGTTCGTCAACATTTTCTTAAGCTTTAATTAGCCTGGTCACGCAGTTTCCCAGGAACACACACTGACGTTCTGACTGACAGCCCATCGGAGTGCATCGGGTTGGGTAAGGGAAGGCAAACTAATGGGTAAACCAGACGACAAGCAAAGGAAATTGAAATACAAACGCGGAAACGCTTTAAAATATAGCTAAAAACATGATATTCAAAAATGCAAAATCTCTCAAGATATTTAAAACAACTTTTAACACAAATTGAGTTAAATTCACCAATTAATTGTGCAGACTTTTGGCGTATTTAGTTTCCAGCATATGTTAACATGAAATTTCTTAAAAACTCGCATAAATTTGCCAAAATTCAAATGGAGCAAAACATGTGAAAAGTCAACTTTTTATTTATTACTCATAGCTGTGCCACATATCTGAGTTCTGTTTAGTATCATCTTACGCTAAACACTCTATTCATTTTACACATACAAAAATATAACAGCAGAGAAACCTTAAACATATCTAGCAAATCTTTAAGTTTTCTATTAATCCATTGATATTACTCATACAAAACGATGCCATGTAAGATATCTTGAAAATCTTTAAGTTTTGGTACCATCTTCCGCTACACAATCCATTGATATTACTCATACCGACCGTTCCCACAAAACAAGCAACTTTGACTCATATAGCACTATATCTATATCACTGACTGTATGACTAAGTCGGTCAAAACACAGTCATATCTTTTTGTTTTTGAGAGCTGACTAAAAACCAGTTCTTTGTCTACACTTGAGCGACACTTGAGGTGTACGTCAATTTGCTGAGTGGCCCGGCACCGGAAAATGCCCGACTCGAATATCATGCTCTTGTCTCACACGCAATTAGTGCGTTGGTCAAAGCAAATCGAAGATAATTACAGCTTGTCATAATTTTAATGAAGAAGGTCGCACAACTGAACTCAGCACTCAGCAGTCAGAAGTCAGAAGGTTACCAGACCCTGGCTCTGTCTCAGGCCTGAGCCTACTGTCCGTCTGGTCGTCCTATCGTCTGTCTCTGTGCTGCTCCTTTGTCGTCTAATGGCAGTGCGATTTGCTGTATTAAATAGCCATGGTTAAGCCACCGCCGACCACCACTAGTCAGTCTCCGGCAGTGCTGTGTCTGTTTACGGTTACGTATTTGGGTCCGGGGCGCATATTTGGCGTGCGGTTTCATTTGATTACATGCCAAAAGTACGCCTAGTGGCCTGGCAACGCCTCCGGTTTCAACGCCTAACACCACTCCTACCTAATCCCTCCCTTCAGGCACCACACATTTTGAATCTTTAATGTGAAGCCATTGCAGACGACGCGACGTTTCATTCGGTTAAATGTCAAACACGCGGCAATTTGTTATAAATAGCGCACTTCCGGCACTAGATACACACAGTTACACACAAATATATATATATATATATATATATGTATAAAGAGATATACAGAGCAAATACTGTGCGACGAGTACTTACAAAAAGTATCTACGTATTTTGTATTTGCACCAATTTTAAGCGCTTAGTCGCGTGTTGAAGTTGACAAAGGTCAACAAACGTAAGACAATACGGACGAACAAAATACGGGAAAGTAAACCGAAAAGCTAATCTACCGACAAGTCGAAAATTTGATGCCCTTAGGGGAATTACGAGTTTAGTAGTCGGAGTTGTAGTAAGTAGTAAACGGCAGGTGAGTTTCTCAGAAGCAACCAAAATGCTTTTAGATTACTCTCACAGCAGCTTTGAGTTGTAGTTAAATTAATTAAAAGGAATTTTAATCGATATTTACTAAGCCAAACAGATGTTCATATACTAAGTAAGTTCAAGTTAAAAAGAAAACATTTCTTAAAAGAAACGGCATATTATCTTCTACTTATTGACGTATGTTAAACCATACTAAGCTAATGTTAAGCTACCTACTCTACAGTTTCTATAAAGCATACACTAAGTATTATTTTTAGTAATCAGTATATAAACCTATATAAACATATGTATATAGCTTTATAGCTTTACAGCTTCATTGTTTTCAACATCTTTAAGCTCAAGAAATGTAAGTGAAACTCTTGTAAATGCTCAGTTAAACATTAAGAGCACTGAAATTAGTTCACAATCCCCTCTACAAAATGAAAAAATAAGACATTATGTTACAGTTAATGCAGAAGAGAATGTAGTACTTTCGTTTGTATATTGCTATATATAGTAGTACTTGTGTGTCTTAATGCATTCCTAACCTAACGACAAAGTTATTATGCTCTCTGTTATCAAAAATGTATCCAAAAGATACACAACAATAAGCTTGATGGGGCACTCTGGGTTTACAACTTGTTGTTGCTGTTGCTGTTGTTGTTGTTGGTGTTGCTGGTGTTGTTGTTATTATTGTTGTTGTTGTTGCCGTGACTGTTGTAAATGTTGTAGATGGCGCTGAGTGACGGCCGGCAACGTTAAATGACGTTGATTATAATTATGCGGACTTGTACTTTGTACAACAGAGCTGTCTGGTTGGGCCACAGGGCTGCCTGGCAGCCTGCCTCTGACTGCCCATTGTTGCTGTTGTTTTTGTTGTTGTTTGTTATTATTATTGCTGTCGTCATCATCATCATCATCGTCATTCGTATCCCATCCACAACATCGTCATTGCCAGGCGTCTGTCGTCATTGGCATTGTGCAGTCGAAGCTGCTGTTGTTGCTGTTGCTGCTGCCGATGTTGCTGCTGCTGCTGATGTTGCTGCTGTTGATGGGCGGGCAGATGAATGATGTCGCTTAAATACAGACCGAGGCCGAGGCGAGGCCAATCGTCGATTGTTGTTCTTATGCGCTGCTGTTGCTGACAATAACAACAACAACAACAAAACACAACCAACATCATCCGCCGTAAAATTCAAGCCAATTTAGCTAGAGGCTCTTCGGTTCTGTGGCAGGTTCTTTTGGTCGGGACTAAGACTGGAATTGGCAACTGGCAACTGCACAGCATGTTGCTCAGACGACATTCATAAGTACGAGTATAATATTATTACTTGGCGAATTAACTACACAATCTTCTTCTTGTTTTTTTTTATATTGTATATTTATTTTTGCCTCCTTTATCTTGCTAAAGTTTTTTTTCTGCAAATGAAACTGGTTGCTGTCTGGACTGACTCACAGCTAAAAGGCACGAAATGGCTTCCGTAGACACACATTAGTCGCTTTTACACAAAACGCCAATGTCCGTTCAACAAAAAAAAAAAATGAGAGAAAAAAAAATAAAACAGAAGACAAGGCAACAAGATGCACTGAATGGGCATAAAAGTGTTCCAAGCGCCGCCAAGTCAAACAGGCAACACAAAAAAAAACAAAAAAAATAAAGCAGTAGGAAGAGAAAAAGAACAGAAGCTGTGCGGCACAAGTAATAACAAAAACTGAATACAAGTCAAAGACTTTGTCCATGGCTTTCATCATTGCACGAGGCAAAAGAGTCGGGCCGCTGCATTTGGCTTGGACAGTGGGACATTGGCTGAGCAAATGAACAAATGTTCTGGCTTCAACTGGTTACTGTGTTGGCCTGGCCAACTGTTCTGCTGCCTCAATCTTTGTCTCAGTCTCTGTCTCTGGCTTTGACTGCGGGCAATGCCAAACCGACAACGACAGCAACGACATTGATGAGGATGTTTTACGGCCGCACAGTGGCGCAATATGCGTCAGACTTAAAGAATTTCCAAAAAAAAATATTATTCAATCATTAGCTGATGTATTTAGTTTTTGCAGCCTCATCGTAAAACTAATTACAATTCTTTAGTGAATCATTAATAACAATCTTTCCCACAGGCTGGCATTACCTTTCACATTTCCACAGAAAACAGAAAACAGAAAACACTTAGCCTCTTGGCCAAGTCAAATACATGTGTGTTTCTTGCGCATAATATTTATTTTTTTGCTAATGCCAATCCCAGTTGGTAATTAGACGTTCCCATTTCCATAATGGACTTTCCATTTCTCCCCCCGCATTGGCACATACTACATACACCACTGTGCGTTTGTGGATTTCTTGTGCTGCGACCGCAATGTATGTTTTCATTTAGCAACTACAAGCTGCAATCGACTGACTGACTGACTGACTGAGCATGTAAGCTACCGGGTAGAGAAAGAGAGAGAGAGGAAACATCATTGAATCGCTGTTTTTCCATTGCTTTTCAACCACTTGAAGATGCTTCATCATCGTGCAGAATGTAATGCGTATTCTGCGATGAGTTGATGTTGAGGTGAGCACTGGCAGCTACGCTTGATTATAAATGTACATGCAGCGTGTATGACATGTAAAAGTTGTGTGTGTATCAGTGCCACAACAAAAAAAAAAAAACGTTACCCAGTTGGACAAGTAAATGATTAATACATAACATTAGCTAAGAAAAAAAAACGACAAGAATGTCTACTTTATATGTTAAGCACTGTGGCATGCAAAACTCTTTTCCCACTGGGCTGCGCAACTGGCTTGGCTGCTGCTGCTGCAGCAAATTTATCTGTGTATGTGTGCTCGATTGTCACTGCACCTGTCATCCTGTGCCATTGCCACAAAAAAATACAAAAAACGGATAAAAAAAATTGCCCAAGCAGCAAGAAAATTATTATTTATCTGCTGCGGACGTTGCTCAAGTTGATATTGAAGCAGCCTTGTCTGAATTATATATAAGTGTGGTATGTATAAAGTATGTATATGTATATGTGGATGTACACAAGGGGCAACACTAATTACTGCACATCATTTGCTTACTCGAGTGCCTGCAACTGAGGCTGATGCTGAAGCTGCTGCTTCTCCTGCTGCTGCTGCTGCTGCAGATTTAATTGAGTATAAAAAAAGACGAGAAAAATTGACTAATTAGAGTGAGTCCAAAGCACTTGCCCGCAAGCCAAAAGAGCCAAAGAGTTGAGTTGAGTTGAGTTGAGTTGTGTTGAGGAGCCATAAAAACAAGTCTGTCTGTGTCTGTGTGCAACCTGTGCTCATTTATTAAGACCTGGTCAAGAGCGCTTTGAATCAAAACTGCGCTTGGCCAATAACGCTGTGGCTGCTGCGACTGCTGCGACTGCGACTACTGCTGTTGCTCGTGTGTCGTCTTCATCTTTAATGATCATTAAACAAGCTGCCAGCCAATTGCACTAAAAGCTGCAGGCAACATACACAGAGGGAGTGGCAAAGCATAAAGGGTAGAGGTAGAGGTAGCGGCATCAGCAGCGGCAGCGGGAGACAGAAGTACGCCTCTCAGCCTGATGAAAACTATTAGAGAAGGCTCCGCTATGCCATCTTCTGCGAGTGCTCCAAGTGCTGTAAAGTGCCTGCTGCTCCCGCTGCTGCTGCTGTTGCTTTTGCTGCTGCTGCCTTTTTGTAAATTGCACCAGCATTCCACCGACAGCAGCAACTTCAGTTGCCCGCAGGCCGCTTTTGTTGGTTTCGACTGCCTTGTGGTTTGGCTACTGGCGCGTAATTTAAATAATCATAAAAAATAATAATTTGTTCTAATGGGGGGAAACGGGTGGCGTGCTGAAACCTGAAGTGCAGCACTTCACTCGTCCTGAGTACGCTCAGTCTACCTTTGCGCTTATATACCCTTTGCAAGATGGGTATGCTGTCAAAAAGGAATTCTTAAAGTTTACTATATATTTTGAACCATTATCAACAGAAGAGCTACCTCAATTTGAAAGCAAGCCTAGTACACAAATCTGAGAAGCTTCAATACCATACAAATTTGGGAAACAGTTTAATCTTTATAATGACAAACCTTAGTTTTGAATTTCATCTATCTACTAAATCAGCAGCAATATTAGAAGTATTTCAATTTATTTTTTTATCTAAATTGTTTAAAAATAAAATTGTTATAAAATGTTCTTACTAAATTTTATTGTCTTGAATTCAAGTCATTTTAAAACTAAGCCAAAATGAAAAATTTTTCGGCGCCATATTCTCAACTTTTATTTAGTTTCAAGAACAAGTTTTTAAATGAAGAATACTTTTTTTTTAACTTTTTAAAAATATACAAAAATTTTTATGCCATTTTAGCTTAAAATTCAATAAAAATCTAACATAAAGAGTGTTTTGAAGTCGTCTACTCCATGCATACTGCTTTGATTATTATACTCTTTGCTTAAAGCGAGGACGATAACAGAAACAAGAAAGAGTGAACAAGTGAACGAGTGAACGAGTATGGTAATATCTTTGGCTCGTTAACAGTTTTCGTTTGAAATAAATAGTAATTAGTGTGCTGAAGAGTGTGCCCATCTTCCTTGTTTAAGTGCCAGCGCTGAGCTGCGCTTTGTTTGCAGTTTTTATTGGCATATCCCCAACGTTTCTTGCCATTGCTTTTGCTTTTGGCCACTGCTTTACCTGTTCAAGGACTCATGGAGTCCTTGCTAAAAACTATCGCACAAAGCATTGCAATTTGTTTTTGCCATTTCTGTTTTGGGCACTTTTATTTGACATTTTTCATTAAACACGAAATGAAAATGCCTTCTCTTCACATTTCTGCTGCTGTTGCTGCTGCTGCTGCTGCTGCTACTGTTTTTTTTTTGTGACTACTGCTGCGTTGACATCACATTTTTTGGTATAGACCCACTCAAAAGACTTTTTGGCTGCAGAAGTTGGGGCAGAAAAAGTTTGAAGGCATCTGGGGAAATATGTCAGCGTTGTTTAAGTTTTTAACATTTTCGCCCAAAAAACTGCATGGGAACAGGAACGGGAACGCGAACGGAACGAGACGAAATATGCCAGAGAGAAAATTGTTATTTACTTTAGTATAATTGGCTTTGCCTCGTACTTACAAAAAGTTATGCACTCTGCAATTGAATTAAATGAATGGAAACTGCACAATTCCTTCAGAATCAGAAGTGAATTCAAATGAATGTTTGAAGAGTGCAACCAGAGTTTCATTCAACGAATCCTTTTCGAAGTCTTTTATAATGAGAGTTTACACACCTAATGATGTATATGCATAATTTTAGGCAATAGTTTCAATTTTAAGTAAATGCTTTATCTCCCTTTTACCAATTTCACACATTCCAATGATTTAATATGGTTTTGTAATATATATTTTTTGTAGTCATCCCCTTTACGACAAAATAATTCATTATCGGAAGTAGAAAAGCAAGCAAGCAAGACATATGTGTCTAAGTTTTTTGCCCTTGTAACTTTTGCCATTTGGTAGTTAGTTGCTCTTGTTTTTTCCATCCACTTTTTCCTTTTTGTAGTAATTTGTAGCCCCATCAAGTGAGCGAATGATTGATTGGCAACATTAAGTATACAAAACTTTGGGTCAGGGCTTTAAGTTCACCCCTTTAGTTTAGCTGATGATATTCTGAAGGGGTTCGAACAAGTGCGTTTAACATCAGCTGCTTACTTTGTGTACTTTAACAAAATTATAATGCAATTATCTGTTGATTGCTGAATTTCTGTCAAAATATACAAGGCAAATAAACTAATTTTCAATAAGAAAGTCAATTATTTAACAATATTTCTTTTAAGTATAGGCTTTAAGCTGCACGTTTATACTTAAATTTCTGTAAAACTTTCAACTTTCTTTACATTTCCTTTCATGCTGTCAGTTTCTGTCTTTTGATTGGATCTACAAGCATCTATCTATGATAATTCTTTGCCATTATTTGCCGTCATCTGATAGCCTCGTTCTGTAAATTTACATAGCTAAAAAGTCGGATTTACCTTTCTGCCACACACAATCAGCCTACTTTTACCTGACTTGTAATGCAACTGGTTTTGCAGTCGTTAGTTGGCCAATAGTTTTGTACGACTGTTTGTAGTGTCTTCTTCTTCTTCTGTTTCTTCTTCTTCTATTCATTCAGTGTGTCATCTTTTGGCTTATCAGTTGTGCATCATTAACTGTGTTTTTTCTTTCTTTTCTTGTATTCTCTTGCTCATCTTTCGCTTGTTGGCTTCTTGGCTCCTTTCTCATTTTGACATTCACTTTTTTTCGGCTTCGCTTGTTTCTGTTTGTTTTTTTGCAGGCTGTTGGAAAAACTTTCTTTTGTTTTTCTATCTATTGGTAACATGGAGTGTTCTTCATTTCCTTCCCAACCTTTTCACCTCTCAACTTCTACCCAGCGGCAGCATTTTCACACAGTTTTTTTTGCCGCTGTTGCTGTTATTGTTGTTGTTTGAGTAGCGAGCAAGTGAATTTTCTCATTTTGCACTTGATATTGTTGCCTTTGCTCGCCGACTGCCTTACCAAAAAACTTGCTTGTTGTTAGTGTTGTTTCATCAACTTGTTGTTGTTGCTGTTGTTGTTGCTGGAGTTGTTGTTCTGTATGTTTTTTGTGAGTCAAACTTTTCGACAATCAGTCTCTGGGTCTCTCTTCTCGCAATGGGTTTGCATTTCGTAGGTAGGTTGGAAATTTAATCTCAAAGTCGTCATCGTCATCGTCGTTGGCCCTGGCGTTGGCGTTGGCGCTAGCGTCACAAAAATATTTAATTAATTTTTCGAATTTTAATTAAAAAGTTTCCGTTACATCGTCATCATTTTCCTAGGCTCTACAGTTTTAGCACGCCCCCTCCTCCTACGACTCTTCGTCTAAATACAAATATATATATAAATATAGCGCCTGTCTTGTAGTATACTTGTTACTTGGCACTTTTATTACTTAAAGTAGCTCTCAAAATTTGATGGCCAGGTGGGCTGGCTACCAGTTGACTGGTAATTCAAGACTTTATTCACTAAAACTTTTCATAGTGCTGTCTCGCTTGCACGCTGTTAGTGCGCGTACGTCTCTCTCTCTCTCTCTTGCTTTGGTGTCTGTCATCAATCAATTTGTTAAGAAAGAACGCGGCAAATCCATTCCAATAAACATAAAGCAAACACTTAATTGTCTGTCAGCGTTAACAAACCGAGCAACCCGACAACACAAATATCATATGACCAAAGTATCCAAAGGAGGAGGCGTTAGTGTTGTTGTTGTTGTTGCTGTTGTTATTGCTGGTTGTTTCCATAAGCAGACAACACATATATCACCTGCTGCGCACAAAATGTTTTCCACAAACTTGTAAGAGATGCCAGGGCTCAGATAAAGGCCCAAAAGAACTCATGTTGCCTCTGCTATCTCGCTCTCCCTCCGTCTCTCTCTCTGTCTCTCGCTATCTATCTCCCTTTTCTCTCTCTCTCTGTATATAAAAATGCATGCATTTGTTATCTGTGACAAAGATCTCTTGGCCATTAAATTAACACTTAATGACTTGTGTGTTTGTCTATGTATCTCTTTAGATTTGTGTGTGTGTGTGTAGGTGCTAGCCATGTGGTTGGGGGCGCGCGTCCCATGCGACAACGTCTGATTCTGTTTCTCTATGGGTTGTCCAAAATCTTTGCAGCAGCCGTAGTCGTAGAGGAGCAACACATCATTAAGAGACAGCAGGAAAGAAACGCACAAAAAGATATACATTCATGGTACAAAGCCATGACTAGCAAAGACATTTCAGAGCTTTTGTTAAACTATTATGCATACACTAACCAATGATAAATATGATGACTCTTGTAATGAACATGGTCTAAATAATGAAATCAACTTGTAGATGGCAGACAAGTAAGCACTAGTATAGCTACCAGAGCACATAAGATGAAAATAATGGCATTACTAGCAATTATAGTAGACTCTGTATACTACATTTGTAATGTACTATAGGTTGCTATTAACATAAGTATATCAAGTTGATTTTGTATATACTTTGACATTCTTTGGATCAATGTAGATTTAAAGAAAAACATATAGGATCTAAAGTGATTTCATCGGGAATATAATTTTATATTTTCTATGAGTTGGACAAATATTTGAAACAGTGTAGGTAATTTTGTTTCAGTAAATACAAAAATAATTTTATATATATTGAAACTGATATGTTTTGAGCTCAAGCTCTATATTTTTTATTTATTTAATATTGATTTAGGTTTATATTTGAAATTTTTTAAAAATACTTTAAGTTTGATAATTAATTTATATAAATTTATAAGCTTTAATAATTTTAGAATATTTGCTTAATATCCTTGTAGGTTTTCTATAATAAAGATTCTAATTAATACAAAATCTGACTAAAGAGATATATTATATTTAAAAATCGGCATATATTCTGAAAAATCTATTTACATGATGCTATTAAGTTCTATATAAGTACAGCAAATTTCTCGCAAAATCTATATAGTATTTTTGTTTAAAATACAATATACAGAAATGCAATTAAATTAAATAATGAAATATATATTTTTCATACAATTTCTATATAGAAAATTGAATGGTTTACTAAAATATTAACAAATTTCAACATTTTTTTTAAAGACAAAATCATTAATCCAACATTTATCACACCTTTATCCCCACAAAGAGCATCAAATCTTCGCTCTAACTTTTCAGCCTATCTTCTATCAGATTTGTATCTTTTAGATGCTCTAGAGCTCTACATACCACAATGCCACAGAGCCCAGCGCCCATCACACATAACATAGAGAGTGTTGTGTGTTGTGTCTTGTTTGTAGCCATAAGTTGGAATTGTTTTTAGACTCTGACAAAATAAATGATGACAGGCGGCGTGTTGAGTTTGTTTTCTGTTATTCCCTTGTCGCTAAGTTGTTCTAATTTTTTCCATCGTCTTCTTCCATTATTATTATTTTTCTCAGTGTCTACACCCAGCATTTAGTGTGAGATACTTATGCTTATATAGATGAACAGATATTTAGATATTCGTGTTGGAATACGTGGAAAATGCGTTCTTCAGCTGAAGTGTGGGCCGTCTTGGGATACCATGAATACCAAACATGTTTTAGTCATTATAAAGGGGAGGGGGAGCGACGGGGGAAGGTGAAATAAAAGCGACAAAATTTTATGTTTCTCACTCAATTTGTTGTGAAAGAAACAAAAAAAAAAAAAAAATCAACAAATGCGTTGCAATTAAAATTTGTTTGTGTTTTTATGGTTTTTATGTTAATTTAAATGCGACACGCAGTGCTGGAAATTAATAGCTGCATCTTAAAGATACATTAGCTAACAAGTGCCGGGCCACTTGGCTAATAAATATTTCAACAGCAGGCCAAGAGCTTTCCCCCCTGCTCCTCCTTACACTCTCCTACGCACTGCATTATTGAGATATGTAATACGAAACGGGCTATTGAAACTGCCACAAATGTAAATAGAGCCAAATGCAAAAGAGGGAAAGAGGAAGAGGGGGAGTGAGAGGGAGCAACAGACCATGCGAGTGTGTGTGAATGTTGCCAAAGGCAAGCCTGCAAAGCCACAAGAGAAAGGAGATAGAGTCCAAGTTATAGTAATGCATTCATCTGTGGATTGCATTGCATTGGAATCAGTGATAAATTTATTGCATAATTGAACAGGACAAAGTCCTGTCCGAGGCTTTAAAATGCAGTCCATGTAAATACAAAACTATTTACATATAGATTGGCCAGGGCCAAAACACCGTGTTACCTTCGAGCAGCTCCCACTGGCGTTCTCAGTTATTTATGGGCTGTGTGGTAAGCCAAATGGGGGGAGAGGGGGACAGAGAGAGAGAGAGGGCAGTACGTTGCGGTGTGTCTGGGTGTGTGTGTACGTTTTGTTTAATTAAGTAGCATAACAGTAAACAAATTAATTTCAATATTAACAAAGAAGATTATTGAAAATCTCTCTCATTATTTACAATGCTGAATGACAAAACAAATAAATTATTAATTTTCCAAAGCAAAAGCGCCACTTGAATGACAATGCACACACAGACAGTACACACACACAAGCACACACCCGAGTACACACAATATTACTGGGTATGCTGGGTATATGGCATGTCAGCTCATACCAAGTTCCGGGTTCAAACTTGGGCACAAAGCAGCCATTGAAGCGTAAATATTCTGTATTATTACAACTACGGTTACGCTTTTAATTGTGCATGCCACAAGAGAGAGACACACATATATACTTATATACACAAAGATTCAGTTATAGACGCTATAGTCAAGCAACTCACACTACTCAAATAGCAGCTGTTGTTGTTGCTGTTGCCACTTTGCAGAGCATTTTGCTGCATGTTATTGTGACATGGGGTAGCATCCTTTTGTTCGTGTGTTTGTCTTGATGGAAATGTAGCCTGAAAAGTGTGGATTTTCCAAGGCGCTAAAGTTGTCTTGGCATATGACAACGAAGCACTTAAATGGGGCGGGGAATGAAAAACAAGTCACTTGTTGAAGGGTTTTCATTCGGTGGCATTTATGTGGCATTAAGTTGTGCTTATGTCTCCGATTGTACAACTAATTTTAGCTGAAAGCAGTGCAGTTCACTTGTTCACAATCAATTTAGTACCGCAATCAATTGAATTTTTCGGAAATATTTGTAAAACTGTCCAACTAATCGCCTGATATCATTTTCAGCTGCCAAAATCATAGACACAATACACGTTTCAATTGCTTTACATCAATTTTCAAAACGCAAAACATTATATCCCCATTATTTCGGTGGCCAAAAGCCTGTTTCGAATTTCAAATTTCAACTTTGACCCCACTATATACACATACGTACACGTAATTTATGAAATATTGTATACAAATTGGAAAACATGCAGAGCCAATAAGTAGCATACAATAAATTCAGATGAAATATCGCTTTAATTTTCTCAAATGAAAAACGAATGGATATAAAATCGGGGCAATTTAAAAGACAGCACAGCATCCGATATACTACTAGGGGTATATGGCATGTGTGTATATGTATATATATAAAAATAAATGTATTATTTAATGAAACAATTTATTGCACTAAAAGTTCAGACAAAACTGCAAGCTTAATACACGATATCATATTTATTATTTAAATTTTAAAAGGCTCTTGGGCAAGTTGTATGTGTGAGTTTTTACACAGCAACGGTGCAAATTGAATAAATTTCGTTAATTGTTGTCGCGCACCTGTGTCCTGTGTCCTGTCGGCTGTTGGTCCTGTCTGCTGTGTGAGTTCTGGCTGCCTGGCTGCCTGTTAGCCTCGTTTGCCTGACTGTTAGCCTGGCCATATGGCCACTGGCGGCCTCTGATCGTGCGGTCGATTTGTGGCGTATAAAAAATATTAAGTGGCACTACCCTTAAACCTCCCTCCTTCCCCCCCTTCTACCTCCCCTGCTATGCCCCTTGCCATTCCCTTACCGCTTGTTGTCTGTTGTCCTTTGACATGCAATATATAATTTGCCATGTATGCCAGTCGGTCGCAACGTGGAACCGAACAGTTTGTGAACGCGTCCTCAATGGCTCCTAGCACATCCTGACGTGTGCCATGCCGTTATGCCGCTTCTGGCAATTTGTTGTTGTTGTTGTTGTTGTTGCTGTTGATTTTTTCCGTTGTGGTGTTGTTGTATGCCAAGCAAGTTTAATTAATTTACATGGAATTTACAACAACAAGTGCAACGAACAGTAACTACAACCACGACACGTGAAAGTTTAAACGAAAGGTGAAAAATGAATATAATCGAATTGACCGAACGAACCAACTCTCGTCTCGATACCATATTGCCCTATGTGAAGCGACAGCCTAACGCTTGACATGACAGTGGCCTATCCCTACCCCTAACCCACTAGTTAGAGGGTAGTTAGAGCTATGCCAAAGTGAACGGTGAACAGTGGACGGTGGGCATTTGGGCAGCTCAAATCAAAGTAAAAAACTAGAACGGACGTAGACGTGTGCCACACGTGTGTTGCATAAAATTTTAATTAATGTCACTACGAAATATTTGAGTTGACTGTTTTTTTTTTGGGGCACGCTTAAAATTTCATAGTGTATAGAGTCGCTATGTGAATGAACTGCATATGAAACGCGATTTGGCGTCATAAAACTTTAGTAATAAACTTTACTTTTATGATTTGTTCCTGTACAATTAGTACAAAAATGTTGATGCATTTTTAATGTGCAGCCCACATTTCATGAAAAAATATACAGATATATTTTTAGTTAGTTTTATAGCTGTGTGGGATTTGCTGAATTTTAAATAAATTGTATATAAACTTTAATAGGTTTAGCTGTCAACAGCACTGTGAAGACTGCAGTTTAAAAGCCAAGTGATCTCTTGTCATCGAAACTTAAACTCTACAGAGTTTTGTTGAAGTCTCTCTAGTTAAAAGTATATACATTCCCAATGGCTTGACCTTGTCCAGGGGTCAGCATTGTTGGCGTGTCTTTACAGTGTCTGCACCCTCTTCAAAATGCCACAGAACGTAGCCAAGCAGCTTTCGCTCGAAACAATTAATAAAGCTCAATATAGTTAAGTCGCTGTAATAAAGCAAAACCTTAAGTCGCACAATTAAAGCCATAAGCTGAGAGGGGGCCGTGTGGTTGGCGGGGAGAGAATAAGGGAGTGCTAAAGCAGTCGCTGTCAGTGACAGTAGAGAATGACATGCTATTGAATACCCGCACATAAATAAAGCCTATAGTATTGAGTACGTAATACAGCGTGTAGGAGTTGTGGAATTGAGAGTCGTATCTTTGCTCATTTAAAAATTAACTACGGACTACCTTAAATGTCCTGTCGGAGTGCGGCATACAATGCGATTTATTGGCCACGCAAGATAAATGGCAAACTGTTTACATTTCCTGCTCCAAAACCAATCCAAAAAAAAAAAAAGAAACAAAAAACGTAAAGAGCATGGAGTATATTTTTTGGCTTGTGCCCACATTGGAAAAGCGTTGTCGTAAGCATTTTCATGACGGTTTTGCAGTTTTGCTGCTGACTGCCGAAAAGTTTCAGTTTCGGCAGGTTTTTCCTCAATTTTTTTTTGAGGGGGAGGAGGGGCGGTCATGGGAGATTTTCCATTTTCGTCTACACATGCGATAAAAATTGTTACAGCCAAAGCTCAAATAAACTGATGGTAGGGACGACGAGCAAAAACATCATTAGCATTACCAAATAAATCACATCCGCTTTTTCACAACCGTTTCTGCCCAGTCCCAAAAAAGACAGAGAGCAAACAGCAACAACAACAACAACAATAGCAATGGTAACAACAACAATAATACTAGCAGCAGCAACAGCAGCAGTAACAACAACAAAAAAATGATAAAAAAGGATAAAAGCTTTGAACACCGGAGTGCAATAAATTTCTCTCGTGACGAGCATAAAACTTTTTAAACACAACAATGCCAACAACAGCAACAAGAACAACAACAACAGCAGTAGCTACAACAACAACAATAACAAGTACACAAACGCATAGCGAAGCGGCAACTTCCGTTTAATGCGACCTACCCAAAAGCGCCCCCCTTTCCTTCTGCCATGCCCAGCTCCAGCTAGCCTTACCCCACCGCAGTAATGCACATGTGGAAGGGCAAACAGAGAGAAAAAAGCACAGAGGGAGAAAGGGAACTGGGAGCAACAGGGAGAGAAAGAGGGAGTGAGCTATGGAGAGCTACAATCTGGCTTCATGTATGCAGCTTCGGCTTTCCCTTTAATACCCTGCATTCAAATCACATTAAAACGGTTGTCCAAACTAAAACCCTTTGAAATTACTTACATTAACATTTCTGCTATGCAATGTACCCTATAATTTTCATGATAAGATATAAATATATAGCAATATTTATATTTTAAAAGAATTTATATATAAACTTTACTTTTCAGACAACTAGTAAGACTTATCTAATTCTTACTTTTGCCGTAATTTTTTATCAGTATTTTTTTTTTTTCAAATTTTTGATAAATTCTTTTAAACATAATCTATTCATTAAACTGTCGAAATTTTCTGCTCTAGCTAAGAAATTAATATTATCTTATTATATTTAATAATCACTTTATCCTAGTTCTACTGCAAAAATTAATACTCCTAACTGAATACTCTAATTACTATAGTTATTATTAATTAGATGTTAATTTTTCTATATCTTAACATAAAATTTTTACCCGAAACAGTTCTATTATAAACTTACAGCTTTGGATTAAACTCTAAAAATACTTATATAATTTTATCTATTACGGGGTATTTGCTAGACACACTACAAGCAACAAATTCCTGTTTTTATTTGTATGCATCAGTTTGGATTTTGTGGTTTGATCCTGCATCCTGCGCTTGGCCATCCTTCAGAGTCTACGTCGTCGTCTCACTCGTTCCTAGCCTGCATGTACCCCTTGTCTACTGCTCGTCGACGTCGTCGTCGTCGTCACTGATGATAAAGTATGCCAACTGTCCGCCCCGTAAGCCATCCCTCTGGTCCTGCCCAGGCGATACATCAGCTCAGCAACTTTGCTCAATAAATTTTGTGCACAGCTCAAAGGCGCCCCGCAGTATGCAATGATTTTTTTGCAAGTGGTAAAAAGGGGTCTTTTGGTGTAGGTAGTTGGGTGGTGGGGTTGGTGCGGAGAGTCAAAACAAGTTGCTTACTACGTTATAAAGCAGGGAGCTAAAAATTATAACAACTTTTGGTAACAACATGAAACGTTTACATTGTGGCCGAGACGGACAGTTGCCTATTTAACGATGCTAGAGTCCGGAATACCGGAGGACCAAAAAGAGTACTAGACTGCTAAAGTCCTGTACGAACACACACACACATACGTATATATAACCTGCTGCAGCTGCCGTCACAGTCACAGTCACAGCTCACTGTGTTTGAGGTTTTTGGGGAATTTTTATTGTAGTCATTGTTGTTGGCCTGGCAAAAATCTGCATTGGACATAAATGTCAACACCCGTGTGGCATTGTATGAAGGCTGTGGATGTGGCTGTGGCTTTAGCTGCACCTCCATTATGCTCCATGTGTGTATGGTGTGCTGCTGTCTAAGCCAGTGCTGCTGCTGCTACAATCAGGTTGCACTTTTGTGACCTGCCTCGTATCTTAATTTTACACTGACATTGCCCAAAAAACAACAAATGGCAACGGCCTGAAAGAGATGACAAAGCTGGAAATGGAGTTGATACTGCTGGCCGAGTTGGAGTTGCACTACGAGTTCGAGTTGACTGCACACAGCACACATTTTGGCCAATTGCGAAATGGGTCAACCAAAAATAAGCGTAATGCAGCTCACTCTCTCGCTCTCTCTCTTTCTCAGTGTGTATCGCTCTCTCGCTCGTGAGCGTCTACGTATTCATCGTCATTGCAAACGTCGACATCGTTGCAATTGATTGAATACGTGATGTCCATGCAAGAAACAAACTTAAAAGCCAGGTTAAGACCACCACAACTCCAGCTCATACACCAAAATCCCAATGGCCCACTCGCCGGCTTTACTCTCATGTGCTGTTCAAACGAAAGTGGTTTTAAAAACGAAATTGCTGCGAAAATGTTTGCACATTTTTAATCAATAAAATAAGAAAAATACGAAAAATAGAGAAGCAGAGCCAAAATGAATGACCAGTTGTATCCGATTCAAATGCATAGGATTCACTATCGACCAAAAGCAGCAGCAGCAACAGCAGCAGCAGCCTTGAAACTGGCAATGAGCACATCAGTTTGCCAATCAACATGCAACGGATCGTGGCCAATCAGGCGAAAATTCACGCTACAAAAATTGATATATGTATCTATCAGTGTGTTGGCTATTTACTATGGCACCACCAAAAGCAGGCTAAAGTGAATTTCAAATACAACGTATTGAAATCGACAGCATGAATTGATTGAAAAACGTACAAGTCAGTGAAAGATGTGCTTTATACACATATATGATTTGGAAATGTGGGGTTAAGCTAGGAAATGTTAGCTGCAACTTTTGGCTATTTAATGGTGAAAAATACAATCTAATTTGTTATAGCTGTTTAAAGTAGAAAGAGTAAATCCAAGTAGTTATTTCCTAAATTTTTTTAAAATTGTTTTATATTAATTTATACAAAAAAGTTAATTTATATAGCTGTTAAACGGAGGAATCGTAAACTTGGCATAATCTAAAAACTTATTTCTTACATTTTTAGACAATTGTATTAAATTAACTTTATGCTATAAAATTAATTGTCATCCAATCATATCACAGTAACATTTGATATCCATAGCAGTTTATAAATTATAAATATGAAAACACATTAGCTACTGTTATGCACCCCTAAAATATATGTCTACTATTAATTAACAGTCTTAAGTATTTTCCCATTGCCACATTTCATATGATGCCAACTCTCTAAATCCATTTTAATGACAACCCATAAAGCTTAACGCTTTAACTAATTCAATTGCCTGACCCTTTTTTGAGAGATGAAATTGTAATTAAAAGTAAAGAGCTTAATGCCATCTAATGTACGTCAACAACAATTTTGGGTTAGGCAGAGATTTCAAGCTAACGAAATATGATTACAATAAATTACGTAGAATACTTGTAAGAAAAATAAGTTTTTGCAAAGAAACACATATATATATACACTGTCTAATCGTTTGGCTTAGACAAGTTTTGTTGTTGGATGAAAAGTGAAAATATTTTGGCAACTTATAAAACATAAATACGTAGAGAAAAACACACAAAGCCCAAACAATGGAGACTGACAATAACCAAATACGCAAATAGGAAAAATAGGCAAAGTTGTGAGTAATAGAATTCAACGTAGAATTTCTAGAATTGGCGGTGCATAAAGCATAAGATTTATTTTGTTGTTGTTGTTGTTGTTGTTGTGCGAGTGTAAATGCTCTCAATTATATTGTGCCAAATAGCAGACTGCTCTGTGTGTGAGTGTGTGTGTGTGTGTAGTATTCATTTATCAAAAATAATATATTAAATTGCCAACATTGAATGATATTTTAATTTGCATCTCTGTCTCTGACTCGACTCGTTGTTTCCTTTTGAATAAAACATTAAAATGTGTGTAGATATATATGTCTATTTGTATGACTCTGTGTGTGTGCTAGGGAAACATTTTGTGCTCTGGCTCTTATCTTTATTTATTCAAAAGATAATTTTATGTGTTCCGCAGTCGAAGCATAAAATTACTATGTCGAATATTGTTTGAGCAAATAAAAACGGGAGAGACACATGCAAAGTAGAATTGACAGTGAGAGGAGAAGAAGCAGTGGAGAGTAGAGATATTGAGGCTGATATACATGCAAGTAGCATCACCAAAAAATGGATGCCTAACTGTACATGTGTTCCATTGTGTGCGCCCGTGTGTGTGTGTGTGTGTGTGTGTGTGTGTGTGCAGGAAATGCTATGTAACAAGGACTATGAAACGGAAACAGCATCACAGGCTGTGAACAGTTCAGTTTGGCTCAGTTCAGTTCGGTTCAGTTCAGTTTTGGCAAAAGCAGTTCATTTACATTTATATGGTCTGCTTACAATGTTAACGCTCATGTATGCGACTATACACATAGATCCGCACACCCACTCCCCCACACATAGAGGAATCTCCTTCCCAAAATGTTCGGGAGTCAGCGAGTCACATTGTCTATTTGATTGGCTGTCTGTCTGAGTATGTAGGTCCGTCTGTCCGTCTGTCTGTCTGTTTGTCTCGTTGTCTGAGTGTCTGTGTGTCTATTTGCTTTATCATTTGCCTTTGCCAGCTGATAATCTTTATTGCAGTGAAATATTTAATTTAATAAAAGCTTTGTCTATGCCAACAAACTCCAAACTCTCTCTCTCTCTCTCTCTCTCTCTCTATCGCCCCAAAAGTCAACCCCTTCAAGTGATATTTTACAATTTATTTAATTTATTGGTCTATGCACTCTCTGTCTCTCTCCCTCTCTAGTTGTGAATGTAAAAAACAAAACTCTTTGTCGCTTAGTTGAACAAAAAAGCATATAAATGATAAACATGCATAAAATATGCCAAAACAACAACAGGGACCAGCCAATAAGACACATATGTACATAGCATAATATGTACATTGCATGTAAAGATAGGAGAGAGTGTAAACCATTTGAGCATATTTGCTATGCAGCTTAGCTTGACATGGTATTGATCAGCGATTTTTAAGCTTGAGCTTCCCAAGTTTAATGATTCAGATTGTTACTAGCTTCCTTTAAAAACTTTACTTTAAGCAATCAAATAGTCTATTTTTATTATAAAACAATCAGCAATGATTGACACTTAATTCAACATTTTTGTTCTTAGATCAATCATCTTCATTGATTCATATTCATTGGTTCATTTAAAACTTCACATGCTATTCTAAAATTATGAATTATTTGAGGTAAACTGTATTTTATATTATAGTATATAATATATATGTAGATATTCTTCATACTAATATATATATATTTTTTTATTATAAAACATACAAGCAGCAATTATTGACACTTTATTCAATATTCATGTTCTTATACTCTTAGGCTTATTTATAACTTCACTTGCTATTCTAAAACTATAAATTATTTGAGCTAAACAGCTTTTTTTATAGCACATTATAACTAATCATATAAATTTATCCGAGTTTTCTGCCACAAACTAAATTATTTATAACTTGAAAACTTTTAATTAATTGATGTGCTTAAAAGAAGATAAATACAGTGCCACGAACTATTTATGTAACACATAATATGCCAAGTAAATGCTCTTATTTAAAAGTATCTAAAAGAAAGCATCTTCTTACAAATGATGTTTCCTTTGACAATTCATTTATATCTAAGATTTATTTGCCATCTATTCAATCAAATCTTAAAATTTAAATGTATAAATTGCAGCTGAACATCATTTACAAACCCGTTTAATGTGGATGCTATGTATATGTTATAAAAATGTTTGAAGTCTCCATTATTCTTGTCAATAGAGTGTATCGCCTAGTTAACTTGGTCGAAAGGGCATCTGACTAACGACCTGTCAAAAGGTTTAACCTCATTTCTCTAGTCGCAGCTTGTTTTTGCCGCTTGTTTATTGCTAATCATTTCAGCTTTTTTTCCCCCACTCCTTTCATGGAGTATGTGTGTGTGTTGGCACTTTTATTATTGTTTTCGTTTTGACAATATTCAGAGCATGAAATATAATTTTACCATAGCAAAATTATTATTTGTAGTTAGAAAATGTGCGACGCGTCGCACTCTTTTGCCAAATAACAATAATAAAAATAAATATAAAAAAAATAGCAGAGAAAATAGGAGAGAAAAAAAGTATTTGTAGGCTCGGTTGACAGACGGCAGTTTTTGGTTTGGTTTTTGGGGCTTTTTTTTGGTTGTGGCTTTGGGCTTTTGGCAGCCAACTTGGCGACAATGGCAGCAGGCGCCTTTTGTTATGGCCGCTGATAAATTGTGGCTGATATAAATGCAAAAACCAAACAACGATAGCAACAAAAGTGTGCAACATATTAACATATATAGATACAGATACATGTAGCACACACATAAGAGCAAAAGATAGATAGATACGTGGATGTAGCGAGAGAGTGCGAGAAGAGATCATGAAGGTGGAGCAAACAGTAAATAAATAATGTGGTTAAAAATTTGTGAGCATGTGTGTGTGAGTCTCTGAGTGCGAATGAAGTTTGACTTTGAATAATGTTTGGATTGTCTGTGGCAGGCAGGCAGTCAGGACAGCCAGGACAACCAGGACAGTCGACTGGCAGCAAAATAAATCGAGAAATTATAGAACTGTGACTAGTATAAGAAATGGCTAGATATTTGCCAGCCATCCTAGCGAACGTGGCAAGATATATGGCCGCCAGTTAAGAAGAAAACAGCCTCAGCTTCAGCTTCAGCTTCAACTTCTATATCTACTTCTACCGTTGTCGTCTCAAGGTGGCACATGTCCCCTACAACAACAACAATAACAAAACAGTCAACAAAAAATGTGACAGCTGTTGCCCCCATAGTCAGTTTTGGTAAAATCCGGCACAAAAAGATGCTGAGATAATACAAATAAAAATGCGAAAAGGAATAAATATAAGATTGCCAATCAGCCAAGGCGACTATAGAATGTTCTATCTATGAGAGAACGTATATATAAACTTATACCTATGCCGATTGATTGATGTACGACAAATAATTCAAAGCAAATTATAGGAAAATGCAGCTGATTCAGTGTTCAAGAGTTATCAAAATAGTTTGCTATGAACATAGAATTTATTAAGCGCAAAAAGCATTTAAATATACTATATACTGTACTATAATACTAGTATGTGATTAGTTAAGCATTCCCTTAACCCATCTAGTTAGTTGCTGCTTTTAATATGCCCTTAGCTACCCTATCATTGGATGGCATATAAAAACAATAAGCGGCTCGGTCATAAAATTTGTTTTTCCGTGTGAGTTTTATGCTGAGTCCAAGGATCATAAAATTGTTTATTAACAAATCAACGACAATAGCCACAAAATCGGGCAATACAGCGGCTGCTTGTTACTTTGACAGCAACAAAAAAAAAAAAAACAAACATTAAAATCAGCAAATTTTTGCCAACTCGCACTTGAAGCATTTTTCAATGGTCTGCTAACAAAAATGCAATAAATTGCAGACGTAGTATAGATTTTTGCGCATAAATTGTATAAAAAAAACTCATGATGATAAAAAATGAACTTAGCAAAAAAACGAATGATGTTTTTATATATACTATAGTACCATATATAATAAAAAAGGCAAAAACGATGACGATGACGACGTCCAGCGATTTGAAATCCTAAGAAAGAATATTGAGAGCAAGCGAAAAAATGCCAGGGCAGCTCAACATACGCAGAGCAGAGGGTAAAGAGGAAGAGTGAAAGTGAGAGAGGGGTAATGTGGGGGGTAGATAGGTCGCAGGGGCCAGGCTTGCCATATTTATGCATTATGGATATTAGTTTGAACCACAGGAAAAATACCATTAAAAGCAAAAGCATGAAGTCGATTACGCGCCAAAAGCAAAATTGCATGAAAGCCAGGACAGAAGCAGTCAATGGGCAAAAATGGCAGTAACGCTGGATTGAGAGGGGCAAACGGCAGCTAAAGGACTCTGACTCTACTGAGGCTGGCAATGCCAAATGGAGCTGTAAGGCAAACGGGTACGCGTTTTGAAGCTGACAGCTTGGAAAAAGGGGAAATGCGAGCAGCAGTCAAAGCCAAGTAGAAGAAAAATCAATTTACTTGAATTTTTCTTATTCACTGGCTGAAGAACTTGGCGACACACACACAGCAGCTTGAATGTGACAAACCGTCAGAGAGAAATGAGAGAACTCACTCTCTCCCTCTCTATTTCTCTCTCCCTCTCTCTCTCTCCCCACCCACCACTTGTCTCCACCTTTCTCCACTACTCTGCGCTGTTGAAGCGACAGCAGCAGCTGCTTTTCAGTGGTGGCAGGAGTTAGATTTGGGGAAGCTTCAAGCTTGTATACCGCTGCCGTTGGCGTTTTTCTTGGAAAGCTGCCGACGTTCCGTTGAGTTGCAGGATTATTATGTTGGGGCAGTCGCTAAGAGGGGGATTTATATGAGATATGTATGTGTGTGTGGGTGCATGAAATATGGGAGGCAAGTATGTGTGGTGCGTGCGACCATTTGTTTGACATGCGAAGTGTGGCAAACGGAATTTACGCAGGTTTCTAGTCGATAGCATCTGAGGTTTAAGCTCAACGTGCGTGTGTGAAGCAAATGATCTATGATAATTGCAACACAGAAGACCCAGAACGTTAAACGGTATACACTAAACGACATACAAAACATAGCAACAAGTTATCCAAACAAAAAACTATTTTAAATTGCTTAAATAGAGTCTAAAAATTGTTTACCGATGTGAAAATTATGTTATAAATAATTTAAGATTAATATAGATACATTTTTAGTCCAGCTACTGATAAATATGTCTTAAAATTCGGCAAACAGACTGATTTGGATGCAGATCATTAAGATCCCAAAGCGCTTAACTGCTTTACTGAGACAATGTGGCAGCAAAGTGCCGCACAATGTGAGCCTACCACAAATTTCCTAGTAAATTAAACTCACCAAACTCTTTGTATTAACTATTGCAAGTCATAATCAATTAAGAAATTAATGAGTTATATATAATAGAAACTTCCATAGCTCCAACTTAAATATGCATTATCGCGTACTCAGTCAGCACAATGTAATACTGAGAACTACCCTTTTACAATTATCTCAAGATCTTGCCAAACATTAACTTGAACCCTTTTTCCATTTCGGTCTATCAAAAAGATCCTTCAGTCTAACATATTCAATTGTTGCAAGGGGAAATTGACTTTTTTTTAATACGCTTCTCACCTACTGCATGCTAACTGTATTTTTATCAGTTGACATCTGTGCGACAACCCTAGAGAGCACTTAGACCTTTACGCACTATTGCATAATTAGCTAGTAACTTTGGTATCTCTTTCTCTCATTCTCTCTCTTTCTCTGGTATTCGTTTGGCACCCCAACTGCTCTTACTATCACTATCAGTTGGCTGCCACTCAACCACTTTTCCGAGTTGACTTTGACCCACCCCAAACCACACTTTAGTCTAATTTATGCCGCATTTCTCATTTCTTTTTCTCTCCTTCTCTCTGGGTCTGTTTTTGCTGTCCGGCTTCACACTGCTTCCGCTTTGAGGCGCACATAAATATTCATCATTAATACTCTTTACGCTTTGCGCTACTGTCTCCTCTCACTCTCTCTGCTGTTCCCTCCCCCTTGATTTTCCCTGACCGAAGAGCTCTATTGACATTGCCCGATAGGGATTTTGTGCGTTCAATGCCCGACCCCCAATAATCATTTAATTAAAAGAGTTGGAAAAACTTTTTTATTTGCCCTTTTCCACTTCTACTTCTACTGTCTACTCAAATTAAGCGAAATTCTATTAAAAAAGGGCACAAGAGTGAAAACAAACAAAACAATGAAAACAAAAAACATTGCTAGTGCTACGATGTTGATTTTTTTTCTCTATATCTTTTAACCGGTGCTTTTTGCCACGCACCCGTCGTTAATTTTTATGACTTAAAAGTCATGTAATTTTATGACTTTAAAAGCTATTTTAGAGCCTTTAGTTTTATTTGACAATTTCGGTTGGGCAAGGCAACCAAATCGGTGCCCCTTTTGCCTGATGTGCATAAAAATTGGCGCATAATATGGAAAACCAAAATGAACGACAATACAAAACAGTGTAATGAAATCGAAATATGTAGACTAAAGTGTACCCTGTACTTTTTTCGAATAAAATTCTTTAGCAGTTCTATTCTACTTTTCATACAATTTCTAATCAAACTTAAACTCCCTTTTTTTTGCTGACTCTACAGCGTATAACAAGGTCGCTTCAGAACGCATCCTACAGAAAACGGTGCATGAAAAATGCCTATAAAACCTAAAAGGCGTTGTCTATTAAACAATTTCTGAGTGTCTGGACTTGTTGGTCGGTTGTGTGTTTGTGTTGTTGTTGTTGTTGCCGTTTTATAGCCTAGAATTGGAGTCGTATAGCAATGAAAGTTGTTCGGCTTTGGGTTTCGTTACCAGTTTGAGTTTGACTTTGACTCGCTGTCTCCTCATAAACCACACACGGCGGTAAACGGAGGTAGAGGTCGGGTCTCTTAATGGCTAGGCGGGATATATAAAGTTCTGTAAAGTTCTTCTACTGTGTGATAAGCAAAAAGTGCTACATTAAAAGGTTAAAGACTAGCCATTAGCCAAGTTTCGCTGTTATCTCGGTGGCCAGGAAACCAACCGAATAGACAGCCATGAGAATGCATATTGAGTATTTTATATGATTCCCCCCCACACTACCAACTCTTCGTGCATTTCATCAGAACGTTTAACTAGCTGAGTCATCTGATAGATAACTTGATGGAATATTCATGAAAACACACACAAATATGTATAGTATTGTATATCTATCTAAAAAGGAAAACAATTACAATGGAGTATAGGTCAAACAGGTAGCAAATAGATTTGTTACCCTAGATAAACGGCTTTTAAAGTCTGAAAGCAAATATCTGTCATAATTTGTGTAGGCCACGAAAACCTCTTCAAGAAAACCGCTAAAGAAGACGGTGAGAAAGTTTTAAAGAAAAAAAGAAAAGGGTAGCAGCAACTTAACTAAATACTGCTGATAATTTATGGCTTTAGCAGTTCTAATTTTAAGATATATAAACGTTTAGTTCTGTTTATTTAGCTTCCTTAATCAATTTATATGTACATTTCTAATTGTTGATATTGCTAATTGAATTTTGCTAAAACATTTTTCATTATATTTCTTTATGCTTAATCAATTATAACGAACTTATTTTGCATATATATACTGTACGATTACATACGTGCCAATTTCATTTTGCTGTTTTATTTCTGCTGGCTTTTGCGCTTTTCATTCGATTTGCTTTTAATTAAATCAACGGCTCTGTTTGCAGCTTGTTAACATACCTGTAATGAAATAAATTGCAAAAAAAATATAAGTATGATAGATATATGTATAGTAGGTATATAGTGGGTAAAAACTTTATTTACATATGTTACACAGAAATAAAATGCGATAAATTTACACAATAGTTTTTGAGAGTTATTTCTATTAGCCCCGTTGGATTGTCAAAGGCGAGTAAAATAAACAATAACACAACAACAACAATGATAACGATAACGATGATGGCAAAAAGCTGTGCCATAATTTTTGAATAGTGTGTCAACATTTTACAAATGCATAAAGTCAACTTCCGTATGTCCATCTGTCCATATGTCCGTCTGTCTGTCTGTCTGTCTGTTTATTCGCTTGTCGCAGGCACTGTAAAACTATGCACACTGCGAGTGCAAATATTGTCATAATCATCAACATCATTCGCATTGTAGTTGCATAAATTTATGTTTGCATAAATATGTTTCAATCCAATGTGCAGTGAAAAGAGAAGTGAGAAACAGAGACAGAGAAGAGAGAGAAATACGGAAAAACTACAATGGATGCAGTTCAAATGCATTTAGTTTGTTGTCTCTGTGTCCGTTTGTCGTCGTCTGACAGTATGACAGTCTGTTGCAGTGGCTCATTACTTGGGTATCAGACGGGATTGCGACTTGCCAGAGACAATAAGCGACACAGCAAATGGAACCAGGCACAAATGTCAACGAAAGACAGAGAAAGAAAGAGTGTAACAGAGAAAGACAGAAAGTGGTTGAGTGTGAGCCAAAGTTTCACAGGCAGTTACAATTTTTACAATACGACAACTACTGCACACAATTTCCTTGCTCATTACGTAGACTAAACAAAGTCGAAGTGAAAACAAGAAATAGAAATAGTCACCGAAGACGACAACGAGTGGAAAATAATATGATACAATTTTAGAGTGCTCTTACATCCTATAAAAATAGAAATCTTAGTCGTGGGAGCAACTCTGACAGCACTGGAAACTATCTTAAAGATGCATGAAATGTCTCAGGGAATACTTTAGATATTTGCTTTCAATTTCAGCTCATATTTCAATTTCAAATAAAGAAAATACGCATACTAAACAAACAATATTTAAAATTATCTCTTGTTTGTTAGTGCTTAATACAAATAAATTAACATCATGTTTAAGTAACAATCATTTTGCTCCCCAGTGAGCCGCTTACTTTGTATTTACAGTGGTACGATGCGCATAAAAATACAATCCACCAAAAATTGCCAAGTGAAAGCACTGCGCTTGGTCCTTGTTTTTATTTTTATTTTGTTTTTTGGATGCATCCTGCAATCCCACTTGATTTCCACACAACACAACCAGTTGGAGAAACAGCAAGTTGGCAAAAGTTTTCTGCCGTCTGCTCGTGGGGCAACTTTGTTTTGCTTTTTAGTACTTTTGATGACTTTTTGCCGAACAGATGTCGATATAATGCTAAATGTAGTTATATGCCCCGAACCAAGTAACCAGCATACAGCAACCAGCACACAACAAACTACAGGGAGTACAGGGACCTTATAGTACATGGCACATGAACGTAGAGTACTTGCAGTTCTCTACGCTGCATTTTCACTCTCACAGGCCACTTACATGCAGGCAGGCAGGCATCTCTTCTAGCAGCTACCAGTGAAAACCACAAAGGCTTTGCCAAGAAAAGTTGATGGGGGAGAAAAACAGGAGTGAAGAAATCGGTGGCTGCTGTACTCCAACACAGACTGTTTGGCGTTCTCTTCAACTCAGTTCAGTTGAGTTTTGTTCTGTTTTATTTATACCCTGTGTGAAGTAAGTTTGAAAGGGTATTCGGAAAGTAATACAGGGAAAACTGCAGTTACTTGAGCAAAAAGTTATTTTTATATAAATTTCACAATTTAAATATTATAGCAAACTACGAAATGCCTTATATCTGTTATTTAAAATTTCTTTTTATAAATTTAAGCTGTATACATTTTTTATAAATTCTTCATACGAAACAAAAATATTATTTTTACTTGAAATTTTGTCTAGATTAAAGCTACAATTCTTTTGCCTTCTAAAAAAAATCATTTTCGCATCGTTTAAAATAAAAAATCTTTGCAATTCTTTACAGAGTATGTTTTAGTCAACTTTGCTCTGCAGAAGCACTTGTTATTTATTGTTGTTGTTGCTGCTGCTGCTGCAGCGAGTTGCGTCTGCTTGCTGAGCCACTCATTTGATTTGAAAAGACGCCGAGAAAACAGCAGCAGCAGCGGCAGCAGCAAGTGCAACAACAACAACAACAATAACAGCAACATCAACAGGAGGCGGCAGCCATTAAAGTCGAGCTGAGTTTTTATTATAAACGACATAACTACGACAAACTGAGTTACCCAGCAAAAAGAACAACAACAATAACAACAACAACAGCAGCAATAACAACAATGAAGCTGAAGCAAAGAACCCGCATTACATTTTACGTCATTTATTGCAACTTTGTTGGGACAGCAGCAAACCATTCCCCGTGACGCACTTGCAACGCTGCCTTGTTGCACCTTCGGCGTGGCAACAAAAGCGCGCTCGTTTTTAACAAAATGAGCAGGCAGCAAAGGCAGCAGCAGCAGAAGTGGTAGCAGCAGTTGCAACAACAAATGCTACTCCATACTTAATTAGCTGTTTGCCAGTTAAAAATAATCAGCCAAGCCAAAATAAAGCAAATGAAAGTCGGCAACAGGAGATGGCTAAGAGCAGAACTGAAACGAGATGGATACAAATACACAAACTCACACACATATAAAGGGGTACTTGCAACACTGCAGTCGACTGCTGCTGCTGCCGCTTTGTTTCTACAATGTTGTTGCTTTTGTTGGCCACCAGCATTTGTGTTATATAAAATGCTGTAACAAATTTTTCATTAAAAGAAATCAAGCAAAATAAAAGAAAACTCGGCATTAAAAACAAAAAAAAAAAACAACAAGAGCCATTAAAAAATGGTTGTGGCAAAAAGGAGTTGGCGGATAAAAAGAAACTCGTAGAAAAAAACAGAAAATTATGTAAGTCGAAGTAGCCAACGGAGCCAACAAGGCATTAAGATCTTTTAGCCAGTATTTTTATGACTTGGAAGTTTGTGCTTAAAGAATTTGAATTTAAAAACTCAGATAAGTTTGCGCCAGTGGCAAATAGAACAATTTTTTTGAATTGAAATTAACTAGATTTTAAATTACAATACTATGTTAGTATCTAAAGTTGTAAGCTTAGAAAGTGAACCAGTTTCTCAACCAATTATAGCCTAACGGATCTAAGACCTTAAGCCAGCTTAACATATACAGAATTGAATAACTTCATTTAAGTCCCTCAACAATGGCATATGCATATGAATGCCTTAACCAGAAAAATTTTGAAAGAAACTGCGGGAAGTGACTTTATTATGACCTGCAGTCCGAATAGGTTTGTTTGCCTAAATAGATCATCATAAATGTCAAAATTTAATGCGCTTTTAAAGCTATACACAGCTATACATATGGTGATTTCCACTACCGTCGCTTAAGAGCATCATTGGCTATATATCAAAAAACTGTCCGAAAGAGTTCGCCCCCAAACCCCAAAGCCCCCATAAGTATAAATGGGAAAAGAGTCTTCTCCAGCTGCGCGTTGCTAAAACTATTAACTAAAGAGCTGTAATAATTAAAATGCGTGATGCATTTTGGCTACCAGCCCCAAAGGGGGGCCCTCTATCTCACTCTCTATGTCTGAGGAAAGTGCTCTCATTTCATCAGTGGATGACGACTCGATTTCTACGATATACTACTACGAGTAGTACGACATAGACAGTTCCATGCTCATAAATAAAAATCAGTTTATGGCGGCGAAACTCTAAAAAACTTTTCTTTATGCGCTTTACATAAAAATAAAGCACACACACATATGAGTATGAGTTTGTATGTGTGTAGTTAGGAGAATGCTTCAGTGAACGTGATATCAAGTTTCGGGCATAAATCAAGCTCTCGCCCCCAAAAATAAGCACAGTGCTTCAACTTGGCTTCAACTCAACTCAACGTATTTTTTTTTTTTTTTTTTTGGCCACACTAAAAACAACTAATTTATGATGCGATGGCCCATGACGCTGTTGACTGGGCCAAAAGCAAATGCATAGTAAATATTTTTATTAAATATTTTATGGTTTTCATTACACATTCGACAGCCATTTCAGTCGGCTTTTATTAAAGTCACTTGGGAGGAAGTCAGCCATAGCCAGCACATTCCACTCAGATGCAAAAATCCACGACGAGACGACAACAATTTGTTATGCTCCCCAAGTATATATATATATATATTATATAGTGTGGGTAGAGTAAACTTTTATTTTTTTTTTCGTTTCTGCAGCAAAATGTGCGAAATGCTTTTGACAATTTCATTCAATTTCAAACTTATTTCAGCAAATTGTTTGGCTGTCAACAAACGCAAGCAAAGTCTTTATATAGCCCACTGTCATAACCATTGAGTTCTTTACTTTACTTTACAGTTTTACAGTTACCGCAATTCGCATATGCACGCCAGACATTTTAGCGACTGGGTCGTGCACCATAACAACAACAACAACAGGAACAACAACAGCAATACAATTGTCTAATTTTAGAATCTTTAAGATACACTCAAAAAGATACACGCCAAGACCAAGACCAAGGCGAGGCAGGCAGTCAGGCATTGAGGCAGAGGCCTTGTCATCGTATTAGGTGTAATATAAAAGTCATTTAATGACATTGACTGACATTTTGATGTTTCATAAAAAGCAACTCAAGCAGACATCGACATACAGATACAGGCAGACACACACACAGATACTAACGCACACACAGACAATAGTTTGACAATAGCAATAAAAGGCCTACAGCATCCGTCGCCTTACTTCTTCTGCCTTCTGTGACAGACTGAGTTTTGTGGCAAGAACAGGGGAGAAGGACACATACACTCAATGGGAAAATTCTTCGTCTGTCTCTTGTGTGTCTCTGGCTGTGTGTTGTGTGCCTGTCGTCGTTGACGTACTTGTCGTATCGTAAGGCACATCTTCATCTTCATCTTCATTGTTGGCTGCCATTTCCTGAGCATTTGTTGTGCTCGCTTCTTCTATTGGCGCGCGAGATTTTCCACATATTCAAAATTAATACGTTGCGCCATATCCTAGACACATTTGTATCCGCTTCCCTGCACTCCTCAACGTTTCTCCTCTCTACTCCAGCACTCTCCTAACTCAACTCGAGCTGCACGTGCTTGTTTCGGTGTCCCTGTGCGGCTTTCAAAAGCTGTAAAATGCCAAGCGGGTGGTTAGCTCAGATTGCGTAGCCCTCGCTCTCTCTTCCCCTCTCCATACATTCCTCTTCCTTGTCCCTATTCAGCGAAAAAAAAAAGCACAATCTACAATGGCAGCTTTTGTGCACATGGAAATCTTCCAAAATCTGTGCCTTTAAAGTTTCGACATTTTAAAGCTCATAAAACCTAAAGTCGTACGAACTTCGTAGCATTTTAATAGACCCCAGTAAGCAAGTAATAGAAATACTGAGTTTTTTAGGTCTTGCTCTTGGTCTTGGCTATCCTTTTGTGTGTGCCATATATACACACACATACTATACATTGTTTCTAGTTTTCTATAGAAATTTCCTACCCTAAAAAGTCGGTCTGGAGCATCTGCAGCTGCCTTTCAATTCACACAATTCTATTGTACGAATGTGTTTCGATTTCAACTCGGATTCTTATTAATTTTGCAGTTCGCTTTTCATGTCATATTTTCTACATTTTTCTCTCTCTCTATCTCTTACTACATTTTTTCATTTCTTTTTATTACCATAAATCATGTCACTTTTTTAGTTTGCTTCCCATAAATTCTTGGCTTTAAGTTAACTCTTTGGTATTTGATTTTAAAGGCTGAATTTTATATCATGTCTGTAGATTTTGAACCTCTTTTACTCCTTTCTTTCACTTAAATTCCTTTTTTGGCATTCTTTTTCATCTTTGATCAGCATTAACCCGATCTTAACTCAATCGAATTGATTTCAAAATGCATTTCATACAGATTCTATTAGGTTTCCCAGAAATTTGGGTCTGTTTACCTTTGGCTGAAGTTCATATCTTATCGAATTACTGAGCGCCCTTCCAAGCGCATCTCAAATTTCTTATAATTTACAATTGATACCACAAGATAAGACTTAACCCTTCTTTGTCTCTCTCTCTCTCTCTCGCTGTCTCTTTATATCTTTGGCCTTCTCGTATTTCAATTAAACTCTGCATCGTTGCATCGACTAAATCCTCTTGTTCACAACTTGCCACCCAAGTTGGAGGCGGCAACAATGTTATTGTTGTTGCTGCTGCTGTTGTTGCTGCTGTTGCCTAAGCCGCGTTTAAATACCTTGCCTTAATTTCCACTAATCTGCATGGCATGGACCTCCAACCCACTTGGCATTGAACAAGGGCTAAAACTGTTGCCAACTGAAAGTGGGGAAAAAAACCTTTTAGCATGCATTAACTGCAGTGGCAAACAAAAACTATGACAACAGCGCAAAGCGGCAAAAGCACAAAAACAAAAAACACAAAAAAAAATGAGAAGCGTTTTTTAAACGTCTTGCTGTTCTTATGAATTTAATTTCAGGCAGCGTAATTACTTTGTAAACACATGAGCAGAGAGCAAAATACATAAAAAGCCCAGACGCGGCGGCAAACCCAAAAACTTTCAGCACAAACCAGGGATTTAACCCAAGTGCTGCAGCTACTACTACTGCAACTACTGCATGCAACTGCCACCAGCTGCAGTCTTGGGGTGGTCCCAAACCCCAAACTCAAACCCAAACTTAAGCCCATACCTAAACTACTCGGACTCAGACAACGTTTTTCGTTACACTGCTAAAAAAAAAGAAGCACTCAAATTACGATGGAAAATATATTAATATACAAAATTATACATAAGACTAGATTTAAATATCTAGTTGCTATATTCTTGGTTTTAAAAATATTATTTAAGTTAGACTTTATAAAAAAAATTTATATTTTAAAATTTTTCAATTATTTTACATTAATCCCAAGTTGAAATTACTAAGGATCAAATAATTTTTGCTTAAAATTCAATATATTCTTGTATTTGGCAGACAATAAAAAAATTATTTTAGTCACTTTTTGTAATAAAAATCTAATTTAAAATTATACAAATTTCATTGACCCTTAATTTAAAACAGGCATTATATATTTTTTTACTATAAAAACAATTATTTTTCCTTTAAGATCTGTACACATTTTTGATATTCTTGTTACAATATTAAAAATTTTCATTTTGGCAGCTTAAAAAGCGAAATCAAGTATATATTTTGCCTTACAGCCACAAGTTTCTAGTACTAGAAACTGCTTCATTAATTTTTAACAGTGTAGCGACCTGGTCAACTTGCACTCGTCGTTGTCTGTGTTTTTTGGGGTATAGCGGTGTGTATGTGTGTGTGCAGCGAACCAACATAAAAAGTTATGAGTGTCTTGTGAGTTTTGTGCCAAAGTGCGGTTTGCAAGTTTTTCCAGCCTCTCTCAGTGGTTGGCTAGCTGGCTGGCTTTAGCCATGGCTTGCTACCTGCAGCTTCTGCCTTTACCATAACCATTACCTTTACCTTTGCCTTTTGCTACTTGCTAAAATTTATGCGGTAAATTCTTTGCGCGCACTTTATGTTCGAAGCAAAAGTTAGTGCTACGTGTAGGTTCCGCAAAAGCCCAAGTATTCAAGCTACCAAAGCACCCAGTGTGCCAGCCCACATTGCACAGTTGCCTACCGTGCCCTACCTCCTGCTACTCGTTTTCGTCCTGTTTCTGCATCCTGTCCATGCTACTGCTGCTGCTCTTGCTCCTGGGCCACAAACTATGCCAAGTGTCTGAGATGCGCAGCTTCTTCGACTTTGCTGAGAGTCCGCTGCGTTGGCCAGGTGATAAATTCCTGGTGCTTGTCAAGCAGGTAATAAAAGTAGATTTGAGCACTATGGAAGCTTTTTTATACTCTACTTATGGAGTAGCCTTAAATAGTTCGAAACTTGCATGTTCAATTCTTAAATGCCAGAGAGAGAGAGTAACATTTGAGTGCAGAACCGATCATATAGTGCAGCTTGTAATGTTCTTTAAAGCTCATTAAACTTTTATTTTAGCACTTAAGCACTTGATATAAGTAGTTAAATGATTTGTTGCTTGCTTTTAGCTGTACTCAATAACTAATTTAGTTATTATCTATTTTTTTACATTTTTCTAAATTATATTTTTAAATACATTACTTATTTTTAACTAATCAAACTAGATCAGCTGCTTTCACAGCTCAGAATTGCTGAAATCAGTTATAACTATTCAATTTAGTGACAATCGGGCAGTGTATATTTTATAGTGCCTTTCAATAATTGCATTCTAGCACCACACAAACTGTATTATAAACCCATTGGCTGCACTACAGAGCCATTAAAATCTTTCAACGTGTCTCTGCGTAGGCTTGCTGCTCTTGGACTGCCTGCCTGCCCGTCTGTCTGTCTGTCGGTCTGTCCTTCTGTCCGTTTGTCTCTGACTGGCTTTTGGAGTGTCATTTATTGAATTTTAATTTCGTTTTGAGACGCAGCGTCCCATAAATCGATGAATGCAACAACATCCAACGCATTCGCACTCGTACTCCTTGATTCCTCCCCTTTTAGTTTGAATGCAGCTGGACCCTGTTTGCTCCCATCTTTCTTCTCTATAACTGTCCCTCTATCCAGCTGTCTGTCTCTCTGTCTGTCTGTCTGTCTATCAGTCCGCCTGTCTGTCTGTCTGTTAAGTGCCGCGACGCAAATATTATTAAAGTTTTTGGTGCGGTTCAGCGTGAAATTGATTTTCATACGCCTGCTCGGCCACAATCAAATTGCCGAAGCATGCACGTTAAATAAGTAGTAAAAAAGCATCAACGATATTTATATACGTTTTTTACTCGTACTCTCCTGTTCCCTCCATTGCATATATATATATCTGTATATATATATATATATATATTTTTAATTTAATAAGTGGTGCAAACGCCAGCGCTATTCAAATAGCTGAAACCACGTTTGTTTTTTGGTCGGTTCAGAGATCTGTTCGTATCGCGTGCAAGTCACATTCTCGATTGCCAATCAGCGCACAATTGAAGCTGCATTAATATAACAACCCAACGAGCTAAAGGGGGAAAGGTTAAAGGGGATTCCACGGCACTGAAGCCAAAAAATGCCAGGCTGCCGCAACAATAGGGCGCACACCTCTGCCAAAATAAAATAAAATTGAGCAAAATAAGAAAAACCAAAAAAAAAACCAAGCCCGTTGACATATAAGATAAAAAAAACGACAGGGAATTACAAATAACAAACACAGAGATTTGATTTTTATGCACGTATAAAGCTTCAATCATGGACAAGGGGGTTGTGGGAAGCTCAACTTGGCAGCGCAAAGACCCCAAGGTGTAGGGCAAAAGAGTGAGTGAGGGGCGGGCTGAACAGTAGGCACCAGGGCAGCAGCTTGAGACGGCTTTTTTCTGCTCGAGCTAGCCAAGTTATTTGTGATAGGTTATGTGGAATAACAAGTGAATTCAGCACTGAAAGCTAGCATATAGAAAAGTCAAAGATATTGAATTGGGGGAGCACAAAATTTAAATCAGCATTGATTTAAAAATATAAAAATAAGTGAAGCATAAACGATAAATTAGGTAAATGATTACATTGATTCAATTATATAGGCATAACATTTCCATTCCTTATTTAAATCAAATATAAAATTTCTATAAAGAAACAATTAAAATGAGTATCTTCGATGAGTTAGGAAAATGATTTCGATACATCAATAAGTTCTTAGGTTTTCATTTCAAGCAAACAGTTCGTCACTTAACAATGTTTTTACAGAACTTTACGAAGGAAAAGGAAACATTTTTCTTCAGAAAACATTAGAAAAATTTTCGAGACGTTGAGGAGTTCATAGATGAATAGATAGACAAGAATTTTCTTATATGTTTTTCATGGAAATATGTATATAACAAATAATTATAATGAATAATTGCTATTTATGCATATGCTACTGGATAAATATAGGACCAACTACCAACTTTATTTAACATACTTAACAAGCAATTTCTGCTAAAACTTAAAAAACTTTATTACTTCAGAAATTTCAATTCAAACTTTTAACCATTTCACTGCCTAACAGCAGTAACCAATTGAAATACACTTGCAACTACTTCAACTGATTTCCCATATGTCATTAAAGTTCAGCCTTGCAACAATAGCTAAAGTTGCCTATTTGAATAGAACGGAAGCAATTACTATACAAAAAGCTTCTTTGATCCAACATTATTTTGCATAACTCCACAGAATCGTATCATCAATTGCATGTGGGGTTTAGGGGAACACTCGGAAACGTATTAGAGTAGTTATTAACATAAACTCTCTATTTTGGCTTACTGCTAAAGCAAAACAATCTGCAGCACATTGATTTCAATGGCATTTTTCGAAAAACTATCAAACTATGAGAGTGCGATTAAATTCCAAATGCAAAGCAGTCAAATGCAAATGGGCAATATAAGCAAGTTCCCAAAAAAATAGTTAAACTTATTCGTTGCCAGTCGAGTCTCGTCCCCACACTAATCAAAACTAAATGCAGAAAACTAATGCCATTAATTCCAGTAGACAAAATCTGAATAGCCCGAAAAGTGAACTGGGAACTGAGAGCTGAGAGCTGAGAACTGGGAAATGCAGCTACTGCTGCCATAATTGACCCACATCATTAGCCGAAAGGAAATGAGCTGCTTTTCAAAAAACTGCTGCAAGTTGAGCTAACCCCAAAAATGAGAGAAAAATAAGAATAAAAAAAAAATAGAGTATAAAGGGGACAAGGACTTTGAAAACTGGAAGCTTGCAATGGAAGCTCATTGCTTCAGCTACAAATTACTCGACGGGAGAGAGAAACTTTAACGCAGCACAAAATGCTCTGCTATAGTTTTCCTTTATTTTTTGTTGTTTTGTTTTTTTTTTTTATATATATTATTTTTATCATACTTCAAATGAAATTATCTGCGCTTTGAATATAGGAAGGGGAGGGGAGGGGCACTGCAGTGCATTTTGTTGTGCAGCTGTTTGAAAAGAGGGTCATGTGGACCCCGGAGCACGCACACTGCCAATTTGTGTGCGGCAATAAAAAATAAAGCAGCGCTCTGCTCTGCTCTGCTGCTGCTGCTGCTCAGCTCTGCTGCGAACTCAACGCTTCCACGCTGTTTACACAGTCCAGCACAGTAGTGGGGCAGCAGCAGTTTACCCCCTTCCCTTTCGTCAGCTGTGAAGCACCCTATAAACCCTCTAACCCCTAAGATCCTAACAAGTTGCTTCTTCAGCAGACAAAAAGTAAACTGTGCAAAGCGCTCCTGCAGCCTCAACATAGAGCGCTCTCTCGTTCACACACACTCTCTCTCTCTCTCTGTCCCTCTCACTCTCTTTTTCTGTTCATCACCCCTCTCTGTCGCTCACTTGGGGGCATGCTTTATGTGTTGTCCTTGCCGACTGCTGCTTCAACTTGCTGCTGTCTCCTCCATTCTCCATTCTACCTCGCAGCTCGTTATATGCCACGCCCACATTCACATCCATTCCCAGCACACAAACACAACAAAATTACTTTGCATAACCATGCAGCGATAGTTTGCTGTGTGTGTGTGTCTATGTGTGTGTTTTATAAAGTAAAACAATCCTGGTGAAAACGAGAAACTTGGGACTTCATGATGGGCCACTTAAACTAGTTCAAAAATTTTCAATGCTTCGTCGTTCTCGTCAACGGCTTTCTTTCCACGCTATCATAGACATACACACTCACACACACGTTTACATATATATATATATAGAAAGATATAACAAATCGTGTAAATAAAAACATATATACTGTATACATAAGTCTAGTGTATATAGAAAGGTTCTATGCATCGCACATGTTGCCCAGACAGCGTAAGCGCATCTCTTTTGGGTACACTGTTCAAAATGCTTACTGCAGAGTTCGTCATACTTATCTAAGAGTTCTGGAGGATAGTAATTAATAATTAATAAGAATTTCTTTAAAACTTTAAAAGAAATAAGCTAAAGCTATAAATTTTAGTCTAAACTCTCTTACAAATAAAAGTTTCTTGACTGAAACAATAAAAAATATTTCATTAAATTGAAATTTTTATGTTTTTAATAATTAATAATTTAATTAACAATATTTTAAAAAATTTTAAATATTTTTCTGTTTAATTTATTCTCTATTCTTCCATATTTTAAAGCTAAAATACTATTAAAATTTATTATCTATGAGTCCTTTAAATATCATAAAATACAATTTTTGGTAGATTTTTTGTTGGAAAGAGAATTTTATATACTTTGGGCATTGGCTAGTTTTACAACAATTATTATCTAAATTAAAATATCAAAGTTTTGTATATAGTTTTTATAATATATTGTAAAACCTAATTACTATTAAAAAAACTAACTATTTCCTATTTAAAGACAAAAACTAACAGTTTTACTTATTTCATTACAGCAATATTTATAGCGTTTTAAATTTAATATTCTTTGCACATATCTACTTTAAAAACTATTGATTCCCAAACATAAATACCATTGCAGTATTTTGTTAACAGTGTATTGGCATCTCCTCTGGGTTGCATGTGCAATGGCAAGCAGTTGTGGCACAGGTCACGACTGCGTTTTGTTTATGTGCATAGTGTGGTACCCTGTTAGCATTTTATATTGGGCTATACTTTGCTTTATGGCACCCCAATGTACACACAACCTTCAGTCCCCTATCTACCCCCCATTCCTTAACTACTTCAGCCAGGAGCAGTGGGTGGTCGGTGGATCCCAGCCGAGAGCAAACTATGCAGCGGTGGTCCTGCTGAGAGTACTGCTGCTACAGGCTCCACACCAACTGCTCAAGACACTTGAGAGCCCAAGAGTGTCAGCTGCTGGCTGACTGGTTTTGTACCCCAATGGACTTAACCCCTTTGAGAACTAGACCAAATACAACGTTAATGAGTTGAGGTTACTTTTTGTTGTTGTCAGTTGCCGATCTCCAACTGAGCATTACATGGCAAAAAAAAATAAAATAGGAAACAAAATAATAATTTGGTACACCCTTTAACGAACTTGTGCGTAACTTGGCTAATTGTTGAGCCACCCTATGCCATGTTACCCCCGTTGAGTATCAAGATCCTCAGTTAGCAGCATTGTGGTAAATTACTCTGCATATTCTCAGGGAAAGACATCGTTACAAAAACTTACCTACCCATCATGTCCAGTTCGCTGATTGTTTCGCTTGGCTGCCTGCTACTGTCAAGGCACTAGATGGTAAGGAAGGTACTACGTGTAACGGTAATGGTAATGTTTACCCCTCTCTCTCTCTCTCTCTTTCTCTTAAAATCTAAAATGTCACCCCTTTTTCATTTTTCATTTGAGTTACCAGCGCGTTATTTGCATTCAAGTTGAGCAGTCCCATTCCCTGTTACATCTCCTATACCTATACCTTAGTTATTCAACTGGGACTTACCCTAAACCCAACTAAACTATATATACAGACTCTTGTCACCCCTTGCAACAGCTCTAGCTCCTGGTTCCTGGTCCTGTTGCTGTTTCTATTCCTATTCCTAGGTAGATCCGCAGCCTCCCTATTTGCCTATTGCTGCACTGCGCTGCTATTCTACGCCCTGTCTACCTACTTCTTTTGTGGCTGCTCCCTCTCTCTCTCTCTTCGCGCCTTGCCTTTAATGTCATTTTGTAGCATTTTTATTTATTTATTTTTTAGTGTTACGTCCTTTAGGGGCTTCGCCTACCTTTGCTTACCTCAGCAGCCCGGCAGCTCAGTCTCCGACATCGACTCTGACTCCGACTCCGACTCCTGCGTAATCTTGCAGCTGTTTACAGCAACGTCAACGACTCTCTAGTCGCGTTCCTTGCTCCCATTTCCTAGCACTAGTCCATCTCTATCACTCTGCCCACTCTAACGCCTCAGTCTTTCTCTTTCATCTGTTAACTAGACTAGACTTTTATTTTGTTTTTGTTGCTTACTTCTTTGCGACTTTGTTTGGCACTTTATTTATATTTAAATTTTCGTACCTCAAAGAGTATTTAGTTGCCATCGTCTTTGCCATCGCCCACAGCCACTGCCACGCCCCCCATTTGCACATCTTGAGCTTCGTTTATTTTCTATATTTTCTGCAGCAAAGTTTGTTTCTTTTTTTTGCTTTTTGGGTCTTTGCGGTGCTAGGAATGTGGCATCCTTCTTGCCAACCCAAAAATGGCAACTGTCAACGGCACCTGATTCACCCAGGCCAAGTGATGCCTTGGGCCAAAGTGCAAGCAGCGCATCAACAACAACAACAGCTCCAAGTACAACTTTTTTGAGCTTCCTGTTCGATATGGAACCCCCCTTACTCTCCTCTTCCAAAACCCTTTAGCCTTTTATAAGTTGTAGAAACTTTTAATCAACTGCTGCTCTCTGGCTCATAGCTCGTTAGGTTCGAGACTTTTTTTTTTTCTCATTCTTCTTTCACTTTGTTGAGTTTTATCCATATATAATAATTTCTACGTAGCTAGTTTATGGACGAAGCGACAATGTCGTCTAGCATCTCATTGTTATTTGCACTCTGCAACTGCAACAGCAATAGCAACAAAAGTTGCCATTTCATAAACTTTAATCGAAATGTTTTACTTCAATCAACGCCCGCAACACACGAAACGAGCTAAAAACTTTCACCACTTGCTGCCACACGGGCCGACAAGAGTTTTCCCAGCTTCCATGAAAATCCATCCTTCCCATACCATCCCAATCCCATTCGAGCGTCTGGGCATCAACTCGTCATCTCTGCTGCCTGCCTGCCAGCTCCTTTCACTTCTCTCTTTCTCACACTTCTCTATCTCTATCTGCGTCTGTTGCTCGCTCGCCAGGCGCTTTTTCACTATTTATCATTGTCAACTTGAGTGCGACGTTTGGCGCTGCTGCTCCTCTTCTTCTTCTTCTCATCGTCTTGTTGTTGTTGTTGTCAATGTTGTTGCTGCTGCTGCTGCTGCTGTTGCTGTTGCAGCCGCTTCGTTGATTTATCTTTCCGCTAAGCAGATGTAACATTATACGCCACAAATACATCCGACGTTCGTCTCTCTCGTCGTTCGCTTGTCGTCTGCTGCACGTTGACAACTCTGGCCAGGATGGTACGCTGTTGCTGTTGCTGATGCCGCTGCTGTTGCCGGGCCCATGCCCAGGGGTGCAATATTTCGTATATTGTCAAATGCGGCAACAGCAGCTACCCACAAAATGAAAATAACCTCTCACTCTTTCTCTTTTTATTTTCGCTTTTTATTTTTTGTTTTTTGGCCAAGTGTCTAAGCCAATTTGGCGAGTGCGCTACAATTGCTTTAACGAGCTTATAAGTTCTTCAAATTCAGTTTAGCTAGCAAGTGAGCTAAGCTTATAAAGTGTAAAATTATTTTTTTATTAAGAAGACTAAAAGATATTTCATAGATATGCCCAATTTAAGCTTCTATTCTAGTTTCCAATAAAAATCAGAATGAGAAGATTCAAATAAAATAAAATCACATAGTAGAGTGTTAAAGCTAAAGTCTGAAAACTAAATTCTTAGAGTTAATGAGTAGAGTCTTTCTAAAAAAGATCTTAAGATAAGTTGTATTAATTTAATTATGCCCTATACACAACGTATCATCATATCATGATGGAACAAAAGTTGTTTCCATACATTAAGATAATCAGTGTGCTATAAAATTCCACATATGTACCTAAACAAATCGCATATCAAATAATTATCTCAATAAAATCAACAGCTACAAAACATTTAATAAAACATAAATTAATGTCAGTAGTCAAAGTACAAAATGCTAATATTTTGCAGATAATACACACCTTGTATTAATGCCGCTTTTGCTACCTAAAATAAATATCACAACACACATTCTATTGATATGCCTTTTGTTATAATATCTCTGAAACTTGATCGAAACAAAGCGAATTGTAAATCTCTACCTGCCTGACTGCCTCCAGGTGACTCATCTGAGCGTTGACTTGGCTTGAAAACTACATACAATATGCAAATATATAGTTGAAATCTAGCTAAAGGCTACAGGGTATTGCATGGATTATCAACACATTCCAGCAGTTTTGGCTGAGGTTGCCCATTCTATTATTTTTGTTGTACTTAAAGTTTTATTTTTTTGTGCAAATTTTTTTGTAGCAGTTGCCTGGCAGCAAAATGTCGATTTTACCCAGGTCAAAACTTTTATATAGCTTTTTGTTGTTATTGGTGTTGTCTTTTGTTTTTTTTTTGTATAGTAAATTTTTGCACATGGGCACGGCAGGCAGACGAAGCCTGAGAGAGTTGCGAGACACAACAACACTAGCGGTGAAGGACGAGGAAGTGACGGTGGCAATGGAGGCGACTCGCTATTATATTTATTATTATTTTGCGATTCAAACGAAGTGATATAAATGTGTCACGTTTTACCAGTTCACACATACTGCAGGCCACTCTCAGTCTCTTTGCTTCTCAGCTTGCCGCTGCTGCTGCTGCTGCTGCTTGCTGGCCAAGCTTAGCCAGCCATACAGGTAACAATAACAGGCAACAACAGCAACAATGGGGCAACAACAATCAGCCAACACCAACACCAACGCCTCCTTTTGTTTTGCCAGCCTCACGCTTTGGCTCTTTACTCTGATTTTTTTCTCGTTTTGTTTTGTTTTGTTTTGTTGGCTTTTCAGTTTGCGCAACAATTTCGTGAGCGCTGGAAGATGATTTGTGTTACGAACTGGGACTGTAGCTTAAAGTTGGCCTTTTTTTTGAAGTTGAGGCCGCATCAGATACACGTCCAGCGGGCGTTGCGACCGGTCGTCGGCTGCATTGTTTTGGGGCTGCTTGACTCGGACTGGACTCCAGAGCACAGAGCTCAGAGCTCAAACACTCGATTCCTCCGACTTCTCTGACTGCTAACACTAAGACGCCCGTTGAACTCCTCCAACTGCTGCGACTCTGACTTAATTTTGTGTGCTTGCTGGTACCAGCTGAGAACACACAACTGCAAAGGACCCTGTAGTTATTATGAAGACAATAGACAAACATTTTTGCAGCTGCTGATATTCAATTCCCTTTTCAATTGAGTTTTCCTTTAAATAAGTTAACTAATGCTTTTCTAAGTTGGTAAAATGATTTATAGCTATCTACAATAAAGAACTTAGATATATGTATATAATCTATCAGTTTGATTGAGATATCTTAAAATCAGCAAAAGTTTCTCATACAAAACGTATATTTTCAGCGATCGTTTTTAGTATCGTACAAGTTTATTTATGGCATATATGTACATATATTATATATTCATTATTTAAATATACTTGTTCGATTCCAGCCAAAATTATATTACCTACGCAATTTAGTTAAACTGTATATAGAAATTTTACTTTTAATAAGTACTTTTAACTCTTTAGATCCCCAAAATCTAAACAAATATTTGCACAAGCTTAGCACACCCTTTTAACTTCTCAAAGTACAGGTTCCAAAAAAGAGGAGTCAACATACAAAACTATAGTAAAGTATTGTTATTGTTCTCGCTTCTTTGCATTATTTCTGACTCCGATTCCGACTACGACTCTGACTCCGACTCCGAGGCTGACTTGGACTGCAGTTTGGTATCAGTTTCTGTTGATCAGCATTAGCACCTCTGTCGAGTGAGCCTCTGGGATGACTGTGAATTGTCCGTACGTGTTGGTTATGAGGAAGGCATCTGTGGCACCTCCTCCTCCTCCTCCTCTCTGCTCCTTTCATGCTTTCATCCTTTGCACCCGCTGCTATCTACATAAAATTCTACTCCCCGTTCATATCGTTATTCACATCGGCATGCATCGCGCTAAATTATGTGCCATCAACTTATACAGTACTACAGTACTATAAAATTGTATGTATGCAGCTGGCTTGAGTGTGGCCAGAGTTCGAATTTAATTTGATTGAAACATGTGCTGAATGTTCGACTCTTTCACTGTACTCTGTTCTCTGCTCTGGCGAACTGCGTCTAATTTGTGATAATTTGTGGGAAGTACACACAACTGAAATCTTTACTTCACTCTACACTCCATACAGATCTTTTATATTGTGATTGTACATCTGAAATTACTAGGGCATTACTTGTGGGAAGTTATTTTGTGTTGTTGTGTGTGAGAATAGGTGTTGATAGCACTTGTGCTTTATAAATCAGATAATTGGCATCACATAATGAAATGATTGCACACACAATAAGCATGTGAGCGTAGGAAGTTGAGTATATATTGTGTTCTTGAGAAGATAACAGCAATCATATGGTAACCAAAATATATGTATGTGAAATATGGCAGATGATTGCGGAAGAGATTGTTATAGTATATCAAAGTTTATCAGTCTGTACAGCTTCTCCACTTGCCATTGTTAAGTTCTAGGAAGTTTTGGCTAACAAACCAAGTTGACAGTTAATTAGATGGATGCACTCTTAAAGGTCCAAAGAAAGCAAGAAAGATCAAACCACAGTCAAATTTATGATGCTATGCGAAACAAAGAACATTCTGCAGTACCCAAAGTGGCAATACAATTCACAGCAAACCCGCACCTTGATATATATCTACACACACACACAATCAGCATAATTTGTATGTCACTTGCGCCCTAACGATAAGTTGACCCTCCCCTGAGAACATTCCAACATCCCCCTCTCCCTCCCCCATACTGAGCATTCTGATCCCAAAACCCAAGGCGATATGCAGACTTTGGCCAAACATTGGCACATCGTCTGGGTCCCTCAGCTGTTATTGTAGTTTTTCAATTTGAATGATTTAACATAAAGCGAAAAAGGTAAAACAAAGACAGGCAGAGGAAAAGAGCGTGAGAGTGCGAGTGAGAAAGAGAGAGCATCTCGCATAATGCGGGGCATTGTTGTGGCAGGCCTTATAAGTGCCACGACAAGGCAACACGCGCAAAACTTGAACAACAAGCGACGAGCGTAGAGGGCGCGCAAATAATTTCAATCGTCGTGAATCATGAATAATTCAAAATCATCATTACCAACACCTTTTGAGCCAACACACACACACACACAGACTCTTCTGCAACCACCTGAGAGTGTTGCCCAAAATGTTCACACTTCCCAGCGGCGGCAACAACAACAACAACAACTGGTAAACTGGCAAACTGGCAAACTGGCAACTGGCAACAGCAACTTATGCTCAATCTGCAGCCGCATCGCTGCCGCGTGTTGAAATAAGGGGGAGCAGAGGCAACAACAACAACAAGTACAACAACAGCATCAACAAAAGTAGCAGCAGAAACAATACACAAACAAATCCATGCATTCGGGCCAGGAGATGAGGATGCCGCTCAAGTGCTAAACTGAGGCGGATTACCCCCCAGTCCAGGGCAAAGGCAACGGCTACAAACCGTCGTACCAACCACCAAAATCAACGGCGCAAAACAAATCAAAAAAAAAGAAAAAGCAGTGAAATAAGAACAAACTACACACCTCCGCCCCCTTTGGCACGCCTTGGGTTTTTTTTTGCTTTTTGGGTTGCAGCTTCGTCGTTTCTTGCTCGTCTATTGTTCCATCGAAATATGAGGCACGACTCTGGCATTAAACTTCAAAAAACGTTGCAAAATGCCAAAATGCAGCCGAGGTCCAGACTTGGCCAAGAACAATATAAAAAGATAAGCAAACGCTGTCAGACAACAAAAACAACAGCAACGACGACGACGACGACGACGACGATGCTTCAAGCCACTTCAGCTAGCTGCAGAGTGTACACTGTTACAAAAGGCAAAAAGACTTTTGGAAAAATTGAAATAAATTTAAACTCATGTAAGCTAAAAGTTCTATAGGTTAGTTGGTCTGAAAACTGTAGTACGCCTTCAGATGAAGCTGTCGAATAATTTCAAAAAGCTTTAAATAAAGTGATCCTTTAGGTAAAGTTTAAAAATATTATAATTTTAAGAAAGTATTTAATTGAAAATATATGTTTACTTTATCTCTAAATATTTTTAAAGCATATAAATACATATAACTATTTAAATTAAACCTTTTAATATTTTTTATATTTATTATAAACTATTTTAAATTAAATTATGGCTATTAATATTTTATTTACTATTTTTGCTCCTAAAAAATGTTTTATTTTAATAAAACTGTCTTTAATATTTTGAATATATATTTTTTGTTTGACACATGTTTCAGTTAATGGTTCTAAGTTTTGCTAACAATATCCAATATTTAAGTACCCCTTTTTTCTCTGTGTAAAAGAGATTCTTCCCTACTTGGCTCCTTGGCTCCATTTGCAACAAAAAAGCGTTGCTCGCAAGTGTTGGCCAAGAAATAAAAGTTGCTGACCTTAGCTCAGTCGCTGCAGTTGCAGTGTTCGTCTCAGTTTTGCAGCAGACTTTGGTCTTTGTCTAGGCAACAACAACAACAACAGTAACAACACCAACGACGACAACAACAAAGTTTAGCAACGTCTTCTATACTTTTTTTCCCCCACTTTATTTTTTGGTTGAAGGATATGATGGTAGAAATACAAAGTAGTTGGCTGCATTGCTTGAATGCAGAAGGTGGAAAAGTTTTGTTGCAGTGGCAGCTGTTTAATAAGTTTAAGCAATTAAAACAGCTTTTAAAGGTGGCCAAAGGAGACTCCCAACAGACAGTGCCTTGTCCAACTGTCCACTTGTCCACTCTAGACATTGATAGGCGCATAAAAAGTGCTTAATGATTGCTTTAGGGGGAACCAGGTGTGGGGGCAGAGAGAGTACACCCGGTTACTTAACTAACTTTTGCAACATAAGCAAAGGGATTAACGAGGTGAGTATCATAAACGTGGTTTAATAGCCCAAAACTTGCAAATATGCCACACTGCTGATGAGAATCATAACTGGGGGCAATGCTAAAAGCAATTCGAAAACAGAAACAACGTTTAGTTAAGCAAAAGCACTGGTTTAATTGAGTTAGCCAAGGTAGAAGGGCAATTAGTAAGTGAGTTTGTATGAAAAATAGCTAAAGAAATACAGCAAAGTGTGTCGTATGAAGTAATTTAAAGCCATAAACTAAGATATGGCAACCTAAAGTGTCTGAAATATGAATTAAAAAAAAACTAATTGCATAATAAAATATCTAAGCTATTATTAAGAATTTAGGTTTTCAGTGTTAATGAACTTAAAATAAATTCTTTTACACTTTAAACTATTTCCAATGCCTACTACTCCAAATAATTATCAAATTACCGAAAGCAACTACAACTGTCTACTCTGCCAAACCCTTTCCAATCAATCACAATATTGTTACCCCTAGAAAAAACCTTCCCTGAAATATGCACATATGAGACAAATTAACAAGGGAGTAGGAAATTGAAGTAACGCAAATTATTTTACATTCCAATGATTTGCTAAAACTCAAACGCTAAACGTTCTCAACTATTTGAAACATCTGCAGTGTAGCAATATCAATTTCGATTTCTCTACCAGAAAAAAAACAACAAAATGAACAATCACATTAATACGTTTATTGAGAACGATGATCACAACGACATTGATCACATGCGCAAATTGGATGCAGTTCACTCATGCATGTGTTTTGATATGGGATTCTTTCCATTTCCTTTCCCAATTCCCATTAATCCTTCGGCAACTTAATTTTTGTGCTGCTCCCTTCAGTAACAACAGGCAGCATTGCTGATCCTAGGTAAAGAGAGCAATGTCTGTGTGTGTGTGTATGTGATTTTCACACAAATTTCCCGAAGGCATACTAACTGTATTGATACCTTTACAAAAGGGTATTTCATCAGCTGCTTTGCTTAGTCAGCATTTTATGTGCGATGCTATTGTGACTTGCCAATTGGCACTGAGGATTTTTGGTCAAAGTCATTTTGCGCATTTTCAATTTGCCCAAAAGTTTTCCACTCCCGAGAGTTTTCCAGCAGCAGCAACAGCAGCCAGTATGACAGACTGGTTGACTGGTTGAATGACTGGGTGACTGACTGACTGCTGTGTTACACAGCTGCTTTGTAGTCTTAGCGCATTCAAGCTGCTAATTAGGCGGAATTAGAAGAGAAAACGAGCCAAACCAAAGAGAGAGAAAGACAGTGAGTGAGCGAGAATGAGAGAGAGGTAGATATATATGCGCCTACCCATTCCCTCTACACTGCTCTATTCACCAGTTGGGGCTGGCAAAGCGCATTAGATGCTTCAGTTGTTTTGTTGCCCCCCACAGCCGAACAAAAGCGGGGCGCAAAGTCAAAACGAGAAATAAATGCCAATAATTTGGTTTGCGCTCCACTCAAACCAATCACCCACAACAGCCTCTGCCTCAGTCGCTGCCTCTGCCCTTTTTTGGCCAAATACAATTTAGTTTTTGAAAGGCTAACGAACTATTTTCACAGCCTCGAGTGGAGATGGCAGCTTAGTTGAGGCGCTGCTGTTGCTGTTGTTGTTGCTGCTGCTGCTTTCTGGCCACTTGAGTGTGGCATTTTGGCAAAAGTGCAAGCCAAGTAAAATCAAAGGCAAAAAGGTTCAATTCTTCTTATCGTTGTTATTGTTGTTGTTGTTGTTGTTGTTGCTCGTGTTTGCTACGTGCACACAAACTTAATTTCAAGTTAAAAATGTTGTACAAAGTGTGAGCAAACAAAGTCGACTTGCGAAAAAGGAGTGTGGAAATATGTATATGCGGGTGGTTGGATTTCTTAGTGCTGTCAAAAAGGTATTGACTCGGTCTCATCTGTGCTTTTATGATCGAGTTAATTTAAATTTTTTAAAAGCAAAAACAACGAAAGAGCAGAAACAAACAACAACAAAAAAACAGGGAAGGGCAAATGCTACTGTCTTGTTATAAAATGACATTTGCTGCAAGTTATGCTGGAATTTAATCCAGATTAATATTCCGTAACCTTAAAGAAATCATTGAAAGAACTATTGAAATTTGTAAATTAAAAAAAAAACAGAATTGATTTATTTAAAAACTAGTTTAAAGAATTGTAAATAGCTAATAGCTTAAAATATTCCATAATTTTTCCATATTCTATATATATTCTTAAACTTTCTTTGCAAACACTTTATATGCAAGTTGTTGCATGATCAAAATTTAATAAAAAATTTTTAAAAAGCGGCATTAAGTTTAATTAATAAGCCATTTGTTTGACATATACATATGTATTCCCCAGAAATCAATTAAATTCGATTGTGCCAGTAAGAACGCTATTCCAAGCATTAATTCTTATCAGTTAAAAGCCACTTTGCTTCCAAATAAATTTACTTTTAGCTTGAAAACGATAATGGTTTATTAAATGCGCAAAAATTCTTTCTTCTTCTTCAAAGTTTTTTATTTGAGGCACATAAACATGTTTTAAGAGAAGCAGGTATATAATAACTTTTATTAAAACATAGTACAGATATTAAATAACATCTATTTATATCAAGGATGTAAAATCTTTAAAAATAATTTTAATATCTTAACTTCTTATATGTCTACTAGCTACAGCATTCAGTCAATGTCATTATGGCACTTTTTAGTCAGTTGGCTCTGATCAGCTGGTAAACAAGACAAAACTAAACTTAAGACTCAACTGGTTCTTTACAACCCTTTGCTGACTTTGTTATATACGTATAAAACTTATACATATAATATGTATATATTGTTGTTGTGTGTTTTTTCTCTCTCAACTCCTTGCATGAGATTTCACTTTGAAAAGTATTTGCCGCATGTGTCTGGATAACTTTGGTACTCCTGTTGTGGCTGACTGTGGTTTTCATTTTCGTGTTTTCTATTTTTGATTTGGTTTCATTTTTTTTTTAGACAGAACGTTTTGTACGTGCCCCGGTTTATGTGCATAGGATTTTCAATACCTCGCTATTGATTTTTATACAATACATAATTTCTTTTTTTTTTTTTTTTGGTTTATGGTGTATGCTGTAGTTGTTGCCTATTGATGTTGTTGTTGCTGTTGTAGGTTATTGGTTGGCTGGCTGGCTGGTTGCCTGCATCAGTCTTTGTCATCGTTTATATATATATAGCATAAGATTCGATTATGCGATTTAATCTGATTTCGCACAAACGAATGATTCAAATGCAAATACACAGAGAGAGAGAGTGAGAGAGAGTGGGGGGAGTGTGGAGCGATGTAGGCGTGGCTAAAGGATAACGCACAACAACCCGTAGTCTGCAATCGGCATTGAAATGTGAGTTTTCTTTTTTGCTCCCCTTCCCCCCTCCCCCACATCATGCTTTTTCGGTTAATAGCTTGCGATATATAACAAGCATATGAAAGCAAAAGATTTGCATTACAAAACGAACAGGTAAGCAAAGGAAACATATGTGTGTGCTGAAAGGGTAAACTCCGTTTGAATGGTGGGGGGGAAAGTCAAGCAGACGACTTATAAAGCGAAAAGCTGGAGCCCACAATTACAGACAGGTAGCACTGGAGGGCGGCAGAGAGGCAGAGAGGAATCCCCCAAGTTGATTGGGACTGCTGGCATTGCTTTGAATGCGTACACTGACAATTGGAAGTGTGTGTTCAATTATAAATTATATCACACAAGGTGTAACTCAGATATGTGACTATTCAAAAGCAGACAAAACTCAACATATATCAGAGCACTAGTAACTAAATGGTTAGTATATCTGAAAACTAATTAAACTCAAATGGAACTGCAAATTTAATTGCAAAACTGTTAATTGTTAAAGCAATTTCAATTTAAAATCACTTAAGCAGACAATTTTAGGCATATCATTAATGAATATCGTATTAAAAGTTTAGCTTAGCTTCAAATGAAACTTTAAATTAAAGATTTTATAAGCTTGAAGTTAATTTAAAAGCTTATTACAGAACCCATTTGTTACTTAAATAAACTATATCTAACTTTCTTTCTTTAGATACTCCTCCCGATTTTATGTAATCTTAATGACATTCTTTTTGGCCACAACTACATAACTTTTGTTTGTCAAAATAAAGAACATTAGAAGGGCAAGTCATTAGGAGTTAAAACAAAATAAAAGGCACTAAATGCACATCAAATTTGAATCATTAAACTTGAAAACTTTACCGCCAAATGCAGTCATTAAAACTGCCAACCGGCAATTTCAATGCCAAAATAACAACGGCTACAAACGCAAACTGCCAAAACAGCCAAACAGCTATTAAAAAAAAACAAAAAAACAGCAGAAAACAAAGTTAAAAAAAGGCAAACCATCAAAAAATCAAACATGAAATTAAATTAATGACCGAATTGGAGTTTTCGTCCTGCTGCTCTCTCTCGTTCCTTGCAGATTCTGTGCCGATTTTGGACATTTAATTTATAGCATGTTTTGGAGGCGGTGGGGCGTGCCACAGAAACTTTTGTGAAAGGTTCAATCAGAAAACATTAAAATTATGTATAAACATTTTGTTGGGGTGCGCTATACATATACTATATATGTACATATATAAAAATGAATATTTACGAGTCGAATCGAATTTTTCCCTACCGATTTTGTTTATGGTCGAAAGGAAGTTTATGGGGCAACCTACAGGTTCTCTTCGTTTTTTTATTTTTGTTTGGAGGGGACTTTTTCTCGCTTTTCTCGCTGGACCCTAGCAGATAAACGGCAACGCTAATTTGAGTCTTTGTCACGTCTTACCATATGGAAATATTATTTGTAAATACTTTTATGTTTGGTACGTGACCAGAGACTGGGCGGCACATGTGAAACACTGGAATTGCAGGATTGGCCTTTGGGTACGCTTTGCTTTTGGGGAAAAAAGGGAAAAATGTGGGCAACACTTGACAGTGCGTAAAAAGTTGCACACACACACCCGGTTCACCCGGTTGTGCCGCCTGTTTTATTGTGGCGACAAAATCAAATAAAGCGCTTTCAAGAGGCAAAGAGAGAGAGAGAGGGAAGGAGAGGGGAGAGCATTTATATATTAAAATTTATATGGCAAATGCTTGCGAAAATCCTTGGAAACGAAATGTCATCATAAAATTGCCAGACGACTTAGCGAGCGAATAAATAAAAATTACTTCCAGATGACATATCAACGCGAGTGCCACTGCTGACACCTTAAAACCTAATGCGCTTATAATACAAAATGTGGCCAAGACCAAACCGGGACAAATTGAAACGTTTTCGAGTAGCTTCAGAGTCGGTGTCGAGTGGAGTCGAAAATAACAAAACGTCAGTGTCCCAAGGCCCCGTCTCAGACGTCAACTTAACGTGAATAATTGTCTAAATCCCAACGACAAACACTTATTGTCCTGGATTAGCAGGCAGGCAGGCAGACGGGGCCGGAAGCCCAAGGACTGCCACAGACGCAGCGTGTAAAAAATGTGTGTGTGTGTGTGTGAGTGGCAACAAAAAGCGGCAAAGAGAAGCAGCAAAAAAAAACTTTGCGTTTTTCTTTCGCCTTCGCATTTTCCTCCCAAGCGTTTTAAGTTTAACAAGCAAAGCGTTTGGTCAGCACAGCAAACGGATCAGCAGTAAAATCAGAGACAGGTAGCAGCTCAAGTCTCACATAGACAGACAGAGAGAGAGAGAGGGAAAGAGAGAGAGTGAGAAAGAGACTCTGTTTGCCTGCTGCGTTCTATGCGTTCAATTAATTTGCGCACAATTTGGATAGCAAAGCCCCAAAGTCTGTCGACTTCTTTTTTTTTTTCTACCTTTTTATTCCTTTGCTCTGCGATAGATATGCAAAGACAAAAAGCAAACTTTAAGTAGCAAAAGTAGCAGCTATATAGCACTCCATATACATATATATATAGCAACTTTATATACCCACATAGTATATAGATATTCAGCTAGTTTGTAAAGTTGTAGCAGAAAGAAAGTTTCGACAACTAGCCGTTAAACCCCTTCACGTAGTAGCTGAGCTAACTGCTGACTGCAGGAGTAGGAAGGTAAGTATATTGGCTGTATATAGCACAGCAGGTGAGCTTTGCGATTTCATGGGTGCTATAGCCAGTGGCTAAGCAGGTTGTGTGTGTGTGCCTTGGGCAATAGATTCACAATGCAGTGTTAGTAGCAGATAAAAAAGAGATTATCAGCAGATAATATTCTATTAGAAAGATGATTTAAAATAAATATAAGAAAATTTTAATGAAATGTAAATTGTATTTATATTAAGATATTAATGTAAAATACATTTAGTAATGTACAAGATAAAATAAAAATATAACAAATAGTTAAAAAAAATTTATAAAATATTTAAAAATGTTATATGACAAGAAATACATAATTGATATTATGCTTTATTATTGTGAAACGACTATGTAATAAATAAAATAAATTTGTGGTTTTGGTTTTTATTAAAAAGAATTAAAATATTCATAATTTAAGTTTAAGTTTATATAAACAAAAGTAAATTAATTTAAAATTTTTTTAAAATATTACAGAAATTATAAAAAGAATATAAATAAAAGAAAGAAAGAAAAATTTACAGTAAAAATTATAAAGGTCGCTGAAAACAAATATGGAAAAATATAATATTAAACATTTCGTAAGCAAGTAAGATAAAATCTCAAGTTTTTAAATTATTACATTATTTAATACTCCTCGATTCTTCTAGAAATATTTACACTAACAAAGATTCATATAATTACAAAAACCGGCTTAAGGAAAGTGCTGTATAGATTTAAAAAAAACGTCAACTCGTTAAGTGTGAAAAACACGATGAGTATGTAATGCTGCTACAACAAAACAAACAGCTATCAAAATATATGGCACTGCAGCTGCAGTTGAGTATTGAAAGGATTGTACAGCATTGAGGTTATGTTGGTGCAGCTGTTAAAGGATTAGTAACACGGTGCTCATTAACCTTTTGCTTTATCAGTGGCATCGTTGGCTATAACCCCTTTTGTATGCTTAATTTAATCAAACAGTGGCGTTTCATCATTAAAAACTTATTACCTTGATATTTCAGGTATGTACAAAATCAACAGAAAAGCAATTGAAATTCACATCAAGGTCGTGTCAAAAGTAATGCTAACAAGCCAAGGTTGAGAACCGGTTATATTGCTTTAAACATTTGAGTAGCACTCTCTCTATCTCTCTCTCTCTGTCTATAGATATGCAAATTTATCCATGTGACCCATAGAGAAGTTTTCACATACCGAAAAAAGGATATACGAGATGATATATATGCAAATGCCATTTGGCCGAGGGGTAGTTTGATAGTTTGCTAGTGCCATAAGTTGCGCCTAGTAGAGTGGTTGACAAAGCGAGATGGAGATACAGAGAGAGGGAGAGGGAAGGAGAGTGAGGAAGCGGCTTTGGGGCGACAAGTTTCGACGCCTGCTTCTAATGTTCTTTAAGGCCCAGGCTGCGTATGACACTGGGGCCAGTTTGGTGGCCAAGTTCTAGTCCGGTTAGAGCTTTTAAAACTTTAGCAGCAGGAGCACAACGAATTTCAATTAATAGCCAGGCGAAAAGCAGCAAGAGCTAAGAGCCACTTCCTGCCAGGATGGGCAGCCTCTCTCACTCTCTCTCTCTCTCTCTCTCTATGTATCTCTATCTCTGTTGCTGCCTCTTGTCTGACACTAAGCCCAAAGGCTACAATCAGCTCAGCTGTTGTGCGAAGGACCGTAGGACCGTAGGACCAAACCAAACCAAGCCAAACCAACCGACCACCACCAAGTTCACTAGACAATTTATTTTGCTTTCGATTTTCCGAGCTGTCAGTTTACGCTTAAATGCGCACAGTTCAATTTAAAATGGTACCAGGTAGGAAACCAGCACTGCGACCAGCAGACAACAGACAACAGACAGCAACAACAACAGCAATAGCTACAACAGCACCAGAATCTGAATCTGATTCAGGATCCTGGATCAGGAGCAAGCTACATGACACGCCTGCCTGCAAGTCTCTTGACTCTCTGGTTGCCGCCGGTTGACGCAGCCAAACTAGGTTAAGAGGTTGTTATCCTTATGCCGTGTTTTTGGAAAATAGGCAACCGTGCTCGTTCTGCTTCTGCTTCTGCTTCTTCTCCATCTGCTTCTGCTTCTGCTTCTTGTTGCTCCATCTCTTTCGGTTTCGGCCTGTTTGTGATGCCTTCATATCCGTTGCAGACACATGAAACGTCCTGGAACCCAAACCGCAGCAGTCTGCAGCGCCACCGCAATGATGATAATAATCATTATCATTATCATTATCATTATCATGATGATGATGATGACAGCACAACTGCGACTCAAGCTGCCTGCACGATGATGAAATTATGAGCGCAAAAGCATTTGCATTCATTATGTATAACATTTCTTTTTTTTATTTTTCTCTCGCTCATAATTTCTTCAGTATTTTTATTTTATTTTTTTAGAAATTAAACTAACGTCGCTCGTTAGACGTACTCATATAGTCGTAGTCGTAGCAGACATAGCCATGCTCTCCGGACGCGAATGCGGATGAGGCGGCTTAAATGCAATGCCACAAAGCGTTAATGGATTTTTCACCCTCTCTCTCTCTCTTTTTCTCCATCTCTTGCTGTCTCTCTCTTGGCAATTTTTATTATTATTTACACTTGGTAATGCGCTGCTTGTGTGTGTGTGTGTGCATGTACTTTTATGTGTCAGTGTGTTTCACACAAACATACATATGTCTGAGAGTTATTTTTATGAGCATTACTCGCGCCATTTCAGACACGCATCCACATTAGGGGTGTTCACTTTCCCTGAATTTTGTGGCACAAATTTTAATTGATTGCCAAATAACATATGTGCACACAAAGGAAAACAATAATATCATTTGTAAAAATCAAGCTACCAAACCTACTAAACTCTATACGCAATTATTCTATATTGTATGCTAACTATTCATTTAATTTCTCTGTTAATTAAATGTCTCTTTAGTTAATGCCATTCAACGATTAAGTTATTTAACATTAAAGTGGCGAATTATATCTCAATTCCGAGTATGTAATTACTGGAGCCCCCCAATGCGCTCACTCGCATTGCATGATGTCCCACAAAAGTAGGCAATGCTTTTTAATGCCATTCAAATTTTGCTGAATTCTCCCAAAAAAAAAATAGGAAATAAAAGAAAAACTCATATGTGTTTTGCATTTATTTTTATATATTTTTTTTTGTTAGCCAACAAATTGTAAAGCTGTATTCATAAGTAATTTTTTCTTTTTATATAATGCTGCTGTTGTATTAGTTGCATTGAAATTCTAATTTTTTGCAATTGCCTTAGCGTAGCACAAAGGCAAAATAAGCAGAGCAGAGCAGAGAGTTGAGCCAAGTTGTGTGTTGTGTTGTATTATGTTGTGTGAGCTACTGACTGACTGAATTTGCTTTTGTTGGCTGGCATTTTTTGCGCTAAATGATTACACTTAACTGGATTTGCATATATTTAAACATTTCCTTATACGCACCGAGTGGAAAACGAAATGTATGCACGTGCGACTGTCTGTCTGCTTGAATGCCTGACTGCTGCACAAAAGGATTATTAAGGAGCTTCATATGTAAATGAAAACCAAATGCACACGCAGACAACACACACACACACACACACACACAGAGAGAGAAGAAAGACACAAAGAGAGCGAAAGAGTGGCGAGAGGTGGATAAGAAGAAACTGTGAAAGATAACCTGGCAGCCACAGTTTGGCAAACACACACAAGCAGACAATGTTTGGCAAAGGACTATGGAGGCCACCTTTATGCCTGGCTAGAAAGTAGGTGAACATGAAGACAAAGCAGAGGCAGAGATAGAGACAGAGCTACAGATGGAGATGCAGAGTTGGAGACAGAGAGTAGAGCGTAGAGTTTGGTGCCAACAGACGAGACCCGCACCACGTTTTACTCGCTCCGTTCGTTGGCCCGTAATTTATGCTTAAGATAAAGTCCTTGAATAAATACATGGAAAATCCTTTGAAATTGAAATTAAATACGAATATCATTTTTTTGCGTCGCTTTTTTTAAACGCACATTGCACAGCAATGCAGACAAAAAGGCATACGGCAAATAAAATTAACATTTGAGTGTTGCAAACCCCAAATTAAAAGCCAGTTTCCTATATAACCAGAGACAACTACGATATACATCTCAATTCCCATAAGCTGTTTGGGGCTTCTGGAGGGCTCTGAATTCATATTTATTACTGGCAATAGATTTGTCTGCTATTTTATATTAAATTTTTAGACATTCTACTTGTATTTTGTGTGGGAGTTAAATTTCTCTATATTTTAGAAGGCTTTTATTGCACTTAAAGGCAATTGAATTGCATTTGAAAATTGCATTTGATATTCAGTTAGGAAAATCAGTTCAAAAAGTGTTTAAATCGTAACTTAAGGTACTAAAAATTTTTAAAAATTATAAAACACTTTAACTATGCATTTGCAAATCAGAAGCAATCAAATTTTGTATGACTGATTGAACAAATAAAAGCAACTTCGACTCACTTATGACTGAAAACATTTATCAAAACCTGTTGAAATTTTCCAGCATTTTTTGCTATTGTCATTTTGGCATTGCTGCAATTTGTATTTCTAAGTAAAACCACAAAATATTTCAATCATTACAAAAATACCACAAACACACATTTGGCATACAGAATTTCTAAGCTTTGAATATTTATGTTTTCAATACGGCTTTAGTATGTGTTTGTGACTTTTGGCAATGCACATTTTTGGAAATTTACTAATTTTCGTTTTCATTTCAAATGAACACAACATTTTTGTTTGAACTCTGCTATAAGAAAAATGGTAAAGAAAAAACCTGCCGATCTAGCAAATTAAAATTAAATACTCAATTTCTATGCAAGAAAAATTCTACAAAAATTCTAAAAATTCTAAAATTGTAAAAGCATTTAAGCTGCAGTTTGTTCAATTGGTATTGGTTTCTGTTTCTGTTTCTGCCCGTAAGCTAATTGTATTATTAGAAAACAAAATTCGATATTTTTTTTTGCTTGCTTTCTGTTATTGAAAGCATATCACAACAACATTTTGTGATTTTGTGCCGCCGGCTTTGGCACAGAACAAAGCAATGCATAAAAATTATTTATTAAACATTGTTTAAACAATGTGTGTTTGCAAATAAAATGCAATGAAAGCAAAATATATATTGTACAATAGAATGGGTGAATTGGCATTTAAAGTGATTTATAAATATGCAAATTATGTACGCAATTAACATGCACCAGACATTCTAAAATTTATTGTAAATTGTTTAAACTGCAATTGTTGACAAAATGCCATTAAATGTATATGATTTTGTATATGTAAGTGTGTGTGAATCATCGAATATTTTACATATTTGTGCTATGTAAATCAAATTAATCGAATATTCTGCACACAAATTAAGAAAATACATAATCGCTTCATAGACTTGCACTGCGAAAGTACGTGTTAAATATATACAAGTAGTTTATTTTAAACCTATAAAAACTAGCTAAACTACATCAGCGTCTCGTATTTATACAAACATTTTTATCAACTGAAATACCAGCTGAAAAATCTGCATAAAAATGTTTGTCGCACAAATTTTGCGCCCACTTATACTACTGCTCCTGCTCTAAACACTAAATTCTGGCATAAAACTGAAACAAATCAAAATATATATGTATATATATGTACATATATATTTAGGTTGAAAATTGCCTAAAAATGTGCAGTAAAAGTGAGCATTGGGACGGCGGGCGCTACTGCTATATAAATTTCAATCTATCATTTATTTAAGTCCTAGGCCCGCCGCAAAAGATACAATACAAAAAATTGCTGTGACAACAGCAACAACAAGTGCACGGACTTGGCCATAAATCCCCATCAGATACGCGTATATTTATTTACTGCAACTCACACAGATACACTCAATACAGCAACACGCAGTCACTCCCACTCACCCACAAACACACACAGAGAAAGACACAAAAATGGAGAAAAGACAACGTTGGCGACAAAAGTGTAGCCGAAAAATAAAATGGCTGCTGCTTTATACATTATTCGATTCAGTTCCGCATACCCTGTACAGGTGTTGAGGTCATAACAGTTGGTTTTAAAGTCGGAAATGTTAAAGAAAATGTTTTATACAAGTTATGAACAATTTAAAAGCAAATAATTAAGTTATATTAAATACAATTAAATATATTTAAGAGTTTTTAAATGGTAATGTAGTTTCATAGAACTATTTTAAAAGATTATTGCGTTATAAAGTTACATTTTAGTAAGTATTTAATTAGAACTGACTAAATTGTAAAGCGTGGGAGTGTTTAAAAAGTGTCTCTTGAGCCCTGCGGAAATTTCATTCGTTTATTGTTGCGTCGTATTATTGCTACTGTATATTACTTCTTTGTTACTAAATATATCTTTATGAAATTTTCAGAATCGTTTAATAATAGTGTTTTAATGACTTGTGCAAAGTTTGAGCAGAATACGAGTAGGTTTACTTGTTTGTTTGGCAATATATAATAACTTGTACTGCGTGCAGATATATGAAGCTTATTTGCGAGAATATTTTGCTACTAATTCTAACCATCTTTAAAATCCAGCCAGACGAACATATTTACAACTACATTAATATTGATCAATAATATATATTCCTTTGAGGTAAAGAATTGCCCTCTTCTGTGTTATACACATTTTTAAAAATATTTTAAAAATACCCATGTTTATAATTTATACATTATATAACAGCTACGTTAGTAAACTTTCATATACATAAAAGTAAGCATTAAATAAAACTTGAACTTTAACATATACTAATTTTAAAATAAAGTTTTTACTTTCTACATATTAATAGAACTGTTAGCTACCATTTCGAATGCCTATAAACTTCAACAAGTGTTAAAGCATTTACAAAATGTTATCTGTTATCTGTTCTCCCTTAAAGCTTGCTGCCTAAATTCCAGGAAATGTCAAAGTCGTGTATTTATGAATAATTTATTTATGTTTTTTTTTTTGTGTTTTAAGTAATGCTTGATATTTTATTCGCTATTTTGTGCTACATATTTCCAAAGCTGCCCCTCCCCCTCCACACGCTGCTTGTTTGCTGCTGTTGGTCTTTGGTTTTTGTGTAAATATTTTTCAAAATGCGTTTTTTGTTTACTGCCATTTCTATCTCGCCCACACTCTTCAACTCTCTCTCTCTCACTCTTCTTCCCTATGTATGTGTCTTTTTTGGGGTGTGAGTGGGTGAGTGTGTATTATTTTTGTATCCTTTTTTGGTTAGACAGGGCCAATGAAAAAGGATTTGTGCATGGGCCTCTCGTTCGGTTTCCGCCAATTTTATGGCCGCTGTTATTTTTGATTATTTTTACAGATCCTGGTGCTGCTGCTGCTGTGTGTCCTGGTTGCTGGCAACCCACTTGGGCTGCTACAGCAGCTAAAATATTTATGACAAGCGGTTCGTAGGTACAGAACTCCACCTACGCCCATATATAGAACAATATTTCAATATTTGCACACGATTCAAAAAAAAGAAGACTTAACGAAAAAAGTGCCGGCAACAAATTCAAAAACGTAAGCAAAACAAAATAATAATATGGATGAGTAATTAAAAAAGTTGGCGGGCAGCAATAAAATTGTATACACTTGAAATTGCAGTACGAGTTGCACTTTTGACCCTGCATTATATTGAACAGCACAAAAGAGAGAGCGAGAGGGAGAGAGTGGGAAAGAGTGAAATACAGCATTCTTTTTGGTAGCCAAAACCAAATAAATGATATATTCGAAAACAGATATTGTGTGTACTTATGTTTTGACAATGCCCACATTTTATTTGATAGAGTGAACTTATATATCTGACGACCTACATCAATCATTGTGACAATGAACTGATTAAAACATGAATGAACCTAAGCGGATTATTTGCTAGCTGCATATGGGTTGCCATCTCCAATAAAAGGATCAGAAATCAAACCAAATGGGATTGTTTGAATTTTTAAAATTAAAAGAATAATGGTTTCTATTTTAGATTTTACTTATTGAAATGTCAAAATATCATAAATTAATTAAATATTCGAATAGTTATTCGATTCTCTAGTTGAACTCTTGGTAATTTCCCTTTAAGAAACTTTTTAGCAAAAAGCCGTAAAAACTTTCGTTTTGACTTCAAAAAACTTGTGGCATTCACTTTTGTGCTCAGCTTATAGCCAAAAAATTGGGTTAGCCAAAAATGATACCGAAAATTGTTCAATTAGTTTTCACGTGCTTCTGCTACTACTCTCTCTCGCTCACTCTCCCTCTCACTCTCTCACTTTATGCATTCATTCTTAACAAAAGTTTTTCCTCATTTTTCGCCCCAAACCCCAAATGTTCAACTTTTGAGCGGTGCAAAAACTTTTGCATCTACTATTGTGGCACCTGCATTCTTTTCTATTTGAAATATATATGTATATATAGATATATAGTTATGTATTCTGCATTCACGAAATATCCATATATTCAGTTTTTTAGCAGTTTAACGATTTTTGGCACCTATTAAACTAATTGGCTGAGGCGTGGGGTATGCTGTTTTGTACACTCTAGATGTTAGCTAAGTTAGTTTTGATAGCATTATAGCGCGCTAAGGCTAAACTATAAGGCGTATAGTGCTGAAATTTGCAGAGAACTTAAATAGATTTAGAACTTGGTTGGAAAACATGTTTGGATATGGCTGAATTTTATTTATAATCATTTGAAAAGGTTATTCAAAACTAATATTCTGAACTCAACCCAAAAATTTGCAGTTCAGAGTTGTAAATAATCAGCACACAGGCTAAACTATAATGTATACAGTGCTGAAATTTGCAGAATATATAGAAATTTTAGTAGTATACAAGAAACCATGATCGAAAACTGTTTAGCTATATTTTTATACAGTAAAATTTTAAAAAATTTAAATTCTGAACTCAAGCTAGAAATTTTAGTGCTAAACTTAGTAAATGGTATATTTGAAAAAAATTATATGCTGTTTTATTTAACTAGGCAATTCTTATTAGCAAATCGTTGCTACAGTTATGTGTTAAAATACAAAACTGTGTATTTCAAATCAGAATTTAGCTTTTGAATGTTTCTACTTGCAGTTTTCTTAAGTTTAATGCTTTACAACTGCTTTTCTAGGGTATGTTAGCCTTGTTATCTTTTGCTAGTCACTCACTTTGTTGTAGTATTGTCAGTTTGGCATGCAAAACTATAAACTGATTGAGGACACATTCATTTCCATGGCATATATAAACTTGATGGATGCGTTTTTAGCATTTTTTTATAGTTGGAGGCAGATACATATAGCATACTACAGGTGCAACGGTGTTTGGCGTTGCAAATAGATGCTTACACACAGATACATATTTATCTGCATAATGGATTGCACTTAACATGCCACATAGGAAGCAAAAGCAAAAGCCGCAAGTGCAACATGGCCACAATGATGCAGCACATGGGTAATACATCATTTAACAAATGGCTAAAAAATAACTTACCTTGCATATATATATATATATTTTTTTTTTCGAAAACCAACTCTGCTTCTTCTTTACTTTCTTCTCTGCTGCTGCTGTAATCCCAGAAATGTTTCTGTGGTTTCTCTGCTGCTGCTGCTGCTGCTGCTGCTACCGTTGCTGTTGTTGCTGCTGTTGTTGTTTCTTTCTAATCCTTTGTTTATGTTTATGGTAATCCACATGAATATCTCTCACTGGCACTTGTATTTGTATATACTACACACACACACACACAGTTACAATACACCATGCACACGATTTGTGCAATTGTATTTGCATAGATGGCGAATTTAAATTTCGTCACACATTACGTGGGCGGCATATGATTTGCCTATTTGCCTATTGTCAACTCTCTGTCATAACAGATTCACTGTAGTACACGTACACGGGAGTCGAGCACGAGACACTCACTCACTCACTCACACTCGCACTCGCATTCGCACTCGAACACAACAACACTTTTGGGAGAACGCGAGAGACGCGTTTAGCGTAACGGTTAATGTCCGAATTGCTCGAAATGTAACGGCAGTTTAGACAATTTGCATGTGTTTTGATTTAATTTGCAATTTGATAACGGATTTGCATATGAAACCGTACGAATTCTAATTAAACGTTTTTCATTTAACACTGCATTCGAGTTTAGCCCATTTGCAATTGCAATTAAATAAAACACAATATGTACTATTATTATTGCGTGTGTTTAAGAAGTTTTTGGTTTCTTATTCGTCGTCTGCTTTGCTGCTGAACTCGTCTTGACTGGTCTTGATTGTATGCGAACAAATGGCCGTCCGTCGCGTGTACCGCTCGCTTTGAAACTTCGGAAGTGACTGAATTCGCTTTCAACAGAACAGCACCTGGTTGGGTCACCTCACTGACAGCGACGAGAGCAACAGCAACAGCAAGAGCGTAAGAGCGCGCGCAACAGAGAGCCGCCGCAGCTATGAAAAAAATCAACTTTTGTTTACAACGCTGCAGGCGGCTAGCGGTAACAGTGCAGTAGGGGGAATGTATAAAGTACTGAAGAGCGCAAGCGTCACAGCTGAGAGAGAGAGAGAGCGGCATAGAGAGCGCGAGAGTATGTTGCTGTTAGGCAGCGCTTATCGTTTACATAATTCAATTTCCTTTTACTTAAGCACTTACAACAACGAACATCAAAATACCAAGAGAACGAACAACAATAAAAACACAGAGAGCGTAATTCTAATGTGCGCTCAATTGAATTTAGCATTTCGCTGTTAAGCCCATACAATGTTGCCTGGTGTTTCCCAACAGTGTGCTGCTAAGGTTAACAGCAACAGCACAGCAGGTGCATTGGCGGCACATCAAACACATTAGCCACAACTGTTAAGCGCTTAACATAGCCATGTTATTTAAACATTGTCGGTTCAAATGCATGTCACGTCTGCTAATTATGACAAAGTAAATACATTTTCCGGTAAAATAATGCAAATGAATGTACATTAAACACCGACAAAATTCTAATACGCCGTAGCGTAGAATATTTACTTTGTATTCTGTTTTGGTTTGGTTAATTTGCTTACTTAATTATTTATTTATATGGAAAATACTTATAACTATAAGGCTTTCAAGTAACATATCTTTAGTTACTCTTCATAGTAATGAGGAAAGTGTTTAAATGCAAAAAGTCGTTAATGCAACATTAAAGTTTATGCCAACAAAAACACTTAACTCTATTTTTGGCCATGATTGCTCACATGAGTCCTTTTGCCAGCTGTTAACCACAAATAAACATGTTAAATCCCCCAAACACACACATATGTACTTACACACATGTAAGGGCTCTTAAACTGCTGCATTTGCTTTTAGCAGTCTGTTAAGGCAGGCCCACAAGCAGCAGCAGCAGCATCTGAAACGGTTACGCGCACTCCCAACGCCTCATTAACATTTCAAATTCATGGCAGCGTTGAACGTAAAACGACCCATTTGTCTGCCATTAACAGCAGCAGCCGCTTTTACATGCCCAGCGCCCGAACGAGCTATTAACATTTAAATTGATGGCAGGCACTTGCAGTGCGATTCTGTTAAATTGCTCTGCTACAGCCATGTTAACTGAACACTTGAAATAGCTGTTTGCATTTGCTTTTTCTTAAAGGAGGGAGCTTATTTCTGTATTTTAAGTTATATTTCGAAACTCAACAAAAAATACTAATTTTTAAACAAAAATTTTAGACTTATAATATAATTTTTTATTATTTTGGGATAAAATTAAAACTTAAGTGGTAATTTTAACCTCTTTTATAGAGATTTTAGCCAAAATGTACTAAGTTTGCTATACGTGTGTAACAGGCATAGTGAAGCGTAACAGACCCTATGAACTATAAATATTCTTAATAAGCATAAGCCGAGTCGATGTATTCAAAGCAGTGTCGTCTAATCGTCTGTCTGTCGTAAGAACGCACAGATCTAAAAGATGGTAAGAGCTATAAGCGTCAAATTTGGTATGTGGACTCCATAGTTAACTAGTCAATATAAGATTGTTTTATTCCTTAGCTGCCACTTCCCATTGGGCCGCAATACGCTAAAAACTATTTTTTAAGAAATTTATATTTTTAAAGGAATATCCTAGTAATTAAGACACCTGGAGGATGGAGATTCTTAGGTACAACATAAAGACAATCATTTTTTTCAATTTTTGGTATCACAGAAGGAGAATGAATGATGAAAGACAGAGGGTAGTGTAAGGTCGTGATGGCTGAAGTGCACATTTCATACTTCTTTAAACGTACGAATATTTATAGCATTTAAATAGTTTGATACATAAATGTGCATTTGACAATTATAAACGACTTAAACAAATTGAGTTTAAAGTTATTTTAAAAAAAAAACTTGAACAACCCATACAAGATAATAACCCTTTCCTGTCTGAGTCTGCAACTTGCATGGCAACAATTCAATATATTGAAGCTTGTAGCACCATCATTTATCACTTGTGGATCTGTCAAAAAGAGTCACGCAATCCCAAATGACGATCGGAACTTTTACTTTCAAGTCTTAATTATACTTGTTGCAGCCCATAACTAATATCAAGAAACCTGTGCAAAAAACGAAGAAGAGTAGCAGGTTAAAGAGGACTATGCACTCAAGCGTAAGATCAATTAAAAACTGGTATTTAATACGTAGGGAGAGAACATGAAACGCATTAAGAATCCTTCACAGTGCTGCTTCAGACCGACGCAATGATATGTGTCGACATCAATCGGCAAAAGAGATACCATAATACTATTTGTACATGTGTATGTGGAGGAAGCCTCTGAAATGTGCATGTTGCATTCCATCGTCAACCGCAAACGGCAGCACAGTGCGAGGCACGACATGCATCGACATGCAAAACCAGTTACCATACAGCAGAGATGCCAATGCAACTAGCAGCATATCAGTAGCATAAATAACAACAGTGCACTGTTAAGAACCGGTCGGTCATCTCTCATTTGCTGTTGGTTAACCGGTTGCTCTCACTTTTAATAAACGGGTGCGCTCTCTTTCTCTCACACAAATTGTTTGCTCTCTGTTTTTGTTGTGGTGTCTCGACAGCATCGCCATTCCATGAGCAGCAGCAGCAGCCGCATCTCCTGCTGTTAACAGTCACCCGCAGGCTGAGTTTTCCCATGCACTGTTTGTGGCCCCAATTCTGTTGACAGACGACGACGGGGCTGCGATTTCAATGTCATTATTACTGTGAGAGGGTGTTTGTGTTAGAGAGCCACAGCGAGAGAGCGGCTGCGAGAGCGCAAGTTGTGAGAGCCATTACATGTAAAATGCATTTCTATGCTGAACGAACCAATTGATTAGAGAGCTCAAAACGGTTTACATGCTGTAAAATTTAACATGTGCGAGAGCTGAGAGCATGTCTTTATGCTCTTTGCTTTAGCCGGTCTCTGTGTTGCTTTTGCTGCTGCTGCTGCTGGTGGGGGGTCTCTATGCTGCTGTTGTTGCTGTTGCTGTTGAAATTGTACATTAATAAATGAGTGTTATATGCTTTGTCCTAGTTGACTTCATGACATTCATTCATTCATGCCATCGCCGGATGGTCGGACGGGTGTACAGGCGGACGGTCGGTTGGACTACAGGCAGCCTCCTTCTATTCTCTATCCCCAACCATTCTGCTATGGTCGGCTCTTTTGGCGCTCGGCTTGTTCAATGGGTTTTTAAATGGTCTTTGCTTCGCCTCGTTTCGTCTCTTTTAGCGTTTGTTAATGTCCATGTCCCCGACTACGTGCTGTTGTTTGGTTAATTGGGTTTTATATTAACTAAATTGTGTATGTTTAACATTATTTATTATTTATTTGCTATCTGTTTTTTATTTATAGTACGACCAGACATTATATTTTGATTTCATTTCACGTAATTTATTTATATTCATTTTTTGTTTGTTTGCTTGTTGTTGTTGTTCTTAGTCTATTCGTAATTTGAGCATTTAAATTATTATTTATTTATGTTATATTGTACACACATATATTAAAATTATTGATTTTACCATTAGTTCTCAGTTCATTTTACATGTCATCTGAATTTTTAATTAGCTGACAGCCTTTTTATCGCTGATCCCCCAGAAATGCGCTAAAAACGTAAACATTTCCCGCTGCCTTTAATTGCTTCCATCACTTCACTGATGACTCTGTGCATATAATAATAATAACAATAGCAAACGAATACCGAAAAAAAAAATAAAGAGAAATGCTCACAGCAAAATTAAATGGTTTTGTCAATCAATCAGATGACAACAAATTGATAGATTGTAATTACAAAAGAGTTCAGGGTCTGTCAATATAGTTTTTAGCTCACAATTGACTTTGCCATGGTCACCCTAGACTTGATGGGCTGGCAAACTGACAATAAATATACCATATATGTGGGCTTTATGCAGAACAGTGCTTAATAAACTTGAGTTAATTAGAGCTTAAATATTAGTACTCAAAAACAACATATTAATACTTTAAAGGGACTAATAACATTGAAGTGTTTCCGGATTAAGACCTTGCTTTCAGACTTTAATACTCACTGAGTTAGGTAAAGCTTTTGCTAAATTTATGAATTGTTATCTTAATTTATATACATTTTTCAATATTTCTTTTGATTAACAAGTCAGAAAATACAGTCAAGCTTATCCAACCATCATATACCGCGTCATTATCCATAAGGAAAATTTAATAGACCTTATAAAAATTATAAATATTCTATAACTTCCTTAAATTCAAAAACATAAATACTTGCAGTGAGAATTGAACTCAGGATCTTGAGAATTGAGGCTGACGCCCCACATACATAAATTCATTTGATCTGGTAACCTTGCAGCTACTACGCTCTTCATTTTGCTCGTTTTGATTGAAATGTCCCATAATTTTTTTCTTCAGGAACCGAAATTTATGAAATTTTCAGGAAAGTCTTATATAACTATTATCTAAACCTTGTATCAATTTTAACAGCGTTTCTTATAGGCTACATGATAATTTTATTTATGGAACTAATAGTTTTTCCTGAAAAACTAAAACATAGTGTGTAATTCCATTATTTAGCAATTTTCATCTTTTTGCTTATAAAAGGAGTTTTTCCTAATTTTGAAATAATATACTTTGAAAATTGTATGTTTTCTCAGTAAAATTTAAAGATCATTTTGAACGCATCATAAATATATTATATTACATAATAAATATTTATCGAAAAGACTTATATTATAATAAAGTGATTAAGATAAGTTCTGTAATGCAGTTAAAGCTACTGCAATTATAGCTATACAATGCAATCTAAAAGATCTCTCTATAAATACTATACCATGAACGCTGATCATACAACGCCTTTGGCATAATAAACTCCATATCTTGAGCATATCTATCAGTTCTACAACCTCTCCGCCAATGGCTGCTACACAATTCTACTCGCTGTGCTAAAAATACCCGAGTTACAGCAATTTGGCAGGCACTGTAGCTGAGTGCTGATTGGTGCGTTCCTTTTAACAGGTAGAGCGTTAAGTATTTGCGTACCTACACATAAGATATACATATAGTATGTACATACCTACATACAATGTAGGAAACTTGTTTCCCTCAGCTGCCCTATGAGTGTGAAGAAACTGGAATAGGGGCGTGCTCATTCTGATCGTATCTTGAATGAATGAAAGAAGGAGAATAAATATATATGTATATGCATATACAAACTTGTTGTCTACATCTTTGTACCCTCATGTATGAAAGGTAAGGTAATTGAACTCACATGGCCAGCGGCTCTTTGAGACCATTTATGACTAACGATCTGTCATGAAATTTCCCAACGATGAGTAAATTGACAACTTAATATTATTATTGTGTGGCATAATATTAGCTTAATTTATAGCAATACGGGATGTTTGGTTACTTATTTGGATAATTTATTAGTAGGCTTGAAGAAATTTCCCACAAACTGAGAGTTTTCGTAGGTCAGCATAGAATCAAATCTAAAGTCTATAGATTTGTGGGTGGGAAAAATGAAATCGAAAATAAACTATAAGTTAGCTTGTTGTCTGTTGCTGAGGGTCTAGCTCTTTTAATCTTAGATAAGCATAAAATTCAAACTTATGCTGACAGATTTTAAATATAAGCAGTCTCCTCTCCAAGTTTATGGTTAGTTATTTATCAAATTTGCTCGCTCTAGCGCTTAGTTCCATAGATTGGCAGCTGTGTTCTTGTGTCTGTTTCATTTGTTTACACAAAACTATAATGCTCTATATTAATATTATATTAATAAATTAATCCCAGTTAATAGATTGAGCTCTCCTACGTTTCCACTGTATGCCATGCACTTCAGTTCTGTCAGTTGTCACTTCAAACTGCTGTTGACACACATACTTAGTCTTCACTGTCACTGCGGTTGCTCTCGAACGCAGCTGTTGCTTTGAAGGACTTTTTGTATATCGAGCAAGAGGATATTATAGAAAACTGCATAAATATGTGGTACAAGTAGCATAAGTTCTGAGTTTTAGTACCACTTTAGGTAAAGAGAAACTTCTGTTAACAAAATCCAATAGTTCTGCTATGAAACATAAAATATAACTAATTTTTATACCTTCTGAGAGGGTTTGTTAAAAGTATGTAACAGGGAAATGGAGGAGTGATAGAACCTAGTAAGTATATATATTCTTGATCGGTATCAACAGCCGAGTCGATATAGCCATGTCCGTCTGTCTGTCCGGCCGTCTGTCTGTCCTCTTGTTCTATAAATTTTCTTGTAATTTATTTAAAAATTTATGTTCAATAGTTATCAAAAAAAGGTCCTTTTAGTAGATTGTATCTTAACATAAGTATTTTTAGGAAGATTTATTTCAGTAACTTAATTCTTTAGCAACTCATAACGGGCTTGAACTTATTAAAAGTTCAATAAAAAACTGAATTGCATTTATTATTAATTGTTCAGCGTGCAATAAAAAATAAAAAGAGAAATACTTATTATTAAATGCTTGAATAAGTTGTGTGCTTTAAATTCATTTGCAGCCATTCGCATGATGCATATCCATTAATTTATATAAATTTATGCAATTACTTTTGTTTATTTACTTGGCCATTACAATGTTGGCCGCCCCCCTTTGGGCCGGGGCCACTGCTACTACTACTATATCGTTCTCCATTTTGCGGTGGTCTCGACTCTCCAGTGTTCTCTGTGTCCTTTTCTGTTATGGTCTGCTTGTCTGTCTGTCTCTCACTCGCACGCTTTCCCTCTCTCTCTGTCTTTCGCTCTCTCTTTGTTCATTTTGCAAGTGCATTGTCCTTGCAAAATATTTGGGTCACTTTTGTTGTCACTGCTCAGTTTCGGGCCAGATAAGTTGTTGAAGAGAAGGGAGCTGAAAGAAGCATAGCGCTTAATTTTTTATTGACTTGACAGTGGACTTCAGTTCTTTACCTCTCCCTTTCCCTGCCCACTCTCTCTCTATGTCTCTTTCTCTGCTACTCTTTTGCTATGTATCTGTCTGTCCTTTTCTCTGTGCTGGCGACACAATTGAAGCTTGCATTGTTGTTTGCGACACATGTTTGACGTGTACAAATTTAATTTCATTTATTTAAATAATTATGTGTCGTTCGCCGATTGCCGATTGGCGATTGCCGATTGCACAAAGGCAAATCAAAGCGAAATTGCCAGCAATTCTGCAGCACAGACGCAAGGACGAACCATTGAATAACTTTTAATGATGATTGCTGCAACGTGGCGGCGGCAACAAACAGCAGAAAGGAAACCGCATTTTAATTTGTCGCAGTTGCGTCAATGATGAGACCTCTGCCACTGCCCTGTGCCCCCGTACCTTCTACCTTTCGCACCTCCTCTTCACCCATTGCTTCTACATACCTGCACAGAACGACATCGGTTAGCGACTTGATGGCCAGTCAAGCAAGCACAAACCTGGCAGGACAACAACAGCAGCAGCAGCAGGACACAGCACACACAAGCATACAGCCAGACAGACAGACGAACGGGGAGACAGAGAAACAGCAAGACAGACGTCCAGACAGCCAACTAGATAGACATTGTGCCTCGAACACATGCGAATGTCAAGAGAATTGCCCATAACTGAGTATGCTTTTTTGGCATGATGGGACAAAAGGACGTACGTACGTACGGAGAAGGAGACGGCGACGGAGACGTAGGAACTTGTACGACGCGTCGCGACGGCAGCGTCACTTTGTCAGTCAGCCAGTGCGTCAATGACAGTCAAATAATTGACAGTAGTTGCGTGTTTGTGTGGCCAATCATGCACCTCGACTGCCACTGCCCAACTGCCCGACTGACCAGCTGCTGTCTTTAGAGCTGAGCGCGTGACACGCACGAAGTTTGAAGAAATCAAAATAATACTACTTATGGTAAGAGTGCTTAAAAATTAGTCAGCTCATAACATACCTATAATGAACTTGCGAGTCAGTTAAGCCATGTATAACTGTATAAGCTCAAGCATCTAAGAGCTAGACGCTCTAAATTTAGTAGCTAGACTACCTATGTTTTTAGGCAGCTTATGTTTGTTTTTAATTTTGAGAGACACGTTTAAGCAAAGCTACAATATGAGATTTACCGACTGCTGTTATGACTAACTGACCGATCAACGCTCTGACGTTATATAAGATCTTTGGACTTTTATTTTTCAAACAACCCATTGGAGGAAGGGAAAGTGATAGGAGTGAATTCACTCGTAATAATTGTGATGTGAAAGATAAGGTAGTTTCAGATATACATAAAGCAAACTTATAGATTTTAAATATAACATCCATATCCTTATAAAAACTTCTATTGTTTAACTTTATTTCATTTTAATCATAACACAATCGTCAAAAATTTAGCATTTAAAGAAACGAATATAATTCTAACAAATGCTTGAAGAATATACTAAGTATTCAAATTTTTTGTTTTAAAATTCAACTCACAGAATTTAAATCTAGTCTCCACTTACACATGGCTACTAACTTTGCTTGAGAAGGAGCTGTAATATACCTTTTGCCAATGATTCTATAAACAGCTACATAAAATAACTCATACTTTTCAATTTATTCCTTGAATGCAGTATCTACTGTTGATCGTATTACTTTCGTATAAAATGTAGCTTTTAAAGTGAAGCAAAGTATATTTTTAAAAAATTGTGGAGCATTTATTTAGAATTAAAATTCTTTGTATTTAAATTAAACCTCGTAGCTGCTCTACATAAAGTGTGGACTACCATTAACACGTTTTCAACATAATTTAGCTTAACATAAGCTAGTATGAAATGCGATTAAGGTAGCGCGTGTCACGACACGCGCGCATCGCTAGGCGCAGTGCCTCAACATTGGTTTCACTTAAATTTGCGTGTGTTTTTCTTTTCTTTTTTTTTTGTTGCTCATCGTCAGAGGACAGCGTTTATTGCGACAGACACCACGACACTTCACTCCTCTCCACTCCTCTCCACTCTATGCCACTCCTCAGCTGCAAATGCATTCGCAGTGGAAGTCAGCGAACGAGTTATGTTTTTGGCCAGATAGTGCGAAAGAGAGAGAGCAAGGGAGAGGAGAGGGGGTTATAAACTGAGAAAGAGACAGAGATTGGGCAAGGATTTTAATTTTTATTGCACACCCGTCGTAATGGTCGAAATTGGTTAAGAAATTAGGGTAAATTAGGGGTTGGCAATGTGTTATTAGAGACCCAGCTCAACTGCACAATTTGAGTGCGTGGTGTGTGAGTGTTTGACTGCGAGTGTGCGAGTGTGAATATGAGTGTACGAGCGTACACTCACTGTCTGTCTCCGATCTCTGCGTAGTTCGGGGAGACCAAAGGGCGTTTCGCACATAATTCAAAATGTATCTGTGTGTATGTTCCTGGATGCGTGTTTGTGCAATGAGAAATCGTCACAAAATAAAAATGCGACACTGTGCGACAATGTGCACAGTGACTCGAATCCGTTCAGTCAGTGCTGTTGGGCTAGCAGTTTCGAAAACTAACTGTTACCCAGAGGGGGTTGCTCAAATAATTAATGGTAGCATCGGAAAGCGGAAAGTGTTTGACTAATCGATTGTTAATGAATGACAGTCGAATTGAGGGGCTTCAAATTGTACCATAATAGTATAGAGTACTGAGTAGTCCAGCGTACAGAACTACAAAGTCACTTAACCGTTGCAATTGTTGTAAATTAATTCGATTCACGTTTTGTGTCGTATGTAGTTTGATTCCAAATCAACCCCACAACTTCACAGCTTCAACAGACAAACTTTGATTCGTTTGAGAATGTTTCGATGTAATGTGGGCAAATTGTTTGGCAATTATTAGCGTTATTAGCCACGTTACTTGTAGTTGATCAAAACACAGAGATTTAGTACTTCAATTTAATCGAATGTAGCCAAAACATTGCCAAAATATTTGCAATTTTAATTGCTAATTGGTTTTTATGTAATTTGAAGTCCAGAAGCAGACAAAGCATATACACTTTAGTTGTCTGCTTTCGTCACTAGCATGTGCTAGCGTTTACAGTTTCTTTTTAGTTTGAATTCAAACTATACAAGGAATTTATTAATTAATTAATTAATTTAATTAATATTTAATTTATAATATATTTTAACACATTTTAATTAAATTAATATTTTTTATGAAATTTTATAACAACTTGAACTGAAAGAATACGAAAAAGAAACTGTCAAAAAGTTGTAAAATCACTGTGTGAGTTCTGTGAGCCAAGTGAGCCAAAGCGTACCTATTGCTAAGAATAAATATATATTTGCATTATAATTACAATTGTTTAATATTTGATTGTAATTTATTTAATATATATTGTTTAATTTTTAAATACATATATGCACAAAATCTAAATTGAGCTCAAATCTTCAAAGTTTGTTAAATAAGTTTGTTAATTTTTTTAATATATGTATGACTATAAGATATAAATAAAATTTAAATGTTTAATGTCCTTTTTAAGCATTCTTAAGTAATATAAAACTTATAAAATAATTAATATTTATCAATATAAATTCCTAAGTAATGTAAATACTTCCCAGTTTAATATAAACTACTTTGTCAGCGTTTATAGTAAAAGTGTGCATTGGGTAGCTGCAATTTTTGCAGTAACTGTAGTTGTCAAGTGTGCTTGGCCCGCATTTTAAAATGCAGCTGAAGGACATGTCTCCATGCCACTATGCCGAGTCTTGACCAGGCCAAGAGGCCAGCCCCCAATTGGTAGCTGTTGCTGCAAAGGCCTTCATTTCCTGTACGACCAACAGGCTTCAATTTATTAATTTCGAATGAAATTATTTTATAACTGCATAGCAGAGGATTCAGCAACGAATTCAGGTAAGGAGACGGAGACGATGATGGAGCTGTTGCTTTAGTCAGAATCAGAATCAGTGACGACCACGTTGCATATAATTAGAGCGCCAGGGAAATTGACGTTTCGAGTCAAAAGTCTGGGGAGTTGAGCACTGAAAATAAATCGTTGCTTGGCAATGGAACTGGTAGTAGTACTGCTACTGCTACTGGTGCTGGTACTGGTGCTGGTACTGTTGCTGGTACTGCAATTGGAACTGAAACTGGGCGTTGACATGCTGTGACACAAATTACCCCATCGGCGAAAGCTAATCAAAGCAAAACATGTCGCTGGCAAATTGCTTCGATAAAACGAAATAAAAATCGCACGCAAATGTGAGTAAATATTTAATTTAATTTTCTAGAAACGGTAGGAGTAGACTATAGTAAGTATGAGATGCGGGGGGGTGTAGGCGGGGCAAGCGCAGGACTTGGTCGGTTAACATTTTGCGGTTCAACTGGGGGCGTTGGCATTTGACGTGTGTAATAGCAGGCAATATCAATTTGTTTTATGAATTGCACTGGCAATAACTTGGAGTTGTGCCACACATACAACCCCCCGTCTCCCCACTCTCCCCCACAGACAAAACAGTTAGAGAGGCATATACATATATAAGCTCGGAAAGAGAGATAGATAGACAACACAACCCCATGTAGAAGATGAGGGGCGAGAGTGAGTGAGTGTCAATACATTTTGCACATTTCTTCCGCTTCATTTCCTGTAAAGGAGCGTAAATTCATAGTGATTGGATTTTATCAGCATGGCCTCATCTTTGACACACTCACACGATAGAGTCGGAAAGCAAGTACGCCTGGTACGGATCAGCAAAAGTAGCGGAAACTGAAACTCAACCTGGGGTAGGACATGGACACGGACATGGTATGGATATGGTTGTGGATGTGGATATGGACATGCCAATCGATTCGTTACGCAAGTGAAAAATTATTTTTGTTGCGTATTTTTTATGTGCTACCATTATGGCCAAATATTGTTTAGAGATATTCGTCGTGGAAGATTTGCTCTTCAATCTCTTGTGTCGACGTTGCTATACCCGTCACTTGTAGAGCGGCAGGGTATATTTGGACATAGTCTCTTCTAGAAAAAACGTTTGTCCGTCTGTTTAAACAATTATCTATTAGTTAGAAAAGCTAAAATTTTTTATTTCGCATAAACACGTAAATTCAGATCATGATATTGAGTTTAAACTGCACTAAACACACCAAAATCAATAAAAACAATAACTTGTATGGCATCAAATGATCTGCTTAATTTTGATCAATATTGTCACACTATAAGAAACAATATCGCAAATACATAACAAAAGTTATAGTTGTTAGAATCGCTAAGCAGCTCGCTCGCCTAAAAATAGGCAGCAGTTTTTTAAACTCAGATATATGAAGCACAAAATCAACTCGAGTAACGGATAGCTGTTAGTCGTGCGCCAACTATAGCATATACACTTGTTTTTTATGATACACTTTTTCACGGTTATCGGTTTTTAGATTTTTTGTGTTTGTCAACTTTACCCAATGCAGCATCAAATTGCTGGCATGTGGCATGGACTTGTCGTTGTTTTGATTTAGTGCTGCATTTACATAAAAAATTTCATCAAAATTCATGACAGAAATTCACAGTTACACAAACACTCTGAGAGAAGAAGAGGGTAATTGCTCAAGAGCACAAGATTGAACTGGCTACGATTATCTCAGTTGAATCATCGCCATTGACTTTGATGCATAAGTCACAACAACAAGTTTTCAATGTTGATCGGTTACGCTGATAAATGCCTTTGCGATTGGATTAGAATATATATTTTTTTGGAATATTGCCTTTGCCGCCTTCTAAGCTGATGGGCGTGGTCAGGCGTGTGTCTGTTCCAGCTGGCAAATTGAAATTGCGTATGAGGGAGGCGTCCACCAACAACAACAACAGCAGCATTGAAATTGAAAGCTGTCATGGTTGTTATGCTGTTTTGGCTTAAAAACAGAAAGAAGGAAAAAAAAAATAGAATAACACAGCTGTTGAACATATCTAACACATCTAAGCCCTGGCTTAGCTCCTGGGGGCGTTCCTTAATCGAAGGGGGAAAAAAAAAAACAACCCATGCAATTGCTTTACTTTGCATCCCAGCTGAGGTCCTTGCTGACATTTGTCACACTCGTCCGTTGTATCTGTTTAGCATTATCTCTCAACGGCATTGGGATTTGTGAGCACGTCCACTTATCCAAGAAATCCATTAATGTTATTTTTTTGTTTTCTATATTTATATGATAAGCGTAAAGTTATGTGCTTTCTGTAGATTACAATATCTGTATAGTTTTTCAGTTAAAAATAGAAAAGTAACAGCATATCTTTCAAATAAATTGATTATTTTGGACTTTAGACTCAACAAAGTGCCAAAAGGGCTAATTTCCCGCATCATAGTCTAATTTTTCTTGATTACTTTGCTTTATGGAAACCACTTTTTAGCAATAACTATCTCACATTCCAACATGCCAATTGACAACTAACAAAACTCATTTCATTGCCTTCTCATTACAAGAAATAACCGCAAAATCCATGAGCTCATGCCCATCACTTTAATTTAAATTTGATTACAAGTCAAATTTATTACCCGCATCCTAAAGAACGTACTAAAACCAGTCCCTAACTCTTCCAAAAAGTGAAAAAAGAGCGAATTTGAACAACATATGTAGCTTGAAATGACATTGAATGTAGTCCAGAGAAAACCCAAACGTTCTTGCTACGAAAGCGACCGTCATTAACCACAAATCCTTTACTTAACAGTACGTAAATTTTTGGCACAGACCGCCGCCTCCAAGATAAGCATTATACCATTTTTGAAATAGTAGTAGAGGAGTGGTAATTTATATGCGCATATCATGTGACCTTGAGACTAGCATTAACATTTAAGGTCCTTTACTACAACCTCAGCCAACCATAGAGATAGAAGAAGCTAGAGAGAGAGTGAGAGAGTGAGAAGAAGAGGCCACTGAGTCGTAAAGACCACCAACTGTCGCCTGTGAGGCGAACCGTCTAATTAAACACTCACATACAGAAATAAATTTGGGTCACATCATTAAATAAATATAAATGGGTCGCCTCTCTGTCTGCCAACGACATTTTGTAAAGCACGAAGCAAAAACAGTTTTGCTTTCGGTTTACTCTTGTTGTTGTTGTAGATGTTGTTGTTGCTTTTTGTCATATGATTTACATAGAATCACCAGAAAAAGTTAATTTATTTGAAGCCTTTGGCTGCTGGCATTTTCCCTGCTTATGTTTGAGTTGACTTTCCGACACATACTCTGGCATACTTTTCCAACCCCCTTTGGTTTTTGCCAAGGATAACCATGCATCTTTAAAGCGGGCACCTCAATTAAGATATTAAACTACCGTTGCACAAGAAGCTCTTTGCTCTAATCCCTCATTCCACATAGCTCATACACACTGTGCGTAGGAGCTCTGGAGCTTAAAACTTCTGGTGTGCGTAGCGTGCAAATATTGTAGCATACTTTTTGGGGCCCCGGCACTTGGGTCTAATTTTATTGCTGCCTATTATAACATGTACGTACATACATATGCGTGTCAACTTTTGAAGCCATGCGATTTACACTCACACCCCTACACTCACCCCCACTCACAACCCCACACACTCACCCCCACACACACACACACTCATGTTAAGCTGAAAGCAGCTTCACTTGGCTCCACCAACATATGGACAACATTTTGTGTGTGGCATTCTATTTGTTTGTTAGCGCCACATATCTACATTTCTCTCATTCTACTCTCACTCTTTCTCTATATTTCTCGCTTTGTGTGTCTGTCTGTGGCTGTGCAAATTTTATATAATTACACTTTGCACATTTTCACAATGAAGTAACAATGTTTTAATTAAACCATTGGAAAGCCAAATAACTCTTGTGTGCTGTGGAATTGCCAGGAAGCATAGAGAAACAAAAAGAGAAAAATAGGCAAACAAACAAAGCAGCTAGATACCAACTCATAGACAAGTCAAATAACTGATATAGCATAGGTGAGTAGACTGCCAATCGGTCGATCAAACAATATGTTATACGGCTTTACGGCACAACGTTAACTAGACGGACAGGCGGACAGACGGACATGGCTATATCGACTCGGCTGCTGATGCTGATCAAAAATATATATACTTTATGGGGTCTGCCACGCCTCCTTAAAAAGTTTTGACTCATCGTTCTTTTATAATATAATTAACTGATTATTGTAGAACATTTAAGTTAATATGATATTATAAAAGCTTTATTAGTTTTTAAGAAGAGCTATAAAACTTAGTTTATAGCATCAACATTTTTTAATCTAAGAGCTAACACTGTAATTAAAAAACCCTTTATAGTTTCACTTATTTAAACGTAATTTATAATAATTTATAAAAATTTATTATATTTAAAAAATATATGTAATTATAAATAAACTTGACATCTGATTGTTATGCTATATTAATAGTAATATTTATATTATTTTTTTGTAATTTCATGCAAAATCAAATCAGCTTCTCGACCAAGTAAATAGTTTTATATGAAATTGAGAACATCCCCTTAATTTTTCATATGTTTTAAGAGCACATTCATATATGTATGTATGCTCTGTGCATGTCCTTGAGTTACAAATATATCTTTTTGGAACGTGGAATATCTAAAATTCTTGGCTGGCTTACAAAATCCAAAAACAGAAAGAAAAAGTATATTAATAAAATAAATGGCATTATGTGAGCTGACTAATGTAATTGCACTGTGCTTATGTATAATATTTGTTACATATTTCGTAATTGTTTGCTCCAACAAACACTAAACAAATTCTGCAAACTTTTGAATGCATAAATATGTGTAGCACAATTTAATATCAAATAAAACAATAATAAACAACAACAATTTAATTGAGCAGTGTTGCTTTGCTTGTTATAATCACGCCATAAAACCCTTAACAAAAACCGGAATCGCTCAGTTGGAAAATTTTCAAATTATATCAACTATTTAAGACTATTAGTTAATTTTTGTTTTTCGCATTCGCCTGCTTAAGCTTGAGTTTACACTTGAAAAAACAGGGCAACACTTTGTGATCAGGCGTTGGGTAACGCCATCAGTTTCCGTTTCAATTTCAAGTGTAGAGATGGTGGAAAACTTCAGCTTGCCAAAATGTGTGTAAGCGATGGCACACACACATACACACGTACTAGAAGATGATGTTGTTGTTGCTGGAATGCGTTAAGCTTGAAGGCTTGAAGCAGCAGCAGCAAAGGCAAAAGCAAACGCAAGAGCTGTCTGTTATATGAATTAACACACAGTCAAACGCACAGACGCCCTTGCCACATGCCCCCAAACTCCAATTGCTGCTGCTCCCCTTTCCCCTTGCCACATGCCATCCCTCTGCTTACAGTTAGTACATTGGCATTGCGTAAATTGCGCACGAAGCTTAAATTGAATTGTTTTTGCTAGAGTGCGGGGTCGGGTTTTAGGGGTGAGTAGATAGATTGGGGTTGCAGAGGGAGAGGGGGGGAGCCGGCAACCACGCATACTTGAAGTTGCGGCTGCAGCAGCAGCTGCTGCTGCATCTCAACATCTCAACTCTATTTCATAGATACTTTTGTACTGACGCGCAACTTTTGCTGTGGCTGGCAAGCAAAATTGCATTGCCTTTGTCAGCGTTGCGTTTGTTTTATCTAATTGCTACTCACCCCCCACACACCCCCACATATGTGTGTTGTCTAAATTTGCCACCCACACACACACATACACTGCCAGCAGATAAAGTATCTGCTTATATACGACTCATAGTTTATCTTCTTATGCTGTGTGTGGTGGGTCTCAGCTGTGTGTTGTGTGTGTTGGTCAACAGCTTTTTACAAATTAGCCAGCTAACGGAAATGCAAACCTGGCTCAAAGAGGCCGAAGAGGGGTTGCTGCCAGTATGTGTGAGAGTTTTGCGCCCTTTCATGCTGACTTGGAACTTCCGGCGTATTTATAATTTATTTCCTTTTGCTGGCAGCTGCTGGCCAAAAAAAACACCCCCCCTTTGGACTGTAGTTGGCCACTCGGCTCGACTCTCTTCTGGTTGAGCCAATTTATTATCCAGTTTAATTGGAAAATTCTGATTTCCATTTTAACGAATTAGCACCTGCGACAAGCGTTCTTAATGAGTTATACGACAACTCGACTTCGAGCTCTTCAGCAGCAAAATGCTACTATGTATATGAAACATATAGCAGCAAGAAATCCAAGAGCTTTTGGCTTGTAAATTACATTTTTCGTGTTGGCCTGGCCAACATATAAATTGCAAGATTTATATGACAAATTTTATTTAATGCATTTTTATGTGCTCGACTCAAAGGACAGCGAACCATTGCTGCTGTTCCCTCTCTCTTTATAACTCTCTCAGTCTCTCTCTCTCTCTCTCTCTCTCTCTGTTTGCTTCTGGCACAGTGCCCATATTTATTTTTCCCATTGCGGCCAGCTTTTGTTAACCGCATAAGGCTTAAGCTTTTGGCCTTTAAAACATTTTATAATGTTAAAATTCTAACGTAAATAAAAAACGAAAAAACTCGTTATAAAAATAGAAAAAAAAAATGGTTAAAAAAGCGGCTTTCGTTGCGGTGTTAAAAAAAACTTTCAATCGTACAATTAAATTTGTTTATTGGTTTAAACACATACAAATTGTTAAGCTTCTTTTGCTGCTGTAAAAACTTTAGCAAGTTGCTTAAATTGACAGACAAAAATATGCCCTGTTGCTTGCGAAATTTAACAGTTTTTAAAAGTATCCGTGTTTCTAGTTAATCATTAACAAAACAGTCGAAATAAGCAACAAAATGAGCACAAAAAGAGTTAAAATTTTTTTTAAAAAGGCTAAAAAATGAAACAAAACTTTTATTATTTAGTTTATACCAAAAATGTTTCCTTTGGGTAAGTCCATAATAGCAATATCTTCAATATTTTTTCCAAAACACAAAAATGTTAGGACAGGGGATGCTTGAGAAACTTTCTTCTGCCTATTACATACTTTCAACAAGCTATATATACCCCTGTCATAGGGTATACAAATAATCAAAGCATATTTTTTTTTAACTTTTTCAGTGTCTGGAATTGTTAAGTCAAAAGAAATTTTAATACGCACTTTGAATTTAATACAATATATTTTATATAAAAACCCATATATTATCCAGAACATAGTATATACATATAATATCTAGTTAAATTTGATTATATAATAACTTAGCAAAAAACATGTAAGCTGCCAAATATTATATATATAAAAATTTTAATTAAAATACTAAATAAAATAAATTTAAAAATAACTTTAATACAAGTTATTTCACTTATAAATGCAAACAAAAGTCTTCAACTTTAATTACTTGCAAATGCAATGAAAAGATGAATAAAACTAAGCTTAAACCATTAATTCAATTTACATTTTAAATATCTCAAACAATATGCAGCACATTAAAAATAATTTAAAGTAATATATTAGAGTGCATAGTGTATTTAATCAACAGATTTGCTAGTCTGGTTTTCGATTTTAATAAATAAATATATACGCACATTTTACTTACGCTTTACAATATTTATTTAGCGTGCTGTTTTTTCGTGTTTCTGTTTTGTTCTGTTTTAACTCTATATATTGACCTTTTCAATTCAGTGTGCGGCTATTGTGAATAAACAAAAAGCGAGCACAAAAACAAACTCTTAATCTCCATTATATTGCGGCTCAATGTGAATCCCGTTCGTAGCTAAAGTCTATACTTAAAAAGGCAGACAAATAATAACAAAAACCCAACCACCCGCAACTCAATTGTCCATCCCTGGTGCTATATGCTATATATGTATGTATACCAACCCAGCCGATCCCATCATGTGTTTGGCATTAAAAGCACGTGGATTGGGCGCAAAGCGGATTTCCTGCCATTTTTGTATTGTATACATATATAGTACGTATATTTCTATGGATGTACTGACTGAACGAACTGTATTTCGATGCAGTTATAATTGCCAATGTAGTTGTTGTGGTTGTTGTTTTTAGCAGCACAACTTGTTGTTTGTTTTTTAACATTACACAAGGGCAACATTTAGTTTCAATTAAAACATTGCAGCTTGTGGTCACAGACTGAAAACAAAAGAACATTTCTAGCTATACAAATTTGATAAAACAAAAAACAAATACATACATAGTTGTAGTACATACAAATAATTCTGAAACAATGCGAAAAAAATCGGGTTAGTTAGTAGTACAAACATACCATATAACATATAGTATGGAGTCAGTCCGTATAATAATTTGACACTAACTTCGAATGGAGTTCGAGTTGAACCTCGACCTTTGGGCCATGTTTTATGCCAACTGCCCGTGACAGTTGCGTGCTTTATGGCCAACTGAAAAATAGATAATAACATAACAAAATACATGTTAAAAATACAAAAGCCATACAATGTGATGGACTAATAGTTACTAATATTTGTCGATCGATATATTTTTTTAATTTATATAAAAGTCTAATAATTGTAGCTAAATTTCTGTTGATTGTTTATGTAAATGTTTAGTCTTTTTGTCTCTTTCCCAAAACAAAACCCAAAACCCTTTAGCTGCATTGAAACATTTGCAGGATATAAATGAAATGTACAAACGAGTACATATGCAGTTTAGTGTCATAAATTTAATTAAAATCTAAAAAATGTCAACAGCAATGTCATAAAGCGTTTCAATTAGCACCCAAATATGAGAAATGGTTTAAAAAAAAAAACTGCTTAATCAGACCAAATAGAAGCGTGTGAATCTGAAACAGCTCCTAAAAAATGTTCGCCAAAAAAAAAAAAAATGGAACTGCCAACTCTGTGGCTTTAGTCATAAATCAAAAGCAGTACAAAAATGGCTAATTAACAATAAATGTGAACAATATTTCTATGTGTTTTTTAAAAAATTTTAGCGCCACAGCTGTTTATATTTGGCACCTACGATGATCAACCAGTGAAGACATTGAACTTATTGTGTACATACTAACAAATTAACTAAGTTTTTATTATAATATTAAAATTATATGTTTTAAAATATTAGCAGAAAAATTATTAACTTTAAAATACATAAACTTGAATTGAATTTTATTATCATATCTGTTTATATTTGAGTGCCACGATGATCAGCCAAATAAGATAAATATATATATATATATATATATATATATATATATATATTTATATGATATACTTAGGGTAGAACATTATATTGTTCTACACATCGAAACAACAAAACCCACAAAACGATGATTCAATAAACCATCAGCAACTAAGTATAAAATCGCTTTCAGCCCAAGACTCAGACTACAGACGGCAGACTCAGACTTCAGTTTGCCAACTAGTGTAATTAAACTTCAATCCGAAGTTGTGATGACTACTTCACCTGTAGGAACAACAAAATGTTATTATGTGTGTTGGGAACTTGAAATTGTGAAATCGCTTAAGCTCTTCGAATACAACTTTGAATGTGAAAGAAAAGGACTGGAAAGAGAGAGAGAGGAGAGAGAGGGAGCATAAGACTTTGCTATAAGAGTATTATGGTGAACTGTTTAACTTTGATTGTTTCGACTTAGTGCTGCATGCACAAAGCTATCTCTATGATACACTCATTCACAATTTCAAGTCGTTTCTTAAGCTATCAGAGCAGCCCCTAAAATGTCTCAAACAGCAATGATTCTTGACTCTATGCATCCAAGTGCAGAAGACATTTTGTTGGACCACAATGAAAGCCCTCGGGTGCAGCATTTACAGTGTGTGTACGTATATGTGTCTGTGTGTTAACAAAAACGCGTTGTTATCATTATCAGAGTCGGGCAACAGTCATGTCGAGTCATAAAACAACAAAACAGTTTATGTATGTGTTATATGTTGCATTGAGTTAATCTTTAGCCAGGCCAACTTTCCCAACCCAGATGTGGGGGGGAGTGGGTCTCTGTAACATCTATCTTAAAAACTCATTATCTTTGGCAACTTTTTAAGCAAGTTGTCGGTCCAAGCAGCAGCAGCCCACATGCACGTATTTATATCAAATAAACTGTCTTTAATGCGTTCTCAGTTCTCGCTTTGTTCTCACAAGAAGAAAACTTTCAACTTCATATCGGACCATCAACACATTTGGACTCAGTCATTGTTTTCGTTACTTGGACTTTATAAATTGGGGTGTTGTGCCAAGAGCCAAGAACCAAGAGCCCGCAATTAGAGACAAGCAACAACTTCAACTTCAACTTGTACTGGTCCACACATCGTCGCACCCTTAACTAGATGTCGTAAAAATAATTGCCCACTACTTAACAGTTCAAATGGCCAACTGACTACAGCTATCTGTCTTTCTTACATTTTTCAACTACTATCTCTTTCTATGCAGCGTTAAACCAAAGCACAACCGTCCAGCAGCTGCACTTAAAGCTCCATGGAACACAAAAACAACAACAAATAAAAATGGCATTAAGCTAAACAAAGCGAAAAACCCAATATTTAATTTCACGAAATTTATATACCCTATGGGAATTACTTTGAGTATATGCATGCACAAAAGAACCTAATTAAAACAATGTACTAAAACTAATGCACACCAGGGAATGTACAATATATAATTGATCATCAGTTTTTTGTTTCACACAATATTTTTTATCATGTAAAAATTGTTTTGTTAGTCATTTTTTTAGCATATTTATTGACTGTAATGTTATAAATGTTATAAATGTAAATTGCATTAAGGGAATTCATTTTAACAATTAAAATTTGAAATGAGTTTGCAAAGCAAATGGAAAATATAGATATATTTAATAATTTTTGTTACACTATTAATCTATACAAAATTTCGATAATAAATAATATTAAATATAAACAAAATTTTCTTAAGAAACGTGGAAATATTCTTCGAAAAGTATTTGAATTTGTTTTATGATACACATAGAATTTTACTCATATAAATAACAATTAAAACCATTCAATTTTTATTCAGATTTTTCTTTAATAAAATGTTGATAATAAATAATATTAAATATAAGCAAAAAGTCCACAAAACTCCCCAAGATGAACAGCAAATATTCTTTGATAAGTATGTGAGTTTTAACCCGATTTGGACGTATGCATAACGATTAATAAACCTCATATGTATGGCCAGTGATTGTAAGTACATAGCCAATGGCATAGCGTAGTTATTATAGCCGTTGGGAAAAGTATTTGTACATATTGCAGAATGAATCCAAATAATGTTTGTACTCGTTCCACGTTGTCTTAAGGTGGTTCTAAGCGCTTTGCTTTGCTTTGGCGCGGTTGGTAAATAAAAACGGAGCAAACCAGCTTTGCCGAAAGGACCTCAAGCTGAACCTGGTAGCTGCTTGGATGCTTGGATGCTTGGCTTGACTGGCTCTTGGACCTGAACCGGCAGTTTTGTTTTGTCCGGGGTCGTAGTTCATTTCGTTTTTCTTTGCTTTTCCGCTTGCTACTAAATTCAAACACTTTGCCCGTTAGCAGCAGAATACAAACATACGTATGTACGTATGGATGTACGCAGGGAGTAGTCGCTGCCATGAAGACAATGGTTCACAAATTGTAGAAAAGTCGCATGTAATAAAAGTGCTGGCTGCAACCGAATTGTATCTCTAAGATACACACAATAGCAGCAGCAAAACCAGGCAAAGACACACAGGCAAGACGCAGATGGAGGCTGTTACTGTTGTAGTTGCTACCAGCATTTATATTGTATTTACCTACTTGTTTTTTATTATCTACAAATGTTCAGTGCTTGCTCTCTATCCTCTCTCTCGCTCTCGCTCTCACTCTACCTTTTCTATTCCTATACGCTCAGCGAAGCTGAAAAAACAAGTCGAGCGTCGCCTGCACTGCGCTCCGGGTATAAATATTTATCTTTTTTTCTCTATCGTCTTGATTCCTGTATTTTATATATAATTCTTTTGATACCCGTTCGAAATAGAGTTAAGGTATTTTGTATTTAATTGAGCGAATTAGGCGATTTATGTATATTTTGGATCAGTATTAACAACAGAGCTTATATGAACATCTAGTTTCTAAGGAATTTCATTTCACTGATCAATTTATTTACAGATCAAACTTCTTTACTTTTTGAGCTAAAGCACTGAATATAGATCTCTGATTTACCTGTCAACCCAAACAGTCTTGATCTGTTATCCCACTTTATCCCATCAAGTTCCAATCTATCCAGCAGAAGTTATAGCTACTTAAAAACTTTTGCGCAACACATGCACCAAAAAGTAGGCAATAGTTTTTATTTAATTTGTCTTAACGGGTATCTTTGGGTCGTGTGCCAAGTAATATGTACTCACTTGATATTTTTTTGCAGCGGGCGCTTTTGTTTTAAGGCAATCGGAATCCGGTTGAAAGGCAACGGTACGAGAAAATATTGTCTATTGATTGATTGTTTGTTCTATTTGCCGGCATTGAGTACAGCGAACTGAAAATAACAGAACTGAATCGAACAGAACGCAAACGAAACGCAACACGAAACGCACACACACGGGGCCATATTATTAGATACAATTTACGACGAGTATTGTGCACTAAAGTGGAATGGCAGGCGCAGCAGGATTATTGTTTATTTTATGACACGTGGCCTTGTTCGCTTCTTTGGCCAGTGAGTCCATGACCGGAGATACTCAAAACCCATCCTTGTGCCAAAGGCGCTGACACGCGCAAGGACCCTAAGCCTTTGCTAATAATGCCAATAAGCGTAGACTGGACTGGAGACACACATAGATACATACAGACACACACGCACACTCAAAGCAAAGCCCTTCAACGGTATTAATAATATTTTGTTAACTTGAGAGTGAAACGGAACACACGCATAAAGATATCCCTGCCGTCCAAAAACTCAACCCAATCATTGTCATTGCAGCTGACTAAAGCAAAAAGAAAAAAAAAAAATTAAGAATAATGGGAAAATGGAAATGGAAAAGAAAGTAACGAACTCAACTCTATGCAAATAAACTATAGCAAAAAAAAATAAAAAAAGAAAAGCAGAGGCAAATGTGATTGTTGTTGCTCTCGCCTTGACAAAGAGCAAAAGTTGCCTCCGCATGTTTCGGTAAAAGAACGACAGTTGGCATGTGGCAAGTAGCAGTTGTGGCATGTGAAAGTCGACATCTCTCTCTCTCTCTCTCTCTCTCTCACACTCACTCTCTCGTTCTCTCTTTGTATGGGAATGTCAGTTAGTTTAGTTACTTAATTGAATAGTTTGTTTTTGACATAATCTTTATGGGTCTTTTGTTTTTAATACCACACAGTTGCATAGGCAGGCATAGGAATACGCACTCACACACACACATAGTGAAAGAACAAAGACGTTACACAAACCTAGACACATCGTTTGGCATAAAGGCAGTTGATTACAATCAAACTGAATGCGTGGGTGGCACGTAAAGTAGTCATATGCAAAGTGGTCAACAAATTACTTAGCTTAATCAAAGCATTAGAGTAATATGCTACAGGGCATATTAGAGTCGAGCATGTAAATTATTCAGGATTTAAAGTACACTTGATCAATGTTCCTTCTTAATAAATTACTATTTTTGTAAAGTTTACTAAACCTTCTAATAACCCCCAATTTTCATACACTTTTTAAACCCTCTCTATAATCATTTCTAAATCTAAAACATAATTTATTTATTACGTTTCTAAAAGACTTTCTTAAATCTTTCTATTCTCTCGGAATTTCCAACTTAATCAATTATTTATCTCTCAATTTATAGCACACACTTTCTCAGTTTCCCTTATCCTTCTCAGCCTTCTGAACCATATATCATTCAATTTATTTCCATCTATTCACACTTTTATACTCACTGCTTTGGACAACTCAATGCATTTCTTTTCTATTCTTTATCGCTGATGCGATCAATTCTATTCTTAGCATATTCTGCTTCAATTATTACCATTTCAATTTTCAATGTTTGACTTTTCCTTCACTTTATCACTTGCATTGCTTTTATAATCTTTACAGAGTCACCTGTTTCTAGGTAAATACTATGACCTAAGCAAGCGCATTATATTTATGCTTTATTGAACTGACTGTTCACCTTTTGCGTAATATTGTACATACATATTTTCCCCTCTCTCTCTCTTTTGGGCTGCTAATCCCAAGCGATAATATCATAATAGGCCACTTATGTCCATTGAACAAATCGACAAAGAGTGAGTGAAATGTGGAAAAACTGTTGAAGCAACCCGCTCTTACCTATTGCAATGTGTGTGTTAGCCAGCTACTACCTACTACTATAAGTGCTGTCCATGAACCATCATCATCATGACCAGCACAAAAATCTTAGCCACACGGACGAATGCGTCCATAGAATGGCATTTTGGGACAGGCATTGTTAGTACCACAGCCTGTTAGTCAAACTGGACCCCAGTCTAGAGATGAGAGAACAAAAGACCCAATCGAGAACGCCTTAGCAGAGCTTCTGTGAGTGTTTAACCCAACATTTGAGTATGAGTACTAAATACACTTAAAAAAAAACAAAAGGGTTTTCAAAGGGAAGAATTAGCATATTGACAATTAAAGCTATAAAATAATACAGCTTTAAAGAAAAAGTGATAAAACTAGAAAATTACCTATATGTTAATCTAATATTCTTAAAAAAGTAATAAGAAAATGAATATAAAATGTTTTGAATATATTTTACAATTTATCATTGTTTATTTATAATTTTTTGGTAAGAATCCAAAATTAAGTATATCAGCATGTAATAGCTAACATTTTTAAATATGTATTATTTTTGTAGTTTTCTCAAATTAATTATTTCTTTAAAATTTTATTATTATTTTTAATATATTCTTTATTAAATTAAAATGAAAATTCAGTTTAATTATGTCTTTAAAATTTTATTATTATATTTATATTTATTATAGTCTATTCTACATAAATTTCTGCAGTCAAAATGTAATCCTAAAAGCAAAAGCTTTGCTTTATAAACTCTTTTTTGTGCAGTGCACACATGGTATGTACGTTATTACAGCAACAAATCGAGCTTCATCATCATCATCATCATCATCATCGTCTTAGCCATGTTGTTGTGGTCATCAGCTCCCCAGCTACCCAATGCCCAGTTATGTGTTTGGCACTTTAGGCGCCGTCGGTGGCAGCTCATTGAGTGGCATGTAATGCGTTGACGTTGGCCAAACTCCTGTTATTGTTTTATTGTTTAGTTGCAGCAGCAGCAGCAGCGGCAGTAGTTGTAGTAGTTGTTGTAGTAGGAACTGAAGTAGTACTAAATAGTTGGTCTATAGAAACTGCTTCAGCTGCTGGTTAATTAATTTCTGGCCAATGCCACAAAGGACAACGGCTGGGCGTCAAGTGGCGAAGCACTAGAGTGCTTACATGTGTTTGAGCCTTTCTCAATTCTGGCATATTGTATGCCATCCTTGACCCCCTTTTGTTTCCTAAATTTAGTTACAAATTAGCCATGGCCAGTAGGCTCTCTCCATCTCCATCTCCCTCTCTTCATCTCTCTCTCTTATTCATTGTACAATTTCACGCTCGAACGCTTAAAACAAACTCGAATCTTCGTATTGGAAACCGCATTGATGTGCCCGATCGACAGTCAGTCAGTTAGTCAGTCAGTCGGTGTACAAAATATGCAATCGATTGCTTCATATTTAATCAACTTCATGGCAGTGCCCTACAAATTAGTAAGACTTCCTTTTTACTGACAGCGGGTTGGCTCAGTTTGCTTCACTTATTGAGTTGCCTTAGCCATCGGCCATGGCTTTTTATATGATTCAGCTACCTTTTTTCTTTTCATTTTTTTTTTTTTTTTTGTCCAGAACAAAGCGAGTTGAGTTGGCCCCACTACAAAAGCGCATAAAGTCCAATAAAAAGACCGATGCCAGCAACTATCTTTCTATAGCTTTTACCCGAGCTATCTCTGGGCCTTTATGCCACAGTGCTTGTTGCTGTTGTTTTGCCTTTTCTTTTGCACTACTAATCCGGGCCATGGCTTGTGCAAGGACAGCAGCGTCGGGAGGAGCAGGAGGAGATTGTGTAGCCGACGCTTGTTTGCTTTTGGCTTGTTACATTTTGATTAAAAAACGCCCCCGCGCGTAAGTCGCACAGTTACACGGCTAACCCACAAAACTACCCCCTATACACAAACACACACAAGCATATTAGTACATCTACATATATAGTTACTGTGCCATAGACCAGACCAGCCCCAACCAGATCCGACCCGACTAGACCAGTCTCAAATGCATGGGCCAAAAATGTCGCACACAAAAAGGCAAAAGCAAAAGTGCAGCTGTAAGCCAAAAAGCCAAATCGAAAGCAAATATAAAACTGGGCGTTACCTCAATGCTCTGCCTTGAAATATCAATTAAAATGGCTTCGTTATGAAGACAGTTATGGCCCCAAAATGGGCTGAGCATTTAGATTACTTAAAAATTTGCATGCAAATAAATGTAAATTTCTATCAATCATTTAAATAAATAAAGTGAGAACTTAACTCAAGTTAAAGTTTATGCAAACTGTATGAGATAAAGCAGTTTAGAAAATAACTTAATGCAAAAATAATAATTTTTATACAATTGTTTTAGCAACAAAGAAAATGAAAATCATAATTGCTACAACTTTAAAAGCAATAGAACTATTTAAAATAATTAAAAAAAATATCAGTAATATTTATTTTTAAAAGCATTGTATTTTAAAGTAAAAATTTATTTAATTTTAGAATTAATTTCATATTTTAGAAATATATATAAAAATATAATTTAATCGTGTCAAAAGCAATGCAACTATTTTAAATAGTTATTAAAGTTTCAGTAATTTTTAATTTTACAGTTATTATATTTTAAACTAATAATTTATTTTGTTTTTGAATTACTTTCATATTTGGGACAAATATAAAACTATGATTTAACAGTTTCAAAAGCCAAATATCTATATTAAATAGTTAGAAAAATTTCAGGTTTATTTTAAACTAATACTATATAATATATTTCATTTTAGAATGACTTTAAATTTTTAGATAATTACAAAACTACTTATTAAGCTGCTTGGCAAAAATCAAACGAACCTAAGCTCTCAATTTTTCAGTGCCTCTTTAATCCTTTAACTCAAAGAGACCTGATTTCCATGCACAAACCAATCATAAAAACCAACTCGTAAAACGACAGATTCATCAGGTTTTTCATTATAGTTTACTTTGTTTGCTGTGTTGTGTAGATTGTTCTTCTTCTAGTTGTTCTATTTTGTGCTGTTTGTATTCTTTTCGGTCGTTTTGATTTTTGGTAGCACTAAAAAACATTTTCATTGCTTATTTGTGCAGTGGCTTTTGAGCCTGGCACGAAAAAGTTATATACCATATATATATAGACTTGTATGTCGTGTGGTCCTGTTGTCCTTTGGCTGGCTTCCAATGCTCCAATAACTGTGATTGTGTTAATTTAAATGTCAGTCAAGTAATATTTTTGCACGCAGCAAACGGTCCATAGAAGGCCCAAAACAGGGGACCTGGGATACTGGATATACTATATATATGTACATATACATACGTAGTAGATCTGTGGAAAACCTCTCCTGTGCTCTCGTCTCAGTTTTGGTACGTGCCTTTTATGCATTGTGCGGCATTGAAGCATGTGTGTTTGTGTGTGAGAGGGTGTTTTTTTTTTTTTTGGGGCGGTTGGGGGCGTAACCGGCGGGCGTCGGCTAAAAGCGGATAATCTACGAAAATTTTAAAATTCCTAACAGGTTCAAAGGAAGTGAAAATGTGTTACTTGTTTATGAAGCGGGCAACAGACGCCCGGCGGGGTTCCTGCAGCAGTCCAACATCCTAGACCAGGACCAGGAGCAGCAGAAGAAACTGTTTCTAGGCAAACGCATGTGCAAACGCATGAAATTTCATTGCTTGATTGTGCCACAAACACACAACTGTGTGTGAGTGTGAGTGTGAGTAGGTGTATGGGTGTGTGTGACTATGGGTGTTTGTGTGAATTGTAACTGTGGCTACATAATTTTGCGCTTGAATTCAGCTGTGAGCCGTGCGACGTTTAGGGACCCCGAACAGTTCCAGAGTCCCGAGGCCCAAAAGACCCCAAGACCCCAAAAGACCTTAGAGCCTGCCTGCCTGCCTGCATTCGTTAGTGAAAGCAAATACACAGTTATTCAGGTCTGGGAGGACATCAGGTCTGGGTACAAAGACCTTGTCTACTAGGTGCCTAAATTTAAGATACTTATCGTTTTCGACGAGCACATAGACTTTATAATCAAGTTAACTTTCGCTTGGCTTTTAATAATTTATGGCATAGCATTTATTATTTAGACTAGCAGGGAATACTTGAATTTCTTGATAAGCTATCTTAAGCTATGATATAACAATCTTTTATGAAAACTTTAGCCTTAAACAATAAAAAATGCAAAATATAGCTTTTCAAATATTTTAAAAATTATACAAAATTATGTACAAAGCATACTTTTATTTAATAATTTTCAAGTTAAAATAATTTTAAAACTGCTAAGCAATTCATTTTATAATACATTTATATAATACTCTTAAAATTATTACAATGCTTTTATTGATAGCATATAAAACCTTCGGTTTTTGCTGCAGACAATTTTCTTGGGAAATTCGCACACTTCATATTGTGGAGGGCAATTGTAGGACAACAGACGTGGGTCGGGCTAGAAACTGGGATCTAGGAGACCAGTCAAGCGTTATCCATGGGGAACAGCGTCTAATGGGCGGCCACTTGGGGGGCGTGGCGTGGCGTATGCGTGATTTTTAACGCTCGCCATGCTAATTCAATTGTGTTTGCCTTGTCTACACGCCATGTAATGAGAAGTACAAACAACAACACAGCAACAACGTTGATGATGACGGAGGACAATGACGACGATGACGATGACGCTGCCGATGGGAACATTCACAGAGTCTTGCACCTTCCACCACCACCCCACTTGCCACGTGCCGCAGCACGCCACGTGCGTTGGGGAGGAGGCGGAGGAGTAGGAGGAGTTGGGTGTAGCGACGCTCATCATTTTTACACACAAATGCATATTTATTTTTAATTAAAAACTTATTAAAAACTAGTTAAGCATCAACTGCAGCATTTTTAATTACTTTCGACAAAAGCCCCTTTGCATTTTCATCAATGCAAAAGACGTTTGCATAAAGCTCTTCAAATGGGCGCGATCTGAGGCATCCCATATACCAGTATATAGCAGCGTAGTTAAACAGTGGAACCAAAACCAAAACCAAAGCACTTTTGTAAACTTGAAATAAATGCAATTATTAATAATGAAAAATAATTTGTTTATATTAATATAGAACAACAAAACAACAAAAAAGTGCTATGCACACACAAATTAAAGAAATAATTAGAAAGCTTACGCAGAGAGAGAAATTACGCTAAAAACTAATGTATACAATACCTAAAGTTCCGTAAATTGAAATTTGTTAAGCCAAGTATTAAATAATTTATTCAAGTCGAGACGAATATATTCATTATTGCAATAATTTTCTAGATTTCGTTAATTTCAAAAAATTCGAACTAAGAAATTTTAGCACGAGTTTTAGCTTAAATTTTTGCTCTGTGTAGCATATGTGTCTAACTAAAAATATTTGTATAACACCATACAATAAATAACTCGTTGTGTGCTGTTTAGTTTACCAATTAATTAAATGAAACGTGTACAAAAGAAGTAATAACTAAAAAAGCCCAATAATGCAAACAATTAACTTTAAAATAGAAAAATGTATTTAGCTAATGGCACACACACCTTATATTTTATATAAGAATTTAATATTAAAAAAAAATTTATATAAATATGTTTAAATTTCTAAGTAATTTCGCATACAACAAAATATATGTAAATTAATTAAATTGATTAATAAATTCAAATATGTAAAAACATATTTACATATATAAAATTACTAATAAAAAATTTAATTTAAATTTAAAACCAAATAAAAGAGTTAGTTAAATATATTTAAATTTCTTAATGAATTATTATACTAAAAAGACTTACATTTATTTAAATTGCTAAATTAATTCTACTACCAAAAATATATACTTACATACATTTAAAGTTAATTTTAATACTATAGAAAAGTTTTATAATTCTATAACTACTGTATTTAATTTCTTAATTTCTAACTCAATTTTAAAAAAATATTAAAAACAAAAAAAAGGCTTTAAACTAGTACTTTAGCTTTAAAAGTGACCAAAGTCTTATCAAGTTATTATCCAAATCACTAATAGTTAACTATAGCGAAGTTTTCACTGTACTTTTAGTGTTGGAAAACTTCGTAATTGTATCGTATACATCTTTAATACAGTGACAACACGGCCTCTTTATTATTGTGGTGCGCAAATAAGTGCTCGAACTTTTAAGATTAAGTGAATAAATAATTTTCTTTATTTGTTATTTATGGGTTTTTCTTGAAAGAATTTACAATTGAATTTCCATGCAGTTGGCTGCGATATTGTGTCCACTGTTTCGACCAGGAGAACGTTAAGGAGGCTGACTCTATTGACTCATCGTTGATGGCTTGGCTGTTTGGTTTGCTGCATAGATTTCAATGGTCCCATTCGTTGTAGTGTCCTGCCTTTGGGGGGCGTTGTGTCATCAGGACATTGGGGACGCGCCCCATCACCGCATTACTTTTTCCCGTAGCGCCTGAAAAATTTGCATTGCTGATATTGGAAGCAATCGTTTTTTTTGCTTTCTATTTTTGTTATGCGCACACTTTGTATTATTCGTGCTTTTTTTTTTTGTTTTTTGTCTATGATTTATGGTGGTCCGTTGAGTGGGCGTGGCCCAGGCGGCGCGCAACGCGTCCGTGCACGTCTGTGCATGTTTTGCGGTTGCGTTTGAAGCTAAAGTTGAAAACTGAGAGGCTGAGAGAGAGACAGGGCTGAAAACCATTCGAAATCAAACCAAACTGAACTGAAATGACGAACAAACGGTTCACTCACTGCTCTTTGCAATTGGAATTCAAAGTCCTTTTTGGTTTGGCAATTTTGTAAGCGAAATTGCCGCTGTCTCGCACTCGTTATCGTTTTTTGTGTATGTTTCTTTCTATATATACCCGTACAACATGCAAAGCAAGGGTATATTGTTACGTGCATTCAAAAGGGAGAAATTTAAATGGTAGATACAATGATGAGTTGAAAAATGTTGTTATAAGCCCGTAGTAGTATTTTTAAACTATCCAAAAAAAATTTCATAACTTTTTTATTTTAAAACAATTAGAATTGATGTATATAATATAATTAAAAGCTGCTTAAAAATTTAAAACAAGTTTAATCGTTAATGTAAAGCGTATCTTTAAGTCGCGCTTCCACTTACTTGATTTTTTTGTGGCGCAGTTATTAGAAGAAACGCTGCCCGGTTTTTTGAACCGCCCCGGGAATGGGTCACAGTTGGCCTGCCACTCTGGGCAGCGTTTTGTGTGATGAGGGTTTTTCTTCCATTTCTGTTCCCCTTTTTTTTCCATATTTTTTTCGAGTAAAGTTTTTTAGGTAAAGCGTAGGGTTGACATCATGCGCTGGGAATTCCGGTTTCCGCTGCAGTTTTCTTTTGAAAGCTTCAAGGGATCTCTCGCTTTCTCCATCACTCTTTCTTTCTCTCTCCATCTCATTTTGCTCTCTTTCTTGCTGCCTTTGTCGCTAAGCAAATATATTTGCGTACATTGTTGGCATATTGTGTTGGCATTGCTGAAATCTAAATTAAAGTCACAATCATTAAAATCAAAAGTTTTTCAAAAAGTTTTTTTCAACACTCTGTCATGGGAATCAATTTTGATATGGGTTTTCAGCACATAATTCACATAACATAGCGGCTATAGACTCTATAAGGTATTAAAAATTAAAAGAATAAAATGTTTCAAGGCCAAAGCGATCGTAATTTTAAAAGTTTATTAAAGAAAGTTAAATAATTGTGTTCTGTTATAGTAATATTTATATAATTAACTTTTATATAGTTTTTTTTTAAATTTACTTATCTGGTCTACAATAAATAAATATATTTATTTCTGCTCTGAGCTCGTAGCACAAATAATTTCTCACATTTTCCAAACGCATCGATATACATAGTTTATCTGTATCTCATCTTGTAATAAGCCCCATAAAGCATCTTGACATCTCCCACAACGATTGTCGTGTTGGTGTTTAGGCAAAAATGCCTAATACCATTTGTCAGCTACAATATTTATGTATGAAGCAATTGAAATATCCATAAATCAAGCACTTAAAGCCAATATGTGTGTCTGGTCTGGTCCGCCACAAAACTCGTATATGTCACAAATGATGCCACTTAGTCATTTGTGCAACTATTTTTGGCCCATCGAAATGTACATAGTACTCAATACATAATACAAAATCAACTTTACTGCGAGGTGTGGTTTTATGATCATGGCCCAATTCTTTTGGTTATCAAGTTTCTTTGTTTTCTTTTTTATATTTTTTACATATGTATTTTCATTACACATAACGTTTAAATTGTAGTTCATGTGGTTGTTGTTGCTGTTGCTTTTGCTGTTGTTGATGTGGCTGTTACCATAAACTTTGACCGTCAGCACGAGTATTTTTGCCATTTGAGTTGTTTGCGTGCTTTGCTGATTTCACAGTTGAAGTGCTGCTCGAAAGCTGGCTTGGAATTAAATGGCAAAGTTTTTCCCAACACACACACACACAAACATACTCATACACAACGAGCTGCCAAAATAACGCATATTTTGCTTTTGGCCAAGTAAAAGAGCCTCCGACTTTGCCTCATTCACCATTCGCCACTCAAGTTTTTGGTCCAGTTTTTCACAGCGTTTGTTGTGCTGTTCTCAGTTTTTCTTCATTTTTATTTTCTTATTTTTTTTGCATTTTATATATGCCGAGTCGTTGCGGGGTGCCTAGGAAAAAGCGAAAGCTCAGACATAACTCCTGCCATGTGTGTACCTGTGTGTGTGTGTGTGAGTGAGTGTCTGTGCATGTTTGTGTCTGTGTTATAAAAAGGTTTGTGCTACATTTACATTATGGGACTTAGCGACAACAACACTAAACAAACGGCATAATCTACAAAAAGGAGTGCCAAATTCAGCACACCGAAAGCTTTAACACTCTAATTACTAAATGCTATAATTACATAATATTTTAAAGAAATTTAAATCATATTTATGGTAGATTTATAGCAGTGTTACCTTATCAGCCATTTTCCGGCAGGAAGTGTTATCTTTTTTTGTTTTACTTGGAAAAAGTCTCATACAATCTATGTCTGGAAATTTGTCCTTTTCTGAAAAGCGACTGTTTCGAAATGTTTTATTGGGAAAAAGTAGTCTAAACTTCTATTTTAGAAATGTTCAAAAGAAGTATGGATAAAATAAATAAGCTAATTTTAATTTTATTTTAAAATTTGTTCTGTTTTTGTGGTAAGAAGGCGTCAATACTGTTTTACACAAATAATTTTTTCATTAGCAACGCAATCAATTAATCCTGTTAAATCATAGCTATTAACTCAGGTTTACCTTGGAAATTTCCATGAATGTTTACTTTTTTAAATATTAAAAATAAAAAAATAATACATTTTAATAGATAATAGAATCTGGAATTGAACCCATATGTACTCTGTCCCATTTTTAAAATACAATCCTTCCATTAGCTAACAAAAACCTTAGCTGGTTGTAATAGGAAAGTAAGGGATAATAGCCCAATATCTGAAACAATAATTGATTAATTTTAGATTTATTTCCTTTATAATATAAGCAGTGCGCCTATTAATCCAAAATTAATCTTTTAGCTTTTAAGCAATGAAACACATGGTAAATTAACAGCTTTCTAATAGCAGTGAATTGCATTTAGTTTCATTAAACGAGTGTATCTTTCAGGTGTGTCTTGGCAGTGCTTTTTGAAATAGATTTGCAAATGTGACAAATATCATCAACGGCTTGACATACCCCAAGTGCACTTCAAACACCTTGCATGCCCTTTTTTGGCGGGCATTACAAAACTTTTGCCATGTTTTCGTGTATAAATGTATATGTGTGTGTCTGTGTTTGTGTTTGTGCCTATGTGTGTGTCAAACCCAGATCCTAGACATACATAATTGAATGCTTGAAAAAGGCTGGCTGCCTGGCAGGCCTGGCAGACCGACAACAACAACAACAACAGCAACAGCAACAAGAGTCGTAGCAACACGAAGAAATGGTTTGCTTTCTAACATCCTGACCATGCCTCGAGTCTGCTTTCAACTGTCGACTGCCTGCTGCCTGCTGCCTAGTGCCTCCTGCCACATGCCACAATGGGGCACAGGCCGTGTGCATTGCTTTAGGCCAACAAGGAATGTTACAATTATGTTCTCTTCACACTTTTCAACAATTTATGTTGGTATGTGAATGTCTCCGTGTGGAAAAGCTTTGCCCGACCACCGCTTGACACTTGGAAAATGCGAGGGACCCAAAACAATAATAATAACAACAACAACAACAATGAAAGCAATAACAACAACAACAATTGCGGCTATAGCTTTTGGCCCATTCTGCTGGCTTGGCTATTTACAATTATATTTTTCTCTCTCGTTAGTTATTGTATTTATGTCGTGAGCTAAACTTGCAACTTTTCGCAAATGATTTATGTTACCAATTGTTTTTAGCTGCTTGTGTTGTAGCTTTTTCTGTTGTTGTTTGCTGCTGTTGTGCCTGCGCCAACAATAATTCATGGCAAGGCAGCGTGTGGCATAAACAAGTGGCAACAGTTTGTCAGCAGCCAAGAGAGAGAGAGAGTCTTAAAGGATCTGCCACACCGCTCGCCGCCTGCCAGTTCGTGCTCAGCTGCAGCGTTGTCAGCGCTTTAAGACGCGACATAAAGCTACGCCAAGCCATGCAACGCCACGCCACGGCACGCCCCTTCATGTTACGCCTTGCCACGCAAATCGCAGTTAAAAATGTCTGGCGAAAAATTGACGTTGCAACGCTTGCCGTGCCACACATGTGTGCAGGCATTTGCCTGTCAAGGCTGGATGTGGCAGAGCCAGCAAGCATGAGTTGCTGCTGGGCAAGGGCATCTTTATCACGGCTCCAGCATCATTACGTAACGTTTTAAAAAGGGAAACGAAACGGCGAGGGGATGGGAGAACGAGAAGAGGAGGGGGAATGGGCGCCGTTTTGGCTTACGTTACGTATACGTATCGTTGGCAGCAACAAAAGATGGCAGCGCGACGCTTCAAGGCAGCTGGCGGGAAAAGCAGAAAAACAGAAAACTCTTGATGGTGCCGCCCTCGATGATGCCGCCTGACTGCACTGAAACACACAATGGAGTTATTCCAACGGAAAAACACATGCACTTCCCGTCGATGTTGACAACGCAGCGACGACGGCAGTTGGTTGCATGCAACACTGCCCGAGGGCAGATTTGAGGCACCAAGAGTTGCAGGAGCAGCAGGAGCAGCAGCAGCAACAGAGACGCATACACACTCTACACCTAAGCGATGAAATAGGGCATGTGTGGCATGAATGGCAGTAAACTTTGATGAATGCCACATAGTTGGCAACTCATCAAAATTCAATTTCTGTTCATTTTGGCATACAAAATTCTGTAATGATTTATCTGCTGCGTTTACCTCTCAATTTACGTCTCAATTCATCTTACAGTTTAGCATACAATTTGTTATTCAAAATATAGTAAAATATTTATTTTATTATTTATAATATTGCAAGAGGCTCAAATTTTATTCTAAATAAATGTAATATGTTTCTTTTTGATTTCCTCCAGTTTCTCTCTGGTTTTCTGTTTGTCATTTCCATAAATAAATCAAATTAGAATATGAATTCTAAAATTCTTTAAATTTAGAAATAATAATTTGAAACTAGACAGAATAAACTGTAACTATAATTGAATATAATTAAGCTAAAGTTGTGCCACGTTTTTTAATTTAAAAAAAATTAATAGAAAAATTTTGAATTTATTTCAATGGCACTTCAATTGTATTCATATAAGATATTATATTAATTAATTATTTTTCTATATCATTTGAGTATTTCAGTTTAGCTTTCAAAGCAAATATTTTAGTATATATATGTTCAATATAATACAATTTATTGAATATTTTTTAAATACGCTACTAACTTTAATATAAAGAGAAAAACTTTAATTAATATATGTTAGCTTTAAAAACATTTTTAATAAATACATTTTTTTATGCCATTTTTTTATGCCAAATGGGTTTTAAATCTTTGATAGAGTCAGAAAACATTTTAAGATCCGGTTGAACAATTTTATAATAATTTTTTCAAATACTTCTAGATTTATCACTATTTTAGCTAATCATAATTTTGTTTAATCTTTTCAGTGCTGCTTTGTTTTATCAATTCGATAAATTATTTTAAGTTTTTAATAATTTTAGCTAAAATTTCTTGAACATAACCGTCTTTAATAGCTGGTCGAGCAGTCGACTATAGCTGCACACTTCATTTGCATGGCTTGCTAACACACTTTCATCACTTTGGCCTCTGGGCCATATGGGTGTTTCCCTGGGCGTCACAGTGTGTTCCTATTGCCCCCGTTGCCCAGAAACTTGTCCCGTCCCCCCCTTCCGGCTCCCACTTTGGCAGCTTCTTCCTGTGTGTGCTTGCATCAACGCGGTAACGTGGCAAGCTTCCAACGTACCGAAAGGCAACTCGTAAAATGCAAATAATGCAACGACGATGACGACGACGACGAAGTCTACGTCGCGACGATGGCAACTGGCAACTGGCAGTGACTGCCAGAGCTTTTTTAGACCCCTCTTCTACCGATTGTACTCTGTACTGTATACATATGTGTGTGTATGTAGTATAACTAGAAGATTTTTCATATTTCTGGCTGTGGTGCCAGAGACCGACAACAACTACCGAAAAATTTGCGCAGCTCCAAAATGAAACCGAGCATGCAAAACGAGGCGATGAAGATGCAGAGAATGAGACGGGGAGTGTGTCAAAGAGAGGGAGAGAGCGAGGCGTAGTTACAGAAAGTTGCAATGCCAGGGCCACAGCGCACAGAGCTCAGATTAATGGATGTTGATTTTACAAATTCAAATGGCAAAAATATGCAAGCAAGTGTAAGAGATGCCTGGGAAACGACTCCAACTGCAACTGCAATTGCAACAGCAACAGCAACTACAACTACGACTACAACTACAACTACAACTCCAAATCCAACACCATCTCCAACTTTAGCACTAACAGTGACTGCCAGAGCATTGTTGTCACAAATGCGATAACTTAGCTACCAATATGCGTTGAATGTCGCCAGGAAAGAGGTGGCTTAGAGTGGTATAAGTAGAGTGTGCTGTAGCAGCCGCTGCCGCCAAAAGAAGATATAACTCAATGGCATGCATGTATATATGTGGGTGCCACAAAACGATTGAGGGGCAAGTTGGTTGGACTTGGTTGCATTTGGTAGCATATGCACGGCTGCATTTGTCAGCGAAGCACAAAAATGAGACAAAGTGACGCACAGGCTGCCCCCCAAAACTGCAAACCATACATATATGTATGTACGTTTGTAGGTTCTACGCCGAAAAGTGTGTGTGAGAGAGAGAGAGAGAGTGCTTCGCTATCCACTGCCGATTTTAGCACACACACAAAACTACACAGCTCCATTCTGGCTGGGTCTGCACTGATCTGATCCCCATCTGTGCATTGTACTTCACTCCACTTCACACCAGTTTATGCCACACCACATACTACGAGTCTGTGTAACTTGAGCATAGAAATAAATGCGCATTTATGGCGAGCAATTCAAAAGTCTTTAAGATTTTCACATTCCATGCATTGTGTCTGCCACAGACAAGCGACAGAGCTGAGTCATTTTTTTCCCTTTTTTTAAGCCCACCCACAAATACCCTGTAAGTTGCATTTGCAATTGCCCGCAATTTGTTTGGTGAAATGTGAAATTGAAAAATGTGTGAAATGTAGAATGTTTTAAGTTTATAAACTGGTTGCTCAATTTTATAAATTTTTTTAGAAAAATTTATCTTTTGTTTTTTAAGCTTTATAGAATGCTAAGTATAAATTCTAAGTATTTAAAAATTCTACTTGAAATATGTACTTCTTTGAACTGTTTGGCTCAACAATAATAAACAAATTTATTTTAAATATAATGAATTACAGGGTAGACCTTAAGTTGATCGTTTGAAGGTTGCTGCTGAAATTCAAAGGACTTTTTGTTGGTGCTGCGTGCAGTGCACATAAATCGAAATCCGCACCTTCTTTGGCATTGTCAGGACGAGCCATTGCTAGGATGCCTTTGCCTCTGGCTCCGCCCACGTCTTGGCCCTTTCTTGGGTTTGAGCCTGAAGTTAAATATGGTGCAGGGTTTGGGGTTTGGAGTCTGGGGTTAGGGTTTTGGGGCATGGTTAGATAGCGAGTCAAGTGGCATGACTATGACTATGAGCGACATTGTGCGATATGATAGCAGGACGCGCATTTTATTGTCGTTGTAAATCGTTGCCGTACGTTTCGACATTAATAAAAGTTAGCAAATAACTTAAGAGCAACAGAGACAGACAGCGAGATGGCGATAGCATGCGTGAAAGAGAAGGAAACTGATTGTGATAGCTGCAGCCTCAAGTGCTTAGTAGCGGCATTGACAGAGGAAGTAAGAGAAGGAGAGGTAAAGGGAAACGGGAAACGGGAAACGGGAAACGTATGGCGGTTTCGGTTTTCATTTTTATTGTGCTCGTCATCAAGTTGATTGTTGATGACTGCCTGCTGGCGCTTCAGCTTCTTTTTCATCGGCTTCTCGTATATCCCCAGCTGACCAGGACGAAAGAGACTAGGGATATGTATATAGTAGGTACGTACGTATATGGCAAGCACAATGAAATTGAGTAATTTGTTGGGTCAGGCGGTCAGCGTTGTGGTTTGCATAGCCAAACAGGCAAATCTCTCCCACAGCCGCCGCTCCCCTCTGATTGATGTGTATGCGTGTAACCTGCCTTCTGCTGACACCCCGCTCCTTTGCCTGCTCCTTGGTAAAAACAAATGCATTTGAATTGCAGTCGAAGACGTGGCCAACTGGGACTATGGGACTTCAGATAAGCCAGCACGCACAGACGCTCCGCTGTCAGCGTCTAAGGGTTTTAAATTACATACAGCAACTTGGCAAAAACCCAGATAGAAAGCCAGAGAAATTGTGGCCCAGAGATACAGAGGGAGAGACAGAGAGAGAGAGAGTGAGGGAGGAGCTAAGAGAAACACAGACACCAGGTAGCACAGTAGCAGCAAATAGATTAGGCAATGAATTGATGCGTAGCTGCCAGGCCAGAAGCTGAGAGTTGTGATAACCAAACCGCAAGGAGCAAAAGAAGTTGTTCGTCTGCCTGCAGGCGATGCAAAAGCAAAGCAGGAGTTGAATATTGAGCAGCACTTGATAAAAGGCTTAGACCAGGATATTCGTTAGTGCATCATCCTTTTGTGGCCACAATAGATATAACCAAAAGGTATAGAGGACTAGCTATCAAGAAATGCAAGAAAAAACATGTTTTTGTTGCGAAACGATGTGACAAACTATTGGATATGCAAATGGCTTTTTGCTCAAGACAAAAACAAATGGAAAGTTTAGATAGACAACGTGCATATAGTACATACGCATATGGAGAAGGAGGAAGTATGATTTACAGAACACGACAGTTCTATTAAACGGTTAGCTTACGAGAGATAAAAAATGCTGATATAGGTATACAATTAAATGGAAAACCATACTGCAAGCTACTTTAAGCAGTTGCTTTTCAGATTTTCCATATCATTTCAAAGAAAAAGTGAGTTCTTTTTTAATGTAGAGTAGGATAAAATGGATCAAATACATTTTACACAAAAATTAGTTTAGTTTAGTTTTTAAAGATGTTGTGAGATTTTCATAAACTACAAACCCCCAAATTTAGAAATAAAATTAATGTAGATATTTTATATCTATAAAATTAAATTGCTGGAAGTATAAATTGGTCAAATAATAATCCATTCTATGTAAAATTCAAATTTTATATAAAAATCTATTAAGCTTAGAATGGTATTAATAGAGTTCAGAGTTTCTGCAGAACTTTTACTAAAAGTTATTTTGAACTACAAAAACAATCATAGAAAATTGTTTAAAATAAAACATTAATAAAAATAACCGTTTCTTATTTAAAAAGTTACACAAAATTGTTCACGCTAACTTAAAATTTAACTAAATTCAAAAGATTAATCAAACCAAATCAATTGAAACAATGAATTTAAATAAAAACATAAAATTAATAATATTTAAAATCTACTTAAACACTCTGTATTTATTTTTACAGCTATTACACGCCATAATTAATACCATATTTTAATCCCCCAAGATTACTAGCATTTATGATTGCATTATAATTGCTTAAATGAGTTTATTTGTTAGTTTCATTAAACTATTAATATTTCTTACACCTCATTGGCCATTAACAATTTGATTATAAAGTGGATGTCTCTGCATTTAATAACTTTAAAGAGCTGTATAATTAATAAGCGTATACATTACAACGCTGACCCCAACTGACATTTTAAAACCCCACAAATCAAACAGCACTCAACTCTTACTTGTTAAGCTCCCGTACTTCCTTTCATACTCCCAGAGCTGTGTCAACTTCCGCAAATTACAAAAGTCTACACCTTAAGACTTTGCCATCATTATTATGATTGGTTGTGACAACTTTTGTTACTTTGTTGTGCTTGCTTGACGGCTTTTGGCAAATGGGTTATTGATTTTTAATTTACCGCAAACATTACTGAAGATACTCACTTACTTACTCCTCTGCTTGCAATCTACTACAATCTCCTTGTGCACTACCTTAACTTTTCATTACTTTCATCAGCAAAAGTCTGTGTGTGTGTGTGTGTGTGTCTATCCATCTATTCAGTCGACAGTCGCTCATTTTCGCATTAAAACTCAAAAAACTTTCATCATTTTTTAATATGCTGTTGCAGAAGTTGCAACATGCTGGCAACATGCTCGTAACTCTATCACAACTCTCAGTTGACGAACACCCCAGCAACTCATTAATAAAGCACATACACACACACTCACAGACACAAAGTGGTACACATATGCACACTCGAATATATAGAAAGATATATCTGTCGGTCTGTCTCTATACACATATGTAGAGCGAGCAACACGGCAACGTGTAATTGCATTTCTTTAGCGCGCCGGTTTTCTTCACATCACATGTCATACGAGCTATAATGGTAACAGTAACGGTAACAGTAACGGCAATGGTAATGCTAACGGTTGCGTCAACGACTTTTGCTTACGCCCCAAAAACTGTGCTATGAAATGCAATGCAATACACGACGCTCAAGCTGACGACGACGACGACAAGAACCGACGAAGACAACCGACTCAACCACCAAATCTAACCGATACAACTACAACTACAAGAACACTCACCACTTTTAGGGATGGGCAAAAAAACACAGCGTATTTTTGACATGTCACGATGAACCTATTAATTAACACTAGAAATAACTGTGCTCGACACACGTCTACTACAGACTATCAATCAAGTGTTTTTAAGTTCATCAATGCAGAAAAGCGTTGACAGCCAGCAGTTAGCACTACCTTTGTTTGGTCTGTAATAGCTGGGATTAGCATGGAGTCATTACATAAAGTGATGGGTTTATTTTAGAAATGTAACAAAATTAATTCAAATTTTAATATTATGATATTAAATAATATATGCATTAGTGTTTAATGTATCTGCTATTGTATTAGTTGATAATAATACTATCAAATAATTTAAGAAAGGCTGAACGAAGTTTAAGATTCTATCAACATAATCCAGCACTAATAATTATTTAATGGTTTCCGATAGTTTTATGTAAAATTATACTACTGAGTTACAAGTTACACGGGTTATTTCCATTTCTGAAAGTTTTTAATATCAATCACAATTTCTGGAAAGCAATCATCAGTATATAAACTTAAAAGCCTCTACTTCTCATTAACTTAATTTTTAATGAGTTTCGTTTAGCGAGAGTCTACTGTATGTTCAATTTGGTTTTCAGTTGGGTTATAAAAGTTATAGAAAAGTAAGTGCTAAAGTATATAAAACATTATATGCATAATGTTTAAGCACATTTTGCATTTAACTAAATACAACAAAAATTAATTTGGAATTCATTAAACACAAGCGAACGGTGCTCATTGAAGGACCTCTAGAATTTTGCCAACTAAGTAATTAAAATATGTCGTAAAGTTGAGCAATGAGTGAGCGAGATTCCAAAATCTATTGCGATGATTCACGATGATTCACTGTTTTACATTTCACTTCATTGCACTAGCTAAAAGAGCTTGAGGTTGCTATAGAGCTAGAGCAGGGAGAGTGGGGAGAGGAGAGTGGAGAGCGGAGAGCGCACCGCATCGCCCAGCACACTACACAACACAACAGTACACTATACTACTATGCACTACACACACTGCACTGTCGAGCTCTTTACCAATTACGTGCGCTTCATTGCTCTCGGTGCCATTAGTGTGATTACGTTTCATTGTCTGCCCCGGTATCTGGCTTTGGTGCTGAGAATTCTGGGGGTTAGAGGTATGTAATGTTGGGGGTTGGGAGTATGTAAGTAAGTACAAGTATCAATGGGAGAAGGAGCAGGAGGAGGAGTTGGGGTAGGTGGGGTAGGGTGTAAGAGTGTATGTGCGTGCCTTTCAATTGTGTGTCAAAATGTAGCCGTGACGAGACTTGACAGTCGCATACAGAACAGATAAACCAAATAGATATATAGACAGAGTGATAGAGAAGGGGAAACAGAGAGAGAGAGAGAGAGAGGAAAAGAGAACATGCCAGAGAGCCAGCCACGTACATAATTGTATCTTAGTTACTTACGATTGCACAAATTTGAATTCAATTATGTTTTACTTATATACATACAGCTATATATACATATATATATATATATATCGCCTGGTCTCTCCGAGAGTCTGAGACCCAAAAGAAAATTGCATACATTTCGTCTGGAATTGAATTATGCGCCAAGTGTCTTCTAAGGGACATTCACAGCGGGTGTTATCAGAGATAAATAGATAGATAGAATGAGAGTAGGAGAGTAAAAAGTACTGGAGTCGGGAGTAGTACCTACTATTGGTTCGTTTGGTATAACTGTCGCTGCAGTTTATTGGCAGCCATTTAATTTGCAATTTTGTAATTTAAAAGGAAATTTTTCAGTTCGATAACTCAAATGATGCCAGACCATGGCTGACTGGCTTATTGGGCTTATACCGCAGCCATTCTTTCCATACCATCACCCCGCCCCCCTTTAACCCACTATACTCTTCTCTTTACGCTCTTCAGTTGCCACGTTTTCCCTCACTTTTCCAGCGGCTTCAAATGTAAATTTGCGAAATTGCATTGCAATTTATTTGCAACCGTATTGATATAAAAGTTTCGCCCACAGACTGTGGCAAACATTTTATTTTCAATTTAATTTTGCGTTTTGTAATTAAAGCAAACACTCGGCTTATTTATATATGTATGTATGTATGCATGTTATTTATTTATTTATTTATTAGAACGCACAACTGATTTTAGCGTTGATTATTACATTTTGCCACGCCCACAAACTACTGCTGCTCAGTTGCCCAGCATTAAATATTTACCATAATTGAAGTGACAAGCGCAAATGCCACTACACATGGCACATGGCCGAGAATGTAGCCCAGACCCAACTTCGACCCAGAATCAGAGCTATACTAGCTATAGCTATAGCTACAGCTACAACTACAGCTATAGCCAGTGTGAGACCCAAAGAGAGCTGGGGCTGCCTGGCATTGACGGCAGCAGCTGCTAATTGTGTGCAAGCTCATTAACATAACCGCAGGCCATGCCCATGCGCCCAATAGCACCAAAAGTTCCCATCCCCCTCCCCAACAACCTGCCCCCCCACACCAGCAAAACAAACAGCTGGCGGGTTCAGGCCACTGCACTTAGCGTAAGGGTGTCACGGTTTGGCATGCCACATGCCAGATTGCCGCATGCAACGCAAGATTGTGCAACAGTTTCTATTTAAGTAGATATTTTAAATATAAACGACTTGAATTCAATCTACAAATAAATGGATTAGCTTTTAATTTTCTAATTTATTGATAAATCTTTTAATTTCACTAAATATTAAGTTTAAAATAATACCAAAATTTGTATAATTAATTAGCTATTTGGGGTGACTTTTAATATTTTAGAAAACATTACTCAAAGCACTGTTTAAATCAGTCGATTTGTATTTCATTTATGTTCAATAAACTTTTAATTGTATCAATACAAATTTTTAGCAATTATTATCTGGCAATATAATCGATTAATTTTCATTTGTATGCAAAATTTAGTGAATTTAATTTAATTACTAAATAATTATTTAAACATTTCAGCAACTCATTAAGCTATTTTGACCAACTTCTTAAATTAATTTGTGTTCCCTTAAATTTCGTACAATAATTCATATAATTTATTTATTTTTTTTAATAAAAAATTTATTTCATATTTATATATACAATTTTTTATTTATTAATATATACAAATTGATAGTATATTCTATCTATTTATTCTTCGGCAAATATTTTATTTTAAAGGTTTTCTTAATTTATTTTATAATAATTATATAACAATTTTTTATTCTTGAGCTATATTTACACAGTTATTATTTGTATATATGTATATATTAATATATATTTATATATTATTACATTTAGCTTAACTCCTCCTATTTTTTAGAACAAGGATTTTATCTTTGATTTTATTTAATTCTCGTAGAATTTTATTTTAATGCAATAATTTATTTAGAAATTTCTTACTATTTTTTTAAAATTAAATTGAAGTTTTACTAGTCAATATAATTGTTTTAATAAATATTTTACTTACTTAAAAGCGATTAGTAGTAGTTGCATTTTATTTTAATGTACAATTGTTTAAGCATTCAAAAATATATTACAATTCTCCTTGATAATCTTAAAGATATGTGCTTTGATCGCATTATAGCGCTATTTATGTGCGCCATAAATTTCCATTTCTTAACAAAAAGTATATGCAAGGCTAAGATCGGATCTCTGCTGCTAACACACAAGCATCTTAAAGATACAAATCTTCATATTTAAGCTACGTTGGCAGATGACAAACTGTCTGTGTATATCTTAATACCCCACTCGAGGTAAGCGCATGGCCAAAACCGACAAAATGAATTATAGCCGCTAAATTGTAAAATATACGCCAAATTCCGATAAATCAAATCTCTCTCACACACACAAACACACACGTATACATATGCATACATACACATAAAAAGCGCACTCGAAATGAGTTTCGGTGAGAACATAAAAATATACAGACATATGCATTACGAATGGATGTGTGTCTGCTTATGCACAGCATAAATACCATATACATTTATGTATAAATCATGTTGGCAAGTTTTTATGCCTTTTACTGGCCGCCAAAAAGACTTTCTATTAGCAGAGTCGGCTGCTTCTGTTGTTCAATTCGGTACCCAATCTTTAGTAGGCTCTCCTTTTTGCCTCAGATTTTTATTATTCGAGGGAGAATATATTCCCCTCCATCTCCACCATCTTTGCATCCTCTAGCCCTACCGTCTCCTACCCTGCTTGTTGCGAGTGCATGAATATTTATGACGCAACATTTGGCATAAGTGGCACTCATTTTCAATAATCATCTTAAGCAGATTAAGTTAAATGTCAACCATTAGTCATAATGGGCAGCGCTTTTGTTGCCTAACCACTTGCCACACTCCACATATTCTCTCTTGCTCTCTCTATCTACTATATATGTATATATGTGTGGCAGATATCCCCAAACAACTTGCTTACATTTCGTATTTCGCATTCGCAGTGGCAATGGCATTTTATTGCCAAGTAGCAGCACACAATGCCATATAGCTCGAGAAGCTGAAGAAAAACGCATAAAAATCAGAGAGCAGCTCCATCCTGGTACCGCCTGCCCCATTTATTATGTGAATTCCAGTCGAGGCTGCTGATATAAATGCGCGCCACTTGAGTTAAATATTTTTTTTTTGAGTACCCTATGTGGGTATATTAAGTTGATGCTAAAGTTTGTGAATACTCTGCTCTTTAAACGTTAGGTTTTCAGCATTAGTAAACTACTTAAGTAAATGCAAACTGATCTAACATATTTTTTAATTTCTACATTAAACTTACTCTACACAAAAAACAAATAAATTATAACTAACAAGTCTTTTTATAATTATTTAAATTTAAATGCACTAAAAAGCCAAATACAAATCAGACCCGAAAATTTCAACAAAATTGCCTCAAAAACACAAAACTTATAAGTAACATTATATTCAAAAAGGGTATCGTTTAGTCTGGCACGCACGACTCTCTGCTGTGTTTTTTTGCTGCTGCTGTTGTTGTTGTTGTTGTTGTGCCACGGATTAGCCAAGAGCAATCGCCAGGAATGTTACGTTTTCATCTCGCCGGGCAATGCGTATAAAAAGTTTGAGTGCTTCAAAGAGTCTTGAATTGTTTTGGGTTCTGTGAGGGCAACAACACAGTGGGTTGCACTCTCACTCATAGAGCGGTGGATTGGGGTGGCATGGTTGGGTTCTTGGTCAGGTGAAAAGTGACGGCTATTAATTTGAGCGCTGTGCCAAATGACATTAGGCATGTTAAGCATTCTGTTGAATCACTTGAGCACTAACGAGCAGTCATTTGAATAGCTTAGCTGTGTGCCGGCCACCTGAGCAGCTGGCATTTCATCCAAGAATCCCCACCAAATCCTTGTCATTTGCCAAATGTGCGTGTCGTGTCTAAAATACTCTAAGAATTTTTTGTGATTTTGGCCAAAGAATCCTACGAAACTTGACAAGTTAGTTGTACTACTTTACAGATGTCTTTGCACTCATGTACAAGCAGAACTTCATTATAGATATGGTGGATGGATATCTGGATATATTAAGTTTAGCAGAACTTTATGTAAAAAGGGTACTTCAAAAGTAACACTATGTAATGTCTGAAAATATGAGTATAGTACAAAATATTTCAACTCTTGTAATGCTTAGTCTATTAAGTTAAGAAAGTAAATTATTAAAGAAAAAAACTTCTTTAAATGTCTAGGTTTTCGAACCAGTGTCAAACTTTTAACTTAAAAGGCTTACAATCTTAAATCCAAATAAATTAAAGTTGCTCAAATGGCACACATAATAAATGAAAGCCCCAAGTCCAAACCTCAAATCAAGCTATCGAGTTAGATTTAACCTACAACTGTCAACTAACTCAACTCATACATATCTCAATCCAACACAAACATTACTGCTCCACATACACATGTACTATATAGTATATGTATGCAGTTAGTATCTGGTCGTTGCATCCACTTGAATCACTTTACCCGAAATAGCAAACCGCAGACTGACAAATAATGCTAATGAGCGTACAAAAACTGCCATTTGCTAACCAATGAACTTCCGTCAATTGCAGCAAAGGCAATGGCGGCTAAAATGGCGGCGTTTTGCCAAGTGCACGACCAACAACAAAAAAAACAAAAAAACAACAGCAACGAACATTTTGGAACTACTATAATAATAGTTAGTAGGGCAACCGCAGGGCACAGACTGTCAGACGATGCAATGCGAAGGTATAGAGTTGCCCACTCACGCCAAAAACTTTAGCTCTTCAAACCCAATGACACTGGTTGAATTTTGGTGGAAATGACAGTAGTGCATACAGAGTGAAAAGACATTTAAAAGTTTACTGCATAACAAATTACGAGTATTGGTATTATTTAAAAAGTTTTAAAATTAGTAAGTTATCAATTAGTAATTAAGCAAAAAGTAGATTTTTTAAATATTTGTGGTAAGTTAATTTAAATAATTATCTAAGAACAGAACTCAAGGTAATAGTTAATAATTTAAATATATTTATATTAAAAGTGACACAAAATTTTTTAAATAATTTTATATATTACAATCTTAGAATTAGTTATTTTTAAAGGATGTCATTTATTTTTAATTTAAATTTAGTCTTTTATCGCTTAAATTTCCCCACATAATTCTGTAAAATTTTATAATCGTCTTACAGCTCTGATCAGTTAGTAATTAGAAGACTACTTTTTCAAGCTAGCTATCCATTGTTCTACATGTTAATTCTATCAAAACGTTAAAATTATATTTAATAACTATTTTCACAATTGTTGGCCAAATTAATCTATCTTTATACAAATAACTAAAACAATTTCAGGCAATCAAGACAATTCAAAATATTTTGTGCTGCATTCAGCTGGTGTCATTGGATCGTCTGTTGAATCCCTGCAAGTAGCTGGCGTTGATTGGACTCTCTGTGCCTGCCGTCGGGCATTTATGTCAGTTTGTCACGATAGGCGATGGAAGCACAGAGATTACCTTGGTTAAACTTAACAATGGTGCTGCCATGGCACGACCAACAGACACCGAGACAGGCAAAAGTGCACAGAGACATAGAGGGGACAGGAACAGCTACAGGAATCTAGGGCTAGGAGAAAAGGGAATAGTAAACGGAGAGAGGAGCGTGGAGCTTGGAGAAAGGGGAGCTGGCATCATCAAAATGCAGCGCCGTGCCATGCGGCTCAGTAGTTGGCCCGAAGCATTGGCCAAAAATGTTGAAGGCAAAACCATGGTATTGCAGTTAGGGCCAGTTTGGAAACTAGGAAAACGTTTTCTCGCTTGGCATCGCGTGCAGAGCTGTTGAATCGCATTAAAATCAGTTGGTGCATCTTCACTGACTGCAATTTTTGGGCGTACCAGGCGGATAGGGGGATGAAGGGTGCACGATAGAACGATAGACCCTCCGAGCAGTTTTGGCTCCTGTGCGCTCAATTGGCTGCTGTCAGCAGCATTTTATGTTAATTTTCATTAGCGCCATCGACGCGCTGCCAATTTGTATGGAAAGTGAATTTGAAACTGGCCCAATAACCAAACCAAAAAAAAAAGTATGTGTGCCAATCGGGTGTATCCTATATTTGGGCGAGGCACAGTATCAATTGTATAGGGGGCGTGGGAGATGGTGGTGGTGGAATCGAAGGGGCGGTGGCGGAGTTTTCGGGACTGCGATAAAATTGCACAACAAAGTATTTTTCAATTAGTCGTGTCGGGTTGAGGCTCGTAAAAACAATAAATGTAAGCGTGCCTCTCACTCTGCTCTCTCTCTCTATCGTTATCTCTATCTCTGTCTATCGCTGCGACTCGCTCTCACTTACTTTGTGTTATGTTTTTTTTTTTTTTTGGTGGTGCATAGTTGCGTGAGTTTTGTCGAAATTGGCAGCAATTGGTAGACTTAAGCGCTGGCACAAACATAAATTGTTTAATGGTCGTCAACATTGGCGTTGGCGTTTCTTTTTATACCCTTTAGTGAGGGTATATATAGTTTGTTGAATGTATGTAATAGCTAAAAACTGACAGAGTCGAAAATGTTTATGAATTCTTGGCAAAGTTCAGATTTTAGAAACATTTAAATTGATCTTTGATAAATAGATATAACTTCTTTCCACAAACTTAAAACGCATTAACAGAGACCTCTTGGAATGTGAAAATTTAAGAAATTATTGCTTGTTAAATGAATATAACACACTTCAAAAGCTTCACAAGATCCTAGGAATTCGAATTTTGAAATATATTGTATATTATTTACACTATTTTAAAAATTTACTTAAAATCAAAAGTTATTTTCCATATTTAAGAAACTTTAAATCTGACTTATGATTCCAATATCTACTTGATATCAATGTAAACACATAGTATTTCAAAGTCGATCATACACTCTCGAAACTTACTTTCGCGTTCTCCCCGCGTTTTTTGGTCGACATGGTTTGAGAGAATGCAGAGAGTGGCTTCTCTCTTTTTTGCCTCAAAGATTGTGGTTCACTGTGGCATTGCTGCAATTTTAATATTTGTTTTTATGACGCCAAACAAAATGAACAGCTGCAGTTTTATGTTGCGGAGTGTATTTTTAAAACCGAATCGAAGGGAAAGCTTCTTTAATTGGCTGGACATTCTAGAAATAGACGAAAATGCAATCAAGCGTTGAAATCGAGCTGAAACTTGTTTAAATTGAACACCTTTAAGTGCATTTTCAATTACAACAAAGTATCAACAATTGATTTAATTAATTGGAAATAAAAACATCCCTCTAAATGAATAGTAGTAACAAAGAAAAATTTAAGCTAATTAAAGTATAGTTTTTTTTTAAGTTTTTTTAGCAAAACATTTGTCTTTAAAACGCTATTGTTGAAGTAACAAGTTACTATTAAAAATCTGATTTACTAACAGTAACCTTTCGATATCAATCAATATTCAAATGTATTCGAAAAGTAGAAAAATCTTTAACTCAAAGACTATTAATATGAATAATTAAATCTCTAAGCATTTACGTAATTATTTCGTTTTTTTTTTTAATTTTTATCAATTTTCTAGTACTATTCTACTTATATTACTTTAGTATTCAATAATAATTTTTTGCTGCGCCTTGTACCTACTCTCTTAATTTATTAATATAGATTTCTTTGTTCGTTTTTAAAGCATGACATTTTGTTGCAGCTACTGTTGTTGTTGTTTTTGTTGCTGGCAACATTATCATTGTTCAATTAAACTTTTCAACTGAAAATCGGCTTTTGTTTTATCGCTTGGTGTCTGTCGATGCCAAAAACAAAATAACACGGCTCGAAACACGTATGTAGAAAAAACCTCTCTCTGCAAGTCTGCGATTCTGAATTCGAATCCGAATTCGATGGCATGCGATTCGATGCAATGCGATGCGTTGCGTTGCGTTCCGGGCATTGTCATTGTCATTGTCATACTCATTTCTTTCTTCTTTTTTTTTTATGTTTTGCTTTTTTTCCGCACTCATTTGGACATTGCGATTTTTAATCGCCATATCACCAGATTCACGCTTGCACGATCTACTACGCACATTAAGTGCATTGCCCGAATCTAGGGGAAAGTGGGCGGAAAATGGGGCAGGAGAAAAACTGGCATGGTAAATGCATTTTCCAAAGCTAGCACAACAATAACAATTACTGTTTTTATTATACCCTATAAATAGTATTAAAAAGAGAGGAGTCTATTTCATGCAATTAGTTGATGGCTTTAAAACTTTATTGTTAAAACTAAATAACGTTAAGGTAAGTATTATTTTACTAGTTAGCTTTTAAGGAACTTCTTGAAAATTATAACCTTACCTATTGATTGCCGCTTTTCAAGGAAATGCTGTAAATAAACGTAACTATTTTCTAAGCTATGATCAGTCCTCAGTATTAACTATCTAGCTTAAAGTATTTTTAAAATTTATCTAATCAAATATGTGTATATTAATTGATAAAAATATTGCCTTTACATAAATATATTCCATTGGAGAGTTCTGACTAATATTTAAGTTACATAAATTAAGTTCAATCAAATATATTATATAGTAATTTACAAAGAAGAAAAGTTGACTTTTTAAAATGAATTTTATATTAAAAATCTGAAAGATTCCAAATAGTTTAATTCTATTGGAATCAAGATTAATATACATAAAAGTAAGGAAATAAAAGTAATATGAATTGGTATATTTTAAAGAAAGCTTTGTTAACTAGTTTAATTACTGCTAGTTTATATATTTACAAATTTTGAAAAAAATTTAAAAACTTAAAAAAAGCTAGAATTAAAATTAATCACAAAGCTTTTGTAGTTTTAGCGACCTTTCACTTGATAAGTTGATTGACTGACTCGAGGTCTTTTTATTTTCTGATATGACTATACCAACAACCATTCTGTTAAACTGAGTACAGCGCATGTTTTAGTTGATCAACATGAATGTTCATTCGAGTGCAGTTTGACTTAAATGTTGTTGTTGCTGTTGTTGTTGTTGTTTGTGTGCTGTACGCACAATTGTGCAAATGTGACATCATCATTTTCATGTTTATGTCGAACAAGTCAAGTGCCATTTACACACATGCACACGCATGTACATTGATGTAGTGCATTATATTGTATATATGTATGTATGTGCCTCCTTCTATGTGCTGGTGAGAGAATAATGAATTTTCCCAGCCTGCTGCTGCTGCTTCTGCTGCTGACTGGCCTGAAATGCTTTCTAATGAAGCAAGCCTATGGCCATAAAACCCACTAACTGCATCGACTTGCTTCCACGAATTTGATTCTAAGCCCCCTGTTTTTCGCTTGTCCCCCTCCCCCATCAGCTCACCCACCCCTCCTGGCCCCCCCCCCCCTTATGCTTATGCTCTAAATGCTAGAGTCTACGTCATCTCATTCCCTCTCTGATTGCATTGCCAATATGTGGCCATCATCGGAGTACGCCCTAATTAGTATTAAGTGGAAATTATTTCTTCAAGTACATTCAATTTTTTATAGGCTACATGCCAATTGATGTGTCAATGTGTGTGTGTGTGTGTGGGAAAATGTGAGCTATACGATTGCTAAAAGTAGCGGTAATTAGGTACAGAGTCAGAGTAAAACGAACGACATTTAATGAAGTTTGACATGAAGAAATGTTATCGTTTAATTATTGCCACACAATTTATGGAAATTCATTAGATATGTAGATGTGTGCAAGTATATGAACATATAACTATAGAGAAACGTTTATATATATTATTGATGCCCTCATAATGGTCAGTGGGTGTAATTACGATTGGTTCGCTTTTGGGGCTATAGCTGATTTTTGATGATTTCTGATTGTCATTGAGTGTAGTTATTTGAGCAGAAATTGAACTCGTTTAATTGATTAACTGCAGGCCATTTAGATATGTTAATTGTAAAAGGTTGTCAATGCAGTCAGTTAGTTAATTCTTTATATTTTCTTCATTAAACAACAACAACAATAAATAATCTAAATAATCAAGTAATATATAGAATAATTAACTTTTCCGAAAGGAAATAAATTTAAATTTAAAGAATTTTGTCATAAAACCAACTTATACTTTTATTCCTAGTATGCAGTATTTTTAGAGTTAATTAGAAAATATAAATTTAGCTCAATTTAAGATCATAATCTTCATTTAATAACATTTTTTTGTCTTGAAATAAATAGGCAAACATTTATTTTAAGAACTATTCCCTTTTGATTTAATTATATAAGTATCATAATAAATGTTTTTTTTATTTAAAAGCTTGATTTTATGTATTTTAATTATCAAATAACTTAGTTTCAAGATCATATTTAAAAGGAAATATTTTTTTGCAGTGTAGTGTAATTGTGCATACATTTGGGTAATGTATGGAAATGATGTGCACACTTAACCAAATCGCAACTCATTGTAAATCAGTGTAAAGCATATCAACCTTATGGCATAATTCTCAACTAATATCCATTGGGCAATCGAAGAATACTTTTAGTGCCGCCTTGGGGCATTCCAGAATTCAGCTGTCAAAGTTTTTGGCACTTTGGCGAACCACTCAGTGGGACTTTTGAGCCAACTGAATTGCAATTGTTATACGGATGGTAAATATGTATATGTACATAGAATACTATGTTAAAAAGTAAGTATTGTATATAATAGTAGTTGAAACTCGGTCCAGTTTGCTTATACTCCCTTGATGGTTGCCTTGAGGCGATTATGCCATGTTGCCCCGCGGTGCACACAGCTGCTGTTGCTGTTGTCGTTGTTGTTGGTGTCGGAGTTGGGTACAGTTGAAAAGTTGTAGTTCCATTTCCACTAGCATTTCCATTTCCACTTCCAGTTCATTTGTTTGCCTTTGTTGCCACAACAATTGGCGACGTCGTGTCAGGCCAAGTTTTGCACAGTTTGCACTAATTAAATATAAAATCTATTCTGTTTTGCTATAGTATATGTATATACTGGGTACATATTTATACATTAATTAAGACTTTTGAGTGTGGCTGACACACACAGCATACACACACACACACATACTCACAAAGCAAATATGACAAAACAATAATGAAAGCTTTGACACAACTAATTGCCTGTGGCGTTTGCTGTCTGCTCGAATCTCTGTCAAGTCTATGTACCGCTCTCTCACACTCTCTAGCTTGCTCCCTCTTGCCCACTCTTTCTCAAGTTGAAGATGCAGACGACTAACGAATTTGTAATTGAAATAATGCAATTTCCGTTACTCGTTTAAAATACATTTTACAGGAAATCGCAAAGGGCGCAGGCACCACTCGCTGAAAACTTAAACCAAAATTCATTAAAACTTTGCATTGTGTCCTCATCCCCCTCGTGTCCTTTTTGCATGACGTGCTGACTTGGCTAACTCTATCCCTCTCTCTCTCTCTCTTTCTCTCTCTCTAACACATATATCTCTATCTCTATCCATTGCTTGGCTTTGTTTGTTTTGTGCTTGCGCGCCCTATTTGAATAGGTATCCATTTTATTGTTTATTTTAGACTTTGGGATAAGCATGTCGCGACTAATTCCAATTAATTCAGCAGACAAATATCCTCGAAATACGGAAGCGCAACTTGTGCTCAAAACTCCAGACTCACAACTCGTCTCAGAACTCAACATGAAGAACAGCAGTGTAGCAGAGTGTAGACAGAAGACAGCAGCAGCAGCAGCCAGAAAACACAACCGAAAATGCTGAGCATGCAGCAGTTCTTTTGGCTTTTTCATTACAGTTTGACTTGTTATGGTTTGCTTTGGCTTGATTCTGGCTAGTTTTTGCCATTTTTTGTGTTTTTTTTTTACTTTGCTGTGGATTGTTGTTGGCAAGGTCGCTGGCAAAAGGCGTAACAAACATGGCCAACCCAGCTGATAGCAAAAACAAATGCACACTGGTTGCAATGTGCTAAAGTTTCTACAGCAAAAAAGACGGTAATTAATTGTGTTAGAAAATAAAAACAATAAACTATGATATAAATATATAATAAAAAATAAAAATATTTGGTTGTTATTAACTTTTTATAAAATTTACTATGTGATGGTAATGACATAATTTCTGTATTGTATATGTTTTATAAAGTTATCAAATAGTTCCGAATTTTCTCAGTTTATTTGTAGAATAATTACAAATTCAGTTGAATAGTTAGTTGATATGCTTTGGTAAAAAATAACTTAAATCAAAGTAATATATTTAGTTTAAAATTTTATACAATTTATTATTATACTCAATAATATTTTATATTTAAAAAAATTATAAAAAAAAAGTATTAAACTTTATAAAAGTCACTTAATTTTATTTTGAACCTATACAACTAAAATAGTTTCCATTAGCTGCCCAAAAGCTGGTACGTTTTGCATTAATTTGGTGCCACTGTGCTGCGTAATCAAATTGCTGAAAATACGGATTGCCGAGCAGAACAATCAGGATCATGCTAGACTATAGAATCAGAAACAGAATCAGAGTCAGAGTCAAAGTCGGTGTAGCAGTCACAATTGGAGTCCGTATTCAGCGGACTCGTCATGTTGAATGTATGTATGAGAAAAGCAGCTTATAGCTTTGCATTTGTGTATCTGTATCTGTAACTGTATTTGTATCTCAACGTGTGTCTATCTATCTGCGTCTATCTGCATGTGTGTGTGTGTATCTGTGTTTGTTCAGTTTATTTAAGCAAGTCGAAAGTTTTAGCTTGCAAGATTTACCGTGTGCGCTGCCAGGCAAAAACTTCTTTTGCAGCGCCATTGACTTTTGTATTTGTTACAACTTTCGTAAGCATTTCACAAAACCCAACCCCAAATACTGCAACCTCTGAACTTAGTCTACTCTCTACCTCTTTTCACCACTCTTTTCCATTAAGCTCTAGCAAATGTTTTTGAAACTGCTTTTTAGCCCAGTCTAAGCTGCTCTTGTTTTCGCTGCGCTTGTAATTTGCTTGTGAAAAATATGAACTGAAACGCGCAAAAGATTTCGATGAGTAAACAAAGGAAGCTAAGTAAAAGTATATACTATTTCTTTGCTCTTTTTAATAAATTGGTATCCGAATTCCTACATCTATACATATATTTTTTAATGATACTTACAAAAAATGCTGAGTTTTAAACAATCGGTTTAATGATAGCTTTATGTTATGGTAGAAGTTCACAAGAGCATTTCTTTGACTATATAATTCAATCTGTATAAATGTATCGATCGTATAACAGCTCTATGTTATAGTAGCCCCATTTTAACAAAAGTCTGTAGAAAGCTGTACTTCCATACTAAGAAAGTAATCTGTCAGTTTAGTAAAGTTATCTACGAAAACAAAAAAGTTATATTTATTTGTGGATAAAGAAACGATTTTCAGCTGTCACAAACGAGATGATAAAACGTGTTATGCTCCTTTAAGTAAATATGCCGAGTTAACGTAAACAGTTCATCAAAGTTTTTGATACTCTTAGCTCAGCATGCAACTTAGACATGAAATTTTCTTAGCAAGGGTTAATTGCTTGAATTCGGGCCAAGGATTTTCATGGGAAAAGTTGAGCATATCATCGGGTTCTTATATAATCATCAAGCTAATCGTGTTATTACTTTGTAGGCAAAGAAGCAATTAATTAATTTGAGCTATTTCTATATATAAACATACATATGCAAATACATATGATATATGTATGCTAGCTGTTATGTATTCATATAAACAAATTGTATCTAAATACACAATGTCAAAGAGCAGCATCAAATGTGCTGAGTCAAGCTGTCAGAGAGTTTTGGCCATATTTGTTTTTATTATTATATGCATATGCTGACATTTACACATACACATACATATACGAGTCTTAGGGTTGCTTTTTAGGAAGGGGTGAGTGGTGGTTAAGGGAGTCAGATTTTCATGCTTTTAGTTGGTTTAGCTTGGGCAAATAACTTTTGTATCTATGGGGGCCATCAACAAATGCAGTAGCAGCAGCAGCAGCAGCAGCAGTAGCAGCCAGTGATGCCAAAAACTTTTCATTTAACACATGCACAAGCAGACAAACAAGATTTTTAGACAAGTTAAGCACAAAGCTACTACGCTCCCTTGAACCCCCTCATCCAATCCGAACCCAATTCGATAGGAAGTGAAACCAATGCTCCTCAATGACACAGCCATAAACCAAACACAGCAAAGACATTTAAACAAATCAAGATAAAAGTCTCTCAAGCGTATCACACATTCAGTTTGTATCTCCCCTGCCACCAACTTTAACCCCTTTAACCCATTAAAAAAAAGCAAAAAAAAAAAAAAACAAAAAAAAAGAGCCAACAACAACAAAAATACGGAAGAGTTCGCTTCATTTAGCCAAAAATTTGTAGCAAATTCAAACACATCTAAAAACCCGTTGGGGTGACGTAGCATCTTCAATGCGAAAGTTCTGGTAATCTGCGAAAGCTGTCTGCTCTCTTCACTCTACAGTCTGCAGTCTGCAGTGAAATATGTATGTATATATTCCAGAGCACTGGGTCTGCATGTGATGAGTTTTGCTTGTTACCTCGTATTTTACTACTTCCTATTAAAAGCAGTTTAGATACGCTTCACTAATATGCAGACATCCGACTGTTAGTTAAGCAGTTGTTATTTTTTTGAATATAAATAATACTCGGCAAATACATATAGAGAATATATAGTCGCGATGCTAAAATACAAAGTTCTTCTTAAATATACCTAACAGATAGACTGATTTTTACAGATTTTTCAAACTAAAATAATTGTAATTAAAATTTTATATAATATTACTCAAGTGTTAGCTTCTATTTATAAAAAACCCACTGTCCCTCACTCACTTATTGATCATCGGCAAAACTTTGAGACCAAAGTACTAAAAATATTAGCTACCAAAGTTTACAGCTATTAATATATAACTCATTTTCATTGTTTATTCAAAACTTTGAGACCTACGAGCTTTCAATTTTTCAAATTTGACGGTATATAGTACTAAATTGTAAGCTATCACAGATTTCATCTATTTATATAAAACCTATTGTCCTCACCGACTCACTTGCTAATCAACGTACAGGCGCAACATTGACATCTACGAACTAAATACTTTTAACAAAAAATAGCTCTCATAATTTTAGCAATATTTTGATTGAAAATTAGTAAGTTTTATAGGCAAATCTGAAATTGTTTCTTTGAGAAACTTTTTGTTATTTATGCAGATATCTTTTCTCAAGAAAATTCACAGTTTTGGTGTTTAGTAGCGTCTTATACATATTGGTAACTTAAATGTTAAGAGCAGACTACTATAATTTAAAGTTATAATAAAATTGATAGATTATAAGTCAAATACCTGGTCTGTAAAACTCTTTTATATTTAAAAACAATTATTTATTTTTTCAAAACCACCACATAGTGTATAGAGTAGTCTCATTTGAGTTACTTTTATTACATTCATTAAATTAATTTGATGCTGTTAGCAGAAGACCGAGTTATGTATGTATGTATGTGTGTGTGTGTACATCTAAAGTAAACCCTAAAGCGCATTCATTTCATGTACACTAAATTTACTATTTATTTATGTTGTGTAGTGTTGAAATAGTTATGGCCAAAGCGTAGAGAATGTGAAGTTTTCTTTTTAGCAGTTTATAAAACCCCATTACACAATCTAACACACTAACACCTCCCAGAAACCAACAGACAACCCCTATTTCCCTCCCCCCCCCCAAAAGCCTTCTTATCCATGTGTTTCTGTTAGGTTGTCTTATTGCTGCGACAAAATTAAATTCTACACATTAATTTGTGTAAGTGGAAACATTTTACATGACATTTAAACTTGCGCTGCGGTGCCCGACACACGCGTGCCCTTTGACACTGCATTCGGTTTGGATGCCCCCCTCCTGCTCTCCACTCTGCTAGTGGTTTGCACAACCACCGAAAGACACACGCACAGCAGAGCAGAGCTGAGGAGAGCAGAGCACAGCGCTTTGCACTTTGTCTGGTGAGGCGGAATTGGAATATGCGCGTGCAGTTTTCACTTTGTGCTTATTTTCTCGATGTTAGTTTTTTGGTGGCCTCATCCCCCCCCATACACAGCTCACCTTACCTTTTGCCACTCCAAACAAAGTCGAAACTTTGCTGCTGCTATGTAAGTGGTCTCCAGAGAAATAGACAGAGAGCGAGAGAGAGAGAGAGAGAGAGATGGGTATATCATGGTATGTGGTCGTGCAGTCAACTTCAGCTTCACTTAAAATCCTTTTTGCCATTACGTTTCGATGCATATGAGGTTTTGTTTAGAGACGACAAGCTCTTTCTCCCTTTACCCCCTTAGTTTTCCCACTCCGCCACGTAGCCAAAGTCGATGCAGTGAAGCAGGCAGCTTATTTATAATTTAAATTTGGCAAAAGTTTTGCAGGTTGCATTCAAATTTTCCGCTGCTGTCGAGTGGGTGAACTTTACTTTTATGCAAATGACACTGCAAACACCAACATCAACACACACACACACACACACATACATATAGACCAGCAGAGACTGTCACACTCATAGCCAGTCTCGGTTTCGATGTCATTCACAAAGTTTCTGCACTGCCTGTGCATATTACGCATACGCACAGTGTTACACAGTCTCTCTATCCCTTTTTGTGCCTGGAGTTTAGTGCAATATGAGCTATAGTCTAGCTAACAGTCATTATGGCTTATGATTATGGCTATTAGTGCGATTTAGCTGAGCTTAGTTCGGCCATGCAGTCCGCCGTAACGGCAAGAACTCGAAACTCTGTGCACAGTTCAGCAGTAGAGATTTTACAGCCCGGCAATTTGCCTCATTGCCACCGTGTCTGTGGTCAAGTGGGTTCAGTGGTCAGGGGACTATGCCAGAAAGTGGAGATTACCTGGGCAGACATTAAGAAATTCATATTAACCCAATTCTGTGGCTTGGCTTGCAGCTTAGTTCGACTTAGGCATTGAGAAACAACTTGGTTCGGAGTTTAGACCTCATTTGCCTAACCATTGAATACTTTTTACTTTTTTGGTTGGTAATTTCTGTAACTCTAAGGTAATAAATGAAAAATTGAAAAATTTAATAAATTTATTGCAAAATATATATTAATAATTTTGAGTGTAGGTAACTAACAATTAACTTTTGATATGTAATAAAATATTTAAAAATAATTTTAAATTTGATATCTCTTTTATTAGCTGTGTTTTATTTACTTTGCTGCGTTTTCCAGCCACAATAATGCCTGAAACAAATTTAATTTTATTTCCCCTTTTTAAAAAAAAACAAAGGGTTTTCTAAAATTATAGGTTGTTAATAATACTTCTCTAATTTTTAAAATTACCCTATACTTATTTACTGCACAAAAAATTGTTTTGTTTTGAAAAAAGTGTTGGCATGTTTACAATCAAGATTTTAGCAGCTATATTTATATATGAAATACTTGCTGTATTTTGCAAACTCTCCTTTCTCTTTCTTTCTCTCTCTCTCTCAATCCTTGTCATTTATTTTCGGCTGCTAAGTCGTTCGACTGCTCGCTCCTTTTGCTCTGCCACAAAATGCGCTTATCACAAGCTTTTACTGATTGCCTGAATCGTTGTTGGATAGGATCATAGCCGCAAAACCGTAGCACCAAAATAAATACATTTTTAAGAGTTTTATCAAATGGCAGCCTAACTGGAAACTCGCAATGGAGAGCTAAGTACTGAGAACTGAGAGAACAGAGGCGACAGTTGGCAAACTTCGACCAATAAAAATTAAAATATTTAAGCAAAGCGTAAAGATGCAAAGCCCTGCAGTAAAGAAAGATACATGGCCAGGTGAAACCCCAAAGCGAAGGTGCCAGAGTGGGTTGAATGGGTGGAGTTTCTGCTGCTGCTGTGGTGGTTGTTTGGTTGCCGTTGTAGCAGATTAAAAATTCCACACAACCTGAAAGTGGGTTGGGCTATGGGGTTGGGTTAAAGGTTGGGTTTTTGGGTGCCAAAAGTATCATTGCAAAGTTTTGTTCGCTTTTCATTCTTCTTTTTCTATTGCTGCTGCATGCGAAATGCTGCTGCTGCTGCTTTTGCTGCTGCTGTGGCTACGGTAAAAATGCCTGCGAGGCAAGGACCTTGCCTCAATGTCTGTGTGTGTCTCAGTTTCGTTGTCTGTGTGCGCTAAGTATTTTCTCAGTTAATTATGCAAAGATATACGCTTAAAATTTTGCAATATTACGTGCATATTTCAAATACCCAACGTAAATTTTCCCTCTAACTCCCGCTCTCTCTCTCTCTCTCTCTTTCACTCTCCCGCCCGCTATCTGTCTCACTCTTTCGCTGTACGCGCTGCAAAAGAAAGCTGTAAAAATGCCTCAAGGATACAGCTGGCAAATGTGAGCTGCTAAGGTTATGCCTCGTACGTGTGGGTTAAGGCTTAGCTTGTCACAACCTTGGCCCGAGGTCGCTTCTGGGAACACCTACATACACACATACATACATATGAACATACATATACAACCGTGCCTCTCATTCCCAATGCTCCGCAGCCGGCGCACGGCTTTTTAATTGCTCGTTTGCCTGGCAATCATCGTACGCCGTAAATGTTGCCGTTTATTGTTACGGCTGCTCCACGACACCTTACATATCTCTTTCACTCTCTTTTGCTTCTTTTCGTTCACCCTCTCTCTCTCTCTCTCTCTCTCTCTCTCTCTCATTTCATCTTTCTCTTACTGTAGGTGTCACGTTGCGAGCCCACGAAATATGACCAAGACTTTTGTATCTAATTAAAACAATGCGATTTTAATGCGCTTTCAAAGCGTCTATGCCATTCTTCAGGAAATTCTCTCACGAAAGTATAAAGAAGTAACCCGTTTTATAGGTTTACATTCGAGTCCAAATAAATTGTTGCAATAATTTTACTTTTCACTAAATTATAAACATATGTATATCACATTAAACTATATTTTTTTAGGATTTGATTTAATAAAAAAAGTTTACTAACTATCTCTATATCGAAAACAAGCGCTTATATACTCAATTAAAAAACTGTTGCATACTTTACGGGTTGCGTTTTGTTCAGAAACTTTCAACTACTTATACCTTTTGCTTTTTATATATAAACCGTGCTAACTATTAATAAATAAATAAATTGATAAAATTACAAATAATCATTTACCATCAAATATGATTTTATATGCAGCAAACCATAAGTTAAGTAGGATTTCTTCTCTCTTAGTAAGCAGATTAACTAAAAACTTCATACAATTTTTATTCAACATGTTTTCGACACCTCAAATTTTACATGAGCTTGACAGATCTAGCGGCAATTTAGTGTTTCTGCGAGCTTAACTTCAAATTTCTAATACACAAGAATAAAATACTAAACTCCTACTTCACATGGCTATTTATACAGACGAACTAACAAGCGTATGTGTAATATATGAATCGAATTCATGTGCCTTACTTTATAGGATCACAATTTCATCTGTAGTATACTCCTTTGGATAAGGGCGTATAATAGAATACAATTTCAGTTAGCACACAACACATTTCATATCATGTCATTTCATTTCAAAAAGAACAGCACTGTAACTTGTAGTTTCCACTATCCATTTCCCTTTTGGTAGCTGTACACGGAAAATGAGAGAATGGATTTGGAAACTTTGTTTTAGCTATTTATTAATTAACTTTGTATTGGTACTCAAAAACATGTTCATTTGCATACGAAACTGGAGTACCACTTTCATTAAACTCTAATGCAGTAGTGACTGAAAGTTGTTTATACTGAATTTCAGTGCACTCGACCCACGACTCACGCCCCTTGTAACGCCCATGCCATTTTGAAATGACAGCCAAGAGCTGTGCATCAGAAAATAAAACTTGCAAAATGCAAAACAAAAGCTCAAATTCAACTAAATGCAGAGACAGACATACACAAATATAGCTGGAGAAAGAGTAAGGAAGAGCATGGGAAAAGAGAGAGAGTGAGAGAGAGAGCGTTACAATTGATGGAGCTGAAGTTGTTGGATATGTAGCAGAGAAGAAAATTTTTGTTAGCAGCTGCAGCATCATGCGATGATAACTGAAAATCTATTTTCTAACTGACTGACATCCAATATATTTGAATATCGTAGAAGCGAGGGATGAGAAAGGGGAGTGGCACAAACACACACACACACGCATTGAATGAAAATATATAAAAATATGGTAAGCAATTTCTGTTGCATTGCTGAGCATGTGGGGAGGAGGAGCAGAAGGCGGCTGCTCACCTTGCCACGCCCAATTTAGTTTTGTCAAATCAAAATATTTGCCATGCCATCAAATACTGTACGCAGTTGTTGTTGTTGTTGTTATTGGTGGAACGCTTGTGGGCGCTTACCGCGTATAATTTATCTATGCATATGTTTTGAGCAGCCAACAGTCAGGCGAGAACAGGAGCGATACCGCATAAATCACAAGACCCTCTGTCACACACACACACGCACACGCACACCCCTTTCGTGTAACGGCAGTTTTCGCCCTCACACATCACGTAAAAATCCAAAAAGCAATTGCCATCAATTTATTTTCACGTGCCTATTATAAGAACGAGATTTGAATGGATTCCGTATTTTTGGGGTTACACCAAAATACACCGTATAGTATGTACCACCGTTTGGTACTTGTGTTCCGAGAACTTTTGTTTACACCACGTACGTGTGAACATTTCTAAGTAATATATAAATGTTTATGTGACAAAATGACACAATGTTACGCCCATTTCAATATTTTGGTACATAAAGAAAAGCAACATAATTATAAGAGACAGCAGAGCAGAGTAAAGCTATCTGTAGATTTTGGAAACTTCAGATTATTAGACATTAATAATGAGTCATCTCTAGTTACAAGAGTCAAAAGCTATAATAAATCTAGACTTTTCGAAATATATGTATTGTAATTTCAAATTAAAACACATATAATATAAACTATAAAAATTTTATATGATATAATATTAACTATATACATATAATGTTTGTGCAGTCAGCTTCTTTGAAAACTATTTCTAGTAATCATAATAATATTAATAACCTAATAATCTAATTATCAATATATTTATATATATTCATCAGCAGTCGGATTAATAAAGAAATTTCTATATGTTTTTATTTAGGATAAGTGCTTTTCAAAATATAATAATAACTTATTTGAAGATTAAAAATTTTTAAATTATAATAGGAATAGTTTAATATAAAACAAAGATTTTTAAACCTACCAAAAATAGATTTTCTTATCCTAATCTTTTATTGTATCTACACTCCTTGTTTTTGAGACAAAAATCTTAGTTTTTAGGCCATTTTTAAAGCAAATTTATTCACAGTAGAATTTAAACAATAAATTTTTTAAGTAGAATAGTTTGTGAGCTAACTAAAGCAAACTTTTATATTAATTTAAAGCTTTATTTTAAATATTGTTATCAAATTTTTATAGAAGTACAAAAGTGGCTTAAAAAAAGAGCTAAAAATTAAAAAAAAAATTAACTCCATAATAGCGTTTAAATCTTAAACTGTGTTTGCTCCAAAACAAGTAGACGGTTCTTAACATTGAGTTCTATTATCATGCAAGGCAAAATATTCTCTCTTATCTCTTGGATGTTTATTAAAAAATTAAGCATCGGTCTAGACATCAAACAGACAAAGTTTGATGTTAAAAATGTTAATTCAAGAAGTTTCAAAGAACAGATTTAAAAAATTAAGCCAAGTTACCCAAATTTAGCATAAAGCCTTGAAATCTAACTTGCAAAATATAATATGAATCGTTTAAGTTATTAAATGCAAATGAATATAGGGGGTTGAATGGAAGTCATTTGACCAAACAAATCTCAGCAGAACGCAAATAATTTCATAAAGTAGTGAATAGAAGAGAGAGGGGAGTGGGGGCAGCAGAGTAAGAGGAAAGTTAAAACATGCATAACAGCAGCATCATCGTTATATCGATGGCATTCACATGTTTAGCACACAAACGAAATGCCAAAGCAAAAATATGCATACAAATCCAGCTAAGCGTATTGATGGCTATAACAAAACTAGACCAAATCGAGCCAAGACCCATATATATAACATACATACATACATATGTATACCATGAGTTGATATGAGTTGAGTGGAGTGGAGTGGACTGAACTGTATTCGAGTTGAGTTGAGTTGAGTTGCAAGTCCAAAACTCAAATCTGACGACTGCTCCACAATTTGTTGTGCATGACAAACATTGTGTGTGTGTGGGTGTGTGTATCGTATATTGTCTATATGGGTCTATGGTCTCTGGTCTCTGGTCTATGACTATGAAATCTGGATGCTGTTTGTTCGTCCGTTCGTGCCGTCCCAATCAATTGTCCAAATGTCCAAACTTCATTTGTTATGCGCATCACAAAAATTGAAGCAAATCATTTTGCCAATCGCATTTTGATTTCGAATGTCAGTGACATTGCTGTTATTAGTTGGCAGACTGGGTGCTGATCAGGGTGACAGAGGGTACACCCCACCCCCCCCCCCCCCCCCCACACACACACACACAACAATCTCCCTTCCAAAGCAAGCCAATCCAATCCACAATTTATGTTAATTTTTGTGTATTTGCCGCCAACGGCGCTCGAAATTATGCAATGCCTTTATTAATTTATGGCAAACCAAAATGCCAACTCGTGCTAAAGATGAGCTCGTGCCGCATATACAATGCATACGATAGGCAGAGCAAAATCACGACAACAATAAATAAAGAAGAAGAAGTTTCTATGTAATATTTGTGAAATTTATTATAATATTTAAGGCGTTTTTTTTTTTCAATGTTCAGTAAAGGTTAGTCACAAAATCACTAGAAAATCCATGAAAAATAAATTAAATTTTTACATTTTATATATATGTGTGTTGCTTAATATAATTTTTATTAGAAGTACAAATTGTTTTGCTACTAACCTTAAAGGTTTTTTAAGCAGAACAATCTTAAGTATCTAACGGTATGCTATACACATGTATTACTTCAATTTAAAGACATTTTTCGATATTTTTCGATATTTTGCATTAATAATGTTTAAGAAATTTTAAACAGGATACTTCATATACTTTTCCCTAGAGCAGATTCTACGCTCTGAACTTTTGTAACTTATGAAAATATACAAAAAAAAAAAGTTAGCGAAATACCAATCCACTGATCTGCTTTCGTCACTAGCGTGAAATGTAAGATAAACTATCGTCTAGAGCAAGACTCACGCTCTCAGCAACAGCTGAGATTATAGTATATGTGGATTTTCATGTTTGTATGGGTGTCTGCCTGTGAGTGTGTACTAACTGGGCCCACTGTCTCGGCTATTTATGCAGTGTTTAACTTGGCCCAGGGCTTTTTACTAGATGAGGGGGCGTGGCATTTCATTTTAACGCGCCAGCCGCGTAACTCATTTTCACTCTTCAACTCTCGCTCTCTCTCTCTCTCTCTTTCTCTCCCACATCACACAAGCCCGAGACGAATGCGAGAAAAGTGCATGGAAACAAAAAATGAAATAAAATAAAATAAAACGAAACGAAACGGGGAAAAAAAGAAAATATATAAAAATAAATAAAAGGGAAATAAAGTTTCTTTTGCTGCCACTTGGCACATTCTTAATTTCTTGCGTATTTTGTCAAGACAAATTGAATTTTTATGAGCGTCGTAGTTCTCGTTGAAGACGTTCTTTTCCCAGCAAAGAAATCGCAAAAGGCAACGCAGCAGCAGCAGCAGCAGCAGCAGCAGCAACAGCAGCGAACGAAGAGCGAAAACTTTAAACTTTTCTCATCTTGTGAAATTCATTTTATCACAAGTAATTACTTTGTAAATATATGGGGTGGCAGACAATGCAGCAGACGTCGCGACTTGGCGTTACGTGGATTGCACACGCAGCAAGCAGCAGGCAGCAGCAGCCTTTTGGCCATTTCGAGAGGGCAATAAAATGGCTGGCGATGCATAAAAAATCTTAAAGACTTCCAAGTTGCAACATGCAACAAGAAATTTAGCTAGTAACAACAACTGTTGCTCGACTACAGGATACTTTTAAAAATTGCTTCAAGAAACAGGCCCAAAGAGAAAGAATGATCAGAGTACTTTCAAGTCGTTACCGAAGCTCTCTCTCTCTTTGTCTCAAAGAAATAAATATTATACTTTATAATAATAAAATATTAATAATGTTTATATATCTATTGTTAAATAAAATCTATCATTTTAAAATAAATTTCAGAGTTTTTCAAAAAGATAATGACAAGTTCACATAAATAAGATGTCTCAAAGAAATAAATATTATAGTTTATAATAATAAAATAATAATAATGTTTATATAGCTATTGTCAAATAAAATCTATCCTTTTTAAAATAATTTTCAGAGTTTTTAAAAAAACATAACGATAAGCTCACATAAATAGGATGTCAGAAATTGTATTGAAAAGATAATAATAAGTTCACTTAAACAAGACACTAGAAACCTACCTCTATCCTTCATTTATGGGATATACTTTTTCTATTAAAAAATATATATATTTTTGTAACACATAAAATCTTTTTTAAATTATGTTACTTCAAAACGATATATGAACAAAAGCAGATTTTAACGAATACATCAATAAACTACAGTATTTCATCTCAACTTGATTGACTTTTAAAAGATTCAGTAGTATGTAGTACTAGTTATCAGCTTTGAACCAATATGTAGAAAATTATATTATGCATATTTAATTTTAACTTGCTGAAGTTACCAGAAATACTTGTCATAATTACTTGTTCTTAATTTTTGCATACCGGAAATATAGGTGCTTTGCAGAATACAAAATAAACTTGATCTCTTTGTAACATAGATGAACCTTCATGCACAATTTAGTGGCTCTAGCTCTTGTAGTTTCTGTTTATGTCTCTCAAGAAAGGATGGGCCTACATTCGAGATAAAAACCTTGATCTTACTCACATGTGATTCACTTAATGATATTCCAATAAATGTAGCCGTATTTATTATTAAGTCAATAGAGTATATTTTTCAGTTTCATTCATTAAAGTTTAAATCAAACAAAAAATTCATTAAATGCTTAGACTAATAGCTAGCCTACTTTTAGGCGTGTACTTAGTTATTATAGTTTAACAATATGTTGGTCTAACACCATATGATACACATTCATTTTAGTTCTCCACTGGCTTCTCAAGCTTCAGATTAGCCAACTGCAGAATCTTCTCGGTGTCCACATGCTCTGTGGTATTTAGCAGCTTTTTTAAACAATTCACGGCTAACAATAAATTCTCTTTTAGTTGCAACTTTGGTGTCTGCAGCAGATGTTCGATGAGGCAAGGATAATCACTGGCTTTGGCCGGTTGTATGAGCACATCGTTAAAGGCCTGCAGATAGCACTTGAAATAGAAGGTGTAGGCCTTGGAGTTGGCCAGATCAACAGCTTGTGCTAACTCGGTCATAACGGCTTGATCAATCCGCTGATTAATGGCATCACTCAGCAACTTGATGGCCTCCAGGGCTGAAGCCTGTGAGAGCAGCTCCACGCATTGCTTTGTCTGCAACGGCTTGCCGCCTGCCACAAACACTAGCAACTGCTCATCTTGCCACAACTGCTTGTGCTTCAATGTCTGCAGCAGTTCGGTGACTTCACGCTGCAGATTTCCCGAGATGCTGAGGAAACGCGGCATATTCTTCACATAATAAGACATGATGAGATCCAGCACTTGAATGCGTGCCACATCAAAGTCTGCAAGATCGCCACGCAGTTCATCCATGGAGACTATCAGCTGGGATGTTAAAGTCCAGTTGTAGGCACGCCACCAGCCTAGTTTACGCATCAGCGTGGCTGACTTCTTGGCCAGCAGCAGCAAGCGATTGCCAGTTTTATGTTTCAGCTGACGCTGTGCTTTAAATCTCTTCCAGCTGCTTGCAATGTGACGCTTCTCGACGACTTCCAGCTGCTGCAGTGTCTTCAGCAAACGCTCCAGCGCTGTATAGTTGCGGCAGGCAGTAAATTTGGCCAAGCCAGCTGCCAACGAAGATAAATAGCCATTTTGGGCTAACTGCAGCTTGACGCTCAGATCAGCTATAGTGGAGGATGATTCGCTGCCAATTAGAAAGATGGGCAATTCATACAATTGCAAAAGGAAATCCGCATGGAATTGAGTTGGGGCACGCATCAGCATCCGTTCATTCTGCAGCAATTGCTGCACTGTGTGCTCCACATAGCGTGTGGCATGTGGAGCACATTGCACAGCAATGCGTCGGTAAAGCGCTGCAAAGCGTCTATGGGCCATGCCCAGTTGGGCAAAGGATAGCCATGTGTCTTGCGGCTGCTCAAAGCAGAGATCCAGAAATTTAAGCAGCGGAAAGCGCTCCACAGCATAGTTTAAAGTATTGAAAAATGAGATGCGTTGTGCATCGCAAGTGTCCAGTTGAAAGCGAAAATCCTGCAGCATGTCGCGTTTGTTTAACAGCTGCAGTTTCTGCTCTGGATTAGTGCAGTTCTTGTAGATGGGCAACAGCACAAGACGCAAAAGTTCATCATAGCTCTCCGTATAGTCTGTATCATCCTCTTCCTGTTCCATTTGCAGCTCCCTCACTTGCAGCAAGTGATCTAGTATCAAATGGGCATGTGACACATCCAACAGTTTGACATATTTGATCATGCTCTCAACGCACTCATCGCTGCCAAAGGCAATGGGACGGTGCAGCAGTTGATTCAAGCCAACAAGCAGCATTTCATCATTAACCTCGCCCAGTTCGCCGTCCAGAAAGCCAAGCAATTCGCCCAGCGTAAGTGTTTCCAGACGCTGCTCAAAGCTCTGTGCCCCATCCGCAATGCTGGCCAGCTGCGAGCGCAGACTGTGCGCCTGCAGTGTCTCATCCTGGGAGCTGAGTTGCAGCAGCTGCTGGCACTGATTGCAGATGTGTGCCTGCAAGTGAAAGAGCATGCGACCCGAGGGCAAATCCTGCCAGGTCATATAGGTGTCGACGCTGATTTGGGGCAACAGACGCTGCACGGTGTCCATTAGCTTGCCAGCAAATGTGCGAAGCTTAGACGCATCTCTGACATCCCCCGGAGATTCCTCCTTAATCTCCATAGCACTCAAACGCAGTGCGTAGACAAAGAAGTAGTCAGGTAAAAGCGGCTGCACTTCTACAGCTTGTATGGTCTCCAGCAGCACATCTAGCAGTTCTCGCATTGCCTCGCCCAGATACCGATGACGTGCGCTTCTGGAACGTATTTGTTGCAAACGCTCCTCAGTGTCCAGCAGATGACGTTGCAGCAACCTTAAAGCATTTGGCATTAGATTGACACTCGAGTTGTGATAGCTAATGGATTTGGTAACAGCACTGACCGCGCCACAAATGAGTGGCAACATTTCATCCCGATCACTGACCAGATGCGACAGTGTCTCATTGAAGCAATCAAAGTACTGTGTGGTCAACCAGTGTGGTCCACAGCCGAGAAACTCTAGAAACTGTTGTGCCATGCCGCACTCCAAGGCCAAACTCACAGTCACCAGCTGGGACAATGGAGCTGGCCATTGATTCAATAGATGCACACACTGTGGATTCCAGCGTTCCAGTTTGGAGTTCTCCTCGCTTTTGATGTGCACACTGTTCAGTATGAGATACATCATGGTGCCACGCAACTGATCCACATGGCAGCCCGGTGTGGGTTTCGTCACCAGTCTGTCCTCGTCTTCTGGATGCTCCTGCTGTTCCACCAGACCGTGCTCCAGCAGCACACTGTTAACACGGCGTGCCAACTCCTTGATGTGATGCTCATTGCCACTGTAGTAGTTGAAGGTGTTTAGCTTCTTCTGCTGATTATGATAGTTTGTGAACTCAATGCGTATTTGATTGAAGATTTCACAGCTGTTCAATGGCTGCAAGTCCTCCATTTTGACGCATTAACTTTAAACGAAACTAAAACACAATACTGAGCATTTCAAGCAAATGCTGCTGATGCGCAAAACAGCGGTTTCGATAGCAAAAAATACTAAAAACTACCGATAGACATATCGTTGGCTTGTCATGTAAATGAACAGCTGTTAAGTTAGCAGTGTGCTGCCAACTCTTTGGGAGCTGTAAAAGCTCGATTTAAATTTTTAACTAGCTAGAAAACTCGCATTTCTTAACAGAAATGAGAATAGAGCTATAAATTACTATTTCTATATTCAAAACTGCCAAATACTCTATAATTTCATTGGGCTTTAGTACTTGTAAACACCTCGATCTAGGTAGGCAACAGCCAAGTTGGCAGCACTAGTTAACAGCGACAGCAACTAGAGACAGCGGCCGAGGGCGCCAAGACACAATTTGAGAGTGTCATAACGCTCGAAATTTCTAAATACTTGCAAAGCGCATTATGAATCGATAATAGAACCTCACCAAAAGTAGAATTTTTTGAGTTGTTTCTCAAATGAAAATAATGACTTAATTAAGTGTGTCACCAGCTTTGAAGATGAAGAGTTATCTTCAGATTCTGAACAGAAGGATATTGACAGCAATTTGCACTTCAGTCAAATGACTGATGTTTTAAAATGCAATCAATTGTCTCGACAAACCGAGAGATGTAATACTTTTGCCTTGCAACCACTTCAAAATCTGTTTTGTTACACAAATTTATAAAATCAAACTAATAATTCCATATTGCTTTGCCCATATTGTAGACAAATAGTTGAGAATCGTTTGTTTTGTTTTGTTATTTTTTAAAGCCCTTTTATCGCGACATAGCGCCCATAAAAAAGTTAAATAAAGTCCAGAGTGTGGTAAAACTATGACACTAATATGAACATACACAATTATATCATGTTTACATAATATTTATTGATGTTACTTTAAGATATTCAACATTAGCATGCAACTTGCCATTGGGTTTGTCAAACCACGACAATAATTTGCATTTAAGCGTCGAACAATAATTGATGTAAACAAATGAAATTGAAGCAGTGTGCGCACTGAGATTAAACAAGCGCTTAATCGAACAGTCCAAAGCCCATGTCATCGTCCTCCTCCTCTTCCTCGGACTCGACCTTCTTGGCCTCCTCCTTCTTTTCGGCAGCACCGGCGCCGGCAGCTGGTGCCGAGGCGGCAGCAGCAGCAGCAAACTTGCTGGGATCCTTGATGTACTCCTTGATGGTGGTGGCCTCCTTGAACTCCACTTCGGTGGTGGCAGCAATGGCCAACAGATTCTTGAAACCATTGGCAATGCTGTGTGGAGCCGAAGCGATGGTTGGATAACCCACAGACAAACAGACGGCAGCCAAATTGGCCACACCCTGTTGGAACTTGGCGCGCAAATCCTCGGGCTTGATGTCCAAGATCTCGGGCGAGAAGATGGAACCAGAATCGTAAACCTGGCTAACAAGCAGACCGTACGAGAAGGGCGAAATGTTCAACATGTTGAGCAGAGTGGCCTCGGAGGCGCCAACTTTGTCGCCGGGCTTCAAGATGGGCACATCGTTGATGATTTCAATTGTACCCTTGGAAATCTTAGTGGGGATGGACAGAGCCTGGAAGAAACTGGTCTTCTCGGGACCCAAACCGGTGTTCTGGGCCGGAATGATGACGGGCAAGGGGGCAATAGCGCCGGGACGTGCGGGAGCACGCACCTTCGATTCCAGCAGCTTATCGCGCACCTCAGCCAAATCTCCCTTGGTGAAAACGAAGCCAACGTTGCCCTTAATGTGGGGCAACAGTTTCTCCAGCTGAGGATTGTTCTCCAAATGGCCACGGATGGCCTTACGCATCATCGTGTTCTTGCCCATCAACACCACGGCCAATCCACGCAGACTGGTACGGATGTTCTGCATCTGCTTGGAGCCCACATTGTCGGCGCCCACAATGAAGCACTTTGGGAACTCATCGAACAGTTCCTAAAATACATTAAAATAACTCATAAGTATACTTTGTCGTTATTTCTTAATTTTCAATTTACTTACCACTACTTTAATGAAGTATTGAGCCTTCCATGCTGCTTTGTTCTCCCTAACCATTTTGGGTTTGTATTAGGGACTCGCGATTGAATTTAAGAACTGCAAAATATTTAAATATGTTATTATTATTGTCTGGATGGACGTTAATTTTTTTAAATTTCATCATTTTTAATGCAAAAAGTGCTCAGATGGCATTGAAATTTAAAGATTTAATATTGCTATGAAATACACTTACCAAAACACAAACTATACGCGGTGGTGACTTGGACCAAATGGACGATTGCAAGCAACGATTCTAGCAATGTTAGTATCGATTCACGACAAACTATCGATGACACTTTGAACACTTGCAAAATAAAAATTTCCAATTGTTTAACTAGCTAACATACTTTGGTTAATTCTAATTTTAATTCATAATGTAATTTAATATATTTTTAATACATATTATAAACACTTTAATAAATATCCTATATGGAAGCTGAAAACTATCGATTGTGTGACTAAGTTTTTTTTATCGCTCCACTATTAATAATTAATTAAAAAGCATATTGTTTGTTTTTAATTTACATTTTTATTTATTTAATATTATTTACAGAAAAATAATAATATCGGAAATTAATGGCATTGATAGTTCAATAAATTGTCTGTATTTACTTTTCTTCTGTTCCATCGATAGTAAATAGCACCCTACTTCTCAACTGAATTTGTTTAGAATGCCTTAAGTGCAGGCCAAACATTATCAGAAGCATTTTAGTTAATACCCATTTTGACATTCCAAATTAATTTATTTTTACAATTAAATTTATGACACTATCGCAAGTCATTCAGCTCTACCGCCAGCTGTCAGTGTTGTAAAATTTGCACTTTTGCGCAGTGGCAACGCTGTAGCAACTCAGCTGTTGGTACTCAATTGATTGCACTAATATCGATATGTTTGAGAAGGTTTTCAAGCTATGGTTTAGTTGTGAAATTTGTTGTGAAATTTTTGTGAGTGGTGCTTAACTATGTAACGGGTATGGCCTGTTGTCTCGAACATAAAGCAACACGTAACGCAATAATTAACTTTAGCACAACTACAACCATTCGTGACACGTAGTTAAAGCTAGCCAGGCAGCATTAAAATGGGTAAAAACTATTATCAGATTCTGGGTATAAGCCGAACGGCTAGTAATGAGGAAATCAAAAGCGCCTATAAGCGAATGGCGCTCAAATACCATCCAGACAAAAACGATCATCCCCAGGCTGTGGAACGTTTCCAGGAAGTGGCAGCGGCCTTCGAGATACTATCGGACAAGGAGAAGCGCGAAATCTATGACAACTATGGAGAAGAAGGCCTTAAGTACGGTAGCGAAGAACCCAATACGGAGCAGGCATCTGCAGATATGATGCCATTTATGGTTGCCGTTGGAGGAACCGTTCTATTTGCGTTTGTTGCCTTCAAGACTTTTCAGTTTTTCACCAAGAAAAAGAATACTGCTCGGGACGATGACTCATCTTCAGATTAATTGTTTTCGAATTTATACGCTTTAAGTGTGTTTAGTTAATAAATTGTTAAAACTATAAAACAAGAAAAGAAAAAAGATATCTTTTATTTTACATCAGGCATGTCCCACTTTTTTTGTTTTTTTCAATGACAGCTATAAGATGTAGCAGCCTGCTTTGGATAATAGTAAATACGTTGGCGTCAGTTTAGTTAAAATCTCAAAAGATTCGAACATAGGTTGAAAAACTGAAGAGTAAATAGCTAAGAAGCAAACGGACAGTCCGATGTCCGGGCTATCTTAATTTAGTTGATGAGGATCCTCCAATGGGAGCTCGTTTGCAAACTGGAGAATCAATCGTGCTAGGCGAAGCTATTACAAAAGCCATGGCTGTCTATGATAATGCAGAAGACAGACATCGTGTACAGTTTAGTACAATACATGATAAGTTTATACATACATATGTACATATTGTACTTTGCTGATCAAATTCTATAACTACGTCTTAAATGTACTTAATAGCTATTCTATGAATAGCAGTGCACTTTCAAACTTAAAATAAATAAAAATGCATATTGAGTATTTAAGTACATACATTTTTTTTTTTCTAATATTTAGATAATTTTTTTTTATTACAAAATGACTCTAATATTTTTGGGTGCTTTTTTTGTAGGAATACCATAAACTTTTGTAATTCCATTTTAGTAATAAAAAAATCGATACAATAATAACTATCGTGTGAACACTGTTTGGGCAACAGTCGATAGTTTGGTATTTGATAATTGTTTTTGTTTTACTAAAGATATTTAACATTCCTGTGTACTTTTGTTGTCGAAATTCCACGAGTATTTAACTATTCATTTATTTATTTATATCGTTACTAGCACACTGGTTGGGCAAGCATCGATAGTTTTGGTCATCGATGATCGATAGCATTTTCCACCACAACGCAAAGCAGCCATCTTCGAATATTGTACTTCACATTAAATATATGTGCATGTGTACGAACAAACTCGTTTAGTTGGTGCTACTATAATGACCAAGTACAACCCGTACGTGATACTGGGTATTACGAGAGATGCCACTAAAGATGAAATCACCGAATCTTACCAAGCACTCAAAGCGAAGTGCTCACATATCAGTGAGAACCAATTTATGCGTATTGATGCGGCCTATAATTTCCTATGTGACACGGAAGACGAAGTGCCTGAGCAGCAGACTCCCTTCGAGATACTGGGTATTGAAGAAAATGCCACTAAAGATGAAATCTTCGTAGCTTACCTAAACCGTACTGCGGAGTGTCAGCTCAACAGTGAGAACCAAATTGAGCAATGTGACGATGAAGTCGAAATGCCAGAGGAGGATTTACCTTCAGAATCTGAGCTCATACCTAGACGCCGGCTGCCAAGTTGGATGCAATCATACCATATGAAAACTTTCTTTTGTATTGGAGGTTCGCTGTTACTCGGCTTTGCAGCATATAAAGGAATTCAACTTGGCAAAGCTTTAAATAAGAAGGCATTACAAACTACCGGATTGCTAGGAGCAGACTATATGGTAACAAAAAGCGCACAGACAAACGGTTTGCAAGTATCTGCTGAGCAACTCGCTACCAAAGTGATGAAGTCAACTTTAATTTCATCTACAAAGAAATCATTGAACCCCGAAATGGTTTTAAACACCTGCAGATGGAATACGGGACCAACAGGATCATATATGCAGTGGAACGTTGGCAAGTTATCAACACCAGACGCTGACGGACAAACATGCAAAGCGATAGCTTCAGTCGTCAGCTCAGTTACAAGCAGTGACACTTTGAGGACTATAACACCATCTGATGCAGAAGATACAAGTCCATCGCTTAAGCTTTTTATCAAGGGCTGTCAGTGGACTGCAGATTCAGCAGGCACAGCTTGGCAGTGGACCATAGAGAAGTTATCTACCCAGAATGAAAACGGAGAATCTTCCATTGCTGCAACAGTTAGCTCGGTCTCAAGCTCCACACTTGGCGCCTGTTCCAAGGCCTTAAAGTGGACTGCAGGCTCAACGGTATCCGTTTGGGAGTGGATTGCTGAAAAGACGGCAACTGGGACAGAAGAGACTACTAGTAGTCTAGCTCCAGCTAATGTAGAGTCTTCAACTTCATCAGACTTTCTATTCATCAAAGTTTTTAAGTGGGCTGCAGGTTCAACGGCATCTGTTTGGCAGTGGACCATAGAGAAGGTATCTACCCAGAATGAAAACGGAGAATCATCCATTGCTGCAACAGTTAGCTCGGTGTCAAGCTCCACACTGGGCGCCTGTTCCAAGGCCTTAAAGTGGACTGCAGGCTCAACGGCATCCGTTTGGCAGTGGACTGCTAATAAATTGTCACCGCCAAAGCCGGATTCGTCGACAGCCAGTTCCGTGGTCAGCTCCTCGGTTGGTGGCATATCAAGAGCTTGGAAGTGGGCCACTGGATCCGGGACATCGGCAGATTCTACAACAACATCATCAGTTGTCGGCACAATTTCGAAATCTTCAATGGGTGCACTTTCGAAAGCATGGCAATGGACAACAGGCAAGGCTACAAAGCCAAGTGAAGTGGCAACATCGTCTACTTTAACCAAAATCTGGAAATGGGCAACAGGCCAAGGCTAAACAACGAATTTTGACTAAAACTTAAACTGTTCTACAATAATTTCTGCTTGATTTTTAGTTTTTACCATATATATTTGTATGTAGTTCAGTTCAGTTGAGTTGCTTAAATCTGTATTCATTTTAATCACGACATTTTGTCACAATAATAATTTTGATTAAATCGCTTTGAGTGGCTTTTTGTTTTTCTAAAGAAAATATATATATATACACGTACATATATGAATTATTAATTAGCATCAACAGCCGATGTAGTACATCTATATTACAAGAGCTAGAGTCACCGAATGGACATGCGATGTTACTGCAAGAGAATCAAATAGATTTTTTTTACATAACAAAATCGGTTGAAAATCACTGCTTATAATGCAATACCCTCGGAACTAAAATTTTTAGCTCACAAACTGTTTATTTTATTCATTATTAATCCACATTATAAATTATGGAAAGCACTGAATTTTTCGGTTTAATGAAAGGGGTATACAACGGTCGAGTGAGCTCGGTCTAGAAATGTAAAGTGGAGGATCAAGTGGCGATATTTGTAAGCTTATCGATTTGTTGGCTACTGATACAAATCTAAATTACATAATATTTAATAATTATTAACATAATCTACATACAAATACCGATTGCAATATTTTATGTGATATCGATAGAGTAGATTTTAAATCGGTTTAATACATGGACAATGAATCGATACACGCGATACTTACAGCATTATTTAATAAATATCGCAAACTGAGTATCCAATATTTCGATAATGTTCACCACACTATTACCATTCCTAGTTCTGGAAAATACATTTACTGATAAATTTTACCTAGAGCATATTTGTGGTTAAAGAGTTGAATTACTTGCAATATAAAACACTATGAAGAATTCCTTTGAAGATTACTACGCTGCTTTGGGAGTTAAGCAAAATGCTTCGGATGCTGAAATAAAAAAAGCTTATCGTAAGCTAATTTTAATTCATCACCCAGACAAAAACCCAAATCAAACTCGAGATCAACTAGATAAATGTAAAATGTTAATTAAGGCGTACAAAGTGTTACTGGACCCCAATCAGCGACGTTTATACGATCTAGTATACCAGCGCAGGACGGACAACAACAATGCAAGACAAGCACATTTCCGGACAAAGGATATTCCGAAGAAAACGTACGCAGAACACAAAGGACCACAGGATATGCCAAAGAAAACGTACTCAAGGCCAAGAGAACCAAAGGATATTCCGAGGAAAACGTACGCAAATCATAAAGGATCACATGATATTCCAAAGAAAACGTATTCAAAGCCAAGAGAACCAAAGGATATTCCGAGGAAAACGTACGCAAATTATAGAGGATCACATGATATTCCAAAGAAAACGTATTCAAAGCCAAGAGAATCCGAAGATACTCCAAATCGAACGTACACACAACCAAGAGAATCGGAGCATATTCCGAAGCGAGAGTACAGCAGCGTACCCACAGACCCAGAGTTCTATCTAAGAATCGTGTATGTCATTGGAGCAGGCTTTATTCTATGTTTCGTAGCATATAAAACAATTCAGATTGTTAGTGCTATAAGTACGTTAATAATGCAAGCTTTAGATTCGTTTGTTTCGCAATCACCTGCACCACAAGTGATCGAAATACCCGTACCCACTGTTCCTATTGTGCCCACTGTACCTATTGTGCCTACTGTTCCTATTGTGCCCACTGTTCCTATTGTGCCCACTGTACCAATTGTGCCTACTGTTCCTACTGCTCGCTTTGCACCTACTGTTCCTGTCGAGAAATCGGACATATCGCTATTTAGTGTTGCATTTAGTTGTTGTATAGGATGCGCACGGATTCTCTACCTACTTGCCGAAGTGACAATTAAATTAACTTTTAAAATTGTTCCACCGATGCTTAAAGGCAGCTTAATCTTGGCTCTCAATGTATTAAATGGCATATCCTACGTTTTGCGAATGTGTTCAAGAGCCATTTGCTAAACCTTAAGCACTTTTGTTTATACACAATTTAAATTAAGAATACGATTGCGTCTTTTTTTGTAGTTACGTATATTATTTTAAATAAAGTAATAAAGATTTAAGAGTGTTAAAGAAAACATCTGTAGTAGATTTAATAAGTTTAAATCCATATATGTGATAAGTAATAATAAATATAATATATACATAAATTTTAATTTCAAACACAATAACATTAAATGTAAAATTTTTAATTTTAAAATCAATTGAAACATGAAAATAGTGTGATTTCCAAGTTATTATAAGGTACTCTGCATTAAATTCAATCAAATAAAAACTAATCATTTTATACAGACATTTTAAACGAACTTTTTTAATAAAAATTTTAATAGACTGTTGTTTAAAATAAAAAATAAAATAATATTTAATCCATGTGCTGTGCTTTTGAAGGACTGAAAGTTTTAGTCTGCAACTGATCACTCATTTAATCCACACAAATTCAATTACTTTGCGAGCATCAAACGAACGAACGATCGATTAAAGAACCAAATGAACCACATCTATGCAATCGATAGTTCAATAGAACTTGTTTCGAACGCTCCATTAAATGTGTATTGTTCAACAAAATATATATAATTGGTGAATCCCAAGTTAGACGGACAGGAGTAAATTAAATTTACACATCACATAACTACACTATGAACAAACCGTTTGTAGATTACTATTTTGCTTTGGGTGTTGATCAAAAAGCATCAAATGATGATATTAAAAAAGCTTATCGTGCGCTGATAAGAATGCATCACCCCGACAGGAACCCAAAGCAAACTCCAATGCAACTTGATAAATGCAAAAAGATAATTAAAGCGTACGAAGTGCTTTCAGATTCAAAGAGTCGCATCGAGTACGATCGGGAATACCTACGTAGAAAGTTGGCAAAACAGTCGAGAAGCCAGCGGAACACCGGTAATCAGCAAAAAGCGAAGACTGGTTCAGAATCCGGGAATCAGGAAAAAACAAATCAGCATAGGAACACCTACAATGAGTCACCTGGCAACAGCAGCGGTCAGAAGGAAAACTCCAAGCCAAATGATCGGGGATTTAACAGCAGCAAATCCAATTCAAATTCTTCCAGCAACCAGGAGAGACCAGGTTCTAGTCGACGCCAAGAAGATCGAAATCAAGATCATAGTTATCACAAATCCTACCACAATGATTACGAAGAGAATCAACGCAGTTGGCAACGGACTAACGATGATCCGTATCAAAGTCGAAACTCTGAAGAGATTAGAGATTTATATGAAGTTCTGGGCTTAAGAAAGAATGCTACCAAAACAGATATTAAAAGAGCATATTTAAAATTAACCGAAGTGTTTAAGGCAGAGAGTACAAATCCAGAAATACGTAGACAATATGCAAGAATTGTCAAAGCCTACATAATACTATCCGATTCCGAATTGCGTGCTAGTTATGATAAGGGAAACAAGTCCGCCCAGTCCAATCGTAATCACCAATGTACAAGATCATCATCCTATGGAACATTTCGTCTTTTAGACGAAGAGCATTTTGATAATTCTGGATCGGATTGTCAGACATTTCTTAAGGGTTCCACACTATGTTGTTTAGGTTGCGGATGCGTTCTCTATGTAATATCCAAATGGACAATTAAATTACTTTGTATAATTGTGCCGCCGTTGTTCAAAGGTTTAGTTTTACTGCTTATTGGATTAGGCACAGCTTTAGGCTGGAGCTTAAAAATGATCTTTCGACTGATAACTGGCTGAAACATAATACACGAATATTTGTTTTTATACATACTACATATAAGTTTTATATTTGGGAAATTAAAGATTGTGTATGTATAATTCGTAGAGTTTTTATTTCAAGAGAAATTTCACAAATGTGTTTTGCTTAACATGCTACATGGGGAATGATTACAATGATTCAGTTACCAATCTTTTCAATATCATCCGCATTATCGGTATTCAAATACTTGATATCCTTTTGAAAGTGCTTCTCAATAGCACGGCAAACTGTCATACTCTTCTCACCATCGATCAGATTGATGGCAATGCCCGATTTACCAAAACGACCCGTACGTCCAATACGATGTAGATATGTCTCACAATCGGCATTGCCGCGCAGATCGACTGGCAGATCGAAATTGACAACAATTGTAACTTGCTCGATGTCAATGCCACGCGACATCACATTGGTGGTGATCAGAACCTTCTCCTGCCCGGATCTGAAACGATCTAAAACCGCCAATCTCTGCTCCACGGTCAAGTCACCAGAGAGCACTGCCACCGAATGTCCGTCGGCGGTCATTTTAGCTGCCAGCCAAGCAGCCGTTTTGCGTGTATGACAAAATATAATTGCTTGACCGATGCTAATGCAACCGTAAATATTTTGTATGGCATTGTATTTGCCTTCTTCGTTCTGGCAATTAACATAATATTGTTTTATGTTATCAAGAGATTCCTCCTCGCGCATCAACCGTATTATTGTCGGCTCCGAGACAATTAGGCGTGCAAAGTCCATAACCTCCTTATCGTATGTGGCCGAGAAGAATAGCATCTGACACTGCGAATTGAGCATCTTATGTATTCGGATGCATTGATCATGATGTCCCTGTGTTGCAATCATAACATCCGCTTCGTCCAGCACAAAAACTCGTATTTTTTTCATATCAAATAAACGCATTTTAAGACCCCAGTCCAGCATTTTTCCCGGAGTACCGATCAAAATGTGTTCCGTTATCTTTGAGTTACGATCAACTGCAAGCATATAAGCAAAGATTGTTAGTTACTACACATATATTTATATATATATTATTAAATATAATCTTTTTAAGAAGATTTTAGTACAATTTTAGTTTTTATGAAACCTTAAAAACACCTTGCAAAGCTTAGCAATTCGTATTATAGTGTATATAAATGTTACTTTATTTGATCATACCTTCTTCACCACGTACTGCAAACCGTAACTTGATATCGGGGCAAAATTGTCCCATGCGTGCAGCGACTTCGCCCGTTTGTATGGCCAGCTCGTATGTCGGCGATAAGCAGAGCACTTGGGGATGGTCTAAGGCGGTATTAACGCGACTTAGCATCGCTAAGACGAATGCTGCGGTTTTACCAGTTCCCGACTGACTTTGGGCAATCATATTTTGCGGTGGATCCGCCAGAAGAGTTGGCAACGCGGTCTCCTGAATTTTCGATGGTGTATTGAAGCCCATGGCATAAATGCCCTTTAGTAGTTCGGGCTTCAGATGTAAGGCCTCAAATGTTTTCACCGAATGCAGCGGTGAATTGGGGTTCTTTTGCTGAATATCCAAGGATAACTTTGCGTTGCTCAAACCTTTTCCCAATATTTTAATGAGAAGACTTGTTTCCGCTGGGTCTGCGACATCCGGTTCGTTGTCCTTGCTGGTAGTTGCCGGTCCCGCAGCCGGTACATCCGAACTGGAGTTTACATTTGAATTGGGCTTCTGATTCGCAGCTATTTTAACCCAGTCAGTCATTTTGTCGTTTTTAATGCCTTTTATGAAATGAAAGTTGAATTACACGAATGTGTATAGTAATGCCGAATGCAGCTGTTTATTCGCAGTCGATAAGATGGTGCGACACTAGTATATCGATAGTTGTGTTGAATATCGCACAATGTTGATAGTTTAGCGCATTTGCTTCATTTGCAACACAAAATTGTATAAAGCTTGCGAATATAAATTTTATTTTGAAATATTTTTTTATTTTGGTAAAAAAAATATCATAATAAATAAAAAAAAAACAGAAATTAATTTCAAACAATAAAATAATAAATCTATTCAAGAAATTACACCAATATAATTAATTTATTTAACAGATGATTTTATTTCACATATTGGTATTTTTTTAAAACATTAAATATATTTCCAGTGGTTACCGCAATGCCGACCATTGCCTTTGCAGTGTTGGTAATTGTGCAAAACGTATCGATAAAGACGTATCGGTCGTGCCGATAATCTTCAATGGACATTGTACAATGTTTTGGAAAAGTAAAGTGGTTGTGTCTTCAGCGCTCAAAATTTCTTACATTAAATTAATTTACAAGTAACAAGAAGCATACAACAAGTGGCATACAAGTATTCAATAATCACACGAATTGCGACTTGGGGCACAATTTGAATGTATGTAGACGTGTTACAGTTACAATTGGAATCGTATTTGTGTTGTACAGTGTACATGTGTGAGGATCTTCTGCTGGCGCGATAACTGATTATAAGATTACTGCGCAGTTAAACATACAGACATACATATATGTATGTAACGGATGATATACATATCCTTCAATTTGGATGACAAAGAATCACAGCAGCTAATCAGCAATGTCAGCGGCGGGAAATGTTGCTGAGCAAGCAGAGAATATGACGCTTTGGTTAAGCGAGAAGCTTTCGATAAATGCTGAGAGCAAAAGCAACCACAACAATAACAACAACATGAGCAATACAAACAAATATATTGCGCCAACAACAATGGGCTCTCCAAAAATGTGCCCCAGCAACAACAGCAACAGCAACAGCAACGGCAACGGCAGCCGCAGCAACAATCGTGTAAACAACAACAACACCAAAGAGTTTGATGAGCTTTGCAAAAAAGTGCAAGCTGGTCAAAAGATAATGATCATAATGCGCGGTGCTCCGGGTAGCGGTAAAACCACTTTAGCCAAATCTCTGTTACAACAAACCCAACTTGTTGAACAGTATGCAGTGCAGGATTTTATTTGCAGCAGCGATGATTATTTCTATACGCGACGGGGTTACCAGTTTAATCCGACGCTGCTGCCCGATGCCCATGAATGGAATAAGCAGCGAGTGAAACAGAAGGCCACCACTGGCTGGAGTCCCATCATTGTGGACAACACCAATATGATGATATGGGAAATGCAACCCTATGTTCAGCTAGCAGTACAGCATGGCTATGTGCTGGAACTGCTGGAGCCACAAACCAGCTGGTGCAGATCGGCCTCCAAACTGTCGCAAATGAATGTGCATCAGGTGCCCAAAGAGAACATTGAGCGCATGCTTGAACGCTACGAAAGAGCCAGTGTTGCCGTGCTGCTAAGGGTTGGTATTTTGGTTTATAAAATTATGTTTGCTTTGTCATGCTTTATTTAAATATGTTATGCACATACAATGTGTTTAATATGCTATAAAATTAAAATTTGTAATAGTAGGCCGAAACCAAAAACGAATACAGATTCGTATTAGATTTTATCCCAACTAAATATTTAGTGTGCTTATAAAATTTGTTCAAATGTTAAAGGCAACTGGATTTTTAAGAATACAATCCTCTTGGGAATTGGGTCTAGTTCATATACATACATATGTATGTACATATGTGATTGTAATTCATTTGAATTTCAGTGCCAAATCTAACTTTTCTCAGAAGTAACATTTTTGCCTGCTTTACTAAAATATAAAGGGGACTCACACAATTTATTTGCTTGCTCTTATCTTCTGCAGTATTAAAGAACTAAAGTTATACGATAGAAACGTATTTATTATCAGACTATGAACAATCGTCACCATAACTAACATTTATTTTACGTTAGAAATCAACAGTTTCTATTAAAACTAAATAGTTAAATTCACTTTTTGTGTAAATTAATTTAGAATAAACTTAAATTTAATATTTTATGTTTAAAGCTAAATATTAAATGAAAAGTTTCTTTGTGCCAATATTATTATTATTTTTAAAAATGAAGATTCAGGCTTAGTACTAATCTGTACTGCTGATCAGTGTTTGCAGAAAGCACAATAATAACTAAAAAAAAAAGCTAGCTCAAAGCGAATAACTGCTTAACTATTGAAGTTATTAACAAAACTTAAACACTGTCTATTTAATTATTATTTCAACTTTTTATAAATCGGCGAAAATAGATGCTAACTCACTTAAAAAATGTTTTGTGATCTTATGTATTTTATTATAAATAATTTGTTAAGTTCTTTTCAGAATTAAAGCTTCTTAAAATAGTATTTATTAAATTTAGCTTTGATAAAGAATAGACAAAATGGTTAATGCACAATATTCAAAATTTGTAGCCAGTTAATTTGAATATTAAAAGCTATAAACTCTTAAAAATTAATCCCTATATCGCATAGCTATTCTTTTACTGAAATTTGTTAACTCAGCTGTACAACTTTATTTTCATATATTTATGTATAAAATGTATCTTTAAATATAATATGATTTTATATTGCAGACTCTCAAGGAAACCAAATACACGGTTGCATTGCCACAGCTGCGTTCTCAGCCGCCACTGCAGCTGGCAGTGTTGCCAACACCAAAACAGCAATCGCTGCAGCCGAAAGACGTTAATAACACTGCCCCAGTGAATGATTCCGTGGAGCCGCCTGGGTTTAAACTCAATGCCAATGCCCAAAACTGGATACCATATGAGAAGAATGCACCCAACTACTGGGCACAATTGGATGAGCAGAAGATGCAAACACCCCATGTTGCTGGTGTTAGTGCTGCTAGTGGTAAAAATACGTTGGTAGATTTGCTGCGCGATGAGCAAACGTCTGCTGCAGCAGCAGCATCATCAACAATAGATGCCAGCAGTGAGCCATTGCAGCGGCATAGCGTAGATTGTCCCAACGAGGCGAATGGCTTTGCGGAGTTGCGTCAAATGTATTCCAATAAACAGCTGACGAGTCTCTGGGATTTGTATGTTAAGTGCAATGGAGATGTGCAGTGGGCAGTGGACATATTGGTGAAAGAGGATGACCTCAATGGTGATGCGGCAGTTGATGATGCTGTTGATGCGCTAATGCTGCAAACTGAGCAGTTTCAATGCTTTTGCAACAACAATAGCAGTAGCAGCAACAATCTGCTGCAAGCAACGGCAACAACATCCACATTCACATCCACATCCGCCTTATCGCCATCGATTGCTGGCAAATGCAATGCCAAACCACAACGACAGCCACGTTCCAGGCGCAACAATTTGAACAAGGATTTGCAGCTGCAAGTGGAGAACTGCTTTGTGCTGGGCGATGATCAGTACTCGGAGCATACGCGCAAAATACGCGATATACGAAATGGAATCCTGGATCAACCACCACTGCCGCCACCAATTGATACAACACCCGTGAATGCAGCCGATATTGAGGATGACGAAGATTCGGAAGATAATGCACTGATGGAAATGGAGCTAAACGAAGGTCTAATTGATCAATTGTGCAGCAATTTCCAAGAGGAGGGTGGTGAAATGCTGCTGCTCGAGCCACAAATATCGTCCATCAAAGTGTTTATGCCGCGACAGCTGGCCAAACAGCTGTACATGCTTGTGGTGGAAGCCAAACACCATCAAATGGAGGAACAGCGTCAGCAGACAATGCGTGATGATGAGCAATTTGCACGTCTGCTCAAGAATCCCAAATACGCGGAATACAGCGAGTCGCCGAGCAATGTTAATGAGCTGCTTGACATGGAGCTAACACTGAGCATTTACCACAGTGAACAGCAGGCGGCATCCCAGGCTATGCAACAGAAACCCAACGATATTGCCACCTACTTGACCAAAATGAAACTGTGCGAGAAATTCCCCGACATACCCGTGGAGACTGTGCACGAGATCTTTGCCGACACCGGCAACAACTATGTAAAGACCATTGAATTCCTAGGTAGCAATATGCAAAGCGAACTAACGGGTGCTCAACTCTACGAGGAGGCACTGCGCGAAAAGGAAAAGGTATGTTCTTCTATACACATATGTTAAATTAATATTTTGGTTAACTGAAATTGATTTGCCCACAGCTCACTGCCGAGGAAAAACAAGCAGAGCAACAGGAACAACAGCAGCAGCAATTGCAGCAGCAGCAGCAACTGCAACAACCAACTGCCAAGTCATGCAGCAGTCCACGTTCCATGGCCAATGCCAAAGCGCAGTCACCGCAGCTGCACGAGGAGGCAAAGAATGCTGCATTGCGAGACTTTGAAGAGACACGCAATCTGGCTGCCCATCACTCTCAGCTGAGAGCCGAGTGTTATCTGAAAGCCAAGCAGGCCATACAGCAGGGCAATGGAAGCGTTGCTCTCTACTACTCGGAAATTGCACAGCTGCACAAGAAGAAGAACGATGTGCTCAATCATCGGGCGGCCAATTGCATAATGGAGGTGCACAAGCATACGCAAAACAATCCAGATCTATTGGATCTTCACTATCTGCACACCATGGAAGCGGTTGGGTGTCTAGATTTGTTCCTAGATCGCCATATCACAGTGCTGCGCAACTGCACGCGCGTCTACAAACATTTGTTCATCATCACGGGCCGAGGATTGCATAGTGCCAATGGTGTGTCAACCATTAAGAAGCGGGTCAAGGCGCGACTCGCTGAAAGACGTTTGCGGTATGTTAATGTTAATAGCAATACTTTAGATTAAACTGATTTTAAACTACGCTTCTTCTTTTAGCTGGCAAGAAGTTAATCCCGGCTTGCTGCGTGTCAAAGTCTTCTCGGCCTCGCGTCACTCCAAAAACTTTTAGTCATTTGCCAAAAACACTGCTACAGGGTCTTTATAAGTACATATAGTATAATATATATAAGTAACAATACAGGTTCTACAAATGAATAATGTACATATATTTGACTTCATTTCAAATCCTATCGTTTATATTTTTCTGTACCAGTTCTGGCAAAATTCACAGTGTATTTGCATTCGTATTATTTTCTGTGTGTTCATCGAGATACATAAAAAACATTCCCCCGCACTTTGCTATTATCACTAAGCCTACATTACCTAGACTTCAAATAGTTTCTCTATAGTTTTAAGAATTGTTTGCCAGTTATGAATTGGCAGCATAGTGTCATACATTTTTTCTTTTTTTTTATTAATTAAGTTCAATTGGGTGCTCTGTTTTTATTTTCTTTTCTATCATTTTATATATACATATATTTTTTTTAGAACAAAATCAAAGTACTTCCCTTGATATTTGTAAAGCAATGTAAGTATATCGAATGTGTATGATATATACTTTAAATGAAGATATTTTAGAATACTTGTACGACTATTTGTAAGTCTGTAATTATATGCATAAGCCAAATATTATGATTAAAATAGCAGAGTAAGTAAAAAACACAACTGAAGTGTCTTTTAATTTAAAGTGATTCTGTTTATATAAAACTCAAAAAGTGTTTTATTGCTTTTTAGTTTATGAAAAGTTAACTCTTGTAGATAATGCAATTGTTAACAAATCTAAAACTAACGAAGATTTATTTATAAATTTTCCCTCTTCGGCGTATGCTTGGAATATCTGCCAATTTAATCTGAAAATTTCCATTCCTTGAACGAAATGGTGATCCCTTAGTAGCAAATCCAGCAGAAAACTTTTTTTTGCAGGTACTCAAATATACCTATGCTAAGCTATTACCTGGAAAATCGTTGGAAAATCCCCGTCATAAAAATAAAAACACACAGCACTTAATGTTTGTAACATGGAAAGACATGGAAAGATGTTTTTACCAATATTTTTTTAGGATTCAGTGTTTCGGTAACATAAAAATATAAACATATATGTATACAAAAATGATACTTTCTATTCGTTCGTAATTCGTTGAGATACACAATGTGTACATATATATATTTTAGATGTCTAAAAGGCTTAAGTCTACAAATAATCGAAGGCAGTCTAAGCGAACGTGTCTTTATATGGCTTTGGTGAGATGAGAGTTTTTTTTTGCAACTAGGTGAGTTCTTTTGGTTGCTCCTTGCACGGCGTTTGATTCTCCTTGTCGCCGGTGCATAGACGATTCATGGCCACCAATTCCATGAGATTAGCGCGACTTCTTTTGGGGGTATGACGTGAGGCGGAGTTAGAGTTTGAATCGGAGCCGGTGCTTTTGTTGAGCTTCTCGCGTGGCGGTGTATGCAGAAAGACGCCTTCAAATATGGTCTCCAAGCAGATGGCAGCGTTGGACTCATCTGAATTGTCGCTTTTGGGTGCACTAATCTGTGCATTGATCTCGTGCAGCGGCACAAACTCTGGATTGTTCTGGCGCTCCGGACTGCGCTGCTGCTGCTGCTGCGGCTGTGCCTCTTGTTTTGGTGTCTCAATGTCCGAGACATTTAGATCATCGATGGGCGATGGTGTGCGTCCGTGTGGCGAGTAGGCACGTATCTCAAAGGCGGGCAACTCATCATCATCATCGCCCAGTTCCAGTTCACGTTCAAAGGCCAATGATAAATCACTTTCGCTCTCCAGTGACGACAGTGAGCACTGCAGGCGAAAGGAGCTGTTTAGCTGCAGCTCAGTGGTACTGCACATTTTAATGCTACTACTACTATTTACCGCATCCGCATCCGAGTGCTTTGCGCTGTCCATGTTGTGCGTTCGACGTTCTGTACTTATATGCAATGCCGAGATATCGTCAAGCATTACAAATATGAGCAAAACGCGCTGACTCTCAATTTATTGGCCTGCCTGCCTGCTGCTCTCTGCTTGCCCTCTGTCGCTGCTGTGGGTCGCTGTTGTCGCGAAATTCGCGGAAATTTGCAAGTGCAGGTAGGAAAATGCATAAACGAGCACGTTTTATAAATATTGCCGCACCGGTCGGCTGGTAAACAAATTATAAATTTGTTGTATATCGAAAAGTTATCGATAAAGCGAAATGACAGGGTGACTCTATAGCGCCAACACAAATACTGCAAAATACTCCCTCAAATTGTGCAACACTAAATTGATTTGTATTGTAGCCGTTAGCTTTCAAAACTCTGTAATTTGTAACTATTTATTTGCGTGGTTTTATATAAAATAAACGAAAAAAATGTAAGTAACCGGCATTTACCCATACCACAACCAAACAAACGTTTTCATTATATTATGTTTCATAACTTTTATTCGAATCTGTCTTTTGGTTTTTTATTTGTTTAGTTTTGTTTGGTTTCGTTTTGCATTTGCTAATTAAACAATTTAATTAGTGAAATTATCGCACACCATTGAAATTCATAAATTGTTCAAGGGTTTTTCTTTCGTTTTCCAACTATATAAACATTAAGTTGTTGTTTTTAGCTTTTAATTTTTCTTTTTTACTATTATTAAATATAATTTTTAAGCTTTTAGCTGCGCTTTTCACACTCAACACAATTGTTGCTTTTTGTTTGTCATAAAAACAATTATTATATAATTAAATTATTTAACAAATATTTAAAGCGTATCTCAAAGTATACATACACACAATACATATACTTATAAATTTTAGTTTACCTAAATTTAAATACAATTATTTAAAGTAATGCCTATAAGAAAATATTTTTATATTGGAAGTTTTTCTCTTTTTTCTGTTGAGCGCGCACATTTATCTATATTTTATAATATAATTAATAATTATACGTATATATGTATATATTTATATTCATATAGTTTTATGCCTTGAAGTGTGCAACATTCGTGTGCCTAAACATTTAATTAAATTCTTTTAGTTTATAGCATATTATTACATTTAAATTTATATATATTTTGGTTTATTTTAATTTTTTTATTTTCATTTGTATGTTTTTTTTTTTTTTTTTTTTTGGGAGTAAGAGCAAGCGCACATAAAAGATGACCTTGTTGAACTGCCACGCCCCTACCGCCCCATGGCTTACGCTTTTTATGAGTACATTCATAGTATACATACTTCTAATTATATAACAGCTTACATTTAACCAAGTTCCCACAGGCAAGTCCTTTTAAATATGTAGCTCTCTGTGGGCTTCATGAATAACCAAAACTAAAAACCAAAATCTTTTGATAACTGAGGCTACTTTAGTATCCAAATGAATGCCCTAAAACGTTTGTAGTTTCGAAAAAACAAAAAAATAAATAAACAACATTCTGTTTTATATATGTGTACTATAGTTTATGTGTACTATATTCTATTTTTAATGAACGCACGAGATCTTTTTACAAATGAGTGAAACCATATCGGCTGATAACAACAAATAGTTAGTTTATCTTTGGGTATTTCAACTTAAAGTCACTTTTTTTTTATTTTCAAACCTCTCTTTGGCACAAACTCTGCGTAATGCTCTCCCTTTCGTTTCTATGCTGATGAACTCTTAAATCATCATATCACTTCATGCCCAAAAGTCTTTTAAATGCCCGTCTATAATCCAAATTGAATATCGTATAAATGACCGGATTTAGGCCTGAATTAATATAACCCAACCAGGTAATAAAGTTCTTAAACTTATTGGTCGGACAGCAGGTCTGGCAAAACGGCAAGATCACATACATCAGGAAAAACGGTAGCCAACAGATGACAAAGACACCCATTATAATGCCCAATGTACGGGCCGCTCTACGCTCCTTGGACAGCGAGATCTTCTGTTTCTCCTCGATGAACTGATTCACCGTGCTCGGCTTCTTCTGCAACGAGGTGGCAGCTGTCGCTCCCCCGGACGATGATTGTGGCGGTGTTAGCTTTAGCGATGTCTGCTCCTCCGCCTGTGTCACACAGACCTGAAATTGGAAAATTAATTTTTTTATGTTTAATTGTAGTAAGATAATTGTTGGTAAATGTGCTAAATGTGCATTTAGATCATTCGACAGTGTTTCTTCTTCTTGCAAATATAATTTTTAAAGACTTTTGAACATCTCTGCTTCTTAAAAATGCCATATCGCAAGTCTCCTGCTTTTAAATTTTAACTAAATTTGTAAAAAGAAAAGGAATCGGGACATTTTATTTATATATGTATATGATAAACTTGATCTGAGTTATTCAAAATCATCTATTTACTCCATTTAAATACCCTAACCAGTCCCTAACTTCCAGCTGCCTTCTTAAGCCAATTCCTACTACTAAGCTACAGAAGTAGACAAAATTTTGAGCTCCTAGCTAAGATCTACATAGATATTTATATAGTCGAACAGACGTACTTACTTATGACTAAATCAACTGATCATATACTAAATATTGAAATAAACTGCGTTTCAATTTTACTGATATCTTGTATAGTTTAGAAGTTATTTAGTTTTTGAAATTTCCTAAACCTCGGCACGAAATAAGCTGTGAGCCACTGTACATTATAGCTGCCCCAGTAGCAAAAGGTAAAAGATATATTGAGGAAAACACTAAAATCTCCTAAAATTTGTATAGTTAGCTATTTTACAAGCCGACCAAATATAGTATATTCTAAGTATAAAAAGAAAAAAAATTATGTATACTGATAAAATTTCAGAAAAATCGGATTACAATATCATATATCTATATATATATCAAGTAAATATCAGTTAAAAACTGTTGATGCATATGCATATATTCAAATACTATACTAGGAACTGCTAATGTTACTTAGAGAAGTAAAACCCACCTGTATGCAACCCTTGGGATCACTGCCGCTCTCAGTGCTGATTTCGGCATCTGATTTGGCGGCAGCATTGTTGCTGCTGCTGTTGCCCTGCGTCAGCAACTGTTGCTCCCCAGCATGCGGCTCACAGCCAGATGAGGAGGACTGGGATCTGCGACCCGAGCGTGCCTTGCCATGCTTAATCGAATCCTTGATCTTGGCACGACGCGACTTCTTCACAAGCACCACAACATGTTGCTGCTGCTGCTGTTGTTGTTGTTGCTGCTGCTGCTCCCCATTGTTGGTCTCTGGCTGGGCATGCGTCTCACTGCTAATGCTCTCCTGATCGTTCTGTATCATGGGTGTGGTAAAGTTGGCCCGATCGCGACCACAGCAGAGCCAGCTGGCACAGAGGCTGCTCAGGGCACGAGCCTTGGAGCTAGTGGAGCTGCCACCAGCTGGCACATTGCTGGCATTGATCGTCTCCAGTTCTGTGGACTTTAGAGCAATTGTGTTCATTTTGTTGGCCTTGGCACGTTCACGTAAACGTCGACGCGTGGCCACAAATATCTCAATGTACACAATGGTCATAATGATCAGCGGTATGAAGAAGGAACCCAGTGAGGAGTAGATGACATAGCCACGCTGGGAGGTCAGTTCACAGGGCGTGGCACTGGTGAATTCGTCGGGCCAATCATTCCAGCCAATCAACGGTGGACTGCTGATGATGAGCGATAGCAGCCATACACCAGAGATTAACAGCAGCACACGACCCACTGTGCGCTTCTGGGCATAGTTAATGGGATCCGTGATGGCCCAATAGCGATCCAAGGCAATGGCGCATAGATTGAGTATCGATGAGGTGCAGCAGAGTATATCGCAGGTGAGCCACAGTTTGCACAAATGTATGCCAAACTCCCATCTACCCAGTATCGAGTAGGCCACATTAAATGGTAGCACCAACAGGGCCACCGTTAAATCGGCCACCGCCAACGATACAATGAAAAAGTTCTGAACAATTCGCAGTGGTTTGTAGGTGAAAACGCTCAATATGACCAGTATGTTGCCAATTATGGTCAACACTATGATGATAGATAGCACCAGAGCCGTCAGCAGTGCCTCCCATTCTGGTACGGCCAGTTGCAGCCCTAGGAAACTGTCGTGCAACTCCTCTACGGCCAAAGCGCCACATTCCTCTGCTGTTGACTCAACAATTGTTGCTGTTGTCGTTGTCGTCGTCACAGTGGCTGCTGCTGTTGTTAGGCTGTCCACCAGTGTACCCGATAAATTGGCTGCCAGCGCTGCTGCTGCTGTTGTTGTTGTCGTTGCTGCTGCTGCTGCTACAGTTTCCACTGAGCTGTCACTGCGTCCGCTGCCTGTTGCTGCGGCTGCTGCTGCTGCTGCGGCTGCTGCTGCTGCTGCTGCTTGGGGCGTGTTGTTGACGGCAGCAGCTGCTGTCAACGCTGCTGCGGCCACCGTTGTGGTGACATTTATAAACAAGATTTGATCTGCCGATGGCATTTTGACATCCTGCTACCAGTTTTTTTTTCTTTGTTCCCGCTACACACACGTCACACGTCCTTCTTTATGCGCCACTGTATCATGGGTCGTTATGTCGCGCTTATTTTGACCTTATTTTTCGTATGCTTCGATATATGTGTGTGACTGTGGATGTGAGCTGCAACGAGTAAAGAAAATGAAAGTTAGTTTGGCTAAAAGATTTTTGAGAATTAAAAAAACGAAAAGAAATACATATTGAACAGTTGAGAAAGTCGATTTAAAATATATATTTCTTAAAAATTGTAGGGTAAAAAGAAATACATGCGCTACTAACAAAATTTTTAATATTTTGGCTATTAAACATTTCGAGCAATGCAAAAAAAATTGCTTTTATTCTTTATAAATTTCGCTACTATATATATATTTATTATTTAGTTTTTAAATAGTTTTTTTTATATACATAGTTTCAAAACTTTAATATCCTTATTCAGCTAAGTATTTAATTTATTTTTTACTATAGCATATGTATATAATTAATATAGCTTTAACTTTTATTTTAAATATGTTTAGATTAATTCTAAAAATAAATATACAGCTAAATATATTAAACAAAATATTTTTTCAATGAAATAAATCAAACACCAAAGGCTTAAAAAAGTTTTAAATCAAATCGATTGTTTTAAATTAGATTATATTAAATAAATACATTTAAATACTAATTATTAAAATAATTTATTATTATGAATTATGTTTATTATATTTAAATGTTCGCTAACAATTTATGTGTCGATTTTTAATATTATTTAAAGCCTAGAATAATTGTAGCATAACTTAAATTAAGTGATAAAATAAATATTTTAAGCCTGTGTTCCTCCCTGCTATTTTTCCGCTCCTTAACCAACAAAAAACCAAAGCAAAGCCTTTAAACCAAAGGCAAATAGTTAAACTTAATACTACTATATTTGTCTTATTTGATTTGTATCGATTGTGTTTTGTGCAAAAAGTTTTTGTGGGCTTGAAGAAACTCAAACTGAAGTTTTCCATCAAAGTCTATTTGGAATTGGCAATCAAAGGCATGTAAGATACAAATTATTTACAAGTTGTTGGTAAACATGCAAAATTCAAGGGATACACAAATAACAATACACAGTATCTACATATAACTATGATCTGGATAAGACATTTGAGAAAGTACCCAAGAAAAAAAAGCAACCGTAGCAAAACTGAGAAAAGGTCCAGGCACTCGACTCTCAACAATGGGGGGGATCAAAACATTCCCAGGATATTACAAGATGGCATTGCTGTCACAATGCCATTAACAATTTAAGTGACATTTTTCTGCATTAGCCGTTAAATAAAGGAAGCCAACTAATTACAGATGTCAAGTAAAGTAAAATGACAGCGGTAAAATAATACACAGAGACATTTATGCACAAGTTTATGTAGAGTATTAATAGTTAAGGTCTTCACTATGCGCAGCTGCTAACGGTTTTCGTCTCAAATGTTAGAGTTATCCTACTAATACTACTTAAAAACTATGACATATTAAATTATATATTCTTTAAATTTAAATTTGTATAGACTAAACTAGTCAAGAACTTTAAAGTCTTGCTAATGACAGCAAAATCCATGAAGCAACTTAAACATCTGTGCGATTACGTGCTTAACCAAGTATGAGTGTGCTTGTGTCTGTGTGTGTGTATGTTAGCCATATCACCCACAGCATTAAGGTCATTTCAGCAAAAGTTTTTTTTCACTGTGTACATATGAGTAGAGAGGCAGACTGTAAAGCAAAAAGGAAAACATTTACAAAAGAAAACTAAAGCCAACTATCTGAAGCTGTTCATTTGCAGACACACACAAACACTCACACACACACACACACTCGAGCTATATTTAATAGACTGCTGTTTTTTTTGGCTCAGTGTAAATATGTGCGAACTTTTTGAACTCTGAAGCTTTAACATTAAACTGCCTACTTAAGCTTTGGATTCAAAGGCTTCTAAATTGTTTCAATTATTTTTGCTAATCAGCAGACGGTCACCCTAATTTAAACATGCTTCTAGTCTAGAATTTGCTGTCAAATGCAGGCGATATAAAAGAGCAAAAGAGCATAGCAGGGCTTACTCGACTGTAATATACCTGGTGATTCGTTGCTTCAATTCACTATTTATTTAACATACAAATATTGAACTGCATATATAGCATATATAATTAATATAGTTTGAAATTTTATTTTAACCATGTTTAGGTTAATTCTAAAAATAAATATACAACTAAATATATATTAAAAATATTTTTTTTATTAAATAAATCAAACACCAAAGGCTTAAAATTGTTTTTAACCAAATCGATTCCTTCAAATAAAAAATTATAAATTAAATGCATTTAAATACCAATTAACATAATTTATTATTATTATGAATTATGTTTATTATATTTTAAATGTTCTCTAACAATTTATACGTCAATTTTTAATGTTATTTCAAATTTAGTATTAATTTAGAATTTATAAATTACTCTAGACTTTAGGTAAGCGACGCTTTTTAACAAACTTGATACACCCTCTTACTGGGTGTAAAAAGATAACTGCCAAACTTTTGCCATATTTGTAGCGTTGCAGCATAAAAAAAAAAATATGTTGCCTCCTCTGCAAAAAGCTATGGCCCCGCAGACAGAAATCAAACTGAGCTTCAGGTGCATTAGCAGCAAAATCTCTGCAGTCCCTCCCCTTCCCCTTCACCAACACCTGCCTCGAAAAAATAGCCATTTTTTTGTGTGTTGGCCTCAATGAAAATGTTTCTAGCAAAGTTTTCCATTTTTTTTTCGACAGGCACGCGCACAGTTTATGAGTGGGTTATTTTGATTAATGTTCTTACTGCGAATGCTGAATGTGGCAAGAAGCAACTGTAACTGTAGCTGTGACTGTAACCGTTTGGACTGAAATTGCAACTGCAGTTGGGCAGCAGGCAAGAAGCAGCCTAAGCGGATAAATGTGTCAAGCGATGAAAGATCCAAAAATACGGCTCAACAATTATGTGCAATTTATAGACTCGAAGCAAGATTATGTTTAGCTTGATTTTTTTTAGCTTTTTATTTACTCATGGATAGCAAAAACTATAGAATTGTGTGTGGTTTAAATGATAGTGAAATATATTCTATTTAATTTATAAAAATCAATTTACTTTCAGCTTTATATTAATCCCTGTTTTGTTAAATATTTTACACATATTTGTAATTAATTGAAAAGTGTGAGATATAATTTGTATGAAAATTATGTGTGCTATTAAAGCAAATAAATTTTATTTCAATTAAAAATAAATTGATTTGCAGCTTTAAATTGTTTTCTACAGAAACAAAATACTTTATTACTGTCTACGGCAGTCTACGTTAGTAGCGAAAGCCAGCGCCATCTATTGACAAGCAGCGGGAACTTAATTGCGCACCTAATATAATTTAAAAGATTTCGAAATTATTCGTATTTCTTTTCATGTATATACATATGTACATACATATATATATATTATATTTTATTATATATATTTTTTAATCAGCATAAATACACATTTCTTAGAGACTATACGAATCAGATTTAGCCCCGAAAATCTGCAAAAATCATAACCAATCTTATAAACTCATGTGTGTGGTAACATTTCCTATAAAGAACATGGTCTCTTATATTCGTCTTGAACTGCACTAAAGACTTTTTAGTTGTAATTTGGGTAGATGAAGAAATTGTTCTCAACACTGGTAATGAAAATGATATCAACCCAAAAATGTTGTAAGAAAAACAAGCAAAAGAAACCCCAAAATTCAGAGACAAAAAATTAAAAGAAAATAGACATTCAATGGCAATTAGCAGAAATTGTTAAGACACTTTGTGGTTGAATCTATTTATCTTTTATTTTATTTGCATAATGTTTATGCACGAGATGTGTGGCATATTTTAGTAGGCCACAAAGCAAAAAAAGAACACACAAATACAGGGCTTGTTGTTATTGTTGGGTTTCGTTTCAGTTATTTTTAGCCGAGGAAGTGACCTAAAAATATATAGGCACAATTTGTGGCTGTAGTATCTTATAGATACAGAAACCCCAACACACACACACACACACACACAGACAAACTTGTGCATATTTAATAGATGTAAAAATATATAATGTGGTGTCAGACACTAAGTAAGATTAAGAGCAAATTGACTATGTAATGAGTGCCATTAATTAATAATGCGCATTATTTGTTGGCAAATTTAGCAGCCAAATTTATGGTGTTGTTTATGTTAATAGCCAAATAATTATTAATATTGAATATTCGAATAACTAGTAGCGCTTTAAAGCTATGCTAGACGCTTGAATTCCCACTAATCTGGGATTCAAAATGGTTTTTCATTTTTCATTTTCCATTTTCAATTTTAACTGAAACTAGAATAGCTGCTTGTTCATATGGCATGCTGAAACTGAGTCCAATTCGATTGAACTTCAATTGACAACTGATAGCATTCCAATTCCAGAAACTCGTCCCCCTCACTCTTCCTCTCTTTCTCCCTTTGTCTGTGTCTCGGTGCTTTTAATCACCTAGCGCGGTTCTGCCATTGTAAGCTTGACACAAGCACAGCAGCCATTTTGAATTTTCCAGTTTTTCTAGCCTAAAAGCCTAAAAGGCAATGCAGGTCTAGAACAGTGAAATGAAATTGCGAAACGCTTGAACCATATCAACACATGGACATGCAATTCGCAATCCCGCAATTCCACAATTCCACAATTCTCCGTGCATGCGACTGGCGGACCATTGAGATATTCATTCTCAGCTCAGTTGGCCACAACCATTCACTTCACATCAGTTTGGGTTCAGGCTCATTGGATAGCCTATATAGTAGACACATTTGTTGGTCCCTGCAAAATTTTTAGGTTTTTATTACTCGGCTTTGCATAGCTTTCGTTACTATTTTGCATTTGGCAACAACGCGAATTTCATTTGACTTTCTCATTTTCATTCTCATTTCCATTGAAACGATTTTCGTATACTAAAAGCATATCGCAAACCTAGAAATCGATGCAGCATGGCTTTTCTAACACTGCAGCTTTGTAGTTTTTCGATTTTTATGTGGTGGGATTGTGTGAGTTTAAAGCATCCATAGTATATATCAGATAGACAGATAGATCAACGTTTCTACGAGTTGAGCACACAGCAAGCACCGGGCGCCTGTTGTGCCACACACAAATGCGGTGGGTTTAAAATTAAAAACAAATCAAAGATATCAAAATTCTAATTGTGAACTAATTTCGAACAGTGCCGCCACCCAAGCATTTGTGCATTGTGCAGTATGAAGTGGAGGAGTCCAGCAGTTTTACCAAGCAACTTGGCGACAAGTGGCTGCACAGCAAGGATGTGTGCAAGCAGGAGCAGTATGCCTATGGTCCCAATGGCAATGCACAGGTTGTTAGCACCCAACAGACATGCAAAACCGATTGTACTTCTGGTTATAGCTATCAGAAGTTGGACAAGTCCAAGTGCTGCGGTGAATGTGTGCAGACATCTTGTATATTTGAACAGAAACTCTATGATGTGAATGCGCAGTGGAGTTCGCCGGACAATTGTACCCATTATCTGTGTGTCAAATAAAAATAAATAATGTAATCATTTTTGTGCTCAGTTCTGTGGCGCTGGCGCTCAGCAGGTCGCTGCTGTCGTTTTTATTGCTTGCTGTTTGTTGTTGTTGGTGTAGATTCGTCGTTGTTGCTGTTGTTGTTCAGTAGTCGGCACAACCTACAGAGAACAGAGGACTGAACGCTGCTGCTGCGCTGCATTCACAACGTACAGCGTAAACGATCGAATGATTTCAGCAATGCTGCTTCGGCTCTTCTTAGTCAGAGTAAAACGAAAGAAAACTGCGAACTTCGTGCCTAATCTAGCTTCGATTTTCTGTTATGCCTCGGCCTTGATTCCCCAATCGGTGCAATTGGTCGCTTTGCTTAACGCCTGCACTCCAGCGCTCTCTTCCACTCTCCTACGCCTACACTTATACCAGTCTTATACCAGCGGCTTGTTTTGCAAGGCGGCCACACTTTAATTGAAACCATTCACGTGTGTGACTGCAAAAGGTTAAGCAGCATGTTTTTGGTTATGTCGCGATTATAATGAAAAAGTGTATTTGATGTGCTTAGTGTTTAATATTTGCGCAGACTAATTAAAAACGAGTGCAACATGTTTAATGTGTGTGCAAACTAATTAAAAATAAAGTGAAAAACACTGAAAAATGTTGTCAATGCTTGCAATGATTTTTTTTCGTAACTGTAAATGTAAATGTGGTTTGATCTTTTGCAGACAAATTTCAGCATGCTATGAAAACCAAAGAGAGTGCAAAGTGAGAGAGAGAGAGCAGCAGAAGAGAGCGTGTTATGAATGTAGGATTTGTACTTTTACTGCGTTGTACGGTACAATGTACATTTTATGCCTTGTAAAATGCCATTGCAAGCTACGCTCAGCAAGTTCAGCTCAATTTTAATTATAATTGCGCCGCAATTATAACAGCGCCTACAGTGTCGCCAATATTTGTACACTGGGACAAAAGTGTAGCATAATTTTGAGACAAAATAGGGAAATTTGATTTTTAAACTCAAATTGGTTCTCAAATTGGCATCTTTATATTGTTTAATAATTGTGATTAGTGAACATACTATTAGAGTATAGCAGATCTGTGAAAGCGTGCAGGAACTACAGATACTGGCAGCGCAAGTGCTCTCAAATTTCATAATTTTGCTGCATTGGCTCTTGTTATTCAATGTCAAGCGAGAGAAAGCCTCGGACTTCGTTTCTGCTCTGTTGCTTCGGATCCTCGGCCTTGATTCGCCAATCGGTGCAATGGGTCGCTTTGCTTATCGTTTGCACGCCAGCGCTCTATTTCTCTCTCCTACGCCTACACTTATACCATTCTTATACTATCGCTCTTAACGAGCGGCTAGTTTTGCAAGGCGGCCACACTGTAATTGAAACCATTCACGTGTGTGTCTGCAAAAGGTTAAGCCGCATTTTTTTTTTAGCTCTGTCGCGATTATAATAAAAAGTATATTTAATGTGCCTAGCGTTTTATATTTGTGCAGATTAATTAAAAACAAAGTGTGAAACATGTGTAGTGTTCAATATGTGTGCAAGTTAATTAAAGATAAAGTGAAACAAAGTGAAAAATGTTGTCAATTCTTGCAATGATTTTATTTTTCGTAACTGTAAATGTAAATGTGGCGTGATCTTTTCACGCATGTTCCTGCAGAAGGTTAAGCAGCTTGTTTTTGGTTACTGTGCATAGTGTTTAAAATGTGTGCAATATAATTAAAAACAAAGTAAAACAAAGTGAAAAATGTTGTCAATACCAGCAATGATTTTTTTTTCGTAACTGTAAATGTAAATGTGGCGTGATCTTTTGCGGACAAATTTCGACATGTTATGAAAATCAAAGAGAGTGCAAGATTAGAGAGAGCAGCAGACGAGAGCTTAAGTGTTAGTGTTTTTTTTTTCTCTTTTTTTTTTAGGTGTAAGTGCAAGTGTAAGTGATAATGCAAGTGTAAGTGCAAGTGTTGGTGTAAGTGCAAGTGTTAGTGTAAGTGCAAGTGTTGGTGTAAGTGCAAGTGTTGGTGTAAGTGCAAGATCAGGAAGAGCAGCAGAAGAGAGCTTTAATGTGTTTTTTTTTTCATTTTTTTTAAGTGTAAGTGTAAGTGTTGGTGCAAGTGTAAGTGTAAGTGCAAGTGTTGGTGTAAGTGCAAGTGTTGGTGTAAGTGCAAGATCAGGAAGAGCAGCAGAAGAGAGCTTTAATGTGTTTTTTTTTTCATTTTTTTTAAGTGTAAGTGTAAGTGTTGGTGCAAGTGTAAGTGTAAGTGCAAGTGTTGGTGTAAGTGCAAGTGTTGGTGTAAGTGCAAGTGTTGGTGTAAGTGCAAGATCAGGAAGAGCAGCAGAAGAGAGCTTTAATGTGTTTTTTTTTTCATTTTTTTTAAGTGTAAGTGTAAGTGTAAGTGCAAGTGTTGGTGTAAGTGCAAGTGTTGGTGTAAGTGCAAGTGTTGGTGTAAGTGCAAGATCAGGAAGAGCAGCAGAAGAGAGCTTTAATGTGTTTTTTTTTTTCATTTTTTTTAAGTGTAAGTGTAAGTGTTGGTGCAAGTGTAAGTGTAAGTGCAAGTGTAAGTGTTAGTGTTAGTGCAAGTGTTGGTGTAAGTGCAAGATCAGGAAGAGCAGCAAAAGAGAGCTTTAATGTGCTTTTTTTTCTTTTTTTTTAAGTGTAAGTGTAAGTGTTGGTGCAAGTGTAAGTGTTAGTGCAAGTGTTGGTGTAAGTGCAAGTGTTGGTGTAAGTGCAAGATCAGGAAGAGCAGCAAAAGAGAGCTTTAATGTGCTTTTTTTTCTTTTTTTTTAAGTGTAAGTGTAAGTGTTGGTGCAAGTGTAAGTGTTAGTGCAAGTGTTGGTGTAAGTGCAAGTGTTGGTGTAAGTGCAAGATCAGGAAGAGCAGCAAAAGAGAGCTTTAATGTGCTTTTTTTTCTTTTTTTTTAAGTGTAAGTGTTGGTGTTAGTGCAAGTGTTGGTGTAAGTGCAAGTGTTAGTGTTAGTGCAAGTGTTGGTGTAAGTGCAAGTGTTGGTGTAAGTGCAAGTGTTGGTGTAAGTGCAAGTTCAGGAAGAGCAGCAGAAGAGAGCTTTAATGTGCTTTTTTTTTCTTTTTTTTTAAGTGCAAGTGTTGGTGTAAGTGCAAGATCAGGAAGAGCAGTAAAAGAGAGCTTTAATGTGCTTTTTTTTCTTTTTTTTTTAAGTGTAAGTGTTAGTGCAAGTGTTGGTGTTTTTAACCATATTGGAAACATAATAAACCTAAAAAATTAAAATAAATCTTATTCTACACCACTGTGGCTAAATTTCAAACATTTCCAAGTAAAACTCTATGTTTGAGAGCTGTGTAATAAGCGTAAAATCAATGTACTATTCGACTGCTGACAGACGTGCCCTTTTCGATGCTGTCAATCATATATAGTAAGTATCTTGTGCATTTTCCATATGTCAGCAATTTGCATTTGCAGCCCTGGCCAGCGCTGACTGGCGTTAATGGTATGTTTTTAAAAAATTTATGCATTCTTGTGCACAATCGCAACGGTAACAGACAAGCAGTCTGTCAGTCGGGACAAGAAAATGTGAGAAAAGTGTGCAAAAGAGATGGATATAACTAGAGACGGACAGAGACAGAGAGAGGGAGACAGAGAGTAAGTGAGAGAGTTAGCTTGCCCTAGCAAAAGATGGAACGGACGTGCGTACCTGACACATTGACGAGGGCTACAAAACGAGGCATAAACATGAAAATCATCGGTAAGGCAAACCAGCCATGTAAACTGCCAACAAACGGAAATACACATGTGTGATATATCTACACACCCAAACACACACACACACCCACACAAAAACACACCCATACACAGAGATAACGCCAACAAATGTCAGTCAAAAATTGCACTCGAATGCACAATTTGTTCGTTTGAAATATAAATTTTCACATTGGTCTCAGCTTCTCTTAAACTTTGTTCAATACAACCAGCGGAATCTGTTGGTCAGATTGTGTAGACTTGTCCTTAAAGTCAGGCAAATAAACAGTTTAAATTTCCAGAAATTTCCAAACCTTTTTTTCAAACGTATTCTAAGAAGAAAACTTAAATTAAGCACATTTTTAACGTTAATAGTTAAGCAATTAAAAATTAAAACTAAAGCTCTTGTCACAGTCAACATTTCAAATTTCAATTTCTTATGAAACGGTTTTAGTTACTAAAATAGAAATAATTAAAAATTAATATTATATATTCTTTTTGTATGTTTTCTACTATTTTGATAAAATAAAATACTTCAAAGCTTGATCCTCTTCTCTTATACATTAAGCAAATTTTACTATCGATATCTTTAAGATTACAATTGCCTTATTTAATGCTTTATACTAAATATATTTCGCATATTTCTTCTCATTTTCTTGCTAGATTTTACAAAAGCTATTTTCGTTTCAAACTTTTTTTGCACAATTGCAATTTTGTATTGCCATTTTGTTCATCATCTAAAAAATTCTCTAATGGGAATTGCATATTTGAAGCCCACTGTACCATCTTCTACGCATTTCTTATCAATTTATTTTCTTGTTGTTGTTGCTGCTGCTGTTGCCGTCATAAGCAAATTTTCTCTGGCACATCATATAGTATATGTACATGTAGTCTTTCGGTCTCTCACTCTCTCTGTCCCTTACCAGTGTGTGCAACTTGGCGTATGCGCAATATACATAATTGCATATCCTGGCAGGGACAGAGTTTTCTTTATTCTTTGCATTTTTCTTTCATGTTGAACCGAACCAAACCAAACTATAAAGTGTAAATTGTTGTTGTCTTAGTTTCGAGCTTTATGTAATGCTGTTAAATTCTGTGGCTTGCATCAAATTGTGGCACTGATGCAACAAAAATGAGCTATTGGGTGGCTAATGTGGCGTATGCGTAATATGCTGACTTTTTCATTTCGCTCAATTAATTTAGTTGAACACCAAATACTTAATTAAAAAAAAGTTGAGCTCAAATCTTGTCTGTCTGCATGACATTTGCATATTGATGTGAGTGAAAAACAATTTTCCGACTGCCTGTGGCGCAGAAGTTCTGGCAGTGGTGAAAAGTGAAAGTTATTGCTTCAGTAAAATCAATTTTCTACTAGCTTATTAGTGATTGCGTGTGCATTTTTCACTTTCAGGAAATTTGCTTAAAGCCAAGCTGCCGTATGGTAAAGCTTAACAGTCGATATTGTCATTGGCACTCGACTTGGTCAACATGTGCAATTATATTTGTCGGTCTTTTGATTGTTTTGGCAATTGAAGTTTTTCTCGTAGCTAAACTAAAAACTGCCTCGAACACTATAGTTGATGTGTGTTCTTGTTTTTGTTTGTTTGTTTGTTTGACTTTGCATTGATTCAATTGGATTTGATTTGATTGATTTGTATTTTTTATTTTTGGTTTTTCTTTCTCCTGTTCTCAATCACAACTCTCGGCCATTTGGCACTTTGACTCTTTTGTTTCACCCACGCAAACAAAAAACGTTTGTGAAAACAAATCAGAGAAGGTCGTCACTGTTTGTGTGTGTGTACCTATCTCTCTCTCTTTCTATCTTTCTCTCTCTCTCTCTCTCTCTCTCTCACCAACACTCCTCTCGCTTTCATTTTTAGTGCATTTGTATTTGTGAAAAGTTTTTAAATTGCTCTGCAACTGTATTTGCGAATTGTTGGCTGAATGGTCATCGAAATTTCAATTGGTTTGCGGGAAATGTGTGAAAAGTTTTTTGCGTATTTCTATTTAGCAGCAAACTGAATAATAAATATAACCATTTTACTGCAGAGCAATCAGTTTATTTAACTTAAAATGGATCAACATTACTGTTGAACAATTAAAACCCAATATGATGAATGACTATGCAAATAAATTATTCATATAACCGCATGTATATTTGTAACAATCAAACTACATAGCAATTTATGTAATTCTTATGCATTTATTGAAGCGGACAGCAAAGTATTTTCGTTTATTTACCGAGTTCATTTAACGAACTTTTATTTTAAATTAAATGTTTAGCTTCAACTTGAACTAAAAGCTGATACAATCAAATTTATTTGTTGATTTTTAAATTGAACTTTTGCATTGCTTCTTACACTTTCTTAGCCAATTCTTTCTAACGCCTTTCATTTAAACTTGGCTTCAAGTAATTTATTGATCCAGTCGCAGTTCTTAGAGAACTTTAATTAACTTATAAAGTGCTACTCAATCAGCTCATTTGGATTGCGTTGTCCGCAGTCTAATTAAACATTTCCATATAGTTAAACCATGTACAATTTTCTTGGTCAGGGTCATGTTTTATTGGGCCAGAAAAGGAACCTTTAGAAAATGCACAAAGCATTGTTATGGCCAAAGTTGATGGCTGAAATTGATGTGCTGAATCAGAATGAGAGACTATGTAACTGACTGTTTTGTGTGTACGTGTTAAGAGTTTGATTGAAAGGGCATTGCTTTGGGTCTGGCAATAAAAACTACAGTTTGCTTGGCACGGTTCAGCGGCGAGAGTTAGTAATAGAACTTACTGGCAAATAGTTGGACAGTCTGGCGCCCGAGCAGAGAATCTTTAGAGCCCGGAGGACAATCATCAATAAAGGCACAATAAAATCAAGCTGTTTATGAAAGTAACTAAGATTGTGTGCTCAGTCGATTATATGTTTATGTTGATTGCAGCAAATCGAGCTAGTAAAAGCTAGTGAAATTAATGCTCAACTTAAATCTATCAACTACTTATTTTCCTTATTTTCAACACCCTTTATATATACAATTTCCGTTAGCAAACTTAATGCAAAACCAAATCAAATGCAGTTCGTGCTGCCAAGAGGCGTAAATTCATTTCAAATTCATTGCATTTCTCTTGCAGTCCTTTGGCTGATGTTGCTCATCAATATGGTAAAAGAGAGAGAGAGAGAGAGAGAGAGGAGATGCAAGAAAGAAAAGAAGACAGCAACATATTTGTCAGCACCACAATTCCCCAAAGCTTAAGTCGAACCGAAGATACTTTGCTACGTGCTGTCTTTGCTGGACTTTGTTGCTTTTGGCTAAAATTTACTTGTTTCCATTTGTTATATGCAATTTGGTGGCACAACACAGCACTCAGCACTCGGTAGACTGCGTAAACTATTAGAATTTGTTGCAAATAAGATAACTTTATCTAGGCTAGTAGAAAAATACTATATATGATTGGGGCTTAAATAAATTTATGTATTATACTAGATTCCAATTAAACATGTTAAGCAATTTGCTTATTAAGTGCTTTCCATGGATTATTGAACTTGGAATTAGTTTCGAGTAGTCACTGTCTCTCTATCTCTCCCTCTGTCTCTCTATAAAGTTTGTTTGGTTGACCTTCAGTTTGGTTTGATGGTCACACTACTAATATATATCTTTGTATCTGACAGCTGTCACAATTGATTGCTTTAACATATTAGTTTTAGTTATTGCATTTGGTCAACTGTCAATGCTATCTGACAATTGATAAAGTGCTAAAACTGAATCTCAAATTAGCATTTTGTCTTTTTGGCTAACTCAATCCGCCAACTGAAAATGTTATTACAAAATATGCATATTCCAGTAGACTATGTACGTTTAAAATAGTATAGTGGTCTTTTAGGTTTGTCTGGGAAATACGAGTGGAACAGACAGTGATGTGCTAGATACTGCTTTACAATGTGGCAAGTACAATGTCTCTCTTAGTCGACTAGCCTGCGTGTAGCCTAGTTGGTTCAACTAGCTTTGCTTTGCTGTATACTTTTGGCGAAAGTACTCTATATCCCGATCGATGTTAGCATTTATCTATACTGTATGGTATTTTTACAGCCACATTTTCTACTTTGCTGGCCATCATGGCATATAAATCATATTTGGCAGCCACTTGACGCGTGAGAAATGCGCAGTCAGAAACCGTCTACTCACCATTAGCACTTGGTCCAAAAGGGAAGAGCGGGGCGTTGAAGGGCTGCAGCGGGTTGTTTGAGTTTCGCTTTTGGTTTAGGTTTTAGTTTTAGTTAGTAAAGCAATATCAGCAAAACAGCTGCAGAGCACAGTACTCATACTATTTGCATATACGTATGTATGTCTATAGAATCCATAGCTGTTTGTTATGTTCTATTCTGCTGGCACACAAATCACTTCTACTGCGAGTACTTTTGTTATCTGTGAGATACTCACAATACCAAATAATTTGCATGTATCAAATGCAAATACCGAGAAAATTTATTATACAATCATTGTTGTTTATTATTGTGCTCAAACCAAAGAGTTCTTTGCATGTCAAATGCATTTTTTTAGTCGTTATTTGTATTATGTTTTATACGTATATGGTGTATCTGTAACTGTTTAGGGGTTGCCCTTTAGTTTCTTGGTATAGATTAGATTCTGATTTGACTGTGCAGCTGTTATACTGTCGCACTTGTCCGGACACGAGTACGTTTTGCAGCCACCGTGTGCCGAGCAGACTGTTAAGACAATCCATCCACATGGAAAAAACGAATACAATTCATTTTCAATTGAACAGCAAGTGAGCGTTAATTTGTGTGGGGCATGCGCGACTTCTAAATACGCTGGAGTTTATGTTTAAGATTTAGTTTTATTTTCTTATATATTGCTTTATATTTGAAAGCTTTTCTATAGTAGTTATTTCATTTTAAAAATAATTTTCCCTAAACCGATAATTAGCTATCTTGTAATTTGAGTTATTAACAATAAAGTGCACACAATTTTTAAACATTAAATATGATTTATAAAAATATTTGCACTGCTTGCACACACGGGTAAACAAAAGCAAGCAGTTTGTTGTACAACATCCGCTGATAGTTAAGCTAATAAATTTTGTGTGCATAAGTTTATTATCAGCTTTTTACCATATAGCTAAGCGTTAGACGCTCTTTTTTTTATATTTTATAGAAGTAAATTATGCACATTTAATTTCCAAAGCAAATAAAGCTGTTTGTATACCCATTCAGACTGTCTTCTATAGGGTATAGTTGAATTCCTCATTCCTAAATCAACTTCTAGTAGGTGTTGCAGAGTCCATTCATAGAAATGCTAAACGCGTGTTTCCCGAATAGTCATAAATACCTAACTATATATATACATACATCGATATATGTTTAAAAATATTTTCCGTGTGATTTTCACTTGCCTTTTCGTTTGTGGAAGCTGCAAAGGGGGGCAAATACTAGCTGATAGTACATCTGTGTGCCCCAAAAACAACTAACTGTATCTGTAAGTATATTTAGCGCAATGTTTCAGTTGTTTCAATGGACCGGCTGCTATTTTTTTTTTTTTGTTAAACGTAACAGCAGCAAAATTCAATTGAGAAAAAGCAACGAAAACAAAATCCATAAATAACTATAAACTTTGATTTTTAGCTATAAGTTGTCGACAGTGGGTTAGTGTGAGCAAAGTGTCGATAACTTTATGAACTGTGCTGATTGTATTCTGGAATTAGCGTGTTAGCAAGAGGGGCAGTAAGAGACAGTGGGAGAGGAAACAGAGATAAAGAGGGAAGTAGCTCTTCAAGCACTTTCATTCAATCATCAAGTTTCGGTGAGCAGCAAAATTTTTCCTGATATATTCCACAAATATTGACAATGTGCGTGCCAAATACAAAATAAATCATAGTCGTTTTCGCTTTTCTTCAGTATTTATTTACATGCCGGAAGAACACCAAAACGTAAGCGACAGCAACAACAATAGCAACAACAACAACAGCAACAATGAGAGCCGCAATTGCTGTGCGTGTCTTGCAACTGGCAACGAATAATGGCCAACAGCGATGAGCGTCATCGACAGCTCGTTTCTGGCATTTTTTTCAGGTTTTTTTTGTTTTCTTTTTTTTTTTTAGGGGTAGACTGCCTGTGTGGGTGTATTCGTGGGTATGCTGAGTTTTACTGCTCGAACATATTTAATATGGAAATTAAAATGAATTGAGTTTTATATTGTTTTGTTATGTTTTGTTTTTGCTTGGCAACTGTTTGAGCTTTGCTTCCTAATTCGACTACTGAATTTGTATTGTCGTCATGCATTGGCACTACCTTGTTGAGTGTGTTAGTTCAATTATGCCACTCATTGTTAATTAATTTTTCCTTAAATGAAGTAATTCATGACACCAGCTAATGGTATACTAATGTTCCTATAAGTAAGCTGTTTCAAATCGGACATATAATTGAATATTGTGTTTAATATAGAAATAATATTTTATTTGATGTGCATATGAATTGAAATTTGTATATTCGAAAGCTTAAGCCGTCTAGAAATGTGTTTTTAATTTTGATTCAAAGTTTAAAGTTATCCCATTAAAACTAGCACTCAAAAGAACATTAAGATATATAATTTATATATACTCTCTTGACATTTTCATTTCATCAAAGATTAAAAGTCTTTGACTCTTTGAAATTTAGCTTACTTGGGCTTCCAAATTCGCTCAGCATTTGCATTCATAACTCATATTCATGCTCGCAATTTGCTATGTGTGTGTGTGTTGCCACATGAGGCAAGCTTCAACGTTTACATGGCTTCATCAGCATAAATTCAACGAGTTGTGATATAAACTCTTTATATCATTCATTTGCCATGCACATACTTAAGAGATCCTACAAGTTAGCTTTTCGCTTTTCCAAGTCACAACTCGACTAATTTGGCTTCCTTGAGAATCAATGGTGCTTGAAGGTTGCCAAATTTTGAGTGGAAAATGAAATTCTACTGCCAAACACACACATATATAAACACAAACTCTCACACACGAATAAAGCAAATTAGTTACGCCTAATTTGCAACTCATTGTGTGCAACAATTGACTTGCTTATGATACAATTCAAATGCTAGCCAATTTTGAAGCCAAACATATATGTATCTAAAATATATGGAAACTGGAGCTTTCAGAGAGAGAGAGAGATAGAGAGAGAGAGAGTGCCAATTGATTTCCAGGGTGTACTTGATGTTTCAACGCAAACACAATGGGGCGTATACGCGATGAAATTAAATTAAAGCCACTAGGCGAATGCAAATCGAGAGGCAAATGAAAAGCGTAAATGTGAGCAACAATACAAAAGCCCTTTTTAGCCATTTTCCTGAAAGTTTGCAAGTCAAGAATTTATAACCTCAACGTATAGGAGACTAGTACTATACAGAACAATGAACTATAATTTATATGGCAGGAATTAATTTAACAAACGGCAACGAAACTTATCACCTGCTGCTACCAAAATGAAACGTGGCACAAACATAGTTACAGCATCAGCTCCGATTCTCCGGAGTAGCCTTGGGGCAGCATTCAGAGTGCCGTATAAGTTATATGCACCAGTATGTATACATACATACATACATATATTTTATAGCCACTGTCTGTCTGTTTGTCGGTCTGTCGGTCTGTCTGTGTAGCAAATGCAATTCTCTTCGGTGTAGTTGCAATATTTACCTTAAATATGCTACACTTTAACATTTTGCAAGAGCCGGAAAGGTTGTTAGACTACCAAACTCCCCCAAGGCTCCAACTATGTGTACGTTACTACTTACTACCATGATGTCTTCTATAATTTAATAAGGTTTCGTAAATGTATTGTCGGAAACAAGAAAACCACACACACACACATCTGAAGATACCTTATTGTTGCACATTTTGTAGTTTTCGACAGGCAAGTAGTAGGCTGGCCATATAATTTCATTATACCCTTGAAGTTGGGCATAATAGCTTGGTCGTTAAGTTTGTTATAGGCTGCTAAATGATGGCAACAAACTCATGTGATCGTTGCCTTAAGCAATTTGTCTTTAATTAAAATGTTATTTGTCCAATAAGTAATAATTGTTAAGCATGTAGTACTTGAGAATAAAGTGGGTTTCAGTTATGTGAATATTTCGATAATAATAAGCCTCCAATTTATATTAAAACTAGAAATTATTTAATACTTAATATAATGCTTAAGTATTTTTTATTTTTTTATAAGAACATTCAAAATTCGTTATGTTTAAGTTAGGAATATTATACGTTTCTGTTGTTTAAATTAAGCTTCAAATCGTTTCCCATTGTGTAGAGTATAAACTTAAATTTATGTAGTCATTGCTATATATTATCTGTGCGGTTAATGCAATACTTTTTGTGCCTTATAAATAACTTGGTAGAATTTTAGTGCTGAAATGTTTTGTCGGTCAGTTTTGTTGGTGTTTGACTTCCTGGTTGTTGGTTCATAAATTTCAATTTATCTTTAGCTCTTTGCCTTATTTATTTTCAGATGTTGACAAGTAACATTAACTTTGTGCCTTTGTCCCCCAAAAATGTCCTTAATGGAATGTGTGAATGGCTCAAGGAGAAAAAGGATATATAACACGGTGAGTTTAAAAGGCTTTCTTCTTTGTGTTTTTTTGTTTTTTTTTTTTTTCATTCTCTTGTTCCTTGATGTTGAAAGTAGTGCAGCATTTTATGACAGACCTTTTGCACTTTTATCGTGCAATATACTCAAGGCCAGACATGGGATTACTGCTTAAGGATGATTCCTTTAAGAGCTTCTTGGTAATAGTATACTACTACTACTACTACTACTACTACGTTGGCTGGCTGACGCCTCTTATGTGAGCTTTTGTTTTAATGAAGGACTGAAGTGAGAGTAATTGTCTACTACAGATCCTAAAGTGCATTGTTGAGTTTTTGACACTTTTGGGTCCTTTCAAAACTTTCAAGCTATGCAATAATTTGCAATGTAAACTTTAAGTTTCTTTCAAATTATTCAACAATTGAGAATAACAGTTAAAGTCATGAGTATTTAATTGAACTTAAGAGCATACCCTTTATCAATATTATTACACCTTTTTTTTCTGGGGCCAAAGGCTTTTGCATCTTTTGCAGCAGTTACAGCATTTTTCCATTCAAGAAGTTTTCATTTAAGTTAGTTCTCTCAGAGGTCAGTGGAAGCTGCTTTACATACACACCTGACAGCCGAAAAGGCTCCAAACAAGTGCAGCGAAAGTTTAGCACTAGACAAAATGCAATGCAAATAGGCAAGAAGAAGACTAAGTAAAAAAGTATTCGAACACAAGGTACCCTAAAATATTTGTTAAATTTCTTGAATGTTCTACAGAATCTTGGCTAAAATTTGATATATGCGTAAAGCAAATTTCTTATTATTTTTTAAAAATTATATGTATTCTAAAACAGGTATTAAGTAGGAAACAGGAAGCAGATAGCAGTCTAAACTCTACTCAGAAATTAAGAGTATGCACGAACCTGTATATTAGTGTAGCCCTACCTTTTTGGGTCCCAAAGTAATTATGCCTTTGCTTCTTTATGACTACAGGGTATTAAAAAGAGAACTTGCCAGGTGAAAAAAAGTTGTACTCATTAGCATGCGTCTGCTTGGGGAATGTCTGTTCATACTTCTCTGCTGTTTTCTGCTCTCTTCTCTCTACACTTTTCTCGTCTCCACTCCTTGTGGCTGGTGCATGTGCTGCTTATGCGTGAGTAAATTTCAACAGCAGACGACTGACTGTTGTGCCGGAGACAGTGTCCCCGTTTCTGATCTTGTGGGCGTTGGCTTAAACTGAAACCGAGCCAAAAAAGCGAAAACACGAATGGCAAAACGAAAATGCAAAAGTTTTTCTAAGCCACTCAGACCTTCGTAGATGTCGTTTGTGGTTTGCTGTCCGCATCACTGAAAGCGAAAACTGATGGTTAAAACCAACACCCAAACCCCAAACTCAAACTCAAACTCAAACTCATACCGAACTCAGTTCCACCCAAAAGCAAATCCAATTCCCAAGTCCTAAGGCTCCTCCCCCCCCGCAAACCGCACTTGCCAGTCGAGTTGTGTTGAGTGCAATTCACATGCATAGTTTTTCGAGTGCAATTAAGTGAAATTCGTATTAGTTGTGTGAGGTTCTTGCAAGGATGTATGTGAGGACATGCGAGCTTGTGAAGAACATGTGCCAAGCAGCGAAAAGTATTAGCTAAAGGATGACACAAGTTGAGTGTGCCACCAAAACCAAACTTGGACACGTTGCATTCATGTTCTTCATCCTGTACTGAACTGCTATCGGGGCAAGTATGGGATTGGGTAAGCAGAAGTACATATACCAGTTCGTTCACTGCAAAGTTGTAGTTTGCTCCTTTGATAATGTGGCTAACATGTAACACGCGTACGCATACAAAGCATGTCATTAAAAGTTGTGCCCCCATTTGCCACCTTATCCAAACCAAACACCCCACTGCAATTTAAGCAAACTGTGAACAACTAATGCTTAAGCAATTTCTTTTCAGTTAGCTGTAAGCAGCTGCCATAAAATGGCAAATGATTTTGGACAAGTCAGACGTCATTTGGCTGCTGATAACCATATGCACACTGTCTGAGTGTTTTAATTTGAAAATAATTAAAGGAAAATAGTTCTTTTATCGCTTAATTGTTAAATAAGTGAATTTTTATGTTATTTGATTAAAAAAAACAGGAGTTGACCAAAAACAAGTCAATAAAAAGGCAGTTTGTGCTCATAAATTGGACATTTTTACAGAATACTTATGAAATAGTGGGAAATTAAACGAAGCGAAAGTACTGCACTGTAGTTAGTAAACAACTAAAAGCTGTTTGCTACAGAAAATAGATTAGAGGACAAAATTTAAATTTAAAATATTTAATGTAAACTTAAAAATTGCATTATCAAACAATTAATGTCTTAAAAACACATAATTTTACTCTGAGGAATTCAATTAAATGACCAACAGTTTCTCTTAAACAGAACATAAAGCAACAAAAGTTTGCAATTGATCTTATTTAGCTTAAATCATTGAACAAAGAGAGTTAAATTTCAAAATTTACGTTCATAATAAAAATAAAATACATACATAAAGTGAATGTTTATTATCTTGGGAAATTTGGACTGAAAATTTGGTCAAGGATCAGCTTAATAAAATATTGAACATGCACTAGTTGGAGACACATTCTGCCGTTGACCCTTGTCATTAAATTTAAGGCTTTTGTAGCTGACAAGCTTGTTAGGAACTTCAGTTTACCCCTAAAGATTGGTTTTCAATATGTCATTTGCCATGTCGAAAAGTTGCCATCATTTTGTTGGCCCAAGTCGTTGTGGCCCTGTGCGAAAACCCACAATATATATTTGCTTTAAAGTAAACAGACATACAGACACAGACAAAAGGAATACACAACAGAAACTGGGCCAACGCATAAAAAAAGAGTGAGAGAGAGAGAGAGAGAGAGGACGAGAGAGACAACAAGCCAAGACAAAATTACACGAAATTATGTTTGCCCAACTGGGTTTGGTCCGTGTGTCCATCGTGTGTCCATCCTGTGTGTTCATCGTGTGTCCAACGCGTACAGCAGAACAGAAAAGAGATCCAAACTCAACCGGTCGCTGGTGGTGTATCCAATTCCATTAAAATCAATTTGTCTATTTATTTAACCGATAATCTGCTGAAGCGTTTGCTTGCTTGTAAAATTTTCGCACCGCAAATGCTCCCCTGGGTGGGGGGGTGAAGAGAATTGTGCATGACATGGCAGATATATAGTATGTTATATTGTATACGTATGTAGGTGGTTGGTTACACACCTCGAAAACCTCTAATTTGTCAACATCAGGCAGGCAGCAAGCCGGGCGGCAGGCAGACGTGTGGCAAAACAGGTGAAATGTTTTAATTTGACCAACATCTCGGCTGCCATCTACCACCGCAATCTTCCATCTCACTCACAACAATTCTCCATTTATTATGGCCTTTGCGTTTGCTGCTTTTTGTCCTGGGTTCATCCTGTATCCTGTCACTGCTGTCAATATTTACGTCAGTCAGTCAGCAGCAACAGCAACAGCAACAACAGCAAAGGCAGAGCATTTTGTCTGATAGACAGACAGTTGGATAGATGAGCATGTTATATGTACATATATGTCTATGTAACATGTCTAGGTAACTCTCCAGGTGCCTGTTTTTTTACGACACTATTAACATCATTGCATGTGTGATTTATGGTCGCAGGGCAATAGGCCATACTGCTCTTGTCCTTTGGGCCATTTGTGTGTCTCGGTTGCACTTGATCTGCGCTGCTTGTACTATGTGTTCTTTACCTACTGGTATTTTTATGGTCAGCCATAAAAATCGGCAAAAGTCTTGCCAATGTTGGCTACCAAAAAGCGCTTATAACAGTCGTTAACCAAAAGCCGAACCGAAAACAAAGAAAACAACAGAGCAAAAAACAAAAAAAAAAATAAAAACAGAGCAAAGCAAAACCAACAACATCTGCTTTTGTTGATTTTGACATATGAGAATGTTACTGTTTTGTGTCCTTAATTGTACCAGGCACATCAGCACTTCCGTTATGATATCCATGGCTTCCTTTGGCATACATTTCAGGTCAAGAGGTCGTTTGGTTTTGCCATTTTGTTTGAACTAACCGATTTTGATCTGTAAGACTAAGCTTACATTTGTATTATAGCAAACAGCTTGCTTCACTTGTCACACAAGTATTGTGACATTTATATAACAAATAGCTTATTGTGAATAGGTTGCGTTTTTATACAGCTTAGCTTTTAAGCGTAATCCTGCTTGCATACACTGAGCTGTTTGTATAGAAAGTAAACGTGTCATAGCAGTCAGCTTTGAAGTTTGAAGCATGGAAGAGTTCTTTAGCTGATAGAGGGTAAGATCTACTTGACATGATACATTTTACAAACGTTACGATCACTTTATCAAATTACAGAGTATTTAAATGTCGATCTATTGCATATTCGAAATTCATTTTCTTTGTTTAATGGTCTAAATGCGTTTGCTCAGTCAGCAGAGCGTTGTGCTTGTTGTTTAGCCGCTCTTACAGAAATTCCCACTCTGCGGCACATCAATCAACTGCCGCCATGGCACTTAACAACCCGAAGTAGGGGGTGGGGGGCAGGGTATTACTGGGCAGCATCTGGACAACGCAGCTGTTGGCGCAGCCTTCTGCTTCGGTGCTTCAGTTCTTTAGTTGTTCAGTGTGCTGCTGCTGAGTTGACAGTTTTTTTTCTGGTCTATGCTGGCCTAGGACGCGGTCACTTGAAGCGCAAATAATTGAAATTAATAAATTGAGTTTAATTGAAAAGCGTTGGACAAGTTTCGCACTTAAAGGCAGCCAGGCTGGCCAAGAGTCTCAAGAGTCAATGAGTCGTACTCTTAACTTTGCTTTAACTTCAGCAGCAACCTTCTACCCGATTGGTAGTGAGTGAAATGGGGTTTGTGGGCCGCCAGACAGTCTGCATTTTGCTGCCTTTCAATTTCAATTTCCGTTGCACTTTGCATAAATCTTTTATCGTTTGAAAGATGGTAACAACTTGGCTAGCATTCTGCCATTTGCGTTGCATAGTTTTTTGTTTGGGTGCCATGGCAAAGAACGTTTCGTCTCAATGTTCTGCGAAAGCTAATCGTCAGCTGTGTGCCATTCAGTGAGCATGAAAACTATTTGCAGCTGCAGGTTGACTTGATATATATGCTGTATTTTCAACAGCAGACTTTATCGAGTGCATTTGCAGTTGCCAGTTGCCAGTTAACAGTTCCCAGTTTCTTTTCATTACTTTTGCTAGAAAATTATGCGTCTAAAGAACTGCAAACAGCAAACAGCAGCAGCTACAGCAGCAACGGCATCAGCAGCAGAAGAAAACTTAACGGCTAAACGAATTGTTGGGCTCCAACTTGGCCAACATGACGTATATGTAGTTTGCTTTGCTTCGAAAAACTTGTTGTGCCAAAAATTGTTCTGCTAAATTTAATTTATGCACTTGCCAACTCAAAAATAGCAAACAACTTTAGCAGCAACAGCACTCGAGTGTAAACCGCAAGCTCTACAACATGGCGTATGAGTAATCCCAGTTTGTCTGTGTGTGTGTGTGTTTAGGGGACTCTCTGTGTATTTGGCATTTATGAAAAGTTACTTTTGGGCTGATTGGATCATTGCTTAAGTCAGTTCAGTTAAAGTACTTTTGCCAACAGCTTGTGTTGATATTCATCTTAATATTTTATTTCGCTTCTAATGATGATAAATCCATTTCAAGAGTTGTGAAATAAGACTCTTAAGCACAACAATTAAGGGCAATCTATCAATCAGAGCATTCAAAATCATTTATCAAACTGACAGAAGTGAATTAAAAGCAAGTTATAATGTTTAAGGGGTCGACTTAAAAGTAAGGCTAAGTAATCCAAAAATATCGGAATAATATTTCCAAGTATTTGGTTAAAAACGTGGTAATTTAGTGCACTTTTATATCAATTTCATTCAAATACTGCACTTGGTTCCCTAAGTTACTTATAAATATGCAATATGTGAGGTTATGTAAGCTCAATTTGAGGTTAGCTCATATATATTCCCCTTGGCATATGTGGAAAAAGCATCCATTAACTCGCACTTTTCAGCTGTCGCTCAATGATTTCGCCATCAAGCGATTTTCAAGAGTTTTAACATTATTTTGGACCACTTGACAGCTCATAAGCTCCACGCTGATACTCATAAGAACGATGATGATGTCGGAGGTGGAGGTGGAAGTGGAGAGAGACGTCTACGTCATACAAAATATAATACAACATTATCAACCTCGGAGCAGGATGTTCAGTTACGTCAGGCTGTCAACAGCTTGATGGCTTAATTATAACATTTTGTAAAAGCTTTTTCTTATTCGTTATTAATCGTTTAATGAGTTGCAAAGAGAGTGAGAAAATTAAACGGAGTTGTGTTTTTTAAAACGCTTATATTAGATCGTTATCTTTGGCTAGGCTTAGAATCTGGCTAGTAATCCCATTTGAAGGCCCTTTTGATTAATTGACATGTCTGAGAGACAAGTGATTTATTGGTTCGCTTCACCTGTCGTCAGCTTCTTTTAAAGAAATTTGCTGTCTTCTGTGTACCTGAAAAATCGTATATAGACACAATTGATTGCGCTCAACTTTAGCATGATGGCGTTAAATTATGAAACGTTTCTGTGTGTGTGTGTCATAGGCTTACCGAACAAGTTAGCCAAAGTGTTTGCTGCAAATTTCGTAGACGGATAAAGTTTTCATGGAGACCTCGAAACTTTTTTGCTTTTCTACAAATTCAAAATTGGCATTCGCAGCTGAGCTGTTATTTTTAGATAAGACCCAGACATTCTTTATGCTCACACTTTTGGAGAAGAAAACCTTTAAGAAAATATGTTAGTATGTGGCATTGAAATCATTAGCTCATAACTCGTTTCGTTTCTTTATGAAACTTTGTGAAAAGTTTCAAGTGTTTGCCAGTGTTGTGTGCCAGTACATCATTCTGACTAACCTTTTAGATAGATAGCTATCTTTTCGAAATAGAATTAGTTGTAAGTTGTTGTTAATTTCCATGCTTTTGTACAAAACTTGAAACTGTTGAGAAAACATTTCAGCTTTCAGCTAATTACTATGCAAACAGATAACGTACAACTGTCCTCAAAGGCAAAGGTTTCCTTTACTGCTATGTATTCAAAGGGTCAGAGAGAACGAAGTAGCTCTTGAAAGACTCTTAAATAGTCGCAGAGCGTTTGTTTGCCCAGCAATTACACAAAGCACTTCCTGCCTCTTGACTATACTTTCTCTGTCGCTGACTTAATTTAGATACTTTCTATTTTGCTGTTGCTTCTCTTTTTAAAGGAAGCATTTATGCATAAAATGAAAATTTGCAAGAGTCGGCCAAGTCTATCGACTATTTCGCCACTACAAGACTGTGTTTGGTTTACGCAATTAACTTTGGAGGCAAAGTATTGTGTTGCATACTTTACGGCGTCGGTGTTCGCCGTTGACGTCGATGTCGGCGTCGACGTCAGTAAACCGTTGACATCAAATATGCGCGCTATTTGGCAGTTGCTTGAACAGCAATCGCATTCACAGTGTTGGAAAATGATGCGCAGAGTGTGCGAGAGTGTGGAGAAGGTAGACACGCATGACTGCACTTTGACAGACAGCGCTGTTTTCGGCAGATAGAGAGACAGAGAGAGAGAGAGAGACAGAGGGGGAGACTGGATGAGAGTTGGAGTGAGTCAATTTTTGGTTTGTGACTTTTGCCTTTTGCCTTTCCATGTGTGTCGCATAAAAATGAAGATTTTAACTTTGCGTATATGATGTCACTTTACTCAAAAAAAAAAGATACGAGTATAGTAGCTACAGGCGAGCTGCTCGACTGTTAACAGCCCAGTCAGCAAAAAACTTAAAATGCTTCGAACTCTTGTGTTGTGTTGCTTAGCTAATCATAATGAAATTTGTAGCATATGTTCTTTTATAAATAACAATATAATGTTCAAATTATAAAAGTTTTATGTTAAAAAATGCAAATTTTATAAGTTTTTTTTTTAAAAATTTGTGATTTATTTTAGCAGCTCGCATAAAATTTTGTACCAAATCGATAAAGATGAAATTTTCTTTGAACTATATTTGTTTAAACTATTTCTATTAAATAGTACTGAATTTAGCACTAAAAGTTAGCCTACACTTCCCTCTGCCATACTAGGCTAAAAGAGCACGAATATAATATGAAATGTATGCATATTCGTGTAAGTGTATATAAATGCGACATAAAAAATTTCGTATTTTTTGCTGTAGGGCGGGAATGACTCTGTTAAAATGAGGCTGCAATCAAAGTGAGTAGTGAGCCACTGGGGAGAGTTTTATCACTGTCATTGGCAGCATTACGCAGGACGTACCTCCAAAAGCAGCACATATCGACATGCTGGAAATTCTGCAAATGTGCGTGACATTTTGCAAACGTTTGATTTTAATTTTGTCAAGTTTACTAAAGCGTTGAGACATTAGACTTAAGTGTGCGAAAATGCAGATTGATGTAAATGGAGTGCTTCCCCGTTTGAGTAGCGTGTTGAGTGCAATTGCTCTTTGATTTCAGTTATTACATTAAGCGCAGAAAATTTAAGCTGTCATCTCTTAAAAGTACTTTAAGTGCGAGTTTAATTCTGTTAAACTTGTATTTCTTTTGTTTTCTTAAGTCACATAATTTATGGGCTGCCAGCTACTTTTGGTTGTGGTTTTGGCCCACTTAAGCGTTGATTGCCGTTTAAATCTTTGTCGCATTCTACGCGCATCCTTTTCACGCCCCATCGCTTGAACCAACCAAACCGAACTGAACCGAACAGTGGGCGTGGCTCAGCCCTTTTTAACGGGCCACGATAATCAGCGCATTTATATGCAACATCAAGCACACGAAGTGGCAGCCATGGGCAATGAGAGGGAGCAACATTAAAAATGAACATAAATTAAATCATAAATTGCAACAATTTCCGTTAAAAACAAGCAGCGAGAAAAATGCAAGGAAATCGAAAGGGAAATTGTTTTTCAATAGCTTGCAAATAATTTTTGTTCTGTGGCAGACACAGTACTACAGTCGGAACGGTCGGGCAAGTCAAAACAGACGGTAGAGACGACAAAAACCTAATTAAAACTCTGCAAAACTTTTTACATAGACAATCTGGTCTACAATATGCAAGGTATCCCTAGGTGTTTATTGTTTTTTGGCCTTTTGTTTTATGATTAAAAATTCGTTTTTGGTAGATTTTAAAATTTATTAAAAATTTCGAGCAAATGCCCTGAAAGTGTTAAGCTAATTAATACTGTATTAGAAATCTAAAAATTAAAATCAATATTTTTAACACGTTCTATTAGATAAAGAAAAAGTTCTGGAATAACTTAAATCATTTAGTAACAAGTATAAAATAACTTACTAACTTTCCCAATTTCTTAAGTCAGTAAATTCCTCTATACTCTCTTCAAATAACTCAATCTTCTAATGAATTATCACTTTCGTGCAGTGCATGCTCTGAGCACACAGATCATCGATTTATAGCCACTTTCAGCTCGTGTCATAATGCTTTGGGGTGCTTGTGTTCTTGGCTTATAGATAGACATCATGTTGTTGGCCAACAGTTTGACTGCCCCTTGGCCGCATTAAACTACAATACATACATATATAAGCCATCAAGGTGTCACTCGTTTTGCATGTTGGCAACGTCAACGTTATAAAAAATGGTGGTAAACATAAATCCCCACCGCCAGAGGGGCAGCACTTCTCCTCCATATGCGGACATGGTGTTGTATCCTTTTGTCCTGTTTGTGCTGTTCTTTTCACTTGAGTGTTTGTGTTGTTTTTAACTGACACATGGCACAACGGAACCAGCAGTGGGAGCAGAAGAGGTAACTGTGCGGAAGATGACAGTAAACAGAAAGCGGAGCACAGAGAAATCCTTACAGAGACATGAGCTATGATAGTTATAACTATGGACCTTATAATATGAGTGTTACACCGTTTTCCATTAGATGTTGTTACACCCGTTATTAGCAGAGTAGGGGTATATCGTAAGCGTTGCAATATATGTCGCAGGGAATAGAATTTATTTACAAACCATCTTGATATGGCAAAGGATCCCTTGGATTTGTACTAATCAAGTTATTTAATAGCACTATAATCAGTTGTATATAGCAAAAGTTATATCTGTTTAAATATTAAAAGTTAAATATGCGCCTAAAAGCATGCTATCGTTTTTTTTTTGCGTAAAAACTTAACACTTCTTGAGTACAGATATTCTCAAGTCGGTAGCCAAATATAACTGTTTAAGCTAGTGTTGCTGCTGTTGTTGTTCTTGTTACTGTTTGTTGTCTCTCGTTTTGGTTTCTTGTTTATACGCCTCGGTCCGTAAGTGACTTTCTGATTGCGGAAATTAGCTGGTTTCGAGATTTGCTGAGGTTCTAGCTATGTTCTGGTTGCTAGCTCCTAGCTTCCAGCTCTTAACTCCTGTTTTCTTTTCATTTGATGGATATCCATGGAAATTGCTTGCTCAGACACTGGGCTTTGTGCTGTGGTGTTATCTTTGTTTGCGGTTTGCTGACGGTATTTATGGTTTTTGTGGTTATTAAAAGTGTCAGCAGCGTGCAAATAATGGCAAAAGTGTTGTGTCGCCAACACACTCTCTACCACTTTCCCACTTCCCTATTCTCTCACTCCCATTCACTAGAGAACAACAGAATGAGTGATGCTATCAAAGTGTCAGCGTTAAGTGGTAAAGAGTTGAGAGTTAGTTTTAAATTACTTTAAAGCTGTCAGAATTTGTTTTTGCCAAGGTGCTCAAGTACCTGTATTGTTTTCGTTGTCTTTACTTAGTTTTCCGCAAGTTGTTTCTCTTTTTGATAATTGATTCAATTTGCCTGCAGAGTGTGCACTTCAAATTACCTCACTTATTTTTAAGCTCTTGCTGACAAGTTTGGAGTTTATTTTGTTTCTTAACTTCTAATTTGTCGTATTTAGCTTGTGATGTTTTTAAGTGTTATGCAAACCTAAGTACTAAAATGTTTTGGTTTATAAATAAAAGTAATGAAACACAATCACAATAAAAGTTAACAAAAACCTTGTCTTATGTTTTTAGCATAAATTTCTTTAAATAAACATATTCTATGTTTGATTTTGGCCTATATGAAATCTATAATATCCATTGCGATCCTTACAATATATAATTAGAATCACCGCGCACGTGAAAAGATTCTTGCATGTTTTTTCTGTCCTTACAAATAACGTATACGACCTTTTTCAAAATAGCCATGAAGCGTCATGTGCATTTTAGCACTTCAAATAGACCGGGTCGAAAGCTAAAAGCTGTGAGTGTATATAGTGAGAGAGGTGGGAGTCAGCACGGCAGAGGGATGCTGGATAATGTAGGCCAAATGTCAAATTGGTGAAAGTGTGCGCTCCATTGCAGATTTGCTACGTGTCCTTTCAGCTCAATTCGCAAATCACAATCTACATATGAACTCACTCTGTCTCTCGCTCTTTCTCTCCCTTTCTCTAGTTCTCTGTCTGCTGTTGCAATTTAAACCATGGGTACAGTACAGCCACCAATTAAAGTACACGCATTGCTTTAAAGTGGGTGCTTAACAGCGAGAAACAAAGCAAAAATAAAGCGCACATGTTTACTTGAAAGTGTACCTCTAACTATATAATATATGCAAATTTTATGCCAAATACAATTGTGCGAGTGTATGTGTGCGCCAAAAAGTATGCAATTAAAATGTGAACCTTAGCCTTTTTGCTCTTGGCTGTATAAAATCGGTTGCGTTCAAGTCTGTAACAAAAATATAATATCATTTATGTATATATACATATTATATAAAGCTCAAGTGTTGCTTGTGACTCCAAAGCATTGCTGCTGGTGTAATATTTAACTGCCGCTATCAACAACGGCAACAACAAAAGGCCAGCGACTACAAAGCATGTTACGATTGATGTGGCAACATTTCTTACAGCGACACGGTATGCGGCAACTGAGCGTACAGTAAAATATAAGCATAATGTGATATACAAGTTGACTGCAACATTATGGCAACTACCTTGAACAAGCTTTAGCATCTACTCGGTGGCAGGTTTTAGTTACGTAAGAGAACTAAAAATTAGATTTTTATTCAAGTAAAGTATGAAACTTCGAGGTTCTGGTTTCGATGCCCTATGAAAGTATTTCAAAGGATTTTTATACCCTCTGAGGGGTATATTGGGTTTGTCAGCAGTATGTAACAGGCAGAAGGAGGCGTTTCCGACCCCATAAAGTATATATATTCTTGATCAGCATTAACAGCCGAGTCGATATAGCCATGTCCGTCTGTCCGTCTGTGCGTCTGTCCGTCTGTCCGTCTGTCCGTATGAACAAACAGATCTCAGAGATGGTAAGAGCTACAATATCCGTTTTGGTCAGTATCGACCACATATTTAGTCAGTCAATACAAGTTTGTTTCCTTTTTTTGATGCCACGCCCCATTCGCCCACAATAAGCGAAAACCCAGACATACCTCGGGAAAAATACATGTTTTTGGCAAATATCTCAGTTAATATAACACCTAGGGACTCCAATTTTGGCATGCAGGTTACTTAATGCAATATAAAGATAATGCCATCAACGATTTTTGGATGCCACGCCTCCTTCGCCCACAAAATGCACAACTTCCTTGTAACTTTGCAAGCGGCGGGCTCACTTATTTCTAAACGTATAGTGTTGTAACTTAGTATATATCTGCAGACAAATAATATCAAACGATTGTGAAAATTTCATCAAAATCGGACCATAATTTAAAAAGTTTTTCATACAACGCAAATCGTTTCTTTCAAGTAAGTCATAGCCACGTGCATTGCACTGAGCTGTGCACACAAGCAACGAAAACGAGAAACGTGTGAGCGAGATAGAAATACAAAATGTGTACATGTTAAGTTCTTGCAGCAGCTACTCCAATCTGAACTCATATAAATGAAAACGAAGCTCAGAGGGTATTACACGGTCGGCATGCCCGACTGACATTTTCTTTCTTGTTAATTTTAGTTTTTTTTAAAGTATTTTTACGAATATGGGAACAACGTTTTTAAAATATACTAATACAGTATAGTATATAGCAATAAAGTCTAAACGTATATTTAAAATTTTGTTGCTTTCTAGAAGTTTTACTTTAACTAAAACAGCAGCTGAAAGCCCTAAGCTAATGTTCACTGTAGTTTGCACTAAATTAATTATTATACATTATCTTGAGAGTAAAACAACAACAATAACAACAACAACAACTTGAAGTTATATTCGCAGCAATGCAAATGGTTTCTGCGCGTTGAGCCGCAAACAGCAGCAACAAAATCTCTCCAAAGGAAAGAGTTGAAAAGTTCGCGCATCAACTGCGAAAAAGGGTTTAGGGCACCCACAGAGGTTACAGGGATTTATATTTTTATTTTTTGGTGTGACCACTATAAATGGATGATTTATGTAAGAATAAAAGTATGTCATAATTAGCATATTATGCAAATTATGCCGAAAATCAGCTGGGAGTAACCAGAAGATAGACTGAGTGACAGTTCCTCAAAGGGATAGCAAACTTATCATAATGCCAGGCTGGAGTTAAGAGTATTATGGGTTAGTTGTCATTACCGTTTATTTTTTCAATTAACATGCAGTACGCTACATTTACTCAGAACATTTTGTCTACTGTCTACTAAGCAGAAAATACCAAACAGTGGCCCCTATAATTTTTGTCCACTGAGTCGAACTCTGGCTCCTGTGCTGGGCATAATGTAAAATGATTGCTTTGTTGTAATTAAAACTTTTGTCAATGTTGACAGAGTTGGGGGGAGTGAGTGAAAGTCTTATGCAAATTGCTGAGGCAGATTTAACAAATAGTTAAAAGCCATTGTAGCTTTAAGCCCAGCTTACCCTCAGCAGGACAACCAAACACCCTAAAGCCAAACAAAAGCGGTTGTGTTTAACTAAGGGCATTCTTTTTTTTTTGGTAATAACAACTGCAGAAAAGAATAAAAATGTCGAAAATTGAAAGCGTTACAAAAAACATGTGTACTGTTGGGTGGGTGGCAAGGTTAAGGGTTAAAGCGAATTGCACATGCAATCGACAACCATAGCCCACATTGTGGTTTTTGTCAAGTTCGCTTCAAAGTTTTGCAACGCTTGCTAATTTGTATCTGTGAAATCCATCTTCATGGCAACTCCAGTTCAGTTACTGTGGCACGTACCACATCAGCTCTGTAAGAAATCCAGCAAACAGAGGCTGCTTTCAATTATTATGCAAGACAGACAATTTCGACTGTTACGGGGAGTGTCTTTATATTTATTTTCGTTGTTTTTTCTCTTCTTCTTTTAAATGATGCGCAGACATGTCCTTTTATTTGGCAGTCATTGGGCAAACGAATTGATTGGTAGATTGATTGCCAGCAATTTGGAGCCTTCAATTAAATTAAAAACATTTCCCGCAGAGCGAACAAACGTTTAAATTTAACACACACACACGAATATATTGATTACAATTAAACAAAAAGAGAGAAGGAAAATTACTATGTAAATGTTTACGGCAATCACTTGGCCATTTCCATTATCATTTAAATTTGCACTTCCATATCCACTTCCACTTCCATAGCGATAGCTGCTTAACCAATTGTTAAATATTTTATGCTTCGTGTTGTTCATTAACTATAATTGTGATTGATTTTCTCTGCTCGCTGAGTTCTGTGCTGTTTTGAGTTGCTCCTTAACCAACGTCATTTCTATAAGTGCTTGTGAGCTGATTGCAGCTCAATTTCAGCGCTACTCGTTATATGCACGTGTGCCATTATTTGTTGCATGGGTGCGATAGGGCGTATGCGCAATTCACAAAATCTAATTAGAGAATTGAGATGATGTACACAATGCATTCATTCTTTGCGTTTGCAATACCATTGGGAAGGAAGTGACGTGTGAAATCGCAAAGAATTGTAACACACGGTAGCGTATACGTAATATTCATTGTAAATAATACAAAACGTCTGGTTAACCAAACAACTGGCAATAATTAGGTACTAGAATTAAGATACTTAATTACATAAAAATTTTATATATAATTTTAATATGTATTTCAATTATTTTAGCTTGTATTAATCAACAATATTCAATATATGTAACTTTCATTTGCCTTGCCAGCACTGGCAACTTAATTTGTGTATTTAATTATTTTAAAATTGGCATTTTAATTGATTTATGCATAACAACATCGGTTTGGTTAACCAATCCCATTGGCTTCATTTTGCCACGTTTCGCACAATTTCTTGGGCATAAAAAATGGACATGCATGTACATACATACATATGTATATATGTATGTTATGTAGTATGCATGTAAATCATTGGCAATTTAATTGAAAAGATTAAATATTAAAAATATCAATATTTAATTGATAATAACGGGGCCGCAGCACCGAAGCACTGACATCTACAGACGCGACAGCTTAACTGCATTAATTTGATGTGTATTTAATATTTTTGTTTTTATTTTCATTTTTTTTTTGTGTTTGTGTTTTTTTTCTGTATTATTTTGTTGTATTTCATCTCAAATGACAAGCAATTATTCAACTGTGGGACCCGTAGTTTTTATTGTGCAAATGAACAAACAAAAAGTTTATAATTATTCAAGCAAATTTATTATTGAAAATATGTCAACAACTTTTTGTGCAAATTTTAAAAATTACGTAAATAATGAAACTAAAAGTATGTTTGTTATCACTTAAAATATTAAAGAAAATTTAATTAAAAATTAATTAAAACTTACTGACTAAAACGGCTGATCAAAGAAGCAGTAGAAGTTCCGATAGATGAGTACTAAATACGTGACATTTTTTATAACATTTTCTTTCATTCAAAACGTCAATTTATTCCGTGGTTTTATCTGCCAACTGATTGCTCTAGTTGATCATTGCTTACTCAATTTGTTTAGAATATAGGTAGAGGTACTAAAAACGTTAAGACCCAGTTTGTGGTAATAGGCTTTTCAATTGCGAATACTCAGGTTCTGTTCTATAAAACTTGACCTACCATTATTTGGGTAATATATTTACATTTTTGCTTAGCCGCAAACATTTGTCTAACCCAAATAAACGTAGAAAATAGGCAGCTAAAGAGTGAAAGAGAAAGTGAGAGAAACAAGAAGAAAGAGATAGAATTAAATCGAATAAAAAAACACAAAAGAGTTGCAAGTTGATGCGACAGACAAACTGATGAATTATTAAATATGCTTTTAGGGAAGTCTGAGTGGATGAGGACTGGGCATGGCCGTAAGACAGTGTTGTTGGGCTACAGCCAGTGTTGGGCAAGTGCAGCAGACGCCATACACACACAGACACATACGAACGAGTGCGCAAAGTCATGTTGAAAATTTGATGAGCCCTTTGGCAGTTAATGTGCATGGCTTTTGATTAGATTTTATGTAAATGCCGTGTGGCCAAGACAAACAGCGCATATAAAGCAACGAGACAGAGAGTGTGGGAGAATAAGACGTTGGCCAAAACTCATGGTACCAAAAAAAAAAAAAAGAATCAAATAAATATATAATCAAGCGACTGCCGCAGAAGTGTGGCGCACTTTTTAAATTGGTATAAATGTGGCGCGCGCTGGGAGCAATGGTAACACGCATCTGGGGTTTGAGCCATATTTGGATTTGTCTTTCAGTATCGCTCCCACTCTATCACTCTTTCGCTCTCTCACTCTTTTGGCTTTTTGGGCTATGGCACTGACTGATTGTGTAGCTTGTGTATATGCCACGCCAAGGTGAAACAAAATAATGATGTTAAAAGACGACACAAATGCTGTTACTGTTGTCCCCAAAGCAACAGAACTCAATAGCAGATGAACTCACCCCACCAGACCACCCATTTCAACACCCACCCGCCATAACCTTGAAAACAGCTAGAAGCTAAAGCTGATGCTGCTGCACCCGCACTTACGGGAGCTGTGCTGTTTAATTAATTAAAGGTGTTAAAATAAAATAAAGACTCGCACTTAGGCACAAAACAGCAGCGACAGCAGCAACAGCTGCTCGTGTGTGTGGTTTTATATTATTATTGAGAATTTATGATTATTTTTAATGTATTCGGAATTGAATTAGAATACTTCGTACTACATGTGAGTAGTAGCTAACCTCCATGCACTTAAAGAGGTTTGATATTTAAGCAAAGTAGAGCTACATACTTAAATAAATACAACCGTAAAAGGAATTAATAATTTATGCTAATTGAATAAGAAACTAGAAAGTTTTGCTATTGAAAGGTATAAAAAGAGAGCTTAAAGAAATAAGATTGAAATGGCCCTGGAATATGAAAAATAGTTTTAAATTAAAACCTAATTACAGAATTGGAAATTTTTTAGTTTTATGCAATGCTTTAAAAAAATTATTAAAAGTATATTTTCGACAATTATTTTAGTTAAGTCAAAGCTAAAAAAAATATTTTTTGATTTGAGATAGTTTTTATTTAAATTAAACATTGTCTTTTTAACGAAAATTATTAAAAATCCAAAAGTAATAGGAATTATAACAATTAAAAATAATATTATGAAACAAATTAATGAAATTATAGCAGATAAAATCTTGTTTTTATATAAAACAAAAAGTTTAATTTTTAAAAATTAATTAAATTAATTTAAGGGCATGAAAAGGTGCACATTTTAAAACAAATACAAAAAGCGACTCTTTATAATGTAAAACAGAAGTTAAATTATTTAAATTGTTTTCTATAAGTCTTCGTTACATTCAGTCCAAACACATATAGCTAATTAAAATCAAATAAATCCTTTAATTTATTTAGAGAGTATTATTCACTGGTCTATAATTGTCATCATTTATTATTGTTTATAATTTAGTTGGCACGCGAAACAAATCGAATTTGAATAATGTAAACAACAATAATTCTAATATTCCACCCACAATTCTACATAATTTCAAATACATATTTCGACCAACTAAATCTTCTTAGAACGGACTGATGCTCATACAGTATTCTATTCTATTTGGTATGTTTGTAGTTTCGGTCTTTGCTTTCATAAAACTATACACAAATATATATATAGGTCATGTTTTGCTATTAATTAAACTAATCCATATTTAAGTAATGCACAAAATTTCATAGTTAATTTGCTATTAAAATCAAAGATGCTCTAATTGAATCACTTGTAATTAACAAGTGCAAAATATGCTTCAATTTGCTTACCTGATTTTAAGAAAATTTGGCAGCTCTATTGAGCCAGCGGCTGATGTGTTAGTTTCCTTTGAAATACAATTTGTGGCAACATTTTTGCTGGTCGTTTATTAAGACTTGAATTGTTTATAATTTACTTATAACACGAACGTAATTGAGTTAATTGAATTAACATTGCAATGCATTGGCATAGGTCAAAAGCCGGAGAACGAAACGAAAGCTTGTAATTTAATCAAGTATACGTAAAGTGCAGTCTTGGCAGAAATCTAAAGCGGCTCTAATGGTTCAATCTTTATGGAGATTTTAAACATGAAATTGTTATCAGTTATCAGTTATCGATTGTTAGTCGTCTTTGGTTGAACTTTCTCTTGCACTCTATGTGATTTGCTTAACTTAAAGTTTGTTGCGGTACTCGCGGCACACACACACACACACACACACTGACGCATACAGACACACACACGCGCGAGACAATTAGTTGGCGAGCGAGAGTGAACTTTGACTCCTGGCCAGCAAGCGCGTCTGCACGTGTCGACGTTGTAGGCAAAACTGAACATCTGCAGCTGCTGTTGCCGTCCTTAAACTTCAGCGGTTCGACCAAAGAGCCGAATAGATACGAACCAACAATTCACGAGCCATACACGCCGTGCTCTTTCGGGGTCGGCTAAGCAGTGCACGAAACGCTCTCTTCGTTGCGTTCTCTTTGCTGATTTCCACTCGTACTCGTATTTGGCTCTCTGCCAATGCCAAACTGTTGATTCATTTGTTGTAAATTCCGTTACCCGCATCTGCTGCCGTTTTTGGGGCTCAATTAGTTTTTTTTTTTAATGTGACAAATTCTTGATTGTAGAGAAGTCGAGCTAACAAATTGCTTTGCATGTCATCAAAATAAAAAGCCGGCTGCCTGACAGCACACACAGTCAGTTAGTAGTAGAGTAGTGCAGAGAATGCGTAAGACCAAAGAAGTATGAATGTACATGAACACATTAGGCATTCATTGGAGTACTATAGTCTGTAGTATAGTAAGTAGTTTGCTGTTGGTATGTGAGCAAAACAGAGTTGTCAGTTATGCCTGATGGAGCAACACATAATTATCTCAGCTCTCTGTCTCTTGGATGTTATGGAGATTCCTTAGACAATGGGGTAAATAGAAGTTTTAGTATGGGTTTATATGAAATAAAAGTTGATTTAAATCTACTTTTGTTTGTCTACTAAAATTTATTAATATAAAATTGATTACTAATTGCCAATTCAGAATATTTTTATACAGTTTGGTTTGTAGTCTTCTCTTTCTATTTTCAAACATTTTGAGACTGAAATGTGTTCTATAAGCACGTAGTATTACTGTCGTACAAGTTGGAACAAAGTTCAGCTAGCTGTTGTAGTGCTACTGATTGTTAGTTACGAGTTGGCCTTGTGTCAACATTGCTTCCTGTTGCTGTGTCCCTTTCTAACGCCAATTAAAGTTTTAATAGTTGCATGTCACAGCAAATTATCCTTCCTGTGGCACACACATGTAACTGCCACAATAACAACAGTTGAGAGACAATTCTGTGCCTTTCTATGGACATGTTAAGACAAGTCAAAACTAAACTGCAAGTGTAAAACTTTCGATTGCATGAAAACAAACAGCCAAATGGCTAGTTTCACAGACAGAGTGAATGAGACAGAGGGAGAGAGAGAGAAACACACCTTGACGAACTGAGAGCAGTCACACACACGGGGGACTGGACACGTTTTGAGTTTTCCCCACTGACAGTTGGAATCTCATAACTTGCCGTGTCCTAAGTGTGATTCATATGTAGGTCATTATTTTCATCTAATGGCCTTTTTGGCTCAAACTGACCAGCTGCTGTTGTATAGCCCTAACGTTCTTGTACCAAATTATTAGTATTATTATTTGCACTATATGCCAAAACGAGAGACTAACATCAGACATAAAAGATATTAAAATATATGTAACTCACAGTTTGGGGTAATAAAAATTTACATATTTCTTGCTTTGCTCTGCCAGATGACAAAACAAAATGAAAATGACTACAGAAGCCACAAAGTAACCCAAATTGCTTTCAAATTGCCCAAACTAAACAGAAAAAATAAAAAAAAGAAATGAATCTGAATCTGAATGAAATGTAACGCTAGTGAAACGAATAAAGAATAACTGACAGTTGGGGCGTAATACATTTGGGATACAATTTTCAATCTACCATTTGTTATTAACAGTTCAATGGCGCCCAAAAAAAGATACACACATACACACATACTTATATACAATTTGATATATTTGTAGGGGCGTTCCCAAAATTGTGTTCTCTTTACATTCTATTATTTTGAAATAGTATTTCAATATTAAATATATTTTTTGTAGAGTTATAAGCTTTTTTGTTTTATCTTCTATTTGAACAAATTAATTTAAACTTTTAAGTATTTTTATAAACTAGCTAAGTTTACTAGTTTAATTATTTAAAACATTTATTTATTATTTAAATATCTCACTCGAAAAATTAAAATTTATTTTATTGTAACTTTTAGTTAAATAACAAAAACTTTGTTGATTTCATTTTTAATCTCTAGTACGATTATAATTCTTTAAATCAAAATTACAAAAATTGAAATTATTTAACAATTATAATTAAGTAAGAATAAAATGCTGGAAAATCTCTTCTCATAATTTGTTTACAACATTCAGCTTTAAATATTCTATGTGAATTAAGCTAATTTTGTGAATATTTTATAGAAATCAACTTATGTTTAAAACTGATTTCTTTATTTTTAGTAATTTTTAAATGTTGTTATAATTATAAAGTATATTACTGCTTTAAATTCCATATTAATTATTTAAAAATAAATTATGCTTATAATAACAAAAATCCTATCGTCTTCTTGGCAAACTTGCTGCAATTTCCTACACAATTTAAGCTGCTAAATCTTAGAAAGTTTGTAGCAATTATTATGTTAATCTACAGCTATTTATTGAAGAAATTGTTCAACAACAATGTGCTCTAAAATGTGCATGTATATTTTCCAAAACTTCCAAAGTGCACTCTATAAAGTTTGGCGATTTTGAGTGAATAGCGTTTATTGAAACTTGCGTTTGTACTACAAATGAAAAGAGCTGCAAATTACAATGTAGCCAAAGACAGATCGATAGTTGAAGATACATATATAAAGTCACACATACACACACACACACACATGCTTGTATTTGTAGAGCAAAATATTGTTGTTGTTGTGACTCTGCTTTATGGCTCAAATGAATTGGCATCTTTGGCATGCTACTCTGCTGCTGTTTTTGGAATACTTTTGGGCGCTAACGTCGACAGCAGCACCGGCGCAGGCTGCGCTGCTGTTTTTCACTGCATAATCTTTTGGTCCGTTCACATTTCCATTTGTCTGTATGTTTGTATATGTTCTGCCAATGCATTGAACCAGAAATATGTAGATATGCCAACTTATTTTGCTCTCTATTTGTATATTCTTTGTTGCCGTTGTCTACAATGAATTTTTTAGCCAAAACAAATTCGAGTCCCTATAAAAACAAGTGAATTTTTTATTAAAATATATTCAAAAGCTTATTTTAAATCAGCAGCGAGTGTGAAAATTTCAATTTTGCAACACATGACATAGTTTAAAATATATTTTGTATGACAGAAACTATATAAAGTTTCATTTCAACGGAGATTCATTTAAATATTTGGCAATATCGTGAACTGAACTCGTTTATATGCGCAGTGAACCCTTAAGCAACTCATCATTAGTCTGTGTCAATGGCAGTTGTCAGTTGTTGGCCAACGGCCAATTAGTTGGTGTGTCCTTTTCGGTCTCTGTGTCTTTAACGTTGTTTACCATAAAGCTGCATATTTAGAGGCTTTAATAACATCACACATAGCCAAACACACTCACTTTTACACACATGGCAGCCGAAGGTCAACTTGAGGCCGGAAAAGGTAAATGCCAAAAGAATTACCCAGAAAAATATGTGCAACTCGTTGTCTAAGCCCCAAAGCCGTTGTCAATTGTCGGTGGTAACAAGCGGCAACTGTTACTGCCACAATATCCCACAGTTTCAGCTTGTTCATGAATTATTTACGAAATTAATTAACTAACAAGGAGTAGGGAATGTAGTACGGCAGTGTTATTGTAATGAGCCTTACGCCTGGTTTGCTCGTTGGCTAAACATTACACGTGCACTGCCACTTATCTCTAATGATAATGAATTTCATTGTTGAAGTTTAAATTTTTATGTTTATTAAAGCCTTAAGGCTATACTTAAGGTTTATGCACAATTCGCTTTGCACCATTTAACCGCTTTTACCTTTTTGAAGCCACTGCTTAAAGAGGCGTATACGCAATATTTCAGAAATTCCTTTCTACCTTTTGTTTGAAATTGCTCTTAATGGTGAGTGATTCTTAAATGCCCAACTCAATCAATTTTTTTAACAAAAAATACAAGTGGCAAGTGCACGACTGACTGACCATTCAACAAAGTTTCATTCACATATCTTTAATATGGTTGTGTGCTCAGCGATTTAGAAAGCCGAGCAAAAGCTGCCAAAGTTTCGTGAGTTGTAAAGTATTTACTACCACAAAAATGCTATAATCGCATTTGAAAAATTTTTATAGCATTGCGATATATTTTTCATATAAAACTCTCTAACTATTTAACAAACAGCCTTATTTCAAATGTCAAATTTAAGTCGATTTAGCTTGAAAGCCCATAAATGGGATACTTAGCTCCTTGAAGGAATTCTCAGACTTTTTTCTTGAAATAAAAGAATGCCTCAAAGCCTAAGCTAATAAAAGATTTGCCACAAAAGTGCGTTTAGGTCTGTGAGACATTCTTACTTTTTAATTAGACAGAATCGTGGATTTGGTATGTGGTACAAATCTGTTGTCTGTTGTCATCGTTTGTTTTAGGTGATGTGGATCCTAATTGGTCAGGGAGGTAGACACTGGCATTCCATTTGCTTGTATGCAATAAAACAATTTAATTAAATTTTATGTGAACCAGCGATCCGAGTAAATGAAAGCAAATAAACCACAATAAAGTGTAAGGAAGTGAAACACAGCTGCCACTTCAATGCTCAACTTCCTTCTTTTCTCGACTTTTGCGCTTTATTCAATCTGTGTCATTCTAATAGCTGTATGAGTATGAATGTGACTTCATGTCTTGCTGTCTTGCTGGCAATTATAATCTTAATATTATGGGCCTTCCTGTGGTGACCAGTTGGTGTCTGGCTCTGCAGCAGTTAAGTGAGAAAAGTTGCTTCATTGCGTTTTGCAATTTGCCACAAAAACTGTCACAAGACTAAAGAAACTAATACGATTAGTTTTAAATGTCTTCGCAATTCAATTTACTTTTAATATTTATGCACATTTTTCACTCACACACACACACACACACACACACACACACACACACATAAAGCCAGTGTTGCGTCCCGTTGATTTATGCATGTGCTTAAATTTGTGTGTTGCCTACTTTTGGGCGTGGCAACTGGCATTGTGCTTATATCTAAGTTACTTTAGGCTAAGGTCGGGCAATAGGCCAATGGCCACTTTATCTTGTGCCTTGAGTTTTGCAGTCTGTTTGCTCATTCAAATGACTTTGAAGGCGAAACTGAGTTTGCTTAAAATGTGAGAGAACAAATAAAAAATTGTACTTTAAGTTGCAGAATATTTTATTTGGGGGTCAACATTTTGGTGCTTTAAGTATGCTTTTAGTGTATTTTCAACTGGGCTTTAGCTTCAGCTATTCGAAAAATAGATATCAAAGTAGCTTAATATTTTTTATATTATTCGTCGCTTGAATTACGCTTTGATTGTTGTTCAAATAATAAATTATGAGAATAAATTAAATGCATTTAGATATGATAGCAATGTAATGACTATGATTTATTAGATTTGCTACTTTTTACATTACTCCTTCACCTTAATATGGTTTACATCTAAATTTATTAGCTGCAATTTATTATAAACACTTTCTAAGCTCTCTCTTACTTTATTTGCCTAACAAATATTTGATTTATATTTACGTCAATTTTCACTTTCATGCCATTTGGTAAAGTCTCAATTAGCAGTCCCTAAGTACCTGAGGCACGACCTTACTTTTATATGCTGGAAAAACACACATGTGAATATCAAGCATACGCCACGTGTCCCCATAGTAATGGCTAACTGTCAGCTCATTTGTTAAATGCCACGTAATGTGATTTTAAGCATTTCGTATAATGGCAAAAACAAGAAGAAAACATAAGTAAATGAGTATAATAAAAAGACCAAACAATACCCTATAAATTGTAGCTCAATATTTAGACATTTGTGTCGCCCCATTTCAACTTGCTATAGCTACAGGGCAGAAGCAAAAAAAACAGAGCCAATTAGTGGCGGCCTACAATCAGTTACCAGTTGGTTTCACTTCCTGCCCCCGTGCCCCCGGTTGCTTTATGGGCATGGGGGCGTGTCTGCAGGAAACGTGTTAAGCTCGTCTATTATTTGTGTACAGTTTGACGGGCACGTTTCTATGTTCCTTTTGGCCTAAAAACAAAACAAAACACACGCCAGTGAATTAGACGAGATTTGCTGCGTGAGGCACGTGTTGCAGCTTCTTTATGTTTTTGTTTTTTTTTTCACTTTTGTTGTTGTGCTGCTATTGTTGTTTACTTCTTGTTTTTTGTTTTTACCTTCGCACCGACAGCTAATAAAAGAAAAGGTAGCCAGTTCTTCTAAGCTGTCAAATCAGATGGATCTACTTGATTTTAGCCCAACAACAGTTTATTTTTAGCCTAAGCCTTTCAGAAACTTATCCTGTCTGATAAAACTCTCAGTCTATCGAATGTTTTGGCATTTTGTGGTACATATTATCATTTCATTATCGATTTACTAGGTGTTTGATGCTTAATATAAAAATACACTTTAAAGGAGGCCAAAGGCAGCAGCTCAGAGCAAAGTCAAAGGAATTTTTGTGTCCTTTGTGTGTGCAAAGATATTACTAGACTGGACCTCTCTCTGTGAAAGCAAGTGCTTTTTATTTGGGGGCATAGTTATTGCATTTTGTAGACAACCGCAGGCTCAAAGGAAATTTAATTATCATTGGCAATCAAGAGAGGCGCCAAAGAGCGAGTACTTACATAGGATGAGGCAACAAATACCAGCCTACACTGAGCTCAAACAAATTGCCAGAGACATGAACGTGTTCTACATGTACGGCGGCTTGTAGGAAAACCAGGAAATTAAGTTGAACAAAATGTAGGAGGTAGTTGTAGAAGAAGAAGCTGGTACTATTAGCTGCACTCACAACATGTGCACCAGGAAAATTGCAATGCTGCCGAATCATCAACATCATCATCATCAACATTATCATGATTATTATCACCCAAGTTGAGTTTTCAATGCACTTCAATGGCAGCTTAGGGCCTTTGTAATGATTGAATTTGAATTGCAGTCGGTAGCAGCAGTAGCAGCAGCGGCAGCGGCAGCAGCAGGAGTCAAGGAGAAAAACTGGTGGAAATCTCCTATGTGTTTATGTGCAAATAGCAGCTTTGCTTTTGCCTTTTCAAACTCATCGCCCCATTTCCTTTTGAACAGCTTTTTCTTTTTGATATCTTCTTACAACTGTGCAAGTTTCTCCACAGCCAACTGTCCAACTGTTTGTCTACTTATTTCCTTGATGCCTGCAGCGCCATATCCTTTGAAAGCTGGCTTTAGGGCAACAAGCAGGGCCAAGTCTTATCCGTCTTACTTCTCCAGCAATACTATACACACACACACAAATGGCAAGAGGCGAGAAAAGAATTTGATTCACTGACAAATAGCTGCAAGAGTTGAGAAATTAACAATTGATGTGGCTTTAAGAAAAACTCAAGTTATTGTAACGAAAATGCTATGTATTTGCGGAAAATTTATTTTATACTAAACAGTGTATATGTTTTTATATAACAAGTCTTGGTTTATGTAAGTTTCTGTAAACCTAAGAAAAATATTTAATTGAAACTGCTTAAACAGTATCTACTCCAAGTTCTGTAAGATTTAGTTGATTAAAATATGTTATGATCTACTCAAACCATTTAAATGCCTTAAACACTCAAAGATTTTTATTTATTATTGTGTTTTTACATATATCAAAACTTAAATAATTTGAATTAAAATCTGTTCTTCATATATAGTATCTACTTCAAGTTCTTACCCATTTACTAGATTAAAATCTTTTATGACCATTTTGAATGCCTAAGACTCTCAATGATTTATTTCTAGCAAAGAAATTTACGTTCGATAAGCTGAAAATATTCAGAGCCAACAATTGGATTTACAAAAATATATTATACGAGAGCATTTCATATAAATATTTATATAAAATAAATGAATATACATGCAATTTGCATATGTATGCATAGAAAAATGTCAAGTTCGAGTTAGAGCACATAAAAATGGTGCTACGGGAGCAAGCACCTAGCTACTAGTGTTACGACATCCCATGGCATAAAATGACACGTTTTAACACTTGCAAACACACACACACACATATATAGTACACAGGGTTTGGAAAAGCAGCAGCAGGTTGAGTTTGGGGATGTCTGAACTGAACTGAAACTTGAATCGTGAGTGCGGCTTTTGTGTGCAGCATTCGAGAGATGACATCGCAGAGCAGTTCTGGAACTCGCGTCCAAGCATTTACAAGAGCCAGAACAAGAAGTGGGGTATGGGATATGAATTCAATGGAGAGAAGGCAATGCCGCGAGTGCACATGAACCATAAACCGCATTTTTACGTGCATCGGGCACGGTGTCACAGGACAATAAAAGTGCCCGCTAGCTAACCATTTTGTTAAATTTCGGTGTACGCCTTTAAGGCAAATATCTCAGTCTCACAAAATTTAATTTCCACTTCTTTGCTAGAGTAGAGCAAAGATTGCAAAAGTGTCCAATGCCTTTGAGAAGATACAACAAGCAATTATTTTGCAATATCTTTGAAATTAACAATCCTGTTTCCAGTCTCACTTCCTTCCAATGTCAAGCTCTATTAGACGAGGGTAAAATGGAAACAGAAACAGAAATGAAACGTTATCAATGTGGTCTAGTGTCAGTTCTGCGGCCGAAATGGTTTGCCAAAGCAAAGCAAATGTAAAACAGAGTGAGATAGTGAATGGCAGAAAGAAGGTGACAGAGAATACTGAAAAATGCATGGCAAAATCAACGATGGTGGCATAAAAAATAGCAAACAGTTTTCAAGTTGGCTATTGGGGTTTTTTTTTTTGTGAAAGGTACACTTCTGATTGGTTTCCAACTCATCTCTTTGATTAGAAATGTCACTTGCTTCGCATTTTTCTAACTCTGAAAATTTTTTCTTCTTTCTTGCTTACTTTTCAATTTTAAATTTACAATATTTTTGCACATTTTTATTAAATTACCCATTAAATCAACAATTCATTTTTACAGCTCTGTTCCACACAATATAAATCATTTCAAGTGCTCTGTGCAATCCTTTTAGTCCACAGCAAAAAATATGTATAACTAAGCCTATTAGTGGCTACCCTCATCAGATTGCCTCTGTACCTTATGTACGTACCGTATTCTATCCTATCCGTTTTTTTTATTGATAGCCAGACTCCTTTGGACTGGATTCGAGCAACTGGTCCGTGACTGCGAAGCGTTGAAAATCTGCCCAATTCGTTGCTTTGATTCCAAGCTTGTTGTTGTTGTTGTTTTTCTTGCTGGTCAACCAGGATGCAGTTCCTGCTGCTTCTTTTCCACCTACTTGTTTTCCTCCTTGATTCTTTAAGCCGCAAAACGGAAAAAAACTTAAAAACAACAAAAACGATCTAGTGAGCTGGTCAACATTTAGCTAACTATTTTGGGCTCTGTACTTAAAATTAGTATAAGTCGTTCATAAAGTTGGTAAAAAGGAATGTTCAGTAGATATATTCTAGATCACCCATAACAAATAAGCCGAATCCCATCTGTCCGGCTGTCGATCCGATAGCTAGAGCTACTAAATTTGGCTACAAGGTCTATCGATAAAGTCTGTTTGCCAGCTTTTGGCATGTCCCTAGAATTCTTTCGTGCAAATTCTTAAGAAGGCATTTTAAAATAAACGCATAACAATACAAGTTTGTCGAGATACCTTCTAAATGTAAATAATAAATAAATAAGTTTATACTGAAAAAATTTTATATAAAATTGGCTTAAAAAGTTTCGCCGAAAATGGTTCCTGTCTCTTTGTTATTAGGAATATTTTAACACAACTTAACTATTGGGATTGTAGTATTCTTTATGGATATATAATTTATTTTATATTATTCTGACATAATTATGTAAGAATCGGACTACTATATTATATAGCTACCATTGAAACGTTTGTTTTTCAACTTCCTGTTCTTTAGAACCACTTATTGTAAATCACATATTGTACATTTGGTATTATATTATATTTTATATTATAGACTTTGGCCCATATCTTTCATAAAAACTATATAGGTGTTTGCGAGTAGTTATTACGGTTTACTTCATAATAACTGCTGGGTCTATTGCAATTGGTTCACTCGTTTTAAGTCTTTGCTAGTTGTTTGCACACAAAACTGACACAGTTGGGTGTTTGTTACCTTTTGCTTTTTGCGAGTCGCTTTTAAATTAAGCAATTTGAAATGTTGTCGGTTTGCCAGCAGCTGCCCACAACTTCTGGGTATGTGTGAGTGTGTGTGCTGAGTGTCACGGTTGTAATCGCCGTTGTTGCTGCTTGTAACTTGTAACTTGGACAACACCAGCAGCATCAACAACAACAGCTACAGCTACAGCTAACAGTAAAGATAGCAGCCAACATACACGACGGTTAAGAACTATGAACGACTCGATTCGACGTCATCCTGCGTCCTTTTTGTCTCTCCCACTTCCACTACAACTACTACAACCACAACATATCCGTTTTTTATATACGTACGTAGTATATATTTGATTGCCCATGTTGCTTGCTGGCCATTTGCTTTACGGTTAGCCAGGGCGAGTTGGCCAGTCCGCAGAGCAGCCATTTTAATTTCACTTTACGGTTTTCAAGCACAAAATCCTTTTCCCACTACACACACACATACACTCACACACAATCGGGGATAGGATGGCCAACCAGGTGTAACCAGGACTCGTTTTTTATCGCCTTTGTCTGTTTGTTAGAGTTGGATCCTGGCTGTGCTATTAAAAAGTGAAATGCGAATTTAAATAGTGTTGCACTTTAAGAGAAGCTACCAAGAAGATTCGACAGTCATTTCTTCAGGCAACAGAAAATGTGGGTGAATCATAGATGAGTTGGTGGGTGCACATTTGTAAGCAGTCAAATGGAAATAAATTGGCTTTAAAGTAGCAAACAGAGAAATTAAGACAAAGTAGGAGGTAGAAGACTAAACCCAAGATAGAGTAATAAATAGAATCAATTAAACACTGATCTAAATTGCATTAAAAATGCTTAATCATTAGCTTTTGTTTTAAGAGCTAAATCTTCAACAAACAAGTGTTTTTTTTGGCTTTGTTGTTACTCATAAATTTAACATTTTTACGAGCTGTTAAATTGGCAATCATATAAGGCACATATCAAGTGGGCTCAGCAAACAATAAGCAACAGAGAAAGAGACCGAGGGAAAAGCAGTATCAAAATAAATAAATACATTTTTTGGCACCATCTCAATTTGTGGGTGACAATATTGTTTTTAATGATTTTCATGGCATCTGCAGTCAAACAACGGGAAAGTGCCTGAAATCTTGTTATAAAATCTTTTTGCAGCGAATTGAATTTACTTTCAGCTCACAAAAAAAAGAAAGCAACGGGAGAAAGGAATTAAACCAACCGAAAATGAAAAGTGGAAAGCATACGCGTGTATATTTGCTGAGTGGAAAGCAACAAAGGACAACATGAAAAGTGTGGGGCACGAACGCAGTATGTAAAAGGATGTGCTCAAGCACAATGCAGAAAACGAGCTGAATAGTCAATGGGGGAAAAGCAAGTGTAGCTTAAAGGGTGGCGGGGGTAGAGAGAGAGAAGGGTGTTGCCCTATAAACTAAATGGCTGGCAAGTGTAAAATGCAATTTATAATCAAGTTAAGCACTATTAAGGGAATATCTTAATGCATTTGCTAATTAAAATAGCAGCCAAAGAGCCAAAAATTAAACATATGAAATGCTCGAATACTCTTTAATATCTCTCCGGAATTAAAGTGCTCGATAGCTGACAAACATCATTGAAAAAGAAAACTTTTAAAGTTAATAAAATCTAAGCAAAAAACAAGCTAAAAACTGAAGAGTGAGCAATATAAGTTCAACCAAAGTTGCGTTAAGAAATCAAAGTAACTTTCTTGGCTTTGCTTTTGCATCACGCCACCACATTTTCCTCTGGCTTTTCCTCTTACCATGTTTTTTTGTGTTCTTCATCAACTGGTTTTCACTTATTGAAAACTTTTAGCAGCTATACGACTAGTGCCGGATTCTGACCAGAGCAAATTTATTTGCCATACTCTGTAATACAAAAAAAAAAAACAGTACTATGTTTTTTATGAAACATTTTGTTACATTTTAGAAAAGTTTACTAGGTACAGAGTTAGGAAATTTAATTAGTTGTTGAACTAGTTTTTAATTGTGCAGATATTGTTCTTTAAATTAAATAAAGTGTAGTTTATTATGCATTTTTAGTTAGGTTTTTCTTCAAACTTTAAGCTACCACCATTTCTACTAAATCCATTCGAATTTCATTTAGCTTTCATTTATGCAAACTTTTTATATTAAAGAGCAGCTAGAGATCCCCATTGTTTGTTATTTATATAGCAAGTTCTGGCCAAATCATGCGTGTTATTTATATATTCCTGAAGGTGAACAACAAAGAGGTGTTGATAAGCTTATGTAAGCCAAGTCAAGTTGCAGCAGGCAACAGAACTCGGTTAATTAAAAAACTTTTAGTTTTGGCTTTTATTAAATTTTCAAGTCATGAACTAATTTATGACATATTCAACTACAAGTTTAACCACTTAAAACTGAAATGCTAATCCCTACTCTTTGTTCGTGCGAGCATCCAGCTTGGAGTTGCCTCCTGTACTCGACTTGGGTCATTGTTGGGACTGTTCAGACTGGCATGCCATTCATCCGATTCGTAGAATTTAAAGCCATTTCTTGCTGCCAACTCATAGGCAGCCATGGGTCCTCTGGACCCAAAGTCGTAGAGTATAGGTTTTGGACGCTCCACGTCGATAAATTGCAGGACTGGCGAGAAAATACGCCAAATTTCACACTGTTCATCGGTGCGCATGAAAAGCATTTGATTGCCGGCAAATGTATCGAGCAGTAGACTTTGGAAATTGTCGAGCACTGCACCTCGTTCCCGCAACATTAGATTGAGCTCCGTTTGCCGTAGACAGAGACCATCCATTCCAGTCTGCTTGAGCATCAGACGCATGAAGAGTTCTTCACGTGGAGCTAATCGCAGGACCAACTCATTAGGAATACTTTTACTATTTGCACTGCGATCACAATCGGTTGACTTGTACTGAACTCTGACCTCCGTCTTGCTCTCGTTTAGTGCCTTTCCCACGCGTAATATAAATGGCACCCCTGTCCATTGTTTGCTATTGATTCTCAGCACAGCCAGCGCAAACGTGGGTGTCAGCGAGTCCTTGGGTATGTAGGAGTGCTGCGTATAACCTACCATAACCGGATCTGACTCCATGCCATTGTTGCAGTATTGTCCCAATACCATATCATTCGTATCAAGCGTGAGTATCTGTTTGAGTATCTTTAGCTTTTCATCTCGCATATCTTCCACATAATTGGAGTAGGGTTGCTCAATGGTCAACATGGCCAGCAACTGCATCATATGATTCGTCATCACATCCCTGATGATGCCGAATTGATTGAAGTAATCGGCACGTGATCGCACGGGCTTATCACACTTTACCGTAATCATTACGGCTGCTATATGCTTGTTGTTCCAGGTTTCGGACCAAATCAAATTGGTGAAGCGTAGCACATAGAAACTGTGTATAACCCTTTTGCTCAAATAGTGATCAATCATATAGATTTGTGATTCCCTGAATGTCTGACAGAGTTGTGCCTGATATGGCTTGTAGGTCAGATCGTTTCTACCAAAGGGTTTCTCAACAATTACACGATTCCAGCCCGTAGTCGATAGTAGTTTTCTACTGATATTGAGCGTTACTTGATCGAATACCACCGGTGGTATTGCTAGATAAAATATACGATTTGCCACAGTCATACTATGCTTGGTCTCCTGTCGCACCATACATTCTTTTAGGTTTACAAAATCCTGGGCATTATCATAGGATCCCTTGCAACAGTGCACATTTGTCCAGAAGCTATTGTACTTGACGGGATCCCGTTCCCTGTCTAGTCCCATATATGGTACACATTTAATGCGAAACTTAGCCAATTCCAACTGAGACCGGCAATATGCAAAGATTTTCGTGCCTTGTGGCAAGCGATTGTCGCGATAGAGTTGCCAGAGTGCCGGAAAGATTTTAGTCAGTGCCAAGCGGCCAGATGCACCAAATACGACAAATGAGAATGCAGTCTCATTGGCTGGATCTATTGGTAACATCTCTGTTTAGAAAATTTTTAAATTTGCTACAAATTTTGACTGTTCAATTTAAATTTCTTTGAGGGGTGTACTAAATAAACTGATAGTTTAATCAAAGTAAAAATGTTTTTAAAATTTAGGGGTGGTTTAGAAACATAAACTAAAGTTTTCAGAGTAAATGTGCTTTAAGATCATATTGATGAAAATAAGATTTTATCTGAAAATTTTCAACAACAAATTTCATCATTTGTATTCATTTCTTAGAATAGAAAAAACCCTTAATTTGTAATATTAAATTATTTTAATTTTCTCCAAAAATCCAAAAAATTCTATAAACAACATTTTTTATTTTCATTTTCAATCATATATTTTATGCTCTCTTTGACTGGTCAAGCAAAAGTGGAAAGGTCAAAGTAGAAATTTGACAAACCAAATTTAAATGAACACTAAAAAGTTTTCCCACTTCTACAATTTCCTTAGCTTTTCTTTTGCTCTTCCGTTGCTTTTCGGGTGTTGGGAGGTCGTTATCATTTGTGAATTTCATTGTGCTTTTTTATCGCACATTAACGTCATTTCGCCCACTCTTTGACATATTAGAAGCGGCGACACTCAGCACAAAAATGAATGTCAATTGTCTGTTCGTGAAAACTTTCGCAATGTCGAGCGGAAAATTCTTCCACTTAACTTTTAAACGTTGCAGGGGAAACGGGTTGAAGAGAAATCCTTTTAATTTTGTTTTTCCATGTACTCTAATGCTCTTGACAAATTTGTTGTGTCATCTGCAAACATAAATTATGCGTCAAATTTGAAATTGGATCGTAAAGATATTTATGTTTGCATTTTATTTGCACACTTAAATCAAATTTATTGGCTATGCACATTTGGTTTTGATAAACAACTTGATAGGTATTATTATGATGAAGTGTGTGTTTTCTCAGCCAGCTGATGCCTTCAGAAGATACTCACTATATAACTGAGTGCTAAATATTTGATGGTGTGCTTAAGCCTCTAGCCAGTTGTTGAGTGGAATAGTCTGAGATTTGATATAAGTTATAATACCCTACAAAAATTTATTATGTTAATTTGCAGCTAGATAAAAAACACACTTCCTGGTAAAAAAGAAAAAATAAATTTAAACACTTTTTATGCCACAGTTCGTGGTGCATTTAAGTTAAGCGCTCGGAATAATGACAATTTTCGTTGGAAACTGACTGTTGTGGGACTGGAAGTAAGGTGAAGGTGTATGTGTCGGGGTAGAATCTCTTGTAGTTATGGCTGCTTATAAATTTCAAATGCAAATGCTAAACCAGCCAGTCGCAAGTTGCCAGTTCACCAGAGCAACCACTGAGCCATTTGTCAGCGTTATATGCTGCACACGTTGTGGTTTATGCACATGGCAATCTCTGTGGTTGGCTCTACGCTGCATCTCCTTAAGGTCCAACTCATCCTTAGAGATTTTACTACAATCCTCCATTCTCTTCTCTGCCCTTTCCATTCGGCAATCTCCACTTCATCATCGTTGCTTCTTCTTGTTGCCGCGACAATCGCGGCTGCATTACGCTAATAACCTGAGCCCTGTGAGTTATGCGACATGCGGCAAATTTCTCAAATTTTAGTCGCTTGGTTAGCGAAAATGCAGCTTACGGCTTATTTGCATGGCACATCCACTAAGTTTTCAGCTAAGCCAACTACTAGTTACCTCAAAGATAACTGCTGACACATCCTTTTTGCATTTCAAGTACTGTAATATCTGGAAAATGCGTAAAAGGCATAAAAGACTTTCATTTGATTTAAAAAAAAAATTCACTGGCTCATTAACAGACATAAGCATTCGATTAAGTTTACATCTCATAAGAAGCTTTAACATAATTTTCATTAAATTTGTGGTTTAATATTGGAGGATATTTCCTATTTAAAGCTGAATATATATCCTTTTAACTGGGTTAGTTGAGCGTCGCTTAATGCTGGTTAAGTGCAACTTTTGTGCGTACTTCCGGTGAGTGCATACAACAAATAACCTGCCATAAGGGCTGACCCTTACGCTGACTGGCACATCCTCAAGCGGAAGTTGACCAAGCGATGATCCCAGTGGGACACCGATTCGTGTTGTTCTGCCCAGTAGTACACCGTGCTACGTGTTCTGTGTGCGTGTGTGTGTGTGTAAGGAACTTCCTTGGCGTGTTCTGGCCAGCACTTCCGCCTGTCTGGCCCTTTTGACTTGTCATTGTCATGCGCCAACGCCATATGGCAGGGCATTGAGAGGACTTCGTTTGTCCTTGGCATATTTGCATTTGACAGTTGTGTTTGCATATCAATGGTTCCTTACTAAGGCCAATCTTTTCCCAAAAGGTGCCACCTAAATTTTCGTCACATATTTGACTTTCACAAGCCGCAATGTGGCATAGAACTACATAAAACTAAATCACATAGTTTGACATTCTCTGCAATTTACTCTAGTTCACTATAAATACTTTTTTTTTTTATTTTTTTTGGCATTTTTGACCAACTTTTGCCATCACTTTGCAAAAGGGTCAGGTGGTCATAAAAGTTGATGGTAACCACATAATTTGGGTTGCCTGCTCTGCTTAATTAGTGGGCTCTCTTTTTTACAGTCTAAAATTTAGACAAAATAGTTTTAATTTTCTAGAAAGTGCTAAACTTTTCCCATTGAAAATATGCGAGAAATTTAGCAAACTCTAATAGCTATGTGTTGAAACGTATTTGGTTTTTATTTTAGAGAATTTTTTTTATTACGCTTAAGTTTTGTATTGTAATCAGTTTGAAGAAATTTTGTTAGCCAATTCATTAAAAACATTTAAGAATAATTTGTCATTTCATTTAATTTAAGCTTTGTTACTTTTTTCTTGTTACTCTGTTGGCTTAAAAGCTGTATTAATCCATATCATCTCTGCATATCGTGTTCAGTCACTAACCAGCCGCAAGTATGTCGATATTAACCAGCTACCAAAAGAAGCTGTCAAAGTAATTTAATGAGATAAATTTTTGGTTAAAATATTTTTAGCCAACTTAAAACGCCAAACTCTTTCTCAATATACGAGTACATAGCAGCCACACGATGACAAACTATTTTTATTTTTATGAGATTTTATCTTATTTAATTTAAGCATACTTTTGTCTTACTCACTCATCGCTTCCTCTCTCCATCCTTGTCTTACTTTGGTTAGCTTCTCTGGCTGTCAGCCATTGGTTGCAGGCGACTGTCGTCGGCATCTTTGCGCCACTTTGTCCTCTGCACAGCGAACAATTTAAAGCGAAAGTTACCAAAGTATTAAAACTTTTCTAGTTACTTGTTAGTTAAATAATAATGCGTAAAAGGAATCCCTAGTCCTTGTCTTTGGTTTGCCAACACTGATGCCTGCTGCTGCTGCCTGCTGCTGCTGCTGCCTGAGCTTCTGCTCTTTGCTGCCAGTGCACAACAACGCAATGAAAATGCAGCGGAAAATGCAATTAAATTGAAACCGCACCTGTAGCAGGAAAACTTGTTAAAAGGCTTATGTGTTTTATCTGTAGTTTCTAAAATCGCAGCATATGTGTTAATTAAGTGAAAGCTCTAAAATATGTGTGACAAAATTCTCAGAATACACACAAAAGATTGAAGACAATAAAGAGCTAAGCAACCGTAATGATTTCTAGTTCTAAGAATCTTTTTAGACTCATAGTAATATTTCTTTTACATACACCTAAATCAATATACGACAGCTATATGGTACGTATATTAAATGTACTATAGACTAATACTTAATAAATATAAATTATCTGATTTATCTTAACTTAAGCATAAGTATCTATTAAGCAATTTGTCAAGTTGTCACTATTGTTGCTCTACTCTTCACACACCCGTGAGCTTAATTTGAATCAAATTCTGAGGCAGCAAAAGGCATTTGGTTTAAACTTCTTTGCACTGGCCATTTGGTTGGCTTTGGTTTTGTTTAACGCATAAGAAAATCACAAGCAGCGTCCAGAGGCGACAAAATGGCGTCAGCTTCGCATCCGGCAAGCATACAAAGCCAAAATACAACAAAAGGCAACAGTCTTCTCAAGCTCAGGGTGGCTATATGCGTGTGCTTATGTGTTTGTGTGTGTGTGCGAGTTTTGAGCTGTCTGTCCACATGTAGAATGAGACAAATACCCTAGATATAATACATATATGTTAAACCTTCTGTCTGACTTTCTGTCTGCGTTTCTCTTGGGCTTTATTTGTCTTTGTAAGAGCCTCGCGGCCACAGACTGACGCCACTGCACGTGTCCTGTGTATTTCTGTTGGGTTTTCTAGATACCCGTTCTACTTTTGCGTAGGCATATATTTTAATCAGCAGAAGGATGGAAATAGATATCAAATAAACCTATTAAATCTCTACTTTTGGTTCTAAAATAATTTTATAATTAAAATTTTACCTTATTTTTAATGAAAGTTTAATATCTCATAAAGATCGGGTATTTATAGCCAAAGGTATAGAGTTAACAATTCATAGATAAACTTCTCTAACGGGTATTTCTTAGTCGAAACTTGCTTAAAGAGTTTTTACAGACTTAATATATTTGGTATCCCAGTTTTTGAACATCTTATTAAGTTTTCTATGCATGTTTTTTTCTAGACATTTATGACTTAAGAATGTTAATATGCAGAAGACCATTTGTTTAAAATCTAGCTGTGATTTATGCCAAGTCAAATGAATAAGCCAAGTTTGTTCTACTAGCTACTTGATATACTGCTTCATAAAAAAACTTATAGTCAAAACTGAATTTTGTATAGTTTATACTTGCCTAGGAGAATGATTTGTAATAAATTTTTATAAAAATTTGGCTTCATTTCTTAGACGTTTAAATTTAGTAGAAATTTTATAACGTAAACAGCTGATATATCATTTTAATACACCTAATGAAACTAACAAATGTCATTATATCAGTAACTATGCTCTTTGTAATAGATATATAAATTTTATTTTTAATAGAACATTAGAAATATCCATTAAATAGGGGCAAAAAGGTAACATTTAGTTGAAAATGACTGCTGATGCGTTATAATGAATGGCTTATCTTAAACTCATCTGGCGCTAATAGTTGCACAAGCAAAGTGCAATTAGCCAACTATTTTAGTGGCTCTCACGCAACGTGGCACGTGCAACGTGCAACAACGCTTGGTTGCATTTCAATTAAGTTTGAATTGCGCAGTAGACGGCTATAAATGCAAACAATTGGCAGCCCGGGCAACATTTTAGTAGGCAGCTCAAAACAAATTGCCTGCCATTTTGTGAAAAGAAAGTCGGAGAAAAGCCATCGTCATTTGTGTGCCACATCAGGGTACAATATGTTCCTCCCTGCCTCCATGCCGCCCTCACTGGCTTTAGAGATGCCACAAACGGGATAAGCCACAAACAATTTGCAATGTGAGCCGATGTCGATGGCAAATGTTCAAAACTAAATAGAAATGTGCAGGATATGTGACAATTTGCATTTTTATGCAAAACTATTTTCAGCTCAATTATGAGGCCCACCTGTGTGAGCCCTGTAATGCCAGCCTAGCCATTGTACACTGTTAAAAATGGGCTTAAAATAACATAATGTTGAATCACATTAATAGTATTTTTTAGTTTCTTTTCAAAAGATTTTCTTCTCTCTATCCTCATTACATTTGAATTATTAAACTTCTTAGTTGTCTTACAATACTGCTGTTTTTTTTTCAGTGTAACTACCTTCCACTTCTTGCAGTTGCAGTTCTAAAGGTTTTTGGGCAGGCATGCGAGAAACTCATTTTGTTTAGTCATAAAACACGCGCGACTGCTCATGCGATGACTCTAGAGAGAGAGAGAATGAGAGAGAGACGGTGGGCGTGCCCATTTGCAAATGCATAGGCGCATATATGTGTATGTAAATATATAAATAAGAGCATATAGTACACATATAGTCTTGGGAATTTATGCATTAGTCGCAGGCAGAGTTAGTCACGCCTATGTATGCCTCCGCCTACGACTGCCTGCTTGCCTGCTGTTGAGCTGATCCTTTGACGGCTTTAAGGCCATCAGACATGGAAATTAACATAATAAGCATCATGAGTTTGGCTTCAAGTGGCGCACTTTGCAACGTCTTTTAGCCAAGTCTTGAGGATCTGCCTCAAATGCGCTTAAGACGGGTGACGGCAAAAGGAAATGGGCAAATCGCCTCAAATTATGCAATGTTTTTCCTCCTGCATAGTCTAGGTGCGCGTGTGTAGGTGTGCGTGTCTTTCGAATATTTTAGATAATGCTTTCAAATTATGCTAAACTATGGGCATATGTGCAAGATTTTGCCTGGCGACTGGCAGCAAAATTTATGCATTATGTAAAAAAAAGACTTAACTTGAGGTGTTTGCAGGTTGTTTGTGCGCTTATTTGTTATTAGTATAAAAGTGTCTCACTTAGAGATAAATTGAAGCATACATTAATTAAACAAAACTTAAAGAAAACATACAAATAGTTAATTGGAATTAAAATATGCCAAAGGTTGGTAATAATTTGCAGATAAGGCTTTTAGGAAACTAAAATGCGGCAAACTTAACAATTTATTTAAATTTATAATATTTGATAATTTAATATTTAAATTTAGTAATTTTTTTCAACCATTTTTAGCTACAAAAGTAATAGCATTAACCTTTAAAACTATCTAAAAATTGTTGTTTTTGTTTTCAATCTACAAATGTGAATATTTTTAATCCAATTACCTGATAATAAACTGAAACTAAATTAAATGGTAAAACTATACAAGAATACCATAAATATTGCCACTAAAATTTTACAACCCGCTCTTAAACACTCAAATTATTAAATTTGCAGCTTTGAAAACCTTGTAAATTTGTTGCCATCACTTTAAGCCCTGTCAGTTATCACTTTATTAATCTAGCTGCCCTGTTGGCACTCTGTTTAAAAAATAATGCAAAAAACCACAGAAAGAAAAGCCCCTTGTTAATTAATAGCCACTGCAGCGCGTGAAAGCGCTACAAAATCCCCAGTTTATGGCCAATAAAAAGCAATACTTGCAGAAAACCGAAAATCAACCTGCAAATACAACAAGTTAAGCTGGCAAAATAAGCAAAGGTTATGTACTTAGTGTACAACAACAGACAAATGTAGTACACAGACAACACGCTTTAAGCTTTAATAAGCGTTGCATTCTGGCCATTATTTATGCTGAAAACTTGTTGTTGTTGTTGTTACTGTTGTTGCTGTTGTTCGTACTGCTGGGTGCTGCTGTTGTGCATGTTGCTGCAGCTTAAATATTTTTAATTGCATTTCGCGTAATCACCCGACACCTACACAACAGCCAACAACAGTCAGTCTTAAACAGAATCCGAGCTGCTGATACGAGCACGACGAGTTGGCTGAAAGAACAGCCAGCAGAATTTTCCAATAGTTAATGGCAATTTGCTGTTTTGCTATTTACGCCAATTATCCTGTAGTTACAGCAACAACAGGCAGCAAACAGAAAGCCAGACGAAGCCAATGCAAGTCAAGCAGCAGCAACAACAACAACAACAACAACTTGGCCCAAAGCAGTAACCTGAGTAAAATGCAAGTCGCGCACATTGCCGTGTGTGTGTGGGTGTGGGTGTTTCCACACACACACATATCATAATTGAAGCCTTCAACAAGTTTCACATACAATTACGAACACCTTGCAGGTGCAAAGTACATGGCAAAGAGCTGCAACAGACCAGCAACAGCGCCATCAAGAGGTCCTTTGATAATGGGGTGTATGCGTAACGTAACGTGGTCTTCCTGACCTTTTGAGGCTGCTGGCAATTGTATTAGCCATTAAATAGCAATGTCATAAGTTTTCAATCGCATTAACTCTATCAGAATGTGAGCTAAAAAGCCAATCATGGCTTCTACAATCGAGTCTGGACAGCAGAAAGTCTCCTAGCTACAGTTATGCTTTAAGTATAAAGTAAGTATAAAGACCACCATTTTGATAGAAAATTGAGCTTGAATTGCATTTTATTTAAGCTTTGCCACAAAATCCGTTTAGTTTTGTGGCTTACAGTTGAAGGCCATTACTCAATGGCGGTTTACACAAGCGAATGGGCCTTAAGGCGCATATAATAGTCCGAGGGCTAAGCTCTATTGCCATTGTATGCCATACATCAAGTATACGCACTGTGTGTGCTCTGCTATTTGGCTTAGCTTTTGTTTGCAGTGCCATTGGCCAGACAAATTAACAACAAATGCGATAAATTTCATAGTTCGATACTCTCTCTCTCTCAACTTTCTCATTCTCTATCAATAACAGTGCCTGCTAATTGTCAACAACTATTTATGTTCATTGCCCTGCCTGTGCCATATATAACTGCAGCAGCTAGAACATTTGCATTTGTATTAAGCTGCTGCCTTTTGGACATTTGTCACAGTCGATCAGTTTAAATTGTGCTGGAAAATCATCAATTCAATTTCCAATAGCCAAACAACAACAAATTGCATTGTTTACAATTGAGGGAAAAGCCCTGGATAATTGAAGCATATTTATTTTGGCTTATGTACAGTTTTGTGTGTGTACTCGTTGTAAATTCCTTAGCTCAATGAATAATTTATGCAATTTGTGTGTAAATATGCCAAACAAACTGTAACTATTTAGTCGCAACTTGTCACATATGTATTTATAATTGTGAGGCTTTCCACGTAACAAGCCAACAACAGTTGTCATTTGCGGCTGAGTAAATAAATAAAACTAATGAAATAATAATAAATTGCAATCGACATAGTCAGACAACATCTTTGTCAGTGTGAAACACGATAAGTTTGCTAATAAACATGAATAGTTTAGTTCAAAGTGAACGCATAAAATTTACATATGTTCAAAAAGCGAATTAATTGTAAGCTTTTAACTTATTTGATTGAAATAGCAAATTAATTAGACAGCTCATTTGGTTATAATAAATAATAAGTATGTATTTAAGTTGGTTTTTAATTTGTGTACGTAGCTTAAGTTAAGAATCGATATTAAAGTCTGTAATTACCCTGAAAAATAAGACCTATTTCCATGCTAGTAACTTAGATTAAATATAAATTTTATGTTAGTTCAGACAACCCAGTGTGACTAATCGTATTATACTTAATTGGCTACCATTTTGCCTGAGGTGCACAAATAATTATGGCAATTAGAAAGTTTCGCAGATTTGTGTACCAAGTATTTCAACTGATTTGATCAGTTTAAATGCGTTCCTTTGGGTAGTTGGTCCTTGCATTCCTTGGCGTTATCTTAAGACCACCCTCGTTTTATCTACCATGCTCCCCAACTGTCTTGTACACGCTGTTATTGCGGTCCTTGCTATTTATTTTTATTGTGTGGAACAGCAAGGGGAGAGGGTGGGTGAGTGAGTGAGATAGAGCTATGGGACTGCCAAGCTGAACTACTACTGGGAATGGAAACCAGGACAACGATGTCGACGCTAATGGAATTAATTGCTATTTCCGCGTTGAATGCTAATAAAATCACTAAGCTCTACACAGTAGCAACAACAACAACAACAACAAGAACAACCCACAACAATAACAAATGGTAGCCAAACTATGCGCCAGCAAATTAAACAAAACTTGAATGCCCTAATTAGATTAATGTCCAGCTGCAGTGAGTTTTCCATCAATCCAACTAGTATGAGTTATACCAAAAACTCATCAGCAAATAAAATACACACTCCACTTGAGTGAGAGAAAAACACATTCTCACACCCACTCCCACACTCATACCCACACTGGGAAAACGTGAACAAACTTCACAATGCGTCAGTCAAAGAGCAGTGAGGAGATTATAAGAGGATTACCATAAGTAAATGAGTTTGGTAGCTGGGCATTAATGTGGCTAAAGAGCACATCATTACAGCAAATCCATACAATAAGTTCAATGTTGTTAAATGGAATTAATGTAAATTAAATTGGCATAAAAATAATAAGCTAATATCATATGGAATTAACTGCAGTTGTAAATATTTTGTTTTTAAAAAGTACAATTCAAAAGAAATTCAAGTTCCATGGAATCCGCAATTAGCTTTAAAAAAGCATATTTACTGAGCTATAAATTTAAAATTAAAATAAAATATATTATATGAGATAGCTTTATAGATACCAATATAATTTTAAAACCAACATAAGCAAATTTTCAATACCCTAAAATTATGGCTGATAAATCGATTAACTTTCGCCTATAGTATACCAGTTTAAATTTTTAAAAAATTGGAAAGCTAAATTACATATTTATGCTAATCTTTTCTACATATTTTATGCTTCAGTTAGACCAAATTCCATGGTCTAAATACAATGCCATAATAGAGGCATGTGCCCAGCATTTAAAGAGTAGTTTCTCCCTCAAGTCGACTGATTTGTGTTGTTCGATATTTCAACTTATTGAATTGGCTTCTTCGCTGGCAACGCAGGCAGCTGTTGCTTAAATTGCCCCATGTTTGATAGCTACTGAAGCTATTTTGGTAAAAAGCAAACTTTGCTCATTTTATCGCAAGCAAAGCCATAGAGAACACCCAAAAAAAAAACCCGTACCAAACTAACCCAAAGATGACTTGTAATTGCATTAGACATTGATTTTTTGGTAAAGTTTTGTGGGTTCTCAAAGGGCATGATAGTGAACAGGAAAATTGACGGGAAATTGATTTTCAATTACAGCCACAATTTTGTTAAACGTGAAGCGCAAGTGCAATTGACAGTGAAAATTAAATAGAGAAATGCTTTATAACATAATTATCATAGTAGTAGCAGCCTAAAACTTATGTAGTACATTAAAGTTAAAGTAATAATTTTGTTGCTGTGGCAACTTGTGACTTTGCCACCTTGTTGCATTGTTACACACTCGACTGTTTTAGCCTGCACTTTTCACAAAAGTGTTGTTTGTGTTCTGCTGCAGAACTTGCGAAGTGAAAGCCTGAGAGGGGGGCGAGTTTTCGAGTGAAATTTTGCACTTCGAGATGAGCTGTGCTGGGGAAATGTTTTCCATGTTTATTACTGGCGTATGTACTATATAGTATGTATGTGCCATAGTTCCATTGTATGCTCCTGAGAAATGCTCAACATTGTTGTGTACATGGCAAAAGTGCTCTGAACAAGCTTCATCAGTAGTATGAAGTAGTGGTTTAAGTGGACCAACTTATACTAATGATTTAACTAAGTTAAGCTTATGAATTTGCCATGATATACCTGGATAAACTAATGAATGTATTCAAAGCCTCTGTAGTCAGTGTCTTGATATATTTGAATATGCATTCATTTGGGTGCATTTGAATGCTTGAAAACCAAATTGTTATGCAACATTGCAGCACGTTGCAAATGTTGAAGCGGAAAATACTACGACGAGTGCAAGCATTCATATAATATATATGTATGTAGTTTGGAACATACGTTGAGCTGAATTTCCCATGGCATTCTTGTGCCAGTGAGAATGCAACGTTTATTGGACACTTTTCATGGCAGCCACACACCTGAATTTTCATATGAATTGCAAAAACCCACACAAAACGAAAGAAAGCAAAGATTTACTTTCTTTTTAGCATTGCCAATTTTTATCTATACTGTAAAAGTGGGGAAATTGGTTGAATATTCTCCCCGTTTGCCATATATCATAACGTTTTGCAATTAAAATGTTGTCAATGGCCAAGAATTGCATAACTTTAGAGCTCTCAAGCGACATACCGCAGGTTCAACTCTTGTTTGCATTTAATTTATATGCAGTTGCTATTTGATTTTCGATATTTACAATATTTATGTTGAAAATTTAAGTCGTGTAAGCTTTTATTGACGGACCTTTATTCCCTCTTATATAACTCTATTTGAATTTCTCTTCATCTTCTACGCTGTGTGTTTATTTGTTTTCATTTTCTGTTTGCAGTTGATCTTCTGATTTTACTTCAACTGCGCTCATTTGTATGCTAAGTTTTTCTTTTGCTTTTTTCGCTGCTCTTGAAACAGCAAGCGCTTGAGTTTGTGTATGTGTGTGTGTTCGTGTCTGACTCTGTGTTCGTGTGTGCAGTTTGGTAATTGTAGGTGTTGGCTTGCTGCTCGGCAAACATCATTGAGTCAATATTTTGGCAGCTTGCGTTATTTACGTTGCAGATGTTAATACGATTGCCAGTTGCCACACTTCTCAAAGGTTTCTGCGAATACGCTGATATTTGCATTTACTTTTCCATAATTGCAAGACAGTTCGCTGTGTTTTCATTTAACAGAGTCATAAAAATATTATTTTAATATTTAAAACTGGTTGGGCAACTTTAATATATACTTTATTTATATTTAATAGGTTTTAAAGTGATTGTATTTTATTTGTTTGTACAAATAAGTCACGAAAGATTTAATAACCACACTACAAATATTTTAGCACTCTTATATATACCGAATTTAACATTAAAATGTTTAACACAAAATATATAATTGAAAGTACATTAAATACATATTTAACACATGACATTTTGAACCCAATTAAATGCATGTAAAATACTTACTATGACTTCTAATTACACATTTCAATTTAGATATTTGTTATTAAATTAAAACGACAAAATGAAGAATACACTCGTAAATCGTAACTCGTTATTTCTTGCCCACTCTGGCCAAAGTGACAATTTAATTAACGGTCTGTGGAATAAATTCAACAAATTGTACTATATAAGCAACAATTGGCTCTGCTGTCTGGTTTATTTAATTTTATTGTTTTCTGCTTTAATTATACATGTTTGCATTTTCAGGCACTAATTGTGTGCTATTGTTGGCTGACTTAACGTGATTATATGTTAGTTTTAAAAATTTAATGCTGGCCGCTATATAATTTATAACTAAACTGGCCAGAACTTAACACGCAAACAAACGCTTAAATAACAGTTTGCTCAAAACTTTACAAATGTTTGCTGCAAACACAACAAAAATATTCAAATGGAAGCACAGCTTGAATATAAACTAAAGTTGTACATGTCAGTGGGCAATCAAGGCTTGATTTCAATGCAATTTTTAAGGCCATAAAACTCAAGACATGCACTGAACATTAAATTTGCTCAAAGGTCACGAAATAACTTTAATGTGTGGGGTTGATAATTCTCATGGGGGTAGCTGCAAATCAAGTTGTCTCACACTCTGTGCAAAACGAGCTAAGCAAGTGTTATTTAATTGAGCTCTTTGGCTATGCGTGTATTTACATAGTGGGCGTAACACGCCCCCTTCTTTGATTGTGCAAAAATGTAGAAAGGCAAATAAATGCATGTTTTATATGTTTATATAATAGTTTTAACATGAGAGTTCTTTCTGATAACAATCCAAATGGAAATGTTTGTTTGTTTGTTTTTTTTTATTGATTTTGTTGGGGCACTGATTGCTGTTGTTGTAGTTATTGTTGTTGTCATTGTTATCCTTGATGTCTGCTAACAAGAAGCGCACGTCATTTGCAGTTGATGTTTCCTGTACCTTTTGTATGTCTGTTTGAATAGGACGAAGGACTTTTGTGGCTCCAAAGTGGCGCTATTGATTGAGAATGTCGAGGTTAAGCGAAAACCTAATTGAAATTACGCATTTGTTGATTTATAAACTTTTAATTTCGACTTCATATTAAGAAATTGTTTTACTGATCTGCCAAACTACTTAATCACCTCTTGGTATGCATAACAGCCACTTTCCGCTAACAAACTCAACTAATTGTAGACATAAGAAAACAAAATAGAACAACAGAGCTTAGTCAGCCGTCTAGTAAGTCAAGCTAGTGACTTTCTCATTATCTACTCAAGCCAAAGGCTCGACATGCTGTTTGCGGCATCATAAACCAAGCCGTCTCCACTCTGCTACAGGCTACAAGTTGGCATCACAATACCGGAAATGCCCGCAGTGAAGTCAACAATAAAAGGAAACAAAGTTTTCACCGCGACAGCATCCGGCAGCCATTCGTGGCATATTTGTTGCCAGTTGTTAGTTGGGCGTTGACTTTAATTTGTATGCACCTGAGCTGCACACCTGGGCCACAGTTTGCTCACTTTTTTTGTGCCCACCATCAAATGCACAGTTAGTTAAATGCCGCCCTTCTGGGCCACCCTTGCAATTAGCCAGCGCAAACACATGGGTCGTGGGCTAAGAACACGATTGTTCTGCGCAAAAACAAGGCTATTTATCGTCACATATTCATTTAAATAAACACTTTTGGCTAGAGTTAATAAGTGTGCTTAAACGTTGCCTGCGGACAATTACGCTTAGAGTATTATTATTCCGTTCCTTAACCGCAACACACTCGTATGTAATGAGGAGCAAACATTTAAGTAAAGGTGTGTGTATGAATTTTACAGTTTTTAAGCATTGACTTACTAAGAAATTGGTTAGCTTTGACCCTTTAGACAGTTTTCGATCTATTATTTCAATAAACTACAATGAAAATCGGTAAGTAAAGTAAGAGTTTAAAAAAATTAAAAGTCATTTGTTGAGTCATGAACTATTTGTAAACGATATTTACGTTTCGATTATTTAAACTAAAATAACATTTTTATGTATTAAAGCTTAACATAAGTATAACTCTGTTTGCTTTTGAGCTTCTTTGTGACATAAAATCATTGATGGAATTTAACTACTCAGTCAGCTGGCTAACACAATATTTTGAAATTTAGTTTTGTGGCTTTGATAAAACATATAAAATCCATTCAGTTTGAATTGCCAATTAAATATTTTATTAGGCTTGCATTAGGTATACACTCTGGATAAGTACAATACTTGTAGCAACACTCCAAAGTGTCAACCAAAATCATTTCAAGCGTATCCAATCAACACATCCATGCCCACAGACACGCCCACGCCCTGACAACAGCCCAGTCATGTGTGCCTCACACACGCACATGCAGACACCGCCAGTGTTGCCATACCCGCGCACAATAACGCCCTCTCATCACATTTTGTTTGCCGTGGTTGCCACACTCTCATTTAGCGACGAGTTTGTTTTGTAATTGCTTTCTATTGTTGAACTGAAAATTGCAAAATGTTTGCTCTACTCGTTCCATGCTCATATAGGTGGCAGGCTCCTATGGCTGCCTCATAGCCCCTACCCCACCATTCTATCAAGTCAACCGCTCATTTGACTAACGGTGCACATAATTGGAGACTTGGCAACGCTAAACGGCAATTGTTGACAATCAACTTTGCCCAGTTCTTGTTAATAATAATCTGGTGGCGGGTCCAAAATGTTTATTAATAAGATGCCAACAAAGTTCGACAGGCGAAAGGACAACAAAAGGACTAAATGTTGCATAGAAGGTGTTTTATAATTAATTACAATTTGGCAAAGGATTCAACGGCACAGTCAATGACAGTTTTAGCCCCCTTCTCACTCTCTCTTTATTACTCTGTCTCTAACATTTTCTATATCTCTGCTTCGTTCAATAAATGATTTTGTTAAGTTAATGTTGAAAGCTGCGTATTTTGGGCCTGGGACTGTAGCTTTATTTGTTTAGAAGTGCTTAGCACCTTTGTCAGATTAATTAATTGTATATTGTGCGGCTCATTGAACACCACTTTATTCATTGTGGGCTTTAATGGCCCAGGCACAGTGGTGGGAATTAATGTAATGACCCACGAAGTTGCCAGCTTAAGGTCAGCTGAATAAAGTCAAATATATTAACTTGAACTTTGACCTTAACATTAACCGTTGAGCATTAAGTACTTGTACAAAGAAAACTTTATTGAATGGCAGCAACAATAATGCCTTAGAATCTAAACATAGAATGATTTCCCACTTTACTTTTAGCTACTTGAATTCCTTCTTTATCCTTAGAAAGTATTAAACTGAAAAACATTTTATTAATCACATTTGTCTTTTAATTTACCCATTTTTGTTTTTCTACAGTAAACTTCATTTTATTTTAACAGATATATTATTAGTTTACACTTAGAACGCATTAAATTTATTGAATAAATTTTACTTCTGTCAAGTGCCAAATCATTATTTATTTTTAATTTACTCACAAATTATAGTATTTCATTGCCTTAATTGCAATTAATGTCTTAAGTTCGTTGAGAAAATATCACTTAATTTTTGTTTGTCTCGCAAACTCTTTAACAAATTGCAGTGCCTCGTCTGAATCTAATTCATTAATTGTTGATGAGCATGCAAAGGCCGTTAGTTACCTTGAATATCTGCCAACAACAAAGCGCACACGTGCGCACACAAACCTATGCTCGTATACAAATTAAATTCCACATACGTCACGTGGTACGGGCTGCCTTGAGCCTCGGGCCATCGAGCGATGGATAAGCACATTGCCGCCGTCTGGCATGGAAAACAGCTTTCCGCTTTCGGCTTTATGAATGTTCATTAAATTTGACACACCCCGAAAAAGAAAAGGTAGAAAGAAGAAGCAGCGAATGTCGAGGTCATGCAAGGCCAAAGGCAGTGACGATTACAATTGAAATAATCAAAATAAATTTTCAATTCAAAAGGCGGCGAAAATATCCAAAATCGCTGGCGATGAAAGCCATATCATTTGGCGCACTGAAAGCACTTTGAAATATGTATTTTTGGAAAGCCACATCAAACCCAAACCACACCAACCACAAACATGCACACACACACACACATATGTATTCATATTTATAACGATATATGTGAACTGACTATGGGAAAAATCTGGGAACGTCTATTCATTCATAAATAAACAAACGGCAAGCGCGACAATGCGGTTGGGCAATAAAAATTAACACATTGGCGAATTCTGCTTCCTCATATCACCTTAGTATTTTAGCGTATAAATTATAAATAGATATAGTCGTGCCTATATAAAACAATATCATGAATAATGTAGCTAACCAATTAGAAAGCAACAAATAAACTATACTCAGTACTCGGGTGCATTTTGCATTGATAAAAACAATTATGAAAAGTTTAAATGGCATTTGGATAGCAATTTTTATTATAGTTTTTTTGTGATGACTGCAAAAACGTGTATAAATAAAATGTGTGTAAATAAAATTGGATAAATTACAAAATGTAGCTGAAAAAATGTTGCCCAGAAATCAATAGCTTAAAGTGTGTAGAAAAAACAGAAATTAATAAATAACAAATACTAAAATAAACAATTTCTGCTGCAATAGAAAAAGTTTTGTTATCAATATGCTATCTATAGAGGAAGTATTTTATTTTGAATTTTTATGATAAATGGGATATGTATGCTTATTTAAAAAGGAAAAGCTGAATACTTGGAAACTTTATGTATTTCAACCTTAAATTGCTCTATCTTTTAGCGACATATGTATGCTATTTATAATAATTTTATTTGGTTATATGATGGCTTATACTCACTGCCGGTTGTGTTGGCTTTGTGCAACTTTTTGGCACGTGCCAGACAAATATGTCTCGACTTGTCAACATCAGTCAAATAGAGTCAATCTATAAATGTGGCTATAAATTACAATAGAGCCAGCGGGCAGCAAATAAAACTGACGGAAAAGTTTAGTTTATAATAGCCAGAAATATGAAATATGTGCGATCATGGCAGAAAATATATATAAATATTTATTTATGCAGCATGCAATTATTTAGACTCACTGTTTACACAAAGTTTGGCGGATTTTGTGTACGCATTTTCACTGTCATCCCATTTGACCATTACAAATGAGCCAAGCAGCAGCAGCCGCATGCAAATGAATAGCCAGACTCGAAGATGGATTGTGAGCGGTTATGACTTATGAGCCGATTCCCAAAGACTTGAGGAACTGATGTTGATGTTCATGCCACGTGCCACAGTGTCACGTGCCACGTGTGACGCAAGAGTTAATGAACTTTGTGCAGCAACAGATAACAGCTGTGAGTGTCATTTATTAATTGCCTCCAAGTACTCATACGATTGTAATCCAATTGTGTTCAACTCAAAACGAATATTACACATACGCAACACACACTCGCAGGCTAGTAAAGATTCTACGTAGAGGAAAAAAAAAATGAGCGCTGTTTAGCAAAGACAAACATTTAAGCTGTTGTGTAGCTGCCTGGCAATGCACATACGCCCTGTGCGCTATGTTTCTGCTATAAAATTTATGAGCGCTTCAGTTTGTTTTGGGCTGTGAGAAGCTTATGTTGCTGCCATAAATAAACCACACAATTCGCTAACAAAAATAGCAGCTATAAACCAAAAGATGGATATTAAAAAAAGAATGAAGAAATATGCCAACTTTGTACTTATTTCAGCTTGAAGTTAAGTTCAGCTACAACCACTTGACTACAAGCACAACAAACACTTGATTTTTTGCCTCCCTTAGAGCTATATAGTATATATATAGTATTTTATTTCTATTATTCTGTGCAGTTGAGCGAGAGCTTAATTGGTTTCCCAATAAGTGAAACAAGCTAAAATCAGCTGAATTGGAATTCAGCGTAGAATTTAAAGCAATATTCATTTCGTTTCTTAGAATGTTTTTCGCCAGACCATCAAAGTTAATATGATTTATGATTTGGCGGACAGAAATATTTTAATTAATTAAAAATAGCCAAGAGGAAACCCTTTTCAACACACAGACCTACAATATTTAGCCAACTAAGTGACGCAAAGTATTTGCCATGAATTTAAGAGATGCGAAAAGGATACTTGGACTTTAATTGTGAATTGTGTCTGAAGTCTGGCAGTGTAAAAGAAGCGAAAGAAGACTAAAAGAAAATAGTAATAACTGAATTATGTTGGGTTACAGCTCTATGGGGAATATTACTACTGTTAAATTTGTGGCATCTTAATTGCCCAATGCTAATAATCATTATTTCTGAAAAGGTGTGCCGGAAGAATCATTAAGATTTTATATCTACTAATTGAAATAACTGAGGGTTTTTAGAGCGGAAATTGAGGTTTTGCCATCTAGTACTCGTATGATAATAAAGTTTCATTTTCTTTAAAGCCGTCAGAATTAAAGCGTCTTGGATGTAAGCCATTTGAGTACAATGAACTACTACTTACACCCCATGACAGGCTCAAATGCAACATACTGGTGAGGACTTAGGTCTGCGGCTTATCAATGCTTGGTAGAAGGGATACATTGAAGCTTATATTGTGGTCCAGGGAAAGCTGCCAATGCATTAAATGGGGATTTGGCATCTAGATTACTGAATATTTGTGCTTGCAGGACAAAAACGCAAATAGACAACGTCCGAGGCAGACAGTTCAGTGTGGGTATATGGTACCTACATCTCGGTACATTAAAAGTATGGTCAACATGGGACTCAATCAGTCCATCAAAGTAAAGTCCTTGAAAATACGTTCAATATTTGGATAGCCAGAGCCATAATTTGTGCTGCCAAAAGCAAAGGCAAAAGCAAAAACGAAACCAAACGTCCAAATGTCCGTCTAATAAGGACACTATGGTGTCCTGTCATTTGGCCAACTGCTGCTCGGACTGGGACTCATTCTCTGCTTTGATTGATTAAGTGCCTGCATTTGACGCCACTTGACATTCCATGTTTACTGCGTATCGTCTTTGGCACTGCCACTCTGCAATAAAGTTGTAAAAATCTACACCCGAATTGAGCTGAGTCCACGGCCTTTGGATCACACAGTAAACATTTGGTTTTACGGGTAAGCAGACGGTGCAGCAGCAAATTTCTGCTTGTTTTGGCCCACGCGCCATTTACTTTTTCTCTCTGTCACTCACTCAACCTCTCCCTCTGTATTTCAGGCGTTCTTTGCACCCGCATGACGCTTTTATGCACATTACATTTATTACTAATACGCCACGTAAACACTTAAAGCTCGCGCCGCAAAAGCGACTGCAAACAAGCGACTTCCGCTTCTCGTTGCCCGCCCAATTTGCACCCCATACCGTCTCAAAATGAGGCTCACAAGCAAACAAATGACAAGTCGCTACCAACTCCTGACACAGCAGGGCATCCTTTATTTGTATTATTCACAATACACTTTAAAGGTGTAGAGTACTGTGACTATTGTACGATATAAGAACCAATATACTATATATAATACTATACTATATATTTTATAATACTAAATTTAATTCACATGTTTATTTTTATGCGTATTGAATATAATTGAATATATGTTATAAACGATTGATATTTTAGCAAAATTCATAATTTTAATAAATTTTTGTAGTTCTAAATGTATATTAATTTACGCTACACAATTTTTAAATACCACAAATTAAGTATTTTTATAGTTTTCTATTCAACCCTTTTATTGTAATTGATAAATTTAATAAATTTTATTTTATTGCCATCAAATTTAATCCGAATACTTATAATAATATTTAATATAAATATTTTCTATTGAACATTGTGGTAGAATAAAAGTATAATAATTTATTCAGTGTACGGCACAATTTGTAGAGCATCAGTTTTTTCGTACTATTAAGTTTTATACATTTTCATTGTTTATATTCGTTTTTAGGCTGAATTTATATGCTTCACACTGCTGGCTCACATTTATTTATTTATGTAAATAGCACATCGTGACAATGTCAAATGTGAGTTGACGACAGCGGCCCGCCTTGCTACCGGAAATGACAGGCCATGGCCCTACACACACACACAAACGCAAGCACATAAACCTCAAAAACACACACAAACATAAACACAGGTTGTTCATAACATTTCCTAGGCTAAGTCTAACCAGCAGGAAAGGAAACGAATCACACACACAAAAAGGAAACAGTTCATAAAACTGATGCGCCCGTTATGATGCACTAAAATAATAGCAAGACAACTTATGTGTGTGTGAGTGTGTGGGTGTATGTTAAGGACTGACAAATAGCAGCAGGTGCTGTCTAAAAAACTGAAAGGAAATGCGCATAAACATAACATGAATGTCGTTGCAAAAGCGCAGCCCAAAAGTAGGCAACAAAAAAAGTTTCTGACATGTCGCCTTATCTGTCTGTCTGACGTCTGCCTAAACGGAGCTGAATACGGTTTGTTGGTTGGTTTGAATATATGTCTGTCTGTCTGTCTGTCTGTATTCGTTTAGTGTGCAGGCAGTACATCAGACTACTGCTGACAGGAACAATAACAAAGTGTAGGCTGTATTTTCCAACTACCGATTACTGAGTTGCAGTTAACAGATTCACTAAATAGAAAACCAAATGCCATTCTACGGTCTGCTTCTGAAAGTGAAAGAACTCAAGAACTCGGAACATATACGACACATGTTTATCTAGGGAATTTCGGGTTTAGATTTCATTCATTTCTCGGCCATTTGCTACATATCTCGACTCTCGACTGCTGCTGTCAGCTTCTGGTCTTCTCTGGGCTAACTGTGTGTTAATTTTACGCCTGCATGTGTGTGTTTGAGTGTATGTGTATGTATGAAAGGGCGTTAGTCTGTATTTGAAATTACCCGGGTATGGGTGTGTTTGAGTAGCGCACATGTTGAGGTTAAGTTTTTGCAATTTGAATTAAGTGCACGTCGTTGAAGGGCAGCAGGAGGATAGGGGAGATTAGAGGAAACAGAACAGGAGCTTAGCACCCGGATTCTAGTTACGGGGTGTTGAGTGTTAGTTTCTGCCGACGCTCTGATGTTTTTATTACGACTAATTGCTCATTTACAGCCAGTCCTTGTCCATGTCCTTGCCCCGGATCTTTCCCTTCCCCTTTGCCTTCCAATTTTGCCTTCCCTTTGCTTTTATATATGCTTTGGTCCTGTAGTAGTGTTTTGCTTTCGTAGCTCGACCGAAAATCAAAGCAATTTAAAGTCAAGCCTCAGCTCTGCACTAATTATTGGCGTCAAGAACTCCAGATTTATATCCGGGCACTGAGAGTTGCTTTTTCTGTGTGGAGCCGGCAGCGGTTGGGCAAGGGAATGTGGCACTATCAAGTGCCCACACGTGGCCGACTCCTGATGGCAGCAACTAAATTTAATGCGTTTTTAATTTGCAACCTTTTTATGGTTCTGCAACCATGGCTTTGGGACTTGTAAAACAAAAAATTGTGAAAGCAACAGAAATCGCTGACTCTTAGAGGCTGTTGTAAGCACTTAATGTGCAGATCGCGTTTATATATACGGAATGCGGTTGGGCAGTTCAGTGAAGTGCATAGATAGGGATCATACTAATGGAAGAATTATCTTTAAACACTTGAGACCCACATATATCTATTAGATATTTTTCAATTTAAGTAATTTTTTTCGTAATTTTTATTTTACATAAATCATATTAACTTATTTATAATTAAACCATTAATAATTTAATCTCGTTCAATCTTTTAAAGAAATGAGAAATTAAACGATAAACAATTTGTTTTATATGCTCTTGATCGACGCCACTGTTTTTCCGCTTTGCTATCTCCATAGCCCCTCTCTCTTTCTCTCTTGCTTTCGCTCTTTCAATTCAACATTTTATTGTACATTTTTCGGTCATATAAAAGGAGCAACAGCAGCAACAACAACAAGGACAACAATTTTGCACACAACGTTTATGTAAAATAGGCGACATTTGTTTTATTGTCATGGGTTGCGGCATGGTTCTGCTTCTTGCTGCCCCCAACCATTCAACCATCCACCCATACCACATGTTGTTGCTGTAGCTGTTGTCGTTGCCGTTGTCGCAGTCACAGTCACATTTACAACCATGGACCAACATTGGAGGCACGCTTTCATTTTAATTGCACACATGCTTATCATTTCAACAACAGCCACAGCAGCACAACATTCATAGATATATGTATATACATATAAATTTATATATATAAATGTGAATATGTTTGTGTGTAGTGTAGTGTACTCATGAGTCTACAGCCATTTGCAGCTCTTCAGCTCGTTAGCTCTTGAGAGGGACTCTGAGTATTTCGCTGACCAAAAATGTTGCTGGCTATTTTAGCCAGCAACCAATTCACATTTTTGGTCCTTGGCGGCAACCGTTGAATTTACAAAACTGTTGAATATGTACACATATATATATATATATATATATATATATTTATTTATTTATACCTATATATATAAGTAGGACTGCTGGCAGAGACCATAAAAGTTGGCTACTTAAACACAATTTTACTTTAATATGGTAGAAGGGGTGTGGAAATCAAATAAATATAGCAGATTTGCCTCTTGCAGCTCCCTCGCCCACTCGCCTATAAAACAGATTTAGTAGCTCAAAATTTATGACCTTAGACTCTGGGTTCTAACAGCAATAAAGCTAAAGCAGAGTACAAAATTTGTTGATTGTTGTTGCTGGCATTTTAACTTGCATTGTAAATCTCAATTAAAGTTATTTTTCAAGTGCTTGCTGCTTCTGGAATTTGTGCTGGCATTCAAAGTCCAAGTAACTTCAACTAATTGAAATGTAAACGGACAAAAACGAGCTTAGCACACACAATAAACAAACATTTCGATCTAAGAAGTTAAGCAATTGAAGCACTTCAGTAAACCGAAAAACAGAAAACAACAGAGTCCAAATAAACTAAGTAAGAATTCTACCTCGTTTGATAAATACCCAAATAACATTCCAGTGACATTGCAAGCACTAAGAAAACAGATTACACTGAGAAAATAAACAATGGGGTTACAACAACATTTAAAAGCGATTGTTTTAAAGCTATTTTAAAAATATCTGTGAAGAAATTCTTAATTATTATTATTAAAGCACGTTAGCTTATTCAATAGCTACTTGTAAGGAGTAGATAGGTAAATTGTTATTATTATTTTGATGAGTTAGTTTAACAATTTCAACACTAAATTGTATTTTTCTAGGTATATGCACTTGTGAAAACAACTCTCAATTATTGCTTTGGCATGAGAAAAGGGATCTTTAGCCGGATTTGTATTTCATTTCCAGATTTATTTTCATTTCTTCTCAAGCTCAATGGTCCACTTCTTCGCTCTGCTGCGAAACTCAAGCGCCGTTTTATTCTATATTCTATTTGTGCAAATCGTTTTAATTTCTTACACAATTTATACGCTGCTCAGCTTACTCAGAGCTAAAACGAGTTGGGAGCTGCACCTTTAACAAAAAGGTTTTAAAAAATAGAAAAAAAAAAAACAGAGAGGGAATTAAATCAGATAACAACAGAGCAACAATTGTGCAAGACAGGGATAACGATGGGTTTTTGACTTCTGTGTGCAGTCGCGTCGAGGAGCAGCGAAAAGTATGAGGCGAAGAAGGAAGAGGCAGGGCAAAGTGCTTGGCACTTGGTGGCGGTGTCCGTGTCAACGTATCTTTTATTTCCCCTGAAAAGAAAAAAACTAAAATTGTTGTAGTGCCTCCTGCTGCTGCCATTGTTGTCAGGTTTTTTATGACACAAAAATGGAGGAGGAACGCAAAAAAAACTGGCACAACGCTAGGCGAACGGCATGAAAAGCGTAACAGTTAAATGGCGTGGGTTTGTTCGGAAGCGGCACTATTCCATATATATAGTACAACAAAAAATTGTTTACTAAAACGGAACTAGCCGCCAATGTGTGCATGTGTGTGTATACGTAGGTGAGATATGCAGATATATAGACTACCGGTAACCAAATTTATGATGTCGTTATTTACATGGCATAAACTTTCGCAGTCTGCCATTGCCCACCGCCAGCTGCAAATAGATTTTATGCTTTGTTTTACTTTCAACCGCGCTGCCATTTCTCTACAACAGCACACACACTTTTTATGCCCTTAACACACTGAAATAGAAGAGTATTCTAGAGGTACATATACTCATATTGTGAGTTTGTTTCCGCTAAGTTGATGTAGGAGATTTGTAGCATTCAGCGTCTTGGTAGGACAATTGCGGCACACATTAATTAAATATTTTACTATTATTTGAAAGATATTAAGTTTTGACAAAGCAGCTAAACTATTCTTTCAATTTCTATAAAAATGGAAAAATTTACATTAAGAATGCATAATGTATATTATGTATTTATTTCGTTCGCCTTTCCTCGTCAAACTATTGAATCAACGAATACAAGTAATTTTTCACCAGACAACAGTTCAATTTTCTACTCCTTTAATTGTAGAGCATTTTAAAGTTCCCTATTCGATGCTAGGTAGTACTTCGCTGTTTTTTTTATAAGTTCTACGCTATTTTAATTGGATTTTATCTTGCAGCAGCCATTTCACAGCGAACTCGCAGCTTTTGGCATTGGCATTTGCTCCCTACTCTTGCTTTTGTAGTTGCTGTTGCTGTTGCTGTTGCCACTGCCGCTGTTGTTGTCATTTTCATGCCACGCTGATTTAAGCTGCGAGCAAATTGGCAAATGAAATGCTTTGGGTAAATAACTGACAGCAAAGCAAAAGGCAGCCGGCAAGCCAGTGGAAAGCAGAAAGTAGAAAGTAGTTAAAGCGGTTGCCCTCTATCCCTACAATTGCTTTGACTTGTTGAGGCGCAATTCGGTTGGGGCGATTGAATGGCTGTGGCGTTAAACCACAAACATGCACAGACATGCACGCAGCACACTCGAACATACACCATACACAATGGAATAGGTTGGGTAATCGAGGGACTTTCGGTATTCGCATATTGACTTCAACGGGGCCAATACAAATTCAATTGGCCAAATTACATACAAAAAGTGAACACAAAAGTTGTTGTTCCAACCCTCTGCGAATCGAATGCGTTGCGAAGGCAACTTGGCAACAATTTGCAAGTTATGGTTCGTGCAACTTTTTGTGGCTTCCATATGGCTTAAGCTATTATGGCCATGTTATGACAATTTGGTTAGTAAGTTTCGTGCCATGTATGTGATATATGAACTCGCAACCTAGAAAAGGCCAATAAACAGATCTGTGTAAATAAATGAAATGATATGAAAGGTTAAACTCTCTGATAAAAAATTGATGCAAAGGTTAAACTGCAAAAATTGTATTAGCTTTCTGGGAAATATAAAACAGGTTCATTTTGTTAATGTACAGCAATTTTAAAATATGCAAACAATACCGTTTTCCTGCGTGCAAAGACATTTTTAATTATTTTATCCGGCGCTTTGTTAGGTGGGCGGACAGGAAAAGCTCAAAGAGACCAAAACTGTCCGCCCAATGTCCAACAAATATGTTGCAAAGGAATGACCGGCCGTTTATCATTCATTTTGTGGTTGACAAATGAGTGTGGCAACGTTGGAGGCAATAGCCGCAGCAGTGTCAACAGATACGTTGCAAGTTGCAGAGTGCTGCAAGCTTGGCTTTGATTTTAATGGCGCCCACATGTGTTGCGACAGCGACACTGCAATTAAGTAATATTAAGCACATCAACTGCTATGGTTGTGGGCGTTTGCTGCCTCAAGGAGGCGTGACTATGGCCACAACAAGCGCGCATAAGGGCCATTAAAGTTGTAAAGTTAATGCGACGCCTCAAAGTAGGCAACACATTAAGTAACAAATGTCATTTCGATTGGGGCGCATAATAAACAGCATGGATAAGAGCTCATTTGCAAACAAAATGAAACAGACAGACAAAGAGAAAGATAGAGAGGGAGAGAGAGAAGTGAGTTGAGTGTCAGAGAGACATGGCCACTTAAATTTGCACAATTTGTTTCATTTCGATATAAAAATGTTGCCACCATCAAATAGTCGAGCGAGGCCAAGACAAATGTTGCTCGCTGCTCGTAGGCGTGTGCATTTTCAAAATGAAATGGTAATGACAATGACAGCACAACACACAGGCCACGATATAAATGAGCCTTGAGGATGTATTATAAAACCCAACACTGTCTCGTCGCCTTCCTCGTCGCCACACTGGCTGTAGGAAAATGTATTAGTAAACATGGCTAAGACGACAAGCCCGCCTCTAATGGACAAAGGCAACGCCAAAAACTTGGCAAACATGTGGCTGCCAAGCAGCTCGACAGGCAGTTCAAGTTTATCAGACACTCGCACAGAGAGTGAGAGTGAGCGAGAGAGTCAAGCAGAAATAGAGATAGGGGGAGAGAACCTTACAAGTTCCTTGACTTTCACTGTTTGTTTTCTTTACTTTTACATAGGCATTTCTGGTTTTCAAAGCGAGCGTTTCTTGCTTTTTAAATGTGTTTATGCTGTTGAGTGATGTAAATAGCCGAATGCACTTAGTTCTTTATCCCTTGCGAAGCTTTCAGTTTTAATTGAAAGATAATTTCAAATAATCGATATATGTATATGCTTTACAGCAATTTTATTCAGCTGTTGTATTGTTTGCAGTGCAAAGAACTTACTTACCATACTTTAACCAAGCTTGAATCTTCTTCAAAATCTTGATTTAAAGATTAGCATTACAAAATTATATATTTAAATTCTACATTTTTGAATTTATTGTTTCTGAATTTATAGTTTTTATTTTGAAACTTGAATATTTAAACGGAACACCATTGCTTGTAGCTGAACATCCTTATTAAATATCTCAATTAGCCTTAATCTTTAAGCCTGTTCTCCATGCCAGCTGTTGGCTTTCACACTCAACTTTTGTACATAAAGGCCATTGAAATAATTTATTTATTTACAAAGTTGTCAGTTCTTTACGAAATTCGTGAATTTCTTAGTAATTTTTCGACATGTTTTTGTTTTGTGATTATGGCTTTTATTGGGTATTGCCTTGGCTACACATTTCAAGTCAATTTGTTTGTCATCATTTAGATTGAATCCTGCTTGTCTCCTCACTTGACAGACCCATCGCATTGCCATGAACTTGCTTTTCAGCTTATTGTATATTAAATTTATTTCAAGTTGCCAAGGCACTGAAATTCAATTGAATTGAGAATCTTTTTGTATAATTGTTGTCCATTTTGCTTTCGGCATCGCTTTTTAAAGTTACTAGCTCGCCACAGCTGCTGTGAAGAATTTTCTGTTGGTCTTAAGTCTTAAAATCCATGGCCTACGTTGCGCTCCGTTGCATTGCGTATACGCCGCGTTTGCATTTCATTACGACTGATTACAAGCCACACATCAGGCAGAGACCTTGCATGCATGTGCATGCTCATGAGACTTTCTTACACTGAATAAAATTATATGCACATACATACTATATGTATGTAATTGCATGTGAAGGCTGCTGGATTACTGTGGTGACTGAAATGGAAAACGAGAATGCGAAAAATGGAATAAATTCCCTTTAATATTGTCATTCCAATTTTGTTGCTAGATAACTAAATAATGAATTCAACATGTAATACTTAGCTGTAGGTCAAAAGTTTATACTTCAGCTGATGTATTCTCATTAATTAACTGCGCACTATAAAATCACTCGAAATATTTTGCTCTGCAGTATTGAGTGTTTATCTTTACGTCAGTCCATTTAAATAATACAGATCCATTGCATGCTTACTGAGGAATGAATGTTCTCTGCGTCCCCTTTCTCTCTCAACTGCTGTAAAAATACTCCGACATTAATTCTTATGCGTTTTCACAACATACATGATTAATAATATTATTAATTTATGGCAAATCTTGGCAAGGGTTGCCACCAAAGTTATTGAAACCTAAAAGCATTTTATGAAAATTAGAGTTAAGAGTAAATTTATAGTTAATTTTAATGAAATAAGCTTAGTTTGTGTATAAAAATGCTGTGTAAATATTTGTGTAGTTTAAAAGAGTTTAAATTTCTTGATGAACTTATTAATAAACCCTCAAGTATTCCACTCATACACGTATGCACGATGAGTATATATTATTCTGACATATGCTCAAGTTGTGTGGATGCGAAATATTTTCCCCTGGAAAAGCGCTGCTGTACGTACTACGTATAATGCCGATGATTAAACTGTTACAGCAAACAAAATTACACGAAAAGACACTGACGAAGTGCTCTGCGGATGAATGTGAGTGAGTACCCGTTCAGACCACTGGCATGTAATCAGAGTCGTATGAGGGAAAATAAAGTTGCCGAGTTTGCTTCAATTCCCCTCAGATCGCTGCATCATGTATGAGTTAATGTTGAAATTCTGGCGATTGCTTCAACTACCACTACGAGTGCTATGAAATATGCAAAGCAACTACTTGCAGCAGCAGAAACAGCAGCAGCTGCCTGGCATGGCAGCAACTTCTCAGACACTCAGACACGAAGATACTGAGAAACATAATATTGTTCAACTGTTTGCAGTACATTTGTTTGAAAATTGTCAGTAGATTTCTCCATTTTTGGGCGTGCTTCAGTCTTTTATTTGTTTCAGCTATTCTTCCTTTTTTTTCCGTTTACCATTTTCCATTTTCTATTTGATTTTTCCCTTTTGTAGCTCAAGCATAAGTTATTATTGTCTGTGTCGTGTTTTGCTCTAGTGAAAGCTGCACTTTCATCGCCTCCAGTTGTTGTTGTTTTGGTTTTCGTTTCTTGTTTCTTGTTATTGTTGTCCTTTACTGCTGCTGTGCTTCCTTCACAGCATTCCACTTGAATGAAATTTCCGGCGACAGCACTAAACAATCATAATAACAGATACATTTTTTCAACAGCTTTTTTACTCCATCCCCTCCCCTCCGACCCTCACGGACATTTCTCACAGCTTCTATCAAAAAAATCTCAACGTCATTCAGCTAGTCAGACAGCTGCTTGTCTCTCCATCCCTTCATCTGTCCAGCTGTATGTCTCTCCCCATCTGTCATAGCGGCTTCAGCAAAAAATATATAACTGCATTCAGCGTATATTAAAGCTAAAAGCCTGTAATTAGTGGATACTCGCTTTGGGAATCCATAGCTGGCAAAATATTGCGGCAAAAGTTGACTTTACGTACTTTGCTAAAATCGATAGTCAAATGAGTTTCATTAGATGACAAACAGTGCAGTGTATTGTGCAGGACAGGTACCAAATACACTGCAATTAACATTGAGTAGTAGCCCATTAAACGATAATTACAACATTCCAGTTCAAATTACGTGACGGAAAATGGAAATGAACTCCAATAATGGCAATGGCAAAACTCGGTCTATAGTAGGGACTGAAATTTTGGTTAACTACTGGCAATAATAATGCAATTAAATGAGATTTTTATAATCCAATTAAAAGTGAAATATAAATTATATCAAAACATTATGCATATACCGTAAAAACATGAAATTAATATGATTTGTTTAGTTTTGTTAGCACTATCTCTAACTGCATACTAATTAAATTGTAAAAATATTTATTAATGTTTTTATATTAGGATAAAAATATATTTATCTGTGTGGTGACCTAATTTACTAAGTCAAATAATTTAATTATTATCGTCAAAATAAATACAAGATAAATATATACAACATGTGGTTAACCAGAAAGCTTATTAAACTATTTAAAAAAGTGTTTAAACAAATAAACTTTATAGAATTGACTTTAACAAATTAAGTATCACAATTTTCATATAATATATGAAAATGTTTAATAAAATAGCAGCCCAAACATGCTATTAAAATAATATTTAATTCAAGTTTCGTGCTAAACAATTTTTTATTTACTAAAATATAAAATAAAAAAAATTATTACGAAAATTTAAAATGTACTTACCTCTTTTTTAAAAATATACTTAATCCATTTAAATCTCGAAAAATAATCTATAAACTTTCCAAATTTCAATTTAAACAACTAAAGTTTCTAAAAATAATCTTTGAACTTTCAAAGTTTCAATTAAAATAGTTAGAATTTCTTAAACTTAATGGCAAATCAATAAAATTATTGTCACAACTTTGCTGTGCAGCAAACCATCAATTACTTACAGCCGACTGCTTTGAGATCTTGGCCATTAGTAGAATCTTTGTTAAATGACATTGTGAGAGATCTGGTATTGTATATTTGCAGCCCCAACTGCACTGATGGCGATAACTTATAGCTTATAAATACTTTCCTAAAAGCCAATTGAGTTAGTATCTTGACCTACTGCGCGTTGGGATGCATTTGATTTGTGAATGAGAACAATTCTTAGATTTCACATTGCTGCCAGCAAAGAGAGTGCCAAAAAGTTTAAGAGAAATGTTCGGGGTCGGTAAAGCAGTGCGTGGCAAAGAGAATTGTTTGCTGTTGTTTGATTTTGACCGCCAAAAGTTCATAGGAATTTGCCGTTGTAATGGTGAAATACTCGCGAAATTCAAATGTAGGGAAAATTTTATTAATTATACGAAAAGTTTTTGCAACTGCGACCGACCCACCAATTAAAGTTTCTCTATGCAATTTCTTAGGTTCTTTTACTGCGGTTGCTGCTGCTGCTGCTGTTGCTGCTGCTGTGGCTGCTTGACCCAGTATTTGTGAGTTTGTTTTCAAAACACAATAATCCGCTCGACTGGCCAGCCCCCCATAAACACCTTGAATTAATTGCATTTGCCTTGGAGCATGTGGAGCGCACTGTCGTGGGGAGGTGGGAGGTGGCTTTATAGGTTTTGGCTGCTGAAGTTGCTCTCTGGCTTTTTTGGCTGGCCTGCTAAATGTGGCAATAAATGTCAGCATAGTTTGTTTGTAAATTTCGTAGCACTGGCCGGGAGTGCAATGCACTCGACGTGCAACTAGGCGTATGCGTTATATTGCGCATACGCTGCGCTACGGTTGCCACACCACGCTGCTGGTTTATGCCCTTTTGCCACATTTTTCGCAATTTTATAAAACAATTAAAAGCCATTAGAGCTAACAAAAAATTGTGGCCAGCATTCGCTGCTCAGCATCATCTTCAACACTTTTCGCTCCCTTTTGTCCGTTGTTATTGTAGTTGTGTATAATGGCGTGTCATTTGCATTTTGCGTTACCAGCACTCTATGTTTGTATGTGTGTTTATTGTGTGTTAGTGTAGTATGTTGCCACCAGCAGTAGCAGGAGCATTGTGTCTGGTCAAATAATGCAACTCCATAGTTGGCTGGGAATTCGTAGCACCAGGGACAAGTTGTTTGTGCTGGTTGTAAGCTGTTTGCTTTTATGTGTATGTGATGCATTAATGAGGTACACAGGATATGTGGAGAGTGAAAATGTAAAGACGGGAATGAGCAGCATAAGAGAGAATGTATACCTTGATTAAGTAATTGTCTACTGATTATTGAATATAAAGCAAAAGCATTATACCAGAAATAATTGTTATTTAATCAAAACTATCATAGAATACTAGATGGAGCTGCACTTTAAGCCATAATCAATTTTTATATTTCAATTTAATATTTATCACCCAATAAATGCAGTTTTTTACAGCCAACAAATTGATATTATTGAGAGTTGCTCAAATATTTGACAATATCAATTAAAGTATCGAATATAACTGCTATTTTGTATATAAATATTTGATTGCTGCAGTCTAGATGGTCGTTTTGGATACTCGATGTACAAAAATTGGCTATATCCGACACGATTTGCGGTCATAACAACGAGCATTTTGCTATATAAAAACTACGCTAGGATTTCATATTAAAAACGTGCAACACATATCAAATAACCGCAATGGCAAATCGAATTTAGCACCATTTTATTATTGACGCTTTTGCTGTTGGCCACCTACACGCAGTTTGATGGCCAAGAGCAAACCACAATCGAATTAAAACAAAGCCAAAAAGGCCAAATGTAAGCAACTGAATTGGGTTTTGAACCAGGGTCAACACTTTTTGCTGCAGACAAGTGCGGCAAGTGTTTCTGTCAGCTTGCTGCAAACCGCAAAAATAAGCAATAAAATAATATTAAACAGTGTCCTTTATAAACTATAATTTATGACCATAAAGTGGTGCCGTGGACGGCGAGCAGCAACAATTATAAATCAAATTTTGCGCTGCAAATTAATTGCATTTATTTCCGGTACGTAAAATAACTAAAATCGTGTGACAAACGAATTAATGAATTGCAATTGTTGGCATTAAAAATGTAGAACAACGAGTACTCGCACTGGTACTCACATTCACTCGAAACTTGTTCACAATTGTTAAATCGTTTGTGCAATTGTGATAAGCTTAATTGGCTTTTATGCTTAAGAGCGCAGCACTAATTAATATTTAATGCTTTATATGTAACTCTGTGTGAGTGTGTGGCAGTTAATTATGTTTTGATTTACAGACTCTTTAACCTCCAGAGGGTGAGAGTGAGAGTGAGAGATCACAATTCGAATGCCTTATCAAATGATCTGTAATTGTATTACTCAATATATGCTCTTATCATATGCCTTATTTATTTTGCTTTTATCCACTGGATTTTATTTTGAATTTGTGATGAGTTTACCCAGCTGTACAGCTTTATCCATTGTTGTTGTTTTGCAGCACATAAATCACAACCGCAACTCAGTCTCTCTTTCAGTCTCTTTCTCTCTCTAACTCGTATTACCAACTCGTTTAGCTAAGCCACACAATAACTGTAAGCCGCAAACAGTTGCCATATTTTCTTCGACCTTCTCTCCTCAGTCACTTGCTGTTTTCTTTCTTTTTTCCATCCACCTTTTGCATATTGTACAATATTAAGAGAAAACCAAAGGCGCAACACAATAAAAATGCAAACAAAATGAGGAAAAGAAATAGCGAATGAGAGAGATAGAGACAGAGATAGGGAAATACAAAGGAAAGTGCGCTGAGACCGACAGGAATTTGCGTAATATGAAAATATTGAATATAAAATTGTGGCATATTATTAAAACGGCGCCAAGCTCTGAGAATACAATACTGAAACTGTATTTAATGCCAACACAAACCCTAATGCAAATTTATTAAAAAAAAAAAAAAAACAAAATCAAAATGAAAGTTAAGAATATGTTTTAAGTGAATACAACAAAAGATTTTGCCCACCGCACTCTTTAATATTATTTGCCTGATTGAATTTTCAAATAAAACTTTCTTTTTCCCTCCCTCTCTCTTCTCTTCTCTCCTTTTTTCGACCGTGCGCAATTAAGCGATTCTGGTGAAAGAAAAAAAGAAAACTCTCGAGGGGCTTACTTCACGGGCGTTGGATAAACACTCGGCAAAAAAAAAGCAACTGCAAATAAAATTGGGGTTATTCGCAATTAAATTGCGAAAGGCAAACCAAAATGAAATCAATGATTCTAGTACTTTCAAAACGTTATATTGCAACGTTTTTTGTTCAAAATTGTTTTTAAATTGTTTTTGAGCTGTTTTTGCGCGCCTTCAATTCAATGCAATGCAATTCAATTGAATTTGATTGGTCAATATTCATAAAATCACGCAAAAGTTTTTAAACTTTTCTGCGGTTTTAAGCACAACTTCTCCAAAGTTTAACCCCCATTGAACCCGTCCCTAGAAACCATACCACCCCCACTACCACAACTTTGCGGCTTTGTTTGACTTGCAAATGAAAATAGTTTTGGCCCAAAAAAAGCTATGCAATGTGTAACCAAAAACCCTAACTGAACCAAAACTGAACACCATTCAAGGCTAAATATTTTTGCAATAGCAATTTTATATAGTATAGCAAATATATGTATGTATATATATATGCATATACATATATGCAAGCCAAATTAAAGGCGTTCGTTCAGTATGCAAAACTTTGCTGTCTGCTGTCCACTTCAAATGGCAATATGACAGTGCAGAAAATGCAAATGAAAAGAAAATCAAAGCAGAGCGAAAACACACAGCTAGAAAATGAATACAATTTCGTACAATATTCAACAATTGCAACAAATCCAAATTGAGCTACTCAGCTAAAAAGCTTTATTCTCTCTGCACTTTAACTTGGCTCACAAATATCGTTCACTTGGCAAATAGAGTCAATGTTAAAGTAGATATTGTAATATAATCTCTGACTTCACAGCTGTGCTGCCTATGCAGCGAGAGGCGTTTTAGGAATTTGGTTTGAGCAGCTAAAATATTTTGTGCTATACAAATTTAAATACAATTGCAACAATTTATTAAACTCAATTTAGAAAATTTTATATAATTTTCCTTAAAGCCCTTTAAGCAATTTGTCTCCAGAATAAAGTCCAACTATCTAAAACTATCTGCTTACATTATAGTTTTAAGAAAATTGTTTTGTCTTTGTCATTGAATACTCTTCTAAACACTCTCTGAAGTTCTTAGAGCTCTTATTGTATTACAGTGCAGTGACTTTGTATCCTGCCCCGGCAATATCCTCCAGTATTCATATCAATAGCTATGTGTGTTTTTCACTCTACCGCTTTGCGAGAGCATTGCAATCACATAAATGGCGTCTGCTTAAAGTGAAGCCATATCGAAATGCGACTGGAAGGTACATATGCGAATAAGTGTCTCCGTTTCTCCTTCCACCACACATAGTATATAAATGTGTGTGAGTGTGTGTGTGAGTGTGCTACCCACTTTACCTTGTTGCGCTTTATGCGGCACTCGCTATCCGTGGCGCCATCTTTCAGGTCTTATGTAAATTGCGTTGGCTTAAAGCGCCATCTGCGCCCATTCAACAGTCTGTTAAGCGGTTTCGCATTTCCCTCTCTTTCCTGTCCCTCTCTTTATTTTTACGAATTTCTTCATGGCCATTTGATATTCGCATAAATTCACTTAAGTCTCTAAACTGAAATATGTTAATTAAAGGCGTAGATTGAAATTTTTTGTGACAATTTAATTAATGCAACAACTGTTATTGTCAAATTTGATGAAACAGCTGAGATGAAAGAAATAAATTAAAGGCAGTATATAGATATTTTAACCCCAAAAGTATATCAATTTGCATGCTAACAATTCAGTCAATTAACCCTCGAAGTGCTCGCACATAAATATATGAAAATCAGTTACATAATTTAAGTATTAATTGGTTTGTATCGAGTGGCAGTCCCTTGTGGCCCAGCATTAAAGAAACTGACAACAAAAATACTTTTTTTAAAAATGACCAAAGGAATGAACAGTCGAAGGGATTATTCAAGCGTAGTGCCAATGGAATGAACGAGAAAATAAATGAGCCAATGAACAATGAATTATCGACCAGGTAAAAGAGATAGAGACAGATTGGTAAAGAGAGAGAGAGAGAGATAGAGAGAGTGGAAAATGCAATATAACTATAGCAATGGATAAATTCTGATGAACGCATCTCGTATCTCCTCCCTCAACTTCAATGCCCTTTCAATTCAGTTGCTGCTGATCAGATGGCAAGGCAGCTACTAAAGACGCCTACACACGACTGCATTGCCTGCTTTAAGGCTTATGGCTTGAATAAAGCGATTATCGCATCTTTGTCAGTGTTGGCGCAGCCAGTGAAGTGTAACGAGCCACGGCAAACAACAAGTAAACAAAACCGAAAGCAACTCCAGGCCCACAGTCCTACAGTAGATACTACTGCCTATGCTGTGCCATCTGCCCACTTCCTCGATGGCAATCTTTTGGCTTATTTATAAAGGTAAGCAGAGTGTGCAAGTATGTGTGTGTGTGTGTGTGCGGCTTCATAAACTTTACAGCAATGCCGCCTTGGCTATAAGCACGCATCCTACTGAAAGGATATGCCAACTCCATGGCAACGTGCAAAGCTTTTTGCATTGAGGCCACAACGAAGCCAGAAGCGGAACGTTGACAACATTGATGAGATTACACCATTCTCATTTAGTTTTCTCTTTCTCTTTCTCTATCAGTTCTTTTTGCCTTGGCTCCATTTGTCGCCATGTGTATGCGCTTCTAATTCAATTAATGGCTGCTTGTAAACAAGTTCTGCAATATTTCAAAATGAGAAAAGAAAGCGAAAAAAACGTACGTTCTAATCATAACAACGCGTCTACTCATTAATTATAATGCCACTCATGTTGTCAAAGCAATGCAATAAGCATAATTTCTCAACTGACTAACAGATTAATGCTCATCTGTTTAAGCAGATTCATATGTGTTGGCCACATAACATATTATAACCAATTATCAGACAATTATTTATTAATTATGACAATCTAATATGCTGGAAATTTGCAGCAATTTAATATATTTCATTAAACAAAGTGTTGAATTAGACAGCAAAATTATATCATAACATGACAAACACATATGTTGCAAAAGTTGATCAATATATAAAGCCATTCCAGATAAATATAAAATTAAAATGAGTCATAAAAAATATATAAACTATGGAAACATAATGAAATTTTCCGATGTCGGTTTTATATTTCCAAGAAAACGTAATTAAGTTTTACTATAACCACCAAATAGCTAGTTTATCTGTTTTAGACAGCATTGCAAACATAAATTTTAATTCAAGTTATATCACGATGATGATAATTATGTTTGCGGTGGCAGTGACGGCGGTGATGCCATCGAAACGACCACGGCAAAAATCTGTTTGGGGTCAGTGCGGGTTTGGGGTTTGAATTTGTGTTATTGGTTATGGATTGGGATGGGTTGCTTTTGTTTATTAATTTCCTGTTTGCTTGTGGTGCACCTCAAGCCGGAAAAACAATTTGTTACCTTGTCAAAAGCAACGTGAAACAAACGACGAGTTCAACTCTCACATTCATGTCATGTCCAAGTCACGTTCTAGTTGCTTTCTTGTCTCGACACTTCCTGTTAACCGCTCCGCAAAAACCTCGTTAACTTGGCTTTAATGTCAATATTTAGAGCGCAACGTTTTCCTAAAATTTGCATAATGAAAATGGCAAATATTGCAAATCGTTTGCTCTTCGCATTAGCAGCAAATCATATTGATATCAATGACAGTGGGAAGTGCCGATAGAAGGAAGAAAATGGGTGTTGGAGTGGGTGGGTGAGTGCATTAAATTAGCATAAAATCAACAACAACATCAACAAGCAATGCTAACAAACTAAATTGCAGCTCAGTTATGTAATAGTTACCAAATACAAAACAATTTGCACAAAAACCAATTCAGCAAACAAGCAAAACAAACCGAAATATTCGTAGCAACAGAATTGAAAGCCAGCTGCAATTAAATTCAATTTAATGCTCATACAGGAGTGTTGAACAGCCAGAAAAACAAGTGACAAGCTATAACCATAACGACTAAAGAATACCCTTTAAAGTAGCAAAGAAGTATGCATGTGTATGCGAGTAGAGCTTTTTAAATACCCACTTCAAATGTTATTTTTTTGTGCAGGGTATAAACACAACATTGTGGGTGCTGTCTTCGCTCTTCGTGTGGCAGAGGGATTGGCACGGATGGGATGGCGAGGTAAGGGCGGTTCCACTGTCCGAAATACAGCGGCAGACAACGACAGCAAACGACTCTCCACAAACAGCCAAGTATTTTATTAAATGCGCCACATTGCAATACAAATGCAAATTGCAAGCGCTGGACATTTGTTGATTGTCCTTTAGTCCGCTCCTTTTGCTGAAGTCCCCCGATCCTTCTTCAGCTCTGCCCCGTCTCCTACTGCTCTATGTCTCTGGCTAGTTTCCGTTGTGCACTGATTGATTGAGTGCCTGACCAACGGGTGACTATACTGCTTTTTGGCCAACAGCATTTTAACATGACCCAATTGTTGGTCCCTAATTTCGGTGATTCTGTTTTGACCAAATAATGATACCACACTCCGGTGCTATCTGTCCGTCCGTCTGTCGGTCGGTCGGTTGTTGAGTAAATGGAGCGGCAATAACAATGAGCACACATGTGAACCACACATCAGTTCAGTGGCGGTCGATTGCTATGACAAAACAATGAGACATCGACTGACCGATAGACAAATGTAAACTTCCTGGCGCACGCTGCGTATGCGTCATTTGATATCCATACAAAACGCATGCAATTGACATTTAAGTTTGCCTCGCAAGGCGGTTCAAGTAAGCATGATAGAATTGCTCGATAATGTCAGATTGTATTCACTTTGATTTGAGTGCCCACTGAGTGTGTTACATTGTGAGGCTGAACACAAAGTATTTGTTTTCAATAAGCAATATGAAAACAAAGAAATTTCAAATTTATTACTTTAAAATAAATATTTTAAGAAATTCCATATGGATATGTTTTTAAAAATATTTTCCCTACATGTATCTACTATGTGTAAACACTTGTTAAACTTTTTCAACACAAAACTTTACGTTGTGTAACTAACTACTGCTCTAACTATTAGTTAGTCAACTCAATTAGTTGGTTTCTCGCTTTCTATCTCTCATTCTCTTGATTTTAATAGGATTTTTTGTTCTATGTGGCCGCACATACTTTGACAGTTTTGGACCAAAGTTTTTTTGGCTCATGTTGACCAAAGTAATTACACAGCGGTTTTTACACCTGGCCTGGCCAAGAATTTAGTTTGCAGCCACAAAAAAGTTTTTTTGGCCAAGTGACAAGCTGCAGCAAAATTTTTGAGCAGTTCATTGTTGGTTTTTATGTCTTTAGCATGTTGTTTTAAAGTGTGTACAAACTTTTACTTCTGCACTAGTTGCAGCTATATATATATATAAACGATTTTATAGGTACATATACTACATATATGTATAGGTATATGCAGTGGTTTGTGAAGGAAACATAACGAGCATTAAGTTGCTTCACACAGCTGATACATGACATCGGAAGACATATGTACACGGTCATATAGTCACTCAGTCAAGGCATAAATCATGGCAAACAACACACGCTAACACACACACACACACTGGCACATCTTCCGGACAAGTTTGAAGAAACTTTCGTGAGCCGAAAAATTTGACAGCTAAGCAAACTGCGTAGTTGTAGTTGTTTGACCAGTAAACTTAGTTTACTCCACAGAGGATACAACGTTGCAGCTACATGGATACAGTCACAGATACAGATACAGATTTAGGCATTTGGATATGTGTAGAGTGTGAGAGTGAGAGAGACAGCTAGCTACTAGAAAAGTTTAGCAACTCACTGATTGACGTTTTGCTTGAGCCCCGTTAGAATTTTGGCCTCTCGAATGGCGTAATTAAAAAACTTTCGCAGATTTCCCATTGACCCATCCGACTGGGCAATTGTTTGATGGCATTTCACTGTTCATTGTATGTTTACTGTTTTAGGTTTTCGATTTTCATTTTGTTATTTTGAACACATTTGTGTATATATGTTTGTTTTAGAGTTTTATTGTACATCCGATTGTCTAGCTTATTGTTTATTGTTTTTTTTTTTTTTTGATCAGCTCCGTGTAACTTAGAAACAAATTAAATTCCAAATCGTTTTCGTAATCGAAATCAAAACTAAATATATAAAAGATGCTCTGCCTGCTCGTTTCTTGAATCTCTTTTCCTCTTGTCCTGCATTATTAGATGCTTCTCAACTTCTTCAACTAAATGTAATTTTAAAGATACTTTTGTGGAACGCTTTGTTGGCGCCCAGATGCAGCTAGCCTGGTCATAGCTAAACATATACCCAATGTCAGATATACGATGTTCGTTCTCAAATAGGCTATATATAAACGCCACTTGTTGTTGTTCGTTTTCTTGCTGTTGTTGTTGTTGTTGTTTTGATTGTTCTGGTTGTTGTTGTTGCGTTGCTTAGAAGCACTTGCGGTGCACAATGCCGGGACCGGACTCATCGTACTCCTGCTTGGAGATCCACATCTGCTGGAAGGTGGACAGAGAGGCCAGAATGGAACCACCGATCCATACGGAGTATTTACGCTCAGGTGGTGCAATGATTTTGATCTTAATTGTGGATGGGGCCAGTGCAGTGATTTCCTTCTGCATACGATCGGCAATACCTATGATATAAGTTGGATATATGAAATATATACTTCAAAAACCCTATAGTCCTTCCTGCTAACTAACCAGGGTACATGGTGGTGCCGCCGGAGAGCACATTGTTGGCATAGAGATCCTTACGGATGTCCACGTCGCACTTCATGATCGACTGGTAGACAGTTTCGTGAATGCCGCAGGATTCCATGCCCAGGAATGAGGGCTGGAACAGAGCCTCAGGAGTACGGAAACGCTCGTTGCCAATGGTGATGACCTGGCCATCGGGCAACTCATAGGACTTCTCCAGGGAGGTGGATGCAGCAGCAGTGGCCATTTCCTGCTCAAAGTCCAGGGCAACATAGCACAGCTTCTCCTTGATGTCACGCACAATTTCACGCTCAGCAGTGGTGGTGAAGGAGTAACCGCGCTCAGTCAAGATCTTCATCAGATAGTCGGTGAGATCGCGACCAGCCAGATCCAGACGCAGGATGGCATGTGGCAAAGCATAACCTTCATAGATGGGCACTGTGTGGGAGACACCATCGCCGGAATCGAGCACAATACCGGTGGTACGGCCGGAGGCGTACAGGGAGAGCACAGCCTGGATGGCCACATACATGGCAGGTGAGTTGAAGGTTTCAAACATGATCTGTGTCATCTTCTCGCGATTGGCCTTGGGATTCAGGGGCGCCTCAGTGAGCAGCACGGGATGCTCCTCAGGAGCGACACGCAGCTCATTGTAGAAGGTGTGATGCCAGACCTTCTCCATATCATCCCAGTTGGTAATGATGCCATGCTCAATGGGATATTTCAGTGAGAGAATACCACGTTTGCTCTGCGCCTCATCACCCACATAGCAATCCTTCTGACCCATGCCCACCATCACACCCTGATGACGGGGACGACCCACAATGGATGGGAAGACGGCACGTGGTGCATCATCACCGGCAAAGCCAGCCTTGCACATGCCAGATCCATTGTCCACAACCAGAGCTGATGCCTCTTCGTCACACATTTTGGATTTGGGTTGAGTTCTTTCTTAGCGAGCAGGCAGCACTACAAGTAGAAATCCCAAAAACGTTATAGTATCTATCAATCTTAATCCTTGCGATAGGCAAATCCACGAGTATCGAGGAATAAACCAAAAACACTCACGACGTCTATATAGCACAGCGACAGCAATCAGAGTGATTCTCTCTATAGCCAACATCTGCATTTAAATAAGTTCCGTCCGACATGTCGAACAATGGATCTGTTTCGGCATAGTAACATGTTGACGAATCTGATGGGCACAGGGATGGCAAGGGAGATATGACAACACATCATTTATTTCTGATCTTTCCGTAGTCGAAGTAATCACAATTTATTATGCTTTTGGTAACAAGTCGTATATATAATTAAAAATAAATATTAGAAAATTTTAAGGTCAAAGAGGCTTTTAAAAATCTTGTGCTTTTAACGATGATAAAGTTTAAAATTCCTGAAATTGGGTGCAACATATTATATTCTACATATAAGTTTTTCAAAAATATATATTTAAATAAATATCATATACTGTAGCTTCTATATATCTTAAAGATTGTCTCACAAATTGTTACTTTAAAATTTATTTAAAAGTTGTTTTCTAAGAATTCTAATTTCTAATACTCTTTAGAGTTTCATTATGAATAACCGAACAGATCCCTAAACCAACTTGTCTAAAATATTGTCCATAATTCCCATTAGCTGTGCTTAGTAATGTTTAATGAACCTAATTTATATACAAATTTAAGTAGCCCCAGCTGTCAGATAGAGTATTCGTTATATTGTATGGTAAAACATAAATTATCAGCTTGTATCATTTCATGTTCTCTAAATTTTGCATGTTGCATATGCCGACTATGTGTGGCAGGACTTGTATAGGCATCCGTTGTGGTTATATTTTTAAGTTCTTAGATTTATATAAATAAATTGGCTGAACAACAATGCAGTGTACTACATACTTCTTGGTCACATCACATCAAATCCCATCTATTCAGCCTTTCTGATGTCTTTGAGCAGTTGAATGCTCGTTCATCTCTCGCTCGCTCAGTCCATAGATGGTGCGGACCAAGATGCCAAAATCAAAAAATAACAACATATATATAAATTTCAAACTCAAAAATGAACAAAAACATATAATATATTAATACAAGCACAAATTGTATTCACAATTCATTGAATTAAAATAAAATAATGATGTGCGTGAATGTGTTTAAGTGTAGAGGTGCGAGTGCATTTCTCGACAATTTCTCGGTTGTCGGTCTCAGTGCATATCGCCACGATCTTAACGTAATATTAACTTTGAGATTAATGTACATAAATGAAAATGCCTTGCTGCTTAATATTATATTAATTAAGTGTAGCGCAAAATTTGTTGAACATCAAAGGCAGTGAATGATGTTGCCTAGTCTAGTCAGATAATTGCAGTCTCTACTGGTACTACTATCTGCAAACATATTCAAACTCTTGCTTAGCTCAGCACTCTCTCTCTCTCGCTCTGTGTATGTTCAAAACTTTATCAAGTGCTTTGAGAAACTATTGAAAAGTACGTGACTGTTACCACAGGCAGGTACAGACGGTATACGTATCATTGTCAGTACGTTCCAGTTGAGTTCTATGCCAAAAACCAGTTGAAATGGCTTAGAATTATGTGTTCGTGCAGTATACACTTTGGCATCTCTATGCTGGATGCTCTACAAAGAGAAATATTCTAAAGTTGGGGCAATTTAAAAGCTTTCTGAAGTGATAAACTTTCCGTAGGTATATAATTTTTAAACATTTCGTTAAAGATATCTTGTTTGGAGAAAGTATAGAAATTTAAATCAGAATCATGAAATCATGGCGAATTTTAGGTTTTACATGTCAAATATTAAAGATGTTTTCTAGTTGTATTGCATATTAATTTTCTTTATTATTCATACGCTGGTTTGTGTAGAAGTTGAGATAGCCCACATAGCTGCGGATGTAGTATAAGTACATTTTATATTTAACTATAAAATTAATATAATTTCTTTAAGCAGAATATTTGCAAATTGGATTAGATTTCTCGATCATTAAAGTGATATATTTATATAATTATTATATATTACATACTAACGAAAAATTAAAATTCAAGAAAATAAAATTTATTAGATTTTGTTGCTTAATAATTTTCTAAGGCCCGTTTTTCCTATGTAAATACTTGAGAATTTTATACAACTTTTCTCATGGCATAAGCCAAAAAAAAAAAACTTGTTTATTTATTATAGCAATTCTACTAAATTGTTGAAAAAATATATGTATAGAATGTTATTTCACTAGGACTACAATAAAATGTATATAAGGCAATGGAAAATTTTTGAAACCACCCTAGCAATTAAGTATATGACAGTGTAAATGGCGCTAACAGAGTTTTGGGCATTGCAAATGGGCAAAAGACGCAAACTGACCCAAAACTAGAACTCTAAAATACGCTGCACTGCACTGAGGGGCTAGGGCGGTGGTGGTGCGGCGTATCACGTTGCAGTGCAGGCGGTGGTGCCACTCTGGGCCACGGTGGTGGCTCTTTGGCACGCAATGCAGCGTGCGGCACTAAAATAAACTTTGCCCGGCGAAGAAAACTGAAAAGTGTAAACTGAAAAGCTGAGAAAGCGCTGAAAACTTGCCTTAATGCACATAAAAATTAAAATACTTGGCGGCGCTTGCATACCAAGTGGTATAGAATTCAGTAGCGGGACGTTTTCCCACTTTTTTATGGCCAATTTATGATTGCATTTTCTATATTTTTTCGCAATTGCAACTTAAAGCAGTGTCCTGGTCTGGTCAGAGGTCTGCATCATTTCTTAATTTAATTTTCAGTGTCAACAACGCATCGGCGTCTCAGCATCGGTAATCAGCTGGTATGAGGTTTGCGTGCAACTGTTTTTGTGGGCGTGGCATATGCTGAACTTTGCCGCACACAAAAACTTTGAGCGCTTCAAGACACGCGCTGACAGTTTTCCCATTTTGCTCCACACAATTTATTAATTAAACAAGTTGCCCGCTCAAATATTTTCCACTCAAATTAATTTCTCCCATGTGGCCGCGACTGGCAGCTGTCAACATGCAGCTAACAGTAACCATTTTCCACTTTTCACTTTTCATCCTTCCTTGCCTTTGTTAATTACACTTCCTTCGTGTGGCTATGTGGATGTTGATGAAGATGATGACGCTGCAGGTGCAACGCAAAAGCCACCAAACAAAAAAACCACATTACATACAGGTTATATTTTATATATTCACAGTGTTTATTAAAATCCTTAGAAATCTAAATACGATACAACAACAAAGCAAACTAATCAACGGGTAGCGATTCATGAATCCATGTACGTTGTCCGCCCTCAGCGAAGTCCGCTGCCGTATGATCCTGACCATTGAGTATCCATTTGGTGGTAAGCAGACCCTCCACTCCTACGGGGCCACGTGCATGGATCCGTGCCGTTGAGATGCCCACCTCGGCGCCAAGGCCAAAACGGAATCCGTCCGCAAAACGCGAACTAGCGTTGTGGAAAACACAGGCGCTGTCCACACTACCAAGGAAATGCTTAGCAGCGGCATCTGCACGAAGTGTAAAAGCGGAAAGTAGAAAATATATGAAATGCGAAAAGTACAAAATGCAAAATGCAAAATGTAAAATGGAAAATGGAAAATGAAAATGCAATATGCAATATGCAAACATGAGAACATGCTGAATGCTAAATAATATTAATTTCCCAAATGATTTAAATTTGTTGTGGCAGCCATAACACGAGTTGATTTAGCCAAACAAAACTTGATCCCAACGTTTCGCATTTGGCTACGACAATGTCGATGACATCACGCATGCAAATGTGCAACGAACTTGGCTTAAATAACTGCCTGTTCCCTGTGTGTTTGGCATTGGCATTTCTAATTAAATTACCACACAGGTCACAGATCGCACTGTGGGGCAAAATTTAAACTTAATATAAGTACATGAACTTTAAGAATTTATAATAATATGTTTCTACTTCCTATTCTGTGCAAATATGTAAGGCATGCCAAATATTTATAAGAAATTGTTTACAAATTGGGAATTTCCCAATCAATCTGTTTACATTTGTGCCACACCACAAACTGCAGTTAAATAAATTTCTCAAACAAATGAATTGCTGCTGTATAATTACTCTTCCGTTTTGGATTCTTCCTTTCATCTCTAGCTTCCTCTGTAATAAATTGAAACTTATGCTGCCAATAACAAAGACTATTATGCACTATAGGGGCACTCGATGCTGCGCCAACACAAAATTTATAACCCGCACATTGAAATGTCATTAGCTTTTAGGAATTTCGACCCTTTCTCAGTCTTCTATGGAAACCATCCACTATTGAAACCCAAATGGAACGCTGGTCAAACAATTTTTCTGCTTCAATTGCAAGCAATTGAAATTAATTTTCAATTTTCGTACCATTTTCCGTAACAATGACATCCGTGTGACCGCTGCCGTACGTATGTATGTGATTAATGGCCTCCTCCAAGCTGGGCACAATCTCAATGCAGCACTCTAGAGCACCGTATTCATGCTTCATGCTCTTTGCCGCCGGAGGACCAAAGGTCAGTTGCTGATTTAGACGAGGTCCAGCATAGATTTTGACGCCCTCACGTTTCAACATGTTGCACACATCATTGAAAATGTCGCCACTCATTAGATCCTCATGAATGAGCAGCGTTTCCATTGCATTGCAGGCTATGGAAAATTGAGGTGAACAATTTTATTAAACTTTAGTAGAATAAAAGCTATTTATGTTTTAAGTTTAAGCATACCTGCTGGATAATCGCACTTGGCATCACGAGCAATACGCAGAGCTTTCTTCAAATCGGCATCTTTGTCGATAAAGACATGACAAACGCCCTCGGCATGTCCCAGTACGGGTATGTGCAAAGATTGCTCCTGAATGCTACGCACCAGTTCCGAGGAGCCACGCGGAATGATCAAATCAATGTGATTTTCCATGGATAGCAAATCGCTAATCTCCTCGCGAGTGGAAACCTATATAGAAGCGGTCATCAGAAAATATACAAACACAATTGAATATTATTACTTACCAGAGATACAGCATTTTCGGCACCCACGCTGCTGAGCGATTCCTTAACCAGTTCCATTAAGGCTTTATTGCTGTGAGCTGCCTCCTTGCCGCCCTTGAGTAGTAAACCGTTAGCGGAAGCCATGGCCAAGGCAGCCACTTGGGGCAATGAGTCTGGACGGGATTCAAAGATCACCAGTAGCACACCAATTGGTACGGTAACCTGTTTTAGTTCTAAACCATCGGCCAGTTGAGTGCGCCTTAAGACGCGACCCACATTCTATACAAAGTGGAAGATAAGAGCCAATTGACAAGTCAGCTGTTAATGCATTACACATACGACACGTACGCCTAGTGGGAGATGTGGGAAATGGCGCCAATATATAAATAACGCAATATTTATGCAGCATTTTGCTGCCCAGTTGCCAATTTCAATCCCTAGCGTCCATTTTAGTGGGCGTTACTTGGGGGCAGTTTTACATAAATCAAGTCGTTCATCTTGTCGTAATCTTTATTTATTTTTAATGGGCTGCTGCTGCCCACCACCATAAAAAGCTGTTGGAAATTGGCAGGAGACAACGTGAAGCTAAGGGAATGAGCAGAGGTGGGGAAAGCCGGTGCTGACAGCTGCTGTCTGCCTCGTTTGAAGACGTGGCATATCTCCCTATCCAAAGTCCAACCCCAACACGGTTCTTATCCTCAGCATGCGACTCAAGTTGTGCACTGAGTAAATTTGGTTATATGGTCATTATTATTGACTTTGTTGCAAAACTTTAAATTATATTTACTGAGGACAATTGGATAAGTCATGCCTAGCTGGGCTCTGAACGCGCCCAAAATGGGTTTGTGAGAGTTACTCAATTTGCAAGAGGTTCATTATGCTACTCTTATACAAAGAGCACAACAATTTGGCTGTAGACTTTGTGAAAATTGTAACAATGTACATAATAAAACATGATTTTAATATGTTTTTCGGATCAAGTACTCTTGTGGGTCACTTCTAATCTCAAGTAAATCTGTCATAGCTTTAAGTAACTATCGTTAGGAAAATTTCCTACTTGTTTTGCATATACTATATAGTACATATTTAAAAGACATAAAAGTAAAGTAGCTACTTTTAAACGTATTCAAGTTATAAATCTATATATGGTATGCATGGCAGTGCTACTTTTATCGTCTCATCCTGTGACACACATCATCACACTCAACTTTTGAATACTGTCCTGAGGCCAAAAATAAAAATGTCCGCCGCGTTCTTTTTTTTTGTTTTGTCGCACACGAATACTTTTTCCCATCCATCCGACATTTATTGAGTGCGTTATGGGTTTTTCCTGCTGCTTTGCAATTTGCTTTTCAGTTTTTTTCTCTCGTTTTTCGTTTTATGATTTTTTACTCTCTGCCGCCATTTTGTGTCACCATTTTGCTCAGCCTGTTTTACAAAATATATATATTATATACAAATATATATTTATACATATATAGACTGCGAAAAAGTTTTGCTTTCAAGCGGCAAAAAGTTTTGCGTTTCCGCACAATCACATCCAATAAATCGGCTGGCTGCCAAAGGAGAGGAATCTTCTATTTGCCCCTCCACCCTCTACGCTCTGCCATCTTCCTTTCCCTATCAATATTCCATCAACAGTTGCCACTACTTGGTATTTGTATGTGTGTTAGCTGGGGTTAATGTCACTGCCAAGGCGCACAAAGTTTCACACACAGAGAGCATACGGGCAATAAGTATACAGAACTGAGCTGTCTTTTATCTTCCACTTGCTTAGCTCTTAGTGCTACCCCCCGCCCCCACCACACCCCTTACTGCACCCCTTGTACTGCTCTGAACTCGTTCTGGTGTCAATTTTTGTTGAAGTGTAAAATTGCTTGGAGATTTCATAACGTTGTTAAAGCATGGTAGCTGTAGCTGCATATGGACAGACGCACTGTTTTAGCAACCATTGTAGTTGCTTTTCTTCTTCATCTTGTTGTTTGTGTGCCTTTGTTGTTGCGCATAAAATGACTATTTTGCAACGAACATACAATTCCCAGAGCAGCACCCATGCGGGAACCAACTCAATTTTGTGTTATTTTTTGGCGTATTTAACATCATTTTTCGACAGCATAACAAATGCAATTTGCTTTAACTTTTCAAATATGTTTAGCTAAGTTTTTCGTTTCCCCATTTGCCAAAACTAATTGAAATTCCATTTACCTTGTGACTGTCGTCAGCAATTTGCTTTAGGCCAACCGACAAATTCTTCAACTTGGCCGAAGTCAGCGATAAACGCGACAATAGCGGCTTGGCCAATCCATTCTTTTGCGCCTCGGCCAAATCCCGGGCATTGGCATCCAAAATGTATTTCTCCCGGCTAACCAGCAAATCGGCCAAATTGTTAACGGCTGCGGCACGTTGGGTGGCACTCAAAGCCTGCATCTGACGACTTCCCATACGAGCTGACGAAGGAAAGTAAGGAATAAGGGTTGAAATATTAAGAAAAATTGTAGTTACATTTAAGTAATTTAAGTAGACTAAAAAAATAGTTTGAGACTAAGGAAGCGTATATAATATGCAAGTAACTTTGTTCATTAAACTTAAAAGTAAGTTTATGTTGTTATAAAAATATATGTTTATACTTTTATGTTTAAACTCGCCACATTAAAGCTACGAAAAGTTACTGTCCATTTGCGAAAAAAAATATGAAAAATTCAAAAAGTTTCAACAAGTTGTATCTTACTAATTAACAAGCACTTTCCAAGCTGTTTGCCATCAACGTGTTTCAGCTGTCTCTAATAACAATTAAATTAAACTTGCTAACTAAAAACTGCAGCACAACATGCCAGTCAAGACCGAGAGACCATTGGCGCCTTGGGACCAAACTGTTGCCACTTAGTGTTGCCACTGGGATGTTGAGTTTGTTGGGTTGTTGCATGTTGGATGTTGCACGACGATGTCGGTAAACCTCAACAGGCAGCCACTATGACCTCGTTTCTCATCTCGATGTCTGCAATTGCAGTTGGTCTAAACTAAAAGGCTACTACGTCAGCGAGAAGACACTTTTAGAGTGCCTCTGAATGCCCCTCCAATGTCCCTTCATGTTCCTGGCCTGTGACCAGTTCGCGTTTATTGAAAGCCACTTCACATTTAACCAAAGCGACAGGCTAACTAATAAGTGTCGCAAACAGCAATGCAGTATATAAAACCTTCCAACTAAATTGCTACACTACACATTCTAAATATACTACATCAACAGATTTATTAATTGATACATTCGTATTTTTAGTTTTTCCTATAAGTTATTTATAGTCTGAAATTCTTTTTAAATATTTGAATATTTTCTAGTCCTAAATTCATTTATAAAATGCACTATATTCATAAATTATTATTAGCTTAGCACTCGACTGTGAATGGTAAAAGTTGGGTTGTTTATACCCTGTTAACTAGACGACAGCCACAACGGCCAATCCACGGTGTCAGTCTCTATTATGCCACTTACCATTCTCGGCCATCACCTCGACGGGCACCGTGTTAGCGCTTTCCGTTGATTCCGTAAAGAATGTACCAACTTTTCTGCCACCCACAATTGTCTTAATAGCCTTCTCCTGCATGCCATTGCATATAACAACGCTAACTCCTCGATCCAGTGCCCAAGTAGCTGCCTTCACCTTGGAGTCCATGCCACCGGTGCCGACCTGTAAGAATAGCACAGCGATGGGGGGATAGGGGACGGTGTAGAAGGTGTATTATAAATAAATAGTTGGCCAAAGTGTGAAGCATGCAATAAACAAACGCCTGTAATAAACACCATTAAGTTGCAAACTGCAGCTGTTACTAGAGCTACTGCTTCTACTACTAATGCTGCTCCTTCCGCTTCCGCTTCCTGTACCTGTCAGCTAGTTCAGAAATTATTGTGCAAAGTTTCTGCGGTGTCAACGCGTTTTGCCTTTTAAATATTCAACAAGATTTGCGTTAATTAAATGAACGCAGCAACAAACAAACTATGCACAGGTAGGGAAGTATAATTAAATTTTAGTTTATAGATACTGTACTCTAAGTGTAAAGTAAGTCTTAAAGCTAAGTGTTGTAGTAAAATCTCAGTAAATTATGTATATTTCGAATACAAATTCTTATAGCAAACTTGCTATTAAGTTCCTGAGAAAATGTGTAGATAATAACGAATTTTAAAAACTACTTTCTATATTAATTATGTATAATCAACAGACTTTGACAGTTAACTATAAATATAGAAAATATATTCAAGGGAAAAACCTAATAGATATAAAAGTGTAATGTAGCTAGGAACATGAAAATTAACTTGTTAATTACTTGTTGAATTAAACTCTCACTTACCTTTGACTTTTTGCCAAACTCAATGCTATTCATGTCATCGCTGGTGTAAGTATGCATCAATTTGGCACCGTCCTCCCACGGCGGCTTATTGTAAATGCCATCGACATCGGACATGAGAATTAGCAGATCAGCCTGGACTTCAGCGGCTAGCATGGCAGACAGACTGTCGTTGTCTTTAATGGGAATGCCCTATAAAGGACACAGAATGCATTATATGGGACAAGATTCGAATAGGAGGTGCTATTTGCGGTGTAGATACACACCTTTCGGGCGCCACCGCCGCCGGCAGGCTCATCGTCACGTATGAACATTGGTGGGGATACGGCATCGTTCGTGTTTATGATGGGCACAATATTAAGGCTAATTAATTCGGAGAGCGTAGAGAAGAGATTGTTGCGTGTCTCCTCGTTGTAGAAATCCGGCTTAGTTACCAGCACCTAACACACAAACAGCAAGTTTTAGTAGTGTTCAATTTCAGTTGCGCATTAGTTATTGGCATTGGGTTTGAGTGTGGTGAACCAACCTGTGCTATCTTGACACCATATTGCGCAAACATTGCATCGTAGAGCGACATCAGACCCGACTGACCCACCGCAGCAGCCGCACGTGGCTCTAATGTTGCACCATCAAACTGTGTGTGTGAGTGTATAAGCACAGGGATTAGTTTAAGATTGAAAATTGCTTGATTATTCTATGTCTCTCTCTGTGGTTTTCTCACCTCCTTCGTATCCTTGGGATTAAGAGTTTCACGCATTGACAGCGACATGAGCAGTTCTTGAGCCAGTTTTTGTTTGCCAAAGGCCACAGCACCACTGGTCACCATTATGACCTCACGACCCTCCAAATGACACTCCGCGACCTATGAGAGCAATAGTAAATAACAATTTTTATTGTTGAAAGTTTCAATTTTCAAATTTAAAGGAGGTTCATAGTGTGCTACATTCCAGTTATGCATTTCAGTGCATATATTATATGCATTTTTTAGGTTCAAGCTCTTAACATATAGCATTCAATCAGTTGGTTAAGTAACTCCATGTCAACTTACCTGTTCTACAATGGAAGCTAAGCGACCCAGCGCCAATCCATGATTATCCTCACGTGTAATCACCGCACTGCCTAGCTTAACAACCAATCTTCTAGCATATTTCAGTTGGCTACGTTCCGTGAACTGTGGATGCGATTTTTCCAAGCGTTTCTCTGGTGGGATTAACTAAAAAGAAATTAAATAAAAGGCATTTATTAAGTATTAAAGTCAAAGTCAGTACAATAAGGAAGTAGTGAATTTTCCACTAGTGCTATCAGTGTTATCAATCAGAGTAAACAAATGCAACGAGGCCATAAAATGCGCAACAGCAAAGAGTTAATAAACAAAAGTAGTAAATGATGATTCAATTAATTAGACCGATTTCTAATAAACATTAAACCTAATCAGCTTTATGTCTGTGCGTAAATCATAATCAGCAAATTGACATAAAGCCTGGCTGTACATGTGTACATAATAATTTTCGCCTGCAGCTATAGCTACTAATTATATATTATAAAACTTAATTGCTTTTTGGGCAACGCTGCGTATGCGCCTTTTCGTCTACACTTTGCAGTTGCATAACTAATTGCAAATTGCAGCTTATTGAATCTTTAACGCTTTTGTACGCCTTAGGAATAGACAATTTGCATGTATATACATTTTTCTACTGACTACCGGAAAACACTGGCAAGCGTGACTGTTTCCCGGTAGTCGGAAATATCAGTTTAACAAATGCTTCCGTCACCAAATTCATAAATTGGATGACAAATATATCTATAAAATACACCAGCAGACAGCAGTACATTCAATTGATTTAATTTCCTTTTGCCGAGTTGAATAACAAGTATGTTTAATGCAAATATTTAAATATATATTTTATAGAGAAGGAAAACTTTATATTTTAGAACAAGGAAAGGCACTATTACTATAGCTGCTAATCACCATTATGTAATTTCCATTTTTTTTTTTTGGTTACCTAATACATCAATCAATCAGCGTCTTTGCTTTCGTCCAATGCACACTTGACTGACTTTGCCTAACATTTTGTTTAGTCCTCAAATTGATTGGCTTTTTTTTTGTGACGCAATAAAAGGCGGCATAATGCTTGTATAGCGAAATCAAAAGAAAACTCAATGGCAAATACAGTGCCAATTATTGCACAATTGAATTGTAAATTAAATTAAGACGTAAATATTATCAATTTGTTACAGCTGACAGTCAATAATATTGTGAAGCTGTCAATTGGTAAAGTGGTAAACACGATTAAAATCTATTCAATAGGAAAGTGAAGAGAGTATTTTCCACAAAATCAACCAAAATGACAGCTTAATTGTGTACAAATTTGTTTTCCTTAACAGTGGCGTGTGTTATCATAAAGTAGTTTCCATTCTGTTATCAAAATTGGCGTCAAAACAAACTGCAATAGGAATAACAACACTTTTGCCATATAGCCAACGTTACGTATGAGTGATATATATTTATTTACTCCAACTGCACTTGTGAGTTACACTATGCACCGCAGCCTAGAACTAACCTTGAGCCACTATTTGATCAGCTTATAGAATAACTATTGTATTTACCTCGTTCCATTTGTTTATTGTTTGTTATCAAATGTTTTGATCGTCGTACGGTTTTTGATAAGAAACTCTTGCTGCCGCTCGTGCCAGCTGTCTGGCCAAAAAGGGTTAGCTGTGCTTGTGCGTGTCGAAAATCTAATTATAAAGCAATTAAATTGCTGACTGCCAAATGTCCAGTTATGTCTACCGGAATAATTTATAGCCGTGCGTAGGCAGGCGTCATAAACCCACAAATAAAACTGTGAAAAAATGGTCTGTAAACGTAAATAAAAGTCGAAAAAGTTGGAAAAGGGCACAAAACACTTAATGCTTTACGTTGGATAATAGGAAGAGAGTCAGGCAGGAGTTTAAATAGTATAAAAATACAAAAGCTAGTACTATGGGATACAAAAATTAGAGAAGTGAATAAGAGGCAGATATTTATATTTAAAGAAATAAGCTATAGTTTAAATAAATTTAAAATATTTAATTGAGCTATTTAACTTAACAATTCTCAAGTTATTTTATGAAATTTCAAAGGAAAACTTCAAGAACAATTAAGTTTAATATTTATAGCTATTAATTTTACTTAACAAAACACAGTTAAGAGTATTAAATAGCAGATAGAAAAGAATATTGTATATTAGGAAATTATAATAACGGTATTTTCTACTTAAAACTTATGCGGAAAATTAAACAAAAGATAAAACTTTTTAATATTGTTCAGTAAAAAGTTATTGAGCATTGAAGAAATAAAATGATATGCTTCATGGACTTCTAGTTCCTATTTGATAGCTAATGTGCCGTCTATTATGCCATGTAACTGTTCTCACTCTCATCTTCTCCTATTCTCTTCATAAAAAATAGAGAAAGCGACAACAGCTGTTTGATTCTCATGCTCTACACAATTTCTACGCTGTTTTGTCGCTTGTTGTTTGCTGTGTTTTACGCTTGTTTCGCTCTCCCATGTTTTCTTTCCTTCTCTCCACTGTTTCGTTTTTTATGATCTACCGCACACGCAGACACACACACACGCCAACACTGGGTAGTAGAATTGTAGCTGGCCCATAACTGCCAACACGTGTCAAACTGGGGCGACGATGACGCCGACAAAAGCGGTCAGTATGTGGGGTATGAGGGTGAGTAGGAGGTAGTTACGGGTGATGGGGCGACGGGGTGACAGAGTGATGACCCTGACCTAGCCAAATCGTTTTGAGTGTCAAAGGCAGCGCTGGACTCTTCGGACTGTGAACAGCGGACTACGGGCTCGGGCTACAGGCTACAGACTACATACTACGGACTCTGGACTTTGGACGTATGCAAATGCAGCTGTCGACCCTTGCTCGGGGCTAGGGCTGGTTGATGCATATTTAAAGGGGTTTTAAGTTTACTATAAAAGGCGAATGTCGAACGGCATTGGATAGCCACAGGCCAAACAATTTGGGTTTTGCAACCCTCTCGAATTTTCGGCTCTCGCCATTGAGTGAGTTTACGTAGTTTTGAAATACAATATTTACACTTTACAATTTATTTTAACACGTATACGCCATATTGTACAGCCAGCTGTCGTGCTGTGACATTTTATCAGCGTGTCATGTAAATAATATTCGTTTTTTTATTTCCTTCATATCATTCCATTCCCATTTTCACACCTCCCACTCTACTCAACTAGTTTCGCATTTGTATGTTTTGCATGTCCTTCAATCCGCACCCAAAAACTGCAAATGATTTACAGCACAAACCCAAATCTGATGCGAAAGCCAAACCCATATACCATAAACAAAAACAGAAAAAAAATACATAAATCGATTTCCAGCTGTCCATTCAATTAGCTCAACCCAAAAGCATTTCGATGGCCCAGTTTAGACCCAAGAACCCTTTTGGCCATTCCAAGCTGTTGCCACTTCGATTAGTCGTAAACATAAAATGAGCCAACTGAAATCTTCAACTACATTTCGTCTGTTACTGTTGTCGCCCTTTTTTTTATTGTGCTGATTGAGTGCTGATTAAATTTTAGTGCCAAGGAAAATTTTACGCCTAATCTATGAGTATGCGGTATCCCCGATTTGGTTTGGGTCCATATAAAAATACACCCAAACCAAACTCATCAGCTGTAAGATGCGTGACTCCCTCTCTCTCTCTCTTTCTCTCTCACTCGCTTGTCAGTAATTTTCCCCTACATTTAAATCAACTTTATAGCAAAAGAATTATCTCTTATCAGGTTCATACGTCTGTTTCTTTCATACGTAAACGAATGTTGATATTGCAAGCGTTTGGGTCAGTGGGTGACTGATCTGCGTTGCGCGCATTTCAGTTCTATTTGTGGATTGTTCAATATGGTGCTGCATTGTGTTGGGTTATTGAAACTAAAGTACAAGGTCTTCCTCATGCTGTGATAATAATCACTGGACTCTAAACTCTGTCTAAAGCGTTAATCGTAGCATTTAACATGAATAATACAGTTTTTACTTTGCTTATAGATTTTTTATATATTTTAATATATTTTTATAATTCAGGTATATAATTTTCTTCGGTTTAAGTTTGCCCAATTTTCATATCTTATTTTTAAAACATTTTTTAAGTTGTCTTATTAACATGAACTGGTTTAAACTAGTTTCTGCAAATACGCCATTTCACTGATAGCCGCCAATCATAAATAGCAAAGTTCAGCAACCCAGACGAAAGCTAATAAAGTGCTACATTTCACTCTATCTAAGATTTTAGCATATTAAAAAAATTAATTTAGCACAAACATTTTAAAGGTAATTATTCGAAAATTATACCTTTCTAACTATATTTTCTTTAAAGTTTTTATATATTTTAAATTTTTTTGCAGGCAATTGAAAAACACCTTCTACACATAAAAAATATTATAAAAATTTTATTATATAAATTTATTATTAATTATACATTTAAATTGCATTTATTGCTTTAGTATTAATCACTCACTGGCCTGGTTCCATGTGTGCTTAATGCTCTACATGTGTTATTCACAAAGCTCTGTCGCAATGCCTTATAGCTATTTCGCAGCATTTTTTTAATTTATTTTTACTGAACTTAAAACAATACAGAATTTATAAGTCTATGATCCTTCAAAGGATCTAAACACACGCGTATATCACAGATTTGCAGCGAACAGCGAATAGAAAAAGGGAACCGAACCCTAACATTCAACAAAATCAACTGAAATTGAATTGTGTTTTGGACCGATCCAAGTGACGAACTGCTTCAGCAGTGGCAGCTAACTGATAATGAAGCGCAAACATGTGTAATTGTAAGTGCTCATTGCGATTACGATTAAAATCGGTATGGGTGAGGAGGGGCGGGAGGACGTGGGTGGAATTAGTGGAAAGCTCTCCCTCTTTGCTACTCCCCTTTGTTGTGATTCAATTAGAAGTGTTATCAATCACAGACACAACATGTGTATGTGTGAGTTTTCAGTTCAGTTTTAGATTATGGCAAACATTTACACTCTGAGCACGGAACATGGAGAAGCTGCTTATCATCATAGAGCATGGGAGAACCTTTTTGCCTTATCACACTATGCACACCACTCACTTGCTCACTGCTCACTGTTTGCTGTTTGCTGTTTAGCTTGTCTTTATTGTTGCAATTGTTGGTTATTGATGTTGTTGTGTTCTGTTTTATTGTTTATATTGCTGTTTTTACACCGATTTGCAGAGCCTATAAAGTCGTTACACATCAGAGAGTAGTTTTCTTTAAACAGACACAGATTTCTTCCTTAAGATTTGGGGATACAGAATTTAGAAAAGATTTAATTTAAATGCTGCTCCTTTTAGGTAAATTTCCTCTTTTCTACATTACATATTTCTAGTCTGTAAACAATAATTACGATATTTTCATGAAGTCAAATAGTTTATTATACATGTTTATTCAAATTCAATTTCATATGCCAAATTAAATTTCTTTGATGTTGCACAATTTAATATCATAAAGTAAAAGTAAAATGTCAAATACGCATATAAATTTCATGTCAGTTAATTAAAAATGTCATAACAGAAAAATGCAAGTGAAATGATGTAAATGTCGATAACAAAATAACTGAACCGAAAACATATATTTATTGAATGCTACTGAATCCTCACTCAACTGGAAAAATCCGGATGATTCGCTCGTTAAAAGTATGATTACAAAATTAATAACAAGCTTTGAACTTTGAAAGCGTCAAAATAAAAATGAAAAGAAAAAACTCTGCACTTTTCATCAACTGGCAGAGAGTGAGAGAAAATTAATTAACTGACAAAAATGTGGAACTTGTTTATGGAGGTCGAAGCAGCTGACAAGCAGTGTAGAACAACAGATGGACGGACTGACGGACGAACGGACGGACGGGCAGTTACTGGTGACAGGACACGGCATATAATCAGTGCACATTGTTCGCAAATATCCTGCAGCTTTCATTTCATTATTTTCCCAAACAACAACAACAACAACTAGAACAAAATTGTAGAAGTCAGGACAAAAGCCGTTGCCAGGCCACTGAACTGCCGCTGAACTCAGTCAGCATTATTTTCATAATTAAATGACATTAAAAATAAATAAAAACAAAAAACTATAACGGAAAAAGAGTGAACAACAAAGTTGTGTTATTGCATGTCCCGTCGTGTCGCGGCGTGTCCTGGCCGTTGTCCTCGATTGCAATTGCAAAATGCATAGAAATGCCATAAAATACAATAGCAATAGCCAAAGTGACTCACTGAGCCAACTGGGCCTGGGGTCAGATAAGTGCAAAATTATGTACCAGTCTGACTGGCCGACTAGCCGCCCGATTGCATACTACTTGCTCTCACTGTACAAACAATTGGCAACAGAAAACAGCCAACAGCCAACAGCAAAATACAGCCAGAAAATACTGCAAATAGAAAGTTTTTCAAATCGAATTTTGTAGTTTATGCGCCGGTGTCGTTTCCGTTCAGTTTTATTTGCGTCCATTGAGCCCCTTTTTGCAGCACTCCAAAACTCTAATCCATAAATATACAAATATATATGAATTTATATGCCTGTGGCCGAGACAAAGTAAAACAATATTACACATACGCAACGTTAGCCAAAAACACAAACTTAAAATAGTGTCAAGTCTGGCATAAATTCAAACTGTTTGGCTTTTTACTTCTTTTCCATTCATTGAACAATTTTGCAACTTGCAAGAAATATGCATTCATTTCCATAGCTCTTAATTCATATTTCATTTGGTAATACCAAAAATCCATTAAAGTTGCAAATTGTTTGTTTTCCATAAATGCAAATCAAATGCACTTTTGTTCATTTAATGGCTTGTCCAAATTTGTAATCAATATTTTTTGATATTCCAATTACCAGTGCTTTGTTTAGATATGTGTTTAAAAATTTGAATGTGATTTTCTCCGATAAAGCAACAATTAAGTTTTAAATGGTTGCAAATTAAACTGGGTAATCTCTAACAAACAATTGTGCGAATATTTAAACACTCAAAATCAAATGTAAACCTATTATACTTATTAGCACTACAGCTTATACGATCATCAAAAAGCACATAGAATACTTTTTATAAATAGTTAGCAATGTCTTGATTACAGTATGAGCAGTTTCAACATTGATGGTAATGAGATTTTAATGTCAAGTTTCTTTTTGCTTTATGAAACTTGCTTTTAATTACTTTTTAACTGAGGTGAATTTCTTGTGCGCTACTGGGTGCTCTACTGGGTGTGTACTTTCCATCAATAAAATTTCCAACTACTTTCTTTATTCCCACTACTTTCTATTCATAGTTCTGGCTCTCTTTGCAGCAGACCAGCTTGTGGCTGTTTTAATATATGCGCATTGCCAAAGTAGATCCAGAGTCTACTGGCTAGGGTCGGCATTCCATTTACATTTAGGTAAAAAGTAAGAAAATTCACTTACAAAACACTTATGCCGACACCTAGACACACCCACACATGAAGAGAGAGAGAGAGAGAGAGTGAGTCAGTAGGAGAGTGAGACAGATAAAAGGCAGTAAAAAAGTTGTGCATTGCAGCAGAAACTTCATCAAATCCAAGCTAATCACACTTTGATTTGCATTTTACAAAACCAGAAGGAGCGAACTTTCTTCTGCGTACTTACTTACTTACTTACTTACTTAGTTGGCACTTGCAAAAAGCGCAGCGCATGGAGCACTTAACTCTAAGCATCGCCACGACATTGATGAACGACGCCACCCACAACTGACGCATCCACTGTCCCCCCAACCCCCTCTCTAACCCTTTTTGGCCTTCACTACTTGTAATTATGCTAATGAGTCGAAAGACGTCCTGGTGCTGAATGCTGGAAGTAAGCTTGGCTGCCTTGACTTGCCACTTGAGTTAAATGCAATTAATTATATTTTTTGCCACAGGGCTTATAGGGTATAACCCTAACTCAAAAACTATAGTTACAATACACATACAAACATATATAGTGTATAAGTAGTTTTTCAAGAGTAGTTAGAAGATTCTTTGCTTTAATACTGGGACTCATTGTCATAGATCTGCATGTTGTTGTTGTTGTTGTTGTGGTTGCTGTTGGTGCTGAAGCTCACTTTCTTACTCAACGGTGGCACAAGGGGCGGTCGAGAACTTGCTTTGGGCGTGGCAGCTGCCTGTGTCTTGGCCACCGAGCGACGTTCCTGAAACAGTTTAATGGACTTGCGACTTAGCGGCAGATTCTTCATATTCAGCTCATCCTCACTGAAGAAACGACGCTCAAAGTTTCTCACCAGATCGCTATAGTCACTCTGCTGTTTGTTTCTCGTCTCGTGTAGCTTGAAGATGGTGTGACGTCTTCCCATGCTCTCCCGCTGATTGCCCTGCTCCATTTCCAGATCATCATAATGATGTGAGTCCACATCATCATCGTCAAACAGACGCTTGGGTCGCTGCAGACGTCGAGCAATGTGCACGGCACTGCCGTTTAGCTCGAGTGCCGCGTCCTCATCACTCAGTTGGCCATTGGAGCGGAACCAGTCCAATTGTATTGTGGCCAGCAGCTGTGACATTGTGGCAAAACGATGAAAGAACATGGCTATGAACTGTATGACCAAAATGAAGCCAAAGAATATAACAAAGCACAGTCCAATGGGATCCAGTTCCTTGTACTGCCTGTAGATGCCCACTTGCAGATTATCCCGATCGAAGGACACAAAGTCTGTGGGATCTATGGGCCACTTTAGATGCAAATAGTCCTTCTTCAGCTGCAGCAGAAACACGATCAGCACAAAGATGGCATTGACCATCACAAAGGCAAAGGCTACCATATCCCTAAGTTCCTTCAGATCGTCAGTCATGATTTGTTTCTGCTCCTTGCTGAGCTCCAATGGCTTTAGATACTGCTTTATTAGATCCTTCCAGAAACGTTGCTCCACCAATGTAATCTCGCCCAGCTCTGAGTCGATGAGCAGCGAATCATTTAACCAACCGGGTAAATAGTTATCCGGATCATTGGGAGCTTCCTCGCCATCATCTCTTAGCACTGGCGCCTCTCTCGTACCCCAAGACACATCATTCATATTGAATACTGAGTAAATCATGAGCAGCATGTACATCGAGGGTATGGTTATATAGTAGATGACACCACAGAGCAGAGCTAGAAACTCCTGGGGATGCATAAGGCCTGAAATATTAATGGGGAATCTAGAATTCTAAGAAGAAACATGAAAGCAATTGTCTTACCTGATATGGTAATCTGCACGGCAACCAGCAGAAAGAATAGCGAAGCAGGAGCTAGCGGACCATCCTCCAGCATCTGAACAATAATACCTATTAGCACAGCCATCATAACCAAACAATAGATGGCGCTAATCACGAATGCAATCAGCAGCTGAAACTTCTGTTTAAGATAAACGCAGCTCAGTATGAAAATGAGTATGGGAAAGAAGTTCCACAGGAATGCCGTCCATATGTTAATGCTGAAAACTGCAACCAAAGCACCCACCATCATCAGAAAAATGGTACCCGGTCCCAGAACAGTGCCAATCATCAGCATAGCTTGATAAAGAATATAGAGCGTCGATATAGAGTTATTCTTCTTCACCACAGTGCTGTAATCGGCCAGAATATCAAAGATGTTGGCCAGTGTGGAGGGCACCCAACGTCTGCGTTGATTGTAGAACTCATTAAAGTATTCCGGTGAATGGGTAAAAGCATCGGAGGCAGCACAATACTCCACACGAGAGCCCTGCTTCAGCAGCAGAGTGCAGAGCCAACGATCTTCGCCCTGATCGTATTGCACCATCTTCATGGCCTCCGAGCTGACCAGAGTATAGCGTTTCATCACACTGTTCTCCATAAGAGCACTGGCCCTAAACAAGCTGAAACAGCCTGGACTGCACAGCACACAGCCAATCATATGCTCGGTGGCCTTTTGCAGCCAGTGTCCGATGGCATATTCAAATTTCTGATACCAAACCATGGGACCACGACCCACAGGATGAATGCGTCCACAGGCAGCACCCAGTTCATCGATTGCCTTCATGCGGTCAATCAGCAGCTGCACAGCCCGCGGCTGGAAATCAATATCCCCATCCAGAGCCAGCAGAAAGGTATTCTCCGCAATAATTGCTTTGCGTCGTGCCGACAACTGTTCCGTTTCCATGATGCGAAAGCCCAGCAGATAGTACATATACATGACCTGGGACCAGCGTTTCTTGTGGCGTATTTTATCTTTGTTCTTGAGGTGAGCCACCATCTTGGTTCTGCCCGGCAGCGTCCAGACCAAACGACCTCCATACGGTGTTTCAATCTTCAAAGGTGCCTTGATTTTGATATTAACGCCATAGATCTCAAAGGCCGCCTTGTCTATAGTCCGTATCAGCGTCTTTACGTAATCATTCAGCGGTGGATTCCGGCGGTTCTGACAATGACGAGCATCCACCACAAAGGCATCGTCGAAAAAGATGTTGGCTATAAGAACGAATGGAGAAATTTATAAAAAAGATAAAGTTAAGTGGAAAATATAAAAAATATTAATTAAGTATAACTCAAATGTAAATTCAAGCTTATTATTAAATATATAATCAAATTATAAATTAAATTTAAATGTGTAAATATATTTGATGATATTTTAGTATTATCAAAAATCAAGTAGAATATTTGCTATTAATTTAAATGCTTTGATTTGTAAATTCCGATTTGTAAGTGCACTTTTATGTACTTTCAATGCAGTAAAAACTTGGTATAACTTGAAGATATGCTAAGCACTTCACAAATCTTTAAGTGGAATGGATTTAAGTACAACTTTTGGCCTGTCGCCATTTTGGCAAGTGCGGAAATGAAGTCGCCAAATGCTATAAATACTGGTAGTATCCAAAAGCAATTGTATTTTGCCGGGTGCACAGCTGGTGACACTGCTGGCGTTGGATACTTTTATGCAGCACTGTCTATGTATGTATATGTCTATGGTATTTGGCATGCATAAATTTCTAATTTGACAGTGTTCCCTATGCTAAAGCCAAGACCCAAAGGCAAATAGAGGTACATTTTTATGTATGCATACAAATGCTAGACAGGACAACTGCCGACGACAGCAGGACACTGAGCAGAAATGGCAAAAATAAATGGGTTGAGCTAGATGCTCTGCTTATGCAAAACCTCAAATACGTATACTATTTTTCTTCTATATTTTTTTTTTTGGTGGAAGAGATACTTCAAATGCATAAGCTGCGATGCACTTGACATATTTACATACTTTCCAATTCATAGTATTCATCATCCGCTTTGCCACCATTTAGATGCGTTTTTGCCATTCGTCGTGCACATTGATCCTCATCCAAGCGTACAATTGATTTCAGAAATTCCATCATCTCCTCTTCGGTCTCGTGCCACATTGTTGCACAAACAATCAGTTGCGGTATTTTATCCCTCTCCTGTATGTCGCGTGCGGCATTGATGTCAGCTGCCACATCGAGTGCTGCATCACCGCCGAGTGCCATCAAATCGCTCTGAAAAGTGCATTCAAAATCACATAAAAAAGAAAAGCAAAAGAGACAAAATGGAAAATTGAAGGTAGAAAATTGCTTTGCTTTGTGCAACTAAACGCAAGCAATTAGTTAACTAACACAAAAGTGGAAAATCAACTGAATGGCTCCTGCTAGTAATGTTATGCTGCAAAAACTACAATATTTACTAATTTAATATTAAAAGCTGAATGTTTTAATGCTAATGCTAATGCTAATGGCATACTGCAAACCCTTTGAAATAGCTTACATAATTCACACAGTGAGTCTAATTTATGCCTTCAGAAATCAACATATGCGGTCTAATTTTAATTACTTTCTGTGTGTATTTATGCATTCACTTTGGGGCCAAAACCATTGACGTCTGCCACACATTTTCAGGCCAGAACTGTAACACTTTTAATTAAGTTAGCATTGACAAAACCTACGCAACCAAAAATTTCACTTATATGGTGTTGGAAGCAAGCCCATGTTTGTACACTCAAACATTCCCAGAACTTTTGCAGTTTCCCCGTCATTTAACTTAATTACACTGCCTGACATTTGAAGCGAAACGCGACACAGTCAGTCAAAAAGTCCTGCTGAGAGTTGAAGCTGGGAGCTGGGAGAAAATGTGAATTCAAGCAGCACTGAAACTTGGCATAATGATTGATGCTAACGCCTGATTACAACATGAATCAGAATTGAATTTGTAAGCCCCACATAATGAGGCGACTGTTCATCTCTTCATCATCACATCATCTCACCTTAAAGGCCAAATACTCATCACTCCAGTCGAGAATGCGTCTATTCATCATTGAGCACTGATCCACCAGAAATCCACAGTACCAAGGACACACATACAGCTTCTCGGTGGGTGCGTTCTTCTCGTTCCTCGCTCGCCAGATGTGCAGACACGTCCACAGCTGGGCCAACCACCAGAGTGGCCACAGCCACAGTGCATAGTCCACACTCTCACTGCCCAACTGCTGCAGATTCTCGCCCAGTGACTGCAGTGTCAGGTAATCCGGAATCAGTCCGTGCAGCGAGCACAAATCCGCCGCACGCAATTGAGACAGCAATGTGGCCACACAGACGGTCAGTGGAGTTGCCAGGTTAAGTGGCAAGGCGTAGCTGAAGTTTTGTATCTTTATCTTGCAAGCAAACTTACCGAAAATGTGACACAAATAGGCGGCACCCACCTGCAAAAGCAGTGCATAGATAACCGCATACGGACTCGACTGCAGTGAGTAGTGCTTGCTGCTTGTCATCGGTTTGATAAACGAGCTGCCGTTGATTGTCTCTGCCAAATTCACCGCATCCTTCTGCACATCCGAGTACTGCCAAAAGCCACAACAAACATAAGAGAGTGTCAGTTAACTAATGAGCTTTGCTCTGCTCTCTCTCTCTCACTTTCTTTCTCTCTCAACATACCGTTAGTTTTATGGGGTGCGTTTGCCACGCCTTCAGGAACAATTTGAAATACTCCTGGAAATTCAGGCCATGCAACAGAAAAGCCATCAGGCCAAAAACTATTATCTTCAGGGGAGCCAGATATAGGTACGTGTGGTAACGGGAGCGTGTGAAGCGTATGGTACGCACTATGTAGGCTAAAAGGGTACAGAAGATTCGCTTAAGATTTATTATGGCCTGTACCCAAGTGTGTTCATTCAAAATGTACCTAGATAGAAAATTTTAAACTAAAATAATGCAATTATCTGCAGCGATAAATTTTTTTGTATAAGATGCATACGTTTTTTTAAAAACTAACCATAACTTTGTGTACTAAAAGGTACTTTCAATGTGTACCCAAAGGAAGTGCGCTATTTTGCTCCCAATTAACTCACCTATAGCCTCATTTGTATTGGCGAAATTCTCCCACCAGCGAAATGAGATTAATAACAATGGAATGGCCAATAGTTGCACCTCCAGCTGTGCCGACATTGCTGGCCAAATAATAAAGACGCTAGCCTGTGCTATCATGGCCAAAATTGAAATAGCATACACAAACATATCCATAGATTTCCATTGGAAACGAGAAGGTCTGCCAGTGAAAAGGTCTGCGAATGGTTAGAAATGTTAAGCGGAATCAAATGGCAATCAATTTAATTGCTGTCAGATGGGCCAACAAGGAGGCTGATAAGACACTCCATGCTCGATAGTTGTAAGTTATGTGTGTGTGTATGTGTATTACTCACTGAGCAGCGATGGAACAAAGCAGACACAGCAGCCAAGCATCGCACCACGCGTCACATCCAATTGGGGCAAGACGGTGAAGGTGAGCAGCGCCAAGCCAACGACGTGCAGCAGTTCAAAGAGTGTGACCTGATTAGCAAGGAAGAGCAAGATGAAGTGATAGAGTGAGAGAGAGAGAGAGAGAGAGAGAGAGAGAGCGATAGAGTGACTGAGCGAGAGCTTATCAATCTTTGGGACTGTTGAGTAGTCACACCTTACTCATTACTCACCAGTGCCACTTCCAGTCCGCTGGGTCGCTGCTCCCGCTTGAACATACAGATACGCAGGGCTCTAAGGAACGTAAAGAGCTCTGGGGCGGCAAAGGCAAAGATCAGAGCCCAAACCCAGGCAATTTGTTCCAACTTGCTGCGCATTGCCAACACTTGGCCATCAAGCAGAACTGCATGTAAATTTACTTATCAAATATGTTCGAATACGAATTCAGATTGGTAGACGACCTTGACTTACGGTATTTACTGCACATTTGCACCTTGCCATCGCCGTTTGTATTGCCAGCCATGTAGAGATAAGCCAGCTTTGCTGCTACACTACTGGCCAAAACAACGGCAAATACCAAGATGTAGGCGAAAAGCTTGAAAATTTTCATGAAAAATTGCAATTTCTTCCAGTCTGCATCGGAGCCACTTGTGCGTTTCGCTGGCGGATCCTGAAATGAATCCCACAAAGGTGGCTTATCACGCAGCTTGCTGCAAAAAAGTAGTTTGATTTATAATACTCCATCTATGTTATGGGTCAATTAACTAACCGACTGCGCATAAAGTAGTCGCTCTCGTAGTCCGCACTCATGTCTATTCACAAGCATTCACAATATTCAACTGAACTTCACAGCACTCTCGGCAATTATCGATGGGAAGTCGAACGGTTAAGGTTACGAACCAAAAGATATCATCAAAGTGCGTAAGTTGACAGCATGTCAACAAGACGCTGCCGATAAGACCCATTGAATGGAGACCCTATCACTCTGTACTCTGTTGTTAATTGCAATCATCAATTTTGCGCTGCAAATGAACTTTGCAAATATTTATAATCAATTTATGTGGCATTTCACCTGTAAATAGTAGGGTGACTACACTTGCCTCTGAATTAAATTACATACTATCTACCCACTTTAAAGCCCATTTACATAGACGGTACTTAAACCATTAATGTCAAGTATTTAAATACTTAATGTTAATGATACTTTAACACTTTAGGGCAATTAACTTACAAGTGCTATTAATTTTAACAGAAGCCTGCTTAACTAACCGCCTTTATAATAAAGCCATACACATATAAGGATATACGATTTAAAACCGAATTAAAACAAAGATCTGTAATATTTAATTTAAAATATAGCGCGTATAAGACTGTGTGCCAAAAAGTGTTGCCTGCTTTTAGGGCGCCTACTCAAAATGGTTTAAAACTACGATAGCTAGCAATCACACAGCCAACAGATGGCGCCACCACACGCGCTTGAGTTTGTCAACAAATTCAAATAAAACAATTTACTTTAAATACATACAATTTAAAAACTATTACAATATAAAAATAACTTCGGCACATTACAGTATAAAATCGACATCAGCACTTAATACTAAACAGTTTACAGATTTAAAACAAATACAAAATAAAAACAGAAATGCATCAGTCTTAAATCTACAGAATTGAACTAACAACATCTTTGGCAATTGCCATTGCTAGCACGTCTTTGTGGGCTCCTCTTCCGAATGCTCCGCATTCGCAACTGTGTGTGTTTGCCGTGTCGCATTCAAATCCCGAGCATCCTTTATTGTCGTGGGCAGCACCTTATCCGCCGTTTCCGGAAAGCCGAGCGTCAAAAAGCCACTGACCAAGGCAAATGTGGCGAATAGTATGAAAGGCGCATGCGCATAGTAATTGCTCTAAAATAGTTAACGTTTGCAATAGGATTAAATTCAACATGTTTGTTTGTTATCTGTTACTCACCAGCAATGTCGTTTGTGGAGCTATCATGGAGCCAATGCGACCCACCATAGAGCACAGTGAGAGCAAACTGTTACGCACATTTGTGGGAAATATTTCGGAGGTGAAGAAATACAAAATCTGAAAACTGCAGGTTATAGCCAGTTTGCCAATCAAAAACAGCGTTAGAGAGCCAGCATAGTCATCTAGAATTTAAAGAAAGGAAGAAAGTATTAAAAGTAGATTTTAATGAATTACATAAATTTGGAGCTCATGTAGACAGATAGAATATACTCTACCTTTCATTAAGTACATTGTCTAATTAAAAATCTCAAACTTATTTTAGAAAACTTACCCGTTCCAACTGCCACTGTGGCTCCCATACAAATGGCGCATAGCAACATGGAGCCGCACAGCGAATACCTTCTGCCAATGCGATCCATGATGATCAGAGGCAGCAGCAGTCCGGGAATTTGAATGAATCCATTCAGCATAAAGTTGTTATACTTGCTGCCACCCAGATTCACCGAGTTCAAGCTGAGGCCCAGAGCAATCAGGGTGTGTGTAAACCAACAGAAGCAACAGTTGACAATACGCGTGGGGAAAAAGCTGACTGCCTGCCATATGGGATACTGACTCTCATTGGCCTGCTGCATTTTGGTTTGATTATTGGCCACCAGTTCATTGAGTTGCTCCTCTGGCAGCGAACGTTTATTGATCTTGGCCGCCTTTCTTAGCACTGCCACCGCTCGTTCCTCTTGGCCCTGGCTAAGCAGCCAACGCACGCTCTCCGGCAGTATCCAGAGGAAGAGTATCTGCAGAATAGCAGGTGCATAGAGCACACGCAGTAACCAGCGCCAGTTCTGCACCTGAGATGCCAGTATGCCCAAGAAAGCCTCACCCACAGCATAAAAGATGGTGATAATTGTGGCAGCAGCCACACGACGCTTTGGGCCAACCAGCTCGATGGCCAACAGGAAAGCAGTGGGAAACAGTGTGCTGCCCACAGCCATGTCCAGGAACTCAAAAACTAGGAACATGTAAAAGTTACTGGACAACGAACGTATGATGCCCATAATGGCACTCAAGGCTCCAGCATATGCCAACATATTACGACGTCCATAGCTGTGCGAAAAATCTTTTGAGTTACCAGTTAAAAATTTATATAAGCTCACTTACCGATCTGCAAAGAAGCCTCCAACAGGTATGCCCACAAATTGTCCTATATTGTTAATGGTTCCCACCAACGTCAGCTTCCATTCGTCATTGCAGAAAATGCCAAACTATGAAAACAAAATAAATATACAGTATAATAAAAGTAAGCTAATTTTTTGTTTATTTTGTATTATTGAATTTATTATAGTAATATGATTGTGTAGTATTTCAAGTTTACTCATGGGTAAACAGCTGATTATTATTATTAAACGCCCAGATTGTTATTCTTATCAATCAGACAAAAACAACCCAATTTATGCTAATCTCACACTAAATCTGTTTATTTTTGTACCAAGTCATTGATTCTAATTTCATCACATGAAACTAAAAACAAACAAAAAAAATCAGTCCAGACGATGCCAATCGCTTTTAGATATTCTACTCGAAACCGATAGAGTTATAAATAAAATTCACAATCCTTACCTCAGTGGAAATGGTTTTCTCCTCATCGCGAAATTTGAAATCATTGCCACAACTTTCGATTTTGCTACCAAAATACTCTGCAGCACACATGCCGATCTCACCATTGGAAATGTTGCTCACATAACGATTACACGCATCCCAATCGGAATTCTTGTAAGGCACTGTAAAGTTTAGCCAAGGCTCCGAGTATAAACTGCTTGGACTATCACATTCGGTTATGTTGCATCTGAAGCAGCGTAATCGCGTTGAGATTAGATAAATCAAACTGAGAGAGAGAGAGAGACAAATTGACGTAACTCACCTATGCACCACTGTGCTGGCGGTAAACACATATGAGATCGAGAAGAAGGCATTGAACACCATGGGAATACAAAGTAACACATAATTGATGATCTGAAACCGTCCAAACTGACCGATTCGCACCAGAATAGCGTCCAGAGAGTTATCATCGTTTGCGGATGCCTCAACATTCTCAGTGTTCGACTCAACCGCGTGTCCATTGGATGTTGTTGGATTTGAATTCCCATTCGCACCCTGCCCATGCCCATTCCCAATCCCCTTATCGCCCGACATTTGTTCGGATATTGAAGAGCAAGTTTAATAAGTTTATTAAGTCACAATTCCACTAAATTTTTATTCGATGTCGGCAACCAAACACGTGTCAAAATGCACTTTTTTTTATATCTGGCAATTTATAAATATTCCTGTTGGATCTTTAGGGGCTTTTTATAGCACGAAAACTACGTATAAAAAGTGCTATAGACATGTGTCTCTTTCTCTTTACACGCGATCGCTCCGCTTGAGCGTCTAACTGTGAGCAATGTCGCTCATTGACTGATTCGTACTGTGCTGTGCGCCCACCACATCAACCGGTTGAGGTTGAGGCTACACTCATACCCTAATACCCTAACGCAACACTTTTTGAAAACAGAGTCTATCAACTTCTTAATTTAATTTGTTAAGATTTAAGTTATAATTAACAAATCAGATGATAACAATTATAATACGTACATAGTACATAGTTAATAATCATACTTGATTTATTTATTATTCCAATAAAATCTTTAGTTACTTATGTGTTTAGTACATTTTTATTTTTCCTAAAATCTTTATAGAGATCAGGAAAAAGAAAATGTGTAATGAAAAGGTCGCCTTAGTAAATTTGCTAACATTTCATTTAAAAGATAAAATCAGATAAATGGGACAAATTAGTTTTAATATAAATTTTCTTGACAAATTAAATTAATTTTAATTTTTTTTTTTTTTATTATAATTTTTTAAAAACATTTAAAAAAAAGTGTATGTTTTATTTCGGTTACAATTAAAAGCTGATTATCTACATTTATTTCGCTTTAATTTTTTCATATATCGCTTTTCAGTTTTCTGTTTTGATTTGCTTTGCTTTGCTTGATTACGACACTTGTGCCGACGGCGTGCTCAGTACACACACACCAACACGTAATTTGCTCTCCGTCAAATTTCGGCCAGCTCCCACTCTTTGCTCGCTTACTCTCTCTCACTTACTTTCTCTCCATGTCTGGCTGCCGCTCTCTCTCTCTCTCTCTCGCTCTCTGTCTCTCCTGGTACATCTGTTGTCTGCTTTTATCTTGACCTTATCAGCTAGTAGTCTGGTCTATTTCGCAGCTAACGATGTGTAATCAAGTCATTTAATGTTCCTAAACGGCTTCTACGCTTGTTTGATTGCTGATTGATATCAAATACATTTAATGTCAATGCAAATACAATTTTATTTCTGCTGCTTTTATTGATTTTGTGTTATCAACATTACCACCGACGCAATGTCTGGTTAACGCAGCTGTTGCTTTGCTCAGTCTATGAATGAAACATCGTAAAGATAAGAAATACCTGTTGCTAAACCTGTTCATATATATACATATGTTGTACTTGTTTATTATGGACTTGTACTAAGTATACCGTGAGAATAGATAAATTTCTGCATTTGATTTCAATACGAGGGATACGTTATCTTTCACACGGTAAAGTTTTGATCCCCTTGCTAAATTCTATCAGTAGTATTCGACAGATCATTTCTATTACAAATATACATATGTATGTTCAAATATATATGAACATCTCCTTTAATGATTTACAAACATCGTGCCAAATACGTAATACCCAAATACGTAAAAATAAAATATATCAATTAAATTCATAAATCGACATTCTAATGAGAATACTATGTTTTTGTGATAAACTCAATGAATTGCAATAATATAGATTAATAACATTCATGAATGAACCAATTATAAATCAATCTAAATCACTTAATAGTTTATTAGGTATCAATAATGTTTTATTAAGGAAATAGCAGTGATTATTTTTTATTATTTTTGGGTTACTACGTAGTATTCAAAATACGTCTAGATTAGATAAACCCCAAAAAGGAGAATTTCAAATTTCGCCGCTCAGCTTTATTACCGCTCTAGACGTCAACTATACAGCTCATATTACAACAAATACATACCATACACATATTTTCATACAGTTCATTAATCTTGTGTTGACAATATGATATTTTCTATTGTCATTCAATTCGAATTCTAGATTATGACAAATATTTACAACTTAAAACTGAACCCAGACATTGACACTTCTAAGTGATTAGTGATTAGACAGCAGTTTTAGAGTCTTTCAATACTTTTGGCTGTTTTTCAGGCATACTTCTGTCCAGGGCACGTGCTTCATCCAATGTTGTGGGTAATACTTTACCAGCAGTTTCGGGAAAAAACAAAACTATTAGCGAACTTATGAATCCAAATGTGGCAAACACCAAATGTGGTGCATATTTATAATAGCTTGCCTAAAACAAATATTTAGTTATTGATCAAGAATATATATTTTAAAGTTAAAACTTTTAACTTACTAATAGGGGAGTTTGTGGCGCCAGCATAGAACCAAAGCGACCCATCATGGAGCAAAAGGAGAGTAAGCTGTTGCGGCAGTTGGTGGGAAAAATTTCAGAGGTAAAGAAATATAAGATCATAAAGCTGCCAGTTGAGGTCATTTTTGCCAGAAAGTAGAGACCCCAAGAAAAGATTGGGTAAGCTGAAAGATAAGATATTACCAGTAATTACATTAGAACATGGGTTTAACGAACTTTCTGATCTTTAAACTTTGCTTATTTTATCAATTAAGTTTTTTTTCAATTTGTTTTATTATGTTTAGAGATTTTGTTGTATATTTTATACCAATCTAACAGTCTATATTAAACTCACCGCCATTTAAAATCGCCATTGCCAGCAGTAAGATGGAGCAGGAGCTCAGGAATAGACTCAAAGTCCATCTACGTCCTAAGCGGTGCATTAGAAGCGTACCGAGCACGATGCCAGGCATCTGCATAAATCCAGTCATGCTAAAATTCTGAAATTTGTCGCCACCCAGGCTGATGGAATTGAGAGTTAATCCCAGAGCTATCAATGTGTTGGTGAACCACAGTAAACAGCACTGAGCAATGCGTAGGCCGAGAGCATTGAAGATCTGTCGGGCAGAATAATGACCATCGGTTGCCTCCGACTTGGCAAGCAATTCCCGATTCGTGCGTACTAATTCGTTGAGTTGATCCTCGGGCAAGGGCCGTTGATTGATGCGTGCAACCTTACGCAATGTATGAATGGCATCCTCCTCCCTCGACTGGCTCAGCAGCCAACGAACACTCTCCGGAAGATAGCAGATAAAGATCAGATGCAGTAGAGCCGGAGTGTAGAGCACACGGAGCAGTAAACGCCAGTCCAGTATGTAACTGGCCAGATAACCCAATCCTGCCTCAGCCAGGCCATAGGTCAAGCTAATCACCATGGCAGCCAAAACACGATGCTTGGGACCCACCAATTCAATGGCCAGCAGAAAGGCGGTGGGAAACAATGTGCTACCCACAGCCATGTCCAAAAATTCAAAGGATAAAAAGCTGTAATAATCCTGAGCAAAGGAACGAGCGAGTCCACACAAAGCACTCAACACTCCCGTCACAACAAGTATCAGTTTACGTCCATAACTGTTGGATAATTTATATGTATAATTGGGAATATTATATTATATAGGATTACTTGCCGATCTGCCAAGTAGCCTCCCAGTGGTATGCCCACAAATTGTCCAACATTGTTCACTGTGCCCACCATGGAAAGTTTCCATTGATTCGAACAAAAGATGTTAAACTGGAATGAATGCATATAATGGAAAAGTTTACACTGATTATTCACAATAAGTACGGGTACATGTGCTAAAAGTGATTATTTTATTTACTAGTAGGAAATGCTATAGTTAAGCGAGCCATTGAAAAAAGATTCCCTATACTTGTTTTAGAGCAATCACATGCTATAATATGATATACAGAATTGATCTGTTTGTTTGGATTATATATTATTTGATTGGCGATCGATTAGTAATCGTTTCCACAAAACTGTTCTCACTAAATAAGTTTGACTTAGAAAAACTATGTATTTTCTGAATTGAGATGCATATGGAAAAGAAAATTAGAAAACAAACTTTATAGTCGTTCCAAAATTTTATCAAATCCATTAAATTGCTAACCTATAGTCTCTGAGAACTAGGACTTCTAATAATAAGGCTCAAAATAGTCCCCAATGGCTTTATTTCGTATAAAACTCACCTCCTTAGATATAGTAAGTTCGTTATCCCTGAATTTGTAGCCCGATTCGCAGTCAACTTGATAACTGCGATTAAAATGTTGAGCTTCACATTCTCCATCAATGCCAGACATGGCGGACTCGTATTGCTTACATTGATGCCAATCTCCATTCTGCGCTGGTATCGTAAAGTTAACCCAAGGCTCAATATAACCGCTGTTTAGATTGTCACATTGGCTAATTTTGCATCTATAAGATAAGAATATTAAATAAAGTAATATTTCACTATATTTAACTTTAGTTACCTATGTGCCACATCGCTCGCTGTGAATACATAGGATATTGAGTAGAAAGCATTGCAGACAATAGGCAGACAGAGCATGACATAGTTAATAATCTGAAAGCGTCCAAATTGTCCAATACTAATGATCAGAGCATCTAGATGATTATGCTGTGGAGAAGCTGTTCCAGCTGCTGGCTTCTCCTTGGCATCGTTAGCCTCCAACTGTTGAGTTTTCATGCTTCCATCAACGCCGTCTCCGGCAGACTGAATACGGCTGAGTTGATGCACAAGTGTTCTCACTTAAGCGACTAATTCGAAATGCTGTGAGAGGTGGCAGAGGAGAAGTTTTACAAGTTTTTCGCACGTTTTGCATTAACGAGCCGTTAAAGCGTGTCACGGCACCTAAAAGCTTAGAGAGAGAGAGAGAGAGAGAGAAGAATTACGAGCACTACGAGATCAGCTCTAATGCAGTTCTCACACTGCTGCTACTGCGGGGGCTAATGAACTTGAGAGCTTAATAAACGATTTCAATGAACGTTTTATCAGACAATTTATTATATTTTATTGTCAAAGCTAATGTATAAATACTATAAGGTATCACTGTGAGACTACAATTCATATACATATCTAGCGAGAGAGATTGCATTGCTAAAAATACTTTCAATTACCGGTTGTGAGTTTTATTTTGAAAGTAACATTGTTATTACAGTTTCAAGACTTTTATTTATAGGTTCACAGAGTTATGTTGTTATAGCTGTTAGTTTCGTTAGTTTGAAACACACTGGCAAGCTCAGCTGACTTTCTACACAGATGTTTTGGAGCTTTCTACAACATTTGGCTGTTTAATCGGCATATTTCTATCCAGAACACGTGCTTCCTCCAATGTTGTTGGTAATACTTTGTTAGCTGTTTCCGGAAGGAACATAATTAAGCCTGAATTTAAAAGTGCAAATGTAGCAAAAAGCAGATGCGGCACATATTCGTAGTATTTGGTCTAAAATGTAGATGAGTTAGTATAAAAATGTTTATGCTTTTTTAAATTAACTACCAATAGCGGAGTTTGCGGTGCCAACATAAATCCAAAATTGCCAAACATTGCGCATAGAGAAAACAGACTATTCCGACAGTTGGTGGGAAACATTTCTGAGGTCAGGAAATACAAGGTTAAGTAACTGCTAGTAGAAGTCATATTTGTCAAAATGTAGAGATACCAAGAGAAATCTGTATAGTCTATGAACAAAATAAGGTATTCAAAATTATGTTTGTACAGGAAAGCTATCGAGTTAAACTTACCATTATCGAGTATAGCTATAGCAATCAATAAACTTGAGCAGCAACACTGGAAAAGACATATCGCCCTACGACGACCTATGCGATTCATGAGTAGAGCTGATATTAAACATCCTGGCAACTCCATAAATGTTGTTAAACTATAGTTCGTAAACTTATTACCACTAATACCTTTCAGATTCATAATTAGGCCCAGATCAATAAAGGTTAGGGAAAACCATAGAAAGCCACAAAGCGAAAAGCGTAGACCAAGTGCCTCAAAGATCTGTCGTATAGTATAGTGACCACAGTTAGTATTCGATTGCTCCACCAATTGGCGATTCTTGCGCCTCAACTCCCTGATTTTATCCTCGCACAGAGGACGACCATTTACAAGAGCTGCAGTTCGCAGGATCTCAATGGCATCCTCCTCCTTCGACTGACTGAGCAGCCAGCGTACACTCTCCGGCAGGCAGCACATGAGCGGTATATGCAACAATCCGGGTGTATAGATTACCCGTAGCAGCACACGCCAGTCGAGCAAGTAACCGGCCAGATATCCCAAAGCGGTACCTGCTAATCCGTTGGTGAGTGTGAGTAGCATAACAGCCGACACTCGATGATTGGGATTAACCACTTCCATGGCCATCAGAAAGGCGGTGGGAAACAATGTGCTGCACAGCATCATGTTCACACACTCCAGACACAAAAAGCTATAATATTCCGGTGCATTCGACTGTATCAGTCCACACAAGGCACTAAGTAATCCACATGCGGCAATTATGGGTTTACGACCATAGCTTAAATATTTTACTATACAATTAAATACTCTTTGCAGTTGAGTGATATAATTTACCGATCCGACAAATAGCCACCTAAGGGATAACCCAAACAATATCCAATGCTGCTCACCGTACCCACCATAAAGAGTTTCCATTGCTCTCCACAAAAAATTTCAAACTGAAAGCAAAATGTTAGTATTAAAATATTACTTTAATCTGTTTAATCTTACCTCTGTTGATATAGTATTTTCGTCTTCAAACTTGTAGCCCTGCTCACAGGCCACTGTGTAGCTTCTATTAAAGTGATGTGCATCACAGTGATCCTTACTGCCAGACACTGCCTTATAATGTTCACATTCATTCCAATCTCCTTGATCCCGCGGTGTGGTAAACTTTAACCAAGGCTCATTATAGCTGCTTGTCAGACTGTCACATTGGCTGATGTTACACCTGACAAGACCCGAATATTGCCAATAAGCCAAGTCCATAAGAAGAATGTGCTGTAGTTACCTGTGCGCCACTGTGCTGGCCGTAAACACATAAGAATATGTGCTAAAGGCAGCGCATATAATGGGTATACAAAGCAGCAAACAGCTAATAATCTGAAAGCGTCCGAATTGGCTAAGGCTTGAGATGAGCTCATTCAAGGAAGCTGGATCTACTGGATTCTCCTGAATGGTATCCAATTTTAAGTGCCATATTGCCATGCTGCAGTCTGTGTTGTTACTTACTAACTGAATAAACTGATCAGTTAGTACTCATATTGTAGCAAAATCAGCACAACACGCCCACAAAAGTAACTAAAAATTTAATTACTGTCTAAAAATTGTAACAGTTTCAGTAAGAACACATTTCACTTGACAATATTGTTGTTTTATTGTTAAACTATATATGCATGAATTTAAAAAATATCACTTGATGTTGGAGTGTATGTGTTTTGTATGTATATACTATATATATAGTATTTGAGATAGGGAGAATGTTTAGTCACAAATCTTGCTAAACTTAGTACATGAAGCAAGTGTCACAAATTAAACAAACAGATATTTATTTTGCAATAAATAATTCGATCGGTTCGGCCCTTAACTGGTTTAATATGGCGTGCCACTAGTGAATACTGAATAAAAGTGCCTAAAACTATGGTACAACCTACGTAAGATCATCGTAAATCTTCTCTAAAAAAAAACAACTACTATCTAGATGTATACCGAAATGTTGTTGCGTTTGTGTGAAACAATAATATCAATAATAAAGTAAATACGCTTAGTTAGAAAGTTTACAATAATAACTATGTAGATTCATACATGTAAATATATAAAGTGCTATATATAAAGTGTTCAGAATACATATGACTTTCTGTTAAACTCGTAAATACAATATATATATATATCAATCAATCTTTTCAATTTGCAATATGATAATTGTTCAACTAGATAAAAGTGTGGAATGCCCCAACCAATTCAGGCTTAACCCTGGATTCACTTATAGATTATACATAGGATTACTGGTTGCATCGAACAGCTGAGTGCCCGTCGACTCAATCATGGAGCGTAAAGCAATGCTACGCTGCTTGGCCACAGCTTTGCGTAAGGTCAACTCGAAAACATTATCCTCATCAATGTTGTCCATCGGTAAGTGCTCCCTGCTACCCTCTGGATGCTCTGGTGTCTTAAAAACCAACTGATCGTGCTCGTACATCACGCAGGTTTCCGCAAATTCCTTGGCAAAGTATTGCGCTGTATTCCGATTCTGTATTACCTCGCTGGGAAAACATTGCAGCAGCTCCTCAAAACTGAGCTCCGTTACCAAATTATTCAGTATTTCTGCGAATTAAAAAAGAGAATTAGTTTTAGTTACTTGTAAATATTATAAAGCCAATTACAAACCTGCTATATGTGTCTTCCAATTGGGCAATGCATCCTGTTTGCTAAGTATCTTGCGCAGCAAAGATTCCCAATGTTTCGGCGTAAAGCCGCACGACTATTAAATAATATTAAAACTGATTAGTTTAAGTTTAAGTTTTTTAAAAGTTAAGTATAAGTAAGTCTTACCTTGCCATATTGCCACAAGTATGCGGGGCAAAAGCTTAGCATATAATTTATGGCCAAATTCTTGGGCAATATTATCACTAAGAAACTATCAATTCCCATCAGATGCGGCGCCTTCTGTATAAATGCCAAGAACTCTGAAATGATCTCACGATCAACCTTGCTGGAAGCCAACAGACTTTGAATCTTGAGTGTCAAAGTCAACAGCTCATTGTGCCAACCCGTAAAGCGCACCTCAAACTCTCCCTCATCCTTTTTGGGGTAGCTAAAGTCACCACGCTCAAAGGGCGGCAAGCGGTTCAAGTATTGCGGACGCTCCAGCAGACAGGGTATGGGTCGAATATAGGCATTGATATGCCGCTCCAATTCCTCGCCCTCGGCCAGCTTATAGTCGGGAATGTAGGGCACAAACACTAATTTATTTGACAATGGATCGTTAACATTCCGTACGCTTGGCTTCGTGCAGTAATTTGGCGCCAGGCCAACCATGTAAGCAATGCATTCCATGCGCAGATTGAGAAAATCCTCTCGACTACTTTGTTGCTCCACATCAGCGGACTGCAGATCGGTAATGAGATCACTGAGACACTTGAGGCGACCCATATACATGCGAAAAAGTATCTTGAGGCCCTTCAAATTGGTGGCAGCCAAATCATCATCTGGTTGCGGTTGAGATAGCGAAGCATTTGAGCTACGCTTTTGATAGGGTGATGCCGTTTGTTGATCCTGCAGCTGATCGTATACAATACGCTGTTGGCGTCCACTTATCGAACGCTCATCCGGTGCTGAACTGGCACATGAACTGGACAAGGATTGCACATCCGCATCGCTGTGCAGCGAGGGAGCATGCGAACTGCTGCATTCCTCATCGTAGTCATCGTCCAACTGAGGCGGCGTTTGGGAACGCACCTCATGTGGCTGCAGCGACGAGCTAACGTCGTAGAGATCATAGTAATAGACTTGCAGGATGCTGACAAACACCTTCTGCGATGTCTGATAACCCTTCTGTCCAATGTGCGAGGCAATATAGTTGAGGAACAGCTGCAGCACCACGTCCAGCGTAATGCTATGCTCAATGCACAGTGCGTGTATGAAGGCATCACTAATGGCCTCAATCAATGCCGGCTGCTCGTTGGCCAACAAAATGGTCTCACAGAAATCCGAAAAGGAAACAATGGCACTAGGTGTTGGTGTCGCTGTACAAGCGCCTCCAGATTTACCCTTTGCTTGTGCCGCACCACGACGAGAACGCTTACGAGCTGATTGATGCTGCGATTGATTCTGATTCTCGGCTTGCTGTCGTCGCTGATAGAGCACCGTGCTGTCATCGAAGAGCACATTCTTATGCTTGATCAAGGCGGTAGCCAAACTACGACGCGTTGACTTCGCTATAGTTTCCTGGGCCAGCAGATAGTTGGACATGCGACAGGCCGTCACAGCCAACAGCAGACTCTCATCGGGTGTTCTAAGAAAACATGGCATTAGTTTAAAAATTCTCAACAAATTAGGCAATTTAAACTTACAGCGTTTCCAGATATTTCAGATAGTTGATCAGCTCACCGCTCATAGAATCCGCCACAACCGGTGAGCCCAGCATTATCTGAGGCAGATCGGCTGGCGAGTGCTTCACAAACATATTGAGAAACTCCAATGACAGCGGCACCTGTTTGTAGCCCTGTTGCAGCACACGGGCTGGTGTAAAATATGGCGTTACGGTCTGATGCAGAAACGAAGACTTCTGACGATCTGTGCCTAGACCCAGCAGAAAGAGTTTTACAGTATAGATTAAGCCAACGAGTTCTGCTGTTGCCACTTCCTCCTCCTTGCTGTCCTCAAACTGTGCAATGTAGTTCTTGAAGATGTCAACCAATTGCAGCTGACACATTTTATAGAAACCAGTTGCTTGCAGATAAACCTCTTGCTTATTGCAGCTATAAGGAATTAAATTAGTTTTTAATCAAACTTTTTTATAATAGCGTATTTAACACTTACCGTATTGAGAAATCCGCCAGTTTTCTGCAGTTGATCACAAACATTTTACGCAGCTCCTGTTCCCTGTCCGCACTGAGACGTTCGCCTTGCAGTGTCAGACTCAATCGGAGCATAACATGCGCCTCCTCCATGAGATCATAGAAATTCGAGTGGCTAGCACTGCGATATGATTCAGCAATGCCCTCGAGATCCTCCACAATGTGCTCCACTCTGGGCACCTCCAGACTGTACAGTGTCCACTCATTCACCACCGTGGATTGTGCAGCAGTGCTGCTGCTTCTCAGCAAGCTGCTATGCTTGGCCTTGGCCTCAGCCAGCAGTCTGGCTGCAATATTACGCTTCACTGTCGCCACCACAGCCACCTCACCTGTGCTGCGACGCTTGTGCTGCTCGAGTGCTGCATTTGTGATCAGCACCAATTTCTCCCGATTAACGCAGACGAACTGAACATGCATGAAGGCAGCCAAACCAATGACCGCAATAGCTGAGCTAACATCTGGCGCAGATTCCTCGGGGAACAGGCCACCAATGCTGGGGTACTCGAAGCGATTGTGAAAGAGCTTGTGACCAATGCGAGAGGTGTGTGTCTCCACAGACTCTGAGGTGATGGCATAGATGACATAATCATTGATGTGCACCTGCAGCACGGGTGCTGTGAAACTGTAGCTGGCCACTGGCTTCTCGTTCTCACTGTACCACTTGCCTTGAGCACAAAACTGATACAAATAGCCATCCACACTGCTGGCCACCAGCAGCGCATGTCCCACACATCTCTGATGCTGTGAGGATTTCAGTGTACGGCGATTCGCATGCTTGAATGTGGTCACTGCACTGGGCACCTGTTGATTTCCCATATCGTACTCATCATCCTCCTCCAGCTGCTGTTCACTACTGCGCTGATAGATAGCCTTGAGGTCCATGCAGCGTAGTATGTCCAAGATGCGGGACTGTGGCTCTGATGACTTCATGCAGATCTGCAGTAGTTTGCGTACATCATACTGCACAGAGGCATCTTCCAGAGCACTGTTTCCTCCTGTCGAAATACCTCTCACATTCATGGCTTTCGCCTCGTTGATCAGCTTGATTTTGATTTCGCCTGCTCGTTGTGGTGTTATGGTTATCTCCTGACTGTTGTCATCCTGGTTGCCAAACCGATTGCTGCCATTCTCACACTGATCCCACTGGGAACGCAACTCGGGCTCAAATTCACGTCCATAGGCGGTATTCACCAGCCGTGCCACATTGTAATCCAATGGAGTGCGTCCAGCTAAACCGGAACCATTGGCCAACACCGGTTTGGCGCTGCTCGAGGATTGCAAGGAGTCGCTGTCACAACTCTGCTGACTGTGCGTGCTGCTAACAGCTGCAGCACTCGCCTTGCTGCCCAAACTGAGAGACTCCGACAAGGGCTCATCTCCGGCATAATCGTTATCCAGACAGCTCAATTCATGGGCTGCAGCCTGAGACTTGTTGGCCAGTGCATCAACCACTTTGAAGGCCACACAATACCGATGACTCAGACAGGCAATCACATTCTCGGCCAGACACAGACGCAATGGCACAAAATTCAACTGCACAAAGAACTTGAAGGGCAGAAAGTCAATGAACGAGAATCTCGGCTGTGTATTCTCATGCACACACTGGGTGTACTCATACAGATAGATGCGATCTCTGCTGCTCACAATGATGTTACCCGACGTCTGACAGCACTGCACCAACTCTGGTGGACTACGCAGTGGCAGCTCAATCACATCAATGCTCTCCACCAGCGGTGTCTTGGGCGTTGTCATCGAAGCAATGCGTATGGTAATGGGCAGCTCATTGAGCTTGGCATCCGGAAACTTCCAAAAGTTGGCATAGATGCGCACAAACATCTTGGTGTCATCCTCGGAGCAAACCGTGTTGCTGTTGCTGCTCGATGTGCAACTAATGCTGGTGCTGTTCGAATGCACCGGACTGCCAGCCTGCTCCTTTTCGAGTGTTAACAGATATTTGCCTGCAATAAAAGTGTGTTGAAGTGAGTTGAATTCTAGCTACAAGTTTTTAGAAGCTTACCCGCTTCACAGTAAATCAATTGCACCACCTCACCCACGGTGGCCAATGTATATCTCGATGGCATACGCTCATCCAGCCCAGGCGGTGGCGCTGGAGATGCAGCATCTCCTGCAGCTGTTGCTGTCTCCTCCTGCGGCACATACTCCGTTTGCTGTTCCGCTTGCTGTTTGCCAGCTATGTCATAGATCTCAATGAACTGCTCGGCACTGCTGATGGCAATGCGATTATTGCCAATCAATGTGGCTGCCAGTATATCACCATTGAGAGCATATGTCTGCTGTTTGGCAAAATTATAGGCCTGCAATATCTTCACCATGGCAACGTTCGTGTCGTTTGTCACTGCAATTCAATCGCAAAACGATAAACAAATCAAATGAATGTCTACTGAATAAATGCGATATAACGCCCCAGTGACTTCATCTGCGACTCAAACTGTCCAACTGTGCGAGTTGTTCGAGCTACTGTACACTGAATACTGAACAGTGAATAGTGAATAGTGAATTCCCCCCAAAAAAGCAAAATGACGACGATGACGACCGTCTGAGTGCTGACGAGTACTGCGACTGACTGAGTGGGTTGTTTCTGCTAATCGCGGGGGGGGGGGCTTTTGCTATTCTTGTTGTTGTTGTTGTTGTCGCTGTTGCTGCTGTTGTTCTCGTGGGCTTGAACCATTAACATAATTGTCTTCATTAGAGGGAAAGGGATAGGCACATTGTATAGCGTAATAATTCATAATTTAATTTGTATTCATATGCGGGTCACAAACACTCAACAAATACGGAAATGCAAACAATATACATTTTTTTTTTATAAGCAGGGGTATTCACTAAAATTTGGTGGGGTTTTAATAGGGTGAAAATTTAAATAAAATTTAAATTTAAAACTGTAGTTAATGTTTGCTTTTATGCAATAAGATATATTAGACTATATATTGTAAATAATTGGCACACAAAAAATTTTGTATAAAAGAAATCTTATACTAATATGAAATCGTTTCTGTGTGAGTTTGTGTAAAAAAATCTCAAGAACTTTTATTGTTATTGGAACTTTTCAGCAGTATATTTTATTTATTATATTGTGGGCGGAAAACAGATTCCGAAATTTGACCTACTTGCCAAATATGGTTGCTCTAGTTTTTTTTAGTGTAAGGCTTCATATGTTTACATAGACAAACTATGTTCGTTATAAAGATTCATGTGGAGATTAGAAATGTGTAAATATTTGTATTGGAATGACTTTTTTTGACTAGTTTCAGTCTTTTTTTTTACCAAATTCAATAAGTTTTCGTAGTTTCTTTAATTACAGGGTCTAAAAAATATTTTTTACCAATAAAAATAAACTAATACCTTAAACATAAATGGGTATCCACATTTATGTTATATACAGGGTCTATACAAATATTTAATAAATAATACAAAAGTAGATCCATTATATTTGCATATGTTAAGTACAGGGTCTACAAACAATATTTATATCCTTAAGATTTGTTTAAGATACAGGGTTGTCGTAATATGCGTAGCCCCTGTAAAAAGTGATTTATAACTAACACAAATCGTTAAGTGATTTTTGATAGATATAACATGATAAATTAATACAGGTCAGTGATGCACCTGCCACTTGCGTTTCTGTCAAGCGTTTACTGCCACAACAATCTAACAAAATTAGGTCACAGCAATATACAATACATACACTCCTCCACACACCCACTTCACACCCCACACCCCACAACCCCCAAAGGACTATCATCCCTGAGCTGTCACAGTATTTAGGCAAGCAATAAATACACACAACCGCCACACTTGACTTAGGGTTGGGCAGCGTCTAATTAAGGCATAAAAAAAAACTCTGGATAAATCAAGAGTGTCAAGGAATGTCGGCTGTATATTTATATTTATATGACGACGCACCCAAAAAACACGTCAAAAATGCCACAGAACCGGCATATTCCTATTCCGGTTGAGGCACTGAAAATATAACCGGAAATAGACTGAAGCACGAACACGGAATTCTATTCTATTTCTGACCAGTCAAAGGTGGTAGGTCAAAAGTGTAAATCAATAATTGTTCTGTTTATGAATACAATAACAAATGTGCGTGCATTAACCCAAATGAATAAATCTCAGTGTACGTATGCTTGTATGCTCAGTGTATGTAGATTTGGGTGTGTGTTGCATTTGGCAGGCGGCTTTGAGAAAAAATCAATAGTTTTGCGCTTTGCCAAAAGTTTATATAATTGTGCCGCAACTATACTAATTTGTAGTGCAATCATATTTAAAGAGTGCTCTTAACACCATAACTACTGTTTAATTACACATGTTATGATTAATAGCTACATTTCGACTTAATTATTGAAACAATTGTTCGACGTACAATCAAAATCACAGCAATTATAACAGCGACGACTGTTTGCAGCCTCGTTCCGCTTAGTTCATTTGTCCAACGCTAATATCCACATTTTTAATAGTTTTTTTTTTTGTAGCAATTGTACATTAATTAAATTCACTTGTTTTACTTTGCAAATTACACTAATCTAACTATGTAAATCTGCGCCTGTTTACATTTTTTCAGCTATAGCGTTGCCACACTGCCGACGACCGCTTTAAAGAGCTAAACAGCTGACTCTAAAAGTCTGCAAGATGGCAGCACTGCCACCCCACACAGCTGCATGCTCATCGCTTGACAAACCGCTTAAGCGACAATTGTTGCTAACAAAATTAAGCGCGCAATTTGAATATATATATGTAACTGCTCTTGCTCTTCTTTACTACTTGTATGCATCAATTGTGCAAAATAAATATAGTAACAAAATATATTGGCTCAAATTAATTGTTAAATCAGTTGACACATATTTATTATTAACAAACTTAAAAAGCAGCGCTGCCACCTTTTCAATTTATAGCAGAGCTGCAATAATTATGCCATAAAACGTTTAATTTTGCAACACTGGCTGACTGACTATAGTTGTCCCTGTTGCGCACGTGCTCAGCTGTTTGCCGGCGCTGGTTTATTGCGAAATTAAGGCGCAATTTGAACAGAGTGGTTTAAATGTTCAGTTCTAAATAATGTAAATAAGAGTGCAATCATGAGTAACTCTACACGTGCCTTTGTTGGCATGCAAAATAAGTATGATCGCGTTGTACTCTTGGTGGACATGGATTGCTTCTTCTGTCAAGTGGAGGTGAAGCATCAGCCCGAGTACCAAGGGAAACCTTTAGCTGTGGTCCAATACAACGCTTGGCGCGGTGGCGGCATTATAGCTGTAAATTACGAAGCGCGTGCCAAAGGAGTGACTCGCCACATGCGTGGCGATGAGGCACGGGAACTGTGTCACGACATTATACTGTGCAAGGTGCCCAACATCAGGGAAAAGGCCGACACCAGCAAGTACCGGGATGCGGGCAAGGAGGTGGCAAATGTGTTGCAGCGATTCACTCAGCTGCTAGAACGTGCATCTGTGGATGAGGCTTATCTGGATATTACAGACACGGTTAACCAAAGAGTAGAGCAGCTGCAAACAGTGAGTATCCAGTGGAAAAGAGAGCGGCTCCTCATTAAGCAATCTAATCTTTACAGGGCGACTTTGCGCTGAAGCCACAGGAGCTGGTTAACTGTCATGCCGTTGGCTATGAGAACATTGGTGAATACGTGAACAAAATAACAAATAGATTTGCCAATCCGTATGTGGACGATGAGCGTTTCTCGCTCTCCTACGATCCCAATGATTTGCCCGCTGTGCGACAAAGCGATCTGCGTCTCCTGATCGGCGCCTGCATAGCGGGTGAGGTGCGGGCAGCGGTGAAGGCGGAAACGGGCTACGAGTGCTCGGCGGGCATTGCACACAATAAGATATTGGCCAAACTGGCGGCGGGCATCAATAAGCCCAATAAACAGACGATTCTACCGCTGGCGGAGATTCCGGCGCTGTTTGATCAATTGCCAGTGGGCAAGATCAAGGGATTGGGTGGCAAGTTTGGGGAAACTGTTTGCGAGTCTCTAGGTATCAAATTCCTGGGTCAGGTGCTCAAGTACAGCGAAACAGAGCTGCAACGGAAGCTAGACGAGAAAAATGGGTGAGTATAGAAGTATTCTAATTAATTAAGATTAAAACAAAGTTAATTTCAAATCAATTGCAGCACCTGGCTGCATAACATAGCACGTGGCATTGATCTGGAGGCGGTTACACCACGTTTCTACTCCAAGAGCATTGGTTGCTGCAAAAAGTTTCCCGGTCGCAACAATATAACCGGTTTGAAATCTTTACAACACTGGCTGGGCGAACTGGCCAGCGAGATGAACGATCGATTGGAAAAGGATTTCATAGAAAACAATCGCAGAGCCAAGCAAATGGTTGTGCAGTTCGTGCAGGACATCGATGGCGAGGAGGTGGCCAGTTCCCGCTCCTCAGCCATTACACAGAGCGATCAGGAGACGCTAGCCAAACAAGCGCTAGAGCTGATTAAACTAAATACCAAGACATTTCTGCGTTCAGGTTCAGATGCGGCACTGAACAATGCCATCAAATTCCTTGGCATCAGCGTGGGGAAATTTGAGACGCAGACCAATGCACAGAGCAGTCTACAAACCATGTTTGCCAATCAGGCAGCCAAGAAGCGACGCATCAGCCAGGAAGATGGTGCGGTAGAGAAAACTGTTGTAGAACCGAAACCCAAACCAACCGAAAAGGCTAAGATGAAGAGCTTTTTTGCCAACTATTTGCAAACAAAGAAAAGCAATGAACACAAAGAAGAGCTTAAGGAAACAATGCAAGAAGAGAAAGTTAAAGCAAATGTAGTAGAAGATCAACCTGCCACATCCAAGTCGAGCTTCTTTGAGCAATACAAGCGTAAGCTGATTGAAGTCTCTGTGACACAAGATGCTCAAGGGGATGACCAAGCCGCGCCAGTTTCAACGCCACCTGAATTTAAGGAAAGTTTCTTTGCCAAATACTTGCAGAGGCAGCAGCCGGAAACATCAACAGCAGAGCAACTAAATAAATCTGTTGAGGATAATGACTCGTCGGATATGCAGGGTCTGGTGGCCGATCTAGATGAGATTGAATCGAGCTGCACAAATGCCACAGAGCAGCAGCTGGAAACACAGGAGCAGCCCTCAACATCGAAACGTAAATTAGAAGACGTAACTCCAAGCAAGGATTACACAAAGAGTTATGCAGAGTTTGCACTGCCCGTGCTACGTACAGATCTTATAAAGATGGTTAAATGTGACGAGTGTTTGGCTCAAATACCCGATGATATTTTGGCACTGCAAACCCATCGGGATCATCACTATGCCCAACAGTTGAGTCGCCAGCTACGCGATGAGCAGCGTGAGGAAATGCAGCGCAGTCGTCTTGATACGACTGTCTCCACCGTCTCCTCCTCCTCCTCTTCGCCCACTATTAAAGCTGCTCCTACCAAGAAAACAAAAAAGTCTGGCGGCTCAAACACTACAGTTATTGCCAAGCCTGTTAATAGTATTACCAAATTTCTGACTGCCAAGACATCAGAATTACCTGCTAGCTCTAGTGAAGCCAACATGGAACTGTGTAGTGAGTGTAAGAAAAGTGTTAAGAGTGTGGATATGCCAGAGCATTTGGATTATCATATGGCCAAGAAGCTGCAGCGTGAGCTCAATCAACTGGAGGTGCGCACAGTGACACCATCCAACAACAACAAGAAAACATCGCCAACCGATGCTAAGAGGCAACTCAACACAACTCTAAACTCTACATCAGGTAACAAGTCCATTACACAGTTCTTTACGCAAAGCAATTAAGTATTAATAGTTATCAGTCAGTTAGTTAGACATACATGCAACCAGTGCCTCCATAATATTGTTAAATAATGGCCATAATTATATAGGCTACGCTTTTCATACCATTCAATATAAGTATATTTTTTTGTGTGAAATATAATTACGATATAAGCTCTAAAATTAAATTCAGTTGAAATATAAAGATCTATGCTTTGTAAATTGTATACTTCTCCGTTCATTCTGGCCATTAATTGAGGACAACACGTTTTTTTTGCATATTGTTGTAAACCTAAGATATATTTAAAGATATATATGTATGTATATATATATAATGGATATGTCTTTTAGTTGTCTTGTGTTTGACTTAAAAACTAAAATAACTAACTCTAGAATCTGTGTTATGCTTATGCGGATAGATTGAGTTCTTGGCCCTGCGAAGGCTTTTTCTTCACACCAATAGCTTCCGCTTCCTTTACCGTTGTAGGTAATACCATATTTGTGGTTTCGGGGAAGAAGAGTGTCAACAAACCGCTAAAAATGGCAGCACTGGCAAACAGAATGGCAGGAGCATTGGCATAATACTTGGCCTAAATCGATATATAAATAAAATTTAGCTTTATAATAAAAGGAATTGCACTTTGTAAGACTCACCAAGAGAGGCGTTTGTGGTGCTATCATGGAACCAAATCGTCCCATCATTGAGCAAAAACTGAGCAAGCTATTTCTCAGATTGGTGGGAAAGATTTCCGATGCGAAGAAGTACAGAACCTGAAAACTGGCCGTAATAGTCAGCTTGCCGATCAGAAAGAGAACCAACTGCAAAACATGCTGATCTCCTCCAGCAAAAATGGTGCCAATGCAGCAGAGAGCACTGAGCAACATCAAACCGCAAAGGGAGTAGCGTCTGCCAAAGCGATCCATGATCAGAAGTGGCAGAAAGAAGCCCGGAATCTCCACCAGGGCAATGTAGGCAAAGTTGTTGTACTTGTCACCGTCCAGCAGAACCACATTCAAGCTGAGTCCGTAGTAGACCAAGACGTGGACAATCCAGCAAAGGGAGCAGTTGGCAATGCGCCACTTGAAATTGCTGAATGCCTCACGAATGGGAAATTTACTCTCCTCGGACTGCTGCAGCTTCTCCTGGTTGGCAATCACCAGTTTGTCCAGAACACTCTCCGACAGCTTGCGTTTGTTAACTTTGGCCGCTTTGCGTAGAATATTCTTAGCTCGCTCCTCTTTGCCCACACTGAGCAGCCAGCGCACGCTCTCGGGCAGAATCCAGAAGTAGGCGAGCAGGATGAGGGATGGCGTATAGGTGATCTGCAGCAGAGTGCGCCAGTTCTGATAGGATTTGGCAAACATGGCCACAGCCACCTCGCCAATGGCATAGAAGACCGTGATGACGCTGCAGGCGAGCACTCGCCGCTTGGGACCCACCAGCTCAATACCTATGACAAAGCAGGTGGAGTACAGAGTACTACTCGTCATATTGTCCAGGAACTCAAAGACGAGGAACATGGCATAGTTGGGCGAAAAGGAACGTATGATGCCCAACACGGCGCCCAAAATTCCACCCAATGCAATGGAAAAGCTGCGACCATAGCTTTTAAAATAAAATGAAATAAATCAAAATAAATATAACTTAAATAATGTAAGTGCAAATTTACCGATCGGCCACAAAACCTCCGAGCGGTATCCCAACGAATTGTCCGAGATTGTTGATGGTGCCCACAAGTGATAATTTCCATTCATCGTCACAGTAAATGCCAAACTATAAATAAAGACGTTGAACCATTAAGGAAAAGATTTACACAACAATTCGTTAGTGTCGCAACAATGCAAATTTAATGGATGAAATGATGGAAAAGTTTTTCACATTAAATTAGTGTAACAAAAGATTTATTTCACAGCTCATTATTCACTTGAGTAGCCAGTTTGTCTGATTCGTTGTAATTCATTCTTGTTTGTATATCTTATACAAAACTGTTTTCATACTCATATATCGCAATTGCTTTTGCCCCTGAAAATTGTACTCTAGACACTGACTAGACTATATAGCTTATGACGTATTAATCTAGTGTACCTGATGAAACTTTGTATCTTGCGCTTATCAGTCGCACTTGAACAGTTGATATTTACCCATATTAAGCAATATAAACACACTTATCAACTGAATTCCACTTAATTTATAAATTGCTCTCTCCGATTGGGAACTTACCCGACAAGTTTTATGGATATTTTATGTATATATTTATGAGCTAATTATACATTTGATTTGCTTAATTTCTTTCAACTTGAAATACAAATAGCTTTAGAATGATCTAATGCATAGAGTTTGAGGTAATAAACTGAGTAATATACACTTAATAAAGAACAAAATTGAGATCTTTTGGCATCGATTTCATGAACTGAAGTGGACTGAAAAGGTTTAGTGAACCGTAATACTTAGTTCTAAAAATAACATTCATCTCTATTGATTCAGTTGCTGATCTTTTAGTCTGATTACAATAGTTTTTGGTGCTTCATCCCTGATAAAAGGTTTTGTAACATGTGCTTCAATTAATCAGTTAATAGTCTGCAGCTGTCTATTTCTTCCTTATCGCGTACTCATATTAGATCGGTTAAGGCCCCATTCGAATGATCGCTAACATTTGGTTTTAATAGTCATTGAACCCGTACATACTTTGTATAAGCTTTCGTATTACAAAACCCTAAAGATAACCAATCCTACGAAACATGCGACATTTTGCCTGACTGTAACTGAGTCGGCTGGTCCAGTGGCATATGCAGAAATCGGATGACTTATTATCAAAGTCCAAAGCCTGTCAGAGTCTGCTGATAAGTCTCTCGGGGCCCCCATCGTCTGGTTGACGTGGTTTAATCGTGAAATGGAACTTTGATACTCACGTCATTCGAAATGGTGACTTCTTGGTCGCGGAAAACGAATTCGTTGGCGGGACAAATCTCGGTTTTGTCCTTATTATAATTCGGGGCTAAGCAAATGTTTTGAACCTGATCCCAGCTGGAGAGTTTATCGTTTTCATAACGATTGCACTTATCCAAGTCCTTGCCATTCTTGGGTATGCTATACTCGGTCCAAGGCTCGTCGTATCGACTACCGGGACTATCGCATTCTGTAATGTTACATCTGTTGTATCGGAGTGGTTTTAGATGTAGTTCAACTCACTTAGCACTAATTATTCACCTGTGCACCACTGTGCCTGCCGTAAAGACATATGTCACCGAGAACATGGCATGAAACATCATTGGCAAACAGATTAATAGAAATATTATTAACTGAAAACGTCCGAATTGGCCAATATATTTTAGAATGGAATCGAGCGTAACTTCATCAGGATCGGTATTAACTACCGTTGAGCTCTGTTGTGTCGGGGCATTTGGACTTGAAGTTGTATTTGCGTTTGGGTTTGAGTTTGCCATTGCAGGCGCTTCACTATCACGTTCCATGGCTGTCATTTGTTTACCGGAATGTGTACGGAAATTCGTACATTTACCGAGTTTATTTATACGCGCACGTTTTTACGTTTTTACACAACTTTTGCCAAGTTTATTTTTAAATCCGCGCTACTTTGTTAGCGTTGTTGACGGCACCGAAATGCGAGACACACTGCCGAGCACAGATCCACAGACCCACAACGATCGGCCCCCATTTGCGGTTCGTTGGTCGTGCCTCTCAGCCGACTCTGACTACTTGTTAAATTGGCCTCTCATCAGGCCCTGTCCTGCTGAGACTCACACACCACAAGCACAACCGACTGTGTGCAGGTGCTCTCCAAAAGTGATAAGATTACTCAATCTTTAAGTTTATAGTGTGCTATAGTTTGAGCCTATACAACATTTGATTACAATCGATTCCCCCCCTGCTAAACATAATCGCAATGTGTCGGCGTTCTATTGGTGAATCGTTGGGATTGCCAGTGAAAGTGATTGCGATTGTCTTGGCATTTTTGAAACAAAGTAGATTAGCTTTGCCATTGTGTTTCGTAATGGTAATTTAAATAAAAGTATTACAAATTTGTGAGCAGAAAACAAAATCATATTTAACTAAAATATCTAACTAAATGTTTTGTTTACACCAAAATTAATAAACTGTGTATTTTTACTAGCAAATACTCGCCTTGTAAAGCGCATAAAAAAAAATTTCAAATACAATTTTTTTTTATTATTTATAATTTGTTTGTTGCCATTTTAATAGTTTTTTCCCAAGTTATTTTCAGACACATATCATTCGCTATACACGTGATATTTCCATAATGATTTACACATTTTATTTTTATCTTGTTTTTGAATGCACACACAAATAAAAACACAACTTGGCGACTCTCCAAAAAAGTTAGAAAAGTAGCGGAATTAGTGCAAATTTGTACAATTAAGTAAAATAATTTCTAAAACGCTATTGGCTTATACGATTGACTTGGCAGAAAACCGGTTCGCATTAACTTTTAATATACTGAAACTTTATTGTTCATATGTCAGTGAGTGACATTATAAACAGTTTCTGACAATTTTGCACATAACGATCTTAGACACTTGATTACGGTTTTTTTTTTTTTTTTTTTTTTAAATGCGCATCAAATAAAACTATGCATTAGTTGAAAAACCTTGAAAAGTGTATCAATCTCGGCGCCGTTGATTTCCGAAACATTTTTATAGATACAATCTGCATTTTGAAAACACAAATTAATTATAGCATGTAATAATTATATAATTATCAATTTGTATAAATCATATAACTTAACACAAGAGTTATATAAAATGCAACTAAAAGGGAAAGCTTTGATAAATAACCGAAATTATGATACTCTAACGAAAACTTTTAAGTTTTTATTTAATTTTAAAAAATTAAAAAAATATTCGATTTTGATATATCAATATTTAAAAGTATAACTATTGTAAGTGTTTTATTTAAACTCTCTCTGTTAACTCACTACACTTAAAGCTTCAAGTTGATGTTACCCCTTTGGCAAGGGAATAAACAATAGCGAACACTTCCGTCTTTTGTTTGATATTTGCATTGAATTACAGAAAAGTCGGTAAGCAAAGCAGACAACACGTGCTGAAAGAGTTGTACTTGAGTTTATAGTTCAATTAATTTTTTTTTTGTCACAGTCAGAGCTACTTGCGCTTATCAAGCTAATCAGCTGCGCTAACAAATCGCAAACTCAACAATCACAAGTTCCAATCAAAAATGCTAATACACATACAAACGGTTTATAATATTATTTACCGTTCGTTTCTCTTACTCTCTCTCTCTCTCTCTTTACTCACACTTTTTATATTTCTCTTGGCGATTTGTTTATGAAATAGAAACGAGACTCGCATTTATATTTTATTTTACTGTTTGTTTTGTTTGTTGTTGACAACATTTAAATTTTTTTGTTTTGTTTTCTTTTGTTTGCCAATTTTTGTGAATGAATAATGACATAGAGCAAAACACACCGAGAGCGAAAGAGGGAGAAATATAAAATAGATAATTTTTTTATGTGCCCATGTGGTTAGTACACTGTTTAACAAGTTTATTTATCCCACTTAGCATCCATTAACTATGTAAAGTGCCTAAACAATTGTCGTCCAGTAATTTTTATTAATTGTGGAAAGTTTTGTGAGCATTTTATTATGTTCAAAATAGGCTACATTTTAAAATTTTAGCAGCTATTTAATTTGTATAAATTATTTGTCAAGGTATTATTGTTAAATGAATAGCTACTAATGCCCACTTTGCCCAAATTATTACATTTAGTCTTCAAAACCAACGAAACCTATTCTAATCATAACCAAAACTCAAACCATTCTTACCAAATGGTTTCAGAATTTGCTAGAAAAAAGACCAGCAAGGAAATAATAGTTTTTAAATAATATTCCGAAGAAAACGCAATTGTCATGTTTATTTTGTTTGAATATATCTAAACACATACCTTTATTTAATGAATTCAAAAATTGTGTTAAATTCTGTTTTACTTTTTGTTTGGTTTTTTTCATTTCTCTCCCCATTTTGTGGTACATTTCAATTTTCGTTACACGCAATACATATAGAAAGTATCTCATAATATTTCAGTGTTCTTATATATTTTTTTTTATTTTCTTCCTTTTTGTTGCTGTTTTTGTGTATTTGTTTTCTATTTAGTTTTCTTCTTTTTTTTTGTATTTTTATTTTATCTTATTATTTTTTTTTGCTGGTATTTGAAGTAAAAATTTGACTCAAAACACATTTAGTTCGAGAACGCAACACATTTAGCTTTGTAATTGGTTTGTTTTTAAAATTCTTGTTTGGTTTTTGTCTAAATTTGCTGTGATTTTTTTTATTTATTTTATGAGAACGTGTTTGATAATAATAACACTGTGCATTGTTTTATCCAATCTTCGGATCATGGAAAGTACAGAAGAAATTATTTTAAAAATATAGGTAAACTAAAACTTAATTTATAGATAAAAAAAATTTTTTTGAGAATATTAAGTTATGAAACAAGTGATTTAATGGATTAAACTTAAACTGAAATCCAAAAAAAAAGACTCCTAATCCTATCTATCTAAAAAGAAAATGTTGTTAAAGAACTTCTTTGGTAAACCCAATTCTGTAATCCGAAAATAAAGATAAAAACAATGCAGAAATCAGTGTGTTTTTTTTAATGATATGATGGTATGTCGGGATAATGCTGTAGAGTGAATGAAAACAAATGGTTTATATAGCATGTGTGTATATGTATTGTGTGTATATATATATATATATATAGATGTATATGAGTTTGTGAATAAATACATATGCACGGGTATTAATCATTATAATAATAATCGGTTTAAATAATTCACTTAATAGCTTGATCATGTTTTTTAGTCATCATTTTGTAATGTTTTGTTTTTTTTTTTTTGTTTTTTTGTTTGTATTTAAATCTATAAATTCAATTATAATGCACTTAACTTTGTGAATGTGTTTCTGTGTGTGTGTGAGTGTGAGTATCTCCATTTTAATTTATTGTTTAACATATTTTACGAGATGTGTGTGTTTGTGAGTTTTTATGGTTAATGTTTGTGTTAATATGTTATAAATATTTCTATATTATATGTATGTGTATGTGTCACGGCTTTGCTTTTGCACTATATATATCTTAATCCGCACATATACATAGTTCTCCATACACATGATGATGATGATCTGGTATCTGATTTGTTGTGTTTGTCCATACACATGCTTTATATATATGTAAATATTTTAAATATAATTTTTATAGAATTGTAAATATATTGTAAATAATGTTTGCTTTTTTTTGTTTTTGTTTTCTTTTTATTTTTTATCTTATTCTTTGTTTTTTGGTATTTAACATTCTTTTTGTTTGTTTTGTTTACCATTTTTTGTTGTACATTTCGCAATGATGAATTAATACCGCATTTTACTTTTTTTACTTTACTTGCTTGTTGCTTATTGTATGTAGTTTAATGGTTGTATTTGTTGTTGTAACTCTCATTTTTTGTTATTGTGATTATGTTGTTGTGTTATGTATATATTTGTATATGTATATATGCATATGTATGTTAGTATTCTTGTATATCTCGTGCCGAATTCGCCAAATTCTCATATGGGATCGATCGCAAAATTGAAATTGACTTAGGTTAAAACCCGCCGAAACAGTTTTAAGTCTCAGTTCTGGTTTAACCACATTTCTCAGCTTGTGTAGCTCTGCATCAATTCCGAGTTATCGTAGAATATTCAAATACATATCCCATATAGATTAGCTCATTCTGGTGCAGTACGAGTGAATGAGTGAGTGCAATTTATTTGAATTTTGTTTTCTTTTGTTTTGTCATTTTTGTTATTTATGGTTTCTATTCAATATGCTGTTTGTTGTTTTGTATAGAATCATAGTACACATTTAAGAATTATTTTAAATATTATTGTTGTACACAGATAAACAAGTATTCATTTCACATCGCAATACCCTTACTATTTTAGTGTTTAATTTCCATTTATGGTTTATCGTAATCGTAATCTAAAAGTGGTTCAGTGCTGCATTCAAATACAATTTTTTGTTCTACTCTCACTTCACTTTCAATATTTTCCGTGTTGTGTGGGTACAAAAGAGTATTGTGTATAGAGACCTACTATATATATATCAATGTATTTAATATTTTTGTTGTTGTAATGTTGTGTTGTCTTGTGTTTTGTTGTTGGTTGTGTGCAATGAACATAAATGTACTTTCAGCTACTACATTATTCGCTCTTCACTCATCCAATTATCAATACATCACATCAGAGACCAAGCGGTGCTGTGTGTTAGGTTTCAAGTACATACAACGCGTACTTAAGCTCCACACTCTAATATAGTTTTTAATATTTCAAAATTTCCAAAAATTGGTGGTTCTGAAACCAACTGTTTTGTTTTTGTTGTTCTTGTTGTTGTTGTTCTCTTCAAAAAACAAAAAGAAAAACCCGTGAAATACACATATCGGCAAACAATAATTTGCACTACAAATTGGCACTAGCTTTTAGTTTTGTTATATATTTTACCACAATTAATAACGCAAGTATTTATATTATTTATTTTCATTCATTTGGCTTAAATATATATTTATCCAAAAACATTTTTTTTTGTAGGCATTTTGTCAACTCTAACTTTTTATTTAGCCATACATTTAATAGTTGCTTTTTTTTTTGTTTGTTTGTATTATGACATTGTTCATTTTCATTTTCATTTATTGAAGCTCTAGTTTTATGATTGCCTTGCAGTTTTCTACAACTTTTGTAAATATGTTCTTCAAATATTTGCATTAAGTTTCACTTTTGTTTCTTCTGCTATTATATTTGACTGTTCTCTATACAGAAATGTGTGTGTTGGAAACATTTTAAAATCAAGCAGCAGATTAGAAAATATACACATATATATACAAAGAATCTAAAACACAAAGCAATTGCCCTAAAAGTATGCAATTGTTTTTTTTTCTTGTTTGAATAATTTTAAATTGTTGCTCAGCGTGAATAGCGGAGTGTAAGTACTATATGTAAGTATATAGTCAACATAATTGCGGGCAATCGGAATTGCAATTGATAAATTAATATCTATAACAAATTGTTCACCCTGTGGTTTTTTTGGCACACATTTGAAATACAATTAGGTAGTTTGAAAACTGAAAATACAGCCATTTTTCAAATATTATTGTAAGCCAGTTTCTGCATTTCTTGCTGATAAGTAAAATTGATTATATAGTATATTTTGTATGTGTATTGTTGTTGTTGTTTGTTTTATTTTGGTATTAAATAAGCTCCTTTTGCGCAATATGAACTTTAAATAGCTGTCAATGTTATTGGCTTTCAAATAAATTCACATAAATTTGCGTATTGCTGAAATTCGTATAATTCCTATGTGTTGTTCCCCCAGAAAAAAAGCAAATTTTCATTTGTGCTCTTGTTGTTGTTGTTGTTGTGGTTGTTATCGCTTAAAACAAAATGATCTTTTTTTTTGGCCAGTTGTTGTGTGTTTTCCTGTTTTGTTTTTGTATTTGGCACAATTATGCAATACTTCTTTATAGAGTATACCAACAGCTGCTGTGTTGTGTGTGGGGTTCTGTAGTAGGGCTGTGTCTTAATTATGATTGTGTATTTGATATTTTTTTTATTATAATTTAATCTTATATTTTAAATATAAGTTGATCCCAATTGTTCAGTTTTATCAATTTTACGCTGCGATTTCTTTTTGTTTTTTTTTGTCATCTTTCTTTTACTTTAAAATAAAAGACTGAGAGTTTTTATATAGAGAGACACTTAATAACTAATTTCCTAATTTTCCATTGCTATTTTACGATTAACATACTTCAAATTGTGTCTTTGGAAATGCAATTGTCTTTCTAGTGATTTTCATATCTTTATATAAGTATACATATACTTTAATTATGTTATTTATTTGTTACACATATACAAACACACACACATATAGTACATATATATGGAAATTTGATTGAAAACAGTTTGTAAGCAATACATACATATACTATACATTCTGCCAATTCCAATTCCGTCAGCCTGTAAACAATTTCTAGAGATATTGTCTGTCTAATAATGATGAACATGTTGATAGAGTGCATTGAATTTTAAACATTTTCTATGCAGTTTTTCTTTTCGATATATATATATGTATGCATGCATGCGTGTATTGTGTTGTTGTTATTTCTTTGATCTATATAAGTTACACTGGTTATATGTTTAATTTTTTTTTGTGAGAAACCTTAGCTGTTTCGTATATTCGTATTTATTTGGCAGCACGTTTTTTGCATGCCATCTATTTTCCGTTTTCAATTGCTTTGATGAATTGGAATACACGTAGTTACTTTTACTGCCTGGTATTTTGTTACCATACATTGAGAGATAATGCAGCAAACCAAATGGTATACGAATTATATATAATATATATTGATTAACTGTGGATTTCGGGTGTCTACACTGCGCAAAAGTATTGAACTCAACATAAATTTCCATATCTATAGAAAGAAACTTAGAATTCCATATCTGCTAGTCATGTTGTTGGTAGGCTGAAGCAAAAGCTGTACTCAGCTATTCAGCTATTCAGCTACTACGTATACAACAACACTACACTGACATCTCTAAATTGCTCTTAGAGCTTCAAAAATGCTAGCCGCACACAATACACTTAATCGAATGTCTTTAGTTGCTGATTTTCAGCTAGTGTCATTGGAGTATTTGTTTGCCTGTTTTACATGAGTTTCGCCCCTCAGTTTTAGGTTTATGCTTAACAACGTCTAACACCAATATTTAGTTAATATAATTTGCATATATCCGACTTCAACCCGATTTAACCGCTGTGTTTCCATTTCCATTTCTGTTTTTGTATTTTTTCTAAATTAAAATTTCCCTCGTATATTTTAACCACACCTTTTTTGTGTTTTTCTATTCATATTTTTTGTTTTGTTTTGTTTTCTTTTCATCTGGATATTAAATAAGAATATCTAAAATACCTTAAAAATAAGCTTCTTTTTTATTCCATTTCTTTTATGTATATGTATATAAATATGATGTATTTGTTTTTGTTTTTTTTTTAATCTTTTCTACATTGCCTTTTAACAATTGTTTATGTCCGTCCATCAATCCATATGTCAAGTGCCTTAAATGCTTTTGTTTTTCGACTTATTGTGTATTTATTTGTTATTATTATTATTATTATTATTGACATGTATTGTAAAAATGTGAGCAAATACATTCAAGTGATTTGTAATTACACTGAGAAAAACATTTATATGTGTTGTTGTGTATTAATTAGTATATTCTGTGTTCTTTTTTTAATTTCAAATTTGTTTTTGCCGACTAATTGTTCATATATTCGGTTTATATTTCAGATTTTTTTTTGAGTTGTTTTATTTTTGTTCAATTACTACTTGCAGCTAAGTTTATTAAATAAATATTAAATATATACCATATAATATTTTATTTTTGTTATGTTTTTAGTTTTTGTTGTTGTTTGTCAAGTACTATATAACGGGCCACTCTACACACTGGTTGTTTTGTTGGTTGTTGAAATTCGAATAGCTTTGAGCAATTGTAGGTCATATACACATATGTACATATGTCTCTAAAAGGGATAAGTTCTTTATGTCGAAAGGCTTATGTAAGTATGCAAGAATTTAGTACACATTGAACTAAGCATCATATATATATAGTACATAAGCTGGGAAAGTTGATAGGAAATAACATGTTGAGAGAATTGCGGTGGAAAGGTAGAAAACTCACACTGCCACAGAAATTGTCACACAAAATGCTGTGTTATTTGGTTTTTTTCATGTTCTTGTTGTTGTTGTTGTTGTCGAGTGTTGTTGTGGGGCAAGAAGAAAATTTGCTTGGTTTGGTTTTTAAGGCACCATTAAAATTGCTTTTCTTACACGTATTTTTCCTTTGCAAATTTACAAGTTTTCAACAAATTGTTTAATAATTTACATACACATACACATTATTAGTAAAAATCCATTTGAAATTGTTTGTCTTGAGCTATTTTAAATGTAGTTTCTTTATACACACACACATGCACATAATTATGTTTATCCCTTTTTTGTTTGTTTTTGTTTTCTCTTTACTCTTATGTTACAAATAGTCCCAGTTACTATCCGCTGTTAACCCGTCATCGTGCGTCTCCCTCTCTCATCATCGTTCGCTTTCCTACTCTGCTCATTATATTACTTTATTTTATTTGTTTATATATGTTTTTAGTTGGTTGTAACTTGCGCAAAAAATTTACTAAATATTTCAAATACAATTAAATACAAGAGTACATAATAATTTATTTAATATATGTATATTTATATATATATAGATATATAATTCATTTATATATAGATATACGGATTTGCTTCTTCTACTTCCACTTTGCTTAATTTCATTTGTTGTTTTCTTTGTTGTTGGTTCAAAAATGATTGCTTCAAATTGTCATCAGCGAAATATTTGTCACTAAAAATCACGAAATAGTTTCGCTAGATATTTTTTGTTTTTGTTTTTATTTTGCTGCCTGTGTTGCACATTTTGCTTGATCCTCAATTTATGTTTTAAACTCTAAACATTAGTTTTGTAGCTTTGTAATTATAAGTAAAGAGTGGGTCTAAGCTAACAGTAATGCATTATAATATCATTATAATGTATTATCAATTCTGTTTCTTTCTCTTTGTATGCTATTAACAATTTCCTGTAATCAAGTTGTTGCTTCATAAGTGTCTTTGTTTTTATGTTATGAATCAAATAAGAGAATTGCGATAAAAAGAAACGCCAAGTTAATAATAATAATTTTTGTTGTTTATAAGAAAAACAATATGCTATATGCATTTAAAATGTGAGTGTGTTCTCTGGGATATGTTTACCTTTATATGTTTTGTAATTGTTTACATCTTTTTGGTTTTTCAATTTACTGTTGATTACAATATGTTGCAATTCATTTTGTTTGTGGATATGTTTGGGTAATTGTTGTTGCTTTCCTTTTTTTTTCTGCCTTACGGTATATTTTTAATTAATTTGTTTAATCAAAATTTGACACATTTGAAAAATGTATTTCTTTAACTAGCTTACGCATTGTTGTTTCGGCTAGAGCCTAACCTAACAGACATATATATGTATATATAAATTGTTAATTAAATTTTACTTATGCAGATGTCTGTCCGTGTCTGTGTGTGTGTATGTGTGGTTGTGTATGTAACTAAATATTGTTACTATTGTGGCTTAAAATTATTTAGTAATATATTTAACAAGCCACAGCTATTTGTTATTTACTTTGTTAAATTAGTTTTTGCTTCTTGCTGCCCAGCCTAAAACTATACATTTAAAAATAAAATTAATTTAATTGCTTTTGTTTTTTTTTTTTTAATTTTAATTTTAACATTGAAAATCAGTTTATTTTGTTTGATGTTGTTGTTTGTTTTGCGTATAAATTTAACAGCTAATAAATTTAAATTATACTTTAATTTTAAGCATAATCGCAATAGTAATAATTAAATTAAATCCATTATTCTCATTTCATTTTCCACGCATTAGAAAAGTCTTTTTAATCGCCGCAAAAGTGCTTAAATATTATTATTGTAATTTGAATTTTGTTACTTAATTTAAACAATTTTCACTAAAAAATATAAACCCAAAACACATTGCAAAATGGTGTGTGTGTATGAGTGAGTGTGTGTGTGTTAACAAATTATAAATTTGGCTTCAAATGTTTCCGCTTAGTTGACGTTTCTGATTTTGTTTTAGTTTCTTTACGTTCGTATAACATATTATTTGTATAACTAATTTTGAAAAATTTAAAAATCAAGTCATCGTAAATTTAGTTTAATTTAATTTAATTAGTTCATAGTTAATATATGTATGTATGTATGTATGTAGTTTAATCAATAAACAGAATTAATTTTGTCCTTCAGTCTAAACATATTCAAAAATCACAAATACAATTTCGATAACAATTACAATAATAATAATAAAAATAATAAAATTACAAATTATTATATCAATTAATATAGTATATATGTTTGTTTGTTTGTATGTATATCCGTCATATTTATATTAATATATATAGATGTATATATGTATGCATGTATATAAATATTAACAACAAACGCACAAAATTTGCCGCCTAACAAAGTGGAAATTAAGTAATTAATTTCTTGTGTTTTAGTATGTAACTTTTTTGTCTCTTTGCTTTGCTTGCTGCTTGCTTGGCTTCAATTATTGTTAAATATGCTTTTATTTTGTTAAATGTTGTTTCATTATGCTTAAATTTGTTGTATGTTTATGTTTATGCTTTTGTTTTGTTTTGTTTTTTTTTTTTTGGTTATGCGCATGCACAATTACTTGGCTTAAAATTTAGTTGCATTTAGAAATTTGCTTTTACTTTTGTTTGCTGTATTTGCTGTTGTTGTTGGTTATAATTATTGTTTGTTGTTTGTATGTTGTTGTCTTCATTTTGACTAAGCTTATAATTAATTGCTGTTCTGTTCTTACTCTTTGGGCTTGCCTACATTGAAGAAGTGCTGCGCCCTAAAACGGTTTTAACATAAATGTTCTTATTGTTTTGTTTTGTTTTTTTGTTTATCAATTCTTTACTTTGTTTTAAACTTAATAAAAAATAGCATAATTAATAAGAATCAATGAATAAATATAACGCGTATGTATTCTTATGTCTGTCTGTCTGTCTGCTTGTGTGTGTGTGTATGCTTGTTGTATATGACAATGTCTAATGTTCCTTTTGCTCCTTCTCATTCATGAATGATCTTGACTTTTTGTTGTTATATGATTTGTTTGCTGTTTGTTTGTTTATAATGTATTGTAATGTTGTATTTTCTTTTTTTTTTAGCTTTCTAAATTATTTTTGCATTTTACTTATTGCTTATATTTTAACATTTTGACGCTTCCACTGTCTCCCCGTTACCGCTTCCGCTTCTGCTTCCGCCTCCGCTGTCAGTTGGTACAGCCATTTCCGGTTCCTGTCCCTCGCTGCATTCGATTTGTTATAGCTTTTCTTATTTGTTGATTGTTGTTTTTGCAGTTGCTTTACCACTTAGTGTATGGGTGTCTTAACAATTGCACTGGGCGCAATATAATGATAACCAGGTATGGGCAGTCCAGCGGTCTCCATTGATATTCTGCAAAATTGTAAAAGAGAAATTAGTTTATTGTAAGCTTTTGTTCGATTTCTATGTACTTTTCAATTTAATAAAATATAATTTTAGAATGGATTTTTTTTTAAATATTTTTTTTCACTTTATTACAAACGCATTTTCGTTTTTATTTTCGTTCAATATAATTTCATTTCATTGCATACAAATAGAGCTGCTTGTCGGTTGTTTCGTAGCCAAGAATCGAGGATTAAGGGTAAAGCGATTCCAAATTTAAGTTTAGTTTTAAGGGAATCTTTCGTGTGTGTTTAACTATTCATGTTAAATATTTTGTATTACATTCATTATAAGATTTAGTTTTGCTCAAACTACTTTTGTATATACGAGTATGTGTTGTAAGTATGTATACGTATATGTTTATATATGTAATGTTTATAATTTGGTTATAAAATCGTAAGCCCGCTTAGCTTAAATAAATGTTAATTTATGTAGTATGTTTTGCTGTGTATCAGTGTATTACATTTGCCTTAGTAAATAATAAAATTCTTAATTTTATATATATATATGTATGTTTGTATATATTTTGTGTAAAGAGGAGAGAAATTTCAATTTCATTTTCCGAATACTTTTATTTCATCAATCGTTTTAATTTTTTTTTTACCAATTCAAAAATCGTTTGGTATGATTTATTTATTTGAAATTAAAATAATAATATTAATTATAATAATAATAATCAAAATATATGTGATAACAAATTTACAATCGTATAATAAATACAATAATTTAGAAATTAGAAAATCAATGGATAGAACTAATCGAATTATCGAATGGATTCATAAACAATTCAAGACTTTAAGTCTAATACATAATATATAATAACGTTTATATTTTTTATATCCACATATTAATATGTTTATATGTTATGTATATATTAAAGTGCTGTATACCTATGTGTATGTATGTTGCTTTCTTACTACTTTTGCTTCTCTCTCTCTCTTTCTCGTTATCTTGCTGCCTTTATATAAGCAGTTTTTATTCAAAAAATCTTTCATTATGCTTTATGCTTTTGTACGCTCATTTGCGTCGATTGCGTCAATTAGAGCGAATTGGTCCATAAAAAGTCGCTGTGCCAAATTCATTTCAGCACAATGCGCTGCAATTTTATTTTTGCATTTTTGTAATTTTATTCAACTTCTTAAAGAAGTTTTCTTTTCGATTGGCTGATTGGGGGTGTGTGGGAGAGAGGGGACAAAGGAGTGTTAGACTTAAGATCTAGGGCATAAAATACAATTAGTTGTTGCTTAGTTGCTAGTAAGAGAAAATATGAATAATTATTTAAATATATATTTATATATTGGAGAGGATTCGAATGACAGCGTATATATATTTATATGTTACAGTGTGTGTGTGAGGGGGCAAGGGGTTATGCTACCTGTTATCGATATTCGATATACGATATATTTAAGCGATTCACAAAACTTTACTTTCTACTTTCTCAAATTTCTCTTCCACCTAAGGATGCGCTAAAATTTGGCAATTTCTATAATGTACGATATATGTATATTTATGTATGTTTAGATAACTATAAAAAGGTTACAAGGGCAAACATCTCATCTACATATTATAATTTATATTTATGTATGAATAACACCTATTAGGAGTCCCTACAAAGGTCCTTATGCTGCATTTCACTTGGTCAAAGTTTGATTAGAATACTTGGGCTAACTCCATGTTTTGTATCTTAATATTTTATTCCATTCCATTTTTCCTTTATATTCGATAAACAATATTGTTCAATAGCTTGAAAATTCCAATTATATATGTCTAAAATAGCCGCCGTTTTTATTTCCTTTTTTTGGCAGTCTTATCTTATATAATATTTTATTTCTCCATTTACTTCAAATTTTCTTTCGATATTTGTAGATATTACGGCACTATTATTAGTAAGATTAATTTAAGCAATGTTTGCTTTAACTATAAACTATTTTGGATACTGTTTGCAAATTATGCGCTCTCTCAACTAAGTTATAAAAAACTGTCTTCAAATTTCAAATACTTTTACAAATTTTTCATTTTTTTTTAAACTTATATATTTCTTTTCATGATTTTTTGTTTTTGTAGAGTAAAATTCTTCAAGAATTGTAAACTCTAAAGCTGTCGCAACACTATAAACTAGAAAAAGCTACTACTAAACTCGATACTATGATGATCGCTTGTCTCTTCACTTCTCTACAATTTTTCTTGGATATACTTTTGGGCTCAACATGAACTGCTGCTAAAGAGTTCTGCTGGTTCTGTTCATTGCTGCCTATAGCTGATCTGTGTTTTGGCCTACCCCTAGTAGGGATTAAACTTGTTGCGCGCCTTCTCGGACTCGACGCCAGCCTCGGTCTGATGCTGCCTGAAGCGTGAGGTCGCATAATGACCCTTGGCACGATTGACGCCTGTGGTCTGCACTGGCGGTCCACCAGTTGCACCATTGCCATTATTGCCCAACGATGTCAGACTGAGCAGATCCAAGGCGCTCAGATTGGAGAGGGCGGTGAGGGCGCCCGGTTTGGTCAGCAATTGCAAGGCAGATGCCAATGAGCTGCCGCCTAAAGCAGCAGCTGCTGCTGTGGTATTAATGCTGCCTGCATTGTTGATGGTATTACTGGTATTGTTGTTGCTGTTGCAGTTGCTGTTCTGTGTGCCATTGGTGGCATAATTGTTGGTGTTGTTGGTGCTGCCATTGCTGCTGGCTGTGCTGTTAATGCTGCTGCTGCTGTTATTGTTGCTGCTGGTGCTGCCAGCAAGTGATACTGTCAAACAGCTGTTGCCATTGACACCGGCAGCTGTTGCTGCTGCTGCAGCCGCTACTGCAGCCGCGGCACCACCAACACCAGCACCACCCCCAGCAGCAGCGGTGGCACCACCAGCACCACCAGCTGAAATAGCTGTAGTGCCATTCTGTGCTGCCTGCTCCTGTAGATTTGCCTTCTGCAGTTCAACGCTGTGGATGAGGTACACAGAGAGATAGATAGTGATAGAAAGAAAGAGAAAGGAACATATGGGATATTGTTTTTTCTTTGGTATTTTTCGTTTTTTTTTTCAGGTAAGTTTTCAAAACATTTCTTGTGATTTTGTGGAATTGAGTTTGGTTTGGTTTTCATTTTTGTTGTATTTAATTTTTTTTTTTTTTTTGAATTTCTTTAGTGTTATGCAAAAAAGGTTAAGGAGGTTTTTGTGTGGAGGAACGGTTCGGAGTAAACGGATGGTATAGCAGCAAAGTTCTGCATAGAACTTTTGGCGCTATTTGGTTTTGGTTTGGTTTTGTTGTTGGTGGGAGCGGCGTTCAAATAATTTTTTTTTTTTTTTTTGGATGGACTTGACCGAAAGATTTGGGATTGAACTTTGTATTGGTGGGATTTTTGGTTAAGTTAAGTTTTGTTGCGGGTTTGGGGGAGAGAGGAGCACAGTTTGTATTGTATTTTTTTTATTTATTATAATTTATTTGGATAGATGTTTTCGCTTGTTGTTGAGTTGAACTGCAGTTTCGATTTCTTTTTCATTTTTTTGAAGTACCAATTATTTCAGTTTTTACTGTATCCAGTGCTTGAGTGAGAGACAGATAGAGAGAGTGAGAGAGTGCGTTGCTTGTAGTAGTTTTAGCTGGTGCTGTCCTTTTTGCTCCTGCTCCTGCTCCTCCTCCTCCAAAATGCCTGCTGAGCTGAGCTGAGACTATATATATATATGTACATATACATCGCTTTGGTCGACTAAATGCTAAGTAGGTTTATATATATTTTGATGTGTTTTAGTAAATGCTTTAAAAAAAATCAAATTAATTATGCTAATATTTTATCTTTCAAGTTTTGGCATATGCATGAAATTGTGCATGACATTTCAGTAAATTTTGGAGCTACATATGAAATAAAAGCAGCCACTTGATCTGCTGAATTGCGGGCTTACGACTTATAGACTAATTTATAGACTTTTTTTTTGTTTTTTCTTAGAGCTTAAGGCTAGTGTTAACAAGTTCTTTGAACGCGCTGCCACAGAACCTTTACCAGATATATATAAAAATATATATTTATATAGAGTGAGAGATATTTACTGAGAGACCGAGACGACCGATACGACCGACGACCTCCTTAGACCTTGTTTTTCTTATTTTGTCAATTTGCAAATCATCATCAATTCGACAAAATTTGTTAAACAACACACACACACAGACACACTCACGATATACTATAACATTTACTATATATATATAGTTTTATTTATATATCACTCACCTCATATTAATTAAGTATTGGGCCAATGCAACCGAGTCCGGATTACCGCTAATGGTAATGGTACGATCGGTATTGCCGCCCTCGCGTTCCTCACAGTTTGAGATGCGTATCATGGCGCCGGAGATCTGACGTATTTCGGCAATTTTGGTACCGCCCTTGCCAATAATGCAACCAATCAAATCATTCGAAACGGTCATCTCATGCTGCTGCTGCTGTGCCCGATTCGCATTTGCCGTACGCAGCTGCGATCCGGCCAAGGCAGCAAGAGCTGTGCGGGGATCAGGAAATGAAAGAAAGAAGAGTTTGATTAGTTATCTATGGAATTGTTACAGAGTAATTGGGTACACTTTAGGTACCACTTAGGTACTTACCTGTGTGATTGATACCTCCAGTGCTGGCTGGCGTCATACCGGCCAGGCCCAAGGCAGCCAAACTGGCCAACGGATTCTTGGCAACCTGTTGAAAGTACAGTCGACATTAATAAACGTTTCTTAAAAACTCATTTATGGTATACATTGTTATTATTCTGATTATTATGTTCTTGAGAGTGGTATATTAGAGAGCCTTTCATGTCGGATATAGGTTTGGTTACATGTATATATAACAAATATGTATATATAAGTAGTAGTAGTAATTGTAGTAGTACTATATATTTTCTGATTTGGTTCAGGGTTTGGTATTATTACAACACAACGCGCGTACAGCTTTCAAAAAACAGTTAAACAAATTGAAAGGAAAAACAAACGAACAACAAAATTTAAATACAGTACACAAAACAAAGATTATATGCTAATAAGAAAGAAAAAAAAGGAAATAGACAAAAACACAAAGCAAAGCAATGCAAATAAAAATGGAACACAAGAAAAATTAGAAAAACAAAACAGTTACATACCAGACAAACATTATTCACAGGGTAGAGAGTGTAGAAGTGTAAGTTTGTGAGTAACTGTGAGTGTGTTTAAGTGTTGCAATATTTATGGAAGGGCATGTAAAGTATTTAATTTTGTTGTTGCTGTTGTGTTAAAGGCAATTATACTGTTGATTTACGATTCTAGTTTGCAAAGTTCTACACAAAATATATATATATGTATATGCATATTATATACTTGGAAATATTTTACACATATTGAAATATATGAGAGAGAGATAGAGAGAGAGACTTAAATGAGTTTTAAACTTGGTACAGTCAGACATTTCGCTTTTCATTTTCCTAAAGTTCTAACAGACTTTATGATAATTTGGCTGAATTTCTCTCAAATTTTCTACAGCAACCTGCCACTTTGTAAGATTTTTCAAAGCATTTTACAGACTTTTGCATATGTTATGTTATTAATTTGATAACGCTCTCTCTGTAACTCTGAAAAGCTATGGCAAAGTCAAGTTTTATGCAAATAGCGCATGAATATACAATTTTATTTTTGTTTTATTTCTGTTTCTGTTTCAGTTCTAAAACGAAATATGCTTGCTATCTTGATAGTTCAAGGCCTTTTGCATTGCATATTCATTGCAATTGAAAGTTTTTGCACCAAAGAGCACCTACAGCAAATTGCACAGACATAAGTACACACACTCACTCTTATACCTTTTGTACACATAGAAATGTGGGTGTTAGAGACTACTATATAGAAACTACTGGTGAAATTGTGGATTGAGGCATACCAAAAAGTGTATGGTAAAAAAAACGCATTTGCTAGCTTTATAAATTAATCAAATTGAATGCAACATTTGGCACAATGTTGCAAATATTGTATATAGCACACACCAATACATACACACAAACATATACATATATATTTTTAAAGTAAAAACTAAAAAGCATAGAAGGAATGACTAAAAAAGATACTAGGGAATGCAAAAATCTGGTCTAAAAGCATGAAATATTCATATGTTTGCATGTATTTATATATATTTGTGTGTGTGTGGGTGTATGTGTGTGTGTGTGTGTACTATTTTTTGACAAGTTGAAATCAAATATTTATCTAATGCATAAACAAATAAAACATGCGCTTCGTTTCGTTATATGAAAATGCCAAACACATTGCTCAATGCATTTCCTCTAATAAATGGAAACAGAGACACAACTTTGCAACTCAATAACAAGAGAATAGAGGAAGAAATTTGCTTTTTATTTTGGCACATTTGTTAAAAAAAAACTCTTGTTTGACATAGTACTATTTACTATATATACTACCAATTTCAAATATACATACAGAAAAGGTTGAAACAATTCACAAATTATACTACATAAAAGTGCATTTGATGTGTTCTTTGGGCCCTCACAAGTCTTAGCTGTTTTTTAAGAGTCGCCCACTAAAACTAAATAAGATATAAACAAAAAAAAAAAGATAGGGGTAGTATCAACAACTTTGTGGTCCAGCAGTTGCTTGGGGAACAACACAACACAACGGTACAGAACAGAACAGAACACGTTAATGTTATTGAAATGTGACCTGACCACAGTTGCAGCAACATTGGGATCATAAAAGAAATGGCAGTGGTACTAAAGGTAACTACAAAACTACACACACACACACACAGAAAGGGGGAAAAAGAGAGATGGAGGGGAAGAGAGAGAGAGAGCAAAACAACTACTACATACGGAAGGAGTAGGGATGGAAAATATGCGATACGAGTGACAATAAACAGCAATGCACAAAATACAACAATGTTTGGTAGGCAAGGCAGACCAAAAGAGAGTGGACGACGGGGGCATGGCTAGGTGTTCATACTAAGGCTGAGGGAGCATATACATACACAGCTACTAAGTGGATAAGAGGGAAATGGCGGGGTAGTAGTAGTAGTACAACTTTATGGGGTAACAGCAACACACACACACATGCCAAAAAGAGGTAACATAACACAAATGCTGTCTCGACTTTTGCTGCTTTTTATTGGTCGAACTTGTGTTGTTTGTCGTTTGTATTTTGTGTTTTATTTTCGGATCAATCAAAACTCACATCGGGCATTTGCTGTAGGTGATGGTGGTGTGCTGGTACCGCTCCTGGTAAATGTGCCCCCTTTAACAAAGGATCCGCTAAGCCTGAAATACCAGCATGTAGACCACCGGTAGCCAAAGCAAGTGGAAATACTGGACAGGTCTAAAAGGCGTTTTTTTTTTGTTGTTGTTGTTTTCGGTTTTGTATTTTTGTATTTTGTGTAAGTGGGAATAGTTTTTTTTTATGTTTTGTTTTTTTTTTTTTGGTTTGCAAAAGTTTTCAAAGAAGAAAAAAGTAGAAGAACAAAAATGTTTTACCAAAAATAAATTTGTTTTTTTTTTCAGCTAAAAATTTGCAATAGAAAGCTTATGAAACAGTATATTTCGCTATACTATATACATATAAATATATATATTTAAGTTTAGTTAGAAGCTTGCAGAGTTTTCTCGTTCGCTTAAGGGTACTTTTGGGTGGAAAGCGGTAGAGTGTGACTAAAAATAAATGATAACTTGGAACAGTGTGCAGAGAGTTTCGGTGTTGTAATTCGACGACTGACGACTGTTTTTTTATTGATAAGTGATATATGGCCAGATTTGGTATAACAACTAAAAGAAGTAGATGGCAGAGGTATATAGGGAACCAAAGATGTTCTCAAGACAATTGGATAGATATGGGTTCGATAGCGCAGAGCCACAAGATTGGGTATGGAATGGGTAGACTACCCAATTACTATGCTGCATTTACAGGTACAAGTGTGCTGTACCCAAACTTATAGGCGACAGGTGACTGATAGAAGGGTTAACTCATTAAACACTACACGCCGTATTATGCTTAAACTAAAACCAACACCGACAATAAACCAGGGACGGGAATAAAGTACACAGAGAGAGAGAGAGAGAGAGAGAGAGAGAGTGAGTGAGTTAGAGATATCGAGCGATTGTTGATATACTTTTGTTTGTAGAGAGAGAGAGAGAGAGAGAGAGACGTAAAGTGAGAGAGAGCGCAAATGGTACAACTATTTTGAAATATTGTTTTTGTTTGCGAGCATTAATTGAATTTGATGTGACAACACACAAAACTTTTGTTATATATTTAGTTTGTAAACTTTTGTTTTGGAACAATGGCTGTCGAGGGGCTTAAAGGGCTGAATTTCAAGTTATTGTTGTTGCTGCTGCTGCTCTTTTGTTGTTGTTGTTGTTTATATTATTATTATTGCACAAAATTGAATTTTGAGCTGGGATTTTGAGAGTTATAAACAGAATATATACATATACATTGATTGTTCGCTGATTGTATTGATAAATTGACGGAGAAAGAGAGCGAGAGAGACAGTGAGAGAGAGAGAGAGAGAGACGGAGATATTTACGGAATTCGGAGTTGAGAGTTGAATGATGTGAGGGCTCGGGCAGGACGATATTTGAATAGTATGTTGTTGCATTTTGCTAATTGCTTTGTTATTGTTATTGTATAGTTGTAGTAGTACTTGTTGTTGTTGTTGTTCATAATGGTAAATGTTGGTGGAACTCATCTAAAGTAACTGAATTTTGTTGCTGTGACTTTAATTGTTGTTGTTTGGTTATTTGCTGTGGTGAACTTTTGTAATTGATCTTAAAGTTTGGCAAATGGAAATATTTGAGTTCTACACAAAAAAAAAAAAGATAACTAAGACGACAAAAAAAAAACAGAAGAAAAACTAAGGATAGAGAGAAAAAGAGAGACAAAGTAATATATAATTTTAATAATGGAAAGTATTGAAATTTGCAGTTCTATTAGTTTCATTTTTGGTGGTACGGAGTTTTAATTGGTTTCTTGTGTTTTGTTTATGAGGTATAAATTATTATTTTTTAATATATTTATAGATCTAGTGTAGTTTGAACATACTTCTCCACACGCTGCACGCGAGCCCTCGTTTCGATTACAACAGAGAGATGAGAGAAGACACTTATGTAGAGTCAGAGTGAGTGAGAGAGCTATAGAGAGAGTAGTTGTAAAGCCCCCGCACAAACTCACTCGGTTACTTCTCGATAACTCTCAATGTGGAACCCCTCTAAAAGGGGTTCCAAAATTGCGATCGTCACCAAAAAACAGATACGATGCAGAGATAGCGCGAGAGAGAGAGTCGCACACTCGCTTTACAAGCTCTTAACCTGAGAGAAGAGAGTGCAAAAGAAACTAAAAAAAAAAAATCACAAAAAAAATATGTAAAAAATATATATTTATTTATAAATATTATTAAAATATTTCATTAATCAGTTTGTAGATGATTAACATTAGTTCATTGGGGCCACCTTGGGACATTTGAAAATGAAGAATCTTATGGCTGGGGTGGTTCAACGGTACAAGAGATACATATGAGAGCAACGAAACGGTAAACGACAGGGTATTGAGTGGGCAAGTAGTAGCCACAGTTGGGTACAATTCGAAAATGTACCCAACTACAGGTTACCCCTTTTAATGGGACATTTCAAAACTGCAAAAAGGTTGGGTCACAAGTCGGTACGGCTCTAGACAGCTGCCAAGGTTCAAATAGTGTGTGTAAGGTGGACAAAATTAGAGAAAGATAGAGAGATAGTGAGAAAGAGAGAGGTGCAAATCATAATAGGGATATACTAAACGAGCAAGAGAGAAATGTTGCAGATAATTATTAGATTGGGTACACAACCTAAAGAATTTTGGTTTTTTTTTTTGGTAGGTACTGTAGGTAGAGTTGTATACACACATATATAGGCAAATAGAGATCGAGATAGAGAATTGACATAAACTCAAGTAGTGATAATTATCAGTAATAGTTATAATAAATTGCTAGACGCGCAAAGAGGTAAATTATATATATAAACTATATATTGGTATAAAATATAAGGGGACAACAAAACGATATGATTTAGCATTTGAAAATGACATAAAAAATAATAAAATTATGGGAATACAATGTTTTAAAAGGTTGGTAGTTAAATAATAATTAGATATAAATATAGAGAAAGATATATAGATGGATAGAAGTCGGCAATAAGTAGTAGCTATAGAATGCGGCGTTGTTATATTTGTTGGTCGATAACGTCTTACAACACGGCTTAAACTAGGTACAAAACAAAAGAAATGCGCTTGGTAGGCACTGTACACATACCTCTTGTGTGGGCACCGCATAGTTCCCCTGAATGGTAAAGGCCTGTCCATTGGCCAAGATAACTGGCCCAGTCACTTGAGGCTTTGGTCGATATGGTATGGTAGCACCGCGTGGTGGAGACTATATAAAGAGATATTAAGATATTATCATTGTGCCATTAAGCCAAATTTGCGTTGTATAGATGAAACAAACCTCCAACATGACAAGACATATCTGATAGATACATTGGGTTATCTGCTCAGCACTGCCACTCAAGGTAACCGCTCGCTCCGTGGAGTTTGGCAACATTTCGCTGGCCACCTGTATGGAACAGCCTGTGGTTTGGCGTATTTCCTTAATCTTTGAGCCACTCTTGCCTGCAAATTGCAAAAAAACATGTTAACAAATTGACATTTAAGCGCAAAATATATATTGTATATTGTATTTCTATTTTTACGTACCAATTAATGATCCACATTGACTGGCGGGCACAATCAATCGAATGGGTATTTGAGTTTTGCCAACTTTGCCAACTTCATTGAACTGCGAGCACCACTGAAACGGGTTTCAAGTTAGTAATGTGAAGCGAGAGCTGATTTCAAGTAGTATATTGAGTAGTGAGTAGTGAACATTGAGTATTGAGTACATTAAGCATTAGAGCATTTTGTTCTTGAACTCTTAAACGAAAAACTTTCTCTTCCGCAAAAAAGTACGAATTCTTTTATGTTTTGAAGTTTTTCGTTTAGTTTAAAGTATTTTTTGAAGTTTGTGTAATAATTGATTTTTAGTTAAATTAAGCTTTCATTACGCTAGATTAGCGCACACATACCTCTTCAAATTTCTTTGTAATTAGCGTAAATGCCGAGAAGATAGCGCTTGTTGTACCAGATACTGTCACAATGCGTTCCGGGCATGAACCATCCGAAATGTTAATTTTGGCACCAGACTGCAAAAATCCAATAAATGTGAAAGATTGGTTAACTAAATGGGCTGTACTTCGACTTACCTCCTCACGAAATCTGTTGACAATTTCACCCTTTTTACCAATAATACTACCGACTTCCTGTAAAGATACAAAAGTGGAAAAAAAAATCGAATGAGTATAATTATAATTTTAAATTAATATTTATTACATTATTTTTTGATTAAAAAACATAATTAAATTTCAGTTGCTGTTTTTTTTTTATTTAAAACTATTACATTACAGCACTATACACTTTCGTCCCTAGCTGAATACACATTGAAGGGCTCTTTTAATGTTATCTGTCTTTGATTATTTAAAGCAGTGAAAAAGATGCGTAATCGATAGTTAAAATCAAATAGCGTAATTCATGGACCAATTTACTTTTCCGCAATTTCCATGAAATTTTCGCTTTTTTCCATTTTCTTTTTCCCTTCGGTTGCTAGCACAACGTCGACATTTGATGTGCAAATTCGATTAAATATTAAGTGATATTATAACATGTATGTGTGTGTGTGTTTGTAACTACTTTTGCATATTTAAGTGCCACAGCAAAAGATTCACACTCTGGCCAAAACCAGAGCCAGACTACTAGCTCCTCTTTGCATATGGAAAATGTCGGACGTAATTAAATTTGCGGCAACGCGTTTTAATTGATTGTAAATATCTGCATAGCCGCAGGCACACACACACTTACCCACACACAGTTACTCACATTAGTTTAGGTACACATTTGTATGAAAACTGTAATTGGCTGGTTTTTGCAAAAAGTATTGAAAGCACTTTTGCCTTCTCACTGCAACTTGAACAAGTTTTGCGTTTCGATCAATAAATTAGAAATAAAAAAAAATAAAAACAAAAATATAGAGAAATAAATCACATTAATTACACAGCAGCTGGCAGCATTCAACATTCGTTTATCCATAGAGAAGAACGTGATAAAGTTTCAGTTGGTTGAAAATATTTTGCGATTTGTCTCTTGATTCTTGTAGTTTTAGTTTTGTTCGCTCAAATTAAAAGTGCATTTGAAAAAATACAAATCAATAAATCTTTAGTCATAATTGACCAAAACTGGGGCTATCAATATCTATATTCCTCTCTTTCTTTCTGTGTCCTCACTTAAACTGTCTTCATGGTCGACAAGGCACAAAGATTGCCGAAAACTAATTAAAATTGTTTCAGACTCCGCAATGACAGCTTAAATTTTACGTAATAATGCCAATAATCCGGCAAATTAAACGAAAACATATCGAGGACACACAACTACAACTGACATTGATTTCAATTAGTGGTAGTTTAATGTTAAAAATATCATCAAAATTTTATTTACATATATTTTTTATGGCATAAAATCTTCAGCTTTATGGCACATAAAATATATATGTATGTATTTAAACTAGGTCTTTAACTAGTACTTTAGCCACAGTATCTTGACTTTTGCATAAAAGGGTATCAAAATTTATGGCATATAAAAATTTCATAGCTGCCTGCGTTGGAACTTTTGAGGGCATTTCATTCTTATGTGTACATATATAAATATTTAAGAAGATTTGTGTCTATCAATCAGTTAAATAACTAAACCTCAATAATTTCTAAAAGTTGCCAATGCAATTGTGACACTCTCTTTAGGGTTCTAAAAGGAAATCGATGAGAATTGAATTGAATATGGTGTAGTTATGTGAGATGTTCTAGTTCTATTATATAAATATAAATTTATCTGGCTTTTATAGCATTCATTTATGTAATTTATGTTTAAAACTGAGATTTTATATTACTAATAAATGTTTATTTAATTCAATTGGCATAGCATGATATCATAAATCTTTTTCTCTTTTATATATTTTTTCACTTTTAAATGTTTTTACGCATTTTTGAGGCACTTAGTGCTGTTGTAACCTTCACAAAGTGCACTTTTCTCAGTGTCTCAGTGCCACAATTTGCAAATGCTCATCCATTGCCAATGTATACAATTTTGGGCACTTTGCCAGTGTGACAGAATGCAAAAGCAGGCAACAATATGAGTATGATATGATATACTGTTATTCCTACCTCACTTTTCTCCTACTTTTTTTGTCTATTTTATTTTTTTTGTTCTCAGACAGTGTAGAAATTGTACGTGTCTTGTTTCTAGCTGGCTTTTATGCGCAGTTTTGCATTTTTGGCCATCTTCTGTAATATTTATTATGCCCCTATAGTGGTTTGAGACGTTATGGCGGTGGGTAGGTAGGGAATGGGGGCTAACAAGCTAAATGGCCGAAATATTTATTAGACACAAATGTCAGAAGGAATTGCCATAATTATTGGCATGATTATAGCGTACGGGTCTATGAATAGTAGTATGTAGAGCTCTTGCCGCCTGTTTGCACTCTAGACAAATTTTTGACGTTTCTATATAATTTATAGGATTTCTCTTGCATAAGTACGCACAGTTACGCACACACACACTTCTATACAGTTACTCGCATTTGAAAACGGCCTAGACCAATGACGATTAAGTCTGATGTGCGGCTCATTAGCGTCGGACGCTCATCATCATTAATAATGCGGCCGAAAATGTTATTGCCCCAGACCAGTGGCATCTACCTATCCCCACTTGAAATCAGCACCAAACGGCCTCTTGCTAACCACTTGCCACTTGCGGCTTAGCTGCTTACGCAATTTGCATAAATCGGTATATATAACAGTGTGTTTGGGTCAAGCAAGAAGCTAAAGACATTGAATATTTGAAACATTGGCATAAACAATTTTTTGCACTTTCTCTTGATTGCATTTTTGCAACGGCAGCTCCTGCCAAACCAACGCCAGAGACAAGCATTTTGGTAAATGCCATAAGTTCTGGCTATTGGTCGGTCCTTTTTGGCCATTTCATATGCCACAGCAATTAAATGCCAAAATTTTGCACTTTCAACTTTACAACGTAGCTTCGATTTGTATGCAAAAATTCACTTTTGCGGTTGTGCATTCCAAATTTTGCATGTCATTTGGGCTGTGTGTGTTAGTTTTCTATGTGTTGCCTTTTAAAATATGCATGAAAGAAATGGACATGGCAGCAAAATGGAACAATACAAACGTACATTGCTGTGGTCAAGCTTAGAAAGCAGACATACATATAGACAGACGGACAGACCGGCAGGCAGACAAACAGGCTGGCAGCAGTCAGCAGTCAGCAGAGCACTCTTGATAGTTTTCCTAGATAAACACAATACCAAAAACTTTTGGGCTTGATAATCGATTACTTGCAGTTCAATATTCATTCCAAAAGGTTAGCAGTAATATTTAGGAAATAAGTAATTGTGGTATCTTAAATATATCTTTGAACAATGTGGACAATTGTCACAATCACTGTATTGTAAATAGGATTTGTATAAGTGATAGAGAAAAGCACTTTTAAGCAGTACAGGGCATAGTTATTATTCATAAAGATAAACATCCAAATTTCTTAAAGTATGTAAATTTATTTAAACCAATTTTAAATTTCTATATACAGCTATATGCGATTTTTCTTGTGGGTTCATTCTGGTAAATCAAAAACTTCTATATGATTTTAGTAGATGGAACCATTGAGATGAGATTATGTTAAAAAATGCGTTAGGTTAGTCACTTTTTTAAGTTTTTTTCTTAACTTGTTCCCTCACATACTAAAATTTCGCTGTATAGTAATAAATTTCTGTTAAATAGACCAATTAACTTTCAGATAGCGTGCTTTTTTCACACCTTTAATATACAATTTTAAAAGATAGTTGTATGTACATAACTATCTTTCACACACATATCTGGGGCAATTGCTCTAGTTCTTTATCTCTATCGATCATTTAGATATGTTCGCTTAGTGTGTTGTTAGGTTAAAAATATATGTGTATAGCTCTGACTATAAAAGTTTACAATTCCATTTTAAAGTTTTTTGCTAGCAAAAAGCTAAAGCCAATTACGTGGTTGGTTGTAACCCAAAAGAGAGAGAGGGAGAGAGAGAAGATAGAGAGAGTGAGAAATTCTTTGCTAGTATTTAATCAAATTAAAAATGCCACTTGCTGTAACTTGTGAAGAATTGCAATTGCTGCTGCTGCTGCCGCTGTTGTTGTGTGTTTCGCTCTGGTAAATTGTAAATTATTTAATTGTACAGTTTGCACTTTTCTGTTTTCATTTCGAATGCCAGCAGCAGCAACAGTGGCAACAGCTACAACAACTGTAACAAAAATGAAACGCGACAAATGCGCAGCATGATTTATTAAAAGGATGCGCGGGGAGTTTATTACTGCATGGGGCATGGGGCATGGAGCATGGGATGTGGCAGGTGAAGGCTGGCTGGCAGGCAAGACCAACGCATTGTATACACACATGTGTGCAACACACAGTTCGTGCAACAAGCGGCACACACATGTTGTATCCCCTTCCCCTTCCGCCTGCCCACTCCCCATATGATCCAGCTGCTGCTGCTGCAAACCGTTGTCACATTGCATTTTCCAACATTTTGTTGCAAAGTTTTTCTTGCAATTTTTCTTTCGGTAACTGTGCGCGCTGCTGTGGCACACGGTTTCCATAAATGGTTCTCACGGTTTGCCAATTCTTTGTTGTTGCTGCTGTTGTTATTGTTGCTGTACCGTATATTGCATTTTATTTAGGTTTTTTTTCTTTGTACCTCATTTATTTCTTTGGTTGTTTTGCGGCAATTTCAACGCCGTCGTATTAACACCAAAAATACTATGACAACAACCAAAAACAAAAAATAGTAGAATAAAACTCTACAACGAGAATATTGAACTGAAAGATACCCAGCGTCCTAATACACGCTTTCTTTAATATCTTTTAAGTATCTTCTTCATATACAATCTATTGTAATGAAATTTCGTAACTAGATTTTCACTATATCTATAGTTAAGAAATTACACCTAACATTAATTTTTTCAATTTGTGAGCTTGGTATTTTAAATTAAAAAAAAATATCTGAGCTCCACACACATATTAGAAATCCGGATGCCAAATTTTATATAAGATGTAAATCTAGAATAATTCACACAGTTCTAGAGCTTATTAAATACTTTTAGCAATCCTACAATACCCTCACTACAGGGTATAAAAATAGAAGAAAATACAACAGTTTCCACCAACGCAGCGGCCTGAAAATTGCACGTTCAGCATGACTTGTAGTTGTTGTAGTTGTAGTTGTCGTTGTTGCTGCTATTACTCTATTTGGGTTGTTGTCTTTGCTAAGCTGTCTACGCTAGTATTTCGCCTGTCCGTTTCTTCTTCTTCTTGCTCGTGCTCTACTAACATCAAAATAGTGCGGGTCTTCTTAGTTCATTCTTTGTTTCTTTTGTTGTGGCACAATTAGCAAGCACCGTCCATTCTTCACACTACTTAATAATGTTGTTGTTTTCGCTTCTCCATTATCATCATCATCATCATCTGCGTCTTTCTCTTCTTCTTCCTCTTCATTGTTAGCCACATGCTTTACGAGTTTGTCTGGTGATAAATGGGCTATCAAAATGTTGCGCTCGCCTGAGAATATTAGACAATCTGTTTCAAGTTTTGTAAGCTTTGTCGGTCGCCCTCCTCTTAAGCTCTGGTTATAATACGCTAATAATTAGACGAAGTAATTGTCGCTGAGGAAGGTGAACAAAGTTGTTTTTGGGCAATGTGTGTCTGACTTTCAAGACAATTTGTCAAACCGAAGCACAGTTAGATCGTTAAATGTCATTTTCAGCTAATACTAGAGATATATACTTATACAACAACATTCTACAGTAAGGTAAGGTCTCTGAACTGGTGCAAAATGCGTTGAAGCTATAAACTAAACATTTTCCCACTGATTATGAATCCTAAAAAAGCTTAGCAAATTTTTAAACTATATTTCTACTAGGGCTCAGTTTAAAAATATTTGTTTCTTTATTAAATTTTTCATAAACTTAGCTCTGAAAATTGCAAATTGAATCACGTCAAAATCAAATTAAAGCTTCTGTCTGGTAGGTGTAATTATGTTTATTGAAAATCCATTAATTTTAATGCTGATTAAATTACTGTTCAATTTAAAATTCATAAATTTTATTCAATTTAAAAAGTGATTTAAGTTTATTATTAATATTCCTATCTTTTAATTTAAAATTAATAAATTTTATTCAATTTAAAAAGTGATTTAAGTTTATTATTAATATTCTTATCTTTTTTTTCAAATTTATAAAAATTCAATTTATAATATATACCTGATTTATTAACACTTCAACTCCTTAATTTTATGTCTACTCTTCTTCATAAATCTGGTAATAAACAGCAGTTTTCTACACATTTTGTTTAAGAGTACTTCTACAACTTTTCAAATTCAGAACAAATTGAATTTCTTGACTCATACTCATGAGTCTACTCCAATAAATCCATCAATACTGAACTGATTCATACAAGAGGCTACAATTTGCAATTGAAAACCCAAAGAAATCATAAACAATAGACGGATAATTAAGATTAGAAATACAAAAAACAAAGAGAACAAGAAATGAGTCTACACAATTTAAGACAATTGTCGATATTTCGATTTGTGTATATGCCAGTAGTACATATAGATGATTAAGCTGCTTGTGCTGCTATTGGCTGTTAGTATTTGCATGATGTCAAGGCCAAAAGTTGCAGGCCTTTTGCATCTCTAATTAACTGGCTCTTTTTTTTATTTTGCAGTTCTTTACTTTGTTTTGCAATTGTTTTGCAGCTGTGTGTGAAAGTCTCTTGAGACAGACGTCGCAAGCGTCGAAACCGGAGTTTGAGTGAGCGCAAAGTCGTGACGCAGCTAATTAATTTATGACAAAAGCAACAAATAGAAAAAGAAAACTCAGCCAAGCGACAATGTGAAAATTATAAATAACAGAAAAAACGACCTGCACTTTTTGTTTAGGTATATTTTTGGGGTATATCTACGCTATTGTTGTTGCTTCTTGGCAGTCAGCCGCAAATTGCATAGAAAATCAAACCAAAAAGTGGGTTGCAACACTCTCGCCCAGAATTGTCGAGTATTTTGCAATTGTCAGACGTCTATGAATGCAGTTGTATGTATATATGTCTGTTGTTGCCGCATAGTTGTTGTTGCTCTTGTTGTTGTTGTTATTATTATTTTTGAATCATGCATTTTTAATTAGTGAAATTGCATAGAGCTGCAGAATGCGACGGCATCTCATCTCAATGTGAATTTTCGTGTTCAATGCGCAATATTTTACAGGCGCTTGTCTAATTATAATTAACTGATTTATTCATGCACTCTAACCAAAATGTTTTCTTTATTTTGCTGTCTATGGGGAACTGAGACTTGCATAATACTAAATACATATAATGCACATTATGTGTCTTGCAGAGCATATCGATAAAATACATATAGTAAATACATATGTACAACAATTTAAAGCATTTAAAATTGTACATTGAACATTTAGTCAAATGAAACTAACTTAAATTGATTACACAGTAAACCTAGAGATAAATAATGGAAAGTGCAAGTAAAATTTAATTTGTTAAGTTTGATTTTTAAAATAAATCATGTATTAATGTGTGTAAAAATATTTTTAATATAAGACAATATAATCTGAAATCCCGTAAATGCTTAAGCATTTTAATTCTTCTGCTTTTGCTTTTCCATTCTTTATATAAAATGAAGTATAAAAATTTGTTTTTGACACTGAAAGTCATACGAATTCTGCGAGATGAATTCTGGGAAATAAATTTAAAAACTGTTTTAAATTTTTAAAAAATTATATATGTACAAATTTATAAGAAATCTTAAAACTTTGCAGTACAGTTTTATATAAAATTTCCGCTAAACACCGACTTGCAATTACTAAGAAATGCTGTAAATTTACATAAATATCGAATTTTGACGTATTGAATGATTCACTCCCACAACTGCTCACGGTCCTACCTCAACTTGTAGCTTTTTGGTATACATTTATTTTATTGTTAGTCCCTCATACATACACATAATATATCCCCCCCTCTACAATATACACTTAACTCGAAAATCCCTTCGTTTCATGCTCAATTAAACAAGTCAACACGGATGTTGTTTGTGCACCATTCAACGCTCAACGCTGTCAATTGAAAATTTATACATACTACATATATAAATATATATTTATCTATATATATATATGTGTATATTGTTATTTTTTCCTTTGCTATTTGCCACTTGATTTGCATTGCGCTAAAAATGTATTTACATATTCTGTATGTGTGTGCGTTAGAGTATATATTTGTGTTTGTCAACTTGGCAGACTGCGGCGCCGACAGCGGCATCAGCAGCAGCAACAACTCATAAATCACGCTAATCTATAACTATCGATCAAAAGACCAACAGCCACAACAGCAACTATGTATAGTACAAAGGCTGGCAGCCAACCAAGCAACCAACCAGCAGCAGTCCCGCAGTCTTCAGTCGGCGGCGCTGCTCAAAGTGTCTTGAGAATTTATTGCCTGAATCCTTGTGCAACAAAATAAAATGCAAAATAAAGCAAGAAAATCAACACAAATCCAAGAGAGAGAGATACCAAAAATAAAAATAATGCAAAATGCGAAAACATTTACAATTTACAATTTACATTTGCAAATGCTTAATTTTAGCTTGGGCCAAAGAGTGCGCAATTATTCATGGCTGCCGCGTTGATCGAACTCCCTGTACCTTGTACACCCCTCTCATTTAACCGCTCTCTCTCTCTACCTCTCTCCCTGCCCCTATTGCTCACTCTTCTTGCCCATTTGGTCTTAAAAGAAATGTTGTTTTTCGTCTGTCTATCTGTCTGTCTGTTGCTATTTTTGTTATAAATTGTCTGCACACATATTATTTGCCATTTTGCCAATTTTCAACTACACTTCATGTAATCTGTATTTATCTCTACCCTCTCTCCCTCTGTCACTCTGTCTCTTTCGCACTATTTTTGTCTTTGTCTAACCTTTTTGATGCCCTGCATTTGACAGCGCGTCGCTCTGTCGCCTTATCTGCCGTTTGTTGCACCTGTCTCTGCCATTTCAGTGAGTACATAACTTGGCCAACACAGTGACCACAAGCTAATATACCTTATGTTTATTTTAAATACAAATCTGGTCACACTTTACGCAAAAGCGCAACTGTAAATCGGCTTTACACACACAACGAGGTAATGTGAGAGCCGAGATAAATGACGGCTTTGGCTAAAAAGCTCAACACACGTGATTCCCCTTTCATCCCAAGTGGCTGCTCATCATCAGTTGCTGTTGGCCAGGCCAACACTAGCAACAGCAACAACAACAACAACATCTTAACGTTGCGCACAGGCGACAAAAAGTGGCAAGCAAAAAACGGCAACATTCTCTCAGCGGATTTACGTGACAGCTTTTTGAAGTTGTTGGTAATTTGTATACTCTGTAGCGGGGGAATTTCAGTTAACAGTTGCTGCCTTATAAACGGCACAAACTCATTGATAGCTACAGCTAGCTTTAACACTTCAACAAAGTGCACGCAGATCAAGTTTTTATAAGATCTTAATACTTTCGATCACAAATCAATATAATGTGGTAAAAAAAAATGGGGTTAAGAATTACTAGTAATATAGTTAAATAGTTAAGAACTTCAGAATCTAACCAAGTTTGTGTAAGCGCCTGAGTGCAGCGTACTTAGCAGTCTATTGCACTCGCCCAAAGCTTACTTGTTTCACTCTTTAAAGTTATTTGTAGCTGTTGCTGTTGTTGTTGTAGTTAAAGTGGTTGAAAAATAAATGTTTGTTGACAGTTATTAAATAAATAAGCTGATATTTAGCGGCTTTTAACGAGTCTTTTAAAGTCCGTTGCTATGGATTGGATATGTATCTGGCAGCTTTAGCAGCTTAGCCGACAACTTATTTACTTATATCAATATCAAAGTGATCAGTGACAACTTATGTACATATATAAAACTTTGCTGCAAAGTCTGCTATAATGCGTTATTGGTAATAATATCGACTCTTTACAATATTCCAGCTTTAATTTGTAGTGCAATTCATATTTGTAAAATTTCTTTGTAAGCTTCATATTTTGTGTAATAAATATTTCCATCATTTACGCATCATTTCATTTGAAAGTTTTTTGCAATTTTTAATTACTCTTTGTATTTGTAAGTAGTATTTTGCATTAAGCATATGAGTGAATAAACATATATTGCTTGCTGGGTTGAAAATATAAAATATATAAATAACAACTCCCCCAGTTTGTTGGGTTTCTGATTTCGTATGCATATTTTACTTTATTGATGTGCATTTTATTTTTTGTATTTTTTTTATTAGCCATATTTGTGAGCTGTAATGACTGTTTAATAGCCAATGCTTACTTCACATTTTATTGCTTTTAATATCACATTTATATCGCACAATAAAAATCATCCTCTTCCCCCCGCTTTCCATCAATCGCTACAGCTTTTCCACTTGTTCAGTTCGGTAATAATGTGTCAAGTGTGGCGTATATAATTTTAATTTGCATAAAAAATCATGCATTAATTTATTATTTTTATTTGTTTGGTTCAACTGATACCTGCATATTGGAATTTTGTCATTAATGTTCTTCAATGTTATTAATATTTAAAGAAATTAAACCCCATAAAGTAAAGTTTTCCAAAGGGGTTTTTCTCCACTTTAAATTCCCTTTTTCTTATATTGAAATTCATTCATTTCTAGCATAAATATTTAAAGCTTTTAGCATTCAATAGAGTGCATTTTGTCGTATACCATTCGAAAATGTAGATTTATATTTTCACATTTTAAATGTAGCAAAAGGCAAAAGTCCCAAATAAAAAGGCACAAAGTTCTTTTGCAAATAAAATGTTGTCTGTCTCTCACACTCACTTTCCTCCTCTCTCTCTTTCTCTTTTTCAAGGTTTTTCTGGCGAAATAAATTGATTGGGAACTCGGAAAAACATCATTTCGCGCGCCGCTGTCAAGCTTGGGATTATAATTGACGTGCTGGCAAAACATTTCTATAGACCATGTAGTAGAGTGCCAGCTCCTAACTCAAGTTACTTAGTTGATAGGCAACTTAAATACTTCAGTCAAGCGCTAAAACCGCTTAGCTTAGTTGGGATTCGTAATATAAACATAATAATCTCAAGCTGTCAGCGGTATAAAATATGTAGAAGTAAAGGGGGATGGTTTTAGAGCATAGGTATTTTGATAAAATGGTCTAATTTCTAGATAACAAACTTTAGATATAACTTAAAAAGAGTTTTCTGGTAGTTTCAAGTGTTTCCAAACTTACCTTTCCTTGCATAATCAGCCTTATTGTGAGTGTCACCGATGGATCCTCTAGTTTGATGGGCGCACCGCTCGCACTGCTGCTTGTGTTATTGTCCTCCATTTTGTTTTTTTTTTATTTATTTATATATTTATTTATGTTTTTTATAAGACGAGCTGTGCTTTGTCTTTTATTTTATGTGATCTTTAAATGATTGACCGTTGTGTGCGGTCTTTCCTAGCTGCTTTTTGTCTTTTAGCTGCGTTTATTTATGGCTTAAGTTGTAAATATATGTATATATATACTTGATTTTATTATGCTATATATTGTTCAGAGCTGATCAATACAATATATATAATGTATATATATAAATGTAATACACATAGACATCTATTAGATTTTGGCTAATATAAGTGTTTTGTGTTTTCTTTTTGCTTATTTGGTTTTCTGTTTTTAACTTATTTTCTCTTCAAATTAAATTGGTGGTGTCTTTTACTAATCGTACTTCTTTTCTTTTTGTTTTTGTTGGCTTAAGCTCGCTGCGTTCTGCTTCTTCTTTATCTTTTTGTTTATATCCAAAAATGCAACATATAATCACTTCTAGAGATTTTGCATATACAATAATATATAGATTTGTATTAGTGTTATTTGTTAGTTTTTATTATTATATTAATGTTGAGCAAAAATACTGTTGCTTTGCTGTTGCATTTAGTTTTGAACTGTAAAGAGAAGATGAAAATGAAATGATTAAATAATTTTGTTGTAAATTCTTCATACTTGTGCATACAACACACATTTTTAAATTAGCTAATTTATTTTTAATTTTGTCTGTAAAATGCCCGCAATGCATTTAATCAAATTGCTCTGCAGTAAACTCAAGTCGAGTCAAGTCGACTCGAGTCAACTCTCGAGGCCTTTTTTTCTGGCTTCCGGTATTTTGTTCAACGAGAGATTCCAACAACAACAACAAGTATAGCAGTCTCGCCGCGCCTCGTTCATCATTTCCCCAGACGTTGTTGTAATTTTGATATGAATTTGTTGCTGCTGTTGTTGTTTTTTTTTGAGCATCTTTCATATACACAACTTTGAAACTGCGCCAAGTTTTTATATGCATATCCCGAGGTATGTTTGTATGTGCACATACACGTAATATCGATGCTTTTCCACCCCCCGCACAGTCCGTCATGAAAAATTTCTTACGCTTGAAATCACTTCATGTGCAATTTAGTACAGATATGTACAACGTTATTTTAGTTTTTTCTCTCTGTCCCTCTCTTTCGCTCTGTGTGTGTTGTCGTTGCTTTACTTTTATTTATTTGCTTACTTTTTCGTGTAAGCGAAACAAATTCCCAGCATAACTTCATATGCAGACTTCTCGCATACATATGATTCTGAATGTTGTTTGCAACATTTCCCAAGGGGTGGTGCAGAGAGGACTCCAAAATATTTTGCACAGGCCAACGCGATGGTTGCCAAAACTTCCCTGTCGCTGTCGCTGCCGTTGTTGTCGTTTGTTGTTGCTTATGAAATTATGCGCACTAATTCCCCATGTAACGGCAACTAAGCCTAGAGATAGAATATAAAGTCTACTATGTTGTGCAGCTTGTCGCTAACTTAACTTATGCGGGTCGCAACTGTTGAAAAACAACAACAACAACAATATATATACAAAAAAAAAAGCATTAACAAAATATAAATGCGCATAATTTTGTTACCCGCCTGCACTTTACTTTTGACATGCTACTCTTTCAACAACAACAACAACAACACAAACAGCAACTATGTTACGATCCAGTCAATGATAGCAACAGTGCTACGCCCACCATCTGCCACGCCCAATTACTTATTTACATGAATGTTGTCCCATGTTGTTTGCAAATATGCAAATATCCCCTGTGCTGTATACTGTCCAGGTGTGACAACACAAACTGCCAGAGATATCAGTGCTCCAAAAGCAGTTATACTAAGTGCCGAAAAGGAAGCTTCCCCATCTATAGCAACCTAAAGATGTCATAACACTCTAAATTATTCAGCACTTTCATAAATTTTAAGCTAATTCAACTTTAAGGTATCTTTAAATTTTGCTAAAAATCTATTCAAATTCTTTAATTTATTACATAAAAATGCCTAAAGAGCTATCAATCTAGTGGCGATAGTGTAGTTTTATTTACAATATATAAGATATCGATGTTCTGATCAAAAATATAACATTAAATCAATAAAAACTAACGTAAAACTATATTAACTACCGCTTCAATTGAACTCTTTCTATTTCTTCCACTTTCGTCACTAGCGTGTACTGCTATTTGCAGCGATGTGTTCAATTTCAACATTTTTTTATAAAAAACTTTTCCTAAAATATATTTGTTTGTACATTTTCTCTATGTATAAAAGAGTCTATTCAATTATTGAAATATTTCCTAAAAGGTTTTGTTAAATTATAAATTTAAATAGCTCAATTTTATTCAGTTAATATATTTACTTCACATTTAAAGACAACATTTTAACTATAACTAAACTTTGGCCATCATATTGACATATGAACTGCAAACTTTAGCTTGAATTGTACTTCCGGTCAAATCAGGCATTCATTACATTACACACACGCAAGAAGAACTTGCACAGAACATATGGGTCAGATTTCTTCTTATTCAGATGTTATACATAATTTATGCTGCACCAAACCATCTAACATTCATACACATATGTCAAAATTGAGGAAAAGTTTTTCTTATTTTTGTTTGCTGCCAGAATTATCCATAAGGCCAATGTGCTGGCATGCCTGCCTGTTTCCTTGTGACAATCACAAATAAAGTAAATTAGGAATGTCAAAACTAAAGCAATTTCTTACACATTTCGCATATGAAATTGTCTGGCATACAACATATGGCATATAAGATAAGTGCCTACCTACCTACATACGACTATACATACATACTACATATCATTGTCAATGGTCCAATGAAATTGTGAACTGCAGCACAGGTATGACAATTGTGCAATAACAAAACAGGTCTGATAGCTCCAGTTGATATTGCACGAATTTTGAGATGCTCTACAGACATTTGCTTGTAAAATTTACTATCTAAAATGTTCTGTAGAGACTTGTAGTTGATTATTTTCCGAGTTGGAAGACTCCTATGTCGACTCCTTACATAGCAAATTAAGTGGTTCTAGCTTTTACAGTCTTACTTCTGTTACGTACGTTGCATAAACTTATCATACCCCAGGCACTGCATACTAATACAATTGAAAAGTCACAGACACAGCTTGTGAAAATGCTTGATTCAAAGTCAGAGTCACACAGCACATTTTAATATCAAACACTGGGAGACAAAACCGAGTACTACTATTATGGGAGACTGTGCGAACCGGAGATTGTGTTGAGGCAGCACAATACCACAACACATGACCAGAATATGCCAAAGACGACAGTTTGGATATCTCGGTCGGGGTCTCTTGCCTCCTGTCTGACTCTGGCTCTGACTTTGTGGCACAAAACCGCGCCACAGACACAGCTGCTGCTGCTGCCAGACACGGACATGGAGTCGTAGCGTAGAGACAGTGGCAAGGAGAGAAGGAGAGGCGGCAGCAGGAGAAGAGTATATAATAATAAGTTCCGTTACAAGCATTGTAAATTCTTAACATTGCATTGACAATACTATATGAAGATATCGTGGCAAGTTGCTGGATTCTGTGCTACTAAAAGACTTTTAGCATCAACTTCAACTTGAACTCAGCTGCCTGCGATTCATTATCAATCATACGCACTGTATGCGAAGCACTTGGCAACAGCTTTTAATGACTTTTTCAGCTGCAACACATCTCGGGCTGCAAAAAAACTAAAAACTTAAAAAGGCAAACGTAACTAGTTTTCTTTTAATTAACCCGCATATAAATGCCAAGAGTCTGCGTTTCCCAACCGGTTTGCTTTCTAATTTCTTTAGCTTTCCACACACACACATACACAAACTTACATACACGCAGAGTGCAATTGTTCATTCAAAACTCTCGCTGTGTGCGTGTGTGTGTGTGTGTGCCAATTCTCTAATTTCCTGGCACTCTGAGAAAAACAGCGTCACAAATCACCACAATATAATGAAAGAGCTCTTTTATCTGCATCATCTGCTTCTTCTACGTTTTTCTCTTACTTGTTTTTTCCCATCAAAATGGCAAACATAAAATAAATTGCATATATGAGAGTTATGCCCGGTGAATGTGCATATAGTAGGAGAGGAAAAACTTGCGAGACCTTCATCGTAGAACATTGATAAGAATTTTAATTGCTAAAAATAAAAACAGTGCATAGTCTCTTGATGGCTATTAATGTCATCAGATGCTGAATTGCAAGAAAAAAGTAATGAAAGCATTAGAAGAAGCTTTCAATGACGGAAAAGAAACAGAATTTCATTTTAGTATACATAATTTTAATATATAAACTTTAAATAAAATCTAACAATTAAATTTAAATTTTTACAGTGTTTAGTTCAAGATTTTTCACCTATAAACTCTGTTGCTAGCTTATAAATCCCCGTTAAAAGTACTTATCAACTTAAATCCAATTTCAGTTTAATTCAGTTCATTGCTTGACAAACACTTTAGTTAGTTGAAAGTCTTTTGCCATCTAATAAAGTAATTTCACTTTTCGAAACGGTGTTGCCTAACTTCTGGCGCACATAATTCATTCTACTAGACGACAGTTGTTGCCATTTAATATTGCACCTTTTGTTTATGCCTCCAGATTCCACACATTGTCTTGGCCCAGAGAGAAATGGGGGAAAAAAAAGAAAATGGAAAATAGAAAATGGAAGAAAACGAAACAAAGCAATTGAATTTTTTCTGGTCTCCCACAAGAAATTCATGAAGCGTCACAATAAATGCTAAATGCCGTACGTGATACACACGTACACGGGGGTCAGGTCATGTGATTCAGCTGTCGCTGTACAAATGGAGAATTGTCGACATCTCTGACTCTAAAGCGAAGGAAGGATGGAAACATGTTGTTGTTGTTGTCATGCGTTTTGAGAGACTTTTGTTGACGGCTACGTTGACTTTATACGTCAATTTTCGTTGTAGAAATGGTTAGAAATACGGCTGGTGGGAGGAGTTTTCCTCGTTTATGGCAGTCAAGGAAAAACAAACATCAAGTGCAGGCTGAAAAGGCTGCTTTCACTCTGCCTAAAATGCCATTTTCTAGTCAGCAACACTCTCATGTCAAGTTGTCGTCTGCCAACCACCATCATCATCATAATCACCATCACCATCACCGTCAGCAGCACCAACCACCAAACAGTTGAGCACCACCAACGTCGTCGTCATCATCAGCAGCAAAGTCAAACTTAACCTCAAAGGCAGTCTAAAGTCGATGCTAAAGAAACAACCTCATCATCATGGCTGTCGTCATTATGGACCCCAAACACACGCACACACACACCACACACAGCGTGCACAATGTTGTTATTATATTTTTTATTATTTAACAGAAGCAGCAACGTTCACCTTTTCGGGGCTTTTTTGCAATTTGCCCCACTGAGCTGCTTTTGTCTCAGTGGGTGGAGTTAAGGTGCTGAAGTGTGTGGTGCCGTTTTACAAAAATCCAATCAGTCGCAGTTCAAGTCAATGTTGAAGCTGTGAAGCTAAAGTGGAAGTAAACCAACACACACTTCACACTCTTTAACATGTGTGTGTGTGTGTGTGCCAGCACTCACACACGCACACACACGATTCTCATTAACACATTTTAATTGCCGGAAAAAGAGGAAAACACGCTAAAAACTTTACAGCCACTTTTTGCTCTTTGACTTTGCTAATGACAAGAGCTAAAAATTAACTTCTAAATATTAAATTTAGCGAGCGGTTTAAAGCTTGCAATTTGCTTAAAGTAAAAAGTCAAGTAAGTAATTTGATTTTACTAAGAAACAATACTGCTTTAATTAAAATAAATGAAATTGTTTTAAAAGCACATTAAACGATTAAGTTAAAATCACATTAAAAGGGATAAGTTAACTTAATATACCAAATTATAAGAAAATAACCGAAATTACAATTTTAAAAGAGCTTTTAAAGCACATTAAAGTATGTTTATTAAAGAGCTTTTGGTAAAAGGTTTAAAAGCTCATTGGAATAGGTTAGTTTAAGAGCTTTTTGTAAGAGATTTGAAAGCAAACAACTTAAAAATAAATACTTGAAGTGCAAAAAATATAAAATTAATGAAATAACGTGAAAAACATTTTAAAAGAGGTAAGTTTTAAACTTGAAACTTAAAACAAAAGTAAATAAATTTAAAAAAACGTCTTTTTAAGCACATTAAATTACAAATACTTAAAGTGGCTAAAAACAAAAAGAACAGAAATTAATTTGAAAGCACATTAAAGCATAAAAGCTTTTTAGCAACAAATGTAAAACTTTAGCAAGAACAGTGCTGTGGCTTATTAAAGAAGCTTTAAGAGCACATTGAACTGAATGTTATGAAAGCACAAAGCTTTATTTACCTATTGTTTTTGTTTGACAGCTTTAAGTACTTTTAAAACTCTTTAGTGAAATGTTGTATAAACTCAAAACTCGATTACTTGCTTGTAACAATAAACTTTCCTCAACATATACATATATTATTTAACAACGTAAAATAAACCAATGTGACACTTTTAATAAGCATCATTTAGCCTGTAGTATTACTTTTCATCCCTTTTCAGACAGTTTGCAGCCATGTTCTTCTAGGCTTAAGTTATATGATGAAAATTAATTTTTAAAATTAATAATGCACATGTGAGGAGCAGCTCAATGGGCTTACAACTGTCTGCCTGTGGCACACCTGACACATTTGCAGCTGTTACTGGACCAAAAGGGCAGCAATTGCTGCTGCTGCTGCTGTTATTTGTGCCCTCAGGGGCAGCGGTGGCGTTGATGGTCAGAGCGAAAACTCATTAAACTGCATAATTACGAGCAAACACAAACCTACAAACACACACACACACACACATAGACAGAACAACAAACAGAATGCTTGTGCACATAATAATATTAATATTAATAACATAAAATACTTGACTGTAAAGCCCAAAGCCCAGAAATGGTCAACGAGAGCCGAACAGCGCAGTCAGTAGTCCTTCTCAGACTGATGAATGTCCCTGGGCCACACTTAATAACATTTTGGGGGCAGATTTTATAGCTGGTCGTGGTGTGGTGCACATAATTTGATTTATGGTCAGCAACCCTGAGCATCATCCAGCCATCCCCCACCATCTACCTCTCCTGCCTATCAAGCATCTACCCCCAAAAAGTGGGCAATGATTTTTATTTCACTTGAAAAGGTTTCTAGAACTGCCTGTTGAGGGTTAAAACTTCCGGCCAAAAGGAACTTGACGGAAATACACAAGTGCACAGTCAAAGTCAAAGTATTCGGACTGAAAAATGAAGTAACAATTTATAAGCTTAATGCATTTCATTTTTCTAAATCAAAACTCTTCAAAATGTCAAAGTGTGTGAGGTTAAGAAATAAAAGGCACTTAAACAATCAATTTGTCGAAAGTGGAAACGTTTTTAGCATTTGTTAGTCTTGTGGTTTATAGAAACAAAAGCTAAAAGATTTTACCAATCTCAGTATTTATTACATTATTTTAAGTGTATTTAGTATATAATTTAGAGTATTTTTTGAGTTTTGTCTTAGGTTTTTAAGAGAATTAAATTTATTTTTCATATATTTGTTTATAAAAATAAATGTACCTAATTTTAGGTATTTAATGTATTATCTTTAGACTCGTTAGTAATTAATTTAGAGTATTTTTGAGCTTTGTGATAGTTTTTAAAGCTAATTTAATTTAGTTTTCATAGATTTGTTTATGAAAATAAATTGTGTTTATGCTAGTAACTATCATATATACAATTCTACCAAACTTACCTTTTTACTACTATATAAATTATAGTAAATAGTAAAATAAATACTATTTTATAGTTGCTGCTATAATTTTATCGTAAATTAAATACTAAAATCTTTTACCAGTTAATGCCACGTTTAAGTAACATCAAAATTTACTTTAATAAACTGCATTTATGTCACCTACTGTCCCTTAAACAGTCTAATCAAATATTTACATTTAGCTAGTGTTTAAATTTGTACAAAGCTTTGTGAATTGCATGTAGTCTACAATATTGTTATCCACAAGGCAGCCACAAGTCACAAAGCAAAACGCAAATGTTGCAGAAATATTTAATTATTCACACATAGAACAATAATTATAATTATTGTTGTTGTTGTTGCTGTTGCTGATGTTGCCAGACCAATGATTTTAGGCAAAAAATGATAGCATGCTTATATGGGCTGTGTACGAGTAATGAAAATTTGGAGCTGCTGCTGCTTCGCACTTGGTACACCTCAACGAATACAAATACAGACCCATACACACACACACATACATATATTCTCTCACACACAAACACACACATTTAGGCACAGAGCAAATGCCAAGTGCCATATTAATTTTGTGTCAAATAAGTGAAACGCAATTAAACGCACATGTCAGCTTGTGGCAAATGGCCAATAACCAGAAAAGGAATCCGACAAAGCATCAACACTATTGTTGCCCGTTAGATACAGAGAGAGAGAGAGAGAGAGAGAAGGGAGTGAGTGTGCGAAAGACAGAGAGGAGAGAGAGAAGGCACTAGGCTCACCACAATCAATACAAACAGCACTCTGAAGCCTCTACACTCAATTCATTTGTAGTACAACAACTAAACCATAACAATAGCAACTAAAATCCTCCATACAGCGAATTGCCAGTGTAGCAGCGAGTGAGAGCAGAAACGAGGCAAAGAGAGACAGAGAGAGAGAGAGGAAGGGAATTGCCATACAGACAAATTGCACAAAATCCCTTAATATGATGACCTATTAAAATTATGTTCACTGTACGCGACAATGGCAGGCAACAAAAGCGAAACTATAATGGCCAAAATCGGGGAGTGATAACTCTCTGACTGTGTACGTGTGTGGAGGAGGCTTAACCGAAATATATATTTTATATATATGTTTTTTCTTCTCTGCTATTGTGTGTGTTTGGCCAAAATTGCCTATTATATATTATAGATACATTCGAGTGGGAAATTGTTGAAGCATGCACGGCAAATAGATTGAAAGTTACTTTTCGATAACACACAAAACTTGTCATCATCATCGATTGGGCGTGGCACTGACCAAAAATAAAAATAATAGAAATAAAAATAATTCCCTATGATGATAAAGCAATTATTTCAATTTCGTACGTAGCGTGGGGGGAATGGAAGTTAGTTCAAAAGTTTTCAACAAAAGAAAAGTTGGCTTAAATTAATAAAGTACAGTAGTAGTACAGTGTTAATTAAGTCAACTACAGACAACTAGAAACATTAACTTCAATACTGCAGTAATGAAGCCTAAAGCCTTTGGAATTGTATGGTTTTCTTGATAGTATTAAGCCTGAATAAATTGTATAACAAATTTAGATAGAAGAAATCGTATTAAAAATTTAAAACATTAACCTTTCTAAAATTATTAATTAAGTAAAATAAATATACCGCTAAACTATGAATAGTTTCTTAAGTACAAATACTGTTTTAAGTCCGCTTTCGTCATTAGCCTGATATGCTTTTAATTTAGTTCAGCAAATATATATATCACAGAGCAAAACTATTAATAGTTTATTATTTTATATGTCACGGTTTAAAGTCTTCTTTCCTCATTAGCTTGATATGCTATTTACAAGAATCTTTCCTAGCATTTGATTATTTGCCAAGTTCTTTCTTAGTACTCGTTCCTAGTTTTATACACTGCAACTTCTAATACTGTTCGCTTAGTTTGATATCAATAGTTTTATTAATCAACATGTCTGCTTTCGTCACTAGCCTAATATGATATATTCCAGCATGTCTCAATAACTTGATTATTTGCCAAGTTCTTTCAGAGTTTTCCTCATTTATACACTGCAACTTCAACTATTTTCCCGCTTAGTTTAATACCTCAAGTTTTATTCACCAACATGCTTTGTTAGCACACCAGTTTTTTGTTGTATAAAATACATAACCCCTATGTGATCACAAAAGGAAAATGTAAAATGTAGACAACAAACAAACACCAAAACTACAGTTCACAGAGTTAGTGTCAAATTTGTATAAGAGTCACTTGGGAGCAGGAGATAGAGAGAGGCAGAGTCATTTGCCTGCCTTGGCAAACTGATATGTAAATGCACAATAATGCTGAAGGATTAAGGATTATATCACAAACGTACATAGATGTTGTTCTCCAAATAGAGAATGAAAGAGTTCTAGTTGGTGATGAAAGAGAAACGCACAATAAACATGTCACAAATGGCAGAGGACATCGGGAGACAATGCAATGAACACAACACAACACAAAGAAAATGACAAAAAAGTGACAAAATGTTGGCACAGGTTTTCATTTCCATACCATTCCATTCCATTTCAATTCCATATCGTTTCTCTGTGCTTTCATCTACGTATGTATGTCATTTCGTACGATGACATGGACATGTAGTGTCCTGAATGGACATGTATATGCCTGTTTCTCTTCGGGTGAGAATGTTTGTGTGTGTCAAAAGGATGATTATAACGAGATGCCATCGCCAGAGGGCAAAACTAAGTATGCAAAACATTTTAATGTCAGAGACACCAAAAATATGAAGTGACATTTAATTAGAAAATCCACAAAAGGAATTCTGATGACTAAAACAATATGTATTCAATCTATTTTATTACACACACTATAAACCATAAAAGCATGTGAAATAGTTTGTGGGTAAAGTTGGAAAAAGAGTGTGTTTGTGTGTGTGTGGGTATTTTGGAAAAGGGCTTATCAAATTAAATTTTAACACCAACCCAAGGGTAGTTACCGTTGATTTACGTTCTAGCCGAGTATTGTCCGACTAAAGTTTTGGGATTCATTGTTGTTTTGGCTTTCCACTACGCTCTCAATATCCCTACCTAACCGTTTTTGTGTGGTTTTCAACTCATTTATAATGCGAACACGAAACTTTATTTATTAATGCAACAATTTAGTTATTAAGCACATGACATTTTGCTTTGCTTAAGCTTTGTTTTTGAAAAGGAAAAGTACATCGAAGTTCTATAATACTCGACTAGAAACACTAGCTTCAAACTGCATACACTTGTCTCAATTAATCAAAAATTTATTACACATTATATTGTAAGAGAAATGAACCATGTTTGTTAATCGATATATTTATGTTGGAAGCATAATTGATATTGTCATTAAAGCGCACAAATTATAATGGTATGTGAACATGAAGAAGATAAATAGCGACACATGCATTACAGTTGGTAATTTGAAGAGTTAAGCATGGGTTTTATGTTATATATGAAAACACTCAGCCAGCAATATTAAGTATACGTCTCGTTGTACACTTTGTGCTGTTGCAAACATTTTAAAGCTAGATTGCAGCATTCTTGTTTGGTAGCATTTTGAGACAATAGAGTCTATATAAAATATAATTAAAATTGCTGCATGATTTTGGATTAGAACTGCATAGAACTTACATATACATATTACTAAATTCTGTCTCTATTCTAAGTTTTTGCTGCTCTCTTTTAGTCATGTTTCCTCTCCCCCTCTCTCTCTCTCTTGACATCTTTGCTAATGGCGTCTACAGCTGCTCTTCTAGCTGTCCTATAATACGGTCAATCACATGATGTTGTCGCCTGGCATCCCATAATTATTGCAACTGTTGTCGTCTCTGTTGTTGTTCCTGTCGTTCTTGCTGTTGCTGTTGCCGTTGTTGTCAGCGTCATTGCCGCCTTAGAGCGTTAAGTATCTGTTGGATGCATTTTCTTTAGCTGTAGATTTTGTGCCATGTACCTACACTAATTACAAATTGCGCTATGCTACAGTTGTGTTTCAGTCGTTGTTGCAGTCGTTGTTGCTGTTGTTGTTGCTTGCCAGCACAGCAAATTCTCGCGTCTCATAAATTAAGTAGGCCACCCATAGACGGACCAATGCAGACGCCATCGTTGGCACCTCTCTCTCTCTCTCCATCTTTCCGCCCCTCGCTCTTAGCACAGGTGCAATAGCAGCCCAGTGGGGGATTGTCTTAGACCCCCCTTTGCCTATTTAGCTATGTTAGGTGAATCTTTATTAACATCGACGTCAACGGCGCGTTGCAAACTGCAACGAAACATTACAAATGTTGCCAGCTAGCAAAGACATAGATACACACACACATACACTGATATATAGCTATATAGCTATAGCTACACACAGCTGTCTTGAGACGTCGTCATCTTCGTCTGCTTGAAGAAATCTTATTAAAAAATACACACTGAGTGAAAATATGGTCGGACATGTTTGTTTGTTGTTGTTCTTGTTGTTGTTGCTGTTGTTGCAGTAGCGGCAGTCACCGTTGCAATCGCATAAATTACAAACAGCAGTCAACTTAGCAAACGCCTCCTCCACCCTCTACTTCCTCTTCAACGCTCACCCACCATTCTCACCTTTTGCCTCGTCGCTTCTCTAGTTGTTGGGGGCATTCGCCTTTTTAGCACCCAGAGATGAAGCCAGAGCATGAAATGCGATTTACCAAGGCATTGCCATCATCATCATTATCAACATGATCATCAGCAAAGACAGCAAACTCTTTCCTATGCTAAAACCCCTATATACTCCACCCACTTTTGCCTTTACCCCTTTGCTGCTGCTGCTGCTAACCAAAGTGTTTGTTGCTTCAGCTGGGCGTTAATTTCACAAAACGGGTTGTTAAGTTAAAAACACTAGTAAGCACACAAGTCTATATGCATATGTACATAGCTGTAGCAGTGCAGATACAGCAAAAGATAGATTGCATGCAAATAGTTGAAGTATAATGAAACTAAAGATTTCACTCACAGGTATTAAAACATATATATGCATAATTTAGAAGATAAGTAGTAGAATATTTAGCGAGATGACAGATAGAAACATATATAATGTGGGGATAAATTTAAAGTTATATACAGTGAGCCGAAAAAGTATGGACACACCAAATATATTAAAGTTGAAATTCCATCAAAAACTTATGGGCATTATTGTATGAAAATAAAAATACTCCAAATAATATTTATTCAACTATTAATATATTGTTAAAGTAAATTTTTCCCATGTATTTTTTAAAGATTTTCTTTGACTGTGTAAATATATTTTTGGCGTAAATTTGTGTAGAAAATAAAAAAATTAAAATTTTCTTTATGTTTAATAAATATTAATAAGCTCATGAATAATATTTTATGACATTCTTTTTGCTAGCCCTGGTTGAACGCAAGTTATAGTGGTTTAAACTTAAATACCATTGGTGTGCCAATACATTTTGGGCTCACTGTATGTATAAATTATTTCTGGCAGTATTTAATTGACATCTAAACTTGATTTCAAAACAACACCCAAGTGCATTAACTAACGACAATTAAACCTTAAACGCATTTAATTCAGTTAACATTTTACCTAATTATCTATCTTATCTAAAAATAAATAAATCCATATGTATAATTTTTTAAAATTGAAATTATTTAGTTAAATTAATGTAAAATATTTTGCAGTTTTTTATTTTACAATTGACTTTTATTTAATTTACTTTAAAATATATCTAAATCTGCAGAAGCCTTAACTAAATTTAGAAATTCTACCAAATTAACTTCAAATATTTAATAACTCAAAACCAGTTAAGCAATGTTATATTATACACTTAATGTATCTGCCTATGCCACCTGATCTACATGAATTCTCAATTTACTTGGTTCGGGCCCCTATTAATTAGCTAATACCCCAATTCCCTAAGCTATGGAAATTATAAAGTTTTCATTAATTGGTATGTTGCACGATTCACTTGATACACCTGCTGCTGCTGCTGCTGCTGCGGCTGCTGCTACTGCTATTATAGTTGTGGCAAACTGTAAACTGACCTGTAGCAAATTCGATGCTGTGCTGCAACTGTTGTTGCATGCATCAAAAGCCGCAATTTAAAACTATCTCTAGGGAGCATGTATGTATGTAGAGTGCATGTAGTTACTGTTGCTCAATAAGCGGAGCAAAGCTTTGCCCAAAATTTCCCAGCACGTACACGAACAGACACGTATAGACGTGTAGTATCTGGCATCGACAGATTGTCGGTCAAATGCCATTGGGCACTAAAGGGGGCGGGTGAGACACAAACAAGTTCGTGGTGGGCGTGGCGTGCGTATTAATTTACATGGCAACTGACGCTTTAGATGGCAACTCTGGTGGGAGTAGCAAATGCAGATACCCCAAAGGGGCAACAACAGGGCAAAGAAAGGGTCAGAGAAAGAGAGAGGGTATGTGTATATGTGTGTGTGCGTGATAGCGATAGCTTTGCATTTTCATTCTGGGGCGCTTGGATCGGATTTTATGCAACAGTGCGCATCAAAAAGTATCTGTCAACGGCACACCGTGAGTGCACAGTGCCCATTCACTACTAAGGTTTCAGAACAAATGCTAGTGAAACACAGCAAGCAACTTAAAGAGAGAAACACCACACACACACACAAGTGGGAAGCATATGAAATTCGCTTTAAATGACATTAAAATTCATTTAGCTTGGCGTCTCTCAAAGCACCCACGGGGCGTATACGCAACATAGCCGCATCGATATTGAAATTTATGCTACAAGATTTAACTAATAATGCAGTTAAATCCTGTCAGAACAGCTGAGTGCTCAGGAGGCTAGGAGATGGGAGCGGCGAGCGGGGAGCGGGGGCGTCGCCAAGCTATAAGCAGATGTAAGTAAACCAATCACACGCTTCATAAGCCCAACAGACGCGACTGTCTGTGTGTCTGTCGGTGTGGGAAGAAGAAGATACATGTCTATGGTGGGAGAGCGCAGCAGTTTACTTAAATGGAGAGGGAGGGCGAGAGAGTGCGAGGAGGGCACAACAATTGAATAAGCGAGGCAATCAATCAAAATACAAAATCTATTAGGGAACAACAACAACAACAAGCGCAGGACGACATCGACAACGACAACGAAGCTATTGCCCGAAGCAACCGAAGCACAGTGGGTGTGAAAATTGCAGGCACAGATAAAAATTTAAACACAAGAGATTTGACTTTTTAAATGCTAAAAATTTATATATTAAAATTTGATGTTTTTTAAAGAAAAAGTATGGTATATTTATGGTACTTGATATGGATATAGTAATAATCACTGCGGACGGCAGTCAGCGCTAGTGACGAAAGCGAAGGCCAAAAACACACTACTATATGTTCTCAAAAATGTCATTTTAGTGATGGGCTGGTCTGATCGCAATGGATGATATCTTATTTAAAAGATATTTTCAATAGCTTCAGTACGTCGAATTCAGATTTTGAATCATTAAAAGTACTAAAACTATGAAACTCTAAAGATGTCTATATATATCTGCTTAACTTTCTTTTAATCTTGCTTTAATTAGAAAGTCTTCAAATTTTTTTGTAAAAAATATGTTATTTTCTACAGTTTCGGTAAGAGAATTAGTGTAGAATTTTAAGTTACAGAAAAATATACAACGCTGACGCTACAAAGAGGTAGGTATATTCTATGAAAGAAAACATGACTTAGTTATGCTATAGTAATTTTATTTAATAGTCAAATTATGCGATTATTATTTTTAATACTGATTATAGCAATTATATTAAAGTTATATCTTATACTGCCATTAAATCTAATAAGCGGCCATTTATGAAACATAAAATGAATCTAAATGTGTGCTAAAACAAAATAAATAAACCATTGAAACGATCGAAATCAGTAAAATAAATGGCACATTTATCCAACAAAGTTTTCCCATTGTGCAAATTGGATGGATGGATGGATGGAAATGACGCAAAAGCCTAAGCCACTAAACTGAATCCGGAGAAAAGTTTCTTACGTTGCCAACCAGTTCAATTATAAGGCGTTGGAAATCGCTTTTTTTTGATTATGCGTATAGTGGGATGAGGGCAAAAACGAGACTTACTTCATTTTCATTGAGTGTTTTTGGGGAGGGGTTGGGCGGAAGGCTAATTCAAAAATGTTCATAAGCAAAGTAAACGACATTCTTAAATGACATAAATTAATAATTTCAGCAAATGAGTGAGACAGAGTACATAAAGAAATAGAGAGAGAGAGAGAAGTTGAGTGCTGAAACAAAGTGCTTTCAATTTTAATTTATTAATTTAATGTACGCTCCAAAAAGGCAGCAGTAACAGTAGCAGTTGCGCTCTCTTTCTAACCAACTACCTTTCTCTCTCTCTCGGTCTCTCTCTTTCTTATTCTATCACTCCTGTTGAGACGGTTCTGCCTGCGAGCCAGTTTCAATTTTTAATTCAATAAAGCGACAACAATTTTTGCCTATTGAAATCAGCTTCAGGCAGCTGACGGCTGCAGGGCAACACAGCGAGTGGCAAAGGACGAGACAGAGACAAAAGCAGAGTGAGTGAGAGAGGGCGAGTGGGGGGGTGCTTGGCATATTTAGCGCGACAGTCGTTTGGGCCATAAAGTTTAACAGAGCCAAAACTGCCCGCCCTATTGGCCCTTTTGTGTGTGTATGTTCTATTTTTGGCCAATGTTCTTTTACAAAATTATGGAAAGTACATTAAATTTTTGGCAAAGAAGTCGTATGTTAGCACAAAGATACAACAGTGGAGGGGGGCAGGACGGACGGTAAACACCGAGAAAAACGGCAAAGTCATAATGCTTATTGGATTTGCGTTTTCTAAGGGAGACGCAGAGCTAAAGCATATAATTAGGCAAAGGCCAAGGCGGTAAAGGAATTTCAATTAAATTGGCAACAGCTAAATAAATATTAAATGCCATCTTAGTAGATTATTACAAGTAGCAGTCAAATGCTACTGTGTGTTTCTTCTGCTTTTGCGGCTAGCAAAATAAATTTTTCAAAATTTAATTAAAAAGGCGCATGCAACAACAATAGCTTGCATAAATAAGAAATTAGATTTTAATAAAGCAAAAACACAAAAACAAACACACACCCATATACACACAATTTAGACGTCGAGCCGCCATTTCCATTTTTCCCGACCTCATCATAATGAAAAGCCAGCACCCGTGTGGCTTTTCATTTGATAACTGGACAAGCCTTTTGGGACTCTGTTGGCAACGCGAAGGCTTTTGTATTCCGAATTTTCATCTGTTTCAGTTTCATTTTCATTTTTGTTTTCTTTTTCCTTTTTTTTTCCGCCCTTTTGGCCAGTTAAAAGTTTGCGTTGCCTAATGAAACTTGAGCGAACGCTTAAGGAAAATGCTCGAAATGCTTTTCTTTCTCATTCTTATGCTATGCTTTTTTATTTATTTATTTATTTATTTGGTAGCTGTAGGCGAAGTTTGTTATTTGAAGAGAGAGAGCTACTGCTGACCAAAAGATACATTTGAGTATTGCGAAAGATACGTTTTAGTATCTGAGAGATGTGTGATTGATGAATCGCTTGAAAAATGACAAACAAAACAAAAAGGGGGGCACACGTGAAGTTGATGATGTTGCTAAAAGTGGGAATGAGAATGAGATTGGGAATGGGAATGTAGAAATAGAACACGCCAAATACCGTTTCGAGTACGGAAAGAATTTCTGCTGCTTTAATGGACAGACAATGATTTCCAGATTAAAGCAATACATTAACCTTTAGCTTGTTAACTTTAATGAAAATCAGTAACTACTTTATTTTACTTTTCGACTAGCAAACAAATAAAATTGTAGCAGCCTTTAAACAACTTCAATTCACATTCAAACTCGAAAAGTTTGTTAAACAATATTTCGTACAATTCTCACACATAAAGTAAATGAAAACCTGCAACCGACAAAACTAAAAGAAAAACTTCTTTTTGGGCAAAACACAACACATATACTACATCAAATATGCTTTCAGAGCAGACAGAGATGGAAAAAAAGAAAAAACAAGTTGAAATAGAACTAGAAACTAAACATAGAACAACAAAAACAATTATTTAAGAGTACGAGAGCAAACAATTATCCAATTTCCTAAAGAGTACATATATGAATCTCCTTCAAAATCAATAATAATATGATATATGGAAAATGCTAAAATCCTGAAATGATATCAGATTATGAGCATGGGGAGAGCTTTATACGTATTTAGCGAGTTTTTCCAACATGTTCTTGCACTTAACCAAGATCTAATGCAAAATGTTCAAGTGCCACTTTTCAGTTAGAGTCATTGAGCCACAACTTGTACGCAGCAAATGGAAAATAGATAGAGCAAAAAAGAAAATTGTTTACAAGCAGGCAGGCAGGCAGTGAAGCAGTCAGGCAAACAAACAACTGCATGGCGAAATAAGCAGCATTTAGGCATATTTAGTACATATACATATACATATACAAACACACACAAGTTAGCCAAGTTAAAACCAGCCCAAAAACCGGCCAACTCACATTCACACTCCTTACCGCACCCTCTGATGGAACTCTGCTCTAACTCATCTGGTTGTTAGCAGGAAAAATGCATCAATGCATGCCGTAAAGAAAGAAAAAGATGAAAACAAAAAGGCCAAGACAACACATAAAACACAGAAAAGAAAAGCGGCCAAACAGGCCGCTAGTCGACAGTAAAGAAAATGGCCAAACATGTTCGCTATGTTCTATGAATAACGACAGCGAGACCCAGGAGAGTAGGTGAAAAGGATGAAGAATGGTAGATGGTGGATGGTGGATGAAGAGGCATTAACAACAACAAAAGCTGAAAACTTGGCGTGCTTGTTTGCCATCATCATCTTGATCATCACCATCATCATGAACAACAGCAACTTTTGTGGAAGAAAACCGCGCGAGCGGTGCATGCAGTTTTTCACTGCCACATGGATAGAGAGATAGAGAAACATGTTTTTCAGCATTGCAATTTTACCTTGCCAACAACCAAATACGAAACGAAACCAAGCCACAAAAAAAATAGGAAAATAGAAAGAAGAAACCAAGATACATCCGCCGAGTGGACCGCATGTCAGTCACTCACTTACTCACTCACTCATCCATTCAGTCAGTCAGTCAGCACAGTCAGCCAGTCAGTCAAGCCAAGTCAAGTCAGCTTAGATGTTGGTTCAACGTTTGCCGCAAAAGCCTTCAAAGGTATTATGATAAACTCAGCAAGAACTACGAGAGTGCTGAGAGCTAAAAGCACAACAAACTTAGAAACAGACCAAGTTACTTACTTTACAACATGCAACATGATGCACACACACTACATGCACCACTACAACAACAACTACAACACACACACTCACTCACTCACACAATAACACGGCAATTAGAAACTGCAAGAAGTTTGCCATAGGTCAACAACAGTGGGATTGAAAGAGACAGCAAAAAAAACCATCAGGAACTAGTCCCAAACGAGCCAAGCACGTAGAATAGTAGTTGCATTACGTTCAAAAGCTACTTTCTAACACTACTTTCACATCCACACCTTCCTCCCTCCCCCCGCCTTCCTCCACTGCCCACACATGTCAAGAGCTTACCGCAACTTTAATTCTTTAGTTGGACTTTAAGTTGCGGCTTCAACTTCACTTCAAGTGCTACTGAAATGTTCACAAAATGTTAAACACCCACGTGGCAGCAACGGGGGGCATGTGGCAATGTGTTGAAGCAACAAAACTTCGCTCTTTTAGTTAGATAAGAAGACATAACTGAAACAGTTGGCAAAAATTCAATGAACTTTTGTGTGCGGGTCTCTTAATGATAAGCTTAACTAAAACTTGACTTTAAGTTCAACAAATATTGCATTTATAATGTTTTAAGCTCTGTATACTTCATTTAGTTTAAGGGGAGTTAGAGCTAAAACAAGAATTGGTTGAAAAATGTAATAAAATGTAATACAGTTTGGTTTTCGTGTTTTGTTCCTTGCATTGTTTTTGAAATGTTTAAAGCCAACAGCATCGAATTTTAAATTCTTGTTGGTTTTTTTATATCAGAGAATTTATTAAGAAACACCAATGACAACTGTTTTCAAATACTTTTTTAAGGCAATCCAAATATCTACAACACTACAATAGCAAATTTTTCAAATGTATTTCCAAAATTTGATTAAGTTATTCCCTGAAAAAATAACACGTATTAGACGTTTTTTTTTGTTTTCTATAGGTAATCTTCACTAAAGTCTTTCTATAGAAATTTATATTTTTAATATTTGCAAAATTTGTTTTGGTTTTCTCTGAAAAATTTGCACATAACACATGTTTTTAATGCTTTCTATGGGTTATCTTCTCTTAATATAGTAATAAAATGTTCAGAAATATTTTAAAATATAATAACTACGATTATTTATTAGAGTTTATGAGAATTTCAACAAATTGCACATAAATTTAAATAAAATAAAAGAATCAATAAATAGTTATGCAAAAATCAGGCAAAAGTTGTATTGTTTCTCATGTTTGATATGTATGCATTAAAGAATAAAGTTAAAGAAAAAATATAGAAAAATTTTTAACTCAGTTTTGTGGTGTTTGAAAAGTGTTATAGTTTATAGTAAAGAAAAATTTAACTAAATTTAAAGCTATTTAAATGCTTTAAATTTAGTTAAATTTTTTTTTTGAATTTTTGAATGCTTTAAATGTAGTTAAATTTTTCTTTACTATAAACTATAACACTTTTCAAACACTGCTAAGCATTCAATTTAAATGAAGCCATTAAATATAAAGTTCTGGTACAGATAATACTTGTACTTCCATATATGACCATTAAGTATGTAATCCCATTAACTTTAAATGATACTCTCCACATTTACTTTGCATTGCTTCATGCTCAGTTTAAAATTGACTCTTACAACCCACAACTTAAACTTTAAACCAAGTGCTCTTCACAAGACTCGAAAAAAACTTGATGTGCATCCGAAAACAAAAAAAAAGAGAGAGAAAAATAACCAAAAAAAAAAAAACTTTGAAGCAAACATTTTTACGCTGCGTAGGCGGTCGTAGAATCTTGTTCCCAAATTGGGCGCCCACTTTAATTAAATTTTGCACTAGTTGGTTAACAAACGACAAAGAAATAAAAAATAGAAAAAACAAATCTAAAAAACAACCAAGAGCAGAGACGTCGTTCAACTTTAAAGAGGAATTTAATTATAGCGAAATCACAGGGCAGCACTGAATAAAATGAAATAAAATAAAAATAAAAAACAATATTAAATGTAAAGTACTGAAGTGTTCTACGCGTAGTGCAGCGGCCAGAAGCTAAACCCATTGATATTGGTAGAACAGGGAGAACAGGAGAGGGGGGAGGCGAGAGAGGAGAGGTTGCAAACTCAAAGGCCGCCTACAGTCGTTGCTCTGCTGCTGCTTGTTGTTGTTGCAGTTGTTGCAGTTGTTTTTGTAGCTGCTTTTCTGCTTTTCGCTGTCGGGTTTAATGAACGGAAATCTCTTGCAAATATTCAATTGCTATACACAACTCTGAAGCGCAGTCAGTACTCACACTGCACCAAGTGGAGTGTGTGCATGAAGTATGCTTAAATGTATGTGTGTATTTATATAAACATATATATACATATATATATATATGTACATATAGTCCGCATACGATAGGCCCCATCCGAACACACAGTGCAAGTCAACAGACAAAGCGCATGTCGAGCAGCCGACAAGCATGATAATGATCACAATGCTGATGATGGTGCCTGATGTTGCAAATGATGTTGATGATGATGATGATGATGATGTACAAACAAATGTGCAATGTGCGTTGCTTGCTAGCCATAATGAAGTATCATAATGATGTTGCCCTACGGCTGCCAGACAGGTTGCTAGCCAAAACGACACACAACAGCAACAACAACAACAACTCGACTCGACTCGACACAACAACTTCGCCCGGTTTTTTGCAATTATTTGAAGTAGTCAACGGCAACACAGATTTCCCACAAAAAATAAGAGGCAAAAAAAAAATGGTAAAAAAAAACTGCAAGAAAATCCATTTGCAGTTAGTTGAAATTATTGAATACTCTATGTGCAGTGGAAAATTATGGAGCTGAATCAAAATAATAATAACGTACATAAAGCGATGCGATTTGAGAGCATTAACTGTAGAAAATATAGCTAAATTATTAAAATTATTTTAATATTAATCCCAATTATTTGTGAATAGATTGTGTATTAAAATTTATGAAATTATAAAAATTTCTGAAAATAAATTGATAATTTTTGCGTTTTTTAGTTTAGGTAAAGATATCGTTAGATATCTCTATGGTCTAAAGAAATAACATAAAAGCTAAATATGCCTTAAATTGTAATTTAAACAAGAAATTCTGTGTTGCTGGATTGGACCACATCTTTGTCTCAGTATTGCCTACTGATCTCTATAATCTAAACAAATAAATAATCCAAAAATCATACACTATATTATATATGATGTATTACTTTCTAGCATATATATTATATAATATGTTCTCTATTACTTTATAGCATTACTGACGACTTCTTAGTGCCAAGCAGAAAAAAAAGTGAATGAGAAAAGTGCAGATAAACTGAAGCCCGGGCCTAGGCCTAATGCCAAAACATATTTATAGGCTTCGTCGCATTGCTCCACCGTTGCTCCATTGCTTTACCTCTATGCTGCTATCACCCATCTCTCTCTCTCTCTCTCTCTCTCTCTGTCTACTCTCTTTCTTTTTTCACTCATCTCTTTGGCTGCAGCGCACACACATTTGCAATATTAATAATCTGCTGCTGCTGCTGCTGCCATTGAAAGCCATACAAGGCGCGACGGCGACGACGACGACGACGCTGCCGCTGTACGTGTCAACATTCGACGCAGGCAGCACTGCCAACGCTGGCGTCGACAGCGACTGCATGCGCGACGACGCATATAAATTTCGTGTTCTTTTTCTCTCTATTTTTTTTTTGAGTGGTCTAGGAACTTTTGCGCCATTGCGAGTGGCATGCAACAACGACATCGACAACAACAACAACAGCAAACTTATCTGGCAGGCAATGCACGCAGAAAAAAAAGCGAGGGGAGTTTGAGAGGCAGCGCACAAAACCTGACGATACACGGCACAGTGGTGTCATCGTTGCTGGGGACATAAATAAAGACAGCGTGGGAATATGGAAAACCATAATTGATAACAACTTTCGTACAGAAAAAAAAACAATGAAAAGTTGGAAAATGATACTTTCGAAAAAAAGAGAAGATAAAAATATATGTGTAAAAATACATGTGTTTGGAAAGCAACTACAAGTTAGAAGCACAAATTATTGGTATATAGATATAAGACAGTTTGAGTTTTCTGATATGAATCCATTAAAGATACCTTAAATCATTGAAATTTTTCTAGAATATCTTAGTTCATCATTTAACTAAAACTTCTAATATTTCGCAGTTATATACCACAGACACAACGAGCTCATTTCTATACAAATATAATAATTATATAATTATTATGCTGTTAAATTTGACAGCTATACTTATTGGTAAAGACTATGCAATATATATTTACATAAATAAATAGCTTTTGCATATTTGTAGAACCAATAAAATAGAGTGTCTCGTAAATTATCAATTTCCCCATACAACAACACTTTGCTGTAATTAAGACCCTAAAAAATATTTGCAATATTTCAAATGTGACAATAAACCACAAACCAAAAAAATGTCTGAAATTAAAAGTGCAATGCAAACTACACTAAAAATGATTACCTGCACCACTGTGCGGTAACCACAAAAATGCCTATGTTTCGTCTGGCTAGCCTTCCAGTCAGCCTAGGAAAGAGAAAGAAAGAACGCGTGCGAGAGAGATAGAGAGAATTGGGTATATAGCGCCTTTCCATTGGCCTGGCCTTTGTCTATTGTGCTGACTTCTCCTTGTGGCATTGCGTTGAGTGCACAACAAATATTGTCGCCTGCTAGGTCGGGAAATCAACGCACTAAGCGGAAAGAACTAACCTCAGGCTCGACTACTACTTTCCCCCTGCCACTTTTCACTATCCCCACTCTCTCTCTCTCTCTCTGTCTCTCTGTCGAGTGTGGTTACTCACTCTGTCGGCACCACAGTTGCCGGCGGCGGCCAGCGGCATAAAGTAAATAGTAAACAAAAATAGTTTGCAAGCCAAAGTAAAAATGCAAAAAGAAGTCAAAGACAGCAAAAGCAATGCAAAACAAGTAAAAGAACTAAAGAGTTCTAGTTGCGTTGAATTGGCTCGACTAAGAGATACGCTGTGAAATTTTAATTTAATTACAATCTGTCCATATTAGAAGTGAAGACCTATCGATGACATTATCAACATCATCGATGCTTTGGCACTATGGAGACACCATCGATAGCAGCTTGTCACATTTTTAAGGCTGGACAAATGATAGATGGACGAATTTTACAAATTTTTGGATTATAAAAAGATAATATAAGAATTGCTTAAAGTAAATAATTGACATTTAGTCAAATTTTTGTAACCCAGTTGAAAACTATTGAAACAGTATATCGATGTTTTTCGAAAAACTTTCATCTACTATCGTTAGTTCTACGCCTCTCATCAATACTATATAAGATTTACAACAAACTTGAACTGCTTCTAATAATTTATTGATTCTTTTATACCAACCGGTTTAAGCATTTTCTGTCATATAACTTTAAGTACTATAGATACTTTGGTTTGCATATAGTTAAAATTCTAGTTAATAAATTTAATTGATTTAATTTTACGCAAAATATATACAAAGTATTTCGTATACAGATAAATTGAACTAAAATAAAATAATAAATTGAGTATTATTTCTATATTTATTGTTTTTAATATATTTGCCTCTTTTAGCCTGCATAACCCTTTTGTTCTTTTCCAAAACGCACAGGGTATTCAAAGCGAAAAAAACACAAAAAAATAAAACCAAAACGTAAGTAAATAATAAAAATAGCGTAAAATGAAAATAAAATGCGAAACAGCTTTTGTTGTTGCTGGCCAGGCCTGTTGAAATGAAATTAAAGCTACTAAAAATGCAGCACAATGTACGACGACGACGAGTCAAAGCGACTCGTAAGTAAGTAAATAACTTAAATACATTTATTGTAAATACACACATTTAAATGTACATACATAAGTACACAAGTTGGTGTGTGTATATATATAGTCGAAGCCCTATATATAGCGTTTTACAAACTGATTAAGTGCATGGCATGCATTGCGATAGGCCCTGTACAAAGTATTGTAGCTAAACAACTTTTGACGTCGCGACATTCGAATAGGCCCATAAATTGATAAGCAATCTGTTGGCAAGATTAACACATGTTAGACAAGGGGCAGCACCACTGCTGATAAAGGGGAAACACTGTAAATAATAACAAACAATGGGTTAAGCACACGAATAAATATTTAATAGTCTTATCGAGTTGTGCGATAAAAATGTAGTAACATATTAATTTGATGTACGATTCCAACTCATATGTCTAATGAGACATTATTGTTGATTGCGGGTTACCCAAAAACAGCAAACGAATAATTGAGTGATTCATTCATGATTAGAAGCAAATACTCAATTATTATAAGCATGTGCTGTCAAGTCGATAATGACAATTATTTGAGTTGGAAATATATAAATTATTTGATTTATCTTTGCTGAGATTTTAGAATTATTTTGGGTATTATTTGCCTTATCACACTGGTTCAATATTTACTTACGATAAGCTCCATTGGGATATACGATCTTTGCAGAAAATAAAACAACAAACAATTCTTATCTAAACATAACAATAAACAAAAATAAAAATAACTGAATGAGTTTCAATTCACACACACACACACACAAGGGAGAGAGCACGTGCTTTCCCAATGAAATGGAAACAAATTGGCAAAAGGGAATGAAAAGTGAGAGAAACGCTGCTGTGCTGCTGTGCTGCTGTTGAAAGAAATATCCAATCAGAAAATATAAAACATAAATCACTGAGAAAGGTCAATTGATTGACCTTGAAGTAACAGTTACAAATACGAATACAGCAGCGCTACTGTTACTGTTTTACTGTTACACACGACTGACTGACCCAACAGCGCAAAAGATTTGCCCCGACACGCCTCCCTCACCGCTTGTTACCGCCCACCTTTCGTTTTCAGCATTTAGCATAAACAAATGCAAAGCACAAAAAAGAAACCGATTAACAATTTTGTATGCGTTAAAAATAAAACAAAAACCAAATGCAACTCAAAGCGGAATCCAAAAGAAAAACAGAGGCGAACAAAAAAAACATTAAATAAAAAAAATACACACACACATATCAGCACAGACAGAGATGCATAGCGAGTGAGTAAAAGAGAGAGAACAAGCGGGCAATGAACGCTTGATATACGCAAAATGAAAAGGCAAAAAAAAGCGAGTAACCAACGGAACGAAAAGCACACACAATCTGCCAACGCAGCTGTCGACTTCGACGTCGCTGCACATTCGCTGAGGCAAAACAACAAAAAAAAAAAACGAAAAGAATTAAAGGAAAAGCAAGAAAAAAAGAAAAGTGAAGCATTTGATTGAGTTTGCGATAGAAATGAACGCACAATGAACTTTTAAACGTTGCCGATAGATACTTTGTATTTGAGATGTGCATAATTTGCACAGCTACCACCGTGGCGTATGAGTAATATTGAGCGTATATTATGTATACGATGTGTAGGAAGCACTCCGTTACGTTTTGCTGTTTGCTAGCATGCCTGTATTTTGTTACATGACTAAACTAAAGACCTTGGCTTGACTTGGCCCATTTGTAGTATTCAATTACAAGTGCAGCATCAATAGCAAAATGCAAAAACCTACACCTAAACGAAGCCCTTAACTTATGCACATTGTACTCTACCTTCAGGCGAGTGTATGTGTGTGTGTGTAAAAGTCAAACTATCAATTACAATTATGTGCAACGAAACGTTCGTGCAATTGTATAGATACATAGTTACTACTCTCGCATATAACTTGTAGATACTCGTCGTTCTATACGTTACGTTACTCACCACTCGTTTGCTTGACTATACAAAACAATTAGCTGAAGCTGCTAAACAAATGTGCAGTGGTAGAGTGCAACAGAGGCAAAGGCAACACAATCACCAAAGTCTCGAAACGCAAAACTAAATCTCAGCTAAAGTGAGTGGAGAGCAAGCGAGAGAGAATGCTACAGTATAGAGTGAGCTGGCAAATGCCAATTTTGAAAAACGAGATGTACACACACACACACACAAAGGGTTACAGCTGCACATATATATATAGTACTATAGATATAAATCTAGCTATACACATGGACAAATAGGTGAGTCTACACAAAGTGTATATAAAGCGAACCTGTATCGTCCCACAACATGTCTCTGCTCCCCTTCTCTCCAGCTCTGTGTCTCTCGTTTGACCCAAACAACACAGCCTCAGAGAGACCCAATTCAAGCTGCATGCAGCCGACACACACAAAAGACTACAAAAACAACAATTTTATAAATGCACTATCAAAGTTAACAAGATTGTAATCAGTTTAACAATGAGAATGCAGCGAATTTATTGAACAATAAACGAGCAATTGCCATACGAATACCACACAAATATGTTTAAAGTTTAAACAAAATAATGTTATTTAATTGTTTGCGAGTTAAACAAATCAATTCGTTTGTTTTCCATATAACTATAATAATATTATGCCTAGGGTTAGTAACCTCAGAGCAGCATGGCATAAAAATGAACTCATTCAAAACCAAAAATTCAAAGATAAAGCAACCAAGCGAGAGAACTACTCGAGAGAGAGAGAGAGAGAGAGTGAGTGAGTGTGTGCTTTGGAGAGGTAACTGCAATTTTGCTTCAATGCATCTAGAAGATATTGTATCTGTATGGCAGTGATTGTGTGCGTGTATGTGTATTTGAAAATAGACAAGCAAAACTTGTACTGGATGCTGCTGTAGCCGTAGCTGATTGACAGTGGAAGCAACTTGACAGGCAGCCGATGCAGCTGGAACTCGAGATGGAGACGGAAAGACGTACAAACATACATATGTACATATATGCAAACGCCATGTTGCAAAGTATTCTACCCCGCCTTCACTTCTCTGCGATAAGATAAGAACCATCTACAGATACATGAATGTATGTACGTCCGTCTGTCCGTACGTCACTGCAGCATCCGTAGTGCAAAAAAACATTGACAACTTTTCTATTAACGCAAATAGTGAAAATAGCGAGTATCGCTCAGTGTCTCTCTCTCTTTCAACGCTATTGTATCTATACAATGAAATATGGATGACAGCAGAAAGAGAGAGAGAGAGCGAGAAAGACAGAAAGAGGGAGACAGCACTGAAGAGGCTGTACAAAATGCAATGAGGCGACAGAGAACGCTGCAATTGATTGCAGCAAAAGTTAAGTAGATTATGATGGAAAACTTTTAGACAGACACAGAATACGAACAAACTGAAAGACAGACAAACAGACAGAGAGCAGGACAGACGTTCAGACGGACGAATGGACCAAAGACTGAATTGAATGAATGACTGACATGATACAAGAGTTTTGGCTGCAGCTGCTGCTGTTTCTGAAGCTTCTGCAGAAAACCGCAGGAAAAGTTTCTTATCCCAAGCATGTGGTGCACTGAGAGTTGCAGTAACTACTTATATATATGGGTAGGAAAAACTAGTTTTTCCGTTTGTTGCAGCAACAGCATACAAGCAACAGCAAAAAGAAAGCCAAGCAGAAAGGCACTAGATGAATTTTTTTTTTCTTGCTGTCAGCGTTTTATGATATTTATTTGCGAGAAATAAAATTTATATGCTTTTAAATGGCCAAAGACCACATACCCAAGGCAGTGATTGAAGACCAAAAACAGTGCGAAATGCAAAAAAAGAAAGAAATAAAGAGAAGAGGAAAGAAGCAAAGAGTAGAGAAGCGAAGCGAAGAGCCGTGTAAAATAATAAACTATTGGCGAATTGAAAATAATCAACTTCCTTTGCAGACTGCACAATTTTTAAGTGGCTCAAACGCGCTAAACGGAAATTGTTAGTTGTAGTAACATAACAACACAGTGACTACTATAGTTATAATTCACTTATTTATTTGGGTCGATTGTCGGTCAAAATTGACTAGTTTTAACCAAGTTACTGACTACTCTGCTGCTGTTGCTGCTGGCCTATAGTTCACTGAACCGGAAAGCAGTATCGAACAAAGCGGGAGTATTCTTTTTTTCAAGGAAGTAATAGACTGCTATTTTGGCATTAGTTGACCAATTTGGTTGTGTTTGGAAACGTAAGAAACTCTATAAATTAAATGCGAAATTTTAGTTTGACATTTTGCATTTTAAAATGGGAGTTTTCAGTAGAGATATGGAAGAATACAATATAGGCTCCCGATATAGGATATATTTATGTAAAGTAACTGAAGATGTTTATCAATATGGAAAATGTAGAAAAATAACTAAATCTACAGGCAAACAATACATTTTTATTAAAGTGAACTACAATTAGCAAGAATTTAACTAAAAACTCATTGTTTTCTTGTAGATTTTGTTATTTTTTTTTATTTTTTCATATTGATAAACATTTTTTAGTTACATCACACAAATTTATTAATTGTTGGAAGCCTAATTTGTATTTAGACCTTAAATATCTCTACTTTAAACTATATAAAACTCTAGAATTCAGCTCGTAGTTTTAAGCATAAATACAAATTGATCAAATCCAAAATATATATAAGCAGTTAAAACACGGTTTTCCGATAGGTAATATATTTGTTTCAATTCAAATATATAGAAAGAAACAAAATCTTATTAGAATTGTTGTTAAAAATTCTAGAATTTAAATCATAGTTTTAGGCACAAATACAAATTGTTCAAGTTTCAGGAATATATAATCAACTAAAGTATTTAATACCTAGTTTTCCGATAAGCAACATATTTGTTTCAATATATTTGATCAAGTATGACGCATTTCCTTTACAAAATTCAAGTTTACCAAACTTTTTAGTTGCTTTAGTTGCTTTATCTCTGTAAATATGACTTAAAAAATTTAAATTTTACAAATCTGCAATTCGTTACTCGCTACGCTTATATCCGCTGGGATTTCTTAAGCACAACTGATGGATTGCCCAACATTATAAGCTACAATGAGGTCGATCTCTTGCTCCATCTCTCTCTCTCTATCTTTTTATCCCTCTCTTTGTTTGCCACACAGCATGAAATTCCACTAGAGTCTATTTGATCATCGTATCATCATTATGTAAAAGAAACGTTTAGATAAACTCATTAAACGATTTGTTGATAACTTAATGCAAATCGAGTAGATTGATGAATGTTCAACCGTAGAAAAAAAACATGTGTTTGGCAGCCAGCGTCTAGTTAATTTAAATATTGCTACCTGGAAATCGATTCAGTCAAGCCAGAGCAAAACATTAAGTTAGTTTTACGGCCGGCAAAAACACATTAATAACACAACAAAATGTGTTTAAACTTACACAAAAAAAATTGCTGTTAAATTGTTTGGTTATGAACAAAGTCAATGCATAAATAGAACACACGTACCTGAAACGAGAAAAAAGAGAAAAAATTCATTAGTATATGGAATACAATATATGAGTATATACTCGTATAGAAATCAAGTTTTCAAAATCCACGCCTTAAAATTTATTAAAGCGGAAAAAGAATTGAACTGAAAATATTTGGCACATTTGCATATTATAACATGTATCGTTGAATAAATTCAAATATTCAATCATATCACAAAATGCACTCAACGATTAACAAAACCAAATCAACAACAGATGTTTTATCAAATCTCACAAGTTTCAAGTTTATTGATATTTTAATAAATAGTATATATAAAGTTTATAAAATGATGAACAAAACTATGTACTTGTAAATCTCTTCTACTATAAACAAAATGAAAATGAATTTTTCCAGCTGTTGCTATATTTACTGCAAAAGGGGGAAAATTCTTAGACTTTGTTGTGTATAGAACACGTTGCAGGAAGTGGAAAATTACGGAAACTACAAAATTTCTATGCAGATGATATTGATGAATCGATAAAAACTTAAACGTTAAACGATTCTGTTTAGCTGTAAAGTTTTGCGAGACACTTTTGACGTCAAACAGATCAAAAATTTTGATGCCGAAGCGGAACTGGTAGCCCCAAAAGAACTAAACCGGCACAGCAGGTAGCAGCTAGCTCTTCGAGTCTCAAACCGGACGTATTTTTAAAGGCGTATTTTAGCAATATGCCATTTCCATATAGGTCAATAAGCTAGTATAATTGAGAAACTGAACGACGAGAAATCAAATCATAAAGTATAATTTAAAAATCGCATGTCTGACCATCAACAAAAGAAATTCTTTTGACAAATTGTTGCTCCCGCTTTTTAGCTGCAAACAAAAAGTTAATGAACTTGCCATCTGTCCAGCTGCCCAGAGCAATAGACAGCTAAAGTCAGAGAGAGAGAGAGAAAGAAACGAAGAGAACAACAAAAAAGAATGAGAGCTAATGATAATAACATAACACATACAATGCTCGACAGTCTACACTCTACTACAGACAACAACAAACTTAACTGACTATGAATGAAAATGGCAACACAGCTGCCAAAATGCTTTTGATCACAACAACTACATAAACACTACACTACTTAATAAAGCAACAACAGCAATAACACACTGAAAATATCATTAAAGCCATATAAGCAAAGAGTGTTAGATACAAAAGAGAGCAACAGCGTGAGAGACGAAATGGAAACAAATGCTGGAACAAACTCATTGAGCGTAATACCATCATATAAAGAGATTAAAAAGCCAGATAGAAGGCAGAGAGAGAGAGAGAGAGAGATATAAATAGAGACAGAGAGAGGGCAGTTAATGCGTCACAGTATCTTGCATTTTGTATAATTAATTGCACAACAAATTGTTAAGTAAACAAAGATACAGATTGACTCACTCTCCCGGTCTCTCTCTCTCTCTGTCTCCCTGCCACCTGCAATTGCCTACAGCTTGTAATTTGGCGCCAAATACTTAATACTACTACTGTTTCTTTATTAATATTTTTGTTGCTAAGCTACACTACGCTATATTTGCGATTACCTAGAATTATTGTTTGGAATTTTAATTGTTGCATTTATAACGGTATATTTATAGTGGACAAACGTAGAATCAATGAACAAATGAGTGTTAAGTAGCAACTATATAATTATAGAAATATTTCTGCAATTATACTTATAAAAAGTATGAGCTTTATAATATAATAGAATCTTGTTATTGGTATTACGAATGTCTTCATGTATAGAGCGAGATACAGATTAAAATTTAATTATGAATTAATGCTTAAATTTATAGAATTTACTGCATAGAAGAAGGTATATTAAAGAAAATTAATTATAAATACAGATATACAAATATCTTAATGTATGTAGATTTATGAAATAATATTTACTTTATAGAATTTATTGAATACATGATGTATTATTGATTTAAATAATGGACATTTTAATTAAAAACATTTTTAAAAAAATTTAAAGTTTTACGATAAATAAATAAATTTTCTTCAAACTAAAGAAATATACAATATATTAAAAAGCCTAAAATCCAAAAAAAAAATGTATTTACTTGAATATCTCAACTTTCGAACCAAGGCAAACTTCGGTTTAAAACTTAAAACTTCTATTTTTTATTACTTTCAAGAAGTTGTTAGTAAAAAGCTAAAATAGATGTGTTGGAAAAAACCGTAAATTAGTGTTTTAACAGAGACAGAATAAATAAATTGTTTAATACCAGCTTTTATGAAGAACTTCTTAAACAAATTTCCTGAGATTTGGCATTGCAATTTACAAATTTCATCACAAAGAGTAGCTTTTAAATTACAATCCTATATTTTAAACCATAGTTTAGTATCAGTTGATTAATTGAAGATCATCAAGCAAATATAAAACGCCCCATTAATAAATTTTTGAGTATAAGCTAAAAATACTCTATACTCTATGAATTTGTATTATATATTTCAGACTTTTGAATTCGATCAAGTTGTTGTGTATACAATTAACTTGTAGTTAAAATGCAAACGAGATCGGCGTGTGTGATTGCCTGTGTCTCTGTTAATTTGCATAAATATAAACAAAAACAGAAAACAAACAAATAAATGGTCATAAATATGAACAGGTTGCGACGACCGGCACAATATTTGCTGACGAAAATGAACATAAAAAATATATATATATATACCAAATATAAAGAACATTTAAAGAAGCAACACAAATGTGACACATTGACATTTCGACCACAGTAATAATAATAAAAATAATTTAGAAACAAAAAACCGTAAAAGTTTAGAGGTTAAAGCAAATGCAATGTACAAAAGGAAAGGCATTTTGGAAACAAGACAAATTGAGTTTTCCTTGAAAGAAAAATCTGTCGAGTTTCTTATGTACAAAAAAGGTAATGGCGTATCGTAAAAGGAAAAACTGTTTAAAAATTACTTTTTTTTGGGGTGAAGGGGGAGGTTGTAGGAGAGAGAAGAATGAGGCTCGTTTTGGTGTTGGCCAAGTTAACTAGCTGCTGCTGCTGCAGCTGCATTGTAATTACAATCTGTAACTGAAGATTCCTAGAAATAGTCATGAAATGCAACTGGTTAAAAAGGGGGCAAGAGAGAGAGATGCCACCGTTTGCCACAACTGATGGATGGATTGCTGTGGCAGTGGCAATCGTTACTTGCAACACAATGTGCTTGGGCTAATAAGGTAAATATAGATCGATGAATTAATGGAAATTTGCAGCAATTTTTGCAGACGCATTCATCAAATTGCAGTAGCAGTGTTGTTTCGCGTGTTTTCGATAAACGATCAATGATTAGTATTTGCCACAAATGCTGAGCTAGCTATAGTGCTATCATTATCATCATCATCACCAACATCATTTAGCAGCTGCAGTTAATTGTTATAAATTTCTCGCTTATCTTTGTTGTTGAATATAGGAAGGAAGTTAAGAGCAGGTCATTAAACTAGCATAAACTAGCACATAAAATAAAGCCTCGATTAGCTAATCTTTTGAAACTGTTGAAACTGTCATTTATGACTTTGTTGGCTAATAGGTATTCATGACACTCCTGTCGCCTTTTATGTTTATGTTAAACAACTGTCATGACTTTTTAAATACACTGTGTTAAAGAATGTATCATTTGTTATTAATTTCTCAATTTGCTTAACATTATGATGTTAAGAATATCAAAGAAATCCCAAGCTGTAGTTTAGCAGCGTTGTTGAGCTGTTGTTTAAAGCGTAGTTGAGCTGTTATTGCTCTGTTAATAAGGTAATTTGCCCTTATTAACAGATAATTTTACTTATGTATCTTTTCTACAAAGTACTAGTAGTATACTGCGTTTGTGTAACAGGCCTTATAAAGTATATAGATTCTTCTTTGATTATAGATTTGCTTTGCCAGCTGTTGCTATATAAAGTCTTTTACTCAGCTGATTTTTCTTTCACAATTGTAAGCTTTTTGGCGCTGCAGTAGTAACTTCCTGTTGTGCTCCTTATGCTACGCAGACAGTTATGACTGACAAATCTGACAGGCGCTGCTGCTGCTGCTTCCTCTCTTTTCCACACACAGAAACACAGCACAACACTTGCTTGTACTATACCCTCTGAGGGGTATATTGGGTCTGCTGTATTGTATACTGTATACTGTTAAGCTTATGGCACGCATCATATGCTCGCGACAAAGAGGCTTGAGTGGGAGTGGAGAAGGGAAAGGGAAAGGGAAGTGGAGGGTAGGTTAGGTAGCTGGTAATGGTAACTCAAGCCCTGATAAAGCTTGTACGTACGGGACAGTTATTATCAAAGCCCTTCAAGGTCTCTTCTTCTTTTACTCGTCTCTTCTCATGCCCATTGCCAACATCTGCTTTTGAGATTTTTATATATATTTACGACACACACACGCATAGCGTGTGCTACCAGATAAGAGAGCTAAAACGAGAGACAAGTAGAGAGTGAGAGTGAGAGGGGAGTGAGTGGGAGGTGAGAGGGGTAGGGTAGAGCCTCATATATTTTATGTAAATTACGAGCAAAGAGAAGCAGAAAAACCACTCTGCAAGTTCAAGTCCTGCTGCCAAAAATGCCATCGTGCAAATGCCATAAATAAATGGTTTCGTTTACGACTCTGGACATTAACCTGTTAAATTTCTAATGTGTGTGTGTCCTCCAGTGCGCTTCTCCCCTACCTACCACCACCACCTCCACTCCCCCTAAGCTCCACAACTTTTGACAGCATAGAATAGCACTGGGCTAGAACCAGTCAAGAGTCAGAGAGAGAGTGAAACGAAGAGTTGCCCGCAGTTTTGCCAGCAAACACAACGTGACCCCTTCGGATTCCACCCCTACCCCACCTCTCCGCTCTTCCCACACCCCAAACTCACTACCCTAACCCCGTTGAGGTTGTTGCTTTTCCGGCCGCAAATAGCCAACAAGCAGCAAACGTTTTGCATATTTAAGCAGCCAGTAGCGACCGACCTGACAGCCAGGATAATCGGCCATACTAATGTGAGCAGTATTCAGTACCCAATACCCAGTACCAAGTACCCAAGTAGCCAGTAAACAGTATCTGCAAGCAGAGCCAGCAAAGGTCTAAAATACTTCTACTTCGTCTTCGACTTTTGCTTTGAATGCGATTGCCAACTACACTGCAAGAAATCATGGCATTGCAGCTAAACACATGTGTATATAAGAAATTTAGTTACACTTTTAGTTTTCTCTCAGTGTACAAATAACAACTCAACGTTAACTACAACGTCAGACAGTTGGCGATAAAAATCACAAAACTTTCTGGGAGAAATTTACAGTGTAATTGCTGCAAATAGTGTTAGCAGTGATAGTAAGGGTATTATATATAATTGGGATATTACTAACACGTTAGTTTAAGCCAAAGAATAGACAAAACTTTGAAAAAGATTTTAAACATCCGGAACATTAAACTATTATTAAGCACAAACTTCTGATATTATTTTAAAAATATTTTGACGAGTATATCTAATTAATTTATTCGAAATTTTAATAATATTCAGTATATTCAGCTGGAAAATAAATTCTCAAGAACGCAGTATGTAAGGAGAAAAATCTCAGCAAAAAACCCTTTAGATTGACTTTAAAAAGTCTTAGAAATAACTGAAGTTCACCAAGTAGTTTTTAAATATTTATTTATATTTTAATATGTTGCTTGTACCTTAAAAAATTTTCATACAATTACAATTATTAACAGTACGGGATTCTATCAGGATATGATCTTGGTTCCCATACGAGTTTTTAAAAAAACTGTAGCAAGTCGCAGCAGCTCAAGACACTGAGCTAATAGACTACCTCAAGAATTATTGACTAAAAAATATATATATATAATAATTTTAATGACATTCGAAGCATCTCTCCTCATTATTCTATATTTATTATTTATATATTATGCCCCATATATATTTACTGAGGCGTTCAAGCTGATGTAGTCTGATTTATTTAAATTCCTTAAATTTCATAAAATTTCCTTAAATTTTAATTTTATAATTTTTTTAACTTCTCAAAACTATAAAATTAAAATATGTATCTCAAATTTGCAACTTGTCTGCTCGCTTTTCTGCGAAGTGTAGTAAGTAGCAACAAAAAAAAAAATAGGGGGGTTCCCGTGTGTGCTTGAGTGGGCAGTTTGGCCACAAAATCAATAATGATTACATTTGCGTTGCATATTTCACCAGCCCGAAGGCAGATTTGCTTCTGTTAGCCGTCTAAATGACATTTGTGAGCCTACGACGACTCAACCGGATGGCAGCGCCAATTGTTTGCGGGTCAGGTGGTTTGATGGTGGTGGCGGTGGTGTTGGTGCTCTACTTGGTGGTGCTGGTGCATGTGGTGTTCGTCTCTGGTCGAAGAGTGTGAAAAATGCAGCAAAACAGAAGGAGAAAAAAAACAACACAAAAGACGGAAGGCGGTTAAGTGCTCAGAGCTAGCAACAATAATGCCTACGCCCACCTCCAAATAAACGAAGGAAGAGCATAAAGAAGAGGTGGAGAATAGGAGGCTTTTTGGCTGGGGGGGTGGTGGTGGTGGTGATGGCATACCCACTCTAGTTCTGAGCTCTGCTTTTGCTCCATGGCAAATACAAAAAAAAAAAAACGGGTTGAGTGCTTTGCGCTGTGGGGCTTCGAAGCAAAAGAAATGCAAAAGCAAGAGGAAACTGCAATAAGTGGCGCGCAGGGTCAACAATCAAAGAGGGTGAAAGGAGGTAAAAGGGGCAACGAAAGGGGGACAGACAAAGAGAAACGCCACTCAATGCAGCGACGACGACGACGACGACGGCGACGTTGGCGACGCAGTCAACGGCCTACAGACGACGGCAATGAGTAGAAAATGAAGCAAAAGAAGTACGATAAAGTAGAAGCAAAATAAGAAGGCGGTGAGGGTGGGTGGGGGGTAGGTTGTAGAGTACGAGACTAAGACGCGAGACTAAGCTCAAACCCAACCAGTTAGAAATTGCTGCAGAAAAATGCAACAAAGTACAGCTAACAATCTGATAACATACACTCCTCTCGCTCTGGCTCCCACTCTCTCTCTGTCACTCTCTCACATGTTTTATGCTCGTTTGGCAGGTTGAAATTTAACGCAGCAGAACGAACGAAGCGACAGACCAAAGTAAATGAAAAAATAGCAAAGAAAATGCACACAACAACTGCAACAACAACAGCGAGAACAACAACAACATTAACACTGCAAATGAAAGGCCAGACAAAATGAAAGAAAGCAAAGCAAGCAATGTGCAATGTGTGTATCAAAAAAGAAAAAAAAGCACAAAATAGGCACAGTGCGAACGAAAAATGTGCAGAGAGAAGGGAAGAGAAGAGCACAGCAGAAGCAGAAGCAGCGCAGCGCAGCAAAGCGCAAAGTAGAAAATGCAACATAAAGCAAAAGCCAAAGCCAAAGCAATTGCAACTGCTGAATGCAGTGCTAAGAAGAAGAACAGCAACAACAACAACTAGAGCTAGAGAGTTCGGGTAGACGGGCAACTGGGCGAGACAAGTGCCCTCAAATCATGCACACACAACAGAAATAGACAAAATGATCGTTCTAAGCAGCATAACAAGATAAATCTTGTATGTAATAAGATGATGAAGAATTTTCAACATTTTTCTATTTAATATACTAAAAACAGTCGTGTGGATATGGAATATAAAAAAATACATTATTATCGTTAAATTACCATTAACATTATCAACAAAATTTAATAAATTAAGTAAAAATAGTTAAAATTTATATTGTAAATTTTGAATTAAAATCAATTCTAAACCATATTCTTGATTTAATATTATAGTTTCTTAAGTTCAAATTAGACCTAAAGATAAATAAATAAACAATACAGTACATATTTAGAAAATTCTTATACGCTGTCCCACTTTTTAAACAAACATTGTGGTTTTTTTCATTCATACAAAGATTTAACAAATGTCACTACAGAGTTACTTAATTGAATTGAAAATGCCAAAGGGCTGCAGTTTCATAGTATGAACATTTGTAGAGCGCATATGGAGAGAGGGACCATTGGAATAAAATAGAATACGACAGGTTTTCGAAATGAATCGGAAATAAATGGAAACCTGTTTGGCATTTCGAAATATAGATGAAGCTAAAATATAATGCACATATAGATCACTATGCAAACAATATGCATAAAAACAAAACAATATGCGGTTTTTTTTTTAAACAATAAATCTATTGACTCTAGTTATGAGTTGCTCTCCTTCATCAAAAACTTAAAAATTAACAATGAAAAGTTAACCCCCTGGCAACAAACCTTTTTTGAAGTGCCAAATAAATTCCGTTAAAAACTTTAAGACTAAAATAAACAGAAGAACTAAATAGAATAGCATAACTAATGCCATTAAATATTGTTTTTTGATCGAAATTAAAAGTTAAACAAGCTACACTGGTCAAACTGCTAAACCTATTAGTTTTGGAGACTGATTTGAATGAAATTTTATGCACAGTGGATAGAACCTTTCTCAACTTTTGCTATCACTTTTAAAAATAATAAATTCCATGTTATATAACGGCTTTTATATATACTTTTGAGTAGAAATATTTAAATATAACTGGATTTGAATAAATTTTTGTCTGGGCTGCAGCAGAACTCGTTCCGGTTTCTTCCCATTTCTATTTCTGGAGATTTGTATTGCTTATATAAGACTTGTAGAGAGTTCTTTTCAAACAAAGCAAATGAGAATTTCACAGATTTCTGGTTTTCAAAAGTCAATGTCAATATTTCGTTTGTTTGTTTGCATGTGTCGACACTTGCTGTTTAACCAACCCAAAATGGTGATGAGCATGCCAAGTGTAAATGATTTTAGTGACTAGGTAACAGCAACAACAACAACATACTAAATATCTAAACAACAACAAAGCAATGCGCGCCAGAGAGCTTGAGCTTTGTGCAAAGCCCCGCACCAAGCCAAGAGTAAGAGCAAGAGCGAAAGGGAGTGGGATGTGCGATGGAAGGAAGATGGAAGAGAGAAACGAACGCAAATTCAAATTCAAATCTGTCTCTTTTCAAGTGCAACGAAGCGACGACAGCGCTGCCTTAAAAGTAATCACAATTGAATGTGATGGGTAAGCGGGACAGCAACAAAACACACACTCAAAAGTATCTGCAGTTGCCTGGCATTCTGATAAGAATTAAGCGGCAGACAACGCCTTGCCAAAACTTTGCCAAGCGGAAGTGATTAAGGCAAAAGGGCTGCCAAAAATTGATTCTTAAAAAATATACATATATATATTTATGCAATAAGAAAAAATAAAAACCAAAACAGTTTTAAAATATACTGTGCGCATTGCACAGCCCACGCCAATTAGAAAATGTACATAAATCCCAACTGGTAAACGCCAGTGTTGAACACTGTCAAACTGGCTACACACACACGAACAGCATGCAGAGAGCAGAGAGCGGCTTGCGCGAGAGAGAGAAGCAAAAGGCGCGTAAACGGCGACTGTTCCAAGAATGCAAGGCACAAAAGGAGGCAAATAACAACAAAAAGAAGAAAACAAAGAGCGCACAGAGGCAAAAGCAAAACGCGAGAAGCAAATAAGAAAATAATGCGACGCCGACGCCGCCATACAAAAATCAATTTGAAGCAACGTGTGGATACAAGGGGCAGAGGAAGGGAGGTAAGCTGAGAGAGGGGAATGTGAAATGCGAATACGAATGTGTGATGTGTCTGTGTGTGTGTGTGTGTGTGTGGTGTGGATGCTGTCTTTGAGTTTTTGCACTCAATAAAAAAAAGGGGAGCCAAAGGCGGCGAAACACGCATACCCTGCAATTTGCTAAGAGTGTGTATTATGAACAATTTGTTTAAGGGCAAACAAATTATTATGATTATAAATTATATTAAGTGATTTGAATGAATCGGCTCAACTTATTTAGAGCAAAGTTTTTATCAATTATTTAAAAATGAACAACTTATAAGCTTTTAAATATATCAACAAATTTTAAAAGCAGTTTATTTTAATATTTAGTAAGCTATTATTGACAAACCTTAATCTATCTAATTTATTTCAGATTTAAATAGATTTGAAATTACAGGAATATTGAATTTTATGATAAATAATAAAAAAATCAATGCCTAAACACCACAAAACAGCAGAAATCAGGGTTTACAAAATTTTCAAAAACAACAATTTATCGTTTTTGTGAACGTTACCAAATGCATAACAAATTTAATAGGACTGTTTTAAATAGTAGCGCATAAAAACTGTATACACCACACAGACACACACTCACACATACATAAACACACGCAACACGCGACGGCTTTGCTTGCCGGCTGCTCAAAACGAACAGAGAGAGAGAGAGATAGAGAGAGCACGAGAAAAAACGAACAAATGTGCATAAAGAGCGAAAGAACGCTTAATTATGCTTAATTTGTTGTTAATCAAACGGACAAACAATAAACTTAATAAACCGTTGTAAAGTTTTGCACTAGACGCACACACAAACCCACACACACACACACATGGACGGACGATGAGAGCGAAGCAGAGAGAGAGAAAGAGAGAATGTGAACTAAAAAAACTCACGCGGTAGACAACAAAGCTCGTTACAAAAAAAAAATAAAATACTGTTGGTTGGTTGGTTGGGCACTAAAAAATAGGGAAAAATAAATTGCGCTCACGTTTTTCGTCTCAATTGTAGTTGTAATTGTGTTGTTTATTTTTTCAAATTTTGTTGAATATTGTGTTTTGTTTTTGCTATATTTCTCTTTTTCGCTTTTTCTTTTTGCCGCTTCTTTCGATTGCAGTGTACAAAACTGCTCTTCCTCTTCTTACACGTTGTTTCAGACTTTATTGCAATTTGCAATTTTAAACACGCGACGCGCTTTTTATTTTTTGTGTATTTTGTTGTCGCTTGTTTTATGTACAATATATTTTGTCACTTTGTAATGCACGGCGCGAGACAACAATTGTTAACACAGCAACAAATTTAATTATTTTTCTTATTTCCTTATATTTTTTCTGTATTTGCTCTCTGTGTGTTTGTTTCACTGACCAACAAAACGAAACGTTGCGACGCGATGCGAGCTGAACGAACCGTACACCACCATTAAAATTTTATAAATGACTCAGTTTTGCGCTCAGTTTTTCTTATAAGAACAAACATGCTAAAACAGCAGCAGCAGCAGCTCTCGCACTCGCTCTCACTCTCTCGCGTGTGCTCTCTTTGGTGTTGTGCGAGAGCGCCACCCGCAGTGCTGTTAATTAACAGGCAACGCGCACTGTTAACTCACTGCTCAATTGAGTCAAGTTGTGGGGTTGCTCAGTGTATTGGATATATTGCATACTTTAGGGGCTGCACTTGAAATGTTACCTAACAGCAAGCTGTTAACTTAACAGTTGACAGCTGAGAGCATTTGAGCACAGTACTTGTATTCCATTTTGTACTATAGCTGTCTCGCTTTCACTTATTGCTCACCATGCTTCGCGCTCGTTGAGTGCAGCGTGTGAATGAGCACGCATATTGAGTGAGCAATTCACAGTTCATGCGAGTGCTTGAGTGAGTGCCTCACAAAAAAAGTGCTGCCAAGTTGCATGCAGTTTGAAATGCGCAGATTTCAAAACGCACTAAATTTGCAGCCAGAAATCGATGTGTTTAACTCATTTTAGTCACTAGACATCAATTATTGAGCTTTAGCTTCAATTAAAACTGTTTACATATTCAAATACCTGTCAAATAATCTACAAACAAAGGCAGCATCCCCTCCCGCCGCCCCCTCATCAACTGTCCCAGACAATTTACTCATTTGCAGATGCAAATTACTGTAAAGGATTAAAACATATGTAATTTGCAATAATTTGCGCTCAACTACAAACCATAATTGCACACAAATTAAATTATGTAATTAATATTCATAGCAACAATAACAACAACAACAACAATTCGCTTTTGTTGCCAAACAAAACTATTTAGGTTCATTATACTAAATTATTTAATCGACAACAGCATTATTATTAATTATGTTTCAATAGATTTCGCTTTTATTTAATTTCAAATATTTATTTTTAAAGACTGGAAATTTTAATAATTTTTTTTTTAGCAAATTTAACTTGTTATTATTGTTATTAAGGGACTTTGTTTATTATAAAAATTTTGCATATTTTCAATCAACAACTATTGTTTTTATTGTTATTTTTTGACAAAGGATAAAAAAACCGGAAAAAGCTACAGTTGCAAAAAATAATAATTAAAAACAAATAGTGCTGGGAAAAGTATTTAATTCATATCATACTTCATTTAACACACAGTCAAATGGCTTATTTAGCAATAGTAATAATCGAAGTGCTTTAAATTACAGACACAAACTGGTAGAATAGGTTACAGTTGAGCGCACCGACTGCTAAATACCTTGTATTCCGTTTGACTTATTATAAAATATGAGAATTTATGTTCTCTATTTGAAAATTACAGAAGTTTTCTATAATAAAAGCCTGCTGCTTTGCCTGCTGCTTAGATGAGCTACATGCCGAATTTGATAGCTCTAGTCCTTATAGTACCAGAGATCTAGGTACTTAAGCAGATAGTTACTAAATACTGCCTAGCAATTCTGTACCCAAAACCTGCAGACTCCCGTACTTTTCTTGGGTATACAGTCTAAGATAAAGAGGTCAGCTGCCAAAGTTTATTGTTTTTTAATTGTCCCAAGCTAAACACATGCATTTTACCAGTGCCAATGAAATGTGAATTACGGTCTAATGAACACTGAAAGTACCAATAACTACATGTGCCATATAACATATATATAATACATATAATATGCATATAAATTGATTTGTATTTACTAAATTTGCATATGTGTAGGCAATCGGAATACCCTGCACTAGCACACAAAGGGTTGCATGTGCTACATGCCACTGACAAACAGGGTAGCTACACAGCTTTAATTTCTTTTCACTTGCGAAAAAACAAGACAAATCAATTAAGATGCAAGAAAAACTATAAAAATAAATACATATCCATGTGGTTGTTTAACAAGTAGAGAGAGGGAGGGATAGAGAAAGAGAGAGAGAGAGCAAATAAATCCCAAATGGAAAACAATTTTCATATGTTGTGCATAAATCAGATTTAAATTTTGCCAAAGTGCTAAATGCTTGGCACAGGTGTAACTCTAGCCCTGCCCACTCGCTGCCCTTGGCCTGCCCACCTGCTGAGCCCTGCAGCACTTACAGCACACAAACATAAACACAAAAGTCAATTAATTGAATAAAAAATAACATTTATTTATGGCCCACAACACAAAAAAAAAACAACTAGTAAAATATAAATAAAAATTGATAGAGAGTTGATAAATTGACAAAATATATATACATAAAGTGGGTTAAGTGGGCGTTAGTGTGGGCGTGGCGCACAATTTAAATGTCACACGCAAAAATATATATACACGAACACGGCCTGCTGAAAGGGCGAGTGAGTGGAAAAGGGAAAAGTTATTATGAAATGCAACGAGTTGAAGCGAGAGCAAAAACACTCAGCTGCATAAATGGGCAAAGGTTCAACTTTTGTTGCAGAATGCAGCGATAAGTGCAAAACTTAATTAAATTTGCATGCCATCAAAAAAAAAGAAAGAAGAAGAATCCACACCAAATGGGTACACAGCTGCCAAGCGCGGTACATTTATAAGCTCAGCTGGTACATTTTTTGTTAAAAACTAGTAGATACGCAGTATTTTATGATATGGCTGCTTTAAAGTTGTCCGATTCAAACCAAAGTTGGTCAAAATTTATAATACATACACGTACACATGGTGTGTGAGTTTGTTTCAGTTGTCTTAAATACTTTTCGAGTTATAGGAATTGGGAAATTGTTTTACACAATCGAAATTAAGCTTGTACTGTGTGAAGCATAGACGAACATTCATGCTAAGTCTGGTAACTATAGCTCATATAGTCTCTGAAAAACAGATGATCTTACAGACGTGTGGACGGACAGACGGACGTACGCATAGACAGACATACATATGTATGGACAGATGGACATAGCTACATAGCATATAGGGATGCGGCTGCCGATGCTGTTTAATAATATGTATACTTGATGGGGTCAGGTACAGCTTCTTCTGCCTGTTACGCAAAACATTTTTCCGACATGTATTTTAATTTAGCTTAGATACATTTTTATATAATTTCGAATTTTCAAATCGCATTTACAATTATGCTGATATGATATTAATAAAATATAGTATATATAGTATAATTTAGTCAGCAAAATTGTGCGAGTAATTCAAAAAGGTACATTTCCTGCCAAAATGGTACCAAATCTGGTTAGCATAAAGTACCAAAGCATAGCAGACGCGTGAGCGAAACCGTGGGATAACAAGTGCAGCACACAAAAAAACACACACACAACAAAGAAAAGTACAGTTGAGCTTGAGCGACTGTATAGTACCTTTTAGTATAGGTAATAGGGGCGTGGCATTTAGAGAGTGGAGTTTAGAGATAGCATTATCTTAAGGTTGTATCTAGAAAAAGGCACGCTAAAACTGCAGTACCTAAGTATTACTTAGTTACTAAGTTATACAATAAAATATAAAGAGTTGGTCCGATATAGTTATTTGCTCTTTATAGGCGACTGGGGCGTGGCATTAAAAAACAGATTAAAATAAAATAGATATGGAGTCCACATATCAAATTTAGCGTTTGTAACTCTTACCCACTCTGAGATCTGTCTGTTTATAACGACTTTACAGATTATATTCTTACTGGTTTCTGCTACGCCTCCCGTTGCCTGTTACATACTTGCCACAAGTCCAATATGCCCTTGAAAGAGCGCATAAAAAAGCAAGTTGGCAGCGTCATTTAAAGCAAAGGCGAGCAAGAATAAAAAAAAACTCACTCACTCACTCACTCACACTTTACACATAGATGAGTAAAGTTACAAGCGAAGTGCATTAAGCTTGCGAGTTTAATTAAATTATTATTAATCTCATTGTTTGTGTCTGTGTGCGTGTGTGGAAAGAGTAAATGAGCAGAGCAAGGGGAAGATCACACACACAAACGCCTACACACTTTCCTCCTCTGCATTTATATGCACATGAAAGTTTAATTACATTTTAAGTGTATGTGTGTTTGTATGTGCGTTTTTATACCACAGACTCAAAGGGAAATACGAAAAATTAATTGTAAATATAAATAAATAAGTGTCTCATATTTACAATTGATCGAATATAGGATATGCAGTAAATCGAAAACTACTGATAGCGATCTTATTCCAACTTCCCAAATATATACGTACCTTACGTATACGTAACTTAATGCCTTTCACAAGTATTTATGCAAATGTATTGGTTTATTGCCGTCTCTGTGAATTTTCCAAACAGTGTGAAAATCTATGCCAAAGTTAAATGCATGCGGTTATTTTCTCTACCTTCTCTACCTCCGCCTCTGTAGGTGGGCGTTGAGCCGAGGGCAGAAACACTCACAGGGGTGGACAGTTTGACAGCAAAGTTTGGGAAAATTAGGTCGTGTTGAATTTTGAATGAGCACTAATTGTCACAAAATGTGGTAAATTCGAAATGCTCAGCGATAAATCGAGAGAGATATACATGCTTACATATTTAATACGTATACAAAATCGAATATCTGTCATTGCATAGAAATTTTATGTATGTAAAAGTAATACATTTTATAGCAGTTGAAAGCGTATTAAGTAATTCACCTATCATTAAAAGTCACTAATGAAGCAATTGTGGAATGTTGCATTAAAGTCTTCAATGAATTTGTTAATGAACTTACAGTAGAAATTATCAATGAACTTATAAATTTTTGAATGATGATACTGATGAATTGTTAACTGAACTTGGCATTAATATATTCTGCGGATTTTTTTGAAGATTTTATTAACACATTTATTAATTAATATTCAATAAAAGTTAGAATTTTCTATATTACTCATTATTTTTTGGATTAACTTTAACCGACATTAATCAATCACTATCAATTTAAATTAACATTTTCCAATGAGATTACTAATGAATTTTCAATAAACATCATCAATCAACCAAATATTGAAATTAATTAATGAATTAAGCAATGAATTGTTTATACAGCTCATTAATAATTTTAACAACAATTTCGAAATCGAATAATGATTTTAAGTATAGTCCTAGCAATGCATTTTAAAGACTTTATTAACAAATTAACTTATTAATTGTCAATGAAAATCAGAAATTTTGAAATTATTGAATAATGAAATCCGGGATGAATCAATCAGTATACATTTTAATTTTTATATTTCTATTAACTCTCGGATTAATTTACAATTAAAGTCTCAAAAAATATTCATATATGTATCCCGTTGATTTACCAACGAATCATCAATAACAGACTCTAGTTAATTTACTGATAAATTAGCTAATGAATTTTTACAAGAACTTATGAAAGATTTTTCCAATTAATTTACATTAGAACGAATTCCAATAAAGCGCTGATGTAGTTTTAATAATGGATTTACAGATGACTTCTAATGAAAAATCATAAATTTAAATGGAAATTAATAGGTATATAAGCTGATTGAAAAAATGAAGCTAATTTATCAATTAATTTCCATTAAAACTTTTTAGCTTTCATTAGAAGTTAACCGTATAAACACTGCTGACTTTTAATTTGAAATCGAAGCAAAATGAGACTTTAATAATATAGTTGAGCATTTCATAATTTAAATATCAAAACGTCTGCTTTGCATTATACCAATTAAATACAAGTGAACTGTTTATAGATTTGTGCTTTATGTCTGTGTGTGTATGTCTGTCTGTGTTTGTGTGTGTGCTAAGCTAATTTAGAAAACCACTTGACCGTTAGTTGCCATAGGAATGCAGTGGAGCACGACGACTGAAATGCCGAGCAGTATTTAAAAGCCAAAGGAGCTGCAAGTTCATTAAACTAATAGCCAACAATTTATAACTAGCCTGAATGGACTCGAACGAAGAAGACTCAGGCCAAAGAAACCCCTGGCCGACCAGGAGATTCTGTCTTCTCTGCTACGTTGTAAACTAAAGGACGACACAAAACTAATGGCTGCCAGCTCTAAGCCGGGCCAAAGAGGTGGGAAGAGTGGCGGTAAGGTGATGTAAGGTTAAGATGGTAGAGCCCAAGGAAATTTCACAGTACACACAAAACTAATCCGCTTAATGTTTTGCCTATCTTTTAAAATATAACCACGGACCGGAGTGTGCGCGTGTGTGTGTGTGGGTGTGTGTGTGTGAAAGTGTGGCACTTACTTAAAATATTGATAAAAAGAAGTCAAAGTCGAAAAGCCATGCTAATAAGCTCTGCAACTTTAAAGTCTGAACAATTTTAGTATCTCACAGAGTCAGCAGCAACTTGAACTAAAATCCATTAAAGTTTTTTTACCCATACGGGAAACAGTATGAAGGTGGGAGGGGAAAAAACTTGTCAAGTGGGTGGCAGGAGTGTAGGTTAAATACTCGGTTAAATACACGCAGTGCTGTGAACAATGACGAGAAACTTTTGTAGAACAGTCAGAACTTAAATAGCCTCCGAACACAAAGCAGATAATGTGATAAGCATCGGACTGCCTTTGGGAATGGAGTTCAAGTTGACTCGGGGATACCGAAAAACATATGTGTACATATAGAGATACATATGTATGTGTGTAGCATCGGCTAATTAGGTAAATTGAAAGCCTAAGTTGCCCCGAACTATAGAGACATTCGCAGAGATGCTGAAATTACGCTGCAACAAAAGATAGATTCTGAGCAAGCAGATTATATTGGTAACACACACATACATGACAAAAGAAGCAATATATAGTATATATATATTTTAGAGTTTACCAGATTGTTTTCAATTGCAATTTAAAATTTAAGGCAGTTTAAAAAAACAAGAAAGCAAATAGTGAGCGATATTATATTTTCTAGAAATAAGACTTAAAATTTGGGCATATTTCAGAGTGATAACCGCTGTGCAGAGATCATAAATTTATTTTAAGCTAGTAGGAACGGGTACACTTAACGGCCACGACCGTAAGACACAACGTCGCGATGTATTCTAGAATAAAATTAATTAAAATTTTAAAAATCGAAAAGCTTAACACATTTATCACATATTTGTGGGATATGGGCTCTGTTGTTTATATCGAAATTATACGATATAGTTGTCCCATCCGAATCAAATTTGGTAAGGATATAAATAAAGCATACATACACATAATTTCTTCTTAGAGACAAAAGTACAATGACTACTTATTCATAATTTGAAATCATGAAAAAGTATATTATTATAGATTGATTTAATACCTTTAAACCTATGATAATACATTTAGAAAAGACTAGAAACTTAAAAATATTTAAAACCTATTAAAAAACTAACAGAATCTAAGGCATAAGATGCCAAAAATCAAATTATTTATCATATTTTTAATTAAATAATTTGGCAATGATGAATGTAGTAATTTAATAACAAATTTCGCATGAATTTACACATTTTCTTAAACTATTTGAAAACTCATGTAATTTTTGGCAAATGGCAAAAAGTTACTGCACTACACATACCTGAACTTTAGCTTTAATATGGCCCAAAACACACCGCAAGAATCTGATGTAAAAGTCTAAGCATTTCATTTATTAGCTGCACCACGAATATTTCATTTATTTCGTGCACACAGCATGCGGCAAAGAGCACAACAATAAAATTATATATACATATGTTTATATGTATAATCCGACGTACACACACACGGTTATAGCCGGGACTAGCTATGCCGTTAAGCTTAAAATGTTTCACGCACGCAGCTTTAGACAAATTTTCGTTGCATACTGCGCGGCGCATGCTGAGTTTTCATGTCTGCGAGGTGTGTTTTTGTGTGTGTGAATGTGGCAGTGCACGCTTCGTTTGTGTATTTAATTTGCCACAAAATTGTATACCATACACACGGAAAAAAAATAACACAAAAAAATATATACGTATGCATGTATATAAAGCAAAGTTGCGCTTCGAAAAAAACAAAGTTCAAAACGCTGCAAAAGCAAATTACAAACTTTTTTTTTTTGGACACTGTAATGCAAACCAAACAGCCAAAAGCCAAATGGTAACACCGATGTTGCACTTTTGCGCTGTAGTTGTAGCTGTAGTTGCAGTTGTTTGGTTGCAGTAGTTTTTGTTTCGCAGATTTGACTTGAGTTGAGCCAAATTGATCAAAAAACTCTGGCCCAAAACTGAGTTAAACAATTTAATTTGTTCAGGCATTTTAACAGAATTTTAAAAGTATCCTAAACCACAACAATCACGAGACAATTAATGAAATTTATGGCATATTTGCATTTGGTATTGATTGAATTTGTTAAAGTGGTAGACAGAAATTATGCAATTTAATTGTATATTTACATAACTCTAAATATTTTGCATATTTATTTGAACCAAAAGTGCTTAATAGTAAGTTACAAATATTTTTGAAATTTATGTAATTGAAATTAATTTAATGTCATACTTTTTTAATAAGTTGATTGCATACCAGTAAATTTTTATACATATTTTAGACAAATGTATTTTTAAAAAACTCTTTAAATTGCCCAAGTTTTATTTATATATATTATTTAGCTTTTGAACACCATTACTTGACTTTAAGTCTAATAAAAGACTCTGCCAAAAATCGTTTTCTTTTTTACAGTGCTTCCCCATAACTGCGGATTAAACTTCGATTGGCTTCCGGTGCAAACTATGTAGAAACTCAAACTGGCTGGCAATGCCAATTTCCTGAGCAAAGTAAAAAGGGACAAACAAACAAGCATTTCAAACATCCATCAACACACAATCAAAAGAAAGCAAGAATACTCTGCTACCACTCGCTTACTCCCCTTACGCCTGCACTAATCAAATGAATGAGTGAAGTGCGAGATCTCTGACAGTACAACCCAAAAAACTACAACCCCATGGCGCTAACAAAGAAAATTCGCCCAAAAAAAAAAACTGCACACAAAACACGCTGTTTCATATTTTTCGCTTTTCCGCCTTTTCCGTTCTTCCCTCGCATCAAAAACAGCAACCGAAAAAAAAGATACAACCGAACAATATGGAAATACCCTTTTTTTGTGGAAAGGGGTTGGAAGTTAGTATCGAGCCTGTTGCTGGGTTAAAGCCATGGTAATCGGCTAGAGAGTAGCATATGTCAGCGCTAGAGTTTGACACATATCATGCTGAAGTGTTTGTCGCCCTTTTGGCATAACGAATCCTGAATCCTGAATCCTCAGGGACTCAAGCATCTCGAACTAGAAGTAGTCCATTGTCCATTCAAACGTGAAACACATATCCAGTTTGCATTCAATTTCTTGTTGTTTGTCACGTCACGTGTGTTGTCTGTCCAGCTGTCCGTTCGTCTGTCGGTCTCTCCGCTTAGATTTCTCCGCCTGGAACTAACTCTCGAAGCACATATTAAAAATTTCGCTTCGCTGAGTGCTTTGCACAGAGAGCTCTAGACTTGGGTAAACACAAGTTTACCTCCTTTGGGGGGATAAGGCGAGATAATTAGTTACTTTGTGTCGTTGTGGCTCACCCTATAACCCTCCCACTCTTGCACCCCCCTTCACCACCTTTAGGTCAGGTCTGGTCTGGTCTGTTTCACTGTCTGATTTGTAGTGGTACGCTTCAAAGTGGCGCGTGCCTCGCTCCTTAGTCCGTAGTCCGTTCCGTGTCCGGCTTAGTTTGGTTTAAGTTCGAATCGTACGCTTCATCATCATCGTCTACATTTATTTGTATTGGTTGAGTGTATTTGATTACACTCTCTACGGTCCGTAGGGTTAATTGAATTTGCTTTTGAATCTCTCTCACACACACACACACACACACAGACAGCGTGTCCAGAGTCCTGAGCGTCCAGTGCTTGATAGTCGATTTGCCATATCTATAAACCTGCTGCACACACATATAGAAATATTCATGAGCTCTGGGCCTTTGCAGTTGCCCATAGTTTTGGGGGGACTTTAGGGTTTTCTGTTTACTTTTGATTAATTGCATAAAAAGTGGAAAATTGCCAAATTGTTTTCAGAGTCGAACTTTACGGCCGTACACACATATATTTTGTAGCAACAGTTCGAACAGGTGGGATTCGTAGGATTCGCTAGAATTTAGAGTATTTTTTTTAAATATTTAGACCTAACGTATATTTTTATGTTGAAATATTTAAGTTTAACGAATTCTTGTATGTAAAATGTTTTCAAATAAAACTTGTGGAATATTATAAAAGCTATATCTATAAGTATAATATATAATTAATTTGTATATAATTTTTCTAAATTAAAAAAAAGTAGATATTTTTAAAAGCCGCAGATTAGAGCTTTCAAAACTGCTTTAATGGAAATTGTATATATATTTTTTTAATGTTTTTTGTATGCAGATTACCTTTTATGTGAATAGCGATAGTAATATGAATATCTCTATTTTATACAATATTTATATATAATGTTTTTATAAATACTAGTAAATTAAAAAAAAATGGTATTTACAGTTTGAGTCTCCAAAACAATTTAAATTGTAATATGTGGTATTTTTTTTAGGCAGACTTCCGGTTTTAACAATAAAATATATATTAAAATTTAAGCATGACTCAAATATTTCAAAAAATGTTATACAAAGTCAAAGTTTTTTACAATGTCTGTAAAAAATTATATTTATTTATCTGACGCCAAATGAATTTTCGCTCCTAAGTCAAATATTTTAAAGAAAGTTTCGAATTTATTATTTAATTATACTTTAGGCAAAAAAAAACTATATATAATTATTATCGAAAAGGAATTTGAATTGTTTACGTTAAGCAGATACGTTTTTTTTTATCATTTTTAAACTCTTTATTTTAATTTTTTCAGTATTTTTAAAGTTTTTTCTTTTAAAATGAATATTTTAAGGTGTAGTATAGATACTAAAGATATGTGTAGTCAACTCTATTTTACATTTCTGCCACTGTGGACAGGGTGAACAATTTAAATGGAGTACTGAATAAATACTTATCGATGTGGGTCCATCAGGTGGCTGCTCTACACTAGCAGTAGACCAACACTCAAGCTAAGCAGTTTTAGATTAAACAAACTAGAGTACAATTTTATATAAGCTTACTTGCTAACGCTATCTCTTACTCCCCCACTCCAACTATTCCCCTCTTCCCACCCAATTCTATGCAATACAAAAGATGAATCTAATCTTTTCATCGGCTAAAATTGCTGGCAAGTTGAATTCACATACAAAGTTGCTAAACAGTTTGCAGTTACCATTTAACCAGTTAGCTGAAACCAATCTAACAAGCTGACGAGATTTGTATTTGTATGGGTATGTGTGTGTGTGTGTATCTGTGTGTTTGATATTTGAACAGTACTTGAAATGCACATGAATCGAAATGAACATTGCAACTAAAGTCCAACAATTGGGAATCGGCTTAAAGCCGTGTGCTTTTCACACCCAACTAGCGAACGATCGAGAGAGAGTATCTCGCAGATACAAATACACTCGAGCGTTTAACGGTAAATACAATAGAGAAAAATAGAAGAAAACTTCACATAGAACTACAGCAACAAAGTAAATAATTTAGTAGTAGCCACTACGAGAGGCGAACGTGGCGTAGCAAACTCTTGGCATTTATTTGCAATTTTCGCATTTTAAGCCGATAAAATGCGAAACAAGGACGTCAGATCCTGTAACTACAAGTGTGTGTGTGTATGTGTGTGAGTGGGTAGTAAATAAAATGACAAGCGTTTGACACAAGCACCGGAATATCCGTCAGTTTGGCGACGATGCGCACGTTGCGTCCGTCCGGCCACCAGACACCGAAAGTTCCGTGAGTTGAGTTCAGTTCAGTTGGGTTTAGAGTAGAGTAGAGTAGAGTGGAAAAAAAAGTGTCCTGCAGAAAAGTAAAGTGTCCTGTTGCCAGTGCCACAGCACTGACTGCGTGTGCGATGTTTGCTTGCGTGTTACAGTTACATTCATAATACAAAAGCATACGGCAACTTGGCAGCCATCACAGCATCATTTCCTACGCCATTTTGATTCTTTATCTCTTTCTTACTCTCTCTGAAGCTGTCTGTGTGTCAACTGCTATTCTAAATGTTGTCTGTATGTGTGTGTGTGTGTGTGTGTTTGTGTGATTTACAGTTACGCTGATTGCTGGGATAATGCTAGTGCCAGGGGTAGAACTCTCAGCTGGAACTACTGCTACTACTGAAGCAACGGAAGACTCGGAAAAAATGCCAGAGAATGCGTTGCGACAAAAGCGGAAGTAAAAGCTGGAAGGCAAACCGGCAAGCGGATGTTAACTTAAACGTATTAAGAAATTGAATCAAAGTGAAAATATTATAGAAATAAAACGAAGTAGAAGACGCAATGGCAGCTAGCGAAAAAATGTGCAACTAAAGGCGATTGCAACTCACTGCAAGTGCCGCCGACTTTGAACTATGACGTTGGCTTTTAGTGTATTAAGAAATTGCCAAAGAGCAGCAAAACGTAATACTGACAAGTACAGCGCAGTAGCTACTTACAACCTGGTGGCACTTGCCACATGCAGTTGCAGCAAGCAGCAGCAGCTAATACATAATAATGCAATTTTGTCAGGACAACGACAAGCACTACGTAAAAGGGATTCATTTGGCTTAGACAACGCCAGACAAAATGAAGCAAAATGCATTTCAAGAAATATTTCATAAAATCGGACTACTTGATTTGTAAAGACTTGGAAAGAAATGAAATGAATAAAAAAGATAGCTAAAAGCCAAATAGCAAAAAATGTAAGACAATAGCGATTTTATCGCGCAATTCCCCTTTGTAAATGTACTTTAAGTACTAAAAGTTTTGCAGAAAATCTATAATCAAACTAGTACACAGTTCCTAGAATTTATGGATTATATTTTCCTGTACTATTAGTAGTTGCTGTAACTTGAGGCATATGTTTTTGAGTGAAGTGCAGCAAAGCTTTATTGAACATTTTTAATAAAACGCATTACCGTAGCAGTTGAAAATAGTTGTAGATAATATTCTATGTTCATATGTTTGAGAAATTGAAACTTTCAATGTAGTGGCTTTATAATCTCAAACATTTTTCTTAATTTAACTGAGTAGATATGGAAACTAGGCATATAACAAACGAGCAACTAAACTATAGAGCTCTTACTTGATAAGTTTTAGTTCTTTGACATTAAATAGTTAAACTTTTGCTAAACTATAACTAAGAAAATTATATATATATTGCAAAATAGCTGAAATTTATTGTCCTTAAGAAAAATTACAGTACCCCCATCATTTGTAGTTATACAAATTAAACACTCTACCTAAATACCTACAATTTATATAGCTGATATGCCATATAAGTAGCAGCTAACTAACTGCTGGTATCTGTGTTGAATTTAGTCAAATGATTATCGCAACTGGCACTCAATAAATAAAGTCGTTTATGTTTACGTAACTCCATTAGGAGTAAGTGTGCAGTCCCTAAAATCTCATGGTCACACCCAATTCCATACACCTACACACATATGAACATATAACTGACAATTACATTTAGGCAAACATAACGTTTATGCCATATTTATAAGCCCCAATGCACAGCTGAGCGGATGTCAGCTTGTGTGTGTGTGTGTTTGTATTGTGCACTTAAACTCAATTTGTTGGCTATTTTTATTATAGATTTTCATATGCATTTTTATTTTGGGGCATTTATTGCTGCCCCCAAACTCCAGGCACTCGTATATGCCATAAGCGTATTAACGCAATTCAATTTGCCCTGTTTGCGCAACAACAGCAACAACACCAACAACAAAGTGTATATAACAATGTAGGTGGCGCCACCTGCGTGAGAAGTATAGCAACAAACAACAACAACACACAAAAAAAGTCAGGTAAACGTATTAACTTCCGTTCACTTTTATAGGCAGAGACAAACACACATCCACACACACAAACAGAAAGGACACCTACACTCACACACACTCACTCATACACTCACACTTCTGCCAAAAACTCCATGTTGTCCATGAGACCACGTCGTCGTCCATTTCAAATGGGCCATTATCATGCAGCAGCTAGCAGCTAGCAGCAGCATACGACGTGTCCTCATGCCTCCTCGTTTCAGCGTGTTGGCTAACAAAGTTGCTACAACAACTGCGACAACAACATGCATATCTACAGCCTATGCATACACTGAGAGAAACTCAGGGGATTGTAGAAAATGAGTTGCAGGCTAGAGTAAGAGAGCGATTTGTACAGGAAATGTATTAGAAACAATACTTTTACTGACTACATGCTATATAATTCTGAATGGTATTCGAAGGGGCATAAAAAACGGCATAAAATTGAAAGGTAGACAATAAAAAGAATTAAATCTTATTACGATAAGATCATTTTCTTTGCTATAACAATATATAATAAAAGAAAATCATGAGAAAAATTAAAAAAAAAGTAAGCGATCTGTTCGAACTGGAACTAATTATAATATATACTATAAATAAATATTTCTTTTATTTTATAAAGTATTTTAAGATTTAACTGCTTTCTGCATAATACATAAATATATCAATAAATAATAGAAAAATTAGTTAAAAGTTGCATCTACTATATTCTATTCATCTATCTATTTGTATAAATAAATTAAATAAACTAACTAATAAAAGTATAAGTATATAAAAAGCTAAAAAAAAGTTACATCTAGCCCTAAAAAAAAACAACTGCTACCTTTTTCTATACAATATATTTTTCCAAGTGCATGTATTTGGTGATGTTTTGCAGGCACTGTTCGTCGAGGAGTTGCCCAGAAGGATGAGAGCTAAACATTTACTTGCCAGTGACGTGTAGTGTGATGTCGTGTTGTTCTTGTGTTATGTTATGCTGCTGTGTAGTGTAGTGTTATGCGGTGTGCTATATGCTGTATGCTGTATGGCTCGTGATCTGCTTTTGCAACTGACAGTTTGCTCAATTCTGCATTGAAATTGCCCCCCATACGCAGCCTAGTCCTGTGAGGTCCTGTTACTGATTCTGGTCAGTTCTGACTGGTTATTGGATGTTGTGGCTGCTCTGTCGATGCTCTGGCTCTTTTGTTTTTATGGGTCAACAGCACAAAAACGAAAGGCAAATGTTTGTGTGAGTTTTCCATTACTGCTATTTTGTTTTTTTTTTTTTTTGTATTTTTCTTTTTTACTTGCAGGTTTGCTTAAAAGGCGTATACGTGTTCGATTCTGTAAGGTGATTTGAGTTGACGCAGGATTTAAATGGTTTTCCAATTTGAAAAGGGTTATGATTGGAGAATACAGCAGCAAACATGTTGACTCTTTTTATTTTATAAGCCCTTTTGCTATGAATATGTGGTAGTTTGGTAAAAGGGCACATTTTCTTTTTAAATGGAATACCAGGCTTAACTGCAATTAATTGTATGTGTTTGCTGAATAAGACTAACGAATAATAATTCCTTTGAAACAGTTTATTTATATATTTTCGAAATAAATGGGTTTTCAATTATTTTTAAATTTTCTTATGCACCAAATATACTCTCAAATGTTGGAAATAGTAAAAATGTGTGTATTAATGCTTTTAGTATATAAACAAAATTAATTTATCTTGAGAAAGGAAAAATCTTGAGGATGTAATTTTAATAAATTAGTCTTTACTTTACTTTACTATTACTTTTTTTTTGAATAGCTTAAAGTATCATTCTAACTTTCATAGCAAGTTCTATGGGTAAATGTATTGAACAAAGACAATGTCAACTGAATGTTGTCAAAAGTTAAGATTTAAATCAACTTATGAAAGCTTTCAGTTAGCACAGACACAGACACACACATAGATAAACACTAAAAAGGACTGCAGGGAGTGCGGTAACAAGTCAACATAAACTTATCAGTCTACTTCCGGTGTATGCCACAACAAGACATGGCCCGACCGGATAGTAAAGTGGGTAGCTAGCAAGACACAACCACACAGAATAGTATAGGAATAGCATAGGATAGCGAGGGCAACAGGATGGGACAGACCAGCCAATATCCTGCACAACATGGCAATACAATGCAAACAAACAGGCAATAGAAACTGGCACCTCCTGCACAGCAGCAGCAGCAGCAGTAGCAACAACAACAGCAGGACATGTTAACCAACTAATGAAACTGTCAACTGGCCACAGCAAGAAGCACTACTCGGTAGCCCTTTCCCCCTCTGGGCACAAACATTGGCAATTGCAATTGCCAATTGGGTTTGGTAGCTACTCTGAGTAGTCCTTTCACTTTTCTCAACAATCTCAACCGCCCACTTGGCATGCCCAGATTGCTTGGACATTGTGATTAACCAACTAGTACTGAGTGCTGAGTGCTGGCAACAGGCAAAAAGAAAACGTTCATTAAAAGGCGTCAACACCAAATTGATTGGCCAGCCAGCATTGGCTTAGTGGCAGATGGCTTCAAACTTATCAGCATACACATACATTTGACAACACACACACAACAGGTACCAGAGTCACCATTGTCCAAATGGAAAATTCAATTTCCACAGACAATGGCCGTGTGGTGGTAAATAGCAAAAGGCAAAAAAAAAATAAAAATTGAAGGGAAAACGCAAAAATAATAAGAATGGAAAATTGGCTGGTCAGCTATAATGGGCGGCACTGCTGCTGATTGAAAATCGCATTTGAATTTCATTCGCGGTATTTTTAGCATTGTCATAATCGAAATGTGAACGCAGAATCCGTTGAGTCAGTTATGAAAATGGGTTTTTCCAGCCATTCACATATGTCTATTATGCATAAGCCAACCTCCCCAAGCCCTTTCATACCCATTTATCCCAATCTTCCTTTCCCCATTCCCCCATTCCCCTATCCCTCTTCCAATTCCCTCCAACCTTCTCGTTCATAATGGAACAGCTGCTTTTATGCTCTACAGTACTCATCCAAAAAGTTCGCATCATGCCCTTACTCACTGGCCGAGACTGTATTGAAATGTGAACCAAGATGAAACAGCAGTTACTCAAGGACTTTCGATTCCCACTAAATTAATTAGTTTTACTTGCACTAATTGTGCGCATGTATTGTATTATGTGTTCTTTAGTAAAACCAACTGTAACAAAAAGAGCTAATTGCTTTTAAGTTTTTTTCCAGCTTTGAAATTATACACTTTTTAGCTTCACTGTCTATCGATTTTATTCGTGTTCAAATGAAACTTGAGTGTTGTGTGCTGAGATTGAAAATACTAATTGTATGGCAGTGTCACAACATTCTGAAAGATAGTTGAAATTTGTGAAAATATAAAAATTACAAAAGTAAATGAAAGTAAATTTATTGAATTTTTTGAAAATTTCTAACATTACAGCTAGTTAGTCATTGGATTGAATATATGTATGTATATTTTTATAAATATCTGGTTTCGCTTTTTGAATTGTACTGCTCTTAACATAAACGTCTTTTTTGATTTTTTATTAAATTCTTAGTTTATATTTACTATTTGTGGGAAAGTGTGTTAAGGAGACGTTTGTAACAATGTAAAGTAATGGAAAACAGGATAAAAATATTTTAAAAAGTCCACAATATATTGCTAAAAATTATATAAAAAGTTTGTTATACTAAAATATAAGAATCTAATAGAAAATAAACTTTCTGAAATTGCTGGGTACGAAAATTAATGAATTAAATTTTTAAAGAATATCTAACAATGTAGGAAGTTCCTACTAGGAACTCAGTTCTTATTAATAAATTTATATAAAATTAATTTTTAAATTTATAATAAAATATTAAATATAATTTAAAACAGCTTGAAAATTAATGAAATGCTAGAGTACCCTTTGCTGGAACAACTGGTAAGATTTCTGAATTTCTGGTTCTTTACGGGTTATTTTGTATGAATGAAATCGAAAACTAATTTAAAATGAATCCATATTTACTTCAAAAATCGGAAATCGAAATTTGGAAATTTTCAGATTTTGTTACTTTTATTACAAGACTGGATGATAGATTTAATATAATCATTTATGTATTATTAAATTTATTAATTTAATTCTTTATAATATCTTTAAGTCCCTCAAATATGAACTATTCAAAAATATTATGCTTATACAATCTTAAACCATATTTGAAGCTGACAACATGGTATGATATGGTATAGAGAAAGTGTATTTTATTTCCTGTATGTTGTAGTTAAGTAAAAATAAGCGCTCAACCTTTCGCGCATATGGAAATTTATGACAGGTGGCAATGGCTGCCAGGGAGCAGGAAGACTGAAGACTGACTGGAAGGACGAAGCGGAGCAGAGCAAAGAGAAGGAAAACATTGATGGAAAAGCAGGGTGGGGTACTTTTGGGGGTCGTTGACGGCATAACGGATGTGTACGGATATGTTTTGCCGCTTGAGTGAATGTTTGTATATGTGTTTTTATAAAATAAAAGAGTGGCTTTATATGTGTGAGTGTGTGAGAGAGTGTGTGAGTCTGCACAACGGAAGGTGGGCTGGTAACGGGTTCTTTGTTGGGTGGTTGAATCTGTCAACACGGCGCTGACATAAACGTGCCAAAGAGACTCACTCTACCCCCATCGCCTCACCGCTCCCCTTCTCTCGTACACAACAGCGTGCTCTCTTTGTCTATCACTCTCTGTCTCTCTCACACACACACACACTGGCAAACAACATTTGTTTGCACATGTTTGTTGCATGTGTTTGACGTTAACACGACACAATTAAGTCGCTCAAGTGCGCCTATGTACATACACACACTCTCGCACATAAATGCATACATATGAATGCCATTATACATTTCAATTTTGAAGTGACATAAAAGCCGTAGTGGGAGAGAGAAGGGAGAGAGAGAGAGAGAGAGAGCTGAGAGCCAAGAGCAGAGAGCACAGACACAGCATCATCTCTCTCGTTTTTGTGCGCTATGCGATAAGCGAAAGCCAAGAACTTTCTTAATGAAATTTCAATTTATATGCTGGCAAATCGCATATACTTATATACAGATATACATATGTACATATGTATATATGTGTATGTTAAAAATGTGTTATGTGAATTACATTTACATACGTTCATACGTACGTACAAATGAAGTACCGTTTCTGCATTTTTCATACTCGAATTAGAAGCATTGTGCGCTTACTTTGCTCCATTTTAATTGCGCATATTTTAATTACAAGTTTCACTACACTGAAAAAAAATGTAAGACCACAAAACACAGCTGCAAGGTTGTGCTGTTAATTTTAATTTATTTAAAAGTCACATTACCAAGTTTCAAATAATTAATCTTAAAGATTTGTAACTGTTATGTTCGTATAATATTTTGTCATATATTTATTTATATAAGAAATTTCCTAAAGGAAGTTTGTGTTGTTAAATGTTAAGTACTTAAAAGCCATATTACTAAATTTAAAATTGTAACCTTTAAGATTTAAAATTAAAATTTAAGAATAATAATAATAAAATTTATATACGAAAATTTGCAATTCTCAAGTTGAAATTGATATTCCCTATTTTTCAAAGAAAATAATAATTTTACTAAAAGATGTATGGTCTTAAAAAATTTTGAAATATTGTCTTCTATTCATAGGTTTTGATCCAACTTAAATTGTTCTTAAGATCAAGTAAGTTTTCTATTTCCAAAAACTTTTTATACTCTACTGTTTTAACTGTTTGAAGATACAATTTTTATTACTATATCTTTATATTTAACAGTGTACACAGCTTGCTCTCATTCTAACTCCCACTTTCTGGCCAATGAAGCAGACAACTTTGGGTTTACTTTTTTATTTAATCCACAAATAAAAAAGAAGAAAATTCTTGTCAAAAGCTTTAAAATGACATTGAAGCGAATGTTGCTAAAAAGCCTTTGAGTTAAACTAGGGAAATGCAGGTGGGAGGGAAGGAAATGGAGAGAGGGAAAGAAATGGCGGGCGGAGGTACGGTTTGGTTCGGCATTTCAAATGAGCTTGAAATGCAAGTGAAAGTTGCCTTGAGACAGTTTAAGACTTTGGTGGGGTAAAAGTGTGGGGTTTTGGCTCAAGCAGCAGATGAGCCAGAGAACGAACCACTTTGAATCACTTAAGCAGATATCAAGCATTAGCAGAGCTTAAGATAATCAAGTGGCTTTGCGAAATATGTTAAATACACTCTATTAATATGCTTTAGTATTCTGCTGGGCTCATTAAAACTTGTCATTTGCATTTCATTGAGATAATTTATCAGGTACATACATATATTACTTGCTTCATATTGAGATCAAGCATCTAGTTATGTTATGACTGGGGCTAGAGTGAAGTGAAGTAAAAGCTTTGGCATAATTTAATCAGGTTCGTTAGTCTTTGAGAATAGCCATTAAATATATACGCATTTTTCTGTAATAATCAACAATATATATATAATTTATTTAGGAATAGTTCCTTCAATCACAATATTATCATTAATATAATAGTCTTCTGAACATTCAATGGCCACAGAATATGAATATATACTATATACAAAATGACAACAAATTCCGTATGAATAGTTTACTTTACTTTTCCACATCGGTGAATTTGAATTGGAAAGGTATAGCCGGCACCATGAATAAGTCAGTCTTGAATGGCTTAGAGGAATCATGGTTGAATTCCACATAGAAGTTACGTATAAGTTTGGCCAACGAGGTCTCCGTTTCGAGATCTACTATACGTTTGCCTATGCACATGCGTGGTCCAAATCCGAAGGGCAGAAAGGTAAATGGATTGATCTGTTCCTTTTTCTTGGTTTCGGGATCGCGTAGCCAACGTTCGGGTAGAAATTCATTTGGACGATAGAAATAATTTGGATCCTTCAACAGAGCATGGGAAGCGAGTAGAATATTTGTGCCCTTGGGAATGGTATAGCCCGAAAGAGTTACATCAGTCTGACATTGTCGGAATGTGCCAAATCCGTTGGGATAATAGCGCAAAGTCTCCTTTAAAACGGCACGTAAATAGGGCATATCCTGCATACTTTCCTCATTGAGCAAAGTCTCCTTGGTCGGCATCACTCGAAACAGTTCCTCTCTCAGTTTAGTCTGCTTATCCGGGTTCTTGCTAAGGCAGAGCAACAGTGCAGCAATGAATGAGGCCGTAACATCGACACCAGCAAAGAATATATCCAGTCCCATGACTAAAGCTATCTTTGGATTAATTCCCATCATGCGCTCCATTATGCTTATGTTATCCATTTTTTCTCCCGACTTGCGTTTCCTTTCCAACTCCAAACAACTCTCATCCAGCAGACGCTGAGCCGAAACGAGACTCCTGTCCAGAGTGCGAATCAATTTGCGATAGGTTGGAGTCATCACGAATTTCCACATAGAGGGCTGCATATCCAGTTTAAAAACAAGATCAAAGACCTCTTGCATTGTTTTAAATAGGACCATGGCATCTGGGTTGTCACGACGTTTTCGTATGATGCCCATTTCACGATTGAAAGCAATCAACCCAATCATCTCGAAAACCATTCGATTTATTTCGTTTGTAAAGTCAGCTGGCACTTCCAGTGTCTTTGGATCACGAATTTCTTTGATACTACAGAACGATGAAAACCACTATATAGATACTCATAGGGTATTTCCTATATATATACTCTTACCGTTCAATAAACTCGTTGTTAATGTTCGACAATGGTCCGTAATACATCTTGAGACCCTTGGGTTGCATAAACATGGGATTTACAGCCGAACGGAAATCTCCCCAATCTTTGCCTTGACTGTAATATTAATTGTATATTGTCTAGAGAAAAGTTGTGGCTATAGTCTAGTAAATACTGACCTTGCTCCTAACCCCTTCGCTTCCCCGTATACGTCCGGTCGTATATGTTCGCGATAGTAGACCATAGAGTCAAACGCTTCGCGGTGAGGCCAAACGCCTTCGTTACGAAACACCAACTCTATGTCTTTAGGATTAAATGAGGCCACCATATCCTTACGTCCAAATGCACCGGGTATAATAAAAACATCACCGTAACTCTGTCGCATGAGACCGGTAAATTCCATAAAGGATTTATTCTGATACTCTCCGCCCGGCATAAAAGCACGTAAGAATTTTAATTTCCCAGGGCGAGGCACATCGGCAAATGGACGCGCAGTTGCGACACTTTGATCATCAGACACCTGATTAAACACTTTTTAAGTTTATCAACTCAATAGATTTGTATTTGTTGTGGCTTACATTCAATTTCACCTGTGCTGCAGCCGAATGCGCCGATCTAGCACCAAATACTGCCAATTGACGCGCTCCAAGCGCCACTTTGATAACAGCCATTGTTTTTATCGCGTGTTTTGTGTCTGCTCTCGGCAAATGCGTTGTTCAGACTAACCGGTCAGCACATTTTATTCCCAACTTTATAGGTGGCGATAAACAAATGATCGTGAGAGACGCCAAAACAGAGAGAAATATACTTAGTAATGATAACAGCTCACAATCATTTGTTTACAATTCTCTCTATCTCCCTTCCTTCTCTCACCCTCAAGCAAATGTTTACTATTAACCATGACTTGCACATTTAGTACAGAAAGCATAATGCTCTGTCACGGTGAGTAAAAAGATCACATTTTTTGCTTGTTAACAAAACTGAAAACTTGTGAACAATCAGCAAAAAAAGTAAAGCTCATAGACAAAGCTTTTAACACTCAACAAGTTTTGAAGTGTTCACAAACCGGTTGACTGTAAGATGCCCTGTAATAACAACAATCACAACATATATTTTCTGTAGTTACTTTATAATATAAAACTCCTACATACTTTTGGGCTTAAGCGTTGCTTAAACGTTTATAACTGCTATGTTTACATATTATCCGCCATATATATCCCATATAAAATTGAGTATATGGAATGACACAAATAGGACGAAATGTTTGTCACCAAAATACGCATTTTATCTAATTAATTGAGGGACTTGTTCCCTATTTACTCATAGCCAGGTATAAGAAACGACTTTGCCTTACGACCACAAAAAATTTAGCATGCTTTTAGGAGGTACTGTTTAAAATGTTCAAAAAGCTTCGCTCTAATAAGCTAAAATTTTAAAAACACATCCAATATCCAAAAATAGCTGTCTCCATTTTAAATATGCAGTTCATTTAGTAAGTGTGTCTTTTAAAAGCCAAAATTAGTTGCTCTAGCTATAAAAACCTTTTGTTAAAATACAAAAAAATAATTGTAATGGGGGTTTATAAATAAAAAATCAATAAAGATACCCTATCCTTAGGCACAAGTATATAAAATTTAATAGTTTCCAAATATTCAATCAATATTGGCTATAAACAGTAAAAGTTATTCAGAAATCGAGGTGTTTTCCTGTACAGCAATTAAAGCAGTAGCGCCACCTAGCACTGAAAACTTGCAGAAAATATTTAAGCTTGCCAATTAGCAAACTATTTGCAATACTCACATTGTCATTTGGAGTCACATTTTCAGCGCGCAATACTAATTACCAACTCATTAGCCCGCTAGCAAATGCGACACAATGTCGGTCCAAATACAGCACAGTGAGAGGAGCAAGGCTCAAAAGAGAGAGAGAGACAGAGTGAGAAAGCTGCCTAATGTGGCACGTGGATTGAGGCTTATCACAAAACTGCAGGCACCCGGAATATTTAAAGTTGATTCCCTTTATACGGCGCTCATAGACGAAAGAATTCCAGTATAAGAGAGAATCAGTAACGTTTATTGTTTGCTGCATATGGATATTCAAGTGATGGGTATGGTAGAGCATACCCCATACACTGGTCAAAACCATAATAATGACATTCAGTGGCATTGTGGTGTCAATGAATCAATGTATCAATGACTGACCAAGTGGGGACAGTAGATTCACTCACTTCCACTCAATGACTGGTTATCGGATAATGTGACTAAGAATGGCAAATGGTCAATGGGCAATATGCAAATGGGTGAGCGTACATACAAATATGCAGACGGGGTGAAGGTGATAAACAGCAGGTCTGCAATTTCCAATTATCGATAAATAAGTGAAGTGAAGAGTTGGCAAAATGGACATTGTTCCCCGCTTTTGCCTCATTCCACCCAGGCACATAAAACTCGTAAAATCAGCAGCTGTGCTTCGTTGGACAGGCAAATTAAAAAGAGAAATACAATAAGAAAGGTCAAACTATGAATCAGTTGAGAGAAGATTGAATACTCTTACTGCAGTAGTGTAAAAGTTAAGCGAAGAAACTGTAATTTATTGTAGATATATATAGGTGTGATGCGTTTATTGATTTCTACAGTTAACTATCTTTACTTTTACACAGCGAGTACTAAAGTTTTATCTATAGATATTTATTTTCCCGCATTTTCTATAATTTACTTAAAAAGACATTTTTATATCATATTTTTTAGTTATAACATACATCATTTAGCAACCAAGTAATTTAAAATCCAGTAAAATTCAAAGAGCTAAAACTAATTCAAGTAAAATGTCATGAACTTATTAAAACTTTTACATAATTTACTTGGAAATATATTTATTAAATATATTTTTTAAGTATAGCTCTTAGTTTTCAACAACCAAGTGATGTAAAATTCAAAAAGCAAAAACTAATACTACTTAAATATCAGTAAGTTTTGGAAACTTTGCTATTACTGCATGATATTGATTAAGCTTGTCAAGCTCTATGGCCAAGTTGATAGTGCACTTTTTGGCATGAAAGAAAAGGAACTCATACGAGTTGGAAAAAAGTGAGTAGGACGTCTGGACATTCAGGACATGGCCAAGTTGATAAACAAAGACTCAAACTTGGTCCGGTTTGTTGCTGTCCGGACTGGTCCGGTCTGGTCTGCGGTTCGAGGTATGCACATGAGCAGACGTTTTAATTTTATCGAACGGATGACAGGCAGGACAAGTGAACAAGAGGACAACAGGACAAACAGGAGAACAGGACACAGGCATACATATATGTACGTATAGTATAGTGAGCAGAGTTCCTCACAATTGAGCGCGCTTCATAGCGTAAATAAGTTGGGTTTGGCCCGTTGACGGGTTGGCCAATGAAGTATGGTATAGGGAGACATTACCCATTGGACATTGATAAACTGTATTAAAAATGGCAAAAAGGGACATGAGCATTTTACAAGCCGCTGCTCTTTAATTTAAATATGTTTCAATGCACAAAGCCAAATTAAAATGTATTTATAAAAGCTTCAAAAGGGAACGGGTTACAATTTGTGAACATGTAAACACACACACACACACCCCTTTAATGGCTATTTTTATAAATATGGATTAATTTGCAAACAAACTCTCTAATAAGGATATGCTTGCTTAGTCTTTTTGTGCACTTGCTTCATTTACTACAACAACAACAACAAGCATAACACACTGTCATACATATCCATTTGTCACACGCTAAAAGTGTAAACCACAGCATGTGCCACAGATTTACGAGGACAAGGAGACACACAGGACACAGGACGTGACGCAAGGGAAATAATTAAAAGTCCTGTCTGAGTCGCTCGTAAGGGTTGAAAGTATGTATGTCAGGGATTGGCTGGCTGATGGGTTTTTCCGTGCTCACTGTTTTCCCGGCTTGAACTTTGGTTAAGAAAATTAACTAACAACTTGGAGAAATCCTTCAAAATGCATAGGGATAAGTTGCCGCAGGACAGCAGATACAACATGAGTGAACGGGGAAGAGTAAAAACTGGAAATACAACCTAAAACTCAATAACAATTATAACTTTGAAGTTTTCGTTAAGCCTCGAAAGTAACTGAACCAAATACAATTAGAGCACAAGACACTTGAAATTATTTCAACACACCGTTAATACAATAAATCTCGGGGATAACAAGTAAGTCAGTTATGGAAATCCAGGAGATTGATGCTCAATTCGCTGATACTGAGAATTGAATATTTTCAGAAATTTACCAAAAATTTAATTAAAAACCTTTTAGCTTGTGGAAATTTTGCATTGCCACCAAAGCTTTTAGCACAGCAATAAAAATTATGCATTTTTCTGGGAATTACTTCCATGCCCAAACGTTTATATTATATCATGCATAGTTATGTGCTTTACAGTACTATATGCAATATAGTTCTTAAATTGTAGTGAAAAGTTTCTTTTTAAAAAGCCTTTAATATTTCTTTTGAACAGTTTTTATTCAATTAAATAAAAATTAGTTTTTCTTATGAGTAAAAAAAAAAAACACTATTGTGTTAAATAGATAAATAAATAATTTTAAATAATTAATTTATAGGTCAAAAAATAATGTAATACTTTATAATATATATATAATAAAAAAATAATAGTAAAATATTTTTATGTAAAACATTTAATATGTAAAAATATTAATATACAAAAACTTCCGATAAATTAGACAACGTTTTCGTAGGTTTCTTTCAGTAAATCAAAAACATCTTCATGATTTTAGTAGATGGGACTATTGAGATAAGATTACATAAAAAATGCCGTTAGTTTAGTAAGTTTACAACAAAAATTTTTTACTTTTCCGCTTACATAGGAAAATTTCGCTGTTCACTCAAATAGCAGTGTTTTAATTAAGCCAAAGTTAAGTTGATTATTGAAATAAAATATATAATAATACATTGAAATTTCATATTAACTTCCATACGTCTAATAGCACTTCAGAAAATACTTTGTTGAGTTATAGTTCTACAACAAAGGAAACATACCAGTTTAGCGTAGAGTTAGCGTGCTATGCAATAACGAATAGAATTTATGTCACATTAGGGAAGACACATAACAACTCGGCTGTCGAAACCAACAGGCGTATCGATAAATCCACAACCTGACCAGCAAAAACTTCAATTAGCGCAGTTAACCGACAAAAGTAGCCACAATTAGCACAAAATAAAGGATGCAAACACACACACATACACCCACTCAGAGAGAGAATGGCTCACTTAAAGGTAGAACCCAATCTCAATTTCCAAGTGCCAAAGTACTACGCACTGTGGATAAACTGGTCGAACTTCTATATGCAGCTGAAATGTGGAAGGCAGTAAAGGCAGAAAGGGCAGGCAAAGCAACGACGGCAATCAAAATGGAGCGACCAAAACCGGAGGTTAACACATTTTCCAGTTTGCTCAACCTCATAATCAGCAAAAATGTGAATGAAACGCCACAGAAAGCCAAAGGGAGAGAGTGAGAGAGAGAGAGAGAAAGAGAGAGAGACAGACTACTCTACTCAAACCCCAAATTCATTGCTTAACTCAAACGCAGTCACATTCACATTTACATTCACAGTTACAGTTCCAGCTATAGCTTAAAGCTCGCACTCGCAGTCTCACTCTGTCTCTCTTTGAGACGTGTAAAGCAGCCGCAATTACAACAACAACAACAACAACATGAACAGCAGCATGGGAAAGAGAATGAGAATGAGAAAGAGAAAGAAGCTCAGTGGCAGTAACGCCCAGCAAACAGCTTCATGGCCGTTTAGGTTAATTTCCCTTTGATGATGATGATGGCATGTTTTGCGCGACCATTCAGGCATGCAATGGACTTGCTCACTCCAGCAAACAGCTGAACTGGTGCGGTGCGGTGTTGTGCTGTGCGGATTGGCATGTAGGCGTGGCAAAAACCGCCCACAAAGAGTAAATGAATGCGCTTCGCGCTGTGTGCGCTTCAATAGTTTCCAAACTACCATGCCCCTCCTGAGCCCAAACTGAACTGAACTCAAACCTGCACGTCAAATGAGCTGGTGTAAGTCGAGCAGGTTTCGAGTTGGACAAACTTTTCGGGGCATGCAAAAGCAAACTTTACTTGGACGATGTGTATGGCTACTATACAATCCCAAGCCAAGTTAAACCTACCCAACCCAACTACCGCTGCTAACTCTCCTGACTCTCTTCTTCAATCTGTATATTTATGCTTAAAAAAATAATAATAAAGCCAAATTCAGCAGCATTATAATAATCATGCTTACATTTCCTTAGCTCAATTTTATATTTTTTAATACCATATATATATACTATATACATATATATTTATAAGTCTACTATGTATTTACTTTATGCTAAAAAGGCAAATTCAGCGGGAAAAATTGAATTAGAGTTGGAATTTAAATAGAAAAGAAAAAGGCAGCCTGGTGGTTTTCTTTTCTTTTTATTTTGTGTACTTGCCGCTTGTTTGTGTGTTGAAGTATTCTGTGTTTTCTTTTTTAATGATTTCGAACGCAGCTCAAGCGAAAATAAACCTGAATTAAGTACGACTTTCTTTTTTCGCAGCTTGTTTTAAAGTGCAGCCTAAAAGCAGACTTTGAAAATTTTCTATTCAAGAACTAAGCAGACCAAGCTACGTATTCCTAACAACTGTTCCCAGTCTGGGGTCGTATTCAAGACATAATTAAAGCAAAAGGACAACTTATTTATACAGACAAGGTTAAACTACAATATCTTTGCCAAAAGTGAACCAATTTTCGAACTATTAATACATCTGGAAGCAGATTTCTGATATGAATATATAAAATGAATGAAATTTGAAAAGTCTTTGTATTTATTAAGCGAAAGTAATGAAATTTTCAGAATGGTTTAAGTAGTAATTCCTGTGCTTATCTTTATCAACACCCACAAAACATAGGAGTTTTGGACAATAGATTCCTAGACAGTTAGAAAGAGAATTAATTTGTAAGCTGCAGTTTCCTATTTCTAATATTGGTCAGTATATTGAATTGATATTTGGTAAATTTTCTGAACTATTTAGATTAACTAGAAGTATCTGATGCTCATATAATTAAATAGGACTTTAGTAATTTATTACGCAATTTCTTTGAATATAAATTGTTATTTAAGTTATGGATTAAGTTGGGGTAAATATTTTATGTAAATGCTAGACAACAAATTAGAGTAAAACACTTGTGTAGGCATATGCTTTTCAGACACACACACACAGCTTAATAGTAAAATCAAATTTTGTGCCAAGTGAAGGGAAAGAAACCTGTTCTAGAAATAGACATGTGCATGTCTATATGTATGTATGTTATATGTATGCCTTATGAGTTACCTGAGCTAAAACTCAGACCAAAAATTTGTTTCAGCCCCAAAGCACTTTATGATTACAGCGCATCATCAAACTCAATTTAGATCCCCCCTCGCAAATTCCCCCTCACTCACACACACACACACTTGCACAGACAGAGAAACCACTTTACGCCACACTGATATCGACTAAAATCTCCACTGCGGAAATATTGAAATCTAAAAAGCAAATAATTTAATTCGCTTAAACTTTCGTACGAAACGAAGCATGGGCTGGGTTTGTGTGTTGGCCAGGGGGATTTGGGATGTCATGGAATGGGATGTGAAAGATGGAGATAGAAGGAAGTGTAGACATAAAACGTAGAAAGTAGACAGAACGAGACGGGACACACGACATAGACAAACGCCGCTGTCGGCTCACTTCCGGGCAGGAAAATGCGGGGAAAACGGTGAACTGGTGGCAGGACGTGCGCTGCTCTAGCCACAGTCGCCATCAAATTTGAATTCAGTTGAGGCGAGGGGAGGTATGATGTTGGAGACGCCAGACGGGATGTAAGGCTGCCTGTCACGCATTACCAACCACTCGAAAAGCCAAGCCAAGCCAAGCCGAGACCGAAACCGAAACCGAGGCCGACACTAGACACTCGGCGTTTTTCAGCGCAAGCTGTCAGACTCGGTAATGTAGGCAGAGGTAGGGTACACGATGGGGGGGCTAAGGAGGCATAGAGGGAAAGTGTTCGCTTCCTGGACAGGGACAGCATAGCGACATCAGCATGTCCCCGTGTCTCCATCCGTATCCTTGTCCCATGTCTCTGCTGTCTCATTTGCTTTCAATTTTTATTTGCCGTGTTACAACCGAACAACAACAGCAACAACAACAGCAACAGCAACAACAACAATAACAGCAACAGCAAGGACAGCAACAAAGTTGAAGTTGCCGTGAGGCATTTGACGCGTTGCCGTCGCAGCTTCGTAAATGCTTTTTCGGGGCAAAAGCAGGGAGAGCGGGGCGAGCGCAAAGTGTGGCAGGCAGGCAGGGAGGTGCCGAGAAAGGGGGTCGCGCACAGTCTGCTGCGGCTGCGGCATTGTTAGCACTTTTGGACAGACGATGACGATGAGGAGGACGACAACGACAACGACGACGACTGTGCTCCAGCTTCACTTGAGCAGATAATTTTCACTGTTGTGTTGATAATGATGATGTGCAAATTTCATAGGTTGGCTTTTTTTCTCTCCATGAAAAATACCCTATAAGCACATAAAGCAACAAGTTGGGTGTTTATAACTGCATAGATGGCTTCAGTTTAAGAAAAAGTCTGTTCAAAATTTACTATATACTAAAGATTTAAAAGATTACATGGTTAATAACTATGGACGGCGGTCTGCGCTATGATTGAAAACCGATTAATAAACGATTTCCAAAAAGAAATTTAAATTGTTACCCATAAAAGTTTTTAATAAATAAATTTGCAACCCTTTTCTTAATATTTTTATGTATTTTGAGCATTTTACTTTTGTATAAGTTTAACTTGATAGAAAAAAATATAGAAAAACTAGAAATCAAGCAATTTTCTGCTATGAACATTGCTTCGTCTCTATTATGATTGTATAGACTGTCATAGAAGTAATTGAACATCACACTTCGTTTAAAAACTCTATGGAGAACTTCATATATTGAGGCAAATATCAATCTATTTAGAATAATGTAAATAAGTTTGTTTTAACCGAAGAAACTCAAATTTTACTAAAAAGTAAAACTTTTAACTATATCTACAAATCTTTATGAAAACAGAGTAACTTCTAGTCCATCAAATTAATACTATCTTTCAACAGACGTGTGGTAATTTATATTTTTTTAACATAGTTGGTTCATGACATTCCTGGCTTAGGCATCCACGAAGTGGGCAATTAAAAATCGTCAAACTTTATGAAGGTTCTTAAGTCACGAAGATGTGTATGTGAATGTGTGTGTGTATGTCAGTGTGCTTGTGTGTGTGTGTGTGCAGTCATGAATTGCAAATAGGGCCGCTGAACAGATTTACAGTAGCGTTTTTTTATGGCCATTCAGCTATGCAAATGTCATGAGATGCGAATACATTCAGCAGCTTATAAAAATGAAGCTAAAGTGAGCTTATAAAAACACATTGTACTGGAGTAGAAAATTAAGTCTATAGGATTCGCAGTTTATAAGTTTATAAATAAACTAAAGGAAATGATAAAACACATAAGTAACTCTCTGAAAGGGCAATAACTTTTATAAATATACTATGGTAGCATTCGAAATTATATCAAAAATTATAAAATTTATATAGAATAAATAAACAACTTAAATTGTATATTATCTTGTTTTGCAAAGTGCCTGTTGATTGCACCCAAACTCAATAAACAACCCTCGTTATGTGCTTGTACAATGTACATTTGTATAGTATACTAATAGTACAATATCGTATACTGTCATCTTGACTTTACGATTTGCCTATTCAAATTTCCTAAGCGCTGACAGCAGCTGACATTGTCTGTCGCTTTCCAAATTGTTCACACCACCCAAAATGTCCCGAATGTCCAGAAGTACTTGTACACTACCCCAGTCCCTAACAACCTTTTGCTTCTAAGAATCTGTTTACATACCATCACGTTTTGCGGGAAATGGGGGAGGGGGGCAGCTGGGGAGCTGTGTAGGGTAGAAGGATCCTAGAATACCCAAATTTGATGCCCTAAGCGATGGCCACCGCTTGCTGCATTTGAAATCAGTTTACGTTTGCATGTCCTTTGGCGCATAACAAAAAGAAATTGAATTTGGGTTTGTCGAAGACACTTTGAAGTCCTTTTTAAAAGCATGGAAAAAACAGTATACAAACAAAATAAAGCAAAACAAAATAACAGGATACTCCAAAGACGTTTAAGGACACCTCTTGAATTCACATTCCTACATACCCATCTCTATCGATTTGCGAGTTTCAACATTTGATTGACTGACTAACTGACTTTGTGTTACTTTCTACACTGATTGACTGATTGCCAGCGCTCTCTTCTGTCTATCTGTCTGTCTGTCTATCAAGTTGCGACCATTTGCCGTTTGCCAATGACAAAACGCAGAAAAAAGCAAAACAAACAACAATTTGCTTGGCCAAGTTAAAAGCTTTTGTGATAATCACAGTTAAATGTCAATTTTAATCTAAAAAGCACACATCTAAGTGGTGTGCGGAAGCTTACTTTAAGCCAAAACGATGTCCTACGATGTCACATACGAAATGTTGAAAAATCATGATTTATAGTGAAATACCATAAATAAAAATGAAGTTGACTTTAATTTTGGCATCGTTTGTAGAGCTTTCCGTTAGTAATTTAGTCACTAAAGAGTAATAATTACTAATTTTTACAGCTGAAAGACTTTTAATTTTTACCAACTATGAATTAAATTTATTTACTATAAATTTTACTATAAACTATTGAAATTGGAGCGAAATTCTTAAATTTTCGTTTAAGAACAGTTTAGTTTTCACGTCGTTTTAAGCTTACAACTTTCTCAAGTATTTTGATTTAATTTTAATGCTCAAGAATCATGCTCATTTTAGTTTTTAATGCATTCTCAGTTTGGTAACTGCTGTTTCATTCCCAAAACCATTGCGACTTCAAAGCTGTTTTATTTCCAAAACGTTTCGCTGACTTTGTTACCGACAACATTCTCATTACTCATTTAAAGTGCGCTTAAGTACACTTATTGTTTTTTTCAGCTTCCTACCGTGGGTCCCCAAGAGTCCAAATACGCCCTCGACTAAATTGAAAAAAATTTTTCGTAAATTTTACATCACATTTGTGCTGTTTCACTCACACTTTAGCACTTGATTGTACCTCCCACACTCTGGTGTGAGCTAAAAATGCAAATTACTTCGTTTCTAATTAAAATAACTGTGCAGTGCTTTTGGTTTTTGGCTCGGGATCTGGTTCTGGTTCTGGCTTTGGCTTTGGCTCGTTTCGAAAACACATTTTTGGCTGACTTTGTGTGGCTGCTGATGCTGGCGCTGCTGCTGCTGCTGCCGCTGCTGGTCCCCAATTCAAACGAGTCGCGTTATTCATGTCCTAGTCTCTTACACACGCATACACCAGTATAAATACACGGGCTACCTGACACAGTGTAGTCTGGGTCTCTTTGGGCTTTAGCTTTGGGATCTATTAGCGCTAACATTGCAACCTGCCGCCTGCTGATCCCTAATTTCCTCCCCTCTAAAACCTAACAACATTTTAAAAAGGGGGGTGTACAGTTGGCAACTTCTTTGCCACAAAGGTATGTGGCAGGCTGTTTTGGGTCTGTCGCGCGTTTTAAATTACAAAATATTTTCCGTTAGAGTTGCTTTTTTTGCGGTGATATGCGGCAATTATAAAGGGTATTAAGTGTGCAAATGTACGTAGGTGGTAAGAGAACGTATCAAATTTAAACAGCGTTCTGATTTTTCCAAAAATAAAAAAAAACCAAAACCAAAAAAAAACATTCTTCACAAGGCTGCGCTTTAATGAGGTTGTAATGAGTTTGGACCACGAGTGGTGTTGCCAGTTGTCAGCTGCTGCGTGCAAGAAAAACCCCGTGTAATTGTGATGAGGATTAAGAGCTCATTATGTATGAGAACAGAGGGACATTAGTGGCATAAAAGCGTTGAACTGTACGCTTAAAACATAATTGCAGTGGGTGAAAGTTTAGATTTTAATGTGAATTATATTGAAACAATTAAGGTTTAAGCACGCAGAATTAAACTAAAATCTATGGAGCACAAGGCAATAATTACAGTAATGGAAAGATAGAGCGTTAACATTTTAATGATATGGCGACCACTAAGTTGTACCTTGCGAGTTTTGTTGTCATATCTCAAATACATCCCGAATTATAGAAGTTGGAAAATTGTTTTTTACAATTTTGTGGAGCCAGTAGGTAGTCTGTGACACACAACCTTTTTTTAACAAACCCAATAGACTAATTTAATTTTTACTTAAAAATGTAACAATTTTTAAAAGTGATAATTACTGCTGTTTATCGATTCCGATTAAGCCATATTTTATGGCTTATTTTTTTACGAACCTAAAGCTGCACATGAATTTATATTGAAATCGAATTCAAACCAGTTGACATACAATTTGCATATGATTTGCTGAAATCAAATTCAATTTAATCCATTGAAATTAAATTCTTATTCATATTTCATGTGCATACATATGAATGTACATATATATATATATATATATGCGACAAATACAAACATTTTCAGACTGAAATCAAACATATTTGCAGACTAAAGCTGATTGTTTTCAATTTTTTTTTTTGCACTCTAATGAAAAGCGACTGCAACTTCGATACTCAATTCAAGTTGGCCAACTATTTGAAGCTTAATTAAAATTGCAATTTGCTGCAGTTGGGTCAAAACAACCAAATAAAAACCTGGAAAAATAAACCCCGAGAGAGAGAGTTAGAGAGTGAGATAGAAAGCTTTTCAATTAATCTAAGTAATTAAAGTAAAAGACCAAATACGGTTAGAGAAACCACATGTCTGGTATTTCCTGACAATAGCTGCAAAAACCCCAAAACATCTGCAACAAATCAATTTGCAAGAACTTTTCTATTGTGTTTGCAACTATTTTTATTAGTCGTTTTTGGTCTGACTTGGCCAGCACACACTCAACAACACTCACACAAACGCAAACGCACACGCACACATACAAGGACACTAGTTTATCGATTTACTTTACCGATAAATTTTCAAAAGCATTGCACAAAATGATGCCAACAAGGACAGAGATGGCGGGTGAACAAAACTAAACAACTAAATTGAAGTGGCTGCCTAACCCTAACCATGTGGCGACCCATGGGTACTATGGTGTCTTGTGTCTGATATCAAAGGACTTTAAATCAAAATTCAATTACACTTTTCATTGATGCTTTCAAGACTTGAGCAGCAGCAACAGCAGCAGCAGCACCACCACCAGCAGAAATGTCCACGTGGAGGGAAAGGAACAAGTATTGAAGCTCTCACCTGTGCGTTAAAGTGAAAATCAACAGCAGGCAGCACATATAATATACTAAAACAATTTCAATAAACGACTCTTAGTTATCCTGCAGTTCTTGCTGTATCCGAAACTAACAGAAAATAGCTTTAAAGTTTCAAGAAATAGTAGAGAACTGAACTGAAATAGTAGAGAGCTGAACTATTCTACTCCTGGTAATTTGCATATTATAAACACAGGTATTAATATTAAATACTTTTGTATAGCTTATATCAATTTACATTCTGTGAATTCTACTAGTTGAAATAACAATGAAAATTGTAAGAGATTTTTGTGTCATACACTCCCAACCCCGTGTTATCCGGCTACCTTCCTTTGCAGGGTATTAAAAAAGCATGTCGAGTGTTCGACCTGCTGACATTGGGCTCAGTTTTCAGTATTCAGTTGTCAGTATTCAGTATTAAGCTTTTTCGAGTGCTTTTGTTTGCTGTGTGTGTGTGTGTGTGTGTGTGTGTGAGAGTGTGTGTGCTCGACATCTGGATGGCTTTGGGATGTTTTGGACACGCCCACGCCAGAATGGAACATTCACAAAACTCGTCAATTTGTTTGATATGCAAACAAGAAAATCGCCATCATGTCACATTTGCATATTAAAGCGACAACAACGGCGTGAAAATACATATATATGATATGCATACTAACTACAACAACTACTACTACTACTACTACTAGTACAACAAAACGGTAAATATCCATGTACCCAATACAATATTGCAACATGCCATAATGCGAAAATGCAACGTCAGTCTGTATGAAAATTAACTCAGAGTCAAGCGAAATTCACTCGATATGCAGTCAGCTCAGCTGAGCTTTTCCACTTGTCTTTCTGGGCGACTTATGCCACAAATTTCAATTACGTTGCACATGGCATACATATTGAGGCAAATTGCGGGCAGGGGTATTGCCGTAGAGGAAGAGGGTATTGCCATGGCGAGCACTTACAACAACTTATAAATAGCCGCAGTCTGTGCAAATTTTCACATTAATTAAATTTTAGCGACGACGACAACACTCACACACACACACACACACGCAACAAAACCCAGCCGAGAAAATAAACCAAAATTCTTGTTGAAGCAAAACAAAAAACCAAAAAAAAATATATAGAAAGAGCTGCAACGGCGTCAACGGCCAACACCGTTGACATATTGAAGGAAAACGACAGATTTAGTACATAATACATAGAAAACATTTACGCAGACTTATAGACAAGTGATGGCATATATACATGTACTAGGGCTGAAATTTGTTGTCTTTAAAAATGAAATTTTCTTTAAGATTTTATAAGATTTAGCTATTAAGATAGTTAATAAAATGTAAAAATATTTATAAGCTATAAATAAAACCTTATAAGAACTTATTCCAAAGCAACATTAAGTACTCATTTTGAAATATTTGAAAAGCTAAAAGACTTATCATATAAATCAGCGATTTTAACCAATGCGTTGTCTGGCTACTATATGTTTTAGATGTTAAATTCTAACCTGATTTGTCTAGGATAATCTGAAGAATTTAATGCTGGAGTTTATTGCTCTAAAAATTACAAATAAAATGGTCTTTTAACAGTTTAATCTGGTGGTATAGATAGTTGAACAATTCCAACCAAAGTTGGTTTGGTTGTAAAAATAAAATGAAAATTTGTTTAAAATATATCATATACTTCTCGAGTAATAGGATTTGGGAACTTGATTTTTACGATTTGTGGAGCCGGCAAAATATGTCTATATCGACTTGACTGTTGATTATGACTAAAATATATATACTTGTACTACTTATATATTTACTATATATGTATGTATATACACTCTCCACTCTGCCTTTTGTATATTACCCGCTGGGTTTTTTTTAACTGTATTTAAACTCGAAGTCTAAACTAGACTTAACTAGATTTTATTGCATATTTTAAAAAATCTTCAACATTTAATACATATTTAGCTTGTCAATAAAGTTCCAATAAAATTTCTTTAAAGTTTAAACTCTGCATAGCTTATCCATTAAAATTCCTTTGTTTTATTTTAATATTTAACTCTTAAAAGCAAACTAAACTAATATAAATATTTGTTTACAATCAAAATAGCAAATACTTTTTAATTGGATTTTTGTAAGAAATTCTTCAAATAGTTGTTGTATGTGTATGCATGTGCATACAAATATTGAATTATTAATGAAGTCCATGTAATCCCATTTACAAATACTTGATATTTTTCCCTATTGTCACTCGAAGGGATTCATTGCTCCACGGGCTATCAAGACCCACTTATTGAGCTGCATAAATATTTGTGCCGAGTGCCGGGCACTTCAAGAGCGAAAGTTTCCAAGTTGCTGCCAGCCCTGTGACATCTAGAGTGCCAGAGTGATGCTACTACTCCTTACAATGCAAACTGCACACCGCACACCTCACCCCTTTCCCTTCGCAGTACTACACTCATTGCATTTGGCAAATGCAATGTGAATCCGTTGGCCAAACCACTCGGTACTCAGTGCTCGGTGCTCGGTCTTTGGTCGCAGACCCAGCCGATGAGTAGGCACTTTGAGTGCCAACGTTGTCGTTGTCGTTGCCACTCGCCACGGATGTCGTTTATTTTTAGCTATAGTTTTCTTTATTCTCCTTCCCTCTACAGTTTCCAACAGTGCTTACAATGCTACGCAAAAATATGCGAAATTGCCACAACAACAACAACAAATAGTTTTGCTGTAATTATTTTTGATTTTACAAAATCTGTTTTGGCCAACATTTAGAAATGCATAAAAGATTGTTAATTTAATTGTACAGGGAGCAGCCAGACAAATATCATATACGTATATGTATGATATTAAGTTGAGCATTAGGAACTTGTAGTTTTATTTTGGGACTGCTAAAAGAAATGGGCTAATTGGGCATTGGAACATAAATGACAACGCGTGTTTTTCATTATGTCATTTTGTTATTATTCAATTACAATTTACAATTTTGAGAAATGTGCTTTATTGAATTTAAAACGCAAATTTAAATATGTGTAAAAATAAAAATAAATATATATAAATTTATGCTAAATTAATTTAGTTTTTTAAAGACACAATATATGCCCATTTTAAGTTACCTAGAAACTCAAACAAATGAGTTTCATGCTAAGCTATGCCGAAAATGAACCTTAGTCATTGAAATTTTTGTTTTTTTTTTAGAAAGTTTCTAAAAGTGTTGCAAATGATTTGCAATATATATTGGCGACATTCCGCTACAACATTCTTCAGCTGCACATTTCTCAAGAGGAAGCTGCTCGAAGTTGGCAAACCTCAGTTTTAATGAAACACCGTGGTTAGCTTGCCACGAACTGTAGTAGCTCTAGCTCTCAGTCTCTATCTAGTTCCGCAGGAACAGAGCGGATAGACCACAGCCAATCGCTACCTCTAAAGTTTTAATGAAGCCCGCCTGCAAGCGATTGCCAGGCATCAATCTCTTCGGCTACGTGGCTGGCTGGTGTATTGATGTAGATTGCTGAGCGCTAATCAAATTAGAATTTCTAACCGTCAAACACACACACACACACACACACAGAGAGTGAAACACCTTGAGCGCGTCTACTTTTGCGGTCAAACCAAAGTTTGACGAAGGCAACTTCACGGATATTACTTATCATTAATTATTTGACGCCCTTGTGTTCAGAGCATTATATTTATGCATGTACAATTTTAATGAGCAGGCGACAGAAGTCGAGTCAGAGTGCCACACAAACTGTGTGGTTGGCTTGACAAATCGCAGTGGTGCCGGCATGCCACAATATATATTGCCAACTGGTGCGGTTTTCCCAGCAGCAACAATAAATTCAACAACGCAACCAACTAAAACAGCAGCAAAAGCATCGCACATCGCACTGCCAGCTACTTAAGTGCAAAAAATGTAGCATACTTTTCAGCTGCACATGCAGGAAAGTCGGCATGTGATTGATGTGACAAGAAGAGCAACGAGAGAGAGAGAGAAAACGAGAGAGCAGTGAGCATTGGGGTTGGCAGCCAAAAAAAAATACAAGTAAAAGAGGAAAACGTTCACAGCACAGCTTACATGCTATTTACATGGCCATTAGATATATCATACGAGATATATCTCAAGAAATAACAAAACTCAACGATAAAAGTTTTCTTTTCCAAGAAAAACAATGTGTTTGTCGCTTGATCTTAGGGATTTTACATGATATATTGAACGTAGTTGACTTTACCTTCGCTTTGATTGGCCCCAGACAACCGAAGAGTGTAAAAGCAAACGTAGACTTTACTCCATAACTAATACTTTTCAATTTTTATTGATTTATTTTACACTTATCTCGCTTATAAAATCTAAGCTAATTACAATCAATTATAACCGCCTTTCTTCTTTAACTATTTCCAGACATAAATGAATATAAATTTCACTTTATCATTAGCTTCAATTTTAATTTCACAGTCGTTTGACATGGCAACGACAGACCAAGAGTAAAGAAAAAGGATGCAAAACTCCTGGGGGAGATAGATAGTAGATGATGCATATCTTTCAGCAGTTTCGGAAGGTCTTCGACAGCCGTCAAAGAACTAACAAATAAAATGAAAAAGAGACGAACAAAAAACGCGTGGGCAAAAGGAAGGAAAACAGCAAAGTGTGCAAGTAGCAAATCAAAAGATGTGCAATGCCAAATGTAAAACAGAGAGAAAAACTGCTGAGAATGGAAATGTAGAGAAGGAACAAATGAAAAGAAAAGGATTTCTAGCAGGAAGCAATGCAATTTTTTTCGCTTCTGTTTGGTAACAGCAGCAGAAGCAGCAGCAGCATTGGGCTGCCAGGGACAGCTCGAAATTGGCCAATTTACATGCGTTTGTGCTTTTTAGCCAAGATGAAAAGCAGGATTGAACTTCAATTCCAAGTTCAAAGTTGTGTATGTGTGTGTGTGTGTGTAAGAGAACAAATGCAAAATGGTATTGCAGATATTGTAGCTGCTTCAGCTTTGCAGCTGCGTTCAAATGCCAGCAAAGAGTTTAAACCCAGCCAAGCGGTGCACTCAAGTGGCATTAACAGACAGAGATGGAGATAGAATGAAGATACGCTCTAAAGATGCCGCAGACAACAATTTGAAACAGCTTCAATAAACCAGAACCCGTAGCAGCACCAGCAGCAGCAACTGGGCAGGTAAATGAATGGTGTGTAGCAAGTAGCAACTTTCCATGGTTTATTTACAATTTAAAAGCATTTTGTTAAAGTTCTGTGACAGAAGACACGGCGTATGCGTAATGCCACTTAACTGACATTGTTGCTTACATTAGGCTAATGAGCTTATCGTACGCTACAAAATGTAACTAATGATGACTTGTGCTCAAAATGATTATTGTCTGTGGGCTTCGACTCGTATATGTATGTATTGTACTGCAGTCGATGGCAGCTTATGTACCGTGGCAACAACGGGTCGTATGTGTAATGTTCATTTATTTTCCAAGGCAAGTTAGCCATTAAAAGCTGTATGCTTTTAAAGCTTATTTTACGTAATGGCTGGAATGGTTACAAATGGTTTTTTTATAGTCATGAATATTTGTGGTAAAGTTTAAAAAGTGGTAAGATATAATAATATATATTTTAATTAAATTTCTTTAAATTAAAATAATTTAAAAAAAGCCACAAAACTAAATACTATAGTTAATCTATGTATTACGCATAATTTCGGTAAACAACATTTACATTTAAATTACCTTTAAAAAACTTTATATAGAAAACTAACAACTCTATCTACATACGGAACTCTTATATTATTCCACTCTAACAGAAGTCCTTTTCAAACTTGTTTGCTTACTGACCAATCAGAAAATAGATAAAAACCCATTAGTTTTTATGGAAACGACATAATAAACTCTGCAAAATTTTATAACTTTTTGCTAATTACATGTCGTATACGTAACAATCTAAAAGTCATGCAAAAAGTGAAAACCACACACTTGTCACATAGAATGAGCATAGTTCTGGAAAAAAAAGAAAAAACTAAATCTCAAAAAAGACAACAATAAAAATAAAATAAAAAAAAATAACAGAGACGTCAACGGCAGTGAGAAGGACGACTTGCTCTGAGCGAAAAAGCATTTAACAATTTTACAGGAACAATATTCAATTTCCGACTGTCTAATAAGTTTTTGGCTAGTACCACACACATACATACACAGTTTGTTTGCTGAAGTGGTGGCATGTAATAAGCCAAGTCCAACTGGCATTCCCGTCTGTCAGTCTGTCAGTCTGTCACACTGTCTGTTAACTGGGGTCTATCTAACTAGACAACTGTTTGTATAGAGTTCTTCTCCCTTCAAAAAGTTCCATTACTCAAACCCAAAAGTGCGACGCACATTTTCCTTTAATTTCCTTTTTAGTTTTGCAACGCCAACTATCTCGTCACGGAATATTCATGCTCATCTCTGGCTCCACGATGGCACTAAAAATTCTTGCCAGCTTTAAGCCATGTTGCATATGTATGTATATATGTATATATCATCCCCAAAGAGCTTTAATGAACACCAACCCACAACTCAATGCAAACAAAAATGTAACGGCCAACGGGCCATATAAAATGCATTTGGGTAACTAACTTTAAACTCGGCAAACGCGTTCATTTGGGAACGTAATGTTTTTCCTCTCAACTCTTGCCCTTCAACCCCTTCTCTCAACTCTCAGTCCGAGCATAAGCTATAGCAGGTGCAGAGTCGAACAAAAAAAGAACAGAGCTATATATACGTATATATATATTGTAGTTGAGGGATTGTCAATGCCCCGAACGGCTCGATATGGGTAAGTAGCTTTATTATCATAAGTTCATGCATGAGCGGATGTCGTGATAACACCAGTTTTCAACAGAACAACAACAGTATCACACTTAAACGCCGCAAATGAGCTTAAAGGCTTTGCATGTGTTACTTAAGTCGTGATACCAGCTTGGGAATTAAATTATATACCTTTCAACTGCACAAATCTGAAGGTTAACTATAAAACGGAAACAAATTATTTAAATTTTGTACAGTGCAAAATTGTTTGAGAACATCTTTTTTGTTTAAATTATGTGCATAACAGAAGTTGACTTTTGTATTATTTAAAACACTTAAAATTTCTTTAAAGTACTTAAATATTTTTATATTTTCTTTACTTCTTAGAGAATTTTCAGCATAAAATTCGCTTAAACATATTCTTTACAGCTTAAAAAATGCAATTTGCACGTTCTGCAGTTCACAAATGTTTGCCGCATAAACGAAGTCGGCTTTAAGTAAATAGACCATGTTGCAAGTTGGCTGATGGACTGGCAGACTGGCTAACTGACTGACTGACTGGCACCCGATCTGAGCTCTGAGCTCTGAATGTTGCCTGCTGTTAAAGTCTACGCCCACGCGACGGCAATGCAAATAGTTAGGCGCAGACTGTGAATACCTATCGAGAGATTGGGTATGGGTTGAGGTTGAGTTTTCTGGAATGGGTACGAGATGAGAACGACGTATTCAACGTAACGTTGCGGTTGCGTTAACTACCCCTCCGCACATCCCCCACCACTCCGACGAATACTATGGAAATGACAGACGATGTAAAAGAGTTCATTAATATTGCAAGGTGGACTGGCGACAACAGAAATGAGTACCCAAAAGCAAAAGAGAATGAGAATGAGAACGAGAATGAGAACGACAACAACGACAGCAATGAGGACAACATTTTGACTGTGCGCACAATTATTTTGTAATTTGTCATATTTTGTAGGCCTCAGCTCTGTTCTACCCGGCTTGGCTCTGCTCTGCTCGACTCAGCTCAGCTCTGTACTGCTCAAGTCACGTCACGTTCTGTCATGTCAGAACACAACGGTCGCCTACACATGGAGGTGCCTTTGTCCAAATTTTCAAGTAGCAAAGTCTCGGGCTCAAGTGGCTCGACAACGGCCTACTAAATAGGAAATGCAGGCTGCTTGGTAAGATGTTATATAGGAAAGGGATAGAACCAAGGGATCGGGCAGCGGGCTGCTAGAAGCGGAGGTTGAATTCTACCAACCAGCTGCATAATTGTTTGTATTTTACGCTTTACATGAAAGCTAAGCAAATCTTTTGTTACACTGTCTACAGCAACAAGCCAAACCCCTGCCCCTTTCCCTCCTTTCCCCCTTTTGTACAAACCAACCCCTTTACTTCCTCCCCTAACATGTGGCAACCCTTCTTGCAGCTTTTGTTGGCCTTACGCTTTGTGTGCATATTCTAAACATGGCGGCGCTTGGAGCTTGCAGCTTTGGCGGCTACCTCAACCTACTTTTGGGGCCAGACTGCGTCGTCGTCGCCAGCGTCGTCGTCGTCGTCGTTAAGACCTTAATAGTGCCTACCCATACCCTCAAAGCAGTACAGTCCCTACAACCCTATCCCTATACAATACCCAATGTGCAGCCAGTCAACAGTGAGCAGCAGTTTTGTTGTTGTTGCGCATATTTACCTAGCCCGCTCGTCATCGTCCACATCATCAGTAGCATTTCTATTTAGATAGGGTATAATACCTATATCATACAACTAAATATTATATTTAGCTAATTATAGCTGTGTTTTATTCGCTGATCTTAGGCTAAGCAAAGTTTTTACCAGTTTAAGCAATTGAAGTAATAAACAAATTGTGTCTTCAATTTAGTGCGTGGGTTTTTAAAGACTTTAAACTATGCGTTCTTTAGTTTTATAGCTGAATTTATAGCATAGTGTTTAAGTATTAAAGTCTAGTTTCGTTAAATACGTTGAAAAAAAGTTTGAACTGCGTATTAATAATCCTAAAAGTAACTAAACTTTAAGTAGATTAATATATATTGCAGATTTATGAGCGCATTCTCTTATGGCATTCTCTTTGTATCTTCATTTCTGTTTATCTCAAAATCATTCAAGTTTTGTAAACAAAATTGATCTGCAGGATTTGTTGAATATAGAGTATATTTTTAGAAGTATTCGCTTAGCTTTTTTACCATCATTACTGCTATAATTAAACTGAACAAAAATTAATGCAAATTTCTTAGATAAATTGGTAATAAATTTTAGTAAACTGCTTTTATAAAGTTTTATCGCATAAATACGGCCCTTAAAATAAAGCAGAATATATAGTAGATCGTGTATATAATATAAAACACCATATAAAAATTATAGTGTGCTTTCAATAGCAAAATGAATTCGATTTATTAATTTTCAATGATCATATAACTTCATATATAAAGTACATTTTGATAGGATTCTCTAAATTTTTATACTAATAATGTATCAAACTTCAATTCAATATCTTCCGATTTTTGCTGATTTGACTTAGTGCTAATATCATACATATATTTGGCTAAACACAAGAATGCCTTATAAAATTATACAAAAAACTTTTTTCGTATAATGGTTATTGAAATATCGCTAAATACATAAATACCATTGAAATGTCTTTAAATACATAAGCAAAATTTAAACAATATTTATCTATAAAGTTTACTGTTTAAGTAATCTTAAAAAAATGTATAAAAATATATATAGTATACAGAGTTTGACTCTACTTAAATCTTTGAAATTCTTTGCACTAAAAAACACACTGTCTAAATCATATTATAGAGTATTCCAACTTCGTTGTTGAGTTCAATTCTAGGAGTGTATATCATCCGTCATAATTTTCATATGCAGCAGTTTGTCCACACAGTTCCCTAGCTTCCCCCTGGTTCCCTCAGCACCTCTCGGTCCCCTCAGCTTCACCGCCTCCCAAAAATGACTACAACCCTTGTCCGTTTCTTTGGCTTGTTTTCGCCTCTGCATTTTTCTTTATTTTATTTTTTATTTACTTTTTACTCTTTTATTTTATTTGTGTTTTTTTTTCGCTTCTTTTTTTTTGTTAAATTACATGCACACATACACAGTCAAATATTTATTTAAAACTTATGCCCGAGGCCTTTCATTACTGTACACGTAGAAATATATATTTTTGTTCTGTTTTCTGTAGTTTCATTATTTTTCATTTCGTTTCGTTTTCATTTATATTTTCCTTTTGCTATTTTCACTGTGCAAATGTGCGGCATGCTGCTTTGTGTTGCCAGTTTGTCTCTATTATATGTATTTTTTCTCTGCTATGATAATAAGTACATTTTTCAAATTTATTCTTTTTTCTTTATTTCCTCTGTCAAAATCTTTGCTTAGTTAATTTACTTGCCAAGTTACGTCAAGTTCTTTATTTCCTCATTTCCATAGTTGCTAGTGTCTAGCGGAGTTATAATTAGTCATCCTTGCTCTCTCACACTCTCTCTTTCTCTTTCTATCTCTTTCTTTCTCTTTCTTTGTGTGCATGTGTGTGTGTGTGTCCTTGTCTGGACCCATTGTGCTACGTTGTGGAGAACAATGCATTATGATGCAACGAAGCTGGAGCAAAGTTGTTGAACATTTAATGGGATTTACTCAACGAATTGCTTTAAATTACATTGCTTCAGCGCCTCGAGTCTATCGGTAGCATGAAAAATGGGAACGAGTGCTAAAGGAGCTGTGAAAAGGTTCTAGTCCGTGCATAGTTCATAGTTCTTCTCATTAATTAAAACTGAATTTGATATACTAAAGCTGATAGACGCTCATAAAAATCCAATCAAACGAGAAATATCTAATGATGTTCAGTAATGTATACGGTTTTTAAAGAGCGCTAAAAGTCATGGTAGATGAAAGTTAGTATGCTTAAAAATTCTGTTATTTGCTTAAATTACTAGAAGTAATATTTAGAAATAAATGTATTGCAATCTCGATATGATCAGCAATAATTTCGCAACTGTCATAATTAGAGAAATAATGTATGTGATAGTTTTATGTGACCATAGACCATAATCTTAAAGGAAACGCAATGAACCTGATTTGCTAAAGTACAAAGTCTTTAATAGGCAATAGAGACAACTACGATCTTAATAAGCAAATGCAGCTGCGGTCAAAATAATTATAGCGCTTCACAATAAGCTGTTTATATTTGTTAAATTCTTTCTAGTCTTTACTCAACAGATGCCCGACGGTGAATCAATCTGTATGCGAGGTCATAAGAGATAGAGCCATCAAATTTGTCATATCGATGACTGACTGAACTGCAAAAAGAGCAGTGCAATTTCGAACCACAAATTTGGATTCAACTGAGACATTTTAATCGAGTTAATTCTAGAAATAACTTTAATAATAATTTTTTTAATTGTAGTAATAATCATTACTTAATTTAACTACTTAAATTTAAAATAGTTTTACTATAAAAATGTTGCACCCAAACCAAAATCACGCCCTGAATTATCAATGATTGTCGGTTTTAAAAAAAAGTGTAATAATATATTAGACCGATTCCTGAAACGAATACAGTAATACAAAATTTCCAGTGTGTACATAACATTCGGGCAAATTTGGAAAAGTTAACAATTTGTATGGACGAAATCAAAAGCTACTTCGTTTCAGTAGTCGAACTTGATTTTCAGTATAAAAAATGCTGTAAAAGGAAACTCTGCTGTTAAAGTTCTATAATAATAATTTACCAATTCAATTAATAGTATGAAAATATTTGTTTTAAGCAAATTTCATTTTCCATAAAGCCATTTTAAATTGAATTCATTTATTAAAGTCAATTTACCCAAATGAAAATGTTTGCAATTCACTATGGAATCTGTTGATTTATTCGCTTGACTTTTCAACATTCTGCAGAAAACGAATTTTATGGCAATTAATATTTTAATTTCCCTTATTAACTTAAAGGGAAGACCCGAAGATATTTGCTATTAAATTTAGATAAATGAGAAGTGCCAATAAACAAAACACTTTTATTAACATGTGTAAAAGTTTGTGATAAATAATCAAACTCACCTGTCAAAAAACGCTGATGTTCTCAGTATTGATTTAGGTAATATATATATAAATATATATATATTTTTTGTTGATTTTTGCGCAAATTGTTAGGCTAATCAGATTAACGAGTTTTGCGTTTAATTATAAATTCAATGGTTTAGTTTTCTGATTGGTTTTTGGTTTTCGTTTATTGTTGACTGTTGATTGGTTTCGTTATTAGCCCGTCCGATGATTTGGGCGCCAAAGTACACTCAGAATGCACTCACACATATACACACGCACACTGGCACTACGCTCCCTCTCTCTCTCTCTCACTCTAACTATGGTACTGTCTCTCTTTCTCTCTGCGTATTTGTCACTCACACAGTAACGAATTTGTGGATTGCGTATTTATTATGACGTTTGTTGCGGTTTCTGGCGGCGTCTGTCACTTTGTCACTGTGTCTGTCCCAAAAGGGGGCGCAGGTAATTAATGCAGACTGTTTAGATTTAGCTTATACAGGGTATATATACATATATATACGAGTTTGCACACAGACACAGACTTTGTTGGTTGTTTAGAGTCGTATTTGGCTGTCGGTTTTTGGTTTTTGGTTCTTGGTTTTTTGGTTTATCGGTTTTGGTTGTCGGTTTATTTCTGGTGATGTGATGTGAAGCTGAAGCTGAAGCGCACACAGGACACACACAACTTGACTGAGCGAAACTGCACAAATAACTGAATTGAAATTATGCCGCACTGCGAGCACTGAGTAAGGGCAAAATGTTGGACACTCTGGGTGCACAGTGGGGCAACACAATGTTGCCTTTTGCTTATTTTCGGCAGGCGAGCAAAATCACAACAGCAACAACAACAGAAAATGCTAAAAATTGCACTCGAGTGCATTTTAATTGATTTTTTTTTGCTGTGCTTTCAAATGCACTTTTCCCCACAGAGCACTACAGAGGGAGAGAAAGAGATACAGTGACAGTGAGAGCGGAAGAGCGGCAGAACGAGAGAGTAAGCGAGTGCAATTTATGTGGCTTACTCGTTTGTTACACGCGGCGTATGCGTAACATTTGCAATTGCATTTTGTACGCATGTGATTTTGAGTGAGTTTTCTTTTTGAGTGAGTTTTTCTTTCTTTTTTTTGGCTTCTGCTAAACAGATCACTCTTTCAGTGTTCGTTCTAGGTCAATTCTCTCGTTTATTTCAAGTTTTAATTAGTCTTTTTAATTTCAATTTTCCACAGCCGCCCCAAAAGCACCACAGCAACAACAACAACAAAAAAAAAACAAACCAAAAATAAATAAAGTTGCTGTGGCAACAATTTTTTAATTAATTACATGCAAAAATCCAAAAACCAAAATAAGAGTAGCTCACGCTTGAGTGTCGAGCTTGGTCAAACAATTAGCATTTTGTTACCAGTTCGCCAAAGAAAAACGTGTAATGAAGTTGCTGAAGGATGCTCAAGTTACCTTCCCTTCGCCCCTCCCCCTCTTTATAACAGGAAAAACTTTTTGATATTTAAAGTGTTTTTTAAGGACCCCAAACGTTTTGAGCAGAGGGTTGGAGAGTGGCCAGAGCTGATTGCTCACTGCTGAGGTACAAAAAAAACCATTTAAGTTGAAAATTTCGCATTCAGACAGATAGAAAATTATGTCAGCTTTTGGCAGTTGACTCTGATTGTTTTTTTTTTGTGACTTACAGAATGAAAAAAGTTATGAACCTCTTAAAGCATAAAAGACATTCGCTCTGCTGACGGATAAGGAAACGCTCACTGAAAAAGACAATGCTTAAAATTACAAAAAAGCGGGACAGGAGTATTATAAATTTCTTAAAATAGAAGACTGAAAACATTAAAAATATAACTTTTATAGTTTATATTAATAAAAATACTATAACATTAGCTGCATCTTCATTATCCTCAAATGTTGCGTTTGTTCCACATTTTAATATTGTTTTTCAGGCTGTTTGAAAACGGATTTATTTGATTATTTATTCTAGTCGTCTTCAAAATAGAATGAATTTCGAATAAGGAAAAATAGAGAATAGATCTGTCCTAAAATGGCTGATATGGCAACATTGTGGAAAACGCCAATATAGAAATTGTTTTAATACTAACCCGGCAACTCCAATATTTTTAAAGAGAAAACGTTTAAATACTGTATTTCATTCTTGGCTGAAGAAAATCAAATTTAATCAAATTTTGCCAAGCCGAATATGTAAGTTGCTTTATATTTTTAAATTTAAGGATCCCACATATGTATTTTTTTTTTAACAATAAAAATTATATAAAAAGTGTTAACTATCTTTTCTTTCTGTTCCAAATTAAAAGTATTTTTTGTTTACTTTGCATTTAATAAATTAAATAAACCCTAATCGTGAATTTCTATACATTTCATTTGAAATAAATATTTTGAAATCATAAATAGACATTTAATTTTTAAAACTTGTTATATTAATTATTATGCCCAATTAAGTAAAATACTCCATACTATGACTAAAAAAGATCTTTAGCAGACTGTGAAACTAAAAACATACATGGAATCAAATGGTAGATGCAACAAATACAGGGTGCCTGCAATGCATTGCATGGAGAGCATACAATTTCAGTTCAGACATGCGCAAAGCAGATGCAACTCAACTCAAAGTGCACTCAATGCGACAACAACAAGGCACTGCAACACCTGGAGCAGTGTAACGAAACAACAACAAAGAGAGGGAGAAAGGGAAAGAGAGAGAGAGAGAGAGACAGAAAAAGTAAAAATACACAAATGTCAGCTGCATACAACGAGACCCAAGGCACTAAATAGCATTGGAGTGAAATGCTAAGCAACAACAAATGCAACACCAACACCAACTACAACAACAGGAACAACTACAACAACAAAACGGCACAAAATTGTCGCTGCAACTTTGTTTTTTTTTTTTTGTGGCTATTGTTGGGCAGTGTAACACACACACACCCACAGCTACACACAACGAGAAGCGGGATAGATTTAAAAATTTATGAATGAAATTTTGTACATAATTTGAGCACAAATTTGCAAATGTATGCGGGCGAGTGTGGGTGTGGGTGTGAGTGTATGGGTGTTTGTGAGTGTGTGTAAGTGACATATGCAGGTATGCACAACAAAAATTGCCAAAGTTTTGTGACTTGTATTCTGAAACCCTGAGAGCAAAAGGGTCTTATGGGCTAATAGCTAAATTTACCAACGTTTATATGAAAGCCTTCTTTAAGAGCTAGATACTCCAATATTTTACTGGGTTATTCATTAGTCTATCCAGCACTGGAATATCGTACCTATAACAGTAAATAGTTAGAAATTTTAGGGTAGTTCGTAGTCGAACAATCTCTACTACAGCAATTTATCAACGTTCCAAACTAAAGTCTTCAACATTCAGTGCTATATAATTTTCTATACACTTCGAGTCAAAGGAATAGGATATGTAAACTTTAAATTGTTAGTAAAATAGATGATAATCTGCAGAAAATATTTTAGCATCAATAATATGTATGTTACAATGTTTAAAAATTGATAATTGTTAAGAGTCTGATTACTGAAACGAGCTCCAGATTAGTTTTTAGTTTAGTACATACAGTGCGCCCATAACATTCGGTAAAATTTCATTCCGTATTTAAACAAGTCCCATAGGCACACTGGACATTTTGTATGGACCAAATCCAAAACTAATCTACAACTAGTCTGTAGTTTGCTTCAGGAATCGGACTACCATTTCATATAAACGATTAATATTAATATTAAAGAAGTCTTTGCAAATCAAATCTAAGCTAATTCTCTAGCTTACATTAAATTAAACAACTCTTTTCCATAGCTTTAATCCAGATTTTCCAAAAACTTCTTATACTTGGTTTTAATTAATAAAAATTACACATGTCTGTCCAACAAGGTGTTGAAACTTAATTATAACTTATCTTTTAATTAACTAAAAGTATGTCATTAATGCAAAAGTCACTTAGGTAACAACACAAATAACAATTATGACCAAATAATATAGTACAGAGTCTACAGCTAGCATGTGCGACGATCGAACCCAATCAAAAAAAAAAAAAAACAACCCAAAAATCCTTCGCAATGAACTTGTCTAGCATTGAAATTAACCCGAAATTATTTATAATTATAAACATAGTGGGGTTACATATTAATTGCTTTGACAACTGACCTCATTTGAAGGGCGTTGTTGTCCAATGACCATCTAAACTATTGGACCTCAAAGAGTTAGAACCCAAAAAAAAAAAACCAAAACAAAAAAAAAACCACTCCAGTTTATAGTACGAGTATACTTAATGCCGCCTCATCAAAATTGTGTGAGGTTAATGACTGTGTTTAAGCATTGAAAGCACAAGTAGATGCTGGTGAACCCCATAAAAACCTCGATTTTAAACGATTATAATGTAAACAAAACTGATCTGAGTCACATGCGATGAGTTGAATGTTTGAAAGTGATTTCATTTATGCATGCAATAAAATATGTTAGTTATTTTAAAAGTACATATGTGTATTAAGTTATGGCAGGCATTATTTTTAAATAGATAATGTTGTTGTCTAAATACCCAAACTAGTAGGAATATTCCCAGTATTTATTCTTTCCTGTAGCAACTATATGATATTGTTATATAATTTTAACCAAATTTCAGCAAAATATCAAAAACCGATTTAGATTTTGTTTATACAGAAGATCAAGTGTGCCCATAAAATGTATTCCAATTCTAGCAAAATATGCCCAAATGCTATGGTCACACTGAAACTGTTGTATGGATGAAATATAAAATAAAGCTAAAGCTGATCAGTATGTGTATGAGGAATCATGACAATATATTCATGATTTCTCTAAATAGAAATAGTAAAATTTTGCTAAGATATATTAAAATCCCGAAAAGTTACTATATTAATCACCGATTTCTCCTATAATAGCTGTAAAGTATATATTTAGGTGAAAGCGTTGTACCTGCATTCAAAATTAAGTGGCTATAGTTTTTATAGTCTCTTAGATCAAGGTGTTCATACGGACAAATGGGCAATTCAATATTCAATTCTGATTAAAACTAAACAAATACTTTTAAAAATGCTTCCTTCTGCATTTTACTTAAATTTATTTTCGCAAACTCAACAGAACCTTCTTTATTTGCTAAACACACGGTCTAAATATTTAAGCTATTTAAATGAGTACCTAAACATTATGGTTTTTGTCAATGAAATGCTAATGAGCTCACAACCGCGTGTAATAAAAGTATTTACATGTGTAAAAATTGCTCATACGCAATGTGTGACACGCTCCAATGAGCAAACAATGCGCAAAACTGAAAACAAGCAAATTGAACACCTGATGGCTCAACGATTAGGTATCGTTAATAATGGTTGCGTATCAAAACAATAATAACACTAACAATAACAATATGTTTATGGCGTATAAAAACATCGAATGCTGTGGATTTGCCATTCAGTGTTCAGTGGAATATCAAATAGATTAAACACGAAAAATATGTCCAATTCTAAAATGACAAGTTGCAATTTTTGGCTGTGTTGGGCGCTTGCATTGGCAATTTTGCTACAGGGTCAACTGGTGGCAGCCCAATACGGTGGATATCCATATTATGGACAGCAAGGCGCCGGAGCAAGCAGTGGATATGGCGGTGGCATCTATGGCAACGGCTATGGCTACGGATATGGATATCCACAGTACTATGGCTATCCGGGCTACGGCTACGGTTATAATTATCCCGGCTATGGAGGCGGTTACGGCGGCGGCTATGGAGGAGGCTATGGCAGTGGCTATGGCTATGGCTATCCAGGCTATGGCTATCCGGGTTATGGCTACGGTTATCCCTACTCGGGCAATGGCATGAGTGAGTAAAACGCTGCTCTTCACTTAAAATGCATTGTGATTGCGTCTTTGCATTGATTTAGTGTTTTGGACATGTTTTTTCTTTTAAACAGGTACGGCATTTGCGAGCAGCAGCGGCGGATTTGCCACCGCCAGTGCGAGTAGCGGCGGAGGAGGTTATTTCGGTTAAGTTGCAGAACTGTTTTAATATTTAAGCTTATTATTTACAGACAATAATTAATTAGTTCATAAGTTAGCTAGTTTAGCTAATTGTATATCAATATTAAAAGCATTTTTATATATAAAACTTCTGTTTGCCGCCACATTTTTGAATTAAGTAAATTACAAGTGTTGCGAAACGTACAAAAGCAGCGCATACACGATGCTTCAAAAACAATCGAGTACATTTAGTACTCAGCTAACGCAGCTATCGATGTCGTGCTTTTCTAGCGATATATCGCCGCTGTAGGCGCTTTAATGTGCCAATTAGCCACATGGCAACACTTGGAAATTTAAAACATGTTTGCTTAATTGATTTTTTTAGCTTTAGCAACACACACATATCTTATTAGCTGACAACTATCGATAACGATAGCAAACAGCTGAGCACGTATTGAATATTTAAAAAAAAAAAAAAAAATTGGCACACATACACACATTCACTTTTAGTCTAACGGATGGATACATAGAAGGTAGTCTCGCTAAGGCCAAACAAATACACGGACACGACGAACTTCAATCCAAATCGTTTGCTAAATTCACGTACGTTAAGTAAGCAAAAATAAATCAATGCACAAAATTGCAAGTAATATAATTAGTGAGCCTAATATATCTAGTATATGCAAATATACAATAGATATGCAGCAAATATATAAAATGGCAGTGCAGAAAACATAATATTGCGTAATGCATGCATAAATACACCAACAACAAAACAAATGCCAAAAGTGAACCAAACTGACTGCATATAATATGTGCGCATATTTGTGTGACGGCGACTGTGTTTATGTGTGTGTGTGTGTGAACTGCAACTGAGAATTGTTTCATTTTGCGCATGTTTTACTTGGCCTCAAAAAAACTTGTGACCATTTGTTGCAGTAGATATTTGTAGATATTTGTGTGTATGTCAGCGCCGACGTCAACTATACTAGATTTATGTAGTCAAATTTTACCGCCCGCTTATTAGTAAAAATCAATTAACCTAGACGCACGCAGATACCCAGCATTTTCTTGAAATTTCTATTTGAGGACACGAAAGCAGTACCCTTCAGTACTAGTTTAATGAAAGGTGAACTTAGACACGCGTTGTAAGCGGCGAACGTCTCTCCCGCCGAAAGCCCGTGCTGCATATTGTAGTTTCATGCATGAATTGTGTCTGTTTCAGGTCTGATTCGAACTGAAGGGTAATGACATGAATATTTTCATATGTTTGTATGTCACTACACTTGTATGTCAATGAGAATTAGTAACATAACAATAGTTGAAAAGTGCTTACTTACCACAATTCCACTGGGGTGTAATTTTTTTGTGTGCACTCTCTCTCTCTTTCCCACACGCAGCGAGCAAACTGTCTCACTTTCGCTACCCTCGAAAGCAGAAAGCTAAGGAGTATAGGAAATTTCCACAGCTGCCGACGCAGCAAAAAACAGCTGATGATTGTCAAAAAAAAAAAAAAAAACTGCCGCTAAGTTTGTGTATGTTTACGTGTGTTTGTACGTATTGCATAAGTGTGCGCATGTATGTGAACTTTGAAAAAGCGACTCGAAGCGACGCGACAGTTTCATACATTTCATTTCAATTCGTTTGCCCAGTTGGCATTTGCCTTTCACACGAGACAACGTTTAATTGTGTACATTGTAAATTGTAAATTGTAAATGTATGTGCCTGTAAATTAAATTGCTTTCAATTAACGTTTGATTATCTCAAAACATTGACCGAGGGTGTGTCGTCGTCGTCGTCGTCGTCGTTGTCGTCTCACGTTTGGCTTCTTATCAAAATGAAATCACGCGATTTGTTGCCGGCTGTCAGAGTCAAGCCCCCCGCACACACAATAAATTTTCAAGGCTAAGCTGATAAAGAACGTTTATAAATAAATGCAATAATAATGAATCGTTTTTATGTGTGTGTGCACTTTTTTTGTTTTGTTATCTCGCAGCATTTGAAAATTCTAGTTTTTGCATAACACAAGACACAAGGCAGCCCCAACACAAAAGATCCACAACCAGATCCAGAACCACTCAAAGCTCTCGTCCAAGATGTTGCGTTTGTTACGAAATTCAGCTGCCGGCTCCACGGTGCAGAAAGGCGTTGTTAGCAGGTAATTGTAAATTTATTATATTAATTTAACTAAACTCTTTTATTTGATTCATTGAATTCACTTAAAACTTTTACGCATTAAAGTGTTATGTTTGCTTTTCTACCCATTCATTTAAATTTACAAATTTATTTAATTAAATTAAATTGTATAAAGTGTTCGAATGCTTTGAACAATCTGAACTAAATTCACCAAATATGCATTTAGTAGCAAATTCGATGTGCAAATCATATTTCATTCTGATCACACCACTATATCATATAGATGTAAAAAAAAAAAACCGTTTGAAAATACTTAGAATAAGTCACATTATTTTATTTAATGAGCGATTATAACTAAATTCACGTAATAAGCGAACCATTCTCCATATGCAAACAAAGTTTCATTCAAATCGGGCCCCTATATCATATAGGAATTTTTATTGTCCATTGAGCAATTTTAACAAAACTCTAGTAATAAGCAGTTACTACCATTTCACATATGCAAACAAGATTACATTCAAATCGGACAACTATATCATTTAGTTGTCTATAGGATCAATCAGTTGGACTTACGTTAAATTTATTCAGGTCTCTTTAAGGTTATAATATCTTGAGTATCTAAGAAAACATTTCCTCTTTTATTTATATTTTTTTCTTAGTTACTGGAAAAATAATTCGAAAAAGTTTAATTTCTAAAATATTCAATTTCTTTCTAATCCTTGACCTTTAAAGATTTGTGTAACACACCCCTATCAATTGTTTGTTCATCTTATTAATTCAAATTTTCATGTACCTATTTAACAACAGTTTTGCACGCAGTCTGGGCAGCGTAATACCCGACTCGAATCTGAAGGATTTTACTGTTGAAAATGAGCCAATTTTAACATATCGCAAGAATTCCGAAGAGCGCAAAGCACTTGAGAAAGCCCTAAAAGCGACCGCATCGAAATGTGAAGAGGTACCCATCGTGATTGGTGGCAAGGAGTACAAAACGGATCAGGTTATGCATCAGGTGATGCCACACGATCATCAGCACAAGCTGGCCAAGTTCTACTATGCCGATAAGAAGCTGTTGGAAAAGGCCATCAAGACGGCGGTGGAGGCGCAACGGAAATGGGATCGTGTACCGCTTGCCGACCGCATTAAAATGTGGGACTGTGCCGCCGATTTAATGGCTGGCAAGTATCGACAGGAACTTAATGCGGCCACCATGTTGGGACAGGCCAAAACTATTATACAGGCAGAAATCGATGCGGCCTGTGAACTAATCGATTTTATACGGTGGGCAATATTAGAATTTAGCACACACACATTTGTTATGCATAGACTTATGAATATGCTTTCGTTTAATTACAACAGCATACACTCGTACTTTCTCAAGGAGTGCGTCAAGTATCAGCCCATTAGTGAGAACATAAAGGTCACTAAGAACTCAATGCGTTATCGTGGCATTGATGGTTTCATAGCCGCTGTCAGTCCATTTAATTTTACGGCCATCGGTGGCAATTTGGCCTACACACCCGCTTTGATGGTAAGTGTGATTACTATATATGTATCTTATGAGTCTCTTAACCCTTCCTTCCATTTACTTACAGGGCAATGGTGTGCTGTGGAAACCATCGGACACCGCCCTGCTATCCAATTGGCGTATTTTTAACATTATGCGCGAGGCTGGTGTTCCCGATGGCGTTGTTAACTTTGTGCCCGCTGATGGGCCCGTCTTTGGTGATACCATAACTGCTTCGCCACACCTGGCTGCTATTAATTTCACCGGCTCAGTTCCGTAGGTTCTATATATTTATTGTGTTACGATAAATTGATTGATATTTGTTTGTGTTTGTCTTCTGCAGCACATTCAGTCGCTTGTGGAAGCAGGTGGGCAACAATATTGATAAATACCATAATTTTCCACGCCTTATTGGTGAATGCGGTGGCAAGAACTTTCACTTTGTGCACAAGTCGGCGGATGTACAATCGGTTGTTACCTCCACCATACGTTCCGCCTTCGAATACAGTGGTCAAAAGTGTTCGGCCTGTTCTCGCATGTATGTGCCCGAGTCGTTGTGGCCACAGGTAAGCAGCTACCAAAGCTTATATTACTATATACTGATTATATATATGTTTTGCAGATCAAAGAGGGACTGGTGTGTGAGGTGCCTAAGCTTAAGATTGGCGATGTACAGGATGCCAGCTCATTTACCTCGGCTGTTATCGATGATAAAGCATTTAAACGCATTACTGGCTACATTGAGCATGCGAAGAGCAGTAAAAATTTGGAGATCATTGCTGGCGGCACCTATTCAGATGCCAAGGGCTATTTCGTTAATCCTACCATAGTAGTAACCAAAGATCCATTGGATCGTATTATGACTGAGGAAATCTTTGGACCTGTGCTAACGATATATGTCTACAAAGAGGCGGACTTGTCGCAGACCATGCAATTGGTGAATTCCTCTACGCAGTTTGCGCTAACAGGCGCTATTTTTGGACAGGATGAGTAAGTGATAGTATGGAAAAGCTAAAGTTTAAATACTATATTCATATATATACTTCTACTACAGAGATTTTGTCAACTGTGCGCTGGAGGAATTTAAAATGGCAGCTGGTAACTTTTATATCAATGACAAGTCCACAGGCTCTGTCGTGGGTCAACAGCCATTTGGCGGTGGTCGCAAGTCTGGCACCAATGACAAGGCCGGCGGACCACATTACATACTCCGCTGGACATCTCCGCAGTCCATTAAGGAGACATTTGTGCCCTTGCGTGACATCAACTATCCGTATATGAGCGAATAGAAGAATTGTGGAATGTAAACAAAAAAAAAACCAAAACAACTTTACAAAACAAACAATAAGAAAAACGACAAGAATCTCATATAACAACCTACTCAAAGAATTATATATATGATTAATGAAATGTATATGTTTTTTGTTGAACTATTTTTAAAAACAAAACACCCCCACACCCGCCCACCAGCCCCTGCATACCACACACGTTCCCCTAGTTACATCCGCGAATACACATGCCTCGATATATATACTATGTAGTTAAATATTGTAACAAATATCTGCTGTATTTTTGTCGCCTCGAATAACTAAACTCTAAACTCAAAAAACATGACACGAAATGTTGTAAATTGATATGCTGATTACATTTTAATTAAAAAAAAAAACTCACATAACACACACACGAATACTATATTGTAGATGGAAATGTATTAAAATACCTACTAAATTATATAATTGTAAAAGAAATTGTGATTATTGAATTATATAATTTGTAATTATCATTGCTTTTGTTGTCATTGCTGAAATTATAAAGTTACATACTAACATTTACTATGTATTGCAATATAAACATATATATATTACAATATATAATAATAATAAAAATAATAAAAAACAAGCGAACCACTTGACAATACATTAAATACTAAATGTAAAAGGAATATGAAAACAACAAAAAGAAAGCAACTATATATTGTTCATAAATCGAAGAAAAAAAAAAAGATATTGGAATAAAAATATAAAATACACTTTATTGGCATTGTATAATTTGATTTTTCTAAGGTAAGTATGATTGGCAAATGTGATTGGGTTGATTATTATCAGTTTATAACAAACATAAGATGTCTTTATAATATTTGAAGGCTTTCAGTTTAAATTAGTTGAAGCTAAGATCAAGTCTGTCATACATTTATGGATTTGAGTTATTCTTATCTCAAAATGTATGGCAGAAAACATTTAAGTTGTGTGTTTTAGCATTGGCTATAAAAAAATATAGTTTTAATGAAATTTTTGTACCTAGCCTTGAAAAATCTATAAAAAAATTGTAATTTGTTTAAGGCATTAAGGCAAATCATAATAAAAGCTATATAGATTAAAACACATAAGCATAAACAATTTAGATATGTAGAAATAGATTCAGTCAGGCCTATAGGTATTGGATTATAATAAATAGGGCAGTGAATAGCCAAGGAATTGCGATGAGGGCATAAAAGTAGTCAGTAATTGAGACTATGGAGATATTTCTTCTTGGACAAATGTTATATGCATTATGGTTATATGGAAATATATGCAGGCAGGCCCCTAAATATAGAATCAGGCTAGATAGAGCAGCGAATAGAGCTAGCTATATCTACATACATATATAAATTTTTATAAGCATTATGGTTAAGTTCTGACTACTATTATCATATAACTGACTTACCTAAAGCTTAGTTGTGTATCAGAAAATATGCAGAAAAAATCATATCAATTAGCAGCCAATGCTACGATATTAAAATAGGATTATTGAATATATGTAAGTAAAGAGTAAATTTTGCAATTCAATGGAATTTTTAACTATATGCGGTTAATTGTGTACAATAATTGCCAAGAAAATCTATAACACAATTTTGGTTTAAACATTCACTTAATTATACAGAATAGCGTTACTACAAGAAAAAAGTAAAGGCTTGAGCTGGTTTTAACTTCTAATTCCAAAAATCTTCGATACAATTAAGTAAAGTTAAAAAAAACGACAACAGTTTGCTTTCATACGTTTTTATTACACATACATAATTCACGTGTTTTTTACTCGCTATCAGCAAAATTGATAGTTATTTTGTAAGCAGTTTATCTAAAATGATATTGTGTATATTGAAGTTACATGTTTTGCAAAACAGAATAAAAATATATATGTATATGGTACAATGGTTAAGTAGTATGTATGCTTATATGCACTCACAATAGATATTCAGCAAAGCGTAACAATAATTGTCCAAATTTACAAAGCAAATCAATAGTTTTAGCGAGCTATAAAAAGTTTTATATTAAGCATTTGCTGAATACCAATGCATAGTTAGTTCAATTACACATATATAAACGAAACCATTCGAAACTTAAGTGATAACAAAGTGTGAATCATAATGTTACTAAGTTATAAGAGTTGTAAATCCAAAGAGTTCTGCTTAACAAAATGTTGATGGTGGTAATATTTCTTTTTTTTTTTTTTTTTTTTTTTTTTTCTTTACAAACTAATTATATAAGTTTTATTCATATATAAACATAAATCTAATCAAATTTTATTGAATTGACGCCCGTGTCAATCTGACCGCCCCTGTAGCTGCCGCGCTTCTTCTTGGTTTTCTCATGCTTGAAGGATTTTCCACGCGTAAACTTCAAATCTTTGTTGGCTTTCTCTCCCCAAGAGCCGGCAGCATTTTTCTGTATATAATCATTAATATAAAATTGTTTAAATGTTTACAACAAATATTTGTTTTGCACATGTGTCTGTCTGTCTGTCTGTGTGTGTGTGTTGTGTATCTCTTCTGCTTTATAGGATAAATGTGAACAAAACCCAAAAGAAAAATTACATGAAATTTCTTTTTATAATATTTAATTTTTGGATTTTGTTGTTGGGTGTGTGACAAAGGTTTGTATTTTAAGTTTGTGTTTTTCTCTATTCTAATTGTGAAACTTTAATTGTCAAATGTAATTTTCTTATTTTGTTTTGGCGCCGAATCGAAAGATTTGTTGCCAAAACCGCCACCGCCACCGCCACGACCACGTCCGAAACCACCGCGTCCACCACGATCACCACCGCCACCGCGTCCAAAACCACCACGGCCGCCACGATCACCACCGCCACCACGTCCAAAACCGCCACCGCCGCCGCGTCCAAAGCCACCGCGTCCACCACGATCACCGCCGCCACGTCCACCGCGACGCTCAAAGCCGCCAAAGCTCTTGCGATCACCAGATTTCTTAAAGCCACCATCACCGCCTTCGCCATCTCCATCACCGCCGCCGTTTTGATTGCTCTCCCACTTGCTGCGATCAGGACGACCGGCAAAGCCAGAGCCACCGCGTCCACGTGGCCCATTGTTGAACTTCTTGAAGCCACCATCCTAGAAAACGCAAGGCAGAACATAAAGGTTATACACAAATTAGCCAAGCAATCACATAATAATAATCGAATTACAATTGAAATTGGCAGTACCACAAATGATTTGAGTTTTAGTTTGCATATGTTTTAGGCGCTTTTTTGCTAATTTGTGTGTAACCCACTGTTCTACCCTCTACCCTCTACCCTCGCTGCTTAACTGGAACCCATATACCCATTCCCCCCTATTAACTATCCAAAATCGTAGAGATACCCCGACACACACACACACACACTGCAGCGCGCGCGCGTCACACTCAAATGCATTTGTGGCACTCACCTTTGCCTCAAAGGACATGTCCTGCACACGTGAATCCACTAGCACCTCCTCAGTGCGCACTCGCCGGAAAGGCGATCTACGGCGTCCACTGCCACCACCACCACCACCACTGCTATTATTGTGATTGTTATTAGCAGGCGTGGAGGTGAAACCATTTTGCTATATATTTTGTTTAATTTTTAAAGATATTACTTTAGTATATCGGTTCAGGAATACAACTATCACTAATCAAGTGTTTAAGTTGGTATATTAATTTGTGTATAGTATACAGAAAAACTGTGTATTCTATATAGTTTAACACAAAACCTAATAGGAGTCTTATTAGGCATTGTTTTGATAGCTCAAAAATATATTGAATAGCCCTATAACTAGTTAAGAAGTAGTATTTATGGTATATATACACGTTGAGAAAAGATCTGTACAAAGTCTATACCCAATAACCTATATCTATGCTGGGGGAAACAATGAAACAGAAAGCTTATTAAACACCAAACCAATTACTACATCAATTCTTAAGATAATGCTGATAGTAAAATAAAATGAATTTAGGAAAAGGAAAGATATACTTGGTTGTTACTTGAAAATTTTACTTAGCACCTCTTCTCAAAAAATATCAGATAGTAATACGAATTAAACAATGAGATTTACATGGTACTTCAGAAGTCTTTATAAAACTATAAAAAAAAGTTTGCTAATAAAACCACCATTTAATTAAAATGCTTATTGCTTACACATCTAATTACTATATAGTTACTTTAGATAATTATTAAAGTAACAGAAATTTGAGTATGAAACTAAGTGATCTTCATAGCTGCTGCTTAAAAATTTCACTTAGTAACTCTTTTCAAATGGCTTACCGGCTTAAGAATGAAACTTTGAGATCTAATATATAATGATCATAGAAACATTACTTCCATACTTAAATGATATAAAATATATGATGCCCTGCATTCAAGCTACTTGATCTTACTACTTTCGTTAATTTTCAACTTTTATCGAGTGTTATTAAATAACTTTAGGCTCCTTTAAAACCCACTTTCATTTAGTTTTAAATAATCAAATGTTATTTTAAGTTAGCTTTAACTTGAACTTATGTTTATCTGTAATTACCTGCTGTTCTCCCGATTTGACAAAGTTGTTGTACTTTTTGTTTGGCGTTGCAGCATCCTGTTCCTCGCCACCGCTAAACTTGCGCTTCTGTCCAGGTTTGGCTGCTGCTGAACCATTGGCCACTGCCTTGGGTTTGGCATCATCATCGGAATCATCGTCACTGTCGCTGCTGCTGCTTTTGGCCTTTTTAGGAGTGGCAACTGGTTTCTTCTTCTTTGCTGGCGTCTCTTCCTCAGAGGAGGAATCGTCTGAGCTGTCGTCCTTTTTCGCCGCAACTGGCTTGGCAGCTGGCTTAGCAGCTGGCTTCGCCTGTTCTTCCTCATCGGAATCATCAGAGTCGTCGGATGATGATGCCGCTGCCTTTTTGGCTGGGGTGGCAGCAGCTTTCTTTACAGCTGTCTTGGCCGCAGGCTTTTCCTCTTCTGAACTATCGCTATCCTCGGAAGAATCTTCGGATTCAGCCTTGGCTGCTGTTTTCTTAGCAGGCGCGGCTGCAGCTGGCTTGGCAGCTGGTTTCTTGGGTGCCTCATCTTCCTCAGAGGAGGAATCGGAGCTGGACTCGGCAGCTTTCTTGGCAGCTGGTGTGGCCTTCACTGCTGCTGCTGCAGCTGGTTTTTTAGGTGCTTCATCCTCATCGGAAGAATCATCACTGCTGGACTCAGCAGCTTTTTTGGCCGGTGTTGCCTTAGCAGCTGGTTTCTTGGGTGCCTCCTCCTCATCAGAGTCACTGTCATCGCTGCTGGAGGCAGCTTTCTTAGCTGCTGGCTTGGCAGCTGCAGCTGCTGCTGCCGCTGGCTTCTTGGCCGGTTCTTCCTCACTGGAACTGTCCTCACTGCTGGATTCGGCTGCCTTTTTGGCAGGTGTGGCCTTTGCAGGTGAGGCTTTAGCGGGTGCAGCCTTTTTGGCGGGTTTCTCGTCCTCCGATGAATCTTCGCTGCTTGAGGAAGCAGCTGCTTTCTTGGCAGGCGCTGCTTTAACTGGTGACTTGGGAGCAGGTTTCTTTTGCTCCTCCTCCTCCTCTGAGCTGCTGCCCTCGCTGCTGGTGTATTGAGGCTTGGCAGGTGTCGCCGCTGCTGCTGCCTTGGCTGCTGCTGGCTTCTTGGCCGTCTCCTCTTCGCTAGAACTATCCTCGCTGCTAGAAGCCGCTGCCGCTGCTGCTGCTGCTGGTTTCTTTGCTGGTGCTGACTTTGCAGGTGATTTTTGCTGTGGCTCTGAATCGCTGCTGTCCTCACTGCTGGATGAGGCATCCGCTTTGGCCGCCTTGCCATTTGTCACTGCTGCTGGTTTCTTAGCGGCAGGAGCTGTTTCTTCTTCATTATCATCGCTATCGTCATCGCTGTCTGAACCAAATTTCTTTACAGCTGGTATTTTTTGCGTGGTTTGATAGAAGGCCAAAATGTCTGTCAATTTCGGCGTGTTCTTTCCCACAGTTGGCTAACAGAACATCAAATAGATGGCACAAAAGAAAAGTTGTTGGTTAATGGAAACACGTGTTTTTTGTATTATATGCGGCATTTGTTTGTCCACAAGTTAATCGATTTTAAACAACATTATACACATATAGCATGCACTATATAGGTATTTTGCCGACACCGTCACCTCGTGCATGTACACACATGCAGAGAAAAACAAAAAAAAAAAAAAAAAAAACACGCATTGTATGAAATGCATTTTAAAAACTTACCGCTTTCAGCTTCTGTTCAAACACTTTGGCGAGATTTTTGTCCTTAGTCTTCAGGTATTCATGCACAATTGCATCAGTTATTTTTTGCAGTTCTGCCATTGCTGTCAACTATTTAGTGGATTCTTTTTTAGATTTGTATTTTCTACAACAAAATACTTGCAACGATGTTCTTCGTTGCCGTCAGAATAAAAGGGTATAAAATTCAACTACGCACACACACGTGTTATTTCGATACATTCGATATGTTATCGGTGTCATGCTACTTTTCTGCCACCACACAACACTTTCAGCTTAGTGCTGCAAAATGCCGCAGGAACTAGTTCAGTTCTCCTAAGGTTTGTTTATAATGTAAAATGCATAATTAATGCTTTAAAAATACTATTTAAGTTTTATTACACCGCTGCGTTCTTTTTAATATTTAAATTTGCACAAAACAAACGTTTCAACAACATTGGTTCAATTAAAGCGGCTCAAAATTGGCACGTTTTGCAGCACTGCCTAAAAACAGCTGTCGTCAATTTTTTGTTTGTTATGAGGAAAGTTTGGCAAAATTTTTTGTCTTTGAAAAAAAAAACAAATAGTATATCCAAAAAGTAACAACTGATTGCGTTTAATGGCACAATTGGGTATGTGCATAAAGTGCATATGAAAACTGGCGATTTTGTTTTTAAACTAAATCCCTTGCAGTCTCCACTGCTGAAGTCATGGCAGATGAAACGTCGCCTTCGGATGCAGTTGAAACGCCGCCCGCAACAACACCCACAGCGGCAGCGGCAAATGATCAAATTGCTGATATATTTAAACTAAACGACGATTGCCTGGAATGCATATTTGAGAGACTGCAGGATTTGAGAAGTGAGGTGGCATTTGCCAAAGTCTGTCAACGCTTTCAATGGATCTGCTTGGGCCGTTGGCGCAGTTCGCATCTTTACGACCAGCTCGATATGGAAAAGTGGCGCGAAATGTTGCCCAATTACGAGGATTTATGCTATTTCATTAAACAAATGCGTCCGTTTATCAAACTGATGAATGTATCGAGTTGCTTGTGCACATTGCTGCGCGACTTGGATGAAATGCAAATTTATGTGCTGCCCAATGTGACCAGCTTTTATTATGATCCCGAGGATATGGACTGCTATCCATCGGATCGCAGCATATATAAAATGGCAATATTAATGCCAAACTTACATAAATTGCGTCTAACAACGCCGATACAAGGGCGTTATCTATCCAATTTCCAGTATCTGCAGGAATTGCATCTGTACGAGGATCAGCACAAGGCATATGAATTGCAGCAGGAATATTTGGATGAAATTTGCAGGTGAGTTTAGGAAAAGTCATCTTTATGTTTAAATTATATAAATATTTCTTTTTAAGAACTAATGAAATACTTTCTCTACTTTACAGTCAATTGCCTAAACTAACCGTGCTGGACATACGATTGTATGATGTTATAAGCAAACTACGTCTCAACAATTGTGTGGACTATCTGAAGAATCTGAACACTTTAAAGCTAAATCTGGCAACGCTCAAAGCGGTAATGCCAGATGTTTTAAAGCTGCCGGCACTCAAGCAACTGGTGGTGCTGCTGGATACCGAGTGGTGTATACCACCGTTGGCCAGTGTGGATACCTTCGATCATAAGATACGCGAAGTGCAGGAATTCTATGAAATAATGGAACTCAAGGCAAAGAATATTATTGGTGTTGCGGTCGATGGTTATTATATGCCCTTAGAGCCGGGTTGGGATACCGATTTGCCCATTTGGTCGCATCGTAAGCTTCAACGTTTGGCCATTTGCAGCTGGACGCATTCTGCTGATTTTCTGGAACGCTACACGTGCATGACAAATCTACAGTTGCTCTGTCTACGCAATTGGACATATTTGTGCGATGATATGCTTATAAAGTTTATTGAATCATGTCCTCAACTGCATCATCTGGATGTGTCGTATTGCCGCGAGCTAACGCCACGTTTTCTGCATCGTGCTCTGGAGATTTTAAAGCAACGTGAAGCGATTAAGCAACGCAATGGTTTTACCACAAGTCCACCACTATTTCTATATTATGTTCTATGTGGATTCGAGAATTATGTTGAAGCTGAAGTGGGTATAGCATGCAAACATATTTTCATTTATTATAGTGATCACGCTATTTTTGCAATTGCAGGATCTTAAGAACTCGGTGGAATACAGGGATTTTATATCATTTATGGATGAGTTTCCCGTTAGTTCGGAACGTGGTCTCAGCTTTGTGGATCGGGGCTATCAATTTGACTTTGAGTAAAGCGGCAGGCTGCTAAACTTATAATGTACATACAATATAACAAACGCATAATTGTAAATTCTTTAGTTTCATATTATATTAATTATATAATTTGTAAATTTATGTTTATTTGTAACATATGCAAAAGTTTTTAATTCACTATTGGTACATAAAGTTATTATATGTAAAATTTAAAATATTGCAGCTAATTATTGGCACAAAATAGTTTATTTAAACGTTTTGTATTATGTGTACAGAATTTTTTTTTTTGTATGAGATATGTTTAGTAAACCTATCACTACACCGTAGAGTGTACTGTCTTAACGTATATATGAATGTAATTTGTATTTCGTGTTTATAGTGTTACTGACACACTCAATTCATTTACCACTTTATACATATATATTATATTTCCAAATTCGATTTAATCAATAAAAGAAATGGGCGAGAAACAAACTCAAAATTATAATGCTGGCATGTTTGCCGGTAATGTTTTTAAGCGCATTCAGGCAGAACTAAATTCCACTCAGGTATGTTACGTTTAACCCAAGATAAACATTACTTAGTTATTTTCTGCAGAATAAAGTCTTACTGGGTTTGACTGTTGGTGCAGCCGCTGGATTTCTTGGTTATGCCACGTATGTGCGGCACAAATACGAGCAACTTGGTTATTATTTGGCTTTTAGAGATGATGGCACCAAGCAATTCATTAAAAAGCGTTCCAATTGGGAAACTTAAAAATTATTGATTGAATTGTGTAATTTTTGGTCTAGTAACTTGTAGTGATATAAAATAAACACGGTAATTTAAAATTGGACATTAAACGTCAAAGCTAAATAGACAGAGCGCGCGGCGTTTCAAATTGCTGTACAGCTGGTCACACATTTTTGCATTTAGTGTTGGGCAGCCGCAAAAAAAATTTATTTAAGTGAGAATTTAAAATATATTTATTAATGCAATTGAAATCAACTAATAGTGAAGTACATTATAGTTTTTTTTATATTCAAATACATATATTTTTTAATATTAAATTAAATTCACACACATGAAATGCTGTTTAATAGTTATCGATTTATGCTATCGATATGCACATGTGTATTGTTTACGAAAATTGTGCAATGTGTTGTTAAATTTGGTAGCAAAAACTTTAAAATAATACGAATACAACAAAATGAGCGATAAACCAGAACAAAATCCCGGTGGTGGTATACGCTCCATGCGTAGCACCAGTGTTTTTAGACTGATCAACTTTGAGCTCTACACGAAACCGGTAAGCATACTACGCCATACACTGTAAAAATATTCAACTGCTCTTCTTTTGTAGAACAAAATCATAATGGGTTTGGGACTGGCGGCAGTGACTGGTGTCTTTGGCTATATAGCTTATATGCGCCACAAATACGAGGATATGGGCTACTATGTGGCCGTTAAAGAGAATGGACAGGAAGAGTTTATCAAAAAGAAATCCAATTGGGAAACATGATTTGTTTGTATTCTCTTGAAATTACAGATTTATTATTTACTGTGTAGCACAATTTGGTACATGAATTGAGTTGATTCTTATGATTTGTTTATAATTATTATTGTGTGTTTTGCCGAAAATATATTTATATTAAAAAAATCACAATAGTAGAAAAATTCTTTAATGTTGTTTCTTTTTTTTCAAAAATTTGCGCACTTAAAGAAAAACAGCACTAACATTTCATAACATTTGTTTTTTTTTTTTTGTTGGTTGGTTTGTTTTGAAAGCAATCATCTCAAATATACAGGAAGTTTTGGAAAGTACACAGCGTACAGTACAGTGAGTGTGGGGCCCAAAAAAGTAACTCAATGAGTGTTTTTGTTGTATTTTTTTGTTTTTGTTGTTGTTGTTGTTGTATCACACATTTAACAGTTGATGGCAATATTCCAATGATTAGACGGACAACTTGAGCGCCTTGAGCTCCTCCAAATATTTGGATTCCATACCAATTTTATTCAATTGATTCAATTCAAGCGTTTCACCTTGACTCTGACGGAATTTCAGTTTCTTAATGTCTGACAATTTCTTGGCAACACTGCTAATTTTGCGATTCTTGTCGCTATTGTTGTTGCCAGCGCCGTTGCCACCTACACCAGCGCCACCGCCACCGCCACCACTGTTGTTGTATGCCACATTGCCATTGGCAGCATGTTGCTGCTGATGACGTGGTGTGCCAGACTCAGCAGTTTGCTCCAGTTGCTGCTGCTGCTGCTGCTGTCTGGGCTGCTGGCGTTGCCTGGGCGCCTGTCTACGCGGGGATTCACCAAAATTGGCTGCCAATCCACCAGATTGTTCCACATTATCAGCCGTAGCCGTAGCTGTAGCTGTAGTTGCATCTGCAGCAGCTGCATCCGACTGTGTAGCATCACCAGTTTCACGCTTATTGTTGCTATTGTTGATGTTATTATTGCCCCTTGCTTTATTGCTGTTGTTATTCTTTCGCTTGTTCTTATTTGCACCTAAAAAGAAAGAAAAGGCGCATTAGTTATCAGTTTATTAATTAAATTTATATTACAAATTAAATATAATGCTAAGTTTCTAAAACCCGGTAACTCTATTAAAAAATCAAAAATCGCTACTAAAAATAATTTCTGTATAAATTTTGAAAAATCATCTATTTATTAACCGCCACTAAAATCTTTACTATAACTTCGTTTTCTTATTTCAAGATCCAGAATCAGGTATAACTCATTTTCCCACAACTAACCTTTCTCTACACCATAAACAATACTTTTTTTTAAATATATAATTTACCTAAATGGTTGTTGAACTTGTTTACTTACAGCCACTTCTCTATAATATCCTCTATAATATCCTACAGAATGCATTTTGGTTTTTTTTTCGTTTTTGTATGAGTTGGTGGTCGGTTGATGAATGATGAATCTTTACAATTTTTTTAGTAGCGCCTATGCTGGTAGGGTCGATAGCGTCGATTGGGCCGCATTGAGCTGCTGCCACCACTTGTGCTGCCGCCCTGATTTTGGCCCTGGCCCTGCTGCTGTTGCTGTTCATGGCCCTGACCCTGGCCTCGTCGCATTATCGGATTATCCAAGTCATATTGTCTATGCCAAAATTTCCTGCTGCTATTACCTGGTGCTGCTCCGCCTGCTACTGCAAGTCCCGGTATTGTTGGCTGCGGCAAATATTTTTCCGGATTCTTGCCCTCCTTTAGCAAACGCAAATGGGGCGGTGTGTAGGCCTTTTTGCTGGCCTCTGGCTGACTGGACTTGATACCCTCATGCTTGGCCTTTGTTATCTTTGGCTCGGCAAATGTATTATCCGCATACTGCTGCCACTCCAAGCCCAACAGCTCCTGACCCTGAGGCCACAGTGTCTCGTGCAGCAATGCTCCCGAATAATGATACACCTTGAAACTGTAAAAAAATACAAATAGCAATAAGTTAGATAATTCTTTACAAAAATCGTTTGATAACGATTTATAGACTGTATTTGTTCTACAGAAAAATTAAGGTAAGTTTGTAAGCTAAATTTTAAATAAAAAATATGTTTTCCATGCTTAATATGGCGTTTAAAGAGAGCAACTGTCCGTTAAAAATATAATTTATAGTTATAAATACATAATTTGAATAAGATATTTCAAAAAAGAGTGGGATTTTGTACAGTAAACAAAAGTTCGATTCCTAAAATTTATATTAGATTTAGATTTCTTCCATACATGCTCAATAGTAGGTCATACTGGGAACAGATTTTTGTTCAACTGTTCCTATGACAACTATATTAAACAGTTTTCCGCTTACAATCAACTTCATTAGTTTAAGAAATATATTTAAAAATTAGCTTAACTAGTTATCAAACTGCTAGATTGTTTACATGACAGCTATATAATTATATATATATATATATAATTTTCAAATAATAAGCTTTAGGTAGATATCTCTAGAAAGATCTAAGATCATAGATACGCTATGACAGCTGTATGATAGATCAAGGTGAACTACTACAAATAAATATGAGATTAGTTGAGATAGTATGAAACTGATTAAAACTGGATTTGTTTACAATATATAGACGAAATTACAAGTCAAATTGTGGGGCTCTAGCTCTTAAAATTATCGTAAAGAAACTAGAAACAACCTATAAATTTATTTTACTATATTTGCAATAACTGATTCATATGCCCAATATGCCTTAAATTATAACGATTGTTATTTTCTTAAATAGAAAAACATATATTGCCCGTATTTGGTGAAGTGAAAGCTAAACATTTCAAGTGGGCGTCAGCGTCTGTATAAAACTGTACACAACTCAATGTGAACTTAATACCTAACCTAATCTGACCTCATTTCCATGATTGAATTCTAAGATAAGTAACAGTGTGTAAGTAGTACATACCCATTGCCGATACGCAGCCGTGGAGCGGTGGTGGCGGTGACAAACCACTCGCCATTCGGATGCCACTCAAAGTGCGTGGTATCCGCACACTTGAGATTGGCAATCCGCTCACGTTTGCTCACATCCCAGACCTCGACGGCACCCGGTAGATTACCAAAGCCCGCGAGCACCATGAGGTTGCCAAATGAATTGAAGTAGGCACAATTGCGAGGACCCTCGCCAAAGTCAAAGATAACATCGCACTTCAGATTGTAGAGGGCCGCCTTGGAGGGCATAAAACCGTAGACGACAACAAACTCATTGGCCTTGGGACTCCATTTGACACAGTGGACGGGTCCCTCCTTGGACAATGGCACCGAGCATGTATCCCCCTTGGTGGCCATGAAATGCACCGCCTGATTGCCATAGTACGAGGCACCGCTTTTGTCCACCTCAGTGCTGGTTAGCAGCAACAGTCCAGTGCCACGTTTATTCCACAGCATCTCGACGCGATCCGCTTGAAAGAAACTCTTGCAGGCGACCGTTTGATTCTGGCCAAGAGCCGGATACTTGTACAGCTTGCACATGGACGGTGCTGACTTGACACCGGGCGTATAGATTGCCAAAAACGGTGGACTATGCCCAGGTCCAAGGGATAACATGCCGCCGCGACTGCCGCCAATTTTACGGGCCGGTACTGCAAAACCTTCAGTCGGACCGGCAGCTAGATCATAGAAGAGCGCTTCGCCGCCAGTGACTAGGGCAAAGATCGATTCATCCGATGACCAGGAGGGCTGCCAATCCGTTTGATTCTTTTGTACAATGGCAAAGACCTCAGTGCCAGTGGCGACATCGTAAACGAGCAAATTGGCAGCGCCCTCGGGACGATCCTTGGTAATGGCATAGTACTCCCAGGTGCACAGATAATTGCCACGAGGTGAGAAGCTGAGAAAGTAGGCCTTCGGACGCGGCAATATGCATTGGACTGGCCAATTAGTGTTGGGAGTGGAAGTGTTGGAAGTTGACGGTACAGCCAGCACCCTTACATCTGTGCCATTCGAATAGGCAAAGTAACGTCCATCCGGACTGAAGCAGATCGAACGTGAACTTTTCGTCTCCTCTCGCGGCAAATGGGGCTTGTGTTCGTATGGCTGTTTAGCACCAGCTGACGACCACAGCTCAACCGCCACGCTAGAGCGAACTGCAGAGAGAGAGAGAAAGAGAGAGCAGCATGAGTAACCAATATGTACCAACACACACACACATACGACACGAGGTCGCACTAATGATTTGCGAATTTACATGCACAGACACTAGCTTGTCAAACTCTATCAAATATATTGTTAATAGAGTTTCTATACACTTAATTAGCGTATTGTGTGCAATTTATAGCATATTATTTATTAAGATATTTACTTGCAAGGGTAGGAACAGCACCGTCCGCAGCCGCAGCCATTGTCTTCAATCTCTCACACACACACACACACACACACGCTCACTCACTGCCAGCAGTGTTGGTCAACAGTTGTTTGTGTACGCACAAGGTTGTATTGTGTTGTAATCGATAACGCTAAAGCAAAACATGCATTGGGCGCGCGCGTAAGACGAACATCAACCAAACGTATTCAAAAACTGCAACGAAATTTTATGCTGTACGTGAATTTCAAAACATTTTTAGACTTAAGAATTTTATTGCTATACTCAAAACTTCAGGGCAAACTGGATGAGATAGCAACAAAATCAAAAGGTAAACAGTTTTCACTTTCTCTGCAACTGAAATTCAAATTCTATGTGCCATGCCAGAGTTTTTTTTTTGGCTAGAGTTTACATTTATATGTTTTTTTATTTTTGCTTATCGTAGAGTGGTTTTTTAGTTTTTTTTTTTTTGCTTTTTTTTGGCTGTCCAACTATTACGACAGTTAATGTATAGTTGTTAAGCACACAAATAAAAGTACCGCACAATTGGCAATGGAACTCGTTCAGTTACTTTCGCTGAAAAAGAGTGACCAAATGGCGGTCGACGCACAGTGGAGTAGTTTTTATTTAAATCTTAACATAGTTCAGCAGTTTAAAAAACTTTCATTAAATGTAGGAAGGTATATATTTATGCTCTTATATTATTGCTTTAATAACAGCGAATAGAATTTTAACAAATAAAAGTTCACGAAAACTAGTTTTTATAACTATAATTTAAACTAGTACTTAACATACATATTTTAATTAATTTAAAAGCTTCCTTTGCATATTCGATTATTATAATATTTTGGCTAAATAAAATTGTACGCTCTATGTGCATAATGTTTACATGATCACAGTACTAAAAATTTTTTCCTTTAACAGTTCAGCCTGCTTGCCGCTGAAGAACAATTCTGGCCCACTGTGCGGCGATGCCAACTGTCGATGACACCTGCGTGGACAGTGATGGCAAACGACAACAACAACTGCAACAACAATAACAACAGCAACGACTGTAATCGGTACTCATGTTTCAGTTTGACAATGTTTTTATTGTTGCGCGTCGCAAGTGCGACATTTGTTTCAATTGTTACTATTAATTTTATTTATACTCGACAGTGGCAACACTACACTTTTTCTGCACAGCCGCAGCGAAGACGACGGCGACGGCGACGACAATTGACTTCAAATTTCTTGCATTTACCAAAGAGAAATGTTTAAAACAGCAGCAACAACAACAACAGCAACAACTTTGAAAGTTTTGTAACTGTGTATGCGTATGCGGCGTATGTCTGTTTTATTTTTTTTCTTCCATCTTTTGATAATAACCATCACAAATTGAAACTAATATAGTAACTTGTTGGCATCAGCTACATATAACGGCAACTTTCCCAAAATGAAAAGCGACTTTAATATAAAATACATGAACACAAGTGTGTGTGTGTATACACACATACATACAAAACATATGTATTTACAGAATATACTGTTATGCAATATCATCATTAATTGTAATTCAATTAACTGCAGTCGCAGGCTCAGCCATTTCGCAATGCTTTCGGTTTTTTATTTATAAACGCTGGTGAAAATCATGGGAACATACACACACACACACGTGTACATACATATGTATGTATGTGCTTATAATATTTTATAAAAATTATTGCAAAACAATTTAATAATATTTTATAGAATGTAAAGCAAATTATCTAATACACCACCCAGTATAAAGAGCGTTTGAAAAATGTACACTCGGAGAAAAACTTTTAGCAACGGTTATGTTTTTTGATATTCTTAGAATATATTTAGCGTTTACTTAACTAACTAAATTTATTGCTATCTAAATCAAGAAGCAGGTTTATTTAAAGAAAATAAAATGACATTAGAAAAATTGGAAGCATACACGATATGGTTTTGTTACATTTTTTAGATCTCATATAGTTTTGTGTAGTACATAGAAGGAAACCATCTTCAATATCATTTTCGGAAGATCAAAGCTTCTCTAAGCATCTTTACTATTATTTTTACGACTGCCTGTCCACAGTATAGACGCCAAATTTGGTACTTCAAATCAATTCTGATAGCTCCTGGAAATTTTTTATAAAATTTAGCTTCAGTATTAACTGCCTGACTTAAAAAATTATATTTTTAATGACTGTGAATTCCAATAGCAGGGTTTACTAGAAAAGGAGAATAGAGTAAAAAAAAGATTTAAATACAAAAATCTCTAACCCTGGAATTTTTTTTTAATATTTTTCATTTTTGTACAGCAAACTTTACGAATTTTTCATTAAAAACTACAGCTACGCGTAAAAGTACTACTCCCTAAATATAGTTTCCCCTTAATGAACGGCCCAACGCCTTAGAGGACAACAGGCACACAGCAGTCAGCAGTCTACTACTATAACAGCAGCAACAGCAGCAGATAAAAACAAGAAAGAAATGTCAGTCGGGCATGCCGACTGTGTAATACCCTCTGAGCTTCGTTTCCAATTATATGAGTTTAAACTGAAGTAGCTGCTGCAAGAACTTAACATGCACACATATTTGTATGTCTATCTCGCTCGCACAGTGCAATGCACGTGGCTATGCCTTGCTTGAATGTAACGATTTTCGTTGTTTAAGAAACTTTTTTATTTATAGTCCGATTTTAATGAAATTTTCACAATCGTTTGATATTATTTGTCTGCAAATAAATGATAAGTTACAAACCTATACGTTAAGAAATAAGTGAATCGCAGGCAGGCAAAGTTACAACGTAATTGTGATTTTTGTGGGCAAAGGAGGCGTGGCATCCAAAAAACTTTGATGGCATTGTCTTTATATTGCATCTAGCAACCTGCATGCAAAAATTTGTCACCCTAGATGCCATAGTCACCGAGATATTCGCCAAAAACATGTATTTTTTCCGAGGTATGTCTGGTTTTTCGCTTATTGTGGGCGAACGGGGCGTGGCACCGAAAAAAAAAAGATTCTTGTATTGACTGACTAAATATGTGGTCGATACTGACCAAAACGGATATTGTAGCTCTTACCATCTCTGAGATCTGTTTGTTCATACGGACAGACGGACAGACGGACAGACAGACAGACAGACAGACGGACAGACGGACAGACGGACAGACGGACATGGCTATATCGACTCGGCTTGTGATGCTGATCAAGAATATATATACTTTATGGGGTCGGAAACGCCTCCTTCTGCCTGTTACATACTTCTGACAAACCCAATATACCCCTCAGAGGGTATAACAAGAAAGAAAATGTCAGTCGGGCATGCCGACCGTGTAATACCCTCTGAGCTTCATTTTTAATTATATGAGTTCAAATCGGAGTTGCTGTTCCAATAACTTCACATGCACACATATTTGTATGTCTGTCTCGCTCGCACGTTATTCGTTTTCGTTGCTTGTGTGCACAGCTCAGTGCAATGCACGTGGCTATGCCTTGCTTGAAAGTATCGATTTTCGTCGTAGGAAAAACTTTTTTATTTATAGTCCGATTTTGATGAAATTTTCACAATCGTTTGATATTATTTGTCTTCTGGTATATTCTAAGTTACAAAACTATAAGATATGAAATAAGTGAATCGCAGGCATGCAAAGTTACAAAAAAGTTGTGCTTTTTGTGGGCGAAGGAGGCGTGGCATCCAAAAAATTTTGATGGCATTGTCTTTACATTGCAAATGGCAACCTGCGTGCCAAAATTGGTGACCCTAGGTGTTATAGTTACCGAGATATTCGCCAAAAACATGTATTTTTTACGAGGTATGTCTGGTTTTTCGCTAATTGTGGGCGAATGGGGCGTGGCATCAAAAAAAAGAAACAAACTTGTATTGACTGACTAAATATGTGATCGATACTGACCAAGTTTGAACTTGTAGCTCTTACCATCTCTGAGATCTGTTTGTTCATACGGACAGACGCACAGACAGACAGACAGACAGACGGACAGACGGACAGACGGACATGGCTATATCGACTCGGCTGTTGATGCTGATCAAGAATATATATACTTTATGGGGTCGGAAACGCCTCCTTCTGCCTGTTACATACTTCTGACAAACCCAATATACCCCTCAGAGGGTATAATAGTATAAATTTAGCTTTAAGCATCATTGGTATGCCAATGATAGCAAGAGGATAATTTACACACTCTTTAATTTCCATTACGCTTAATATTAAACAAAAACATAGACAAAGAAAACACATTCATTTTTAAACTGCTCATTTACATATTCAAATATATGGTTTTCTAAAAATCAAACAATTGCCGAACTCAAAGAGCAACAGTTACGCCCCCATATCGTCATCGTTACACGCATCACAACACATGGCACAACAGCTCATAACACCCAGGACGGGACTGCAAAGCACCAACATAATACAACAGCAGCAAAGGAAAACCACAAGTAGTACTACTCCAATTGCAACCATAAACGGCTGTGACATGCTACTTCCACTATGTGCAGCTCCTGCTAGGGTTGTCGAAAAGTCCAAATCCATTTTGTTAGTTAACTTCTTTTAATTTACATCGAATGTTACGAAAAGTTTAGCTTCTACATTTACACTGAAATAAAGACAGGGAGTATTAAAGAACCGCACACTTTGTTAGAAATTCATGTAGATTATTGTTAAAACTATTACTATAGTGTGCAAAATGTGGATTGCAGATCTCAGTAGCCACTTCAGAAGAAAATTATTTTTGATATCAAAATTTACTAATGTCTATACTATGTTTGATGAGATTTACATTCCCCTAGTTATCTGTATGCTTATTTGTGCGATTGTAGTGTGTTTAATCATGATTTTGTGCTTATTTGGCTACTGTCTTGGCTTAAACTGCTGTCAAGGCATATGAAAGTGAGTTTTTAAGCATCTTATTATTAATATTTCATATGTATATTTTATACACTAAAATGTTAAGTCGTATCCTAAGTGTCTAAACATGACGCATGTTACAATAACTACTTTGATATTTATTTTATATTGGCATCTACTAGTCAATTTTGGTAGCTCTAGCTCTCGAAGAGCCAGACAAACCAACAATGCTAAACAAGAATATTAAACATTGCTGAGAAAACTTCTACTGTACTAGCTTGAGGTACCACAGTCTAATGTCGGAGCCACGACAATCAACGTCCACACGAAATGAAAAGACCTACGAGCTTTAAATTAGCACACAACACAACTTTTCTAATAAGTTGAGAATTTGGTTTATTAAAATTCAATTAATAGTCATTAAAATTTGTCTAATTCTATTTACTACTTTAACATTAGAACTACAATTAAAATCGGCGTAATATTAGCTTTCGTAACTAGCGTAAACCGTTCACAGTACACAGAGACAATGCTAATTAGCTGTTAAATCATATTTCATAAAAATGAAACCCCAAAGAAAACTTTATACACATAATTTTGAATAAGTTGTCAGTTACTTATGGTTAAATGAGAAATCTTAAGGTACTATGGCATCAAGCAAGGTGCGTTTTTAAGTGATATTAAACGCATTATTTGAGGTACTCTTCAGTTTTCGAGTCTCGATTCCCAGCAGTGTTCGGCAGTTCGTCACTCGCTTTTGTTGCAGTTTTATGCGGCTGGCAGATGTACATGCGTCCGCCTTGGCCCAGACCGTGGCCAATAGCAATACCAATACCAATACGACAGCCAAAACCAAAGCGAAGACCGCGACCAGACCAATTCCAATTCCAAGTCCAGAGAGTCAACAGCAAACAGCGGTTGGCGGGCGACAACAGGTTACGAGCAATGCGTCGCTGTGACTGCGCAGTCGCCAACGGCGCGCCGTCGCAGTCGACGGCAGTGACTGTGACTTTGGCTGTGACTGCGTTTGCGTCTGCTTCTGCGACTGCTTTGAGCCCGAGTGCTTAAGGAATGGTAAACGTTACCTGTGCACGTCAGTCCAAGGTGAGCGCTCGAGCTGTACGGTTGTATTCGTATTGTATTGGCCGCGTGTTTAGTACCAAAAAACAACAGCAGTAGTACTCCAAAGACTCATATCAGATTCAAGACCAAGACGTGGTTTTGTCTTTCAAATTGAGATTCTTTTGTGTTGTCCCCTTTTTTGCCTGTTGTGTGGTGTGCTGTGCTACGCTCTCTGTCTCTCTCTCTCTATTCTCTGTTACGTGGTGTGTTTCAATTCAAAGTGTTTCGTGAAGAAAGCAAATTAAATTTGTATACATAAAACAAGAAAAAAAAAAGAAACGTTAAACACATAAGTATAGCTAGCTGCTCCCTTAAAGTACAGCAAAACCAATAAACAAACCAAACAACACAAAGTCTCACAACACACAAAACTGTTCAAAATGGAATACCGGTGCTTAAGTAGAAGTTCTGTCAAAGTAAGTGACCCCAATAAAAAAAAAATACAAAATACAACAAAAAAAGAAGAAACAAATCAAATTACAAGACAGGATTGCTCGACTGCTAGATACGCTTTATGCAAGCAACAATGTGTATGCTGAGATCCTTGAACGAATATTGCTAATATTCAGCATCCTTCTAATAACTTTATGTTAAATTTTTCTTGTAACTTTAAGCATTAGCACGCGTAGTAACTCTTTAGCTTTTTATTATGACAGTGAGCGACAAAAAGTACTGGGTATTTGGAGACCTACAAACAGTCAATAAAGCGCCCACCACAAGGAAGCATTATGTTTGAGCTCAAGTTCTTTAGTTTTGCTCAGTTTTCAGCTCAAGTTTTGCTCTCCGTCTCTTTGCATTGAACTTGGCATTGTTCTTGTATCTCGCATCTCTCATCGTTGGTGTCTTCGTGTCTGTCTGTATATTCCTTTTGGATGCTCGCTGCAAACCAGTATCAGTATAGCAGTGTACATACGATGTGATGCTTTATACTTATGAGTAGTTACAGACCGAGTTGTAGTTGACTGGGCCCAACCCACCAGCAGCTGGGGCAACAGAGACACCACAACACACACCACATAAAACACCTTGGTGGTCCATTGAAGATTAAGCGATTTGTTTTGGAGGTTTGGCCGTGGTGTCTGGTATTCTCTGCCAGGCTGTGTATTTCTCTCTTCTTCTGTCTTTTTAGCCGGATTACCGGATTCTCTTTAGGAATTTTTACTGCCATAGCACAAAAACGGACGACCCATTTCTGCTTCAAAAGCCAATCACTTGCTGAAATTAGCACCTTTCGTTGACTTTCTTTTTGCCCGCTGTGTGCCTTAACGAATTTATAATGAATTTACTTTGCTCAAATAACTTTTACTAGTTGGTTTTTTATTTAATTTTTGGTCTTCGGTCATTCGGTTATTTTTCTGTTTGTAAGTCGTGTCACGTTCTTTACACTGACTTGTTTGGGTTTTCCTTTAATAGGTTTTTGCGTATAAAGTTGAACGATCTTTCAAAACGTAATGCCCTTAAATTGGCAAATTGAAATCGCATAATTGAATTAGCATCGGTGCTGGTATTAAGTTAAAGTCCTTAAAAAAAAACTAATAGAAAAAAATGTAGTCTGGCGAGACTACTTAAAAAGATCTTTAAGCTTTACACTAAAATAATCATATAAACGAAAAGTATTGGAGTTTTTAAAAGAGTCTTCAAGAAATCCAATAGTTTGTGTGTGATAAAGAATGTTTTAGTTTTTAAATTTGCTCTAAGTATATAGAAAATTTCTAAAACTCTGTTGATTGAGATAAAAATCTTAAATATACTTGATCTGAGTGCAGTATTAAGAGAGCTATATATAAATGTTTGTGACTATAACTTTTAAAGTCTCCAAGATCTATTAATTTATACAAGACCTAAGAAAAAGCGGAAAAATTTTTCTGAAATAAACTACAACTAAGGAAAACCTATTATTGTTTTAATGTTATGTGGTTTAAGACATAAATCTTAAATAAACTTGATCTGCGTGAAGCATAAATGTGCCTCTATATACAAAATTTCTTGACTATAACTCTTATAGTCTCTAAGATCTGATGTTTCATACAGAAAAGGCCTTCAAAATGGAGTGAAATTTGATGTAGAAAGATTTGAAGCTAGAAAACAAGCTAGATATGTCATATTTAAAAAAATCTCTAAATTTTTCTAGTTAAAACTAACTTTAACCAAAGTTTTAAAGCTAAAGCTATTCGCATGTGCCATGTCTAAAGGGTCTAAACTTTTAATAAGCAGTTATGTCCAGTAGCTATAAAATAGTTGATGATTCAAAATCGAATTCTTCCAGACTGATTTCAAAGCCCGCAGGCTGTGGGCACACAATCAAATCAAAGTTTTGGTTGTTTTTTTTTTTTTTTTTTGTTTAAGTAAAAAGTAGGCTAAACATATTCATACTTTGATTTTTTATGGTCTCGTGTCCCGTGTATGTTGTTGTTGGTGCTGTTCTTCTTGGTAGTATTTGGAGCCGGTCTTTTCACAGAAACAAACATACACTCACAGAGAGACACGCACACTGACTCGAAATCTCATTCATGCGTGGACAGCTTCATGCCCCCTGATCTTTGCTGTTGTTGTTGTTGTTGTCATCCCATCCATCTTGACTGTGACGAAGAGTAACCCAACCTTAAAAACAATTTGAATATTTGCAAAACGGCATAAAAGCGGAATTAACAACTGTAAAACAAAAGAACTTTTTTCCAGATTCTAGGTCAAAATGTTTGCCATTGTGTTCATTCCGATTGCCATTTGCCGTTTTGCTGGTGTAAAATAGTTAGAAATGGTTAAAAAAAAAAAAAAAAATACAAAAATTCTATATGCTGATGGCACCTCAGAAAATTGTCATAAATTTGTGTTAATTGTTTTGTTTAATGTAGCGCTAAGAACTAACAGTACTTGTGTGTCTTGGCCAGTAATTGGCAGTAGCGTTTTTTTTCAGGCTTGATTATAAAACTATTTCAGTTTTATTTTATTTTATATTTTTCTGCAGAATTGGCTAGTGGCATTTTGGGCTAACCAATAATGAGAGTAATGAGTAAAAGTGTTAGAAACTGTAGCTAATTATCATTATTATTATTATCATTATTTCGGTTCTACTTGGGGGCAGCGAAATTTTTTGTATGTTTTGTTTATTTGCTCTTAACCTTGTTTCCACGCACGATCGCAAACCCGCCAGCAACTACGGCCGGACAATGGCCAAAACACGCACACAGCATGCGAAGTCGCTCAAAATGAAAGCTGTTGTCATCGTGTGCGTGTGACTGAGTGTGGGAGGCAGAGAAAAAAAAAGAGAACCAGCAGTAGTGACAGTCAGTGCACTTGTCTTTAGCTTACACTCTCTCTCTCTCTCTCTCGTCTGTCACACCGGCTATGCTATGCTGCGTCTAACTGTGCCTCAAGCTAAATTAACAATGAGCTACTCACGAGTTGTTGTGCTTGTTGTTGCTGCTGCGGTTGCTGACTCTGAGAAACGTGCTTTGCATACCCAAGAGCGAGAGAGCGAAAAACGTAAAACGCATTGAAAGTTTTATCGCCTGCGGTTATCACGCCAAATCATGGCATTGGCATCTCTGTTGCTGTCTTGGCAGCTGCTGCTGGAAAACTAAAACTAAAACTGTGTGAAGTGGCCAGTTTGCCGTTAAGAATCAAAGAAATGCAAATCGAACTGTTCATGTTGCGCTGCGTTGCCGTTGCAGCGCTGCATTTAATTTATCGACACCATAATCGATTGACAAATTTTAAACTTGATTAGCGGCAGTGTTGGAAATTTCTGTTTTAATTTGCTGCACTAGCTCGAGTTATTTAAATTGTGAATTGCAAAACATAAAGCTTGTTAAAGTGAAAGAACTTTATATTTATTTATTAATTTTAAAAATACATTTTAAAGAAGTTAGCATTTCATGTGTAGAGGAAATATAGTTTATTAAATTAAAAACAACCATTTCTTCTTAACAAGAATTTTTTGTTTAAAATTTAAAAGAAAAATTATGTTGAATTGATTTAAGATTAACTTAAGATTATTTATCAACAAATTTTAAACTGTAGTAGTTTTAGGTTATTCTTAACTAATAGAGAAGTGGCGTCAAACGAAAATCAGTTTACTGAGTACAAATTGGAAAATAATTTTAACTAATCCTAACTATGTACGTAATTATGATTTACATAGAAAACTTAATTAATTAGAATTATTTGAGCTTTTAAATATTATAATGTCTACTTACTGGTGTATCACAAACACCTGCTTTACCCTAAGCAATGAAATATGTTCCCTATATTAGGACTGATGAAATGGGTGCCCATGAAGATGATATTACATAGGCATTCATTTTAGACGTATCTATAGATCTGTGTTCTCCACTTTTGAATCCTTTCACGAGATATTGTGTGTGTTTGAAACTGATTGATTGGCCGCAACAAAAGGCCTTGAAAATTGTGCCGCCATACAAAGAAAGAACAATTTATATCAATCAATAGGCGTTACTTCTACCATAACTGACTGACATCCATTGAGAATGTAGAACTCTCAGTGTGTGTACAGTGACGAGACTGTCTTGTCAACAAACCAGTTCTTATTCAGTCATGTATTATATTTTTGCTATTTGTTTGCTGTCAATAATCTGTCGTCGCCCCATTGGGGGCTCTACCCAATACTATTCATTATCCATTACTGGGGGACTTTCCAACACACACAAATTTTCACTTGAAGCAGGCCTCTCAGCGTGCCATATACCAATTGTTTGAGCCAATTTTGTGTGCTTTGTATTAGAATTAAATATTGTTTATTAAATGCTTATGTTTGCTTTGGCGACTCAAGTGAGACAGAGCGACAGAGATAGAGAGAGAGAGCGAGATAGAGAGATGAATTTGGGTCGTTAACCTCGTTATAACGGCACCTTATGTGTGTACATGTGTATTCACATGTGTGTGCTATGTGTGATCTTGACAGTTTTTTTGTTGTTCGTTGTTGTTGTTGTTGCTCGCTGTTTCTTTTGCTGTAGTTTTGATTCTTATTCTAGCTTTTTATGTGTTGTTGTTGTTGTTGTTACGACTACATTCAGTGCGTTTATTGTTGTTAATATTGTTGTTGTTGTTGCTGTTATGTAAGCGCTTAATGACTGCGCATTAGTCCGAAAAGTTGAAAATTGTCGCCGAGAGCGCCTTCAATGGCTTTTTGATTAATGCATGATTTTACAATTTCTAACCCAATTATGAGCAAAAAATGAATAAAAAAAAACAACAACAAAATAAAAGCGCTTTTCATAATTATGATAATTATTTGCATCTTTTTTTCTTCTTCTTTTTTTTGTATTTCGTCCACTCATTGTCGCGACAATTTCAATGAACCCTCAAATGTCAGGCGGCTACTTAAGAAAGTTGCCCCCTCATTAGGCTCTTCTTCAACATCGTCTATTCCCCAATCGCCTCGCAGGCAACCAATTCAAATTGTCCGCATCGAATCAAGTGTCGTCGGGTGTACCAACAAAAAAAAGTACCAAAATCAAGAGAGTAGACTTACTTATGCTTATCACAACGAAGCTTAGATACCCTGGAAGAGAGCGTAGAGGTTAACAGCTTATTTCAAGCAGAGTCTTTAGACATCTTAAAACCTTTAAATCATCTACAAATTTTAACATATTAAACAAATTTAAGTGCAGTTCAGCTGCAAATACTTTAAAAACAATAGAACGGTAGTAAATTGTTTTCAAAAAATTTTGAAATCTACATAAAAATCTTTGAAAAATCAATATTACAGCTTGTTAAGTTAATTAAATGGTTTATTATTCATATTACAACAGTGAAATATGAGTATTTTAAATAATATTTAAAATAAAATTGATATTTAAGACTGATTTCTAACAATGTTTTCTAACTAAAGAATATAGCCCGATTTTTGAAACAAGTAGAGATTAGTTTTAGATTTTATCTATACAAATAGTCCTGTGTGCCCATAACACTTGATTCACATTTTCCCGAATTTCAACAAAATTTTCCCAAAACACTTGTTCCAGTTTTTAATTTGATCATTGGTTATGGTGAAATTGTAATTTTGTATGGAAGAAATAAAAAACTAAACTAAAACTACATTCGATTAAGGAATAGTTCTTTTATAATCAAAACTGTTTTCCTAAGATATGTATGCCCTCATCTCGACTTTGTAAAATCTTTACTATATTTAACTAGTTTTAATGAAAATTTATGGAATTCACAAACGATAACTGAATACAATAAAGAGTGACGTTTTAAAAGAAATCAGAAAGGTAGTTACACTAAATTTCATGTGATTGAGTTACTCATTGCAGTTCTTAGAGAAATATTCTAATATTATATGCAATTATCGGTATAACAACAAAAGCTTTAACGACAGATCTGCAAAGCTTACAATAACGAAGTTTGCCTTTAAACAAATCTTTCTACTTAGGCAAACGCATGTAATGCGTTGCACATTATATGAACCACTTTAAGGGTATACAATAAAGGTATGGGCTTTGGTCAGGTTCAAATGGTAATGGCTATTTAGTAGTGTGCCTTAATGTCAATTAAGTTTAGTTAGAGTAGCAAACTGTGCACTTTTATGATGAACATTAAACAAAATTGTTCAAGGGGCTCCGAAAAACAGAAAGTTACATGAAAAAAGAAAAAAAAAGCGGCATTGACAATGGCGCATTTAATGACACTCTCCTACAGCAGAATTTAACAAAAGGTCCGAGTTAGGGTTCAGGTGAGAGTGGTACACACAGTTTGTCCGTCCGTCCGTCCAACTGTCCGTTTGTCCGACCAACCTGTGCGGTTTTCTTTGGTTTTCTGCGACTTGAAATACGACAAAAGCGACGACAGTTCATTAATTTCTTGTAATGAATGTGAAAAGAATTAAATAATAGAATTTCGCTTTCATTTGCTTCCCACCAGACACACACAGAGAGACACGCAATGGGCTATAATAAGTCCGGTTGGAACTTGGAAATATTCGTCAAATGTGCAATTGAAAAGAAAGTTTTGTCTTCACACGAAATGTAACACAAAAGCACATACCACACAGTCCACAATCCACAGTCCACAATCCATTATAATGGGCATGTGTAATCAAAATTACAAAAGAAATATTTCAATCAATTTAAAAAGAAAGATGAAAACACTTTTCGCACTTGCCATCATTGCAATTATTATATATATCTTTTTATGATAGCTATCAAATGCTGGCGAGGCTAGTCTACACTAGACATTGTAACCTGTACAGTGTGAATCGCTATAACGACTGTCAGACTGTCGCTTATTATCTATTTTCGCATGACGTCTGTATGTACGTGCCACAATTTTCTCAGTGGGCTACTCAGCTGAGACCCTGTACTTGCAATATTGTGGGAATACCAGCAACTTTTGATTTTGATTCGTTTAGTTTGGAAAACCAAATTTTTTCTGAGATTATTGATTTTTATATCCTGCTCCGACATTGTTAGTATTTAACAGCATTTTAACTTACCCAAAAGGAAGTTTTCTACTTGTCCATGTAAACACATTAAAGTGCCTAAATTTCCGATCAGAAAAGCTGAAAATACATCAAACTTAAACGAACGTTTGAGTTTACATGAAAATGTTGATTGTTTGCAGTACGTAAATAATTTATGCGAACTAACGTTTGACTATATAGATGAAAATGCTGTATGTTTTGCAGTACCCGAATATTTTTTTCTAATCAGCAAACAGAATAGCAAATTCTCTCGCAAACTCAAGATAACTTTTGAGTTTGTGGGTGAAAATGCTGCAGGTTTTTCATTTGCTGAAGAAAAGAATTGTTGGAAGCATTTAAGACAGCAAATTATCTTAGAAATCTAAGGAAATGTTTGAGTTTATGCATGAAAATGCTGCAAGGATTTCACATTTCGAACCACAGAAATCGCTACCAATTGGGAATCGATTTATTCTCAAGCCTCGAGAGTTGTTGTGCTCCAGCTGCAAGTACTTTTGCTGCAGATGAACTGTTGTTCTACTGGGAAGCTGTCATATTAAAATACCAATGGAACTTAATGAAAATATTTGAAGCAAACTAGCTTATTGCCTAAATGATTTTTAAATTTATACCTTATGGAATGCTGTACAACAGTTATGTATTGCAAAATCAATGGTAAACTTAAAAAACTTTTCATTTCATTATTACATCTCATAGACTCTGTATTTAATATAATTACAGGGTCTACTACTGACCATTAGCTCAACTGTAGCTTCTCTAAGTAATGGCTTTTTTTGACGTATCTTTTTCTTTTAGTATAAAAAGCAAATTATGTGCTGCCTGCAATTTGATTCAATCGAAACTGGTTTTCGGCGCTGGCCTTTTGCCTTTTTTTGTTTTTTTTTTTTTTTTTGGTCAGGCCAACACTTGATCAACAAAAATCTGCACAGAGAAAGTGAAAGAAAATACCGAAATAAAACCAAAAAAAAAAAAATAAAGTATGGTAACCATATACCATACATACTTATAAGACCACAAGTAGCAATAAAAAGTTCAGACCGTATTAGAAGCCAACTTTGCATGTTGTTGAAAAATGTATTAACATTTTTCTTCGTGTTGTTGTTGTTGTTGTTACTGCCGTCTGTCTGATTTGGCCGCGCCAATTGGAATTTCTTTTGTTTTTACTTTCACGTACGGTTATGGGGGCGAGATTGCGGTTGTTGGCTGTTCGCTGTTCCTGTTGCTGTGCTTGTTGTGGTTATTTATGAGATCTTCTAATTTGCCTAGCATCCACAAAAGTTGAAGCGGGTCAACTCGAGCAAGAGCACTGTACATACATACATATATCTTCGTTTTGGGAAAATAGAAATCTTTATTGAGCTTGAGGAATTTTAATGTGAAGACATCAAAATGTATCTTATAACGAGCATATGTAATTAATAGTCTATCTAACTAGCTTATAAAAGGGCAGTGCTTGGAATTGTTAAGTTTAGAAGCATGGGAATTATTTTTAATATATTGAGAGTTGCTTGTTCAGACACGACTTTGAAGTTTTCAGGCTTAATTCAATAATTATTTTGTTTATTTATTGAAATGTAATATTATATCTATGAATTTTCTTAAGAATTTATAGAAGTTTCGTTTTTATTTTATTATAATATTCTTAGATATGCTTCCAAAGGGAACTTTAGAGTATTTATTCATAATTTCATGGGTTTAGGCACAGAAATTCAAACAAACTTTAGAATTTAGCTACGTTCCCAGAACTGAATTAATCCGAATATTAAACAATATTGAAAACCAACAACTTTAATAACCTGTATGTACTGTTCGAAGCCTAGTAATATAAGAACATATTCCGAAAATTTCAACTTGATCAGTTCTTTACTCTGTCAGCTTTATGTTATGGGAACACGATCTTAAATAAAGTATGTCTCCCTTTTAACCCATTCAATTACAAAGCCTATTTGTACGATCCCTTACCAAACCTTTCCGTAAGTAAACATAATATATGAACAAAAATTTTTAGCGATCATAGAGTAAAGAAACATTTTCAAGAGAAGATATAATATGTTAATATATTTTTGATACCATATCATTTATGGGCAAGCACCCGTCAAAGTGTGGGAAACTGTATAATTCGATTTGTCTTTCTCTCTCTCTCTATCTCTCTGTATGTAAATTAGTAAGTGGTATTTCTATGGTCGAGCAATCTTGTCTTCTATTTGTATATTTTAATTTTTTTTTTTGCCTTGTGACTCATGACGCAGCAATTTTGAGCTTGAACATTTATTGGCATGCTCTCTTAAACCGTTATAAATATAGGCTTGGCTCCTTTACAATATACACAATGCATACTTACATACGTTCTCCCGTTCTCTCCCTCTTTCTCTCACACACTCTTCTTCTCACTGTATAACAGCTAACGGCTCTCTGCGTCATCAGCATTGCACTCACATGCGCATGCGCCGATGCGGCGTTGTGGCCCAGCTTTAGCAGCGTCGGCAGCAGCAGCAGCAGCAGCGCTGATAATGCACCCCACAGCAGATGCAGCGGTGCGAGTGGACTTAAATATTTGTCCGGCGATGCATTGACAGATTCACTGGACTGTCTGGGACCCAATAATGCGCCATATCCCAGGTATGTATGTGTGACTCATTAAGCATTAGTCACAATGCAAAAAAAAAAAACTTTCTTTTCTTTACGTTTCTAACGCGTCTTCAAACATATGTATGTACATATGTATTTGCAGTGCGGCCGTTGCGCGTACATTCTCCAATTGGAACGGAAACTCACGACGTGGACGTCAAAGCAAATTGCCCAGCACATTGGATCCCGCAATAACCACCAGTGCACTATTGAGGGCCTACGATGAGGTGAACAATGAGGCTATCGGAAGCAATCGTTATGGTAAGTCGGTCAACCGCAAATGCTAATGATGCACAATTGACTATCGATTGCTCGATTTTCAAAACGATTTATTCTCACCAGGTCGCTCGCTAAAGAACGCTTCACCGGCGCAACAGTGCAAAAGCGATACGCCAGCGCGACTCTGCAAGACACGCTACAATACCACGGCGCCCATGTATGGCGTTAGTTTGACCTCTGGTCAGCCCGTGACTATTGTGCAAAAGTTCCCTGATCTGCTGCAACAGGTGGTCTTTGAGGTTTGCGAGTAAGTATATTAATAGCACACCAACTTATATATTGAATATATTTAAATATAGTGGAGTAATTGCATTCACACAGTTTAAAATTGCAACTTCACTGCTTGATTGCCACTTGTTAATTTTATGGTTGCCACTTTATGAAAATATTCTGTACCAGTTGCTGGCGAAAAATGTTCTTTATTTTGAAAAGAATCTACACACTTTCTTTGTATACATTTTAAATGTATATTAATACAAAGAAATGCTTAATATTTGAAAGGCACCTAATTATTTTAGCTTTAAAACCGCTTTAATCATAACAATATAGCTTCTTTAGTAAATGCCATTTATAAAAATAAACTAAGCCAATGTACCCGATTTGCTGTTAGTGTACCCAAAGTGACAGCGGTGGGTACTGCTTACGGTAGCGCTGCCAGACTTGTACAATTTGTTCACTGCTTTCTAAACACTGCATACTTTTAGGCTCAACATGCAAAGCAATTACTTGACTAACTTCACTTTCAAACAGACAACTAAATTATTGTCTCTAATATTTTATAGATCGTCTGAATGCGATGTGGTGCGTGGCGAATGCACGCAAACGTATGTGCCGTATCTGTTTTTGGTTATACCATTGGGGCCAGTAACGCTAACTGGCCAGGATTATGTGCTTGTTGAGAGTGGCTGTGTATGCAAACCCAAGTACTCGACGGGTGCCGCTCAGGAGCCCAACATGATACCATAGAGTGGGGTGGAACTGGATCTGGATCCGAAAAAAGGATCGGTAACACAACAGCAACCAAAAGAACTGAGCGAGTTTGCAAAGCGGTGGAGCGTCTGAATTAACTTACATGGCAAATTATTTTTTGTAGCGAAATCAAATTTTCAATGTTATTTAATCTATTTTTATAATTTATTTTCAAATCTCTTTGTATGTTGGGATTTACACAATGAAGTAATTTTATAAAACGGTTGCAACAATTTTATAACGTTGCTTCATTTGGTAAATTCTCAACACTCTTTAATGCTCTGTAAAAATGAATTGGAATTTTGCTCGAAAAATAATGTTAAAATTAAGTTAACAATTAAAATTAATGCATTTAAATTAACTAAAATTAAACGAGCAACAAAAGCAAAAGTGCACAATTTTAGATTTTTAGTAAAAAAAAAAGCAAATAAAAGCGAAAAACACGCAGTTCATGGCAAGACAATATTAGTTTAGTTTTACATATATGTAATAAATTAATTATAAAGCGCAGTTTTTAACTTTTTGTTGAAAATACTTATTTGTATGTACTAATTTTAAATGAATTAAATTATTTAAATAAAATATTTCAAGTGTTTTGCTTTCATACTTTATTTTTTTAAGAAACTTCTTATGTTTGCAATCGAATATGTTATTTAAGGCGTGTTACAAGCCAAATACATGTTATCGATAACAATATCGATTTGAATAGAGTGCATGCGCCGCCGCTACAACGCTATCGTCTCATCACTAGGCTGCCGTGTATCGTTTGTTTCGTGCCAGCTCTAGCTACACGCATAAATTTCTTGCGAAAATTTAGAAAATATAGCACTGAAAATCGGCAAAGAAAACACAGCAAGTTGTTGTTTAAAAACCAGTTAAATCTTTACAGTGTGTGAACGCACATATAAACAAGGCGATATTAGTGGTTTTCTAGCTGCATTCTAAAGTCGCATCGCACTCACACCAACGCATATGCGCCGAGTGTTTGTGTGTGTGTGTGTAGAGACGACAATTGTGTTGCGTGGTGCCGGGTTACAGTAAAATATTACTGTATTTTTTTGTTGTTTAGCGAGCGCGCGCATCAATAATTGTGTGGCATGAAATAAAAACAACACAAAAGTTTTACAAGCCTCGTATCGCCAAGGAAGTTCAATTGCATTCGCCTCAAAATGATGTTCACGGTACGTTGTTATTACGAATTATGTGTTGTGCTTGCGAGAGAGAGAGAGTGAGAGGGGTGCTGCTACTACTTATAATATGCCACCGATGGACAATCGATAAACGGCGCTGCAGAAAATGCACACACAAAAGAGAGGCCAAAAAAAAAAAAAAAAAAATTGTGTGCCATTTTTTCTTGTTTCCTTTTAATATTTTCTATAATTTGCCAGCAGACTTGTTTTGCTTATGTTTTTGTTTTCTTCATGGGCATATTTTAGAAATATTTTTGTACGTAGCTTTCAATTGCAATTCGTGGCTTGTGTGTGTGTTGTGAGAAGGGTAGATTTTGCCTAAAATGAGCGGCATTAAATGGAGCACATGGTAGAAAGAAGTAACAAGGTGAAGAAATGAGAGCAAACGTTCGTTCGCTCGCTCTCCCGTTTTACAAAACCCAAACGTTTCAAAAAGCGAATGTGAAAACAAAACAAAATCGAATAGCTTTGCAATTCTTTGCACTCTATACGCTGCTGCTGCTGCTGCGTTCACACTGCTTTTGAAGACTAGTGTTGGGTACACACTGGCGTCACTGGGGTCACATAAATAAACAAAATAGTATTGTCAAAGAAAGTTCGATTATTACTCGAATTTCGAGGTATCGATAGATTTAAATTAATGTTCAAACTAGTGATGGGAGAAACATTTTATTGATCTAATATTGAATCATATGATTATTTAAGCTACATAACATATTTATTTACTTAAAATTGAATAAATACTATGAAATATATTGTTAATATTGTTGATAATTGGCAACCACAGATAAATTAGGTTACTTAACATCCCAGTAACACTTTATCTAAAACTTTAGAATATCTTTGATATATATGCACATAAAATTTAAGCTTTTCTAAAATACCTACCGATTTTATAAATTTAGTTTAAAAAACAATTTCAATCGACTTAAAATTTTGGGGTCTAGTTTTAAGATTTCACCGATTTCAATTTAAAAATTCGTAAATAAAAGACTTGAGTTATTACTTGGTCGGGTGTGCTAGACTTAAATTATCTTTCTTGTTAAAATCGTAAATGACTTGTTTGAAAAAATATGTTTTTTTATTATTATAAAATTAATTTCTCGTGTTTTAATTTAATCATATATCTCTAGGGAACTAATCAGCAACAGGACACGCGCTTCAGCGACAAGGAAAAGAAGCTGATGAAGCAAATGAAGTTCGGGGATTGTCTGAACAAGCGTGTGGACATGTCCAAAGTCAAACTGGATGTGCTGCGTCCATGGATAAGTAAAAAGATTACCGATATTCTGCACATTGAGGACGATGTTGTGGTTGAGTTCGTTTACAATCAGCTGGAGGAAGAGAAGTATCCGTGTCCAAAGAAAATGCAAATCAATATGACCGGTTTCCTGAATGGACGCAATGCTCGTCAATTTATGGGTGAACTTTGGGCACTGCTGCTGTCGGCTCAAGATAGCGATAGCGGTATTCCCGCCGAATTTATACAGCAGAAAAAGGACGAGATACTCAAGCGTGAGGAGGAGCAAAAGCAGCGGCAGCAACGTCAACGTGACCTATCACGTTCTCGTTCCCGTTCACGTTCGCATTCACGACCTCGTGACAAACCGCGACGACACGACAGATCCAAGTCACGTTCACGCTCGCGTTCCCGTTCACGTTCACGCTCTGCCAAAGGCACGGCTCCAACAACCAACAACAATAACAACGGCAGCAGCAGCAACACAGCGCCGCCAATTAACAGCGCAGCTCGCGAGGCAGCAGCAAATGCGGCAGCGCGTCTACGTAAACGTGGCGTCGGCTCACCAAGTTCAGCAGGAGCTGGTGGTGGTGGTGGTGCGACCGCCAGCGCAGCAGCTGCAACTACAGCAGCCACTACAACGGGACGTGGAGAAGGTGGACGTGCTGCATCCAGGGAGCGTCGTTCAAGTCGTCGTCGCTCACGTTCTCCACGTTCGCGTTCACGCTCGCCACAACAGCAGCAGCGCGCGGCCTCAAAGGATGCTGGTGGCGCCGCAAAGACAGTGAATGGACGCCACTCGGTGCAGAAAACGTCGCCAACAGCAGCAGCAGCAGCAACAGCGGCAGCATCCAAATCAAAGTCAAAGGCCAAATCACGTTCACGCTCGCGTTCCACACGCAGTCGCACCAGGTAGAAATGGCAATAAAGAAAATGTTACTGAATGTTACAGTGGGATATTGATACAAATGTATTACTAGCTTAAATTTATTGGATTTGTACGTTGATTGTTAATAGATAGATGTATTTGAGATCAGACATTAAGATATATGCTCTTTTTTAATGGTAAACTTAACATGCTTTGAAGTTTATCAAGTTTTAGGGCACATAAATTTTGTTTTTCTGTTATTTAAGCTAATTTTTTTAAATGCTATAGTTTTCATATTACAATTTGTTATATATAATTGTAATATATGCATTGTAAGAACTTAACGATTCCTATATAACTCAAACTCTTTATACTTTTCTTTTACATCCTATTCTGTAGTATGGGTCATGTATATTATATGGTCTCCCCAATACACAGTTTTATCAAGATTGATTTGAAACTATACAAAACCAATTACTGCTCTGGAATACTAAGATACGTTTGTTACGTACCGTAGTAGACTCCTCCTAATTAACCTTTCATCTCTGTTAAGAAGTAGAATTTTGTATAGATAATCGAAATTAGTTAAGTAGTTCCGATTAGACCCACCAGAAACTTTCTTCCACTGCCATTCCAATACTACTAACACTACTAACTATGCTCTCCATAACCCTTTAAGAGTTTTATGTGCTTCCTATAACATATTGTCTCGAGTGGTATATGATTGTTCTTATACAACTACTTTAGTTTTCTATCAATTGTCTAATTCATAGTTTGGCATAATTATGATAATTCTCTCCATTAGATGCAGTTTATTAATTATTGCCCGCTTTTAAAGCTAAAAATTTTTATATATAATATGTGAAATAGATAGACAGTTACTCCAAATATAGTTAAATAGATTATTAGCTTGATTATCAGAATCCCAAAGAGTGCCTTCCAACATTCCACCACAATATGTATATTAAAACCTTTTTGCTTTTGCAGATCCCGCAGCGGAGGCAAACGTTCGCCAGCTGCACGTTCCCGTTCACGGAGCTCTTCACGCTCCTCGGTGCGCAGCAATCGACGACGTCGTAGTTCACGTTCCAGGGCGAGCAGCATCTCATTGTCACCGGAGCGACAGCAGCAGGATCAGCACTTTGAGCATCGACGCAATAAGAATAGTGTGCAGAATAAGCGACAATATCGCAATAATCGTGATGGTTCCGCCAGCTCAATGGAGCGTGGTGGTGATGGTCGTCAAAGGCAGTTTGGCAGTGGCGGCGGTGGTGGTGGTGGTGGAGGCGTACGACGACCGCCACCACATGGCAGACGCTTCTCGCCACGCGGACGCAGTCCGATGAGACAAGATAATGGCGGCGGTGGGGGTGGAGGACGTTTTCAACGCTCCAATTCGCGTCGTCGTTCACGCTCCCGCATGCTCTCCAGATCGCCCATGCGCTACTCCAGATCACCCAGGCGGTAAGTTTGATAAACCATGTGCTTTTAGAAGTTACTCTCGGCTGTGGCTTGGAATTTTAATGAAAGCTAAAGAAATGTGTTCAATTATTGAGTGAAACAGTAAATTAACTTAACAATTATTAATAAATAATTTAAAAATAATGTGATTTGATTTATGTTAGAGTTGCTAATATTTTAATACTTCTTAAAAGAATAGTTACTTTCATTTGCTTTAAAGTAAGTTTAATTATATTGTAATTTCTTAAAAAAATTAAGGTAGTGAACATTTAGGCATTAATAATTTCAATGAAATTGAATTTCTTTAGCATTATAATTATTGTTGTTGTTTTTTTATTGAATTTTTTATGATCAAAATCGTTTAATAATTATAAATCCAACAAAATTTTATTTCTATTTAATTATATTGTAATTTCTTAAAAAAATTAAGGTAGTGAACATTTAGGCATTAATAATTTCAATGAAATTGAATTTCTTTAGCATTATAATTATTGTTGTTGTTTTTTTATTGAATTTTTTATGATCAAAATCGTTTAATAATTATAAATCCAACAAAATTTTATTCTATTTTTCATTTTTTAATGACAGTTAAAAGATTTTTTAAAATATTTTTTATTGCTAATGAAGTGATAATTTAGAATAACCTCTTTCAAAGCTTGTGAAATTAGATTATCATAAGAATTACTATTTGATTAATGCTAATGAAAAAGTAATGTTTATGTTTAATGACGAAACTCTGATTTAATTATAATAAATTTCAAAGATAACTGGAAACTTTAATCCATTGAAACTAAATTACTGGAGCACTGTAGATTGATGTAGAATTACTTTTATTTTAATGCTGATGGACAGTAATATTAATACTCAGAGAAGAAACTCTGATTCAACTCAGGTTCAAATAGATAACGCTAGTTTATTCGAAAATTTTAAATTTCAATGCAACTGTAAGATAACTCAAAACTTTAATACATTGTGTCTGTAGCACTGTATACAGATTGATATAGAATTACTTTTCTAATAATATCTGGTCACTTTATGAACAGTTTCGAGTTTTATGTGCTCATTACAATAAACTATTTTGTTTGATGGGTTCCAAAAAAGTCTTTAAATACTATCAAATCTTCTACTTAAGCTTTCCTCAAATAATAACTGTGTTATTCTTGGTCTAATTGAATCTTTCTGGAATATTTTCTATCGGTTGCACAAGTTTTTAAACTTAATTTTATAATTAAGTTTTAAACTATTTATGTCAGTTGTAAAATAATTTGACTGTTCATAGTTTGACAGTAAATAAATCAAATGTCAAATCAAACGATATAGTCGTCCGTCAGTGCGTCTATTTGGCTGCTTCATAATTAAAACATATTGGAAATTAAATAGTTTTATATTTGATTTTAAATAATAAATTACTCATTGCATACTTTCTGCTTTTCTCGTTTCGTTTTCATGATCAACTTCAGCTTTAACAATCGCAGACGTTCGCCAGCCATGCAGTTTCGCGGTGGTGGCGGTGGTGGTGGAGGAGGCGGTGGCGGTGATAGAGGTGGTGATAGAGGAGTGTCTGGCGGTCGTGGTGGACGTGGCGGCAACAATCGCAACATGTGGCAACAACAACAGCCGCATCGCGGCGGCAGTCCACCCAATCTGCGCGGTGGTGCTGGTCCTGGTGGTCGTGGCGGTGGTGGTGATGGTGGACGCATACACTGGCAGGCCAGACACAACAGTCCCAATGGTGGCGGTGGCGGCAGACGCTTTGATCGTCGTCCATCTCCACCAAGTCAGCCGCGCTATTCACGTGATCGTCGCCAGTCACCGGGTCCGGGTGGTGGCCAGCAGCAGCAACAGCAGCAGGGACAACAACAGTTCCGCAAGCAGTTCTCACCAGTGCGTCGCTTCGATCGTCGTGGTTCGCCGCCAGGTGGCAACTTCAATCGCTGGGATCAGCATCATGCCGAACATCGCCAGCCCATGGGTGGTCCAAGACAGCAACAACAACAACAACAGCAGCATTCACAGCGCATGCTGCGTTCCAGTTCGGGCAGCGCCAGTCCGCCGCCAGGACGTCGCCAGCAGCAGCAGCAGCATCAGCGCAGTGTTAGTCCAATGCCAAGACGCCATCGTAGCCGTAGTCGCAGTCGCAGTCGCTCCAGTCCAAGGCCAACAAAGCGCAGTCGCAGTCGCAGCCGTAGTCGCAGCCAGCAGCGCAGTCGCAGTCGCTCGCATTCACGACGCAGACGCATCAGTCCCGCTAATGCGGCAGCGCGTCGCTCTGTGGAGTTTGCGGGACCTACTGTCAACACCATTGATCTCTGTCGGGAAGAGCAGCCGCCGCTGCCACCGCAACAGCAGCAGCAGCAATCCTTGCGTAAATCGGAGTCTCAACCGAAGTCACAGCAGCAGCAGCAACAGCAGCAAGCGCTGCCGCCACAGCCACAGCCGAAGCAAAAGTCGCAGTCGGTGCATCGCAGTCTTGCCAGCTTGTCGCGCACACCATCGCCGTTCCTTAAGTTGCATGAGCGCAACAGCGCTGCAGCTGCAGCCGTCGCTGCCGCCGTTGCACCAAAGAAAGCGCGCAACAACAGTAAAAGCAGCAGCTCCGACAGCAGCGCCGATGACAGCGATGATAGCGACGATGAGGAACAGCGGCAGCAGCAGCAGCAGCAGAAGCGTCAACAACAACAAAGTCGACGCTCGGCGGCAACTGCTAAAAGTTCAAAGTCCAAAACGGAACACAACAACAAGTCTGGCAAAGGAAAAGCAGCAGCAGCTGCAGCAGCAGCGGCGCGTAGCTCTGGCAGCAGCAGCAGCAGCGAACGCAGCGATGATGAAAGCAGCGATGAAAGGCATAAGAAAAAGTCACAAACGCAGCACAAGCGTAAAGAGGAAACAACAACAACAACTACAGCTGCTTTAAGCAAAGGCGGAGAGAAGGAAAAGGAGAGAGAAAGGGAAAGAGAAAGGGAGAGGGAAAAGGAGAAGCGACGTGGGGATAAGAAACAGCTGCAACGCAGCACTTCTAGCGCTGCTGCTGCTGCTGCTGCTGAGCCCGCGGGGGAAAAGCAAAAGAGTTTGGAACGCAGTCGCAAGCGAAGTCACAAAAGATCCAAAAGTGATTCGGATGCAGAGGAGGAGGATGAGGGACAGCGAGCGCCCAAAAAGAAGCGTAAAAAGTCCAAAAAGGCAGCGGATTCCACTGATAGTGATTCCGGTTCCGAGGCAGATTCCTCCAGCAAGAAGAAGAAGCACAAGAAACACAAGAAGCACAGCAAGAAGAGCAAAAAGCATAAGAAGCATAAGCGAAAGAGCAGCAGCGGCGGCAACAGCAACAGCAAGCAGCAGCATCGCCACGACAACAACAACAGCAGCACACAAAACAGCAGCGATGACGATGAGGATGAGCAGCAGCAGATTTCAACGACGGCGGGGAGTAAGAGGAATGGCAAACTACCGCTGCTGCTAGCCGGTGGACCTGGCATCAATGAGGATTTGGAGAAGCAGCTACGCGAGCGGGCACTGAAATCCATGAAGAAGTTGGACTGAACAACAAAAACAACAACAACAACACAAGCTACAATAACTGACTAAAAAGTAAACAAACAGAAGAAAAAACAAAAACAAGAAAATAATTAATTGAGAGAATATAAAACGTTAACATAATGCGATCATCATACCCCTTCGCCCACTCAGCATACATATAAGTACATGAATTCAATATGCATACAATGGACAGACAGACAGACAGACAAGCGGACAAACAGACGGACGGACAAACAGACGAACAGACAAACTGCTGACAGGTGTAGCCATTTAATAACTAATGTAAACATTCACATTTGCATACATTATAAATAATATTTCTAACAATTTATTTCATTCGGTTAAGTCTCATTGCGCGTCAAAACTATTATACAAAAAAAACAACAAAACACATTTAAAACTGTGCATGCTAATTGTGCAAAACATTTGTATTATGTACAAAAAAAAAACAAACAAAAAATTTTCCCAAAATAATAAAATGAAAAGCAAAATGTGCTTTTATTAAAAATACAAAATATATATAAAAAAAATTAAATTGAAACCCCGAGAAAAGATAAATGAAAATACCAAAATGTTTGGTAAATTATAATGATGCTTGTTTGCCTCAAGAGTTAAAAAAAAAAAAAAAAAAAAAACAAGAATTGGCAACAAATGTTTGCTTAGAACACTACCGTTTAATGTCTAAGTAGGTTTTACAGATTGTAATTAATTATATATCTTAAACGAGAATTGTGTGACGTTTGAGAGAGCATTGATTATAAAAATATATATAAATATTAAAAAAAAAAAAAACAAAAACATTTTTAAAACTAAATTTTTGCATTTGAAATTTAAATGGCTAACAAATGGTGCGCGCTTTATGCAACGCTGAGCAGGCGTGCATTACACAACACTAAATGTTAAGCACGCTGGCAGCACTAAGCTTGCTGCTAGGTGGCAACGCTGTGCGCGCCGCAGCTGTCAAATGCACTGACAGCGCACCAACTTCCTTTCCTTTTTCACGTATCGTACGAGATGGTAAGGCTACAAATAGAAACGAAAATAAAATTTGCTGCCATCGACGCGTCAAACAAACAAATATGCAGTGAAATGTTAATAAAAAGACGCCGCAAATACGGCTATCGTTGAATATGTGTGCATTTAATAGCAAGTGCTGTGTGTTCAAATGAGAAAACTGCGATTTATTGTTTGTTTGCATTTGATGGATTCGGCCTCAAATCAAACCGATGTTGAATTGTGTTATAAACTGTTGGTGTTGGTGTGCTTTGTATTACTTTTGTAGGCTCGTGGACCCAAGAAGCATTTGAAGCGTTTAGCCGCACCCAAGGCATGGATGTTGGACAAATTGGGAGGAGTATTCGCTCCCCGTCCATCAACCGGTCCACACAAGCTGCGCGAGTCGCTGCCACTGTTGATCTTCCTGAGAAATCGTCTCAAGTACGCTCTCAATGGCGCCGAGGTGACCAAGATTGTCATGCAGCGTCTGATCAAGGTTGACGGCAAGGTTCGCACCGATCCCACCTATCCAGCTGGATTCATGGGTAAGTCTACAAATTGTCGATATTAATAATCGATAAATTGCTTATTGATATGCATTTGGCATTTGACAGATGTCATCACCATTGAGAAGACTGGCGAGTTCTTCCGTTTGGTCTATGACGTCAAGGGACGTTTCACCATCCATCGCATTTCCGCTGAGGAAGCCAAGGTAAGTTATAGAAAGTAAAAAGTAAAAAGCATTTCAAAAGGGCTTTATCGAAGACCGCTTTATGCTTCATAAGCAATGCATTAAATGGTTCAAAATGAAGCCCAAAGCAATTTTTGTTACGACGGTCATTGATCTCGGCCTTTTTAGCTGTTTCAGTAACTTTACGTGCAATTACAAAAACTAAAAAAATTATTAAATACGACCGACTTATTTTAATACAATTTAAATGAATTACTATATTTAAAAATCTCCCGTCTTCATTTTGCAGTACAAGCTGTGCAAGGTCCGCAAGACACAATTGGGTGCCAAGGGTGTTCCATTCCTGGTGACACACGATGGTCGCACCATCCGTTATCCCGATCCTCTGGTGCACGCCAACGATACCGTGCAGGTGGATATTGCCAGCGGCAAGATCACCGACTACATCAAGTTCGATTCGGGTAAGTTAAGCTAACCAAATAAATAAACGTTCGCCCTTTGGCTGGTTCGAAGACCGCTCTAACGTTTGAATTATATTCAACTTAGTTAAGTGGTTCAAAAACAAAGCCAACAGCAATTTTTGTTACGACGGTCTCTGTCTATGCATTTTCCCAGCAAATTCAGTAACTTTACGTGCAATTACAAAATTTAGAATACAACAAATGAGAAGTAGATAAAACTAATTATTGTTATTCTGTTTGATATAGGCAACCTCTGCATGATCACTGGAGGTAGAAATTTGGGACGTGTCGGCACCGTTGTTAACCGCGAGCGTCACCCCGGCTCCTTTGATATTGTGCACATTAAGGATTCGCAGGGTCATGTATTTGCCACTCGTTTGACCAACGTGTTCATCATTGGCAAGGGTAGCAAGCCCTACATCTCGCTGCCAAAGGGCAAGGGTGTCAAGCTGAGCATCTCCGAGGAGCGCGACAAGCGTCTGGCCGCCAAGACCCACTAAAGAAGAAATCAAACCTAGGACACGGGGACAAGAGTAATGAGGATTTTTACTTTTTAGCATAACTCTGTACGTTAAAGTTACGGAATTACAACATTCAACGTAAAGAAAAAAGTATTTGTTGTGTTTTTGTGTTAGTGAATGAAACTATATAGTATATTGTTTATAACAAAAAGTGTGTGGCACGTTTTCACTACGCACATGTTTGGTGGAATTTCGATAATTTGTATATTATTCGATTAGCAGCAGTTGCTAGCCAATATTACAGTTGCTTTAAGGCCAAGTCCAGTTAAAGTAATTTCTAGGCGTTTTTTAGTCTACTTAAAACGTATTTTAAAGCACTGTTTATAAAAAAGAAATAGTTAAAAAACATTACATTTAAACTACGATTTGCCGGCGAAATTTGCGCGCAAATTGTTTGCTTATCAGTGCTGCCAGTGTTGTCAAATGTGTGTGTGGAGCCAAGTGCTTAGGGCTGCAAAGCGACATTGAGTCTGGCAACTATCGTCTATCGATAATTAGTTGTGTCTTTGTGTGTAGTGCAGTGAAAGGCTTGCGCACTGGACAACAAATTAGTTAAAACGAAACTGGAAATCAACTCGCCCATTGAAGTAAATCCTAGGTAACTTATACTAATAATTGGAAGCCATATAAGCTGCTGCTGCTGTTGGAGCACCACAGTGCCCCCCCCCAACCGTATGTGTCACAGCAGTATTATTGGCAGTATGTGTGTGTGTGTACCCCGATATACAACGCACAACAGACATTTGTACCCACATTTTACATACAATTTACCCACATGCATGCAAGTACATATGTACATATGTACATATGCACTGTATGTACACATTTGTCATATGTTAGCACGGCTGATAAACTCTCTTGACGTTGTTGTGTTGTGTTGAAGTGAATCATTTGTTTGGTTGACTCCAGTTTAAGTTTGTCTGTTTGTTTGTGTAACACGAAGCGTGTTAGTTTGTAGCTAGATAGATAGATAGCTGCGGTATCTCTCTGACTATAACTAAAGCTTTGCTCTTTGCATTCGCAGACAGTCACCGTTATAGAACACAACATCGAGTATACGCCAGAGCAACACCCACAAAAAATCAAGTACAGCAAATTAAAATTAGTGTGACCAGCTAGTGAGAGTTGTGTGTGCGTGTAAGAGTGTGTGACCATGTCGCAGGCATTGAACAATCCTTCAGGAAGCACACATCGTGATTATGGAGCCACTGCCCAGTCCAGTGCCACGCCCGAAGTGAGCTTTGCCGCCGCCACCACCTCGAGTGGCAATTCCGGTTTCAGTCCCACAGAATTCTTTTCGCTGAGCGAAGATATTAGCCATAATATCTTGTACATAAATAGCAGCACCAAACAACTGGAGAAGCAATACAAATTAATTGCCACCTCGAGGAATTTGTCCAAATTGTTTGAAACGATCCACAACATCAATACCAGCACGAATCTACGCATTCAGACCAGTGGTCAGGATCTGCAGCGCCTGCAAGCCGTTGCTCGCCGTGGCGATAATCCCCAGAAACTGCAGCTGGAGAAGCTCACCCATGAGCTGCAGGAAGTGGTCAAGCAGTTCTCCAAGCAGCAGAAACGTGTCTCGGAGGCAACACGACGCAGCTATCAAGTGGCTGCCGATGCGGAACGTGAGGCCGAAATGTCTGCCCAGACGGAGCTGTTGCAGCAACAGCGTCAGGAGCAGGCCGGATTGGAGCAACAGCATGATTTGCTTGTCGAGCGGCTGCAACAGGTCAAAAGAATTGAGGCCGATATGGTCGATTGTAATGCCATCATGAACAAACTGAGCTCCATGATCCATGAGCAGCGGGAAGCCGTGAGTAAGTACTTAACCTGAATTGTAATCTTCTCTAGTTTGCATTGATTTCCATTGTAGCAAAAAGAAATCCATTGTTTTTAGCATTGGAAGTAAAATTCCAATCAGATAAGCGTATCAAAAGATATGGGCACAAAAAAAAAAACATTGCACTAAATTTCACTCTTGCGGGCAATATGTTATCAGTGCCAAGAACAATGACGTCACACTGTAGCTTGCTTGCTCGTGCTCGCTGTAGGTTTGCGGTTGTAGAGAAAATGCAAAATAATGCTCAAGGTGAAATTTAAACTGAACTGTCACTTAACCGATGACCTAATTTTGAATAAAACACTTGATAGGAAGACTATAGTTATTTACAGTTTACTGCGATTTGATAAAATTAAAATTATAATTATTAATTTGAAATTAATATGTGAATTTAATATTGTGGCTTTAAATCAGGGACCTTAAATAATGAATATTTTTTTATTTTTAAATAAAAAAAATCATTCGCTTGCAACGGACCTAGAAATATATCTAGTATACCAAAATTATTATTCGAATTCTTCAAAAATAATCATTATTTTTGAGTATTTTATGAAAAACTTAATTATAATGATTATATTTGATAAAAAAAAAAAATGAAAATCAAAACTAATGATTAAAAATGATTTTTTGTTTTTTCGCTCAAAATAAAACTCAACAGTAACATACCGCTTCTACAAAAAGCTTAATTTTTAGTTAATTAATTTTTTTTTTTTAAATTAATTACAAAAATTAATACTCGTGTGAGGGATTTGCGGGGTGCTCGATAGAAAACGAATATGCAATCACATTGGTGAGAAGTATTTTACAGATGCCGTATGTTACTGTTGAGTTTTACTTTGAGCGAAAAAAATAATAATCATTTTCAATCATTATTTTTGATTTTTATTTTTTTTTGATCAAATATAATCATTATAGTTAAGTTTTTTATAAACTACTCAAAAATAATGACTATTTTTGAAGAAAATCGGTAAAAAATTAAATTTAATCATCATTTTATGATTTTTAAAATATAACTCATAATGATTACGGTAACTGCTTTAAATAATACAGCTCTATCATTGTATTCCATTTGCAGCCACCATTGAGATCCAGACCAATGATGCTGCCGATTCGGTAAACGAAGCTGCGGATCAACTTCGGAAGGCGGCTACACTACGTAATAGCCATCGTCGTAAGATACTGATACTTTTAGTGATTGCTGTGATAATAGGTTTAATTGTAACTGGCATTATAGTCGGTAAATTGAGTTAATTGTTTTAAAAAACACATGTATGTATACCGTATACAATCACACCCCCCCAACACACCACATTTACAATACATAATTAAAGTTTTGTAAAACTATTTTTATAACAAACAAAAATAATAATAATAATAATAATATTGCATTAATCACAAAGTGAGCAAATTAAAAACAAAAAATAGCGCGCGCCAAGCGAGCAAAGACAACAAATTAGCAGAAAAAACAATAAAAACCCAACAAAATTCAATCGAGTATAAATCTGAAAAAAAAGAGCGTTGTAGATTTTAGTTATGTGTATTATTAACAAACCAATTAATTATACTTATAAAAAAATATATACATATGTACAAGAAAGTGAAAATCATTTCAATGCAAAAAGCAAAACATAAAAATCAAATACAAAAATATTCAACGCTTTTAAATGTTAAATTATTTCCTGTTATATACAAACAACAACAACAACAAAATATTGAAACAATAATTCTTAGTTTTGCAATGTAAAATGTACAATTTGTTTATTTTTGTAGTTAAGCAGGCAAGTAATATACTACGTTGAACGAATAATAATCGCCCTGTTCTTGGTTGATAGCTTATCGCTATATTTGCTTTAGAAATAAACAATTAAATTTATATAATCAACAATCCGAATGTTGTTTCAATGAAATAAGAAAATATTTGAAATTCCCTTTTTGAATTACTGATTTTGAGTGTAGAGCAGTTCGTGGTTCGTTAAGTGTGGAGCGCGATTATATTAACGAAAAACAAGACCTATCGACCAACCGCCACAACCAATCGTCCAACAGCTGTCTATCAAAAACAATTCTAAAAACGTGCTACTTGCTTTGTATTTGTTTGCTGCAATTTTACTCATTTAATAATGCCACAAGGAAAATTTAAGAAAGCCAAGTTACCTGCTTCAATACAGAACAAAAAGAAGCAGCAAAAACAAGCGGCATTTACACGTAGATCAAGTGAGTATTGGCAACAAGTTGCTGGCAACTATTTACATTGCTTATTGTTTTGCTTTACAGATGCACCCATTCAGGCCAAAAAGGGCAAGTTTAATGAAACGCAAAAAATCAAGGCGGTCATCTCCAAATCAGTGAACAAAAGCGTCGAAAGTGAGCTACGTTCGCGTGCCCACGAGGGCTACATACAGCTGAGCAAGGCCCAAGAGGCTGTGGCCAAACATCATGCGACAAAAGCTGCGGCGGCAGCTGCGGCAAGCACAAGCAAAACCGTTGAATAGCATACAATACATACTAGTACCTCTCTATAGTTTATAAGCGGGGAAATTATTAAAGCTAATTTAATTTCCTTATATTCTCTACTAGTGTTGTTAATGTGCATGGGTGAATTTGTTTGTATCATTTGGTTTTTTGATTATTATGGAATTGTTCATTGTTGTTTATATCCAATTTTGTGCTTAGTTGTACTTAAAAATGTGGAAAGTGTATAGTCAGTGGGCAGTTAATAATGTAAAGGAGCTGCGATGGCGTAAAGTTTATATATATCATCACTATTAGCCAATTTGATAGAAGCCTATTCGACTGGTAAGGAGATCTTTCTCTTACTAAACCCGTATAACTTGAAAAATGCTTGAAATATTTTAACAAAACTCTCAAATTTTATAAATTTGATAATTTTTTATATAATATTCTATTCTGTTGGAAATCGCACACTTATATTATATTATATACTACATGTCATATAAACGATAGCTTAAAAATCCTTATTAAGTAGGAAAAACTTTTTGTTTTTAAAGGGTTTTCAAACAAACTTCTAATTGTGTATTTGTGAAGCACGGCAAATGTGCTTTTGTTTGGAATATTTCAAGAACTTTTCCATTGTATGTTTAATAATATTGGTGTAGATAAGCTTAAGGAAAACTATGTCATATAACATTCATATGAATAATCAATCGAAAACTAGTAATCAGCTTGGCAAATTTGCTTTATATTGAAATTTTCCATAAACTTTTTCATTGTCTATTTAAAATTATTGGCACAGAATAACTGCAGGGTATACTATTGTCTTTGCTACCCGTTTCTCTGCCGCAGAACCATAATTATCATCAGTGTTTACCTACAGCAAATTTGACATTTGACTAATTTATGGCCATTGGGGGCAGTTGGAGAAATATATATATATAGTATATATAGTATGTATGTATGTATACTTTGAAATTGGTAAGTCATTTTGCTACTTATCGCAATCAGTTTGCGTTTGTTTAATTATAAAAATAGTTGGCCAACAAAGTTTACAACGTTGACGTTTTATTGGGCGTGTTGCCACCATAAACTCGTCGTTATACCATTCTAACTCCTCCCCCGTAGCGGAGACTCGTCTTCCGCTCGTCACAAAAAAAAAAACTTTTTGAAAAGTGAAAAGAAAAGAGAAAATAATGTGAAACTAACAATTTTTATTAAAATTTTGCTGTATAACTTTTTTTGGATTTTTTTGTTTGCAAAGTTTCGATTCGTTTGCTATGCAAATTTGGCGCTTTTGATGTGCTTTTAATTAGCCCATACTTCGCTCTCTTCCCCCTTCCACCCTTTTAGTATTTGGTGGAAGTAACACTAAAATCTGCTGTCAATTGGTTGTTGTCTTTGTTTTTCTATGCTGATTCGTATTGCACTTTGATTCCGTTTCCCTTTCCCCTTCCCCAATGCCACGCGATTCTCCACTGCTGTCGACAATCGCATGCAAATGAGCGTTTCGTTCACTCCCTTGCACTACAACAGGCGCCCAGGTGTGACCAGCTGCGTTGTTGGTGGGTGCGGGTGGATATTTGACGAAGTAGGAGTAGGGGTATTCAACGTTTTGCGTTTTTAGTTTTATGCTGCGAAAATTGAAGTGTCCTTTGCATATTCAGCAGCATGCAAATGCATTGCACTCAGCCTGCAATTACAACGGCACTCCATTTCTAATAGGGTGTGGAAAAGTGAAGGGAAGTGGCAAGGGACGACATATACCCAGTAAGACTTTTGTCACAGATAACTGTGCAGATTTGTCGTGGGGTTAGTAAAGAATAACATAAAAGCAGTGACTAAATGACTACGTGTAGCTGGAATTAAGTTTGGATAGTCTTTGTTGGTAACTGCTGAAAATGTGGATGACTTTGCTGCACTAAATTAAACGAAGAAAGTAGTTGACAGTCTGTATGAGGGATGCTTTATATAGGAAGAAAAGTTACAATACTATGCAGTAACATCTTTGAGCATTAAACTTACAGACAGACGAAAGGAAAGTCGTACGAACATACGAACATGACTATATTTATTCGGGTTTCGATGTTGATCAAGAATACATGTATTTTATAGGATCTTCTCCTCCTCCATTTACCTGTTGCATACTTTTAGCAAATTAAATATACCTTGAATATTTTTCTGCACATGAAATCAAGTCCGCCTGGGTATTCTATTCAAGAGATGAGATTGGTCATAGCATTTCTTTTCGGATATCCATTATTTTGTGACTGCTGTCATTTGCTTTTTTCTGCTAACGTATAGGATCTATTACCTAGACAATTCACAGATTCTCTCTTTTTTAAATTTTCTAAGTGAAAACTAGAAACTCCATTAATATTGTTCAATAAACTAAACTTAAGCATATCAGCAGCACAATATTTTTATCTCAACGGTTTTGTAGAGCAACAGACAGTCACTATGAACAGCTTACCAATATTACAGGGTATTTTTGCACTACTTACTTTGGTTTTAGATATGCATCTGAATGTTTTAAAATCATGCGTATTAAAAATTCAATTTACTATGGCAATCATAGGTTATGCTCAGCTGCTCAGCGCTGCCAGATCGTTGCATTTGATTGGTTGTCAAAGGATTTAAGCGAAAAAGTGTCATACATACATACGTATTGAATGGATGGGCAATGGGCAATGAAATTTTTGGGAATGTCTGTAGTCTTGCAGCTCACACAGGGCTTAAAAGAGAGACAGAGACCGTACTTTAATTACAAATATTTTGAACAATAGGAAAAGCCGCACACATCTGGGACGTCGAATGAGCCTGTCGAATGTGACACATATACGCGGAAAGGATAATGACCAGTACACAAAAGCGGAAATCACACGACGAAACATCCTTTTTACAAGTATTTTCATTTAAAACATATTTACCCAGTTCGTTTAAGGCCCGAAATGTGTGCCTTGAGCCGGCAAGGCAGCACAAGAACAAAAACAACAAAAACAAATGACAAAATGAAAAACGAATAAAGGAAACAACTATTTGAATATCGACGTGTGACCATTGTCCAATGTCCAATGTCCCGACTGGAATGTCCAGCCGGGTCTACCTGCTGCTGCTGCTGCTGCTGCGCTGCTGTTGTCTCATTGTGTGCGAGGCGCGCATGTAAATTTGTCCAACTGGATGCAAAGACAAACACTTGAAAACGCTGAACGGACATGCGGACAAACGGACTAACGACCATTGGTTTGTGGCCACCTGCGGAATTATTTTTTGTATTTTTATTTTTATTTTACTTTATTTTATTTATTTTTGCTTTTTTTTTTTTGCCAGTTTTTTGCATACAATCGCTACTTGGCCAAGAGACCTGTGTGTGAATTTTGATTTATTCCGACAATGACAACAGCATTTACATACAGTATACAGTTTTCTGCTTTATTTTCGCTTAATGCTCACATTAAATTTTCAGCCTACCCTCTGTTTGCAAAATCATAATGTAAATGTAAGAAATAAACTGTCAAACAAAAGTTTATAATGGAAATGCAAACGGCTCAATTGTTGTAAACAGAGTTTCGTAGAAGATACATTAAGCATACGAATTGTAGGAAATTTAATTAAAAACTCTTTCAAGAACTTTTGTATAAAATATTTTAAAAATTAAAAAAAATCCCGAATATCCGATCTAAATGAATCTAAGACTATGTCTGAAGTTAGATTCGAAATATTTCTAAGCTAATTTGTTTAAAGATTTGTAGAATTCTAATACTTTTGTAAGCGTTTTCATTAAATTCACATCTCTTGAAGTCTATACTGTTCAAAATATGAATAAATAATTGAGATTGCTCCAACAAATGGTTTTTAGTTCTCAACCGATTTTAAGCATTGATTTTTTTTCTGGAAATTTCAGCGCAAATTTTGCACATTTATATATACTAAGGCATAATATTTTGAGACTGTATAAATGTTAAGAACAATATTAGCTGCTAATTTCAGGACCTTACTCTTTTTGTTTCGGCCTCAAGCTGATCAGTCCGCGAGCTTAGAAATTGGTTTGTATTACTACAATTTTTATATCAATTTATACCTTAATTTTACCCCAAAAAATGTCACAAGTTATATAAACTCTTAAGTAGGCTTTGAAAAAATTGAGCTAAGCTAAGATAACCCCTAAACAACGGCAGTCCACACTGGTGTCTAAAGCCGTATTTCTTTACTTTTAAAATTGAAAACTGCACACAATTGTTAATTGCATAAATTAAATGTATGAATTACCTCACTTTAAATTTAAAATGCAGTTTAATATTATTATTTTTTATGCTTTCACACATTACAGATTGTGTGAAAAAATGATAATTTCGTACGCTCTGTTTCAGTTGTGTTACAGTTTTCAGCACTTTATAGCCGTGCGGCATCTTCCTTTTTATGATATTTTCCTTTTTTTGGGGTTTTTTTTTCATTCTCTTTTGAGAAATGTAAATGCCAAAGCATTTAAAACTCGCGCTTAGCCATTATACAATTTTTTAATACACTCCATCCATGCATGTTTTATGTAGCGCAACGGCGCTGATATCAAATTGTATCTACAACTTCAATTTAATTATAAGTCACACACGGCTCATCAAAATTTCTGCAGCAACAACAACAAACGCGTTGCAGGTGCAAATGCAGAACTTCACAGTCTGCATGGAAGTCGTCGCCAGTCGCCAGTCATTGGTTGGTCAGTCCTGAGCGATCCCAGCTCATTTACTGTTCCACATTATTATTATCCACGCTTTGTGGCCCCTTCCCTCATACCCATTCCCATTCTTAGTTCCATTCCCGACCCCATTCCCGTTGTTTCGTTGCTCCGATTGGGTTTAGTTTTGGTCGTATTGAACAGCTACGTCGGGGACGGCGGTACAATTCATTTGCAAAGCGTATCCAAAAATGTTGATGGGATTATTATATGTTGTTCTCTTGAATGCTTTACTGCAGGTGGAATCTCAATATACTTATGTACCTGCCATCGTCTGCAGGTCTTTATCTTTTTAATGTCGTGGATTGCTTTGTATTTTGCTTAAAGCATTAATTTATGTATTAAAAAAAAATCGTTAGAAATCCGTGTGGACAGGTGAATTTCTCACCCCGACACTTGTTCAAAGTCAGACGGCAGACATATAATTTTGTATGGATTATAAATGGAGTTGGTAATAAAAGGACAGGTGAATGCAGTTGACTGCTATAAAGACTGGGAAAGTTTTGGTATAAGAAATACATAACCATTGAACTATAACTTAATCACAACTTGTTTATTAGATTTGTTTTGCATAAAGTAACAGTAAACTAATATCGTTATAAATATTTAAGCAATTGACTGCGTTTTACTTCCGCCGGCTGCCAAATGTATGCTAAAAACGAAACGGAAGAAAAAAAATCTGCTAAAAAGCGCGCACCGGATGTAAACTGGGATCCCAGCTGCATGCTGAACTGCAATTGTCATCAATACACACCAACAACAACAGCAAAAAGGACTACAAAGCCAATTCATAAAACAAAAGGAACCGAAACAGCAACAGCAACAACAACAGCAACACAGGGAAAAAGGCGAATTTCAATAACGGATGTAAATAAACCACAAGAGATCGATTACCTCCCCAGCAGTGCGCGCAGCGGCAAAACCAGGACTCGCTGCACGTCAACTCCGCCTTCGCCTACTGCCCGCCTCGTCTCACCTGCCCGCTGTCAGGATAACAGATGCGCACAGGTACAGCAGCACACAGCATACAATACACAACAGATACAGCACACAACACACAGCATTTTTTCCATGCCATGCAAAAATATCAGTTAACAAACACACATAAACTCTGCCACGCAAAACATGTACAAAATAAAATTTAGGCATTTTTTTCATAAATGATATGCAGCTGAGAAGCTGTATGGTAAAATATCAGACTATTAAATACCTAGCAATTATCAGCAGGACGAATAGTGATTTAAAATGTTAGACAAAGCTTCTTAATAATTAAAAAATTAATTTTTTTAGTGCTTATTTTCCATTAAGAAACTATGTTCGATTTATGTATTCTGTTGAGTTTTTTAAAGCATTTATTTTATTTAAAATTTCACAGTTTTAATTGATATAGCACAAGTTTACTGTTTAAAATTCAATAGTCAAAACATTTTTTTTTAAATTAAATATTACTACTTTTACATAAACTTCTGAAATTTTCAAAGTCTAAACTAAAGTTATAGCAAAAAAGTACAAAAGTTACATTAAATTTGAAATTTTACTATATTTTTTTTCTACACATTCAAGTTTTATGATATACAATTCTATTAAAACTAGTATAAGCTATACAATGCTACTAAAACCACTTCAATGTTTATATTTTGACTACTTTTCAACTGCCTTAACTGTGCTATTATTAATTCTACTTCGGTTTTAGCTATGCAACTAAATATTTTATTTGGTTTTCACATTTTTCTACCAGCTCAACCATGTTACCACACTTAGTATACTACTACTGTACAATATTTGTGCTTAAAATACTAATCTATATCTCAACTATGTAGCTAAACGCTACCACACCCGCTTTACACCCACGCACAGCACACCCTGTTAAGCAAATGAGACAGGGTATAAGCAGCTGTTGCTTTTAAGCATAAAAAAATCTTGCGCATTGCATACAAAAAAGTGCCAAGTTGAAATTTATTTAAGCTGCAGCCACGCAGAAAAACGCAGCAGCCGCAGGCGCAGACGACGTCGGCCACTTGTTAAGCTTGCAAACAACAACAGCAACAACGACAACAACAACAGCAACAACAACAACAGAGGGAGCAACAACAAAAGCTCATTAAAGTATTGCACCTAGTGCATCTGTAAAAGAGAGAGAGGTAAGAGAAGCTTAAACTGAAACTGAAACAGAAACCGAAACTGGTCCTGTTCCATGTGCGCCTGCGACTTGGCCAGAGTCTGGCAGACGCACAAATCGATTAAGTGGTGGTGGTGGAACGCTTGAGGGTGATATTATTCGATATTTATAAGATTAAACTGCGGGCTGGCATCCATAAATGTGTTGATATTATTACGGTAAACAGGCTGATGCATTTTAAATTGAATTTAAGATAACTCACCACACTACTCTCTCTAATTGGCCCCGGAAAGTGGTTCATAATGAGGATGTGTGTCGTCATCAAAGCTGATGGCTCAAACGATTTATCAGAATGGTTTATTGAAAAGCCATCAGAGTTAAATTGGGTAAAAGTTTGCAAAATAACTTTAATACCAGTGTTGTAAATGATTACAGTATTATATGTTATTTTGTGACCCATTTTTCAGCTGGCCAAATACAAATGCAGTATTTGTAAAAGGGCCAATTCCTGAGAACAATCATTCAAAAGTCAGTCATTGTAAACGTATTAAAGTCACACATAAAAGACGAACAATTTTTAGCAGCCGTCTGCATCTCAAGGTGTAAAGAAACGGTGATGTGCCGACAAAAGAGATCGGCTCAGAACGCCTTCAGATGCACAATGCCTCAATAGAAACAGTTGAACACAAAACCAATTTGGTCAACATTGTTACCAGTACCAATACCAGGCTAACACATTAATCATGTTTTACCAAAATTGCAGCCAAGGTCATAAAATGTCTCCAATGCTTTTGATTAAAGTAAGCAATTCAAAATGTTCTTCTTCCCAACTCTCGCAGCTGAAAACTAAAACAACATAAATATTATAGCACTATATAGGATGCTATATGTACAGCATTCAGTCGGTCTCCTTGTGGTCGAAATTTTGAACAATGGACATGGGTCAAGCCAAAAGTCATTTGAGATTCGTTAAAGAAAAATTACACAACGTTTTGTGGAGCAATTACCAGGTGTAAAAATGCTCAAGGGCGTGGACTAATTGTTCAACTCTGCTCGGGTTCCAGGCTCTAGGTTCCAGGTTGTGCGAAATGTACACTCGGTGGGACGCATGACAAATGCACTGGCCTGGACCTTTACTACTGCCAATGTTCCATGTCCGCCTGTCCTTTTGCACTGCTTCTTCGTAATCAAATGCAAGGACTCAACGGTGAGCTGTAATTTTGTGCCTCTTTTGTGCAACGTTCAATTGTTTTCTCTTTTTTTTGGTGCCTTTGTCGGAACTTTTATTGAAAAGCATTGAGTATGTGGCGTATTACGTACGTTTTGTACACGATTTCCAAAATCCGTTGCTATTGTCAATGCGATCGGCGCTACTGAAGCGTTATTAATAGTGGCCGGTAGCTGGCCAAAAGTGGTTCCCAAGTTTTAAAACCGTTTGATTTCAGCGACTTTCGGCATGATTTGACAGCTCTAAATACGTGGAAAATTCTACAGAATACAAATGTTTTATTTCAGCCTTTGATTGTATAGAATTCTATGAAATTTTTAATGAATCAGTGGGGAAATAATTAGGGACTTTAAGTTAATCAAATTATAAAAAACAAAACAATGATTAAACCTAAAACATATTTAGGTAAATTTCATATTTAATTAACATACATTAATTTCCAAGCTGAACTAAAATAAATTTATGAAATTTCTTGTAAGTTGATTAGAAAAATTAATACAGATTATGTGCTAATCAAACATTAAAACATTGTAAGTTCTTTATCATATTTGGGTAAACTTTGTATACATATTCAAATCAATAAGTTGTATTATTATAAATGAAACTCGAGTCTTTTATACTACGAAAGCTTTAGTTAAATTTCCAGCTTCCCAATCTAATATAATCCAATATAAATTTGAACGGCTATCGACTCTCGGTACGAGAGGTAATAAATTTACATATTGCAAAAATTTAGATGCTGATCTGATAAATTTTGAAACCTTTACACTGTGACACAGTATAAACCTATATAAAAAAATAGTTTCTAAAATTTAAAGCTGTTAGCTTATAGCTTCTTGACTAAATTGCCGTCATTCGCAAGTTTTATATTATAACTCATAACATATGTTAAAGAAAATATAGTTAAACATAGCCAAAAAGTTTTCAACAATTGTATTTGCTGTGCAGTATTTTACACATTTGTCAAGGAGCTAAAGGTATCTGATTGATTTGCTTTCTTTTGTAAAAAATAGTTACAGTACTCTTTTTACTGACCTTATCTAATCTCTTATCTGTTAAACTCTCGGCTTTGTTCAGTGCCTTGTTCTGGCTTGGCTAATGGTTGACTTGAGCTCGGAAGGCTTAGGTTCAATGCCTGCGTGCACTCAATTTACCTTTTGCCTTTGACAAAATCGAATCGTTTATAATCGCTTTGGTGTAGGCATAGGCAGCATCAAACTTATCGATAAAACCATCCACAATTTTGCACATGCCAAAAAGGGAACCTGAACCTTTGTGCATTGCAAATGCAAAACACTTAGCTTGTTCGGGTTTAGGCCACAGACTATCAGTGAGATACATCAAGAGGTAATTCAATGGCTATGAGCCATTTCCGAAACTAAGTGTTGGGTTGTTCCTGTGTTTCATAACCACCAGCACCACCAACACCACTTCCTTCATATATGTATGCATTGTGTGGTTAGGCTTCGGGGAGCATTCAATTTTTGTACTTTGGCAAGCGTCTCATGTGACATAGCTGCAGAGAGAAAGGAAGTAGGTGGATATGTTGTGGTTGATTCAGGCTGCCTGCCAAATGCACAGGATACTACATATACCTGTCCTTTTAGGAGACAACGAGAGAGGATGCTGTTTTTGTTGCTGTTATTTGTTGCTGTTGTTGCTGTTGCTTCTGTAAGCCGATACGAGCATGTTAGAAGCGCGCAATTTTGGCATTAGTCTAAAATGCGGTCTGGCATTTAATTTCTATTTCAACATTGCATTGAAATTTGAGAGCTTCCCACAGGTGTGCAGGGCAACACTGGCTTCAAAACTGGGGGGAAACTGTAAGCTGAAGAACTGTGAACTCTGAACGAAAACCGTCGACCAAAGACCGTAGAACTGTGCGAGGGGGACTTGGAAAATTGTGACTGACAAGGTTTTTCCTTCCACATTTGTTTGCTCTTTGGCCACGCAATTCACTTATGTGTATTTAACGCTAGTCCATCGTTTATATATTCATTTTGCCTTTGAGAATTTTACCTCAAATTGTGCGTGCTGAAAACACAGTTGAGTTTTTAGGGCAGGGCAGAGCTGGGCACGACTTCTCTGGGGTTTACCTGTGGTGACTCCCAGTCGCTTTGGCGCTCCTTAAAATGTCAAACGGTCTGGCAACACATCACATGTGGCACTTGCCGTTTGGCGCTTGCCGCTAATGGAAATTGTGGCAAGCAACTGCGGCACGACGACGACTTCCTGCCGCGTATAACTCGAAATTTATGCTAAAAAGCTGCTACACTCAGACAGGCTCAAAGTGTGGGGCGGCAGGGTGGGTGTGAGTGTGAGTGTAGGGGGGCGGGGGGTTGGCAGACATTTGAGAAGCCTCACATTTCCAAATATCCAAAAATGTTCGTTGATTTACTCGAGTAACTTGCAATTTTGTAGGCATATCAATTTGTACCACGTGTCGAGGGTATAATTATTTTGTTTTATTGAATGTTACTTAAGAGAGGCATTGGAATATAATATTTGAGTTTGTTTGATTAAGCTATTACAAAGTATTTAAGATGGCGTTTTTTAAATAAATATAATTTGCTTATGAGATTTATATAGCTGTTGATATAGATTAAATGCATATTTTAGATCCATATCATTATCAGATAATTTGTGAAAAATTATTTCTTTTCTCTTTGATATTAATTATAGAATTTTAATTTTAAAAATTTTGATCTAACAGATTTGCTTACTCAATCTTGAGCTTACATTCTGTTTTTAGAAACCATAATATTTTTGTGCAGGCTTAGTTTTAGATGAAATAAAAATAGTCTCAGATTAAAACTGTTTATAGTTCTAATAGCAATGAAACGAAAAGTCTAGATTAAGTCTCTTTTAACTATCTGACTAATTATTTATAGAAAATTTTATAGTTATGAACGACAAATCTATACATATTATAATTTATAAACTATATTTGAGTTTTGGTCCATCTTCTTCATAAATTTTATCTTACTTTTACAGTCGAACATAGTTTTTATACACTCTACGTCTGTTTTATACTTATGTGATCCCATAATCCTGCTGCATTCTGCTAAGAAAGTTGATTCTATTCTATTCTAAAGGTTCTGAGATAATTTTTTTCTTTTTAAAACAACATGTTTTTTCTTTCTTTGCTAATTTTTGAAAATCTTAAATTATAAAGTTAAATTCAAGTCGAGCCAAGTGTATAAATGTTTCCTAAGGGACTTTGAGTTGATGTGGTTGGTGCGTCCTTTTTTGGTTATCCTGCGGCACGTGGCATGTTTTTGCATCAAGTTCACACTTAACAAACAACTGAACTGAATGGCTCTGGCTAACCTTTGGCCTATTCGTAGATGGAGCTTGTTTGCCTTTTGTCTGCCATGGAAGAGAGACAGAGGAGCGAGAGAGAGAGAGAGAGTGGAGTCTCTATCGCATAATTTTTCACTTGTATCCTTTTGTGTATGTCTTGCTTGGCAATGGCAATGCACACACATGCAAAGCACAAGGCTAACATGTTTTTTTATATGTTGCCTTTTCATATATTTTTCTTTCACTTTTCTCATTTCTTTTGTTTGTTGTTGTTGTTGTTGTACACACCCACTTGGGGCATTTCCATTACCATTTACATACAATGTGTGCGTGTATGTTCGTTTCAACTGTTGATAAATTTGCTTAGATTATTATCGTGGTGCGGTTTTGCTTTCTGGTGTTATCTTTAGCTGTAATTAGTCTCTAGCTTGTTTTCGCCGCATTTACACAAAATGCTTTTTACGTACACGCACAGGAACAGGATCCCAAACAAAACAGAGCCTTTAGACAGTTTGTCTGATACCCAAAAGTCCAGAATACATTTATTTTGTTGAAGTTTTCGTGTGAGTTTTCTACGAACTGAGCAAATTGGTTTCCATGTAAGCCATTGTCTGTGTAATAACTAAAAGCAGCCCATTTTCCAAATCAGAAGTTAGTATACATTATATTTACTTGGGTTTTAGCAAAAGCAATCAATTAATTTAAAAGACTTGATGGCAAATTGTCTAAGGACAATGATTACTTTCCACAACTGAACTTGTAGTTAATGTTGGACATGTAAATGTTCTTCAAATTTACACAAAGATGTAAAGTCCTTAAATGTAATCCACCTAAAAATAATATAAAGACATTTCATGATCTTTTTTCCCAAGAACTCTGGCGTTGGCAAACAACTTGCTCTTAGATCATTGCGAAATCCTACAAAATTACACTGCAAATAAAGGCGGCAACCTCAAAATATTTGGTATCCTGCCCAGGCATATAATAATAGTAGCTAAATCTTTGTTAGGTTCTCTAGTAAACATGTTGCAACATGCGTTAAGACGCTTAAGCCTAGCTCGCTGCCTCTAAGCCTTGGGATTAAATTAGCTCAGAGGGTTGCCGAAGGAAAAAAAAAACAAAGGTAAAAAGGTGCCGGAAATTGATCCTTTCTCAGTTGGGCGGTAGGTGCACCGCATAATTTTGCACTCAATTGTAAATAGAAACCTCAAACCAAAACCTTGAAAAAGCAAAAAAAATGAAGACGTATCTACCAAAGTTTTATGTTCAACGCCTTTTGCCAAAGTCCATCAATCATTTCTTAGCCAGGCCGTCAAGGCAGTCAGGCACATTAGCATTTATGAAGTTTTGGCTGGTGAATTTTCTCCTACTTTTCTTTAGCCAAAATCCAACAAAAGGCTCGCCTGGCTGGTTGACTTTAATAAGATTTTCATAATTTCATGCGCTTGTGCATATTTGGAGTCAATTAATGTCAAAGTAGTTTGTGGCAGCATTGCAATCGATCATATTGTGAATGCAGTGCCGAGTAAGGGAGTCTACTTGGTTGGTGCAATGAAATTATGGGGCAGTTTTCTTATGACATACACATGAATATGAATGATGATGACTTGTATGACCTTTTTATTTAAATTATGCAACGAAAACGATGACTTTTGATTAAAGAGGGAAGCTAGGTGTTGATACTGTATAAACGATAAGAAGAAGGCACTTGGTGGGAACAGTGTGACAACAGCTAATGATTAGACTGCAGCTGAGTTTCTTTCTCATCAATTTGATATGCAGTTGGATAGTTTAGATTATCAGATAGCTCACTGAAATGAAACTAATCGAAACATTCATGGGAGCAAACATGTTTCAAATGTTCTTCATGTTCCATGTTTTATATATAAAGTAACTAAAGTTATTAATTAATATAATAATGCAGCTCAAACAATTTGTTGGCCTAATCTCTTTGGTTAGCCGAAAAAACCCAAATGGTTATGGAATCAGTGAAACACACAAAAACATTTCATTAACTTAATTAAAATAAACCTGCAAATCCGCAAAAACACACACAAATGCAATGAGTTTTCATTATTAAAAGCGGCATTTTAAATGCCATTTCATTTTACGCACTTAATCCAATTGTTGGGGCGTGTAAATACGTATAACATATACTGCAAAAATAACAACAACCACAACAATGATAGTAGCAATAATAATAATAATAATGATAACAATAGTATAACCGACACGGTAATTAGTTAATTTATAAATTTCATATAAACTGCTCATTTGTGAATTCAATTAATGTTCATATGCGCGTGTCAAAGTGGATTAAAGTCTAATTTAATAACTGACTATTGGAAATGCTTTCCATATAAGTGCAATAAAACAATAATAATGCAAGAGAGTAGGTGACAGAGAAAGTGAAAGGGATGAAAGTGCAGGGAAACAGTCATGAAAATTATATGATAACCTCAGCTGAGTATTATTATATATTAAAACTTAAAACAAAAATCTAAAAAAGTCAGATAAATAACATAAATTATTATAGTTTATTTATTTTAGTTAACAAATTTGTTTCTAAAATATTAAGAATATTTTCCATTAAAATTCCCAACTCTTATTACGCTCGTACTTGCGGAATTCTCTATATATTGATTCATTCCTATGATAAAAATTAAAACCTCCACAAAAGGAATCGTTATTTATTTGTAACTCTTTTCTTCAGCTCTTTTCTTATAAACATACTAGTCTAGTAATATACGAAAAGGCCTTACAATCTGATGTATTTATATTTTTGAAAACCTTATGTTTGCCACTTCATTTAGTTAACCAAAATCTTAGTTTTAAAACAATATTATGAGCTAAGTAACGCATTATTCGTACACTGATTTATGACACGAACTGTGCACAACTGTCAAGGGCTGTGGAGAGGTTTATCTAGTAAGTACATACTGTACAATGATATGTTATAGATACTCGAATATCTTAGACAGCTCAACATTTGTTGACATGTGCTGGAGTATAAGACTAGTTGGGGGTAAAACCACAGCAGCCTCAACAGACGCGTTTACAAGTCACAAAAACGCCTACCCAAGAGGACTACATCGAGGCCGCTGTTAATTGCCTAGGATAATGCAAAGAGAGAGAGAGACCTTTAGCATAATTTATGTATGGAAATGCTCAAGTGGATATGTAATTCCTTGAGGCATGTCCACGCCTGCGCACAGCTGGTTTTGTAACTCTAGACATTTCAGCATATCTAGAATTCTGGTATATTGTTGGACTATATCTGGGGGCTAGACCAACTGCCAAGTTAATCATACTGTTGACTGCAACTGCAACTAATTACAAATCAATTTGTATCACAAATGAAACCAATTCCCCAAACAGGAAGTGAGTGCGGTTTGCATGGCTTAAACACAACACCTGCTTGGTTCTCTGATCTCCTTTTGGACAAGTCTTTTAAAATGGTTTACGTATGGCGAACAGGCATTTAAAACTACAGACCTAAAAACCACTATGTGCAATAAATCAGCGGTCTGACTTTCATGTAGCTATTCTTGGAGCCACAAAATAAAGTCGTAAACATAGAGTAAAAGAATTCAAGGCGAGGATAATTTTTAACTGCTTTAAGGCGTCAAAAAAACAAAAAAAAAAGGAAAAGACAATTGAGTTGTATTATAGCAGGCTTTAAATGTACTGCAGAAGTTAGCCAAGCTAATAAAAGAAGCTATAATAAATTGATTTGCTATAATAATTAGATTGTACAGATCATAAGTGCTTCAACTCCTTATACTCAGCTGTAATAAAATCTTACCAATTAAGCTGTAAATATTTTTAGCTTATTACAAACTAGCTTTCTCAACTTACAACTCGACTGATCTTTAGTTAAGTCTAAACTTTATTAACATTTAAATTTTAGAACTTTTTGTACCCATCAGTTTCTGTTGTTTAGGCTTCAGTGGCTATTGTTCTCGAACTGTGAAGCATTTGTCTTCTAATTATGATTTCTATAGCTTTTACGAAATCAAAGAAGGCGTAATTCGCTCTCACCAGTCCGTCAAAGAACGAGGATTTTTCATTTTCAACAATAGCCAGGTATCCTAAAGGCGGCAAATCGAATCAAAAAGAAAAAAACAAACAAGCAAAGCAATAATAATAAAAATTTTATAAATAGATGTTTGTTAAAAAAGGAGTTCAAATCCTGGCCCTAAGAGCCAAAATACCATTGTTGACAGGCCTCAAACCGCAAACAAAAAGAGTTCACTAAAGCAGGAGCGGAAAAAGCGATCAAAGAGGCAAAGAGCTGCCAAAAACAAGAAAACAAAAAAGAAAGAAAAATAAAGAAAGAAGAATGAGAGCATGAAAGAATAAAGGTATCGTGACAGAGAGAACTCTTCGCCTTGTTCTTCAACAAATCGCGAGGCATCAACAGGGTGTGTGTGTTTCTGATATTTTGCGGATTCTTTTGCGGGCAGCTTAGGACCCGACTCATCAACATCATCGGCTTTTGTTGTTGCCAGGACGATGGATGATGGTGTCTGATGGTGTCTTAAGCGCTTTAAGCGAAATTAAAACATTTCACGCAGCTGGAGAGCAACTTTATACGCTTGCTTGTTATGCAAACATAGCCGCAGTTTATCGCGTATAATATATATTTTTGTCTAAAAAGTACACTACAAAAAATTATATAAATTTCATTCCCATATTCGTCGTTAAGAGTAGTGTAGTTATGTTTCAAAAACACATTAAACGATTTTTCATTACTGAGTTTTAATATTTTTAGCGTTTTTGCAAGGATTACTGTTTAAAAATTTAATTAATTAATTCTCCAAGTGCAGACATGCATAGCTTAGATTTAGAGCACAATGCTTATCATGTCCAGCATGCTGTGTGCACAACCAGCCACGTAATCAGAGCACTCCAAGTTGCGCGTGCCCAGCTCGGATGCTGCATAGATGCTATCCACGTGCTGAAGTCGCATTTCTGCAGCACTGGTTGTTGGTCTGCGGAAGGCGTGAGGTCACTAATTAGTTGTAGAATTGTCCTTAGTGGTCAGTTTCAATCGCTTACTTACATGAACAGAATTTTGAATATGCTGCCCAATACGCCGTTGTGGACATCTAGAGGAGTCGCGCTCACTTCACAGATTGTACGCAGTAAACAGGCAGTTTCATTGTAGCCAAACTGACCCAAATAGTTAACAATCGAGCGATAGAAGTCGTGACGGGTGAAACGTGGAGGATATGTAACTGAACGTTTCTCTGGGTCATCAACATTTCGTCCGTCTATGGGTGTCACATCGCTGCCAATGCCTAGAAATTCTTCGTCCAAATCCCACTGTAAATTGATGTGTATTATGAGCTGACTACAGAAATCCATAACTGTTATAACTTACTCTATCAATCCACTCATTATGTGAATTATTCGAGGGCAAACCAAAGTTGGAGCCAAAGTTAAAAGCCACAAACGCATTTCGATATCTCAGATCCAAGGGAATTGCCACTGCTCCTGCAATCTGTTGGACATAAGCAATTACATTCGATTTTGCAGCAAGTCAATTAACTTACTCCAAGCGAACCGCCTCGAGGAAAGAACAACACTGCACTGACACAGGACAGCCTAACAGTGAGATAGAAAAGTAATAATCCAAAGAGCTTGAATCTTAGCTGTTGCCAATGGTTGCAACTCATCGCTACCAATGCGTTTTGTCAACTGTTTGTCGTGGCAAGTTGACAGTTGCAAGCTGCTCATCTCATTACCTGTGGTAATTTGCAAGTGCCAGGTACAATTGGTAAGTCAACATAACAGCAGTTCTGTAATTAATGGGTGTTAAGCAGAAAAAATAACCAAACTACAGGGTGACAAAATAAACACTAGTCAATGGAACTAGTTCAATGTGCAATGGAACTAGTATTTCTAACAACTGTATGTTTGGGGCAATTTGAAATATGTAGAAACATTAGAAAAAAACTCTTTTGATTATTAATAACTGAAACTATTGTGTATTTAAATTCATTACATTTTTGAACAACCAGTTGATCAGCGTACAGCGCAAATATTGCAAGCTAGAAGACAGAAATTTTTCACTTTAATTAATAACTTCTTTTGTAGACTGTCTGCTAGAGTAGTAATTAACTGTATTCTGTGGAGAATTGTAGACTTGTTTTAAAATGCTGCATTTAACAAATATGAATCTGAAATTGTGGTTAAATTAGAGTGGATTTGTGCATGCATTTAGAGCACAATGCTTATCATGTCGAGCATGCTGTGTGCACAACCAGCCACGTAATCAGAGCACTCCAAGTTGCGCGTGCCCAGCTCGGATGCCGCATAGATGCTATCCACGTGCTGAAGTCGCAGTTCTGCAGCACTGGTTGTTGGTCTGCGGAAGGCGTGAGGTCACTAATTAGTTGCAGGATTGTTCCGATTACCAACTCACATGAACAGAATTTTGAATATGCTGCCCAATACGCCGTTGTGGACATCTAGAGGAGCAGCGCTCACTTCGCAGATTGTACGCAGTAAACAGGCAGTTCCATTGTAGCCAAACTGACCCAAATAGTTAACAATCGAGCGATAGAAGTCGTGACGAGTGAAACGTGGCACATTTGAAATTGAACGTTTCTCTGGGCTATCGTATTTTCGTCCATCTATGGGTGTCACATCGCTGCCAATGCCCAGAAATCCTTCGTCCAGATCCCACTATAAATGTTTTATACATTATAAACTCCAAACTGCTCTGTCAGATTTACCCTATCAATCCATTGATTATGCGATTCATTCGATGGTAAACCGTAGTTGGACTCAAAATTGAAAGCCATATAAACATTGCGATATGTCAGATCAATCGGAATGGCAACTGCGGATAATAACTACAATTTTAACATAATTAATTACAGTTTTAAAACAAGTTTAACTTAACTTACTCCGACAGAACCACCACGTGTAAAGAACAAGAACGCATTCACAAAGGAGAGCTTAACACTTAGATAGAGCAATGTTAAGCGGATAGTGAAATGTACATTTAGATAAAAGTTATTAGAACTCATCGCGAAGAAAGCAAATATTAAACTGTTTTGAGTTGCAAGTGGCAAGTTGCATATGAGCTACCAAAAGTTGCAACCTTAGAACCGATCAGAGTGCAGTTTTAGCCATTAAAAGGTGTGAAGTATGTGAAAAGAGTAAACTTAGCTACAGGGTGGGGTAATATTTGAAAGTTAAACAACTTCATTTAAAATATTCTGGGGTATTTTTTTTTTGTGGATTTTGTGCTTTATTTATGCAGTAAATAATATTTTTAAAATATGTAATTACATATTTCCTTATATTTATAATTAATTAATTATTGAAAAACAAATGTTATACTCTAATTTTTTAGAAAAGTCATTTGGTATCTCTGTAAAATGTAATTTGAAAACATAGGGTTGAGTAAATATCTGGGATTTAATTATTAAAACTTTTCTCAAATACTAGTTGTTTAACTCAACCCTGTATAGAAACTATACTTATGAATGAATTTGAGAAACGATACAAGTGTAGCTTAAAGATCTTGGCTATAACTGGAAAATGCAAGTTTTACACAGTTTCCACATGACCTAGCCAAGTAACTTGGCCATCTTCGGTTAACGGGTCCATGCGGGTCTGTGTGAAGAGTGTCAATTGGTTGGTGCTAATTGCTGGAATCTGTAACATATTTCTATAAAAAAAAAGAACAAAAGAGAACATAGTATAGCCAGCAACTTATTCTCTCTAATTAGAATTCATATTGTTTGTTGTCTGTTGTTAAAATGCGTGAGATAGAACTGTATAGAAGTTGAATATATTTTTTAAATGCTCTGAGAGTCAGTATCGCGCTGCTGAGCAAAGCACACACATCGTACGCATCGTAAAGTGATACATAAATACAAATACGCAATGATATCGAGACTAGAACTATTCCTATTTGTAGTCTGCAGTTTGATGACTGGTACAACAGCTCAGTATGGCAGTCTGTCAAAGCACGAGCGTAGTAAAAGAGCTCCAATACCTTGGCTTATATTTCCACAAACATCGCCCACACGCGTAATGGTGAGTAATCAATAGGTTTAGCTCTAAATTTACCAATTACAAAAGGAAACTTTTGCTATATACTTATATTTAGTTTATCGGTGGCATTGGTATACCGCTCGAGGATCTGGAATATGAAGCAGTTACTACGGGTTATGTGCTTAAAGCGGAATATTGGCTGCCCGAAACACCGGAATCTTTACGTACACCAACCGCTCTACCCATTAATCAGGTGCCCACATTGGGATCTGTGGGTGCACGAAGACGTCGTCCCATGTTTGAGAACTTTCTGGTGGGTGCCGATGATCTCGGCAAGAGTACCAAGAAGCTGTTAACACGTACCAATAAAGTGTTGAGTAGCTACCGCTGGACGGTCTACAAGGGTCTCGAGGGCTTGGCACAGCGTCTGGGCTACCAGGGACGCATTTGTGTATTGAAAAGTATTTGCGAAGTGGCCGAGGAGCCGTTTCACTTTACAAATGGCTTAATTGCCGAACTATTACACATTTTACTAACGTAAGTTAAGGAAATCTTAAAGAATTTCGGCAAGTATTATTACATACGCATTTTTAGACCCTCATCATCGGTGGATAAACTCTCTGAGCATGCGGATAACGAGTATTACTATGCCGAGAAGATGGGTCAAACGGGTGCTGGCTGCGAGCGTGTCTTCAAGGAGTGTCGCCACAGTTTGTTGCAACACTTTAGCGAGCTGCATCACAATCTGGATAAACTAATGAAATTGACTATTAAAAACAACTAAAAACAGTTTGAGAGTTTTTATTATGCTACAGACAGGAACAGCTACAACTGGTTGAGTATATTTTATTTCTTGTATCGAAATTTTGTGCAGTGTACTTGCCGTCTTTTATAGACGTTTAAGGTGTTAATTAAAAGAACGCGAAACACAACGTTTTTACAAAGAAAACTAAAACTATCATATATCAAAGCGAAATGAGCACACAGTGACGTCCGAAATAGTTGAACCAGTTGCCTACGTGTTGTTATAAATGTGCCAAAATTTATCTATCAGTTGACACTTTCGTTTTTTTCTTAAATCTGCTGTTAAAAGAAAGTAAGCTTGTATTGTTTTTTAAAGTCAAAAGTATAGTAAAGAAGTAACAAAGCTACAGTGCAGTTTGTAGTTCTTAAGAGTGAGCTGATAAAGGATAATGATATTTTTGGCTATAGTTTTAATAAATTTGGCTATAGTTTTAGCTTATAATGATAGCTATAGCTATACACAACATAGTGAAAATGAGCTACTGGTTCGAAAGGCGCGTTGGTTACCTTTGATCTATCCACGTTCCCATCCTGCAAGATTTAAGGTAAGTGCGAAATTTCAAACATAATAAATATAGACTAAAATGTATTACTTACAGTTTATAGCTGGCTTTGGTATACCAGTAGATGATCTGGACATTGAGTCCATTACCACTGGTTATGTGTTTAAGGCTCAGTATTATTTGCCCAATCGAGCCAAGCAGATACGCACCAAGGATCTTACAGATATAACCGACGATCGGGGCTTGAAGGATAATGCAACCATATTTCAGCATATAATGCGAAAGTCTGATGAGGAACTGGGCGTGGCCACCAGTGTTATGGAAGACGTTACACAGCCTTGGAATGGATATCGTTGGGCAATCTACCAGAGTTTCGAAAGCCTCGCACTACGTATGCAACTCAATGGACGCCAGTGTGTTTTGAAAAGTATTTGTGAAAGTTCCGCCGCACCGTTCGATGATCGCAACGGTTTGCTGGGAGAACTGCTGCACATACTGCTAACGTAAGTTAAGTAATTGAAATACAAATAGTTCTTATATTATTCTTTTATAGTCCTTCTAGCTCCAAGGACCCTCTGTCAGAGCACACGGATAATGATTATTTACAGGCTGAAAGATTGGGTCATGCAGGTGCCGATTGTAATACGATTTATCCAAAATGTGCAAAATCTCTGCTGGAACATTTCTCGGATGTGCATCATTTGGGTAGCGAATTTTTAAAAATGTTGGGTTAGTTAAGGTTAAGTAATAAATAAACTTCGGGAAAAAAGCCTGAGAACTTTTTATAGGCAAATATATGACTTCCTTTGGGGAACACCCACATTGACCACCAGAGCTGTGATTAAGAAATTAGTCTTACATACTTAAAATACATCGAAAATGTTGTTATATCTTCTTGTACCAGGCATTTCGAACAACTTCCTCTGTGAAGCGTTTAATTTATGCAAATTTGAACATAATAACTCTTTTTGTTTTCCTATTTATGTGTCAGCTTCATCTTATAAACTCTCCATATCCATCTCGCAGCTCCAACTTGAGCTCTTTCTCCACGCTCGGGTGGTCGTCTGTTTTTTTATTATTATTTTTTATTTTTTCTGTATTTTTTACCTATCAAAACGTACGCATCTTGCAGGTCTTTAAGTCGTTGTCAGGGTCGTTGCATTGTCTTCTAATTTAATAATTATAGTTGGAGTCATGGATGGCATTAGCTACTGGGTCTTAGGACCCACCACTGTCCCAAGCAAATAGGCGTTTAAATGCAAATGTCTGCGCTGTAATTAATACGCATAATATGCGTAGTATGCAAATGTCATTGTAATAATGACTAGGCCCAAAAGTTTTTCGGGAGAGAGATAGAACCAAAATATGCTTTTCACACTTGAAATGCAGTCAAACTTGCCTCAGACTCGATCATATATTCGTCACTGCTCCGCGTTGTTGCATTGTTAATGTTTTTACGTACTAATTAGCTTTGACAAAACACAAAACAACATAGCTACTAACAAAGAAAAAATTAGTAGGCAATGGGTCGAGAGACTATCTCTCTCTGGGGACTGGGCTCTAGGGCTCTGAGAGAACTGGGGATTTGTGGATCTGCGGGTCATCGTCTGCGACTTTCTCTAATGAAGTTCCCAGCGAGTGAGTGGCTTTTAATTTGTTGTCTATTCGGTTCTGGTACACTTGTGCATCAGTCTGATATGATGACAACAAATGATAAGAGCTGAATATTTGACAGGAGCAAGCACATACCCCCACCAAAATGAATGTGTGTCTGTAGGATCGGACATAAACTAGAATCTCTGCACAAGATAATCACTGTAAGCAGATGATGATGATGCTGATGATGATGATGGTGGTGGTGCTCTTACAGTTCTGGTTATTTAGTGCAGCTTTATAGTTTCCACTGCACAAGCACCTTTCACAAGATTTCATGTTGTTGTTATTACCTTTAACCCTTGCCAGTTTGTTTTGGGGCAATAATTTTTATTTTCATTGCCTTTCTTTGGAAACAATTTGTAGCAACATGCAAACATGCAACTTAACGAAGTAATCAGTGTGTGTATGTGTGTAACTGCAGGAATAGTCCAAGTCCCAGTCCAGATGAATACCCAGAGAGTCAGATGCTTATCCGACCAGGTTGCGACAACTATTTTATGACCTTATATGCGACTATAACATAGGAAGCAAAGGTTTGGAAAGGGGCAGGCAGAAGTTGGCTGCTGTCTGCTAAGCGTTTCTTTATATGGGTCCATGGCTATTTTTGGTAACCCCCTTTTTTATTTGCCTCCAGCGAAAGTAGGTCCCGAAGTTTTGTTTCTTGTCTGCCCAAACTCGGCATCGGGTGTAATAATTTTTAGCTACAGTTGCTAAAATGTAACAAATAGCTGTAGGTCGAGGACGGTGCCGAGAATGCTTCATCTCCATCTCTATATCCATCTCTCTCTACATTAGAGTAAAGTGTTGTTATGGTAAATTAACAACTGACTCTACGGGGCAAATGCTAATTATGTGGTCATGAGTGTTTTTTATGGAGTGGCAGTTCTACAATTGCTCGGTGTGAATTGGGTTAAAGTAACTACGCAGGTTTAAATTACACTTAAATATTTGTTAAAATTAAGTTTTTATGTTTTTAAGATTAAAATTAAGTTATTGCTCTGCAACTAAAATATAAATTTATATAAAATAAATTGCTGTTGAGCTACATAAAATAAGCTAAAGTTATTGATTGTCAAACTAATTGCTTTAATGCTTGTTAAAATTTATATAAATACTTAAAATTTTATGGAAATTTTCGGCTTTACAACTAGTTTTGCCTCTTTGGTGCAATTTTAGCTAATAAGTAGCAACATTTTTATCACTTTATTTGTGTCATTAAACCATAAATACGAACTGTTGTGATTATCGTACTGCCTCAAACTACCAGCTCTTTTTTCTCAAACTGTTTTTTAATGTCACAACACGTTGGCAAATGTGGTTTGCCGTCTTTAACGGTTTATCAGACTCATTTATCCATTCAAAGTTTTGATAGCAGCCATTAAATTACACATCTTATCGGAGTTGATATCATGTCCACATAGATTTTGTGTATATTTCATGCTAATTAGAAACCAAAGATATTCACTTGACGATAAGAAGGGGAATAATTAATTGCGTTTAATTTTTTTATCGCTGATGAGTGAGTATATCTACCTATTCACGTTCCCTAACGGCTCACTGATTAAGTTGTATCTGATGTGGCATCGGTTTTACAGTGCCAACCGTGAGACCGATCCACAGGTCGTATGCGCATTGTCATCATAACTTTGCCATTGTCTCTGCACCGAAATCTGAATCTAAAACTGAATCTGATGATATTTTTGCATAATTTTGGTGTGAGTTTGTTTGTTTATTATGCTGCAGTTTATTGTTATTTAAACAACGTGACTAAATTTACGTAGTTTCCACGTAGGGCGGTAAAATAATAATAGCAACTCTGGTTTGCATATATGCAAAGTGAGCGTGGCCCTGGCCCCAGACAATTTTCGCATGATAAATCGTTAAAAGTATATGAAAAAGCGCGAATTGTAACAGAGAAAGAGAGGGGCGTACAGTGGGGTGCTGCAGTTGCTTCTCACCTGGCTTTTGTTTATGCAAAAAGCTTCACAAAATTGGCGCTACGTACGTGCCAAAGCATTTCACGGTCTGGCAACTTAATACAGCCGTTCCGTATCTGTATCTTCTAACCAAAAAATGCCTCAGCCATAGAGTCCGAGAGTTCCTCTTTCATATATGTGTTTGCGGGGGCTTTCATTCATCTTTTCTGTGTGTGTGTGTGTTTGCTTTTGGACTGGCGCTCACGTGTAAATTTTCTCAAATAAATCATTAAAAGCTGCGCCCAGAGCACATTGACATTGTCAGCAAGGCTCCTACCTACTACTACAACTACGCTCTGTTTTGAAAAGGCGCCTTTAATAATAATCAACGCGGGAGTGCTTATTGTAAGTGCTCAAGCGAGCCTGAGGTTATCCCCCTGCCAACCCATACTACGCTCTCTATTCATAGATTGCACTTTGTATGCCCTATTCACAAAGCATACGCCCGGGCGCCTAGCCGTGCCATTGCACTCTATGCTTTCTATGTGCTGTATGTGTCTATATTTGTATAGAAAGGTGTGTCTGTATTTGTATGGGTTAGTTAGTGGCACTTTAGCGCTAAAGTTTATACATAAATTTGTCATTGGCATTCAGATAGCTGCCTTTGCCTTTGCATACTTCAGTGCATCTTCTAAGCACATGCAAACATTTGTCTACACATTTCTTAAGCTCTGCTTTCTTTATTCATACAATGTATTCACCCATGTTTGAGTTATTCATTCATTCTTTCTTCGTATTGTAGATGCTATATTTAGACACTAGAACATATATTTGACTTTGGTTTTTAATTAAATCAGACGCTTGGCAAAGAACTAGTTTAGTTAAGTGAATTTTTAGAGAAGAACGGCAAAATTTATTAGTTTATGATTTGATTTTAGTAATAAATAAAATAAAGAGTGAAATAATAAAATTATTAGTTTATAGTAACTTTTAATAAATATAAAAGTTCAATAATTATAAAAAAGAACAGAGTTAACTTAGAAATATTCTGAACTAAAGAAATACAACAGTTGAAAAATTATGTTTAATATCTGAAAAAAAATTAAACCTTGTTAAATTAGCATATAGTTTCAGCTGAAACAAACTCTACCTTAGCTACAAATCCATCTTTATAGCATTAAAAATTCCATTGCTAATAGGATTTTCATAGAGCTACTGTTGAATTATGAATATTTCCTAAGGCAAACCATTTAGCAGACAGTTAGGCAGTTTGAAAGGGCGTTTCTCAGTTCAAACAATTGTGCTAAAAGGATGTTAATAATCGACATAAGACAATTGAGTTGGGCATAAATTGTAAATTCGTTACATAACAAAAGGGAAAAGTAAAAGGGATGTGAACGCAAAACGGCGGCGTTATCACCTTTTAGGGACAAACAACACAGGAGGTCCTGTGGGATCTAAGAGAAGAGCAATGCAGGGATATTGTTGGCTCGTTAAAATTTCATTCGTTTGCCCTTCATTAGCGAAGCTGTGGTAATTTTCCCTAGAACAAAACTAAACTCAAACTGAAAACTCTCAATGGTTCGAGTCTTGGCGGCGGCATGGAACTGATCTGGTTTAAATATTACAGTGGCAGCGGCATTTCAAAAGGATCGCAGCAACACATTTTGATTAAGCATGAAGTCGTATCGACGCCGCCAGACCGGTTCGGAATCGGTACAGAAATCCCTTTGTTTTTTCTCCGCATTAAAATTCTTAATTTATTTGTGTTACACTGTGAGAGGAGAGGAGAGCAGATGAGTAGAGTTGAGTTCAACATAGAAGCGTAGTCATCATCAGCTGCAACTTAGTCAAATAGGGCTCAAGTGCAGGCGCATTAGGCACAGTCATTCCCTGAACTGAACTGAGCTGATGCTACATATATATACCCAAAATACTGACACTATTTGTGGACCGGGTGTGAAGTGCCGCACATTTTCGAAAAGGTGGGCGATCTCACCGATTCCAATTCGTTACTGTGGCATGAACTCATCTACGATGTGTATGTGTGTGTAGAGTGGGTGTGGCATTGGCATTGCCCTTCATTTTTAGAGGCGCCTCGAGACTTGAGTGCAACACTTGTGCGCTGATTGTGCAATAAAAATTTGTGTGCGTTTCTAAAAACAGGGGGAGTTAAGGGCGTGGCCCAAGGCATTGCAAATTGTTCGATGGCCACAGCTGTGTCATATTCGTTGCGCTTTTCATTTCGTAACGTTTATTTATGTTCTTGTCGCGATGCGATGCGGTTTACAAGAGAAGGTGCCAACTCATCTCATAAGAAATATGCAGCCAAAGATCTCAATTTGTTAAGCAGCTGACGCCAGATGGCGCTACAGTTGCGGGCATAGTGTTAATAAGACTATAACAGATTTCTTATAAATTATCTTGATATTAATGTCTGGGGTGTGCATAGTATATAAACATTGACATATTTATTAGAAATGTGTGAAGGGCGTGGCAATAAGGACAAAGGACAGCAATGGGGGGGATTGAAGATTTTCAATAGGAAGATTGTGTTTTTTTTTTTTTTTAGAAATTTTAATATAGACAGAGAAAATTCAAGATATTTAGCTGTAAATTTGGTAGGAACTAAGTTTTATTTAGGAAAATTCATTTCTGTAAATGAAAAACTGGTACTAATGCTTTAGCAGCCCAAAGCAGACTACAAAATTTTCGATAAACAAAAAATGAAAATTCAGTCGATACTGAGTTCTGAGTTCTGTTTGTTCATACGGACAGACATACGGATATGGCTGTATCGACTCGGCTGTTGACGCTGATCAAGAATATATATATAAATATACTTTATGGAGTCTGCCATGCCTCCTAATTATATAATTTTAACAATCAAAATATATCCCTCAGAGGCTATTAAAAATCATACTTGAACTTTAATAATATGACGATTTATGAGAAATTTCAATTACACAAAATTTTTCATAGAAAAACCCATAATAAATGCTTTTTAATTCAAACCAAATTTGGTTAGAATGTACAAAATGCTACCATACACATTAAATATAAGTTTAGTTAAAATATCTGCAGTAATTTGAGAGTTATCATATTTAGGAAACTTTATATTTCTATTTGACAAACCTATCAGACTTTTACAATTATGTCACTTCAAAGAGGTTTAGCTTGCTTTTGATTGAAACTGATGCTCAAGAAACGCAAATAAGCTCACACAATTCAGTTCTAATCTCGGCTAATACCTGCAGCTCAGTTACAAGCAGCAAAGTACCCACACCAGACCCAAGTAACTTGGCTATCTGATGTCGTATTAGCGCAAACGTCTCACTCCGCCTTGCCCCCTTAAGCTGCCACAATTTTGAAAGGGGAATTGGGGAGTAACATATACATACACATATCACGCGTGCCTCTCCACACATTCATCAGCATCAAATGAGAATCATTACCGGCATGTGTTACTTGAAACTTATCGCTGGCTGCGCAATGTCAATGTCAGCTATTATTATTTCACTCGCGTCTCAGGGGGGCAACATAGAGAGGCACAAACGTATGTATGTACATAGCCAGAAAATTATCGCTTGGGATTAGCGTGAACCGCAGTGGAAAAAGGAAAACTTCCGATGCGTTATTTGTCATAGCTCGCAACTAACCAAAAAATCCCCAACAAACATTTGTACAACACCTACAATGTGTGTGCGTGGGTTGTGGAAGAATAGACAAGAAAACAATTTATAGGAGAAGACACTTTCTTCTACACATGTCGCGTCGGGCTTTTGCTTTTATTTTTTAGCCTCGTTTGATATATTTAAAGTGTGATTATTTGTGCGGCGATAAGCAACTTCCTGCTCCTAAAATACTGATTGATGCTGTGCCGAGTCTGAAGTCTAGAGTCCTGTTCTCCTCTCCGATAAGCAACGTTTGCATAGACACCCGAGGTGTTAGTTTCGACACTCCGTGCCGGGGTTTTGTTGCGGTTCCTACTGGGGTGTGATATTTGACAGTTGCCTCTCTGTTTAATTCAAAGTGATAAGAATTATTTACATTTCTTTCTTCTCGTTGTTGGTTGTTTTTTTTCACGCGTTCATTTTTCTCATTAAAAAGTTGCGGGCCGCTTCGAAAAATTATTGCCATGTGCTGACGGGTTTGCTCTTCTTTTTTTTTTCTCCATCATTTTTTGTTTGCAAATAATTACCTCGAAATTTCACATGCCGACGGGCCAACGCTTAAACCACTCAACCAAGCGTTATGAAAATTCATAAAAAAAACTGTCTACTTTCCCTGCCCCTTTCCCTATTTTGCCTTTTTCGCATTCCCGAGCTGTGTTGGTTGCATATTTTGGATGCTTTGCCTGGTTATCCTGGAGACTTTGCGGGTGGGCAACGTTTTGTGCATAAATCCTTTCATACACAAACATTTCAGGCCAACACACAAAAAAAATGTATATATGGAAAAGAATGTCATTGTTTGTCCCTGGCAATGAGCCGCACATTAAACCGTACATAATTAAGCTGTCGGGATTATTCTGATGTGTCACACGGCGGACTGGTGACTGGCAGCTGATAGCTGATAGCCCCGAGCCCAGAGCATTAATTTAAGCCAACTTTTGTTTTGAATTCCCCGTTATTTTTGCACTTTTCCGGCTCTGTGAGAGCCCAAGCAGCTGGCCATGTTGCCAAAAATCAACAGGCTACGGGCTTTGAGTCTGCATCGAGATCATAATAAGTAGAAATAAACTCAAATTTCATTTACAAAAAATATGTACTATATGCGGGTTATGCTAAACATTTGTTTGTGTAACACCAATTATTATAGATAAAGCAAAATTCCTGTTAATCTACATTTGAACATCTGCCGATTCATATGTCTGACTAATGAAAATTTATAAATAAAATATATATTTTAATTCAAAGTAATTTTTATAAATTTTATTTAAATGATTTGTTTTACTAAGAAAATATATATATATTTCTTTACCAAATAAAAATTTATTTTTCAAAATCTAAAAAAGAAATTGAGTTACAAAAAATTAACATTTGTTATGATAGTGAGTGAAGTAAATTGTTATTTGATAAACCAAAAAGGCTGTGACAAAAGCCGACATATCTTAACATAAGTTTGGAGTTACTTAAATCAATAATAATCAAAAGAGTGATGGAGAAAATAGATTTAAACCAAAAGAAAAAAGAAACATTTTGACAACAGAATAGTTTAACATAAAAACATACACAAAATGAAAAAAAAAGAAAAGAAATTTAGTTTGATTTCCGAAACGACATACGAGTGTTATCTTTATGGGCGCCGGAAATGGTAGAGTGCACATTTCAGTTGAAAATGTATGCGACTGACACTAGAGGGCGCTGCTTAGCATTTAAATGGACGACACATTTCCTGCTGCAGCTTGAAGCGTCTCATTGTCTGTAGGTGAAATGAAATGATTTGATTGGAGGCCCAAAAGAGTTGGCAAGCTTCAAGCACTTATTAACATTTAATTAGAAATCAAAGTGAGTGTTGAAAACAAAAGAAATGCATTAAAAATGCATGTGCATTGTCCTGCATTTTGTCTTTGACGGCACTTTTGAGGCAGGTGCCAGGAATTACCCATTCGATGGGGCCTGATGCCAACAGTAGTAGGCAATGCAGCTAACGAAATTTGAATTAGCATTCAGTCGAGTTCAATAGGTCGTCAGCAAGTCTGCGGTTCCCTCAATCTATCTCTCTTTCTCTCTGTTTCTTGGTTCTTTATGTTAATCAAAGGGTGCAGTTGAAAATCTCCCGCTGACATTGGGTACATTGTTGTTTTTTAAGCTGTTCTGTAAATTTGTCCGTAGCGAACAAAGAATTTATTTAATTTACGCGTCAGTCAAAGGCTTTAGACCTTTGAATCTTTACTTATTCGCATTTATTTACACGCATTTTAGGCGGCTCATCACTTTTCTTTTTTGTCGGGTTTTCTTTATGGGATTTCTTGTGGTTTTTACATAAATGCCAACATAAATATCATTTAGGACTCCTTTGTGTGACATTATGAAAGGCCTTCGCTTGTTGGGTATGAAGAAGTTTTCCCAAAAAAGATACAAAAACTAAAAAGTTGTGAAAAATTGTTATTGATTTCATCATACAACGGCCAAAAGAACAGTAGTCTTGCCTGTTTTATGATCGCAGCTTAAAACTATTTTTCAAATCGTCTTACAAATTTGAGAAGCTTAACAACTTAGCACAACATGAAGATACTTTTCGGTAGAACTTTAGTTAAGCTTCTGTGAGAGGGCTTTTCAACTGGGAAACTTAAATATTTTAAGAAATTCTAAGAGTTAATAACTAAAGCATGCATAAGTCTATTAAATTATGTATAAAGCTTAAGAGTCTATTACTTTTTACTTAGTGTTTAATGATTGCAGTTTAGAGACCTTCTAAGTACTTGGCCTACTGAGCTCTTAACAACACGTTAATTATTTTAAAACTGCAATTGACAGCTACTCATCAAGGGTAAATTGTAACAATGAGTAGCAGAGAATCACTGCAATTATGAGCACCGTTTTCCTCAGACAGAACAACTCTAAACAATCAGCTGCCAAGGTGACTTGGCCAACTATCAACGGCTAAAAACCGGCTCTTTCTTTATTTTTTTGCTTTAATTAATACATTTCTATGTCTGAGACAGCGTTGAATCATTTTTTATGTGGAGACGACAGGTAAAGTAAAGTGAACTCAACTCGGGCTACCTTCAAGGATAAGTAAGTTGGTCCAGAGTTACGCCTGTAAATTAAAAGTGGCTGACCGTTATTAAAGACTGGTTTTAAATGCTGTAGCGCACAAGCAAGCGATTCCACAAAATTTATAGGGTACAAGAGAAGGGAAAAACGTAGTCCTGGCCCAACTGAAATGCAGGACAATGCGTGAAGGCATTTCCTGATCTTTATCCTGGCCCTGGTGCTGTGACGTATGCAGGTGCAATTTAACGAATGGGAAAGTGTTTTTCCTGCTCTACAATTAACCAGAGCAAACTCAGTTTTTTAGTTTTCTTTTTTTTTCGTTTTTTTTTGGGGTATTTTTCTTGAGCAACTTTTTGCACGTTTCGGACGCTTATCGCTCACTCAACGCCCCCTTTTCAAATTGGCCCAAGTGTGTACTATGAGGGCCAAATAAAAGTTGCAAAGCATTTTAGAAGTGAATTGCTTGCTGGCCAATTGCCAGAAACAAATCGAAAATCGAAAACTGAATACCGATAGGTTGAAATATTTAAAGAGTTGCAATTGGAGTTGTGCACTTAGAGAAATAACTAAATGGAAATGCTGCTTATGCTATAAAGAATTCAAGAACTGACTTTTGACATATTGTGCCATTTGGTTATATGATTCTATTTGTTTGATTCTATAAGGGTAAGTTTGATTGAGATATTTCACGAAATTTTTAAGACAACTTTTAGTTAAAATTTTGATAAAATTTCTCTCATTCTTTTTAGTTGTGTTCTAATATATTTTAAAATTTTGAAGCTTTATATTAAGATTTAATAATTATATTTTTCAGCATATCCCACATGTTTTCGATAGTTTTTTTAGTTAAAAAATTAAACTTATTAACCTTTTTTTGTAAGTGTACTACATGAAACGCATTTCTCAGCCAAGTTCCTTGTGTGTTTGTTAACCTGACCGCATTGTAGACCATTCCACTGATAGCGGCATGAATAATGTGCCGGTGCATTATTGCGTTTGTCTTGGCCTCACGGGCTTCGGCTGTTGGCTGCAGAACAGAGAACCAAGAGAGAGAGAGAGAGAGAGAGAGAGAGAGAGAGAGAGAGACAAGAGACTGAAGACAAGATACAGATGCGGGTCATTGGCACAATTTCTCGCTCTCTCACTCGCTCATCGATTGCTCTGGCTTTGCTTTTAATTAAAAGAAACTTCAGTTTAGATAAGAGCGACTAGATATAGTGGCCCAAGACTGACAATATCAACATTTCAAAGTTTGGCTGGAGGTATATGTTTAATATACTTACTTATGTTATCATTGAAATACGACCGTATAATGGCATTGCTTTGCCCAAAAAAATTTCAGTTAGTGGCGACCCAAAGCGACATTAATAATGTGATTCTTGATATGAAAACCGGGTTGTACAATCATTTATGCCACTAAACATGAGCTTTCCATACTAAATTTATGTTGGGCGGTCAGGTTGAAATTGTTATGGAAGTAGCAACAATCTGATGGGATCTCTATAGATTATTTGAAGACATGTGCTGTTTAAATTGGACTAGAATGTTTGAAGTAGTACAATGTAAGTTTTCCAGTTTTTGTAGGTTTATCTTAAACGAGTAGTGGAATTCTTTTTTCGACTAGATTAAAAACAGTTTCACCTGCAGAGCCCAAAATAACTGCAATTATACTAATTGAATCGCTTGTATTTGAATTTCAAATCACATGAAACATCTTTCGGCAATCATTTTTGATGGATGATGATTCCCAAAACGGCTGCACGTCCACAATGTCAAAGGATAATCAACAAGACGTAGAGTAATGCTCACATACATCAAGAAAACAACAGCAATAGCAACAACAACCACAACCAAATAAAAGAGAGAGGAACAAAAAATCAACAAATATCATTGTGTCTGGTCCAAGAAGAAAGACAGACAAAGAAACTAAACTGAACAAAATCCAGGTGCATTTACAAATTTGACGCCGCTGGCTTTCAAAGGCAAAACAGGCCGAATGAAGGAATGAAACAAAAGGTACAAAAAGATGCACATTGCCAGATAAAATGACGATGAAGACGACGATGATGATGATGATGATGTTGGTCGACCACGAACGATTGTGGTTCCAGAATGCACCTTGCAGCCCATAACCAGTCCGAGTAACAGAAAACAGAGCCAACACCAGAGCCAGAGCCAGAACCAGAACCAGAACTCGAACCCGGCTAATGATTTCAAATGCTAATCGCATGAAAGGTACAGATACCTCAGGACCAAGGCACGCGTATTATACCTGCATAAAAAGGTATAGGTAAAAGTAAATGCCAAACGTATAAGATACAGTTGCCAGTCCCTGTATAACTTCGCTTGAAAGGATGCAGGTGGAAACTGATTTTTAAAGAAACAAAAGACAATAAAGTAAAGGAAAGGGTGTGAGACGGTTTTGTAAGGGCGCCGGTGTGAGGGCTTGACCAGCAGAGATCAAGGTATTAAGTATTTTTTGGCGAATTAAGAAAATATTACACGGAATTGACTCTCAAAAAAGTTAAAAATTTTCAATGTTTAGCACTGGAGTTGATGTAAATATTATTTTTATTGTTAACAGGTTAATGCTTCTAAAAATCGAAAATACTTATTAATTATGATTATTAGAAAGTTGGAAAATTGATAGAAATTCATAAGAAAACTATTTTATACAAGTGAAATGTTGGATAACACAAAATAATATATAAGCAATTGGTTTTGCCACATTATACACGAACATATCAGTTATCTTTCACATTTCAATTGCAGTTTGCTCTGCACATTTCATATATAATTTACTTGAACTTATGCATAAATTATGAATAAGTCTAGGTGAAAAGTTTATTGAAAAAAGTATCTCCATAACGCCCAAAGCAGTTTTACTCACTTCTCAGCTCCCGAATTCGAAATTATTCAGTCTCATGTCTGCTCTGTTTGGCGTACGTTATAAATCACGTAAAGTTTTTTGCTAACTTTACGCAGTCGCAGCATAAGTTTTATGTCATCAAGTTTGGCAAGTTCCGGCTAAGAAAAAGACTTTCAACTTGAATTTTGGAAGCGATCATAGTTCAATGAGCAAATTGCACGTTGATTTGTTAGACTTGAATGCATACGACTTTGCTCTAGAGTTCCATTTTCGAACTTCTTAATTTTTGCTGCTTTTTTTTTTCGTCTTACCTTATGGTGGTTTTTGGCTTTTGTGCCGTGTGATTAATGAGCTAAGACCGCTAAAAACTTTACCTTAAGCGCATAAAATGCAGTGCAGCAAAAAAGTCGCCAACTTTTTTACTTGCGTTCCGTTGAAAGTTATTAAAATCAACGAAGCGTTATCTAAAGTGTTCTTTTTAGACCAAAAATAAAAAAAATGAGAAATAAAAACTGTGGATATAATTAAGCAGCGCAGGCAAATAGTTCTAAAAAAGTTCAATAAGAAATCAAATTTAATAGGCGTCTGTATTTGAAAACGAAAGCATCGCGTGACAAATGTCATTTGACTTTGGATTCCCTCAAATGCCAGAGACCACTCCAAAATGCCGATACCAATTGGATATGGATATTATTCGTTATGCTTCCCAGAACCCCAACTCTACAGTACCCCAGTGTTCACCTGATCCCCTCACTCGTGTATATAACGTATAATTTTCCAGCACGCAGCTCTTTGGCTTGTCATAATCGGTGGTGAGAAGTACACAACCAACTGACAATTGTTTGTAATTATGGGGTTTTAGAGAAAAGAAATCAAATAGCATTTCATGGCATTTAAATGTAATTTGAGTTCGATTCGCCTGCCAAGAACCATGATTATCTATCTGTTTCTGTATGTATGTTTGTCTCTATATTTTCATGGTTGTATTTGCTGCTGAGTTTGGTTTAATTGAGGAAAATTGCTGAAATTTGTTAGCTTTATTGGTAACATGGAAATAATATTGATCGACCTGTTGGGCTAAAATAATTCTGTAAAAAGAGTTACTATTATAATCAGCTAGAAAGGTCAGGTACAAGTTATATGTAATGATTTGCAACTAGTAAACAATATGCCAATACAATAATTTTTTAATTTTAAAGGAATTTAAATAAACTAATCTACTAAAAATACAATATAATCTGACAAGTTGTGAGCTATTAAAAAGTATTACATACACAATCAGTTAGAAAGGTCAGCATTCAAGTGTCAATAATGCTTGGCAATATGCAGACAATATGAAAATATGACTTTTTGATTTAAATTTAGAATTGTATAATTAAGTTTTTAGTAAGATATCAAAGCAGCATTAAAGAGTTAAATATATATCTCATAAGTTGTGAGATATTAAAAAGTTGTAACAAATTTATTAGTGTAAAAAAAGTACAGCATACTTTTAGGTTTGAATGGCTATTAAAACTTTAAGCAGCTATAACTAACTTAAAGCTGCACCAATCTTAATGTCATAAAGACATAATACTATTCAACATAAAACATACATTTAGAAAGCAGAAAAAACGTGCTAGTATCTTAGATATTGTGTATGTATTAAAGTATCTGCTAGATTTGCAGTAGCGCATAATAAACATACATGATACGGTATGCTACACCTTTAGTTTTAGCAGCTGCTGGTTAAAATTGGCAGCACTTCCTGTTAATGGCAACAAACTACGTAATAATAATTGTCAATTGCCAACACGTACGATGATTACACATGTTCAAATGGCAGCTGGCAATGCAACCAGCCAGCCAGAGTTTTGGCCAGACGCAACGAAGAGGAGCCAAACAGCCATTTGGAGAAGGCGAGACCAGAACAGCGACTAATGTAATATGTGTAATATGTGAGACAGGCCCTAAGTAGCCTTAAGGCAGGATAACTGGTATTATATGTGACACACAGACACACAATCACACACACATGCTAGTAATCGTACATACCTTAACCGAGTGTTGTCGTAATCCTCAATTAAATTTTATTCTAAAGCAATTTCCCAAAAGTAGTTTTTCTTTTGCTTGTCGCTACTGCACACAAGATAAGCAAACAGTGGGACAGAAAAAAGAAAGAAAAGAAAATTTTGTAATGGCATTTTGGGTATTTTGAATCGAATACCGATTGTCGATTTTTGGTTATTGTTAAAAATGTCAGGAGCTTGCTGTAAATAGCCCCGTAAACATGAGGATTAGCCAACCATTTGGCTTTGTGTATATGCCGCAACGCCCTGCTCCCACAAAAACCTGGCTAAAAGTGTCACTCACTCAAAGACAAATATTGCACAACGCACAAGACAAGGAAGCGGAAATGTCGCAAGATTGGCCAGGCCAAAACCGATCCCAACAACAACAACAGCAACAAAAGCAATGAAAGGAAGTGGGTCTGAGCCCGAATCTCAGACTTGTACTCTGTGTGTGTATCCTTGTGTAATCCTTGCCATGTTTCGTCTTCTTGGCCATTGTGACAATATTTATGTGTCATTCACAATTGTATGCATGACATTGATGGTTGACAGGAAAAACAACAAATCCAATTGCTCAGCTGTTTCGAGGTTTCCTTTTTGCACTAAGTAAATATGAAACAAATGTCTACTGTGACTTTGCTTCTTATGTTCGCTCTGTTATCCTCGGAGAAACATCGTATTCCCATTCTCATTCCCATTCCCCTTACCAATTCCATTGCTAGCTCCCCTGGCGATCGGATGTTGAAAAATTTGTCATGAAATTGGCTAACAATGAGCAATGCATTGTCATGCTATTGCAATTGCTCTACGGCTTGCCATACGAAATCTATTTGGTGACATTGTCTCGGTTAGATGTTACCACCTTTCCACAATTTATAGAGTACAGGTAGCTGTATCTAATAAGCGTGTCTAATGTTTTGCGGAAGACTTTTGTTAGCAGCAGACAGGAAGTGGACAACTCAAATGTAGTCAATAAATGATATAACAAGAGGAACAAACTATTGAAAAAACTAGATGGTTGTTAAGGTTTGTTTGTTGCATTTTGCCTACACAATTTGTAAAAATAAAGAAAACAAGACATATATATTATTATTAATCAAAAGTTTAGAAAAGAAGCCTATGGGCTCTGTAATGATTTCGTATGTAAAATGAGAGTTAAAAGGAGATTGGTTAATAAATGCACAGTGGAATGTTTCTAACTCCTTCGCGTCTGCTTGGACAGCGTGTTTGAATATAAATTTTAAAAGAAGCATTTTAAAAAAATTATATTCGTGAAAGATGACGAGAAATTTGCGAAGATAAAGACATTGAAAGTCTTGGTGTTCTTAGTTACTTTTATACAGAAAAGTATAGTTAAATAAAGACATGTATTTTTATGAACTCTAAGCTTACCCAAGCTTTATACCCTATAGATAAAGCAGAAGTTGCTCCTTTCGGTAGCCAAATTAATACCACTTTTGCCAATATAAATTAAACAGATTATCTATAAACACATTTAAACTAAACTGCTTGCAGACCACACTGCAGTGTAAAGAATATTACATTTGATATGCTTCACTTCGTTATACTATATAGTTTATTGGCTGCAATTTTGCTTTATGCCGATGTTAGAACGCGGAGAGCACATGGTCACAACCTTCGAGTGTCAAAACGAAGTGAGTGAAATTTGTGTTGACTCTGCGACAAATCGTTGCCAACTCGAGCGTCAACCCAAGGCAAACATGGTCAAAAAGCAAGGATAGAGAGAGAGAGAGAGAGAGAGAGCGAGGGTGGAAAGGGCAAGAGAGTGGGAAACAAATCAGAGCATCTCTTAGTTGCAATTGGACTGGACCCATTTCATTGACGTTAATAAATGACCGGAAGGACATTGTATGGCATTGCCATGGCGTGGCAATAAACAAACGAACCAACAGCAGCGTCAAATCGCAAAAACAAAAACTAAAAGGACCAAAAATTGCCATATCCCTGTACTGGTAGTATGTATATGTGTGTGCATATAGTAGGCGATGGACCAGGTCCTGTTGCATTTTTGGTCAGCCGGAAGTTTACAGCAGCGTCGCACCCTTTTTTGTTGTTGCCTTGGCTCGCTTGCTTTTCCCTGCTTTGTTTGCTGGTTTTTGTTGTATTTCTTTTTTTTTTTTTAGTTGTTTCGTCCTTTTTTGCTGTTGAGGAATTTTATTTGTTGGCAAATTTTTCACAGACTTGCGTGCAGCAACAGCAGCAGAAGTAGCAGCAGCTGGCAAGGATGTGCCCGGATGCAAGTGTGGGAACTAAATCTTTGACTTTGGCAAAAATCAATCGTAGTTAGCAGAAAAGTCGGAAGTACTTGCACTTGCGTTAAATTGTGCAATGATTAATTGCCCGGTGCTTATTCACGATTCTCCAGACAATCTATAATTTATTGCCTTTAATACAACAGAGGAAATTAAAGAAACTTTTCAGTGTGTGCAGAAAAGATATGGAAATAGTTATGGAAGTTGAAGAGTATGAGAATTTAGCATAAAATTAATAAATTAATTCAATCTAGAGTTAGTTAAATTGCATTTAAATTGACACTTGCCTAATCAGTTTTAGTTGGTTTTATTACCATACTTTTAATCAAATTATTTTATAATTAAATGGTAATTTACTCGATTTTATTGATTTATAGGCTATTACAATGCATTTTTAATTTCAGCTGATTGTGTATTCTAGTATATGATTTATTTAATAATGTGATTTGAATTATCTAATGCAAGTTGATATTTCGGAATTACATATTTAATTAATTATTATATTGTTACATATTTAAAAATGAGATTTTGAGATTACATATTTGAATTCGTACTGTAGTGCTCTGAAATGTCTTACTAACTATACATTAAATAGCAATTGCCAATTTCTATGATTGGAAAACCACAATTTCAAATCGGCGAAAAGTGCTTCTCCCACACACACTCATTCACTCATTCACACACGAGCACTCAGAGCACACACTCAATGAAGTTGCCGAGTTGCAGGCACTTGAGTGAGTGTCCAGTTGGCAGTCAACATACGAGTGCAATTTTGCATTAAATAACTAAATCACATACAAGTAAGATGCCATTAACTCGAGTGTGCTTAACAAAGCAATACCCAGCATTTAAATATCATAAAATAAACCTTAAACATTTTTTCTTTGTTCTTGTTAAATATTCTGCGCGATTTGCTTCTCTAATATCTAATAGAAATATATTTTTAATTAAAATGGAAACTTTTAAAAATTTCAGTTAATTTTCTTTCATATATGTATATTTTAATTTAAATATTACATAGGGTATTTTAAGAGCTCGCCCACCGTTAGCGCTTAATTTATAAGAAAAGTAGCTTGGGTCTCTAAATGGATCTGATTTTGGATCTGAGTCTGGGAGCTGAGTAGATCCAAAAATGTTTGTGCAGCTTGACGGTGCAGCTGGTGGGCAAACAAATACGCGTAGTGGCAACCAAAGTGGATGCCAAATAACCATAATGGTGTTTATCCACAAGTTTATTTCGCTGTTTAAACATGCCTCCGAATTTACCGACACAATAAACAACAGCCAACGCAATGGCCAATACAGCGGCGCCCAGTTTTGTTTTTTTATTTCTCTCTCTCTCTCTCTCTCTCTGTCCCTCTCTCTCTATATCTCTTTGGGGCTCGCCGCGGGCCATAGACGACTGGCTATGAAGTGATACTGGAGCGGGTTTGGTAGCCGGTCCTTCAGGGGTAACGTCATCAGCAACGGTAGCCACTTTTCGTTGTCGTGGTCGTCACAGACATCGAAGTGCATTGCGCTGTTATTTTAACGATTATGCTGATGAGCATTGGGAATCCACAACGGCGACTACGACGACGACGCGGGCGATGATCCATCAGAACTGTAGAGACATGGAAATGCAATTTGTGTAATTTATGCGGATGATGCGATGCCCTTCTGGTCCATTCATGTCTGTGGAGAGCACAGTGATATGTTCGATTAGCAGCGCGATCCGTCAGATACAAAATGTTGTTTTATCAGATGGAGATACTGCAACAACACTACTACTGCTTCAATGGCACTTGTCTTCCATCCAAATCACTGGCTCAGCTTAGCTCATTTTGATTTATGATTTCAACGACTCGGCGTACAAATTAAAAGCATTCCAGGGTTCAACAAAGGTTTTCAGAGTTTCAGTGTTTTTTTTTTGTTTTTTTGCCTTTTTTGTTTGACCTGCAGCAAATGTTGTCATCGTTGTCTAGACTTTAGATTCTAGACGGTTAAATGTGACCGCTGGCCATCATCAATTAATAAAATGAAGAATCTAAGTCCGAGCTATAAGCAGTCTCATAGATTTTTGGGCACGTCAGTCAATCAGCTTATCATATAATTCGACTTGTGCAGACAATTTAAATGTCAATTAAAGGCAGGAAAAGTGCATCATTAAATATAAATTATGAGGGTATTAGCCCAAAGCTAAGGTTACAACACGGTAGCCAACAGTTCACAGTTGGTCAGAATAGAATTTGAAGATATTACCAGTGGTAGAGTTGAGGAATCTCTTAACATGATATTAAGAAGACTTAACGTTTAGTAAATTAGACTTTTATTTGTAAATTTAAATATGAAAACATGCTTATATAATTAATTTTACTTATGTACTAGTTAAGGGAAGTTTCTTCGATTTAATATATGTATATAATGTTTAAAATTTATTATCTTATCTTGGATGTTAGTTTGTTATAAGAAATAGGCAATATTTAACATTAATCATTTATTATATGTTAAATTTAAAATCTATAACCTTTTTTTTTCTTACTCTCTGCATCATCTAAAAGTTTGACAACATAAAGAGAAAATGAAATAAAATAATTTATATTATTTTTATTATACCCACTAAAAAGCGAACCAAAGAAAATAAACCAATGAAGAATAAAACGTTAGCTTAGAATAAAATCCCCAACTGCGGCGACAATGCCACTAAAATTAATTCAAATGCAAATACAATATTTTTAAAACATTCAATTTCATTAAAAAAACACACACAAAACAAATAGTTTTCAAAGCACAACGTTATATAAAAATATAAAAAAAATACGAGCCAAAATATCTATGAGTTTGGACATGAATTCGCTTTATTAAATTCCACAATTTAGTGGAATGCCACACACAGATTCACACTCAAGGTGTTGGAAGCACCTGGAGCGACATAGATAGCAATATATGAAAATAGAGATAGATGGAGATATGTGTGTATGTAGTAGATCCACAGAGAGGGAGAGAAAGATAAAGAGTCAGAGACAAAGCAAAACGTATTGTTAGCAGCTCACAAAAGGCATATTTACCGGGAAGGATAATACGTAGATAATTTATTAGCCATTGACCAGCATTCAATGCATCCATCCAAGTGGATGTGGAGTGGAGGTGTAAGATGCAAGACTATTGAAGTGTATGTGAATCTGGTTGTGGATGTGTTTGACGCGAAATGACAACTGCAGTAGTGTACAGGAGTGTGCTTGTGTACAGCTGTGTGCAGCTGAGAATACTGGTATGGGATAAGGATATGGATGCGGGCTGCAAAACAGCTAAACAAAGGGACGAAGCAAAATGTTTAAACTAAACACAAAGGCGACCATAATACAATCATAATTGCATTTTTACAACAACCTAGGGTATATCCAGCACAAGCGAACTTTATTGGCATTTCACACCAAGGACACACATAAATCCCCGAGTCAAAGGCAGATAAAATAAACAAAGCAAAAACAAAATTAAATTTTTATCTAATATAAACGCACAGCGGGCCAGAGGAGTCCTTTTGGAGAGTGAACCAAACACTCACTCAGTATGTATTTCAGCGATATGAGCTAAAGGACCTTCTGGGAAGCGTGCTTGAACACACTTTGTCAGTTTTCACACCAATTGCCAGTGGACAGTTTGCCAGTTTGCCCTGTCCTTGGGTCAGGCAAGCATTAATTTGACTTATCCCAGTTGAGCAAGTTGTGCCAGCAAGGACATCACGCACTCAGCTGGAAAAGTGCAATTAATGTCAAACAATGGCGACTTTGAACAGGACACACACAAACTCACGATGACCTCAGTAGGGAAAGGCAAACACATTGCGCATAATTAGCCCAAAATGGGTTAGAAGCCTGACCTTGGACAAGTCAAGGTCTACCTGCAGCCTTGAGTGCATCCTGTCCATCATTATCCTTCGCCGCTTGACTTGCCTCGCGTTGCTCTTAACACGCGTCGCGCATGCGCAAAATAGTACTGCGATCCTGCAAATAGGATACCCCCGGGCGTGTGCTGATAATAAACTCATAACGACTGCTACGAGGTCACCCAAAAGATCCTTGAGAGTTGAAAGCCTTAATGGGTTTCTCTAAAAAGAGAACAGGCCTGTTGGGTTCGGCAAAAGGTTTCGCCATAAAATTATCTACATATATTCATTGAGTAACTTTTCAAGGCTAGATAAAAATTGGTATAGTTGATTGAGTGATTTTCCTAGTGCTGGGTTTGCTATAGTGTTCATAAAGCTTAAGACACGTGGGCGGGTTCTAAAGTAAGTCTCTTGTTAGGGTATTGTGAAAAGTTTCTAGCATATCTCTTATATTTAATGACTATGTGAACATTTCTAATGGCTGAGAAATTTGGTTTATTGCCAGAACTCTGTGAGAAAATTGAAGAATATTAATTCTGATTTTTCACACATTTCAGTTAAATTTTATGTCTTTTTCTCTGTCCCAAAATGTAACTATATTTCTCAGTTACAAATAAGACTTTATACAAATAATTTTATATCTCGCATTTCACACAGAGCTTAGCTACCACATGCATTATAATCGTAATCATAAACTGTCGGTTGCATTTCCCCAGCTACCCATAAATCAAAATATTTCAACATGCTGCCGAGAACCTTTAAATACCTACCCAGAAATTTAGCTATAGCACGGCTCGATAATTATGTAGAACGTCTCTAATGATAATTACTTGATTTGCACAACGTGTGTTGATGTTTTTATAATGGATGCGAGTATTTTCTGGCATAAATTACGAATGCATAAAAGACGTGCAAAAGGGAAACCCCCTTTCAAACAGTGTTTCGTAGCTTGCCTCTACTCTACGCTTGACATGTGGCACACAAATGTTGTGAGGGGCAGAGTCGAGTGGTAGATAAAGTGGCAGATTGCTTAGGGAGAGATAGAGACGCGGAATTAACACATTTGCGTGTGCCGAGCATCGAAAAAGGATAATGATGCTGGGCTGACTGCCAGCGAGGGGTAACCCAGGGGTTGATCACCACCCCTCCAGGGTGTATTCTTTGCAGCAGCTGCTGCTGCTGCTGCGCAGTTATCGGATATAACGTCGCATCAGCGCATGCGTCAAACTGCATTAAATGCGCTTTAATAATTTTCACTTTTCAGTACGCACTTTTCCAATAGCGTATTATCGATTTGCCCTAGAAAACTACTCCTGAACATTTTATGTGTCCCGCATGGCGGCACTTATCGACTACAGTTGGTCACTTTTCACTTTTTGAAGTGCATTCTAGCAAATTTATGAGTTCTCCTGGTTGGCATCAATTGCAGGAAAAATACATTAGCCTTGTCGATTTTCCAAACATTTGCAATTATTTTTGTTTCGATATTATCGAAAATGCACTTCAATGCACTTTAGTTGAATTCTTTAACATTATGAGGGTGGATTGTACCCGACTATATGGCAGAGGGTCAGTTGTGTTACGATTTGGTCGATTTGCTTAACATTTCCTGCTTCAAAATTGGTTCAGAATTTATGTGTACATCCGTATGTTTCTAATTTGTTTAAAGGCAGTATGGGACTTTGTGGAAAAAGGTGAAGTTTGGTTCAACTAAATATATTTGGGCTTGTCAAAGTGCTAAGAGATGTCTGATCAGAGTTTTACCAAAGAAGTTATGTTAAATATTTTGCATTAAAGTTTTATAAGCTGGCTTTGGACATTTTGAAGTGCAGACTACGATTCCAATTCCCTCAAGCTCTGTTTATTTATTATTTTACCAACATAAACTACATAAACTGATTTCAACCTCACTTTACTTACCATTAAATCAAGACTAACCATGATTTAACAATTTTTAATTACTTTACACTAATTAAATCAATTGCAATCCTCTGCTAACTGCAGCTAAGCAGGCGATGTCAACACTTTTCACTTTCCTTCGACTCTGTGAACAGTTTCCCGAACATGTTAACTTAACTCAATGAAACCCGTGCCCGAACCGAAGCCGGAGTCACATCTAGCAACGGAACAAACTGCAGCCGTAGACGAGACTATCAACAAAGGCTAAAAACTACTAAGACCTAAGCTTACTTAATGTGACCACTTTGAGCGGTGTCAACACCGAGTTCTCTGCTGTCGGAGTCACAGCCCGGCAAATGTTGCTACTTAGCGGGAGCATTGGAGACAACCAACCAACTACAACCGGGTTGTCTGACAAGTACGGGGCGGACTACATCGTAATCGGCTTAAAGCAATAAATTTTCAGAGCACGGCCGTGGAGTCGCCATGCCGTTCGGTGGCAACTAAGTTGACAAAATGACCAACAAAATGCAACGTTTGCCACCAAATGGATCTGCTGGCAACAGTTGCGTTGCTGTTGTGCAGCAAGCAGCCCCTATTTTTTTCCACTTCTATTTTCAATTTTCCAATTTTCCTTTTTGCGTTTGTCGTCGTTTGTTGTTTTTTTGTCGGGGTTTTCAATTTACCACAATGATTAATCACCGATTGCCTGAACACAGTACGCGCCCATTTTATGTAGACTTCCGGACAGGGTTGTCAAGCACAATGCAATATTATATTTGTCATAGTTCATAATTTAGATATTTTTGCCCACTGCTCAGCTACAAAAATTCGCCATACTTTGCAAATGGCAAAAAAAAATTATATATAGAGAAAAAACTGTCGGATATGGGGAAAACTACAATATATAAAAAATGGAAGTGCATATGTTGCGGGCAGTTCAAGTGCATATTTGGGGGTTGTGTTTGTTTTTATACGCGATGTAATGTTGTATTTTTTTTTTGGTTGTTTGTGGGCTGTCATGATACCCTTGTTTGTTTGTTTAGTATTATCGAGGGGTGCTGTACTTGATTCTGGGGTTGCTGCTCAAAAGTTACAGCTGCACTATTTACTGCGAGGTAGTGCTACATATATTTAGTTGCGGGTAGGTCAGTTAGTAGGTGTTGATGGGATTGCGGTTATGCCAGGGGTGCTACTACATAAAGGGGTTTAAAGGGTAACATTGCATTCGAATTTGAATCATTACATTATCATTAAAATCAGAGGTAGACAACAGTAGAGTCAACTAAAGGTACTGATTCGGTTGATTAAGCTTAAAAAAATGTATTCTGATTTAGATTTCATTATTTAGCACTTTATATTTATAAAATTATGTGAAAATATTTAAGCAAGTTAAAGAAAATTTGTTATTGACAAATATGTATGTAGCTTTATTATAATTTATTAGTTTATGGGTTTTAAATTAAATTTTTGTACATTTTATGGATTATTTTGAAAGTTTTTTAAATTAAGAAGAGAAAATCATAGGAGACTTGATTATAAGTATTATAAAAATGAAAAATATTTCAAAAATACATTCATACATTTAACAGCTATATTTCAGCTAAAGTTCCAAATTTTAAAAACATTTCCAAACCCTCACACAATCTTTGCGGTTACTTTTCTAATTTTCTTCATTAGCCTAGGCTAATGCGCATTTGAAAAGCCGAAAGAAAAACAATATATATGGAAGAAGAGGATGTGGAACATGTAGGTGTGATTATACAATGCTCCAGGCAAATTTGTTGCCAAAAGAAAAATACTTCTTTGATGTTGAGCCGCGGTCAAATGTCACAACACCTACGCTGAAAAATTTGAATATTTTGCTGGCATAGAATTCAAAACCGGAGCAAACAAAGACAAACAGTAGGCATATTTCGAGAGTGTGTTGTGTTGAATGTATGCAAAGAACATGACAGTTAAATGAAAGAAAAATAATGCGAGGCCTCGTGAAAAGAAAGGAAAAATGTTGCTGATTTTGACAACTTAAGTTGCCAGTAGGAAATTGTCGAGAGAACACACTCTTATGTGGTTGAGAATGGGAATGGGAGTGGGAATGATATAGGAGCATGACAAACGCCTCAAGTGTTGCACACAAGGGAAGAGATTGAGAGGAGACTTGGCCACAAATTTCTTTTGTATATTTTTTTGTGTTTTTCTTGTTGTTTATTTGTATTGCGTGCCAGTCGGCAATTGGCTGTGGTGCTCAGAGCCAGAAGCAGCAGCAGCAGCAGTCCCCGAGTGGCTCGGAGTTATCCTTAAAGGATCAAAGTTGAAATTTATACATACGAATGTCACACCTACAGGATTATGTAGAACAATACAAATGCTGCATGTTTTTCGAATTGACTTGAAGAATTCTGTTTTTATCCAAGCCAGTTTTTTTTGCTGTTTTTACATGTGTCACATCACACACACACACACACGCACTGAAATTGTTAACAAGATTATGTTTTGCCTGGCAAAAAATGAGGCGAACAATTTTCATTGTTTTTTTTTTTGATATTTGGCAATGGCTTTCAATGTCATTTTTGTGGCATGTTTTCAATGTTTTTTTATTTTGTTTGTTGTTGTTGTGATTGACTTGTTGTTAGTGGTGAATATTACGACATGTTACATTTATGCGCATGTCTTGCTGCAAGCTAAACTCCTGCCACATTCCATTATGTTTTGTCACACTTGCCACAACAGCGGCGGCACCAAAGGCGACCGTGTTAAAAGTTTTCGGCAAAAGTGAAACTTTTTGTTGGCGTTTTTTATTTTTATTATATTTTAAAGCATACTTGAAGGTGTCGCTAAAGTTTATTGCCAAGGGGAATGCTGTTTTTTATACCAAATAATATAAAACATTATATTGCTACAGCATGTGGACAGCAAAATGTTTCAAGCAATTTTTGTTAGAGTTTTCATATCCTGTAAATTGCTTGGAATCAAAAAATAGAGGTTTGTTATGCTGAAATCATAGGATTTTATGAATTATATAGTAAATTATTCATTAAGCAGTTAAAGAATCGATGTATAATTTATACGATAATTTTTACTACAATCAGTTGATAGACATAGAAGACTTTTGCAGCTTTCTGCAGAGACTAGGCATAAAACCATCCCACAATCTCGTATAATTGTCAATAATTAATTTTGTGCAATTAAGCCTTTATTTTTTAAACGAACTATAGCGTTTATTTATATTTAGCAGCATAATCCGAATGGCGTTTTTGGTATTCAACAAAACCGAAAATTTTTGAAAGCACTATTTGATGCCTTTGTCATAATTAATATTTTCATTTAATTAGCCAAGGCCTCGTCGTCAGGGCTTGTCAACAGTGCAACAAAGCTAAACTAAACATCAAGTACTTATAGGGACTGGCTGGCCTAGTTTTTGGACAGTCTGTCAGTGGTGGGGGAATAAGGGTGGAGGCATTTTCAAAAAGATACACAGAGCTATTCACAATGAATAGCTGGCTGAATTGGGAGTTGTGCCAAAAGAGGCAAAATAAAATACATATAATAAAAATGTAGGCAAGTACGCTGTGCAAACGACAGAAAAACTACTGCTAATTATGTGTATTTTAACTTTTGGGCATAGCATCTTTAGTACCAGATGAAATGAAAAGACTTAGTGTGCCCAGCCTAACAATCTGAGACGAGCTGCATAATTAAAAACTTTACATTTTGCTATTTAAGTTGTCAGTATCACTTCTTCGTTTTTTTTTCTGTTATGTTCTTTGTATGCCTTACATTTTGCGCTTCTTTTTCGCAAATGAACTGAGTAGGAGTTTTGTGTCTTAAAGTTCGCACAGAGCGAGCGGGTAAATAATGGCCGGGCATGGAGTAGAGTAGAGAGTTGAGGCAAGGCCACAAAGGACCTTTTAACGTTGGCGTGGCGTGGCGTGGCTTGGCTTGGCTGCTGTACAGACAAATGCAGGAAACAGGATATTGGATCATTTAGCATTAAGGCAGCGTCCTCCATTCGCTTTGGATCTGTGCGCCACACAATGCGAAACAAGTTAAGCGCAGCGCGAACAATAAAATGGGTAGGCGACGACAGCAAGGAAGACAAGGACACCAAGAGGCAGGATGAAGAGGAGAAGGTAGCAGCAGAAGGGGATCCAGCAGCGTTGCGTTACGCTTTAATAACTTGCCGCAGGATTAAGTCCTGTGCAATGAGATGATAATGCCGACCGGGCTTTGCAACCACAGCAGGGCGCACCGCCTCAACATTTTGTAGTCGGTTTTTGCGGTTTTTGGATAATGTTGATTATGCTCTGGCTACCATAAAAGTGTGTATCCTCAGCAATAACAACAACAACAACACAAATTATATTACAAAATGATTTCAGGCTCTACCCACAATCCTCAATTCTCATTCCCCTACTGCATATTTGTCGTATCGTAAATACAAACATCATCAACGCATCATGAAAATAATTTTGCCCGAGTATTTTTTTCGTCTAAGGATTTTTTTGACGGTTCGGCGTGTAGCTTATTATTTCTTTTATTTACATAATATATATTTATACGATATATATGCATGTGTATATGTGTCAGGAACTGTTCGACACTCTTGTGTGCAATTTACATAACCCAGCTAACAAATTCTTATTCTTATATTTCACTCCCAATTTTTTTTGCCCCTGTATTTTGGCTTTGTTTCTTCTTCTTTGCTCGATCGACGGAATGAGTTTTTGGCATTTGGAGGGGGCGTGGTTTATGTGTGCTTTGTCTTATTTGTCATGTGGGCGTTTTTTATGTGCTTTGGGGCTTCCCCTATAATGGTGTGTGCGTCTGTCTGTCTGTCTGTCTGTGTGGATGCGTGTGTTGGGGGTCATGTTTGATTGGCCTGGTAGTTGTTTGTTGGCATTGTTGGTTGATGTGATGGCCATAAAATTAGTTGTCAGCCTTCGAGGGGATGAGAAGAGGGCGGTGATGGGGAAGAGAGAAGAAGATGGAGCTGTGCTTATTAATAGCTTAAGAGCTTTGGTAGCTTAATGGTTTGCCTGGCTCAAGGATTACAACTTTTTATATCCTTTAAGTGCAACACACTAAACTCGAGCATAAAACAAAATCATTTTTAACTAGACTAATTCGAGATTTCCCCACAGATTCCGAGAATTCATCATATCCCACGACATTTTGTTAGAAAAAGCAATTAAAAATGTACTTAAAAAACAAGTATGTGTGCAAATTACGCTATTAAAGTTGAGCTTAATAATTTAATAAAATTTAACGTTTAAATTCGAAAATTAAACATATTTTTTAGAATTTCAATCTTTAGTTTACATGAATCTAGTCTCGATTATTCAATTAAATCCCTTAGTTATTTGCTTGCACATGTTTTTTCCCTAGACTTCATTACGGAGCCACAAAACGACTCAAACCAGTTGCCCCCAAAAACAATTTCCAAAACAAAAACAAATGCGTCTGTTGTCCTGCGTGCTCTGCGTGTTCTGTATGTACTCAGTACCTACAACCTTAACACTGAGACTGAAAGTCTCTCGTCTGAATAGACCATAATCATAACAAACAGACTGACAGACTGGTATGAAGAGCAGAGAGCGCTCTATTGTTGAGAGCCTTGAGAGGTGTCTGGTATTTGGCTAATCTTAACCATAGAACCATTAGGCAGGGGCTGGGAAAACTATTTGCACCACACACACAATACTGCAAACTGGTTGGTAGATAAAATTTTATATATATTTATATTTAGCATGTTTTGTTGCGCAAAAGGATTTATTAATGTGGACTGGATTCCTGCAGGACTCTGGCTCAGACTCAGACTCCGACTTTAGATGGCAGCAAAACAAAAACAGGATTTGTGTATTGTGGCTAAAATTGGATTTGCTTGTTTGGTAGCCCAGGGGTGACTGCAATTTGGTCGAGTTACAACGGTTTGTTGGAGGGGCAAAGAGAGCGGTACACGCTTATATACGCTTCAATGGGCCTTGCAACCTTGATCCGACTCCGAATCAGACAGAGACTCAGGCTCAGACTCCTTTCAACTACATTTCTATCATGTTTGTTTGCAGCCGGGCTTTATCTGCGGCTGTATCTATATCTCAATATCTGTATCTGTAGCTGTATCTATATCGCTTACGTGTATTTGACAAGGTCCTCTTGTTGTGCCTTGTTGTGATTATTTGCCGGAATAACATCAACAGCCATGTTGAATGTGTGTGTGTGTGATATACAGGCTCAGTTTGAGTCACAGCTGCCTGCTATATTCTCTTGATTTTCATTGCGTTTTGATTGGATTTTTGTACTGCTACTGCAGCTTCAATTAAGCATCACAGCCGCACAGCCTTTATAGACGAGACGTTCCGTTCCACATGCCATGTTTCTGTGTTTCTGTGTTATTTTTATTGCTGTCGCAATGTTTGTTATTTTTGACACCGCCACCGCTGACGATTGCAATTTGGTCTCTGGATTGAGAACCACAACCACCCCAATGAAAATGGCAATGGCAGTGGCAGTGGCTATGGCTCATGTGCTCTTGCTATGCCTTTTGTCTGGCTGTCAATATGTCAATTTTGGTCGTTGCTCCTTTGCGGCCACTTTGGCTATAACAAAAATTAAGTTACCATTGTCCTTCCATCATTTCATTGCGTGAGTTTCGCATTCATTTCAATGTCGATGCCGATTTTGATTTCGTCTCTGATTTCGATTTCTTTTTCGTTTGATTTCAAGTGCGGATACATTATATTTTTATTAAAAGCAATCAGCGCTGCATCGTTCGATTTCCACATTTTCCTGCCCCTCCCCAACCCCCTCCCGCGATTTTCCTTTGTCAATTGTCAACATTTGTTCGGTTTGATTTCCGCGCCTTGATTAGGATTATTTAGGCAATTAAATTCATATGTCGTTTTTGCGCAATTTTCCTACAACTTTTTTTTTTTTGCCTGACATTTCATTTATTTCTGCCCATGATGAGGTTTTAATGGTGGTAGCATTGAGTGCAGTTGCTTTTAATGGCTTTGTTAAATGGCCTGTAGTTTGGGGTAGTCGATAAATTCTTATCGATACGGGATTAGTGCAAAGAAATCAATGCAAGTTGTTGAACAAAATCGTACTGAAAAGTTTGACAGAAGTGTAGAGATAATTTTTGAAAGTTAATTAAAATATTTTGATTATTTATGTATAGAATTTATTTAAAAAAGTATATAAGAATCATATTAGTTAGTAGTCAGCTTTAAAATAATTATGTAAAATATTATATTTATTTTTAAAATATTTATTGAAAAAGAATAACTAAATATTTAATTATTAGACAGCTTTAAAATATTTATGTATGTTAAATAGTTATAAAAAAAATATATTGAAAAAGAAAAATAATTATATTAAATTTATTTAAAATGCTGAAATTAAGATTCTATAAAATTTAAAAGAAAAAATATATTTAATTAAAAAACTAATTATAATTAAAAGGTAATAAAATTTTAAAAAATATTAATTTTATATATATTTTTTCCCATCTATCTCTCCCATCTATAAACTTCCCCCGTTCGATAACTTACTAATGTTAACGAAGAAGAATTCCAATCAAATAGCAATAGGCGATTAATCTTGGATGTGTGGGTTGTATTGCTGGATGTGTGGCTGATGGAGCAGCATTCAATAAAAACCGCAAAACAGCAGCTGGCAACTCTGGTGAGTTGCCAATGCTCGTAACTCAATGGCAGAGACACTGGCACAAGAATGACAATTTGTCTAAGCCGCCCATGCTAGTTTTTGTTCGTTGTTGTTGTTTTTGGGGGCATCGTGTCCTTGCTGCATGTAATTTAGAGATTCTTCTAGCCATTGCAATTGCAAATTGAAAGCCAAAGCCAAAAATTGCTTAAGCGAGCGTTGAGCGCGACAAAAACCGCGTTGGAAATGCAACTGCTGGAGCTGAAGCTGAAGCTGAGGAAGAGAACAGATTGGCCTGACTTAAACGGTGGCGAAGCATAAATCCTTGAGAGCAGCGCGGTCGCAAGTCATGTGGTTTTTGCAGATAGGGAGAGCGAACTGCTGCTGCAACTTGTAATGGAACTGGTAATGGCAAGCGTAGGGATCAAGGCAAATTGAGAAGGAGCTGGGGAGCGGGTAGCCCGAGGGTGACGGCGTTTGCCACAATTTCCGTTTTCCGGCTGCAGCTCAGATTCACTTTTTGCATGCATATTGTGTATATGCATATTGCTTGCAAACCGGGAGGGGAAACACTGTAAATAGCAACAACAGCAAAGCGAACATTTTGTGGTTATGTACCCCGCAAACATTTCTCACACCCCCTCGCTTGCCCCCATGCCCCTCTTCCTTCTGGCAGCAGTGTCTCCGACGACCGCAACGCATGCATAAATTATTATTTGCCCGTCGTTCGCCACTTGCTGCCAAATGTTGCTGCAACATTTTGATAAGTATCTGACAGGCATATCAGTTATTTAATTCGGTTTGTCATGCTTTGGTATAACAGAAATAATATTAAAAAAATTAATTTAATTATAAAGCAAATAAGAGAAATGGAAACAATAAATTAAATTGAATGTTATGTTATGTATAGGCATGCAAAAAGTTAAATTAAGTTAATATACAATATTGTTTGCAAATTGTTAGATTTAAAATTATATTATATATTTTTTTAAAAATTTTAAAATGTCATTTTATGTAAATTAAACTGTCTTGATTGCATTAATTAGCAGACTGACTGTTTAATAAATAAAGTTAAAATAGTGTGTGTTCTGTTTTAAATTAAATATAATTAACTGCAGTTTTGCAGAGTATACAGATTAAGTTTAGTTAAATTTGATATAGGTCTGTTGCAGTTGATTTGGTTCCAGTTGCCGTTGTTGTTGTTGCTGCTGTTGTTGTTGTGCAGTGCATCTGTACGTCATCGTTTTCCATGCAAATGACAGTTGAAAGTGGTTCGTTGTTGCTGCATGTCTTCTGGCCGCCCTAACTGCCACGCCCACGCGGCATATTTGACCGCTTTTGTTTTGCATTTTTATTGTACATACACACGTATGTATAGTACTCGCAGAAATACACAAACACAGCAAATATATCGCTTTGCGGTTTTTATCAGAGACAGGCCGAACAGAAGAGCGGAAGAGACGTGCAGCTGAGGACTGAGGAGCCGCCAGCAATACCCAGAGGAAGCTCATCCATGAAGCTGCTTTAATTGGAGTCGATGGTGTTATTTATATAAATGTTTGTCATTTCTCTTCGTTCGCCCTGTTTGCATTTCATTTTTTTGGCAGTTTAAATTGTAGGCGTCATGTGATATATTGGCCATATTGGGCATGGTTATGGGCTTGGCCTGGCCTGGCTTGATCTGGCTTGGCCTGAACTGGCATGGTCCGGTCGGTTTACAGCTGACCTTGTTCTGAGTTTTCGCTGTAGTTTTTGTTGTTTTTTTTTTTTTTTTGCATGCTTGTCGCAGAAATGGTTCATGTGTGGTTTAAAGTTGAAAACGCTGTTTGGGAAAATTGAAGTATTGTGTAGATATGCGACATATTTGACCCAAATAATCGGAGAAAGGATTCTCTGAAGTGCATTGGGGAAGTCGCTGAATTGAGTTTGCATGTGCGCTAAGGAGCAAAAATATGTTTATAAGGTAGTAACAAGCAACTGTAGGAGCTAAAGAAGAGAACTTCGATAAAAACACTACTTTTAAAGGGAAGCTGGAAGCAAAGAGCTAGTTTAAGTAAGTAGTATAGACAGTAATTTTAAGAAAAAATAATACAAGGAAATAAATTTCGAGAGTTAATTTGCTGCAATTAAAATAAAGGCAATTTTTATTTTATATTTATTATTATCATATGTTTATTAAAGTTTTAAAACTAAATTATAAGAAAATAATAATATTTTTTTAAATAAATAAAAATACTTACAAAATAAGTATTTCTTTAAAAACTTGTTTCAATTCCCCTCGATCAATTCCACTTAAAACTCAAAAAATAAGACCACCTAGAATTCTAGAGCAATGTCAAGTTCAGGAGTGCGTGTTTTGTGCGTTATAAAGACCATTAGCTACAGGAAAAAAAGTGTCAGTCGTAAAACCGTGAAATCACATACAAAATGCATTTAAATGTCTCATGCTACAAGGAAACCACACAAAATAAAAAAATGCTCTAAATGCAGACAATAACATTTTGGTTTTAATTAAAGAACAACCAAAAACAACAAGAAAAGAAAAGCGAAAAACCTAAAGAACAAAAAAAAAAAAAAAACCAAAATGTACGCGCAACATATTTTAATTTAATGCTAGAGAGTGACTTTATGTAGGGAGAGTGGGAAGTACTTCCGTTTACAGCGCGACGTGCCGAGTTCCAAGTAAAGTGGAGCCAATGTCAATGCCACATATGCACACACATGGCACCATAGAAGCAGGGTAACAACAAACGCTCGACTCAATTTCAGAAAATAATTTAACGACTCCATTTAAGCATGAAATCGCAAGACGCTTCCCCATTCCGAGTCCGGAATGGGCTTATTTCCCAACTTGAAGGGGGGTCCTAGACAAAAGGCAACTTTATCACTAAGTGGGAAAATCTGTAGAATTTTAAGTGCATGTGTGGGCAGGCGAGTGTATAGGCGAGGAGCCTATAGACAGAGAGCAAGGCGCTATTGTCTATTGTCCTGAATGCGCCTCAAGACTCCCTTTTTCGAGTTCTTCTTCTGTTTTTTTGAGCTCAAGTTCAGTGCAGTTATACGCTTGTGTTGTTGGAATTCTACTACTTCTACTTCTGCTTCTTCCTTTATTATGATTGTTGTTTTCAAGGTGTGCTAAGAGGCGTAAGCACAAAACAATTTTCATTTACTTTGCGTTTTTAATCATGGTTAAAGGATATGTCAGCGACGCTCGTTCTATAGACAGACAACCGAGACAACAGACAACAGGATACAGAAAAACTCTAAAGCGGAGGCTATTCGTCTGCAGGATGTCAACGCAAATTCAAGTGAAATGATGCACAAGACAGAGAGAGCAAAAAAAAAAAAAGGATTGCCACCGGATGAATGCACTTCATTTGAAGTAGAAGTTAGAATAGAAGCAAAGGGGCATGCAGCAGGCGGGGCAGACAACAACTTTTAGAAAAAAAGAGATGAAAAACGTTAAAGACATGTTCAAAAGAGCTCACATGGTCGCATTATACCCTGTTAGTAAGTGACTTGAAGTCCTATACAAAATTTACCACATTCTATTTCCGCCTACACTTCTGAGGAGTCTACTTACCAAATTCGGTGCCTCTAGCTCTTGTCATCTCAGAGTTTCTTTGCGTGCAACAAACCTATTTTACCCTTGTTACAGGGCATTCAAATAAAAATATGAACTGCAATGCTCATTGTTAGACATTGACAGGCTGACTGAGTTGTACTCGCAGACAAGAAAGGATTAGTACTTGTTTTTAGGGGTGTGTGTGTCAGAGTATACGAGTATACGTACGCGATACTCAAGACATTCAGTATGACAAATGCTGATGATAATGTTTTGGCATATTTGTGGTTGCAGTCAAAGGGCAGAGACACAGGCAAAGGCATAGGCACTGCCCACAATACATTACTGGGAAAACTCAATACTAGTTAAACTGTAAAACTGCACAACGGTAAATCGGTAATCGCTATGTGGAAACTTTTCCGACGAGCCAACTTCCAGCTGGGTTGTCAGCTTCTCCTGCTATGATAAAGTTGTTCGCTTCCAACTTTGAAGACGCCGACGACACCGACAACTCCAACTCCAAGTCCAAGTCCATTAATTGTGTCTGCAGTTTAACACCTTAAGGAACTTTCAACATGCTCTAATATTATCTTCATTGTCGCTGAATGACTTTAGGTTCAGTTTCGGTTTCGGTTTCAACTTGAGGTTTTTTCGAAAAATTCTCACAGAACATCGAGAGACCATGTACATGCATTTCTATCTAATTAAAACAGGTGTTTTAATTATTGCAGCCATTTAATTTTTCTTTTTCATTTATTTTTTCTTTACTTTTCTTGTGTTTTCCCCATCCATTATAAATGCTGCCGCTGCCTTGTGCCCACTTGCCACATTTTTATGAGACCATTAAAAGCCGTTGCAGTTCCTTGGCCAAGTTGCTCATTAGGAGTCTCCATGCTCCAGATATGATGAATTTTGTTTCTCTTTGCTTTATTAGGCTCGTAAAAATGGCCAACAGGCAACATGTTTATTACTTTTTCTATGTGAGTGTGTGTTTGTTTGTGTTTTGTTTAACTATTTTTTATTGCAATTAGATGGTGCAGCTACACACTTTGTTTAAGGTCCCACAACTTTTGGTGAACTGTTAATTAGACGCCTAATGTGCTTTACAACTTTTCTGTTTGGTTTAATTTACATTTAAATCTTTAAATTTTAACATTTGTAAACAAATTAATTTGATTTAATGGAGTAGACCCTTTTACTCCATAAAAGCTGCCATTAGTCAAATATTTTGAATAGTAAACAATTTAAAGTTTTTAATAATTAAGATAAGTTTAAAGGGACTAATTTATAGAGCAAAATGCAAAAAGTTCTCGAAATTTAGTTAAAAGATCTGAATTTTTTAATGTATGAACTATTTTATTACATTAATTTAACATCTTTGATTTAATTCCTTTCCCAGTTTCCTGTTAAAAATTTGCTGTCACGCTTCCTGCTGACATATCAAAAATATGCTTAAGTCTTCTTATAAAAAACTTAACTATCTCCATTAAATTCTTTTGGCATTGTTTGTTTTTCAATTGTTGGAAATTCCACACAGTAATTTTGTGAACCTTAACACTAATCAATTTTTAATGAAATAACATAAACCCTTTTTACAAAGGGACAGACATTGCCTTTCCATACTTAATCAGGCAATAATAACATAAATTAAATAAACAAAGTCACTTACAATCAACCAATAATACACGCTGTCCCACTTTTATTTTCATAACGTTGGTAAAAAAGAAAGAAAAGGAAAAGAATGGAGGATATTTTCAAGAGCAAATGCGATGATGTGTGTTAAATTTCACGCGTTACATTTGAACTACAACGAGTGCAACACCAACAACAACAACATTAACAATAACAATAACAAAAGCAGCTGTTCATCTGGTTCAGTGTTGACTGTAGAATATTGCAAGTTCATTATACAAACACCAATCAAACATTACGGGCTGAGTTCAGTTCTGTTTTGTTCCTTTCAGTATGGGGGACAGGTATGAAAATCCAATTAAAGCCGCGTAAAACCAAGCAACAGTTGATGTTGATGCTGATGATGATGATGATAATCATGCTGGAGCCGAGCTATAGAAGACTCTCTGGATGTGTGAGGGAAAACTGCAAGCTCATCGTACTTCTCACTCAATTAGAACAGAAAATTCAAAGGAAACGTGTAAACAAAATAAATACAAAAATCAACTGGACTCGGACGCAACTCGACTTGACTAGGCTCTGACTTATGCTTTGACTTTGACTTTGAGTTTCGGTTTGAGTTTGAGTTTGACTCCTGCCGTTGTCGATTTTTCCCGCCTTCGATGTTGCGCTTTCCATCTAAAAGGCTTGAGTTGATATTGGAGTGGCCAAGACGGCAGGCTGGCCAACCAAACCAGGTAACAACTGAAGGCACTTGAAACGTTTTTGGCATTCTTCACCTGTCATGCCAGTAGTCCGGTCTCTTTCTATTTCTCGCTGTCCCTATCTCTGTGCTCTGTACTCTGACCAGCGTCCGTCTTGCGGCAAAGTGCAATAAGAACGTCTAAAACCTCACACTTCACAACTTTTGCCGAAACATCAAAGTTGACGTACACAATGGCCATTGATGTGATACAACTGAAGTGCAAAGAAAACAAAACACGAAACCGTAGTACTAACTCAAGACCTCGACTCTTGCCCTCCTCCTCCCTCTCTCTCTTTCTCTCTCTCTCGCACATAAGCATAACAAGCAGCGTGTTTTGTAACCCAGACCCCAATCCCAATCCTCAACCCAAACTCAAGTAACTAACATCGACAACGTCGCCGTCGTTGGCGGTGGCTTCAACGTTGTCGTCAGCTTCAACAAGCGTAAAATATTCTCAGAATTGCAACAACTTTAGTTCAGGTTCAGCCTTTTGGGCAACATTTTGACAAGCATTGGCCTCGTGCTGTCCATTGTTCAGGTGCGCATTACAATACTCTGGCGGCCAAAGTGGGGCGCAAATATAAGAATATAAACTTTAGAAGAAGAACCATCCATTTTACTAGTTTTAAACAATAGTTTCTTTTACAACTGCAAATAGCTTAACTATTTTCATCAAAAGAGATTAGTATTTCAAGTCTAAATTAAATGTATAAAATTATTAAAAAAAAATTTTTTATAAACAAATTATGGGCGATAAGAATAGTGAAAGCAGACGTTCAACTTTAAAAGTTCGACAGGCCTCGTTACCACCAAATTTGGACCTCAATTTAATAATCAGTAGCCTTGTTAACTGTGATGCTCCTAGTCAGGGCGTAAAACTCCATGAGAATCAGATACGATATGTGTGCACAGAGGCGAGGCCTATATTACTGAGGGAGAAGTCGATGCTGGAAATAAAGCCACCAGTAAAAATTTGCGGCGATGTTCATGGACAATTTGAAGATTTACTGCGTATTTTACATTCATCGGGCTTTCCACCGAACACCAAGTATCTGTTCCTAGGGGATTATGTGGATCGCGGTAGACTCTCGATTGAAACACTCACTCTACTGCTTGCCTATAAAGTACGATATCCCCAAGCTATATGGTTGCTGCGCGGCAATCACGAGAGTGCTAGTATTAATCGTGTCTATGGGTTCTACGATGAGTGCAAGCGTCGTTATTCCGTAAAGTTATGGCGTTACTTTGTGGACACCTATGAGTGCATGCCACTGGCAGCATTGGTCGGTGGTCGCATCTTCTGTGTCCATGGTGGTTTGAGTCCTAGTCTGCGAAGCTTTGACGATATACTGGCAATTAAACGACCTTGCGAAATTCCCGATCAGGGACTCGTCTGTGATCTACTCTGGAGTGATCCGGATGAAAAGGTGCTCGGTTGGAGTGGCAATGATCGTGGCGTAAGTGTCACATTTGGTGCCGATGTGGTTCGGAACTTTTGCTTTCGCATGGGCGTCGATGTCATCTGTCGTGCCCATCAAGTGGTTGAGGATGGCTACGAATTCTTTGCCCGCCGCCAGCTGGTCACTGTATTCTCCGCTCCCAACTATTGTGGCATGTTCGACAATGCGGGAGCTATCATGGTGGTAAATGACGATTTGATAGTCAGTTTTGTAATTCTACGTCCAACTCATTCGGTCCGGCAAACGGGCAATGTACATCCCTTGCTGGCACTGGGAAAGAATCGAAATTATTAGTTATGTTGGTTGATTGTGTAACATAATGTATCTAAGTGTAATTGAAAATTATATGTGATTATTTTACAATTGAAATAAAATTTTTTTAAAATTATTAATATAAAATAATATTAATTAATAAGCTAAGTGAATGTAGTTTAATCATGTTGCTATCCTCTACTTAAATATTATCGTGTTGTACCTGAGAGTTGCTTGATGTCAAGTTCTTAAGTCTTGTGCTGTTTCTGCATGCTCTTTGTATTTGGAGCTTCCTTTCTCTAATGCCGAAAAAGCCCTTTCTAATTGATGACCTCATTCTCAGAGGCAGCGCTACTGTTTTCATTTTGTGCAATTACCAAAAACTCCTTCCTGCATTAGAACAACAATGTTTTGGGACATTGGACGATGACTGTGGCGACATCGACAGCACGATGTCTGCACTTAACAATTTGGGAAATGTTGCATGTTTCGTCGTGTGCTGAATGTTGCATAAATAAAGCGCAGATCACACGCAAACAAAGCTCAAGAGTTGTATTTGTATTTGTAGCTTTGATGCTGTTGTTGTTGCGATTACTGTTGTTGCTGCTGCTGCTGAATCTGAAGCTGTTTGGCCAACGTTAGCAATGGTTTTAGCTGCTCGCTCGACTGCAGCACACGGACGAGGCACAGGGACAGGGACACGGACAACATCAAAGTGTTGACTTGACATTTTGAACGACATTTTAACCTGTTTAGCCGTTGCGGCCAAGCTAAACCAAACAAGCGTAGCCAAAAGCCAAGTCAGCGTGCCATGGCAGTGCCATCGTTTCGTTACTGGCCTGTTGTCAAGCCTGAGTCTTGGCCATAAGTATACTTACATACATAGTAGTAGTGAGAGGCAGCAGCAGCGGCAGATTCTGTAGCTGAGTTGGAAGCAAATGGAAACCAGCGAAGCAAACAACATGCCATGCTGCAATACGACTGACTGCACGTTGTTCAAATACTCTAACTTGATCACGAAGACCTCAACGAATATGGTTAATGCGGTATCTACATGTTAAAATATATAATTTATTACACTATTCATTTGATTTGTCATTTTAACTGTGGTCAAATCAGAAAAAAGTATATGTTAAAGTATATTGAAAAAGGCATCTTAACAATTGTCTAGAAATACATATATTCATAATCGGGAAGCTAAAATTATGTTTTGTAGTGTATGTTATTGTTATATGTATTTATGTTTTTTCAAGAAACTATTTCTGGGTTAATAAATTGTAATTTTTTCATAAAATTCTTTAAAAACCAAACGAATCTTAACTAAAAATGTATTATCTTCAGCAATGTTATCTAAATACTCTAACGTATTTTGAATATCCATTACTTAATTTTGTTCTTTTATTTCTTTTCTCGTCGTATAAGCTATGCAATAGACTTTCCTTCTTAAGGGCATTTACAGTTCGTGTTAATTTGATTCATTTTCATAGTTATCGCTGCTTGAATTGCTGCTGCTGCGGCTGTTGATGATGACGCTGATTCGTTTGGGCCGTAATGTTGACTTGACTGTTTGGTTTGGCTGGTTGGTTGACTGCTTCGTTGTTTGAGCTGTTGTTAATTTTCCTAAAATCAAAGCACAAAATTCACAGGAAATGTAAACCCCGTTGTGGCAATGCTAGTGGCGTCGGTGTTGATGTCCGACTGCAACCAGAACAAGAACCAAAACTAAAACTGGAACTGGAACTGAAACTGAAACAGAGTCAGAGTTTAACAAGAAATTGCATTTGGCTTTTGTGTGTTTACAAAGTCCCACACAAACGAGAAACCATTTGGCCGTTTAATGACACGTTTTATGTGTTCATCAACGTGGCTCAAATTAAAATATTAAAATTTATGAACTTATGAACATTTTTGAGTTGGTTCAACGTATCATCTTCTGTTGTGTTCTGTGTTGTGCAAATGTTTGCGCGTGAATTCTCTGCTCTTGGCCCTGATTATAGTCCATGGTTATATGAAATACAAGAATAAAGCTAAAGAATCTGGCAACGTGCATCTAAGCCACTGCACGCGTTCTTCTTGTTTGCTGCTTAAAACGAAAACGAATAACGAAACTTAGCCTCTTTCAGTGATGTGGCGTAGATGATAAATAATCCACGCAAAGCCAATGCTAAAGTCCAGGCTTAAACCGATGCCGGGACCCATTGCTCATCCGGCAGGTGCAAATCGCATGTGACAGCCAGACACTTAACTTTTGTACGCCAAGTGGCTGAGAGTTGAGACTCGAGTGGCGAGTGGAGAATAGAGGGAGAGAGAAAGAGTGCGAAAGAGTGAGAGATGGTGAAAGAGAAGGCTTGTGTCGAGAGGGTCTCGCAGTTGCATTTCTGTTAATGCAAACACGTAAACCAACTTGACCAAGCAGCAGCAGCTACCTTCTACCTTTTGAGACAAAACAGCCAGCAGGCTCAAGTCCAGCACAACACTGACAAAAATAAATAATATGTTGACTAAAAAGTAAAATATTATTTTAAATTTTTGATTGATTTATTTTAACACGTAAAGAAATTTACACAAAATATTTGTAGTAATTAAATCATTTTATATAAATGAATATAATTTGAATTTACTTTTATACTTTACTTTTATGAAATGTATGCAGTTCTGAGCAAGCTTTTGCTTAATAGTTCTGAACTAACCTATTTGGTTTCACAATCTTTCTATCTATTTTGTTTTCAGTGTAGCTTGTCCTGGTATGGTGCATAGTAGTACGTACTAGTCGGCTGCCTGGTCATTTTTTATCGCATGTTAATCACAACCTTGTGGAACTTTGTTTGCCTTTATGCTCCTGCTGTTCCTATTGCCTCTGTTGCTGGGGCCAACTCAGTCTTTTAACCCTTTTGTTGTGTGTGGAGTTTGTATATATACACACATACTTAAATTTTAATGCACTTGCATTGGGGTATAATCACTTTGTTGCCAAGTTAGCCATGCTTAGTCCAAAAACACCTGTCCAATTTGCTGTGATGAATGAGCCATGTATGTGATTATGTCAGGGATTATATAAATTTTAAAAAAATTCGTATCAAGCTGCTCTAACTCCAAATTAAACAAGTTCTTAAACAGATATTAATAACATGTTTTTAAAGCAACATATATGTTTTCATTAATATTTATATTTTTAATTTATTTAATTTTTATTTTTTATTTTTTCTACCTCTTTCTTTATTTTTTTTGACAATTGGAATACCTTGTCTTTCCTATTTATTTTAAAATTTTCTATGACATTCTTAATTATTTAAAATTTTCTTTTGACACATTAAAGTACACTTTTAGTTTTTAAAAAACGAAATTAGATATTTTTATTAAGTTAGGAATGATTAAATAAATTATTTAGTTTAAGGTAACCTTTTACTAGCGAAAGTAAGGGTATAAAAAAGCTCGTCAAACTTTAGCCTCATTTCTCTATGCAGCTATGCATATTTTCATCTTTTTGTCTCGCTGCTGTTGGCTCTATTATAAGGCTCTCGTAGAGCTGAGAGTGAGCCTGAGCCTTAGACTGAACCTGAGTCTGAGCCTGAGCCTGTGTGCCTGCCTTGGTTAAGTGAATGCAATTAAAATTGACGTTAATCTGCTGGAATTCTGATGTTTTGTCATGTTTGCGCGCTAAAGATGTTATTTTGTTTTGACATGCTCTTGGCCTGGCTCGTTGCCTTGTAACCGGCAGCCTGTAAGTCCGGCCGGTACTCCAGGACAGGGCCAAGTAAACACACACATTCATAGAGTATGTAAGCAATGTAGACAACGGCAACAAGGAGCCAGAGTCGGAGTCAGAGCTGGAGTCAGAGTCAATATCTGGAGACGGAGTTGAGGTTGGAGCCGAGGCCAAAGCTACTTGGCCACGTTGTTGTCGTGTACATGTAGATCAATCTATCTAACTAACGCGTTTGGTGTTTGCCTGCTCCATGCTTGTTATTTAAATTGTTATATTATTTGTGGCTTTGGTTAAGGCTTGGGAACATGGGAACCTCTAGTTGTAGCTTCTTTGGCGTCTGGACTTGTAATGGCTTAACTTTAATCAAATTGTGTCTGGGGAAGCTACGATGATGCTGAATTCGAACGCCCCTCTGTGGCTCTAGTAGTTTGTAGTATTTTAAAGACTTTATGATTGCATTTTAAATCAGCGAATAAATGCATATTTATAGCAAACGAAGAGCTTTACTTTTCTAGGCAATTAAATATGTAATCAATCTATTATATAGCATAACTATCTATCAATTGGCAAATACATTTTATAATGTTTATGTATTTGGTTTGTATATAACATAGTACTTGTGACTGTCTGCTATAAGTCTTAAGCTACTATCTAACAAAACAATACACACTTTTGGCTATTATTACGGCAACATTAAGACACCCAAATGGCCAGCTTTGTTTTGTTTGTGTGCTGTGATCCAGATCCAGATGCAGGCCATAACTGCCATTAACATTGGCACTTAATTTACTTTTAGCCCAAAACAAACGCACAGCATTTCGGCTATCTTATTATATTTGGTCAACAATGTGCGAGAGCCAATATAATAATAGCAAGAAGTAGCCCACCACAAAGAAAATAAAATAAAATACAATTCGTTGCAGGAGCAGGAGTGAAAAAAATAAAATTCAACAACAATTAAAACCATTTTCAAGCACAAACAAACAGCCAGAACACAGAACTGAGAACTCGGAACACATTCCTCGACGTCCACGACGTGCTCGTCCTACATTGTGTCTAGTGTCCACTGTCCACGGGTCCATGTGTCCAAAACCTTCTGTGCTTATTTATTGGCGTCTTGCACATTGTTTGCGCTGCCAAAAAAAAAAAATAGAAAACAAGTAAAGAAAAGAAAATCCAAAGGGGCCAGCAAGAAGAACTAGAAAGTAAACCAGGCAAAAAGGCCAAAAATAATACAGACACGATAGCAAAGAAAGTGGCTCGATGTGCTGTGTGAGTGTAAGTGTGTGTGGCGTATATTTTAACAATTTTCAATTTTAGCTTTTGTTCGTTTTCTCGCGCAAACAAAAAACAAAATAAGAAAATAGAAGAAATAACAACAAATACATTGCCTGAAATGTTTCTCGGACCTCAACTACAAAGAGAACAACTAAATTTAAGTGCCTTCATCTTATCTGCTTGCTGAACGCATCATCATCATCATCATCACCATCGTCCTGGTGGGTCCTTTATCCTCTATAGTAAAATAACAAAAAAAATATGTGTATATATAAATGTAAAGAAAATACATCAACAGCATCGTTACTCGACCATAAATTGACTTTTATTTAATTTGGATCACTTGTAACATTTTGTAAAATTTTCTTCTTGAACATTTTCTTTAATTTAAAATGCATAACAATTCAATTTGAAAGTCGTTTAAATCGTTTTCGAATACTGTTGTGGCACACACCTCAACGACAGACTGCCTGCCAAATATTATGGCTCATAAATTTGTGGAACTCCCCTCGCTGGTGGGGAGAAGAAGCGAGTGAGCAACACTGCGCAGGCGTGAATGCACTCGGTTCGCTCACCCTTTTACCATTGATTATGCAATTATCCGACAAATGAAAACCTCATATTTTCTCCAAAGAAAAAAAAAACAGTGCATGTGACAGAATTTTGTTTTGGAAATAGCTGGGGAAATTGATTTCCGGCGCACTCGTCGCTTTTCGTCGCTCTCCGTTGCGCTCCGACGCTGTCGCCAGGCGCTAATGAGCTGCAGCATTCAGTTGTTCCGTTGTTCGGTTGTTCGATTGCTCAGTTGCCCCGTTGCGTATTGTTGTCATCGAGTATCTGACAGATACTTTCTGTCACTCTATGCTTGCCATGATTAAAATGTTTGTTATGCTTCAATGCAGGCAAAAAGAAATGTTTAGCTTCCGTCTGTCCCCCAAACACTCTTTTAAAGATATTGCAGTAAGTTTTCCGAAATTCATTGAATTAAATTGTAATTTTTAATTAAAGCCACTTTATATTTATTGTTTTGAAGCATTGACTTTCGACAAAAATTTGATGGTCACTTAAATGCGGCATTTGGCGTGAAATTGCTTAATTTCCTGTTCTTAAAGTGGGCGGAATTCAAGAAGAGTCGTCATGGAAATACAACAACAGAAAAACATTGAAAATATGGGCATTACAACGACTTTAAAACTGATGAACAGAGTTAGTTATTGAGCAATTTAAATAAGACTTAAGTTTCTTTCTTCAATAAACTCTTTCAATTTCTTCTGCTACTCTTTTCTATAATTTTATATACATTCTACTCTTCATTTTAATTTTGTTCTCCCTCTTTTTCGAGGCATGCTGTCAGTTTGTAAGACATAATCATACATTTGCATACTAAATAGCCCAATGTCAGATCAAAACAACCAGCCGATACATCAACTCTAGAAACGCTGTCATCTAGGCAGTAGCTACTTTATAAAAGCAAAGAAAACTTGACTGCACTTTATCTATTTGTCAGCTTGTTAAGACAGAGACAACATCCCTGCTATTTCCCAGGCCATTGAAGCATAAAACTTGACATTTGTTTTATGTTTTAGCTGGCGCACAGGAAGCCCAGACTTGACTAGCTGACAGACAGGCAGACGAACAGACAAAGATCGCCAGGTATTTTTGTAAATATGCCCAAAAGCAGTTCAGTTTAGTTTGGTTAGATGTGGTTCCGTTGTCTTATGTGCCTCTTTTCGAAATAATTAATCGTTTACAAAAGTATCCAGCTTAAGTCATCATAATGGCTTCATCAGACTCTCATGAACGAACCTTCATCTGTCAACGTGACGGCCTAACTTGTCGCTAGATTGGATTGGTAGATTCAGTTTCTAGCTTTTATAGTAGATGGACCCCCACCATACAAAAGTGTGGAGTGCATTGCGCTCATAAATTACAATTTATTATGACATCATTTTTTACGGATTACCAAACAGCAATGCACTCGATGCCACATGTGCATGTCGATTTGAGAAGAGGATGACTTTTTCCTCTAGCTCTAGCTTGCTAGCTCTCTCTCCCCTCCAAGTATTTGTGCCTTGCTATGCTGCATAAATTTTCATAGCCATCGTCGTGTATTACGAGTGTATTTCCTTATAGACCTTACATTGAATTGTCAGCGCCTCTACCTATAGTCATAATTTAGTGCGCATATTCTTGGCATTCGTTTGGTTCGATTCGGAGACTTCATCTTCGATATTTACCCTCCTATCCTTTGGTGGTAGCTTTGTGTGTGCACCGAACCGCACGGTCTGTCATCACTTTCGAGCTGCTATTTTATGCCTTGTATATCAGAAATAAGTATATATATTGGCTTTTGCCTCTGCTTTGCCTCCGATCTGCTCTACTTGGCTCTCCTTGACTTTCCATGACTCTCCTTTGCTCTGATTGTCGTTTTCCTTTGAACTTCACAAGGCCTTTCCGCTGGCAGCTGTGTCCTCACTTTTAATATCATAAAATTCATGATTTATTATCAACTATTTAGCATGCGTAGAGAAGCAAGTTAACATTTCGCGTATCTTTTGCTCTTTAAACTCGTTTTGCTTTGCTTTTGGCATCCAGATTGAACTGTCAACGTGCAACTGTCTCAATTTTTAAGGGGAACTTAATTATATATCAAATGAAATCGAAGTTAAGGAAAGTTATATATCCAGTGATTTTAGAAGGAGACGATGGAAAAAGTATATTGTTATAATCATTATAACTTATTTATTTCTGGTTCGATATGTATGAAATTCTCAGGATAACTTTAAAACACAAGTATATAGTTATACCTTATGTTTTAAAGCGATATATTAAGAATAATTAGTTTAATAGCAATCTGTAAGCGAAATGTGTATGCCATCAACCGCTTGGCAAACACTTGATTTATCTACATATACATATAAGGAAGCCACATAAGAATTTTGCTATGCCTAGCTCTTACCTTAGTAAAGATTCTTATAAACTTAATATACCCTAACCTATTTAACAATTTTGTAAGATTCTTTCTAAGACTTTCACAATGTTGCACATAAAACTGCTAAATTGTTTCTTAAAGTCAGTATATAATCTTAGCTTTTATTAGTCACTTTTAAAACCATTTTAGCTGCATCTTGACACTTGGCTGCCTTTTAGCCTTTGAGCTGAGAGACGCTTCTGAAAAAAATTAATTAAAATGTGTCTCTGATGTGCCTAGAGCGATGCCAAAGCGCAGATTGCCACCAAATGTGGCACACTACGAAAAAATTACTCATTACGCAATAGCGGGCCAACAACTTTATTACGCTTAAAAACATTTAAAAGTCATTTAGAACAAGCAGTAAAAATAAGAAACAAGCAAAAAAAAGTATAAAACAAAATACAGATGAAGACCTAAAAGATACACTAAGTACTTGAAGTGCGCGGCAATTAACAAATTTCAAATTGAGATAAGAAAGAATCAAGTTGCCACTGCCGCAGTTGCTGCCACTGCCACACACCAAGGCTGTAGAATAGTGGTTGCATAGTAGTGTGGAGTGGTCAGTCAGCTTTATGGCACGATTAAGTTGTTGCGATAACAATTTAATTTACAATATAATGAAATAGCCAAGTGGACCTACACCAAGGATACAACAACTAGTCCAGAACATGTCGCAGCATTTAGGGAACAATCTTGCTCAGGATACACATAAATCTCCATTTTCAAAGAATCACATACAATAAAATGCAGTTTTATGACCTCAAAAACTTTGTTCTTCTGATTCTCTTCAAGAAATTCAATTGACTGCAAACCAAACCCAAAATTCTAACCTTTAGATTGTGGTCATTGATTGGATGACTGTTTGTGTGTATGAGTGTGTGTGTGTGCCACATATAGATTTAAATTTTCTAATGAAAGATAAATGCTTCGGCTACACTGACTGCTATACAGTCAGTATTCCGATCAATGATCTTTCAGCTATAGAAAGGAAACCCACTGTGCTGCACCTTTCGATTCCTTTTCCATTTTCTTTTGGCTCTTTTATGTGCATTGTCAGCGTTTTTGATTATAATAAAAATCAAAATAAGTTGTATTCCATTGGCGACAAACTGACTGCAACCTACTGGGACTAAAGTATTTCCATAGAAAAAACACAAACCATATCTACAGTTAGGCAAATCGTTATATCTTTATATCTTGTGGCTGCATCGTGTTTTGTTTTGATTCAACAAATTTGTTATCAAACGATCGTTAAATTCCTTTAGTCAGCAAACTATAGAAACGAAGATTTATTAATGAGTCAACGTTTTGAGTGCTATTTATTTACTATTATTTAATTAAGGCATAAATAAGCAGTCAATATAATTTTGATGGCATTATATTTATGGGTTTCAAATGAGTTGAGAGCTGACTGCAAAGTGTGCTCTATGTAAGGTCTTCTAATACTATTTGACTAGAAATTCCCATGCCAAAATATGCTATCTATACATCTATCATTTCAAAAACAATTTACAAGCCTGGTTCAGCCTACAATAAAAGAAATATTAACTTAAAGATACGTTTTATGCAGCGCCAAGTCTGGCAAAAACCCAAGAAAAAGATACAGATACAAGCCAAAGTTATAAACGCATGCAGTATCCTGTTTGCTGAAAGCAAAGACTACAATTAAAGAAGAACCTTTAGCGAAATAAGTTGGCCCTTGGTCTTGGTCTGTTTCGAGTGTGCGAAAACGTTGGCAGATACGTATTAAATGATAAGCTGCACCAATCACCGCAGACAAAGTTGCAAGCATATAATTGCAACATGCTAGCATTTTTGCTATGATTTAAAACAGTACGCTGCAAAACACACCAAGCACCAAGCATCCACGTGCAAATTTCTGCGGCAGCAGTCGTAATTATTTTATCCCCCTTCAGTTGATTTATGCCATCAAATGTGGCAAAGTGGCAAGAAGGTGGCTGGTGGAAGACAAATAGTATACAAAGCAGCGCTACGCATTTCCGAATCACTGGCCAAAATGCGCTGAAGTTGAAGGCGAAACTGAAGCCGATGCTGAAGCCAAAGCTGAAGCTAAAGTTGAGGATGTTGCGGATGCGAATTCCAAATCGAGAGCTAAAGCCAACGCTAAAGTCAGCCAGGCGTACATGTGGCGCTGTGGCAAGTTGGCCGGCGGTCAAAAACTTACCACACGTTGCCACACTTTGAAATGGAAGCCTGGATGTTGCCATCGTTTCTACTTTTCTCTGCTGTTCACTGTTCTCCTCTCTGCTGCTCTGCGTGAGAAACACACCTGCCTAGTCCGCAGTACACGGTGCACGGTACACGGTCCACAATCCACAGACACTCGACCTGTATCTGTATCTTTGAGTTGCGTTGCCTTTGGGCTATGTTTACACACGCATCGCTGCCGTTGAGGATGTATCTGGCTCTCTGTTGCTCCCCTCGCACTCTTAACATCCCTCTCTTTCACTCTCTCTGTTTCGCTTCTCGCTGTTTGCCCATTCGACTTTGAATTTTAACGCTAACCTGCGCCTTTTTGCCGCTGACTTGCGTTCCGCAACGGGTTATACAAGATATACGTAGTATGAACATGTAGTTGCCACAAAAAAAAGCGACTTCCAGTTGCGCCTCGCTTGACTTGCCTAATGCCACTTGACACCTATTATGGCCAGGATAGCCTCTGAAATCTCAGTCAAGCTTAGCTTTAAACTTGACTTTAAGCGACGCCCTGAAATGCGTCACTGATTTGATTAAATACAATTAAGTCAAATTTTTAAAATGGGGAAAAATAAGTAGGTTTATTTATAATTTGTCGATTTATTTACTAATTTATTTAAAGCTAGCAAATTATATCAATAAATATATACATATATGAAGTAATAAAAAAAATATAGGTCAAGCCAACTAGGTAGAACAGAGACTACGTCTTATTAGCTAAGTTTGCATAGTTTTGAGTACTTTATTTTAAGATCTTCCAATTTTATTAAGTCTTAAGACTAATTTTTTAAGTTTGAAAATTCATTGTAGTATTCGAAATATGTTTAGAGTCATCAATATATATTTTCTTTCAATTCTTCGCTTTAATGTTGTATTTTTCTACTATTTTATTCAAAAACTAACGTGTTTCGCTGTCTGCTTTCGTCACTAGCGTCGTCTAATATATCCAAGAATCAGCTCTATTATTTGTTGTGTGTTACTTATGGATTAAATATATCAATTCCTTTATTTTCTGTTGATTATCAATTAAATATTTGCATATCTAAAACCGGAAAAGTCAAATCGCAAACACATGTGCGATTCTCCCGCACACAAAGTCCATCTATCTCTCTCTCACTCTCTTTCTTTGTCTCTCTCTCCGATCCTAGAATGCTTCTCACATCCGTTCGAAGAATGCGATGTTGTTGTAATTGCTTTGCTCATTTAATTTCGTTCGCATAATTTATGCAAAATTATCAATGAGATTTGTTTACACAAAACGCAAAGAGGCAACAGAGATCAGAGATCAGGGAAGGGCGAACGGGGAACAGGAAAAGCCAAGCGAAGATTTGTTTAGCTGCATGCCAAAAATAGCCAGAAGAAAGAAAAACAAAACTGACATGCAGCAAATATAATCTATGAGATACGCATATCGCATTTGAGCTATCTGAACGACAGAGCAAAAACAAATTATAAGCCAGGTTCGGACTCGAAGCGAACCGCAGTCTTTTGGCCATGTTGAATGCAACTGCAACTGCAACTTGATATGCCAGTCTTGGTTGCTGGCTCTTCGTCTTGGTCATCGTCATCATCGTGATAAATGCCGCCTGATAAATGCGTGTCGCAGTCAGGCACAGACAATGCGGAGACACATGTTTGCATAAAGTATTTGTAGACCTTGTAATAGCAAACTAAAAGGGGTCTGCTGAGCTTAACAGAATGTTGAGCTGTTCGTGTGCTTGTTTAAACAGCTATAGCTTAGAACAGAGTCTTTCACAGCCAATATCTAACTATTTTAGTGTTTTCTACTACTAGTTTGCATACGGATCGACGGACATATGGACAGCAGGATCGTTCTTTCATGGCGTATCCAAGCAGCGAGTGACTGGACATGGACACATGTAACATTCAAGTGTTCACAGCCGAGAAAGATAAGTTTGAATACATTGCGTGATCAGTCTTAAGCTTAGTCCCATCATTTCCCTGTCTGTGGTCTGTGGTCTGCCTCTCTACTATATAGCAAATCTATCTAAAAGATTGATTATAATCGGTAGTCAAGTGTCCAGATTTTGAGGCTGCTGCCGGCTATTTATGAAGCAAGCCAAGCAAATTATAATTTATGAAGTCTACGGAATCAACTTGCACTTTGCGTGCTGGTCAACAGAGAGTTGAGCCTATCTTTTAGGTATTTTACTATTTTTGTAAATGTATCTCACAGATACACATGGTTATTGGTGCCACATGCTGGCTTCACATGGCACTGCATCATCAACAATTTCATATTTTGACAGCACGTTAACGTCATTTATTAATTGAATCCAATGTTAAAGACATTCTCCAGCTTTTGTTTTGTTTTTCTGTTAGTTTCTCTCTACTTCTCTCTCTCTCTCTCTCTTACCCCCTCTCCCATTCTACCCATTGTGGGTAATTATATGGCGCACTCCTGTGGTCTTAACTTATAGTTTCATTGGAAAAACCAAATCTTCGACTGGCGCCTGAGTTTTTCATTTCATTGGAATTGCCTAAGGTTTGAACTTACATTTTGGTTTTTTTTTTGAGGTTACCAAAGTGGTAAAAGGCATGTTGTGCGGCCTAATCGCTTCGAAATCTTAGTTTCTAATTTCCTCGCGAGTTTCTTCAATTTCACACTGAAATTATCAGTTCGAGCATCAGGTGTAGGCTACATTCTTCAAGACTGTCTTTCTTCTGAGTCATAGTTTGGTGGAAAACAAAAGTGTGGGTTGCTCGGCTCTCTCGATATGGGCGGAACTTTCAGTTAAAGAGAAGAAAGTAAGTTCTTCAAGCTGTCAAAGATGAGTTAAGCATCTAGATCGCACAGACTCTTCAATATGCAAAGTGGTTTCTATTAACTTTGCCTCTGAGACACGTATCGATTTCAAGCCATTGAGAATTTGTAAAAGAAGAGTTATTGTACGTCACTTAAATGCGATAAGCAGCGATTATAAGAAACTCATAAAAGTACGGAAAAGTTTGGAAACCAGTCAAAAAAAGTTTAAAATACTACAGCTTTTTACTAACTAGTAAAATTTTCTAGTCTCTAATCGTTAGGTTAGATATTAGAGAACTAGAATTATGATTTTATTCTACATAAAGATATACATTATGTCATTTGCAGCAAAACTAATCTGCTCTAGTTTAAAGCATGTAATTTCAGAGCTTTTCATATGTGTCGGTGGCTTTTGATATCTGCTCATCAAAATTCTGTAAAGTATTCAGGGCTTACGGTAAGTACCGAAAGTCTGCTTACCTTTTGATAGCTTCTGTGATCTCTCTCTCTTCAAATGCCAGACACTTGATGACGCTTTCAGTTCCCACCCAGCGATGCATTAGCAAGAAAAAGAAAAGAAAAAAAAGCTCAAACAACTTGAATGTGTAGACAAAAAGACAGAGGGAAATATCACAAGTCAGCAAACGGTCAGCTACCTTTAAGCAATCATAGAGAGACGGATGGACGGACGAACGGACAGACGGACAAACGGACTGAGATGTACTGAGAGATGTATGGCTAAGGTATTTACTTACTTTTCATGCCATCGATTTAAACTTAACCTTTACCTAGGGGATAGGGTATGAGCTCCATTGTATGCCGAGGCGAGGAGGTTCTTTTGGTCCATTGTGTACTCACTTCCGTTGCTGTTTTTTTGTTGTTGTTGTTGTCAGCCTCCCTTTCTGCGACTCGCATTTAACGCTCATTTTTTGATTCATTATTTATTGTGATTTTTCTAAAAACGAGTAGCACCAGAGGACGACTTTAAAGCGGAGCCAACAGCAAGCCAAAAGAATAAAGGCAACAACAACACAAAAAAAAAGTGTGAAGAGAAAATGGTAGGAAAATAAGACGACTAAAAAGAAGAAGAAGCAGAAGACGAGAAGTAAGTACAATGCCCGAACAATGGCACAATGAGACTTTTTCCGGTTGCCAGGCAATGGAAAACGAAACTATTCTTTAGTTTCCAGTCTCTCTTTCTCTCTCTATACGACACTAACTGGCCTTTGCACATTTGGAATATGATTAATTGCGAGTCAATTGATATTTTATTGGATTCAAGACAATGTGCCATAGGAAATGAGCACAGAGCGGAGATTGCGGAAGTTGCATTTAACATGGTCCATAACACTGACACCGACCGGAACTGTGGCCGTCTTTGTGCGTCTAGGATTCTAATATATTCGATTCGATCGGGGCTTGTTAAAATGTTTGCCTAAATGCTGACAAATGGGCTTAAAAGAAGTCCGGCAGCTGACTTAAACTATATACCATAGTATAGCTATGTACATACATAGATGCATGTTCAAAGTGACCGACCGTTGTGGCAAACTCGTCGACGGTCGTCGCGACTTAGCGCAAACAGAAGATTTTTCTTCATTTTATTTGTTAGCCTTAACCCGTTGCAACTAACAAGTTTCTTGTTAAGACAACGGCTCTAATAAACCAACAACAAACACTCAACAATAAGGCAGCGACTCATGGCGCATGCGCAGCCAGCTGCAAAGATATTATAGTGCATACCCTGTAGGAAGTAGGCATAGAAAGAGGGTAGACTATAGTTGCTTAAATCGTGGTTGGGAAAGTAATAATAATTTATATGCTTTGTATAATTAATAGAGTATTTTATTATATTTATTTATATATAATAATTACTCAACAATGCACTATGGGCGATTTTTCATAATGGGCGGCATAAAGTCATAAAATTGATGGTGAAATATTAAGGAAATGTTTTTTTTTAATAATAGTAAACACTTCAGATAGCTGAAAAACAATTTTTTTTTTTTCGAGTGGCAACTCTCTTTTTGTGGCAGCCCTTCAAAACCAACTGATCTGTTGAAGCTCGCAATTATATAAATTGGCGCGAAAAATGTCATGCCGTTGAAAGTGCTTAAATTATTATTGGTTTCGTTTAAATTAATAAGTGTAATATGGACAGCAAAGCTCAAGGTATTTAGAATCTTTTATTTACGAAAAATGTGTATAAATGTTCGTGGTGCTTTTAATGTCCGGTGTTATTGTTGATTGTATTTTTAGCAAAAGTCTAACAATTTTAATTGTGTTCCGTGGAGTATTTCTTGAAAAGTGCATATCAAAACATGCAACTAAAAATGGCAAGTTACTAACGAATGTGTCTAGTTTATTGTAGTAATCATTTTTTCTGCTCCTTTTTGTTCCTTTTAAAAAAAATTGCACTTGAAGTTTCCTTTACTTTCAACAACAACACGCTTTTTTAAATGATGAAGACACCGAATCAGACAACGAAATTGATGACAAACATGAGAATTCTTTTGTTTTGGATGAAGAAGATTATTAACTTAATGTTTTTTTATGTTTGGAATACTGTTAAAACATGGTAAAATATTATTTTTTCTATTTTTATGCTTTGCTTTATAATAAAAATTGAAATTTTTATACAAGTGCCGGGGCTATAAAGGGGCGGAAAATAAAGGCGTGGTCAAATTGACTAAAAAAAATCCGAAATTAAAGTAAAATATTAGTAACACTTACAAAAAAAAATTAAGCTCCTAGCTCTATTTTTAAACTTTATGCCGCCAAAATCAACAAATCGCCCATAGTGCAATGGTTAAATTTATATTAATTATTACTAAATTTAAATATTTAGTTTACAAAATTATATGTTTATAAATCCATCAAAAAATTTAAGCTAGTTTGTCTGAAACTTATAAAATATCCTCGAAAAATAATCATTACGTTTTCAATATATATTCCTTTAAAATACGACCAAACTATGCTGCTAATCATAGATTTTCTGTGCATGTGCAGGGTATATGGTAGTCTAGTTGTGAATTCGTACGAAGCGACTGATTTGGATGGATGGCTGGTCACTTTAAGCGTTCCCATAAGTTACCTCGCCCTTCATTTTTGTTATTTGTTCGTTGTTTGCTGTTTGTTGGTTGTCGGTTGTTTTAGTTGGCTTGGCTGCATTTGAAGTCATTGTCTATGCATTATTTGCATTTATGCTTTGTAGAATGCAACGGTAGTTGTGTTTTACCTAATTACACACGGCTCCCCCGAAATCTAAAAAAAAAGTCTCTAATTGTTTAAGTGCTTTTAGCATTTTGACTAAACAATTTTCGTATACATATGCCAACGAAAACAAACATTTCCAGTTATTGTTTAGTTGTGATTACCTCTTTTCTTGCTGCTACAAAATACAAAACAAAAAAATAGAAAACTTGCGTCAAATGTTGTTAAAATTTATTGCCAAGAGATTCTCACACATTGTCGCAAATTGAAAGTCCCGTCAAAATGATGTTGCCAGCATAGAGTCGAGAACTTGATGTTATGTGTAACGTGAGACCACGAAAACAAATACTTATTGTACACCTGCAACAACAGCAGCAGCAGCAGTAACAGCAATTTGTGGCATTAGATTTAGATCTAGTAACGCTTTTGTGGCACTTGTGGCACTTGTCTGCTGCATTTCTGGTTTTAATTTTCTATTTTTTGTCCATGCACCACGGAAATTGTGCAAAGTTTTATGGAGCGAGTTGTAATTAGTTATGAGACAGTGTGGTTTCCTATGTGGCAAGTGGCAAGTAACCACCTGACGTTGTCATTAAGACATAATTGTTGCAACCTTTATGTCAATTCCCATGTGGCATACTTTACATACTAAATAGAGCTGACAACGTTGGAAATTAAGAAATTTGAAAGTTATCTATGCAACTAAAGTAAACACATTTAGGTCTAAATTAAAAAGTTATGTACTTTATCTGTAATGCCATAAATAGCTATTGAAAATTTGAATTATTGAAAATTTTTAATCAAACTTTTTGCTATCTCTAACTATGAATTGCAAATGAAAGTTGAACAGGTTAATAAATAATCTGACAATACTATTAACAGATTTAGTTGAATATTCAACTCAATGTTGACTTTTTGTTAAATTTATTGCATTTAAAACCGCATCAATTTCTTGTTGAGTCTAAATGAAATAGATTACTTTAATTATTGGTCAGAGTGAAATATTTTGCTAAACAAATAGGACATGCCCAATGTAGATTTAGATACATGAAAAACCAAACAGAACTGAGATTTTCATTGCACAAACACGCAGCCAACCAATATTTGGCATACTTTTACAAATATTCAGAGATGGAGCAAAAATATGCAAGTTATGCAGTCGGAAAAATAGCATGAGAACCCCCCGAAAATCCCCTGAAAAACATGCATCGCAGCCCAGCAGCTCGTTCGGCATGTTGGCACAAAGTTATGGCCATTTATAGTTGATTTTCTTGTTGCCACAGTTGTATGTGTGTGTTGTAAATACTTTAACGGTCTCTGCATACAACGTATCTGCATTTCTGTATCTGTATCTGTATCTTTGCTGCCTGGCTCTGGGTTATAACTCAAAAAAAAGAGCATTGAACAAACTCATAGACAGACATGTCCCAAGTATCAAATGACACTATAAATAACTATTCGCTATTCCCATGACATGTGTGTGTATATGTGGAGTTATGGTATTTATGACGAAAAAAGGTTTTCAGCACTTGAATATTTAACACTTTACAATAGGATCGAACGTCAAGTGCGTATAGTGTATCCATAAGATACTTTAAGGTATTACGACATTTGTGGCAGCGGCATATCAATTACCATAGATATTTAAGTAAACCACACTTAAACGTTGTCCTCTTCACTTTAAATGCTTACTTAAGATGATTTCTGTGTAGATTTTCCTATGAAATTAAGCTGGAATACGTGTGTGTTACGTGAGTTTATCTAAATTGTGCCAAGCACTTGAACTACAACTAAAACAACGTCGCAAATTGCCAACAATTTGGCGCTTTTTATGTTTCAGCTGTTGGCCACAAAACTCGCAGCATTTTGGCCGTGTTTATGTTGATGGCTGCCTGGCCGCAACTGTGCTGCTTAGCGTGTTGCAATTGCAATGGCCAAGAGTCGGGTGGCCTCAGATAAATGAGTGAGTTCCTTTGAGTGAAACGGACTCATGCTCTCGCCGACTCGACGCTCCAAACCAGTTTGGCTCTCAGTTCAAGTTATCTGAGCTCTCAGTACGTAGAACTTACGCTCTTTTAGTCTCTCAGTCGCTCATTTGCTCTAGCACTCACCCTCACTCACTCTCTCGCTCTCTCACTCTCTTTGGTTGGGTACAATGCAAGGCCGCCTCGTGGATTATCTACGGCCGGTTGCAGCTGTCGGCAGCTGAGGAAGGAAACAAACGAACCGAGGTATCGTCAGCGAGTATCGTGCTCTGTTAAATCAGTGTAGTTCGTTGCTTCGTCGTGTTCGGTTGTACACTAGCCAAGCACCGACTGTTTCTCAACGTTTTGGCCAAATTCTAGCCAACAACACATCGTAAATCGAAAAGAACGTAAACACCGAACAAATACGCCGTGTGACAACAACTTGAAGCGTGCAGCAAAGCGAGCCACTGGATTATCGCGCACGATTTTCAAAACTAAACTCAACCACAAATCAACAAATATATAAAACACACATACACAACAAACAACAACAAAATAAAACAAAATATTTTTAGTTGAACAACAAAACAAAAAAAAAAAAAACTAAAAGTTATAAATTGGCTAAACACAAATTATTGGCTGCATGTGATAGTTTTTTAGTTTCGAAATAAATTTATTTCAAGTGCAGTGAAACAATTGGCTACAACAGCTATAATAATAACAACACACAACACCAAACAAACATTTTCATTTTACTTTTTATAATTTGAAAATCCATCATCGAATTTGCTGACTTCAAAACAAATTTTTGCACTGCAGATATATCAGAAAAACATAAGGTAAGTCGAGTGTAAATCATGTTAAAAAGTGTTAAAATGAAAAATATAACAAATTATATTTCAAATTCAAAAAGTTACAATCTTTAAATGATTTAAATAAAGCAATAGAAAAGTTATTATGTATTTACAAATATATAATTTCAAATTCAAAAAATTGTTAAAGTTAGAAATTCGAAATCTGTTTCATATAATTTAAAATGTTAAATTGAAGAGTAAAAATAACTAATTTTTCTAAACCAATTTAAATATGAGCCTTATTTAAAAGTCATAAAAATAATATTTTTAAATGCAACATCTAAATGAAATGTAACATTCTGTTAACATAATCATTTCTTAGTATTTTATGAAGATATAAAAAAATATGTTCCCTAAAAATCTATAAATAAAAGAAATATTCAAAACACGAAAATGCATAAAAATAACTCCATAATGACAAGACATAGCTAATCATTCCATTTCTTTCGCTCTCTATCTCTTCTATAGCATTATGGACAACTAAAAACACACATACACACACACTTGGTTTAAACGTCGAAATTAACCGCAATAACGTGAAACAACGCCAAAAGGCGTTTTACAAATAACAACAAGCAAAAGACGAGAAGAAGGAAAATAGAAAAATGCAGCAACTGGAAAAGTTGATCTGCATCTGCAGCTGCATCTTGATGAGCATCTGTGTTAGCCAAACAGAAGGTTTGGCTAATTGCCCACCCGGCTGCCAATGCGACGATAACACTCTGGTGGTGCAGTGCGGTGAGGGGCAGCTGGATGTGTTGCCCATAGCATTGAATCCCTCGATCCAGCGATTGGTTATCAAGAGCAACAAAATCAAGACCATCGATTCATCCATACAGTTCTATGCCGAATTGACATTTTTGGATCTGTCGCAGAACCATTTGATGACAATTCCTCAGCGCACATTCGCCTACCAGAAGAAGCTGCTGGAGGTGCATTTGAACCACAACAAAATCGGTCAGATTAGCAATAAGACCTTCATTGGTTTATCTGCTGTAACCGTATTGAATCTGCGTGGTAATCTCATCTCCGAGCTGCATCAGGGCACTTTTACACCACTGCTGAAGATCGAGGAACTGAATTTGGGAGAGAATCGCATTGGTTTTCTAGATCCCAAGGCCTTCGATGGACTGAAACAGCTGAGAATTCTCTATCTGGATGATAATGCCTTGACCACAGTGCCCGATCCAGTGCTATTCCAGGCTATGCCCAGTCTGGCTGAGCTGTTCTTGGGCATGAACTCCTTGCTGACGGTTCAGTCCGGTGCCTTCCAGGACCTCAAGGGTCTGACACGTCTGGAACTGAAGGGTGCCAGTCTGCAGAACATCTCACATGACAGTTTCCTTGGCCTGGAGGAACTACGCGTGTTGGATCTCTCCGACAATCGCCTGCCCCGCATTCCCTCCGTGGGTCTTAGCCATCTGGTGCGTCTGGAAGAGTTGTCGCTGGGACAAAATGACTTTGAGGTGATCAGTGAAGGTGCCTTTGTGGGTCTGAAGCAACTGAAGCGTCTGGACATTAATGGTGCCCTCAAACTGAAGCGTGTAATGACTGGTGCCTTTGCTGCCAACGGTAATCTCGAGTATCTGAATCTGTCCTCCAACAAGATGCTCGTCGAGGTGCAAGAAGGAGCATTGAGTGGCTTGCCGCATCTGCGTCATGTGGTGTTAAAGGCAAATGCTCTGACCTCCCTGGCCGAGGGTCTGTTCCCCTGGAAGGATCTGACCACACTGGATCTGTCGGAGAACCCATTGTCCTGCGACTGCCGCGTCATGTGGCTGCGTAATCTGCTGATCGCCAAGAACGCCAGCCAGGAGGATCAGTTGCCGGAGCTGCTCTGCGAATTCCCCGAACGTCTGCGTGGTGAGGCATTGAAACACCTGAATCCCACACTCATGGGCTGCACACACACCGATCCTCGCAAGCAGGCACTGATCGGCGCTCTGCTCGTCGGCTCGGCAGCCACCATCACCGCTTTGGCCTTGGTCTTGTACCGCTGTCGCCACAAGATTCGCGAGTACCTGAAAGGAGGACTGTGGGGCAACTCCGCTTTGGGACGCAAGGAGCGTGAGTATCAGAAGACCTTCTGCGACGAGGACTACATGTCTCGTCTGCAGCATCATCCCTGCTCCTTGGGCATCCACTCGACGTTCCCCAACACCTACACAGCACCACATCAGGGCAGTGCAGCACCGCATCACCACTACGGCATGTGCCCCATGCCCATCAACGATCTGAATGCCGTCGAGGGTCAGCACAAGTTCCAGCAGCTGCAAGTGCCCATGTCCGCCACACTGATGCATGAGAAGAAGCTGAACAACAACAAGAGCCTGGCGGGCAGCATCGATGACAGCGCCAGCTTCGTATTGCATATGAAGGGGGCAACAATGGGACGCGAACAGCAGCAGCAGCAGTCACATCAACTGCAACAACAGCAGCAGCAGCAGCAACTGGCGCAGCCATCGAAGCTCAATCATTATACGAAGCCACAGTTTCTGTCTGCCACAGCCGCTGTGGGTGACTCCTGCTATTCGTATGCGGATGTGCCCATGGTGCATGCCCCACAACAGCTGCGCATCACACACGAACACTTCGTGAAGCAGCGCGAACGTGAGCCACATGACTTTGAGAACGATGCCAATGTTGAGATCATGGATCCCAATTACATCTACAGCAATGCACACTACTCGCTGCCACTGGAGCAGATGGGACGCAGCAAGACGCCGACGCCACCGCCGCTGCCACCAGCACTGCCGCTGCGTAACGGACTCTGTGCCACCACCGGACGTCGCTCCTTTCAGCTGAAGTCGGCGCACCACAACAACAACAACAGTACGAACACAATGCGTCAGTTCACGCACTGATCCTCGGATCAGTATCGTCGCAGGCAGCTGAGCATCTTTGCTTAGACCGTTGCTGTCGTTGTCAACTGTGATGCCAAAATCCTAAAAAAAAAAACTTGGTAACCCCGCCTCCACGCACCCCTGCACCTAGCACATGAAAAAATTGTAGTAGTAGAGCACATAAGACAAGTTTACACGTGTCAGCCAAAAAACAAACAAAAGCACAAACACCATCACCCAATTTAACTATACAACTTGCCTAGATATTATGAAATTTCAATAGTCTTAATGCCATGGAAATGAACAGAATAGTTGAGCACAAACAGTGACAGGTGTGAACGCAGCATAGAGTTGAGTACTCAGCTTTATGGCTAGTTCACAGCTGCCAATTGACTGTCTAAAACTATTCAAAATATTTTTGTAGTATGCCATGAAAAATATTTGAATTTCATAAAACTATTAGCGTTAAAACAGCGACACGTGTAAACGCTATATAGATAAGTAAAACTTGAATAAGGCAAAAGTAAAACAAATACTGAAAACTGAAAAACTTAGCAAGAAACTCTATTGTTCTGTACATAACTGCACCAAAACTCAATGCGATCTCTAAGCACACACAGCAAATCACATGCATTACTACTACTTACTGTCTTTCTACTACTATTTTTTCATTCGTTAAGCTACAAAAATTGTATTTATATAGAATCTAAACTTTAGCCTAAGTTCACCATAAATTGTACATTAAATTAACAAAAAAAACAAAAAAGAAAATAAGAAACAAAGCACTGAGAGTCACTTATAAGTTTAATTTAAATTATTAAAAATTATTGTTAAAAGCAAAAAACAGAAATGTAAACCTATTTGTAAGCGACTATGTATTTATTAGTTAGTGAAAAAATTTATGCAAATTTAAGCAAATATCGTAAAAAAATATATGCAAAAGAAAACTACTTTGAAAACTGAAAAACAAAAACATCAACTGTTCTCGATTTATTTCATTTTTTATCCAGCATTTTTTTATGGTTATGGTTTGGTCTGTTCAAACGATGAGCTTGCAACTTTCTGCCTAGTTTACCATGACTGCTTGTGTGTATGTTGCAAGCTCTGGTGGCAGGTGGCAGTTGGTAGTTGGTAGTTGGCAGGGCATAAAAGGGGTAGTAAAGGAGCAGTGAATTGAAAATTATGCACGCACACAAAGAGAGTCACACTTGTGCTCTCACTCTCTCTCTCTCACTCTCTGGACTGCTGTATCTCATTGTAGCTCAACTATAGATAGTATCTGTTAGATACACGGCCATCGCGCCGCACTTGCTGCAGTTGCACGCTCCGCTTGGCAGCACACAATTCTGCAAAAGTTTCGTCGCATGTTACTATTGAATAATAGCGCATTAATTTTACTTTTTCTCAACTGACTTTTAATTAAATTGAAAGTCAAAAGTTGCATACACTTATTTAATTTTTTTTGCTCTTTTTGTATCACAATTTTTTTTGCATTATCCTGCTGAAAAGGGAAAATGTTGTGAATGTCGCCACACATAAAGGCCAAAGGCAAATTGACATACACGGCAAAAAGGTGGCTCAAAAGTTGTATAAAGTGCATATGCACAAAGTAACTATACAGATTCATATTTATTTACATTCGCAGCATAATTAAAGTTACTTTTTTATATGAACACAAAGCATGAAAAGTTCACTGGCTCTTAAAGAACTGTAGTAACTTTATTTTATTCCAGTTAAAGTAAAGTTTATCTGATTTAATTAAATATAATGTATAATACGATAGTAAAGTTTTGCGTTGCTTAAATGTTTCAGTTTTCATTCTATACCTTTTGTGCTATTGTGGATTAACAATGCATCGATATACTTTAATTTTAAAAAGGGTCTGTAATTTTCTGCCTCATAAACTTAATAAAACTGGTTGCTGATATTGATTACCTTGAGAAAGTATCTCTGGTATGTTACATGTAAGAAAAACCTATCAGTCTTATTCACAATTGATATTGACCATAATGAGCGCAGTTTAGGTAGCTCACGCCTCGATCCTGCGCTCCCTTACTCCCTATACTTTAGTTCGGAAAAACAGGATGTGTCCTCAGAAATAACAAACTATTATTGTGTGCATTGGGAACTGCAATACAATCCGTCGTAAATAACATTTGTATGAGCAAGGCATAAAAATTCGCATTAAAATCACAAAACAGTTGCAATTGTGTCTTGTATCTTCTTACCTTCTAATCTCTTATAACATTTCCATTAATACGCAGCGGTAGTCACCCTGTTTTGGCCAGACAATCTTCTCAGTTCTCTCTTCTCTGTCCTCTCAATGCCAATGATGAGAAATTAATGTGCGTACACAATTTCACATTTCACAAACCTAACATAGGGCATAGTCCCAGACCCATACCCAATACCAAACCCAGAAGAGGTAGACGCTCAGCATGAGCCTGGGCAAGAGCGTCACGGTCGTTCAGCGCTGCCCAGCGGGACAAAGTGCTAACCATTGTTGGGAATTTTCATGGCGCTCCGCAAGGGGTCTACAGAGTCAGCATTGTGCGATCATTGTAAGGTGTAACAAAAAACCCAAAGATACGATTTTGTCAAATGAAAAACTGTCGTTTCAACGCACAGTTTATGGGCTGCTGCCTTTTCCGTTGCCTTTTCCACAGTCCAAGTGCAGAACTCTTGCGGCTTAGCGTTTTCACGCCCCTCGCTGAAGCAACGCAGCTCAGTTCTACCTGTTACCGATCGACGCACAGCAAACCACAGCAAATTCTTAAAATAGATAAACATTTTGTATTAAAATTTTAATATCTAACCAAATCGCTTACAGGTTTTTTTATTCGCAATTTTTATCAATTAGCAAAATCAGACAAACATTTTATTAGCTTATTATCAAGAACCTTTAGAGCTTTTGTGAATTCCTGTTGTGAAATTAACAATTCAAATTAATGAACATTTTATTGTGTTATCATTTTAACAAAAGATTAAGTTTATTTATAAAATAATAGTAGGTCTGATGTGAACATAAAGGCACTATAACAAGACTTTGGCTAAATTGTTAAACAGTCTATAATATATGTACAAGTCTTAAATATTACAGAATTTGCGGTTGTCTGTGGTCTTCTACTTATTTGTGGTTTAAACTTCTTTTGATTTTGAAATGAATCGAGTACACATTAAGTATACTGACCCCTGCTGCCCTCAAAATATGGGCAACACCTTTTGAAATTGAAGTAATTTCCATTTTATTTGGCTGCTTTCAACTCGAAACTCATGCTAAAAGAGAAAGAAACTTTTAAGATCTTTCGGTGGTTGTGTCAAAACGCCCCCTAAAAAAATTAAAACTAAAATCCAAAAAAACTACTACTTACATAGCTTGCCCCAAATCGTGGCACGTTCAACTTAATTGCCCCCTCGAAGCTTTTGTATTGTGTTTTACCGATAGATAACAACAACTGATAAATAGCGCGTCAAATCGAAAGCGCTCAGCTGTTCGGCTGCTCAGCTCTGGTAGATGATGGAGGCGCGTTAACCTGGCCATAAACACAATTGTGAAATGCTTTAATTCCTGAAGTGCCTTTAATGAGCATTTTCAACATGGTCATCATACAATCAGCATCAACAGCAGCAGCAGCACAGCATGTTCCATACATTACAATGGCTCCAATATTTGGACCATGGCTCGTCATAATTACTGCCCAGAGCATAGTTTTCTTTCGAAAGAGTACTCATATTCTGACTGCCTTTGGCCCAAAAGGCTACAAAAAAAAAAAAACAAAATACATATATACCAAAACCATCAAAAGTCTTGAAAACAATCTGTAGATGTATCGGCTTCATATCTGAACATCAGGCGTTGTCTGAGCTCTGAGCTTTTGGGAATTAATGATTACGTTCTGTGGCCGGTTTTTGTATTTTTACTTCTTTTTGAGTTGATCCAGTAACCCTTTAATGCAAACACAGTTCGAAATACCCCGTAACTGAAACTCGCTCGGTAGCTCTTTCAATTCTGTCTGTCTATCTGCCTGTTTGTCTGTCTGTCTGACTGACTGGTCTTGGGCATGGCTTTTTCTGAGGCCTCATGAAAGGAAATTGTAATGATCGAAATCAAAATGTTTTCGTTACTTTAGCTCCTAATGAAGCTTGCGAATGACTCCACACAGTTGGCCATTGGCCGTTGGCCCCTCAATGGACCCTCGGGGGCAACTCAATCGCACCACGCGCCTTTTAATCGAAATTTGATGATGAATTCCCAACTAAAACTCAACTCGGCTCAACTCGACTTGATTCAACTGGGTTTTTGGATTCTTGAAATGCTACTTTAAGCATTGAAACATAGTGAAACACACCGCAGTGCACCGCACCTCAACCGCTTTTATTGTTGGCCATTTGAGGCTTTGCCTTTGCCGCTATTTACCTTTGTTATTTATTTATTGTTATTATAGTACATGCCTCATACTTGTGTTCTGATTATTTTTTTACTTTTTCTTTTTCATTTTTTTTCCATTCGACTTTTTAATTGAGGCTCGTCGGTTATTTGTATCAGACGCTAACCGCCAAATGATTTGCTTGAAATTGTTGGATATTATCATAGATTTCTTAGCCGCTTTTTTGTAATTTTTTTCTTAGTTGCATTTTCTCTGACTTTAACCTAATCTGGTCAATAGCAGTTAAAGCTTGTAATGTAATGTGGCTTAGTGTAAATTTTTAAACGTTTGCTGACCTATTGCTATTAAGTTAAAATCTTTAAACGTCAATAAGATGCTTAATAATAGACATTACTACATATATTTGACGCGATAAGATAGTGAGGTGTTATTTATTTTACATAAAATACATAATATACCAAAACGTAATCAATAAAGTTAATTTTTTAACATTGAATCGACGAATTTGTTTTATTTTAAAGAGTTTTTACTTTTCGAATTGATCTTATGACCTTTTAGTGAAACTGCTTCACTTAGCTTGACCCCAGACAAGTTTCAACTCTACTGAATACGAACAAATGTATATAGCACACGCACTCCAAAAGAAATTATTTTTATTTCCAGCACTTCCACAAAGACAACAACAAGAACAACAACAACACCCACTTGTAAATGCAATTTTCTGATAAAAAAAGGAATAAAATAACATTTTTAATTAAATAATTATTATAATTGTTGTTGTAGCTGAAGAAGATTTTCCATTTTTACTCTGCGCACAAGAGCATGAGATTTTCCATCCTTTGCTTAATGGCCAAGAGCACATACAAAATTTAATTATTATGCCAAAATATAATGTGTAAACCAAAAATTATGTGTATGTAAAAATACATAATATTGCACTATGTAAAAATGCATAAAGTCTCGGAATATATTGCTTAATTTAAGAACAGCATTTGGGTAATACTCGTAAGAAGAATATTACAGAGCAGGAACAGTATTTACTTTTAATTGAACTTTTATTATAAGTAGTGAAAACTATTAAGTTATTTATTCTGAAAGATCGATTTAACTTCTTTGATTTCTTTTATGGGTATTTCTTTAAATGGATTCTACTTGGATTTGGTTTAAGTACAATATGTTTTAGACAATCTGGCAACTCTTTCCAATAGTCCTGCCAACTCCCATTGGAAAAACAATGTCTACAGCTGTTTATTGTTGTTGTTGGCAAATAAATACGAATGTAAATCTGTGCCATAGGTATAACCGTTAACATCCTTGAATTTACCTGCAGCAGGTGCAAACCGCAACGGGAGTGCCATAAAGAGCCAAACGAATACAACATATAAACAGAAACGAAGAGACCACACACTCACTCACACACTCACACTCACACACACACATGCAGACAGATAAAGGTGGAAAAGCGATGAAATTCGCGTAATAATGTTAAATTGTTTTTCAATTATTTTATAGGTTACGGTAATATTTATTTTAATTAAAAACAAATACCAGCACGAGCAGACATGATAGTAAAACACTCCCAGCAGCTCGGCAGTCCTGCGGCAGGACTCATCAGCATCCTGTACTACAGTTTATTGGTTTATATATGTATATGTGTTTTTTGGTTATTTTTTTTTAGTACAATTTCTGTTTTGTTTTTGCTGTTCTTTTTTGTGCAGTGCATAAAAATGCATACAACAACACAAAAAAATAATAGAGATAAAGGAAAACTGGGTTCATTTGCAACATACATGCATAAGGCAACAAATAAATAAACCAAATAAATATGAAAACACTGAAAAGAGATATTGAACGACTTTTAGCTACCCTGTGAGCAACAGGAAAATATTGTAAAATAGTTAAATAGTACTGCTCGTAAGTGATCATACCCTTCTTAAACCATTTTCAATGAGCATAGCATACTACACAAGAAAAACAAAAATCATGATGGCAGTTAATGTTTTGTGCATAGCTGCAAACAGAATTGGGCTGCCTCTAGACCATAGAGGCAGGATCTGTTTAAGGACACTGCTGGGCAAGGACCTCAAGCGAAGTTGTACACCAAAGGTAGTGTATATTGTACCACCAAATAGTGCCGAGTGTTTTACAACTTTTTAATTGAGTTCCATGACGAACTTCATTTTCAATTGGACCAAAGCAATTTGTTAACAGCTCTACGAAAGGAATGAAATGTAATAATTTTAATATATAAAATATATGCATAAAAAGTTGGCAGCCGAAAATAATTTAAACTTTTAAAATATTATAATCTTTTAATATAAAAATTGTTAATGATGAAACTAGTATACGATTAATTTTCAATGATGTTGTTTATTATCGTTTAAGTGCATTTTAGCTATAGAAATATTGCTCACAATTTCTTGTTTGTTGAAATAACCAAATGCATTTCACGCAAAGATAAACACAGTAAGCACTCATTTTAGTGCCCTAAAATATGCAGTCTCGTGAGCTAGCAGGCTAGACGGTAGTTTAGGGAAGGCCACTACTGTTTATATGGCGGGGAGAAACATTTACTACATGGCAATATTGAAATTTCAAATACTCTTAACGAGTTAGCATCGGGGTCTCTGCAAATACGCTTCTACACATACAAATTATCATAAAGAACATAATTTTGCGCCATTTAAGGGGAAACGTGTACAGAAATTTTAACGCATTTGCACCAACAACACGAGTAACAGCAACAACAGCAACAAAAACAACAACTGCAACAACTACAACGATAACGACAGCGACAAAGTGAATACCCGCAATGTTTGAGGAGTGCGTGTGTTGCCTGCATTAGGAAAACTTGCAATTAAAACTCATTTCGTTGAAAACGCGATTTTGCAGCGCAAAATTCCATTTAAAAAGTTTCATCGCCAGCAAAACTCATCACAGCCAGCTGGCATCCTGAACTTGCAAACAGGACTCCGATTTTCCAACTCTCTCTGCGAGTATGAATTAGAGTACGTTCTACCCATCAGTATATCAGTCTGCCAAACTACATGATAATCGAAATGAATTTTAAATAGTATTTGTTGAGGCATTATCTGCAACACCCACCAAAAACGAAAAAGCAAAAAGCATTCTTCTACTCCAGATTCCACATGACTACCACAGTTGCGTAATCCTTTTGTTGTTAGGTTTCAAATATCGCATAATAAACATATATATTTAGAGCATATAAATTTGGTGATTCAATTTATATATCAGAACTTTTAAAAAATGCTAAGTATTGCTGAATAATATCAAATTTTTATCTGAATACTTTTGCATCTCCTTCAGTTCCTGTGTGGATTAAACATACTAATATTATTATATTAATTTATAGAAAAATTACACATAATAGACAGAGATTACAGTGAATAATATTGTGGGTATTTCGTGAGTAAAATATTCTTTCTACCACAATATAAAAACATTTATATTAAACATAGAGTATTTGTATAACGGTGTGCTAATAAATTGAATCTCTTGATTGTTTCACATTTAGCCATTTTGGCGGCTTTATCAGAGATGGGGGTTATGCATCTGTCCAGTTCCGGGTCGAGTTGAGTGTGTGAAGTGTGTGCTAAAATGAATTTCAATAATACACAAAACACTTGCCAAACTTTCCGACTCCAACTGGGCAGGTAAAATTCAATTATGAGTGCATTCGCCGCTGGCCTATTGATTGACGAATACATTTGAAGCGTGATGTGAATTGTTCCATCAGTTTTGCTCTTTTGTTGAAGTTGCTGTTGTTGTTGTTGTTGTTGTTTTGTCATCGTCAAAGTGCAACTTTGCTGCAGTGTCGGTTATTTTTGAATGGGGTTTTTGTCAAAATTGCAGTCAGCCTCCCCAAAAAGTCTGTTAACCCTTTTGGGTTCGCTTTTGTTTGACTGTTCTGATGAGTTTTTAAATTCGTTATTAAACGTTTCGACTGATTTGAATTTAGATGAAAAATCGCTTCTCACTCTCTCTTTCTCTCTGTCTCTCTTTGTCGCTCTCAATTTTTTCTCCTTTGGTTCTGCGGTTTATTTTGTCTATTTTCCTATGTGTTGGGCCTTTTGATTTTCCACAGCGCTTGTGCAAATGGAAAATGGAGTTTGAAATTCTATAAATTTGGTATTTTGTTTGGCGTTTGCCGTTTGCCGCATAGTTATTGGCGAAATTGAGTTTAGATCTTTGAATGAAGCTTTCGTGCTTGGCTGAAATACATGAGGATTAGGTTATAGAACAAAATGCGTTGATTGCCATTGTTGGTTTAAATGGTTAAATTTTAAATCAAAAATGTTTTTAAAATATGAATAGAACTAAAATACTGCAAAATGCGGTATTATGTGCTTTAAAATTTAATACTATTTAAGCACATTTTGTTTAAATACCAAAAAAGCTAAAACGTATCATGGCACAATCTTTTAATTAACTCTTATGTTTCCAGCTACCGTAACTACCGGTTTTCTCCCTAAACGTATTCCAAATTTATGGAATGTCAAATGTTTGCCGTTTTGGACTGAACTTTGAACACTTAATAACTTGTAAACACTTTGATCTGGCTGAAAATTAATTGCATAACTTCCACAACAACTTGGTCCGTTCCTTCTTTTATTTTTTGTACGGACTTTGACAAAATACCGCGGTTTCTACGGCATTTAAAAATCAATAGAAAATCATTTATTAAAGTAATCACATCAAGCATGCAAGACCAGAACCCAAATAAAACTTCATTATGTTGCTGAAAAAAAAAACAAACCGAAAAAATAAAAAGAAAAACCGACCGTGACAGATTATGCAAACTAATTACACAAAATTAGTTGAGATTTATGCGTTACGAGTTGGGGTTAAAAAACGTAACCAAAAAGTTCTTCAATAGAGCCAAAAGAGCACATTTATTTATTAATCAATTCAATTTTTGCCGCTCGGCATGAGAGCTTCAAGAGCTTATGATTTTGGGAACCCGTTTCTCTGGGGTCACTTTGACGCCCAGCGACAAGTGACAAATAGTGTGACATAATAAAGAAGGTATAACAAACCAAAAAAACACCAAAAGCAAAAAAAAAGGGTTCAGCTTTGGGGCTACAAATTTGTATGATGTAGCGCTTAATTGGTGATTAACCACCTGTAGCTTGTGGCCCCAAAGGTGGGTTCCTGACTCTCTCTCTCGGTTCGATTGCATTCTATGATGTTTAAAGTGTCTCGTTTCGTTCTGTTACCAACAAAATCGTGCCTGGCCAAGCCTCTACTAGTTTATTTTCCAGATCGTGTACTCTTAAATGGTTTTAATAAAATGAAGCTGGGCTGCAAATGAAGACGAAGACTGTTGTCTGACTTCCAAAGCGAATGTCACTTTGTCTCGACTATACTATACAGTTCTAGTTCTGGATGGAATGGAATGGGTAACCAAAAAAATGGAGTAGGAAAAAAAAAACAAAATCGAAAGACTACAAGATTTATGGTTACAGGCTCTAGAGTTTGTGTTGTTGTTATTCTCGGTCGCTGTCAGCAACGTTCTGTGGGGAGAATTTCCATGGAAATTGCAGTTACAGAGCCGTTCGTTGGGAAAATAATTCATTTCGATGGCCAGGCCATGAGATTTGTCAAAGCCAATCCATTGCACTGAACCCCAACAGCTTAGATTATCTCTCTATTAATTATCGTTTATGGTTTGTTTGCCAGGGGTGCAGCATATTGTCAGTGTATTTTGTTTATAATTTGTAGCCAGCTTTGCTGCTTATCAGCAACTCTCAACTCTCCCACTCTCTATCTCTTCATTTTGGGGGTAATTCATAAAACTAGCCAAGTAAACAGTTTCCAGTTACCAGTTCCCATGAAAGTAGTAACCTCAGATAACAAGCCACCTTTTAGCTGTGTGGGGGAGGAACTTTGTCCACTGCAATCAAATGAAAAGCAAATTGCCTATGCCAATATTGAGGCTTCAACTGTGTAGAGCACTATTCAGACCTCATACCCAACTATGGACAAAGCAATTGCCACTATTAGCATGCTAATATAAACATGAAAACTGAAACTTATTACAAAATCCATTAGTTTTTCTGTTTCGTTTAACCAATGTGACAGATAACTTTGTTGCTCTCACTTTTTATAATAAAACCATAGAGGGTATATCAAAGTATCTATAGTTTTGGTTCACTTAACAATACTTTGTAGCTACTAGTATTAGATATTCGCTTGAAATGATAGAGCTGCATTTAAGTATGTTACATTTTAAAAAATTAAAAATAAACTTTTGAAAATTATACTGTTAAAGCGACTTTAAACAAAGACAACTTAGTTTATAGACATTAATTTGTTATAATATATATAAAAGCATATATAAAACTGTCATCTGTTAATGGTAAGTGTATACAGTTATCGTTGTGAGGTATTTACAAAAATTTACTGTGAATTTTTTTTGGACTGCGGTTACATGTGCTACCCTGCGGCTGTTTCGTGTGCTATCTAAGAGCAATCAATGCCACAACTGATGATGTTAATCTGAACAACGGCTGCACTATGGGGCATTCCAGCAGCTCCCTCTCTCTCTACACACACCAAACACATATACCCCCTCCAATTTGCCCTTAAGTTAAAATTCATTTGAATATACAACATCCTATTTCAATTTAAATTCAAATCCGCAAACATTTGCCACGAACGTTTGGGACTTGGACTGACATGGGCCACGCCCATTCAACTAACTAACTGGTTAGGTAAGGGACAGTGGAGCCGAGTAATGCTTCTCTAGCTGCTGCTGCTGCTGCTGCTGCTGCTGCTGCTGCTGCTGCTCCTTCTGCTGCTCATACTGTCATCTGCATCTTGTACTCCCCTCTCTCTTTCTCTCTGCGCTGCTGGAAAATGCCACTTACTCCAAAGTGCCGCAGCGATTAACATCTACGACCTGACGGACGACAGAAGAGGGCAGGAGGCGAAGGCTACCAATTCAGTTGGAGTCAGCTACCTAGCTACCGTTATTTGCTCTGGTCCTCTCTCTCTCTCTCTCTCTCTCTTTCGGTATATGTGTGTTGTATCTTTTGCATATCGCGTGCTGTGTATCTTCAAGTATGAGTATCTCGACAGCGCTGCGGTGACACCAATAACAACGAACACTACCAAATTGCAAAACCAATTTAAAAAACGTTAAAATATATTTGTAGATTGCTATAGTTTCTTTTCGTTTCGTTTCGTAATGTTTCGTTAGGTTCTGCAAAATCTAAATTGCAATTTGTTGGCCAAACGAACCATTTCCATTTTTATTTTCTTCTATTTTCCTTTTTTTTTATCATATTCAATATGTAGTTTTTATATTTAATTATCGGAGGGTTGTTATTTTATTCTACCACACACACACACATCTTCTTGACTGCAACAAATTGCCAGCAGATAACGAATTTAGTATGCAAAGAATTTTTATTTAATTTCAGTTTGATTTGAATTGTGGGCGTGGTTAATCCAGGGCGCTTGGCTTGTCCCAGTTTCAATTTGATTGAATTGGAATATGACAGAAAAACGATACTGTAACTCTTTGGGATTGCGGTTTAATGTGTCCATCAACAAGGCATTAAATTTAATTGGCGCAGTTAATACAATTTCACAATAAACGAGTGATTTTTATTAATAATAATAAGAAAAAAAACTAGTGAGCAACGAGTGCAAATAGTGCTGTATTAAATTAAAGTAGCTTTTAGTTAAATTATATAAATTTTTTAATGTAGAAATTCATGTTTTCTTTGCTTATCTGCACTCTTCTCTCAATACTTGGTATAATAATCCTATAATATTTGCTGACGTTAATGCCCAATAAGCGCAAATGCTGGGCCATAAATCTACAGCCAGTCTCAATAAATTAAATACATTTTATTACAATTTTTTGTTGTTGTTGTTGTGCTTTGAAACAATGCAAAAAAAGAGTTAAAGAAAAATCAGTAAACGGTCTCATCGCAGAGTCAATGCTTATCACGATCGGGACAATGCAGAGCACACAGAGATTTTTACTTATAAATTATTTAAATGGAAAATAAAGCATGGACATGGTCAGGGCGGAGAAAGAGATAGACTGAGAGAGAGAGCAAAAGATAGAGATAGAGAGAGAGAGAGAGAGATCTGGACGCGGTCTGTTTGCAAATGCGGTCGGTTGGTCGGTCGATCGGGAAATGTCATGAAAAACAGTATCGAGCAAATATCGAGAGGTTGGATAGTAGCATGTGGTAAGTAAAACAAATTCACAAAATCGAACATGAACAAAGCAAGAAAATGATAAGATCACGATTGTTGCAACTGCAACGAAAGTTGGTGGCAGGTTGTACAGTACACAACACAACACAACATGCAACAAAAGCGGACACAACAGCATCAGCAGCAACATTTAATTGCAAGCCACGTTGCCTCAACCGAAACGGAACGTGAGATGCCACAAAGGGGGCCTCTACAAGGAGCAGGAAGAGTAGCCAACTGACCGCCTTCCTCAGTCTGCATGTATGTGTGTATGTATGTGCACGTATGCAAAACTTTATCTGACAGATTTGCGTGATAAGCTGAGGCCAGAGCCATGTGGATCTATCTGCGCCTCAAGTGAAATATCGCCAGCGGCGCTGCTTCAAGTGGAGCAAACAATTCCAGCCCCCTGACTGCTGCCTTCTACTGCCTTCTGGTCAAATTGGCAGTCAGCTGAAGATGAAGCTGCTGCTGCTGCTGTAGCTGAGGACACGCAAAGGGACTTGGTTTTGGCTTTAACAATTGCTGTATTGCAGCTCTCTGCAATTGCTGTTGGCCCGGCCTTTTAATGAGCAAATAACTTGCGTTTGGGCTAACGAAATTGGTCTCTGTATGTTGATAATGTATGCAAGAAGAGCGAACAAAAAAAAAAACATGAAGACGAAAGAAAATAAGTGAAAAGATTACTGCTGAGAAGTTGCAGTTAGTTAGCATGACGATAGTTATGGCTCGAACATAGTTCAACTATGGAGATTGGTAGCTACAATAAAGAAGTTCCCACTAGCACAGCAAAGTCTGCTTGTTAACAAAGGTGTTTAGCTGAAAAATATTGCAAAACAAATATTTTAAAAAATTAACTTGATTGAGTTAACGTTTTTAGGTAATATTAATTGTAAATTGTTGTCTAACTCAATCAATATAAACGCTACAAATTGCCATAAGTAAGCTTTAATGTGAAAGTTTGGTGCAGTTTTAAGAAATACTTCTCTCATTACCCTGTTATAGTAATGGCTCCTCTACCCCATAGAAACCGACTCTCTTTTGCAGATTACAGCTATGAGTAATCTAAGCTTTGCAATACTTTTATAAAAGTTAAAAGTTACTTTTTCAATCATGTATGAGAAAAGTTAATACAGGATGTATGCGCATTTCTTTTAAATATCATAACTAACCCTTTTTTTTGGATCAAGGACTCTCAAGTGGTGCTATTTTAGGTATAGGTTCTAATGCCGAGCTGTCAGGTAAATCAATTTCGGTTTCGCCATGAATTCCAGCCTTTCTCTAGCCTGTTCACTGTTCTCTGGCCAATTCCAATGGGAGAACCTTTTGGTAATTGCATTAAGTATGCAAAAAATTTGCTCATGCATTCAAAGGACGTGCTCGCTCCCAAGTGATCCCAATCCAAGGTTGCCGAACCAATTAAATAGTGTAGTTTATGTGTCGAAAGACTCACAAAAACCGAAACGGAAACCGAAACTGAAACTGAACCAGCAAAACAAATTCCAATACGAGCACAACTCATACATAGCCCAAAAGGATACGTTGCCTTAACTCAAAGAGGCATTAAATTATCAAAAAACAGAAGATACAAAAAAAAAAGAACCCGAAGAGGAAGAAGATACAAGGAGTTGGTTTTCTATGCTGAGGGATTCAGCGGATTGTTGCAGACTTGGCATAAATACTTGTACCGAAAATAGTGCGTGCCTTCGTTACAGATTTACAGCAAATAAAAACGGCTAGAGTTAGAGCTTAGTGTGGCTTTTGGGGTCGCAGGACATTGCGTATACGCGTCGTGTGTTGTCCTGCGCTGATTGCCAGCATACAAAATCAATTCGAGCGTATAAATGTGGGTCACAGCGGGGTCACAAGTGCGTGTATGTGTGAGTGTGTGTGTGTTTGTGTGAGTCAGTGAGTGACTCAGCAAATTGCTTCAAAATGCCAAAGTTGTTGGTTTAAGGAAAGGGAGTTGGGGTAGTATCCATCGCATACGCATAATTTAAGTGAATTTACGCCTGACTCTCTTTAACTCTTCAGTGCAACTCGTTGGTGCAACGAAGCGTATGGCCAGGCGAGGCAAAAGTTTATTTTCCAAGCCATAAAAGACAATCGTCGGAGAATCATCGATGACTTTGGCTCAACACTCGCATAAAGACATTTCCAAGTGCAATCAAATTCTACACTCGAATAGACATTTACACATATACCCACCTCTCTCACTCTCTCTGCTCCCTCCCGTTACCTTCTTTGATACTTTGTCACACTTTGCTGCTTTCTTTGCTTTATCCTCTCCCCGACCAATTGCCTGCAATTTGCCCTCGAAAACTCTGTCAACTTTTAGGTGAAAGTGTATTTTGAGATTTTCAGCAAATGTTGCAAGTTTTTTTTTTTGGCTCTGCTCTTTCTTTTTATCGGCATTGCTTTCGGGCGCAAGCTTTAACATTAAGTAATGGAGCGCTATTAGGAACTGACGAAAACTTTTCCCGTAAGGCCTAGAGGGTAAGCTATAAAAAGAATGAGTGTATGGATGTATTGGTGTGGGCGGGACACTAACTTTTCGAAGGGTTTAGCAATTGGGTTTGACATAAAAATTGTTTAGCAAATTGCTGGCAATGCTATAAAACTATAAAGAACATACAAAATAATAATTGCAATTGACTTTTCTGTATAGATATATGAGATTTATAAAGTAAATGGCAAGGAAATGATATTAAAAGTGATGGGAAATGAATTTAAATGTAATTTTAAGGTAAGTTATAAACTTCTGACTCATGCTATTTCCAGAAATATCAAAATTTCCAAGGTATATAAGTAAGTTAATCAAATGTAGGATCAACAAACTAATGCAAATATTAAGTACATACATAATAGCACCATCCAACTCCATTTGCATAATTCTTCTCACATGTGTACGTTAAAACAATGAACTAACATGCATACTTGGTATTTTTAAAAGCGATCCCTTTTGAGTCCACATTAGTTATCTTTCGCTTTGAGTTGCACCTGATAAACTTTAACATTATCATAATTGCCTTCTTACCCAACAGCACAACATACACATAGCAATTCCATCTTTCTCTAACTACTAAACTTGCTCGTGTCTTGTCTTTTGCTGTCTTCTCCGTTAGGCAATCAAGCGACCCATCAGGCGCCAGCAACTTTTGAAGAGCCCTCATTCGCTTCTTCTCCAGTGGGTCTCCACACCTCTTCTGGAAGAAGAAGAAGAAGAAGACGGAGAAGCAGTCCATCCAGCGATTTGGCATAGCTAAAAAGGCGCAGGCCAAATATTTGCTGGGGTGGAAAAGCTTGAGGAGAGTTTTCTTTGGCGCTTTTCTTGCAAAGTTCTCGCTCTGTGCGTTGCATATGTAAATAACTCTTGAAAACATCATTGAATCAACTTTTGTGCGCGTCTTTCCTCAACTCTCTTGTAAGGAGTGAGGAGTGAGCGAGTGTGAGAAGGATGCAGCGCCATCTAGAGCTCATATTGACTTCGGCTGTCGGCTCGCATTCGCGGCTTTTATAGTGTGTTTATTTAGCACTTGAAAAATATTACTTTTTCGCCAGCAATAATTTTAATTGCTTTGGCATTCGAGGCTCCAGTAACGATTCTCGACTCTAAGGGGAATGGCAGCTGAAACAGCTGAAACTGAGACTGAAACTGGCCCTGGGATTGGGATTCAGTTAGGGATTCAGTTTTAGGGCAGCTCGCACCTACAACCTGCCTTTGTCTCGCTCACTCGCTCACACTCAATTCACAGAAGTTAAGTGGCAAAAGTTTTCGCACTAAAGTTGAAGTTGGCTTTCAGTTCCCCTCATAGCTGTTGTTGTTGTTGTTGTTGTTGGCGCTATGTATTTTCGTTGAGCAAACATCAACGCCCACGACAGCCCCAACAACAACAACAACAACAACCGTGGCATATTATTTGTGTTGGCCCTTCTTTTGTTTTTTCTCTCCTCTTTTTTTTTTTGTTTGTTTACATTTTTTTCTGTTTTTTTGTTGCACTCTCGCACTTTGATTGTTTTGAGATTTCGCGGCAACACATAAAGTTCCGCCTGGGAACTAAAAAGAGTGAGACAGAGAGAGAGTGGGGGAGAGGTGAGAGGGAGGGCTACTGGCAACTGTATTCAGAGCTCCGTTCCGTTTCGGCTTTGCTTTTTTTTTATCATTGTGAAACAAAGCATCAAATTTAAATAAAATAAAAGTTGAAATTGAGATTAGCGCAAGTGCTCTGAAATTAGTTTTGCCAAGCACATTATTTAACTTTTAAAGCATGTAATTTGGCTTCACAGCTTCTCAGTTGTTTTAAGCGATTGAAGATACACAGAGGTGTGATCGAAAGTTTTATACGTACTTCCTTACGAAATGGCAACAGCTAAGCAGATAAGTGTAGTGCGTATACTTAATAAATGCAAAGCAGCTTGTAATTAGTATAGTAGGAAATGTGGTAGAAATAAAAGAACTTAAACTAATATGTAAAAATCGAATAAATTATTAAATAAATAAATGATAGTTTCTTTACATTTTATTTTGCCTATTGCCTAAATTGCTCTTAGCACTTATACTTTATATATACTTTCCTACCTCTATTTACTGCATATTTTTCATTAATTCTCTTGATCTGACGCTTTTAATGTTTAAACTTTGAACCTTGGGTAAACCAAGACAAAGACAAAATACCATTGATAAAGAAACATTTGGCTATAAATTTATGTATGGATAAGTTAACCATTAAATTGCCACACAAATTGCATCAAATATTTAGTTGCCAACCGGCTGCACAAATACTTAACTGTTTGTGCACCTAACACACACATGTAGTTTAACCTGCTATACTGCCAATAAATAAACAAAAACAACAACAAATATTTTATGCAAATTTTCAATTTAACACAACATTAAATGCTCAAATGCTATGGCCACAAGAAGGCAAACGAGCCAACAATGTCCAACTACAAATACATTATAAATGTAGATATATATGTGCATGTGTGTGTGTGTGTATCTGTGTACTTAGACATGTATATTTGATCAATAAGAAAACATTTAGTATATTTTGATACAGCACACTTGTGGCTTAAATGGCGTAATACATGCAGCAGCAGTTTGTGGTCAATTTCATAATATTCGCAGCACACCTTAATCATATTAGACTGCGGGGAGTTCCCCATAAACACACACATACACTCACACATGCAAACATATAACCACATTAGGCCTGGCCAATATTGAGTTAGAAATCAGTTTGTAATATGTTTGCTTTTGGCGTTAGAATTGCATTTGCAAATGCAATTATTTGTCAAATTGTTAAGCAGCTTATAGTTGAGCTTTCTCCACCTACCCACTGTATGTATTTGTTTAATAGAGTTGCCAACCTTAATGCATACCTTTGACATTACCAAAGTACAGTACACTCAAGTGGCTATAGACTATACATTTCATAGCTAAAATTTAAGCTGATGTTTAATATATCAAGGTGCAGTTTTCGCCTACAGCACCAGCTGCGATAGGCCAAGCACTTTGAATTCTTGAACCTATCTGACAGGCGTCAATAACTTTTCTCAAAAAAGGACATAAACTTAACACTAATTTACGCATTTTAAGCCCTGCTGCCACTTGCCACTTACCACCTCATTAATTGCCTCGGGGGCATGGAAAACTTTGCTAGAAAGTTGACTACTATCGCTACAATGTCACAACAGCAAACAGCTTTGGTTCATTTTCATTTTCCACTCATTTTACAATATTTACGTTAGGTGACAGGCGCATGATTAATACGAGTCTGCTTTAAAGGGGAACTCCCCATCCAATACCATAACTCCCTCTGCGTAAAGTTTTCACTATGCAAAGAAATGAAACTTTGCCTTTGCTCTGCGTTCTTTGGCATTGACCAGAGGCCTTTGCCAGATTGTAATTTGACAAGCGATCTGGTACTCTAATAATTTGTGCGGAAAAGGAGTACCCCTAATCGGTTAAATGAAGAATGGAACTGTCTTCGAAAGGAACTTAAAAAATATTGGGTTTTAATTATAAACGAATTTTAAACAAAAGCAAGTCTTAGTAGTACGTTAAACTTTAAGTGTAGCCCATACAAGTTTAAGCTCTATAAATTATTCTACATTTTTATATACACAACTTCGATACAGTGAAGTGCTTCATACCTGTTAGAAACTTTCTACATTTTCCTACAAATCAAATATACACAAAATGCTTGATAAGCAATCACCAAATATGCTCTTTAAACTTTTGCCACAACGCTTCAACGCCTCACCTCAAAAAAAGAATATAATATATAAATAAGAAGAGGGTCCTGGTCAAGTGACAGGCATATAAGACTTAACAGCACACACCCACACACACTCACTCACATCCTTATCAGAGACGAAACGGAAATATCTGAAAATATATACCGCCTTAAACAAATACCCCAATTTAAACCACATGATTGATTGCTGCTGTATTGGGTCTTATTTGGCTAGGGGGCAACAAGGCTACAAGGGCAACGGGGGGCGTGGCGGCTTCTGACAGTCAATATCAACAAAAAGTGAGCTCCAAAACTAGAATGTCTGGCTGTTGCCGTTGCCGTTGCCATTGCCGGCGTCAAAGTTGTCGCCTGGTTCAGAATGAAGCCCTTTTTTTGCTGCCAAGTCATCACGGACATTGCACTTTGGCTTTGACCATCGAGAGATTTTGCTGGTGTCCCTTTTGCCTTTTTGGCAAGGATTCTTCTTGAGCGATTTGCTCGTTTCCTGCTTGCGGCGGCAGCTCATTTATAAAATCACTGCTGTTGTTGTTGCTGTTGTTCTCATATCCTGTACCTTGAAAGCAATAGAATCGAGTAACATAGTTAGAAAAATGTGTGTGGTTTACTAGCAGCTAAAACGTTTGGGCATTTCGCAGTCGAGCATTCTTTTTACTAGTATTTTAAATTGGTAAAAGCTAGGGAACACATACGTGAAGGGGATCCAGGATATAGATATATGAAAAATGAATGCCGCCTAGACTCGTGCAGTGAGCCAAGGACCAAATGGGAAATCCTTTATGGTAATCCAAGATGCTTCCCCCAAACTGCTGCTGATGCCGTCACCCCTTTTTATGCGGTTGACATGATTCACTTTAACGATAAACGATAACGATAGCCAGCCCAAAGTTAGCCAAAAGTAGTTTCAGATAAAAAGGACAACAAAAGAAAAGAAGCAGAACAACGACAACGACAACGACAACAACAACAACAAACTTGGCGACAAGTTGGCAGCCTCTTTGGCATAACATTTTGCTTGCCCTTTCCTCCCTTCCCCATCCTTCCCTCTATCAGCCAGAACTCGCTCTTTTTTAAAGCAATTTAAACGTTTGAATAAACATTTCATTTAATTTTGTGCTCCGCATACAACAAAACTTACAAACATAATCAAATAAATAAATAGAAAGCGCTCTCTGCGCATTTCTTTGCTTTTTTCTACCATTCTTTTTTCTGTGTCGTCACAGACAGGCCAACAAATTTGCCCAGCGGCGCCAGCATTTTACGTAAGCACGTAATAACGCAACGGCAACAGCAACAGCGGCAACAACAGCCACAGCAACGACAGCGACAAACGGGAAACACTTTACGTTGTTGTAGTCGCAGGCAAATGCGCGTAATGTACTATTACCCTAACGAAGGGTACTACAATTTTATCACGTCATACGTTAAACACATTATGTTGTAGTTGTTAAATAAAGAGTTGACTCAGCGTTTATTTGGCTCATTGGATTTATTAGGTAAGCTGTCGTTTAGACTTACTTCACTGAACTCAGATCAGCTTTAATGTAAATATGTATATTCAAACATCTATATATGTACATACGTATGTATATAGAAGTGTCCAAAGTAGATTTACTTTAGACAGAACTGAAATCGAGCTTGTTTTCCCAGTAAAGCTTGCTAAATTGATATTTCAGTTGCTTAACTATAGACTTTTTATACGATAGTTTTCCAACACTGACTCAATAACTTGACAAACCATCTTTGAAACTCGTTCCAAATTTTATAGTATAAAATATTTGATCATTCTACCATTAATGTTCAATTTTGTTGAAATTCGTTATAAATTTTTAATATATTTAGACTAAATTTATAATACCAGTCAGAACAATATTAAAATATTAAAAAAAATCTAAATTTACTTAAAAATATTGGATTATTATTTAATTTGAATTTTCAATTTTAATTTATGTAACTCTATTCAACGTCCAATAGGGTATTGAAACTTCGCTGATTTAAATACGCATGCAGATTCGTGTTATTGTAGCCATTGCACTTGCCGTGGCACTCTGTATTACACTAGCATACACAAAAATATTATAATAAGAAATTCAATTTTCAGGAACATTAGAGACAGAGTTGAGACTTTTGCTACGTGCGTGAGCTCAAAGCTAAAACAAATACAAAGGCAGCAGGCATCTAAATTACAATGCCCTAAAGTTGTACTTACCAATAGCAGATGCAGGTACTTTGGTGAAAAGGTAATTTTGTTGTAAAACAAATAAAGATGCAACTTGTCCCTGAGGAAATTTTTTTTGCAACAGAACTAAATCATAAATTATCGGTGTTTATATCTTAAACAAATTGCCTTAAGGAATTCATCTTATTAAAACCGATTTATAGTAATAAATAACTTCTTACACATTTGCATTATAAAACTCACTTCAGTGTAAGCAGTTAAAAATTACAATTTTATGTAAATTTTGCAACGCTGTTGATCGCTAAACACAACACGCAAGCAATTATCGATAAAAACGTTTAAAGTTATCGTTGGCACTGCACTCAAAAGTGCAATTTAAATAATTTGCCTTTAATCAACACTATTTAGCATACTGTTGAGATTGTGGAAAGTGTGTCAACAATTGCATTAACTGTTGATTATGATTGAGCATTGTTTAAATGGTGAATTAAACTCGCAATCACCATTAAGTTTATTAATTGAATGTTAATTATTTGACTTTCTTATTTGCAGATTTATAATTTGTAATGTGCAATTTGTAAATTCCAGGGAAAACACAATACGACACAATTTCAACGCAAGTGACAAATATTTTAATTTATTATGCAACTAATCAGCTATTCATGATGTGCCCTAAGGGTTGCAAACTGACACCAGGCCCCAAAAGCTGCAAGGCGTGTCAGCCTGCATGGGGTGGGGTGGGGGGTTGGCTTGGCTCACCCTTTTTACTTGCCACATTTGTGCTCCCATTTACGCCACACACCACACTCCCATATCGCACATACAACACACACTTTCACTTATTACAGAAAACTTTACTCTGGGGAGGCAGCCCAAATGGCAGCTCAGCACGTGAACTCGACATGAGTTTAGCTGTCATGTTTTACGTACCTCCTTTTCCACCACCTCCGCCAAGTCGGCATATTAGTCGGCCGTTCACTTTCTCCCCAAAGGCACAAGACGAACGGTTCGTCTTCGTTGTCTAGTGTTCTTGTGATCAGTAGCAGCCTCGGCTTCAACTCTGCTCGTCTTTCGTTTTGTAGGAGACGAAGTGTTGCCGTGTCTCAATGTCGTTAACTCGCGCGTGGCTGTGTCTGTCTGAGTGTCTGGTTTGTTTGTGTGTAACATTTTCACCTGTCAACAATATTTCATGCCCACTGTGCGTTGCATTAGAATGCGACAACAGCTGCAACTATCACTGTTTACCCTGCCCCTAGGACACGGCAGCAGCGTCGTCGTCGTCTGCCCCTGTCGCGGCACGCAATCGCCCCAAGAACGTCGCTCAGGTGGAACGACGACAACGTGCAACATTTACGCTTGCTTGCCACAATTTGCCTCTGATGGTTTGCTTTGGTCCTGGCGACTGCCGCCGAATACCTTGTGGGTTTTTCATTGCAAATTTCATGTGTGCACATGTCCTTGGTAATTTTGAGTTGCGTGTCCGTGCGTCGCGTTGCGTCGTGCCGCCTCGCTTTGCGTGCAACAAAATAACTGTTTCGGGTTTCCAGTTGCTTTGCTGTTGTCGCTTATCACAAACACCATAGCAACAACTATAACCAACAAGTTTCAAAACGCAATTTTCGCACACACACACTCACTCACACACTCATATTTGTCCATACCATATCCTTTTGTGGCCATTGTCCTGCACACGTCATAAACACAGTGCTGCATATTTCAATAGAAACAGTTTTGGCTCGAAATTAAAAAACTTTTCATATTTTTCATCTGATATTTAAGAACGATAAACTCGTTTTGCTTTCATTTTATTTGCAAATGTGCCAACAATTTGTGGAAATAAAATAGAGTTAGAAATTAAATTGTTTATAGTTTTAGAGTAAAGTATTCAATTGAAAGAGTTGCATAGGCTTTTAACTAGAATTGTAATTTGGCATTAAACTTTTCAAATTGAATTCATTTCAATTTTCAAATAATTAAAGTATTCCATTTGAGGTGAAATTGGCTTTTAGTCAAAGTTGTTAATATATTTGTAGCACATAAATATGGCATTTATTCTTCTTTGCTACTATTTGTGCATCTAGAATTTTGACTTTCAATCAAATCACACCCTTTGCTTTGACAACATAACTGTACGGCAACAATTTAAAATTCATTGAAGTTTTCAAACCATTTCAGTCACCACTTTAGCGAAAAAAAATAAAAAGAACACACCCTCACCTCGGGTTGTTTATAGGATTTGTCAGATGCGACACATAGCACATAGCAGACAATGCAGTAACTGAAACTGAAACTGAAACGAAGACTGAGACACTTTTCGCCGTGTCACTGCCGTCTAGTCATTCACTGGCGTAGGGTGAGCAACAGACACAGATACAGGGGTTGATTGCCTTTTGCAGTCTGTGCAGAATCCCATCGGTGTGGCATCAATTAAAGCATTACAATGTCATAATCAAAATGACAAATAGAATTACGCATGATGTGAAAAGCAACAGACGACACGATGTCGTTGTAGCTACTATTCAGATTGCTTGTACCTCTGTCAATACGGCTTTCCCTCAGTCTGTCTGTCTGTCTATCTGTCTGTTTGGTGGTTGGTGTCACTGCCAATCGCTTGAAACAATTTCCCAATTGTGCCACCTATTCAAATTGCCTCTGGGCGGCGTGCTAATCCTTTGTAAGCCCAGCAACGACAGCCAAGTGAGCTACGTTGCAAGGTGTACGTTTGTCCGTATGTACGTTAGAGTTGACGTCGTTGTCTGGCAAGTGCAATCAACCCCTCTATGCTGAATTGGTCTGTCACCCCTATGGCAAAACACAGCCCGCTTTAATGTCGCTGATTATGGCATTATACCAATTGAGCGTGCACTTTAAAGTCCCGGAAACCTTTCAACCTCAAGAACACCTCGATTAGCAGCCACGGATGACAAAAAAGAAAAAAAAATTATATATGTTGTATAATACCAATTACGAGTATTTTGCACATGTAGCAAAAGTTGGCGTTCCCCATTCGAGCCGGCAAAAGTTTTAATCACACTTTGGCACACGCTTCTTTCATTTAATTTTCATTGGGGTTCGTTTTTTTTTATTTTTGGTATTTTTTTTGTGTTTTTAATTTGCGTACAAATTATTTGTTGCCTCGCTTTGATGCTGCTGCCGCTGTCTCCCAATTTTCCCAACATTTTTCCCCGATTTCTTCCGATTTTGCCCACAATGCGCACAGCTGAGCCAAAAGTTAAGACAGAGTCTTCTTCTCAAAGTCTTCGACATCTTTTCTCTTTGTGTTGCGCTTTTCATTCAATTATTTGGCCTGATATAGCCTCAATTGTGTTGCTTCCTGGTTTTGTCTTTTAAGGCGTTTTTTAGATAAATGATTGGTGGTAAATTCCCTTCTCCCTATGAGTGTGTATACATATAACTACGGAACCTTGGCAGCTGCTTGCTTTGGGCACTTTTTTGAAACTTTGATAGGCAATTTGTACTTGGCTTAATGTGAGTGCAAATTTGGGTTCATTTTTGAGAATATTACGCACAAAAGTATTAGACGATTTTCTTAGAATATTGTGGTATATTTTTATTCAAATTGCTGTTTAGATATTCTGTATTAAGTATTTTGGCATTAAGTGAATCTTAAGTACTTAATGCTTGCATTTTAATTCAATTCCACCTGACCTACTTTCATGCGGCTTACATATTACTGTTATTGTTGTTTTTTTGTGTAAAAACAGCTGTTTAGCGCAAATCCGCACTCCTCAAATTGCTTTGCATAACCCTGAGTTAATGCAAAGCAGCTGACCAACCAGCCAACCAACCAGCAAACCATCTAACCAAGAAACCATCCAACCATCTAACCAGGCCAGCAAAAAAAAACATCCAACGTAGCAACGGTTTTTATCCAGAGTTTCAGTTTGCGAAACATTTCTAATTTTTCAACGTCTGGCCAAAAGGATTTGCACCTTAGTTTTTGGGGCCCAGCTAAAAGCTGACGCTGTCTGAACTGATATCTAATCTAATGTCGGCCAACAGCATTTCAGCATTTTATGCATATCGACAGGCGCCTTTTTTTTTGATATTCCGCAGACAGCTGCTAAAGGAAAATTGAAAAATTGCAAGCGCAAAACTATTTTTTAATATGCAAGTTAAAAGTGCAAAGAAATCAGAGAAAGAGGGAGAGAGTGAGAGGGAGAGTGAGAGGGAGAGAGAGGGGCAGATGGAAAGCCAAGTTAGGGCAACGAAGCAAAAAGTTTGACTGGCTTTTCTAATTGTGCAACTTCCGTGGCAAAGTGTGCGGCTAATGTAGCCGATGCTGCACCTTAAGTGCAGGTCACTCCCCCTTCAACAAAACACACACAGCTTGTCTTAATGCCATCACTTAACTGGGCCAGTAGAAGAACGGAGGATGGGAGATGGGGAAGTGGTTTTCTCCACTTCTTTTGGGCACTTCATTTCTCAGTGCTGGCCAGGGCAAAAGTGAAAAAGGCGTTGCCGCATAATAAATGGACAATTTGGTAGTTGAAGCGTGGAGCGTCCGAAAATGCCCTCAAGGATATGGACAAAATGTTACTCTGCTTGCTGCTTACTGCTGCTGCTTATCCTTATGGCCAGGTCCTGCCACCCACAAGTTTTCCCTGTTGGCTGCCGTTGATGCGGTTATAGATTGCTTGGCCCTAACCCTTGGCTAGCCATAAAATTATTTTGCAACAATTTCTTAGCCCTAGCCACTTTCTTTGGCATCCCTACCACTCCCTCCCAGTCTTACTCTATGCTCTATGCTTAAGGGCATTTTAATTTTTGATCTCGTAAATTTTCACAAGAGATAATAATAATATGCGTTCAGGTTACGCATTTTTAGTGGCATACCTGCCTGCAAAACTTTGTGCTTTTTCCTGTCTTCTGCCGCACCTGCACCTCTTGGAATCTTTACCTCCCCCCCTCTCTCTCTCTCTCTCTGGGAACTTTCATTATTGACTTATGAGCCATAAGAGGCCACAACTTGTGCAATTATTAAAGTTGAGCTGTTTTCTGTTTTTCCCTTCACTTCCCCTCAGCTACCCCCTGGTTAGCCACTAAATCATCTCTTTGATAAGCAATTTGATTTATTTTATAAAAACAATTTGCTCTTTGACAGGCCCCTGTCCGAAAACACAACGCAAGCTTCTCTAACCAGTCTAAACTATTTTCCTTCAAAAGAAAACAAAACAGCACAGATAACAAAAGGAAAGTTTCCCTGTAGAGTATGCGTAGTGAAATGCGACTAATTTGAGATGCTCATCAATTTATTTCAAACAATATAACTTATGAACTCGTTAGAAAAATACTAAATAAATTATTTTGCATACCGAAAAATTTTTAAAAATTAAAAACAAGTAAATCATAATTTATGCACTACGTTATTAAAAGTACACTTGTTCATAAAAAGATATTTAAACTAATTATTCATATCATTATACCCCACTTTTAATACAGCTACAGGGTATTGTACAACAAAATCCAAAAGCTGAATGTTAAAATATTTGGTGAGGTATTTTAGATAGCTAAACCCCCTTACCCAGAAAAAAGCATCAGCAGCAGTTGGGCCCAAACAAACGACCCGCAACAGCAACAATAGCAAATGGTATTAACATATTTTAAACCTAAATTGCTGGACTTTTGTTGTGGTCGTTGTTTTTTGTGTTGTTGCTGTTGTTTTTGTTGTTGCTGTTGTTGCTGCCATGTGGCATGTCAAGCATGAAGTGCAAATAGCTTGCAGCTAAATATTTATACACAATTTTTAGTTACCGTCATCGTTGTTGTTGTTGTTGTTGTTTTTCATACATATTTGTCTCAGTTGTGGTTTGGTTTTTTAGGGCAACTCATCCATCCAACTGGCCAACCACTTGTTGTGAGTCGGGAAGAACTTCAAGTGCTTAGAAATTGGGGGAGGTGTTCGAGTACCACAGATAGAAAAGATGCCACTTCATATCATTTCTTTAAACTAAAAGTAACTTCAACTACTTGGCAAACTTTTGTTGGCTTAAAAGCCTTTTTAAAATTCATTGAATGCACATTTCATTTATTAAATAATGCCTCAACTGACGGCTGCCACTACCACTGCCACTACTATCTCAGCCACACAATGCTATTTAGGCGAGAGCTGTTTAAAATTTATAAATGCGTCTGAGTATGCCATTAGAGGGATTTCATTTGCTACCAAAATGCCACTACTACTGTTCTGTATACTACACTAAACTTAACTGTATATGCTTGTGTGTATGCGAAACCTTTAAGCCTTGAGTTTGGCTTCCTGTTGGAGTTTGAGCATTTGTCCAGTTTGCTTTTAGTTCAGTTCGGTTAACGCTTCAAATGTTGCCAAAATGGCTAAATTCGTGCGCATAAAGTGAATTGTTTTATGGCCAAGGAACGAGTCCAAGGCGCAGTCTTTGAAAAACGAGTTAAACACGTGTCGAGAATGGTTTGGGTTGCCTTTTTTTTCTCTTCTCGTTAAGGACTCTTTTCTTGGCATACATTCCTGATGCCATAGCATACATTTGGGCGCTTTCGTTGGCAATCGAATTGATTGGAACGAGGTTTGGGCAGCATAGTTTATGGCCCCATAGCCTTGACGTTCATAGATTATGGATGAGCTTCATAATGAGCCAATTTATACAAGAGTTCTTAGCCTGCTTGCTGCTCATTGCCACTTTTCACAGCCTCTCCTCCATCTATCTACCTCTTGTCCATCCGAACTCATAAACAATTCCACCTCAAACAAAGTTGATCTCTTTTTGTTGGTAATGATATATGAAACCCGACGAGTTGCTGCCAAAAAACGCCATTTGTTTAAATGCGTATGGACTGGCACAATTCTCTGGTCCCCAACTCTTAACTCACAGCTTCCATTTGAATGCCCACAAGGAGCAACACATGGCATTGGATAATCGCACATGTGCACATTTTTGGCCAGCTGCTGCTGTTGTTGATTTCTCCACACAGTTTGCTCTTCACTCGATTCCCCAACTTGGTAGCTTGTCAGGTGACAAACTCTCGTTTCTCGTTTTTCGTTGCTCGTTTCTTGTTTTTTGTGTTCATCTCAGTTATCCATCTGTAGGTGAGCAGAAGCAGAACAAGGACATGAATTGACACAGCAGCTGTTGCTTCTGTGCTGATTTGCAGTGGCTTCTTGAAACTGTTCACCAAACCAGTTGACTGTAAAACTTACTCAAAAGGAAACAACTTGAGCAAAAGCATAATCGAAGACTTTAGTTACGCAGACAGCACTAATAGAGCATAGCACTACGGGTGGCAAACATCCATTTATATTAGACAGACACGCTTACTGATGATCAATAATTAATATCTCTTTATATACTTACTCTAGGGAGCGATGAGTAGTGCCCAAAAAAACACACACATTTCATTTTAAGCCACAAAAATAAGGAATTTCTTAAATGTTCACTCTATCGTTTTCAATTAATGTAGAGACATTTAAATATATTCTTAAAATCTTATGATAATCGATTGTTAATTTATCATTATATTCAAATTATATTAATTTTTCTAATAATTTAAAACCTTATTTTAGAATTCTACTTTACTTCTGTTAGTCTACTTCTCTGCAGGTCTTTTCGACTGGCTTTTCTAGCTTTATTTTTCGGAAACCTTTGCTGGGGAATTCCATGGTGCATTAAAGCTCCATTCGCTTGTGGCATTGCATTATTCTTTGCGTCAGCTTTTTGCCAGCTAATTTTACGGTAATTTCCAAAGCATCGATGCCAATTATTCACCTGCGTTGACGTTGGCGTCGCTTAAATTGAAAGGATTACTTACGCTTCATTGAAGCACATACTCACACACACATATACACACCACACATGCCACACACACACATACACACCTTCACGGCCATTTCATTTACACATTCATTTTGGTATTGCTGTTTTTTCATTACCAACACTGACATTGAACGTAGAACGTGTTGGATAGCGTTCCACTGCTCCTGCTGCTCCTCGGGTAACTGGCGTCACTCAGAGAGCAATTGAAGCGATTTATTGGTGTCATATGACAAGCACCTGTTCCCTTTCCCCTTTCCATACACCCCGCCACTTTGGCTGGCAGCCTTTTGGCCCGTTTTTGCCAATCAGTGTCCTCCTGCCCCTGCTCCTGCTGCTGCTGCTGCTGCTCCATCTGCTACGGCGTGTAATAAAAAGTTCGAGCATTAAAAAGCAGTTCGAACGCTTCTTACAACAAGTTTCAAGTGTCGTTGCAACGAGTTGCCGTTGCCGTTGTCGTTGCCACTGCCACTGCCTTTGGGGCAAGCACCTCAGCAATTTACGCTTTGTGCGCCAATCAAACAAATAAACAAACAGACAAACAGAGAGACAGAGTCTTTTGGCCACCTTTGATCTCTGCTGTTTTTCGCATGGCAGTGGCAAATTGTGGCCAATGTGAAAACATATTGAATTACTTTACAAAAGTGTCTCGTTATCGATATGATATCCCTGCCATTCCGCTAACTCCTCCTGCCCTTTGACCTCCTTGCAATTTGTTAATTTCTTGTCAACAAGCTGCGCGTCGTTAGATTCCTTTTGGACTAATTGGCCAACAACTACAACAAGGGCTGGCCAATAATGCTTAGCCTCTTGCCATTTATGATACCATTTCTCACTTATTTTTTATCATTCTTCATTAAACGCTGTGATCTCTTCGCCTCCCTCCTCTCTCTGCGTTCTTCTCATTGTTTGAACGTTGATTTATTGCCATTTGCCTCCAATCGGCATTAATTTTTCAGCGGTTATTTGCCCTGCACTCCCCCTTTTCCCAACTCCCAACTCCCCCATTTTCCAACACTCTCTCCCTCGTTTTCCCTCTGTTTGTGTTGGAATTCTTCTCTGCTCTGTTTATTGTTAAATAATTAAATTTTCGCATAAATTCATCATCATCGATGGCTCGGTTCGTTTTTAATTTCCTTTGACATCGTCACATGCACATGGTTCAACAGGGGGGGATTGCAGCAGGGAGCAGCAGGGAGACACACACACACGTACACACACAGTCTATCAAAAAGGAGAGCGACTGTTAATTAACGTTTGTTAGTCACTGTCTATACGCGTTTAAAGCTGTGATTCGTTTCGTTTCGTTTTGCACTGGAATGAAAGAAAAAGCCAATAAAAAATTTGTATTGAAAACAAAATTAAATTTAATGAAATTCTTTTAATTGGATATTTAAATTTTCATGATTTATTTTTAAAGCGATTAATGTATACAAATATGCTATATTAATGTTATATTTAAATTTCAAGTAAACATTATCTTAGCTTATCAATTTATTGAAAAGAGTTTCATGATAGTTTATTTTTCGGGTATTCCAAAAATACATTAGACTTTACATTAATTGTTATAATTTCCTGTCCTTATACGCTTGAGCAAACATATCCATTGTCTGTCAGTGTGTCTGTCTGTCTGTCTGTCTGTCTGTCTCACAAATCCACTTGAATGACTCAGCTGCTGTTTAATAAATATTTTAAAGCTATTAGGGCTTATGAAGCGATGCTCTGACGACAGTTCAACTAATGAGCTATGACATAAAAGGTTTACAAAACAAACTATGACAAAATGCAGCCCAATCTTTAATGCCAAAATACTTAAAAAATAAACCAGAGAAAGAGAGAACCGTTTCTTTTATGACAAGACTCCAAAAACTTACTTCCCGCATCTTGCCCAGCTGCAACAAATTTGATAGATCTATTTGTAGAGTCGCGCTCTGTTGCAGTTGCAGTTGTGGCTGTTGTAGCTGTTGTTGCTGTTGCTGTGTTGCCTGTTAAATGCGACAACTTAAAATCCCATTTGATGCACTCTTCTTTTATGATGCAGGCCGCTCAGAACCCTCCCCCAACTCCTCGGGCGTCTCTATTCCACACCCCCTCCCCACTAGAGTCTTGGAGCTGCTGCTCTACCATTTCAATCTTCATAAACTTGACAAAAATCCCAGCGAACAACGATGAACGAACGAACGAACAGAAAACGAAAAATTATGTTCCATTAATGGAGCGAATGTTTCCTTTTATGGGCTGCATATAAAATGTAAACTACTTAAGCGAGATTGCGTTGCTGCAACATGTGGAAGCAGCAGCAGCAGCAGCATTTCTATTTTTTTTTTTTGGGAGTATGTCTTTGCTCCTGTCTGGCTGCAGTCTTCTGCTCCTCCGCCTTCTTCTTCATCTCTTGAGCTGAGCAGCAGAGTGTGCATTGCCGCCCTGTCTCATTATGTCGCATGTGACACTGTTAATGATTATATGTATATGTTCTCTATGCCACGCCCTCTGCACACATCTACTGCTACTTTCCAAAAAGAAAAGCGGAGCGGCGGGGGAAACTGTAGTGGAGTTTTTCCCCTTTCGTTCTGTTGGCTTGTTAGTGCAACCCGACGACCCCACAATAAAGACTCTGACGTGAAAATCTAGGAACAAATGTTTTGGTTCCCACTTGTGAAAATCCCCAATGCGACACAAACAGCAACAACAACAACAACAACAACAATGATGATGACGACAACGTTGACAACAGCTCGCAACTGTGGTTCCTGTTTGTAGTTCTAGTTGCGACTTGTTTCCCAGTTGAAGTTTCATTAAAAATACATAAAAATCAGAACGCATTTGTCTCCAGGCACAAAGAGACAACAACAATAACAAATGTCGGAAAATACAAAACGGGGACTCGGAGTAAATTCTGTGCCCCTTTTAATACAAAACAACATGCTACGTGGTTGTACGAGTATATATGGCTTGTTTATTTTATCAACCATTCTTATTCGTATTGTGTGTCAGTCTTGATTTGTTTCAACATTAGTTAAAAAATACCAAACAACCTAAAAACTAATTGCCAGTTTGTCTTTTGTTTTGGGCATCGCCCACACAAAGGCTTTTGCCAGTAAACCACAACAAAACAGTTTAGTTGAAAAGCTGTGGGAAAACTTTACAGTTGCTCACATCTTGATTGGATTTTAATTGTGTAGCGCTAATTTAAGGGGGTAATTTTTATGTTCTTAACCATAGTAAGAAACTGTCTTAGCTAGAACTATGTAACTGCTGGAATTGACTATTTAAATTGCTATACAAACAGCAGGTTGTGATACCAATTCAGGGGAAGTAACCCGCAAAAAAGGTCCTTCTTTATTTTAATTACTAGCGTGCTCTTCACATCTGTTTACATTTGTTTCTTGATTTCTCATTAATTCACATTATAATGGGTTTTCGGATTAATTTGCTATTTCGGAAATTTCTGTAGCAAATTTTATTCCAAGTGAATCTTTCCCTCTGCTACTTTAATATCAATTACAAGCATTGCTAGCTGGCTGGCTGGCTGCAAAACATATCTGTTAATATTTCCAATAACGCCCAAAGGCTTATTAATAACCCTGGCTTAGAACGTTGGCCAAAGTGATGCAATGTTGTTAATAGCCAAAAGGTACTCTACGTCTGTCGATTGTCGTCTGTCGGTTCCTGGTCAATTGCAAAGCGACAAATGTGCACTAAACGCATGTGGAGTTCATTTACCTCCCACAATTCCTTCGCAGTTCTGTTTGGGGGGTTGTTGGCCCTTGCCTTTAGGCAAGGCACAACAACTTAACGGCAATTAATGCAAATGAAGGTGAATTCGCCAGGACACAGGCAACACACAGACGCACAGTCAGTCGTCCCACTCTTCTCTAATGAAACTGGGATGAGACTGGAGGGCATTTGGTGCACTTGTGCATGCCTAATTATTAGGACAATTTGCTCATGGAATTTGCCTATTAATTAGCCATTGCACACGACCGTAGACATTGACGACGACAACGACGACGATCAACTTTGGATTTGGTGGGCTTTGACTAATGCACTCATTGATTATAATGAAATCAGACTGAAACTTCATGTGTGTCTGGCTCTCTATTTCCACCTCTGTCTCTGTCTGTGTATTTGCCATCTTTTAATTTGACCACGCTCATAATTAATAGGCAACCACCGCAGGCTTTAATAGGATTTAATCTCAAAGGCGACGGCTATTCGGTTGTACGGTTATACAGTTTTCCCCATTTGCCACATACCCTTAAATAATTTCGCATGATTTATGCTTGTGTCGACTTTTCAAATTAACGCGCTTATATGCGTTCAACTGTGTGGAAAAGTCGACCATCAGATACTCTACAAATGTATTGTTAAACTTTGTTATGATCTAAATGAATATCAAAATCGTTGTAAGCCTAATCCCTTTTTAAAAGTAACTTTTTATTGTGTTTTTAATCATCCCCCGAAACTCTGGCATACGTTTTGTTTTCCATTTCGATGTCATTAAAAAGAAAAGCGCCAAATAATAATAACAACAACGACAATAACAATGTAAGACTCTGTCGTGCGCAATCCAATTCTTAAAAAATCGTATAGTCTTGTACTTTTATATAAAAACATTATTAATCAATGTCCAGAGAAGAAATTCTTGTTGCCATGTCTTTGACAGCAGCCCAATGAGGCTGTGCTCAGGTTGTGTCCTAAACTCGCGTCCCTTGGGGCACAAACTCCGGTGCCACTCATCGCCTTCAATTTATATGTCCTGGGGCGGCATAAAGCAGCTTATGCCCCAAAGGCAGCCACTTTTGGCCAAGGACATTCAAGCTGGAGCGCTAAGCGAACTTTGCTAATTTTCTTTCCTGTCACGTTGATTTTTTGTTTACCATTATATAGCTGGACTGTTGTCGCCTCCAAAAAAGGACATGCACCCCAGCTCCTGCTCCTGCTACTATAGACACCACTGTAGACATGAACTGGAATGGTATAGTCAACTTGATTTACGTTTGCATTTGCTGCTTCGGCACGGCACGGCACGGCATTTCAATTAAATTTTATTTTCTATGAGCTCGGGCGTTCAAATCAATGAAATATAATCGAATTAATTACGTCTAGATGGCAGTTTGGACCCGCTCTGAGTAGTCATAGGTGCCGGCTATAGAAAATCCTGTTTCGTGGCACATAAATTTGCGATTCGGTTGCGTTTCATTGCCCACTGATTTTGGTAAGGATTTCGTATTTCGGATTTGTATTATTGTTAATGGCCAAGTTGTGTTGGCCATTCAGTTGCTTTCAGCTGTATTTGCTGCTGACTTTGCATAAGGATCTGGCTAAAAGGCAGTCTCAGTTCTCTGAACACGTTCCAGGGGTTGGTCGCCTTGGTCCTTGTCCATTTCTCGTTTTTAATTAGCATTCAGCTGGCGAAGAGTCGCCTCTTTGTTGCGTAATTAGCTGAGTTTTGATTTATTGCCAGTCGAGTGTTTGGCAGCTTGTCGCCCATACCGTTCCCAGGTGCTATGTCCTTTTGCTCCGGGGTCTCCCTTATCTCCTCCTCATTTTCTTTCCTTACAGCAGACAGCACAATTTCCCATGCAAATATTTGCAGAAAATTAAAATTGTCAAACTGAAGTTTAATGCTTTGATGCGTTTTTATCCCTCAGCAAACACTGAGCACAAAAACTAACAGAAAATTAGATACATTTTTGATTCTTAGAGAAAGAAAAGCTAAATGGCTTTACAAGTTTAACTCTTATAAAACGAGCTTTGCAAATATTTTAATTACGTTTACAAGAAGTAATCGTTAGGAAGTAAGTTTGAAAACTTTTCTTAAAGCATTAACAGATGAAGCTGTAAGTTCAATAGATATTAAAACTCTGAAACAAAAAACTACTCATTATAAACAATATACTCACTCATTTTCCCACAAAAGTAGTAAACACGACCGCAAAATCACAATTAAAATTTAAAATTTTCACTTGTAATTAACTTTTATGATGTAATAAAAATGCTGCAGCCTATCACTAACAAATTTGCTTTGCTACAATGTAAATCAGAGCGATTATGATAAAGAGACTGGTAGAGTCTGGGTCGAAAATGGCTGAATGAAAATCTTATTAGTCCGCGGAGCAATAAAAGTTAAATACATATTATACAGTTCAGTCTGCACTATATACATAATATATTGCTATAGCTATCTCTATCTAGCTGTTTCTCTTTCGCCTTTTGTATTGAGACTCCCCTCTGGCATTGCAATTATGCGTTTGTTCAGGTGGATCGGACATCGAACACAAAGGCAACGCTGACCAGCCGATAATTAAATAATAGAGACAAAGAGGGGTACTCCATGCATTCGCCAAAGGGGTAAGTGACACTGAGGGGAGACAGACAGAATTGAGCCTGCACTATCAATTTGTACATCGGCTTAATTGATAATCTTTGGCTATTATTTAAATGCGAACACGTCGAAGCTTTGATTCGATTCAATTTGTTGCGCTAACGATTCCAATTTGATTGCGGGAGCACAACCCCAACAACAACAATGATAATGATAAACACTACAACAACAAAGACATTGTATACTATATACATATACATATATGCGTGTGATTGACCAAGTGACGGACATACTATGAAGTTTCCTATTATTTTATAGGGAGAAATCCATTGTGAATTGGTTTTGTGGGTGGCATTCACATTTGCGTGTATGGCATATGATGTGAATTTAATTTGTGAGTGATTGTATGTGTGTATTTAAGGATATTCTGGCATTTAAACCAATCATTTGTTTGATTCGTAAGCATTTGTGAATAAGTGGCGCTGGTTGGTATATTGCATGTTTATTGAATTAAAGTAGAAGCCCATAAAGACTTAACTGACTAAGTTGCAGAGAATCTTAACTCAAAACCTTCACTTTCATACAGTCAAAAGTATTTAGAAATATGTTGACAAATTTCTGATTATTTTCTAAACAGGTCAGATTTAAGAATCAGCTCCAGAACTATTGGAAAATGAATAGATACTTGGGAATATATATTTATTTTTAAATAAAAAATAATTTGAGGATTTATATATTTAATAAAATTGATTACATGGTCATTTTATACCTGCTTCTCTTTACTATTCTTTCCTTCTCTAAAATATATAAATATACTTTTATTAAATCGATTTTAATTACTGTTTCTAGCATGCCAGACTTACATTTATTGGGCCTATCTCTCAGCACTCTCAATGGTTTCACCTTTTATCCTTCGCAGCTTATTTTATGTCTCACTCCAGTGCAAAGTGACTACTCGTAGTCGTTTGTTTGATTGCTGACCCATTATGAAAGCTTATGTAATTTAAGCTAAAGTCCCATCTAAATCCGCACTGCAGTTGTTTGTAAAGCCTACAAAGGACTTACGCCAAATTAGCCCCAGTTTCAAACGGCAACTTCAAAGTGCACAATTGGCACAGGTACTGGAAAGGGGGAGCTTTAATGGGAATTGTGATGGCGTTGGGGTTTGACCTGACCACACCTACTCTAGGGTATATAACAAACTGACCACCCAATTGCAGTTTTTCCTCGCCTGCTGCTGTCTGACCTGACCTCCTATGCGCCACATCCCCAACACCCCTTCTTCCCAAAGGCATGACCTGTTTTGTTTTCAGCCCTATTTTGCTCTGGTTCGTAATGTTTTGTGTGCATTTTATATACTACAGTGCACCTCCAGTCTCCCACCTCCACCACTTTCTCTGCTCCCTTTGGACAACCTATTAATACCTAACAAGGCAGCCAGCCTAGCGTTCATGGAGTGCTATGGCACATAGTCCTATTGCTGGACCAAATGCATTCAAACCAAATAAAAAGCTAATTAAATTAAAAGCTAATTTTAGAGTGAAAGTAAAGCGCAGTAGCTCCACCGACAGCTTAACCGCATCGAACTTGCCAAATGGCGTAGAGTATACTATGAGCTATGCATTATTTGGAAATGGGTTTAGTAAATCTGTCTGACTAAAAGTTCTAAAGGATTTTAGGTACCCAAATACTTTTATACATATATGACTTAAATTTGGAATTTGTTTTAGCAGAAAATTAAAATACATTTGATATTTTTTTAAATTTTTTCATCTTTTAGTTTTAATAGATATTCTTTCCTTTAATTTTATTAGTTTCTGTAATCTTGAATTATGGGTAAAATTAAGTTTCCATAATATTAAGTTCACACTGTATCTTGCTCCGGAGTCACAGAAATCTATTAGATGTTTCATACCTTTAAAATGTATTTAAAATAAATTGCTGCTTTAGTATACTTCTATGTAACATAGAGCTATGTTAGTCTAGCTAGAGAATTGCGCATTCGTTGAGCTATTTCAGTATTCTCTTCGTAGCTTTTATTTACCAATTTAAAAAATTAAATTTTATGCTTCACCCAAAATAAAATGATAAACGCCACAATATGTTAAATTTATTCTAAAAGTCTTTAGTTTATGGGTTCTGTTTGGCTAAGGGGATGGAGATAGAGAGTGGGAGAGAGAGAGTGAAAGAGCTCGGCTGTTCGAAGCGACAGTGCCTACAAATTGAGTCCACGAGTCCGGCGAACACTTCAATAAAATAATGCCCGCTGGGGAACATATGGCAGTGCAGAATTTTATTACGCCGTTTATGGCTTTTCAGCGTTATGATGATACTGGCGACACAGCGGAAGGGGGGAGTGTAGGAGTGGGAGTGGGAGTAGAAATGGGAGGGTTCCCGATGCTACCAATGGTCGGTGCGGCGGTGCGCGAATATTTATTGATGTCAACAAATGGGCGAGGAGAGCAGAGAGCATGGGCAGAAGAGCGGGCGGGCGGGTGCTCGGAAACAGTGGGCTTTACTGAATGTCGGATGAGCTACGTGCCGGCATTTTAGCATTAAAATGCGGTCGACGGACGCTATCAACGCGCGTTGATCTAAACGCTTGACACGCCTCGGCGCCCACCGACGTGTGACATATGTCGAATGCCGAAAGGGTGGCAACCCTTTCGCGTTATGCGAACCGATAACAATCGCTATGAAGAAAATTACTTAATTTTTTTCGTGTTTTCGTTTCTTTTCGGCTTCGCAGTGAGTTGTAAAATTTAGCACGCGACTCATAATTCAAATGTCCCGGCCACATTTCGTTTACCTGTACACGTAACCCAAAAGGATATTCTCTTCTTGGCGCCAAGTCGTTTGGTCTTTTCAGAAATTTGTTTATTGCGGCACTTGAGCCAGAGTGAGTGGCATCATCTTCCAGCAAACATAACCAAAGTTCATGGAACAAGGATCTCGGAGTTGGAATTTTTAGATTCTTGAATTCGACGTGCCTGCGCCATTTTGTGCCTTATCCTTCCGCTTGTCTGCTTGTTTGTGCTTTGCTTTGCAGAAATCGTTAAAGAAATGACAAATAAGACGCCACGCTCCCGCTTGCTCCCCCAACCGCTCCCTCTCTTCCTGCCGACTGTCAACGGTTTGACGCTGGCTTTTGTTGTTGTTTGTTGGACGTAGCTAAAAGTAAACTAATATTTCATTTGAAAAATATATACCAGAAATGTCTTTTGTACATTTATTTTTTGACATGTTGTTTTGTTTTTCACTCTCTCTCTCTCACTCTCCCACTTTCCATCTCTTTCTATGCTTCATTGCATAAACGCACGTTCACAGCGGTAGAGAAAAACAGCAACCCGACAACAAGTCCTTGAGCAATGTTCGCGTTCAGATTTACGAGTATAGAAAACGTTTTCATTTGAATAACAAGCCAACAAATATTTTGGACAGCCTTAGATCCGGCGAAGACATTGCTTTGTACGTGTAGCAAATGCTTTTCTTAATAAAATGAAGATGGAACTGTTCTGACAGCCGCCATCTCTATGAAATATGTCTCTCTTTGAGCTATATATTTGGGTTAAGCTCCAGTCACTTGGAAACTGTCACACACAACCACAGCAATGCACAAACTGTTTTCTTAATTGTTGAATAACGAGATAAGCCCAAATATATTTTCCAGAAATAAATATATTAAAAATTCTTTCATTATTTTAAACGAATTCTGTCTAACTTATTGCATTAACATTCTACAGATTTATTTACTTTTTTTTAATTTTCATTAACTATTTTTATATATTTATTCAGCTCAAATATTTTATTATAGTAAAAACTGTAACTGCCAAATTACTTGTTTAACAATACTCCACTGTTTCAACCGTATTAACAAAGGAACGCAAAGAAATATAAGTGGGTTTGGGTTACTTGCTATTATTGTGCAGCCTTTCATCAATTTTCCCGCTGATGTGCTTTGTATATTTTTTCTCTGTGCATGGTTTTTCCATGGCAACTGGCTTTAATCAAGTTACCCAGCCAAGTATTTATTATGCACATACGTACATAAATTTTCTTTTTAGCATTTCATATTATGTTCAGGTCATAATAAACCTACTAAATTCTATTTAACATTGCTGCGCTTTTGAAAACCAGTTAAATATAATGGAAAACACTTTATAAAGGCGCTTTGCAGGCACACAAATAAAATGCAGGCAAATTTTTCGTTATGCTCGGGTAGTCTTCATATGTGTGTGGAAAGCTTTCTGATATTTTCAGGCAGAAAATTTTATACGACGAGCTTGTGCACAAAAAAATACAAATAAAACAAATACAAAAAAAAAAAAAAAACAAAACCAACAAAAAATAGAAAGTTTTTAATTAAATTATGTGTGCAGTTGAATGTAAAGTAAAAAGCTGCACAAATTCCCAAACACAAAAATTATGCGGTAAATAAAATGGACATTGCTATCCGAGGGTGTATGTAGAAAGTGGGTGCTTAGACCAGGGACTGCTGTAGAAATGGGCGTGGCATGCACAGCAATTGCCCTTGAGGCGCTCGGCAGCAGCACAGTTTCATTAATTTTCCAAAATGTCAACAACTAATCTGCCAATTTGTTACATTTTTCCCTGCAGTCACCCAAGAGAAAGAGAGGAGAAGGGAAGGGTAAGGGGAATGCTTGGGAGATTGGATTAGCAAATTGCTTGTACGCCACAGCATCAAAATCCTGTTTACTTTGTCAACATGTGTTAATGCCGCGAGTAAGCCATGAAAATCGAAGACCAACCAACATCTGAGACCCTGCTTTCTGTTTTCTATACATGTTGCCAACGTTTGGCAGTTGCTCTCTTCACTAATTTGCGCTACTTTAGTGCAAGTTTTCTTCTCTCAGCCAGGCGATTAATATGTCACGGCAATATCAAAGCTAATTGATCAGCGATGTTTCCACCGAAAGAGACGCAGAGACTCTGAGAGAGAGAAAGAGGCAATGTCAACTTGGTCATTAGTTGTGAAGCAACTCAAGGAGCTGAGGTGCGTCGCTTGACTAATTATGCTAGCGTTGACCATTTGACTATTGCCAAGGCTAAGAAGTTGGACTGATTGGTCAACAAATGGGACAACTTGATATACATAAATAATAAATAAATGTTGTTTGACTTTGAGCTGGGTATTAATTGCTTAAATTGTCAGTTTATTGGATTGAAAGGCGTTGTCCAGATTTTAAATATGTATTTAGTCTAAATTTAATTAATTTAAACGCTTTAATTATTTACAAAAAATAAATAAATAATGTAAAACTCCTCTGATTTCATTCGCTCTTTAATTATAATAAATTTTTTAATCACAAACATTGTTAATTTAATTGCCAGTTGCTAACAACTTTAATTCCCCTTTTCATGATACTAACATATCTGTTTTTAATAGACACTTTACATACTCCATGTCTGTCTCCCCTTGCTCATCTATTTATATGTTGATTGAGTCCTTGAACTCTTAGCACCACACTAGCATAAACACTACCACACTTTCCCCGCTCCGAGCACTCGAAACACTTCACACTCTCTTCCCCACCTCACACCTCTAGCACCCACATCTCTTATTTATCTGTTGGCTAAACCCCAAATAGCAATGTTATGCTATATAACCCATACTTTAGCTACCCTCAGCTATTAGATGTGCTACTGCTCCTAAGTCCTAATACTATCCCTATTCCTATCCTATGCCAATCCCCAAAGACAACCCATTGGCCATTGGCATTGCTCTGTAGCCCTGTGATATGCGCATTTGCTTAGTGAACTGTAAATACAATTTCACATATGACGCAAAGTTCACAGTTCCCAATTACCAGTTCCAGTTCCAGTTTCAGGTTGAGCATCAGTTTACAGTGCGCCCTCTGCATGCGATGGGGTGGCACCAATTTCAATTTATGCGATACAAGCGATAACTCTTTGGCATCACGCCCCCGTCCACCCGTCCTTCCATCCGCTCTTCCGTATGCATCGCGTTGCATGCAAAACGAAGCTACCTGCACCTTTTGGCGGTAGCATCGATGGCAATTGCCGTCGCGTGCCTCTGTCCCCTCAACCACCGTCTGTCTGTCTGTCTGGCTGGCTGGCTCTACGCTTCCTGCTCCATGCGGGGTGCACACATAGACCTTGATCCAATTTTATCATACCGCACTCCACAAACCCCCGCTGTTGTTGTTGCTGGTGTAATGCGTCGCAACGGGCGAACGTCTGCATTAAAATAACATTTTTCTATTGGATTCAATACTTCAACTCTGACGCCGTTCGGCTTTTGGGCACCAGTTGGTGGAGGGGGGAGGGGGAAAGGAAAATGGCAGGAATATATATTATTTCATGGGTGTTTAAATTTTAAAATAACAAGCGACGGCGTCGGCATCGCTCACTGACACGTGGCATACAAGAGCTGGAGTCGGGCAACAGCAACAACACTGTAACGGCAAGGAGCCCGTTGACACCGCCAGGTGGGGTTAAAGTGTAGCCGGCGGTAGCCATAAAGCTCCAGTTACAAAGCGTCTGGCGACTTCTTCCCGCCTTGTGTGTGTGTGTGTGTTATTGGAGAGTGCGAGGGGTGTAAGTGTATTTGTTTATTGGCCTCATTGCCGCTTCTACAATTGCATTTGCCACGGGCAACTAAACAGAGGTCGTAGTCCCTCTTGAGTCCTTCCCCCCCCCTGTTACACTGCGGAGGAGTTGGGGTTACAAGCACTTGGCTTTTTCATCTAATGCGACTTAAACTTGATGGGCTTATGTAAATTACGCCGAAATGGTAGCAGCTCAGCTTTTAGACAGGTGCCCGTGGAGGTTTACTCTCTTTTTTTTCTGCAGTGTGTTTTTTATTTTTCTTCTTCTGTATACAGCTCCACAGCTGCATGTCATTCAAAGCTGGCATCATATTTATTTTAAAACCAAGACTCACGCTTCATATATCAAAGCAATGTGCTTGAAAAACTCGTCAGCTTTTTGGAAAATTTAAATATTATTTACGTGTAACACTTGTTCCAGTCCAAATATAAGGAAAGACTGAAAAAGTCGTTAGACTTAGAGGGTTAAGCTATTGAAATATGATGCTGGACATAGTTTCAAGCCAAAGGATCTCTCGAAATATACCATTAGTAGCGCTTAGCTAGTGTCACATACCAAAGGTACTGCTGTTCCTGAAGCAAAAACCTTCTAGGCACTACTGGGACTCTTGCAGTGCAACCTAGCAGCTTCTAGCTAAGTTGCTTCTGAGAAACTTTCCCCCCTGGAGACACATGAAATATGGCTCAAAACCCTCGCGAATTTAAAGCTGATTTGATCATAAGCCTTGAGTTGCCGTAGAGTTGAGTCTGTTTGATGGGAGACATGTGGAGTAAGTGGAAATGAAAAATGGCAAGTTGTTTTCGCATTGCCGTTGACTGAGCGACCTTTTATGTAAATTGTGTCACCCATATGCATTCGCTTGTAAATCCGCAGCTGTTGTCAGTCGCAGTGGCCATTAGTCAGAGGAATCTGCGCCAGAAGTGCCCAGAACTGGTTCCACTTTCTCCACTCCACTCCTCACACTCTCTTAAGACCATTAAATGCAACAGCTCAAAGTTCGCCATCCAAGTTTTCCTACTTTTTCCCCATTTGGCTGACTGACTGACTCCGTTGTGTCTGCTCGAAGTTGGGTGGGAAATGGGAAATGCTTGCACAATGCCGAATGCCAAATGCCGACACGCGCACAGGATTTTCTGTTACTGACACCCTCTCACCAGGAAGAGGGTGAATGGTGGGTATGAGGAGGCTGAGACTCAGCTGCAGCAAATTCCCCTTTTGGGATGTTCCTCTTGTTGCATAATTATCAATGTGCGCACTAATGAACGCCGACGCCGTTAAATATATGACGAAGGACGCAGGACATGTGCCGGCAGTCCAGCTTCTAGGATTTGTGAGCCTAAGCAAACATCCTTCATGAATTCTCCTTGACTAAAGTTCAATTTGCCCGCCGCGACGCCTGCCAAAAATTTGACGCTTTTACGCAATTTTTCTTGGCCCATTATGTTTATTATTGTCTTTGCCTAACGCATTGTCCATTTGCTTGGGGGATGGTTTATCAAATGGAAGAAGCACCATGCATTATGCTTATTGCTTGGCCCCTTAACTGAACCCAAAACCCCCTCGCTCTCTCTCTCGGCTGACTAGCTCTTAAATGTTTGCACACAAGCGCGTTTATAGTCGCAGCTTCCTGCCGTTTGCATTCATAATCCTAATGGAATTGATTTCGGTCCTGATCTCTGCTCCGAATGGATGGATAATATAAGAAAATTGCCACTGCTGCGGTTAGTCAGGAAGCTGAAGAAACAACCCCCCGCCTCCCTAACAAACATCATGACAAAAGCTACCGACCATATGCCAAAAACTTTCTCTGGCTCTAAGGGTCGCGAGAGTGTCTCTCTCTCTCATATGGCAATAAATGAGTGCTTATAAATCACACGAATGCTTATTATATTCATGCAGTTTTAATGAGTTTTTCCTGCTGCCGCCTGCTGACTGCTGACTGTACCCCTGCCTGTGTCAGTATGTTTTTCTGTGTGGGTGTATGTATATAGCCTATCGGTTAAAAGCGGGAATAATGCGCCAGTCGGCGCTTAATTGTTTATCCCTTTAGAGAGAGAGAAAGAGGCTTGTGTTGTCCGTTGAGGTCATTGACTGCCCGTTGGTCAACTGAGTGAGGGTTACGCTTGCCTAGGATTTACTACATCAAAGGACTTCCTGGGAGTTCTGCAGTTACTGGGCTTTTAATATAATTATTAAGGAGTTTTCACACTCTCAAATTGCTGCATTTCACCATTGCAATTTCTGTACAGTTTTTTATACGAATACTATTACAGTATACTAGGAAATCTGGTATTTAACTATATAATTGAGGAAAAAAGTTAAATCAACTTTATAACAATTTTATAACAATACTGAAGCAAACTTTTTTTGTGTAAGATAAGAACCTTAGATCTGTTTATATTATAGAATTACTAAAAATTCTCTCAACAATAAAATTTTTCACATTTAACAATAAAATTAAAATATTTTATCAGCTTAAATTTAAAGAATCCCACTCCTACTCTAAATTCTAGCCGCAGAATCAACACATTTAACTTATTCATGCAATTACCCAATCTGTAAGCTTATCTAACTAGTTTTAAACTAAACATAGTGTCACTTACCTCAATCCTCAACAACAACAACAACAGCAGCAACAACAACAACAACAAGCACGACAATCTTCAAGTCTCTACCGCAAACACACTTATATAAACATTCCCAACTTTTGGGCAGCTCTTTAATTAACAACTTTTCCTTGATAATATGGACTACAAACTAAGGTGTACAACTATTTGTTCAACAAACCGAACAAATCAGCAACAACAACAACAACAACAGCAACCAGAACAGGAATGCAAAGAAACTGCCAAGTAATTACCAAAAAACAACAAAGTAGTAGATGTTTAAGTAGATCAACATTAAGTTCAGCTCAGGACAGTAGTAAACACCATAATTTCTCTTTAATTTGGCATTTTGTAATTCAACCAAATGTCCAATCGGAATCCCAAACAATGTCGTCAAGCGTGCCAATAATTTTCAGTTGAAATATGTATGCATGTATGCAAAAGGCAAATGAAATTTGCAATAGCGGATCCGACATATCAATGAAGGGTTTTCCATATACAAGGAATAGAAGGAGGAGGAGGAGGAGGAGAACAACTCACATTTACGGCAATCGTCATTAGCAGTAACCGAGGCCAGAGCTGCAGCAACCCAGCAAATGAGCTTGGAGAGCCTCGTTCTCATTCTCATTTCAAATGAATGGATGCCAGCATTCAGCATAGTCCTATGGCATTCACTTGCGGTGTACGGGTATCCACAGTGGACCACAGGTCTAGAGTTTGGTTTTGGTTTCAGTTTAGGTTTTTCGGCCCTGTCCCCAAAAATATATATGCGTCGCTTTTGAGTTTGGGTTTGCTGCCTGCCTTGGTGACAATTGAAAATCCAATAAAGGTCTGTCCCTTCCCGTTCAATGTCCTTTCGGTTTTCCGACTCTCCGTTTGCCCGGCTCCCTGGTTTTTCTCGTGCTTCCCTTGGGCTGCTGCTGCTGTGCTACACTCTGGACTGTAGCTATTTTAATTTAAACGAGGTTGCCGCCTAATCACAAAACCGGCGACGTTTCGGAACACCCAAAAAACAATGCCCAGACCAACCAATACGCATCCTGTGTGGCCAAAATATTGAAGTAATGAACTTGCTTTATGTTAGCACTGGACCGGTGGGTGTTTTCCCTTTCATCTCTATGCCTTTCCCACTCTCTCTTTCTGGGCGTCTCTGTTGTGGGGCTCCATCAAAATGCCACTAAACTTGAACGTTGTTTGAGGCTGTTTGTGGCTGGTTTGTCCTATGTTAGAATGTGGCACTCGCACTTTGAGTTAATGGCACATAAATTTTGTGCCCACTTCCATCACTTTTGATTACTTGGGCGTGGTCGAAAGGGGGCGCCCAAGGCAACAACAACAACAACAGCCATATCATAATAGTTGCTCTCTCTAGATTTCTATTCATATGTGGAAGTTCACTTAATACACGAAGTTTCTTTAACAAATTGATTATTTCAATTGAATGCTGGATGCTGTTAAAGTATACAATAAACTTACAAGATTGGGGGCTTATTTTTATGAAAAATATATATTTTAAAAACATATATATTTTTAAAAATTTGAAATACTATAAATTTGGTTGTTTAAGTTGTTAAATATATCTAAAAGTATTTTTAAATACTAAACAACTTATTGAGTTACGATTTCTAGCTTAGAAGAAATATAAAGTGTGAAGTATAATATAGAAATTTTCGGTGCAAATAAAGAAAGCTTACATGATTAAGTTAAAGATTTTTATAAACATCATCACATATTATATATGTAAGTGCATATAATCTTATTCAAATGGATAGTTTCAGTCGGAATGTGTTCATTACAAACTTCAAGCAATGCTGGATATGGGCACAAAAGACCTGATTGAAATGAGTAACCAGCTGGCATTCCACTCACTTTGACACCTGCTCTTGCCCCATACCGTGGCACACATGTCACCAGGTCCTTCAACAGCTTTATGCCTGGTCTGAGATTCAGATTGGGCCACACTAGTCCAGAAGGTGGGAGAATGGAGGAGGTTTAGTAACAAGTCTCACGACAGCAACACCTACGCACTGACACTGGAAGAGGTAGAGTCAGAGGAATTGCCACACAATGACAACACACCACAAAACAAGTGTCGAGCAGTTAAGTTTTTGCTTCGGAAAGGATATGCGTGTGTGTATGTATGTGTATGTGGCAGTAGTTACTGTTCCAGGACCTGGCGTCAAATGCAAAACCGGATGCGGAAATGCAGGCAACGAGAGACGAAAAGGGAGGCAGCAAACAGGACACCAGCCGGCAGCTAGCCAGGGCATCAGAGCTAGCCAGTCAAGCGGGCAGACAAATCAGCTTTGCACACGCATGCAACACACATACACTTGTACAGTGGGACTAAGAGACAGACGCACAGTTGAGTGATTTTTCGATTATCATTTGCACGCCTTGGGTGACAAATCAAATGCTCAGCAAGTGAATTGGAGCTTGGATCTCAGACCCCCATCTGTGTTGGTCTGCTTGGCCAATCTATTGTTGTTGGTGTTGCTGGTGTTGTTGTTGTTGCTGGTGTTGTTGTAATTGTTGTGTATGTTGGCTGGTAAAATTTACAGGTGCTTAGAAGCAAAGCGGTTCATTGACAGTCCGTGTGGTTGCTCGCATCAAAGGGACCTACTTCAAATGCATGTATGTATGTGTATGAGAGAATAAAGTCAGAAACTGCAGTTTAAAGTCTAATCTGATCATTGCTCAAGTTAATGACGATTCACAGTATATTCACATTTGCATAAGACCTTTTATCTTGATTCCTCATTGTGTCAGCTTAGCTCTTTGACTCAAATTCATCTATAGCATCGCATAATGGCTTTAATCGAATTCTAGTTTCAGTACAATTATGTCTGATAATTGTCATAGCTGAATATCTTAAATAAAGATTGAAACATAAGCTATGTACGTATATACAATTATATATTAATGCTTGCTATTGGCTTATTCAAATAGTATTCAGTTTAATTTACAATCACATAAAGCCGCCATTTTGGCGATATATGTGTTATAGTACGATTGGCATTGGCATCTGGTCGGCATGTTTGTGTTGGTTGTTGTACATAGTTTAAGCTCACTTGTACAACATGACGTATGCGCGTTATTAATGCCCATGCAATTTATATGCGCATTTTATGACAACACACATATGCATATGCATATGTATAGTATATGTATTTGTTGTGTGTGTGTGTGTGAAGTATGTTTACTTTAATTACAAGCCTGGCATTGGTTCGTTGCCTTCTGCTGCAGCCAGGTCCTTGCCAAGTCCTTCGAATTGCCAGGGACAATTTTAATTGTAGCATGAAGGCAAGCCAACGACAACATTTGCTAGTTGATGGATTTTGTTGATTGTAGGCCGAGAGACGATTGACAAATTAAATTGCTTATTGATGAGCGGAAAACAATCTCACTGCTCTCCCTTTCGCTCTCTCTCTCTCTTACTCTCTCTCTCTCTCCCACTCGTTTAGAGTGGAAATTGCATACGTTGGCTGCTTTTAGGCGTCGTCATCCTCTTCGAAAATGAAATAAGTGCATAATGGAAATTTGCAAAAGCCAATTTGGTAATAATTTAAATTAAATATTTATGTTGTGCTTGTGTGTGTGTGTGTGTGCATGTCTGTGTGTGTGTGTGTGTGTCTAGAGGTGGTAGGGCAGCACTTCATTTACAATCAACTGCAGGCTTTGTAAAAAGGCAGCGGAGTGAGCGAAATGGAGATATAGCTATGCATAGTACATTAGTTTTGAGTGCGCCGTCTATTTGCCTATTTGCATATGTGTATTTGTCTTTTGCCAATGAATTTCTAAAATACACACACACACACATGCACATTTTCAGACACTACCCAATCCCGTGCTCCTTTAGTGCCCCTGTCAAAACTTCAACTGTCATAACACTGATGAGAGAGCCATTTAAATTAGAGTTTTGTTTGTATTGCATTAAGCCTAGACAAATTTACCGAGTCTCTTCTCTGTTTGGCTATGCATATCCAAGTACGATATAACATATATATACATACATATTTATCGACTAGCCAAAAAATACATACATTTGCCTCGGTCGACAGCTAAAATGTCCCAAACAAATTGGTGGTAAACAGAATACTCGTATAATGTCTGACAGCAAAATATTACGCATACGACAAGCTGAGCAGATAAATATACAAATTTCTTCAACAAACTCGTGTTAAATAGTATCTTTGAGAATTCTTAATGAAAGCAATCTCAAAGTATGACATAGGTAGTTAGTTTTTAATGTAGGCCGAGTAATGATTTGCTAATATAACTGCAAGGAAATAAAAATTGGAATATAATTAATTGTGCGTTTTATACTGTAGAGCATTAAAAAAAATATATATTAAGTGTTTATAACAAGTTATATTAATAACAAAAAGTTTTGATGTATTCATTTTAAGTGCACACAAACTTTCATTCAATTCTCAAGAGCTTGATTCATTACCTACGGCCATTAATCCTAGGTTGGCTTATTGAAATTCATTTGAAAAGCGCAAAAAGCATAAAGAGCTTTCTCTAAGCATACAATAAAGAACTTCAGTTTGCCTCAAATAGCTATTAGTATACGCAGTGGGACCAAAATCAATGGCTAATCAATTGAAATATTCAGAGCAGGACAATTTCCATCCACGTGCCAAGTGCTCCCACCATCAAATTGTCAAGTATAATTTCAATGGAAAAACACCTGACCCCTGACCCTGACCCACTAGGTAAAATCCAGGCCAGTTGAAATCTCACCATCGACAGCTTAACACCTCTGAACCGAAAGAATCTGCGCCGTCATAACTTCTGCTCCATTTACCATTTACCAATTTGGCCATTAACAATTCTAAGCAATTTCCTTATCAGCTTAGATGAAATCCTGGCCGCCAGTATTGCGTTTGCGAATCTGAATACAAATACAGAATCTCTTCACTTTAGTGAAATCCAAAATACCCGAGTCTCCTGTCATGCAATAATAATTAGCATAGGGACGAGCCAAGCACTTGAAATTCAACGGAATCAGAGCACGGACACAGCAACGTATTGTTTCACTCAGTTGTTTATTATCAGCATCATTATCACCATTATCATCATCATCATGGTTGTCTTCATGCTTGTTATCAACATTGTTGCTGTGGGCAGGCGAATTCATAACTTTTGTGCATATTATTAAACTATGTAGATACTCGTACGTCTGGCCACTGCCAATGACTCCATCAGCATCCTGTCGTATCCTGTTCAGTTCTGTTTTGCACTGTCTGCGGCAATTGTTCAGCTGGAAGCAATCAAAAATGTTGATAAAATAATTTCAAATTCCATTTATATCCTTAAGGACAATTTGGCATTCACCGGTACTAATAATATTATCAACAGCAACCTCATCAGCATCATCATCGTCATCATCAACATTATCATTGTTGGCATTCATCGATGCTGGATCCTCCTGTCTCCTCCTGTCTCGCTTACAAAATTTATCCTGCGGCTCGCTTCCTTTCGCTTCCTGGCGCTTCGTTGGCGCTTTTACAATTTGTCAGCAATTGAAATTCAGCAAACATTTTTGAATTTGTTTGCCTGGCTACACTTTTGGCCGCGCTTTTCAGTCAACTTGAGTGTCGTGTTCGGGTTTCGGTCGCAGTGTGGGTTTCGGTTTCATGATTGCCCAGCAGGCACATTTTGCATTTTCCCCTCCATCCATCCTACATTCCCATTTCCATTCATCGATTGCCTTGATTTTACCTCCAGTTGCTGCTGTCCTGTCCTGTCCTCTTGTTGCTGTTGTTGTTGCCATCGATGTCGTTGTCAGTGCATCTCGCTGCCGTTTGGCTGTGGCAAGCCTCCTGTGTCTCTGTGGCAGCCACGACACCCACTGTTTTGATTTTTATCCACAGCGTGAATATGCAAATTGCCAGTGTCAGAGTTGGAGTTGGAGTTGAAGTTGGAGGCACTGTAACAAGGCGAGCCACTACACAAGCTCCGATTCTGAGCACTGTCGCTACTCGAAAACCTTTTTGGCCAAATGTTTTTGGCCAGTCAAAGCCAATCAAACTTGTAGCCTGACAATGGACCGAAACGATATGATTTTTGGTATGACGCCAGACTCTAGTCACCAGACTCCAGCATAATGTGGTCTAGGTAAATGCCCTTCAGCATTTTCAATGTGCCCAAATTAGTGAGGTTACCGAGTTTACCCGCCACCGAGCTGTTCAATCTAATTGGAAATTTTGAGTTATGCCAGAGTAAACAATGGGAAAACTTATGATTTGACAAGTTGAGAGAGCTGTGATAAAATGCAAAATGATTAAAGCGAACACACAATTATCATGAAATAAAATATTTTAATAATATATTTTGAGACAATTCAGAATTTACTCTATTATTTTCAATAACAAATTGTTTCTACCAAAAATAGAAAGACATTTGGCTCTTAACATTTTCCACGTGCTGTCTTAAGCCCAGGAAACCGCTGAGCGCACTATCAAACAATTTCCAAACAGCGGGAGTAGGAAAAACCCAAAAACAGGCAGGAAAAAGTTCGTGCAGAAATTCAATTGCATATTCAAGTTTTGCACTTGAAATTCACAGATTTGTATCGGTGCGCTCATATGAATACCCAAAGAGTTTACAGTCCCAGCAGTAGCTAGAGTGCCTGTCCCCCAGCTCCAATCCCAGCCCCAAAACGGAAGCAAACTCGAAGAACCCGTAAGGAACCACAGGGTGTCTAGCGTACAACCGGCGAGATAAATCTTTAGCCTTTGAACAAATGTTTGTGCATATTTGAACTTGCTCAGCTCAGGCAAGCCAATTTAAAATTGGCAAAAGGTTAAGCCGAAAAACTAACAACCAGCTGCTTAACTTGAAGGGGAAAACGGCAAACGGCAAATGGCAACTGGCAAACGGCGAAGGGAAAAGGGAAATTCTTCAGTTTTTGGAGCTTTCAGCTGCTACGTTAGTTGCATACGATATGCCAGGTTTTCAGGTACTTGGAGCTCATTGTCTATGCACTGATTTTCTATCTGGTTATTTTGTTTTATTATCTATATTTAAAAAACTAATTAAGCAAACTTCTAAAAATAAATTGAAGGATATAAATATAAAATTACAAACTATAAAAGGAATATATTTGGGTTATTATCAAATACATTTAATTTTCAAATTAATTAACCAAGTTTTTCTAAAGAAAGTAAGAGTAAATTGATTTTATAAATTGGATACTTTAATAAAATTTTTCAAAATTTGTTTATATAAAATTTAATAAAAGAAAATGACAAAATAAAAATATTTGTTTTAAGTTTAACAACATAAAAGTTTATAATATTTTTCTTTACACTATATAATACAATATTTTAATTTTAAAAATTTGTATAACTTAAAACATTTAATACAAAATTAAAGATTAAGATTTTGTTTAATACTATAATAACTTTTTGGTGCTTATTGTGAATCCCTTTCATGGACAAACATATGTACACTCCCTTTGTAGATGGGTAAATGGTATTCATCTGTGGATATATGTAAGTGTGTGTGTGCTCGGCCAACTCGTTAAATTTCATTCAGCTGACTACGAGGAGACACAAAAATTGGCATAAAATGAGCTTTTTGTGCTGCTGTTGCCGGTCAGGGTAAAAAAAAAGAAAGCCAAAAATGAAATGAAAGAGGAGCACGTTTGCTATGCTGACATTGATGTTGTCGTTGTCATTGTCGTCGCCATCAATATCGACGTCATCATTATCAATATCATTATCACTATAGTCATAGTCATTGTCAACGTCATCATGAGCAGCCAAGAAAGCGGCAATGCCAATTGAGTGAACTCTTTCATCCTTGTGCTAGTATTGACATGGCCAAAAGAGTGAACAACATCGTTGCCATTTGTTCGGTCCGTTGGCTATCTGTCCATTCGATGCTGGCCAATAATTTGCAGCTTTTTGGGGACCAGAGAGAGAGACCATGGCGCACATATGCAACTAATTGATATTATATGAATGATATGTTAATGGGTTGCACATGGCTGCTATTGATAAAAACAATGACAGCACGAAACCAATTGCCGTTATTTATATGTACTGAAAATAAAGAAAAATACAAAAAACATTACTTTTTGTTTTTGTTGGCCGTAGCAGCAATGGATTTTCAATTAAGCAGAATGTCAGAAAGTCAGAAAGTCATTCATGTATCGAAGGGTCTATTGTCGCCAGTTGTTTGACAGATACAGATGAGGAGTTTGTTAAAAGATTGAAAATCTGTAAGAGATAAAATCAATATTCATTACAGAGATAACTGAACTTAAAGGGATGCAAAAGGATGTACATTACAATACACAATTTTATGAAATGAAAATATGTACGTACATGAGTAATGGTAATTTTAAAAGTGTATCTCAATTAGTAATAGATTAAACAAGACATTCTTTTCCTGTTTAGTACTCAAATGTCAAATGTTCTGCTATGGGGCAAGTACTCAGAGTCTGGCCAATTTGCATTGCTGGCAGCTGGTATTTGTAAGTCAAGAGGAGCAGCCTTATAAGTGCACTAACTACAATAACTCCTTCACTTCACTTTGGCCAACTTAAATGCCAATTAGCTACTATTTAAGAGCGAACCGACTCAAATGGCTTCCAGGTTTTCTCTTCCCACTGCTCTGCTCTCCTGGACAAAACTCATTAACAATGGCAATTCGAAAAGTCTTGCCAAATCCAAATGCAAATCCAATCGGGCTACAATGACGCGTCTAATTAGTCAGGTTGAGTTTGTGCCCCGACGGCAAATCCCAGGCACGTTTTAGTCTCATGTCCATTTTGTCCAGCGCCACGAACTTTCACACCCCACTGTGACGGTGACGGTGACTGTGACTGTGCCTGTTCCGAGTGTTATAAAATATTTCTCGTTGTGGTGTTCACGTCGAGCGGGGAATTAAACAAATTTATTTGCAAATCGAGCTACGACGCGACGCGGCGACTACGTAACTTCATTTTGGACAACGCCAACATTGACTCTCTCCCTCTCTCTTTCGCTCTGGTGCCCTGTCTCCGTCTTGGTCTTAAATTTATTAACACTTTTTCCCCGATGGCAGGCGGCGTCGACGACTGCGTGACTGCTTCACAGTGCCTGCAGTTGACCCTTCGCCTCCAGACATTAGATAACAATTCTCTTCCGTTTGTGTACAAGCAAATCCTTATCGGCAACTATCAACCAACCAGCGAGCAATGGGCAACCGGGGGTCATGTAATTTTGTTGCAATTTTTAGCATGCGAACGCGGCACGAATGCCGAGTTGAGTTTCAAAAGTCAGTTTCAGTTCAACTTGGTTCAACATTTCGCTCGTTTTTAATTAAAAAGGTCAGAGCGAGTTCAATTTATGCTGATGTTGCAACGCTCGAATGGCTAATCTGCAATTGCAAGAAAGATATTTCAGCTTGCCTCAGCAAGAAGCAATAGCAACTCTACTTTTATGTACTTCATGCTCTACTCCCTTCTTCTTGTTCTTTCAATTATTGCACCACTTCAAATTATAGCTCCAGTTAGAAAGTTGCTCCTGTTCTCGTTCTCATTCTCATTCTTGTTCTTGTACTCGTTGTACTCGGTGCAGCATTGCCATGACAGTTTATTGTTGTGACACATTGACAAATGCTTTTGCACGCCACAAATCGTTAATCTCATGTGCGCTGAGCTCCCAATAGACATAATGCCCATGCCAAATGGTATGCCAATTAAACATTCTCAGTGCCAGAAATTTCGTAGCTAGAGATGGACTTTATTTGCTCAGATGTGTTGGATATTATGAGCTAAGTATCGATATGAATTTAATATAGAAATATATCCAATTTTTTGAATATTTCACTATTTTTGTCCATTCTTCTTCTCAACTATTTATTTTTATGTGTACGATAGTTAAACGATAGAGTTGTCCGATCTTACCTATAATGGAAATATTATTATTACATAGATTTGAATAGAGGTTTCAAGTTATATTTGCAAGTTTCTCCATTTCTAAAAACTTATCTACATCTTCATAATTTTTATTTCCTTCTCTATGCATATATACTTTGTATTTCTATATTGATAGGTATCTATTTCTATTTATAATTTCACACGATGATCTTAGTAAAAGTTTCACAAACATAGATTAACCAGTATTTTTCTCCAAAGACTGTACTACTACTACATCGACTTATCATCATGAGGCCCACATATCAAAAGAGAAGCAGTTCTAAAGTTTTTACACATCATAATGTCGTGCTCTCCTCTCTAGTTCTAGTTCCAGTTTCTGTAACAGTAACTAAACCAGTGATATACAGACTGATCATCGTGAGGACCCAATATAAAGAACATTTTGTCGTGCTCTCCTCTCTAGTTCTAGTTCCCATTTTCTGTTAACTCCTGCAAGCGGCATCTCTTTGTTCAGCGGTCGCTTTGCATTTGTTTGCTTGGTTCCGGCCTGTCGCCTGGCAATTGACATGATGATTTTGGGTACAAATTTTTGGTTCGTTGTTGTGGTCAGCAATTGGAGCAGCAGCTGGAGTTCGAGTTGGAGTTGAAGTTGGCGTAGCCGAAGCAGAAGGAGAACCAAAACTAGAACCAGAAGCAGTTACCATCATTTGCTTCATTCATGCAGTGTGCCCGTGTGCATGTTTTGTTCACGTAATTGACAACAACAATTGACAATCGCCCCCAAATGTGTATGGTTCGGTGCTTTAGCTCCTGCTCCAATGGTTGCCGCCATTGTTGGTACTGTAGTTGTTTTGGTGTTCTTGTTGTTGTTGTTGGCCTGTCATTATCCTGCAGCACACGGGCTAAAACCAAAAAAAGCACTGAAATGCTGTGTGGTGTGTGCCACTTGGTCGCCGTCTGTTGACCACCTGCGGCGCTAAAACTAAACATTTTCAGTATTCACATTTCTGTTGATGTTCTGTTCAGTTCAGTTCTGTTATGTTCTGGTGTGTTGTCTGCAGAATATGTTGCAGCATGTTCAATGCTTCGATTGCCAACAATTCAATTGCATTATTTATTAATCGAATGGTGTTGACACTTGCCACAACAATCAGACAAACAAAACAAGTTTGAAACGTCGAACTTGGATCATAAATTTGCCATAAACAGTATAAATATTTGTGTAAAAAACAGCGTAGATAATTAAGCTCTGTTGGCTAATAAAACACCGATCATTAATTTTCTTTTAGTACAAAATTTAAGATACTTCACTTTAATCCTACACTGATCATTTAAAATGGTTTTAATTCATGGTCAAGCTGAAGTGAATATGTATTATTGTCTGACATTTGAACTTGTCCGACAGCAATTGATTGCAAATGCATTGATTAACAGGATTAAGACTTTTTCTCGAAAAGATTCCAAAAATGCGCTTCAAACGAATACAGAAAAAAGATTCTGATTGCATTCATTTAATATTTTATAAGTTATGCAATAAAACACGCCACGAGACGCGACCTCAAAATGCAAATAAAAAGAAAACAGAATTTTTAAAAATAAAGGAGGCGTTTCATTGTAATGAAGCCGAATGGGTCATAAAAAAAATGGGTTCCCCACTCTTCTCTCTACCCACTCCCACAGCCTTATCTGCAAAAATATGAATAACCATTCAATCAAGCGGCAAAGCGAACAAGAACAATATCGCACAAAAAATATGACCAGTCATTAATATCGATGGATTACATGCGTTGAGCATTTACAGATATGACCGTTGCCCCCAAAAAAAATCGCATCAAAAAACTGCGCTTGGTGGCATCAAAACACAAAAAAAAAAAAACAGAGGAGAGTCGGCTCGTTTTAAAGCTGAAACTTTACAAATGGGTACTACGTGTAACGGGGGTGTTTGTATCTGCGACAAAAATCACCTCAATTAATTTAATTAGTCTGCGGTTGTTGCTCATTTTAGCAGCCGTCGCACAATTCCAACCATTTCGATGTTTTTTACTTTATTTTGGCAACTCTGGACGCCAAAAGTTTAAATGCACCAACGAGGAATAACAGAGGAGGAGAAGTGTACCATCCACTGCTCAGCATGACGAACTGTGTGCCCGTTGGATATGATTTATGCTCATGCCCCGTTGAGCTCCCTCTCTCCCTCTCTCTCTGTCTATCTCTCTGTCTCTGCGTCGCGTAGTTTATGAAAATCAGCGTTAAAACGTTTGATAAACGATATTGAACAGCGAGCGACATTTGACAGTTGGATATTTGTAGTGGAGAATGTTTTCAGTGTCGGGGATTCATTTCCTGCTCAGCATCATCTTCCACACGCGCATAATTAATGCTACCCATTGGGAATTGGTCGAAAGCACTTTACTCAGTTTTATGACATTTATGGTTTCCCCATTTTTTTGGGTATAGCTTTTGAAATCTTTAAAGTGTTGAAATTGTATTCTAGCAGAGAGTTTTATGGGGCTTAGTTTTAACTTTGTTTAACACATAAAAATGTAAACAAATCCATTGATGTTCCCAGTTTCTCCCAGTTGGAGGCAGTAAACTTGCTCCTCACCGCTTGAAACTTTTCAGTAACTGCATTTGGTATTAAATTTCAATTTGTTATTAACTTAAGAATGCAGCTCCCAAAGCGTACTAAGCGCTGTTTTACGAGAACAGAGATTACAGATTTAAAGTCGGGACTAGAAAAGGTTGTGGAAATTTTTTTTAAAAATAGTTTATGTATTGCTTAAAAAGAGAATTACATTCTACATAAGTATCTAAAAGTATTAAGCTACTTTCCCATTAAATTGTTCTTTCTTGGGTGTCATATGGTACAAGTAATATATCTTCGTCATACATTTTATGTGTGTTTTATACTTATACGAGTATCTCCACATTTATGGCAGCTTGAGAAATGCATCATCTACACTCTCATATACATATCGTGATACCTGATGTGCGATGCGGTGAATTCTTAAAGCGGTTATAAAATATTCCGTACGACTTCATCGAGATGCATCAGTAACATAAATAGTTTTGATATTTGTTCACGATTTGCTTTTAAGTGTATGCGCGTGTGTAGAGCTTTGGATTTTTGTAAGACTATTTTGTTTTTTATATTTCTGAGTGGTTGGTTGTAAATACTTACATTTATTGCATTACATGTTGTGCTCGAAATGCATTTGAAATGGAAACTCCAACTCTATGCCACTTTAGAGAAGCTTTTCAAAAATTAAGAGATATATGTGTATTTGCATTTTAAATTTAAATTGATATATGTAATTTAATTTGTTGTGTTTTCTCTTCCGGCGCATATAAATATATTTATTTACTTTTGTGTTTGTTTATATGGAAATCGGCTATCAACTTTGACAAATCATTTCCAGCCTCAATTTCCTCTCGAGTGGCGGATAAAAGAAATTAACGTTTATCATTTTTATGTTATGGCTTGCTTTAAAAATGCAAATGTTATTTATGTGTGTTATATCTAAAGCAGTGACATATACCTTATAGAGACATTATGTGAACTGTTAGGGGAGTTTTGATTTTAAGAAATACACTTTCAGTTGGTAGTGAAAATATTTCACATGAAATCTATAGTAGAGTGACTGATAAAGTGCAAAGCAGAGGCTATCAGCTATAATAATTTATAAAAAATAATAGTTTTTACATATAAATATTTTATTGGAGAATTTTATTCACTTGATTTAGTAGCAAAGCTTTGCTTAATACTCTGAAACTGTTAGTGTATTTTAAATGCTCTTCTTGCGCTTGTTTTTTGTTTATTCTTTTTGGCTTTTGCTATTTCACTTTTGATTTATTTTAATTTGTAATAAATTACAACTTTCAGCTGTGGTAAACAATATTTATGCCCTGTGGCCCAGCATTATATGCTCCACCTATTTGGCTTTAACATATTGGTCGAACATCGCTTAATGGTTTTTCAATGTTAATGTGCTTAAGGGGCCAGAGAAAAAAAAAATAAATAAATAAATAACATAAAAAACAAAAGTGAGAGTCTATCGAAAATGAATTATGAAATGTGAGTCAAGAGTTGAGAGTTATTATTATTATTGAAATACGAGCACATCGTATCTGAATTGGAATTTTAATTCGTCGGCTCTCAGTTCACAGCTCAAATGTTGACTGTCATTGCCAGGGGCATTGCCCAGATGCAATATGTGAAAGCTAACATCAATGAGGTGATATACGACCAGGTTGTAAATAGTAGCTGCTGGTGAAGGTGTTGTGCACAGTAGCAGGTTCGATTACCATTTGTGGTTAGTCTAAGCTATGATGTATAGATATAAGATGTCTTGGTAAAGGGGTTAACGATCTAAGATGGAAAGTGTAATAGTTCAAATTAATTCTATATAGTTTTGTAAACTTTACTTTAAATATGCTTTATTCAAATAAATAATAAGCTATCGTTTGTGTATGCGTATTTCGCTGATAGCAGAAGCTAACATTTTGAAATTAGTCAATTGTGAAGTGTGTCACAATATCGAAATTTATGATTATGATAGCAAACAGAAACCATATTTTATAGAAATTGTTGTCCATAGGATTTCGTTTCGAATGCCAAAACGGGTAAAAACTGATTGTTGGCAATTCTGTTTGGACAGCTGCATCATTAGAAATGCAAATAAAAGTGCAATATATTTTTGGAAAATTTTGATATATTTTATGGCAAAACAGACAAACTGAAAATTATAAACCAAAAGCAAAAGCACACACACATACACACACAACATCGCTGGCCATTCACATAATTTTGTGGTTTAACTGTCAAAATTCATCAAAGGCCATCAAATACAAATACAAACGCAAACACAAACTCGAACCCGAACTGTGAACCCTCCCACAAAAGGCTCAACTGACATGCCAACCCAGACCAACTTGGCCCCGAGGCGGGTGTCAAGCGTGAATTATGACAATGCGCCGAAAAAAATACTGAAAAATACTGGAAAAAAATTAGGGAAAAAAGAGTGAAAGCTAGCGATAAGGTTGTGATATGGAACCCAGCTGGGGGCTTTGCATGTAAATAATTGCTGCAAATAACAAACAACAAAATTAAAAAATGTGTCTGCATAAATTTTGAAAGGCAGCGACTAGAAAGCAACAGAACACAAATAAAATACCAAACTAAATTAGTTAATTAATGCGGCACAAAACACAAAGCCGAGCAGAACTTGGACGCGGGTCATCATCAATCATGGTACGAACCCCACTCGCACTTTGTTCGGTTCAGTCCAGTTCAGTTCAGTTGAGTTCTGTATATTTTAGGTTCCGGCTCAATTCTTGTGCGTGTGTCAAAGAAATCACATTTGGGGAGAAGTGTCTGCGTCGCGATGCTTTCGCTTTCACTCACATTTCGATTGACGTTTTGAATTGCCCAGGGGAAGAAATATTCACCAATTAGTTGCCCACATATGCGTACGACAGGTAAAGTGATTAAGCGCCTGACTACGAGTATAACCCAATATTATCTATAAATACCAAAAAGGCCAAATAAATTATGCACAGATCAAGACGACAATGTCGGCAACCGCAATGTATCACATTTCGGGCTTTGTGGTCTTTCATTTGTCTTTTTTTTATAATTTTGGTGTTTTTTTTTAATACGCCCCTAAGCCGTTGGCAAACAGCAATCATCCATTAGTCGGCAAGAGGTATACGAAAAAAAAAATACAATTTTTAAAACATTTATTTATGTACGCTATAACGAAACTGTAATGCTCTTTAAGTAAACTTAAGATGCCAAAAAATTAGGAAAAAAACTAAATAACAGAATCAAGTAAAACTCAATTTGTAATAGCTACTAACTTTAGGTTCTTTGCAGTTTGAAAATTAATATCTTTATGTCATAATCCTCCCAATAGCATAAATACCCCTTTTAAGTGTAGAGTAGAAGTATTCTCTGCTTTGATTGACATATTTAAACGACTGTTGTCCCTCGCGGATATCGTTTCGTAACACTTTCGGGAGGTGGGCAAAAAAACAAAAACCCTTTGGGGTTTACTCATTTGTCGGGTTGATATGATGGGGGAGGTACAGGTGTATTGTGCACATGTGAAGGTATTTGAAATTTGCATAAAACCATCAAAAAATAAAACAAATGGAATGAAAAACTCGCTGTGCATTTTTAATTAATTAATTAAGGCGAGTCTTGTGTCTTTGTGTGTTTCCAGCTGGAGATGGAGCTGGAGCTGGATGTAGGTAAAGCTGGTGCCAATAACGAGGCTATCAACGTTGGTATTATCATTGTTAGGTATTATCATTCTCCCCCAATTCTAATCAACGTCATCATCACGATGATGAGGCAAAAGCAAAAAGCAAAAAGCAAAAGCAAAACGCAAATATTTGTACTTGGATTGTGTTGCTGTTGCTGGTGTTTGGATTAAGTTTGCTTTGGTGGCGCTGTGTGTTTGCATATGCATGAACTTTGTTTTAATTAATATTTTATTATCTTAATTATGCATCGCACCTTGTCCGTGTCTCTCTTCGTCCGTAAGCTGCGCCCTTTTGTCGCCAGTTTAGTTTTCGACCTTTTGCTTAACAAATTATGGCCATAAATAAAGTAAACGAGTTAAAAGTGGTTTTGCGTGTACGAGTAGATGGCCAGCATGAATCCAGGCCCAGTCAGAGGCCTTCTTTCCCTTCTCCCTTAGCCTGTTTCACTGTGTTCCCATTTCCTGCTTGTTGTCTCTGCATTGTATTCTCACCACAGTGTCTGCTATCGGTCTAGCCACAGTCTGGCGGCGCTTGGCTAATGTCATTTTCATATTGGCTGCGTTTTTTCTTACCCTTTCTGCATTCGCTGCGGCCAAAAGGGTTAATTTTTTGACAAATGTGCAGAGTGCAGTGCGCAGTTTTATTTGTACACTTTGCTTGACTTTTGGTTAATTTTGTCTGATTTATTGGTTTTTATTAGTGCCACTAATTGGCTTAATGCCGACTGAGCCAACGAGCGAAAACACCTTAATTTATTCGCTAAGCAGGTGGTGAGATAGTTCTTTCGAAAGGGTTAAGCCAGAGACTCTACATATAGATAGCTTCGATATGGATTCCTTGAAATTTTAAAAGTGCTATTAGTATTTTAATGATGGGTAGATAAGATATCAGAGAAAAACTTAATTGTAAGTTATATTTTCTACCAATGAATGTTTTTTAACTAAAAATTTTAGTTAAACTTTTTGTATAATTTTCTTAAATTTAATAAATATTTTCAACTCTTTATGTATATATTTATTATAAGTATGTGGTTTTCTTGTACAATGCATTCCTACTGATTTCCTGCATATTTCTGACCGAAATTCTTTCTCTTTTTGACCAATATGTGTTTTTTTTGGCATAAATATTTAATATTTCTGTGGCCGTTTGCCGCCCAATTAAATTTTGAAGTAGTGTCCGAAACAGAAATACGAATATTTTTGCCAGAAAGCAAAGCCCAAAGAGGCGACAGCGATCGGCTGGTTGACAATGCTGTTGCCGCCTTTTTAAACGCAAATTCCATGAAAGCAGTCAGCATGTCAACTGAAGTTCTCCTCGGCCTGCTTTTGGCCAGGTCCAGGGCATTCAGTCAGTCAGTCAGTCAGCCAGCCAGCCAGTCGGCTTAGAAAAACATGGAACATTTTAAACAAGGCAACAGCACAGACAACAACAACAACAGCAAGACGAGCTGTGTTTTGTCTGCTACAAAAATTGCAAGTGACAGGCAATTCATCATTCATTCGGTTTTCGAGTTGACGGACTGAACGGGATGGCATGGTATGAGATGGTGGGGGACTGGTCTGCACTGGGAGTCTTCACTGTGCTGACCAACGAGGAGGTGACTCCTTTTTTGTCTGAGCCAAAAGCAATTTTATGGCCGGCAAAACTTTAAGCGCAGCAAAAGGCTTTGACAATTTAATGCATTTAAAGCTCACACGCCATGCTCTGCACAGTGGGTTGTTAGCATACTGCACAGTGGCTAAAAATATGCTTAAAATATTTTAGATTGTAGCTGATTTTATTATTGAATTTGAGAAAAATATATAGTTTTCACGGCAAAAACACTGCCAATAACAATGTTAATGACTTTAAACCGCTGTGCACAGTGCTGCAAAATAGTGTTGGTCTATTGGAATTTTAAATTGTTTTAATGCATACGTTGAACAGCAGTTAACCACGCCCCAGTCCATTACTCACTCAAGATGATGTCGTCAAAGTCCCAGTTCACCTCCCAGTTGGTGTTCCTGCTTTTCTGGTATCCCGGGGTCCCATCAGGGCACCACAGCTCCTTGCCCCATTTCGCTTGCACTTCAAGGATCAATCAATTTTTTAGCACGAATCGAGCTGATGAAGTGCTGCCGTTGGGATATGCCCAGTACCAGTGCCAGTGTTGTTGTGCCTGTTTAATATTCAGCAAGTGGCATTGCCAAGCGCGACGATCAACTGCACCAATTTGGAGTTGGCTATTGAAACTGCTGGCTAGCTGCAGTTCATAAATTTTTTAAACGTTCACCCAGCGAAAACAAACAAGGGCCAACGATAAATTTATTCATTGCAAGCCAGCAAGACCCAAAGACACACACGCATGTAATCAATTTTTATTTTAGATTCTCTCAGCGAGGTGCCTGCCAAGGTGAAGTGGCCAAGGCAGGTGCAAAAGTTTCCTATTATAATTGGATTATATTCAGCTCAGTTCAGTTGGTTTGGTTTCGGCTTGGCATCGCCAAAGGACCTTGCACATATTTCATACATTAACCAAATGTACGCGCATCTTCTTAAAGTAGTGTTGTGTCTGGTCCGGTCTGGGAATGTGTGTATCTGGTCTCTCTGGTCTCTGGTCCGCTCATGTCTGGTCTGCTCTGCTCTGGCATTTTTAACGAGCGCATCGTCTGAGCTGCAGTCATTTACAGTCCCTACTGGGGCGGCTTCTCTTAAATGACAACGGGGCGGGGCACAAATGGCCGAGAAGTAGCAAGGAATTGCTGCTGCGTGTGGCAGTTGGGGCTTGACTCTGGGTTTGGGTTTAAGAGTGCGCCATAAAACGGTTAAAAGTGAGCCACTTTTGTGAACTTAAAACGCAGCTGCGTAAACTGCTTCCACTTTCAACCAGCCATTGTTGTTAATCCCCACTTAACCTTGAGCCTTTAACTATTTGAGTTTTCAAGTGCAATTCACTGGAGATGCGAGTGTGGTGGCAGTTCATAAAAGCGCCGACTAATTTTCAGATTTACACTATTTGCGACATTTATCCCAAATGGATTATTTTTATTTACTATAGCCATTTGGCATAAGTGGAAAGACGCGAAACAGCAGTTTCAGCAGTGAGTAGAGGTATACAAATTTAGTAACAGCTCAGCCCAGACTAACATTTCAAGCTAAAATCAATTTCCAATCAATTTATCTTAGCATTAACTGCGTTGCTTAATAATGTTTCTCTGGCTCATTCGAAAAATTCAAATCCTCATCGCATGGACTTCAACATCACTGTACTGTCTGCTCTATGGACATGAAGCTGATAACACCGCCGGGACTCAATCCTTGCGTTATGTATGCAGTTTTTTCTTGGGATTACTGTTTGCCAATTTGTTGTGGCTGCTCCTGTCCAATAATTGCAATTTGAGCTTTCTGCAAAATCATATGATGGTGGAAGTCCCTTTGGTTACAATATTCATGTTACTCATCGCACTACTTTATACCTTCAGTCGCAATGTGCGAGCGGTGACATTACTAATATTTGTCTCACTTGGCGATGAAGCGGGACAAAGATATTTGCGAGCTATTGTCTTGGGACTTGTGATCTCTGGTCCTATTAACAATCTGGTCCTAAATGCTGGTGAGGTAGCTCGTGCATTTGCCTGCAGCACAAACCTCACCTACAATGTGACCAAAACGCAGCTGGATCTAATGGCAAAACCTTTTACGGACACATTGCAAAACATGAAGGGCGACATCGATGAGATCCGTGGCACCTTTAAGAATCTCGAAAGTATATTAGATGAGCTCAAGTATGGCATGGAACAGGAGGAGATAGCGGACTTAAAAAAATACCGAAGTACCGCCGTCAACACTTCATTTAATCCAAAACTACCGAAAGCTTCAGAGATTCAGGCGCAGTTTGTGCGGAAAACGGAAAATCGCTGTAAGCTACAGCTGAACGCTGGTCATCATGTCTGCGAGGAAGTGTTTAGCCAAGGTTTTCGCAAGTGTGCCACCAATTTTCCGGACTTGCTGGCCAACGCTATATGTTGGCCATATCGCATTGATATCATATGCAAGATCAACATGTTTGGCAAACCAGAAAAACTGTGTGATGCCTCCAAGGTAAGTATATGAAATATTCTATATTCAAATAAGTATCTTTAATTCTATACCAAAGGTAATACCATCGGACTTTGGCAAAACGTATGTAAGTTTGTTGCAGACAGAGCACGAAACCTTCGATAATAGTTCCAATATAGAAATTAGCTATAAAGTGCAGAACAAATCGGCAGTAGCACAATTGCGTAGTGCCCAAAAGACATCTGAAGAGTTTTTGCACGACTTTGAACGCAGAAGGGAAATCTTCAAAACTGTTATGATAATTATTGAAAAACTAATGTGTCTCGTTATCTTTTATGTTGTATGGAGAGCTGTGAGTTACCACTGGAAATATCTTAGCAGAATCGACTTTGATAATTATTATATAACGGATTATTTCAAACACTTGGATGCACGTCGCAAGTCGTCGAATAAGCGATCAGTTTTACCTATGCGAAAATTGGAATTGTCAAGAACTGTGGATACAGATGAATTTTGTGGCCATACTGTGGCCGAGTCAAGTTTAGAGTTTTATCATATGATGCATTTATCCCTAGAGATTCTGACAACTTTAATCTTTATATTTCTTGATCTTATGCTTGCTAATCTGTTACTCATCATCAATCATCGATCTCTGATCTCCTACCAGCAGCAGGGGGAGCACGAGGTGCGCTTTCGAGTGAGTACGACAGATATTGGAAGTCTTTGTATATCAATATTATATCCCCCTCTAAGATTAATGGCACCGGTTTGATGGCTCGTCTACTGCGCACAACTATGAAGAACTTTAATATACACGAACGCATCTCCACTTCGTTGAGCAACGAGGAGTGTCTGCCATTCGTGCACTCCCTGCCAAGCAGCTTCTATATAAAACTGTTTCTGATTTATTTGATTATTATAGCATTGCATTATTATGGCATTTACGTAGCGCGTCTGCGTCGTGTCATCTGCAGTTATTTCTTCTACAAGAGGGAGAAACAACGTATTCTCTTTCTGTACGGCAAAATGTTACGGAATCATGCCTCTTTTCTCAATAATGTCCGCCAAATGGCCGAAGTGAATATGTCCACCAGACATATGCAGTGTAAAATCAATATCTTTGTACTTCTACGTCTATCTTATCCAAAATTCTTTGGCTGGCTGAGGAAATATAAGTGCGCAAAACGTCGTTGTCTCATCTGTAGTGCTCTGGAGAATTACAAGTTTGTCGTTTGTCCAAAGTGCAAATTTCCCTACTGTCGCGCCTGTTCTCGGGACATGAACTGGATCTGTGTCTTCTGTGAACATAATTTGCCACAGGAAGTGCCAGATCCCAATGCAGCAGAAGTCCAGGCACCCATTGTGGATTTATATGCATATCGCATGAGGAGAACTATCTAAAAGTATTATGAATTTTGAATTGGTTTTATTTTTTGATTGAGTATAAAGAAAGCAATGGAAATTGTGTATACCTCTAATAATAAAGGGTTAACATTGGTAACATAGTTGTATTTTCGTAAATCATCTTTAGCCAACTTTAAGATATACTTTAATTAAGAACTTTAATTTAGTTAAATATAAATATTACTTTTCTTTCAACTCGTAATGCAATCCCTGCGGTAATTGTCCCTTTTCCAGTCTGCAGAACTTAATTCTCGGTTAGTTTTTGAGTTTGCATCTCTTTCTGTTCTCTCTCTCTCTTTCGTTTTTAAGTGTCCTGAAATTGCCCTACGGTTCTGTCTGGTATTTTGTCTACTGTGTTTTGGCAACATTTCCTCAACCTTTTCGCCACCATTAGAGAGAGCATCCTTTTTGTCTGAATTTGTTTTGTGCTGAAGTCCTGTGCCTAACATAATTATGCACATGTCTAGGATTCCAGGCAGAAGTTCCTGTTTCTTCTTATTGTCCTTAGACAAACTTTAGCCAGGCATTAAGCAGCCCCTTTGCTGATTCGATTATGTCTGCTGAAATTTCAACACTACTCCAACACTGTGCAACAGGATTAAGTTGCAAAATTGTTAATTAAAAATAATAAAAACGCTAATTGAAGAAATGCCTACAGCGAGTTGAAGAACGAAGCGGGCGAAACAAGCTGGAGTAAGAAAGTTTTTCGGTAACCCAGGAAAATTGTCTAGACTTTTCTTGTGGGTGGGGGGCTGGTGACGGGGGGTGTGAGTGGGAAAATTGTGTGTTGCTCTTGGGGCACTTGCTAAAACAGTTGCAACAGTTGCGACTACAACGGAGCAAAGTGGCAAAATGAAAACGTCTTTGTTTTAATATTCATGCGGGCCGCACTCTTGCATGTAGTTTTGTGGGCGTGGCCTGCCGCCCTTCTGCTTACAATAAAATAATTATGCAAACAAAAGTAGCAAGCAAAAGAGGTGCGCAGATCAGAGATAAAGCTGAAGATTGGTGGAGGCAAGACCACAGCCACAGCCACAGCCACAGCTGCAGACACTTGCTGCGAATTTCTATTGAAATTTCACACATTTCGCCAACGCCTCCAACTACCAAAAAAATAAAAAAAAATTCAAATAAAAATAGAAAATGGTAGAGGAAAAAAGCATGGGCAAAATATTCTTACGAAACACAAATACCAGGGCGACATCAGAGACGTGAAAACTCAGAGGTTCCGCCCCCTCCAGTCTCCCGTCTGCAGTCTTTCGTGTGCTGAGGTGATTATTTGACGTTCACACCTTGTCTCGAGGACTGGGGCTGTGAGTCCAACTGGAACTGGGCGAGGTCTCCATCTCCAACTCCAACTCCATTGTTGGCGGTTGTTGTGATCAGCCACAATAGTGACAGGTGTGACAGTGCCCTGACAGAGGGCGGAGGACGGGGTGGCGGTGGAGCAGCGCCCAGTTTAGTGGAGCAACGAGGCGGCTATGAAGATGTAAACTAGACGAGACGACGATGAATACTGAAAAGCGACAACAACAAAAACAACAAAAGAAAAGAAAATTATTTCCTAGAAATCCGTCGAGCAGCTGAAGTAACTTGCGGACAACGCAACGGGCCAACAAAAGGTGAAAACAGCATACACGACCATAAAATACCCTATGTGAAAGTAAACAAATTATAAACAATAAACTGCTTTGTTTGTTTGATTTATGAACTTTTAATTACTAACTGTTGCAGTGCTGCTTACAATATATTTGTTGATATTGAAATCATCTGAAAGTTCAGTTTACACTGTTGTAAGTTCAAGGACAGTAGTTCAACCAATGTGTTTTCCTTTACAATAGAGCATAGACAGAGACAACAAAGAGAGAGGAATGTACTTTATTTTTTATGCTGTCGGCGAATAGAAAAATGCCAAAGTGTTGGAAAAAAAAGCAGCAGCAGAATAAAAAAAATAATCGCATTGAGTCTCTCAAGCGTTTTTTATCATGCGCTTAACTTGGCGTTGATAATGACGATGATGGTCGAGGTGCTGAGGTCGGTCGGTTGAGCAGTTTTGCAGTTTTTCAGTTTTGCAGGTTGTTGATGATGATGGTGATGTTGGTCAGTGCAGCGCATTGTTCTTGTGGTTTGGTTCTGCAATTTATGCTCAACGAGAATGGGAACAGGCAGTGAACTATTTAGCAAAAGCTGTTATTGCATGTTCAAGAGTACGGCTAGAAAGGGCATTGAGCATGGAATGGACACTGGAACAAGGTATCTGAGGTATCTGAGAAAACTGGTAACTGGTAACTGGTAACTGGCGGCTTCTCTGTACCACAGAGCAGCAGGTGGTAATGCGCAGAAATATGGTGCAGAACATTTCAATTAGAAAACAGCGAGCCAGAAAAAGAACTTTGAAACGATGACAGGCTGTCGTCGCCCCCATCACACTGAGACTGTGATCCAGAACCAGACCCAGAACCAGACCCAGACCCAGACCAAAACCCATTCACTCCACGCCAAAGTCATCCCAGACGAATGTTCCGCCTTTGATGTGCTCTGACGAACTGTGCCGCGTTCAGGGCAGCTCCCTCTGGGTAACTCACTCTCAGTCTCAGTCCCCGTCCGTCTGTTTTGAGCTCTCTACCTGCATCGCTGTGTGTTATTATTTCAATAAAAATTCTTGAATATTATTTCAAGTTTGTTATGGCAGGTTAGTTAGTCGCACATTTTTGCTTCACCTCTTCCCAATACCCGTATTTAATTTTTATAATTAAAACTTTAGCAAAAAGTACAAAAAAATTATGTTATATTGTAGCAGTAGTAGTATGTTATGTGATGAGAAAAGGCCGTCGGATGAACAAAGTAAAGAAAAAGCAAAAAGGCGCCTTCTATGGGGTGCAAAGACGCGAACGTGTTAAAAATTGATTAAAGTAATTGATTTGTAAGAGGTGGTCAGCCAGTCTCAGGGAATGAGTGGAGGGAGGGAAAGAGTAGCATGAAAAGTTGAGAATAAGGCGAGGAAGCAACTGGAATTCTCAGTAGATTAATGTGTTCTTGGTGCACAGTGAGTTCAGGTAGTTTGTTAGCAGGGAAATGTTGGAATGTTGTCGTCTCGTGATGGTTTTGCATATTTCGCTTAACTTTATTTCTTTTTTGAACTTTTTAACAACACTAACAATGAAAGATGACTTTATTACTGGTGGGAAAGGTGCTGTATTTATTAATGTGTTGTTTATCTCTATAAAGCAAAAAGATTGGAATACATGAATGAAGGTGAATAAGTTTGAATAATGAGGCAACTCAACGTAACAAAACAAAATTTGAAAATATCTTTCAATTAAATATTTAATGGTTTTCTATAGTTACATAATGATAGTCTATTAGCACATGCTTATTCATAGGTAAACATAATATCTAACCTTAGTTTTAAAATGCCCAAATTGCTGTCTATTTCCATTATGAGTAGACCCAGTTGCAGCGCTCTCACAATTGATAAACCTTTTCTTGTTAACACTCACATTCCTCAAATGCAGTGCAACTTCCATGGCTTTCAAGTCAAATATTTCTTTATATTCAAATCATATTCAAACCGCATTGAAATCTCAGCTTTGTTTCGCAATTTCAAGTCAAACTTCAAACGGAAAACGGCAGCAACAGCACAGATCCAATTTCACACAGATCCAAAAGTCACTGCACCACAAATCTTTCACTACAGCCACACCAATATTTTTTTAAGGTTTTACTTTTGCCATGTAGCCTAGTTTAAAAATTGCATACAACTATTTTTGTACCCTTTTAGAGAGTAAGTATATTAAATTGATTAAAGAATGTGTAACAGTGCCGAAATTATTAGAAAATAAAACTTTATTTTCACGTTTATGTACGTAATAAACTTATTTGATATAGATATTTTAAGGATATTGTAATTAAAATACTTATTATATTTAATTAAAAATACTTTATTGGTATGTAATAAAATATTAATAAATTTATTTTTAAATATTTATAGTATATTTCCGAACGTATGAGTAATTTCTATAATAAGCCTGCAAGGGTATTTCGCCATCAATACTTTAAATAAACCATCTATTTTTTTTCTCAATGCCTAAAACCTCAAACTGAAACTCCAACAGAGTAGAGGTCTCTCTATGCGTGTGCTGCTGTGCCGCCAGTTTGAACCCAGAGTTTGTATGCCAACTGCTTTTGACTCTCGCCAATTGCAGCACGCGAGCTCTGAGCAGCAGCTACTATAAAGCTGTAGCTGATGACGCCTTTTGGTCTTTCACACAAGGCAGAACAAAAAAAGCAACAACAACAAGAACAACAACTAGATAAAGAAAAGCGCGAAAGAGTTAAAAGGCACAGAGAACATGGCATAGAAAAACGCCAGACGAGTTTGAGAGGAAGGCAACCGAAGCATTTTCACCCTATTATTTCGAGCAATTTCATCAAAACTAGACTGGGACCGGCAACTGCTCCAAATTGTAACCACAACCGAGCAGCTACCCAACAACCCAACTAACCAGTGCCAGTTTCAGATCCCCATCCAGCCCAAGTGACCGCTGCTTTTTCTACGAGCTTCGTTTGTTTTTTCACTAGGTTTTTGTACGCTGTAGATAGGGTATAATAAGTGTATAGGATACAGATGGAGGCTTGTCGGGAACTTTTAAAATTATTTAGATACCAAATTTTGATATGAGAACTGAACTTAACGATAAGTATTCAACTTATATGTCTAAAGCTAAGGGATATCAATGAATTGTACTGGTTTCAAAGAACAATTCCGTGATATGTGATATGACTAGCTATAACTCTCTGAACTAACACAGGGTACCCTACAATCCGGTGTACTCGACTGTATTTTACTTAAAATTTTGTTGTATTTGGAATACTCTCAATAGCAGCAGGCGGAAGGCAGAATGAAGACCAAAGGCAGCAGGTTTCTTTCTTTTCAATGGCTAGCTCTCTGACTGTCGACTGTTTTTCTTATTTGGTTTCCACTTTTATGTAGATTGGTATTTATTTTCCACGCGAAAACTGGCAGAAACCACAAAAAAAAAACTGTATAGTATATACAGCAAAAAGATAGATAGAAAGAAAGAAAGAAAAGAAAATAGTGGCAGCGATTCTCACACTATGAGAAGTTGTTATTCTTCCTGCTGGCAGTTCCTTAACTCTCCTCATCGCTCTTATTATCGCGTCAAGATCCAACTTCAACTACAACTACAACTACGACTCCAGTTTGTACAAAAACTGAAAATGCTGTGGAACTATTTTGCGGTCCGCTGCCTGACAAATGGCAGCAACGCCATCGTCGTCGGAGCATTTAGCCAAAGTCCAGGGAAACGACATTGGTTGCCATTGCCAGCAGAGCAGCCACTGTACTGACCGCCTCTGGGTGTAGGCTCTGGTGTCCACTTTGCCATAATACTCTACCCTGTAAACTGTATGTTAACATAGTATATGCATTAAGCTTGATATGTTATTACAATGCCAATCTGAAAGTTTCAACAGAACCAAATTAAGATTCGGATAACTTATTTTAATTGGTTGTTAAAATGAACAAATCATTTTATTCATATTCGCTTTTGTTACACAAAATCACCCAAGTTCGAAAGTATTTATTAGTTTTGGTTGTATTATTAAATTTCACTTTTGGAATCCTCAGGTTAATGATTGTTGTAGAGCATTTATGCTTCGTCATTGCCTGGGAATTTCTGTAGTGTTTTCGTTATTTTGCTTTGGCAGTCAGAGCTATAGCTGGTAATTAGATTTAGTTTAGCGCACAGATTTTGATACGTTAATTGTAAATTGTGCAAATACATATAATTGTGTGCTGCCTGAAGATAGCTGCCTCCGATTTGCCTGGTTGCCCTCGAATCCGAGTCGCAGTTGGACTCTGGCTCTGAATCTGACTCTGCCTCTGATTTCTGCTTTAGTTTTGCTAAATTAGCGACTGGCTTCTTACGTTCTCCGATTCTCTCCCCTCTGATCTATTGTGGCGTGAAGAAGACAAATGCTTGGCATTCTTTTCTCAAGCCTTTTGGCTACGCTTTTGATATGTGACCGAGCCGAGAACTGACCATTGCATTGCAGCTGTGCTACAATTAATAGTCACGACAATTGCTTCCCCAGTTTCCCAGTTTCCCACGTGGAGTTGCAGTCCATAGACCATCTTCCCATGCACTTTCCATTCGAATGAGTCAACAAACAAATTCGGTTATAATAACAATCATTAAAGGGCTTATCGCAGCCTTAATTGGAGCTCAATTCATTTTGGATTATACATGCATACGAATTAGGGGCATATCCTCTACATGAAACATAATTGTTTATGGCTTTGCTCTGGGCAGAAACCCATATAATGGATATCATTATCCTTTTGTGGTAGCCAAAGCATTTCAATATAATGATTGCAAATTAAATTGACGTCGACTGGGAATGCGCATCATATTAGCCCAAAGCTCAAACGATGTTGAAACATGTTTTGCTTAAAATGAAACAGATCCTTGGTCGAGAATCGCATTATGCGAGGGCCGATTGAACAATGTCGGAAAGATCAAGCTGTTCATAAAGACTCTATTAAATGTAGTATGTAGCTAATCGTTTAATTATGCTGCTATAATTGCAAATATGCAATTTAAGTTATATAAATATTATTTCTTTTATATCTACCACAAACTTATCGTGCAACCCTCTATGTTTTGATGACAAATCGAATTATCAGCATTATTATAAAGCATATAAGCAGACAAAGAACCAATTTGATGAAGATGAAACAAACGTATTTCGGTAACATGCTTTGAAATCATACTCAGACCTTGCACTAAACTATATAATGCTTGCGAACATAATTCTTGGAACCCAAAACTCTGCTACCTTTGGCCCAAATTATGCGCTTCAATTTAAAGCAGCAACTCCACTTGCTTAACGCTTTGCCAAAAAAAAAAGAAAGAAAAGCAAAGCAAGAAGAATTCATCGGAATACAATAACGAAATTATCATTGTCTCCCACATCATCCGCTTAATGTGCATCCATCAATCTGTGTCCATTCGCGCGACTGTCAAACACCGACGACGGCTGAGTCGGACTCTTTCTGTGTCTCTGACTCCGACGGACCATCAATCGCATTAAAGCCATAAAAGGATTGCTCATATGGTAGACAGACGAGAGAACAGCGAACTGAGAACTGAAGATTCGTTGTTGATTTTGAACTCTTTCCATCGGTTCGAATGCTTTTTGCATGGAACCACGTCGGCTGTTTAGGCAAACTGATGAAAAGGAATTTTTAAGTCCATTGTGCCCGAAATGTGTAAGAGTGTGTAAGCGTGAGTGGTGTTTCTTGAGTAGTAAAAGGACAAAATGTCACAAAAGCGTGACGATGTGTCGTAAAGTATCCAACACTAACCCAAGAAGGGTTGCAACTCAAACGGGGGTAGGGAAGGCGTCTGAAAGCGTCTGGGACTTGGCTTTATATTTTGTTTTTTTTTTTGTTGTTATTTTTTTACAACTTTGTGCTTGCTTCGTTGCGCTTTTTATGATTTCCATGTGCCACACACTCGACTGTCAGCAGTCAGTCAGCCAAGAGATCCCAGCACACACACAGTACAGTAGAGATTTCCAAAACAGTCCGAGTGAAACCCATATCCAAAACTCAGCTCGCGCTCCATTGGCGGCTTAATCAGTTCAGTTTGAAAGGTTGTCGGGCACAAAGATTGCTGGCTTTTGGCCCAGGTCCTTTGTTATCCGAAGCATTCATGTGCGACATACCAACCAATGGACACATATGTACACTCCATATATGTATGTATGTATTTCTCTCTACAATATATAGTATAAGTATTTTATAATGGAATCTCTTTGCTGAGGCCTTACAACAACAGCTTTAACTGCGCGACCCTTTAAGCGTTTGTTTGTTGATTTTTCAGCTGTCCAATTAGTCATTTTCATCGGCTTAAAAACTTTATTGGTAGCCATGAAATGCGATTTTAACTGCTTGCCTTGCAAAAGATCTTTCAGCTGCCATATTCTCTACTTGGCTTCTTTTTTTTTTTTTTTTTGTTTACGCTCGAGTAGTCGGCAATTAAAACTATAAATGTCCAGAAAGACTCACGATGTGCCAGTCTTTATGGCCAATATACTCAAATATATAAATATATATAGGTATCTTTGCCGTTTTCTGTTGCTGCTTTTGCTTATTGGCCCACTTTTACGGCTGCGCCAGACAACCGTCTGCAGTCTAGACAAATTTTGCAGAGCTTTTTTAATTGCATGTTTAGTGCCACTTGAGGAAAAATTGGGAGGAATGTTGATTTCTGTGAACTATTGGTAATACGGCTTATTGGCAAGCCATTGGCTTAAGTGGCCTGCACTAAATGTGTTGTGAAGCAAAGCAGTTGAAAGCTGAGTTAATGCAATTGCTTTTTAATGAAAGTTTCCGTTTAAACGAAAACTGTTCACGAATAAACACTAAAGTTTTTTATATGTATGTTTACTGCTTAAATTCCTCTGCTTTATATAACAAGATATCATTTGCAACTTAAAATTTATTTTGGAATTTTACTTAGAGTATTTCTACTGCGTCTCTAAACTGCTTTGGGTATATCATTTCATTTCATTTAGTTGCTTCTCTTTTGCATTAGTGGTTTCTCGTCTTTTGTTGCTGTCTCTGCGCGTGAAATTCACAAGAAATTAACACAATTAACACTTTAATTGCAAACTTCCGTTTGCGCTACTTTTTCTTTGGCAAGTTCCGTACACTGGGACAAAGATGCGCCCAGTCTCAGTCTCCCAGACTCATTTGCAACGTCTCTCCGGAGTTGTGGCATCCTTGGCGTTGGCACAACACACATGTGTTTGTAGTATATGTATCTGGAAAAAAAACACAGAAAAAGACTTTGGTCTCAATGTACTCAGACAGTGCCTCAAATGAAAGCAATTAACACTTTAATGACACTTGGAAATTCTGTGGCAATGCTTGCAAAGTTTGCACTGTACACACGTACACAAAGGAAACCGACTGAACTGAAACCAAAAACAGCTTCGGGGTATTACCAGCATTTTCTCAGGCCCATCACATGGCCAACAACTTATTTTCACACTAGCACTTAGGCTCAGGAAATTCTGAAAATCTCTCACATTTTCCCCATCTTCTGATGATCTACTGAACTCGCCTGATTAGGAACATTAAGCGAAAATACCAAAGATTACCAAATGGAACAGTTGCAGTTTCAGAACCACAGTCACAGTTTTGCATTTTCACAGTCCATTCATTAAAACCGAAGCTGCGCAAACTGCAAATTCTATCGGTCTCTCTCTCTCTCTTTTTCGCACTCTGTCTCTGTCTCAGTTTGCCTCTGGCCAAATAGATGCATTGTATTCAGTTTGGCAAAGGAGTTATTATGCGTTTTTTCTAATTAGAGCAAGAAAAAAAGACTAACAAAAGAGCTACCGGTAAGCAAATCGACTGCAAAAGACTATGTACTTATTTGTAACAAGTTTGTTGACGAAAAAAAAATAATAACATTCTATGTACGCATATTTTGAAAACGCTTTCCATAATTTGTCCGGCAATACTTTGTAAGGTTTTTTAAGAACTTTTTTCTAACAAACTTAATAGGCCACTCAACTTTTCAAAATACATGGTCTAAAGAGAAAGAATGAGAAAATTAGATCTACAAAAGTGAGAGAGAACAATTGAAAAATTCTAACCATGTTATGGCCTGCAGTTGTTATTTTTCACATATGTGGAGGAAATTGGCAACGGGTCTTCTTTATGCTCACTTCTTCATGAACCAGGTTAATATGCTGAGGAAATTAGAAATTGATTGCCTTTAACAATTTCATTCACATACTTTTCACACTTTTCTTATAAGCATACAGGGCATTGAAATTAGAATAAAATTGCCCATTGGAAACTACTTCGTTGATTGCTTCAAAAACTTGTAAGCAATATTTTCAAAATATCATTAAAAATTACACTTTCTATTATAATAACAACTTGTTGTTGGCTGCATTATGCTTTTGCTCCTTTTCATTATTTACTAAACAATTAAAATAGCTGTTTGCTTTGGTTGCTACACGTTGTCTCAATTAATTCATGACTTTGTTGCTCATCTTCTACGGACTACTTACCTTCATAAATTCTGCATTCATGCAGTCAGTCCCTTTCAGTTTGGCTTTAGCCCAAGCTAACACAAATGGTTTTGACCCAACCCAGCCCTAAGCCCATTCTATCCATTGCAGCTTTCTTTGGCTGGCTGGCTGTTTGAGGAGTAAACATCAAAACCGTTGGAGCTTCCTTTCAGCATTAAACTCTCACCCGTCGTGAACAAAACATCTTTCAACTCAGCTGCCCGCCTTTTGTTGCAGCTCCAGCTCCAGCTCCGGTTGCGGCCCCTGGGTTCTAGCCGGAGGCAGACTGGCAACTGGCCTGTCAATGCAATAAACGCAACTGCCAAAGGAGCAACAGCATCCGAAAGCTAGCAAGCTCCTAGCCCAGTCCAGTGCAGAGATCCTCCAGCTCCCCTTGCTCCTGATGTTGTTCTTGTTCTTGTTGTTATTTGCATGCCTTTTTCATGTTTATTGCAAGTATTTCAATTCGGCGTTTCTCATTTTGGCCAGAGCCGGCGTGGTATCCAGTTGCCTGGCTCGTTTGCAAAAATATACAATTTTTTTTTTAACTTTTTTCTTCGCCTCAACAGAGTGTAGCTGGAACCGGAGACGGACATGGAGATGGAGATGGAGATGTAGCTGTGGTAGCCGGAGTTGGCATATTCTTATTTGCCTGCCGGAGCAGCTGGTGGAGTCGACTCTCTCTCGCTCACTGTGCATATGGTAAATGGCTTGGCCGGACACGGTTGCTGCTACCCTGCTGGGTTTTCTTCTTTGCATACGTTGGGCGCCATTTTTTGTTGTTTTCTTTTGCCATTTTAAGTGCGGTGAGTGGGGGAGTCATATGTTTTGGTACGAGCCACGCCCACTAGACAGCCCGCTGCGCTGTAAGTAATTTGTGGTTTCAGGCAAATACTCTGATGATGTTTTTCTTAAATGCTTTTCTCATTCCCAGGGCTTCCTCTTGTCTCTTTCCCGTTTCCATGCGTCCTGCTCTGGTCTGATGTTCTTTCTTCCTTCCGCTTTACAGCGCTTTTCGCTGCAGCTTTTCTATGCTGCCTTCTTTCTTTCTTTCTGTATTTTTTTTTGCAAGCTGTATCGTTAAAAATGCCTTTAAGGCATTTAATTTCTTTTGTTCATTGAGCGAGCGCTCTCTCTAATGGGGGAAAGCAGCTGCGAAAAAAAGGCAACCACACACACCCGTAGAACTCAGTCCCAGTCTCAGAACCAGACCCAAAGACCTACGGACTCAAAAAGCCCACAACAGACCCAAAACCCAAAAAACCGAAACGGAGCAAACAAATCGCCATTGCATATCCTGTGCTCTGTAAGTTCTCTGTCCTGCTTTTAACAATTTCAATAGAAAATTAAAACGCAGCGGAATTTACTTTTCTTTTCATCATTCTCTTTTCTTTCCTTCTCTCCTCCTCGCCTGAGTGTCGACCGAAGAAAAATTGTTGTTCCTTCTGTGTGTGTGTGTGTGTGTCTATGAGTTGGCACTTTTTTATGACTTTGTTACTCTGTGGAACCTCAGCTGGATCGCCTTGGAGTGGGCTATATGTAAATAGGCGTCGGTTTTTGGTAGTCCTATACAAATTGCATGATATTGTTTGTCTAGAATGGTGAAAAACTCACTTTTGCCATTGACCAAAGGAAAGGGAGAGGTAGAGAGAAGTATTTGCAGTTTGTTGAACTCAAAAAGTAGATAAAAATGAGTTTTCATCCTTCAGTAGATAGATAATTGAAGGTTATTTTACATTACATTTGAATTAACTTAACTTTTTATAAAAATTTTAATTGAAAATGGGGGAGGGAGTTTTCATTGTAGGTACAATTACATTATAAATATCGCTTCTCTATTACCTTATGGTCTGCCGACACAAAAACTGAGTCTGTATAGAAAGTTTAGACTTCCTAGCTGTTACCATCTTAGAGATCCCTTTGTTCATAACGAAAGCTATAGTTGATGACCCTTCGAACTTGGATCGAACTACAATTCCATTAAATTCTATTGTAACATGTACATAAAATTTCGTTTTATCTTTATTTTCTCCCCCAATATTTTGCTAGACTGACGCAATTTTGCTTATTTTTCTGTCAATTTTGACATGCTCTTGTCAACTTATTAAAAGCAGTATTTGAGTATTCTCCATTGTATTTCATCATGGAAGAAGCCAGCAAATAATTTTGCCCCAGCACACAGAAGTTATCATATTTCGATTTAACACACTGCGGGGGGGGAAAGTTCCATAGCTTAGAACTCTCGTAACTCTCGTCAGCTTAACGCTTAGGGGCAAATGTACAGTTTCTAAAACTCGCCACACACACACTCACAAACACACTCTTACATATAAAAAAGAAAACCAAACTCAATCCCAAAACCAAGGCGAATCTTTACGCAATCAGCCAGACAAGAGAAAAAAAAAGCGTTCTTACTTTTGACTGACTGACTGTACGATTGAATGAATGAGTGGGTGAGTGGAGGGTGGAGAGTTAAGAGTATAGACTGAAGTGAATAGAGTTTGAGTGCAATTTTTTCATTTCGACAATTTACGAGCAACGCTTTGACGCCCTGCGGAGAAAACGCGAAATCAAAACGCGAAACATTTTCACAATGCAACATTCGTTTTCGGTTTTGCTTCGGTTCGGTTAGGATTGGGTTTGGGTTTGGGTATGGGTTTCGGTTTGCTTTGGCTAAATTGGACTGGTTGGGGTATTTTGGCATAGTTAGAGTTTGCCAGCAGCGAGCATTTTAATCGGCTATAAATTGCAACCCTTTTGTGCCGCAGAGTTTGCGAAATAAAAGCGGAAATGGCAGCGAGAACACACGCACCCGGTAGAAAATTACAGTTATTAATGCATGGGGTGCAAAATACTTTACCGTTCACTGTGTGACGCCCCATTCATTTCCCCCTTTTTGGTACTCTGTAACCATAATTTTTTGCAATGCGACAATATAATTTACTTTGGTTCTTTTCGAGCAGTTACTCCTTTTCCGCAAATATATCGCACTTTTTTTGTTGGTGTGACATGTCAAAATAATCTGACAACTTAATTATATACGCGGGAATTTATATACATTTAGTTTTTTCTTTTTTTAGCAGTCCGCATCGGTAACCGAACCCGTGACCTCCCTAAAGCAATTTCCTAGACCATTTCTTTGCCATTCCTCCTTGAGTATCGTTTAGCAATTCGTGGTAAAATCAATTTTGCACACTTCGACCTCATTGCTACACGACATATACTCCTAACTGGTTCCGTTTGCCTTTCATTTGACAGTTTTGGGTCAATTTTCTGTTCTGTCTTTTACCGTATTTTTACTTCACTTTTTTTTCGGGGGAAACCTCGGGCTTGAGGTGACATTTAGGCAAGACATTTTGTTTGGAATGATTTTTGGTAGCAAAAATAACGTAAGAGTCATAGGTTCTTATTGAAAGAAAATTTGATATGTAATAATAAATAAATTATAAAATATTGTAAATAAAATTAAATCAGATCATAATAAATTATGATTATTTGGCAAATAAAGCATGTCTTTAGACTATTGGGGTCAGAAGTACGTAGAAAAAACCTACAAAATAGATTTGATCAATTTCTGTCACTTTGCCATATTTAAATTTAAATAATCAACATTTAGTGAGTTTAAATTATGCATTTAATTTCCGTTGCTGTTTGAAATATTTCCGTTGAATTCGAATGGAAAAAACTATTAATTGTCACTTTGTGTGTGTCCTTATGCTCTCTAATTCAAAGTCCTTAGAAATCTGTCCATGTCACATGACAGTTGTGACCTCTGTGCACTCTGTGTCTTATCGCAAAAGGGCCGTGGTCCGTTTAAAAGCTTTACGCTGTTGTTCCGGCACTTCCTGAGAGCGGATAGCTGCTTTCTCATATGGTTCCAGATGCCCGAACATCCGGACCAAATTTGATACAACAACTGCTGCTGCTGCTGCTGTTCAAAAATTCGATACATCATTCATCAGAACGCGTGGCGTGGCAGTCAGACAAAAGCCATCCCATTAGAGGTACATATATATAACATAGTATAGTATATTTGGTAGTTAAGAGTGAAGAGAGAGGGTGGGATGAAGCTCTTGTGTGTTGGAAGTTTTTCGTTGGTAATCCCTTTCTAATCGAATTACGGCAAATCCCTTGAGCACTTTTTGTGCATTAAGGCAAATTCAAGCGTAAGAAACTAATTTGAGGCGCCGCCAACTAAACGATACTCATGCATATGCGCACTTTTAGAGGGAGAGAGGGAGAGAGAGAGAGAAGTTCCCAAAGTGAATCCCACTCTACACACTATTTCAGCACCAGCAGCAGCAATCTAATTTCATTCTCTCACTCTGAGTCATAAAAATGTTGCGGCTAGCAGATATTTAAGAATTGATAAAAAGCGTCGAATCAGTACAAAACCCACGAGAGCCAGATTAGCCAGTCAAACGGGGCGAGCTGTCGTCTGACTATGATGAGCAACTTACCCCTAAATGAGAGTGAGTTTTTGCTGTTTCCCACAGGGCTGCACTGTGGCTGTGGGCCAACCAACCCTCCAACACTCTGATCACATTGTTTTCCCAAATCGGATTTTAGTTTTACACTAATTTCTTTGGTTTAAGACTCGCTCAGTCCTCAGTCTGCAGTCGGTTGGTCCCTGGTCCTTGGTCCTTGTTCCTCGCTGTTGTCTGGTGGTATTATAAACGCTTCGCTGGACATTGCTGGTCCTGTGCTGATGAATCCTCTTTGATTGCACTAAACTGCAATCGAGACGAATGCCCAAAACGTGCAATGTCATGCAGCAGGCTTTTCTCTGTCCTGGCTTGTATGAATTTCCACCACACACCCCCCTCCGATTGTGGTGTTTGTGTGTGTGTGATAAAATTCCGTTCACTTGACAGCCGACTAGCCTGGCTTTTTATCACAGTGCTCGGATCGTGCTGCGTATAGTGATAGCAGGGCTTTAGTTTTAGCCCAGTCCTGTAGCACATTTTTATGGCCAGAACAATTTAATTGGCTACCACGACAATTTTTATTTTTACTTATTTTTTTTCTTCATTTTGGTCATTTCAGTTGAGCTGAGGGTCGCCTCCCCCAAAATTGCTTACATTGTGCCAGATTTTGTCTAAAAGTTTGTCCAACTTTGATGGCATTTCAATTCCGGCTGAGTCATCTTTGGCTTAGATTGATTACAAATTGCATTGAGCAGCGGGGGAGCAATAAAATTGCAGGAAGCTTCTTAAATTTTAGAAGACTAATTCAATACTAAACTAAAAAGCAGCTTAACTGAAAGCAATTGTGAAGGAACTTTACCTAAAAATACTTATTGAATGAAACGAATTTGTAAGGGGATCGAACTAACAAGGAATTTTTAGAGAAGAAGGCAATGTTTTATGATTTAGAAGTTTAGTTAAAGTTATTTGATATTAAGTTCGAAAATACTTTCAATACACTAATGGAATGGACTTGAAATATAACTATAATCGTAAAACCAAAAAATGGAAAATATGTGTTCAAACTAAATGAAAGCGTTTAATATTTTTTGAATTTTTACTGCAATAGCATAAGATCATACGTTGAGAACTAAAAGCTCTTTAAGCTGAAAGTACTTAAATTTTTGGTAAATTAGAAAACATGTTTATTTTATTACCAGCCAATATTCAATCCTACCAATAGGATTAAGCAGTAACCATTACAACGTCATTTGTAAACTGAGAAAAGTTAACAAAGTAACCAATATTTTGCATGAATACAGAATAGATGCAATTCCATTTAGTATTACCAACCAGACTGACTCATCTTAAGTTTCGCTTTGAAGATGCTTAAATAGCCAGCTGCTTGCCACAGCACGATGAGGCAACATCTTGACGTGATCGTTGTCGCTCCAATGGCACTTAAAATGCCAGAACTTATTTCCATTTGGCTGGGCAATTATAATATTTTGTGTGTACCCCCTTCACATTGCGCTCAGTCTCATAAACTCTCGCCTGTTTGGTGGAGCGGCACAAAGAGTAAGATAAGGAGAGAGAGGGAGAGATGCAAAAAAATGCGTTTACCTTTTACCTTTTTGTGATTTGTGTGTTTTATTTCATGAATTTGTCGTCGTAACGGGTTGCCAGACGGCAACGACAACGAAAACGACAGGAACGATGAAAGACGTCTTAAATATAATATTGACATTTCTTTTGCAAACCATTTTACATTTTAGCCCGAGCTGTAAACTGAAGCAGACTCGCTGGCTCAGGTTTCCAGAGGGTTCGTCACAAACTTGCCCACTTTGACTTACTGGGTACAAATAATTATAGACATTTCGGGAGAGTAGAAAATGAATAAAGAATCTGCGGTGAAAAAGGGTTAAGTGCTTCGCTTTGAGTGGCGTTTACATTTTTTGCGGCAACTGTCGCATAATTTGCTTTGAATTATTTAAGAGCAACTTGGCTTTTTTTTTACACTGTACAGTCCGAGTGGGGCCAGTCTAGCATGGTTAATTGAAAATGTAAGGCAGCTTTTGGGTTTGGGTCAGATTCTGGTTTTGCCACTCACATTACTCATAAAACGCTGCAATCCATCAATTAGCAGCTTCTCTTTTACTCTGCAAACCGCAATCCAATTCACATGCAAAAAATATACAAAAAGTGAATGACTCACGGTGCTTTCATCAGTCGAAACTGCTGTCAATAACTCTGTAAAAGTGTATAAATATATATAGTATATCTGCCACATTATGCACAATTGTTGTGGTGCAAGTTTCAACACATCGAGGCCAATCTCCTTGGACAGCTGCGATAAGCGTGAATTTAATTCATGAACCTCTCCCCTTCGGGAAGTCTCTTTGTTATACTTTATTCAATCGATAATTAGCGTGCTGCTCATCAAATTTATGTTGTAAATTCAAAATGATGTTAGTGTTTCGCCAGAAAAGTGTCTCCCACCTTCGCACTCCAAAAGCCATAATAAGAAATGGACCCAACGGACTCAGTTTCTTCACTTTTTACCCTCAGCTCTTCGATCTTGGCTCGTAAGTTTTTGCTGAGATCTTGAATTATTGTTATGATAATTGTGCTTTTTCTTAACTGCTGACTATGGTGCCGGTCTCTGTGGATTGCTGTTAATTTAATAAACACATTCGGTTGGTTTATTTATTTAATATTTTTACACCGGACATACCATTCCAGTAAGCCATACATAGATGAGTTTGTGGCCAGTGACTCAGAGGTGATGCAAAAAATGCGACAATCAACAAAGTAACTAAATTTTAGCTTATGTGAGGAAAGATTTGCGTAGATAGGAGTGCAGTATGACATCTTTGTAGAGAAGTTTCTACTTATTTCTTTAATTAAAGCAGGAGAACTTATGTTTTGAATGTGATCAGCTTTTCTTGCCCATTAAAACTAATTAACTTTTAATTTTCTAATATTTTGTCTTGCCTCAAGTAAAATATTTTCATAGCTATATTACAAAATTCTTCGAATCAAAACTAGCGAAATTTCTCCTACAAATTATATGGTTTAAGTCTTTGCTTCAGAAGTAAATGTAAGATAAACGTTGTGGAAATTCCATTTCAATAAATATAGAATAGTTTTAAAGGTTTAACCAATTAAATTGAGTGACTTTCAATGTCATAGTTTCTCGACTAGATATAGTTGCTTCCATCTCCCATTTATTCACAGCTGTTTGACCAATTGGTCCCACAAAAGCTTGTCTCATCTGGGCTTCAGTCTGCTTCGTTATCCCTGTCGTCTGCTACTTGGTTGTGATTTTGACAAGCCTCTGTCCTGTCTCTGTCTATGTCTCAGTCCCTGTCCTTTAACCAATCCACCTAGACCCACACCCACATGCGTAACCGTTGTTGCTGTTTGTCTGTTTGGAGCAGAATCTGATTTTGCTCTTGACTCTGTTCCCCAACCCTGTTTCTGTTCTGTCCAGTCCCTATTTCTATTCCTATTCGTATCCCTGTCGATGGACAGGCAAAGCCAATTGTCAGCATGACAAACGGGGCAGCAACAGACATTTTGTTGTTTGTTTGTTTGTTTTTGTTTGCTTGCTGGAGATGTTTGCTGTTGCTAATCCTCGGACACAAAATACTAGTACCCCACGATTTTTCAGGGTGTCAGCTAACATATTGTTTGCCAAAGTGTAGCCCTGAAATTACGGATAAATATTTGATGAAATTCTTGTCAGAATTATGCGCGAGTTCTTTGCACTAAACTAAACTGAACTGAACTTGTTGTCAATGCTGTGACTAAATATGATTGATTTATGGCTCGATTGTCAACGCAATTCTGAATCCGAGTTCAAGTCCAAAAATGCAATGCAAACAGTTAAAGCAGTGGCTCTATTGGGGGTACAAAACAGAACTATGAATGTGAATGGAACTTGCAGTGAATGAATGAATGCAAAATGTTCCATTGCTGTGCTCAAATTGAGCATAGGACATCAGCTAGAAGGACGACTACGAGGACGAGGACGACGACTAGCACTGACAATGTTGACAGCAATCGTATGTTTAAAAAGCATAATCCCAGACGAATGATGATGAATGGTCCAATAGAGTTCTCTACCCATTCTCGGGTGTAAAAGCACCCACAGACGCTCGCTGTCGTTTAACTAAATCCTTGATGAATGATGTTGCCTCTTTATGCCTCCAGGATACTTTCTGCTTGCTGCTGCGTTTTCATATTTGCAGGAGAAAATTCGAAATGCCAACGACATTAGCAAGAGCACAACACCAAACGAATCTTTTGAAGGCAGCCGCCAAGCGCAATTTTCATTTACGCGTCATTTTAATGATGTTAAGTGATTGTGCAGAAAACGAAAATGAAACCAAAACGATACCCAAAACGCAAAACGAACAAGAAGAGGGAAGGAGTGAATGTGGGGAAGGGAACTACAGTTTTTGCATTTACCCACAAAAGTTCTTGCAAAATAGATTTTTGTTCTTGGTACTCGGAGTCGGCATGTTCTGGTCTCATGATGAAAGCAGCTTGTAATCCATTTCAAATCATTTTTCACTTTTGTGTGTATTTGCCATGGTTTTAGCTGAATCGCAGTAGGGGAGTGTAGTGCGGAGTGGACGAGAATTGGTACGGGTTTCAGCTACGTTTTGATTTGTTTGGTTTGGTTGATAAATGATGTCTGCACCGCAACACAGACAGGACAGGTCTGCTTTCAGCGAGAGTATTTGATGGAATGGAATAATCCTTAGCAGAGGTCCTGAACTCTTGTCAGCGCCGACAGTTTTTGTTAAATCCACAGATGTGACTCTGAAATTATCTATAAGTTAAGCTCTAATTGGTATTATCAAGTTGGAAAAGAGTTGACTACATTAAGTCTGGCCCAGAGACAAGAGTTTGCAAACTAAAGTTAAGAAATCAAGTTATCAAAGAATCTTTAAAATTAATATATAATACAGTTTAAAAACTAACTCTACTGGGACTTCATTTTCTATGTGTTTCTCTTAATCTAGCTCTACAACCTAAATCAGTTAATTCGTCACGATATATACATCACCTCAAACCCAACAACTCCCTTAGGATCTATTCGAGCAACGTATTCCTGTTCCATGCAATAAATATTTCAATTTCCTGATATTTTTGGTTGACTTGACACCGTTTTGTGTGAAATTACTTATCAAGTTAATGTGATTTTCGGTTTTAATGAATTTGCTGAAATTAATTTGGAAAACAGCCAACGTTCGTCTCTGATCGCTGGCTTGCGATTAAGACAGACACACAGACAGACAGACGGACGGAGAGCAAGACTTGAATTGAGAAAGTTCCAGAGTTGGTGTTCATATCGGTATCGTATCGGTTCAAGGCATTATCGGACGGCGTGCAGCGTCGTTATAGAGAGCATGTGCCGATAAAAGTAATATCCTGTGAACGGCACGTGGCGATTTAGTCATGCGCAATGGTTTTAGTACTACACATAGTAGAAACCCCAAACAATCTAACCTCAAACTCATTGCAGCAAGTTGGCAACTCTGTTCTGAACACAGAAAATAGCGTGAGTCATGGAAATACACCTTGTCAGCCTCAGCAATAATTGCACTTTGCACAAAAAGGAAACTCTTGTGACCAATTAAAATTGGTTACATTGCACCAAATGCAATCGCTACAGTATTACCTCCGAATGGAGGAAATTGTCGCTCTTTATCCCTGCTCGTTGTTTGTACAGCGTTGCTAATGTTCTCACTTCAATAAACAGAGTACTTTTTTTCTCCACTCTCTGTGTCCACCCAAAAAGGAGCAATCCAGCCTGCACCCTGAAATGCAATTGCATTTGGCAGCGACAATGTCCTTAAGCCTGCTTCTGTTTCTGTTGCCTCCCATGTTTTCCTCCTCCTCTGGTTTTTTCCGCTGTTTTTCTCCTCTATATTTTCGAGGGTGGTTAAGCAATTGAGTTCGACTACGTGAATTTATGAAGCATAGCGAAAAGTGCAATAGTCGGTGCAGGACTATACAAAAAGGACATGGATTCGTATTTTGGAACTTGTGGTGCAGTGGTTTCCACAGCGTTTTCCCTTGGATTTAACAACCCTGTGTTATGGACATGTTTACTCTGCTGTCGCTAATTGTTTGATATATGGCTGTTTGTGTTTATAATATTGTTAGTGTTGTTATGGTGAATTGCATTTCATAAGTCATTCAGAAGAGTCCTGCCGGGGTTGTACTATTAAGCAAACCAACTGTCTCTTATGAGTTGTAATTCACTTGTTTAATGAATCATACTACAGGTGAAATTAGACAAAATAGAGAGATACTTTTACTATAGGAGAAATAACAAAATAAATTATTACTTCCTCTGTAGTAAATATCTATACAAAACTTTTGTTAACAGAACCCAACTCTCCAAATAAATCCATACAAAATATATACCTCAAAGACCAATTTTAAGTACTTTCATTCATACAATTCATATGTGCTAATCGCTATTGTTTAGTTGAAAGTTTCCAGATTCTGATTCTTGATAAACTCAATTATTTGTTAGCTTTAAGCTGACCACAAAAGACTGTAAACTCACAGACTATATGCATTTTCTTGGTGCTGGATAATGTGTGAATAATCTGAACTTTGCTGTCAGCCGTCATCAACCTGGACAACTGACCCAAAAGCAAAGGTATTATTTGTATTCTAAAGTTTAGCTAAAGTCAACTTCATTAGTGTCCAGCACCTCCCACTTTTCTCTCTACTTTACTTGGACTTTGGTTGAGTTGAGTTGGTTTTAGTTTACGCTAGTTGACTCCTTGTAATGGCATAGTCTATTCATAAACATTATTACAAAGTTACCTCCTCCCCAGCGATTAAGGCTAGTCCAAAGTTTTCCTTAGCTCATATAACTTGGCTCATATCACAGTCACCACTATGACCCTCCTCCTACTCCCCATTTCGTCTTGCCATAGCTCACAATCTTGGCCCAACTGAGCCAATCAAATTAACTACTTATAAAGTAATTTGAAGGAACTTTGACTGCGATCCGAACAATGCCAATGCGTCGCCGGAGCTCATGAAAAATTCTATTAACGGCCACATAAAGGATGACGAGCGGGTGTAGGGCAGGAAGGTATGAGGAGAAAGAGGCAGCTGCCCCCTTTGCCCCTTCGCCACGAACTCATGGCCATCCGGCAGTCAGTCATATACGCTGCTGATGACGTAGTGTATGCATTTTTAAGCCAATCAGGTTATGGGGCTGTTTACTTAAGCGAGCCCCTCACATATTCCCCATCCCCACCCCTACCACCTCCCACTGCCACCCCCTTTTTGTGGCAATCACCACAATTTACAGCTGGCTGCAAAAGTTTACATTTGACACACCTGCTTTCATTTGAAACTTGCCACAGGGCAATAATTGCAACAACGAGCTGCCGCAGCAACAGTCGCCGCTGCCGTCGCAGTTTACATTTGGCCAACACCCGCAACAACAACAACAATAATAACATCAGCAGCAGCAGCAATAACAACAATAAACAACAATATAGTCGAATAGTCGGAAAGTGTGTAGAACTCGACTCTAAAAGACTCTGTAGTTATTTTGGAGAAAAAACTTACAGCAGCAGCATGAATCACTTTTCTATTATGTTTATAACAGTTTAGTTATATCCAAATGTGATCCGTATTACACATAAAATTTAAACTAAATATATTATTGAGAATTTTTTAAAATAAACCGAAAATAAAGTTGGTAATTTTCATACTGCTTTCATGAAAATTTTATAATTTTTCTAATTCTAACATAATTTTATCACTTTATTCACTAAGTATTATCGGAAACTTAAAAGACTCAGTGCAAATTTTAGCTACAGGGTCTAATGAGTGGCAACATTGCAAACCAGCCATGTTGTGCCTTGGCATTGTGCAAAACTTGTGGCAAAGAAAGCCGTCAGAAATGTTGCATGGCCTGCCTGCCTTCGGTCTCCTCCCGTCTCCGTCGCTGTAACCATGTCATGTCTGCGCTTGATTGAACGCCAGGCTGGCTGCCAAAATGCCTGCAAGCTGTTTGTGCAACGTGAGACTGCAGGGGGTGTGGGAGAGAACTGTAGTAAGGTTGCAGACGGTGGCATGAGTTGGGGGCGAGAATAGAGCGTGCGCCTTAAATAAACAATTCACATTTAATTACGTCTAAATTTGGTTTTGAGAACAAACAGCGACGACAGCCGCGAGTGCAGTCAGTCAAATAGAGAAACAGGAGCAGGGAACTAGGCACAAGGCACAAAGGAACAACAAGGAACTAGTAACTGGAGCGGGAACAAAACGCACACGTCGTCAATGAATGTCGAACAAATTGGCAACACACGCGATGAGGAATGTAACAGGATGCGGAGGCATTGCTGAATGGCGTCCAGGAATAATAAACGGACTCATACTATGCATTCCTAGGGGATAGAATTATGGGTTCTTTAAATTACTTTATGCTCTCTTGCTCTTCCTCTTCCGCGTACTTCCCCTCTCTCCCTTTCTAACTGCGACTCTTAGTTGATTCTCTGTTTGCCACTTTGGAGGCGATCCACTACTGATTGCATGCAATTCAATGAAAACTTTTTTTGCCAAGTACACCCCCAACCCCCCCTAGACTGGTCCAGTAGGTAATGCACCCTCAAATCGATAGTAATGGCGGTTTGGGGACCTCGGCAGGGGGGCATAGATATATATGTTCTTGTGCGTGTGCGAGTGTGTGAAATGAATTCCCAGTCTCAGTTGTGCCAAAGCACTAAATAATTGCCCATATGTGGCCCAAGGACCAAGGAGCACTGCGAAAAGCAGGAAAGAGGAAGAAAAAACTGTACCGAACCACCCTTTTCAACACCCAGAGGGTTGCACTACCCGCTTCTTGTTGTTGCTTTTGTTGTTGTTTCGTCGATATTTCTTTTTTCAATTTATGCTCATTTATTCTATCAATTTAACGAAACACACACACACAAATCTATGGCTGACAGCAGCGGAACACAGAGAGAGAGAGAGAGAGCGAAAGAGAGAGAATTGTAGAAGAGAGATGGGAAATGGTAGAATGAATACTTGCAAATGGAAGAACAGATTGCAACTCGTGCGTAAAGACGGTTCCCTGCAGGGGCACACTGGGCTGGCAGGGTCGTCCAAACTGATGGGTCGAGCCAACCGCGCGTTGTGTTTTGAAAGCAAATATTTTCTGACAAGTGGAAGTCAGATGTCATATACGTTGGAAAACGCACACACCCAAATGCCGTTCGTCTCAATTGCTACTTGACATGCACACAATCACAGATAGAGCGAGAGGGAGAGGAAAGTCGCTCCCCCTACCGCCTCTACCCAAAACCCACTTCCCAACACCCAACAAACCCAAGTGAAGTTGTCAAAAAAAAAAAAAACACAAAAATGAATACAACAAAAAAATTTCTGAAGCAAATTTGTGAAAACCAAGCGAAATGTCGAGACAGTACAGGAAGTGTGTGTAGAGGAAAAGCAAAAGTTCGGCATTAGAGCGACAACACAACTGACAATTATTGCTTGACAGCTGACAGGTTTATGGCGGTAGCGATTTCATGAATTCGCGATACGTGATTGCAATAGCCAAAGATTATGAAATACAATACGAAAGTCTGTAAGTAGTAATCTGTATTATAACGTTACTTAAAAAGTATTAAAACCAAAGTTTTAAAAAGAAAGTTAGTCTCTCTTGGTATATATCACATAAAATTATAGTTTTATGATCAATAAAATACTTCTAAAATATGTACTTCTATTTAAATACTGATGTCGTTTTGAGTTTTTCTACTTTTCGTTAGTCGAAACCACGCATAAACTCAGCGAGGAGCTTAATTAGCGGCAGGACTTGGTCTACGGAGAGACGTGCAACGTACAGCGACGTCCCTTATTACATAGGACGTTTAATAATTTATGTATTTCCGATTTATGTTAGCGCATTTTTGCGTACGCTTCCTTTTTTTCGTTCCAAAACAACGCCCCTTGGCCCCCAAGGCGACTTCCTTCCCAATACAAATCCTGCAGGCATTTTGGACTTCCCGCTCATTTGTATGCGTGCAGTGTTGCGCAGCGCACTTATTGTGAGACGGGGACACTTGGGTATTAAAAAAAGTACTGAGCTGTCGAACCACCCAGAATGTAGATTCCAAAACCAGTCAACGAACCATTACTATTTTATTCTCAGTCTTAGAATCTTGAGTCTTGAGTCAGTCAAAAATTGTATTATGCAAAAATTGTTGTAGGTTGGATGGTTCCCGTTTGCAGTGTTTTGGTACTGGCTTATGTTTACTACCCCATTCCCCATTTCCCTGCCCAATTCTATCCCCATTCCTGTGTTGGGAAGCGGCTTTTTATTAAGAAATCATCGTTGATTGTGTGGAAGGAAATAATGTTGATTTTACATTTTACAAGATGGTAGCAGAAGTAACAGGGTTGCCAACTAACTTGGGGGTTGCTGCTTGTGGTAAGTTTATTATCATAATAGGCGGCACACTTTTCAGTCGGGCATTGCTACTGGTACTTTGGGGAGTTGCAAGTTGGTCCCAGTGTGCACAGTGTTCCGTGTTAAAAGGGGAACTTGCTATGCTGAGTCTATTTAGTTTATGACTAATGCACTGTGTTTTCTATATTTGAACAGGTTTAATGGAATATCAATAAGCAGATAGAGTCCTGTACCTGTCTGGCATAAATTTGGAGTTTTTAAACTTGACATGTTTGCGTAATACAATATTTATAGGAATTGTTTTCAAAATTTGCATCTATAATGAAAGAAGAGACAATACATTCATAAATTCTGGAAATATGGCACGTGAGGGAGAGTTAAATATATTTTTTAAAAATCTGTTAGAAATTTAGGAAATTATAATAAGAATTTTTGTATTTCTGTAAGAATTTTAAATTTTTCTTGTACTAATATTAAGCAATTTCAATAACTTTTTTATATACTTTAAATGCACTACAAGTGCTTAAATTTACTAAACTTTACAAAAATACATTCAAAGCAGCTGTTAAATTTGTTTTCTTGAAGTTTACCATGAACATTCCACATTCCAAATTCAACAATTCACATTCTCTGCTGCCTTGTGAAAAACTGAACTCAACTCAACTTAAAGTCAGTCATTTGTGATTATTCCGCTTTGACTTTAAGAAACTATACTATTTCGTCATGGGTTCCTTTCGCTAACTTCTTGATGGCACTTAAGGCTTTTGGCTCTTAAGCTGCCTCTTACCCTTTTGAACCCTGGCATTAGGCATGCCAGCCGAAAATAGTTGTTGGCCAAGCCAAAAAGAGCAAAAGCAATAACTTGGCTACAAAACTCCACAGACATGCCACAGACTTCTCGGTGTGTGTGTGTATATATATAAAGGTTCAGTCAACTGCTCAACTCACTCTCTATATGCATATGAGTACATGGTACAGTATGTACTACGTATGAGCGATGACTCGTTGCAAAAATCTATAAATCTTGTCAAACGCAAGCTGCCTCCCACTTCCAAAGAGACCCTTTGAAAAACACTTGGGGTCTCTAAGAATTTTCCCTATTCCATGTATATGTTACTTTTGTTTGGGTCAACATCGCCGCATTTGCAGCAAAATTAACACAAAATGTGAAGGCAAATTTTCACACTAATCGCACGTGGCAAATTTCCCCATACACGCCGTGTTTTTCAAGCGATTCCTTCTAATGTTTTCTGGGTGTCGTGCATAATCGTTAATGAATTATGGCTGCACATTATATATAGTGTATAGTATACACTGTATACATATGAGAGGAGGGGTATATATGAAAGGGCGGCAATTCTAAGCACATGTTTTTGGGTGTTGTATCGCTCATTGGCCCACTTTGGGTGTGTGTGTTGGCTTTAATGAAATTTTCCTGTGGTCTTTTGTTTTAGTGCATGCATATGGAGAGCACCCTTAGCGAATTTTTGTAATTGCCTGCATTCAGTTTTTGTCGCTGCCATTTCCACCCTCCAAAAATTCATCGGTTTCCATTAGTCACGGGTTTTATCAAGGTGCTGCCATCTCCACAGTGTCGTGCCAAATGGCGCCTTACGCTGACCACACCCTTCCCTTACCTTTAGCCTTACCCCAACCCCTTTTATCTCCCATTCCATGCACACACTCATAATGGCATTATTTTATTTGTTTGTATAAATTTCCTAATGACTCTGACATGTTTGATGGGAAATTGTGAAAATCGTGAGCAAATCGAGTGCCCGAAAGCCATTTTGACTTTTATTCAAGCGCATCATTCACACTTTGTTTACTCTGTTACATTCCCTCCCACTCCCTTTCCCTTCCACCTTATCATGCATAAAACATTTGCCTTCTTTTTTCATTCATTTGAATTGAAAAGCTTTTCACAGCGATTTGTTATGCAAGCTTAGAAAACAAACAGCAAAAAAAAAAGAAGAAGTTGAGACAAAAAAAAACCATAACGAAACCTGATGCTCAAAATTTGTTGAATGCCTTCCCAGCTTCTCTCGCTCTGTCTCGTCATCTCTTTGCATTTTGCATACGGTTTTTCCTTGTCTTTTCTTTGGCTTTTTCGTTAGATTTTTGAGCATTTTTTGTTTGTTATCAACTTTGTTGCTGCTGTAAAATGTAATTGCATATGCAACCACGCTTCAAAGACCCCCCATAAAAGGAGCCACACAGAGTCGCCACTTGCCATTTTCCAGTTGCCAGTTGCCAGTTCCTCCCAGTTACCAGTTGTTGGTAATAGGAATAGCTTTCAATGCAACGGCAAACAAACATTTTTACCCACCCACTTTTATATGAATTTTTGTGATATACAACTCCTTGGCCGGTTGATGCCATGTGGTTCCTGGCTTTAAGTATTTTTTTCTCGTTTTCGAAAATCCCATTGCCGTTTGAATGCAACATACGCAACAACTAAAATGCCTTTAGAACTCCTTTTGGTAAAGAATCTCAAATGTGTGATAACAATTTTGCTGGCTCACAGTTATTTGCCATTGAAGAGTGATGCAGAGAAGGAACATTTCAAACGTAGATAAAGTATGGCATAATAATATTGTATTACAAATAAAGGGAAGAGTTTTCTTTCAATTTTAAACAAAATTTCAATACAATTTGTTGTGCTCCCGCTAAGTTTACTTAAAGCTGCATCTAGTCCCATTTCCCTATAGCTAACCCTACAGAAATGTTCAATGTTAAACTTAGTTTTCCCCCATTTTCACCCATAACTTCCAATTTGTAGTTGTTGTACGTATGTATTGTTATCATTCAGGCGTGTGTATGAATGTAAATGGGTATGTGGGATATTCAAAACTATTTTCGAAATGTTTTAAGCGGTTCTACCAAAGTATTTAATCCTTTGAATGTTTTATTGCTCAGTTAGTAGCCAGCAGCGGTAGCACCAGCTGTGGGTAGAAGGGGCTACAGGGACACTATCGTGTATGATAGTTTGTTTATATGAAATGTACGCGAGTTTTTACTAATACCCTCTCGCATAGTTTCAACTAAAAATGTTTGTTTTGAGCTAACAATAAAAAACGAGACGAAAAAGAACAACAAACAAGGAATCTGTAAATAATAAATTTGCTACCATATAGAAACACAAATTTTTCAACGACACATTTAAAAACTTCTGCAATGTCATGTTGTTTGTCGAGGTTTGCTTTGGATTACATATATAGAGTGGTTTAAAGGGTTCGGATATTGTACTCTTATTTGAGTGTAGTGTAAAAGGATTAGCACAATTATTCTAGGGAGCTAACTGAACTTAAACAAGTGATCTTCAGTTTGTATTTGAGCTGAAAGTTTAAAGAACAGACACAAAATAAATAATAATAATTATTAAAATATATAAATATTAATATTATAAGCGAAAATATAATATAATTAATGAAATATATAGTAATATAAATTATGTTTAAGCACAAAATAATTGTCATATTATACAAAAATTATGATATTTACCGATAAATATACTTATTTAAGAGCATTCTGACAAGTACGTGCCCATCATCTATTACAGCAGCAATTTCCCAAAATACCAACCTTTTAAATAAGATATACCAATTGTAATTCCCCCTAACGTGCAACAGTAGTTTTGTTGAGCTATCTCTGTATGCTGTATGTATATTTATGGGTGCAACTGTTTCAAACATAAATCCAGACTCCATTTAGCGCGTGTGGATGTGTTCATAATTGTGTCTAGTTTTAAATATGCTTGTCTCTGGGATTATATTTTAATATTTTATGTCAATTCTATTCGAACTCTGAATGCATAAAAATAAACCAAAAATTATTGTGTTCAGTTTACTTTTGCTATATTTACCATGAATTTATTTCAGCGTTCGCGTTCGCGTTCGTGTTGATTCACTTATGGTAAATGCTCCACTTTACCACTCCACATGTCAAAATATGAAAATATGAAAATACATATCAGAATATGCCGTGTTTTTAATGAATTGCATTTATTCAACGATGCGTTTTCAATTGCCGTCAGCTCTGCGGCTATTTTGAATGTAATCCATTGATGCGTTTACATGTTATGACATTGAATTGAAGAGAAAGCTTCACTGTACCGACTGACACGTTATCTTAGCAGCAGCTTAGTAATCATATGCCACCCTCTATTTGGGGTTAAGCAGAATAACTCTCTTGTTAAGTTTTGTAAGCTGTCTAAGCCATACAACACTCTGGCTCCAACTCCAGTCACAACTCAAAGTTTGTTGTCTACCCAACTCATAAACAAGATTTAATAAAAAAGATACATATACTTTGACTTTTGTATATATAAAGTAAAACAAAACTCGTCGCTGCTAATTAAATTTCAGAAAACACACAGCAAAAACCAAACCGACTTTGAAGTTAAGGTCAAAACCGTCGAATTCCCACTCGAAGAGAAGTCAGTCAATATTGAGTTGATGCTGATGACATTGTTGCCAACCATTTCCCCAATTCTCATGCCAACAAATTGTATCTCTTGGAAATATATGTATACAAATATTTGAAAAATTCCTTTTTAATTGCACAAAGCCGAAAAGTTTTCCCTAAGCCTTTTTATCATAATTACCGTGGAACAAGCGTTGCCCATTGACGCGTCTTCAGCTGCTGCTGCTGCAGCAACATCGAGTGGCTGCCACTGTTGTGACTTCCTGTTTCTGACAAGCTGCCACAACGTTAGAGAGGGAGAGAGGGAAAGAGGAGTGCTATTGCATATTCAGCAGCTTCGTCGAGCAAAAATATTACATAATTATACAAAAGTATAAAAGCAACAACAACAGCAGCAAAGACTCAAGGACTTGACTGACTGGCGTTTTGGTGTTTGATGACCCTGTTTATGAATACGTTAGCATTAATTAACTTTGATTTAATTAAACGCGCAAGGAGAGCGAAAGAGAGAAAGAGAGAGAAAGCCTCAACTACGAGCAGGCCAAGACCCTTTCCGGTCACTTTAAAGGCGTCAACTCGACTCGAGTCGACTTCTCCTGTTGCTCCTGTTGTTCCTTTAGCTGCTGCTTTTGCTCCTGTGACTGCTCCTTGTTAATCTTTTAACCAGTCGCTGGCGCGTTGCGCCTTTTGCGGTTTGGCGCCACAGTTGGCAGCCAAAACGCAGCCAACTGGAAGAACAGCAACAACTTGCCCAGAATCAAAGCCAGCACCAAAGCCAAAGCCAAAGTGAGCGCCTCAGAATAAGACCTGAGTGCAAAGGCCTGGCTTCTTTCTTTTTCCATCTTTTGGCACTTCTCAAGTGGAAAATCCTTTTTGCCTATTTACGTGGTCTTAACAAGAGTCAACACCGAAGGCGTTGTGCACATCACCACCGACCGACCGCACTTCGTTGTCTCTTGGCTAAGCTTTAATGTGCTTTACCCAAGATGACTGGGCACAGTGCCTGCAAATTAGTAGGGCGGCTGGAGAAAGTAATGTGTGCAGGTAAGACAAGCCAAGAAATTAACTCGACCTATTTCTACAAAATAACTTAATCTGTAAGTGTGGTGTTAACATGTCTAGAAGATCGCCAAAATTTTTTACCCCGTCAAGGGTATAATAAGTTTGCTTAAAGTGTGTAACAGCCAGTTGAAAGCATTTTCTTGATCAGCAGAGTCGATATACCGCCGTACGACCGTCTGTCCGTCTGAATAACAAGATTTTAGATGTCTTAGGAGCTAGAAATCTGGAGATTGAAAAATGTAAACAACAAAGTAGTTTGGTTTATGTCAGCCAGACTTCACAAAATATATATATTCTTGATCAGCATCAACAGCTGAGTTGATATAGCTATGTCCGTCTGTCTGTCCGTATGAACAAACAGAATTCAGTCAGGTAAGGCATGCTCAAATGAACTTTTCTTACTTGTTATTTTAACATGGTGCAAATCTAAATTGTATTGTGTTTATCATTTATAACTGCAATAAATTCTATTAAAATCCTAAAGTGTTTATTGTTTAATATAGAGCAAAAATCAATAGAAGCTTTTTATTTACTAAGCAAATATTTCCCTTTATCTCTGTCTCTCTTTCCATTACTCGTGCTGTCCTCTTCCGAATGACTAACATTGGCTTGTGGCTGCTTTTATTTTATTATCCATGTTTTATTTTTTTTGGTATTTTTACTTTAGAACTCATTTCCTATGCGCTTTGATTGTGTAACTGGCTCACTCCCTATCACTCTCACTCTCTGTCTCCCTTGCACTCAGTCTTCGGTCTGTTTCTTTTCTACTTTTGTGTATAATTTGCAGGCTGCTTTCATAAATTAATTAATTGGCCTGCGGCTGGTCAACAACGGCAACAGGCAAATAAATAAGCAAAAATATTTGCTTTAATTTATGTTGCAAGTGGAACTGGGTTCCGAGTACCAAGTACCGAGTACTGAGTACGAGTATCTCGCTTTAATCGAGAGAAAAAGCAAAAGAGACTGGAGGGGGTTGAGGTTGAAATACACTGACACTACTAATGGGGACCCTTTGCCCTAGTTAATACCCGTATTCCTGCCTGTACTCTCCACCTGTGTACTAGGGTATTTCAGTCAGCCCAATGCCATTTACAAATTGCATTAGATTAAAGCGCGATAAAAAGCGGGACGCGTTCACTTGGCATGATTTCGACTTATTTGCACTTACAAAAAGGCCAACCAAATAGGGTAGAAGGGCAGCTCAGCAGCAAGTGAGACAGAGTGTGACAGAGTGAGATTGTGTGTGTGAGGAGATTGGCAATATTTTCCATGCCTTGCACATTTTATAAAACTCAACGCTGACTCTCTCTTTCTTTATATCTGTCCGCCTGTTTCTTAGTATGGGGCATGTAGAACATGGTTAATTAGCAATTAATGAAGCGATAATGAAGCCAAGATAAACGACAACGCCGACGACGACGCCAATGATGAGCTTGTTGACGATGATAATAATGATGATGATGACGGAGAAGGATGACAACGAGGCTGTTGATGTGGCACCAGGGGAATCCGCTAAAGCAGGGAGCAGCTACAAACGGAGCACCGAGCTCTGAGCTCTGTCTCAGTTTATGCTGTCGAAGTCGACATCTTTGGCAGAAGCAGAGAGTGAGGCAAAGGCAGAGGATTGTGGTTGCTGTGCTGCTGTGTGTAGTGCCTACAAAACGGCCTTGACGAGGATTCCACACCGAATAGGAGGATGCGAATAAGCGGCAGCTGCCTGTTGGTTTAGTTTTGCTTCATTCTTTTTCGCTTTTTAGGCTGTTGCTGGCCATAAGCAGCTTCATTTGCTGGTCTTGTTGCCTTTTTTTTGGCTTTGGTTTTTTCTGCTAGCCAACCTTTAAAGTAAAAATGAGTTTGCCCTATAAAAACATACCGTGTACCAGTCAAATTTATACCATTTTAAACGATATCAATATCTATATGCTGTAAAACACTTTAATTTTGGACACAAACTTTATGAAATCTTTATAATCTTCAGACATCATTGGTGAACAGCCAAAATTTAAACAATCCCATTTCACCCTCTGCCATGGGTATAATTAAATGTTTTGTTTTTTAAGGGTCTCTCTTCACTCTCCATAAATGTGTGTGTTGGGCGCGCGAAATTGTATCATTTCCTTGGAAAAAAAAAACATATTTTTTTTTTGTTTTTTTGCTTTTCAGGTTAATTAGTTTGCCGGCGCTGAGCCTGAAAGTTTCCTGTCACTTGCAGTGGCAGAAGGCGTTGCCAATTAGCTTGTTGCGAAGGTTAGAAACTGGATCTCAAAAATGAAATTGAAACTGATACAAGTCCGAGCAGTCGGTGGACGGACAGCATGACCTTGGTTCGAAATTTCGAGCAGCGGCGCTTTAAACTAGATACAAAATTTAATTTGCAGCAATTTTATTTACACAATTCATTGAGTAAATTACTATGAGATGTAATTGGATTTAGGAACTGAATTTAAACGCTGTTAAAATGTATTATTTGTACATCTATTGGATTAGGCTTTGAACTAACATTTTAAGTTTGTAAATTGTTTTAAATTTTAGCTTAAATAAAGAAGGCAACTAATCGTGTAAAAAGTTTTAACGATATATATTTAAGCTACTAATAAAATTTACTAAGTATAGTAATAAAAATAAATTTTCTTCTTTTTAAGTATTTTCTTTTTGATAACTTTTTATAAATAATATTTCTTGCAGATATTTAAAAAATTCCGTTTAATAGAAGATCAAAATTGCATCTGGTAACCTCAAATTTTTAACAGTAACTGCATATTCTGGAATGTACTGCTTATCCAGCGAGTTGATCGGCCTGCAACTGCTTTAGTTGTACCAAGTCTAACTCACAAATCTGTAACCAGCATAATCTATTTGCCGAATTCAAAAGACACGAGACACAACTGCTGTAAATCTGCTGGTTTTTCCCTACCTTATGACAGGCAACAGCATCGGGTACAACAGCAGCAGCAGCAGCAACAGCAACAGCAGAAGCAATCCCAAAATGCGATCTAATTTTCATGTTATTTGATAGAAAACTCTTGTATTTGTAGGTATCCATCGTAGCCGTGTTGTACTGTGCAGTCATGCCAAGAATTTATCACACAGCCGCAACTTTTTAGTTGCATCATTTGGATGCAAACGGGGCACGGTGTGTGAGTGCTTGTCTTGGCTAACATGGACTCTGCGATGCTGTGTACAAGCACCACCTCAAGCAGCAGCAACAGAAACAGCACCACCACCACCACCACCATCATCGTCATCTAGCCGCCTCTTTGAATATTATCAAAAATGGTGTATCTGTAGCTGAAGCTTCCTGAATCTCGTCTCGGAGCATTGCAAACATGCTCATAGTTGTTGTGTGTTACCCATGGATGCATCACTGGCGATCGTAACAACAGCAACTGTTGCTGCTGCTGTTGTTGCTGGCGCTGTACGAGATTAAACAATGATTGCATTTTCATTTGCATTTTAAGTCACGGTGCAAGCAAAAAACCAAAGCATAAGAAGTCGAGGGTCGGGATCTCACTTACCAAGTGTTGTTGTTGTTTCCCCTCGTTGCAGTTGTTGCTAGAGATGAGTTTCACTTCAATTATAAATAGTGTAAAGTGACTGACTGATCAGCATCAAGAAACAATAAAAGCTATAAACGTGAAGTATTCTTAGATTTTATAACACGATTTTAAATTAAAGAATTGAATTTCATCGTTTATGTAAAAAAAACCTTTACTGTTTTAAAATACATCTCAACCAAACTTACAGAATAAGAGTTAAGTGTAACTTTAAGCATACTAAACAAATCTGATTAAGATCGGACTAGTATAACATATAATTACCAAAAGGTTGTTTGGTTGAAATTTTAAAATGGTAATTAAAACTTTCAAATACTATAACTTAAGTAAACTCTAATATGTTACAGTGAGCTAGAAAGAGCTTTTGCACTTAAAAGCTGTATGTGTCTGTGTGAAAGCTCCGCTGATGTGCACTACTACAAGCAGTATTTCGTTCATACAACAAGTGCTTCTGCACGTTAAGCTCTTTCCTCGGTTTAAGTTTTAACTGCGCACTTTCGTGTCACGTGCTCAGCTCTAGCTTCTGGTTGCAGCTGCTTGATTTGACTTCTTGGAGGGGCGAAGATGGAAGCGGCAAACAGGTTTGCCAAAACTAAACACATGCCGCCAGCATCGCCTGGCTAAGATTGAAATGCAAATCAGTTAATGGTGTTCCTGATGCTGTTGCTTTTTCTGATGCACAGTTGCACGGTTGCAATGTTGCAAAGCTGCACAGTTGCACAGTTGCTCTGTGGCAAGGGCAAACACCATTCATTGGGGCTTGATGTACGTGTTGTTTTTTTTTTTTTTGCTAGCCTGCTGTTGTTTGCCGTTGTTATAAGCATACTACATAAAATAATTGCCAGAGTTCAGCTCAAGTGGAATTGTGAGTGGTAGTGACTCCATCCAATTTCAGTTTGACCCATAACTCAAATGGCCAAAATACTTGGCTTTAATGTTGGCTTTACGCTCATAAAAATGAAAATTTGTGCGACAGATTTTCGGCCAAGTGTCCAGTAAAAGCCAACAAGAGAATCACGTTTAGACCAAGCGCTAATCTTTGGCATGTAACAGCTGCTCGACTCACTGGTTGGCATTTCTGTTTTTTCTCCTTCTTTCCTTCCCTTTCGCTACTTCAATTTTATTTTCCTTTCTTTTTTTTTTTTGTGTTGGCCCTTTTGCTGTTGGCCAGCTGGACTGCTGGCCAGTTTGCTTTGCCCACTCATCTCGATTACGAGGTGTAAATTTACTGAAGCACATAAAGCCATTTGGCCATTTGGCGAGAACGTCGCATCTCTCTAATCCCAAGCCCATGGCCCAGCTCAAAAGCCAATTCATATATTTACCGTTTTGCCAGACGACTTTACGGTACGCATTATGCCCTAAGCTTTTTGGCCATGCGCTGCCAGGAGCTGCCAGTACCATCATCATTTCGGAGAGGGGACAAAGCTTTATAAATTTTGATGATATGCGGATTTCTGCTGTGGTGTGTGGTGAGTGGTGTGGTATGGTCCACATTTCTCGGGGGTTCAACGTGTTGCTGCAAGTGCTGGCGCGCGGGTTAAGGCATTTGGTAAGTAATGTTGATGCCACATGTGTCCCTAGCAAAGTCACAGCTTCACTTGATTACACAATTCACAATGCTGGGGCTAAAGTATACACTACTTGCTTTAAATCAGCCAGGAGCTCTAAATAGTTAACATTAAAAGTGTTTTGAATTTAGAAATGTATTTCAATGAACAAAACTATCGACGAAATGTCTGATATTTCATACCAAACTAACAGTGCGAGTTTTGTGAGCAAGCGAAAATGCTATTACTTTTAGAGCCTTGCAACACTTTTCATCTCTGGCAGATACTAGACCACACTACATGGCTTAGACTGGCTAGTAACCTTTACATATCAGCCCAAAGCCTTTCCAAAAGTAAACACGCTGCATAGCATCACTAACAACAACAAACACAACAACATGTAGCTAAACAATCTATAAAATACAATCACTTTCAGCAGGAAAATCAACAGCAAAATGTTGGCTCGCTCGGTCTGCCCTTTAAATCATGCTCTCAGATCGTTCGAGGAGGATGCCAAAACATGCCTAGATACCCGTGCTCTGGCTTGGTTCTATGCCAGTCTATGAGCCAGTTTGCTATACATATATATTTTATACAAAGAGCGTAATTATGGGTTTCGGAATATCTTTGCCAGCATCTCTTGATGATGATCGACATCAGCAGTCGCGAAATTTATATATATATGTGTGTGGCTAAAACCTGATGAAAGGGCATCTTTTAGGGCCTGCATTTGGGCCTGCTCTGAGCTGCATCAACACACAAACATATATGGAAGTATGGGAGTGCTTTATATGGTCGTGCATTAAATTTAACACAGTGTTTTCTTGTTGTTGTTACTGTTGTTGTTGTTGATGATGGCACCGCCCACTAAAGTGGCATGCCGCCATGGTTATGTAAACAGCCAGCAGGGCAAGGGGTAGGGGCAGGGGAAGTGGCAGGAGTCGAGAGGCAGCAGTTGTGAGAAGGAGGACGTTGTTAAAGGCCACTAAAGTCGCTCGAGCTTTTTGATGATGATAATGATGAAGACAACGTACAACCGTCGACCGAATGACTTTGACTAAGACGTTGCAGTAGTAGGTGAGTTGAAGGAGCAAGAGGTGGGTGCATTGTAATATGTGGTGGCCAGAGGGCAAAGGTTGCAACAGCTCTGCTCTCAACCCACCGTCTGCATCATCAGTGTAGTGAAACGTGTGCAGTAAGTGTTAATGTTGCATAAGTTGACTTCACTACCAAGTTGAGTGGCTTTCTGGGTGGCTCAGGGAATTCATCTCGCGAGTGTTGCACAGCAGCTTCAATGTTGATGGAAATTAATCAAAAGATTACGAAATCTGACAACTGACTAATAAAATGCACAACTATTTAAGTAAGACACCAGTCAAAACATTTAAAAGATGTTAGCAAAAGAGTTATAATACTGAATTTTCAAGCAGTTCTGTTAAGTTTAAAGAAATGTTGTTAACAAAACCCAAATTTTGTGAAACAAATTTTACTTGTTTGTCTGATTAAAGTTCTCAAACTTTGTACAGAAATGTTTGTGTGCTACTTTCCTTCTTTCTATCACATTAAATAATTATTCTTGCATTGTAATGCTCCATCGAGCTCAGAGCTCTAGAACTCTAGAGTTCAAATCCCTAGTGCCATTAGCAAGGCAACTGTGCTGTCAACTACAGTGCTGCACACGAAACTAAAGCCACCCTTGCCTACTTAACGAAAGAAATAACCCAATGCGCAATTTAAATGAATAATTGAAAGAAAGTTCACAACGCAATGTTAAATGAAAATCCATTCAGGAGTAAAATGACGCATTAGGAGCGAAACTGCTGCTGCTTTTTGGCCTAATGAATTCAAATGAGCCACCAAGTTAATGTAACCTTTCGCTTAGATTGAGTGGCTACATATTAATTACAACAACACTTACAAGCCGCCAACGAGTCTCTTAGTTTGAAACAAGGCTAAATCCCCTGCCCATATAAAAATCATAACAGCTGTGACGTAACAAATGAGGCCAACGGGGGGTTACCCGTACCAAAAGCAACCACTTCAAATTGCCATGCAACTTTTTAGCAGAATTAAGACATAAAAAACATTTTGCCTTTGGGGTGATAGTACGGTAAACGTGGGTTTTGGGTTAAGGAGTGCTGCAACCCCTAAAAAAGACACACACTAATGAAGCTATCAGCGCTCTCACGTACCGAAACAGTTTCAAAAGAAATTTTAAGTGTGTTTACCGAGGACATAAATTGAAAAACTGACCATATGAGTTCCAACACACAGTGGTAACTGGGGCCAAACCAGCTTTGATCTGCCAATGCCTTTTCCTAAGCATTTGTTCAAATATTTGCACGGCCCGGAGAACAAAAGACAAGCCGTAAATATGTTACATAGGCAGGGAAAAAGTGCTATAAAGCAGATATATTATACTAGAAGTCAGTGCACAGTGGGGCAAGTAGTAATTTGAAAAAGATAAAAATTAAATGTATAACGAAAAATAATTAAGTATTTTGGAAGAGAAATATATATTTAATAAACCTTTATGTATATAGTATATAACGAATTCTTATTTATTTATATTTAAGTATTATAATTGAAAGGCTTATGTATTATAAAATATAATAAAATATTAATGAAAATATTAAAACTACTATTCAATTAAAATATAGAAGTATAGAATAGATTTTAGAGAGTTTCAAAAATTTTAGTTCAAATAATTGACGTCGCGAAAATTCCAATTAACATATATATACTTTTTATATCTTCTATAATAATAAATAAAAATGTTCTGCATTAGTTACTTCTCAACAAATTTCCATGTACTTCTGGCCACTGTGCAGCAAGTAAACTTGGCAGCGAAAAGACGCAGGGTAACCACAGCAAATCAAGTGAGTTTATGCGGGTCACCCCCCTCGTCGCATATGATTTGTAACAATACAAAAAAGCAACAGCTAGCCAAAAAAAAAAAAACAAAAAAAAAACAAAAAAGTTAAAAAAGAAAATAAAGAAAAAAGCAATGGATAAAAGACCAATGCATTATCAAGCAGCCGCACAATAATGTTAACGAGCAGCGCTTCGAGAGAGATTACAATCAGTGACATAAGGCGCAACAGAGTCCAAAAGGATGTGTGTTCCTTCTCGAACTGTGTACGGCTACGGGTTTGGGTTAGGGTTGGGTTCGACCCGTTCGCTATTTTGCCAAAGTGGCAAATGGACTGGACTGTGGCGCATAATTTGGACTCTGTGCCACAGCTGCTGTTGCTGCTGCTGCTGCTGCTGCTGGTGCTGCCAAACTCAGATTTATCGGGTCCAGCATATGGGCGGGGACCCAATCAATGCAATTTGGCGGATGTGGCATATGTTGGGTCAAGTGCCTGCCTGATTAGCTCTGAGTGTCATGCATGGGAACGAGCTGTTGTAAAGCCAAAGCAGCTATTAAACAGCTAATTGCAGTCAATAATAGGCAAAGCCAAAGCCAAAGCCAAAGCCAAAGCCTATGACTTGGCCAACGCGACACAATGTGACAAACGATCTTTAGACCTTTGCAAGGTTGATAATCTGAAGATCTTAACCCGTTAAAGGCCACTCAAGTGGCTACCAAACGTTTAACGTGCATAATTATGTTGCTTTCGAAAATGCTGCTGTAAACGAGTTTTACTTTTTGCTGAATAAACAATTTACATATCAACCATCGTCAGCAACAACAAATAACAACTTGTTTGCCAACATGAATGCATTTATGATCCAATATTTTTCGACGTATTTCAACTGGCTCGTTGGTCTAGGGGTATGATTTCCGCTTAGGGTGCGGGAGGTCCCGGGTTCAAATCCCGGACGAGCCCAAGTTGTAAAATACTTTTTTAAATTATTTAAGATAAAGATAAAATGATTCCTCCCAATTATTGTTATCGCAAGGGCTAAAAATAGCCCAAATGCTGATAAGAGTGTGGAAATTTAACCATGCGGTATATTTATATAGCTAAAATAGTGATGGTATTCTATATTTGTCATGGAATTTGTTTGACTTTGAAGATAGGTGATCGGAATATTTTTAAAATGTTTCAAAATTTGGAACTAACCACAAAGTAAAGTACTATAATTAACAAAAATAATATTATATTTTTAGGGAATAGTAAAAAAGAAGCAATTTTATTTTAATAGAACTATTGTATACTCTCTGTACATAAATTAATTAACTAAATGTTTTCAATCTTAAGAGTAGCTTAACGGGAACTTAATAGCACATTGAGCCATTCATAACTGAACTTTACAACATAATCGATGCTTGAACAATTAGTCAAACGATATATGGCCTCTTGAATATTGCGAACAATTAAAGGCATACAATTACTTAGTTGGAGCGAGGTGGAGTGAATAACATTTAACAATGACATAGACCAAGAAGGACGGACAAAAGGAAAGGATTCGATTACCAGACAACGTTGACAGCCAGAGCGACAGGCAAAGAACACACCGAAGGGGGGCGAATGGAGTGTGTAATACTGTACATGTCTCTATGTCTGCACTGGTAGTGACCTGGTCTGGTCTGGTCTGGTGAGGACGGGCCTGATAAAAGCCTGCTGTCCTGGTGTGACGCTCTGGTGTGGCTTTGTGGCTATTGAAAACCGACGCCCCACAACGCACTCGAGACAACAGTAGTGATCCCTCGTCTGGAGCATCCAATGAATTTATATGCATTGAAAATTAACACAACAAACTTATTGGCTTGACTGACCAAAAATCCATTCTGTCGAAGGGAATGGGATTTGGATTGGGATTGCGAATGTGTCCAAAAAGGCTGGCTTATGTCTGTCATTACCGTTTAAAATGCAGAGACCAAAATCCATTTGGCAGCCAGTGGCTAGTGACTGACTGGCAGTAAGATCCGGTACACATGCAGATATATCCCATTTAGGCTGATGTATCCGATTGCAGCCATAACAGCTGGAAGCACGTAAATCCCATTGTTTCATGTGTTTTGCATGAAGAGAGAGTGAGCGAGAGAGACATGGAGAAAGAGAGAGCTTGAAATGTCGATTTCAATGCCATTGCCACATTCACACAGCCGCAGGCAACAGTTGAACTGCTGGAGCTGCATTTGATAGCTGAATAACATGTGCGAGTTTTGCTTACTCTTTTCACCAACTGACAAACGCATCCAGGAGGGTAAGAGGTAAGAGGTAGAGGGACGGAGTGCAAAGCGTTTCAGTCTGTTACCCAGTCTGCGGTTAACAACAACTAACTCATCTTGGGTCGAAGCATGCGTCGCCTGCGGACCCTGCAATTGACTTGAACCCGTGGCGCATCAATTGTGTGATTTTTATGATGAGGCCCCAGGGCAGCTATAGCCACCACAACAGCTATACACATACATACATACATATAACAACAGCCACAGTCGCCACCAAAGTCAAGCAAGAGTTCGTTTTGATTACCCAGCCGGAAGCGGTGCTCAGGTTACATTTTAGCAACGTTTATCCAACCATAAAATGGCCACTGAAATTTGAGGCTAAGCATAAGTGCAGTGGAAACTCGTTGAGAGTAAAACACTCTAAAAAATATTAGTACATGTTAAATTTATTATTTTATATCTTAAAATATTTACCGAATACTTATAGTATTCAGTTCTATTAAATAAAATATATTTATAAATAGAAATAAATAATAAAATTTAAAACAAAATCAATAATATAAATATATGAAAATATAAAAATTAAAAAGGTAGAAAAAAGTAAAGGGTTCTTTAATTAAAAATTTATTTAATACAGTTAACGCAGTATGTAATATAGAAAATTTAAGCAAACAGCAATTCGCAAAGCAAATAATTTTATTAAGCAAAAATATCTAAAATAAACAAAAAAGTTTTTTTGTCGAAATATAATTTTAATTATTGTTACTATTAACTTATTAATATTTATTATTTTCAAACAAAGCTAGTTTTTTCAAAAATTAAAAAATATGTGTATATCACTGTTTTGTCATACACATTAGAGAGGAGATTAGAAGCCAAAAACACAAAAAGGATACGGAATTTATTTACTAAATATTATATTATTTAAATAGAAAATTATATCGAAATTTTCAGTTTTAAAATTTGTACCTTAGTCCTTAAATTGATCCAACGTTAAGGGGTTTGATTTTTTTCATAATATTTTCCCAAATACTACAAGTAAATTTTCAATTGTTCTTAAGCCACTACTACTGCCCAAACACTGCTGTGACCCACTGTGCACACACACTTTATTAATATAAATTCATCTAGCATAGCAACAAACTTACAAAAAAACATCGTTCGATCGTGAGCTTTTTAACAAGCGCCCACACACTCAAATGTATATATGTATATGCGAATCACACGTAATTGTTTGTTGTATTGTAAAATGTTTTCCCGTCAGAGTTTGTTCGCTTTGTTATCTAACACATTTTAGTTGAGTTGTTGTTGCTTCAGTATTCTATAAATAGCACGTTCTCACTAATACAACAGCACGACAGCAACAGCTTGTCAGTTAGCTGCGTTGCTTCAACATGTCAGGATGGCCGAGCGGTCTAAGGCGCCAGACTCAAGAGCATTTACTCTTGCCTTTCTGAGAAGGGTTGTTGAGCGTTCTGGTCCTCTCTGAGGGCGTGGGTTCGAATCCCACTTCTGACAAATACTTTTTTTTTGCATTTTTTAAATAAGTTGTATTTAGTTATTTAAAAATAAATGTGAAATAAATTACATATGCATTTTATCTCACAAGGCGCGGGTTCGAACCCGACTGCAGGTAAATATATATTATTTGCTTTTTTTAATTTTTTAATTTATTTTAAGCTAAAAATAATTTGAAAATACGGCACATAAATATTTTGTAACTATAAATAATTAATTTATGCTAGAAAAACTTAAATTCTGCTTAAGAAATATGAGTTCGATTAAAACTTTGTGTGTTTTTTTTAATTATTAGTTAAAGTGAAGAATAATTCTATGTAAGTTGTAGAAAAATATTTAATTAATTTGAAAACTATTCGAATTGTAGCATGAATGTTAATTACGCTTTCGATAACATGTCAGGATGGCCGAGCGGTCTAAGGCGCCAGACTCAAGAGCTATAAACTCTTACCTTTCATAGAAGGGTGTTTGAATGAGCGTTCTGGTCCTCTCTGAGGGCGTGGGTTCGAATCCCACTTCTGACAAAGCTTTTTTTATTTTTAAAATTGTAAAATAGATTTATGATCATATAAGAAAATATATAAGTATTTTATTCGTTAGGTAACTTGTATTAAAAACTTTTTGATCCAAAAAATAATTTTCTATACTGGAATAAAGTATTTTAAATGTGACATTGACCTGAAAAGACTTTTAGATTTTAGTGCAAATGCTATTTTTATTTTATATTTTATTTATAATACTACGCTTTATATAATTAAGATTGTATTATCTATTCTATCTGTATAACTTTTCTCTGTTTTATGCTTTTCATTTATGTAGCTAATTTTCGCCCGGCTATTCGCATATGTCAGGATGGCCGAGCGGTCTAAGGCGCCAGACTCAAGAGCTAAAACTCTTACCTTTCGTAGAAGGGTGTTTGTATGAGCGTTCTGGTCCTCTCTGAGGGCGTGGGTTCGAATCCCACTTCTGACAAATCTTTTTTATGCTATTTTTTTTTTAACTTTTATTACATTTTTAAATTTTTATATGCAAGTTGACATTAATACGACTGCTTATATGCAGCTGCTTTTGTATTTGTGAACTACCCTCATGATAATTCTACCTATAATCTTGAAATTACCCGCTGCGCCTACTTAAAACTCAGCACGCCTGCAACTAATTAGTTTGGTTTTTATTGTGTATTCATTTTTTTGGAGTATTCCAACACGTGTTTGTCGCCAGCTGCAGCTTCAGTTTCATCTTTTGCTCCATTTCCATTTACACTTCCATTTTCATTTTCATTTTCGATGATTGGGGAACTTTTCATGCTCTCGACTGCACTTGAATGCACTTGTTAAAGTCCTGAGCAGCGCCACCTACGTTCGGTTAGCCGCAAAAGCAACGGTAACAGCAACAACAGATGCCAAAGACACGCGTGCCACAATGAGCACGCAATCATTCTCGTTCCTGCTCGCTGCCCCAGCCACTCCTTGCCACAATAGTGTGCATGGGGCAACTCCAAACTCAATTTAAATCCAGTGCATATGCAAAGTGTCACGTAATTTCAATTACACAGCATGGAAAAGTGGAGAAAACTGAAAACTGAAAAGAAAAAAAGAGAAGGAAAAAAGAATTCTCGCTCAGTTTATAAACTAAGCCAAGAGCGACGACGATGGTGCGTTGCATGCCCCCAATGTGGGCGCCACAGCGCGTGTTGCATGTCAATCATGACTGCACTTGTTCCCCCCCTCCCCTGTTCCAAAACCGCTTTAAGTGAAAAGGAATAGCTGAAAAGCTTGTACACGTATGTGTGTGTGTGTGCTTTGGTGCTCTGAAGTCTATTGACTTTAGACAACAATGGAGGCGCGACTTAGTGACCCATAATGCGTTTGCCAAGTGCCGAATCTCCCTCTCTCTCTCTCTTTCCGTTTCAATCTTTCTTTTTCTACTTCTTTCTTATATTCTCTTTATTCTTATGGCATGTAATCTACATCTCAACTGTCTCGCCTACACCTTCCGTTCGGTTTGTAGAGCAGTGTCAATGTGCAATGTCGATAGTAATATTAATTCATATACTCTGCATGGCCGTAGCTGAAGGGGTATATGGATTTTTAAGAAAATTATAAGCCTAAATAGATAGCGGAAGATTTTCTGATATTTTAGTTCAAATATTATTGCACTACAACTTTTATAGAGTGTTAACTTTAAAGTCAGCTACCTTCAAAAGAAATACAATCTATATAATATCCGGAAATAAATACAGATTAGTTGTAGATTCGTTTTTGATTTTAAACTTACAGAACATGCAGTGGGTCTATAGAATTTGGTCAAATTTCGACAAAATTTAAAAGAATATTATGGGCAGACTGTAAATTTTTTTAATGAAATCAGAAACTAATCTGTACTCATTCAGGAATCGCGCTAGTATAGCATAAAAAGAAATTCCAATAATATGGTTGAAAAAAAAGACAACTTGACCTAAGATATTTTAAATTTCATTACAATATTTTATGTTATAGGACAAGTCTACTCTTTAAAAAGATATAACCAAATACAGGGTATTTCATATTCTTCTACTCACCACTGCTATATCATATGGCTCTTCAGCATAAAGTTTTGTAGAATTCTCATTTATTTTTCTAGATATTTCCGTAGTTTCAATGAGAAATCTGTAAAGTAGCTAAAAGCGCAATTGCCCGGTTCGTTGTGGTCTCGCTACTTGTGGATTTTGACGGTGTTACATGGGGTTTTTTAAAGGGGGTTACGTGGGTCGTGCGACTGCGCAGCTGCATTTTGGTGTAACTAATTTGATGGCGTCACAAATCCGTTTTAAATGCTGCTTGTTGCTGTTGCACTGAAATTGATTTTACCTTGTTGTTGTTGTTATTGTTGTTGTTAACTCGCCTGACATATGGACTTGCTGCCGCCTGTCCGATAATAACAGGTAGTACTGGCTATGGTGGCTAACCACAAGTCTTTTGTTCCGCGCTGCACATCAGCAAAATGTTTCATCCACGTGTGGCACATGCAACGTCCGTTTTTGGGGCACAACACCTGCCCAATAACAGAGACTACACACATATATGTATAGTTACCCCTGTTGCATTTTGGGAGGGAATTTAGCGGTTTTCATTGCATCATTAATTTTGATGAGCTGCCAGAGTGACCAGAGTTGTCAGAAGCCAAAGCGAGACAGGTTGTTCAACTTGATGGAGCATTTAAGCAAAATGTTACAACGGATTAGCAGCAGATTATTTGTAAGGAGAAGGTCATTCATTTTTAAGACAAGCACTTGTAGTTTATCTTTATTGTTGCTCGATTGCAACATTTAATTATGTAAATTTGTTTAATTTCCAAGATTGTGAGCTGAGTACAACTGTCAGCAACACTTGCTACGTTTCGAAAATTATCCAGATGCCCTTAAAATTTTTCATTTCAACAAACTAACATTCCCACTCTTGCTGTGATTATATTTTTTTGAGTTATTTTTCAATATTTTCATTAAATATTGGATGTATAATTTTGCTCAGTTCACCAGAGTTTTAATTTAAAATTTGTTTACGAATTAAACATTCAATATTTTATTTAAGTTTTTGTATTAGCTTTATTTTGAGAAAATTCAAAATTATGTTGACTACTATCCATAGTCTGACAATAAATAAAACTAAATAAAATATTTTAACATAAGTTTCTTTTTATTATTTTTATATTGTTTATACGTTTAGTACTTAATATCTTCTTTAATCTGGTTTAAGCTAACACAAAGTATTTTATTTTAATACATATCACTTGAGGTTTTTCTTAGAGTTTGACCTTTAGTTTCTCTACTCGATCGATATATGCCGAGCTTATTCAATAGCCATAACCCTCAAAAATCTACATACAAATATTTCTCAACAGTTTATGCCACTTTTGTGTATGCCACATGTGCTCAAATAGACCACGAAATGCCAAAAAAAAAAAACACACACACAGAAAAATAGGTAAGAAAAATCTTATACTGACACTGACAAGTCGTGTGAAGCACACCTGCAAGAGTCAAGCGGAGACCGCAAACAGATACCGAACTGGAATGCAGATTGGGGATTTGGAGGGGGAGTTGGAGGGAACTGAGCTTTGGGGACTGGGTAATGGGTATTGGGGTATACGATACTGAAACATGTTGCAAAATGCAGTCAGGGTGCTGTCTGTCCGTTTGTCTGTACGTTTGTCAGCTGCGTTGTGGCCTTAAAATGAGTGCAACATTGTCTGTCTGTCTGTCTGGCTGTCTGTCTGTATGCCACAGGCTGGCGTTGCGCCAAACTAGCAAACTTGAAGTAGCGCAAAAAGAGAGAAAAACCTCGAGAAGAAAGAAAGAAAAACAAATGCCACAGCTTGTTGCAAGATACGCCTCTCTTTCTCTCTCTGTCTCTCTCTCTCTCTCGCTCTATTTCTCTCGTCCACTTGCTTTGGCAAGTAAGCCTAAGGCCTTTCGCTACTTGAGCACACACACACACACACGCACAAGTGGCCAGGTAGTGTACTGTTGGGGGTTGGGGCGGGGTGATGACCAGGCATTGTCCTTTTCCACACCGCAGGCGGTGCGCGTGCACAACAACCGCAAACTGAGTGGCAACGTCGGCGGCTATCCGTAACAATGTTGCACACTCAAGATGCGCTCGGTATTCGGCTAAGGCGATAATGTGACAAGGATAACGAGCCAGCCAACCAGAAGGCTTGTTATCATGCCCAAGTCCGCGACAATTTCAGTCCACAGACTCTATGCTCCTTTAGATGCCTCACCTCTCTCTTGTTTCTAAAGTCTCATGTGTAATGCGCTCATTACGTGACGGCTTTGGCATCGACATCAGCATCGACATCGACTTCGGCATCTCCATCTCCAAGTGGCTTACCGTCTGCAGCATAAGCTGCTGCAACCTGCACAGTGGCACAAAAGCACAAACAATTCAATATGCTACTTTTATATTAGGTTACACTATGATCAGGTGAGTAAGTTACCCATTTAGTAGGCTGTGTATAATTTGATATTAGTTTTTAATACCAATCATTTGCCAATTTGCTCCACTGTGCGCTGTCACGTTACCTCTACTATTTTCGACTTGAATTTTCGAGGTTCAACACCGAACACGACATTTTCATGCCAATTGCATGCCTTTCCTATTGGTTTCCCATCGCCTTGCCTCGAGTGGTTGCCAGTTTGAGGCAGTTGGGGCAGCTAATTAGGCAATTGCTGGTGTATATTGTCTTAGTCGATAAGGCAAATGGATCTACGCAATGGATTTGCAGCATCAAGGTTGTCTTTGGTATGGCAATGTCTTGTAAATTGATGAAATTGTTGTGCAAGGAATGCTCACCTCAAAGCTGTACAATTGGGTGACTGAGAGCCGATCTAGAGGGTGTATTAAGATAGTTGAGAAAAAAGGAAGAAAACTTGGGTGTTGAAATAAAATTGGGATCTATGAGTTTACATTTACCACTTCTGTATTGTAATATCCTCTTCTCAACTCTCTAGTCAACTTATTATCATAATTTTCAGCTAAATGTCTTTAATGTCGCATATTTAACCCTGGTTGTAGAACAAGTGCATTGACCGTCACTTTGAATTTCTTGTCTCGCAAGACCCCTGGTTTGACTCGATTTACATATGGCTGAAAAGGGAAAGAGCAGCCAATTAACTAAACTGTGCCTAATTAAAACTTAATCGAGCTTGAAATGCAAGCAGACTTGTAGTGTTGAGCAGTTGCACTAATTAGCTTGGCTCTCACAACACACAAAATACCGAAGACAGTCTACAATTCTTCTGAAGAGAGTCGCCTGTCGTTGGCAATAAATTTTCATAATTTGACAAAAATTGCACATAATTTCTAATGATCGGTCGAGGTAACATTACATATATATATATATACTATGGGTTGGCTTATTGCGATAAAAATCGCCTGTGAATCAAAGGAGCAAGCGAGCAACGGCAATCTCTTCCTGAGTGATTGTGAGAGTTGCGGTCTATTAATTTGAAATGTCTTGAGATAAATTACTAAATGACTACCGCTTACGTGTGATCCATCCATCAATGCCATCATTAAGCCAAACATTTGACAGAAAACGAAACGAAACAGAAATGACGACGACAATGAAGTTGAGAAGCGATAGTATTGGAAACGGAAAGAGAGGGGAAAAAGGAGCATTAGTATGGGCAGTTGGGGTATAGCTATACACTGATCGACATTTTGCAGCTTTGATGATCGGGCATTTAACACAAGCAGGTTGAATAACATTGTAGTTTTCTAAATTAAGCTTTCAAACTTCTTAAAACAAAAGGAACTTTAAAAATCTTATTTTTGAAACTTAAACTTCATTGTGTATATTTTTCAAAATATCAAGATATATAATAATTCAGCATATTAGAGCAGCATCAACAAATTGTGTAAGCACAAAAGTCTATACTTATAAAATCTAGATTTATTTATAAAAATAGTAATAGTAATAATAATAATAATAATAATAATAATAATAATAATAATAATAATAATAATAATAAAATAATAATAATAATAATAATAATAATAATAATAATAATAATAATAATAATAATAATAATAATAATAATAATAATAATAATAATAATAATAATAATAATAATAATAATAATAATAATAATAATAATAATAATAATAATAATAATAATAATAATAATAATAATAATAATAATAATAATAATAATAATAATAATAGTAATAACAATATAAATAAAGCGATACGCAATCTAATAAAAATATTTCCAATATTTCCGCTTTGGTAACTAAAATTTTAATTGTTTTACTAGTTTTTTTTTTCAGTGTATGGGAAAGGGAACCCAAACCAAACAAGAGTTGACTTATTTGAAAGCGGGAAACGAAGACCCCACAGTGTGTCTGTGTGACATGACGACGTCGTCATCCACATCCACAAACCAGAACGTGGGCTCCTTGGGATCCCGGCGTTGTAGGGTGCTGTCGGTAGGTAGATAGCTTGAGCTCTAGTCTATGCCTAGTCACAAAGGGAGCCGCCAACTCTTGATGGCTCGTTGCAAAAAATATTTGTGTGCCTGTCCCAAGCGGCAAGCGGTTAGCGGTAGGCGGCAGGCGGCAGTAGCAGTTGCACTCGGTGCTGCAGTTGCAGTTGCACTCAGGCGTGTCCAGGTATTTGTTGTTGATTATGTTGATAAGTGGCCGCCACATATTTTTCAACTGCACTTGTAATAATTTGTTTGCCACTCATGTTCGGTGTTTTTTGCTATGTGTTTTTTTCTCTTCACTTTGGTTTCATCGCCGACATAATCAATGCCAATGTGAAGTGAGGCAAATTCTTGTTGCCCCCAAGAAGCTCTCGAGTCGCATTCCAAGCGTTTGCCAACTTTGGCTGTGGGAGCCTCAATCGCAAATCGTCACCCTGATTTCCAGGAACATATCTCTTTCTGTCTCTTTCTCTCTCTCTCACTCTCTACTACTTTTCTCTCTACGCCTTCGATTGCGTGCGCTTCATTCTGGCTACTCCATCGTGGTGCGGGCTTATCTTTTGATTTCTTTTACTTTTTTTTATAAATTTAATTTTTTGTTTTTTTGGTATTTTAATGAGTTTGTGAAACATTTCGACAGAAAAGGTCTTGCTTTTTTGATAAAAGTTTGGTTGTTATTAGCAGCTTTTTAGACGAACTCCAATCGAAGCTTTGATGTCCCCGGGGACTTGATGTATGTTAATGTGGTTTCTATATTATATAGAGGCATTTATTTCTAAACGTGTACATATAGGGGCTATTAGATGATTTTATTTACGATATCGCTGAAGCACTTGAAGAAGGTTATGTGAAATATTTTTCATTGTTTTGTGAATTTTTTTAAATTTCTTTTTTCTCTATAGTTTATTCCAAGTATTATCTGCTAAGTAATTGATACATTATAAGCACAAGTAATTTTTGCTTTTAAAAGTCGATAAACATTTAAGATTCACTATAATATATTTGCTGCACTGAATAAATTTGATGTTGCCTTAGTTTGATACATCTTAAAATGTAATACTTCCTATCAATTTGCAAGTTACTATACACATAAGATCAAGTGTATATATGTATATGCACATAAAAACACAACGGAACTGCCTGCTCAGCTTGCCACATGCAAAAATTCACCTGAAGTTAGAAAATCTACTCTTTTTTCTCTGTTACTCAAGCACAACGTTACTAGCATCCTTCCTACTTGTAGAGAGAGAGAGTGAAAGAGTGAGAGGCATAGCCTGATGGTAAGTAAATTTTATGTTTTATTATATTTAGGTCAAAGTTTTTAATAGTTTTGCATGCAGTTTCAACTTTTTACTGGGCCACAACAAAGTAGCTTTTACGGATTGCTCCTTGCTGCAAGGAGCGCTGCTTGCCCCTTGCCATTGCCGCACCAGCAGCACATGTGCTTCTATCTTTTTCTACTTCTGGCTTTCGAATAGGAAAAAGGTTGGCAATGTACTATAGAAGATTTCTTTATGGCAAATTTAACTAAATGCTGGCCAGTGTTGAGTAATGCTCGTAGTTAATTCAATTTCGAGCAGCTTTTACTCGATTCTATACCTTGCCACATGCCTGGCGAATCAATTACAATGCCTGCCCCACATTGGCTGCATTTAACGGCTTTTAATTGCAACCAACCGCACGAAATGTCAACGTTAAGCGGCAAACAGCACTGCCACCAGCAACTTTGACTCTAGCTTTTGGCACATTTTTCGGCCTTTTTCTTGAACTGCTCTCGTACCTCTCAGCTATAAAAGGGGAATGGGGGGGTAGAGTGGGTAGGGAACTGGCTGCAGGTGCCTTTTGGCTTACATTTTGCATTCAAACTGAGCTCTGTGGCTAACCTAGAAAAAAAGGAGAAAAAACCAACGTCTCTTTAGATTTGTTTTTTCGGTTTAGTTTTCCATGTACTCGTTCAGGTTTTTATTTTAAGTTTTTTGTGTTTTGCTTTTTTTTTGTTTTTTTGGTTTCAGCCGCTGCCCGCATTTTGTGAAAGGCAGAAAAAACCACGTTGATGTCGTTTGCTATCGTCGCCGCTTTTGAGATTAGTTACACTTGTGCTCCATTTAAATGGCTCGGCAACTAAATTATGCGAAGTTCTCTACACCTTCCCTCTCCTCTCTCTCTCTCTCTCAGTCTGTCTCTTTGGGCTTGTGACGGTTAACTGAAAAGTTTTGCAGCTACTCGAAAGAAAAATAGAAAGTGAAAGACAGCGACTGCAAAAAAATTGCAATCAAAGTGCTTTTCCAGTTGATATTATTGACGCCGCCCTTTCCCTAATTCCCTAGGTGAATGCGACTCGAATCCAGATACAGTAAAAACTTTCGCCAGAAATTCTGGGCGTTTCAATTGATTCAATAATTGAGCAGTTGGCAGTCTCCGGTATAAACGTTTTACAGACTTAGGAAACCAGCTATCTGCAATAAGAACTTTGTGCATTTAATTCTTTACTATAGATTAATTTAAAGTCACTTTTAGTGTGTCAAAACTGAATTTAGTTTAAAATAGTACGACAGATAATTGCTTAGAACTTTCCAAAAACCAACAGGTTTCTATAAGGATTTTTTATTGATCAGCCAAAAATCCTTATAGAAACCTGTTGGTTTTTGGAAAGATCATATGACGGCTGTATGATACTATCTTATCCCTAGCAAAGTAGTTTAAGATATAGATGTAAAATAGAAATACAGACCAATGCAATGAGATTTTGGTTCATATAATATGTACATTAAGTGCTTATCGAGTTACTATTTAGAGAACACGAAATAATTATATGCGTGCTGTTTAGATTAACCTACATATATGTCAAATTAAGTACCTGTGGCTCTTATAGTCTCTGAGATTTATTCGTAGAAACGGACCTCTTTGTTTAAAATCTATTAATGCAAGTAAAGTATATTTATTTACATTTGCCGTTCAACAATGTCTCCTTTCTTTTGCCCAATTTTATTCCATAATTTCTTTTTAAAAAGTCTTTAATAAATTTCAGTTAAATTGTAAGCAACTTGAGCCAACTGTAAACAGTGAGACCTTCTAAACCTGCCACCTTATAATGCTTTCATTGTCAAGCACTTAGCTCTTAATGGAAGTAACTGCTGCCAACTAGCACCCAACTATTATAAATATATATATGTACATTTGTATGTACATAAGTAACTCTCGACAATCCATCCATATATGCATAGTACTGCATATAGCATGAAGTCTGTCTGCTGAAAGTGGGGCAAATATAAAAGTTATGATTTAGAAATTAAAGTTTGCATTGTAAACTTTAGTGTCTGGGCGTGGCTTTTTGCACACACATAGTGTGCACTACATGCAAATATATGAATACTTTCATATATGTACAGATATTATATAGTATGTAGGCATGCAAAAGTTTTGTAGTAAGAGTTTTTCACATGTAGACCATAAAAAGTAGCTGGCTAATGACAAAAGTATAAGATGTCTGCTTGTTGTAAGAGATCCATATGGAAAAAGATGTTGGAAATTTGTTAGAAACTTTGCCAAACAGCAGTTGACGCTGAAAATTAACCAAGATATGTAGTTTAATTTGAAATGTTTCTTGGAAATTTAATGTAATTGTTAAAAAATTATGTTTTGTATAGCTAAAATTAAATATATCTAGGTGTGCAAATGCATTTAAGTGGCACATTACCGAAGTAAACATTAAATCGTGTATAATTACACAAATTAAACTCAGTTTTAATAGTCTTGTTGAATGTCCCAAACAGATGTCTTACTACCTAATAGTGTTGTAAAACGAACAGTCACATTAAAATACTATACAAATGCTGAGGTCAAACAATGCCACAAGATTTATGTATTTGTGCTTGTCGTCTGCTTAAAGCTAAACCATCCATTGATAACAAGAGGCGGAGGTGGTGGAAGGTATGCACAGCAAGTGTTGGTAAATGCCGCAAAGCAGCCACATGGCTTCCATAAAACAATTGCAAATGCATTTTAACTCCATTTCAATGCCAAAATTAATATGCTACCATAAAGAACAGCGAACGAACAGAGCAGAGCACTGTACTCTATATATATGTATATACTATTTAGACCATGTCCGAAAGCAAACCAAACCAGGCTAGTAGGATGGCGGGGAAGTGGAGGAAGAAGAACTGCCAGTTGTGCAGAAGCAATGGCAACCACAACTATGCACATGGACAGGAATATTCCCTAGGTGAAAGTATGTGAAAGCATGCCATAAATCGTTTGCCTCATGCTGCTCTCATGTTGTGGGTGGTTATCTACACTTTTCCCTCTCTCTCACTCTGTCTCTTCTCCTCTCTCGCTCAGTCAGTAAAGCTACAGGCGATTAGAATTGATGTGGGTTACTAAGCAAACATGAAAGGCTATTACGTTAAGCGTTACGTTATGTTACGTTCCGAGTTGCGTTCCATTGCGGCTTTTTACGAGCTGCCTGCAACTTTTATTGAAAGCGAAATAGTTTTGACTTTCTTTTTCGGTATTTTGGGTGAGTTAGTATTACTATGCCCCCACAAAAGCCCACCCAGAAATGCCACCCTTATGTCTGCCTGTCTGTTTGTCTGTCTATCTGTCAGTCATGTCAGTCTGATTAATTATAAATTTAGCCATGCCTATGCTAGGCAGTTAATTGCCACAGATTTGCTAATTAGATCATAAGCTTTGATTTCTATTTCAGTTTCGAAGACATGAAATGACATCTGCAATTAAAGTACATTAACTATATTAACTGCTATTCGGTTTAACAGCAGATAATTGATAACTAAACAGCTTTCAGTTACAATAAGTCTAAGTAGACAGAAATTTTTATTTATATATTTATTTTTCAAAGCACTTAATTGCCTGTAATTTTATTTTAATTGCATTTCAAAACATTTTTATCTCAAATTTGTATTTAATTTTCCATTTTATCTTGCAGTTTTTTAATAGTTTCTTATGCGCCACATTCTTGAGATTCAAGTGCCAAAAATCAGGCATTAATGTCATGTGTCGTTATAGCAGAGTCCGCATTGTCTGCCAGTGTTGTGTAATGACCAAAATGCATTAAAGCGAACACCTGTTGGAAACTAAACTCACAGACAAAGTGTTCAATAGGCAAAAAGTGAAGTGAAAAAAAGCTAAAAACGAACATTTTACTGGTACAATGCCAATTTGTCGTACAAGAATTTCGTGTATGTCAAATGACATAAAAAACAAAGCCCAACAAAATACACATTTCTATGCACAAGTAAGTGAGCTTTATACGAGCACAAGTGACTGCAAGATACGCTGTAGCTAAGCCTTTAGCTAACAATTTGTGAATACTTTTATACGACTACTGAGTGCGATGAAATTTGTAACTCAGATTCGTAAAGGAGTAAATAATTTATATTCCAAAGCTCAGGATTATATTTTTAGAGGATTTATATGGGATATACTGTAGCAGGCCAATTCGAAAATTTTGTTGTCTTTGTGCATTTACCAACACTATAGTTAAAAGTAGTGTTAAGCATTGGCTGTAATGTAAATTAGTCTAAAATATATATAATTTGCATTCCTATTTAAGTAGGAAACAAACCAAATTTGGTCCTTCCTGCTTTGCTTTCTTAGTTAGGCAGTACTGTTACCAAATTGGGTCGTTCCTGCTCTTCAGCCTTTTATACAATGTGCACAAACCTATTATACCCTTCACTAGGGTATGGAAAAGGTATAGCAACAAGAAATACTGCTGTCAGTCAGTAGCGGTGACAACAACAACAACTGAACTTACAAGTGTTATAGGTTTATACATACTATATACATATATTGTTTGTTGTTTGTTGTTTTTCTCTCGGGTCCCCATATGACAGGTCTTTGACATCCCACTGTGATTTTTTGGACAGACCCAGCGAGGCAGCAACAAAAAGCTTTACTTGTTGTTGTTGTTGTTGGTATATTTTGTGTGTGAGTGTTGCACGTTGTATGAACAGTATGTAAGTGTGTATGTTAATTTGATTTTGGTGTCAAATGTTTTGTTATTTCGTCGTTTTTTTATGGGCTGCACTTTGCTTGCGCTTTTATAGCGGCCACAGTTTGTGCGTCAAGTGTCTCGACGTCTGTCCAATTGTCCGTCTCCCAATACTCCACACAGCCTCTCTGTCTCTGTCAATCTGTTTGATTTGCTTTTGATTGTGCGCTCTTATGTCTTTATTGACAAACGGCGTAATAATATAAATTATTTATAGCACACAAACATTGAGCAATTTGTAATTGAACACATTTGCACACACTCTAAGCCACGTTTATATGTACACTTGTGTGTGTGTTTTGCAGAATTCTATACAATATTTTTGTGTATTTTTTTTATATCGAGTGCAATTCAAGAATTGAGGTAAACAATAGTCAAGAGTCACATTCAGGCACTTCAGGTAGCATTCAAATCAATGTATTTTTAAACAATACAAAACTGAAATTGTATTTTAATTTGTCAATTTGTTCAACTAGAAAACAATTAAATTGTATTTTAATTTGTCAATTTATTCAACTAAACAACAATTAAACAACAAGACTTCCTCAATTATTAATAGGAAAGTGTGTTTTCTAAATAGTTGAATCGATTTGCAGAACTTTCCATTGTTTTAAAATGCAGTAAATTATATTGTTTTTGTTTTATTTATTTTTAGAATATTTAGTTTTGACTCTGTACTTGATAAAAATGTGCAAAGAGTATTAGTTTCGGGAAAGTAAATATAATTTTTAGTACTTTCTAGAACACCAATAAATCGCATAACAACTTTAAATGCTATTTTTTTAAAGGAATTTGAAAAACTTATATTTTTCATTAAAGCTTATTTAATAATGAGTATATTTTCTAACTATTTATATCATACATACTCTATTAATATAAAATGTTCTTATAATTATCATACATATAAATTACATAACAAAAAGCCCTATGAAAGTTAATTTCCCTCTTCAAATTTCTAGCACTTTTTCTATTTCGAATAAAAGTTAATACAAAATTTGATTAAAAATATGCTTATATGTATATATTTTGCAGACATCATAAATTAGCCCAAGGATATAAGCCTGAATACGTTTCAGCACATTTCACATTTGATCAATTTCTCCATTTTTTTTGTTAACCTCCTGTAATCAATTATTTTCGCTACAGCTAACAAAACAAAGTCATTTATAATGCCGCAAATTATTTGTCACTAGTATTTTGTGCACTTGTTCAGATATTTTTCAGATATATTTTTTCGGTTTTGTTTTTGCTAACCTGTTTGTTTATTGTTGTTATTGTTTTTGGCACATTTTTGTGTTTATCGGCCCGAAACGCGGCACACAGATCTGAGATCTGGGCCCATAATTAATTTGGCTACAAAGACATCCAACTACCGTTTGGGGGCTACCAAACAATGGCAAACAAATTGATTAATGACAGCGTATTAAACAATAATCGAGATAGCCCACAACTGAGGACCTAACCGGATGCCTTTTGGCCACAAGAGGGCCAGCAAATGGGCGTGGCCACACTACAGTAACTACCAAAAAATTTGGTTCTTGTGCGCCCACGCGAACAAATTTTTTTGTTGTTTTTCGCACACACGAAAAGTTTTTATCAACGGCCAAAAATGTTTGTTATAGTTGTTCTTGTTGTTTTTGTTGTTGTTCGTTTGTTATTGTTATTGTTGTTATCCGTTCAAAACAATTCATTTAAATAATAGCTGGGCCACTTCCCAGGCCAAAAATGTAGGAAGCACATCATTTTTCATATTCTTTTCCAGCACGAAAATTAATAATGTGTAATTAATATTTGCTTAAACGGAATCGTGATACTCGTATGCGTATGTTTCGTGCTACTACAGTAAGGACTGCCTATGGTGGGTATAACAAAACAAAAGTTAGCCTATATTCTTAATGGTTTTCCATTAATATCTATTAACTTCTGCGATGTGATTTATAGAATTAGTCTGCTTTTTTATTCGATCTTTTGGTTTTGTAAAGCATATTTTAAGCATGAACAGTTTAGTGTTTCGATTTTACCAGTGAAACTCGAATTTTTAAAAAAGTGTTGCATAGTTCAAGGCGCTGGAGTGGTTCAACAACTTTAAAGAGCTATAACTATCTCTACATTTGATCGAATTTAATACAATTACAGGAAATTACTAGTTAATGATAGACGGCACTACTTAATTTTCATTTTGTGTTTAAAACTTTCTGGATTAACAGATAGAGTGGCGAAATTTGCCAAGTCCTATGGTCTAAATCGCAATTATTTTCATATGTCTTTAGAATTACAAGCTCCGCTAGTTCAAATGGCTGGGACGTAGCCTTGTAGATGCAGAAATCTTGAAACGAATTACAAGTCAACCTTTTCCTCTTCAATTAATCTTTATTTTTAGAGCATTGTATTTACAGACTTCATTCAGAGTTCAGGTTTGACAAGCACTTCAAAATCAGCTCTTGCAGCGAGGAAGAAAGAGTGTGAGACAGAGAGAGAGGTGGGAGAGAATTTCGGCGAAAGGATGTTTAATTTGTACTTCATAGCATATTCTAGGCATAATTTTTGGTCCACATGCAACTGAATAATAAATAAAGTATGTCGCAGACACTTGAGGCGTATATTCTCCCCGGAGGGGAATTTCATTTATGCCAAGGCACACAACCAAACACACAATGTATATTGTACAATGCAACCCTGTGCACAACCCCAAAATGAAAATTGCTGAGCTCCCAAACTCCGTGCTCGTTGTATGTCCTTGTGAACATGCACTTGAATGTGCTACGTATGTACGTACGTACGGCTTGCACTCTCAATTATGACTTAATTCGTATCTAATGGATATTTTCTGTGAAAATTTCATGATTAATCGCTGCCTTGAGGGCTGCTGCCCCGCAGAAAGATGCCGACTTTTTGGGGGTGGCTTCACTGTGACAACGACTGCGACTTGCCACTGCTACTGCGACTGCAGTTGTTCACACATGTTCACAAAACAATAAGAAAAGCAAGAAAAAAAAAGTGTTACCAACTGTGGTTTGGGGAAAAAGCAGTTGAACAGTGCTCGAACCACCCCCAACCAGCCCCAAGCCATTCACAGTGCCACTCGCACCACCCAAGCAATAACTCAGCTCACAACTTTCAAGTTTCGTTTTCCTTTTTGAAAATTTGCGATTAATACTGCTTCGCACATGTTTTTGAGAATGTGCTCATGTTGAGATTCAGATTGAGGTTAGAGGGTGGCTAGAGAAACGGAGAGGGGGCGGTGCAATTGTTGGGGTGTGCCAGGCGACAACGACATCGTTATACTTAGGCAGCATATGCGCTATTCTAGAGCGACGTGTTGCAACTTCCGGCAGCCAAAACCGGAGTCGCAGTCGCAGTTAAAGCCGGTGGCACAACCGAAGCCGGAGCCGGTGTCGAAGTTGAGCTGAAAAACTGATTACGCGGCATTTGTGCCAACAACAACCGGCGTCGAATACACACATCTGACTTCGATTTCCTCTTACCGCACTTTGTCGCACGCTTTTTTTTATGTTTGTGTAAACAAAAGTGGTAACCAAATCAAAACGCAGCTAGAAAAACTGCAGTTGATGTCGGCATTTTTATCTATGATATGCCAGCGCCATCTATGTACGACCAGTTGAACTACAAGCAACGCGAGCGGGGGTTGGGCATAAATCAACTGCACTTTTATCTACAGCTGAGCACTTGAGCGCCAGAGAGAGAGAGAGAGAGAGAGCGCCAAGTTAAATGCCGGCAAAACTAAGCACTCGCGCTCTCACACTCACTTATGCTCTTGCTCTCTCTCGTTGTTGGCTTTTGGGCTCTCTGTTTATCTTTGGTAGTGCATTCTTTTGGCTGAGTTTTGTTGTTGGTGCCAAGACCGCTCCCAAAAAATCTGATTAGCATTTTGTATGCACTAAAGCAAGCATTGATATTAACTGTTTGATTGATAAGAATTGCATGTGATTACTGGAGGTGTTAAAAGTGATGGACTATAGTGGGGATGAAAAGAATTTAATTTAAAATTGTAGTTTAACAGCACTAAAATTGTACTTATTTTAGGTAATAAATATTCTATAGACTTAAATAATTGAAGTTCAGAACTTTGTAAAATACAAATTGTTAAATTTCATAGAATTATATTATTTGGTACCCTTTTGAAATGAATTTATTGGTGTGCATACTGTAATACTGTTATTCTTGGTTGTCCTATCAATAGAATTCCTTAGCCCCTCACACAATGTATGTCCTGTCAGCTAGAAATTTTGCTCCTTTAAACACATGTTTGGCTGACAATTTCTGGGAATTAGTTAAAGCTGATTGTCTCACATGGTGATTTTGCACACCTGTGTGTGCTGAGTAGCTCGCGTGTGGAAAAATAGCCTGAACTATGCATGAAGTTGGCATGCACAAAACAACGGTGACAACAAAATGTTAGCCAAGTTTCGAACCAAAAATTTATCTAACTCAATGAGCATCCAATACGAATTTGACTCAGTCTCTTCCACTCGCGCTCTCCTGCTCAATGCTCAATGCTTATCAGTGGCGTGCTCTCAGATACTTTTCGCATATTTCAATTCGTTGGCAGTGCTTCGTGTGTCGGCTCGTGTCTCGTGTGCTCGTATCGCAGTCGCAGCTGACCGAGAGAGTGGAAGAGCGCACGCGAAAGAGAGAGAGAGAGAGAGAGTGTGTATTTGCTCTCCGGTATATTTGGCATTCGTTTGGCAGTCAATAAACAAGTTTCGTCGCGTGCGGTGCTCGCCGCGCTCTCAGATACTTTTTGCCAGTTGAGCCGAGTACGTGAACGTGTCTGGACGTTGCTTATATGGACAGCCGATAATTTTGTGAGACAAATCGAAATCGAAACCAAAAAAAAACAACACAAATAAAACTCAAAACTACCACAAAACTACCGCTTAGAAATAGTGTTTCAAAGTGCTTTTTTTTCGGCCGCGCGTGCAAATTTCCGGTTACTACGCTCCCCTTTCAGCCACGCCCCCCTTCAACCCGTATCTTTGGTCTATCGGTGATCAGCAGGTAACGACGTGTGTGTGCAAAACAACAGCCAAAAATTTATAGTTAAATTTAATGAAATGTTTGCGCGTTTATGAATGGTCCACAGTCCCATCGAGTGCTAGAACCGCGCGCGTATCTCATAGATACATTTTTAGCCATCAATAAATTAAGTTAGCGTGCAAAAAAAATTATCGCGAATTCCACTCTCTTTTGTTTATGTCCAACAAAATTTAGCAAGTGTTTATCATCCTGCACGTCGCACAGCAGAATTTTCCAGCTGTAAGTTTTAATTAAGTTCACTTTAAGCTTTATTAATGTCCAACAGCTTGAGTTCTAGCTTTTTGTTAATGTTCTTGTTGTTCCCGTTGTTGTTTTTGTTGTCTGTCAGTTTGTTGCTTGCATGTAATTTATATCTTTAGCTTTGCGTTTTCAACTTAAGTAACAAGTCATGAAAATGCCTTCTTCAATGACAAAGCGACAGTTGTTTACGTTTCCCTTCCCTCCCCTTGCCACCCCTCCCCATACCCATTTCGATCGATAAGTCTTTATGAGTTTTTCGGTTTGTGAAAATTTCAAATCATTAATTATGTCTCTGTTTTGTTTTTGTTTTTTACAAAGAACAGGTTTTGCTCTGTTTCATTAGAAGGTTCTAAAGCTTGTGCAATTCCAGGAACTTGTTAGGTGTTGTCGTCCTCAGTTATGATACGTATCTGATTCTGAATCTGAATCTCATTCTGTATCTTTATGAATGAAGTGCCGAGCAGTGGTTTGTCTTGGAATCCCAACTCTTGTAGGCCGGTTGGGGCGTCTGTCTGATTGTTGGTAATGTTTGTGTTGTTGGTTTTTATGTGGAAAATGCTTGACACTTCTGCAGAACAGTTACCATTCTTGATGCTAGGTTCTTTGACTGATGGAAGCTGCTGCTGTTGCTGCTGCTGCTGCCAATGTTTCCTGGGCGTGGCATGTTGGCTTAGAACATACAGTTGCTTAATGGCCTAAACGTGATCTGGCATAAGATTGGCTTAAAACTTGTGTTAGAGTGTCACACTGAGAACAGAGAACTCAATTCCAAGACAACAACAACATACCTGTCATGTTGTTGTTGTTGTTGTAGGGAAAGCTGTCCTACATTATTTGCCTGTGCAAAAGTTCTTAAAGTTTAAACTACTAAGATTTAGATAAAAATTTATGCATATTTTCAATTGTAACTGGTTTTCAGTTTATTATGATATATAAAATAAATAATTTAATTGATAATATTATAACTCAAACTGGTTTTCAGTAAATTGTGTTAGCTAAAGTAAATATTTAATTGAAATCATTTCAATTCTAGCTGGGTTTTATTTAATTATTAAACTTTATATACAGATGTACATAATTCTTGGACATTTACTTTATATATATTGAAAATATATGCAAATTTATAATGTTATAATACAACCTTGAACATTTTTTTTTAATACTTTCAATGAGGCTTATTAATTTTACTACAAAAACTGACATAGTTCTTCATTTTATTAAGAAATATATATATTAAAATGCATTTTAAAGTAGTTCCTTATGAATGTTTTCTATATAATTAAAGAATATTTACTTTATATATGTATATTGAAAATGTGTGCAAATATATCAAATAATAATGTTATGACCAATTTTTGTTTAAACTTTAACAAAGTCATATTATTTTTTACTTTAATAGCTAAAATAGTAGTGAGTTTTATTGAAATGAAACTTTTAAAATATTTTTTTAGTTTTAAGTATATGCGAATAAAAATCCATACATTTAGTAAGAAATACTTATATTTTTATTGAATATGACTCTTATTTGTTGTATGTTTGTTATAATTAACAATATCAATTCATTTGGGATATCATAGTTAAGTTATTTGAAAAGATAAGCTATTTCAAGGTATTGCCCATTCCTTCTTTCGGTCTAAATAGTTACAATAAAATACTTTAAGAATCTTTGAATCACTCCATTGTACTTTTTATAAAGTTTTTCACATATATGAGTCCTATTATGCCCTATTTAAAGTATGCCTCAGTGCAACTTTTGCTCATTCCTTTATACTTATTTCGCAACATTCACATACAATTAGCTGAATTACAAAAGCTTTTCCATCACATTGGGCATTACACAAAACTGGCACACAGCTTCTAACTCTAACAATTCACACCATTTATTTATGTACACACACGCATACTGGGAAAACTTTTCGTAATCGCATTAACCAATTTTGCGCAGAGCTGGAAAAACCTTTGCAATTTTCGCAGCAGAGTCGCTTGCAACACTCAAACAAACATCCACACATACATGCTGCTAATAGTGAATGAAAAATAAATGGAAATTGGGTGGGAAATTGATGTTTTCTATAAACACAGAAAATATCGAAGATAAATAAACAGAGGCAGCCGCGTGCTAGCTAATTACGTAGCCGCTGAATAGACATATCATCATGAGCATGATCAAAGAATAGCTATATCGCCATATAGTATGGGAGGCGATATGTATATGTATATATTTATATATTTGAATGTTCATGCTCAACGCTTGCCACTTGAAAATGTTGCATAAGCAGCTTCAATTTGTGCCCGCCTTTGCCGCATGCCACATGCCACATTTTAACCTTGATTAAGTTGACGTTCTAATGATGCTGCTAATGCTGCTGCTGCTGCTGCTGCCAGATGATGATAATGATAATCTTGAAAGGAAATGTGGTAGGGGATAGCAGCAACATCATCATTAACAGCATCTTACACTGCTTGCCAAGAGTTTAACACCGGGACGCGGGTTCTTAGTTCTCAGATCTCTCGGGTTCGAAGCCCCGTATTTTTAATTGCTGCCTGGCACTTAGCTAATGTAATTTATATTACATCTTGTGCTCTAAAAGCTTTAAGTAGCCAAAAAAACAACAAAAACAACCAGCAGCAGCAAAGTGCAACAGCAGCCGAGTTTTCATTTCGGTTCGGTTCAGAAAAGTGCCCTAAAGAAGTAAGAAAATGTAGAAGCAGCAGAAGATGAACACAAAAAAAAAAACAGAACTTTTGTTTATATTTACCTAACATTGTACTTGAAAGATATTTTCGTTACTTTTTGTGGCACTTCCCCATACTCCGTTCCCCCTGCCCAACCCATACTTCTCCGTCTCCGCTGCCTGTTTGTTTATCTAATGGCTAAAAAATATTTAAGCTGTAAAATTTGTTGCCGTGAGATGGCTTCAGAAAAAAAAAGTTTCCTCGTCTTGAGTATTTACACAAGTCATAAATACATGCCGAGGCAGAGAGTATAGCATAAAAATAAAAAGGTTTAGGCCATGTTTAAAGCAGAGAGAGGGAAAGAGAAGGAGAGACAGAGAGAGCAGTGTCCAGTTGGACAGTTTGGTATTGCCTCTCGTCAGATAAAGTCGCACATTAAACCGAAATAAAACACAATTTTCCTCGTGCTACGAGTATATTCGAAATTTATGTAAATTTTTAGCTGCTGCCTGGCAGCCGACCTTCTCTCCCCCTCTCCCTTTCTACTCCCCTCCCGACTCACCTGTCTCTGGTGTTATCTTGAATGTTCTTCTTCGCTTCTCGTCTGCTCAGATTAGCTAAATGCAGGTTGAAATTTCACAAACTGTGTGCCGGTGTGAGTGTGTGTTGAAATGGCCTTGGAATTGGGCTATAAGGCCTGTTAGTGTGAGCGTAACTGATAAGCTTTAACAACAGAAACAACAAAAAAAAAAAACTTACAGCCTTGATGTTAAAGTTGTCTTTAAGTAGCGGCACTCTTGTGTGTATGCCACTAAGTGGCTTTTAATTTGGCAAGTTAACTCAAGTTTTCGTCAGCGGAAAAGCTTTCTTGCCTCCTCAGATAACTAGTCAATTTTCTCTCGTAAGCTGTCATTAAATTTCATTCATGACTTTATTTAACTGAGAGTCAAAGTGATGTATCTTCATATAGTTCTAATTCTGGCATACCTTTTTCTTAACCTTATTCTTGGTTAAAGCATAACTTTGTTAACAAGTTTGGCGATAACATCGCTACTAATATCTTTACACTGCGCAAAAATAGCAATAGAAGAAGAATTTTTATATTAACACAACAAGTTTGGCTTAAGTTCGTAAAAGCAGAGCACTTAGATTGATTTTAAATACATTTTAAATTGAATTCTTGGAAAATGACCAAACGTTTTTGACACTTATACTAAAATAATCATTATAATAAATTTATATAATGTAATAGTTAAAAATTTAATCAAATTAAATTAGACATTAATATTAAATGAAAATATTTTAATATTAATAGAACAAAAAATGTTAAGTTCAAATTAGATTAAAATGTTTGAATATTTACAAATTAATTTTTGTGAGAAACATATATAAAACTTTTATAGTTTCGAGTTGTTTTCAATTATAATATTTTTTCAGTTTTTTTTACCTAACTTAATGCCTAAAAATTAATTTTCAGATAAAAGAATTCTAATTTTTTTTTTGAGCATATTAATTTTACAAACTTTGCCATCAAAGTTTAAGCTTCTTTAAAGTTGTTTATCCCCTTTTTTCTCAGTGTTCTGTTAACCTGGTGTTGTTACCAATCTCCCTAAACTATCCAACAGACAGTTCTATTTGCCCTCAATCCACATTTGGCAACACATGCAATAATTAAGCTCAGACACATTCCAGAACCATATCATTTCTATACCATCAATTATGGAATTCTGAAATGACTGGAACCTAGAATACGTTTGCGATGCTAATCAGTTGTGGCGAGTGATTAATAAAGCCACAAAAACATATTGACAGTGGAGCCAGAGGGGCTGGGAAGCTGTTGGCTTGGTTAGTTCAAGATGTGACCTTGTCGTAGAACCTGACTGAATTGTGTTTTAAAAACAAAAAGATCATTAGTTTCGAGTCGAGTTGAGACTAATAAAAACGTTTGATTGCCCATAATTATGGTTAAGTTAAAATGACAGAGGAGACGCCGCCGGGTCTACAAGTTGTTAGCCCTTGTGCCAAAATTAGTTTAAACGTCTTGAGGACAAAAAATGGCATAGAAAGAGATGGAAAAACTTGTCGTCTTGCATGCATTTTATGGCTTCATTAGTGTACAACGGGTAGAAGATGAAGGAGCAGGAGCAGAAAGCGGAAGAGCGCAAATACTGTGAGATAGTGTGATGTAAGCAGAGACAATGAGAAACAGTGATAGAGACAGAGACAGAGACACAGTCGACAAGGCTAATTATGTGAATGCTGTGTACAACGCGTCGTATGCATAATATAATTAATAGGCATAAATGTTAATTGCGCATACGCCACGTTAGTCAACTATTTGCTGTAGCCCTGAAAAGCTTTTATGTTTATTTTATCGCCAACTGCCTGCCTGTCTGTATTTATATTTTGCCAGCTTTGAGCTTGTCAATAGATTCACCCTAAATACTATATAGCACAATATATATATATATAGATATTTATTTGTATTTGTCTAGGTGAAAAGTGTGCGTTATGAAAATATTTTCACGTTTCCTTTTCGGCATCCTTTGTGTTGTGCTTTTCCCCACTCTTGTTGTTCTTGCTGTTGTTGTTGTCGTCGGCTTTCTGCCCAGAAAACTTTTTGCCAGTTAATTAAGCAAATATTTTTTGTTTACCAAGTTAATTTGCTTTGTGGAGCCCCGAAAACACACAGCTCATAACCCATCCTTTTTGGCTTAAACAAACGTTGACATGTGCGGGCAACTTTAGGTTAGTTGGCTGTTTGCCTGTTGTTAACTTGGCTTAATTTGTAGGTGGCTCCTTATGCCCAAGTTGTCGCCAAGATAGTTTATATAGTGTGGCCATTTAATCGCTTGGTTAAGTCGCATTAGCTCTAACTTTAATTTAGTTAAACACTTGATAACTTTGGCAAACTTTGCGCTAATTTTAAACAAAAGTTAAGACATTAGTTTTAAAATCATTAAATATTGCTGCTGCCACAATTTGTTGCACTATTTTCTAAATTCCACAAAAAACTGTCATATTTTAAGAGTGCGTTCTTCTTTTTATGTATGGGGGAAACTTGTCTGCTGATAAAGCAAATTTTATATGGCTACAAGTATCAATAAACCCATAAATTTAAAACACAGAACACAGTATTTGTGCTCCAAAAAAAATGAAATAAATTGGAATGAAATTGTTGTTTTCGTAGTTGTTGTTGTCAGCCTATATTTCCAGCAACTTTTCTTTTATTTTTGTTGTGGTTTTCGTTGTGTTTTATTTGTCTTGTTCTTATTTATGGTCCACTCGCATTCTGGGGGCGTCAACTATGTGGTCATACAGAGCATCGGAGCATCAGCCTCTGTTCAGGGTTCCCTCGCCCGATTTCAACTTATCTATTTTGTCAAGTTCGAGTGTAACAAATTTTTGCATATTTTGTCATAAATTTGTTAGCCGACCGAGTTCCATTCCCGTTTGCCAGTGCCATTTTTATTATCATGTTTTCGCCCATGTTTGCTCTTTTGTGGTCTTTAGTTGCTTTTTATATTTTTTTTTTGGTCAGGTCTCGACAATGTTGTGCTATTAAATGCCTCAACAAATTTTAAATGGATTTTCATTGTTTTTATGTTCGAAATAGTATATTTAGAAACACACACACACACACAGAAAATTCGGCATGAAACAATATTTTATTTAGCGACAGGCAGATGGCCAGCAAGAACTTGACATGTGCCCATGAAATGGGCGTGTCTTCAGCTGGCTTGGGGTTAAATATTTATAAAAACATTCGGGCACAACTTTAAACATTTTCAAATAAATCGATTCGGTAAGAAAACAACGATTGGTAATGAGCCATATAAACATTTTATGGATACAACAAATAATGAGAACTGCTGACAGCAAGAAAAACATATAAAATTTCTGAATGGAAAATGTATTGTATACAGAGCTGCATATATTATAAAAAGGAAGAAAAGTATTCATTAATTTTATAATTACCACATTTTGATTAAAATTGCATTAATTATGTTTCTTTATGCTATAATATACTATAGTTTTAGTGGGAGTAAAAGCATGTATAGTACTTTTTATTGACTAAATGTATTTACAGGCGCATCTTTAGTCTATTTTATCGATCGACTGCTTATTTACTCAACCCGATGCTATCTATAAATTATTTCTACATTATATTCTGGTTTAATCAATTCTAAGCCAGCTTTACGTGCTGGTTTTTCCCCATTTTTCCTCCATTTGTCGCCTTGTGCGCTACTTCGAGTCGTGCTATACAAATATCAATATTGACCAAGAAGAGTCAGAACCATAAATAAGTGAGTAGAGTCCATTAGCCGCAGCTACAGTGTCGATGTCATCTATTTCAACAGCAACAATAACAAAGCGCTTGCACAACAATTGCAGGCACAGTTTATAGAAATCAGAATCTGGAACTGGAAACCGAAACACAAAACTTATCGGTATGGTTATAGGTACTCGTATATACACGGAGAGGGAGTTCCAGCTGGGGCTAGCGGGTGTTCAGTTAATGTCACACCCTGGGGGCTACTCACTGGGTTGACTGAGTTTTTATCTTATCGCCTTTGCTTATCAGCAAATAAGAAAAAGGTAAACAATTGATAAGTGCAAATGCACATAGGAAAATCGTTGAATCGATGTCGAGTCAGTTGAGTGACGCATCGCCAAAGCTTAGAAACTTGGTTAGTTTTTTTAGAAATTTATAAATACGCATTAAATCATTTTAATCGCTTGCCAGCTTCATCAAAATGCCATTAAATTTAAATGAAAATGCGCAAATTAAAATGAAAACTTTTATAGACCAATTTTGGTCTATTTATAGTATTAAAAGTAGAATCTGTTGCCAAAAACAAACCTAAGCATCGTGTGAATGGCACGTTTCAAGTCTGTTTGAGCTGTTTAAGAATGCTATATAGTGTTACTATATAATATCGCTATCATCTGTTTCTCTTTTCCACTCTCTGGAGGCTTTAAATTTTTAAATACAATATTTTTCCCCATTTTAATCGCGTCGACGTGAGTGCAATTTTTAAGCAGACACGCATTCGTTTGGCTCGTAGTAAATTATGTTAATTAAATTTATTATTGTTTTTGTTCTTGTTGTTGTTGTTGTTTGTTTTTTCTTTCCAACCATTGAGCACCACTAACTAAAATATAATGGCCCAAATAATGGATAATTATTATCGCATGTCGCTCACTGTTCAGTGTGTAGAATTCAGTTGTTGTTTTTGTTGTTGTTTTCGGTTCATTTACAACTGTGCGACGTGTTTTGAGTTTTCAGTTTTCAGTTTGCTGATTTCATTATTATTTTTGTTTATTTTTTTTTGTCGATTGGGTTGTAAAAATTAATTGCAAAATATGTATTTTTAATAGACTTTGGCGCTGAGCCAAGCTGGTTTTCATACCGATCACAAAAAATTGCTTTGACTTTGAGTTGATTGCTCAGAATTTTTAAACTATAATAAGTCGAGGGTTTTCCACTTTGGAAAATTGTGTTTTGAGTGCAGTTGGTAATTAACAACAGATATTGAACGTAATATGTATAAAATGTCGAGGTTCAAGTAATTTAGCTTACAAGATTGTTTTAAATAGATTAAAAAATTATGTTTTAAATAAATATACAAATAATTACATATAGTATTTCAGTGAGGAAACAATTTATTCAATTAATGTTAAGCATACTCAAATTTGTTGCTTAAAATTGTATTTCAGATCTAAATATGTTTTTCTAAAGACCTGTTTGGTTGCTTACATCATTCAAATTAGATATGAATAACCTTCGGCTATGAACAACCGTGCAAAATGAATGACATTTTCTCGACTGCTGAACACTGTGCACTTAGTACGATTATATATCGCTAATTTGCATGAAACTTTCAGTTTTGTTTTTGATTCATTTCGTCTCGCTTAACACTTGAAATTATACAATTATCCATATATTTATTATACTGTTTTTTTGTACATTTCTCATGCATGCGAAACGTGTTTTGCAATGCCAAAAAAAAGGCAAATAAACATTATACAGAAAAATGACATTAGTAGACGCTGTATCCAAAAGTTTTGTCAGCTGTGGGGCTTCTAAGTTAAAGCTATATATATAGATATATATATTGTATGTAAATAAATGACTTCATTTTGTTATTGTTGTTTTTAGCGTTAAGTGACTCGGACTTGGCTGTCAAGGTGATTCAAGTCGTTTGTATTTAAATTTCGAAACGCTTTCAAATGTTCAGCAAGTTCAAATCAGAGAGATACATATAACAAGACTTTGTTACAAGACAATGATAGAGAACTTTACATAATTAATTAATAATTAGTTAGCTACATTGTTGGACAGGTGGCGTCTGTGTGCCGAAATGCCCATACTTGTCGAATCGAAACTTTTTGCCTCATCTTGTTTGCTCATCATTAAATATTTAAATGAACTACATTTCCATATACTCTTTCCATTTCGATTTCCATCGCATGTGTGTGTGTATGGCGCCCTCTATCGATCGATTTATTTGGTACACATGGGATTGACCCAATAATTAGTTGCACTTAAGTACACATTAGATAAGTATGCGGTTTCACCTCCATCTGAAAACCAAGAGAAATGTGTTGACATTTTCACTGGTGAAATTGATTAAAAGTAAATATTTTGTATGAAAACTTTTTCTATCTTGCTCACAATTTCTCTCTCTCTCTCACACTCTCTTTATCTCTTTCGTTGCTTGCTTGGGTTAGTGCTGTAAAGGGTTCGCTGTTGTCTAGCCACAAATTACATACTAAGCTAACCGATGCCGTAGGGCAATTCAAAACTGTAGCTTAGTTGTATACCCGTTACTACTGAATTTCATTGAGTAATACCCTAATGCATGCTCAGTTTTATAGATACAATGCTGATTATCATGTCCAACGTTTGGTTCTACATTTATCCATCATCTTAGCCAATTTCATAGACATTCGATACATATAGCAAAAGTTATAGCTGTTTAAAACATGGGAAACTAAAACTAAGCATAACTTCTTATGCACCTTAAATTTAAGCATCAAAGAGTCACCTATGGAACGGGTATGTTATAGTTCAGCATTCTAACTTACTTATGCTTAAAGAGAGGGGTAATAGCAACCGAAATTATTGATTTCTTCAATGCAACTTTGCTGATTTTTGTTGTTTGTCCGCCTAACGCTGGCAGCGACTTGTTTGTTTGCCTGTTTTGTTTATTTATTTGTTTATTTAATGTTTGCTTGACTCGAAAATTATTTGGGTTAAATCAACAGAAATGTAATCAATGAATAGAGACGAAAGCACATTCACTACAACACACCAATTGAGAGTTAACTTGTGTAAATCAAAATTGAAATCGAAATGAAAATGAAAATAGAAAACCGAAAATGAGTTAAATATTTCATTTCTATTGGCTGCTTAATTGCTTCCTGAATTTTATTGCTTAAACATTTTCAGTTCCCCAGTTATACACGACGTTATTCTTTATTTCACTTGCAAACTGTTGCCCTTTTTCGTAAAAAAAAAAGTATTGCAAATTGGCACTTGTAGCACTTTCCTTTATAAATCAACTAAAAAATTGTCAGTTACAAATGCGAGACGTACTTGAATTGCTCAAGTTCTCTCAGGCACGTGTCTTATCTCCCTCTGTTCCACCCGCTCTATAGCGCTCACTCTTTTTCATTGCGCTCTCTTCGTACACCTAGCAGCAGCTACAGAGTTCAGCTGTCGCAGCTGACGACCCCTCAGGCACTTATCAACAGCTATGCGTTTCAGTATTCTACCCATACGTGCGTAGACAAACATACGTATGTAAGTGTACCTATGTGTGTGCACATAAGTGTATGCCAATTAAAGATGAACTGAACGAAGCTTTTGCAATTGGCTGAGCTTAAAGCATCGCCCTAAAGTCAAACTAATAACGGCGACTTGAACTAAGCAAACTTGCGAATAGGTTTTTGCAGAGGCGGAACGTTGTGGAATCCGTGGAACACTGTTGACAAAAAGCCATAAAATGCCAGACGCTGTACCTGTAGAAGCTGCCATTCCGCACATAAGCAGCGCACAGCTAAAGAGTAAGACGAGACACGTCGAGACAAGGAGCGCACATTGTGCTCCGGCGAAATAAAATGCTAAAATTATTCATTTTGCAAATAAGCAGCGTAAATATTTAATTAACAACTCAGCACAAACTCACTGTGTGTGTGTCTCTCTGGTCTAAGGTTTCCGCTCATTTACTCACACTCTCTCTCTCTCTTTCGCTCGCTATTACTCTCACTCGCGGTAATATAATATTTATATGGTGTCGGAAGCAGTGACAGTCAAAGTCACCTACAAGTATGTTAGTAGCAGCCGACAATGACGTCACGGCAGCCAAACTGTTTCGTTTGCAGAGGTCTTCGGGTCACAAGTCAATGACACATAAGTACGTATGTTTTGTATGTACATATGCAGATATTGCTATCAGCACAAACGGTTAACCGATTCAATTGATAGCCAAGCAATTATTGGCGATTTAAATAGGTGTATCAATAGTGTAGGCTTATAGCCCCTAAACTGCTTTACGCCCAAAGTCTAGAATTTCCCTTAGTTTTGCATTTAATTTAAGCTGTAATCATTCAAAATATTTTCATTATCTTTCCTATAAATCTATAAATCTATATTTAAAGTAAAACTTAATTACACAAACTAATTCAACCTTTTTTAAGCATCAAATCAAGAAAATACTTTTCTAGTATATACTGAATTATTTTCTGAGAATATTCATAATAAGCCGATTCCTGATTCAAATATAGATTTGTGTTTGATTTCAGACATTCAAAAAAATAATCAAATCATATAGTAGAATGATTCCTGAAACGAATACAGATAAGTTTTAAGTTTATTTTTGATTTTATCTATATAAAACATTATATCATATAGTAGAAAGATTCCTAAAACTAATACAGATTAGTTTTTGACGTGTTATTGATTTCATCCTTACAAAATATCCACTCATCCTACAAAATTCAGACATAATATGCCCAAATGTTATGGTTACACTGTATATTTTGTATAGATAAAATCAAAACAAATCTTAAACTTATTTAAATACGTTTTAAAAAATTCTCTACTATATAAAGAACTTTCACATAACCTATTATACATTTTTCTTATCTTTTTTTAGACTTCCAATATATACCTAAACTCCAACTGATATCATATCTTTAAAGTCTTTTTCAAACTATTGTTAAAATCAACACTTAAGTTTGCCTTATCGCATATGTATATATCTCAGCTAATTTAGTTCCAGTTTTGCTTATAAATATTTGCAATATACCTTAATTATATTAGATTTTCAGCAAAATTGCTGCAGGCATTCATTTATTTCTTACACCTTTTACTCGACTACGTACGGGCTATAGGGATATCCGGAGTCCGGACTGAACTGGACTGCATAGCATTATTAAGATTGTCTCGCTCCACGTTTGATTTCATTTGCTGGAACTGACTAAGGGTTGGAGCTGGGTTGGGCTCCAGGACTAAACGCTTGACTGACCCAAAAGGCCCCCCGCACTGACCGTTATAGTCCCATTTCTGCCTCTTCCTCACTCTCTCTCTCTCTCTCTTTCTGTGCCTTGACTAATTAAATTAGTTAGGTCTGCAGTCGAGACATGGCATTGTTGTAGTTGTAGTTGTTTGGCTATAATTGCTTGTGTGTAGCTTTAATACCAGTTCGGTACCAATTTGGTACACAATTTTCCTATTTTTCCGCAGAAAACTTAAAGCGGTTTAGTGGAAAATCGATGGAGATATGCGTTGGCAAATAAAGCAATTAATAACAAATATGTTTATGTATTTTATAAGCCATCAAAAGCGACTCAGCACGTGCCAGAAAAAAAAGGAGCACAATTTTGGCTTTTATGTGCAGGTGCTTAAATATTCCATTAAAATCGCGTTAGATGGCAGCCCACAGCCCGTTGGCCAGGAAGTTAGCCCCAAGAAGCAACACCCAACGGGGCTTGGGACTCTGGGACGTCAAATAAAAGTACAGAAACAGCAAACAGCAAACAGAAACTCTAGTGGAAAAGTGTTGGATTTCGTCATTGTTTCAATGTGTTTAAGTGTGCGGAGCACAAACAACTCGTAAAACTCAGCAAATATTATTGCCAGACTCTGTTTGGGAGGTCGGGCTATTAAAATGTCATCATTCTGGCCAAAGGGGGTGGTAAGGTGGTAAAGGGGTGAATACAGTTCAGTCAAGTCAACTGTTACGATAAGTCAAAACACGCAACTGCAAATGCAACATGCGCGCCTCCTTTTATTGGCCATCCAATTCCCCAATTCTCTGGCAAGTTGACGTATTTATTATTTAACACCTAGAATCAGTCAGTAACTGTGGCAGTTAAAGAATGGGAAATACAAAACACACAAAACACACAACACAGAAACAGAAACCTAAGCGGAAAATAGCTATAAAATGTTGACCTTTTTTTTGCACGCACCCAAAGTCATACCATCATCCAATCACTCCAGCCTTGTGGGTGGTCCGCTTTTATGGGGCACTCTAGTTTTTACGAGTCGGCACACCATAAGTTAAAATATTTAAAAGTGTGCTTAATTATGCTGTGAACACAAAAAAAAACAAAAAAGGGAAGCCCCAAAAGCAAACTCGTACTATAAACAAAACTCTTTCTAGGGACAACAACGACAAACAGCCCATTAAGTATTTTGTAGCGTTCTTAAGCAATTCCACAGACCAACAAAATAATTGCAAAGCTTTTCTAGATGAATCATATCGTTGTAGCAATGCTTTGTCAGAAGTTTGTGCGTGTATTAGTGAGCTTTCGGCTTGAAAGCTCGAGCTGTGTAAAATTTAAGCTGAACCCAAATGGAACTACTTGTTTAATTAAGTGGAGTTGGCTCAAAACAAACAATTTTGCGTATTTAATTAATACAGTTTAGTTTTACATTAGTTTTTGATTTCATTTATGCAAAATTTTCAGTGTGCCCATATCATTTGGGCATATATTGCACGAGTCTAAAACAAAGCTTGTGTTCACACTTGATTTTTTGTATGAATGAAGTCTGAAACTAATGTCTATTCGTTTCAGGAATCGTGCTATGGTTTATATAACTTTTACTATCTTGAACTAAATGTTATGCATAGCGTTTGCCGTGCCACAAACAGTGACGTCAAAACATACTCTTTTGATTCTGGCTTTACAGTCTTAGGCTACTGGTAAAGCGTGTATTAAGCTCTAATTTCATATGTACTTATAATTTTAAGTTATTTTAATTCAAGTTATGTTCACACTCATTCTAACTGTACTCTCAACTACCTCTCTTTACAGTTAAAACTCACAACGCAACAATTCGCAGCTGTTAACTCGCTTCTTTTTCTTATTTTTTTTTTGGGTAAGTTTCAACTATTTATCGATCTAAACGCTCAACTGTCTAAATGTACCAGTGTCCAGCTCTCCAGATGTCCAGCTGTCCAAGCTGCTCTGTTCACGTGTTGTTTAACACGCTCTGTCGGCTGCCTGTTACCAATTCCCCACCCCATCAACAATGTCCAGAGTTACATACACATAACCTGAATCTATATCGGAACCGAAACCCAAACCCAAACCTCGATGGCATCGCTGCTCGGCTGTCGCTTGCTATTCATGTACGCTATCATAGACATTCAAATTGAATTACAACAAACACACAACTGGCAACTGGGAACTGACAGCCGAATGGCTTTGGATGTTGCCAGGCGCTACGACTCGCTCCGACTTAGACTCAGAGTCCAAATTCGAGTTCTTGTCCAAGATGGACGCATAAAATATGCAATTGCATAGTGGCAAGTGGAGGAAACGGTCACAACTCAGGTGATATATCGCAAAACTAGTTTACGCAACATGTGGCATGTGCATTTTGCATGCCACACAGACGTGCCACATACGAAAAGCAAAAAAAATTGACATTTTGACATGTGGCGGTGCCTCAAGATTTGCCACAGATAAACTACAAATGGTCAACGTAGCCAGTTCTATTTGTGACTGGTTTTTTTGTACATTTCTAGCGTAAAGTGTATTTTAAATACAAATGTTATCTCATGTACATGCAACAGCAGTACAAATATCAAATTGTGTATACTCACTGTAGCAAAGGCTACGTGCCACATTCTGTGGCTGCTACAATTTCTAATGGATTGACGGCAGACAGCGAATGCACATTAGAAAACTTGAGATTCGAGATCCCAATTCCTAAAAAACCCAAAACCCAAATCCTCAATTCCAAAGACATGCACACAACACGAGCATCAGTTGAACCACCACACGCCGCACACTCACCACACTCTCCACATCAAACATTACACTCTCCACGGCAGACCTCATACTCTACACTTCACACTCTTCATGCCTTTGCATGCCAAAATTTCCATTGGCTTCTGCAATTTTTTTGCAATAACTGGCCTTCAGTTAGCAAGTTACCAGTTGGCTGTTACCAGTTAGCAGCCGGCAGTCGGCAGTTACTAGTTACCACATTGGACACGTTCGGGCTTAAACTATCTGTTAGCTACTCAATACTCGGTATCACTTACCGTGTTAAACTCTCTTTCGGGGTGTCAATGGGCGACTCTTGATATTGCATATATTTATTTTAATTGCATTCGTTGTGTCTTCACTGATAAACATTGTCCAACTGTCTGCTTCTCTCTCTCTGCCTCCCTCTCTCTCTCTCTCTCTCTCTCTCTGTTTTGGCCATGGCTTTGACTCTTGTTTGTGTGCCTTGTTTTCGTTTGGCTAATTGGCGAATTGTACGTCACTTCACAGTGGTCACAGCTTATACACGATTTTTGTCATGTTTAAGGCACAGCAAATAAGGAAATCAATTTAAATAGCGTTTATACAACTGTTTTATTTTAAATTTAATAATTTAATTTAGTTTACTATTAAGCAATTAAATTTAAAGGGAAAATATCGAATTAGTAGCTTTTTAAAAATAAGAAAAGTAAAATATTAGGTTGCTTTTTATACAAATTGTATTTACTTTCTATTAAGAAATCCGCCATGACTTCTTAGGTAACCTAATAATAATTTAAATTATAATTAATAAATCAAAAATTCATTTTTAATTTGCTACTTATATAATTTAATTTAAATTTTTTCGTTGTATGAAAACCTTTCTTAATTATAGTACGATATTGATGCTATTTTCAAGATCGTTTGATATTATTTGTCTCTAAATAAATGTAAAGTTGCAAAACCATACATTTAGAAATATGTGAGTTAGAAGAAATGCAAATTTTATATGTTTTTTTGTTTATACCCTCAGAGGGTATACAAATTTCGGTAAAGTTTTGTAAACAATTAATAAATAAATTGATTAAACAGCTCGCCATATTAAAGATCTAAAGCTACAGTATAACTTTAACTTACAAAATGTGTCCAAAAGCATAAACTGGCTAACAAGTTTCGTTACTACTCGCTCATGAATTTTTAATGCAAATACTAAAGTCTGAATAGTTTTTGGGCTTAAAGCATGCTTATGACCAGTTCAAAACGGCGTCTAGACGTCTGTCTGTTTTTAAAACAGTCAACACACTGTTTCAGCAAATCGAAGAGATAGAGTGAAGGAGATAGAGGAGAAGCGAAATGTGTAGCCAGTCAGAGTTGGAATCTCATAATTGATATTCATATGCGGATTTTGTGGTTGCATCTCATTAGCAAAGCAACGCAATGCATCGCATATCCTTAAATGATATGTGTGCTATATGTATGCCATATGTATGAGGAGAGTCTTACCTGCGCTGATAAATAAGCACATAATCAGGCGACAAAATCGCGTTGGCAGCAACGGCAACGGCAACAACAGCATAAATAAATAAATAATTTGCAACAATTAACATAAGATGCGTTGACATCTCCACTCGCTGTGTGTTTGGTGTGTATTTGGCTACATACAAGTTATGACTAACTTAGCAGCGAAAGATGATGATGATGTTAGCTACCAGTCGATAAACATAAATAGAGTCGATACCATGCCACTCTCCACTCATAGCTACATATCGTTAAGTGTTGGGCTTTATGGCCAATGAGACAGACAGGCGCATCTCAATTCCAACTTTGAGTCCGAGAAGTCGGCTTTAATTAGCGGCTGACAATTAAATAATATTTTTGCCAGCTCTCTGGCTATCTAACCATCTCTGTTTCACACAGCTGCCCCTCTCTTGTGTATGTTTGTCTGATGCTGCCGACTTGTTAACTCGCTGCCTGACAGTCTGCCAACAAGTTTTAATTACCAGACGAACGAAAAAAAACGAAAAAAACATGAAATAAAAATGAGAAAGAGAAAAAAAATTGTCTCTCGGGCAGTTAGTTTTTGATAGTCGCTGCTTTTTAATGACTCTCCATTCAGTGGCTGTCGTTTTGTATTATTGTTGTTGTTGTTGTTGCATGCCATGCAAATAATACTACTACTATTTTTTAACACATTTTATGGCTCTGTGATTGTTATCCGCTTCGGTCGGTTTTGTTAAAGCTTTCATTTCAGTTTCACGAGTTTCCCAGGGCGCGTCACTTGGCTTTCAAAAATTTATATATGTATGTACATATCTATCGCATATTGCCACTGTGACAATTCTGTTTTATTTAGTTTGATTTGCTGCTAATTTTAACGGCATACCATTTTGTTTTATTTTCTTTTTTTCGGTTTTTTATTGGGCCTATGTAGGGTGGAAATACGATTTACGAGCTTTGATTATGACAGGGCCAAAGCTTGGCTTCTGGGTGTTGATTGCCTCTCTGACAGATTGACATGCATTTTGTCAATAAAAACAGCGGCAGTTTGTCATCTGATTTGATTTTGATGAAGGTCGTTTCCATTAGCCGTTGTAAAGTTACCAAAAATTGTTTTTTTTTTTCGTTTTTTCGGTGGTGACCTTCCACAATTTGGCCTCCAGTTCGGCTAAAAGTATCGTATGACAGACACTTGGATGCAAATGAAAATGGAGTGGCCAATAAAAGATCTTTTCAATATTTACAGTGATACAACGTTATGACAGCACTTGGTTTAGGCTGCATGTGGAATTTATTTTGAAAAAGTTAATAATAAATTAATTTAATAGAGTTTTTGTGTGTGCTTTGCAGCTGACAAAGGAAGGCAAATACTTTTTTAATGCTCAGGAAATTAGACAATACATAAATGCTAAAATTTATTTATTGTTTATTTTATTTTATAAAATATTTTTGATTATTTTTGTTACCATTTTATATATTTTATAACTTTCTCAATTTAACAGATTTTTAATGCTTGCAAAATTGAATTCTAATAATAATCTATAAATGATTTGACCAATAAAGAACTAAGTTAAGTAAATATATTATTTAAAAATTTAAGAAAAAAATATTTTTGATTATATTTTTTAGCATTTTAAGTACTTTGTATCTTTTCAACTAAACTGATTTTTAATGTCTTCAAAATTAGGTACAAATAAGGCTTAAATGATTTGATGAACAAATAATTCGGTTAAATAAATATATTATTGAAAAGCAATAAAGTATTTTCATACCCTATTATGTTAGTAATTAATATTTAACATGTATTTGTAATAACTCTTACTTTAGTTTTTTGAACCTAAATAGATATGTTGAATGTCGCTCTATTAATTCTATAACATTCAATGTGTTGTAATTTAAACAATTTGCCATATGTTGCAATCTTTAAAATTGAATTTCAAGATCTCTTTCAAACGAGCTCAAACCTAATTGAATTGAATGTTGTGCTGTTGCTGCTGCTGTTTTGCTGTTTCCTTCAGCTGTTCTAACCTACATACTAAGCATTTTGTGGCAAGTGGCACTTTGGGCCATCATCAGATCAAAGCCGTCAAGCGCCAAGTTGGATGATAACGCCCTTTTGGTCTGGGTGGCAGTAACGCCCTATAATCATACTACTCCACGAGTATTGCTTCTACTACGTTCTTTGGCTTATTTACAACTTGACATTTCATTCGCTCGAATCGCGGACTGCGGTGGCGTCGGCGGCGGCGTCGGCGTCACTTCAATGCGCTCCAATTGCATTTTATGACAGACCAAACTGACCTACTTAAAGTCACATCCACTTTGCAGGCACAAACAGACAGAGACAGGCAGAGACACGCACACAGCACAGCACACACTCCACCCAGGGTTGTCACGCCTTCGCAAATGTGCTCAATGTCCTTTTCAATCGCATTATAAATTTAATGTGTTGACCTTTTTCGGTTTCGGCCTCAGCTCGACCGCAATTTCAATAGATTGGCTGCAGAAATCAGCGCTAAAGCGTAGCAAAAAGGACTCTTAAAGGGCTCGTAAAATTTAACTAAAATGTGCATAAGTAGCTAGAAATACAGAGAGAGAGAGAGAGAGAGTGGCGGAGAGAGGGAGAGTGGGGGAAAGAGTGGGTGAGCTACAAGTGAGTCAAAAGTCAGCATTGCGAATTGCGTTTTTTCTGTATCTTTAAAACCATTGCTAGGGTTGCCGCATTTCACGCTCAATGCACGCGCGTCCGTTTGTCCGTTCGTCCGCCCCGGCGTGTCCGCCAATATCCTTAGCCATTTCCTGCTTTGTTCCTCTTTTGTCTTTTTGCGCCAATTCGCCTTTTGTTCGAAGGTCGCCGCTTTTTCTTGGCACTTGCACAAGTCATGGGTAAAAAAATGTGTGTGACAAAAGCCCTGCGTAACAGTACATACATACCAGGGCTTCAACATCAACAGAACAAAAAAATATATAGAAAAAGTAAGCCAACTTTTCGAAAAGAGTTGTTGTTGTCGTTGTTGTTGTCGCTTGGCATTGAATAAAACGTCTTCAAGTAGAAGCAAAACATTGTAAATTGTTTTTCTTTGGCATACAGAACACAACCCCAAGGAACAACCGCCTGCCCACTTCCACACACTTTTCAGCACACTCACATGTGTTCTGTGTTATTTTTGTTAAATTTTTTTAGCGACTGTCAATTTCCTTTTTCGCCTTCGACCTGGTCGTGTGTGTGTGCACTTCAAAATCAAAAGCAGCTTGGCTAAGAAAACTTTTCTTATTTCAATGTTGTTTCATTGCCTGGGATACACTTTTTCTTCGTCTTGAAGGACTATCTATCGATCTTTGTATTGAAACAGAAGTCCTGTGCAAGTACCAGTTCTTTTCTTAGAGTCCTGCTCTAAACGCTTGAGTGATTTTTGTTTGTGCAAATATTTTATTGACTATTATTTTGGCCGTCGTGTCCTTGTGCCGGCTGCTCAATGTCGTCGTATTCGTTTTGGTCCTTTGGGTCCGGTTTTTATTTAAGGGTTTGGCCATAAGTTCGGCTTAAGTACGCGAATTTATTTATAAAATGCACTTTAATGTTCAATCAATAAAATGCAAATTTATGCTATTTTTAAACTTGGAAAATAAGCAAAAAAATGTGGTTAAGAATTGAAAACTTTGCATAGTGTTAGCTATACTTTTTTGCTAATTGTTTCTGTACTAAAAATAAAGCTAAACTTATATCTTAATAAGTCTTGAAGATCTTAAGTTCTTAAGCTTCAAATCGAACTTTTCATATGGCCAACAGCCATTCGATTAACATTCTGCTGATAATCTATCAAAATGTTCATTATAATAAATTGTTTTTAAAAATTATTTGCTAACTTTGAAGCGTTTCAAATTTCTGCACATTGCTGTGGATCGTGAATTGCGGCAATTAAAATATTTAACACGCATTTCCATTCAAAAAGACACACAGAGAGACGAAGAGAAACTACAATTTATCATCACGACTGTGAATATAATATTTAAATGGTATATGAAATATCTTATTCGATAGATTCCACTGGGTCTACAGTCTGCTATAGCCGATAATTGCCGCGAGTCGCTCAAACGGCGCGAAACTAATGAAAAAATCATCAACAAAGTGGAAGAAGGAGAAGAAGAAGGAGATAAAAAAGGAGAAGTAGAAGCAGAAAAGAGGCTATAGAAATAATTAAAAGTGTGATGATTTGAGCGTTTGAAGTGAGCGGGGGTGTAGGGGAAAACAATGCGTTTTAAAGTCATTGCCACTAATTTTATTGGACTTTACGTTTTGTTGTGCTTGGCTCAAATGATAATGGCAAACCATAAAAAAAAACACACACAAAGAACAAAAAAATAAATATATATATATCTATACAAGTTGGGCAGTTGGCAGGGTGGCAAACGGGATCACAGCTGGTGATGTTGGGATACCGTTAGAAAACTGAAATGAAACCATCCTTGAAATCTATTGTCTGTCCTATTGGGGTCCCTTGTCCGCACAATTGCAATGAAGCGGCCAAATGGCAAAAAAAAAAAAACAGAAAAACAGAAAAAAGGAAAAGCAGAAGCGGGAAATGAAAATGAAAGCAACAGTAAAGAGAACAACTGATGCCCGCCCTTACATAATTGAATAACATCAAAACAAACGCACAGACATCAACATCAACATCAAAATGAAAATGAAAATCAAAATATCTGTTAGATACAAAGATACAAGATACAATGCAATTTCAAGCTTTAAATTCGTACGCCAAATTGTCAATGTTATGGCCGTAACTCCCCCTAATTTATTTAGGGGTAGGTTTTACATACACATTTATGTAATTATGTTGAAAATTAAAGAAAAACATGAAAAACAATTAAATGAAAACACTGAAAATGTCATAAAATAGCAAAAGAACTATTGTAAAACCCAATGGAAAACAAATTCCATTTCCGTGCTAGCATTTTCTTAATTTCATTTCATTTCATTGACATTTTCAAGTGTTTTTGTGGGTCAAAAGTCACTGCAATTGTTTGAATTGCCATGAAATAGCAGCAATTAAGGCTGCAAATTGTTGCAACTAACAATTTCAGTTGGTAAACAAATTATTTTAATATTTTACATGACTTTTATACCTTGTACTGGACTTAACTGCAAATTTCCTATTAATTTATTTACGAACAATAATTTGTTTACTATAATTTAAAGCGGAATTTTTGTTGGAAATATTTTTGAAAATTTCAAAATTAAATTTATTAAATTTTACGCTTCGAGCAATGTGGGCCGGGTATGCAAATAGTCGAATATATTTTTATTAAAGTGCCCCAAAGCTTTGAATTTTTTATATAAATATTTAAAAAAAAAATTTTTATTCGTTTTTCATATTATATTCTTGTATACCCCATTTGAGAAATGTGTACCGGGTATGCAAATAGTCGAATATAATCATTAGATTGCTTCAAAGCAACAATTTTGCATGGAAATATTTTTAAAACTTTTCAAAATGTATTTTTTTAAATTACCTGCTTATATACCCCATTGGAGTAATTGTGTGCCGGGTATGCAAACAGTCGAATATAATCATTAAATTGCCTCACACAAGCATTTCAGTAGTCAGACTGTCATTACCGTTACATTAAAATAATGAAAAGCTTTCACTTTAATGCAAAATCCGCAGCTACTCAAATGCCACCGCCGCCAAATGCTGTGTAAACATCAACAGTGAACAAGTAGATGCCGAAACTGTGAAAATGTTGTGGGGTGTTAACATGCAGGCAGCGCACAGTGGGCTGCTTAAACACACACACAGACACTAAAGCACTTATACGCAGTTACTCAACTCACTCGCACTCACATTCACAGTCGCTCACACATAAATAGTTACACTTGAACAGCAGACTGGACTGAATGACTATTACTGCTGCTGTTGTTGCTGTAGCTGTTGTTGTTGTTGCTATAACTGCTCCAGTTAATGTGTTGCCCACTGTGGCTGCTACTGTTGCACGTAGCACGTTGCACTGTGGCCATAAACAAGGACACGTACGCAATTAATTGCAGAATTATTACAAATTTCATTACATGCTAAAATATGCAAATTGTTTGACGTTGGCGTTGGAATCCCCACAAGCTGCACTGCACTGCGCTCTCCCTCTCTCGCTTACTACCACACACCACTGTCCATGCAATTAAATGCATTTGCATACATAATAAATAAATAATGCAGCAGCAGCAGCAGTAGCAACATTTTTGCAGCACTGTGCAGATAACAACAACAAGAACAAAATACACTGAAATGCCTTTTAATTATAATTTTAATGCGTTTATGAAAATTAGAAATGCATGTGAAAATTGCTCGCTAAATGCAAAGAATGAATGAGAGTGTAAACTGAGAGTGTGGAGTGTGTAGTGTGGAGAGCGTAATGCAGCGAGAGAGTGCGAGAGTGCAATTGAAGGACAGCTGCATTGAGTTACACACACACATACAAATAAATGGCAAAGCACAAAACAAAACAAAAATTTCGCTTAGTACAGCTGTGAGCGGCGAGGGGGGCCTACTAGTAGTGCTGCTGACGGAGGGGGTTGGTTTGCCAGTTGCAGTTTTTAGAGTGAAAAACCAAAAAGTATCAAAGTCCATTACATCAAAAGTGTTGTTGCCTGTCTGCTGACTGACTGCTATTGTTATTGCTGCTGTTGTTATTGTTGTTGTTGTTGTAGCATAAATATTGCATGTCTACAAAATATTTGGGTTAAAATTTTGCACGCACACACACAAATGCAGGCATAGTATATAAAAAATGTTTTATTTGCATGATTGCACACATTAAGGGAATGTGGCTCGGGAGACGAAAGGGGGTGACACATAGGCTGCTGCTGCTGCTGCTGCCAGTTGAGTGTCAGTTGAGTGGCGTGTATGCTGCCAGCGGCGACAGCAGCGTCGACTGCAATCGAATTGTTTGTGTAATTGTTTCTGTTGTTGTTACGTTTTTTTTTATGCATTTTATGTTTCTCCTTGTTTTGTGTGTGCTTCCTTTTGCTGATTGTTTGGCAATAACAATAACACACACACACACACACAAATAATAATAACAGCAAACAGCACAAAACGCACCTTGCGGTTTCTGTGGTCGCCGCGTGCCGTGTCTGCGTTGCGTCTGCGTCGCGTCGCTGCTGAGTGAACGAGTGAATTGGACTGTAAGAGAGCAGAGCAGCGCAGCACAGCACAGCGCAGAGCAGAGCAAGGCGTGCTTTTTGTTCTTGTTACAGCTTTTGCTTGATACTTTATGCATTGCGACTGAATGGTTTAGAAATCGTTTTGGGACTGCGCCACTTTGTTGCCAGCCAACAGTACTAACTATCCGGCTGCTGTAACATAGTTGTGTGTGTGTGTGTGTTGTTGTAATAGGTCTCCAAAGAGATGTTATCAACAACAATGTTGAAGTGTTGACAGCTTTTGAGTGCTGCAAATGTATAACAAAAGAGAATGTGCATAAATAAATAAACGAAAAAACAATGCTATAAACGAAAGATTTTGTTTTACATATATAGATGTTTTAGAAATATGTACTTGTACTTAAAGTGTACCTTAGTGCAGCTTTTGTGACTAGATTAATTGGCTGCTTCGTTTGGTGAATCATAACACGCTGGAAAGTGACGTCACACGCCGATAAACACTAAAATTAGACGACCACATAAAAATAGCAACAAGAGAACACACCACTACACCTGTAAATTTGCTTAAGCAAGAGAAAAAGAGAGCGTACCATTGCTGCTGCTTACGCTCTTTGACTAATTTATTTTTAATGCTCTTCTAGTTGCCCTTAGATTATATGAATACGTTTTGTCAGCTTTCATACAACGTCCTCGATAGTATAGTGGTTAGTATCCCCGCCTGTCACGCGGGAGACCGGGGTTCAATTCCCCGTCGGGGAGAGAGCGTAAGAGTTCCTTTTTTTTTAATGTTTCACGTTAAATTTTTTTTAAAATTTGTTTATAAAACAAATTTATTTGGCTTTCCAAAATATACAATCTATGCTTAGCCTAAACGTTTGCCAATGTCAACCCGTGACTGTGACTGCAGGGCACAATTCAGAGCTAAACAACAAGGTCGCTTAAAAGCCACACCCACCCACACACAAAGCCAGAGAAAAGTGCGTTCCGATTCATTCAAGCCTGACAGAAAAAAAAAATAACCCAAACGAAATGAAACCAAACCAAAAATCTGCGCAAAACCGCAAAACAATAGTCGAAATAGTTTGGAAAAATCTATGCCAAAGCTAGCATTGCGGTGTGCCCGGTATACCTACCTCCCTCCCCCTCTCTCTGTTACGTTTGCCATTGTAGGCCTGTGACTAGTAGACCACAAAAATCACGTTATTTCAATTTTAATGCCAAACAATCGCCGCTCTATCAATGGGGTCTATCTCGATGGCCCGGTTTATCTATGCAAGTCTCTGCGTGTGCGTTTTGTACGCTCGGACTGGGCGGAACTCTTTCAGGGTAACGCCCACATGCGAAAATTGAAATAATCCAACTCAAGCCGAATATACCGAATACCGCATACCGAATACCGAATGCGTAATATCGCCAATTTATCACTAGGCGTTAGGTTCCTACTACTGCTACTGTAGCGTGTGTGTGGGTAGCTTGTTGTAAAGTGAGTGTTTTTTAGGTTTTCGGGGGAGTTGTAGTCTTTAGTCTTTCACTTTCATTTCGTTGGGTTTTTTTTTTTGGACGCCTCTTCAATTTCATTATCGGATGCGTGGTGTCTAATGAAGAATTATGTTCATAATTTCCAAATTTATCGCTGCGACCCTCTGACAACTTGTCTGAATGTATGTTATGTACTATGATCATGAAGATGATGATGCTGGCTGTCGGGGACTGTGAATGTCGGGAACTATGTTGTCTAACACTTAAGTGTGTCAAAATGTTGTCACTATAGAGTGAAGCTGCCACACACACAAAATGTGGCATGCAGGCGGCAGTTTCCTCCAATCGTCTCAGTTACAGCGGGACGAAGAGACATCGAAATGTGTGTGTGTATTTATATTTATGATGCGTCCAAACTCAACTCAACACAACTCATTTTATTTCATCTTGCAGCATCGCTTTCAGTTCACAGTTCAAAAAGTCATTTCAAGTTTCGTGTTTCAACAAATTTCCAGTGAAAGTTTTTCCAAAATTTCTCCAACTCCTGCCCACTGTGCTGTGTCCATGTACTGCTGCGTAGGCTATTAATTTTCACTTAGTTTAAGTTCTTGCCACATATTAAATTTCATTGTCAATCCTTTAGTTCAGTTTAAGTTTAAATCGAAACAGATGACAAAACATTTTCAGTGGCAACGTATTGTTTTTTTTTTTTTTTTTTTTGTTTCGACTGAGTGGATTAAGTTGAGCATATTTTTAGCTGCTTTTAATTTACTCACTCTCACTCTCGCTCTCTATCTATTTCTATCTCTGTTCTTAAGTGCTTGAAAATTTATGTGGCAGCATATTAAATTTATATATGTTTTGCTCTTCATTACAGATTATAATGCAGCACAAATTGTGTGTGTGGATTAGTCCCCAAGTGGTTGCACATGTGTGAGCTGTCCCGGAACTTATTGGGTAAGTGTTCGACATATGCCATAGAGCTTTAGAGATTGATCTCAGACTTTGAAGTTATTCAATAGAGCAGCAAATGTTGTAATTAAGATATAAATCTGCTAGCTTAGCAAAAAAACTAATCCCAGTGGAATTTCAACAATATAATTAAAATCCCCGTAATCCTAAGCAATCAAATAATACAAAATTGTTAATTTTAAGTCGTAATTTCAAGGTTATTTTCATTTATAGTATAATTTCTCATTTATGACAGTTTAGAAAACAGGTTTCAAAAATGCCAATTTAGCGGCAAAATGTAATTAATGTTTGCCTCTGAAATAAATAGCAACTTTTGAAGCTTCGCTTAGACTGTTAAGCGTTTTGCTCATTATAAGTAGATATAAGCAAAACTTCTCTTTCTACGGCTAATTAAGCATAATTCTAAAGAAATGTTGCAAAAAGCAGCTGGCAAGTATTATGCAACCATGCTGCACGCAGCTGCCTACAATTTTTGGCCAAAACGGAAATGCATTTTCACAAAATGTTTACGAGCGGACGAAAAACTCGCTGAGATACTTTCATTGAGATACTTTTTCGGCTATGCCGCAGGATTGCCTGTTCACAAAAAATGTATGTGTGTGTGTGTGTTGCCTGTTTTACTGTCAGCATTTTGTGGGAGGCACTGTGTGCCCACAGTTCCAACACTCTTTTTGGTTGAATTTTGGTGCGTTGAGCGTTGCGAGTCGACGCCTGTTTGTTATTTACCGACAACTTTATGGCCACATGTCGACGTCGTCAACCAACGAACAAAAACAAAACCAAAAAAAAAAAAAAATTGTCATCATAAACAACAACAAGGCACAAGGAAAATGAAGAAAAAGCAAAAACAACAGCAACAAAAAATTTGTTGCTTAAATTTCTGGCTCGTTTTTTTTTGCGCTTATTTTCTTTTGCTTGCGGTTGTTTTTGCCAGTGCTGTTGTTGTTTGTGTTGCTGTTGTTGTTGGCGAGCATGTGTGAAAAATAAGCAGCCGCTTGACTGTTGGCCCCACTGGGTAATGCGGTGGGCGTGGCTGGTTTTTTGGAAAAGCGCCGCGGCGTCTATTTAATGAAGTGCCAACCAAACCCAGTCGCAGTCGCAGTCACAGTTCAAGTCCCAGTTCCATTTGCTTTCCTCGACTCCTCTACTTCATCTTAGCAGCTTCCCTACATTTTCCCTTCCCTGTTTTGGCCTTAGGCCTTAGCTGTCAATTGCTGTTGTTGTTTGCCAGTGTGAATTTTCACATGACTTTGACTGCAGTTGAAATTGTTTTGACTTGACACTTTTGCCTGGCATTAAGTGCCGCTATTGAGTTGTTTATCTTCTTTTTTGTTGCGTATTTGCTTAAGGTGCTAAAAACCCAGTTTCAGCACACAGATTTATGCGACACCCCTAAAAAAAAAGTGCCCCAAAATGAGGTGGAGCAGCGGTGCCAGCAGCATCAGTCATTTTTATAGCCAAGATAAACATGTGAAATTAATATTCTATGCGATTTAATAACTGCACAACAAATGTGCATAGAAAATTGTTTTAGCTTGCTTTAAAATTAATATTAAATTTATAAATAAATTATTGAATTTTATTTTAACATTTTTACAATTTATTTATAATTAATTCAAGTAAATGTTATTGTAAAATTGTAATAAATAATGAAATTATTAAATGGTAATAAATAGTGAATACTTAGCTGAGGTTGAAATATATATTTTTTTCTTCAGTTACTTGGCTTTAATTCAGCTCTGTGGCGCACTAGGCTCACAGTGCTCGCACAGTTAATTTGCTGCCTTATACACTTGACTCCTAAGTGTTCGATAAATTAATGGACATACTTACTTTTGCTCTTGAAATAATTTTCATTATCAATTTATGTCCATATAAATATTACTAAATATTTTTTCCTTAAAAATCTTCAAATTTTGTTAAGTTTTGTAGCTAAAACGTAGCTAAATCTGTCATAACTTGAGGTGCTAAGCAGCTGAATCAATATTCATTGTATACATTTAGTTTTAAATGTAAAAAATACACATAGATACACCCAAACTCAATACAAACATACAACATCGACATGTAGCTTAAAAAAGCTCGACAGGCAATTTGTTTAGCGGGAAAATATTTATTTTAATAATTTTTGTTGAAATTCTCAACATGTAATTGTCATTTTGTCAGACAAACAATAGGCTCAAGTCTCTGAGCTTTGAGCCAGCTAAGACCACAGACCCCAGAGACACAGAGACTCAGAGAGTCAGAGCCCCCAGAGCCCCACCCAGTGTTAAGCTCTCCATTGTTTTGTTGAGGGGCGAGAAATACAAAAATGCGCAACGGGCGCATAAATAACATGAAATTAGCAGACAAATATGTCAAGTCAAAGTATAAAGTAGGCAAAAATAAGACTGAGAATAAATCTGGAAAACTTGTATCTGTATCTGCAGCTGTATCTGTATATGTATCTGTATCTGTTTCGGTATATCTTTTTCTTTATTCCGACAGCTGACTTTGACTGCGGCATCGAAACACCTGTGCGAGTTGCTGTTGTTGTTGCTGTTGTTGTGTTATATTTTTTGGTTCAAGTACTAAATCACCTGGCTGGTAAAAGTTTATTTTTATCTAATTTGAATTTATGCGCGTAGATCTTTTGCGCAAGATCAGAAAGAAACGAAAAACTAGGAAACTGGTTTCAGTTTCTGTTTTGCCTCGACTCGTGATTTATGCCACAAAGAGAGAGAGACAGAGAGACAGAGACAGACATAGCAAGAACTTGCCGCCAGAAGATTGTCACTAGAGATATGGTTTATTGAAAATGATATATACCCAGATACTCTGCCATTTGATGACGATTCTATGTAAATTGTGCCATTGTGTCTATGATAACCCTGAAGCCGTTTAACTGCACCACAAGTCCGACTCATTAGCCCAATCAGCAGCCAAAAAAAGGTAGTCTAGGGCTTTATGGTGAGTGGCACCTGTTAAGGGGTTTTTTATTTTATGGATTAGATTGGTTTTCTTGGCTTACAAATGTGTTGAGAGCTGAAGGTTTTTGAGTTTTGAGGGAAATCAAAATATGATAGAAGCAATCTAAAGCGCGACCTTTAGCAGGCGGATTAAAGCGAGGTTTCAAAGAGATAATAAAAACCGATAAATAGCAGCTATAAATGTTGGCTTATAAACTAAAATTGTATCGGCAAGCGGTGTGAGAGAAGAGTTTTGGGATATAATGGGCTGAATAAATTTTAAAGCTGAGGTAGAAGTTGAGAAAGTTTTCGTTAAAGGCGTTTAAAGTATATTTTTGATATATAAAACTTAAATTTCTAAAACAACGTAGTATAAAAATTATGTTTTAAGTTTGTCAAACATGGAATAAAGCACATAAATTCTTGTTTAAGTTGTACTTTAGTTTATATGAACATCTGCACACTCAAAGAGTCTAAGAGCTAGAGCTACTAAATGTTGCTTGCTCGATCGATCGCTCTAAATCGCTCTTTAATATTGCATACATGTAACGTTGCTTTAGCTTAAGTATATAGTATTTTACAGCTGCTACTCGTTTCAATCAATCTAGTCGTAAAACAGCAGGATACATCATAGAAATTCCAGTTATTGGCATTACTTTGTTTTGCAAACAAAAGACTAGCATTTCCAAATGCTTCACTCAATAGCAAATCCCGCAATCAGGCAAGCGGTTCATTGATTTTGTGGAATCTCGGCAACAACTCATAAAAACTACAACACACTACACACTACTCGTACAACATGATAATCAACAACAGTGAGTGAAGTAATTGGAGCTCCAGCAGCGCAAAGAGCTTGTAAAGTTCAAAAAAATTGAAAAATAAAACCAGAGTAGAGCAAAAGCATTGGGAGAGGGAAGGGAGTGGGGTGTGGGGAGTGGGAAAAATAGTAGGTATAAATATAAATCTCGAATAAAAAAGAAATTCATCTTCATAAAACGAAAAAAAAAAACCGGCAGCGACTGTCGAGAGACCAAAAACCCGAGACCAATACCCAAACTGTGGACCAACTGAGAGATAGTTTACTTGCGATAATCACACCAATTCGAAAAGCCACAGTTGCCTCAATTTATGCCAGATGCCTGCGTCCGTCTGTCCGTCCGTCCGTCTGTGTGTCCGTACGTCTTGCCCCGTCCTTCGGTTCCGTCATAAACACTTGAAAAACTGTTCAAATTTGATGTACCACTTACAAGTCGAGCGGCGTCAGAAACTCACTTCGATTTGTGTCTTTTCTTCTTATTGGCGGCTTCTTTTGGCCTTTCTGCTGGGGATCTTAACAACCTCAAGCCAAAAACCCCCCCCGCTCTCTTCAACACACACCCCGCAATTACTGGCCCGAAAATTACATTTAATGTGTTGTTGTTGTTGCACAGATTTTATTAGATTTTGTGTGTGTGTGTGTGTGTGAGAGGCGTGAACCTGTTGAAATACGTACGTACTACGTTCGTACAACTTTCATGCAGTGGTGAATGGTAGTGAGTTCAGGCATCCGTTCTGGCCTTAGAGCTATTTGTCTATGACTTGGCCAACGCATTTCGATTGTTTTCTTTTAGCCCACATCAATGGAATAACACAATTATTTGTTATTGCGCTTAGAACTTGTCGATTATATATACTAGATATATACTTTTCTGTTTTTTTTTTTGGGGCTATAGCTGTCAGTTTTGTCGACCTTAATCACATTTGAAAGTTATCTTGCGTTGCATTATTAATTGTGGCACAAGTCGGCTTTCTTTACTTTCCCGTCAGCACTTGCTGTTTTTGCCCCACTGTGCTTGTTGGCTAATTGCCACATTAACCTATGCCCCCACTTACCACTCTAGTACACTGTTTTGTCTGATGATGATAATAATTATGAAGATAACTCCGTGCTCGATTTGTAAGTGCCTGATTCGGACTGTTCCGACTTCTGTTTGCTTATTTGCAAGCTTGAACTCTGCTCCGATATTGTTCTTCCTCTTATTTATTCATCTACTACTGGTACCAAGTGAAAGTAATTAGTTAGTGTGTCTGCCTTTTGCCTTTGGGTGAAAGCCGAACCTTTAATTGTATTTTCTTTAGCTGCCGTATAATCAATCAACGCTCAGCATTCGCATGACTTACGTCAAGTAGTAGTAGTAGGGGACCAAAAGGGGGGGTAAATAACTGAGGGAACCACGGGGGGTTCAGTTTTGTTGGGTGTGTCTTGAGGTAAGTTCCGATTTGCCTCAGAGCGAAAGTGATTCTCGTAGAGAATGTGTCAGACATGAAATCTATGAAAATTTTTGACTAGATTGATGATCTTTTTAGCTTTTTTTGGTATCGATAATCATTTCAATTCAATTGATGACGAGCAGAAATTATTTATAGCAGAGAAAGCGATCAAAGATCTATATAAATATCTTGAAATCTTTTTAACTTTAATTTAGGTAACTATAAAATTTTATCTATATTTTAAAACTTGGTTTTACCACCCAAAAAGTTTATTTGTTCAGTAAATTTTCTCCCACTGCTCGAACTCTCACGCTTTGGCAGAGTTCTGCATATAAGATAACGATCCTTGTTCACTTTAAAATCAACCCTTTTGGTGTACACAGACATACACTCACATTCCAAAGCGTTTCACTCTAAACTGTGCCAGAGATCGAAGACAAGAAGACAAGCAGAGATTCAGGCCGAGAGGCAGGCAAATGATCAATGATCCAGTGTTGGCCCCATACCGAACAACCGATTGCAACCGATCTGGATCAGCAAATGTAGTATAGTATGTATATCCCGAAAAGTGAGTCTCGGTTGTGCTCTGGAATTGAGCATCAAGCAACGCTGATTGTCATAATTAAGGATGTTGTATGTTGGCATGCCACAGCCGAGACACTCAGACATCTGAGACATTGCTCCTCCACTCGAGGCACTTGGAAAACCAACAGATAACCGTAAGAACAAGTTTCACAACAAAAAATGTGCTGCAAAACAGACAACGACGACGACGAAGACAAAGCTTCCGGTGCAGGTTTCTGCCTCAGCAGTTTCAAGATCAGCCGCAACATCTCATAATTGCAGCTAAGCAAAATTATATACTACTACGATCAGTTTGAAGATCTTCACAGATCTCTCGCATTGTCTTTCCCTCTCTTCATTACTCTTTCTGTTTCGCTTCCAGTGTACACATGTGTCATCCTGAAAAGCGAAGGGGGAATGGAAGAGGCAACTCTTTCAACCACTCGACTCAACTCTGTCTGTGGAAATATTGCCAGCGGTGCAGATCTTCACTCAGCTGCGAACCACGACAATTACTCGACTTTGTTCATGTGAGTGTTTGAGTTGTGTGAGTTGTGCGGTTGTGAATGTGAGTGCGGTTGTGAATGTGGACTGTAACTATTGCAATCTGTGGCCAACCGCTTTGCTGGCCCGCACTCGAGACAAATGTATATCATTCATCAAATTAAAAGTTCAACAACGTTGCAGTTGCCTGCCAGTTGCCGTGAGGCAACATTATAACGAGGGTTGCTACAGAAGTATGCCGAATAAAATACGTACTTAATTGAGCTTTAATTAAAAGTAGTATAGGGAAAAGCAGTACATTTAATTGAGAATTAAAGAAGTAAAGTTAAGTAAAAACTAGAGTAAATTTCTATCTGTGAAATTGAAAAAGTTTGAAAAATAGAAACCAAAATATTATTTAATTCTTAAAAATTAAATACTTGTATTAAATTAAATAACTATATTCTATGTGCTTTATTCAAAGCTAGATAATCAAAGTTTTTAATTTTATAACAAAATTATATAAAATTACATGTAAAATCTGATTTATGAAGCAGATGAATTGACTTAATTTACTAAAACCTAAAAGTTCTACATATAATGCACATATGTATATTTGTAACAGTGTTGTTTTAAAGCTTATTCAACTATGCACAGCTGCCAAAATGTCAAAAGCTCTGCCTATTTTACTATAAAATAGATGACTAAGAACTTTGAAAGCTTTAGCTTACTAACTTATAAAACATATAATATTTGTATTGCGCAGTGAAAGGTAAGCTTCCGAGCTAGCTTTCCACTATTTGTAGAGCAACCCTCGCTAAAGGCAGCACAGCTACTCGACCGCAAGTCAGAGTAACTGACAGTGCAACTGTTGCTCAAGTTGTTAGTGCTATTATTGTTGTTGTTGTTGTTGCTGCTGCTGTTGTTGCAAGTTGCTGTTGTAGTTGCTCTATTTTACAGCCGGTCTTTAGTTCGGGGTCTGGGACTGCCAATCATTGCCTTGGCCTGACGTCTGCTGCTCATCTTTGGACTCCATTCACTCAAACATCAGTTGAAGAGGCTTTGCTGACTCCTCAACCTCCACATGTATCTCTCTGCCTCCTCTGCTCCTAATTCCAGCTGCAGTGTGCTGTCACTACTGGCCACTTGTTGGCATTGCAAGTTAAGAGATACAGACAGTTCAACAGAGAAAGGGAGACAGGGAAAGAAAGACCCTGTTCCACTGCTTATTAAGAGGGTCTTTTCAACTTGAATGGTTTCCTCGGCCACTTTACTATTTATGTAGTAAAGTAATACACACACACACAAACAGAGAGACAGCAAGTGACCCCAGTGCAAACATTTACCCTTTGAACCCCCGCTGTGGTCCTTCCACAATTTGTTTGTTATATATATTTTAAAATAGCATTTATGAGCTTAGACAGCTTAAGCCATTTTATTGGTTATTAGTTAGTTTGTTGTGTCTTTTGGCCAATGTTTTTTTGGGTGGGTGGGCTTAAAGTTTCGCCCAGTTTTGTCCCTTTTACCCATACCCATACAAGACTTAAGAAATCAAAGTATCTAATGAGCTTAGCACGTGTTGGCAATATATTTACCCACTTGCTTCCATACCCTTCTATACACTTGCAGTCCAAGTTTTGTATCTAGTATCCACCACATTCTGTTGCTGGAAGACTTTAATCTTTAATTGCTTTTCGGGTTCTGTGCCTCTGTGTGTGTGTGTGTGTTTGCCAACATGCAAGACTATTGCTCACTCTCTCACTCACTCTCTCTGTGTATGCTTTCTCTCTCTTTCGCATTTATATTTATGTTTCAAATGCGATAAAATAAAGCAAAAGGCTTTAATGCTGCTGCTGCAGCACTTTACAAATGGAATTTAATTAGAAACGAGCTTGAATTGGCAACTTACTTAGAAGATTGTTAGTCAAAAGATTCTTAATTAAACAAAGTTAAAAATCATATTATGAATATAAGTCTATTTAAAGCATTTGCATCATACTACGAAACGAAAGCTGTTCAAGAGCAGATCAAAGCACAAATTTATAATTATTTTAAACCGCTTATACATATATAAACTGCAACTTTTCTTAACTATTTTGATTTCTAGGCAGATTTATTGCTTATTTATTTTCTGTACTTTAAAAGTTACTCAACAGCAATTTAAAATTGATATTTAGATTTATCTGTGCATAGTTTTTTGAACAAAATAAAACAAATTTCGCATACTTGTCGGTGAGTCGAATGCCAGTTCAAAAACTAAAACTGTATAACTTTTACAAGCTCTGAACAATTTCCATTAGCAGCTGCATCGGAACAAACCACAAAAAAATAGAAAAACCAAACACAAAAAGAACACTGCAGACTTGTATGTTTTTTTTTTTAGTTTTTTATACCCTCTGAGGGGTATATTGGGTTTGTCACAAGTATGTAACAGGCAGAAGGAGGCGTGGCAGACCCCATAAAGTATATATATTCTTGATCAGCATCACAAGCCGAGTCGACTGAGCCATGTCCGTCTGTCCGTCCGTCCGTCCGTCTGTCCGTCTGTCCGTCTGTCTGTCCGTATGAACAAACAGAACTCAGAGATGGTAAGAGCTACAATATCCGTTTTAGTCAGTATCGACCACATATTTAGTCAGTCAATACAAGAATCTTTTTTTTTTTCGATGCCACGCCCCGTTCGCCCACAATAGTCGAAAAACCAGACATACCTCGGAAAAAATACATTTTTTTGGCGAACATCTCAGTTTATATAACACCTAGGGTCACCAATTTTGGCATGCAGGTTGCTATTTGCAATATAAAGACAATGCCATCAACATTTTTTGGATGCCACGCCTCCTTCGCCCACCAAAAGCACAATTACGTTGTAACTTTGCATGCCGTGACATGACACTTATTTCTAAACATAACGTTTTATAACTTAGAATATATTTGAAGACAAATAATATCAAACGATTGTGAAAATTTCTTCAAAATCGGACTATAATTAAAAAAGTTTGTCATACAACGAAGATCGATCCTTTCAAGCAAGGCATAGCCACGTGCAAGCAACAAAACGGAAAATGTGCGAGCGAGATAGACATACAAATATGTGGGCATGTTAAGTTCTTGCAGCTACTTCAATTTGAACTCATATAGTTGGAAACGAAGCTCAGAGGGTATTACACGGTCGGCATGCCCGACTGACATTATCTTTCTTGTTTGTATTTGATTTTCTCTTTTCTATGTACTTTTTTTTGCTCGCTCTACTAATTTTCGTCCAATAATTTGCACTTAACTGTTAGCTGCAGGTTCAGGTTTCAGTTTGCAGTTACATTCATAGAAAATTCCCTTTCATAAACAAATTTGCGACGACCAAGTTTTCCAGAATTCCATACCGAGAGGGGTAATAGATGAAAGGGAAGCGGTTTAAATTACGTGCAATCCACAATGGTTCAATTGCAATGGATACCGCAAAAAAAACACAGAGACAGGCATCTAACAGATACCGAATATTGTAAAAATACTCAGATACATTGTTGCCACCAGATAGATAGCAACAAAGAAAGATAGAGAGAGAGAGGGAGAGAGGAAGAGAGTAAAGCAAGTTAAGAAGGCAACAACAATAGACAGAGTTTTTATTTACATTGCATAGAAATACAAAATACAGAATACCGAATACTGAAGCAGGAAAAGCACAAACACACATACTGCAAATGTTTCCCGTAGCGCTTACGGCTTTTTGGCCTGACACTACACATAAGTTATTATTTGCACTGGCAATAACTTGAAGGTAGCAAGAGTAGAGCAGCGGGAAACGGGGGGTGGGACTATTCTGGGGGCAGTTTCAGGATGTACAGCTCCAGTTTGCCAGTCAATTGTGGTGCGGCCCCTCGCCAAGTATTTGCTTTTTTTTTCGCAGTTGTTGTTGTTGTGGTTGTTGTCTTGGCTGTCTTGACTGTCGCTCTGTATGTAACTCCAACTCCGACTACAAATCCAACTTTAACTCCGACTCTGCCTCTGTTTATCTGTCGTTGTAGCTCTGTTTCTGTCGCCCGCCTTTCAATACAACTTTCATGGGCCACCGCACCATCGCTTCAACTTGGCGCCGGTTGTTCAATTAGTTTCGGAAATAAACTAAAGAAGTGATTTCAGGAAACTCATAAAATAGTTGAATTGAGTGCAGTTTATATATGTTGGATATGGCTAAAGTTGTTTTTATGCAAGTTTTCAAATCAATTTGAACGTTGAGATTATTTATGCCTATCTATAAAACTAGGTATTAGGTATAGTAATACTTTGCATAGGAGTTTATAAAAGCAGATTTGGCGAAGAATTCAGAATTACGCTGCAATTTCGCTGAGTTATTGTTCAGAAACATTTAAAATTATTTGCAAATTTATAGTATGCTTATATAAAAATTTACGAAAGTTCTAAAGAACTTTTAGCATTTTTTTGGGTTCTTACAGTTTAATATCATTAAGCTGTTTTCATCAAAATGCCAAATAGTATTACATCTGCTCTACATACATACATCCCCCAAACTTGTCTAATTTTCTCCAATTTAAGTTAAATTTCCCACATTTTCCACAACTTTTCAAGCCCATTTCGCTTTTGGCTTAGATTTCTTTTGTGCAATTTGGGTCTGGCTTTTGTTTGGGCACTCCTCTGCTGGTAAATAATGGTTAGTTTTTGATTTCAAACAATAATTCAATGGTAGTGAACTGAGAGAGCTGAGGATGGTAAAAAGTATCTACGAGTTGCGAGTATCGCATCCATTGTGGGGATAGCAGTCAATTTGATGGCGCTTTTCTGACCATTTTTGGGTGGCCCCAAGTCCAATGTCCCGATGCGATCCAATACGATGCGACGCCTGCTCTTGTGGCAAAAGTGTGTTGTTGTTGTTGTTGCTGTTGTAGTTGTTGTTGCTGCTGCTGCTTTTGGCCATAAAAAGTAAGACAAGTTCCAGAGCGACGCGTTGCCAGGCTGTCGCCTCGGTCGGCCTGTCAGTTGTAGCTGTTAGATACAATTACAGTTAGCTGCTGAGATACAGTGATGTAGTACTGGTACTATAACTTTAGCTACTCGGCAGTGTCGACTTTTGGCGGCACTTCTTCTCAGTGGCCTTTGATGTCTAGTTTTGCCCCTCTGGCAACTCTACACAGTGTGGAACGTCGTCTTCTTAGTCATGTGCGGTCTCCATCGGCAATATCTCTGTAGATGTGTGTGTTATCTGATACAAACGGTTGTAAGCCGAGACATAGAGCAAGTCCAAGAGTCAAGACGAACCGAGACAATTTCAGCTTTTATTGTTTCAAATGTTAAATTTTCTGCTTTGATTTACTTATCGCTGGATCTGTGTGTAGCCGTAACTGCATGTTTGTATATATTGAGTCAGCTATTTGCTATATATATATATCTTAATGCCTGCATACCTGCAGAGTGTGTGAATCATCAGATATGTCGTTTGTTAACGGCGACAAGTGTTTTTGGCCTCAAGAAAATTGCATAATTGCATGGACAGTTTCGAAGTCAGTTCATATAATTGCTCAATGATTCATCGAGGCAATTTCCACAGATGAAACAGATGTAGAGATATGCGAAAAGTGTTTTAACTAACAAATGTGCATTGCCCAAAACTAAAGTTCGATCAAAGATTTTGTATCTCAGTTATTTGATTGCACGTTAAGTGAGCAATCTGGCAACTCCAACACATTAGGTCTGTTAAGTTGGCTGCGTCAGACTTTCAATGATGCTCTGCTTAAATTTGGCAAACTTTTTTAATCAACTAAAGAAACTTTGCTCACATTTCGAACGTAGGGTAATTGCGCAATCAAAGATGATTACAATGTCATCAAACAAATCCAAAGTATACCAAAAAATATAAACAAAAACTCTTTTGCACTTAACCAACTGCAAATGGCATATGTATGTATATTTGGCTAAAATCGAGCAGAAAGGGAAACCATTAACGAGCACTGCAAATATAAACATCATTTGAAAGCAAAAGATATGAGAAAAAGTCGAAGAAATACGAGTGCAATATTGAAACCATGCGTGAAACTTTTTTTTGTGCTTTATTTTTGTATTTTTGTTTGGTCTCTCTTATTTCTTAAATAAAAATCAAAGAATTTCTGCTTTTCCCAGGCAACTGAAATAATATTTATGTCATTTCTGCTGTTGATACAAGAAAAAGAAACGAAAAAGAAACAGAATGTGTGCTTCAGCAACGTTGAATGAGACGATATTTACATGAGAGATTGTAACTGAAATGGAATCGTTGTTAATCGCCTTAAGGGCTGTAAATAATGCCAAAGGCAACTGTTCTTAACTTACACGCCTGCACAAAATCAATTGATTTCTTATTTATAAAGTGAACTGGATTTGTACTGGGGAGAGGAGGAACTCTTAACTAGAACAGGAGTCAGTCGGCCCAAAAGAGAGCTTTGGTAAAGCCAAAAACCAGCACCTTCTAAGCACTAGACAAACAAGACAACAACAACAAGAACAACAAGAACACAGTTCAGTCCCTAGATGAGCAGGGTATAAAAGACCCAGCAAAGAAGTAAACAAACAAGACAATAAATAAATTATTTACATTGCCACAACGTTTGGAGTAGTCAAACAACAACTAGGAAAAACTAGACAGAGTAGGTGGCAAATATTTTGTTTCCCTGCTGCCTATTTTTTTGCTTTCTTATTTTTTTGCAAAATCAACAGAACTGAAATGACAAAAAGGCAGTCGGCCGGCAAAAGCTGACAATGGGCCCAAGACTAGGGAGAGTTCAGAACCTTCAGAACGTGAAGCATTATCAAGGCAAACAGAGGCATAATGGACGCGCATAATGGTGGAGGAGGGTTTAGGGTCCAGGACGGACGAAGAAACAGCGACTGAAATTGAACAACTAATAGTGCCTGCAAACAAAAAAAATAAAAACAAGACAACATGAAGAAAGACAGCAAAAATCCCAGATAGGGAGCGATGTGTGTGGTCTGCCAGCGAAATTAAATGAGGCGAGGAAATGACCAGAGGAGCTTTTCAAATAGAAATAGGAATAGGAATACGAATAGGAAAGCAGGAGTTTGGAATGGGAATAGTAATAGGAAGTGGGGAATAGCAATAGGCCGAATAGGGCTGGCTCATTGTGATAATAAATAAATAAATAGCCGCAACAACGGTTCCTAGCCTCACATCGATTTGACTTACGAGCTTACGGAATATGCAAAAAAAAAAACACAACATTACCAACCGCTATAAATACATCAAAGGGCGTGGCAGGGCTTAAATGCTTAATGGGCCTGGCTTAAAGTTATCACAGTCGTGCATTAAAGAACCTTAATGCAACCGAGATGATTTGCATGAATGCAGATTATAGAAATTAATTGGTATAGGAAATGGACAGTTTTCAAACTAATCAGCAATTAATTTTAAGCGAAAAAAAGCCGCAAATATTTGTAATAAATAGTTGTGTATGTATAAAATGCATTTGAACAAATTGTTAATAGAAAATGTTGAGCAAAAAATATATATAATAAATTTTTAAAATTCCCAAATTATAATTAAAAACAAACTGCGACATAAAAAAACAAAACATGGGAAAATAGTCCACTAAATTTAAACCAAATTGGAAGCATGTAAAGTCCCCGACTTAATGGAAATTTTAATATTTATTTCGAGCAACGCATTATGGCAACGTTATCTCTAATGTTTCCACGAACGAAGCTCAACACTAGACAATTAACCTTTAAAATAAATTTAGAGTATAATATAATATAGCAGCTAATACATGCCCTGTAAACACATACCACCAAATATTAATAAAATTTAAAAGCAATTTTAAACTATTTAGAGTTCAAAAACTGTTTACAGGGTATGGCCCAGCACATAATATGTATATTTTCGTGTATTTCCATTTGATAATTACGCTAAACGTTATGCGCATTTATTTAACAAAGACTTTGCATATTATATTTGGTATTATTTGATTTAAAATCAAATTCCAAATGCATACAATTTATATGTATGTATGTTCAAAGTCAAAAATTTCATCTCATTTTCACATTGTTTTTGTGTATTTTTTGAATTTTGCTTATTAAGTATGCAAATCGTGGGGTGTTTAAACTGTTGTACAACTTAAATATGCAGCTTACAAATCGAGCAGATCGAACTAGTTGGGCAGCAAACATTTTCAATATAAAATTAAACAAACTTTTGCATAAACATTTTCAACTCACCAACCGGGTGACTGGCTGACTGAGTGACTTTTTTGGCCCATTGTTTGGATTATATGACCATAATAAATGAGAGCAAACCAGAGTCCCGAACCTCTGACCCTAATGAGCTGCCGGGAGATTGTCGGTCAGTTCGACCCCCGCAAAAAAAGTGTGTCTAATAAAATTTGAATATAAGCATTGCAGTTGCAAGTTGGCAACAGACGTTGACAATTTGATATTCGACTCTCGGATGCTGATGATGATGTCATTAGGCTGAAACTCGTCCGGCTCTTCGCATTTGGAATGCATTGACCTAATTTGTTTATTTATTGAAATTGCTTTTTAGTTCAATAATAAAGCTAAAGCAAGATAGTGAGAGTGAAACAGCAAAAGTGCGACAGAGCGACAGAGAGAGAGAGAGTGAGAGTGAGACTGAGATTGTTATAGATTTTTGTCTGCAATCAAATGCTGCCATCGAGCATTTTGCCTCAATTATTATTTAATTTCACTTGCAATTTATGGTCAGCTCAATTTGTCACAGCATTTTGTTATTATTGTTGTTGCTGCCACTGATTGTTATTGTTGTTGCTATTGCTGTTGTTGTCATTGATTGGGGAATTGCTAGTGTGACATAATTGTATAGGTTACAGCCTTGCCAAGTTTAGCATGTGGCATTGATTTTCAGTTGTCTGTTTGAATGCACAAAATGCTCTCAATTTTGATGCATTTAGGTTATCTATAAATATACATAGCAAGAATTTCCCAATTAGATAAACTGATTATAACTTAAGTACATTTAAGTTTGGCTAAATTAGTTTATTTAAGTAGCTTTTGTCAGACTTTGAATACATATTTTCACAGGTATTTAGGGTTTTTATTTTTAATAGAATTATTTTAGTATATCAAATATACATCGTGATAAACTATTTTGATATATAATATATATATATGGCTTATAAAAGAGAATAGTTTAAATGTTTCTTGAATTAAATGTAGCTTTAATATATAAATCTGCTAAATACCTAAGAGCCATTAAGCGAACTATGCTTTAAAAACTTTCTTAATACCTATAATGCATACAGCTAAGTTTAAACTATAAAGCTCTTTGAGTAATCTACAAGATCATTAAAGTTTAATATATATTTATATTTTTTATGCACTACGTACCCGTCTTAGCTTCAGTCAAATGAGCTTGCACAAGGTTACCCTACAAATTTTCTATATAGTACTATGTAGTCTGTTGCCTGCTCCGATCAGCCCATTATATATATTTGCTGGCATAACACACAAATCAGTATAAATTACCTAGGGCTGTACAAATTTATGCACGCACTTTGTGAACTTAAAAACGTTTTGTGTGTGTGCTGTTTTTCCAAAGCTCTACACCCCTCCCCCCTCACACCATATCCGGACTGGTACCCGCGTCTGCCCTCTTGCCTTTGGGTAATGTCGCCTCTGGGCAACGCCTATGCGCAAGTTGTGTGCGTATTCCCCAAGTTTGTTTACATTTTGGATGGTTTGTTGTAATTGCTCAGTGTAATTTATGCGACCGGCGAGGCAAAGTCAATGTCGTGCCAACTAGAAAGAAATAACAAATGCTAGCCTGTCAGATACCCAGTAAAAAGTTCTTAAAGCTTTGAAATTAATTATACAACTCTGTTTTAAGTAACTAAAAAGATAGCTGCTTTTAGCTACTACCAACTCAGAATTACTATGAGTTATAGTTGATCAAAACCTATTATACCCTTGACACTGGGTATAAAAGAAGAAAAAACTTACCGTATCCAAGTGCAAACACACTGGCGACAGACACGAAAAACCGTTTATCTGAGCAAATGTATCTCAAGGCAGTAATTACAATTTATTGTTGGTAATTATGTAATTTTGTGTGGGGCGACAGATACAAATAGTTGACGAGAAAAAGCCAAGAGAGATAGAGAGAGAGAGAGAGAGGCGTAGACAGAGATAGCTGTGACAATCCAAGTGCGTGTATATTGTACTGAGACCAATTGTTACAGAAGTTATGTATATGCGTGTCTAGGTCAGTGTTTCCTACCGTTTCCTACCGCCTAGCTGAATAACCTGCTGCCATATTCATGCGTGTGCATTTAAATGGCTCTAAAGCTAAGAACTGCACTGGAAACAGTCACGCAAGGGAGTGAAAGGGAGTGAAGCAGCTGCTGCTGCTGCCACGTTTATTGACGGCTTGTTAGCTTTAGCTTTAAGGGGGAAGAGAGGTGAAGTTGGAGTAGGAGGATGAGGCAGCGTGTTGCATGCTGCATGCAACGCTGCTATGATTGGTATAACTACTCATAGTCATAGTTTGTCTTTAGTATGTTTTATGAAGCAGCTGCTCGATCTTGCTAGTAAAGCTGTTACCAACTCGCTGGTTTAGTTTTTCCCATGCGACTTAAAGCTGTTTGATTGCCTGCACTTTTGTTAGCTTGTTTGTTTGTTAGCCAACTCCACTCAGCTTCACTCAACTCCATCCAACAATGCTGTCATTTCCTGTCCTCGCACGCACTTGTGACTTATTTTGTTGTCACATTTCCGCTGAGTTTGAGTTTCAGTTGTTGATTGAGAGATTTCTTTTGTCAAAGAATTGCTAATGAGAGTTTATGGAAAATAAGTTAACAAACGATTGGGTAATCCCAATTAAATTCTTCTGCTATTTAAATCGAATTATATAGGTATAAACCCAGTCAAACAGTTACTTCTTTAGCTTGCTAACTATTTCCGCTAAAAACTGGAAAATTGAAATTTAATTTGCGTAGCATCATCATCAACAGCAACATTAGTTTGCACATATTCAAATCATCTACATTTTTTAACAACGCGCTCTTGATGAGCACTGAACAAAAAAAAAAGCAGAAAAAAAGATAGAAAAATATCATTAAAATAAAAACAGCTAGCAAATGTGTTGGACCAGTGATGAAAGACAGGAAATACGTTTTGGCTAACTGAACAAATGAATAGAAAAAGAAGGAGTTGCAAAACAGAAAAAAATAGAGAGAAAAACTGGAAATCATCGCTGGCATTGTGAACAGGCAGCAGGCACAGGCAGCGTCCGTTTGGAACCTGGTACATCATTAACATACATTTGAAAACGCAAATTCCACTGTGCTGTGTTGCAATGACGCTGTGCCTTGTGTCTGACGGTCGGTCTTGTGTCCCTGCTCTCTTAGCTTTCCTCTACTCTGTACTCTATACTCCTTTCTCCTCGGGGTGATAATGTGGTCTCGGCTCTCTGTGGCCGCCACATGAAAATTTGTAAGTATGTTAGACTTGTCACTTGCACACTTCATGCCCATATTTGTCACATTTGCGCCATGTTTCGCATGGGCACGGAGTGGGCTTTTTGGTATGGGTATGGTTATGGGACTCGGAATGGGACTGGGACAGTCCGACTGGGGTCTGGCCTAGACGCCAGTATGGCCCGCGGCAGCATCAGCATCAGCGTCAGCGTCCGGCGTTGGTCCTACATGGGTTTCTATCTAGTCCTTGCCCGTTGTCAGCGTCGTTGTCGTGGTTGTTGCTCGTTAGTTGCGCATCTGATTTGCCCAACTACCGACGACAACGACAACGACAACGACATGGAAATTCGTTCACTCCATACCCTGTGCGTGTGAGTGTGGGGTATATGCAGCTAACTACTATTTTATTGTTTTACCCTTGTCAAACAGGCGCTTTTGACAGGGTATGTTGCCGTCCATCAGCTTAAGTACAGCTTAACTGTCTTGTTTTATTGTTTTGCCTGCTGCTGTTGCGGTTACTGCTGCTGCTGTTGCTGCTGTTGCCGTTGGCCATATTTGTATGAATAAATGCGTATTTAAGCACATACTTACAACACTTGGCATGCATATATATGAAGCAGACACTCTCCACACCTCTGCCCTCTCTCCGCTTCCCCAACGCATTCCACATTCAGCCGCAGTCTCTTGTCGCAAAATCTGCTGGCGAACGTTTTGCATTTTCCCTTTGCGCTTTTATATTTCCACAATCTTTTTCTGTTGCGGTTTTTGTCGTTGTCACACACACACAGGCACACTTATTCACACAGGCATACATGGTTGCCAGGGCTGCAAAAAATAGTGTAAATAATAGTTAAGAAAAAAATGCAAAAATTATGAAAATTGTTTATTAATTATGCTTAACTTTTAATTGCGCTTACAACAGTTAATTGAAATGCAAAAAAATACTACGGTTATTCAAATTGGTTTAAGTGAAAATCAGTTGAGAAAATGTTGCATAAATTAGTAATATTGAATTTAACTGACAAGTTAGAGAAGTCTTTATGTTAGTTATGCTAGTTTAACAGTTAAGCATTTAATTTTAATATTAATCAGAATTATTGCAATTTTTTATATTAAAAAACACTTCGAATGTGGCTAATTGAAACTAATTAAAGCACAAATATTAAAAATTTACATATGTTAACAAACCCTTCATTAAAACAGTTATACCCTATAATATTAATACACATAGAAAATATGCTTTAATGGATTTTATGCTTTCAATTGAACCATTAAAACATTAACATAAATAATTGAAAAATGTTAAACAAAAATGTGGGAATAAACAGGCAAATTCAAATGTGTTTAAAAAATTGCATCATAAATTGTTTTTGTTGTTGTTGCTGTTATTGCCAGCATCAAACTGTGACATTATTAACAATTTACTGCTGCCGCAGCTGCAATTTGTAGTTACTTCAATAATTTATATTCATCTCTTTTTTGTGTCCACATTCCTCTCTTTGCAGTGACATCAGCAACAGCAAGAGCAACAGCAACAGCAAAGGAATAATATATAAATACAATATGTTTGACAACAAAGTTCCGGCGTTGAATTCAAATTAACAAAATAAATGTTTTAAATTAAAAATAAAGAGAGAGAACGAGTGAAAGATAGTACAATTTGAATTGTTAATGAGCGACAAAAAGTGTTAAATGTTGATGACGTCGCAGTCGCAGTCGCCGTTGCAGTTGCAGTCGCCGCCAGCGTCGCAGTCGTCGTCGTCGTCGTCGTCGTCGTCGTTGTCGTTGTCCGCATCGATTACTCTACAGTGCTGAAAAGTCAATTAAAGGTAATCAAATCGAAACTGATTGCATTACACAGCACCAATAACTACAACAGTAATTATATTTAATTCGTATTTATATATATCTGCCGCTTAATTATTGCTAAATACAACAATTAATTTGGCTTGCAAATGTCGCACCTTTTTTTTGTTTTTAACACCATTTTTCTTTGGCTTAATTCTCACGTCATTTCAAGGCGTTAAACAAGCGATTTTGTAGGTCTTACTTGTTTTGCATATACTTATGCTAAGTAGTACAATATGCTAATATGCATAGTTGGCTAGTTTGGTTTTCTAGGAATTAAAGTACATATATCCAATTGTCATTGAATCGTATTCACTGTTTCTACGAAACATTCAGTCTGATTTATTTGTTTATTGTGCAAAAGTCGAGCTATCAATTTGCTATGGATTCTAGTTAATTTGTGAAAACGGATATTAAAAAATCTTTTTTTTTTTAGAGGAATTGTTTACAGTATTTATAGGGTTAGTATCAAATTTTGTAAAAATTGCAAAATGTGTATTATTGTGGAATTTGAACAGATTTAGTTGCCATTGCTGAGTGTATATTTCATAGAACTATTTTAGCTTTAAAAGAACCTTCATTATCATCAAAAGCACACTTGATTTTTATATAGGAATGCAGCACGTTTTGAGTGCGTTTAAGAATTTAACTTTAGATCGTCATAACAACAATTGTCTTCCGCATTGATTCGAGGGCCAATGGCCGCACAATTGGAAATTAAAACATACATATGTACATATAAGTATGTGTGCCGCTCTACGCGCTTCTCAGATCAGTGGTGACTTTCACATGCCATGGTGTCTACTGAAGTTGTTGCGACACTGCGTAACTTAATTAAAGCGAGAGCATAAACTACAATTGATTGCAGAGTTTGTCAACTTTCTACAGTCATTTAATTACTCAATATGAAGAAGAAGTGCATAAATCAATTGATTTGGGTCAACCCCCGATTGTTTGCTGCCGATTAACGATTGCCATTTCTCCAATGCACCCTTGCAACCGAAACGCAGCACAGAGTTAAACTTCAAAGCACTCAAACTGCCAACTGGCTGGCATATTTCAAATGCAGAACCACATCATTCATTCATTCAGTCAGTCAGTCAGTCAGTCAGTTAGTCATTCAGTCACTTAAACACTTGTACATCTGTTCGTTCGTTTATCAATTATTGTTTGGTATGCGCCACTTGAGAGTTGCTCGGGGTCTCAAAAGTCTCGGCGACGTTTTCCACAGCACAGTTGACCGACTTTGGCTTGTTATTGTTGTTGTTTGTATGTTGTTTGATTTTCATTAAGTCGCTCCCTTGTGCCATACACAGTTGTTATTTCTCTATGCTCTTCCAACTGCCCACAATCCCCATCATGCAACTTGCAACTTGCAACTCGCATTGCAGTTGCAATTACTTGCGTCATTAAGCAGGCGACCATTGCTGGCATTGGGTTACTTTCTGAACCTTTTGTGTGATTTATATTACTTGCAGTCTTAAAGTCACTAAAGATTTTCAATTGAGTCGCTGCTTCGTTGTTGTTGTTCACTCTGTGCACAGCTGCAACATTAACAACTCGCAATTAGTGTACGCTTGGGTTCGTCTTTTGTTGTTCCCCTTTTGACCCCAAAGCAAACGGCACGTAGCCAAAAAACAACTCTAAGAAATCTCCAAGTATATATTTGTCGGTTTGGCACAATAAACATAGCTTGCAACTTTATAGTAGCCAAAAAAAAAATGGCATTGATAAAAAAAGTTTTAAAAGAAAGTGCCACAAAGTTTTAAAATAAATTGTGCAATATTCAATGACTTATAGTATTTACAAAAAAACTTACTTTTGTTGATTTTATAGAACTATTGTTAGCATTTTTAGAATAAATAGTTTATACAGTTTAACAATTTGAATGAATGGAATCAAAATTAGTTATGTTAACCTTTAGGAAAAATATATCTACATGGATTTTAATAGAATTTTGCTTAACACTTTATATATTTTAAATAAATAGTTTTACCAATGGAAGTGATCTTGAATCTCTTACATGAAAAAAACTTTAATTTTTATACTTAAATGCAAATTTTTAATATATTTTCTATATTTGAATCTCTTATCTTATCATATATCTTTTAAATCTTATAAATTTTTAATGATAACTGCTCATTTTAAGGACTTTTATGACTTAATTTGTATTCCTAACCAGTACATTTTCCACATTTCCCATACTGTATCTGCTTATACATATGTATTATAAAAAGAAGTGCTCATACATCATCTTATTAGTCTGATACCCACTTACATTTGGTTTTTTTTTTTTTATTATTTCCTTTTTTTTTGTTTTGTTATGCGCTCATAATTAAATTAATTAAATTCTTGCGCTTCAATTAAAATCTTATTAAGTTGCCGTCCGGCCTAACGGAGGCGTCAAACAGACTGAGAACAATGCACAATGCCTTGTGGTATGGCATGGACAGGCGGAGTAGAGGGGATGAAAAGTGTCTCACAAAGCTTACTTATTCGCACATTGAGCATCCGTTGCAGCAGTTGCAGGGGCGTGGCAGGCAGAGGGAATGGTTGGGGTGCAGGCGAGTCTGGCAAATGCCATTCCTGTCGTCTCTGCATTCTCCATGCTGCCGTGTAGCCATAAAACTCTTTTTTTTAAGCAATACATATACATATATGCAGAAAAGTCCTGTAAAAAACAATCCTTTTTGTATGCTATGGAAAGTGCGCCATGTGGTTGGAGTGCTAGTTGTTGTTGTTTTTGTTGTAGCTGTTGCTGTTGTTGCCGCTGCTGTTGCACATATTGCTGCTGCATTCTTCGCATAAATTTTACCATCGCACTTAACTCATGTCGTGTTCTCGACGGCGCAGAGTCTTTTAAAGAGTCTGGTTTGCTTTTACTTTCCCTCTCACTCTCATACCCTCTCTCTCTCTCTCTCTGTTAAAATGAACATAAACAATGCTGATGTTTAAGAGAAAAAGCCTTGAAAATACCAGATCTGTCAGGTTCTTCGAATTTTAAACATGTACATGTACATTTATGTAGTTTTTGCTGCTGTTTTCCATCATTTGGCCAATGTTTTTGTAACTTAAGGATAGAAATTAATAGTGGAGATGGAAACTGCAGGTGGAACATGGGCAAAAGTTGAGTGCTGTAAATTAAAAACCAAAAGTAAACAATTTGCATCATGATTTAATGAATTCTACCAATAAAAATCCATAACTGTTAAAATTTATTTCATTAGGTGGCTTAAGCTACTTTTAGAAAAAAATCATTAGTTATTCTCTGTTTTAATCAAATTAAATTAAATATCTCTAGTCATAAAGTTTTTTTCTAATAATCTGAAAGAACTTCTAGATACTATAGCTCTAGTTCCTAATTTAAACGACCATATGGCACAACTTTAATCTATTAACTTATTAAGAAATCTTAAGGATTCAATAGCTAAACAGCACTTTTTTAGCTTTGTGCTACCAGAAATTATATTGTTGTGTCTTTAAGTTAGTTGCTTTCTTGTTCCTTTCTGGCATTTGTCGCATTTAATTTGTGTATTGTGCTCAATTTGAGTTTATTGTTTAGACGTCTGACCTCCATTTGCTACCCACAACTCGACTTGGAGCCTCGCTTTTTGGGGCCAACTTCAGAGAGCGTTGGCCAACTAAATCACCGCAACTGTGCAACTAAATTTCAAGCGCACTAAATTTTGCACACGCCAACTGCAACTAAACCGACTGCGAGCATGTGCCGAGGATTTCTTTCCTTTCCATGCTTACCATGGCCAATGCCAGCGGAGCTGCTTACAGCCAGTCTCCATGGTTATGCCTGGCTCTCACTCGCACACCCCCCCTCTCTCTTTCTCTTTTTCTCTGTTATCCTTTCTCCTTTTGCATTGTGGCGCTTTTGTTACTTCCTTGCTGTGCAATTTTCGCCATTTTGTGGCGCACTTTTCGCCCGCCGCGATTTCCAAAGATTTATGGCGCTCGACATGGCCGCGGTCAACGGTTGGCAGGCGCTACTTAGTTCAGGTAGTAGAGTCCTTATACCAGCACCAGTTTTCCATTCCTTTACCCATTCTCCATTCCTTTACCCATTCGCCATTTCCCCGAGAAAAGCTTGTTGCAGCTTTCGCGTGTCGAGTCAGCAACAAAAACACAACTTCACGTTGTCTGCTGCTGCTGATGTTGCTGCCTTCTAATGCCTGTCAGAGCATTGTCGCAAATGGCAACCCTAAACCCTACACCAACTAGGGATAAATCCTTTACGCGCTTTTAAGCTTTGCCTCATTCTCGTTTTCATTGCTGTACTTTTGCCTTTTCCTCATTTAATTCTTAATTTAAGCACAAATCCGATCTGCTTGCTGACTTTTGTCGATAAGCAGCCGAAATGATGTCAATTGTTTGAAAACTTTCCAAGCAGGAAATCGCTAAAGTTTAACTTGCTGGCAATAACTTAAATTAAAATTGGCATAAAATTTAACTGTCTTGGGAAGGCATAATTATATTTATCCTTAGACATTTGTTCATAATTTTATGACTTTATTAATTCGATTAATTGTTATATCGGTTATTGAAAAACATCTGAACTTGCCGGTTAGAAAATTATATATATGGTAATATCTCTTTGAAAAGGACAAGTTTTCATTTCCTATATTCTTTATTTATTCGTTGTGATTTATGCATTTCAATTTGTACTTTATTAATTCAAGTTACCTTTAAGAAACTCTATGTTTTGTTTATCCATTTTCACAATGTCATCTAGAACTTTTCATTAATATATTGTCTTTAGCTCTTTTACTCCTAGAACTTTTTACCTTGAATTTTTCTTAAATGTTTTGTTTTAAGCTTGATTAACTTTCTCTGGGCTTGAGTCCTTTTACTTTTCAGCAGATTTAGCTTAATCGCAGTTTGCACCAAAAACTGCCACTGTCCAACATTATTTTCACTTAAGCTTATCGCCTTGGAGCCCCAAAACTGCGCTGCACTGTAAATTTATAGTTTCACTTTAAGCTGCTCTTAGCATAAACATTGTAATAAAAAAAAAACGGAGAGTTTTCGTAGAGAGTTTTGCTTAATTTTCAAGTCCGCTGCACTAAATGCTGCTCGGAGAATCCATGGCAAATCTCCAGCCGTGCAAGGTTTATGTTCGACATGCTCTTACGATGCCATATGCGCGTTTATCAAATGCCAACTCAGACGCGGATGTGTGTGCTATGAACTGCTCTGTAGCTCTAGCTCTAGTTTTCCGTTTGCCATATAAATTTGTTTAAGACATATAGCGGGGATCAATAGCATGGATTTATTGTCTGCCACACATAACTTTGCCTTGGCTTTAAACTTCCAGACAGAGACAGAGAGAGAGACACTGAGAATTGCGTGTGGCAAGGTCGCCGGGTAAAGTTTTCTTTCTCTTCGTTTGGGTTTTTTACCTACATTTGGCCTGTCGCCGTTTTTATGGGCACAAGTCCAAAAGAGCAAGAAACGATGGTGGGATAGAGAAAAGTTATGACAAAAATGGCGACATCGTCTAGCCCACACCTCTCTGGATTCTTAGTATTCTCCAAAGTGCCTCGACTCTGACGTCTGCTTGCGGTCGTTTATATGTAAAATATTTGGTTTACTTTATGACTGCTTTGGGTATTACTCTTTACTTTCTTGCCATGCCAATTCGCAGTCGTCTCAGTCTCTTCTTTTTTCTCTCTCTTCTTTCGGTTTTTCTTTTTTTTTTTTGTGTGTTGGCAAAAGCCGTAAAAACAAAAAAGACGGCGCTAGGAATTATGCCATAAAAGCGTCGTCGTAGTGCCAACGTCACCAAAAATTTCCAAATTCTTGGCTAACAGCACAGCACAGCACAGCACACAGCACTTGTCCTACAACTTCCCGTTTGTCGCTCAGTGTGTCTCAATGTTCAAGGGACACATAAAATACATTTTGATGTTAAATCGCTGTTTCAACTTCACATCCTTATGGCGTGAGAGATGACAGCTTTCAGAAAAATTACGAAACTACGAAGAAAACATACCAGCAAATGAGCTAACTGTGTTGATAACTCCCTTAAAGCACATTCTCGGTTAATCCAAAAAGCTAATTAAAGTTGCCAAACTTTATTTCATGCTAAAGAAGTTGACATTTTGCGAGAATAAGTGAAAACATCGTAGAGAAAATGTCATGGATGGAGGTGAAAATGCCGAAAGTGGCAAGAAATACTCTTACATTCTATAACATAAGAAAGAATCGATTTGTAGCTAAATAATCTCAATTTCTTTTAGTAAACCTCTTTGACTTTCTTTGTGAAAATGCCTGGAATTTTCATTTACTCTTGATGGCAATACAAATCCTCTAGTTTTGTGGTTCCATGAACAAATCAGCAGCTGCTGCAGTAATTCCAAAAAAATAAAACCAGTTCGCTGCAAATCTCAATCAATAGCAAGGCAAACTAGCAGTGTGCAACTTGCTGCAGCATGCAGCATGCAACTTGCAACTCGCTGCTTGAATGCAGATTACCATTACCGAAAATTGAAGTAACATGTGTGCAATTGTAATACGCCCCCTGGCGGCATAAAGAGCTCAACAGCAGAGACTCCTTGTGACTCCCTCGTTCCCATCGTTGCTGAATAGACATTGTTTCGTTTTCTATTTCACAGACGACTGGCTGCCTCCATTTCCCCCAGCGACTTTCACTGACAGTGGGTGGGATGGGGCAGGGAAAGGGGAAATGGGGGGTGGCAGTTGTTCTGAAAACTGTCCCAAATACTGCGCCCAACTTTGCAGCGTGCGTGCGCTTCAAGTCTCGTTTTATTTTATGTTTTGTTTTTCTTTTTTGTTACTTTTCTCATTTTGTTTCTTTTTTTTCAATCTATTGTTGTTGCTGCTGCTGTTGTTGTTGTATTTTCTGGGGCATTGCAAATATTTGACTGTGCTTGTTTAGCAACAAAAAGTATCTTACAGATGCACACGCGAAGCTCAAGCTTCGAAAACTGCTGAAACTGTAAGCTGTGCAAATAGTGAGCAGAAACGGGAGAAACCAAGAGAAGAGGATGGAATGGGTAGAGACGACGGGTTCTTCAGCGGAAAACTGTGCCAAAAGACGTATGGCACAAAGCAGGATAAATTTGCCAAGTTTATCATAGCACAATGTGAGCGGGGGCGGGTGTGGTGAGCAGTAGAAAAGGCGGGGGAGCTTGATACGTTGGCAAAACATGAGGCAAAGCATGAGCATAAAATATTGTCAGCGATATTTTAACGCGCGCTCAAGCGAAATTGTCATATAAATAACACCAGGACTAGGGAGACAGCCAAAGAGAATGCTATACACAATGGGAGAGAGAGAGATGGAGAGAACGGAAAGAAGAGCGGAAGGGAGAGCGGAATATATCCCCATCCGCCAACGGCAGACAACGGATATGGAAAGTGGGTTTTACTCTGCTATTGGCTGGCGTTACTTTGAAATATTAAACATTTGGCAAACAACAACAAGCCGCTTGAAGTTTATTGCTGACGTTGATGGGGGGCGGTCGGGTAAAATTGGGGGCGTAGTTACAGTTAGTGGAAATTGGAGCAGCTCAAAGATGGCTGTGAAATTAATAAAACTGGCAAAGAGTTGCGGGCGGTCGCTCGGTCGGTCGGTCGGTCGGTCGTTTGGTTCCGTTTAAAACTGTTACAAAACTTTTGCCAAGTCTTAAATAAATAGAAAAAACTAGAGAAAACTGATTGCCGCTTCTTTCAGTGCCTCCCTTACCCCTCTCTGCCAACATATTAAATCAGAAACATGCATTTATTTAGCAATTTCCTGGCTTCGGAAAAACTGTTGCAAAAGTAGGTTTTATTTCGGTGCTTTCCTTTTTTTTTTTTTGGCAAATTTTCAAAAACTCGCCCAGCTAAACAATAAGCAGCAGCAAAGTGTGAATGCAGCAGCAGAGACGAGTCTAAAGCGGAAGTCATAGCCAGGCCAACACCAGCAACACTGGCGAGGGGTTGGCAAGAGGGGATTGAACACGAAGACCGACAGGCAGACAGACAGACGGACAGACGGGCACATACAATAAAAGAGTTTTGCTTTTTTGCCGGTTCTTTTGGCTGTTTTTTTTTTTTTTTTTTTTGTCTCTTTGTGGAGCATGGCCGCAAGGCTACACAGCCACAGTTGAACTGACAGCCAAACATTTATAACAATGGCCAGTTGGCGGGATAAAGCGGACACAGACGCAGAGCTGCGACTCCGAGCCGGACACAGGCAGGACTAATAAATGAGTTCAGCAGTTGGGCAGTAGTCGAAAAAGGTTTGCCCGACGCCCGTAAACCAAATAAGGAATCGTCTAACGGCAACAACGACAAAAAAAATCTCAGCTATAAAATATTTAGAGCATACTTTTGAGCGCTGCACATGTACGAAGTTGTGGTCGTGAATGCCGTTGTAGGGGAAGTAGGGGGTGTAGATGGTAGCAGTCTCGCTCTGGGTGACAATTTAAATGGCGGTGACTAAAGAGTGATGCTAGAAACAAAAGTAGAGGGTGTTGTTTGAATATTCAGTTAATAATTTAATATAACAAATTAATGATTGTTGTCATTAAATGTTGAAAGTATAAAAAGAGTTTAATATCAAAAGATGATATATAAAATGTTGTACATTATATATTTGCACTTCAAAGGTGATATTAGTTCAAAAATATGAATTTAAAGTATAGAATTTAATCGATTTTAAATACAGACGTAGCATCTGTTGACAAAGGGAATCAAAATTGAAAATATTTTATAGATGTACAAAGAAAATAAAGAATTAAATTAAAAAACAGTAAATGTTGAAAAGTAATAAGAACAATATGTTTGAAAATATAAAATAAATGAAAATAAAACAAATTTAATAAGATATTCTTTAGAAGAAAGTTAGCTACTTTCTTACTTACTAAGTGTAATTATATAGTAACAAAATAATAGTATTCCTGAAAAACTATTTCATGTCAATCATATTAACTTCCAAATCTATTACGAAGTTTTCACTAAAATGTTTTAAGAGGTGTTTATAGTAGAGTAACCCACAGGGGTCGTTAGTGTTATGGAACACTTTAAACTGACCTTTCACATGTCATTTGTCTACACATTTTGACTTTATGCCTGCAGCAAATTCTGTGAGCTGTTGGTTTAGGCCACATTAAGTTGAGGAAGTGTCTTGCCGTAAACGAATTGTTTAGACCCCCCACAACAAAAAAATAAAAAAGGAAAAACTGACTGCTAACTACCTTCATTTGGGCGGACTATGGCAACAGCTCAAAGCGGGCTCTGCCTGATGCCAGCTTTGGGCCATTTAAAAGCAACCTGGCCTGCGGATTGTTATGGCCATTTAGCCGAAATTCACATTTCAGCAATTTAAATTTGATTTTCTAAGCATATGCTTCAGCTCCGTCTCAGTAGCAGTATCTAAACAGTGTGTTGACTTGACTGACTGACTGACTGACTGAGCAGCTGCTACCCGCAAGGAGTGCAAATAAACTGAATGCTGGAAAGGACTAGACTTTTTCGTGTATATCACGAAACTGCTGGCAGTTGTTTATGCGTATTGTTGTTTGTTTTTTTGTGTTCATTCCTCTGCTGGTTTTTTAAACGTTATATTCGCCAGTTTGAGCTGCCAAAAATATGTATAAAGTATATTGTATGTGCGAGTCTCAACAAGTCGCTTTATGGCATATGCATGATAATGATGGGACTGACTGTAGGTCCAAAAAAACATAAAGAGCTGCGAGCTGCTGCTCCATTTTTGTGGCGTTGTTTCATATGATTGCGCCCGAGCTGCTCCCGGGTGTTTATGTGATATTTACATAATAAAAACGAGAGTCAAGCAGTTGGTACATTCCATGTTGAGTTAAGTTAAGTTTTGAGTCTTGTCTCGAGAGTTTCTGCCAGCAGTTATCCTTTTTTTTTTGGCACAAAGGCAGTAGCGATCTGCCCATCGTCCCATTCTGTGCCTCTACTTCTCCTTTGTGAAGTATGACCCACATCTATGATTATTTTCATGACGCCTTTGGGGCCGTACCATTCCCTTACCGAACAATGTGCGTAAACTTTGAAAAATATGAAAAAGGCAGAGCCTTTAACCAAAATGGTTAAAAGGGGCGCGGCTTTATTTGTGTTCTCGCAAATGTGCGTGTGTATGTATTCACTGTTTTTGTTTTATTTATTTAATAGACCGTTTTGGGGTTGTGCCCTCTGCAGATATCCTATCCAGCATCCTTGAACTTTGCACAGTTCTGTGCTAAATTAAGTTTTCTTTTGCGTTGTTCCTAAACTGATAAATGTCCCCAAAGTAAACAAAGTGCAAGTTCTTTTTTTAAGTTTCGGCCAAACTATGTGGCATATCTTTGGCCTCGTCCGGGTCCTTTGGGGACCTCTTTCCCTTTGCCTGGACATTGAATGGGGTTTGGCTTTGGGGACTTTGAAGTTGGCTCAACAGGGTTGCTGAAAACCCCGATAAAAGGGGGAAGGGTAGCTGGTAAGGGTAAAAGACGTGACCCTATTTCACTCTATATTACATTTTAAAGTGGATTTGCAATACAATTATTTTAAATTGTACAGAAAACAATTAAAATTTTGGCTTATTTAAAATAGAAACTATTGAATAATCGGTTAAATGTTTAAAACAAAATCTTTATATATATTTCACTAAATTATGCTAGGTTCACACTGCGTCACAGTAATATTTTAAGCTGTCTTTGCTATGACATTTGAATCTTACAAATTCTTCAATTTTTATTCTATAGATTCGAAACTGTTCACTTTTAAGATCTGTAGTTGCATAATTTGGACACTAGAACGCAAAAAAGTGACACAGTGTGAACCTACCATAATTTTTGCAGTGCAGCTACCTTACTTGTTAAATTGTGCTAGTAAGCTATTGCATAACAAGCAGCAACTTCAAGATGAACAAAGTTTAAACAACTTATAGTTGATTTTTAGTGCAGGCCACTGGCTCCATAAAGTTGCCATTAAAGCTTCGACCAATTCAAACTATTACCAGCTCCCATTTGCCGGGACTGCTAATGTGAATGCCGTTGGTAATATTCGTTGGCCATTTAAATTGTCTTCATTTGTTTACTGTCCGCACAAAGAATACCAAAATAGAGATACAGATACAGATACAGATAGAGACACGAATAGAGATAAAGTTAGAGCTACGGAGGGCATGAAAGGAAAAGGTAGCGGAAAATAATCCACAAAACTACCGATTAACTTACCCCGGGAAAACCCGTAGTAGCCAACGAGTTGGCGAATGCAGCTGCCAAATCCAATGAAAATCCAAAAGCCAAGCAATTTTGAACTCTAATGGAAAATCAATTTAAAGCGCACATACTAAAACCCCTACAAACCCTGAACACCGCTCCAAACCCCCCTCTATACTATATCCTCCATACTAAAACCCCGATTTCAATTGCTTCTCTTTGCAGGCTAAACAGCAGTCAGAGCGCCACGAATGTCGGACGCCAAATACGAAAGCCATTGGCAAACTTGGCTAAAACGTATTTAACCCAAAATAAAAGCGGACAACAGTACGAAGAGGCAACTGAGAAGAGAGAGAGAGAGAGAGAAGAGTGGAAGAGGAAAAGTCCACGTCTGGTACCAAACACAAGCAACTAACCAAACGAACTACACCACACCCGCTCCCAAAAGGGGTGATTTCGACGAGGAAGCAACGACAGAAAGATACAGAGAGAGAGGGAGAGAGAGAGAAAAAGAAGAGGGAGAGAGTAATGAGCAGACGACGGTCGTCGGCAATGGCAATGGCAATTACCATGTCGCCGTCATCGTTGTTGTCGTTGCTGACGGTAGTGGTGGTGCCGCTCCTTATGGTGGTGGTGGTGCTGCCTGTGCCGACAAATGGCCTGGCAAATTGTCCAAATGGCTGTGAATGCGATGACGAAACATTGATGGTCAACTGCGGGGTGGGTACACTGGATGTGCTGCCGATTGCACTTAACCCATCGATACAACGTCTGGTCATTAAGAACAACAAGCTGAAGACCATCGATTCATCGATGCAGTTCTATTCGCAGCTCACATTCCTTGATTTGTCCTTTAATGATATGGTTACGATACCCGAGCGATCATTTGCCTATCATGCTAAGCTGCAGGAACTGCATCTCAATCACAATAAGATTGGTCAGATTACCAACAAAACCTTCACGGGTCTCTCCACCATAAGTGTGCTCAATTTGCGTGGCAATCTGATTGCCGAACTGGAGTATCGCACATTTTCGCCCATGGTGAAGCTGGAGGAGTTGAATCTGGGCCAGAATCGCATCAGTCACATTGATCCCCATGCTCTGGATGGTCTAATCAATTTGCGTGTATTGTATCTGGATGATAATACGCTAACTACAGTGCCATCGGAGCTTACATTCCAGGCTCTGCCCAGTCTGGCGGAGCTCTATCTGGGCACAAATTCGTTTATGACCATTCCGGGTGGCGCTTTCCAAGATCTCAAGGGTCTAACACGCTTGGATCTACGTGGTGCGGGACTACATAATATTTCAGGCGATGCTCTCAAGGGTCTGGAAGGCATACGTTATCTGGATCTGTCCGACAATCGTTTGCAATCGGTGCCCACCGCTGCACTGCAGCATCTGGCGCGTCTGGAACAATTGTCGTTGGGTCAGAACGATTTCCAAGTGATTGCAGCTGGCGCCTTTGTGGGACTGCGGGAGCTACGAAAACTGGAGATTACCGGAGCTCAACGCTTGCGTCGTGTGGAGAGCGGCGCCTTTACGACCAACACAAATCTGGAGCACTTGAATCTATCGGCCAACAAGCAGCTCACTGAGTTGCATGCCAATGCCTTAGCTGGTTTTCCCCACCTCAACACGGTTATCCTGAAGGAAAATCAGCTGAGCTCCCTTTCGGAAAGCCTGTTCCCCTGGTCGGATCTGCAAACGCTTGACCTCTCGGAGAATCCTTTTGTCTGCGACTGTCAGCTGATGTGGCTGCGTAATCTGCTCATCAGCAAGAATGCCAGCAATCAATACGCTCCGGTTATCTGCGCGTATCCGGCCAACCTGAGAGAGTTGCCACTCACCCAGCTGGCCGAGCCGCTGCTGGGTTGCACCCACGGAGCAGCCAACAAGCAGGCCATCATTGGCATTATGGTTGTAGGTTGTGCGGCCCTGATCACCACCCTGGCGTTGGTGATTTACACCTGTCGTCGTCGCATTAGGGAGCTGCTCAAGGGACACTCCGCACTGGGGCGCAAGGAGCGCGAGTACCAAAAGACTTTCTCCGATGAGGAGTACATGACCAGACCACCACAAGGATGTGGGGGTGTGCATCCCGCATCGGGTTATCCCTGTCCCAGCAGCTACAATTCATCGCAGTATCTGGGCAGCCGGCCGATACCAGTCACCGAGCTATAGCTAGAAGCTCCACCCCCACCTCAGCTGCGGGGTCGGGGTGGTGCCCCCTCCAGTCACAATGGTCCTACGCCCTCCACAACACAAATACAAACACAACCGCAACAGCTACAACAACTGCAAGTGCCCAGTGCCGTCGATGCGCATGCGTCCTTTGCCCAACTTGGCCACATACACTACATGACCAACAATCCACAGAGCCCAAAAGCTCCGATCCACACAACAACTGCGACTACTCCACGCTCCCATCAATCGCAACAGGACATGCGACTGCTAGCCAATGGGGGAGTAGTGGGTGGCAAGGCTTTGGGGCTGAATGCCTCTCTGCCACGTCACATGGCCGCTCGACAGTGCGGAGTGCAGGAGAGCACCCTGTCGCACTATAGCCAACCCCTTGCCAATGGTCATGGAGGCTTCCGACTCACCCAGGATCACTTCAATCACAATGGCGGCGGTGCTGTCTATGCCAAGCCCTGTGATGCCATGTCCGATGCTGGCTATATTCACAATAACTCACACTATTCGCTGCCGTTAGATCACGATATGCCGCCTAGTCCCACGCCCACGCCTCCACCGCCTGCTCTGCCCCTGCGCAATGGCATGGGCATGGCCCTCGTGCATGGCAATACCACTGGCAGACGATCCTTTAACAGTAACAGCAATAGCAACAGTAATAACAACAATGTGGCAACGCTGTCGAATAACAATCACAATGGCATCGGTGTGGGCATGGGTATGGGAATGGGTGTGGGTGTGGGTGTGGGTGGTGTAGTGTTGGTTAACGGCAATGGCAACAATAATAACGGCAGTCTGCGTCGCTATCACTGATACACACTCAAGTCGTGCGGCACTTTGGGTCGCAACAAGCCGCAACTGCATAGCGCCGACATTGAGCTATATCACTTCTATAAGGGCTGATGCTGATGATGAGACCAGTTCACATTGTGTTATTTCTACTATCCATTAATTAAAGCATATTTATAACTTGTATATTTAGTTCGTATTCGTATTCTTATTCAGGCGCAAGCATTTTGTATAAATTAGAATTTAGTTTCCAAAAAAAAAAAGTAAGAAACAATTAAAAAACCGAATTAAATGCGTGTACATACAGTTTGACAGCCACCGTGCAGCTTGTGAGCCAGTGCACAGTTTGATAAATAGACAGCTGCTGCCTCTATGCTGCTTTGCGCAATGTCCTTTTTCGCATCCAGTGATCTTAACTATTAAGTTTTTGTCTAAACACATAAATTCCTGTACATATTTAAATTCTCTAAAAAAAAAAAACATTTTAAAATTAAAAAAAAAAATAAATAAAAAATTAAAACTACTAAAATTGTATACAAATAATTTACGCTTTTAAGCACAAGTCATTAAAAATATATACATATGTGTATTTAGTATAAAATATTGCAAAACCATCAAATAAAATACAACAAATAAAACACAACTCTACGATCCAAATATGAATATGCAAAAAATTAAATTACAAAAAAGAAAATAAACACAAACTAAATTGAATATAAGAAAAATCATAGAAAACAAAAGCATTTTGATAGTTAATATATTCAAAACAAATAGGAGACAGCATGTAAACTTAAATTACTTATTGAAATAATAAATAATGCAAGGTTTATGAATGGTAACAAATATAGACAAAAATTATGCAATACTACACAATATTCATATATAAATATATATAGATGGTACTACAAATTGACACAGTATGAATATATAAAAGCAATTTATGCAACATAAATAAATATACAAAATATATGTAAATAAAAAAAAATATATTATGCTCGAACAAATTTAATTTTCTCTTGTTTTTATATGGCCATTTGGCTGATTGGTTTTTTATTTTCAGTTTTGTTTCAATTATTTTTTGTGACGAGTTGGCAGCGCCATTTAATAATTGTAACTGTACATAAGTATTTAACAATTTAATGGAACAAAATGCAAAACACATACAAGGGAGTTAATCGTAACCTAAAACTAAACAGAACAAATTAATCATTGAATAACATAACTTATTCAAAAGTAAATTCATATTCATATTGTAACTCATAAATCGACAAACAATTTCACAACTAGTTATATAAATTATAAAATATTTAAATAGATTGAAAACAATTTAACTAAATTCCAATAGTGTGTAAGCAAATTACAAGGGACACGAATATATAGTTTAAAGAGCGTTTAAAAAGACAACAAGGAATAAGCAAAATATATATATACATTCTATACCAAAAAATATATATGTATGATTATCTTCGATTGAAAGCGAATTAAATGATAATGATTGCAATATTATAAGAAACATACAAGGAACTCTGAAATATATATACTTATTCGAATACAAAGGCGTATTAAGAGCGTACATATGTACGTACTTATGTACAGGTATATGCATTAGTACATATATGAATGGCAAAAAAAAGTATATACTTAATTGCAAACTGTTCAACAACTAGAAGATAAAATCAAATAAACGACTTAACTTAACATACTTATTAAAACTAAAGGTCTTTTCTTTGTACAAATAGATTTTTTCTGGTTTTCAAATTTCGAAAAGATTATTTTTGCAGAAAAATTATAATTCGATTTTCAATTTCCACTCAGTTACTATTTATAGTTTCATTTAAAAAGTTTAAGTATCTCAGAGATACATGTCAATTTCGAAATACCGATACATATATCAGCAAACAAATTCGGTGACCATTCATATGGTAGCGTGGCCGAGCGGTCTAAGGCGCTGGTTTAAGGCACCAGTCTCCTCGGAGGCGTGGGTTCGAATCCCACCGCTGCCAAGTGGAAATTTCATTTTTTTTTTTAAATTTTATTATAATACAAATTATATTTAAGTTGCTATATATGCATACACATATAATGTTTAGTTTGTTAACCCAGCTGTCAAGCGTTGCCACTTGTTTGTCAACAGCAACAACAGCAGCATCAGCAGCCAACATAGCTAAACACTTTTCTATGCAATTTGGTTAATACGTAGCAAAAACAAAACAACGGCAGCGACATGTTGGCACTCATCTGCATAATTTAATTACATTGAACAATAACAAAACATGCACACACACACACACATGGACACACGTGGTGGAACGTGCTGCGTTTTGCACTAATAAGCGCGAGTCTAGAGCAGAGCAGAGCAGAGGAGAGGGGCGGGGAGTGGAGTGGAGTGCCTCTCCACTTCATCCTTCACCCGCTGCAGCACTCTCTCGCTCTCTGCAGTTGGCATGTTGCTTGTCAAGCGACAACAACAAAAATCTCAAGTGAACAGCGCAAGCGACGCTGGCATAAACAGTTACACATTTGCATGACACGCCCTCTGCGCCCCAGAAGCTCCCTGATGTCGAGCTTCAGCTGCTGCTGCTGCTGTTGTTGTTGTTGTTGTTTTGTGCATATGCGACATTAGCGCACGCAAACAACGTACACACAATTAGAAGAATTAACAGTAGTTAAGGCAGCAGCAGCAGCAGCAGCAAACAAGTTGGCAAGATGGCGACTGGGGGAAAGATGAAGATGCAGAAGAAGCTGAAGCGGAAACGATGCATTGCTGGCGGCTGTACTAGTTGTTGTTGTTGTTTCTACAATGCTTGTAATTTAGTTTAGAACGAGGGAGAGAAGAGAGCAAGAGAGCAGAGAGAGAGAGAGAGAGAGAGAGAGAGAAAAGTGTGTGTTGCACTTTTCGTACTTCGCATAGTTTCTACTACTACGGCCTGTCGCCTGCTAGGACATATACACAACCTTACACACACATGTACAACATAGATGTATGCATGTTTTTCTGAGCGTAGGATAAGATTGAATGAGAGAGAGGAAGAGAGAGAGAGAGAGATGGAGGGACGCTGCGGCAACTTATTGGCCACAACATGCCAACTTATTAGGCAAAAGCGCAAAAGTTATAAATTGTTTTACGAGGCGCACATTGTTGCGGGTATAAATATGAGCATAACATAAGGCAACGAAGCCAAAAAGTTAGACTGCAAGGACAGAGACAGACTGAGAGCCAAAACATGGAGTATAAGCAGAAATTTTGGCTTTAAAAAGACACACACACACACACACGTTGTCTAAGATTAAATTTGCTAGTAATTTCTATATGCTAAGGCATATAATCAACTCAAACGGGACTGACCGGAAATCCGTACAACACACAGCCTTTCAGCCTCGAATCTATTGTGTAATATCCGTTGACTATTATTCTAATTCGAGCCGAAAATTAAAAAGTTCCCTATGAGCTGACGTACCCTCAACACACACTCTCTCTCTCCCCCTGCTTTCTTCTCTTGTGGTCTGTTTTCTGGGACTATTTGTGAGCGTTCAGCAAAATTTCATGGAAAATAGAACCCACAAAAAATATACAGAAACATGGAACGAAACGCCTTTTTGAATAGGCTGGCATCCTTTCCTGTTTCATTCAAAATAAAGCTACCGCATCAACAAAAAATATAGCAAAACAGCACAAAATACTCTTAATATGCAGACTATACGAAATAAAATAGAAATATGCGAGAAAGAGCATAAAAAATATATATATATACAAAAATTAACATATAAATTAGCACAGCAGACAAAACAGAAACAGTACGAAAAAGGGTAGGGGGAAAGGGAAAGGGAAAGGGAACGGGCACGCTTTTGTTTTGATAAAACAATTTCTGTTGCATAAATTTGGCAATTAAAAATATTTCTGTGCTACATTCTTAGTGGAAAGTATTTCCCTATTTTTGACCGCATTTCGTTTTGAAACTGAAGAAACTTTTACATTTGGGTAGGACAAAAAACAGTTGCATTATTTTCCCGGTTCTACACCCAGAGCCAGAGTCAGTCTTTAGACGCTTTTGAGTAGACCTCGTCAGCAGTTGTGGTAATGCTCTGTGGCACTGTGGCATCTTTAACAGAGAGAAACATTTAAAAAGCGTCTCACATTTCGGAGAAAACAAACACACATAAAAAGTGCTGACACCTTTTGAAAAATTTTCACGCTAATAAAACACAAAACATGTCAGGCAGCAGCAGCGTTGGGAAAGCGTGAAAAGCGTGGCCAAACCCAAAGAGCAAAGTGGCAGAGGAAGACAGAGAGAGAGGGGAACAGTTGATGGCGATAAAGTCAGAGCATAAAGCTTTGGCGTTAAAAATGCTCCGCAAGAGAGGGCGGAGAAACATGGCAGCAAAAGGAACAACCGCAAAGCAGGCGACAGGCTACAGGAGGTGTAGGTTAGATGGCAGTGACTACCATGTTCAGGAGTGGCGCTGCCAACTTGTTTTGTATTTTTTTGCCCTCCATTTTTGTCAACAAAGCACAACAGCAGAGCACTGGGTTGGGAAGGAGAGGTGAGGGGAGCGGATGGTAGAATGAGAGCAGCATGATGCAGAAATTTGTTTTAATGCCGCGCACTTTTTATGCTTTTCTTTATAACTTCTTTTCATATTGTATTTTTTTTGTGTTTCGTTGCTCCATCTTCTCCCTGTTCATTTGCTCCATCTTCTTCTTCTTCTTCATGCTCCCCGCTATAATGTGTAGCATTTGTGCAGCGGCAGCAGTAAAAATGTCTCCTCTCCCCTAAAGCGAACCGCAAGTTGTGCAACATCATAAACCCATTTGCGTTTTTAATTAGTAACAGCGCGTTGCCAGACCGCCAGGACATTGGTCAGGGATATACGTACGTACATACGTATGTACGTATGGGAGCTATAAGAATGGCATGGAGGTTCCACAATCTAGATGTCACCCTGAGTCCTTACTCCCACATCCATTCCCATTCTCGGTTACTTTGTGTGTGTGTGGAGAAAAAAATGGGAAATGACCATGCAAAATTTGTACTGGGGCGACACGACTGAAGCGATGCGAATTGTAAGTGATAAAGAGGAGGGGAGGGGAGGGGATAGAGAGCCTGGGGGAGAGCTCAGCAGCACAAGAGGACAACACTCGAAAAGTGGAGCAAATAAGGTAAAAATTTTTAATTGCCACAGCAAAAGTGAAGCAAACGCAGAAAAATTGTTGCAGCTAAAATTATTAAGTTGCGGTTTTTGTGGTCAGTCGGGGATGCTGCAAGAGAGCTACTCACACAGTCACTCACTCAGTCAGTCAGATTGTCAGTCAGTCACTGCGTCTATCTGTCTGTCTGTCTCCGCAGCAGCAGCAGCTGGAGCAAAGTTGCGTCAGGGTGCATTCATTTGCTCTTTTTTTTGGGGGTTCTAGGGAGGAGGATGGAAGGAACTGAAGTATCCGTGTAACGGCGGCAACAAAGTTGAATAGTTAAAAGCGCAACTTTTTTATTCAAGTGGAACAGTTTTTGGAATTGATGGCCAGCAATTTGGGGCAACGACCGCGGTCAGCAGTTGGATGCTCAGATAAGTACTCAGCAGTGTGCGAGAGATAGCAGAACAGCAATGATAGTAGAGCAGTAGTAGTAGTTGAGGTAGAATGGATTATACAGCCAAACTCAACTTTAGTAATTCCCATGCAAATTGGCAAATCTTTTTACTAAATAGTTTCGTTCAATATATGAAAACTAACAGAAAGAGATGGAACTGTTTGTTATATGATAGTTTATATCATACTACACTCATTATTGCTGTCAAATGTTATCAAAACATTAATATAAATAATTGCATTTAATTTGTAAAAGTTTCAATATGTGTCTTGCGGACAAAGAAAATATATAAAGCCCAACTCGTGAGCTAATTGATTAGTTACGGTCGATTTCATAATTTTCAATCTCGTAAACAAATTTGTGCGAGTTGCGAGTTGTGAGTTGCCTTTCGAGTAGCCTTCGTTCTGGGTTCCGTTTTGCCGCTGCCTTTTGGCAAAGTATTGAAAAGTAAATAATGCAATTTGCTACGCAAAAAAAAAAATATGAAAAAAGAAATCGCAACCAGAACTCGGAACCAGAACACCGTCAACAGCCCTGGGCATTGTTATTGTTATGTTTGTCTGAGCTGTTGCATTTAAGCAATTATGTAATTTTTAATAGTCAACGTTACGCAATTTATGCGAAGAGTTATGGTCAAACTGGTGATGGAGAGACTAAAGAGGGTAAAGATTTCGCTTGTAAAAGTCAAACATAATTTATTATTGTCAGACGAGTCAACGTCGGCAGCAAAGAATGAAGCGTTTTCCTCCGAATAGAATAAAATGATGAAAAGCGATTAAATTGCGTCAAAATGTAATAAAAAAATGCAGAAGCGACAGCAGCTGAAGGCCAACGCAGAGGGCGCATGTGTGTAGGTGGAGCCACGATGAGCACAGAGAAGAAACCCTTGAACCTTGAATCGACCCATTGGCCAACTTAGTTGTGGAAGTGCAGACGAGTGACTTACTTGATGCTACTGATGTGACACGTGCAATGCGCTCCACGGATTTTGTAGCGCACTCACGTCCCTGGATGCTGGACTCCATCCCTTGTCTGGTACTCCGGCATGTGTTAATTGTGATGCTGTTCTGCAGGCAGCTGTCAATTGGCCCTTGAGTGAGGAGCACAGCAGGCAGATGGAGAATGGAAAGGACAGTGAGTGTGTGTGTGTGCAACTCACCCCAAATTCAATGCTCCTTTGTACGTGCAACGTTCTTGCTTTTGAAACTAAAAGCAAAACTCGAATAAAATTTAGCTTGTATTTTGCGCCAACACATGGGACTGAGTGTGGAACTGGGTCTTGGGTTGAGTTCTTGGCTGTGAACGGGCAACTGGGACTTCTGGACTACTAACACGGACGCATAAACTAGCGGAACTCTTGCACCCGACACTCGGAACTGGCAACTCGGAACTAGAGAAAGTACTACTATTTGTGATTACCGGGTAGAGCGTTTACTGCACACATTGGCCATGTCCATAAAGTTGAGAATTTAACAGCTGGCAAATAAAAAGCGTTGAAACATTTGGCTAAAAACCATACAGTTCCGCACACCTTCCCAAAAACATATTTTCTCGCTTTACGACTGCCATTTTAACGATTTCCATTTGAAAATTATTCCAAGAGTTAAAAGTTTAACCAGGTTTTCAATTTAATAACTACTTCAATTACAGACAGCGAACAGAGCTGATAGTTCAATAAAGGTATAATCAGCTTGTATTTCGTATATTTTTTAATCATTTAAATTTCTTTAAAATCTTGCAGTTAACTAAAAATTGCTTAAACAATTCAATACAAATACTCACTAGTTCTTCATACCGTTCGCCTTCCCCGTTAGTAACTGAACCCTTGAACAAAACTTTTTGAATCATTCAGAAGCGCCCTTGACTTTTAAGCGGAAAGCAACAAAAGCTTATTTAAAGATTCATCTGTATTGACTTCTAGCATAAGTTGCACAAAAATCCAAATGGAGAAAGGGAGAAGAGAGAAAAGGGAAGTCTGGAGTTTATAGAGCAATATAAAGAACTATAAGAAACAACAACGAAAAGAAAACTTTTTGTAAACAATCGCACTCCCTTGAGAAGTTTTCAAATGTGACGAACAAACCGAATACGAATACGACGAATCCGACTCCAAATCGAAGCGAGGGCTTTGAAACTGGAAATACACAAAGTAATTGATTGTTTATAGCAATACAATTTATGTGGCACAATTTGATGTGTGCATGTAACGGTCTGTAGCTGATTCTGTCGGGAAATGGGAAGTGGAATGGTTAGGAACAGGGTCAGCGGCAAATCTACTGGCTACAGGAGAGGGAAGTCAAAGTTGTTACAAAATATTGACCATTTGCTAAACGATAATTCAAAATGTTAAATCGACAATTTCAATTGGAAGCGAGCAACTCGCCGTCTCCCTGGGGCACTGCCACATATGTATGTGAGGCATGCGAGTGTGTCTCTTACTCACTGTTGGTAAATATAAACATAAACTCTCCATTTAATAAAGCCGAGTGCGAGTTGATTCCCCTCACTCCCCACCTGGCTCATGGGTTCGGTAAAATCAATCGAACGTGTAATAAAATGCAATTTTGCAGTGTTCCTTCTGAATGGAAGTTTTCCCCGTTACTCGTTCTACTCCAATGTGCGGCGCATTTCATTAAAAAATAAAGTAGGAACGTTATAGGTGACTCTCGACTTAGAGATACCCGTTAGACAAGTTTAATCAGGAATTTGAAGCTAACTCTCTGATCACAATTTTGTATTCTCTATATTATTAAATTTTACGGAAGCTAAACGCTAAACTAATGTTAAAATTTAAGCTTGTTAAAAATTAAAGTTGCTATAACTTGTGCTATACATGAATTATCAAAATGAACTTTGGGGTTATAGTAGAATAGAGTGGTTAGAATAGGTTAGAGCCATTATTATAATTGAAACTTTGTAAAAATCAGTGCATACTTTTAGGCGCAAGCATTGCTTAAACCACTAACCATACAATACATTGTATGGTTAGTGCTTAAACTGTAAATTGATATAACTATTGCTATATATGAATGATCTTAATGCAATAAGGGTCAAAAATTTAATAAAAATTATTAGAATTATTTGCCAACAAAATTACTGAACACTATCTATTGTTCTAGTGAATATGCAATGTTTCTTAGCCATGCCACACAATATATTAAAAGGTATATACCCCATAGTCTATGATAAACAGGTATACTAAAGTAAAAAACACAAACATGTGTAGTCTTAGCCTTCGTCTGCCCATTGGGGTTTGCATTTACCCTTTTGCACTTTGGGGTTCAATTGCTGTATAAATGTTGGCCAGTATAGTAGTCGATTCCGTTGTCGATGGCGATGTGGACGCTTCGTGTGGTTTGTTTGTTAAAATCAACACAGTTGCGAGTATTGAAAAAAATAACTCCCTGGACTGGTCATTGTTATTGCTTATTTGTTGTTGTTATTTTTACAAGCAATTTAAACAATCTGTTTACTGTGGGTTTAGCTTAACATTCGTGTAAACATGATGCGGGGATTTTAAAGCACAAATGTGTAGTGATTTAAAATTTATAAAAATATACATTGGCTATATGGGCAGCTGATAAGACTGTACAAAAATGTAAATGAACTGATAAGACTATGCGTTATGAGTTATTTGTTTAAATAATTAAGGTGTAAATACGTGCTATAATATTTTACAACTAATGATCAGAATCAAAATCAGAACTATTGCATAAATTTTGTTATAAATAATTCATTAGCCAAAGTACTCAGAAATGATAAATGCTGCACTATAAACTATATTTAGCACTGTCAACTGATAATAGAAAATTAAAAATATGAAATTCGAATTTTATAAAAATTGCCATATTTCTTATTCACATGACACAAATTTCTATTAATTGAATTGTTGTTAAATAAATCATTAATTTCCTTTTGGCCAGCATAAATTATGTAGAAAATATATTTGAAAATAGCTTGATATCATTAGTCTATAAAAATTATACATAACAACTTCTACTAAAGATTCGTTAAGTGTTTTGTGATAATAGTTTTTCTGTGCAAAAAAAACCCAAGTTGATTATCATTAGAAGAATATCTTAATTGATCTGTTAAGTGCGGGCTGTGCGAAGCTTGAATTTGGCATAATCAGAAGCTAAAGCTATTCACACGCTGCCTGTTAACCGATATGCCAACTTGGTAATTTGTTTTTCCTCATTTTTTGTTGTTGTTGTTATTCTTCTCCACGCATAATTATGGATTATTAAAAGTCAATTAAATGCTGTAGCATTTCGGCATTAAAAAAGTATAATATATACTTTTTTCTCTTTGCCATTTCAGTGCTGTTCACGTTTCTATTTTTATAGCCTTCAATATGAGCGTAAGGGGAAAGGGGAATGGGAAGCAGCACACCCACCTGCCACCTTCTAGCAGCTGTTGGCCAACTTAAGCAACTTGGTCAAGTCGCCAAGTCAGAGCCAGTCACTTGTTTTTTTTGTTGCTTTCTTTGTAGGTGTTTGGTGTAGTTTTTTTTTTTTTTTTTGTTGGACTTTGATTTTGCTGTTTGCTACATAATTATTATTTAATTTTGATTAATGATTTGTGTAATGCGGCGATTAAAACGTGACTTTGTATGAAAATTGCAAGACTGAAAAAGTTATTGGACTGTGAAACCCCATAGACGGATACAATTCATAGAATCGAATCGAACTGAATCGAGCATATTTCTCAAGGAGGGGACTTTAATATTCTTTGGAATAGGAGCAGCTTAAATCAATATGTTGTTGTTTTTTGTTCTTATTGTTGTTTCTTTTTGCGTCGTCTATAAAGTCTATAAAACGCTTTCTGATTGTAAACAATACAGACGATTTAATATTGCGCGCTCGCTGCTCTACTCTGCTCAATCCGACTCGACGATTGGTCTCCCCAGTTCCACTCGATTCTCCAGCTCCCAGCGGAAACTTCAAATAAGCAAACAACACGCTGAGCACGCCACGTACCAGGAATCAACCCAAACCATTTCAAATAAAAAAGTACTCGACCAAAATATACCCAGCAACTAGAACTAAACAAATTCACGAAGCTAAAAGTCTTAACTAATTAGGAAATTATATAGAAAATAAGTTGAGAAACTTGAAAACTTATTCAAACATTAATAAGAAATTGGCATACCCTATGTGCTCATACATTGCGTAGCATAGACATACAGAACTGAACAAAAAGTTGAATTGAAACGCATATGCGCAATGGATTCACACAAAAAAGGAGGGGAAGAGTTTTTCTATGTGTGTGAATGGAAATGAAAAAAGTTTAAGTTTAATTTGAAATGGCAAAAAACTCGATAGCAAACCAGCAAACGGTAAAAAAACGAGTGATGAAAAACCAGGCCTAGAAACTTAGAATGAAACAGAGAGAGGGGAAGAGAAACGGAAACGATAGCGGGAGTTATGTGTTGTCAGAGGGTTTATTGACAGTTGGTTGCTTGAAATATTTAGCAATATAAATCATTGGAGTTAACATCAAAAAGCGTCATGACATGGCAGAGAATCAAAACATCAAACCAATACTATCTTATTTAGATAGTTTGAAACTAAAAGAGCAGGTGTTAAACATGAAGGTTTTTGTAATGGAAACATTAAAGTAAGTATTAAGGAACGATTTGGCAGACAACTACTTGAACAATATATTGAAACAGATGTTTAGAACATTTTTAATTAACGCTGAATATTTTAGTAAAATCAGAGTTACAAATTGAACGAGAGAATCTGAATTGGTACTATGTTTTTAACAGAAGATAAAATAGTTTTATAAAGGAAAATCATTGAATATCTTTTAAATGCACTATTTCAAGATTTCTAAAATTGAAAATAAATTCTAAAATTATTTCTGCTTAAAAGAACTGCCTTCTTTACCTTTTCGATGATTTAAATAATCAGCCAGATGTTATTGCAATTCCCTTCTACTTCCTGGAATCGATATGCAGCTAATTTCTAACTGTTTGCTGGCATGCAAAAGGCCAAATGCAACAGGCAATGAACAACTTTGCGATATAACAATTTAAGTGCACTTGAAGGCAGCTCTGAGAGCTGTTTGGGTCTTAAGTTTGGGTTTTAAGTGTCTTTTGGCTCTTGGTGGGTCATAAATAATAATCATGACAATATTTAGCTTAAGGCAATGTGAACTGTTGTCTCTGGTTGAGAGGCACAATACAGCACACGGCATCACTTGCATTTCTTCTAGGCACCGGCAACTTTTGAGGGCTATCTTTTGTTTTAAGCCGCCTTTCGCAATCGTTGACAACGTTGGATTTGGGCGACTGCAACTAAAGCTGGAACTGCGACTGAGACTGCAACTGTGACTGAGACTGGGAGCTTATCAAAATAGCATTGCCGGCGCATCAGAGCGTAGTAGAATGCAAGCTAAAAATTGTTGAGAAAAGCAATTCGAAACAGAAATGAAACTTACACTTTTCAACAAAAGCAACAAAGCAAGAAAACAAACCCAGCCAAGAAAACACAAAACAAAACTACGAAAAAAAATTGCAGACTGCAGTCGTCGGCATAGCCACAATTCTTGACATTCGTTGGCGAGATTAATGCGCCTTTGGTTGCAGCCGACAACCGGCAAACAGACAGACCGTCGGACAGACCAACAGTTCAGGGCCCAGTTAGCCAGGCTGAGAGCCAGGCCCAAAGAGATGTTGGTTAAAGTTTGTATTTTTTTTGGCCGACGCTAGCATTGTTGCGACCTGCGGCCTCGTCTTAGTTCTCGGTCATGGCTCGGGTTGCGCAATATGAAGAGGAAAAATTGTTGGCAAGCAGGCTGAAAGCGGAGGAAAAACCTTCCACAAATTGTTAAAAATAATTTATATTAAAACGCAGCAAAAAGACAGAGCAATGAAATTGTGCAAACAATTCAAAGTCTCGCCGTGAAGATGCGCCCCAAGATGCTTACGATGATTACGATGATGATGATAATAATGATAATGTTGCTGCAGCACTCGGATTGGGTTAGCGAAAAACTGAATCCCACAGGCTGCGCGAGAGTAGCCGCAAACAAATGTCCAAATGATATTTTGTCATAATAAATGGCACAACTATGATTATTTATGACTCCGAGCTGCAATTCCGAAATGCGATCGCTGCTCGCAGTCAATTTAAGTCTCATAATCAGCAGAAAAAACTGCAACAACAACAACAAATACAGCGGTCATGATTTCGATTTCTTGCTTGACTCAGCTCAATGGCATAATTTATAGTGCCCAGTGTAGTATTGAATAGCACTTGGAAGAGTTGTACTTGAGTTTGTTCCTCCTTCTTGTTCTTTAGTTACCTCTGGTGTAATCAAACTAAAGATATTTGCTCCAGCTGCAGTTCTGACTTAAGCCACGAACTTGCTCAAATGTTCTTACAGACTTTAAAATAGCTAACGTTTCTTTTAGTGCCGCGATCTTATTGCCAATTGCAGTTGATTGTTGTGAGGCATCATTAGAAGCACGTAAATCAAACAGTTTGTAGTGTTTGAACAATTCTATGATTGCTGCAATAAATGTCTGAGGAAAACGTTTCTCTGTATGTTTGAGTTAAGATTTCTTGTAGTAGTATGAATGATTTACAAAGACAACTTAAATATATTTATGATGTATACTACATATATGTATCTCTTGAATTAATTAAAATATTGTGCAAATATTTTAAATTTGTATATTTCAATGCCAATCGATTTAAAATCCATAAAAAATGGAATGTTGAACCTCCAGAAATTATTTGTGCCATAAATAAATGCATAATTAGATAAGTTTCCAGCTGAACAGCCGCATAGTATTAACCCCTCCGATTGATTGAACAATCTATTCCCGTTTTGTCGAAAAATAAACCCCAACAATGCAGGCACTTCAAAAGGAATTCCAAATATTTATTATCGCACGCTAAGTGATGGGAAGTGATGGCTCACCGACGCTATTGTAACTGTTGTAAATGACTTGGCCGGGTTGTAAATATTAATAAGACGGCAATCAGTTGAGGGAGCGCCACAGGAAAAGGGTATATCTTCCTCAGGTTGAGGAACCAATTAAGCGCATCTCAAGTGCTACGAAAATAACACCACGTAATCATAAGGTGACGAAGCGTATAGCTTCAAATGAGGGAGTCCAAAAAGAAAATAACAACAGCTCGGATACAAACTCGAGTTCAACTATTGCATCACATTATCCAGATATAGTTGGGACAGGGCAGGCATAGCGATTGTTACTGCAACTAAAGGAGACGGCTGCTGACATTGAAAAGCGACGCGTGCAACAACGCAGCACAGACAAAATTTAAAAATATCCATTCAAGTAGTAGCTTGTTGAGGGAGGATTGCTACTTTTTGAGGGACGAGAGGGAGGCAATAATGCAACTCACTCGACGAACGACGCGACGCTGCGTCGGCAACATAAATTAAAACTACAGCATCGCTAGTAGGGCAACATTAAGACATCAAATGAAGAGAACGGAGCATGAGGTAGTCAAACTGGGTTGAACAGAGATAGCACATATAATACATATATGTATAGTAAGTAGCAGCTGCCTTGTTATTGAAATGCTGTACATTTTAATTAGATATGATAAGGGGCTTTTTGGGGAATTACACAATCCATTCAACAAACAATTTATGATGAAATTTTTATATTTATTTAAATACGTACTAATTTTAAATAAGTAATAGAATGTAGTTCGTTGTTCGACTTCTTTGCAATAGTAAATATATTTATTCGTAAATAAATAGTAAGCATTTGATATCGTTACTCATCTGCTATTTAAACTGAGACATAAACCAATAGTAAGAGCCAAATTTATAACATCACAAGCACTTTGTGTTGGGTCATTTCTTTAAAATATATGCAAAATTAGAATGCACCAAAAAAAAGAGAAAAAACAAAGAAAAAGAAACATGAAACGGGGAAAGAAAAGTTAGAAAAAAAGAAAAAGAATGGAAAAGTGCAGAACTTAAGCGTGGCATGCGAATTGCATGCTGAAAGTTCAGTGACGCGGGGGTGGGGCAAAGTGCAGATTTGAGTCAAACTGCACGACTTGAACGTTTTTGATGAATGCGACGGGACAGTACCCAACAGAGCACTCCTACTCCAACTTCTACTCCTACTCCAAACACAATTCGTCTCCCCCAACCTCCCGCTTCGGCGACAGCCTGTGGGACAGAGTATTCAGTTTTTTGCCTGATTGCTGAAATTCACGCGAATGAACGGAATGGAACGGAACGGACCACAGATCCCGAACCGTTGCGACCAAAAGTTATGAGCTTTAGTTTTAGTTTTAGTTAAAAGGTTTCGCTGGGCCTCATAAACAAATTTTGTTAGCCATGAGTCCAAAGCCAGAGCCACAGCCATAGCCATAACCAAAGCTAAAGCCAAAGCCAAAGCAATGGGAAAGTAATTTAAATGCAGCGCGGTGCAGGCAAATTGTGGCCATTTAATGAGCGATTAGAGCGACCACATCGATGGGGACTAAGCACGACAACGACTAGACTCTGTAGACTTTAAAGAGACCGAATACTGTAGACTAGACGGACAGTTGGCGAGCCATTTGGCAATAAGTTCGAGTTGCCGTTATGATTAGAGCCAAAATCGCACTCGCTTCTGGCTCTTGCAGCAGCTTGTCAAATTTGTTGCTCGCTGCTCTGAATTGTTGTTTCGCTCTGTCAGATCGATATGGCAAACTGATGGATGCAGTTTCTTGGACTCAAAGTACAGAGTTACTATTATTATTACCTAACTTAATGTCAGTGAAAGGTCACTGCACAATTGTTAGATAAGCAATGCTTAATTGCTAAGAACTCTTGCATCACTTTAAACTACAAACAGTTATATATTCAATTTTTTAGTATAAGTGCTAAGAATAGATAAATAAATATACTTTTATACTGTCTGAGGGATACATTGGGTTTGTTAAAAGTATGTAAAAGGCAGAAGAAGACGGCACAGACCCCATAAAGTATCAGCATCACAAGACGAGGCGATATAGCGATTTCCGTTTGTCTGTCCGGCCTTCTACCTGTCCGTATGAGCAATCAGATCTCAGAGATGGTTAGATCTCCATTTTACTCACTATTAACCACAAATTTAGTCATTCAAAACAAGAATTATTCTCTTTTTGATGCAATGTCCCCTTTGCCCATAAGACACGGAACAAATATAAAATTTATAAGCCTATAATTTTCGAATTTATTAAGGTATAGTTTTGTAACTTCACATTCATTTAGAGACAAACAATATTAAACGATCCTAAGAAATGAATCAAGATCGGACTATAATTGAGAAAGTTTTTCATATAATGAAAAATCAGTGCACTGCCTTTAAGCACAAAAGCATATGTCCGTGAGAGAAGATATAACAACTCGTGTATACCATGGTTCTAAGCTGAGTGTTTTCTTAGTTACTTTTAGATATAATTTACAAATTTTTAATTACAAACACAATAATACGCAACGTACGTTTAGCTGTTTCAGTTCACCATAAAAATCTATACATATTTAACCGTTGTCTTCTGATTGGCAAAACCCTTGATAGGAATTGTTCCCATGTCGCTGATCTAGCTGCTGTGGCTTCATTTGCCGTTAGCTGAACCATTAAACCTCTGCTTGATTGCCACGCCCACACACACACACACTCATACACTCGTAAAAAGAATGATATTGAAGATGTGACAATGGGAGGAAGGATGAGACGGAAGAGCCTGCAATCAGGCACATAGCTCAATTCTGATGTTCCAAGTGCACACGCCCGACTAAATTACCAGAAACAGCTCCGAGACGAGATGTGACGACGACGACGACGGCGACGACGACAACGTGGCGCACTTTTTAAATTAAAAACTAAAATCGATTGACATTCAATTTGAGCAGGCAACATCAGCTTTCAACTGACTGCGCCTTGGGTCTCTGGTCTAGTAAATGGAATGATGTACGCAGAGGAGGAGACGGTACGGAAGACAGGGGCCGGCTGCTTGGTTGTGGAGGATGTCTTCGTCGTATCTCAAGTCAACATTTGTCGCTATAAATTTGCCACTGCACAACTTTGCACATTTCCTTGACTTGGTTGTCGATGCGTGTGCGTGCGTAAGATTTAGCTGAAGAGACGAGGAGTAGTAGCAGTACCAGGAACCAGGGTTGGAGCCGAGCAGGAACTTGGGAGGCACCGAAGAAGGTATTGCGAAGCATAAGAAGAAGAGAACAGCTAGATGTTAACTGGTAGCTGCTAGCAGTCAGTGGATGTTGTTTCCTTCCTAACGACAGCCTTGGCAGCAACCGACGACATTCAATACACGCGGTGACATGTGTGTGCGACGCCAAGCAAGAGTTGCCTGCCTCACAGACTTGCCCCTGTTTTGCAGTATCTGTAGCTGTAGCTGTATTTGTATCTGTAACTGTATCTATATACATCTAGTATGTGTGTCGGTGTTGCCATGTGGCTTTCCGCCAAGTCGCGTGCAAATTTTGTGACACTTCACCCACGGGAGCGATGCCAGTCTGCCGTCTTCCCGCTCTATTAATCCTGCCCGACGCTGACAAACTGCACGAGAATCAATTTTGAAGCCAGCTAAACTCCAGTCCCAATGACACCAGTTGACTGAATGTTGCGATTAAAACTTGTACAAATTCTTTTGCAGATTTAATGCCAAAAGGCAAATAATCAGAGAGCTTAGAATACTACTAAGATTTTGTTATTAATCGAAAGCTTTTCCTATAATTGGGCTTAACTGGATTTTAGATAGTTATTTTATTTCATTTATATTTTTATACATATTATTTATTTATTACAATTAACAGATTACTTAGTATTATGTTTTCCAAGTCTATATATTTTTAAACAAATGAGGAACCTTAAATGACTTCGCTCTGGTTTTAAAGCAATCCTGCAACAATAAACTTAAGCAAAGCTTAAGCTCTTAAATGCTCGAAAGGTCTACACTGGCGCCTAAAGCTTTCGAAGCACATTAAAACTGCAAGCCAGTAACTAAGTAAACAGCTACAACTAACTACTGCAATTAAAATAGGGTTTAGCAGTTCTTTAAGTTACAAAATTTCATTAAGTGCCATTGGAAAGGGGAGTGTAAAAATGTAACGCAGTGACAGGAAATTGCTGATTAAATTTCAACGCAGCTTGAGAGGAGGGCAACCCTTCATTAGACGCGACTCGAGTCGCTCATTAAAGTGGAAAAAATCTGCACTTTGGATGCAGAAGACTGCGGCACTGGCACTCGCAGTGCAGTGGCAGACGCAGAGGCAGTGGCAGAGGCAGCATTCATTAGACAGCCACTTGATGGCGTGTGCATAATTTGCAACTAGAGTTGCAAGAGTTGTTGTTGAATGCAACAGCAACATCAAGCGACAACAAGCAACAAGTTGCTGCCGTTTTTAATTGATATTAATTTAATTGACACTTGAGTTGAGTTTAGGCCTCCACTATTTTCCCATCTATCATCCTATTCCCTCCATTTGCCATGTAGCTTTTCTTCTCCATCTCCTGCTGTTCGACTGACTAATCGACTGACATTGCGTGGGTTGTTTGGCAGCTGCGAAGCGTTGCATTGCATCTGCAGTGGCAGCTTCAATGAGCTTCGCATGTTAACTGTTTACACTGCAAGTACTTTAAAGCAAAAAGAAACAGCACATTAGATAAAGAGACAGATAGAGAGAGAGAGAGAGAGACAGCGCGTCGCTTGTGAAGTGCATTTTATGAGTTTCCGTTTAAGTTCAATTATGTTGGGTTTGCTTTTGATGATTAGCATAATGAGCAAGTGGCGTGAAACGAGTGGAATCAAGTGGCCTGAATAAGCATGGCCAAAAGGGAGACTCGAGTGTGGGAAATAAACTTGGCTAGAACAAGTTAAAACATAAATGTGTTTTTATCTCATTTTGTAATAAATGTTAAAGGTCTCAAAGTTTTGACATAATTATTACTATTTGTAATGTTAACTAAATTTAACACTCAATCAAACGCAAGCAGCTCATTCGCACTCATGATCATGCATCCTGTCAGCATCATAATTGGATTAATCGATTAAATTAAGTATACGCACAATTCAAACAGACCAATTACGTACCCCTTAAACAGCAGATCAACAGCAGGTGTAACATCAATAAAGTATAATCTATATACTCAGCAATTGTGTGTGTTTGGGTGTATGTGTATAGATTGGGGAGTTGCTCAGTGAGTGGTGTTAATGTGCTGGCTAAACGGGTTTGCAAATTGCAGCCGCATTAAATCCACTTCCGGTTTGGGGCCACGTTCAGCCTGCTTCCGTTGTGGCGACACACTTCGGAACAGGTGTAAACTCTGACGCCAGCCCATGGGCGACACATTTGGCAGCCATTCAAGTGTTGCAACAACAATGACTGCTGACAGAGGGCAGGAAGCGGAGAGTATTCGTAGTAGACAAAACAAAGGGCTGGCAAATCAAATTGAATAATTGTTGCATGAACGTGCAAAGGGACAGTCAGACAGACAGTTAGACAGGCTGGACAGGTGAATAGACAACAACTGTTGGTCGAACAGAATGCTGCTAACAAGCCTAGCTAACAGCAATAATAACAATAACATTGAAGCGATGCGATGTGATGCGATACGATGCGATGGAATACGACTTCAATTCAATCAATTGAACGTGCCGCGAATGGTTAGCAACAAAACTGAGGCTGGACAGGACAACCAGCCAACAACAATCATTCTAGGACTAACAGCGCGCAATTGGCGTGTGAAATTGACAATGTTGCACAGTAGCAGGCAAAAATATTTTTACACACGCGACAAACGGCCAACATATGAGATTAACTGGCAAAAAGAGAGAGAGAGCGAGAGAGAGAGTGACAGAGACAGAGACACTTGGACTGATAGACTGATGCACCTGTTATGTCCTGGTGTCCATTGATTGACTAGGAATACACGTCACTCGATGGATGCCTCGTTTGGTTCACCATTGTTGCGCAAATTTGTATAAAAATGCGAACGCGCTGCGGCAAAAATCGAGCAAATAAAATTTATTTAGCTTGTAGACAGTCCACAGAGAGGCCAGAAAGACGGGGACGGGTAGTAAGTGTGAGTGGGAGGGGAATAGACACAATGATGCCAGTGATTTTCAATATTTGCAACGTTTGGTACGACTACATACCTTATAACAGGTGTTGATATGTTTGTCGAGCTGGTTTGAGCCCAGTCAGAGTTACGTGCGTGCAATTTGCACAAATTGCTGATGGCCAGCCACAAAATGGAGAATAGAGAGTGGAGAAATGGAGTACGGGGATGGAGAAAGGCACCTCAATGCTCCATATGTGTCTGGGTCTGTCTGCTTTAGCTGGGTTTCAATTAAACAATTAGTGGACTATTATTTGAATAGACGTTGAACTCGAATGAAGATAACATTTGGCCAACTGTATGTTGAGCAATTACAAAATGATTGATATGCAATTTAATCGATTCAAGGAATAAGGGAGCAGCTGAATAATTATTGTGGTCTCATGCTTGTCACATATAAATGTAGTAACTACTTAGACTTGTTCTGCTCTGTGAGTTCTTTATGAGCTGCATTTTGTGAGCTAACAAGCCAAAGAACAAGATCCACTCTGTTGCCAACTTTATGATCGGCTAGTGCATATTTTACACGCTGCTAATTTCCAACTACAGGCACCGAATCCCAGATGGAACCAGCTGAGATTTCCCCATGGCAGACAGACAACACTCTTGAACCTTAACAAATAGCGACGAAAATTGCAACAAATGTGTTACGAATAGTTCGTGATCGTCATGACAGAATGTCGCCAGTAACAACAACAACAACAGCAGTAACAACAACAACAACAACAAGTCTGGAGAATTGTGGAGCAATGAGGAAATCGCTGCCTTGGCTTGAACCACTAACATCACGAGTTGAACTCTTAACAGCCTGAGAGCGTCCAAGTCCGAGGCGAAGATGTTGATGTTGATGATGAGGACGTTGCCGACAACGACAACGACAACAACTACAAGAACTACAATAACAACAAAAACAACAACAACAAGATTAGCGCGTTGATGAGGCTGCCGAAATGCCAGAGTACTGAAGACTGCAGTCTGCAGACTGTAGACTGAGCTCCCAAGACTGAAGAGTCAAAGAGACAGACTTAAGGAGCTTTGGAGTTCGACTCGTTTAGCTGGTAGCCTTCTGGGCTGCTGAGGTTGCTTGTTTTTATTGTTTTTATTGTATCTGTTTGGGCGATTACAACGTTAGCGAGTGTTTGCTGTACTTGTTGTTGTTGTTGTTGTTGCTGCAACTGATGCAATAAATCGCTGACACTGTTGTTGTTGTTGTGGCGACTGCGATAAAATTAAATCGTTGCTAACTAAGATCGTGTCGCTAAGAAGAGTTGGGCAATTTTTTTGCATCTACTCTTCAACTACATTGTTACAATCTTAACTTCTGGCAAATTATATTAGACTCGGACAGACTTTTGGCTTTTGATTACCAAATTCCATAATACACTGCCGCCGGGTCTCAATGGCATTGCTAAAAGATTCTTCAATTGTTGAGGTATTTTATGGCACTTATTGTATAAAATGATTATAATATTAGAATATTTTAAATAAAATAATTTAAATTAAAGGAATCTTTTATTAAAATTATGTTTTATTAATATACAAATATTCTTTTAGCTCCAAATATTCTTCAACTGTGTATATGTCTTGACTCATACAAAATGCTTATCATAACCTTCAGATACTAACTTTAAATGTAATGTTCTTTCTACATATGCAATTTGGTTTGGTTATGCGAATGGGGAAACTTCTATGATATTTTCGACAATTTTGCTCCAGTTTCTACATTCTATCTACATTTTGTACTCGTTCTGTTACAATTCAGAATTTCTTATCAATTTCATATTGCGAAACCAACACGTAGAAAACTTTTTGCGCAACTCGTTGCGTATCTTTTGTGTGTGTGGCAAGTATCTAAGGGATGCGTATGTGTATGTGGAAACTTGTGCTGTTTGGCATTTTGGAAAATCCCCAAAAGCGTTGGAGTTGGCGCTGGCATTGGCGTATTCTAAACTTTGCGCCACTTTTTGCTCAGCTAAAGTCATTATCATTAAAGCCATGCTTTTTGGCAAACTTTCACTCTTGTGGGCCAGGCGGTAGCGAAAAGTATTGTAAATTGTATCTAACAGATACTTTATCGAGCCGCAACAGAAACTTTTGCCATTGTCCGCGAGCGCAAAACTGACACATACACTGAACCACATATGTAATAACGGTAAAACGAGAAGAGAAAGAACAGATGAGAGAGAGAGAGAGGGAGAGAGAGAGAGATAGAGTTGAAAATTGCACTCCCACAGCTTAATGAGAATGGCAGAGTAGAACGAGAAAAACGCAGGCGTAGCACAAAAACTTTTCTTTAGTGCGAGTCACATGGCAAATTATGAGCATGTGGAGAAAAACTTTACTGAGCTGTGTGCAAGTGTGTGAAAGTACGTATACGTAGATTCATAAGTATAATTGCGCTTATATGTCTTAGATTAAAAAAAGAAAATTTTAAAAGGAAAAACTATGCGCTAAGTGAATTCAAATATCAAGCGTATAACTTGCTTTAAAAAGTATGAATTAAGAAAAGAAACAAGTTTACTGACAAATTAAATATTTCTTTAAAAATAAAAGAAATAGTTTAGTTTCTAGTAACTGTAATAGTTTAATTTCTTTTAGACTATTAAGTTTTTTCAACACATTTAGTCGCATATATTTTGAACACTTAATCTTAACATAAAAACTCACCTCAGCAATTAAAACTTGCCTTCTAATCCGAAACTTGCCGTTTTGTGACCATAATATGTCTTTATTGGCCAGAAACTGACAAGTCCACAATCAATTTGTTATTTGGAGTCATAACCTCCGGCCATGGAAATCAGCGTCGCGTTCTTGCTGCAAAATTATAGCAGTTGCCCGTTGCCCAATGCTTTGAGCCTGATTCTCAGCTAAGTCCCAATTCCAATACCAATTCCGTTCAGGCTTTGACTCGCAGCCAACTGCAGTTAGCGGAAGAGTGAAAGGCGGCAAGAAAAAAAGTCGCTGCAGCAAAAAGAACATTTGCTGCCAGCTGCTCGATTTGTGGGTCTATCTCTCAGTTTCTCAGTCCGTATGTCCGTCTGTGCGCCGTTTGGGCTGGTAACCTGATTCAATGAGTTAGCAAATCTATCACTTTGCCTTCCTGCCTGTCCGTCTGTCTGCCTGCCTGTCTGTCTGTTTGTTAGCTAGTTGTTAGCCTTATGCGGGCCTTTCTTTTTGCCACACTTTATGGCTGCACTTTATTGCAAAACTAAAACTTGATTGACCAGCCGTTGTTTTCTTTTTCAAGTAAGTATTCTACATATAAATACCTTCTTTCGTACTCGTACTTTCTAAAGCAACCCAACTGCTGCCCCGCAGTTGTTTTATTACAAATTGGAAATTTGTCTTAAATGCGCTCAAAGGTGCAGATTTCAATGCATAAGGCAGTGGCTTCGCTGCTTGGCAACTGGCAAATAGAGACTTGAGAGTTGAAGACTGAAGATAGAAAGACTGGATGGCGAGTGGGGGGAATGTAAACCAAGCAAAAGTCACAAAAGTCATGCGAAATTTGCATACGACTGAGTTACAAATTCGTTTGCCAGCATTTATCGTTGGCCAAATATCTCAAATGCAGCCACGACAAATGTTTGTTGCTGTCGCCATTGGTAACATTGGTTACCATGTTCAACTGTGATTCTTTAAACGTCTGTGTGTGTGTATGTGTGTTTGCCAGGCGCTTAATTAGTCAACAGATCGAAGCTTATCCAAGCATTATGCAGTGCGGCGTAAGCAGGAAGTGCTGAAAAGGCGTGAAGCAAAGCAGAGAGAGATAAAGCAAATTAAAAGAAAATTATTTTCTGTTTAATGTATGAACGCTTTAAAGACTACGCAAATCTTATTAAAATTCTAATCAACTTAAAATAAAATTTAATATTTGGCTGACGCCCTCTAGCGCAAAAGTAAACAACTACCCATGCATGAAGTATTGCATACTTTTGAATGCTGCCTCTCACATAGGTAAAGCGTATTACTCACTGCCTGAAACTATGCTATGTTTTTTCAAGAGTTGAGAATTATGAAATTTATATCACAGCCGGAAAGTATGCTCTGTTTTTTATAAAACAGTTATTTACAAAAAAAACATGATAATTGCAGCATATTATAAATAGGTATTTATCCATTATAATACAAGTATTCAAATTAAGAATGCGTTAGCGAAATTAATCAACATTAATTAAGCAAATTCGTCGATCCATTGGGTAAAGTACAATATATTACAATGCTTTGTTCTCCTGTTGCTGACATGCCATGTTGCAGAAAAGGACCTAACAATGATTGTGACTGTTCCAGGCGACTGTGTTTGCAATTAGCAGCCAAAGAAACTCCTATAGTGTTCTTGTTGTACTCGTTGCTGTTGTTGTTGTTCGTAGTGACAAATGCAGCACCATATGGCGGTACAATGACCCACATTATGAGGCGCTTTTATTAGACGACAGTGCGCGTTGCACAAAAACAAAAGGACTCACAATAGTCGCAATAGTCACAGACAATGGCCACGAGACGACAACATTGTCATCGTTCTAACACACACACAGTAGTATGTAGACAATGCAAATGTGGCACATGACTTGAACAGGACATTAAACTCGGAAAGAAGTCAGCAAATTCAAGGCATATGTAAGTCAAATTGAATATTACTAACTTAAAGGCAACAGTATTTGGATTAAACACAAACTAAATCAGCGTTCAAAATGATTCTTCTTTATGTTGAGATTAATAGAAAATGGTTCCTTTTATTGAATGACAAAGTAATATAATAGTTAGTTCTAACATTAATGTAATGACAAAGTAGTCGAGCTTTCATTATTCTGAAAGCAGTGGACTTAAATAGCATTGAGTTTCCAGAGTTTCCAACTCCTTTAGAGTGCCTGTAGATCATCAAGCTTTATGCAAATATTTATGGCAACATTTGGAAGATTGGCACTTAAGGCACGACACTCATTTGGCAAAACATATGTGAAGCAGATGCAGAACTCCAAGTCCCCCAATTCATTTTGGCCAATATCATTTTGGCTCGAACCGCAAAGCCTTTATAATTGCATTTCTGATGAGCGGCATGATGTTAAGGGTTATGCCCCTGCTCACCCACAAAGCCTGCAGGGGGTGTAAGGTCAGTTGGTTTAGTCAACCACGACAACGACAACAATCATCGTCATCAGCTGAGGAACAGCAGAAACAGTTGGAACAGTAGGAGTACCAACAATGCGACAACAACATGCAACAAAGTGGGCTGGTTTACACCTGCAGTTAGTGGAGTTGGCTTGTGGCCAGGCGAAGGTGTATGCAACATGCACCTACTCTTTAGACAGGCGGTTGCTCGTTGCACGTTGCACGTTGCAGGTTGCAGGTTGCAGGTTACACAGTTTCAACTGTGCCATGGCCTTTACATGTAATTATTTGTAATTTGTTTGCCCAAGTGCAGACACCAAGAGGCAACTGTTTGGTTCTACGACAGTATGTAGTTTTAGTTGGTACTTAGTAGTTGTACTTAGTTAGTTGTTGTTGTTACTTGTACTAATGCCAACTTCTCTGCTTGTTGTAAATTCAAATGTGCTTTGTAATGTCTACTTTAATATGTATGTACTTCGTAATACAGAATCATGGAGTAAAGAGGCAGAATGAGCTGCTCGTAATAGTACGCAACGCCACTTAGAGCATTTTCCCATTGACTTAGTATTTTGGAGAATGTTTTTGTATTTTCAAACTGATTCAGATTGATGATGACATCAGATTTCGATGACATTTTCATGGGCAACGACAACGGCAACGGAAACGGAAATGCTTTCACTGACAGGCACACATTAAGAAATAATTAGCAAAACGAAAAGATGGCCAAAAGAGAAAGCCATGGTTAAAAGCCTATTGCGTAATTGTCTAATGGACTGCCGAGGAGTGCTGCTTAATGTTACTGAGCTCATAAATTATAAACAGTATATAGTTAAGCCCAGATAAAGTCTTTAAATGGCTGTTGATGGCACAGTCTACGAATTGTATGCCTTGTTTCCTTTGAAACGAAGCTAGAGCAATAACATAGTTAAAGATAAAGGGAATGTTTCTTATTAATTTAAAAACTTTAAGCAACATTTTTCTCTCTCATTTCAGTGTTTTCTTTCCCATGTTTTCATTGAACCTTTTTCGATTTATACAATTTTTTCTGCTGCTAATATGTAAATCGAATTATGCGCAGAATTTAAGTGGAATTTTGCAAAGCGTTGCGTAAATTTGCATCATTTTTTCTTGCGGGCGGAGCGTTTATGTATGTGTGTTTTGAGGGGTGTGAGTTTTCTGCGCCATAATTGAGTTAATAAATCACATGCCATCTCCAATAACCGCCCCCACCCCTTGCCACACTACCCTCCCCGAGCTAAAGAAGCCGCGTGTTTACCTCAAAAATGCTTGCAGTGAGTGAGTGAGTGACAGACTTCGGGTTGAAGCATCTGATAGAATGTTGGGGAATTGCTACTTGAGAAAATGTCATTACCAGCCACTTGAAATATTCGATTTTCCATTGAAATGCTAAATTCGCGTAATAATTCAACACGACGTTTCAATGTCTGACTGCCTTTCAGTCTGTCTGTCTGTCTGTCGTTCATTGTCTGTGTGTATCCCTGTGTACTCTTAGCATCGAATTCAATTCACTTGTTTGCCATGTGCCTTTCAACCTGCATCGCAATTGTCGCCCAAAATTGAGTGGCTTTATCATTGACTAATGCCAAACAGTTTATATGAGCCCAAACACTTTACAGAGCAAACATTGAATAAACATTCATATACGTACAAACCCAAAAGCAATTGATATATCAGAAAGGATTCACAACCTGTTTTGAATTAGTACAACAAATAATTTAAATAATTTAATCAAAATGTGACATAAATTCCCTATAAATATATTAAGATAGTCGTTAGCCAAAAATTAACTCTACTTATCTTCGATATAAATAATCATTTTATTTCATAAAAGTGTACAAAAATGGGTATGAATAGGAAAATATAGTTCAAAAATTTGAGAAGAAAATTAAAAGCTATACAGAATATTAATTTTTAGAAGCGTTTAAAGCAATCATAGAAAATCTATTATTTAATATATATAGCTTCCACATTTAATATATATACATAGTTACCACATTCAATAAAATATAATGTCTATTTAAACTACAACACTTTATATATTCTGTATACTTGATCCATCTGCTGCTGACCAATGTATATACATCGAAAGGCCTAGGCATAGACTCAGTGCTTCACTCGTTTTCATGTGCCTTTAAAGATGCCTGTTGGATGGTGGTCCTATTCAATGGAACAAGTCGTAAGCAGAAGTCGGAGTTCAAGCCCGAAGCCAGAGTAAGGCAAGGGCAACGTGAAACGGTTTTTCTCAATGCCAGCACAGCGTGAACGTGCGAACAAACCGGATATCCGCTTATGGAACGGATGTTGCCTGATCTCCGGTTTGTTGACAGCATGTCGCTTTCCTCACAGCCCTCCACACTGCTGTTGTTGCTGTAATAATTTATCTTCACTTACATTAAATGGCGATTTTGAGCAGTCATTTCAGCAGCAATAAAAACACAATTCGCAATCCGTTTTGGCCAGCCTGCATTTGTTGTAGATGTAGTTGTAGTTTTAGCTGTTGTGTATTGTCATAAATCAGATGGGGCCAGCAAGAGTCAGGCACGGTAATTGCTTTGGAAAAGTGGGTTAAGCTGAAATTAGTTGCTTAGCAGGCTTAGATATAGCCGAGATATGCAATACATAGGGATGCATCTTCAACTGTTCATAGAAATTTTGATTTAGCTTTCGATGCGATGCGATTCCACAGCAACAACTTTTACACAACCGACAACCGACAACTGGCACAAACATATTTCATTTTGTGGGCGTGAAAGGAGGCAGAGCGACTGAGAGAGAGAGAGAGGAGGCTAAAAGGGAACTGGAACTGGAACTGGTACTAGCACTGAGTCTCTGTTGCTGGCAGCAGGAACATGCACACTAAATTTTCATTTGCAGGACAAGCCAAGCCAAGCAGTTGCAGCTACAGCTACAGCTACAGGCTCTTGGTATTTGACTCTGGACTCACTTGCCAACAGGCAGCAGTTGGCCAAGAGAGAGGCGGAACAAGGCAGAAAGAGAGATATGCATTTAAATATGTGTTGAATTATTGTTCTACAGCTGGGCAGCTCGTACTACTCGTACAACTGGTACAAGCACTACGGATCGCAGTACAAGGAAGTTTCACCCAGTTTATGCGAGTATTTTGCACAATGCACAATGCCATTTCTCCCCCTCACCCCAATACTCTCACCCTTCTTTAGCAGCCACCATTTTCATTCGCTGCTCTTACTGCTGCTTTGTATCTATTAAATTAAATTGCTTAATTTTCTGCACTGTTCGTGATATGATAGAAAGGAAAGGCGACAAATGGGGGGGAGAGAGAGGGAGAGTTTGAGTGGGAGATAGTGGAAAACATGTAACATCAAACATTACAAAACTTTCATCATTGTGTGACATGAAATTATATGTTTGTTTTGTTTTTGTTTTTGTTGTTGTCGTTGTTGTTCTCTTGCTGCCTAGCAACATTCATTTCAGTTGTTTAGATTTTATGCTTTGCAATTTTATTTATAGCAGATTGTTGTTTCCTTCAGCTTCAGTTGGGAGCTGTTCCCATTATTTACATACATGGATACACATGTGGTATAAGTTTCCATTTCTGCGCTTGTTAAGTAGAGTTACGTCTATGAATACGAGTACGAACATGATTCTGTTCAGTTGTTCTCCGAGTTCATTGGAATAATAACAATTGCAATAATAATTAAAACAAATGGTGTGTTCCGAACTTATTAGTATAGTAAGAATAAATAAAGACTGTGAAATATAACAATTGCGCTTTGGCAATGTCAAGAGTACAAGTTACGAGTAATCTGATATATTCAAAAATACATGAAGTACAAAAAAGACAGACAGATGAAGTTTGTAAATGTTTTAAATTGTTGAAGATGCATATTTTGGAGTATACATTAAACTACTTATTAAGAAACTAGTTTTCTACTACAAATATATATTTACCACACATTAAAATTAAAAATAAGTAAGTATTAATAACTGAATTGCATTGAACAACTCATATTGTGTAAAATTTGAACTAAATTTAAGTAATACAAAAACTTGAAACTGTTGAAATCAACATTTTTACAACTTAAGCAATAATTGTAACACAAAACTAATAATATATATATCGATTCAATAGTATCAAATTCAAGACTCTTAAAGTTTTAATGAGATTAATTATGCAAGTGTTTGGTGAATAAGCAAAACACTATTGATATCGAATAACAGGAATTATGAAGACAATTAATTTTGTTCTTAGCATTTGAAGTTCCTTCATAACCATCATAATCACTAATATCATTCAAACAAATCGGCTTTAATGTGTAGACTAAACGAACTGCCAACTCAATTCAACTTTTGCAACTGGAAATTGTAGACAAGACAACAGACGGACGGACAATGGCGGATGGCAATGGAACTGGAAATGGCGAGCCCATAATTCATTAAGACTTTGAGTTATGCAGAACTTTTTCTAGCATTTTACTGAAGGGGGAAACGAGGGAACTGAGACTGTCTGCCGACTGTAGACAAAACTGATAAGAAGCTGCCGCTGAGAGTGTCTGCTAGCGATAAGTTGCCTAACGTTAATTTTTTCTTATTTTTGCTAGTGAAAAAAGGCAGAGAAATGTGAAAGATGGAAAGCTTCAGTTCTTTAAGGTGTAAATTGTTGAAGCTATAAACAAAAGGCAGAATTGCTGCTCTGCAGTTTCCACTGCGCTTTTGGGCTTTTGTTTGTACTTCTTGAATTTGCTGCATTGTGTACATAGAAAGAGAGAGAGAAAGGCAGCCTCGACCGACTCCATTTCTGGCCACGTTTATAGCTCACCCCTCGACATGGCAAGCTGCCTTTTGTCCAAAATGAAATTGTTTTGCTGGCGCTGCTGTGTTTTGAGTTCTTCTTTTTAGTATGCCGAACAGCTGCTGATTCTGCTGCTGCTGCCACTGCCGCTGCTACTGCCTTTGGTCACAAGGGAGACGTACATGGCAGCTAGCCTAGCCCTGGACATGGCCCTGGTTCAGTGCGCCGCGTTGCACAGAATTTGTAATTGCAATGTCGGTTAATTAAATACAGTTTTACTTTATGCTTTTCCCCCTCCCTTGGTCGCTGTCGCTTTCCGTGTTGTTTATCTTTTGTATACGCCATTTTTCTCTATTTTTCACTTAGAGCCTAGTGCAACTTGGCGCCTTGCACTTATCGCAGTGTCTACTATATATATCATTTGGACCAGAAGAAACATTTCCAGGCTAGTAAGTTCTTGTTACGGAAGTGGACAGTTCAATGCCAAGAGCAATAGTCACTAGACAATGGCTACAATGAAAAGATATACATAATTGGAAGAGAAATATTGTTAGCTTTATTTATAATGTATCTTAAAATGTATAATATATATATAAATCTTTTGCAGTTAAAACTGGCATTAACTCTTTAATATTGACAAGTTGAATAATGTAGTTCACTTGGCACAATTTTTCTCATTTGACACATAGAAATGAAACGTTTCTAACAGCTGGCTGGAATCTTTTTCCTTTTAGCTCTTCACACTCTTTTATAGCCTGCTTTTCATTCTGTGTGCGTCAGTTAAACTGCAGCAGCAATTACTAAAACATATGTTCAACAATTAAAAACGTTGCTCATACGCCATGTGCGGCATTTTTGCACTCTCTTTTTTCCATTTTCCGTTAATTCACTTTATAGTTTCAGTTTCTTTTGCTTTCTTCTTTACACAGAAATTTATCAAGTTGCTTTCTGTTGAAGTGTGTTGGTTCCTATTTTTTCACAAGGACATCAGAGTTTAAATTGTTTCTCTCTCTTTTATTGTTGTTATCTGCAAGCTGTTAATAGTTCCTATTTCTGGTATGTAGCTTGAAAAGTGAATCGGTATGTGGTACAGTTTTCTACTTTTATTAGTTTTCTCAAATTAATTGCTATAACATTTTTGCAAAATTGATTAAGTGACGGTTTTTAGTATTTTAAAGCTTCAAGAGTTTATTATGAAAATAGTTATTTACGGACTGCTTTAAAGTTTTGTATATTTTGTAAACGTTTTTTTTTTATAAATAAAATGAAGTTAAAGAGATAAAATAATATATGGTATACATATACTGACCTTAAAGTAATTTAAATATATTTTTTATATTGATTGAGAGATTTATAATGTGTTAAAAATGCAAAAGTTTTGTTTGCAGAAATCAATATATCTAAATCAATAAAATTAAAGATATTTTAGTCCAGTTTACAGCTCTAGACTCTTTCTTAAAATCAAAATATTTTAACTTAAGTTTTATTTTAAGTTTGCTTCAAAAATAATAATAACCAAAATATTCTTTGCAGCACTACACTAGCAAGCTAAATTTCGGGGAGAGGAAGCTTAAATTATGTAATGGTTGGTAGGGGGCAATCAAATATTATTTATTTGCCATTTATACATTCAACATTGGTCCTATATACTCAACTCATGTTAAGTTACAACATGTGCCCCGACCAATTCCCCCGACAGGACTCGTAAATTTATGTAAATTGTGCGTTTCTTGGCTAGAAATACGAACATGGCGCATAAATTGGCTTATTACGCTATAAATTGTATTTATTTTGATGAAATTTACACAAGACTCCAACATTTCCATCCCCCCACACATAGTACTAAGAAAAATCCCTACATATATGCAGGGCAAGACCTTAAAGCTTTAAATCAAACGATGTCTTACATAATGAATCGCAACATCCCATAACAAATTAAATATGTATAAAAAGCGTGCGAATTTTGTATTTTATATATGTAAATGTATATGTATTTTTTTTGTATCCCCCATTTTTGCGGTTATCGGAAATTAGATACATATCGCCCCATGCATGGAGGGAGAAAAGAGATAGACTTAAGACTTAGTGCTGGTCCTATTGATTTCGCTGCTTAGCGACGCTGACGCTTATGAAATTTGATTGGCGCTGTGCGAAAGCTGATGCCTGGATAAGCACGCTTCCACGCAAAGAGGCAACCTGGGATGGAGGACCAGGGATGCCAGATGAAGGCAGAGGGATGACACATTTAATGAATATCAAAATTGCCAATTTCAATATTCGAGCGATTTCCGAGCTACATGAGCTGTGTTATACCCGATAAGATTGCTAAGATGTGCCATATAACGCATATAATGCATATGGATATATATCCATGTATATATATATATATTATATGTATGTGTATGTGTGTATTAAGCTGATTTCAAAGTCATTCGCGTGTGAATTCTGACAGTCATTGGTTAGGTGGCTGCGATTTGATGGTGTGGAAAAGTAAACCACAGCCCAGTGGCTCATAAATTGCGTCAGCAGACCAACAACAAAAGCTATTTCTCTTCTCCACTCTCTCTCTCCATCCCCCTTCCACTATCACTCAGTTTCAAAACATACAAGCAAATGCCGGGCTAGATATGCAAATGACAATGCAGTTGAGGCATAAATGGATATTGTAGCTCTACAACACTCACACAGAAACACACACAGACACACACATAAAACAAAACGAGCATCAATTAAAATGTAGAATTAGTCAGAAATACAAGCGATACGAGGGGATGATAAAAGGGGTTCTCTAACATTCCATGCACTGAACACAAAAGCTTAAAAACTTCATACTCATAGCTTAATATTATGTTATATGAATAAGCTCACTTTTAAACTAGAAATTGTCATAAAAAATGGAATAAAATTTCTACAAAAATATTTATTCCCAAATTTCTAATAATAAATTAGTTGGCTGTTGTTACTTTAGCTAATTTATAAATATATATTAAGTATATATTGAAACTTCTAAAGTTTATAGCTTTTTTTTTAAATTTTTGTCTTTAATATTTTAAGTTTTTTATTAATAATCTTTGCTTTTAACAAGTATGCTTTAGCCAAAATAATTTTTCTGTTATGACAAAAATCTATGTTGTTTTTATCTCAGTGTAGAGCTGAAAGTTTTCAATATATGTAATTGGCCAGAAGGTTGCACAGCTGCGACTGTGCGAATGTAGATGTAGATGAAGAGCTGAAGCTGAAGCTGGATCTGGATTTTGGATCTGAATGAGGATGGAGAATGTATGTATATAGCTAGTGGATTCATCTCTGTTCAGTGCTTGGGGTTGCTTTAGTGTTATTGCAGCCATTTTCTAGTTGGTCCAAAACTCATAAAATCAAGTCAAGAGTTGTTCTTGTAGTTGTTTTGTGGAGTTTCAGTTTTTGTTGTTGTTGGCTGCTGTTTGCTTGCAAATGAAGTTGAATTGAGCAAATTTTAGAGTACCGCCGAGTTGCTGGTGGATCACGTAATGAAATTTGCAACCACCGAAAAAGTGTAGCTTCATAAATGGGAATTAATTTCCAACGAAATGACAAAGCAAATTTAAATCGTGGGCAGAGATTGAAGATTTTGGCCTCAGAAGCAAAACAGTGAACAACAAAAGGGTTTGGCCAAGAAGAAGTATATTGAAAGCAAAGAAATTAAATCAGCTAAAGAAATCTTAAAGAAAAACTGAAGGGTTTAAGGAGTTCTCAAGTTATAAGACAGTCCAAGCATGTTTAAAACACCTTTAAATATTTAACTTCGACTGCTTTAGCTTTAATTCTTAAGTATCTGTTAATACCACTCCAATAGCTGTCCATAATTAACAATTACTATTACTATTATTAGTTAATGTTGCAATTGCATTCGAGTACAGATAGCTTAATCTGTCATCTTTGACAATATGGTAATAGATGCTTAACAAATGAATATCTAAATCCTTCAGCCTAACTGACAAATACTGGAAATTGCACAGATTAAATACCTTGGCAAAATCAATCTCTTGGCATCTCTCTGTGTCTCTCTTTATTTGTATTTCTCTGCTGGTTCCACTCACAGTAGCTGAATCGAGTCTCCACTTCAATTCATTTAACTGTGTTAAATTAAATCACAAATCAAAAATCAATTACAGTTATTACGACAACGACTGCGACTTCGATGTCGATGTCGATGTCTACGATTTCCAATCTCTAAACGAGCTCACGACCCCACCCGTTATCTGCCAGCACCCCCAAGTGTCCACCCCTTCCCCCCATCGGACTGTTTTCATTCCTCTAGACGGAAGTTCGAGCCGTTGCCGTTGCTGTTGCCGCTGCCGTGTGGCCGTGTGGCAACTGAGGCACATTCCTGCAATCTGTTCGTGTGGCGCACGCTTTGCTGCCTTTTTGCCTTTTGTCCGGGGCACACAACCCTCCAACGTTGGTCCAGGCTCAGACTCCGGCTTCATCAATAATGATGTTATCGGTTACGGAGCAGACAGCAGAGGAAGACAACAGACTACACTGACTACAGACGGCATCGGAATCAGCATCATCGGCATTGGAAATGGAAAATGGGAAACGGCAAACGGCAGCACACGCTGCATATTTATTTAAAGTTTTATGGCCAGACAAAAAAAAATAAAAGGAGATCTGTGCAAATGGGTCTCTAGTTTTCTTCACCCTAAAGGAAGCAATTCAAACTGGGTTTTAATTTCGATTTGATAAAGATTTTAATATTGTTAGCAGGGCAGCAACATCAAATTAATGCATCGGATGTTGATTGCTTCCAACTGAAAAAGTGATTAAAATTGATTGATTTTTTACTAACCAACTTACACTGAGAGTATGTAAAGAGCTGAAAGCTTAGAACGGTTGTGATAAATAATAATTTATCTAGGGATAGAAAGGGATGTAAGCGATTTAAGTTTGCTTTAAGGTTTGGTTTCAGTTGAGCTACTTAACTTAACTAAAACTATATCTAATATAGATGACTTAGTAAAGCGCCATCCAATATACCAAAGAAAAGAAAGAGTGCAAGAGGATGATAAAGCTGCCGATTTACCTACTCTTCGTAGAAAAATGAAGAGCTGTCATCTGTTTCATCTTCACACTTCTGCACTTCGCGTAGCATTTAATTAATTGCGCTGCCAGAAAGTGACACTCTAAGTGAGTGAAAGAGAGAGAGAGAGATAGAGAGCGAACACTAAAGCCAATGATGTTGAAAGTGCGTCATAAATGCCACTACTTGCAAAATACCAAGACATCACGATAACGACGACAAACTGCTGAAAATAACAACAAAAGCCACATCCGCTGTTGCACGAATGGCCTTTACTTGGCGTTGATGATGAGCCCAAGATGCGACCAAGTGCTCAACTATCACCAGCTGCTGTCAGGTACGACTGGGTAACTGACTGCATTTCCCCAGCCGTAAAAGAACACTGCAGACAGCAGACAGCAGATGGAAAAGCAAAAACAACGGCAGCAGGCACCAGACGCTCTTAATGTCCAGCCAAGAGTTAAACACTTCAATAAAACGTGTGTTCTCTGTATGTGTATAAATGTGTGTGTGTGCGTGTAAGTAACTGTATATGTGGTGTGCCATAAAGCAATTGTCTGTCTTTCGCTTTGTCGCGACGTAAACGCAATGTGCAATTACATTGCACATACGCCACGTGTTACAGCCACTTGGCGATAACTTTTGAGTGGCGAGAACATTGTCGAATTGCTCAACTGTTACAAGTGTAAACTGCTAATAAAAGGAATTAAAAACCATTTACAGACTACAACATTAGAGTGAGAGATTCGCAGAATGCAGAATCTTATTTAACTTACCTGTTTATTCCTATTGAAATTAAAAATACCATTGCTTATGGCTACGAAATAGGTTTATGTTTAAGTCTGACAAATACTCTTTTATAAAATATGTTTATGCTATTTAAACGTGCTACATGTGCTACTTATATGCAGCAAAGGCTCTTTAAGTATTAACACCAAGCGATTTGCCTTGATTCCCAGCCATTTTGGGATTTTCAAACGTAGCTTTAGAGTTGTTGCCGCTTTGTTTATACCCAAAGCTTAAGTACACAAAATCGTGAAGTGGGTGTTTTTAGCAGACAACGGTGGGATCAGACAACAACAAGAACAAGAATGAGAGCTAGAAGAGCAGCAGCAGACAAAGAGCTTTTGGTTAAATAATATTTTATTTGCAAATGCATGCGAAATGAACCCTTAGTTTGAAACCCAAGCAGCGTCTAAGTTTAAGTCTGAGCCTTGAGAGCAGCTGCAGCTTTGCGGTTGTCTGCTCTGTGGCAAGTGGGTTATAAATAATTTCATTTGGTTTGCCTCTGCCACTGCCACCGAGGAGTGGGACAATTAAAAATCAACAATAGGTTCACTTAATGCAAGTTTGCCCTTTGCCAGCGGCGAATCTATCAACAGAAATTCCATTGCATGCCTTGGCCAGCCTTGGCCAGGATTCGAGTATTTGACAAAAACAGCAGGACTATAGGCCTTTTAGCACAAAGAGCATCTGAAATGTGCAATGGAATTTTACAGCATTCAATGGAGAACAAATCCAAATCCAAGTCAAAGCCCTTGCTGAGGCCGGCGAATAGCAAATGGTAAGTGGCATATGATAACCTGCAGATAGAAATTTTCAATTTAACAAATGACAAAAATTGTTGTCCAAATTGATTGCATTACATTGAAGGCGGAGTTTAGACAAGTGGGCGTGTTAGCGTTTGGACTTGGTAGTTAAACAAAGTACAATTGATACAGAAAGAGATAGAGAGCTAAATAGCAAACAAATAGCTTGGAGCTTAATCACATTTCATATGCAGCATGTGATGTTCTAGTAAAAAGTATACAAAATTAAATAAAATTCATATATAGTGACTAATATCAATAGTTATAATACTTTTACAAAACAAAACTGCTTTATACCTATTTGAAAAGTCACTTGGATTTCTGCATTTGACTTTTAAATTAAGCACTAATCTGCAACCAATTAAATTGTTTATCCTGAGGTGTTTAGCAAGGTTTTCTTATGGATTTTCTTATGAAACAGTTCAAAAGATGCCAATGACTTTTAGCATTTGTAACAGTACATTAGCCCAAAGAGCTGAAAAGATTAGCGACTCTTTCTCCGTTCTTATGGCTCTTCTCGGTAGTGTGTGCCGTTCGACAATCAATGCATATTAATTTGTCAGAAACGCCCAAATTATATTATGTGCTGAACTGGCGTCGACTGGCGACGATGCCGCAGACAAAGTGACGACAACGCGACCAGACAGACCATTAATGGACAGAGAAAGTAGAAAAAGAGAGGTAGGGGACAAGAGGAATGATACTGCGGCTGCCTGCAGCAATAACTCAAATGATAATCATAATAAAAAGAAAAGAATGAAAAGAAACGAGTACTCGGCCTCCAAGGGAGGATCTAGAGCCGGCGACACGTAAGCATGCAACAAAAAAAAAAAAAAAAGATAAACTAAGGCGCGTTGCGGCCGGAGAAAGTCAATTTGTTAAGCTGCAGTCAGCAGCAAGAGGAACTCGGACCACAGGGCGTATGCGTCACTATCAAAAGAGTGCGAGAGAGAGAGAGAGAAAGGTAAGCCGGGGAAGGGAAAAAAAATATGCTTGGGCCGCACACGATAAACTAACCGAGGAAGGAGCCACAACTTTTCTTGCACTTATTTTATTATAATAAAATTGATTTCTTTTGCCGGCAGAAGAGCGCAAAAGAACTGCAAAGCGACAACGATGCTGGCATAAAAATTAATATAAAATGAAAAGTTTGAAATTTATTACAAATTGAATTGATTTATGCAGCCACCAAGGCTCAGTCCCGCCAACTTCCGCCATTTCCCCACGCCTCAAACAAAAAAAAGAAAAAAACTGAGAAAGAGAAAAATAAAATTGAAAAGGTGACAAAGTGAAAAGTTTTGCCATCGCCTGAGCTCGTTGGGAAAATTAAATTGGGTCTCAGCTCCGATTGAGGGACGCGTCTGGGAATTATTCTTCGGGCGTTAATCAGATAAAATGACTAAAGCCAGTAAAATTCTGAATCCATGAATATGCAATAAGTGATGACATTTCCAGTTACAGATTCTCAACACAGAATTGGAAATGCAAATGCAAATGGGAAAGCGGAGAGCGAAGAGCTAAGAGGAATGGGAAAGGGAATGGGAATGGAAATGATAAGGCCTTGCCTTAAGTTATGCACCCACACGCGCACCATGCAAATGCGAAATATACCGGGTATTTCAATATAAATAAACAACTACAACAACTGCAACTACAACTACAACTATAATAAACAAAGTTAAACAACAACAACAGACGCACGCTATAGCGCACGCAATTAAAATAACACTTGTTAAAATATTTATTTTATGTAACGCATTACACACACAACATTGATAAAAATGAACTGTGAAAAAAATGCAAGCGCTGATCCAAGCAGAATAAAGTTTGTATAACCCACTCTACACATAATGCACAGATTGCAATTTTGCTGGACTTTAAAAAATTCAATTTATCTACTGCAAATATAATTTTATATGAAAACTATGCAGTTACATTTAAAATATTTTCTAGAAATTAAAGATTAATTACTCACCAATCTAGCGAAAATCTAATAATCACAAATTTAACTTCGCCTGCAGTTTGCTGTCGACATTTATCAGCATTGTAAAAGCTAAGTTCAACCTATATAAAATTCATTGTTTTTAATTGTCTGAACTAAAGAAAAAAACTCCACAAATAGTAATGAATTTAAATAATTGGACAGCAGCTTTTAAAAATTGATGGAATATAGCTAACAACAAAAAATTATGCAGAGTTTCAGTGGACATGAAAAAATATAGTACAATGAAAAAATCAGTTTAATTGGATAGAAAAAATTATAATAAAAGAAAGTTATGAACACAAACGATTTATGTTCAATTAATTTATTTAATACATGCATAACACATTCTTTGATATTTGTATTACCAATTCAAATGAATATATAATGGGAATGCAGTTTTTTCTATTTAGATGATACAATTTTAAAGTCATAACTTTGAAAATTGTTAAGTTAAACAAATGCTTTTACGATTAAAGTTTGGCAATTCAATAAACTCGATTGATGCTTCAGTTTTGGCCACTCGAGATTCTTGACGTCATTTTGAAACCGTTGCAAACAGGAAATGAATACCCCGTTGATATAGTACGAGTACCTGTAGTACCTGTACTAACTGTACGAGTGAAACCCAAAATGGAGAAAATAAAAATCAAAATGAAAGAAATCGTGAGCAACATTTCGAACGGAAATATGTTCAATTTAGAGAATAACACAAACACATCGACTGAGAGAGAAGGACTCACGATACCGATTGACTGATGCACACAACAGGAAATGAAAATATTTGAGCAAGATAGTCGAATTTTGAATACGCTAAGCTTGGAAGTCTAGAGAAAGTGAACTTTATTTTATGGAAAATATGAATTAATAACAGCTAATGAGATTTTTGCATGCGATTGTAGTACTTTAAACATATTTGAAATTAATTCATTATGCCATACATTAGATCTTTTATACAGTTGATATTCTCTTGTGGACTTAATGCCAAAGAGAGTATTGAAAAGCATGACAGCAGGTAGTAGTCGAAGCAAAAGCAGCAAGCATAATAAAATCGAATGCAACAAAACGAAACAAACAATACGTTGGAAGCGAAAACACGGCCAACAGCCAGCGAAATAAACGTGGACGTTGTCGAAAAAAAAGTTAACAAAAAGGAAGGAGAAGAAAATGCACTAAAAACAACAATAAACAGTAGTCTAGGGCAACAGTGGAGGAAAACATTGCAGAGCGGTGCAATAGGAAAGAAGCTGCCGATGAAGAGGATACATTGGAGCACCAGTCGAGTAGCTACTGTAGCAGTGGCAACTGCCAAGTGTTGGTCACTGCAAGTGCCACGAGTTGAAGCCATCAAGCAGCGAACCGGGAAAAGGACATGGACACATGAACGCCAACAGCGAAGGAGTAGAGCAAGGGAAGGGAGCACATTCAGTTGGAATGCCGTAACCATGGATCAACATCCGCTGCCTGTTCGATGCAGAATGTCAATTGAATCATTGCCGGAATCTTTGGCAATTGAACCTTCAGAAACTGTACAATTAGAGTGCATATATATTGTGGCTTTCAGTTGGGCTTAAAGTAATTTGCAGGTGTTTCTTGGAGCCACAAAAGAGCTGAGAAGTGCTGAAATGGAAAGTGTCAAACGCAGCGTTGATTGTCATTCATTATGCAATCAATATTGATTGCCGTTGCATGGCATCAACTCTCCCAGCACTCACTTCACATTGTACAGTGACTTGCCAATCTTCAATAGCACAAAATAAAAAGGTCTCTCACAATTTATTGAAGAGTCCATGAATGGCATACCAAATACCGCGTGACAGCCATTCAAATAACAAAATATCATTTTGCTACACAGGGTATTTGGCAGTCGCTTACACACTGCCGAACCATTTCCATTTGACTTTTCGCGCTGACATTTTTCATGCATGCCTCGCGCTGATTGATGAATGAATGAAACATTGTATTGCTTCGGTCCAGAGCAGTTTTTTCAGGCGTACAAAAAAATATATTGAGTGGACAAAAGAAGACTATTGCCCCCATGATGTTGAATCTAAGTGGGAAACTTGTTTTCTCTGCAAAATAAATCACCTTTCTATTTTAATTTGTATTGTGCTTTTTAATCAAAATCACATGTGCGTCACACGCACACTCACCCTCAGCCAAGCCACAAAAAAAAAAAAAAAAAACAGCTAAAACTTTGCAAAACTAATTTCCCAACAAGTGACATGAATGGCAAACAAAAATAAAAAATAGATGAAGTCGAAAAAAACAACAAGTTTTTGTGGGCATTAAATTTCTTTTGCAGCTGTGAATCAAGTCTGGACGCAGCTGAGTCAGCGACCAGAGACATAAATCAAACTTAAAGTAAAACAAACAGTGGAACCGGAGGGGGGAAGGGAACCTTGAGCAGACGCCTTGACGACATTAACTAATGGTGAAAACCAGGAGCACTACGGACTACAAACAGCTGATAAGGGACCCACGAGCAAAAATCAACAACAAAGGTCTGCAGTTTGCTCAAGAAAAATTGTGAATATATACGAAAGTAAATGTTGCATCATTTAACATTTAAACATGGTGAAATCATCATGCCAGACAGCGGTATATATTCACTGCTCCCCCGTCTCCCTGTCTCCCATCTGCTGTCTACTGTCTGCTGCTCACCGCACGTGAGTCTGTCTGATGTGTCTCATGTGTCTGCAATGCATGCGCTTGTCAAATAAATACACAATAAATGACACACTCACTCAAACAACTCGCGAACTGGAGCAAACACTAGCACTCAAATCTCTCTCACACACACTCTTCCCTCTCACTCTAAGAATACCTCTCAATACATACACTCACACACAACCTTTGGACCTCTCAAGTGTTTTGGGTGCTGCGCCCTTACCTCTTACCCACCAAAGCAAATTTAAGTGATTGAAAGGCAGTCTCAAGTTCTAGCAGTGTGAAAGGAAGTTGGGGATGCTGCCTCCCGTTGCCACACATAACCGTCACTTCAAGCAGGGATGGGCGAGGGGTATGCCCTACGCCACCCATTGGCGCACTTGAAATGCTCTTAGTGCATTTGGTTTTACGCTTACATTATTCGGCATAAAAGCCAGGTATGAAGATAGCAATGTACTTGAAAGCCGCGAAATTCAGTGTTTCCACTACACAGCATCCAGTTGTATATTCCCGGTTATCGCATATAATTTACAAATATAAATTTAATAGATATATATAATTTAAATGAATTCTTACTTAATATTTAATCTCTCGCATGTAAACACATACGAGAGATGTATGCTGGTCTAAAAAACTCCTGTGGTACCATGTACTTAAGCAATACATTGGGGCCTAGGTACTGCTGCACATATAGCTTAGTTATGGCATATAAATGATGCCAATCGAACATGGTATATTTCAAAATATCACTGACGACAGCAGTAAACATTAAGAACGAAAGCAAAAGACAACAGCACAATATGTAAACTAATTTAGGAAAAAAAACTATAATTTTTAGAATCAAATTGTCAATAAAACAACTAGTCGACTAATCGCAGAACTAATCAATATTTATTTACTATAATTTTCATATTTCGCACATATATTTCCACTTCCTTTCGTTTTACTGCAAAATACGCCCATAGTGGAAACAACTCAAATCACTTTGTGGGCTTGTGTAAATTGTGTATGAATATCGTGTGCTAAAGTGTTGGCACAATGTGCTTTCACTCTGATTGTGTGTGAGTGTGTGCGTGTTAGTGTTTGCTGTTAAAAGAAGGGAGAGGGGGCGTGGCAGCAATTGTTTGGGCATGACTTGATTACGCGCTAGGTGTTATCGAAAAGAGGAGAAACTCAGACTGATTGAAATTCGCGTGTTTGCTCAGAAGGAGACTTGAGGCCTCACTTTAAGGGAAAGCAGTCGCATCCCCAAATACTCAGTTCCACTGCCATTAAGTGGCCATTTCTGTAGCTAATGGTTGGGGTGGGGTTAACACTCCTGGACACCAGGATCATACATCATGTTAATGTGCGAACGTTTAATGCAGAGAGAGCCCAGAATCTTTCCATGCCCCCCGACTCGTGTCCAGTATTCGCCAGAACATCATCAGTTATGGTGTCAAATGGCAATACACTCGGGAATCGAAGTACGTACGGCTATTGAAAGTACGTTGCTCTGTTCTGGGCAATTGAGCATAAAGCTAAAGAATTCAATGAGACGAGTATTGAAATTCGAAAAGACTTGGCCTTAATTTAATTAAATGCATTTAGCTAAAGAAAAGTCTGAGGCAAATTAATGTAGAAGAAAATTTGAAAATTAAGCTGCCTCTGCAGTGGCAAGTGATAGTCGCTTCTACAATTTCCTGCTGTTGGAAAAACTTTATGTCATTTTGCAAGTTGTTTTCCTTTTGGCCGTGTGACACACGCTGAGTCCGATTCCGTACGTCTTGAGCTTGCAGCTTATCAGCATTTGCGAGCTGGTCACTTTCTCACTCTATTCCTCCCCTCCCCATCTCACTTATTTTCTTCTCTCTCATCAGCATTTTGCCATCATCCTGTACTTTAACTAGTTGTTGTTCTTGTTCTTGTTCTTCTTTTGCTATGTCACTGTTCCGTTGAGTGCATTAATACGCTTGCATAATGCTTTAATGTTGGTGTCTTGTCTGACGTCGTGACAAACGGAAAAGCTGCTGCAGCTAGAAAAGCTAGAAAACTCTCCCTCTCTCTCTCTCTCTCTCACTCTGTTGGCAAAACTTTGCAGTGCAGGAAGCGCAAGAAAATTAAGAAAATACTCATCGTTCTTCTCTGCTTCTTCTTGCTTAGTTTCTTGTGCTTCTTATGCTATTTACGACAGTGCACATTGAAATTATACACACTGGACCCCTGCTCCGTTTGCCGTTTGCCGCTCCTCAGTTGCCATTTGGCAAAGTAAAAGTCAACATCAAGCCGGTTCTAAGCCAAAAGCAAATGTCCAAAGAAATTTCAAGTGTTGTAAAATGGCAACATGGATTGTTGAGCAATTTGCGATTGTATGTGTGTGTGTGGCATGCTCCAAAAAAGTTTGCGCCACACACACACACAAATGGCCAAGCCAGAAAGTTTGCCTCTTCGCTGCAATCGGAAAAAGGGGGCCTTCAAGGGGTCTTGAGATATGAGCACAATTAAAACTTATCGCAAAGGGCAGTTCCCGGTTTTTTTTTTTTTGATTTTTGTTTCTTGCTGCATATCAAAACTGAAGCTTTGAATGATAAGCCAAATGCCGACAGTTGACTAACTGAGCAAAATGAAATCAAATTGGCCTCTAACCAGCAGCTAGCTGCAAGTATCTTAAAAAAATGTTCATTGAAGCCACCAAAAAGTCATTTTAATAGAATGGTTACCACGCTGCAAGTGTTTCTCGCAATATCCTGTAAATATATAAATAGTTAAAACACTTATACAAGTAGAAAACTCAGGAATTAACAAACAGATCAATGGAAAATTAGATTTATTATCTAGGTATGACTGTATAAACGATTATTGTGTATATTTCAACTACAAGTTCTTTACTGTTGTACTAAACTTTGATCCTTAAATGCAACATTAAAGTCTATAACTTTTAGTACTTTAATGCACAACAAAGATTTTAGCTACTGCCTTAGAATTCTGTGTCTAACCATTGTTTATCTAAAAGGTTCGCGGTCAAATCAAAACTTTTTAACTCAAACTCCGAACAGCAGCAAGAAAACTGACGAAACCATGACCATAAACAGGATTCAATGAGCAGTAAAGCGGCAATAGATTTGAGTTATGGTTATTAATAATGGCATAACAGTACAGTACAGTACAGTATAGTACAACAGGGATAGACAGTAGACGGTGAGAAAGTGAGGGAGAGAGGGTATGGGAACACAGAGCACATGCAGCAATGCAGACTTGTCTGGTCTAAAAATACAATATAATATGAAGGCACATCATGTTTCTGGCCAAAATGAAAGAGGGCAGCCAACAAACAATAACAACAACAACAGTGAGTACAGGCAATGAACAACGATTTTCATACACACTCTCCCCTTACCCCTGAAAACTGCGCGCTGTACTCCCACAACGTGTGAATCCAATATTGTTGGCACTGAGTTTCGGTCCGGGTTCGTCTCAGTGCCGGAAATGCCTTTGTCTGGCTTCATAATATTTTCCTCGTTACTTTTTAATATGACTCAGAACAACATCCGCAGCATCCGAAGCCAGACAGACCCTGACAAACAATGAAAGAGGCTGAAGTTGCCCTAAAGGTTTGGGAACCCCATCACATACACACACATTATCTACTCTAACGACAATGCAAAAATCTATCCAGAAGTGAGAATTTTATTACCATTGCTGGGATAGTCGACAGTTGGCAGTTGGAAGTCGGTAACGCAACGTAATCAGTGCATGTCCTTGTCAGCACCTCTCACCCTTCTAGTTACTATGAGAATGGCATGAAAAGAGTGTCGGGATTACTCATAAAATTGCGATATCTTTTGTCACCTTTTGTTGGACAACCACAACCCCAGCCAGAGAGGGGCAATGGAATGTTGGATTATTGTTGACATCGCCGCTTTTCTGCTTATGGTCTGGGAATTGCCGCCAATGCAACTAATGGATGTTCTCCCCAAGGACCCGGTGCCCTAAAACTCTCTGAAACTCCCCCAAAAGCAAAGCTCATCCATTAGCATTTATTGCTCATGATAAGCTACTCTCCACCCCAAAAAAAAAAACTGTTTATAACTCCCAGAGCCTGGTCCTTCCCATGCAAATATGTCGTCCGGAGTTATCTCTGTTTGCCTCGATAACAATTGAATTTCACTTGAATGAAAATGTTTTTGCTTACGCATCAGACGAGCTGTTATTATTGTTGTTGTTGGGTAAATGCTTGACCGCACTTCTAATGCAAAAGTCAAGAGGCAACACAAAGGATATCGAACATTTTGCTTCATTTGCTGAGCTAAGCGTTATAAAATTTCAAATATTTCATATTATTTTTGATATTTTTTTCTTCTCCCTTTCCTCTTCAGAGATCCTTCAATCACACCTGCTGCATCTGGCTGTCTGTCTGTGTGTGACTGTCTGCTTGGTTGGGTGTATCTGGCTTGCAGGCGTGTTTGCTTTCAATTGAATTATTTCCATATACACAGACACACACAATTGTAATGCATAAACAACACGACAATATTTGACATTTCAATATTGGAAAGTTTCGGTTAGTGACATGTATTAAAAGTATAAAAAGAATATGAAGTATACGCCATGTGAACGACGGCTGTTGCCGTTTTTATGTCTCTTTGCTGGATATCAACTGAAGTTGGCGTGCTTCGGGGCTATAGATAGAACTTGAGACATGATATCATAATGCCAATGGAAGTTTGCGGATGACAAGGCGTGTTAAAGGTGAAAAACTAAAATTAATATTGTGGCAATTTTAGCAGACGGTTTTTATTTCAGTAGCTTGGATTAAATAAAAGCTTAGACTTAATATAGAAACCGAGTTTTTGAAAATCTTAACATAACTTGATTTGAAAATAGACCTTATAACCATCATTTAAGTGCAATTAATTAATTTCGTATTAAAAAACTTTTGCATCTTTTGAAAATAAGAAATATTAGCCACATTTATTCGTTATAATCTACGCTTTTCTCGTGGAAAATATAGAAACACTTAAGGTTTTCGTACTTGGCTAATAGCAGCAACTACTTAGCAGCAGTTCTCGTTGCGCCAATCATAATTTCCACATCTTAAGAGCCTGCTTCTCATAACACTTACCAACGCCTTAATAGAAACTTTCACTCGACGCCTCATGAATCGAGGCCAACTGCAGGCGAAGAGCAGCTAGCTCGGCAATTTAAAAATTAAGCAAACAATACTAGAGGTTTTAAGCCAAAAGAAGAAAAGTGAACCACTTTAAGTAAAATTAGAAAAATACCGTTGACTGCAACAAAGCGGCCATAAAAAAAGAACACAACAACAGCAAGAGCAACAACAGTCAGGCGTCCACATTGACGCCATTTCGTAATCAGCACTTGCAACATGCCAAGAACACGCCAGCAACACTAACAACCACGGCAACAGGAACAAGTGCAACAACAAACTAACGGGTAATAAGCAGCAACAACAACAACAGCACTGTAATGAAGCTATCAACTGTAAGATGGCGCTTAGGCACGCAATCATACTTTGGGGCCGTGTTTTCAGCGTGTGGAGCAAAAAGATGGAAACAAGACCCACAGGCCACATAAGCATTTCCCCCTTCTCAATGTTTGAATATGTGTGTGTGTATGTGTGTGTGTTTTTGGGTGTGTTCCAAAAAGAAAATATTCAAATGTAATAACCGAAAACCTGGCTAAAAATCGCAAGAAGTTCAAAAAAGACTTTGGCTAAAATGAATAGAAGTTTTAAAGATCCAATTAGACCACTTAAATATAAGTCTATTAAAAAATAACCTGAAAATTCTATTACTATATTTGCATTTATTATTTATGAATAAAAGGAATGAAAATACTCAAATCTAATCTCATTTTCCGTTACTTCAATGTAAAATAATACAAATTAAAGTTACAAAGCGATTGCGCTTTTCAGAACGTGGTGAAAATCAACTGGTTCGCTCGTTATGGTGACTTGAGCCACATCACGCTACGTTCGCCACTCGCGATGCGGCATACACGGCGTATGTTTAATATTTCCGCAGCAACTATGCGCATATTCATTTTGACGACGCTTTGACGTCGCCATCGTCAAACACCGTACGTTGACCGCTGGGAACCCGAAGCTGTTGCACTATTAGCAGCCGCTGTCATGCATGTTCCCTGGTCCCTGGTTCCAGTTCTCAGTCCCTTGTCACAGTCGCACTCCGCTAGCATAACTCGTATACCCCGTGCTTGTGACCTAAATTTTGCAGTTTATGAAAAATATATGTGCAATATAAAATGTAGCCGTTGCATGCATAAAGCAAAAGAGCGCGTTGCATCTAACGCTTCATATTTATATTTATATACATTCACTATATAGTTCCACATATATGTATATTCTATATGAATAACTACATAGAAAAACGTTGGTCGACTTTGTGTGGCATATGGCGGTGGCAAAAAGCGGAAATGTCCTCGAGCTGTGCTGGCAACATCATAGAGAACGCATATTGCGTATGCGTCATGTGGCACAAAAACACAAGATTAAGCAGATGATGAACGTGAATGCACTTTGCAGGTCACTCGATTGACTTTTTTGCCAAATAGTGGGGAATATCGGTTATTCAGCGACAAATCAGCAAGTTCAAAACAAACAGTTTATTTTTAAAATTGTTCAAAAATCAGCCAAATCAATCAATGAATAAATCAATTATAAATTAAATAAAAAGATAATTATAAGAAAGTAATTTTCGAATTCTAAATAAATTTATTTGAATTATTTTGAAAGTTCTGGATTTTTATAAAAAGTTTTATTTTAATATATTATTATGTTTTAACAAACTAGTTACTTTCCCCGAACACAGATTAACAATTCAAAAATTTGTAAATTGAAAATGAATAAAATACTTATGTTTAAATATATATTAATTATTAGAGGAATAATTCTTTTAAATTTATTCTCAGCTTAAGAAACGTTTAAAATATTTGTCTGCAAATAAGAAACCAAAAATTGGGTCAAAGGTTAAAGAACAACTTAGTTTGTCTGCAAACGTTTAACACTTCATTAATAGCAATTCAGCAAAGTTGTAGACAATTAAAGACAAGCGACGGCACTTAACACATTTCCAATGTTCATTGACCGGCAAAAGGAATAAAAATTGCAACAGCTACTTCACAGCGAATGCTTCATTAAGCAACAGCAACAACAACAACAATAACAATAATGGAGTACAAGGGCAATAGACAAAGTTCCCAGGACCACAAATTACACTTGGTTTCAGCTTGGCACCACACAAAATGGCGTAGAAAATTGCAGCTGCTTCTGTTCATGATGCGAAAATATTATTGAATGTATGTTTGAGTGTGTATATCTCTTCACAGTTCCCATGGCCCAATGCTGTATTTTTTATGATGCTTGAAAATAAATAAACACTCAATACCCAATGCCAAAGAACAGGCCAGAGACAGGAGGTAGAAACAGAGACAGACACTGAGACAGACACAGAGACAGAGACTCAGCTCCAGCTTCAGTTTCTGCTTCAGCTGCAGACAGCAGCGAAACCATCGCGCACATTCAATAAATCTTCAGCCTGTGAATAGTCACTTGAGACATAACGAACGAGAGGGAGAAAGAAAAGAAAAGAGAGGGAATAGGGCTGGAGAGAGTTCTGAGCAGCAACTCTACTACGTTTTGACCGCCTTTCAGTTTCATTCCATAATGGCAATAATCACGAGCCCAACGATGATGATGATGTTGATGATGATGATGCCAATGGTGGAGTGTGTGAAAAGCGCAGCTTGCACGTAACGGTTGTTTTTGTGGAAAGATGAGTGTGGAATAGAGTTCCGTTTAGTAAGCCTCTAATAGCCACAAATACACTACAGCAGTAGACATACATAACTCAGAGATGTCAGAGATGGAGTCAGAAGCAAGGCCAATGCTGTCGCGCTTTGCACTTGAAAACCAAGCAAAAGACAACTGGAAAACAAAAACAATGAAAAAAGGAAACTAAATAAAGCATAGAACAAAGGACAGAGAAGAATAGGGGAGCATGGAGCAGAAGTTGTGAAGCAACGTAAATCAACTTGGGGGGATATAGAATGGGACAACGCTGCAAATATTCAATCTATAATGGCATTTACACGACTAGGAACAGGATATGTAATATCCTTTTTTCGGGTCTGCCGGCAAGCCAGAAATTTGTAAACTTCTTTTCGGCCAGGCCCACAACAGTCCTCTGGCCTATGGGCCAACTTATTTTACCAAATAAATATGGCACTGCCGCCATAAATCTCAACAATATCCGTTGTCTGCTTTGGTACGAGCCAATGCCAGGCAGACAACCAGTTAGCCACTAGTTGGCTCAGTTCAAGCCATCTATAGATTTGGTATAACAATTTATGCACTTTGGGTTGTGCTGCTAACTCTTTGCCAGCTTTATTTACTACTCAACAAAAACACACAAAAAAAAAATGGATACTTTTGGTATATGGAAAAAGCTTGTTAATGGATATTCTGAGTTGCTGCAAAATACTATTTGTATTCTAAAGTCACTTCGATTGAGAGCTGAGCACAAAGTTTGAAAGGTCTACTGTCTACACTTAGAAGTTGAATTTAAATTAAAGTCGAACCTTTTAGAATGTGCAGAAAAAGGTTAAATTTAGCTAGCTAAAGTTTACAAATTCTTTATCTAGATTTATATCACAACAAAATTTAACTCAAAGTCCAAAGTATATATGCAAACCGGTTCTATAAACTTAACCTAAAATACAGCAAAATTTATCAGAAGAGCTTTATTTTAAAAAACACAAACTGTAGACCTCTTTTGTTAGACATGTGCTCTAAAACTTTCAGAACGATTGCATAATAGACTCATTAATTTGTCAAATTAATTTCTCCATACCTAAAAGCCTTACATGCCTGATTTTAGATAGAACAGTAATGCATTTTCTTTTCTTTTTCCATAGGTTATTCTAAAAACGAATAGAGTGCAAATTTTCCAACTTATAGCTAAAGTAGCATGATTTCCAGGTGTTCGAACAACACAGAAATCATTTCAATTCACTTTCAACTGCCACAGACAGCTGGCAATTATGCGGCCCGGATGTGGCATTTGGCTGTAGGCAATCAGGCCAACATTTTTGACAACTTCAAATGTACTTTAAGTCACAAGCTGTCTGTTTGGCCAGAAGTTGCCAACTCAGCGCTGATGCAGCACGAAATTGAGCTACTCTTCCGCTCTCTCTCTCTCTTTCTATCTTTCTCCTTTTCTCTCTGTCTCTCTGGTCTATCTGCTCGTCTGTCACACAGTGTGTCACATAATATGGACAATCACTAACCACGCAAGTGTCAAACAAACAAAACGAGCGCAAAGCATTCGTATCCGCATCCGCTCTCGCACCCGCACATGGTCACCCTAACAAAAATTTGCAAGCAAATCCTATTTTCGAACAAGGGGTGCACTCACTTTCACAACAACAGAGATAGTAAATGGGCGAGAGTAAGAGAGATAGAGTAAGAGAGATATAACTGGTAGAGAGTACGAGAATCACATTTGAGTGCTGCGGGCGGTTCGATATTTTTTTTTCGGCGCTCAATTTCTCGCAGGAGTCATGTGAATTGTATATGTATGGCTAGTAGTTAAGGAGTGGGGCTTTATGGGGGGAAAGGGGAAAAGCCTGCTGCAGGCCAACTGCTCCTGCTGCTGTTACTGCTGTGCACACATCAATCTCGCTCTAACTTTACAGATACGAATCTTTCATTTTCCGTATTTCCGTTCGAATTTCTTGTGTAACTGAACTGAACTGGAACTTTAGAGAGAGAGAGCCAAAAAAGAAAATACAATCTTTTTTACTACTCACAGACAGTTTGTGGCAGTGGCAACTCTGACTCGATGGGCCATGGTGCCGCATGTTAATGTTGCCCCCATTACACACACATATACACATTACACAGAGATACTCTTTGAAAACACTAGGCATGTTGAAATCGGCAAACAAAGCTAAAAGAAGAGGGGTTTAATTTTTAAAAGTTTTACTTTATAATCACAATAAGCAGATTCTCTGTAATTTCTTATAACTACACTATTTATGTTGTGTAAGATCTATATAGATTTTCTTATACCCTACACAAAGTGTTTATAGAGTCGGCATCTACTACGTCTGATTGCCGGCATCAAATTTAAATTTCTTCATTTGCTCGGTCCGTGTGCAAGTTCAAGCCCAATTCTTTTCAGTCTCTCTGGTATTTTTTTTGTTTTTGATGTATTTGTTGGTTGTGGAGTGTGTATGCTTGTTTGTGTAATGGGTAAATGTGTGTGTGTGTGTGTGTATGTGCACTGCACAAAAATTCAGGTCATGTGCGACCAAAAGTAAGTGGATGCGTTCTTATCAGCGCATACAAATGTTTTATCTCGCTCAGCGCGTGTGCAAGGCAGCGTAGCCTGTGGCTGCCCCTCGCTTCCTCATCCCTCCCACCACCAGCTCTTCACCTATACGTCTGGCACCTCTACAACCTACTGCTCTGCTTTTTTGTACTTTCCGCTCCACCCATCTCATCGCATGCCTGCTCATCTGACTGGTTTCTGGTTACTATCCTCACTAGATACTAGCTATATAATCAGGAGCGGATTGCTATATAAGCTTCAAGGTAGCTTAACATTTTTAACAACTTTTCAATTAACTTTGAGACATGAGTAACTAGACTTATTGATTATATTTATCATATTTTTTTAATATATTGCTTAAATGAACTATTTGCTGGTACTTTTTAAGAACTGAACTCCCTGTTTTGGAGAAACACATTTAATTTCTTAAATACAACTGTCTTAACAGCAAGTAATTAACTGATAACTAATAGAAGTTAACCGTCGAGTTTATTTTATATTTATTTTTTAAATTAATAAGTCTAATTTATAAAATCTACTTTTAATAACTGTTTGAAATTAGTTCTTTTAATTTTGTTCAATCCGCTCCTGATTTTTGGGTTAGTTGTCTTTCTGTTGTGTTTTGCCAATTGTCGGAAGTGCCTGTGGCTCTTGCATAAGTCACACACACACACACATACGGATACACTTTCACGCACACATTCTCTGTGTAACACACATGCACACAGCCAGTTAGACACTTTCTTTTGCTACTTGAACTTCCGTTTCCGCTTGCCTGCCAGCTGCCTGCCTGGCTACCAGTCTGACTTTGTATTTGTCTGTCTGATCTGTCTGCACTGTCTGCTTATTTACTTATGCATAGCATATAACCTTAAACATAATTTTGTTTGCTTTTCTGCTGTTTTGTCTCCACGCTTTGCATGCAATTCTATTTGACTCCCACAACCTCAACCTCAACAACCCTCAACCCAACCCCCATTTTACAACTTCAATCTTCAGATTCCATTTAAACAATCTACCATACCCATTCCCTGACTTTTTATCGTGCTAGCTCTTTTTATCAGCCCTCGAATTTTATCTATTTGACTCGTGACATACTCTAAAAACAAAATATAAAACGAAAATGTTCCCTCAGTTCCGTCAGACAGTAATTAGTATGGGAGAAAATTTGCTTTAAAGATTAAAATAAATTTTAAACTGTATTTAAAAGTTCTTACAGATTTTACGTGTTTCTGTAATATTTCTGAGCTTGGGCAACTTCAATTATGGCGGAGTTACTACAGGAACATTATCCTCGCGCAGCTTTTTTAGACGTTCCCGAAGTTCCTGGAACTTATCATCCAATTCCACAGCTCGTTTCGAAAGGCGCACATATTTGAGTGCGATAAAGAGATCCGACATTGGCAGATCATTTTCTTTCAAAAATTGCATAGCCTCTTTGGACTCTTCTTCACTAAAGGTCTGAATAAAGAATAATAAATTAAAATTAGAAAACTTAAATAGAAATTGAAAACACATCAAACCTCATCGACCTCGGGAGCATACGAGAAATCGTCGTCAGCCATCGAAAAATGCTTTTGAGTTCTTTGATAATATTCAACGAAATGAATTTTACAGTGTGTGAAAGCAATTGTTGTAGCCTTGAAGCACGGCCTGCTTTGTGCTTTGTACTAAACTCATTGACATATATACATATTCGAAACGCGGTCAAAATGACCCATCAGCACGCGCCCAAAGTTGTCAAACAAGCCAAGCCTTAACCAAATGAAACCAAACTGAACGAAACTAAACCAAAGCAAAGTGAACCGCATTTTGCATTTTCAGTTTACTCGGTTAACCGCTTTTATAGCGGATTTAACACAATTTCTGTGCCACTGTCAGACTTGTGCACTCTGCATTCCGTTCACCAAAAAGTGAAAACGGTCCAAAAAATGTAAAAATATTTGAAACGCACAATCAGTTAGTAGAACTCCCCTATACTGCTACTATTGAACATATCGTAGCGCTGCATGCTGCATTTCCCATTTTCCATTTACCCTCGTATTTCAGTGGTGCATGGATTTCATTTGGTTCCAATTGGTTTATTTTCTTTCACCCGCCCAACTGACAGACATTGTGTGAAAGTTCCTGCCCACGGGTGTTGACTGCTCTCGGGAACTTTCAATATTGCTTTGTTGTGCCTCGAGTGATTTTGTCTTGTAAAGTGCCAATTTTGGCACTAAAAATGTTAGCAAAGTTATTTCAAATGTATATCACTTTTAATGGTTTTACATTCTTCATTTAATTACAATAAAGCAAAAAGGTTTTTGTAGCCACTGTCTCCGACTTCATTGTAGAATGTAGTTATATTTAAAAGAACAATTATTTAGAAGTAGACAAATTGATTCGCAATTTTGGAATATTACTATACTATCGTAAGGTTGGAATATACTCGACTTGAATATATAAATATATTGTTACAAAAACTGCTGCTCTCGTTAATTTTGATATAATTAGCTACCACATAATTTCTAGTTTTTGTATACCTAGTCTGAATTTGCATTAAATTGCTGGAATTTCGATCTGCCTGAACTCTGACTTGTTTATGGCTTATTTGCCTGTTAGGTCGTCCGAGAATATTGGGAATATGTTTATGTTCTTTGAATAAAATGTGTATATGTTGTTTACTTTCGCATATGTCACAATAATGCTTATTGCACGTTCTGTCATTGTTATTGTTGTTCTATCTACAGATGCCACTTATATGTTGTTATATATTCATGTACGACATTTAAGTATGTGCTTGTGTGTGTGAGTGTGTATTTGTGCCAACATTTATCCATTAATTTGCGCAAATAAAGTTGCCACAACATACGCGCTCTCACGAAACCACAATTGAAGTGAGACAGGTAGAGAAACAAGTGAGGAGATGAAAAATGCCATCTCTGTCAGCTGAACGAGAATATATATATATGAGTACGCTGAAAGGTAAACAATTTTAATTTATTTGCCCAATAATAAACCCATCAAACAGCATTGGGTCTGGAAGGGGGGTCACAAAGCGACGCGACGCGTCTCGATGCGACGCTGCCTATTGAAATATATGTGTGTACAAATCAAACATGTTAACACGCATACGCCCCGTTAACAGCTCATTGTGGGCTAAGTGGAAGCGTTGTGTATTTACATGTGCTCACAATGATAATGGCTACAAATTAAAGCGCAATAAGAAAAATCGCTTAAAGTTTATGCTTTCAGTTATTTTTGAATACTGTGTGCTTTTTTTTCTCCAAGTCATTTCCACAAGCAAACTACGACTATTTGCTTGTCAGCTTTTGCAACGATTAATTTGCTTAAGAAATCAACTGCAGTGTGCAAAAAGACGCAAGAACTTTTATCAGCAAACAATGCTAATCTCCCAGATACCCTGTGAGTATGTGGTATATTTTAAGCATGATATAGTCTAAAATTCAACACTGTGCGTTTTAGCTACATGCAATTTTCCATAAATAGAAAGTTTCATACAATTTGGCATACTTATATAACCCTTTGCAGCCTACTTTTAATGGGTAGCTAGCATGACAGGCAGAACAACTTTATCAACATATACTTAATATGATGTTTTACTTGAGGCTTCTGGCAGCTGTCTGCATTTCAGCTGATTGCAATTTTTAATTGTCAAATGCAGTGGAGTGACAAATTAAGGCAGCTCCTTTGGGCTACACTGTATCAGGATGTGAACACAAGGAGCGAGGAGCGCGGAGCAGGGAGCAACTTTAATGACAACTGATATTTTATTTAACAAATGCAACAGCTGAGCAATGAATGCAGCCAGCTCACGAATTGTTTTTCGAAACGTTTAAAAATGTATGAGGGGAAAATAGTGAACAGAAGACATAACCAGGAGAAGCTGCAAAAGAAACAGGTGACGGCGGGAAGCGAGGAGGAGTCTTCTCCCACTCGACAAGAGCACTTGAATGAAATACATCCGATTGTCATTTCTGGATGTCCAGCTTCAAAATGCAAATGAAGCTGTCTCGTAAATATATTTGGAGATTTAACAAATAAAATGAGATAGGAGAAGGACTGGGGAGACGGCGGAGCAGGAGGGGGCCACTCACTGCATTTAATTAGACATTAATAGGGAATGCTTTTAACGCTTTGCTGCGGTTAAGTGAAACTTGAGCTTAAGAGCTTAAACCAAAGCCGGGTTTTATGTCCATGAGGGGACCAGACAACGACACGCTTAATTTGCATTTGCATTTTTCGCTACTTGCTACAAAATTGACTAGATCCCGCTGACATTTTGTGGCTTTTTCTGCCCCCATTCCACTACACTCCATTCCATTTAACCCCTCTCTTCTTTAATTCCACTCGTGCACATTAACATTCCAACCCCCTTGGCTACAAAGCGAAACAATTTATTGTTTCAAACGGATTTGACATAGCAAAATTCGATTACTGGTAATTGCCTATTGCCCAGACTACCGCACGGCCAGACGACCAGACTGCCACACCGCCAGGCAGTCAGACTGATGGACAAAAGCGCAGTGTAATTGAATTAAAAGCGTTGCAAAGCTCTACACTTCCAGCCATGATTAACGCTTTAAAGCGTAACGTGATTAATCAGGGGATGCTTGGAGTTGACTAAAAATTACTTAGATTATGTAGTGGAAGTATATGTTAGCTTAGGTATACCAAAGTCTGTGGATTTAGTTATTTACCATTGACAAAACTTTTAAATGTATAATTTTAAGTATACAAACACGTTTTTCTCGGCATTTTGTTGTTTGTTATACTTTCAAATGTGGTTTGTTTTTCTGACACACAACTCAGTGAGCTTTGTGAGAAATAGTTATATATAATTTAGTTTTTTTCCACAATAATAGAAGTTTCCCACATACAAGGCAAAATTGTTCTTGCTGTTTTTGGATTAGTCATTTAATTTTATTTTTTATTTCCACTTTCGAGAAAGATAATCGCAAAATGAGTGTTAGGTGCAGCAGCGAAGGCTTAAAACACTACGAAGCCATGCGCCAGTGTAAAAAGTATCGTTACATTATCTTTCGCATTGCATCGGATGCTTGTATCGATGTGGAAACTATTGGAGACCGTGACAATGACTACAAACAATTTCTGGAGGATCTAATGCGCAACGGACCAACTGAATGCCGTTATGGACTTTTTGATCTCGAATACACTCGAATCTGTGAGGTTACCAAACAGGAAACGAAGCGAGAGAAGTTAGTGCTTCTCTCTTGGTGTCCCTGCGAGGCTAAGCCAAAGGGAAAGATATTGTATCTAAGCTATCTGCATCCGTTTTTGAAGCTGTTAACAGGCACTCAGTACTATAAAACTGTGCGCGAAATTGTGGACTTGGAACGTGATGAAATCGAGGGATATTTTCACTGAGAGGGAAAGATTATGAAGATTAATATTTATTATATTGTTTAGTTTAGTATCAGGGATTAATGTAGTTAGAGGTAAGCATTAGTGGAGGGAATTTATATACTTTAATGTGTTTTAATAGGCTTTTAATGGCATTATTAAATTTAAATATCTAGACAAAAGCAATGAAAAATTATCTAATATATCATATTAAATTAACTAGTTAGCTTAACTAAATTGAAATCAATTTGTTTCAAATGCTATTTGTTATATGACCTCTCCACAAAATTCTATATGCTGAACTTTTCTGTAAACAGAGGACAAACGTGTCCGTTTGTCTTTGTTTTACAATTTACACCTTCAAGGACTGCGCTGCTGAGGGAAGAAAAGTCGCATTCAATTTAGCAACAAACAGGCAAAGTTCTTAGCACTGGACAATAAGCAAACGCTAACTTGCCACAGCGCACAAAAGTAGGCAACGAAAAGTTGCTGCGACAACTGCAGATACATTTTGGACAGAGCGGTGAGTACGGTGAAAGGATAGGCGTGTCTCTGGGATGCTACACTGCAACGCGCAAACATAAAAAGCCAAGTAGAATAAGCAAAAGTTTTCACTGACAACGAACGCCACAAGTAAAAGGTGCTACTTGTCCTCCAAAATAAAGAAAGTGCTGCGAAGGAGAAGCAGGAAGAGTATAAGGAATAAAATTTCCGGGGGAATGGAGTCAGGTTATGCAACCGGTCCATTGTTTCGTAATGGAGAAATATTGTTTAGCATGCGGCACAAACCCAGGCGGAGACGAAGATGCAGATGCAGCTGGAAAGGGAACAGGAGGTGGAGAGAGAGCTGGAATCCAAGCAGCTGCCATGGCCCTAGGAAGTTGCATGTGGCGCGACTGCTGTTTGGAATATTATGCATAATGGTTTTTGGTCTATTGACATTTATGGCAATGGAGCTACCACAGCGCCACCGGCAATGAGTTTCGGATGTCTGTATAGGGTGCAGTGTTTAAAGGGGATTCGGGGATTTGTGGACTTAGGGTTTTTGGAAGGGGGGGGTAAGTGCAATGCTAAAGTTTGTCATGGGGAAAGTTAAAGTAGAGTTGCTTGTTTGAGGTTACTTAGGTGAGAAATGTTTAGTGCTGAGCGAAAGTTAAAAGCCGTGCTATTGAAATGGATATAGGAAAACGAGCTATAGATCATCAGTGCTAGTAATCGAGTAGTAATAGTGGCTACAAATCACTTGTATTTTAGGGTTAATTGCGAAATGGAATCAAAATTGGCTTAGAAATGTACTTAAACACTTTAACACAATCAATGCAATTAGAGATAACGTTGTTACCTTTATAACCCCTCAGAGTCCACGCAATCAATCTAATGTTGTTAGCCTATAACTAAGCTGATGGACAACCAATCATGCATATAGTTTTAGTTTTAGCCATTTTAGTTACCAATTACGCGTAAATCGTGCACATAACATTAAACGGCTTAATGCGCCGCCACAACAGGCAACAACATAAACAATTCAAGCAACAGCGATTCAACAACAACAACAACAGCAATAACAACAACTACAATTTACTGTGGGGTAATGATGACCAACTGCAGCTGGTAACTAAAACTCCTGGGCAAAGTCCAATGCACTATCATTAAATATTTATTCAATTTAAATTTGCCAATTAACTTGGCCGAAACAGAACAAAGGGACAGACCAACAGACAGAGAGAGAGAGGGAGAGAGAGGGACAGAGCGCAGTTCGCTTTCTGTAAATATGACAATTTTTCATAAAACTAAACTAAACGCTGACAACGTTTTATGTCTGTCCGATGGAAAACCGTTTGTTTGGTGGCATAAAAAGCATTTTGAATAATAAATGCATAATTCCTAGATACAAAAGCGCGTGCCATAAATATTCCATGATAAATTATAGAAAAGCTATTAGGCCAAACAAACGATGGTGCGCTTGAGTATCCTATGTCCCATGTCCTATGTCCTGTGCCCTGTTTCCTAGGTCCTGCTCCCGCCATACTGAATTTAATGGCCGCACTGCGTTTGACATTTTTCAAATGAGGTTATGTCGAACCAAAACAGTTAGTTGCGAGTGTGTGTGTGTGTGAGAAGTAGACAATTCTATGCGTTTATTTATGTAAATTTGCGTAAATTACTATGAAAATATTTACGGTAAATAGAGCATTTTAAATATTTAACAGAAAAAATGTGCTTTGTTGTGTGGTCACCTGCAATTGACTCACACACCCACAAAGTCAATGCTTAGTGACGTCACTGCGTCACACAGCGCACACACAAGCTGTGCACGTACATACAGGTGTAGTTTTTTGACATAAGAAGAATTGTACGAGAACAAGTTTCCACTTTGCATTTGACACAAACACACACAAAAAAGAGTAAACTCGAAACCGGAAACGAAAGCGGAAGCATCAGCACACACTAAATGCCATTGACGATATGCTGAGTTGTAAGCAAGATGCAGAAAGTGATATAAACTTCAGTAGAGCGACGATTTGTTGCACTGCAAAGTAGTTTGAGTAATTCTATGTAAATTTGTGTGTCTTTTAAGAGTATAATCTGAACTTCATCAAAAGCTTAAATAAAATCTGAGTACAACTTTTTGAAAAATATTTTAAATCTAAAAAAACATATCTATTTTTGAGTACATATTATTTTAAATCATATTTTTGCTACTCTATGCTGCCTAATAATGCCAAATTAAGTCGAACATAAGTTGCATCAAATAGTACTTATACCCTATGGTACTTTAAATTGAAAGTTGTATATGCTGCAGTTCGGTCTTGTTCCATGGCTGTTAAATTAAATATTCTTGTCAAATGCAGTCGGTGGCAGTCAGTGAGTCAGTTTGCAAATGTTTCCTTAACAATTTCAAATATTTGCACCGCACTTCATAGATTTTAGGCTTTTAAATAATAAAATACAATGCCACGACAACAACAAGTAAACCCCAAAAACTAAAATAGAAGTACTAAAGTGAGTGCTGCTGCTGTTGCTGCTGCTGATGGTGATGTCGGTATGAGGAAGTCGGCTCCTATTTCGACAATTCCCCGTGCAAAGTGTCTTTTTGGGGCGCAAAGTGCTCTCCACTCACATATTGTATGTCTATTTGAGTGTATGTGTGTGTGTGTATCTGTGTGATGGGTGCTCTATAAAACATTTGCTTTTGAAGTACGTACTTAAATTGCATTCAAGCTGAGCAGCAGTCGTAGTCGTCGTCAAGTAATGTACATCGTACAAGATCTATACAACTGTTTCAACTACTGCCTTCTGGGTATGTGAGTTGAGTTGTTAAATAAGTTGGCAAGACGTGTGAATGAGTGTTTAAATATGTGTCGAATTCTTGTTGAAAGCTTGAGTGGTACGATACACAAGTCTTTTGATTATACGAGCCGAGACAATTGCAAAGGAAAATTCAATTCATTTCAAAGCAGGTGGCAAGAAATCTTTAGTTTGACTAAGAATACCTAAGAACCACAAAGAAATTTGAACAAATTCAAGTATTAACACTACAATCAAGTGGTCGACGAGCAAACCTTTAGCAACTGCACTTTACTTAGAATAATAATGGTGTTCGTGAGATTTAAAAAAAACGTTGCCTACTTTTAGGCTCACCATGTTATTTGCAACTTCTGATGGTTGAATTTAGATAAATCTTATGAATTAAAATCTACCTACCAATATGTTGTTTAACTTTTCAATAGATAACTGTTTAAATTTTCGATTCTTAATATTTATAACAATTTACTTTTCGTTAGTTTCACCTTAAACACTAAACTGTATCAATGATCTGTTTTATGTCTAATGGCCGTAACAAATACATAATGGCCATTATATGGGCTATAAATAATAAAAATACATATATATATATATATATTTGTGTTGCTCACGTTATAATGACATTAACATAATACAGTGAATTCAGCTCGCCATGTGGCACTTTTTGATAAACGGCACCAGATACTGAATTCAATGGGCCTAAAAAAGGCAATTAGTAAAGCTGGCCACGCCCATAACCGTCCACCTGCAACATGGGGTACCTAAGCGTTGCATCAGTTCAAGCATTGAGCGATAAAACCTTACGAGGCCATTAACACAACAAAGGGGCATGTTTATTTAATTAAAGAAAGGCCCAAAAATAAAATAAATATACTATATACGTTCATAAAACTAAATGTCTTCTGCATTAAAATTAACCAAGCAAGCAAATAGATAAAAATAAATACACAAATGAGGAACCCTTTAGTCCAATATGCATGCACCATAAGAAAAAGGGACGAGAAGCTCATATAGGCCGACTTCCAATTAGCCTTGACTCAATGCGAAGGACAAACGACAACATTTCTGATAGCTACATACAAAAAGTCGGGGGGACTTTAGCAAATTTTCGCATTACTTCCGCTAAATTAATGCCGATTGTGGTGGACGCTTGCTCGGTTGGCGTCAGAGCGTCGCCAACTTGACCAGATCTCTCGCCCCTCTCTATCTCTTTGTATTTCTCGCACTCTCTCTTTTATTTCTCGGAAATTCATGGGGAACCATGGGATGCTTATTTAATTTATTGTGTGCTTTAAAGATTCTAAAGTAAATATGTCTCTTAAAAAAAAGAGTTGTATAATTTTTTGGTATTTATAAGTGCCGAACTAATTGATTTAGATTTTTTTTAAATTTATTTAAACATAAAAAAATTTTACAAATTGTAAACACTTAATTTAGTTGTATTAAATTAAAATTGTTTATATATAATAATTTCAAACACAATATTCTCTGTAAACCACTTACTTGAAAAATAACCTGTCTGAGTTAAATAATTTCCACTGTGCAGAGCTGTGATTATACTTATTGCTCTTACTGTTACGGCGAGTATTATGTAATTTCTTTTAAATTTTGTGTGTTGCTTTTTTGTACACTATTTTTTTTATTTTTGGCCTTGTTGTTGTTGCATAGTTGGACTGGCAATGGCGTCTGTCGTGTTGCGTGTTCTTTAGCCAAAGTGTCGTCGAATTAAAATTCATGGCAGCGCATTTAACTGGCACTGAAAAACGCGCCCAAAATAGCGACCGTAGCCAGTGCGGGTCACAGTCCGAGTCACTGTTCCCATTCGAGTCACAGTTACAAAATAAGAGGCCACACTGTCGTAACTGCCTGACTGTCTTTTCTGGCGTGCACATAATTTCTGTTATTTATATTTTGACCATAAAAAATGAGGTCAGTGCGTTGCTGTTCGGGCAATGTTTGGGCAGGACTTTAACGTTAATTAAAGTCGTTAAATTGTCGAGGTGTGAGTAGAGTTTTCTTGCCAATTCCTTTGTGCATGTGATTTCAAATCAAATTAATGAACTGCAAGACAGCTAATGAGCAGCTCATAGATTTAAATGAGCTTGCCAGCAAAATAAATAAACCTGGACCACAAGAAGGAAGGACTAAATAAAAACAATGAAAACTTTAAAGCAAGTCATCAAATTGAAGAGCACCTTTAAGTAGCCAACTCTTTTGTCTCACATTTTCATTCATAGCCTGTGCTCACGGCTGCTTTTAATGGCCTTTAAGTGGTTCGGCAGCCAAAAATGTTGGCCAGCTTAATCTTTCCATAAACAATTACTTAACATTATAACACAATTTTCAACTTAATTGTGCACAATTGCAAAAAGTTCAAAGGTTAAGTGACTGCAACACTCAACGCAACAAACTGAAGGACAGAGAGAGAGAGAGAGAGAGAGAGAGAGGGAGAAAAAGTGATTGAAAGAGAGAGAGAGAGAGACTCAACATAATGAGCGTAGAGTTCAAATAATATCAATTAACTGCAAGTTACGTGCTTCGGCTAATTATCTCGCTTAATAAAGCGCCTAATGAGTGGAAGCAGCTGCCAACGCCCAGCTTCCAAAATACACCAAGAAAAGAGAGAGTCAGAGAGAGAGAGAAAAAGAGAAACGGATCGACTTTATATGCTTTTCATAATTTGACTACCGCTATTTCCACACTTTTGCCACGTTTTCTTTAGCCATCGCTTTTTTTTTTATTTCTTTGGCTTGCCATAAAAAATAATTATGCACAAAGTGCGAGAGGCGGCTTAAGAAGTTTAATTGTTATGTCTTCCCCTCGCTGCTGGCTGCTGTGGGCGTGGCGTGGCGGGCGGGCGGGTGTTCGGTTGCCTTTAACTTACCTCATTTTCGTACAGTTTTGCATGCTTCGCATAACTTCATTTGCATTTGCTGGTTGAAATGAAATTTCAACACGCTAAACTAAGCAAATTTTTTACACATTTTAAACAAGAAATAATGAAATGTGTGGCTGCACATAACGTTCAGCAAATAAAGGCCAAAGTTCACAGTAGCATATGTGTGTATGAGTGTGTGAGAGTGTGTGTGCGTATGTGTGTGACGTTTGAGCTCATTAAGAAAACTCATGCGGTCGCTTTGGCAACTATTTTCACGTTAGAGCGTGAAGTATACGCCAAGGGGCAGATATACCAGGGACGTATGAATTTTTGAATTTCAAAGGAACAGACATAATATCATTTTGCAGAATTATAAACTACTATAAACGTGTTTCTCAAACAGAAGATATTTTCTAAAAACCCCCTTAAAATACCCACCCATGTTGAACATTTGCACGAATTCAAAGTGTTGTGCTGGCCAAACACATCGCAAGTGAACTCTGCATAATTATGCGCAAAATCTACCCACACAAATGCATATTTACAGACCTATACTATACATACCTGCCCACATAAATACATTCACATACAGATGTGTACATATGTATATTTGTAGAGAGCATAAATATTTGCTTAGCACAAACATAAAAACACGCAAAAGTATAATTTATATTAGTAGAAGGTTAAGTGCTGGTTAAATATACACATATAATAATTTAACCAAAACTGAAAATGAATTCATTATGCGTTTTTAAGCGAAACAAACTAACCCATAAGCAAATACATACCGACTATGTAGTTGGTATTAGTGGTATTGCGAAATAAACAATTTTTAAAATCGTCAAAAACAAAAACAAATAAATTTGTAATCCCTTTTTTGTGCACAACAACAATTATTAAGTAAATAATAATTAATTCTAGCAATAATATTAGCTAATGAAAATAATAAGAAATATAATATTTTTTCCCCTGTTGCTAAAGTCTGGGAAAACAAACTGTTTTACGTTTGTAAAAATATAAAAAAATAGTTTTTAATTAAAAATGTTGCGCATTAAAGCTTTATAGTGCTTTTAATGTTTAGCAATGAACTGATAAAATTAACTTAATGATAGAAAAATTCTCGTATGCTTACTGTTTCGGCAAAGAGCTGTTAGTGTTGAGTAATTCCTTGTCAAACTTAGTTGCGAGCCAACAAATTATCAGCAGTTAACACAGCTGCAACATATCAAAACACCAATGCCAGCCACCAACCACCAACCAGCAACCACTTAAGCAAGCCACAACCACACCATGCCACAAGAAACGGCCACAATTCGTTGTGCCAGTTTAAAGGCCATTTGTCTTGAAGCTGATATGAAGGTGTCAGGCTTTTAGCCAGCCATCCATTGAGACAGCTGCCTGTCTCTCTTAGCCAGTTGTGCTCGTAGTTTGCAGTGGCAGTTTGGCACAGTAAAAGTTTAGGTAAACCACATGTTACATTTTTCTTTACCAATCAACAGCCTTGGGCGCATTTTAATGGCACTCAAACGAATGTGCTGCAGTTCTTGTCCTTGCAACCGACACACACACACATGCATACACTTGGGAGGTAAAGAGGTTGATAAAAAGAACCCAAACCCAACCACAACATCAGCAAGTTGTTAGGAAAAACAAAAACAAGAAGCTGCCATACACAACAACTGTAAAAACTGCATGCAACATGAAAGAACAATAAACAAACAAGCACAGACGGTGTAGGAGAGAGATAGAGAGAGACAGAGAGAGACAGAGAATGAAACTTGCAACAACATGAATCTAGACAATGACATTTTCTCAGCATTGTATTTAAGCCACAGGCTATTTGTCATACCAGTTTCCAACGTTGCACGCCCTAAATAAACAGTTAAATCAACATCAAGCACAACAGCATCACATTTGGTCTGGTGGGACCACCTGGCGTATGTGTAATGTGCAAACTCAAAGGGGAAATGAGGTTAAGGCAACTTAATATAACTAGTATTTGCATGCATGCACATTAGTTATCGTTTAATTAAATGCTTAGAAACACACAAATTCAAATTTTTCAACTACTTATTTTAACAAAATTATTAGATTTTGACCAATGCTAAGCAAACCTGTCAATGCCAGCACACAAATTGCATTAATTTGGCAACATGGAGGCAAACAGAAGTCATTGGTAGGCCCTATGGGGGGTCCCAGATGTGCACACTGAATCACAATTGGTATCAGTGGATGGAAATGACGATGACTATGACGATGACGCATTGCGTATGGCTGATGGCTGACTCTCTGTCTGTCATGTGTATGACAGCAGCGCGTTTAAATAAATTTTACAGCCTGCAAACATTTAAGAAATGCATCAGCAGCCACCATCTGTCAGCCGCAGGATGAGACGAACAGCGGGACAGCGGGACAGAACAGGACGGGGACAGTGTGGGCCAGTAAATGACAGCGTTGATGGACAGTTTTGTGCAATTGCATTGCATATGGTTAGGCAAAGTGACAGAGACAGACACAGACACACACATACACAAAAACAACTCTACCACTCAACTAGTATATGAAATGGAAGCGGCAGGGCGGGGCAGAGAGGCTGAGTTGCGGGTATGAACAGTTGCAGATAGCACAAACGCGCATAAAACTCGCTACATAATTATATGCAAATGCAGCGCCCCAAAACTTTGCTGCAATTAAAAGCTAAATGCACTGGACGATAGCGTCAAGTTGCATTTGTCAATTAACCCACTGACGGCACATGGGGTGAATAATGTACGCAAGTCAGATAGTATATTAATGGAAGTATATGCTTATAACTCGAATAGTTTATCAAATAACTAATAAAAACAGATGCAAATCAGCATTAAAATAACATAATAAATAAAATAAATTAAAATAAAATTAAGTGAAATTAGACATGTAAATTTAACTAATTGAAAAAGTAATTAATTCTTTATAAAATTGCATTTCTGATACAAATAACTCTACTTCAGATATTCTTTATATGCACAAAAATTTATAGCTTTCAGTGGGTTAATTGAAGATGCGCTGAGAGGCAGCACAGCGGCAAAACCGCGAGATATCTAGCCAATTTAGTGTTATTGCAGTCACATAACTCCAGAGATTGTCCTGGACGCTGCCGTGCTCAAACAAAGGCACAATGTACAATTAGCAGCTCGGAAGCAGCTCGGCAAGTTGGTAACTGGGGAACTGCTAGATGCTTAATGGTAACTAGTTACCAGTTGGAGATGGAGTTGGCAGAAAGGCAGAAATGCCAGCCAACACAGCCAACAGCTAACAAATGCGAAATAATATTCTCGACGCACTGGCGAAACGGAAATGTAACTGGGAATTATTTAATTTGCAAACTACAATGCTGAACGGGGGACTTTGTCGCATTGTATTATGTCATTGTTTGAAGTAGTTCCTCCGGCGCATTTGATGGCATTGTCTAACTGCTCCTTCCTTCTGCTCTCTCTCTCTCTCTCTTCTTACACACTTTCTCACTCTTCATACTCTCATAATTGCTATGATAACAGAGCACAACATTACCAGGCGGACTTTGAAGACTCACTTAAGCAAATGTCAGCCATATGCAATTTCAGTTTGCGGTTCAGCGATTCCGTAGACATCTCAAAGACCGTAAATTGAGCCCATGTCTAACGTCTAGCATTCCATTTTGGTACACACATACCTGTCTACCTGCCGCATTTATCAGATCCAGACAGATTCTATGCGAACATGAGCACACACAAAAAAAATACAAGAAAATAAAAAATTCCATACGAAAACTAACAAATTTTTTGTCGGATATCTACCTTTTGTTTCATGTGTCTGCCGTCTAAAAGAACTGCGATTTTTGTGGCCCTTGTCGTTGTCGTCGCCTGACATTTTCCGATTTTCCGAAAAACCCTACTGACAAGTTAATGAAAGTCTGTCGGCCAACAAAAAAAGTAATATCGCAAAGATTCAAGCAACCTGCCAGCATTTAATCCGATCGCATTGATTTAGGACCTCCACGTGCTGTTAAAGTTGGAGAAATGGAGAAAAACATGTACATTAAATAATTTAATTATTTTGTAATATTAAATTTTAAATTGCAAAGCTTAAAAAGTCTCGCAAGCTACTTTAAATGTCTAAGTACCATTAAATATGAATAACTTTGCAATATTATGTAGCAAAGTAGAGGCCAAAGCTCAATGCCAATGTCAATGTCAATGCCAGTGCCAATATTAAAGCTAATGCTGTAAGTGTAATTAAAAGCCATTTGCCATAAAACTGACATGCTAATTAATGTTGAAGGAAATTGTAATTAGAAATGCTTTGGCGGTAAGCAGTAAGCTCAGATGCGATTGCTGAATGCTGTGAAACACGCAGCGGCAACTTGCCACTTGCCTTTTGCCACTGGATATGATTATAACTTTTAGCCACAAATTCAGCAAAAGTTGCAGACTAAGTCGCGTACACACACACACACATACACAAAAATACATATATATGTATCTGGTTGTGTATTGCATGTACTATGTGAGAGAATCTCATGGAATATTTGCAGAAAAGTTTCGTGCTCGGCAGATAGTTTATAATTTAGAGCTTACAACCATAACAGTGACGTCAACGGCAGTGGTAACGCCGCGGCGTCAGGGACAATGACGTCGACGCCGGCATTGCTTTAAGCGCACAAATCATTATAGCCATGATTGCGAGAATTGCAGTTCGCGTTTTGTTTTTCGAAACCAAAACAGACGATGTGAAACATTTCGTGTGTGTGTGTGTATGTGGACGATTGTGTGCTGTAAGGGAAAAGGGGAAGGCCACAAAGTCAAATCCTTTTTAGCGCCATAAATTAAGTTCATTTCCGTGCCAGACGCAACACGACAGGGCAGCAAACGTATGCGATTCATTGGCGTGAAGCGAACAACAGGGCTACTTTGACTCTGCAGAAGAGTATGAAAAGTAGAAAACCAAAATTTAAAAAATAAAACAAAGTTTTAGTTAGTTGAACTCAAACGGAAGCAGAAAAATCTAAAGGTTATTTATTAATGCTGCGTTATGCTCCAATATAAAAAATGTTTATTAAAAATTGTGTGCACTTTATAGAACGTTGCATTTTTTTATAAATAAATATTAAAAAACAAAGAGAAATTACGTTACAATTTATAGATAACTAAAACCAAAATATTTTAATTATATTTTAATTTATCCATATTTTTATTATATAATAAATCTTTAATGCTATGCACCACCCAAAAAATATTAAAGTTTTTTTTTTTTTTAATTTCATGCACTATATAATATTTTATAATTTTTTTAATTAAAACAAAGTTATTGTACTGTTCATTTTGTCATAACTATTCACAGATATCTAAAGCTAACATAATCTAATTATATTTCAATATGTCGGTATTTATATTACATAATAATTCTACAAAATATGCATTTACCTACACCAGTATGCTGTTAATTAACCAAGCTAAATTTGCTTAAAAACCTGAATTTTTAGGCTGTTTAAAATTTAATGAAGATAAATTATGACATAAGCTAAGCTAATGTAAGTTAACTAATCTGGTTTCAGTTCGAGCTGTTTGTCTGCCATTTTATCGACTCCTTTTTGGCCATAAACATATTATACAAATATTACATCGCATCACACTTCATTGGCATTTTGAATGACACTTGGAAATATGCTGCGAAATGTTTGCTGAAAATCACTTGTGTGCTTATGTGTGTGTGGGGGGGGCACATTCATTATTGACTACCGACACAAATACTTGATAAGCTGCAAAGTTGTCAACAGCTGCACGTTGTTCTTATCAGCATAATTTAGTAACGCTTCCCCTCACAAAATGTATGTGTGTACTTCATTTAACGCACTGCTCACTTTACAATTTCTACTGCCAATTTGCGTAAGGGAGAGACAAGAAATGGCCAGAAAACTCAACAACTACACAGTCAACTCGAAATTTATTTGCCTACAAAATGCACGTTATCATTGTGGCACGTAAACCATGTGTTCCATGAATGTGTTGAGGAAGTGGGCGTGGCTCTGCTCAGGTATGCCGAAAGCACAAATCTGAAATTGAGCATGGAATTTGCGTATATTGTAGGCTCTATACGAATGTGTGTGTGTGTTGTCGCATTTATAGCGTGCAAATATGTGTGTAGGCATTTCCAGCCTGATGTATGCGTGTGTGCGTGTCTGCTTATGTGTGTGTCTGTGTGCTACGTGCTTCTGACAAATATTGCGCATACGCCATGTTCAAATGGAATCTCATTAGCTTTGCAGCAAAGCGAAAGAGTGAAACTTATCCATAGCAAATGATCAATATATGTTCTGTCAGCACAGTCATAAACTTATTAGCCACTACAACTACTACTGTATAATAAGCAATTTAAAGAATACGATTTGATACAGATTCAATTGGCTTACCATTAGGAATACTCAAGATTATAGCATATTCCTCGAGCTAATGCGAAACATGCGCTGCGTAGACTCTTCAAATGATTTATAGAACCCAAATGCACACATAACTGAATGTCTTAGTGGTGTTCAAATTTGCTGGCTTGTTATGTCAGTTCATATATCATGTTGTAGTGCGGCTTGCATATGCCAAGAACAGTTTTGATTTAGGCGCAACTTTCTGCTCTTGGCATTGACACATGCCACGCCCAGGGGCTAAGCAGAGTATCAGATAAGGGAAAGTCAACTATGTCACTTGAGCTCATATCTATCACACTTCTGCGAATGGAAACACATACGTATACTGTAGTGCTATATAACGATAGTTTCAAAAGCAAAATATATTCACTTTATTGCCTGTGAAAATTGCACACAATTGAATTACAAATACAAACTTAACTTAGCCATGATGGCACGTCAATCATACGCACCATTGCCAACAAATTCTACACTGCAATTTGCTATTTTCATTACAACAGCAACAACTTTGTGCAAACTAATGAAAAGTAAGCAAATTTTATAACATTGAATCAGAATTGATCGAAGCAATCAGGCGAAGCATATCCAGCATATTCCTGCATACAATTAAAATAATTAAAATAAACATTTGGAATGATAACAAGTCAGTCAACGCACACAAACTCACACACACGATTAAAATATCATCAATAAAAATCTTGCGTGATTATAATAAATTTCTCCTCTTTTTTTATTTTATAGCACATCTCTTGCAATATGCAAATTAAAAAAAAACATTGTGTGAAACATAGATAAATGCATGGGTGCATATTTGACGGAATCTATAAAAGTACTCTTTGTTATCGTTCAAATTTTTACACAAGAGAAATCTCTAAATTGAATAAGAAATCAATTTAGGTGAGTTAGTAGAATCGGTTAGCGCTTATCCCAACTAAACAAAATAGAATAGTTTTTAATACGCAGGAATTTAAGCATATATATTTTGGTATTTTATTTTATATATTTTGCGAGTTAGACAATATAATGAATACGATTTTGTATTTATGCCTGGTCACAAAACGTTGCCCGCTCGTCATTTTATGCCTTATATTTTTTATAAAAGTACTTGGGGAATATTTTGATGTGGCAGCTTCCGCTCAGCACTTTGTTGCTTTTTTACGATGCCTCATGCTGAAAGAAACTGCTCTCAATTTCAGTCAGCAACTAATCAGAACGAATTACGCAATGAGCTACAATTGACCGGAAAAACAATGAAAAATATTATATATTTTTAATAAATGAATTAATATACAATATTTGATTGTCTTCAAGATTCATGTTTAAGTTTTTTCTTCTACTGCTTTTTTTTTAAAGTATCTTTAATACGTTACAAAGCAACGACTCATGTGCACATAACTCAACTGGTTTCTTATGAGCTGAGCACATAAAAAAGTATAGGGTACACATGGTGCATCACATCAAAGTTTTGCCCGGGTTCGGTCGTTGGCAACATAAAAAAGTGTTTACATTTCATTCATAAAATATCAATTACGTACATGTGTGACAGCTAAGCGACATGGACACACACACACACACTTATGTTATGTATATATACACATACGCATACTTATATATGGGAGAGTGCGTGGCTTTTGTAAGTCAAATCGATATTACCCAAATACGTGAGAACATCAGAGTTCATTGCTTAAGTTTCGCTCTGTGTGACATTTTGGGCCAATATGGCGCAACACGCACACTGATGGAAATCTAACGAGTTGCACGACAACAACAACCATATGAGTAGTGTAGAACAGTACAGCAACAGTCCGTGCATAGCACCACATTATAATCAGCTGTCAGTCCGAGTAAAGATTCGATAACCGATCCGAAGAAAATCGAAAACAAGGAAAGCAAAAGCTCATAAACAAATCGTTGTAGAGCTGACGAGACGTAATTTAATTCTATTACAGTGACTACTAATATATACTTATATATACAAACCTGTATCAACTAGTTTGTCAAATAATTTATAAAATTTTACGATATTAAAGCAAATCATTCAACTGTTTTCTTTGTTTGGCTTTTAGATATTAATTTTGAACGGAGACTGAGTGAATAAATATTTGCACCAGATGCTGGCAATTACATATTATTAATAAAATTGAAAATAAAATTGTGCATACTGTATGCTTAACTGAAATCAGACAGCATGTTCATAAATTAATTTCATAGTTATTTATAGCAAATGCAATTAGAGTCGGTTTTATCATTTACATTAGCGACACTTTAAATTTAAATATCGGCCATAAATTGTATTAAATCATGTAATTTGCATAAGTAAACAATTAAATAGGATGCAATATATTAAGCATAATGCAAATAACATACATTAGCTAAAAGTTTTCCATTTAATTGGCCACATAAATCGGAAATTCTCTCTCAATTTATTAATGTATTTGCCAATTTGTTGTATATAATTAAAAATTTGTTAAGCATTGGCGAGAAGACAAATTAGTTTAAAAAGGAAAGCCAACGAGCCGTATATTAATATTGTATATTCATTCAACAAATGCGCACATGCAAATTGCTACTGAATAAAGAAATGTTAAGGCAACTCTCTCTCACACCGAAATACGTGCTGCCCCTAAAGGTATGCTACAAAATATTAACATATATTTAGCTTGAAGTCTCACATATGGATGTGGAAAAAGGACGAACCAAACAGGTTGCGTTTACAGGCAGCCGCTTAGCCATTTGCCAGCCAATTGTGTGTCTAAGCTGAGGTCGTTTTCTTTGTTGTTGTTGTTGCTGCTGCCGGCTGACAACACGGAAGGAAGAAATTTTAAGCGCCCCTGAGCAACGACGCCATCTTTGGCACAAAGTTGCCTTTTTTATGATGCCAAAAGTCAGAGAAATGCCCATTCGCTACCTGCAGCTTCTTTTATTCGTTGTTGTCACTCTTGGCATTGTCTGGCCTTTATAAAATATTTATTACACTGATGGCATCGCAATGCTTTTGATAGCATTACCTCTCCAACGCTTTTATCAACATGTTAGGAAATATTGTGAAATATGATTATGTGGGTTTAAAACGCAAATTTGTAACACGTTTTTTTTCATTTTCCTTACATTTTTTCTTGACCAACTCAACAATTTAAATCTATCTTGACTTAACAGTTCGCTAATTTTGGCCAGATAAACCCGTTTTCATGTCGAGAAGTCAAAACAGAATGGTCTAAATTGTTAAGTAACAAAATTTTGACATTTATATTTAGTTAATAATATTTTCCATAATATTTATTTAATGTATAAATTTCTTGAAATAATATCAACTAACTAATGATATCAATAACTATAGTTAAAAGAAGATTTATAAATAAGGTGCTAGGTATATTAAAGTTTATAAACTTGTCTTTAAAATGCTGTACTTAATTTGCTTACGCTTTTAAATAGCACTGAAATCCATTATTTTATCTTCAAGTCAATCAAGTGCGCTTTTTTCTTAATTTTAGTGAAATAAATTTTTTAAAATTGCCATAATTTTGTAGTAAATGATTCTGTGGCATATTTGCAGCCAGGTGTGTTCAGCTTGAAACGCATTCAACGCAGACACCCGTGCCACTGGAGTGTACAATGTTGCCAGCCGATGTGGCCCGCTGGCAATGTTGCCAGCTGCAACGACAGCTGCATGTGCAACATATTGTACAACAATGATTTACAGTGCATTGTTAATGCGTTTTTAATGAGTGCTGCATATACATGTGTGTATGTAAAAAAGTTGTACTGCATGCAGCAGAAACTTGTCGCCAGAGATTTGAGGACCGTATATTCAGTGCAGTACAGAACGGTAAAGTTGCAATCCCATACCCATACCAACCTCGACGCAAGCGCGAAGTCTTGCCACAAAGCTGCCTTAAGCGCTCCAAAACTTTTGCTGCACTCCGTCATTAACATTAAAGACATTCCAGAGCACATTGGGGCATTTTCCCATTTTTTTGGAATTAAGTCTTTTTTTCAAGTTAGTTAAAGTAACATTCTGAAAATGCCAATGCATCATGAAAACTTCAATTATGTAAGTTGCATACCCAGAATGTTAAGTTAACAGTGCTCTGTTAAATTGAGAGCTCTTTAACAGAGTTGTTATAGACTACAAGCACATGTTAGCAATTTGAGCAATATTTTCTCCAAGTTTAACAATCATTTAAATTAAATACAAAGCCTTTAAGATTTTCAATTGCAATGGATAATATTCAGTGTGGTTTGTACTCTGTGTTAATGTATGATTTTTGCCACAAGTTCATGTAGTTTGTATTGTTGTGTGTGTTTTAGCAACTGTCCCAAAAAAAAAATGTTGGGAAGAAAATTTATCTTTAGAAGACCACAACTTTTTTAAATCACGCGTAATCACAAAATGAGTACATACGTTTTGTAAAGCAATCAATTATGAATCGAAACTGTTAAGCACAAAGTGCACTTATGTGCACTTTTCGCGCAATTTCACTTTTTAGTACGTAACCTCAAAATTTTCAGAGCAAATTCCATTGAAATGCAAACAAATCAAAATAAGAATACGATTACTTTTAGTGTTATTTTAACTATTGGAGATGACTAAATAGTGTTAATTTACCATAAAAATCTTATCTATATGCACATTTTTATTACTTTAGCCAATATTTTTGCATTTATTTCAATATAGATATTACTTTTTCATACCAAAATTAAGGTTGTAAGCGATTATTCCTATTGGATATTTTTGATATAGCTTTTCGATCCTGATATCTATTAAAGACAATGTCAGGAGCGAAATAACACTCACATTTGACTATATAAGCTGACAATATTGAAAACTATGACAGTTTTATCAAAAAGTGCAATTTTACAAATTCATCATATAAAAACTATATGATATAGTCAACCGATCTTGATGATTTTTGGACAGGACATTTTGAGTATAATGACCCACGAAACCTGCAAGTTTCGTCTAAATATCTTTAAAAACAAAAAAGTAAGAACAGATATTTTTAAGAAGGGGAGCGGTGCCACGCCCATTTTTTACAGCAATAATGGATATTCATGTCATAAGTCGAATGCAAAAAACTAGAGAGTGATATCTTGCACGGTTCTTGAGTTATTAATATATTCCATAAAAATGGGAAAATGCCCCATAGTGCAGAGGCATCTGCGAAAAGTTTGCCACATGTGCAAATCTGAAGGAAAGTCTGCAGTACTCAATCCCCAAACCCAACACCATGCCCATTCCCATAACTATGCTTAACCCATCAACACCCACTCCCAGTTGCCTGCACTGCAGGGGCACATTAATAATTGAGTGGCGCCCCAAAGTAGGCAGCAAAGTACTGGGTTGCAGGTGCCACAAGCGAATCAGTATGTATAGAAAAATTTGGGCATAGTATATATGTTAAGAGCCAAATTCAGGCAGCTGTTTAGTTATGCCAACGATGCGGCCAGTAGCCAAAAGTAAGAGTAAATGACACAAAACATGCGAAATTTAATTTCATCTACATTTTTATACTTTAAAGACAAAGCTACATTTATATAATATTTTGAGAACAGTGTTAACTGATTTAAATACTTAATAATTGCTTACTGCAGCCAGCTAGAATCCATTTAAACATAAAATGCAGAAATGAATAGAAAATTTTAACAAAATATTGAGATGTAATAGACAAAACAATAACAAATTTGCAATAATTTTGCTTTTGTTTGTTAGATTGTTATGTTTAATTAATAGAAATTTGAATTCGATTAGTCAAAGAAAACAGAATATGCATGTATTTACACTAATATTTAAAAACGCATGCTATTTATTTTAGTTTTATTTTCAAATAATTTTTATAGTTGGTTTAAATATTGGTTTCCATGCCAAATATATAATTTGCCATAGCAACCCTTGAGTTTGTTTATAGAATCTAATGAAAGTCAACATAAAGAGAATAATACAAATTTTATACTTACGAAGCAAAGGGCAATAACAAGCAAAATGAATATTAGCTCAACAATTTGGTATGTTAAACATTTTAATTTAAGTTAATTGATAATAAATAAATAAATATTTTAGTTGGTGTAACATTTATGAGAGCACAAGCGTTCAGAACGTTGGTCCCAATGTGCTTGCACTGCGACAGGACAATTTGATCAAGTTTATACAGTTATCGACCGGAGCAGTGAGTTATTTCAGGGCTGAAACTGTCTCGACTGGTCTATATATTAACAATTTTACCGGACATAATCGTTTTCCGCTATTTGCCTTTGATGAAACTGTACTGAGTCCTAATATTTATGTATACAAGTATCCCGAGTTGACTAGATTCGCATCACTGCCATGTAAGTATGATAAAAAAAAAAAGTATAACTCTACAGATTTTAAAAATTCCTCTATAATTTTTCAGCTTCTTTGCTTACCTATACCATATTGAAGTTCTCTGAGCTTGATTTACTGGTTGGTGTTGGAGGCTCTCCCAACTATCCGATTTGTGTGTATAATTTTCGCACAAATACCAAAATTCTGGAACACAACTCGCTAATAGTTACGAAAACCACTTCATTAATATTGAGCAATGGCAATTCACCGACAATTGTTCAATATGATAAGAAAGATATGCGTATGTTGTGCTATGAAATGTGCTTTGTGGAGAAAGATTCATATCTACATCAGGTGTCAGCTGTGCAAATAGGAAAAGAATATGTTAAATCTGAAAACCATTTCATGTGCTTTGGCGATGATAGTGGTTTATATGTGGTCAATGATTATGGCAACTTCTCACAGATTGATATAGCGTGTTTTGCGATTAAAACTCGCTGGACACCAGCCAACACCAGTGCCTCACCTGGCAGTGAGATGATAGCACGTGCTCATGCTCTGACAGCCTATAAGATGGGCTTTCTAATTGCTAACAGTTCCACAGCCATCTACATTAAAAAGAAGGCCGGACAATTTACCGTGGAATGGACCATTGATAACAGTCAGCACAATGTCGATCTGTATATCAGCAATCAGAATGGAGAACTCTATGCATCGCGAAAATGTGGGGTTATTTCCCAAGTAGTGTTGGAGGAAAATGAGGGAAAACTGAATGAGATTGCTGCCAGTGGCAAACCGATCTTGGCCTTTCGCACATTTAGCTGTTTCAAAGAAGAGTGCATTGTGGTCCTCTATAATGATGGCATTGCAATGATAGATCTTCCATATGGAAAAACACTTTCGGAAGTCCCAATTCCAAATTCTTGTGCCATTTGCACTCACCGTAGTAATCCCCATATCATTGTGGGTACTCTCGATGGCAACCTGTTGTTTATCAATTTCGAGAAACCAACTTTAGCAACTGTGGCCTGTCAACTGCATTGCGATACGGCAGCAGTATTTTCCATGGACTATCACGACAATTGTCTTGTCTTTCAGGATCAAGCCAAGGCATTCCATGTTGTTACTGTGGAGCATCGGCCCATTAGGATGAGTCACTACTTTACCATCAAGGATGATCAGTTACTGAAGCAAGTATTCGTGCAAAGTTTCATATTGGTCGAGGGTCCGCGCCTCTTGGTCATGATATCACGTAATAAAGAGCAGAAACCTCCTGGATATGCAGAGGAAATGTGGATCTATAATTGGAACAAGGATCGACGCCTTATAAGACGTGAATTACCCCTGCCCAATACCTATATATCATTCTTTGTTCAGCCACCAATGGGTCGCTGGGTAACCATTGAGATTGTGGGGGCGCTTAAAGACAGCACCACTTTCGATCAGTTTATGCTCAACGAGTCCAGCGAGCTACAGTGGATCGCATCCATAAAGTCGGCGCATTATGGACATATCACTGGTTTGGGCATAACCAAACATGTGCTCACCTGGGGCGTCGATGGCATTATGGTGCACTTTCGCCAGCATAAGCGCTCCAAGAAACCCTTCATGATGTCCCGCTTTGTTACGCTTCTCTTCTCTCCCCAATGTCTGCTACGTGCCAGAGAGTGCTACAATTCCAAGTATGTATAAACCAACATTGATAATATGTTAATACTTTAAAGATTTCCCAAGTGCAAAACTCACACAATTACGTAACTTTATTTATTTCTAAAGCTATTTTATATACTTTCCTGGCTTTGAGTTAAAATTGGCTAACTATATAATATAGTTCTCAGATGATCTGTCAGTCTTTTATCGATTTGCTTTACTATTTTTTCTGTTCCATTGTTCTTTAAAAACTTTAATTATTTCTACAGATACCTTATTGTGTTGAGCGCCGCAAATGTGTTGTGGGTAGCCCGTTTACCCTCTCTGGCTGATAATGTGCGGGAGAACGAAGAATTGCCAGTGCCGGAGAAATATATTGTGCAGCAAACAAAGATGATAACGGCTACATTTGTGCCGCTATCGGTCAAAATGGAGATTAGGGAGGAATTTACGCCAGCGGATTTACTGAAGCGTGATCGGATTCGACAGATGATTCAAGACTTTTCCGCAAAGGTCACGGCGTTAATTGATTACGATATCTCAGTGACCGGGAAATCGAAAGGTGTTTTCAAAAAGTTCTGTTATCACTACAAATGGCTAGAGGCCTTAACGGAGGAGGCGCATAAGTTATGCGCCTTGGAGCGTGAATCACTATTGCTGGCTATAAAGGATCAGTCCCGTATACGTGATTGGATAATGAAGTTGGTCACACGGGATGCCATCAATATTAATTACAAAGTGCGATCGATTAGTGCTGAGGCGAATTTCGAGAGTTTTTCATTGGTGCGTAAGCCGAATATGTCGGTCTTTGACAAATATCGTTTCTACGATCTGGAGGATCACATGCGAATTTCTGTTATGTCAGTAGACGAGTTGCCAGCGGAACCCGCCCACCCGCAGATAATGGGCGGAGAGAAAGAAGATGATGATACCAATAAGATCACCCGAAATCTCAAAGTTTACGTTGTGGAAGGTCCAAGTGTCTATGATCATATAATGGCACCACAATTTCAATTGCAAAGCAAAAGCACCGTAACCTCCAATCAGATATTCAATGATAACTGCAAGTTTAGTTACTACCTGGCTGATCCTCTGAAGCAGGAGTTCAACAAGCACTTCCACGAAGCACAGCAACTGAAACGCGAGACAATCGACAATGTGCTCAATACAAATGGTGTTCTATCCAAGATATATGATAATATGAATATAATGTTGAGCTTGCTGCGCATGGAAACTTTCGAACCGCCGCAACTAACTGCGCCATCACTAGCCAAGGATGAGGTGATCAAGAGCATCATGGATGTGGATGACTCGGAGATTAAGGCAGTCAATCGACGCAGACGCAAAACTATCGACACGGGAGGCAAAAGAGGACGCCTCCTGCTCTGGTCCGTGGAATTCTGGGCCCGTGCTTTGATCGTAATGATGGATGGTGTCATCGAGAAATTATGGGAGGAGGAAATCAAAAAGGATATACCCATACCAGAGTTTGTATTCAAGAAGCAACCACACGAGTACTCATTGGAGGATCAGAAAATATATCGAGCATACGAGGAAGCAGTGCATCTTCTAGAGGACGATCGTCGCAAGTATTTGCGCATTTTACATGAGAATGAGGGAAAAACACTTCAGTTAAAAACCAAACATATTCTGAAAATCAATCAACGTGTTGCTGAACTAATGCTACTTAAACTAAAGTATGATTTCGCCCTCACCCAGAATCTGGTGAGAATGCTGAATCTCAAGACCATCAATCATGTGCGCGATAAGCTGCGAGAGCAAATTATTAGCTATCGCAACGACTACAATAAATTGGATGATTATATTAAAAAGTATAGTTATCTGCTAGAGTTCTGGGAGTGTACTATGATCGATGTACGCACTCGTTTGGAGGCACAACAAACTCGTGATCGTGCCTTGGAGCGTCAGTTTCGGGGTAACTATCTGAACACTGTGCCACATGCCTCACATGAGATGACTAAATTGTTTAAAAAACGCCCGAAATTGTCCAATAAACTATTCAACACATTTCTGATCTGCAGTGAAGTGGCCCATAAACTTAGCCTCAAGCAAACCAATCGAAATGCTTTTCCAATGCCCAAGGAGATCAATGATTTCCTTTCCTTTGTCGCCGACAATGATGCAGCCAAACACTGTCCCCCTCAGGTGGATGCCAAGTCCTGGGATGCCTTTGTCAAGTTGCGTCGTCAAAAGATCGAAAGTGAACTCAGACTTAAGGGTATTGGTTATCAGCTGATCGACAGTCAGGCGTATATGAACAGTCTCACCAATGACATAACCAGTTTAAAGGAATCCAAGGCTCAAACTCAAAAGAAAATTGACGATACCATACAGCTATATGTAAGTGAAACTGAAGAAAAACACAAGAATATAGAAAATTCAATGAGTATCTCTTTATATTTACAGCTGGAGGCAATGAGAAATATGACCTTGCAGTTGACATTGACATTGGGTCAGGTTGAGGTCAATATCAAGGGCACTTCAAAATCAATGGAGAACTGCGTGTTAATGCATGTGTCCGATATCAACGATGTTAATCGCATGATAAAGGTAAATAATCTGTAACTTATGGATAACAAATATTGACATAATATTTTTTATGTAGGAAGCTGGAATGAAGAAGATAAAATCAATGCAACGTGTTGCTGTCTTCAGGCGTCAGGTCATCTTCAAGGAATGGGAGCACAAGCTTTATAAAGCAAATATTGCATATTTAAAGTATATGTTAGATGCTATCGAAAAGTGCAAAGTAACCATTGAGTTTCTCAACATACTACGTAACTGGGACAAAATTAAAGCAGAACGTCAGAAATATATGGTTGCAGGTGCCATAGAACGCATTATGGAGCAGAAAATTCTCATCTTTCGGAAGCAAATCGAGCGCGTGTAAGTAGAAAAACTTAAAGTTTAACAATTAATTTTATTTGAGTTGTATTATAGAAATATTCAAATTGATACCGTCAAGGAGAAGACGTTGGAAATGAAACGACGTAATCATTTAATTGATGTCAAAATCGAGCGACTCAAAATTGATGTTGCCTTTCAGAATTCACAGCGCGATATTATGATGGAGCAGCGACGTGATCGCGAGCAACGTGAACGGTAAATTCTGAATAATTTCTATAATATTGCTTATTAATTTTGAAATATATCACAAGCATGGAGCAAATAAAAACTCATCGGCAATTGTTGGACAACGTACGCAAACATTATGCTCATGTTTTGGAACTACAAACAATATTGGAACTACTCCGACTTCGCACATATCCAACCCTGGGACCACCGCTGCCTCAATGCCATCCACCTGTTCCCGAGTATATACTAAACTCGGTGCAATAGTGCAGTTCTCTTGTTCCTATAACATGAATCTTAAAATTCTTTGTCCAGACTAACTCATTTATAATCAATGCCTTTTGAGGCCTTTAAAGTTAATAAAAGTATATGCACATTTGTATACGAGAAGTTTGGAAGATTAACTATTTTTGATGTGGCATACTTTCAGGGTTTTTCAGAAAAGAGTTATTTTAAAAGCTCATGCAAACGATAAGCTTTTTATTTGAGATTTTGTCGATAAACCAATGACCAAAAGTTGATTGATTATAATATTTCCAAATTGAAGTTTAGTTTTTAGTTTATAAATATTTCAACTAAAAGCGATTTAATAATTCAGTTTTACATTTTGTGCAAAAGTTACAAAGCAACCCACGCAGTTTTCCAGACATTTGCCACAGGTATACAAAGGGCAATTGATTTTCAGCACCTTCAACTTTAATTAGCCCGACGCCAAGCACAGACAGTTTTCCCGCTGGTCGGCAAAAGTTTACGGCGCCAAATTGCAATTAAATATTTTCATTGCGGCATGTGAAAATTTATTAGTGGCTCTTTATGGAGAGTTTTCCCAACAGTGTTAAACTATGTATTTTGTGCACAATTCTACTAGATGGTATCCATCTACTTAAGTCTCTTCTTAATTGGGTTGTGGTTTTCAGTTTCTAGTTTTCTGCTGTAAGGGTTTTTGAATTCAAGTTCAGACGCCACTTCACTTTATTTGTTTGTGTCTGAGCAAATGACTGCAGAGACATAAAGTCAAGGTCTGTCTGTTTGTCCACTAAAATTGCAGTTATTTTAGCTGCTGCTTGTTAATTTTAAATAGACCTTAAAGTTTTTTAAGGAACATTTGATGTAAGACACAGCCAGTAGTAAGCTTTGTTGTTTAGCTTAAAGCAACTTAATTCGTATTATTTTGTATTGATGGATAGACAGCACATACTATATTCTATAGATAGCTTAGTTAATTAGATATTTAGTTTAATAACTTGCACTTTATATACCTTTTGCTTTTATTAATAATAAAAAATAAAGCAAAGAAACTAATTTAAAACAATGTTTATCAAGGAAAACTAAGAAGACCCTCACTATGTAACGTCACTGCCAATGGTCTTCAAACGGCGTTTAGAGCACAATGGAAATGGTTTATTTATAATATGACTTATTTAATTATTTATACTGTAATCTTTGTGTTCTGTATTTTTGGATATTAGAATGTAAGTTACAAAAATATAAAATAAATATAATAAACCAAAAGCTCACGCCACAAGTGTATTGGAAAAGTTATGTAAATGTCAGCTGTGATTGTCTTGCTGTATACATATTTTTATAAATCGTTATCACAAAAAAAAAGAAAATATTATATTTGTGTACATTTATTATACATATACAGACCATATGAATTGTAAACCCTCATGCAACGTTAAGCTAAGAGATGATGTGTTCCTCAAATTTTTATTATCTACTCTTAAATTATATAATTATACATATTTATAATTGACATACAACTCTTGTGAAAATTATGCTAATCACATTTAAAAGTCGCTCGTTCCTCTGTTTCTGGGTGTACGAATTCCGATTGTCATGCCGTTCTGCTGATAAGCTTCACATGCTATATGTATATATGTATATGTAGACATGTATTGGTTGCTTGTGACGCTGCTTATGGTTATTTCAAAATCATATGGCAATCCAAAAACAAATTAGAATTAGAACAACGCAAAACGAGGCTTCGTTAAAAGTTGATTGACAGCAGTTCGGTCAGTACTCAACTCTGTGTTCAACTGTGTAGAGCTGAAATAAGTCTATCCGAAACAAAAAATGGCCAAGATCGCTGTTGTATTCCTGCTAGTCGCACTTGTTGCTGTGAGTTACGCTCTCACATCCAATACTATTTGTAGTTTCAATACCGAATTGAATTATATTATATCCATATAGATCTGCAACGGAGCCCGTCTAAGGCGTGAAGAGAAACCATTCGGGAATTTTTTGGATGAATTGAAGGGTCTTGCTGACCAGAACAAAATCAAAGTAAGTTGAAAAACTTTACTTTCACGTGCTCATACTAAGTTTGTTCTTTACATTATCATATTTTTTCTTAAATAGGAAGTACAAGAAAAACTCGGTGCAGTTTGGGAACAAAACAAAGACAAACTCGAGGCTGATGCCAAGGCTAATGGTGAAGCGTTTCTTAAACTGGCCGATAATGCTTTTGAACGAGGAAAGACTTTGATTTCTGAAATTCAAGCTTCTTGGAATGGTGCAAAAACAAATGCAGCCCCTGCAGCATAATAAAAGCATAACCAACTATCGCAAATAAATGTTTAGCATCTCGCAAAATATCAAGTAACTTTATGATTGTTCTGTTATTAAAGAGTTTAGTGCAACATCATCCAAAGACGCAACTTAATCCGTGGCATGGCCAAAAGGCGATATGTGGCAATGGAGCAATTCATTGGCAGTTGTCTGAAGTCACCCTTTTGTCCTGCATGTGTGAACTGATCGCCATTTAACTGATGCTGCACATCCAGTAGGTGTTTGTTTCGCACCGAAGAAGCCGGCAAGGTGGCAAAATATTTGACATACACAGTTTCCCTAGGCGTAGACAGCAATTTGAGACTATAGCTTAGATAATGATTGCTTTCGGTGGCCATGTTTGATTTAACACGTAGCCGCCAAGTATCTTCGAACACTCTAATGGTGGGCGATAGGTAAACCAAACTATTGTTTTGTATCGACCTGCTTAATTCCAGATCTTCATAGAAAATACGTTGGGCCCTTAGCTCACGATAGCACAGCATAATTGGTAGAGTAGCAAATTGATCTAAGTCATCGATGATATGCAATTCAGTTAGAATTTGATCACTCGACATTTTTAGATGCTTGCAGCTTGCCTCGTGCTCGGCACTTGCCTCCTGGCAGCCCTCCCAGCTGCAGCCTAGACAGCGATATTTGCATTTTACCAAACGTTTGCCGCACTCCATTTTCAGATGATTGGTCAGATACTTGTATTCCATCTGCTGATCGCAGTCAGAGCAACTTATAGGCAGCTCCCATAGTGTTTGGCCCACAACTAGATTCTTGGTCAACTCCTCCCAGCTAATGCGTGTGCGACAATGTGGACAGTTTGCCTCACTGTTCTGCAGTGCCGCCTCCGCCAGTAGACGTGTCACACAGTCCTCGCACAGTATGTGCCCCAATTTGCATTGATAGTTCTCATCTGGATGTGGCAGCTCCAAGCACACGATGCACAACATAACCTTACGCAGACGCTCACCTAGCTCAAGGTTCGTTTCCAGACGATTAATATTACCAGGGGCATCATTGGTTTGCTGTGCCTCTGCAGAATCAACTGCCTCTAGTCTCTGCCTCTTGCTGGGTATTGGATCGTCACGATCGTTGCTGTTCTCGGACATATTGACTTTGCTGCTGTATATATTAGTTCTATTTGTTTTTGTTTATGTATTTAAATCAAAGCGTTATGCTTTAGAGACTATTCAAATGTGTTTTAAATATATACTTATGTGGAATGCTCTCAGAGTGCGAATGAGGCCGTTCAGTTTGTTATCCCCAAACAGCTTCGATATCTAAAGCAATGCCAATACCGATCTGAAAAAACGAAACTTTTCATGTTCACTAGTGTTGGGTATTAGCTTTAGATGTGCCACACAATAAATAATATCTGTGAATAATACAATGATTAGGATTCCATTACACTTAGTATAGATTAAAGTTCAAAATGATGTAAAGTGTATGTAAATCTGATTAGAAGGTTACAAAAAGTGGTGTTGCCCTGTGGATTATAAGCCTTCAACCCAACCTAATTTTAGCTGTTAACCCTGGAATTATTCATTTCTAACTAGAAAGAAGAGTTCTGCAAAGCACACTCGACCACATAATACCCTTTGCCGATCTTAAGTTACATTGTATGTTTCAAAACAACATGAAAAATTTCAAATTATTTGTATTTATTATGGGCAAAAGCAGCGCGATATCAAAAAATGTATGATGACATTGTCTATATATGTAGCCTAGGAACTAGTATGCCAAAATTGGAGGCGAGATGTCATAGATATTCGCCAATATCATGTACTTTTTCCAGGTTATGTCCAGTTTTTCCTGGCGAACTGCAGTTTTTTGTTGATATAAAGAGACTGACAGACAAACAGGCGGACAGACTTGTATAGCTATGACGACTCGTCTGCCACGCCTTCTTATGCCTGTTACAAACACACTATACCTTTGGCGAGAGTTTAAAAAATATTGATGACATCATATTAAGCACAGATTAAGCTACATTTAAACAAATCTAAGTATATTTATTTAGCTAATCGCACACGTGTTCATACAAAATACATAAGATTGTGTGCTTTGCTTTGTGTGCTACATTTCAAATTTCTATAGAGACTTGAACTCTGATAACCCTGCAAAAACATAGGAAAACAGACGCAACGATAAGCGAAATTCTAAAGTCAATTTCTATATACACAACAAATATTATATTTCAATGTACAGTAGTGTATGTAGTTGACCAAATTTTGGTGTGCCATGATCTTAAGCTGTGAGGGGTCACTGATAAGCAGCATGACTGACTGATATGGCATGCAAAATGAGGAAATTGAATTTCAAAATAACAATTCCCAAGTGCCGAACATCGACAAATAATGAAACAAAGCGCGAAAAGAAGCTCTGAAAAGATAGATAGTTGAGAATGCAACAAATAATACAAATATGCTATATATATTCAAGTGATTTGCAAAGAAAACAAAGCAATAGGCAGCAAATTACAGGCACAAAATAAGAGCGACAGCTGAAAAATATTTGTCAGTTATTTTTTTGCACACCTGTCTGCACAGCGAGTCAGGTGAAAACATAAAAAATGTACAAATATGTGCCTTTGTTATATACCTGTCTCTGTGTGTCATCATGTCATCCATTTGCTACAGCTTCGCACGATTGCATAAAATCAAAGTGGATTTTTACTTCCCATTCAAGCATATCGCTTTTCTTTAGGCAAAGCAAACAAACTGCTTTATAGTTTAAACACAATTTGCAGTTTTTGAAAATTTACAAGAGTTTAGCATTTGTCATTGAAATAACTATCAACAAAATGTATATATAGCTTTAAAGTGTACTTTAGAGTTGCAAATTTAAATGTTTTCTTTGTTCTAAATACAATTCAGTATTGAGTTCATGCTAAAGTCATGACTATCTGCATTTGTCTTACAGTAGCTAAAAATTGGGCATTCACTTTGATTAGCTAAGCTAATTAAATATTTAAAAATAATACAAGTACTTAAGTTTGCTTGGACAAATTGTTAAAATATGCTTAAAGCATTGATTTTGTGGGTTGTCTAACTTTTTGAATGATTTTATATACAACATTAATATTATTATATAATATATATTAAATATTAAGCAACCAACTAAACTAAATTGTATTGTTATTCATTTGTAATTTCTTTGAGCAACCTTTATGATACAGTTAAAGAACCCTTATAAAACTAGATTCACTTCGAAACTACATTCTGCTTTTGTTTACTTTTACTTCTTTTACAGTTTCAGTTGCATTTCAAAGTATGTATTTGCGACAATTGAATATTTAAAATTTGCACAGTAAAAACTAAAACTGCCTTTGAGTGCAGTTCACTCGACAAATAAAGCCAGATACAATAGAACATGAGTAACAGAATATAGCTTAAAAATAAATAACGCATACGCCATGTACTGCATGCAACAATGTACACCGTGCTGTCAATCGCCTGTACAGCATATAGTATTTAATTAAAAATTTAATAAATTTTGCGACAAACGTATTCAAATTGAGCAAATACCCCGATAAAGTCCAAAGCGTAACCCAGTTTAACAGCGCCCAAAAAAAAAACGAATATATCGAAACAAACAAACAAAATTGCGCTGAACCATCCAAAACAATATGGCAGACTGTGTGACTATGTGAGTGTATTGTAATGCTAATTTAAATAACGATAAGCTTAACAACAATAACGACAACACCAAGAGCCGCAACGGCAACAACAGCAACTCACATGATAACAGCGACAACAATGGCAACAATAATAGGAAAACAATTTGACATGCTGTGATTTTGCCATCGTCGTTGCATCGCATACACTGTACTAAATAAAGTCACATCAGTAAGTCATTTCGATTTGGATCTCTTATAATAAAGTTTATTTTATTGTATAACGCAGAAGAATTTACTCTATTTGTGTTTATAAACAGACTTGGCTGGTAATCTTTTGGCGTAACTTTTTTGCTTAAGAACCAAACTTTATGAAAGTTTCTGGATGGTATAATATAGCTTCATCTTAGATAACTGAATAATTTAGGTAATATACAAGTAGTATTATTTATTGTAGGTATACATGTGACTCTATTGTATGTAATTATGTTATTCTGCACACTTTTAACAAGGGTATAAAATCTTCGACTATATGTGCACTATATTTATTAACGTTGTTGTTATTGTTGGTTGTGATGCTGCTGCTGCAGCAAGCAGACAAACTGTCAACGTCAACCAACAACAGCACTTACACACACACACATGCACACCGAGCTGGCATATTAGCGTTGTGTGCAAAAACAAATAATAAAGCCACTTGTGCATGAAGAAAAGAAAAATAGTTTTACATGCAGTTTGGCGTTCCTATATTGTTGTTGTTCTTATTGCCGTTGTCCTTGTTGTTATTGTTGATGTTGTTGTTGCTGCGTGAGCTTCTGCTGGCATAGAGCAGGCATTATCCTTTCTATCACTTGCCACATTTTCGCATAATGCAGCGTAAAATAGCATCATTGTTGTTGCTGCTGCTGCTGTTGTTTGTGTTGTTGTTGCGAACAATGAATACATTTGTAATGTTAATGGAATGCAAAGGCAACAGATGCAACAGCAACAACAACAACAATAACAACAACAACAATAACAACAGCCACAAATGGCGACAACATCAGCAACTATTTTACAGCTGTTGTTTGTTTGTCTTCTGTATTGGTTTGTGTTGTGTGGTGTTGGGTTGTGTGTTTATCATACAGTCCCTTGTCATAAAAATGAACTGCAACAAAGCGACGCCTTCAGGCAATAACTGGGCGTTACCAGTCACGCCTACAGATTACACTGTATTAACAAATGGTTACAGTTGTTATCTCTCAGTTTAAGATATCAACTGGACTTAAAAAAAAGCAATTTACTTAAATATTTTAATAATATCCCGTAAATTTAAATAAAAATATTCTCTTACTATGTTATTTCTAAATTTAAAGTTTATTTATATATGTTTCTTTCGTCACCAGCGTGAAATGGAAATAAAATATCTTTGATGACTTTATCATCGCATGAATGTGTCGTTCTATGGTCTACTTTTCTCAGCTTCTATCTGTTGTGCTGCATTCAAGCATAAAATGATGTAAAATTTTTATTAGAAATATAAACAGTAAAAAGCAAATGTAAGTTGCACATACACAAACACATACATACTTGCATAAACACACGCACACACACATACTAACATATATGTATATATTTATTGAAACGCACTCTGGCAGCCGCAGTAAAGAAATAAAAGGCTCAACAACATAAGCCTTTTGCTCGTCGCCATCATTGTTGTCGTTGTTGCCGGCAACGACAGCAACAAAAGCACAAAACCATTTGCATTGCAAATGCAACATAATGCACAACAACAGCAACAACAACCAGAATCACACACACACGCAGGCAGAGACGCATTTGCTAGCACTTCCGAGCGCCTTCAGACAACAACAACAGCAACACTAACAACTACAACTACAACTACATCAACATCAACAATGGGTACAAAGTATTTGCTATGACAAGTATTTAAGTTTTCTGTTTCCTCATGTTTTCTTTTGTACTCGCATTTATTATTTTTATTGTAAATATATTTTAAGGCATTATAAACGCTTGCAAGTAACAAAAACAAAGCATATTTTCCATTTATTGAATGTGGCTTACCAAAAGTAACAAAAGAAAAATGGAGAAAATGCAAAATTTAACAACTAATAGATAAACTTTATTGCCAACTTACTGAGCAATTTAACATGCGCAGTTCCTAAGAAAATTTACTTACGTATAAAGAATTTAAGTAAAGTTAAAATTTAAAATACTCTAAGAATTTCAGGCGCTTATAAGGTTTAATCACTAATATTATTGATTCTCTTACTTTTGCTAATTGATTTGGAATACTTTTGTTACTTTTCACTATTATTTTCAAAATTTTCTAGTTTTGCTAATATTTTTACTATTTCAAATATTTCTATCACTACTTTTCATTTTTTTCTATACCTGCTGTTATATTTAAATTATTATGTATAGTTTTTCAATCACTATTTTAAAAGCAAGTAGAGCTTTTAATTTTTTTTACTTGTTCACTACTATCTCCAGCATTTCTAGTAATATTATGTTATTTTATTTATTATTTGTACATATTCTGCTATTATGTCTACTATAAATCCTATAATCATGTTGTATTTCATTTGTATTTGCTTAATTTGATTTTATTTTTCCACAATTTTAAATAAAAGCATAAATTTGATACGTTTTATACCCATGTACGCATGTACATATTTATAACAAACTTAGTCTTGGCTGGGCTACCAAAAGAGCACTCTCCAAAGACAGCAATGAACTTTTGATTTGAATGGGGTGCAACGAGCTCTGTGGCTGCTTTGAAACAGCTTTAATGATGTTGGACCCAGTCTTTTGTTTTAAGGAGGGGATTCAAAAAAAAAAGGTTACACTAAAAAGGAAGTGAAGCCTTTTGTGTATACACGAAAGAAAAAAACAGAGTTAAATTAAAATGTATGTGTGTAAGTGAGCTGTGTTGTATAGTGTACAGTGCAGTGTTGCTGTTATTTCAGGGCTTTGGAACTGCATGAATTAATGCAACATCACGAAACTCAGCGGATCAGGTACCAGCGAATGACGACCCACAGAATATGGTAACATCAAAAGCAGCGTCGTCGTTGTTGTACTCATCGTTGTCGTTGTCGTTGTCGTCGAGTGTTCCAATTAAACTCAACACGTCAAACAACAGCAATGTCGACAACGACGGTCGACAGTCGACAGCCGACGTTTGGACATCAGACGTCAAGTATACGCCATGCTGGCTGCCATTGCCATCGGTTTAGTTGTTGTGATGTGGCATGAAGTGGTCTAGCTGCTTCTAACGATATACTCGTTAGTCACGCGGTTAAATTTCATACGTTGTGCATCTTTCGCTTTTAAAGCTGCTCAGCTGAGCAACAGAGCTCTTCCCCTCCCTTTGCCATACCTTTTTTTTTTTTTTTTTTTGGTTCCCCGCCTGTTGCAAGTGTGTGTCATGTTTTGATGGCTTGTAACTGCTCATGCATATTCATGCAAAACGTCTGCAAAGCAAACGAACCGCGCAGTGACTGTCACTGCCAATGGCATTGGGCGTTAGACGTTAGAAGTTGGAATGTTAGAATGTTAAAATGTTGGACAATGTTGGGTTTGGGCAACAACGACTGCAAATCAACACGAACCCAGTTGAGTACCTCAAAGAAACTCCAGTGCTCAAAAGTCTCAAAGTCTTGCAGTCCTAAACCAGTCTCAAAACCTGTACTTCTATGCATATGAAGTAGCAGTCAAGGGACGCTAACTAACTTACTTGATGAGGCAAAAGTTGGAGGTCGAGACTTTCCAAAGCAATCAGTAGACGCTTCATAAAGGTGTGAAAAGTGAGTGCGAAAGGGTCCAAAATGCAGAGTCCATAAAATGGCATATACTGGATTTAAAGAGTTTAAGGATGGTAACAAAAACCTGTTAAATTTCATCAATATTTATATAATATTTAATTATTAATATTCACAACAATATATATAAGCTTAAAGTTCAACTTTTAAGCTGCATATGTGATTATTATATTGAGCTTACAAGGCGATATTGTTGAATTCAGCTCTTTTGGTTTGTGCTAAGTCAGCCCAAAAGTATGCAATATTGTTTTTAAACTTTCCCCCAACTGACGGACAGACAGACAAAAGCAGTGCTAGTGAAAGCTTCAATAGTTTTCGAGACTCACAAAAGTGCAACCAACTGCGCTGTCATATCGCCAAATCGACGCACAAAACTATGCAATGCCCATTTGGCAAAGTTAGTGAGACGGAGGAAGCGAAAGCGACCGGATGGGCTTGAGGGAGAGTTGTCGGCATAAGGACAAGAAAGATAAAGCTACCATCGTTGCACGCTCAATGCTTGACTTTTACAAATTTAATTCAGCAAGTTATGACAAAGTTTTGTTAAAGTTTTCACGCTCCCGCATGTCCAACTGTCAACTAGCTGTCACTTCATCCACCCCCTTGCTACATCCCTGTCTCTCGCACTCTTATTGTTGGCTGCAACCTCATGGCATGAATGCCTGAGCCGTTTGTGATACGCTGCTTAGCTCTTGAGGATTTCCCAAGCCGTTTTCATGTTTGAATATTTGCAAATGCGTTTGCTTTTCATGCGCAGATTTCTCAAAACGAAGAAATAAAAACCTTTTTGTTGTAATGTAAATGCGAGGACGAACACACGCCGCTCACATTTCAAATGGGTGTGCTTGTATAAGCGGTGAGGTGGTGAGGAAGTGAATAAAATGCCTTAAAAGCTTCCGCCTTGCTTTACATGTCGACTTAGACGTCGAACCGCCCCATGGCCCGCCCCTTGCACACATGACACCAGACAATCAATAACCATTGACAAGCCACAAACAACAACAGGCGCATTAGTTGCGCAAATCCGCAATCCCTAAAAGTATGCAAAGACTTTTTTTTATATCTTTCACAAACTGCAAATCGACGTTAACAACGAGTCGCAACGCTAACGGTGATGCTGACGCCGAAGCGGACAGCAACCCGTCTTGGCTGCTTTGGCATTTTCGTTTTCGATTTCGTCTTAGATTTGGCATTTTCATATGATTTGATTACGTTTTTCATTTCGCCCGCACTGCACTGTTCAATTGTCAATTGAAATACAATATTTCTGCAGGCAAATATATTTATTTTCCTTATCCCACTCAGACAGACTGATGGACTGAACGAATGAGAGACTGTGCTGCTGAAGGCAATCAGACGAACCGAATTCAAGTGTTTCTATCATAATAATAATGTATGTAAATGTTGTGGCTGTATAAAGCATATGTAAGCATTTGGGGAAATGATAAAGGCAATAAGTCATAAGAACGCAGTTTTAACAAATTCAATATTTAATATCTGTATTATAGAAATTGTAAACTCTTTAAACTATTTTAATTTCCCTTAAATATTATTATAAAGCCCAATTTGTTTCTTAAAGTTTACAGAAACCCTTTTTCAAGCTGCATCTAATGAGAAAACAACTTTACAACTTTAATTTTCGTTAGTTTTCGTAAGTTCCCCTATCTTAAAGTGAGTGTGTGAGATTTATCTGTCGGTTAAAGCAGACGATGCTTCAGTGACTCAAGTGCCTGCAACCCGCATGTCAATCACTGAGATTTGAGTCCAAAAACCGAAGCCGTTTGATATCACACAGCAACGACGCGATGTCTATTGATAATGGGGCAAATGACGCGGGCTGTTGTTTGTTGCGGAAAGTAGTAGTGGTGGTGGCGGTGACGATGGAAGTGACTATGGAGGTGGATGCTAAGCAGCTGCACGTGACTGCCAAAGTGATTGCGCCGGCAATGTGAAACCCACAATCTACCCAATCCCAATTCTCGAATTCATATCAACTCCCTCCGCCCATCAATAAACTTGTGTCTCTGTGGGCGTTTTGTCTGCATTCAGCGTGTGTTTTATCTTTATGGCTCAAATCACACACGATACTGAGAAGCGATTTGGCCCACCCCCAGGTAAAACTTTAGCACACTTAAAGTTGGCTCATTAGAGTTGAAGTGCTTTTTCTCACTCTATCCGTGTTGTATATCTATAGTTGGCATGCATTGTATGTATGTATCTGCTACAACTGTCCAATGTGCGTGCCAATCGCTTTTTATGGCCCCAAAAAGGTGTTGAAAATTAGCTCAAGTTTAATGAAGTATACGTGGGTTCGGTCAAACTCATACCAATGCTTTCTGATTCGCATCTAGATTCAACTTCAACCACTTCTACAACTGTCTACAATTGTCTGCATTCAAGCTCTGTATCTAATGCGTTAAGTAGCTGCTAACCCAACGCACCATGCCAACCACTTTTTGCCCCGACTTTTAAGTGGATAATGCATTTCCTGCACCAAGGAAGCAACACAACTACTTACACCAACACCAACCAACTGGCAGACAAACTCACCGAGACTCTGGTTACTCCAGCATATGGTGCAGGCGACAAAAATTCATACGTTAATTTGCTGCTCAAAATATCAAATACAATTTATTGATAATTCTAAGAAACTGAACACAGAATTTGGTAGGAAAGCATGTAGGACAACAAGCAGATAAAAATATTTATAGTTAAATATTAGATTGTATAGAACAGAGTTTGGTTATATTAAAGCAATGCTATAAATTATTTGGGCAAATGAATTGGGAATTGGAAATATGATATAAGAATATGTGGTACAATTATTCCATTATTAGTAAATCAAATTTCAAAATTTACAACGTTTCTTTCTAAATTAAAGTACTTTCTGAATTTTGAGATATATGTATTTCCAAGTCATTTTATGTGACATAACGGTATTTTGCTGAAAAATTATGAATTTCTTAAGCATCAATCTATGTTGAATGTTCTATCAACTTTAAAATGTTGTCGCCTGAGCTTTAAATAAAATTCGCCTCGTTGCACATTCATACAAAAGCAATAATAACAACAACAACAACAATAACAATAACAACAACAATGAACAACACTTCATTCATCGTCATCAGAGAGCAACGGAGCGCATCTCTAGCTTTATCTGCTCCTGCTCTCTGCCCTCTCCTCGCTTCCTTGCTTCCTTTCTATCGTCTTCTATCTGCTGAGTGAAAGAGCCGCTAGGTATGCTCTATAAAATTGTACTTAAAATGCCACAGCATGGCAAAGCTATACCATACACGCCTGCTCATGTGCCACGCCCACTCGCAGAGAATGAAACATTTTGCAATCTGTTACTATTTTCATTTCTTTTCCTTCTTTTCTCTACTTTCTGTTCTGTTCTTTTTTCGGGGCTGCCAAAGTCGAAGCTCAAGTTTGAGTCTTCTTCAGCTTTCGCTTTAGTTTCTGTTTGCTTTGCTTTTCACTTGACTTATAAGCTGCCATTTATTGCTGAGAGCCAGCGAAGAGAGCGAAGAATGATGAAAGGAGTGAGCGGAAAGAAGAGAGTGTGGGCTGTGTGGGCTGTGTGGGCTGCATCGACTGCTGCCACGCCCACAATACGTTTGCAATTTCACACGTACGTGAGGTAATTTTAAATTGTTTTGGGCAACTTTTTTGTATCCCATTTGCCAGCACCACGCCCACAACCACCACCGACTGCCCCTTTTAGCCCACAATATGGCAAAGAGCATTTGCTTTTGCTGCTGCTTCTATTTGTGCAGTTCGTCTTTTGACTTTGACGTTGAGCTCATCTCAAAAAAAACAGAAAAAAGAAATCAAATAAGAGAGCTGCCATTTAAGCAAATTGACTACAAAAATACCCTATAATCAGGCTTGCTAGCACATATAGAGTAGAATTGGAGAGCTATCGATGCCACTGTCGGCACTATCGACGGTTTGTAGCATTTCTTAAATAAGAATTTTGGGCTTATAAAGAAAGATTTTTAGAATTGTTTAAAATTAATAGTTTAATTGAATACATAATCTATCTTAAGTATCCAGAGCTTTATAACGTATTATTTTATATTTATAGATGTAGATGAAATTTAATCAGTTAAATCAGAAAAAAAACCTTTCAAAACTTTGTCTCTTTTATTCCCATGAAGTAAGTTTAGTAGTTTGGTAGCTGTAAAAAGCTTTCACTCTCATTGTTGTCACACTATTAATCTACTAGTGAGCTTAACTCTACAGCATACCCTGCTCAGTCATTGCTTGTGTATGGGGTATGAAAAGTATGCAATGCGCTTTGTTATTTCTTTGCAGTACGCGTTGCCGAGCAATGCGCTCAAATTAAGCGCAGCTGGTGACACAGCAGAGGCAGAGGCAGAGAGAAATAGAGTTGCACACACACACACATACGCACACACACACACACGTAAACATATACATAAGCATACACTGTCGTATATCCAAAGAGACAGCTGTTGATAGTTGCCGCTTTGTACTCTGTCCCTCAGCTATTCTCTTTTGCTATTGTCCTTGCCAGTGTCTTCGTCGTTGCTGTTACATCAGCTTGAAAATTAGTTGCTACTTATATGCTTCACTTAGTTTTTCTTAAGTAGTACGGATCAAGTAATGCGTATATATGTATGTATGTATGTCGTTCTCAGGTGCATGTGTGCGTTTCTTAAAAGTTTCACTGTCTGTATGAGGATTATTTTCTCTTCTTTAACTGCACATTTTCTACTTAAAAGAGTCTGTCAACGTAATTGCATGTTAGCACTATACTCACTATCTCTTTCTCTCGCTCTGCCTTTCTCTTTCAGTGGGATTTGTGGCTACATACAGTCAGGTTGACAGTTAGCATGCGAAAGCTGTAAGAAATGTGTACAACTTTAGTACGTTCGTACGTACGTATGCTGTTTATGCCACTTTTTGCACTACTGTAAGCTCACTGAGCTTGAACTGAATACGTATAAATGTGGCACAAATAAACTTAAATGTTGTTTCTTATCTTAAATAGCTCACCCTGTACAAGAAAGTGTACTCAGTACAGAGCTCAAATACTGGAAACTTGCTTAACTTGGTTAAAACTACAATGCTTTTCTTCAGTTGTGATTTTTAATCACTCAACTCTAATAACTACTCAACTACTTCATTTACTAACTGATAAGCCATAAAGCGTAGGTTTAAATCCGTGCTTTTGAGGGTAATTTCTCAACTCTATAGTTTTCTTTGTGCGGATAATGTCATTAAGCAAATTATTTGAAATGCAATGGTATAAGACAAACAAATCAGAACAAAAACCGAAGCAAACAAACGTGACAAATGCATAAGCCGCCCAATCAGGCGACCGTACGTCAATCCGTCGGTTCGACAATCCGTAATGCCGTGTCGCCTGCGGGTCTGCCAACTTGTTCCGCATATCCTTTTCCTTGGCTGTGTGTGTGTGTTGTGTTTCTCACTAGGAGTTCATTAGTTTTGTGGCACGTCACACGTTTGACTGTTTATTGAATTATATGCAAACTAAATAAAGGCATAAACTCACAAACAAACTCTCTCTACATTCGTGTATAAAGCATACGCCCCGTGAAACGCAGCTGCCTTTTAAATGTAATTAAAATTGCGGCTTGTCGACGATTTCCTCTCATACATTGCCTTTGTTTTGTATACATTTATATATATATATATATACAGACTACTATTTGCATTATATTAATTGTAAAACAACTTTGCCAGTTTGTTTGTACGTTTGTTTTGCTGCCCCGCCCCGGCAAAAGTGTGTTACATGTTTTCGCGCCTATCCCGGGGCAAAGTTAATCTAATTATGAAACTATATGGAAATAGTGTGCATCACTAATTACATTAGCTAATGAATTTAAATGGTATTTATTTAATATTTGTTTTTCATTCATTTGCCAGCATTCTACGACTTTCGACACATTCCATTTTACAACAAATAATTAAATATCAACTAAATATTTTTCAGTACAATTTTAACAAATATGTTTGCCCCATTTTGTGGCATTTAAATCAAACTCATTGCTGGTTACCCACTAGTTGGTTTCCCAATTGACAATATTGTTTGTGTGTGTGTGTGTGAAAATAGTATCTAATTTTAATGATACCATTGCCGAATTAAAGCATATTAGTAATTATTGATATTAATATTTATTAATGTCTAAAGTTGATGCATTTATTTGTGAAATCTGTTGTATTTATAATGCATATTATTAAAGGGAAACTCTAGGCACTCAATACCATTATCCCCTTTAATATAAATCCTTTATGAGTTGCACTTTAAGCTCTTAATAACTTAATTTTGTTTCCATTACCGATCACTTTACACGGTCATAATAAACACACACATACACGCACACACATACAAACTTAAAGACCACTTGAGCCCGATTCAGGTCAAGAGAATCATTCACCATTCACCATTCTCCGCCATTCATGTAATGATTTTGGTCAACAACTCATCAAGGATGTGTCAGCGCTCCCTTCAGCTGCCGCACACCCTCCTGCTCCTCCACCTTCCCGACTTCCATCTCCTCAGAGCTCCAGCGGCTGCGGTCGAGGCTCAGCGGGCATACAAAAGCACTTAACTCGTTAGCGGTTAACGCTATATTGGTAAGCCAACAGACACGCGCACAATAATTAAACAACATGCGACTTACATGACTTGTCAACACACAAGGCCAGTCAGTCAAACAGTTAAGCACAGTAGAGCCTGGCACACAAAGAACATAGCACAGGTGGCCTTACCACATATTGGTCGAGTGATTGATTGATTGCTGGATGATTGAACGATGGCTGCCACAAATCTTAAATCATAGCGGCATTAAAAGCACAGCTTACACAGCTATTTAATTGGTATTTATATACAAAACTTTGCTACTAAACTGAGCTTAAAATAAACGTTTTTAATTATCTACTAAAAAATGATAATAATATACACCATAAATTAAAGTGTACCTGAAAACTTTGGCTGAAAGCTTTCCACCTTTTGTATAGGTATATTTTCTTTGTGGTTCACTTTAGTGTTAAATGAGTTAAGCGCTTTCGGCTAATATACTGGGCTATTAAGACGGGCGGTGGGAATGGGAGGCATAAAAATAAACTTGCCAGCCAATAGTACACATGACTCAACACACGAAATTCTTTGGCAAAGTGCTAGAGTTTGGTAGACCGTCCCATACCAACATGCGCATAGATCCGGACAACAGAGAGGTGCTGGGACATCACTGGCATTGCCGAAATAAAAATAACAAATATCCACAGTTAATTGAAATTCCTTAACTTTCTCAATTAAACTTTCCTGCAATGCTTTCAACTTGCGCCTCGACCAGTCTCTGAATCGCAGTTGGGGATAAAAATAAAAGCTAGAATAAAAAAAAACCGAAACGCACTCGCCAAGTTTTGCTCAATCTACTCGTACTATATATCTATTGCTTCCTCAGTCTGCTGCGTCCAACATGGCGTATGAGCAACGGCTACAAAACATCGTTGAACGTGGCCAACCTGTGGGCGTTTTTCGTCGCAACTTTATGAACTTTACAACAGCGGCAGCTTCTCTAAGACTATTTGAAGTATGTGCTGCCATCCAAGCAGCCAGTTACTACCAGCAGCAGCAGCAGCAACAACACAACAAGAACAACAACAATAACTGTCTGTATCTGCCGTTTTTCTATTTTGTTGCAAGTCAGTTTAACAGCGAGAAAAGAACCTAAAATTTAAATAAAAAAAACTAAACTACCGACTTATGTTTACCGCTACTCAAAGCCATTAAATATAAAATTAATTAAATATTTTTAAAGATTATTTCATTATTTAAAGAACCACAATTAGATAGGTTCTATAAAAATTCCAATGATATTTTAAATACTTTCTGAATAAAAAACTATTAAAATATATTAAAAATGTATAAAACTCAAAATAAAATATAATATATTATTTAATATTAAATTTAATACGTTTCATTTGTTTATATATTTTCTTAATTCTTAATCTTTATAGGCGTGTACATAATAAACTTTCCATGAATATGCTTTACTGATGACAAAAAGGACAGCCAATTAACATTCGTGCCTATAAAACTAACACACCCCTTGTAAAATTTCTAGTAAAGGTAGCTTGATGCAGAAGAAGAAAATTTGCAACAAACTGAGAAACTAGTCGACGTCGTCGTCGTCGTTGTCGTCGCGTTAGTTTATAAAAAATGCACAAAGCTGCCGTGTTGAGAACTCGCTGGCTGCTAAAAGTGGCTGCCTTACGACGCGTCGTCTATGGCTCATTCTTATCAACTTTTGCCGTGCTTATAACTTCGCCTGCTGCCTTGTGTCTGTCTGCCCGACTGTCTAACTGTCTGTGTGTTTCTCTAAGTGTATGTGGGTGTGAGTGTGTGTGTGTGCCGAAAAAGGACTTTGTTGGCTGCACGCGACAAGCAACACCATCCAGCTATTCAGACAACTTCTGCTAACAACAATAATTGTTAATAATGTTTATGAAAAGTTTCCCCGTCGCATCGACTTCGTCCTTCGTTGCCACTTTGGCCATAGTTTGGCACATCTTTTGGTTTTGTTTAGTTGACTGTCTTATTTCCTTTTTTGCCTCTTACCGGTAGCAATTGCTCTTGGTTATTTGTTGTTGTTGGTATTGTTGTTGTTGTTGTTCTATGCTGTTGTTACTACATAGTTGGCCAATTGCCTCGAATGGCAAACATTTTATATTTGTTGTTGTGGATAAATCGGAGCAGCGACCAGATGCAGTAGCAACACCAGGAACAGGACAAAGTCCAAGACATGGCAGTTGCTTAAGTTTAATGATATTTGTTTATTTATAGCTTGTTAGATGAGCAAGTTTTTATCAAAGTTTCCATGCTGTGTGTTATGAGGTTTGGTTTCTTAGAGCGATTGGAATATTCTCTCTGAGTGTCTTATACAAATTCTCCCATTAAGTGGTTAATAATAGATGATTTAGTGTGATGATGGCCACTATAACAATGGGAAACTGTTTTTTGAGCCCTGTAAAGTAAGTAAAGTTAGACTCGTTGTGGCTCGATTTGCTCATAAAACTTAAGCAGTTAGAAGAAGTCTACTTTTAACTATATAATAACAAATAAAAAGGTTTTTCTATGGCAAATATACACTTCTTCTTTTTAAATTTTATAAAAAAAAAACTCCTTAATGTTGAGTGTATTTTAAAATGATATGCTGACTGGTTTCGGTTCTAGCTAGTAGCTATCATCTGTCAAGTTGTAATTTCTACCTATAAGGAAATGCAGGACGCACTTCAATTTAAAATATAAGCCACTTCAGTTCACAGCAATCAGGCAAAGACTTCACCTTTGTCACAGCATTTGACATGGTGGAGGCGCCTCATCTGGAGTTCGTATGGCCACACCTGGCATCAACTTGGCTCGTGGCTGATGCTTGACATCCGGAGGAAATGCTCTCACAATGCCTGCCAGGTGATGCGAGCTTCCGTCGAGTAAACACCCTGACAATAAAGAAGAACGAAGACGTGGAAAAACTGGAAACGAAAAATGGTAGAAGACATTTGAGCCAAAAGACTGTTGCTTAAGTTGTGCGCCAAGTGTTCAATATATCAATCAAAGGTGTTGAAAATAAATGAAAAATGTGTCGAAAGTTTATCATTGCTGCTGACGCAACAGCAACAGCCACAGCAACAGCAGCATCAACGATACCAAAACATACTACAACGACGACAACGGATTTTCCTTTGCCATTTTTCGAGGAGAGCGCTCCCAAACAAATGGGGCGTAAAAATAAAGTAGCATGAAGAGAGGTAGCAAACGACATGAAACTTTTTCCAAATCGATTAAGCTGTGACAACTTGCACACAACCTGCAGCGCCCTTCACAAAGTGTTTAAGGTTAACGTTTGAAAAGTGAAAAGAATTTTCACCAAATCTTCCCTCACTCTATTCCCAATTTTCTTTCTTTTCATACTCATTTCAACTACATACATATACCGATAAGGCAAACCGCAAGAATTGCGCACGCAGAGTCAAAGTTGGAGCCATTGAGACCATGGCTTAGCCCTGAGCTGCATTTTACCTATGCAGCGGAAACTATTTTCAAAATCTGTCGAAAATTGTGCTCTGGCAATAAGCCCCAGCACACAAATAAATGCAACGATGCGGCGCCATTTGACAGTCAAGTTTTTGGTCTAAACTTTGCAAAGCAACCAACAAGCAGCTTAACAAAAAACTCAAACCAGAAATGCTGAGCATTGGATACTCTGTTAAATAGTTTAAATTGTTTAGAATTTTCGCCAAATTAAAGCATTTATTTTATTTCATTTTTATCAGTTGAGCAATTTGTCTTCTGAAGTTAAACATTTAAATTCTTTTTAACTGATAAAATGTTACGCACAGAAATAACTTGTATTTTACTAATAAAAGATACAGAATAGTAGAACTTAATACTGAAATTCCTCCTAAATTATTAAAATAATATAATGTAATATTCTATTACCTGATGTCAACCAATATTTGACTTTCAATTAGCAAAACCCCAAATTTTATCAATAGGTGTATCAACTCTCTTGAGCAAGTGCATAGCGAAAATGTAACGTTAAGCAACGGCAAGTTATTGGGCAAAGTGTAACAGAAAATTTTTTGCTGACTGCTGCCAGGAGCAGAGAATAGCAGGATAGAGCAGAGAAGACTCGACTCCAAACCAAAAAAAAAAAATGGAAAACCGCCTTCCAAACTAAGCAACCACCCGTTCAATGCCTTTGGCTTAAGCGTCGCACTTCACTTAACTTTTCTCTTTTTTTTTCCATCTTCATCGTGGAAGAAGAAGAAGAAGGTTGATGTGAAGGGAGTAATACGAATTCTCCAGTGTTTTGCTTTTGGTCAAGTATGATTGGAATTTTATATGGCGCAGGAGGTTCGAGCGACGACGTCAAAATGGCCAACACGTATTCGTGGCCAAAAGGAGGCGAGTGAGCTCAAGTGTTTGACTTTTAGTTGGTTGGGCATTTGCGATTTGCGAGGGCTGCTTAAAAGCATTTTGCAGAGCATAGCAAATTGTTACTTGGTCAATGCTTGTATTATTATTAATTTATGTATGGCGTAGTTCGATCAAATCAATAAACTAGTCACGTTTACAACTGAACTGAGCAGAACTGAGTGCCAAGCCGGAAACACAATGACAAAACCGGAAGGTATTGCTGCTTCTCAGCATCAACAAAAGGCTATTTGCAATTTGTTGTGCGGCAATTGAGAAGTCAGATGGAGACAGAGAGAGAGTGGGATAGAGAGAAAGAGTTTGAGAGAAAAAAGAATGCTTAATTTATGTGCGCTTATCAAAATGGCGCTAATTGAAAATTAGCCTGTTATCATGCAATTATCTATAGACTCGACTCTCTCATCAGTCGTCGGAAAATCAGACATGTGTGTGCGTGTTTATGTGTGTTGTTATATGTGCTGCGGCCAAATTCAATTTCCACATTTGATAGATAAGCGACCAAATGAAGCTCTCTACGCGCTGGCGGAAGCACGAACTCAACTCCAGCTACTTTATATAGGATGTACGAGTATGTCGGGTATTTTGATTTGTGTGCCTCGAGATTCGCAGATAAACGTGGCGCAAATTAAGAGAGTCAAACATCTCCACCATCCTTTACCACACCCCTACATCCCCTGCAGTCAAATGCATGACTCATGCAGCGCCAAATGAAAGAAGAGAGGGGGATATGTGGCAAGCAATATTGGTTGGGGTGTAGAGTTAATTGACCATTGTACGTAAAATTTATGGCCAAATAAACGGCAAGGTCTTTTACAGACTCTCTTCTGTGCGTGAATTGTTTAACAATAGTAGTTAAAGGAATGTAAATTCAGAATAAGTTGATTTTTCACACCAAAAAAAACTCATATGTCGATTAAGCATTAGAGCTTTGTTTATAGGGTAATTTAACTTATCAAACAACAAAAAATACCGATACGGATATAAATATCGCTTTTCAAACCTGCATACTTGATAGTACACCAAAAAATCAGCACTAGCGCCATCTAACGCTCGTATTTGAAGTCCACTTAGAGCCTGAAAATCTTGTGGTAGCTCTTATTTGAATTGGGTGAGCTTTTAATATGTTCCAATTACCCTACAAATATGACAAATTCCAACAGTTATAAGAATGGTTAACTTGGCTTTAAAAAAACCTGCCTTAAATTTTAAGAAATTGAGCACTCACATATATTTTTCTTAGCTTTAGTTATAATATATGCATATTTTCGATAATTGCCACATAACAGGTCTAAAAATTATTATGAATATTTCAAACAATTTGTTAAAGTTTATATTTTTTATTGCAAAAAAATGCAATAACTTCAAAGAAAACTCTAGTTTGTGTGTGATTATGCGTTAAATTTGTGAGGCAATAAATCTAATCAAATAAATAACGAAAGAAAAATTGTACAACAGCACTAGAGGCAAAAAAAGAAGAGACTGCAAAAAGGAATAAGCAATTGCGAAATAAATGCTACAAACAATTGACAATAAACTAGATGAGATACATATAAAAAATGTTGATGCCCGGACACATACAAACATGTGTACTCACATACATTTCAGTCATTTTAGAAACACACGCATTTGTTTGCATGTGTCAGTGATATAAATAAAATTAAAACAGGCGAGAAGAGAGAAAGATAGAGGGGCAGCAAGATGGCAGAGAAAGAAAGAAAAGAAAGCATCAGAGCAAATAATAAATAAACTACAGTTCATGTCATGTCAGCCACAAGCTCCAAAAATGTAACTGGAAAGAGACTACAAAACGAAACAAAACCGAAACACGAGATGTCGACAGAGAACACAGAAAAAATAGAGAGTGTGGTGAGTTATACAAATGCGTGTAGTTAAATTAATGAGATCTTTAAGTTGTGTTATTTATACGGATCCAGTCAACAAATTGAAATAGTCCATATGAACTAGCAATAAAATAAACTAGGCAAAAAATAAAGCTAAGTAATTGAATTCAGATACACATATGTATATATAGAGAAATAGAAAAAACAGGAATAATAGCCAAAAATCTATTGGAAACGCTGTCAAAACAGAACTAACAGAAATCCTATCTTAATCCTTCTAACGATTAAAAATCAAAAAATTTAGAACATAATTGCCAAACAATAAGCTAATTGACAGATTGATTAACTAATCTCTGGCTTATCGAATTGATGGCAATTTCAAAGTCAACTCACAGCAGCTGCCAATGAACTCAGTTCGTCATCCCTAGCCAAGCAATGCATTTTACCATGACGTGACTCCAATAAGCTGAGATGGACCCGTGGGCCGAGTTTCATCATCAAACTCAGAAATGTCAGACAATCAACGGGGGAAGAGAAAATGGGGTTCCTCTTGCTGCTGTCAGTTGGTTGGAGTTGGTTGGCTGGCACGTGCTATCATGGAGTGGTGGGCAACGTATCCTATTCGTATACGAAATATATATATAGACACGATTTATATGGATCCAGTGCTTTGTTATTGCAATATTGGTAAAAGCCATCGATGATGGCGCGACTTCGACGCGCGAGCAGCTTCAACTCAATTATCAAACTTTGGATGCCAATTCCAGTTCAGCCAGCAGTCGCCAGCTATTCACTCATCCAATCCCGGCACTCACACGTGCAGGCATATATTCCTTTTTTTTTTCTTTTTCAGGGAATTCACGTGAACCGTGCCGGGACCGTAGTCCGTGGTCTGTAGGTCCGCACAAACGACAAACGGAAATGGATTTTTGATTGAGTGCACAATAAAATGTGAAATGCATTTTACAGCTCAAAAACAGACAGAAATCCAAAAAAAAAACATAAAAGAAAATGAAACACACAAAAATTGCGCACCATCGAACCCAAAGTGGAGTTTAGTCATACAGTATGTATTTGTATTCCAATAGCTTCCCATACTTAAGAGTCCTGCATATATATATTTTATATTGTATCTTTCATTCTTTTTGCAGCTGTCCGAAATTGTTGCAATTGAAATGAAACTGGCTATACGGCATTATATTGCAAATTGAGCGGCGAACCAAAGCGTTTGCTCCATTTTCCGAGCATGGGTTCAAAACCCCCGTGTCCTGGGTCGAAACACTCTGAATTCTCTGTAAAACCGCTGCAAACCTTTTTAATTTGCGCACAAAGTTGCGATTTATTTGCTTTTGCTACCATATTGATGCCGCCTTCATGAAAGTCAATTTATTTCATTATAAAGTGCATAGGTTTTTGGGATCGTATCTCTCTCACTGCATATTCTTTTTTTTTCTTCATTTTTTTTAGCTTCCTCTTCTTTTTTATGGCGCATATTTGGCGAAATTTATTGGCTTCATGGCTAACAAATTGCGAACACAATGTCGGAAAATTATAGCCTCGTCGTCAACGTCATCGCGAATGCAATAAAAAATCGAGCACACAAAAAATTAAATGCAGTTTTTATAGCTGAAGCTTAAATACCCTATCAGCTATATAATATTTAAATGTATATTGTTATTATATGATTAAATATATCACAGAACGAATCTTTAAATGTATTGGAGTGAGTTTTATGTGAATTTTAAATAAGTAGTTGTTCAAGTGTTATTATATACATATAAGCAAAGTGTTTAATTTAATTGTAATGAAAAAAATTAATTTAATATTTCAACAGTTTTCGAATTATTCTAAATAGAAATAAAACACAGCATAATTTAATTTAAAAATCTTTATGAAGCATAAATAATAGCATTGAAACTAACTAAAATTTGTCAAACATTTGCAAAAATTTTCAAAGTCTACTAACAAGTGTTACGTTATTTATAAAATTGACAGTATCACAGATAACTAGCATATTGTATTAGATAAAGCAGCAACTTTTCAGGCAAACTTTCCTCTTGAAGTGCTGGGAAAATGTACATCCTGCTTAGCACAAAAGTAAGTCAAAAGCCAAGAACGAGAGAGGTAGAGTAAGAAATTGTTAGAGTGGGAGGTAGAGTCAATGATTTTAGCATTCAGTCAGCCACATTCAAAAACGTTGCCAATTTCAATATATTTCCCAGTGCCCAAATTGTGTTGCCAACTTCTTTTTGGAGGCAAAGACATGCGTCTGCAATAGCTATCGAGCTATCGATGTCTGCGAATAGCTTCCAAAATTTGGTCTAGACGTTGTCTAATGACAAACGCAAACCACAAAAGACGACAACGACAACGACGAACGTCGATGACTGAAAATGTTATGCAAGTCAGTCAGAGCCAAGTCAAATGGAAATGCTGTGGCCTCGAGTCCTTGGTCTGTGCTGTCCTGTCCTTTCCTTTCCTGTCCTATCGTGTCCCGTCTTGTACTATCCTGTCGGGTCGTGTCGTGGCCTCTGCTCTCGCAGACAGCGAATGCAAAATAAATAAACTCAACTTTAAATAAAACTCATCGTTGACTATGTGGGGCTACGTCTCTTGGCTAATTCCTGTTGACAAAAGCATTGGGCAAATTTTCCAGCTGAGCCATTGAGGCACATCCATCGCCAGCCATATTGAATGGCCGAAGATCGAATGATGATTTCGTATTCATAAATTGCAAGCAAAATGAACAAATCAAATGCTTGAAATGAACAAAAAAGAATTGGCCCATCATCATCATTATCGTCATTATTTATTCGCCTTTCTTCCCCCTTCAGATTCAAATCAATGACGATGCTGTTTAAACTTTTAAAGGCAAATTTACATATAGCTAGAGAAAAGATGGTCCAACAGTGGTTTGGTCTTGGTCATGGGTTTTTGGTATGCCAAAAATTAATATGCAAATGAGTCGCTGAGAGTATTCTTCCCACAACGTTCCTATCTAGTGAAATTTCTTTATTTTTTCGCTATAAAACCAAAGTGTTTGCCCAAAAGCAGTTTTAGTATTATTTTTTAAACGAACATGAAGCGGTCTTTCACATTTCTTTGCGGAGGTGCGTTATATAAAATAGTAAGACTTGATCTGCTATAAATCAATATAAACTGAATTGAAAGTTGTGATATCTTTTTGAAAACAGTATTTTTTAAAATATAAGTTATATTTTTAGCTATAATTCTATGGCATGAAACATGATAAGTATAGTTAAACGAGTGTCTGTATTATTTTTAAATTGCTAAAAGTAATCAGAGGTTATTGTGATAAAAGTACAGTAACAGTTTATACTGCAGTACTCCGTGTTTAAAATAATTTCCAGAATCCCAAATACATTTCAATTTTGTGGGAACTGAATTTGTCGTCAACTGTGAAATATGGGGACAAGGCCAACTAAAACTCATAGAATATGTTTGACGGAACTCTACGCGAATTCCGCGAAATGTATCCCGGGGTAATTTTGCGAAAATCCAAATGAAAAACTCCACGAAACCCAACGACACGACGGTGACAAGATTTGGGTTCTCGTTAAGTAAAAATCGGCGCTAAGTTGGTTGTCTTAATTGAGGCTTAAGACTGGACGCAGTCGGTAGTTTTGAGTGCGATAACGGTTACGGATTGCGGTACCCAAAGTCCTGGTCATAAAGCCATAAATAAATCGTGGAAATTCCCAGACAACCGAAATGTCTGGAAGCAGATTTTATGACCCCCACGTGCCCGGGGAATACGCGCTAATGAGATAATCTACCTGGAAAAGTCTACTAAATCCGCCAGGAGAATTTTACCTGCTTGCTTTATAAGGATGCGTTACACAGGTCCTGTCATCACAGTCGTTACAATCGTCAAACCGTCAACAGCTCTCAAAATGAAAGTCTGCGATAAATCGAAAAAGGATCCGGAAAAGAAGAAGGAGAAAAAAGAGAAGCAACTTAGCACAATGATGAAAGCCAAACAACATCAGGATAAATTGAAGAAGCACTCCAAGAAAATGCTAAAGTCAACACAGAACATCAGTCTGCCATATCAACTGTTTCTATATCGTCAGGAACTGCGAAAATCAGAAGCGGATTTCTCCTATCTACGTCTATCCCGCTCGAAGATCATGTTGACGGCCCAGCTCATAGCCAAAAATATTGGAAACTGTAATAAACTGTGCACTTTGGACGATATCAAGATGCTCAGCCGGGAAGTTCAGTTCAAGAAACGTCTTGTCGCCCAGGTGGAGCGCTTGGAGCAATTCCAGCAATTGGGATTAACCGAGGTCATATTGAATGGCAAAAGTACTGTGCTCTAAACATGGCCATATTCGATTTAGGCAAGAACAGCTGATTAGTTTAAAATTACTCTCTTTCTCTCGAAACACTCTGATATTCCTTCAAATAAAATTTGACAATAACATTACTTTCACTGCGTTTTTAATAAAACTACATTTTAACCTTTCAGTTGTTGTACTCACCAGAATGCTTTGCGCATCTCAAGAGTTGGCCCTGAATGCTAACAATACCAATACCATTCCCAACGATATCGAAGAAGCAAATAAGCTGAAAGCCTTACTGGATGCGACTCGTTCCAGCACTGAAACCATTACCAAGCCAACCATTACCACCTCCACCACATCCAAGCCAAGTTCCAAGCCCACTTCTAGTATCAAGGAGGACTCCGATTACAGTTTCCAACATGATCGTCTGCCTCTGCTAACTGATGATGAGTTTAACAGCTTGACTGAAGATGCAAATCCCTTGTACTTTCTCAAGCAGCTGCCAGAAGATATCAAACCAAAGGTAGCCAAATCTTTATTATAATTTACACATTATTTTGAGAAATTTAAGTTTCTACTTCATTCAGGAACCCAAGCCCACTCCTGCACCAGTTCATGGCTCTCCTATATACATCACAATACCCATTTATATCAATACCTCTGGCAAATTACCACTTAGTTTAACCATTGGAGATCAGGAAATGGCTATGACAAATGGTCTCAAGAGAGGCGAGTCCACCAAAACACCCAATTCCCACTTTAATCGACTGCTCGAAATGATTGAACCACCGAAGAGGCGTACAACCAATCGACATCGCAGTCCAAGTCGCAGTAGGATCCAAGCACTTAAGGAACACAAGGAACTGAATCGCAAGAAAGCGCATCACTAAAAACGTTCCACATTCTTCATTTATATATGTTTATTTTTATGTTTGAAAATTTAAGAACTAACAATAAATAGTTAATATAAATAGTTGAGGTTGTTGTTTTTAAATCTCTAAACTGCATTGCTTGCAGGAGTGTCAGGCTCTGCGGGTTTCACCTCATTTTCCGCAGGAACTTTAACTGGAACCACTGATGGAGTGGATGCAGGTGCGGGTGCTGCTGAGGCATCCTCGGTTTGTTTTTCGGTTTGTGTCTCTGGTATTTCTGTTGCTTTATCCTCATCATCTCCATCGCCCTTATCAACTGTAGCTGAGTCGACTGTCTGTGGCGTTTCATCATCATCATTATCAGATTCAAAGACCTGTTCGATGGTCTGCTGAATAAAGTGCTCAAATAGCTGGAAGTATTGCAGTGCATTATTGGCCACCTGCTCCGTGGGCAACCCAGCGGTGACCTTTTTCAGGGCATCACGTATGAGAACTAGAACGGGTTTTCGGGTGGTGGGAACAGTGGTGACACTTGGCTCAGCCGAATCAGGAACTGGAGCTGGCGTTTCGGCTGCGGTCTCAGCTTTGGTGGGTTCAACGTCTGTTTCCGCACCGGCTTGGCGTCCTTCATAAAATACTTGCCCTTTAGCTGGACGGTAGTCAAAGATGTTTCGATTCGGCTCAGATAGGAAAGAAGTGGGTACTCCTTCAGCCGCAATGGCCAAGACGACTAAAGCAGCTACAAACGTATGATAAAAAGTTAGTTTAAGAAGGGAGATTAGGTTTTAGTCCAAGAATACACACCCAGTGACAAATACATGTGTTTAGCCATTATTCGTTTGGTAAATCCTTACAATCCTATGTCAAATGGGGAACAGTTGACTTTTGCAGTTTTGCGGTCTTTATGAGCGAATCCAGCGCTTTGCTTTCGCTTTTTATAGCCACGACGATTTTGACCAAAATGAAAGTAAACACGAAGCCAGATTGGCGCTGAGCGAGCTCAATTGGTACTGGAGAGGCCTGCTCTACGATCTTCCGGCTTTAGTCTTTAGTCTCAAGCCTCTCCAAAACTCAGAGATTGCGTCCAAACAACCGCTTTTACTGCAACAAACTCTCAGTGCTAGCTCTGAGCGGCAGAGCTCTTTCTTTTTCCATTTTTTGTTTACCTCGTTTTCTTCTACACAACAAAAGAAACCGAAATCATTTATTTAAAAATTCAGTTTCTGGTCACTTCTTTCATAAATTTGTTTATTTATGCCCAAACCTCTTGGTCAGCTTTCATACCTCGTACCTCCCTCTGTCTCTCTCAATTCTCGTTTGTTTGGCTAACGCATTAACAGTCGTTGTTGCCAGTTGCGGGCGTTACGAGCGCAGACTTCCTCCCAGCACCTCCCTGCGTCCCTTGGTCCTCACTTTCCTTTTCTCGTTGGGGTTATATGCAAATATGTTTAGGTTCCATAAGACTTACATACACAAAAGGGGTTTTATTTTATGTCTTTAGTCTGAAAAAAGCATGACGCACTTAATTGACTGATTAAATTTCTTTTGGCAATCAGTCATTGCTCTCCGCAAACATAATTATGCAATAATTAACGCCCATTTAGATCCCACAAACTTGGCTTATTTGTCGAATTGGTCTTTTATGCATCATCAGCTGGAACTTTCTAATGCATTTTGGAAATTTTAAAACTTTTCCATAATGTGATTTCATTTGAAAATCGATGGCTAGTGATAACAATGGAAGCAACAGATGATCACGAGTCCAAGTGAATCATATTGCTATGTCTTTTTTTTTACCCTAGAGAAAGTCATAAATTGTTATAATACAAGAGCATCGAATTAATATAAATCACATACTGGTTTTAAATTAATTTGAAACTTTTTCCAGTTATTAAATATATCCTTTCATTGATGGCAGAAGTTTATTAATAGTTTAAACATAAGTCAGCCTAATTAACTTTCCATAAGTTTAACTCTATCGATCAAATACATCTGGTTAATTGAGTAAAACTAATTTGTTAAAGAGAAATAAATACAAATAAATAAGAATTCTATTATTTAAAATGTCATAATATGAATACAATTAATTAAAAGAAATGTGACTAATTTTTAAACTTGTATCCAATAATTACTTATTACATCTACGATATTTTCTCTAATAACTTACAATTCTATTTAGAAATTCCACAATTCAGTAAATATCCCAAAAACTAAAAGTTAAACTACTTAAAGCATATAACACACCTAAGTTACCGTCAGTTTCCAGAAATAATTTCTAAAGAAAGCAATAAAATTTGATTAAAAATATAAAGTATATTGAATATTCAAGTAGATTAAAAAGTTGTAAACAATATTTTCATTTGGGACTTCACTTAGAAAGTTTTTTTTCTGGGAACTCAACTGGGTCAGTAATCAAGCAACTGTAATCGGAAAACAAAAAACATATAATACAAAGTTCAACTTTATGCACAAAGGCTTGTAATTAGAACAGCAATTACGAGCAACAAATCTTGGGAAGAATAACAACTTCTAAACAGTGATAAGAAGCAAATTGATTGGATGATGATGATTTGAAGTAACTGCTTGGCACAGCTGCTCCTAAGGCCAAAAGAATTGTAGGAACCCATCAAACGAGATCAGTAAACCTTTCAGATTGACCCAATTTATAACCGGCTTTGGATGCAGAAAGAGAGCGAGAGAGGGCAGAGAAAACAGGTAAGGCAGTGACAAGGTGTTAAACAAGCAACCAGTTGGAGACCAACATTCTAGATGAGAGTAGCATCCAGCAGAAGCTTAAAGGGTATATACACTAATGTACTTACTCACTACATATGTGTATGAAGAGCACATGAGTTTGCATAAAAAATTTCACCAACTTTGCATACTTTTCTTGCGGACAAACAGAGACAGATAAAAGAAAAGAAGAAACAGCTAAGAAAACCGGTAAAGGAAAAAGAATTCTCACTCCCAGTGCAATGCTCAGTTACTTAAGCCAGCTCACCCAACCAGATGCGATCAGTTGTAAGCCAAGCGAGCAGCTGTTAAGATCACTCCCGTACAAACTATTTACTCAAGAATACAAGGATGAGACCATACCAGGTTGCCTGCATCTTAGGTAAGCCAGACTGTGGCAAACAGGTAGAAACAATAATATAAAAACTTTACTCGTTACAGTGGCAACATTGCTGCTACTGGAACCTGCCACAATTGAGGCAAAGCGTCGCAAGCACAAGGGCAACGATCTTCGCGATCCACAAAAGTTCAAGACGAAGACAAAGTGGGCCACTTCTACGAATCTGGACACAAAGACACAGATATCTACCGAAGAACATGGCTATTATGTGAAACGTACCTATTCGCCTTTAACGGGTGACGATAATAAACGCAAAAGTCCCCCCTTCCTGGCCATACCGATTGCCTGGTCTAGCTGCGAATCGGGAAAAGCTGGATGCCAGCAGGTCAGCAATTCGGGTATCATAAATAGTCCTAGCCATGCCCTAAGTGAGGGCTTTCTGTGCGACGATGACTGTACAGATGGCTATGAACCCATCTGTGGCCAGACACCCAACGAGGTGGCTGTCTTCTACAACAAGTGCAAACTGAATGTGGCCAAATGTCGCACTCACGGCCTCTGGACCGAGTTACCCTATGAGCAGTGCCAGCAGACATATCCCAAGCAGACCACATATACCGACAAAAAGTTTAGATGTTCTCCCTACTTCCGTGATGCATCCACTCAACTGGAGATCGAAGGGGATAAGGATAGCAGTGAAAGCAGCGAGGAGCAAAAGGACAACGACAAGAAGAAGAACACCAATAAGTTGGAACAGATCGAACCCATCGCTCTACCCCTTCAAGAAAAACCGCTAGAAAGCATTCCAGTTCCTGTGCCAGTTGAAGTGCCCGTCGAAGCCATTGCTCTACCTCCTGCTCCTGTAAAGACTACAGCTCCTCAGATCCTGCCAGCTGCAAAGCCAACACTTACCCAATCCAAATCGGAAACCGCTAAAGTCACTGAGGCACCCAAACCCTTAGAATCCGATAAGAACAAACTCAAATATGTGGTATCCTAAGCAAAAACCTTGTTTACTTAAGGCTTATAGTATTTAATTATTTATTGAAAATAAAAAAGAAGTGAAATATAAATGAAAATGGAAATACATAGTACTGAATTTACAGCGCTCAATGAATTATCTTCCAATACAGCTCTACAACTCTAACGATTTATGCTACAGATTTCTCAGAGCTTAGGAAGTTTATTTTGGTTAGAAGAGAAAAGAAAAGCTCTAAAAGTCCTAAAATAATTCAGTTGATTTCTAGGTAAATTTAAGCACATTAAATTTTAGATGGAATAAAATTTTGGATGTTAAGAATTGAATGAATCAAACCACTTAATTTACGTATCAAAATGTTTTAGAGTGTGAACTTTTCTTTTTAATAACAATAAAGAACTTTACAGCTTGGATGCTCGACTGTAATTTGCCTAGTTTTTGAATATCTGTATAGACTTAAATGAATCTCCATGAGTAAAATGACTATTCGTGCGTATTTGGTATTGTATATTAGTCGATTTTGATGAAGATTTTAGAATGCTATCATACGATTATAAATTTCAGAGTTATTAAACAGATAATAACTTGATAGGAATATTTCAGAATGTGTCAGAATTCAGCGCAAAAGCAAAAAACCACAAAACCCTTTAAAAACTGGGCTACAAATAAGGTTCAAAAGTTTCTTAAAACTGTTCCGACAGAGATGAAATAAAATGTAGGTGTTTCCACAAGTCCCTTGAGATTTGAGGTTGCATAGGGCTTGGTCAGAGAAGAGCATATCACATATGTATGCACACAGTTAATAGCAGTTCAATGAACCAAGAAACTATCAAACAAGTTCTATATTGTATATGCCTAAGATCTATGGATTGATAACAGATCAGATCAACAATGCAATAGGGCACAAAAATCATTAAAAAGTAAAGCAATAAACATTGTTGATTGGGTGTGTGGGATGCAACAGGTCGGTAACTTGGGCGACCTGGTATAAAAGATGCGACAAATACAACAACCGAACACAGAAGCCAACCGACTGCAATGGCCAGCGGAACTGGAATGATTAGAGCACTGACAGTGCTCCTATTGCTCAGTGGAGGTGAGTTAAAGATTTACTTAATATAAGACACAACTATGCAACGTATTTCCTCCATAGTCCTGCAGGATACTGAAGGCATGCCCAGTGATGCAGTGACACATGCACCGCCCGAGAACTTGATCGTCGAGGCACGTGCACAGAAACAACAGGAACAGGAAGCCTTAGACGTGGATGTGGATGAGGACTTGGATGGACGCAGTGCATATGTGAATAATCAATTTGTGCCCAGTGAACCTATTGAAATGATTGATGATGAGCAGAATGCACCACTCTATGAAATACTTCAGAAGCAAATGGAGCAAGTGCTGGCAGCAACTGGTCCGGATGTGCCCATCTATGAGGATGACAAATCAAAGCGTCAGCGAAACGAACAGTTGCCCAGTAAACCGCTATTTGGTAGCCACAACAACAATGACAACAACGAGGCCTACCCAGATGAGGATTATGTGGATGAGACGGCGGCAACGGCAGAATCGGAGCAGGGTTATGTGGATGCAGAAAAACCAGATGCAGCAGTTGTGGAAGAGCAACAGCCCGAAGCAGGTTATCAGATGCCACAACAACTGACCAGCAGCAGTACCAGCAAACCACTGGAGAGCACCACTACAAAGCCACAGAGTAGCCTTGGCACCACCACCACACGTAGTCGTCCACAGCGCAGACGTACCACCACAACGTCTCCAAGGACTACACGCACCAAGAACGGCTTTCAATCCAAGGTAACAGCCACTACGCCAAGCTCAGTAAATCACACCGAGTGGACGAGCAGCACAACTCCAATACCTGCTCCAGCTCCAGCTCCAGCAGCAGGCACCGCCACCACCAACCACAAACAACGACCCAATCAATCCAAGCCCAGTTCAAGTTCCAGTTCCAGTCCCACCAACATTTTGCCTCATGATCCACAATCTATCAGCACAAGCGTCGCATCATATTCAAGACGATCTCAACTGGTTCTCAATTTGTCAACTCTCCCATTGGCGATCTCATGATTAAGTTCTCCATTGGCTATGCGAAGCCAGCACAAGGCGCGGCCACGCCCAACAATGAGGCCCTACGTGCCTTTTCCAATAACCTCTTGCGTAGCATTGAGTTGCAAAAATTTAAAAGAAATAAAGTTTACAAGGATTAAAGTAAAAGAGCCGGTACTTATTGGGAAGCTTACAGGATTTAGAAAAAAAAAGAAAATCCTACTACAATCAGATTTTAGACAGATTTTATGTATAGTAACCATATACAGGCATCTACTTGTTAAATTTGGTGACTCTAGCTCTTATAGCCTCTGAGATCTAGGTTAAGTATGCAGACAGACAGACGGAAATTGCTATATTTTAAATACCATGCACATAATATACAAACTACGTTTGGGATATCTCAAGAACTTCTCCTGCTATGCGATTTTTGAATTGGGTTTTAAAAATCTAAAAAAATGATCACTTAACGCATCTATTTGCTGAATTTGATGGCTCTAGCTCTAGATCATTTCTATAGACAGACATTTTAATATCGAATTTCCTGTTGATAACCTGTTTGCCTGTTAAGTACATTTTTTGCTGACAAACTTAATGGGCTAGTATACTTTTTAAACTAATTAAACTAAAAAGAATCCTTAGATTACAACCAAATATTCAATGAAAAGATTTATGCTACAATTTCGAGTACATTTATGCACTTAAAGTGCAACATGAAATATGAAAGGTAATAATCATTAATATCTTTAACAGAAAGGATTTACACCTAAGCTGAGCTTAACAAATTAATATAATGGAAGCAGGTTTTCACATTGAAACTCAGCTTTACAAATGGAATATTAAGATGATGTTATGCACTTTGTTAGACACACTTATATATGCTTATTACTAACAGTATTAGGTCACTTATTAGTTAGTAGTAGTAGTATTAGGAGTACTGTTTGCTATTGGCCTAATCGTTGTGTTGCGAGTCTATCGGTTGCATTAGATACATATCGAAGTCAATTTGGTTCGCTTAGAGCATTGAAAACATTACAAAAAAATATTCGGTCTTATTATGTATAACAGTGCTCAGTGTTGTAAGCTGCTTGCTGTGACACTTTTAGCGCACTGGCCAAAATTTAAGAGCCAGCAGCGGCATGGTAACGCCCATGACTATGCTGGAGATAAGATTGACGCTGTGATTGTCCAGTATGCGAAGTCCACTCACATGGCGTACTCCCTTGCCGGGTGCATCGACAATCTTGCCCTGTGCATTGATCCCAGAGTACTGTAGCAGACCGCCAAGCACCGAATCCAGCATGGAACCAAATAGTCCCGCTAGGCCACCGAACAATATGATGGGCCACTGCGGTGGACTGACCAGCAGCATTTTGGCATCCACGGTATAGCGAACAGTGACAAAATATCCAAAACCAACGAGCAATCCTCCCAGTAGACTTACTGCCACGCCAATGAGTGAAACGCCGCCATTTGTGCCACGCGGCACACGTCGCCAGCTGATGATGGAGACGGGATCGCGGGTGGAGAGCACGCTACCCAGCTCACTGCTCCAAGTGTCACCATTGCAGCAAGCAAACGCACTCATCACTGCAATGCCCAGCCAGCTGGAACGATACTCCTTGGCAAAGTCAATGGCGCGCTCTCCACTGCCGCAGTCAATCAGATAGAGCAGCGCTAGTTGTGTGGCCATGCCGCCATTGCAGAGCACCTGCACCCAGTTGCGTTGTCCCTCGCCTTCTTTGAAGTCATGCTCAAATCTACGCTTCAGTTGCGCTCGAAACTTGGTGGCCCGCGAGGAGCTGAAGAAGAACACAACCAAACTGGCAAAGAACGGATGACTTGCTATCGACAAGGTGAAGGCAACAACCACACCCAAAGCAGCGCCAGATCTGCTAACCGAACGACGACGCAACGCCACCGTCATTAGCGCCAGCGGCGCCAGCGTTGAGAACAACCAACGAGTAGGCGGTATGACAGCAGTTTCTATAAATATACGACAAAATGCATTTGCTTATCAGTCAAAGAGAAAGTGACCAGCACAAAATGCTCACCTTCAAAATCGCTGCTCCAGAATTTCGAAAATGCCACATTGCCCAGCCACATGAATAGTGATATGGGTATGGAGAGGCCGCAGAACAGCAATGGCATCAAATCCCCGTTGGCCATTGCTAAGGTTTATTAATTTTAACAGATTTTCGAAATAAAAATGAGTTTCTATTCAAAAATGTAAACAAAATAGTGGCCAGTTTGCCAGCAGTGTGACCAACTTGGATTAACACTACAATGTAAATACCAAACTGTTTGGTATTTTGTTTATGCAGCACAGGGTGTTCCAAGCAAGACATGACTTAAGTTCAAATTGTCGCGCCATTTCAAGCATGTTTACAAATATTTCTCTGGGCTGTGAATAGTTATTGAAATATGATTTCATTAAATATTCAAATAACTGAAATATTCCAGCAAAATAAATTTTAACTTGTAAATTAATTTAATTTACAATATTTATATAATCATATTAAATTTATTTAAAATTCAATTGAAATTCAATATTTTAAAAATTCATTCAATGATTTAATTAGTTTATCTATAAAGGTCAGATTTTTCAAAAATTAAATAATATTATTTTGCCAATAACTAAATTACATTATAATATAAAGTGAGAATTCATTTAAAACTTTAAAATATTGAATATGAAGATATTTGTTATGTGAACAAACTAAACAATTGCTTCTAATAAAATCAGGGTCATACTAACACTTTATTGCTGTCAAAACTCAATCGACAGTGTAGTGCCAAAGAAAAATATTTAATTTTCATTCATATGTAGATGCTCTAAATAGATTTTCGGGTGCATGCAAATTTATTTCAATAGGCCTAGGCAATTTGTTATTAATGAAAACTTTGCTGCTTCACGATCTTATCAAACTGGGTTGTTGGTGAATCTTTTAGAGCGCGATTTAATTAAAAATACATACATTGTATGTGTGTAGCCTTGAACAATCTCAAGCCTTTAGTTTTTTTATACATACCAATTTAAAAACATTATTGTACAGTTCAATACACAAATAGTATAGACTAAAACTTGGGAACATCTTTGGCTAGAGATAAGAAATACAAACACCCGTGTTTAACATTGGAATATTTAGACTTGGACTAAGTGGCGTGCTCTATAAATAGATATGACGATTCTTAAAGGGAGCCACATAGGTTATCAAGTGCGAATTACTTCCGCTAAAACTCGATTAAGGAATCCAAAACAAAATAAACCCTATAGAGCTATGGTAAGTGCCGAACGAGCAATTGCAACATGCATATTTAATGAGCCGGACGCGGGGACACACTTGAAAATTGAAATCGAAGAGAAGTGGATGAAGTGTAAGTGTGTACATAGTATATCCAAGTGATATACAATTGCGTATCTTTATATGCTAATTAATGAACGCACATTTCCCTAAAATGGGTCAAAAGTCTCCCCCATCTGCGACGATGTTGTAACGCAGACGCATTCAATGGAGCGCCCCAAGCCAAGTGATCGATTGACACGATCAAAGTGTTGATATGTAATGGAATAGACATATATATACATATATATAGACAAGACACACCAGATAGACTCAAATGAATGGCACTGGGCGACTCGTTATAGCAAGAGCACAGCTCTAAGTGGTTTGACTCAATATACAGATGTACATAAACATATATATGTATTTCTATATACGATTAGATGGAAACAAAAATCCTACATAAATATTAATGCTGCCACATGCAAATGTATTGAAATTGCTTGCTTTTAAATGAATAGAGCTCCGGCTTGAGAACTTTACGTTTCCATCTTCTAGCAACGTTACGTTATTCGCAATCCGGCAGTTGTCGCGTTCGGCTGCAGATCGGAACAATCACTTGGATCCCTCTATACGCAAAGCGAAGAAGTATGTGTGCAAACGTTTTTGGAATACATCAAGTTTACATAATTGTTATCAAGGATATATCAATATCAAAGTGAATTCTAATTACAAGTCAACTTCTTGTAAACGGAGATATGAGTGACAAACACTACAATAAAATTTGATACAAAAGGATATTGAAAGGATTAATATTCCAAAAAAAATATATATAGTGAAATATTTAACAATTAAAAATTGATACAAAAGGATATTAAAAGGACTAATATTCCTTAAAAAAAAATAGTGCTAGTGACAAAAAAATTGTTTTTTAAAAATAAATAATAAGAGAAAAGTGAAAGTGGTAAAAAAATACGAATAATTCAAAACTGATTTGAGAAACAGCATTAAACATTTTTAAAAATTGTGATAAAAAATGTCATTTAAATTATCTACATATATTTTATAAATATTGTTGTGTGTATTTTAAATTCCTTCATAAAATTTGTAGCTGAACCATACAAAACTTTCTATAAACTGTGTAAAAACTGCTATATTTAAAATAAAAATAAATAAAGGACTTCCCAGAGATATCAGCAAATATCATAAGTGCTTTAAGCTGCCTTTAAAAAATTAACTCAATAAAGTATTTTTGGGAATAAAATTTGCAAAAGGATAACGAGTAATTAAAAGGATCAAAAAATATTTAATAGTGTTTAATTTATTGCAAACAAAAAAAGTGTACAGTGCTAGAATCTTTCTAAGATTGCTTTAAAAACTGTAGAACATTTTTTAAAAAACAGCCAACACATGGAATTACGTCATGTTTCAAGCTAAAATCGGAGTCAAGATCGAGCATAGTTTTATATATTTCTTATATTTTTTTTGGCATCGGTGCGCTCATTTGAATAAAGTGTGATAACCCCTTGTATAGACAGTGCGAGAAGCACAGAGACAACAAGTGCTTGAAAAAGAAAACGAGAACTAATAAAATAAAATATATATATACATATATATTATATATACATACATATGCATATAATCAGGAAAATGTGTTGTTGATAATACAATTAAATTTCATTTCACAGTTTGCTGGTTGCTTGTCCACTTGGAGCACGCGTTTCCATTGGATTCAAATTAGATTTATTGAAATGTTGCCCTTTCGATGGGGCATGCTGATTGGCGTGGTGCTTCTTATAGCATACACAAATGGAGCGGCCATAGTAAGTGTCAAAATGTTGTTAATGAAACTTCATGAATTAAGCTATTTGTAATAATTTGAAATACGTGAAATTAGAGTAGTTCAATGCACATGAACTCAACCCCAATTATTTTATGCGATAAGAATACATATAGATTCATTGGTTAGACTTGTGGCCAAGGTCAGTTTTCTTTTGTAACAAAATTGATACATTGTAATGCCTAAATGATTGAGATTAAGCTGACATTAGCATTGAACTCAATTCGTATCTATTCTATGTACTTTAGGATCAATCATCTGTTGATGATGATGCTGAGCTGACTCCCCAAACTGAATTAGAAAGAAGTAAAAGAAGCTAGTAAGTAGATACATCGGTTTAAAATGAGCAGAGGATATTTTATCAATATGATCCATTTGTAGTACTCGCGGACAAACACAGTCTCAGTACTTAAATTTTGGAAAACCCGAGGAGGATGGCAAGGCAGAGGCGGAGGCCAGTGAGGGTGGCTCACGTGCTACTGTTTGTAAGTCATTAAAATGGGTAAAAAATAATCTCGATTTTCTTACTGAATGCTTGCTCTTTCTCATCCAGCTGGTAGACATGGCATGGGTCAAGCACAAAGTCAATTTTCATCAGGAGATTGCAGTGATTGCCTAGGTGGTCGAAGCATAGGTGGTGGAGCAACTTATCAGCCTGGCCAAGTCGGCAGACCCGATGCTATAATAAGCATGCCAGGAGTTGGTAAGATATATTGATATAACTAATAAATACATGGAGTAGCTAATGCATGTTGTTGTAAAACAGGAGGAGCTGGAGCTGGTGCAGGATTGCAGCCAGGAGCTGGTCGCGGAGGACAACCTGGAGCCGCTAACCAGTTTGGAATTGGAGGTCAACCTGGTGTCGGTGGTCAAATAGGTATCGGTATTCAACCAGGTGTCGGTGGTCAACCCGGATTTGATATACGTCAACCAGGTGGAGGAATTAGTGGTGGTCGGCCAGGCTTCGGAACTCAACCAGGTATCGGTGGACAAATTGGCAGTCAACCAGGAACTAGTGGCACCCAGCCTGGAATTGGTGCGGGTGGAGTGGGTGGTAAACCAGTAGACGGAACAGGAACAGGAGGACAGCCTAGTCATGTAGATCAGGGTGGAGTCGCAGGACACCCAGGTACTGGTGGAAGTCATCCAGGCTACCAAAGTCAACCAGGAGTTGGAGGACAGTCGGGAATTGGAGGGACCGGAAGTCGTGATAGCCAACAAGGTGGAACTAGCGGTCAGTCAGGAAGCGGTGGAGTTGGAGGACAGACAGGCTATGGAACTCAAGGTGGTCAGCCTGGAGTTGGTGGAGGTCAAGCCGCAAGTCGTGGAGACCAACCAGGCTACGGAAATCAACCTGGAATTGGAGGACAACACGGAATAGGCGGACAGCCTGGAGCAGGTGCTGGTCATCCAGGGCAGCCTGGCTATGGTACCCAACCCGGATTTGGTGGACAGACTGGAGGAGGTGCTGGTCAACCTGGCTATGGAACTGGAGGACAGCCCGGCTATGGAACTCAACCTGGAGTCGGTGGACAGACTGGAGGAGGTGCTGGTCAACCTGGCTATGGAACTCAGACTGGAACCGGGGGACAGCCTGGCTATGGAACTCAACCCGGAGTTGGTGGACAGACTGGAGGAGGTGCTGGTCAACCTGGCTATGGAACTCACACTGGAACTGGAGGACAGCCAGGCTATGGAACTCAACCCGGAGTTGGTGGACAGACTGGAGGAGGTGCTGGTCAGCCTGGCTATGGAACCCAACCCGGAGTTGGTGGACAAACTGGAGGAGGTGCTGGTCAACCTGGCTATGGAACTGGAGGACAGCCCGGCTATGGAACTCAACCTGGAGTCGGTGGACAGACTGGAGGAGGTGCTGGTCAACCTGGTTATGGAACTCAGACTGGAACTGGAGGACAGCCAGGCTATGGAACTCAACCCGGAGTTATTGGACAGACTGGAGGAGGTGCTGGTCAGCCTGGCTATGGAACTCAACCCGGAGTTGGTGGACAGACTGGAGGAGGTGCTGGTCAACCTGGCTATGGATCTCAGACTGGAACTGGAGGACAGCCAGGCTATGGAACTCAACCCGGAGTTATTGGACAGACTGGAGGAGGTGCTGGTCAACCTGGCTATGGAACTCAGACTGGAATTGGAGGACAGCCAGGCTATGGAACTCAACCCGGAGTTGGTGGACAGACTGGGGGAGGTGCTGGACAATCTGGCTATGGAACGCAACCTGGGGTTGGAGGACAGACTGGAGGAGGTGCTGGACAGCCTGGCTATGGAGCTCAGACTGGAACTGGAGGACAGCCAGGCTATGGAACTCAACCCGGAGTTGGTGGACACACTGGAGGAGGTGCTGGTCAACCTGGCTATGGAACTCAGACTGGAACCGGAGGACAACCTGGCTATGGAACCCAACCTGGAGTTGGTGGACAGACTGGAGGAGGTGCTGGTCAGCCTGGCTATGGAGCTCAGACTGGAACTGGAGGACAACCAGGACATGGAGCTCAGCCCGGCTACGGAACTCAACCAGGCTACGGAACTCAAACTGGAACTGGGGGACAGCCCGGCTATGGAACCCAACCCGGAGCTGGTGTTCAGACTGGAGGAGGTGCTGGTCAACCAGGTTATGGAGCTCAGACTGGAACTGGAGGACAACCAGGATATGGAGCTCAGCCCGGCTACGGAACTCAACCAGGCTACGGAACTCAAACTGGAACTGGGGGACTGCCCGGCTATGGAACCCAACCAGGAGTTGGTGTTCAGACTGGAGGCGGTGCTGGTCAAGCAGGTTATGGAGTTCAACCTGGCTATGGAACCCAACCTGGAGTCGGTGGTCAGGCTGGAGCTCTTACAGTCCAACCAGGCTATGGTACCCAACCCGGATTTGGTGGACAGAGTGGACGAGGTACTGGTCAACCTGGCTACGGAACTGGAGGACAACCAGGTTATGCAACTCAACCCGGTTACGGAACTCAAACCGGACTACCCGGTTATGGTACTCAACCTGGAGTTGGCGGACAGACTGGAGGAGTTGCTGGTCAACCTGGCTACGGAACTGGAGGACAACCAGGTTATGCAACTCAGCCAGGTTACGGAACTCAAACCGGACTACCCGGTTATGGTACTCAACCTGGAGTTGGCGGACAGACTGGAGGAGTTGCTGGTCAACCTGGCCATGGAACTCAGACTGGAACTGGAGGACAACCAGGTTATGGATCTCAACCAAGCTACGGGACTCAAACTAGTACACCCGGCTATGGAACCCAACCCGGAGTTGGTGGACAGACCGGAGGAAGTACTGGTCAACCTGGCTACGGAACTGGAGGACAACCAGGTTATGCAACTCAGCCAGGTTACGGAACTCAAACCGGACAACCCGGCTATGGAACCCAACCCGGAGTTGGTGGACAGACCGGAGGAGGTGCTGGTCAACCTGGCTACGGAACTGGAGGACAACCAGGTTATGCAACTCAGCCAGGTTACGGAACTCAAACCGGACTACCCGGTTATGGTACTCAACCTGGAGTTGGCGGACAGACTGGAGGAGTTGCCGGTCAACCTGGCTATGGAACTCAGACTGGAACTGGAGGACAGCCTGGCTATGGAACTCAACCCGGAGTTGGTGGACAGACTGGAGGAGGTGCTGGTCAACCTGGCTATGGAACTCAGACTGGAATTGGAGGACAGCCTGGAGGAGGTGCTGGTCAACCTGGCTATGGAACTCATCCCGGAGTTGGTGGGCAGACTGGAGGAGGTCCTGGTCAACCTGGCTATGGAACTCAGACTGGAACTGGAGGGCAGCCTGGCTATGGAACTCAACCCGGAGTTGGTGGACAGACTGGAGGAGGTGCTGGTCAACCTGGCTATGGAACTCAGACTGGAACTGGAGGACAGCCAAGCTATGGAACTCAACCCGGAGTTGGTGGACAGACTGGGGAAGGTGCTGGACAATCTGACTATGGAACTCAGACTGGAACTGGTGGACAGCCTGGCTATGGAACCCAACCCGGAGTTGGTGGACAGCCTGGAATTGGTGGTGGCCAAATCGGTGCCCCTGGACGCTATACAACTGCACCTGGAACCGGTCTTCTTCCTGGCGGGGGAGTTGGTAAGTTATAGATTTGAGAACTCTGTAAAAATGTTTTTAACCTGTAGGTTTTAAAGGTGTCCCAGGCGGTGCTGGCACTGGCGGAGGAAGTGGCGTACTTCCTGGTGGTAGCGTTGGTAAGTGATCATGAACTCAGTAGGAGATAAAACAATTTAATTTAATATATACTTCCAGCGGGTGTTCCTGGCACTGGTGGAGTTGATGATGCTTTCTCGCAAGCCGAGTCTGCCATTGGTGATGGACAAGCATCGGCTAGTGCCCAAGGCAAGAAGAATGGAGGAACAGCCAAGACACAAGTGTCTGGCACATATAGTACGGGCAGTTCGTTCAGTGCAAGCGCAATGACCTCTGATGCAGATCGCGCGGCTAGTGCACAAGTCACTGGCAACGCCGATGGGGCAATGAGTCAGTCACAAGGCTCGGGTGGTCCATCTCAGTCACAAGCTCAAGTTCAGCTCAACGGAAAGGACGGCGGCACGAAAGCCTCATCGCAAAGTGGTGGCATCATACACCAAAGCCAAAGTGAAGTGCAAGCTAATGATAAGGGCGGATTAGCCGATGCCCAATCAAGTGGTCCTGGTCAGACATCTTCTCAAGCTCAGATAGGCTTCCGACCTGGCCAGGATAACAATTCTGTAGCTGCTACAGGCGGTGGACAAGCATCAGCTCAATCGGGCAGTCACTCTGGCCAGAGTCAGTCCCAAATTCATGGCACATCCAGGTAAGCAAGCTCGGTTTATTTTCAAAATATTTACGTATCATACATGATGTAATCTTTCTTATAGTTTTGGTGTATCCTACCATGGCGCTGCCCAATCTGCCTCTGGTACCAAGGAGCAGGTGGCCACCTATCGTGAGCAGAACAGGGAGCTTTTCAATACAATCAGCCAATTTGGCAACAGTGGAAATGCGTTAGTACTATTTAGTTCATGAATATTCAATGCAAACAAAGCTAACGATACATTTTTCTATTGACAGAGTAACCGATCGTGTTGATGCCGTCTATAGTGGTCCATCTCTAGTTGCAGATTCAGATCGACCAGATCTTCAGTTGAAATCTACAAAAACTGCCAAGGAGAACAAAGACGACAACGATAAGCTCAATCTGCCTGAAGCCCCGCTGAGCGAAGACGAAGAACCTGAGGACGATGAGGAGCCCTATGACGAGTATGAAGAGGATGATTATTACAACGAGAAGCCTGTCAAACTAGAGGAGGGTCCCCCAACAGCAGCACAAACCAAAACGCAGGAATCCAGCGTTGCAGCACCCACACAGACCTATACACAATCATCACCCACTCAAAAACAGCAGACTGTAGTGGCCAATCCCGGTGCAGAGCAATACCAAGTGGTGCAGAATCAAAACGGTCGCGTCAACACCTATCCAGTGCGCACCACCACCGAGTCCGTGCCCAACGGCTTCCGTGGCACCGTCAATGTGGAAAAGAAGTTCCACACAAAAGCCCTCGAGCTTCATAATCCGGACAAGAAAGTCAACATTAGTTTGGAAGAGGAAGATGGCAAAGAATCCAAAGTAGGCGGCCACAAACCTCGAGCACCAGACAGCTATGTGACGGTCACCAAGTCAGTGACTGGCAGCATGGACAACTCAAAGAATCCGCCACAGGAGAACAAAAACTTTCAGTCCACCTACTACACTAAGTCATCCACATGCGGCTATTTCACCTTCTCCTGCAACATTGTCTATGGCGCCAATGGACGTAGTAAAATCTGTCGTCCCAAGGCGCCTTCGAATGGCAAGTGCTAGGGCTAGTGACAGCCCCGTCAGATGATATACATATGTACACAGAAATGCAGCTATAGTAGCTATAATAACCACTAACAACATTGTATTTGCCGCACTTTTGATTAAGCATTTATGTTTTTACTTATCATTTTAGAGTTTTACTGCCATTTTTAACACAATTCGTGCACAAACTGAAATTGTAATTAATATTTAATACGTAATAAAAACAACACTCACTGCCGTGAAACGTTTTGTTTAAAAACACCTAAAATTGTATTTTTTCTAACAGAGAATTTAAATATGCTATGTAAGCGTACAAATATACCAAATCTTTTACTACTGAGTTTCAAATGTACGTTATGTCATGTTAACATTTTTAAATCGAAAGCCGCGTAATTCTGTGAACAATGTGGCAACACTTAAAAAAGGTTTTTTTGTTCTTATATTTTCACTGGGGAGTACAATTATGATTATCACGAGGAAGATGACTTCAATCTGACGGCTGTCAGACCGGTTCAGAATCTATTGCGCAATACAGCCGAATCCAAATAGGGCTATTAAACCTTTACTAAGATTCTTCTTCCAAGACGTCTTCGAATCACTAGTGACAGCCTGGTCAGATGATCTATACAAAATGGTTGCATTTCCTTTTCTATTTATCATTTAAAAGTTTTACTGCCGCAATTAGTGCTGAAAGTATAATTGTAACTAACAATTAACATGTAATAAACAAAACAGTTTATATTAAAATTTATGCTCACATTTATAATTATTTTCAAAACGTATGGCGCGTAATTCTGTTCGCGATGTGGCAACTCTTTAGAATTGTCAGCTATTTATACGGCCAGCCCTAATTTAGTCTTACTTTTATGGCCACCCCAAGTTGAAGTCCCACTATTATTGAAACACATGTAAACTAATCGAGCCGGCTTTGGTTTTTTGTTGCCGAGCAACAGAATATTAAAATTCATTTAATTTGTTGATTTCAACCAAACAGCTCGAGTCTTGTTCTGAACGAGCAACGTAAAAAGATACAATTTTCGTTGACCAGTGAAAGTAATATTAACAAACAGCAAATATGACCGAAACTGAGAAAATCGAAGTGCGCGACATCACACGCATCGAACGCATTGGCGCCCATTCGCACATTCGCGGTCTGGGACTGGACGATGTGCTCGAAGCTCGTGCTGTGTCCCAGGGCATGGTTGGGCAGAAGGATGCTCGTCGTGCTGCTGGCGTTGTGGTGCAAATGGTGCGTGAGGGTAAAATAGCTGGACGCTGTATTCTACTGGCTGGCGAACCGAGTACCGGCAAAACGGCAATTGCTGTGGGCATGGCTCAGGCTTTGGGCACTGAGACACCGTTTACTAGCATGTCCGGGTCGGAGATTTACTCACTGGAGATGAGTAAAACGGAGGCACTGTCGCAGGCCTTGCGCAAGAGCATTGGTGTGCGCATCAAGGAGGAAACGGAGATCATTGAGGGCGAAGTGGTGGAAATACAGATTGAACGTCCGGCAACTGGTACCGGACAAAAGGTGGGCAAGGTGACCCTGAAGACCACCGAAATGGAAACCAATTACGATCTGGGCAACAAGATCATCGAATGCTTTATGAAGGAGAAAATCCAAGCGGGCGATGTCATCACCATAGACAAGGCATCCGGCAAGGTGAATAAGCTGGGACGCAGCTTTACACGTGCCCGGGACTATGATGCTACCGGGGCCCAGACACGTTTCGTCCAGTGCCCGGAGGGGGAACTGCAGAAGCGCAAGGAAGTCGTGCACACAGTAACACTGCATGAGATCGATGTGATCAACAGTCGCACCCATGGCTTTCTGGCTCTGTTCTCCGGCGATACGGGTGAGATTAAGCAGGAGGTACGTGATCAGATCAATAACAAGGTGCTGGAGTGGCGCGAAGAGGGCAAGGCAGAGATTAATCCTGGTGTGCTCTTCATTGACGAAGTACACATGCTGGACATTGAGTGCTTCTCTTTCTTGAATCGTGCTCTCGAATCGGACATGGCACCCGTGGTGGTGATGGCCACCAATCGTGGCATTACACGCATTCGTGGCACCAATTATCGCAGTCCCCATGGCATACCCATTGATTTGCTCGATCGCATGATTATCATACGCACCGTTGCCTACACCGAGAAGGAGGTAAAGGAGATCCTCAAGATCCGTTGCGAAGAGGAGGATTGCATTATGCACTCTGATGCTCTAACCATTCTCACACGCATCGCCACCGACACCAGTCTACGCTATGCCATACAGCTGATAACCACAGCTAATCTGGTCTGTCGTCGCCGCAAGGCCACCGAAGTGAACACCGAGGATGTCAAGAAAGTGTACTCGCTGTTCCTCGATGAGAATCGTTCAAGCAAAATACTGAAGGAGTATCAGGATGATTACATGTTCAGCGAGATCAATGAGCATGACGAGGATGTCGCTGCAGCTACGGGCGGTGGAGGAGGAGGTGCCAAGCGTCGCATTGACACTGGCGATGGCGATGCTCAGGCCATGGAGCATTAGATTTTAGACATTTGGACACCAAAACTCATATACATTCGTCTCATTCGTACCATTATACAAGTCGTCGTTGCTCCCCACACAATAAAAATAACAATATAATTTCAAAGCAATGAATACAAAGGGGACTTGTTCTTTAGATATGGCTTAGATCAAGGTGTACTAATGAGGAACTATACCCAGTCTGGGTTCATATTTTGACTCAGCTTTCTTATTTATTTATTTTTTTATTAGAGAGCTTTACGTTTTGTAGCACATACACAAACAAACTGAACTACCAGGCAAACAGAATTCAACTGCAAGCAGCAGAATTAATTTCAAATTGGTTTTTTTGCTACTCTGACCTTGAAATCAGCAACATGCTCTCTTTAGCTGTCGCTAGTGGGGGCCTCGCATATGCAAGCCGGTCTCTCTTAGACTTTGAACAGCAGGCAGCAAACACTCACTGACATAGTTTGCTAGCGCTCTCTTTAACATCCCACGAATGTTAATTTAATCGATTTCTCTTAGACATTGAACTACGTCACAGTCTGAATCAGCAGTATGCAGCTGCATACAATAAAATAGACTTGCGGGCGATTTTATTAGCAGCAACTAGTGAGCTTACCGCGAGTGTTAACCGATTTCGCTGAGCGGCTGTTTGATTAAAAGGCTTTGCGAGCTGCTGAAAATTATGTTTGCCTGCTTTTTGAACAGGTATTTTAGCTTTGTTGCAAGCTTAATTGACTACTCGTCCATTCTATTATTTTTTCTACAGGCATCTACAAACTGCACTTAATAATAAACATTGATAACTAATTGTTATGTGCTTTGCAGCAGAATTAGCTTAGCTCTCCAACAATTTGTATGTGGTTAGAAATGTTATTATAGCTTGATTCCTGAAATGAATACAGATTGGAATTCGATTAGTTTTTGATTTTATTAAAAAATATTCACACATACAAATAAACTACATAATATGTATGAATGAGAACTAAACCCAATCTGAAGTCGTTTCAAAAATCGGGATAGTTATATAAAAATATTTATTTGCTGTTATATTAGTCTATAATTATAAGAATCTTAATTACTTGTCTGAAAGTATCAATATACCTCCTCTTTCTCCAGTAATTCTATAAGTACAAGTCCAGAGCGATGAACCGTGAGTTGGTAAATGGTAAAAATAACAAATTTATATGCATTACATTTTAAATAAAGATTAATAGACTTATAGTAAATGAAAAACCAACTATATAAATCTAATTTCATTGCTTTATTTTAATTTTAATTAAATTTGCACTTTTCGTGTGTAGTTCTCTCTGTTAGACATTTGGTGAGCATATCAAAATATATTATTTATATTTACTTAAGTATGATAGTGTGTATATATATAAAATTGTCTTTATAGTTAGATAAGTCTGACTGCCGTTAAGTTTTTTTGTTAAATATTCAAAGAGCAACGGAAATTATTTCATTGACTAGGCATTGCTAATTTGATTAACTCATCGGCAAGGGATTTACAAGAAGTATTTATCTAAACATATTCATTTTTAGTTCATTTTTTGTGCCAGAATATATATATATATATATACATATAGATGTATATATAGGATTATGAAATTTTAATGATTTTGTTGTCAGTACCAAAAACATTCATTAACTCCAATTTATTCCAACATTATTTCCGTATTGTTCGAGTTCAGTTTCCTGTTAGAGAATATAACTAGTCTGTGGCTTGTTTTTCGGAACGTTCTGAACGCTTCTCTCTGGGCTGGGACTTAAGATAGTAACGATAGCCGTTATATAGACAGGCCCAGATAAGCATATATATGAACCCGAAATAACTGACGGCACTATAAACGGTTATCCAGCGTTCGTACTTGAGAAAAACAAAGGAGGTGAGACACCAGCCCATATAGACAATATTGTAGGACTTGAGGCAGAAGAAGTAAACAATTGAATAGATCTTAGAATTGTTCAAGGTCTCGCCATACTTGGGCAACACGTGTTTGTTATAAACGCTTTCGATCTGCAAAACAAGAAGAATTAATATATGTACATATATCAATAAGATATAATTTAATTACTCACCTGCTTCTCAGTGCTGACAATCATGTACTCCATGATGAATGCCATGTAGTAGCCACTGTGGAAACCATGCCAGACGGCTAGGAAACCCAAAGCAGCGCCATAGCTGATATTACGATTGTTGAGAAACTTGAGACGCTTGAAAATATATTGAGCCACCCATTGATTAGTGTTCACATTGAAGCTCTGCACATAGTGCTGCATGGTGTTGCCCGACTCCAGTAGCCGGAGTTTAACATTGCTGCAGCCCGACCAGTCCGGATTGCCGAGCTCATCGCGACCCCTGTAGGTGAAGCCAAGGCACATGAGAGCGCCCTCGGCAAACAGCCAGCACGAAATGTATTTGTACAGCGAGAACTTGGCCCAGAAGCCCAAGAAGTAGATGCGTTTAATGAAGCACTGCGCAGCAAATTCATCCGACAGGAAATATCCATCGGGTAGATAGGCCAAACCGGCCTGACAGACGGCCATGTAGAGCATGCCAGTGGCCAGACGCTTGAGACCGGCTTCCTTATAGCCGCCGTACTGACGAAATTCGCCGTTGGTAAAGCTCTGATAGCGACGATAGGCGAATTGCGGACCAACCAGAAAACTGCTGGGGAAATAGGCAAATGCCAAGAGTTCGAGCAGATTAGGTGGCTCTTTGAGTGCCGTCTCCTTTTGGTCCTTGGACAGCGCCTCCTCCTGCTTTAGCCCATCAGCTATATCGAAGCCAAAGCCAATCATGCGTAGCGTCAAGATGCAGTGCGGCATGGTCCACAATATATCATACTCATTGCTGGCCGTGTAGTAATAGCCCAGCAGCAAATAGCCCATGTGAAACACAAAGTTAACTATCAAAAGCAAACGGGGTGAGCCGCGCAAGAATGTAACCAGCAGGAAGGTGATTCCAATGGCCAGCAGTGAATGATATGTATCTTTGCCATAGTTGTAGTAGCATAAACTCATACCACACAGCGCAAAGTAGATGTGCTGCAACGTCTTTTCTCTGTTAACAATATATTTGTGATAAAGAGCCGCAATGGGATAACCTAAAAGACCAATTTATATAGTTATAAATTATATGTATGAATTAATAAATATATATAAATAAACTTACCGGCCAACAGCGTGAGTAGCAGGCGTAAAGCTTCCACGGGAATGCCCACCTTGGTGGCCACATAGCCTGGCAGGTCCATTCTAAGATAGCTGAAGAGAGAGAGAGAGCAGGTGAAGAGATGAGTGAGGAAAACCTTATCAGCTACTTTATTAGCTATTCGATGGCTTCGAATTCTCAGTGGTTCAATAGCACTCTTATCGTTATCAACGAACGTTTGTGATTTAGACAACGTAAATAGAACGGGGTGATGCAACGCAATGAAACATATAAAATTATTACGCATTTGTAAATGACCAGCAAAAAAATTCAACTTTTAAAGCAAGTCAGTGTCAAAAGGTCTCTCAATAGGTCATGACCAATTGAATGCCTCAATGTCAGCAGAAAGTTACAAAATTGGGTACACACCGAGTACATACATTAAAAAAAAGCTCAAAGTTATTGATTAATTAGTAGTAGCTAAGCTTAGCACACGAATTTTAAATTATTTTAATGCAAATGTTTTTCACATTTTGAACTCAAATTTGTAGCGTTACCTAATTGTGAATCAGCTGAGAGTGGGTTGAATGTCTCTGAGTTTGCAGTATATATGGCAGCACTTATTTCATTTGGAATCAAACAATCTATGGACTGAATTTCAATCGAATTTACGCACTTCACATAATTTATAAACTAGCTTAAAAAGTTGCTATGGCAAAATACTAGATTAAATAAAAAGCAAACACACGCCGTTACGTCGTTTTGCCTGCGCACAGCTGTTTTTGGGCGATTGTCGATAACATGCAACAGCAGCTCGATAACGCGAACTAGTTCACAAATTGCAAGCGTTAATGATTTACTGGCTAATAAAATGTACATAATTAATAATATTTTATATTTTATATCAAATTTATTATCAAATTTTATATCAAATTTATAGTTTAACAATACTTGTTTTTTTTTTACTATACCCAAGTTTATGTGAATTCGAAATTTGCAGCTGTCATTCCGCTATACGTTCTGCAGTTCAGCAGACGAACTAGTTAGTAACGGAACTATCAATATTGCATTAAATACAATTGTTATTGGCTCACGCATTATTTATGTTTGAATATATGTATGTAGCTGTAACTCGGTTAATTAAATAAAAACTGAATGAATCAGAAAGCTAATCAAACAAATTTTTCGGTATAACAACAGAAAAACACATAAGCTGCTTTTGTGTCCGAGTGAGTGAATTGCGGACTTTGGTTTACGTGTCACTTGCACTCAATATGATAATAATAATAATGGTATTCCCTTTTATACACAGTTGGCCAGTGAGAGGAGATTAATGCTAAACTGGCGCACACCGGCGGCATGCGACGTAATAACAATTATCCCTACCAGCCACTTAATCAGCAACCCCCTCCCGGCGGACACGATGCTTTGGAGGCGGAAAACGAACGGGCAGCGGAGGAGTTGCAGCAAAAGATTGGAGCCCTCAAATCACTGACCATCGATATTGGCAATGAGGTGCGCTACCAGGACAAACTGTTGCGGGGCATCGATGACGATATGGATCGCACAGGTGGTTTCCTCGGCAACACAATGACGCGTGTGGTGCGTCTGGCCAAACAGGGCGGCGGTTCCAAACAGATGTGCTACATGTTTCTCTTTGTGCTCTTTGTTTTTGTCCTGCTCTGGCTAACACTCAAGTTCAAATAGTTTCTGGCCCATTTTCATGTTATTCAAATATATATATATACAATCATATTTTTATAGATAACTACAAAGTTTTATTTGTATTTAGAATAGAGTGGTCCATCATAAGCCGATCTTTAATCGGATATCTATACATACATATTATTTATTATTTTTAGGACCTTACACACACATATACAAATTGAAGTGTCTAATTTTATAACTATGCTTTATGTTTTAGATACTTACAAATCTGTTATATTATTATTATTAATATAATGAGAGTACAAAATAACACACACACGCACACATTAAGGTAGACGAGGGGATTTTAAAGTTTGTTTGGTGGGGAAATTTGGACTTAGGCTCTAGTGATTATGATAATGCCACAATGACATGACATTTCTTCCATTTCGTTTTGGATTGCTTCTCGTTTACGTTTCACCAGCGTAAACATTTATACAGCCACAGATGCCATAATTCCCAGGTGCTATGCATGGAAGGTTTTCATCTTTTTACTGCGCCGACTAAAGTCGGACTGCTCCAGAGCATCCTCCACGTCGCTGCTGAGTTCGTCGCCACTTAGGAAATCCGAACCATTCGATGTGTTCCCTTCTAACCGACGTACTATAAAAGTTAAAGAGCGTTATCAAACATTGAACAATGTTATACTCTTCATATATGTACTTACTTTGCTCATCTAGTATGCTGTTCTGTTTCTTAATATCCTCAATATCCTTTTGATTCTCACTAATCTTGCGTCGTAAGGTCTGTATGCATTCGGTGGTCTTCTTTAGTATCTGAGCGCGACTTGCCTGTAAAATGGGTAATTTTTAGCAGCTATTATATGGAATTAAAAATAATATAATGGGAAATATGAGACCACTTCAACTTGGCTGCACCAAAATTGGCAGCACTGATTTTAGTAAGTGTAAGTGGGAGTATATTTATATGAATATGCAGGTGTTTCTACCTTTTCGCCCTTGAGTGTGGGCACCGCTTCGCGTAAATTGGTGAAGCTCTCTTTGATGTGATCTCGTCTTCTGCGCTCCAAAGCATTGTGATGCGCTCGTTTTTCGGCCTTGAAAAACAAAAACAAACAGAACAGAAAATTGTGACGACGAATCGGTTACAGCAACAACAAACAGCAAGAAGAAGAAGAGCAGCAGAACAACAACAACAGCAGTGAAAACGTGCATGTGTTTGTAAACAAAGACAAGGCGCTCGCTTGACTTGTTATTATTATGTATCTTAATACATATAATATCTTTACCTGCGTAAAATTAGCGGTGCTTGTGTGGCGCGAGGACCCCAATCCGTTATCAGAGTCCGCGTCATCCTGTAAGCAAATACATTACGTTTACAATACAATATTATGATTTGTGACGTCAAATGCGTGTTTGGGGAACTTAAGCTTACGTCACTCTCTATATCAATATCCCGATCGTCGTCGCTCATACTCATATTGCCAGCTATTTTTAGACACTTTCCCCGTTTTTAATCTAACAAAGATAAGCGGTTTTATGTAGGCGTCTTTTATTTTTTTTTGTTTTTTGTTTTTCAAAGTATCTCAGAGTTTGCGTGTTATTTATTTTGTTTGCCAGCGCACGTTTTGGTCATAAAGCAGTGTGACCGGTTGCTGTAAGCGCTAAAATACCACACTTGCATAACTGCGCTAATTGTGCTACGTTTGTGCTAAAAAAAATACCAAAGCAGTACTAAAATAAAATAAAGGGCATTATTAAAACGAATTGTGTTTTACTTGAACTTTTATTTACAGCTTTATCGAACATCAGCCAAGTCAATAAACAAGATAATTTAAATATGTATTAAGCTAAGCTTAGAGCAAGCAAAGCAAACCAAAATTCCCTATATCACCAACTCAGTGGGAAATTTGTGACTGCTGCCATGCTAGAGCGCGAACCACAAATGAACAGTACGGCAACGCCATACTTTATTTTAAATAAATACAAGCTTTTAAAATAATAATAATTTAAGCAGCGAATTGAGGTGTAATATATTTATTTAAACCTTTTACGTTATGCGCATGTAAGTTCTATCAAATTAATACTGCTTACCGATAGCACGCACAACTTTCGATAGCATATAAGAGTAAACTTTAGAAGGTTGCATTAAAAAATGTTCAACACTGCAACTGTAACCATTGACATTTGCAGCAACAATTGACATTAAAAGCTTTAATATTTGCAATTTGATATTTTCTGCTTTGAGGCATAGAACAAACTCACTTTTAAAAGAGTGATAAAAAAATAACAATTTAATTATATAATTAAGAAAGTAACATTTAATATGCCGTTGCTTTGTGACGTATAAACATAGCTGACAAAAAAGTCGTAACCTTCTAAATAGAACATTTGCTTGCACATCGCTAGCCGGTTTGCTGTTTATTTACGTTTTGTTTGGCAAATGCTGCAAAAAACGTAATTTTCAATGCGTTCTCAGCTAATTACGCACAAAAACCAGTTGTGATTTCGTTATAATGTGTGCAAACAATCCAAGATCCCAACAAACACAAAATGGTGGATCCGCCATGCAGCTCTGCTCCGAGGGTCGCATCAGTTTGTATTGCTTTGTGGCGACAGCTGGAATAGTGCTGCTGCCCTCCATACCACAGATCCATTATGGCGTTGTACCGAATGTATGGGGCGCCATGTTTTGGGGACCCGTACTGTATTATGCGTTAATCAACATGATAATACGTTTTGTGCTGCGCAACAGTGATTACCAGGTAAACATGACTCACCATCTGATAAAATAAGTGTCTCTAAAGTTGACGTCCATTTTACAACAGATTGCCATACGCGCCTCCTTTTTGGGTTTTACGCAAGCCGTGAGCATTCTGGTCATTTTATTTGCACCAACGCCTTGGCAACAATTTGGCGTTTATGGCTGCTTCATGTCCTTCTTCCATTACTCGGAGTTTCTGGTCATTGCATGGGCCAATCCACGCACCTTGTCACTGGACTCCTTCATGCTGAATCATTCGGTGCATTATGGCTTGGCAGCGGCAGCCAGCTGGCTGGAATTCACGTTGGAGCTCTACTTTCTGCCTGAATTCAAGCGCTATGGCCACATCTGGCTGCTGGGCGTACTCATGTGCAGCTGCGGCGAAGTGATCAGGAAACTGGCCATCATTACGGCGGGACGTAGCTTTACGCATTTGGTACTCACTCAACTAATTAACAACTCTCAATGCTATGCTTGTTACTAAACACATTTGTACTGCTTACAGGTGCAGAATGAGAAGCATTCGGATCACAAACTCATTACCAGCGGTGTGTATGCCTACAGTCGCCATCCATCGTATGTGGGTTGGTTCTATTGGTCGATTGGCACACAGTTAATACTGCTTAATCCCATATGCATCTGTATATATGCACTGGTCAGTTGGCTATTCTTTCACGATCGCATCTACGTTGAGGAATACTCGCTACTCAATTTCTTTCAATCCGACTATGTGCGCTATCAGAAGCGTGTGCCCACGGGTCTGCCCTTTATCAAAGGCTATCTGATTGAGTGAATGCAACATCCCAACTCTCAACTGAACTTGAACTGAGAGATCAACAATGTCAGCCACACAAAAAAAAATAAAAAAAAAAAACAGTTTTAGCTTTATTAAAAAGACAAGACCAAAAAAAAAACATATTAGAAATTCAAATTTGTATTGTATTCTAATTGTATTGTTATTTTTCCTGCCACAACGAAATAAATTAAGAAGCACTCTGTTGTTATACATTGCTCTGATTATAATCATGTTTATAATTATGAAAGCAAAGTGCAAAAACAGTTTTGATAAGAAACAAAATTCTTGTCTTAGCGCCTGATAAGAACGAGAGATGTGTCAAAATATACATGTATATACATATATATAAGTCAAATTTCAGATATGCCATATGATATATTACAGCGAACTAAATGTACGGCTTAACTAATCAGTTAACTAACTGATTCATCAATGCACTCTACGAATTCATCTATGCAAACAAGAAAGATAATGTCAGTCGGGCATGCCGACTGTGTAATACCCTCTGAGCTTCGTTTCCAATTAGATGAGTTCATTTTGTACTGCTTACAAGCAGTGCACTGCGTAAATTTTATACACACAAACACTGCTTCTGCACTGCTTGTAAACACTGCAGCGTAAACGAAAGCAGTGCACTGCTATTGCGATAAAAATTTAAGTTTGTATGACAAACTTTTTTAATTATCGACCGATTTTAATGAAATTTTCACAATCGTTTCATATTATTTGTCTGCAAGTAAATGCTAAGTTACAAAACTATGCGTTAAGAAATAAGTGAGCCAGCGGCATGCAAAGTTATAAAATACTTGTGCTTTTGGTGGGCGAAGGAGGCGTGGCATCCAAAAAATTTTGTAGGCATTGTCTTTATATTGCAAATAACAAACTGCATGTCAAAATTGCTGTTCCTAGGTGCCATAGTTACCGAGATATTCGTCAAAAACATGTTTTTTCTACGAGGTATGTCTGGTATTTCGCTAATTGTGGGCGAATGGGGCGTGGCATCAAAAAAAAAAGAAAACAAACTTGTATTGACTGACTAAATATGTGATCGATACTGACCAAGTTGGAACTTGTAGCTCTTACCATCTCTGAGATCCTTTCGTTCATACGGACAGACGGACGGACAGAGGGACATGGCTATATCGACTCCGCTGTTAATGCTGATCAAGAATATATACGCTTTATGGGGTCTGCCACGCCTCCTTCTGCCTGTTACATACTGCTGACAAACCCAGTATACCCCTCAGAGGGTATTATGAGGGTATTATAATTGCTATCACTAGGGTCAGCTGGAGAAGGTCACACATTAAAATAGCTCAACAAATAAAGCATAAATAATGTTTGTTAGTGGGATTTGTTCTTGTGTTTGTTTTTTTGTTTTTCGTTTTTCGTTTTATTATTATCAATTTAAATTCGAATATTGCTCTAACTTTGTATATAAGCCACAAGGCGTCGTGCTGTGTGTGTGTGTGTAGGTATGTACAAATAATTATCAATGTTTTTTATATAAATTGTCTTAGTCACTCTTTGAACTTAATCATTGCAAAATATTTATTTGCAAATCTATTTGCGCAATTCTTCTTCTTCTTCATTATCTGCCTCTAAAAAGCTTTCCTGTTGTGTATGTGTGTGGATGTGTGTGTGTGGATTAATCTTGGATTTGGGATTATTCGACAAATTGCGGCGCACCGGAATACGTACAACCCGGATTCTTGATAATATGTCCGGCCGCATAATTGCCACAGCGTATGCACACATCCAGCGACTTGCCCTGCACAAACTGCGACAGAAAACCGCCAACGAATGCATCCCCAGCGCCATTGGTATCGACAATCTCATGGGTGGCCAAACAGGTAACTGGGAACTCTTTAACCGAATCATGCTGGATCAACAGCACGGGATCACATCCCTGCGTGAGTATGGCAATGCGAGGTCGGGATTTATTCAATTTGGTTAAATTGACCAAACGATTGCCAATCTCACGCAGACTCTCGTCGGCCGGCCAACCTTTAGCGGTGGCAAAGGCATGCGCCTCGGCCTCATTGCCAAATATGATGTCAACATATGGCATCACTTCCAGTAGCGGTTCCAAGAAGCATTGCGATATGAATGGTGCGCTGAGGTTCATTAGGAACGGTCGCTGCTTGGCATGGGCGGTGGCTGCCACACGCATTATGCTGGGCGGACTGACGGTCAGAAAGAAGCCCTGAAATATGACCACAACAACCAATTAGGCCAATTAGGTTAAACGATAATAATCTCTTTCATTTGACTTACAGAGATATAGTAGTAAAGCGCATTCTCAATTAACGCCGCATTGGTTGACTGCTCCAAATGATCGGTGGTAAAGTTATTAGCCGCTGCCAGATTGGCGCAGAGGGAACGATGTGTGCCGGTGATGAGAACAGCACAGGTGCCCGTTGGCGTATCAGAGCTGACTTGATAGTGAGCATCGACGCCAGCATCGCGTGCCTTTTGCCTCAAGATCGTAGCATAATCATCACTGCCCACACAGCCAAAGAACACCGCCACATTCGGTTGCCCAATGATCCACTGAGCAATACGCAATGAGTTTTGCACAGAGCCACCAGCCAGAAATTCAGCCTGATAGCCATCGACTAGTTCACGATAGATGGGCATGTGACGCTCCTCGGCCAGAATGGCATCATCCTCATTCATGTCGTATCTGCGCAGAAAGTCCATGGGCACGGTGGCTGAAATATCCAGCAAAGGATTGCCGCAACCCACAAGGGCGCCTTCCCTACAATTGAAAAGGTGGTCAATATTAAAAGAATATCACTTCATTAATTTTCGTTTCAAATTGCCTAAAAGGTATACAAAACCTTGTGCCAGTTGATTTACACTCTTTGTCGCACATGTTTCACACTCGAGAGATTGCCAAGTAATAAGCAATTAAGCAATTCAAATTCTGAGACTAAAACTTGAAAGACAAACAGTCGGAGGAATCCGAATCAGAGTCGGGAAGCAAATAACATTCGCTCTCAGTATCAGTTACCGATGAACTCTGTTGATAGCCCCCCCCAAGAGAATGCTACACTGCTAGCTAAATATGTGGGTTTATAAATTGATAATTATGAATGTTGCGCGAGTGCACAGCCAGTTGTTTAGAAATTATTCACTTTTGTTACGCTATAATAAGAACGTGGAGTCGTGACCTGTCGCAACTGTTGAATTTCGATATTTAACCTAAGCCGCCCATTATCGATAAATACAACTTCAACTATGCACTGTGTGGCCAGCTTGAGCACTGTTTCGCTGCCATGGTTACCACTTCGCTGTAAATATATGTATATTGTACCAACTGTAGTGCATGAAAGTTAGGTACATTTAACAACTTTTTCGAATTGTTTTAAGAATAGGCTTTCTATTTGTTATTTAAAATTCAAATTACTAAGTTAATGCAATAATAAATGAATAAAATGTATTAATTATAAATATATATAAGATTCAATGGAGTATCAAGGTAGAAATCAAAACTATTAAACGAGGTTAAACTATGGGAATTTTAAAAGACAATTTTGATCTGTGACTCTTCATGTTATGTCACACTGCAGTGACAATCATATGGAAATATTTGTGACAGTGACTTTTTCGTTGCACAACTGTTCTCAATTTTATAGCAGAGACTGTATGCTCAGGTTGTTTACGCTGCCTTCTTTTTGTTGTATTTGTTGTTGACAAGAATGCCTGCTATCAGCACGACACTTTCATATGGCAACAAATTGGAAAGTTCATTCATACCGCCGCTTGAATTAATAGCATAGCATATAATTCGTTGTAGATAACATAAGCACACTCTGACACACACACACACGCACTCGCCAACAAATATAAACTTTGTCAGAGACGCTGCTGCTGCTGGGACACACGATTTTCGCATGTCACCGTAAATTTCGGCAATTAGACGTAGAAACACACACACACACAAGGAAGAGAGCACGTGGTGACAACATTTGTGGGGTATTAATAAAATTACGAGCTGCGGAGCCGGGAAACCAAACTTACTGTAGATTGCTCGTCATTGTTGTTGTTGTTCTTTTTGTTGTTGTTGTCTTTTGTAGTCGATATTATTGGTTGCTTATGTAAACATAAAAACTCTATTGCACTGTTACACTAAAATCTACAATTGACTTTGTATCACTCTATAAGTTATGACTTAGTTAAATTACACCTATTATACGCTATTTTTAGCGAATTTGCCGAATTGCGGGAGCTGCTAAGCTCAAAAGTTTTTGGGCGCAAAGTGACTGAGAAATTGGACGACTAAGAAATGTACTAAAAATTACCAAAAAAAAAAAAATACCAACATATTTATATTTTTAATTTGTTCTAAATGGTAAATGAATTAACAAAGTTGCAGTTACAGAGCTGAAATATGTTATTTATTAAAGCGATTCTTTATTTTATATTTGTATTTAGTTGTTTTTTTTTTTTAAGAAGTATCGGCGTAGATGATGTGTTATACCAATCAGCTGCTGTTTGGCGTTAGCGTTCATCAGCTGTTATCGAACTGTCAAACCGGCGCTAACATCATGAAGTTAGCCGCAACTAGATTTGGTTCTCTTTCTTTCCGGTTGTCAAAAAGGTATAAGCAACAAAATTTTTCGCAGCGCCGCTTCTACAATTTTAATTCCTAAATATGAGCGCCATCATAACTAATAACAACTTTTTAATTATTGTTTGCAGTGCAGTGCAGCCTCAACCTATTAGACATGGCCGACGTTGATGTGTAAGTGCAAAATGCTCAAAATGCTGATTTAAAGAAATTATTTGTTTGTTGATGATATTAATTGGTCCGTGTTTATGAATTTTACATTGATTCCAAAACTTCCAATTACTGAATAATTATATGCTGCACAACATGTTTTGTGTAATGAGTTTTTAAAAGTGTTGCCAACTATAAATTAAATTCTTTCTCCACAGAGATGTGCCCTCTGCAGCACCCGTTCTTGGCGGTGCCATGGATATTAACACCGCATTGCAGGAGGTGCTAAAGAAGTCACTGATTGCCGATGGACTCGTCCATGGCATTCATCAGGCCTGCAAGGCTTTGGACAAGTAAGTAGCAACTGAAACACATGAGCTTTGGCTTTGGCTATGGGACACACGCTGATGAAATTAATTGGTCCGTGTTTATGAATTTTACATTGATTAACAATCTTTCCAATTACTGAGTTTCCTTTTTCACTAAAGCCAAAGACTGTACACAACTAACTTCTCTATTATTAAGCACACATATTAATTTTCTTTATTTGTTTTTTCGCTTTAGGCGTCAAGCTGTTCTCTGCATATTGGCCGAATCCTTTGATGAGCCCAACTATAAGAAGCTGGTCACAGCCCTGTGCAACGAGCATCAGATTCCATTGATCCGCGTTGATTCGCACAAGAAATTGGGTGAATGGTCGGGTCTGTGCAAGATCGATAAGGAGGGCAAGCCCCGTAAGGTGTGCGGCTGCTCTGTGGTTGTTATCAGGGACTTTGGTGAGGAAACGCCCGCATTGGATGTGGTTAAGGACCATCTCAGACAGAACAGTTAAACAGCTTCGATATGTGGCTTTTTAGCTATCCTGTCTGCTGAATGAGAGACTACGTGGCAGATTTTTTTATGACTAAAAAAACAAATAAAATACATAAGAAATCCAACACAATTACCAAACACAATGGCGTTATTACATTTTTTGGAATGCTCTATTTAATATACATTTACATATATATATATATATATATATAAGTTTAAATAATTAGATTGCCTTGCAGGCGTCCTTGTGTGTTGGCCAATCCTTTAACTGACACTCGCTGAAATGATGCTAATTATTAAAAAAAAAAAAAAAAAAAAAGTCCCGACTGGATTTGAAGTACACTTACCGTGAACAGTAGCGCACCAGTTTGCAGTTGGCGCATTTCTTTTTGGCCGCCTTCTGGCAACTGCCGCACTTGTGGCCAACACCAACACTTTGCTCCTCTGCTGACTTCTCAGTTGGCTTCTGCAGCTCCAGATCGGCCAAGTGCTGCTCCAATTCACAGAGCACATCTGTGCCATAGGCATTACTTAGTTTGGTAGCCAGTGCGGAAATCTCCTCGCGGTTATTGTTGAGAAAGATGCCATCCTGATTCTGGGCAATTTGATAGAAGCCGCCGTCGCACTCCACCTCCTTGATCAGTTCCTCCTGTATTTGCGGTAAGTCCTCCAAAATGAGATCCTGCTTTTTGCTAGCCGTATTCCCGCTGAGCGTTAAACGGCTAATGAACTGTTTCAGCTCAATCAGCACGGGCAGCTGATCCAACAGCGTCTCATGCAGCATACCCAGCAGCTGTGGAAGGCAATAGCCAGGATTATAGCCAGAAATTGGTTAAACTCAAATCATTACCTTGGAGAGCTGCTTGCAACGTGACTCGTTCAGTGTATAGTTCTCCATGATCTGAGGATTGAGTAGCAGCTGACGCACACAGAACCAGGCTTGCGCTTCGGGCTTAATAATTTTAGCCGCATCCTCCACAAGCGTCCACTTCTCGTCGATATACTTCTCCAGACCCTTGCTGGTGTTGCGTTGCCAAGGCCGAAAGCAGAGCACGTCCGCCATGAGCCACGGTATATCGTGGGTGACCAGCAATCGGCGTGCAGCACCCAAATGGAACAGCGACACATTGTCCGCCAGATAATTGAGCAGCGAGACACAGCGCAGTCCGATCTTATAGATTAGATCACGCTTCTGACGCTCCAGTTCGGTGAGCACAGACTCATCCACATCGAGCTTGGTATCGTTCTCATGATATCCCATGCTGACCAAACCAATTACCTGCGCCACTCCCTGGGCACAGTAGTCAATTAGATCTAGCACCGAATCCTGCAGCGACTCACAGCCACTGGGATGATAGAGACACAGATCCAATAGCGCCACCACAGCTGCCTCATGGTACAGCACCGTATAGATGAGGAATGTGGCCTGGGGATTCGGATCGATCTCCAGCAGATGCGGCAGCACACGAGATTTCCACAGATTAACGCAATAGGCCTCGTGGATTAGCACCGACAGCTTGTCTCGCGATATGAGAAACTCCTTCACTTCCTCCTCGCGATGCTCGGATACCTCCAGAGCCGCCTGCTGGCTAAGCTTAATGATCATCTCGTGCACCTCCAGCCACTTACTGTTGCCCACATCCCGCACCTGAAAGCTGCGAATACTCTCCACAAACAAATACAATTCCTCCGGATAGACAAAGTTAACCATTGTTGGATCTTAAAGTACTGAAATAAATACACTTGAATCGACTGAAATGAGTTTCTTGAAAGTTTTCGGAAGAAACTGGGAGTTTGTTATTTAAATAACAGTCGGTTGTCATGGAAATCCTCTCTGGTTGCTATGTTTCCGACTCAAAAGTGGATTGGGTTTGGGAGACTGTATGCCATTAAATATTTGGTTAACATATTTGAGCATACTTCTAATTAACTTTATGGTTTTGGATAAACAAATTTAAATAATTATAGTCAGCACTGCTAAATAATTCATTTTATACATTTCGATTGTATTTGAAGTACATTCAACATATATTATTAAGAGGCGACAAAAGAAACCAACTCACATATTGAATACATCATTAATTGTCTTAGTCCATAAAGTGCAAATTAGCTATGCTTAAGTTATAATACATTGGGTAGTATAGTATACAAACATAAATCGCATAACATACACATTTAATAATACACTACAAATAATTTAAATGTCATAATTTACACAGAGACAGTGAGAAATGTGCAATTTAAGATATAATATATACAAAACAATAATTTCAATAAATAATGCTGGGTTTACACTGCGTCTCTGCTTAGTAGCAGATCCATTGGACTGCGACACAGTGTGAACTTGGCGTAACACTAAGACGTAGTAGATTTCACAAATTGTGAGTTTTTGGTCATTGTGGACCAATCACACATGTGGCTAAATCACACATTTATTCAGGTTAGCTGGGTATATTTCTCCAAATCAGTGAATGGACCAACAACTTGACTAGCGATATAGTTTAACCTGCTGCTTGAGTTCTGTATCGCTAATGCGATCCTTGAGATTTAATTCATTTTCCTGTTTGCGCAACAATTCGAATATTGCCGCCAATTGTTCACGTTCAATACGTCGCTCCTCCTCAATTTGACTGGCCGACAGATTCTTTTCCAACTTATGCTGATAGCGCTTAGCTTTGATTTTACCCATCAGAGTGCTATAGCTGTGAGTTTTCTCTGTCGCCTGCTCGTTATCGCTCTCACTTAACGGTTCTTGTTGCTCCTCATCCTCACCGTAAGCCTCGTCATCGTCGAGATCGGTTTGCAGGCGCGTTCTCAATTGTGCCTGCAAGTCAGAATCGTCTTCCAATCGCACCTCATCAGCTCCGAGTCCCTCATCCTCTAGACTCTGCATTGGGTACATGTATTTCTACATCAAATATTTGCAATTTTCGATTATCTATCTACTCACAACTTCATCTTCCAGAAAGTTGGCAAAGTATAAGGATATTAATATGCACAACAGTAATGTGCTTAAGGCCACAAAATAGTAGCCGGATGGATCAAACCAAAAGTCGTCCGTTGCTTTAGCCGTATGTTGCATTATTTTGATTTTAATTGAGATATTATTCTTTGTTTGGTGGTGTTTTGATAACCTCAGCAACAATCTCAAAATAAATGTGACCAGCTTTAAGAAAACAAAATGCTACATGCAAGTATTTATTTTAAATACCAAACCGCACTTTCAAACACTAACATCTAAGCATACAAATAATTTTATTTTGTTAATTGAAAGAAATTTCACGAATCTAATTCGCATGGAAATACAGCCATTTTTATAGAGAGCACATTTATTGGAGCACTTCCCCATTCCTTGAGTCCCCAATACAATGTGTCCCATTTAGTATTTTGCTTTGGTGAGTGCTTGCCGGTTGGATTGCTGCAAAGCACAATAATAATGAGTACAAATTCCAATATGTTAAAATTTGTCTGTTACTTACCATTGGGAAATGGATTCCTCTGAACCCCACCAACCTCTATTCCATGTACTGCATATCCCAAATTCTGTGTTTTCATTCACACGCATCATATCGCCAGCATTTCCTATATATTTACCAAGTGATTTTAACCTGTAATTATCTTCTTTCCCAGCAACAACAAAATTGTAATAAATGGCTTTATATTCAGTTTTTTGGTAATCAGTAATATATACTGCAAGACAATGCTTTTTGTGCATTGTTATTCTGTGAATCTTTTCCAAGCCAAGCCAGAAATCTCCGTCCACATCCCCAAAGCCTTCATAGTATGCATTCAAATCTCTATCGAAACTCACACTTTGATCACATCGATTATGGATAAGCACAGCACTAAGACCGCATGTTAAGTCTGTCATTTTTATCTTAAATGGTTCCATGTTTGGTACACACATGAGCGGATTTGTGTATCCATAAGGTATGATGATTCGTAGCTGATTTTCAAAATTGTTAATTTTATCATTTTTGTCTTTAATTTCATCGTTCATTTCCCGAACTTTTAACTGCAAATCAGCAATAGTTTCATCCAGTTTTTTGATGATGGTTTCATAGTCATGAGGTTCACAATTCTGATCTTTTACTAATTGATTATCATTGTCCTCGATACGGACTTCTTTTAGTTGTTCGGTATTGGAATCTAAGATCTCAAATTGGCATGCTTGTGTCTCACTCTCATTTAACTCGAACTTATTTAGGTTATCATTTTTAATAGCGGCAATATTATCACTTTGTGAATTTCTTATTGCTAAAATCATATCCATTAATTTGTTCAATTTGCCTTTAATTGACGACGAGTCATGCGATAGCGATGCTATTAAATCATCCTTGTCCTTGATTTTCTGATCGTAGATATTTACCCGCTCCTTATAAACTGATAACTCTATTTCAAGTGCTGATAATTTATTCTCTGCTTCCTGTATTTGATTATCTTTCATTTGTATGATATTGGTAAATGCTTCGATTTCGCTCCTTGTTACAACCGAATTATCCAGCAAGTCTTGTACTGCCTTTAAACAGACTCTTTCACACCGTATGTTCCATTTGTTACACTGAAAATCCGGTGAGTCATTACTCATTAATGTGTTAAATGTATTTACTTGGTTGACTCACAGAGGGATCATCCGATTCCGAGCTATTTCCATCAAACTCAATGTTTAACTTCTTTCGATCCATTTTATTTGTCTACACCCAATGCTTTCCCGGGGGTTCCAAATTCTCAGAATATGCAAGCACTAAAAAGTTATTGCTTAGTGAAGATCTAAGTAGGCTTCGATTACATTTTTCATCGGACAGCTGATTTGATATCGATAGGTTTCAGCGATGCTTTAGCACGATCGGTAATAATTCATTTGAAATCTTCGACTAATCTAGTTCTTATCTAAATGTTGTTCTAAACTCATCTCGGCGAAGTTTGAATTTTATTTTGTTTTTCTTTTATTCGAGACAAATAAAATCTAACAATTAGGAAATAAATGTGACCAGCTTTGCAAACAGAAAGAGTGTATTTATTTCAATTGCCAAAACTCTGAATAAGGCACTTTATAACACTAACAAATGGATTAATAATTATATCTAAATGGATATATACACATAAATACATTGAGCACATTATTAGGCTCTTTTCCCCATTCCTTGAGTCCCCAATAAAGAGTGTTCCACTCATTATTTTTTTGTGGCGAGTGGTTCCCGTTCAGATTGCTGCAAAATGCAAGGACAATTAGTAAACTTTCAATATGTTTTAATTATTTGTTACTAACCAGTGGCGAACAGAATCCTCCAAATCCCACCATCCGGTTTTTCGAGTGCTACAAACTCGGAATTCTCTGTTCTCATTAACACGCATCATATCGCCAGCATCTCCCGTATATTTACCAAGTGATTTTAGCCTGTAATTATCTTCTTTGCCAGCAACAACAAAGTTATCATATATAGCAAAATATTCTGTTTTTTGGTAATCGGTAATAATTATTCGCAGATGATGTCTTTGATGTATTGTAATTCTGTGTATCTTTTCCAGTCCTAGCCAGAAATCTCCGTCCAGATCACCAAAGCCTTCATAGTATTCATTCAAATCTCTGTCGAAGCTCACATCTTGACCTTTCCGTCTTTGAATAGCAACAAAACCATATCCCGATGCAGAGGGCCGAAAAAATATTGGAAATGGTTGAATTTTTGGTACATGCAACATAAATTCTTTGCATCCATATGATGCGGTAATGCATAGCTGATTTTCATATTTGTCAATTTTATCAGTTTTCTCTTTAATTTCCTTGTTCATTTCCTGAACTTTCAAACTTATATCACCAATAGTTTCTTCAAGTTTTTTTATGGTGAACTCATAGTCATCAAATTCACAATTCTCATCGTTCCCGATAGGGGCAGTTTTTAGTTGTTTGATCTCAGTTTGTGGTGTTTGTTTGTCATTCTCATCTGATTCGAGCTCATCTAGATTATCATTTTGAATTGCGGTATACTCTTTACCGTAATTTTCTTGTTGATTCTTTATGAGTGAAAGCTTCTCCATCAAGTTGTCCAATTTTTTTTTTAAAGAAGATGAATTGCGAGTCAACGCTGCTATTAAGTCATCCTTATATATAATTTTCTGATCGTACAAGGTTACTCGTTCCTTGTAAACAGACAGTTCTAATTCAAGAGCTGAAAATTTATCCTCTGCTTCCCTTATTTGTTTATCTTTTATCTGCAATATCTTCATAAAAAATTCTATTTCGGTCTTTGCTAAAGCTGAATTATCCAGCAGCTCTTGCATTGCCTTACAACAGAATGTTCCGCACTGTGTGTTACACTAAAAATCCGGTGATTTATTATCTTAGTGTCTAAAATACATTTATTTATTTAACTTACGGAAAGATCATTAGATTCGGAGCTATTTCCATCAAACTCAATGTTTAGTTTTTTTCCGTCCATATTTGCTGCGTTTTTTTCCAAATATTTTTATAGTGCGCAGTAGAGTTTTACTGGGGGTTCCAATTTCCAAGAATGCACTAGAAAACTGAAGTGACGCTCCAATGAAGATTGAAGTTGGCTGCGATTTGATTTTTAATCGAACATGTGGTTGGATATCGATTAATCCTAGCTACATTCTTAGTATCGATATCGGTATTAATTTTAATGAAAATGTATTTGTCAATCTTTAATTGTTTATATTTGATTGATGATTTTATCATAAATTGCTAAGTAATTTTAAAATAAAAAAACATATTTTTGAAAGTTGGCAATGCATGAAAAAAAATCGAAAATGTTTCAGTAATCAATCAGTTTTTGGTCTTATCAACATCTGCACAGATTTAATATGGTTGCGACCCTTTCCCCACTTCCCAAGTCCCCAGTAGAGATAATGCCAATCATTGACTTGGGTATTAGAGAATTTTCCGTTTAGATTGCTGCAAAGTTGAAGGACAATTGCATATTGAAATACTATAGTTAATAAATTTTTATATGCCATGAGCTTACCAGCAGGGATTACTCTTTTTCAAGTCCCACCAACCATTTTTGTATTTGGGGCACACCCAGAAGTTAACTTTCTCACTCATTCGCAACATATCGCCGGCATCTCCAAAATAAATGCCCAGTGACTTTAGTTGATAGTCCTCGTCCTTGGAGCCAATGACAAACTTATCGTATCGGGCATAATGAGTCTCATTCTCATAATCGACGATATGAACATAGAGCTCATGACGTTGGTGAGTTGTTATTTTGTGCATTTTCTCCAATCCTAGCCAGAATTCTCCATGGGGATCGCCAAATCCATGGTGATATTTTGCCAAGTCTCTATCGAAATCGACACTACCATTAAATCGACGTTGAATGACAATCCAACCAGGTCCAGCTATCTTATCTTCCAATGTTGGTTCAAATGGTTCAAGGCCTGGCACATTCATTAGTTTACTTGTCGTTCCATAGGGTATATAAATACGTATTACATTCTCACTCTGGTTCACTTGTTTCTTGACATTAATTTTCTTCAATTTCAAATTTAAGTCAGCGATCGTCTGCTCCAGTCTTCTAATCGTTGACTCCTGGGATTCAATTTGGGATTTGCTTTCCTCAAGAAGTGCATTGTTTTCGTTTAGTTTTTTCTCATCTGATTTGATTTTAGACTTCATTATTGATATAGTTTCATCTTTCTCCCTGATAGACGCCTCATTTGCTGCGATTTGATCATTAAAGCTTGAAATTACCTCCTCTAATTTATCCATTTTGCCTTTAATCGATGACGATTCGAGACTGTTCTCAGCTAAAAGACTTGCCATTTCCAGAAAACTTTATAGTTTTTATTAATAAATTGAAATCTCAACGTCTCCAACAGAGTTTTTTCTTGAACAGTCGTGCATACACTTTCAACGACTGAATAAAAACTAAACTGATAATTTAAAGTATAAATACAAGTGTTGCAGACCGATAAGATGCGTACATGCGTTGGTATATAATAAACGATTACATTGTTTAGTGACGAACATTCTTATCCTTATCGATTGAAAGTTATTACGTACACATTTGATAAACTGATGACATTTAGTATATAAAATATATTCAATAGTTAAAAAGAATAGTGGATTGAGTTCACTTAATTAATGGTTTCAACAATCGGCTTAAGATATTCTCCGGGGTTTTGAAAGAAAGCGTCCAAGAACTCGATTCCCTTTGGCAAATATTGTATCTTCTCATCAAATGTATATAATGGCGGCTGTAGAATATCCTTAAACGATATTTCCTTAATATTACCAATTTCGACAAGAAAATCTATCCTCTCCATACGCATGTAGGCCTCATCCTTAACTTGAAACATTTTTCGGATAGTTTTCCGTACAACTGTGCGATTTGTTTGTCTGACAAATGAAAAAATAATCAAATGTTTACTGAATTATTATAAAACTTGTTTAAAACATTACCTTAAAAGTCGGGCTTGTTTTGAAATCAGCAGCAAGTGCATATCATTGCATATCTTGGTGGTCTTCAAACAAATGGTATCGACATATTGTAGAAATTTTACAATATCATCGATATTATTGCCATCCAGAAGAATGAGTAGGTTCAGTGGCAGCTCAAGTCTAACTTGGAAATCCATTAGATGTTCATACGTTGACCACTCGGCTAAATGAGATGGAAACAAATTAAAAACTATGCTTCTTGGCTGCACAATTTGTTCTTACATTTCAGAATAGAGTTTGCCGTCATTGCCTTAATGCTGCACACGCGTATTTTGGTCTCCAGGGTATCCAATGGCTCATAGTTCATAACAATACGGAATGTGGTAATTTTTCGATGTGATATTATGTATTGACGATCAGACTGCAGCTCAGCATCAAATATCCAATTTGGAATCTGTTTACCCAAGCTATCAGTCAATCGTTCAACAAATGTTTTGACTGGCACTGGCTGCGGCAACTGTTTCTTTTGCCTAATAAAAAATGAGGAAATTAGAATATGAAATAATACTTCTACATTGATGCACTGAAACTTACTCTTCCAACTTCTTATTAAACAACTCTAGCATTTCTGGAAGAGTCAGATGTTCCTCAGTTTCATACTCATCGTCGCTTGTGTCGTTTACATTATCACTGGCATTGGAATAACGTTCTAGCTTCTTGAGTTCCCAGTATTTGTGGACGTCTTCTAAACGTGGTTGTTGTCGCAAACGCTTTAATTCCTCAATACCTTGCTCCAGTGCAGTCCAATTTGGCAACGCAAATGATTCATTAAAGCGTGTCTCATTGATGGAGCGTCTACAATGCTTACATTTCTTGCATGCATCCTCAGCTCCGGCCACAGCTGGCGGATTTAGTTGTTCCAGACAAATATCCGGCTTATCCTGTTCTTGCTCAGTATCAAATGCAGGCGGTGCCTCCAAATCCGCCTCCTCCTCGTCGAGTAAAGTTTCAACCAAACTTAGTCGCGTCTTGTCAATTTCGTTATCATCAGACGCCAGATCAATTATATCAGCCGCATCAAAGATTACGGTATCTCCACTTAGATTTATAAACTTCTTATGGGCTCTGACATAGCTTTTATTGCTATTTTCATTTGAGGAACGACTATTGGTGGTTGACGTGTTCTTTGCTTCCTCTGCGGCATTAGCCAGCGATCGCTTGGCCAACTCTTTCTGTGCCGCAAAATGGCTTGAGACATCGGAAATGGTAATCGGATTGTCCTCATATGCTGGCATTGTAGTTGCCTCGAGTGGCAGTTTGTTCTCCATTGGATAAATGGAATCCGTATCAAAGAGGCTACGCGTTTGTCGTACCATTTGTGCCCTTACCATTTGCACAGTACCATCCAGCTGTTCTGTTTCCTGCCATGGCGATGTTTTGCATGGAACAGGAATACGAGATTTATTTTTTGCTGTGGGCGTAAGTTCTTCCTTATTTTGTCTGGTGGCATCTAATTGAAGTGAGCTATAAAAATGATAAAAAATTATTTAATTCTACTACAAAATAGTTCAATTTGAATCTAACTAACTTGTTCTGTTCCTCCTGCTTTATCGGAATCTGGGTGTTGCGCTTCTTGGGCTGCGGTAAGTTCGGAGTCAGGTGTATGGGTAATCGTTTGCTATTAATGACAGAAATTGATATCGGAACTCCCACGGGTGTGCCATAGCTGGAAATGTCCATTTCGAGTTCCATGTCCATTGGTTGGTAGATCTTTGGAGCCTTTGCTGGCGCGACAGGACTTTCAACGTTACACATCTCTTCAAGATCCTCATACTCAATCATTGAACGTCCCGGTGTGATGGGAAAATTGCCACGTATAGTTTTATTTCTTCTTGGCGTTTCCATGCTTGTTTGATTAGCTACTGGAGGACTTAAAATGTTTTCTTGTACTTCATTTTTGATTGGATGAACCAATGTTTTACGAAGTTTAGCCTTCATTTCTGCTAGCCATTTTCCAGAATCTGATTGAGATTCCTGTGAAGCATTATCTGTAATTTTATCCACGGTTGGACTTGTGGATTCCGGTTCAAATGCTTTTAAAAAAGTCATCCTTGCTTTGTTGCTGCTTTGTTCATTTGGAGCAGCTATTGACATATCCTCTTCTATTTCTACTGCCATGTTTAGTGTTTGTCTGGGTTTAACGCTGGGTGGCGATAAAGATCCAAGTTCAAAGCAACTTAAATCATTTTTAATTGCTTCTGAAATGATTAATGTCTGCCTGGGCTTCGTATCTCCTTTTATCATTGTAGGTGAAGCAGTGCAAATATCTTCTTCAATGGGTTCTGGCAAATGGACTGTCCTTCTAGATTTCAAACTATTCATATCTGCTCTTAAATTGGAATTTGGGGCCATTTGGAAGCTTTTTAAATTATCCTCAATTTGCGCTGTATGAGATTTTAGCACGGGTTCCTCATCAATTTCTTCTCCCAAATGAATTGTTTGTTGATGCTTACGACGAGATTCATTGGAAGAAGCAGCTTGTGGCAACATAAACTCGTTGTTTGTGCTAAAAGAGTCCTCTTCAATTAACTCAGCCATGAGTATTGTTTGCCTGCGTTTGTAGGCCTGCTGTTGCGTTTGTAATTCTTGCTGAAATTTATCATTTTCAACTTGAATGTCTGCTGTGTCCTGTTTGATAGCAGAAGCTACTGGCTTTGTTATATATATATCCTCTTCAATGGGTTCTGACATATGCATAGTTTGTCTGCGGTGTCCCCAGTGCTGCTCTTCTAGTTGTGGTTTTACTTCATTTTCCTGCTCAACTAAATCCTCATCAATGGGCTCAGCGGTGTGCAATGTTTGTCTGCGTCGATTCAACTGCTGTTCAAGATTAGTAGCCATCGGTTTTAAGTGTAAATTCTTTCGAGGACTTAACATGTCATCATCGATGGGTTCCGAAATATGTTCCGCTGAAGCAGCTGTCAGCTGTGGCTTTATAATGTCCTCCTCGATGGGTTCTGCCATATGTATAGTTTGTCTGCGTTTTTTGGGCTGCGCTTCTTCTTGAGAAGCGTCTGCTGGGGATATTATATCCTCTTGTGGGCTGATTGGTTCCGTTCTGATGGGTTCTGCCAAGTGCACAGTTTGCCTGCGGCAGTTGCTTTGCTTTTCGGTTATGTTAGCTGGTTCAGTTCCTGAAATTTCTTCTTCTATGTCTACCGAGAAGTGCAATGTCTGTCTACGAACTGCATGATCTGTTGGTTTAGTTTTGATATCATTTTTAGGTATTACAGTATCCTCCTCAATGGCTTCTGACATTTGTATAGTTTGTCTGCGCTGTTTTGATATTTGAATGTTTATATCAGTGACTTGCACCGATTGCATTTTATTACATGTATCAATCAAGTCTTCTTCAATTGGTTCCACCAAATACATTGTTTGATTCCGCCGATTAGTTTGATGTATCGCAACTGGAGGAGCTATCGAATTTAACGGACTTTGTATATCTTCATCTATGTCTTCTTCAAAGTGCAAGGTTTGCCTTCGACGGCCTGAGTGCCCAGTAGAAACTGCATCTGGCTTTGTTTTTGCTATATTTTCCGGTTGCACTTGCGGTTCATCCTCCTGAATGGGCTCACACAAATGTAATGTTTGTCTGGGTCGGTTTGCCTGCACCTTGACTGGTGGAGAACTTCGTATATCTTCATCTATGTCTTCTGCACAGTGCAAGGTTTGCCTTCGACGGCCTGAGTGCCCAGTAGAAACTGCATCTGGCTTTGTTTTTGCTATATTTTCCGGTTGCACTTGCGGTTCATCCTCCTGAATGGGCTCACACAAATGTAATGTTTGTCTGGGTCGGTTTGCCTGCACCTTGACTGGTGGAGAACTTCGTATATCTTCATCTATGTCTTCTGCACAGTGCAAAGTTTGCCTTCGACGGCCTGTGTGCTCAGTAGAAACTGCATCTGGCTTTGTTTTTACTATATTTTCTGGCTCATCCTCCTGAATGGGCTCAACCAAATGTAATGTTTGTCTGGGCCGGTTTGACAGCTCCTTGACAGGTGGTACTAAAGAAATGGGCCTAGGACTTGGCATTTCTTCATCAATGTCCTCAGTAAAGTGTAATGTTTGTCTGCGACGTTCTGTCTGCTGATCTGCTCGAGTATATAAGGCATCTGAATGCAAGTTCTTTCGAGGACTTGAAATATTTTCATCAATGGCTTCAGTAAAGTGCTGTGTTTGTCTGCGTATTATATATTCCTGTTCGATGGCAGGTTTCATTAACTCTTTTCCTGTTATGGCTGGCTCTTTCAAACATTCCACTTCCATAGGCTCATTCAATTGTATTGTACGACTAAGTGCTTGTCTGCCTTCAGTATCAATAGGATCTTCTGTTGTCACCATGCGCTGGAGTAATGGATGACGGGTTGCTTTCTCAAGGGCTGCTGCAACAGCTGCTTCTTTTTTTTCTAGATCATCCAGTTCCATTGCAGTAGTATCATAGATCGTTTCCCGACGCGATGCACTTTTTGAGCTATTTCTGGACTGCGTCTCATCACCCATTTTGGCATGAGCGAGAAAATTTGTGTTGTCCAGCATTATCTCATCCGCCTGAGAGAAGCGATTGTTGGGCTTAACATCAGGCTTATCTGCGAGATTCTTTGTGGATGGCGACTGTTCAGGAATAGGCGACATCATAATGCTCTCGTTAAAGTTGAGAGTACCGCGGGGTTTGATGGCTTCTTTCAGTGGAACATCTGGTGGCTGCTCTATGCCATTCCAAAAACGTCGTTGCTTAACATTACGATCTGTGGTTGGTGTTCTCGGTCCGTTGGGAAATAACTGTATGCGGCCAGAGTTTAAGGCTTCGTTTAGCTGACGAAAATTCAACTTTCGACTAATGCCGTTCTCAGAGATCACATCCAATGGTATCAAAGGTGAGGATGTTGAATCATCATCAGGCAAATAGTTTAAAGAATGTCCTTCGTCCATCTGAAAAGATTCGAATGTAGTTTGCTCCGTTTTCGCAGCAGCAACAACTTGAGGTGGCTCTGAAAATATGTATTGAATTAATTAATGACAGTTCTCTGACAAATTCTATCCAGCTATCATTTACCGCTGTCAGTAAAATCACACGTTATATCGTTGTTTTCAAATACAACTGTCTTCTGTCTGATGTCCTTTTCCTTTGGCGCCAGCACACAACTCATATCGGTGGCAATTAGAATTGTTTTTTGAACGATTTTCTTCTCTGGTGTTTTGGGTTCCAGCTGGAAAAATTGGAGCTTTAACTTTTAAAGAATACGGTATAATTTGTATATATTTTAATTACCTCATTATAGAACATTTTCTTTGGCACTAGATCCATAGTTTTTTCACTAATAGGAATTTTAAATGTGCTGCTTTCACGTAGCTTATCCCGTTCTACATCCGACAGAGATAAACTGTCGAATGCCATGGAGTCCAAGGGAGCAGATAAGTCCATGGTCTGACGCGTTTTGGCCAATTCATGTGGCATTAGCGTCAAATTAACACTCGTCTGCAGCTGAAGCGTTAAATCGTTGCGCTTCCGCGGCTGATCGTATTCTGATGAAATTGATTCTCTTACACTGGCCAGCGGTGTGTTTTCCTTGTCCATCTCACTGACCATTGAAATGCGTGCAGTGCTAACTTGCAAAGTGGACGCTGCGCCTGTGGCATGACTTCGGCCAGAGCTATCGTCGCCATTGGTGTGATCTGATATCTCATATGAGTTGTCGTAATCTTTTGCCTTTTCTGTTGTATCGAATTCTCTGTAGGGAAAAGCACTCTTATTTATAAAAAGCAATCTAATTTTATAACAAACAAACAAAACTTACCGTATGAATTTTTTGCCGCTAAAACTGATGCGACGCTTTGGCGGACGCACTGTTTCCTCTTCATCTATGTTTGCTTTTTTCAGCTATCAATAATAAACCCTTATTAGTTATTGTTAATATTAAATATAAATATGTACTCACCGAACTTCTTGATTTCCTATTCATTATTATATATTATATTATTTTCGTTTTGTTTCAAACCATGGACGCCACAACAACGGAACTGACAACTCGTTTATATTTTAAATTGGAAAGTGTTATCTTTTCCAGTGATTGGCAATTTTGTATATCGATAGAAAAGCAGCTCGCCTAACAGCTATCGATTAAAATAATTCCATAGGTAAGGTACAACACTAATTATTGAAAGGTTTTTTATTATTTAAATTTATTTCTTTATTATCAAACTGATGAAACAGATTTACTGACTGATATTCATAGCGGAAGTATCGGAGCTGACGTCGGCTATGTGAAAGGAGGCATCATCGGCAGGCATGTCGTCCTCATCGGTATATAAACGACGCAAGCGCTCCTTATAGCTGCAAATATATGCAAATGTATTATAATTACCAACAGAATAGCTTGATGCTAAAACTAACAGTTCGCTGTCGGGATTATTGTTTTGATTGCGACATTTGTCCAGCTTCTTTTCTATGACCTTGACTCTATCACGATCTGGTGGCTGATAGTTTTTCACAAGCATACGGATTTCTATAAATATACATATAGAGTAGTTTATTTGGCGGATTAGTTATAGAAACAGCGATTACTTACTGCGCACAGCTTCAATGAGACTCCGCAGCTTCTCCGGCGCTGACACGAAGAGTAAATCAGTCACATAACTATCCAGATTCTCTTGTTCCTTGCTGGCTGCATGGAGCACGGCGGCCAGACCAATCTGCGAGGGGGTATGCATCATGCAGGCATCTGTGAAGAATGTGGAATCAATGAAGCTATCAATGTGTGGTCGCAAACGATCTGGATTCTGCATATTGCTGCGAGTCTATAATGCAAATATAAAAACAATTGGTTAGTCAAACACTAACTACTTAACTTAACAGAACAACTTGCCTTTATGTCTATGAGAAAACCCTCGATGGGACGGAACGGATTGTGTATGGTGAGGTAGTAGTTTAGTTGGCCAATTAAGAGCAACTCATTGGAGAGCACAATATCGGTGGCCTTGTTGCGATCTCCCTTGATGTTGTTGACAAACTGATTGATTGATACATTAAATTCCTCCACTTTGCAGGCGACAAACACACATGTGGCCCTGTTGGCATATAAAAAATGTTTAAAATTTACCAAAAAGAACAATTGAAATGCCTGATTACAGTATCTCCTTGGGATGATAGTCCATGGGCGTATTATTTAGATAGAAGCGTTTAAAATAGTTGAATGCGGTGCCAATCACACATTTTGGCATTGGTGGATCAAAGCGTCGACAAAAGTCCACCAGATAAATTTCATATTGTTTTAGCAGCAGACGCTCTTCGGCCGGCGTAAGAAAAAAATCGTTGAGAGCGCCAGATGATGGTGCCTCAGCTGCATGTTCCTCAATGTATTTGGTGTTCTGCTCTATGCGAAATTCCTGCAGCTGTTCTTCGTTGGCAAATGTCCAGGATCTTCGTTGCGAACTCTGCGGATACATGGTGGCATATTAACAATTGAGTTATTTTGCAATTTGTGAACTGCTGTGCTGCTTTGTTGCTTGCCAATCACTTTTGCAGCTGACAATAATCGATATGCGTTGGGCATAATATCGATAGGCTTGGAATACAACTTTGAAGGGCATACTTTTAGGCGCCATAATATTCAATTAAATGCACTCTCACAAACAGAGGAAGAGAGAGAACAACTGCACAGCTGTTCGGGCCATTCGGGCACAACGCACGTGTTGTGCATTTTGAATGCATGCAGCATCAGAAGCAGCGTAAATTGCTTGAGCAAGTTGTCGAAATTGAATTGATTTTAGTTGTTGTTGCTGCTTTTGTTTTTGACTTCGGCCTTAAATTGGGTCATTTGATTGTTTGTTCTGCCTGAAGTACACGTTCGGTGAGTATTCACTTTAACTTTTAAGTTGGACTGCTGTAGACCCTTTTGCATTTTTTTTTTGCAAATGGGCGAGTAAATTAGTGCGTTCACTTAAATCATATAAACTTGTTTGCTATACATTGATTAATTTGTTATTGCTGCTGTGTTACCAGTCACATGACAAAACATGAATACCCTGTATTGTTTCGTATGGTATTCTACTTTGTATGCAGGAGCTGCGTTCGTTGGCAATAAAATTGCAATTAATTTTTATTGACAACTCTGAACTCTTGCTACAGCGATTTGTGTTGATGTTGTTGGTGTTGATCTTTAAGCGATTTCACTGCCTCGATTTGGAGATCGTTTTGTCTGCAGTTCACTTCCTTGGCTCGCAGCTAAACAGTTAACAGCTGGATGAGTTTAGTCTGCTATATAGAGAATCTTAAAATATTATATGTTATATATTACTATCTACATATTTGACGTTTATACATAAGAATAGTCCATATCTTTCTATGCGCTCCAAAAAAGTATTTCATTCGAAGATGTGATTATTGAACTCTCTGATTAATCTAAGCCCAAAATCTGTAGTTGTTGTTTCTGATTAGTTGTTTTTAATCTAATAATCGAGTCGACCACCCAAAAACTGAGCTCTACTTATGTAATACAATACAAATAGATTTTGTGACGATTTACGACTGAACTGAATGCGGGAGCCTACAATAAAACCAAAAATAAATAAATAAATCGATGGCTGAAAAAGAAATCAGTTTACAATAAAAGCTGGTAAGCATTTACAAACAATGAAATTCAATGCAATAATTCAATATTCAATTGAATTTTAAGCACGCCAACCGGGCAGAGTACAGACACACAGCCCAACTCTGTCTCCTTCTTGCATCTCTGAAATAAGAAACTAGAAACTAGCAACGTTCAGTCAGTCAGACTGACAGACAGACGGACGGACTAACTGACGGCAATCCATCTTGGCTTGTCTGCGCCGCACGCGCACTGACTCTAGGCGTAGCTGACTCAGACAGACCGACAGACAGACAGACAGCCATACATATCGACATATGTATAAGAGGGAATTGGCCTCAAAACGCTGACGGGAAGAAAGAAATGTGGGGTAGATTATTGGCAGGCTACCGTATGTCTTGATATGACAGATACCTTATAGAACTTTTGAAATCTTTTTAATCTAGCATATTACAGGGTATTCGGTTCTAGTTATATAATGCAGCTAGTACCTTGAACAATTGCTTTAATCGTACACACTGCTCCAATGGCTGATCGCAATCAGCGACATCAATAAAAATCATTGCGAAAGTATCTACAACAAGCAATCTACACACAAAACACTCTCCCTCTCGCACACTTGTTGGTCTGATCACATGCTTTGGTTGGCTTTGGTGCATAAATGCATTTTAAAGGCATTTGCCAGACTCAGTCGTACGAAAAGTTAGACAGCAGACAAACAGACTCTTGTTTGTATTTATATATTTATTTGTTGTTTGCTGGTTTGTTTGTTTGTTCGTTTGCTTGCTTGCTTAAAACATTGCTGCTTCTGTTTGGCCGACTGCTAATTGTGCGTGTGTCGTGGATTATGTTCGCCTTTTTGGCATCTCACTTTGTGGCTACTCTCAGGGGGCGTGTTCAAATACGAAACTCACACTGAAATGGCGCTAAGCCAATGGGAGTTATGGATATGCTTACTGAATACATTCACATTGGCTTTAAAAAATTTCACTTTCAGTTTGTTGCCTAAGTCATTTGTTTTTCATATCATAGCATTTGTCTTTTTGTTTGTAGCGCATTGGAAAAGACTTGGTAGAGCCCATTAATGATATACATATGAATATATATATTCTTGATCAGTATTAACTGAATAATTAATACAGTTTTTAACTTTTCTTTTTTGGCTTCACCGTTAGTGCATTTGTCTGTTCTTCTAGTTCGTTGCTTAAGTCATTTGTTTTATGCTTTAGTTGATGGCGAACTCAGTTGTCATCTGTCGAGCATTGTCATAATTACATTTATTTGCTCAATAACCAGATAGCTGACATTTGGAAATGTGTCAGGGAACTGATCTTATGAATAAGGCATCCGTTACCTTTGCTGTCTTGCAAGGATTGTAGCAAACTCGTGATGGATATACACATAAGTCCAATGCCTGTGACAGTTGAATCGCAAAATAGTACAGTATATTGAACAATTTGCTGTAAATGGTCATGTAAAAGTCCGCTCATGTGTCAATTCGCTGATGTCCAGGCAATAAGACGCGATTGGATGCATTTCATATGAAATTTTAATATAAATCACTTTTTAGTAAATCAAAACACTTTGAAATAAAGAACAGGAGTTAAATATTAAAATATTCTGTAAATCAGGCAAATCTGTCGACTAAAACAGTTTATTACAAATTATTAAACAGTTTAAAACATTTTTTTCTTGGTCTTTTCGTTTATTATAATTTTTTGTTGTGTCTTACATGATATGATTTCATAACTTAAATGACGACGAAATAAATTATTTAAAAGTAAAAAACAAACAGAAAATTTAATTATCGCAAACAACATACAGATTACAAATAAAATTAATTATTAATTTAAATATACAAGGTAAATGCTTAAATAATTTACGTAAATAAAATAATAATAAAAACACAATTAAATGACAGTCACTTGTAAATTTGGCTAAACATTTAATTTCTCATTTTATTTCTTTCTAATTAAATAATTAAAATTTGAATGCATTATAATTGAGCTAAAAAAAAAACAAATTATTTGTACATTTACTTTCACTGGCACCAATATCAAATGTTTTACTGGGGGTATATACTGATGGGATTCTACAGAGTGACTGCGCTACAGCTAGAAACGATCCCCAAAAGTAGATGTAGGATCCATGGCACTCTGTATTGAGTATTTCAGCTGTCTTCAACCTGTTAGGGTTTGGGAACGCACTAATGTCAGATCGAGGGGCGTCGATTTGCGCACAAATGTGGCGGAGGAGGCGGATGTGGAGGAGGATGAGGCGGATGGCAGGTTGGCTGTCTCGCTGAGCGGACTATGGGAACTATTGGCCACTGGACTAACCGCATCTGTGCGTGAACGCAGTGACAAATCGATGGGCTCCAGTTCCTCCTCTGCTGGACTCGCAGCTGGAAATGGAAACAGCAGTTCCGCTTTAAATTGATCCTTGAACATGGGCAACGGCGGCAAACTGCTGCCCACCAATGTTGGGGGCAGAGTAAATGGCGTAAACGAGCTGTACAGCGGTTCCGAGTGACTGCGAAAAATGTCCAACAATTCTTTGTGGCGCCGCTGTTGCTGCTCCACAATATCCGCCTCAGAGCTGCCCGCATACAACGAGCTACTCTGCCGCAGACCCTTTCGAATGCTGCTGGTCGTGGCACTCAGCACACTCGTGCCATCGTCCGTGGGATCACCGGCCGAGGAGGCACCCGAATCACTGGGCGTATTACTGAGGCGGGATTCAAGCTTTAGCTGACGTTGCTGCTGCTCATTCAAATATTTGGCTGCCTGCAGAAATCCGGGCAGACTGGGTGATGTAGTGCCTGCTCCCACTGCTCCCATTCCCATACTCGTTCCGGTTCCCGTTCCCGTTCCCGTTCCCACTCCCGCTGCCGTCATGCTGCTGGGCGGTGTTGCTGCTGTGGCCGATTTGATGCAGGGATTCGTTTTGTCCTGATACGTTTGACGTGCCTGATTGCTCGCCTGCTGCAGTCGCGCCAACTGATCCATATTGACATTGCTAACACTGCCGCTGCCCGCACTGCCTCCTCCTGCGCCGCCACCGCCTCCGCCCTGCTGTTGCTCCTGCAACAGACAGTGTATCTTAAACCAATTGGAGCGCCGGCCATAACGCGATCCGCTCTTTGACATCCCCACGAGCAGACACTTGCGCAGACGGCAGGCCTTGCAGGCCGTTCGATTCTTCTTGTTGATGACGCAATCGCCATTGTGCTTGCAACCGGCAATTGCGGCAATGTTGTTGTAAGTGCGCCCAAAAAACGACTGCAATGTACAGAAATAGTTTGTTAAAAAACAAATCGAGTTTCGGGAGGGGACTTAACCTAAGCAGATTCGCCACTGAAATTTAGCATACAGCATTAATTCTATTCATTTTGAAATGCTACAAGACGGGGTTTTGGAGAACTCTATTTGGTAGGGTAAATAGATTTGTTAATATTTATAATAAACATGAAAAATGTTACTCTAAATTTAAAAATAAAATCCTTTAAAAAATAAAATCCTTTAAATCAAATGCTACTCTGAAATCGGATTATTACATTTTGCTGCAGCGAATATTACTAAAAACTGTTTAATTTTAAAAAGTTAAATTAATATTATTACTAAAAAACATTTTCTAGAAATTTTCAACATTGATTGTAATCCAAAAATATCTTAAATATCCTATTGAAAGCTATTATACCTGCCTTGTTCTTTTGTCAAACATAATAAAAACAATATAATTTAAAATAACTATTTTATGCTTGCTACTTAAAGTAAAAGTTACTAAAAAGTGCGCTCTTTTTGAATTTCTTACAACGATCATAAGCTATTGTAGCATATTTTTACTATGGTCACCTGTGCTCACCCGTGATTTTCACTGAGCAAGTGGCATAATTTCATTCGATCTCAACGCTTCAATTACAAAATGTGCGTTAATAAATTGCCAACAGCCCGAGGGCAGTTTCATGCACTACATAATATATGTATGTATATCTGAATACAATTTCTGTTATTCTTTTTGTTTATGTTTTTTCTTTTAGCCAACTCATGATTGTATGTTTTTTTGGTTTGGCATTTGCTGCTGATGAAGTTCAATGAGCGCCATCGATGTTAGCAATATCGCTGAGTCATCTAATATGCATGTAATTTTTATTTGATTGACTGCAGTTTACAATTGTAGTTGCCTTGATCTCAGAGCTCTATATCTGTATGTATGTAGGTACTCTGTGTTTGCTGCTCTAAATTGTGCAGAAATCTTTTCCCATGGCATTCGAAGGGGTACACCCCATTGTGTAGACTTTGCTATAAGTATCTACTTAAAGTCAATAAAAAATCGATTAATCTACCGAATTGAATTTTAATTATAGCAATAATACTTTTAACCATTTACGCTCTACTCGAGTGAATTGAAAAAGTTTAAAGCCAAAATAATAACAGCAAATTCGCAAACTTTATAAGAAAGTAAATTAATATATACTTGCATTAGTTTGACCTATTTCCATTTAACTCAACTTAACTTGTATTTGTATATATCTACTAATAAAAAGATTTTCCTTTTGACATTTACCTTGCAACCTTCACATGTAAATGCTCCGAAATGAAAACCAGCCGCCGGTTCACCGCATACTTTGCACAGCTGGTTCATCTGAAATTGAACAATAAGTTAATTAAGAAAAGTTTCTAAACAGCAATATAAAATCAAGTACATTTTATTTTTTATATACATACTATAGTATTTTTGATGATCAAACAGCTTAATATTAATTCCTTGACACTTCAACATATTGAAACAATCAAAATGTATCAGAAGCTAATGAACTTTTAATGGCTATAATACTAGTTAACTTTAAGACATATCATAAAAACTAATTACTTTTATATCCTATTTATAGGATGAATTTAAAAAACAAATTTAAAGAAGTAAATTGTAGCTGAATCCAAAAAAGACGTCCTGTATATATTTTTGGCAACATAACTAAATTTTGAAATAATAGAAAATTCTAATAAATATTATAGGAAATTAATATAATTTCATAAAGCCAATAAATGTTAAATCTTTTACATTTGTCCTTGTTGTTGTAATGAAAAAGAGGCTGTAAAAACACACACATAGACACGAAAAAAGAGTGAAAATACTTAACAACAATAATAACAGCAAGAACAACAACAACAGCGACAACAACTATAATGAGAAGAAGAAGAAGCATAACCGATGACCCACTGCGTTTCTCTTTAGTTTTTTTTTTGTTTTTTTTTTGCCACAGGTCGTGGTTAGAAATTGAGGTATGCAAGCGACCGGTTTGGGCTGGCACCATATCCAAGACCCGATTCCTTGGCCACCGCTGCTTCTTCGTATTCTTCTGCTTCTTCATCTTCAGCAACTTCTCCTCAACTTCTGCATTTTTCCCTTGCCGGCATAGTCTCTGCATGAGGATGGGTCGTGTTCACACATCTAATGTACGTAGTTACTTGTTTTCAGTGCCTGATCATAAAGCTAAGGTCAAACCCAACAAAATACAAAAAAAAAAAAAAAAGTAACTGGAGAAAAATGTACAAACATTCTGCGTCAAAAATTTGATCAGCGTGAAAATGTTTGGGAAGATCACATAAAGTTCTCTATGGACCAAAGGGCATGTATTTTCCATGAACAAACTTGAAACTTTTAAAGTTCTAAATCTAGACAATTTTCTATAACTTAATACTAAACTATTTAGTATTACTTAAAGAATTTTATAAAATTTTTAATTTTTAGTGATTACACTAAATTTTAGCTTAAATAAATTTTTTTAAGAAAATTTCTTAACATTTTTATTTTAATGTTATTTTATATATACATATGTATAACATTATGTATAGGCATTTAAAAAATGCATATTACATTTTTTAAATGTAATTATTACATTTCACCAATATTTTAGTTTAATAAACGTATGAAATTGCTTAAAAGAAGTTTTAAAATAGATTGATATATTTTTAAAATTTTTAAATAAGATGATTTACTAATTTTATGTTATTTATAAAGCAATCTTAAAATTTTGTTTGAGTTTCTGAACTCTTTATAATTTAATATATATTTTAATTCTTTAATTTCAAACTAAAGATGTTGTATAATATTTAAAATTATAAACATAAATTATTTAACATTGTTCTTGAAACAGTCTTTAAAATAGTTATTTATAAATTTTTTTAAGTTTAAGGCTTTTAGAAGTTTTATGTATTAATTTTTGTTTTCTTAATACATTTTTCTTGTGTTTAGTTTTAATTTATGTATTCATATTAATTCTAAACTAAGCGCATAGCGTGATCTCTTAAATATTTTGTATATTTTTTAGACTTTAACAATTTTTAAGAAAATAATTGAATGGTTTTAAATGATGGACTTCATAGTGTAACATGATCAATTATTTACTATCTGAGTAAACATTTGTGGTATTATCGACAACACGAAGCGCAATACATAAAAGTTAAGCTTCGGCGACAATCAAGATTATCGCTGGCACTTAGCACTTGGGGGAATTTGTGGGTCGTCTTCTCAGGCTTTTCTACTGCGGACACTTTGTCGCCTTTTTGCCATTGCAATCGCAATTCAGTTTTTGTTTCTTTCTTAGTTTTGTTCCCTCGCTCTTTTTGGGCTCCTTTTCGTTTTTGCGATTTTCTTCAGCGGTTGTGTTTTGTGGCCGTTTTCTGGAAAAGCGCACCGCTGTGCCTAAAATTGTCACGGTTTTTTGTTGTTGTTGTTGTTATTGTTGTTGTTGTACTTTTGCTGTACTTTTGTGCCGCTGTGAAGGTGCAAATTTAATGTTTGCCAATTTAGCAGAGCTGGCTGTCACCTTTGGTGTCCATTAGCGCGCGTTTATATGCAAAGTGGCGGTCTGGCGTGTTCGCCATTATCACAGGAGCAGCATCACGCCGGGGCACCACCTGCTGAGCGGTGGCTTCTTTTGCTGCCGCAAAATGTGGCAAGCGATTCGCCCTCCTGCCCAGCCAGCTAGACAGTCAGAGCCAAAGTCAGTGTCAAGATATGGACACAATAACGAACCTACCACGGAATGTTACCAAGTCTCCCAAAGAGACGTGAAGTGCTTATGTTTAATGCTCGCCAGTTACCCCTCGCTTTATTTCTGCAATACTTTTAGTGGGTCAAAAGCCCAATCTCTGCAGTTCTACTCAGTATGAGCTCGAGTAGCCCTACTTTCATTCGTATTGGATGCACTAATAATGCTGAATCAAGTTTGTTTTAAGCTGATTAGCTGATTGGCAAACATATATACATACAATTTATAGTTTAAAACTAAATAATTGACTTACGTTTATAGTTATTTTGCAGAGAAAGGGAAAATGTATGTTGTAAAATATTTAATACACTGGGAAAGTTGCAGCAAATCATTTTCGTTAAGTGAAAACCGGAAGGCAAATGAAATTGGATTGTTTAAATGAGGAATGAGGTACAGGCATTAAAATTGATATTCTAGCCAAAGGCTATACATAACAGTAATTTTGACATAAGCACCAGGGATATAAATTCACACTTCGATCGTCAAAAATAATTGCTACTATTTCGTAATTCTTATTGAGAATTTTTGTTAAGATGATAATCATTAATTGCTTGATATTGATCTTAAGCCGATCATTGTCAAAGTTTGGAGTACTCTCAGCTGTGTACTTTCAAATATGTATACAAGTTTCTAGTTTAGTTGTATGTGTGTGTGTTTGTGTGTGCCAAGATCAAGCTCGTTCATTTGGTAACAATAAGAACAAGATCAGTTGTATGTATGTATCTGAAAATCTTAAACAAGCCCATCAAGTAGCCGTTGACAGACATTCGAAGGACTTTCAGCCTATAAGCAGGGCATCGAATAAATAAACAGAAATGTGTCCTTAAAAGCAAACAGAATCTTGTACAATGCAAATCAGATAAAAGACAACACAACAAAAAATTCACAAAAAGTATAAAAAAAAAACTAGAGAGGGAGAAGCATTAAAAAAAGGTGTTCAAACAAGCAAACCACGATTGTTGAAAATATTTTGAAGCAGCTACAAAATAGAACAAGTATAGAGTTCGTCCAAACAACAGGAGCAACAGACTCAAAAACTCAAAGATCGGTGACACACATACACATACACATACAACCCCAAATGGATGACAATAAACAATTGCCCATAATATGCTTTATTATTAGCCTTTTGCCAAAAGACATTGCAATATGCAAATCTATTCAACAGAGTCACACGCTCTAGTTTGAATTGTTCGCTTCCTGACTCGCTGCTCTCATCTCAGGTCTGCTGATGCTGCTGCTGCTTCTTCTTTGCACTCCTCAACAGTAAACTTGAGTCCTCAGCCCCTTTTTTTTGTACTTGATTGCTAGCAGCAGTCAGACAATTAAATGCTTGAATATCTTCAACATTTTCCTTTTCTATGTATTTTTTTTTTCTTCATCTCATCGTCTTTTGCTTTTACCAACAACTCTTGTCGCCCTATTGTAATCATTTCTTGACACTTATCGCACAAAAGGCAATAACATAATTAATGAGCATGTCAATGAGTGTCTTTTGTTTTCCCATTTTGCTTCCTGAATGTTGTCGCTTAGGTAATCCTTTGAGCATGACAAAGCTCTGTCAGAGCAAGTGCCAGACATCTGACATGCTAGAACTGGTACTACCATATTATCCAGATTTACTCCAATCGATATCATAAAGTAATACATATAAATTAGCATAAGTCATACAATTAAGTATGATAAACTAGCTAAAATGTCAAGGCTATCAATAACAAAAATTATGATAAATGCACCAATAAAACTAATTTAAAGTTATGGTATAAATGTTACTGTCTATAATTTATAAAATTAAACTTATTTTATTTATATGTTATTTTCCTATCTCTCCCGTATTATTTAAATTTTTTTAGTTTTAAAATAGTGCTTGTTACTATTTATTAAATTAATCTAATTATATTTAGTTTGCATTTTTCTTGTAGCTTTTGTTTTTGATTTTTCACTCACCCTTTCACTATATGTTTATGCAGAAAACTGCATATGTATAAATCAATTATAGTTATAGCTTCTTTATAATATACGCACAACAATTGACTTTTATTTGCAATTTAATAACTTTATTTTAAATTATCAATATAATATTATGTATGATCTTAGTGCAATCAATTGAAATTAAGCATTAAGCATTTGTGCACGTTTTTCTTGTTGCATTATCTTTAGGCAATTTTCCGACGGCTTTTCACACAAACACACACTCACACACACATGTATATGTATATATATATACCGATACGAAATTCGTGAGCAATCACGTGCCGCACATAACCGATAGCCGCAATATATCGCATGAGTAAGTTTTAAGTAGCGAGTAGCGTTATTCTGCAGCCTTGCGATGCTTTGCAGCGTAGCGCCCATCCGAGACTAAATCCTCATCATCGTTCTGAGCTCCAACCAACCGACTGAATGGCCCTGGCCTCAAAGATCATCAACAGCAGCAGCAGCAACAGCAGCGGCAGCGGCAGCGACAACAGCATTTGAAGTCGCGCGCGCACGCGTCTTCTCTTATGGCTGAGAAGTGTGTTTGTATAAGTGGTACTGTAACTACCCAGCAGAAACTGTAAGCACTTCAATGTGAACCCATTGCTTAGCAGTTTTTTAAATGTTTTTATTTTAATTGTGTTTAAATACTTATAGTATTCTACTTTCATATAAACATTTAAAATAAGCGCATGTTTGATATCGGTATATTTCAAGTCTTAAAAGATAATTGTACATTTTTCAGGTTTTATAAAGCTAGTTGAATCTTTTCTCAAAGTTATTTTTAGAAAATAGTATATTAAGCTTATTAAACTAGTTGGATTTTTCCTGCTATTACTTTGTATTTAACACTTTTCTCTGAGTCAAAATTGTTGTTCGAAATGAATTGAATTTAATATATTATTAATAATTTTTTCATATAAATTTTTAAATATATTACAATAAATTTTTTATCAAGCTGTTAAGCATTTGTTTTTTTTTTATATAATATTTAAATTAATTTTGCACATTTGTAAATATTGAAAATAAATTTAATATAAATTTTTCTAATCCAAATATATTTATAAAGCCATAGAATAAACAGATTTATTGCTTAAGAAACAACCGAAAGATCAGCGTATTTTTATTGAACGTGCAAATTACATATAAACTCTGATTTTTATGCTGAACACATGCAGTAAAATCAGCTACGCGCATGAAATTGTATTACAGTTGGCGAACTCAGTTTCCTGTTTGCAAACAGCTGCTGTAGAGGTTGCTGCTGCTGCAGAGGCTGCTGCTGCTGCTGTTGCTGCTGTTAATGTTAAGTGCTCTGAACTGTTAAAAGCCGGCTTTGTAGTTTGTTACTGTTGTTGCTGGTGGTTGGTGCTCTTTGGATTGCTCTTTGCTCTATTCATGCTGAATTGTGGTTGGCTGTTGGCAGCGGCACGATCTGTGAGCGTTCGTTTGTTTTCATTGAATTTCTCGATGTGGTTGGCTGTTGATTTTTTTTTGAACGATTTGCTTTTGTTGTTGTTGTGTTGACTTTACACACAGTACAGTTATTATCGCTCGATTGCATTTGCCAGTCCATAGTCTCGCTCTCGCTCTCGCTCTCGCTCTCTCTTTGTGTGAGTGTTGTGGAGTGTTTATATTGTAAATGTGCATTCATTTGTATTCGTATTGGACTAATGTGCCAAAGAGGTGGGCACTTAATGCCCGTCGAGCTGTGTAAATAAAAGCGCCAGAGTGAACAACATTTTCTAATGAAATTAGTAGCTTGTTTACAAAATGGTGAATAAACGAGTTTGTTGCCTAAGTCTTTCGTTTTTAAATGACAATACTCGCACATGCGATTTAAAGCAATCATTTTACATTTTACTTAAAAAGTAAAGAAACCCAAACATTGATTGAAACTTTGGCATTTATCAGTATTTAAAAGGTAATATTTTGTTATTTTTTTTTTCTAATTTTATGCACCTAAAAACCTTAATTAATTTCCACCTTTTCAAAATATAATGCTGAATGAACAATTAATTTGATTAACGGAAAGCACAAGGATTTAAGAAATGCAGAAATTTGGCGATTACTTTTGGCATGCTAAAGCCAACCGCGTCAGAAACAATTCGTGGCGCGCTTTTAACGCGTTTTTCTTTATCTAATTGAATTCGCTTGTCATAAGCTAGATCTGTGGCAGCTGAGATCAGTTTGGAGTGCTTCCAACGGGGCAGGGCAGACCCGCTTCTGTCACTTCATGATGATGATGATTTCATTTTAATAACACCATCAGCAGTCCACACAACGGACATACCACAAGCAGCAGCACTTGAAGAACAAGAAGAAGACGAAGAAACAGATCCATTTAATGCTCCAAACAGCACCACAACCCGCTGGGGCCGTTGTATGTCAACACCAGTTAACGGAGTAACAAGGAAGCGCAACACTCTAAAACGACGTGTAATTTATCACAGCACGAGCAGCATTTAGCCATGAACTGGACGTGTACATTGCTGAGCGGCTCTTTCGGTTAGATTCTTCAGTTTTTCATTTTATCTGTAGCTGACTGTAGCTGTCAGCATTGCTGTACTCGTCATAATCTCTTACTCTCTCTCTCTCTCTCTCTCACTCTTTCTCTCTTTTGCCTGAAGTCGTCATCGTCATTTCTTCTCGGTAGGCAAATCTGTTGCATCTGGCAGCGTTTTAATTTTAATTAAGTTTACGCGCTAGTCAGCGACGTCGACGGCCTTTGTCAGTCTAGTCACTAGACTGACTAGACTCTCTAGTCTCATAAGCTCCGGCGTAACTGCAGACTGGCAATCGCGTGCTCATGGTGATGAGTTGCAGCATTAGCTTTGATGTCTGCTCATATTTATTAGAGCGCAATCTACTTCAAATTATTGTTGACTGGTAAAAAAAGATAGCAACAGACAGAGAAAGGTATACAGATTTATTTACTTGCTGCATTTTCGGGTTGTTAAACTACGGCGAATAGAAATTTTGGTTTAACTGAACTATCTTCTATATCTAACATTTATATACGCCAGTTGAGTTTAGGAAAAGAAATTTTTAACTTTTATGTATTGTTTTCAAGTTGCAAATTCACATTTAAATGTCTCAAATCACATTGATTTTTTTTTTTTAAATATTTTTAATTATTTGCGTTGCTCACACAATTCATATACATATTAAAGATGTAATTTTATTTTTTATATATTTAGCAAATAAATTAACAACATGTAACACTATATAAATAAACTAGAGCTCTATGATTCAATGTTATATGAAATTTTTGATTGACTTTTAACATTGATTTCGACAAAAGATTTGTAGTATTTATTATATACTACATAGTATAGTATATTTAATACATTTTTTTAACCACCAAAACGATTGCTTTGTTTGCAAATATGCCCATAGTCTATTTAATATACTTTTTGAAATAACAAAGTTTGTTTGCTTTACAAACACTACCAATAACTCATATAGAAATGATACATTAATAAAACATCGAAATGGAAACTAGGAAAATTGTGCATGTGAATTTAGTATGTAAATGGTAAGTTAATCTATGTGAATGTGAATTACAATGGATATAGCAAGGCCAAATAAAAAGACCAAAACGTATAACATTGATGAGGATGTTGAAAAAGAGTTAAACATTCAACATTTCCAAATACAAATTACCGATTGCCAAAAAGAGCTGTAAGCCAACAAAATAGGCGACAAATCTGCTTCTGCATGCGGCCAAAGGCATGCCAAGTGCCAGCACAGGACAAACGGGAACAGTCAAGTAGAAGAGAAGAGGGAGGGAAAGGGGAGGTGCGGAGCAGAGACTAAAGTCAATGCGACATGGCCACATGGCGACATTGCGACATTCGATCGCTGCCAAATCGATCCAGATACAGATACTTTAAATCACAATTTCAACTGAACGCAAGCCAAACCAAATGTTGCAAAAAGGAAAAATGCTACAAAACGAAAAAAAAGAGAAGCAAAACGTTGAAACACTAAAAAATAGCTGTGCGCACATGTCAAAGGCGGCAGCAAAAAACTAGCGACAACAACAACATCAACGAGTTGGCAGCAGCATTTTATTTCAATTTCAATTGATTGTCGTACAATCGCCATGAATAATTCAATTTTACAATTGCATTGCCCCGCGCAAATGGACGGCTAGAGAAAGATAGAAACACACACACACAGTGCGAATGCGACAGAAGCTAGAGTAAGAGTAAGCGATACGGAACATATTTTAGCCACTGTCTGAACGGCTGTTGTTGCTACCGTTGCTGTCAGCAACAACAACAACAACAAGACGACCACCTATTACACACGATACATGCCAGATTTAGATAAACTAAGTATTACTACCATACGTACTGCTTATCGGCAACAACAAACTGAATCATAGTAGGAAATCATCAGGAGGATGATACAATACTTAACTTTAGAATCTTACAATCTTTTATTTGCAATCAATTAACATTGTGTTTATGATTATTTAATTTATATACACATTTCGTAATTATAAATGTTAATTTTGTACATAAATGCGAATTAGAGTTGTGTTTTTTAATATACACAACTTCATAAAATAAGTTGTGAAACTATCATGATTTATATCCAGTTATGTGCATGCCAGTTTTAACAGCTCTAGACTTTTATTGAAAATTGTTTTATTTCATTAGAATGTCTTGAAACTTTGTATAAATGCTTAACAGGTGTTAGCATTTGTACGCTATCAGTTTCTATAGAACATTCAAATCGATAACAATAATAAGCAATATTTAAACAATTTCAATAAAACATAACCTCAAAAAATTCAATCATTTTTGTTTGCTAATTTCTTTGACAGCAAACAAGAAATGTTAACAAATGATGCCAGATGGGTTACTTTTGTTTTTTTTTGTTTAACGGAAATGCATCAAAATATCAACTTGAACCATTAGCAAAAGTTCAGCTGAGATGCCCTACTACAACATACATAGTTGGACTAGTTCATTCATAGTTTGATTAATGAGTTTATTATGCAACAATTATGTATATAAACATTGCGCATTGAATTCAGTTTCCAGTTTCAAGAGCACGGCTCATGTCAAATTAATGAACTTGGCTCTTGACTTTGACACTTCATAAAGGTGTCGACGCTCAAGGATGTGAATGGTAATGGGATTGGGAATGTAAAATGGGACAGGACATGCGTCTGCTCACTGTTCCTAATTTTAATTTTAGCTCTGCTTTATGCAGAGGCAGGCACTGACATCCCAATCCCTGACGCACATAAATCACCACACTGAAGAGCCTGCTAAATTTGCATAACTTAACAGCGCGTTGACATTGAAATGCTTTGGAATCTGAATCTGAATCTGGAAACTGAATTCGTTCTACCTCAAAAACTAGTTTGCATCCTGGCATGGGATACACTTTAGCGAACCTCATGGCCTCATGATGAACGAGTGTCAACAGCATTAGGGGCACACACACACACAGTTATAGTCACAGTCACACTCATAGGTCGGCATCTGCGTCATCCATCTGTGCTGCGTCGCATCTCATCGCATCGCATCCCATCGCATCGCATCGCGCAGCGCCGCGCCTTTTGGGGCAAATATTTTGCCAGTGATGTCATCGTCGCACATTTCTCCAATCTTCAGGCAACTCGCATAAGTTTTGTAGCCCAATTTGTTAAGAGCGCGTGCTTCAGTTTCGCTCCTCTTGTCGCTGCTCGGCGGCATTTGCTCAAAAGAGCCTAATAACAATTGTGCGATCTGGTTTAGCTTTACTTTGCTCCAGACGCTCCTCTGCGCAGCTAACGAGCTCATGTGCCTCTAAACGAATGCCAAATGCTCTACAAAAGTACCAAAATTTAGTGACGAAGTTCAGCATAACCCAAAGGTATAGAAAATAAGGTATAAGTACAAAGTACTTAAGTATTTGTTATTTGTTTATGTGCAAAATGTACTAATCTATAAAACTTATATGTAACCAAAGTACTATATAAGCATATTATAAAAATATTATAAATAATTTTGAAAAATTAAATTTTAAATTTAAGTTTTTTTTCATACTTTAAATTGTATTTAACCGAAATTTATTCAACACTTTACTGGTATAGTTTATATTTTATAAAATTCTTACAAAACTTTTCAGTTATTTATTTTTTCAGGACTATAAATAAAAATGCATTTTATGAGAAATAGCTTGTTCTATGGGCTTAACAACTCCAGTGTACATCAAATTTACTGATACTAACTCCTTCAACTCCTTGAGATCTATGAGAATAGACCAAATTTCTCTTTTATGAACTAAACCTTAAGAAAAACCTAAAGACCTTTATTTAACGTTAGAGTATTATTGAATTATTTTTGCATTTGGCTACAAGAATTTGAGAAAATTAAAAAACCTTATAAATACATGCATAAAGAGTGACAAATTGGAGCGCCTTCAACCTGGCACTGGGTGTACGTAAGTAGCGCGTACGCACACCTCACGAGGCATGTGGAAAGATTTTAGGGTTTGGCTTTAAGTGGATTTTATAGCGTTGCGCCCCGAAAAAAAAACAGCAAAAATTGGTTTACCCTATAAATCTCGAGCAGTATGTGGTTTTATTTTTTACGACTGACATTAATTGAAAAATGAGGGGGCCACGTTTTTTGGGGGATACCTTTAATTTTTGGCAGAGCACACACTTCACATGATTTATATATGCACTGCGTAATCTTCTTTACAAATTGCGCGTTGAACTTGAATTGAACATAGTGCTGGTATTATAAGGGTTCAAGCAGCGAGAAATCGAAGCGAATCAAAGAATGAAAGAATCGCATATGCCACAGTGGGAATTGGTTGGTTATTTGGCTTGGATTGCCTCGCCCAAACTTCTGTAGCGGCTTTAGAACAAAGTGCAGCCAAAATGCCACAAACAATTGCATCACATTTTCATCTCCCTCTACGTAGCTACCTCTCTCTCTCTCTCTTTTGGAGTCCCTCATTCTGCATTTGCAACTTTCTTTTGGTATGCTTAATAGTTCAAAGCAACTGGGCTAGTGCCAGTTTCTGTCCCGAAGTCCACAGAATAGTCGGCCGACTCTGGCAAGATCAAAGCTCGGCGATATAATTGGTCGTTGTTTTCTTTGACCGCAGATCTGTGCGCATTCACATCCAGTTCCACATCCACATTCACAACCCGATCCCCATTCCCATCCCCCATCACCATCCCCAATCCTCAGCTACATCCACATGTTGCTTCTGCTCGCTTAATAATAATTCGTTTTGGCAAACAATGTAAATTCTTCATTAGCCTAGCTTCCTAATTTGCTAGGGGAAAAGAACAACAGGAACGTTCGGTACTTGGGTAATTGAAGGCATGCCAACTGCAGTTCAGTTTGGAGTAGGAGAAGAATCGAGATCGGGATAAAGGTATTTATGAGGGTTGCACTGAAATTCGTTACATTTTCAAATTGTTTGCTATATTGGGAAATGTGTCAAACTATTATATAAAGTCGAGTGCAGAACTTAAATCATGAAAATAATGTAGATTGCAATATACTTAAATTAAATTAACTATTCTAAATTACAGAAAAGTTATAAACATTTTTAGAATAAAATTATAAATTATAATAGCTACAATTATTAAGCAAACTTTTACAATAAAATGTGGAAAGTCTTAAAATTGAACTTTAAACTTTCGAAAGCTTTCATCTGATAAATATATTGTGTACATCTTCTTATAAGTCGTACATCCTCATCATAATAGTAGCTGCAAAAATTGTATTCGTTGAGTTTCACATTGCAATTGCATTTGACATTCTGGTGTGCATATTCGAAATGCTCTCACTGTCGCAATTTTTCACTCCACATGGCGTACTGCGGCATGCTCAGCTGATTGATCGATTGATTGAGTGATTGACAACGGCGCCAATGAAATTCAACTGTCGTTAAGTATAAGTTCACGTTCACTAATTAATTAAATGCCAAATGCCAAACATATCAAAATCAAATCAAATATGGCAAAATAACATTAACAACAGAAAGGTCCATGTCAGATTCTACTTGACTGGGCTAGCTGGTTGGGGGTCTTTTTTTTTTTTTATTTTAGGATTTGGTTTGGGGTTTGGGGCTGAGCCGAGTATATTACAATAGGAATTTCCTGTTTTATTTGCTGTTTATTTGGCTCCGCTCTACGGTGTCGTCGACTGCGATTTGCGACTGCGACCATTCTTTACGAGCGGCAATAAATTTAACAATTTGTTTAGTGCAGACACAGACATAGACACAGTTACTCACACGTACACACTCAGCAGCACTAGAGACACGCAAAGTGTCTACGTAGCACCATATTTGGTATACGTATACATATTCGTATACCGGGGACCTGAGGCGCAGATGCCAAAAGCAAAGCAATTTGTCCAGCGGTAAACAAAAAACGCTTTGGGGCCACTTGGGAGACTGCGTCCAACTGGTCTGGTTATAAAACTTGAAGTCAATTGTTCTCAGACTTGAGAAAATACCTAAGGTTATAGGCAGCAGTCGAAGAAAGCAAGAGTATCAAAATTCTAGCTGGTTTATTGAGTTTGAAAGTGTATATCACTAATAAAACTAAGCAGATTTTTTATTCAAATATAATTTTTAAAAATTTATTTTCCAACTGAAAACTTTTTAAAATAATTTACAAGTTCACAGAATTACGAAACAAAGTACTATGCGGTATAGAACAATTTTAGAGGTCAATATGCAATTGCAAGTAACTTTCTCTGTTGTTGCTAGGCGAATGTGCTGACTGATGTTTGAGTTCAATTCGGCACACTGAGCCAGTGAGGCAAGAGGCAAGAACGAGCGTTAAGTGTCGAAGAGTTGTGGGAGAAAGCAAGCGGCTGGCAGAGGGCGGCTTGGGAAGACTTTGTATTGGTCAAGGGGTCGTCAATAGACTGTGTGGACATTGCATAGCAAAGACTATATATATATACAATATTTCTTAAATTAAATTATCAAAAAGAATTTCGCTAGTTGGCGTGCCTGGCCCGAAAGCCCAAAAGACCGAAAGACCGAAAGCTCGAAAGAGCGAAAAGGCGAAAGACTTATCCCCGCCACGCCCCAGAGTTACAGCTGCAGCCCCAAAAACCGAGAACCTGTTTTCCTCTGCGATGGGGCCAAAAGAAATTCCGAAAATTTTCCCACACTGCTGCTGCAGTAGAAGGGGCAGGCAGCAGGCGGCAAGCGGCATGCGGCAGACAGCAGGAGCAGAGGTAGAAAGAAGCAGAGTAAGGCTGCACACAGGCTACACAGCTACTCATATTTGTTTATGGCCAGGTCGTTCTCTCTGCCTCAGCGGCAGTCTAACTTCGTTTATTTGTGTCTGTCTGTGTGTGTGTGTGTTGCACATGTTGCATTTGCCTCCGTCTGTTGTTGATGAGCTGCATTATATGGCTGGCAGTATATCGGCATCCATCCACACGAGGCCATGGCCAATATGTGGAGGCCAATGCTGCCAAATGGGCATCCACTTGTTGCTGCTATTTACCTTTTGGTTCTGCTTGTTGCATTGCCTCCCACCTCATCCTCCCCTCAGCTTCTTCGCACACAGACTGACTTGTCTGTGTTTGTCTTATTGTTGCACATACTTATAGATTTGTTGCTGCTTTTTTTGTTTTGTTGCAGCTGTTGTTGTTGCTATTGCTGTGGCTGTTGCTGCTGTTGTCTTTGCGCATTGACACCAATTCTATTTTGCATATTCATCCTTCTGTGCAGCAAGTGGCAGGTAAGTGAAACCAAATACAATACGAATATCGATATTATATAGCTTATATTAGTTATCTATAACATTTAAATACCCTGTAAATACAACAAAACCGCAAAAAGTTTTGTTACAAGTTTTTATTCTGCAAATTTCATAGCAATTACAAGATAAATAATGTTTTAAAAGTAATATACAATACCATTAAGCAATTTAAAATAAACATAATATAATTTTCCCTTTTTGATTCCAACTTATTGCTGTTGATTGATATTACATCATTTCTCAAAAAGCCTTAACTGCCCAACAGTGTCATCATCATTTGCCATTATCATCATCATCATTATCATTTGCGACACATAACAGAGATCTCGTTTAGCTACGCATAGTTTAGTTTATAACGTCGATTAGTTGCACTATAAGCAACACCTTTAACTGCCAACAAATTACAACTTTATCATGCCGCAAACGATGACGCTGACGCTGTGCCGATGGACTGAAACATTGCCAGACCATGGTCATGCCTATGGCTATGGCTATAACTATGACTATGTGTATGTCTATGGCTATATGGCCATGCCCCCTATTCATTCTGCTCTCCATCCTTTGCGCGAGTAGCTCGCATAATTAATGAAGTGCAGGAATGGCGATGCCAAAGCGAAACCAACCGCAAAGGCAACTCTCTGCCGCTCGACACAAATGAAGCTATTGCCGGCTGAGAGTTACTAGAGAGTGGCATCTGAGACACCGTCGTCAGTCTTAGCTACAGCTACAGCTTCGAGCTTTAGTTGCAGCAAGTCCAACTGCAGCTTTAGCTCCTCCATATTTATACAGAGCGAACACGTTAAATAAAAGATAAGCGGCAAATGCGGCGAGTGTCACGCGCTCCATAATTGCCGTACTGATGTCTGGGCAGGATGTTGGGTCATTTCTTTGTTGTTATCCTTTGGGTGTCGCAGCATTTTGCAAGTCAAATCAAATAAACTAAAATCTAAGCCAAAAATGGTATAGTAAGCAAGAAAATACATACACGTTAAAAAATTTTAGCAAGTAAATAATTTTTAACTATTTAGCAATTTATATATTTTATTTATTTGAAACTCTTTTTGATTTTAAAAAAATAAGAATAGTAATTTTTAAATATTGTATTTTTATTTTTTAATTAAGAAATAGTGCAATAATGTTCTATAGATTTCCTATAAGTAATGCTTATATACAGCTCTTAAAAAACATAACTTTTGTATTTTTAAATTGCTACATAATTAAAGGAAAATTTATAAGCTGAAGTCATGCTTAAAATCTGTATTGATATAATTTATTATATTTTATAAATATTCTCTTAGCTCATTCATTTCTTTATTAGTTAAGAGAATTATTAATGGAATATTTAAAAAAATTTTCTCAGACTTATTTACAAATATCAAAGATGAACCAACAAATTATTTGTTTGAATTTCACACTGAACTTTATAAAAAGTCTTTTAAAAATGCCTTACATTTAAAAAAAAAAGAAAACTGTTTTAAGGCATTTATTATTAAATATCTTTAAAGCAAGCAACATTGTTGTTAATTTAGTAAATATTGTAGTAAATAGTTTTCTGCAAATTTATAATCCCTGCTACAGAGGACAAGGGCAAACACTATTGGTATGCTGCAAGTATAGTTTACAATATATTATATTTGATTTTTGTATGCGTGAGCACGTCTTTCAGTTGTTGTTGTTGTTGTTGTTGTTGTAAGTGTTCCCAAATGCATTTGTCAATGTCGCCAACGTGTCGCTTTGACACGAGCACTGAATGAAAGTCCAAGTCCTCCTTTGGCACACAAAATATAAAAAAAACTTTCGCCTGCGCCTTGTTGCAATGTGGCATGCAACGGAGCTGCAGGCAAGCGACGTGATCTCAGTTATAGTTTAAGCTTGAAAGGAGTGACAACAGGCAGGGGGAATGGAAGTGTTAGTGGGTGAGTTTAAGTAAGTCCAAGTTGAAGGTGGCCTACAGGTACTACCCAGTAAAATGCGTGACGTGAAAGAGAGGCGTCTTGACTTGGTTTTCTTTTTTACTTTTTGGGATGCCCTATTCATACATAACTCCAATTTGCAACATTTCACGTTCATGGCCTAAACAATAAATACGTTTTGGGGGCAGCCAGTTAGTGGCAAATGAGTTATGACTGTTGCACTTGGTACCGACACATTAACAATGTTTGACGAATGGCAAAAAAACAAAAAACAAAAACCAAAAACGGTCTAGAGATGCCACAAAAGCTGCCACAGTTCTCAGCGAATCGCAGCTAGTGAGCTCCCAGAGGCAAATCTTGTATTTGGGTTGTTGCCAACTTGAGCCACTACCTCTGCAATTATATTCGTGTAGCAGTATGAGTATACCCATATATTCATACTCGTTTGCATTACGCACTTGTCGCTCTAAGCTGATCCAGCTTTGCCATGCCTGATTGCCAACGCTATAAAGCAGCATCGTAATTAAAATGAAATCAGCATACGGCTTAATTTCGTCTTCTTCACTTTGGAAAACTCGAGCTTTGAGCTCTCGGATTTTAGATTTCGACTTGTCCAACTGCTTCTTGTTTGTCTAATGCGTAACATCGTTTGCCATCACCCCTCTCCCACTTGCCCTCTCTTTCACAGTGTCTGCCTGCCTGCCAGTTTCTCTCTCTCTCTCTCTTTTTCTCTTGCTCCAAATCTGTCCGTTTTCATAAATCTGTCTGACATTTTGCATGCCAGTCATCAGCTTTTAACTCACTGTGGATTAATTTAAATCCTTTTTTTCAGATTTATTCAGGAATTTTTCTAGCCAACTCTCTTATCCCACTCTTACCGTTATCACTTATCGCATTTTTTATGCTTTTTACGAAAGAATTCAACAGTTCTTAATGGGTTAATCACATTTAGATAAATTTAAGATTAAGTACAAGTTTCGATAATTTGAATATTTGTTGTGAGGATTTTAGCTTCAGCTCAAGAAAGTAGTCATTAAAGTGATATAATATTTAAAACATTTTAAAAAAATTCAGAAAAATTCAAACCAAATTTAAATAAATTGATTAAAATTAATGTATCGGAATAATAGTTTAAAATTACACATTATGAAATTAGTTTTGATACTTTATAAATAATTTTTACACAGAACCTATAGCATATCGCAACGAATTATTTTAATCACTAGCAATAACATAATTTTTTAATGTGACATTTTTGTCTTAAGCACACACTACTGGAATTCTCTGGAGTTCTGGTGTTGCATTGGTTTAAAATGGCATAACATAAATGGTCATAGAGTTTGTTTTGACTGGTGTTTGCCTTATTATGTTGACAGTTTTGTAATTGATAACTTTGGACTAAACTGTCATAAACTGTCGTAAACGATGTACAAAAATGATCTTGATCTAGATTGTCCAATACAGACGTCACATGAAGCAAGTAATTTACCAAAAATGATTGAGAATGAACTTGTTGCATTTGCCGCTTGTGTTGACTATAAACAACAAACAGTTTTGCGAGCTGTGAGCTGGTGAGAGAAGAAAGATCGTAAGATGGGGATTGACTAGTGACTACTGGCTATCAGCTACCGGGTGAACGTGTAAGGAGAACCCAAAAAGCTAAAGCACAACAACAAGTTGAGATGCCCCCAAGGCGCTGCCGTTGTTCGAGTCCATTTCAAAAGACAGCGGCAATGGCTCTGGAGATCGACCTGGGTATCATCGATCATCGATCATCTGGCTGGCGGTCTAAAAATGGCTTCCAGCTGCGTAGGAAAACACCATCGCATGACCAAATCGCAATCCTAAGTATACTCGATACTTTCTTCTACTCTGTGCTCGAGTTGTGATCGTTTCAGCGACAAGTTTGTTTGCTTCTCTCTCTCTTTTTGGTTGATTATTATTATACATATATAAATATATATATATATTTTTTATTATTATTAAATATCAACGTCGTTTGTCGTTGGACAATTTTTTCGTTATTTATGAGCTCAAGTTATGCCTTTTGGGTGTTATAGAGAACAGCGCGATAGATAGAGATGGAGATGGAGTTGGAGCTGGAGACAGAGACATTGAGTTGCTCGATTGGTTCGACCCGACCCCATACTACACATACATACATACATACATATAAGCAATGCCAATTAATGACCAAATTAGTGGAGGCACTCATGGACAACACTTGACCGCTTATGGCACGGGATTTTCTACTGATTTGGTTCGAATTGTGATTTATTTGAGCGCAATGTGAAGGCTCGCTTTGATTTCTTTGTTAGTCAGGCGGTGGCGAAAGTCCATTGAATAGGAATCAATATTTCTCTACTAAAATGAATACGAATACGTATTCACGCACACGCACTTAGAAAATCAAATCCAACTTCAAATGACATTGCGGCTACTGCCATATGACCAAATGCCATATTCATAGTTCTCGGCTCAACATCAAAGCAATTGCCTTTCATTTCCCCCTTAGCAAAAAGGACACCAAATCAAGCTATCCCACATCTTAGTGCAACAGTCGAACAGTCTTACAGTCTAACAATCTGTCAGTCTTTCAGTCTTCGACGTCTCTCTTCCTCTCCATCTCTCGCTCTCGCTCCCGCTCTGTTTTTGCAGTAAAAGCTGACAGACCATAAAAGGGCCCAACTATTGCTGTGAAATATGATGTGGACTAACTGCTAGTTACCAGCAATAAAGAGTAATTAGCGCCTGGCATTTAATATACCAAATTTAGCACTATCAATAACTAACTGTTAAATACCATGTTAACCCTTGCTACTACAAAACATTTAACGACAACGCTGAGAATTAACAATTTTGTAGCGCGTTTCCTCTATGAAGGTCGATTTTAATTTTGTGGAAATGAAATTGTTAATACTTTGTTAAAAGTACTCTAAAATCGTATTGTTAATGACTTTCAAATGGTTAGTAAATATTATATTATAGCTACTAGTGTTATTGCCAAGTCAAGTAGTGCTTGATGCTTTTTCTATATCCATAACCAAGTGCAATAGCTACTAAAAGTATTTTATTAACACTCATATTTTTTTGAGTTATATTTAGTATACTTTTAATATTATTATTATCTAAATAAATTGTACTTCTTTTAAATGAATTTCTTCTGCTACTTTAGTAATGTACTAGAGACTCTTACTACTACTTTGGCACTATTATTTTCACTACTGTTTTTAGCTACTTCTTTTCTTAGAATAATATAAATAATGTTATAACTCTTCCACTCTCTTTAAATATGTTTACCCACAGAGCAAGTCATAAACACAATTACAATTTCTAAAGCATTTTTAACTTATTTATGAACTATACCATAACTTTGTTAGCTTAAACAAAGTTTCACTAGGTCTTTAGATTTATATTATTTCTGTTTCTTTTGACCACTCATTCCATTAGAATGTAATTGCTGAATTACTGGGGTATATCTTAAGAGGCCATTGATAACTTTCATAGTTGTGGTTGTGGTAAACTGTTGTTGCTATTTTCCTGTTGGCTGCAATTCTTCCTGACGATCCTCCAGTCGACGCTTGTTTTCATAACTGGCTTACAAATTGAAAAACAAATTACTGTCATAAATGTCAGCATTACAACATGCCGGCAATCAATACATCAACCTGTTGTCAGCGCACAACACACAAAACACACAACAAACAACACACACAAAACAAAAGACAACACAACACAACACAAAACACAATAAATTATGACAGTTTAGAGTACATAAAGTATGAAAAAACTAAGTTGACTTTTTTCTGTAACTTTTTCAACTTCCCTCACCTCGCTGCAGTTAGCCAGATAGCTCTGTTGCTGCAATTATAAAAGAGGGTATAAAAAACGATCAGATGGCGTCAAAGCGAGCTGGATCGAATGGCTAACACATTCGAGAAATTCTACAAATGGCTGAGAGCCAGTGAATGCATTTAATGAAATCAAGAACAGCGCCAATCAAAAGGTTGCTACGAAACAAAAAAAAAAACAAAACAACAGAGATACTACAACTAAATGATTACAAAAATCTAAATTGAATTTTGCCATAAATTGAATCAATGGCGACGTCTCTAGAATTGCACAGCCGGATTGGATCACCGGCAGCTAATCCAAACATGAAAGATCTCGGAATAACCGAGTGCCCCACGACAGTGACTGTATAAATTCTAAGATGAACGCATAACATTTATAAAACAGCAGAAACAAGAAAGAAATGTCAGTCGGGCATGCCGACCGTGTAATACCCTCTGAGCTTCGTTTCCAATTATATGAGTTCCAATTGGAGTAGCTGCTGCAAGAACTTAACATGCACACATATTTGTATGTCTATCTCGCTCACACGTTTTTCGTTTTCGTTGCTTGTGTGCACAGCGCAGTGCAATGCACGTGGCTATGCCTTGCTAGAAAGTGACGATTTTCGTTGTTCGACGAACTTTTTTAATTATAGTCCGATTTTGATGAAATTTTCATAATCGTTTGATATTATTTGTCTGTAAATAAATGCTAAGTTGCAAAACTGTACGTTAAGAAATAGGTGAGCCCGCCGCTTGCAAAGTTACAACGCAATTGTGATTTTTGTGGGCGAAAGAGGCGTGGCATCCAAAAAATGATGATGGCATTGTCTTTACATTGCAAATAGCAACCTGCATGCCAAAATTGGTGACCCTAGGTGTTATAGTTACCGAGATATTCCTCAAAAACATGTATTTTTTTCGAGGTATGTCTGGTTTTTCGCTAATTGTGGGCGAATGGGGCGTGGCATCGAAAAAAGGAAACAAACTTGTATTGACTGACTAAATATGTGGTCGATACTGACTAAAACGGATATTGTAGCTCTTACCATCTCTGAGATCTGTTTGTTCATACGGACAGACGCACAGACGCACAGACAGACAGACAGACAGACGGACAGACGGACAGACGGACATGGCTATATCGACTCGGCTGTTGATGCTGATCAAGAATATATATACTTTATGGGGTCGGAAACGCCTCCTTCTGCCTGTTACATACTTCTGACAAACCCAATATACCCCTCAGAGGGTATAAAAACATCAAAAGAAATGCACACAATAGGTGATATAGAATTTGACAATACTCTATAATAAGGATCTACTTAGTAGATTATTTCTTTTATAAGTAATATTAAGAAAGCGAGTATATTCATTCAATTAATTTTAAATTTATAAAGAGTTTCAATATAAAATAGTGAAAAATATTAAACAAATTAGATTTTTAACGAAATGTTAAAAATAATACATATTAAAACATTTTTAGGAGGTAATAAAATTAATTTAATAATAGATAAATTATACATAAGTATATAACAATGGTTTCAAACAAATAAAACTAAATAGTATTAGGAATTAAAATTATGATGACATATTTAATGAAAAATGCTAGCTAATAAATATAATATAATAATAAAAGTTCGTTATTACAAATTAAGAAACAAAGAAATTTTTATTTAATTTAATTAAAGTATATTTCTAATTTAGGATTATAAAATAATAGCTCAAAAACCCTAATAAAATTCGAAAAAAATCATAATTTCAAAATTTATTAAATTTATCTTTTAAATTATATTCTTAAATTAGTAAAGTAAATATTTCTACATATTAAAAAATTATTTTCTTTAATAGTCAAACTAAATATTCTTCTCTGTTACAACTTGGCTTACTTTGCTAATATGCCACAGGCGACCCAATTTGCTGCTATAAAGGGCATATAAAGCGTTGGGTGCTATTGTAACGGTGCAATGTTGAGATTATCTAAGAGACTTAGCTTGGGATCTAAGCTTAAATAGCCCACAGAGACGTAGTTGGAGTTGCAGTTGCAGTTACAGATGGAGATGGAGTTGAATCTAAAGCTGGAGTCGATGGCAGTTGGCAGCTTGTGGAGCTCACATTCGCAGCGTGGCAATCAATAACTTAAATTACAAAGTAATTGCACTGGCATTCACAGCACGCTGTAGCAGCTTCTGATCCAAGCTGCCAAAGAGAAGCCGTGCTGAAACGTGGAGCAGAGGAGAGGGGGCAACAATTGAAGCAGCTCTTAACTGTGGCTCTCAGGCGGCAAACTGGCATCTGTGTCTCGTCTCGTCTCATCTCATCTCGTCTCGTATCTATTTTGTCCGTCTGTCCGTCTATCTGTCCGTCGTCTGCTTGCCTGCCTGTCGTCACAAATGTTACACTTGATGGTAATGATGATGGACAGATTGGTACCAAAGTCACTCAAAAGCGTTGCCGTTGCCAAAGCTATATCAGCTCCCATACAGATACAATCTCCTCTCTGATCCTCTCTCTCTCTCTCTTTTAGCTTAGTAGCTTTGGGGCCGAGCCAATCCGGTAGCCGCTCTGTCAGTAAGTTGAAAATTGTTTTAAAATTGCTCTTACATGTCTGAATGCAAGCAGATTGAATTACAAGCTCACCGCTCTCAACTCCTCGAACTGTTCCTCCCTCGTAGCCGCCTTCCTCCTCCTCCTCCTTTTCGCCTGCTACTACTACAAACAATCTGACAACGGATAACTGCCGCGTTTTTCCAGTCCAAAATTATATATTGCACATGTGCACAGCACCCCAAATATGATCGCGATTACAGCCTGAAAATCAGTCAACTCGTATATGGTATAATCTAATTTTAAGTGTTGACACATTCGATTTGCGCACAACTGATCGATAACAAAAAAGTACGCAAAATAAAAATGAACAAATAAAAAGTATTTAAAATTGAAAGTCATTTAGAAAAGCAAACATATTTATTATGTTTATATAGCTAAATGTAGTTTTGCTATATAATGTAGTAAACAAGAAAGCTGTAGTTTATATATTCGACTAAGGGATACTCTGTTAGAAAGCGCTTAAATAATAATAGATCTAAAGATATTCATACCTAACTATGTATATATGTTTCTTTTGTAATTGGATTTTTGGGCGTGGGAAGCGTATCATTTAAATTCTTAAATATGTTAATCTTAAGCTGCCTGTCTATACAAGATTTCTTCATACCAAATTTAGTTTTGCTAAGCCCTACCATCTCTAAGATTCATTCATTCATTCAGCTAGACAAATTGGCATATAAATTTACATACATATATATGCTTTTAAGGAATCTGTCTTCTCTATTTCAATAGATAAACCAATAACTTTCAAATGTTAACCTAACAACTGAGCACAACACTAGAAAACTCACATCTAGTTTTCTTAGAATCCTGTACCCTTTTCACACCACTTATATGTTGAGAATCCTACTTCACATATGATTATTGACAATTGCTCAATATTGAAACTGAGATATTTAAAATGTTAGCCTAGTGATCGGACCATATTTAAAAGGCTTTCGGACTGACTGTGAAATTATGGCACCAACTGACCGTATTTGGCTAAAAGTGTTTCAGTTTTTGGCTCGAACATGAACTAAAGCATGATTTATGGCTGCTATTGAAAGCTGGAATGGACCATAAAGCAGTGACACGTTAGCACACAACTTGGCCAACAACAACCTCAAACAATAACAATAACAAGTGGCATTGCAGCAGGGTGCAGGAAGTGAGAAATCAAACGCATTAAATATATAGTATATAAAGTATACGACTCTCTATATAGATAGATAGATATAAAAGTAGCAAGTTCTGTGCGATAAAAAGCTTAGCTTAATCCTGGTTTGAGTAATGTCTCAGCCACAAAAGATGATACCCGGAGTGTGAGCAATAATAAATTTCACTTGTAAGTGTAACAATTTGTATGTTAAATGCGCCCACAAAAACCGTAGCCCCCAGGAGGTAACCAGCGAGATGAAGAAGTAGAAGACGGTGGCATGGAACAGGGGGTAAGGGGTGGTAAAAGCTGTGTCGAGTGCAGACAGACAGTGTCCCGGGGGAGTAGTTTGTGGCGCATCGCAGCAGTTGTTGCTACCAGGCGGCGCAACTTGGCGGTTGCAAAAGAATAGACAATTGTTTGCTGCCGCATAACAAGTTGAAGGCAAAAAGGCGCTCAGTTCAGTTGAGCGCAGCTTCGCATGCAACAAGTTCAGGAGTGCGGTGCTAGGAGTGGAGTGTTGGGGTAACCATGCCAGTGGCAGTGGCAAACACTGTGAAACTAAGCAAACAATATAATAATGCCGCACGGAGCGGGCAAAACGAGTAACGCGAAACGCGAAACGCAAACCGAACCGAACCAGCAAACCAAACCGAATGAAAATAGATTTGTATCGAGAGGCGGCTTCTCTGAAGCGCGCCTTGCGATTTGCAAATATTTTGTCATTGTGTGGCGAGATTTATGGAGTGGAGGCAGCAGCAGCGCAGCAGCAGCAACAACAGCAACAGCGGCAGCAGTATCAGCAGTCGAAGAGCGCTGGCAACGATTGTTTCCTGGAAAAACTTTTGGCCAACAAATATACCGCTAGGTAGGTTACTTAAACGCAAAACCTAGACACAGCTCAGCACCATCGTCGAGTGTCAGCGCATGACTATGTGACACAATTCTCACTCACCTGACAACCACAGGCAGGCTGTGCAACTTGCTGGCTTGCAACTGCAACGGCAACGGCAACGGCAATGCCAACAGCTAAATCTGGTGGGGGCAGAAGCAAGCACACAGCATTACCAGCCCAGCATGTGCAATGTGAATGTGTCACGGGGGCCAGCACGCTCAGCATCCATACTGCAATCCATACCACGACCAATGTACCATCTTCAAACAATACTTTAGCTAAAGAACACTCACATTTCGATGACGATTCCATTTGTCAATAACTTAGATTAGTATTGAAATATTTAACTTAAACTTAAATTGTAATGCTATTTCAAATATTAAAAAGTATTAAAAAGGAAAAATACATAAATTTGATTAATATTTGACTAATAGTTGACTGAAGAATAACTTAAATTTTTAGTATAGAAACTATTCTGGGATACACTTTCTAAGATATGAAATCAATTCAATTTAATGTATTAATATATATATATATATATAGGCTTGCTTTAAAAATAAAAATTCTAGAATTTTAATAACTAATGGAATAAATTCTGAATCAGAGCGCTAAATACTAATTTAAACAATTATATTAACGAATAAAAATTTTAATTTATATGTCATATTTACTCACTTCAGTAAAATGGCTTTTTGAAATATTGAATTAAACTCTTCTAAATAACAAAATTTTAAACAAAAACAACTACTAAATCAATCAAAGCATTTATTAATTATTTAAAAATATTTATAGCTAACTAATTTACCATAACATAAATAAACTAAATAAGCAATTGATGTTTCATTTAATATCTTATCGATAAAGTGCTTGACGTTCTATTGATTAACCAATCAAACAACGTGGAAAATTGCTACCGTCGGCATTCGGAGTAATCGCATAGGCATAGTCCATGAAGAACTTGTACGATCCAATGAAGACAAATGACCAACATGCAAGCCATTACTTATCCACACTTAACACATCTCTGAGTAATCAGTCTGGCTGAAACTGTGTGCGAGTGTGTGTTTGTAGTCGAGTTTGTCGCCTAAGTCTTTCGTTTTGTGACTGGCTAAAAGGTGTTGCTCTGAGTAATTGGTCAATGCGGCAATGTGATTTGATTAGCATGTAGATCATCATATGATCATCAGAAATGTATGTGATCAGTGGTGATGTTGTTTTTGTTGTTGTTGTTGTTGCTGCTGCTTGCAGCAGCTGGAGAGCGAACAAACTGACAGACACAAATAGATAAATTGTTTTGGCGAAAGATTGGCTCGACTCAACGGGAGACAGAAGCATAGGTTATGTATTTTCTACTCTCCGTCTACTCTCAATGCCTCGATTGCTTCAATGCCTTCAATGCTTTGGCAACAATTTAGCGCTCCACGGCAGTTTGTCGCCATTAGCGTCGAAGTGAAATCAAATGCTCCATCGCTGCCAGCAGCAGTCAGAAGATGCAGCAGGCAGCAGGCAGCAGGCAGGAGGCAATGTGGCTTCAGTTGATGTGGCTACAAATCTGATCGCCTGTGACGGCATTAGAAATACATACAATACAAAAAGCAGACGCGATGCAACCATACATTTGTGTCATTTGTATGCAAGAGTAACAAGCGAACGAGCGAACAAGCGATCCTCCAAACGATTCAACCGATCCAAGTCGCGTCCCAGCAGATTAGCAGACCAGCGACCAGGCCAAAAGACCGCCCCAGAGTTCCTGTACATGTATATATATATGTGTGTGTGTGTCAGAGCTAGATAGACTTGGACAGCGCCAGTAAGATTCATGAGCACACACAATGAATGGCTGTCCGTCTGTCTATCCAGGCTGTCGGTCTGTCTGGGCTGCCGATCAGATCGATGCCAGAGCTCCATCGATTTAATTACAACAAACGCGTCAGCAAATTGCCTGACGCGAACATTTGCACACTTTGAAAGCAAAGCAAGCAGCCAAATCACAAAATCACAAACCAAATAAAAAAGTGTATAACAATGAAAGTGTAGCAACGAATTGCGGAAGCTTGAATACACTTTAATTGGTAAAGCAATCGTTAGAAGGAATCTTATTGCAGTAGTTAAATGAATTTAATGATTAATGTATTTAAAAAATATTTAAATTTGTAAGATATAAAACAAACATAAAGAAGTTTAATATTATGTAATATTAGACGCATTTTTACATCGAAAAATTGTTAAATTTCTTAATATATTTATATCATAAATTATTCAGAATTATAAAACAAAAATTTATATGCATTTTCAAGACCATAAATAAAATGAAAATAATTTTTTAAATATATATTTTTGGTTATCAAGTGGAATATTTGTGCTGAATTCAGCAATGCTTTGAAGAAATCAGTTTTTTAAATATATAAGTTTAGGTTTTACATTAGTTGATCTGCATTTCTTATGTACTTATTTAGAAGTTATATTTTACATGATTTTCATATCATAATACTTAAAGTATCCGTTGTCAAAAGAAATCATTTTATAAAATATTTAAATGTATGATTTTTCTTAGCATCCCAAAGCTTCGTTTTAGCAATTTTTATTTAAGTTAATCTACATTTCTTATGTATTTATTTAAAAGTATATTTTTGTAATGACTTTCATATCAACTTACAAATTGGCTCAAGTATTTAAAGTATCCATTGCTGGAGTGTAGCAAAATAAAAGCAAATGCTGACATTGTTGCTGCCGCTGCCGCTATGTGTATGACTGTGTGTTTGTGTTTGTGTTCACATTGAGGTCCAGGTCCAGTGCAAGTCCATCGTGTACCTTGAGCGCCATCGAGTTAACAGCAAGTGGCGGTGAAATCGCTTTGATCTAAACTCAAATCTTTGTTTTGTTGACTGTTTTCCAGCTGCGCTTTTGGCATTGCCCTCTTCTTGTTATTGTTGGCCGTTCGCTGTTCCAAGTGGTTCTGCCTCTGTTTTTCACCAATCTAAACCCCTCCCAAGTCACCACAACCCGTCCCCTGCTCCCAACCACTCTTCCAAATGTTAAATGCCACCAGGTTCACTTGCTGTGATTGCAATTGAATTACACACAAGCACAGAGATTGTACTCGTATTGACTGAATGACATTGACGGCACATTGGTTGCATAAGTCTGTGTGTGTGTGTGTATTGGATTTGGTATCGATACGTATCGAAGGTGTGAAAGGTGTTTAGTCTTGACTAATTGTTGGATTAAAGTGACGAATACAAAGTAGAAATGACTTTAATGCTGCACAACTTGTTCAGTTTGTAAAGCTGACAAATTAACAAAGCATTAAGATCGTCTTATAACTGATGGGATATGCCTTTTAAATAGCACAGAATGCTATATAACATATATCTGGATTTGAATTATTTAATTTAATTTTATGTAAAGGTGGAAAAATATCAAATATCAAGTCAGATTTCTGTTTGAAAATACAAAAACATATCTACACTTTTAAATAGATTATGCGATATAAAGTAATAAATTATATAAGTAAAGATTGTGTATTAATAGAAAAAATATTTTAAATTTTTTTTAAGAAATAGTGAGATATGTTATATTAATTAGGAAATAATTTATATTATTTTTTAAATATAATGAATTAGCTAAACTTTCGATAAACTCAGTTCATTAATTTCTACCTTTATTTATTATACTCTTTACATAAAAAGAATTTAAACCAATTTAATATAATAGTTTTATGTTCAACAATCAATTGTTTTTAAATTTCAGCCTATTTAAATTGTTATTTACTATAAATGGCAAAGATCGACAAATCAAATGAAGGTAGAAATCGCACAACTGTCTATAAAGAAGTATTGCGAATTGTGAAAACAAATTGATTGTTATATAATGAACTATATATTGTTTCGCAATGAGTTATGCGTAACAAATGCTCGAAACATAATGAAAATTGTGCTGACAGTTTCAAAAACAGAGTCAAAACATTGAGAGATAGGAAGAAAAGAATTGTAGTACTCTCTATGGCTTGTACAACATAATTTATGGGTTTACTTTTATATCGTATTTTTGTTTCATTGGCTAGACAGAAGGTCATTGTCATTGGTAGTAGCTGTTGTGTCGCGCTGCCTTTTGTTTGTTGTTACCCAAAAGCGAATCGGGGCATTAATCAATAAATTTGTTTGGCTGCCAGCGACGACACACCGCATTGGCAACCCCTCTCTCTCACTTTACCTCTCCTTGCAGGACACATTGTAAACTATCTGTGAACTGTGCGAAACAAAGCGCAATGTTATGCCAACAATAAAAGCAAGATAATGGCATGTGCTCTAGCTCGAATGCTCTGACTCTGACTTTGATTCTGTTTACTGGTTACTGGTTCCGAAAATCTATCTATAACTGCCCTATTCTGTCCTTCGTGTTGTGACACAAAACCTAAAAACTGCTGACAACACATATTCAATGCAGCGGGCGGATCGTTGCCATAAGCCATAAAAGACAGCTGCAATCAGTAAAAATCTCAAGTGGTTAACTGAAAAGCGAGTAGATGAAATGGAAACGATAGGTGGTGCTGCACATGGATAGATAGTTACTCCTTCAGTCAGTCACAGGCCATTGAACAGCAGCTTCAACAATACTGTTAATGTGCAAATAGCCAAATCGTTTATGAAACTAACCAACGCGTTAATGGCTTCAATTGTTGTCAGCTAGATGCATCATTAGTTTAGGGTTTTAATGAACTAGAGGTGCATATTTCTGAATTGACTAGTACGTAATATTAAAATAACAAAAAATATACATATATACATATATATACATATATACATATTATAGAGTTCATGGAATTCTTTAAATCAATAAGCTACAAATTTTCTTACGATCACTTAGAAAACACAATGGCTTTGGAAGCTAAAAGTTTTTGATTGTAAAATTTCATATATGGTGATTAATTAAACACTTTAGTATATAATAAAAATTAAAATTTAAGAAAATTTAAAGATAGCTTTATAGACAGCTTTATAAATTTTCTTAAATTTTGTGCCTTGATAAAAAAAAATATTTCAAAATGACTTAAAAACAACTCAAAGTAACTTAAAGATTTGAAATTTTCAAAAGTGTTCATGTTTTGTACTATAAATTTATTAAACTATTAAGTTGTGTATCATATAAAGGAATATACAAGCTTATATGAGCTACATAATAGTAAATTATAAAAAAAAATGTTAAAAATGTAAAAAATGATCTTTAAACATATTTTTTTTCAACAGTGCAACACTTTAAAAGTAAAAGCCTAAAAGTTGTGATTTTGTCACATTAAAACTTAGTTTTTCCTTAATGATTGACTTCGTTTCTCAAAAGCATTTGCTATGCTGCGCTCCGCTCAGCTCCATTGTAAGTATGTGTGCGGAGGTGGGTTTGAAATTCCCCGATTACAGCGAGTGCTACGCATGCCAAACATAGTTCGAATAACTCAACGTTTAAAGGAAAGAAAGAGAAAAATACGCAAAAAAAAAAAAAGTGTGAAACGCATGTGCTGGCAATTGTGGTGCGATTGCAGTAGAGATGTTGGTGTTGCTCCAATCGACAGCAGTCGTTGTTGTCGTTGAACGACAATGGAGCGAGTCACTATGGCAGTATGTGCAGTATAGTACAGTTCAGTTCGGTTTAGTTCAGTTTGGTTGGTTTGGAGAGTTCAAAAATGGTAACAAACGATTACATCAATTTATGCGAGGAAACACTATAAAGTAATTTTCAGCTCAAAATAGTAATGGAGCAGCACTTGGAGCCAAATGGCCAATAGCCATTGTCAAGCAGGCAAGTTGACTACCGGCTGCCGTTACCAATTTTGGTCCATTTATAGCTGGCAACTGTATCTGTATCTGTATCTGTGAGTTTGCAATTGTACTTGTATCTGTATCTAATGCTGTGGCCGTAGTGTGTGCTGTTAGCGCTTTGATGAGTGTTTGTGGTAATTGTTGTTGAGCTTTAGTCCGGGGCATGTATTAATTAAGTTGCCTCTTGGCATTGCCAATAATAATTCAAAATGTTTAGCTACCAGCAACAATTGCGAACATGCAACAGCGGCAACATGTTGCTGCTACCTGAACATGCAACCAAAATGCTGCCAGCATTGCTGCATTGAAATCAGATAAACATGGCGCGTAGTTTGCACTAATAACAACTCAATAAATAATAAATGCAACATTCACCGCAACCACACAATAATAAACATGCGCATCTTTATTTTTATACATATTTACTCGATTTACGATTTTTCTTCTTTATGTTGTTGTTGTTGTAGTTTTTATTTTATTTACTTTTTACGCCTTGTTTGCTTTTGCAAATTTCCATTACGATCCGTTTTTCTTCTTCGTTTTCCTTTTTTTTTTGCTTCCCACAGCCAACGCCGCCACCGCCGCCGCCGTTAACAACAGCAACAACAACGCAGCAACCTGCAAGTGGGGCTTCCCGACAGTTTAGCCCTCTCTTTCATGCTGGCTCTTCTCTTTCCACAGCGACTCGATCTCGTTCCCAATTGCGATTTGTTGCCGGCAACATTTTGTGCCAATGGCAATCAACTGCTGCTGCAACATTTTGTTGTAGCCGGCGTAAAATTTATGCTAATATCCATTATGTCCAACATGTTATACTTTCTATACCCTGTAATTATAGTTTGACTGGGAAGCTAAGCGGTGGCATAGACTTTGAATATCATTTTTATAATTCCTTTATATATTAGTTGTTTTACGGTGTTATGTCTGCTACTAAGATACATTTATCTGCCAAAGTATATGAATATAGAAATTTCTTTTAAATATTTTGATATAATTCGCTTACATGAAATATCAAATAATAAAATAAATTATAGCTGAAAATCCTTAAATTATTTTGGACTTAACATTGCTAAGATATATAATTTCTTTTTAAGATATCTTATGCGTTTTTATTGCAAAATTCAACAATACTTATGTTTGTTTTTAGAAATTTATGCTATAATTTCGTATTATTGAAATTTATTCAGAAATAAATAAAGTATTTTACTTGTTTATACTCACTATTTTCATATTTTTAAAATTTTTTGTAGACTATTAAGTCTAAGAGTTTTTATTAAATAAGTAATATTATATATGATATAAGAATCCGTTCTTAAATATTTTAAAAATTTTAAAAATTTCCTTATAAGATATATATATATATATACTTTTTCTTATATAAATAAGTTTTCATTTACACTTTGTTGCTAACAACTACAATTACAGGCAAGCTGTATTAATTAAGGTTACTTATTCTCAACTGGTGAGTTCCTTAAAGAGTCCTTAAAGAGTCCTTAATATAAATTCAGACTTGGTACAGATCCTATGAATACATCACCTTATTAATACACCTTGCTACAGGGTATATTTGTAGTGCTACATAAGCTTATTGCTGTCTAGGTTTATGTTTTTTTTTTGTTTTTGGCCAATGCGGGGCGTTAACTTGAAAATTGCTGGTTGCTGGTTGTCTGCTGCAAGTTGCCTGCTGCAAGTTGCAAGTTGAGCAGTAGCGCAAGTGTTGAGCTCTTAATAGAAAAATCGAAACGCCGCCGTTGTCGTTGCACTTGGAGCTAAAGTTGCAGTTGGAATCGAAGATGGTGTAGTTGTTGCTGTTGTTTGGCAATGCCATGGCCAGATCCGTAGGCGGCTGCGGCGGCGGCAACATCTAGGGGAAGCAGCAGTATTTGCAGCCGCATCTGCATGCGATGCTGACGTAAATCAGAAGGTGTTATCGTCTGCATAAATATTGATATTGTTGGCGCGAGTGATAGCCGGCGTCGCGCTTGCAGCAGTAATTGCAGCAAACTTCAAAAGCAGACTCCAACTCTAGTTCCAACTCCAAGTGCAACTCTAGTTTCAGCCTTATAGATTCCTTGGGAAAATTGCTAGAGTCACACTAATGTTACCGCTTAGGTGCGCCTAATGGGTATATATGTGTGTGTGTGTGTGTTGCCTGCATTTACCTTGTTGGTAAACGCCTACTTCTTTGGCAATTGCTTTTGGCTGTGGCTTTGGTTTCGCTTCACATTTGGCCCGTTGGCTCCATCGACAATTTAGTGATTCGAGATTAGGAGGTGTAAATGCGCTTTGAAATTAATTTGTTAGTCACAAATTAAATTTTTATTATTAAAATGCCTTTGCGTGTGGTTTATAGGCCTTTCGCCATCGGTATAAGTTAATGATCGTTGCTTAGTTTAAGCCGATTCAGCAGTCAAGACTAGCCAGATTTTAAGCTTTTACAGATGAGAAGTGGGAGCACATGAGCTTAGGGATATATGTACATATGAGTATATATACTTAACACTTTGGTTCAGAACATATCACATACTAGACAGAATTGGTACTAGATCTGGAACATAAAGTTCCTGATCTTGGCTTGGATTTTTGTAAGTAAAGAACTTTTATTTAGATTCTTAGATTCAATAAATGTTTAAATAATTAATTACAAATTATAATGATTAATGAATAGTTGATAAGTAAAATATTTAAGAAAATCCCAGCCTAGAATCATTGATTTTCTGTATAAGTATATGCTGAATCACACAGGAAAAACTCAGCTGACTATGCTGCATATAAGCAAACGCGGAAAACGTAGCCGACTGCAGTCAGAAAACTAATTCGCACTACACATAAAACATATATAGTTTCGTAAGCCCAAAATCCCATTGGATGCTTGACAATTAAATATACCAAACATAGATTAAATTATTAATATTTGTTGATTGTTTTGTTGGCTTTTGTAAAACATTACAAGCTGACCTCAAATGCTATTGGACTAGCAGTTCAAAGCTATCTGATCCATTAGCATAACCATGGCATAAATGAAGACATTTCTAACTACTTATGTTTTTTGTGCTTCGGTTTTTTGTTTAGTTTTTTTGGCAATACAAACAAATATCAACATGATCATGCCAATAATGGGAATCAGAGCACAAAGGCAGCTAAAAATTTTCCCAGCTTTTATTATCGCAAAGCGATCTTCTCTAAACATTGCTTGCTTGCTTGCTTGCTGTTTGTAGTATTCTCCAGGCAATGCATTGAATTAAATTAAAATTCAATGACAGCATTTAGAGAGAGAGGGTTGAAAGGTGGAAATTGAGGGTTGTTGGATGGGTAGGCGAAGCGGGGGCAAGTACAGGGGGCAAGGCACCTACGATACGCTCTTGTCGTGTGCAAAGAGTTTTGTGGCGCAAATCAAAATGAAATCACGGACAAAAGAACACGCCAACTTGTGGAGTTCCAGGAGTCCAAGTGGCTTCAGTTGTCCAAGTCGAAGGCATTTCGAGCAATTCGTGACTCAAATGAACCGCAGAAAATCATCACAAAAAACAACAACAGCAACAACAACAACAAATAAAAACAGTAGCCAAAGATTGGTAGCAAGAGAGGAGTACGAACAGATGAAGAAGAAGGCGCCATGACAAAACAAGATCAGTTATGGTAATGATCATGGCAGATTTTGAATACACTCCATGAACATTGAAATAGACATAGACATATAGACATAGACACAGACATAGAAGCTACTACTAGCGTCTGGCCTACTAGTAGTCGGAGCTACTACTTTTAGTTGTAATGCTTGTATCAACGGCGACAACAACAACAATAACAGCAACAACAACAACGGGCAAATGACAAATCCGCTGGAGAGTTGGAAAACGACGACAGACGACGACAAATGTGAACGGAATTGGCGGCAAAAATTAAAAGCTTTTGCGCACAAGGGAAAAACTCGGCGAAAAATTATAAATTTAGGTGGAATGTCAACGTTATCGCCGCGCTCATATCTATCGGATGCATCTGCAGCAATACTAGCAGCAGTTTTAGCAGCAGCAGCAGCAACAACAGCAGCAGCAACATCAGCCTCAGCAGAGCGTACACTGTCACCAAGCGCATCAAATACACTGACAAAAAGTAATAGAGTTCTAAAGTTTTTTATTTTACTATACAGTAGTTAAAGTGATTTTTTGTGTATTTATTTATTTTACTACTTATACAACTTATTTTGGTCTAAATAATTTTTAACTCATTTTTTAAACTTCAACTAAACTAAACTCCCAAGTAAAAAATTCGCTAAACCTACAAAAATATTTTTATTTTTGTTTCCTCTTTCTTTTTGTTTTGAATGAGTATTGAAATTGACTATTTAAATTGAGAAATTCTCCATTTTATCCTACGCTAAATTTATAACTTTTCTCAAAACTAATTAAAGAAAATTACATTTAAAATGTAATAAAATATTTGCTTTATATAATCCATAGCCGAGTTTTACTCAATCCTTGATTTTCTTTCTTGCAGTGCATTTTAAGCAGCGCATTTAGGCATTTGCATGCCGACGAATGGACAGACGTTACAGAGCACAGCCTTCAAATAATGGCCAAAAGCATTTGGTAGGTGTTTCATGGTAGCCACCAAGTCATCGACAAAACCACCAAAACCATCGAACCACCAAGCACCAACCACAATTGCCATCGCCCCATCGGTTTGGGGAAGGCAAATTAAACTGTCGAAACTATTTCATGTCCAATGCGCGATTTGGCAAACAATTTGTGACATTTGAATGGACATTCAATGACAATTGTGGCCAGGCTGTTTTTTTTTTTGTTTTTAGCTTTTTAGCTACTTTTTGATACGCTTTCGGCATCGCACACCAAACTAAAATTCTGCTTCAACTTTTGGGTTGGGTTCACCAACCAGAAGCAGCGAGAAATGTTTGGGAAATTTTATGACGAGAGTGCAAATATAATCAATTCTTTTGGAGGTGTAGAGAGCAAAAGATATTTGGAAGAACTGTATTAAAGGTTATATCATTTGCAAGTGTTTCGTATTCCCTAACTTACATAAATACAGAATTGGACTAACAAACAACTAGACTAGCAAAGAGAGGTATGACAAACTCTATACAGTATATACATAGATAGAAGCGCGTTTCTATACCCTCTAAAGGGTATATTTGGTGTGTGAAAACTATGTAAAATACAGAAGGAGGCTTAGCAGACGACATGAAGTATATATATTGGTTTGATCATCTTTCTGTACGTACAACTGGACCTCAGAAACTATGAGAGCTACAGCCCACAAATTTGTTGTATGAGTATTTCCGTCTGTACTTCTTATAGTAAGGTCCCCTGATTTCTCAAATCCAAATATTTCTAAGCAAACTTTAACTATATTGAATTAGTTTTAAATTTAGTTTGTTGTACAAATTTTCAAGACTTCTATGTCTACAAATTGAATCATAATCAAATTCGATTAAAGCTACACAGTTAAGCTGAGACAAGAGGGGAATAATGGAATTCAGACTGCAGAATACAGTGTATAATAATTAAGATTAAGTGCTGATCTGAAGTTGTTCAACAATAGATAAATAGCACATTTGGTGTGTAAGTTTTAGAGCGCTTTTCAGGCTGTCCAAGCGAAAGTCAAAGACCATTTTGTAAAATGTCTCACGTTCTGATTTTTAATCTTGACCACAGGCAATTGCTACCTTTCTAATGCGCGTTTTTATTGGTTTGCTGCACAACTGTTGTTGTTATTGTTGTTGTTTGTTGCTGCTGCTGTTGCTGTTGCAGTGGCAACTCAGTATCGGCAGCTCGCAGCTGGAATTGTGGCCTGAGCCTGAAGCAGAAGCTATTGCTAAAGCTGGAGCGCGTCTGGCGTGTCAATGCCAGCATAATTTGCTTGCAACATTCAAGTACAACACACGATGCGCAAGCATGGAAAATCTTTGTGCCTTCCCCACTTCCACACGCTTACCCCCAACTGCCACATGTTGCAAGTGCAACTGCCGTGTGTGTGCGTGTGTGTGTGTGTGCTAATTTTGTGTGTGCAACATTTTGCCGACCCGCATTTAATTTGCGCTCATTTTAATGGCAACAGCCAAATGCAAAACTCATGTTCCACATTGTGAAAATGCACGCACTTTCCCCCCAACCCGCCACCTTGTGCTCCCCTTTTCAAACCCCCCCCCACTCCGCACTTAGTTGCAACATTTAGCTGCTTGTTTACACTGCCTGCCAGCAGTTAGCAGTTAAACCATAATAGTCTATTTACAAAGCACTACATGCAGCTGGAACTGTAGCAGTAGTAGCTGTCGTCTACTGCGCTGTGTATGTCACTGCACCGCACATTGACTTCTAGTGCTCAGTGTATAAATTACTTTGCAGCTGACAGAGAGTTCTACTTGAACAATTGATCACTTGACAAGCTATTTTTTAGTTCCAATTGATGCTAAAGACCTCCATGGTCACATTTTTCCGTTGCGGTATATATGTAAATATTGCAGATGTCATTTCAAATTTTGTGTATTGCATGAAGCTTAGTGAAGATTTTTGCCACCTTCATGTTTAGTTTGCAAAGCTGCTGAATTAAAAAAATATATATATTTAACATTTTATTGATTTATTTTAAAAAAGTTCTTATACAAATATCACTATTTTGCCTCTACATTCTCTTATTAAAAATATTCATTATTATACATTATTGTTTAACATTTTATTACTTTAGTTTTCACCTCCATGTTCACTTTGCAAAGCTGTTTAATTTAAAATTCATTATTTTCGAGCAATAAGTATGACTTTTTTCAACTTCATGTTGTCTTTTTAAGCTATTTAATTTAAAAATAATGTTATACATTAGAAATTAAGTGCTAAGCAGTTTAGTTTTCACTTCCAAGTTTACTTTGCACACACTTTAATTAAGAATAACATTAACATTTTACATTTAATTGTTTAATTTTTAAACAAATGAGTATCCAAATATCACTAAGTCGCTTTTTGTTCCCTTTTAAATAATATATTCTATCAAAAACTAATTTACATTTTGTTGTCATAATTTTTACAATTATATATAACACTTAATCAAGCATTTCCATCTTTCTGTACACTTGTCCCATTAATTAAGTATTAAGATATTAATTCTAAAAAAATTCTCCCACATTTCCCCACTACTTGTTTTTGCGGAAGCGTCACCAGAAAAGATGCTACAGCTGCGATAAGCTTGCCGAGTAAAGCTCCCACAAAATAAAAAAGCACCTGAAAGCTGTCAAAGCTGCTGAAACTGAATGCATTCTAAATGGCTGCCTGAATTGGCCGGTTGCATCTGTAGAATGTGAGTCAACTGAGATCGTTGCTCATATTTGTAATTCCCATGCTAGCCAAATCGATTTTGGCATTAAATGTCAGTATTTCGAGCCTTTTATGAGAATTGTAGCGATCGCATTTGTGTGCTCCATATTAAGGATTATAAGCAAATATTATTGATTTGCTGGCCAAAATGGGGAACAATTGCAGCGATTACCAGACGCTGATAGACTAAACTGTCAATCGATATACATACATATATATTGAGAGAGTCCAAAACGAAACCAAATTAGTGTAACAATGAGTGCAGCATACACACTGCTCAGTCGAGCTTACCCCTTTAGTTCCCCGTTGTTGTTGGTTGTGCCCACTATTAACTATACCACATATAATGTCAAAGTGTCCCGCAGAAGTTGGCAACAAAGTTAATGCGATTTTTAAATTGTTTGTTGGCCATGCTTGCTTGTTGTTCATGTGTGTGTGAGTACTTGTATGTATGTGTGTGTTTTGGCATGCATTTTAATTAACGCTTTTGCAACAAACTTGCCATTAGCCAGATTTTACAACCCGCGATTCTTTTTTGCAACGCCCGCATTACAAATAACAGTCGAGAGATCACAATATTTTCATGTTTTGTTGCTGTTGTTGTTGTTGTTGCAGTTTTTAGTAGTAGTAAAAATTGTTAAATAGTTTGCGGCAGGCCAAAAGGTTGGGCCTAGGCCAAAAGTAGCAGCAACAGCAGCAGTGGCATAAACGCACCAAATGCATACATATGTGAATACTTAGATGCTTAAAGGAAAATAAAAAGTGAAACCACTTTGGCATCATTACCAACATCTCTAAGCCCTCTTTTTCCATGCACCATGGAACAAATTGCACAAAACTTAGCATATGTATGTTAGTTGGTTAGTTTAGTAATCAAGTTCAGTCGAAGGGAAATTAATCCATTAAGAAACTAGAGAAGGAAATTTGTTAGAATTTGATTGAAACAAAATGCAGGTTTTTCGATACGAAACTTTCTTTAGTTTATACCAGCCAATCGACACCAATCTGTGGAGTCAATAAAGAGCACCAGGTCTCTAGTACGAGGTATTTTCTAATTGCTTAATTCAATTTCCAAACTGTTAGTCAAAACGGGAACAAAAATTACTTCTAGAACCGATAATTTTTATACACAAAAAAGAATATTGTTCTTAGTTCTGTTAAATTAAATTATACGACGTTTTTGCATGGCGAAATTATTTCATTAAATTTAGAATAAATTAAAAATTATATAAAATATATATATATATATATTTACCCACTAGAACTTGAACTCATCTGCTACAAAGGTACCTACAGTTGGAGCACAGAAAAGTCGAGGCTAGGGATCATATGAAATGTTCAGCGGACGATTGGTAAAATTGGCGAATTCTGTACACAGAATTTCTCGATTCGATAAATGAAATACCTGCAGCGTTTTCATCCACGAACTCCAAGGTTTTCGTTATAAACAAGAGTTTGAGCATAGCAAAAAATTTATCTTAAACGTTAATATTATTTAATTGTTTATATTACAAATATTACTTATACTAAGCTTATCAAAAATATTCTAGTTTAATCAAATTAAAACAATAAATCTTAATATTAGTTAATAGTAGTATTTAAAATGCATACTTCCCTTCTTGCTACTAGGTTAAACTTGCTTTTTATTCAATTTTCCCCACTGTGCTGCTTTGCAGGCATACAAATTGCAGATCACCTGGCCAAGTTGCCAAGTCTCATCAGCTGGCTGCCTGGCTGACTGCCTGCCACCTTTTGTGGTGTACATTGTTGCACCTGCTGCACCAGAAAAGTCCTCGAATCTGCATTGTAGGTGAGTCTCTCTAAATATTGTTGTTTGTTTGTTTCTGAGTATGTTACATTGTGCTGTAAGACGCTGGCGATGTCGTTACCTCTTTGTCTAGCCATTGTAATTGGCAACAGGTTTTTGCTTGTTGCTTATTAAATATATGATTTATGCCTGGCTTCAACTAATTGCCAAACGTTCAGCTGTCTATGATAGATATGGATGCGATTTGTAAAAGGCAAAAAGCTCTGAACTCATAGATCTTTGAGCACATTAACATACATATGTGCATTTGTTCTTTTAAAGTTTTGTTAATTAGGTAAATGGAATAAAGCATTCAGAAGTCTTGTATATAATACTATTCTATTCAAAATTTCCTCGATTGCTGATTAAACTAAGCTTAGAGTTAAGCAGTTAAACATATAAAGCTTTACTTATTTTGTCACTTTTTATTTTTAATTTATTAATGATATTTATGTTTGATTAAGAAAAAAATCAGTCTTGCATTTCTTTTCACATAACCCAAATATGTCTCTAGTGAGTTACGCTATCTGCAATAAGTATTCGCACAGTTGGGCGTCGTTTAATCGGCAGTTCAGTCTTATGTTGTTTGTGGCACAAATTTTTGGCATTGCCACAAAGGAAGTTGCCACAACGGTGGCGGCGGCGGCGGCGGCAAAAACGCCTCTGAGGTTGACAAAATCGTGTTGCAGCTTCGAGTTCCGCATTGAACTGCAGTAACAAAAATACCGCTAAACTATGCGATATCCTCTTCTAGCCAGCAAAAGCGCATCTTCCTCTACTGTCTCTCTTTCTCTATCTCTCTCTTTCTCTTTACATATATGCAAAAACATTTTAATGAATTAAAACGATCAAATGGCAAAATGCTTCTATTAGAAATATTTATTTTATGCCGTTTGTTTAAACTTATTAAATGAGACAGTCAAAATTTTTAGCTTAAATTGTTGTGATTATAATGGAAATTTTATAACACTTTTTAAATAGACTTTATTTATGGTACTTACGATATTTTTGATAGGCATTTGAGGAAGTTGTGATGCAAGCATTTTTTTAAAAGTGTTTTTGATTTAATGCATATTAAATTTAGTTGTAGTTGATTTGAATAGTTAATAATTTATTATTAAAATTTATTATATTAGTAGCTAATGAAGTTGATCCTTTGTTTTCATGAATGTTTGTTGTTATTATTATTATGCAAATTAATTTAATTAAAAAAGCTGTGCTAATCGATAAAGAAAAATTAATATAATTATCATTTTTATTATTATTGTTATTATTATTATTATTATTATTATTATTATTATTATTATTATTATTATTATTATTATTATTATTATTATTATTATTATTATTATTATTATTATTATTATTATTATTATTATTATTATTTTTTTATTATTATTATTATTATTATTATTATTATTATTATTATTATTATTATTATTATTATTATTATTATTATTATTATTATTATTATTATTATTATTATTATTATTATTATTATTATTATTATTATTATTATTATTATTATTATTATTATTATTATTATTATTATTATTATTATTATTATTATTATTATTATTATTATTATTATTATTATTATTATTATTATTATTATTATTATTATTATTATTATTATTATTATTATTATTATTATTATTATTATTATTATTATTAGAGCAACTACCAAATGAAGCCTGTTATTAACAAGTATATCGATTCCAAAATCTATTTCCCTTAGGTCCAACTAAATTGGTTCTGAAATGTGATAACTATAGTAAGCTTATGTATTTAGGCTGATCGATTAGTGGTACATTGGTGTTAATCTGGCGATTAGTTGCCATATAAATTTCAGAGTACGATCACGATATATGCGATTGCTAATAAGGCAATCTGTGGAGCAATCAAATGTCAATACAGGCACATAAAATGCCAGATTGGCTGCAACACAAAATAGATGCACAGAATTGACCATTTATTACAACTAATATGCAACTTGTAGTCGGATTAAAGTACCCTCTTTCATTCCAATTCCCCTCGAAGCTGCTGCCAGTCGAGAACCAAACAGATAAAATATTTGGTGGCATTCGATTTGGCTTGCTGGCCGTTGGCCGTTGGCCAATACCACTGATGCTGGTTCAGAACATGAGCAGAGTCACATCGTAAACTGAGATGCTGTTGCGTTGTGGCATGTGGCAAAAGAGTGTGTGTGTGTGGGGGGTGGGATGCTGCAAGTTGGCTATATGCGTATATTTAGTATGTTCCGGTTTTCGTTTACGTTTCGTTTCGTTTGGCCGTTTCATAGTGCGAAAAGCAATGCAAGGGATTCGAAAAATTCCCAGGCGTATGGTGGTACATACAACGGCGAGATGGCCATCTAATAAATTCAACTAATTAATGGCGAGTATGAGAGCAAACAGATTGACTCTTGTGTGTTTGTGCCACGTAAAGCCGCAGTGCCACAGAGCCAGAGAGTCAGAGAGCCAGAGGCTGCACATTAGCACAAAATCTACATGATATTGAGATGCCGATGCCGATGGAGATGACTTTGGAGATGACTATGGCGATGGCGATGGCGTTGCCACGGTTTGGTTTGGTTGCCCGCCTATTTGGCTGCCACAAAAGCGCACACCTGAATTCCAGGGCCCCAAAAGCGAGCCGGCTAAAATCTTGCTCATTACGCTCGAAGCGTGGCGGCAACGTCCTTAGATACAGATTTCTTATCATTAATTAAACTTAAGCATGTTAGCTACCGTGTTCACAGATATCAAGCGCAGTCTCTACATCTCTCTCTCTTTCTCAGTCTGTCTCTGTCTCTCTACATTTGGCCCAGTCGATTGATCGCGCCAAGTTTGTTGCAACTATTGCGCTGTTTGCGGTATTGCGGCACACGCCTTATCAAAGACATGCAATCGCCTACAGTTTGGTATTCTCTTCCCCTTCCCCTTCCCCATCTTTGTGCCACAACAGCAGCGAGGGTGTGAATGTCTTTATATGAACAGGTTCAACTGCTTATTTATTTAATCATTTAATTTTACAAATAAATTGCTTTTAATTAACTGTTAATAATTAGCGATCAATAGAGACACTTTATGTTACAAACTAATTGATCAAATACAAGACAATGTCTTAAAAATGAAGAAAATTATGTAACAGCTAAGCTTAATATTTCAAATTTTTAAAAAATTGTAGAAATCATTTTAAATTATATTCTAATGATATAAAGATTTGCCTGTATCATCTATATATTATAAGCCTTCCATTTATATTTAACTCCACAATTTATAGTACTCTATCTTAAATGCGTTACAAACTTCGTGACAAATGCAATTTACCCTCTTTGCAAGGGTAATATAAAATATTAAATTGTAAATGTAAATATTTCACTTTTATAAACTACTTTTATATTTATTTTTATTCATAATTGAATAAAATAAAATTAAAATTAAAACAAGTTTTTCAATTTAATTAAAATTTCATTACAATTAAAAAAAAAACTAATTATTTTAAATGCTTAAATCTTTAACTAACATAACTGAGTTCTAATACATTATTATTATCTTAGCTTCTACACTTTTTCCCAAATTTGGTCCTTCCTAGCAATTGTCCTACCGATCATCTTAAGATCAACTTTAGCTTTAATTCCAAAACAATCCTTACTTCCAATTGATGCCTCAATTATATCATATCGTATCTATTCCAAACTATTTCTTTTAATCCAACACTTTCTTGGCTAATGTGGGTGTTGCCCTCTTTATGTGACTACACCAAAAAAAAAATAAAACAATAGTGGCATTACCACAAAGTGTTTGTTGCATGCAACACACAAGCCGTTGGACAATGCTCATGTGACTTGTCAACGCTTTCGGCGGGAAAACAACAACAAAAAATAGTAGAAGCGGGAAACATGAAACTTCTGGCTGGAAGATTTGCAACCACTTCACAGCTTCCTAGCACCAAACAGATCAAAGCTGAATTTGCCGCACAGCTGGTGTGGGAATCGGTTGCAAGTTTTGGCGCTAAACGGTGGCAAAAAGCCGAAAACGGCGGGAATTTTCATTGCACATACGCCCCGTGGACCGCCTCAATGCCGGACATTGCCAATACCCCTCACCGCTCCACCCCTGCACGCCGCCTCCGTCTTGTAGCTGTAGCTATATGAAGACGATCAATCTATTGCTATGGAGCAGCAGTATCATCGTCGTCGTCGTTTGCTTGGCTGGGTCACTTGTTAGGCGCCTTGGAGCGTTTTGTAAGAACATAAATCCTTCAGCTGTTTGCAACACACGGCTGCTGCAGCCACCAATGCTGCCACTGCCACTGCCTCTGCATGGCATTTGAATGTGCCTACTGTCTCCCTCTCCCTCTCTCTCTCTCTCCCTCTCACTCTTTCTGTTGAGCGCCCGTTTTAAGTTTTGTAGCATGGGTTGGACGTTTTTTTATTGCCATAAGTGGCAGGTAATTATGTCGCTTACCTGATAAATTACCTTGTTGACAACGCCGAGTTGCAACTGCAACTGCAACTGCCTTGCGGCAGCAATTTTTGGTCATCAAAACTTTGAAACCTTTTCGGTTTCATAGACTTTCATTTGAGTTTTATTTTTTGGCAGATTTTTTTTTGTGTAAGTTTTAAAAAATGAATATAAAACTAAGTCTTCAAATATATTGAAATTAAATTATTATATTTTAATTTATATTTATTTTAAAGTTTCATAAAACTCATTTAAGAAATATTTGATTAGTTTTAAGTACTGTTTTTGTGCATATTTTCTTTACATTACATTACATTACTTTAAGAAAGTTATAAAAGTTAAACATTTTCAAAAAAAGGGTCAATAATCAGAAAAGTAGTCTATATCCATAATAGCATTATATATTTGCGTCTTCTAAACTATCTTAACTTATGTTGTATTTGTATTTATTATTATTTATTTTTTATATTAATTCTTATATATCAATATTTCTGTTTTCCTGCTGTTTGAAAGCGGACTATCCTTCGAAATGAACTAAATTGTGCTATGCATACGGATTTTTATCTTTTAATTATGTGACTTTATTAAAACTGCTATTTATTATTATTTTATTGATGCAATATATTTTTAATATTATCCATAATTGTTTTTAAACATTTGTAAAACTAAATTTTAATCTTTTTTTTTTCAAATACTTGTAAGCACTCAAGGCTAAAACTAAAATCTGGTATCACTCAAGCAATTGTATAAAAAAAACCTAGTTTTAAAACTGCTGCTGAACTTGCACCACCGAAGAATTAGAGCTAAAAAGTAGCTAACATAGCTAGGATTTGTGCACACATGAGATGGCAAATTCTATTGCTGTCTCTTTCTCACGCTCTGCCTCTTTCTGTCTCTCGTTTCGACTGCATAATTCGTAGCATTAAATTCAATGGACTACATTTGACTTTGACCCGATCGCTGATCCAATGAACCTCACCTGCTGCTGCTGCCGCTGCTGCTGCTGGCTATTATTTGCCGTTAGATTATGCTCTAACAAACATGCCACAGAAAAAAAAGCAGACAAATTCATATTTTATTGGCTCTGACCAAGCACGGCCAAAAGGCATTAACAAACAATGAGACAACAACAGCAACAACAACAACAACAAGCAGCTAAGAAGATGAATGCAAAGCAAATATTTTCACTCTGTTTGCTTGTTTGTTGCTGCTGTTGTTGTTGTTGTTGTTGTTTATTTGGGGCTGGTCTATTGCCTAATCTGAATTGAGCTTCTGGTTGTTTGCATTTTGGCCAATGCATTGTTGTTGCTGTTGTGGCTTGTTACTTTTCGGCCAAATTGCATTTTGAACATAATTTTCATATGTCGGGTTAGCAGTTATAATCACGTTCACAGCTCGTTAGGCTCTCTGTGTTGCCAAAAAGACAGAAGCAGCGGGTCGAAAAGCAACTAGCAACTAGCAACCACAACCCACCTGTAGCCTAGCTGTTTTGGCCATAATTGTCCGGGCCACATATCGTATTGTATCGCAACATACACACATGCAACGCCATCAGCATCAGCCATCACCATATTGACCATTAGCCGAGTGCGTTTGCATTTTGTGCATCTTCATCGATTTCACCACTTGGCGCGCGGTGCATAATTGGCCAGGCCGGGTCAACAGAGCCGCCGGCAACAACAACAGCCGAACAACAACGACAGCTAACAACAACAACAACAAAACGTGTTGTTTGGCTGATGATTACCGATATTGCCAGGCAGTGAGAAATGCGTCGGATGCGTGGAAAACTTTTTTCTTTATTTATTTTTGTTTTTTTGTTTTTTGGCCAAAATCTGTTGAAGCGACTGGAATTCGCCGTCGAATAGCATTCAAGGCATTCGTGCACCCGCGTGTTATGCAGTTTGGCAGCGGCTTTTGCACCCGCAGATAAATTTAGCTGACAAAAACTAAACAACGGCACAAATAACACACCATATGCCAGAAAACACAATTTATTTACTAGAATAAATCTGTTTTTAAACTTAAATAGTTTTTCAACATGTGTTAAACCACAGTTTCAAATGTTATCTCTAGTTGCAACCTATTTGAACTTGGCGCTCAACACGCAGCTGTTTTGCGCCAGCATTGCCATTCATGGCATTTTTAACGCTGTGGCAACACTGGCAAGCCTGGCTGGGGTACACTTTTATAAGCGGTCTGGCAGCACTCTAAGTCACTGTTAACAGTGCGCTGTTAGCGGCAATATGCTGTTAAAGCTGCCGGGCAAACAATGCTAAAGTTGTTCCAATGAAGTAGTTCCGAAAGAAACGACTCAATCATTTACTTTATTTACTGAGTTTTTCAGCAGCAGAATTATGTATTTTCATTTTAATTTGTTTTGGTTTGATTATTTAAAAAGTAAACTGCTTTGTAATTTTGTTTAGTAAATATGTTTATACGACTACTTGAACCGTTAAACTCACAATCAGTGCTGTTCAAGTTCGTTCTTTATTGAAGAGTTCAATTGAACTAGTTCTGAACACTGTGATACAACACTAACCAATACTACTAACAAATCCCCAACACCAACACAACAACAAACAAAGACGCCAACGCTAACGTCGCTGTCGCTGCCACTGCTGACAGTGAAAGCTTTCGAACAAGCGCCGCTTTGCTGCTTAACAGCAGTCGGCACTGCAAGCGAACTTCAGCTTCAGTCGCTGTTCATTTTCTAACGACAACGGTTTCGCTGCGCGCCGTTCAAACGTGTTTTAAGCTTGCGCCGTCGTCATCGCTGTCGCTGTCGCCGTCGTTTTGTGCTACACAAACAATAATAATACAAAAAAAAAGCGCTAGACGAAATAATAATAGATGCTAATTGACTAGCCATTGTTATTGTTGCCACCGTTATTAACGATAATTTAAATGTTTGAATATAAATAATTCACACAAACAACAACAAAAGGTGAAGAATACAAAAAAAAAAAAACAAAATACACTTAGCCAAATACGCCGAGTGTAATAAAATAAATACAAAAATTTACAGCAAAAAATCCTTAATACACACACACACATATACACGTACAGTTACACATCGTACGTGTGCGTGTATAGCAATGCTATAGTGCAGCAAGTTTTAGCGCATGCGCCGACGTCAACAGCGAGAAGTCGCTGCCAAAGTTTTGCATTAATTGTTTTTCGTTGAGCCAACAAAAAGCATTCGAAATTACAACAAAAACTGTGAGCTGCAGAGGCGGCAGGTAGGTCGGATGGACGGACGGACAGGCGGTCGGTCGGTGTGCCATGTTATGTTTATTAATTTCCAAACACTTTTAGTGTAAAGCTTACTGTGCGACGACGACGACGACGCTGACTGCGCCGCTAGCGGTTGCGTCGTCGTCGTTGTCATCAGCGTCGTTTGTTTGGCTTGTCTCCCATTCCACTATTCTACTCACCCACACACATACAGACGACGCACGCAACCAGTCAAACGAGCCGCATTCGTACTCACACCCACATCTCTGCTCTCCACTCTCCCCTCTCCCCTCCCATTTACTCTACACTTCCACCCGCACATTTACTACGCGCGCTTTGCCGAAAGCTTTTGCCAGTTGTGCTCTGCGGCGTCGGCAAACCATTAGCGTAAGCTTTTTCTTTCATTCAAGTTGTTGGAGCGTCGTCGGCGTCGTCGTTGTCGTTGTCGTTATGTTGCGTGAAAGTTAATTCCGTTTACTATCGGCATTCATCAACATCATCAGCGGCGTTGGCGTTGCTGTTGCCACTTTACCATTCGCCCAAAACACACCCCCCTTCAGTCCCTCTGCCCACCTGGACTGCTCAAAAGGGCTCTTAGGCCCAGACCCACATCCAAACACACAGTACAGCTACAGCGTCTTTGCCGGCTTTTGTGTTAAGCATTTAAGTCATAATTGACATGCATTTGGCGATATGTGTTGACAGATAACTGTAATTCCCTTGCTCTTTGCTGCGACACTCGAGCCAACAACGAGCAAGCAGCTTTTGCCATTTTGCACTTGGCTCTCAAAAGCTAAGATGAACATTATTTTAATGATTCTTCTTAGAATGGAAAGAATATGAAATGAAATGAAATGAATGGCCATGAAATAAAGACTTAATATTTAGCTTAATATTTTAGTTTGTTTTTGTAGCTCAGCTATATATCAAATGTCTGTAAATCTCTTCATTAAAAGAATCTTATTTGGTTTAAGGCAATAATATTTTAGTTGTGTGTAATTATGGTTTTTATACCCTCTAAGGAGTGTATTGGGCTTGCTAAAGTTTGTAACTGGCTGAATTAATCGTCGTAGACACCATAAACTATATATATATTCTTGATCAGCATATATTCTATATATTGAACGAAGAAACCTCAGATATGGAAAAAGTTACATATGTTTGGCGAATATTTTAGTAATTATAACACCTATTGATACAAAATTTGGAATGAATTCTCCCAGATTCAATATAAAGACATTAACATCACAATTTTTTAGATGCCACGCCCTCTTCGCCCATAAGAAACTAAATAAATTTAAAATTTTGCATGCCTCTAACTCACTTATTTCCTAACCCATGATTTTGTAACTTTATATTTATTTAGAGACAAATTTTATCAAACGATTTTGAAAATCGCATCAATATCCGATTGTAGTCAAGAGAGATAAATTGATAGCACTGAGCTTTTGATGCAGAGCTGCAGTTGCACACGCTTCAATAAAAAAAACTTTTGATTTGATTTATAGAAAAAATATTTCATTTGTGTTTAATTGTGGTTTTCATATGTGTTTAAATGCAATATTTAATATGCATATTTAATTAAAAGCATGCATAATAGAATTATAATAGCTTAATCCACATTTAAAACCTAGTCTCGTCTATTAGTATGTATCAAAAAAAAAAAAATAAATAAATATCCAAAAAAACTCACTTTTTTTTGTGCCAAATGTAAAGGAAGCTTTGAAAAGCATTTGCAATTCTGAGGTCACTTTCAAATTCAGCGTGTAAATTACATTTGAAAGGACATAATCCGCTTTTTGGCTTAGCATTTTGTGCGAGACAAAAACCCAAATTGTGATCCCCTTCACAGCTGCCACCGCTGCACCCTAAGTTTGCCCTCGAACTTAATCAGAGCGACGTGCAATTACTTGCATTAGGGAATGAAAATGGAACTGAGAATAGGGAATGGGAATGGGAATGGGAATGGGATTGGGAATGCGAATACGAACTTTGTGCTCATTCTCATCATTCAGTTGGCTCTTGTGCTTACAGCTTGTACTTACCTCTCTACCCTTACCCCACACCCCCCCCCCCTCTCTTGGTTATGTTCTTGCACCTTTTGTCATCATGCCTTTCAGCAGCTCAACGAAGCGTGGCACGAGGCAAGACAGAGATATCGCACTTAAATTGCACTTAATGAAGCTGCATCATCACATTTTGCATTTCATTCTTTGCCCAACACTCCCCTCCCCTACACTCCATTCCCCACCACTCCCCTCTCCACCCTCTGCTGCTCTGCTCCTACTGTGCTTAGAGAAGCCAGCAGCCAGTATGTACGTGAGCAGATTCTTGACTTTTGTGGAACAATGGCAGCCACTTGCATTCAGCAGACAAATGAGTGGAAATTATGCCAAGACACTGGCAATTAATAAGTGGAAGAGAGGCAATGCTTGCCTCCTGCCGCATGCCACCTGCCACCAACTCACCTGGGCCCATCAGCATAAAGATTACAAACGCCCACGGAGACAGCGCAGTGCTTAGCTTTAGCTTTTGCTTTAGCCGCACATGCCACACTTGCCTCATTTGGCACATTTGCCTGATTTGCATTGTCGCAATTGTTGTTGTTGCTGTTGCTGTTGTTGGACTTCTGGGGGAGATTCTTGGCTGTGTATTTCGCCAACGGGCCATACATAATAATCCCCACATTGAGTTCTGGAGTCCACAATCACCACTTGGTAATTGTTATGGGCCAGCTTTCCCTCTCTCTCTCTTTCTGTGTGTCTCTCTACTCGTGCTGAACGTGCAACTAATATACATAAACAGACACGCAAGCTGTACGCCGGAATTAAGCAGAGACCAAAATACACACACACCTATAGATACACACACACATGACAATCAATATAAACGCATTTTCATAATTAATCAATGCTGAATAATTTGTGAAGCTGCCGCCAAACTCAACTCGGCTTGGAATGTTGACATAGGCCAACAGCAGTAGGTAGCAGCAAGAGTGGGGAGGGGCGTGTGTGGCACCACTAGGTGTGTCAGGCTTGTGTGCGTGTGTGTGTGTGTTTGTTAATAAGCAAATCTCAGAGGTTGGCTGTTGGCTTTTATCGGTCGCAGTGGCGGCTTTGTGGTTACCCACATAACATATCAATATGAAAACACATGAAAGGATTTAACATAACAGTGGGTAGATGTGCCAATAAAAACAACAACAACAATAATAACAACAACAGCAGCTTTACAACAATACCAGTTTGGCTTAGAGCAGCCAAAAGCGAATTAGTTTTGTTGTATGATTAACTTATCTTTGTATGCCACATACATATAGTAATTATCTACAATCGCCCAATTCAGATGCAAACTTAATTTTCCGAGTCGTAAAAAAGTAGTTTCTGGCGGATTTTAACAAATTTCTTTTAAGCAGTCCAGTAAACTAAGTATTTTTCTTTAAATATCAAAAAAAACAAAAATATATATTTTTATTAATTTATTTCACTTATAGTTTATAAACTCCAAAAAACATATAAATGGCACCAATAAAATCAATATCCTTCTCATAAGTTTGATATAGATAGTTATATGAAAGATACTAAGATAGAATAGCTTTTATTTGTAATTTGATACAGATCAGAGCTCTGTAAATAGTTTTTCACCCAACGTTGCATTTATATTGTTAGTAAATATAAGTTGTATGTTTCTGGTAGTAATTATTAGATGTACATACGTATTTGGGTTAAAATAGCTAAATTATAAAATAACTTTTTCAGGCTATACCACAAACGCTGCCACTACCAAAATAATATAAATTCTTTTGCTAATTGCTGCTTTGTTTTTAGCCGATCTTGATGAAATTTTCAGAATCGTTTAGTTAAAGTATTTTAAAGGCTAATGTTGAGTTTGAGCAAAATTCGATAAGTTTTACTAGTATTTTTTTAGACATATATATAAAATAACTTATACTGTATGCAGATATATAGAGCTTATATGCGCAAAAATTCTTCTGTTCATACGAACGAACAAACAGACAACGCTATATCGAAGCCGCCTATGTTGCTGATCAAGAAAATATATACATTATAGAGTCAGAAATGCTTTCTTCTGCCTTTTAAACATATTTAACAAAACGGGGTATAATTATACCTTTTTTCCCTACTCCTGCTACTAAAGCAAAACCCAGCAAGCCGTAACTTTAAGTCGAGCACACTTCAGCGCACAACTTAAGGCAGCTTGGCAGCTTTTACAGGGATTAGTGAACAACATTAAAAGCCACAGAAATGTTTATGCAATGTTCCCGATGTCAGAGAAAACCAATTACTGGCGTTGAATTTCGGCAAAAGAACTTTAAGGAATTTGCAATATTATCTATTTTGCTGTACATAAAAGTTCATCAGCATAAAACTGAAACCAACTAAATAAAAGTTTGATAAACCTGGCAAAGTTTGCTATGGAAAATATGAGAGTTAAATGTGGGAAAAGTGTGACTGTTAATCATAATTGTGAACAGTACATTAACTAGTCTGAACACGGCACAATTTCCGATTGGCTTTCAGTTCGTTTGCCTTGTGGAAAAAGCAGAACAACCGCAACTAAATGAGTGAAACAGCATCTCAACTAAATTTTCCGTTTGCGCGCACACTAATAGTGAGAGGGAGAGAGAGAAAGGGAGAGAAAGGGGCAGGAAAGAGAGGGGGGAGGAGTTTGTGTGGGTGCGCATTATGTGTATTTAAAGATCATTAGTGTACCAAGTGTATGTATATGTTGATGGCTATATAGTATACTATACTATATATATCGATTTCCACCAGTTGAGCGGTCTGTGAGCTTAATATGCCAACCTGGTGGCATTGTTAAGAATGATTAAGAGGCTAACCGCACGGATTGCCGGCAATACGAGTACGTTTATAACGCTGCCGGGGATTGGTCATGAACACGTTAGAACTTGCACTCCCACTCAAATTGCCACTGCCAAGTGGAATGATGGCAACTGGCAAAGTGGCAAAGAGGCAAGCGGATAGTAGTGGCAAGTAGCTGGTGGCAGTTGCCTGGCGATGTCAAGGCCATGCGCCATGTGTGTGCCTCTGGGTGGGTGTAATTATCGAAATATAATGTGACGCGGGTTATACCTACTTATAAACGAGCTGCCTGAGCAGAGCACATGAGGGCAGAGCACACTTGTCTATGGCAAAACTCTCAGCAAAACGCTTTGTGGAACACACACTACCATTAAAGCAAAATTAATTGATGCTGGCTGTTTGAGATAAAAATGAAATTTAATTTTACCCCCTGCACAACTGTTAGCATTTCATTGCTATTCTTCTAATGTCTTTTAAAGAAATATAAATACACTGATAAAAAGTTCAAGCTCTACAATCAAGAAAACGCATCTTTAAAAATGTGTTTTTGTATTTAAATCATACTAAATAGCAAATGTTTAAAGTAGAAGTATTTATCTTAAGGAAAAGTAGTTCTTAAAATAATATCCATCGGTGCTAATGTAATATTTGTATTCTAAAATTGTTTGTGCTTTTCATTTTTATATTTTAAAATTATATTTTCTAACTGATTTTTGCATTACGAAATTGATATTCGGTTTTGTTGGCTAGTTTAGTCAGCATAATTTTGAAACAAGTTGCTTAGATTTAGAATATAAGCAATAAAAATTCTTTATTGTATATTTATTTTTTATTTTTGATGATAAAAGTTGATAAAATTTGCAATCAATAGAACTTTTTCGGTTTATAGGACTACATAAATTTTCTTACCTAAAAATAAATCTGAAATTAGAATTCATCACTCAAATTAAGTCTTTGTCTAATATTTATATCCAAAAAATATTTTTAAACAAAATTTTTATATTACAAAATTATATTTTCCAATTTTTCATTACGAAATTGTTATTGGGTTTTGATGGATGTTTTAGTCAGCATAAATTAAAAAATTAATAATTGAAATTCTTAATATAATATTTTTAAGATAAAAGTTCTTAAAAATATCTATGAATATTAAAAATTTTTTGTTTTATAATTTTAAAACAATCAATTTATTTTATTAAAAATAAATCTAATATTAGAAATGTTATCTCTAATAATAGAATATGTTCTTATTCTATGTGAACTTAAAAACTACATATATTTTCAATAATCCCAACGGTAAACTTTATATTATTAATTTTTTTTAACAGTGTAGTATGCCAGTATATGTATTCTCTGCCTCTGTCTTTGCTTCTTTTGTTTGAAGCAATCAAATCAACGTTTTAACCAGCGAAATTCAATTAGTTTTTTAATCTCACAAAGTGCATTTCGTGCCTTAGCTGCGTTTCTTTTAAGCCATTATTTATGTATATTAAAGTTTCTGTCTCTTTCCCCCCTCCCCAGTTTTGATGGCAGAGATTGCCATGTTTTTTGGTTTAGATAATGCATTCAAAATGTTAGAGAAAGCTAAAGGTTATTGCATTTAATACTTTAATATTTCAGTCTTTAAACTGACCTATATAAAGTGCATAGTCTGTGTTAGCCATACTGTACTTATTGAGCAATATAAGTATTATACAGTCGCTTGATTTTCCACGTGTATAAGCACTTCAATTTGATACTATCTAAATATGACTATGACAATTTCTGTTTATATAGTGTGTGGGATGTGAGTGTTGTTTGAATGGGGATGTGAGTGTGGGTGTGGGTGTGTTACAAACGAGTGCACAAAGTCAATTGAAACGTTTTGTCAAGGGAAAAAGATTACGAACGGAAATCGAAGGGAAGAAAAACATTTGCCAAGGTTGGCAACAAATTAATGGTAGCACACTGGGCGGTACATAAGAGTACATTGTACATACGTATATCATATTATATGTATGTATGTTGCCACATGCAGACATGACTGTAATGAAGCGTCGCCCACACACACACACACATATACACACTCAGCTGGTGCTGTGGCAAATTCCGCGAATGTTCGCAAGTAAAGCAGCAAAAAGGAGCAAAACCATAAATATTTTTCGAAATAAATTCTCGTTTACAAATTATGATTTTATGACTTTTTGATGGCGCTGCCACAAAGCGCCCCACACACACACGCATACGCACACGTACATGCAGGCATGTTGTACATATATACACTGTTTTGGGGGCAAAGTGTCGCGGCAAGTGCTGCAAGGCAAACGCTTTTTATATTTATTTATTGCCACCTCACGCGCTCTCTGCCTTACATCAATACAAAAACAAAAACACACACTCTTACACACACATTTACACATTTTAAAATTCCAAAAAAAAAAACACATACATACGTAAAATTGGCACTAAAAACAAAGAGCATTGCAAAGCAAAACTTAAAAAAAATGGGTTAAAAAAGTTTTAACTGAAAAGTGCGCATAAAAATTTCGAGTTGAATGCAATTCGTTTGTATGTATGGGTGTGTGAGTATTTATCTGTGTGTGTGAGTGTGTTGTTTGCTGCTGTTGCAGCAGCTGCTGCCATTTCCCAGGCATTTTCCCATTACTACTACTTTTTTTCGTTTCACTTTTCGTTGCCTACTTTTCGGAGGGCCGCATAATTTATGACCGCCTAGCATTAAATTAGCCAAAGCGCAGCATGAAAAATGGCTCCGCAGACGGTTGGCGACGTCCGGCATACGGCGTACAGCGTCCGGTGCTTATTAGCCACAACTAAAAACCAAAACTAAAAAAAAATGAACAAAATAACCGAAAAAGAAATGTTTGAAATCTAGGGGAACCCCACAGCAGTATTGCCTCTAGGGAGTGGTGTGGGTGGTAGAACATGACAAACACGTACATACATACATTTGGGACACACATACCTACATCTAGCATAGTTAGTATTCCCCTTCGAGCTATTAATATTTCGATTTGATTTTGAATTGTTGCACGAAACTTCGTCTAATTAGTCACAGCGCGTTGGCAGCTTGAATGGAAGGACGGATGGATAACTGGCTAGCTGCCAGGCATAAAGTGGCAACTGTGCTGGCCAGCAAGGGTTGCCACAACAGTCGACAGTTAAGAGCAGGAGCAAAAGTTTTGCCATTGAAAACTTGTTAAACACTTTAGAAACCATACAAGAAAAATCCTTTTGATAGCTTGTAAAAAGATTAAGTTTTATAAGCTTTACATTCAAGCGGATTCCTTAAGAATATTGAGTTGCAAAATTGAGAAACAAAATTATTTAATTTTATTTTAATAGTTGGTTGATTGAAGCATATTCCCCATATTTCACATACATTATAGATATTCACAGATCTCAAGCAGCCAAATTAAATTTCCTATATTCCATATATAATATAGATATTCACAGATCTATTATACCTACTAATTTTAAGCTTGACTTTAATTTATTTACAGCCCAATGGAATTTAAACCCTTTTCAAACAAAGCCTAAAAGTATGCTATAAAAATTGCAAATAATTAGCATTATGCGTTGCAATTTGATTTCATATAAATTCCATAACTGTTAACACTTTGTTAAAACCAATTAATTGAACTGCCCTCGTTGATCAAATGAATATACCATGTCTCATCAGCAGTAGCTGTCTGCACATGCAGCTGCTTGTCAGTGTATGTATGTGTGTATGTTTTTGTTTGTGTTTACTTACAATTATGAGTGTGTTGTCATCTTCGTCGACGTCTTCAGTGCCGACATCTTTCCATCTCTTTCTCATGCACTTGCTCTTGCTCTTTCTCATCATCGTTGATGTTGTCGGCGTCGTCGTCGTCTCAAGCATTCGCACACTTGGCGCTTTTCAAAAACTTTCTACTAGGCTTGAGGCAGTGGAAGTGGCAGAGCAGCAGCAGCAGCAACAGTAGCAGCAGCAGAGACGAAGGCAGCGTTGAGACGTATGCAGCATTGCAATAATAATTACAAATGTTGCACAATAAATTGCAAAGTAAACAGACTCAACGCTGGTTGTGGCACTGCCAGAAACGAAGACCGACTGCAGTGGCAAAATTACTTCCTGCTCAAGCGTCAGCGGAAATGTACATACACACACACACACACAGACACACACTGAGACACACATACAGTGTGTAAGGGAAGTTGCCTGCTACGGCAAGTGGGTGGAGTGGGCGGTGTGGGCGGCACAGGGGAACAGTCACTTGTCAAAAACAAAATCAGACAAAAACTCCCCTCGCGGCAACGACATGATGCGTAATTGCAGTCAGCTCCTGCTGACGACTGTTGCTCCTTCTTCTGAGTGAATGTGAATCCGATGGATGCGCACAGGATGCGCACAATTCGCTGCATTTGCATTCTAGTTGCCGTTTCAATTGTTGTTACTGCTGCTGCTGCCGCTGCTGCTGCCGCCCCGTTATCATCTTGTTCTTGTGCTCTTACTCTTGCTTCCACATCATATTGCGAGTGTGTGCGTGTTGCGTGGAATGCAATAAATCTTGGCCAGCAAAACAATGACAAATGTTGTGACCGTTCCGTCCCGTCTCGTCCCATTCCGTCCTGTCCCATTCTGTACCAAATTTGTGGTTTTGCCCCTGCGGACACTTCATTTGATATCCGCTGTTGAATCCCAAAAATACTTCCTTCACCTCTTCTGACAAACGCCTGTCCAAATGAATATTGTGTGTGTGGACTCTGGCAACCCTAACACCGGAAATTGAGGTGTTTATGCTTAACAGAAGCCACAGATTCTGTGCTTCCGTGGGTCTGTGGAGTCCGACTTACTCCAGAGACCCTTAACGCAACTAGAGGCTTACAAATGGCATAGGGAAAAATAGAAAACAGTGCACGATTCGATATTTCCCAAAAGAATTCCATAAAGTGTAGCGTAATAATTTTACTTTTAGTTTCTTTAACATTAACAGAAGTGTGCGGAATTTCAGTGGGTTCTAAAAAGATTTAACAGCAGCTTAACATTGAGCTTAACATTGAAATACGCAAGAAATGTTGCATAGTTATCAGGATTCTGAGCACTATTTTGGGTTTTTAAATCCAAAATTTGTTGGTCTCAGCATATAGTGAACTGTCATACATATATCCTATTAAGATACGAAAAAAATACGAGTAAAATAAATCTTTTAAAAGTAATTAAACAGAATTTTAAAAAATTCAAAAATAGTTCCTGTTCTAATTTGTAATTAAATTCGTTAACAAATATCTATAAAATATGTTAAATTAAGAAAAATCGGAAATAAAAATGCCTTTAAAAAAATTCTTTTGCTAATTTATTATTAAATGTGTTGTAATGAGTAAAAAACCATTAAAGATTCATAATATAAAAAAGAATAATATTTTTTCTGCTGATTGTTGTTTGAATATTTAAGGAAATATCTATGAAAAATTCGTAAATTAACTAAATTTAGAATCAATAAAGCTTTGTAAACTAATGATGTGTTCTTTAGAATCTTGAAACTTAAATAAATAATACTTCCTTTTAGTTATTTGAAGTAGTTGCGATATTTCTAAATCTCTGATGATTTCCCGATACACAGTAAATAATTTTGATATTATTTCTTTGCTTTTACAGCTGGCGTTAGCGTTGCAATGTAGAACGATTCGTGTGGCAAGCACTGTAAGCTAGCGACATGGTGGAATCGTCGAGTTTGGGCCGTGCCCCGCCAGCGGCACAGCAGCCCATACCACAGCAGCACTCGCCGTCGCCGTCGGGTATGCGTTGTGGGAATCTGGAGACACGGGTGCGTGGCTCCTGGTATCGGGTGATGGTAACGCTCGAAACTGACTTTCTGGCCATCAGTCTGGACGAGTCCTGTGAGTCGTCACAGAATTCAAGCGATGGACAGTCCACAACACTCAACGGCACACTGGGGTAAGTAATAGAAACAGTTTGGTAGACGGACCTGGATTGTAATTCCTTTTAATTCCATAGGAGCAATCACAGCGGTGGAGGTGGTGCCGGTCAGAATGGTACATTGCCCAGCTCTGCCTCGTTGCAGGGCATGGTCGTACAAGATACGGAAGTGGATGGCACCGGCTCTGGCACGGGCACGGTTACGGGAACGGGAACGGGTAACAACGATAATGGTGATCTCTGCCTGAATAACAATAACAATGCGGATGGCGTGGGACTGGACATGTGCGATGTACCTGATCATGTGGCCAATCAGAAGCGACACGTACGCATCATCAAGTCGGACAACAACGGACTGGGCATATCCATAAAGGGTGGACGCGAGAATCGCATGCCCATACTCATCTCAAAGATATTCCGGGGCATGGCCGCCGATCAGGCCAAAGGACTCTATGTGGGCGATGCCATACTAACGGTTAACGGCGAGGAACTACGCGATGCCACACACGATGAGGCAGTGCGTGCTCTGAAGCGAGCCGGACGTGTTGTAGATTTGGAAGGTGAGTACTCCATTCCCATTCTCGTTCCTCTCGTCATCTCTCTTGTGGCGCATCTTTAGTCATGTCAAATGCTGACATTGTTATTTGCCCAAAAACAGAGTTGGTGAAAAAAAAAGAAGAAAAAACAAAATACAGAGATAAAGAGACAAAAGAGAGAAAGTGCTTAAAAAGTGTCATTGAGAGAAAGAGAGTCAAACTAACAAGCAAACTATGTACAAAGTTGGATGAATGGAGCTTAGCCACTGCACTGCGAGAAAATGTGTGTGATTTTTGATGATTTCTGGCTAAGAATCAAAACTGAGATAAGCTTATTTCAGAGGTTTTCGTGTCTTAAGGCAAGAATTGCTGCTTAAGAACTATTCATTTATTATAAACGTCTTAAAGTTTATGGATTTGTAAGAAATGAGGCTTGAAAATTATATTCTGGCACGATTTAAATACTTCTTGTCATCTGTTTAAGGGGAATTAAATATATTCTTCAAAAACATTTATTCTGCTTTTTTTAAAAACTGTTTTGTAAACCAACTGTTAGAAAATTTTATTAAATTTTTTATCCTTTAAAAAAAACAAACATCAATTAGTACTTTAGCTATGAGTTATGATTAAGAAAAGCACAAATAAATTTCACACCAAATTCTAAGCAAATACTTTTCGTAAAACTTGAGTTAATACACTCCATAAAATTATTTTCTTAAAAAAAAAAGCGTTAAACATTTAAGCGCCAACCACCTTAATGCATTTAGAATAAACACAGAAGATAAAACACAGGCGCGAGATGAGCTGAGCACCTTAAAGTATTTTTATATTTTTGTTATAGTTTTTTTTTTGTTTTATTATTTTGCCACAAAATTAATATCATATATTTTATGAGTTGAATATAAGCTTTCGTCACTAGATAGATACCTCGTTCTGATATTTTTTATACGATTTACTGTGTATATATTTAAGTTTTAAAAAAATTGTCAAAAACATAACGACTACTTTAATTATTTATAAATATCTTCTGTAACTTTGTCAGTTTTTTCTCACAGTGTAACTTATGCACTGCATACGTGGGATTAGTCAGCACAACATGCGAGTTACTGTCTGCTTTACTCGTTGTTATTGTTTTGTTGTTGTATGTTGCTTCTTGCTGTTGTTGTTCTTGTTATAGTTGCCATTGCAACTGCAGCTGTGTACTGTTATAAATCCCCCGCATACAGCACTGCCGCCCACTGCCCCGCCCCAGTTGTTGCCTGTTGACTCTTAGTTGTTGACTGCCGTTGGTTTTGTTGGTCGGTTCGTCGTTGGGTTTGGTTTGGTTCGGTTTGGTTTGTTTGTTTGCCTTGGCTTGGCTTGGCTTGGCTTCGCCTCGCAATGAGTAATGAGAAAAGTTTTCCTTCCATTTGATCAAATGGCCCCAAAAATACCATACATATATACATAGTTGTGCTGGCAGTGGGCGTGATCCCCCCCCACCCCTTACCACTTGGCACTGCAGCTGAGAATTGAGAAATGAATGCTACGCACTACAGTTTCAACTGCCTACAAATTGAAAGGGAATTCATATGCCATAAGAGTGGAATACAACAACGAAACTGATATGCTCTATTTGGTTGTTAACAAACGATCAGCTGCAATTAGGCGATTGAGCTAAAGGGCAACAGAGTTCAAAGTTTAAAGCAAACAATGCACAATTTTGCTAAAACAACAATGTGTGTAAACACGCACTTCGAACTGACTTTGAGGCAAGTTAATTTCATTTCCGGTGCAGCATAAAACAAACATGGACTTTAAGGCTACTCGGCAAATATTTATTATCAATTGTCGATGTGGTCGATTGTGGCATGATTGATTCACTTTTGGCTTAGTGGCGACGCAGACGCTCGCTGCGTATACGTTGGCGTCCCAGCTGCTGCTTGGGCTGTTGCTGCTGCTGCTGCTCCACGGCCAGAATGAGGCGTCCAAATTGTCCGCCGGCTGCATTAATGGGCAGAAGGATTAAACGGCCACTAGTTAAACCCAGAGCAGCAGCAGCTGCAGCTTCGCTTAGTTGTTCCTGTTCCGTTTCCTCGACCAATTCCACCTGGGATTCCTCCACCTCCAGTTCGTTGTCGGTTTCATCCTGCTGCGGTGCGCCATAGCTGCGGGCGGGTGTATTAGGTGCACCATACGTGCTGGCTGGTGTCGTGGCTAACTTGGTTGCAGCCTCGTTGTTGTCGTCGTCTAGTGGCGTCTCGGCTTGGTCCAGGGCAGGCAGATCAGCAACAGGCTGCTGCTCAGCAGCAAAGCCATCAATGGCAACAGCGGCAAAATCCTCCACAGCCTCGCGTACGGGTGGCTGAAAGTCCCGGGCGGGCTCTTGGGCCACCACCTCGATCGTGTCCTCGGGATTGGCGTCGGGTGCACCATACGTGTTGGCTGGTGTGCGTGCAATTGCCTCGGTTTCCGTCTGCTGCTCCTCCTCCACCTCGGTGGTGGTGGTGGCGACAAATTCCTCCACATCGCTGCTCAAGGTGGTGGCTACTGGTTCCTCCAACTTGTTCTGCACTTCGTTGGGCAGATCAAAGGCTATTTTGGGTCGAAAACCTGCTGCCGGATACGGTGTGCTTGCCACCACTTGTTCCACTTGACGCTGACTCTTCAGCTGTTTGCGCTGAGCTGGCAACGCTGAGATGCTTGCCGCCAGCATTAGGCTCATCAGGATTAGTCCGGTGAATGTCTTCATGTTGCACGTTCAACGCTTGCTAACGGTATGTGTCTGGCTGCTGTGGGTGCACTCGCTTTTATATCGCAGTATTTTGTGGATTCTACAATATGTACATCAGAATTCAGTAATGGTCGCAAGGTCAGACTCCATACGTATATATATTTTTTTTCGGCTATGATAATGATAACGATAACTCTTTTCAGGCGGCCAGTCGGCCAATGCAAATGGGACACGAGTCGCAATATTTGCGCATTTAAAAACGTATCGAAGCCCATCAAATGAGCCATCAAGCTCAATGTTAATGCCGCTTTAATATGAATACAACCTCAGCTAAAAAACCGTCTCTCTCTCTCACGCCCCCGCAATAGCCCTGCTGCAGGCACGTCTACGTCCATGCCCATGACAGGGGCTACGACAATACGACGCTACGACGACGTCCGTCGTCGTCGGTAACGTGCCTCGCATTCACAATGCATGCATCTCGCTCGCTCTCATCGCCACATGTCGTTGATCCATTTCGCCAAAGTTTTGTCAGCCCCCAAAAAAAATTAAGAGCGTATAAATTTCCGAGAAACTATTACAACTAAGCCACCTTTCAACGCACGTTGTATGCTCTAACTCCAGCTTTCAAGTTCAAGAATTACGACTTGGAAATTTTCACCCAAAATGTATTTCTTGTGGGATTTTCTCTGCCGTCTTTACATGGATTTAAACACAGACAGTTGCAGCTAAAGGGTAGTAGTTGGGATTGGGCATAGGTGGTACTCTGTTGAAATTAATTTTTAAGCAAGAAAGTAAAGTATAGTCGACCGTTTAATACCCTACGAGTCTTATTATCGATTAAACCAAAATGAGGTTTCATAAATTTAACTTTTTATATTTATATATAATAGAAACTGGAATCATATAAATAAGAAAAATACAAGTATAGCCAATGTTTTTCTGTTATAAATAATATAATATAAATGCAATAATTTTAATATCCAAAGCAAATAAGTTTGAATATTTTAGTAAAACTTAAACTACGCTAATTCCAACATCATGCTCACTTGTTTAAATAAGAAATTCACCAAGTAACATATGGCATTTCAAAGTCTCACAACTCTTGTGTTAAAAGAGTATTCACAATGAGTCTCTTGTGTTGATTTGATTATGCATTTAAGCAGGCTTTCATAACTTAAATGAGCCGCTACATTAATTGAAATTGGCCCAGATCTATAAGCACGTAAAATGGCATAAGTTGGCATTAGCGTTAACACAACCAACAGCCAATTGGCTAAGACCTTTCTGGCCTGATCTGCTACGGCGGCAGAGCGTAAAGCTGGCCAAAACCCAGCAAGTAGTCCCGCTGCCAGTTAACCTCCTTGGCTCTCGAACTTTAATTTACAACTTGGTGCCAGTTGTTTGGCAGTCTTTGGTGTGTAATTTAAATAAGCCTCGCCAGCCTGTAGCATTCGCTTCTAACTGGTAAACGGGGACGCCAACTTTTGCCGTCCAGCTGCACAAGAATTCCGGCTGAAACTCTCAGCGAACTGCCAAATGTCAACGGCAGATTTCAACGCCCAGGCAAAAGGCGTCGACAACAGTTGGCTAAGGTTTTTCCCTTCCCTTTCCTTTCCATCCGCTCGTCCTTCTTCGATCTTTCGAACTGCCTACCAAAAGTCCATTAGCAATGGTTTTTACAGCTTGGCATACTTTTGTGGGCCACTTCGAATCCTTCCTCCCTTCCTCCTTCCTCCACACACTTTTTCACTCCACACTTCCTGGCAACGCAGCGCGTGAGATTTTACTCTCAAAACTTTTGTGCAAAGTTTTAACGCACGATTTGCGAGAAGCGAACCGCCTGCACTTGATATCATATTTGTGCGCCCCAGGGCCACGCCCCCTCCGGTTGCGGCCTAGCTTGCGGCGTGATTTATGCGGGTATCTCAGTTTGCCAAAGGTGTAAAAAACTTGTTCCACCTGCAAATCTTTGGCCAGACTTTGGCTGCCAAAATGTTAAATTAAAATAATCTGCATTTAACGCAACGTGCAATAATTGCTTTATCTAATTAAACAAAAGTCATGGCTCATAATTTAATTAATTATTGCATTTAATACATTTAAATGAAATCTGAAATTGATTTTTATTCGCAATACAAAACATTACAAACTCAATTTAGCCCATTTTTAAAGTTCACTTTAACTTTTAACAATTGCTCTTGTGGAAAAGTGACTTTTTGTTGCGCATAAAATTAAAATGTTAATTTAATTACGGCCAATAATTAGTTCATTGTTAATTGTGTTGGCAATTTGTTAAGTATTTTATTGTTATTATTGTTTGCTATTTATTTTTTTTGTCGTTTTGTTCTGCTGAACTTTTGTATGAGGTGCAAAATCAATTGTTCGAGAAGGCTTTTAAATGCTACATAAATATGTATTAAATTTAATATATACATATTTATATAGCAGCTTACATTTGGCTTACAGCATTTATGGCTTGTTATTGTTGTTTGTTTATTGTGAGTGTGTGTGTGTGAGTGTTTTTTTCGAGTTGTTTTTCTTCTTTCCTGGAAATTGCAACTTTATTTACACTGAAATGCAAAAATTTGCACAACTTATTACTGTTGTTATTGTTGTTTCTAAACTTTTGCATTGCGTTTTGGTTTTGTTTGCTTTTTAGTGCACTCCAAGCTTACCAAATCTCCACCCGCTGCCCGCTACACGCCCCCTTTCTACCTTCTACCCGCCATTCATACTCTGATTTTAGCAGCGCCTGTTGGTATGCAACATTTTTTTTACTCGTTCACTCGCTTGTTTGTTTTTTTGTTTGTTTGTTAGTTGTCGGTTGCATATATTTCTGTATGTAAATGTTTACTGAGCTTCAAGTTTCAAGCTCTAAGCTAAGGCAACGACAGCGTCCACTTGGTAAACCTCTTGCTGCACGTACTAAATGCCAAGCAATTAGTTTGGCAATGTACCCAAGTGTGGGCGAACAGAAAGCGAGAGAGAGAGAGGGAGTGTGAAAGAGAAGTCTTTCCGACATTTATGACGGCTCGGAAGCCGTTTGCACTAATTAGTTGGTCTAAACATACGAATTGAGACGCATAAAACCCAGAATCCCCCAACTCTCGACCAACAACAGTTGGCATTAAGTGTGAAAATTGAATTTTCAAATCACTCGAACGACGACAACAACAACAACACGTCTAACGGAAATGCAAATGTGACAATGTTGTGGGCGAAACGAAGTCCGAAGTCCACATAGACGAGCATCTACATACATATACCACTATGCATACATATACATATGCATACATAGATGCCACCTGCCATCAACATTTGCATAGCTACTGCACAGTGGCGCACAGCCTATTAAAAGTGTGTTTGAATTCTTTAATTGAAATAAGAGTTATACTTGTTAAAGATTGAAATCATGTAAATCTTATCTTTAACTCTAACTATAGCTTGTCTTTTGTTTAGTAAATATTTGTAAAAAATATTTAGTATTTTGTAATATTTTTTGTCTGTAAATTTTTTTTCTACTTAAATTTAAATATATTCATTAGTAGACCAACTTTAAGCGCTTAAAATAGATAGATATAATACGAATTTATGTGATCTTAGGAAAAATTGTTTTTTTTTTTAAATTGTTTATGAAATATATCAAACAATTTTTAAATTTGCTGATATATTCTGAATAAAATTATTTATAATATACATTAATTATGTTTGACAAATTAAACCAAATGCTTGAACTTAAAACGATTTTTCTTTTTCTGGTTGTATATCTTTCGTATTTCTAACTTTAAAAATTTTATTAAAGCTGAGTATTTAAAGTTTAGAGAATTAAAGACATTTTAAAATTGCGCAAAATATTTTATAATTTATAAGTCGAAGATTTTCAAGCACAAGCGAAAAGTTTACTAACTTTTTAATAGCCTTGGTGCCACTGTGCGCATTGCCTGTGCTGGTTGAATGTGCAAATCGAATAAAAATGGAGCGGAAACTCTAATGAATTTATGCCGCAACGTTTGTGTTTGACGCTGATGCTGTTGAGAACGAACTGATTGAATGCTCTGCGACTCACTGTCTGTATGTGTGTGTGAGTGTGTTGAAAATGGGCTGTTAAGGGGGTGGCTGATGTCACCACATCCTGTGGAGTTTCACAGGTGACGCCATGGGCAGACAACCACATCCTCTTTGACATGCATATTCATGTGCCACAAATATTGATGTCTGTGTATTTTGCAGTTAAATTCCTGCGCGAAGTAACGCCCTATTTTCGCAAGGCGAGCATCATTTCGGAGGTGGGTTGGGAGCTGCAACGGGCATTCCTTTGCCCGCTGGGCCCAGGAGTGCCAACATCTCCGCCAGCACCGACGCCCAAGACAACGCCGCGTGCAGATACACGCTATATTCCATTGCAGCTGACTCATCTGGCGCGTAATCTAAAGTACATCGATCCGGGTAAGTGCAACTATCTTCACCTTCTCTTCAACTCTTTATCCTATCCCCAACAACAAAACGGAACGAAACGAAACGAAAGTGGATAGTTGGACAATTGTAATCTAACAAGTTTTCTGTTGGCAATTGCAGAGAATCGTTGCCTCGAGCTGCACTCGCCGGATGGTGTGCACTCGTGCATTCTCCGTGCGGCCGACTCCGCGGAAGCCCTCGTCTGGTTCAATGCGCTCCACTCGGCAATGGGCAGCAGCACGCAGCGCGCCTTGGTCGAGGCAAATCGTGCGTTGGCCAATCTCATCGGTGAGCTTAAGCACATCGGTTGGCTGAGCAAGCGTCTAAATGGTGGTGGTGGAGGCGGCGGCGGCGGTGGCGGCAGCTCTGGCAGTGCCGGTGGTGGGGGCGGCGGTGGAGGCAGTGGTGCTGCCAGCGGTGGCAGCGGCACATCGAACAGCGGCGGCGTTGCCGGTGAGGTGGTAAGTGTAAGTTCCAAACTTAAATATACAAAATAAGTTATATGTTAGCTAGTAATCTGATCAACCAAAGATTTACAAGCCGCGCAATACCCTGCATTACATTTGTGGAATGCTTATTTATCTTACATAGTATAGCATAGCATAATGCTTGTCAGATGTTTTATATATAAAACTTATTTTGAATGTGTACATATCAAAATATACTGACTAGAAGTTTAGTTTATTAATTTCAAGAGGCAATAAAGGTTTTGATATTAAAAGTTATATAATTATAATAATTATAATTATATTCTTGATCAGCATCATTAGCAGAGTCGATATAGCAATGTTCGTCTGTTTGTCCGTATGAACAAAAGGATCTCGGAGATGGCAAGAGCTTGAACAACAATGTTGTGCATACTTTTAGGCTCTGTATGCCAGCACACAATTCAAGTTTGTTCAATTATGATATCAAAGTTTTTATATCACACCCTGTAATATTAACATTCATATACTATTTAAACTTAGCAATAGTCTTTAAAATATCATTATTAAATGATCCTGAAAACTTCATCAAGATCGGTTAAAAAGCAAATAAGCAATTCACAAAATAAATTACTTTTAATACATCTTTATAACTGAGACATAATGAAGACAGATCTTGAAATATACAATCCAAAGCTGTGTTTATATTCCAATTCCAAAGTAATCTTAACGTGATTCCTCATCTCCTCCCTTAGCCAAGTGGTCGATCCAGCTCGGAGAGTTCCGATGAGAGCGACAAATGGCTGCCCATATTTGTGGCGGTTACCGAGCGTGAGTTTCGGATATACGAGAGTGCACCGTGGTCTGTGGAGGCCTGGAGTCGCCCACTGGAGAGCTATGCCCTGGCCACCACTCGCTTGGCGGGGGCAGGCAACAATTCCTCACTCAATGTGAGTAATCATTGTTTTAAAAAGTTAAGATTATCCGTAAATCTAATATATCTCTTTTTGCAAAACAGGGACAGCAGACAACGGTGTTCTGTGTGCGCTGCGGCACGGCGCGGGGAGTATTGGTTTATTGGCTACGTTCGGAGACGCATCGGGATATGGCGGCGTGGGCGCGTGCTTTGGTCCAGGGCTCCCATCAGGCGGTCAATTTGCAGCGAGAATTCTCGTTTCGCTGCCTGTACCAGGGCAGGCAGTGTCAATTGGTTGTGCACATAAATCGCGGCTTTTTCTTGTACGATTGCGGTGGTTTCGCCACATCCACGCCCACGGCGGCGGTGGCTAACAAAACCCAGCTTTGGCAATTTGCCTTTGATAAATTGAAGGGCTCTGCGGATGATGGAGCTCGCATGTTGTATTTGGATTTTGGCGATGATGGCGAAATTGTAAGTCTAACAAAATTTTCCATTCTATCCTATAGTAAATCCTAACTCAACTTTTTTTTTTTTTGTGCAGGAACTGGACATGGAGTGCTGTCCAAAGCCAGTAGTATTTGTGGTACATAACTGCCTCTCGGCCAAGGTTCACAATATTGCCTAGGCTGTGTGGCAAAACAGATTATAAGGGCGTTATCTTTCAAGCGTTATGGGGATTTAACACTTGTACATTAAGTACCTTTTATTTAATTTAATTTTTGTTGGCTACTTTGCTTTTTTTTTTAAATTAAATTAATTTGTTTTTGTTATAACTAATATATTTTATTATTGTTTATTATTTTTATACGTATATATATTTTTTTTTTGGGGTAACGCTTAAGAGATTTCACCTTCTTTTTAGGCAGCCATATCTATAGGATTTGGTAAATGCCAAGTGCTTCCCGTTGGCTATGGGTTATTTGTAAGTTTAGTAAAAAGAAATAAACAAGATATAATATCAAAAAGTAGATTCTTTTGGTATGAAAGAGAGATAACTAAATAAAACAAAATAACGACAAAAGCACAAACCAAAACAATTTTTATAATGTAAGTAGAAGTAAATTCATTTTATACGTGCAGAAGATAGTGAGGACGATTTAAAATTAAACATTTAAATCGAAAAACGAATATCTAAAATCTATAAACTAAAGTCTAAAATCCAAATCTACATCTAAATCTGAATCTGAATCTGATATCTACATTAAATACACGTTGAACAATAATTATCGTAATTGTACTTAACTAATTGTATCTTGTATCTAAACGAAGCACACATATCTCGATGTATTAGGCCCTATCATATACATATATAAATACATATATCGAATATTGAAATCGAAATCAAATCCATCATGCCATACTAAATATATATATATATTTACACATATATATAAAACCAAATTATATAATATTACCTTATAAAATACATTTTCTTATGTATTTTCATGCCATTTCGCAACTCACCCACACATACATACACACAAACACTCTCTACTTGTACAACAATCGATCGATCATATGCAATTATTATAGATTATACCAGAACAGAAGGAAAACATAGAAAACATGTCATATTCGTTTTATGAAATTAGAAATTTCGTTAAAAAATCAAATCGAAACCCAAAGTGAAATAATACAAAATAAAACCAAGAAAATCAACAGAAAATCATAAACTTAAGACGTAAAATATTTTTAACGTAAGTAGTGTTGAATCTTCGATAATAAACTTATATATATAATAATATACATAAAATGTCAAATTGTGTTTTTACTTATTTGCCACTGGTAATAAATGGGAATAATTATCGATAAGAATTTGAATGGATATAGATAGCTTTTCCACTTATTATTAAAAGTTTTTGTTAGCTGAATTTTTTTATTTTTAAAATTAATCTTTTATAATGTTTTGCAATTTATATTATATAAATACTTGTATTAATTTATTTTTATAGATTTGAATGAAATTTTTAAAATTTAAAATAATTATTAACATTATTTAAGGTTATAGAATTTTTGTATATTAACAAAAATTTAACTTTTTAAAAATATTTTAAGCATTTTACTATATAATTTTCTCTTCTTTTATTTTACAATTTTCTGAGATAATCAAAAAACAATCAAATCAAATTAAGCAAATTTCATTAATTCAATATTTTTATAAAATACCTAAAATTTCGAAATTTTTCACCCTGTATTTAACATTTTATTTTTAAAATAAAAATATTTTCAACTAATTAAATACATTATTTTGACTTCGGTTTCTTTTACAATTTATATAGTTTTAATAGGTTTTGAAAATAAACAAAAAATGTTGAGAACTTTTCTAATCTTATGCAAAATTAAATCAAGTTCTAGAATATTCAAGCAAATAGTTTGTCCTAATGGGAACTGGCTTAGTCAAGCATGCAACTTTGATGACAAATGGCTTAAACCGTAGCAAAGGGTTGTGAGTTGTTTAGTTATTGACAAGATTTGGCCAGAAGAGTTCTGAGCTACTGGAATACTTATAGATATATATATGTATTTGAATTTATATGTATGTAGTATGTACAACAGAGAGTACGAGAACATGTGGCTATTTATTTCAATTTTCTCAATTCGCATTTAAGACGAAAACAAAGTCACCGAATGAACGTGACCGGCATGTCCAACATGGCCAACAGCAGTAACAACAGCAACAACAGCTGCCAATGGTCAGCCGCAAAACTTTGCTCATCAGCAACAACAACAACAACAGCAACTACAGTAGAGTATTGTGTGAAACAGTAGATGTTTGTGGATGAACGGAGAAGAAGGGTTGTGCTGTGGGGGGAAATGTAAAGCGATTTTGGGGCTGACTCTGTGACCATCATTGCGGTCAACGGGCAGGTTTAAGGTGTAACGAACGATGTCCGCCTTTTGGCCTTAACGTTGACATGATGACCACGACTGAGACACTGTCCAAAGTAGTAGACAGCCCAACCACCCACACAAAAGCAAACACACACACACACACACACACAGAGAGAAATTACATTTCCGGTTTGGGTTGTTGGCGGCATGCGGAAGCAGCGCGTCAATTTGGTCACCTTCAGGGCTAAAATTATGACAGCTACTGTTGCTGCTGCTGCTGCTGCTGTGGGGAACAGACTGTTTGTATTTGTTTTTTTATTTTTTGGAGCGGAGGAATTGACTGGAAATTGGTATAAATACGCGATGTTGGAAAATGTCAACGCTTAGTAGCAGATTCAAATAGCAAATAAACAGAACTTTCAAAATGTGGCAAGGAATGGGCATCTACTATGTGACATTAATGGTTGTCTGTGCGGCAAACGTGCAGGCAGCTGTCATAAGACCCGAGGAGCAACAGGAAATGACAACGCCGCAAGCAATGGAGGATGCCCCCACCATTGCCACCACCACAGTGGAGCCAATGGAAGAGAGCACCACAAGCATCACAGTCACAGCATTGAGTCGTGACAAGGATGCGAGTGTGCAAATTAAAGAACGTGAAACTTTCGCAAGCCTAGATCCAGCACCCGGCACAATTGAAGGTGAGCTAAGTGTGCGGTTGGACGAGAAGCCACAAAAGCAGCAGCAACAGCAACAGCAGCAGCAGAAGTCAGCCAAACTATTGCTGCTGAGCACGCCTTCAAAGCGACCCGCCGAAGTGGAACTGCAGCTGGAGGAGCAGGATGAAAGCGAGTCCGCAGCTGCTGGCAGTGGTGAGGCAAACGTGACAACCACAACAGAGCAGGAGCAACTAGATAACACCACCACAGAGACGACAGCAGCAACAATTGACCGCAAAGCAGCAACAACTGGAACAACAACAACAACAACAACTGAAGCAACAACAACCAAACTGTTTGCCATCAATGCTACAACATCGTCGAAGGACTCGATGGAGCCAAACGTTGCCGTTGCCGTTGCCACAGACAATGCCACAATTTCGATTGCCGAAGAACCGCAACCAGTTGGCAACAACAATGTGGCTATCGAGTTGGCCCTAACCGAACCGGAGGCCGAATACGTGCTGCTCGATACCGATACGGACACGGGACTAGAGCTCGAGCTGGCATCCACATCAGTCACACATGATGAACTGCAGCTGGGCAGCTTCACGCACATTGACAGCGATGCCCATTTGCAGCCAGTGGTGCATTCGGTTGAAATCGTACCCACCCGCTTCGATGATCCCCTGATTGTCAATTATGTGCACAATTTCCGTTGATTCCCACCCACACTCCCCCCTATGCTTGCTTGTTGGCAAAGCAAAGCCCTAAGGGACACATTCACAGCGCACAGCACACTGTGACCAAAAAGTTAAAGTTTGTTTTTTATTTTTTTAACCCATAGTATATTTAAGCAATTAACAATAAACACAATCGAAAATTTATGAATATTTGTTAAATTTTCATGCGGTTATTTAAGCTACAGAAACTCAAGAAGAAATCATAAGAAAATGTTAAGAGCAGCACGCAGAACAAAGGGTTTACCTACAAGCGATAAGGGTGGCAGAAATTCTTATCAAGTGCTATATCTTATCAGGCTTTAATTTATTAAGTATATAACCTAGTTTTCACTTTATGAGTTTAGACCTAGTTGAATCATTTAATTGAAGTAATTTCATATCAAGTTTTAATACTAGCTACTAAAGTAATTTGACTGAAATTATACATGAAAACTTATTGCAACTGGTGTTTCCTAAAACTTTTTCAGTACCAAAACAATGAAACGAATTGCAGAAATAACTAGTACGATTTCAACAGCCATCGACAGTGAAAATACTAATCAAACTATTAAAGATTTGATTGATAAGCTAAGTTACCAAATAAAATTTAATGGTTTGGAAGAAGAGGGAGAAATTAAATTATTTAATAGATGCATTAAGGTTTTCAATAGCTTTAATGAATGATAGCAGAATCAGTGAAAGAATTCCTCTAAAGTACATATTTTGTACATAAATTGTAACAGGAAAAACTAAAAGAAATTAAACAAAAAATTAGTGCTCTACGCTTGAGAGTTATGGAAAAGGAGCTAGAATTAGTTAATACTAAAAGTCCAGATAAACGCATTCATTCGCTCAACATTGATCGTCATGGATGCCTCATTTTTGGTGGACTTCAAGTTATGATCATCACTGGGAAGGAAGTGGATGGCAGAAAGCTAAGGAGCTATTGAGCATGATTGAAAGTTATGAGTCAAAATATGTGGATATTTACCATAGCTAACAAATACATAAGTTAAAAAAAAAAGAAAACACATTTCTTTTAATGTAGACTTTAAATCTTCAAACAGTTAATAAATAACTAAACACTTAAAATAACAATAACGTAAACTTTAATAATATTTTCCAAAAACTTAAAACTATTAAAATGTTAACAGCAAAATAGGATTAATCCAGTGCTCGAAAGATCTACCAGCGTTGCTCCACATGTGTGGTGTACACAAATCCACGACGTGGTGCCTGCATTAAGGGTTGGGAGCGCAAAGGAATAGCCACTGGAATGGTGTTGGTTTTAGGTGCTCTGGCAACCAGCACAGTGGGTCCAACATTGGCGGTGATCACAACACTCTCGGCATCTGGTTCGTCGCGTGAGCCTGGCTCTGGTGTGGGCATTAATGGATTGGTGCTGACACCACAAACTGGATTATTGGCATTGCTGTCGTCTAACTGTTGCTCCTGCTGTTGCTTGAGTTCAGTGGGGAGGAGAAAGGCGCGACTTGGTCGATAACCAGCTGCTGGATACGGAGCCTTGGCAAAGGCACGTCCAGAGCGTAGTTCAAATTGTGGAGGAGCTGCTGTTGTTGTTGAGGCATCTAGATCATCTACCGTGGTTGATTGCACTGTTGTTGTGCTCCAGTCCAGAGATTCCGTTGTGCTCGCTGTGACATCATCCAGTGGCAACTCGGTTGTTGTGCTAACTGGAGTGGCATCTGATCCAGCTCCAGCTCCAGATCCCATCTCACCGGGCAGCCAGAAGGCGCGTCCCTGTGGTCTAAAGCCAGCAGCTGGATATGGTGTGGGCTTCAGCTCTTTAACCTCTGCCTGAAGCACCTGATCTTCCTGCACACTCGTTGCATAGCGATTGATGCGTATCTGACGCGTCTCAGCGATTCCAGATGCCCAGAGGCATAGAACGATAGCGAATATCCACTGCATACTATATGCTGTATGTATATCTAACTGGCCCGATATTTGTCAACTGATTTGTGCACCGGATGCGTCTGCTGTTTTTATACAATGTTCTTGGTTCTGTCTATGGTTTTGGCAAGTGGGTGGGGTGAATGGGGTGGGTGGAGGTGGCAGCCAATGAAAGCGAGAGTCGTTATAATAAGTATATGCATAAATATATACATCTATATAATACATTTAAATTGTGAGTGTATTCGAACAAATGAGACATCATTAGGCGCACGGTTATCACATTTATTGATTTATTTTATATATCTATACCCAAGCTTCCTAAGAGGGTGTTATAGGGTGCTGGTAATGCAGAAAACCAAAATATTTATAATAAATAAAACAGTTTGTTTGTTTTCGATGTACACAAATCTAGTTTATTTTTCAATTTGCAATCCTAAGCAAAGCTCAACTTTTCTTTATATCATTTTGAAGCACGCTGGGTATTTTCCAATCGATTACAAGCCACTGTAATTTTCGCTGATTGAAGGTGTATATATAAAAATTTAGCAGTTGTTTTATTTCTGGTATTTGCCAGCTTATACACGTCCGCCACGTCCGATTCGCCGCCATGTTCTATGGAAATAAAATGCGTTTCCTACGTGATAAGCAAGTTAAAAGACAGACAAGTCAAACAGATAGTCTAAGCAACACCATTGACAACTTGGCCACATCAATTGAAAGCGAAATTTGTTGTCAATTGCATTATGTCTCTCTCTGTCTCTCTCTCTCTCACTCGCTTATTATTTGAGTGTTAGAATATTTTTAATATTAAACACTTATAATCGATATTTATGCGATCAACGACTGCAAAAGGGAGGTGACCGTCAAGGGCAACTATGACTAACTATGCTATAGACATAAAGTATCACGTCACGTTCCCAAAACTCAACTACCGTAAACACTGATCATTATATTTATATAGTCAAGTATGCATGATAATAATATCTTTAAATAAATTAATTAGATTGAATATTTACCATATATAATAATATATTTTTTAAAGAAAATAATTTATGTTTATTAGTAATTTTAAGTGTACTAGCTATTGCATTGTACCAGAAAACTGCACTGATAACTTACCTATCTTATCAGTTAATAATCTTATAAATGTCATTTTGTAAACCAAACACAACAAGCCAAACAAATAAGTAGTAGTTTAGTAATTGTTAAACGGTTGATGTAAAGGGAACATTGGCTTTTTTTTATAGAAAAATCGCAAATTCAACATGGCAAATGAGAAATTACAAAATTTGGTAAGCAAATTGACAACAATAATAAAAATAGTCTACGAAAATATATCTCTTCTTCATAGAGCGACATTAAGGAAGAAATCGAAATCCTTAATTCAAAAATTGTAGACATATCAGTCGCTGATGGAAACCAAAGTACCAAGGATAAATTTATAAAAGCATTAAATGAATCAATAGAATTAGCTAAACGACAAATTCAATATTTGGAGACACATAACATAAAAAAAGAAACGAAAGAAAATGAGATACAACAATTTAAATCTATAGTGCAAAACAGAGTGAATAAACTCAAAGCTGAACGTCTTAAAGAAGGAATTTTTCAAACTCAAGTCTCTGAACTGGAAGTTAGAAACAAATATTTAGAAGAAGATAATGTCCGATTGGAATTGGAACTGAAGAATGCAAAAAGTGAATTAGCTAAACTATTCGACGAGTCAGCAAAACTGCACTGATAACTTATCTTATCTGTTAGTAGTCTTACTAATGTAATTTTTTGAATCAACACTTTTGTTCTTAACAAACCGTTGAAGTAAACCGTTCATATAAAAAAAATTACAAAAAAGAGAAAGTGAGTAACCAAAAGATATTGGAATTGATTCAATTGATCTTTACCAACTTTTCTACTCTCCAGAAAATGAATCCTTTGATAGAAGAATTGAGGCAAAGCAATGCAATGTTAAATGTGAAGATTGACAAATTGGTAACCGAACAAGCGACCTACAAGCAACTAAATGCACAACAAAACTATGCAATTGAGATGATGGAGAAAAAAATAAGTATACTCAGTTCAGAAATTAAAGAACTACGTCGCTCCGATGATGAAAGCCAAAATCTCAAAGATAAACTTATAGAAACATTAAGCCAAATATTTAAATTATATGTATTACAAATTCAATATCTTGTGGAACAAAAACAAGCTACCAACGAGGATCTAGATAGGAAAGAAGTTGAATTAGGAAAATTAAAATTGGAAGTGATAAGCCATGACAATGAACTGCAAAAGCAATTGGAACAGGTGAGAATTGTTCACGTTGAAGCCACTACACTGGGAATTAAAAACCAAAATTTGCAAGCAACTAACGAAAGATTAAAAGCAGAGTTGGGGCTAACAAACAGACGAATTGATGAATTTATCGATAAGCGATTAAGTAAATAAAATAAAACTAAAAAAAATTCAAATTTTAAGAAGTCTAATCTGTTATGATGGGAAGTGTTAAATGTAATGCAGAAATAACAGTTGAAAATACATATATAATCTTTTGAATAATTTTTTTTAAGCTGTTAAACAGTTTTACTTACTTCTTATAAATAAAATAAATCTTAGAAATAACATAACTTTTCCTAAAAAGTTGATTTTGTTTAAACATACTAAATTAACAACTTTTCTGTATTTTATAGATTACAGTATTTGATGAGTTTAACACTCAGAATTTAAGTAACTTCATACACATGAGTATAACTTTCGATTTATTAAAAATCGCAAGACACTCTCCGTTTGTGCCTAGACGTAAGCCGCTCCGGTTTTGGACTGATTAATGGCGGAACTATAAATTCGGGCTTCCAGCTCTTCTGCTAGTTCTTTCATGTCACGTCTTAAGCCCATAAAGCCCAACCGACGATCGGACAGTCAAGTCAACACAATAGTAATGTTCGTGCCGCCCACGTCAGAGAGTGTGCCCAAAAAAGGATGTCCAAGCATAGGGAACATACAATGCGATGTGATGCGATGCGATGCGGTGCGTCGCACATTAAACAGCTCCACGAATGGAGGCGTTGCTCAATGCTGTCCTAGGTATAAAAGCGTCTAGTTGGCTCGTCAAGTGCATCAGTTATCGGTTTCAGTTTCAGCACAAACATCTCTAAAGCCCTAAGCAACGATATGGCCAGTTTTCAAGTTCTATTCGTGATTGCCGTCTGCCTTTTGGCCATCGGTGATGCTCAGCAGCAGCAACAGCAGCAGCGTCAGCGTTCCTCGCAGCGTTTGGTACGCGGACGTTCACGTTATCTGGCTCGCCAGGAGCTGGCAGCGGATGCAGATGCTGCTGCGGTCACGCCATATCCATCGGCTGATGAGCTCAAACCAGAGGTGCCATTCGATGAGGCAGCTGCTCCTGCCGCCGTCGAACCTACACCCGATGCCGTCTACGGTCCACCAGATGCGGCCCCAGCACCCAACAATGTGCCCGATGAGGTCTATGGTCCACCCGATGCCACCGCTGCCGATGTGCCCGCCGAGCAGGCTCGTCTAGTGGCTGCCAGGCGTGCGGCCAAGCTGCGCCGTGCCCAGCCGGTTGCCTATCGTCGTCCAATCTCCGCCTCCGCATCCGCTTCAGCTTCTGCTGTGGCACGTCCGGCCAAGCTCAGTGCTGTGAGACGCAACTAGACATGGACTCATCTGCTGACGAGCTGCCTTTAGCGTACAGTCGTCTAGCTAGATGCTAAACTGCTACATAACCCATGACGATTTCAACGAAGCTCCATGATGACGGCATGCACACACACAGACAGATTACTACACCACATAAATATTACTTTTAATTCTATGAGATTGCAAATAAAATGTTTGAGAATCATAAACAAAAGTTCTCTCCATGACTGCAATCAGACATTCCGCCCTCTCTCTCTCTCTCTTTCTCTCGCTTCTCTGTGTGAATCACTTAAAAATTTGGCACTGGCTGTTCCCAAATTGTTTTTCGATCCATTGTTTTAAATCTCGGGGACTATAAACCGGTTCCGAGACGTACGCGTGCGCGTCACAAAACAAGATATTGATGACGAACCTCCGCAGCGAGCTTACAGCTGAGAGCTTGGGTATCTCCCAGACCGCAAGTAAACAAGAAATGAGCAATCTCTCTTTTTTGGCTACAATCCGAAGCTGGCATACCCTGAATGCAAGCAAGATTCTTATCACAATTTAATTGGTTTCTAATTGTTTTCAAAGCAATTATTTTAAAACAAAGCTTTTTCGCAGAAAAGTGTAGTGTAATATTGTGTTTTACGTCAGTCCACTCTAGTGACGAAAACATTACCAGATGGTTAGCATTATTAGGGGTTAACGATAAATATACAGATATATGCATAGTTTTGGCAGAGAGAACAGTTGCTGTTTTGATTCTGACTGATTGACTCAACCACTGATCAGCGTGAAACCCAAACTGAAAGGAATACGTTGCTGAAATTTGAACATTGGATGGCCTGAAGTTTTCCAAAACTCTAAAAGTAAATATCTATAATGGTAAATTATATAGATAAATACTCACTGATTAGTGAAGAACCCAAACCGATAGGGATACGATGCTGAAATTTTTACATAACATTAAGCAGCATTTTCTTAAATATAAATTGATATATTTTCATAGTTAAAAGTAAATTACGATGTTAAAATTCGTACAGAACATCTATCGGTTTCTTTTAAAATTCTAAAAATATTTATTTTCAAGGGTAAAAATAAGTAATATTTATAAAAGAACGACGCACATAAATCTAACACACGTTGTTATCATCAGCAGATGCCTTTGTGTCTGGCAAATGTTTGCAAACCTGAAACTTATTTTTGGCACTTAAAAAGTATTTTTAAGTTTGTTTATAAAATTCCACATAACTAGCTCAAACAGAGAACAGTCATACCCAAACAATAACAGCATAATAAAGTGATGATCACAGAGTAAAGCTATAATGCAATAGAGAAAAAACCAGAATCTTCTGTATTGCTATGTAAATGGGAAAATTTACTGCTTGCAAGTAAAGTAAATCGAATTGCGGGGTCAGCGAGGGAGTTCAATTGATTTGATAAGCCAGCCTCACACAACTGGATTGGACATGCCTCCAGCTGCCTCTCAGTGGCAGCGAAACTGAGTCTGAGACTGAGTCAGTTAAATGCTCTCCGGACAGCATCTGGCAGCTTATTTAAATAATTTGCAAAAGCTTTTAGCTCTCAGTATCAGTGTCAGTCTTAACGAGTAACAAACAAGGCAACAGCTGTGCAACGTGTCGGTTGTTAAAAGTGAAATTTCCAAATACTATACACTATATATACGTAACATACATATACATTTATTGAAATCGTTAAAATGTTGAGGAATTTGTGCATTTTATTGTTGCTTGTGGCTCTACTCGAAATGTCGCAGGCCCAACGTCCATCATTTGCGGGCAGTCGTCCACCGGGCGGCCTCAGTCAGAAGGATAAATATACTGGTACACAGAATACGGCCGTGGAGAACTTTTCCGGCTTGAGCATTGGCACACGATTCGGCGAAGACACCGTTGCCAAGCCGACACCCATCAATTTGCCCTATGGTGCCTCACAAAAGCCTCCAGTGGGGGTGCCCCTTGTGCTGCCCATCAGCGCCTATGTGCCCGATCCAGTGCCAGCTTCCGTGCGTCCCTCATCCGTGAATGTGGCCAGTCGCTTTGGTGAAAATGACTTTGTACCCACCTCCAGTACAGGTGTGAATACTGCCAATAGACCCATTGCCAGCTCCAGCATACCCGCTGTAACAAATACCAATGCATTGCCCATTGATGCACATGGCGATCGGGAATTGGTGAATCATCTAAACTCACTGCCGGTGGACCAACGACCATTCTGGTTCCTCAACTATCAGGCTATCGAGGCGTTAAGAAACAGCACAAATCCCAATGTAAATGCACTCGAGAATCGGGGATCTTTCTTTGCGGGCTAAATACTTGCCAGTCAGCTTTAAGAACAATGATCATAGTATAATTAATTGTACAATATAAAACGTGATTTCGTGGAAAATGATTACAATTTCCATACTGCTGAATTAATTAATTACGTAAAGAAGTTGGAAGCTTGGATAATATTCGACATGGAATCACAAATTATTTATAAATAATATTTATTTATTGAAAAAATTTAATAAATGTTTTAGGCTCAATAAATTTGACACAAAATATATATACAAATGAGAATTAAGAATTACTCGTCATTACTAAAAAGGTGGGCAGGGATCCACGCTAGGGATGAAAGCAAAAAAATTGATTTACGCTTTGGTTGCTGCATTGATTAACGGTCTTATCAGCATCTGCACCGATTTAATGTAGTTGCCTTGATTTCCCCACGATTTGAGGCCCCAGAAAATGTATTCCTCATTTTCCACCATAATTTTAGAGTATTTGCCATTGAGATTGCTGCAAAATAGAGTATAATTTGGAGTTGAATTCAAAGTAATATCCATATGGCTTACCAGCAGGGAGTTGCCTTATCCAACCACCACCAACCGTTCAGATATCTGTTGATACCAATGGAAAATACACTTTTTTCGTTTAAACGCATCATATCATTGGCATTTCCGGTGTATCTGCCCAGTGACTTCAGCACATATTTCTCATCTTGGCTGCCGACCACAAAATTATCATATTTCGCGTAATGAGTCTTTCCAGCAAAGTCGACAATGTGTATATAGAGTTCGTGCTGTTGATGCGTTGTTATTCTATGAAGTTTTTCCAGGCCAAGCCAAAAGTCCTCTTTGCTTGTGCCGAAACCTTCGTAGTAACTTTTCAGACTTCTTTGGAAATCCGTCAGACCATCGACGCGACGCTGTATTACAATCCAACCGGGACCAGCTATTTGATTGTCCAGAACAGGTTCAAATGCTTTCAGATTGGGTACGTGCATCGATAGGGTAGTTCCTCCATATGCCACTTTGATATAGATTGTGTTTTTAATTCTCTTAACAATTTCCTCATACTTTTCACTTTGTTTGAGCAATACTTTGCTTTTTTCTAACGTTCCCTTGCAGCCTAACAGTATTTGGTTTTTCTCTTTTAATTTACTTTTTAATTCTTTGATTTGATCATCTTTGGACTTGATACTTATATTATCCATGTCGTCTTTTAGCACATTCAACACTTGATCAGTTTTCTGATTCGTTGAGCCGCTGCTACCATTATCATTATTAGCACTCTTAGCTGAATCGATAGTCAATCTTAGTGTATTAATTACATCATCTTTAAATTTCAGTTTGTCTTTGTACAGATTTTCCTTTTCATCGTACAATGATGCCTTCAATTCAAGTTCCATTATCTTTGCCTTAAGATCCATTATTTGGCTATCCTTATCACCGTGTTTTTCTGTATTATATGGAGGAGGTTCCTGATTATCGTTGTGATCCCACTGTGTAATTTTTGATTATTTTATTCATGTAGAATTTAACTTCTTTATTTTTATATAAAACTTACAAAGTGATCATCTGTCAAATCGGTATCCAAATTTTTCGCAAATTCAATATTTAACTTTTTACCGTCCATTCTTGCACTCAACTCAATTGAAACTAAAGTGAGTCAACTGGCTAGCATAGACCTATATATACCCATTCCTATTTTGACCGATAATAGATATCTTTTAAGACTTTGGACTGATAAAGCATGCTACGTAAAGTTCATCGAAAGTCCCGATTTGTTATCTATTTTGCATGCACATCGATTAATTAACTGATAATTTTATTTGTTATCTATTAAGATACATGTGTTATCGTAAAGAAAGTATGACAAACCCAAACAGTAGTTTCCATGCTGACTAATTTAAAAATCATGCTGCTTGCATTCTTTATAATTTGACGTATTTTAGAGAGCCTAGACACCCTGTATTTTTGCGATTCTTTAAAAATAGCCAAGTGAATAATTAAAACTAATGGTTTAGTGAAATTATGCTAATTAATCATAAGCGAACTTCTAGCTAACTACTGAATAATTAAATTTTTGCCTGGTTAAACCGAATATCAATTAATGTAACTAACGAAAATACGAGTTCTATTCAAGCTAATAAACCACATATGTAACATAAGTTAACTTGTTGATTATAGAAAATTTATATATATATTTAAAAAATTTATTTTGTTTGAATTTAGTTGAGGTAACTTTAAAAAATAAGTTTTACATACAAAAGTTTGATTTTTGACAGATTTTTTCTTGGACAGCAGAACTATATAGCTAGAATATGGACAAATATTGCGCATATTTGTGATTTTGCTTAAGATATCTGAACAACTTTTCATACATACTGTATATATACATACTATACAAACTTTATGGGGTCAGAGATGCTTTTTACACACATATTTCTTCAACAAACTTATGAATCCACTGTACTTTCATATATGAAATTGTTTAATTTGCCAAGCAAGCTATGAGCGCTAGATGGCGCCAGTGCCATATTAAAAAATTTGCCTATTAACTAAATGTAATAAAAATAAGCAAAGTTAAAGCTTTTATAAAGTAATTAATATAGAAATCTAAGCTTAATCGATTCAGCTGTTTATGCTCCTACTTCTCTACAAAACTGTTCCTATTTATAATGCCTCTGAACTTCAATTGCAAAGAGCAATGCAGGGCATCAAAAGAATGCATTAAGAGCAGTAAAAGGAAGGAAGCTGAGAAAAGGACACTCTACAACAGCAATCAAATGGCAGCAAATGGATATAAACAATGCCAAGTGCTTGGCCAAAAGGAGTTGGTTGCTTGAGCTGCACTTGAATGTTTTGTTAAGAGCAAAAAGCAAGTCTTGTTAAGAGAGAAAGAGAGAGAGAGAGAGAGTAACGCAAGCTATGTTTAACATTGTTTAATGGGCAAAGGGAAAAACAAAAGATGGATAAGCAAAATCAATAACAATTCAGCAGGCTAACTACCAGGCCAACTGCTGTGGTGCTCCATTGTAGGCCACAACATAGGGCTGCTGTGCACCCACATAATAGAACTGAGGAGTTGGCACTGAAGCAGCAACTGACACCGGAGCCGGAACCTCCACGGGCAACTCCTCGAGGCGTGCCAGACGCTGACGTTGACGCAGACGCAGCTGCTTTGGTTGTGCCTTGGCCAACTGCAGTTTGGCCAATCTCTGGCGACTGCTGCGCAAGCGAGCTGGCACAGCAGCTGTTGGCGTTGTCACCTCCAGTGAGCTCTCATCGGTGTCCAATACCTCCTCGCCAACGGCAACATCAACAACAGTCTCGGGTTCAGCCTCTGCCTCCACCTCTGTCTCTGGTTGGAAGCTATTCACTGCTGGTTGCTGCTCCACTGGCAGCTCATCGAGATCGTTTGTTGGTGGTGGTCCATAGATAAGTGCTGGCTCCTCGGGTTTCAATTCCTCAGCCGTTGGATACGGCGTCGGTTGCACTTCCTGCCTGCCAAATCTTAGCTGACGCTGTCGCTGCAAACGCTGGACACGACGCGGAGCTTGTGCAGCCGTATGGGCCACCAAAATGGCCAGGAGCAGCAAGGAACTGATGAGCTGATAACGTGCCATGATCGTTTAACTGATTGTGACGCTTTGTTGCCATTTCCATATGGAGCTTGTACTTTTATACTCATAGTAATTGCTAGTTGGCTCTGTGGCCCCGGGACTCGAGCGATTCTAGACCAAAAACCGTCAACGCAACGCATATAAAGTAGTCAATAATTTGATAGTCTAAAAGAGAGAGAGTGAGAGAGAAAAAAAATAAACAAAATAAATAAACAACAAATAAGACACACAGAAAAAAAAAGCAATTGACCTGCATGATAAACAGGCAAGGCACAGTGCTTCCAAATTTTAAATTAATATTATAACAAGCACACTTAATGCGCTCTACGGCTACAGAGGTCAAACATTTCTAGGAACTAGCATGTACTATATACATATATGTATATATATAAATATACACATAATATATAAACCAATGTACTTTAAAATTTGTGACAAAACTTAGGACAAAATAAATGTATTATAAAATATAATACAAAAACTCGTATTTAAAATTAGTTGAGATGCAACTTATTATATGTTTTAAAAAAATAGTTATTTTATAGTTAAACAACTTTGAGGGCAAAACAATTTGCTTTAAACTAAATAATAAATTTTTTAAAAATTTAGAAATAAACTTTTAATTAAAATATTCTATGTATACATTTGATTTTGTACATTTGGCTCAAGTTTTATTGATAAAATTTGAATATAGGTTTCTGCATTATTTATTAATTTAATTTAATTAATAAGAACCCCATCAGAATTATGTCTATAGGTACTTTTTATGAAAGCTTATTTAATGAAATTATTTAATTTTATACAAATAAATTATTTAAACTCAGAAAGAGACTTTCACTTCTTTAAATAAGAACTGTTTAACTAACTAAAATTTATTTAAAATATTTATATTATAAAAAAAAGAATTTTTGTATTGTAAATGCCACAATTATGATTTTGTGCTTAAATGTTAAATTTATAAAATTTAGCTATACATAAGAAAACAACTTAAATATAGCAAATGTTCACACTAAACTGCTAACTAAATTTTTGTTAATATACAAATTACTATTCAAAAAGCGCTCACAACTTTTGACACACTGTGCTCACTAACATGAACACACAATCCATAATGGTAAACTTTACGTTATATTTCTAAACCATTTCGTACCACTGTGCTTGGGCTAATAGGCGCATGGAGTTCAGAGTTAAGTGCCCAAGCGAATGGTTATGGTTTATACATGGGCCCTTGACTAAATATTGTCACGTATTGGATAGATACGATATTATGACTATATGACTATAAGAGTGTCCCTCACCGTGCCACTTATGGATTGCCAAAATGTTGTATATAAAAGCTCCGCGATTTCCATCCAATATCAACATTCTAATACCAAACAGCAATACAGCAACATGGCTTTCAAGTTTACCAGCTCTCTGCTCCTACTGGTTGCCATTGCAGCGGTGACTCTGGCGGAACCGGCGCGTCTGCGCAGTCGCTCCTCACGCTTGCAGTTTGCTCGCCAGGAGGCTGCACCAGTGGATCCTGCAGCGGACATTGCACCAACGCCAGCATCAGCGCCTTATCCAGCTGCTGGTGTCACACCCTCCATTCCCTTCGATCTGCCCACTGAAACCGAGACGGAGGCCCAACCAGATCTGACCTATGGTCCACCAGCTGTTGAGCCAGATAACACCTATGGACCTCCGGACAATACCTATGGACCACCTGCGGAGCCAGACAACACCTATGGACCACCAGCTGACGCAGCTGCTGATCAGGACCAAGCACCAGTTGATGCCGCTGATCCAGCCTCCGAAGCTATTCCAGCCAGCCTCATTCAGCCACGCAATGGACGTCTACGCTTCCGTCGTCCCGTTCCAGAGAAACTGCGCTCTGCCCAGATCATTCGCTCCACTCCCGTTTTAGTCTACAGCATCTGAGCATCCTGTTGTTTATTCGATTTTACGATTTTTATTACCTTAAGAGTATTTTGTTATTCCTTCAAAAAAATATAAATATATATTTGTTGTTGAAAATTAAACAGTTGAGCTCTTTTCTTTAATGGGAAGGGTTCGAAAAGTTTTGGCATTAATAAATTATTATTTTTTCGTCACTAGCGTAGATGGCGTTTTACCAATAGAAGTTGTTGTTTTTTTTTTATAAAAATAACTAGTAGAGAGATTGGTTATTTTTAGCGCTAGAAAAGAAGACTGTTTTTCTTGTTATACTAGTATATATAATATATTTACTATTATAAATAATTTAGATCAATGGTTTTTATGTCAGTTTTATGATATAGTAGTCCGATTTGAATAAAATTTGGGATGTTTGTAGCGAAATGTAGTAAAAGCTTCTGTAAATCTATAGCAGCTATATGATATATATAGCTAAATAAATATTTAAAATATAAGTATTACTGGGAAAAATTAAAAAAAAAATTATATTTAAATTTAAGTGTTTGTTAATAGCTATAAACATAATGGAAATAGTTTTGATTTCACGAAAGTCAAAAATTTTTACGAGTAAAATGTGATCTTAATAACAACTTTAAAAACTAAATAATAGGAAGTCTTATACATAATGTCATCGTTTAAACCAGTTAAAAAATTTAGTTAAAAAAAATACATTTATACCTAGATCTACATCTAACAAATATAGTGTCCTAAATATATATGGTAAATAGAAAAAACCCTTGTAAATCATTAACTAACACTAAAACTTAACAAAAATCAAACAGTGTTTAGAATTTAAATCAAATTAAAAGTCCTTTGTAGCTAGTTCTCAGTAGGTATAATTTATACAATTAATAGACAAATAATTAAATGCATTAAAATTTAAAGTACTACCGATTGAGATAAATGCACAATTTTTAATTGATAAATTTCAGCTAGACGCTAGTTGCTTTTAGTAGCTAAAACTTAATACAAAATTAAATTTAAATTCTTTCTTTATTTTAATCTACTCTCAGAGACTGTAAATTAACGTAAAACAATCCCTTCAAGTATCCTTAAAATAAATTCCTCTAGCAAATCTGTTTGTTCCACAGAATAGTAATAATCATAATTAAATACCATTAATATTTTATGTTAATTGTGCTTTTGCGGCTTGACCTAGATGAGAATTATGTGTCTAATGGGATGGTTAATTCTCCCGACACGTTCAGCCAAGGCCGTTAGATATGAATACAAAAGCCATCAAATAAAATTATGAATAGCCAAGAACCCAAAAATCCCACAGAGAAGCTACAATAGTTCGATTACGAGCTAAAGCCCATTGGAGGGAACCCAAATGGCACTTGGAACTTGGCACATGGCACTTAACACTGTTAGCATTGGCCGCTAAAATTGGTTAAAGGGTCACGTAGGCAGCATTAACAGCCGACTCGATCGGGCCAACAACATAATCAAAGACGCGCCGAGCGAACGGGATAAGCAACAAAAACATAAGTACACAAGTTTGTTGGCCAGGCCTAAAACTGAAACTGAAACTGAAACTGAAAGTGACAAGCATAAATTAGCCAACTGAAACAAAGATCTTTCGCCTTCCGTCAGCTATAAATAAGCGAAGCGATTTCGTAACTCAGAACACAAACCAAACAGACTTCAAAATGATGAAATCTACCACTGCCACACTACTGCTGCTTGGCCTGGCTGTTTTGGCCAGTGCGGAGCCACTGCGTCAGCGTTTTGTGCCACGTCGAGGACTGGCACGCCAGGAACTGCCAGCAGCAGCACCACCGAGTCCAGCGCCCACAGGTTATCCAGCAGCGGGCATTACGCCGGAAGTGCCCTTCGAGCTGCCTAGCTCAACTGCACAGCCGGAGGTGAGCTACTTGCCACCGGATAATACATATGGACCGCCAGACAGCGTCTACGGACCACCTGACAGTGTGGATGAGGTGGCAGAGCCAGAACCGTTGCCAGAGGCAGAGCAACCCATTGAAACTGATGATATCCCACCAGCAGCAGAGCCAGAGGCACCAGTGGATGTAGATGTAGATGCCAAGCTGCAGCCAGCAGAGGAGGAACAGCCGGAGGATGTGCTTGTGGAGGTGTCCGAGGATGGCTCTGTAATTGCCGTATCCACCACACTCGATCAGCCCGAGGAGCAGGTGAAGTCGGCCAGATTCTATCAACGCTTCCCCCAAGGACGTCGGCGGGAACAGCCAGTGCCACAGCGTTTGGTGCTGCGTCGTCGCTGGTGAATCTCTAAACCATAACATGTAAATGCTATTAATAAAGTTTGGTCACTTAATCTTTGGCTAACACGTCATCGCTTTTTTGGGCACGTAACCTCTTGGGTTTGCCGTATAAGTCATCGCCGCGTTGGCAATTGGCCTCGTCGGCAATTTGGTCACTTGGTGAAGGTCATCTTCGGGTATTTATAGCCAACAATTGGTGGCTGGTGGTATCAGTTCATGTTTGGACCTCAAAATGTTGGCAACTTGTGGTTTATTGTTGGCCCTTTGTGCGGTTTTTAGTCCGCTGGATGTGAGTGAAGCGGCGGGAGTGCGCTTTCCGGGAGCTGTGCTGCAACGACAGGAGGTTGCACCATATCCACCAGCTGGTCTTACACCTGATCCACCATTTGAGTTGCCCACGGAGCAGGAGGCCAACTTTCCGCAGCCAGATTTAACCTACGGACCACCGGAAGAGCAGCCGGAATTGGTCTATGGACCACCAGAAGAACCGGAGCTGGTTTATGGACCACCTGCAGATACCTATGGACCACCTGCTGACACCTATGGTCCACCAGCCGCAGAAGAGCTTCCCGAGCTGGCTGATGATGGCAGTGATCAACCGCCTCAGAGTGCTGCAACCATAAGCCTGGCCAGCTTGCGCCCACAGGCACAGTTGGTGCTGCCTTTGATACAACGTTTCACTGCCTTCCGCCAGCTACTTCGCCCGGTTCAGCCTCAACGTAGACCAGCCAAATTGACAGCTCGTCCACAGCGCAGACCAGCCAAGATAGTTACTGGCAACTCGGCGGCATTTCCGGCAACTCAATTAACGCTGCCCTTTGTGGAACGTCGCATTCCCTTCAGACCAGAGCGTCTCATTTTGAATGCTCCACTGAGACGAAAACCCGCTCCTCTGGCACAACTAACACCACCGATACGCCGGCCTATATTTTCAGGTGGTCGCATTATTGCCTTTTCTGACAGAGCGCAAAATTGGTAAATAAATACGCTAAGCACTTGTATAAAATGGCTTTAATAAAAATATTAACATTTGAATTTCGTCTATTAATCGATAAATGTGCGGGTACATGATATATCTAAGTTAACAGCACAACATTCTGTTAATAGTATAACATAACAAGTTCCAGTTCTTTTGAACGTAACGATACATCGTTAACTGCTTGATATCGGCATATTTGCCAGCACTAGCACAACATGAAACGCACGCTATAACAAAAATATTAACAAGTGCCGGAAATAATAATAATAATACGGTTTATAAATTAAAACAAAGTAATAAAACTTAAGCAGTTTGTTGCCGGTTAACCTTAGCTTAAAAAAAATCATTAGCTTAACAAGAGTGTGATATTTCATACAAGGTACGTTTTTGGCGGCCAGCTTTTGAGTGCAGCAATTTAATGAAAAAATTTATTTAGCTAAAATGGCTGGCGTGTTGTTTGAGGATATATTTAACGTTAAGGACATGGATCCCGAGGGCAAGAAATTCGACCGTGTTTCCCGCCTGCACTGCGAATCCGAATCATTCAAAATGGACCTCATACTCGATATCAACTCGTGGCTGTATCCCATGGAATTGGGCGATAAGTTTCGTCTGGTGTTGGCCACAACGCTGCGCGAGGACGGCTGCCCGGACAGTGGCGAATACAATCCCATGGAGCACGAAGGCACGCGCGCCGACAGCTTTGAGTATGTGATGTACGGCAAAATCTATCGCATTGAGGGCGATGAGGCGCACAACGAATCATCGCGTCTGTCGGCATACGTTTCGTTTGGTGGTCTGCTGATGCGTCTGCAAGGCGATGCCAACAATTTGCACGGCTTCGAGGTGGACCAACATATGTACTTGCTGATGAAGCGACTGGCGTTTTAAACTGTATATAATAAAGCTATTATATTTGTAAATTTCCATGTGTCTATACATTATTGAGACACAAACATAACAAATGTGCTTCCAGTGTGACCATCAACTGTAACTTGCCAAATACTGCAGCATAAATATGGGGTGGCTCGCAGCGATAAACGATAATCGAACTAGTTCCGCCACCATAATTAGTTTATAAAACAAACATAGAGCTGCAGGCACAGCGGGAGTGTGTAAAGAAAACGAGTTAATTATAACCAAACACATCAATTAATTGATTGTGCTCTGTGGAATGTGATGCATAACGTTGCGGCCAGTGCTTGCAATTGGCAATATGTTGCCAGTGCGGTTGCTTAAGGTAAAGAAATTGCACAAATGTGTAGTGAAAAGAGGCGTTCATTCCCGTGTGTACCATGAAATGTATATAAACAAATGATAAAATGCAGCAAATGTAGCCTTGCCTTGCTGGCGGCTGCCCTTTTGTGCTGTGGGTGCTTATGCTTGTGTGTGTGTGCATGTATTTGCGTCAGAAATTTGTTTTTTTTTACATTTTGTTTGCAGCTGCTACATACATAAATAATATTCGCACTTCATTTGCGGGTAAGTCGTCTCCTTCATATGCTCTGATTTTCCACTTAATAATGCGAATTAGTTGTGGTGTTGGTAAATTATACTTGTATTATAGAATTGTAAACAATTGTTAATGGTGTTTTGGGTTAACTTACTAACAAATTTCTACTATTAGCTTGATTTGTTTTGATTTTTTGCAGCTCAATTAGAAACAAAAGACTTCAATTCAATGTTTTCGACCCCCTGCAGCAAACTGCGCTGCCTGAGCGCAGCAGCTACTGCGACTGCGGCAGCTACTGCTACTGCTACTGCTGCCCATTTGCCTATTTAGCATTACAAAACTTTATTTTGCTCTTTCTCTATATTCTTTATGTGTGCTCCACACACACCTTTTGTGACATTGTGTTTTTTTTTTTTTTTTGTTGTTTTTCGCTGTCGTTCGTGCTTTTTTCGCCAACGTTCTCTTTCAATTGAAACGCGCTGGCTACTGTACGCCACATACAGTACTAGCACATACGGTGTGCGAGCGGCAGAGGGAGGGGCAGAGAGCTGCAGTTACAGTTAAAGCTCTTTTGGGATGGGTTCGGGTTCTGTTAATATTGTTGTTGCTTTCAATTCGCTTTTCAACAGTTCGGTTGTGTTGTGCTGTGTTGTGTTTTGCTGTTGTTTTTAACGCTTCATTTGCGTAACGTGCAGCTGTGTGAACTGTGGCCCTGTCCCTGCACTTGGAATAATCATGCTTCAATGCTGTCTATCCACATATACCTCGAGTGCTCACTGTACAGTAAGTTCTCTATTTTTTTGTATTTTTTTTTTGTTGTTTTGCGCCACCCTTTTGACTCATTGAAGCGTCGCCATATGTATTTATGCTCTCTCATGAGCAATCTGGCCGCCAGATGTTAGCATACATTTAGCGCTAACTGTGACCAGGGTCATAATCGTCGTCGTCGTCGTCATCTACTTTTGATTTTTACTGCTTTTCTCTCTTTGTCTTGCTTGCATTTTCCCTTTGCCATTTCATTAGAACTACTGACAGCAACCGCAGCAGCAGCAGAAGCAGCAACAACAAATTCTATTTTATAGTGACAAAACTTACTACATAATCTATGTAGCAGTTAATGCTTATCAGACGCTCTGTAAGTACATAAATATCAGACTAGACCTTATCAGTTTATTGCCTTTGTTGTAGGCGCTTATCAGAGCACACACTCGCGTGCTCTTTCTCTCTTCTTCACTCGCGGTCTCGCTTGCTCGTGTGTGTTTTCAAACAAAAGATTGAGAAAACAAACTAAAAACAACTCTTCAGCATTGCTACACATGTGTGTGCGTGTGTGTGCTTGTGTGTGTGTACCTGGAAATTCTAGCTGATAAAGTGATAAAAGCAAATATGTATTCCGCATTTATACACTGAGCAAAAATGCTTTAAATTACTTAATTTGACTGTGGGAAATTACGATTTATAGTTGCTTCAATATTTTACCACCTTTTGGTCACGAAGTGGTGTAACATACCCTATAATATATATATTATTGATCAGCATTTATATACAGGTCGATATAGTCATGAACGTCTGTCTGTCTGTCCATCTGTCTGTTTCTATATTGATGAAATTTTTTAGAGGAGCCTTCTTGCTTTCCACGCAGTTAATATGCTAATATCGGCCATATTGAAACACTATATCATATAGTTTCCATACAAGCAATGGGTTAAAAAAAGGTTATTTTGGAGCAATATCAACCAAACTTGGCTAATATTAATTTTGTATTCAATTTCACGAGCAAACCAATTTTCATCCTGATCAGACCACTATATACCACTATACATGCAGCTAATAGTTGAAATCGGTTTGAAACCTTAAGTATGAAACTATGTACTTTTAATTCAAACTGCAAGGGTATCAAATCTTTTCATTTCTCATTTTTACTTTTAAAACTCACCACCCATTTTCGCTCAGTGTGTGCATTTTAGATCACACACAGCACGGCGGTGGCTTCCACATGAAATTATTCTTATCGTTGACTTCAGTTTTGAAAGTTCGGTGGACACAGCTGAAATTCGTATTGTGTTATTTTCGTGTCTGTTTCAGTTTCATTTTCAGTCACTGTTTTTTCGTTGTTTTGAACGTGGCATTGCAAGCTAAATAAATAAATAATAGTACTTAAAATTTCTCTTGCAGCGTTACTCTAACTAAACTCGGTGTTTGGGAATAAAATATATCCTCAGTCTTAAGCTAAAGTAGAAAACGAAAACCAAAGAAAAATCCCTCGTAGAACCATTAACCCCCATACCTTGATAACTACTCCCTCCCCCCCCAACCTCGTAAGTAAGCAGTGCTGGTGCCGGGTGCCAAGAAGCTTTGTAATCGTAAGACGTAAGACTAACTCAACATGGTACGCAGTCGCCGCAGTCTCTCTAAAGAGGATGCCGCCTCGCTGCTCACGGATAGCGGTATATCGCTATCATCGCCGCCAGCGGCACGCGATTCATCGCCCACGGAAACGCCAATAAAGCGACGCAAGAGCAGTCTCAACAGTCTGCATGATTTGTATGTGAATGGCGAACAAGATGTGGAACAGGATTCCACGGATGTGGATGCCGATGCGGATGCAGATGCAGACTATGTGCAGCCGGAACCAAAGAAATCATCACCACGCAAAACAGAAGCAACACGACGCAAGCAACACGTATGCGAGCATTGCTCCAAGGAATTTGGTGGCAAGACAGATCTGCTGCGGCACATGCTCATCCATTCGGATGAGCGACCGCACAAGTGCACAGAGTGCGGCAAAAGCTATCGCCAGGCGGTGAATCTTAAGAATCACATAACCACCGCACACGAGCATAAGAAACAGTTTGCCTGCACCGAGTGTCCCAAGTCGTTTGCACTCAAGGAACGCCTCCGGTTGCACATGCGGCTGCATTCGGGTGAGAAGCCGTATCCTTGTGCTCTGTGCGACAAGCGTTTTGCCAGAGGAGGACAGGTGAGTGGTATACCGGACTACCCGCTAAACTATTGCTAAATCCCTTTCTCATCTCTTCACAGCTGCAGCAGCACATGGTGTCGCATCACAAGACGAGCATACAGCAATTTAACTGCACCAAATGCTCGGCCAGCTTCTCAACGAATGCCAATCTGCGTGTGCATATGGAACGACACGAGCAGGGCATGGAGCACAGATGCGCCATCTGTGAGAGTCAATTTGCCAATGAGTTGGCACTGCGAGCTCACATCAATCAGGAGCACCACAAGCTGAGTCAATTCGATTGCGAAATATGCCACAAGACCATTGAACCCGATGAGGATCTGGCCACCCATATGCAGAAACATGCTGCAGTCAAGACACACGTGTGTGAGGTGTGCAATTCGTATTTTACCCAAAAGTCACAGTACAATGTGCATATGCGAATGCACACCGGAGAACGTCCCTATCAGTGTCGGGTGAGTCCTTAGGAGACTTTTATTAAGTAATTACTAATTATTTACATAAATATGTGTCAACAAAGTTGCAAGCTATTATAGATTATATAAAGGTTTAAATATTATCACTATCGAATCTGAAAAATATAAATAGTTTAGTACAATTTATAGCGAATTATGCACAATTTTATATTCATTATTGATATTCCGGAAAAAGTATGGCAATCTCTCGCAAAGCAGTGGCAATGCTATCCGATCCGTGACAGGCGTTTCGCGTGTCTGACAGTCCCTAAAGAGCGCGAATGCTTTTTGGCTCGTTGTATACAGTCTTAAATACCTTAGTGGGGCCCATGATATTGCGCCACTTTGTAATACCAGACTCGGATTGTAATATAAAGGCGTAGCAGGGACCGCTACGCATGAAGCTGCTCAAGCGATGATAGAAAAATTCGCCTTTGTGCTCAGCATATAAGCGTTCTAGCAGTTCCTTCGTTAAGTACACTTCTTTGGCTCTTAAAATAGTAAAATTTTTTGCAATTAACGTTTTTATTTGTTGAAGTGCGTAACTATGTCGCAGCACGTGTGGTTTAAGTAATGCTAGTGTAATCTCCATGATTAGCAATTCATCTCAGTTTAGTCGAAAAATATTTTTTATGTCTTTAAGTGTTGTGTAAGAAAACTAGTGTCCAACATACTTACATTAACTCTTCTTTCTTGCAGATCTGTCATCAGACTTTTGCACACTCCAGTGTGTTGAAGCTGCACATACGCAAGCATACGGGAGAGAAGCCGTTTCGCTGTCAGCTGTGCACGGATGAGGTGGCCTTCTCACAGCTGGCTCATCTCAAGAATCACATGAAGAAGATACACAAACAGCAGAAGCCCTATATGTGCGATGGCTGTCACGAGTTCTTCAAGATCAAGGTGGAGTTGCAGGCGCATGTGGAGCAGTGTGCCAAGTGCCAGACGGAGGGAATGGAGGAGCACAACGACAGCCAGACTGAGGATGCACAAACACTGTCCAGCATACGTTTTAACATGGCCGTGGTGCTGAAGAAGATTAGCTCTGCCCAGAAGCTGCGACAGTTGGGCTACGAGAAGCGTCTGATCGATAATGTCATCATTGCCTCACTGAAGCTGGCACAGCGTCCATCGCACGATGATGCCACACTGTCACCTTTGGCCAGACTGCGTTTAAATGTCGAGGAGTTCCTCAAATGGATTGTGCCGGCGCCCACAATGCAAAAGTTTAGCGAGGAGCTGCTCTCCATCGATACGATACTCGACAAGATTGCGACCATGTACATGAAGCAAAAGTAAAAAATGTGTGTTTCAAGTTTAATACTTTTTCGAGTGACTGTGCCATAGACTACACACACACGCCCACATTTCTAGCATTAGTTCTTGCCATTTAGCTTAGCCCAAAAATGAATAGATGAACCCAAAAACCATATAACCAAATGTTTTAGCCCAAAGATATATAAAACCCTTAAGCACTGATTTATATTGTGAATTTACCTTATTATTTACTATTTTTTAATTAAATTAAGTTTAGTTTTTGCTATTACCAAAAAAGTGTGAATCCAAATGAAGTAACAACTTGCCAGAGCAGTGCTTAAAACTTAGACTAAGTTTAAGTTAAGTTTAATTAGCTTTAATTCAATGTGGCCATGCTTAAAGTATTCATAAGTATTGAATATAATCGAAACTGCAGTTTAGTTTAGAATTACTTAAATGCACAAAACACACAAAACTAAAATCTTAATAAACAAAAGTACAAGTTAAGAAATGCATACTGTAAATCAAAGATAAACTTACATGTAGAAAATGCAATACGAAAACAATATTTAAGTGTCATTTACATTATAAAAATGCAAACTTTTTGAGAAACTAAAAGTGTAAAAATAAAAAATAAACTTAATAAATTGATGTAGTTTAAGTTAGTATTGTATTCAAAGGGAAGTAAAGTTTGCTGCCTGGGTGTTCCCAAAAGGCCAATGAACAGGCCACAGACCACAATAACAGTTATGTACGGACATTGGACGCTGGATGTTGGTGGTATCTCTGTAATCCCCCTGGGGGCCTATGATGCTGTAATGCTATATATGGTCGCGTTTGTGCAAATTTATAAGCCACTCACACAATAAGGCGGCAAATATTTTTATGGCCATGTGGTTACAACTACAGTGACAACTCTTAGCGGCATACACCTGCCGTCCAAAGCGTTGTACTGCCTACTTCCCTTTGCCTTACCCCGCTGGCCACCCTGTGGCGATTAATGAAATCTCCACAGCAAATTTATTGAAACTATCGTAAATGCCAGTTGGGGTAAGAAACTAACTAACGCCGCAGATATATAGATAATTTTATTTAACCAATATATAGTAAATATATGTGTTTGTGTTATATGATTTTTTATGATGAAGCCCCCAAAGGCTGTTGGCGTTGGCGTTTGTCCATTGCGTGTCATTGGATGTTAAGGTGCGCCTCGTCTGCTTTTCACCACGGCTGCTAGCCAAAGCGGCTTAATGTCTACATTTGTTCTGGCCATTGCGTGTTCAGTGGCTGCCCTTTCTTCCTTTTGCCGTGCACCACCTTCTCCACTTCCTTCTCCAAACCTAGCTGTAGCTGCTCCTCCCGCTGCGTCTCTAGACTAAAAGTAAAGCTTCGACTTTCAGTTTGACTCTGACTTTGACTTTGACTTTGACTCGGACTCCAGCTGCTGCCATGGCGCATTAGAACAAATTGTTCTTGTTACGATAGGAGGATGGACATGCCTTTTGCCTTGTTTGGACCGATGGACAGAGTGCCACTGCTGCTGCCGCTGCTGCTGTTGCTGTTGCTCTTCTATACCCTGTAGTAGACAGCATGTGGGCTGTTTTGGTTAAGCTTAGCTTAAAATTTGCAAAGAAATTGTATTTGTTGAAATTTATTATTAAGTTATAGATCAACTACAAGTAAAATTCTATACAGAATAGATATTAATATATGGAAACAACTGGCCAATTTATGCGAAAACATTTTTTTTGCCTGAAACGAAACCTTTTAAGTCAATCTTTTTAAAGATTACAAGTAAAATTAATAAGTTTTTTACTCAATTTTTTTTTCAGAGATTTATTTTAAATACCTATCTCCCAATTTTTAGTTTTTTTGATTTACAGACGAAAAACTTATTTTACATTTAAAACAAACAGTTGAATTTTAAGTTTTTTTTAATCTGAAATATATTTGATAATTATATTTACCATACTAATATTTCTGTAATATTCTTTTGTCGTTGTATTTATTTCACTTTATTTAATTTAATGACACTTAATTATATTTAATTAAAATTAACTAAAATAATTAAAGAGCTCAGGGTCTAATAATTGTATATTGTATAAGGATTTATTTTATACGATTATATGATTTAAATTATTCATAACTATTTTTCATAGTAATTTATAATTAATTTAATTTCAATTGAATACCATTAGATATTAAATTCCCAGGATATTTGCAGATTTATCATTCGCCAACTTGATTTCCTTTTTTTTTGAGATGTTTGTGTGATTTTGTGTTTGGTTTTTTTTTCTAGTTAGTTGTTGTTTTACTAGTTTAATGCGCTGCGAATTCGTGAAACAAATAGACAGAGGCCCAAGAGCTCTTGGTCTGTAACTAAAGTACGCATGTTTCCACCGCCGACTTTGGCCAACTTCATCTGCATGCAGATTTCGCCTGGGCAATGTTAATGATGGGAAAACTGTGCGCGCTTCCAAATGAGATGGAAGTAGAGGGAGAAGGCGGAGAAAAGAAGACTGAGGGAGGAGCAGAGTGGATCAGTTGGAATGACAGGGCTAAAGCAATGACGATTCTGGTTCTCGTTTTCATTTTGTGTAGCGCAGCAAATTGATTTGGTTTTGCTCTTTTCTCTCTCTTTTGGAGTCTCGGTTAACCAGGCAATTGACTTTGCCTCGTTTTAGGGGGGGAGTTGCGGTGGTAACCGCATTATATAATGTGCATATATAATTCTTTTGTTGTCTGATGCTAATTTGCAAATTTGCGCTGACATTGAGGTAATGTCATAGCTGAAATCCCACAATGTTTGCAGGTTCGCCCATCTAAGCCCGAATTCAAAATAGACTGTTGTAATCTTATGGCTCAGTTGACCAGTTTGCAACTTGACTGACATCTAATTGTGTGTGATTTGTGTGTGAGTGTGTGTGTGTGTGTAGTAACTAGAAGCCCAGCTAATGGGCGGCTTATTTAGTTGCTAGACTGCATGCTAAAATTGTCGGTATTCCACTTATAGGGGCATTTGCAATGTGCACTAAAGTTTGAACTTAAGCGGATTAAAAAGTTAAATCTTTGGCGTATAAATGTTATCCTTAAGCACTTTAAATTATAAATCTTAATTGTCTACACACACACACGCTACTTACCACATAGATGATGTTAACCCTTGGGTTTATGGACATGCATGGATCTTGACCATGGAATTTGGACAAAGCTTAACTGCCGACACATGTTTGTTGCTTGCTTGGTCATTGAACTTGACTCAACCTGACCAAAGTCAAAGCCAAGTCAAAAGTCATAAAAGATATGCAAGCACACACTCACAGACTTATACACTATATGAGCATAAATATGTATAGGGAGATGCACATACATACACTGCAAAAAAAAAACGGACGCGTTCTATCATCTAGCAGCTTAAATTAGGCTATATAAATTGCTAATATGAGTAATTTAGTCTTAAAGAGCTGAAGATTTTGATTTAAAAAAATGATTTTGATTTTTAAATGAATGATTTTGATTTTTTTCCTAAAAATAATTTTACAATTTTAGAATGCATATTTGTTAAAATTATAAATATATATATTTATTTAAGATCATAAGTAATTTTTTTAAATGATTAAAAAAATATATGTTCTCATTTTAAGTTTTTTTTTTATCAGTGTATGTTTGTACATGTATATAGATACTTACGTGTTGGAGTATGTGCGTCTACGACTGCTGTTCTTCCTGTTGCTGTTGTTGTTGTTGTTGCTGGTAATCCTTGGCCATGTCTGCCCTTTGAAGCAGCAACAACAGCAGCATCAGCAACAGCAGCAGCAGCAACAACAATTACAAATGAACGACTTCTTTGTTCTGTCAGCAATGGTTGGACCTGAATTGGAGAGTTGAAGATGAAGTTAAAGTTGGGGCTGCAGTTTGCGGTAGCAGCCAAAAGAGGGGGCGTCGTCAGCGTCTACAGCTCATATAGAGTGTACTCCAAAGTGTACAGCAGCAGCAGCAGAATCAGCAGCAGCTGCTACGCATAAAGCATAAGGCATTTGGCCATTTGGATGCGAATACGAATACGAATACGAATACGAATGCGGATGGGTTGGCCAAAACAAATACACAAGGATGAGGCTGTGGCTGTGGCTGTGGCAACAAAATGTGCAACGTTATCATAACTAAGTGCATGGGATGCGTGTGCTCCCCGAAAGCGCCTGCATATGCATAATTCATGCTATTGAACCCTCTGCTCTACACACAGACAACTAAAAGAGTCTAGGTAGCGATAGAGAGAGAGAGAGAGAGATCGGAGACTGGACATGGACACGGACATGGACATGAACCTGGAGTGGCTGTGCGGCCTGGCTAGAAAAATTATAATTTCACAAGTCATAATAGGATTTGCAATTCAAATGCGAACGCAGACACAGAAAACAGACTCGGACTCATACTCATACTCAAACACATACTCATGCTCGTATTCGTATTCGTACTCGGACTTGGTAGTCAGACAGAAACGCAAATACAGAACTCAACTGGAAACTCAAAGTCGAGTTGCACAAATTTCTGTGGAAGGCGCAGTCAACAAATGACGACAACAATGAGACTCTTACAAAAGCAGAGCTCAGCAGCAGAGGACAGCAGCGCCTTGGGTCCAGCCACAGAGCCAACAGAGCAGACAATGGTTTGGGCCACAGCAGACCACGGACTGTGGACTGCAGACCCTGGCCAATATGTCAAAAATATTAAGAGACATGGGCATCGAGCAAGGCATAAATATGCAAACGATAAGGCGCTCGCTTGCCTCTATAAAGTTGTAAAATTGACAAGCGTTGCGCTTGCCAAAGCCTCAAATAAAGCAATAAAATGCGCTAAAACATCGACATGGTCCCCATCCGTTTAGACGGTAGCCGCTGTTCCACCACAACCAAACAACCAACCAGCCAACCAACCACTGGACCAAATGCAAAAATTAGAAATGAAAGCCAGCGGGTTGCCTGCCTAGAATTTATGCCAGTTTGGTAGCTGCTGCTGCTGCTACTCCTTCAGTTCCCTAACCCACTTTGCTTCACGAATTGAGGTCTTCTTGTATCTGTGACAAACACACACACACACACACATACACATACGGCGCTAACTCAATCAGTGGAGGAGTGAGTGCAGGAGTCTTTTCTGGCCATCTATTGAAGATCAATTCATGTGACTGTGGTAGGAAGTGCAGCTCAAGTATCCAATTCCTACCTGCAGATAACTAATGCGCTACCATCGTCATAATAATGTCAACAGTATGCTGATGATGCTCTTCCCCACCCCATTGGGGACACTTGTCAAACTAAAGGGGGGGGGTTGTCACAGGGGCAACATACATAGCTACTGCTTCTTTATGCAGCTCTTCTGATTGTTTATCTTAAGTAGGAAGTGTGTGTTTAGCATTGTTCATAAGGTTGTCTGGCGGAAACGTCAAGACATTAGGCAGACTCAAAAAGGTTTCCATAGAGTATAGAATAATTTAGTTTGTATTGTGGCGAAATATTTATAGTAGGAAGGATCTTTAGACCATCATATAGTTTATAAAGATTAAAAGAAGTATTTTTAAAGCCTTTTACATAAGTTAAAATATTAAATTTTTAATATTATCACGGCATACCTTATATAAAATCAAAAACTTATAATTAAAATGTATAAATTTAATGAAAAATATTTTTTTTTCTAAAAATTAATCAATTATTTTTATAAATCATTTTTTTATACACACTTACAATTTATATACTCTATTTATATATTATTTTTTCACATATATGTATATAGTAAATTTATTTATATCCTTTTATTTGCAATTCCACAGAAAAACTGATGTGCCAACAAAAGACTTAGGCAACGAACTTGACAAACTTTTCTAGGTAAAAAGGCAAACGGCCAGCTTAAGTTCAGTTCAGTTCGGTTCAGTTTTGTGCTCAGCCGTCGCGTCATAAATATTTAATGATAATGATGATATGGCGAGATGCGAGAAGCGCGCGCGCGTGCATGCCACATACCCTAATCCCTGCATGGCCATAGAAATAGCCTTGATCTTAGCCTTTTAGCTTGGCACTGGCTGCGGCTGCGGCTGCGGCTGCGGCTTTGGCTTTAACTTCAATTTAAATCAAATGTGCGCGCCGATGAGGTTTTACCTTTTATTTTTAGCATAAGCACATATGACCGACACACACACCTAATAGGCATGGGTGTATGGGTGTGTGTGTGTATATGTGTGTATGTGCTTATGCTATTTTTAGAGCTGCATTTAAGTGGCGACCGCGTTCGCGTTTTGCGGCCTGAACTCTGGCTAAAATATGTCCCGCTGTGAATTATGTGTCTACATAAATTATCAGTCCAGGAATTAATCATTTTTTATGCAGGACTGCGGCGGCTATAGTCCCTGCACACCACTCGACTCCATAGCACACCACAGCACTCCCTCCACTATAGTCTAGTAGACTCCACTCCGCAACATAGCACAGCAAAGTACTTCACTCGCCTCGCCTTGTCTTGTCTTGTCTTGAATTCAGTGCAGTTCAGTTGAAGTCCGTTCAGTTCAGTTCAGTTTAGTTTAGTTTAGTGCTGTCCTGTCCATTAGGTACCAAAGCGCAGACACAGTTTGGCACGGACTCTAACTGGCCCATAGTCAGTTGTGAGCACTTTAAAGTCGCTTTGAATTTTTGTCTTTGTCTTAGCGGTCTGCAGCCCCCTGAACCTCCAAGCTCTTCTACTTCCTGGCCTGTTGCTGTTGGCGCCTTCAACACACAGACACACTTGCTGTAGTTGAACTGATTGCAAATGCAAATCTATTAACTAACTTCGGCAAGTGCATTAAAAATAAAAACATGATTTATTATGGCGTTTGCATAAAATTTAAATCGATCATTTACTGTTAGTTTTCTTGTGCCATACACATACATACATATATATATATTTTTTTTGTGGCCGTTTCTATTTACTTGCGCCGCACTGTATGCTTTTCTGGAGCAATTGCCCATTGCCCTAAAAGCGCTTTTGGCTGCCAAACCAATAATTTGTTGTCGTTGACCATATTGAGATTATGCTTATTGTTGTTTTACTTGTTGTTGTTGTAGCAATTGTTGTAGCGCTTGTTGTTGCAGAGTTGTTGCTGTTGATGCTGTTGTTGTTGCAGTTGAATATAATTGATACGTGTTGCAGTGTGCGCAAAGACAAAATCTGTCCGCGGGCTATTTGCTTTAGCTGCTTGCCAGCTTGCACGCTCCTTGCTGCCCGCTGCACTGAAACGCATCTGCAACACAAGTGGGGCGTGGCACAGGCGGCTGCAACTGCGACTGCGACTGCGATTGTGGCTGTGTGTCTGTGGCAGACAAGTTGAATACCGCCCCACTGCGTCGGCAGTTGCATTGCATAAATGTCAAGGAAATCGCATGTCCACCCTCGTTTTCTCTGCAATTTTATTGCAATATCAAGGCTGAAAGGCTCTGTCTGTACTGTATGCACTGTGTAGGGGGCGTGGCATGCAATGGCTGGCCAGCTGTCCGTCCGTCCGCCAGTCTGCTTGGTTCTGCCAGAATCCAATGGGGCCGACCCACTTGTAAAGCATTTTATAATTTAATTTTCATATGAACGCCTGAAACGTCGCGACGTCTGGCTATCAAGTGGGTGTTGCTATCGATTATTATCGATTACTTTTGTGCCGTGGCGAGCATAAATCAGTAAGCGTGCAAGGGTCCTGTAGGACCCTTAGCATAGCTCCACCTTCAACTGTTGCTTCGCTTTCAGTCAGCTTTCAGCAGTTCATTTATCACCTAGCCAAATGGTGCAGCGAAAACAAAAGACTTAAGCAACGAACTAAGTACGCCTGTCTTCTAATATTCTCATCTGTCGCCTGTCTGTCTTCTTCTACCTCTTCTTCTTGCTCCTCTTGAACAACTACCACCACTTACACTTGTGGCATGCTACCGTCCGTCTACAAAAGTGATAATTAATGTGTAAACTGAATCCCACAAACCGCTCACTTTCAGCTCTTCATCCCCTCTCTTTCATTGTGTGTCATGCCAGCTAGCCAGCCAGCATCCTGCCAAGGCAAAACAAAATTGTCAACAGCGGGAACAGATAGGGGAAGAGGTTGACGATGGAGATGGAGATGGGGAAGTTGCAGCTACGCTCTGCACTCTGCATGCTAACTGAGGTGCTGACACTAAGCACTTGTCACCCAGCTTCAAGCTGGAAGCTCCATGCTCGAAACTCCAAACTCTGTTTGGCTGGCATGCGTGTGTTTCTGTCTACGTCTCTGCTTCCCTACTGCTGTCTGGGATTGTCTCATGCAGCTGGACAAATTGCAGTTGTCGTCGTTGTCGTTGTGGATGTCGTTGTTGCTGCCTTCTTTGGCCCCTTTTATAATATTTCTGCCAGCATCTGCCAGTTGCTATGTGCGTAGTTATGCAAACAGTGGCCAGCCACAAAACAAGTTGTTGCTGTTGTCAGCATGTAGCTGTTACTGTTGTTGTTGGTGCTGCTGCTGCTGCATTGGTTGTCGTAATTAAAGGTCAACATTTGTGCATGTTGTCAATGGCAAGAGCAGACAAACGGAAAGGCAAATTAGAATCGAACAGCTGCAGCAATGAGTTAGAAAAATGAAAGAATTGATACACGGCTTCAATATCAGCAATTCGTACCAAAATTATTTAAATATGGGAAGTACTTAAAAGCGAAATTTGTTAACTTGGCTTGGCATAAGTCGCATTCGCATTCAAGATTGGCAATGGCTTTGGCTTTGGCTTTGGATTTGGCTTTGACTCGAAGATGTTTGCCACGCTCATTTGCAATTTATATTACAAAAAAAAAAAAAAAAAAAAAAAAAACAAAAATGAAATTGCCATGATGATTACAGTCTAAGCATCAGCTACAGCTGTTGTTGCTGCTGCTGCTGCTGTTGCTGTGGTTGCTGTCGATTTTCAATTGCTCATGGGCTGCAACTGACAGCAGCATGATCAGGTGAAAATTTCACTTTTCTTTTACAATATAGAGCTTTGTTTTGTCTTCTCTTGTGCATTATTACTATTGTTATTCAACCAAAATAAAAATAATTTTTATTTTAATTTTAATTTTCATGAAACTGGCCGTTGTTGCTGCTCCATTGCCTGCACAAATTGCAATCTGTTCTGCGGGCCTTCTCTTTTGGGGTCTGTTGCATACTAAAATATAAAAAAAATAGTGTAGTTTTACTTTGCTGCTTTGACTTCGTCATGCTTTCTTTGTTTTTAATGCACAATGTGCATTGTTGTTGATGATGATGGTGTTGTTGTTGCTGCTGCTGCTGTTGTTGTAGTTGTTGTTGTTGTTTTTCCCTGCACTAATTACAGCAATAGCTAGCTTTTGTGATTGATTGCAAGTGCAACGTTTCGCTGCAACGTTTGGAGCTGTTGCCTGTTGCAGCCTGCTTCCATGAAGCGTGGCACGTGTTGCGTTTGCGTTTAATGTGCAGTTTCTATTACTCTCGCCACTTCTTGGTGTTTGAAAGTGAAACTCTTGGCTTTATGAGAGGCTGCTGAGCGTCTGAGACTGCAAACTGCGACAGCGACAGCGACTGAGTCTGGGGCGGGGCCTGTAGGCCTAGGCTTGCCAACAACTTGCACTTTTGATAATTGACCTCATTTAAGATGAGACTGCTGCGATAAGGCAGATAGGAATTAAAAGCGGCATCCACTAATTTAGCCAGCATCCCAGTCTATTGCAATGAAACTAGCCAGCCAGCCAGTCAGCCAACTAGTCAGCCAGCTAGCCAGCTAGCCAGCAAGGCTGTGTGATTCTTATCAAGCGGCCCTTAAGCCTAGACCAAAGACGTTGACGTTGCCTGCTGATGCGACTGCTGATGCTGATGCGGCTGCCGCTGCTGCTGCTGCTGGTGCCAATTGCCAATCGCAGCCAGCAATCGCGCCTCGCTAACGAGACGACGACGACAACGTGCTGCAGGCATCAGCAGCGAGGGTTGATCCAGATGATTGGTCAACATTTTTGCTAATTAACGAATTACTTATCAATTAATTTGAACTTGTTGATTGATTAATAAATTTTTATAGACTTTTCATGTAATTGCATGAAATTTCTCAACAAATTTCTTAATGAAACATATTAAATATTTCTAGTAAAAGTTTAAATAATATATTAAAAATAAAATTAAAAAGTTTAATAAATAATATATTAATATTAAAATACTACGAACATAATATATCTGTATTATTCTATGATTTAAATGTAGAGTTTAAAGTTTTAGCTAAAATTTAAAATGTTTAAAGAACTAAATACCTGTAGAAGTATATAAAATTTACTTTATACATATAAAATATTATAAATTTTTTATAAATACTATACAATAGAAAAACGTTTATAAAATGTCAAAAAAAAAAATGTTATTAATTTTTTTCTTTATTTCTTCAAGCCGTTTCTATATGCATTATATGCATTAAATTTTTAAATAATTTTATTAACAATTTTACCAATATTTTTAAATGTTAGTAAAAACTTTTAATTTTTTATTTAACTTACTGTAAATTTTGAAATATTTGTTGACAATTTCAAAATTCATATAAACATGTATTTTGGGTTTACTTTTCGAGCAGTCCTCGAGCATTTTGGTGGATTCTAAACTTGAAACTGAGATGCGCCTTGCGGTGGCTGCCGCTGCATAAGCATCTGTAACTTTTCGCGCTTATCTAAGCAATAAATCTTCGATGGCGGTGGCAAGTTCCCAACTCTCAACTCCCAACAACAACGAGCTTCCAACTGCCAACAACCAACTATCAGCTTCCAGTTTCAGTGCAAGTCGTGCGGGCGTTGGCTTTGCCTGCTGCCTGCTGGCTGTTGCCACTGCCACTGCCACTTGATGGCCAACTTACTGACGACTGACTGACTGACTTGACAATCAAGGCGATGCTTGATATGCGATCGATGCCCAATTTCTGGCGATCGTCTGCCTTCTTCTCTAATGGGCTAATGTCACACTTCCTATCTAACAAATAAAAGCTTTGGCCAAGTTGGCAATCGCAATTGCTGTTGCTGTTGTTGCTGCTGTTGCTGCTGTTGCTGTTGCAGTTGCAGTTACGTTGCTGCCTAACAAATGCGACCCACATACGCGGCCAGTTGGCTGACCAAATTTTATATTGCCTTTATCCCTCCCCGCTCCCTTTGAACCACTTGTGTTTGGGTTTGTTACGGAACTCGCTTGCATTTTGCAGTGGCTCAGTGGCAATAAATTTCAATTTGCTGCCCGCTTTTAACCAAAGACTGAGCCAGGGCCTGGATCTGTGCCTCTGTCTCCCTCACTCTCTTTCCCTCAGTCAGTCTGTGTCTGGCTAGGCTGCTTGGCAACAATGCAATGCGGAGGTAAAATGATAAAAATTCGATTACATTCAGGTGTGAAACTTACATACATATATACATATATATTTTAGCAATTTTCTTGTTTGCACTCGACATACACTGCAATTGGCAGTTGCTACAGTTAATGCAAGAAACTGAAACTTTTAGTCTATTAGGTAGCATCATTTTTTCTAAGAATATTAAATAATTCGTTTTGAAATTTCGTCATCAAATCTGGAAAAATTTTTTTTGCCATGCAGTTGCCAATCTTAGCATCTGAGTCAGAGTTAGCCACTGCAGTAGCTCATTGAAGAATCGGCTCAAATATCATTTGCTGGGTTCTTAAACAGCTTCGGCTCCAACATCAGCGTCAGAGTCGTCTGGGCTGGCATCCTTTTTCATTTTCTACCTCTATTTCTTTTGCTGTGCTCTTTTCTTACACGACTTCCAGTTGGGATTGGCCTCGGCCCTTGTTGGTCATTAATCATGCGCTGTGAACGACAAGCGTATAAGTTACTAGCGTATTGGCCCAAAAAAGGCCAATGGAATGGAATGACTCTGGGTCTGGCTCCATCTCTGTCTCTGGCTTGGGTCAATTCTGTGCTGCCTAGCACAGGACAAAGAAAGTAAACTACGTAGAGACATATATCTAATTGGATGCAGATGCAGAGCGTTCCAATAAAGTAGAAATATTTTTTTGGCCAGAGTTTGAGTTTTGCGCTCCGTTGGGTTTTATGCCGATTTTAGCTGTGGCATGCAATGGATTTGTGTCATAATTGAAATGTTGCTGCCAGGCAAAAAAAAGTTTCTGCTGCACGTGATTTGCAGCGCATCAGTGCATCGAAAGAAGTTGCAGCAGCAGCAATTAAAACCAGTTTTCACTTTTACCAATATGCCAAGCCCTTACCGAATGGATAACAACACATTTTCTCTTCTCATGTGAACAGATCGCTGCTGAGAATAAAACTATTTCGCATTGGAATTTCTATGAGTACGAATAGGTACATATACGAACAGAATACAACACCCACAATGGCTAGTACTCAGTGTTCAATAGTCAACACTCAGTATGCCATACTGTGGTCGTTTGTTGAGCCGTCAACAACCATTAGCACTTTGGCACATAATTGATACGTGGCCGAGCCATAAAGCAAAATGCATAGACAACCACTAGCACAACCTAAACCACATCCACATCCACATCCCCATCCATATCGACTAGACACTAGACACTTGAATCTCAGAAAATGACGTTGTAAAAATGGCAGCACGTTGAGCGGCTTTTTCATGCTGTGTTTTTCACTCTGCACAGATTTTCCTATACAACACCTCGGGGGCGTTTTGTGCCGTTTGCCATACGACACCAAAAAGATGAACAACAACAGCATTAAGAACTTTAAGATGAAGGGCTGGAATCTCTTAGCTCCATGGCGTATGCAGTGCATACTATGCACAAATGCAGTGTAAAGAGTGTGTAGCAGAGTGCGGAGTGTGCATTGTGTGGACTCTGGAGTATGAAGTCAGCGACGTAACTAACAATTTATTTAATACGCTGTACGTGCGCTTTAATAAAAGGCTCAATCAATCTGTGAGCGAAGAACAACAAAAACAACAACAAGAACACTATGAATATAATAAAACCCTAAAAATATGAAACATGTGGGAACATAACACTGCATAGCTAACCGACTCTGAGATGCTCTTTTTAAATTCATTAAACTTACATAAATAAAATTGTATCAAATAGTTGATATTATTCTGACTAAGAATCAAAAATATATTTGTTTTTTACAACTAAGCATTTAAAATTTTAAAATATTATAATTAATTGGTAATGAAAACTTTTATTATATACTTTAATTTATTGTGTTAATATTATACAAGAATTTACACAACATTTTAACACACGAAAAGAAATTTCAACATTCACAAAATTAAAATTTTTTGTATATAATTTGAGAGTAAGTTCAAAAATGTTTATTAAATAGTTATAAAATTATTTCACTCTAAAATAATACATTTTATTATTTGGTGATTGTTAAAAAAATAAATAAAATTAGATAAACATATTATATTTTGGTTAAAGGCTTTAACTTCCTTTAATATAGTGTCTTAAATTCAGTAAAACTATGCTGATTTATTCAGTATTATGATTTGAATTTAAGAATAAGTTTAAAAATGTTTATTAAATATTTATAAAATTATTTCACTTCAAAATAATACATTTTGTTATTTGGTTTTTGTCTAAAAAATAAATAAAATTAAGTAAACATGTTGTCTTTTGGTAGTTAAAGGCTTTGACTTCTTTAAATATATGTCTTAAATTCAGTAAAATTATGCTGATTTATTCAGTATTATGATTTGGTTTTAAAAACAATTTTAGTTACATGGCAGCGGGTAGAGTCAACACTTCACTTTTTGCATATGACACAAGGGCATTCAGAGGAATCTCTTTGAAGTGTGCATACAAAGTCTGAAGTGCTTTGGGGCTAGCACCATGATATGATGTGATGGGATGCTGGACGGGTCGAGTTCGAGTTCCGAGTTGAAGTCCAAGACCAAGACCAAGTCCAAGTAGAAGTCCAAGTTTAGTGACAGAGAGACAACAGCAACGACGACGACGTTGACTTGATGATTGCGTCGATGTTTCGATCCTTTTGGCTCTGCTGCCAGAGACAGCGTGTCGAATGAAGTATGCAGTGGTGCTTTGGTTGGTGGTGCTGCTGCTGGTGGTGGTGGTGCAGCATGGTTACTGAACGGCTTTTCGCTAATGAAGCCATAAAGATATGTATTATTCCTATGCCATAAATTTAGTTGTGCCGCCTTGCGCTTTAGCTATGTATGACACCCACATGTAAATGAAACAGAAAAAGGTTGAAAGAGTGAGAGAGAGAGACAGGAAGAGGGAGTGTGAGCGAAAGGGGAAACAGGAAAAGCATCTCGGTGTTCCCTTTGCATCTGGCACGTCGCCGCTTTGATAATCTGGCAATGTTTTTGCATTTGCGGCATTTAATTTTTAACAACAATTAGCCACGCAAATGCTAAAGCCTAAGGCCCTGAGAACAATTGCTGTTGGCCATGTCTAAGTCAAGCCTTAAAGGTTGTTCTTGGCTCGCTCGATTTGCTCACCCCGCTCTCAAACGCCTAACAAGGTGTCAATATCTTAAAAATGTTATCTTTCTGCACATAAAACTCAAGCGGATCATAGTAAATCAGCCTTTGGTAGGCAGACGTTGGCTCTTGACTCTATGTTACCGTCCCTCGCCCTGTCCCTGTTCATGACTTGGTCTTTGGGTCTTGACCAAAACCCAGCCCTGCCCAGCTAGCCAAAAGAGATTTAACAACAATGGCTGCCTGAGAGCCAATGGAGCGAGCAATGTGCCTTTTATACGGCGGATTTACGAGCCAAACCGACGACGTCGTGGCCAAGAAATATTCGATGGCCAGGCAACGATTAAAACGGACTCTTCACGCATGCGCGCACACACACAACACACACACACTCATACTCATACACATAGTACTTGCGATGCTGCTGCATAATGGGCAAGAGTGTAAGTACTATGCTGGACAAGTTGCTAAGTGCACTTACAATCACTTTTCACTCTAGACGAATCTTTTTTTTATTAAAAATTATTAATTTATGTATAAACTATAATATATATATTTTTTAAAAATATTTATAAAATGTATGTATTTATTTATTATGTATTTAAATTTAAAATTCAATTTTGAATAAAATTTTAGAGAAATTTGTATTATATGCAATATTTTCTTTTATTTCCCAATAGCTTTGGTAATATTTTTTTTACTGCTTATTTTATTTAATTTGCAATTATTTAAAAAGATTTTAAAATTTTAATAGACTGCAGTATTATTCAGACAATCAATGCACATTTTTTTTATAATTATTATTGATTTAAAAGCATTGAAATTAAAGTAATACATAATATACCCTTTGCTGTAAAAGGTGATTTATATTAAGCTTTAATATATAAAAACCATTTAGTAATTTAAAGTTCAAAACTTTGCATAACTTTGATTTAGTATTTAGTAATGTAGCCAGAATTTATATAACTCCAAGCTAGTATTTAATTTTATTTAAATTAACTTACCTTATACCCAATTTATAAATTTCCAAGTGCAACTATTTATTCGTCTAGCATTGTAAAAGGGGCTCGCTAGCTGCCTGCCCGACTGGGTGTTTGCCCTGGCAACATTTGCAACACCAGTGCGGCATCGACATGAGCATCGGCAGCAACTTTAGCTGCAGCTTCGAACTGTTGGGGCATGCATGGGGCACTGCCACTGATGGAGAGGGGAGGAAAATGCAAGGTGCTAGGGGATAGTAGTCGCATCATGTGCGCATTGCACGCACGTGATTAAAGCGTAGCCCCGTTGAGTAGAGGCGGGAAGCGGGGGCTTCAAGGGGACTCCCCAGTCTTCCCGCTGAAGCGGGCGTGCGAGTTCTGCGTATAAATCAGAATTCTGTTCTGCTGTTCCCAATGACGTCGACAATGAACTCGAAAAGCCGAGCAAACTGCGGGTACGCAGCACATATTGATAAATAAATAAGTTTTTTGCCAAAGGCTTTTGTCTTTACAAGTAACTTTAGTTGTTGTTGTTGTTGCTGCTGCTGTTTTTGTATTTTTTTTTTGTGCCAAGTTCAATGCACTTTGTGCAACTGGTTTAAATTAAAATTTGAAAATTCATTTCGTTTGATTTATGTGCAGCATCTTTTGCTGCACGTCGCATCGTCGCTTTTTGATTATTGCCCAAATTAATATTCGAATGCTTTACGATGCAAATTTTTTTAGAACCAGAATAAGAACCTTATAAATGCACAACAACATTCCCATTTCAAACGGCGTCCATCGCTGACATTTGACCCTGGCGCCAACCCGTCTTGTAGCCAATAAATTTAGGTGTTCAAAGATGTGCCGCAGGCCAAACGGAATCAACAAACAAAACAATTTGCTTAGTTTCATAACAGTTATAAAATTTGAATTAATAAAGCACATTTTAAGTAACATTTTTTTAATATTTTAAAACTTTAATTTAAACCAAAATTCGATAATTTCTTTTTACTATCAACATTCTTTATATCTTAAAGCTTTCTAATATTTCTAATTTTGCATACAACTTAAGAATTCCTTTATTAAAACCCCATTTTAGTTAAATAGCAAATTCATCGCCTCTGTCAGTGTCAACTTAGCTGCTGTCCGAGTTCAGATTAAGCTGATTTAATATTTGTCTGCCTCTCAGATCTTTAATTAAAGTGTCGCCGGGCGAAACTCTTTAGCTTTAGCATAATCTCCAACCATAAGCTTAACTTAGCAAATTCTGAGCAAATTCTCTAGACTGACTATGCCTACGTCCGTCTCTCTCTCGATCTGACTGAGTACGCATTTTGCCGCTTGGCTGCACGATCATATTTCCATTGACAAACTGGAGACATATTGCGTTAATAACTGATGACTGAACATGCTCAAGAAATTGGCTCGTGCGCAGGCAAAAGAGTTAATTAACTTGGTCTCACATTTCATTAACGATTGGCTAAGATTTCCAGGTACTAGACAACTAACCATTTAGTTGCTTTTTCGCTTAGTGCATTTGTATTCAACGTGCTCAGTATGCAAAGTTTTAATTTTTCTTAGAAGATTGTATCAATCATAAAAGTACAATGTGAATGCGAATACAAATAGCATTATGAATGCCTGTTTGAGTACGACTATGAGTGTTAGGTATGCTGACACCTCAATCTGACAATCAGTCATGTACTACAGTACATACAGACTATGACTGATGCCGACGCACAACTTGGACTACACCTTCATTTATGTGACGGGACAAAAGTGTTGGGGCATGCCGAAAGGTTATTTACCCGCCTTTACGTCAATAATGGGGAACACAGACAGACGGACGGACGGACGGACGGACGGACAGATCGAACAGACAGCTGGCCACAGTTCTGGCTCTGGCAGATCTCTACTAACGATACCGTATGCGGGGCCCCACTGCCCCCTACCAGTTCTTCATCAGACCGCGAACCAACTCGACACGATCTACATAACATTTGCTGCGGCTAATGGCTCGTTGTGTGCTGTGCCAAATATGGATGGAAATGGAGATGGAGATGCCGTTGAAGCTGAAGCTGAAGCTGGATACAGATTCAGATTGGTACTTAGATTTGGTTTTTGGTTTTTGGATGACCAATAGCCAGAGTGTCCAATAAAGCAATGCTTACACTTGGCAAAACGAATTTAACAGCATGTTAAGTCAAGTTAAATTTATTAAGATAATGCATGTTAGAGCCAATTATAATATGATTAATAATAATAATATTCTGATGCACATTCAATAAACTATAAATTTCTATAAATTGTTAGATTTTCCATCTTGTTAAAAATTATTTATATTAATTTGAGGAAAAATTTTGATATACAAAACTATTTGTGGTTTTATATTTATACCAAAAATGTAAATAAAATTAACATTTAATTTAAAATTTATTTTTTAATAAACTCAATAGTTTTTTTTTTACTTTTCCATTATAAATTTATATATTAAATTATAGTTGTTATTTAAAAATAAATTATAAAATGTGTTAATTTAAAAAATTTTTTTTCAATAAACTTGTACTTGTTATATTAAAGTTTATTATAGAATTATTTTTAATTAAGTAAAATTCATAATTTTTAATCTATAAAATGAATAATATTTTTTGTTAATTGCTTATATTTTAATTGCCAAACCAGAAATTGATAATAGACATAATAGTACTTGTCTTTCGATATACATTAGCAGCTTAATTAAACTGATATGATTTCTAATAATACAAATTTCTTGCCAAATTTCTTAAGACTTTCGACTGTATAACAAATATTGTTTATAATGGATTTGCAAGTGTAAGATCGAATTGAAACTAACGGTGCTCTAGAACAATAAAAGCTGAATATCAGAATGTTGCCGCTGAGCTGAGCTGAGAGCAGCTGAACTGCGACTGCGACTGAGTCTGAATCGGAATCTGAGTTTGAATGTGGACTCTGCTGAGCTGAACTATATCGATATATCATTAGCAGGCTTTTGATTTACAATCGCCTTTGTTTGGGGCTTTTGTTGGACCCATTTTGGCGAGAGGTTGTGCCTGCTCGCTTGGTTAGCACAATAAATGTGCCTGAGTGCCGGCTAATAGCACTTTCCAGTCAAAGAAACCAAAGCAAACGAAACAAAAACAAAACAAAACAAAACCGAACAGAACAGACAAAAAACAAAAAAACAAAAACAAAACTATTCACATATGCAGAACGAATGAAAGTGTTCTCTATAACAAGCTCCAATTCGCTTCCAGACATAAGTACGAGACAGAGTGTGGAGCAAAGCCAAACGATTTGGTATGAGTTGCAACTGGTTGCTTCAAACATGTCTCAAACGACTCGAAGACTGAGCCAAAGCCGAACTTGCAGAGTGGCCCAAGACACCAGTCGTTGTTGGTTGGTCTTACCGTACAGACGTGACGAGCGCGTGCAAAAAAGCGACAACGAAACGACGACGAGTATAACGAAAGACGAATCGACGCGTGTGTACCACTGTGCGTGTGTGTTTTGTGTGTGTGTGTGTTGAGCATGTGCAGCATTTAAGTTAGCACGTATAACGGATCGATCCAAATGGCCAACTGGACAATGGCCAGACGCTGGATCGAGGCCAGCAGACTGCTGCTGCTGCTTCTGATCATACTGCAGCTTATTGCCGCAACGCCAGCGCTTCGCAATGCAAATTCAAACAGCCACAACAACAATAACAATAATAACAACAACATTTGGCGACGCGTTCGACTTGTGAGCAGCGTTAGCGCCAGTTCTGCCAATCAGGAAAGGGAACGCAATGCCTATCAGCTGCTCAAGGCCAACAATAGTAGCAGCACCACTAGCAGCACCACTAGCACTACTACCACCACTAGCAGCACTGCTACCCCCACTACAACAACAACAACAACCAGTTCACCGCATCGTCGCAGTGGCAAGCAGCTGCTGCGTCGCGAGGATCTCAATGTGCACGAGAGCAACATATCGAGTGCAGCTCGCTTGGAAATGTCCACGGAATTCTTTGTGGTGCCCACACTCACCGCCATTACTCGCAGTCACAGCAGCAATGTCAGCACAAAGGCCACGCCTACACGCAGCCAGGGGGCACGTGGCCGTGCCGCAAATACGCCGCGTGCCACACAAGGCGGCGGCAGTGCCACACCGCCAAGCATTGTGTCCACCACACAGCTGCCATTTGCCGGATTACGCAAGGAGGTGTGGGTGGTGCCCGTTCTGGTGCTGGCCAGCCTCACCATGCTGATGATGGGCGCCTTTGAGATCTTTGTGCTGTTCAAGGCCTGGCGCACTTCACCCTCGCGACGTCATCTGTTCCTGGGCCAGATGCTGCTGCTGGGCCTGTTCGCCTGCGCCGGATTGGGAGCTGTCATCACAGCGCAGCCCACACTGCTCAGCTGCGGCGCTATTCGGTTTGGCGTGGGCGTTGCCTATGCTTTGGTCTTTGCCGCTCTGCTGGTTAAATGCGTCTTCCTGATCAGTCTCAATGGTGGCGTCTATTTGCCGGCTCCGTATCAGGGATTGCTGTTGCTGTTCGCGCTGCTCATACAGGTGGCCATTGGGGCACAGTGGTTGCTGACACAGCCACCGGAGATTTATACGACCAGTGTGCCTGTGATGGGCAGTGGATTTCTGTCCACCACTGTGGCTTCGCAGACCAACTACTCGGCGCTGTTCTATCCGACGTCTTACACCACATTGGATGGCACGCCAGAGATCTATACGAGAATTGCTGCAGTGAGCACCGTGCTCATACCACTGTGCAAAACGCAGTTCTCGGAGCTGCTCTTCTCCCTGATCTACATTGTGTTCCTCATTGTGTTCATCGCTGTGCTGGCGATCAAGTCACGTGGCATTCGCGACAATTATCGGGAGGCGACATACATTGGTCTGGCCATTGGAGGTGCCATACCCATTTGGCTGGGCTGGATGCTCTGCGGCCTGGCGGTGGCGGAGCGGCACAAGGATGCTTGCATTGCCTTTGGATTGGTTGCCACTTCGGCCACCGTGTTCCTGGTCATGTTTATGCCCAAGGGCAGGCAGCTGGCGGCCATGGGCAAAGAGGGACTCTATGTCGAGGATCGTGAGGAGCAGTTCAGTTCGTTGAGTCGCGCCGGCTCCGGCTACTCACCGTCCTTCTTCCACTTCAAGCCCATCAAATACGGCGTGATGAGTGGCTGCGGCCTGCCTAATTCGGCAACGAATACGGGCCAGGGACTCAGCTCCAAGCACTGCTCCAGTGCCAACAACGGCGGAGGTAAGCCCTATCTGATTTCTTTATCTTATCTTAAGTTTATCCCATTTCATGTTTGTCACAATTGTCTGCAACGAATCACATGTGAGGCCCAGACTCAAACCCAAATCCAAACCCAAACCCAGCCTTAACTGCAGGGTGTCCCTCGACTCAGCTGCTGTCAGTTGCTATTAATTTTGTAATAACTTTCTTTTCTTGCTTCACATATGCCAGGGGGCATGTGGCAGGAAGGGGGAGTGGGGTGTTGCAAGCTTCGGGGCGAACTCTTGAACTCATTTTGTTGTTGTTTATCTGCTCATTTTGGTCTTTCTAAAAACAAAAACGTAGAAAAGCAAAAGTCTTAACTTTCAAACGGTAGCCAACACTGCACAGTGGTTCAATTGTTAGTCTTAAGTAGACAATTTTTGTCTCACATACAAAGCATAGAGATTAATTATGATGCTTTGAATATTGTTTCTAGATTTCGCTGCATTGTGTTGGGCTGTAAACAAAAGACTTAGGCAACGAACTTGATGGTGTTATTAGAAATTCCAAAGCTTAACTTCTAGCATGCATGTAAGAGTAATAAGTTGCCATTAGTCTTTTAAATCATATTTTAAGCAGATTAACTTAATTTTCTAAAGTTAAAACAAAAGACAGACAACGAAGTCTATAGTTTTGCAGGCACTGATTTATAAATTATCAAGCATGCTTATAAAGCTATTCATTAAAATCTTAAAACAGTAAAAAATTTGTATTGAGTTTATAGCATTGTCCAATTAAAAGACTTAGGCAGCAAACTTGATGAATTTGTAATTTAATAAATTTAATGTAATTTAATTTAATAATTGAATCTTAAAAATTCTAAGACTCAATTTATTTATAAACAAAATTTTCTATTAGATTAAATATTTTTTATGTAATATAAATCAAACATAGCTCCACTGTACAGCGACATCAACTGGGCTTAAAATTGTTTTGCCATGCCGTGTAATTGTTTGGCATATTAATTTCCTCGAGGCCGTCGTGTAAGCCAAGTGTAAAAAGAGCACACACTCTCAGACACACATGGAGTTATCCATCTGTCTATCTGCCAGTTTGTCTGTCTGTCTGTCCGTCTGTCTATCTATCTGAGTGTAGCTATCTCTATGCTCATTTGTGTGCTCACACGGCTGCTTTCATTTTCGTTTGGTGAGAACGTCGCGCAGGTTTGTTGCCTAAGTCTTTTGATTTAGTTAACTTTGCTGCTGCGGCTTTCTTAATAACTTTTGATAACTGCTCCGTTGTTAGCTGCTGCCGCCTGTTGTTATGGCCATCAACGAGATCATATTTATTAGCCAGATTTCACATCTGGTCATTAAGAGGTGTTAAATGTCATTGTCAATTTGTAGAAATTGGTCGTGACCTCACGCAAATGTCGTAGACAATGTCAACGAGGCAAGTGAAACGATACAAACTGGCCACAGAATGCCATCAAAGGAGATCATTTGGCGATTTATGAATCGCTAAACAATAATATTTGCCAACTATTTGTGTAAAATTTCTAAACAACAACAAAGCCAATAAGCCAACAAAAAGTCTTTTATGTTGGCTTTCTAATGAAAGCAAAAACAGTTGAAAATATAACCAAAGAGGGATACTTGGTGGGAAGGGGTAATGGATGGATGGATGTGCGTGTCCAAAACATGTAACACAAATTTTTACACTTTACGTAATTTAATTAATAAAAATCCATTAAATTTACGATTACATCAAACAATTAAAAAAAATATTTATAGCCAAAAGAAAGTAAATAATTGGACAAAGGCGAATTTTTAATGCGCTTTCGAGGGTTTGACAAAGACAAGACAAAATTAATAACAATATATTAAAGTTATCTTTATTGTTTTCGGCAATTAAACTAGTTAAATTAAATTTCTAAATGCTTCGCACAAGATAAACCAGTTCATCATAATATTAGTTTGTAAATTTTATACTGAACTTGATGAGTGTAAAACAACATTTGCAATTCATTTAGACATTGTTTATGCCTATCAATTATAAATCTAATTTTTTTTTGTAATTATAATTAGACAAAACGAGTCTAACAACAAATTAAGTCTGTATGCTAAATAACTAAGTGAGTATATCGTATAACGAATTATAAGTTGCATTTATCAATAACTGATTGGTCATAAAATAAGTGCTATGGGTTATTCTCCGCACTTAAGCTCTTTATAGCCAACTTACATAACAATTCTTCTGGTTAGGGTATAAATGTTGCAATAATTTACCGAATTATAACACTGCGCCGCTGGGCTTAAGTAGGAAGCGTTGCACATGGCAGCTACTTGACGACGACGACGACGATGACTCTAAGTGTATGTATTAGTATGTGTGTAAGATTGCAGCTATTGCCACGCATGAAAGCAAATACGACCGATACAAAGCTAGAGCTATAGCTGTAGCTGGAGCTGGAGCCTCACAGCCCACAGCCGAAACGCTTCGTCTCACGCCAAGTGCCTGTGGGCTGCCTAGCGCTGCGTCTGGGTCTCAGTTATCGCTCTACAAAGAAAGCACAGCAGACAGACAGACAGATAGACAGACAAAATATAGGTAGGTACACATATATACATATACATATAGATAGATAAATGAAAGATATAGTACTTTTGCCAAGCTACATACATATATACGTCAAACTGTCTGCAATTGAAAGTGCATTTGAGGGTAACAACAACAACAACGACAAGATCAGCTATGACAAAAAAAAAAAAGAAAACAAAATACAAAAAAAAAAGCAAAACCAAAACTCAAAGACAAATGTCTGGAGACACAGAGCACAAAATCAAAGTTGGCACAGGGCTTAACAAGCAAATGTAGACGGTGTCGGAGCTGGAGACGGAGACGGAGACGAAGACGGAGCTGAGCTGACATTATCGGGTACCGTCCCAAGTCCGGGCTCTGGCATGTGTGTGGGTTGTAGTTGTGATTTGAGCCAAGCCAAGCCAAACCAAGACAACTCAAGTCGAGTGAAGTGAATGAGGTGCAGGCAAAAAGGGTTTTTGCTTGATTAAGGGCAACAACGACAAAAAAATAACATCAAAATAAAATTAAAAACTGGAGCTCTACGTGGGTTGTTCAAGCAAAAAAAAAATAAGTAAAGTAAAGAAAACGAAACGAAATAGGAAACAAATTTACATAAAGTAAAACCAAAAGCAAAAGTTGTTAAATAACAAAAGACTTAGGCAACAAACCTATACAATGTACATTGAAAATGACTGAAATTGCTCTAGAACATTTAACTAAATTCTTAAATAAAATTTTAATAATTATTTTCAAAAGAGTTCATAACAGTATTAAGGAAATTTAAATGAAATAGACTGGAAACTCTTATGAAGTAAGTTTTAGATTATCATTAAGATAAGTTTTCTGAGATATTTCAACCTTCTCCAAACTTCAACAGAAGTTAAGTCATTAAATCGAAATCGAGAATGATGTTTAAGCCAAATAAATGAGCAGTCTTAAAGGCAGGGTAGAACCTACAGTCAAATGGTTTCTAATAAACCCACAATATCAAATTTCCTGTCAAACCTCGTACCAAGCACAGATAACATAAGCATACTATACCTGCGTATATATCTGTATATATATATATATATATATGTGTGTGTGTGTGTGGTCGTTCCCAGTAAGCAGTTCGGCACATAATTCACTGAGCAATTTGCAACAATAAACTAAACGACAGCTAACGGCGTTGACGCCAAGGAATGAGCCAAAGTTGTAGTCGAGGTTGAAACTGAGGCTGAGGCTGAGAGACTGAGAGACTGAGAGAAGTGGAATCGCTAGTTGATTGTTGATTGAGGCAAAGGCAAAGGCAAAGTCAAAGACGAGGAACGCAGATTGACAGCTTCAGCTACAGCTACAGCTTCGGTTTCACTGTGCTTGGCAGAGCACACGGGTTTGTTTGTTATTGTTGCCGTTGTTGCTGTTTGCTGTTGCTGGTGTTTGTTATTGTTGTTGGCGACGCGTCGCCAACATGGCCAAGGATCGGCAAGCTGCTGACTCGCGATATGGCCGATATGAGCAGACCGGCGGTTGCCGTTGATTGAACGCGCATAAACCGCTTGAAAAGAGTTCAAGGTTGCTCGCTTTAATTGAAGGCGCATTGTTGTAACCAACCTGGCCAACACGACAACGATGTTGATGATGATGATGACGACGACGACGATGACAACAGCAGCAGGGAGCAACTGAACAAACTGAGCGATGACAGGCCTAGTCACAAAAATAGACACTCAGAGGGAGGTTCCATAAATATGTGGGTTTTGCACACAACGTATAACAGCAAACAATCAGCTAAAAATATATAAAAAACTTACAGGATGCGGTTTATACTAAGCAACAACGAAAAATCAATTTTTTTTTAAACTAATTAATAAACTAAAAAAAAAAAATGGCATAATAACACAGAAACCTACAAATAGCTGAACAAAAAAAAACACTTAATTAAAAGATGACCAAACAGTTTTAGCTATAAACAGCTAAGCCCTTTATGTAGCTAACTAAGTACTCAATAAACTACCCCATTATTTAGGTACTTCCGCCGCAATTGCAAGATGAAATCGTTGTTGTTTTTTGCTGTTGTTTTTTCTCAATGATGTGTCGTCGTCGAGCACTTGAACTGGCGATGGCCACTTGGTCAGTGGTCAATAAGGCTAAGAGATGAGGTAGATGCATCTGCCTTTCGAGTGGCCTTTGTTCTATGCGACAGCGCATTTTTTCGTAATTTTATTGAGTGACTTTATGCCAGACAGCTACATACATAAAATCAATCATTCATGCCAAGCGACTGATGCGACGACAATAACAATAATAATAACAATAACAATAACAATAACAATACCAATACCAATACCACCAACAACAATGCTAATTCACTTACTTGTGTTGTATGTATGTTGTGTGTTGTCAACTTGGTTACCAGGGAGAAGGTTAAGAGCTTTACGGAAGTTTTTTTGCTTGCTCACATGTTTATCTATGGGATATGTCAATAGTTATCGGTTCAATAAGCCGCCAGAGGAGGCCATAATGGCATATCGATTTAACTGTGCCGACTTGGAGACTCAAGACTCAAAAAACACTCGAGAAACTGATCGATCTTTCAATGTCAACAACAAGCAACAACAACGGCTTAAAACTTGAGCCAACTTGAGAAACTTGTAAAGAAAGTTCTGTTATAATTAACATAATTCCTAAAATTTCAAAAGAGTTATTCATAAATCGATTCAACTTAATCCAGCTTAGTCTTTTGTTAATCAAATTGCTGGCATTTGAAAAGCATGTCACTCTAAGTTATCACTTAATAATTGAGTTCGAATTAGTTGTTCATTGATTCAAAAGTAAATTAAAGCAACTGTTTACGATGAAATATTCAACTTTTACTTCTACAAAAGATGCTCGAAAGAATTATTCCTGCTAGAACAAGTTTGCTGTTTATAATACAAATTTTATAGACCTTCGCTTAACTTTCTTGAAAAACCGCTTACTAATAGAACTAATGTTCGAAACAGAATTAACAACAATTTATAATCAATAAATGAATAGAGATAGATATTGATGACTTTTCCAAAATATGTTTGTTATATTTTTAATAATTTTCTAATGTTTCATCATCAATCTATCAGCTAAAGTTTATTCAACTGAAAAAAACATACTTTTCTTTTGTCAAATTCTACAATTTGAGAACCAATATAAAAAAAAATACACAAAAAAAAAGCCAGTTTTTAGTTTGATCGCTTCGAGTGGTTCATTGGATTGCTTTGACCACCAGCATCAGCTGTCAAAAACTAGCAAATATTGGAGATGGAAAAAAAAATCGATTAGCCTCAATTGTTCTAAGCCCTCTTCAAAGCAAAACCAAAGACTTAGGCAACGAACTTGAAATTGAAAAATACTACACAAAAAAAGGAAAACAAATTGAATTGAACAGAAAACGGACAGTAAAGAACTGACGATGACGATGACTATGGCGTAACGTACAAATCTGTGAAGTACGTGATGCTGAGTATCTATATCTATAGCTATAGCTATGTATGTGTGTGCTGGTAACTTAATATATGAGTCGAGTAAACGCTGCAGCACGTGCTTGAAACGAGCGTCGCTGTATATTACCACAAAATTATAGCGGTTTTGCAATAACAGCAGCAACCCGTCGATGCCTGTAACTCATGGATGATATTTAAGTTTTCGCCTAGAAATAGCATGCCGCTTTAAGAGTCCGAGTTGTGGAGCTAAAGCTGGCGACGACGTTGTAAACGTAATCGATAACCAGTTCCGAATTGTTGCAATGAAACCGAAAGCGGAAAAGCCAAAGCCAAAGCGATTGAAGTAGTCAAGCCAAGTCAAGGCAGCAAGACGGCTCGGCCAGTTAGCTGGCCAAGCGAGTGGAGCAGCGGCAACAGCGGCTACAGCGGCCACAGCAGCCAATGAGCCATGCCAACTGCATACGTTAAATTATTACGCTAAATTGGCCAAGAGCAAGCGATACTAGCTGCTGCTGTTGCTGCTGCTTCTGCTGCTGTTGCGTACGGTGCATCAGGAACTTGTTGATTTGCGGTTAATGCCAGCACGCACATAATGCAAATTGAATTGTAGCAATTTGAAGGTCATACGCCCTTAGCCGAAATAGTATGCAAATTGCCAACTGCGCATTTTTTTTTTGTTTTCTTTTTTTTTTTTATTCTTTATCGGGCATGTGAAAAATGCAACTCTTCCGCTTATAGAACTGCATTCAGACTACTAACTGTGGCTAAGAGCCACGCTCATGACAATGAACTCTACACCAACAGCTAGATAGTGAGAGGGAGCGGCAGAGACAGAAAGAAAGCGAGAAAGAGAGAGAGAGCTACCAACGAACGTGGCCAATTAGTTATAATGCTGCTTCGTGATATCACAACATCTGGCAACTCACTCTCGTAGCAAACATATACAGTCATAGTGAAAAAGCCCAGAGTAACCAAGTACTTGGGACGGAAGACCCCAGAGCTGTTGCTGTGTAGTTTCAGCTGAAGCCAATAAGGAAAAACTCGACGCTCGCCAAGGAAATTACTCAAGTCTGCAAAGTATGTAGCAACAAACAACAACAGCAACAACAACAACAGCAGCAACAACAATAAGAATAAGAATCATTGCAGTGACTAGAACAGCGACAACAACAACAACAACAAGAGCGAACAATGACAATCTGCACGTAGCAATCAGTCAACGTGCGGCAGTTGGTTTAACTTTAACTTGTTGCCAGCGATACTACGTGTGAGAGTCAGTGAGCGAAAGAGAGAGAGGGAGGGCGGGCGGTTAGATCCGGCAACGACAACTGCAAAATGCAAAACGTGAAAAAACGTTAGCGGTTAGTAGTTGACTGTCAATAGAGATGGGCAATTATGTGATTTTCATGGTCAAGGTGGAAAGAAAGAAAAATCGTTGAGCAGATGAAAATGCCGGAAAACCTTTAAAATGCCAAAAACAACAACAACAGCACAGCAACAACAACAAAAAGTGAGAAAGAGAGAGTAACAGGCAGGCATTTAAAAATTTACGTATTTCTCAGCTCAATCAAAAGTTTTAACAATTTACTTTCGTTGAAAACTGTAAAAAAAGCCATAACTTTTTTATGAAACACTACTTTTAATTTTTATTGTAATTTAAAAAATATATATATTTAATTGGAAAGTGTGTCAGCAAGGCAAGTGATATTAATTGATTGTTTTAACACTAACTAGCACGGTGTCATCTCTAGCAAGTAGTTACTTTAACGCCCACACATGCAAGCACGTTTGCACTCATACTACTGCACTTTGAGGGTAACACGCAAGAGTTGAGCCTCTTTATACATATTTGCACTTAATTAGCCGTTTACTATTTCGTTGGTTTTGCCTCATTTTGTGGCTAGTGTTTTTTGAGCAGCCTTTATGCCTATGCCAAGCGAGTGGTGTAATTCATAATGCTTATAAGCGAGACAGACAGACAGACAGACAGACACTTTAGTACGTGTTGTGAAAATCGCATTTTCCGTGCACTGTAAATGGAAACAGGCAGCAAGCAGCAGCCAAGAATTAAGCCAAATTTGCCGCTTCAGCTGCAGCACAACAAACTAGTTTGCAAATGTGCAGCACACACAAATACACACAGAGAGTGAGTTAGTGAGTGAGAGAGGCGCATATATACACATGTATTTTCATTTTCTGACACATAATTCCAGATTCACAGCTCGTGCGCCCGCCGCCAGGGCAACCAGAAGAAACAAGCGAGCTTAATTGCAGTATTTGTTCTAAGTTAATTAGAAAACCAAGACCAGCGCACTAAACCAACAGCAGCAGAGCAGAGCAGGGGTACAAGGGGACGAGAAGAGTTGGTACAGAGGCCAGTCAGGGGCATAGGCAAAAAGAGAAAAAAAAAAACAGAGAGAGCTGGCGCATGTATGTAACTGCTGCATTTAACACTGTCAAGAGTTCAGCAGGCAGCCCAGTCCCAATCCCAAACCCAAACCCGGTACCAACTCCGAGTCCAACTTCAGCTCCAGTCACAGTCCCAGTCCCCGTCCCAGTAGCCAGCTTAGCAGCGTTTTTATTTATCTCAGCCTCTGTTATTTTTGTTCAGTTTTTATGTCATTAACATAGTTTACAACGTGTGTTTGTGTGTGTGTCTCTGTGTGTGCCGTTTTCTTACATTGGGCCTGCAAAGCTGTTGAAAATATAATAATCATAATTTATAAGCCATGTCTGAAAAATCAGGCAGTCGTACGTACATTCGTATACAACTCCAAGCCAGACTCACAGCCGGTTGATTGGCTCGCATTTGTTTGGCTTATATATATTTATTTATGTACAGCAGCAAATTATATATGGAACTTAAGTCAACTGACGTCTCGTCGCCACGCTTAATGATAAGCGCGAAATTTGCTTACCAAAAGAGAACTTCAAGTGCTGTTAAACGAACGACTTAGGCGACAAACTTGATGGAGTTGTTACCTAATTACTGACAAGTTTGTCTAGTTTATCATATAATTGTGGCCAATTAGTGAACTTAGACAAGCTCAAAACAAAAGACTTAGGCGACAAACTTGAAAAAATAACTGAGCGTACAATAAATCATGGATAATTCTATAATTTATAATGCACAATACTTTTACAAGTTGTGTTTATCTAAATCGTGTTATTTGCGCAAACCAAACAAAACTGTTGCTGGCCAGAAACTACCGATTTAGCTATAGATTCTTGGTATAATTAGAGCCGCAACTTGTTTATGCTGTTGTTTGTCTAAAGGTTTTTGCTGCTAACTCGCTTAATAAACCATCTTGTTAAATGGCTTCAACTAATGGAAACTATTAAATCAGCCGAGTAGCAGATAAGCATCAAATTCACTGATATTTTCATAGTTCAATGACATAGAAGTGGTTTTCGCATTGATGAGCTGTAATCAATTATATGCTTATGTGAACTATAAAGTGTCACAAAAGATCGATACACATACACATGTATGTATGTGCTGTTAATGACCTTGTTGAACAAAAAGCATAACAACTGTAATAAGCAAACGCTTAGGGATTTTGCTCAATACGAAAAAAACAAAACGTACAATAAATCAACAGATGCAAAACCGACTTTCTCTATGGCTTGAGGGTGTTATAAAGTTGGCCCATTGACACGAAAGGTTTTAGCTTAGTTTTTGGCATCATTAAAGCTCTCATAAATTGCTGCTTAGCTGCTGTGGCGCCTAAGCAACCGACAAACGGCAAAAGTGTGAAATATGACAGAGTAATTTTCGGAATTTAGGTTGTCCAGCTTTGCTGGCCAGTTGGGTCAGCTTTGGCTAATTAGTGGCTCAGAGGTAAGTGGTTTGGGCCGCAATGTGTGCCCAATGCAGCAATTGTGACATCTTTTTTTATATATATACACATATACTACTATATCATATCTTTTATGATTACTATAAACCCTTAGACTTTGTTTTACCTTGCACTCAATTCATTTCTATATAAACATATATATACATATATATATTCATTTTTCCATCACTACATCAAACATAATCACCATCATCATCATCGTCATCATTTTATCATCATCATTGCGACACACAAACACAAAACTTATCATTACAATGGCAACAACAACAACAACAACATCAACTCGAAAATCCAATGGTCACCCTCATCGAATTTGTCAACTTTATACAAAATTCTCGACACGTTTACGACTCACACACATACACACACACACAATACACATACATATATTACATAATATATTTCTGTACTATTTTATTCATCAATCATCTTGAATATCGTTTTCTCATTTTCGGTTTTGTTTCCGGTATTTTACCTTTTTCAAATTTAATTAAATTTACATTTATTGTTAAAAATAACAACACACGCAACAACAACTGTTATTCGTATGTGTGACACAACCAAAAAAAATAATTATTGTACATATATTTATCCACTATATATATTTATATGCATATGTCTGTGTTTGTGTGTGTTACGGCTGGGTTTTGATTTTGGTTTGGTTCGGAATTGGTATCGATAAAACGCACACACTCACACACACACTTACACACCTACACACACACACACAACAAACCAATACCAAAAACAACAAAAAACCCTTTGCACACCACACCAATACCAACAACCAACCACAACCACACGGGTTCCGGGCCAGCAGATCGAGTCGCTTTGGTCACCGCCGCACCGCCGAGCTATACACGTATGTATCACTATTTTCCAGCACATTTGAGCGCGCACCCGTTTTGCTATTACCCACCCGCACCACCACCACCACCACCACCACTGCCCGCACCGCCCACACAGCTGGCCACACCGTTGACCCTCAAACAGCTGGGCAACTCGCTTACCTCCATGACACAGGCGGCGCAATTGGCCAAAACGCTGCGCTATGCGCCAGGTAATAACATATTAGCTTGTTAGATATAATACTTAGTTATATAAATCTAAAGTGCTCCATTTAGAGCACAGTAATACTGGCGTTTATATAAGCAATTAGTTGGTAAAAAATATGTGTTAGTAATGTGTTCTTTGAAGAAGATAAAGAACTGTAATAGTTATTTTAAGCAATTAATCATAATGATTTTCCTATGATTTTTCATATATTTAAGGGTTTTAGAACATTTTAATTTAATCTGTTTAAATAGAACTCAGAATTATATATAAACTTATATAAAAAAATGTAGTTAAAAATAAAATTTTGGTTTTTAAACAAAGAATTTTAATTTAAGCAGTTCACAGAGTTCTTATGAAAAGAAAACACATATTGGTTCTTCAAGATAATATCGAAATAATAGTAACTTGTTGAAAAAGAGTAAATTATTCGATTAAATTATATATATTTATTAGGCATTAAGCTTAAATTATTTAGTCTAAATAGTTTTGAGCAAAGTCTTCATGTAAAATCATTCTTTTTAACAACGTTTTACTCTCTTGTTTAATTTTAAAGGCATGTTTATACGACCCGACGAAACGAATCTATATACGACGCTGGAGCCCACGTTGAGCAGCAATCCGAATGTCTACTTCCAGCGCAGTGGAGCTGTGCATCCGGGAATATTGTACTGACTGGCGGCAGAACGTAGGCAAGGAAGTAGGGGGCTAAGATCTGTGGAGATCTGAGAGCTGGAAAGCCACCGGAGCTGAGCTATCGAGAACACTGGAACTGAGTATTTTTTTCTTAATATTTTAAACTTTAATATCGGCTCCCAAGGAGCAGCAATAAGTGAATAATGATTCAATTAAATAGTGTAATACATTTGTCATAATTGCTAAGCTCTTAGTTTATATAATATAATATATAGATACTTAAGTTTTAAAGCTGTGCTGGAATTTTGATATATTTCAGCAACGTCATGAACTCGAAATGGATTTGTAATTTGTAGTCCTAGATAAATATATATATTAATAATAAACAGACCTAGACTAAACTACAGATATGAAAGGAAAGCGAAGAATTTTTCACCATTTACACAGGCCATATAAGTGTATACTTACGTTGATCTAATCAGTTTATATTGACTATAGCGATTCTCATTTAGTCTGCAATAATGGTGAAACTATGAATTATGGTAGATATCGATCGAAGTGAATATTTAAATATATCTTTAAGCATATATTTATGACATTCAATTCAATTTAATGCCTGACAATCGATATCTATTTGGCAAGATCTGTAAAATTAGTGCTAAGTACTACTTAAGACTAGTAGATGATTTCCAAAATGATTAATTTCCTTGTGAAGTATTTTAATTGCAATAATTTGTGTGAAACTTTAATTAAGTAATAGTTATAATATTTCAAGTGTTCAAATCGAGCTAATCTTGATGATTTCAGACAGTTTTATAACGCACCATGATTTATGCCTCTATGAACAATTAATGCTCAAATAATGGCCAAGACCATTTGTAAGCCACACATTTGTTTAGCCAAGTAAAAAGATCGTTTAAGCCAACACACACAATAATGTTATATGTACATAATGCCCCTAGGCACACACAAACACACACAGACACGATGAGCAAATACTCTCAATAAAAAATTATAAGAAAATAAAAACGAAAACAAACAGATAACAACTTACACTCAATTACGAGCTGCTGTTGTACCACACAACGATTACGATTACAATTACAATTACAATTACAATTAAATATAATTGCAAATTATTGGCATTGCAGCGCCTATTAACGCCTTCAAACAAACAGGCTAGAAAACAGCCTGTAACTGGCATTGTTTATAGACTATACTTAACTTTAGGTACAAGAACGGCATAGGTATGGGTAATGGAATGGCGATGGGAATGGGGATGGGGATGGGTATGGGAAAGATGTACCAATATTATTGGATGCCAATGCGGCAGCGGCGCTGCATGTTTCAAATAATTTCTTAACGCTTTGAGAGATTGGGTGCCAGTTGGGCTAAAAGTTTAATGTGGCCAACTTCTAAGTGTAAGTGCCTTTAAGCAATGCCATTACAACACAACAACAGCAGTGGCGTAGTCAATGGGTTTATTTAAAGGGGGTAAACCAAAAGGGACAACAATAAATTAAGATTGATTTATTGATAATTGATTTATGAAAAATCAACATAATAAATATACTATTAAAGAGTTTTTATTTTGCAAACAAGTTATTTAATCAAAAATCAAATATACTTACTACAACCAGAGAAAAATCAACCTAAAATCAATAAAAACCACATTGATTCAATAAGAAATCAGCATTAAAAATGCTTAAAATAATATTGTTCAACATTGAAATAAAGTTTTTTAAACATATTTTACAAAATTAATATGAAAAATCATGAAATCAAAATTGGAAATTGTTAATTTAATTTTTAATTTTTTTAATTTTTTCCCTTGGTTGAAAATTATTGAATTATTATGTCGCGTTTGTTATTTTAAAATGGGACTTTTGGCTCAGTTTATATCGTAGTATGAAGCTTTAGTGTTTTATTCTGAGTACCAAATTTTGAATGTTTACTCTACTACTATGTTTTTATTACCAAGCAGTGTTCTTGCCTACGTCACTGCCTTGGCCAACGCCTATCAATTGACCTTATAAGGCAGCACATACAGATGCATGCCGAGGGCGTGTATGTACAGAGTGAGTGAAGAGAAGTGATCCACAGAATTGCATCCTCGCATTAATTAAGTGCAACAATGCAGTTTACAGAGCGAACAGTGTACAGATAAACGTATAGAACCCAATGCGGCCAGAAGATGAACATACGTGTATATACCTGTGACTAGAACCGCATCTATAGAAGCACATACACAGCACGACGCGTCGTTGGTCTCGTATTAATGACATTTCTCACGAACATTTTGCCAGAGCTACCGACAAAAACCCAAGCGTTGGGGCTAAAAGGGATGAAAGTAGCTGGGCAGAGAAGTAGCTGGGTCCAGATGTCCAGTTGTCCAGTCTCCAAGGCATGTCAGTGTCTGCAGCTCTTCCAGCTCTGTCTCCACAGTCAGAGAGTCGACATTACTCGCTGACTCGCCTCGGTTCAATTAGGCGCGCCTTCAAATCACAAGTCAATCAAAGTTGTTAGATTTGCCGTCCTTAGCTTTCGAAACGTACATAGTCTATGTAGCTCTACAATTGTGTCTCTGTCTCTGTCTGGGTCTGGTACTGAGTCTTGCTCTCTGGGTCTTTGCTGGGGCCTACTAACTGGCCGGGTTGACATCTGTGACATGGCACTGCGGCGGCATCAATTACAACATCTATGACAGCACAGCGTGAAATGTTTGTACATGTCTCGGCGGCGCTTCCGATGGGACCAATTAGCCCTAAGTAGGCATTTCAATGGACTCGGCAATTAGCCAAAATCGAAAGCAACAATTCCATTTCATCATGCCCATCATCATTATCATTATCAGTAGCAGCAAGAGCAGCAGCAGCAGCAGCATCATCATTTTATCAACCATCCAAGCAACGCGAATTGGGAATCACCAATCGCTCACCCTTATACGATATGGAGCTCCAATTTCGATCCAAACTATTCCAATCTCAAGCCAGAGGCGTGCCAATATTCACGTGCAAATGGCGTTTGGTAACGCTTTATGGCCTAATGGGGCAACACGACTTGCCACAGCAGCAGGCTGCAAGTGTGCGCGGAAAGCCAACAAATATTAAATGTCTGTCAGAGATGAGCAGAGTCACGGTATCTTGAGTAAATAATATTATAATAACAGCACAATTTGTGTTACACATCCAACAGAAGAAGAAGAAAACTAATAACACTGGATTATCCCACTAAAAAACAAAGAGAAATTTTTAAATATTAAGTTGGAGAATAGGAAATGTTAACTCATTATTGATTTAAATTTATTTTAAGTAATTAGAGCTATTTTATATTTATATTTTTATTTCTAGTCAGGATTATAACTTTTTATTTAATACTATTTCAAATAAATTTTTCAAAATAATTCTCAACATTACCTCCATTGTTTTTCACTTAATTCGGCATATGGCAGTCTCCATTAATATTTGTCATTACGTTTTTCAAGTAATTTCTAAGCCTTTCTGAACTCTTTAGGTTTCTTGTGACACAATCCTCTGTGCTGCAACCAATTAGTTTTCTAGGAAATTGGAAAGTCTTAACATTTAACCCAACACATAACGCTAAGTTAATGAATGCCTTCAAAACCAAATGCAGAAAAAAAACAAAAAGCCATAAATAATGCATAAAAATGAAGTGATGGAAAAACATGAGCTTCTGCTAGAAGAACACACCAAAAGAAATAACAAGCATCATAAAATATGCATTTGAGGTTTCTTTCTAGTAATTTTAACTCAGCGCAGCTTGCGCAACTTTTAGTCATGTTATGTGACCTTTGTGGTTTTTCGTGTTTTTCAGTTGTTAAACAAGATGTTTTCGAGCACCTTTTACTGACCATCTATTGCAGTGTTAGTTATTGTCTTTGTAGCTCCTTGTTATTTGGCACATATCTCATAGCTATGTTATTGGCCAGTTTATGAGTCAAAGCTTACGAATGGTGCTAGAAATTTTTCATAATACACAAAGAACTATCATCGTTTCGAACTCATCTCCCATAAGAAAATAACAACTCGCGGGTATTGTAGACTGTCTGACTCTAGGCACTGTGACTATGACGATGACTGTTACTGGGTCTTGCATCTGTCTAACTGTATGTCTGCCTTGCTTAACCCAATGCTGTGGGTATAGTCAGTTTGTGGGGAAGGCACATAAAGAATATCTTAAGAGCTGAAAGCACTATCTAAGCATATATTTCCAAGCAATTAATTCATAAACTAATTAAATTTCAGTCATGTCTGGAGAATAAAATTGTCTAACTATACTGGAAGTTTCATAAAGATCGAACCTTAAGCAATATAGTTGGCTAATCAGTTAGTTAGCGCCAATTTACTACTAGTACAAGGCATATCATAGTCGGTAAAACTCGAATCTACATTATATTCTTGTTTTTAGTTTAGATTTTTTTTTATTTTCATTTTAGGGAGAGTGTATATAATAATTCGCGTTGCGGGCAAATTAAATTAGTTGGCTTGAGCCGTAACGTAATCCTTGAATGATGCCACTGGCTGGCACTTCAGTTACTATTACTACTATTATTGCGGTGCAAATGTTATGACCGTGCTATATATATAGTATAGTATAGTATAGTATAGTATAGTACGTCAGGGAATGACCATAACACTGTTATGGTGGGCCCTTAGGGCAACGTCACGTTGCTGATTTGATGGTCTGCAGATGGAGATGGAGATGGAGATGGAGAGATAGAGTTTTGGAGTTTGCAGTTTTGTAGCTGAAGTTAGTCTGGCGATCGGCTGCTGATAAGCTGCTGGAGAACTGGTAATGCGTGCATTGACCGCAGCCCTGGAGCTGAAACTGAATCTGAAGCTGATGCTGAAGCTGGAACTGTAGCTGACGTAAGTTGAAATTAAATTTGAGGTAAGGCCCCGTTTTCTTGGCCTGGGCAGTGAGTACAGTTAACCTCGTTTAAGTGCGCCACGCACAGCCTGATGGTCGCTCAAACGGTGAGTTGTCGGTGAAGAATGGAGAGTTGGGAATGTGGGGAAAGAGTGAGCAGATTGGGGACACTTGGAGGAATTGGACAGGCGTGCCAGTGTAAGTCCAATTAACAGTACCCAGACCCAGAGTGCCCAGAGAGACGTCGCTCTAACTACGTGTCGTGCCTGTCGCGTACCGTCCCCGTCCTGAAGGAAGTCAACAGTTGACTTGGACGGCATTTGTCGCATGCTCCTGCTTATAGCATTGCATATACTATACTATAGTATACTATACTACACTATACTACTATATATAACTGGTTCTTGGCGACCGACAGACCAACCTAGCCTAACCAAGCCAACTAACCAGCTAGTCAGCCAGTCAGCCAGTCAACCCAGCCAGTCAACTAAAACTGAGACTAAGCACAGCAAGCAACACCTAGTAGATGCTTAGGAAACCGGCAAGAAGCCGGCATATACAAGTTTATAGCGGATGCGTAAACGCATTTGGCTCAAATGCCGTTAGGGCCTTTGACTAAATTGCATGGCCATGAACAGGGCCTCATCGCCATCGCTATTGCCATTGCCATCGCCTTCGGCTGCAGCGCGACTCACACTGTGGCATTTGCATGCTGCATGAGGAGGCAGGTAACGAGTATTGCCATTGACTTTGGCATCTATCTTCCAGCAATGTTAATGCATTACGGGCCAAAATAGCCGCCCAGATCGAAACGATGCGACGCGACGCAACGCGATGCGACGCAGCAGCCGCCCATTTGACGTAATCAACACAATGGCCCAAAATGTTTGGGTCATTGAATTCCTTCTTCACTGCCATATCTTTGAATCTTAACGGTTTTTATTTCTCCTCCTTCTTCTTCTCTTCTCCATCACTTCTGAGGCGCGAGATCAATGTACCTATATACGAGTATGTACGTATAGTACGTACCCCCTGAAGTTGAGCGCACGTTGGAGTATCAGCTCTCATGCTCTCATGCCCTTTTATGTACATGCTCCATTGATTAAATAATCCCCCAGTTAAACATTCATATGGAGAGCATGTCAAGCGGACACTTTAAACACGGAACTTTAAATACGCTCACTTTAAGAAAATTTCAAAAATTCGTAAAACTGCTATTAGTTTTATCTTATCTTATACTTATATTTTTTAGTACAAATTAAGTTTTGAAATAAACTTAAAAAACTTTAATGAAATTTTAATATATTTAAAGTTAAAAGGTTTGTAAACCATACAAATAATTAAAAATCAAAGAATAAAATTTGTAAATGTAAAAATTTAAATATTTCATAGAAAAAAAAAAATAATAATTAAATATAATTAGTACCATTTTCTTAACGAATTGCTTGATATTTATTCAAAAGAAAATACGTTTTAATGACATTTTTGTCCGTTTGAAAAGTAAAATTTAAATTCTATAAAATCAAACCCAAGTATTATATTTATGAAAATGTTCATATAACAACAATACAATTTTATAACAAAAAATTAAAGTACAACAATTGTATAAATGACAATTCAAACAAGTAAAATTCTTTAAATAGTTAGAAAGAAAATGTACAGTGGTAATAATTAATTTGTATTCATTATATTTTAAAATCGACCTAATTTAGAATTAAATGTCGGAAATTAGGTGTGAAATTATTAAACTGATTATATTGATTATGCAATTTTATATTTAAATATTTATATAAGCTAAAATTAAATTTTTAAAAACATTAAATTAAATACTTTTTATATTTTATATGATTTCACAAACAATTCACAAATGGAAGCAAAAATATTCAATACTCGACGGAAAGTTAGAGCATTATGCAATAGCAATGGTAAACGAAGTACACACGACGTAATTATTTTTTATGATCTTCAGTGAAATGGCTACCGACTCATCACTCATCTCACAACTCGTAGCACACATCTCACATCTACACCTCAACTCATCATCTCAAACTCTATTCAGGCCTCTAAACTTATCTGTATGCCATTAATTTTGGGTTGAAAACTCGTGTAGTTGAACTTTAAATGCTTGGAATTGTTGAATTGAATTAGGCCAAAGTGTTTCAGCAGCGTTAAGAAGATTGAAATGTGTTTTTTGTTTCTCTTTCTTACTTTATGTTTTCGGAATTTTCTTTAAAAGTGCCTATAGCAATGAAATGCAAGTTCATTGAGTTGTTGTTGCTGTTGTTGTTGTTGGATTCTCTGATAGAGATGTTGAGATGAATGTTTTAAGTAAGAGTAAAAGAGAGAGAGAAAGATAGAGTGTGTTTAATTGTGATTTATGTGTAAAGAAAGTAGCAACTGTTTAGCAAAGGCTTAAGCTGAAGATAATAGAGTGGAAAATAAATTTTAATTAAGTGTAAAAAGAAAATGCAAATAAATTGATTTATAGAGTAATGTGGGCTTATTTTTTGATATTTTTACCCATAACACCGAAAGTAAAAATTTTTGTTAATAACTTTTTTAATTTCTTGACTTTAACGTATATATTTGTGGCTTGAGTTCAGGATATATTTTTGATATTAAGAAATAATGCAGCAAATGACCATGACTCAGCTCTGAGATGGGTTTATGAAGCTGTGATATATATGATTTAAGTTTAAAATCCAGATGGTATAAAAAGGCAGTAATCGATAGTCTTGTATCGTATAATTGAAATGGTTTCCAATGTTAATTTAAATAAATAAATAAATGTTTTTCCATTGTTGTCGTGATGATATTGCAATTAAGAGGTTAAAAGACAGCTGCCTTTTGTAAGCATCTTTGATCGTTGATCTATTTAAAGCTTCAATCACGATTCTCTCTCATTCTTTGGCAGCTGCTTGTCTGCCGCTCCAAATCATCTTTTCAAGATGTGTTCTATTCAGGTTCAGTTTGCCAGTTGCCAGTTGAGAGTAAAAAGTAAAGAGTTCCTGCTGTGGTGCCAGCCCCATTGTATGCAAAAGCCTCAAAACGTGCGCTAAATATAAAATTTAATATTCCAGATGGACAGACAGACAGACAGACAGACAGACAGACATATGTGTGTACTTAAAGCCAAATGAAGACGATGGTCATCTGAATGCGGCTTCTGGATTCTACACTAAAACTTTGTTTTTACTTTGGCACTGATCTGTGCTGATCTCGTCTGGACAGTTACTGGCAGCTTTAGCTCTTAGCTCTGTATATGCTGGTAATGCTCGACTGGGCTAATGGGAACGCTTAGGCTAAAGGCTTAAGAGTTCAATTGCCTAAAAGGAGTGGGGAGTGTGTGGGGGGGTTAGTGGGTAGAGAGTTTCGGTTTTTTATATTTGTTGATTTTTTACGACTATTTTGTATCTTAAAGATACAAGTTTATTTATGGCCAGCGCCAAGTTCACGATGTTTTGGCCGTAAAGTGCAAAAAGTGCATAAAACGAATGCAACGAATGACATTGCAACACACTGCACACTGCACACTCCCAATACACCGATTGCTGCCACAAGATGCCGCATCAGCGTCAGAATTCGAATCACAGAATCTGCCACTAAAGATGCAGTTTATATGTACATACGTACGTGTGTGGATAAGTTGAGTTTTATGTAGTTTGCCTGCTAAATGCAAACGCACAGCAGCAACACAGCACCGCAGCAACACCGCAGCAGCACCGCAGCACCACAGCAGCATCAACTTGGCCACCGTCGCAGCTGAATGCTAAAAGGGTTTTGCTTTGCTTTCGTTTATTTTATTTAGTTTTCTGTTTTTTATTTTTATTATTTTTGCTGCCGCTGCTTCTACTGCCGCTGCTGCTGCTGCTGCTGCTGCTGCGTTGATGCACCTCATTAGGAGTGGCTGGAAACCAGTTTCAAGGGGGCACAGAATCCCAGACAATTGACAATTTAAACGAATTTCTTTCAAACACAACACTGACATGGCCCCAACACATATGACGAATAGTCAGTCAGTCAGTTGTTGGCCTGCACCACCAGAACCACCAACAACTACAGCTACAGCACCACCTGGGGCCGAAGTTTACGCATGAAAAATGCACCAAACCACCAGAGGAAATGCAGGACAAACGAGTCGTAGGAGTGCGGTGGGCAGGTGGTAAGCAGAAGTGTAGGAGAGTGGAGCGGGTAGGGTAGTGGGACATAGAACAGACAGCCGCCTGTATGAAGTGTCATTCATCTGCCCATAAACGCATTATTCAATATACTTGTACCAGAGCCCAGAGCTGAGAACTGAGACCTGAACGGGGGGAGGGAGTTTGAAGCTAGACAAACGAGTGATCGGCAGACGAACAACCACAGCAACAGTAACAACAACAACAACAACGACGACGACGTCTGACTAAATGCCTCATACTGTGCTGGGGTCTTGTGAATCTGACTTCGACTCCAACTCCAACTCTGACTGCTGCTGCTGCTGCTAGGCTGCTCCTGCCTGGCCTGGCACTTGGCCAACTATCTGTCCATGCTGTCTGCTTAGTTTCAAGGTTAACAAGTTGCTTTTGCAATTTGGGACCTCAGCACTGCCGGCTGGCTAGACGACCGACAACCGACAACCGACGACCGACGACCCTTACGTACTGCAAAACCGCATCAATCGCTTTCGGTGAGAATTAAATGTTTATGGCCTTAGTGTTTGCCCAACAACCATTTTAATGAGCGACCCCAACAAATCCCCCAATCCTAGTACCAGTCCCAAACCCAGTCTTAATCCCAAATCCATTCCATTCGGCTGCCATCAGACATCAGACATCAGCATATCGACAGCAAAAAGCACTCTCCAGCGAAGCAATTGATACCCTTGAAATGCAATCCAATTCACAGCTTAAAATGTTGCTTAAAGTTTAAGTGCAGCTAAAAACAATGTAGCAGTCGATAGCAGAGATACGAGCAGGATTCTAGGGTTTTATGGTCGAGGGAATGGGATAGGGAATGTTATGTGGGGAGGTACTATTACTTTAATTATTGAATGCATTTTTAAAAATTATTTTTAAGTAATAAATAAAAAACATTAAGAAATACATATTTTAAGTAAAATTTGTTAAAAAATATTATCTTAAAAACATGATATATGTATTAATTTTTTAGAAGTTTATATTAATCTATATTTAATTTTAAATTTATACTGGTTAAATCTGGTTATATTTTGAAATTCTACAGAAATATTCTACAATTGATTAGCTCATAATCCAATTACATATTATTTTCAGAGATATTATATACTATATTTTTTACATTTTGTACAGCTTTTAAATTTAATTTAATTTTTAAATTATACACAAATGTATATTTATATATTTTTAAATTAGATATTTGAATATGTTATAGTTAAATGTAAAGTTTTTTATATAAAATTTCTCTTATAAGTTTTAAAACTTGATATATTCAATGGCATAAGTTAAATTTGAAATATTTGTAAATTAAATAAAACAAAATTAAAACGTATTTCGAATTTAGTATATAAATTAAATTATGTATCGATATAAATATATAAAAGTTTATTTTTAAATTTAATATATTCAATAAATCACATAGATTTTAAAAACTTTATGTATTTAATTGCATAAGATATACTTAAAAAAAAATTTTTTTTTAATATCAAACAAAAGAAAGTTTTTTTAAATCAGTTTAAATCAGAAGATTTAGTATGTAAATTAAATTATTTGTAGAAATTACGACTTTACCTGCCCGAGTTATATGTGTAACATATATTCATATAATTTAGCGAAATGCATTATCAAATTTATGGCAATTAAAATGTAAAACAAATGAAAATTCATATAAATGTTAATAATGACATTTATAGTCCGCTATTCGCAGTTGTGGCAATGTGGCAAGTACGAGTACCCGTTTGTGGCAGAAGGGCAGCAACCAGTGGACGCTGATCTATTATTCACCAGATTGTAAAAATGTAAAAATCACGCTTTCGTGTTGTGTATAAATTGAATGCAATTTATAAATGTCCAGGCATTGAATTAAATCCCAGTCCAACCATTCCAAACCCGCTGCTGCACCACTTCTCTGCCACCGTTCACGGTTCGGAGTTGGTGATTTTTCAAAATAAACAACCTTGAGCTGGAGCAAAAGAACAATTGCTGAAGCTGGAAGAACAGCAACAATAGACAAGAGAGCAAAGGATCCGCGGTGCCCCTTAAAGGCACTGCGAAACTATGAAAAATTGCGCCAATTGAATTTGGCCAACGATTGTGCCCCGTGTGCCACACAATAAGCGGCAAAGGGGCACGAACAGGGCAAGGGCAAAGGCAACGACGGTTGGACGATGGCAACGTTTGGGTGCAAATCTACTGGGCGGTCGCTTAGTTTTCAACGCATTTATCAATACCCAAGTGGCCGAGACATTACCTTAACCATCCACTAGCAGCAGCACCACCATCACCACCACCATCACCACCATCACCACCGCCAATACGACTCCCAGTGTCCCAAGTCAGTTCCAGGCGTTGACAATGCCAACTTCTATATAAAACGATGCCGCCATGGAATGGAAATGTGAGAAATCGATTTGAATTGACTTAAACATCGGTTGTGCAGCTCCATTTACCATACCAGCATGTGTTACACATATCTTTCAGTTTCTACATATATATAATTTTATTTTGAATATTTTGTATACATTTAATATGAATATGTGTATATGTTTTAAATAAATATATCAGAAAATTGCTTAAACAAAAGTTTAATTCACAACAAAAAAAAAAAAAAATAAACAAAATATTATTTCATTATTTCCACTTTAAATACTATAAGTATACGAATTGGAATTTTATATATATATATATATATATATATGTATAATATTCATACAAAAATATATATTTGTTTTTTGTTTTTTTAAATGGTTATATTCGAAATTGTTGGAGTTTGTTTTCAAATAATTCGAGTGATAAGTGTGTTTGTGAAATAAGTTACAGAGACTAGTTAGTCTGGAATATTTTGGTGGGTCAGACTAATTCTTAGGAATTCACAGAATTGCACAAATTAAATGACAAAATTAACAAAACAAAGAAAACTAAATTGTTTCTTTTGAAAAGAAACAAAGAACATTAAATTAAGTACATACAAAAAACGAAAAAAATTAAACTAGTTTGGCTAATTGGATTGACTAATTCAAAATGGATATGGCTTTGACTTTGGAGCTGCTCAAGTTTGTTCGGCAACAGCGCGTAGTTCTTCCATCAGTGAGGGCATGGCAGGTGGCCGTTTGACCTCCAAGCCCGTTAGCAGCTGGTTCAAATCCAGCATATCCTCACGGCAGGCATCCAGCTCAGCGCTCAATTGGCACAAATTTGGCTGACAGCGTTGACTGCGTTCGATGAGCTCCAGTATATAACTGTTGCGTGGTCTACCCGTTTCCTGGGCAGTTTGTTGAATGAGCTAGCGGTGAGACACAATATGAGTATGTATACATATGATTCTGCCTTTAATGTATTAACCTTTTTGTAATCATCGATTAGATTGGCCACCTCATGAGCAGGTTCCAGGGGCGTGTTGCTCGCCGTCGATTTAGCCGAATCGCAGGCCTCAAAACGAGCTCGTTCCACGGCCAAAGTTTGTTCCAGCAACTAAAGAATAGAGTTAAGGTTTACTTGCACTTAAAGCTCTGCTGTTAGCTTACCTTAATCTTGGCCAACGCCTGTTCGTGTTGGTCACTCAACTTTAGCAGTTTCGTTTTGAGCACTGGCAGCTCTGCAGCTGCTTTAGCGGCACGCAGTTCCTGTCTAAACATCTTGGTCAGCTGTGGCCAACTCTTGACGTGCTGCAGCTTCCGTCCCGTTTCCATTTCCAGCAACTGCAGCAGAGTTTTGTGACGCTGCCTGGGCGCAGCATCGCGTTCTTCGAGCAATGTCTGCACTTGTGTACGCAGTTCTCGGAGAGCAGCTGCATCTGTGGCTTGTGCTTGCCTCAGTTGTTGCAGCTCGTCGCTGTTTTGTGCCTCGTGCGCCTGACTTAGTAGCTGCAACTGCTGCAGTTGCTCATTTTGTTGGGCAAAGAGTTCGTTTAGTTGCTGCAACTCTTCGGCTTTCTGCTGCAGCTGCTGTTGCACCTGCTGCTCCATTTGCTGTGTGGCTTGCAGCGCTTCAAGTAATTGCCTCCAATCCGCCTCCATTTCATTGGTGCTTCTGATTTTATCGTTCTGTTGCTGCAGCAGTTGTTGCAACAGTGCAACAGTCTGTTGCTTTTGCTTCTTGACAGCCAGCAGCTGCTGTTCCAAACTGGCAATACGCTGCTCCAGCTCAGCGTTATCCATATTGCTTTCGGTGCACTTGTGCTGCTCCTGTTCCTCCAATTTGTGCTCTGTTTGAACCATGGCAGCAGCTAGCTGACTGCATTGCTGCACATAATGTGTTAGTTGCTCTCGCAGTTCCCTCAACTCCAACTCTTGGCCAACATTTTGGTTTTGTTGTGCTGTTAACTGCAATTTGGTTTGCTCGCATTTGGCACACGTTTCCGTGTATTGTTTTTGAAGCTCCGTCAGTTGTTTGTCCAAATTGTGCACCGTCTTTTGTGTCTCCAGCAGCTGCTCGGTGAGTGTTGCCTTCTCGGTGGTTAAATCCTCGAGACGAGCGTCTTTGAGCGACTGCTCCAATTGCTGGGCTTCCAGCTGGAAATTTAGTTGCTCCAGTTGCCGTTGCTGCTGCTCGTTTTGTGCCTGCAGCTGTGACATTAGCAGCAGCTCGTTTTCCAGATCGTGAAGTGCGTGTTTTAGTGTTGCTATTTCGCTGGTCTTGGCATTGATTTCGCTGTGGAATGCCAGGCTATAGCTGTGCATGGCATCAATGCTGCACTCATTGCTAAGCTTCTGCTGATAGTGCTGCTTCAAGTCCAGGAACTCTCGCTCTTTAAGGGCCAGCAGCTGCTCCTGAGTTTGCAGTGTTTCGTTTAGCTCTGCAATTACTTGACGCAGTTGCTCTCGTTCCGCTGTTACACCCTGCAACGTGGTCGCTTTCAATTCCAGTTTGTGCGCCAGTTCCCGCTGCTCCTCCAACAGCTGTTTGCACTGTCGCGTCATGTGTTTGTTCTCCAGCTCCACACCGGCCAATTGACGCTGCAAATCCAACAGCTTATCGTCATTGTCCAGACTAAGACGTTGTATATCCTCAAGTAGTCCTCTCTTCTGCTTGCGCAGCACTTCAATCAATTGCCGCTGATCCTGCAGTCGTGCCTGTTGCTGCTCTGCCTCAAACACATCCGCAGTGCTAAACAGTTGAGCTGCTGTTGAAGTTGTGGGCGGCGCTACAGCTAATGTGAGCGTGACGTTCTGTAGCGTTGCGCACTTGGCTTGCAGCTGCAACGATTCCTGCTGCAGTCTCTGGTTTTCCAGCATATATTTGCGCTCCTGTGCGTACAGACGCTCCAGCGTCTCCAAACGGTTTTGCTTTTGAGACTGCAGTTCCTGTTTGTACCACTGTTCCGACTTGTTCAGACGCTCCACTTCGCTGCGCGACTTGCGTAACTGCTGCGTCACCAGGAAGAGAGAGTCCAACTGCTGCTGCTGCTGCTGCTCCTGTTCCCCCGACGATGTCACATCCTCTGGCTCACTGCTGCAGCTAAACAAACCAGAATCATCTGCCAACCCTCCGCCCACAGAACTATCCGAGTCCATTGCCAGAAACTGCAAGTAATGCTCATGAAAATAGTGCAACCAAGTATTATTTTCACTTACTTACAAGTTGTTAAACTGTTTATTTAATAATTAGTTTATTCCCTAATACTTTAACTACATTTTCGGTGTTATAAACAAGCACAATAAAAGTTTAACAACAATTTTTGCCAGCTGCGCAGCTGTTAACGCCACAGCAGTGTGACCACACTTTGTTGCACTTAAAATACCAGTCAATTTAAATACCAGCAAGCAGAGTTGACGCGCAGCACTGCTTGCCCAAAATTTAAGGGTTGGCATTAATTTAGCATTCAAACTACTTTACATTTACTAATAAGAATATTATTTAATTAGCAGAAGATCTGTAATGCTTGTGTACAAGCATAAGTATGTTTTAATGTTCAGTAAGTATTTGTTTTGTTGGTCAGTGTAGATTTCGCGTTTGGTATTGCTCGCAGTTTGTTGCTACGGTCACACTTGCTCGCACAACCATCACAAATAAAAACTTATTAGACATTTTTGCCAATTTTAAAAGCACTCCAATTACAAACCCAACGTAGAGCCAGTCAGCATTTTGTGTTTAACCATAAAATGTGTGCCTAGAATGCAGTGAGCAGTGAGCAGTGTTGACCGTCATGTAAGCAACATGTGTAAATAAACTAAAAGTCAGTCAGTGCAGTTGCAATTGCGTGTTACAAAACTGGCTAGAAGAAGACGCAGATCATAACAAAAACAAAAAATTAGTCTAACCAGACGACAACAAAAGTGAAATGTCCAACGGCAGTGGAGATGCCAGCCAAGCAGCTGGCAGCGAGGCATTTGTTGTCTATCACAATGGCAACGCCCTGCAGCTACAGTGGAAGGGTGTGCCGCCCCTAACCCGTTCGCCCGCATTGCGACTCTGCCACATAGGCGGGGAGCGGGAGCGGGAGCGGGAGCGGGGGCAGGAGGCAACTGCAGCTAATCCCAATGCCAACTGGCTGCTGCTGCTGACAGCAGATCAATCGCTATACTCGGCACATCTCTCCTCGTCCAGCAAGAGCTTGGAACTGAGTCTCTTGCGCACCGATATCATTGATGTGGATTACTGTCGTGGCAGCAGGGAGCTCTTTCTGGTGCTGGCCAATGGCAGTGTGCAGCGTCAGTTGATAGCAGGCGGCAGTTATCGTGCTAGTGCCTGGCAAACTCTTAGCTTCGATCCCCTAGAGCTGCACGACGAGGGCGTCTGTATGCGGCGTGTGTGCTGCTCGGAACAGGGCGTGGTCTTTGTCAGCATCAGCGGTGCCACCTATGTGCTGGGCAGCTGTGGCGAGGTCTTCAATGCGGAGCAACCGCGTCACATGCGTCTCTGTGAGGAGGGCAAGCAGCTGCTGGATTTGGTAGCTGGAGATGAGCACTTTGTCATGTTGCTGGCACCGCAGCAGCTGGCTGATGATGTGCTCCAACTGCAGCAGGAGCCAGTGCAGCAGCAGCAGCAGGAGGAGGAACGCGGCTCCACAAAGTCACTGCAAAGCGGCAGCTCGGAGCAAAGTTTTGCCGCCAATACGCGGCATCTGTTGCAGCAAGGATTTGCGCTGCTGCACACGCAGCTCTTCACGTTTGGCGCCTCCAATGGCGGACTGTTGGGCACCGGGGATCACATAAGACGCGCACATGTGGCACGGCTGGAGAAACTGGATGGCATGGGTGTGTGCAGCATTGCAGCGGGCAGACAACACAGTGTGGCACGCACACTGGACGGAAGACTCTATCACTGGGGCCTCAACAATCGGCAGCAGCTGCAGGGTGAGGATCTCAGTTCACCCATGGAGATCTGCTTGGCGGAACAGCTATCCCCGGAGCAGGATACAGCGCTGGAGGCCACCTGTGGCGACTATCGCACTGTGTTGCTTAATGCAGCTGGACAGATACAAACATTGCCACAATCCCACTTGAATTCGCATTCCCAGTCGAGCACCTATGAGCAGACATTGCTGCATTTGCAACTGGGCGCTGCCTGGCCACATCAGATGCGTCTGCTGCACTGTGCCGGCGGCTATACGCTACAGAATTGCCGGCAGTTCCAGCGGCAGTATCACTACTTTCTCAGTCATTTGGAATCACAGCTGCAGTTGCTGCTGAAACAGCGTCAAGCGGTGCAGACGCTGCTGATCTGGGAACTGTCTACCCTTTCGCCGCTGCTGCTCAACTGGGAGCGCATTGTGTGCCTGGTGGCAGCCACTCTACATTCCCTGGAAGGATTCTATCGAGCGGACTATGTGCAGCCGGCGGATCTGTTGTTCATCTGCTATCATCGCGAGTACATTGAGCTCTTTGAGGGCTACACCAAATCCTATTGTGATGTGCTGTCGGTGAATGGTTTCAGTGAGGTGGTGGCCACCATAGCAGCACCACCGTTGAGCAATCACAATCCGCTGGCCGAGCTGGCCGAGGAGAGTTATCTGACCAGGTTGTTCCAGCAGCCATTTGGCGTTTATCAGCAATTCATGCAGTTCATGGAGCTGCTGGTTAAGACGCGACCGGAATACGATGAGCATCGTGTGGCATGGTCGGAATTTGCTCGCTTGAGCTGCATTAGCCAGGAGCTGGCGGTAAATACCAAAGAGTTCTGGAGCAGCAAGGAGTGTGTGCCACGCATTGCCCATCTGCGTCAACGGCATCGTCGTGTAATCCTCACATCCGCTATGGTGCCTCTGAAACTGGGCAACACTGGCATTAGCATGTCCAGTCATAGTTTCATACTCTTCTCCGACTTTCTCTGTCAGCTGGGCAGCCATTCGCTGCAGACATATCCATTGAACGCTTTGTGGGTGTGGACCGAAGGCGAACTGGGACTAAGAATCACCACGCCGGAGAAGAGCTTTGTGCTGCTAACACGCAAGACGGAATCCCGCAAGGTCTGGCTCGATCAGCTGCAGTCCAGCATTGTGGCCGCCTTGGGACGAGCTCTGGGCAGTCATGTGCCCAGCGTTAGATCCACCGCCTATGAGTACAGTCGAGAGCATCCAAAGCTGAGCAGAGTGAAGGCTTGTGGCACCTGGCGCAAGGGTGTGTTGCATGGCAACTGCTATCTGGAGTATCCCGATGGCAGCGTCTACTGCGGTGAGATGCATCATGGCGTCATAGAAGGTGAGTCATTGGTTTCATTGGTTTTAAACCATTTGCTAAACAAAACTCTTTATATTTAGGCTATGGCAAGATGGTTGTGCCCTCCACAGGTGTCTATGTGGGTCACTTTAAAGGCGGACGCTATCATGGCTATGGCGTGTATGAGATTAATGGCAGTGATGCACACGATAGCGAGATATATGAGGGCAACTTCTGTGAGGGATTATTTCATGGACACGGCATGATGCGAAATAATCGCTACATTTATGTGGGCGAGTATGTGGCCAATACACGCACTGGCTATGGCGTCATGGAGGATCTTCATAGTGGCGACAAGTATATGGGCATGTTTGCGGATAACAAACGTTGCGGCATCGGCAGCTGCATCACAAATCGTGGTGACTACTTCGAGGGCAACTTTGCGGCCGATGATCTGGCGGGCAGTGGAGTTGCTGTCTTTGAAAATGATTACTACTACGAGGGTGAACTGACCCTGCAGGGTCCAAATGGACGGGGTGAATATTATATGCCCAGTGGTGATGCTGGCAATACGTTGGGTGCTGCTGCCGATGAAGATGAGGACAACTATGAGCTAATTGGCAACAAGATGTTTGGCCATCTAAGCGGCAGCTGGGAAACGGTGCGCATACAAACCGGTGAACTGGCCCTCAATCGTTGCTTCGCCAAGTATCCCAGGTAAGAGTGGTAATAGCTGTCCACCCAACAACTCCTCTAATACTACTCCCTGCTTTCTAGCTCACTTGGACGCCTGGTGGTGGAGCACAATCGCAAGTGGCGCGCCTTATTTCACAACTTTGAGTCCGATGTGGCCAATTGTAGCATCACCATGAGCAACAACAGTCCATTGGCTGGCCTCTCCATGGGCACACTGCGTAAAGCCGCAAAGACTTCCCTAAGCACAGCACAGATCTGGAGCTGTATTGCCATTTATATGAGCAAGCAGCGGGCACGAGATGCCTCCAAGCCGGGCAACTATTTCAACAACATACTGCTCAGTCTGCCGCTGCCACAGAAGTCAGTGCCCATGCAACCTGCCAGCAGTAGCTCACCCACTTCCCAAGCTTCGCTGCTGTCTGGCAAACAACAGTCCACCTTGGATTTGCTCAATGCGACGCCACGACGCATTCACTCACAGGAAACACTGTGTCAGAAATTGGAGGATATACAGCGATCGGAGAGTTTGCTTTCAATTGGTCACAATTCCACCATGGATACGAGAAGTTTGCTTAGCTTTGGCCTGGACGAGAGTCTGTTGAATAGCAGCTTCAATGGTGATTCCACTGCGGGCAATTTGAGTCACAGCTTTAGCAATATGTCGCAGCACCACAGCAACAACAACCACAACAACAACAACAATAACAATAACAACATATCGAAGAAGCAGCGAAACAACAGCAACTGTTCGATTACATCGACAGCATCCACGACCAGCTCAATGCTGGAGCAGGTGCCCAGTTTTGGCATGTCCTCCACTCTCACCGAGCACGATGTGACCTGCATACGTTTGTATCTGGAACAGGCCTTCAAGGATCGCTATCATCCATTGTATGCGCTAAACGAACGCATTGCCAACTGTTTCCATTACTCGTATGGCTATTGGAAAGTGAAACCCACTCCGATTCTGGCCAAGCAAGCGATGCGGGAATGGGAATCGATATCGAAACGCATTTATCGCTTTGTGCGCAAAATGTTTCCAGCCCTGCCCGAGGACTATTGTCATCTGGAGAACACCAGGGAGGTAATCTCTCACATTACTCTACTCTATCCATTGGTGCTATCCGAGGGCATCTATTCTACGCTCTTCGTACTCTATGCCAACAAGTACAATCGCAAGGATGAGATCTACAGACAGAACCTGAATCATGCCGAGAAACTTAGCAATGATGAACTTGTTCAACTGCTGGGCCATGACAGGTAAATATACACAAATACACCCAATTATAACAATCTTTAATCTTTATGATTCGAATTCTAAATTGGTATTGCAATTGGAATTGTGATTTGAAGATTTGTCATTTGACTTGTTGTTTGCTATGACGGCTATGAAAATTTATTGCTTTATTAACAGTCCCGCTGAATCCCCTATTTTAGATAGTCATTCGCATTATAATAAACATTTAAAATCTAATTTTTTTTATAGTATAACTTTAATTTTAAATATGTCGACTGATCATAGTCTGACATTAAATAAATAAAATAAATAAATTTTAGCAGCCATAAATGTTTATACATTCTCCATTACTCAAACTTGTGTAGCGCACCTCGACATGTATTCTTAGAACTAAAATCTAATTTTTTTTATAGTATAACTTTAATTTTAAATATGTCGACTGATCATAGTCTGACATTAAATAAATAAAATAAATAAATTTTAGCAGCCATAAATGTTTATACATTCTCCATTACTCAAACTTGTGTAGCGCACCTCGACATGTATTCTTAGAACTAACTGTAGTAATGCTTCACTCAACACTGATTTGTTCTAAATTCTAAAGTTAACAGTAATTTGCTAGCTTGGTTTTGTGAATGTTTTTTGTTTGCCAAAAAGTGACAAAAAATCATAAACAAAAAAAACATGTTTAACAAGTTTTTATTATACTATCTTGCAGATTGAGTAAATTTATTAATGTTTATTTTTATTGTCATTATCATTTGCAGTTGCCTCAATGCTGTGATGCTGGCCACGCAATTCGATGCGGCATTGCAGACGCTGAAGCAGCTGCAGGAGAAGTTCAGTCCCCAGGATATGTTGACTGTGATACAACGCAGCATGGAGCTGCTAACGGAAGCCTATGAGCACGCCATGGCCAGTAAGTGTAATTGCTGTGAGTTGTGAATTTATAAAAGTAATTAATTATTTATATATTTATTAATGTTTAGCAAATGGATCGCAACTCAATGCGGACAATATGATACCGCTGTCAATGCTGTGCATGCTGCGTGCGGCAGTGCCACATTTAGGGGCAGAACTGGCGCTGCTCGATGATCTGACGGGTGGACCTAATTTCCAGGCCGAAATGAATGGCATGGCTGGATATTGTTATACCACGCTGAAGGCTGCCTATGAGCATGTCACAATGCGAGCACTCCAAAGAACACCTTGAACTGCAACTGGATATCAAAATCGAACTCGAACTCGAACTTGGACTTGAACTTAAGCCAAAACTGGACATGTTTATTAATTGTTTTTCTTTTTGTTTTGATTTGTTTTTTTGTAGTATTGTTGTTATTGTGTATGGCTTTTTATGCATCGATCAATTTAGAAATTGTACAATTTATGCAATTTATATAAATATTTATGTTATCGTTATATTGAGACTGTATATAGAAGAATCAAGTGCAACTGTTTCCATAGCTTAGGCTTAACAATCGATTGTACAGCTTAAAAGGGTCTACGTCTGTTGATCTGTGTATAATGTATATGTAATTTATATAGTATCTGTATCTGTCATAATACTTCATATTTAACATACGATTTAAGACTAACACATTCCCATTAAATAAACTATTTAACGAAACACGAGTGCAGCAATATTAAAATTTATCTATAAATATAAAAAAAACTCAATTTTTTGCCCATTAACTGATGAATTTTAGATGGAATATATGTTTCTGTAGGTCAAGGCTAATATTTCTATATATATTTCTTACCGCTAGAAATTCCAGAGTATATATCTAAAGATAAGTATATACTAAAGCACAAATATATATTTAATATTAGACATAAAACGTGTCGACAAGTGGTTTAACCAGATTTATATTAATATCTTAAATGCAATATAAAAACGAACAATTCAATTTACATTTATTTAAGATTTACAGACCAAAATGGCCAATTCTGGTAATTGATCAGTCGGAACGCCGCTGGTTGCCATGTGGAAGATTATTCACCCGATGGAAACAGGGAAGCGGATAAGTGTTCCACAAAATGCAACTTGTCAAACTTGTAGATCATATACTTTTCGGGAAATCTAGTGTCAGATTCGTAATTGTAGACCAATATAAGAGGCTCTCCATGTTTAACAATCTTCCGGGATGCCAGATAGGCCAAGGCAAAGACGGATTTCCGGAAAACATTACGACGATGGCTGCTAAAGGATTTGGAGAGAAAGGAGAGCATGGTCACGTTGTGATAGAGCGATACATAATCTTCCGCCGATCTCATCTGGCTGACAAACAGAATTTGTGCAGTGGGTCGAAAGTGGGAAATCTTCTGGACCATGCGTGTAGTGACGCCACAGACGACAATCACACTGGCCTGCACCTCAAAGGAGGCGGTCACTATGGCCCGGGCCAATCCGTCGGCACCGGTGTGCGAACTATCGCAGAGTGGCACCTTGGACAAGGCCGTTGTGGCAATCTGATCGAAAATGGCGCCCTGCAGGAAACTAAAGTAGAAGGAATTTCGGTATTGATGCGATTTGATCAAATATTTATCCGGATAATAGAAGGCGTAGTAATAATGGGCGGGGTCAACACGCAAATGCTGCTCATTTATGGTTCCAGCAACCAAAATGATGGGCTTCTTGGCCGTGTAAGCCTGCTGCATAAAACACTCGGCATTGGGACATAGTCGCAGAATATCCGGACTATTGGCTGGTTTGGCCAACTCCACAACGAATCCATCATATCGCTCGGCAATCCAGTCGAGCTCTCCATCGCAGCCCAGCATCTCGTTGAGCACAACACGTGCGTAGAGCCGAAGACTCTCGCACTGCAGTGACTGCATCACTTTCTCCAGATCGTCGACATATTTTACACTGCCAGCCAAATAGGAAACCACCACATTGATGCCCACTTCGCGGGCAAAAGTCAAGTCCTCCACCTCCTCGTAGGAGACACGAAAGCGACTGCAGCGAGCGGGAAATAGCACCGGCATAAAGGAGACAAGTCGCCCCGCACGACAGACACAACAACGCACATGATCCTGTCGCACCGATCGCACCACCAACTGTATATCCTCGCCAATAAGTATGATATCGAATCGCTTAATATCGTAGAGCAGAAATCGAGCATTCACATAAATCACACGCGATGTGCAAGATCTCGAATAGTTGCGATCCACAGTCAATATCAATTTGTAGCCTTTCTTCAACTCAACGGAACAATCGACTCCGCCAGTCAAATAGCCAGTGTACTGATAACGTGGCGATAATTTGGCAAAAATGGTGGAAACCACCGGAAATCCATACTCCTTGGCCACTGCAATTTCAGCTTCCCGCAGTTGCACTATCAAATCTTGATTCTCACGCAACGCACCAGCAAATAAATCCAACATAAAGCAACGTACACCAGATACTAGCAAGGAAATTGGGGAAATATCGGTATCAAATAATTCTTAAAACTTGCTATTGAAATTGATGTTCTTATTTATTAAATTGGGGAAATATCGGTATAAAAGAATTCTTAAAACTAGCTATTGAAATTGATGTTCTTATCTATTAATTTTAATAGCTCGATTTCTCAAGACTATACCTAACTGTCAAAAATACCTAAAGTTCTTAACAACGCAATTCAATAAAGACTTTTTGGATTCGGATCACTTTTTGTAATGATAGTAGATCTTTTCCTTAACCTGGCAACGTTGCTGCACACGTTTTTAAGGAATTCAAGAAATTTAGAAGATTTTTTCGAAATTTTTTGGATTAAAACTTATTCCATAAATATAAATTAGAAATCTGATTTGCCATAGTAACGAACTAACTAATAAGAAGTTCTTTTCAAATCAATACTATCTCTACAACTTTTAAAGCTATTTCTGATCTATCTATAATAATAAAAATTACATTTGCAGATCTTCTTAACATAAACCGTTAAAATCATAACAATCTATATTATAACTGATCAGCGTACACTTACACAAATACAATTGCAAATCTTGATGGCAACTGCCGGCGCAGAGTTCAATGCACTTGCGATTCTCAGTATCGTTAATGCCCGTGGGTGTGTCTAGAATCTGATAGCCCGTAAAGTAATTACCCCAACGCTCCTCTTCAAAGGGCATCTGACAAATATCCTCGCTTAGTTCTTCATCCATTTGAATTTCCTCACTGCCCGACGACATTGTAGCCATCCTTGACATTATTCTCAAACTGTGTTTCGAAGTCAATCTTTGAAAATCTTCGGAATTTGCACGAAAACTTTCTTCGTCATCCAAACCGAGCAGATTCATGAATGCCTTGCGACGCTGCAATGTGGAGAGTAACTCCTTGGCCCTCTGCACCCGCTCCACATCGACGGCAATCACCTTGAGACGCTTACAGATGCTCTCGACCACACACTCCATGTCCCGTATCGATGGCTCAGCCTCAAGGGTGCCCACACTGTACTTTGCCTCCGAATCGATCTCGCTCATTTTGAATGTGTAATAAATTTAAGAACAACTTTTAAGAAATTTATTTTTAATGTGACAGTTATGTAAATATGTTGTGAGAGATTATAGTTATATATTTATATGCTGACTAGCTGACAAAAAAATTTGAGCTCTTTTTACTTTAATTTTTGAAGATCAAATCTATATCGAAACTAAACTAAACTATGTACTTGTTTTTCATATGAAGAACATATTTTATACCTACAGTAAAAAGTGTATAATTTTTATAGAAGTGCTAAGCCTAACAAAAATATATCCAAATAGTTTTTGATATATGTACATTATAGACTGCTGCTAGCATTGTGCTTTTCCATAGAATTTCGAGTCATAAAAGAAACCTCAACTCAAGGCGCAGGTAAACTTTTATACAAATTTTTCTCTTTTGTCTTGTTTTTTTTTTTTTTAGTATTTTTATACTTTGTTGTTTTGTTTGATTTTGTTTATTTCCGTAATTTATTTGGATCTTTTTTTTGTGAAGCGAGAATGTTAAATTTAGCAACGCGTCAAGTGAAATGTTTACAATGTGAGAGAAAGTTAAATGGAAGCATGGCATGCAGAAGACCTAAGCAGTTTTCCTACTTTTCCCTGAGTTTCCAACAACCCCGAAGAATCCGAGTACTTGAGACTTTGGAGGGAGCAGCGGGTAGCGAGTAGCGGATAGCGAGCAGAGGTAGAGTCTGTGGAGGAGCAACAACATCAGTCTCCGTCCCGAAAACATAAACATTCGGAATGTTTAGAGAATATAAAATTCATATTCCAGGCACTGAAAACACATTCCTACTATTTTGTGTGTGTTGTTTCGGGTTCCATACACTTTTTTTTCCTACTCTCGATTGTTGTTGTTGTTGTTTATTTTTGCTGAGAACTGTCAGAAACATGGTCTTGGTGCTCTTGGGTGTGGCCAGTGCCAGTTTAGTCTAAACAAAAGCCAAGTGAATTTCCTTTAGTTACCTAGGGGAAAACCGCTTGAACTTTGACGTGAACTGCAGCCATCGGATCTGGCACATCTGAGCAAGAGCATGAATATGGCATCGGGTATGGCCGATGGGGGGGATACGACTCCTCCCTAATAAGCTATTTTGTCCGTATTTAGAAACAATTTCTAACGCAGCAACAGAAGCAGCAGCAACAGCAGCAGCGGAAACAGCGTGTGTGTGGGTGGAGAATGATCATGATGATGATGATGACCATGATGATCATGTTCATCATCGTGTCTAGGAGGGAGCACTGTGGCCGGAGAGGACTAAAGGGGGGAAAACCATGGGAGGCCAGCTGCTGAGCATCGCCTATGAATTGCCGTTGCTCGTTGTTGGTTCGTTCGTGCACTTGAGTTCCGGGCGCTCTCTTCCTCTCCTCGTTCTCTCCCTCTCCCTCTCGCTCTCTCACTCGCACTCGCCACTTTATAGTTCGTGTCGTTTCGTTGTCGGCATTTCATTAGTTTTTCATACTGTGCTCCTGCTTCTTCTTATTCCACTACTTGCGCGTTTTCGAATAGAATATTTTCAACAATTTTTTTGGGCTGTCTTAGAGTTTTCAAAATTTTGGAGCGTAGGTGCAGTGTGTCGCGACGCGTCAGCGTGTACGGATCGGTGCGCTATAAGTTTAAAACCCCTTTAAAAAAATAAAATCACAAAACAGGAATATTTCTCTCCAAAGGAAATTGTGAAAGTTAACAACAGTTGGTGCTGCAAAGTGTTCAAACAGGATACAAGTTGCTTGGGTATGGAAAGTTCTGACTCTTCCAGTGGGCGGAAGTGGGCGTATTTCTCACACCGACTGTTGCCAAATTCCATACATGTCTATTGATACTATATACTAAACAGATGTGTACGTGTGTCTGTCTGTACATACTACACGATTTTCGGCTTTCCAATAATTTTCACTCAGTCTTTTGGCTAAAAATATTTTCCGTTAAAAACGTTGAAATATCCAAAAACAAAAAGAAAAGAGAGATCCGCACTCACATACACATATACAATGAAAACTCATTTCTACCGCCTGTTTTTCATAATTTTTCATCTTTATTTATTTATCGCCTAGCATATATAGTAGTCTGTGTCTATGTATATATATACTACACATAGACTGCTCCTCTCGTCAATTTTTCAAATTTTTTGCATTACGTTTTTTCGCTCATTTTGCGAAATTTGCATGTCGTCATATTTTTTTTGTTTACCCCCGCAAAATGTTCGCATTTTCACAGCTTTTCGCGGCCTTTGGAGCAATGGAAACTGCCTTCGGCATAGGAAAGAAAGAAGAAAAACAAATCACAATTTAATAGGCAGTACGCATAGTTTACAACTTCCTTGACTACGCTACAGATCTATATAGCATGATGTGTGTGTGTTATATATATATAATAAGTGTAGAGATATATAGTATATGCGAACGACGACATGGCATGGAAAGACAGCTGTGTGTTATGTGGGGGAAGTCCATAAAAAAAAACATAAGAAAACTAAAATCAAAACCAGCACACAAGTTATAAAAATAAAACTATTTTTGTATGGCATGCGTAGAGCAGTCGTTGCCTGAGAATCGTACTCGTATTTGCAAAAGACATCAGCCTCTTGGCACAGTTTTCCAGATTCCCCCATACAAGAGTTCATAAATCAATCATGGCAGATTCAATTAATTGAATTTGAATCTGAATTCAAATCTAAATTAAAAATACGCACAAATTATAAGCAGTGCGCCAGCAATGTGTTAAGCATGGTATTGTATCCAAGTATACTACATATATACCAAATTATATATATACTATATATGCTAGTTCTAGTCGATTTGTCTTTTTCCGCTTACTGACGTTTTATTGAGCAACGACAGGAAAGGGAAAAAGGCGTATTTACTATGAATTAAATCAACAAATCGATGATACTAAACCTGCTGCTAACTACTTCATCGGGTGAGTATCTTTTTTATAAAGTTTTTTTAGTTTCTTTTTTATTAAAATTTTAATGTGTTAATCAGAGACGACAGCTTAAACGAGGCATTTAGTCAATTTAACGCTTAGTCAAATTATTCATTCGACTCACTAATGACTCATCTTGTTGAGGCCGAAATAAATGTAGAACTCAAAAGCATAATAAAATCTAAAAAAGATACTGAAACATACTACATACTTGAAGATACTTGAGCAACGTAACAGGCACAATCAATCATAGAAGGTAGAGATCTGTTTTTCATCAAAGCTTTTGATCTCTAATACAGTCAGACATCGTTCACGTCTTCTTCTACTTCTACATCATTATACATTTTTTCCATAATTTATTGACGCTGCTAGTTTCTTGGTTTTGATATAAACAAATTTATTTAGATAATTCTTTTAATTTGAAGGTAATTTATTCTAATTCTCACTATAATGTTTAGCAAATATTTAACACTTTCGCTGCATGAAAGTAAACAAAGAGATTTCTAATGTGAACTTTGGACTAGTTTACCTTGTGATAAGTTAATTAAAATGCAGCACAGTGCTAAAAATTATTGTATTTTGGAGAAGTTATTGAAATATTTGTTGAAAATTCAAAATTTAATATAGTAAACCATTATTGATATATAAAACAATTTAAGGCTCATGATTTTAATTCAAGCTAAACCCAATTTAGGTATATAATCATTCTTAAATTTAAATAATAAAATATTAATATATTTTTATTCTGAAATAATTAAAGAAAGCTGATTCAATTCCTGTTAATTTAGCATCAGAGTTTAATCAATCTAAAGCACTGTTTAAAAATACATTAAAATGCAGACTTGTTATGCAGTAGAATAACAATTGGTTTAATTAATTATAGCCCCAATTGAAATCAGAATGAAAGCACAAAGAAAGCAAAACAAAATCTTCCGTTAGTCAGAAGAGCTGACTTCCAGATATATACTACATATATGCATATTTAAAATCCGTTATTAGTCGTATACAGTCATATATCAAATTTTTGTGTGTTAATATATGCAAAATGCTAAATAATATTTCCAGTTCCAAATACACATATACTTATATATATTGAATTTGCTCTCGATATATAATGTGTATAAATATATGCATGTCTGTACATACATATATATGGAAACATACCACCCCCGATATCGGGGGCATTGATATTTTTGTAGCATTTCTGAAACAAAATTAAATGTATAATTTATTGTTGCATAAACAAAAGCCAAGAAACCGAATCGAAATTCTCAATTCGAAAATCGAATATCGAGCGAAACGCAACCGAAGCGCATATGGCACCTTTAAGTATTCCAATTTGTATCTCTCTCTCTCCCCACCGACAAAAACTCAACTCAACTCAAATCAAATCAACTCGATGCCTCATCTAACGATTTCCCCCAGAGAAGATCTCAGGTTGTTATGTGAAACGCATTGTGTTCCGTGTAGGGGCTGGAAAATTTACTTCTACCGCACGAACTGAGCCAAAAATAAAACACTACTGAGGCGGAAGAGAAGAGACGGCGGTGTGGGCGGTGTCGGGGGCACACAAGATTTGTTTATAGTTTTTCTATAAACAATTGCAATTGAGAAATCGTTGTTCGAGAAAAATCGAAGCAATTCGACTGCAAACCGAATGCAGCCAATAAAACTCAAAAGAATTAAAAAAAAAGCAAAAGGAATATGGCTGAAAAAGAGGAGAACAGGGAGGAGATGGAGGTGGGGAAGGTAGGGTTGGAGAAGCTGTAACAATGCATGCAGAAATGTCGGCAAACCGCATCATAATTTAATCATCAGCAACGTGATCATCATCATAATCAGCAGTATAATTATAATCATGCTGACTTAATGAATACAAAGCAAATCGGCAAGTGGGATGGCGTTAAGAGCAGAGTAAACAAGTGCACGGAATGTGAATAAGTTGAATACACCCATGAATACACACAGCATGCAGCATGCAGCATGAGCATGAACTACCCAACTGGACTAGCAGTTCGACGGTTTCTGTATCCCCGAATTACAGGGGCATGTATGCAAGGCGCTTAATTGATCTTAAATTAATTCTTAGAACGAGTTTCCGTACCAGATTTTCGACACAATTGAGCAACACAAAAAAAGAAAAAGAAAAAAAAGCAAAATGAATTGCAAAACCGGTAAGGAAGATGGCCTATATAAGACGTCTACACGCAGCAACAGCAAGTCAAACAGTTAACAGCAGCAACATGTTGAAGATTGTAAGTATTCGCAAAAGGCAAGGAAACGGAAACTTAATGTGGATATAAGCCATTCGATTCTGATCCCGATTCCGATCCCGATCTCTAAAATCCTTGAAATTTCCCCTTTTGCAGTTCCTTAGCCTTTTGGTAGTGTGCGTGGCTGGCGTTTTGTCCGCACCCGCTGAAACTTATTCCACTGCACCGCCGGTAGCAATTCTAGACTCAAGCAATGAAAAGAATCAAGATGGATCCTATCACTTCCACTACCAGAGCGAGGATGGCACACATCGGGAGGAGAACGCTGTGGTGGTAGATGCCGGCACTGAGAACGAACATCTGGAGATCTCTGGCTACTATTCATACTTCGATTCCGATGGCAAAGAGAACCAGGTGCACTACAAGGCCAATAACCATGGCTTTGTGCCCGAGGGCGGCAGCATTCTGCCCCAAATCTCCCTGGCCGCCAAGCAGGCCAGTGAAGCGCAACCAGTGCCCGACACGGACTACAAGCATCCACCAAGGTTTTAATTTCTCAACAAAAGACACAACTAAAATAAAATAAAATTAACTAAAAGAAAAAATTATTTTGTTTTTAAGTTTTTACTTTGTTTAATGCAGAAACAATTTCAACTAACTACAGGATACGATTGCTAAGCTGTTCCATTTTATAATAACAGTGCGCTGAACAAGTTGAGAGTACAAAATACAACTACAGGGTATTATATAGAGTATACACATATATATATGTGTGTAGCTATCTACGGATTAAGGCATTATAATACAGAGCTCAATGCAGAACACAATGCAATAAATATGACATTTAAGTAAGCAGTACAATGGGTCTATCCACAAAGACATTCATTCACTTCCAATTTCTATTTCTTCACTGGCGTCGCCGTTGGCGATCGATAGGAATTGAGCAATCCTCCAGCATTTCCAGGTTTACGGCTCTTCAAACGCTGCTGCAGCGTCTGCAAGAGTCCTGCCAGTACATCATGATTTGGTATCTTCTTGGCAAACAACAGACGCTTCACGGAATCATCATAGGTCAACAGTGCAACCATATTCTGCAGCAGAAAACTCTGGCAGTACTCCAGCAGATTGTTGGCATTGTATACCTAAAAGCAAAGGGAAAAAGTGCTTGGTTTAAACTATATTTTATAGAACTATAATTTTATTTAAGAATAAATGAAATTGTTTTTTGGAAATCAAAATAATATTTATATTTTTTTAAATTTTTTGTGATTTGATTTCTGAAGTAGTAAAGATATTTTCAGGGTTTCTGCTATAACATCAGGGCGCACTTCTAAGGAAATACTGAGTAATAATACTGTTTTCTGTATTGTCAGTTCTATTTACTGCTTGGAATATTTAAATTGAAATTCTAAGTTACCCTACTGGAAAGTCAGAGAATATTTCACATTTTCACTAGAGACGTAACACAATATTCAGAGCCCTGATTTGTCCGCTGACACTGTCAGTGAAAGTATCGATTTTCGTTGTATGACAAACTTTTTTAATTATCGTCCGATTTTGATGAAATTTTTACAATCGTTTGATATTATTTGTCTGCAAGTATATGCTAAGTTACAAAACTATACGTTAAGAAATAAGTTAGCCAGTTGCTTGCAAAGTTACAAAGAAATTGTTCCTTTGGTGGGCGAAGGAGGCGTGGCATCCAAAAAATGTTGATGGCATTATCTTTTTATTGCATCTAGTAACCTGCATGGCGGAATTGGTGACCCTAGGTGTAATATTAACTGAGATATTAGCCAAAAACATATATTTTTTCCGAGGTATGTCTGGTTTTTCGCATATTGTGGGCGAATGGGGCGTGGCATCAAAAAAAGGAAACAAACTTGTATTGACTGACTAAATATGTGGTCGATACTGACCAAGTTTGAACTTGTAGCTCTTACCATCTCTGAGATCTGTTTGTTCATACGGACAGACGAAAATGGCTATATCGACTCGGCTGTTAATGTTGATCAAGAATATATATACTTTTTGGGGTCTGCCACGCCTCCTTCTGCCTGTTACATACTTTTCACAAACCCAATATACCCCACAGAGGGTATAAAAACTCAGTTATAATACAAGAAGCTTTGGCTACTCACCTTGGCATGAATATACATGGCGACCACATTGTCCACATCAACCATTTCGGAGCAGCGAGCCTCGGTGTAGCGCAGCAGAGCCTCCAGCTGAAAGAAGCTAGCGGCTGCCATAAGTTCCAGAACATCGCTGTGGGAAACATCGAGTGCATGACAGCCGCCGCTATAGAGGAACTGCATCACCAGCTGAAAGATGTGATACCTAATGTCATTGATCTGGACCGTGGGTGTAATGGTGGCATCACTCAGCTTGGAGCTGAGCATGCTCTGGAAACGTGGCGATGCCGTGACCAATACTATTTTGTGGCCATAAAAGATTTTGCCCTCGACGCTGCAGAAGATTAGGAATATGAATATGATAAACTATATGGTAGATTATGTGTGTATATGTACCGAAAGGTGACATCGCTCAGTTCCGGATTGTTGACAAACTTTGGATCGATGCGTGTGCCTTGAACTGGCTGCATGGGTGGCTGTTCCTTCAGCGGATGCAGTGCCTCCCAGCCAAAGCAGGTGGCAAAGATGTCCGCCAGCAGCAGAGTGGTGCCCTCGTTCTTGTTGCGAAAGATATTGAAGAGCAGGGGCAGACACTCGCTGACAAACTGGGCACTGTAATCATCCGGACAGACCTGCAAAAAGTCCTGCAGCAGCTGATCAATAACCGCATCCAGTCGCAGCTCATGGGCGGCGGACAGGGCGTGCATCCAGCAGTGCAGAGTCCAGGGCACACCCAGCTTGCGCAGCTCAATGGTTATATCTGGAATAAAGTGAAACGTTGAGCGGGATTCCCTCCAGAACTCCATTCCGTTTACTACTCACCCAGATGATTGTTCTCGGCACTGTGGTACATGGCCTCCTGCAATCGCTTGATCTGCGTCTTGTTCAGCAGCGGCAGCAGATCTTCGCCTGGTGCAACAGCTGTGGCAGCCACCGTGCCACGTACTCCGACCACATCCCCCTCGGCCAGCATCTCCTCCAGCGAGAGCACATCTCGTGTGCCCGGCGAGACGGGATGCGTGAGCAGCTTGCGCAGACAGGAGCGATGCCCGTGTGCCGCTGCCACAGAGATGGCACAGAAGCAACCCTTCTGTGCGGCACCAGCAAAGCACAGTGTATCCTTCTGCTGTGTGGACAGAAAAGCATTTCCGCCATGTGCCAGCAGTAGTGCCACCATCTCCAGATTACCCGTGCCCGCCGCCAACTGCAGTGGCGTCAATGTGCACTTCTCCTCGCTGCGACGTGCTCCACCCTCCACCTTGCCACCGCGTTCCAGCAGAATCCGCAGTGCCACATAGTTGGCTCGACTGGCGGCAAAGCTTAGAGCTGTCCAGTGTTGGGTGTCCGGTTGTATGGCCGGATAACCAATGCTGCCCGCCGCCGGCACCTCCACATTGGGATCACAGCCCGCATCGAGCAGAGCGTGCAGTGCCACCTCATCATTCCTTATGCTGGCCACCATCAAAGCGGTTAATCCTGCACTGTTCTGGGTATCATAACGTGTCGTCGGCGGCAACAGTTGAGCTGCCTGGGCCAATAGCTCGGCTCGACCCGTGAGCAGCAACTTGAATGCGACTCCAATTGTGGCACGTCGTCCCAGCTCTGACGTGTCTTCCCCAATGCTGCTCACTGCCGGCGAACTACAGCTGCTGGCGGTGCCTGTGCCACCGCTACCGCTACCACCGCCAGTTGAGCTGTTGCTGCTGCTGCCAAAGTGTGTCTTCTTGGTGGGCAACTCCTCGTCGTGGGCAACCGCTCGTATGGGACAATCCACACCAGGCAGCAACAAACGCGCAGCCTGCAAAATGGAAATATTTGATATTAATCAATTAATTGAAGATAGTAAGAGTTACTAAATATCCTTAGTTTATAAGTCATTTAATGATGGCTATAGGAGAATTTATTAAATATTTCTAGATTTTCTATATTACAATTGTAAAGTAAAATTTTAAAATAATATAGAAAATCTAGAAATATTTGATAAATACTCTTAAGTCCAGTTGAAAATTTTAAGCATTACATTTAACAATTAATTGAGTTTAAGCTTAGTTATTACACTTTGAAATTTGTACAAATATTACTCCTTTAAATTATGTAAAAAATCATGATTGTATTTACTAAATTTAATAAAAAACTAAAATTTATTATGATGTAGTGTAAAAATCAAATTTTGAAAAAATTGTTTAAGTTTCAATTTATTGCTTTTAAAAAAATCGGCTTAAGTTAAAACCATAGTCGATTTTCAAATAGTTTTCCCAAAAGTCGACTATGACTTGATAAAAGTTTTATGTTCTATGCCTAAGCTTAGAGTTCTAAAATTTTAGAAATTTAACTAAAAGTTTTGTCTTTGAATTTTCAATATGTTGACTTTAGATTCTGAACAGTCGATATTAAGAAGTTGAACTTTCGACTTTTTGATATGGAGCATTCAACATTTTAACTGAAAATATTGTAAATTGTAGAAAAACTCAATAAAGATACTTATGTGTTGAATCATTGTTAAAATATTCCCATTTAAGAATTAATGAATATAATATAGTAATTTTTAAATTATATCCATTAAAATACAAAAATATTCAAGAAATTATTTCGTTTGAAAATCTGTAGTTTTGAGTAAGTATTGAAAACAATTCGAAATATTGTTAGAAAATAAAAGCAATAAAATTTTGACGCATCAGAATTGAAGACTTTAACAATAAATGAAAAGCATTCAGCATAAAAGTCTATTTGGTTTTGGTAAAGATTATAAAGTTGTAGTTGGTTTTTATTCTAAATCTTTTTTAAATTTTAGAATCAATGCTAATGCTATAGTACTGCATTACAGTTTTCATATAATTTCAAATATTCCATATACATAAATGAACTTCTTTAATTGGAGTACTCATAAACATAGTCTCAGTGATTATCACTAGAGGTGCTCACCTGCAGAATGTCGTCCTTATCGATCATTAGACCGTTGCGGTGCTCCGCATGCGCGGAGGCAACACGTAGCCACTCGGCCAGTGGAGGCAGCACCACATAGGCTCGTTCATAGCACAGTTCCTGAACATTCTGGGTGCCACTGTTGGGCGGCGCTTGTCCGGCCGTGGAGCTCTGGGCCGCCAGTTCAGTGTGTTCCAGCTGGGAGCAGCGCATAAAGTAGAAAAGAGCGCTGAGAGCGGCATTGGACAGGGCGGCGGCATGTTGGAACTCCTGCTGGGTGCGTAACGCCTTCTCCTTTAGCTCACGAATGCTGCCCACGCAGGTGGCCAGCGAGAAGGGGCTGGCCCAACGGGGCATGGCCAAGGCACCGGATGCAATGCGTCCGGCATTCAAGTGGGCAAATGGCTGTAGTAAACCCCAGAAGTCACCGGAGCTGGCAATGCTCTGGTCCAGAGCAGCAGCCGTGGAGTTGCCGCCGTTGCCGCACTGCAGCATGATCTCCTCGAGCAGATTCTCAATGCCAGCGCAGAGATAGACAGCAGCGTACTCGTGTATAAACTTGCCAAGTCTCGCATCCGTCATCCAGCGGAAGAAGCTGCCCACGGACAGCTGGAGACCCGCTCGAGCGGATTTGCTTTGCTTTAGAGCACTCTCGCCGGGCACAGCGAACATGGCAGCCGCCCGTAGGCAAGCCTTGGTACAGGAGTCGGCCAGGCTGGAGCAGAGCACCACCTTGAAGGCACCGGCCACCTCCTGCTTGGAGCAGAGTCCCAATCCTGCCGAGAACCGTTGAATCTCCCGGGCAATGCGCACCAGTGCCCGCTGCAACAGATACCCCAGCCTGGAGATGACCTCGACAGAGATGTGTTCCGCCTGCTGCTTACAGCGACCATTCCGCAGGACACGCATGATGCACTGCTGACTCCACGGCGGATGCTGCAGCTCCACCAGTCGATTGTGCGAATCCACCCAAACAAACTCATCCGCACTGGTGCTAGTGATGACCGTCTCCAGGGAGGAGTAGCGTCCCAATCTTCTGGCTGGCTCCGAACTCTCCGAACCGGCACTTAGACTGCTGTAGGTGCTGCTGCTCGTCTGGGAGCGCATCGTTAGCTGCTGTATGGCCAACTTGATGTCCTCCAGTCCAGTGCCACTCCACGGTGCCTTTCCAGCCGGCATGATGCCACGATGTCGCCGCGATCTGGTGCTGCGATTGGTGACCCCTGCGGCCAAGCGATCCTCGGGCAAGGGTCCCAGTGTCATGCCGCCAGCTGGAGAGGAACTGTGTCCACCCGTATCCGACATGCTGGCATGTCCCGAGCTGCGATTCTCATCCGATGAACTGTGGCACTCCTGCACCCGATGCAGTGCCCGGAACTGTTCATGCTGATGGGTTCGTGGTGTTCCCAGTTGTTGTTGCTGCTGTTGTTGCTGTTGCTGCTGCTTTGTTGTTGTTGTTGGTATTCCCAGCGTCGGGCGACTAGGTGAGCTCTGGAGGCTGCCGCTCAGTTGTGGTGGCTGCGACTTTACCGGCGTACTCTGCACGGTGAGGCGAGCCGGTCCTTGCACCGCTCGCTGTGGCATGCCCCCTTTAGCCACCTGCGGCTGTGGCAACGGACTGCTCACCACCGGATGCAGCGCTGTCGCCGTCGCCGTCGCCGTCGTCGTCTTGTTGCCAACTGGCGCCTTGTTCGGCTGCTGTGCCAGCTCCTTGAAGACGCGTGGCGCTGGTGTTGCCATGGCCACCGCCAGACCAGCGTTGCCCGCCTGCGGCGTGTGTGGTGCTTGCAACTGTTGCAGCTGCGGTTGCAGTGACACCGGCACTGGCACTGGTGGCAACCCCGTCATCTGATTGGGAGGCTGCTGTCCAGTAAAGTTAGGCGGCAAGTTTCCCGTGGGTCTGTCAAGGGATACAAAATAAATTATGCCATATTTTAGTAAACATTTAAAAATTATTTTAACACTAAATTAACAAATTTTCATATAAATTTTTATATATTAAAATATGTTAAGGAATACTAATAGCGTTTAAATTAAAAAATATACAAATAAAAACTATAATAATCATAGTTTTCTTAAAATTAAAAACCTAATAAACGCTTAATTATAATTTTAAAATCAATTTTTATTTAAATGGCGTTGAATTTTTAATGCAAAAAACACCTAAAAGAATTATTAGGAATATTTAAAGTCAAAATAAATATTAAAAATTAAGATTATAATTTTCTACATTAATTAAAACTATTTTGCACTTGATTTAAATGTCAGTACTGATATATGAAACGTTATACAATTTTTACTTTGCAAATAAGAATATATAAGTGAAATTTGTACAAGTTTTAATTGGCAAATAATTATTTAATTTTTTTAAATTTTGTAATATAAGTTTAAGCTAAATAAAAACATAAAAGGAATATAAATCGCTAAAGTTTAAAAAAAATAAACGAAACTTAGAGTTAAATTGCTATTATACCAGCTTCTAAATTTAAAAATTCTTAATTAATAGTTTACTTAAAATCACTTTCTTTGTTGCCCTTAATATACTAAAGTTACCCCTAAATACCACTAATTTAACAAATTTAGCCTTATAAATTTAAAACAAAAGAGCCGCAAAATATTTTTTAAAAACACTTTTCTCCACTAATATTCCATCTAACACGAATATAAATAAATTTTGAATCGTGTTAATAATGAACTAGTATATAAAAGTAATTTAAAAGGGTATACTGTAGTATCAAGTAAACTGTTTGCTCTATATGTATAAACAGTCATCAGTTATGCAACTTAATAGAAATCAACACAAACTCTAGAATTTGTTGGTCAAATACAAACAAAACTTCTACTAACGGACTGTAATATATTTGTATATCTGTCATATTACCGCTTATCTTTCGCACTGTCTTGCCAATCAAATTGGTTAGCTATGAAAATCTGCATATGTAAAGAGTATCTAGAGGAATACGATATCTAAACACAAGAGCGGCTGGGCATTAGGCCAGTGACTAGTCTGAAGCTTTGAGCTTGACTTTGGCAGGTGGCACATAATTAAAAGCAGAGGCACACTCTCGTAATACCCTAGAAAACAATGTAAGCATTACGAATTATCAAATCCGTTAGAAGCCTGCAGAAGAGAATTCTATTGTGCTTCTTAATAAGTACTATTAAATAATAAATGTAAAAACTTAAATAATCCTTGGCGTTACGTTCTTATGCAAAACTGTGTTGTGATTTTGTCATCCATTTAAATAAAACATGCTTCAACATTTTCTTATGATGAGAACTGGTTTCGTCTGAAACTCTTTTAGATTCTCAAGCTACTTAAGTCGTTAGGGCATTTAATATTCTGTGTTTCCACTGAGATTAACGTTTCCTTTTGTTTATGAAAGTGGGTTGGCAAACGTTCACACATTTCTGCACTGCCTCAGCATCATCATCATCATCATCTTCATCAACGACATCAGCTAACTGGGTATGGCCAGCAAAACAAGAGGATAGAAAATGAAAAGCCAGTTACGACCACTCATTTGCATGCCGCCAAAAGATTCAAGTTAAATCTTTAGCTTTTATTATGATTTTTGATTTCATGCTGTAACATAAAACTTCGTTCTTAAGTTTTTTTTTTGTTGATTGACCCAGAATTTAGCTATATCTCTTTTTTTTTGCTTCGAAAAGTGCCCATTGTTCTTTTACTTGGCCAATTTGACAATGCGTTGAGTTAAATGCGATTTATTGCTATTGAATTGTTTTCTTACAATGCATTGACATGCTCCCATTTAATGGCCACTCGTCATTATAAAGCGATCACCGACCTTTTGACATTCTTACAGTAGTCACAAATATGTTGTCTACTATATAAATAAACTTGAGATAAATACATGTTTAAAAAAGGGAACAAAACTGCTAGCATGAAAGAAGTTTTGTGTATTTTACAATACTCTCTTTAAAAAGGTTTTTTTTATATTTAATATATTTTAAAGTAAATTCATAATTCACTTATCAATTTAGCTGCTATAACTCTTGAAATTCTGAAAGCACTTCTCCTTAAAAAAAATAATATTTTATATTCTTTTATCAATTTGGTTGCTATAACTCCTGAAATTCTGAAAGCACTACTTCATCTACCCCTCAGTGAAAATAATATTTTATAGTTTTTAAATTTTTTCATAAATTCTAAAGTTTTGTGTAGCATACTTTTAATTGCCAAAGAATTATTATGTAAATATAATAATGCATACGAATTTTGTTTTTTTTTCTCAAATCTCTCTTGAAAGTAAAATGATTTCCTTTTCGAAATGGCCAACAGATAATTAAACCAAGTTACTATAATAATGAGCTAAAACAATCTAACTACAGGTTTTCCCTTTTTACTGTCAAATCTCTCAAATGCAAATAAGCCAAAAAAAAGAAGCAAAAATAATAATAACAAGGTGGAAAAATTAAAGTAAAACTGTTTTCACTTGCTGTTCGGTGTTTTTCTACTGGCTAAGACAATCCCCAAAGGCCAAAGCTTCCACAATAGCTGATTGCTTTCACAATAGCATACGTACTACTACTAGAATGGGAGCCCAGACAACAATTGATAGAGTGGAAAGACAAGACAGTGAAAAATGGGCGAAAAAAAATGGGCGAAAAACTAAAATGGCAAATCATTTGGAATATTTTCACTACCGTCTCGCAGCACGTCGCCACTCCTGAACGTAACTCCAATCGCATGAATCCGACTGACTGGCTGTCTCCGCATCGTGGCCAGGGTCGCTGTCATCCCCATCGTCATCATCATCTTCATCGTCGTCGTCGTCATCGTCATCATTACCATGATGATCAACAGCAGCATCGGATTTCAGTTGGCCCACAACAGCTAGAGTTGGCTTTGCCACCGTTTCCACCAGAGCACTGGCACGCCGGTAATTGCCTTCAATTTTGATATTAATTACGCCATTCTGCACGCTCTCAATGTAGGGCGGTAGTTCATCATCATCACCATCAGCAGCAGCAACAGTCGCAGCAGCAACAGTTGCCGCAGCAGCAGTAATCCCCTCCAGCGTCACCTCTGGCACTGTTGGCAGCTGCAGTGAAACCTTCTTCTCCGTTGTCTGCTCCTTTGGCTCCGACTTGGCGGCCTGCAGCTTGTTGCACATCTCCTGCAGCAGCTTAGAGTGTAGATTGGCTGGATCTGCGGGTTGCTGCTGCTGCTGCTGTTGTGTTGGTTGTCCTCGATTCATCGAGTCACCAAAATAGATGACCACCTTATGATTTGGTTTGACCTCTCGATCTTCTAGATTCCCATTCCCATTTCCATTGGCATTGCCATTTCCGTTGCCCGACCGCCTGCGCTGTGTGTTGGCCCAGTCGGGCAGCTCGTCGATGGGCGTGGGCGAGGGCGTTTGTGTGGGGCGTGGCAGTTCGCGAGGCAACTGACACATTTCGCTATTGCGCAGCGATTGTGGTTGAAAGTTCTTCAGTGAAATGCCTCGTCGCCTCAATATGAAGTTCTCATTTAGCATGCGACCCAGCAGGGAACTGGGCGGTGTGCCCTTCCCACCACCTCCACCACCACCTCCACCTCCACTCCCTGACTTTTGCTTGGGGTGGGGCTGTGCCTTTTTCAGCTTGTAATCGCGCAACTCGCGGCACAAGCGACAGGTGCAATCTTTGGTGCAATACATGATGATTATGTTTTGGATGATGATGATGATGCGGATGTGGAAGTCACAAGTTGTATTAGAATTAGAAAATTTATCTATATATATATGATTTTCGCTTTGGTTTCATTTCACTTTGCACTAAAATTGCACTTGTGTAGCACTCGACATACACAATTTAATACACAAAATAATAACAACAATTATGCAAATTATAAATTATCATTGCTCTAGCGCCGACGTCTGCGCAACGTTCCGTAACCGCATCCAAATCGCACTAATGTATATCTATCGTATCGTATTTGAATCGTATCGTATCGTTTGGTATCTTAACGTAACACCGAATTCCGTCGCCAACTCCTAACGCGCTCACACATCAAGCTCGACTGAAGCTTCCAAACTGCCAGCCGCTGCTTCAAAGCCAAACTTCAAACACAGCTGCTGTGCCGATGCTGCTGCTGCTGCGGCTGAGCGCTGTTAACGTTAGCAGCGCTGTCGCTGCTTGCAGCGCTGTCGAGTCATTGTGTCTGTCTGTCTATTTTCCGTGATTTTTCACAGTATAAAACTCCACTTGTAGCGGCATAGGCCTTTGGGAGCCCATGCCACCTTGCAGGTCTTTGGCTTGGGTAATTTCAGCTGCCGTGAGTTGTTGTTTCTCAGCTGTGTAACCAAAACAATGGCACAACTGTAACAGACAACACACCACAACACAACAACAACTACGACAACAGCAGCCATGAGGCAGGTAGCAGCAACAATAACAACAACAGCAGGCTGAGATTTACTTCGGGGCAGAGCGCCCATCAGCTCTGCGTACTCCCATTGAAAGCGATACTTGCACCACAACTTTTCCAGTCACTGTGACGATGAAAAACTATTTCGACAAGCTTTATTCTTTAAATATATAAATAAAAAAAATTTTAACATAGCAAGAATAATTCAATTAAATTAAATTTAAATTGTACTTTATTTCGTTATTTAAAAATATTAAATAAAAATTTTAAGCATAAGAAAAATATAGCAAAAGCTACAATTACTCTGAGTTTTTCAATAAACATAGCTAAAATATAATATAAATATTATTTTCTACTAATTTGCTGCATATACTGCAATTACTTTTAATTTATTTAATAAACATAGCTAAAATGTAATATAAATATTATTTTCTACTAATTTGTAAATTTTATGCTTTATAATTTAATTTATTGCTCGAATAAATTGCGTTTCAAACTAATAATTCTTCAAAGAACATTTTTATTTTCATTTATTTTTGAGTAAAATATTTTTTCAGACATAAAATAAATACGTATACATATTTCGAATCTCTAAAGAATTTATTTTATTTTAATTATAGTAATTTGAATAATAATTATATTTATATAACTAGAAAAATTAAATGTATATTAATAAGAATATAATTTTATTGCAAATTTATGAGTTTTTTGTAAAACCCTTAAGCTAAGCTCTAGCGTTATCAGTTTACAGACTTTAATTCGTATTCAACTCAAATTTAAATTCACTTTGAACAATCTGCTGCTCATCTCTATGCCGTGACTTTGTGAATTTAATTATGGTACTACAGTTGGCTGTGGCCTGGGAGACACTCGAAGGTTATACAATCTTGACACTTATCAGATCGTTTTGCTAGCTTCCTTCCTTCCTTCCTGCCTGCCTGCCAGCGTACCGCTTGTTCAAGTACAGGTGGAGAGATGGAGAGATCAAGAGAGCTTTGAGAGCTGGAGTCACAGGTCCAAGATCACGTTTTATGTTCTGAGCATGTGCAGACACGCGTAGGTTGAGTTTGAAGATACATCTTGTAGATACATTTCATGTGTACCAGAGATAAATTGTTAAAGCGTAACCTGCTTCTAATGATTTATAGCTGCTCATGTTGTTGATCTAACGGTATGTTGAGGTTCTCTTTTTATATATTTTTTAATGTTTTATTGGGCGGTTTAAGCATAGAATTCTTTTGTTGTACCAGAATCGCATCCTAGGGCCTGCAGCCAAACCACGAATTGTGCGCCGCAAACGCAATTAGAAAGTTATGACCAATAGCTGGTCATTTGGAAAACATGAATCAAAGAAGAAGAAGAAAAGAAACGAACAAATAACGCCCACGTAATACGGAAAAGCCAGCGAAAAGTCAAGTCTATACTTCATATATATATATATGTGTACTCTGTTGTATTATACAATAACTTTCTTCTTCTATGTACTGTTTTTGGGTTTCTAGCTTAGCTTGCTGCCGTAGTTAATTATTTAAAAAACAAACAAAATTATGAACGAAACAATTTGCGCATTAAAAAGTTTAATTTACGGAATTATAATGACAGACTATAAATATGCTTACACCCATTACACAAAGAGAAATATAAAGAGACCCGAAAAAAAGCAAAAGTTTAATGTAAGATTTGCGTGTTTATAAAACAACTCGACCAAGCAACTCGCCCAACTTACTGACCAGCAACTGAAGAGAGGGTGAGCAACAAGTTGGAAAAACTGAGTAACTGAATAACTGAAAAACTAGCCAAAGGCGGCAACTGCAATTCAAAAAGCCAAAAGGCAAAACCCTAAAAACAAAATCCAAATACCCGACAGAGAAATAGAAAAGCAGAAAAATGAAAAAGTAAAAACCTATTAGCTATGACCGGCGCTTTGGGGGCTGCAGTCATATATCAAAAATACCTAAAAACTATCCAAAAACTATTTACTATGTATGTCAATTGAGTTGGCCAACTAATGAGATTACTGCAGTTGGCCGTAGAAGCCGAAGCCAAACCCTAAAGACCAAGGAACTTTCGTTTTTCATGCCTACAGTTAAACAGGAAATTGTGTTCGCTTTTAGTTAGTAGATCATAAGAACTCGGTCTTTGAGCATAACTCGTTTGCTGCCTCTGGGCCATTAATAACAATGCTAAGACATAAATATAATTAGAATTAATTGTTAATGCTAAGACAAGGTTGGTTTAACTTTAAGCATATATAAATGATATCTAGACAGCTTCAAGTCAAAACATTAAATTTAACTGGCATAAAGCAAAGAAATTTCCATATTTCTATTTGACATCAATTGTTTATCTTAAGTCGCTACTTCAAGTTTGTAAATAGAAGAGACAGTTTTAATGTACTAAACTAATACTATAACCTAAAGATATTTTTTATATATAAATTATTATACTCATACCTAATAACAACGAAATAAATTCCTGAAGGAAAATGTTATAATTGATCTTTGATATTCTATACCGAAAACTCCTAGAAAAATAGAAAACAAGATTTTCATTCGCTTGCTTTTACAGAAAAAAGCTATAAGATTTTTATACATAAATTGTTATAGTTATAGTTAATAAAATCAGAATTAATTCTTAAACAATTTATGCATAATTTAAAATATGTGAAGAACGAAAATTCTAGTTATAAATTAAAATTGGCTTAAATTATCTTTAAAACTCGACTTCCAAAAAAAACCTAGGCATTTTAGTAGACAAAGTGAAGCTAATAGTTAATTTTTGGTTATTCAGAGAAGACAAATTATATAAATTATTAATTATTACAATTATGATGTTAGTTACACTGAAAACTGTTGATATTGGCAAACCAATGGTCCCATTCAAATGCTTTTGATTAATAAAATAAGCAATTATTTGTTTATGGTTTGAAACAGGAAACGTTAAGGGGGTCAAAGACCAGTCAAGACTTTGATGTGATGTGCGTTTGTTGTATGTTGTGTTGTGTTGACTGCTTTCGATGTGTATATTTCGTGGATGTGTTTTGTTTATGCAGCTAATTGCAGTGCTTATATAAGGTCTACTATAACCATAGTAGTTGTAGTTGTAGTAGTACTTGCCCGTTTTCTTTTCATCTTTTAGTTTTATTATCTCTATTTTTACCTTACATTACTTACTACTATTATTTATTGCGAGTCTTATGTAATATCAGATTTCATGCCTTAGTAGCTATCATTACATCTGCTGATGTCTTCGCACCTGATTGCCAGACACGTTGTGTTCGGTGCGTTAACAAGATTTCCGCATCTTTTAACGCCTGCTTTACATTAAGGGTGAAGTGGGGTGGAGTGGAGTGTTAGGGCGGAAAGTTAGCTGCAGTTGCGGTCATTGGATGCTGCTTCCGTTGGGCTTGAACTATGGAGTAGCATTTGGCTTTAATGGCTTAATTAGTGAAGCGCATGATGGTTGACTGACGTGACTAGCTCGATGGCATGTGGCATGTGGCAGAGACTGCTCAGCAGCAGCAACAGCAGCAGCAGCAGCTGCCACAAGTAACTCCCACACTTTCGCGTCTAGCAATTTGCTGGAAACCTGCAGTCTTAGATATTTTGACAAGCGTTAAAAGTATCTCACAGATACTCACACACGTACTTTTGGATAATTTCGTTGCGCTTGACTTTAATGTGTACATGTATGTAACTGTGTGTGTGTGTGTGAAAGAAAGTGCTGGCACGAGCAAAGGTAAAGTAAAAAAAAAGGTAACAACATTTTCACTTGCCTCATGTCGTCGGCATGGAAGATGCTTCATAGAAAAATTGTAACAACTTTGCCGAGGTTTAATGCCCTCGACTGCAAGCCCAGGCCCAGGCCGAGACCCAGGCCAAGACGGCCTGGCATATGCCATTGTCATTGTTGTTAACTTGACTGCGATAGATACAGATACAACAATTTAGATACATTGCTACAGATACAATTAGTTGCTGCTGCTGTTGTTGTTGCTGGGGCAAATTGTGTGGCGAATTTTGTGTAAATTTTTCCTATTTCAGTTCGTTTGCTGTTTGCTGTACATATTATGATTATTGTTATTGTTTGCCGCTGCTAATTATTCACATTTTTGCCATTTTCACTTTCATTTGTGTGAATTTCTACTGTCATTTGTTTGTTGTTACACGTATTTCAAAACCTTTTGCTTTTTTTTATTTTCTATTTTAACTGTTTGTGTCCATGCAAAAAATGAAAAAAGTTTCCAAAATGCCAGTCATATTTCGGCTTCCTGTGTTGTGTGTTGTGCACATGCAGCACACACATGCCACACACACTCTAACAGCACGATGAGATTTCAATCTGCAATTGTTGCGGCTTTGTTTGATTGAGAAATCGAGTCCGATATCGCATTTATATATATATGTACGTATGTAGTATGTACAGTTTGCCAAAAGTTTTCAATTACATTGAAGTAGTTTATGTTTTGTATGACTTGCCAATCTTAAAAGTCCAATATAATTCCTATGTATATATGTTTTTTTGGTTTAAATATGCATAGCTCTAAGTCGTAAAGTAAGTTGTTATTTTGGTTTGCGATTGTTTTTGGCCCACATCCGCTGACCAAGTGAAGATCTTTAGCTCTATTCCAACACTGACACTGACAACGTTGGCATTAATTTTCCCCCAAATTAACCTTGACCGGCTTCACAATGCGATTTCAAAAAGTTATCTAGACAGTTTGTGCCCGTTTCTACTACTGCTTCTTCTTCTGAATCATCTTTTACTTCTCAAACAATAACAAAAACTGTCTGTAGATTTCCTAAATATAGTCTAGCTTTTGCTATTCTTTACTTTGTTTTTTTTTCTGGCGTGTAATGGTATTACTACTACTTCCGAAAAGAAGTTGGTCGCAGATCAGAACCAAAGACTAGACAACAGAGACCAAACAAAAGTTTAGTTTATTGTCCATTCAACTTTGGACGCTTCACGCTTTTGTGCACAATTGTGCATGCAAGTGTCCAAGACCAAAAATAGTATCCATTGTTTGGATTTCGACTCGAGACATATCGGAAACAACAAGCGAGAAGAAAAACAAACAAGAACTAAGAATAACAGCAACAGAAAAAACTATCTCTCTTTTGTTAGTATCGATACTTTTGAACGACTGTCTGCAGTAGTTTCGATGCTTATGGAAATACGCTAGCAGCAAGTCTTTTTATACAATAGTAACAAGAAATTATAAAAATTAATTCAAAGTATGCATTTTTACTTAAATTTTTGCACTGTTAGCATAAATTTGCTGTTGAAATAAGCTAAAACAAAATCCACTTGCATAAATGTTATCTGTAGACAAACAAAAATAGTGTAGCATACTCTTAGGCAGTCGCAAAAAATGAAAGCATGACTAGCGCCACCTAACGTTCATTGTTTGCGCATGCATGCACTTGAATTGTAACTTTAAATAAAATCCACAAAGAAAATTAAAACAAAATTTTAAACTAACATATAATTTAAGTATACTTATTAGGATAAATTTAGATATAAATATATTATGTCTGAAGCTTACCTGCGTGGCTTTGGCCGTAGTATCTCATGATTGGCATCGGTTATGCAAAGTGGACTTAGTGCTCCAGCTAAATGTGCCACGCCCACGCGCTCCGTATCCCAATTGTGGCGAGTGGGCATTTTTTGTTTTGGCAGCAGCGTCAAGTTAGTTACAATCTAAAGCTGCATTTTGTGGCGCTGCAACAACAACAAAAAAAGGGGAAAAATATTAAAAGTTGTTTCAAGTGGAGTGACAAAGCGCAGACACAAACACACAAACAACAACGCGATGTGTGTGCTTTTTGTTGTCTAGTCTACTAAGTCTACTGGTTCTACAAATTAAGCACGGCACCCCGAGTGCAATTAGTCGCTGCCAAAGTCGTCTTCACTTCCTCTGCTCATAATAATTAACGTCGCCAGAGAAAGCCAACGAGAATCGAGAGTCGAGAGAGTCTGAGACAAATACAAAGGCGAGGGTTTTGAACAGTAGATGGGGATGAGGATGGGGGGAGGGGGTGAGGTAGGATGCTGCACAGGGGTAGCACATTGCGTGCTTTGCGTCATTCGCCTTGAAAGTTGATCGTCTGTTGATCGTCTTGCTACTCTATAAATGGTTACTTGTCTGGTCTCTGGCTGCAGGTGTCAGCCAAGAACTTTGGAGCCACATTGGCATGCAATCAATGCCGTTCGATTTCATTTCGTTGGAAATTGTTGCCGGCTATAATGCCAGGCATTTCTGCTGCTATAAAATGCTTTTATATACCCAGCACCCTATAAGCACGCAAAAGTGGGCATATAACTTAGCATTACTTGTTTTCTTTGCTGTAAAAATCAGCAAACAATTTCCACAAGTTTTAAATATTTAATTCTTAACGACAATCTCCAAACAATAAACAACAAAACTAAAATCAATTATAGATCGCGTGCTGAAACCCAGAAGTCATTATAAATTACATTAATTACTTCAGCTGCCAGACAAAAATATATACATAAAGCTATTTTTAAATGTTCAAACTCTTAATATTTGAAACTTTGACAAAGGTCGCTAGAAATCTTCTGGCAGTCGCAGTTACATTTTGTAGCTATAAATCATTAGCTAATTTTTGTTTTTCTTAGAGAGAGATTTGTTCCTAGTCCATATGCGTCTTAGTTTCTTTCAGTGCAGCTAGTTTTTTATGATTATTTACCTAGGTTCTGTAGTACTGAGCATCGTTAAGTTGAGCAGCTTCGAGTGCAGTACCTCAACTAGTTATGTAGCTAGTTGTGTTATCGTTCCCGGTAAAAATGCTCAAGTTCAGGGCTCTGTGTTCGTCCGTCCGTATGTCCCTCAGTCTTCTGTTTTCTATTGAACACTGTAGCGCGATCTTATCGGAAGTGCTCGAGGGGACGGATGCTTCAATAGCTTTGGCTGCGAGAGAGTGAGTTGAGCATGCATTGCCAACGCCTAGCATATCTCCCCATCTAACTCCCTTTCCTTCTGATTCAACTAACTTTTTCTGTTTTCATCATTTTAGTATTTTATGATTACAAATTGCAAACGAAAAAAAAAACAGTCTTCGACAGTTGCCTGACTTAACCATCCGTTATAAGTTTTTATGATTAATGACATGCTTTGGCCGCTCTTTAATACGACCTTATGAATTTCATAATTTTAGCAGAGTTTCATTGTGCGGGCTTCCGCCGTTAATGGGGTTCCGAAGAGTGCTCTTCAAGAGTTCACCAAAACGTGTCTTAAATATTTGCTCAGCATTTGAACCATTTTCGGCCCTTTAGTTTTATCGATACACCAAATGCTTTATTGGATTATTTGAGGTCATCACACACAAAGACAAAGAGAGTGAGAGAGAGATTTCTATTTCTATTTTTTTGTTTCCGTGTTCTTCTATTTCTTCTCCAATTTGGTTTACTACTGCTGGGAATGCATTAATTAAATGTGCCTGCTTTGACAGTCCACAATCAAAAGAACATCGATTGTTACCCATATAAATGGCCGCCAAATTGCCGCTTTTTAAACGACATTAGTCGTTGTCCAAAATCTCCAGCCGCCTCGGATGCTCTGGGCAGATTTATGGCATCTCGGCGAGAAAGCTATGTGAACTCGCTCAAATCGCTGGTCTGAGTTCATAATAGCAATTTATACACAGTTTATAGCCAAAGCTAGCAGACTACAGGGTATTGGGTATTCTTTTCACGAAATTGCGATTTAAATTCAAGATATTCTAGCAAAATCTTTTAATAGCATAGCTTTCTGTTCTTTACAGAAATTAAAGAACTTCTGCGAAAATTGCAGAAATAATTCTAATTTAGTTTAAGATTTATAAAAGCCCTTTAAGTATGTAGAATTTAAATTTACTGTTTAAGTTATGTAAAAGACTTTATACTAAAAAATTAAGGTAACACAAAATACTCTCGTGCAATTTTATCAATTTGTTACATTTCCTACATTAAACTCTTCTAGTGTTCCGTATTCTGCAATGCTATTTCCCCAAGTAATACTGCACATATTTTGAGAGAAAACAAAATTATCTTGCACTTGTTGTTCTTTATGAAATACTTTGTAAATAAACACTGCATTTAATTACGCACATTATGCCATAATGTTTGTTTACATTATCTGCACAACTAAATCAGTAAATATTATTTATTTAATGGTCATAAAAAAGGAGAAAAACGCGTATCAGGCTGACCGAAATATTTGGCTAAATCTGATTGCACTGCTTACTGCTAAATGGAATCCGAACTGACCGGCTTGGAATCTTTTTTTTTTGTTTTGTTCGTCTTTATTTTATGTGCTTTATGCGCTGTTTTTCGCAGCTACCGCATTCCGAAGTGAAAGGCCAGAAAGTCAGCGAGAGGAGAGACCGTGAAAGATACAAAATACACACGCACAGGAGATACAAATGGATATTTATACATATGTATGTATGTTGTTGGGGCAGAAAAATTTCATAATTAATATGCCGCACGGTGAACTAACTGTTTGCAGCTGACATGCCGCATTAATATGCAACAATGTGGCAAGCAGCGACTGAACAGGCGTTAGTGTTATCGTCAATGGGTTTATTTGGGGTCTGAGGTTTCTTTTTTGTAGGGTTCTCTGTGTTCTAGCCGCATAGACGTGACACTAATAGATGTGGCCTTCTACGCCCTTTAATAACACAAAAATTTAAATAATCAAAGACAGTCCCCTCGATAAGCTGTTGCTTAAGCTTGTCTCTGGCTATCGATTTGGTTTTTGGTTTCATTCATTAATCATACTAAAAGATATACGTTGAAAATTTCATATATATACATTTCAAGCCTCTGGCTGTGATGATTTGTGTGTGTGTGTTGTCTTTTTGGGTTTCGGAATCAGCTTCGGTTTCGGTTTTGAGTTCGATTTCTAGTTATTACAAAGATTAATTGCGTTGCTTATGCAAATCGTTTGTCATTAGCCATTTATAGTCAGATTTGCGGTGGCAGTTATGCGCAGATACATTTAAACCGATATCGATACAGATGCAGATAGCGATTACCATTGCGATTGCTATTTCTAGCTACCCAAAAGGCCAACTTATTTAGTTAGTTATCTATTAAATAATTTCATCGATTTATTTATAACCAATTTGGTTGGCATTCTCAACTAAGTATGTGCCAAAATGTATCTTATTTCTTTCACATTATTTCTTTGTTCAAGCTCACTCCAAAGTATCTTTCTATTCATGCTGAGTGTCTGTCTGTCTCTCCGTCTGTCTGTCTGTTTGCTGGTCTCATTTATGGCCGGGGGCGCAAGCGCGTGTTAAAATGGCTCAAAACAAACAAATGGTCAACGATAACCGATCCGAAATTACTTTTCTTCCTCTTACCAAATGGACACGCCGCAGTGAGGCAGCAAAAAAGAATTGAAACGTTTTGTAACCGATACTCTGTAAGGAATTTCATCGGCTGCGCTTTTGCTGTCAAGCCCAGTGCAAACACACTTGAATATGGAACGGGTTTCTATTTCTATTACCAAGTATTTCCCCCAGAGATATTAGACGCTTTACCACAACTCTTGTAACTTTACTTTGATTGCGGCATTACGACTTAACATGGATCGGCTACTCAGGCAGCCCCCAGCTTCTTCTTTCCAACTAATAGCGAGTAAATCAATCGATTTGATTATGAGAAAAGAATTTTTTCAATCTATTTGTAAGAGAAAAACAGCAGATAAACTGTTTGGTCTGTGGTCTGTCCACAAGTTTAGCTAATTTGTACATGGAGCATGTAGAAGGTAGGAAATATGTTTGCACAGGAAAGCACTATTGGCGTTAATAGCTGATTTTTGATTAAGTCTTGACAGTGAGTGCTAGTAGGAAAAGCAGACTGCCAAAGACAATTTAGCTATTTTATAGAAATGAAAGCTTTTGTAGTGCTTTAAAAACTATAAGTAAATTATACTAAAACAGAATTCTAAGCTGGTTAAGTCTTAAACTCTGGTTAAATCTTAGCTACGTGATTTCATTCATTCGAATTTGGTGCCTCTAGCTCTTATACTTACATTTTTAACTGATTATTCCATTAATTTCTTTAAACGATTCTTAACTAATATGTTCTCGATTAAGATGACTTAGGAACTCTTTATTTAATGTGGTATTTGAAAACGTACTTACACTATTTGCATAACAAATTTGATGGCTCTAGCTCTTATACTTTGATTTTCGACTGTAAGCCTTATAATTCCTCTGTCCAATTCTTTACTTACGTGTAGAAAAGTATATCATGTTCTAAAAGTGATTGTTTTTTTTTTGATTTGAAAAAGGCTTTTACACCATCTACATTCTGTTTTTGGTAGCTCTAGCTCTTCTACTCTCTGAATTTACATTTAGAAAACTTTATAGTTGACAAACTAAACAAATAAATAGGTGAACATATCAACACAGCAAAGGTTTTTCAACCTGTAATCTACTACTCTAAATCGTTGATTTACTCCACCCTATATCATATTGATATCATCTCAAATATTTAAGCATTAACAAAACTCTGCTGAAATGTTAAACGAAAAATACATAAAAGAATGAAAGATAAACAATGCGATTGTTAATCATCCGTTAAAGAAGAAGCTCCAATCTATAACATGGCTAATTATGATTCTGTTTTCAACCTGAACTTGATTATATACCACTAATAATTATGGCATGAGAGCAGGGTAAACTCAGTTTTTGTTTTTGTATTTTGATTTATAGTATGTGAAAACGAACGAACTCGTATCTTTTGGTGTGTTTAATAAATTCAAAATTAAATTTTCTCTTAATTGCAGACAGAGCAGACGCAGAACCCGATCAGGAGAAAGTGTTTCTGATTTTATTTCTTGAGCTTAGTGGCATGCAACACAGGCCGTTGGCTGTGTTGGTGGGGCCACTGTGCACTGTGTGGTGGCAACACAGATCTGGCTACTCAAAATTGGGTCACTACACTGGGCCCAGCTGTTTGCTGGCTCTACCTCCACTGACTCTGACTCTGTCCCATTCCGTCTGTCTGTCTGTCTGCTCTGCTCTTTCGCTCATTGACATTTAAATTATGTGGAAGCAATTCGTGTGCTTTTCTTTCTTTATTTTTGAAATTTATTTTTTTTGTTTTCTTTTTGGGGCCACGAAAAATGCCACCGAAAACAGCATTTTTTTGCGGCTCGACAGTCGCGTGATGTCAGCCCAAGGGGGCAGATACTTATTGTGCATAGCTTAGGGAAAAACATAGTCTGACAGTGAAAAATATGTTTTACTGGCAGCTTATGCAATTCCCAAGATCTGATCAAGTTTTTTTTTGGGTACGCTGCTGCACTTAACGGACAATTGGCTCATAGACAAAAGGGCCAATCCCTGTAGCCCACTGTCTGCTCTACGCTGTCTCTTGTCTGCTCTCCACTCAGGTGACAGACAGCCACAAGTTGTCGCCGCCACAGCATAACGGTCTCGATTATGCGCCCATCAAACACCCAGCAACAACAACAACAACAAATGGCTACATTGGTAATTAAAAAAGCTGATTTTTGATTGGAAACTGACAAAGGTGTTTCAATTCTTCTATATATATTTCTCTTTGTTTTTGTAGATTTTGTGGCCCTTTCGCTCTGACTGCGACCCTATAAAATGATCTCGTAATGTTTCAATAATGCCAGCCATTCAAATTGTTAGACGTTAAAAGAAAAAAACTCCAAGTTAAGTCTCAGGTGTGTCGGCACGAGCGACTCATGTTTCTCTATCTCCCTCTCTATCTCTCTCGCTCTCCTCTCTCTCTGTCTCCCTCTTTTCCTATAGCCCACAATCGCAAGTTAGAATCTGAGTTCGACTCAAAGGCTTTCATACAATAGAATTTTTGTACGCTTTTGTGTGCAGTTGTGAAACATTCCTAACAACATGTTTTTCTGGCATTTATTTTAAAATATAGTTGGCTTTAATAAATCTATTTTTACTGCTTACAGTAAATTAACAACAATTTAGTAGTCGCTTGTGGGAATTTCTGAAATTTTGTTCTCTTAAGTTGATTTCTCATCGAGATTAAAATAACTTAAACAAAGTGTTTCGTACTAAATGTTTATAAGTACCATTCTTATAGTTGGTTTCTCACTTAAATTCAAATAGCTAAATTCAAGAGTTTGGCTTTAAAGTTGAATTTATTTAGCAATTAGCTGGTATTTCTTAAGTTGAGCAATAAAGTTTTTAACGGCAATGACTTTGCATTAAACTAGAAAAATAAATTTGAAATACTTGATTTAAATTTAGCATTTTCAAGCGGTAGATTACATATTAAACTATTTAAATGCTGTGTATTGCTATACCAATTTTTGTATCGAACTGTTCTTAAATAAATTCTAAACAAATATATATAATTTATATTTTATTCATAATATTTATCGCATAACCTTTCAGTAACTCTACCAGCAGTTTGTCTTAGCATTTAATCGTAATAAAAATATATATTAATTTAATATTAAGCCCTCATGTTGTTTGACCTGTTTATATGTTTTACATGTCTTTATATTTAAAATCACTTCTTTCCCCATTGGTCGAGATCGTAAACAAAAGCGCAAAGGTGTCAAACGTCAAAGCTAAAGGCAATAAAAATAGTTAACCATTGGTTATATATATAGAAATACAAACACACATGCATGTGTGTTGTGTATTTGGCTATTTACGAGCTTGTTTGTTAGCCACTTAAAACCAGAACGGCAAAATAGCAAAAGTATCTATCAGATACAAGTATGCGACATATTTCAAGCTTACTGAGAAAAAAAGGCGGCTTGAACGTTTTGCCAAAACAGACTAACATCCCAATAAACCAACAAAAATAAAACCGACTCAAAACCCAGCTTGACATGAATTTGAATTCGAATTGGAATTGAAATTGGGCTTGAGAATGGGAATCAAATTGGGTTGCGACACAGAAAGTGTCTTCTTTGAGTTGCCTTGTAAAAAATTTGCATATATTTGCCGAAATTCTAGATAAAATTTTTTGGTGACCTGCAGCTCGATTTATGCATATTTCATTGTCTGATTATTATCATATTAGCCTAAGAATCAACTCATTAGCTTTAAAGCTATGTGGCTAGGTGTGGAAGCCAATTTTGCTACTCCACTTGAGCGCGAAACAAATGATTTTAAATTGTGTATTAGTTATTACTACTGTTTGGCTTAGAAATTTTAAACTGAAAACGGAAAATGAACGGTTCTTAAAAGCTAACAACTATAAATAGTTAGTTATAGAATGTTATTTGCTTGAGTAGATATATATTTTAGCCAACTATATTTTTAAATAAATGCCAGAAAAACATGTTGTTAGGAATGTTTCACAACTGCACACAAAAGCGTACAAAAATTTTATTGTATGAAAGCCTTTGAGTCTATGCTCAAAGGATAAATTCAAAGCGTTTTCAATTCCTGGAATTGCTTGCTAGTGCTTAAATATTTATCTATCTCCCTTTTAATCTATCTTCATCTCTTTTTAAATAATTTTTTTGCCTACATAACTCACCTTTAAATCAGTTAAATCCTTAAGTCCAAATATAGTTGTTGTTTTATCCAGTATTTGTAGCTTGGCCGCTTCATAAACTTGGCTTAAACTTGGCACACAAATCTAATTGGCTAACTTGTTGAGGCTTGCGTGCAATTAATTAAACAAATTACTTTACTTTCACCTCAGACAACAATAAAAAAACACAGCACACATATTATACACATATGCAGCGAGTACTTAACAAACAATTATTTATATATATGCACAAATATGCAGTTATTTACATACTTAGCATTTAGCACAACAATAACACACTCACACACATGCACGTACGCGTACTCGACACCAAAATTTACTTATGTTGCATGCAACGTTTTCGTTGTTGTTGTTGTTGCACTTTTGGCAGGTTTTGTTAACAGGAAAATTGACTTTATATATGTATAAGTATGAGTTGCAGCGAAAAACAACTTTTCGCGAATATTACACCAACACACACACACAGAGATAAGTATAACGCCCGCGGCGACTGCGTTTTTGTTGTTGCTGTTGTTGTTGTTGGCGTTAATCACGCTAAGAAGAATCGTTCTGCACGACGAAAAGTCAAAAACACAACTGAAACTTCTTTGGGAAAAAGTATTTTTACAGCGCACACGGCACGCGCAATAGACCAACAATGGGTCTTGGTGCTGCTTGCTTGGGTCTCTCAACAGGTCTTGAGCTCAGCGAATATATTGAGTGAGTTTTTTTTTAGTTTGTCGGTTCCACAGTCGTTTTTTGTGGAAACCAGTTGATCTTGTTTTTGAGCAGATTTTGCTGCTGCTGCTGCTGTTGCTTCGACTGTTTCCTCTGTTACATGAATCGAGCATTGGACATCGTTCATCGGACTTGTACTTCGGCTGGTTTGCAGCTCCTTTTTGCCAGTTCGTGTCCTAAGTCTTTTGTTTTGGCTGCATTGCAATTGGTTTGCTCGTAAATGCCTGGCATTATTATCTATGAGTTATTTACGCTTAGCATTTTCTGCTCTTGTTATGACCAGAGCAGACTCCACTGTCGTGGGCTTGGCACACGCTGAACCTCAACCCATACGCCTCTTATTCGCTGTTGTTGTTGTTGTGCCTCCTGTTCAGGGGGGTTAGTGGATAGTGCTTGGAATGTCCACACAGCGAGACAGCGACAGGTTTGCGCACAGAGAGCAGCAAATCGAGCAAGCACTCCAAGTCCACTGCAATTTGCACATTTGGCTTACAAATCTTGGCTACTGTTTCCAGTTGCAATTGGCCAAATGCACATTTATTTAGTTTTGTGCTGCCAAAGCGTAGGAGTCGTCTTTGTCGTTTGTTGTTGTGGTCGTCATAGGTTCAATGAACCGAGCCTGTTTAAAGCTTTGAACCGAAAGGAACACAACCGATAGACTGGAAAACGACCTTGTCGTGTTTAAGATTTGTATTGGCAGCCTTACAAAACTTTGCTTGCTTTTTTTTTCTTTTGGTATTTATTGCACTGTTGTTGCCTGTTGTTGGCCAGGTTAGTTTAGTTTAGTGTGCCATTGTTCTGACTGTCGGTGCTTTTCAAATTCTTATGACAATAAACTGCGGCAACTGCGGCAACTGCGCTCGCGGTATTTTTGTCGTTCTTTCATTCGTTTTGTACTTTTTATTTTTTTTTTTGGGCTTGTAGAAACCAGTCGCGGTCCATGTAGTCTGCTGCTCTGCTCCTGCCAATGCCCCTTTCGTATGTTGCACGAAACCCCAAACCAAACAACAGGGCAGCCAGCCAGCCAGCCATACAGTCAGCCAGCCACTTGATCAACTGGGCAGCCAACTGCCCAACTGGTTGAGAGTTGCTGAAAAGCATGCGCCAAAGAATTTAACCAACGATTTTTGGAATGTTTTCAATGTACCAAGTGTGCAAAACACCAGGCACAACAAAAAAAAATCATAAAGAACAGCAAAACCAATCAACGAACTAAAAATACACTAAAAATAGGTTAAAGAAATGCTTATATGTACGTTTATTTAAAACTGTTTGGCAGAAATTAAAGTAAATTTTATCTTGGAAATTCTTAAGTTAAAGCATACCGATTAGCTGAGGTACTCTAGACTTTATAGGGTATTTACGCATGCTGTAGAACAGACACTGTAGAGAGTTCAAACAGCTGCAAACAGTTTTATTTGTAACTGCATATTAAACTTGATTGTATAATACACTGCTCAAAAAGGATAGTTTTAAAGCAAATATTGTAGTTTTCAAGCGAAATTTATAAATAAATAATTGAATTGTGTTTTAATTGTATTTAAATGTATTCTTTAAAGTAAATCTATTTATTTTGGGCAGAGATTTGTTAAGCCAATATTATGCGAGATTAGAACTGAATAGTTTAGTATTTGAGCTTAGTTTTAGTTGAATGGTAGTTTCAATTTACTTACAAATACATATATTATTTTATTAAGCAATTTTAAGCACTTCAAACTACAATTAAAACTTGCTTAAGAATTCAAAGTTACAGTTTTAATTAAAAGTTCCATAATAATTTTAGCAAAGAAATCGAAAAATAGAATTTAGCTACGCTGTGTCTGTGTTTTTGGCTACTAATTTCGTCACTAGCGTGGTATGATGATCTGATTAATGCTCCTTGGAATACAGGAATAAGAAATTAAAATTATTATTTTTTTTTATCATCTCGCTAATTAAGTGGTCTTGAAAATCGCCAAAACTACTTATTTAGAAAGTAGAAGGTCGCTAAAATATAAAAATACTTTTATTTACTGGTTTTTGCTAACTTTTTGTTGTTTTAAAACCTTTTCCATTTTATATGCTTTTTTTAACAGCTCTGGTTATCTTAACAAAATATAATATTTAAATTTTTTTTGCTAATACTCTTACCTTTTTTTCTGTCTTAAACTAAAGTATCTTTTAAAAGGAAAACTGTTAGTTAACATGAAGTTAGCTAAGAGCATATGAAAGTCACACAACGGCTGCCAGTTGGCCAACACATTAGCCACATTGTTGCCAGGAATTTTTATGCAGCAAGACAATGCGCAGAGGCTGCAAAGACTGCGTTCTACGGACTGTGGACAGTAGACAATGGACTGTGGAGAGTAGACAGTAGAGGCACCAGCTGTTATTTTTTACTAAGGTAATTTAAATGGCATTAGCGCTAATAATTTGCTTTTACCTACTGTGGCTGCAGAGTTGTGAGAGTTGTTGTGCGGAGAGCAAAGGAAGTGTAATCAGAAAAATCTCTTGCATCACTTGAAAACAATCATGGGGCAAGGACGTGACTGGGTTGTTGACGGTTTTGTTGTGACAGCCGCGCAGGCAGTGACCGATTTGGGTATTTTGGGCTAAAAGACCTGATTCTCAGTATCTTACTGTTTAGGTGTACGGTTCCGTTTCGTTCTTAACTGTTTGTCTGTCTGTGTGTGCCACCGCATGGGGCATAAATCAACACGAGCCGCAATATGCAACCGCAACAAAGCCAAAAGGTAGGAACGCAGGTAGCGACACCAAACAACTGCGACGACGACAACGACGACAACATCAAATTCCAAAACAACGTTACGTTTTGTGGCACTCAGCTCTAAACTCAATTAGTAATGTGGCAGTGTGTGTGTGTGTTGCATTCCTGTTGCATGCCTTTGTGGCATTTGATTGATAATTTTGTTACGCCTCAAACATGATTCAAAATACATTTTGATAAACATTTTGTATGGCCGTTGTCGAGATTTATGACATGTTATGTATATGGACATGCTCGATACCTCAATTCTCCAGTTATTGTTATTATATTATGGATGTTTTTCCATATCGATGCTTTTGCCGGGAACAGCTTCTCACTCTCCCTCAATTGACTAAGTGCCCGCATTTCATGGAATCTCAAGCCTCAAGGTGTGCCTCAGTTCACAACAATTGGGTTAATTCGACACGGCAGCTTGAATCGTTATTAACAATAGAAATCATCATAATCGTTTAGCGTTAAGTTTGGCAAAACAATTTATTTATTCATTATATAAGTATATGTGCATATTGCAAAATGTTAAAATTTGTATTAATTATTTTACTTTATGTATATATCATAAGAAGGTAATTGGCATATATGGTATGTATATATATTTAATTTTAATTGGCTGAACTACATTGGAAATATTTTCCAAATATTTAATTAGAGCAAATATATATTGTATTTTATTTAAAAATTTGATTTCGCTACTTAGGTATTAAAAACAATTGAATTTGAAATTCGGAATCTATGTTTTGTATAACGCTTTTAATATATGTAAGTAAGTATATTTACTGTATAATTTAATATCGAGCTACGTAAAATTTTGGGCAAGAGCATAGATCGTAGATAAGTTCACTGTGTTGTTGTTTGTTTTGTTTTTTTCCCATTAGTCTATGTAATATAATTTGAAAATTATTTTCATTCATCACGCTGCTGATCATACAATCATACTGTTATGTGAACAGCCCACGACAATGTCTGTTGGAATCCCAGGGATTATACTTCAAGCTTCAGTTTGCCGTATTTCTGAAACTTGCTGAGAAACTCGTCTCATTTCTTCACACCAACATATTGCACCGGCTTGCCCGACTTGCGCAGCTGTTCCATCAGTTCGTCGGCCGATAAGTTTGAGGTAATTGTTACGCTTTTATCATCCAAATTGATATTCACTTTTTCCACCTTATCTGTAAAACCACAAAACAAAAAGCACTAAATAAATACACTTTTGTTGGCAACCACACAAACTAAACAACAATAAGCAACGCCTGATAACCGATAAGGTTAGTCTGCGAATTTTTTTAGCATACACTACCACATAATTCCACTGTTAAGCTCCCCAGCAAACTTATGCGTTCTGTACTTACCGCCCAATTTGCCCAGAATTTTCTCTATGGCCTTTTCACAGCCGCCACAGGTCATTTCCACCTTAAATTCATGTACCTTTGTAAAATAAATTAAAAATTTGCCAATTAGTTAAAGTTTATTGCACGGTTGTATGTATGTAGTTTATTGGTACACACTGTCATTTTGCTACTGCTACTGCTGCTGGGACGTGTGGAGTCCGCTGTGGTGTGCTTGTAGATTTGCGGTAAATTAAACAGCTTGAAGGCGGTTCTTTAACTATTTTAGACGTGGCAAACACAACAAAAATACAGTTGTCGTTTGGCGATCCAGTAAATTACTTTTCTTTTCTTTTTGTTTAGCTGCAACAACACAATCGATAAAGCTCAACGATACATCACATCGCTGGCAGTGCTGCAAAAATACTAAATCGCTGCTGTTAAGTAACAGCACTGCTCACTTTGGTGCTGTTATGGCCTTGCTATCGATAAATGTTCGGCAAAGGGCGGTCAATTTTAATTTTTTGGTAAACAAAACAATTGGTTATTTAATATAATTTAAATTAGCCCAAACACAATGCATTTTTCCTAAGGCAGATATATGTACGTCTTTGATAAGTTAGTTTTGTATTCTTTTTTACACTCTTACACACGCTTTGGGCATGCACCGAATCGATAGACCACCTGATGATCATACAGTTGTCCCGGATTCAGCATAATCGACGGAAACTCTGGGTTATTCATGGCATCTGGATACTTTTGAGTCAGCATACAAAATGCACCGTGCTTTACGTAATGGCAACCCTCTTTTCCCACATTAGGAACCTCACCGCGCTCCTCATCGGGCAAATTGTTAGCGGTGATGAACTGTAAGCCCGGCTGATTGGTATGAACCTCCATGAAGCGGCCGGAGCATGGATGCACAGCACGGGCCACCAGCTTCACTTGATTTGGATCCACATCCGTGCAGTAGTTGTTGTTGAAGCCACAGATGGGACAACGATAGATTTGATTGATGCGCTTGCCCAGATTGGTTGAGGTGGATAAATCATAGGGTGTATTACGCACCGGCATCAGTTTACCGGTGGGGATTAGCTCTTGATCAGCGTCAACTATCTTACTGGCCTTGACCATCACCATGTGCTGGAAGAGGGTATCTCTGCCAGAGCCATGACCCGCAAGATTGAGGTAAGTATGATTGCCAATATTAATGCAGGTCGTCGCTTTGGTACGTGCCTCAATCCTCATGCCAAAACATCCGGCCTCGTTTAGCGAAAAGTTAATGTTTACAGTCACCTCACCCGGATAACCCTCGTGGCCATCGGGCGAGATGTGCTGCATTGTAACGCCATCCTTGTGAATGCCCACCACGTCCCAAATGACGCTATCGAAGCCCACATAGCCGCCATTGTAATGGTAACGATCCTTAAAGTTACGCGACAGCTGAATCTCCTTTCCACACAACTTGAACTTTCCTCGTGCCACACGATTCGCCACACGTCCGACCATGGCACCAAAATAGCACTTCTGATTGCGATAATACCCAGCGACATCATCGTAACCCAAACACACGTCCGCCAGCTTGCCACTGTGATCGGGCACCTTGATGCTCTGAACTATGGCGCCCAACGTGAGTATGGACACAGACATGCCCTTCTCGGTGGTCAGCGTAAAACGGCGGATATGCTCGCTCTTCTGCGAAAGCGGATTGACTGCAATGCCGAATACATCTTCTATAACTCGTACCATCGTTTAAGGTAGAATTTTTTTTGGGCGAGTTCTAAACTTAAATTTCGTATATCATAAATCCAACTGAATAAATTTTAAAATTAAAATTATGTTCAAGCAATGAAAACGATTTCAAAGCCAACTGTCAGTTATCATCGAATTATTAGCTACTCGTCCCGAAAATATATGCTATATAGCACCCTTTTGAACCGACAGATCCATATAGTGTCTGGCTAATCAAAGCAGAGCATTCATATATAACTAAGTCAATATTTAAACAGTGTTCAACAAAAGAGTTTGTTTTTTTAAAATGAATAATACAAATATATTTACCATACAATTGCACGATTCTCAAGAGGACAAATCTGCATGTGCTGTGGTAAGTGCCAAGTGGATCTAAAAACATTATACACCCTCACCGACATTCCATATCTATCTAAACAGTCCTCAGTGGAGTGGCAGCATCTGCGGGAGAATTCGTATAGTACATTAGCAGAGATCAAGAAAGTCAAACTTTCCGTTTTCAAAGAAAAACTTAATTTGTATAGTGAGAAATGTAGGATTAAAGATGACGTTATCTTGGCCCTTAGAACATGTTTAGAGACATATAAAAACACCAATGTGAATAATAATGATATCATTTTACTGCTTAAATCTAAATTGAGAGAAAGAAAAGAAATTTGTACTGCCATCCAGAATAAGTTAAATGAACAAGAAAATTCCATGAAAGATAAAATTGAACAAATTGCCAATTTAGATGATATTGTTAAAGACAAAGATACCTATATTCTGGAGCTAAAGGAAGAACTACAGAGAACTAAAGAAAAGCTTAAAGATGCAGCTGATCTTTCCATTAGCCATGAAAAGCAATTAAATGCTCTACAAGCCCTTGTTCAAGAAAAGGATCTTAAAATTTCGGATTACAAAATGAGCATAAAAGAGAATGAAACTCTGATCGCAGCGTTGAGAGATGAAGTTGCAACGAATGTGGAAAAGCTAAAGTCAACTCAAGATCTGATTAGGAATTGGAAAACCCATATTCTAAACCAGTCCTCTAATTGCAAGGACTCACAACGATCCAAACTAGAAGCCGATCTACGATGCTGCGCTGCAAGAATTAAGAAACAAAATGATCGTCTACTACTCTATTCGGTCAAGGAGCTACAGGAAAGTCTTACCGATGCAGATTCAAATGAAGTAAAAGTCGTGACGCTTCCTCGCATTGGTTCCTTAAAGGTGTTGGCCCAAAAGTGTCAGTCTGGGCCTGGTTGGATAGTAATACAGCGTCGTACCGATACTAGTGTTGATTTCAATCAGGGTTGGTATTCGTATGTGGACGGCTTTGGCGATATGGATGGCGATTTCTGGTTTGGACTTGACAATATATACGCCATGACAAAGAGGCAACAGCATGAGCTATACATTCATCTGGTATTCGCCAACAATGAAACACGCTATGCGCATTATGATAACTTTTCAATTAGTGGCAAAAATAATGACTACAAACTGAAATCTCTAGGGAATTATTTCGGTAATGCCGGCGATGGATTGCGTACCCATGAACATAACAAATTCAAAACCATACGATATGATGTTAAAAATGTAATGGAGTACAATCGTTGGTGGCATCACGAGTATCCCACTTGGTTAGTCTGTTAAATTTATAATATTATATCTATATCTTAAAGTTATTTCCATTACAGTAATCTTAATGGAGTTTTTAATCATAAATCAGAGTTTGGCGTATGGTGGTGTCGGCGAAAGGGAACATATCTATTTGTGGAATCCGTTCAAATGTTAATACGACCAAAACCGACATAAATTTATTAATAAAAGTATTGCTTTAACCCTACAGTATATCAGCATTTTCTTTTTTATTTCTATATTTATAAATTATATATATTTATACATAAATGCTTATAGATTTTGTATATCGTATAAGAGTTTCGGTGAGTTTAGTTCTTTTTGAGGAACTATTGAGAATCCGATATTTTTTTAATGTCAGACTATGATCAGTCAACATATTTAAAATTTAAGTTATAATATAAAAATAATTTAAAATTTTAAAATTAGATTTCAAAATTTAAATTTAAACTGGGGAAAAGAAAATAAAAATTAAAATTTAAGGCCCAACATTTGTTGAAATAATGATTGATTGATATATCACCATATTTTTTAACAGGCAGCAAAAATTTGTTTTATCCGCAAAACAAATATTTGCATGTTTATTTAATCACATATTTCTTATAGTATCTATTAACTTATTTATATCATATTATCCCATAAGCTTTAGAATTATTGAATTATATTTTATAGATTTTACTTTAGGCTTAGTAACCTTAGTTATATCATATTTCAAATAAACTTTATACATAAAATAAGCACAAATTAAAATACAAACATCTAACTAGTTTAATTACTAAGTATTTCAATTGAATTCTACGAAAATGTCCCTGGATCAGATACCGGGTAAAGTGCCCATGCGGACAGAAAGTGATTCTCTTGGCATGGTAGAGGTGCCGGGTAATAGTTACTTTGGCGCCCAGACAGGACGTTGTCTGATCTATTTTCCCATCGGTGGAGTCGATGAACGCATGCCGGTAAAGGGTAATACACACATAACTATTCCAAAAATTAACTAACAATGGGTTCTCTATCTAGAAACCATTAATACAGGCAATGGGTATATTGAAAAAAGCTGCCGCTGAGGTAAATCAGGAGTTCGGGCTAGAGGCGAAGATTGGCACAGCCATATCGAGTGCCTGCGATGAACTTATCTCGGGTAAACTCTATGACGATGGTCACTTTCCGCTGCCCATTTGGCAAACCGGATCTGGCACTCAGACCAATATGAATGTCAACGAGGTGATTAGCAATCGGGCCATTGAAATGCTTGGTGGCACTATGGGCAGCAAGAGTCCAGTGCATCCCAATGATCATGTCAACAAGTCACAGAGCTCCAACGATACCTTTCCCACTGCCATACACATTGCGGTGGCCAACGAGTTGAACAAGAGCTTGATGCCGGCACTTACCCAACTGCGTAACATGCTCAAGGATAAGTCGAATGAGTGGAAGGACATTATTAAAATTGGTCGCACCCATACCCAGGATGCGGTGCCGTTGACCTTGGGCCAAGAGTTCAGTGGCTACACACAGCAGCTAACAAATAGCCTACAGCGTGTCGAGGACGTACTGCCTCATGTCTATCAGCTGGCACTGGGAGGCACTGCAGTGGGCACGGGTTTGAATACTCGCAAAGGATTCGCGGAGAAGGCAGCTAGTCGCATTGCTGCACTCACCTCACTGCCATTTGTCACGGCACCCAATTTCTTTGAGGCTCTGGCCGCTCGGGATGCTATGGTTGAGGTGCATGGAGCCTTAAATACCATTGCCGTTAGCCTCATGAAGATTGCCAATGATATACGCTTCTTGGGCTCCGGTCCGCGCTGTGGTCTCGGTGAGCTCTCCTTGCCGGAGAACGAGCCGGGCAGCTCCATAATGCCGGGCAAGGTGAATCCCACGCAGTGCGAAGCCCTTACCATGATCTGTGCTCAGGTCATGGGCAATCATGTGGCCGTCTCCATAGGTGGCTCCAACGGCCACTTTGAACTGAACACTTTCAAGCCGTTAATCGCATCAAATGTGCTACGCTCCATACGGCTGCTCTGTGAGTTAAAAAGAGGAAAGTCTCTATTTAAATATATATAAATTTTATCTCTGCCTTGTAGCTGATGGCTGCCAGACTTTTACGAAAAACTGCTTGAAAGACACCAAGCCAAACAAGCTGAAAATTGCCCAGTTAGTTAGCCAATCTCTAATGCTGGTAACGGCTCTCAATCCGCACATTGGCTATGACAAGGCGGCCCAAATAGCCAAAGCGGCGCATAAGAACGGCACAACGCTCAAAGTGGAGGCTCTCAATGCTGGCATCTCGGAGAAGGACTTTGATGAATGGGTGCGTCCCGAGAAGATGATTTCTCCCAACTAAAGTTAAAAGGCTTTACTTTTGGGTTCATATTCACAATTAAAACTGTATGCTTTAAATGGATTTTAACATAACAAGTAAGAAATTCAGCCGAGTGCACTGCTGTTGCGTTAAAAATATACGTTGTATAAGAAATTTTCATAATTTTAGTCCGATTTTGATGAAATTTTTACAATCGTTTAATATTACTTGTCTGCAAGTATATGCTAAGTTACAAAACTATACGTTAAGAAATAAGTGAGTCAGCGGCATGCAAAGTTACAATGAAATTGTGCTTTTGGTGGGCGAAGGAGGCGTGCTATCCAAAAAATTTTGATGGCAGTATCTTTATATTGCATCTAGTAATTTGCATGCCAAAATTGGAGTTCCTTGGTGTTATATTTACTGAGATATTTGCCAAAAACATGTATTTTTTCCGAGGTATGTCTGGTTTTTTGCTTACTGTGGGCGAATGGGGCGTGGCATCAAAGAAAGGAAACAAACTTGTATTGACTGACTAAATATGTGGTCGATACTGACCAACTTTGAACTTGTAGCTCTTACCATCTCTAAGATCTGTTTGTTTCTACGGACAGAAGGACAGACGGACATGGCTTTATCGACTCGGCTGTTGATGCTGATCAAGAATATATATACTTTATGGGGTCTGCCACGCCTCCTTCTGCCTGTTACAAACCCAGTATACCCCTCAGAAGGTTTAAAAATAATTTTAACTACGCATCTTCTACCGACTTCCTATTTGCTTTCTTCCGATTTTCTAGGATTATTTCATATCACTGTTCTTTAGAAATTTTATTTATATTTAAGTATTACAAAAGGTTATAGTTTTTTTTTAATTTAGTCTATTTGCTTTATTAATATAACCTATCTTTGTGAAGTATATATGCTTAATCCGAGGGTCCCAGCAAATTCGACGGAATTACCCATGAATCGAAATCTTCCTTACTAATGCCCATTCTGAGGGCCTCCTGCTGCAATGTAGTGCCATTGGCGTGTGCAGCCCTGGCAATTGCGGCAGCTTTATCGTAGCCAATGTAAGGAGTGATGGCTGTCACCAGCATCAGAGATTCATTCACTGTCGTCTCCAGCTTTAAGCCATCTGCTTTAAGACCTTTAATACAATTGTTGCAGAAGCTTTTAATTCCCTGACTTAGCAGATTAATGGAACGTAGAACATTGGAGGCAATCACGGGCATAAAGGCGTTCAGTTGGAAGTGTCCATTATAGCCACCGACAGTGACAGCCACCTGATTGCCCATCACTTGAGCACAAATCATCATGATGGCCTCACATTGACTGGGACTCACCATGCCGGGCATTATGGAGCTGCCCGGTTCGTTCTGCGGTAGAATCAGTTCACCCAAACCGCATTGCGGACCAGAACCCATGAGCATTATATCATTGGCTATCTTCATGGTGCTAACAGCTATGGAGTTGAGTTCGCCATGGATCTCAACGAGGTTATCGTGACAGCTGATGGCCTCAAATGGATTGGGTGCCCCAGTGAATGGCAGTTTGGTGAGTGAGGCAATGTGTTTGCCACATTTTAAGCCGAAACTATGCGGACTATAGAGATCTGGGGCCACATCGGTGCCACCCTCCAGTGAGAGCTGATACAAGTGCTTAAGACCCGTTGATAGTCTAGTGATGCTGTTCTCCACCATCTGGCTATAGCCGCTAAACTCTTGGCCCAGTGTCAACGGAACGGCGTCCATGAGGTGAGTGCGTCCTATCTTAATCAGATCCTTCCACAGCTCCACCTTCTGGTGCAGGGTAGCCAGCATCAGTCGTAGCGATGGAAATAGTTTATCATGCAGCTCCATAGCTACGGCTATCTTAATGGCAGAGGAGAAGCTATCGTTGGGACACTGGGCCAAGTTAACATGATTCTGGGGATGCATCAGAAATTTGCTACCAATTACACTGCCCCACAATTGTATGCCCCGATTGCAAATCACCTCGTTGACATTCATATTGGTATCGCCGCCGGCGCCCTGCTGCCAGATGCTCAACGGAAAGTGCTGCTCATCGTACAACTTTCCGGAGATGACTTCATCCGCCCCAGCGGCTATAGCACCGCAAATGTTCGGCTCTAGTCCGAAATCCGCATTAGTCAATGCTCCAGCCTTCTTGATTATGCCTAGGGCAATAATAATAGGACGCTTGAAGTAGCAAAACATAATCGTATATAGTTAACCGATCCAGAAATGATAGCTCTACTTACCGGCATGCGTTCCTCTATGCCGCACTGCGGAGAGTTCTTCAGAGCACGAACGGTATGGGATCCATAGAGACGATCCAGTGGCACGTTTACAGTGCCCATTGAGTCTCTCTCGATACGGTATTCAACATCGGTAAGCCGGCAGAGCTTGTACATAATGCTAAACATTTCCATTTGATCGAACGACATTTTGTATTACAAGTTAAGTGAGAGATAGTGAATGAGTTATAAGTATAAAAACTTTTTGTAAAATAAAATACGAGACTTAAATTTGTAAGCAATTCAGTTTCAAAAGTCTTCTCTGTTCATCGTACAACCCAAACCTAATTAGACGCAAGGCATTTGAAATCTTTTTTAAATGAAAATAAAAAAAAAAAAAAAATGTCAGTCGGGCATGCCAAAGAAAGCAGTGCACTGCTATTGCGATAAAAATTTAAGTTTGTATGACAAACCGTTTTTAATTATAGTTCGATTTTGATGAAATTTTCACAATCGTTTGATATTATATGTCTGCAAGTAAATGCTAAGTAACAAAACTATACGTTAAGAAATAAGTGAGCCAGCCGCTTGCAAAGTTACAAAGAAATTGTGCTTTTGGTGGGTGAGGGAGGCGTGGCATTCAAAAAATGTTGATGGCATTGTCTTTATATTGCAAATAGCAACCTGAATGCCAAAATTGGAGTCCATAGGTGTTATAGTTACCGAGACATTCGCAATAAACATGTATTTTTTCCGAGGTATGTCTGGTTTTTCGCCTCCCTCTGCTTGTTACATACTTTTCACAAACCCAATATACCCCTCAGAAGGTATAATAAAACAGTTACTGGTAATTTAGACCCATTGTAGAAACAGACAGCTTTATTGAACGGTATTATTTGTTATTACAACAGCACTTCCAAGACTCTTCAATATTGAACTTGTAGATGACTTCGTGTAAATATTTCTCGCCAGGATTAAGAAAGATCGATGGAAAGTCTGGATGATTCATGGCATTGGGAAACTTTTCGGTCTCCACACAAAACGATCCATGCTTGCGATAATGAGTGCATTCCTTGCCAATCATCGGACTATCCCCGTTCTGCTCATCCGGTAGATTGTTGGCCGTATAGAATTGTAGACCCGGCTGATTGGAGTACACCTCCATGGCCCGGCCGGAGGGTGAGTGGCGTAACTTGGCCACCAGATTGATGCCACTGTCTTGACCCTCGTTGACCACAAAGCAATTGTCGTAACCATTGATCAAATGATCGTCAAACTGCTTTAGACGATCTCCGATCAGCACCGGAATACGCAGATCGAAGACCGTATCCTCAACACTGACAAGCTTACCCGTCGGTATTTGAGACTCATCCGTTTCGACAATTCTATTGGACATAATCTCCACTGTATGCTCGGCCAGACCCTTGGGACCAGCTGCGTGTCCGGCCAAATTGAAATACGCATGATTAGAGAGATTAACAACAGTGGGTTTATCCGTAAAAGCCTCATAGCGCACGCCCAATCGATTGTGATTGTCCAACCAGTAGGTAATCAAGGTGGTCAGTTTCCCTGGATAACCCTCGTCGCCATCGGGCGATATATGTCTGAAGGTAATACCCAAATCCGATGTGCGCATTACCTCCCAAATAACACTATCGAATCCAACGTTGCCGCCATGCAGTTGATACGTATCCTTAAAGTTCTTGCTCAGCTTATAGACCCTCTCACCCACCGTATACTCTCCGTTGGCCACACGATTCGCCACCCGACCGAGAGTGCCGCCAATATAGGCCGATCGTGTTGCTATATAGCTGGCAACATCATCAAATCCCAGACAGACGTCTTCAATCTTTTGATATGCATCTGGCATGCGTACACTCTGTATAATGGCACCCAGTTGAATCACCGACACCGACATTTGATTCTGATTTGTCATTGTATAACGTCGTATCATCTCGGGCACTTTGGTATACGGATTTTTGGCCAGGCCAAAGATTTCTTCTTCCACGGTCACGGACATCCTATTAGCTGTGCTGTTTCTGCTGACAAATTTGTAAGGCTACTATTCAAAATCGAGTAAATTATAATAACAGTTACTGCCTGGCAGTCTAAACTTACCCTTTTGAAAGTCGGTTAAGGTCACGTCGCAAAGTCAAGAAGTGCAATAGACGACGATCTACTCACTATACTGATGCGCTTGGCAATGCCAGCCATTATTAATATAGTGGAAAGGTAGATAGAGATAACAGAATATAACATATACTTACTTATACTATATAGAGATTAGGTAAGTAGGAAAGTGGCGAACTTGAAAAGAGAGAACGATTACATCTCAGCTCTTCTATATATTTATAGTAAATACAGCGACAAATTCAGAAATTTAGTAACAATAAAAAAAAAAACATAACCAGCAAATCGTTCAGTCTACAATCTTTAAATATATATATGTATATACAATATACAATGCAGGTTTTGGCTAACCCTCCCTGTTATCGTGAAAGATATTTACATACAATTTACCAAGTATAAGAACAGCTTTCAATACTTATTAATATTAAACAAGCGAACGCCATGAAACTGCGGCAATTTGGGCAATGTAACCACAACCAACGAAATAAAATTGGCTATAAAGTGCTCCGTGTTGTTGCGAGTATATAAACAGGTCAAAAGGAAGCTGCAAGAAATACAGTATTTAGTTAGTCACAATTATGCGTTACAGTGTGTACGTACATAGCATAATTTTTTACACTTACAGCACAATTGGCACAGCTGTTAAAAATTTGCGCGTTGTGGTCAATTGAACGCCGTCATCGATTTGCTCCCAATGTGTCCACTGTCTATTGGCATCATTCTCGATGCTCATCCAGGGCGCACCTTTGATAATATGCAGAAAATACAAATGCACCTAGACAAAGTGATAAACAATGTTTACTCATTCTGTTTATATACATGATGAGTGGTGATTTGAACTTCGGATACTCACAAAATTATGCAGCAAATTGGTTGTTGTCCATGCCATAGAAATTGTCACAAATGGCACTGATAGCAGCAACAAATGCACAAATAGCAAACCCAGAAAATAGGCTAGCCAGAAGCCTCGGGCTTTCAACCAGGAGCTATTTGGATTTGTTTCGCCATGTCCACCGGCAATTGATGTCATTTTAATTACAATTATTTACAATTCGGTTGCAAATATTTTGATCGAGCCAACTCACTCAACTGAACGAACTTACTAAATCACACGTTCACTTCATTTGCTCTAACAGAACAGCTGTTAAGCCATGCTAACAAGCACTGTTAAAATCATTGCAGTTCCACAGCAGATCTAGTTCAGTTCACGTGAATTAGTTATACTGAATTGCAAATTTTCACGCAAAGCGTTTGTTTACCGCAAAACTATGGAAAAAGTATAAATACATAGTTAAAAAGGCAATTGTTAATGTTGAACTGTAATGCAATAAAGTAATTTTAGTTTGAGATTGTGAAATAAATCAAACAACAACTGCACAATGAGCGGCAGCCACGGAAAGCCCAATACAAGTACAGGTAAAATTTTCACTCGGGCGCCGAAGTATGGCGTCCATTTTATTTAACATATATATTCATTTTAATATTGTGTTAATTAACAGCAGGATATAGTGGGCAGATGCCTGTGGCGGTGCATATACCCAGTATTGAGGAGAAGAACAAGCAAATGCAGATGGAGACAAGGATGGAGAAGCTGCGTGCAAAGTACAGGAACAAGCCGAAGAGCTACGAGGAGATCAAGAAATCGGTGCGAATGTATTTTATAGAGAAGCATTATCCCTTGGATCCATTGCACAAGGCAACGCTGCAGGCCGCACTGGACAAACTGCAGCATTATATCAAAGTTACCTCACGACACGGCCTCGTCGAGCGTCTGGAGAGTCTGTCCCGCCAGCTGGGCCTTAAATTCATGGAGGATCAACAGCTTCTATTCATTTCGACAGACATGTTCTATGTCGAAATACTCCTAGATGCCCAGGGCAACCTCGACGACGTCAAAGTCCATCACGAATGCAAAAGTGACCAGCAATCCAATCCATCAAGCTCCAGCTCCAATCAATCAAGCTCCAGCTGCAGTGAGCTCCTCAATTGCCTGAAAGCGGGAGACTTTGCGGACTTCACAGTGCAGCTGGAGGGATTATCCTCCATTTACCAACTAAACGCAGAGCCAAAGGTCAAGAAGAAGGCATTCGTGGCACTCGAGGCAATGGAAACGGACATTAACAATCTTTACCAGCATCAGCTACGGCAACAGTTGAGTGGGATGAGTGATAGCTATCAGATCATGAACAAGTCCACTGTGGGATTAGTACTACCACGACGTGGTGGGCATCCCATGAAGCTCACCTACTTCTGTTGCCCACTGCACTTGATAGAGACCAAGATTAAAGGGGAGAAGAGCACCACTCAAGTGGGAACTGCAAGCAGGGACTTTTGCATTGATGAGGTGATGAAGAGTCCAAGTGGATTGAGCGCCACTCTCAATCTGGAAGGCTCCTCTGCCAATAAGCTGCAGATCCTGCCAACTGTCAGCTTCACCAGCTTGGAGTCTGGACTCCCATTAGACTCGCCTGCCTATGCACCGCTCACCCACAACAACTCCATGTTGATGCCTGCCACCTACGTGCTCCGCCTCCACAAGCCCATGCCAGTCTGCATCGAGTCTCTTCGTGCTTTGGGTTTACAGGGTATGGGATCGCTGTGTAGTGAGGGAACAACATCGGTTATGAATCTGATTGTACAGACTGCTTCTAAACAGGCCATAAGGAGCATTCAAAAGGGATTGTACGTCAATCTGGCAAAGGAGACGCACTGTTACTTCTTCACGGATAACCGGAGATTGCAGGGCACGATGATATCGTCACTGCAGTTCACGGAGGCAGCACAGGTGCCTAAGATCATAGCATTCCTGAAGAAACAGGCTCTGTTCTATACACTCCTCTCCAGCTGCGTGCGGGAGCAGCAGAAACAATATAATGGTGAGTAAATCGGGAGATTAGTATAAAGGTATCTTATCTTAAGTTATCTCCTTTAAAGACATGGACAGCACTGTCATCTTGGAGGTAACTGCCGTGTCCCTCGGCCAGATTACCGTGGAGCTACAGCATCCATACGAGGAGTCGCTGGCAACAGTTGACTTTCTGCTGGAGGATGGGGAGGCCACTTGCACCATCTACTGCCTGAGCAATGAGTACGAAGCACTGTCCCAGAAGCTGACCAGGACAGTGCGGCAGGTGTACTCCATTCCCATGGTTATATACAAGTTACTCAAATGCTGGGATGAGGAGCATCTTCAAAAGTTGCACGGTATTCCTGGTCCTTTAACGGGAACTGGCAGTAGTGGACCATCAGGTGGCGTTAGCAGTGGTGGTGGAGGTGGAGCAGGAACAGGAGTAGGAGGAGGAGGAGGAAGCAGCAACTTTAGCCAGTTTGCCATGGACACAGGTCCCAGTTCAAGCTCTGGCGAAGGAAGCGGAGGAGGAGTAGGCTTCATGAGCGTCAACAGTATGAAAATGGACAACAAAGTGCGATCCTTGGCGGATGCGTTTGCTGCATCCACTTCGGCGGCTGCTGCCATTGCGGGATTGATGAATTTGAAACGGGAGACGGATCCTCAAGCGCCATCTGGGAGCAGTTCCAGTTCCAGTAGTGCCACTGCCACTGCCACTGCTTCTACATCCAAGTCCAGTGAGCATGAGATTGCAGACAAGTACAAGAACATTTGGAAGGACAAGACGCCCAATTTGAAGCACTGCGTCAGCATCACTCCAATCCCTGGTGATGGCAAGACACCTCTGCAGCAACAGCAGCAGCAGCAACAACAACAGATGGGAGGAATAGAGATTATTCCATTAAATACACCAACCACTGTGGTAGGAGCCACTCCAACTCCTACAACAGGCTCTCCAGCCACAACCATCACCATAACGCCCATCACTGGTGGCCAGGGAGGCAAGGAGACATCCAAGGAGCCCAAGAAGTCGGTATCGAGTGGAGGTGGTGGTGGAGGAGCTAGTGGAAGTGCTATGAAACGAGTCCATGAGGCAAGTTCCACTTTATCGAGTTCCTCTTCCATTTCCGGCAGTAGTAGTAGCACCTCATCCTCTTCTGATGCTCAGAAGGAGAAGAAGCGGAAGAAGAAGAGAGATGACTCTCCCATGGGTCCTCCAGAGAAGATCTATTCACGACAGAACTCACCTGCAGCTGGAGGAATGTCGGATGCCTCAGCTGGGAGTAGTGGAGTAGTGCGAAAGTTCTCATCTCCCTCAGCCTCGTCCTCCTCCTCCTCACCCAAATCGGGTGTTCCCAGTGGTGTTGGAGCAGCTCTGGGATTAGGCATGTCGGGCTGTCAACCCTCAGCTCGCCCCAGTCCGAAGCATTCTCCTGTCTACAGCAGTCCCAAGCATAGCAGCAACACCGCCTCCAACAGCCCCAAGTCGCCATTTGGCACTCATTCGCCCAAGCATGGATCCTCTGGAAAACCAAGCATGTCCACTCTGAAAAGCGCCACGGCAGCAACTAGCCTCAGTCCCAAGTCGGAGAAGTCGTCTTCTAGCAGTGGAGGAGCTGCTTCCAGTGGTGTCCAATCCTCTTTGCCTCTGGCTCTTCCTCTACCAACGAGCACTCCTGGTGCTAATCCATCTATGATGCGACCCGTGCCACCATTGGCTACCACCATTGGACCGTTACAATCTGTTGCTATCAGAAAGGAAAAGTCCATGGGTAGCTCCTCCTCTGCCTCTGCCTCTTCCTCCGCCTCATCTGCATCTAGTGTCCAACCAGGAGTTGTGGCTGCTGCAGTCGCAGCTCTCAAGAGCTCCCAGCAACAGCAACAGCAGCAGCAAATGAAGTCTTCTGTGGCCAGTTTATCGCATCTGGCAGCGGGTGGCAACCTGGGCAATCTGGCTGCCTTAGAACTCAATGCGCTCCGCAAGGGCATGGCGGGAGCGGGATCGGGATCGGGATCAGGAGTGGGTCCGGGACAGGGAATGGGCGTGGCAGCGGGAGCGGTAGGTGCGGTAAGTCCGTTTTCAATTTATGAGTAGCTCTCTCGTTGTGTGCCCACCTCCGCCTCCTCCAACCACCTCCAACTCCAAATTCCTGCACCTATTAACCCGTAGTTGCCTCTCTTTTGTGTTTCGATTTAAACGTAAACTTGAAACTTAATCTGAATCCAAATTGAAATCTAAACAATGTATTTAGTGCAACTCAATTGAATAATTGAAATTTACTATTATTATTATAATTATTATTATTGTTAATTATTATATCACTGCTGTAGTTTATAGTTTTTGATTTATTAATTTTATTTCGTTTGTAAATATATTTACTATTATCCTATTATCTAATCGCATCCGTTTTACTTTCTCCTAATCATCCTAATCCTTGTGCTGGGTTCTATTGCTTAAGAGGATTTCCTTCTCCTAGAATCTCGATACACATTAACACAAATACTGCACGATATCTGTTCTTCGTTAAGTAACAGACAACATACGTACTTCTGTTAGTTAACAGAAATGTTACAGGGCAGTCGTTGAGCTAAAACTGATGGCTCTGTTATTAAACTGAATTAACAGAGTCTTTTGTTAATATGAAACGATATTTGTATTTATAATTTGTAGTAGTGTATTTATATGTATGATAATCTGACAAAATACTAACGGGTTTCTCTATATCTCTCTCTCTTTCTCTCACACCGCTTCTCTTCTCTCTCTCTCTCCCTCTCTGGCTGTTCTATTTGCATGGAATGGGGAATGTTTAACCCTCATTCGACACCTGTGCCTCTTTTTGATACGTTCTTCGTTTGTTTGTTTTAATTTGCTTTTTCGGTTCGTTTCTCGTTCGTTTGTGTTCACACACACATACACTCACACTCACATGCACACAACCACGCGCTTCCTTTGTCAGGTTAGTTTGATGACGTCGACGGCAGCTTCGACGGCAACCATCCCAAGCACAGCAACAACATCAACAACAACAGCAGCAGCATCATCAACAACATCATCAACAGCAGCAGCAGCAACAACAGCAACAGCAACAGTGGTTTCATCAGTCTCAGCAGCAGCAACAACAACAACAACAACAGCGGCAACGGCAGTGGGATTGCCAACAGCAGCATCGGCAACACACCAGCAGCAGCAACAACAGCAGCAGCAGCTGGCAACGGGAGCACATAGTAGCGAGAGTGGCAACATTAGCACAGGAGCAGGCACGGAGTACATGGTGAAGCCGAGCAGCCAGGATTGCCTCAAGCTAACCATCAATAAAACAGGCAGTGGCATCAGCAGCAGCATTGGCAGCAGTAAGAGAGAGGCCAAGGGTGGAGGACCGACTGCGTCCTCATCTGGCAGCAAGAAACAGCACACTGGATTAAAGCCAGGAGTGAACAGCGGACCAGCCTCCAAGAAGGCGGCAGCAGCAGCAGCAGGAGGAGCAGCAGGAGGAGGAGGAGGAAGTAGTAGTACTAGTGGAGGAGGGGGAAGTGGAAGTGGAAGCAGTTCCAGTAAACATCTATTTCAAAAATCAAACTCTTCTGGGAATCTGAGCAGCAAGCTTAGTGGTTCCACCTCCACTTTAAGCGGGGGTTTGCCTCTGACCAAGAGCAACAGCACAAACTCCTTCCAGGAACAGAGCGCACCCAGGCGAAGACCGAGCATGTGCAGTCTGGGTAGCAGTGGCAGTGGCAGTGGCAGTGGAGGAGCCACTGCAAGTGGAAGTGGAGGGCAGCGAAAGACACCACAAACGGGAGGACCTGGAGGATCTTCATCGGGATCAGGAGGTGGAAGTGGAAGTGGGGGAATGTCGCCTGCAGCGTTGAGTGGATCAATGTCACAGCCACCGCCACGTTTCGATCACCACACGGACATGATGACCATTCTACAGTATGCATCGCCTGGTATGGCTGCTAGCATGGAGGGATTCATCAAGGGACTCCACAACAAGTTCCAAATACCCAAACTATCGCAACGCACAAGCAGCAGTGGAGCAAGTGGCTCAGGTGGAGCCAGCACCACGCCCAGCACAGAACAACAACAACAACAGCAGACAATTACGTCCTCCTCCTCGTCAGGATCTTCTGCTCCCTCCTCTGCACAGGAGCAGCAGATAAATGCCTTATCTGGAAGTCTGTCAGCTGGTCCAAGTGCATCCAGTGGACAACAGACAACTGCTCCCTCCTCTGCAGCTAGTGACTTACTGCTCAACTTGAGCACTAGTGGAGGTGGAGGAGGAGGAGGAGGAGAACCAGGATCAGGTGATGGTATTGACGAGGATCTGCTCGCCAGCTTAGCAGGCGAATGACATCTCGATCCTGATCTCGAATGGCAACTATTGCTTTCTGCGATCATCACTTAGCTTCAGTTTATTGGACTTGGATTCGTTGTTGTTGTTTGTTACACACATTTAAGAAATGGTTAAAAGAGATTTAGATATGTTAAGTATAGTATCTCTATATAAAAATACACATGAATTTATGCAGCGTTGTTTGTGAGCTTAAAAACTACTTTTATTAATATTTATTGCCAACAGCAAAATAAACAAGAAAGAAATGTCAGTCGGGCATGCCGACCGTGTAATACCCTCTGAGCTTCGTTTCCAATTATATGAGTTCCAATTGGAGTAGCTGCTGCAACAAGCACACATATTTGTATCTCTATCTCGCTCACACGTTATTCGTTTTCGTTGCTTGTGTGCACGTGACTATGCCTTGCTTGAAAGTAACGATTTTCGTTGTTTAAGAAACTTTTTTAATTATAGTCCGATTTTGATGAAATTTTCACAATCGTTTTATATTTGTCTTCAAATATATTCTAAGTTACAAAACTATACGTTAAGAAATAAGTGAGCCAGCGGCATGCAAAGTTGCAAAGCAATTGTGCTCTTGGTGGGCGAAGGAGGCGTGGCATCCAAAAAATTTGGATGCCATTGTCTTTATATTGCAATTAGCAACCTGCATGTCAAAATTGATGTCCCTAGGTGTTAAAGGTACCGAGATATTCGCCAAAACATGTATTTTTTTCGAGGTATGTCTGGTTTTTTCACTAATTGTGGGCGAATGGGGCGTGGCATCAAAAAAAGAAAACAAACTTGTATTGCCTGATTAAATATGTGATCGATACTGAGCAAGTTTGAACTTGTAGCTCTTACCATCTCTGAGATCCTTTCGTTCATACGGACAGACAGACGGACATGGCTATATCGACTCGGCTGTTGACACTGATCAAGAAAATATATACTTTATGTGGTCTGCCACGCCTCCTACTGCCTGTTACATACTTCTGACAAACCCAATATACCCCTCAGAGGGTATAAAAAAACAGACGTTCAATAGAATCTCTTTGTAATAAGCTGTTTTGAATCCCAGTCGGGTGATAAGGTAATCTGGTTAGATCTGCTGGAGGTCTGCGGTTGCCAAGTGCGTCACTGAAACGTGCGAAAAAAACAAGAATCGCATTCGGGGTCAAAGTCGGGGTCAACGCGCTTAACCGATGCAAGTGACGATAACTGCAACTGAATGGGAACTGAAGGGGTTGGAAGGGGGGTTGTAGAATCTCTAGAACTAGATGATTCCAATTGAAATATATAAAACTGTATTTGATAGCTTTAAGCTTAATAATAACAACAAAAGATTAGAGAATAGAATGTGGAGTTTGCTTAGATGTTAAGCTGAATGTTCTGGACACTGCGCAGAGCTTCCGCATAGTTGGCCAGAACCGGCTGCACTTCCTCGGCAAGGAAGTCGTCCACTTGGTCACTGGCACGACCCGTAAAGGTGCGTGCGTCCAGAATGTCGTCCAGCTGATTGAGAATGGGAGCAAAGTAGGCATCGTTGCGAACCCGCTCTACCAGATCGTTGTCCTTGCCATGCTGCTTCACCTGGGCACCGGCCTCTTGGGAGAGCACGCGAATCTTCTCGTGGCACACCTGACGATCTCCGCCAGCCTTTACCATGGCCATAATTATGTTCTCCGTGGACATGAATGGCAGCTCCTGTGTAATATGACGTTCAATGACCTTTGGATAGACCACAAGACCCTGGGTGATGTTGAGCAGTGTGAGCAGAGCCGCATCCGCTGAGAGGAAGCCCTCGGATAGGGTTAACCGCCTGTTGGCCGAGTCATCCAGGGTGCGTTCCAACCACTGGGTGGCATGCGTATTGGCTGCATTGCTAAACAGCGAGATGAGGTGCCGGGACAGAGCACAGCAGCGTTCGGAGCGCATGGGATTGCGCTTGTAGGGCATGGCGGAGGAACCTATCTGGGTGCTCTCGAAGGGCTCCTCCAGCTCCTTGCGGGAGGCGAGTATGCGCAGATCGGAGCACATCTTGTGAATGGTGCTGCCCAAACTGGCCAACGCCGCCATCACCTCCACGTCCACCTTGCGCGTGTAAGTCTGTCCGGTTACAGCGTACGGTTTGCTGAATCCGGCCAGTTGGGTGACCAGCTGGTCCAGCTGTTTCACCTTCTGGCCATCGCCATTGAAGAGCTGCAGGAACGAAGCCTGTGTGCCGGTGGTGCCTTTGACTCCACGGAAGCGCAAGTCCTCCAAGCAGCGACGCAGTGCACGCTCATCCATTAGCAGATCCTGCATCCATAGACACGCTCGCTTACCCACCGTGGTCAGCTGTGCCGGCTGCAAATGGGTGAATCCCAGTGTGGGAAGTGCCTTGTAGGTTTCCGCAAACTGCTTCAGTTGCCCCACAACACTGGCCACACGTGGCAGCAGCAGACGCAGAGCATCCCGCAGCACAATCAGATCCGTGTTGTCGCCCACATAACAGGACGTGGCACCCAAATGGATAACAGGAGCAGCCGCTGGACACTGCTTGGCAAAGACATGAACATGGGCCATAACATCGTGTCGGGTGAGTCGCTCCTCGGCTGCGGCTGCCTCAAAGTCAATGTCCTTGATGTGCTCCTCCATCTGCTTGATCTGTGCCTCACTTATCTCCAGTCCCAGCTGACACTCGGCCTTGGCCAACCAGGTCCACAGCTGGCGCCAAGTCGAGAACTTGTTCTGGTCACTAAAAAGAAACTGCATCTCTTTGCTGGCATAGCGTGTGCTCAGCGGTGATGTGTATCCCTCATGTTTGCTGGCCATTTTCTTTGTTCTTCTTCTCCAATCACAACACAGTTAATTAATGGATCCGTTTAATCGGCAAACCAATTCACACGATCAGCTTTTCACGACTGCTGTGTGAAAAAAATACCACACGTTGCATGCCGGTATAATAAGTGTGGCCAGGTTCAGTTCAGCAGTTCTATTGGCCATTTGCACTGCAGTATATACTTAGCAGAGACAAAAACCATTATGTGAGACTGCTGCTATGGGGGAAACATTACATACAGCAAATAAAAACGAATGTAGTAATATTAATAAGAAATGTTTACTAATTATGAATGTTTTTAATGGTTTGCTGTCTTCATTATTTTATTCTCACATTGTAAACCATTCTTGAGCGGAATGTTTAATATTTAATTGAGCCTGACTGAGCAAATTATGAAGCTAAAACTCAAAATATATGTGTGTAAATTCGAAATTTTAATCTAAAACAATTTTCCCTTAAGCCAGTTTAGGAATCGAATTACCATTAGAAGATGGCCAAAACAACGGACTTTGATACTTACCCAGTACAATATTATTTTGACATATTTATTTATGTATATAGTAAGTTAAAAACACACCAAAAATAAAGCGATATAATTTTTATTTTGCTGTTGGCAATAAATATAAATAAAAGTAGTTTTTATGTTCACAAACAACGCTGCATAAATTCATTTGTAGTTTTATATAGTAACTGTCTAACATATCTAAATCTCTTTTAACCATTTCTTAAATGTGTGTAACAAACAACAACAACAAATCCAAGTCCAAAAAAAACTGAAGCTAAGTGATGATCGCAGAAAGCAATAGTTGCCATTCGAGATCAGGATCGAGATGTCATTCGCCTGCTAAGCTGGCGAGCAGATCCTCGTCAATACCATCCCCTGATCCTGGTTCTCCTCCTCCTCCTCCTGCTCCACCTCCACTAGTGCTCAAGTTGAGCAGCAAGTCACTAGCTGCAGAGGAGGCAGCAGTTGTCTGTTGTCCACTGGATGCACTTGGTCCAGCTGACAGACTTCCTGCTATGGCATTTATCTGCTGCTCCTGTGCAGAGGAGGGAGCAGAGGATCCTGACGAGGAGGAGGACGTGGTTGTCTGCTGTTGTTGTTGTTGTTCTGTGCTGGGCGTGTTGCATCCACTTGCTCCACCTGAGCCACTTGCTCCACTGTTTCCACTGCTGCTTGTGCGTTGCGATAGTTTGGGTATTTGGAACTTGTTGTGGAGTCCCTTGATGAATCCCTCCATGCTAGCAGCCATGCCAGGCGACGCATACTGTAGAATGGTCATCATGTCCGTGTGGTGATCGAAACGTGGCGGTGGCTGTGACATTGATCCACTCAACGCTGCAGGCGACATTCCCCCACTTCCACTTCCACCTCCTGATCCCGATGAAGATCCTCCCCCAGGTCCTCCCGTTTGTGGTGTCTTTCGCTGCCCTCCACTTCCACTTGCAGTGGCTCCTCCACTGCCACTGCCACTGCTACCCAGACTGCACATGCTCGGTCTTCGCCTGGGTGCGCTCTGTTCCTGGAAGGAGTTTGTGCTGTTGCTCTTGGTCAGAGGCAAACCCCCGCCTAAAGTGGAGGTGGAACCACTTAGCTTGCTGCTCAGATTCCCAGATGAGTTTGATTTTTGGAATAGATGTTTACTGGAACTGCTTCCACTTCCACTTCCCCCTCCTCCACTAGTACTACTACTTCCTCCTCCTCCTGCTCCTCCTGCTGCTGCTGCTGCCGCCTTCTTGGAGGCTGGTCCGCTGTTCACTCCTGGCTTTAATCCAGTGTGCTGTTTCTTGCTGCCAGATGAGGACGCAGTTGGTCCTCCACCCTTGGCCTCTCTCTTACTGCTGCTGATGCCACTGCCTGTTTTATTGATGGTTAGCTTGAGGCAATCCTGGCTGCTCGGCTTCACCATGTACTCCGTGCCTGCTCCTGTGGTAATGTTGCCACTCTCGCTACTATGTGCTCCCGTTGCCAGCTGCTGCTGCTGTTGTTGCTGCTGCTGGTGTGTTGCCGATGCTGCTGTTGGCAATCCCACTGCTGTTGCCGCTGTTGTTGTTGTTGTTGCTGCTGCTGCTGAGACTGATGAAACCACTGTTGCTGTTGTTGCTGCTGCTGTTGATGATGTTGTTGATGATGCTGCTGTTGTTGTTGATGTTGATGTTGTTGCTGCTGCTGCTGTGCTTGGGATGGTTGCCGTCGAAGCTGCCGTCGACGTCATCAAACTAACCTGACAAAGGAAGCGCGTGGTTGTGTGCATGTGAGTGTGAGTGTGTGTGTGTGTGAACAAAAATGAACGAGAAACGAACCGAAAAAGCAAATTAAAACAAACAAACGAAGAACGTGTCATAAAGAGGCACAAGTGTCGAATGAGGGTTAAACATTCCCCATTCCATGCAAAGAGAACAGCCAGAGAGAGAGAAGAGAAGCGGTGTGAGAGAAAGAGAGAGATATAGAGAAACCCGTTAGTATTTTATCAGATTACTATACATATAGATATACTTCTACAAATTATATATACAAATATCGTTCCATATTAACAAAAGACTCTGTTATTTCAGTTTAATAACAGAGCCATCAACTTTAGCTCAAAGACTGTTCTGTAACATTTCTGTTAACTAACATAAGTGTGTTGTCTGTTACTTAACGAAGAACAGATATCGTGCAGTATTTGTGTTAATGTGTATCGAGATTCTAGGAGAAGGGAATCCTTTTAAGCAATAGAACCCAGCACAAGGATTAGAATGATTAGGAGAAAATAAAACGGATGCGATTAGATAATAGGATAATAGTAAATATATTTACAAACGAAACAAAATTAATAAATCAGAAACTATAAACTACAGCAGTGACATAATAATTAACAATAATTCTAATAATAATAATAGTAAATTTCAATTATTCAATTGAGTTGCACTAAATACATTGTTTAGATTTCAATTTGGATTCAGATTAAGTTTTAAGTTTACGTTTAAGCCGAAACACAAAAAAGAGGCAACTACGGGTTAATAGGTGCAGGAATTTGGAGTTGGAGGTGGTTGGAGGAGGCGGAGGTGGGCACACAACGAGAGAGCTACTCATAAATTGAAAACGGACTTACCGCACCTACCGCTCCCGCTGCCACGCCCATTCCCTGTCCCGGACCCACTCCTGATCCCGATCCCGCTCCCGCCATGCCCTTGCGGAGGGCATTGAGCTCTAAGGCGGCCAGATTGCCCAGGTTGCCACCCGCTGCCAGATGCGATAAACTGGCCACAGAAGACTTCAATTGCTGCTGCTGTTGCTGGGAGCTCTTGAGAGCTGCGACTGCAGCAGCCACAACTCCTGGTTGGACACTCGATGTAGATGAGGCGGAGGAAGAGGCAGAGGCAGAGGAGGAGCTACCCATGGACTTTTCCTTTCTGATAGCAACAGATTGTAACGGTCCACTGCTGGTAGCCAATGGTGGCACGGGTCGCATCATAGATGAATTAGCACCAGGAGTGCTCGTTGGTAGAGGAAGAGCCAGAGGCAAAGAGGATTGGACACCACTGGAAGCAGCTCCGCCACTGCTAGAAGACGACTTCTCCGACTTGGGACTGAGGCTAGTTGCTGCCGTGGCGCTTTTCAGAGTGGACATGCTTGGTTTTCCAGAGGATCCATGCTTGGGCGAATGAGTGCCAAATGGCGACTTGGGGCTGTTGGAGGCGGTGTTGCTGCTATGCTTGGGACTGCTGTAGACAGGAGAATGCTTCGGACTGGGTCGAGCTGAGGGTTGACAGCCCGACATGCCTAATCCCAGACTTGCTCCAACACCACTGGGAACACCCGACTTGGGTGAGGAGGAGGAGGACGAGGCTGAGGGAGATGAGAACTTTCGCACTACTCCACTCCCAGCTGAGGCATCCGACATTCCTCCAGCTGCAGGTGAGTTCTGTCGTGAATAGATCTTCTCTGGTGGACCCATGGGAGAGTCATCTCTCTTCTTCTTCCGCTTCTTCTCCTTCTGAGCATCAGAAGAGGAGGAGGTGCTACTACTACTGCCGGAAATGGAAGAGGAACTCGATAAAGTGGAACTTGCCTCATGGACTCGTTTCATAGCACTTCCACTAGCTCCTCCACCACCACCTCCACTCGATACCGACTTCTTGGGCTCCTTGGATGTCTCCTTGCCTCCCTGGCCTCCAGTGATGGGCGTTATGGTGATCGTTGTGGCTGGAGAGCCTGTAGTAGGAGTTGGAGTGGCTCCTACCACAGTGGTTGGTGTATTTAATGGAATGATCTCTATTCCTCCCATCTGTTGTTGTTGCTGCTGCTGCTGCTGCTGCAGAGGTGTCTTGCCATCACCAGGGATTGGAGTGATGCTGACGCAGTGCTTCAAATTGGGCGTCTTGTCCTTCCAAATGTTCTTGTACTTGTCTGCAATCTCATGCTCACTGGACTTGGATGTAGAGGCAGTGGCAGAGGCAGTGGCACTGGAGCTGCTGGAACTGGAACTGCTCCCAGATGGCGCTTGAGGATCCGTCTCCGGTTTCAGATTCATCAATCCCGCAATGGCAGCAGCCGCCGAAGTGGATGCAGCAAACGCATCCGCCAAGGATCGCACTTTGTTGTCCATTTTCATACTGTTGACGCTCATGAAGCCTCCTACTCCTCCACCGCTTCCCTCGCCAGAGCTTGAACTGGGACCTGTGTCCATGGCAAACTGGGTAAAGTTGCTAGTTCCTCCTCCTCCTCCCCCTGTTCCTGCTCCACCTCCACCTCCACCACCACTGCTAACGCCACCTGATGGTCCACTACTGCCAGTTCCCGTTAAAGGACCAGGAATACCGTGCAACTTTTGGAGATGCTCCTCATCCCAGCATTTGAGTAACTTGTATATAACCATGGGAATGGAGTACACCTGCCGCACTGTCCTGGTCAGCTTCTGGGACAGTGCTTCGTACTCATTGCTCAGGCAGTAGATGGTGCAAGTGGCCTCGCCATCCTCCAGCAGAAAGTCAACTGTTGCCAGCGACTCCTCGTATGGATGCTGTAGCTCCACGGTAATCTGGCCGAGGGACACGGCAGTTACCTCCAAGATGACAGTGCTGTCCATGTCTTTAAATGAGATAACTTAAGATGAGATACCTTTATATTAATCTCCCGATTTACTCACCATTATATTGTTTCTGCTGCTCCCGCACGCAGCTGGAGAGGAGTGTATAGAACAGAGCCTGTTTCTTCAGGAATGCTATGATCTTGGGCACCTGTGCTGCCTCCGTGAACTGCAGTGACGATATCATCGTGCCCTGCAATCTCCGGTTATCCGTGAGGAAGTAACAGTGCGTCTCCTTTGCCAGATTGACGTACAATCCCTTCTGTATGCTCCTTATGGCCTGTTTAGAAGCAGTCTGTACAATCAGATTCATAACCGATGTTGTTCCCTCATTAGCCAGCGATCCCATACCCTGTAAACCCAAAGCACGAAGAGATTCGATGCAGACTGGCATGGGTTTGTGGAGACGCAGCACGTAGGTGGCAGGCATCAACATGGAGTTGTTGTGGGTGAGCGGTGCATAGGCAGGCGAGTCTAATGGGAGTCCAGACTCCAAGCTGGTGAAGCTGACAGTTGGCAGAATCTGCAGCTTATTGGCAGAGGAGCCTTCCAGATTGAGAGTGGCGCTGAGTCCACTTGGACTCTTCATCACCTCATCAATGCTAAGGTCCCTGCTGGCAGTTCCCACTTGAGTGGTGCTCTTCTCCCCTTTAATCTTGGTCTCTATCAAGTGTAGTGGACAACAGAAGTAGGTGAGCTTCATGGGATGACCACCACGTCGTGGTAGTACTAATCCCACAGTGGACTTGTTCATGATCTGATAGCTATCACTCATCCCACTCAACTGTTGCCGTAGCTGATGCTGGTAAAGATTGTTAATGTCCGTTTCCATTGCCTCGAGTGCCACGAATGCCTTCTTTTTGACCTTTGGCTCTGCGTTTAGTTGGTAAATGGAGGATAATCCCTCCAGCTGCACTGTGAAGTCCGCAAAGTCTCCCGCTTTCAGGCAATTGAGGAGCTCACTGCAGCTGGAGCTTGATTGGTTGGAGCTGGAGCTTGATGGATTGGATTGCTGGTCACTTTTGCACTCGTGATGGACTTTGACGTCGTTGAGGTTGCCCTGGGCATCTAGGAGTATTTCGACATAGAACATGTCTGTCGAAATGAATAGAAGCTGTTGATCCTCCATGAATTTAAGGCCCAGCTGGCGGGACAGACTCTCCAGACGCTCGACGAGGCCGTGTCGGGAGGTAACTTTGATATAATGCTGCAGTTTGTCCAGTGCGGCCTGCAGTGTTGCCTTGTGCAATGGATCCAAGGGATAATGCTTCTCTATGAAATACATTCGCACCGATTTCTTGATCTCCTCGTAGCTCTTCGGCTTGTTCCTGTACTTTGCACGCAGCTTCTCCATCATCGTCTCCTGCTGCATTTGCTTGTTCTTCTCCTCAATACTGGGTATATGCACCGCCACAGGCATCTGTCCACTATATCCTGCTGTTAATTAACACAATATTGAATAAATATGTTAAATAAAATGGACGCCAGACTTCGGCGTCCGAGTGAAAATTTCACCTCCACTTGTACTGGGCTTTCCGTGGCTGCCGCTCATTTTGCCGTTTTTTGTTTTTATTTGTTTTACAATATTAAACTAATATTACTTTGTTGCATTACAGTTAAACAATAATTATTGTATTTTTAACTAAATTTTTACACTTTTCTCATTTTTCGACAACGCTGTGCGGCAAAGTTAGCTGTATCAGTGTTTTTTGAGTGAACTGAACCAGTTCGAGTGAGCAGCGCCTTTGTTATCGATAATAAAGTGTTGTTGAAGCGCCTATCGAATTTGAACAGCGTTAACGGAAATGTTATTTTAATGTGTGCACTGCAAAAAAAAAAATAATAGCAGCTAGAATATGTGTGAATATCAATAAAATTATTTTAATTCATATTGTTTCAATGGCTTTTTAGTAATTATCAATATTTTGTACTTTAAAATTTGCTGGTATTTAACAACTTTAATATATATAAATCAGTATGTATGTACATATGTATGTGTTTCTGTCGTTACTTCGCTGCCACGTGCTTCTTCTTCTTCAAAAATCGACACACACACACGCGGTAACAATTTTAACTTGATTAAGTTGCCACGAGAGTTACTTGTTAGTCAGTTCGACTTGTGCTTCCGTTTTGTAACCGGATGCTGCAGCAAATATCATAACTGCCACAAGAAGCAGCTTCACATATAATTCAATTGGCTGTCGATTCGACGAATCTGTGAAAGACGCACGCAACTTGTTTCATCTTAATTTAACAACTTTTTTTTATTGCATTTTCAATTTTCGGGCTGACAGTCGGACAGAGAGACAGACAGAGGGACATATTGCTTCCGCCCACAAAAGCCACAAAAGCCAACCACATTAACAATTTAATGAGCACCACACACAATGATGATGATGATGATGATGATGATGCTTGCCACTTGACTAGACAATCAATGACTTGAATCATTTGATGTGCTCTTTAACGCCATATGATTAGATGTTTCTATTATGCATCATATATATTAGATTTTACTTCTTTTTATTAAGCAATTACGTCTAAAAGAAATCATAAATATTTTATTTTAAAGGGGCACACAGTCATCTGTAAATTTGCGTTTTATTTACACATCAGAGGACACATCCACAAATGAAAAATATATATATATATGTATATAAATAAAAGGTAGAGTGAATAGCGACTACTGCTCAAGGGCAGTTGCCCCAACCCCCAAATATGCTGCTTCCCCACCGACAGCATCTAATTTAAGTTGATTAACGCAATCATGTGCATCATTTGGAGCCAGACCAGACCAGAATCCAGCTGTGATTTAATTTTGCAGTGGATAAGATTGGTGTTTTCCTTAAAGTTGTAACCTTATCGGTTTGCCATTAGGTCATATCGCCCCCTGCCCTGCACACCACCATAGTCCATTATACGTATTATACAAAGGCAACAAACAAAACCCAATTTACATAGAATAGCTAACGATTATCGCATCAAGTCGCCTTATGGTTGCCGCAAAGTGTGCCCAGCAGCGTTTTTAATATGCAACAACATTGTGCCTCGTGCACCATGCGGATGCATCAGTCGGAGTTCCTTCAACCCAGTACTATATACATCTATCTCCTCCTCAGCTTCAGCTTCAGCTATGCACAACTTACACAAGCAGAAGGAAAAAATTGTGTGCACAACACTTGCATAATATTGACGATGCCGACGCTCAAAGTTTTAACCTCCACTTGGGTAACTACAATGCTGCAGTCTCCACTCTATACCACACTATCTGCAGCTCAACTCACCTCACCACTCTTGGCCATCGGCATTAACCGGGTTGACAATGTCCTCGGGTCGAGTCGATTTATACCAGCTCATAAACGTCTTATAATGTAATAAACTTCAAGTTGATTATTTTTTGGTACATTGCAAATAAGTTGACAATGTTGTTGTTGTTTTCTGTTAAGATAACCAATTTATAAAAATTGCAACATTTTTAAAAGTTTCAATAGAATCTAGAAAATTAAGTAAACTGCTTTAAAATATTTTATTCAATTTTATTTCTATATAACAGAAACACACTTCACCTGACAATTGCCTGGCAATTATTTTATATGCTACTTATGCCATATTAGATACCTTCACCTTTGTTGCAAACCATATCCTTGAAATGTGTCGCACGCTCTAAAGTGTCATAAGCTTCCCGTTTACAAATTCTCTGTAAGCTTTGCCGTTAAATCCACGTACATAAACTGAAACACACGTCGCATTTATGGGGGGCTTAAAGCGACAAGCCATGCGCCAAATGCATTCGAAATGCAATTCAATTTCCATTGGTCTAAAATTGTCCTTGGCTTCTGGGCTTCTATTGCCAAAGCAACTGTCAAGTTTTCAAGTCGCTTGGGTACTTTGGTTATTGATTGTTAGCCTTAATTTACCAAACAGTTCTTGAACATTTACAGGTAAGCCTGCAGTCATTCCTTCATCCTCCCTTTCTTCTCTTAAGTGCTCTGACTCCAGTTGCAGTTATTTGCCATCCGGTTAATTTGCAACTGTCACGAACAGCAGCTCTCCAAAGGAAAGAAATCCATAGTAATTGTTGCCAACAGAACTTCTTCTATACACATTTCAGTCTCTCTATTAGATCTATCTGTCTTCGGATCTATTTTGTAAATTTGTCACCGCTTGAGCAGGCAAGTGCATTTGAATTGCAAATTGTGTCGCGGCTGTCACACCGCTAACATTATGTTAGTTGACGGTATCAAAAGAAGATTATCCAGTTCTTGTTGCTAATGCTAGTATCTCAAGTGACAGTACGGAAAGTGAATTATCCAGTTTTATTTGATATTGTTAATGACAGTTAACAGTAGTAGATTATTCTGTTAAATTTGAAAGCTAACATAACATTGTGTAAGTTATGTTGTTCAGCGGTGCAGTTAACATAATGTACATTTAATGTTGCAGCTAACATCATGTTAATTAATTGACTGTAACAGTACTAATCTGTTAGGCAGTTATTTGATGATTAAATTATTCTCTACAATTATTAGCAGTTAACATAATGTTAAGTTTCTAACAATTGTAGATAATGCTCTTCTGTTTTACTAATTCGTAAAGCGTCTATTTGCTTGCTTTTATATGTTAGTTAAGGAATCAAATAAGATTGGTTTTACTATATAAATTAATGCGTTAAATAGTGTTGGTATTTTTATTGCTCAATTAAGTTTTTTTGGTACAAGACATTTCATTGCTAATTTTAACTAATAGTTATTTTCTTATATTTTTCTCTTTGTGTTAAAAGCCTTTAAAATATACTATATAATACGATCTGAGCAAGTTTCGAAAATTGCTTTATTTTTTCAATTTTAGCTACTATTTTTCTTCCGTTTTACTTCTGCAATAAAGCGAGAAATGGTGTGAATGGTTGTGTTGATTTAAACTGCTTGCATTCCATTTTTCCCCCGCTTCTGTTTGCATTTGCTTTTCCAAATACTATGCACTTTAAACTTTAAAAGGGAAAATTGTGCTTTCAACTGTAGTGGCACATTTCATTAGCTTAACTACTTAAGTTATTCATGTTATATTTTACGACTATCCTTGGCGTATTTGTGTTAACAATTGATTGTTGTTGTTGTTGTTTGCCGGCAGGTGGAAAAGTAATTGAAGTTGGTCGACAAAGTTTTGCCATCAAACAAACCGACAGCTGCTCTCTTTATCAGTCATCGGCGATTCCGCCTACGGCTCGTTGGCGCTTTGATGTATGCTACGTTTTCTGTACTTTATTGGCGTAAGACTGAGAGGCAAAAGAGACGAACAGAGTGGTGGAGTGGACAGAGGGGCGTGAGAGGACGTGAGGGGTAGTGCTTGTGAGATTTGGGGAAAAAAAAGTTTTGTGAAAACTTTACTTGCTTTCTATCACCAACTCTTGCTTAACGCTAAGACTTTTGTTTGTTGGTTCAGTTAGCCGCAAATTATTTGCATGTGGCAGGCTAACGCACACACACACGTTCGCACACACGCACACGCAAATAGCTCATGCCACAAATTCCCGTCGATTAATCTTGTGCATATGTGTGTGTGCGAGAGACTTGTCTTTGGGTTATTTTCTCATTCTTGTTTATTCTCCGTGTGGTAGAGGAGATATTTTGCACTTGCAAGCTTTTATAGTTCGCTTTTTATAATGTGCCAGTTTTCTGTTTGCTCAAGTGGTCGGTTTTACCCGATCCCCCCAAGGCCAGCTGCAAAGGGGTGGGCGTGGCCAGCAGAATTGATGTGTCAGCCACAAGGCTAAATTAGAGTTGTGCAGGCTCTACAGTTTAGAGAGTTAGGGATGGAATTGTAGAGAGCATAAATAATAAATACTTAAAAAAAAAATAAGAAAATAACAGTATGCAAACAAAATAGATTTATTTTTATTTTATTGCTAGTATAAATAGTAATACCTGTATAAATATTAAAAGTTTTTAATTTTTTAAATTTTTTACATATAAAAGCAAGCATAATATTTAAAATTTAATTATATTTTATCTATATTATTACATTAAATCTTTATATCAATTTATTACCCTATCGATTAGCATGTTTTTCTGCGCATCTCTAATGCAAAACTCCAAAGACGGCAAACTTGAAAGATTTTCAATCAGCTTTGACCATACATGTGGCTGCTGTTGACTTTGGCCCGCAGACATGTTGGTTATGAGGTTAGTGAGCAGAGCAGAGCAGAACAGAGGAAAGGTTTGCTCATCAGGTGATTAGTGCTATCGACGCATGTGGCCGTGTTGCCAAGTTCAATAAGACCAGGATTAAAGCGACTATGGTAAGGTGTGTCTGGGCGTGTGTCTGTGTGTGTATTAGTGTTGTTTACGCCTTTGGCATTGCAATCAACAAAAAAAAGAAAGAAAAAGTAAAAAAACACAAACTGTTACACCCTGGGACTGGCTGGCAGTCAGAGTTTTTGAAGGCATGCCAGGCATTGCCAGGCAGCCAGCGAGCGTGTAAATGCAATTTCCGTTTGTTGCAGCCGGAATTTCGTGCACGGCATCGTCCACGGACTGTTTGACTGACAGCCGAGCAACAACATCAATATGACCGACAAGCAGCGCAGCGCCAGCTGATGAACTGCATCACGTGCCAAATACACGCACAACCCAAAACTGCAACAATACACATTGTGCTTAAATACTTTTACTTAAATTTAAAGTGCTATAAAAGTTTGTTTTTTTGTAGATATTTTCCGAGTTGCAGGGTATGTCTGACATGGCATACTCTCGACATGTGCATATTGTTGCTATTTTAATATCTTTTCGCGAGTCTTGCATTATATTGAACTTGTTGTTGACCAGACTGCAACAATATTGACGTGGTTGTGGTTTATTTCTTTTCTCGACATTGCGCGTTATTGCTTTTCCTCGCAAACTGCTGCCTGCCCCAAGTGGTGTGTGGCGTGTGGCATGTGGCATGCGGCAGCATTGCACTGCCAATTTAAAGCATCAAATTATTGATGGTCTGTGCGATAAACGCTTGAAGTCTGCTCAAGTGCCTTGCAATGATTCGATGATGTGCAATCACGTTTATTATTTTAAACTCCAACATTTCTAGCTCTTTTTTAGTTTGGCTATAAACGCAAATACTTAAAAGAAACGTGCTGTGGCTACATAAATGTATTTATTCAGGGCTAAAAGTTAATAACTTTCACTTGACTGCACTTTGCTTTTTTCCATAAATGCCAAAACGAAACTAAAAAGATAACTTGAGTTTATGCTTTTTGCGTTTCTTCTTTAGTATTTTCTCAGGGTATAAAAGCGGCATTAGTTTTTTCCCCTAACACCCTACTACCAGCTAATGCATCAATTTGTATGCAGCAAAAAGTGGCAAGATAAAGCTTTAACCTTTTTAAGCAATTCACCTTTAATAAATGTAATTATTGCTACTTCTATTTCATTCACTTACTTGTGTTTTTTAATAAATATGAAACAATAAAAACAATAAAAACAATGTAAGCAATTTCAAATAACACAATGAGCAAATGCCACTTGGTTAAAAGTAATTTGTGTGGCAATTAGTGCATGTGCGTCAGGAAGCACTCGAGAGGGAGGGGAGAGCAGTAGCTTGTACTCTAGTACCCAAGTATCCTGTAAGTCCTTGCCGCACATTTCCAATTGAAGAGTGTAGCCATGCTTAAGATTTCCGCCATTCTGAATGTGCCACAAAGCAAGCAGTTCAGCTTCTTCGCAACCAGAGACAGTCACGTGACATTAACCAATGTCACGACACGTGTAGCGTTGCTTCATAATAATCACATTAGCAGAGACAAGAACTAAGCACTTTAAATTTAATATAATAATAGTTTACTCCACTTGAAAAGTTAAGATATATTGTACACATTATTATATGCTGTGATTGATGATTACTTAAAATCTTCTTTTGGCAATTTTAAATCATTAATTTAAAGTTTTTGTATAGCAACACAACATTGAAGACTTTGATTAAGTAAATTAATCATAAGCTTTAGAAATTTATGTCAAACTATTATATTATACTTAAGTAATCTTTTAATTTATACATTCGATAGTGTTCTACGGCAAAAAGTTTTATAAATAATGTAAATTTTATATAAATAGGAATTAGCCAAATAATTTTAAGAAATTTTTTCTTGAGCTCTTTAAATTAATTTAATTAAACCAGTTTTGAGTTAAAAAGTAATGAAAATATTTAAATTATTTTTATATCATAACAAAGTGTCAAAGAAAAATAAGTATAATTTATTTAAAATAAATTCAAATAATATTTTAAATCAGCATACAAATACCAATAGAAAAGCTATATGAAAAATACTTTTTTTGAATCATAAGTACATAATTTCACTTGCACATTAAACCATCAACTGTATTCAATTTTAGAAAATATCGGGAAAATAAAAAAACTAATTTTACAAATATTCTGGCCAACGTAAAAACATTTAATGGATACACTAGAAAATCTTGGTAGTTACAAATGCTATGATATGAAATTTTTTCCAAAGTTTTAATAAGTTTTAAAAGTATCTGTGTTATTTTTTATGCTCACGACAAGTCACGTACTCCTATCTAAGGGCACACATATACATGCGAATACAGATGTATTACAGACACATTCGTACACTCGTCCTTACACACAGACACACACACACATACAGATTCTAGTCCCGTTGGCACTTGAGACGAACATAAGGAGAACGACGCCGCAGCGTTGCCAATGCCGCTTGACACTCGTTTGATAAGCAACGATGGCGACAAAAGCGACAAGTTGAAAGCAAACACAGCAGAGCAACAAAACAATGCACACAACAGCAACAACAACAGCAACAACAACAGCAACAACAAGAGCAACAACAACCAAAACAACAACCAAAACAACAACAACAACAACATGAACAGCATGAAGAACATTCAATGAAATGTTAAAGCAAAGCACTTACAATAAAAAGTGTCGACCGCGTCATAGGACTCGTCACATGGACGCACTTAAATGCTCGTCCAGCGCAAAAATGGTGGTGGCTTCTGGGACATCATGTTGGAGTAGCAGAGTCACAGCAGAGCCACCCGTTCTACAACAGTGGTGCGCTTCGTAATGCTTCCTGTTTCCTGTGCGCATTTTGAGCTGCTTCAGCTTCTTAGCAGCTTGCTGCTGCTGCTGCTGCTGGAATGCCTTTATTGTTTGTTTCCTGCAGTTTGCTGTCCACTTCCGATGTCGTTGTCGTTGTCATTGTCGTTGCCTCAATTGCAATCATATTACAAGCAACATTTAATTTAATTTGTTGCGGAAATCAAAGATATACTTTTGTCCACACACACACAAATACACGTTCGCTCATGGAGTTCACTTGGTTAGCCATTTTGTTGTAGTTCAACAACTGCAACAGCAGCAACAGCAGCAGACGCATTTTGCGGTCAACTTATGGTTTCAGTTTGTCTCTTAATGGGCCGGAAAAAAACACATATTCGTATGTATGTGTATGGCTTTAGTAACTCTGTTCTTTGGTCTTTTGGTCTCTTCTTCGGTCGTTGCTCTTGCTCCGCATCAAAACTGAAATCCTTCTTTGTTCACTTCAAGCTGCCTGCATTGAAGCACCAAAAAAACACAAAAAGAGGACAACAATCACACTCATTCACTGCACAGCTCACAATCATTCATTGAGTGCAACTGCAAAGCGCATGCGCTAAATTTCTCCTTTACAAAGTTGCCAAATTTTTGAGCAATTTCCCCACAGTTACTGCCACATTCCATGTTTTTCATAGAATCTTATGGACCTGTTGCTTGACTCTGTGCCCTTTTGAAGACAAAAGGTTTTGAGTTTACTATTCAATGAATCTTAAACCGAATTTGTTTCTCAGAAAACTGCTTTATTAAAATCTTTGAGTAATATTTAATAGAAATTTACTAAGAACTCTAACTACAATCGTTAAATTATTTGCTGACTGTTTATGCTATTAAATTATTTAAGAACTGAAGATTAAAGCAGAAATTTCAAAAAATGTATTCCTACATTTATTAAAGTAGCTTCATGGCAAAAAGTTTTGTTTACAGTTGCCAACTGGGAAAACAAAGTGATAAGCTTCTTTTTTCTGAGTTAAAAAGTAAAGAGCAGCTGTCAATAGCTAAAGTTTTAGTTAAATGTAGCAATCTTTTGAGTTTCTTTCTGATATCGATCAGTGTTTTGATTTGCCACTGACTATTTTGCAAGTCACCAGTGGACTTTGTGCCTTTGTGGGTTTATGTACGTGCTAAGCACTTGAATTGAGCCATTTTGATCCGCTGCCAATTACGTGGGCAACAGACAGCTTACAAAATGCTTCGCCGAGAGCCATAAAAGCGACTTTCTAGAGGCCACTTTGTGTATTTCTGTTGTAGTCTCAGCATATAATTTTTTTGAAGCACCATTTTCTTGGGAAATCTTCTTTGAAATCCTTTGGTAAGTGGTGTTTAGCCCTGGGGAAGCCACTGCCGACTTGTTGCCTAACCATTTGTGTGTCCTTGTCCTTGTGTTCTTTTCCTTGCCCATGTTAATGTCTACTACTGACCGCTCTGACATTTTGAATTAGATAATTGGCTGCAAAAATGCTGCATTGACCGTTCTCTATCAGGTGTTTTCACTTGAATTATTCTGCGCTCAGACAGATTGCGCATACGCCATGTTAAATTGATTTAACGGATTTGAATAAAGCAGGCTAACTGTCAATAGCTGCATCTCTGTCGTAATTTCATATTTTTAATACTTTCTCATCGAAGGGCGTTTGTAAAATGTATCTTATTTATGCGCCATATTCTGCCAAAAGATAAACTAAATGCATTTCCCGAACAGCGATTCGAAATGCCAATCATTGTGTCAAATAATTATTTTTATTTTCATGACGCAAACAGAAAATCGATAGTTGGATAAAATATTTGAATTGGCAGCTTACTTAAATGGCTATTTTTGCATTTAAATGGATGGGGCAGAAAGTTATAGAAAACTATATTACAAAATGCAATCAGATTCAAATATATTCATATGCTAACTGATACGTAATGCAAATTGTATTTAAATATGAAATATATACTCTGTTACTAACTAAAGTTTAAAGACTCACTGTGCAGAGAATTGCTTTTAATTTACAATAAAAAAGTCAGGACTGAACATTTTTTAAGAACTGCAAATTATTGTATACACATTTTTGTTCAAGTTGAAATGAATAACCCACATCCTTTTTGCTGCTCGCTGCCATTTTCACTGTTTTTCCGCGGATTGCCGACGGTTATCTTCCGCACCTCCCGGTAAGCTCCTCTCATGCCCTTTTTTTTGTGCAAAAAATATTTTATAAAAATTGTTTGCAATAATTTTTTATGGATCTGCACGAACACGCGCATAAGTTTAAATGCCGCAAGCAATTGTGGCATATCCCAAAAGGATTAAACAATTTTGGGGGGGAGGAGGTAGCAGTAGCGTGCAAACCGAAATAAAAAGCCCAATGAAAATACGTTGCGACAAGTGTAAAGGAAAATGCGCGGCAACTGCTTTCATATCATAATATCAAAAATAAAATTTAATTTTTTTCATCATTTATATACACACACAATGTTGTACATAAGTAATTGAGTCTTAATGTTTTTTGACGCGTCGGCACGCTTCAACAATTAACGCAATTGTCAATGATTAAACACTTGCCACTACTGCTATCTGTCCATGGAAAATATAAACTGCTCCAACATATGCAAGCTGGAAGCTGATTTTCATTTAAATTTAATATCCCAACGCTTCAGACATTATTAATTCTTGATTATTTAATTCATCAACCGCATCATGAGCGGAAAAATCCACAAAGTGTCAGGCGAAAAGTCTAGGAGCGAAATTCTGAGTTTCCTCTTTTTTTTGTTGTAAATTAATTAACAGCGAGCCAAGAGAATTTCTCCATACCTCGGGTGTTATGCGCGTGTTGAGATTTATATTAAACTATATTTAACGAATTTAATAAATTACATAAAATTTAAAGAGCTGTAAACTTAAGTAAGTAAGCTAATTGTAACTTTGGTTGATATAATACTTTTTTTTTTTTAAATAACTTTATTAATCTCTAAACAATCGCTTAAGAGCTTAACTTATTTATTTTACCTACGAACATCTTGTAGTTTCTTTAAAATTTTCTACAGTTGCATGTCAAAGCCAGTAATTTTTAGGTTGAGCATGCTCGACTTCAGCGCTGTTGCCACTTTTAGCTTTAGCACTGTTGATTGAGTCAGGTTGACAGCCCTGTGAGTTGCTTCCTGTTGCAGCACTTCACATTTGCGATGTCAAAGTCAGTAACCAAAAGGGAGAGTGCCATAGCTCGGACATATATGCAATTCACAAAATGCCTTGCTACCCTTTAGGACCATTTTTGCACTTGTCCATTTCTGTTTTACTTTACTTAACTTACATTTCACCCCTGTCCGCTTGATCTTTTGACTGGCTTTCATATGCAGGCACTCAGCTGCTCAATCGTTGTGTTGTTGTTGTTGACTGGGGCTCGGCATGTGCATGATGCAAACACGAGAATTGCCCACACACACTTTGTAGATAATGGCTCTGTCAGTCGCGTATTGAGCAACATCAATCATACGCACCGTTGTACCTTGGTTTTCCAGTGTATTTGCTCATATTGCAGCTACTCAGCTCTGAGTTGTCAATGAACACCTTTTGCCAAAAGGTGGCAACGGTGTGGAGTTGGGCGTAGCTTATGGGCGTGTCTTTTGTCCTTTTCCCTAGCTGTCAGTCACCCAAGTTCACTCAACTCACCTTACCGCACCCTACCACACCACACCTCATCTCTCAGCTGCTGCCACTGCTGCTGCACTGTGATTAATGAAGCGAAAATTGGCCTTGATTTCAGTTCAGGTGCTGCCACACCCTTGTCTACACGCAGTTATTACATTCATATCATTTGAATAAGCAAATTGGCTATTAATTAATTATTTTTATGATTATGCCACACCCTTTTGCCACACTGACAAATAGCGACAAGTTGTTTTTTCACTTTTGCACTTTGTCACTTTGCTTCGAATTGGTTGAGTTCTTTTGGGGTGTGGTTACGCTGAGGCTTAAGTAATGGATTATGCCTGAAATACAGGAATTTTATTAGTTTTCTGTACCTCCTCGGCATCAAATTTGGTAAGAACTTTTGTTTTAGCTCTTGATCAATTTCAATTTTATATTCCAGTTTCCAACTTATCACCTTCAAAAATCGTTTTCGAAACAACATATCTCGAGAAGTGTTTGAGATACCCTTGGGAAAGTCTCACATTATTTGTATTGTACTATCATCTTAATCCTGATCGAAGTTTTTAAAAATCCGACAACTATATCATTGAAACTATCAGTTAAAAATTGTTTTTCATCATTGAAAACTGTTATGTTATTCAAGTATTTCATTATTTACACTTCAAAAACAAGTACTTGGTCTTTTACAGTCGGGTAGCTTAACAGCCGCCCCTTCTACTAGTTACTACTGTTATTTGCTAAGCAGCCAGTGACAATTTTGTTTGTGGCATACATTAAGTTAATAAGTCTAGGGTAGTTTGGTTAGGTAATAAGCTGATATACATCAGTTTGGGTTAGTTTATAAAGTTTTGGCTTTAAGTACATTTCGTTGGCATTTCTAATAATAACTTGGTGCACTTTCTAATTGCTTACGACAGGCAAAAAGCAAACAAGGCCAAAAGCGAAAGCGAAAGCGAAAGCAGCATGAACAAATAGCCACATTGTCACAATTTGAACACGTAGACATTGAACAAACGAACGAACGAACGGGTCGGGCACACAAAAAGACAGGAGTGAAAAGGAATGGACAGGAGCGGACAGGAATGGACAGGAGCGTACAGGAACGGACAGTAGCTAATGGTCAACGGCTGGTGTCACTTGAACAACTGGCAACAAGGGCTGCTGTTTGGGCTAGGCAAACAAATTATGTTCAAAATTATCAAGAAAAACCAACACGCAACAAAAACCACGACTTTAAAATACACTAACTTGTGGAAAAAAAGTTAAAACTGTTAGCCAGCTCAGAGTTCAGTTGAGTTACATAACTGAAGAACTTGTTCATGCTATTTTTGTAGCAGTGAAATTGCGATGCTTTGTCTGCTTGCTTTGGGTACTTGGAATTTGCTCAATTGTATTACGCAATTTGGAAGGTCGTCCTTTAAGGAATTTCACTTTCATTCGCATTGTTTGAAATATGTTTTATTTTCCGTCGCTGTTTACTTATGGCTCTTGGCTAAAACTTTTGCCGGCTACTGTGTTAGATTCAAGACATTGCTGTTAGGCTAACGGACTGTTTTGTAATTAGAAAATCTCAACGGTTTCATTAATAATGTGTCGGCTTTTTTGGAGGGACACAATCGACAAGGCGCATCCCTTGATTTATGTGTGTGTGTGCGGTGAACTTGGAGAACTTGGATGCAACATTTAATGCTCTGATATTTGATTACTCAATATGGGAAATGGCGTTGGCTTTGCCACTTCCGGCTGTCTTGTTAGCCGGCGACCCTTTTGCCATCGCATTCTGACTACTAATTGAGTAATTTATGCGTGTTTGTCGCTGCTCTTTCGGTATCCAAGTTCAAGTCCAAATACCCATTCCCTTTTGGGGCCACGAAAAGCCGTTTGAGCCACGCGGCGCGTTATCTAAGCAAGTTTGCCGTTGACAAATTTCGCCAGTCAGCCAGTTTTTTTTTTGTCTTGGCCTTCTTCTACTTCATCTTCATGTGACTTGGTTGCTTCTGGCAAGTGCGGCAAATTCATAAAACGTGACAAGAAACGCCAAACGGTCTTAGCTTTCGGCTGAGCCTAGTCCTTAGATCTTAGTCCTTGCTATCAGTCTCAGAGTCTTGTAGTCTCCGGGTTTTTGTCTGCTCTGCTCTGCTCTTTGCTTACCTTGATTGAAAAGCCAAAAGACGTACGCGGCGTTTTCCGGTTGCTTCCAGCGTGCTAAATTAATTTGACATTTCTGGCATTGTTGTGGCGAGCATCCTTTGGCTCAGTCTTGCCGTTATCCTTACCGTGATTTATGCAAAAGAGTTGTTGTGGCCTTCAAGCCTCGCCATCTTGGTTGAGTCCTGTCACTGTGCTTCACGCTAATAAGAGAAATTTGACATAATTTGTGGCATTGAACATAATTTACTTACATAAGATACTTACATAATATATAATTTAAGTTATAGTTTAATACAGTCAATTTTATGCTTGATTTTAACTTAAAGTGTTTTTTTGCAACATATATTTAAGTCTTTAAATATAAGACCCTATTTTTCATACAAGTTTTGCCTTTGCTTTGAATATAAAATAAATTATTTAAATTTTGACTTTGAGCAGCTATGTTCATCTATTACAGTATGCCAAGTAGCCACTTTATGGCTCTTTGGAAAGAAATGAATCGGTTTCCAACCAACCATAACAAAATCTTTCAACTACTTGAATCTCCACTTGCAAAACAATGTCAGAGTTTCTGCTGTTGCTTTTTTTTTGTTGTTTGCAACCTTCCATTTTATTTTATTTCGATACTGTTCTATGTAAATTTTTATGCTTTGTCATTTGTATCATTAGCTGATCCTTTTTTAGTCCCAAAATTTATTTTTTTTTTCAGTTGATGCAAAACAAAGCGCTGACGTTGTCGATACAGCTCGGCGCTCGGTACTCGATGCTCGATACTCGGACTTTTCTCGTCGACCTGCTGATGCGTGGCTCGGCTTTATGCTTTGTTATGCATTCAAGTGATTTTGTTCTATTTTTTCCCCCAAAAATACACTTAAAACTTTTCTGTTTTTGTTTTATTAGCATGAGGAACACACAAAAAATAAAACAAAATTGAAACATTCATCGCCATTTGTCTGGACCAATTTTATGGTTGTGCTGCCTTTTGAAGTCAGTTCCAGGGAGGTTTTAAAAAAAGGATCATAAAACTGTTTTCCCTCTAAGAAAGTTCTAAACATCAGTACTGAACATAAGACAGAACCAATAAAGCTAAAGAATTGCAAACTCTGCATTGTCCTTTCACAAATTTCATTGCAGTTCATTTACATAGTTGTGTATGTGTAATTTCCTGTACGAGATAACTTTGGTGCTGTCCTTTGCTGTCCTGTGCTGTCCTGTTTTGTCCTGCTCGACACTGCACTGTTCAGTTAGTTCGTTGTCATTGACAACATCCTGCTTACATTATTGCTACATCAGCAGGTTACTCGCGTTTTTAGTTACCGCAACACTGTTTGCCGGACGTTGCATGCCACATAGTTGTGCTTAAAGTTGCAAGCTATTTCAAAATATTTAATGCATTTATATAAATTTTGTGTATATTTTTTATTTATAAAATAAATACATTTAAATTGACATTTTATGCTGTCAATTTATGAAGCTAAAGTAATTTATTCATATAAGTACTTGGGTATTGGGATATTTTGTTCATTGTCCTTTGTGTTGTTTTTTCAGCTGCCGCTTTTGGTATTCATGGCATGCTAATGACACTTTTTTTTTTGTAGCGAAACCACCAGACATGGCAACCACAAGCGACCACTCATGTGCAATTTTTTTGATGTGGTTGCTGGTTGGGCTACTTAGGGTTACTCCTTCGCTGTGCTGGCTTTTGCAAATGGCTTCCATTTGGGTACATTTTTTTGTTGCAACTTTCATGGTCAGGTGATGATTTCCCTTTCCGCTTCCTTTTACGCCAAATTCGCAACTCAGGGTCATTTGGCTAATGAGTTGTGGGCGTGTGGAGCATTCTAATTAGAGTGAGAGGATACGCGACATGGCTTTTACTGTGTGGTTAGTACAACAGATTTGCCATTGCCATTAGCTACAATCGTATGTATTTTTGCAATCGTTTGCAAAGAATTTTAACTAAAGTCATTTTAACTGGCAATCAAATCACAATCAGTCATGCAATATGCATTGTGTACAAGCAAGTTGAAACTCTTCTTTGAGCCAAGGCAAGCATCGACTGTTGGCAGAATATATAAATAGTAAGAAAAGAAACTCTTAAGGTGCCACGTGTGGCAACTTGCATTGTACACTTGCCACCAAGCAACTTGAGTGCACTTTGGTTGCGTCTCTATGGAAAACATTGCTATTTTTATTCAATATTGCCTTAATTTGTAATTGAATATATCAAAGTATATATTTTGCATAACAACTATAGTTTATGGTAGCTTATTAAAATGTATACAGCACATTGAAATCAAATATGTGCTGGCAATTTAAATTCGCTTTAAGCTGTTTTCTGTTTGCCTTCGAGTTGTGTTCAGGCATTTACATACTCTTAGCCTATAAAACTGTCGAACAGACACCATTTGCCATTCCATTTAAAAGCCATAAATTTACAACACATGCCGAGTTAAGGATGCATAAAATCGGGAGAGCAAACAGCAAACAGTAAATGGCAAACAAATCCAAAAACTACTTTTAAGAACTTGACACGCACCGAGTGAAGAAGAAGAAGAAGACCTTTCAACAAAAATTTACATAACAACTTTTCCACATGGACTGAGGGATAATCCTGTTGTGGGGATAGCAGCATGTTTTTGGATGCCCAAAAATTTGGCTAATTTTCTATGGCTTGGCATGCTTAATGAAGTCCTCAAATTGTCAACGACAGATGCCATTTTGGGGTCAGTGCACAGATTTTTCTCTTGTTCTTTTTTGAGGGGGAAATATAATTTGGGACAACTTGTTAAGACCTTTTTTCTCAGATTTTTTTTACTTGCTTTCCAATTAATAAATAAACTTGAGTTTATTATTATTAATTTATTAAATTAGGGAAATAATTATTACACACTTCTGCTCCTTAGAGTAAAAACTAAATAATTACAATACTTATTTGTTAGTTAATAAGATTGACACTGTTCAAAATCGTTTGGCAAAACTCAAATGCAATTTTAATACAGGTCGACGAGGAAAAGTATTTTACTTTGTTAAAAGCAGTATGTACACTGGCCGAAAATATCAGGTATTCAGAGTTAAAACTCGAATAAACTTAACATATAGAGTATAATTTTCTATATGCTAATCAATATGAAAAACTTTTCATTTCGTATAACCAGTTCACTCCTAGACTGTTACGTCTTTCCTAGTAGTTTCTCACTGTGTAGAGGGCAGATGGTTTGCTTGCTATTATTCTGTTGCTATCGATATTAAATTAAAACGATAACAAATTGTAATTACAGAGCAGAACATGCAATTGGGGCCAAAAGTCGAGTAGAGTCGAGGCTAAGGAGTTTCGGAGCGAACAGAGTTTCCGTGCACAGTGGCACAAACACACACACATACATAAATAAACAAATTGACATAAATTAGTAAAGATTGAAAAAATGGCAAACTGAAGTGGCAGTGGGAATGGAAGTGGAAGTAAAAGTGGGAGTGTAAGGATAACAGGAGTCGTTGGTTGTGGCCTGCGTTCAGCGTCCAGTTGCCTTTGTCTTTGTTGTGTTGGTTATAAATGTGGCTTTTATGGTTGGCCACGTGTATGTTATATATGTGTATGTGCGTGTGTAAAGCTGTCAGCCTGCATTAAATACACAGCCAACATACTTAGCTCTGTAAGTGTCTCTGTCTGTGTATCGCATAAATTAAGAGGCAAATAAGGTCAAGAAATAAATTTCAATTTGATTGCCCCAGAGACATGAAATGCCGCCAGACTATCAACAAGTTGAATGGAGTCATTTCAATGGAAACTATAAAAACAAGCATACTATATATATAGTATATAAACTTACTGGCATCTGTGGACTATCCTTGCAGAGCCATAAGTGGATTACTTAACCGCTTATTTTGTGTTCTCTTTCATTTAATATTAGGCTTGGCTTCTTAGCTGTTCAGCTCTCTTGCAGTTGGCATCTGTATGCGTAATGCGCTTTACGGATTAACACCAATTAGGCAAATGCTTAAACTAACTATGCACTAGTAACACACACAGTCATGTATATTATTATTATTCCATATGCTGTCTCTCTCTCTCGGTTTGCATATGTAATTAGAAATTGCGCAATAACATTTCGATGTCTCTCATCCGATATTGAAAATTGTTCCAACAGTGCCTCCCAGTGTTCTCGCATGGCAATTAAGTTCAAGCTGCTGCCGTTCTGCTTTGCCATTTGACATTTGATAACAAGCACAAGCAAGCAAAACAGTAGGAGAGAAGGGGAAGGATAGAGACTGTGGGGAAGACAGTTGCTAAGCCACAGCCAACGGCTTGGCAATATTAGCGGTGATATGACAAACAGCACAGTCTAAACCATGGCAAAGCAAACACAAAGTGGCCCGTTTGTGCAAGCCAAAATCAACAACCACTGCCAACGCATTAGCCCAGATTAGAGCGATGTTAAGATACTCTGCTAAAAAAGTAGCAAAATAAATATAAATTAAATATGTCAAGCGCAACTTTGGAACAGCAAGACAGAAAGCACATTAAAAAACAGATTATAATGAAAAAGTGCACAACTTTAGTTGTTGCAAACATACCGAGAACTTTAGATATACAAATAAACTGTGAAATGTACAACACATATAAATGAAAGAGACAGCTAAAGAATTCTTATTTATTCTAATTGTGATAAAGTTAAGTTTATATAATAACGTTTATGATTTGTTTCAAAAACATTTATAAAATTAGTTGTCTGTTTTGCACTGAATTTTGTCTGGATTTAATTTAACACAGCAAATACAAAATGTGAGAGTTACTTGTCAAACTTATCCCAAAAAATCCCATTTTTGAGAGATCTTTTCTATGTCAACTATATAAACAAACTTGGCCAGGATATAAAAAAAAATATAACACTCATGTATTGTGAGTTTTATTAAAATAACCCAAGAACTCCATCTGTTATAAGGTTTAAGAAACTTTGTTTTAGTATAAAATATAGACGAGACTCTATGAAAAGCTGTGAAAATATTAAGTCATGATTTGGAAAATATTATATACAACATATAATTGAATCATATTAATATCCCATATTCCTCCGATTTTTATTAACATTAATAATTTTACAATAATACCACTTATATATTAGGCTGTGAATTAGATTTAAACATCCTGAGAACTTCTTGTGTTATAAGGTTTAAGAAATTTTTATCTACTGCTTTCATTTAATATAGAAAGAGCTGTTTACTATAAAGAGATATATAAATTTTTTAAAAATATTCGAATAAAAATATCTTGAAATAAAATATTGAACATTTTAAACAAATTATATAGTATTGTAATGAACTTTTCTAATTGTAAGAGACCCAGATTGGTACATGCCTTCGTAAGGGTATCTTAACACAAACACCTACCCTTAACTTGGCTAAAATGGAGTGTTGCCATACATCGCGTCGCTACCAATAAGCATTATGCGCTTTTGTGGCTTTTTAAGTTTAATTAGTGAACGAAGCGTCGTCATTTTGCTTCGTGTCATTGTGGGTCACGTGAGTTGACTTTGTGGTGCTGAAATTGCGTTGTCGATTCGGTTTGTGTGGTTAGCAAAGTAATACCCATTCCAACAGTGTGGAATGGCTGAGATGAGAATCGTTATGAGGGTTATTTAACAAAGGTTAGCCACATTTTATGCACAGTTCGTGAGTTAATCTCAAACAAGTATAAGTATTTTAAAATTGACAATAAAATGGATTTATATTTCCTACTAGTCTCTTGAATTTTATTCCATCATTTTGTGTGGCAATTGTGGTGCATTTTGACATTTATAGCACACTCAGCATGCAATTAATGTGGAATGTTCAGCTATGCAATCTAATGTCACAGGAAATCCATTTATTTATATAGTACTGCAGTGTGTCAGCTTGTACGATGCGCTGGTGGTGATGCCACTTAAAGGCAGCCCGGAGTTTAATGGCCAACTTGAGGAAGCTGCAAGTGCTGCTAGAGATACGTGTTTGTTGCCAGGCGGCGAAGCTTTGCGCCAAAATGGCGTCGTCAGCCATCTTGCATATCCTGTATTCGCTGCAATCGAAATGCAGCAAGCACAGACACACCAACACAGAGACACTAAGTATTTTTGATTCCGTTCTACTTGTTAGCGTTTCTCCGTGTATGCACAAAAAGTAAAAAACCTAGTAGCTGAAATTACAATGGATCTATTAGGTTTCGTGGATAAAAGAAGGGTTCTGTAACTGCATAACTTCAGAGTCAAGTTACAAAAATTGCCTACACTGAGCTAAGCTGGAATTGCCTCACAAATTGTATATATTTTTGTTTCCTTCCCAATTAAATGCATAAGTTAAGTATCTTAAATAGTCGGTTTGCTGAACAGTAGCATTTTACTACCAGTTTTTTGTTGTTGTTTGCCATGCATGGAAAAACAAACAAATATTATGTATACGTAGGCAAAAGAAAACATAGCTCATACTCCTGTATTGTGTGTTTGCATATTTTTCGTGTGTACGTGTTTGTGCATTCCATCAGTAGAGTGCTAATCGTACAAACGTGAATCTGTTTTTCGTTGGGTGTGGTTAAGGCAAGCAGAATCATTCATGTGTGTGCACGAATGTGCAATTTATGTGCAATTGTTTCGACAATTTTTTCCATGATATTTAACAAGTGCACAACTGTTCGCAAGTGTGAGTGCTCATTTGTAAATACGAGTTGAAATAATATTTTTAACATTTCAATCTCTTTATTTTTGTTTGTTTATGCAAAAATAATTAAGTTGAATATTTAATTATATATACTAAGTTTTTTTAATATGCACTTTAAGCTGGGAATTTTTTTGTGGATATTAAATAAAACTACAATTTAATTCATTTTACATCAACTTTATAGTGTTTATTTATATTTTTCACTGAAGAATTATATTTGCTTTACGTAATTGTTTGATAAAATTGAACAAATAATTAATAAAAATTACTGATGCGTCTGCTCGTTGGGTTAAGTCAAGGGCTAAACACTTGATTTATTTACATTTGAGCTAAAACTGAGCGTAACGGAACAAACAAGGCAGACATCAAACAGACGCAACAGGAAGCAGCACACTTAAGAATTGAATTGAAGTGAAGTGAAAAGTTAGCACACAGCTTTTTGGGTCGATAAAGAAACTTTTTGACAATACTTATTCAGTTTTGCACAGGCCAAATGAAATACTCGGGTCTGCCTTTTAAAATGAGTTTCTCTTTACGCTTGTTTGCCTTAATTAGTACAAAAAGGCTGCACACACACAATTTCGGCTACCAAAAAATAACAAAAAACAAAAAAAAAAAAAGAAAAACGAAGCATAAAGAAAACTCAAAACAAATTGGTTTTAAATTTCAACATGAAATAAAGTTGTCCCCTTTCACTTTCCTCCAGTCTGCGTACGGCTTGACCAAATTTAGGTAGTAAAAGTAATTATGCGCATGAAAGTAGGCTATGTTTTTTTTTTCTTCTAATACACTGAAGGGTACTCTGTTGCTGCATAAAGGTTGCAGCATGTAAATCTATCAAATTGTTAGATAATTTATCTTTTAACTCATTCCTAAGAAATGTTAGCTGTTAAATGTGCAAAGGGTATGCATTAGTCGTTAAAATTGTAGCGTGAGTCATGCTTTTTGTCAGTTCTCCATTGAAAAGTCAATTTTGAAAATTGAAATATAAATTATTGAAGCGTTAAGTGGAGTGGCAGTTGTGAGCGGGGGAGTGGAAAGAGCGATTGTACAAGGCCATTGGAAGGGGCTATTGGTTATTGGTCAGTGACAGGTTAAAAGCTTGGAAAAATATTTATAAATTGTGGCAAATGCATTTACAAATTTCCAAAGTGGTTTGAGCTAGAAACTTGAATAATTTAAGTTGACTGCTGTTTGATTTGCACAAACTGAATATTAGCCCAAAGAACGAAATAGGATTAAGAAAATTAAAGTAATTTTAAGTTGCTTTATTTATGAATGCTAGACTGCCTTAAATTGAAGTCTGTACTGTTCAAACTAAAGACTGTGGATTAAAATAAGTAAACGGAGTTCAAAAAATAATTGGCTTTTATTTTTCCATTATATTTGCTTTTGATTTAAAACATAGAATCTTGCCTGCAAAGAACACACTTGAAAATAGCTAACATTGAATAGATTTGAACAAAGAAGAAGTATACGCCGGGTAAACATATTAATTATACGACTTCCCGCATAAATTGCAAGGAAATATTGAAGCAGACAATAAATCAAAATATTTATTTACGATTCGAGTCTATAGAAAAAGCGTTAGCAATGCGGCGAGGACATTTCTCATTTACCATCTCTCTCTCTGTCTGTCCCTGTCCCTGTCTCTCTCTCGCGTATGTTTGTGTGTGTTGTGTATGTGTTTTCTTTGCAATATTCATACACGAGCCTGACACCCTTCTCCACTTTGGCTGGCATTTTGTTTGGGTCTCTGTGTCGCCCGCATGTGGCATAAGCAAATATTTATATTTTGTGTGAAATGTGTTGGCATTGAGGGGGGAAACCCCGCTCCATTCTCTTCACACCATCATACCATTTCCGAGTCTTTATCATTGCGGTATCGTTTGTTGCCGCTGCTGCTGTTGTTATTATTGTGGTTGTTGGTCTGCAGAACGCGAGTAAACAACAAAAACATTTGTCCGCCAAATGCATAAATTGAAAATTCAATTTCACAAAAGGCATTTTCACGCTCCATTTTTTTATTTTCCCCAGCCGCAAACAGTCAGAATGACTTTTCCAACAATAAAAAAAATAAACTTAAATAAATATTTTATTAAACAATTGCAGCATAGTAAAAAATACATTACTTATAAAGCATGAAGCGTTTAAGCGGATGCTTATTAAAATCAATGTGCCATTAAATTGTAATACATACCTACATATATGTAAAGAACCTTATCGGCATTAAAAGTTACACCTGATTGAGCACACATAAATAATTATCAGCCCACGGGGTTGTCATCACTTTTGTGATTGCCCAAACAGCAAGACAGGTGCAAAAGTGAGAAGATTGCAAGATTATCGGATTATTGGCTTAAGGAATGCACAAGAGGAAGACATAAAATAGATTTCTGTACTTTAAGCCAATAGACTTATGGCTTAATGTGACATTGAAATGACAACAAAAACTGTTCAAGAAATATATTTTGCAAATCTCTTTACATTTAATAACTAAAAATACATAGCTACAGGCACGTCAAATTTGTCATAAATTTATGCATTTCAATCTAAAACTTACACATTCCTTATGTTAAGTTGTCGGAACAAATTTAAGCTTTATCAAATTGATAGCAGTTTTTAATTTATCACAGAAAGTCAAGCCAAACGAAAAAGGCAGAAAGCAGCAAACAGCAGACAGCAGGCAGCAGTATCACAAGCTGTCAATCAACTGAATCAAACTGAAATGCAATCAATATCTCAATATGCCATTGGACACGTTCCATCGACTTTCGTTCTTTGTTGTTACTTTTGTGTGCTATGGCTCTGTCCAAGTTCATTAAACAGAATTAAATTCAAAAATGAGAAGGAAAAAATAGAAGCACAAAACGAAAAGGAAAGGAAAATGTTAATATTTTGTCAATGGTTTTGGAGCTTGTAAATTTGCTGAAACGAAAGGAAATTATATTGGCAGCCAGGAAATAGGCATCAAAAATAAGTAGTTTACATATTTAACATTTTTATTAGAGTGCTTTGAGTTTTTTTTAAGAGTTCAGTCATTATTTTTGAAATATTTTAGAAAAATATTAGTATACATTTTCAGTAAATTTAAGCAAAATGTCGGACTCAATAATTTTAAAACTTGTACTTATTTTCGTTAATACTTGTACAGTCCAAATAAATCATTTTGACAAAATTCAGTCAGAAGAAATCAAGCGTTGCCACAACTGACAGCTCGCTTGATTGAGTCGAGTGACTGACATATGCTCTGTATATACCACAAAATGACATTGCTTAGCTTTCGATCCTGGGAATGCTCAAAAGGATTTGATTTTTGGTGGCCGCCACAGAGGCAGAGTTCATGAAAAAGTACTTAAAGTGCTGCTCTCACTGCTGCTGTTAGCTCTACATTTCCGGCTTAAAGCAACACAATTTTCCCAGCTGGTTTCCCTTGTCGTGTTTTTAGTTCTTCATAGTGGAAAATAAATGGCATAGAACCAACAACAACAACAACACACAACGACAAGTAAACGAAACGATGAACAACAAAAAAAAAAAAAAACAGAAACTCACCCGCACATATGTCAAAATGTTTGTGTTTTCAGTCGACAAAGCCAGAGTTCGGAATTGGAAAGGGATTTGTTTTAGTCACCTACTTCAGCTGGGTGGAATGTGGGTGAAATTTTTGGATAGCGGGGGTATGTGGGAAAACATACAGCATTCCGTGTGATGTTTCATTGCCACCGCCGAAAACATTGGTTGCTGTTGTCAGGCGACCGTGTAAAACCCGTAAAGCCAACTAGCTCGACGCACGTCTCTTTCGGGTATCAAATCTGGCATATTTTTCGAACTTTGCTTTCGCTTTTTGCCTTGTTCAATTTGGCCATCGGTTTGGGACCCCAAAAATATTTGTACTTGATGAAGGGTTTCATTTGATTTGGTTGGCTTGCCATTTTTCTGGTTTCACCGCCTGTTACACTTGTTGTAGTGAGTACTTGTAGTCGGGCAGACTTGTAGCGTGTAAAGGAGGGCAACTCTATTTAGTCACACAGAGCACAACCCTATAGAAAATGAAAAATCAACATTAAACATATGCTCATGTTGAGCAAATCGCTTAAATTTCCATATGGCAACGGGGCAAATATGATATGGGAAATGGCAAAATCGTAAAAAGGGGAAAATGCGGAAAAGGGCATAGGATAAATGTGGGACAACAACCGCTGCAAGTCAAGCAAATAAATGAATGGCAAATGTTTGACGAGAGACAGAAAGCGGGAAATAATAAGCGAATAGAGTTCTTTATCTTTATGAATACATTCATATTCACACTCACATTCATATTCCCAGTTTTTATTTCAAACCAATTTCACTCGTTTTGCTACCAAAAACAAGAAAGAAAATGTCAGTCGGGCATGCCGACCGTGTAATACCCTCTGAGCTTAGTTTCCAATTATATGAATTCATTTTGGACTGCTTACAAGCAGTGCACTGAGTAAATTTTATACACACAAGCAGTGCACTGAGTAAGTTTTAGATACACAAGCACTGCTTGCGCACTGCTTGTAAACACTGCAGCGTAAACAAAAGCAGTGCACTGCTATTGCGATAAAAATTTAAGTTTGTATAAAAAACTTTTTTAATTATAGTCCGATTTTGATGCAATTTTCAGTATTGCTTAATATTATTTATCTCTAATTATACACCAAGTAACAAAACTATACGTTAAGAAATAAGTGAGCCAGAGGCATTTAACGCAATTGTGGGCGAAGGGGGCGTGGCATCCAATAAATTTTGATGGCATTATATTTATATTGTAAATATCAACCTGCATGCTAAAATTGGTGTCCCTAGGTTTTATAGTTACCGAGATATTCGCAAAAAACATGTATTTTTTTCGAGGTATGTCTGGTTTTTCGCTCATTATGGGCGAATGGGGCGTGGCATCAAAAAAAAAAAAGATTCTTGTATTGCCTGACTAAATATGTGATCGATACTGACCAAGTTTGAACTTGTAGCTCTTACCATCTCTGAGATCTGTTCGTTCATACGGACAGACGGACAGACGGACATGGCTATATCGACTCGGCTGTTGATGCTGATCAAGAATATATATACTTTATGGGGTCGGAAACGCCTCCTTCTGCCTGTTACATACTTCTGACAAACCCAATATACCCCTCAGAGGGTATAAAAAAGAAAAGAGTTGAGAACTCAGCACAGCTGTTGTATGAAATGTGCAACATGCTGTGGCTTTTAGTGTTGCAAGTTACAAGCTTTTTACAACCTGTTAGAAGAAACTTCTGGTTGCATATGCAAATATGGTGCCACATTGAAATCAATTTCGCATGAAGGCAGCTAAAAGTCAAATGGCGCTATATGAAGCTTCACATGCGGCACACACACTCCACCCAACCCAATGCAACCTGCAACTGCAACAATGTGCCATGGAATCTCGCTTCTTTGGCAGTCGGTTAAATGAGCCGGAAGTGTTTTATGCACCAAAAGATGCAATTACTTATATGTGTGTGTGTGTAAGTGTGTGTGTAAGTGGGTGGGGGTGTGGAGGGTGCGTGGGTGTCTGGGTTGCTGCCAACAAACGTGCTGAGCTTCTGGCATTTGTATGCAAACTCGCAAATATGAACGCCAAGTCCGAGTTCTACGATTACTGGCCAGCTGCCACTTTAATACCCTACAGAAAAATCTAAGTCAAGGGTATGCTAGCACATGGCTTTTTTAAAATAATCTATATAACTTTGTAGTTTCCGCTGTATAACATAACACCATGTCGTGCATATTTCCACTTAGCCATATTATTTCCTAATTCCATATATTTTTTATATGCCATGTGCGTTATGCCAATTCTCCATTCTCCATATAGTATATACATATATATATATATTATTTCTGCCTCCGCTGGGTGGCTACACATTGCACTTAAGTGCTCCATCGCTTTGTGTGTGGCATTGTGTTTGGTTGACGGAGCAACTCAGTTGGACAGGCGTGGCAGCCTCCAGCCAAAAGTCATTAGTTGCAGTAAACGTAAACAGGACGCAGGACACGAGCTCTTTTAGATTTTGCCACAGCTGCCACAGTGCATAATCTTTATTGTGGCATGTATATATACATATTTTTTTTTCCTTTTTTCAAAACGTCTGTGTTTACTTTTTCCTCCCTATTTAATTTGCTAATGTTTGCGGCAAAATGGACAAGATAACTTACAGCTTTTCACTATATTTTACTTAATTAACGAAGACAAAAACTGCAGCAAATGCAGTACAAAGCATTTCCAACAATTGCCTTAAAAGCATTAACTAGTTAATGTAACGTACTTCTGTATAGAAAGTCTGATGTGTTTTACCTGGAAAAGTCAATTGATATCTTTACTGCATTATACTCGTAAATACATATATCCTTTTTGAATTTTCCTTGTGTCTGTGACACAAAATAAATTTTGTGCTATTTATACATTGTAGCTTGTTGGTTTCAAGTAGTTTTCAGTTTCATTTTTAGCCATGGCTTAGCTTGAGGTAACAACAAAGTATGATTGCCAAGTATTCCATTGAAAACTGAAGGATATGCAAAGCATTTACTAGTTTTTTTTTTTAATAAGATTGCTAAAAATATTTGCAAAATATTATTTTGTCTATCTGCAGTTTATCTCTCTTTAATACTATATCGCATTTTTTAAATTTTGTACTTTTAGTTTTAATTCTTTAAAAATATTTTGCTGTTTATGAGCTGTAGCATATTTGGCTTCATTAACTTTCCTGCTTTTAAAGACAGTTTTTTGAATTTCACTTCAGGGATATTAGCTCTTTAAAGCTGTTAACTTAACACAATGTGAGCATGCTGAGCATTCTACATAAATTTAATTGTATTTTCTAAGAAATTCTCATACAAATCGAGTAAATTTTAAAAGAATTTAATTGTATTCCTAAGAATTTGATGTCTATGCTCTTTGTATAAAATTCTTCAGTTTTCTGGCATTGTTTGACACGCTTATTGTATTTTCTTTACAAATATTTCCACTACAAATGCAAAAATGCCTTGCATTATTTTTAGCTGCCTGCTTTGACTAAATTATAAAATTAAGAAAATAATCTTATGAATGGAATGCAATTTGTTGTAAACGAGAAGTCTTATTTGTCTAGCAATTTATTTATTGTATTGTTGTCTGCTATTTAGTTGCAAACCAGAAGTTGCAAGTGCAACTAGCCAAATATTGCAAAGTTTTAAAACAAAGTAAAGTGAATTTTATAAAACATCAAACTGTCTGACAATTGAAAGGTTCAACTTTTTGCACTCGCTTGATAAGAAGACTTAACCCTTGGACTATGTTGCCACACTTGCCACAACTTTTGTTGCTGTTTGTGAGTGACACTTTTCACACAAAAACTTCGGTGCTTCTACTAAATAGTATGTACAACTTTTTCCAATGCTTTGTTCGTGGTGTTCTCGTTGTTGTGCGTTTTAGTTAAGTGTGGTTTTATACGCGTTTTACACTTACGAAACAGCTCAACAAACTGCTGTGGTTATCACGCTGTTTACATGTGACAATTTGTTCGTAATTAAAACTTAATTTCATTTAGTTCATGTGACTTTTGGATTTTCATGGGGAGCTTACAAATGTCAGTCAGTGATTTTTAAATTAATGTCATAGTTAATTTTAAGCTGCTTAACAACTTTTATAATATGTATATGAAAGTATCTAAAATCGTAGTTTGCAGAAATAAATTTTGAAAAAATGCTGCATTAAAGTCTTTGTTTTATTTCACTGCAGTAAAATTCGCTATTTATTTGCTGTATTTTTCAGTTTATTGCTCTTTTCGAAATGTTGACCACAATAAAATTGATTTAATTTAGTTGTTGGCCATTTTAAGTCCGCAATAATTTAGCACATTCCAAAATTGTATGGTACAAAAGTGTTGTGCACATAGCAAAAACACTGAGCTATAAGACAATGGCATTGAATTTTTAAACATTAATATATTTTTATAAAATTCTGCAAGTGTAATTACTCTATTTGGCCAGCTTGGTTAAAAACTAAGTGTATTATGCTGACTGGTATAATTTATCTGCATTCGTTGCTCGAGCCATAAAAATTTGTCATGAAACGGAACAAATGGAAGCTTGTGGCAAATAGAGGCACATATTTTAAAGCATGTGCACATACGTCTACATCATACTATACATAGCTGTGTTTTTGTGTTTTGTGGTCTGAGGATGGTTAGAATTTTGTTGGCAGAATCAATTTTTGGTGCACAGAGAACAAGCTGCTCGTGTTGGACAACCAAATATTGTAACACAAGCCAACCGTGTAGAAGAAATTTACCCAGCAACAGCTAGAACGCTCATGCTCCTTTTGCCGTGCTGCGTTCTGTTTGCCCCTTGGTGGCCGTAATGTATGGGGCTGTTATGGTTTCCGCTTCAAAGAAAAATTGTAATGTACTCAGTTGGGCAAAACGGCAGCAAGTTGTCGAGCTGCCGAGTTTGCCAGCTGCTACATGGTGGCTTGCCCCACACACATGAGTAACTGCCGCACATTCGTAATGATTATGTTGCAGCAGTTGTCTGACAGATAGTTGCTTACCTCAACACACACACACACACAGGCGTACATGTGTACACACGGGAAAGCGTAGCAGCTAGCAGTCTTTCAATTACCCATGGGCAAATAGACCTGTCCAATACTCTTCACTGCTGTTCAAAACAGTTTATTAATTTGGCCTTAAAATTGCAACGGGTCCATTACTCGACACACACACACACTCACAAATGTTTGCTATGGAAATCTGACGAGCAGATATCATAGAGCCATAGGATAACCAGAAGGCTAAAACCAACTTACCCAGCCGAGTCACCACAATGCACAATCAGCTATCTGATTGTGGCCCAAACAGCACGACCTTTCGACCAAATGATGTTTGTTAGCCGTTGAATTCTTTTGAAAATTCTATGATTTCTAAGATTTATCTATGAAATTTTCTTTTTTAAGCCCATAATTATTCATTTCAAATAATTCTAAAACAAATCTATATACTAAAAAATAAATTTAAATATATTACTGTTTGGTTTAGATGGCTTAAAGTGTTGGTTTATTTCTCTACTGATTTACAGCCTGATTGCATAATTGCAAAATTATTGGAAATGCGGCAAATGTGGCGCAGTGGTTGTATTTTGTGGCAAGCCAATACTTTAAGCACAAAAGTCATTTTATACGGTAATCGGCATAATTACTGGAACCATTGACAAATAATTGCGCAATCAATGGTTGACACTAGACAACAAATAATAGAGACTAACATAGTTTAAAGTTAGCTTTAAAATTACTTAGCCACTACACTGTATTTTAATTAACATACTAAAGTGAAATTATAAAATTCAATTTAAAAAAAAAATAAATTACTTTCACCGCCATGCTGTGCAGTGTAACAGCGTAAATAACGCAATTTTTGATAAGTTTCAATTGGCACTCAGTGCAACTCTGTTGTAAGCCGATTTAATATCAATTTGTGGGGTTTATTTGCCCATCAGAAATTTAATTTTGCTTTTTGAAACGCAATTAAATGAAATAGCTTAACATGTCGAGTGTTTTTTGCTCTACAAAAAAGAAAAATAAGTTACAATTACTTAGTTGGCATTAACAGCAACTGATAGAGTGCTTCATCAAATCTCTGAGAACTCGGTCAGTTTTTTTTGCAACAATCCTTGCCAATTTCAGTTTGTCAAATTGAAAAAGAGCAATATTGATTGCACTATTGTATATGGAATATATACGTACATACAGTTGTTGAGAAATCACAATGAATTCGAGTACAATACGTATTTCATACCGAAGAAAATTGCCGGGTAATTTTTAGAAAATAGCAGTTACATAATCTACAGCTACTCTAACATGTTTTTAACTTGAATGCTTGTAGAAATTTAACAAGAAATTACTGTAGTTATTTGCTATGAAAATGAAATTTACCTACTCTAAGAAATTCTTGGTATGCTATAATTTGAATTACTTCACAGACCACAGGATTACATCAATTAATTGGTAAATCTCACCTGAGCCTTGATTAAAAGATATTTAAATTTTAGTATGCTCTTGGGCAAAGCAAAGCTCTGTTGATTTATCTTAAGAATAAAGCAACTTGAACCACAAAAATTCTAGGGGATTATCTCTACTATAAAATAGATCATTTAATTGCCACAAATACCACAAACCGGTGAGATATGTGAAATTAAAGTTCATCAATTTCTAGTTTACTGAATTAAAGCAGCTTACTAAAATATATATAGAAAAGGCATTAAAGTTGTAATTACTACAATATATTCATAAGAATTTCCTGTTATTGTAGTAAGTTAATACTTACTTTTTGAGCTTGTTGCATTATGAACTAGCTTAAAGAACATTCCATGCTCTCTGCAAGTATTTAATTAATAAAACATTAACTGCAAACAAGTGTTTGTGTGTGTTGTGTGTGTGTGCTAAAGCATATGTAATTATTTAATATGCTTTTACAAAGTTATTTCACTTACTTGTCTGGGGCATGTAATTTCGCAAAGTTTTTTCATTGTTTACTTACTTGCTTCGCTGGGCAAAAGTTTGCCCGTTTTGAGCGTTGCTCATACGCCGCGTGTTCGACGCTGTCAAAACTTTTACTTACACGCTAACATTTTAATTGAACGCAAAAATTACTGGCACACCTAAAAGAGAACAGACAAAGAAAGCGAGGAGATAAAGCTAAAGACAGAGGGTGTTTGGGAGAGAGACTTGTTGCTGTTCGTCTTGTATGCAGTCGACCCAGTTTGAAGTCTTGTTCAGGCACATAAATTACCAAGTGACAAATCGCTTGTCTGCACATTTGTCCCATGTCCTACGAATGTACTCGAATGCCACTTGTTTGTTTGCTCTACAAAGTGGCAACATGACAAGCTTGCCACACATACAGACAGACATTGCCACGTAATAACAACAACATTGTACGCTTCGACACGCAACAAATGATACGTGTGGCCAGCTCGAATAAGAAAAAGCTAATGGAATAGAAATATAAATGAAACTGCAACAGTAGCATGAAGTGGAAATATGATAAACAATTACTTAATTGCCACAGCCAGTAATTGCAATTAAAAGCATTTATAATCCTTTTCAACATTTACTGTTTATTCAATAGTATTTCTTTATTTGATATCTTTAAAACACAATTTGCATTTCGCATACAACTAAAATGATTTAATTGGCTTTTTTTATTTTTCATTTTTAATACTCGACTGCGACGGCTTTTACATTTTAAATTTTACATTTGAAATTTTTTTTCTGTTTCCATTAACTCAACAATTCACATTTATCATTGATATAGATAATCTCAATATTGTGTAATTACCAATTGATTTAACATACATTTACGACTTACACGCATAGTTTGAAATATTTTCCACATTTAATTATTTCATTTATACATTTATTTTCCTTCTTTGGGTATACTTATTTAATATTTTCCTATGATCTTTGGCCTAAAGCTTTTAACATATAACGAACATAACTTGACATTGTCGTTATTTATGACTTTATTACTTAGTAGCTTAGATTTATATAATTTATTTAAATTTGCGTCTGAGACTTTTAACTTGTGAGTCTTTCACCAAGAGTTTTCTTTAGTATTCTAATAGTGTTTTAACTTTGTTTTCTGTTAAGTAATTACAAAGTTTGTCTTAGATTTAAGTGCCTAAGTTAAATTTCTTTAGTAGCAATCCAAGGAAAACTTTTTCAGTGCTATTCGCATTTGGCTACAACTATTATAACTTTAATTACTATTTTTTTCAGAATTTATTAAGATATTCTTCTTCGATCTAGCTGAATTCCCTGCTTATGAATGCAATTTAAAATTGCAACTCGCTTTAACCGATGAGTATTATATTTGTTCAATATATTCAAGCACAAAAAAACATTAAATATGTTCAAGTTGTTTTTTGCTGCTCTAGCTTACCAAGTAACAGATACACATATTACGTATACGCAGTGAAACTTTTTACACATGACAAACCAAAAGTGCACAAAACTTGATGACAATTTTTTGAAAGCTTAATTCCACAAGGCTGCAGGGATGCTCGACAGAGACAGGCAATTGGATAGAGAATAACTGTTACGTTATGTTATATTATGTTAGCTGTTATCTCGTTTCGTTAAGTTTCATTACCGTTGCAACATTGCCATGACATAAACCTTCAAAAGAGGGGCTCATGGTCATTCGAGTTCTGTATACTTTTGGTTCTCTCTTTCTCTCTCTCTTAATCTGCTAGACATTATCATTACGAAGGTAAGTAATTTAATCTAATTAACTTAAGCTTAATTAAGTACTACAGTCGAAAACACTTTACAAGCGCCTTATCCTAAATATATTTATAAATTACAAATATATTAGTATATTTATATAGCCATAAAATAGTACACATAGTAATATTGTAATACACATCAGATTTGTGAACTTTTAAAACTAAAAAACAGTTAGCTTTACCTCCCCTGTGTGTGTGTTGAGTGTGACCCATTTGAAATACTGCTGCTTATCTCGTTCCGGTAACTTGTCACTCTTTATCTGCCTGATTAACTAGAGTTCATGGCCATAAAACCAGCAGCTAAATTTCAATTAAATGGCTGCAAAACCAACTTTCAAATGTCTGAAATGTCAATCTTGAAGGGGGGAAAAGTACACGGAATCTTTGCTCTGGTTTTTCTCCTTTCAATTTGTATTCAACCAGCTGTCAGAGTAGGCTGAAACATATTTCCCTTGACTTGTTTTGTGGCCTGCACAAATCCCATCAATGTCAGCTTAGGCTTATTTGCTTGGCCCAACAATTCTTGTCAGTTTGTTTTCCTACTCTCCTTTTTTTCTCAGTTTTTTTTTGGAGGTTCGGCAAATTATTTTGCTGTTCCCATGTTGCTATTGTTGTTCTTTTGTTGTGGTTTTGTTTTACAATAACAAAAGCAAAAATGTTGGCGTTTACATGTTTCCACGCAATTGAACCAAAAATTGGCACACGGAATTTAATTCCAGCGACAGTTGAACGCAGAACTGACATAAATACAGAGAGAAAAAAATTTAAGTGCTTCGTAGTTGCAAAGACACTTGTTAAAACTTTATTTTTCACTGTGTAGCGATGGCCTTGTACTCTACAATTCACTTGACAGTCTAAATATGCAAAACGGTACCAGAAATTGCTGCAAAGTGCTAAGAAATAAAAATGGAATTGCTTGTCAACGCGAAGGCGGCTCCATCACACCCACACCCACACCTACACCTATACACACACACACACATTCATACACTTATACAAATTTGATATCAACGATTTGAAAACCGGCTGCTTCAGCCAATTGCTGCCTGAAGGGCAGGCAGAGTTCTTGTTGCTCCTCCTGGCAACAATTTTCGCATCGTTGTCACTTTATTTGGCATTTATCAGCACTTTTCGTACTACTCAGTACGACTATACGAATGTAAGACTATACGACTAACCCACACACACACACCCCATACGCCCCCTTTTTAACTTTGTTCTTTATGTCACATTTCCCAACATTTCGTTATTGTTGTCCTTGTTGTCATTGCTTTCGCGTTCCTCGCACTCCACAACGACCAACAACTGCGTCTAGAAATGTGTTTCAAAAATCTGCAAAGAAACAAATTTATATATATAGAGAGAAATATTTTAGAAAATGGCAATTCGTATAAATTCGTAGTACTATTGTATGATGTATTTGACATGAACAAAAATGTATGCAAAGCAAGGAAATTATTTGCGCAATAAATTTGTTTACATAAATTGTTGAATTTCACCTTCAGTTTGCTTGTCTTTTGTGTGGCTCTCTGCTCACGCATGACTGCGTGTGTGCTTTTGTATCTGAGTGTGTATGTGGGTGCACATTGTGTGCCAAAAAGCAGCTTAGGCCAATTTGTCTTGCCAACTTTTGTTGTCTACTTAACAATGCCCATGGCAATCTTTAAAGCATCCAGCAAAAATATTTAAATTTCTGTTATGCTTCTTTCTGTCCTCGACATGTTGGCCATCTTGTCATGGCGTGTTAATCGCCACGACTCTCAAGGCAAATGGCTAATGAATAAGGGCAGCAGCAGCAGCAGCAGAAGCAGTCACGCCCACGCTTTGCTACTTAGTTAGTTGGACTTGCACCCGCTGCTTGCAATTAGCATTTAGCCACTTGTTGCAACTTAAACACGCCATTTGCATGTGGACGCTCCTTCTGTCATTCTCTGACATTCTCCATTTTTTTACTTTTCTATGTGCATTCCACTATAATCATCATAAAGTTGCATTACTTATAGACCACTTTGATATTGGCATTCAACAGACAAGCTAATTAATACTATATGTTAATTACATTTTATTGTTATAGCAATTTTAATATACTGTCAAGATGTTTAACAGAGTGTCTGCATAGTTACTTTGTGTTATTCCAATTAATTAACATTCTGTTAACTTAACGTTAAGCTCCGTATATCTGTAATTCTTTACATAATTGCTTCTCTTGCGTTATTTGACTTCTACCACTTGACTAACTCAACACTTGCTGTTCTACCTTTATATTTTAACCTAACTTTGATTGCATACCTCATTTTTAATTCACATTTCTATCTCCAATTTCCGCACACTCACCCTTCTCTGCCTCAAATCACCCATACGTATTTTAATATCGCACATGACAACAATTTTAACTTTGGAAATTTGACGCATAATTTGTTTTGTGTGCTTTGATTTGCTGTTCTGTATCGTTATTTGAATTTTAATTAAAATTCCATGTAATTGATAAATTGCACAATTCTGTGATGCGACATGAGCAAATATGCGGAGATAAATATAAATAAGTAGAACATTATTAACATATTTGGGAATGCAACCAATATTGTGAGCAATGTTAATAATTGTTTAAGGGTCTCATTATCCAATTAAACGTAATGTAGAAATGTCAAATGTTTATAGTGGCGACACAATTCTTAAGAGCAATAATTTAACACATTTAAGCAAATATTAATTAAAATACCTTTATGTAGCGCCTACAATTTCTAGTGTTTAATCTTTAATGACAACTCAAAACTCAAATTAAGCCGACCTAAATGCTCCCTTCACATTGGTGTTGATAATTGAAATGAAATTTGCCGCTCAATAACAACAACAACAACAAGAACAACAGCAATAACAATATGAGCTACTATAACAACCGAAATGAAGAGGAGCCTACAACAAAAGGTACACTTTGCCCGGGGCCTCTCAATGGTTTTCAGTCATTTTGTCGCCTCGTCTTTCCACAAAGTGAGCAAGAGTCCGGAACTAAATCGAGGCAACTACCTTAAAGGCCACTTTATTAGGTATTCATTATTGTCAACTTGTTTTTGAGGAGTGCAAATTGTGGGTTGGGAATTCTGCGTCTTGGGTGTGTGCCTTGAATTACTTTAAGCTTTGTTGTGGTTCCTATTGAGGAGTTTCCACATCTGCACGACTGAAACATTAATTGCCAGCGGCACATTGATGTTTATGTAATTAATTTTAATGGCAGTAGTTTGCCGCATTTCGTACGTTTGGTATTGCCATGAGGCGTACTCAATTTTCACTCCTCCTACCCGACGAAAGTTTCATTTTATTGTTCTGTTGTTTGCGTTTCACAGTTTCATTATTACCCACCACCAACACGAGGTTTCTGTGTTTGCAGTTGACAAAGTTTTTCGGCCAAACACACATACAACTACAGTAATAACATTGGCAATAATATCGGTTATAAAATATTTATCCCCTGTGAGCCTATAGGGCGTATGTGTAATAAATAAATCAATGAGCAGATGGTTAGATATAAAGATAACAGAAGGCAAGAAATTGAAACACGTGTGTGCCTCGAATCGTAGCTCAAGAAATAATAGCAAAGATACAATTGAACAAAATTTATGTTGAAAGTGGTTGACTAACAGATACCCCATAATTTAGTTTAGGGTGACCATAAGTTAGGACAATTAAACGAAATTTATGTGGAAAGTGGTTGGCTACGTGAAACACTATAATTTAGTTTACAGTGACCATCAATTAGGGAGACCATTAGTTAGGGTGACCATCAGTCAAAAAACTAACTGCTTAACATGTCAACCTATTGATTTGTGAATAGCCAGCTAAACTCTTACGATAATTAGCTACTCTTTGTTTGTATTTTTAAGGTGACCATGCTTTCAAATTACTCACACCTCTGAAATGCCAGCCACTTTTAGCCAACAAAATAAGTCACTGCCATCATAGGCAACTTATCTAATTTTGCTTTATGTCTCTATTCTATTCTCTGTATCTGTATCTGTCTCTGAGTTGCCTTGAGTGGGCTTTAAGTTGCCGCAATTAGAGGCGAGCATAAATAAACTTGTCGAGCCTAGGATGAGCATGTGACACAGCAAGGTCCTTACGCTATAGGCGTATGGGCCAAACAGGAAGGACGTGTTGAATGTTCTTTTTAATGAATCGCAAGTGGGCTAAATATATACACCGCACACAACAACACTCGCAATGTCAAAATGAGAAAACGTAAATGAGAACGTAATTAGGCAGGCAGGAAAATAAATAGAATGAAAATAGACAAAACACTCAGCATAGATACGTTAAAAGAATTGCGATTTGGGTGTGTCTCTGGCGAAACAAAGTGGACATTGTGACATCATTCTTCAAAGTATCTTTCCATTCATCCACTTAGCTCAAATAGCTGCAAAGGGTATGCAATAGTTGTTTAAATGTTTGCTTTAATTTTTAACAAAATATTTTCACAGTCGATTATTTAATTGAAAAATATTTTGCAATTTGTTATGCGTTGGACTGCAACTACAGCTTAGCTAAATGAAGTTGTAACTTAAATAGATTTGTTAATGTCTGTAATTTGTCTGTAAGATATTCTTTCTAACATTTACATAGAGTACTCCAAGATAAGTTTTATATAAACATGAATTCTAATGTACAGATATCTGCAGGTCGAGCAGTCTGCGCTTACACTGACTTCTTTGTTAATGTTCAAATTATGCGCACACAACAAAATAATTATAATAAAGGCTTTTAAATTCAAGTGTTAAGCACAACATCGCATGGAGATACACACACAAATACATAATTATACACACCCACACGCAGAGTGCATAGCGACAACGCAATGAAATTAAATGAGTTAAAAAGGCGACACTTTAAATGGTTAAAAGTCGACAGGAAGTAGACAACAGCCATCCAGGATACAAAAAGCAAAACTGATGTATTTTTAATTGCTGCATACATTACAATAGATTTGCATTACATCATCGGGCCGCATAAGGAAGCCAAATTATATGTATGTAGTATGCATAGTATGTAGTACATCCCACGCAGGCAGCCAAAATAAAACCAGTTTCTCAACTTGTCAGGCAATTTAATCAGTGTATAAGTGTGTGCGTGTGTGTGGGTGGGTGTATGAGGGCATATTTCGGACAGCGCACATGCAAATATTTGCTTTGCTTGTCATCAACAAAAACAGCAAAATAAAACAGAATAAAATGAAATAAAAAAACAAACAAACAAAAGGGCTTCAACAAGCGGCGCCAGCTTCAAAAGGACTTGAATGGAAATGAGCTGCAGTTGAGTCGAAATAATTCCATCTCATATTTCATGTAGTAGTAGTTGTCAGAAGACAAAATCATTTGGTAATTAGAGCATCAGTCAACTTAAGACAACAACTAATGAGACTGCCAGATGATTTGCCTGTTAGGAACTTTGAGCACTTAGTCTAAACTCTAATTAGAATTTTTACTAGTTCAAGTCAAAGACCATAAGAAGTTGCTAGTTATGTTAGTGTAAAGAAGTGAAATGTTCACATAAAATCTTGAATTTTATACTTATATTATTACTATATTTAAACCATACATTTGCGATATTAAAACTTATGTATGTTTATGTTTTATATGCTTAATATTTCTCTATAATAGAATGTTTTTTTATTGTGAATAAATACTAGATTCAAAGAATCTGCATTACTCTTTTATATGCTTATAATTAAATGTTAAAAAAAAATTATAAATAATGACCTTAAATACAGAAAGTAGCTGCTAAAATACTTCAACTCTGGACTTTAATCTTCACCCTATTTTAGGTAATTCATTGGTAACCAGCCGACGCGTAATGCGAAGAAAAATGTGCAATTTGGCTGGCGCAGAAAAGTATGCAATGCTAAATGTAGCGCATAACTCGAAGTTATAAAACTACACGTCCGAAGTGTTGTGCTTTTGGTTTGTTGTTTGCTTCTGCCGTTGTCACAGTCGCCTGAAATATTAACGCACATAAATTTGAAGTAGCCCAAGTCGTTTATGCGTTCAAATTATGTGGCATTATTCAAAATATTAACTTGATTTTTCACAAGGACAGCAGAAAAATAAATAGCGAGGAGCTGGCGCTTTGCTCCTTGACCCCTGTTTGTGGAGATTTTGCTCCAATTTCAAGTGGCACTCGGGCATTTTCTCCATATACATTTTTAGACAAAATTAAATTCTCTATTTGGTATTCGTTTCTTTTGTTAACATGTTCTGCGGCTTCGTTGAACGCACACACATACACTCGACGATGCTTGCGGGAATTGAGACTGCTACCGCTTCCAACCGCTACTCCCAATGTCCCGACCTTGCCTGCGGCTTGTTTGAGAGTTTATAAAATTAATTTGCTATGGGCAATCATTTATTTGGACAGGGGGAAAAACTGGCTGCCAATCCCCAGACTGTGCCCACAAAAAAAAAAAAACAGCCTTAACCTAAACGAAAACAAAATATAAGGAATTTTAATTTTAATTCACTCGCAGCGATTAAATAATGTATAAGTTACAAAGCTTGGGATTTTGGCAAAGATTTGATTGATATGCCAGGCACGTAAATGGACTGGAAAGAGAGGCCCGAGAGGAAACACAACGACAAATCGAACAAGGAAACGGATGTTGGGGTCGAGGGGGCGAGAAAAATAATAATAACAATATTAATGTCGTCACTTCTGGGCGAGAAATAAATCGTGAGCAGTAAATTCTGTCAAAAGTTTTAAGCAATATTCTCAAGCTGACTTTAAGTTAAGTTAAATTGATCAGACATTGATCGATTGATTGACGACTAGAACTAACAACTCACTTACAAACTCGACAAATTAAGCCTGAAAAATTGAAATAAAAACGATTAAAAAGTTTATTACAACCTGGCACAGTACTATCAGCACATGGAATTTGATTTATAGTTACCAGAGACTTAAGTAAGAGTAGGGTAGTGTTTTAAGGATTATGCCTGATAAAGCTGCATACTAAAATTCTTATTAAGTTAATTTGAAAAGAAGAGAAGCACTTTGTGTGTTTTTTCTGTGTGTTAATGATTTTTTCATTGATGCTTTAACAACTTGTTCAAGTTCCAGCACGTGCTTATATAGACATATATCAGGAACATCATCTGACTGACGACTTACATAAAAACCTGCTACATCCACAAACTCTCACCAAATGTGCCCAACTGATTGTTATTTGTAACTTGGCGCGCAGAAAAAGCTTCTGCAAAATGAATGATTATTTCGCACTCATGTGTGGATATACACACACATACACTCACAGCCATATATAGAGTATTTGTATACATATATCTCAAATCCAAAATCCAGACCCAGTCTCTCACTCTTAAGCCCTAATGACATGCAGGTCGTCTACATGTTGACGAGCTGTCGCTCGTAAAATAAAAAGAAATATATGTATGCGTATAGAAAAAATGTAAAGCATACTTATTGGGGCCAGAGAACTGGCGTTGATATCAATCGCAAATCGTGCGCCACAAAGTGCAGCCAACTCTGATTAAAATAATGATAATGTGCAATTCTGTTTTTTTCCTCACATTTCCTTCTTCTCCCTTTGCCATTCTGCTTTTTGTTGACATTGTCTTGATTTTGTTGGCATTTGTTTTTTTCTTTTTCTCTCTGTCATCTGCTGTTGATTTAATATGATTGAGTTTTCTGTTTTTGTCCACGTTCCCTGCTTTAATTAGCACAAAATAAAAAAAAGAAAAGCCTAATGATCATCGACATCAACTTTAAGCTCTGCACTTGAGTTCCAGTTAACTGTTTTTTTTGGTTGTATTGCGGAATGGGAAAGTTACGCAATATCCAGAGTTGTTTTTTTTTGTGTGCTGTGCAAAAGTTTTTATGCTCTGATACCTTGAGGCAGTGTTATGTATGTACCTGGGCCATAAATTATGAGCCGTGCAGCTGTCAGTTTTTTTATATCATCGTTTTTTTGCCCTTTGCAGACACGCCCACAAAACGTCCTCAACAACTGGCCTACCTCAAAGGAAAGCCCACCGACCAGCTGCCTCCCAGTTATGGTAATATTTTTTAACAGCTTTTGTTATGCTCTTAGCCGAGATTCTTTCCCAACCAACTGTACTTCTCACAGCACTGAAACTGACTTACATTCCTTCGTATAAAAAGTAGTGAAAAGTTTTAAGTATTCCGCTGCCAGTTCTTTGAAGAGAAGTTTAAATTATATGCTGTGCATGAAATTCAAAACTATACATTCGTAGCCTACTAATTATTTTGTAGAGTATCTCATAGCCTAGCAGTATATTGTCTTTGCATGTATATACATTTTGTGGCACGTCGAAATTATGGCCGCCACGTCGTGATGTCTTTGTTTACTCTCCCCTTCCATTCATATTTTGCGTTTTCTTTGCTTTTCCCACATAAATTAAGAAATGACGTTGAAATGAATAAACACTGAAATTCTTGTTGCTCTTGTTGTTGTTGTTGTTGTTATTTGTTGAGTCTAGTTGTTGTTGTCACTGCCAAGTCTGACAGCCTCTGAAGAGCCTTCTCTCTCGTCTCTGGCTAGGCGAAAACTCCGGTATTGTAGGTTCACCACCTTTTGACAGGTGTTTCGTGCCTCTGCGCAATTACAACGCCTCACTGCGCTGCACTGCTGTGAACCAAACTACACTGAGCGAATAATTGTATGCTAAAAGTTTTAGATGTTTATAACAAGAACACTCAAAATCTATGTTGAATTTGCTTAATACCAATATGTTACATAAGCTATGCTCTTTATTTTTATTGTTTCTCTCAGTGTACTGCTGACTGTTAACTATGTTTGTTGACATTTTGTCTCCGTGGACTTAGCATTTTTTATGTTTTCACTTTATATTCGCTGTTGCATAATTATTTCAGCCACGCATTGACAAAACCCGAACCCTTAAAGGCGTCTGTGTTTATGGCTTAAAGTGTCAAGCAGTCTTAAGACTCGTCTACAACGAATAGGAATTGTTTTATAAGTTTATGTAATACGATTGTTTACAATAATATTTTCTGAACTTGACAGCCAAGTGGATATTAAATCAAAGAAATTAAAGTGGAATTATAGGCGGCAAAGTGATATGCAATATTTTGTTCGCTGTAAACATAACATTAGCAAGCAGAAACATGTTAATGGGCTGGTAATTTTATTTTTTCGCTGTTAAACTTGCTTAGTTAACAGAACAGAAGAAACATGTTAATAGGCTGGTAACATTATTTTTCGCTGTTAAGCTTGCCTAATTAACAGAACATAAACACATATACCGAAAATATAAAAAATAAACAGCAGATAATGTTTTAAAATTAATTTTTCGACTCATTTCACATTGTCAACCATTTTGAAACTCTTCATACGCAAATTTTGTGTATATTAAGTGAAATTAAAACAATCAAAGGGAATTTTTTACACAACGATTTTGGGTCTAATGATACTTTAAAGCAATTGAGGCAGAAACTGAGTACAACGGTCTGGTCCGAGACTTTGGGGTAATTAATAAAAGCGTTTTTCGTTTCATTTAACTTGTAATTGTTAACTTGGCTTGGGTTTGTGCTGCTTGTGTTGCCTGACAACGGACAGTGTGTAAGCCAACCTCAGTATTTGGGCTTTTCAACTTTAATAAAAGCCAAGCCACAAGCATTTTGTGCATTAGCCAGCATGGTGCTTAGCTCGACTGCTTCTTCATCGTGTTCTGGCCAAATCATTAAACACAAAATTTAATTAACTGCTAATAAAGTTGCTAATAAACGCAGGGCGTTGGCGTTGGCGGCCCCCACTAAGCCCCTGTCAAGTTGCCCCCAAATGCCTGTGGCTCATATTAAGTGGCATTAAGCTTTGCTGTCAACACACACACACACACACATAAACAGACACACACAACAGGGCGTCGTCTCTGGCATTCCGGGGTATACCAAAAGCATACTCAAGTACATAGCTTTCTTCCACATATGCTCCACAAATCTGTCTCTCACAATGCGGCATAAATTATGTAAGTATAAGCAGCTACTACTGTTTTTTTTTTTGCTGAGCCCAGCTGATCTGGCCAATCTCTCGCAACGTGCTTGACCCACAAAAATCCATATACTATATAGAAAAGTTTGGACACACCTGCAGCTGACAGCAGCGGCACGTGCCGACACCGCAAACACGTTTCTCACATCTAGCTCTCTCTTATCGATGGCCAGTTATCACATTTAATTGGGCATAAACGTTGCTCGCTTTTATACACACTTTTCATCAATAACGAAGGCGTCTGCAATGGCCCATTAAATATTCGCTTAAACGCCCTCTTACACAGACCCGCCCACTAACAGAGTTTGCACAGTTGGTGCAAAACAAACATTTCAATGAGTGTAAGTTTATTATATTGACAATTTAATGTAATTTCTAAAACATTTTAAACGAATTTCTTTGAAATTTAATTATTTCTAAAACCTTTAAGTAAACAACATTAATCCCATTGAGTTTTGTGGAGTTTTTGGGCTGAGGGAATCTGTCTTGTCTTGTAACTTTCAACGACTTTCCTCCAAAATTTTGAAGAAAACTTCGGTTCAGTGCTTTAAAGCGATGACCACTCGATAGTCTGACGTTACTTTTCTTTTAAACTTGCTCTTAAAAAAAAGTTGTTTCACCGATTCTATTATCTGATCATAATGATACTTTTAAAACACATCTAAACGGAGAATATATTTAGTTAATTACGAAAGTACAGCTTCGAAAGTATATTTTTAAAAGATTTATACTCCCGAAATCTTTCAAAAAGCTTTAATTTCACTTTCTACCTCAGTATTATAACCCAGTCTTCGTCAATACACCATAAATATTATTGAAAATGTCAAAAGTGATAAGTGATTTTAGCAATGCAATTATCGTTAAGCAAATCAAATCACTTAACTGATTTTGGACACTTGTCTCAGATGTCAACATCTTAGCATCTCTCATCGTTAGAGCCGTCAAACTTATGCGAATTGATATTTCGTTTAGTTGACTTTGATATGCATCCCAGTGTGTATTTGGTAAGCAAGTAAGAGGCAAGTGAAATGGTAATGGAAATGTTGGTATGACGTCGGTACGTGACTGGCATGGTAACGGCGTCTAATTCCTTTAAGCCTTGGTAACAGTTTTGTCGTTTATGATGAGTGAGTTAAATGCCTCAAATGTTGTGTTTGCATTGAACGCGAAATGTTGGCTAAATGTGATGGCTGCCACTTCTTCTTCTTTTACGCCAGGCAAACACAGCCTGAAATTTAATATGTTTTGTCGTAATTTTTATGGTTTATTTATGGGATACTGAATAGTTTCGGGTTCGTATGCCACGACGACAAGTCAATAGAATTTATGACCATCAATTTTATTTTGATGTGTGCCCAAAAGTTATTCTTTTTTTATATTTTTTATTTTCGTTTTTTTGTGTGTGTGTCGATTTGCCACTAAACTCCTTAGGGGCTTGGCCTGGTGTTGCCATAATTTATACCGACAGCTTCTTGCAAAACTTTTCGCCTATAAATTTGTAGGGCGTTCCCCAAAACAGTTAAACACTTTAAATCTCTGGTTTTCCTGCAGCTGCATCCGTTTTATAGCTGCCTACGACTAATGTTATTGTTCTTGCTTTTGTTGTTTCCTTTTTCAATTTCTTTCTAATTGTTTGCTCAACACCTTTGGCTAGCTTCCGGGTTTTCCATTACCATTGCCATTGCCAATGCCAGGTACGGACTGCTATTGTTGACCGTTTCGCTCCATGGCCATACAACATAATAAAAGCTTGTTAACGTAATTGCTTAATTGGCTCAGCTAGTGCACTGGACGACTAGCAAGAGAAAGAGGGTAGAAAATGCTGGCTAAAGCCAAAGCAGCTCTAATGAAAATGTTGTTTTCCCTGCCCAACACATTAGACTGATTAGACACGGGCAGTGGGAATAAAAATAGAGCCATGTGGATATAAGTACTTTACACACACACATGTTGAAATGGAACGTGTTGGGTTTTACATTACATTGCTGACTTTTAGCTCACACTCTTTGGCAGGGTGTGAAAGCAAAACGGTAATTGCATTTATATTTCATTATACCCTTACGGCCCAAGAACCATTATATAAATGTTGAAAAGTTAACATTATCAGCAGAATTCAACATCAACAGTATACAGATTGCAAAACTAAAAGTGCTCTCTGCAGATCAGTTAACAGAAATGTAAGCTAACCATCCCATAGACTAACATAAATTTCTACTACCATCTAACAGCCGGTAAGTGCATGTAAACCCATAACTACTTATGCTTTGTCATGAAACAAACCCAACAAATACAATAATCTCTTCAATCTTGTATCACTTTCTGACTTTTATGTAGGTAAAATAGAGTAATCAATAGTTCAGTTTGCTGATAGCATAAACTATGTAATCTGTGTAACCTACACGCTGGCTTGATTGGCCTGTTTACAGTAATCTGTCAGTAAAAGGGCGTTTCCGCAAATCTCTGAGACAGCTGTTTTGCTATCGATTCCAGTATCTCGGCAGCTGGCGCTGTCCATTTGCCTGTCAGCAGCAGATATATAGCAAAATTCAAAACGATAGACAGAGAAGGAGACCATTTCAATCGTCAATTAGACACTTGTGCCATTTGTGCGCAAGGAACTTCATTAATCGCTTTTATTTTCACAACTGTCAAAGTGTCAGGCTGTATGGCTGCCTGCCTGGTTGGTTGGCTTATGTACCAGCTGACGTCAACACGAATCTGATGGCCTAATACTCATATTGATGTTGTTGATGTTTATGTTATAAAATAAATGCGTATCACCAATGAAAGCACAGCATCAACTGATTCATGCTGCCCTTTCCCCCAAGCAAAACACATGTTTCATGACACTTCAAAACCAAATTTCTTGACTGCGATGATCGAGCGAAAAGAAACGTAAATGCTGAGCAATAATTTTTTTTATTGCCAGCAAATGCTAAAAACATTTTACGTTGAGTGTTAGTAAGTACATATTTAAATGTGTGTGTGTTTGAATGCATGATAAGCAGCCAAAGACCATGTTATTGTAACCATTAAACCCACATCCATGTACATATTATATATACTCACATGCATGCACAAAGCGCACAAAGAGAACAATAACGAGCGCAACATTAGCCTGCTACTAGAAGGGGCGTGGCAGTATGTGTTTGATTTTTATACGATACACTTTGGTATGGATTTAATCTGGCTCTTTAGATTTTATAACACACTTGTGTACTTTTAGTGTGATTGATTGGTATTCGAAACGCTAAAATGCATTCGCTTGCTACTTAAACAAAGCACATAAAATATTTATATGTAGATCAATACTGCAAAAGGCATTGAACTCGCTTAACAGCGCTATTTTAATGCTATTCTGTTAACTTAACAGTCATATAACAGCCCAAAATAACGATTACTCAAAGCAGCCTAGAAGTATGCTATGAATTTTAAAGCATTCCAATTGAAATTATTATTCAAAAGTTTACTTTGAAAATAAAAAACAAACAGTTTAAAAAACACACTTTCAAAAAGTGTGGTCAAATCCAAGTCAAATAATAAACTTTTCAAAGAAGATAATGTTGAATGCCACAAAACTTGTCCATAAATCGAAAGCAAAAATTATATTATGAGCAAAAAGAATTCATAGTTTTGCAAACATTTCAGTGCCAAGTTGCTTGAGTTTGTAACTAAAATCCACCACGTTTGCCGTTAGCTTTTTAGTGTTTTAAAAGTTTCAAAAATTGATTAAATAAAATGAAGCTGCTACAACTTTTATCAGGCACAACAGCAACGGAAAACTATGGCTCACAGGAATAATGGCATTTAAAATAAAAAAGGCAAACAATCTGGTATGAAAAAATTTCAGTTGATAAGCAAGTGTAAAGTTGCTTTGCTGTATTGTACTTGTAGTACGTACTGGCCCAATTGTCAGTCTGCAGTTTTGGCCCATTTGCCAGTTGGAGAAACCAGACAGCAAACAACAAAATACAATTTGGTAGTAAAAAGTTGTACACTAACTTCCAGGCAAACTTGTTTGCACAGTCAGCACACGATGAAACAGACACTACCTCTATATAGCTTTATCTCTCTCTTTCTCCCTTGGGTTGGAACCTTTGCTAACGGAGTCAGTTGACTTTGCCATAGGAGCGGTGTGAGTCCGGCAATTGCTGTTGCAGTCCTCATGCATAATGCATCATATGTGTATGTGCTTGCAGCCGAACTGGGACCATCAACTATATCACTTACCGTTCACTCACCGGTCGCCGTGATTCTATACTCCAAGTTGCACATACATACATATATGTATATATGTTTATATATAGGGCAGATAGCATTGAGTGCGTAGGTATGTGAGGCAGGCATTTTTTATGTGATTTGGCTGGGAGCTATGCATATGGCTTGTTGACTGACACCACCCACGTACCACCAACAGTAGCACAGTAGCAACACCCCAGCCAACCAGTGGGTAATTAGGCTGAACATCATAGTTTGTGCCACTAACGACTGCGCTTGAATAATTCATAAATTAAAGGCCTCTCGGACATTTTTCTCTCTCTCTCTTACTCTCGCTCTCTGTACTGCGCTCACATATTTTGTTTGTTTTGCTTGCAAAGCTTACCGCAAACATGGCAAAAATGTAAATAAAAACAAAGCAGCTCCGCACAGTAAATATATATACTATATATAGATAGTGTCTGACTCAGTGAGATAAAAGAAAAGGTATTTGGAGCCCGAAGATATTAGGCACAATATAAACAAATAAAGCTAAGCAGCCATCATGTCTTGACTCGACAAAATAAATATTAAATTAGAATATATTTTGATGTACAATTTTCTTTAATGCGCGTCAAGTTGTTGCTGCTGTTTGACTTTGCAAATGAGCAGCAAATTTTCATTTAATGAAATAAAAATTTCAATGCCAAAACGATACATTTATAGACTTTATGAGTTTATAGACCATTTCAGTGGAGAGGCACTGTGCACAGTCCATCAGACAGAGACAGAGAGACAGATAGCCCATAACGTGCTCCCATAAAAAATTATAAATAAATAAGCCAATGTAAATTATTCTGCGTCAAAGCATTATGTTTATGAGGGACTTGCGCCTTATCGTTGGCAACGGCTGTTGACCATTTTCCAGAGCATTTATCAGACAGCTTCAGCTGGTAATTTGTGTACATATATTATGTTGTTATAGCTCTTCTTCCTCATCTTGTGGAGTTGTTGTTATGGATGTTGTTGTCTAACACACCTGACTAAAGGGCCGGCACGTTTTTCAAATTTTCTTAATCCACTTGCGCTATATATTATTCAATTTTGCATGAAAACTTGACTACAAATTGTTTTTAAGCATTTAATATAATCAGAAAAAACTGACTTTTTGTTTTTTAATTTACTTGTATATAATTGTAAATATTTTAAAGATTTGCCGTTGAAAGATTGCCATTGCCATTTTAATAATTTAACTGTGTGACAAGTTTAGAAGACTGCGTAGTATTTCGAAAGAGTTGGCAGTTACTTTGCCACTGACAGTTGATTTAGATTGTTGAATTGGATGGATGTTCTGCTTCTGCTACTCATACTTCCACACAGTCTATGTATCAGTCTCTCTCAGTATTCATCTCTCTCTGTCGCTCCTCTCATACTGTCAGCACTGTTGCAGACATCCTTGAGCTTAGTAAATGAAATTTGCCAGCACAAAATGGTAGTGGAAACTCATGCCAGCTGCTACTTGATTGCCATTTGCTTTGCTTTTGTGGCATGTTATATAAACAGTACGTAGAAAAGTGCTTTATGGCATTTGGGAAAATCATAAAAATTCATGCAGGTTGCTAAACTCAATTCTAATGCTGTTCGTTTTGTGAGAAAATAGATTTCATCACTGAAATGGAAAATGGTAAATGAAAATGCTTCCATGTTTTTGTTGAAAGCCTCATTCGACAGAAATCTGATTAAGTATGGCAAGAAATACTGCAGTGTATAGAATTTGTCGAATGTAAAAGACTCTGTAATAGATTTTATCATTAAAATAGTTGCCCGCTTCGAAGCATAATTTTAAGAACAATTTTATAAGATTTACATTTATTCTAAAGTAAACTTGATCTGCATTAAGAATATATAAGCTATTATGCCGAATTTAATGACTCTAGTTCGCATAGATTTTAAGAAAAAAGTTTTCTAACGGACAAATTCCATAAAGACTTGATCTGCGTACAACATAGCTTAAACTTCACACCAATTTTGGTAGCTCTAGATTCTAAACTCTTAGAAATAAAACTAAAACTTCTGTGTATTTGAGCCTGTTAGGCAACAAACTTAAACCACACTTTGCACTGCTTTTAGTACAAGGTCTATAAATCTAGATGAAAATGATATCTTTGTGGATTCCTGAAATAAAATGTATTTTTCGCTTTTTTAATTTCCTGGTACTTACCCTGTCTCAGTTACATCGTCGATTGGCATCTGCCTGGAACTGGCCTGCTCCTGCTCCTGCTCCCGATCCGATTCCAATGCCTACTCCTACTCCTTCCAATTCAAAGTCCTGGCCATGACTACTCGTGTCTAGCATGCTGATGCCCGTCGTATTGTCGGAGCTGACAAATGGCGTCTCAGTGAAGCGCACCTCCACAGTCTGTTCATCTCCGGAATCAATGTAGTCACCATCCTCATCTGTTCGCCTTCGAATGCGACGCATTAATTCCACCTGCTGCTGCTGTTGCTGGTTGTGATGCTGCTGCTGTTGTTCCTGTTGCAACTGCGGCTGTCGGGCATGGACTAGGGCTGCATTGATGCAACGCCCACTTAATATGGGCGAAATGGCACCAGTGCCATTGCCATAAGTTGGCTCACGCGGTATGATGAGCAGCTTCTCCTTGGGCAGACAGGTCTCCTGGGTGATGCCATTGTCGTCCTGATCATCGGCATCGAGACTGCCGCCACCGCCGCCCTCGCCATTGCCATGATGTAGGCGTGGCCCGCAGGTATTGCGATCACTGCGATTGTAGCCCCGCGTTATATTGATAATATTATTGTTGGAGGGATTGAAGCAGGGCAACACATGCTTGAACTCCTTGCGAAAGTTCTCATTCAGCCAGGCGTACAAAAAGGGATTGTAGCATGTGGAGCTCATGGCTATGGAGTGGGCCACAAAGAAGAACAGTATGTAGAAACGCCAATCCTTTGACTTGTCATTAAAGTCATCGAATATATTGACCAAATTAATGGGCAGCCAGCTGAGGCCGAAGACAGCAACCATGGCAATCAGCATGCGATTCGTACGCTTCTTTCGATCCCGATCCGCCTCCTCGCGTCGCGATGACTTTGAGCCAGGTTTGGCTCTGGCTCGCTGATTCAGCTTAACCGATATCCAGACATAGCAAATCGATATGATGAAGAAGGGCAACAGAAACTGCAGCACTGTCGTAATGGCTCCAAACACCTTCCGATACTGTTCCGCCGGCCAATTCTCCTCACAGACCATCAGCGATTCCGTGTCGCCCATCAGCTGCATATACGCCTCTGCGGCGCTGGTATCATTGGGCATGACACTGTCCAGACTCAGTGTCTCATTGTACTGGGTACCGTTGCCAGTCACCTCGGACATCTTCATGTACATGCCATAAGGTAGAGTGGCTAGCAGAGACACAACCCAAATGCTCACAATAATTCCAATGCATGTGGACAGTTTCATGCGTGGATGGAACGGATATATGATGACAAAATACCTATCAATTGCAATCGAAGTCAGTGTCAGTGTGGATATATAGATGCTGCAGCCCTGGGCATAGGAAACCAAATGACACAACGTACGTCCAAATGCCCAGCGACCCATGAACGTATAGAGCGGCGTAAAGGGCACGGCCAGCACACAGAGCAGAATATCGGACAATGCCAGATTGGTAATGAATATATTGGTAACTGTTTGCATTGCACGATTCCGTAGCACCACATAACAGACAAGGACATTGCCAAATACGCCCAGCACAAACACGGTGGTGTAGAGCACATAGAAGAACATCTGAACGATTTGATTGTGCATTATATCCGATCTATCAGCATCGGACTCATTCTGAGTTGTGGTGCTAGTGATGCTGGTAATAGTGGTGATGGTGGTGGTGGTGCTACTGCCATTGGGTGGTTCCAGTGTGGTGGTGCTGCTCCAGTTGGCCCCCAGCAATTGGGGTAACTGTGTGCTGAGCGATATCAGCAGAGCATTAACCGTCTCGTTGGTTACATTAGCCATGTCTTTGTTTAGATTCCTAATGAGTCGAGCTGAAACTAAAGCAGAGATTACTTTTGCTAGGTCAAGTGGTTTGGTTGTTGACTGTTGATTCTCTGTCCGGTTGAACCGGAAGTACGCCACTTAAGCAGCCATTTCCGTCGTCTGTGCACTCATGAGCACGTTGTCTCAAGTTTTGTCTTGAATGCTTTATTTATTCAGAAAGTTTGCTTTAATATATCCATTGGCTCATTACTAGTTGTGTGGAGTCTGGAAAAAAAAGAGAGAGAAAAGCACCGTACAATAAGTACAAGAATTAGAATCGAAATACAAAGACGAAGACGATGCTAAAAACATCACAGCCAAGTTTCATTTGATTTGTTTAAATGTAAAAGTTTTTAGTCCGGAATTACTTCTTAGTTGGAATTTGAAACTAACTTTACTCTTTTTCCTCTTTCGCAAGCTTTATTCCGCTTTTGTTTCGTTGGATTTCTTATTTTTTGCCCCACCTCCCAAAGGATTAAATTGTTGTCTTGGCTGGCATTTATTCCATTTGCTATCTCACTTATACACACACACATACTGTCCCTGTTCCTGCACATCGGAAGAGGTGTTACGGGAAGGAAAAGACGCTGCCAGCTGACTTTATTAAAAACAATGTGGCAGCTCAATGCAACAAAGCGGAAGTAAAACTGTAGCATTACATATACAGTTTATATTTTGTTCAACACAGCAAACAGTGTTGGTAAATGTCTCTTTCGATTATTCTTATTTCAACAGCAAACAATTCTGACTGATGAGAAATGAGTTACTTAAATGAGCAATTTAATAAAAATTAAGAAAAATGAAAGCGTATTGAGTGCGCCATAGATTGCAGCTTTAACTTTCTAAAATTGGCCAGTCTTTGTTCGACTATTTTTAGATTTAATCCTGAAACTGATATAATAGCCATACAATGTGATTCATCATTACCTTGAAAACTAAACAAAGCGCCGTTTGAAAGGCAAATAACACAATACAATTTGCGTGGGAGCTAAAACTGCATCAAGGATTTAATATTGGTTGTGAAAATAGCCTAACTGTTTTGTTTACTATCATAATTAAATTTTTTACTTAAATTAAAATCGAATTTAATTTAGTTAATTTTAATTTAATTGCATTTCAATTATCTTAACTTAATTTGCATTTTTTCCCCCAATTTTTCTTTTAAATTCCCTAATTAAATTTTATTTTGTCCACTGCTTTCAGCTCACTTTAAATGCATAAAGTACATACAATGAAACTCTGCACAATTTCAGCTCAAAAACATTTTTTGTAATTTCAATACCATTTGGACTGTAATGAATTCCATGTTTGCCATTCCAGCTTCTTGTTTTACCAATGAAATTAAGCGTACACACGTACACGCGTACACAAACTGAAAGTTTGTCAATCGACCGACACGAGTACTTAATTGACAAAAGTTCTGGCACATTCATAGCCAGAAACCAAATCTGTGCCAGAAATCAACCTACAAACAGCATCAGATACAGTGAGACCGAACCAGTTACAAATGCTGCAAATGCAAATGCAAATTTAATTGGATTTGGCTTAACAAATTTCAAACGTGCAGTCACGGATTTCTCTGCCATGTTGGAAATGAAAGACTATATCCGCATTATGCAAGTTAAGTAATATAGAAACTCACACACACACGCACACACACTATTCCATTAATTTGGCATACAATGATGGTTTAAGCTGATGCACAAAAGTTACTGAAATTACAATCATCTCAGCTTACAAAAAGGAATTAAACGATTATGTTTTAATGTCGAGTTCATGCTGTGCGTATGAGCAATCGCAACTCTGGGACTATAAAATCTACAATTTTTAAATTTTTATACAATTTTTGTGTATTTATATGATGATGTAGTTCTCAGAGAAAAGGAGAACTAGTATCATTAAAATTTGTTTATGCAGATAACAGCCAAAGAAACCAGTTCTTACTTGTTAATACTCTTGATGTGGTCGCAAAATTTCACAACAATAGACACGAACTGCGGCTTTAGTGCTAAGCCAATACAATAATAGTTCTATATATACTATAATTTGTCTAACAACGTGAACAAGATTTAAAATTGATAACTTATCGAATTCAGAATTAAGCTTAGCCTAGATTAAATTCTAAATTCAAAAGCATATTTAATTACAGATACTTTTACCATAGACATCAACATAAAGTGTTGTGTTTAAAATACATTATATCAACAACTTTGGGTGTGTCTTTATGTATTTGAGCCGCAGGCAACGAAAAGTATACAAAATAATGTTGATAAATTAATAGGCGGAAGTGAGGCCAAAACAAGAACAATAACGATTGTCCGGAACTGAGGAACTAAACCCACAGGTTACACAGCCCAAGTGGGCCCCAGGGTCTGGCGTTGAGCTGAAGTGAACGAAGTGCGACAGGCGGAAATTGTGTAAAAAATGGCAGTTAACAATTTTTTATTAACGCATTTGGCCACAAAAGAGGCAACAGCTACAAACACGAGCCGAGCATAACAAAAGCTGGCAACTACTCAAGCCATAAACATCATCGAAAACATTATCAGGCATCAACATAATCATCAGCATCAGAAGCATCACAAGCATCATTATCATCATCTTTATACCACATTTCTCTACTCTTCTTGTCTTCTTGTGTCGTCTGTCGAGTGTCGTCCGTCTAGTTCGGTCTGTCCTGACTGCTGTCGGTAGTTGCTTGTCGGATGTCACAGCTTGGATCCTTCTCGAGCTTTGCGGCTCAGCGACACAACGACTCTGCGGCACTTGGTAATTTTAATTTTGATGCATTTGTCACACCATTTTTTCCCGAACGATTTATCTTTGTGCTCGGCAATATAAAATGAAACAAGGCGCTGCCTGGACAGCCAGCCGCTCACTTTAATGGGATTTTCGTAGCTGCTTTTATAGTAGCTGCAACTTCCAAAAACATGTCATCCCCTCTTTTTCTCACCTGTCACCAGTTCAACTTCCCCTTTCTCAGCATGCGAATGGCAGCCATTTTCTTTTCTTTTTATATGTACAACATATATTGCCTACTTATTGGGGCACGTCAAACATTTTATGGTTCGGTTCTTTTTTTATTTTTGTTGGTGGAAATAAAGGTGAACGACCCGTTATGCATATCATATTATGGCAGGATATTAAAGTACCATTTAATGTCACTTTTATTGCAAACTCGCTCACTCTTAAATTTTAAGCCTCACATTGCTGAGTCACTTTATGTTATTGTCTTGTTGCTGTTTTTGCACTAGAGAAAATTCTATTTAAAGCTGGCAAAAGTTTAGCTAAAGTTCAAGCATTATTGATATGTATATGAAATAATTAATTTCCCTTCAACGTTTTCAGATTCTATCAATTAAAAAACATTTTCCACGAATTAAAGGAGACTTTTTGCTAAAGTAAAGTTTCATTTCCTGCAACTGTCAAACAAAGCCAGTACAAATGAAATGCATGGAGTATCAAAACTTAACGCTTTGTGCGTTACAGCAACATTTCGGGGTTTTTTATTTTGGATTTTGTTTAAGCACATTGATTACGTGTTGTGTTCCTGAGAGGCAGATAGAGATTTAGTTATGCGAAGCATGTAAATAAAAACTAAATTGACCACGGCTTTCAAGCTAGTTGGCTTAAATATATTTTAAGCTATATATCACACACACAAACTGAAGGGGAAACTATGCCATTAACTTGGCCATAAATTCCACTAATGATGCCCTGTGCTGAGAGCTAGAGTCAGTTGCTAGTTAAGCTATATAACAAACGATCAATATACAGCTGACCAATGGTAATTATGTAGATGATGATGATGGGCAAAAGCACACTTTGCATTTCCTCTAATTAATATGGCTATTTCTGTGATAATCAATTACAAAGTTTTCACAGCAAACTTTTGCAAATAGTTTTATTTCCGCAGCAAAACTTGTGCCACGCATCAAAGAAATTACTCAGTGGCTGATAGACAGACAGACAGACAGTCAGTCGGATAGATAGATAGACAAATAGATAGACAGTTGAGTGAGTGAATGAGAAACATGTGTTTAATATCAACTTGAATTTAATTAAAAAACAAAAATTCTCTGGAACACTTAAAATTGTTGCCAAGCACTCTTTCAAATTGTTGAAATGTCGAACATTATTCATTCAAGTATAATCTGTCTGGCATGAGTGTTCTTCATGTCCATATCCATATTCATATAGAGTCACTCAGTCATCATTTGGCATTCAGATGGCGCACTTATTTATTTGCTGATTTATGTATGTGGCAGCAACAACTAATTAGAGAATTTATTTCCATTTAAGCGCACAATGCACTCGAATTGGGGCCAAGTCGTTAAACATTTGAGTGAGTCAGTCATTTGCATTTATTTTTTATTATGATAGACACATAAATTCCATACTTATACGTATGAAACAATAACAATAAATACTCGTAATAAAACAGAATTAAATGATCAACGAACTCTTGATACTCTTAGAAACATTTTACCATTTTTAGAAAGAGAATGTAATAAAATGTGAAAAGAAAGAAATTAAAGCTTAAGAACTCTGTACACCAATTGAGCAAATACCCTATAGAATGATGTAAAGATAACATTGACAAATTTTCTCACTAACAAATATTTCTTGAATAAAAGAACTAAATGATACTACAAGCTTTGCTACCCAGTAAATGTATTCAATAATTTCCCTAACTTATTTAAATATATAAAATAAATATTTACAAAAGAAAAAAACAAATTTATAGCCCACAATTAATTAAATTTATTGCATATTTATTAATTCAAATTGGACTAGAAACTAAAATCCCCTTTGGCTAAATAGCTTAAAACAAAACCGCTTTGACATGTGAGAATCACATTGAAGCCGGTGGCTATCGCATTATGTGATAAATGTCATGCCCACTGTGAGAGGGGCCTTTGGGCGCTATGGGCTAAGCCCATTACTGTCTATATATGTCGGAACGATAAGCGGCAGCACATAAAGATAACACTCAAATCAAACTAAATGGCTAAAATTGGCAAACAACTGCGAGAGACAGCCAGACAAGAAGACAGCAACAGGAAATCCACGAGCTGATAAAAAACAAAAAGCAGACAAAATAGAATAGCTTGTATAAAAATCGCAGTTAAACATTATTAACACAAACAACTACAACAACAAGTCTGCGGGCTGCCGGAGTGGTTCGACCCTTATGGCCATTAAAAAGATTGTTTTTGCATGAATTTACGGCCAAGGGCGGACCATCAAGTGACCCTGCCACATCATCCCTCCCCTCCAAAAACAAGCATAGCAGAAGAAAAAAAATGTATATCTAAATAAAGCTTAAAGTAAATAAAAGACAAGCCTATGTGGCAATTCCCCTCTCACTGCCTTTCTCTTTCTATTATATTCTCTATTTTTTCTTTTTTTTTTATTTGATTCGAAAATTGAAATGTTTGCCAACAATGAAAGAGCACTTTAAGTGCTCGAATCGAAACGGTGAATTGTATACAAATTACACTAGCCACTTTTGGCCAAGAATCAGCGAGGCATGCAGACAGACAGGCTAAATCCGGCCAAAAGAGACATGTAAACAACCAACAAAACCCAGCTAGCCCCCGTCCCCCAAAATCACCCAAAACCCACCAAAAAACCACTCAATGTGTTCTTTTATTCCATTCTAGTTATTTGGATTTCAAATATAATTTGAATATGGCCAACAATTATGGCCACTATACACAGCAAGTGGCCAGGCCAATTATAAGTACTCAACTTTGTTGTGCATGAAGTACGCAATTCGGGTCAAAGTAGCTTCTGAAAAACAATTTTGATTCATTTTCTATGACAAATGCTGGTTCTCTCAAATATAAACAACATTTTTAAGAGCTCATTTGGCAAAACCAATAAGCATAGTTTGTAACAGTAAGAAATTGAAAACGATATACGTTTGTGGTTAAGAGTTGTTTGCTTTCTGGTTTTCTTTATGTAAACTATCTGGGTAATCATAATTCAAACTAAGTTTTCTCTCTAAGCTGAGTACAGTATTTTTTCCCACAGAAGTGTTATTGTATTCAAATAAGAGAATTTTGCAATGAAATTCATCGCTTTACTCAAAGAATCAGTGGTAGAAATAAATATGTTAATTCTTGGTATTTAACAAAGTTTATTTATACAACTTTAGATTGGTTTTTAAATTGGATCCTCGGTAAAAACTTGCTAATTTTTCCAAGTATTTTTCTACGTTTAATTAAAGTTTAAAAATGAATCTCTGTAAACATAATATTTGTATGCATTTCATAGCATTCAAAACGAAATGTCGAGACAATTTCCTCTAGGCATTTGAATTTGCCCACAGACGTTGATGCGTTTCTTTGCACGACTAAGCAAACAACATTTTGGATATTATTCACATTCGCATTCGTATTCATATTCACATTTTGTCAGTTTGTGCCGAGAGTTGTTGTAGTATGATGACCTCGTTGAGCGAGTAATAAGCAAAAACGCAAGCGATTGCTAGAATGAAATGCCAAGGACACACGATGGCAGCTTTGAACTTTGAGTGTCAAATGCCTGGCCAAAGGGGAAAAGTATTTGGTTACTTCTGCCGATCAAAATGTGGGCGTGGCAAACAAGAGGCGCGTACATGCAGAAGAATGAGTAATTTACCAAATAGCAAACGGTCTGCTTAACGAGATGTCTTGACATGTCTACATAGCAAACCTACATACATACATACTTCGATATACTTATCAGTCTATCAGTCTATCTGTCTGTCTGTCTATTTGTGTGTGTGTGTGCAGTTGCCTTTTTCATATTGTACGAATAACAATTGATTTCGTACAGTTACTGAAAGCCTTTAAAGCTTAAAATGTCAAATAGTTCTTAAGTAAACAGCAGCAAATTATGTGATTACTTTAATAAAATAAAAACAACTAAAATAAAGTGTTTGAAATGCTAAAAACTAAGATTTTGCAAGCATCTAATTTATTCTATGTGTTTTGTTAGTTAAACCATTAACCACAAAGTATCAACCCAAAAATTCTACGCTAATCCTACAACCACTATACTACCAATTTCATATGCTTAACCCGGTTGAAAGCAAGTCTTTTATCTATTTGAATTTGATGCCATTACATTGTTTATATTGCTCACTTGTTTAGGCGTTTAACCTTTTTCTTTTTAGCTTTTTTTTTGTAGCTGGCACCAATATGAGCAAGCCAAAGGACCTTCCTGTAGTATGTTCAGCCATTGAAGCGATTTCCCTTGTCTACTGACGCCATTTGTTTGCTCAACCTTTGTTAGTTCTCGGTCCTTGGTCCTTGGTCCTCGGTTATCGGTCCTGTTGGTATTTTGTGCCTTGCATAACAGAGACATGGTACAAGGCAACGGGTAAAACCAATATTAATACAACTAAAACTTTCAGACACACGAACACGTATCACACGTACTCGTGCTCCGCTCTGCCCCTGCCACCATTTCTTTTTCGCCTCCCACACTGCCAAATGAAAATCAATGAATTTTATTGCGAAAACTGTCCCAGTCCCAGTCTCTGCGGCTGCGGTTTTCGCATGTCGTTGCCTACTTTTGTGCGCCAGCCAGTCGACATCGCTGGCTTAAAGTAACTTTCGCTTTCTAAACCATACAAAGAGGAATCTGGCGATGAGATGAGAGAGAGAGAACGAAAGAGAGCGAACTGCACTCAGACAATGTCCGATTCAAGGGCCACTGACCATTATTAATTGACCATTTGCTGCAGCTACGCACACACACAGAAAGCTGCTCTGTCAGCCATTGCAACTAAGTAAGTACGAATATATTGCGGTCGAGCAGCAGACAATGAGTCACATAAATTTCACACACATACCCTTTCCATTATATTATGCTACGGGCTTGGGTCTGTTCAACCTTTTTTTCTGCTGCTGCCTGCTGTCTTTGAGCTTATCATTGTCTTATCAAAAGGCAACGCACTGTGTAAATGTCTTCACTTGCCACAACTGATAGTCTACCACACAATCATAATGAGCAGTCATTTTCCAGGCTTAAATAAAAGGTTGAGTTTTCACTCTTTTGTTTTCGAGCTTGGCAATTTTAAATAGGATTTCCCTTGCAGTGCTGGCCATAAACAAATTAATAATGATTATAAATTATATTATTTAATTTATTTGCTTTTGGCGGAGCATCAAGTGCTTCATGTGGCTTATTTAGCTTTGCGCTCAACTAAAATTAACTACTAGCTGTAATAGATAACTTAACTTGGCTTTATTGACTTCCGCCTTGTTTTTTCTGTGCTTTTGCAAATTAATGAACAGCTTACTTCTTTGCGACTTAAATGCTGGCAAAAATGTTGTAAATGGCGTTTTAATCAACGCAACAAGCAAAATTAATTAAATGTTCATTTCAACATAAAGCTAAAACCAGCAACCGCTTCTTGCTTCTCCTCCTCCTCCTCCTTAACTCCAGGAATCCTAGTTGAATGTTGCTTTCCAGCAACACCAATCCCTAAGCTCGCAAGTTGACCTGCTGTCGTCACTCTGGACTCATCAATTTTTGCATTTTAATGATGTTTGAGCCGCGTTGCGACCGCACACTCTGTTTTCAGCACGATATCGAGAATCACCTAAATATAGTACTATACATCGCACAAGTTGATTACGCTGCCCACAAACACGACCGAAATCCATGCAGTGCAATAAATGGAGAGTTTAGCAAATTTAGCACTCTCTAAACTGCGGCTTCTATGATGCTCTTTTGAACATTTCTGAAGAATTTTAATATCTTAAATAAAATACATTTTAACTGCTTTCTTAGTTGAAATTTAACTAGCAAACAATTTACAAACTTAATTATAAATCTGCATAATAGAGTTTCATATAACATTTCTCTTAGTATCTACATATTAGAGTATCTAAATAGTCGCCTGCTCCTTTTTGCCTGAAAACTTAAATTTAACCATTACGGTTTTGTGTGTATTTCAAGTTGTGTTTCTATCTTTTGACCATGATGCCCCGTTGTGCGACTCTCGTTTAATTGAAATATAATTAATTTTCGTTATACATTAGAATCTTTTAGGCTTGGCAAAACGATTCCCCCGCGTAGCGTATGAATTATTAAATAAAGCAGCTCGGGTTAACTATGGTGTTCTCTAGTTTAGCTAGATAGTAAATTGAAAAGGTATAGCATAGCCCAATGCTCATTCTGTATGAGTTTGAGTTGCTGCTGCTGCTGCTGCTGCTGCTCTCGATCCCCAGAGAAATTTTGCAATTTCTTGAACTCAGAGCTGGCTGACAGACAAACAGACAGACAGTTGTGTAGCAAGCCAAGTAGATTAGATTCCGCCAGTTGTTACTAGCCTTGGGGTTATCCGCCTTGAAAACGGCAATCGTTTTATTACCAACACAGATTGGCCATAAAAATGTCACCAGTGACTGCTGACTGAATGCGAGAAATCAAATGAATTCAAACAGCAGGTAACTCTACGGTTACGATTCCAACCCATTCTGGCATACACACACATGTAATGCATAATTTATGCAAAACTTAGAAAGCGATAAAACGACGCAGCAAAAAGCCAAGAATCCACAAACATATGAAATACGAGTCACGCTCAAAAGTATGCAAAGTAAGTTGAGTTGTGACTGCATATACCCTGTGACAATGCGAGTCTGCAGGGCATGTGAGCAGTCGCAGCATGAAATGTTTTTCCTGTCAATGTGGACATTTCCACTTTTAGTCACTTTTTCTCAGCTTGAGACAGCTTCTTTGATTTAAATGCAAATAGACATCAGCTGGGAACTGAGAACTTTTGCATTTCTTCACTACTCAGTTATTCCAAAACAACATCAATGTCAGCGTCAACGTCAACGTTGCATTTTCCACTTACATCTGTCATCAACGTCTTTGCTCGTTATTCGGTGGTTTTCCACGAAATTCGTTGCTATCAGCGACCATTTTCCCATTTGGTAGTTAGCATTTTCTCACTGTTCGCTGATATGCAAATTGAAATGCGTTTTCGATTTCGGTTTTGGTTTTACTTCTCAATCCTTTTTGGCACTTTTATCCTTTTCTTTCGTACTTCTTTATGCTGCCAAAGAGGCCACAACTGTTTCGATTATCGCTTTCAATTGGTTCCACTTTATTTCAATGGCTCTTTGGCAATTGGTTAGTGTATTTTCTTTTTTTTTTCGTTTTAATACTATAAAGTTCGGACTCTACTTATTAAAATGTCTAGTGGTTAGCTTTGAACTTCATTAAGGCAAAGAACTCTTTTGCTTTTATGCTATGCCAAATTAAAAATGTTAAAATTTAATGCTGTTCTTTACAAGAACTTAAAAATTATAGCTTTTAAACCATTTATATCATAAAAAAACAACAAATGCATTTATAAACAATTTTAGACTAATTTGAATAATATTAATAATTTAAAAAAAAAATAGAAATTCACAAAAATTATTAAAATAATTTTAATAATTTAGAAAACAGAAATTCACTAAAATTATTCAGTTTACTATTAGAATTTTTGCTCTATTTTGTCATAACCAGAACACAAATAACTAAATTAACATAACATAATAGCCAAAAAAATAAAATAACAAATCCTAAGGCTAAATAATCCAGCTACGTAACTCTGAACAATTGCTTTGTTATCGCAACAACTCGATTATTTAGTTTTACACCCAGACAATTATTCAACAAACATTGTATAATATGCATTAATTACGTATACGCAACGAGTCACTTTGAAAATTGGTTGGCACAAGACAATAAGCTGTAGAATTAAGCACATGTGAATCCATAGAGACTTTGCACATGTACAAAACCACACACTCATACACACTCATACTCTCACATGCATGCTGATTGTCATAACGATGCCCAGCTGAGCAGCGTGTAGCAGAAACAAAGCAATCAAAGTATATGCCTTTGTGTGTGTGTGTGTCTGTGTGTACGTGTGTTGATAAATTATCAAATCTACAATTGATGACAAGCATCACTGTCAGATGAGACCAATTAAATTCAATAGTTAGCTTAACAATCATTGCCATCAATTCTAAGCGTCTTGAAGTGTCGACTAGCTTTTTATATAAACATAAACATTTGTTCATATCGCACTCGATTGGTTCTCATTTGCAGTTTTAATTAAGGTACAATGAAGAGTTGGCATAGTCAACCTGCCTGCGAGTCATAAAAACCAACAAAGAATTCTCATTTCTTTCTCATTTCTTTTGTTTGCCCAACCGAAATGCATTTGACTTGTTTCTTTTATTCTTTTATCATCTTGTGCTTTTTAGACTCTTTCTGTATTTCGTTTCTTTCTAACTTATTTGTTATGTATTCCTATTGACAATGCTTTGACTACAAAAAAAAACTTTTTGTTTTTTCCTTTATGGGGTTAACAGAAAAACTTGGCTAAAAATTCAATTCTCAAAGGGGTTTGTAGAAACAGGGATCGGGGATCTTAGGTTTGTCGAACTTATAGCAAGTACTGTCTTTGGGATTACCAACCTGCTGATAGATGATTTAATTTCCAGTTGAAACTTTAAGTTGCCTGTTTATCTTGCACTTGAATTTTAAGTCCGTGTCAGACGGTTGAACAAAAGCGAAAGCCAAAAGTTTGTGTCAACGCAACCGCAGACGCGGACGCAAACCGTAAGCCGTAACGCAGCGTTACGTTACGTTGCGGATGCTACTCGAGCACGCTCCGGTACTTGAAATTTGTCTTTGCCGGTTTCGCACACACTTCCATAAACACACACACACACCCACATACACGTAGACGCACACACGCCAACACAAACTTATATAGATGGCAAGAAAATCACGCGCGATTCACTGTTTCGACTAGACAAATGCGGCGTATACGCAACGCGTCAAATATTCTGTTTATTTACCAGATATGAGAATGTTGAAGATGTTTGTATTTCATTTAGATTTATTTGACTTTTGCCGCTTTGCGTCTATCGCCAACGAGGAAACACAATCAACTGACGACAGCCTCGGATTCGGATGCGTATTCGGATTCGGCTCTCGTTGCCTTCGTTCACGATTCTGCGACGTTAACGTCAGCAGCGACTGTCGCAGCGACGTCAACAGCTGCGTTTGCCTTGCCTAACGGCAAACCAACAGGTTAGCCGCTGATAAGCGCTCGAGTCGAAGTCAATCGTCAAATGTTGTCGGTACACACACGATGTCACATTGCATCGCTACAACCAAACGAAGTCTTTTGTAGGTTTTCCCCACTCAGCTGTGTGCAGCTAAAAACATCGCCATTTGAGTTGAGTGAATTTGGCTTGAGTGAGTTTTGTGTACGGCTCTGTGGTTTTTATGGTTTTTGTGAAACCGCAAGCATTTTTTGGTGAATTTAATATCTAATTATATTTATAACTCACTCATAAAATAACGAAAAATGTAAATGATAAATACTAAAAATATGCAAATATATTTATTTAAATATTAATAAACTAAATTGTAAATGTATTTTAATTTATCTGTATTTATTTTAAATTTAAATTTAATTTATAACCAACCATTTATAACCATTAAGAAATGTTTCTTACAGTAAAGAAAATTCAGCATTTTGTCTGTGGGTAAATTGAATTATATTTATTACTTAATTAAGCACTGAAAATTATATAAATCTGTTTAAATTCAATGAATAACCTTGACTAATAAAATCTATTTAATTCATAATATTAATTGCTTATTTCAAATATAACTTTAAACCGTATTAATTATATTTTCTTCTTATGTCAATCATAAAACTCTACAAATTTGTTAATAAAACAGTGGTATATATAGACTAAATATTATATCAGTGAATCCTGCGGTAATTCCTTGTCCAAGCAGAAGTAACTTGATTGTATTGTAATGCCGGGATGAGCTTTATTCAATTTAAGCTATTTGCCTGCTTACTTATTCATCTGCCACTTAACACATGCCGCAAGCATCTTGCCTCTGTCAGAGGCTCTGTTCAGTTACTTTACTTACTTACTTAATTTTTATTATCTGCTTTTCCGCGTTCCACAGCAAATCACAAGAAGTTGTCAGGGGCATTGTCAAGAGGCCCACGGTGACGGGGCTACAAACACTGTCAACTGATGCAGCTGCGATTTATTTATTAAGGCCCAACGACTTGTGTATGTGTGTGTGTATGAGTGAATCGCCCATCCTTATTTTACAGCACTTGAATGAGGCTCGTTTTTAACTTATGCCGGAGTCTGTCAAGCAGATACGCCGGGGTAGATGCCTTGCCGTTAAGTGCGCACGTATCCTCACTTCTTTTGCATTATGCTTCATACTTTTTAAGCACATGACATGACACATTTTATGCGAGGCAAAGTGAAGTGAATAGTGGCCATTCATTTTACTCCGTATGCGCCCCTTTCGCAATACCCATATGACCGTAAACAAAGGCTCTTTTCTTACCTGCACTGCGCCTCTTACCAATTTCGTTCTTCTTACCCATCGCATCATATACTCGTATCCTTAAAGCATCGAAAAAAAAAATTCTGGAAAAAATGTTTCAAGCCCTGCGTTGCTGTGTATGAATTTTTATTTACTTTGCTGGCATTATGTTGGTGCGTATGTGTGACATATGAGCAGCCATCCAACCAGCCTGCTGACACTGTTGACATTGTAAAGTAAATTCGCGTTGCGCATACGCCGCATGTGCCTGCCAGGCAACTGTTTCTCTCAGCTTTCGACAGCAACTTAACCAAAGTCATTGAGGGCTTTATCCTAACTTTGGCCAAAAACCAGCAGGCCAATTTACATGTGTTGCCGCTGATGATACTCGACTTTTTGCACATCATTTAAAGCTGTCAAAATTTACTTCTGAACTTTAACTTCAACACCAAAGTTTACAACATAAATATTAAATGTTGGAAAACCACATTTGAACAATTTAATATTTTGTATTATTTACATTTACTATAAATATTGCATTTAACATTTCATATTTTTGTGTGAAAAAGCTATCAAATATTTATCAAGTTGTATTTTATTTCTCTGGTAAAGTGTTTACCAAAGTTGTTGTACTTCAACAAATGGCTAAATTACTGTAACTGATATGCATGGATTATTGGTCTATACAATATTAATTTATTGGTCAGTTTCACTTATGTAGTTTTTACTATTTTTCTAAATTGTTCATTTCCACAACATTTAAAACTATGGAAATTCATTGGTGAAATGTGTGTAATTAATTGCCTATGAATATTAATTAAGCCCTTTTACAGTACAGAAATACGCACTTTGGCCAAACTATCAAATATCAATTATGGGAAATTCAATTCCATAATAATTGTGTAAATTGTGATGTTAAATGCAAATGAAGATTTAATTATAAAACATATGCATATACTCCAAATTGAATATTAAGTTGTTGTCTTTGTTGTGCACCAGATATTTTTATACCCTCTGATTTTTTTTTCAATTGTTCACATATTTTTCTCACATTATTATTATACACGATATTCGTCACTGACCTTTGGCGCTACATTTTTCGTCTGATGTTGCGCAGATATAAATCTATATATAAATATCTTCGTATATTGCTACTTGTAATATGTATATATGTATGTATGCATATATTTAGCTATATCTTTGTTTGATTTATTTATAGCACTTAATTTAAGCAGCAAAAAAAGAATTCCCATTAAGAATTTCAGCCGGCAGACGAGTGACTACAGTGACTCAAATAAATAAATAGATGCAAGTCTTTTGATGGTATTCTGGGCGTTCATATTATGCTGCATAATTGGCATAAATATGTGTATAGCCTGAGGTAAAGTAGCACTGCTCGTAATAAATGTGAGCTGAATACGTTTTTTATGCTGCCTTCATTTTCGAGTTCGGTTTGACTTATTTCATAATTTACGAGCAAAAATGTTTCATTTCATGTTTTATGGCAAATAAATTATGCCCCAAAAATAAGAAATGGCAAAGACTTCGACATCGGCAGCGACATCGACAACGGCAACCAAATCCGGCGATAAGAACTTTACGAAAGATGGCAAAATAATGCCCAACAATGTGGGTCTTCCCCCTTTAAAACTGCCAAAAAGAAAATGTATATGTATATAGTATATAGTATAAAGGACAACTGCAGAGCGGATAGCGTTGAATTTATGTGTGTTCATTGATTGCTGCCAGAACGCGATTCCCGAATGAATTTATGTAAATTCTCTGCTGTTTTGGTGCTGTTCAGTGCGACATTTATGGAGATAGAATGCAGCTGAGTCCTGCGACAGGAAGTGTGTCGTGTGCTCAAGCCACCAGAGCGCAACAAGACAAAGACAAGGGCCCAAAAAAAAAGAAACACACACACACACACACTTGTATATACTATATGTGTATATGTAAAGTGGATTTAGGACCACAATCTTAAGAGCGTCTGGCGTGCAGTCAATGAGCCCAGAAGTTGCAGGAAGTGGCTCTTAAAGTGGCCCAAGTGCTAGCCAAGGACTTCCAAATTGAAATTCGTGCAGCCACATCACATGTACATTTCTCTCTCTGTCTCACTCTCTCTCGCTCAGTCTTTCTTTGACTCTCAGTGTGTATGTGGGCCAAGGTAGTTACGCCCACTTACCATATGCGAGTCATTTATATGCAAAGCATGGTCCATGCTTACGATATGTTCACTCTAATAAGCCGGGCACGTGGAGTCCTCGGTTGCCAGGTTGTACTTTTCGATGTATTAACGGCAATTTGGCTTCACTGCCGCCGTCTGTGGCACAGCAGCAACTATGCGAGGAAAAACAATATATATGTACATAAAACATATATGATTGCTAGTTACCCAGTCATAAAAGACAGCACTTTCAAGCGACAGGGAAACTAGAAATTTTAAGTCAAAACTTTTGTATGCACTACAGTTACTACGTACGGAACTCTAAAGAGCAAGCAGCAAACAAGAGTCAACAAATTTCCAAATAAACTCAATTTCAAGCCACCCGATTGGCAATAAGAAGTAAATTTTTGTAGAGCATCAAATATTTCAAACGACTATATGCCAGCGAGACGCACTAGCAATACATGCATTACAAAATATAACTCTCAAAACATATATGGTATAAAAAATCCATCTATACATACATATTTGTTTGTCTGGCCACTATTGTGTGTGTTTGTGTGTTGTCTATTTATTAAATTCCAACAATTTTATGAACTTTGATATGCACTTAAATTGAGCTGTTACAAACTTTGTGACAGCTCACGTAAATGCCGCAAATCGAGTATGGTGGAAATGCCACTTGGGTTTATTTCCAAGCAACCCTCGTCCATCACCATACATACTTCAAGCATAAGCTATTGAATGGTTCATGTACCTGACTTCCACATACCTACACTTGTACATATATCATGCTGATCAAATAGTAGTATCGCAAGCCCCAGGTCGATAAATAATGACAGTATTTGCTAAAGGTTTCGTTACATGGCAGCCACGCAGAAAAAACATTAATAATTTTCAGATTAAATATTTTATGAATGACTAGACATTATTTGGAACTGCAAAAGTTCTAAAGCAAATTCCATGAAAGCTGCTTTGAAACGCAACATTTCAAAAGAAAAACTGCTTACAATTTTGCCAAAATTACTTTAAGCTGCATATATGTTTTTTTTTTTTTTTTAATTTTATTTCAGTACAAAGTTAACAAATAAAAATTTCCTTATATATAAGACAGATATCTTAAATTAAAATAATTTAATAATAAAATCAATAACAAATTCCATGAAAGCTGCTTTGAAAAGCCACAATTCAAAAGAAAAACTGTTTACAATCTTTCCAAAATTCATTTAAGTTGGCATCAGAGTAAAATAAATAGAGTTGAGGGAGAACTTGAAATTACATAAAGCTGCATATATGTTTATTTTAAATTTTATTTCAGTACAAAGATAATAAATAAAATTTTGTTTAGGTATAAGACACTTATTTTAATTTTAAAAAATTTATAAGAGTTTTATAAATGAAGAAAATTTAGTTATAATATCAATAGCAATATATGTTAACAGCTTAAAATTTTAAGCTCTGTGCAGTTTAAAAATAGCTTTACTTTTACTATTGCATTTTGCCCCCTCTCTCTCCCCATCCATTACTCTCACTCTCTCTATACTCGTTTGCACAACTTGCCTTTAAGGGGTGCATTTAACCAAGTATCGTTTTTATTAGCCTCAAGCAACAATAACTTCTGGCCTTTTAGAAAAACATTCAAGCCCTTGTTGGTCAGCTTAAGTTCAGTTTAATCTGCCTGTTGTTGTAGCTTTCTGTAACTGTTTGTTTTACTTACTTTCTCTGCAAGCAGGAAAACATTGCACTTAGTATCTACTTTTGTCTATATATATATAAAGCTCGTAAAGCTCGCAGTCCATGAACCAATATCATAAATGATTTTATGACATGCTTTCAAGCCGGACCGTTATATTGTAGGTATTATAACGCAAAACTGGGCTAATAACCCTGTGTTGCTACTTAACATTACGTATACGCAACGCACGCCTTGGGCAGTTGATTTGTATGTACCAGCTGTGTATGTGCGTGTGTGTGTGTGCGTGTGTCGGTGTGTCTGTGAGCAAAGTGTCATGTTTTTGTCCTCAACTGCATTTTAAAGCCATTGTAACCCGAAGCTAACCATTTGGACTACTGGCAACGGCTCCATCGATGACAATGACAGCATATCTGCAATGTCCTTTGGTCGCCCAATGTCTGCAGCACCATTGTCCCCGTTTGCTACTCATATTTCGTTTAGTTTCTGGTTCCCTTTATGCTTCCTGCTGTCTCAATATGGTTTTGTGTGCCAGCCGTTGGCGTTACCGCATTATTTACACGCTTATTTGTTCATTTTGCTGGCACTCAACACTCCGCACTCACTTTTGGCTCGACAAAAACTCCTGGCTTAATTAAAAGTTCCAGACCACAAGCTCGCCATTTGACTCACACACAATTGTATACCCTACAGCGGATGTTATTCACATTTAAATTTATTATGCCACATTGGCCAAAGTTTCTGCTGACACAACTCGTTGCATATCTTTAATATTTATGCTAGTTTTGCCTCTTTTGTTGTAGAATATACTATATATGTATGTACGACTTTCTATGCTCTCATTTCTGTTGAATAATTCAAAAAGTTAGCAGGCACATTAATTGCATTTCTGCTGTCAAATTTAATAACACGAGGGTACAGAAAGTGGTTCAAAGCAACTGACTGGCATTAGAGACGAGAATCCGTTTGTTTATTAAATATAAAAAAGTTAAGTATTTATGTTAAAACAAACTGTTGAAAGTTTCCCACCCACTAAATTATGCTGCTAATAACTGTAATGAAAGTTCCCACTCAAGACCAACAGCATTTCATCACAACTTTCTTATGTGCAGTGTCATTTCTATTATTTAATCAATTCTGCAGTCGACGCAATGACCAAACTGCGAAATAACAAACCACTAAGAACACAACAGCTGAGTTGCTCGATTGCCTTAAGCCCAGTTAGTGTCTGAAATTTAGGGGAACAGGTTTGTTTTTATATGTTTTGTATATTATAGTTTCTATTTTACAACAGTTGGGCCTTATACTTTTATGTTGTAATTCTTATAGACTCTAAAAAACAGAAATTATAAGCCTCCTTTTGGCAGCTGGGCTAATAACGTAGAACGCAAAAGGAACACACATATCATCTTGGGCCAACGGCAGCTTCATAAGTACATCGATAAACATCAGCTTGTTGTGGGGCGGTAAACTGAGGAGGTAAACTGAGCAACAGGATAATTATCTGGCCATATGTTGGAATGTCCAGCTAGTGCCAAAACAGCAGTTGAGTGCCTCACAGCCTGACAGACTGGCTATGTAATTGTAATTTAGACGCTCACACTTCCACTGTGTATGTGCTTGTATTGCTGTTTCCTATCCATGTTGTGCGGTGTACTACAATTTTTTTGTTCGCTGTCATGCGGTTAAATGTGCAAATTACGTGCCGTTTTTATTTCTTCTGCCAGCCGTCGCTTGTTTTATTTCATTAACTCACCTCATTTTCACAGCGTTTTATCTCTAGCCTCGGTTACATAGACATAGTATAAGTAGGGCTCTTTGTGCCATGTGTGTGTTTAACCTAATTACAAGAGACAACATTATTCTCTTTTCGCGGCTTCATTAGTTCCCTTCCTGCTGAGTTAAATATATAGGCTGTGTCAAGACAAATGTTAAGAAATGAATAAATTTTTATAAAATTTTATTCAACTTGTTGTGTACAATCAGGATATTAGTCCTTATAGAAGTTAGTTTTCTTTTAACAGAGCTATACAAGTTTTAATCCCTAAAAAATTGTAAAACTGGGTTAAAATTTAAACCTTCACCAATTTGAAACTTCAATTCAATAGTCAGACAAAATCAATATAAGAATGAGGATAATTCTTATAGTTTTATTAAAAATGAATCGGTTTTTGGCAAAACTATATAGGTTTCAAGTTTTAAAAAAATGTTCTTGATTGATTCAAATTTATTAAATTTGATTTTAAATCAGACAAAATCATTTTACAATAGAAAGGTTTAATACGTTAACTTCCAGAACATTAATAAGTAATATTCTGAAAAAGTTGTGTATGTTTAGAAATTTAAAATAAAAATTATTAATACTTTTAGAAAATTATTAGTTAATAATAATAATAAATTAATTTAATTTGCTGAATCAGTTTAGATTTAAAATTATGATTAAATTGACATTCCTAGTCGAAACCAGTTGAGTTGAGTTTTTAATATAAAAATATATTTTTTTTACAGTAGATAGTGCATTTGTGTGGTCGGCTTTAAATGCACTACATTGGTTTTTTTATAATATCAGCAATTGCCTGCCAGAGCATCATTTATTCAGCTCTCATGTTGTTGTTTCTGTTGACTCATTATATTCATTTAGAAATTCAATTAGCGCCATAATTGCAGCAAGTGCCTAATGATGATAATGCGTTTACCTCAAACAACCCCAGTTGGCCACATTCTCAGCAGGGTCTAAAGTGGTGCAGAATGTGGAGAACATTACATAGAAGAGTAGACTAACATAGAAATAAGAATATTATCTAGATTGAACATCATTAGCATATTAAATCAATTGGTTTACAAAGAAACTTTGTCAAAATAAATAAACAAAACGTCTACCTTCATAAATTGGACACACATTTAATAAAGTTTACGAAGCTATTCAAGGATTACCTTCAGCATTTTCCCTCATGCAAATTTATGCATTTTATGTAATAGTATATATGCTCGTTTTGGCTAACAAGCTGAAAGTTTTTGCCACGTTTCAACTTTAGCCATAGCAACACGAACAAATTGTGTAAATTGCCAAAAAAAAAAGAACGAAAAGAAAAAAAAACACGATACATAAACAAAATATCAAAAACAGAAAAAACAGTTTTAACAACATTTATGCAAATTTGATGAGAGACGCTTGTTAGATGGAATGTCTATTAGATTTGCAACAAAATTCTTTACCTAATTAATAATGCAATGTTTTTGCTTTGCATTTTATACATTTACACATCAAAGCATTACGCATACGCCCTGAGTCCCGTGTGTGCTTGCAAAACAATTAGAAATCAAATTAATTACAATTTATGTTAAGTGCAAAGCTTAATTTTAAATTGGACTACACGTGTTCTCGCTATACTAAAACCAAAGAAAAATAAAAAACGTCGTCATGAAGTGTTACTCATTTTGAGAGCTTTGTTTTTGTTCTTTTGCTGGCATTTAGCACCTCATTAAAACTTTTTATGATGCTAAGGACAATGCATGGCCAAGAAATGAGCCGAACATAAAGATCAGACACGTACTCAAGCGTTTTATTAGTCAGGCAGAAAGGAAGGAAAGCAGTCATGTAGGCAGGAAAAGAATGGAAGGTATTGTGCTTGAGGTAAGCTCCTTAATTGCCAATTTTTGGCATTAGATTTTCTGCTTTATTGAGCAAACCTGATGGTTCTTTTGTCTTGCTGTTTTTGGTGAAATATTTATTCAAAGACATTTTGTTCCGCTTTCTTTAATTTAGACTGCTACTTTTTAGACATATCAAACGATAAAGCAAAGTGTTTCAAAATCTAAAAGCAGAAGTTCACACTTCTTGTACTCTAATGATTTTAGTTCAAATTAAAAATTTGAAGCTTTACTACGTAATTCAGTAATAAAAACAATTTTGTGCTTTGCTGTTTTTACAATTTTTTATTTGCATTTATATATTTTATATACAATTTTACAATATGTTGTTTGCTAGTTGTGTCGTCTTATTTATTTTGGTTTTTCTTGTCACGTTTCATTAGCTCATTTGTCCATCTGATTTTCTGTATCATCTGTATTCCATATGTATTGTATAATAATTGTTTCATACTCGCATTAATATCTTATTTTGTATAGCACAAAAAAATAATGTATATACACATGTAATGCTCAAGTCTAGAACTAAACAAAAAATATCGACATAAGAATATATGTTTAGTATAGTAAGTATTTACTGGAACGCAATTAAATATTTCAATATATAATGGGTAAATAATTTTAACATTTTCTTTTCACACAATTCGTTTCGTTTAATATACTTATTATTCAAAATAGTCACATATGAGTACTTACTAGTACTTAAATGTATATAATATATATGAATTTTATATTTACACTCTTTTATTATGTATGTAATTAACGCTTTACAAATTTCTTTTGCATTTATCAAATCTGGTTTACTACAGTGGTTATCGCTAATATAAGAAATAATTGCATTGCTGATGTAGAAACGTGTTTTGTGTTTTGAGCTCCCTTAGAATTCCACAAAATTCTTTGAGCTTGATTTCAAATTTTAATAAAAAATTAATGTAAAAGTGGAAATAAAATTTAAATTATGTACACAAATTCTCTTGCTAATTTATACACATAGTTAAATGGTTTTAAGTGAAACATAAAGTCGATCAACCATTTGAATCTTGCTATGAACATTTTTATATTGCTTTTGAACATTTCGGTTGCATATACCAGATACCAACTGTAGTAAGTACTGTACTTAGAACTAAGAAGCCTTTTGTTAAACTGCCAACAACGATGACGTTCATATATGGTATATATCTATGTTATACACATGTATATTATTAAATATGTGTACTAAAGTCGATATGTTTACTAAAATTATAATCGTATAAGTAGACAGTTACCTATACATCGTTATATACAAACATATCCATATGTCTAATAGATATTTAGAATAGTTATTTATATATATATTATGCTTCCAATCATCTCATTGGTAATATACTTAACAGACTAAATTTTGTTCTAGCGGCCAGTGAAGGGCATCGATGCAATTAGAAAATTGCTAATGTTTACACGTCATTAAAGCTTAAGTTGTGGTTAATCTCTTTGGTTGTACAGTTTTCTAGGTATACAAGTTCTATGCGTTATTGTTTTTGTTTTCAATTTTTTAATATAATAGTTGTCATTAGCTATAACTCACATATAATCGATAGATTATACATACAATATATTATATATAAAAAGCCAATTACTGAACAACAGCAGCTACTTAGTAAAGATTTTCTCACTACACATAAGTACTATTTACATAAAAAAATTTCTCATTCTTAAATTCAATTATTTGTCAATTGATATTTGGTTAAATCAACCAGATGCTCATATAGCATATCCTCCTGAGGCGTCAAACCAATCATAATCCAACCCGATATAGCAGCAATACTTCTCGTCACGGATAAACTACTCCAAACACTCTGCACACTATTACTTAACTGCAATTATGAAAATTAATCAAGATTAGTATTTAAATATTTGCAATTTTACTTCATTACTTACCAACTCCTGTTGGGTTAACGTTATATTTGCATTGTTATTAAACAAATAGAGTTTCTCATCGATCGAATCGGAGCATATGGTTAGAATTATGGTTGCTATATAGATCATTGTGATGATAAGCCAACGAAACGAGATTAATTCACTCGCATTTGAGAAGCTCCAGCGACAAATGTCCATACTAAAATAAATCGAATACAAAGGTATCAATTAATATAATAATTATAATAATTATTTCCAGCTTTTTTCATTTTTAAATTATTATTATTATAAAAAAACTCTCTTATTTTCTTTTATACAAAATTATTTTCATGAAAATTCACTCAACAAACTCAAGACTTTTAATCTTCAGTATAAGATTTCATAACTAAAGTTTAAATTTGCTAAAGTCAAGCACAAAACTATATTATTTCTTCAACTAACAACTTAAACTGTAGAGACTTTCAAGTCCAAAGCAAATTGCTAAATATCGTTGTGCCTGTGAAAATTGGATATAATTAAGTTGTGAAGTGGATGTATAATAAACATTATTTGCTTATCTTATACACACATTACTTGCAGATGCAAAAGGTCAAAAGATTTTCCCCAGAGCTGTGTACATAGAACTGACATTTAGAAATGCGGCAGCATCAACAACACATAAATCACAGAACACAAGATAACGTAGCGAAATGTCACACTCAGTTTTACACTTTCGTCGACGCCCGAGAAGCAAACGAATTGAGGAAGTGAAATGTGAGGAGGTTGGAGCAAGTGTGAATAGCGGTGATGGGGGTAGAAACAACAATTCAACAGAGACAAAACGGAAAAAAGTGCCAAACCAAAAGACCAAATAGACAGTGGCAGACAATTCCAACGATATTTGGTCTACCAAAACCATCCAAAAAGACACCCACACACACACTAGCAAACACATTCACACAGCGAGTGTGTTTAAAGGTCAAGAGTGCAGCGCAAAAAGAGCAAAGTTTAAGGGCATTAAAAAATATACATATACAAATATATATTTGCTAGATGATGAAATTGGCCACGCAACGAGCGCACTTACAAATTATTTCAATAATGACAACAGCCACGAAGCCAAACAAAAAGCGAACCACTTGAAATTTGCAATTCAAAATTAAGTATAGCATACTTTTAAGCGCCTGCACCACACCACCGTTCGTGCCTCTTGTCTATGCTCTGTAAATATTGACGCATTCAATACGCCCACGAGCCCACGAGAGCAAGCAATATTGTGTGTAGAGTCTAGACCAGAAATATTTAGAGCATGCCCCTTATTTATGTGGTCTTGACTTGGAGTAGCTACCTCATGCCACGTGTCCACTTTATGTGTGGCGGTTCTAATACCCAGTAACGGGGGTATAATAAGTATGGCAAAAATATGTGAAAGGCTAGAAATGGTAGGAGCTTTTGTTATTTTATTCAGGCAGAACAAATTTTTAAGACTTAGAAATTATACTCTTCAAATTTATCAGGTGATAACGAAACATTGCTATACAATATATGTTAATAATCCTGTGAGTTTCTTAAAGTCAGCTATGAGTAGCACTATCTCGCTTGCACACAGGTTTCAGCACTGTTGGGTGAGCTCGACTACACTTTGCCTTACATGTTTTCATTTTCATTCTTCAATGAAATGTGCGATTCTATTCAAGGATTTCCACCTTGAACAAGTCGGTACGCTTTGAGGTCAATGTGTTCTTGGGTTTCCAACAAACACACAGCACACACACAGACATCCATGGAACACTTTGTTAACACGCACAGCGCACAGTATTTAGCTACTTCAACTAAATTAGTTTGACTTTCAGTTGCTATATTTAGAAAAAAACAGTCTACAAAGGCCGCACAAGTCAGCCAAATTGACTTGTGAATAACTAAGGACACTACAGATAAGACAGACATTAAAGCTGGCAAAAGATCAATATATTCATGTTGTTCTTAATTAAAACGAAAGATATAGATAGTAGTGTAGCACTTACCGATCGAATACCGAAACTAGACATATTATAGCCAAGCAGTAAAATGTATTCAAATATATATCCGCAAATCCAGCATAATCGCTAATAAGTGCCAAAGTTTCGCTACTCGTTGTCACTGTCGTCCCTGTTGCTGTTGTTCTTGTCGTACCATCACTTCCCAATCCTAGTCCCATTCCTGTACCCGTTTCAGCTCCGATTCCGTTAACTATTGCCGCCTTTGCATTGTTCAGTTCTATAACCAAATTTGGCATCTCTGTTGTGGTTGCTACTGTTATGGTTGTGGTTGTTGGTTTTGTTGTTGCTGCAGCCGCAGCTGCTAAAGTCTCGCCCGCAAGACTCATGCTATTGATGACCTTTGCCCAATCCGTGGGATGACTGCTCAGCACAAAGAGTAGATGGGCCAGTGCTAGACCAGCTAGCAGACCATGGCATATGTTCGATATGAGCAGCCAAATTCGTTGAATAACACAGGCAAGTTGTATGTTGCTTGAGATGCCATTACTAAATTAACAGAGGATATTTTTAATTTTAATTAAGAAGATATATTTAAAAAGAAACACTATAATATCCAGTATCATACGAAATCTACGTTTAGTTACTTGGAAATCAGCTTTAAGTTTATAGAAATAATTTGTAAAATATAAAATATTGCTTAAGACCATGAAATTTTGAACCTAATATATACTCTCTGCTATAAAATGGTATATGTAACCTTACTTGTGATGCTTACAGAAACTCTAGATACTAAATTTATTCCTTTATTTCTTTGAAATACCGTAAATTGTATTTAGATATATTTCTCAATTTAATAGTCTCGTCTCAACAAATATTTAAATTACATTAAGAAGATTTCTATTCTATACTGAAAGAGAGTAAATAATGTATTATATATTATATTTATCCCAGTTTCGTTCTTTTTTATTTCTATTTGACATTCATAACCTCACTTTTGTTACACACCCAACTATACAATCTAACTACGCTTCCAATAAGTAAGCTATACAATTTTAGCTACAATTTACTCAAATTTTACTTTAAAATTAAGACGATAACCCCAACCTCACCATACAATATTAAGTATACGCATAATTAAAGAAATTTATAGTCATTTTTCTATATTATCAGACTATGAGACAGCTATTAAGCCACCACTAATTGGCTTGTTTGCTAATTTATTACAAATCCCCCATTGACCTAGGACCTCCAGGAGTCTTACGCAATTTCGAGTAGACAAATTGTCTTATCAGCGAAATTTGCCTGAAATCCCTTTGCTTGGTACACACGCAAAAAGCTATACAAATCAAATATGCTTGGGCAAGGAAAAGCGCACACACACACACAGACAAAGCAAAGGAAAACACGCTAAGAACGTAAGCAAATTGAATGGGGAAAGGTAAACCGCGTAGGGAGCTAAAAATAAATCGAAAATACCAAGCCGGCTAAATGCTACGAACAACAACACAAGGATTATGTGCGAGTCATTCAATAATGGCAAACGCCCCGTCGAGTCAATGGTTTTCGGTTTTTGCTCATTCCCTCAAAACTCACCGATTGAGTTGGGCATCGAGGAGGCAGCGTGTATCGCCGTAGCTGCCACGTCCACTGACGCTGTTGCCACCGCCACCACCAATCCCGCCGCCGCCACCGCCTCCATTGGAGCGAAAGAGACGGTGGGCGCCACCCAATTCGGCGGCTGAGATGCCATCGATGCAAGTGGAGCTGCCAGCAGCTGCCCCACGTGCGGCACCGACAAAGGAACGCTTGTAGTAGCTCTGCTCCACTGGTCGATATCCCGATGACGTCTGCAGAAACATTTTATCGATGTGCGCGGGCGTATCGTCTGTGGGTGAGACGACCGGAGTGAATGGGTTGTAGATCTCATCGCCCTCAGCGGGCGTAATGTCATCCGCCAGCTCCTTCAATATGGAGGATAGCCCACCAGCTGAGTAAAGTTTGCCTGCAGGTTAAACGAGAGCCAAGGTGTGTGTGTAAGACAGAGAGAGAGAGAGAGCACAAGACAAAGACAGGTAGCTACTGCGCAGCTGCGTGCTACGAGCTGGCAAAAGCTTTTTCCTCAATGGAACCTGGACTCCGACTCAGACTCCGACTGGGACTCAAAGTCGTTGCAGGAGATGGGAATGGGAATGGAAATGGAATGGACTTGGGACTGTGCTTAGTACTTACTGATGAGCTGACCCCGCTTGTCTCGCTGCGATTTCGTCTTGCGATGCACACGTCGCTCCTCCAGACTCTGATCGATTTCTAGTTCACCCGATAGGGATGCATCGTGCATATCGGAGCATTGCTTGAGGTAACGCATTAGGGTCTCGTTGGCCTGGCGCACCTCCATCTCGCCGGCAGCTATCAGCTTGCGTTCGCGCCGCCTGCGGGATTCGGACTTGCTACGCTTGCGGCGCGGACTCTTGTCAAAGCTGTTCCTCGAGCGCAGCGAACGCTGTGCGGGACTAGCCTGGGGATCTGACAGCGATTGCTGCTTGCGGGAGGCGCCGCCACCAACACTGCCACTGCCACTGCCTCCTACACCACCACCGCCGCTGGCCGCACCCAAGCTCAGCGCCGAGGGCGTGGGTGAGCTCTGCTTCAGCTCCCGATCAATGTAACCCAAGATGCCGCGATGAAACGATGAATCCACTTCCAGCGAACGCAGTGCCGGCGATTGCGGAGAGTGTGTGCGCCTGGAACGATGCCCATGTGTGGCAGGCAGCTGACGCAATGTCTCCCGCAGACTCATGGCATCTCCCGATGAATTGCGACTGCCATCGCTCTGCTTAGTGGGCTGTGGCGGCTGTGTGGGTGATTCCAGATGCGTTGTGGTCTCAGGCGGCTCATCGGCACCGAGTGAGGCACTCTCCTCCAGCGTATCCTGCGTGGGCGGTGCATGCCCATTGACCAGCACCACCGTCTGCTGTGACGTCTGACTGGGTGAACCCACCATTTCAATGCTATCCGCCGAACTCTGTGCACTGATGCGACCCACCACTGTGGTGGCCGTCGTGGTCGAAGCCGTATCATTTAGAGCTGCGGCACAACTCTCCAGCGTCTCGTTGATGGACATGGCAAAGTCCTGCGCGTCCTGGGCATCGGGTGGCGTGGCTGCTGCAGCAGCAGCTGCCTCACGCTCCAAGCGACGCTGACGCGCCTCAGTGCGTCGCTGTCGCTGATGCTGGCGATGCACCTTCGGCTGCTGTGTGGCTTCCATTTGCGAAACTTTTTACTAGCAATCCTCCAATTCTAGTCTAGCCTAGTCTGCTGTGCTCCTCATAACAGGTGGATGTATGCGCTTGAACTTTGTGGCAACGCGTTGCTGCTGTTGGCAAAGCTGCAGCTTTTCGCTTTGACCCAAATAATTATGCACCACAGCTGCAGCTACACCCACACTCTCACACACACAAACACAAAACAACACACACACTAACACACAGTTAAGCTTTAGCGCTGTACTTTTGCTGCATTTCAAGGCTTAATTTTTTCTTACTTAATTTATTTTAGCCACAACTTTGTTGCTGTTATTTAACAATTGTTAAACACTTTGTTAGCTGCAATTTTAGCATTTGTTTATTGCTCTATCTCACTCTATCTCACTCTCTCCGTCTCTCTCTCTCTCTCTTTAGCTATATGTGTCTCTCAATGAAGGTCGCCCGGTTTGAGAATTGTGGAAAACGTGTGTGTTTTGCTCGCGTTCGCGGCTGCTAAGCGACTGACCTGGCCGAGACAGCAATGCAAAATGGCCTAAACTCAACTGAACTGAACCGAATGTCTGTATATTTGGCTCGGTGGTTGTTATTGTTATTGTTGTTGCTATTGTTGCTGTTGCTGTTGCTGCTGTTTGTGTCCTGCTTCCTGAAACGTAGTAACGAGCGCAGCGCAAAAGCTTTTCACAATGACGTCAGCAGCGCTGTGCGTGGTGAGCATTTAACGCCCACACAGTGTATGTGTATGTGTGTGTGTGCTGGCATTATTGACAAATTCTATTTTTGGGCAACCGTTGGTTGTTTCAAGCTAAGTTTGGGCTTTTTTGTTTTTATCCCAAAAAATTAGGTTGTCAGCTGCTCTGCTACAACTACACTGCAAGAAACGCATAATGCCAAGCTAAATCTACTAAAATAAAATGGTGCAGTTCTTTAGCTTAAATACTCCATTGATTAACATAATTTATATATTTTTTTTATATTTTTCAAAAATCAATTTATTTTATCTGACGGCCGCAGCAACCCCAACCTCACTTTTCTCACACACTGAGCAGCTGTCGTGTTTTAGCGACATTTTGCACACAAACACACACACACACTCATACAGAGATGCATACCCATTACCAGTGCTGCCATTTTAGCTATTTTTACACTAGATCTACTGGGTTCCAATAGGAAAATGCTGGATAAGTTGTAAAACAGGGGCTAGCGGTAATTATAGCTATTTTCTAAGACATTTTGTGTACCAAGAAGTCGAAAATTAAGCACCTCAAGATGAAATCAACTAATATTGAAGAGATTCTGCTCCAATACTCAAAAGTCCACCATATTAAGTCAACCAATTTAACGAATACCACAAGATTTTGTATCGAAAGTATCTTAACCAACTACGTGGATTCAGCAGAAAACAAGTCATCATTTGCACTAAGCCTTAGTTTAGTTTGAAGGCAAGATAATCTTCGTCATATTTATGTGCCAGTAGTGTGCTTAAAAAAGATAAATCAAAATTTAAGCTACATAAAGGACGATTTGTTTAATAAACTTTAGAAAAATGTTTAAAATTCTAGATTAAATCAATAAACAATATCGCTCACTTCTCTAGTGCTTTTCTCAAGCTTTCAACTAAATTTTTTGGCTATTTCTTGCATTTCCAAATGCTAATTTAGCTTTTTTTATGAGCCAAAGAGTTGGCAGCACTGCCCATTACCACCTACACCTACACTTACTCTACGCTCTACTCATTCACTCTGCCACCTTCAGCCCAAGCTACGCTTTTACTTTGCTCTCTCTGCCTTGCGCTCTCTCTCTCACTCTCTCTCTCTGTGAGTGAATCGATAAATGCGTGGTTATGTCTCGGCTTGGTTCTAGCTACTGCGCAGCTTTCAGCCTGTACATCATGTTGATGACGTCAATCGACAGAAAGCTTGCCTGGCCCAAAACAACAACAGCAGCACAACAAAGCTGTAACAAATGCCGGCAAGCAGCTTTTTTGCAGCATGCCATTTCGAAGGCGTCAGTCAGGCAAATTTTATTATCGTAAAGCGTGCGCCTGCAGAGGCGTCGTCGTCGTCGTTGTCGTTGTCGTAGTCGTCGTTTTCGTCTGGCGCTGCAGCAGACACGCCAAAAACAACACACACATACTTCTCTCACAGGCGCTGTCGCAGCTGACGCTGACGCTAACGCTGGCTTTGTTTTGTTGTTTTCGTTGTAGTTGCCATTGTCGTTGTCGTTCTTTTTCGCTTCAGCTAATGGCCCTTGAAATGCCAAAAGGCGCTGGGCACTTGAACTGTGCCATCTCGCTCTCACCTGATCTGCAAACGCCTGTCTCACTTCAACTCACCCGTTACAAACTTGCAAGTTAACGACATTGAGCACACGTCATTACCGTGACGTCACAAATACTGACGTCAGCGTGCGCATATTTTTGTGCTAAAAACACGTTGAGAGTGCAAAGGACACGCTGCGGAATGTTGGGACTTTGCCAAATATACAGAATACTAAAGCTGTTTGCTCTTTGGAGGATTACATACAAAGTGCAGCTTAAAATAATATATGTATATTTCGTAGCTTCTCTTCGCCAGAAAGTTTGATATATACAAAGCGTAGTAGAGTTGGCTTAACACTTAAGTACAAATAGTTATTTATAATTATTGAACTTTATTAAAAATTCCCTGATTTTAAATTCATACTTAAATATTTGTCATATTAATATATTTGTCATGATTTCCCACATACATCCTTTACTTTAAAACATATATAAAATTATTATTACATATTTTTTATGTTTATAAAATAGTGCAAAAATAGAAAACTAAAATGCTTTTATACACTTTAAAAATATATATTTATATTATTTAATGTCGGACTATGAACAGTCCACAGAACAATTAAAATCAAATCTTGACACTTTTTAAGTATTTCAATAGAGTCCTCGAACAATCTTCTTACGTTTTGCAACACTGCTGCCTTATTTATGTCTGGCAACTCTGTCAGCAAATCGTTGTCCCCAGCAACGGTCCTATTGTTTTGTCAATACAACCTGCACAACCGGTCGCAGCTCAGCGTAGTTTAGTACGCAGTAAACAAGGAAACAAGAAAATGCCTTTGCTAGAGGCACCAATTGAGTACACGGAGTCTTCGCCGGAGCACTCGCTTCAACCGGACATACCCATATTGCTGCAACCGCTGCCAGGACCTGCAGCACTGGCGCAACTGCGTCCAACTTTAGCTGAAGTACGGCTACAGCAGCAGCAGCAGCAACAACAACAGCAACAACGGCAGCAAGTGGCACGTCAGAATCATCGCATACTGGGACGTAGAAACTCCTATGATCGGGATGTGCCCACTGTGGAGGAAAATGAGCATTTTCCAGCATTCGTGCATCTGCTGCCAGTTGTGTTGCCGCCACAATTGCCAGAACCAACGCTGGATGAACTACTGGTAAGTTAAGCAATAGCAGAAAAGTTTAACAGTTTTTGTTAACGTGATCGACTGTTAACCGCTGCCTGTTAGCCTTACAGTCTGTCTGTGCTAACTTAACAGCTTAGCTAACACACTGTTACTGTTTCTGGCAGCCTGTTGATCACAGTTAGAATTACAGTCTGCCTTTTAAACATTCTGAAAATCACTGTGTTAATTTAACAGCTAATCTTACAAACTGTTAGCCACTCTAACAGATGCTACAACTCTGCTACTTTAAATCACAATGTTAACTTAACTTCCGAGTGAATTTCAACTTTTCATCTTAAATTTTCTTGCAGCGTCGAGTGACACAGCGCACGGACTTGGAGCAGGTGGAGTCTGTGCGTCTACGCGTCATTTCCTATTCAATTAGCCTGTCTAGACTATCGTTATTTCTGCCCAGTCTGCAGCAATTGGATCTCAGTGGTAGCGTGCTGAGCTCTCTGAGGGATTTGGGCTATGGACTGATGCAGTTGACACATCTGAACATTAGCAATTGTGGGCTTAACAGCTTTGATGGCACCAGTGGACTACCGGCCATTAGAGTGCTCATTGCAGATGGCAACATGATACAACGTGTTGGTCCGCTGTCGGAATTAAGTCAACTTCAGGTGCTGCAGGCGCGTAATAATCGCATCAGTGAACTGGGATTACTCTCGTTTCTTGGCTTATGTCCGCAACTAAAGGAAGTGGAATTAACTGGCAATCCTGTCTGCCGTTTGCCACTTTATCGCGATACTCTAAGACGCAGTGTGCCTACGCTACAGCAGCTGGATGGACAATCGATTGATGCTGACATGGCCGCAGAACAGGAGGATTCACACAGTTCGTTGTCCAGCGAATCCGAGTCCTCGGCACGTCCAGCCACAGCACCACAACAGCCCAATGGCGACTCTCTAGTCATAAATAATAATACACGTCCCGCTACAGCTTTGGTCACACTGGATGCAGCACGCCATCAACGACAGTCCATTAACTCCACACCTGTGGCAGGCTCCGTTTTGGGTTTGGTTCGACAGCGACGTCGACGCAGTGGCCATGCCTGGGACACTTCCTCGAGCGGTTCCTCCGGCAGCTCCTCAGCTGCCTCTACCCGTGCTCCTTCCATTACCAGCTCATGCTCCTCCTCGCAGAGCAGCTTGGACATGCAATCAAATTCCTATGCCTTTAGTGCTCGGAGCACACTCAATTAAAGCTTATACTGACAGCAAAACAGCTAATTGTTTATTGTGATTAATCTAATAATAATGTATAATTTATAATGTTATATGGAATTATTAATAAAGTTAAAGGATACATGTTTGTTGTCCATTCTTTCCACTTTGCTTTTCTTTTTTAAATATTTTCTTTTTGTTACAAGTTTCCTTTGTTCACGCTTCCATTCGTACATTCCTGCTTCCTTCTATATATCCTTCTTTCGTTTCTTCTTTTCATCCTTTCTTATTTTTCTACTTTCTTCCCTCAATCTGTCCTTCTTTCCATATTTACTTCCTTCTCTCTTTCCATTAACCATCTTCCAATTTTCTCTCCTACCTCCCTTTCAATCCTTTTTTGGACCCCTTATTCCGGTTCTTATTCGTCTATCCTTTTTTCATCCCTAACTTCCTTTCGTGCATGTTCTTCCTTCTTTCATCTTTATCGCTTTCCTTCATATAATGCTTCCAATCTTTCCTCCTTTGCCCTTTTCCTGATCCCATAACTCTATTAACTACTGTATATTTTAAGTACTTATACCTATATACTCTCATAGAGGACCCATAAAACAAGCACACTAGATCATTTGTCTACGTCTAAGTACGATAATCGTGTGATTTAGGTTGTGAACGTGTTATAAAAGTGTAAAAAAGTTCAACTATAATTTCTACACCTACTCGGTGTAAGTATATTGAAATAATGCTGCCGATGGTGATCTTACAGGCACCAATTGAGTTTCTCCATTTGAATTCCGAAATACTATATAATCCCGACCATTAATCAAGCGTCTAACGCCATTCTGGTCCCCTCCCTGGACCAGACCATGTCCATTTGCAGCGACAGCACGACGCCAACGCTGTTCCCCTCCACCACCTCCTCCTCCCCGTCCGCCGCCAGGACTAAAGATGCTCTGATACGGTGGTGGTGGCGTCACATTCTGTCCGTGTATCGATGTACCCAACAACTGTTTATCCCCAGGATTCATGCGCCGCAATCCACGTAGCCAACGAGAGGGTTGTACAGACTGTCCATTGGTTGTGCGTCCAATGCCATGTCGTGCCCAGTTATTGGCCTCACGTCGTTCATTTATATAGCGGAAGAGCACCTCAGTGCTAAACACCGCCAATGCTGTGGCAAATCCAGTTAGCATTATGTAGTAGGTCATCATTAGATCCCCATTCCTCAGCTGTCGCTCCGTACTGCCTAGATCCTGTGGACAGATCTCAGCACTCGGCAATTCCCGTGCCGACAAGTGCTTAATAATGCCAGATTCTACCAGATTAAGTAGTCTATGGGATATAAAAATAGGTAAAATATTAGGATATAGTATAATGTATAGTATGATATAATTTTTATGATATAGAATATATAAAATAGGTATAAGTAAAGAAGATAAGACATTGTAATAAAGTTGCAGGATAAGAGTGACGGGTTATAGACTATTGGAACAGAAATATACGATATAACAAATATCTTCTTATTAGGATAGAAAATATAGTATATGAAATGTAGGATATAGATCAACTTACTCGGGATCAAAGAGCTCACTTAGATTGGAACCAATGGGATAGGCAAATGTACGTTTCTTCTTTAAAAATGGTTCCTTGGCCATGGCAAATGGACAATGGATCTTTTCATCATTATTGCTCAAAGACTTGCGGTACAAGTAATCCCTATAAAGCAATATATTTATCGCAGGACGATCACGCACAAAGACATAACCATTGCGCTCCACGTAGTTCCGCAGATTATACGAATCGTTTGAGGCGTCCGTGAAGACCGCATAATTGTTGTGGATCATGCGATTGAGCATAAAAAGCGATTCGTTGTTCTGGCAAAGAAATGAAAAAAAATTAGAAATTTAGAAAATGGACAATTCTTATTAAAAAAACTTGGATTTAAATTATATTCTACTGTTTACTATAAATATATTATTTTTTAAAAAAAGAAACAGTAGAATTTTAGCCCTTTTAACGGCAAAAATTTCAAAAGAGAATATAGTTACATTCTTTAGTATTTTAGTAACTCCAACTCACCGTACGTATGGCATATTCGACTCCTCCTCCTCGCAACGATACAAAATGTTTGTTCTTGGTGAGAATGTCATTAACGGTATTGTAGGGTAGCGTGAACTTGGATAGGGTCAGAAAGGCGGTCAAATTGGCCGTGTAGAACGAGGTCAAAATGGTGATGAATATCCACCAGGTGGCAAAAAGCAGGCGTGTCGAATCTGCAATTGAATCGACGTTTTACATTTTATAATTGAAAGAGCAAACTGGACGTTTGCATGACTCGGTAAGCGAATCGTAAAGTAAACTCTATGCAAATTGCCGATGCTAATCGCTGCATTAGCGTTAATTGCTCCATGTGCACAAAGTAAATGTTAAAGTTTACAGTTTAAAGTGTAGTAGACTTACCAGCAATTGGTGAGAGTGTGCTGCCCTGTTTCATGAGGGCGCCATAGACAAACCAGGCGCAATGACCCAAGGAATACGGCTGCTGTACTCCATCTCCTGTCAACCGATTCCGTATGATAATCAGCGTATAGATTATGGGTCCAACCGCCACCAGGGAGACAAAGATGAGTATCCATACCCTGAAATCAAAGGGGGCCAGCAAACCAGAGCCACTGGCCGATTCACTGGGACGCTTCATCACCATAATCCATTCGCCCTCATCCAATGTGGTCGTTGAGTAGAACACAAAGGTGCGCTGCTCCGACAATGAGGGTATAAATGCAGCAGCCAAATCCACATCCTGTTCGAAATCAAAACATTAAAAATACCCTTTAGGTTCTACTACTACGACTGCTACTTACACTATTGTTGACCATTTCAATCAAACTGCGAGCCAAATCGATGGTGGAACCAATGATATTATCCTGCGGCACGACCACATCGAATGTGAAATTAAATTTCTTTTGCAGAAACTCAATGATCTGAAAGGACACTCCATGACCAATTCGCGTGCCATTCTCTAGCACTTCAGTGTAGCTCAACGGATAATCTTCGAGAGTTGCAATTTTTAGATGCTTTCCATTTATCCATTCTCTCATATTTCGCAGTTTCTCCTTCTTGTTGCGCAATTCCTCTAGCGTTTCCTCAGGCACTGCTTCATCTCCAATATCCAGCTCAAGTGGCATTTCAGTGACAGCAGTTCCATCTGAATTCAACTGTATCATTCCCTCGGGCATCGTATCATTCATTGGCGGACAGGCTAAACATAGTGCTGTCGCCAAAATCAACTCAAAGCCAGCCGCCATTTTTAACTAGTACACCGGATAAGTACAGTAGTCAGTAACAGTAAAATAAAACAAATATTGCTCGCACTCAGAGTACTTTTTGTATACCTAGAATATCTATATAACTTTTTAACTTATTGTTAGGTTAGGTTAAACTGTAGAGTTTAGCTATACACAAATAATTTTTTTTTCATTCTGTAATAATATTTTTATGTTTCAGATAGGTTAATTAAACTATAGCTGACTAATTCAAATTTAAAATGCGATTAAGTGCATACAAAATATTAGTTTTCATCGACCTTTTCAAACAATCCAACAGTGTACTGTGGTACATGCATATAGGAAAACAATATTTTAATACTATATTCACTCATGTTTCTTATTTCAATATATTTATTGATTTTATATATTTGTGTAATTTCTAATAAGTTAAAATTATAAATTATATTTTTTTTTAATTTTGTTTATTTTTTTCTGTAATTCAAAATATAATTATAAAATTTTTTTATAAATTATTGCATTAGTTATTATTATTTTTTATCAAATGATAAATGGTTTTAATCCAAACTTTAGTTACATTTTTAATTTATTGTAATATTACTTCACCGTAAAACAATATTGATCAAAAGATATATAAAATTGTGTGAATTTTTCATAATCTAGAAATATTCAAGACTTTTTTAAGCTACACTTCAGTTCCACTTCAGTTATAATTTTAATTTTAATTTGCTTCTATATAGATTTTGGACTCTTTTAAGCAGTTTAGCTACAACTCCAGTTCAGTTATCTCTTTAATTGATTAAAATTTACCAATTTGCATTAGCAGCTCTATTAATTGCTTAACTTTTTACGCTTTCGCATACTGTTTGAAGTACAGTCTGGTTTTTGATCCTTTTGATTTCACAACGAACCGTTAACCACTGAGCCCCGAGCAATACTGAAACCCCAGAATATTTGGTCGATGTGGAGTGCCATATGAGTGGGTAAATATAAATATGGTTCATGTGTGCTTGACCCACAGCAAACACAATTAACAATAATGACAAGTGTAAACATGAGCGGAAACAGAACATACCCTCCCGCCCTTGCTGTTCACAATCCCTAGAGATTGTAAGCTTTGATTAGCTACTAGTATTTCTATTCATATAGACTTGTTTGCAGGCGCAGTGAAAGTAAGTTCAATAATGGTCTGGCTATCGGCAACTTAAGAAAATACAATTACTATTCGAAAATGTTACAAGACTTTTATGCAGACATGTAAAGGCATGTTCAAGGACACTGCCTATACTGTGGGTCAAGTTTACAATTCGTTTCCACATGCCACAATTACAGTTCATTACGTAGCTAAATTTAATGCATTCTTTTTATTGCTGCTCTCTACCCAGAAAACTAAGTCAGCACAAAGTCAAACAAATTTTAAATGTTTGGCAACGCAATTGCGGTGAACTATTTAACTATTTTTTTTTAATATTGTTGTAGATTAATTAATTACATTTGCAGTCAGTTTTTGTTAGGCTTTTTATGATGTCAATTAAAGATTTGTAAAAAGTAAAATACATTTCTGTGTATTAAAAGTGTAGCATACTTTCAGGATCTAGCAGAATTAAAGTTAAGCAAATTAAAAATAAATAACATAAGCATATGGTTTGACATTGATAATTTTACTTAATTATGCAAATTGAAAAGAAAATTAGAAATATTATAAATTAAGAAGTTTTATTGTTTAAGTACTAAATAAAATAAATTAATTGCTATAAAGCAAACATTCCCCATACTTGACTTCCTTTTGAAAAAATATTGCCTACTCTTAGGCGCTGCTTTAAATAAACGTTATTATCAATGAAATGTTTAAAATACAGTATAATTTATTAAATATTCTTAACTAATACTATTTACATTTAATATTTACACTAGAACACACTAGGGTTACAGCTTAACCAAAGCGACTGTTACTATCCAGTAGCTCACTGCTTGTTCCTGTTGCCATACTGTTCTGACTGCACTTGCAATCCTCGCCATCGATGCGTCCTTTGCCAGAGGTTAAGATGCGCACACCTTCAGCGAATTTGGGAAAACCGGTCATGGTCTCTTTAAGTGTGGTCATCATAACAGGCAGATACATGAAGAAGTCTTTGAAGTGGCCCACAACAGTGTGATAGTCAACAGATCGTCCATTGGCACCACCACCTGCGCCTGTTCCCTGGTAATTGCCATCAATGTCAATGTCATTGGCCGTCGAGGCAAATGGCATGGAGAAACCATAATGCAGAACTGTGAACGAAATCAAAATACCCCATTGCCATTCAAAAAATGGATCGGATTACTTGAGACAACTGACTTACTCAACAATAAAACAATTGCGACCACTTGAAACTGTCTGCTGTGCTGTGCCATCATTGCAAACTCTTGGGATTGACGTAGATTTTGGAAATGCTCAGCTCTTGCCATTGCAGTCAAGCATTTATAACATTTAACAATTGCCGCCGTAAGCAGAATTTTAACATTTCAACATTTCAAGTCTTCATCTCAACTATTTCTGTTGTGGTTTTCACTTTTCCGCTGAGCGCTGCAGTAAATTCGAAACTCTTGGCGAAAAATTTGATTTGTTTTTCAATGTTATATTGCCAAAGACCTTTTGGCCAATATCATCTTAAATTCAAACAATAATATTTAGAATTTAAAGTGCACATTATGCATAAACTCTTCATTTTTATTTAAAATCCGGCAATTAACTAGTTAATTTATTTTTTCTTGTACTTAAATAAATAATAAAAAATTTAAATATTTTATGCAGATTTTTTTATGAGCTTATTTAATAAATTTCCATAAGTAATTAATTTCTTGCTCGAATTCTTTAAGCCACTTCAGCTGTTATGTTTAAAGCGACATCTGTTGTTTAATATCTGCACTTTGCCAACAAAGCGCCAATTGTATTTTTGAATTTATTTGTTAAGTGCACACTGTTGGCAGTTAGCTGTGTACACACTGTTCGCTCAGCTGCTAGTTACGCTAGCAAACCACAGATGGCGCCACTAACATTTATTTGCATATTTACTTAAGTGCAATTAATTTTAACGATTATTACTTATAAATAAATTAGCTTAAAGTTGTGCTAATAAGGAAATAAAGTTGTAGGGAATGTTTGTAAATGTTGTTTAAATATTCTCTAATTTATATGCTTATTTTTAAAGCTATTTAATTGATTAGAGGTGTAATGAAGAGTAACTAATTAGTTAGAGCTGAACTTGCACTAATAACACTTTGAATGCTATTAACTAATTAATCAAACACTCTATGTATCTATTATGTATGCAGTCAAGCCAGTAATAGCCAAATGTACTACAAATGTTTGCCGAACCAGTTAAAAGTAGTTTAAAACAGAAATAATTTGCTGCTAAACTTAAAAATACTCTGCATTTAGTTTGACAAAACTTTAATAAATCTATTCAAAAGCTTGAAGACATTTAATAAATTTTATAAAATATTTATACATTTCTTTTTTTTATGTTATCATTTAAATACACTATATACCCTCTTAAGCTTAAATTAGTAGTCGAAATTCCGAGCGTAAAAATAACACAGGCGTGACTTTGATATGACTTATAAGTCAATAAAGTGAGAGACTCGTTAGCGAATGTTACGATCTGAAATTTAAAATTTAAACTACTATATATAGTATATATGTATGTACTATAAACTGTTCGCTAGTTATGTGTATATGTTACGCTCTGTGATAAAAATTGTTGAAATTTCTGTCAAGTTCAAAGTCGCATTTACGAGGTAACCTCAACACTGACCGACTTACAACGGCAGACAGGCAGACAAGCAGACAGGCAGACCAAACCCATGGCAGAGGGTGTTTTACAGTGGTGGGGAAAGACAGCACACACACACTCTTTAATCAAGTGCTAAAAATGCGAATACAGCAAAAAACTGAAAAATTAATAAACGTAATTGATGTTTTTGTTTCATTTACCTTTTGGCACTTGCATGCGAAACGTCTCCAAGGGAGGGAGGGAGAATGGCGAGAGGGGAGCTGCCCCATTAGCTGGAATAACACGTTCCGACATCACACACCGTACAAATTTCGCATCGTTTCGATATTAAAATTAACAATTACTATGAGCAGACTGTAATTTTAGATGCTTCACAATTTGTAACAAGTTTTATTACCCCCCACAGCGACGAGGGGCCACACCATAGTTAGCTGTAATTATAAACTGTAGGGTTATTCAGGAAACGAGCATGAAAAATTATACACTCTTTATGACTCCACTTAAAAAGGTGCTGAGCCTATTAAAACGAAAAAAAAAACCCACAATTTAACATTTGTTTTACTGCTCGACTTTTAATTACTTTTCTTCTTAACAATGTAAAATTTATGGGCTTAAATTAAATTCAATTAAGACTGTACTTTCCCTCTCAGTTGTGATCAGTTTTTTAAGTTATGGAGGCATTTCCTAAGTAGCTAAAACTCTGCAATAATTAATCTATAAATTTAGTTTATGAAGGCTTAGACAACTCAAGGAATAACAAGATATTAACTTGCACATACAAAAATTTAAAAAATTTTTTAAGCACTTTTTTATGTATGTTCAATGCTATGTATGTTCAATATTAAATCCTGACCAAAATCCGATTAAAAATTCATAGAAACTCGTTCAAAAACCAGATCTAAATAGTAGTATTAAATAGGTCTAAAAATCCTGCATATCCTATAGAATACTTTAAAAGCGCTATAGAAACAAATTGCTTAGATAAATTAGTTTTATTAAGGGTCTAACAATGTAAATTATAAATAAAGGCTCTAATAAATAAATATCAATAAAATAATATTGAAAATTTTTTAGAAAAAATATGAAATAAATTAATATTAAATGCAAAAGTGCATCTAAGCCGTCCTTTATTCGTTTATTCTTTAAAACTATTTAAATTCATCTAAATTATTATTATTAAGCTATTTCTACTTGTTAAGAAATGTTTAATAAATATATATTAAAAACATTTCTTGCTTATCTTATAAGAACATTCTATATTTTAATGTTATGTATGTCGAAAATCAGAGTGGGCATACATGGACTTACTTTTGGTGCCCATTTTTAATTATTAATTAAAACTCTATCTTATTCATTGAACTTGAAATAAAAACTCGTTTCACTTTGATCTTTTGTTTGTCGAATCGATTAATAAGCCACTCAGCTTTATAAGCTCTTGATATTAATGCATTCCCCGCCTTTTTGTTTGTACTGAGTAACCCCAATGACTAATTATTATGGGGCATATGTAACTTTCGGAGCGAATTTTACGCATTCCATTTAAAACGTGTCGTTCCACAGCTGCCACGCCCCTTTTCTACAGTTTTTTCTTAAATTATGCACACTTTGTTTGACTTACTATTTAGACGCATCGTGAATTGAAGTTTTTAGATACTTAAACGTATATATATATATTTATCAAAGCGTAAATGAATATGACAAACACATAAGAGATATAGTATAGAATAAGGCAGACTTAGCAGAAATATCACAGAGAGTGTTAGATAATGTTTAGGGCAGCTTTTGCTTAGACTATCAATAAACGGCAAAATCTTCACGGCTGTTCACACGGGTTACAAAATAGGGACGCTGTTCGCTGGGACAAAGGAATTTCTCAAAGAGTCGAGGATTGAAACCACTTTTCTCGCCCTCCATCTCCAGCATATTGTTCCAAATGGCATTCGCAGCAGCGGCATGTCCACGTTGACTCAGATGAAAGCAATCCTCGGAGAAGAATCGCGTATCCGTTTGACCAGTTTGAGTGCGTGGAAAGTCTTCAAACTGCGAAAAGGGCTGCACATTGATGGTGAACGTCTGGAAATGAGAAGAACAGGCATAAAATATGGCAGAATTTTTGAAAATACCTACAATCTTGCCAAGCCGATTGTTAAACCCTCTGTACACGTGCTAGAGCTATTAATTTGTGAGTTATAAAAATTTACCTATGATAAAATTTGATTTTGATAGACGGATAGGGAGACGGATGAGTCAATCCACGCGTATATGGACGGGCGGACAGACAGACGAACGAATGGTAGAAATCAAGCGAGCGGACGCACAAACTGAGATGGACAGTTGGGCGGACAGACGGATGGATAAACGGTAAGGCGAACGTACGGACAGATGGACGAATGGACAGATGGACGAATGGGCAGATGGTCGCATGGACAGACGGTTGGATAGACAGACGGTCGGGTGGACAGATGGACGGATGTACAGACGGACGGATGGACAGACGAACTTGCGGACAAACGAACGTACGGACAGACGAACGTTCGGGCAGACGGACGTACGGACAGACGAACGTACGGACACACGAACGTACGAACAGACGAACGTACGGACGTATGGACAGACGGACGTACGGACAGACGGACAGATGGACGTACGGACAGGCGGACGTACGAATAGATGGTCGTACGGACAGATGGACATACGGACAGACGAACGTACGGACAGATGGGCGGACTAACTGGCTTTAAAATATATACTTCACCAATTTTTCTCTAACTATACCCTTGCACTTATTTCAACTACAGAGTCAAAAAATACTCTATAAACTTTCTAGACTCACTTCGGTATTGAATTCCGGGCGATTGACTATCTCGTAATCCTTGGCTATCCAACGTTTCATAATGCCCTCAAAGTAATCCAGATGAGCCTTGCTCTTGCCCAGCAAACAGGGGCACTCAAAACGCAGAGTGGTATAACACACAGGCGGCAGTCCCGTGAGATTGGCCAGGAACCTTAGATTGGGCGCTGGCACCACATTCAGCAGCAGACGCGGCACATTATCCCTTAGATAACGGTACGTTTTAAGCATATTCTGTTCATGATACGACACTGTTAGCTCTGGCTTGCCATAGAAACAGATGTCGGTGCAGAAATCATTGTTGCCTATGAATAGGGTGATTAGTTTCCAATCGTGGGTCATATTCACATGGGGATCCCGCTGCATACGCTTCACCAGCACCTTGGCCATGTAGGGCACATCTCGGGACATGGCCGCCAGTTCGGCGACATTGAAGCGCGATGAGCGTTCGGTGGAGAGGCCATCTTTAAGTGAATACCCATAGAGATTGGGATTGAACTCCTTGAGTATGTTCGGCAACGTCAGATACTTGCGCCAATTGTATTGCCCACCAATGGACCACGAAGCACCGCGATTCTCCACAGTGACATGACCCAAATTGGTGGCAAAGATGCCATTGCCAGCAGTTAGCGAATCACCCATGCCACCAATAACATCTATGTCACCCGGACGCAAACGATGCACACTCATTGGACGCTGATCACTGCGTTTCCCCGGACCGTTTTCCGCATCGCAGAACTGCAGCAGCGAACGTGTACGTGCCTGGGAGTTTTGAGTTTTCTGTGAAGTAGAGTCAGGAGAGTCACAGCATATACCCACCGCAAAAACCCACTATACTTACGCCTGCATCCCGCACACGCTGCACGTTTCCCGCCTGATCGCCAGAGCGTCCGGTGAAGGCTAAGCCGAGCAGACGCAGTGGACGATAGGCATGCTTTAGTGCATCATCCAATGACGTGCGTTGTGACGTCACAGTGGCAACGAGTAGCAACAGGAACAATGTCAACTGCTTCATAATCATCGGATAACTTTGATCGATTTCAGATTAAGAAAACTGCTTAACTCTTTACTCTTGTTTTTTTTTTGGGTGACGTCCTCGATTTGCCGAACGAGTTCTCTGAAGAAGTTTCATTACAGTCGTTAGTTTATTCACCTTTCGTATTGATTTTGTTTTGTTATGATATTTCGTACATGTGTGATAAACTGCTTAGTCAGAATTGTCTGGGCTACTTTAGCATAAAAGAATGTCGATAGATTTATGCAAATGCGGTGCTTTGACCAATTATTTTTGGTAGTTGGGATAATGATTCACAGTGACCTTGAAACACAGGAGTTTGACACACACACATTGACACTTTGGATATATAACGAATTGATTTTGAAATTGCCAAAGAACAATAAACTTTTAAAAAGTCTCTAAAAATACCATTTACTATATATACTATATACAATACTATATTCATTTATTAAAGCTTCTGGCAGGCGGAAGTGTCCGAAGAGAGAAACCGTAAAAGCGACACGATTTTTGCTAGACAGCGTGCTAAATCCAGTTCATATCCATATCTACAAATGTATATATAACATATATTTAGAATCTATTTCCTTTTCTGCACAAACAAAAGACTTAGGAAACGAACTCGCACGCGTAACACTTAACAAAACGAAGATGCAATCGGTATCAGTTATGAAATCAACACACAACTCTAATTAAGTTAAGTTTATTATGCAAATTACCTTTGATAATTTATACGACACTATTATTTATCCAAAACTTTTAAGAATTTCGTCACTTTCTTGCGCTTTTAACGGTAAATCTTGCAACTTTCCCAATGAATTGCACAATTACTTAAAAGTCTAGAACTATTTATATTGTATTTTATTTATATGGTGTATATAAATATATAGCCACTGAAGGCAGCAACGCGTCCGGCAGCGTCAGTCGCATAGAATCAACTGTTCGCTAGAATTTCTGATTATGCTGATTTTATATATGGATAGCCAACCCCAGATACGTTGCTCCGGACAGCGCGTACTACGCATAGAATAAAAAAGGTTTCGCGTACAAGCGAACGAAAAACATGTCGAAAAAAAAGAACAAAATTTAAAATACAATACAAATCAAGTGCGAGAATATCGATGCATAAAGATAGCTCAACTAATAAATATCCTATAAAATCTAGAATCTAGATTTTGGTCTACTGAAACTAAAATAGATAGAAATAATCAACAGACATTTTAATTTATATATTTTGTTTTTTTTATTTATCCAATGTTTTTATAATGATATTTTTTAATTCTTTATAAAAATTTTGTTGTATATTTATTTAAGTAATTTTTTATTAAATAAGTTATAACTTAAATATTTTATTATATATTATAATATAGTTTATTTTATAAAAAAAATTATTAAATATATTTTAAATATTTATTGAAAAAATTAGTTTTAATTTTTTAAATAAATTAATAATATGATAGATTAAATAAAGGCATTCGTGAAAATAATACTCGCAGATAAAAAAAATTATTTTAGAATTGATTTAGTAAGTTAAATAAAATGTTTCAAAGTGTATACAAAATATATAAATAAAAATATAAAATAACAAGCGTTTTACTTTATGTAAATATATATATTAATAGTTTAGTTTATATTACTTTTTATTTCTTTATTAAATTTATATATTTTACGATGAATATTATTTTTACTTTTTTTTAATAAATATTTCATTATTTCTATAATTAAAAATCAAAAATAATTTGTTAATTACAGAGAAAAGTGGTAATAACATTTTGGTCTTAAAATACCCCACGCTAAACTAGTTCTACGGTATAAAGATATCAGAATTGGCTATCTTGGATGCTCAGACACGCACACACATGTGCACACACACAAGATGAAGCGTCAAGCCGGTTAAAGCCGTTGTCATCGTCGGACTTGCCGTAAATTCTGAAATTCACTTTCGTTCAGTTGTTAAAAATAGTCTCAACGACATTTCCACTTGTCAGACTTAACGCTTATCGCTGACCACTTGAAATCTTTGCGAACAGGCGGCAGAAAAAGCGTGTTTTATGACCCGACCAGACCAGAAATGCTCAAAAGGGGGCGTGATTGCCGACTTATGTTAAGTCTGTGGAGCAGCTGAAAAATCGGTTAAAGTAAACGAGACCTGCAATTCACCGATTTTAGTGGCATCTTCAGCATTTTAAGTTGCTTGGCGAAACGAAATTTCTGTCTAAAACTGCGTCACAATAAATAGAGTTTGCGGTTTTCTTTGTTTTTGTTATTAACAGTCAAAGTCTGAGTTATAATTTAGTGTTGCTAATTGGCGTTTGTTGATCGTATCAGTGAAAATGCTAAAAAAAATAAAATGCGAACCTTTGGAACTTGTCGTTTTGCGCTTTTGAGTGTTAACAGCTAAAACAACCAGAATTATATACAAATATTGTAATATCAATTGCAAAAAATCAATAATTGCACTTAATCAAAGTTTGTCAGACACCTACGAGCAGCAAGAATATATCAATTCCACTTCCTCCACAAACAATCTATAGTGTGACCTTGTCTATAATACAATATAATATAACAATAATACTAATAATACTAACGGCATTAAGCAATTAAACAGACAACAAACGAAGAAGCAACAACTTGTTTCAAGTTATGAATGTTTAACGAAACATAAAAACATGAAAAAATGAAGAAGACACCGCCTCTTAAATGACTCGAAAAACTTTAACAAATTGAAAGCGAAGCATTATTAACAAATGCTTCTGCTGGTGACGTCTTTAAGTACACTGAAAACGTTTAAAAATCGTTTATTGCGGACTATATATCAATTATATCAGATATGAAGATTAAGTGCCAACAGTTTTGTTAAATTATACCAGTTTTCAAGCAGACGAATATATCACTCCACTTACTTAAGCTTAATTTGCTTTGAGCATTATTGCTGTCTTGTGGTGTTATTATTCTTATTATATTTAGCTTTATGCTTTTTTGTGTGTATTTTCTTTGGCTCGTTTACATCTATAACCAGTTTACAGCTCATTTAGAAAAATTCAGAAATTGTATAGTGTTACGGACCGGCACGTTTTTCAATTTATGCCTTGTCATCACAATAAAAGTTGAAATGGATTAAGTTTATCAGATTGCGTCAAGTTTCAAATTTCGATACATTTAAAGTGAAGCGCTTAAGGGCTGCATTGCAATTAAAAAAACAAAAGGATCAAACTCAACAGATTTCGCCAAACTTAAAGTTCGATACATTTAAGCTGAAGTTTGTGACGTCACAAGCACTGAAGGGACTGCACACAAAACGACAAGTGCTGTTTTTTTTTTTGACAAGAAAAGTAAATTAATATAGTAACTATCTTTAAACTTAGGTAATTGGTAGCTTAGTATCCCTTATGCAGTTAACGCAGTTAATTATTAATTATGTAGATAATCTAACATTCCGATAGCGTTATATATCGAAACAATACTTATCGCATGCATGTCTATCGATTTTTTTTACTCTCAATTGTAGTAGTCGGCAAGTGGGAGTTGTGTCGTTATCTTTTTACAAAACTCGACACACAACTCAATACAAATTAAGACGAATGTCAAATTCAAATTGATAAGAGTCTCAGCAGCAGCAGAGGAACATCACTGCAGCCACATCAGCAATAGAGCATAAAGAAACTGGAGTCTTACAGATAAATATAGACAGCGCCACAGACGCCGCAGCAGCCGGCAACAAAAACAACAAGTTTCGGGGCGAAGAAAAAGAGAAAGACGGAGAAAAATGAGAGCACTAAAGTATATGGGCTGGGTAACCGGATGTTCGGTATTCACAGCCTTCATATCGATCATCTGGCAGGCGTTTCAATCGCTGCAGGCGTTAAACAAGACAACGGTGCTGCTCACCGGTCTGCTGGCCATCGAGAGTAGCGTCAAGAGATCCGCGCTTGAACCGGCGCCCAGAATTGCCGTGGGCTATGGCGCTTGCACAGATTTGCAGATCAATGCCACCGAATTCATGGACACCTATTACAGACTGCGTGTGCCTCGCGACAGTCCAGACTTATCAGCTAATGATGTAAACAATGAGAACGAGCTGCTGCAATCATTTGTCTACTACTTTAGGAATGGCGCTGCTGCTGAGTAAGTGCATCCCAATCTGTGTCTGCTTCCATACTATATGCTTTATATTCTAGGCGTGTAATTGCCAATGGCACGCTGTTTAAGCAGTTAATTGGCTATGCCAAGCAGCTGGACAAGGAACGGATTCATTGGTACATGGGCGGCAATGCGCCACTGATGGCTGTGCGCTTTATAATGGAGGGCGCCGATGTGCTGCTGGGCGCACACATGTCCAAGAAGCAAGTAGCCTTAGTAACATAACTCTAAGTAGTGTATTAATGCTTCTCCACATACTAGATTGCGTGCTTTGCTACCCCAGGAGATTAAGCTGGCGGGTGATGAGATACCCGAGGATGATATACATCTAATACTGGAGTACAAGGCTGGCGACAGATGGGGGACATATGTAGCGCCACGTGCTAATCGCTATATACTGCACAACGACAAGAGTAATCCGCATCTGAGATCTGTGGAGCCACTGACACACGCCCTCAAGACATACCAACCACAGCTGCTGGTGGTGAGTGGTCTGCAAATGATGGATATGTTCAAGTTTAGTCCGGGCGTACGTGTGGCCCGTTTGAACCAGGTGAAGAGCCAGTTGACCACCCAACCCAGCGATACGTTGCAACATTTCGAGTTTGCCAGTTATGTGGAGCTGGAGTTGCTGCAGCAGCTCAGGCAGTATGTACTGCCCTACGTGGACTCCCTGGGTATGAATGAGCAGGAGATATCGAATCTGCGGGAAGTGCAGCAGCATGGCAGTACCACGCTGGCCACCGATTGGAATCCACGTGTAGCCAATACATTGGATCAAATGCGTCAGGTGTTTATCACTCTACTGGAGGATTATCATGCCAAGCGACAGCAGGAGCCACAGCGTCGTGTTGTTTCTCGCATCCATGTGCATACCTTGGCCTATCAGGCTATCCTAACCATTGCCAACTCCAAGTGGAAGAATACACGTGCTGCAGCTGCCAAGGCGGCGCTAACTGCACATCGTTATGTTTGTAAGACGCAATATGTGAGTGCGAAGTCCCTTATTCCTTAATAGAGTAACTATTACTAATGTCTTTCAAACACTAGGTCAATCCAGAGGCTGTTATGCTGGTGCTGGACGACAGCTTTGCGACTTCGGCTCAGGAGCAGGCACCCAGAATGCGACTGAGTGCAGCCAATCCTGTGCCCTGCTGGCAAGAGTATATACAGTTTGGGGCCAGCAGGCAACGCATCGAGGTGGAGATTTGTGTGGCACCTGTGCTGGTCTGTCGGGTGGCCAAGAAGACAGCGGGTGCGGGTGACAATATATCCGCAACCGGTTTAGTGGCACAGCTGTGAGGAGCAGCAACAATTAATATGACAACGAGCATTATATTCTAATACCGGCAAAAGACTGCTTAGTATTTACAAAAAACAATTGAAAAGAAAAGACTCCGAATGCCCCAGTAATCCCGTAACCAAGAACCCTCAACTATCTAGTAACATTCCCCTGTTAAATAGACAGATTTATACTCAGAGCTGTTTAGCACCTTAGTGACCTTAGAAACGCGTTACCTTCTTCAGTACATGGACAACGGAACAAAACGAAATGAAACGAAACGGAACGAACGCCGGCAAATGCTCCACGTACTTAATTCAAAACGGATCGAAACGAAATGGAACGGAACAACGATAGAGATTAGTACATATCTTAGCTGAGTTTTGCAGTGAAAAATTTAAGGACCGCCTTTAAAGTCTAAACATAAGCAGTAATTGTTTACTGTTTTGGTTTCGTCTTAGTTACGTATATATAGAATCTCTCTCTCTCTCACAAACTATTTAATGTGTTCAAAATTATTGCTCTAACAACATGCAACCTAGTCTAAGTTTTTTAGTATTTATTGTGTCGACGTCAATCATTCCTAATTACAATTTGTTTTGCGCACTTGGTTTTAAGCTTATAAAAGACAAAAAAAAATATGACAATGCATATATATGTGTATGTGTAATAAAAAATTCCTGTTGAAAACTAAGTAAACTTGATTTATTTTTTAAATTCAAATTGCAGCCCAATGCAAACATGTAGTCGATATGCAGCGTTAGTATATCGATAAGCCGATACATCGCATTCGAGAAGTTTCGCTACCATTCTCAGCCGACGTCGACGTCTCTGTCGCTGCCGCTTGAATTTTCATTACGCTGAAAAAACGTGTCGGTCGCGGTAGATAAATTGAAGCGTTTGTATATTGTTGAAATAAGCAAAAACGCTTATATACACAGACAAAAATAATTAAACTAATAGCAAATTAATGTGCGTAAATATGACAGCAAAACTAATACAAAATCAACTAAACAATTGACAAGCAACGGAAAATATCGCAGTGGCTTTTCATGTGCACAGTTTTTCTTTGATGAATGGCAGAGGCAGAAAGCAAATCCATAATTAATGTGAAATTTGTTCAAATCAAAGAGATACTGGAATCATATGTCAATTTTATTAGTTGTATTGCGTATATATAAGCACGTATGACTGATTTTTCAACTAATATTCTCTGATTTTCTCTTACAGTTGCCGTAATAACAAAAAAGCCGCCCCCTTAAAAAAATAAAATATAAAAAAGAAGAAAAAAACAACAGCAACAGCAACCAAACTAGGCAACAAAGTCTAACCAAATAAATAGTTCAACTAAATCAATCAAACGAATTGTTGTGTGCCAGTCGAGAAAAACTAGAAGAGAAGCAGAAAAATGTCTGTGATTGGCATCGATTTCGGTAACGAGGGCTGCTACGTAGCGGCAGCAAGGTCCGGTGGCATCGAGACCCTGGCCAATGACTACAGTCTGCGGGCTACACCGTAAGTAACTACTACTACAAGGGCAGCGCACATGATTATGATTATGAGGCATAAGTGCTATTTAACTAAAGCCACTAAATTCATTGTGCATAATCGTTGTGTGCTACCATTCTTTGAGGTTATGTACGCATGTAAGTCATGCCCAACTGTTTTTGTGTGTGTGTGTGTATATATTTTTTGAGGGTACTAAAACGTATGCGCGCCTAGAAATTTCCAGTATTTTGTTGTCACTGGTAACGCGCTATAAAAAAAAAGTGTACAAAATTAACAAAAAAATATGCCATATATTTATAAGCACATACGTGTACATACGTAATGTATGTATGTGTGTGTGTGAAATGCATTTGTGCGCTGATTGCTTAGGCCTAAATTTGGCTCTACTGTGCGCTCCATAAAAAGCATTGCAAATTAATCGAATGCTGCACTGGGTGCTGCTGCTGCTGCTGTTCCATATAAAATGAGGTTTCGCCCCAAAATTATATTTGTCAAACATTCTGAATTTTGAATTTATAAATGTTTTGGACTGCTGCGTGGGCGCAATTTCCACATTTGCAAATATATTTTGTTTTATTTCGATTTTTTTGGCCAGTGTGCACGCACACACACACACGCAGATTATCGCATGCGTCATGCGGTCACTCTGTTTTAGCAGCATCTCTCAGCAAAGAAAGAGAGCGTTAAGTAGCCAGTCAGCAGCTGTTGCGGTGCCAAAGAGATGGAGAAAGAGTGTGTGCGTGTGAGTGAGTGAGAGAGCACGCTAAAGTGTTCGGCATCAGAGTTGTCAAAAATAAATTCAAAGCCGGCAAAACACACGATCACCGCAATGTGCTCACTGTAATACATGTGAGGAGGGTGTATAAGTGTGTGCGTGTGTGTGTGTGAGCCAATTGATTCAGTTTGTTGTAGCAACACTTTTGGCCATATTTGACGCGTTATTTTCAACTGCTGTGCTACTCTGTACTAACAGTTGTTTTGGGGGTATTCCTAATTAATGTATAATGTATAGTATAAATGTTATATATATATAATCTATATAGTTTTCTGATCTTAAAGTACAAATAATTTCATAGTTTTTGCATTTTAAACCCTTTGGTAGTAATAAAAGTAAGTTATTCTCCAAGTTTTGTGACAAATTCTTAAAAATCCAAGTTCCTAATACTAAATGTTTAATACTAATGAGTTTTCAACAAACTTTATTTCGCTATAACTTTAAAAGTAACTATTATTTCAAAGAATTTTATTTTAAAAATGCCAGATAGAAATAAACATTTGATATTTTCAAAGTTTCATCACACAATATCTTAAATAACTAAATATCTTATACTAAATATAGATTTTCAACTAATCTATAATTTTGAAAATGTCCATTATTTCGTAGATTTCGCTTTATTACTTTATTATAATAAATGTAAGATATGTTAAAGACTCGGTAAAAAAGTTTAAATTTTTAAATAATCTATATTTAGCTATAACTTTAAAACAAAATATTATTTCGTATATTTTCTTTTGTACAATCAATACCAGAAATAAAATTAACGTATTTCCAAAATTTGATCAGAAATTATCGGAAAAAAACATAGTATCCCGTACTATATATAGATTTTAAACCAAACTATATTTTGCTATAACTTTGATACTAACTATTAACTACAAAGAATTATATTTTTGAAAATGCCAGCTAGATATAAACATTTGATATTCTCAAAGTTTCACTACAAAATATCTTAAAAAACTAAATATATAGATTTTCAACTAATCTGTAACTTTGCAAATATCCATTATTTCGTAGATTTCGCATTTTTAAATCCTTGATAGTAATAAAAGTAAGATATTTTAAAGATTCGAATGTAATATATCTTAATCAAAGTTTCTCATAGTAAATTTATAATTTCAAATAATCTATATTTAACTATAACTTTAAAGCAAAATATTATTTCGTCAATTTTCTCTTTTACAAACAGTACCAGAAATAAAATTAACATACTCCCCAAATTTGATCACAAATTATCGCAAAAAAAACATAGTTTCCCGTACAATATATAGATTTTGAACCAAACTACATATTGCTATAACTTTAAAACTAAATGTTATATCATAAATTTAATATTTTTAAACCCACTCTTGAAATAAGCGTAAAATGTTCTGCAAAATTTCATGACGATCTCAAACAAAATTTCTTGATTTAAATTTGAATTCGTTTCCTTTTTGCCCTGCAGCTCTGTTGTGGCCTTTGATGGCAAGAAGCGTATCATTGGCGTTGCCGCCAAAAACCAACAGGTGACAAACATGAAAAACACAGTTGGCGGCTTTAAGCGTTTAATTGGCCGCAAATTCAACGATCCACATGTACAACACGAACTCAAGAGCATTCCAGCGCGCGTTGAGGCGCGTGACGATGGCGGCATTGGCATCAAAGTCAACTATTTGGGTGAGGATCAGCATTTCTCGCCGGAACAATTGACTGCCATGCTGTTCACCAAACTGAAGGAGACCTCGACAGCAGCACTGCAGACGCAAGTGAATGATTGTGTCATTGCCTGTCCCGTGTTCTATACCAATGCCGAGCGTCGTGCATTGCTTGATGCTGCACAGATCGCTGGACTCAATGTGTTGCGTCTGATGAATGAGACGACAGCAACGGCTCTGTCCTATGGCTTCTATAAGAACGATCTGTTTGAGGATAAACCACGCAATGTGATCTTTGTGGACTTTGGACACTCGGCGCTGCAGGTCAGCGCTTGTGCGTTTACCAAGGGCAAACTGAAGATGCTCGCCAGCAGCTGGGATCAGATTGGTGGGCGTGACTTTGATCTGGCTTTGGCTGATTACTTTAGCAAAGAGTTTCTCGAGCGCTACAAGATCAATGCCAAGACCAATGCACGTGCAAATCTTCGTCTCTTAACCGAAATTGAGAAGCTAAAGAAGCAAATGTCTGCAAACAGCACCAAATTGCCACTCAATATTGAATGCTTCTTGGATGATGTGGATGTTAGCTCGTCGATGCAACGATCCCAGATGGAGGAGCTGGTTGCTCCCGTTTTGGAGCGTGTGGAGAAAACCTTTAGGAAGCTATTGGTCGAGTCCAAGTTATCGTTAGATGATATTCACTCTGTGGAAATTGTGGGCGGCAGCACACGCATACCATCCATCAAGCAGCTCATTGAGCAGGTCAGTACAGCATTGTAATAGAAAATATACAGTACGATTATGCTAATCTCTGCTATACTACTGCAGGTGTTCAACAAACCGGCTAGCACAACACTTAACCAAGATGAGGCTGTCTCCCGTGGTGCGGCTCTGCAGTGCGCCATTATGTCGCCAGCGGTGCGTGTCCGTGAATTTGGAGTGACTGATATACAGAACTATGCGGTGAAAGTACTTTGGGATGCTGAGGGCTCACAAACCAATTCGGAAGTTGAGATTTTCCCACAATTCCATCAAGCACCGTTTAGTCGTCTGGTGACCATCGCTCGCAAGAGTCCATTCAGTGCATCGATTATTTATGGCCAACCAGTGCCGTATCCGGATCAAACCATTGGTGTCTGGAAGATCAAGGACATTAAGCCGACGGAACGCGGCGAATTCCAAGAGGTCAAATTGAAAGTGCGCATCAATCACAATGGCATCGTTTTGATTTCATCGGCCACTCTTGTCGATCGCAAAGAGATTGAAGATGCTGATGCAGCCGCTGCCGCCGCTGGAGAGCAGGCTGCTGCTGCTGCTGCTGGCGAGGAGAAGGCAGCCACCGGTGAACAGCCGGCAGGCGAACAAGCAGATGCTCAGCAGGAGGTGAGTGCGCTTCACACAATCAACACACACACAACACATACCCTGCACATCTAGTTTATTATCATCATCATCATCGATCATCTTCATTAGTATATTGCCCAATTGCTGCTGCTCTTTTCTCCCCTCTAACCCCTTTCAAGTGATTCTTTCGTCTAACCACAAATCCAATTCATCAAATCATTTGCCAAGTTAACTTTCTCTACTAACTTTCTATCAAGTTTTGTTGTTTCGCAACATTTTTCGTTTGCTTTTCCTTTTTTCATGATATTCAGACAGGGAATGAAACCAAAGCTAAATTATTATTTTAAAAGTGAAGATTTCGAATAACTAATGTATACGTATTTTAAAGTAATATCTATACAATTTAATAATTCATTTAAATTTAAACAATTTTTCAATATTTTCTGCAAACCTTTTAAGGTTTTCTATAGAACACAGTTCAATTTATTGCATTAGCTTTTGAAAGCAATTAAGAATTAAAGAATCGGCTTTAGATGCTAAACTATGTTCATTATTTTTCCATGCTTGATTTTGATTTCGTTAAGACCATATCAATTGCAATTCCATTAACTAATTAGATAATGACTCAACTGACGGACATGAAGTTTAGATAACACTTTCCATGAGGATTAGCAGGGCATTAGTTCATGGAAGGGCAAATATATATAGCTGATTTCATTGCCGCCTATATAACGTTACTCACAAGTGATTATTTTTATATTAATGCGCAATTTCTTAGCATATATATCTGTTTTAATTGAAATTGTATATCTAAGAATGATATATATATATATTTTTTTTTTTAACATATATATTTTTTTGTTTGGCCATTTGGTTTCATTCTCGATCTAGTGTTGTGGTAGTTGCTGTTGTTGCTCTTTCTCTTGTTGTTTTAATATTATTATTATTATATCTTATTATACTACTACTATATATATGATGATGAATATCGTACTTTTTGCATATGCATACTTTATATATGTATGTTTGGCACGTATATATTACGTATACGTACAACTATTACAACAACTACTACTACTACTATCCCAAAAATATATTGGATATTGTGCGCTCGCGGTTTGCTCTCTCTTAGGCATATTGTGAGAATGAGGATGATAATAATACATCAACAGCCACATCACCTGGCGGACAAGGGTGGGCACAGCGGGTCAAGGGCTGGTTTGGTTCGGTACGTTTTCTAAATACAAAACAAAACAAACAAAAACAAATAAACAAACAAAAAAAAAACAATACAAAATCATTTATGCAATTCTAATTTCAATTCTAAATTTAAATAATTATTGAAAATTAATAAGAAACTGTCACGAAATTGGAAATGTCGTTTAAGAACAAAATTTTAATTCTCAATCAAGCTCAAATAAATCAATTAATTGCGCTTTCTTTTCCCCGTCCAATAAACAAAAACAAAAAAACAACCGATAAGAATAATAAAACGAATGATGAAGACCGCTCATAAGCCGCCTACCCTGTGTGCTCCTACAAGAAATAGTTACTAAAACAAAAAAATTAAATTGCTTTACACAATTTGCCTAAAACATTAAATACTTTGTTTATATATTTTTTTAAATTATAATTTGGTTTATAAAAAAAAATATATATTTAAAAAGCGAAACATAAATATACAAATACGTTTTACAATGCGCCTCTAATCCAATGAATGCTATATATAATATAAAGAAATATATGTATTCACAAAAATACCTCAAGACACAAACAATCACGAAAATCTCTCTTGCTCATATTGTAGGCTGTTGCTTGAGCCGTTTTTCCTCTTCGCTTTGTTGTTGTTGTTGTTCCGCTTCGAGCTATATTTCCTCTTTCTATTGGCTACCAATAAAACCAAAAAAAAAAAAAAATACTATATAAATCTCAATGGAAATGCTTTACAATTGTGTGTTTTCTTTATCGATTTCTACAGGGCAACGACAAGGCTAAGAAGAAGACCATTAAGGCTGTTGAACTGCCAATGGAGGTGTCCACTCATGGCTTCAGTCCAAACGAACTGGGCGAATATGTGCAGCAGGAGACCAAGATGATTTCCAACGATCAGAAGGAGACGGAACGCATTGATGCCAAGAATGCCTTGGAAGAGTTTGTCTATGATATGCGCAACAAGCTGCAGGTAAGCCAGAAATAATTGCAAATAATACAAAATTGTATAGAAAGTATAAAATGCCTTAATCAATTGCAGGGAGGAGCACTTGAACGCTATGTGGTTGAGTCGGAGCGTGAGTCGATTGTGTCGCAGTTGAATGATCTCGAGAACTGGCTGTACGAGGATGGTGAGGATTGCGAGCGTGAGACTTACACCTGCCGACTGTCGACTCTGCGGCAGCAAACGGATCCCATTAAGCATCGCTCCCAGGACTACGAACAATGTCCAGCAGCATTTGATGAGCTAAAGAATAGCATTGCTTTTGCCCGCCAGGCAACGGCAGAATTCCGCAAGGGTCTGGCCAAATACGATCATCTCACGGAGACGGAGTTTATCAACATTTCCGAAACGGCGGATAAGGCACAGAAATGGCTGGACACCAATCTGGCCAAGTTCACCCAAGCGCCACGCACTGCCGACAGTCCAGTACAGACGGCAGCGGTGCGACAGGAGGTGAACACGTTGAATGCCTGCGTCAATTCGGTTATTACACGTGCGAAACCGAAGCCAGCGGCCAAGACATCGACATCACCACCCAAGGATACCGCCAATTCGGAACAGAATGGCGGTGAGCCGAGTGCAACTGGTGACAAAATGGATGTGGACAATGGTGCACAGTCCGCCAATGATCCTGCCATGGATGTGGAGTAAGCTGTTTGCCCCAGCATAGTAACACGGATATATTTATAAATATATATATATATATATGGTATTGGCTAACGATAAACAACAACAACCACAACAACACTACAACAATAAGAAACAAACAACAAAATTAACTTAACGTATACAAAAAAAGCAGAAGATGAAACAATTTGTATATGCAATTTTTGCTGCTTTCTCGACGCGGAATCGGCGAAACTGTAAACATATAGAGAAGAAAACAAATGTAATCAAACGATTTGATTAAGTGCAACGGCAACAACAACAGCAATTGACAGTGGCAGAGGCAAACAACAACAAAAAGAACAAGCTGCAACACAGTTTAAAAAAATAATAATAAAACAATCCACAAAACAACATAATACAATTTCTAATCGACCATTTTTTGCATATAGTTGAATAATAACACAGCGACACACACACTAAATGAATGGAATTCAAATAATCAAATAAAATAAAATAATGATGATTCCAAAAACCAAATAAATGTTTTTTTTGCTTTCCAAACAATATACCTCTTAAAGAAACACAATTTTGCAGGGTATTTAAGCAACAACGAACAGTTTCCAAGAATTGGCTCTAAAATAGGATGATTTATGAGTGTGTATATACATATAGTATATATGTATATATATCTTTTCGGGTATAAATTGTAGCAGCTTTTCTGTTTAATTTTCAGTTGCGATTTCCCTGCGATACACAACGTAGCACAGACAAATTTTGATACAGTTGAGAGAGAAGAAAATCCATAGAGATGAAAGTATACGTGATTCTGTTGCTTGCTCTGCAAGTGTTTTGGACAACCGAAGCAACAGCGTTGCCAGCGAGTGCTGTTAGTCTTGAAATTTCCAATGTAATCCAGTATTTTAGTAACTTTAATAAATCTATTCCACAGTTGTCTACAAGTTTAGCAGAGCAATGCGATTTATATTGCATTGATGCAAACTCAATTGCCATACAGCACAAGGATGATAAGATTAAGGAACTCGAAGCAAAGATAAAACAACTAGAGAGCAGTTTGTCATCATCCTCCGATCATAAGGATACTGTTGAACCAACTGATGAGATCATATCAAGTATTAGGAGTAAGATAACAGCGATAAGAAATACAGTTCGAAATATTGGTCAAATCTACTCGGAGACTACAACAGAGAAGCAACCAGCAAAGAATGTTGAATAAATAAATTAATTACAATTAGTATTTAAACAGAACATTACAAAGCAACTGTTTGATATTTCTGGGTTTGTGTATAATAATTTTGAGTAGAATATTTTATATAAAACATTTTTTATAGAGTATTTTCGAACAAGTTGTGAGTAAATCCATTTTTCTGCCAATAATGTTAGCATATCAAATTTCTAAGACGTTTCGGAACTAGCGTGGGGTTGTCAAATGCATTATCCTCTTCGTTTTTAGTACAGAAATTTCAGAAATATATTTTCGAGAGTATTTTCAAACACGCTATATGACGTTACAAATTTCGAACTGCTTTCCAACCTAGCAAAGATTTGTTCGAAAACTTTTCAGCTAAATTCTACAAATTTTGCTGCAGAAATTTTTCAAAATAAAATACATTTTTTTATATATAACATTGTGATTATATTTGGAGATTGCAATACAAAAAATGTCATGGCTTATAAAGAGGGGGAATGCGTAGGCGTATACGTGATAAAGCGTAGCTTGCTATTGTATATATTATGGAGATACTAAATGGGAAATATTCGGCTGCAAGCTGTGGTGTAGTGTGGTGTGTTGTGGTGACTAGTGTAAATCTTGATCTACTTTATGTACTCGTATTTAGCTATTTGCATGGTTAATGGGGTTTATGGATCACTTGAGGGCTCCTCGATGCGATCTAGTTTAATGATTAATGCGTTTATGATGCAGGCGCCTGCCTCTTTGGTAAACCAGCACAGATCGTTGAGCAGATGGAGTGAGGATTCGTTGAGGGTGCCACCGGCTGTGCCACTGCCACCAGCTGCAGAGGCGCCACCCGAGCCAGCATCATGGACAGCATCATGATCGGCTGTTGGCATACTGCGGCGTTTGGCCTCCATTGAGGTTTTGCCCGTGGTGACGCCAGAGATCGATTGACGACGCACATAGACCTCAAATGAGGTGGAAATGCGATGCACTCCTTGCTCCGAGACATAGTGATGCTGTGGCAGCACCGGTTCAATCACTGTAGCATTGGGAGAATAGTATAGCTCCAGCCGTGTGCCGGGCTCATCTTTGTGCGTTGTTGCCACCGCATCTTCGTCCATTTCCAGTGGCAGTGGCTGGCCACGATCCAATATGGCGCGTATTTTATCCACACGCGTCATATAGTAGAAGGGCAACCAGTCGCCATTCAGATCCAAGTGCACTTGTCCAGCCGCCGAGCCGGCTGTGGATGAAGTGGATGCGCTTAGCGCATTAACGGTCTGCTGATTGAGCTTAAAGTACACCCAACCCTCCAGTTTGTCACCATTCCCATTGCTGTTGCCGCTGCACTTGGCGCAGAAGCAGATCGCCTCCAACCGCCCATCGAAGAAGGCCTGTGGCAGCACCAGGGAAGCACAGAAGCGTTTCACTTGCTTCAGATACTCGCAATCGTTTTGTTCCAACACTCCGGACGATGTGCCAGCCGTACGCAATGATTCTCGAGCATTTCCACTGGAATTCGTATCCGATTCAATGGAATTCAGTGAGGAGAGATCCAAATTAAGCAGCGACATTTGATCCGGCATCAGATGATGTTGCATGCGTGTGTATTCGTTTTGTTGCAGCTGTTGCAGCAATAGCAAATGATTCATATAATCAATTTCATCATCCTCCAGCACATTGTCCCCAGATTCACTAGACAATTCGCGTTCCCTTTCCCTCTCTCGTTCCCGCTCTCGCTCGCTATTGATTTCCACTGCTGCCTCTAGATTGTTCTCGCTGTGCTCGGACTCGTGGGAGGCACTCATGGTTGGTGCCACCACATTGGAGCCTTGGAGTGGCTGCTCATCATACTCCTTGTTGGTATCATAAACGCCACTCGAGCTGTGGGTCTGTCCAGCAGCATTGGAACTACAGGCTGCTCCCGGCCCACCCGTCGAGGTGTTTAGCGAATTCTGAAATCTCTGCGTGCTCTGACTACGCTGTATATTGAGATTTGTGTTGTGCTGCAGCTGCAGAGATTCACGCAAGCAGCTGTGAGCGGAAGAAGCAGAATTTTAGCGGGAATTTGTAATGTCTAGTTGAGAAGCTAACTTACCATGTGGAGGAGGAACCGCCCAACTCATTGCGCTGCTGTTCCAACGTACGATTCTTAATGGAAATGTTAAGCAACAGATTCTCCGATACGCTCTCCATAACAGAACGTGTCCTGCCAAAGAGTTGAAACAATTTTACAATCAGTTAAACAAGCAAAAAGTGAAGACAACTTAACATACATGAGATTGCCACTTGCAGATGTGGAGGCGCCAGTGGGCAACTCTCTGGCCGTATCGCTCAATTGTTCCGTATCCTTTTCCTTTTCATGCATCTCCAGATGCGCCTTCTCACACTGCTGCGGCATATTGTCCAGCTCCAAAGCTTCGGGTGCCTCCAAAATGGGTGTGCCATTGGCATTGCCATTCCTGGCGGCATCGCTGCCCGTAAGCAAAGTGATCTTCTCGCATTTGCCATACACATCGAATATGGGATACACATGCCCGGGCAAACCACTAGCCAAATCCTCCAGATTTGTCGAACCAACCATAATGACTGACAAAAACAAATAGTTTATATAACAAGAAAGAAAATGTCAGTCGGGCATGCCGACAGTGTAATACCCTCTGAGCTTCGTTTTCATTTATATGAGTTAAAATTGGAGTAACTGCTGCAAGAACTTAACATGCACACATTTTGTATTTCTATCTCGCTCACACGTTTTTCGTTTTCGTTGCTTGTGTGCAGAGCTCAGTGCAATGCACGTGGCTATGACTCGCTTGAAAAGAACAATTTGCGTTGTATGAAAAACTTTTTTAATTATAGTCCGATTTTAATGAAATTTTCACAATCGTTTGATATTATTTGTCTGCAGATATATACTAAGTTACAACACAATACGTTAAGAAATAAGTGAGCCCGCCGCTTGCAAAGTTACAAGGAAGTTGTGCATTTTGTGGGCGAAGGAGGCGTGGCATCCAAAAAATGTTGATGGCATTATCTTTATATTGCATCTAGTAACCTGCATGCCAAAATTGGAGTCCCTAGGTGTTATATTAACTGAGATATTTGCCAAAAAACATATATTTTTCCCGAGGTATGTCTGGTTTTTCGCTTATTGTGGGCGAACGGGGCGTGGCATCGAAAACAAAAAAGATTCTTGTATTGACTGACTAAATATGTGGTCGATACTGACCAAAACGGATATTGTAGCTCTTACCATCTCTGAGATCTGTTTGTTCATACGGACAGACGGACAGACGCACAGACGGACAGACGGACATGGCTATATCGACTCGGCTTGTGATGCTGATCAAGAATATATATACTTTATGGGGTCGGAAACGCCTCCTTCTGCCTGTTACATACTTCTGACAAACCCAATATACCCCTCAGAGGGTATAAAAATCATAATCTTGAGCTACTAAATTTACTTACCCAGCATGCCCGCATGGGTTAGCGTCATGGTAATCACGGTGCCCAGCTGTATGCTGTCCAGTGCCTCGCCGTATTTGGATGCCATCACCTGGCCATTGATATTGATGTAGTCATGGGTGGCCAGCCAACAGCTGCGCTTGCAGTTGAGCAGCGAAATGGGTATGGACATGGCCTGGGGACAGGTGGAGAGCACGCCCAGACTCAGAGTGCCCTTCCATTTGTTGTTGATGGCATCCACCTTGATGCTGATGCTTTCGCCCTTACACAGCGGCTTGTTAAGGCAGACTATGGCCTGATTGAAGGATTTGCTTCTCGCAGCACTGCGTCGATCTTCGGCCAGACGCACATGCTTATTGGATATATCCACAAATTCATAGTTTAATGCCTCCGAATCAATTGATTCGAGCATTGAGCTATCCTGTTTGTTCAACGGATCCATGCCAAAGTCCATGGAGTCCTGCAGCCGCAAACTGCACGGACGTAGCGGCGATGCTGGTCCCTGGGTAGAGATCACCTGCACACCCATAGTGGAGCCCAACAGCTCTGCCACCACATACACATCGTTGGGTATATTATGGAATTGTATATTGACATTCTCCGAGTTGAGCAGAATATTCAACGACGAGTTCTCCACACGTTCCAGGGTAATGCGATCGTCCACACGCAACCATTCCAGTGAAGCCAACGAACGTTGCAAGCAGCTGGAGTTGTAGCTCACCTCATTGCCACTCACATACCAGACATTGGCCGGAATGCGCTTCAGACTCGTAGGCAACTTCTTGCGCACACTCTCATCCGCCAGATTGAGATCGGTGATGCCAATGCTAAGGCAGCCGGCAAACATGGGATTAATGGAGGTCAACTTGATCTCGAACGGTGAGCCAACGGTCAAGGGATGCTCGGAGAAGACCAAGCAATGCGATAGTGCCGCTGTGGAGCCCGTGAAGCGAGATGCCTCGGTCCAGTCTTTGGTCAGACTAACGCTGCCCGAGACACAAGTCCAGCGATGTTTCGTCTCCAGCGCCGGATGCTGTATAACCGATGTGGCCTGGCAGCTCTGTGAGTTCTCGCTGGTCGCATACGGTGCACGTATGTCCAGCTGGGTCTGGGTGAGACTAACCTGGGCACACTGCCCATAGAGATCTATGATGGCCCAAATGTTGGGCGCATGGCATTCGCCAGCCGGTCCCTGATCCATGCCATCCACAAAGAAGTGTATAAAGTCCCCATTGCGCATGACACCCACCCGAGTGCCCGTGCCGAGTGTATCCAGATCGATGAGCACATTGGTGCGTATGGTTTTGCGATTGTGAAAGATCATGGGACCGCACAGTATGATGGTATCATTCGCCTCCAAATCGGTGGCATTGGGCGCCAGCTGTATATCCTCCGGACGTGTGCCCGTCACACCGATTTCTATATTTCCCGACCAGTGGCGCACCATTGTCTCCAGCTCCACCTCGAACAGTTCGCGATTACGCAACGGACGATTGCTAAACACGATGGCATCATTGAATTCCGCCAAAGAGTTTGGACGTGAGGCAGTCAATCCACTGTTGGAAATGCCCGCATTAGCACCATGTATGCTATGGAATCGCAATGGCACCTCGCTATAGAGCGTCGTATTCGAAATGGTTGAATTGCCCGTATCCGGACTGCCGCACTCTGATGTATCAATTATGCTGGCCTGTGCCGCCTGGCCGTACAGATCGATGACACCATAGACTCGCTCGGGCACATTGGTGGCCGCTGGTCCCTGGTCCACTCCATTTACCCAGAAGTGCAGAGTGCCATCGTCTTTGCGCACAACGCCCACACGATCACCCACTTGTAAGCGATCCAGATTCTGACCATATTGTTCGATAACAGTGACGCCATTCTGCATGACACCATTCCCCGTCATCATCCAGGTGCCGGAACTGTGAACAGAAAAGCAAAGTGATTAGCAATAGTACCAGTAGTGATGTTAAAAGACATCGATTAATCGATTTTAATTTCTTGATATTTTGAAGGATTTTAATCGATGTTAAGAAAATATAAGCAAATTTTTGACTCTTTAAGTTTAGAAATAAATTGAGCAACAATCGGAGACAATATATTTATTAAACTTTTCGATTAAAGAGGCATAAATCGATAAAATTTATGTCACAGTTTTCGATTAATCGATACATCGAGTTGTTGAAAATCTGTTAATCGATGTTAAATTTTTCTGTATTACAAGAATTACATGAAAAATTCATTAAATCGATGTTAAATTTAGCGATAAATCGGTGCAATTGTACTAGCATTAGTGGTACTTTAAAATTCGATTTTAATATCGATTAATGAGCCATAAATCGATAACATTGATGACAAAGTTTTCGATTAATCGATACATTAAGTTGTTAAAAATCCGCTAATCGATGTTAAACTTTTCTGTATTACAAGAATTACATGAAAAATTCATACAATCGATGTTAAAATTTTCGATAAATCGGTGCAATTATACTTGCATTAGTGGTACTTTAAAGTTCGATTTTAATATCGATTAAAGAGCAGTAAATCGATAACATTGATGACAAAGATTTCGATTAATCGATACATCAAGTCGTTGAAAATCCGTTAATCGAAGTTAAATTTTTCTATATTACAAGAATTACATGAAAAATTCATACAATCGATGTTAAATTTATCGATAAATCTGTGCAATTATACTTGCATTAGTGGTACTTTAAAGTTCGATTTTAATATCGATTAATAAGCCATATATCGATAACATTGATGACAAAGTTTTCGATTAATCGATACATCGAGTTGTTGAAAATCCGTTAATCGATGTTAAATTTTTCTGTATTACAAGAATTACGAGAAAAATTCATACAATCGATGTTAAAATTTTCGATAAATCGGTGCAATTTTTCTTGCATCGATTTTAACAACGGTATCCAGTAAGAGAATTAAAAGCGTTGCTGTCCTCCTGCTACTCACCGCACATTGGTCATGGTAAAGGGAAAGTCCAGCTCATCGGCAGTGTGGGTGGTCACGCCCATTTCCACGGAACCCGCCCATTTGGTAACGACACGCTCGAGACGCACCTGGAACAGCTCATTGGGACGCAGTGGACGTCGTGTGAGCACCACACCATTATTGAAATCATCCGCAGCACTGAAATAAGCATAAGGATTCAGCTGAGTTGACCTTTTTTAGAGCTACTTGATCTACTCACTTGGGTCGCAGGGCAGTGCGTCCACTCTGAGTGACGGTGGCATGGCTGCCACAAATGTGATGGAACGTCAGTCTGTCATCGTTGCGTGCTGTGGCCCTGGTGCTCGAGATGGTCTCACTGAGTCCACCGGCGGCACCCGCTACATTCATTTCGCTCTCCGGACTGAGCAGACTCAGTGTGGGCGTGCCCGTGTGGGCGTGGCTGCAGGCCAATGCCATGCCGGCGACAATGTTGTTTCTCCTAGTGACCAAATTCTGTTGCTCACGCTCGTCACGATCCACAATGGTCACCTTAATGGTCATGCCGTACAAATCGATGACGCCCCAGAGTGTGGCAGCCACACGCGTAGCTGCCACGCCCTGATCCTGACCATTGATGTAATAGTGTAGATTACCATTCGATTTACGCATCATGCCCACACGATCTCCCTCACGCAACTCATCCAAATTGAATTCGCCATACTGACGCCTGGTGCCTTTGCCATTGGTGAGTATGCCACAGCCGGACATCATGATGGTGCCGCTGCGCATGTTCGTCATGGTGGCCGGAAAGTGCAGCACGGTGGGATTATGCGTGGTCACGCCCACCTCAATCGAACCGGACCACTTGTCCACCAGCTTATCGATGCGTATCTCAAACAGTTCATTGTCCCGCAACGGACGATGTGTCATCACTACGCCATTGTTGAACTCATCCAGTGGACGACGACGCTCCGCCGAACGGAAATTGGGCACCAACTTGACCAAGGAACCGCAACGCGTATGGAAACGCAAGCGATCATTCACATCATAGTATTCACCAGCAGCACCAGAGCTGCAACTGGCTGCTGCAGTGCCACCACTGCCATTGAGATTTAAACGAGCCAGTGCATCCAGACTGCTGCTGTCCACAACGCTCACATCTACGCTCATCGGCACATCCAGATTCTGCACAATCTGCTGCAGTGGCTGCTGCAACGGAGAGTCCAACAGCTAAGAAGGAAGACAGGTTATCAAATGGAAATTAAGATGGTTCCAAGTAGTTACCTCACTGCTGCTGCTGTTGAGCGTAGTGCTGGTGTCGGTGGGACACAGCGAAACCTGCACACAACGCCCATAGAGATCAACCAGTGCCCAGAGTGGCTTGGGCATATTCTTGGCCGCCACACCCTGCGATTCACCATTGACATAGAAAACCAAATCATGATTGGAGGTGCGCATAACGCCCACACGATCGTTTTCATTGAGTGTCTCCAGGTCGGTGCCATAGAACTCAAGCAGACGACGGCCATCTTTGCGCACATCTATGCCAGACATGACCCAAGTGCCATTGCGCATTGCCGTGGCACAGGCAACCAGCTCCAAGTCGTCCGGTGACTCCGAAGTGACGCCAATCTCAATGCTGCCGCCCCAGGAATGGCTCTACAGGGAGTAACAAGTAGTAGTAGTAACAATGTTATTTATGCAACAAAAACACACTCCGCCCACCCACCTTCTTCTCAATGACCACCTCGAAGAGCACATCGTCCACTAGCGGCTCAGCACTAAAGACCAACGCATGACTAAAGTTGCGCATCAGCCGCTGGGCAGAACGATTGCCATCCCAGAGTGTTATGGAGCGACCGCAGCGTGAGTGGAAACGTTGCATGCAACTAGCCGCCGCTGTGGCGCCTCCACCTCCAGCCATTATGCTTGAATATTGTATGTGTATGTGTGTGTCTGGGTCTGTGCAATTTTGTTGAATTTCGTTTAGCATAAAAGATCAATTGTGTTTGTTGGCGTTGCAAATTTGCAAACTGCACACAACACACGCACAATATCTAAACATATTTGTCGATTAACACTTTTTATACTATATTATTTGTTTTTTTATTCACGTATTTTATTATTGTCTACCTAAGTTTCAGTTTTATTGTTTTTTTTTTTTAATATGCTATAACAGCAGCTTAACAGTGACTAACGCTGTTACTTTTGTTTGGCGCTCTGCTATTTAATAGCGTTTACAGAGTAATTTTTTGTTAGGCGCACCGTCTGACTCATATGCTTCTGAAAAGATTCATCAATTAACTTGCTACACAAATTATAGAAAAAATTCATGTCAAATGCGTATAAGCCAATTATACACTTATAATAAACAAAAATCTAAATTTGAACTTACCAGCTGTTAATAATGTATGAACTTAACATATGCCTAACAGTTACAGGCACTTTTACAAATTGTCGTTGTTTTCTACACAGAAGTTTATGTATTTTCATATATATTGTCAAACATAACTTTAAATTAGTTTATAAAACATTTCTTTTGTATTAAAAAATAGATTTTTATAGAAAAACATTTTGTAGTTTGTATTCAACAGCTGTTAAGCCTAACATTAATTATTATAATCACTTAACAGTATTGCGATGTTTTTGTAAACAGCTGTTTTACATTTATAGTGCACAAAATTTAAGTGCAGCCTAAATTAATTAAATTGGTAATTTAAAAAGATATGGACAATGTGTATCAAATGAATTGCTTAATAATTGTCAACTATTTTTATGTTTTTTGTTGCTGGCATTTAACAAACAACTGAAAAATACCAACTGGCCGACGTTAGTATATACCACCATAGTATGTGTGCGATGTTTGTTATCGATAAATAGTTTCGATTGTCAAAACACATTGTTGTATATTTTTAGCTGGAAGCACAGAATTCGTATTAAATTTAAGAAGCCAGAAATCGTTGTGTACATAACTGTAAACTGCATCGTCTGATGTTTGAGATGAACCGCAGTGGCCCAGGCAGTGGTAATAAAACGATGAATCCTCAACCGAACTCCCCCGGGCAGCGCAAACTGCAAAAGTCAATGGAACGTTTGCAGGTGCAACAACCAAATTTAAACAGACGCGCCGCTGGCTCCAACTGGCAAGTGGCCACTGGCAGTGAAAATCAACAAACAACAGCAGCACCAGAAGGAAAGGGAGCAGCAGGAGCAACTGGCGAGGAGACTGCTGAACTGTCCAAATCGGCACGTAATCGTCTCAAGCGTAAGGCACAGCGCAATCGCTACTTGGCCATGGACTGTGAGATGGTTGGAGTGGGTCACAATGGCCAGGATGCGATGCTGGCACGTGTCTCGATTGTGAACAAAGTGGGTGAAGTGCTGCTGGACAAGCATGTGAAGCCACGTCAACCCGTCACGGATTATCGCACCAGTGTCTCCGGCATACGTCCGCACGACATTGAGAATGGCGAGGATTTCAAGCAGGTGCAGGACGAGGTGGTCAAACTGCTGCAAGGCAAAATACTAGTAGGACATGCACTACGCAACGATCTGAATGTGCTCGGGATTAAGCATCCCATGAGCCACATACGTGACACGGCCCGCTACAAGCCACTGTGCAAAGTGGTCTCCAATGGCCACACGCCAAGTCTGAAGCGTCTGACACTGGTTGTGCTCGGCCAGGAGATTCAGACCGGTGAGCACAATTCGGTGGAGGATGCTCGAGCTGCCATGAGCATATATAATCGAATCTCTGCCGACTGGGAGAAGTACATTGAGAAGCGGCAGAAGCAGAAATGACAACGAAATTACAACAACAAAGAATCTAGTATTAAGTTATTTCCATTGAGTTTTGAGTTTTCTAACAGTTGAATAAATGTATAAAATGTTAAACTTAATTCTAAACTATGTTTGCAATTCTTCCTCCTTGAGCGGATTATCCTCCAGCACACTGCCGTGTATGGCATTAAAGCGCTCCATTAATTCCTGCCACGGATCCTCCAGCATTGAGCTGTGAAAGTATTGCGTATATGTATCTGCATTTTTATCCTGGAACCTTCGTTGATTCTGATTATGATGCTGCTGCTGCTGCTGATGATGATAACCGCGTCTGCCTCCACGGTGTCCAAAGCTACGGTTCTGCTGGTGTCCCTGGTACGGCGTGTTCTGGCGATAGAAGTGCGGCGTGCTACCACTAGAGCTCTGTCGGTCTTCGTAGAATCCACTGGTTTGTTGCTGCTGCTGCTGCTGCGGCGTTCGACTTTGATAGAAATGTGGTGTACCGCCGCCTTGGAAATTTTGCTGCTGTCTGTTTGTGGGCGCTGGTTGAGGACCGCCCGTATGTTGGCTCATGTAATCCGATGTCTGCGATGGATATTGGCCCACATTTTTGGCATAGGGCGCAAAGTAGTTTAGATTTCTTCGTGGTGTACCCATTTATTTTGATAATTATTTGTAAACAAATCAATTTCACAGCCACTTAGCGATGGCAATCGTAGCGTAATATTTATCAAGTATCGATACTTGCACCGCGATATTGCAGTTGCATTGCAACGATACTCGATGCATTGCGCTTATCGATACATTGCAAAAGCATCATAAACTAATAATACTGCAACTATAACTTATTAATAAGCTTCTCTAACAATAACTCGGCTTACAAAAAACTGTCTGCTTTTTGTTACTCTTTTATTTATAATTCAAAATCTTTTTTGTTAGTAAACACAGACTCGTATAGAGCGCAGAGTAGTATATTTTTATAACGCACAATAATTGTCGGTATTTCAATGCTGTCCGCAGCACGGTCACACTGTCTCAGTCTCGTTCGAAAACTCGACAAACTAAGAAGTCGCGAGAGTCGCTTTATTGTCGCGCCGTCGTCGCATGCAAAGTGCATTTTAAACAATTGCAGTGGAATTTCGAGTAATGCTGATTGCGAGTTGAAATAGAAACAAAACGAAACGAAACGCTTGAAGCACAGCCAAGGCGATCAAAAGTAAACTATTAACAGCAACAACAACAACACAAAACACGGTACAAAGTTAACGCCTTACAAAATAAAGGAGGAGGCGTTCTATGGAAATCTGCGCTTTGTCTGTGCTCCAATACGTGTGTGTGTGTGTGTGAGTGATTGTGGTTGAGTGCCGCTGTGTATGCGTGTGTCTCGAGTGTGTGTGTGTGTTTGTTCAGTTGCACATAAGAAGAAGAAGCAGAAGCAGGCAGCAGCCGTCGCTGTCGCTGTCGCCGCTGCAGCAGCAGCAACATAAGCAACAACAACAACAACAACAAGCATATTACTCACTTTGTGCTTCCAACAAAAATTCTTTTAGGGCGTGTGTAAATGCATATGTGCATGTGTGTGTAAAAAATATATATATATATTTATAATTAATATTTGCAGTTAAAAAAAAAGTGCTTACACTGCCAAAAATTACATATATACAAATATATAACACAGCAACTTTTTGCCCAAAATTCAACACAGAAAAAAAAACGAAGTAAAAATCACAGAATCTAAACATATATTTAAAAAAAAAAATACAAACAGATAATCAGCAATAACAACAACAACATTAACAACATTTTCGGCTTAAAAAACACATAGTTTTTTTGTTAAGACTATATATAAATTGAGTGGCTGCGGGGCGAGCGCAGGCGGAGCAACAGCACCAGCAACAAAATCGCTTTGGATATCTTCAACGAAATCAAAGAGCAACTTTCAAGTTGCCCCGAACGCACCCGTGCCATCTGCCGCACTGTATGGGGCGCGGTATCAACGTCCCTTAGCACAGCGCTAACTGCAGCAGCGGCAGTGAGCATCGAAGCCGGCGACGGCGACAATCGCGACGACGGTGGAGGTGCTGGCGGCGGCGGTGGTGGAGGTGGCGGAGGCGGCGGCGGCGCTGGCGGTGGCCGCTGGTTCACCCCAATAACAACAACAACAACAACATCAAACGGACATTCAACGTCCGGAGCAGCAGCAGCAACAGCTCCAAACGGTCGCTTTGCCACCATTATGGGTGCCGTTAAATCCCGTAACATCATCCATTCCGATGTGGAACAAGATGAACAACTGCCGCATCCAAATTCCCACTCCATGCTACGCAATGGACATCAACACAGCACTGCTGCTGCTGCCGTTGGCGGTGGCGGTGGCACGTTGCAGAAACAGGATCTGCGCTACGACATCGGCTCCAGCTCACAGTACCATCATGTCCGACAGCCGAGTGTGCGCAGTCGCAGCCAGCAGCCGATGCCCACCACCGATGAGCTGGATCGGCGCTTTGCCAAAGTCTTGGTGAGTAGCAACCAATAGGAACCAATTACCAAAAAGGATAGCATAAATAAACCACTCAAGCCCCTATATATACTTACATATATTTTTTACACCCCCGACTCAATGCATTACACGCTCTAACATCCCCTCTTCACATTCCCCTTAACGTAAGCATGTGATTGATGAGCTCATCGTGTGTGTAGTCAGCGCTGATATTTAAGCTAATTTATAGCTAGATTAGTTGGTAGTAGTTATGTGAAACAAAATCGATTTTTGTTTGGAAATCTTTTATGTTTTTTACTTCAACTCTGTTTTCCCTTTGTCGATGAAGTTATGGGGCTTAAAGCTATGCTAAAAAATTGTCAGCTACTTTTCGAATGTTTCAATTATTGGACTAAAAATGAGGGAACTCAAATTTTTATCTGTTAAGGAAAGAATGTGGTATGCAATACATTTTATTGAGCAGCAATAATGAAGAAAAGGCATATATGAAATCTAAGTTTGTCCTTAAATAGTAGAAAGAGTATAACTAAGACTTATTTTAAAATACTATATATTGTTAGTTTATATTTTTCAATTTTTAAAATCGATAATCAGTTAATTTACAGCAGTATTTTTTTAGCTAGTAAAATGACTACTTTTAAAATTTAATTCAAGGTAAATTATTGAATTTGTCGCTTGAATTATTTCTGAGCTTTAGAATACTTACACAAACTTTGAGTGTGGAAATTCAATAAATCGAGCAAAAAAATTTCAAGTCTGGTTTTTGTAATTTCCCGAAAAAACTTCTTTTTAAATTTAAAAACTGTTTAACATTGTTCACTTCTTTGTTTAATTTTTTACATTTTTGTTAGTTTTTATTCCGCATTATTTTGTTTACTAATTTATTTTTAAATTTAAAAACTGTTTAACAATGTTTACTGCTTTGTTAAATTTTATACACACTTTTTTTTAGCTTTTTCCGCAAATATTTTGTTTACTAATTTAACTATTTTAGCACATGCAGCTTTTGTATTTTTGGCATAAAATAAATTTAGCAATAATTTTCTGTTAAGTTTTTGAATATTTTCCACTGCATTTTCATTCTAATTTTAATGTAAAATGTGTACTTTAATTATGTTTAGCTATTTTGGTCTATAAAGTATTGGCAGCACTGTTTGTACTGCCCTCTCTGTGTGCATTTGTCTGTGTGTGAGTTGATAACCCCAGTTGAACTCATCGGCAACTTTTATGCTGCATTTGGCAGCATCGATTTCATGTCATTCTGTCTACAAAGAGACAACAATCAGCATTCAAAGGCTGTTGTTTTATTTAAGTAGCAGAAAAGTTTAAATTGGCAGATTTCAAAGCTGTAATATAAATTTAAAATAGTTTTTAATGCAAATTTTTAATATTATATTAGGTTGGGGAAAAAGTTATGGGTTATTTTTTTTCTGTCAGCTTTGGTATGCTCTAATTTCTAAACTATTGGTCACACTGACTTAAACTTGGGCTTTTTAGAAAATTTGGCTTCCCCTCTATAACGCAGCGTAGTAATTTTTTTTTCTGGGTCGATTCTATTGTGAGAGAAATTTAGTTAAGCATGGAGATCAACAAAGAAAAAATTCGCATATTTTGCAATTTCTTTTTTAAAAATTCGAAATTTCAAGCAAGGCGACTGAAACTGTGAACGATGTTTATGGCCCCGTTACTGTATCGACTAGTAATGCACAATTTTGGTTTCGAAAATTCCGATTCGGAAATTTCGACGTTAAATATGCACCTAGAGTTGGTAGACTATTCGTCGAAAATTCTGATAAGATCGTGGAGCTAACTGAAGCAGACCGGCATGTCAGCAGCCACAGCATCGCCCAAGAGCTTAACATTGACCACAAAACAGTTTTAAGGCATTTACAAAACGCTAGATTCAGTAAAAAGCTAGACATATGGGTGCCTCACGAGTTATCAAAAAAAAAATACTGTACCGAATTTCCATCTGCGAATCTTTGTCGAAACGTAATGAAATCGACCCATTTCTGAAGCGGATGGTTACTGGTGATGAAATATGGGTCACGTACGACAATGTTGTTAGAAAACGATCCTGGTCAAGACGCGGTGAATCAGCTCAAACGGTATCCAAACCAGGACTAGCTGCCAGGAAGGCTTTGCTGTGCGTTTGGTGGGATTGGAAGGGAATCATCTACCATGAGCTGCTTCCATATGGACAAACCCTTAACTCAGACCCCTATTGTCAACAATTAGACCTTTTGAAGAAAGCAATTGACAAAATGCGACCAGAATTGGCCAATAGAAAAGGAATTGTCTTTCACCAGGACAAGGCTAGACCACACACATCTATAATGACGCTCAACAAACTTAGGGAGCTCGGATGGGAAGTTTTAATGCATCCACCGTATAGTCCGGATCTAGCACTAAGTGACTATCACCTTTTTTTGTCCTTACAAAATTTTCTTGTAGGTAAAAAAATTAATTCAAAAGAGGACTGCGAAACTAGGTTGGTCGAGTTTTTTAACAGCAAGGACCAGAGCTTTTTTGAGCGGGGAATTTTGAAGTTGTCCTCAAAATGGCAACAAGTCAATGAACAAAACGGCACATATTTGAATTAAATCGGACTGTCCAAACCGTAATAAATGAATTTTGAAAATAATATAAAAATAATGCATTACTTTTTCCCCAACCTAATATATAATTTTTATTAAACACAGAATTATTTGAATTAAGTTTGCTTTTTTAAGTATAATAGGGCTGACTTAAAAGTTTTGTTTCACTGTTTTTAAATTTTAAAATTTAATTTTGCGTTATTAATACTAAATTTTTAAATATTAATATGTACATATATTGAAGAAGTAGTGGCAATATAAATTTAGTAACTTAACTTTAGCTTATTGCATAAACTAAATGTTTTTTGTAGTTTTAATACTAAAACTATAGTTCTGAAACACTTTTACTTAATAAAAATATACTAATTAAATGACAGCATTAATAAAAAAACATTTATTTTCAAAAAAATTAAAGCATTTAACTTAATTAAACTACAATTTACCATAGAAAATATTTATTTGGAAGAAATTAAAAATATTTCCTAATCGAAAACAAAAGCGGAGCCTTAGCTTGAAAAGTATTGTGTATGTTTTGTCTGTCTTGTAGTTCCACTGGGTGCTCTTTTGCTGTCTCTCTATCCCTCTCACTCCTACGTCTGCGTTATGTTCTGTTTGTCATACATGTTGAAGTGCTGCTTCAGAGAGCACTGTGGGGCAACAAAGTCGAACTTAATTAAACAATGGGCGCGCGCTTTTATGATTGCCAAAAAGAGACTATAAAAAAAAAAACAAGAAAACGAATCACAATAAAAAAATACAACAAATGAGAGTGACACAATCACAATTCGACATTCTTATAAACCACACCACATCAAAAGCCAGATCCAAATCTTAAACCGAATCCGTATCCACAAAAAAAATCTAGACGGCATGCAAATGGCAGCAAAAAAAAAAGCCAAAAAAAAAGAAAAATTGATTGATTGTCGCCACACTCTCTTTAATTCCCACTGCTGCTGACTCATTCAGCTCGGCTTATCTCTTTTTCTCAGCCGATTCAGTTATAAATAGTCTAAAAAACAAATACGAAATGAAAAACACAAAATCTTTATATTTATATATATTATGCTCAGCTCAAGTTCTCACTTATCATCATCGTCGTTTTCGTCTCGGTTTCCCCTTTGCTTAAATTAATGCTGTAATATGAAACGCCGCTCAACGAGTTCTTTCTTTACACTTAACGCTTGTTTTTACCCCCTTTACGTGTCATATAAATGGGGCATTATTATTTTGTCAAGTTGCATGCAACACATCCATCTAAATGTAGGTGAATTATGCATGCAATCGCCGTTCGTTAGTGTGGGAAAAATCATAAACATTATGTACTTTTGATTTCCTGATAAGACTCTCTTTTCTTTAGTATATTTTCAGTCTGTTTATGATTAGTAAAATTTGTAAATAATTTTTAAAAGCTTACTGCAAATGTTTAACTATTTTCTGTTGTATTTATAGTAGTGCTAACTCTAATATTATTTGTTAATATGTGATCTTAAATATTGAATTTTTGAGAACACAATTTTCCATTAACATATCTTCGTTATTTATAACTTTATATACATATATTTAGTTCTTTTTTATGGTTTGTTATAAATGTTTTATTCACTATTTATCAATTTTGAATACATATTTATTTCTGTTTAATGGTTTTTGTTTGTTAATAGTACATAATTGTCCATTATCTGATCTAAAAATTTATTTTCCTTTATTATATTACAAATACATAATTTGTTTTATAAATAGTACATAATTGTTCATTATCTGATCTAAGATATTTATTTCCCTTAATATTTTCTTAAATACCTAGTTTGCTATTATCTGTTTAGAGTTATTTAAATCCCTTTTAACTCCTTTTGTTTCCCTAAGCTAATCATTCGCTAAATTTGCTCAACGCACATTTTATCTAGGTAGCTGTTAAAATATTGCCATAGATCTCTGATTTTATCGTTTATAGATTGTCATATTGCTCTTACCCCTTCGTTTTTTTGGTTTCCTCAAGGGTATACAAACTTCAATTTGCCATAGATAACACTTGTTGATTATTCTTTGCTATTTTGTTTGCCTCTGTTTTGTGTTTTTTTTTTCTTCTGTATTTTGGCACTGAAAAAACTGTTTGTCTGTTTTGTTTACCTTTGTTGATGTTGTTGGTTTAACGCTGTACACTTCTCGAAAAATGTGTATTGTCATTTCGGTAGCGTTCGTCTGGTGTTGGCCTCGTCTCAGCTCAGCTCTCAGGCCAAGTCAAGCTGGGCTAGGCCAGACCACCGACCACCGACCCACACAGCAGGCCAAAAGGCTTTGGCTAATTTGTGTTTACTTTTTATTTAGTAGCTATTTATTTGACTCTGCCCTTGCCTTGCCATGCTGCCACTCTACTCTGTTCGTGCCTTCAATTGAAAGCAATTGTTTGCCTCATTTATGGCTATAAATAGTTGTTTTGGTCGTTTTTTCCATCTCTTTCTTTTGCCGCTAATAATTTGCGTTTTATGTCTAATCTGCGCAGATGTTTCCGGTTAGCTGCTGCTGCTACTGCTGCAACGTCCCCAACTCATTGCTGCCACTGCCACTGCTGCTGCTGCTGCGTGGGTTGATTGAACTTAACATTTTGCATGAGTTGCAGTCAGCAAATTGACTGAAGATCAAGCTGAGCAAACAAATCTTTTTTTCTCTCTCTCAACACAGTGTTTACAGACTGTCTTCGATTTTACATTATAATTAAAGCAGAACTCGGAATTGTAATGCAGTTGCGCATTAGTCATTTCAATTGTAGGTTTTTTTTTTTTTACTTTTATTAATGCTAGTTTTAAACGGAATATAGAATACTTTATTATTGTTAATCAATAAATTTTGTTTGTAAAGTTCTGCATTTAAAGTACTTCTGTAATTAACCTTTTGCCAATTCATTATGATCATGATCTGAGCTTTAAATTTAGTTAAGAAAAATGAATATTTTATATACCTTTAATATACATTTTTATATTTTTTACTTTGCCAAAAGTTTTCAATAGTTTTTACTTTATTAAGTTCCCAAAATTGTATCAGATTTATCGGAATTATATGTTAACTCACTTATTTGTATACTTTATTTTGGCTTTGATTTCTACTAAATTTGTATAAACTTGATCAAATTTTGTTTGAAATACAAATTTGTTATTCTACTGAACTTTATTTCTATTCTGAATTAAAATTTACCTTAATTTTTCCTTGCTTAACCCCTAAGATAAATTTGATAAGACTTGTTTATTAAATTAAAGTTTTAATTTCCAAATTATGCTGCACATAAATTTGATTGATTTGTGAAATAAAACTGCATCCTAAATTTATTTACGATATATGCTAAAACTGCATTTATTTCCATAGCTTTCACATTGCTATAAGAGTCAGCTGTGACTTTAATATAATTAATAGTGGTTTAATACTATTATAAATGCATTTGAATAGGCTTAACTTAATAATTGCCGCAGCTGTTTCTTTATCTACATATATGGCTATCTCTACTGCTGCCCCCTGTCTGCGGTCTATTCGTATTCACATATTCATTTGTCTGTTGTGGGTGTTATTATACTAACCACATAAAATCCTCATTAATTTACAAGCTTTCACACACACAACAAATGACTTTCACTCGTTTAATCATCATGATCATTATGAGGGTTTTAAAATCATCTTTGTCTAGAATCGAGTTGATCATAATGATGAGTGCTTTACTTAATAGCATTTTCAGTGGCTAAAGCAGAAGAAGCCACAACAGCAGCATATAAAGCCACAACAGTTGTTATTGTTATTGTTTTTGTTGTTGAATTAATTGTTTGTAGTCACTCAGTCAGTCAGTCAGTCATTCAGCACTTTTGATGATGACTTTGTCAGCAATTGTCCATTTGTTCGCCGCTTTATCTAATAAACTTGCAAAAAAAAAAAAAGAAAAAGAATGAATAAACAACAAAAAATAGTAATACAAAGATTATTCCACACAACCACTGGATGAGTGTTTGTGGTGTATGGATTTATCTATTTTCTATATGCATATAGAGCGCACATTTGTTTATCGCTTCATGCTTCAACTTCCTTGGCGGTCCCTTTATAACCATTTGCTGCTTGTGGTTTGCAAAAAAAGAAAAGAAATAGAGAAAAACCATTATAAGAAAAAGAAACTCAAATGCAGCAGCTACTACTAAACTAACAGCAACGAGATATAGACTCAATGTGAACTGAAGTAAGACCTAAAAGCGGGTCATGTAGAACCCATAAATTATCCAACATTTTGTTCTGCAACTTTTGTTTCGAAATTCGCATTTAGATGTGCGTAGAATTTGCTTTGATTTCTTTGTAATAAATGTTTATTAAACTATAAAACTAGTAGATTGTTGTTGGAGTAATTAGTAGTGAGAAAATGTAGTAACAATGCTGCATTTAAATAATGTTGATTTGTTGATGATTTGAGAGATTTAATTACTATTTAAAATTATTATCGTTGCGCATACTGTTATTTTTATACCCTTGCCGCTGATATTATTTTGTACTTACCACAAAGTATATTCTAAATTAGTCCTCATAAATATATACATGCATATATCGATATAGATATGTCCGTCTGCTTCGATGCGATTTAATATCTGAGAAATTTCATATGTAATCCTTTGAATTATATCAACCAAATTATAATATTTCGTGTATAAACCAATTTGCATACAGATCGTATCACTATATCTTATATCTGCCATAGAACAAATCAGTATGAAGTAGGACTTTACAATGCTAATAATAATTAGGCGTGCCAAAAAAACCCTTTCTCTCTTGTTATATTTTAATATAAAGTTAGTTGAAAGAACTTAACCTAATAAATATCAAATTGATCATATTAAAAAATTTAAAATGCCCTAAAAAAATCTCAAGACACATATTTTTTGTTGATTTTTTAAGTGTTGCGCTTTAAAGAAATGTCACAACTGCATTGCAATCTTTTATTTATTGCAGTTTTTATTTTTTCATATTTTTTTAAAATTAACTTTTGGCTGGCAAAATGCGAATTAACTACTTTTTCACATCTCGCTGTTTTTTTCACAGTCAATTATTATACATTTACACGAGTCTTCCGACTTTTAACTGTGTGTTAATTAAGCCAAACAATTACTTCATTGTCATGCAATTTTCTTATAATACACATAATTTTTTTTTTTATTATTTTTTTCTCGTTTGTTTTGCTTTCGATGCGATTGCGAAACGTGTTTAATGTAATGTATTTTACAATAAATATTTCACATAAAGAGTGGCTGTAAAAATGCAAATGAAAATGGAAAATTATTGCAATGTTTTGGTATTGCTTTTGTTTATGATTGATTCATTAGTCGGTTTTACGCCTTTAATAAACTTTGTAAGCTTGCGGCAATCGACTGGCTTAGTACAGTGGGCATTCAATGCCATAACGACGCCCAGTTACCTTACACACTCCAATTCCCCCCTGGGTGCTGCTATAACCCCCCTTTGGTTGGGTGTCTTTAAAACTCGTACCCCTTGACGCTGAGTGATTTGCCTCGACGCGTTTTTTAAACAGCAAACAATATAAATAAAAGAAATACGATTGTATATACGGAATAATAATTGACAAAGCCGCGCTCTCTCTCTCTCTCTCTCTCTCTCGATCTTTGTTTGGTTCTCTCTCTCTGTTATTCCCTTGCTCTCCCGCTCTTGCCGTTTATATAGTTATGCCAGAGCAGGCAAAAAAAAAATGTTTTTTCTATATAAATTAGTCGACAACACATAATAATCCATGTGCCTGACTGACTCTCGCACCGGATACGCATTTTAAAAATTTGTTCAATGATTGTTTGTGTGTTTGTGTGTGTGTATATGCATAATGTAGATCCTATAGTACCCCATTGTAGCGTTATAGATGACTAAGCGACTTGAGTGTTTTATTCAATTGGAAAACTGATGAGAATTGTGCTCGCACTTGTGACTAACTTATGCAAACATTATTTCCGAATTTAAACTAACAATAGTTAATAAATAAAATTGCAAATATACTGTTATACAGTCAACTGAATAATTTAAATAATATTTTAAATTTGCAATTATTTGCTAAAAAGTTGAACATTATAGTCTTGTATAATACTAATTAGCTATATTATATTATATATTATATATTAGCTACAAGACTATTCTTGTATACTACTAAGACTACATCTTAGCTATATGTTGATAAATATTTTCTTAGTAACATTCTCAGTCAGAGCGGCTTGTTTATTTGTATCCATTAATACAGGGTATTTTTGTGCACGTCAACAGCCACTTGATTATATAGACTTTATAGTCTTTTATTGTTATATATACTAGACCTAGACCGCACGGCGTGATTCATTAAATATATATTTTTTCCTAAGAAATACGTATTTGTAAACAGTGTGGAAATTAATGGTTTATCGGGGAAATGTAAAAAAAAAGAGTAAAAATTATAAAGCAACTGTTGGGGTAACTAAAAGTCGAGCAGAATAAGCATAACTTAAGCATCATTTAAATAGATTGTGATTTTGATTAGTTCAAAATGTTGTAAGCTTTATTTGTTATGCCTAACATCAATGTGCACTCCAAAAATTAACATCTTCCTCCCTCCCCTGTACACACCCTTTCCAGAGTTGTGTGTGTGTGTTGGCACTCTAATTAGAAGTTGCCTGCAGCTGCACCCAAAAATTAAAGTCACGTAAGCATATTTGCTGATTTCATTATGGCATTCCTCGTATTCTTCATAGAATGTTGAATGTAAAATTTACTTCCATTTACTTTTACACACTTGGCTGGCAAATTGTCCCTTGTTGGCTGATTGATGTTTTTGGTTGAGTGACTCGAAATCGTTAAATCACCCACAAACAGATGCTCGCTCCATCTGAAAAGTTGACGCTTTTTTATACCCTCTGAGGGGTATATTGGGTTTGTCAGAAGTATGTAACAGGCAGAAGGAGGCGTTTCCGACCCTATAAAGTATATATATTCTTGATCAGCATCAACAGCCGAGTCGATATAGCCATGTCCGTCTGTCCGTCTGTCTGTCTGTCTGTCTGTCTGTCTGTCTGTCCGTCCGTATGAACGAAAGGATCTCAGAGATGGTAAGAGCTACAATATCCGTTTTCGTCAGTATCGACCACATATTTAGTCAGTCAATACAAGTTTGTTTCCTTTTTTCGATGCTACGCCCCATTCGCCCACAATAAGCGAAAAACCAGACATACCTCGGAAAAAATACATGTTTTTGGCAAATATCTCAGTTAATATACCACCTAGGAACTCCAATTTTGGCATGAAGGTTGCTATTTCCAATATAAATATAATGCCATCAAAATTTATTAGATGCCACGCCCCCTTCGCCCACAATTGCGTTGAAACTTCGAATGTCTTTGGCTCACTTATTTCTTACCGTATAGTTCTGTAACTTTGTGTATAATTAGAGACAAATAATATAAAGCAACCCTGAAAATTATATCAAAATCGGACTATAATTAAAAAAGTTTTTTATACAACGAAAATTGATACTTTCAAGCAATGCATAGCCACGTGCATTGCACTGAGCTGTGCACACAAGCAACGAAAACGAAGAACGTGTGAGCGAGATAGACATACAAATATGTGTGCATGTTAAGTTATTGCAGTAGCTACTCCAATTTGAACTCATCTAGTTGGAAACGAAGCTCAGAGGGTATTACACGGTCGGCATGCCCGACTGACAATTTCTTTCTTGTTTTTTGTAGAACAGGTGCAGCAGTCGGGTGTAATTTAAATGCCCCACAATAACCATTTAAATTGCTAGGGCAAGCCCTCTGCTACATATTCTACAGGTTACAGACCTCATCTAAGCTAAATATTTGTAAATGATGCACCAATATTAACTGCTTTTTAATTTTAAAAAATCTGATAAATTTCTTTAACAACATAAATATGTATTTTGGTTTTTGGTTTCTAGGGGGTTTAATAAAATATATTACAACCTTGGACTTAATCAGTGTTTCAAAGATTGTTGTAGCTTGAGCTTTAAATTAATCTTATATAATAATACTTGTGTGCGTTTCGGTTGAATGTAATTAGTTCAAGATTTATGTATATTTGTTATGCCGCAAAGAGGTTTTCAATATTTGCGGACTACGAAAACAAAGACAATTCTGTAGACTTAGACTTGAGAAGGAAGCTTTAGAAACTTTCCCACAGGGCAAACATTTTGTCTAATTTGCCCTTGGCATATATATATTTATAGATTTGTCTAGCTTAAACTAATGTCTTTTAAATGTACCATTAACTGACATTTATTAACCGAGTTTTTATTATGTTATTGCCACAGGCTTCAATGGATCTGCCGCCGGATAAAGCCAAGCTCTTGCGTAATTACGATGATGAGAAGAAGTGGGACATGATATGCGATCAAGTAAGTAAACTTCCATATATAATGTATAACATATATAATCACATTATAAATGTCTTTCCCTTTTTGTGACTGCGTGTTTATCATTATCGTTTAGAGTCCAAAACTTCCTGTTTATGGCAAAAAAGTGAGTTTCGTAGACTAAAAGCATTTAAAAAAATGCGTTCCGCCTAGCATTCCATGGGAGAGGCCAACGCCTTAAATTGTTTATTCTAAACGTTTGCTTGACACCTTGAACTTTGACCTTCAGAGATACACAACATACCCAACATCGCAGCTCTAATTAACTATAACTTAATTGTAACTTGCATGTGCGCTAGATAAAAAATAAACTAATAGATGTTTACACGTACGTAGTTTACATGAACTTACACATCTACTTAAAAGATACAAAATTCTTTTAAAATTATTTCGAAATTTTGTGAAACCCTGTCAACTGTGTTTGTCAGCTCCAATTACTCTTTGTGAGATCATTTATAATGACCTTTTACAGCTGACACCTGAGATACTGGAGTATCTTTAGCAGTTGTATCGCCCCCCTTGCACTCTATGTGCAATTTATCTTAAGTTTTGAACTCGCATGAACTTCATGTTAGACAGACAGACAATATATGTGCTCTATATATATGTATATAGTATTTATATATCATTATTCAGTGCGTGCTCGACGTTTGGTTTTTATTTCATTTGTTATCGTCGCGTTTTTGATGCAAAATGAATCCAATTTCAGAACAATTTTCGTTGCTTATTTGAATCCCAAATGGCGTTTGGAACAATGCTCTCAACAATGGCTTTTGGAGGGGCTATTAAAAATATAACAATTTCAGTATTAATGATTGCACACATTGGAGCGTGGCGTGAAGCGGTGTCAGGCTGGCAGGAAAGAGACACTACATCTATATAATAGATATAAACAGACATGTGTATAGCTCATGTATAAGCTCATGTCTACAAATCCACATTGCGTGTTTTCGGTTTCGGTTTTGGCTCGATTCGGTTCTGTTCTGTTTCAGTTTCTGTTTTTGGGGCTGGGAGTTATGACAAAACTATTAACATGTGCGACAGACCGTAGCTACGAATCGATGAATCGGTTCTTGAGCTGAGATCCCCAGATCTACAGCCTGGCCACACAGCGCATTAAACTGGGTCACTGAATTTTCAAGAGCTGCGCCTAGAAAAACAAAAATTGGCGTTGGAGTCACACAACTTACCTATGCAACTAAGCAGGCACAACTAATAGATACTCTCTAAGTTGCATATATAGTAGGCAAAAAGAAAAAACAAAGTTTTTATGCTCCATACTGCCTTTTGTAAGAATTAGAAATACATAACTTTGTGATACTCTTTATTATATTTCTAAAATGTTTAGAGCACAAAGTATTTAGTTTATATTCTTATTAGTACTTTACTCTGTAACTTAATAATACTCTTTACAATGCCTCTAAAATATCTAGAATATGTAGGTCAGAACTTTATGTGATTGCTTAAGAAAAATCGAGTTAATTAGCTAATTTTTGCTATTAATATTGACAAAACTGAAAAAGTTATAGATGCTATTTGCAAACGCACTAAAATATTTGGAGTTTATAAAAGAACATTGTGTGTTTAATTATCAAACAATACATAAAAATACTTAATAGTACATGCAGTTTATACAGTTAACATTTGTCATACTCTATTGTTTTTTCAACTCGTGTATAGGGTATATAGACATTATCTGTTGGCGGTTCCTTAACCGCCTGCATGCCAACAGACCTGTTTTCCATAAATTCAGGCACAGGCACTTCTTGAATGAAAATGCAGCCCACAAACAATGAACAAGAGTCGTCGGCGAGGACATTTCTCTCTCTTTCTCTCCTACCTTCTCTCTGACTCTTTTGCTCTCTCTGTCTGGCAATCCGCTACAACAACATTGGCAAGTCCAAAACAAAAAAAAAAAGCGTCTTGACTCGACTCCACTTCAGCAGCAGCACCACTCACATGGCCTGTTTGTTGCTGGTGGTGCCGTGGTGCTGTGGTACAGTGGTGCAGTGTTGGTGTTGTTAGCTGGTTCACAGTGACAAAATGCAAATTATTATGACTGCGATAAATTGCAGTTTTTAATCGCTGGAGCCGCTTGGACGCCCCATACCAGGTTTAAATGTGTGTATATCTCTCGGTATTTTTGTACCCTAGCTGAAAGCATATTGTTTTGTTTACTTGGTTTGGCACAACCAAATACTATATATATTCTTAAACATTTAACCATATAAAACTTGTAACAGGCTCGCTAGATAGTTACGGGCTAGATAAGTTACTATTAGTATGAAAATCTCTATTTTTTATTGAGCCACTTCAAAGCATATTACCTATAACAGCAAAACTATTGATAGGACCTCTGCAAGGGTATCAAATCTTTGTAGTATTAAAGATAATCATACTTTCTTGTTACTTCTTTTTTCTCTCTCTCTTTTGCTTGTGCTTCTTTCTATTTGTTATTGTGGGGTTCGGACTAGGAAAAAGAATGAAACTGGTTTTCCTTTCGTGTGAGTTGCACTGGCAAAAGCAACAAAACCCACACATAGTTTAAGTTGTAGTCATGAGCTGCTATTGTTGTTGTTATTGTTGTTGTTGTTGTTGGCATAGTAAAAAGCCAAAAACAAGTATACCACGCTTCATGCTTAAAAATGTTTAAAAGTTAGGCAAGCTATCGATGCTTATATGATCGCCCCATAGTACTACAACAAACGGAGGGAAGAGACAGCTGAAGTAGGTAAACACTTAGCCATACGATATACCGTAAACATGGTATACAAATATGCAGTTGGCGAGTCAAAAAACAAAAACAAAACAAAGCACATCAAAACAGCCAAAACAAAAGTAAAAGCCGCTAAGTTAGTGTTAATGCATTTGGAGGTATTTCCATTTGGCTCGCGTTCAATACATTAAGTTTTTTTTACTACAATATTTCGTTTTGGTTTCGACTTGAAATATCTGAGGATTGCTACCGTGTTCAATTAATAGGTTTTAATTGATAGTGAAATAACTCATGGCGAGTCTGCGGTTATTTCCTATAGATACCAAAGGTACCTTCTACTAAAATAAGCAAAGTTCGATGTTTTGCAGCTCTTAGAAAAAGTATAATTTTAATAAGTTTCGATTAATATATATTTTGTGAGGAATAGGTATCAAAGTCTCTAGTTTTCAAGTTGTTTTCCAGCAATTATTATGATTTTAGAAAATATTTAAAGATTTTTTTAAATACTTTTAATCATTATTAATTTAATTTTTAATTTTATTATTGGTATTTATATTAAGTTATGTTACAGAACATACATTTATCATTTATCTAGAATTTTATTATTTATTTAAAATATTTTCTGGAAATTCTTTTTATAATAGCAAATACGTTATGTAATCTCTCTAGTATTTGCAATTGATTTTGTTATCGACTGTAAAGATAAGCATTGTTCTGTATTCCACTATTTATTATTAGATCAGTCAACTTTAAAAAAATATGCTATATCTTCGTCAATGGATTTAAATATTGATACCTATAATCGTTGCAGCACCTTACAATGTTAAATTCAAAATGTTAATAACAAAACCATGTTAAATTTGACAACAGTAATGATAGAACAAACCAAAAGAGCTCTATTCTGTTGGTTGCACTACTCAGTCTCAGTGGTTAATACTAGATTGCTTAAAGAGTTGCAATTACTTATATATATGTAAGTAATTTGTATATGCGTAATGCAAACCCGCAGTAAATGGAAAGGCTAAAAAGGGTGTATGATTAGTATTTTACTCAGATATTGCAAATTATTATCAGCTTTTAAAATTACTAAAATTGTTAAAAATAATCAATGTTCTCGTCTTTTCAGGAAATGGTGCAGGCAAAGGATCCTCCCTCACATTACTTGAGCAAATTACGCACATATTTGGATCCAAAGGCATCGCGTAGTCATCGGGTAAGTTAAATCAGCTACCACTTGGCTTGGTTTGGTTGGATACTGTGTCTATTAGTACTACTACTACTGCTACCACTGTGAACTCTGTCCTCTGTTATGTAGTACTGTGTATTAGTCTAGTCTCCCAGTCTCCTATGTCTAAATAGTTGTTTGTTGCAGAGATTTAACTTCATTAAACCTTAACATAATTTGCTTAAAGTAAAGAACTAAAATTAATTGTGAAATTTAAATTCTACTAAATAAAATCTATTGTGATTGTTTCAATATTAATGTGTAAATTTCGATTTCTCTACTCACAACACTGACAACACACAACACGCACACACATATACATAATCCTCCCTTCCTTTCCCTCCTTTTCTCAATCATTAATTCAATCAAACAATCAATCCATTATCATTATATGTTTTACCCTGCACTCATGTTGTTTCCTTAAACATTCCCATCACTATTTTCCTGTCTCTCTTTCTCTCTCTCTCTTTGTACACTTACAGCTTTATCTATTCTACTTTCTTTGTCAGAAACGCAAAATGGTCGGGGAATCGACATCCACACAGGTTTTAAGGGATCTTGAGATCTCATTGCGCACCAATCACATTGAATGGGTGAAAGAATTTCTGGATGATACGAATCAGGGACTCGATGCTCTTGTGGATTATCTCAACTTTCGGCTGCAGATGATGCGACACGAGCAGCGTTTGCAGGGCGCCCTATGCGCCTCCGAGGAACGTTTGAATCTCACCAATGGTCTCGATCCCAACGAGGTGGTGTTGAGCAACAGTTCGTTGAGTCCGGTTGGGGTGCGAGATCTCAATGCCAGCTTAACGAATGGTAGCTCTCTGCTGCTGGATGGCTCACGACATGCCTCCTCCGCTGGACACGGCAATCACTCGCATTCCTATAGCTTTGTTCGACCCACCATTGCCGAGGTGCTGGACAGTCCCAGTCTGAAGCGTCGGTCGCGTCACATTGCCAAACTGAATATGGGTGCGGCAACCGATGATATTCATGTGTCCATAATGTGTCTGCGTGCGATCATGAACAATAAATATGGCTTCAATATGGTAATTCAGCATCGGGAGGCAATCAATTGCATTGCATTGAGTCTCATCCACAAGTCATTGAGGACGAAGGCATTGGTGTTGGAACTGCTGGCGGCTATTTGTCTGGTCAAGGGTGGACATGAGATAATACTCGGCTCCTTTGATAATTTCAAGGATGTGTGCCAGGAGAAGCGACGTTTCCAGACCCTCATGGAGTACTTTATGAACTTTGAGGCCTTCAACATTGATTTTATGGTCGCCTGCATGCAGTTTATGAACATTGTGGTGCACTCTGTCGAGGATATGAACTATCGTGTCCATTTGCAGTATGAGTTTACAGCCTTGGGACTGGACACGTATCTGGAGAAGATACGAATGACGGAATCCGAGGAGCTTAAGGTGCAAATCTCTGCTTATCTGGACAATGTGTTTGATGTGGCTGCTCTCATGGAGGATTCGGAGACGAAAACATCAGCATTGGAGCGTGTTCAGGAATTGGAGGATCAGCTGGAACGTGAAATTGATCGTAATTCCGAATTTCTATACAAATACGCGGAGCTGGAGACGGAGAATCTAACGTTGAAGGCAGAGCGGGAGCAGTTGGCGGTTATGCGACAACAGCTGGAGGATCAGCTGAATGCCTTGCAACGCATGTTGCAACAGAACGAACAAGAGCTCAAGAAACGTGACACATTGCTGCACAACAAGAATCTGGAGCTGCAAACATTAACACGTTCCCTGCCACGTTCCGCATCCAGCGGTGATGGTTCCCTGGTCAATGGCAGTCTGCTGGCGGGTATAACTTCGGGTTCATCATCTGCGTTGCCGCCACCACCACCACCATTGCCCTCAGCAATGGCCATGGCAATGTCAGCTGCAGCACCACCGCCACCACCACCACCAGCGCCTCCAGCACCACCGCCGCCGCCCATGATGCCCGGTCTGAGTCCGCTTGGCAGTCCCAATGGCAGTGTCATCTCCACAGTTCCCTCGCCACCGCATGCACCGCCCATGATGAGCTCCTTCCAGCCACCGCCGCCACCAGTTGCTGGCTTTATGCCAGCTCCAGATGGCGCCATGACCATCAAACGCAAGGTGCCCACCAAATACAAGCTGCCCACGCTCAACTGGATAGCACTCAAACCCAATCAGGTGAGTGTGGAATCTTTGGTGTTTTAAAATCGAATTAATGATTGAATTTTTTAATATTTACTAGGTGCGTGGCACCATCTTCAATGAGCTGGATGATGAGAAGATCTTCAAGCAAATCGACTTTAATGAGTTCGAGGAGCGCTTCAAGATTGGCATCGGTGGTGCTTTACATAATGGCAGCAATGGCAGCGAAGTGGATGGCACTCTATCCTGCTATCCCAGTAAACGTTTCAAGAAGCCCGATAATGTGTCACTGCTGGAACACACGAGGTTAAGAAACATAGGTAAATTACAGTTGGAATTATATCTAAAGTAACTTTTTTACTAATTCCTTCTTCATTATTTTTTAGCAATCTCTCGTCGTAAACTGGGCATGCCCATTGACGATGTCGTTGCCGCAATACACAGTTTGGATTTGAAGAAACTGTCGCTGGAGAATGTGGAGCTGCTGCAAAAGATGGTGCCCACCGATGCAGAGGTCAAGTCCTACAAGGAGTACATTATTGAGCGCAAGGATCAGCAGCTGCTCACCGAAGAGGACAAGTTCATGTTGCAATTGTCACGCGTAGAACGCATCTCCTCAAAGCTAGCCATTATGAACTATATGGGCAATTTTGTCGATAGCGTTCATCTCATAAGTCCAGTGAGTATAGTGAGTTATATACACTTAGATATATACTTATGATCTGTATTATCTCTCTTTACAGCAAGTGCTATCGATTGCCAGCGCCTCGAATTCGCTTAAGCAGTCGAGAAAGTTCAAAGCAGTGCTGGAGATTGTGTTGGCCTTTGGCAACTATTTGAATAGCAATAAACGTGGTCCAGCTTATGGCTTTAAGCTGCAATCGTTGGACACACTGATTGACACCAAGTCAACGGATAAGCGTTCCTCGTTGCTGCATTATATTGTGGCCACCATAAGGGCCAAATTTCCGGAGCTATTGAACTTTGAGTGTGAACTGTATGGCACGGATAAGGCAGCATCTGTGGCACTAGAGAATGTGGTGGCTGATGTACAGGAACTGGATAAGGGCATGGAACTGGTGCGCAAGGAGGCCGAGTTGCGTGTCAAGGGCACCCAGACGCATATACTGAGGGATTTCCTCAACAATAGCGAGGACAAGCTGAAGAAGATCAAGAGCGATCTGCGTTTGGCGCAGGATGCGTTCAAAGAGTGTGTCGAATACTTTGGCGATTCATCTCGCAATGCGGATGCGGCTGCCTTCTTTGCATTAATTGTACGCTTTACGCGTGCCTTCAAGGTAGGAGTGCCGAACAATATTAATTAAATTGGATTATGATAATTTTTCTATTTAATTTCGTAGCAACTGGATCAGGAGAATGAGCAGCGTCGTCGACTGGAGCAGGCAGCTGCTTTGGCTGCCTCGAAAAAGGAGAGCGATCAGGTCATACTGCGCAACAAGTTCAATCAGAAGAAGCAACAGGTGAGTGGACGGCTGGGTGGAAGCATAACGGCCAACAAGACGGTCAACTCTTTCAAGTTTGTGTCATTTATATGATGATTTGATTTCGATTTCAAATTCAATTGCAATTAAAATTATTTTAATTTGAATTTGAATGTCGTGTCGATTCTATTTGTGTAATCTGTTATGCTTTTGATTTATGCAGCAAATACATTGTCTGCTTGACTTTGCCAGGCAACATAGCACTGTGGATATGTCTTCCTCCTAACTGCATACCTAAAATCTGTAAAAAAGCAAAAAGGCAACCCTCAAGCTCCTTAGCACGCACTCTGGTTATTTGGCTAACAAATCTCTAGTAATACTCCTCAATTGGGGCAAGGTTAACGCTGGTTTTGGTGTTGGGATGCAACAGCTACCTAATACCTATGTTAAAACCTATAATACAAATATATAATCAACAACACCACTACCACTACCACCAATAAAAAAAACCACTACAACCACCACCACCACCAACCAACACAATCAAATACCACCAAATCCCCACTAGCATCTAGACACCTTTTGGGGCGGCATGTGACGGAAGTTGTTTGTGTTTAAATATATATTCTAGTGTAAGTCGCTTGGCTTGTTGTGTTGTGTGTTATTGATTGATTGTTTCTTATTAACTTGTCTCTAACAAATTGTTTTGTCCCTCATGCTAATCCACCTCAAATTTCTAACCACTTTGTCTGCTAATACGCTAATTCGGTATACTTATGTTATCATGTATCTGTCACTATATTGGATTTTAATAGATTAAGATGTTGTTTTTACTAAATTAAAGCATGAGTAAGCAAACGAAATTTTATTAAACTAATAGCAGAAATAGTTTAATTCTTTATTTTTATGCATATTTATTTTTTTCCTTAAAAGTTTTTCTGTTAATGTTATCTTAGAATGCTGTTATAACTAAGACTCTTGACTCTACTAACAGAGTTTTGGCTTTGCTGTAACAGCTTTCCAATCAGAAAGTTTTTTTGTTATGCATGCTTATGTAATGTTAACTTTTGCCGGGCAAATGCAGATTATAATTGACTAAATTAAATTTTATAAAATACAACTTTCTTTTACTTTATTATTAGTTTGTGGATTTAGTTTGTGGATAATATCATTTTATAAACTTTACATCAAACACTTTTCGTTTGAAGCCAAGACTAAAACTGTTAAAGTAGCATGTCTGTTAACTTTACAGCATTGCTAACAGAGTGCTTATAACAGCATGCATGCAATAAGCAATTCAAATGTTTTGTTATTGCGATATTGATTTAAACTATTTAAATAGTAACTAATCATTTTAAAATGTTAAGCCTTGGAAATTCTTAGAAAATAACTATCTCTTCCTATACTAAACTTCCAAAATAATAAGAAACTTTTACAACTAATCTATGTTAAGACTTTTTTGTTGGTAAATTTTTGTATATCCTATGGTGCTGGCTATAATCTTTTAATGCGTAAACTTTTCTCTTTTGTTTATTTTTTTTTTAAACTACTGCACGTTGTGTCTCGAACTGCTCGAACAAAACAATAGTTGCCTACAACTTGCGCACTCTCCTTGCAGGATGCCGTCATCAATGAGCTGAAGAGCAAAACGCATTCGGTGCGTGAGAAGAAACTGCTGCAGCAGGACGAAGTCTACAATGGGGCCTTGGAGGACATATTGATGGGGCTCAAGAGTGAGCCGTATCGGCGGGCAGATGCTGTGAGGCGTTCCCAACGACGACGCATCGACAATAATCGCTTGTCTCGCACGCTGGAGGAGATGGACTGCTAATTAGTTGAATCTGAAGCAAAGACATAAATCAAAATTCAAAAAAAGAAAGAAAAAACAACAAAAACGAATAATGAAGCGATAAAAAAGATAAATTATAATATTATTAACGAAAAGTGTAAACGTAAGAAACAGATACTGCAATATGTGATTGGGCGATTATAATGTTTGGAGGCAAAACATACACACAACATACATATACACACATTCCCACACCCCATTCTTGTGCTTTTTCTCGAATATATATATATATACATATATATATATCTCAATTATAGTTTTGTATTTTTTTAAATTATTTCCTTGTGTGCTATTCGAAAATTTCCAGTACTCCCAAACAATAAAGTACCCTTCTCTGTGAATCTCATCTTATTTGAGATAATATTTAATTAATCTATCGCCAAAATGTTTTAAAAGAGCGTTTTTTTTTATTAATTTTTTGCCTAAGCTGCAAATGTATTTATCTTAAAATTTTAATTTTTTAAAGATCTGTAAATATATGCATATATACACACATATATATATAAATTATATATTATGATTGTAAGTTTTAAACCAAATTGGAAATATTATTTGCATCCGAGATGGCACTATTTTCTTTTGTTATTAAGTTATATTTTTTTATAAAAAAAATTGTACACCAATTTTAATTAGTTAAGTCTATGAATTGTATGTAATGAGAGTATAATGCATTAAATTGTACATTTTCTATATCAATTAATCAAATTATGTTTTTAATTTTATTGTTGTAATACACACAAACACACACATATATACATTTATATATTTATATAACAAATTTTGCACACTGCTTACGAAAGGGGAAAAATGCAATCGCCAAATATTGCAAGCAACATGAACAATTTTTAGAATGTTTTTTAAAGATATACATATACACACGAAAACTCCATTTTATAAAATTTTATGTAGATTTTTATAACAAATTATACATACTATACTATATGCTATATGCAATTTATGAGCCAATTTATTCTCACAAGCCACGAAATTTTTGACGAAGACTGATATTGGAGCAGTTTATATTAATTATATACAAAAAAATATATATTAACAAATTTATTGAAAACAGCTTTGTAATAATCTTTTTCGAGCAGACAGACGTCTAGTGTCTTTTATATAATTAACACTCAAAACTTAACGAATTTAGTTGAACTATAAGCACTTACTACAAGTATACACACATATATTTATATATATTAAATTCATATATAATTAAAATTAATACTTAAGTGCCATCGGCATAAATGTCATGATTCTTATGCATATCTTTTCGTTATGTCTTTTGATTTGCCAAAAAAAACTAAAAAAAAAAAAGAACAAAAAACTACAAGTAAAGCGAAAATGAGAGCGAGGCGTTTAATAAATTATAGCACGCTGCATTGTTAGTTTTTAAAATATTGTGTTATTTAATTTGATAAGCAAAAACCCGCAAGGTATACGACATGGAGAACGACAAACAGATGCCGCATTTTATATATACATATATACAACACATACATACACACACTATTTTAAATAAATTATTATTAACCAAATAAACTAGCCAAAAGATAGAACGATTTTGTTTTATTCTATCGGTTGTACAATTCTGACTGATTTTCGAAGTACAGTAACTACTTTAAGAGATGCATTCTATATATAAGAAGCATATGAGTTATAAAACCCAAATTAAATAGAATGATTTAAAATGGGGTAAAATTAAATAGTGCTAATTGTTAAAATTAATTTTGGATTGTCTCGAATTTAAACGCTTAACAGCGCTGTAAGCACGCAAGCTTAACAATGCTTTCACACTGTGCTGCTTAACATACTGGCTTCAAGTTAACAGTGGCAGCAACAGTTGTTTGCGTTCGTGCTGCCAACTTGATTTACATTAACAGTGTGTTTATAGTTTTGCTCTCACTGCTGTTACATTTAGATAGTTATCGACTGCCAGTTCATCTCTAGCTTGCACCAGTCCAGTCGCAACAGTCGCTCAGCTGTTTTGCGTATATTTAGCTCGCATTGGAAATACGGTTTAAAAATGTTTTAAAAAACGCGTATAATAAGATATTCTATTAAATTGTATCAATTATATTTGGACGCCTACAAGAACAATGTTTAAACGTACATTCAAAGTGGTTTATCGGCCAATTAGAAGCAATTTTCTGCTGCTGCCGGAACAGTACTACGGCGTCGTTTCGACCTATGTAAGTTGGAAGTGTCCAAAAGTCAATGGAACGAATGGCGCGCAGATTAGATAAGCTTATTGTGCATATTTAATCGCTTGGATTACTTTATAGGACACGGGCTGCCTTAGCCTACAGTACAATGGTCGTGTGCACTATGCCTCGTGGGCACCGCAGGCGGGCGGCGGTGGCATCAAAGACACTGAAATTGGGATCAATGCCAGGGCGGCCAAGGAGCTCGGTGAGTTACAGTTACTTAACTTTGCAAGCGGATGTGCGAATCATTTGCCAAAAATGCTATAATATGCACTTTGCACTCTCTCTCTATCTCCCTCCCAATTCCTCTCTCTCTTGCTGAATTTGATTACAGGTCTGCATGAAAATGATTTGGTCAAGTGCGCCCTCATCGCTGACGTTCTAAATCTGCGCAGCGTTCACGTCACGCCTGTCTCTGCCCGCGATTGGGAGATCATTGTGAGTGTGTCTATCGATATCTCTATCTCTCTCTCTCTCTGTTTGTCTGTGTGTTTATGTTTGTTTTTATTTTTGTTTAATGTCGTGTGTGTGCTGCCAGATATAAATAATTTTTATATCGGATTAGCTTTTGGCGCGGGCGTGATTTAAGTGTTTTTATTTAAGCATGTGTGTGCGGTTGTTAGTTTTTGCCGGCATTGCCATTGACCCCAGTGGGGGGTTTACTTCCCACACCGCTGAGTTCAAATTAACGGACAAGCGCTTTACAGTTATTTGAAATGTTATCGATTTAACGATAACTGCAAAGGGCTGTTATATTTAACTGAAATTCAAATTAGAATTAGGGAAAAAGGAGTTAAGTTATATACTCTGTAGTAATATAAAGAAAAAACTATATTTTTTGTGATTTAGTGTGATTGTAAAAAAAGAACATGTTCTGGTTAACCTAATTTGATCGCTGTTACCATTTAAAATATAATAAATAAAATTAAAGCAAATGTTTTTAGCAAATATATATGTATATATATTTTGTTTATGTATGCCAAAGAAAATTTTTAATTTTGTTAATGTTTTAGTAAATATATAAAGAAAGGCAAAACATCAAATATATAGGTCTAGTAGAATTTGAGATATAATATCAACAGTCTTAAAAAAACAGTTTTGTAAGGTCTTAGATCACTTTTGGCTAGGTATATCTGGGAAAATCATAGTTAATTTGATTGATACCTTTAATGACGCTTTCTGAATACATAAAACTATAAGAATAAAACACAAACCCGATTTTTAAATGAGAATATTCTTAATAGGCATTATTCAAACAGACATTCTATATCCTAAGACAGCATCTCAGTGATCATTAAATTTATATATTTGTAAGGTTTAAAACAAATCAGTTTTCAGTATAGACTTTGTTTTGTTTGTTTTATTTATTTGTTTTATTTAGTAACTTTATTTTGACTTTTAAAGTTGAAATTAGCAAAAGGTGAATTAAAATAATTTACCTTTTTAAAAAAAAATATTGTACATATAATTTTTTATTAATAAAACCAGATAGTTTGCTATTAATCTAAGCTATTTTAAACTATTCTATTAAATAAATGAATTTTTAAATAATTTTCAGGAGCTTAGCACTGAGAAAATATCTGGAAGTGTGTTGGAACAGACGCGCATTGTGAATTCATCGCAAATTTTACTTGTTTGGATTAACAAGTCGATGCAAGTGGCGCTGACAGTGGGTAAATATTGAACAGTATATAAAAAAAGGTGCGCCACTAATAAAATCATTCCATTTTAAACCCATCTTAGATCGCCTTAAACCGGTTATTAGTTACGGACGCATTGATCATAATACAGAGCTGGTGGTGGCACCCAATCTCTACAAGGGACTGACCAATGGCAATGCCAATGATAAGCTGGAGGAGACTAGCAGCAAGTTGGCGAGGAGTAAGACCTCTGCACAGGTGCGCGATGAGGCGGTGGTGGCGCCATCACCAGCACTTGCCCATTCTGCCACGATGAGCAGTGTGAAGAATAATTTGCAGCGAAATAAGCGACAAGATCATATGCAACGTTTGAAGAAGGACTTGCGACGGGAGAGTTCACGGGCATTTGAGTTCCGGGTGATACGTGGCTTGTGGCACGAGCAGGCACAGGAATGCGATGTGTACATTAAGCAAACACATCTGCCCGAGTTCATGGACCTGGAGCAGTTCTATAGCATGAAAACCGCTGGCGATAAGGAGTACTATGTGCGTGTTCGCCTAATAAGCGATGAGGATGGCGATTTACCAGCCACCATTCATCCGTCCATCGAGCTAAATGCAAATCTAATGAAACTGTTGAACATCAAGGAGCTGGAACGTGTTGTACTGCGGCCCAAGGTGACCGTGGTGAACTTTGTGGAGAAGATTGAACTGTTTGCGCACAAGAAGACGCACTACAAGATCATCGAGAATGCATTTAAGCGATTTGTGATTGAGAAAACACAAAAGACACCCATGCTGTTCAATCAGGAGGAGGTGGTGCGCCTGGAGGATGATCTGCTGGTCACCGTGGGCATTGTGCCCGAACACTTTCGCTACTGTGTTGTGGACGCTCAGTTTCTGAAGGAATCCAAAATCTATGCTGCCGACTTGGTGCGTCCAGTCAATGAAATCATCAAGGAACAACCGCCTGCCAAGACACCACTGAGTGTCAAGGATCTCATACGACTGCCCAAGTATGATAAGATTGTGGATCAAGTGGTGAGTGAGCTGCGCATGAATCTGTGCCTCAATGCACAGAACTCAGTGCTGCGGCAGGGCAATGTGCTGCTGACTGGAGCACCTGGCACGGGCAAAACAGTGCTGGTGGAGCGTATACTGGAGCAGTTGTCGCAACAGCCGGATTATTGTTACTTCGACATCTTCTACTGTTCGCGTAGTAAGGGACGCAAAACGGAATCGATTCAAAAGGATTTACGCAACATATTCACCAGCTGTCTACAACATGCACCCGCAATTGTTGTCCTCGAGAATCTGGATGTGTTGGCCCACTCAGCCGGCGAGCAGTCCAGTCAGGATGGCGAGTACTTTAATCGCATGGCGGACACAGTTCATCAGCTGATCATGCAGTATACGAGCAGCAATGCCATTGCGGTAATTGCCACAGTCAGTGAGCTGCAGACGTTGAACAAACGTCTGAGTGCGCCACGTGGTCGCCATCTGTTCCAGACGGTGGCACGACTGCCCAGCCTAGAGCGTGCTGATCGCGAGATTATATTGCGTGAGCTGTGCAGTCATATTGCTTCGAAGGATCTCGATGTGATCAAGTTCTCGAATCTAACCGAAGGCTATCGCAAATGCGATCTTGTGCAGTTTGTGGAACGCGCCATCTTCTATGCCTATCGCATCAGTAAGTAAAGCTACCTAAGCTAAACTGTTATTAGTTATTAAACAGCTAATCTTTCGGCAGGTAAAACCCAACCACTGCTAACCAATGAGCAGCTCATTGAATCACTGGAGCACACGAATTCCTATTGCCTGCAGGGCATACAAAGCAATCAAAAGACTGGCTCCGAACCCAATGCCCAGGAAATGCGCGTCGAGGAGCTGCCTGGTTTGGAATCCGTGGTTACGGTGCTCGAAGAGGTGCTAATGTGGCCCTCAATGTATCCAACGATTTTCAACAGCTCACCGCTGCGTAATCAGGCGGGTGTGCTGCTCTACGGTCCACCGGGCACGGGTAAAACGTTTCTGGTCTCCCAACTGGCCAGCTGCTGGAGTCTGCGCATCATATCGGTCAAGGGTCCCGAACTCTTGGCCAAATACATTGGCCAGAGCGAGGAGAATGTGCGCAATCTGTTCAATCGGGCGCGCAGTGCCAAGCCTTGTGTGCTCTTCTTCGATGAGTTCGACAGTTTGGCGCCCAAACGTGGTCACGATTCCACTGGTGTGACAGATCGTGTGGTTAATCAGCTGCTCACCGAACTGGATGGTGTGGAGGGACTGCAGGGCGTCACAGTTATAGCGGCAACATCGCGACCTGAGCTGCTTGATCCAGCTTTACTACGTTCCGGACGCATTGATCGTCTGGTCGAGTGTCCACTGCCGGATGCTGTGGCGCGGGTTAGCATCTTTGAGGCACTGAGTTCCACACTGAATCTGGATGAATGTGTGGACTTTGATTGGTTTGCGGGTAGAACACAGAACTATACTGGCGCCGATATACAAAGTATTCTGACCTCGGCAAACATGGCAGCGGTTAAGGAGGCGCTGGCACAATTCGGACATGAGGTGAGTGTGAAATGGGTTAACAGGGGGTTCGGGAGAGCGGGGGGTTGGTGAAAATCACGCCGGAAATGCAGCAAGTTTTTGGTAGAGCCCTTTTCCGTTCCCAGTGCCAAGTGCATTGGAAATTATTACTATTTTTGGGTGTTTCTACGATTACGTGACTGGCATTTGGATCAGGATTAGATTACCTTATGCAGCGTATGCGGGCCTAAAATAAAAAAAGGCAAAGCAACCTGCAGAATCGAAGAGGTTTTTTAGATATATAAGTCACGTAACGGATATTTCCTTATTGATATGCGATTATCGCGCATGCGCACGTACTGCAGCAACAACTACAACAGCAGCAACAACTACAACAACAACTATTACAACAAACAACTGAAAAGACAATGAAGACAAATTTTCGTCTTGTGCATAAATTAAAGCCGCCGTCGCACAAACAAAATCCAAGGGACGAGATAATAAAGAATGCAAGCAAAAAAAAAACACAAAAAACAACAGCAACAAAACGTAACCACTATAACATGCTTAGAATACAGTGGAAAACAAAAGGAAAAATATGAAAAAAAATTACACACTTGCCAAACACAGGTAGAGCAGGGAAGCAAGGGAAAGGTGAGGGTAAGGAAAAGAAGAGGAAAGGAGCAGCTTAAGGATCGGTTTTTGTGCGTGTGTGATTTACGCGCAACTTGAATAAATATTATAGAAGAAATTTAGACAAACATATTTATAAAGTACTCCCCCACATATAGTGTGTGTGTGTTCGTTTTCACGACGCTGTCAGCTTCGTTGCTTAAGCCACACGAACGTCAACGTCTTCGTCTTTGTCTTCGTGGATTTGAGTCAAAAAGTTTCGGTTTTCAAATCGATCGTTACTTTCAGTTGTGCGCGCACATTCAAGCAAATCGGTTGGTTTGATAAAACAAACACACGATAACAACAACAACAACAACATACAGTGGTTAGTGCAACGGAAGTTGGCAACACTTTGTGAACAACGAGGAGAGTGCGCGAGTGGACGCAGTGTTGCCAACGAAGCGGAAATGCGCACAAGTTCATAAAGGGCGCATGCTGCAGGAACAAAAAGCAAATAAAAGAAATAAAAGCAATGCCCAAAAAAACGACAAGTTTCTTTTGCTTTTTTTTTTTTGGTGGCAATTAAGAAAAAAGCTAAAAAATAATTGTGAACCCCAAAGAACGCTTAAGAAAACAACATAAAGACAAGTCAAGTACATCAAAAACTTCAAATTAACATAAAGCTAAAAAAACACAAACAAACTCAATGAGTGCACATAAAATACATGTCTGCAGAAAGTTAAAATTTAAAAAAATATATATACATTTTTTTTAAAAATATGCAAATTGTTTTTATAGTGAATTAAAACTGATAAGCGTTAATAAATTTACATAAATTTCGCATATATCTTATGGCAAGTGCGTGCGCTGCCTCTTAATGTAGATACGAAATGTCAATAATATTTCAATCCAACGCCAATTAAGATTCCTTAACGCTGTGTATAATAAATAAAATATCATTTACTTATGCCCATGATTTAGCCATATTGTACTATATAGCCCAAATAGAGTTCTCACCTAGACCAAAAATGCTGCAACACTGTTACATTCGCGAACAGGTGATAAATTTTGCAAATTCCCAAACCAAATAAGGCAAAAAATCGAAATAAAATAAAATCTAAAGTTTATTCAATTCTAATAATAATTAATATAAATGTGACACTAACTGCGACGAAACTTAAACGTTTTTAAGCCATGTATGTGTGTGTTTCTTTTGGGCCATCATTTCAATGACTGGCAATATTAAAATAGCAAACTACAACAACAACAACTACAACAACAATATGGCAAATAATTATAATTATACATACTTTAAGCCACACGCGTTTTGTCTGCCGACCAAAAATCCAAAAGAAAAAGCAAAGGAATTGAATAAATTATAAATCGAGACGTGTGTGCATATATCAAACAAAATCAGCACCGGCAATGACAACAACAACTACAACAACACATCATCAGCAACAACAACAACAAATATAGCAGCAGCAACAACAACAACAACAACAACAATAAGCGCAACCATATTTACAAAAACAACATGGCAATAACAGTCGACGGCTTGCCATAAAATAATATAAATTATAAATTTCATTAGTGCGCACAGTGGTCTAAGAAGCACAAATTCGAAAGCTATGCATTGCTAAGCTTTGTTACTGCATGTTAGAAAATTGTGGCTAAGAGTCAAAAGAAAACATTTCTGGTAATATTTTCATACACCAGCTTCAACAGCCGATTCGTTAAAGCTGCATTCGTATATTTGTATAAGCAGCTAAATCGTATAGATTCTAAGAGCTGGAGCCACCAAATTTTGCATGCAGGTGCGTCTGTTCTTCAAAAAGAGAAATAGTTTAAGATAAAATACCAAACTACACAATATGCGAGTTTGCTTAATGTTTTCCATACCGATGTACAAATAATCATTGTTAGCTATATAATATAGGTTTATAATATAGGTTTTCTTATCAGTTATCAGGTTTTCTTATAGGTTTTCTTATCAGCGCCTTAATGCAATTTCCTATAATTTCCAAGAACTTGAGATTTTAAATCTATAATTAAATTTGTTTAAGAAATTAATCAGTTGAAAAAAGAGCAAAGCAATTAGTTAACGTATCGGTATAATTAAAAGATATTGTTATCGTCACGTTGTCAGAAGACATTAAACAGCTATTAGTATATAAATTGATAAACAATTTTATGTAGTTTAAGCCTTTAAAATGTTGTTTATTATCTAAGGAACTGATTAGTGCTTAAGCTGTCTGCTTAGCACTCTATTTAGCGGATGTTCATCAGGCTTAAGGATTAAGAATCTTAAGCCTGTTCTTATTTTTTTTGTTGACTTTGTACCACTGTGCCAGATGGAAGTTTGCCTGTGTTTATCTTAACAATTCACCCAACGATTATTAATAATATTGCATCAAATATTTCTAACTGTACGAAGTTGTTAAAGGTTGTTGCTGCTGTTGTTGGTGTTGTAGGTGTATTTGTTGCTGTTGCTATTGTTGTTGTATCGATGGAAATGACGACATTTAACGCATTTGGCATGAGGCCCGATGTTTCGCATATATATATGTAGTATATATAGACAACAAATATAGACAGTGGACTTGGGTTATACGAATACATTGCGTTGACAACAACCACAACAGCAGCAGCAGCAACATCAGCAGCAGCAACAAAGTGTTGCTCATTACAAAGGCAGTGCACATAATGGTTACTTGCCGCTTCTCGTGCTGTTTACCCCGCATCTTCAGTTGTTGTTGCTATTGTATTTGCCTGCCTTTTTCCTTTAGATTTATTTTTGTTTCGAATATTGAACAGAAGTAGAGGCAAAAAGCAATAGTCCATAAATGATAATAGTAAAAGATAAAATGTGAACAAGTACTATATATATATATATAAAAGAAGGCAACACAATTTGGCAACAGCAAAAGTAAACAACAATCACATTTGTAACAACAACAACAACAAAAACAACAACGATAAGAAACAACAACTCGAGAGTTCGTTCTACACTTGACGATGCAAAAACTGCTGATCATCTTTGGCTTCATCATCATCGTCAGCAGCAGCAGCACTGTGGGCTGCCACTTGGAGACACACAGTTGCCTCATCGATGTGTTGGAGGCGCCACCGCAAGTAGAGCCCCGCCATGTGCCCGCGGATGTGGATATAACGCTGCTGTGCAGAGCCAAGACAGCCATCTGGTACTATGAAGATCAGTTACTGGGTGCAGGCAGCAATTGGTTGCTGGAGCGAGCACAGGCCCAACAATCGGGCCGATACGGCTGCCATTACGAGCAGTTCAAGTGGGCCAATCTGACGCTGCAAATTGGCAACGGTAATGAGAAGAACAGCAGCAGCAGCAGCAGCAGCAGTGATTTAGCCAACTTTGAGGTTATCGAGTCGTTTGTGCCGCACCCATTGAATGCTGGTTTATTGCCACGACTGTTGCAGCCACTAGAGGCGTTTGTGCAAAAAAGCGCTGGTGGCATGTACCAGCTGAGTTGCAGTCCAGCGGCCACACCGCCATGGCTCAACATCAGTTGGTATCACAATGACACACTGGTGCTGGACACCAAACGCATTCGACTCGAGAAACTGATGATGACTGTGCATCAGTTGCAGCCGCTGGATGCCGGCGAGTATCGGTGTCGTTTGTGCAACACGCAGGGTTGCACGGACAGCAACACCAGCCAACTGTATGTGATGGCACGTCAGCACACGTTGCCGGTTATCCTGCCAGGATATCCGCAAAACCGTAGCGTTGTGATGCACGAAAACGTGAGATTCGATTGTAAACTGGACATATCGCAGCTGGAACCGCAGATAACGTGGTTGCATCAACGGCGTGAAGTGGATATTGATGCGTTGTTGCAACGTCTGCAGCGGCAGCCAACGTTGCAGGACGATGATGATGTAGAAGTGCTCGTCACCAGCCAGAATGATCCAGAGGTGTTGCCACTGGGTGGCTTGGAGCCCATCGATGCCGGTTGGTATATTTGTGTGGCAGAGAATCGGCTGGGACGAACGTTGAGAGCTGCCTACTTGAATGTGCTGGCCAAACCGGTTGCCCCTTCTGAGGCCACAACTGTGACAACAACCACAACGACAACAACAGCAACCACTATGAGTACGACAACAACAACAACAAGCAGCATTGGCAGTCCAGAAGCTAACGAAGAGGATGAGGGTCCACCCAGACTTGATTTCAAGCGCAAAATGAATCGACTGAATCATGTGGTGTCCGGTGAAACGGTCACACTGGCATGTCCGGTAAATGCCAAACCCATGGCAAACATTACATGGACCTTCAACAAGAATAACTCCGGCTATCGGCCCTTGGAACGTGACTTTGGCGACTACAAGTACCGCAAGTGGGCGGTGATCATCGAGAATGCGATTTCAACAGACTCCGCCGTCTACATGTGCAACGTGTGCAACACTCTGCGTTGCATACAATTCGAGTTCAGTGTGCTTGTCAATGATCGCTATCGTGCGCCACCAATTATACAGATACCGGAAAATAAAACGGTGCTGATCAACAGCAAATTGGAACTGAATTGTGTGGTATTCTCCGATGTGGGTGTGCAGATCAAGTGGATACGTGTGGTGCCATTGCTGAATCGATCGCACTCCAAGAACGAGAGTGATGGTGGTGGAGACACGGAGATGCTGCACCAGGAGCGTGTGGTCTCCAAGGAGCTGAACACCACGGCGGATGAGCTGCTGGTGCTGCACAATGTGACGCACAGTGATGAGGGCTGGTATACGTGTACGGCTGCCTCTAGCCTGGGTCGCAGCAATGCCAGTCTCTATCTGCACGTGGTGGATCATCTGCCGTTTCTGCATATGGGGGAATTACTGCACTCGCATCCAGTTGGCTTCACCGTCACCGTGGTGGCCATATTGATGCTCTTCCTGCTGGGCAGCGCCTTTATTGTGTACATTTTGCGACGCTTTCAGCGAGAGAAGCTGCTCAAGCATCGCATCGAGACAGTGCATCAGTGGACCAAGAAGGTTATTATCTATAAGCCCGCTAGTTTGGAGGGCAGCTCTTGTGCCGGGGATTTGCAGATACCCGTCATAAAGATCGAGAAACAGAGGACAACTTTCTCCAATACGACAACGGGCGGCTCATCTGATCCTGCCCAGGCATTCAATGAGTACGAATTCCCGCTGGACTCGAACTGGGAGATACCCAGACAACAGCTGGCCCTGGGCTCCATTTTGGGTGAGGGCGCCTTTGGGCGTGTCGTCATGGCCGAGGCTGATGGACTACCGCGCAGTCCGCCACCCGTGGGCAGCACCATGGGCACCATTGTCGCCGTCAAGATGGTAAAGGAGGAGCACACGGATGCGGATATGGCCAGCTTGGTGCGGGAAATGGAGGTCATGAAAATGATTGGCAAGCACATCAATATCATTAATCTATTGGGCTGCTGCAGCCAAAACGGTCCCCTGTGGGTCATAGTCGAGTATGCTCCACACGGCAATCTCAAGGACTTCCTTAAGCAAAACCGTCCGGGAACTCTGCAGAGACGCAGTGATAGCGATGGCTATCTGGATGATGGCTCTATGGTGCGACAACAGCAGCAGCTGAGCGAGAAGGAGCTCATCATGTTTGCTTTTCAAATAGCACGCGGCATGGAATATCTGGCCTCTCGACGGGTGAGTTTTACCCAGTTATAGATCTATTGAAAGCTTACTAATATCCAAGTTTTCTTTAGTGCATTCATCGGGATTTGGCAGCACGGAATGTGCTCGTAAGCGATGGCTATGTGATGAAGATTGCCGACTTTGGATTGGCTAGAGATATACAGGATACGGAGTATTATCGCAAGAATACGAACGGACGGTTGCCCATTAAATGGATGGCACCGGAATCATTGCAGGAGAAGTTCTACGACTCTCAGAGCGATGTTTGGAGCTATGGTGTGCTATTGTGGGAAATAATGACATATGGCGAACAGCCGTATCCCAACATAATGTCAGCGGAGGAGCTGTACAGTTATTTGATTACGGGACAACGCATGGAGAAGCCACCGATGTGTACGATTAACATCTACTTGGTGATGCGACAATGCTGGAACTTTGAGTCATCCGCGAGGCCGACATTCACCGAGCTGGTGGAGAGTTTTGATGGCATACTGCAACAGTATAGCAGTAATCCCAAGGATGCCTATTTGGATTTATCGATGCCAATGCTGGAGACACCGCCGTCATCGGGTGATGAGGAGGATGACTCTGAAACTGAAACATTCCGAGAGACTTTACCACTTAGATATCAATATACCTATAAGTTTAACTAATAAGCATTTAGGCTTTATATGTGGCTTTAAAAAAAAGAAACAAACAACAAACTATTTTCATCGAGCATCGAATCAAACACAAACACAGAATACTCATCAATAAAATTACTTACGAATAATATGGTTTCAATCAATTAATCAAATACAATTTCCCAAAATTTCATTCGACAGAAACTGCCAAAGAAAATTCTAGTGAAGCAAAAGCATCTCATTGAATCCTTCCAAACGACACGCCCATCGCTCAGCCCCACTGATGTCTCCAAATACAAGAAAACGTAGGTTCAAATCTTATATATTAAAAATATTTAATAAATTGTTATTCCTCTTTTGAATAGTTACGCACGCTTCACCAACAAGGAGAAGAGCTCCAGGGAGTTTGTGGCCAAGCGAGCGACATTGGCATAAGTCTATAGACTAAAATGAGCGCACTGATGTTTCTATGGGATATAAAGTACTATATGGATTTTTTCTATTAAGTGTTTGATCATATGTTTTACGGATTTTTTATTATTTGAACTTTATTTTGTTGACAAAAGAAAAAATAAAAACTGATTTTATTAAAGCGAGTTTTGTTTTGACATTTTACAAGTGGAACTGGCGCCATCTATTGCTCATAGCGCAGTGTTTTGATTTGTGAGAGAACAATGACGAGTATGTAAATGTGTGAAAGTGCAAAGAAATGCACTGATAACTCTGATAAGGCATGCAGTGAAACACGAATACAGTATTAATATATGAAATGTTGAATTTATTTTCGAGCTTCAACTCAATTCCAAGTATCTCATCATGCTGAGCATAACACTGCCGTTTCTAGCAGCTCTCTGCTTTTCGTGCAGTGTGAATGGATGGACTTGGCGATCTCGCGCGGCAGTGGAGCCGATATCCCAATGGGAGCTGCGGCAGCGTTTTCTGCTGGATCTACTGCTGCAGGTGCACAAGCCGCTGCTGCAACAGGAGCTCATCGAAATGGGCAGGCAGCTGAATGAGAATGCCAGTGATTATGAGACTGTAAGTAGTGCTTTACATTTATGAATTTCAGTAGTATATATAGTATATTTTTCACAGGGCAGTTGGCCATTACTATTGAGATTTATGGATGATGTGCATCAAGGTCGCATACTGCGACCATATGGCATCTACAGCCAGCTGCAGGAGGAGTTGCCAGAGCAATTGCTGGGCGTCTACCGGTTTCTGGTGCTGGCCAAGGATTGGCGAAGCTTTCAGCGTAATGCATGCTATGCCCGCATTCGCTTTCATCCCGTGCTCTTTGTTAACGCGCTTCAGCTGGTCATAGGAGACCGCTGGGATACCAAAGATCTAATGTTGCCTGCTATGCACGAGGTGCTGCCTCAATTGTACTTTGATAGAGCGGTTATACTGGAGGCTCAGCGAGTTCACTGGCAGCAGTTGGCCTTGGTTCCAATGATAAGCAACAAACGCAGCTGGAGACAGACACTGGGCAACTTTCTATTCTCAAGGGACTCCAGTTTGGCAGAGATAGATGTAATCCCCACAGATGCCATGGTCATTGAAGTGCAGCCCCAGCTGACACGTCTTAGCTTAGATGTGGAATTGAATGATTACTGGAACAGTCTCATCAGTCGTCTGACGATTGCAGATCGCGGTACAGTCACTCGTATAATAGACGGTGATCGTCTGATGTCACTCCACAATGAACAGGATGAATACCTAATCCGTGGTGGTCCAGTCGTCGAAGCTAAAGACCATATGCTACTCATACACAACATAAGACAATTTGTAGCTCTCATCCAACTGGAGGATTTGGTCTTGGGCTCAAGTTCGTTGCAGTTGATTGAACCCACATTGCTGACGACTGGCGGTGTACCCTATAAAGCCACTGGTCTCACCGCTGAGGCGGTGCATCAGCTGATAAGCGAGTCCATCGAACAGCTGAGCAGACAGATTGATAACGAGTTGACAAAAGTTAACAAAAGGCAGGCAATGTGGACAGTTGGTCAAACGATTGCCACACATTACTGGCAGATCTGCAAACATCTTAGTCGCTTCGTCAATGGTAATCGTGTGGAGCCAAATCTGCTTGGCATGGCCACCTCCAACCTAAGAGATCCCATTTACCGTCTGCTGCTCGTTCAGCTCAACGAAGTAATATGCAAATATGAGCAACGCTTTAGGCCTTCAATGCAACCCACACAACAGCTGCAGTGGCGGCAAATCCGAGTAGGTCACTTGGCCACCTTTGATCAGCTGCTGGACACCGATCTCATCAATCTTATGGATCAACAATTGCTTCAGTCACAGCGCAACAATCTGCAGCTGCTGCGGCGTCGTCTTGTGGCACGTCAGCTCCGCTTGAACCACAAACCCTTCAACATCACCTATGAACTCTATGCCCAGGCAGCGTCTGTAGTGGTATTTAGGTGCTATCTGCTACCAGCAGATCGAAATAGACCACGTTTGCTACTCGACAGCTTTGTCAGCCACTTGGCAGTGGGTGAGAATCAGCTGGAACGACACTTCCCCACAGCGTTAAGTAGGAGCACTCTAAGCGATTTATATGAAGCGAAGGAAGCATTGAATGCTTCCCGCACTCCTTCATTTCCCAATCATTTGCCTCTACCTCGCGGCACTGCTGAGGGTTTAAAACTTCAACTCCTCGTGCAGATCTCTCCGTGGCATGCATCTGAGGATTATACTGCTCATAATGTGGCCAGCGCTCTATTAGATGTGATTGTTTACCATCATGATCATAAAACACAGTACTAGAAAAGAATCTGTACTTGTAAGATACTCAAAAATGTGAACTAGTTTTCTATATAATATAGTTTCTAAAAGTAACTAAATTTATTTAGTGTATAGAACATGATACCACAATATTTTGTATTAATCACTTGTACGATTGTACTATATATTGTACAATTTTATGGGTCTTACTTGGAACCTATTGTCGAATAGTAATCGCATCATGTAGGCATATGTTTGTAAACCTCAAAGCATACAACTTTGTTTTGTTTCATTACAGTCAGCCGAAAGCTGGCAAGTAGCTCGTATTTTTTTTTTTAAATTGTTTCCAAATTTTATCCAAATTCCACAGAAAATAGAAAAAAAAAATTATAGAAAATATGTCGCAGCGTTGTAGAACCGCACTTTCAATAGCTCGGCCACAGAATCTTCGGGTTCTTCAGGCATTTGTACGCCATCAGTCATCATCCGCAGATGCCACTCTGCTCGAGGTGATGGAATGTAAGGTGCAACAGGAGCAGGAGAGGGTTAAGAAGTTTAGAAAGGAATTTGGATCGCATAAGATGGGCGAAACAACCATCGATATGATGTATGGTGGCATGCGTGGCATGAATGCGCTGATTACAGAGACTTCTGTGCTGGATCCCGAAGAAGGTATACGTTTTCGTGGTCTATCCATTCCGGAATGCCAGGAGAAGCTGCCGACAGCCGAGGGAGGCTGTGAGCCTTTGCCCGAGGGTGTCTTTTGGCTGATGATGACCGGTGAGGTGCCGACAAAAGATCAGGTTCAGCAGCTATCCTGCGAATGGGCTGAACGGGCCAAACTGCCCAAGCATGTGGAGACCATGCTCAAGAACTTTCCCAAAACTCTGCATCCAATGTCGCAATTCTCTGCCGCCGTCACGGCTCTCAATCATGACAGTAAATTCGCCAAGGCATATGAGAAGGGTGTAAACAAAACGGAGTATTGGTTGTATGCCTATGAGGATAGCATGGATCTGCTTGCCAATCTGCCAGCGGTGGCTTCCGCTATTTACCGTAACGTTTATCGTGAGGGTAAGGGTCCGGATAAGATAGACAAGACATTGGATTGGTCAGCGAACTTAGTGAACATGCTCACCTACGATGATCCGGAATTCGTCGAGTTGATACGACTCTATCTAACCATACACAGTGACCATGAGGGCGGCAATGTATCGGCACACACCACCCATTTGGTTGGATCCGCTCTCAGTGATCCGTATCTATCGTTTGCAGCCGGGTTGAACGGATTGGCTGGTCCGTTGCATGGTCTGGCCAACCAGGAAGTGCTCGTCTGGTTGAGGAAGTTGGAAAAGGAGGCAGGCAAGAATCCGGATGAGAAAAAACTAAAGGATTACATCTGGAAGACTTTAAAATCCGGACAGGTAGTTCCCGGTTATGGCCATGCAGTGCTACGGAAAACCGATCCTCGCTACACCTGCCAACGGGAGTTCGCCCTCAAGCATCTGCCCGACGATGAATTGTTTCAGCTGGTATCCAATGTCTTTAAGGTCGTGCCACCCATTCTCACCGAACTCGGCAAGGTAAAGAATCCCTGGCCCAATGTTGATGCCCATTCCGGCGTACTATTGCAATACTACGGCATGAAGGAAATGAATTATTATACCGTTCTCTTTGGCGTTTCACGGGCTCTCGGTGTGCTCGCTTCCCTGATCTGGGATCGTGCTCTAGGTCTACCCATAGAACGACCTAAATCCTTTTCCACTGATGCTCTTGTTAAGCTTGTTAAGAAGAGCAAAACTTAGGAAAATTTAAACAAAACTGTAATCATTTCGGAATGAATGCCGTGACTTATCAAAAATTAAAGTATGCATTTTGCCGGTTAAATTAATAATAAATATATGAAACGAATTATTTCAATTTATATTAAATTTAATATATTATTGAAAATATATTTACATAAACGGAAGCAATTCGAAAAATGCCTTAAAGACTTATCCATCTTCGAGCTGATATGTGTTAGAGTAGGTCGTTTAGGCTTGAACTACTACTAGGTTTCGAATAGTTTGCCCAGTAACGAGAAAAAAAGTTATAAAAAGTACCTTGTACGTCAAGTAATTTTCCATTAGGACACGATTTCAGCTAAAGCAATATTGAAATTAATTGAATAGAATATTTTTTCAAAATATAATTTATATATACCATGTTTCTTAAGTGATCACGTAAACGAAAATCGTATATATGCAGCAAAAAGGGCTTTTCCGGTTGAAAACCATTCGCTTTCAATGTATCCAATAAAATATCAAGGGTTTCACTTTTCACATATATAAATTCATCAAGATGAAGCCATTTTAGTGTTTTGCATTCCTTAAGTAATATTAAAAATTCATCTTCTTCAATACGATTTAACATTAATTTTTCCAACGGCATCCGAACTATATATCTTATTGCTCTTGAACCTATATTTTTGCAGGATAGTGTTGTCACACTTTTCAGCTTAGAGATTCTTCGGGCTGCCTTTGCTGTTTCAATGCTACAGCGGGGAACATCAAGTCTCTCCAGTTGATTATTATATTTACCGTGTAGGGCTTTTATGTAGGAACCGTCGTCATCGTAATCACCCCAGGAAAATGTCTTTAGTCGCTTCAGTTTTGGAAAATGTGGTAACATTACTGATTCATTGTAGTTAGGTAATCTTAGGTACTCTAGTTGCTCACATTGTTTAGCGAGAAGGTTGAGGGTACTCTGATCTGCATCAGTTTTTAAGGCCTTTAAATTTTTCAAAACATTGCCAATTACTTTAATATCAGAGTCGTATAAACTTCTTAGTTCCAAATACTCAATGTGTTCCAAATTATTTATTGTCGCCACTGTAAATTATAAATAATATAAGTAACATTTTTTTTTTAACTTTACTTTATTGCTTACAATAAGATCCATGCCAATCGTATAGTGACAATCTTTTCAAATTTCTCAACTGTTTCAAACTTTGACCAACATTCTCGACATTTATCAATGGTGGGCTGATATTTAGAATGATATAATTCAGCTTTTTTAGCTTGACCAAGCTGTCTGCAACAATTTTTTCATTTTCTGAGGAGATGAGAATTTGTATAACTTCCAAATTGTCACAGTATTTTACAGCAAGTTCCAGCATCTGATTTGTTCGGCTAACAGTATCGTGCATGTAGCTAGGATCCCTCAGGGTTAGTACATTGGGGCCAAACCACTCTAAAATAAATGCCCAGTCTTTGTGTAGGTCATAATAGTCGACTTCCTTGTATTTGTTCGGACTGTGATAAACATAAGCTGCACTGAGATGCGGATGAGCTTTTGCAAAATTTAATTTATCTTTATCCCAGTAAAAATTGCTGTATATTATGTTCAACACGTCCATATTAAGGTCCAATATAGTTGTTTTACTTGGTATGTCCATCTTTTGGGTAGAGTATATTTATTAAAATATCGTTGAATTAGAAAACGGCCCAAGTAAATATATCTTGTCCTGCTTATAAATGTGAGCAATTTATAAATGCACTTTTGACCCACGAAAATATCAAAAAATGCGATTGCAAAGTTGAGTCAGCACATAAGACTGCGGTTTTAGATTAAAGTTTCTTTCACTCAGTTAAATTTATGTTTATTTATGTACATGACTGTTAACATGTTTAAGTGTTGTGTATGCTTAATCGCAGTAACTTAAAAGCAACAGTCTTGGCACGACGTTCGTTGTATAGGCACAGTTTTTAAAGATTCATAGTAAGACTTAAATTGGAAAAATACCAAAACAGTAAATCTACGATCTTTGTTTTACTAAAAAGGAGCCACCGATAACATTAACAATCGAAAGCTGTCCAGCAGCTCAGCTGTTTTAGTGAGCGCCATCTATTGTATTTGTGGAGAAATAAGCGTTAACAGTGATTCTGTGAATTTTAACACAATGTTACATCTCCAGTTCTGTTAATAACATAACATTATCTTTGAATTGTTAAATACTTAGAAGTCAACTACAAATAATAATCATTTATAATTGCATTGCTGGCTTTTGTTATTTAATGTATGCAAAACTTTTTAACAGCTTAAATTAAACTCACAAAATTAGAAAATCTTAGCAAAGCACAATAATATAATTCGTAATTAATAATTTAGTTAACTCACACCGTTAAGCTGTCTGTGTATCATTCAAATAGCAAACTTGTCATAATTTTCTAATTAAGTAAATGACTTTGATTGAAAGAGATTCGCAGTACTTTTAGTGCACCTTGCTTTATATGATACAAGTACTATATATGTATGTACATATCTAATTTGTATAGAATATATTGAATTTGTCGTTCTGTCTTTCACACTTTAGAGGGGAAATCAAATAGAATGACTGGCAAATAGTAGGCAAATGGAGAAGTCCCCAAAGAAAACTTGAAAATGAAACGGTTTATTACGCTTATGCGAATGCGATGACAACAAAAAGGCATAATAGTAAAATTAAATGTGTCTATTATGCCAGCAATACAATGCACACATAAAACCACACACACAGACACATATACAGAGTCCCAGGACACACAATCGTATGGCCCATGGAAACATTTGGTAGACAAGAAACGTTTAAGGAAGGATGTGTTGCTTAGGACAGATGACAACGGCTGGAGGCAGAGGGCAAATTCAGGGAATGGGTGCCATGCCACACACATAAAAACAAATGCACACAGTACAACAACAACAACAACAACAACAACAACAACAACAACAACAACAACAACTACAACAGATATAACATCATTGAAACATTGAAGCTCAGTGCTTGACTGAGAAAGAAAAGCGAAATCAACTTGAAGGCCTGCCTCATGAAAGTCTGCTCCTGAATCTCAGTCTGTGTCTCTGTCCTGGTGCCCTGGAATGGGCACTTGGGCCCGGACGTGTTTGTTGTCAGATAAGCGCAATAATATGCACGTATTTTACGGCGGACTTTACCCTGCAACCCGTGGCATGCCTCATCTTCGTTTTGACGCTCCCTAATTTCGCGTAAATTTTCTAAGAATGCGCAAATTTAAATGCGAATTGTTTTCAGTTTTGTTTGCCCATCGTCGCTTTGCCTAATTGACTTTGAGTGAACCACGCCCCCAAACCAGCTCTTTCCCTGTCACGCCCCACCACGGCTTTGGGCCAAAAGTTGGTAAGAATAGACGACAATCAGCGTTCATATTTTGCCTTTTTTTTGTATGCGTCTAATTTGTGTGCGGTTTATGAAAAGAATAACAACTCCAACTCCAACTCCAAGTCCAACTCGACTTCCATTTCGTTCTGTCGCTTGACATAATGAAAATTTTTATATACATACACATTTATATGCGTTATTCCCTAAAAAAGTTTGCTGCACTTTCCATGGCTTTTTAATTTCTGATTGTTGATCTTAAAATTTTAAGATTTAAAAATAAAGATTAAGTTATGCATGGAAGGGTCAAAGTATTTAAGTAACTGCATTTTCAAAATTAAGTATCAAAGCTTAGGCAAATATTTGAGGAAAAACAATATAATATTGGATAAGTTCCTTTTTTAGGCATTATATTCTTGGATTTGATGTCATAAGTACACAAACAATTTGTAGATGCTTGAAAAAAATATATTAAATATGCTGATCAATGATATCGAATAGGTAGTTTCGACTCTTTCGCAATCGAATATAGTTTCATATATACTTATGCTTTAATTTTGCTATTTTTGTTCTTTTACAAATATTTCTGGCTTATTTTTCTACATAACTACTAAAAAAGTCTCATTTAAACTATTAGGTAAAAAAATATATTAAATATATTTTAGATTTATAATAATTTTATATTATGCTGCTTTACATAAAAGTGTTTCTTAGTGCCATATATTTTTTTAATGTTGTTTCTGAAGAGAGTCTACAATAGGTCAGCTAGTTGCATACTTTTCCCCTTTAATGGAAGTGAGTTCACGCTGATTAGCGCATTGTTTTGGGCCAAATGGAGTCCAGCTTTTCAAGCGGGAAGGCCAAAGCTGTAAAGTGGCCATCGGCAATGGCAACATCAACATCAGCATCATCAGCAATGATGCTATTCAGCATCTCTACTGGCATTCCTGGGTATTGTATTTCATTTCCGTTTTCATTATTATTTGTGGCTGAATGCTGGACCAGCACTTGTATGTCCCTTTTGGTTCTTGAGTGTCTTTCACGCCTTTGGCTTTTGCACTCTCTCCATCTTTGTCTCTCTCTCGCATTCTCACACTCTTTCACTGTCTATCTGTGCTCGTTTCTTCATGTTTTTTATCGCAGCTTTCTTGCTTGTCGTCTTCGTCGTCAAGAACAACGCCAACGATGCTGCCAACTTCCTGCTATCGTGCTAATTTCCGTTGCTTTATCTTGACACAATGGTGCGCATTAAAAGCGAGATGGGCAAACTTCATAACTAAGGGCGCGATTGGGTTTCTGATGGTGTGGGATGGGGTGGGGTGCGGTGGAGTAGTGGGGAAGGGCAACGGTGTATTGTGACTGCTGTTGGCTGCTTCAGTGCAACGCTGACCGTTGCGCTTTTATTTCCGCCCCCACATTTTGTCGCCATATTAGACGCCATTTTTGTTTTCGCATTGTCAACACATTGTCATTGGATGGCAACTAACTAAGAGCATGAGACAGAGACAGATGGAGGAGAGCGAGGGCAGCTCGCTTACTCGCATTTGCATGCTGTTTGTTATGTTCTTATTTTTGCTACTTTCAAAATATTGATAAATGCCGCCCATTAAACGCGATTAACAATTTGAATTATGTGGCAAAGCCAAATTTTATTGCCAACACAATTCTATGGCCAAACAAATGGCATCATTATTAAAATATATGTATGCAGAGTGTGTATGAGTGTGTGTGTGTGTGTGATAATGCAAAGCGACCTTAATTGGGGGCGGGGCTGAACTCAAAGTGAGCTTTTCGCGCGTATTTAAAAATTGTGCTAACAATTTGCGCCGCTTGAATTTCAATGCAACCGCGAAAATTATTGCCAATTGTTTGTGCTCGACCAGTCACAACAACAACAACAACAACGCCACTAATACCAGCAGCAACAACAACAACAACAACAACAACCATAAGCGACAACAATAAAAGCCTCAGAGACTAATGCAATTTTAGTCTAAACAGTCGGCAACAATTTCAATGAATTGCATCAATTGCCGGTCCATTGTTGAAGTCGTTCGTAAAAAAAGCAGAGAGAAAGTGGTACGCCCTATTGAATGGGCGTGGCTGGTTGCACGTTGGCCAGCCTCGTCTCTCATTGTTGCTGTTGTTATGCTTTTTCTATGCACACTGCATTCGCGGGGGTAATAAAATAATTGCAGCGCACGTGTCAAAAATATTCAAAAGGATTAAGCTGCGACTCCGGACGAGCAGCAGAATTGAGGGATGCTTGCCACTGCTGCTGCTGCCACTGCTGCTGCTGCTTCACTTGGTCTACAGCATTGTCAAACTGATTGCATAAATTGTTATGGAATGCCATAGACGAGCACTCATTTTCTGAAGATTCTGAATGCGGCAAGGACAAACAATTCACATGCCTTTGTTGGCCGATGGCAACAAAAAAAAGGGGGATTTTCTGGAAAGGGAAAGAGATTATTTTATCGGTTTGAGGGATTTGTTGTCAGTGCACAATAACGGCATCGTTTTTTATGCACAACTATACTCTATGAAAAAAATATTATAGGGCGAGTAGCACAAGTTGAAATGCTTCTAATAGATATTAAGGTTTTAGTACAAGTATTATATAGTTTATTAGAAAATCATACTTCATTAACAAATTTTCGATATATTTTTCATTTAGGTGCTGAGTTTTAAGAAATATTTTATAGGTTTATGCATAAGAAATAAATAACTTTTATCTAGAATTTTATAACAACAAACTTTTCTGTGCAGAGCTACTTGCCAGGTCTGCCAGAGGATAACTAATAAAATTTGTTAAAACGCTTTACTATAATAAAAACAAAATATTTCTAGTTTATTTATTATTATTAAAAATATATAAGTTAATGCACAAGAAATTAAGAATTTAAACTAGAATATAAAATACACAAAGTTCCTATAGTTTATATCTATATTTTCTTAATTGAAACTGTTTTTTCTGTGTTAAACTACTTTCCAGAGTTCGGAAAAGTTAAAAAAAAAAATTTAATACAGATTTTAATATATAAATATATTAGTTTTTAAGTCTATAGCATTATCTTTTTCATCCATTTGAAAATATATATTTTGTTATAATATAGTGTACACCATATTCGACTTACTTAAGCTCTGATATTTTCTTGTTATGATTCGTTTTTTCTGTTGCTGCTGCCAGGAATTTATTTTGATTTGCAACAAATTTACTGTGGCATTGTGCGTGTGTGTGTATTTGGGTGTGGGTGTGTGTGTGTGTTGGTGTATGCTTAACGTTTTATTGCTTTTCGCACTCGCCACTTGCCACTTGCCACTTGAGGGTATGCCGGGAGGGTTGTCTTTAGCACAAGGCATGGGCAGGGGATGTCAAAATGGAATAGGAATAGGAATAGTATAGGAAGCTGAATGGGAACTGGACGCTTTGTTTACTTTGTTTGTGGTGTGAATAGCAAATAAGCCGAGACGAATGCGATTCGAATGGAAGCGTAGTATTTGTAGATGATATTGTGTACCATTGATGCTTATTGTCTCATAGCACACTTTTGAGTGCATGGAAATGCACACTTATTCTAATTACAGTGACATTCATTCGGCGAACGCAGCAAATATAATTTGCAACATTTTCAGCCTCATTAGTTGACAAAATGTTTGTCCATTTTGGCGTGTAATGAGAAAAATCCAATGAAATAAAATGCTCGCAAAATGGGAAACGGAAAATGGAAAATGTAAAATGCATTTTCTATGTAATCTCTGTGGCCACAAAATCAATTTGCGTTACAAAATACATATATCGGCTAAAGTTCTCATCCTTCAATATATATATATATATATATTGGAAAATTAAATGCATTTGCGTTTGGCTTTCGTGTCTGTGGTTGCAAAATTGATTGATTTTGCTGTGACAGCAACAGTAATTGAAAATATTTGTTAACTATTAGTTTAGTGTTATAGCCAGTATACAGCAGTAACCACATTTCCCCACCACCCTACACCCTCCCCATTCAATTTAAGTTCCTTTGGCACCTGTTTACCTGCGTCAGGCATCCCTTCCTGTGCACATTTCCGTAATACCCTCAACAGCTCCTCCTCAGTTTTTAATCCCACTTGAAGCGAAAGCCTCAAGAGGTTCCTCTTTTTTTTTCTTATCTATCGATGCGCCAAAGCGTGTCAGCTGTGTGGTTCTGCGGTGCTTGTGGTGCCAGTCCCGTTACAATAGCTGTAAAGCCTTTTGACAATGCACCCCACGAATTTCTATGTATTTTCTGCGACTTTGAATTTGATACCCCGTAATAGAAAAATTACTCAAAATGGGGTTACTAAACTAAAGACAAGCCAAAGAGTTACACAGAAAAAGTTATAATATAAAATAAATTATCTCCAAACTTTCTCTGTAATACAAACGTTCTAGCACTAGGACCATCGAGTTTTTCCAGGATATCTGCATGTGACCCACCTTTAAGCAGGTCAATTCAACATGTTTTCATTTCTTTACATGTTTATGTATTTTTTTTTTAATTCGCAACAAATTGAATAGACGACAGTGACGATTGCCAGGCAGCATTAACACCTCCACACACAAAATAGGAATGGTGAATGGCTTGTAAGCAATTGGTTCGATTCCTAGTTGTCATCTGCCTCTTTTCCTCCTTACTGTCCTCACGCCTGCTCTTCCCCTTACCATTAGCCTTTGTATTTTTGACTGTGTCGCGTATATCACATTTCCGTTTGTTAGCATTCTTCTATATTGTACATTCATATATTCACTCGCATGTGTCTGAATAGCAAGAAGTTTTCTGCTCAACTTGATAGCCCCAAACCTAAAAAAAAAGAAAGAAGAAGTCCGTACCCAAAAACCAAAACCAAAACCCAAACCCAACCCAACCCCAATCAGAACCTCTTTCTATTACAACATGCAAAAATTCTTATTGTAAATTTGTTCTAGGGCAAGGGATCGTTTTTCTTACTTTTTTGTGTGTGTGTTCCGTGTTGTGTGTTGATTTAAAGGCAGCTCACGCCTTCCTCAGTTGCTTTTGGCATTCCGATTCTGATTCCGATGCCGATTTTGATGCCGATTTTCAATATTTTCCACACGTCTACACAAAAGGTATAAACTAAACTTAACTTTGTTCATTGATTTCGTTCTAGTTGTGACGCATTATTGTCGGTTAAGTTACGACATTTACATTGATTACAAGTCGATCGTATCTGGAATTTTCCTACTAAAATAGTTTCTTTGAGAACTAAACTGTGAAATTGTTAGCAAATAAACAGCCATAAACTGCTTGCTCGACTAGATGAGACCCTGTGAATACAGTAAAATTACCACTTAATGATACCTTGTTTACACTCACTTAATTTGATTAGTTTTGTGTAATCAACAGTGTTGTGCTTTAAGTCTATCAGTTGATTACATTGATCTCTACAAATGCAGGGTATACAAATAAGAGAAACACAGTCAAAACTGATAAGAACACCAAGTTGTTTGCTTAATAAATAAACTTTATATTCATAACTGAAAAACTTTTGCGGCTTTGGACTTTTAAGCGGTGTGTAGAAAGTAGAATGCAACTCGCAGCTTTGCCGCCAAGCCAACAAACACTCAAGCGAAACAAATGTGGCCGCTAATTTGCGTGGCGAAAACTTTTGCCCCTAAATGTATGCTATGGAATTTTGTTTGGTCGTAGTATGCAGCAAGCGGCTGCGCCACGGTATTTCCGTTAGCTGGCTATAACTGTTAGCGGAGTGCAAGCCGCAGAACATAAATTATGCGAACATTTTCCGCATCAGCTGGCGCTATCTTTGCAGCGGCCGCTAATCACAAAAGTTTTGTTGGAGGATGGGCAAGCGCCTCGCAATTTTGCTACCTTCTTCAATTGCCACTTGAAGAAAGTTTTTGGTCGAGAGCAATGGGGCTAAAGGGTTAAATAGACTTGGCGAAAGTCTCTCAAACTTTTTGCAGCACTGATTAACGAGACATAATTATTTTTGCATTAAGCGCTAAGCTAATAGGCCGTGTAATGCTCCAACTTTTTGGCCCCCTAATCAGCTCATCAGACTCTACAAAACAGACAGAGAAGCAAAAGATTTGGATTGCAAAAAATAGTGGTGAGTGATAATAAGCAAGAGCGCTGAAGGCAAGCTTATCGACTGCCGTATGCCCAGTTTTCGATGCGTTTTAATTGAATAAATGATGTAATCAACTGCTTTGTTTATTACCCAATCGTATTGCAAATTGTTTTAAAGGATTTTATATCAATATAAGCCGTTTATATTTGGATCATGGCACCTCTACTCTCTGAGATCCAGAAAAGAAGTTCATAGTCCCAAAAAGCACAAACGCATAAGCTTTTAATTTGCTTTGGAAACTAGGCTAAAAAAAGAAGTATATAGAGACAGATAGCAAGAGAGGGAACGGAAAAAACTGAATTATTCGCCAAGGAACACTCGAAGATAATGAAAGTGCATTCAGGCGGCAAAAGTCAGAGACAGGTCGAGAGCCAACATTTTTCCATTATGCGTTGCGTTCCACATTCTTTGACAGCACAAAAAGCAATGCAACTGAACAGAAGCACGACTGTGAGTTACTCAGTAAATTAAAGTGTCTAAGAATAACAAGCCCACGTAACCATTGATACAAAACGGAAGCGGATTTTAATACTACTGCAGTCACAGCTTATATAAAAATTAAACATATTACAGGGTATCAATAACCTAAAACTGTGGTTAGAGTTAACCTGGAAAAAAATGCAACATTCTGTTGCCTGCAGCGAAATGTCTGCTCTTCTATTGGTTGGCCAACACTGGCTCTGTCTGACTTGATGAGAAAATGGTTTTCCAAATGGAAGGGGCTTAGGGTTAAAACCTCAATCCATTTTTAGCTAAGCCAGTGACAACGGTGCCGATAGAGCGAATGCAGAATGCTAAGGAGAAACAGTGACAGAGAATAACAGAAACAGACCAAAAGAGAGAGACAGAAAACAGAGAGAGAAAGCTTGACAACGGAAAGTGTGATTATATTTTCATTTTCAATTTTTTACGGCCAATTAATTTGGCAATTGACGCTTCGCTGGGCGTCTGCGCCAGGCCAGATACATACGTATTTGTATGTGTGTCTGTGCTTCCGGACGTTGTTGCAAATTGAGTTGTGTGGCAAGAATAAGAAAAGTCTATTATAGTGCCTGAAATAGCTCTGCCTGCCAGCTATATATGTATGTATGTATTTTGCCACTGCATTGTCTGCCCTCAACATAATATGAAAGTGTTTTTGTGGGCGGCTTTTGTTAGGGGGCGCCCTAATCGCTCTTCTTCTTCATCGGATTAACATGCAATTTGCATTAAAATTGTTTTTCGAAATTAGAAAATGCAGTCAGGTGTGTGCAAGCTATCAGTATGTCTGCAATATCAATGGGAAATCAATGGAATGAGCTTAACAATTAAAATAATCATATGAAACATATTTTAATAGGCACTAATAACATTATTTGAAAACATTATAATTGTTTGAGCGTTCAAACATTTAAAGTTTAGGTCTCGTGCACAACAAGAACATCCTTCAAGTGCACATTGGACAGAGTTAGGAACTCCTGTTCGTTGTCGAGCATCTGGGAGAATAAAGTTCTTGCGACGCTGCTCCAAACTCGGCCCTCGGAGTCCTTGCGAGGTCCCAACAGCATGATAATGATGACCTCCTGTGCACTATTCGAGTTGATGTCCAGGTCGATAGTAAAGGGTTCCGTTTTGAGACGATTCAGAAGCATTGTCCCGACATTGTCCCGATGTAGTTGCAGCAATGCGCTCACATTCCAGTTACTGCTTTTAAAGTTGGTTAATAATTTGCGGACGCAAAGTCCATGCATCTCCAGCTGCTCCTCTTTGTATTCACCCAGATACTTGGTTCTTTGTTCTTCATCATAACTGGGTTCCATGGGTCAAAAGATCACTAGGTGTAGAAGCGATCGGCTCATTTGCTTGAAAGAATTATATGCGAATTATTTATAAAGCTTAATTCTTAAAAGCAATTTTATCAGCAGTTCAAGTTGATAAAGACATGAGATCTTTGTCGTGTACAAATAAAAAGTTTTTAGGTTTTAAGATTATTATATTGTTTAAATGGTAATTAATACCATCTTTTAAAAATCATATCTCAATTCTTCTGGCCTGGGGGATGTTGAATTAGTTTCGTTTAAATGAGAGTAATACTAACATATGTTGCACAAAATAATTGTATTTGTTTGAATTGCATACTAATAACCATTTGATTTACAGATATAACAGTTATTGCTTTTACGGGTCAGAAATGTCAAATCTAATTGTGATCACTTTAGTGCCTCAGGTCTGTTTTTCGCCTTCATTTCTTTAGTTGATGATGATGCGTGGTAAAAGAAAATTTTGGTTGGTAGCGTCATTTGTAGATTTTCCTTTTTTCTTTTTGTTTGAGCGAGTGATTGGGTGAATTGTGCGATTGTGTGTGTATGTGTGAGTGTGTGAATGGGACTGAGTACGCTTGCAATTTTTCTATTCAAATTTAAATTGGCAATTCGTTTGGCCGTGGCTTTTGTATGCGCTGCGCTGCGTTGCGACAATTTGCAACGTGCCTGGCATGCAACGGAAGTGAACGTGCTACGTGGGTGCCACATGCCTAAAGTTCAAAACTGTTGCCATTGTTGTTGCCAGCCTTTTCTAATGTAATTGCAATTGTTTGCCAGCATGTCAAATGGTCAGCAACATTGATTTGCTTTCCTTGTTGCATACTACTCACTTTTTTTATGTTTCTTTTTTTTCAAGTTTTTGATGTGCATTTTTTGTGCACTTTTTGCAGGCGGAGAGGAGTCAGCATTTTTATGCATGCCAAGCGCATTTGTGCGTCATTAATTGCTTCTTTATGTCCAGCTGCTGTTCCAGCTGCATGTTCAGCAATTATGCAGCAACAATTTCGCATTAATTGCTCCTTTGTGCCAACTGTGCTGTCGGAGCTGCCACTTGCCACTTGCCCTACACTGTGTCCTACAGAAAAAGTGGAGCTATACAAAAAACAGCCTGGCATTGTTTGCAAATGCATTTGCGCTGCGCTCTGATGCTGCTCAATTCGCAGTTCTCAGTTTAATTGCTGCATGGGCTCATTTTTGAGGACATGGCCAATACTTTATGCATATATAGGACCATACTATATATAAAGTAATGCTCTGCATTGACAATTTCATTAATGCTTTGTCTCATATGCAAATTTTTAACCTGTTATTACAACTGCTCCATTGAATGAAAGTGCGTATTTTACTTATTCTCGGCTGAAAACCAGTATGTAATCGATGCGGCTGAAGGTTCGTTTTTTGTGCGAACAAAGATATCACACATCAATTTTATATAGCTTACACGCTTAAAAGCTGTTAAAATAAAGCTGGAAGTAAAACAACTTCCCATTTGTACTTACTGTGAACTTATCCTAATTGGCGTATTGAGAGTCCAAAAATTATATCGGTTTGAATTTTATTAGACTCGTTATTCGATTTTGAAGACGTCATTGTATACACAAAAATATTAAGATTTCTATAAAACTAATATAAATCTTTATAAGTATAGATAGTTACATATTTTAGCAGCTTTTTCTTGTGTTTCATTCTTTTGATAGTATAAGCTTTGGGTAAACAACTAATTCTTTTTTATTTGATTAATGCAATTAGCTTCTGAAAGTTCTGTTTACTTGGCACTTCTCTACGCTTATAGTTACTCCTATATAAATTGTAAAATATAAATTTTTTCATTTCAATACATTTTCTATTTTATATATATTTTTCTTATCCATTATGAATGAAACTGCGTTATATTGTTGAAATGTTTGCCATACTAAAAATATCAAATTCTGTTTGGCATTATTTTAATAAAATTTTACATTTTTTTAATGCACCCCATTCACATTTCAATAAGCAGATTCCCATTTATAAGTTGTTCTTGAGCCACCTTGTTGCCAGCCCAAAATGAAGAATACAAAATTCAGATAATAAGCAGTGCGTATCGTTCGCACTGAAGTGGGACTGTCAAGACATCATATCGTATTGTCGGTAGTCGTCATCCTTCTGCCAAGCAAATGAAGTATAAGCCGGGAAGCGTTGGTTGGGAAGAGGAGGTGCATGGGAGGGTGTTTTTGGCAACGCTTTTGAATTCAGCGTCTTTTGCCTTGACTTAAATGCGATTTAATGCCTTTTTTGTTTGTCTTTCATGCGTCGGATATCCGTTGACGCAGTGGGCGTGATAAACCGCAGTGAGGCTGAGGCAGCGTCTGTCTTATCCTCGACCTCATTCTATCTTCCCTTTCCCTTTTCCCCCTGCTATTCTCCTCGAATCAGCGCTTTGCCGCTAATTTGCTGGGTGTTTTTTTATGTTTCATCTTCGTCTTTGGCGTCTTAATCTTATATCCTTTTTTTGGCTGGCTTGGCACTTAAAAAATGTAGTCCTTTGTTGGCCCTGATAAAACTGCTTACAAATGCTTAAAAAATTAAAATTTATTACACGCGATTATGGGACAGATGCCCTCAAAAATATAGAAAAGAGTGGGCATGAGCTGCTAAGTTAAATATTCTCCAATTCTACGCAATGCTACGGCATGCAAATGGATTGCCATCTTTTTTTGGTTCAACATATTTCCGGGCAAATGGACATTGCCCAATTGATTCATGGCCACACAATATCCTCTGCGTAATGGGTAATGGTCTAGGCTACCTTAAAGAGCCAACTTCAGCAAAATAATAATAATAATAGCACCAAGAAGCAGCATCAGATGAAGACGATGCCGAAGAATGAGAAGCAAAAAAATAAATATAAATATAGTACTAGTAATAATGAAGTGGCAGTGGCAAAAAGAAAAGTGCCACAGCAACGCATGGCAAAAAGAAAATATTTCTTTTTATCGAAACGGATGTGAGTGTGCCAGCAAAAAAAAAAAAAAAAGACGACCCTGTGTTTGAGGGGCGACGGGCAACCACAGAACGTTGTCGTTCCAAATAAATAAAACAAAAATTTGTACAGTAGTAGTGCGGTACGGTGGGCTGCCGGGGCGGAACGGGAAGATCTGGATAGATGGTGACTTTTGTTACCTCTCCAGTTTTCTATTCCGATTTCCCAATCCACAGTTTTTCCTGCTTTTTCTCGCTCTCCCTTTTCATTTCACATGTTTTTCGTTTCTGCTCTTCCAGTGTTCAGTTTTTCTTGTTGTTTGCCCTGAAACAAGTGACTTGGCAGAGAGTCCACACTGAAATTGAAAGAGCTTCATAAGTGTGTGTACGAGTGTGGGCTGGCATTAGTGTGGGTGCACGTGACCTGCGCGTGTCTGTTAGTTTTGATAGCTATTGACTTTCACATAGTCCTCTAAGTAGTTGACCCGTTAAATTTTTATAATTGATTCGCAAGTCTATTTGTGTCTTCAAAGATAGGCTGAATCTGCACAGAGACTCTGAAATCTCTTTTGTTATTATGATAATTGCAACAGAGCAAAGAAATAACTTATTAAGAGGATTTCAGACAAAATCCGATTAGTTTTCTTATGTTTCAGTCGAATGAAGCTGATTCTGTTGTCTTAAAATTAAGAAGTAGTCTATATATGAAACTCTATACGAAACTTAATGATTTTAAGTCAAACTGAAGTGAATATATAATATTCAATACATTTTTTATTAGTCTTAAATGATATTTTAAAGAAACCTTGAATATAGTTGGCTAATATTTAATATTTATTCTAAAATAAATAAAAAGCTTTCATTTCGAAAAAATTATATATATTTCCCTTTAAAACCTTATTAAGTTTTTGTACTTTTTTTTTGTGTTCTTCAATAGTAAAGGTATTTTTATTTTGATTCGAAAAGTTTTGTATCATTGATACAATGCCCAATGATTTGTTAAATGAATAGCTAAAGTAGTTTAAAGTGAATTTAATATAATAGATTTAGGTCAGACGAATAAAGAAACCACAAAATTTGTATGTAATTTTCAGTAAGCAAAGCTATAATAGTTACAATTCTCCAAGGACATTTTGTAAATAGACTCTGGTTTGGTTATAGAAATGTAGCATACATCTGGGATAACCCAAGCTGTCTATCAGCTTAATTGCTTTATAGCATAGTTAGCTGCTTATCACTTAATTAGCTCTCTCGTTCTCTTTATCTATCTATAGTTTGGGTAGGAATAGTCGTGTAGGAATGCTAATATTTGACTGAACGGTAGGGGAAGTGATGAAGAGAATTTAGTTCCCAGTGCTTGGGACATCTTCATTGGGTAAATATTGTTGTAGCATTTCGTTGTGTTTCGCCCAAGTGATTTGCACTGTGACTGAGGTCAAATACAAACAACAAGGGGCTGAACTGTCTTTATTGCCGGTTCTCGGTCTGGTTCTGTGTCTCAGTTCCCAGTCTCGGTCTCATTCTCGTTCTCGTTCTCGTTGTCGGACCAGGACACTATAAAAACGACCTTGCGGCAACAAAAGGCAGCCAGACGTGAGCTCTTATTCGCTGTGTACGTCTGTCTGTCTGTGTGTGTGTGCTGACAATCAGCGCACGACTTTTGGCTGCCGGGTTGAAATTGTCAGAAATGGAATGGTAGTTGAAATAAAGGGATGAGAATGGGGACATAGAATGGGGAGTTGGGGTGAAAGTCAATGTTGGAGTTGGAGATTCTTTTTGGACAGACGTCGCGCGTTCGGTTTTCTTATCAGCACTTTGGTTGTGCTGCAGCGTGGCATTTGTGTGAGTTTTATGTGCGGCTTTGAGCTGGTTATGATGCCGTCGCGATTGCCACGCTTGTCCCACAACAAGAGCATCCCCGCTCTACAGAGTTAACTGGGTAGTTTGCTTCTTTGTTTTGGTCCTGCGCCTGTAAAGGTGTCAATTGTTTTATGTGTGTTGTGTTTTTTTTTGTTACTGTCTGCCATGCCTCATCGCAGTTCACAGTCGGTTGCATAAACAAGTGGGCGTAGTGAATCCCATTAAGCAACAGTAGTCGACTCTCGACAGTTGAATGTTGAGCGAAAGAGAGAGTGAATTGCAACCCCCTGAATGGGTAGACAAACCCCCGAGTGCTTGGCAATTTAAACTAATAATCAACGCATCAGCAAACATTGTCGTTATTATTCACGCGCCTGTGGCGCCCCCTCTCGGTTGACTGCTGACAGATTGCCTGGCTGGTTGAATGTGGCTCGATCTATATGGGGTACGTACAAGGGCTTTACAAGTGTCGTTATCAATCAGTGAGGCGTGTACTATTTAAAAATCGTTTATTCAGTTTACAGTTTTGTTTTTTTTTTTTCAATATTTTGTTTCTTTTCAATTTTAATATCACATTAAAATATAGACTTTGTTTTCATATATAGTATATACGCATATATATATTACACAAGATTGGGTCTCAACAATACTCAGATAAAGCACTAAGAACTTAGAAGCAAATTAAGGCATTTAAACTATTGATTTTGATTGCAGTAAAGTTGGAGAAGTTTACGAAATAATAGTGGAAGATATTTTGAAAGGGGTTATCTTTATAATAGTCCCTGTATTACATTTATATTATGTTCTTTGAGTTTAATTTAAGTGCAATGAAATTAATTTGAAATTTTACAAATTACTTCCATATTTTTAGTTAAAATATGAATGAAAATTAAGATAAAACTCTTATTTCCGCTCTAATAATAATATAATATAACTTAAGCTTTTATAATCAAAATCAATAGCTCAAACATAGTCCTGGGTTTAACAAAAAGGTTAAAGAGAAACAGAAACAGAAACATGCAACTTAAATTAAGAAACTCACACAAAGATTCAGCTAACACTAGGGTTCTACACTAGCAAGTGGGCAGCTTTTGGATGCTGCTACCAGTTTTTTTTTTGGGTGGGGGTGTGTTGTTTTTTTTATACCCATTCGGGGCCAGAGTTTTCGGGGGTGTTGCAACTGCAACCTGCAACATTAGACCGCATGCTCTGCGGCAGCAGCGCCGTAGCGCAACGGAGTCGGTCAAATGATGTTGGGCGGCGTTGTGGCAACCGCTGGCATGGCAACTGCCACTGGTGAGGATTTGGCCGATTTTACGCAGCCGTAGGATGATATGCCAGTGCCACTGCTGCTGGGCGGTGATGGTGGTGTCTCCGGACTAATCAGTGGCAAGTAGCGCCACGGATGATACAAACTACCAGCATACATGGCCTGCAAACGCGCCTGCAGATCCAGCGCCAGAGTCGGATCCAACGGATAGTGACCCAGACCGGGAAATCCACCGGGCACGCGAGGCAGCGACAATTCCAGCGGTGAGCCAAAGCCATATTTGGCAGCCAGTGCGGTGGGGGAATGTGAATGGGTGTGGGAGACGGCGGCAGCAGCAGCAGCGGCAGCTGCAACCGCGCTCAGTTGCGCATGATGATGATGAGCATGGGCATGTGCGGCATGCGGATGTGGATGATGCGGGTGATGGTGATGATGATGGGCCAAACTGTGCCCGCCCAGCGGCGAGTGCTGTGCTTGACCCTGCTCCTTGCCCAATTGACCAGCGGCACCCATGCCTCCATTGCCCGCCGAACCGCCAGCCCCACCGCCTCCTCCTGCTGCTCCTCCTCCGCCCGCTCCACCGCTGCCGTTACCGCCACCCGGCACTGGTGACTTGTTGAGCGTCTTGGGTTTGCGACGCGGCCGATACTTATAGTCGGGGTGCTCTTTCATGTGCAGCGCGCTGTAAATTGAGTAAATGTTGAAACATTGATCAAAGATCGGGCAACGGCATCGATATTAAAACGATTGAACCATTCAACCATTGAACGATTCAACGATGGCGATGATATCATAAAGTCAATCTCTTGCCACCCCTTTTCCCTGGGCCATAAAATTAATGTTTTACAATTGAAACGACGGACAGTTACCCTGTGGCTTTTTTTCTAGCTATTGGGTATTATAATTACAGTAGTTGGTCTATTAAAAAATTATATAGAAGAGCTTATTTCAGTCTTAAAAGACTTGTGGATTCTTTAAAGGTTTGTTTTTACTCGCTTCTAGTATTTGTTACTTAGTTTTTAGTTAATCAGCGCTTCTATTGCTTAAATGGAAATAAATTCCTTTAATAAACTCTTACATATCAGGTCCTAATTCCGTTTTTTTTTTAATTTTGTTTTCATCATTTTAAAATATCGCCAAGTTTTGCTTTGAATTTTATTAGGATTTTTGCCAGTTAAGCAATAAACAAACACTGACTCATCGATCAGACGAACATTCTTTAAAACTTATATCTAGGGTATATAAACCGAAGCCGAAACCCTTCCATAAAACATCTCCTGTAAGACGCAGTGCTTATCTGACCATTAAGCAAGACGCGAGTGGGTTTCTAAAGTTCTAAAGTTCTCGAGTTCACGAGTTCTGGAGTTCTGCAGCTCTGAAGTTCTTAAGTTCGATGGAGTTCTGTTCCGTTCTGTTCCCAGCTGCAACAATGCGCAATTGTTGACATTTGTTTGACAAACGATAAATGTTGATAAAAGGTGTGTGTATTTTATTTTTATTATAGATATTGTTGTCACTTTTGCTTTCTTTGCCTGAATATAAGTACTTTTTTTTTGGCTCTTTGTTGCATTTATCATACACAAATTGGTCAGCCCATGTTATCTTACAGTCCAAAATAATAAAAAAAGAAGAAAAAGAAAGGTTAAATACTCAAAAATGCTGTTTGTCTTATCGAGGTGTTGTACATGAGCAAATATTTGTAGAGTGTATGCTTCGTTTTTTTTTAAATTCTCTGTGGTTTTTATTGTTTGTTTGCTTTCACAAGAAATGATAAATATCGAATGGCCATTAGTTTAAGCCCCAAATATGCGAAATAGACTCATTAATAAATGTCAGTCATAAAGTTTACCCAACCATTTGCTAGTCAAATGCAATCAATAAAAGGATTTAGACAGTCACAATCAAAATTGAATGCAATCAAGCCAAAGCAGTCATAGCACACATAGCGATGACACTTACCTCCCACAAGCACACAACACCCACGTTTAGTACACACACTCTCTATACTCATTCCACTTAAGCCACAAAAATTGTATTGAATTGTATTGTATTGTTTACCCAAGATATGCACCCTTTTCACATACACGTTGCTCAATGCCACTTTAGAGCCTCACAATAGGTGTCCATTGTCTTAGCTAATCGCTTAAATTGTAACCAGACGACAAACCCTCACACACACATTCGTACACATATAGAGATACTCACCGCAATCGCTTGGCCTCATCAATGAATGGACGCTTCTGTGATTCGGTAAGCAATTTCCACTCGGCACCCAAACGCTTCGATATCTCTGAATTGTGCATTTTGGGATTGTCCTGTGCCATTTTACGTCGTTGTCCTCTCGACCAGACCATGAAAGCGTTCATTGGTCGTTTAATGTGGTCATGATGCGAACTCCCATTTGAGTTGCCGTTGCTGCCACATTGTTGTTGTTGTTTTGGCACCACTGTTGGCTGCAGTGCTGGTGGCGGTGGTGTTGTGGCACCTCCAATTGTTGTTGTTGTTGTTGTCGCTGCCACCGGCAATGGTGAGAGACTGCTCCTGCTGTGATGACTATGACTGCTGCTGCCGCTGCCACTGCTCGTATACCCATTGCTATTGTGACTGTGATTGTGGCTGTGACTGTGACTGTTGTGACTGTGGCTGTGACTATGATTGTGATTATGATTGTGACTGCGATGCAATAACGCCGAGATGCTCGTCATGATGTTGCGTCAGGTGAGTGGCTCGATTGTCTGTAGTCCGTGGGGGAATTCGACTGTGCTAAAATACAAACGGTAATAGAGTTCAATAGACGCACGCTTTGTTGCTGCCACAGAGTCAAACGGGGGCACATTGTATTCAGGAAAAAAGAGGGGTCATATAGCTTGAGGGGTGGGGAGATCAATCCAAACACTCCATTTCCTCTGCTGTCATATTTGTCGGCATAGTGCAATGCTGACTAACGCGTATTCTAGGAATAGTTGTACATATATCATAAATTTTGTACAACATATCTTAATATTTATCTATTGCTGATTCTTAGAATTTATAAATAACTTGCTTAGCTAAAATATGTCAATATTTAATTTATGTTTACAATTATGCTCATTGTAATAAGTTATATGGTTTTATTGCAAATTCATCAAAATAGTTCTGAGAAATTGAGTTTAGAACTATTCTGTTGTATAGTTGGTTGTACTTTAAGAGATCTTAGGAGTATCAAAGAGTTAGATCGTCTTTAAAATCGATACCCAAACTGAGCCGAAGCTTAACCCTATTTAAATTTTATAGTAAGATTATCCGCGTCTGTGAAACTATAATATATTTTAAAAATATATTATTTACACAGTAACTTAGCTTATAAAAGCATTAAATACTTTTGAATATTTGTATTTTATGAAATGCTGCAAATTGTTAAGATGTATATTATTAACCTAAAAACTTTAAGCTATCATAATTTATCGTAATTGTTTTTTTTTTTATATAACCTTTTTAAAATTGTATAGAAACATGGTCTAGTCCGGGAAACTAAAATTTTTTTTAAATTTATTTTTATTAACAAGTTTTACATATAAAAGGATTAAAAACTGTTTAATATTATGATTTTTAACATTTAAAATATAAATCCCATAGTAAAAACCATATTTATATACCGATATACATCAATGATTTGCATAAAACTCAAATAATGATGTATTGTATTTCCACTTGTTTTAAATTAATATTTTTAAAATTGAATTATTTTTATCTAAACAGACTGAGAACTGATCTATAAATTTTTAATATAGATTTGGAGTATACATAAAGCTAAATATAGCTGCCAACTGAATATTAATATCAGTTTCGAATTCAAATCAATCAATCAAAACTTGTGCAAATAATAAACTAATGATTCACAAGAAATTTCAATTAAAAAAGTTTTATTTATATGACATATGTTTACCTTTTCAATTGATATGGATTTTATGCGTAATCCCGCGTAATTATGATGATCTTAAATGATTATAGTTTTTCTTTAAACAATGATCGTAAATGTTAATTGTTTTTTTCAATGACACAAACACTTGAAAATTCTTTTATTTTCTTTGATTTGATGATATTGTTATTGAGATATATTGATCTTAACGCACTTCAAAATACCCGTTAAACGTTGCCTTACGTTTCCGTATTGTGTTGGCTTGGAACAACTAAAACCCGGAGTTGTCAGCCGTTTGCCGTAAGCCGTGTGCCGGAGCCGGTGCGTCCGTGTCGAGTGCGCGACAGTTTTGATTTGAAACACACACATTCTATGGACTGTGCCACAATCTCGAAAACTTGCGACAAAAACCAAAGGGAAAAACGGCAAACAACAGCACTGGTGTCTGTGTGTGTGTGCGGGGGGTAAATGTTGTTATTGTAGTGGTTGCAAGTTGCTTGTGGGTTCACAGGAGCGAGCGAGAGAGCGAGAGGCAGACAGTGAAGCAGTGATAGCAAGCAAGAGAGGGCAACAGTGTTAGAAAGAGAGAGAGAGTGAGTGCGCGACGAGTGTTTGTAGAGTTTTTATTTTGACACCTCGCGTAGGACGTAGACATGGTTGGGACGACAACGTGGCGGCTAAGTGATAAAATTTGCTGCTGCTACTCGCACTACACTCTCCTGCCACTTCTCCTTTCCCTTTCCCTTGTACTAGTCCTTTCGAGTACCTTTAACATTTCATATTTGTATTTGTATTTGTTCTTGTTGTCGAAATTGTCTTGTCCTCTGTTGTTATTGTTGCTATTCTTTCGAGCGATTGTTTGTCCTGTGTCCCTTTCTTCCAGCCACAATAACAGATAATATCTGATGGTTTCGTATGTTTTTTGCTTTCTGTAAGACTTATAACATAATCTTAACCGAAAAAAGTGTATATTCAGTTGCTTATCAATTTGGCCAGACGCCTTGTTTGCTCCCACAATCGATCGACGCTCCGATCGTGTAAATATATCTCAACAAACATATATACGGATACATATATTTAGGTGTGCATGCAATTGTAGTTGCACTTATGTGTATGTATGCTGATACCCTTTGGTTTCCTTTGTTTAGGCAGGGGATGAGGAGAGGTGCATAAAGGGTAGCAGCAGTCGGTTCAATTACTTTCCTTGTTTGTTGCAAAATGCACAGGAAATTCGTCATTCGGTAGTTTCAATTATTTTCCACATAATTGAGAGACCATAAATGATCGAATAGGCTTCGATTTGTCAATGGGGGTCTTGTCTATAATCTACGAGTAGTAGGATTGTACATAATCAAAGTAATCCCCTTCATGGTGCATACTTTAAGTAAGCCAATTTATTGAGTTAATAGATAACAGAGTTACTAATAAAGTAAATAAGACAGCAATAGTTTTAATCCACTTAAATGTGAGAATCTAAATTGCGTGGATTTATATATAATTGATTGATCTTACGAATAATTATCAACGTAGTCCGAGTTCTTGTAAAGGGTTGTGCTTAAGGGACAACACACTATATACATATATATATATTACAGTTTATTTTGTAACTTAGCCCTTAGCATAGGATTTCTAAAAAAACTTAAGCAGTTTCTTTTATGGTAGTATTGTCTCTATCGTGACTAAATTTTGTTGAAATCGAACATCTATATTATATTTTAAAATATATTTAATGTATTGATATATATATTATTGCTTACTTTGTATTTGACACTCTTTATCCCCATTAGTTCCTGCTGTATATTACTATACTATTATTAAACAGCACTAAGATAATAATTTTAATAATATTTGTTTATAAAATAACCAAATGTTGTAATCTAGAATCAGAATTATTTCTAAAATTATAAGCTACAGTTTAAAATTATATATAGTTTAAAGTTTATTTTAAATTTTCATTAGGTTAACCAAAAAAATAATTAATCATATTTAAAACAATATTTATTAGGTTAACCTAAGAAAGAATTAATCATGTTTAAAACAAATATAAAAAATAGTAAGGAGTGTTTAAAAATTTGTATTAAAACATGCAAAATTTGTTGCAACACTCAACATATCAAGTAATTATCTACATTTAATTTTAATAAGGCATAATATCAACTCTCCCCTGCAAGATCTATGCCCTCAAGTTCCCTTGAAGCACATTTTGAAATTTGTAAGGCGCCAAAGTGTAGAAATTCGTTTGAGGCGCATGCGTCGCTCTCCAATCGCTTTGCTTGCTGTGTAGAGTTTTTGGCCAAACTGAGTGTATGCGTGTGTGGGTGTGGTTGTGGGAGCTACAGCCACCACTTGCCTAGACCCCAAAAGAACTGTTAAAATGGCAGCGCTTTCAACGGTTTCTGCCTCATGCCAACCCATGCCACATACAGCATTCAACTCATGCCACTGCTGGGCGCCCTTTTGTGTGGCAACGTTGCGCGCATGTCGACGGCTCGATGGCTCGAGTGGCGTTTTGGCCAATGGCATAGACAATGCTGGGGAGGAGTGGGAGGCAAGGATGGCATTGTGGCTGCTTAGACGCGTTCTCAATGGTGACGGCTTTTTTATCGTTTTTGTTTTGCATGCGAACTGAATGCATTTTATTGGCCAAGGCACTGGGCCCAAAACAATGGGCCAGCAACTGGTGGCTTTGGGCCATCTTCTGTTCGCACTTCCACTTTTCATTGCGACCACTCCCTGCTTCTACTTCTACTTCAGCTGTGCTTGCTGCTCCTCGAGTGTTATCGTGTCCTGGCACACTATGCCAGCTGCCATTTGTTCTCTCATAATGGACATTATGGTTGCTCTATTATGTCGCCAGCATTGGGACAATAAGCGAAGCATCGTTCAATTCCGTTGCGCTACTTGTGACCACACTGTGGCGTAGAGAATTGAGAGGGAAATTGTGTCCCTACCACCCCCAGCCAGACACTTGCCCTATCAGCATCTGCAAATATATGTGATTGCCATAATTTTGGGTATTTTCGTAGCACTATTTTTTGTGTGTCTGCCTGTCTGTTGCACACACAGTCTCTTGGGCTGCCTGCCACCTCCACCTCCACCTCCATTCGCATTGTCCTCCAGTTCGCATTGTTTGCATGCAATAATTTATGGAGGAGTCGCACTCATCACACCCACAATTTCCATGTGTGCGTGTAAGTTTTCCCCACCAAATCTGGAAATGTGGCACGCTAATCGTGATTTGTGTTTTAAATGAGTCCCGAGTTGCCAACAGGAACAAGAAAGAAATTGTCAGTCGGGCATGCCGACCGGGTAATACCCTCTGAGCTTCGTTTCCAATTATATGAGTTCAAATTTGAGTAGCTGCTGCAAAAACTTAACATTCACACATATTTGTATGTCTATCTCGCTCGCACGTTATTCGTTTTAGTTGCTTGTGTGCACAGCTCAGTGCAATGCACGTGGCTATGCCTTGCTTAAAAGTATCGATTTTCGTTGTAGGAAAAACTTTTTTATTTATAGTCCGATTTTGATGAAATTTTCACAATCGTTTGATATTCTTTGTCTGCTGGTATATTCCAAGTTACAAAATTATAAGATAAGAAATAAGTGAATCGCAGGCATGCAAAGTTACAAAGAAGTTGTGCTTTTTGTGGGCGAAGGAGGCGTGGCATCCAAAAAATTTTGATGGCATTGTCTTTACATTGCAAATGGCAACCTGCGTGCCAAATTGGTGACCCTAGGTGTTATAGTTACCGAGATATTCGCCAAAAACATGTATTTTTTACGAGGTATGTCTGGTTTTTCGCTAATTGTGGGCGAATGGGGCGTGGCATCAAAAAAAGGAAACAAACTTGTATTGACTGACTAAATATGTGATCGATACTGACCAAGTTTGAACTTGTAGCTCTTACCATCTCTGAGATCTGTTTGTTCATACGGACAGACGCACAGACGCACAGACAGACAGACAGACAGACGGACAGACGGACAGACGGACATGGCTATATCGACTCGGCTGTTGATGCTGATCAAGAATATATATACTTTATGGGGTCGGAAACGCCTCCTTCTGCCTGTTACATACTTCTGACAAACCCATTATACCCCTCAGAGGGTATAAAAAGTATTTAAGTGGGAAGGAGTTCAATGAGGTAGAACATTTTGAAAACTATGAATGTACATTAACAAAAATAAGAGAAATGACTGGAATACAGAGGTAGTTTCATTAGTTACTAGAACAGATACTTTACCTGAGTAACTGAATAGCCACAGTTACTGGTGGTGAGGAAAGTTAAGTAATAGAACAAATGTCAGATGTATAGTCGTTGTATTCAAATAAACCATAGTTACAGAGTATATATAATAAATAGATACAGATACTTTTAATAATGCATAACTATGTATTTAGTAAAGTAAAATTAAATCCTTAACTTCTAAATTCAACTTAAAAAAATTCTTATTTATTAGTTTAATAAAAATTTGTTATTTTTTATATGCAAATTCATTATTGTCGTGTGCAGCTTAATCTTACCAACATACGAGTGAAGTTGCAACAAGTGTATTAAGTTAATTACGTTATAAACATTGCTTTGCATTCTAATTTCAACTAGCTTAACTTTTTTGAGTTTAATTAAGCCCTTGGCGATTTGAGTTAAATTAGCTGATGTTACAAAAACAGTTACTTGCTTTAAGTTAGGACAATAGAGTTGAGCCAATTCTAGCATTTTGTCACTAATATCAGAGCCATTATCATGTAAAGCTAATACATTAACGCCACAGTGTCGTAGAATTGTATCTATGTTGTTTTTATTAACACAACTTAAACAATTTTCAAAAATTATTTCTTTAAACTTTCGACGATTGTGATATGCAAATGCGGCGCTTAGATTCGGATGAGCTTCGGCCAAGCTCAGTTGATCCGTTACATCGTCTAGTTCCTTGTATATAAGATCTAAGACATGTACGTTTAGGCTAGAAATGCTCAGATTTTCCATTGTACACTCGACTAATGCCAGAATCATACTAAAGTCATGCTATATTGTTAATGTACACATATACATATATATGTTTGATTATTTTCTACTAAACAGCAGCTGTAACCACAAGAAATAATATTAATATTTATTTATATAATTACCACAAGAATTTTAATTTTAGTTTTACTTGCCTTATTTAATTCCATTTTTTTATTTTATAAATTATTTTTAGTTAACTCTAATTAAACAGAACAAAATTTTTAACGGCTTTTTAAATTAACAGAAGTTAGATAAGAAATATACGAACTATAGATGTCGCTTAAGATACAAAACAGTGCTGCCCTACCAGTAATTGAAGTTTCGTTAAAGTGCTGCCCATCAATCCAATTGAAACGTCGCACAAGTGCAGCCCATGCTACGCCCTCTATGTTAAACAACTAGCGCACTCTAACGTCTTTTTGTGGAAGTTCGGGCGCCATTTAAGTAAAGCGCCATCTGTGCGATTTGTTTGAAATTAAGCAAAGCTGTCGCCATCTTTGGCTCGAAATGTAGTTACAATCGGCAATAAATTTGTGTTTTCATTCCATAAAATTTCGCCAGCTCAAGCAAGTAAACAGGGAAGCCCACAAAATATGTCGCTAATTGAGGCAAACGTCCAAAACGGCGTAAAATTAATTAAATTTGCCAAGTGTTTGCGCACTTTTCTGCACCTTGATTCGCACTAATTAGTGGCTAACGGTAATTTCTTTGAGTTGTTGCCGCTGCTTGAGCAAACGAAATTTCCGTTTAGTGGTGCATACGCTATGTGATTGGCCAGAAGGACTGACTTCGCGGTTAAAGGAAGTTTTCCCAGCCTTAATTAGGAAGCGTTTAATGTGTTGCGCCTTTTTGACTTTTGTCAGCTTCAGTCAACTCCCTTCTTAGCCACTCGTTTGCAATTAATTAAAAATTAAATTGAGGGCAATTAAGAGAGCTTTTTTGGTAAACGAGGGCAGATTGATGTGTTGCATGGGTATTCATAGTTGTAATCTTAAGAAAATAATTTGTAATGTTTCTGACAATGCGCGTTTTATTTCTGTTTTTTTTTTTTGTGTTGTATTTGTATTTTGCTGTGTTTGTTGTTGTTGATGTTTGTGTTGTTGTTGTTGTATATACTATATTTATGTAGAATTTAAATACATTTAAATTTATGCTATGCACTTCATTCAGCGTTTAAAACATAAAAAATTGCACCGCTCGTTGTTCTGCATGAGGAATCCTCTCAATAATTTTGTGATCCACTCCTCCTCGTTCTCCTGCTTCCCCCTCTGCTCCTGGTTGGCTGCAGCTGCTGCTGTTCTTCGTTTTAACAAAGCTTATGGTTAGTTTACAACTCGAGGCTTAACTGTAAAGTTTGCTATATTTAACTTTAATCTCGCATTTCCTAAGTCATAGACAAGTTCAACTCCTCGCTACCATTGGACGATGGTGGTCAGAAGATGACCGTCAGCGGTCGACGAAAATCAGTGGCGCCACCAGCTCCACCTCCGCCAGCTGCACCACCGCCACCCACACCCACACCCACTCCGACACCGACGCCAGCTGCAGCGCTGGCCGCCAACTGTCCGCCATATTGTTGGGCATATTGATGGGCATAATCCAAGCCAACATCGCTGGGCGAATGAAGATGCGGCTTTGCCTCCACCCCACCGCCCGCATCCAGCTGGGGCGTGGCATCACGGTCATCCAACCCACTGCTGCTGTTGTTGTTGTGCGAGCTGCCACCCGCACTGCCGCCACCACCTCCTCCTCCTGCTCCACTGCTGGCCATGAGCAGCTGTTGTTGCTGCTGCTGTTGTTGCTGTTGCTGCTGCTGCTGTTGTTGCTGCTGTTGCTGCTGCTGTTGCTGATGATGCGCCGCCGCGTGTTGCTGGGCGCCATAGATCTTGGAGATATCAAAGGCATAGTTGGCACGATCCTGATACATCTTGGAGTCAAAGTACGCCTTGGTCAGCACACTGGGATCCAAATAGGCGCTATAAGCACTCGCCTGGCTTCCTGCCGCTGCAGCAGCTGCATTGCTCAAATACGAACTGCGCTCCAAGGCGGCAAACTTGTCCATCTGCCCGGAAAGAGTGGCCTATCGAGAGAAACAGAGAGAATGATAAATATAGAGAAATAAAGAAAGACAGAAGGGACAGAGAGAGTCAAGATGTTGAGATGTTAAATAAACTATAGACTAATATATTTTAAAAGAAATTTTGTAAATTATGTTAAGGCGTATGTTTAAAGTCTGAATTCAGTATTAATTGGGCTCAAAAGCAGTTTAAAAGCCGAATTTATTTTAGAATTTCGGAACTTAAAACTCATAATATACAAGTTGTGACTCCATTTATAAACTATCATTCGAAAATTCTTGAGATAAATTCTGATATCGTTAAGGATTAATTTAAGTTCGGAATTACAGATACTTCAAAACCCTTTGCCAAGGGTATACTAAATTAATTATGTTCGCAAAAAAGACGAATAAAAGACAAGACAAATTCTGGAAGAATTAAAAAAATTTTGATGTCTTCTATACAATATTATGCGATTTAGGAATTCTATTAAAGAAATTATAGAATATTTGAACATGTAATGCTAAAATGACAGAATATGTAAACCATAACAGTTGCAAGATTTATATTCTTTTCTTACTTATCAATCTATTCTAACTGCTGTAGTTATATAATTCCATTCTATATAATGTAAAGTCTCCCTTATTAAACTCTAATTTAATAGAACAAAATAATGTGTAAAAGTGCGGGTGGGGCATCCACTTGGTTAGTGCAAATTGCTTAACACTTTTGTGGCTTTATTTGACCAACTAATTGTGGATGCAACATCATTCACATAACACAACCCCACAAAGCAGTAGCAGAAGTATTTATTTATTCTCCTGCTCCTTAGACGTCTCAGTTTAATTTTATTTGATTTGCAATACGTTTTTCATTGCGACACCAGTCGGCAGGGTATTACAAATGGGTTATGGAAAAGGGAGTGGAACAGGCACTGCGACGACTGCAAGTTAGGGGTTGTTTTTTGCTTCATATCCGTTTTGTTTTGAGTGGTTGCTGGCTTTCGAGGGGTTGCTCCCCCTCTGCTGTTTTCACCGAGCACTTTGCTCTGGGCTATAATTATGTTGTTAACACATCATCATCATCATCGTCATCCTCAGCGCCAAACAGACATGGTCGGTGTTTATACGTGTGTGTGTGTTTTTGGCCCGAAAGCGTTTTGGATTACAATTTGATTTGATTTGATTTGCGCCCAATTGGGAATTAGTGTGGATTGGTAAATATTGTGATGCACGGCGATTAGAGCGGAGTTTATGTTTGGGATTTCCCCTTTTATCCTCTACATTGTGTTATTATTATTTCAACAATTAATTGGTTTAGCTCTTTGGTTACGAGTGGGTATTTTCGAAGGATCACCTGTGTTTCATGGTTAGAATGTCACCAGCATTTTCCACTATCAGCTGTGTAAACCATGTCTTTAATTTGTTCGGCTTCTGGGTAAATAAATGTGGTTATTTAAGGTGTTTCATTTCTTTTTTCACTGGCTTCCCAAATCAATTAGCATCGTTACTGAAAATTTCACATACTTGACTGGACAAGTTTCCCTTTGGCTTTGATGACTTTCTGGTTATGGTTATAAAAACGCTCTATAGAAATTCTCTACGATTGGAATGTTTTTGAATATGATTCTCTGCATAAACTAAATGCCTGAGGCAAGGCCGAAAGGGGGAGAGGGGTATAAGGAGGAGCAGTAACTGAGTTGAGGAAATCATAAATGCCGACTGCTAGTCCGCCTACTATGCAATTTTCCTATAGAGATTTCAATTTGAGTAACGCGCACGTTGGCTGCCTTTAAACTTGGTCTATTATTATGGCCAGCAGCGAGTGAGTGAGTGAGTGAGTGAGTGGCAAGGCATATTATTAACCCAAAAGCGAAGAAGCAAGTTAATGCCGTGCCTTTCAACACCCGCAACACACACAGCCACAGACATCAATCACAGACTCAAATAGGCCTTGGCCAAGAGCCAGCAGTCAGCAGCCAAGAGCCAAGTACAACAAAGCCAAGCCAACAGTCATGACTTTTAATGGGTTGTTAATAAACCAAAGAGACTCTTCTTCTCTCTCACTTCGCTGCATCTCATCCCAAGGGAGAGACTCTCCAAGCGGAGCTACAAAAGGGCGGCTCTGAACACGCCCACTTTGTGCAGTTTTAAGTTTTAATTGCCAATTTTTTGTTTTTTTTTTTGATGCGTGTATCTTTTTTATTTTAACGCCTTGCAGCTGGCTAGCCACAGTGTTGGGGGTACTCTGCTGGTTACTTTATTATAAATTTACTGGGTAGGGTGTAGCACCTGTTTGTGCTGTTTGTTTATTTGTTTGTTTGTAAACTTGTTATCGCTGTGCGGGGATCTCGTGTAAAAGGACTAAATATGTAATGACAAGTTTGTGGCAAAATCCTTAGCATGACATGTCAGTTTGTCAGTTTGCTTAACTGGGCCAGGATCACACATTTATAGGGATCGATGAGGAAGCGTTAACGCCAAGTCATCACCGAATGCCCGATGCAACGCATGTTTTCCGCCTTTTAAAGTGGGCGTCTGATCGGGGTGTGTGTAATTATGTTATTAAGGAGACTCCTCGACCCAATGTTCAATTATAATTGCACTCGCTACCGTTCAGTGGAAGAGAGCGAGACGTGTGGTAACTGTAACTCACCTGCGTTGAGCTTGGCGTCGATGTCTGTGTCAGATGACTGCCCAGATGATAGGCGGCCGCAGTGGGTCCGGGGGCAAAGTAACCCGGGGAGATGCCTGCAAGTAAAGAAGGAAAGCAAAAGGTTGTTGGTTAAGAAATAAGTTTACAATAATTATGACAATGGTTTTTGGGTCTCTCTCTCTCTATGTTATATGTGCTTAAAATAATTGCCACTCGAAATATTTTGTGCGTTTAACTCTTTCGGCTTCACTCTCATCTCTCATTCCTCTATAATTGTGCGCTGAATCAGCTATTGCAACTGTAGAGAGTCGGCGTTGAGTTTATATCTGATAGATAGAGGACAGCAGCAGCAGTTACTACCAATTGCCCTAAACGGTAGTCGTACAGCTGTCCCTCTTAACCCGCTCCGAACGGCTCTTTGTAAACGGCCTTTTCGATAATTACTAGCGCCGCTTATTGAAAGAGTTATTGAAATAACGATTACGTTGACGATTACAATCACGATTTCATTCATTTTTGTATTGTGGATGCTGTGGCAATTAAATTTGCTGAGACAACAAACAATATACAGAGTTTGAAAGATGTTTCAAGACATAACAAACAATCTCAAGTAGCGACATTTGAAGATGGCATCATCTCTATTGTTAATCCACATAATAGTGGATTAGGTACTACCTCAAAAAAAAAAAAAACTTTGTAACTTTAACTGGTAGCTGTTTCTCTATTCTTCTTAAACAAATTAACATTACAATTGCTAACAAAAAAAAAAAACTTTTGTGGATTTTGGCATTAACATTTCAAATCTTTAAGCTGCAGCTTATCTTGCCAAAGAATGTGAGTTTGATTTTAAGCTTATCTATCAGTTTGTGATTCATTTCGTTATTTGTTTTAAATTAAAAAAAAACTTTTTAGTTTTTCTAAGGTGTATTTTAATTTATAAAGAATTATTATTCAAACGCTTAAGAATTATTTTTAGTCTTCCTTAGAAAAGCTTATACATACATTAATTTTGCTAATACATTTTTTTAAACTAAATTTTAATTCAGTGCTTAATCATAATTTACTAATATTTAAAAATATATTAAAAACCCTTGACAGTTGTTAAGAAAATAATATTTACAAAAATTTTAAAATTTTTATTTGTGGCTATTATTTACCCAAATTATGTGTGTAAAAATCATTAAACAATGTTTCAAATTCTCTGAAAACTTTTAGTTTAAAATAGGTTTATGTTTTTGGCTTCTGATTTCGTCACTAGCGTGGACTGCGTTTTTAATGATTCGTTTATGAAATAATATATGATCTCTTTGTTAAACTACTATTAGAATTAGATGAAATTATGTTCTATAAAAATTGTATCTGTTTATCAATTTTATTCTACACTAATTTCATACTAAATTTTGTTAGAGCTAGCGAAGAATCTATTTTATTTTCCACTACTCTTAAATTTTAACTCATTTACAGCTTATACTATTAAAATAAATAGAGAAAACTACAAGCACAACTTTAACACATTTTTTTCTATATTCCATATCAACTCCAAAGAAGCTTTTCTAACTGCTTCTAAACAAATAACTGAAAAGAAAACCTGCTCAGAGTATTGTTTCATACCCAATATGCAGTTGCACACTAGAGTTGCTTGTTATGTTTTGGCTCTTCTAACAAAGCTAAACATCGCACAGCTCCCATCTCTTTCGCTCTGAGCCATGTTAGCATTAGGACATGGAGCGTGCAGTGAAGCGCAAGTCCATGCAGGCAAAAAGGACTAATTCGTTTTATTTATTACGCATTTCCAAGCATTTTTATTATCATTTCCGAAGCGCATAAATCATCAGCATGGTGGGCATTGTGCTCTAGACCCTGTGGGCCACTGATCCTTAAAACCTTAACCGCCAACGCACACAATTTGCTGCCGCATCAGCAAAGCCAAGAAACTAGCGTTAAATTTGGCCAGCGACATGAGGAAGAAAAGTGAAGGAGCAAAGAGAGAAAGCAGTGAAAAGAAAAAGACAAAAAAACGTGACAAATGCTAATTTAAAACCTCCACCCCAAATGGGGAAAACATAATGCTAGTGTGGAAGTGCCACCCCACCCTTGGGAAAGCAAGGCGGAGAAGGGGTTGGGGAAAATCATGAATGACAACTTATGCTAGTTGTCTGTGGGGTCTCTGTCCCTGTCTGTCTCAATGTCTCGCAGTCTGTGTTGTGCTGTCATTTGAATGAGTTGTTAAGCCAGGATGATGACTTCACAGTTTGTCAGGACATGCGAGCGGGTTGATTTTGTTAGTTAGTTTACCAACCCACCCACCCACAACCCATCAAACTTCCCTCGCTCACTCTCTCGAGTGGGAGTGTCATAAACAAAGCAACAACCAGTCAACCAGTCGAGTGTGCGGATAGTTTGTCATATTTTCATTCACTTCTTTGCTTTTGCCCCGTTTGCTGGGTGGGGCAAGCAAGCAACCATGCCACATGCATACATACATGTATCGTGCCACATTTGCATTTATCTTAGTCGAAGCTCATAAAACTCGCTGCTTACTTTGCATAGTTTTACTATATTTGATTGTTTTTGTTCATATTTATTGTTGTTTTTGTTTGTTGTGGGGGAGATATGGGGGATTTCTAAGGATTTTCCAGGGATTTATATAGAATATGTTATGCTTTAAATTTAAATTAGTTAATTTGATAAATTTTTAAGCTTTATTTCCTAACTTTCACAGTATATTTAAGTACTTCTGTAGATTTCTGCTTACCTGCTCTTAACGCCTCCACTGGCACCGATGGATATGGCATGGGATATGGATAGCCATCGCGTCTGAGAGCTTTGGGTTTGCGTCTGGGTCGATATTTGTAATCGGGATGCTCCTTCATGTGCATGGCACTGCAAAAGATACAAATAAGTATTATATAGACAAGTGCTTAAGAGGGGGATCGGGGGGAGGTAAGCAAACTTACCGCAAACGTTTTGCCTCATCGATAAAGGGACGTTTCTCTTCCTCGGTGAGCAGTTTCCATTCGGCACCTGCAATCAAGTTACAGATATTTAATGTGAGAAAAGTCGTTAATCCATTAGATACATTTTGGTTTGGTTGGGGCACTTGAAGTGAAGCGCTTGTACTGCTAAATGTGGCAACACAATGAGAGACGCACTCATGGCAACCTGCCACAGAAGTGGACACACATAAACATAATTTCCTAACAGCCACATACACACACATATGGTAGCAGTATAAACTTGTTTTGTCTGTGCTAACAAGAAGGATACCAAATACCAAACAATGTTCTTGTCATCTCTTCCTTTGGCTCTTCCTTTCTTTTGGGTTAGCTCTATCGCACCATCTCTGTTACTCATTCTGCTGCTGCTTGCCTCTATTGCCAGTCTGTCCTTGTCTATTTTGGCCACCATTGTTGCCAGTTTTGGCATTGTCATTTGTTGTTGCTATTGCTGTTGTTGTTGTTGTTGTTGTTGTTGTCGTTGTTGTCTCGTTGCCTGTTTGTCAGTTCAGTTGAGTTCAGTTCAGTCAGCTTGGCTCACACCACTTGCAACCCGTCTCAGAGCGAGGACTTTGCCGAGTCCTTGCTTGATAATGGCCCAAAAACCAGCAGGTGGTTTGAGCCCATTTGGGGGCGTGCTTTTGTATCCGACTTCCTGTCTCTGTCTCTATCTCCCTCTGCCTCACATAGACACAAGCACAACAAGGGAGCGAGAGCATGATACACATTATGTATTTGTGTTGCATGGTTGTCTGTATGTATGTATGTATATGGCAGATGCACGTGCCACATACTCATAAGTGGCAAGTGGCAAGGCAGCTTGTGTGGGGTCCTCTTGCATTGTATACAGAAATTGCAAATGTTTTTAAGTTAATGTAAAATGTTATAATGACATGTGTCACAAGGCTGCTGATAATGCCTCAAATGCTCTCCAAAACAGGGACAAGAATTCTGAAGAGAGGAAACAAAACGTACGAGTTGTTGCCACACAAAAGTCCTTCACGTATTTGCCCCAAATGAGTCTCTAAATATTGTATCCTATAATTCAGTTACACGCTACTACGAGTGAAAGAGACAGCTGCAATTACAGTGAAATGGATAAAGAAATATGTAGGAAACATAAGATATGTAGTTTCCTAGAGCTCTAAATAACTACACTGCTAGAAAAGCTGTGCTAAAAATAAGTTTTGATCCACAAAGCTTCGAGTTTTGGTATACGAAAAGCATCTAAATCATACAGTTTAAAAAACTTTAAATTTTAGAAAATACATTTTCATTTTAAAAACTTTAAATAACATTTAAATCTTTTAATTGAACCCAAAAGTTATATATTTTGGTAGAACAAATATCTTAAAATAAGACAAATTTGTATTAAAAAAAATGTATACAACTATTCTTGAAGTTTTGTCCATTTATCAAAGATATTGTTGAATAAGCATACAAATTAACATTAAAAAAACATAAAAAATCTTAAATCAACTAAAAACAAAAGTACTTTTTATCAAGAACTTCAGAGTTTGAATTAAAATGCTCTTCAAATTTTTCTTAAGGTCTATAAAAAGTCTTTCAATATAAAGAAGCTTATTTAAATATGTTCTCTTTTTGTTACAGTGTATTTAACTATCTGTTTTAACAAATTTAAGATTACTCTGTTAAATAAAATTCTCTTTAAGAGTTAAATGTACATAGGTATTAACAGAACTACAATAGTTGATACAATACTAGTTCTTCTTCTGCTTTCACTACATTTCCATTAAAATAAGAAACAAATCTCCAATTCCATTACAGAATTAGTTGCTTTATTTTGTGATTTAACGCTTTTGTTAACCAAGAAAAACTATAACAGATTGTAAGTAAATTTGGGCACAAAAATACCCAATGGATTTTGGGCTTTCCTCTAATTAGTTATAACGTGTAATTCGAATGGTTGTCATGTTGTACAAAGCGAACACACACAAATTGCATTGTTTGGGGACAATGCAACAACAATAGTGAATAGTGGGACACAATGCTAATGAAAAGCCAACAGCAACACTCAGGACCTTGACAGAGCTTTGGAAGAAACAACTGTTAGACCCCAAAAGCAATACAACAACATACTGTGCGTAGACAAAAACTATAACAATAAATGCCAAACAAAAGCACAATTGTGCCCCAAAGACTAGACAAGTGGCACGCCCACCACCACCAGCAGCAGCAGCAGAAGAAGAAGAAAGTTGGCAGTGGGGAAGAGTGTGGCAGCCACTCATAATGCAAGTAGCTGGTCTTAACTGCCAGCTGCTGCTAAAATACTAATTTATAGATACATTGACAGACCGTTCAAGTGGCAAGTGGCAAGTGGCAAGTTACAAGTGGCAACTGGCAGCTGGCCATCAAATGCGCAACTCAGCTCCTGGGCACAACACCTTATGGACTATAGAGCTCTATGTGTATATATACTATATGTATATATATAATAGCTGGGGGCACAATTCACATAATAATAAACAAGACGAAGGGACAGTTAGATAAAGACAGAGACATCGACAGAGAGTGTGAGAGAGAGAAAGGTAGTGTGTTTGTGTGTGTGGGGAAAGCATCTACAAGTTGTTCAGTTGAACAAACTAAGGAGGGCTGAGTTGACATGCCACAAAAGGATGACAATTGACAGTGTCTGGCGTCAGGCACTTCTTTTCTCCTCCCCAATCCCTTTTGTACCCTTTCCATTGCTAGCTAGCTGAGTGGCCAAAGCTAGCTTAATAATTGATATGAAAAACAACAAGTACAAGTACAAGAGTACTCAACCAAGTTGCAACTGACAGTTGCAAGTTGTGGTACACACACAGTAGAAGTGCCTCTGGCCTTAAGCATAATTAACAAGTTTTTCGAGACTTATGTTACAGCACAGGAAAATGCTCAACTGCCTGCTAACCACAATGCAAATATTTAACTGACGTCGGCTCCAGTTGCAGTTTGTAGTTCACACAGTTTACAATTGGACTACACTGAGAGAGAGAGAGAGTGGACTGTCATATTCTATTGCTATGTACCTCATATCAATGCCAACTTTGTTTTTTTTGGGATACTTCTCAAATTGTAGTTCACACAATTGGGCTACTTAAACGGGGATTATGCTTGAGTATTTGTTCTTGAGAGTCTTTAGCCTCTATTTATTTCTATTTACTTCTCGTTTGGGCGCCAGTCTCTGGAGTTGAACTCATCATAACTTGACCATTGAGAGACTTTTCCATTGTTTGCCACCCCAAAGTTCCATTTATTTGATTAGCTACAACTCCCGCTCTTTGCATCTGTCAAAATCAGACAGCTTCTCTTGATAATTCTATACTTTTTTTGCTTTTAAATATATTTTAAAAAACTTACGCTTTCCAAACTCGACTAATTTATTGAGCAAAGTGGCATTTTCGGAATAAAATTAAAAATCCTCGATAAATTAAAACATTTTGAATTATATTCTTTACATACCTTGTTTAATTATAACTATTGCACTTAATCCCATAAAATTTTAAATCAATTCATGCAGTTCTAAAGATTTTAGGAGCATTTTAAAATCAACTTTACTAACATGTGCTCGTAACTGTATGATATTCATAGGTATTTTTTGAATATGTATCTTATATTACGTAGTTGTTATAAAAAAAATTCAAACTTTTGAGTCTAAAATGTAGAACAAATGATTGCTAAATTTCTAGAATTTTTCCAGATTTTCTAACATAGTAAAAATTAATAATAATTTCAAAAACTGCAAGCGCAGCTGTTAGGTTTGCTACTGTTTGATTTTAAACTCTTTTGCCTAAGCCATTAAGTGCTTATAATTAAGAAAAGTACTTCTTATTATTAAAATTATTATTTCCGTTTAATAAATATAAATAATTATTCTGTTTGTTTGTGCTGATTGAGCGTGCTGTAATTAAGAAGTGACTCAACTCCCTCACAAATAATTTTTTGCCCATTTCATACACACACCTGTCAATTGCCAGGTCGAACTGTGGCAAGCCTCTTTAAGGGGAAAGGTGTAGACAAAAGATTGCTTACTCTTACACCCCCAATGGCAAACTAATCAATTGTTTGCGCTTTATTGTGCAACAAAAGCATCTTGCTGCAGGTTTAAGGGGTGAAGCATTTCGATGGGGTACAAAAGGCTTGAGAGAGTTCGACCTTTTGTGTGCAAAGTCGCAATCGAATCCAAGTCGAAGTCCTTGGCTATTGTTCAGCAGCAGTCAGTGAGTCAATCAGTCAGTCAGTCAGTCCATCCATTACACGTGGGGCTGTGTTTAACAATATTTAATATTCCCGCAGGAGCTGATACAGCGCAGAAGTCCTTGATTACAAAAAATGGAAAAAAAAAACAATTGAAAGGCGCTCGATTGCCGATTCGACAGGTTTTTCAATTATTTTCGAAATGAAGAATACAACAACAACAACAACGAAACAAAAAACAGACGAATGCCATTTTCTGTTGTTGCTATTGTTGTTAATTGTTGTTATTGTTGTTGTCGCCTTTTGTTTGCATTGTTGTTAATTCAAATTTCCAGACAGTAATTAATGACAGTTACAATTTCAATTAAGCACGCGCGCAACAAAATTGTTTTCTATAACAAATTCTCTGTCTTTTTTTTGTGTTTTTTGTATTTTTATGTTTTATATATTATTTTATTTTCTGTTTTTTTATTTTTGTTGTTTTTGTTTGCCTTTTGTTTTGTATAATAAAATAAATGGCAACGCCGACGCCGACGGCGACGGCAGCGTCTGAAGAGCTGAAAAACTGAAGAGCTCTTCACAGTTGCCATTCGCCAGTCGTCAGTTACCGTTACTCAACACTCACTCTGACTCACTCTCTCTCTTTCTGTGTATGTGTGTGTGTGTGTTTTGTGAAAAAGTAGCTTTCGCGCCGCCATTTTTTGTGGCGCCTTTGTTGCTGCCACAGTTTTTTTTTTGGTCGTTGTTGTTGTTGCTTGCGCCTTTTCTCAGCACAATTTTTCATAATGAGCCTTCTGTATTTCATTTTCATTTTTTGTTTTTATTTGCATTTTATTCATTTAATTGAATGCCAGACGAACTTTTCAAGTGCAAAACTTTGTCATTTGTTCCAATGTGGCAAATGGTTAATGGTTTATTTTAACAGATTTCCCACTTGGCTCTTTGCAAAAACTTTATTAATTGTTATTTGTTAAAAATCACAATTTGGGTAGTCAAAAATGTATATTAAAAATGCCGTAAAGCTTTAATATAAATAGTAAAAAGCTTTTTAAAGAACTCTCAATTTAACTATGTCCCAAAAATTTTTTTAAAAATAAAAAACAATTAAAATAGTGTTGCTTGAGTCCTGCATCATACAGAAATCTGACAAAATTTAAAAATTTGTTCAGTAAAACAGTTTAAAAATGTATTTTTAAAATTGTAGGCTAACAAATAAATTCTAAATTTTTATACTTCATGTAAAGAATAAATTTTTAAAGCAACAACACTTAAAGAAATAAAAGTTTTACGAGTATATTCGCCTTATAAGTAGTTTTTAAAAGTTAACCAATTTTTAAAACAATTTAACCGCACTTTAAAGCTGCCAAACTTTAGCTGCAAAACTGTCAATTATAATAGACTGAACACTTGTGCTTATTCCATTTCAATTTCCTTGAAATATTGCAGTAAGTTACCCTACATTTAGAGTCGCCTCCTTGTGTCCCACTCCCAAAGCACAAGGGCAACTGGCGTCTTCAACGTTAGTACTTATAGAAAAGAGAGCGAAAAAAAATAAACAAGAACTCAACAAAAGCTGCAACTGACAGCAAATATTACACAGAACTGTCAATTCACATAATGGATTTGCCAAAATCCAAAAGCAACAACAACGACAACAACAGCAACAGGAAAAGGTGAAATGAAAAGCGAACAAAAGCTCGCGCCTTCCTATAAAATTCAGTTCACAAACAAAAATGAGTACTTCGAAACTGAAGTTTGTTGTGGAGTGTACACATTGTGTTTAGCCCATTGTTATTGTTGTTGCGCATCGATTTTCATATATATTGGTTGGGTTTGCTACTTGAACTTTGGCTTTGGGGGGGAGATAACATAGGTAGAGAAACAGAGAAGTTGGGAAAACATAGCCCATTGCCTGATTAAGAAATCCTCTTTAATGGCTGTGAACAAAATTTAATCGCCATTTGGCTGCAGCAACCCTCATTGCCTAGTTATACCCTTTACTCAAGCAGAGGCAAAGGGTTAGACCTAAAAGCAGAGCTTGAATTGTGGTTTCTACAGCTGATTATGATAGGTTCACATTGCTTCAGAGAATGTTTAACTAAGCTATTAAGCTCAGTCTGTAATGTAACACAAGTTTTAGAACTGGACAAATTTGATTAACTAAACAATTTGGTAAGGTACTTGTAGAATTTTGAAGCACTGTAGCAAGAAAATACCACAGTGTGAACATATCATAATAACCCCATTTGTCACAAACTTTTCTAAAAATCGCATGGAAAATTTTCAAGCTCAGTTTACATGGTATCTTGTGGTCGATGATTTCTATTGTTAATGGCTACCCAGCTGTGCCACGCCCACTGGTAGCATTCAAGTGCAGCAATGAGTTTGCCTTTTGTTTTTGTTGTTGTTGCGCTCAACTGCATAGCAAGTGAGTCGCGTTTAATTTGCATTGTTTTTGCTTAAACAAAGGTAAAATCAGAAGAAGGAAAGAAAAAAGAAAAAAGTCATTTCACAAGTGCTAGGTAGAATGGAGACAGCGGAAGAGAGTGAGGGAGAGAGAGGAAGTGAAGTCTGTGTCCCGTCGAGTATTATTAAAAAATTGCACAAATTGCAAATGGCTGCCCCAAAATCTGTATGTGTGTGTGTGTCTGTGGCAAGCAGTGCTTTAGGCAAAGTTATCGATGGGCTTATTGTTATCGCTGTTATGACAGCATTCTCAGGGCTGATTAGTGGCAAGAAGAAGAAGACGCTCATCGAATATGCATGAGTTGGCCAAAGGTAGAGTCTAGAGCATCCACATCGCATCGCCTTTTTGCCCAGCGTTGTTATGCTAAAAGATCTCTGCTGTCACTTGCCACGTGCCACACACTTTTTGGGCTGCGTGTGTGATTGAAATTGAATTTGATGCGAATTGAAAACTTCGAACAACAGACCCAGATTCAGACCCAGACTGATAAGAAACCAGCTACGGCTGTTGTGACTGGGATTAGCCAAACGCCCTATGAGAAATAAACTACTTAACTTTGCAACTAGTTAAGCGGCGAGACAATGTGTGGCAGGCGGCAATGATTTGGCAAGTAACAGACCCAAAAAAGAAAGAAACAACCTCTGTGGTGTTGGTAGGGGGTGGCAACCCTTCTCGACAAGCCGTAATCAACAGCTTCCTCTCTCCAACTCTCCTCCCAGTTTCTGCTCTTCCTGCAATTGTTTGACAGTCGCTTGTCAGTTTTGACAGTTGCGATGAGAGCGGGTTTTTGGTTTGTCATTCTTCCGCATCAACTTTAGAGACAGGGTGGTATTACGTTGATTAGTTTAACTTGCATAACTGCAGAGAGTGAGTGAGAAAAAGAGAGTGAAGAACAGGAGAGGAGGCGAGTGGGTGCGAGCATAGATTGGCAGGTCGTGTGCCGCCTCTTAATTTAGTTTTGTGTGAGATTTCATTCATTGTTTTGCAGATTACAAACAGACCCAAGTACTGCTTATGTATATATGCTAGAAAGCCCGTGGCTTCAATCTTTTGTGGCTTATTATAACACAAAATAAAATTGTGAGAATAAAGCGATTTTGGCCCAACAAGTTGAATAAACTATGAGTTGAGTTAAAACTTACCCAGCCTCTTCGATATCTCCGAATTGTGCATTTTGGGATTATCCTGTGCTATTTTACGTCTTTGTAGACGCGACCAGACCATAAACGCATTCATTGGACGTTTTATGTGCTCCTCATTCTGGCGTTTCGTTGTGTTCTGTATCATCAGGCTAAAGAAGACATCACTGTAACAACAAGACATTAAGAAGTTATGAGTTCCATATAGAAAATATATTACGTTATAAAATCTTAAATAAATATAATTTATAAAAGCAATCTAGGACTTGAACTTTGGCTTACAACAGTAAATAGCAACACTATCTCTTTTGCAAACGTTATTTTCTATATTTTCAATGTCATATTAAATTTTAAGTAGTTTTTACATTAATTATTAGAGCAAGTTTCCTATTTATTTAGCTTAAAATACTACCATTACTTAAGTGTGCGTTGAAAATATGAGAAATCTTTATTTTTTTTAAACTTAATATAATATTTTTTATTATTTTGTTTATGTTCTTAAAAATTGTATTGTATTTTTCAGCTTTTCAAACTTTAAAGAACTTTTTGTAAAGAAAATTAATGTTTCGTCGGATTTCTTGAAAATAAACACTATATTTAAGAAAAAACTTTTATTTTAAAAACTTTTAAGTTGAATTAAAGATTTATTTTAAGCTTTTGTGTATATTATCAAGTATTTTTTGAAAAATAAACAATAAATTTTCACTAAAGCTTAAAGCTCTCTTAATATCATCAGAGACTTAACACTTGTATTTTTAAGAAAGTTCTTTGAATCCAACTATTAGACTAACAGAATATCTAATATAACTTAATTGAATTCTAGACACAACCTATGCAGCCTACAGTATTACAGTACAGTAACATATAGACAACACTGTACATTGAACACTCACCTGGCGCTGCTGCCACTGTTCATGAGGCTGCCCATATTCTGATGCAGATTGCTGATGGGCGACGCCTGTGAATTGTGGTGCAGATGAGCGGCGGCGGCGGCTGCCATGACGCTGCTGGTGGTGCTGGATGTGGACGTGTGATGCACTGGGGCACTGGAGCTGGAACTGGAACTATGTACGCCTCCTCCTGCCCCCAGATGTTGGCCAATACCGTTGCTGTGGGACTGATGCGATTGGGTTTGGGATTGGCTGTGTATGGAAGCAGATGCCGAGCCTGTTGGCTGACTGTGATGTGAGGCTGAGGATTGTGTTTGCTGCTGTTGCTGCTGCTGTTGTTGCTGTTGCTGTTGATGTGCTGCTGCTGCTGCTGCTGCTGTTGCTGCCGCCTGATGATGCTGATGCAGTTGCGAGTGCTGTGAGCTTAGGTGATGGGCTGCGGCTGCAGCTGCCGCCGAGTGATGCAAATGTGGATGCAACCCCAAAGTGTTGCTGCCGTTGCCGTTGGGTGAACCGCCGCTGCTGTTGCTGTTGCACTGATGATGATGATGATGTTGTTGCCCCAATTGACCCAGCGACAATTGCTGGCTATGATGATGGGCGTGGCTGTGACTGTGACTCTGTTCACTGCCGTGTTGCTGCTGCTGTTGTTGTTGCTGCTGCTGTTGTTGCTGCTGTTGCTGTTGCTGTTGCTGCTGCTGATGATGTTGAATCAATTGTCCGAGATGTGTGCCGCTGCTGGAGCTCACCGAACTCAAATGACTCTGCAAAGGATGTGCGAGCGATAGGCCAGAGAGCGACAGATGAGTGGATAGACGTTCCATCATTTTCTAGATGGAGCTGCAATTGAAGCGCTCTTGGCTCGTGGCCGGATTTGTGTGGTCTCTTCTTGTGTTAGTGCTACTGCTGCTGTGGTGCTATTGGTGACAGTGGTTTCGGTGGTGTTGCTGAGTTGAAGAGTACAAGTGGAACTGTGTAGAAGGAATGAAATTAGATGATTTTTAAATTGGCTTAGTTGTGCATTGCGTGTTTAAAGAATTATTAAATTAATTTAAAGAAGGAATACCCTTTTATATTATAAAATATCATTATTTTTTGGCAAAAACTGCCTAGAAAAACACTTTTTTGTTTAGAAACCTTTAAAAAATTTTAATGCATTTACTTTATACTGTTTAATTCATGTTTTATAATTTATCTTCTTCAAAGCTCAACATGCTTTAATTGCAAAGCTTCATTAGTTTTCTATCCATCTACTTTCTAATGAAATATCTTTGTTTGACAATTTAAAAGTTTTCAAATTATTTAAAATTCGTTGACAAATGCTATACACTTAATACTACAGCTTCTCATTCATGGCTTGTGGGCTTTTGTTAATCAATTAACTAATTGATTTGAGCTCTTAAAAGTGTGTCGCCTGTTCCCCTTCTACAAACCCCAAAGGAAAACAATGGACCTGCCCCAGGGCCACTTGCTAACGGTGGCTGGCAGTCTCCACCTCAACTCTCAACTCTCGAGACTTAAAACTCCAGACTGGAGACTGAAGAACTCGAAACCTTTTTCGCCATAGTATAGCCCATTGTTGTGGGCCGAATGTCAACCCTTATAAGGACGGTCTGCACACGCCGTCACAGAACGTCGTCCAGAACGAAAAACCATAACGTCCTGTTCATTATGCATCGGGGCACTTGAAAACCATTTCTTTTAACCCCAAGTTTATGTATTATTTTCAGTTTTAAATACGGTCAGGTCAGGTTAGGTCGCGTCAGGTCAGCATCGTCGTCGGCGTTGATAGGTTTCAAAACTCTCGGCTTTTCAATTCACATGTGCGTGCATTATAATCGGGATTTATGTGGTCCACTTGATGTCCCATTCCAAGTGTGGGTCGCATCGCATTAATGTGTTAAACACACAACACACACATATGTTGTTGTGGTAAAAAGGGTTCCCAGCTTTATGGTCAAGAAGCAGTTGCAGTTGCCAGTTGCGTCCATCTATAAACGCTTTCAATTTGCTTAATGGTCCAATAAGGATGACGACGATGCTTCGATTTTGGCATACAATTGAATTGGGTGTGCGGAAGACATTCAAGTCTAGTTATAGAGTCCACAACATATCATACTATATGTACTTATGTATGCTATGCTCTTTAGCACACATAATGCTTAACAAATGTGTCATCTGCACTGCATATTTGCATAGAAGAAGCTCTCTCACACAATGTGAGTGGGAGAAAGTAAAAGGTGTGTGGGTGTTGTGTGTACTTTTTGGGGGTGTACTATATATTTAAGTATGTATATAAGGAGTGTGCCTCCACTTCCACAATGTGCTTACAAGCAATTAAATTTGAAATGACACACAATGCAATTTGCTTCAGATATTAATGTATATAATATTAGCAGATATATTTCAAGCCTAAGGTAACTATTTCAAACGAATTGTTAAAGTTTAGCAGTCTAATTGTATGTAAGTGACTAATTTTATAATATTTTAAAAATGATTTATTTTTAACTTTCTTTTGAGTTAATTTTATGCATCACTGGAGTGACTTTGTATTTAAAAAGTGTATTTTTCATAGCATATATATATGAATATAGACTGTTTCTTTAAATCTATTTACAATATATAAATTATTCTGTTAAACTATAATATAAATCATATATACAATTTTAAAAATATAAATTTCTATAGTTTTCTGTTTATTTAAAAATATTTTTAATAAATATATGTTTATCGGTTCATACTAACAAATTTATTTAAAACTTTTTCCACATTAATATTTCGAGAATTTCGAAGATATGTGATTCAATTTTGAAAGTATAATTCAGTTTTCCCACAACTAATAGAATTTGAAAGCAATTGCACTGTTTTCGCTTTATTGAAGTTTTGAAGTAAAGGGTTTAAAAGAATCTTGAAGTTTTTTTTAACATCAGTTCAATTCTTTCCGAATCATAATGCAATTGAAATATGTAACTTCTGAAACATAAAACCCTTTAAATATTTTGTCTCAATTGATTGAGACTTTATGAGCCATTCGCAGTGCATTTATCTTAACTGTAATAACCGTTATTGGTATAATTGTTGCCTCTGTGCGAACTGTGTATACAGTACAGTATTAATCCTTTTGGTGTCCGTTGTCCCTTGCCCCTTATCCTTTGCCTTGACTTGTTTCGTGGCCATAACTCTTGTATTCTACGACAACTGCGACATCTGCTTCTGCTTCCGGGCATTATCCTCTCGGTGTTAAAGTAAAAATTGACCAGGCATGCGTATTAAGCATGAAATTTATATTAAAGAGAAACAACAACCTGCTACAGATCGACAGAGAGAGAGGGAGAGAGGAAGAGAGGGGGAGAGGGGAAGTATGCAGCGGAGGGAGTTGTAGGGACACGCATATTTGTAATCTTTATGGAGTGCAAACAAATTTCAGTGTTGTCAAGTTTGTCAAGAAGCAAAGCGTGAGAGAGGAAAGGTGGGAAAAGAAGAGGGCACGTTGTGGCTGCAACTGCTGCCAAATGTGGTGCACTCTTGTTGTTTGCTGCTGGTGGTGTTGCTGCACCACAGGCAACAACCTGAGCACCGGTTGCACCACCAGCTGTGCACAAATTGCACTCCAGATATTTTTATTTGCTGTGAATATCAACGGCAAATGCTACCAGCACTTAAATAGCCAAATTTCAAGCCCAACAAACCCTTCGACTAGCTTTTCAACTTAACCAACTTGCCCCATTCAGCTAACGGAAAATTTGTTGGCCAAGAAATTGGCCATCAAAATAGACAGCGTGGGTTTTATATTTTTTTGAGCTTCTAACTTCTTCAATTGCTCTGCTTTCTCTCTCTTTCCCTCTCTATCTCTATTTGCCTGGCTGTATGTTGGGCGTTAATCCAGTAACACCAGTAAAAGCGTTAATAGATATCAGCCAAGTTATTTATGATCAATGCAACGGCTGCCTTCGTCTACGCGTTTCGCTTTGTTATGCAAATCTCCGTCGGCTGATTCTTCCACGCAGTAGGAGTAAATTACCCCCGACTGGCCATACCAGCACATACAGATACCCTGTAGTGGGAGTAAGCAATGGGGTTAGCTTGACTTTAAGCTTAAAGTAGCTACCAGAGGGCTCAAATGTTCATCATAAATAGATTTTATTAAGTGAAAGCAATGCTTCAGACATTTGAAGCCCTATAGCCATATATCATTCTAGGTACGAAAGTGTAAATTCTACACTGAAAGTTTAAAGTAATTTACAGTCTCAACAAATATTGTTCCTTTTAGAGGTAAAATATTACTTAAATAATTTTGAATCTCCTTATCAATCTAGTGACGGAAGCTTGAATTTTAAAAGCCATGTTTTAGATATATTGGCTATCTTCTGCTACAGAGTATTAGCTAATCGAGTAGTCTTTTACTTTTCAAATTCCTATGTGGAGCAGAGAAGGCGTTGCGGTTGTTACCAAGCAACTGGTAAGTGGCTACCCGTTGTCGTTGCCAGACCGCGAGACTTGCAGACTGAATGACTGCGACTTTATGGAGTAAAGGGCAGGGAAGGGAGTAGTGGGTAGAGAGAGAGACGGGGCTATGCAACTGGTCAACTGTTCAACTGGACAGTTTGGGGTCCCCAGACTCTGGCTTCTCGTTCATTTGTTCATCCGTTTGTTGCAATGTCAAACAAGAATTATGATCGGCTTAGCCACATGCTGAGCCTGCACAAGAGGCAGACACAGAGCAGGAGTAGGAGATGGTGGAGGCAGCTTCATCTACAACTCTCTGGAGTGGCAGTTAGGCATAAGAATCAAGAATCAAGAGGCAAGAGCCGAGAGTGGAGAGGGGAGAGTAGAGAGTCGAGAGCTAAGAGCTGAGAATTGTGAATCGAGAATCTCAATTCAATACAGGTAGAGCTTTAAGTGTCTCCACTTTGTGTTGAAATGTATCGTTCTGCTTCTACTTATGATCCGATGTGGTTCTTGATCTGTCTCAGCTTGTATATCTCAGTCTCTGTCTCAGTTCAATCCCTTTTTCATAACCATTGAAAAGTGTCTCTTGGGCACACGCTGTGTTTGTGATCCGTAGCCCTAAGCCGCTGCTGGGGCCCCCTAATGTTTGTAATTAAGAACTTTCACACTCGCAACAATCGCATCGTAAATGTATCTTTTGGTTTAGTGTCAAGTTCGTGCCAAGGGCAAAACTTTGAATAACAACAACAACATCACAAGCCCTATTTATATGTATACATATGTATATGCATATTAATTAGAATTCCAAGTTTTTCTCTTGCTTGTGCGAATAAAACACAAGTAGTTCATAACATATATACAAAGTACAGCCTAACATTTGGTTGGAACACATGTTTCTCTATTTAGACTTCACTTCATTTGCAGACACACTTAGATTCCGCTTTGTTCTATACAATTTCGTTAACAACAAATAATAAATTCTACTCTATTTGCACAATTGTATTTGATCTTTCAGCGTGTTGTGTCTAGTGCCACACTTAGTGGCAAGTTAATGAGATGTTTTGGTACGTCACTAAATCGTTTATTTGTTCAGCAATATTTTGCACAATTTCTATTTAAGGAATTTGGAAAGATTGTGAAATTATGTGTAAAGTGCTTTTTTATAGCAATTTCTAATATTATATCAGATTATATCATTTGTAATTCTTCGAAAAGTTAAGTAAATATTTGTACAGCTTTTGTTCAAAAGCTTAAATCATTCTGTTTTTTTGTTATACTTTTTCAAATACCAAACTAAAGATAAACAATAAATGGTTGAGCAAAGCAATTGCGAAGAAGGATGTGAGAATTGTAGAGAAAGAGGAAGAGAGAGAGTGACTGACACGAGCGAAACGAACGCCTAAAGATTCCGACAATGATGATTCTGCATAAATTGAATGATTTTCCAAAATTTAAATGTATAACTCGAAGCGAAATTACTAGAATTTTAAAAGCTAAAGATTCAAGCACTGAAATTAAATTATTTTGTACGGATTATGGCTCAGTATTGAAGTCTGTTTCGTAATGTAACTGCTAACAGATCAATTAGTATAGAAGTACGCTATTTTTTTCCAAGCTTTCTATATGGCTAGTATTAGGAATTTAAATAATTTCAGTTTCTTGTCGAACTCACCTTGAATGGCGCTGCATTGCCTTTGTATTTGTTGGATAACAATGCGAATTTAAAATATTTTTACGTAGTATATGCTCTATAAGTAATACGTAATAACTACTATATGGGTTATATGGATGTTGTAGCGATTTGTTGTTTTTTAAATTCCATAAATCGTTGAGTTTTGTATAATTTTTTTAAACAATTTATGTTTACGAGCGACTTTTATGAGCTTAACTGCTGAACTGAGCGGCTTGAGTTGTTTTTGTTATCGTTGTTGTTGTGGTTGTTGGTGTTGTTGTTTGTTTTACACATTACACATATCACTAGTTTATGTTTATTTATTTTCATTCTTTGTTTACCATAGCATATTTGCTGTGAGCTTCTCACATTCATTCATTTATTCATTGAAATGATGTTTGTCGTTGTTATAAGTAGCTTATGGTTAAGATTTCACGATTTTATGAGCAATATTAACACGTTTTTTTCTATTTCTTATTTTAATTCTGATTTGAATTCATTTTATGTGCGCTCTGTGTGTGAAAGATATTAGAATTCCAATTGGATTATTGAGCCGTTTATTTTATGCTGTTATACAACACTGCGATTTGAACGAATTGAATTGATGTTATTGCTGTTGCTGTTGGTCAGTTATGTAGTTTGTTGATTTTAACCGACGGTTGAGCGTTTCGTCAAGTTGTTGCAATGTCCAATACAACTTGCAACTGGCGACTGCAACACGACAAAACAACAAATTTGCCTATTGCCACAAAACGTTTTTCCGGTCTGTGCTTGTTGTTGTTGTTATTATTATTATTTAACTATGGATTAAAACTAAGGCCGTCGCTGCTGCTGCTGCTGCTGCTTTTACTATTGCTGTTGCTGTGTGCTGCCTACTGCTGCTGCTGCTGCGACATCTAAGCGCTGCCTTTTGGCTTGGCGGCTATTCAACGGATACGTTCCGACGCGTAACTAAAAACTTGGCGCGCGCTCTCACACGAGCCACAGACGAACGAGTCTCGCACGGACTTGTCATTTTTTGGGGGGTTGGCTGCAGCCGATACCCAGCACCGACACCAACGCCAACAGCAATACCAACACCAACAACACCGACAGAGGCCAGCAAAAGCTACAAAAACAACTTACTGTAGGGAGCCAACTGCTTTGCCATGCAAACTTTTAGTTGCTCTCTCATCGTCGATTTCTCTCTCACACGCACACTCTCAGACATACAACTGGTTTGCTGCAGCTTTTTTATTGGTTTATTTGTTTGATTTTGTTGTTGATTAATAAGTTGTGTGTGTGTTCTTTTTTTCTTTTTACTCTGATGACAATTTGTAACATGTGAAAAACGCGCTAAAACATAAGAAAATTTTTGTATGCATGTAAATGAGAGAGGCGTGTATTTGTTTGTGTTTGCGTTTGTGAGCAGCGCAGTCAACGCCAACGTCAACGTCCAGGTGCAGGTGACACTTGGGCGAAGAAAAAAACAGCAAAGAAATGCGACGCTTAAAAAGAAAAAAGAGCACAGCGCTCAGCTGAGAGCACAAAATGTGTGCACTAGCTAACTAGCGTGGGTGCAAGCGAGACAGACTGTAAAGAGAGCGCGTGCAAGAGAGCGCCAATTGAGCGCCAAGCCTAGCAGGTGTTGCCATATCGAGTGAGCGAGACAACACTACTGTCACAACTCGCCATCGTTGTTGTCGTCTATTGCTGCTATTTGCCGGTTAGTGGGCGTTTCCAATTGGATATGTCGCTGCGACTACGAGCAGCTGTGTCGCCGACGCAGCTGCTTCTGGTTGGGGGAAGCATTTTACATGGGCATGGGAGTTGAAGTCAAATGGGAGTCGCTTGGGAGTGTTGTTGGTGTTTTTCTTTTCTTCGTGTATTTTTGTTTTTTGTTTATTTAACGCATTTACTTAGCGCTTCACAACTATCGAAAGCAAAATCAACTAATCTTAATGGACACTTTTTACACTGATGCTGACATCTTTGGGCTGCTGCCCTTTATCCACACACAATTCCAAATACAAATGTGTTTTCCTCATATTTTGGCTAATTTACACGAACGGATTTAAATTGCATTGCTTAAATTCAGCAGCTGCTTTGGGCCATTCCCCCTTTCTTTTCGCCTGTTCGTATTCATGCAGTGTTTTGTTCTGTTAATTTCCTTGGTGTCCTGTTGCCCATGACGACGACGGCGATGGCGATGGCGACGTCAACGCTGACTGCAACAGCGACAGCTCCATTTGTCGCCATTGTTCTTAGAGCTTTTTGTGTGCATGTGTGTGTGTGTGTGTGAGAGTGTGTTGTGCAGGTGTTTGCTTTTGTTTCACGGAGCGGTTTTTAGCGCTGATTTTAATTTTATTCGAATGGCACCTCGAATCGCACTTTGGTTTCATTTTAATTAACAACAAACTAATGACAAATGCAAACAAAAACCCAACGCAATGCTCTAATTTCAATGCTATTTTCAATTCTGATTCAATTTGGCTCTAATGACTTGAGCTGCTTTACTGCTGTTCGCATTAGCTAAACGCTATCCATGTAAGTGTGACAGAGCAAGAGATAGATAGTGAGAGAGAGAGAGAGAGTGCAAGAGAGAGGGAAGTTTATATGTAGCTCAGCTCTGCACTCGTTACCTTTTTTGCCAATTGTCAGTCAACAATTGCAAGTTCTGAACAATGGAGCACGTTTTTCCAGCTCTCTTTTCACTAACTAACTGACTGACTGACGACTGCAACTGTGCCATGTCACTAGACGAGGGCAGCTCCAAAAGTTGCAAAATATTTCGAGTTAATTTTTGAAAATTTTGGATTACCAGTTAAAAATTTACAGGTTATCCAATTAATATTTCTCTAGGTATCTTCTTTTGTTAGAAATATCAGTTCAGTAAAATACATATGTTTGTCTAGAAAATAATAAAAATTTAAAAGTCCTAGAAATTGTATACTATTTATTAATTAGAACCCAGCTTAAAAGCACACCTTTCAAAATATAAGCTGTAGCTTAAATCAAGCTTCTAACTTAGAACTTATTAAGCCACTCCGTTGAACGCATTTGGAGCTGGCTTTTGGTGCTCCCCATGTACTTGTCTCTGGCCCATTGTCTTTGGCAGTGCTGCTATCCCTATCTACATCTCTTTTACTGTTAGGCAGCCATTGTTATGACATAGCATACCCTGTATTTCGCTAGTATATGGCACAAGGTTGTATTAAGGTAATTAAGCTAAAAATAATCAAACTAATAACTCAATTTATACATTTAAGTAGCAATTTCTCTTTGTTTTAAATGATTGATCATCGTACAAACTAAATTAAAACATATACGATGTTGATATTTTCACTTAAATTGTTTTTTTAAATTTCATTTTAATATAATATAGATTCTTAAGAAAATTTCTATCGAAGTGAGTACATTTCTTGATCAACAGTTCAGTAAGAAAGATACTGTTATTTTTGTATGCAGATAAATGGACAGATTTTGACTTTGGTATAGTTATCTTAACAAATTATACTACTATTACTGCACTAAACATTGGCCTGTAAGCCCATTAGAAGACTGCATGACTAGTTAAGTATAAACCATTCGAGTGAAAATTGTTGAATTAGTTGCAGAATATTTTAGAATACCCCCAAATCTATTTTCGAATGTTAAACATTCCGAACAGTAACATTATTAATGTTATCCTTGTTTAAAGTAGGGCATTTAAATAGTCGTTGATTGCCCCAGAAAAATGTTGAAGCATTCTTTGTTTGTTTTTTCGCAATGCATTTGTTTGTCCGTTTGTCTGTTTGTCTATTCGCTCGTTGTTCGCTCGTCCGTTTGTTTGTTTGTTTGTCTGTTTGTCATATTTATCATGGCAGTTGCTTTTGCCATTGCATTCTGCATTCTTCATTCTCTTTGCACTTGCAAATAAATGTTAATGAGTAGTTGAACAAAAAACCGCTGACAATGCAATCTGAGGCCCGTCTTCAGTTAGTCAAAAAAAAAACTGAATGAGTGACTGACGGACTGCCTTTAAAATGCAACGGAATGCCATAATGTGAGCACAACTACGAATATGAAAACGAATACATGAATACGAACATGAATACTTATCTTTCAAATGGGAACTTGAGGCAACATTAAATGTATGCAAATGCCACAAATCAGCGGCAATTGAATGGACTCTAATGCCTAAATCGCTTGTTGTTGTTACTCCTCTTGTTATTACTCTCGTTATTATTATTGTTGTTGTTGTTTTTGTTATTGTTGGTATTTGGGGGCAGGTGCTGCCACACATTGTTGCCAACTGATTTCAATGGGGCTTCTTTTCTAAAGACCCACACAACAAAGCCCAAAAAAAAGACAGAAAGAGACGACAACGGAGACGTTGCCATGTAAATTTTGCACTTTTTGTTGCTCATTAATGTTAATCAAAAATGGGGGAAGAAATGGCGAAAGAGCAATAACACCAGCCATAGACTAGCAGTCACAGCATTTAAATATACCCTGTATTTTACAATTTTGAAAAACTATACTTCAAAAAGCTATTGCATTTAATAATAAATGTAAATTTATCACAAAGATAACTTAAAACAACTGATTTTTCTAGAACTTGTATTTTATTAAAAATGTACTGTAATAAATATACCATAATTTATTTATAATACACACTAAAAGGACATAAATATGCCAAAAAGTATGCTACATTGACAATTATATTCAATATTTTAATACTTAAAGCATATTTTATGTTATAACAATACTTATAATTTCACATTTTAGCTAATTGTCAGTTGGTTTATACATATACGTATATTTTAAACAATTTTCAAGCAGTATTAGTGAATTAAACTACAATTAGCCCAAAAGTATGCTACAAAAAGCAAGGAAAGAATAGTTTAAATAACATACTCTAGTTTAATCAATAAAATATAGAACAAAATTGAGAGAGAGATGGCATTTTCTCTCCTCCATTCTGCTCTCTAACAAGCTAACATGCACTTACCCTCTTTCTGCTCATTTGTTTAGCTCTCCGATTTAGGTTACCTTTAGTTTGCTAGATAAACATCGTCTACAATTACAATACATTGGCCACAAAGCACACACAGTTTTTGCAGAAGGCTCAATCGATTTGTATATTGATAGCAATCAATATAAAACACACACGATCAACAACCGAGATGCTCATCATTTGGCTGAATGCGTTTAATCCTTGCGAATTTCAAACGGCAAACAAGGACTAAACACACACACGCACACATGCACACATATGTAGATTTCATAGGTACACTTTTGGGCTAGAGATAAACAATGCATTTCAAACGGTTCATGTGAGATGTGCAGAAAACTGATAAGAAAATCTGCCAAAACCAAAAAAAAAACAGTTATGACAACGCGATTGATATGCTCAGATATAAAAGAACATAGATATGAGTGAAAGTAGACAAAGGAAACAGTTGCCATTCAGAAATTGTAGCTGAATCGATGGGGATATGTGAAATGGGAATAAAGTGTTGCAGTATATACCCTGTAAGCGATTTAGTAGAACAGTCTCTGTCAACGCCCACATAAATTATAGAAAGAAAACCCTTCAACATTGGATTAGAACTGAAATTCGCAGAAACTGTTGAAAAGCGCAACAAGACACAACACACAAAAAATAAGCAAAAAGAAAGAATTTAAAAATGGAATAGATGAAATAGGATAATGGAAGTCCATTCAGAACTCATGTAATTGACTTTTCTCTAAGCATTTTTCATTCATATCGAGACCAGAGACAAAAGAGGCGACACCCAAAAAGAGTAAAAAGAAAAGGGCGAACTGTACCGCAATTCATTGAGTCTTTTTCGTATGGACTCAGACAGAGACTAAGCAAGCGAGACAACCTGGCGGCGAGACCCGAGAGAGATCCCTAACGAATCATCTCTCAATGGTCAAATGTCTCTCAATGGCGCAACGTGCGGTGTCTGAGAATCTCTCATTCTCGCCCTCCTTCTCTCGTTTGCTAAGGATACGCCGAAAAAGTGTCAAAATTCCTATAATCCGCTTAAAGGTGTTTTAATGCGCAGCCGGTCAAACAACTTCTCCTACTCCTTCACATTCACATTCACCTTCATCTACTCCTACTCCACTTTACTTCTCTCGCTATCTCTCTCTCTCTCTCATACTCTCTACTCGCTTGCCACCTTGTGCCTTGTGCGTTTCACATGAATGAATTTTCAATTTGCTTCAGTGCATTGTCTTGGCAACGGACCACGTTCAACGTGCAACGAGCTGCCGCCCGCGTCCTGCCATTCAATGTGGCACGTAGGTGTGTTTTTCTTTTTTTTTTTCCTCTTGCTTTTTTTTTGTACACGTCATTGTCTCTGCTTTTGGCCAGAACAATGGCCCAGCAGGCGGCGGGCAGCGGGCAGTGAGCATTACGAATGGCCGAATGGACGACAGGATAACACTATGCTGCTTCTTGCTCTTATAGCCAACCATCTATACCGGCTACCAATCTAAAGAACAAAGCCAAACAAAAGTGCAGCACACACAACGCTTGCCACAGACAAGGTCAAGTGGCTGCTCCATACGAACAGTCTAGCACATAAGTATTTTTCCCATGCTGATGATGTCTCTGATATCACAGTCTTTCTTGCCGCGTAATCATCTGCATTTAAATCGATCGATCGATCGATGGATCCCCTTATTGAATGCTGACTTCCATTAGGCATACCATCATACCATCTACTACTACAATTGACTGCCTTATCTACCAGTCTGGGAGACAGTCCAACCGTTTAATCTGCTGCAACCCCAGCATCGGAAAATGATTTGGCATTTTAGCAGCACTATAAAGAGGGTTACTTGTAAAAAGAGAAGGTAAAAAAGAGGCTAAAAATATAGAAAAACATATTAATGAAAAGGTAGCTCTGATAATCAATTGGTCAGCTAGACAGACTGTCTAGTTTGCCTGTGAATTACAGCTAGTTTCAGCTGGTAATCGAATCAGTAGTTTAATGTACTACATGTCAGTATCTATGTTTCTTAGCTAGAGAGAATTCAATTCCATTTTTACATTATATATAAAACAAAGACTTAATTCAATAATGAAATATTATTTCTAGGCCTACAATTAGCATTCTTATCTTATTAGTTTAATAAAACAAAGATTGCTATAACAGTAAACCTAATATACTACTACGTACTTAAGTATGCCTATACTGAAACAAACCAATATTTAGACCTGGTTTTCACTGTGCATTTAAATTTTAATTTATTATTGCTAGGTCTTGATGAGAACTTATTAGTTTCATCGTATTAAGATTGATATAATTATACTCTAGTCTATTTATGGAAAATTTGAATACATTAAGCTAGATAAAAAGCAAATTATTATTGTCCTCTTGTTTTAATGTACAATTAAATTTAATCACTGCAAATTCTGTTTAAAATCTTCCTAAATACTACTTAATAGATTCCCCATTTAGTGAAAGCAGCGGGTACGAGTATATTAAACTATTGGAGTCACCAAATTGCCAATATTATTTAAATTACCCTGCAAAACTGATTGTGCATTCTGACATATGTCAGTGTGACAAACGAATTGCCCTTTTTGCCGCGTAGAAGTTTCACTGGCGTGTTCTCCTTTTCAGTTTCTATGCAGAAAGCAACCCAAAACCGCCTAACAAAAAAAGCCTACAAAAGACGGGCACAAGTCGCAAATGCAATGCATTTGATTTCATTTCACAGTTTTTGCGATGCCTATCATAAATTCGCATAAATTATGCGAATAGGCCATATCGATACGCAAATTTTAAATATGTATATGTATTGTACATGTGTAGTATTATTTTCCAGGAGCAAAGAATTGCGAAAATGTTTGAAAAGCAAAACGGAACGGGACGCATGCTGACAAATGGAAAACATTTGTAATGGCCATTAATCGATGTTGTTATTGTCGTGTATGGTCTGAGTGAGAGTAAATGCAAATCGTATATGATGAGGAAGGGTTATAGACAACAACAGTAGGGGTGAGAAAGGGGCTGAGGTGAATGTGTTAGAGAGCAGTGGGCCTTTGCCATTTTAATGAAGCCATTAAAAATTGCTGACATTTGTCGGTTTGTCGGGGCGTTGCCAATAAAAATGTGAAATTGTAAAATTGGCAAATTTGTTGACGCACCACGCCCACTTTTTGGTTAATGGGAAGATCTATCGATTGTTGTGCTTTGTCCTTTTTATTATTTTTTTACTTTTTTTACTTTTTGGGGTGTTAAAGGGTTACGTCTTGGTTTCCCTGTCTCTCTGTCCTTTTCTCTCACGGAGTCGCGTGCATGTTGGACAGTTTTTAACAAAGTTTGCCCATTAAATTTGCCATGCCCGAGATTTTATAATTGCCAAATGCTGTACGGCCTATTCAGGTTTTTATTAGTATTATTTTTTTTGTAACCATTACAACCGTTACAGTTTGTGTGGCGAGTGAAAAGAAATCCGTTAAGGCGCTCACTTGTTACAACAAAGGGCACCAAAAGTTAAAAGTAAAATGACAAATGATAAACTGGAAACCATGAGACAAGGTTGTCACTGCAAAATGGTTGCGGATAGGAAAACGTTAATGTAAAACGTATCAACTTTAATTTGAATTCAATCAAAAGGGTCTCGCTGGCATTCACTATTCACAGTTCACTATTCGGTATTCACATCATTCGCTATTCATACAATTCACGGTCACTTTCGCTGGTAAAAACAACAATCGACCTCATCAGCTTCTCTGTTTCTGTTGCTGCTGCTGCTGCTCTTGATCTGTAGTTGCTCTTCAAGTCCGGCGCAGCTTCAAAGGGCGGCAATGTTATATCCTTTGATTTGCATATAAGGCGGACAACAACAACAACAACAATAAAAATTCTGACCCTTCGGCTCCCCGACAAAACAAACAAACTTGCTACACTTTTGTCGCGCCTCGGAAGTTCATCATCATCACCGTCATCGTCATCTTCATCTGAAGATCATCCACATCAATTTACGTCGCGATCTTCGCGCGCTCGCAGCTGCTGTGACTCAACCAACCTTCGATCCAACGATTCCACAATCCTACAGTCCTTCAGTCCTTTTTGAATCGTCATATCATCAGACCTTCCTTGGTTCAGTTGCTTAGTTCGCGCGCTGTCAGAACCAATCAAGTCGACACTCTTGACACAAAACGATGCGTAACTCTTCGAGAGGCTTTGCTAGCAATTCATCAAAGGACCGTGACCAGTGCCCCTGAACATTGGTTCCGACTCTAGATCTCACTCTCTCTCCCTCTCTCAGGATCGCTAATTTACCAACTTGATCATCCACACACTCTATCTCACTGAAGTGCCCTCTGCAGCTGTCCAGCCAAATATGACAATAGCTGCTCTTAATTGCTGACTAGTCATTGCCTATAATTCAGGGACTCAAAAGCTTGTTCAGACCAAGACTTCTAGTGGAAAGAATGAGTAACCTATTCCCTAAATGTGCTATAATATGAGAGACTCTCAAAAGTTTATACAAAATTAAAGTATAAGTTATACAAATTTATGCTTTAAACTTAAAGCAACTTAAAGCAAAATATAAATTATGTACAGTTTATAAATTAAAAACTTATTTTCTTAGAATTTTATTATATTTTTCTTAAGGAATTGTCTTTATAATTGAGTTTATATTATTTTTACAACCTTTTTACTGATTTTCTTGTTTGACTTTCAAATAGATTTCAATACTTTTAACTCAAATTATCTCTGTAAAACTTAAAAATAATCAATTATAAATTATTTTTATTACCAAAATATATTTATTAAATAAATACTCATTATATCATATCGGTATCTGTATTTCATTTTCAATTTTGACCTTCCTGAAGCAAGAAAACATGTTCTAGATCTCAAAATATGCTAGACCAAAACATCATGAATCTTCTTCATCTTTGGTCACCTTCAGTTTTCCTCTTGCTCTCCCTCTCCCCTCTGTTGGTAGAAAAAACAAATGCCAGCTAATTGCAGGCCAACAGCATCCTGGGCAATCTTGATTCATTATCTATCGTGTTTTCAACTTTTGAACTCGTTTAAACCTATGAATTTAATTTAATTTAAACTTTAGCCCTAGATGTACCGTTTGCTGTCAATTTTCACTGCTTCGGTCTGCTGTTTTGACCCTTGTCGCATTGTCTTTACCTGACCTGGTTTGCTGTAAGTTGCAACCCTTTTGTCACCTTTTAATTTGATGAACTCACTTCCGTTAGGGTCGCCCCAATCCACCCAAAAAGACACAGCATCATCAAAGGCTACATCCTCGAAGTGGGAATGGGAATAGGAATTGGAGTCGCAAATCTGAATCGGAATCGGAATCTGGATCAGTATGAGGATCTGTCTTGTCTTGATCTCAAGCCGGTCTGTTGCCTTGTCAGTTTTGATTAGTTGAACCACTTCAGGTCTTGTATTTCTGTGTTGTTGCTGTTGTTGTTGTCAATGTCCCGTGTGGGAATGCGAGTCGAGTCCTTTTACCTGATCGTAATACGAGCAGGCGATCTAACGATAACACAATCTTCCACTCTCTTATGCAATTCCATATTGCACGTCCGAGTCTCATAATTTTCACATGACCAAAAGAGCTTAAGATCAAGTTAGCCATCTAAGCTGACAGCTGGCAGCCCCTTATGACAGTTCGCGAAACGCTAATCCCATCATAAGTAAGCTCTCCTCCAGTTCTGTAGCTCAAGGAACTGTTTCTTCTCCATTTCAAATTCAATTTCAGTTTCATTTGTTATTTGTTGTACACTTTTTGTGTTATTTGTTATTTGCTTAGAAAGTTTTCCAAACATTGCCAAGTTAATCCCGCTAACCTGTTTCTCTTCTGACCCGTTTCGACTAGCCCTATCGCTGGCAGCATTATGCAAATTGTAAAGCAATTTAAAAACTATATCCTAAGAATAAGAAGGAATGAATAGGCAGGGAGGTAACTTCCAACTGATGATCAATAATAATCATAATGACAGTTTTAAGTGGGTTAACCGGGCCCTACCACCATTATGCCCATTTGGATTTGCATTTATGCAAATGCCGACCGACGCCTTGATGGATAGCTGTCTGTCTCAACTTAACTCATCTCATCATCTCTCTTACATCATAGCAAACACAATATGCAACCTTACATTGCCGCTTTTCATGCACATTTGCCATTATTTTGCTACAACTTTAGCTCCTACGAAGCAATCAATCAGCTTAGCGCTCGGCTTCATTATGATTGTGATTATGATTATGATTATGGGCTTGTCCTTCACCCAACCGCATAGATTCAGCATATTCGCATATTTAAATGCATTCAAATGCCAATTTTTATGCCAAGATTGTCAAGATGCTCAATGCCTAATCCGACTGCTGCCTCCTCTCTGCCTCTCTGCTTCTCAGCTCCTTTGCTTCTATCCATTCTAAGTTCCTTTGAGGTATTTTTCCTTTTGAACTGGGGCTCAATAGAAAGTCTGAAGAATGAAAATAAAGAATATCTGCCCATTGTTGGACCCTGCCTCTATTAATTCCTTTATAATTTGCGCCTGACTGACCAGGCCATAAGGGACAATCTACCTCTGGGCCACTTCAACTCCCACATATACACACACACACACAGACAACAATGGACGTATAAGCAGCTAAAGAAATTATGCTGTGCTCGAATATATAATTACCCTGTATTACGTATTCAATGTGGAAAAGAAAGGAATTTATTATTGGAGATAAATATAACTTCCTATATGATTTAAAATACGTATTTAAAATAATTTTAATATAGCATTTAAATGTATTTCAATTTTTTTTTTATAAATTTAATCCAATTGTTAGTTTAAAACTATAATTTTCTGTCATTATTTTGACTTCTTTAAAGGTCATTTTCAATAATAAATATTTTATTACAAAACAAAGGTTACTTATATTTTTCAATTTTATTTTTAAACACTATTAAGTTAAGTTTAAATATATGAATAAAATTTACAACCTTTTCTTAGTTAATAATATTTGTAATATTCGTTTATCAAAGTTTAAATATTTTTAAGAAATTGTTATCCTTATTATTAAACATTATTTCACATTAACTGCTTCACAAAACTGCTTCATTATTTATTAGCTTAACTGATATACCCTTCTTGCAGTTACAGACACTGGGTATGACAAACAAAAATATGAAAGTTGCAATAAAAAAAAGAGAAATATGACAAAAAGCAAAGCCAAAGTTATAGAAGAAGAATATAAAGTAAAAAAGAGAAAATCAAGTATTTGTCCTTTTATTATTGTGTGTGTGTGTGTGTGTGTGTGTGTGTGTGTTGCTGTGTATGTGTGTGTGTGTGTTGAGCGAAAAGCCAAGATTTTGCGGGTGTCCACTTTTTGGGATCCTTGAGTCGCAAAATGGCAACTGAGGCGTGTAACTAACTGAATGGTCAGCCACAAATCGGATTAGCACTTGTCCCCAATTCAATTAGGTGACAGTAAAGCTCTAAGTAAAAGGTGCAAATTGCCTGGCCAAATGGGAAACGTATTTGGAGGCAGCATGGAAGGGGAAATTGAGTAGAAAAAGGACGAGTCCTGACATTTGCTGCCACTAATTGGCCGCATCCGGCGCAAAAGACACAGAGTGTCCTTTTCTCAGCAACATAAATTACAAGTTTGCCAATGGGTTGGCATCGTTTTTTAGTAGGAAAATTCAATGAAAATTAGCGCATCCCATAAATTGTACCCTAATTTTCGGCACCAAAAAACCTAATGATGTCACAGTCCAAGACTAGAACCCGGCCCAGTCCCAAGGCCATAAAATGCAACTTACAAGCTGAGAAAATGTTGCGCCCCGAAAAGGGGGTTGGCCCTCTCCAGCCCTCCTGCCCTCCTCTAAAAAGACAATCAAGCACTGACCCAAGGGAGAACGGAAGATTGTCACCAAGACACAAAGGATCATAAAAAATGTTTTAAGAATTGTACGTTAACGGCAGAAAGGTAAGAAATTTTTTGGAAGGGGGTATCTTCCGAAAGCATAGCGAAATTTATGTGTTTATGCTGCATTTCCATGCATGATCCGAAAGTTTTCCATTGTTTTGCGTCAATTTGGAAAGTGCTTTTCCATGAGATACAAATATGTTTTGGATTTTTCAGCTGCAACGCAGCAAGCGTTGGCGATGAGAAATTGCTCGAGCCAATAGAACAATGTGAACTTAATAACAAGAGCAACAAATAACAAATAATAATAACAACAAACAAACAAACAAACAACAATAACAACAACAGCAACGCAGCGAGTGAAAAGATATGAAAAATGCAATGCATAACACAACACATTTTTTTCGGGGCTTTTCTTTTCTTTCACATCTTTTTGTTCTGTATCTGTATCTGTCGGCTTAAAGGCGTGAAATACAACAATAATAATAAATATTTGTTAGTTGTTGTTGGTGGTGTTGCTGGTAGTGTTGTTACTGCTGCTGCTTCTCAGTTTTGGGCATATTTTCATATGCTGTTTAAGTAGTTGTGATTGATGCGCACAGCGCGCGTGTTGAAAGATGCGCGTCGAGGCGATTTGTATCTGTAAGATACGCGCGTGGTAACTTAAGTTTAAGGGGAGTGCAGGCAGCAGAACTTGTCTTGGGCGATTGTTTTGAGCACTTAATATGCAAGAAACACACTTCAAGAGTTTCAAAAACGTTTACAGCAAGCCAAAGTAATTATTGATGACTATAAATAGGCAGCAAATCAAGGAGTTTAACTAAATTTTATGTATAACACTATTTGAATTGCTGTCTCAAACCTAGAATTTGGTTCAATGCCAACTCTCTGGAACAATAACAGTTTGGTAACTTAAACTTGATATAAAAGTTGCTAGAAATAGAAAATAAATCCATGCTTAGGTATATAAATGTTTCACTAAAGCAAACAGTTTTAGCTAAGCTTTAAAATTTTCGCTGTGTTGAAATTTGTTGTATAAAACACGTAAAATACTGACCATTATATCTATTTATAACCCCATAAATACTTAATATGAGCTTTTCAAATCTATATATAGACAGTTAACGTTATTTTATGCTCACAACTTTTCGTCTCAAGTTATAGTTAACCTTTTTTCCCAAACTATTCTATAAGCTGTCATTGTTTTTCCACGCTTTTTCCACTCAGAACTGTCGCATTGATAAATGAGCTTAGCTCGACGGACAGTTACAATGACAATTGGCTTTTTGTGTAAGTTGCTTATAATTAAAATTTTGTGGCACAAACAAAAGGGCCAACAAACAACAACAGCAACTACTTAGAGCCACCGAAAAAGAAACGGCCCGAAAAAGTAGCGAAACGAATGTCACAAAAGCCAACAACAGCAACAAACGAGAGAAAGGCAACAGGCAACAACAACAGCTAACAACAACAACAACAGCTAACAACTACAACAACAGCAACAAACAACGAAGCAATCGAATGACAAAAGCCCACAAATCGGATTGTGGCCTGGACTTTTTCATGCCGTTCAATAAAACTAAACAACAAACAAATATTTGTCATTTGAACGTGTAATATGGCCAACAACTGGCTATCTAACTGATTGTATCTTATTCGCTGCAAATGTATTTGTATCTGTATCTGTAACGCATTTCTATTTCAATTTCTAGTTAGAGTTGCTCAACGGTTCCCGCAGCGGTTCTACAACTTTTGATTTCAGTTGCTTTATAGCGGTCTGTACGCAGCTCAATTCAGTCTTTGGTTCCCTTCATTCCCTACTCCCGTGTGGAGGAGCTTATGTAATTACCCATGATTGAAGCATTTCTACTACCATTCTCTATATCATTTACAAGTCCTGCCGATTATAGCAGAGAACACACAGAAAAATCTATTATTCATCCATCTTCAAGCTTTATTTATTGTCATCCAATTAACTGAATTATGCTATTAACATATCGAGAATTCTAATTTCGCATATAAATTGTGGCATATATTTTTAGCATAATACATTTTTAATAGAATGAATAGAAATATAATGGACCACATGTGGATTTCTCTATATAGAAACTTTATTTTAAGCTTTAAAGAAATTAAAATAATCAATTTTGCGACTTGAAAAAGAATCTTAAGTTAAATAGTTCACAAAATACTCGAATCTTTCAGACAAGTTCCAGTAAATTGAAATACAATACAAATCCAAAATGTCTCTCCAAATGTTCTGGTTCCAAATTTGTTATGGAATAAAAAACTTTTATAAATACAATTTTATCTAGGTTAATAAAGAAAACAAGCAAATCCCATTTTAAATAATAATAACATTAATAGAATTAAAAAGCTAGCCCATGCCAAGCTATAGACTACAGCTTAATAAATATATAGAATACTTAAAAGAGCATGCCATAGTCGTTGGTACTCGTTTGCTTATTAACGCTTTTGTATCTTTTGCTGACAATTTATTATAACAATTTATTTTCGTTTGTTGATTTTATTGAATTGTTTAATTATTAAGCAATATTTGATTGATTGCGAATTCCATTTCATTCGTTGTTGTAAACGCGTATTTATTTTTTTAAGCTTTCTCGTGCGCTATTGTTGTTGTTGTTGTTACAGTTGTTAGCCAAAAAAAAAAAAAAAATAGCCATTGTATTTTGGCCTTTTTGTACAATTTTGTCGCTCACACTCATTATTATTACTTATTATTATTAAGCATTTTGATCGTTATTTCTCACTTCTGCTGATTTTCTTAGTTTTGGCCTTTTGTTATTACAAACGCTTATTGACCCAATTTTGTTTGTCTGTTATATTCGCAATTTACCATTGAATGCCAATTTTATAGCAAGCCCATATGTTGACTGTAGAGGGGGGCATGGAAAGTTTAGCAGAGAGAGGTAGGAGCTGGGGTGGGGTGGACCAAGTATAGTCATAAATGCAGACTCTCTGCCAAACGTGGCATTTCCAACTGTGCTCATAAATTTTAATCCATGACAATGTTGCCAACTGCCGCACAGAACCGCCCAAGTAGCCAACCTCGCGAAATTGACTACAGTTGGATCAACATGCGATATGAACTACAAATGGACACGACATAGCAATGGCACAAAATGGAGAGATATAGTGTGTGAGAGTGAGAGAGAGAAAGAGAGAGAGAGAGAGAGGCACACATATCCAGACAGGACGACGTAACGCACGGGATTGCGACAACACTATGAAATAAAAATGGGCAGAAAAAAAGATAAAGCGAAACAATTTTTAACACATTTTTCTAGCTGTTCTTTTTTTCTGTATTTCTTTCCCTTTTTTTTTTTTGCTGTGTTGCATTGCGCATTTTTTGCCGCACTTTGGAATCTCAATGGAGCTGCTACCTGTAGCATGGCAGCTCTTGGGGCACAGTGAAGCTGTTGCTACTAGTATTTGCAACAATTCAGTGTGATTTGACATTGAGATATACAAAATTTTTATTTGAAAGTGGGAATCTTATGAATACTAAAAATTTAGAAAGTTTGCAGATCAATTTTTGATTAGATTTTCATTTCATTTATACAAAATTTACAGTGTGCCCATAACATTTGGGCATATTTAGCCAGAATTTAAACAAATTTTAAGGGCACACTTGAATTTTTGTATGAGTAAAATCTTTAACTAATCATTTAGCGGTTTCAGGTATCGGCATAATGTTTAAATATCATATGTTTGAATTTTTCTCCAAAAACTTTAAATATATGTACAAAAAGCTTTAAAATTTGTGTTTCTTAATCATTTATTTTAAAAATTGTATTAAAATTACATAAATACATAGTTAACTATTAATTTGTAATGAAACTGTGTCATATAGACAGTACATAAAGATCTGCAATCAGCTAACCATTGAACCCATAAATATTTAATTCTTTTGCTTAATTCTTTTAGAATGTCTTTAATACAGAACACTTTTCAGCAAGCAAAAGTATATAAAATACAATACATAACTTATACATAACTTGCATTTTCATTTAGTTTTTGACAGATGTGGACCCACTATGCCAGACAGAGTCATAATTCAGCTATTTCGCTTTCATTAGCTGATGGTTGGTCAACCAAATGGACAGAGGAACAGCTTCAATTGTTGTTATTGCTGTTGATGTTGTTGATGCTGAAAGGAACATTATCCTTTTGCTTGCTGATAGGCGCAACATATTTGGTTCAGCATGGATTTCCCCATTGGTTGTTGTTGTTGTTGGTATTGCTGATGCATTGATAAAGTGTGCCATAGCTTGGGGTTAATGTCGGGCCAATGATTTAGCACCTTGTTACAGAGAAGTTCCGCACTTCCTCTCTCTTCACTCTCTCTCCTCATCATCATGTTTGTGATTCGAGCCGAGTAGGCTTAATTGCGCTGATCGCGTGGACAGCAAACGGAGCAAGTCCACGATCCAGACCCAGATCTGGACCCACCACGGGCGCGTGTCGAATTGGTTTTGTGTGGGTGAGAGTGTGTCTGTGTGTTTGTGTGTGTACGCGCTGATTTGTTGTGATAAATAAGTGGCAGCCTATATAAGTAGTTACAGTTGCATGCCAGAGACTGAGGCATCAACGATTTTGCCATAAATTCCCAGCTCTTGTGGATTTTCATTAAAATTTTTTAGATTTCTTTTGTGGAGCCTTTTAATAAGAACAAACAGGCCGTTGAGTCGGCACAATCGCTTGGCGCCCCATGGTGCCACATATACATACATATATATGTATATATATACCTTTAGTTTTTGTTGTTTTCGTTAATCCCCCAAGCCAAAAGCAGGCAGAAGAACGCTCTTGCACATAAAATTTTATTATTTATGGATGGCAACCAGTGCCATATCCTGTGGCATTTATGACACGACCGAAATTCCAATTGTTTCTGCCGCTCCCGTTGCTGCTACTTCCCCTAACCGCTATTCCCCATCCCCAAATCTACCACTCTCTGTCTCTCTCTGTCTGTCGCTCCCTCGCTCCCATTTTGTAGTCCTTGACTGAGTCGATGTCTGCTGCATCCATAGGTGTAAAGCATGGCTCGACCGCGCTTTGATTAACCTTAAGCGCATAAATAGTGGATTCAATCAGACCTGCAAGAGCTGCCATTCCGTGCCCAATCGACACGACCGGTTCGCTTACACTGACAAAAATTTAAGAAAATTTTGTAGAAACTACTTATAGATGCCATAAAATGGAAGTTTGTAGTTACAAATTAATTTAAGTTAATACTTCAGTTCGAAAGTTGCTAAAGAAAATGTTTCTGATGGATTCTGAAGATTATATATTTTCAGTTAGCTCCAAAACATTTGAATCTAATGATATTAAAATGTCTTTTATAGATATACAAATAATTTTAACTACAATTTCTAAATGATTTTTTAGGGAGAACTCTCTCTAAAACACTACTTACTTAGTTAATAGTATTTTTAACATATATTTCTATTTATAAACCACAACTATGGAAATATGACAGATTAAAAACAATGTTTCCAAATAGAATACAATTCAAATTTAGCATTATATTTATATTTTACATTTTAAATTTAAGTGCTTACCAATTTCTTGCAGTGTACGCTTTATATATACGCTGGCCTGTGCCCCGCCAGCAACTCATTAGGGTTCGATTCTTCTTTTGGGGGACTTCGACTTCGTAAGAAACTTTTGCGGCAGCGTCATTGTTATTGTTGGACTGAGTTGCACTTTTGTTGCTATCGTTTATGTTGTTGTTGCTACAGTTGTTATTGTTGTTCTTGTTCTTGCTGTTGTTGTTCTTATTGTTGTTGTTGTATAGTGTAACAAGTTGTGGATGCGCTTTTGTCAGATCTTGGAAAAGTAAAAATGAAATGAAAATGTTGTTGCTCTATTGATTATTGCATATTGATTGCTGTGTGGCTCTTTTTTATTGAGGCAAGCAGCGACAAATAAAAAAAATAAATGCATTTTCCACACCCGATCTCTCTTTCCCTCTCTATGTTGAGTGTGTGCAGCGCACACACAGCTAAATTATTGATATGAAAACATTCCAAGAGCCAAGAGTTCCCTCTCGCACACTCCACAAAGTCAGTCCACTTGAGTTTTAGAGTCGCCGACTGGTCTGGCCAGCTCCAGACAGTGTGGAGACCGTCTGTAGAGCCACCAGCTGGAGATCTCCAGCCTCAGCTCAGTCCCCATCTCCAACTCTACTCGAAACACATTTCATACAAAGTCATCGTCGCATTCGAATGACAGTCGCCACTTTATAAGAGAGGCTGATCAATGGCTGGATCTTTAGACTGCATTGGAGCTGGATTGTCTCTTGTCTGGTCTTGTCTTGTCTTTTCTTGCCTTCTCTTGTCTTGTGGCAATGCATTTTTATATTGTTTTGATCTGAAATTCGTTGAATTTTCGAACAGAATTTTGACAGTTGCCACTCGGTTGCATTTGAAATTTCCTGGAATTGTGTGGCGATCAGTTAATTGAGTTATTTGCCCCGACAGCTGATTAGTTAAAGTTGCACTGTAGCTCGATGGTACGGAGGTTGGGGGGGCCTCACATTGCGGGGGTGAAGCAATTTCATGGTGCGTGGCATTGTAGCAAAGTGGAAAATTATTATGTTGCCCCATTAAGTTGCCAGCATTGTGTGGCATCGACCCACGCATGGCACTCAAATTTCATGCCACATGCAAATTTTTTTGCGCTGCGCTGCGCAGGCGTAACCGCGTTGCAAAGCAAAGCGCTTTTTCCCAGCGATCTGCAGTCAGGATAAAAGATTCAATTACAAGATGGGTCTTGATTCGTGTGACTTTTTGTGTAAAAGGAAAAACGGACGAGTGGGCCAGACATGTAAACAACAAGGGAACGAGGAAGAAAACGTTGCAAGAAGTCATCAAAATGATGGATGACACTTTGATAGTCAACTTGGAAGTGCGCAATGCACTTCAGTGCAACCGCAACAAAATTGCCAAACAACAAACAGCAACAAAAAAGGCAAACAGACAGCTGCCAGGCAAAAAAAATCACATATTGAAAATGATAAGACAGATCTTGGCAGAGCGCAAAAAATCAAAAATAAATTAAAAATCAACAAACAGCAGACGACAGACGTCAATGAATTTGAAATGCATGCAAATGCGAGCGGGCCAATTGTCCTATTCGGCTGCAAAGGAATGCCAGGACATCTTGTGCCATTTGAAGGCAATTCAAATTCTGTCACACAATCGATCCTTAGGGGTTTCTTTTCATTTTCGCAATTGCCAATGAATCGGCACATGAGTTGGGTTAGTTTGAACTTTTTGCACTTCTTTTCGCCACGGTTGCAATTTCCCATTGTTGCGCAATGAAATCGAATCTGTTTTTCTTTTTTTGGGTATTCGTTTTCGATTTGCATATAGATCGCATACACTCGATTGATTTTGAATCGCAAATCAATGCATTTCATTTGCAAATTCTTTCACTACGTAAGTTGATACTTTCAGGACAAGGAAACTATATACGTATACATATGTATATTCAGCAAGATCTGCGATCTCAAGTGATTGCGTTTGCCTTTTGTGATTTTAAAGTTATTTCGAAATGTTCATTTTGCTGTGACTACAATAGAATAAAGTTTACTAGATGCTAATAAAGATATTTCCTTATACCTCTTAGTAAAAATGTAAAGGAATTCAAATCTCATGATTTTTTTTTAAATGAGAAGTGATGCAAAAGTAATAGCAAATTTAAGTAGATATATAAAGAAATTTATGCTCAAGAACTAAATATCTTCAAGAATTATGAATGTAGGAATGTAATCGATAGTTTAAAATCCAAATTAAACTTTTATTTTGCTTAAATTTAGTATATAACAGATAGAATAGTATAAATTGATCCTTGCTGCGAAAAAATTACAAATTGTTCTACAATGAATTCAATATAAACACAATTCAATTAGTAGTCTTCCCCCATCAATCTATAGAACTCTTAGCAAATCTACTAGCTTTATGCAATTTTTTAATCGTTCCCATGAATATATTATTGAAATATCATATTTTTCTATTTAACATAAACATGACATTGCCATTATACCGACTTAAATAATTTGCATGCTTGTTAATTTAGCTGTTTGTAGTTCATAGAAAACTTCAATACAAATCTTTCGAATTTTCTAATCCCATTTCGTTTCACATCTCTTTTTAGTTTTTGGCGCGTTTTCTTGATTTTCCGTATTTTCTTTTGCATTTTATTGCAATCAAGGAAACATTGTTCGCCCTCCAATGCAAAAATCAAACCCCTTTTCTTACTATAGATATACATATACATACATATATAGTTTTTGCCAGTCAAATGTTGCACTGATACCAATAAATAAATAAACAAAAGAGTTAAATTCAATTGCTACAACTCTGCCGCGACCTTTGTCAATCCTCAATCTCAGACAATTACATGCTTGCAAATTTTCATTTTCGCCGTGTTCAATTATTTTGCACCTTTTGAACCGAAGGATCGTAGAATCGAAGGATCAGCCGTTGCGATCGCATAAACTCAATCAAGTCGAAAACCCAAGATGCGACCCCATTTCGAATCACAGCTCGACCTACGACCTACATACATATCAAATGCAAAAAAAAAGGATGTGTATGACCCTTTTTCAGCAAAAGAGATCTCTTGGTTCTTTATATATATAGATTTTTTGTCAACTACGCAGGTGAGAGTTCGCAATTTGCGCTGATCTTTCACAGGGTTGCCCTCACAGGGCGCATTTGATTTCTTGACGGCATAAACAAAATCTACAACAACATCAAGAACGGCAGCAGCAGCAAGGATGCCAAAAGGGTTGTATTCTTCATCTGACAATCGATTGCCTAACGAATACGTTGATTTTCTTTAATTTCTGTTTCTTTTGCAATTTTCAGGACTTTTGCAATGGTTTTTTGACTGTGAACACAAATCCATAAATCAAAAAAAATATGTGCGAACTTTGCATCGTGTGAACTTTGGTAAACGAGTATTCCAAGTACTATAACTTTATCAAAAGTTGAACTATTGATAGGAGGACTTTCCATATACTAAAAAAAGGTAGAGTGGTTAAGATATTGGACATTAAAAATATGATATATATTCTTGATTAGAGTAGCTATAGTGGTGTTCGTCTGTCAGACTCTCTGTCTATTATTCTAGACACCTAGATCTAAAAAACTGTAAGAGCTAGAGCTACCAAATTTTACATGTAGATTCGGCTATGTTTTAAACATATTAAATATATTTTTAGATTAATGACACGTCTTTCGTTTTAGCTATAATCGATTTGAATTAAACTAATAATATTTAAGACATCACAAATACACATATATTAATTTTCAATGGGTTAATTGCGTACGCCTCTATATAAACCACAGATCGCTGTACATGTTACTTGAAAATTTCCCACAATTTGCATGCGGCTTTTAATTATACAAATCGCTGCTGAGCTGCGGTCATTTAAATCTGGCCATGGCTAACTGGCTAAGTCCTGTTGCCTGATAAGTGAAAGCCGGCTTAGGCTTAAACTTACTTACTCCTTCCTGTGTTTATTTTTGCACCAGCTGTGCGAACACGCCGAGAGCCTGGGAAACTCCGAATTCTCTCAGTGCTCTAGCCCTATCACAGGTGTTGTCGTTTGTCGTTGTCATCCTGGCTGTCATCCATTGGATCGGTTGACTGTACTTTGGGTTAGGCTTAACTACCTGTTTGTTGGCATTGTCTGGCTTTAACTACCTTTTATTTGGGAATTTCCCAAAACAAATGAAAATAAAGTGAAACGCACAACAAAAGTCAAATGCTCGGGGCACGGGTTCGATTCGGTTCTGGTTTTAGTATTATAGTATGGCTATGTATATTTTTCCTTTATTTTTTTTTTGAGCCTGGTTCACTGATCACTTACCACTGTCTGTGTGTGTAGGAGGCCATTGTTTTTGTATTCCCTCTCTCACTCTAGCTCTCTGCTGTCTCGTTTTGTGTAAGTGATCCTCTTCTGTCGTTTATTTACTTGTGTCTTTACTTTTGTCTCGCTCTCATTGTGCGTGTTCTTATGTTCTCTCAACTACTTGTCTGCCTCCCTCACTTACTCATTCACTCTCTCTCTCTCTCTCTCCCTCTCTCTCCCTCTCTTTCCCTCTCTTCCTTCCTCCATTTGTGTATTGGCGACAGACTGTCTGGCGCGTCGGCGTCAGAGTTCACCTCTCGCTGGTAGTTAAGTACCCTCTATATACACTGGGTATATACCGGGTATAATAGTATATTGTTGAACGATTGTTCTTCTTGTTGTTCTTGTAGCGAGTTTCAAGTGTTGTTCTATAGCGGAAAATCATTAATATTATAGGATTACTGGAATTGGTTTTGAGATCTGCTTATAGTGTTTTTTATTATTCCACAGTTATTCTATATTGTTTAAGTTAACTGCTTTTAATATTTCATATCCAGAAGAGCTAGTATGATGGATTTCGCTCTTAGGCACCTTTTTATTGGCGTGGGTTGAACATATATATGTATGGTTGAACATACGTATATATTTTCTTGATAAAAATGCATTTTCTAAAGTTCCATTTGTCCTCAAAGACTTTCAGTTCAGAAAGTGCTGTCAAAATGATGATAATTTCTTCTCAATTCCTTATAGATATCAAATTTTCCTTTTCTTTCAACAACATTAGAATGATCTTAATCTACAAAAGATTGTAGAATTTTTCCTTCACAAAAAAATTTTGATGATTTTGGTGAGAAATACACCCTAACAATTTTGGTTGGGCATTTCCTTTTGTCGGATTCAACCCAAATGACACTCCAATTTGGAGAGGCATTTCCACATTAATAAGCAGAAATACATTGGGCATAAAAGCCAACTAAATAAATGTCATATAAAGCATGAAGAATAGATGAGGAAAATGCATTTTATGGAGCGGCGCAGTCAACAACAGGGAGAAGAAAAAAAGTAAAGAGAGAGAAGACAAGAAGTAAGAAAAAGTCGTTGTCTCTATGCATTCAGTATCGGCAGTTGTTGTTCTTGTTCTTTAGTTCTGTTGTTCCCTTGTTCTACTGTTTTGTCACACACTGTTCTACGAAAAGCGTGGCCAACAATGGATATAGTAGATCGTGTATGGTCTACGCAGCAGACACATAAACTATGCCCAATGCCCAATGGACAATGGACGCACATAGAGAACTTCCTTTAGAGGGCATTCGGTCTGAACTGATCAGAACTAAACTACCTGCTATAGGGTCGCCAGCATGTCTGGCAAGAACAATGAAAATTTTGAAAGAGAGTCGCCCTGCTGTCTGTTAGATTAGTATAGAATTGCAGATCATTCTGAAATTTCATTTCGTTTCATTCATTGTAATAATCTATATGCTTTTAAATGTCCAACAATCAACTAAAAATGTGTGTGTATGTATTTGTATGCCCTAGACTGTGTCTGAAGTGCCAACAAACGGCGACAGGCTGTCTGCCAGGATCTGTTGCTGCTTCTTTTTGGTCTATTGTTTAGGGTTAATCATCTTGGGACAATTTACTAAACTGTTTTATATCGATATATGCGCATTGTACATTTATGTAGATAGTTTAGGGAGCAAGTGCTTTCACTGACAAAAGCTGACCCTAGTATAACTGTAGGTCGCCTACCCCCTGGCTGGCAACAAAACAACCCCTCTTGAGAGGGAAACAATGCTAAAATTAAATCCAAGCTTAGCATAATAAAAATTCAAACGAGCGTAAAACGCTAATCTCTGCCACAGAATGTAGCTGTATCTGTATCTATCTCGATATATACATATATCTGGGTATATGCAACTTTAGAGGGTTCCGTGTGCGAAATTTGTTTATTGGAAAATCTGTGCAGCGATGCATCTCTGTGTCCAAATGTCAGATTAGATCAACATTGACAGCAGCCCATCATACAAATAGAGAGAGACAGGAAGAGTATAGAAAGAGAGAGAGAGAGAAACGAGCGTTTGGTACAGTTACGCTTAGTTTTTAAGAAAGATCAATTAAAATGCTGTTATAATGCGCATTTAGTTGTTTTAGTGCTGTGCTCCATATAAGCTAATACCCATTGTAGCCACTTCAGACAGACTTCCTTCAGCCTACTGCCCTCTACCTCCTGCTTCTTTTCCAGCGCTCCCATTCCATATTGTTTTTTTTGGAAATATCAGACGTAATAATGCCCGGGCATATAAAGCGCGAACAAAGCAAAACGATGCGATGACTGCGACTGTTGATTGTGAATGGAAAAAGGAGAAAAAAAACAACAACAACATCATACAAACGCAACAAAGGCGGCAACACATATTGCGCAGGATATAGATACAAGGACACAGTGCTCATTGCAGGGGTGTGGGGTAAGAGGGGGTTGCTGCGAGTGAGAGAGAGCGAGAGCGAGAGTGCGAGGGGATTTATATTTCAACAATTTCAATTGTTTCCTAATGTTTTTGTATTGCGTTTTTGCTATTGTATATTTTGTTGTACTTTGAATTGTCTAATATGTCAGACGGGGCGAGAGTTCAAAGATTACAAATACACTCCATTGGATTTGGTATCAAATTCGATGCCCCTTGTTATCGATAGCCGCGCTGTTATCGAATAACAGCCGGCAAGCGGCAGTGGCAGCGGCAGCGTTGTTCATCCTGTCATTTCAGCATTAATGTGTGAAATTTCAAGTGAATTTTGACAAGAAATCATACAAGAACGCTAATCGCTACTCGTTTTTGGTTTTGGTTCCTATCCAACTACTACTTCTTCTTCGTCTTCTTGTTGCTGCTGCTTCTGGGAACTCTCGGGTTAAATTTTGGAATTTCCGGTGCTCAATAAACCCACTAATAAGGCCAAACAGGCCGAACACTGCCAAGGCATTAGCATTAGGCCAAACAATGGGCCATGCAAGGCATTTAGCTTTTATACAGGACACGCGTCCTTGCCAAAGGAATTTCCCAAACGCCCAGAGAAATGTGTTTCTACTTAGCCAAAAGTGCTTTACGATCCTACGTTGTACGTTTATACATTGCACGTTAGATGATGCTATGAGAAAAGGTCACTTTGCCTAATAACTTTAGGTCACAAATACGCCTCACAATCACTCCTACCCGAAGCACTGACTGCTGATCCCTCTCCTCATCATACTTACTCACTCACTGTCTTTGACACACTTTTACAATGCCCCTTGAGGCTCAAATGGGTGTTGTGTACAAGTTTGTCATAAGGTAAGTAACACCCTAACCCATGTAAATCACACAGGACTAACAAAGTACACAAAAGTTTCATCGGAAATAACTCGAGTCCTTAAACACATAGAATAAATCGAATACAATTTTATGATGCGGATTTATATATTGTACATGATTTTAGAATATTTTTCTTTTTTTCAGAGTGTAATATATATAAACATGAACTATTATCTTTTATTATGAGCATTTCTAAATCAATCCCCAAGAAATTTATCTATAGATACATATATGTATGTAGGTAATAACACCTTCTATTGCCATGAGCAATTCTAATGAGTGTCCGAGGCGATGTTTACAATTCACGGCTCAAAAAGGCTGAAAAGCTGAAAGGCTGAACGGGTAATAAAGCGACTTCTGTAATTTTGAGGTAAGTAACTTCCTGAACTGTTTCGCGATAGCCCAAAGAACCGAAACTGAAATTGAAAATATTTTTATGTGCCATTTACTTGTGGCACTTGAGAGGCATAAAATCAGCAGCAGCAACAGCAAAACAACATGCAGCAGGCAGCACGTGCAGATGGCCAGAATATTTTCAGAGCCAGGTCCAAACAAAAGCGCCAACTATGGCATTGACCAGGTTCAGCTTGCAGCAGAAGTTGAACAAAGGCAAAAAAAAGAGTGGAAACGATGTTTTTTGGTATGCTAACAATATGAGAATTTATATGACAGACTTGTCATATTTTTACAAACGTTATAAATCATGGCTTCCCAAATGAGAGAGCCAGAGAGAGAGAGAGAGAGTGGGAGAGGTGTGAGGTTGAGTACAGATCCCAGCGATCGTATGGATTGTTCGTTCACTCAGCTCCAAACTCCTTAAGCTACGAGTTCCGAACCAGATGCAAATGCAAATATGTAAATATTGCTTAAAGGCACGCGATTCCACACGATTCTGCGATTCCTCAATTCTCCGATTCCCCGATTCCATTCCACGGCGTTTATTACCGTACTGTCGGTCTGGTCTCAGCCAACTTTTATGGTGTTTCTTCGATGCCTCGCGGTGGGTCTATGCTCTTCTACACAGACACTAACAAGTTCACATTTCTTTCGAACAAAAAACATAAATAATGGAACGCAGCACCGAACTGAAAACTCAAACTGAAACTAGTACGAAAAATGCAAATTTCCTTTTGACAATTGTTTTGTGCTATGCTTCAAAGGGAAACCCGACATACTCGTACAAGAGACAGGAGACAGGAGAGATGAGAGAGAACGGGACATTGTTGGGTAAAAAGGACAATTGCGTATTTAAAAATGTAATTTTTAGTTTAAAGAAATTGTGAATGCGGCCGCAACAATTGAGACAAATGTCGCATTGTCAACGCCAAGTCATATTGGGAGGTCCTGCATTGTCCTGATACTCAAGACCAGAAAAGACAATGAGCCGCATCTAAGACGCATTTAGTGGTAAGTGCTCATCAAAACAGCATAACCAGATGGTCCACTCAAGTCCACTCAGGTCCTTGTACTTTGGTTAAGCATCCTTTAGGCTTAAATGCAGCGTATGCAAATCAACTACTTGGACTCGTCCACCTGGCAAATATTCAATTAGCACAACGAGTGACGCGTAATGAAAAAAAAAAAATTACTACACGCCAATTGCCACTCGACATTGCAGTAGCTATAGCATATAGTAGATATAGCTAGTTGCCTGCCACTTTTAATTACTGCCTCGGCGTTATCCTTTCCACTCAGCACACATTGGCAAATGTTTCCACATGCTTTGGCTTTTCCGTTTCCGTTCTATTCCGTTTTGTTTCCTCTCGTCACCGCCTGGCGCCATCAGCTCAACTTGGTGGTTCATCGTGCCCCATTGTGTGCCCCAAAAGTCAAGTGGCGTAAATTAATTACAGCACCAGCATCCTTTCCCCACACAACCTATGAGTTTTACATGGGATATATCTACACGCTTTTTCCTGAATTTGTTTTTGTTTTCGTTTTGCTGTTCCTCTAATTGCTCCAAATCTCTGGCAATAGACGCATATGAATGTGAATGTATATAATTCAATTGTTCGACTTTAAAGGACTAAATACATTTCAAAATTAAAATGTCTACACATAGAAAACCATGGCGAAATATTTTAATTGGATATCGCGTTAATGCGTGTTTTTATTCTGTAATACTGGGTAGTAGATACGGCTAAAATACTAGGAGGAAGAGCTTCTAGTAGATGTGCGTTTGGGTTCTGCTTTCAAGGACGTATGGAAGAAATAGAATGAGCCAGGTGTAGTTTTGTCTGCCTGTAATTAAAATATTTGTATTAATTTCAAACAAATTCTTTAGATACTTCTTTAAAAATGTATCGAATTTCTGCTAAATACTTTACAATAACACAAATCTTTTTTCAAATCTTTCTCAGAAACAAACTTAATATCATAGCTAAATGTTGCTATTTTTCCCTCAAATTCGTGACTACCTTAACTTGCATTGGTTTCTGTTAAATGCTATATTATCATTAGCATTAATTAGTTTACATCATTAGCAAAAGAACTGACCCGCTTTTGCAATTGCATTACCCTAGGCCTTTGTCCATATATCAACTAAATGCTGGTAGTCAGATGATCAATATATTGATTGAAACCATGCTAATGATGGGTTTCATCATTTCATTTCATTTTTTTGCCATTGATTTGGTAGCTGTTTGTTTATCAAATCCGTTTTTCTTTTATACACAACTTTTTTGATCTTTTCAGCTGTGACAAAAGACGAGCAACATTGATGCGGGATCAGTAGATGCTGATGATCGTAGATCGGGGATCGGGGATTGTCAATGGTCACTAGTCCCTGACCGTTACGCGTCACACGCTCCAAAAATTGAATATTTCTTTTTTCCATCTACATACATAATTTTAGTATTTTGTTCGATTTGTAACGTGTTTCGATTTTTATGAGTTGGCGCGCCCCCTTCAGACATTTGCTGCATAAATTTCACAGAAAAGTGTGTGAGCGAGAGAGAGAGGAAGAGTAAGAGTGAGAGAGAGTAAGTTCGTGAGAGATCCGAAAAGGTAGCTATAGCTCCCATAAAATTAACATCTTTGACGCTAAGCTGTGATTTACTTTTGTTTTAATGTCGCCGTCTTTGTGCTTTCCACTTGAGCACAAAGCAAATCGAAGTCAAAGTCGATTTCGATATCAAACTGAAGATGATAAAGCTGATGATGATGACGCCTACCTGTCTTGCCTCTGGTCGGATCTTTAACTGATTCAAATTGGATTTGCATAAGGCACTTAATATATATGAAATGAAATAGGCATACAAGTTAGTTAAAGCTGCAGAACTAAGCGATACTCTATAGGTTTATTACGTGATAGTAAAGGAAGATTACAAGTAAATTTAATTAAATTAGCTTTTAGAATCCTTAAAATCAAAAGCTCTATGTATCAAACAGTTCTTTGCATTCATACGTCTCCAATTTGATTGACACCTTCAAGGGAAGCTCATCACACCCCAACTGCCACTCCTTTTGCTACAGGGTATTCAAATGGTCTACTGCGTAGGCCAATCAGAGTGCTGAAAAGACTCGTTTTGATCGTAATATACCAAAAATTTGGAGTTGCTTTTATGAGTAGCTGCCACTTTTGCATGTCTAGAAAAACATGCCAAATCCTTGTTTAACCTTTGAACCCAAGCGGCAGCTATTTAACTTTGGCAAACACATAACTTGTCCAAATTTTCGCACCGCCTCGGGCCACAGGGAGACGAAAGACAAACTTTTCGCACACACACACATAAAAGCACAGTGAAGCACACTGAGTAAATGGGCTTGAGAAGGGTTCAGGTTGCAAACGGGTTGAACTGGAATTTGCCAGGGTATGGGGGGAGCCTTAGGGGCACAGGGAATGAGAGCAGGGAAAACGGAGAACGAGGAACTGGGAACAAGGAACGACGGGGCCAATGTGGACGTGTCGCTTATAATCTTCACGCAGAGAAGCGCTCGACTCGCCTGCCGTTGAAAGGATAATGGAACATTGATTATTATTTTGATACCACCACTCAAAGTCTGCAAATTAAGTACGCATTTATCTCAAGTAATTTGGGTTCAAATGTGCGGCAACTGCGGTCAAATTGTTGCACATACTGCTGCTGCTGCTGTTGCTGCTGCTGCTGGACTTTAGACTGGTTGTTGAGAATGACATTAAATTTATATACATTTCTCGCATATATGTACATATATTTATGTTTATATGTGCAGAAAACTGGATACAGATGCTGCCTAAATGGATGGTCACTTTTGTCCACTTCCGTTTCGCGTAGCAAATGGCCCGTCATAGTTTCAATGATAAATGGCCAGTCAAACAAAACCAAAAAAAAAGTAATAAGGGAACAAACAAGTAAGAAAATAATGAAAACTTTATGTACATGAATATACCAGTTGAGGTCTATCAAAGGGAAGAGGGAAAGAGAAAGGAATCAAAAGACGGACTGGCGCTGAGATTTGTTATAATTTGCGATTTGTGTTAATTACTTGTCCATTATTGTGAGCCAGACGAACCTGCAGGAGAGTGAGAAATAAAGCTAAGAGAGTATTATGTATGTATGTACAAGTTATTGTGCTTGTATTGGTGAGCTTTTGACTGTAAAGCTGCTAGGCTATGTATTCTAAATAGACGAAGCTTTAAGCTCAGTAAACTTATGCGTACGTGTGTTGCATGTGTGTGGAAATAAACTAATTAGTTAATCAAATAAATGTTTCTAATTGTAAACAAATTAATTTCGATTTGAGCAAAAATATTTCTCTATATATCTTTATATTTAACTATAGTTAAGTCCCCTTCAGACAATCACAACATTTACATTCCATTTTTTAGATATTAACAGATCCAGCTTAATACCACTATAGTAACTATAGACTTTCGGCTACTTGAGTGTTACAAAATGGCGTCGCACAATCAGTCTCTGGCATCTGTGTTCATTGTGCGCAGTTTGTTATGCATAGACGAAATACGATAATGCTAGGTATAGGTGTATCTGGTGTATAGCTCAATAAGCACCTTTTGAAAAGTCACCTTTCTCCAAATGAGACAAATGCCAATGGCGGAGACAAATGCCGAGCAACGGTTTTGCCGTCACCAACAAAAGCACGTGCCACTTGAGAGCCACCAAAAAGACATTGGGTCCAACCCAATCCTACAGAAACACACAACCCAACCCCAGCTCTAGATCCGGACAGAGCACTTGGATGGCTTGACTTTGTTGTGTTTTTTTTTTTTTTTGTATATTTCTCTTATTATTTTTTTGAATTTTAATTTGACGCAATTGTTATAGCATCGATTTGACATGATTTGAATTGGGTGACCCTAAAGAATTTACACAATTAATGTCAAAATGCGACTCAATTCGGTTTTAAAGAGCTTTCAAATGTCACTGTCCATGTCAAAAGACTAGCCGCCATTCATGCCAAATAACCATATCCAACACTTTACATATGTGTTAGTTTTCTAAATGTATATGAGTGTGAGTGAGTGTGTTTTGTGCTCTTTTGGCTACTGCAAATGGCTACCAGTTAAGATCATTTCAGATTACGTTCAGGGATCTCGAGTGTAGCTTTGTCTAGCCACCTAAGCAGAAAAAGTTATCTAAAATTAAATCAAAACGAAGGGAATTATCCAGAAATGAAAGTAAAATAAATACTAAATAAAATAAATGCTTTAAATACAATAAAATAAAAATATTTAAACTAAAAAGCTCAAGGAAATATAGAATACCTATTTTTTTTCTAATTATTTCTTGACAAACATTAAACAGATAACGATTAAATAGACAGTCAGCATTAATATTAGTTATCAATTACAGATCATAAAGACACTTCTCATGCACATACGCTAAACTTTAAAAAAGTTATGAAAGTTTGAAATTTATAGAAACCCCATAGACATTCAACAGCAATGGCAGTCTATTCGATCAAACAAGTCTATGCATTATCAACTAAATAAGATATTACTAAGCTTAATCAACATTTTTCTAAAATGCCATATAAAAAACTTGCCTTTGCCCAAAAATAATCAGAAACTTACCATAAAATAAATGAAATTTTAAGCAAAATTAGTAACACTCTATTTGGATTATACAAATTTTTGTGAAACCTGTTAAGTGTCGAACAAAATTCGAGCAGTTAAAAGAGGTTTTACAAATAACGTTGTCAAAAGATCTTAAGATCTTTAGTTCCAATTAAGTTTATAATTGGCTTTTGTAGTCTGTTGTTTTCTGTTTGGGCTGGAAAACGGTTTAACTCTTATTGCCACGGTCAATTCATCATAATTCACTATAAATTTTGTGACATTTTCTTTGGTTGGAGAGCAACGTTGTGGAAACTAATAAAGATGTCATTGGCAGACAATCTACACAATCGGTTAGAACCAGAATTCCCACTAAGACATATATATGTATCTCTTGCCTTCTCGATAAAGAATGAATGCTTTATATGAAACTCAACCAAAGCAATTCATAATTTTCATAATTTACGCTTTGTTTGGCAAACATTTTGGCGCCTTCAATCGAATTTTCCGGGGTGTGTGTGTGTATGTCCCTAAGAGCCACTGCGGTTCCTTACATAACTCAATTTTACGACTGGTAGTTACCTTCTCAATAAATCATAGAAAATCTACCGAAAGAGTGAGGCAGATAGAGTGTGTATGCTGCACGTGAGTGCGAGCGAGTGCACAACAGTTTCATAATTAATTTTTAATGCTTGACTGGATCTGCACTTTTTACAGAATTTTGATTTATTGCTGAATGGGAATAAAAGAATATCGTATACTATATGTATACATGTATTGCTTGCTCATTTTACTTTTTTTTTAACAATTTATTTTTTCACAATTTTATTTCGGATTCACTTGAAATGTTTCGAGTGCATTTGGCGCAAGTTGAAGCCGTTTAATGCCCCGCGCAATTTATATTGTAATTGCAAAGTGAAATGTCATTATTGTATATTATATTGCATTTTGTAGCCATTGAAGCAGCAGTCAAGTGGTTTAGCCCGATTGCAGGCATGGGGCATGCAACACACAGCTCACAACAGCTGGCCGCACGCCAATTCAAGTGCGGCAACTTCACATTTCAACTGCAAAATCAAAACTCTGACTTCATTTCGATTGCCGACGGCAACATACAGCTTTGACTCACTGTATAGTCGTCTACGTGTGCGTATATGTGTGTGAGTGAGTGTACACTGTACACCTTGTTGTGGCTTTCTTTAGCTAACTGTCAGCTGTAGCTAATTAAATGAAAGCTTTACAAGTGCTGCAACTCTCGCTAGTTGCATGATTGACTCTCCCTCGCACACTCTCCGCCACTCTCTTCAGCTTCAAGCTCAGTCTCAGGTAGCTTTTCATGCTCCTCAGAGCACATAATTCTTAAAGGCTACAATTCATATGTGTGTTTGCTTTTACGGTGTTCTAGCCAAACAACACCTGACTATAATATTCCAAGTGTTAGGGAATTCATATATAATATGTTAATTTATATATTAAAACTAACAGAAACATATGTATGTGCATATGCATGTAAGCTATATTTGAAACATAAGATTTGACTAACTGAAAAGTTTCTTAACTTTAGCTGCATATTATTATGATAGGAAAAGTTTAGATTTAGAGTTAATTAGCACTTTCGGTGCCATCTTATATACTTTTAGTTGTGAAATCTGCTACTGTAACAAATATCTGTTGAACTACACTCTTATTCTAGATTATGTCAGTATTCTTATTTAAGATATATATATTTATTGTAATCATATATTCTTAATCATAAAAAAAGTTCTTTATGATGTATTGGTCTACAACATTTTTTAAATCAATTTTCTGAAGATATACTAAAAAAATTAAAATTTTTATACTTCATAGGAACTACCATGCCTCCTTCCATCTGTTAAATAGGGGTAAAGCATAGTTAATAAATAAATATATAGCCCAAAGCTGAAAAATCAACAGAAAACTGCGCGAGTTTTCCTGCTTTCTTGCTTAGCATGAACCAAAGTAATATTCTATAGTTAGTTTTGGTTAGCTTAAACTTAAATTATTCTTGTAATTTTATTTATTACCAACTAAAAATTAAATATAAAAGGTTCACAAATTTTAATCCTTAGCTAAACTGTTTCATATTTTTCAGAATTTCCAAAACACAAAAGCATAATTGAATTGTTTGGCTTGAAAAGTACTTGGGAATACGGCAAGCACTTGGTTTTTAAGCTCATTCTTTGGCCAATTTTGCGGCTTGTTTGGCTATAGATAATGGCATCCATTGAATTTGAGTTTGTCTAAGGATAACACAGCTGCCACTGCCTCAGCCACGGCGGTTGGCGAACTTCCTGCGCTTTTCACAACCCACAACAGCTGCTGAGAATCGCGAGATTCTTGCTGAAAATATGCTCGTCCTTTATGCATTGAATATGCTATGAGTACACTCGTATTTTCACAGCGCTGATGCCGCCACTCAATTATGGTTTTTTCAATTTTTTCAGTTTTTTTTTTTTTTATATTCGGGAAATCTGACCCCGCACACCACAAAAAGTAAGGTTTTGGTTTTTTGTTGCTTTTGTAATTGTTATTTTTCGCGCACACTTAAACCTAATGAATAAATAACATTAAACACGCTCTAATGGGCGCGATTTTGGTCGAGTGGACGTAGATGATTGCTGTTGGGTTCTGGGGGAAGAGAGAAAGGCGGGCGGGAAGGGCGGCAAGGGTGGGAAAAGCGGCGTAAAACATTTTCATTGTGCGATCCCGTTAAGTGGGTGCAATTGAGACCAAGTCCGTAGTTCATGGATCCAAGGCGTAACGTATTATCCTGTGAGAACATATTTTCAAATTGCAATCAAATAGAAATTGAATGCAAAAGGGTAAGCTATACAATGAGATACCCTGGAACTCGTGCTCAATATATCTTGATTGGAATCTCTTTTATTTCAGTCTCTTAAATTGTTATTGAGATTGTTACTAATCAATAAACTATGTTAACAATTGCTGCCCACAATAGCGAATGGTCGCTGCCATTGGAGCAAAGTGTAGCCAAACCAAGTCAAAATCAGTGCTAATTGGCAACGTCAACTGTGATCTTCATAGACGAATATAATGCGATTCATGGATGGCAACAATATGGAAAATTTTAAATGCAATAATCAACACTAACAAAACGAACAACAAAGTCAACATAAAAGTGACATCAAAACGAATAGCAAACACTCTTTAAATGAGAAACTATCAAATTTATATATCCAGATGATAATAAAATAAAGCTGAGTGTTTGGAACTGAAACTATTATTCGGCTAAAGTTAATAATTTGTTGTGAAAAGAGTTTTCATGTTGATTAGCAGGTTCAGCACAAGGCACCGATGATAAAGCATAGTGAGATGAAAATCTGATAAATATTATATAGGAAATACCAATAAACATTGATGAAAGCGATGGAATTGTTGAGCAAAGTGATGGGAACACTGGATATCAAATGAGACAAATTAGTCAAATGATGGCAATAAACATAAAGTTGAGATAACCGAATTACCGGTAAACGGTCACCAACAGAACTAACAAATTGGCCCATAAAATTAGAAAAAGAGATAGAGTGAGAGAAAAGAAAAACCAAACCGCAAAACTATGTTAAAGTTAAGCTGTACGCCCCTTTGGGTGTCTGGTTAATTTCGATGCCGCGATAAACATAAAATTAGCCCCTGCAACTGACAGAAGGACACACACACATACACATACAAGGACATGGAAGGCAACTGTTTGCCGATTAGCCCCGACTGATAGTGGAGTGAAGTGGCTGTACGGATGAGAACTCAACCAACTGATGGCTGACACAGATAAGCGCAGCTGAGCCGAGTTCCTCTCAAGTGGGCAGCAATTAGGGGTTGCTTGCAATTGCTGCCCGGAAGTCGTCCTTGACAACAAAATCCACACCACTCACGCCCCAAATCAGAGTCTAACACAAAAAATCATAAAAAAAAACAACAAAATAAACACAAGTTAAAAGAATGAATAAAATAACGCAACAAAGTGTAAATAATATTATTAAAGGCGATCGGCGGCCAAACAAAATAGAGAGTTTTTCGCACCATTTAAGCCAAAGAATTGAAAGGAAATGGAAAATATTGAATCAGACAGGCGTGTTAAGAAAAATAAATCCAGGAATTAGTTGGCAGAGAACTGTGAATTCTTTTATATATTTTGTTAAATATAAGATCTTTAAAAATCAATTTTTAAAAGACAAAAAGTGTTCACAGGTTATCCTAAAATTGAAAAAATATTATTTAGATATGAATGAAAATACAAGAAAAAAATGGAATCAGTTGTCAAAAACTTTTATACAGATATTTCAAGAAATCTGAACCAGTAAATTTAGTTAAGGTCTTGATAAATCGATTGATATATGATAAAAAGCTAAATATTTTCTTAGTTTAGCAACTTAAAGTAGTTTTTCTACAAGCCTAGACGATTTAAGCTCAAAAATGTACATCTACCTCTATAATTCACTTAATTGTTACTCTGCACAGTTTGTTTTTCATCATATCAAAAACTAAACACATAGAAAATAAAAAACAACAATTGAAAAGAGATTATAAATAGACAATGCCAGTGAATTTTGTTAGGCCACGTTTGTATAATGGACAATTGTTTCACATTAATTGTGTTTTAACCCCTCACTCTTTCCCCTCAATTGCTATAAATACTTGCGAGTGTATCGAGCACACAACTCTGTGACGTCGATATCCGATGAGTTTATAGATACTATGTACGTATATATACCATATGTAGGTAGAGACACACCTGTGCAATCGCCAATTGGAGCTGTAAGTGACGCAGTTTCAACTGGGTTTGCTCCGCTTCATTGCGTAATTTCTGAAACTGCTGGAGTAACTGACTTTAACCGGTTTCCAAAAAGAGTTGAATTGAATTGAATTCGATTATGTAATAGTTCTAGTATTTTTAGTTTTAACAGGATTTTATTAGCACGCATGGGATGAGAGTAGTTTTTTGGAGGAAAGAATACACCTTTTGGCTTGAAATTAAATTAGTTTGATTAATTTTAAATTATGATAAAAAATTTATGGTTTAAATATTGTTGTATCTAACTGTGTATTGAGTTAGAATATTGGATGACTTAATTATAGATTGATAACTTTATCTCATGAATGGAATTCATATATTATTTGGAGGGTTATTGAAAAATTTATGTGTAAATTTTAATTTGAAACTGAATGAATAAAAGAGTAAAAAATTTTCATGGGGATAATTTTACACAATAATTTAATATTAAGAAAATTTAGAAATGGATCATAGTTTGTGTATTAAATTCCTTAAAGTTTTTGAACTTTTTTTTAACCAATGGTTTTTTTAGTTGCTTCAAACCGTTAGTATGCCGTGTGGACATGGAAAATATCGCGGAAAATGTCTCGAGAGTTTTTCTGCATTTGATGGTATTGACTGTTGGCCATGATATTTGTATTGGCCATTCAAATAGTGCTGAGCACTCGGCATTCGGCCAAATGGTCTGTTGCTCCTTTTCGTGACAGTTTCGAGTCCTTTTTTGCTGATGGCGGCTCTTTTGCATTGTGCTTCGATATGGTTTTGCTTACATTCTCCAAAAGTTGGTCATTTGCTGTTCACTTTTCGTGACTCGATCGTTATTCGATTTCTGGAACTCGGAATCTCAGTCCAATACTCGCACAATGTTTTGTCTAATAAATTCCAAAACACTAAACTTCCGTCACATCATAAATCAAGGCAGCAGGAAAAAAAAAAACAAGGGAGAGGAAGGAGGCTGCCGCATGATTTGATAAGGGCTGCGGCAACAACTAGGCTAAGTTAAACAGAGATGGCAAATGTGATAGAACGAGAGAGAGGGAGAGTGAACTGGCTACCCTCATAACACAATGAATTAACGTAATTATGTTCGCATGTGTATAAATGACGAGGTTTTTGTATCAAAATTTGCAATGGTGTCGAGCGTAAACAAAAACAACAAAACAAGCGAAAAGAAATCAAACAATGAAGCGAAAATGAAACGAAATCCAACAAAAACAGTGAAACAGAGAGAAAAACACCTTTTTTCTCTGGACATGGACACATCGATGCGCAAATAAAGCATAATGAACCTTAATGATATAGCCAGAAACAGATACATGTACATACATATATATAGAGAGTTATACGGGGTGGGGCACATTGAAATTCGTTCAATCGATCGATCGTTTGTTCGTTCGTATGATCGTTGATATATGAGCTTGTAGTACTTCTATGATTGTGCTAAACAACAAAACCAATCGAGTGTTAAGCGGGCCAGCAACAACAACATGAACAACAACATTAACTGACTGTGGAAAACTCGTTCAGCCCTATGAATTAAATGTTCAAACAAAACAAAGTCTACAAATGGCCAAGACAAACAGTTGAAACAACATTGCTTCTGCTCTTGTTGTTACAGCTCATTTGCATATTGCAGTTGCACACAGCACGATAACAAGTACAAGAGTTTTGTGCCACAGTTGCATTTAGTAGTTGCCACATCTCCGACAAGATCCAGTTGACGCCGCCACAGCTGATTAGAAGCCAATCGAGCCCAAAAGCGCAACTCGCGCTCTGTTTGCCATCGTTTAGTAGCATCCAGTCAAGTCAAACAAGAATCTGAGACAGTCCAAAAGGCACTAGACTTACATAGACGAATGGGAAATACTCTAATAGTGCTACGCAAATTAAGCCAAAATTTTGAAAATATTTTTGAAATTATGAAAAATTACTTCTCTAGAGAATACTTGCCTTGAAGATATAGTTATCAGGTTTTGATTGTAGATCTTTTCATTACTTACCAAATATATAAGAATCTGAAACTATTTTTTCAGGAAAAATTATTCTACACTTGATTTCGCTAAGAATATTTTAAAAATTTTACAAACTTTTAGCCCAACTGAAACTTTCTTGAAACTAATTATCTAATAATAGCTTTTAAGTGTTTTATTCAAATTTTCCAAACAGCACAATATAGTCGTGCCAACCCCATCTATAGTGTACAAACTGTCTGCAGACACTATACTAGATCTGTAGCGCCAGTCAGATGCCACTACAAACAAATGGAACTATACGAAGTATTACCAAACAGTAGTTGAACATTGTCCAATGGGTGTTGAGCATATCTGTCTGGCAATGTTTAGTTCTCTGTTAATTGATTGTTCACATTTTTGATGGTATTTTTGATATTTGATTTTCTCCTGATTCTATATGCAGTTCGTTAACAGACTGTGTATTACCAAGGAATTTGTCACATCACAGTATTGAAGTCATAGTTTTAATTAACAGTCCACAAGCGCAAGGATATTTCTCAATTGACTTTGTCGCGACAGATCAATGTTTGCTCACAGACTGTCTAGAGACAAGGCACAATTCCTGGTAATCACATGCCTGACTGACAGCACTGAGGACAGGGCTGTTAACTAAACATAAAACACTGTGAATGGGCATGAGCAGCCTTTTAGGAGGCACTATGCTATTGTTTTTAAAGTGCTAGAATTTTGAAATAATAAAAAACTATAACTTTGCCTAAAGTTTTGGTTTAACATACATTTTATACATTTATAAACCAAATATCTCTAATTTGGGTAACTCAGATCATCAGCTTACTTAGAAAGAAATGGTTTTGATATATAATATCAATTCTTTGTCTATTTCAATACGATACTTAGCCTAGTTTGCACAATATTATCAATAAACTTGTGAAACGAACTTTGACTTTGTCCGGACTCTTAAGTATTAACATAGTTAAATGTATCTATAATATTCTTAAAAAAGAAAAGATTAGAAATGTTGTATAGTGTATTCAACATAAGCCTAAACTACAGTTAATTCCTCTATAATTACAATACTATAGAAAATTAATATTAGCAAATATGCAAAATTATGATCTTTAAAAATCACAAAGTGTGGCAAAGATTTCAAAGGTTATATTGTAAAATTTACATATGACTTTTGTAACAACAACGATGCGAATGTTTTCGAAGTATTTCACAAGTCGAAATAGTTTTTGTTTTTGTTGTTGTTGCTGTGTTTGGCTACTGCCACACCCATTTATGCCACTTGTTTTTAGCCATTCAATAGTTGTGGACCTAACTGAAATTGGGTCACCAATGGGTGGAATTTGGTCATTTACGGTTCTTTACATAATTATTGGAACGTAACATTTGTTACAGATGTGTCCCCAGAAGGAAAGTGCTGCCCAGCCTTAGTTCGGTTCAGTTCAGTTCAGTTTATTTACATTTGCTGTTGGCCCGGTCACATTGTTGTTAACGTGGCCCACGCCCATGGCGTGCCAGAATGCAACTAGCAAATTTGTTGTGACAAAATGCAATTAATAGTCGTGACTCCAGCTGAGATGAGTTCTGTTAGATTAACGCTAATTGTTGACTGGTTTTTCGTACCAAGTTACCAAGTGCTGCTAATGAATGAACCTTGTGCATATCATTCGGGAGGGGGTAACATCATCATACTACACCTCGTCATCCTCCTTCGTCATACTCCCTCGTCATCCTCCCTCGTCATAGTCATCGTCATCGTCATCGTTGTTGTTATTACTTCATTAAAAGCGCATTAATAGCGTTGCCGGCTGCTCTTCACTTGTTCGCTCTTCGATTTGTTTAAATCAATAATGAAAACAAGCAACAACATAACAATGAGCACTGTATATTTTTTTTTTTGGTCAAGAAATGCCCGAACAAACCGAGAAGCCGATCCCATCCCGTACCGCTCGCACAATGCCGATAAATTAGAAAATAATGCGAGTCCATTGTTCGATTGCTTTGTTTCATTTAAGCGCTTTTGTTGTCCATCGAGAGCTTCGAACTCGCCACTCCACGAAGCCCTGAGCTGTGAGCTCTGAGCTTCTCCCTTCACTGCCCCAGCAGCCCCTCCATATTCCCCGACCCTGACCAGTGCCCCAATCACCTCCACACAGGCTGATGGGAAGCAAAACATAAATATTTTAAAACATATACAAATTTAAATTCAACTGATACCCTTTTAATAACTGGGATTATTCTAATAAAACTGCGTTCCCAAGTGGTAGCAATTCTTAAAAACTAAATATTTATTAGATTAATTCTTAAGAGTAACTATAAATACTTCTAAAACGTAGTAAGCTTAACATTTGTATAAAGAAATGATATTTAATTAATAGCTGCTTATTTTCTAATTTTATGGTTTATTACTAAAAGTTCTGAGAGAAAACTGTTGAATATAGTTTTCATGATTTTGGTTTGTATAAACCTGAATTTTGGAGACAGTGAAACCCAGTATCACCAAATTTGGTGGTAATACTTCAACTGTTCTGCACTCAGATCAGAAACTAGTCATCTCAGACTCGAGCATCTTTTCTAACTATGATGTTTACATAAAATAGATTTTTAAAGCAATAATAAAAACTATATAATTTTAAATATATTTAAAATGTATTTTTAACCTACTAAAAAATTCAAATAGAGTATTACCCTAGTCATCTTAAATTATTAATATACATTTTGTAGCTTGTTTCTTTTATTTAACTAGTCCCAGTGTCTTTTTGCTACACGTTTCTTGAATGAAGCTGATTACTCAAATTTTGTTTTGTTTACGATTCGTCAAGGCATTGATGAGAAGCTCGGCCAATATGAAGAGGAAGACGCAAACGAAGGAGAACCAAAAGAGGATGGATGAGAGAGGCAGAGCTGGAGATGGGGGAAACTCTATTCGCCAAGTTAACGCCAAAATGTTATTAAATATTATTAGTGATCAACAATGGGCAACAATTATGTATGTGGGCACTCTTCACTCTTTGCTCATCGCTCTACACTCTCTTCTCTGCTCGTTCTTTAGTCTTTTGGGTCTTTTCTTGCATTGTTGCAGAGATTTGCTCAGGTCCAGTTACAGTTATAATCCCTAAGCTATTGCCAGTTACAACAGTTACAACAGCTGTGGCGTTTAACCCATTGATGAGATCAAACCAATAAGCTAACAAACAACAGCAACCCAGTTATCAATAACAACTATTTCTGTTTCTATTTCTATCTCTATTTCTATTTATATTTCTGTTTCGTTTGCTTTCTAACTGCTTTCTTTTCTGGATTGTCGCAGCAGCTGGCGCTCAGAATCGACAACAACGGTCTATGTCCATTGTCAGACGGAAGACGGAAGAAGCAGAAGCGCAGTAGTATTATCAGACCCTTCTCCAACTTCAATTCGATTCAGCTCCTCCCTTTCTCTCCCTCACCCTTTCTCTTGTTCTCTGTGTGTCCAGTGAATGTACGGGTTATTTGTTTGGGCCAGTTCGGTAAGCAGTTTAGAGCCGGGTTTTTGCTTGCATTTCCGTGTTTGTGTTGCCAAAAAGAAAATGTAAACAGTTTGCATTGTGCGTAATCCCCCGATAGCTTTGAGGCCCAATTGCGTTATGTAATCCCACCAGCCAGAACAGACGGGTAAACGAGGAGTTAATTATGTCATAATAGCACAGATCTCGATTGTCAGTAACGTGTACTCTTACTTATTCACTCATACATCCATTCGTAGTCGTATTTGTACTCGTTTTGTTGCCAGTTGTTTAAATTTCCAGCACACGCCGTTCAATTGGAGCCGCAGCTGCAGGTCTTCGTCCCTCTGATATTGGACTGGAGTACAGATCGGAGCTCTATAGAGCGTGCCTAAGTCTAAATAGAAGCAACAATCAACTTCCTGCTTTATTGACTCAAAAAGAAATGCGAAATCTTTGTTCGTACAACTATTTAATAGAGATTTAACAGCGGATTTGAAATTACTTTTGCAGATATATTTCTTTCTAGTCAATATAAATAAAGATATGTATTTGTATTATTTAGAAAATCAAGACTTCTAATAATTTCTTTGTGTATTCAATTTAGCATTCTTTTGCTACGCAACTCAGATTCAAGCTTTTCTACTGCTGAAACCACTCATCTTCATCATCTTTTTATGAAAGAAACACTGAACAATGTCAAAGTGACAAATTTTTAACAAATTAATAAAAAAATATAATGAATTAATCGTTGTGAAGCACCCGCAAGCAACTCAAACCCCGCAATCATCTAAACCACCGCATTAGCATTGGGCAGATGAGCACCACAAATCAAAGCCAGACAAATGAAAAAGATGAGAGCTAGTTGAATAATGTTTAAATGCCTGGATAGGGAAGGGGAAGGTGGTCGGTGGGTAGGTGGTTAGCTGGGTAGGTGGTTGAGTGGCTCGAAACATGCTAATAAAATACAAATTGACGATAAAATTATTACAAATTTATGCAAATATTTGCAGCTAGCCACCCTATAGCCGGCAAATTAATGGGCAAACACTTGAGCGGAGTCTAGAGAGACACCCAAGGGGTCACATGGGCTAGAGCTATGTTTGTATGTATGGTGTTCTCGGGTGGTGGTACTTCTTCTCTTGCTCCTGCTCCTGCTGCTGGTGGTGGTGGATTGGCTTATGATTCGGGCAATAATTTATACGCCAATGCGCACGCGGATGTGAGATGTCCTGCTGCGCGTAAACAGGAAACAAATTACGCTCGAGAGCAGTTATGAAATTCCATATTGCCAGGCGCCTTGTTCCGGGTCCATATCATCGTCTCACTGGACAGGAACAATAATGCATTAGACAGCCGCATTTATCGCCACACACACACTCACACGCACAGAGGATGAGCATAAGGATGCGACTTGCTGGAAGAGATTCCTCATCCTGGCAATGACTCACCCTGCACACTAACGACGGGTGTTCCTTGATACACGTGGAGAATCCTGGCGTACAGGATGCGCTATGCCTCAAAATCCCCCTAAAACTATTGTCATGTGAACAGTGGACACATGCCAAGAGCACCCTGTTCTACACCCTTTTTCCCACTGTAGCCAAAGTGAGCTTTTTCTGAGTAATCTCTCATTAAGCTTCAAAGTATTTAAACTTTAAAATATTGTATATGATATTGCTATTATATAGTAATTTAAGTATATTATATATATATTCGGCATCTGTGAAAAGAAGCAATGTTTCATATGATAAAACAATAAAATTTTTAGAAGAAAATAGCTAAAAAATATCTAAACAAATTAAGAAATACTTGAAAAAATAATATAGATCATTTCATCAAATTTAAAAATATGTTTTGTAGTAATTTTTAATCAGAGATCAGCAAAATTTTGTGTAAAATTAAAATATTCTTGTTAAGATTTTCACATTAATGTATATTAAAAAATATTTTTGTAATAATAAGGATAAAATTTCGTTCACTTTAAATTTAGCTAGAGTTTTAACAAGGTTTTGCTCTAAAAAGTTCATAAATCTAGCAGTACTGAGATAACTAAAGACTGCTCTAAAATAATTGTGCAGAAACCATTAATTTGTAAACAGTTCTTAACAATATTTTGAATTTAAAACTTAAATTCTTTTCGTTTCGATAGGTAAACTTTTTAATCAACATTTTTAAAGGAATTCTTTGTATGTTTTTTTATAAATTAATTAGTATTCACAATATTTTAACCACTTGACATATAATTATCTAATTACTAAGAGTAATTTGCAGTCAAATAAGATGGTAAATTGAGTTGTTTGCTGCCGGCAATCAATCTCAACTCATTTCTGCTACCTTTTGATTATTTGAATGCGCCCCTCCATATCTCTTTGTTTATTGCTCTCACTGCTGGAGTTGATCCTCTGATCGTCAATCGGGTGTAAACAGCACATGGAAATACGTCCAGTTTTTGGCTCATCAATCGACGTCAGTTGTCATAGAGGGTTGTGCCGCCGCGGAAAACCGCAAATCACAACGTGCCTCACAGCGGTGGTCACACAGTGTTGCTGACGTTGATGCTAATGTTCAAGTTAAAGTTGAAGTTGAATCTGGTAATGTTGATGGTGATGGGAGTGTTGAATGTTGTCACCAGGTCGCTTCTGCTTCAGGTCTGACAAATGAAATGTCTCGCACCTAATCAAATTTGGTACAACTGAATGCGCCTCGCAGTTTCCATTGCTTATTATGCAAATGCCAAAGAGGAGGCATCTGTTGCCCCTGTCGTTGTTGCTGCTGTTGCTGCTATTGCTGCCACACGCAAATCAGTCGCGTCGAGTTGCAAATTTATCATCATTTAATTTCCATTTGGCGTCGTGCCATGTTAATGACGTTGTTGACAACACTCGAGAGCGCGTCTCGAGACGAGGAAGCTGCTCTGATGTTTGTTCCTGTAGCTGTTGCTGTAGCTCTTGTTGTTGTTGTCAAATCGCTGTTATCCTTTTGGCTGCACTGCAGTTTCTCAGTGCACTGCCATTCTGGCATTTGCATTTTCGCTTTGACGCGCCCTGACAAATTATGTCCCAGTTGGCATCGCTCATACGCCTCATGGGCCGCTCAACAAAATGCTCCGCTGCTCATTTGCCTAAGTGCGCCGAGTATGCGGCACAGGCTTTTAATTAATTGTTAGCTGCGACTTATTGACGGTCTGGTTGGTTAGCTCGGTTGCCCATAACAACAACAACAACAGCAACGACATTCAACGTTAGCAACAACCACTGCGGTACAAAAAATGTCAAACTAGCACTTAAAAGCCGCCACGCTTTGCTACTTGTCAACCACGCGCCACCCCCAACAATATGCTTCACGTCCAGGCACAAAAACCAAGTTTATAAACTACACTAGTCAACAACATATGGATTGACAAACAATGCAGTGTGTTAACATTTGCATATTTTTATTGAAATTAGTGTTATGGAAGTAGTTATAACATAAAGTGAGATTTTGTTTTGATTACTTTAATAATTTATACAACTTTTTAATTATGTTAGCTAGTAAACACTTTTCTAACTTTTAGCGGGTTTTTATTTTCAGTTTACAAATATTGTAAATTTTTATCCCACTTCTTACATTTTCTTTTTTGAGTATCCACTGATTTTTTTAAACCCTCAAATTTGTTAGTTTACTCTAAAACATTTCATGGCTTATATTTGTTGTCCAAATATTTTATTCAACAGCAGATCAATTTAAATTTTTCAATATTTGCTAAAATAACAACAAATTCCCATTACTTTCCATGCTAAATATTTTATTTACATTATAAAATTTAGTTTCCACATATTCTCAATAAGCTACAGAAGTATTAATAAAGCTTCTTTTCCATTTTAAATGTTTTAAAATTATTTGAAAATTTTTTAAAGTATAAAAACATTTTTTTCCAAGAGTAATATGTATTTTGTTGTCTAGTGTGCAGCGAGAGTCACCCTTGTGTTCTGTGGAAAATGTGAAACAGTTTGACAAAAGCCACCACCCACAAATTAGGCTGTAAAACCAGACACAGGACACTGTCCTGGCGACAGACATGCCACTCCTGCCCCGCCTGCGTATTCCTCCCATTTAGAAGCAGTCGCCATGTTTAGCCCAGGGGCTGTTAGAGAGCATAACGGCAAACAGTAACAACCCGCTAACGCCAACTGCTTCTTGACCCCTTTGCAGCTTGGTCTTGGATGTTGTTGTCATTGTTGTTGGCCATCGTTGTTAGCGTTGTTGTTGTTGCAGTTGGTGTCGTCGTCGTTTATGGCATCTAACCTTCCATGTAAAAACGATATGTTGCCTTCGACCTCGCGGCAATAATTGTAGCGAATTGTATCACCTTTATGCTAATCCGTTTCGCTAATCCGCCGGATTAGCGTTTCGCTTAAAAAAAGACGACAAAACAAAACGAAAACAATTTGGAAAAACGGCGAAAATCAGACACCAAAACCAAACGATGACGTCGCGACATTTCTCTCTCCTTCTCTCTGTGGTTAATCCGGGTAAACTTCAAAAGGCAGGTAACAAAATGTATATATATTACACTAAAGAGCAAGTGAGAGGCAAACACTTATGCATATATAATAAAACACCTCCGATTGCACACTCCTTTTGCTTTCGGGCAACGGCGAGACGCTAATCCGGCCAATAAAGTCGTAAAAAAAAGACGAAAATAATATAGCCAGCGATTTGTTCTTGTCATCGGCTTTTGTTTTGCGAAATTATTTTCGTACACATATCCTCGAAACGGGGCTATATAACTCATATAGTAGGGTGTGGGCAGGCAACGGGATTGCAACCGATCATAAAACTGCATCGAGATCTGAAATGGTTCAACCGAAATGCTGGCAATGGAGTTAAGAATCGGAAGATGCTAGGGATATTGCCTGTTGAGGCAGTTAAGATTAAAGATGCTACATAGGCTAGGAAAATAAAAGAACTTCCGAATTGTAATCTGTCTTTGATTGAAATAATATGTGCCATATATTTTATTTATAATAGTTTGTGTGTTAAAGTTATTAAAGTATAGTTCTTTAACTAAACAGAACTATATAATGTTTCATCATTACCATATATTATCATTCATTAAATAGATCAAATAAACTGCTCTCTTCATAAGCAACTTTAACTTCTTACCTATTTTAGATCTTTATATGGTTTCCTTTTAAAATTGTATATTTCAATAATTTTATTTAATGATATAAGAGTAGTTTTCTTAAACTGAACTGACTCATATAATTTTTCATCCTAACCTAGATAATCTTTAACAAAATGAATTAAATAGAGAGGTCATTAATAGCTAATAGTTCGAGTATGATCTCAATTTTTATATTATTTCCAATTAAAAATAAAATTTTTTATAAAATAAAAGAAGTTTTCTTAAACTTCAAACAATCATATAATATACCATCATTAGCATATATAAACTTCAATTAAATTTATCAAATATTTCACCACAAACATGTATAATCTTCAATTAAATGAATCAAATAGAGAGTTCATTATTTAAACTACCCGCTTTATGTGCTGCTCAGCTTAACCTAAAACTCAGTCTTTATATAATTATTCAATATCACGTCAATGCAAAGTAAATATTTGTGAAATTTATAACGCTGCGAGAATTGTGTCTGTAGAATGAAGAATGAAGAAACAACAACCACATAAATAAACAATATTTGATATTTTAACACATTTCAAATATACAAACAACCATACACACGCACAGCACAGTTGGAATCGATTGAAAGACAATGCAAGTGGATTTATTAATGACCGCAATTATTCTTATTATTATTACAAGTTAAGATCGAAATAAAAAAAAAACAAAATAAACAAAAATAATAATGACTGAAAACTCGTTGATTTCAACGGCAGAGGTCTATGGGATCTGTTTGCCGTCTAAAATTTCAATGGACTAGGCCCCCGTAGCGCCCCAAACAAAGGCCCCTTATAGCCAAAAAACAACAAGTCAGAGAGCGAGAGAGAGAGAGAGAGAGAGAGGAAACGAAGAGGAAGAAATGAAGAGATGCCCCCTACCATAGGCGAATCTGTGCGACCTTTGTTTTGTATATCGTATCCCCTATATCATTGTTGGTCAAGGCGTTAAATAAACAGCACATTAATCAATAGAAATTAATACAACGCCAAATAGTTGTATAATACCACAAATATCTTCCCCTCTCCATCATTCTCCAAATTAAATTAAAGTTTCTCATATAACAAAATGGAAAAAAAATAGAGAAAAACAACGTGCAAAATTATTGCTTTAATATTTACTTAGTTCGCTGAGTTATACACGTGGTGTGAAGGTTAGACAGTCAGTAAATAGAGTAATGCTATTAGAACTGAAATTAGATATACAATTTTTCCTTTAACTCGCTTCTCCTAGCGAAACTTCCCAGAAGTATCCAAATGAAAGTAAACAGTTGCAAAGTTTTGTTTGTTTTTGTCATTTTAATGTTGTTTTTTTTTTATTAATTTTTAAATAATTTGCAATATTTCGCTTAAATATTAACGTGTTTTCTTTAATTTTAATACAATTAATAATACATTTATAAATGTTTTTTGTTTTCATTCCTTTCATTTATTTATTTTTATGGTTTTTTTTGTGTTGTTAATAATTTTTTTTGGGCTGTGTTTCGAGTCTATAACGAATTGGACGTGATATTTACAATTTGTATTGGGGGAAGTGGGGGGGTGTATGAGAGGAGTCACAGTACTCGTAACTAGGATATGAGAATGGTGCTGATTAAAAAAAACAACAACAAGGAGCACACGCTTAAAACTAAATAAAATTAATTTACAATTAGGTTTTTTTGCTTAGTGACAAAATAAATTATACATATGTGTGTGTGGTATTATTATTATGATTTCATTATCATTATCATTAGCATTAGAATTATTATTAATAATAATTTTATTGGCTAGGAATGTTTCTTATGGTTATTTCTTTTTTTGTGCAAAGATTGTACTAAGACTTTTGCGAGCGCTTGCTTGATAGATAGTTGGATAGTTAAATAGAGCTTTAATCGAGGGAACTACTAGACTGTACTTGGCTTACTTAGAGCTTTTAAAGATTTAAAACCAGTGGATCACTTTGGGAACGCGTCAACAATGCTAATTGTACTTTACTCTGGGACAGTTCGACCCCCCGATAATGCCTAATATAGCACCGGAACCGGTCGTCTCAATGCACTGTCCATCGAGCCGTCCATGCCATTGGGCGTTATGGTGCCGGGTGAGGAGCCAGGTGACGATGTCGAGGATGAGGTGTACAGTCCGGCGGCGGCGGCATTCGCTGAGTGGGCGGCATACAGGGATGGTGCGGAGATGCCCGAGTAAATGCCGGAATAGAAGCTACTTAGACTCGTTGGTGGCAATTGTGATGCAGCTTGTTGTGCCTCCAGGTGTTTGTGCGTCTGATTATTGGCTGCCGCGCTCTGATGCAGCTTGGACAGGGCCAGGGGATCAAAGCCGGTGAAATATGGCACCGGATACGGTTGGTCCAGATGATGCGAGGGGGCAAAGTACGGTGGCAGCTGATGGAATGGATTGTAGCCACCGCCCGCTGGCCCGGCACCGCCTCCAGCCAGTTTCTGTTGTGCCATATTCATGTTCATGTTCATGTTCATATTCATATTCATGTTACCCTGCATCTGGAGTGCACCCTGTGGTCCGCCGGCCAGCGGATTCTTGGGCTTGCGACGTGGACGATACTTGTAATCCGGATGTTCCTTCATGTGGAGAGCGCGCAGACGCTTGGCCTCATCGATGAATGGACGTTTCTCGGACTCGGCCAGCAGTTTCCACTCAGCACCCAGACGCTTTGATATCTCTGAATTGTGCATCTTGGGATTATCCTTGGCAATCTGACGGCGTTGCAGACGTGACCAGACCATAAAAGCATTCATCGGTCTCTTGATGTGTCCCTCCTGACCGGGTGATGTGGCCAAGCTGTGCATCGAGCCATTTCCAGCGCCTGTGCCTGCACCCACTCCCACGCCCGCTCCTACACCATGTGTGCTGCCCATGCCAAGACCACCGCCCATGCCGCTGCTGCCCAGACTGCTCTGGCTGCCCAAGCTGCCAGCGGAGCCAATGGAACTGTTAGGCGATAGGGTCTGCTGTGCGGCCACCGCATTGTGCATGTGATGGGCCATGTGGTGGCTCATGTTGCTAGCTGCCTGGCTGCCAACACCGCCTGGACCACCGCCGGGTGACCCGCCCATGGCAGCCAAACTGGCGGCCAAGCCACCGCTCTGTGAGTAGTGTAACACCCGCTTGATATCCATGTCCATGCTGGGACTCAGTTGGGCATTGCCCAGTCCCTGGGAGGCATAGTCGCCGGGTGAGGGCAGCTCTAGACCCTGACCGGGGCCCAGATGGAAACCGTAGTTGGGATGTGACGATAATGTAGCCATTATGTGTTCGTTTATCACTTGATATTGTTTGGTATATAAAACGTAATGTGTTCACTGTATAGTTCTTGTTCTTGTTGTTCTCTTGTTTGTCACTTCACTGAAATCACAATGTCTCTTGTGTTGTTGTTTTGTGCTTGCGTCTGTTTTTGTATGTGCTTTGCAGTTGCTGTTGCTTTTGCTGTTGCTGTTGCTCTTGCTACTGCTTCTGTTCGGCTCAACAGCTACACACTGACTGATTTGTCTGCGCAATAATTGAGACTGACACGACTACAGTCAAATCCAGTTTTCAGTTAAGTCCACACTGTCCGCTCTCTCTCACTCTCAGACTCTCCCTCTATCGCTTCGCACAGCATCAACCCTCCGCAAAGGTAATTGTGTGTGCGTCGAAACGAGATGGCAATCACGTTTCGCTTGTTCTCACATACCTGTGCTCGCTCTCTTGCTCGTTCTCTTTTACGCTCTGCTGCTGCTGCTGCCGCTGCTGCTGCTGCTTTGTTGCGCTGTTTGTTGGCTTTGTTCCATTGGCTCCTTTATATCGGCCGCCTTGTTAGTTGTAGTTGTTGCCCATTGAGGGGTGTGTTCAATAGAATGACTGAATAGCAGCAACAACAACGATAACAACAGCTCGCTCACTGTTCGGCTCCGTTCGTGTCTGGTCGCCTTGTTAGTAGTTTTTGGCTGCGCTGCTCCCATTTTATGCGGCAGCGACCTCATTTGGAGCTCCTACCAAAACTCCTTCGTATCATACTCCTACACTCGGATCTTCTTCTTACTCTCTCTCTCTCTCACTCTGTCGCTCTTTCTCTCTCTCTATGAAATTGCATTGATTTTTCGCATACAGTGGGCACACAATTTCCGTTATTGTTTTGCCTGGCGCTGCACTTCCGCGGCATGTATTGTTATTTGCCCGAAGAGAGCTTCGGGAGTGTGAGAGCGCTAAAACGCAATGCGCTCAGAGAGAGAGAGAGAGAGCATAAGTTTATGTGTGTGTGTGTGCGTGGCCCGTTGGCTTTGCCTTTTCAGCCAATCACAATGGCGTCTTGGTGTGAATTTTTGTATGCTTTCGCCATTGTGGGTGTCTGTGTGGCTCTCTGTGCTATATACAAGCCGCATATACATACAATGGTTAGCTATGTTGAGTGTGTGTGTGTGTGTGTGTGTGTGAAAAGCACATTTTAGTTTGTGAAAAGAACATGGAAACACGCTTTCCATTCTCTGCCGTTGTTCGTTTCTTTCTTTTTTACGCACGAAAGGATATTACTGCAATTATTTACTTATTTGGTAAAGAAAAGTGGAAAAGCAATAGCGACACAATGCGCCACACAAAACACAATAACAAAACGAGAAACGAGAAAAACGCCCTGAATGGCTAGCCAAATTTATATATATATATACAGACATAGGAATACATTTACATACGTATAATATATAGTATATAGTAGGTGTGTATGTACTTAAAAACTTTACCTATATATAACATACATGACCATGGATTTGAGTGTGAGAGGGACAGAGAGTTCTGTACCTTTGATTGCACAATGCATAATAGAAAAAAGTTTAGAAAAAAAATACAAAATGAAGTGTTTTTATTGTTGGCAGGACTAGAATGTGCTCGGATTCCCAATCAAATATAATGAGAAGCGTAACTGAATAATTAATTAAAATAAAAATTATAATAGCAAAACTCTCAGTGCCCAAATAAAAAGAGAAATAGTAATACATAGATAGTTTAGATTGTTTTTAGATTGTCTGCTGCTTCCCCTAAACTAATATACCCCATGTACCCATTTTGCTTGTAGGGCATAAAAAGCTTTCAGCGCTTTCAACATTTCCTTTTGTGCTGCCCACCGAAAAAAGTATAAATGTATATAGTAGGAAGAAAGGAATAAAAAGAAAACTGTTGATGTGTTGTGTAATGGAAAAAGTTTTGTTCAGCTAGCGTTTTGCTTTGCAAACCATTCTACTTTTCACTTAGCACTCGATGGACCAGAGAGACGAAGAGAGCAGTGGGACAAGTAGGCAAACTAAGAGAAGGGGTAGAGAGAGACTTACAGCTTTTTGCCAAACGCATCTCACATTTAGCATTCAAATGTTGCCTTGGGGGAAAGTATAGAATAGTTACCGTTTTCATAGGTTTTTTTTTCTCTATTTCCACATATTTATTTTTATATTCTCTGTTTTTTGTTATTTGGTGTGGAAACATAATGACAAAGCAGTCAGGTGTTATATGTATAAGTATATGTATGTACTTATGAGCACTTAATTTCAAACTGAGTTTAGAGTCCAGAGTTGAATCAACAGTTCTGTAATTATGAAACCCATTATGATATGTCTCTAACCCTAAACCCTAAAACCAAAACCCTTTATGAGGATTGCCTTTCTCTGCCGCCTGCATTCAAAATTCATTCATACTTTGCTTTCATTCTTCGCTCTCTCTTTCTCCCTGTCTCTCTCTTATTCTTTGCATTGAATCCCGAGAGTCGCGCACTCCATTGTTTGCCATCTGTTGTTGCTGTTGTTGTTGTTGTCATTGTGAATTCTTCAATTGTGAATTGGGGCTCTGAGTCTGGTTAAAGCACACACACACACACATACAAACAATTTCGGTTTTTTATTTCCTTTTAAATTAAATTCTCAAACAATACAATAAATGTGATATTAAACAATGATCATAAAGATAAACAACAAGCAAAACAAAAGCCAAAAGTCTGCGACTCTTTTATATTAATTAAATGAGGTTAAATTGTGTTGACTTTCAAAATTAATTGAATCGTTTTATGATTCAATTTTATTATTATTATTATTATTATTATTATTACTACTACCATTTGTGAAATTTATTAATCTACATTCATTTATCACTTGATCATTGCGTATTCCCATCACCTGGCAAATGTTACGAGTGTTTGCTACTTCCACATTCTATCACGTACATGTTTGCTTTGTATTCGGTTTGCAGTTTCCATTTCACATTTCCCTTTCCCCCCACTGTCCATTTACATTTTCCCAGCACACCCACGCACAAACGCATTTGATTACATTTTCCTAGGCGTACGTGTCCATTTGATTACTTAACAGATTTTGCGCTTTTCACGTGTCATTCGAGTTAAGAGCATTTTGCATGCACACGAAATCTAAAGATAATTTTTAGCATTTTCCACCATTTTCTACTCTCTTTTCGACTGAAAAATGAAAAATTATCCTTATACAATGGGCTTAGTAGGCGGGTATTTTTTTTAAGATAGAAATCATGCGTTTCGCATAAGAAACAGGTTTTCATTTGTTTAAAGTTGCAGTTTAGTTTATTTTATTTTACATAGCATAAAAGTAATCTACGTAAAATTTAAATTTATGATGTAAATCTCTGTAAATCACACATGAGAAATAGTCATATGTTAATAATTTAATTTAAAATTTATTTTACATTTATTTTATAAAAATTTGCCGTAGAAAACGTACAACAAGGTTGCTAAATGAGAACGTTCTCTAGTTCTAGCGGTATGCATGTAAAGCAATAGAATTTTTACCATATCCCCTATCGAAAAGTATCTTAAGATGTGACAATAGAACAAAGCACAATCTTTAGGGTTATACAAATACATTCATATGTATGTACATACCTACATCCTTTAGTTATTTAGTTCTAGCTAAAAATAAAAAGAACAAAATGTTGCCAACTAACTGTAGAGCTCATCCCATTAGTGGTAAACAGTCCATGGATTGGGACAATGAGGAGATAGAGCCAAGCATTGGGCGGTCGCTTGTGGCATGCTGTCGGACTTCCGTTCGCATTCACCTGATTCGACCTGGTCGAAACGAATCTGGTCAATTGTGCTGTCTCAGCACAGTGCCACATTCTGCTCCTGCTGCTGCTGCTGCTGCTGCTGCTTTTGTCTGCAATTCAACGGAACTCGAATTGTTTCAGTCAAGCAAGCAAAATAATACAAAAAAGAAAAAACAACAAAAATAACAAATAAATAGAACAATAATAATAAATGCATTTTGTTTACATTGTATTGCATATGTGTTTTTGTTGCAGCATTTCCGTATTGGCCGGAAATGATGGGCAAGGACTCGGCAAACAATTAACCTATGCTCAAAGGATCAAAATGCAAGATGTCTATGCAAATATACATGTGTATTTTGGCTAAAACATGTGTAAGCCCACATGTAACGCCTGTAAAGTCAGTCTTTTTGCACTGATGAGTTTTTCTTGATAAGTGTGAGAGTCTGTGAGAAGTTCTCGCCTGGGAAAATATGTAAAAAAAAGCAATGCAATTGAGGAGCTGTCAGAGCGTATGATATCGATGGCACTCATAAGGCATGCTCGATTTGAGCTCATTAGGCGAAGCTCCCTTCAGCCCCCCTTAGCTACCCACCACATCTACTAGATGTCATAACAGATTAACTAAGAAATGCTCGGTACAGTACTACATATATACATACATATATGCCAAAGTTGTGCAGGATCCTTACAGCTATTGTTCACTAAATTCTCCAGATCTTCGACTCCAGACCATGTCGGCCACTTGGCTAAACGACGTTAATTTCTCAATCATCGCGAATAGGATGCAAAAAAAAGGGTTGCAGTCAAATGGCGAACCTTGACGGAGGCACTTCATAAGCCGGGAATTTCATCTTAAGTTTCGTCATGTAATCGAAACGGGCCACTTAAGAGCCGCTTCTAGCCGAATACTTGAGGAAATTTCTTTATGCAATTTTCCTTCTCATTTTTTTTCACGTTTTGTGGTATTTTTGCATATCGTCTTGTTGTTCAGGGGTCATTCTTAGGGGTTGATCCTACTCAAGTGCTTTGGTTTCGTCTAATTTTTGTTGTCGCTTGGCCCGCAAATCGTTGCCGCCCCGAAGTGGCCACTCCAACCGATTTCTGGAGTGCAGTTCCGTCCTCGGTAGGCTGTGATCCCATTTCTGAATCCCACGGTGTGTGTTTACGACCAACAAGCACAGTTTGAAACGATTCCCGCTGAATTAGCTGCCCGAAAAGTGTCAAAATTCTGCGGTTGCCTCGGGCCATCATCAAATCCAGTTGATGTCTCTGGACAGCCTTCTGGCCATGTCGATTAAGTAAAGGAAAAACGAAGACAGGCAGGAGGGTGTAGGCATGTGTGTGGGCGTGGGCGTAAGCGTTACCAGCAGACAAATGAGGTTCTAAACGGGGGTCGACACGTGGTGAGGCCTGTCAATGCCAGGACCACAAATTTAAACCAAAGTGTTGACAGCTAAACACTTTGATATTTTCATAATTATACCCTGCAGCTAAAGTTGCTAGAAAGTAGCTAGAAAATAAAAACAATATTTATACGTATTTAGAAACATATTAAAATTTTTTATAAAATTTTTCTGTATTATTTTCTACCCAAAATAAAATAAAAATTTCGATCCCTACTTATTAAAGATAATTTTCACCTTTTCTCTTATGTTTCTTTTTATCTATTCTTTATCTTCATACTTATTTATATTAAAGAAGTAACAGTGTAGCTATGATTAATCTATTATAATCTTAACCCACTTCTAATACTGCTTCCTACATTTCTTAGAGAGCAACTCACTAGTCGTGCGTACCCCTTTTAGGTATTCAATCGCTTTTCCTGTGGCTTCTTGTAATTAATTTCACTCATTTGGCAAATGGGTTTGATGCAGTTTCAAAGTCAAAGGGTTTTATTGCGCGTATTTAATGCTGTCAAAGATCAAAGTGGAATTTCAGCTATAGGAAAAACGCTTCGACGCCTTTCGTTGCCACTCCCCCACCACCCACCCAGCTCGCCAACCAAAGCATCTAACCGCACCACCAACAAAGTCCATTTGTTTGTTTGTGTTTTTCTTACGGTTGGAATTTTTAATGCAACATTTATTGTGCGTGTAGCGTATTTTCACTCAAGTGATTTGATTTTGCGAATTGAATTTATTTCAATTCAATTCTTAAGTATATACTATGCATATACCTTCTATCGCCATTCAATCTCACAGCCAGTCAGTCACTCAAACAGTCAGTCAGTCTGCCTGTTTCGTTTGTCGATTTGTTTGTTTAGCGACTCCCGCGAGACTCAAGTGGCAAAACATTATTTTGTTCAGGAAATTCAATTAAAACTTTGCGGTTTTTTGTTAACACCCCCCGCAAATAAACGTCAAGTGGTTTCCAATCAAAGCGAGGCGTATTCTAGCAGTACGAAAAATAAGAGAAAGGTATACAAAGGCAGTAAGAGAGTTAGAGATGCCTAAGTCTAGATAAACCAAGGTGAGTTTGACAGTTGATTTAAACTTTCCCTAGTTAATCATTAATTAAATTATAGATATTATTTAATGTAAGCCTAGTTCTCATTAAATATAATTCTAGTAAATTAGTAGGAATTTAATTTAAGTAGAATTAATTTAAATTTAGGTCAAATTATATGCAAATAAATATATTGAAAAGGAATCTTGAGTCTAGGTATTGCTTGTGAAATCAAATTGTATAACTCGATTCCAAATATTTGATTTCTTTTCTCTGTGTAGTCGTTAATTCTTAAATAAGTATACCAACAAATATTATCTTTAAAATAAATTTTAGTAATTCTAGTATGTTTACTAACTTTTGTCTCTGATATTATATTTAGTATGGTTACAAATTAAAAATATAAGCCCACATCTTATTAAATTACGTAATCTAGCCAGAAATGGTATTAATAACTTCGGTTTAATGTCTTCATAACTATAGTTACAAAACTAATCAGATATACATATATTTCGTATATCGTGTTACATATGTTTCATCCACACTCTCTAGTACTCTCTTAAATTGAAAATTCTCACTAACCTAACCAAACACATAACATACTATTGTTCGACCTCTCAGTGCACTCAATAATCAAATGACATATAATCGATGGATGATTTCAGAACAGTTCCACAAGTGTGAATGCAAATGACAACCACAAACAATCACAATAAAAACCAAAATATACAAAAATTTAAAATTTGAATGACAAATAGAAAATGGAAAACTAACAGTTATGAGAACAACATGGCGTGGTAAGTGAGGTTATGTAAATATTAAAATATGAAAATCTATAGGGTGACCAACAACAATGTTTCCAAAAACTCACTCACAGAGTTTGTGGAAACATTAAAGTATAGAAATCTACAGGGTTGCCACTAACGTTAATCTATTTAGACTGGTTAACATGTTGCATATTAATCAGTTTTGTTTTTTTGCCAATATAAAACTGAAAAGTGTAAAATATTTTCAGGGTTGCCACCTTTAACATAACTTTATGCAATTTTTGCAATATTAAAACTTTATATGATATAATTTGATAGTGTAGATTAATAAAATACAGCAAGCACTTATTAAACTCCGCGTAGAGTTGCCCCCCACATATGTTAATATACTCCAGTTATCGCTAAAACATTTAAGCAAGTAAAGTTGACAGTTTAAATAAATAGACTTGTAAAGAATTGTTTAATCCAGTTAGGGTTGCCACCTATATAATCGTTTAGTAGTTGCCTTGCTTTGACAGCGTAAATCAATAGCCAAAAAAAGCTGAAATGCAAACAGGGTTAACAAAGGTCAAGCGAATTCAGCAACCCTTGCCATTTACACCCACACACACACACTCGCCAACACACACATACCCATACCCACACCCACACATACACCCCTTCAAACTGTCAAAATAAATTGCAAGCACTTTTTTATGCTTTGCTTTTATTTGCATAAATAATTTAGTTTAAATAAACTCAAAGAATGCTTGAAACTTTTAAGCAAAGATTTAAGAAAAGCAATGTAAGAGGAGGAGGAGAAAGAGTGGGAGTGGGAGGGGGACTCCCAGGTGAACTGGAACCCCAGCTATAATTCTTATTTAAATGTACCATTGATTTGAATACTTTTTGCATTTCTCTTTTAGGTCCCAAAGGACTTTCGTTTTGGGTTTCGTGTTTGTTCTCCAAAGATTTGTCAAGTGTTTGGGCAACATTTCCAAAAAAAAAAAGAAAACGAAAAAGGCAAAGAAAAGAAAAAACAGAACAAATGCACAAACAATCGCGTTAGTTAGTTTAAAAGAAATATGTATAAATAAAGTAAAAAAAAAGTCGAAGTAAAGTGCAAAAAAAAAAATCAAAGCAATCAACGGCCCGCGACTGCCGCATTTAAAAGTCATTTGCAACGCCCCTCGAAAGCCGCTAAACGTGCCTCATAAACTGTTTTCCCCGGAAAATGCCAGCCAACATTTTCCTACTCTTTACATTTTTATTGTTTTACAATGTTGTGCGAGGGTGAGTGTGTGTGTGTGTGTTTGTGTTTCTGTTTGCATTCGAGTAATTAAACAATTTTGCCAACTTTCTCGAGCAGCTCGAACTTGAGTTTTTACCCAAGTCATGATTTTACGACATGGGAAATTAACAAGCCGTGATCATCAGCAACAACAGCAGTACAAGGATCTTAATGGACATGCCAAAACTCGCACGGTTATTTTCAGACTAGAAAGCGCCCAGGGGAGGTCAACCCGTCGAATCCTTGCCAAAAAAAAAAAAAAAAAAAAACATGAAGTAAACAAAAACAAAAATTATAAATACTTTACTTTTTATGCCTATTCCTTTTTCTTTTGGCTCTCACAAAAGGAAGTGGGCGTCCATTTGCACCCAATTCCCAATCCCAGTGCCTTTACTTCTGCCTTTGCCAGCTGCCCCATTAGCAGGCACAATGGATGTGTGGCAACAAAGGTCCTGGCGTTGTTGCTGGCAAAACATGTGATTAAATTGTCGCTTACAACGAATTCGACACCTCGCCAGTGGTACACTATAATTACACTGCAACAAAAACATAAAAACGACGAGAATCAACTGCCCGAACAATCAGAGAGCGCGAGAGAACAAAACAGAGAATGCCAGAGAACTGAGTGAGAACTTTGCGAGCGAACGAGTATGGGCGAAAAGCCAATTTCGAGCTGGGAAAACGCAATTTCTTTCTGGTGTGACAATTATTCAAATGTTCATTGTTGTGATCGGCAAGGGTTGCCACCATATCATTAACGCCGCTAGCCGCGCTGTGGTGCCCATTGTGCAACCGCAGCTCAAGGGTTGTCGCTGCCAATGGCACTGGGAACCGTTCGACAAAGTCGCTAAAAGCTGACCAAAGCAGTTACACTGAGAAAAATTTCTAATGGCTGTAATGACACTGTTACTGGTACTGTTTTGCAGAGGAAACTACATTTTGATTTGAAATTAAGATCCTTTTATAGTAATTACACTGTTGCAAAATTTGCATAGACAAAAAAAATTTTGATCTCGAATGCTAGACTGTTGGTCCCCAATATTCCAACAGTTCAATATTATGGATAATTTATCTCGATTAAGATTACTTCATCAACAACCATACTTATAAGAAGATATGGAATGGAATTTAATTTAATTTATTAGTTTTTATATAAATTTATTCTTATTTATACCTATACAAAATTTTTAATGCTTAAAAAAAACTCCTAAAAAGATTTTAAAATGCTTAACAAAATGCTTAATAGCTGAGAAAATTTCTTCCATTATGAAATAATGTACGCATTTGACTGTAAAACTACAGATTTTTATTTCGATGTAGGATAAACTAAAGAATAACATGCTCAACCATAGACCACATACCTCCGCTACATAAACTACATAAACTTTCCCAACTTCTCATGCAATTTTTTGCAGTGTATGCATTTGCAAGCATCATACATGTCACAGCATGTACTAAATTGCTCTATTCAAATGCAATTAAAGTCAAGCTGCGATTGCTGTGCAAAGGATTCGTGTACGCAATGGATTCAAGAGCTAGATTGCTGCTTCTTAACACTTTCAATAGCATAGCATCATAGAATATCCCCTATAACTACAGATCTTGCATACCTTTCTACAAATACATACAATGTTCACACAATGAGGACTAAACGTTTCCGGTGCACTGAGAGCTGAGATTTTGATAATTCCTTGCGTCAGAAAGGATCCCACGCACCGACGATCGCTGATCAACGATGATATCGATTTTAGATCAGTTCAATGGATCCTTTGTTTAACTGCACTTGCACCCTCTACGCTTCGTACTCTCACTGATGAGGGCCAAGGACAATGAAAGGTGTCATAGTCCTTTGCAACAGTTGCAATTACGTAATCAAGATGCCGAAGAATGAATGGAAATGAAAAGAAATGAAACGAAAAGAATGACAAGACTCTTCTTATACTATAGACGGATGTTGCCAAGGATATTGCTGCTCTCTACTCCACCATCACATCCATATCCTTTGTAAGGGATTTATTGGCCAGACGTACAATAATAAAAATGATTATTATCATTCAAATGGCGCATTATTGGCACCCTCCATAGAAGGCGGACTGTTTGCCATGTCGTAAAGCTGAGTTTTATGATACGCATACGAATATCAATTAAGGACATAAGTTTCAAAGGATATTTCCATGCTATTGCTGTCGCTCTCGCTGTTGTTGGTAAAGCTGGTGGTTGAAACTGCTCATTGACTAAAACATTTATTGCACAATGTGAACAAATTTTTGTTTAACAGCTTTCAGTTATCGAACGTTCAATAAAACTTGAACTAAATTTCATTTGCCAAAAACTCTACAGATTGTTGTTCTCCATGCTGTCGGCTTTGGGCGTGGTCCCAAAGAACTTCTCATATTCCTGCTGACGTCGATGAGCGCGTGCTTCTCGCTCCATTTGACGCTTCTTGGAGAAACGCTGATGTATGCGCTTCATCTCCTGCACCTCCTTCATTTCCTCCTTCTCCTCGTCCTGTAAGAATTATATTAAATTAAGAGCATGTAGGATAGGCTAGGAAAGGCTAAAGCAGAGTGAGCAAGACAGTTTTATACGCTGTATACCACACTTTGCAAATATTTCTGTTTGTAAGTTGCTGGTTTTAGCTCTCAAATGGAATTTAATTTACTTAATAGTCTGTCCATGTTTATAAGGAACATATAAAATTATTTATACTAAATCTGTATTACTATAAAATTCATATGTCATAAGGACAAAGTCAACAGTTAGCAAGACTGTCAGTGTCTAACACTGATTTCTGAATTTCTGATTCTATTTTAGGAATTACATGGGGAAATATAGTATGTATATTGTACTCTTTACTATATTTAGCTCTTATCTAATTATTATATAATATTTAAAAAATTAAACTCACCGTCATATTCAAACGCAGCACCAGAGCCCTCCGTCCATCCGACATGGACTGACTGTAGTGCATAAAGTTCTTGAGTCTCTCTGCAGGAGGAACACTTCGTTCCACAACTAGGACAATACGTGCCCATTGGCGTTGCCATTCGTTGCGAATTTCAGCAATCTTCTGGTACGTATTACCCATCATAGCAATCAACATGTTAACCAACAGCACACTCACAATCACCATGAACAGAAAGAAGAGTATTTTAGCCTCATATTCGTGTTGCGTGGACACCATGGCACCGTAATAATCCCCAAAGTTGGTCAGGGACATTAGAAACATGGCCACAATTGATTCCATGGGCGATGGCATTGGATTCGATTCGGCATCCTGATCCTCTGGTGTCGATGGATTATCAAATGTCAGAAATATAATGTAAAAGGCCTGCGAGAAGCCGAGCACAAAAACCAAATAGATGGAAACGAATCGCAGCAAATCTCCCATTACCATGCGATATATCATCACCACGAAGGGTCCAACGGTCTTGAAACCACTAAAATGAACACGAAATTTAGTTAATTTGTGGTTTGTTCAGTTTTAGTTTAGTTATCGTGCGCACCGACAGAAGAATAGAAAGTAGGGCGCTGTCGTCAGCATTATCACAACCGTTACATGATCATCGATTTCCGTTAGACAGGATACTCTCAGCCAGGGTATGGTCATCATTAGCGCACAGGAGAAGAGAAACATAACACGTGATGGAGCTGTCATCTGGTAAAGTAGTTTATATATAGATTTATAATTAGATTTCTTTAATACTTTACATAAATCTTACCAAATTTTCGACAAACATTTTGTAGCCTAAAAAGCGAGCTTCTCTCAGGGCCACAAGCAGATAGAGTATGGCGCCAACAAAATTGATTAACTCGGCTATAATGCGCAGTTTGGCCAAATCGGATTCCAGATTCATGAGTGGACACTGGGCATAGGTTTGCCACCAGGCGGGTAGAGTTTCCACCTCGTTGGGATCATAGTACTCGGTGAAGTTAAGCCAAAAGGTCTCTGCCAAGATAATATAAAAAATTATAGAAATAAGAGCATTACAAATAGCTATAGAACATACTGTATTCGGTGCTGGAGGTGCCACGTTTGGTATGTTGATTGTCCAAACTTCCCAGACTGCCATTGATGTAAAGATCATGGTTGGAGCTAACATTTGAAGCTGGCAGAGATGCGCCATCCTGTTCCTCATCCTCATCATCTTTGGCCTCGGGACCCGGTCGCAATATGAAACTGAAGAGCGATATGAGAAAGTAGAAGGCAAACATGTAGAACTGTTTGTAGAATCGCGACTTGCAGAAGGTATCCCATTTGGTTTTCAACAGATCTATAACCACACCATCCAGCAACTCCAAATGCTCCAGTTTATCGCCAAAAACAACAAAATTGAGTACCGAATCCTTGTTAATGTTACCCGTCTCCTCATTGATCGTGTCGATCATTAGCAAGGGATACGCGGCACATGTTATGCTTCCCAGTTGCCAATAAATCTCCCGCTCAATGCTCATCACATGGAAGAACATCTCGACGCGTCCGAGCTTAGCTGCCAGCGTTAATGGCGTCAGATTCTGTATGTTTTTGATGTGTATATTGGTGCCCACCTCGTAGCCCACATCAAACATCTCAATCTTCTCATAGATGACCAGCATATGCAACACGGTGTTGCCATTGGTGTCCTGAAAGTTTGGATCGGCGCCACGTGCCAGCACCAGGCGAAAGCACTCCTCCTAAAGGGGGGTATACCAATAAAAAAATACTCTGTAGGCACTGCTTCTACTCACCTGAGACAGACAGGCTGCAAAACTCAAGGGGTATTCGCCCCAATAGACATAGCCATCATAGTTGGTTATGGGCTGTAGAGCAACGTACTCATGATCCGGTGAATCCGTACGGGATGCCTTAGTATCCTCCGCTGACATGAAGGCACCACAGCAGCTGTTAAGGGAATATGTAGTCTTAATGTCTATATAGTATTACCCAAAAGACTTACCGCTCCTGCACATCGGCATTGGCATCCAGCAGATACTTAACCATTGCCGGATCCTCATTAACTATGGCAATGTGCAGCACACTCTCTCCATAGTACTCGTCACTCATGTAGATGTCCAGTATGAGTTTGGGATAGAACTTTAACAGACGTTTGGCCAAATCCGCATGCAACGAGGAGGCATTCAACAGGCACAGATGTAATATGGTCTCACCCACAGCTCCACGCATCTGAAGTGGAGTATGTAAAATTAAGTTAGGACTGTTGTAGACCTTAAGTAATATACCAGGGCTGCATGGCATGTTGTTATGCGCATATCAGCTTGCTATATTACGCTCTCAGACTGATGTTTATTGCCCGATCTATATGAAACTTGCAAGATCGCTTCTTCTTACTATTATCTAACTCCTTATAAAATTTAATGAGTAGAAGTTTAGTAATACCTAGTGAAATTAGCTTTCAAAGTATTGTACCTCTAAGGAAAATGAGTTTACATACAAAATTTGGTGCTACGAACTCTGATATCCTTTCAATTTAATAACATTCGAATACTACTAACTTTACAGACTGTAAACAACGTGTATACCCCATACCCCCGCTCATTACTTACATTTAGATCCCAGCAGACAAATCGATAAGCAGTGGGATTTGAGATATATTCCGCTTCGGACACCTCTGGACAATAGTCGTGTATATTGAAGTCATCATCGGGATTTTCTAGAGCGCGTATTTCAGGCAATTGACGTGTTCTCGGTCTGTCCCGATTGCGCAGCAATACCAGCTTCGATATGGGAAAATAACGGCCAGCGCCCTTGTTATATAAAAATGGTTCCACCTTCGTTTTGATCGCATGGTCAATTTCGGCAAACTGTTTGGTTTGACAGGCACGTTTCATCATGTCCACCAGAAGGCCACCGCCCTTGAGATTAACAAATTTGTAGAGGGCCTGGGTGGAGACACCTGCCTGTTTTTTGACACCGCTGGTCACATTGCTCTCCGTATTTCCCATGTTGTGTCCAGCGAATTCAGCTGATTAGTGAAATCCGATGATGATGAATCACCTTTAATTTTTCAGCAATTTCTGCTTTATTTTTCTAATTTTTATAACGCGACATTGCTGAATTTTTGCACACAATTTCTTATTTGTGGGGTTTTCCAGCACGTTGCAGTTTTGTCTGTTTTTATCCTTCGACTGAACATCGATTAAACATTCCGTCGAATTGAGCGTTGCCAATGCAACAGCTGAACTTGAGCTCAATTTATTTATATATTGTTTATTGTTTACCATCAGTTGCCAGGACATTAAACTTGTTGCATTTGTTATATGCAACAAGTTTCAATCTTTGCCAAACTTGTGGAATTCCAAACAAAAACTTGAACTTATCGTGTTTGCAAATGCCCTTGTACTTTTTTGCAATGAACTACTTTCGGAACTATTGGCACTTGTATGTTGCCAATTATATTAAACTGTTGACCTTACGATACACTTCATATAGCTATCAACTAGTCACCACCTTTCCCATTACTGTTGTTTGCATTAAGGCAAATTAGCTTTTTTCTGTTTATTGCCTGTGCTATGGCAATATTTTAACGCTTATATGTTTTAACATATTTCATATGCAAAAAATTCAAAATTACCGCCAGTGGTAGTTGTGCATGGTCACTCTAAATCTACAAAGCTACGTAAATTCGCGTGCGCAGCCAACTTCAAGTAGCACCGCGCTGTTAACGCAAATTGCGTTAGCAGACTCACTTATGCGTTAACATTTAACATTTATTTAATTGGTGCGCTAAAACTAAGTTAATATAAATTTATGAATCTGATTTAAAGAAAAGACAATTAGTTCATTGTTTTTTGAACCCTTACAAATGCTTTTGAAATAAATACACACAATTTTGCTAGTTTTACACTTGTTTATTGCTTTAAGCTCTTCTTATGGTATTTATTGTAAACAATTTTTGGTTTCTATTTATAATTATTAAATATTTTTACATGTTTAAAATGTTTCGAGCAGGACAGAAATTTACGTAAATTTACATACATAATAAATATGAGAGTATGGTTGTGTGTTTGAGTGCAAATGTGTGATGATAAAATGTGAAACTTAATACTATGCGTAATAAAAATATCTTTTCTTTTCTTGATTTTCCATTGAAGTGGAAAATATCAGCACGTAGAATGAATTTTATGACGAACTATGCATCAATATCAGTGGCACCTCATTGCCATATTTGGAACGATCCTGACTCAGCAGCGTCGTATCGCTGGAATCCCGCAGCAGGGTAATGGAATTGTTGCGCTGCTCCCGCTGCCTCAGACGACTGTGACGAATGCCATAAGACAGAAAGATGGCCAGACCAATGGTGATCCAAATGCCAAAACGTATCCAAGTCAGAATATCCAACTTGATCATCAAATATATGTTGATCAGTATAGAAATGCCGGGGAGCCAGGGCACCAGTGGCACTTTGAAGGACAACTGTACACCCGAGGTGGGCTGGCGTGAGATGATGTAGAGCATGAGTATCAATGGAATGCCGGCGAGTATTAGGAGCACCACATCAAACTGGGTGGTGTGGGCCAGATCCTCCTCAAATTTGGTCAGAATTTGTGAGAAGATAAAACACCAGATTGCTAAACAGATAAAGAGCCATGAGTTAACTGGTTTAAAACTGGAAAATTACAACTTACAGAACAACGTAACCATGACAGTGACAATGCGCGCTGTCTGTCTGGTGGAGATCGTCTGGCCATTGAGGTTTAAGAGACGCCGCCACAGTGAGCAGGGCTGGTCCTGAGCCATGCTAAGGCGTCCATTGCCAATAATGCGACTGTCGCGACGATCGTCGATCTCGTAGCGCAGCATGAGCACACAACTGGCCACCATGGAGTAGGCCAATAGTGTGCCAATGGACATCATGTTAACCAGCTGGCTAAGATTGAAGATGGCCGCTAAAATGCCGCATAACAGACCCGTCAACATGGTGCCCTTGAAGGGTGTCTTGTATTTGGTGCTAATCTCGCCCAGACACTTAAACAGCAGTCCATCGTTAGACATGGCAAACACAATGCGCGGCAGTGGAAACATGGCACCCATCAGACTGGCGCACAAACCAAACATGGCACCAATGGTCACCACATATTCGGCCACATGCCAGCCATAGATGCGAAACACATGGGGCAATGGAGCACTCTCGTCCTGGGCGTAATACGGCAGCATCATGGTCAGCACGGTGGATACACCAAAGTAGGCCAGAAAGATCATCGCCAGCGATACGATCACAGCAAATGGAATTGATTTCTTTGGATTCTTAGCCTCCTCACCGGCGGTGGCAATGCAATCAAAGCCAATAAAGCCATAAAAACAAACAGCGGCTCCCTTGATGATGCCCGAGACGCCGTACGGCATAAAGCCGCCATCGCCATAGCCCTCGGGTACGGCGGATTTTGGTATACTCCAGTTGCTGCTGGAAACTATAAAATAATATCACAAATATTAAATAGGAAAATTGAGTGGCAGCTTAATTAATATTTAATTGATTGAAGTATAAAAAGCAGCTACAAAAACATTGAACATCAGTTAAACGATAATTCTAACAGGCGCGGTTAACTACTGTGCAATTTATCGATATGTTATCAATTATCCTGGCAAGGCTGCCACCGTTTGCACCTATGTACCAAAAATGAGTACACTTTGTATGCATTGGTACATTAACATATATGCATTACATTTATGTCAGATTTTTCAATTTCCACCTAAGGTTTTTGATAGACAAAGATATTTAAAAAAATTTTAATTATTTTTTTAACAGCCAGCTAAAATTTAAAAGAATATTGAATATACGAGCCTTCAGTGACATTTTTATCGTGAAGTAATATAATGACAATATGAATTTTATGCTTATATAATGTACATTTTTGGTTGTCACTACAAATTATACTATATAAAATTATTAACTTCACTATTATTATTGTATATTAATTAATTACTACCCTTTGTAGAATATTCTACACTTAAACTTTTACAAAATATTCTAATGGATTGGCAACTCCCCATCTAAGCCGATAAGCGATCCCACAGCGCCTATCGATATTTTGCAGTGCTTGGCGATATTTTATGAAATAAGCAAAAGTACTTACCTTTAAAGAGTCCTGCAATGATGACAAACAGCACAACGCCCAAATTGAGCATAGTAAACACATTGTTTACCCTCGTCGACTCCTTGGCGCCAGATGCAATGGCCCAGGAAAACAGTATGGTGACAATAAAGGCAAAGAGATCAGGATACGCACTCAGACCGCTGACATTCATCGGCAAATGCTCGCCAAGAAAATCACGCATAGCATAACCGCATAACGAGTCCAAATATGTGCTCAACCCTTTAACGACACTGGCGGAACCTATGTATATTGAATATATGAAAAGTCAATGAATTGAAATTCATATATGTCTGTATATATTTTTGCGCGAAATGCTAGCCAATTAATTTCATCAATTTGGAATAGACATTTGTCGCCGCCGGCAATAAAACTTACCGATTGCGTACTCTAGTATGAGATTCCAGCCGATGAGGAACGCAATGAACTCTCCAATGGTCACATAGCTGTAAATGTACGCCGAACCCGCCTTGGGAACACGTGCGCCAAATTCCGCATAGCAGAGTCCGGCAAATATTGAGGCAATGGCAGCGATCAGGAAACTAATGACAACAGCAGGACCAGCATGACTCTTGGATACCTCACCAGCCAGCACATAGACACCCACACCCAAGGTGCTGCCAATACCCAAAGCCGTCAAATCAAAGGCGGACAGCACCTTGGCCAACTTGGACTCGGATGAATCCTCCAGTGGCTTACGGCGGGTAAGCACGCGAAAAGCATTCGTCACGCTCCAATTGGGCATACTGCAAGAATAGCAAATTTCTAAATAGAGGTACTTTTTCGCTGATCTATACGAAAAGTGCTACAATATGTATCTGTGTTTACAGCCGTGTAATTATTTGTATAGCCATGTTAATCGAATCGACATATTAACACGTTTCCAATTGTGTATGTCAAAAACTTATAATATTAAAAGCGGGTCGCGGTGGGTGGTTTACTTTATATATTTTTTTTTTTGATGCTCCAACCCTGACATGGACATTTATAACTGAGTGTGGAGTCATAAGGTAATTAGTGCGCGGGTGTTAATACGCAATTTCTAGAGCAGATTTATTTTAAAAGTCACTTTATTGTTTGGTCTTGTGATCTTTGGGGAAATTAGACATGATGACTAAGTGACGGAATGATTAAAAATTATTGTTTAATCGATCTGTTGATCTACATATATAAACACAGCTATTCGATGCTCCAATTTGTAATACGATCTACATTTGCTCACCTGATTTCAATTAGTGTAATCCTTTATTTTTCAAATCAAACACACGACTTATTTGAGCTGCACTTAGTATATCTTATCGCAAAGATTTTTATCGTATATCACAACAAACTGCCCATTATTCGGCTTCTTTTTACAAATGTTTAGAATCAAATAACGATATCAATATTAATAATAAACGTTTTTGATTTCTTTCTAAATTGAATTTCAGAACTCGAATGGCGCTAGCGATCAAATTACGTCTGAACAGTTGGCGTGAATGCGAACGTCGTTAAATACCACAGAGCAAAGCAAAGCACGGGCTAAAATATGAAAGCCCGGCAACGGTAACGAATTGAGATCGTGGTGAGTTTCCAGTGGAAAAGATCGAAATGTTGAGCACGCTTTTGGGGGTAGCGGGTGGGTTTCTGATGAAGCGATCGGCCGTTCGGTTAAACGATCGATCCTCGTATCTATTGTAAATCATCTCGTGAAGCGGTAGAGAGATTTCGCTGGTAAACACAAGTGATGGCTGACCAGTTAACGTTGTATATGTTATATGTGAATTTGATGATCTTGCTAATTAACAGTCTGTCGGTCAATGGGACTAACTTTATATTTAAACGGGGTAGCGAAGTGTTATATATTTTTAGACGCCTAAACGTATCTTTGTTAAGCGTAAATGTTAGTTGGAAAATCAATTATTATAATTAAGTACATTTTACACTAATTGACAGACAGTTAAATATCTTCAGCATAGGCTCTTTTTATCTATGACATGTCTCTCTTACATGCACTCTCTCTTACTCTCTTTTTTTTGCGAAGCATTGCTCAGTTGGGCAATCAGTGCATGACTCTTTGAAGTTTTCTGGCTAATTTTATTACGTTTATACTAATTTAATGGTGTTTGAAATACTGATTTGCAGCTTTTGTTTATACAATTAAATGACACATACTATACGTACAACTTGTCCACCTGAGGTGGGTGTTAAATGTGGTCTAAAAATAAAAATGCTATTTGCTTGCATTTACCGCTAATTTTAGACACTTGTTGGATGCGTGTCAAAAGAAGAGGGAGAAGAAAACGACTTACCCAAAGAACTCTGATATCTCATCCATGTTGTGTGTGTGTTTTCAATATTTTCAATTCGATCAAATCAATCAATTTTAATTGTTTCGCCTGCTCTCAGTCATCAAATTTAACTTAAATTTTCCACATAAAATCTGGAACGGAGCACACACACGCGTGCAAGCAGCAGCTGCGAGAAGAGTAAACGAGGTACTGCAGAATGTGTCGGCCGACATGTGCTTTACTGTGCTTTGCTTTGCTTTTGGATAACAAACATACAGAACAACAACACTAGGACAGCTGCCAGCTGCTCGACGCTCGCGCTCTTCTCTCTCTATTTTTGGCGCGAGAGAATAACTGGGTTGCCAGCTATGCCGAGAGTAGCCATATACTGCTGCATACCGACGCTGTTTAGCAAGCGCTTGACTTGACCTGACAACCCCGAAGAAAAAGCCCTCGCTGTTTTCAGTAGCCGGCTAAAACTAAACGTGCTCTCTCTCTCTCCCACTATTTCTCTCTTTTCTAGCTGATTAAATAGTTGCTAACCATTGCATCAGTTTTATCTATTTGGTTTTCTTAAGTTTTGGTTTTCGCTAAACATTGTTTTGTTTGAAGATGCGTTTATTTTGCATTGGCAACGTGACGCCACTAAAGAATCCACACCGTCAGAAATTAACTCTCTTCTGCTAATTAATATACTCTGTTTACATTATTCACGTCCATTGACTGATACTTTTCCCAGCTTAAACTGCAATATGAATTTTTAATTTTATTTTTATCACAATTTGATGTCATGTGGAGCTATTGGATTGTTATAAATCATGTGGTTTTAACATTTTACGATGTTATTCAAATTGGCAAACATTTTAGTGCGACAATTATACTTCATTGCATCCACTTAATAATTTTAAAATTATAATTAATTCATGTTTCTCTCATATTTTAAATAATTAATTCACACATTATTTTACACTACTTGCTACTGTTATTTCCATCGTTTTGAGTTTGCTTAATTTGCTCGCCTCCTAAAAGTATGCTACAGTTTTTGAATACATCTTTGTTCTCAGCTTTACGCTCTGAGATTCGTTGCAGATTAATGCTTATCACCCACACGAGAGGTAATGGGATACCACACAGTGGAATCTAAGCCTCATGCAGTTTTAGTAGAGTGAGAGCTCTCAACGATAACAGACGGGAGATTTGCAAGCAATTTTTGGATCGCTTTAATAAGTCGCCATATAAAAGTAATACAGATAAGCTTAACTTTCATTCTAAGTGCGTGTGTGAAGAGAGCGTGTGAAAGGGCTATAAATATACATACACTGATCGATAGCAGTATAAAATTGTACTACGAACTGTGAATAATAATTACAATACTCAAATTGTATACTTTTATAATTGTTTATTTATAGTTATTTAATAGAGATAGTGATTGTACATAATATGTTAGTTGAAAGTTTGCACTTAACTCATGATTGTAATTATTCTATTGTTTTAATATAACTAACAACTCGAAATAACAATGTCTAAGCAAAATTTGTTTATTCACATCACATTTTTATAACGTTATTATTAAGTTAAATTTGTGAATGAGTATCACATTTTTTAGCCCAGCTCGAATGAGGAAAGTATAAGCTAATGCTTTAGTGCCGACTTTAGAACTACAATCTCTAAATAGCATGACAGTATTTCTATACAGTGCACGCAGATCAAGTCAAGGAACTTGGCAATGAACTGATCAATTTTTAAAATTTAGAAATTCTCTTAAATAATTATGAGTCTACTTAAAAATTATTAAAAATCCAAATTAATTTTAAAACCACTACCAATTAACTGAAAAGTGCTTTCGAAATCTGAGAATGTAAACTAACTCATTTCCATGCATTATGCAAATTTGAAGCTATTGTTTTATTGCAAATATATTTTTAGTTACACGGCCCCGTTCTGAGGCGTCGTAATGCGAACTCTACTTCTACTCTTAGCTCTCATATTGGCCTTAATGACAGCAAGTGGCCAAGACGATGATGAGGGTCGCCAGCCGCATATTATTATCATAATGGCAGATGATTTGGTAACTCCAGTAGCTGAAATTTGAAATTCTCCTACTTTACACTGATAAGAATATTTTGTAGGGCTTTGATGATGTAAGCTTTCGGGGATCGAATCGGTTTCTCACACCAAACATCGATGCTTTTGCCTACAACGGAGTTATAATCAATCAACTCTACACACCCGCCATGTGTACGCCCAGTCGAGCAGCTCTACTTACTGGGAGGTATCCAATAAATACGGGTAAGTCTAGAAGTTTATTCAAATGGGAGATTTTCTCTTAAACAATTCTAGATTTCCCTAGGTATGCAGCATTATGTGATCGTGAATGATCAGCCATGGGGATTGCCCTTAAATGAGACGACTATGGCACAGATCTTTCGGGAGAGTGGTTATCACACAAATCTGTTAGGTAAATGGCATCTGGGAATGTCCCAACGCAACTTTACACCCACCGAACGTGGCTTCGATCACCATTTAGGCTATCTAGGCGCCTATGTGGATTACTACGATCAGACGTACTATCAAAATGTAAGATATACAATATACATTTAGAATGATATTTAAAAATTGTTTATTCTAGGGCAAATCCTATGCAATTGGGCATGATTTTCGCAACGATTTGAAAGTCTCTCATGATCAGGTGGGTCATTATCTGACCGATGTATTAACCGATGCCGCTGTACAATTGATCGAAGGTCATAATGACACCGCTAAACCGCTGTTTCTGCTGCTCAGTCATTTGGCGCCACATGCAGCTAACAAAGACGATCCCATGCAGGCGCCGATCGAGGAACTAACTCAATTTGAGTATATCACCAATATGACCGAACGATATTATGCAGCGATGGTTTCACGACTGGACAAGAGTGTGGAACGTGTGATTGATGCACTGGCTCGACAGCAGCTGCTGGAACAAAGCATAGTTCTCTTTTTATCGGACAACGGAGGTCCAACTGTGGGAGAACACTCAACGACAGCATCCAATTATCCACTAAGGGGCGTAAGTAATTGAATTTATTATATTTTAATCAATTTTCCAGAATTTATTCTTAACAGCAAAAGAACTCGCCTTGGGAGGGCGGAATACGCTCCTCGGCTGCCATTTGGAGCAAGCGATTCCAACGACTCGGACGAGTTTGGAGACAACGTTTCTACATAGGAGATGTGCTGCCCACACTGGCAGCTGCGGCGGGTATCCAATTGAATGATTCACTGCAACTAAACGGCCTGAATCTTTGGCCTGCACTGGTCTATGATTATGATTCGGTGGAGCGTGAGATTGTCCATAACATAGATGAGGCTGTGCCGTATTTGTCCTATGTCGACGGCAGATGGAAGATTGTAAATGGCACCACCAACAATGGGCAATACGATGGTTGGCTATCGGTGCGTTCCAATGAATCCGATCCACGTGCTGAGCACTATGAGCAGGTGATACAGAACACCAGCGTATGGCAGCATTTGCAGTTGCTACGATCCGACATGCCACCCATAAATATCACCGCCATGCGACAGGAGGCCACGGTGAGTTGTAGAACACCAGAGCCCGATGATATGCCGTGTTTGCCTCTGGAGGGTCCTTGTATATTTGACATGGACGAGGATCCCTGTGAGCAGAATAATATCTATGAGAAAGTACGCGATGGTCGTATTATAGCAGAGTACCTGGCACGTATCGAGAAAATTAGAAAGAACGCCCGTCCACCGGTCAATAAGCCAGCAGATCCCAAATGTGATCCGCGTTATTACAACAACGAGTGGACCTGGTGGCAGGATGAACGCAGTTCCGGTGTCTCAGTATACCCCACAATTTTCCAGTATTTTCTTGTTATTTTAACGAGCCTCTGTTGGCTCTACTAAGCATATTCTAGATGATTTATAGGTCTACATACACTAACTAGCTGGTGCTATTCGATATTTTTTGTGCTATTCTCAATGTTGTTCCATTAATATACATATAGGTAGGTTCTTAAGCTTAGAGTAAAGCAGTCTTCTGTATTTTATTTTTAATTAATTAATAGATTTACATAAAAATGTATGCTTTTGTCACTAGCGCGGACTGCCGTCCACAGTAAATAAACTTTAAATACTAAACTTGGAAAGGACTATGACGAAATTATATTTAACTGCTCTTGAAATTGTTAATTTTACTAGAAGAAAATGTTATCGTAAAGAATCTTGCTAACTTATTTGGGAGAATTGCACTTTTTATTTAAAAAGATAATTTAATAATATAACTTGTTACTTTTCATAATCTACACTAAAGTTTATATTGACCTACCGAATCTTCTAGATAATTCTTGCAGTTTCATATATTTCTATCTATAAGTTTTTATACTTAAACAATGAGTAACATAATTAATTTCAACTCAACTATTGCCTTCTCATCAGATACTCTACGTAGTACGTACCATAGCTATAAATTGTTGCCCATTTAATACGTACATATGCACCAATTTTTCGAGCGATTTCTCGAACATTTGCGACACTTATAAACTTTAGTCAGAGCCGAGCAGCAAAGCAACCACCGAACCGAATGGCAGCTATAAATAGCCGACGCTTTTCGTTGTTGGCATCAGTTGAATTCGAGAAACCAAAGCAATTACAAGTCGTCAGACAAGTCTTTTGTCAGAATCCTGTTTATAAAAGGATTAAATTAAATTATTATTTTCAATTATTGTGAATACCTGCCGTGTACTAAGCAAGAAAATACGATGATAAATCTACCACTGCTCATCAGTCTAGCTGAAGATTTGAGCCGCCACTCAATGGCTCCTGGCTATTCTGATTCTCCATACTACTGGCAACGTCCACAACGAAGTCCTTTTCTGGCATTGGCGGTTCATCCACAACAGCGGGAACAGCAGCAAGTAGGCTCGGTCAGTAGAGGACCAGTGTCCAAGGTCGGCAAAGACGGTTTTCAGGTGTGCCTGGATGTGACCCAGTTCAAGCCCAGCGAACTGAACGTCAAAGTGGTGGATAACTCCATTGTTGTGGAGGGAAAGCACGAGGAACGAGAAGATGATCACGGCTACATAACCAGACACTTTGTGCGTCGCTATACGCTTCCCGAGGGCTACGAAGCCGACAAGGTGGCATCCACACTCTCCTCGGACGGAGTTCTCACTGTCAGTGTGCCAAAGCCAGCTCCAATTGAGGACAAATCCAGTGAACGCGTTGTGCAGATCCAGCAGGTGGGACCAGCTCATCTCAATGTTAAGCGGAATGCCCAGTAGCAACTAGAAAATGAATCCGGCAACGAGAAGTAAAGGGAGCATCTAAGATAATACCTAAATTTAATATAGTATCTAGAACGCATAACACATTATTTATTATATACCTATTAAGTCTGTTTTGTAAATATAACTTTCATGCTTTCATTAAATAAAATTGTATTTGTATAAGATGATGAAATAATAATAAACGTACATATGTATACTAATTACTTAAAGCTATAGAGTTTTAATATTTTCATATTGGAATTTCTTTAAGATCTTTGCAAAATGTATTATTTCTACGTATTATAAGACACTTTTGCTGGCATGCAACACTGCAATGAGTATATTGTTTTGCTTCGTTACGTTGCTTATCTTATGAGCTGCGTACTGCCTTCTGCATCTGTCTATATGTATGTATATTTGTTTCGATCTCTCTCTCATCTTGAAGCAGAAAGAGAGCATAAAATACATCTGCATGCAGAGTTAAAGCACACACACACACTTTTGCAATGAGTGCAGAATGGCAGCACAAAAGAAAAACAAAAAACTGACATGGCAAACAGAGATAGCATGAGTTCAATGCACTTGCAAATCAACGTCTCTCAGTGGCTGCGAATTTATCTGCCACGGTAACCTTCTCTTTATATACATAGTATGTATGTATGTAAATTAACATTTTAAAGAAACAAAAGTATTAAGCGAAAAGAAAAACTATTACACCACTTTTAAAATTGTTTTCTTTTCCCTTTACTAAATCATTTTTACTCATCTTAGTATGAATTCTGCAATAAACTACCAGAAACTGCAAGAACATTCTTGTAGAGTGTGTGTGTGTGAGGTTGAGAACGCAAGCAAACAAGCAAAAAGTTTAGCCGGCTTACTCATACAGATACATGTATGTACATGCCCAACGGTAGAAAGAGCGAGAATATTCAAGAGCACAAAAACCAGAAGCTGTCATTGTGTGCGTGAGACTGTGGCGTCGGTATAAAAGTTCGCTCCATCGCTCTCTGCGCTTCAGTTACATTTGAATCGTCGTTGAAAGAGCATCTGCTGCGCAGAAGTGAATAACAGAAAATTTAAAAACATTTTCAAACAATTGTGTTATACAGAAGTTAAAGCTTAATTATGTCTATTGTACCACTGTTGAACTTGGCACGCGATCTAGATAGCGCCTACAATGATTGGGATCATTTCCTGGACGATGACTTTGGCTTTGGAGTTCACGCTCACGAGCTGTTCCACCGTCCTCGTCTGATGATGTCGCCCCACCATCTGCATCGTCGCCGTCCCCATTGTCTGCCATATGAGCGCAGTCATCATCAATTGATGCCAGCGTCGCGTCGTCGTGCCTCCTCGGGTCAAAATGCTTTGTTGCCGGTGATTGGAAAAGATGGCTTCCAGGTGTGCATGGATGTGGCCCAGTTCAAGCCAAGTGAATTGACTGTAAAGGTGGTGGACAAGACGGTGATTGTTGAGGGAAAGCATGAGGAGCGTGAGGATGGCCACGGTTTGATTCAACGTCACTTTGTGCGCAAATACACCTTGCCCAAGGATTACGATGGCGACCATGTCGTCTCAACCGTTTCGTCCGATGGAGTTCTCACCCTAAAGGCTCCACCGCCACCCAGCAAGGAGCAGGCCAAACAGGAGCGCATTGTCCAGATTCAGCAAACGGGTCCTGCTCACCTCAGTGTCAAGGCACCAGAGGGCACCACCGATGCCAAGGGCAAGAGTGAAAATGGAGACGGCGAAAAGATGGAGACCGGCAAATAAAACAGCTATAGAGAGAGAGAGACGTTTAAAATGGCGATAGGCATCAGTGTCGCTACGCTCAAAGAGAGAGAAAGACAGACCGGTAGTCGGAGGAGAGTCCAAGACTAAAACCAAACACAGACACAATTCTACATCGCTCAGTACATCGCATTTAAATCATATCCATCACATTTACATAAACTATATTAGATTTTAAATTCACCTCAATTAATAAGTAATAGTTTGTAATATGCAAAAGAAAAGCGGTAGCACTTAAAATATATGTACGCACACTTGCATTTGCATTTAAACTGTGAGAATTCAATAAATAATAACTTAAAAAATATATTGAATTGCTCTTCTTTGGCAGAAATATATATAGGAGAACATACATTTATTGAGAATATAATTATGTTGTCAGCACACAAAAGAGTGCATTTCAATGCACTTTTTTGTTTCTCTTGACAATCTAAAAGAGATTTGTTCTCTTTATCAGGCATAAAAATCGACTTTTAAGTTCATTTACAAAGTACTGCCAACCTAGCCATTTCCCCGTTAGATCAACCAGGTTGTAATTGGCCTAGCTATGGTCAAAGGCTAGTTGTCTTTTTGATGACCCGAAGAGTTGACAGCACTGGCAAGAGTGCACAAACTGGGTAGTTTAAACTAAAGCAATTGCTTGGCCGGCGTTATCTTATCTCTTTCAATAATTCACGTCAAAGCGCTCTTAAAAATTACTCTTATCTTCTTTTGCTCTACCGAAGCGATGTTTCTGGCGTTTTATTTTACACACAAACAAAGCATGCTCTTCATTTGCGATGTTTTTTGCTCTGCCTACTTTATTGTGAGGCGAAAGAAATCTTTAGAATTTTCTCGAAGAGCACGCGCTGAGCTATAAAAGCAGCCGGTGAGACGATATGCCTCTCAGTTGTAAAACTACTTGCGTTGAAAGCAAACCTCGCTGTGCGATAAACAAAAATAAAAATAACGTTCAGATATAATTTCAAACTTCAGTTTTTTTTTGTTGTTGAGAGTTAAATAAAGTAAATAACAAAATAACGATTCAACTGCGTAATCTGCTTGATGCCGTGCAGGAGCCCCTGTATCCCTGGGACTTCTACATAACTGGCTGGCCGAATGTGCGCGGAAGTCGTATGCTGTTGTCGGATAACCGCTTGAAGCGCCGCCACGAAGATGGAGCTGGCGATTGCTGGAACACGGCCCACTCACAGGTGGGCAAGGATGGCTTCCAGGTGTGCATGGACGTCACCCAGTTCAGTCCCAACGAGCTGAGCGTCAAGGTGGTGGACAAGTCCATTGTTGTAGAGGGGAAGCACGAGGAACGCCAGGATGATCATGGCTATATATCGCGTCATTTTGTGCGTCGCTATGCTCTGCCCAAGGGCTACGATGCAGACAAGGTGGTGTCGTCGCTGTCCTCCGATGGAGTGCTCACTGTTAGCGTGCCGAAACCTCAACCCATCACGGACAAGTCCAAGGAGCGTGTGGTGCAAATCCAGCAGGTGGGACCTGCTCATCTCAATGTAAAGCAGAATGGCGAGGAGAAGGAGGAGAAGAAAGAGGAGAAATAGAGGCTGTAGGAGATTAACTTAGATTATACAAATAAAAAAGACTAATATCTATAAGGCTGAATAAAACAGAGTGTATTCTCTTTGGAATAGTGTTGTATTTGTTTTGCACATATTTATTTAAATATTTGTTTAATATAGTACATAATAAAAAAATTTAGTTGTCCATTTTGTTTGTTGTTGTTGTTGTTTGCTCGGTAACTTGTCGCGATCATCATAAGTATATATGCACTGTATATTACGCTAGTTCTATATCTAAATCGGCTGAGGATTTACATAGAGAGCCGTTGTTGAAGCTGCGCTCAAAAGCTTCGCGAAAGAGCTTTTCTTTTCTTCTGTTTTTCTTTTTCTTTTTTTTTTTTTAAATAGTTTTATGTTTTAATTTTAAAATTATTATTTTTGTTTGCATTGATATTCGTTACTGTTTTTGTTGTTGTTGATTTTGTGTGTTTGCTGCTGTTGCTTTTATAATTATTGTAATTATTATTATTATTAATATTAGCTGTATTTATGTTTTGTTTTTGTTGTTGTTGTTTTATGTGTATATATTCAATGACGCTTAATCACAGATCAATTTTTTAAAATTTCATTTGACTTAGAAGTTAAGAAACAAAAACACAAAATACAAAAATTTCACAAAGTACACACATGTACGTACATCTTCTGCTATATCTGATTACAATATGGTAATAGTTGTAATAATAATAATAATAATAGTAGTAGTAGTAATTATATGGAGCTACAAATAAATTTGGATTTGGCTTAGGCAGCGGGATGTGGGTAGGTCAATAAATCCAGCAGGGAGCAGCAAATCTTTATATATATATATAGTATAATGGGTATATATGTATTTACATATTTGTAGATTTAATTGTTGTAAGTTTGTTCATTTGTTCAGCTTCTATATAACGTCACTAATATAGCATAGGTATACTATACCATATATGGATTCACATACTGTTTAATCAAATGAAATCATATTTGTTTAGTCTAGAATTATTATTATTATTATTATTTCTTGTTATGTTTTGCAGTCTCAAAATTGTTTATGGGCTTTGTTTGTTTGTTTGTTAAACATCGGAACATGTTAAAAAAAAAGCAATAAAATAAACGTAATGAATATACATGGAAACATGAATACAATTTTTTTTGGATTATATGGAGAAATGATGTTGTTTTTTGTTTTTGTTTTTTTTTTTTTGGGGAGCGGAACTATAGGAAAATGTGCGGTATAAAAAATATGCATTTTGTTGTGGTTCGTACTGGATTTGCATCTCGTAGCTCCAACATTACGGGCAGACAGCAGACGATGGCCCAGCATGATGTGATCACTTTTTGATGAGACTTTCGCAGCTGCTGCTGAGATTTGGCAACGACTTGAAAAACAAACGTGAGCGATCCATTTGTGGATCAGCTGTGGAGCAATGGGCGCTCTTGTTGGTGCCACAACCACCACCAGTACCACCACCACCACCACTGGCATTCGTTTCATCCACGCCCTTGTCGAAAGAGCGACGCAGTGCCAGCTGCGGATGATGGTGATGATGATGGTGACTAGCATAGGCAGCTGGTGGCGACAATGGCGATGAGGGTAATTCAATGTCTAGCACAGTGTCACCACCACCATCACCACCACCATCAGCAGCAGCAGCAGCAGCGGTATTCACATTCTTGCCAAGCATTGCTTCCTGTTCCAGTTTCGTATCTGAATAGCGACGCAAATCCTCATCTCGTGGCAGTCGACAGTCGGAGGCGTCAACACAACAGCCCAATCCCGATGGCTCCTCGGCACCCAGAATGCTCGAATGGCGATAGTCAATCTTTGGTGGTGTGCTGTAGTCATAGGTAAGCGGTGTGGCCACGCCCACACACAAAGGCGAGTCATTGAGTATATCACGGTTCTCCAGAAATATGGACGAGTTGGAGTAGCGCTTCGATTGATGTGGCTTATACACGAATCCGCCCAAGCCATTAGCCACAGCATGCGAGACACCGGAGCTAATCGAAGGCGCTTTATGCTCTCCGCTGCCTGTGGGCAAAATACAATAATTACAATTGGTATTAAAACATATACATCTAACTGTTAAATTACTGCTCTACTGACCACTGAAACTGCTCAATTGCATGGCATGTTCACGTCCCGTGTCTGTGGAGATGCCGCTAGCACTGAGATCCTGCCGCGAGCCGGCACAGAGATCCGCCGCTGAGCCGCGACTAGAACTCTCCGAATGCTCGAGCACATTGTGTATGGAGTCATGGAACGGTGTCATGCTGCCCGAACCCTGTGGACAGGGTCGGAACGATGAGATCTGCGACAGGCCATCATCCAGCGCCCAATCACGATCATAGTTGTGTTGCGACTGCGAACATTCAATGTTGGCTGCCACGGCCACTTGTCCCAATTGCTGGCCACCCTGCTGCTGGCGCTGAGCAAGTGCATCCTCCGTCTGGGTGCCGGCACTGCTGCTGCTGTGATGCGGCACCACATCCAATTGCAGCATATGATGCGGTGAGGCATTTAACAGTCGCTGCTGCAGCTGCAACTGCATTTGTTGCTGGTGCTGATGATGCATTCCCGTTGACAAACCATTGTCCAGGGCTCCACAGCTTGAATCGTGTACGCCATGACCAGCTCCTCCTCCACCGCCTCCGCCTCCTCCCGTGGCATTAATCTCCACCGTGCCACTGACCGCACCGTGGGCCAACGAACAGTGCGCCTCGTTGAAGTGATGATGGGCCGCCACTGGCGAGGGCGGTGCCAGCGGATGTATCTTCTCTGGAGCATTCTGAATGAGCAGGATCCTGCAAGCAAAAAGAATTTATGATTACTATTAATGAAATGTTTTAGCACATAATGTAATATTTTATTTATATTATGACTATGTTCTTAAACGAATTCTTCAAAGTATAAAAGACTTATCTTATACATTTAAACAAAAAACAACTTGTTATTAATTTATAAAAGCAACTACATAACACTCGGTTAAATTACGAAAATCTATAATAGGTTTTTGCGTTTAAGAAAAACAGCTTTGCCTGCATTAGGTAAACAATATCATTAATTTTTCTATATAAACGTACATATTTTCTAGTTTCTTCAAACAGTTTCTACGAAGTTGCTCTAAACTTAACATGAAACTCTATTTGTTGGCGGCTTTATTTACACTTTTTGTGGTTCAAACTCTAGCTTGGGAGAGTTCTTGTCGCGGTGAGCCAGGTAAATATATATATATATATATATATATATATAGATAATTCTGTTAAACTGTGAATAAAACTAACTTTCGCTAACTGCAGTTGTTCAAAATGTGTGTAATGAGCGTGTGGATCATGGTCACAAGAATTTAGCTTGGTGCAAGAAACGGGCTAATACAAATATGTGGTATTACAATCAGGCTCACAATTCTTGCCTTCAAATGGAATATTTTGGCTGTGGTGGCAATGGGAATCGTTATTGCACTAAGCAAAAATGCATTGACAAATGTCTGAAGGCCTAACGGATATGTTATCGAAGCAATGCTATATAATAAGTAGTTTTTACTTTTGAAAAGTGATATAGAAATGGTGTACAATGATTAAATCAGGTTTATCTAATCAATATTGTAATGATACATAAAAGTTTTAAAAGTGAAATTTTTACAGTGGTTTTGTTCTTGTTTAAATTTGTATTGATTCAAGCGTTGGGCTCTTTAAAGCAGCTGCAAAGCTGTCTAATGTACATAAAGGGTGAGTTAAAGCCTATTTATATACTACTTTTTATCTGTTGAATAACCAATGCTTAGTCCAGTTGAATATAGCATTGCTTACAGAAGTTTTGACATTTACCTCTTTAAATATAATAAATTAACAACTGCAATTCTTAAAGTTCTGTTGGAGCTCTATCATATCAAATTATCTATAAGCGTAGCCTCATCTTACTATAACTTAAATTAGTTGTCCACAACTTGGCATTGCTTGGCCTGTGGAACTCTCTACTCGCCTGTTGCGTGCCTTCCAGCGATGGCAGAGATGCAAATAGGCCTTGCACTGAATGTACATGAAGACAATGCCGCCAGTGAGTCCAACGGTAACAACAGCTAGCTTTGTCCAGAATGGCCAATCTACAAACATATGTGTGTGTGTGGGAGTAAATGTCAATTAAATGAATCATCAAATAAATTAAGAGAGGGGGTTAGCTTGAAGCTTGGAGCTTTTGTATACAAACCAATCTGTCCACGTTTCACATCGTCTGCGGCGCGTTCGATGAGCACACATAGTGACCAGATGACGCACAAAGCGGCGGCACAGTGGAAGAGCACGGTGCAGCAGAGACGGCGACGCTCAATGCTGGAGATGTCAAGGCTGCGCCACTGCGTCAGTCCAACCACAATGCAATCGATGTGGAATCGAACAGAAGCCCAAACAATGCAAACGAAAACAACAACAACAGAAAGTAAAGAAATCAATTAGTAATAGATACAAATAATATTATTGTTTTTGTTTTTGTTTTTTTTTGGATAGACTTACCTCATTGAAGGGCTTGATTTTGGTGTGCATTATGAAGGGAAATTTGCACAACTCACAGGAATTGGTAGCCGATGCCGTAAGCCATTGTTGCAGGCACGCCTGATGCACATACTTGAGGCTGCCGGAACAGTAGCATGGCGTCAGTAGTGGATTCTGTGGATCGCTTTCGCAGTGACAAATTCGACAGATGTCTCCGCTGTTCTGTGATGCTTGACTGCTGCCAGAACCGAATCTGCAATTCAAATGACAAGTAAATACATATAATACTATCAATATATATATATATAAGTTTCTGACATTTTAAATGAGTTAGAGTGTGTGTTAGAGTGTAGCAGTGACCTTTAGCGGTTGCACGCACACTCAGGTGTGCTGCAAACAGATTACTTTAAAATGAAATGACAGCACATTTGATGCCAGGACTTGATTGGCAGCAGAAAAGCATCAGGGCACCAAAGACGAGGACTCTTGTCAGTCACACAAAACCAACACACAGAGTGTGGAGTGAGCCTTTGTTCTTTGTTCCTTGTTTTAACAAAGGATTTGGCAGGATATGTTCTTTGTTGTTGTTGTTGTTGTTGGTCTTCTGCTATCATATATGTATGCCTTTTATTGTGTCCGTCTGTCTGTTTGCCTGCCCTGCTTTGTGTAGACACAACACGACACGACACGACACGAGCATGTACTACAAACACGCTTCAAACATGTGATAATAAATAGTTTCTTAACCCCCCCAAAGAATTGAACTTTTTGATAAACAAATTTCATTCAACGTTTTGATCGTCGTGCAGCCTAAATGACAACGATCATTAGGTATACAATATTCCACTCATAACTTCATTTCAAACCCGAGACTATTTCTGCTGTCAACTATTTATTTAATAGTTTAATTGATGATCAGTTAGTCTAATTACTTGCCGATACATTAATAAATACTTGTTTAAATAATCTGGTTTCTATGAATAAAATAAATGTACTTGATATTCGAGAGATTTTATGTTAATTACAGTAACTGAGCCGATAAACATTGTGAGTATGAAACACTTCATAAAATCGCTAGATTCGTTTCGAAGAATACGAAATTTCTATATGCACACTATATATACAAGATAAGCTACAAACTTCTACCATACTTGACCCTGCATGAACTTTATTAAAAACAACTCTACACAGCAAAATCGCTTCTTTATCAGTTCAAATGGTCAACAACAATAACCGCATTTAAGTATACCGAAAACTGACGAACTTGGAACACCCTCATCAAAGTGGTTAATGAATACAAACGATAAGTGTGTGACAGATGTGCAGTAAAAAATATTAATGAAAACTTATAACATTTTCCGGTGCAGCTGCACAGTATCGGTGTGACTATATTCACGAATCAAGCAATCGAGCACTCACTGTTCGTAATTCATAACTCACGGCGCTGGGGCAACAAAATGAATCACAATCAGTGTGGTGAACACAAAGCCATTCACAATCGATCTGTGCACCATAGTCACGTTTTATTTACAATTTACAATTTTTTTTGGGTATAGAGCCTAACTAACATAAGACTTAGTACTATGCACTGAACTGGCAGCAAACAAACAACAACAGCTGTGGTCACACATATATGTACACTTTTGGAATTTAGTGTATTTGCAATTTGCACAGAACTTAGAGCCAATTTGTCAAGCACTTAACTTGGTTAGCAGTTTAGACACTTTTGCAATAAGAGTTATTTATCTAAAAGATCTCGCAATACATTTATTTGTTATTCATATTCATATTCAGATTATTGAATGTACGTACGTGTGAAGTGAGTTCAACTGATAAACATCATCAGTTTACACACAAAAAAAATACAATACAATAATAATGCTAAAAAAAATGATTGTATTTTTAAACAAACAGGTTTAGTTATTAAATGTGAGATGCGAGCAAAGGGAATGAAAAAAGTTATATAATGAAATACACAAAAAAAATATTAAAAAATTAAAAAGCAAAAACAAAAATAAAAACGTGTTGTGAATTACAAGTTGAGGCTAAGTATAAGTTACAAATTACATTAACATATTTCAATTCCTGCTTCAGCGTTTATAAATAGCAATATATATACTCAAAAGTTTCCCTGTTCCCAATTTCAACAAGTTAAAAGGGAAATCGCATAAATTTTTAGCGAACTTTCGATAAATTGGATTACACTAATTTATAGTCTTTTGTTGCTTTGAGAGCAAAGCAAATTCTAGCTTCAAGTTTTTGGCAGTACACGTTAGGGACGAAAGCAAATACTCAGTGTTACTGTACTGAGTTGCCGTCTACATACTAACAATATATTCAAGTAGAAATCATTGTATATTTCATGATAAAAACACATACAAATAAATAAATAAATAATTCGATATCAAAGTCAAACACAACCATTCACCATATATAATTAGTGGCGAAAACAGTTGAGCGAGTCGACTAGAAAAAACCCTGTACTTGATATTCTTGACTAAAAACATAAAAAAACTTTAAGTAGACAATATGAATGTTAAGATGTTATTAAAACAAAAAAGGATTTTAAACCCGTACATAACCGATAAAACTGATTTATTTTTTACCAATTCTGAATACAAGGATTGAGCTTTCTCAAGAACTTTTTACCTTTTTAAACGTTTTGATTTGGATGAAGCATAAAAATTAGGTAGCTCTAGTCCTCACAGTTCCTGAGATCTATATAAACACACGCACATTGCTCTACTGACTGAAAGTCAAGCATATTATACACCTTTAACTTGTTTAATAGCAAAGTTCATAAAACTTTATAACATTATGCTATATTTATACTCAGACAAATACATATGTTTGTATTGAATGGCAACACAGATTCGATTCCTGGAACAGAAAACGTTTTCATAAGAAAGCCTTATCTGTTAAACAAACAAACAAATTTGCTTTCAAAGGGCCTCTTTTTGCATAATTAAGTATATGTAAGTCCAATTTATGCATTTGTATTTAAATTTGAATGTTTTATTTATAAATTCATTTAAAATTTCAACTGGGAACTGGGAAACCTTATAGCGTATATTTCCAGGAATACTTTAGAAATAGTTGTCACTGTTCAAACAAATTATATACATACATTTCATTACACTATGACTAATATTGACAATAATCTAAAACATTGCCTTTGCTTACATTATCAGGCATGTGCTAATAACTAAATGATTGCCTTACTAGGCGACAAAACCGCTAAACAATTAGCTTTAAAATATATATTTGAAAGCCTTGAACTTGTACAGAAATAAACTTTAGAGTTTTTCATCAAACAATTTAAGCAACTTTTTGAGAATTTATTATATGTAAAAAAACATTACCTAATTTACAATGTATAGCTAATGTTTACATTGAACATTTTATTATTTTATTTCTATGAAATTCTCAGTTTAAAAGCTGATAAGCAATTTTCATTAGAATTTTTATATCATGTGAACAAACTACTAATTTGTTTAGTTAATTGCAATATATAAACATAAACATTAAAGTGACAACTATGTCGTAAATGTACATATGTACATATGTGTGTGGGAATATGATTAGTCAAAGTGCTTGACATGGGGGACTGATTTTTATACTTTAGTTGATGATATTACAACTATAGATGTGTATATATATGACCTGGCATTATAAATTCATTAGCTATGCAGCTACTAATGCTATGCTAGTTGAGCTGTGAGTCAAGTTGGCCAAGTTCATGGTGATTGCAATTAGCCAGGCTTCGGATAAAGGCTATCATTATTATTGGCCCGGTTACGCCCGCAATGGTAGTGAAAAGCGTGTGGTTAACTACATTTCCACACAGACAAAAAGAAAAAAATCGGTGGAAAAAGTAGAAATTTAAGTACAGACGAGCTTACTCGACTAAAGTATAACCTGTGCAGGAAACTTAGCGGGTTATAGCTACCTGCTATGAGCTCACTATTGCTTGCTCTTGCTCAATAACTCTATAACTTTTTTGTTTATTGACCAATCTCAATGAAACTTTCAGAATCATTTTTTATTTATATTTTCTAGGCAACTGTTAAGTTTTAAAAAGTATACGCTTAGTATTGCTTGCTAAAATGAGCTTTTAAATATTATTTTGCATGGTATCAAATCTGAAAACTAACTGCTAACTCTGAGATCTACTCTTTTATGATGAACTAGTTAGGCTTTGCTTTATATTTCTTATATGGTATCGAAGATGGGACTTTCTCTTTGTTCAATACTCTTAGCAAACTGATAATATTCCCTCGGTGCTGGGTATAAAAACAGCTATAAAGTAAAATTGGTTTTTATACGTTTTAGTAGAGGCACTTGTACTTTCAGCTATCCCCCACTCTCCGATTGTATGAGTCCGAGTACGAGTGTGTGTGTATTTTAGAGCTCAGACGGCAAGTGCGTGATTGCTCCGAAGGACACCGCAGGACACGACGGTCACAAATGCCAGCCAAGCGTTTACTATTTGTGGTGTTTGCTGTTGTTGTTGCTGCCGGGTTGTCATCACATTTGTTGTGGGTCTGGGACACAGTCTGAGAGGCCATGGCCAACCACATCGCATAGTTTGCCTCAGCAATTGACTGTCCTTGGATCAATAAAACGCATTTCGAGCCCAAACTATGGAGCAGCAAACACACACAGACAGAACAAAAAGATACAAATGTATCTCTAGATGTATCTGCTACTTGTATTTTATAAACATATATATACATTTATTTATACACACATTTTGTTTGTCCTTTATCCTTTATGCGCATCCGTTTGGAGGTTCGCCTCTGCCAATTTTATGACTTCATTAGATAATAGGCTCAGGAGCCGACACAACCAGACACAAGACGCAAGACAGAAAGCACAAGACGCCAGACTGGCGACACACTCAGTCCCCTATCAGCTCTACATTTCAGACATCTCTGTCTGTACTATTACTTCAAGTTCATCTTCATCTTCAGCTTTAGCTTAATCCCAACTGACTTCCGTCGCACACTTCCATATGTTTTTTTTTTTTGCGTTAATTACTTAGTGTTAGTGAATCAATATTCTGTTTATTTCGATCATGTCACATTCACTTAATGTCAATTCCCCAATCCCCCAAAAAAAAAACAAACAAATGCTAATTTTTTAAAGCCTCAACTGCTACGCAGTTTCCCTTTTACCAATTCTATTTTTATCAGCCATCTTGAAACATGCCCATTATATTTGCAGTCAACAAAACAGGATTATTTAAAATGATTTATATATGTAACAAAGTTACTAAATTGGGTATCTATCGCTGACTTTTATAGCCTCCATCACTCAGCTGATATTCGTTGATTCGTGCAATTGCTGTACACTTTCCCCTGTTTACGGGTTTGGAAAACTGTTTTTATTTTCAACTACAGCTGACGCATTACTTTATCGTATTGATAAGATAGAGGCAATAGCAAAAGAATAATAGGGCTATAAAGTAGTCAATGGCTAAATTTAAACCAGTATAGTTTTTATTTAGTTGTAATAGAATAGAAAGAAAGAAAATGTTGCGAACTAACAGTGTGAGCTTTGTGAGCCACCGCGTACCCAGATCCTTTATTAAAGCCAAACAGCATGTAAGCATGACACTGAAAACTTAATGTACATATATGTACCATATATGAACATTAAAGATTACTGTCTTAAAAGATGAAAAACAAATAATGGAAAATACTTTTAAAAGATTTCAAAGCAACAAGGTTTCAAAAACAATCAGTATACAATCCTATATCTGTATATATTGTATATGCACAATTTATGATCGGGCTATTTAAAAAGTGTTGCTAACCACGGACATATATAGGCTATATAGGCACCGATCTGTCTAATTATAAACATAAAAACACACAAAAGGCACACGGATGCGCTCTATATACATAAGCTTAAAAGCACAATGTAGCAGATCTTCGGAGAGCTTTTCCAACAAAAGTGCAAGAAAGAAATGAAACCAAGTTCAGATGCATATATAAATATTAATAATATAATAATAGGGAGAAACATTAGCAACAAAAAACTAAAGCAAAACATAAACTATCACATTTCCATTGGTGCAGGTGCACAGTTTTGAACAAAAACAACTTTCCTTCTCTTTTGTGGGGTTTCGAGTTTTCAAACTTGCAACTGCCACACAATGCTACAGTCAGTCAAACATTGGTTGCCCTTGTCGGACTGACAGTGCTTCCGTTATATATATGTATACATATTTATAAATATAGATAGCGTATTTGTAATCAGTCAGAGGCACTGTTGTATTATTGCACGAGACATGAAACCAGAGTAATTAATATCCCAACACAATCCGATACGTAATCAGACAATCGAAAGTGCTACGATGGGCATTCTCCCATGGCGATCGAAGCTATAAGTATGTACATATGTACAATATATAGAAGTAACGCATACGCAATGTGTTACAACGACATTTAATGAATCAAATGCGAATGTAAATGTCGCCCCCTGTCACTTTTTTAGCTGATTGAATGTCAATCCACAAAATTGTACATGTCTATAACAATTTATATATAACGTATACGGTCTGCCATATACAGATAAATTGTGAGTCGTCTGTTTTTTGCATTTTGTTTAGTTTTTTTTCTGTGCTTTGTTCTGCTTAGCGTTTTGTTTAATGTATTTCTGCTGTTATTGTTCTTATTATGAAGGCAACTGGTTTGTGCTTTGCAGCTGACATAAGTCAGTTGCCATATGAATATATAATTATACTAATTATAAAATTATTAAACTGTTTTTTTTTTTTTGCGAGACTAGAAATAACAAACAAGAAAAATCAATGCGTACCTATTTTTTGTATCACCACAAAAGGATCAGTTGTCAAAACTCACGCATAGAGCACACGCATAGAAAGAGCTTTTAAGCTCAAAGCTCAGTATAGGTTAAGTACGCAGTAAGCACATTAATACTACAGAAACTAAAAAGACATTTGTGTGCGTTATGTATTGTATATACACATTTCTAGCTGCTTATTAGGTATTGGAACTGTAGCAATAATTATATATACATATATATTCAGCGTAATTGCTGCGAACCTTATCAGTGCAAATATATATTTTCATATATTTGGAATTGCTAAAGTCGCTTGGGCAAATATGAATGTGAGCAAACTTGGGTGTAAATTAAACTGCCACAAGCTTTGGATATTTGTGTAAGAGATTTCCACATTGTCGGTACAGATTATACGGCCGCCACTGATAAGTGATAACTGATAAGACGCCGTGAGACAAGTTGGACATGTCGAGAGGGATTCGCACTCAGCTTGAGACTGTTAACTGTTGACTGTTGTTGATAGCTGTATAAATTATTCTATGACGGCATAATTATGGCTAGTGAGAGAAACCAGATGATAATGAATGAATGAATGAACAAACGGGTTTCTCCTCTAGCCTGAGAGTTGAAATTATAAATCAACGTAATTAGACTACATAGTGTCAGTTACCCGACACTTGGCTCTCAGTCTCTCAATCTCAATCGCAGAATTTGCATTTCAATTGAAGCGACCAAAGCCCACTGACACGCCCCCCTTTGGCGTATTTACATATGAATTATGTATGTAAATTTACACAATGTATTCATTATATTATAAGACCCATTAATACATGTATTAATGTGTATATTCGTATATACGCTAGAGTTGTTAACAATTAAATTACATTCGCTTAATGTGACAATAATAATAATAATATTAATGAGCTTTGTCTGTTTCGCTGAGATTAAATCAGTGAATCAAAGTACGCTATAAAGCGACTTCTGTTTCAATATATATCTACATATCTATGACAAATCCGGAATTACAGTGTAATTAATTAATTATTATTATCAAATCAGCATGTTGCTATTTTTTATTGCACGTAATAAAAAAAGATGCAGCGCGTAAATCTTGTTAAAGCAACTAAATTAGTTTGTTTATTCTACTTTAACTAAACCTAATAAATTAAAATGTTTACAGCATTTATAAATCTAAAACCTCTGGCAGTTACATTAAACAGTAAAAGCCTAAAAACTATAACTACTTAATATATTCTCAGTATGATTTTAAATAAGAATAAGAAAGGTTATCTCTTTGGGACTCTATAGATTTGATACCCTTTCAGAGCCTTGTCTAAATTTTCAGCAAATTTTTTTTAAAAATTCAACATTTTGTACCGATTGTTTCTATGGTGAAAAACTGTCAATAGTTGCCTTATCGATATTTTTCAAATAATCGATAGTGAACGATTGTGCTTAATAAACCATCGATAGACTTCGATAGTTTATTCAGGCTATTTATTGATGCCGATCAAGAATATATAGTATATGTGCTACGAACTTATTCAGAAAAACAACATACCCACTGTGAGGATAAAAAAGTTATTATTTATAGTAGGTATTATCTTGGTAAAGAAAGCTACGCACTTATTTTTATAAGGTAAATATATAAATATTTTCCTTATGTGTATATTCTTAGCAACATTATAAACCGTTGTTAAATATATTTTAAGGCAATTTTGTCATTTTACTTGGTAATCTTAATACTGGCTATAAATTTTAAGCCCAAAGTTCGAATTTCTGAAAATAAGTACTTTACTTAAGCTTTAAAATTTCGATAGATTCGAACTCGAAGAGCTCTAATATTCGAACAAGAAATGTAAATACGTAGAACACAATAAGCTGCTTGGGAAGTAATTAAACAGCTTATAAAAAGCTCTATATTAATAATGTTAATATATTCATACTTATAGCATTTTTCAATTGCAGCCTAATTATCACTGAATAATTTATACATTAATTATGGTTGTAAAGCTAAATGTGTAAAATGACCAGAGTTGGCGACACTAACGTCGACACATTTCTCGCATTAAAAGGCACCCTGTAAGGCAGCGCAAATTGTCTAAATAATTGACGAATTTTAAGGTCACTTGCACTCAGAGACGAATTCGAGTTCGAAACTTACCTGACATTTGCATAGTGCTGACCGGAGCCACCGGTGCTCCAATCCACATGCTCGATATCTGATGATGTTTTTGCGTTTTCGCACGACATTCTTGTGTTTCTCGCTTATCGTGTTGTTGTTGTCGTCGTCGTTGTTGTTGTTGTTGTTGCTGCTGCTGCTTTATGCCCTGCATGCAAAGGGATGCATTTGAGAGATCTGGTCACTCTTATTTCGCAATCCTTATGTTGTTTTCTTTCTGCGTTTTTATTTGTTTTTTTTTTTTTTTTTGTTGCGACTGACTGACCCTTTGCCAAAGGGCCAGAAAGCTGCTTTATATTTGCGCTTTGTTGTTGCTTAATTTAAACGTTAATTTGTTTATTTAAAAATGGTAAACAGATGCTGCTGGACTGGCGCTTTATTTGTAGCAACTGCCTCCGCTGCGCCACTCGATTGATGATTTTTACACACAGTTCTGTTCTGTTCTGAACGTTCGTTGACTTTACGCAGATTGTTTTGGTCAGGGGCTTACTTCGATTTTTTGCAAAATCAAATATAAATAAAGAAAATATCTATTGCACTTTGTTTGACGTACTTCTTTTGAGGCAATGAACTTCTGCAATATCTTCTGTCCCGTTCGTGTGTACTAGATGTGTATGTGTGTGTTGTGCGTGTCTATTATTATATTTTCGCAAATGCACAAAGAAATGTTTGAATTTTTTTTGCTTTCAATATGTCGCAAAAATACGACCTGAAATCAGTTAGATTTGCTTAGCACGTAATTTCACATATTTCTATATATTAAATCAGCAATCTGCTTAAGTTACAAATAAAACAAAGGCATTTTGATTAAACCTGCGACGGAGACGCACTTGCACAAACGAGGGCTGCGACGACACTGCAGTGTGGCTTTACATCTCGAACGGGTAAATACCCACTGACAATCGCAAAAATTAAAACATATCGATAATCGGTCTTTCTAATATGGTCTCCCTAAACATCGATATCAAAACAAAGAAGAGTGCGCTGTGGTATTGTTGAACTGTTTTTACAAATATTTGTTAAATTTATGGCCAACATTGGTCATTGTGTTTGTTTAAATTTAAGACTATTCAAAAGTTGTGCAATGGCAGCACACCCGCACTGGGGCTACGATGTGCTCAAACAAATGGTCATTGAAGGGGCCACTAACGCAGACTTGGACGAACTCAAGCAATTGTTTTCCAAAGAAATCGGCTCAACTCGCAAAAGCGATCGCATCCAGTCGATAGAGGATCTCATAGATTGCCTGGAACGACATGACAAAGTGGGAGAGGACAATGTTAAGCCACTTCAAGCTCTCGTAAGCGTTCGAAATCTGCCATTGCAGGCAGCAATAAGCTCTTATCAAACAGTGGAACAAACTGCACCAGGCGTCAATCGATACCAGGAACAGCGGCTGGCAGAGGAACTGCAGCAACAGCTGCACATAAGCACACAGCGAATTCCGCCACCTGTGGCACCGCAGCAGAACTACGTAACCGTTGCAGCATTAACGGAGGAGAAGCGTGCGGCAGTCTTTAAAAAGATATCACAGGAATTGGGTCGATCCTGGCGAGATCTAGGACGGAAACTCAGCATTGGCGAGGGCACCATGGACGACATCGAGGCACGTTTTCCACAAGACTTAAAATCACGCATTCTCCGGCTGCTTCAAGTCTTCGAGGAGGACGAATGCAATGATCCAAGGCAGTTTCTGCTACAACTCTGCCGTGGACTCGCCGATTGCGGCCGAAAGGATTTGCGGAATCGAGTTGAGAAAATTATGTCGCACTAAGAGACACCAAAATGTGATTCCCACTATGTCCATTTGAAAACTATTGCAATCCAAATACATTAATAAATCAAGTCTTTTATACCTTATCTTTTTTTTATATTTATTTTTCGCATAATCCATGACACTGACTACAAAACGCGGTGGGTTTTGATAACTACCACACCGCCTTTTGATAACATGGGGATTTCCCCGGTTTCTTTTTGTTGTTTTTGTGGTTTGAATAGTGTAGAGGTTAGGGGGGAGAGGGAAGAGTTCTTATACAGTATTACCTATCGAACGTTTAGAACCAAAGTAATAGAGGCGCAACAATCTTAAATAGCTTCAACTGTTGCAAAAAACTATGCGAGCGTTAGCGTGTTGGAGCTGCTCGATAAATTTACAAATTGTAGATCGATTTGACACTGGAACCCTGCTTGACCATTGTGTCCTTATGCAGTTGATATTGCAACAGGTTCTGACGTCCCAGACGCAAAGCGTCACGCAGCTTGTGTCCAATTTCCAGAGCGGCTTCTTCGTTGTTACCATTGGCAGTCCAAATAGCTATAGGAGATTTGATATGTTATCGCATAATGTTTATCTAGATATTTGTAGTTGCAGATTTTACTTACAAATCTTGTTGCTCTTGCCGCGTATATTGACAACAGCTCCGCAAATCTGATCGGAATGATCGAAAGCCTCACCAATCAAACAAAGCAACTGCAAAAGAAAAGTAAATATAGTTTACATTTAATATAATGATATTCTATGGGAATTAATACGGAATTAGAAACAAAATTTTCATTAGGTCCATTCGAATAGATTCGTTCGAGATTATATACTTATATAAAATCCAGCAGTCGTATACATTTAATGGCCCACCTAGCATTTGGGAGATCATTTTGTAAGAACTGAATTTGGCGAGTCGTTTTTAACTCCCCGGGAAGATTAATCTTATGAGCGATTCAAAAAAGCGTCCAAAATGAGTCGCCTTTATGATCAAAATGCGATTAGTTCAAAGCATAACAATAAAATGCACAGCAATCGCCAATTGATCGTACTGGGGATTGAAAAGCGATTGTTTTTATTAGAAGACTTAGAAACGAGTCGGTGTATGTTTAAAAATATGACTCGAAAGTGAGTCGAAACTGATTAGAAAAGGGGGTCATAGGCGACTCCTCAAGAAGAGTCGCGGGTAGGGTTTTTTTTCTCCCCACGAAGGAGTCATTTATGATCAGAAAATGAGCTCATTTATGACTATTTTAATTAGCAAGGGAACTCTAAAGCGACTCGAGTATGATCACAAATGTTTGGTGGGCTGTATACGGCTATCTGTACTCGTTGCTGGAATCAGGCTAAAACTAAAATATTTGCTCGTGTCTTTTTCGATTTAAGACTCGAAAATAATCGGAAAAATGTTTGGTGTGGAGTATATAGTAAATATATTTTAGTCTCTTACCACATCGAGCCACAAATTATCCAAATCGTTTTTAGAGCTTTTGTTTAGAGTGATCACCCAGCGACCACCCTGCTTGTTGGCAGCATCCTCCCACATAGGGCTAAAAAATAATACAAACAATTAGTTGAATAGAGAAAAAGTATTATTTTTTACTCAGTTTGCTTACCGTATGCCCTTCTTGAAGAGCGAATAATCACTGCCCAGTTTGATCTCACTTGGTGGCTTAATGTGATTGTATAGGCTCCAAAAGTCCTCGACGGTATCGAAGCTGGTAATTTCGTTTTGCATATCTTCCCAGGATTTGGTACGATCGTTCTCCAAATACCATAAAGTCCATGTGTTTTGCAGCGGGTGTTTGTACAAATGCTCGGTGCGCACAGCAGCATCATCGGCTTGTTCAGTTGCGATCTTTGGCTCCTCAGCGGCAGCTGCTGCAATTGGAGCTGCAACATCGGCAGTCGGTGTCGCTTCAGGGCGTCCCGGTGCCACTGTGTTTGCCACAGAGTTCACCTGATCGCTGTTGACAGCGGCAGTGCTGCTCTGCAAAATGCAAAAAAACAAATAATATTTAGTTAGTAATAGTAAAGAATTTAGAGGGAAAGTGCGTTTAAAATTGAGGTTTACTTTGAACATGGACTTGGGATTGGCAAAGTTCTTCATTCTGTGAAAGTCGCTCTGCATGATGAGACCGAAAGAGAGCCTTTGCTGCTGCTGTTGTTGTTGTTGTTATTGTTGCCGAAGAGAGAGCTCGAGCTTTTACGAGTAGAAGAGGGAACGAGCGAGCGAGCGAGAGAGAGGCGATTGCGAGACGATTTTGTTGTTGATTCACTTGACGCGATCGTTCGTTCGTTTGCTGCGTATGTGTGTGTGTGTGCTGTATAAATTTATGTGCTCGCGAAGCTTTTTTTTTTCTATATAAGTATGTTCGTATTATATGACGGACAATTGCCTTGCAGTATTTTTGATATATTTTCTTGACTCTCCTGTGCTCTTTCTCTCTCTGTGTGTGCGAGTGAGGAGATGGAGAGATGCTGACAATTTTTTAATATTTCGCAGATTCTGGAGATCGAAATGGAGCCAAATGACACTACCTACACTGACTCACTTTTCAACTTTTGAATGCGTTTTTCTTTGAAAAACTTGCTCAACTCGTTGGTGTGTGCAAATATATTTCCAGGCCGGTTTTTACTTTCGATAAATGTAATGTTAATGTTAATACACGAAATAACTTTTTATTTTTTGGGAATGTAAATTGAGCTACAAATTCCTAAAAAAAAAAAATTAATATGTGATGTTTGAACGCGAAAAATTTACGAATACACACACACAAGCAACACGCACATTTGACTGACTACACACGGACTTCTACGATCTTTAGTTTCTGCTGGTGTCGTCGCTTTTAACTTATGAACTTTTAAAAAAACACTAATTAATTTTGCTAAAATTCGTTTGGAAGTTTCAATAACTGAAGCGATTAACTGAAAGCCAACGAACCAACTGATGAACCGTTCATCTGGCGTTCGCTGCAATGAAAGTCAGCGTCGCGTCGCAGTCGCAGTCGCCATGGTGAAAGAAACGAAACGAAAAAAAAAACTTAACTGTTGTTTCTCATGGCGGACAGCTAATGCTTTGTTTTTGCTCATTGCAGTAATTTACTTCTTCTTTTTTTTTTCTTTCTTTCTTTCTCCTGCTTCACCTACTTTTATGCTGCACACATGCACATATATTTATACATATGTATATGCATATGGGGTATGTATAAATACTGATGAAACACTGTTTTGGGTGTGTAGAAATATAAAAAATCGCCTCTGCGAATTCCAGTCGAGCGAGCGACACCAGAAAAAGAATGACAGCCACACACAGAAACACAGAAAGAAGCACACAAACGCCGCGGCGTGTTTTAAAGAGCAAGCGAAAATCACAAAGCAAACGGAAAGAGGCAGAGAGACAGAGAGAGAGAGCGATTTCGTAGCGCGAGAAAAATTTTACGCTGTCGACAGCGTGTAAATAATAATTAACTTCATTTAATTACGTTAAGTGCAAACAACACAATTATTGGAGCGTTAATATGTATTTTTTTTTGTTTAACTGATTGGAAAAATGCAAATTGAAAATCTGGTGATGACGTGCCACGCGAACTGCACTAATATACTGTCGTTGTTTTGCCCCTTTTGCTCTGCCGTGTGTCTCCCTCTTGTGCAACAGCCCTGTTTATCGACGACCCTGCCACGGCTGAAACCATGCGGCGACGACTGCCGTTAACTATTTTATTCTTACCTTTTCGTTCTCCGACACTACCATTATTTGAACGAGAGTGTATTTTATAAAATACTATATACGCACTAGACTTGCGTACTTAAACTCGCTATTAGTTTTGGTTAAAAGTTAAATAATTGCGTCTGGCTAAACTTTGTATGTTCAGTACAGCGTGACCAAGTCCAAAGCTGATCTAGCTAATTTGTCAGTATTTTAGTAGTTTTTTCACGTGTTTCGAATAATATTTTCTTCGCTGACACTGGTCACACATGTTTTGGATTTCGATAACAGTGCGATAACCAAATAACCTATAGATTTGTCGATACATTCGCTTTAACATTTCGTTCGCGCCATTTTGCTTATTATGAACATTTATTTCATTGCTGTTTCTTTTTGGCTTCGTCTGTTGTTTCATCATTTAAATTTAATTTAAAATCAATGGGCTTATCATAACCCATTATGCGCACATAGTGCTCCGGGTCATCGAACAGAGCAGGATCAACAAACAACGGTCGCTTCTTCACGACAAACGAGGTGAACATGCCGGGAATCTCAGGTACGGTAACATCACTGGGTCGGAACGTTGTCTATAAGAAAAAGAAATTGATTTTGCATTAAAGATGGTAATTATTAAACTCTGTCTGAATTTACTAACTTTGATCTTCAACAAAATTAGGGATATTGTGGTGGCGACGTACTCGTCCGTAGTCGGATTATAGTGCAGCTCCGTGACATATTTCTTGGTCACAAAGTGCAGCAGCAGCGGAGTAACAAATGTAAAGAAGCCACCAACGGTGCACAGAAAGACGGCCATGCCGGTGCCACCGATTTTCATGCCTTGCTCCATCAATATGGGCTGTGCCGCAATACCAGCCAAACTGGTGGTCAGTGAAAATAACTTGACCAGCTTCATGCGAGGTGCCAGACTACCATAATAGACACGTTGTAGCTGCTGACCATCTGAATCTTTAGCAGTTGGCGGTGTTGCATAGAACCTTTGCTGCTGTTGCTGTAGCTGTTGTTGTTTGGGTTGTATTTGCAGTTGACATGCTGCTCTCGACCAGGCAGCCAAGCCACGATTGGACTGTAGGCGTGCGTGACATGCTGTATTTGCCAAAGCAGCGACAAATTGCTTGCCACACGGCAATGCTGCGCGTATTGTGAACATTTTGTGTACGTTTTGTTAAGCGAAAGATATAATTTTAATAGTTTTTCTAACCGTTTCTTTCGCCGCTAACAACACATTGTTGAATAACACTAACTCTGTTAATTACATAGACAACAGCTGAGGCTGTCAACGCAGTGTTGAGGTAGTAGCGCAAATTTCAGCAGCGTTAAGTTGGCTGCGCCAGCGTTGCACTGCGAATGTCACTTGGACTTTGGCGCTGAAATTTGAAAGGTTAACATAGAAAGTTGGCATGCACACATACGATGTTGATAATTGATGCCAAAAACGTGCAGCAGCAACTACAAATTTGGGTAGCACACACAACTTTATGGCTCGGTTTGCTATCTGTTTGTGTGTGCAATATATTACGGAAGTGGACTCATAAGCTGCTTAAATCGAGTATGCAATTTCATATACATAGTATGATGGTAGTTAGCAGTTGGTTGTTGTAATTTTAGTTGATTAACAATATATTGTATTTGGGGGGCATGGCTAGTGGCCTGTAAAGTGCTTGGTTATGAAACACAAAATGTGCATATATAAATTTGAATTAATATGCTCGAATTAATGGCAATCGACAGCTGTACAAGGAATCACTAAAGGCAGAGCATTCTCTATTGTACATACAATATATATATAGTTATATATATATTTTTTATGTGTGATGCATGCAATTTGTCGCTGTTGGTTGTAACCGCCACTCGACCGCATTTTTTAATTTATTTGCCTTTAATTGTTTAAATTAAATTGTGCATGGAGCTTATGGTTACATGCCACAAAATTTACATGCATGCATTTCTGTTTTCAAATTGATTGTTGTGATGGCTCCAAAAACCCACCAGAGATACATTATACAATACACAGATACAAAAAGTCTATAATCTATCTATGTCAAGTGCCTGCAACTTGAAATCGCTTTAATGCAGCGCCCGAATTTATTTATTTAGCTGCACTCAGGCGTAACTAATCAACAATTTTCAAAGTGACCAAAAATCACATTTGATTTTGATTTTGAATTTGATTTTGACTGCTTGCTGTTTACTCCGCTCTTCTATCCCTTCTTCCTGCTCGCTTGTTCGGTCAACTGCTCTTCTGACATGTGCATTGCACTACTCTCTTCCCTCTCTCGCTTTGCTCTTTACTCTTCACTATGAATCCTTTTGTTGGCCGTGCCTTTTGTTGTCATTTCATTATTGTTATTTCATGCATCATATTCATTCGGCATCGTCGTCAGCATTGCCCTTACTCCGAATACTGCCCCCCCTCCCTGCTTTCATTCTCTCTCTCTCTCTCTCTCTCTCTCTCTCTCTCTCTGGCTCGCACTCTATTTGCGCTCCTAGTTAGTTGTTGTTGTCATTGCCAATTGTTTGGCCAAAAATTTCACATGCAGACGAGCCAAAATAATTCATAGCAAAAAAAAAGTAGCACTGAGCGGAGAGAGGGAGCACTGAGCGGAGGGAGGGAGCGAAGGGGGCGTGGGGTATGGGGCGTATGGGCGTTGAAATTGGTGGGCGTAACTTCGTCAGCGACATTGCATATTGCACATTCAAAATTCGCTGTGATATCAATTTATTTTTATGCTTCGGTCACGGCTTCTTTTTATGTGTCGTTTCGCCCAATTCTACATGTTGCCACAAGCCCTAGCTAGCTACCAGCTCCCTCCCAACACCTCTCTCCCCTTCTGCCCTGCTGTGGTGTTATAAATGTTACCTTGCCACAGTTACAGATATATGCCGTTGCATGTGGCATGCATTGATTAATGTGATTTTTGATTGCGTTTGTAATTTGTTTAATTCCAATTTACTATTTTTGTTTTTTTTTATTTTTTTTTGTCATACTGTTATGCCGTTAATATTATTAATTTATTTAATTATGCATAATTATTAATTTCCGTTTTGTAATTTGCATTATTCGAGTACCTAAAGTACATCACTCATTCGCCCCTTTGAGCGCTAAAACTAAAATCACTCAAGTCTGCAAAGCAATTGACTCCTGCAACGCTTACTTGCCGCATGTTGCAAGCCTATCGGCCAGCCGCAACACGAACTTGTACGTACAACCAAAGTTTGTGGATTCTGTTGGCTGCAACATTTCGTGTCCTGTTCGACATGAAGGGGAGTTTTTTGTGAGTGTGTGCGTCGCATGTTGCATGCAACTTGAGTGAGTCGGTTTTGTGGCTCAACTCAACAAATGCAAAACGGATGTCTTAATTGGGGAATTTATATAGTACACAAAATTAGGCTCGTAATGTGAGAGGCAGAAGTTAAAGTAGTTTTTTTTGTCTTCTCTGAAATTGAAATAAACTGCTTAAATTCAATATATATATATATACATAATTACAGCTAATATTCTAAATCCTGCAAAAGTAATGAGTTGAAGATGAAGATGTAAAGTGCTGTCCTCTGTTCTCCCCCCGACTTCTATAAAGATACAGGACTTTTCTCGTAATTGTTGAATTTGTGGGGCGAGCACTTATTAGAGACTGGTGCTGGTGCTAGTGCTGGAGTTTTGCCTCCAGCTAGAGAAATGCAATAAATCATTTAAAATTCACTTTAACACGCGCATAACAGCCAGCCACATCCTGGCCAGGACTCGGCACTCAAGCCCAGACCTAGAACCAAAACCCAGACCTAGACACCAAGAGAAAGAGAGAGATCTAAACCAGATACAGAACCCGAATCAACGACGCATGCAGTTTTCCCATACAAGCAGTTTTTCCAGCCAGAGTACGGAGAAAACAGAGGAAGTAAAATGAGGTTTCTCCTATTTTTTTTTCTGTTTTTGTTGTAGCTGAAATGCTAAACTAAATGCTGGAATAATTACAGACTTAAACTATGCGCATATTCAAAATAAAACAAAAAAAAAAAAACAATATAAAATACGTAAAAAGCTGAGAATGTGGCCAACATTCACATTTATCTGCTATATATATATGCACATGAAAAAAAAGGTACAGAGCGAAAAAATGTAAGTTTTAACTTAATTTCAGACTGAGTTTAAGAATTTCGATATGCAGCTCCTCAATGAAATTAATCGAGTCCTGACACAGTTAGATTCTGCTTAGAATTGTTAATGCTCTATTTAACGTGCTAAGCAATAGGATCTACCAGTTTCTTGGTGTTAAACTTGTGTGCGAAATTATAATTCTTGAAAGAAACTTGAAGAAACTTTTTAGAAAAGTAACTATCAAGATTATTAACCCACACCTACGCCACACCTACCAACAATTAGGCTTGGAAGTCCTCTTTGAAGTCCTCTTCGATGGAAAGACTCCGAAGACGGCATCTTTCGGAAAATTCGATTTCTGACAGAACTTCTGCAGGCAGCCTATATAGATAAAACTAAACTTTTCCATTTAATATAGCATTTCTTGTTGAGATACTATTATTGTATTTTAATTTTACTCTAAATGCTTTGTAGCACGGTCTCATTATCTGTTTGTGATACCATCTGATTTTTTCGCTGCTATTGTAATTTAAATTTTAGTAAATGCAGTTTTTCGTAGTAAATTAATTAATACAATTTAAGTTGATACAAATGTTGTATTTCTTGAAGCATAAAATGCTAAAAAATGATTAGTAAAGGGCCTTAAATCACTACCCCTTTTTCAAGATTAAGCTCTCTTTTTATTTAGCACTTGGCAAAAGAAATTCTATGCTTAAAATCGTAATAAAAGAAATTTTGCATTTTGAGACCCATAACTAACTAATTAAAATTTATGCAAATCTATTTTCTATACCACTTTTTCGCTCAGTGCATGTAAAAATTTGTTCGCGTGTGGCTCACACAGGTGGCAAATACATATACTTATACACTGGTTCCATTGTCAAGCATTCGAATGCCAAGTTTTTCCCCATTTTTCGCCATTTTCTCTGAAGCATAATTCATTTTCACGCTCGCCCGAATTGCCATTATAATAAGGTTTTTCGTTTTTCGGTTTCGTTTTCGGTTGCTTTCATGCATTTTCCATTTTCCACGTAGCATAAATACAAAAATTTGTAGTTCATTTTGCGCACATTTTCGGTTGGATAGTTAGTAAATTGGTTTATAATTTATAGGCGGGGCTATCAAGCGCCCCAAAAAGGCAGTCAAGTCATAATTCTCAACCATTTAATAAAGACAAATGTGCGGCAAGTAGGTCAATTTTAGAGGCACGAACTTTGTCTAGTTGATATACTACAAGGCATAAGTAGTAGACTGAAAATATAAATAGATTGTGTGCGAAAATTAGTAACAATTCTTATACATAAGAATGTATACATATGTAGTTGTTAAATCATAATTAGATTGAGTGCAACATGTGACAGGTCACAACGTAAATTTGATTAATTATAAGTGTTAGATAGTGATTAAGGACGTCTGATTGCAAAATTAATACGCAGAAGTATTAGGAGTTAGTCTAGTCGCAATGATAGCAGCGATTCTCGTTTAGTTTTTATTTATTTATTTATTTAATGTCAGACTATGATCAGTCGACATATTTAATATTAAAGTTACAATATAAAAATAATTTAAAAGTTTAAAATTATATTTTAAATTTAAATTTAAACTGGGGAAAATAAAACAAAAATTAAACAACATTTAAGGCCCAACATTTGTTGAAATATTGATTGGGGAAAACCCAGAAAAAAACCCAATCAGACCGGTAGATTAGTTATTTTTACGATTAGTTTTTAAAATAATGTAGTTAAACGGTATTAAACTTTTTAGACCACCCTGCGATTACATTTTCTTAGACGGTCAGTGCTTAACTGATCATCGTGGATTCCAAACTGCAAGAGTTATGGCATTAAAATTTTGCAGCGCTTTGAAATTTGAAGAATTAAAAGAACTGTTAATTGAAATACTACATTTAAATGATTTCAATCCACCAAACTGTAATTTAATATTTAATTTGACCATGCCACGAATACTTACTTTTAAACATTTTGTGCTTAACTTAACTTAACTTATGTTTCTATAATTTAATATCATACTAGTTAGTTTGCAATTTAAGTAGTTAGTCTGTAGTTTTCTCTGGTTGCTATTAACAGCTTGGGACAAGTTGCGCTGCCTTGGCTAACATAATTACTGACAAAGCCTTAAATATTGAATTACACACTTATTTATATTTGTAGCATGCCCCAAACGGAGCAAGTAAGGGGCAGTGGAAATGGATGTGGAAGTGGAAGTGGTATCTAAAGAGCTGCAACTACTCGACACTCGTCTGGTTTTACTCTTTCGCACTTGCTGGCCTTGTCTGTCTGCCTGTCTATCTCCCACCCGCTCTCTCTCTCTCGCTTTAGCCTGTCGCTACGCTACAATGTGTGTCCTTGTCCGTGTCCGTGTCCGTTTGCGTGTCCGTGTCTTTTGGTCGAGGCTATTCAAATACCTTTCTACGCTTGCACAGTTGTGCAGTTTGTAAAGTCTGCTACTGCCACTCTTGGTGTTTACTTTGTGGTTATTTTGAGGCTACAAGTTGCAACTTTTACATTTACGAGGAGCACAGAGACAATGTTCCTGGAGCTCCTGGTAACCCCCTCCCTTCTGGTTTCTGGACTGGTCTGCTCTGGTCTGGTCTGTGTGGTCCTCGAATCGAATTAAACTTTAACGCTATCCATTGATTTGGTTCAATTTTAAAGTAACGCCTTTATTAACCCAATTTTGCGTTTTAAATTTTCGGAGTCTAAAGCGATTAAAGCTTGTATGTAGCTTGGCACTTGCAGTTAAGTCGAGTTTTATGCCTGTCCAGACAAGAATGTGCATGTCTTCTGTTGTTTCTGCATCAGCACGCAGCGGATTTCGACTTTCGAGCTGTCTGCCAGCATTTAAATCAAAATTAAACCCCGAAAATAAACCAAAGGGGGGTGGCGGGGGGGTGGCATAGGGTGTAGGTAGGGAGGGCAAGTGTAGGGTTCTCAGTTTGGCAACACACACACTCATACACACACTTGGAGTCAAGTGTCTAAAGTCAATGCTTGTTGTTCTACTGTTGGCCAGCGCTGCGTATACGTAACGTGCTGTTTGCTTGCAACAGACAGCAACAGCAACACCAACAGCGAGTGACTGAGTGTCTCGGCGTGTGTGTGTGTGTGTGTGTGTAGCGATTTAATAAAAATAGATGAGTAAACTGGCATTAGAGTCAAGTCAGTGTGTGTCCATGTATGTTGCAGATGCACACAGGGACTTCATTGGCTTTGTGCCTTTGGCTCACTTCAAGCGTTACAAATTTAACTTTAAGCGTTTTGACGCTAAGTAGTTGATGGCTGCTCCAAACTACACACACTGCCAGCAGCTGCTCCAGCTCCTTTCCTTTACCAGCTTTTGTGCCATGGCAACCACAGCTGAGTGCACTACCGCATTATTTCTTTAGCATATATCAAAAGTTATAGTTAAAGAGTTGCATGTTTGCAGACAACGCACATAGCTATATACATTTTATATGTAGTCATATGTGGGAGTATATATTGGCCACCCATCGTTTCTTGCGGAACTTTGACTGCTTGATTCTTGTCAGCTTGAATGGAAGCGTAGAAGCAGCTACAGTGTTGTTTGTGCTCTTCTATCTTTTGGCCTTGTCATACACGCATCCTTGAGGCTAAATTGAAGTGTTTGCGCTGAGCGGCCAAGTGGCCCAAAATGTGCATGAAAATAGCTTAGAGCAGCAGGAAAATTTCTAACAGGACGCCGCCAGCAGCAGCAGCAGCCGAAGGAGCAGCAGCAGCCGCAGATTGAGAAGCGAACCTTAACCCAAAATGTCGAATGAGCATCGCGTGCGGCGGCAACAGGACAAAACTCCATGATGACACAATGATGGTCATGAAGAGGTAGAAGAGGGATGGGCAGAAGAGAAGCAGTAGAAAATTGATAGTGGGGGCAAAATGGATATGGATATAGCACATCGTTTCACTTTAACTATTGCATTCTATATGCGGTGTTATGTTAACTAAAATAGTGAAGTGTTAAAGTAGCGAAAAAATATAATGTATATTTTAAATCTATAAGATCTAGATTCTGCTGACAATTCTACCATGTTTTGGGCGCAAATCAAGCCCAAACTCTTGATTAAGCCCTGTATTAATTTATATTAAAATCGCAAACTGCTGACTAAACAATATGTTGCTACAAAATTATATTATATAATTTTAAAATCGTAGTAAATTTTGAAAAATCTGTAATTTTAGAAAATACCAGCAATTAATTGACTGTTAGTTGCTACAAAATATTAACATTTCATAAAACAAAACACAAATAGTTCACAAATGATTATATGCATTAAATTAGACTTGATATTATGCAATTAAAAGTCCATTTTCACCCTCTCTCAATGGAGTGTTAATGTTTATATAACTGTTGAATAACACTCAAACTCAATGTGCATTTAATTTTAATGCGTACTATAAACAAAAACCAATATTATAAATGCTAAACGACTTAGGCTATAAATTAACGAGATTTATTATAATGCCTGTTAAAGCTGGCATTAAAATAATAGCTTTGTATTTTTTAAAAAATAAATATTTTATTTAATACAAAAAAATCTAAAAGTCTTGTTTGTTTGGTTAATTGAATTATATGAAGGATTAATGCATAATTTATTGTGTAAGCTTAAGATGGCATTAAAGTGGGTTGTTATGGAAGTTTGCTGCTGCACAACACGGCGTATGCGTAACACGAATAATAGAACTGCAGTTCTCTACTTACCGTTTAAGGTGGAATTCTACAATTGACAACGAGCAGCCAATTAACTGTAGCATAAATTCTCACTCACTCTTTCTCTCTGTCTCCCTGTTTGCTTTAAAATCTCAGCTTGTTTAAGGTTAAATCTTGTCAAAGTGAAATTCATAAACGAAGTTTATTCATTAGCTGGCGACGCCATCATTTTGCCACCCACAAAAATCCAAAACAACTTGTTAGCTCCGTGGGCGAAATAAGTTTTTGCCGAGCTGCTTGCACCGAGTTGTTATGAAATTTAAGCAAGTTGTCATAAAAATGTCTGCACCCAAATCGCATTATAAGCACGACTCCCCCCACCCCACTAACCCCTCCATGCACCGCATACCGCATAGCCAAAAAACCTCATTCCTGCTCGCAATCCCAATCCCAATCCCAATGCCAATTGCAATTCCACAGCTCAAAGTTGGTCCAAAATTTCACAGCGGTTGCAACTTTTGCTCTTTCCGGTGGTTCGTGTTGACAGCGTCGATGAAGGCTGGATGGATGAAAGTGTTGCTCGAGGGGGGGGGGACAGGGAGTAGTTAACGTCTTTGCAACTGCAACTTGCAACAGCTTGCAGCTGCTTGTTGTATGTATATACATATGTATGTACATAGTTGTTGCCACAGTTGTTAGCCACAACTTTTTGGCTGACACAATTGACACCTTTCGCTTAAAGCATGGCCTTTAATCGAAAGCCTACAACTAAATTCTGCAAAAGGCATTGGAGAATGGGAAAGTTAAAATCTCCCATGGCGCCTGTTGTTATTGCCAGGTGCTTGAGAAACTTTCAGCATAGCAATTCAAATTTGTTTTTGCCCCCCAAAAACTGCAGCAGCAAGGGCCAAAAGAAACGACAACAACCAACTTTCAGTCTAAACGTGCCCAAATGCGAAATTCTACAAAATACGCTTAGAATAAGAAAATGGAAAGACAACACAGAAAACAGAAAAAAAAGAGAAAGAAAATTGTGTGTAGTAAAAGTTTTCGTATTCTTTAAGTTCTTTTAATTTTAATTAAACGGATGAGCAGCAATTAGCGAAATAAATCTGACAATTTCGCAAATGAGCCGGCAGTGGGCTGAGTGGGCGTGGCCGTAGTGCACTAGCAAATTGCCAAATAGCGAAACTTGGCTAGCTAAATGCGGGGCCAACAACTAAAAATTGGTGCTTAAAGCACACAAAAATATGTTTTTGGCCTGGCTTATATGGTTAACTATGGGCTTATGCGTTTGTGCTTGACTTTGAGAGACTGTAAAAACTGGAAGAAAACTAGCATTAATCAAGTTTTCTTTGCAATCAGATAAGTATTGTAATATTGCTATTAATTACCCAGATGTGAATTAAATGAGTCTAAAAGCTAGCAACACTCAACTTGTTAATAAAATTTCTTTATCAAGTTTGTTACACTCAATTAATAAAAGGAAAAGCAAAGCAAGGGCAAGCGTACTGGGCATCTACTAGCCGAGCATCTTGTCTGCAACAGACTTTCCTTTTTTTATTTTTGTTGCTTAGCTGGACGAAGTAAGTGCAGCAGGACTAACGCAGCAGTATTGGCCTGGCCCACAAAATGGTATAAAACTCACTTAAATTCAACTTAACAGTCAAACTGTTTTTTCTGCCATTTCGCCATGGCTTTTCAGCACTTTTCCAGCAGCTGAGCTGCGCTTTTTTTGCGACATCTTTTGCAGTTTTGGCTTTGGTTTTTGGCTTTGTTGTGGTTTTGCCATTGTTCCCGCCTTGCTTTTCTGCCCTTTCTTGCCAAGCACTTTTTATGACATTTTATATTCATTTTGGCTTTAATTGGGGGGCCGCTTACTTGCATTTTCGTTATCACTTAAGGATATCTGCCACGCCCACTTACCGACCAACTCCCAGTTCTCGACAAATGAATTGCAATTCGTATTTTTTGCACATTCGTTTCTTGCGTACTTTTTTTTTTTTTGCATTTAATTACGAAAGTTTTTTAATTAAATTACTGCGAAGAACATCTGTGTCAACTTGAGGTTTTTTCGCTGCTCGTATGAATTAACATAATGTACTACGTATTATACACTAGGCTAAAAAAAATCTAAAGCAGACTGAGTTTAGGTAAATAATGCCAAGTGGTTTTTAGTCAATTCCGGCATTCGAGCAAAGGTGAATCCCCGAATTGTTATGTTTAAAACAAAAACCCATTCGTCATGCACGACTCAAAGATAGTTACACTCGCCTAGGGCAGTAAGAAGAATCATGGCAAAAAGAAGTAAATGAAAATAATTACTAAAAAACGGTACGCAATTAAATTAGTATTTAATAAGTGTTAACTTTAAATTAATTATCAATATGTTACTAAGTTAAGTTTGATATAATTATAATGAAAATAAAATTATTACATATTTTGACGAATAATAAATGCAAATAAAAGAAATTTTAACTCAAATTGGCTAACTAACAGTTTCTATTAATAATGTGACTTGAGTCTTATTGGCACATCGGTTATGTTTAATAAATATGAACTCTATTATAAATTGTAATACCTATTAGTTTAAATATGTGGACTCTGATTCGTCTTAAAGGCATTTGTTATCCATGGCCACTTTATTGCTAATATTAGGTGATATTTTAACGATGGTAAACTTTAGTGATATTATAATAGTTTCGAAAATTGTCTAACGAACTTAACCTCCCTGATAACGAGGCTTATAAATGTTGGTACATAAGTGCATATATAATTTTGGCGAGAAGCTTTTCGTGATCACTTTATTGCTATTCTAAATGATGTAATATAGTTAGTAAAAGACACACATATGTTAACAATATTCATTCAAACATTCTTCTATTTTTACTACTGTCATGTTGGCCCTCGCTAGAACTGAGTCTCCAGAAAAATCACCTCATTCCATGTAGCTGTGCTAGTGTAAGGGGTCACGGCGGTCGACGTCTTATCAGTGTTCCAATAAGTGCGCAATTCAGCTCTGTGCTCATCTCAGTTGATTGCCAGACATCGAACAGAAATGAGCTGCTTGTGGCACACATTGGCTGTGGTCTGCGCTCTGACACTGACAGCCGTCAGTGGAGAGCTGTCATTGGTTTCTCGCGCAGATTGGCGAGCACGTCCGCCGGGTGAAATGACTGCCATGGAGCTGCCATTGGGTCGTGCGATAATTGCTCATACGGCAGGACGTGGCTGTAGCGATGATGCGAGTTGTGAGGAGCAGGTGAGGAATCTACAGGCATACCAGATGACAAGATTGAAGTATTCGGATATCAGTTATCACTATTTGATTGGTGGCAATGGACGTGTCTATGAGGGACGCAGTCCCAGTAAACAGGGTGCCATTGCAGTTGGCCAGAATGTCGACAGCTTGGCCATTGGCTTTATTGGCAACTTCAATGATGTGGCACCAACGGATGCGGTGATTGCTGCCGCACAATCGTTGCTGGAACACGCGGTAAGCCAGGGACAATTGGCTGAGGATTATAAGCTGTTGGGACATCGCCAGGTGATGGCCACCCAGAGTCCTGGAGATGCGCTGTACGCGCTGCTGGAGAAGTGGCCTCATTGGAGCAGCCAAAACTGATTGTGGATAGAAAGTGGATAACAATTTAGTTTAGAGTTTTAGATTTCGACACGTAAAGACCTTTCCTTACACATTTATTGTAAATATAATTATGTATAATTTGTTGCTTGCTTAAATACGAATACTAAACTTTTAATTTTGTTGATCTCTTTTCAATTATCTTTTATCATTTCATTTCTTTTCTTTTCATTTTCATTATAATTTTGTTTTTTTGTTTTTGTTTTGTTTTTATTTAATCTCGATCTACTTCGCGCCACATTCCTGGTGCACTGGGCCACAAATAGAGATTTGAGACATCACATAGCATTCACTGAACTTCCAAATTAGACATGACAAAAAAAAATAGAGTATATATATATATAGATAGATATATATATATATAAATATACGTGTAAATATAAACCTAAACTAACTTTACAGAACCTTAAGAGAAGCACAGAAGCAAAAGAACAGCTCACTTAATGCATTTGAAGATGAAGAGGCAATAAATTATTGTTAGCAACATAAAATGATGCTGGTGCCAATTCAGATAAAGATACAACAGATATAGAGATATAGATACAGATACATATACAAGTAGATACAGTTTAAGATTTAGAAAATAGAAAACAGAAAACAAGGAACTATACAAAATTCGTAAAGTACTTAGATACAAATTGCACTAATATAAGCTTCCATTTGCCGTGGCATTAGCAATGCCATTGCCATTGGTTATGACCAAGTTGCCATTTTGTTGTTGCTGTTGTTGTTGTTGTTGTTGCTGCTGCTGCTGCTGCTGTTGTTGTTGCTGCTGTTGTTGTGTTCTAACAAACATGGGCAACTTGAGCAACCAATCACGTTTAGCCTGTCCCTCGGGCGTATCGCCACGCTGAGCGCACAATGTCTGAAAGCAGGTGGTGAGGCCAACGCTAGGCGTAAATTCGGCACGTTCGCGCATTTCCTCCTCGGTGGCCAGCATGATGCAATCATCGTCAATATCTTCACTATCCACATATGCGGGCTGATGTACCTCCAATATGCTTCGTTGCTGCACAATGTTATCACTGTTGCGCCTAAAGGAATCGTCTGTTTTGCGCAGAAAATTATAGAGTGCCACACAGCCCAGGACTACTTGGCCAATGTGTTTCTCGCTAACGCGCAACGGTTGCGCCAATATCGGGAACATGTTGCACAAAATACGCATCGTTTGCTCGGCATGAGCATTGATCTGTTCCAGTGCATCTGAGATGTTACTGTTGTCGGTCACATTGCGTGTACTGATCAAATAGGATGTGCTTGGCAGCACCGAATCACCAGCCAGATAGTAACTTTGATGATCCTCCTCCAAGCGTGCTTCAAGTGCCTGCATTTTTTGCTCGATAAGCTCAACGGCAGTGGTCTGGTTATATATATCATTTGGTCGGCTATTTGCCGCCCGCTCAACTTTCACATACTGGAAATTGTTGTCAGCATCCACGATGGCCGTAAAAATGACGGCCGCTCGTTTGCGATCATCGCTGTTGTTGCTGCTGCTGCTGCTGCTACTGCTGCTGCTGACGCTGTTCTGGAGTTGAATGCTGCGCATAAATAGATTGCCCACGCATAGGGGCAAGCTGTGTTTGCGCTCCATATCCGTGGCCGCCTTGCGCCACTGGTCATCAGTCTTTGGTAGTGTCACGTATTGGTCCTTGAGGTGCTCGTAGAAGCCCAGACAGATATTGGCAATCATTTCGTTTATCACAAATTTCGAGGCACGGAAGCAGTAGTTTCGACAAGAATGCACTTCACCTGCAACAATAAAACAAATATAAATTGTCTTTAAATATAAAAAACCAATAAATATGATTATAATACATACCCGTCGCCAAATACTTGAGCGTTATGGCCAGTCGTTCCTCAGCACTAAAGGATTTCTTTTTGCGCTGTGGTGCGTATTGGCTGATGATTGGCTCCAGTTTCTGTACCAGATACCGAAACTGGCTTTCGGTTATGGCTAGGAAGTAATTCAAATGATAGCACTCATCCTTGCGCGACTGCAGCTCACTCAACAGATTCTCCTTGCTAAGGAATTCCGATTGATTCTTTCGCAGCCACTCCTTGGTCCATTCGAGGCGTCGTCGCGTATTCAATATACCAGCCAGATCGAGTGCACTGATTTTTGATGTTTGTGGCCGTGAGAGCACTGAGGTGCGCGCAGCACCACTTGCTACCCCACTGCCGCCGACTGTGCCGACGCCACCCACGGCATTGAGTGCATGTCCGTGTGCGTGTGCATCGTTGCGTTCTGTGCCTGCTCCAGGGGCGTTGCCTATACCGTTACCGATACCGTTGCCGATACCAATACCAATACCATTATCGTTGCCATTGCCATTGTCCTGCGTGACCCCGATTGCAGGGGCCACGCCCACGCCCACCTGATGACTGCCAACGGCTGCAGAGACGCCACCGCCACCGTTGACTCCGCCATTAACAACGATGCTGCTACGATTTACATTCGTGCCACCGTCGCGCTCGCGCAGCACGCCAATTACCTTTTGTTTGATTTTATCCATTGCCTAGAATTGAATATGAAAACACACAAATTTTTGAAATATATGCAACTCATCAAAACATTTCGTCCAGATTACTGCCCTGCCCTGGGCTGCGCGGAACGGTGCGGCGCGTTGCGTTGCGTCGCGTCGCTGCTCTGTCCAGCCCTTGCCTCGCCCCACCCATGCCAAAGCAATGCGCCCTCGTGTACAGGGTTGTCGCCGTCGTGTGTATTTGGGGTTTGTGTGTGTGTGTGTGTGTGTCGCTTTGTGCAACAAATCGATTTTTACTCACCCTCACTCTGTGTGCTGCGTCGAACTGCCTTTCGCTGCTGCTGCTGGCGCTGCCTCTGCCTCCGCTGCTGCTCCCGTTCCTTCTTCGTCGTCGCCGCCGTCGTTGTCGTTGTCGTGGTTGTCGTCGTCGTCGCTGTGTGTATAACCAGTTTCGTTCTTTGAGGGGAACACAGTTGGGCTGTTGTATAATTAGAATTATTTGCACCAATGCCTCTTCTGCATTCGTTTTGTTATCTTAATTATTGAATGAATTTCACAAATTTGTACGCAGATTTTAGTATTTTTTTTCATCTGTCATCTGCGTTTCTTGACTTCTTTCTACGTTCAATACGAAATGTGCGACAGCAACAACGACGACGGATCTACGATTTTGATATCAATTTCATAGCCTAATTTGTGCGTTCAATTTGTTTATATTCGTCTCTTATTTTGCTAATATTCCTTGTTAGCACAATTACTTATCCAAAAACCACATTTTTCTTAACTTTTCACTGTGCAGTTGACTTTTTTTCAATTTTCTATTCCATACGCACGAAGTATTGCTTGTTCGCTTCGTCGTGCTTGCTTCGTCAGCTGTTGCTTTTCGTAGGTCAGCTGTAAATGTGTGGTCTCCAGGGTTGACACGCACTCTGCGCAACTGTACGAACCAGTAAAGTTCATTTAGTCGTTCATTTGCACGGCTTACAAAAAATACCAAATACTAAGATATTATAAGTTTTTTTTTTCTAACAAAAATATATAATTTGAGTAATTTATTATTTATAAAAAAACATATTCGTAATCTTGCATTTGTATATAATACTCAATTTCTGAATGGAATGGAAACTTTGTTTGTAACTGAGTGCGGCGCTCAGATAAAATGGTATTTTTTCGGTATGTTTTTATATACTAATTACGTATTAAATACAATATTTGTATGAACCACGTTATTTCGGTAATTTAAATACTTTATTGAGCCCTTAAGAAACTTTACATACGACTGGAATGAAAATCAATATGCTTTATTATGCATATGGTAATTATATTTACAGAAAATTTTGCAATATAGTGAATTTAATACACAAATTTACTTGCTTCACTTGCTTTAAAAACATTTTTGTATTTTCCTAATTGGGTCTGCATAGTAAGTCACCAATATGCATCAAGGTCATGTAAGGGTTATATTTTTGAATGAAAATTATACTTTAAGACAATAATAGACAATGATTTTTAAGAAAGATCTGTGAAAACAAATATATTTAAGCTATTTATCGGCCAATTAAATACAAAGCTTCTTTCTAATTTATTATTTTTAGAACGGCATCCCAAAATCCCACGATTAAACATTTATTTCAATAAAAACAACACTACAATTTTTAATAAGCATTTTATTTGGTTATTCATATGCGTGTGGTTTACAATACAAATAATGTCTTTTATTTTTGTTTTTCTTTTGAATTTGTTGTATGTTTTAAACACAAATATTATTATATAATTATATTATTACCCATTACACTGGCGATGCTAAAACATTTGAAATCTTGTAATAAGTTTTATGTATATTTGAATTTATTATTATGTATATTTTTAAGTACACTGTAAGGTGTGCATTACGAAAGTTAGCATTAAGTACTGTATATTCTGTATTATATGGATGTTGTCTCTTCTAAATGTTTGCGGCTTTATATGAAGAATAAATCTGTTGTTTTTGGTTTTGTATATGAGAGTATGTATGTATTTATATTTTATCTATGAATTTCACTTTTGTTTATTGTATAAGTAATTAGTATGTATGTATATTTCTCATTAAAATATGCAAGCGTAAAAATTTGCTTGGTTCTTGTAAAAAATGAGACTTTAAAAGCATTTCACTTCCCACTTGCTCTTTACATATCTGCACTTGTATATTTTGCTTAAATTAAACTACAATAATAATAAGCGATTTATTTAATAAGTACGTACATAAAAGTAAGTATAACTACATCAAAATTAAAAGCAAAGATTCATTTTGCATTTTGAATTTGGTTTTCCATTACAACGCGATTAGCACAAAAAATGTTTCCTGTTTTTTTTTATTTTCTTTTTGTATTTTTTTATATTATTTATTTTGTTCGTCCATTTTTAAATACTTATTAAAGCCAATTATAGAAAATGCAAAGCAGCTAATGCTTGTCATATTCAATATCAATTTTGGTTTTTTTTTTAATAGTTCTTATAAATATATAAAATATATATATGTTTGTTGATTTTTAAAAACTCATGTATGCATATCAAGTTCATTTCAAATGTTTAAATCTTGATGAAAATAATGCGAAAATTTTGCTATTTTTCTTTATAAGTTCTCAATAATTAAGTTCCAGTGATGATTAATCAGCATGGTGATGTTGTTCTCAGTTGGTGTTGGTGTTTTATCCTATGCATCTTTGTTATGTCTTTTGTATGGTCCGCATTCTTAGTGGGACTTCATGTCTGTAAATAAAATTGTAGAGAGTCGGAAAGAGTGGTGTGAGTAATTTTATAATTAAATATTCTTAAAGGCGGAATGTTTCTCTGTCAAAGTTGAGCTCTGCTGCGTTTTGCTTTAATATACATATTATTGAGTCCAAATTAAATTTATAAATCATAAATAAAATTAAAAGCTGAGAAGCCTTGCTTTGTAATGCTTACCTAGCCATATATTCTTAGTCATTGTTCAAGCCCCGATTATATAATTATTAATTCTCCCTTGTTATCCTTACTGGCGATCTTGTTGTTGTTGCTGCTGTTGTTTCATCTTTAGATCCTCATCCTCAACCACCGTGGACTCGTCATGTGACCAGAAACTGGCCGACATTTGCGACGACGACATACCACCCACACCAGGGAACGAGTCCTCCATTAGCGTACTGGAAGCACAGCTTGTAACACTTCCAGACATCTGAGAATTTCCGGCGCTGGTCTGATACGTAGCTGTCGTGCCCGCTGAGCTGGTGGTTTGTTCAATGCATAGATTGAGGGAATCCACAGATGTATCCTTTGACATCGAGCTTTCGTCTAGAGGCAATTCTAGAATTCCACCAGCACCACCACCACCACCGGAGACAGTCGTTGTGGTTATTACTCGGGTAACGGTGTGCTCTTGTCCATCGGCATCTGTGCTTGTGGTTGTTGTCGTTGTTGTTGTTGTCAAACCATCTCCTAGGGTAACACCACCACCTCCACCGCCACTGACAAATTTGGACATTAGGTCCAGCTGCTCATCTCCGAATGATTCAATACTCTCCTGTCGCGAATGCCGCTTATCAATTTCCAGTGAATCAATATCTGATTTTGTGGTAGCATCCTTCGATATATCAAAGCTCTCTATGCTGCTGGTCATCATGTCGTGACTCCTAATCTCCATGCTGTCGATACTATCCTTTTCCGAATCCTGGCTGTCAATCTTTGACTTTGCATCCAGTTCGGTGCTGGTTAGGTCCGTAAGCTTAACTGTGGTACCGCTTCCCTTACCTTCAAAGTCATCCCTTTCCAATTGTTGCTTGAGCAATAGTTCCAGATTTTCCGCTTGACCGGAGGGCACAACATCGGTTCTGGTGATGGTACGTGTAACTTTGGTCACAACCACATTACCAGCTGCACCAATGTCGCTACCATTCGATTTGTTAGACTCGTCGGAGCGTGAGAGCAATGCAGCCTCCTCTTTGGCCTTTATCTCAATAAGATGAGCCTCAATGCAGGCATTCTCCAGTCCCTCGAAATCCTTTAGACTCGAAATGGATACATCATCACCGGGAGCAGTGCCACTGCCACTGTGCCTAACCATATAGCGACGAGTGAAGCTGCCGTTGCTGGAGTCCGTGGAGCCTTGATGGGTGCGATTTCGGTTCTCCAGAGAGATTGCCTGCTCCAGGGACTCAAACTCCTGCAGGCTGCTCATGGATACATCGTCATGTTCGCCTCGTGAGTGGTATCGACGGGCAGCCAGATCGTATTCCGGAGTACTTGAGAATGAATCCTTGAAGCTGCTGATGCGGCTGCTGCCTACCTCGAATTCACCATCTTCCTCCTTAATGTCCTCGAGTACTGCCCCAGTAAGATCATAAGGATAACGCAGTTGGTTATCTGTCAACTGCATCTCAACCCAACGTTTATTTGCCGCTGTTGTGTCACTTGAATCGCTTTCCTCCGGCTGATCACTACTGCTGCTCGCTCCGGTTGGTGGACTTTCCTCAAACTCAAAGTTCAGGTCATCCTTGTACAATTGGGAGCCGAGTTTGGGATCAGCAGGTGCCGATTTAATGATGATTTTCTCAACATCCTCATCATGCTTTTGCTCATATTTCGTTGGCTTTATTTTAATACTCTTGCCACCGAGATCTACCTCATTAGCTTCCTTGGCCACCTCCTCGATGATGACAAACTCATCGGATATATCTGGTTGCTCAACCATTTCAAAGGAGTCCGGAGAATCTGCCGCCCTTTGATCATCATAATCGGCCCCGACTTCGGCACGTTTAAGTTCTTCCAGTTTCTGTTTGTACTGTTCCTGGACACGCCTTTGGAAGTCGAGTTCCTTCTCCTCGGCCTTGGCTTGATAGACATCAGTATCAGCTGCCTTGTTGAGTTCCTCCTCTGTACGCACTTTATACAGACTCTTTTCAGGGTATTCATCCGATTCCTCTTCTATTGGTGACTTGATGTCTTCGGTGACCATAATATCGGGAATCTTGGAATAGTCTTGCATATTTTGAGATGGTCTTCGTTCTTCAATCATCGCCGCTTCTGCTTCGAGCTCTTCGGTGGCGTCCTCAACAATCACCTCCGCCACCAGTTGGGATGGTGTGAATGGACGTTTTTCTAACTCGGCACTGTGATCCATTTCAGCAGCAGCTTGTTTCTTTTTCTTGTTCTTTCGCTCTTTTGGAGAACGGAACTGGCGTGCATATTCCGATTCATAGGGATCGGTATCCGACTCACTTTCCGATTCTTTTCCCTCTCCGGGAGAGGGTGCCTCCTTATCCAAATTTTTCAATGCATCTCCGGAAATTGTAGTACTTTCGTTTCGCTTATGACCACGTCGTTTCGTTTCCCCACCAGGTGGAGTACTGGCATTCGAATCTTGAGGCGAATGTTCTTTGCTCTCCATCTCCAAGACAAATGTTGTATCCTCTGGTAGAGAGGCGGATGGAACCATTTCATCATGTCCATACTGGAAACCTTCAATGCCCGTCAATGATGATGATCCAGCTGAACCGACAATGTCCTCAAAATTCTCAACAACAGTGTCAATGTTTGATGTACTTGACATACTGACTGAAAGGATGCTACCTTCATCTAGGCTCGATGCTAGCTTGGATTCGTCAATAGATCGTCTGGCATCACCATGATACAGTAAAATATCCTCAACCCTTTCACTATCTCTGGGACTATCAATCTTGTGCTCTGTCTCGTCGATGGGATAAGATAAACCCCAGGTACGTTCGGCTTCCTTAGGCTTAGGATACTCTTCTATCTGTGCCGTTTCCGTTGCTTGTTGTTGTTGTGGCAAAGCTTCGGACTCTGTTTTTGGTTTAAAGATCATTTCCTGAGAACGCTTCATGAGGCTTTGTTGCTCAGCACTGGGATAAGATGACGCCATCATTTCCAGACTCTCATCACTGTCATCGTCATCTGCACGCAAATCATGGAGACGTGCCATTTCCTCAGCTTCCAAGGCATCTGTTTCAGTTGATGAAGCTACTAAAGTTTCCGATAGTTCAGACACATCAATGCTTGCCAAATTAGCAGAAGTTTCCGACTGTGAGTCTAGGCTACGCATGCTCTCATGGGAACTAATGGACTTCCCGCTGCTGCTTCCCAAAGTACTTACGGCACTCACGTATTCAGTGCCATCTCGACATGTGGATGGTGTTACGTCTCTGGCAGTTTGGTATTCACTCGATGTTCCTGTCCCAGTGAGTAAATTTTCTATATCCGATGAAAGTGGTCGACTCTGTGTCTTGTCGAAACTCTTGTGATAGCTATCACTCGAACTGGAATTGTCGACATCTGGAATAGACCAACGATTGATGGAGTCTGGCGACGAATCAAGTTTGATGCGATGTACCACCATATCAACTGGTTTAATACTTTGATCCGAGATTACTTCTTCAAAACCACTGGCTGTGGACTTATCTGCAGCGCTTTCCGTAGCTACTACTGAAGCAGTTGCTAGCCTTTCTGTGTAGTAATCCTCCATAGAACTAAAATCTTCAGCAGTTTCAGTGGATATAAAACCAAGTGAGCCTTGTTCTTCCTTCGCCAAATGCTCCTCCATTGAGCTAAAATCTTCAGCGGTACCTGTCGATACAAATCCTAGAGATCCATGATCATCACGTCGGTCGACTTGACCAAACACATCCCTGGAATAATGAGCCATTGCTGCTTGTTTGTTCAAAGTTTCCTTGATTGTGGTGTCGAAAAGTCCCTCTGGTGGCTGAGTACTATCGATTGTGGAGGCTTGAAGCTCGGGAATGCCTATAAAAGATGACAAATCCTCAATCTCAGTCTCAATGGTATAACTTTGAGACTCTGTGGCAAGCTTAAATTCCTTCCTAACCATTTCCGAAGTTTCCTGAACTTCTTCAATGGGTTGACCTACAATAACCTCATCAATAATGCTCTTGGTTATTGATTCTTGTGGTTGTTGTGGGGAATGTACGACTTTTGGTTTACTTGCAGTTGGAATTTCTTTTTCCGATATTTCCCATTCACTTTTCTCTAATGGTAGTTCGAATTTTTCTTGTTTTTCAACAATCGTGTTGACTATCTCAGGTATTTCCTTGCTAGATTCATCGGGATCTTCACTACTTGATGGAGCCACCTCAATAACAGCGCGACCACTCGAACCAGTCGATGTGGTAAGACTCTCCTCGGTGGTTACTTTTGAAAGTTTTGCATCGCTGGACTTCTCCTTGTCAGCATTTTCAAATTCCAAAATATCATTGCGGGTTTCTGATCCCTGTCTAACTATTTTGCTATCAAGAGCAAGTGGATCGTCGGGCTTCATGGTGACGTACTCTTTAAAGGCATCGTTAGCTTCATCGGAATCGACAGACACTTCTTTCATCAAGCTAATGTCTTTGGCCTCAATAACCTTGGCCTCTTCATCCAGTGGTGTTTGGCTTGGAGACTTGGTTGATGTCTTGGTAATCACATTCCGACTCGATTCGCCAATATAAAAGCTAGTTGTTTTCTCTTCGAGACCCTCTGATTTTTCAGTATCGGCTTCATCCACTGAAATTTCACTCGTGGGCTCAAAACTTTCCGTACGATCCTCTGAGACAGTTGTGTTGGCTGTGGTTGTGACAATATCACGTTGTTGCGATCGAATTGACAGCTCAGTGGAGGGCTCATCGGTTTTGGATAGTTCCTCGGTAAAATCTAAGCTACGTAGACTAATGCTATCGGATTGTTCTCCAAGGGCAGCAAGGTTCTCAAACTGATCTGTGTGCTTGATAGGGGCTCTCGGTTTCGGAACTGGTGCTGAGCCATCAATGCTAATATCGATCGGTAATTCGGGTTGTTGCACTTGAGTTGGTATGGTGGTGCTATCTGTGCCTTCGGAAACGGAGACGGGGGAACTTGCTAGGAGTACGCGAGGTTTAGGTGTGGGTGTGTCGTGGCTAACATTTTTATCGATCAAAGTTTCAGCTGCTGTTGACGATGGTGGTATGGGAGTGGTGTCTGTTGAGATTGGTAGTAGTATATCGCCGCCTGTTTCTACAAAACAATGGGTGTGAAAATAAAAGCAATTTTAACAGTGTTGCGAAAGTCGAAAACAGAAGATGTGGAAGAGAAAACAGAAAGACACAATACAGCAGGAGGAAAAGGAAGAGAACAGAGGAAATGATGCATAGGAACAAGAATGTGAATGCGAATTAGTGGAAAAAGACAAAAGGTTCTTAGAGTTAGAGTAGATATGTTGATAGTAAGTTGTTGTGGATATGAACATGATTGATAGATTAATTGATCGATACATATGAGGTTGACATGCAGACAAGTATTTAACAAATTTTAAACTTAAACAAAAACTAAATAAAATAATAACTCAATGCAATTAGAGCTCAACTTGAACAAAAAGTATTTTCGTTTTATCACATTGGCCGCCATTTTATATCATTTAAATTGTCAGCATTTGGAAAACGTGAACGTAAAATCGAATGCTGTACATTATAATTATTTATATAGTACGTAACGTATGTATGCATATAGAATTTGATATTTACGATCTACAGAAATCACCAATAGAGTTAATAGTACTATACAAAGCAATATATTTATGGATACGATTTGAATTGGTGCTACATATGTATACATAATGATACCTGTCGTTAACTCTTGTATATCATTATCGGGCGTTAATTGATTCTGTGCCATATCGGCCATTGTATTTGTCGTTGGCGATACACTGTCATCCCAACTGAGTTTCGAATATTCACCCTGAAGGGCACTTATCTCGTCCTCATGCACGACCGTTTCAAATGTCTCATCGAACCGGGCACTGACATCATCATTTGTTTCATCCGAGGATAGTTTATTGATTTTATGCTCGATGCGTCTAGAACGCATCTCCAATTTAGCTTCGGCTTCTTCACTATGCTCTACATGATATATACATATAGTAGTCATACATACATGATGGATCAAGGTAGGTAGCAAAGGTATACAAAGAATATAGGAGAATGGTTATAGTACGATTAACTACTTCAAGCTATATATAGGGTCCTATATAATATGGCTATTCCTAACTTCTAGGTACGTATCGAAGCACTAACACTTTGCTTGGCATTATATTTTACCTTTTGATGTGGCTGTTGAAGGAGCAGCATTGATAAGAGCTTGTTGCTGCTGCTGCTGTTGTTGCTGCGAATGTAGTTGTTGTTGTTGTTGTTGGATCTGTGTGGTAACTGTTGTTGATGCTGCTGTAGCTGTTATGTTTTGGGCATGCAAGGGTATATGTATGTGCTCATCGGTAAAACTCATATTATCATCAAATGATTTGCCAGACATAGACTCAATGGTTGGCGATTTGATGACATCAACACCGACAATATCATCGCATGTTATGGCATAGTTATCACTCTCAGAATTATATTCGTGCTTTATGGAATCATGACCATTGGCCTGTGACTCCCCATGACTCTCAATAAAATCAACACTCTCTTCGAGCACATTCTCGACTAGAATTTTGGCTTCCTCGCGAATTCGTGCCACAAGATCGTCGCCTTCATCACCAACATCACCACCAACTTTAACATCATCACCTGTAAAATAATTGCACATTGTTTTGTTTTCATTTGTAGATAGAAAAAGGAAATTAGAATAGATTTGCAAGCTTGGAAATCATGAACGGCATGTGAAGCGATAATCAAAATATGAGTACATATTTGATTTATTTCAGTGTACGAATTCGAATGCAAATGCGAGTATGTGCAACATTTTAAGTATGAAATGTGGATAGAAGTATAATGATTTTAAATGCGGTGGGTGATCTTTGGTGATGTGAGACGAGATCTTTTAGCAGCGTTTTCTATTGTAATCTTTATAAAATTTATATTGCATAAGTTATTAACTTCATTGTCCCAATGAGCTTTAATTGCATTACTTAAACAATAATCAAAATTAAACTTATTATAATCATACTAATCAAAACAAAATACTTATGAAGCGCATGATCTAAAGTTAGCGCAAAATTATGAAAAGCTATAAATACAAGTTATTTTATTATAATAAACTAAAGTTACTTACCAATTTGTTGAGAAATCTGCACTGTTTGTTGAATGGATGGTGCAATTGTAGTTTTTGTAATGCCTTCTGCAAATTAACAATTTATAGATTAGTAAAACAATTAGTATATGGAGGAAGAACATAAAATTAAGCTATAAGCAATTAAGAACTTTTAAAATACGATACAAATAAAGATATAATGAATAATTTGGATGAACTCAAAATAAGACGAAAATATAAACAAATTCCAAAGAACTTTTTGTTAGCTCTACACGTAATTATTAATAATTTTATTTTTAATACAATATTATGTTAGTTGGAACGACGCTTAGGTAATTATTATAGAAAGGTTTGTTAGTATCATAAGAACGGGGCAAGGACATTAGCAATTTAATTAGATTTAGGCTTAATGTTGTTTTCATGTGTGTTAAAAAAATGTTAATGTATATTTATTGTATGTTAAGTGTTGGATTTACTTACAATATGCTTGAGTGTATGTCAATTACTTTTGTTAGGTTATATATTTCTCACACATACTTATTTATGAATTAATGGAACTATTTTTAACATTTTCAGTTTTGGCTAGGGATTAGATTCGGAACGAAGTTTAGTTGCCTCCTCTAGTGGCGGATTCATCGGATTCAAGATATTCAACATCGGTATGAGCATCTCGTATCACTCCCTTTAATTGTAGCTTTTCGGACTCGGCATTAAAGCTTCTGCCGCTTTTCTCATGTACGACAGTGTAACTCTCGTTGAGCATGTCATTAAGCTCTTTGCTCTCGCTGTTGGCCACCTCAATGGGTGGTGGCTCAAGGACATCTTCGGCATCGGATGGCAGCTGAACATCCTCAATGTCCGTGTTCTGTTGACTGATCACATCATCCTTGAGCATTAGCTTGTGTAGTGGATGCAACTTGGATGGATTAATCTTTGACTTGGGAACTTCGGCTGGTGGTAACGAAGCCTCAGAAGCATCTGAAACATCGTCAGTAGAAATGTCTTCGGAGTCGGTTAGTTTGTCGGCATTGTGACCCTTGGCTTGTAGCTTTAATTGATCGACTCGTCTAACAGTGGGTGGTAGATCACATTCACTTAAATCCATGTCTTCCACATCGGTAATACCCTCCTCTTTGCCCTTCACTACATCCAAAAGCTTGTTTTTACCCTTGCTTGGGGTGCGTGCCTTCAACTTCTTGCGACGATTAGTGCCAGCCACAAAGATTTCCTCAACATCTGTAACAGATTCCGCATTCGAGAGCACTTCCAGACGTTTGCTCTGCTGTTGTTTTAAGAGTTCGTTGGAGATAATCACTTCATTCTCAATTAGACCAGCTGTTCCGACAGCCAATTCTTCAGCAAGCGATAAATTTGCACTCCAGTCTTCGGGACAGGAGTAATCTTCGGAATCGGTGTTGGCAATGTCCTTTAAGTGATTATATATGCCAAATTCATAGCTTATGTTCATTGGCATTACATTTGTAATGGTGTCTCCATACTTATCCTCCTTTAATTCAACGACCTCCCGATGTGGTAGAGGAAGTAGTTCGAGTCCCACAGCAATTGCTTCAGGTATGGAGCTTGTCAATGAAAAGTCATCGCAGCACATGTCTTCTACATCAGTTAAACAGGTGCCATCATCGCCAGGAGCTAGGATAATAGCCCGAGGAATTGGCTGTTCATCGTCCTCTTCATTGTCGAAGCTATCTTCGGCTGCGGAATCATCGATGCCCTCAACATCGGTAAGTACTTCTTCATGTTTGGGAGCCACTTGCAGGAAATGTTTTCTCTCAGAATTAAGCAGCATTGATTTGGAGTTCTTGCGGGGAGTTCCACTAGCACTAACAAAGGCAACATCTATGGGAGGCAAGCTGGCTTCACTTCGACTTGAATTTTTGGCAGCAGCTCCTCCAGACTCCGATTCGGTGCTAGAGCAGGCGATTTGACAAACCTCTTCACTGCCACTACCGGACACCATGAGCACTTCATCCTCAGACATACCACGCGTGTGTCCACCACCAATAGCTGCGCAGTCGGACAGCGCCGAGGCAAGATCACTAATATCGCTAATGACGGAGACATCCTCGTAATGATCGGAATCGTCTTCATGCTTTTCTCCGTCAGCAATATTGACGCGTCCCTGGTCACCTACTGCTTTATCTAAGTCGACGCATACGGACTTTTCACAGCCATAATCTACCTCAGAATCCGTGTCATAATCTTCACAATCGGTTAAGTAATCTGCCAGACCATTTAAGTTTTGAGCTTGAAGAAAGTTTCCTGCTTTTATTTCACAGCTCTCCTTGGCATCATTATCAACTGCCTCTTGATTTTGTAATCCTTGTTGCAAGAACTCACGTAGTGACATCTTTAATTCAGGATAAACAGCGCTCTTGGATTCGTCATCATCGGTCTCAGTATCGTAGTCCTCCACATCAGTAACATCGTTTTCACAAGGTCTTGACTTTTCCTTCGCCAGAGGCACATTTCCAGAGCTACGACGTGAACTTGGCTTAAGAACCTCTATTTGGCTGTCGAAATCTTCTACGTCTGTTACACCGCCTGCTCCGCTGTGGCCGTAGTCCATGTCATTGCTATCGGTGTCATGGGAGGAGGATGAGGATTCGGAGTGCTGCTCGGCAGTTACGGATATTGTTGGGAGTTTTTTGGACATTTTGGTGGGCTTATTTTACTTCTTATGGGTGTGTTGTTTTATAATTGATAATTGTGGCTTTTAATTATTGGGTTCAGTTTAGTTATTTGCGTCAGCTATTTGTGGAAAATAAGTTAAAATTAAATTGAATAAAAGCAGTTGCAAAAATTTAGATCAATTAGAAAAGTTGCTTGGTTCCCTAGGCTTGATGGGTATCGCTCTAAGCTATGCTTTATATAAACAATATGATAGTGCTCAAAACCTAAAGATGGTTGTATTATTTACCTTTTGATGTGCTGCTAATGCTGCTCGTCTCCAGCTCTCTTTTTTGCCGACTCTCGCCGACCACCTCGACATGCAATTGAACCAATGGCTCTGTCACACTACCTGTGGGCGCACCAGGATGCTGTTGATGTTGATGGTGCTGATGGTGGCGCCGCAAGGTTTCCTCAATAAGAGCTAATGGACTACGAGTCGGTTTGGGGGAACCTGGGCTTGCGGCCATTAATCGCTCGGGATCCCCGGTGCTAAACATGGGCAGCGCGATAGAGTCGGAGAGACTGGAATCGGTGGTATCGATAAAGCTGACATCAAATTCATTTATGCATCGCTGTTGATCGTTTGTGGACTGCGGCCGCATCCCCCCCAATGCCATTGTATGGTGTTCTACATCAAAATCGGGTTGGCGGTAGACCACTTCTAGGGGTTTGTCGGGGCCGAATGTTTTAGTAAATACCTCGCTGGTTAGCACCTTGCGACTGTTGCTGCCGCTACCGGAGGATGATGAGGTAGAACTTTTTGTACTATCACTTGATTTAATGGAACGTATAGTTATCACCTCGGAGTCGTCATCAACAAGCACGGTGCTAACCGCGCCAGTTGTGGCTATCGGCTCTCTGTGTACACGTACCGTAGACGTCGATGTTGTTGTTGTTGAGGCCTTCTTCTCCGATAGTTTCATATTGGTCTTCTCCTTGTCTGTCTTACGGCTAACCATCACAGCTGAGCGTACACTGCGTCTAGTGCTGTTCGAGGATCCACTGGCACTGGTACTTCCGCTTCCTGTATTACTCGATTCATTCATTGTGTCCTTCATCTGTTTTTGTAGTTTCGGCTCAATCGCACTACGCACTTGTTTGGCGGTTGCTATTTTGATGTTTCCCTCGCTTGTTTTACTTACAGTTTTTCTAACGATTTTCTTATTGTCTACCTGAGGTTTTGAAATGGTTTCATCACTTTTATTGTTAATTAGTTTAGTTGAAGTTCTTGTTGCGGAAGACAAGCTTTTTGGAACTTTAGTGCGCTGCATAGTTGCTGTTGCAGTTGCAGTTGCTGTTTTTATTTTGTTGTCAGTTTCTATGGAAGTTCGGTATGCAATGGATTTAGTTGCATTAGCTGATTGTGTCTTCATACTTTTAATTAGTTGTTGGCTCTTTGAGCCTATCACGTTTGCTTCTTTATTCTCCTTGGATGTTTGTCTTTTGTAAAAACGGTCTGTACTTTTAACTGACTCTTTACTTTCGCTATGTGAAACTCTTTTCGTCAAAACTAAGGGCTTATCATTGCTAGGCTTCTTTTGTTGTTGATCAATTAAAAGGTTTTTTGTCAAGGCACTTGTCGAATTCCTAGCGTTGTATATACTTTTGCGATTTATATGTGGGGGAGCAGGTGATTTTGGTGGTGCTGGTGATTTTGATGGAGCTGGAGTCACGCTACGACTATCGCTATCGGCACTACGGCCATAACGCATACTGTGAGCTAAAGTTGGTTGCATATATCTGTGAGTGGCAGATGGAGTCGGAGTCTTTGTACGGTTCGATCCAATAGTTTCTTGTTCTTTATTAGTGGAACTGCCCGTTAATGTTGCAGACTTCTTTGGTTTTAGTGTAATTGTCTTAATTTGTTTGCTTGCTTCTTTCTTTGTTAAAGTTTTCGTGGTTGTTTTCGACGCTTTTGTGGGTTTAAGTGTTGGACTAAACGAGCGAACTGATGTATTATATGGTACTATCGTAACATCTGTTTTAACTCTGGGTCTTGGCGTTGTGGAGCGACTGTTTTCACCTTGAGGATGACTTTCGTAGAATATAGAACTCGACGCTGGACTTGCAGATCTTTCAAAGTGTATTTCACTTATTACACGGCTGGTTGCCGATGACGAGCTTGTTGTTGTCGAAGTGGAACTTGTCACAGATCTCCTAGATTCTGTTTTCTTATTTAACTTTTGTTTATCAGATGTTAATGCAGATTTGCTTGAGATGGTTTGTTTTGTAGATGTCTTTATTGGCTTTGCTTGAGTAATCGGAGCTTTCTTCTGTATGGACATAGGTTTTGATATTTTTTCTACTTGTTTCTTATCCTTTAAACTAACTTTCCTAACTGTTTTAGATGTGGTAGGTACTGACTTAGTTACTTTCTTTTGAGCAGGCATATTATCAATATTTTCTGCATCTAGCTTAACGAAATATGCAACAGGACGAACTTCTTTTGTTTCTATAGTCCCTTTATTTTCAGTCTGCAAATGCACGATCTGTGGATTTTCTATCTGATTTGTATTCTTAGTATTAATTTTAGCAGCTTTCAATGTTTCCTCAACAATCTGATCTACTGTACGTTCATTTTCGGCTATCTCAGGGAGTACATGAATTTTACAATCTAAGCCCTTTTCTAACTGAACGCTTCTTAGCGTCTCATTGACTATCTTTTGAACTTCTGCATCACCAGCTCTTAAAGTTTCTTCAACGATCTGTTGTACAGATCTAGAATCTTCTAACTCGTCAAATATATCAGACTTTGTTTGCTCCACAACTGAAAATGCACTATCATTACTGCATATACCATGACAAGATGGCAGTGTTAACGGTGGATTGTCCATTCCGAATTCCTTATCGCTTACTTCGTCCGAATATTCTTGTGGAACTGTCTTAGCTAAATCAACTGGGGACTTGGGTTTCTCAACAGACTTAATTGGATCTATTGGAATCTTGACTGAGTCTTTAATCTGTATATCAACTGACTCTCGAGATTCACTTGCAGAAGTAATGTTAGTAATAGTTGTTGTGGTGGGTACCAAAGGTAGGGTCAGAGGAAGGGGTTTGGTTTCCGGTTTATCAAATCCAAACTCATCCTCACTTTCATCATCAGAATAACCCTTAGCAATCTGCTTGGTTGCTTCAACTGGAGATTTGGGTTTCTCATCTAATTTAACTGGAGACTTATCGATAGAAGTCGGTTTTAGAATGTCGTCAACCTTCTGTGTAGATGTGTCTACAATTGGCAGCAGAGGTGCAGATGAGGGAATAGTCTGAGGAGGCTTGTCTTGTGGCTTGGCAATTCCGAATTCGTCATCGCTTTCTTCGTCCGAATATTCTTGTGGAACTGTCTTAGCTAAATCAACTGGGGACTTGGGTTTCTCAACAGACTTAATTGGATCTATTGGAATCTTGACTGAGTCTTTCATCTGTATATCAACTGACTCTCGAGATTCACTTGCAGAAGTAATGTTGGTAATAGTTGTTGTGGTGGGTACCAAAGGTGTGGTCAGAGGAAGGAGTTTAGTTTCCGGTTTATCAAATCCAAACTCATCCTCACTTTCATCATCAGAATAACCCTTAGCAATCTGCTTGGTTGCTTCAACTGGAGATTTGGGTTTCTCATCTAATTTAACTGGAGACTTATCGATAGAAGTCGGTTTTAGAATGTCGTCAACCTTCTGTGTAGATTTGTCTACAATTGGCAGCAGAGGTGCAGATGAGGGAATAGTCTGAGGAGGCTTGTCTTGTGGCTTGGCAATTCCGAATTCGTCATCGCTTTCTTCGTCCGAATATTCTTGTGGAACTGTCTTAGCTAAATCAACTGGGGACTTGGGTTTCTCAACAGTCTTAAATGGATCTGTTGGAATCTTGACTGAGTCTTTAATTTGTATATCAACTGACTCTCGAGATTCACTTGCAGAAGTAATGTTGGTAATAGTTGTTGTGGTGGGTACCAAAGGTGTGGTCAGAGGAAGGAGTTTAGTTTCCGGTTTATCAAATCCAAACTCATCCTCACTTTCATCATCAGAATAACCCTTAGCAATCTGCTTGGTTGCTTTAACTGGAGATTTGGGTTTCTCATCTAATTTAACTGGAGACTTATCGATAGAAGTCGGTTTTAGAATGTCGTCAACCTTCTGTGTAGATTTGTCTACAATTGGCAGCAGAGGTGCAGATGAGGGAATAGTCTGAGGAGGCTTGTCTTGTGGCTTGGCAATTCCGAATTCGTCATCGCTTTCTTCGTCCGAATATTCTTGTGGAACTTTCTTAGCTAAATTAACTGGGGACTTGGGTTTCTCAACAGTCTTAAATGGATCTGTGGGAATCTTGACTGAGTCTTTAATCTGTATATCAACTGACTCTCGGGATTCACTTGCAGAAGTTATGTTGGTAATAGTTGTTGTGGTGGGTACCAAAGGTGTGGTCAGAGGAAGGAGTTTAGTTTCCGGTTTATCAAATCCAAACTCATCCTCACTTTCATCATCATAATAACCCTTAGCAATCTGCTTGGTTGCTTCAACTGGAGATTTGGGTTTCTCATCTAATTTAACTGGAGACTTATCGATAGAAGTCGGTTTTAGAATGTCGTCAACCTTCTGTGTAGATTTGTCTACAATAGGCAGCAGCGGAGAAGATGAGCGAATAGTCTGAGGGGGCTTGTCTTGTGGATTGGCAATTCCGAATTCGTCTTCGCTTTCTTCGTCCGAATATTCTTGTGGAACTGTCTTAGCTAAATAAACTGGGGACTTGGGTTTCTCAACAGACTTAATTGGATCTATTGGAATCTTGACTGAGTCTTTAATCTGTATATCAACTGACTCTCGAGATTCACTTGGAGAAGTAATTTTGGTAATAGTTGTTGTGGTGGGTACCAAAGGTGTGGTCAGAGGAAGGGGTTTAGTTTCCGGTTTATCAAATCCAAACTCATCCTCACTTTCATCATCAGAATAACCCTTAGCAATCTGCTTGGTTGCTTCAACTGGAGATTTGGGTTTCTCATCTAATTTAACTGGAGACTTATCGATAGAAGTCGGTTTTAGAATGTCGTCAACCTTCTGTGTAGATGTGTCTACAATTGGCAGCAGAGGTGCAGATGAGGGAATAGTCTGAGGAGGCTTGTCTTGTGGCTTGGCAATTCCGAATTCGTCATCGCTTTCTTCGTCCGAATATTCTTGTGGAACTGTCTTAGCTAAATCAACTGGGGACTTGGGTTTCTCAACAGACTTAATTGGATCTATTGGAATCTTGACTGAGTCTTTAATCTGTATATCAACTGACTCTCGAGATTCACTTGCAGAAGTAATGTTGGTAATAGTTGTTGTGGTGGGTACCAAAGGTGTGGTCAGAGGAAGGGGTTTAGTTTCCGGTTTATCAAATCCAAACTCATCCTCACTTTCATCATCAGAATAACCCTTAGCAATCTGCTTGGTTGCTTCAACTGGAGATTTGGGTTTCTCATCTAATTTAACTGGAGACTTATCGATAGAAGTCGGTTTTAGAATGTCGTCAACCTTCTGTGTAGATTTGTCTACAATTGGCAGCAGAGGTGCAGATGAGGGAATAGTCTGAGGAGGCTTGTCTTGTGGCTTGGCAATTCCGAATTCGTCATCGCTTTCTTCGTCCGAATATTCTTGTGGAACTTTCTTAGCTAAATTAACTGGGGACTTGGGTTTCTCAACAGTCTTAAATGGATCTGTGGGAATCTTGACTGAGTCTTTAATCTGTATATCAACTGACTCTCGGGATTCACTTGCAGAAGTTATGTTGGTAATAGTTGTTGTGGTGGGTACCAAAGGTGTGGTCAGAGGAAGGAGTTTAGTTTCCGGTTTATCAAATCCAAACTCATCCTCACTTTCATCATCATAATAACCCTTAGCAATCTGCTTGGTTGCTTCAACTGGAGATTTGGGTTTCTCATCTAATTTAACTGGAGACTTATCGATAGAAGTCGGTTTTAGAATGTCGTCAACCTTCTGTGTAGATTTGTCTACAATAGGCAGCAGCGGAGAAGATGAGCGAATAGTCTGAGGGGGCTTGTCTTGTGGATTGGCAATTCCGAATTCGTCTTCGCTTTCTTCGTCCGAATATTCTTGTGGAACTGTCTTAGCTAAATAAACTGGGGACTTGGGTTTCTCAACAGACTTAATTGGATCTATTGGAATCTTGACTGAGTCTTTAATCTGTATATCAACTGACTCTCGAGATTCACTTGGAGAAGTAATTTTGGTAATAGTTGTTGTGGTGGGTACCAAAGGTGTGGTCAGAGGAAGGGGTTTAGTTTCCGGTTTATCAAATCCAAACTCATCCTCACTTTCATCATCAGAATAACCCTTAGCAATCTGCTTGGTTGCTTCAACTGGAGATTTGGGTTTCTCATCTAATTTAACTGGAGACTTATCGATAGAAGTCGGTTTTAGAATGTCGTCAACCTTCTGTGTAGATGTGTCTACAATTGGCAGCAGAGGTGCAGATGAGGGAATAGTCTGAGGAGGCTTGTCTTGTGGCTTGGCAATTCCGAATTCGTCATCGCTTTCTTCGTCCGAATATTCTTGTGGAACTGTCTTAGCTAAATCAACTGGGGACTTGGGTTTCTCAACAGACTTAATTGGATCTATTGGAATCTTGACTGAGTCTTTAATCTGTATATCAACTGACTCTCGAGATTCACTTGCAGAAGTAATGTTGGTAATAGTTGTTGTGGTGGGTACCAAAGGTGTGGTCAGAGGAAGGGGTTTAGTTTCCGGTTTATCAAATCCAAACTCATCCTCACTTTCATCATCAGAATAACCCTTAGCAATCTGCTTGGTTGCTTCAACTGGAGATTTGGGTTTCTCATCTAATTTAACTGGAGACTTATCGATAGAAGTCGGTTTTAGAATGTCGTCAACCTTCTGTGTAGATTTGTCTACAATTGGCAGCAGAGGTGCAGATGAGGGTATAGTCTGAGGAGGCTTGTCTTGTGGCTTGGCAATTCCGAATTCGTCATCGCTTTCTTCGTCCGAATATTCTTGTGGAACTGCCTTAGCTAAATCAACTGGGGACTTGGGTTTCTCAACAGTCTTAAATGGATCTGTTGGAAGCTTGACTGAGTCATTAATTTGTATATCAACTGACTCTCGAGATTCACTTACAGAAGTAATGTTGGTAATAGTTGTTGTGGTGGGTACCAAAGGTGTGGTCAGAGGAAGGGGTTTAGTTTCCGGTTTATCAAATCCAAACTCATCCTCACTTTCATCATCAGAATAACCCTTAGCAATCTGCTTGGTTGCTTCAACTGGAGATTTGGGTTTCTCATCTAGTTTAACTGGAGACTTATCGATAGAAGTCGGTTTTAGAATGTCGTCAACCTTCTGTGTAGATTTGTCTATAATAGGCAGCAGCGGAGCAGATGAGGGAATAGTCTTAGGGGGCTTGTCTTGTGGCTTGGCAATTCCGAATTCGTCTTCGCTTTCTTCGTCCGAATATTCTCGTGGAACTGTCTTAGCTAAATCAACTGGGGACTTGGGTTTCTCAACAGACTTAATTGGATCTATTGGAATCTTGACTGAGCCTTTAATCTGTATATCAACTGACTCTCGAGATTCACTTGCAGAAGTAATGTTGGTAATAGTTGTTGTGGTGGGTACCAAAGGTGTGGTTAGAGGAAGGGGTTTAGTTTCCGGTTTATCAAATCCAAACTCATCCTCACTTTCATCATCAGAATAACCCTTAGCAATCTGCTTGGTTGCTTCAACTGGAGATTTGGGTTTCTCATCTAATTTAACTGGAGACTTATCGATAGAAGTCGGTTTTAGAATGTCGTCAACCTTCTGTGTAGATTTGTCTACAATAGGCAGCAGCGGAGCAGATGAGGGAATAGTCTTAGGGGGCTTGTCTTGTGGCTTGGCAATTCCGAATTCGTCTTCGCTTTCTTCGTCCGAATATTCTTGTGGAACTGTCTTAGCTAAATCAACTGGGGACTTGGGTTTCTCAACAGTCTTAAATGGATCTGTTGGAAGCTTGACTGAGTCTTTAATTTGTATATCAACTGACTCTCGAGATTCACTTGCAGAAGTAATGTTGGTAATAGTTGTTGTGGTGGGTACCAAAGGTGTGGTCAGAGAAAGGGGTTTAGTTTCCGGTTTATCAAATCCAAACTCATCTTCACTTTCATCATCAGAATAACCCTTAGCAATCTGCTTGGTTGCTTCAACTGGAGATTTGGGTTTCTCATCTAATTTAACTGGAGACTTATCGATAGAAGTCGGTTTTAGAATGTCGTCAACCTTCTGTGTAGATTTGTCTACAATTGGCAGCAGAGGTGCAGATGAGGGAATAGTCTGAGGAGGTTTGTCTTGTGGATTGGCAATTCCAAATTCGTCATCGCTTTCTTCGTCCGAATATTCTTGTGGAACTGTCTTAGCTAAATCAACTGGGGACTTGGGTTTCTCAACAGACTTAATTGGATCTATTGGAATCTTGACTGAGTCTTTAATCTGTATATCAACTGACTCTCGAGATTCACTTGCAGAAGTAATGTTGGTAATAGTTGTTGTGGTGGGTACCAAAGGTGTGGTCAGAGGAAGGGGTTTAGTTTCCGGTTTATCAAATCCAAAGTCATCCTCACTTTCATCATCAGAATAACCCTTAGCAATCTGCTTGGTTGCTTCAACTGGAGATTTGGGTTTCCCATCTAGTTTAACTGGAGACTTATCGATAGAAGTCGGTTTTAGAATGTCGTCAACCTTCTGTGTAGATTTGTCTATAATAGGCAGCAGCGGAGCAGATGAGGGAATAGTCTTAGGGGGCTTGTCTTGTGGCTTGGCAATTCCGAATTCGTCTTCGCTTTCTTCGTCCGAATATTCTCGTGGAACTGTCTTAGCTAAATCAACTGGGGACTTGGGTTTCTCAACAGACTCAATTGGATCTATTGGAATCTTGACTGAGTCTTTAATCTGTATATCAACTGACTCTCGAGATTCACTTGCAGAAGTAATGTTGGTAATAGTTGTTGTGGTGGGTACCAAAGGTGTGGTCAGAGGAAGGGGTTTAGTTTCCGGTTTATCAAATCCAAACTCATCCTCACTTTCATCATCAGAATAACCCTTAGCAATCTGCTTGGTTGCTTCAACTGGAGATTTGGGTTTCTCATCTAATTTAACTGGAGACTTATCGATAGAAGTCGGTTTTAGAATGTCGTCAACCTTCTGTGTAGATTTGTCTACAATTGGCAGCAGAGGTGCAGGTGAGGGAATAGTCTGAGGAGGCTTGTCTTGTGGCTTGGCAATTCCGAATTCGTCTTCGCTTTCTTCGTCCGAATATTCTCGTGGAACTGTCTTAGCTAAATCAACTGGGGACTTGGGTTTCTCAACAGACTTAATTGGATCTATTGGAATCTTGACTGAGTCTTTAATCTGTATATCAACTGACTCTCGAGATTCACTTGCAGAAGTAATGTTGGTAATAGTTGTTGTGGTGGGTACCAAAGGTGTGGTCAGAGGAAGGGGTTTAGTTTCCGGTTTATCAAATCCAAACTCATCCTCACTTTCATCATCAGAATAACCCTTAGCAATCTGCTTGGTTGCTTCAACTGGAGATTTGGGTTTCTCATCTAGTTTAACTGGAGACTTATCGATAGAAGTCGGTTTTAGAATGTCGTCAACCTTCTGTGTAGATTTGTCTACAATAGGCAGCAGCGGAGCAGATGAGGGAATAGTCTTAGGGGGCTTGTCTTGTGGCTTGGCAATTCCGAATTCGTCTTCGCTTTCTTCGTCCGAATATTCTTGTGGAACTGTCTTAGCTAAATCAACTGGGGACTTGGGTTTCTCAACAGACTTAATTGGATCTATTGGAATCTTGACTGAGTCTTTAATCTGTATATCAACTGACTCTCGAGATTCACTTGCAGAAGTAATGTTGGTAATAGTTGTTGTGGTGGGTACCAAAGGTGTGGTCAGAGGAAGGGGTTTAGTTTCCGGTTTATCAAATCCAAACTCATCCTCACTTTCATCATCAGAATAACCCTTAGCAATCTGCTTGGTTGCTTCAACTGGAGATTTGGGTTTCTCATCTAGTTTAACTGGAGACTTATCGATAGAAGTCGGTTTTAGAATGTCGTCAACCTTCTGTGTAGATTTGTCTACAATAGGCAGCAGCGGAGCAGATGAGGGAATAGTCTTAGGGGGCTTGTCTTGTGGCTTGGCAATTCCGAATTCGTCTTCGCTTTCTTCGTCCGAATATTCTTGTGGAACTGTCTTAGCTAAATCAACTGGGGACTTGGGTTTCTCAACAGACTTAATTGGATCTATTGGAATCTTGACTGAGCCTTTAATCTGTATATCAACTGACTCTCGAGATTCACTTACAGAAGTAATGTTGGTAATAGTTGTTGTGGTGGGTACCAAAGGTGTGGTCAGAGGAAGGGGTTTAGTTTCCGGTTTATCAAATCCAAACTCATCCTCACTTTCATCATCAGAATAACCCTTAGCAATCTGCTTGGTTGCTTCAACTGGAGATTTGGGTTTCTCATCTAATTTAACTGGAGACTTATCGATAGAAGTCGGTTTTAGAATGTCGTCAACCTTCTGTGTAGATTTGTCTACAATTGGCAGCAGAGGTGCAGATGAGGGAATAGTCTGAGGAGGCTTGTCTTGTGGATTGGCAATTCCGAATTCGTCATCGCTTTCTTCGTCCGAATATTCTTGTGGAACTATCTTAGCTAAATCAACTGGGGACTTGGGTTTCTCAACAGACTTAATTGGATCTATTGGAATCTTGACTGAGTCTTTAATCTGTATATCAACTGACTCTCGAGATTCACTTACAGAAGTAATGTTGGTAATAGTTGTTGTGGTGGGTACCAAAGGTGTGGTCAGAGGAAGGGGTTTAGTTTCCGGTTTATCAAATCCAAACTCATCCTCACTTTCATCATCAGAATAACCCTTAGCAATCTGCTTGGTTGCTTCAACTGGAGATTTGGGTTTCTCATCTAATTTAACTGGAGACTTATCGATAGAAGTCGGTTTTAGAATGTCGTCAACCTTCTGTGTAGTTTTGTCTATAATAGGCAGCAGAGGTGCAGATGAGGGAATAGTCTGAGGAGGCTTGTCTTGTGGCTTGGCAATTCCGAATTCGTCATCGCTTTCTTCGTCCGAATATTCTTGTGGAACTGTCTTAGCTAAATCAACTGGGGTCTTGGGTTTCGCAACAGTCTTAAATGGATCTGTTGGAAGCTTGACTGAGTCTTTAATTTGTATATCAACTGACTCTCGAGATTCACTTACAGAAGTAATGTTGGTAATAGTTGTTGTGGTGGGTACCAAAGGTGTGGTCAGAGGAAGGGGTTTAGTTTCCGGTTTATCAAATCCAAACTCATCCTCACTTTCATCATCAGAATAACCCTTAGCAATCTGCTTGGTTGCTTCAACTGGAGATTTGGGTTTCTCATCTAATTTAACTGGAGACTTATCGATAGAAGTCGGTTTTAGAATGTCGTCAACCTTCTGTGTAGATTTGTCTACAATAGGCAGCAGCGGAGCAGATGAGGGAATAGTCTGAGGAGGCTTGTGTTGTGGCTTGGCAATTCCGAATTCGTCATCGCTTTCTTCGTCCGAATATTCTTGTGGAACTGTCTTAGCTAAATCAACTGGGGACTTGGGTTTCTCAACAGACTTAATTGGATCTATTGGAATCTTGACTGAGCCTTTAATCTGTATATCAACTGACTCTCGAGATTCACTTACAGAAGTAATGTTGGTAATAGTTGTTGTGGTGGGTACCAAAGGTGTGGTCAGAGGAAGGGGTTTAGTTTCCGGTTTATCAAATCCAAACTCATCTTCACTTTCATCATCAGAATAACCCTTAGCAATCTGTTTGGTTGCTTCAACTGGAGATTTGGGTTTCTCATCTAATTTAACTGGAGACTTATCGATAGAAGTCGGTTTTAGAATGTCGTCAACCTTCTGTGTAGATTTGTCTATAATTGGCAGCAGAGGTGCAGATGAGGGAATAGTCTGAGGAAGCTTGTCTTGTGGCTTGGCCATTCCGAATTCGTCATCGCTTTCTTCGTCCGAATATTCTTGTGGAACTGTCTTAGCTAAATCAACTGGTGACTTGGGTTTCTCAACAGTCTTAAATGGATCTATTGGAAGCTTGACTGAGTCTTTAATTTGTATATGAACTGACTCTCGAGATTCACTTACAGAAGTAATGTTGGTAATAGTTGTTGTGGTGGGTACCAAAGGTGTGTTCAGAGGAAGGGGTTTAGTTTCCGGTTTATCAAATCCAAACTCATCCTCACTTTCATCATCAGAATAACCCTTAGCAATCTGCTTGGTTGCTTCAACTGGAGATTTGGGTTTCTCATCTAATTTAACTGGAGACTTATCGATAGAAGTCGGTTTTAGAATGTCGTCAACCTTCTGTGTAGTTTTGTCTACAATTGGCAGCAGAGGTGCAGATGAGGGAATAGTCTGAGGAGGCTTGTCTTGTGGCTTGGCAATTCCAAATTCGTCATCGCTTTCTTCGTCCGAATATTCTTGTGGAACTGTCTTAGCTAAATCAACTGGGGACTTGGGTTTCTCAACAGACTTAATTGGATCTATTGGAATCTTGACTGAGTCTTTAATCTGTATATCAACTGACTCTCGAGATTCACTTGCAGAAGTTATGTTGGTAATAGTTGTTGTGGTGGGTACCAAAGGTGTGGTCAGAGGAAGGGGTTTAGTTTCCGGTTTATCAAATCCAAACTCATCCTCACTTTCATCATCAGAATAACCCTTAGCAATCTGCTTGGTTGCTTCAACTGGAGATTTGGGTTCGTCATCTAATTTAACTGGAGACTTATCGATAGAAGTCGGTTTTAGAATGTCGTCAACCTTCTGTGTAGATTTGTCTACAATTGGCAGCAGAGGTGCAGATGAGGGAATAGTCTGAGGAGGCTTGTCTTGTGGCTTGGCAATTCCAAATTCGTCATCGCTTTCTTCGTCCGAATATTCTTGTGGAACTGTCTTAGCTAAATCAACTGGGGACTTGGGTTTCTCAACAGTCTTAATTGGATCTGTTGGAAGCTTGACTGAGTCTTTAATTTGTATATCAACTGACTCTCGAGATTCACTTACAGAAGTAATGTTGGTAATAGTTGTTGTGGTGGGTACCAAAAGTGTGGTCAGAGGAAGGGGTTTAGTTTCCGGTTTATCAAATCCAAACTCATCCTCACTTTCATCATCAGAATAACCCTTAGCAATCTGCTTGGTTGCTTCAACTGGAGATTTGGGTTTCTCATCTAATTTAACTGGAGACTTATCGATAGAAGTCGGTTTTAGAATGTCGTCAACCTTCTGTGTAGATTTGTCTACAATTGGCAGCAGAGGTGCAGATGAGGGAATAGTCTGAGGAGGCTTGTCTTGTGGCTTGGCAATTCCGAATTCCTCATCGCTTTCTTCGTCCGAATATTCTTGTGGAACTGTCTTAGCTAAATCAACTGGGGACTTGGGTTTCTCAACAGTCTTAAATGGATCTGTTGGAAGCTTGACTGAGTCTTTAATTTGTATATCAACTGACTCTCGAGATTCACGTACAGAAGTAATGTTGGTAATAGTTGTTGTGGTGGGTACCAAAGGTGTGGTCAGAGGAAGGGGTTTAGTTTCCGGTTTATCAAATCCAAACTCATCCTCACTTTCATCATCAGAATAACCCTTAGCAATCTGCTTGGTTGCTTCAACTGGAGATTTGGGTTTCTCATCTAATTTAACTGGAGACTTATCGATAGAAGTCGGTTTTAGAATGTCGTCAACCTTCTGTGTAGATTTGTCTATAATTGGCAGCAGAGGTGCAGATGAGGGAATAGTCTGAGGAAGCTTGTCTTGTGGCTTGGCCATTCCGAATTCGTCATCGCTTTCTTCGTCCGAATATTCTTGTGGAACTGTCTTAGCTAAATCAACTGGGGACTTGGGTTTCTCAACAGTCTTAAATGGATCTGTTGGAAGCTTGACTGAGTCTTTAATTTGTATATCAACTGACTCTCGAGATTCACTTACAGAAGTAATGTTGGTAATAGTTGTTGTGGTGGGTACCAAAGGTGTGGTCAGAGGAAGGGGTTTAGTTTCCGGTTTATCAAATCCAAACTCATCCTCACTTTCATCATCAGAATAACCCTTAGCAATCTGCTTGGTTGCTTCAACTGGAGATTTGGGTTTCTCATCTAATTTAACTGGAGACTTATCGATAGAAGTCGGTTTTAGAATGTCGTCAACCTTCTGTGTAGATTTGTCTACAATTGGCAGCAGAGGTGCAGATGAGGGAATAGTCTGAGGAAGCTTGTCTTGTGGCTTGGCAATTCCGAATTCCTCATCGCTTTCTTCGTCCGAATATTCTTGTGGAACTGTCTTAGCTAAATCAACTGGGGACTTGGGTTTCTCAACAGACTTAATTGGATCTATTGGAATCTTGACTGAGCCTTTAATCTGTATATCAACTGACTCTCGAGATTCACTTGCAGAAGTAATGTTGGTAACAGTTGTTGTGGTGGGTACCAAAGGTGTGGTCAGAGGAAGGGGTTTAGTTTCCGGTTTATCAAATCCAAACTCATCCTCACTTTCATCATCAGAATAACCCTTAGCAATCTGTTTGGTTGCTTCAACTGGAGATTTGGGTTTCTCATCTAATTTAACTGGAGACTTATCGATAGAAGTCGGTTTTAGAATGTCGTCAACCTTCTGTGTAGATTTGTCTATAATTGGCAGCAGAGGTGCAGATGAGGGAATAGTCTGAGGAAGCTTGTCTTGTGGCTTGGCCATTCCGAATTCGTCATCGCTTTCTTCGTCCGAATATTCTTGTGGAACTGTCTTAGCTAAATCAACTGGGGACTTGGGTTTCTCAACAGTCTTAAATGGATCTATTGGAAGCTTGACTGAGTCTTTAATTTGTATATGAACTGACTCTCGAGATTCACTTACAGAAGTAATGTTGGTAATAGTTGTTGTGGTGGGTACCAAAGGTGTGGTCAGAGGAAGGGGTTTAGTTTCCGGTTTATCAAATCCAAACTCATCCTCACTTTCATCATCAGAATAACCCTTAGCAATCTGCTTGGTTGCTTCAACTGGAGATTTGGGTTTCTCATCTAATTTAACTGGAGACTTATCGATAGAAGTCGGTTTTGGAATGTCGTCAACCTTCTGTGTAGTTTTGTCTACAATAGGCAGCAGAGGTGCAGATAAGGGAATAGTCTGAGGAGGTTTGTCTTGTGGCTTGGCAATTCCGAATTCGTCATCGCTTTCTTCGTCCGAATATTCTTGTGGAACTGTCTTAGCTAAATCAACTGGGGACTTGGGTTTCTCAACAGACTTAATTGGATCTATTGGAATCTTGACTGAGTCTTTAATCTGTATATCAACTGACTCTCGAGATTCACTTGCAGAAGTTATGTTGGTAATAGTTGTTGTGGTGGGTACCAAAGGTGTGGTCAGAGGATGGGGTTTAGTTTCCGGTTTATCAAATCCAAACTCATCCTCACTTTCATCATCAGAATAACCCTTAGCAATCTGCTTGGTTGCTTCAACTGGAGATTTGGGTTCGTCATCTAATTTAACTGGAGACTTATCGATAGAAGTCGGTTTTAGAATGTCGTCAACCTTCTGTGTAGATTTGTCTACAATTGGCAGCAGAGGTGCAGATGAGGGAATAGTCTGAGGAGGCTTGTCTTGTGGCTTGGCAATTCCGAATTCGTCATCGCTTTCTTCGTCCGAATATTCTTGTGGAACTGTCTTAGCTAAATCAACTGGGGACTTGGGTTTCTCAACAGTCTTAATTGGATCTGTTGGAAGCTTGACTGAGTCTTTAATTTGTATATCAACTGACTCTCGAGATTCACTTACAGAAGTAATGTTGGTAATAGTTGTTGTGGTGGGTACCAAAGGTGTGGTCAGAGGAAGGGGTTTAGTTTCCGGTTTATCAAATCCAAACTCATCCTCACTTTCATCATCAGAATAACCCTTAGCAATCTGCTTGGTTGCTTCAACTGGAGATTTGGGTTTCTCATCTAATTTAACTGGAGACTTATCGATAGAAGTCGGTTTTAGAATGTCGTCAACCTTCTGTGTAGATTTGTCTACAATTGGCAGCAGAGGTGCAGATGAGGGAATAGTCTGAGGAAGCTTGTCTTGTGGCTTGGCAATTCCGAATTCCTCATCGCTTTCTTCGTCCGAATATTCTTGTGGAACTGTCTTAGCTAAATCAACTGGGGACTTGGGTTTCTCAACAGACTTAATTGGATCTATTGGAATCTTGACTGAGCCTTTAATCTGTATATCAACTGACTCTCGAGATTCACTTGCAGAAGTAATGTTGGTAATAGTTGTTGTGGTGGGTACCAAAGGTGTGGTCAGAGGAAGGGGTTTAGTTTCCGGTTTATCAAATCCAAACTCATCCTCACTTTCATCATCAGAATAACCCTTAGCAATCTGTTTGGTTGCTTCAACTGGAGATTTGGGTTTCTCATCTAATTTAACTGGAGACTTATCGATAGAAGTCGGTTTTAGAATGTCGTCAACCTTCTGTGTAGATTTGTCTATAATTGGCAGCAGAGGTGCAGATGAGGGAATAGTCTGAGGAAGCTTGTCTTGTGGCTTGGCCATTCCGAATTCGTCATCGCTTTCTTCGTCCGAATATTCTTGTGGAACTGTCTTAGCTAAATCAACTGGGGACTTGGGTTTCTCAACAGTCTTAAATGGATCTATTGGAAGCTTGACTGAGTCTTTAATTTGTATATGAACTGACTCTCGAGATTCACTTACAGAAGTAATGTTGGTAATAGTTGTTGTGGTGGGTACCAAAGGTGTGGTCAGAGGAAGGGGTTTAGTTTCCGGTTTATCAAATCCAAACTCATCCTCACTTTCATCATCAGAATAACCCTTAGCAATCTGCTTGGTTGCTTCAACTGGAGATTTGGGTTTCTCATCTAATTTAACTGGAGACTTATCGATAGAAGTCGGTTTTGGAATGTCGTCAACCTTCTGTGTAGTTTTGTCTACAATAGGCAGCAGAGGTGCAGATAAGGGAATAGTCTGAGGAGGTTTGTCTTGTGGCTTGGCAATTCCGAATTCGTCATCGCTTTCTTCGTCCGAATATTCTTGTGGAACTGTCTTAGCTAAATCAACTGGGGACTTGGGTTTCTCAACAGACTTAATTGGATCTATTGGAATCTTGACTGAGTCTTTAATCTGTATATCAACTGACTCTCGAGATTCACTTGCAGAAGTTATGTTGGTAATAGTTGTTGTGGTGGGTACCAAAGGTGTGGTCAGAGGATGGGGTTTAGTTTCCGGTTTATCAAATCCAAACTCATCCTCACTTTCATCATCAGAATAACCCTTAGCAATCTGCTTGGTTGCTTCAACTGGAGATTTGGGTTCGTCATCTAATTTAACTGGAGACTTATCGATAGAAGTCGGTTTTAGAATGTCGTCAACCTTCTGTGTAGATTTGTCTACAATTGGCAGCAGAGGTGCAGATGAGGGAATAGTCTGAGGAGGCTTGTCTTGTGGCTTGGCAATTCCGAATTCGTCATCGCTTTCTTCGTCCGAATATTCTTGTGGAACTGTCTTAGCTAAATCAACTGGGGACTTGGGTTTCTCAACAGTCTTAATTGGATCTGTTGGAAGCTTGACTGAGTCTTTAATTTGTATATCAACTGACTCTCGAGATTCACTTACAGAAGTAATGTTGGTAATAGTTGTTGTGGTGGGTACCAAAAGTGTGGTCAGAGGAAGGGGTTTAGTTTCCGGTTTATCAAATCCAAACTCATCCTCACTTTCATCATCAGAATAACCCTTAGCAATCTGCTTGGTTGCTTCAACTGGAGATTTGGGTTTCTCATCTAATTTAACTGGAGACTTATCGATAGAAGTCGGTTTTAGAATGTCGTCAACCTTCTGTGTAGATTTGTCTACAATTGGCAGCAGAGGTGCAGATGAGGGAATAGTCTGAGGAGGCTTGTCTTGTGGCTTGGCAATTCCGAATTCCTCATCGCTTTCTTCGTCCGAATATTCTTGTGAAACTGTCTTAGCTAAATCAACTGGGGACTTGGGTTTCTCAACAGACTTAAATGGATCTATTGGAATCTTGATTGAGTCTTTAGTTTGTATATTAACTGACTCTCGAGATTCACTTACAGAAGTTATGTTGGTAATAGTTGCTGTGTTGGGTACCAAAGGTGTGGTCAGAGGAAGGGGTTTAGTTTCCGGTTTATCAAATCCAAACTCATCCTCACTTTCATCATCAGAATAATCCCTAGCAATCTGCTTGGTTGCTTCAACTGGTGATTTGGGTTTCTCATCTAATTTAACTGGAGACTTATCGATAGAAGTCGGTTTCAGAATGTCGTCAACCTTCTGTGTAGATTTGTCTACAATAGGCAGCAGCGGAGCAGATGAGGGAATAGTCTGAGGAGGTTTGTCTTGTGGCTTGGCAATTCCGAATTCGTCATCGCTTTCTTCGTCCGAATATTCTTGTGGAACTGTCTTAGTTAAGTCAACTGGGGACTTGGGTTTCTCAACAGACTTAAATGGATCTATTGGAATCTTGATTGAGTCTTTAGTTTGTATATTAACTGACTCTCGAGATTCACTTACAGAAGTTATATTGGTAATAGTTGCTGTGTTGGGTACCAAAGGTGTGGTCAGAGGAAGGGGTTTAGTTTCCGGTTTATCAAATCCAAACTCATCCTCACTTTCATCATCAGAATAACCCTTAGCAATCTGCTTGGTTGCTTCAACTGGAGATTTGGGTTTCTCATCTAATTTAACTGGAGACTTATCGATAGAAGTCGGTTTTAGAATGCCGTCAACCTTCTGTGTAGATTTGTCTACAATTGGCAGCAGAGGTGCAGATGAGGGAATAGTCTTAGGAGGCTTGTCTTGTGGATTGGCAATTCCGAATTCGTCATCGCTTTCTTCGTCCGAATATTCTTGTGGAACTGTCTTAGCTAAATCAACTGGGGACTTGGGTTTCTCAACAGACTTAATTGGATCTATTGGAATCTTGACAGAGTCTTTAATCTGTATATCAACTGACTCTCGAGATTCACTTGCAGAAGTAATGTTGGTAATAGTTGTTGTGGTGGGTACCAAAGGTGTGGTCAGAGGAAGGGGTTTAGTTTCCGGTTTATCAAATCCAAACTCATCCTCACTTTCATCATCAGAATAACCCTTAGCAATCTGCTTGGTTGCTTCAACTGGAGATTTGGGTTTCTCATCTAATTTAACTGGAGACTTATCGATAGAAGTCGGTTTTAGAATGTCGTCAACCTTCTGTGTAGATTTGTCTACAATTGGCAGCAGAGGTGCAGATGAGGGAATAGTCTGAGGAGGCTTGTCTTGTGGATTGGCAATTCCGAATTCGTCATCGCTTTCTTCGTCCGAATATTCTTGTGGAACTGTCTTAGCTAAATCAACTGGGGACTTGGCTTTCTCAACAGACTTAATTGGATCTATTGGAATCTTGACAGAGTCTTTAATCTGTATATCAACTGACTCTCGAGATTCACTTGCAGAAGTAATGTTGGTAATAGTTGTTGTGGTGGGTACCAAAGGTGTGGTCAGAGGAAGGGGTTTAGTTTCCGGTTTATCAAATCCAAACTCATCCTCACTTTCATCATCAGAATAACCCTTAGCAATCTGCTTGGTTGCTTCAACTGGAGATTTGGGTTTCTCATCTAATTTAACTGGAGACTTATCGATAGAAGTCGGTTTTAGAATGCCGTCAACCTTCTGTGTAGATTTCTCTACAATAGGCAGCAGAGGTGCAGATGAGGGAATAGTCTGAGGAGGCTTGTCTTGTGGCTTGGCAATTCCGAATTTGTCATCGCTTTCTTCGTCCGAATATTCTTGTGGAACTGTCTTAGCTAAATCAACTGGGGACTTGGGTTTCTCAACAGTCTTAAATGGATCTGTTGGAATGTTGACAGAGTCTTTAATCTGTATATCAACTGACTCTCGAGATTCACTTGCAGAAGTAATGTTGGTAATAGTTGTTGTGGTGGGTACCAAAGGTGTGGTCAGAGGAAGGGGTTTAGTTTCCGGTTTATCAAATCCAAACTCATCCTCACTTTCATCATCAGAATAACCCTTAGCAATCTGCTTGGTTGCTTCAACTGGAGATTTGGGTTTCTCATCTAATTTAACTGGAGACTTATCGATAGAAGTCGGTTTTAGAATGTCGTCAACCTTCTGTGTAGATTTGTCTACAATTGGCAGCAGAGGTGCAGATGAGGGAATAGTCTGAGGAGGCTTGTCTTGTGGATTGGCAATTCCGAATTCGTCATCGCTTTCTTCGTCCGAATATTCTTGTGGAACTGTCTTAGCTAAATCAACTGGGGACTTGGCTTTCTCAACAGACTTAATTGGATCTATTGGAATCTTGACAGAGTCTTTAATCTGTATATCAACTGACTCTCGAGATTCACTTGCAGAAGTAATGTTGGTAATAGTTGTTGTGGTGGGTACCAAAGGTGTGGTCAGAGGAAGGGGTTTAGTTTCCGGTTTATCAAATCCAAACTCATCCTCACTTTCATCATCAGAATAACACTTAGCAATCTGCTTGGTTGCTTCAACTGGAGATTTGGGTTTCTCATCTAATTTAACTGGAGCCTTATCGATAGAAGTCGGTTTTAGAATGTCGTCAACCTTCTGTGTAGATTTGTCTACAATAGGCAGCAGCGGAGCAGATGAGGGAATAGTCTGAGGAGGTTTGTCTTGTGGCTTGGCAATTCCGAATTCGTCATCGCTTTTTTCGTCCGAATATTCTTGTGGAACTGTCTTAGCTAAGTCAACTGGGGACTTGGGTTTCTCAACAGACTTAGATGGATATATTGGAAGCTTGACTGAGTCTTTAATTTGTATATCAACTGACTCTCGAGATTCACTTACAGAAGTAATGTTGGTAATAGTTGTTGTGGTGGGTACCAAAGGAGTGGTCAGAGGAAGGGGTTTAGTTTCCGGTTTATCAAATCCAAACTCATCCTCACTTTCATCATCAGAATAGCCCTTAGCAATGTGCTTGGTTGCTTCAACTGGAGATTTGGGTTTCTCATCTAATTTAACTGGAGACTTATCGATAGAAGTCGGTTTTAGAATGTCGTCAACCTTCTGTGTAGATTTGTCTACAATAGGCAGCAGCGGAGCAGATGAGGGAATAGTCTGAGGAGGTTTGTCTTGTGGCTTGGAAATTCCGAATTCTTTATCGCTTTCTTTGTCCGAATGTTTTTGTGGTACTGTCTTAGCTAAATCAACTGGGGACTTGGGTTTCTCAACTGACTTAAATGGATCTATTGGAATCTTGACTGAGTCTTTAGTTTTTATATCAACTGACTCTCGAGATTCACTTACAGAAGTAATGTTGGTAATAGTTGTTGTGGTGGGTACCAAAGGTGTGGTCAGAGGAAGGGGTTTAGTTTCCGGTTTATCAAATCCAAACTCATCCTCACTTTCATCATCAGAATAACCCTTAGCAATCTGCTTGGTTGCTTCAACTGGAGATTTGGGTTTCTCATCTAATTTAACTGGAGACTTATCGATAGAAGTCGGTTTTAGAATGTCGTCAACCTTCTGTGTAGATTTGTCTACAATTGGCAGCAGAGGTGCAGATGAGGGAATAGTCTGAGGAGGCTTGTCTTGTGGCTTGGCAATTCCGAATTCGTCATCGCTTTCTTCGTCCGAATATTCTTGTGGAACTGTCTTAGCTAAATCAACTGGGGACTTGGGTTTCTCAACAGTCTTAAATGGATCTGTTGGAAGCTTGACTGAGTCTTTAATTTGTATATCAACTGACTTTCGAGATTCACTTACAGAAGTAATGTTGGTAATAGTTGTTGTGTTGGGTACCAAAGGTGTGGTCAGAGGAAGGGGTTTAGTTTCCGGTTTATCAAATCCAAACTCATCCTCACTTTCATCATCAGAATAACCCTTAGCAATCTGCTTGGTTGCTGCAACTGGAGATTTCGGTTTCTCATCTAATTTAACTGGAGACTTATCGATAGAAATCGGTTTTAGAATGTCGTCAACCTTCTGTGTAGATTTGTCTACAATTGGCAGCAGAGGTGCAGATGAGGGAATAGTCTGAGGAGGCTTGTCTTGAGGTTTGGAAATTCCGATTTCGCCATCGCTTTCTTCGTCCGAATATTCTTGTGAAACTGTCTTAGCTAAATCAACTGGGGACTTGGGTTTCTCAACAGACTTAAATGGATCTATTGGAATCTTGATTGAGTCTTTAGTTTGTATATTAACTGACTCTCGAGATTCACTTACAGAAGTTATGTTGGTAATAGTTGCTGTGTTGGGTACCAAAGGTGTGGTCAGAGGAAGGGGTTTAGTTTCCGGTTTATCAAATCCAAACTCATCCTCACTTTCATCATCAGAATAATCCTTAGCAATCTGCTTGGTTGCTTCAACTGGAGATTTGGGTTTCTCATCTAATTTAACTGGAGACTTATCGATAGAAGTCGGTTTCAGAATGTCGTCAACCTTCTGTGTAGATTTGTCTACAATAGGCAGCAGCGGAGCAGATGAGGGAATAGTCTGAGGAGGTTTGTCTTGTGGCTTGGCAATTCCGAATTCGTCATCGCTTTCTTCGTCCGAATATTCTTGTGGAACTGTCTTAGTTAAGTCAACTGGGGACTTGGGTTTCTCAACAGACTTAAATGGATCTATTGGAATCTTGATTGAGTCTTTAGTTTGTATATTAACTGAATCTCGAGATTCACTTACAGAAGTTATATTGGTAATAGTTGCTGTGGTGGGTACCAAAGGTGTGGTCAGAGGAAGGGGTTTAGTTTCCGGTTTATCAAATCCAAACTCATCCTCACTTTCATCATCAGAATAACCCTTAGCAATCTGCTTGGTTGCTTCAACTGGAGATTTGGGTTTCTCATCTAATTTAACTGGAGACTTATCGATAGAAGTCGGTTTCAGAATGTCGTCAACCTTCTGTGTAGATTTGTCTACAATAGGCAGCAGCGGAGCAGATGAGGGAATAGTCTGAGGAGGTTTGTCTTGTGGCTTGGCAATTCCGAATTCGTCATCGCTTTCTTCGTCCGAATATTCTTGTGGAACTGTCTTAGCTAAATCAACTGGGGACTTGGGTTTCTCAACAGACTTAATTGGATCTATTGGAATCTTGACAGAGTCTTTAATCTGTATATCAACTGACTCTCGAGATTCACTTGCAGAAGTAATGTTGGTAATAGTTGTTGTGGTGGGTACCAAAGGTGTGGTCAGAGGAAGGGGTTTAGTTTCCGGTTTATCAAATCCAAACTCATCCTCACTTTCATCATCAGAATAACCCTTAGCAATCTGCTTGGTTGCTTCAACTGGAGATTTGGGTTTCTCATCTAATTTAACTGGAGCCTTATCGATAGAAGTCGGTTTTGGAATGTCGTCAACCTTCTGTGTAGATTTGTCTACAATTGGCAGCAGAGGAGCAGATGAGGGAATAGTCTGAGGAGGTTTGTCTTGTGGCTTGGAAATTCCGAATTCTTTATCGCTTTCTTTGTCCGAATGTTCTTGTGGTACTGTCTTAGCTAAATCAACTGGGGACTTGGGTTTCTCAACTGACTTAAATGGATCTATTGGAATCTTGACTGAGTCTTTAGTTTTTATATCAACTGACTCTCGAGATTCACTTACAGAAGTAATGTTGGTAATAGTTGTTGTGTTGGGTACCAAAGGTGTGGTCAGAGGAAGGGGTTTAGTTTCCGGTTTATCAAATCCAAACTCATCCTCACTTTCATCATCAGAATAACCCTTAGCAATCTGCTTGGTTGCTTCAACTGGAGATTTGGGTCTCTCATCTAATTTAACTGGAGACTTATCGATAGAAGTCGGTTTTGGAATGTCGTCAACCTTCTGTGTAGATTTGTCTACAATTGGCAGCAGAGGAGCAGATGAGGGAATAGTCTGAGGAGGTTTGTCTTGTGGCTTGGAAATTCCGAATTCTTTATCGCTTTCTTTGTCCGAATGTTCTTGTGGTACTGTCTTAGCTAAATCAACTGGGGACTTGGGTTTCTCAACTGACTTAAATGGATCTATTGGAATCTTGACTGAGTCTTTAGTTTTTATATCAACTGACTCTCGAGATTCACTTACAGAAGTAATGTTGGTAATAGTTGTTGTGTTGGGTACCAAAGGTGTGGTCAGAGGAAGGGGTTTAGTTTCCGGTTTATCAAATCCAAACTCATCCTCACTTTCATCATCAGAATAACCCTTAGCAATCTGCTTGGTTGCTTCAACTGGAGATTTGGGTCTCTCATCTAATTTAACTGGAGACTTATCGATAGAAGTCGGTTTTGGAATGTCGTCAACCTTCTGTGTAGATTTGTCTACAATTGGCAGCAGAGGAGCAGATGAGGGAATAGTCTGAGGAGGTTTGTCTTGTGGCTTGGAAATTCCGAATTCTTTATCGCTTTCTTTGTCCGAATGTTCTTGTGGTACTGTCTTAGCTAAATCAACTGGGGACTTGGGTTTCTCAACTGACTTAAATGGATCTATTGGAATCTTGACTGAGTCTTTAATTTGTATATCAACTGACTCTCGAGATTCACTTACAGAAGTAATGTTGGTAATAGTTGTTGTGGTGGGTACCAAAGGAGTGGTCAGAGGAAGGGGTTTAGTTTCCGGTTTATCAAATCCAAACTCATCCTCACTCTCATCATCAGAATAACCCTTAGCAATCTGCTTGGTTGCTTCAACTGGAGATTTGGGTCTCTCATCTAATTTAACTGGAGACTTATCGATAGAAGTCGGTTTTGGAATGTCGTCAACCTTCTGTGAAGATTTTTCTATAATTGGGAGCAAAGCAGCAGATGAGGGAATAGTCTGAGGATGCTTGTCTTGTGGCTCAGCAATTCCGAATTCGTCATCGCTTTCTTTGTCCGAATATTCTTGTGGAACTGTCTTATCTAAATCAACAGGGGTCTCGAGTTTCTCAACTGATGTTATTTGATCTATTGCAAGCTTCACGGATTCCTTAATGTTTACATCAATTGTCTCTCGAGATTCACTAACAGAACTTGTTTCTTTGTTTGATGTAAAATCAGTAATTGAGTCAGTTCTTGGATGCTGCTTAAAATCCCTTAAGTAATCTCTTGAAGTAAATTTATCACGGTCTTCTAGTGCTTTTGCAGGAAACTTTCCAGTTTCTGTTTTTATTGCTAATCTGCACTCAGATGTTTTACTATCAGTAATTTTTTGAACTAGGTAGTTATCCAACTCTTTGGCTTTTGAGAGATGTGTAATTTTCTGCAGTTTTTCTTTTTGGTCAATCTCTTCATCACTCTCACTTTCACTGTCTACTTTGCTCATGTCAGACGGGAAAATGGTTTGATCTGGATTTTTGGAAACCTTTGAAGGTTTTAAGGCAATTTCTTGGTAGGACTGATTTTCACAAATTTCTTTTGTTTTATGTGATGGAAATTTAACATTTTCTGACATTTCTGCACTTGACTCAATTTTTTGGGCTATTGCCTTGATATCATCGCTAACGAGATCACTAAGTTTTCTTTCATACTCCCTTGCAACGTGTATAAATTCTTTAGTTTCTTCAATATCAGATTTTGAAATTAAATGTAGTTGCTCAACGGTATGAGCGATCCTTGGAAAAGTTACATCTGTAGATTCCCTCGTTAATTCTATGGGAAATTCATGTGTATCACATTCTTTAAGTAATTTAAAATCACTTTTAGGTGTCTGAAGTTCACTATTGACTTCAGATTTGTTGAAATTCTTAGAATTTTCATTTTCAGTTCTTTCATTTAATAGGAAGTTATCTGTAATAGACATAATTTCATTCTGTGGTAGTTTAGTTTCAATATCCGCTGGCTTATCAAAAACGTTTGCCATTTCGGAAACCTTACGCTTTGAGCATTTCTTTTCGCAGATAGGCTCAAGATTTTCAGTACTTGTGCTTGTTTTAACCGATTCTAAAACAGGTGAAACTACTTTATCCTGCAAAACATGTACATTGCTTAAATTACTCAAAATTAAGTCTGTTTCAGTTAAAATCTGTTTTTCTATTGACGCCATATCAGCCTTGCGATCTAGTGATTCACGTTTACGTGGACTAAATGGTACAACCTCTACGATTGCCGAGGGATATCTTCTTTCGATATCCTGTACAACTTCCATTACTTTTGGCAACGCATCTAATTCTGAATCCTTAATTATTATATCCTTGTGCTCATCAATACTTGCTGTTAAAATGTAACCAGGTACCTGTTTCACTTGCCTATCTAAGCCTATTACCTGCTCTTCTAAAGTCTTTTCTGTTTCACTTAAGTCTTCTGCAACCTCAAAAGCCTTTCGCTTCGTACAAATTTTCTCGCAAACCTCTTCATTAATATTAGCCATGCCAATCGCACCACGCTCCATGGCCTGAACTGGTGATAATTTTACGACCTCAGTAGGGGGTTCGCATTTAATTAACTTCTCTAATGCAATGTCTGCGTCAGTTAGAATTTGTTTTTCTAATTCAACAACATTCGGCTCCAAGTGATCTTTGTCTGTTTCTCGCTCTCGCTTGTGAACAGCAAATGGTATGGCCGAGACTGCAGTACTACAGATCTTATCCTCAATGCTCTGTACAACATCTTTAACCACTGGAACGTTATCACCAATATACTTTGGTGCTACATTTGAAGACTCCAAGGACTCTGTACTGCCACTGCTCTCCAAACGCATTATCTTACGTCTGACATCACCACAGCCCATAATTTGCTCTAAATACTCTCTATCACCTTTATCTCGTGTTACATCTTCCATATCCGGTGACTCGTTCTGCCTTGCTATTGCACTTAAATCTACTTTTGTGCGTTCTATTTCCGTTGTCAGAGTCGTTGTTGTTGGTATCGGTGCTGTTGTCTTCGCAATTGGACTACTTGCACTCATTTCTGTAAATGAGGTAGTGTCTCGTGAGTATTGATTTTGAATTTCGGGGGGAGCTACCATTCTATGAAGCAGCTTATCAGTTTCATCAGTATTTGTAAATGTTTCGGTTTTTACATTATGAACACTGAAGTGCTCTGTTTTCCAGGTTTGTCGCAATTTGTTTAAGAGGTAAGTAGAAACAAGGCAATATTAAGACAGTTAGACACCTATTACAAACAAACCAGACTTATGTGATGGGTTAGTTTATATACACAGTGCATAATGATGTTCGTCGCATCTCTACTAAGTATAAGCTGTACGAGTACGCCAAAAACTCAGCAGCAGGCACAAACATGCAATTTGCTGTACGATACGAGTACGATACAAATAAATGCGCTCATTTTAGTTAGAAGTTAGTTTTGTTGGTTAAAAGCAAAAACAAAAAGTTTCGGAACATACAAATATCATATGCTATATATGAAGTCGTGGATTCCTTGCCTGTTCCTGCTATTTAACCATTTTAATTCTAATCGCATGTTCAAAAATCTTTTTACTTCATTACGTTTGCATATTTTCACAAAAAAAATTTAAGCAATTTTTTTGTTTATTTAACTGAAAAGCCAAGAAAGTACTGCAAGAATAATTGTACCACGACATCATATGCCACATACGGTAATGTGATATGCTCACAAAAATATACAAATTACGATCAACGATATACAATGTTATTAATGTGCAAAGTATCGTATCGTATTCCAACTATTTATTACATTTACGCTATTTAGCCAATTATATGCAATAAGAAAGCGCGTTAGGGGTGCATACAAATTAAACTGTCATTAGGGTGTCGTTATTTATTGATGTTGTTATTTATCTTATTTTAAGCAGCAAATGCAAATAATCTATAAGCTTTATATTAGATATGGTTACGATACGTATTGTAGATGCTACTGTGAATTTTGATGTTAATAATATAATTATTTTTTTTTTGGTTTTGACTAAACATTTAATAACTATATTCGTTGTTTATAAGTATTGGTGAGAATACATATGCTTTTTCGTCAAGGACTCACAAAAATTACGAAAAGCAACAGAATATATAATTGTTTGCACAAACTAAATGAAACAATAATATTGGAAACTGAAAGCCATGGAATTGGAGTGCTATAATGCGGCATATTGGAATCGAAATGCATGAGATCACAATGTACGTAGTGGCGGATTGTGTAACTCAACTCATTTAAGATCACAATACACATTATGTTATGTTATACATACTACATATATATTTAATTTGCTTATAAATTTCGAAAATCGTATGCCAAAAGTGTTTATCTTAATAAAAAAAATCGTATAGTTGATTTAAATACATTTTCTATGTACATTAAATATAGTTGAATATATTTGTTAATTCTTGTTTAATTATTGGCTTATGTTGTAGATTTAAAAGTTATACAAATTGAATCAATTATTGTAGCTTGCAGTAGTTGATAAAAACATAAACTGAATTGCTTAAATAATTGTTAAAAATTGCAAACGTAATTGTCGTTTCAAGGTAGATATAAACATGTACAGTTTTCATATGTTAATAAATAGACCTATTAGCGATACCCATCATAATATACCTAAGTATATTCGGATCCATTTCGAGGCAACTTTCCTAATTGATTGCACAAAATATGCTTTTAGAACTTACCATCAAATTACAATACTTAAAGTTACTTTATTGTTTGTTTCAAAGTAAAGTGTAGTTTTTTGTAATTATTTTTAGAAATAGTTGAATTTATTATTATTTATGCACTGAATTAACCACAAACAACAACTCAACGCTACAATAGTCGGTTACTAGATTGTATTCAAAATTTAATTCAATGTAATTCAACAAACGCACAGAAACACAAACAAATTAGGCTTAAATATGGTACTATATAGTATATTTAGTATGTTCTTTGGCCAGAAGACAACGTGTCTATAAGAAAATTCGCCTCGTATTACCGTTACGTCGCGCGTACTTGGGAAACACAAATATCTGACTAAATCTGCACGAAATTCTCGTCTTTCGCTATACTACAAGAATGTGTAAAACGAAATGAAACAAATTAAATTAAGTATACGCCAACGCGTAAGTTCTGCTCGGTTGCTTTGTGGTCTGCGCAATGACATAAGTGCGCAACATTTTGCACCACAATTTCACAAGTATTTGGTCGAGTATTAAAGCGTAATTCTCAATTACAAATGGAATTCATACAATTAACTTTGATTGGTAACTTTCCTCTAAGGATTATAATTGAATGAATGCGATAAGCATTAAAGTAGCTCTTGTTTGATCATTACAAATATTAACTTGACCCAAAGAATGTTATCCCATTATCGATTTGTACTCATAGTGTTGACATTGGCAGTTTTGAATGCTATGTAGTATAGTCAATAGACAATAACAATGGCGCCAGACAGAGAGCATTTCTATTGTTGTTGTTATTTTCCTCATTTCCTCGACCTTTAGCTGAAAAGCACCTGTACATAATTGGATTAGCTAACCATAATATTAGTACATGTACTTTTACATGGGGCGTTAGAACGGTATCAAGGCATTTTCTTTGCTACTACTATTTGTCACCTTATGTTGGCCCACTGAATTTTAAATTTTAAACAATCGATTTAGTTAGTTGATTGGTTGGGTTTCTTCACTTACAGACTTTTTTAATTAAGATACACACGCTAGCAGTTTGCTGATCATTACTTGGAGTTAATTATTTACTATTTGTCTCGTTTCCATTGAATCGATTTAATGAATGGTATATTTTGCATACAAAAAGCCTTTGGATCTAAATCATAATTAAAAGAATGAGCTTCAAATAATAATAATTGAAACACAAAACACTTAAAGTGGGTCAAAAAGAATATCAATAAATACTTTTCAAAATAGTACACTACATAATGTGGCTTAAAAATCATATATTGAATAAATCAGAATTGGGGGGTGTACAGAAATCATCGTTACGAGTTTATATTCTTTGATCAAAGAAGCAAACATAACATTTTTTTTTAAGTCAATTTGCATAACAGATACGTATATTAATTGCATAGAATATAAAAAGTATATATATTGACTTACCAATTGTCGAAATGGCAGCGACACGTTCAAAGGTCGACTCTGTGGTCGAGTGCAGTGTGGTCACAGTGTCGGCTAGATAATCTATTTAGCAAAAATCGATTAATCTCATGCTTTTTACATTTTCTAGAATAGAATTTACCACGCTCTAAGCTGCCAATATCGGGTTGCTCATTCTGCTTATCAGTTTTGGCGTCACTTGGTGTTGGTGGTGGAGTTTGGGAATCGGGAATGTCGCTCGCTAAGATTTATAATTAGTTAGTACTTGTAACCAAAAATGATATATCTACAACGTTCATGCTCACCGATTTGTTTGAGTTCATCGGTCAATTCAATTAAACCCTCACTCATCTTTTTGGTTATAGTTTCGCCTACATATTTGCAGAACTCAGCATCTGTGAGGGACTTGCGTGGCTCCATGGAGACTGGTGCAAAGAGTCCTTCGTCCTTGACGGCCTCACTTATCGGCACAGTGGCACGCTTGCCTATGGTATCACTGTCATATTCGTTGGAAAGTTGAGTCTGCTGCTCCATGGCCAGAAAATCAGCAGTCAATTTGCGTGCGGCAAATGGTGAAGCTTCTCCAGTTGGTGCCGCCGACTCAATACCATCGCCAGAATCAAGCTTCGATGCAGTTAGTGACTCAGTTTCAGTAGTTTTGGGCTCAGTCTTTGCGACTGACTCAAGCTTTATCTCCTTTGGCTGTATAATTTCTGGCAAAATTGTCGTGGCTGTAATCAATTCACTGACTGCTCCTTTTAAAGGTGTAGATTGTAGCTGAGTTTGTTGCTCCATGTTAAGGAAGTCCTCTGTTAGCTGACGCTCATTTAGTGTTGGTTTGATGGTTTCCTCAACCAGTACCTTTCTGGGTTCAACTACTGGAATTTTGCTTGCGGCATGCGTTGACCTCACCGAGATTGCTGGTTCGGTTTCAGAAGTCAGTGGTTGCGGAATTTTGCTAGCAGAAGAAGCTGACTTTACAGATTCCATATCTGAAGTTGTTGATGGCTGGGGAATTTTACTAGCCGGTGATGCTGGTACTACAGATATTACAGACTCCGGTTCAGAAGTGGTTGATGTCTGACTAGACATGATGGTTCTCTCAGCTGTTTGAGGCATGCTTGGTAGTTGATTTTGCTGTTCCATGCTGAGGAAATCATGAGTATGCTTTCGACTGTCTAGTATAATTTGTTCCACAATCTTCTGGGATGTGTCGATGACTTCGGCATTTTCTGCCACTGGCTCTACATGTTTAGTGGAGACTAACTTCTCCTCTTCTGGAATTTTAGTTTTCTTGACTTTCTCCTCGATTTTATCGAATGTGTCGAGCAAATCGGTTAGCTTCTCTGTCACTGTTTCTGCCTTGGCAACAATTTCCGACTGCTCCTTTGGCTGTTCAATGACCATTGCGGACGTCATGATTTTGGCAGTAGATGCAGCAATGTCCTCAAAGATTTTGGTATCTTTCTCTACAAGTTTCTCCACAGATTTCCGGGGTTCCACTTTAGGTATCTTACTAGCTGCTGGAGCTGCCTTGGGCTCGATTGGAGGTTGAGCTGCTAGTTTCTGTTCGGATTGCAGGAAATCTTGAGTCAATTTTCGTGCATCTACTTCGCTTGTCTTGACCGGTATTTTAGAAAGTTGCTTTTCCACCTTGGCTTCAGATGGTTTCTCAAACTCAGACTCAGCCGTGGCACGAGGTGCCGCAGTGGGTTTTAACTGTTCCTCGCTGGGTTTCTTAACAAACTTGGGAATTTGTGTCTTTGGCTCTCCGCCATGGAAATCGTATTTGACCTTTTTGGCTTCGAAATCTGCAATCTTCTCATCTATCTTTGTGCTCTCCACAATTTCGACAGTCTTGGAAACTTGTTCTGTGGACATAGACTGTGTATCTTGAAGATGCTTAATGGTCTCACTGACCTTCGTTGTTTCAGAGACAATTTCAGTGCTCTTTTCCTTGATTTCCTGCTTACCACTCTCAAATGAACTAATAATGTTTTCTACCTTTTTGCTAGCTGCTTCAGTTACTTCGCTAATAACCTGTTCGACCTCCTTAATAGTCTCTTGAGGCATCGATGCGATTGGACTAGTCTTCTCCTTAACCTCCTCAACAAACTTTTCGTGGACTGTTGTCGTTGTCGATGTAGATGTCGTTGCAGCCGGAAGTTGAGTGCGCTTCTCGAACTCCAAGAAGTCCTCGGTTATATCTCTGGCTTCCTGACGGGTTATAGTGGCCATTCGACTTGTGGTCGCCACGGTGTCCTTAGATGTTTTTTCAGCAGTGCTAATGTCCTGGATAATTTTGTCAACCTTGTCGGGAGAGGATGGCTCCTCTTCCTCCGAACTGCGGCCAGAAGTTTTCAGCTTGTGCGTTAACTCCTTATCAAAGTCGGTTTTGCTTACTTCTGTCGAATCTAATTTTCCCATTTTCATCTTTATAACCTGCTCGGGCACAGCCGCAGTCTTGATGATGACATTATCGGCGGGTAGTTGCATCAAAATCTCGGATTCGTGATGAGCCTTTTTGTCCTCAATCAAACTCTTTCGCTTGATTTCAGTTATTTCACGTGTTATCTCCTTCTTCTGTGTTGAGGCAGGTATGGAACGCTCCATCGAAAGGCGTTTGACAATCTTCTCTCGACGTTCGGCAACGGTTCTTTTGGCTTGTTCCTCATCGGATTCGGACTCTTCAATTTCTTTCTCCTCCGCAGAGTATTTGACTTCCTCGCGTTCATTGATTTGCTGGATTCGCTTGCCTGGAATTATAAATTTAATTAACATACAATTAAAAATTATTTAGAGACTATTGTGTACTTACTTTCTCTGCGCACCAACTCCTCTACAGATTCCGAGTTCTTCATAAGATCTGCCTCGTCGAACTCTCGTGAATGCGATAGTCGTCCACTCTTGCACTTCTTCATAATATCATCCCGTCCGATGTTCTTTAGCGCGGTTTCCAGAGCCAGAATATCATAGTTTGGTTTATCTTTGTACAAACGAATCATGCTCTGTGCCTGTCGTGCAATACTGTCGGTATTATGGCTGATTATCTCATCGATCTCCTCCGCAGAGATACCGATTTCTGGTGCCAGTTGTATCCAATCTTTGCCCAACAGATTGGAGAGATCTACAATGCGAATGTCCCCAATATAATGATCATTTTGATGCTTGCTCAAACTGAACATTGAAGTACGATAAGCAGTGGAGACACGTTCTGAAAAGGCTGTTGTCGAATCGGGTATAACCGCTTCGGGCAGAACAATATTTAGAATGCAAATGGGTTGCTGAGGTTGCTCTCCCTTAGCCACTTTGGGTTCCTTCATAAACAGAGTACGACCCACGATATCTGCATGCTGATCCTTAACACGCACCGTGAAAGGAAGTCGGTTTTCGCGGAAGGCCTTAAATTGCAGCTGTAACTGATCGCCGGATTTTGTGACGGGCACAAGATTACCAGCCATTTCAATATACTGCGGTTTACCCTCCAGCACCTCCACATCCCGGCTCTTGGCCACTTCCGTGTACAGCTCGTGCTTCTCGAGAGTTTTATCCTCACGATCATCGGTCATACAAAAGACACGTAGCCGAGCCTCGAAGGGTTCGATCTTCTTGGCGAATACCACAAATCTGGCTATGAAAGGCACATGAATGACTTCCCTGTGAAGTACCAGAGAGTGCTGTAGTCAAAATCTTTAGGTATTTTTGGTTTACTTTGACTTACTTGTATAGCTCTGTGGCCATTTTAGTTGCATCGGAAATATTACGGCAATCCATTAGCCAGAAACGAGCTGAGACTGTCGTTGTGAATGAGACGCAATCGTTGACAAAGGTCAACGGCGTGGAGCCGGTAACATCTTCCCATTGAGCTCGAGATGGTCCTCCTGTTTGGGGTGATTGAGGTTACAAAAAGTTCAATTTTCGGACAACGAAGGGCAAAGGGTACGCATATAGACTACATAGTATTTGAAACTCTTTGAAAACTCTACTTTTGTCTCATTAGCAGATAATTAATTATTATAAAATTCTGAAAAATGGTTAACTAATTTGAAACGAAAACTCAACTCAAAACTAATTTAAATAGATATGTAGATCGAAATATACGATTTGTGTGTTTAATTACAAAGCATTTGTTATAATAAGAGGAGTAGTAGTATTGAAAAAGTATACAAAAGTATTGAAAACTTTGTAAAAAGTATTTATAAATGTATTTTAGCGATAGAAGGAAGTATTTGAAATATTAGTAAAGATTTTGTATGTTTTTATTTAGTTTTTCTTTTTTTTTATTAGGCTGTACTCTGTGTCTGTGGCATATGAGTTTATGTGATGCAGTGACTGGGATTTTGGTCTAAGCCTTGTAGGGATTACGATATGTATTTAGTATTCAAGTAGATATGTATGTGTGAGTGATTGTGTGTATGTATGATAACAAGCAAAAGATATATATGTTTTTTATAAATTGGTTAAATTTGTAGGGCTGTGGCATTTACAGTTTAACATGTACAAAAGGTACTTGTTGCGCTTACTTTTGAAGCCAGTTTAAACAACATGCTTAATATTTTGAAAATATAAAATTAGTAGGTTTTCATTTAATTATGATAATTAAGTGAGCGTGTCACGTGTTTTTTGTAAATGTGTAAAAACATGAACACAAAAAACAAATATTTTAAAAACTTAAACAAATCAAACTTTAAGATAATAAAATAAAGTTTAAATAATTGAATAAATCGTCAAGTTGTTTATATACAATAAACAAAAAATATATTTTATATTTTTTTATATAATACAATATTATATAGCTTGATTTTAACATTTATAAATTCAAATAACTTCGGCAGTTCGACTTTTATTGCTACTTGTTTTTTTTTTTTTCGTATTTTATTTGGTATCAATTTTGTTTTGGTTTTCGGTTTCAGAAAAGTTCTCTTTGGTGCCACAAACAGTAGAAATTCGATTTGAATCTATGATCATGTGTTGAAGTTTTTTTTTTTTTGTTTGAAAACAATTTGTACATAAAAATTTATTGTATATTCTGCTTTATGTTGTAAGAATATTTATAACAAATGAAATGAAATGCAATCAGCAAAAACTCTGAAATCTATAATCTGAACATGTTAACAGAACTAACAAAACTAAGTACTAATTAGCTTAAGTGCATCATGACATTCCAAATAAACAATAACAAGAAAATAATAATAAAAGTTGTTTAGCATTATTCAAATGATAAAAATAAACATAAAATGCAATAAAGTCTGGCCCAATTGCTTGGCCCTGGTAGTTGTACGGTTTCAATGGCCCAAAGAGCAACTTTCGAATTTGATTTCTGTTATTAAAATCGTATTAAAGTCAAAAACCTACAAACGTTTTGAAAGAAATTGTGCAATTTATTTAATGTAGTATAATAAAACCGCGTGCAGTCAGAAATTCGTTACTTATTTGTTTATTATGCATTTTAAGGTAGATTAGAGAGAACGCAGCAAAAATGTTTGTAGGACAAGCTTAAAGTTTTTTAAAGTGAATTGAAAATGTAGCTTACTTTTGGAATAAATAAGCTGAACATTAAGCACAACATTAACTTGGCCTATACTTTTTTTAGAGAAGGGTCAAAATAACCCAACAGAAAGTGTACCTGAGCGTCTGGTTATTGTTGTTATTAGGTATTGTATTTTTTTTTTCTTTTTGGTTTTGCTTTTGTTTGTACAGTAAACCCAAAGATGCAGCGCAACCCGAATTTGAGCGGTAAGGTTCAATAAATAAAAGAGGTTAAAATTAAGGAAACAAATTAACGCAAAACATAATTGAATTGAAACGAAATAAATATTTCTTAAAGCATATAGTAGATAATAAAATTTATTTATATATATATTTTTTGAGAAATATTTGCAATAATTGGTTCTTGAATAACAAATTCGTTTCAAATGAAATATGCAGAATTTTCAAATAATTGTTTGTTACTTTTTTTTGTAGTTGTTTTTTTTTTTATAAATTTTTATTTTGTATTGATAGTTTTCTTCATTGTAAATATAACTATATGTTGTTTTTATTATAAATATTTTTTCATAGAACGAAACAACTAAATATGAACAAATAACATTTTGGTTTAGTTTTGTAAACAGTTTCAATTTGAATCTTCGTACATGTTTGTGAATTTCTGATTTGATTTTGTTATATCTTTTTTTTTAACTTTTTTGTATTTTATATTGTTTATTTTTTTTATTTGTTTGGTTTGTTATTATTTTTTTTTTTAGTTACCTTTTAGAGACCTTTTCCGAAACACACCTTCAATGGATTGAGAAAACAGAATGGAATGCGTGCACATATGCATTGACGCATTAGTACGAAATTATAGAACAATTAAATACGATTTCAATTAAGAATTGAATTGAAGTAGGTTTTATATTTGTTTGTATATATATTTTTTTTTTGTTTTGTTATTTAGTTTTGATTTGTTCAAAAACTCATAAGCATAGATAAAAGAAACCATAGGGAATACCATAAAATTCAATAGTAATTGTAAATAATCATAATATTTAATAACAAATATAAATATAAACTGGAGAAAACACTGTTGGCACAATAATGACACTGAGCATGACATTTAGTTGAGTAGGAGTACGAGTACGAGATAGATATTGATATTGATATATAGTATGTGTGAGGGTTCTGTATCTGGATCTGGTATATTGTATCTGTGTCTGTATTTGTTGTATTTGTGTTTGTGTGGGTGTAGCTTAAGTATGAGCGTATCTATGTTTTTGTATGCGGGGTGAATGCCTTTAACTATGCTATTTGCAGTTGTTTTAACTATTATTAAGTTATAACTATGATTGTTACTTTATTGTTACTTGAACAAACTTAAGTTATGTACTATATTTAGGTAAGTAAAACGTGGCTACTTTAAATTAATCAACTTTAGAATAACCCGAAACAACTTATACGCATCAACTACACAGACACAAGCACATTATTTCTATCAAATGGGGCCTAGATTCGAATTACCATTAGAATTGGAATTATTTTCAATATAGTCTTTTTTTATCGATTTGTTTTTTATGTTTTTGTTTTAGGGTTAATTTTGTTCACTGTACAACATTATGTAAGTAGGTATATAGATAAGTATATGGCATGTATATATATATATAGTACATGATACTTGTATGTAGTAAGTACATTATAGTAAATTTATTTAGGAAACATAAAAATAAATAATCATAAATGAAGATTTGAGTTATTGGTACATTGAAAATAAAAACGCAAATATATAGAAACTCAAACGGTAAGAAAATAATCATACTTAGAAGCACTTAAGTTGGAATGAATCAAATGAAAGCCTGATAGTTTTGAGATAGGGATTCAGGTAGTTACTCATAAAAACATCAACTAACAAAATGTAATATTAAGTTAGATACTCATAATTATGTTATATAACTGCTTGGAGCACATTGCACAACAACACAAAAATAAGTATAACATATCATCGAGGTGGTAACAATTATAACTTACCTGTTATCGAACACAGAAGTCGAAGCGTTGGGGTATTGCCCGAATACTGATTGATCATACCCTGGCTGTGCGCCTTGGGGGCGGGCATGCTCAGTGTGATGGCCTTGTGGAATTTGCGACGTCGCGGCTCGACCGTTACAATCGGCGAGACGGCGACCCCGCGACCCAGCAGCTTAGCAGTTAGATCGGGATCAACCGGTTGTGCCTAGAAATGTAACATATTTTGTTCTTTCAGGCACTGTAGGCAAAAAATCGATTTTTCGGCCACTCTAACATTATAAGTAGTACAATATTACATGAGTATAAATAAATTAAATTAAGTGAAAATAATATGAGTACATATACATATGCATAAGTATGAAACATATGCCATTTCTTTAGCATCCTAAGTAGTTTTTATATTTTTTCTAAAGATTAAATAAAAATCAAAAATGAAATGAGTTTTGGGCTAAATGGTGAACATTATGTTTTTCATTTGCTTGTATTTTGTTTTTGATTATGATTTTGTACAATGCTTGTTCAGTTTAGTTCTTATAAACGTTATTAATATTTTTTATTTGGTTTTTGTTTTTATTAAACAATCGCATGTTTGATTTTATTTAAATATAGAATAAGTAGTTTAACTACAAACAATAACAATGTACAAGCCCATTTATGTCCCAATAAATTTAGTTATCAAAAAAACTTTGACTACAACTTAACAACTAGTAAAACGATAAGTATAACTCATAAACAAATAATATAAGTTTGCTAATAATTTAAAATTTTATATATATATTTTTAAAATGCAAATAATATGTGCTAAGTTTTCAACTCATGAGTCGGGGGCCATTATAAAATCGTTTTTTTGCTTACGGCATGGCTAAGAAAATGTTACAACTTCATTGGGCACTTCACACCGAATCCAATTGTAACGATCTAACCTTTTCTATTATTACGATATATACAATTATTTTGTTTATTGTATTTGTATTCTTTTGTCGAAAAAGCAATTTAATGGAAATAATTAATTAATCAAACGAAAATTAATGAAAACATTTTCATTGGCATAAAGTTTTTGTTGAACTAAATTTATTGGGTAGTACTTCATTTCAGAAAACTTTTATAATCTTAATAATTAATAAGTATGATTAGTGTTTAATAATAGGCATATATATGGATTAATAATATTTTATATGTAATGTGTGTCTTATTCAATTGGACAATTTTCGTATATTAAGCTTTAAGAAAATATCTGAAATCTGTTATTAAGTCGATCGCGTTTTGATCCATGATCATCAATAAGTTTCGCATATATGTTAAGTATTATTGCAAGTCACTGGAATATAGCCCTCATATAATTTATAAAGAGCAATTCGCCATAGCATGGTGATAGCTTTGTGCCATTAAGTTGATTATTTAAGTTGACGTGATCAAATAAATGTATTTAAACAAAGTGCACATATTTCATAAATAACAAAGAATGTATCGAGAGGCATTCAAAGTACTAAAAAATACATTTCTAAATCAATCTAAATACGAATACTAGATTATTGAGATACGAGTATATAATATTTTGATTTGGTGTTAGGTTCCATCGGGGTAATACGCCTTGAGGCCATTTTAAATATATAAGTTTGATATATATATGTATTGTATATTTGGGCATAGACATTAACATCTACTTAGTTTGGCTTCATCGATAATTACGCGGAGTACAGAGTATTGTGGAGAGCGGGTTTACATATTCGATTAAATGCGTATTAAGTATAATTGGAAAACTTGATGTTATTTTTAAGACTTTTGGGAAGTATTACGAGTATGTGTATACATTTATTTTTAAATGCACCATAACTTTTTGAAGATCTTGCTAATAATTTTCGGTTATACTTGTTGTTATAGTTTTCGAGTTCTATGTTTACCAAATGAGCGAGAAGCGCTTCTTTTTGGGTACATGATTTACGCTTATCTTGCGTAGTTTTTCGGGCGCAATGCCTTTGCGTGGTTTAAAGAGGTTTACCTGTAAGCCAACTTTGATTTTCTTAGTCAGAGCACCCTGGGGGAAAACGGCCTGCACTTGTGGAACAACTGTGCTGGATACCATGCCACCCTCGGGTCCAATAGCATGTACTTCCTGGCGTATACGCGATACGACAGCAAAATACTGTGGAAAATCATAGGTGACAAAGCGACAGACATGATTGCCGGCCTGCTCCTCTAGCTGAGCGATTTCTGTAGAATTATAATCAATAATTAGTATTACAAAACGTATGTTCTAGAGCATTCGAGTTAATCATTTACCCTCTGGTTCAAAGCATTGTTGCATCACATCGTGTATTATCTCCTCGGAGTTATCTATGGTATGCTCCCGCCAGGTTTCTCCGTTATCCGAACGTAATATAATAATTTCACGCTCCTTGCCACGCAGCGAGGCAAAGTGGGGCACCTCCATGACAACAGGGCCAATGAACTTGGTTGAGCAGGGTCCCAGTTCCAGGACGCGACTGGCCAATGCCTCGCCCTCCATCAACTGCGGCGGATGCATGGTGCGCTGAGGCTTTACATAGCGACAGGTCACCCGCGTCGGCTGGCAGGTGGAGCGCGATGGAATGATCATGCGCACACCGCTGTGGCGGCAACCACGCATGGCACCACCTCGTGCATCCACCAGGAATGAAACCAGAAAGCTCTTCCAGCTCAACTTGCGACTAGAAGAACAACAAATATTAAGATTTTTCTCTACTGATCATTAAAAAATATAAATACTTACCCCACATGAGGAGGCTCATCGTTGCCGTTGCCATTGGCAATGTAGACACCATCCACGGTGGCTTTGGGCGAGGAGCCATAGACCTGTGCCTTGTGTGGACTGATCATCTCCTCGCCAATTGTTGGAGGCACACCGCTGGCATACTCGGCACTTTGGGTCATCCGATTGGAGTCCATGCGCTCATCGCGTGTCACATCAATGGGTAGAGAGTCATCGCCTAGGGATTTCATTTCATCAACGGTCAAATAGCGATAAGGTTGATCTGATAGCATATTATCTTCGCCTAGATTTTGATTCGGTAATGTTGTAGTTGCAGTTGCATTCCCAGAGCATTTCAATTTTCAGTTCAAGCAACAAGACAGTCAAATATATAGCCATATAGCGTTCAGGTTGTTGTTGTTGTTGTTGTTGTGTTAGTGTTGTTGTTGTTGTTATTGTTGATGTTGTTTTAGTTGTTGTTGTTGTTATTGCGGTTGATGAGAGCGCGGTGCATTGAAAATAGAAGAATGCAAATGAGTTTGTTTTTTAGTTTAAAAATTTCGTTAATTTTACATGCAACTCTTTGTATATATAAATTTATAGATATATATAGATAGTTATTGTTATAATTTGATTATATTGTAGTAGTTATACATGATATATGTAAAGCTAGCATGAGTAGTATAATATATTAAATAGTAGTATGATGTAGCTTAAAATTAATACTGTTTTCATGCCGTGGTACAAAAAAATTAGAACACATTGATTGGATTTTTCTTAGATTTAGAAAACGGACAAAAAAAAGAGATAAAGGATTTCTTTGGCGTGCCAAGAACTTGATCCCTTCGCAGAGTTTAACAGTTAACAGTAACAGTTTTCAGTTGATAGTATCTGTTTTAGATGAAAGCAACAGATAATAAGTACAACTTAGATTGGGTAAATTTTTTTAAATAAAATACTGAGAAACTTGTTCCCAGAGAAAGAGAAGGACTTGCGAAAAAGGCTCTATCGCCTCGCTTATTTAATGCTGATCAATAATATATATACTCTAAGGGATCTAACAAATACAAAATTAACTCTGCAAGGGCATACAGAAAGATACAAGAAATAAGTCTCGCTTAAAAAACACCCAGACGTCCAACTTTAATAGATACAAGTTTATTTACATTTTCAGCTTTTTAAAATGAAAGAAAAAAGGAAGATAATAAAAACAAATCCACAAATCTCTTTTTTTCCCCCGAGTATCACTCGTGCTTACAACAACGTCAAGAATTAATTTATACATTTAGACGAGTAACCAGATATTAAGTGCGTCCTTAATCCTTAGATTAACTTGATTAATTTCGATATGTTGCCAATGCCAGCACTTGATAACAGCCAACTCCACAACTTAGGATTAGAGTTTTACAATTTGGCCATGGAACGAATCTTCAAATTGGGCACACTTACTAGAGACATATAGATAATCGCCCTGATAGATGTGTGTATCTTGCCGATATGGATGGCGATTTAGATCACGATCACGATCACCGCCTATGCCAAACTCGTAGCATGCGTCCAATTCCCAATTTGTGTCACCTAACGGCACACATATAGCATATATATATATATATATTTTAACTTAAGACTAGACATTGCTATTGTATGATTAGTTTAGTGCTGGTCTGGACTAAGTAGTTGTGTGGAAAGTATTCAAAGTGTAAAACCCAATAGATAAGGCTATACATACCGCCTTCTTCCTCCGAATCGGACATGAAGGATTCATGCATTGCCTCGGGAGCAACGACACGATACTTTTCCTCGGCTTGAGCCGGAGCAGCAGCAGCCTCGTCTTCCTTGGTAATAGATTTGAGAGAATCCAAGACGCTTATGTAGCCCAATTTGCGGGCAATATGAAGTGGAGTCTGTCCATTCACGGTCTGAGCATTGGCATTCGCCTTGTGCTCCAGGAGTAAGTTGACAATATGGCAATGGCCCTGTTGGGCGGTCTGATGCAGTGGTGTATAGCCCGCCTTAGTGGCCATATCGATGTTGGCTCCATTCTGCAACAGGAAGCGCACCATGTTCGCCTGGCCAAAGTGGGAGGCGACATGGAGGGGCGTGTAGCCAGCCTTGGTAGCCATATCGATGTTGGCGCCGTTGCGCTGCAGTATCTCAGCGACATTCACGTTATCCTCCTGAGCACACAGATGCATGGGAGTTAAGCCATTCTTGGCCGGATGATTGACAGCTGCCTTGTGCTCAATCAAGAGATTCGAGATTTCAGCATGTCCCTCCTGGCTGCTCAGATGCAATGGCGTAAAGCCAGCCTTGCTCTCCGCATTCGCCTGAGCTCCATATTCCAGCAGAGTGGTGGCAATGTCCATCTGGTTCTTACGGGCCGCAATGTGCAGCGGAGTGTGTCCGTTCTTGGCCGTGGCATGTGGACTGGCGCCCTTTTCTAGCAGCAGCAATGCCACCTGCTGATTGTTGTAGTGGCATGCCACATGCAACGGGGTGACACCATTCTTACCCTGCGCATCCACATCCGCCTCCTTCTGCAGCAGCAGCTGGGCGACCTTAATGTGCCCATACTTGGCGGTCAAATGCAATGGCGTGAATCCCTTCTTGGTGGCCGCATCTAAGGCGGCGCCATTTTCAATCAGCACAGCAGCCACCTAGTTTGAAGAAGGAGGATCAAATTCTATAAATGCACTGCGATCAAATTGGCAAAAAGCTACAAGCTACATAAATGCCGTTATCTTTGAAAAATTACAATCGCTTATCGATAGCACTACAGCTACAAGTGGAAATGCAGCACTGTGAAGAGTTGCCAGACTACATAAGAAATCATACATAAAATGAAATTAAAATTCAAAAATATAATATAAAAATGGTGGCAACATTTATTTTTATGGCCAACACGAAAAATAACAAACAAACAATAAAACACAAATACTCGTAATACTCGATGATAAACAAAAAGTAAATGTAAAAATCGAAATACAAATACAAAAGAAAATATCAAATAAAAAACTCCTGGTGACGTATCCAAAACAATTGCATCAGGTAGACAGTGTCAATGTGATCCGTTATCTTTTTGGCAATCAAATCTTTTACCTCATCCTGTCCCTCCTTGGCAGCAATATGAAGGGCCGTGTACATGTCCTTGGTGGTGGCATCCACCTGAGCACCGTGTTGCAATAACAGCATCACAATATCAACGTTACCCAGACGCGATGCAATATGCAGTGGCGTCTGCTGCTCTCGAGCACGTGCATCCACCTGGGCGCCATTGCGCAGCAGAATGCGTATAATGTCCGTCTGGCAATAGAAGTGACACTCATTAGCATGTATTAGGTTAATCAAGAACCATGTGCAACTTACCTGGTTGGCACGTGCCGCCAGATGCAATGGTGTCTCGCCACGCACAGTGGGCACATCGGGACTGGCATCGTGTTGCAGCAAATAGATGACGATATTCATGCAGCCCATAAAGGCAGCCACGTGCAAGGGAGTCAAACCACTCTCTGTGGTGGCACTGATGCTTGCACCATGTCGCAACAACAACTCCACCACCTTCAAGCGGTTCTTCTTGCAGGCAATGTGCAGCGGCGTGAATCCATTGAGTGCCCGAGCATTGGCATCCGCATTGCGATCCAGCAGCAACTTGGCCACACGCACATGTCCACAGTGGGCAGCCACATGCAAGGCGGTCAAATAGTCCACGGTTACCTCATCAACGGGTGCCCGGTGATACAGCAAAATCCGAGCGGCGTCCACATGCTCACCCTGGGCAGCCATGTGCAAGGGTGCCAGTCCGTTCTTGGTCTTGGCGCTAATCGGAGCACCGCGTTCCAGCAACATGTCCACAACCTGCTCATGGCCGGAGCGTGCAGCACAGTGGAGTGGTGTTAGTCCATCCCGGGTCTTGGCCTCGATGTTGCCGCCCTTCTCTAGCAGCAGCGAGACCATGTTTGTCTTGCCCCACTTGGCTGCCACATGCAACGGACTGATGTTATGCTTCGCCGAGTAATTGACATCGGCGCCCTTCTGGATCAAAAGATTTGCAATGTTCTGATTGCCATAGTGCGAGGCAATGTGCAGTGGCGTGAAGCCCGACTTGGAGGTCACATCAGGATTATGATCGTTCTAGAGGAAAATTTAGAAATCGTAATCTGTAACGGAAATCATTCTTCAGTCCAAGTTGCTCTACTTACATCCAGCAATAGCGTAGCTGCTTTGACGTCATCCTTCTTTGCAGCAATGTGCAACGCCGGCAAACGCACCTTGCCACGCGTGTCACTCTCAAGTAGGACGGCAACAACCTTATCGTGCCCCTGTTGCATGGCCACAGCGAGGGGCGTGAAACCATCCTCTGTGGCAAGACTCTGATTGGCGCCGTTCGACAATAACAGACGCACTACAGCATCGTGATTCTCCTGGGCAGCCATATAGAGTGGCGTGAATCCATTCTGCGACTGCACATTAACCGAGGCATTGTGCTCAAGCAGCAGTTTCACCACCTCCTCCTGCCCAGCCAGCGAGGCAATGTGCAACGCAGTGTTGCCCTTCTTGGTGGCACTGTCCACAATTGCCCCACGGCGCAGCAGCTCCGAGACAACATGTATGTGTCCATCCTTGGAGGCCAAATGCAAAGCATTCAAACCGTTCTATAAGCAAATTATAAAGAGTTTAGAAATAGAATAGTATATAAATGTATGTAAGTCTATGGCTACTTACCGCATTGCTGGTGTTGATGTCAATGTTATTTTTCAGATGCTCCAACACGCGCTCCAAATTGCCAGCACGAGCGGCACGCAGGAAGGAAGTGTTGCCATCACCCTAAAATAAGAAATTGGTAAGTTTTCATTGAGCTTTGGTATTGATCTATAGATGGTATATAGTATAATTTCATAGGAACTCGATGACAAAGAATTATCTTATATAAGTAGCGCCATGTTGTGTTCAAATTTAAATCTCACATATCTTTTTTTATTTCTTCTCTATAATGATAAGGCATTGCTCAAAGGAAGCTTTTATGTTTATGGATTTTTAATAAATTTAAAACATTGTATAGTGAGTAAATTTCTAGAAATATAAAAATGATATTTTTAGGAAATCTTTATTTAAAACGAATCTAAAACAACCGAGAAGTAGAAAACAGTGTTTTATTTATTTAAATAGCAGAATTCAATAGGTTACTATTATATGATATAGAAACAATGTTATACCATAGAAAAACGCTGAGTATTTGCCAAATTAACTAAGACCTGAACTTAAATTTTCAGTTAAATTTTTTCTTACGTTTTGCAATGAGTTTAAGTTTATGTCTTATGTTTTTTATTTATTCAGAACTTTCTATTAATAAAGTTTCATCGTAACTAAATACTAATATATTATTATTATAATGATAACAAAATATAGCATTGTCTTTCTGCTTTTAAATTTTAAATTTTAGCTTCTTTCAAAATACTAAATTTACAAAATATCTATAATATATTTTGCAATAAAAACATATTAAGCTATAATGTTATAAAGTTACATATTCAAAATACAAGTTAAAAAGTGAGGTACTTTGAGCACACTCAAATCACAATGTGTTAATGTCACATAACAGTTTTGGGAAGCTTTAAGTAGCTAATCCCCTAGACTTGGAACCCAAGCAAAAGTTACTTAGTTGCGTGTTAGTTGCGTATGCATCAAATGAGCTTTACTTGGGGATGTTATTGATCGTTTGCCGTTGCGCAACTGAAACTCGCACCTGGTAATGTTAATGGTTGATGTCAGTCAGGTGGTGCTGATGATGGGTTGGCTCAAGTTCAAGCATTGCCAACGGTCAAGGCAAGGGGTCAACGTCAGTGTTAAACAAAAACGTTAAATGCGCAGGTGTAATTCGGCTTTATGCCCAACAACCAAACAGCTGCCCCTCTTTTTTTAAGCCACCCCCAAAAACATAACAACAAAAAAACAAACACCACCTTCACCACCCACAATTTGTTTATGTTTTCCTTATTGCTTATGTACGCTTGACTGAGCAGTAGCGGGCTTAAGCTGGAAGTTCGATATCGAAAATGACGTCATGTCTTTCGACACGTGGGAAAGTGCAACTGGAACTGGAACTGGAAGGCGGCATTTAAACACTTTTCGGAAACTGGAAATGGAAACAGTTTTCGCACTTGATAAAATGACCGCAGACAGTGTTCCAAAGTTCCGAACTGATGTCGCTTCCTAAGACCCAAAGTCACCTACCATAACCCAAAGTTGTTGCAATGTATGGAGGCTCGACCCTGCCCAGCCCCGCTCCGTCCCGCCCACCGTTCTCAGAGGGGCAAATACGGAAGTGAGCTCCTTTTCATGGCTGGGCCAACAGAAAACTCATTTTGTATTCATACAAAACCGAGTACTATGGCAATTTCTAAAGCATGTCTGTCTTCCTTGTTTGCCCAACCTGATGAGGCACGGAAAGGAGTTGGAGTTGAAGACAACGTGGGAAGGACATAGGCAAAAGTTCAAAGGTTCCCAGCATTGTATAACGAGCTTAAGTAGTGTGTAAATTGAGTGCTTGAGTAAGAGAAAACTGTGAGTTTGGAAGCCTTTTGAGCCTTGAAGTGGATTTACTTTGAACTTGTGTCGTCGCTTCAAGTGGCAACATGTTTGGTAATACTCGAAACTCAAGTGCAACATTATGATGATGTTTTGCACATATGCGGTGCAACAAATGTGAATATTGATTTCATATCCTTTATAGCATTTATAATGTACGTATACTCATTAGGAGAAATGACTCATATTATGGATTTTCTCCATCTTGGCGTGGCGCAAATGTCGCATGTCATCATTAAATTTAACCTAAATCTCTATTACCTTATACTACAACTACTACACTCTACTACACTACCTTTGTGCGACAGGGTTCGACTAATACGAATACACGCACCACTCACTGTCGCACCACACCCAGTTACATAGCAATGTATGTACATACTTATGTATGTTTGATGAGGTGACGTTAACTAGAAACTGAAATCCTTTACCGTTTCCCCTTTTTTTGCATTTCAATTGTCTATATTCTATATCTATTTTTAGCCACATTGTTCAATTAAAATAATTACACGCAAAACTATAGAAAATCCTTACAATGAAAAATCGATAATACCCTGTCATCAACAAAATGGGCGTAACCAGAAAGTTTTCAACGTAATACCCATAAATTATTAATTATTTAAAGAAAATAGAGTTATTTTATTTGCTCTCTGTTGCGTTTTTACGCAATTTTCAGTCGCAGACGATGAAAAATCGATAAAGTGCAAAATGGACGCCAACATGGCCGTCCACCGTTCAGGCACAGTGTCGACGAAAAGTACATATACACTGCTGCAAACGTTTGTGAAAAGATATTGTATTTCTTTACCTGAGCTCCATTTTCAGTAACCATTTTGCCAACGCCGAATGCCAATTATATATATTCAATCTATAAACCGTAAGACCGTAATTTTAAACGGCACTACGATGTCTAGTATAGAGAAATTGTGTAAGCGCAACTCGCGTATGTCGTCACTGATTAGTCATATTTTTTATTTTCTTCACTAGACTAAATTATTGGATTATATGTATATTTAATATTTTATTTGATTTGGACGCGAAACTAGTTGAGATTTTTTTTAGCTTTTGAATTTTAAATGCACTCTTATCGATTTTTTCCTTAGATTTTATGTAAGCTAGTGCATGTGTATGTGTGTGTGCGAGGGGGTGTGTATGTGAGTGTCAGTGTACGCTTATGAGTGACTGTGTTGGTGTTGTCTGATTGGTTTCCTTTTCTGTTCAACACACACAGTCGCTTCTAAAATTTCACGCTTTAAGGAGCAGTTTTTAATTTTGCTGCCGTTTTCTTCAATGTTCAACTCCAGACTGGATGCGTGAAAAGTCCTAACGTTCGTGGTTGAAATTTAAGTCGGCATCGGCCAGGATTTTCGAAGGACCTGCGCACTTGCATATTCCAATTGGAATATACCACAACCCTCTCCCCAATTCTCAATCTCTCCCCTTGTGTGCGTCTGCGCCAGCAGTGAGAGGGATGGTGGCATGTCTGGAAAACGACGAACGGAAGCGAGAGCCGAGAGCACGTTTGGCACGTGCTTTTTGTTTTGTTGACATTTTGCATTTGGCAGTGCAGGACGCAAGAGAACTGCTAAGGGAGGGAGCAGCAGTACGATACCAACGAGACACGTGCAACACGACACGATGCTAGAAACAAAGGAAACGTCTGCAGAATTTTGTAAAGATTCTACGCTTCTATGGAAAATTAAGGGATCAAAGGCATACATATATATTTTGTGGTTCTATATAAGCAATGCAAAAGTTGGACGAAAATTTGTTAAATACAAATATGTTTTGTTCTGAAACTATGATATTAAATTAGTATATGGAATAATTTTAATTCTTGTTGTATATATATGTGAACTACAGAAAAGGTGAAGGATTCAAACTACGCTGACTCAGCTTTTAATGAATAAGTAGCCCTAAAAATATTTTATACAAGTACAAAATACTAATAGGATCCTAATGCTGAAATTTTTGTGAAGATAATGGGAAATCCTATTTGGATGTAGTCTTTTATGCTCGGTTTGAGTACATCAGATGACGAATGCCTAAGAACTTTTTCCAGTCTTGGTTCATATTTTGACATTTGGCTGAGGTTACTTTTTTATTTAGACACGGTCAAGGTGAATTTATTTAAGTAACACACCAAAAATGAATAAGTCATTTATAGATTTTTCCATCTTGATTGAGATTATTCAACTTTTAAGAGCGTATTATATCATTTAAGCATCAAAAACTATAGTTTACAGTTCAAACTTCTTGCTGTTGGTTTAAAAATTAGTTCAACAGCTACAACTTAAAATTTAATAGATATGTTACTTATACTAAATTAAATAATATTTCCTGCTAGCATGTAGTAATACTTTGTTATATCCTATAACCAACCGAGTGACAGCTAATTATTCAGACATTCATTTCCTGTGGCGCACCCAGGGATATATTATTTTATACACTAAATTGCAAAGCACACACAAAACTATTATACTAATTAATTAGGTAAATAAAGTGATTACTTTATGCAGGTCCTACCCCTAGGCAAAGTATACTCATTATACTAGTTGTTGCCACTTTGTTGACCGAGTGTAAACAGGGGCCAACAAAGATTGCAGGCAATCCACAGTTGGTTGATGGTTAGTAGCAGCTATATGTATGTCTCTTGGTCTGCCAGAGAGTCGTACATTGGCGCAGACGCATTAAACCAACTGGATTTTGTTTACTTCCCGTCTCGAACGGGAAATTCGAAATTCGAAAATGACCAGCTGAACCCCTAAGCATAGAAACCAGTCGCAACACCCCAAGAAATCCAATCAGATGCGTATGCAGTCACAGTTTTCGAGTCACGTTGAATGCCAAGTAAGGCAACAAAAAAAGCAGTTCAGACAGCAACGACACAATTCTTGCTATTGCTATTGTTGTTGTCGCAAATTAGGCGTTATAAGGAAATCCACCCCATTAGGGGCGATAGAAACTCACCCCTTGAACGATTGCATAAAATTGCATTTCAAATTGCATCGTGACCAGGGCAAATTGTAAAGTGCTTGCTATACTTTATCACGTTGCAAGTAAGTTAAGAACACACACACACACACGTACACATAAACGTAACCAATGTGGCATGTGGCATGTGGCATGTGGCAAGGTGCGTCGCACTGCTTGGAATTTAATTAATGTGGCTCGGGGTTTTCGCTTTATTGGGGGTTGTCTTTAAGCTACAGTTTTGGTCTTTATCGGTTGGCCAAACATTGGCTTATTTGTTTTGGGCCAGCAAAAAGGGTTTTTGGTTACACTTTAAACCATGTCTCCCCAAATCGCATCCAAAGGGGTGACTAAAACTCGACCAAATTGCATGTTTGCATGCCAGCCGGTCATTCAAAATGTATACATAAATAAATATAACATTTTTCAAAACCCACTCGCACATATAAAAGCGCTTGTGATATTAGTTATAATATTATCACGCTGTTTTCGTATAGTATTTCTTGAGAACTGGTCATTATTTTATGTAATTCACTGTGACAGTTTTTGCTAAGATTGGTTAGTTATGAAAGACAATTTAATATAGTTACATTGCTTTAAAGAATATTAAAAATTGTTTAGTTATGGAAGACAATTTAATATAGTTACATTGCTTTAAAGAATATTAAAAAAAAAAAACACTCGTTAATGCAATGTCTATCATAAAAATTGGTAATATGTTATTTTTGCATTTATCATTAGAAAGAGAGAAATTGTTTTGAAAGTTGCAAGATCTTAGAAAAAACTTGTTAAAACAGTCTTCTTTTAGGAAAACTCTTACATAACGTACTTCAAATCTTAAAATAAAATTTAATAAAATTTCCAATTAATATACAAGATTTATTTAGTCCTCTTATGAATAAAATAGTATTCAATATTAAAAAAGTATTTTAATTTGATGTTAAACTTGTATAAAAATTAAATCTATGTAAATTCTAAGATTATCTTTTAAAACATAAAATCTTTTGGAACTTTCACAATTTTCTTTAAATTAAAATTTTTTTTTACAAGATGAATGCTTTATTTTTAAGAACTTCATACATATATTTTAATTTATTTATAATTTTTAGTTTTGGGATAAAAATTTTAATCAATAATCAGTGTAATTAAGATTATTTTCCAAATTAGTAACAATATATTTTAGCTATTAAGTAAAATTGCTATAAAAGAGTATTTTGCATTCGGTGTATTTGATTCTAAGTTATTCTTTATGTATTTATTAATTACTGTGCTGGCGACGATGAGGCTATAACCATTTATACCAGAAATTACAAGAGCCACAACAACTACTGTAACTACAACAGCAAAAAAGCGTCCCCCCAGTAAATGGCCTGCCAGACGCTTTGGCCTAAACTAATTGTCCATAACTTTGATGACCTCGAGGAGTTCAGTTTTCCTTTCTTCAGTCTTGCTACAGTGGGTGGAGCAGAAGAAAACTTCTGGTAGTAATTCACTTGCCCCCACAAACCAGACAGAGAATCGACGCACGCAAAACCGATAAAACAAAATAAATTAAAATAATATTCGCACAATTATATGTCTGTAGTCTGTCTGTCTGTCTGTCATGACTAGATGTGATATTTTTGGGGCAACTGCATAGAATTTAGAGGTTGCAACTTGAAAATATTACATAAAACGAGGACCGAGGTGTCGTGCAACTTACGCCCAAACTCTGCAGCGATGGAAAGCGTTTCTTTAATGTCTCCATGCTGCTCCAAAGTCACAACAATAAACCACATTCGTTTCTTATATAGAAATACTACAAATATATATGTATATAGTATAGTATAGAGACGCGTCGGAGGCACCGATAAAATAAAAACAAAACAACAGACAGCGAGCGATTTGAGTCGTTTTCTAAATTAATTTCGATTGCCCGTTGAACGTGGAAGCCCAGCGCTAGCAGACTATATAGAAGACCCAGAGACAAGAGACCCAAAGACCAGTGACTAGACATACGTATGTGAAGAGCGCGCGAAAAGAGAAATTTTGCCAAACGGTTTATTTTTAAACAATGCGAAAAAAATAATACAACAAGCGAAAAAGCTTTGGAGAGCACAGGATGATAGGCAGTAGTGCTGTTTCTTTTAGCTAATTAATAGCTAGAATTAACAAGTTTATAGGTTAGGTAAAGTGTAATTAGTTAGCATGTACAAATAGGGGCTAGAAAGTTGCAAAAAATATGTGAAAAGAAGACGGAATTAAAATAAATGATAATAAAAATTTAAAACTTCATATGTTACTTGAATGAATCACTAAACTCCATATAAGTATTATCTTTAAACTCGAAAAGTGTTTAAACATAAGAGCAGTATTTAGATACTTCTAGCAAATTGTTGTTATCAATCTAGCAACTCTAATAGAAAGACCATTTGTTAAGGGGGAGGGCCACAAGAGTTGATAATAAAACTTTTTGAATTAAATAAAAATTTAAAACTTCATATGTTATTTGAATGATTCACTAAACTCCATATGAGTATTATCTTTAAACTCTAAAAGTCTTTAAATATAAGTACAGTATTTAGATACTTCTACCACTAGTTATTGTTATCAATCTGGCAACTCTAATAGCAAGGCCCATTTATTAAGGGGGAGGCGTACAAGAGTTGGCAGCTGCTAGGAGTGAGCCTGTGGTAGGCTAGTGGGGTGGGTTAGGGTGTGGTGAGAGCAGCGGTGACGTTTTGGGGAGTAGTCTGTGGGGTCTTTTGCGGTGCGGTGTGGTGAGCTGTCTAATTTAAAGCTTTTTTAATAAACAGTAAACGATGCCTCAAGAGACATTGCGACGCCCCGACGCCACAGAGTCGTCATGAAGTTGTTAATGGACGAATAAAGGACAAAACGAAAGATGGTCGATGGATGATGGTTCATTTGGATGACTCATTTGGCATTCAGTTATGCCAGCTCAAGGATTATGATTGCGTCATCAATATATACACTTGTACACTGCGAGATGCGCAAAAGTGAATATACATATATACATATATATATATATATCTTACTATATGTTGCAATGATCACATCATGCTCAAGTCTTTTAATGCATCATATGTATGTTATGATGTCAGCCTTGGACACGGCCACTCACCGCACTCTGGTGTCCTGTGGGGCAATGTTCATGTTTGTTGCTGCCGCTGTGACTGTGACTGTGGCTGCCACCACCACCGCCAGCAGCAGCAGCAGCATGTTGAAATGTCAGCTCATGCTGATGCTGAAAGTACTCGTAGTGTCCAACATGTTCCTCTGGCGGCGAGGACACCGCCGATGGAGGACTATGATGTGGTTGCGATTTGCCCGTCGTCGAATGATGTGGCTTCTTGTGCTGATGTTGCTGCTGATGCGACTGCTGCTGTTGGTGCTGCTGCTGCTGTTGCTCTGGATGATGATGATGAGCTTGGGTATGGGATTTCTGCTGCTGCGTGGTGGAGGAGTTACCATGTCCAGTGCCATGATGATGATGCTGATGGTGATGATTGTGGGCCGTTGGAGGCGATGGCATGTTGTGGCCACTATGTGGCAAATGCGACGAATGCTGCACCCCTACCTGATGGCCATGATGATGCGGCACATGACCTTGCGATGCCTCCAGCAGCGTTGGCTGTATGTGAGTCACAAATTGAGCCATTTTTTTTTTGTTTGCTTCCTTTTTAAACTGCCTTGGCTAAAAAGCACTTGAAGCGTTTCGCACTTGTTTGATAACCACTTGATATATATGTAATTTTCACTTTTATATATATATATTTCTAGTGAACACACACACTCGCACACACACAAGTGTGCAGTTGGACTCACTGAAGGCGAATTCTGTTTGGGCAACGGTACAACGGATTAGATTCGGTTCGGTTCGGTTTGGTTAGTGCGCGTGGACAACCTTTAAGCAGGAGCAATGTCAAATGACTGGCCTAGCAAAAGGCACAAGCAGCAGCAGCTACAACAGCAGCAGCAGCTATCCCAGTTTTGCCTTAGATGTAACGGGACTTTCACCTCGTACTCGTCCTCTTCGTTAGCTTCGTTCGCTTCGGCTGCGCTTCGTGTACGCTTTCTTGCTGTATTTTTTTTTATGTCAGTTGGTTTTTGCTTTTGGTGTGTAATTGGGGGTTAACGGAAGCTTTAACCGGACCAAGTTTAATGTGCTGTTTGTTGCTGATAACAGCAGATGCTGACAACTGATTTTATTTTTGTTTTGTTCCCCCTGTTGCACACACAAAATAAATAATTTACGCCGTGACACACTGGAGTGCTTTTGTAATATTTAGCTATTTATATTTTTAACTTGCCTTTGATCTAATTTTAAACGCCGCCCAAAAGTATGCAACGTTGTTTGAAATTCAAAATGAACACACACACATGTGTAGCTCAAAAAGCTTTGCGAGCTTTTGTTGCTTGAAGCGTGGGATCTTGGGTTTGTGTCTCGGCTAATGGGGCAAAACAAATGATATTAGGCATGCTTATTGGAAATTATTGCCACCGTACCATTTGGCAGCTGCAATTAAAGCTGAACGAAAGCTTTAAAAGAGTGTAAATTTAGGTGCAGAAGAGAGTGGGACGCAGTGGCAGAGAGCGTCAGAGTCTAATGTGCGACTGTTGTTGACGTTAAAAGAGCGACATAACGAAACCTGTCTGATTAATTCGCAACGAGACGTCGACGAGACAAGACGCGGCGCGACCTAAATAAATAAAAAATAGTTTATTGCACTAAAGTTTAACTACGTCATGGCGTTTCTGAATAAGGTATAAAATATGGGTTACAAAGTTTAACTGGAGTAGGAAGCAACAACACTGGTTGAACTCTTGTAACACCCGTGACGTCGACAGTTGTTGATCATCTGGCAGACATGTTGAAAATACATGCGCGCTCTCCCTCGCTCTCTCTCTGCGTATTATGATTATGCCTGTTATCTGCAGCATTTTGTACTTTGCCCTCTGATTGGACTTTGTGGACTGTGTAGCAAATTAATAATTTAAGTGCACTGTGGAATTCCGCTAACATATTTTGTTTTTCTGCTTTATTTATATTTAGTTGGCTGCGCCAGCACTGCGTCAGCTGGCCAGTCGCTCCTATGCCGCCGTCTCACATGTCTCGCCCACGGGTCCGTCCTTTGCCCTCACCGAGGAGCAGCAACAGTTCCAAGAGCTGGCCAGGAAGTTCACCCGCGAGGAGATCATTCCGGTGGCTGCACAATACGACAAATCCGGTGAATATCCGTGGCCCATCATAAAGAAGGCCTGGGAATTGGGTCTGATGAACAATCATGTGCCCGCTGAATTGGGTGGCCTCGACTTGGATGTGTTCACCACCTGCCTCACCGCCGAGGAGTTGGCCTATGGCTGCACCGGCATCATGACTGCCCTGGAAGCCAGTGGACTGGGCGTAAGTTAAACTAAGACTCCAAATAAATTAATCCTTTAAATGGTATCCATTCACAGCAAACACCTGTGATCCTCTCAGGCAATGCGGAGCAGAAGAAGAAGTATTTGGGCCGTCTGCTCGAGGAGCCGCTAGTGGCTGCCTATTGTGTTACAGAACCCGGTGCCGGCTCGGATGTGTCCGGCATTAAGACACGGGCCGAGAAGAAGGGCGACGAGTACATTTTGAATGGCCAGAAGATGTGGATTACCAACGGTGGTGTGGCCAACTGGTACTTTGTGCTTGCCCGCACCAATCCCGATCCCAAATGCCCGCCCAGCAAAGCCTTTACTGGCTTCATTGTTGACCGCGACACACCCGGACTGACACCAGGCCGCAAGGAGCTCAACATGGGACAACGTGCATCGGATACACGTGGCATCACCTTCGAAGATGTGCGTGTGCCCAAGGAGAATGTGCTAATTGGTGAGGGTGCCGGCTTTAAGATCGCCATGGGCACCTTTGACAAGACCCGCCCACCAGTCGCTGCCGGCGCCGTCGGTCTTGCCCAGCGTTGCATGGACGAGGCCCTAAAGTATGCGCTGGAACGCAAGACTTTCGGCGTACCAATTGCCCATCATCAGGCCGTGCAGTTCATGTTGGCGGACATGGCCATTGGTGTGGAGACATCGCGTCTGGCGTGGCGTCTGTCCGCCTGGGAAATAGATCAGGGACGTCGCAACAGTTACTATGCATCGATTGCCAAGTGCCATGCAGCCGATATGGCCAACAAAATTGCCTCCGATGCAGTGCAGATCTTTGGCGGCAATGGCTTCAACAGCGAGTATCCCGTAGAGAAACTGATGCGCGATGCCAAGATCTATCAGATCTACGAAGGCACCTCACAGATCCAACGTCTCATCATCTCGCGCAACATGTACGAGGAGGCCAAAAACAAACAGTAATCAGTTTGTTCCAATTCTGCTACGATTCTTTTTGGCCAAATGCCCTTAATCATTAACAGTTAACAGTAAAAAAAACTCATTTCACAAAACGATAAAATAAAACTACAATAAGTTAAATAAAAAAATAGAAACAAAACAAAACAATTAAAACTAATTAGACAAATTTAAGCAAGAGTCTGGTACTGAACAAAGTTCAGCCGCAAATACTTTAGACCAGATAAGTCGAGTACATAGCTCTATAACGTATTAAAAGTAGGACAAGCCAAAAACCTCCTCACTCACTGATAAGATATAAATACAACGTTGATAAGAAGTGATTGCCCCCATCTGAATTTGTAGATACTTTTCATACGTCAAATTTGCGACTTTTAATTTATGTGTAAAAAATTAAAACAAATGTAAAAAAAAAAACGTATGCTCATCATGTGCTCCAATGCAAATCAGTTTCGTCCACATAGAGTTTGATGACGCCTCTCTGTCGTTTGGGTATTGAGACCTTGGCATTGTCACCCCATTTTAGTTTCCAAATGTCTGTTAGTGTAAGCAAAGCACCCGGCAAAGTGAACGTCTGCTCATCCACGCTCAGTTCCATACGCTTGGGTAGCTGCTTCTGCTGCTCCAACTTCTGCAGACGCAAATCGTCCAGCAGACGTGGACAATTCGTGGCCAAAAGCGTGCGCAGTTGAGGCAGTTCGTCAAGCAGACAACCCAATGAAAGACCACTTAAATGTGGATTATCACTAATGTCCAGCCAATCCAGTTGCTTTGCCTTGGCCAACGATTGTGTCATCTTATAGATGTGCACATCGTTTAGTCCACAGCCGGCCATCTCCAGACGCACAAATCTTTCGCTGGTGCCGCTCTCAAATAAGCTGACCAAACGCTCGCCCAACGCAAAGCCACTTTGCTCGTCCAGAGGCCAACGCAGGTAGCTCAGATTCAGTTGCTCCAGGCGGCAACTGTTTAGCTGATCCGTTAAACGACGCACGCTCTGCATCGTCAGCTGATTGAAGCTAATGTCAAAGTGTGTCAGTTGGGTATAAGCCAAGTCAAAGTCCTGCAACTCGGTCAGTTCACACTGTGACAATTGTAGGATGTTCAACGCCCGTCCCGCCGGGCTTCCACAGTATCTATGCAACGTGCGCAGACTGGCATTACCCAGTGGATTCTGGCTAAGCTGCAGCTCTTCCAACTGTTCAAGCTTTTCCATAGCTGCACCACAGAGCAGCGCCTCCAATCCCTGATTGCTGATGGCATTGCACTTCAGCTGCAAAGTTTTCAGTTGCAACAACGTCGGCAATGCCTTGGCCAACTGTTGGCAACCCTCGTTGCCAATGTGATTGCAGCACAAATCCAAATTGGTAAGACGCGCCTGATGCAGCAAAGCCTTGAAAATAGCTTCGGTTTGTTTCGGACGCAGCCAGAGACCCATCAGCTCTAGGGAGTGTGTGTTCTGGGAACGCTCCAGCAGCTGCTTGATCTTTACTTCAACAGTTTGCTGCAACTGATGGCACATTTCCTCGTAGCGTTGCGACAGTGGTGATATCTTCCAGTCCAGTATTGTGGACAGCAGCATATTCTGCTCAAGCGCCACGCTCACTGCATCCGTTTCCTCATAGGCAAAACCATCTGAGGTTTTCAAACGCAGCAAGGGCGTCAAACCAGTTAATCTGTAATGTTAAGCAAGTGTGATTAACTAGTTTAGTTTAGTTGAGTGTACTAACTACTAACTTATTGTAACGTCTGCCTGCCTCTTCGGCTAACCAGCGCATATTGATATCCTGCAGTTTCTTGCGCTCAATGGGCACCAGCAGCAGTTCATCCTGCACTTGCACCTTAAAGGACACAGTGGTGGTCAGCACTGCAGTTGCCTGCACCTTAATGGGCGACACATGCTTGCCAGGTGATGTGATGAGCAGTTGTATGCCAGCAGTTGTGGTAGAATCTGGTTCAATGCGTAACAAAGAGCCGCTATCCAGTGAATCCTCGTTGCTGCCCAATGGACTCTCGCTGCGAAAACGACAAAAGCCGCTGTCCAGCAAAGATGCCTGCTGCTTGGACTTGCTATGTCCACTCTTATAGCTCTGATTGCTATTCATGCTGGAGGTGCGTGACAAGGAGAGTTTACGCATTTGCTTCTGCCGCTGCTTGGAGTTGGCTGCATCCAGAAGCAACTGATGAGCATCCAATTCGGGTGGAGTGGCTTGAATATCAGTGTCGGTTTCAGTTTCCATTTCTGGTTCCCTGTCCCATGCCAAGGCTGAATCATTTAGATTCTCTTTGGCTTTCACAGCACTCCGACTGCCAATGTTGCCGGAATTGTAACGTTTACGTTTTCTTTCCGGACCCACATCATCAATTAGCCAGCTATCCGCATCCACTTCATCAGTATCTAGCAGCGCTGTACGTTTATGCTTAAAACTGCTGATGCTGCTGCTGCTACCACTGCTGCTGTTGCTACTGCTGCTGATGGGTTCATCAAAATTGGCGGCGGGTGCTCGATTTGGACGCTTCAATTGTGCCATCACATTGCGATATTCCTTGCTAGCACTTGCACTAGATGGACGTGATGTGCTGCCACCTGAACGATTTAGCATTGACAATGAGCGTCTGTTACGTGGCGTCAAGTCCACTTCTGCCTCCTCCTCCTCCTCCTCATCCTCAGCCGAAGAAGCCTGCTTCTCAGCATTAGCATTAGTCAGAGCACGTGCATGCCGCTCATGACTGCAGATGCCCACCTTGGAGAGTGTGCGCAGCAATGTCTCTCGCAATTGTGCATACTGCGCCTGTTCGCCATCCAAGAGTTGCTTGGACTTGCGCCACTTGTCCAAGGCCTCAATGCAGGTCTCGTTGTAGTCGGTGCGCACTGTGGCATCGGCACCACGTTGCAAGAGCAACTCAACCACATCTAGATAGCCATTGGCACAGGCATCATAGAGTGGTGTAATGCCGTCACAGCTGGTGCCACCCTTATCATTGATTGCCACTGTGGCTCCCTTGTCCAGCAGTAGCTCTACAATATCTCGATAGCCATGATTGCTCGCCTCGTGCAGTGGCAGCCAACCAGCATGATCTCGCACATTCACCGAGTGTCCCTGTTCGATGAGACGTCGTGCCAATTCCAGATTGCCAGCAATGCATGCCTGATGCAGCTGCGTTTCGCCCTTGTTGTTGCGCTTAATGGTCAGAGTGCGATTGCCACGTGTTGTGCGCTGTGGACGCGGTTTCTCCGTCTCATCCAGATCACTGGCATCCGAGTCGGTTAAGGCATCTAGATCCACATCATCGTCCCAGTCGGGTGTGTTTTGTTGAAGATTTACCGCTGTTGCCGCTTCGCTATCCGTATCCTCGTCATCATCCTGTTTGGCTGCTTCTACAGACAAATTAATGCCTTTGGCCGTAGCCTCCGTCTCCAGATTCTCCACTAACAATTGCATTTTATGTTTCACCATCAACTTATACAAACGCACCATGGCAATCTTTTCCAGCCTAGCTGTAATGACTGCATCCGCTTTAGCTGCCTGCCTCAATGCCTTTTGATAGACATCGTGCACGGTCCAAAAAGGTTGCGCTTGCTGCTCACAAATCTCAGCAATGCTGCAGAGTGTTGTAAAGGCCTCCGAGGGCACATCCTGGTTGATTTCAAACTCTTTCCACAGGTATTCCAAGGCCTTGTCGTACTGCTTGTTATCCTTGTATGTCTGATAGAGACTCACATAGATGGGCACCAGACTCTTGCCACGTTCCTCATTCAGCTCGGCGCACTCCAGCATCTTTTGGTAGTAACCAATTGCTTTTTCGTAGTTCAACAGATGACAGCAACCATCGCCCAGTTTCTCATATGCTAACTTTAATTTGCCATAATCCACCGAACTGGTTAACACCAATTCATCGAGCGTCTGACAAATCTTGACCACAATTCGTAGTGAGCGTTCAATGCTACTGCGATCGTTCTCATCGGGTGTATGTTTCTTGTAGGCCTTGGTAAGAATTTGCTTGACACTGGCAAAGTCTCCCGCTTGAATCAATATATCCGCTTTGGTTATTAGAGTCTCACAGATTTTCTTCACCTTATTGGGCAACCTCTTTGCCACCTGCAGGGCCATGTTGCAGTAACGCAACGCGGACGTTGCATCATTCTTTTTACAATTGTAGAGCAGACTCATCGATATGTAGCACAAATGTGTTAACTCGAACAAATCGTGAGTTTTGCTAATTTTAATTGCTTTCTCCATGTATTCTATGGATGCCTGAAACTCTTCCATGTGCTCCTTTACAACGCCAATGTTGAGGTAGCAGCGTGCTTGCATATCCAGCTGTTCCAGCTTTGAAATCTGTCCCGAAATCCTGTAAAATGGAAATTTATGAAATTGCTGCAAATGCTTTTAGTTTCGAGTTTACTTGCTCTTTAATCAGCAGCAGACTGCGTAGAAAACTCTTTTCAGCTGACTTTAGCTGTTCCCTGGCACCAGAGGCTGAAGTGTCCGATAGACTCTGTCCATGCAACAGATGCACACGCCCCAAGGTGGCATAGGCACGCTGTTGCTCCACTTTGTTCTGCAGTCTTGTGACAATTTCTAAATGAAACATTTGTTTAGCAGTAATACGATTTGAAGAGATATTTACTACTCACTTAAATAGTCAGTGATGTGATCCCTAGCCGTATCGTAGTCACAGAGCAGTGTATACATTTCACCCAGCATGCGTTTGGCCTTTGCCGTCTCCAGTTCCTTACCCATGCTGGCATAAATGTTGGCCTCTTGTTTATATTCATTGCAAGCCTCACTGTATTTGCCAAGCTGATTGTAGCAGTCGCCCAGCTGATGACAGCTTAGCGCTAGTTGCTCACGATTTCCATCAGTGCGCGCCTTTTCCTTGCGCTTAATGTAGCGCTTTTCATCCATCGAAACACACAAACATAAACAAATAAACAAACAATTTCACAATAGTTTTTACACAAACATTTTGCTTTCGGCGCGAATTAATATTGCGTGTTGCCACCTAGTTCTACGATAGCCAACTATCGCTACATATAATTTGTGCGATAAATACAACTAGCCGGCAACACTCCTTTCGAAGCATGAGCAAATATTTGTTATCGACACAGTGCGATTTTCGTATACACATCGCTACTGTCGCCGGTTCGTAGACGAGAAAAATTTCTTCAACGTTTTAGCCCCACATAAAAGGTAATTTAATTGTGCAAATTGTGTTTTAAACGTTATGCTTTATGTGCTACATGTCGTGTTAGTTGTTAAGCATTGTTGGTGGTGTGCGTGCATGTTATTTGCATACACGAAAAGTGCATTCATAAAACACAAAAAATCGATAGCATTTGAGCAAAAAAAAAAGAAAAAAAAAATGGTGGGGGCTTTGTATTTTGTGTGGTAGTGACATGACGTGACTAAAAGTACTTTTTCCACGCATTCTATTAAACAGATAAACAGACTATTAGTTGGCAAGCACAAATAAATATTTGGGGAATAGCAATAAGAAAGTAATAACAAGTAAATGTAAGTAGAACAAACTGATTTGTCATTTCAATGGGTTACGAATCGTTTGGTTTGGTTGGAGAAGAGGAGGAGGAAGTGAATGAGTTAATACTGATTTGCATTGATTGGTAATTTGTGTATTGTATTTTTTTATTTGTTACAGCAATTGCGTGGCAATGGCAAACAATAACTATGCCGGGTTCAACTACGGCGGCACCCAGTACAATACGGGACAAGTCACCTATCCGGCTGTAACTAATGCTACATATGCAAATGCGGCTGCCTATCAAAATGCTGCGGCGGCTGCTGGCCAGGGTCAGGGTGGTGGTGGTGGCGGTGGCGGCGGAGGAGGAGGCGGCGGTGGTGGTGGTGGTGGTTATGCAGCTGGCGGTGCTGCTGGTGCCGGCGCTGCTGGATATGGCGGCTATGGTGACTATAGAAGTGCTATGCAATCGTACGACGCAACCAAGACATTCTATCAACAAGCGCCGGCCAGCTACAACACAACCTCAGCAGCGGCGGCAGCAGCAGCAGCGGCAGCAGTTGGCAAGACCCATTACTCGGCACCGCCTGTAAAGAATCCCAAAGCCATGGGTAAAATGGATAAATCGAATGGTACACCAAAGCCACCCCCACCAAATGTGGCAGCTGGCAACAGTTATAGTGGCTATGATACGGCACTCTATAATGCGGCCAGCATGTATGTGGCACAACAGCATCCCGGACAGCAGCAGCAGCAGCAGAAACCCAACGGTGGTGGTGGTGGCGGTGCCAACAGCAATAGCTGGTATCAACGCAAAATGAATCCCACCATACCGGGTGCACCGGGAGCTTTGCGTGGTCTGCGTCCAAAGGCACCGCCACGACCACAGCAGCTGCATTACTGTGAGGTCTGCAAGATTTCATGCGCTGGTCCGCAAACGTATCGCGAGCATTTGGAGGGACAGAAGCACAAGAAGCGTGAGGCATCACTCAAGATGCAGGCAACTGCCACCAATAGCACACAAAATCGTGGCAATAACTATCATTGCGAACTGTGCGATGTCACCTGTACAGGCACCGATGCCTATGCAGCTCATGTGCGTGGTGCCAAGCATCAGAAGGTGGTTAAACTGCATCAGAAGCTGGGCAAACCCATACCCTCGGATGAGCCCAAGAAAATGGGCAAGATTAACTTTGTGCCAGCTGCAGGACCAAATGCAGCAGCCAAAACTGATGCAGCCAAATCAGATGCAGCTGATGCCACTGCATCCGATGCAGCAACTGGTTCAGCTGCAGGCGCAGCAACAGGATCTGCAGCATCTGATAACATGGATGATCTAGACGATTCGTTGGGTGAGAATACGGACAACATTAAGCCAGTGGGTGGCGAATACATTGAGGAAGTCAAGGACGATGAGGGCAAGATACTCAGCTTCAATTGCAAGCTGTGCGACTGCAAGTTCAATGATCCGAATGCCAAAGAGATGCACATGAAGGGACGTCGCCATCGCTTGCAATACAAGCGTAAGGTGCAACCAGATTTAGTGGTTGACTTTAAACCCACACCACGTCAACGTCGACTGGCCGAGGCACGTGCTCAGCGTGCTTTGATGTCCTCGCATCGTGGCGATGATCACGAGGGTGGCAATTACTGGGAGGAACAGCGCAGTCGGCAATATAATGAAGAATATGACTATAACAATTGGATGTCACGCAGCTTCGGAGGTAAGTTATCAAGTGTACATATGGAATACTTTGATTTAATAACAATTTATTAACTTTCTGCAGGTGCTCAACGCTTTGGACGCGTTGGTAATGGTCCACCGCCGCACTTTGGCATGATGCCTGGCGTGGGCAATGTGCGTCGTCCGGAGAGCACCGATGATCGTCATGCCATAGCACGTCATGCTGAAATCTATCCAAAGGAGGAGGAACTTCAGACTATTCAACGTATTGTCTCACACACTGAACGCGCTTTAAAACTCGTTTCGGATGCATTGGTTGAGCTGCCAGCGAATACTGCTGTTGCCGCCAGCAGCAGCAGCAGCAGCGGTGGTGGTGATGATGGTCCCGCCATCAAGAAGGAGAAATCGGATAAACCATCGGAGAAGGATGGACGCGATAATCAGATATTCTCATTCCACAAGGATGCCGATAATGGTGGAAATGTGGTGCGCATCCTAAAAGGTGTCATGCGTGTTGGCTACTTGGCCAAGGGTCTGCTACTCCATGGCGATACGGCTGTCGAGCTGGTCGTTCTCTGCGCCGAGAAGCCAACAACAAGTCTGCTGCAACGTGTTGCCAATTTGCTGCCCGACAAGCTCAAGGAGGTGGCAGGTAAGTTGCAACAATTGATTAGCAAACCATATAGCATATGTACATATCAAAAGGATATATATACATATGCTCATATCCCTTTTGGTGTCCATTGTTCAATAACTTTTTCCAGAGAAATAGCAAAAGAAACAAAAAAAACAAGTAAAGCAGCTAACTTATTTTCCTAATTACGTGGGAATTTAAGTGTGTTATGGATATGACTTGGGGTTTCCTATAAACACACAAATTACAAACACACTATACAGTGTGTTATATAATTATTTTGACAATACGATTCAAATAGTAAACTAAAAGCATTAAGTAATCAATCAATAAGGTTAAATTTCATTAAACATAAGCTAATACTACACTTCTTATAAAAATCTAATAATATTAAACTGCTGGTGAATAAAACTACAAACTTTCAAGCTCTAAGTCCTATAGCTATAGCTACATTTTCACTACTGCAATAATAGCAATGTTAAAATCTAGCTATAAACCAATTCATATGACTACACTGGACAGTAGACTAAAAATTATGATTAAACAATAACTAAGAAAACCTTTTCTCAAGTCCAAAAGACAAATTAGTTAAAAATTATTACTGTTGATTGATAATCTAAATTACTTACACAATAGTTATTCTTTCTTTTTAAACAAAGTTCCTAATAATATAATAATAATAATAATAAAATTTAATTCTTTAATAATCAAGTTAAGTCTGTAAAAAATTATGCGACGTAACATCACCATACGACATTCTAACTTCGCAAGGTGATCCCAAGACATATCCATGTTAATATACATATACAAAACGCAACAAATTGCGAAATCAAAAGCAGCAAATCCAAAAAAGATATATAACTAGTTATCTGGCCAGTTTCACAATGTGATATTCGCCAGGAGAATCTACAAAATAAAAACTGAAACATTTCGGAGCAACAATATAAGATGTTGGAAAAGCAAAGCCAAAAGAATAACAATACAACATAAATAATTTCAATGCACCTAATGCGATAAAGATGTTGATGAAACAATATAATAATATACATATACATATATATAACAATGATATATCAAATCAAAGTCGATTGTGATGCGCAATTTGTGTGGAAAAAGTGAAATTATTGATTGTTTGAATGTTCGACTACTGTTGAGGCCTGTTGTTATTGTTGTAGTTGTTTGACGAACCAAAAACAACGAACAGAAACAACCCAAACAACAGCAGCCTTTTAAGCAACAGCAAGCAAAATTAGCAAGATCTACAAAAACTAAACAAATCAAATCAACCAAAAAATCAAAAAAACAATAAACGTATTTGCCGTTTTCAGCTTCTCTTTCTGCAGGATAAGATTTGAGCCCTTAGCGTTGAGATGATCTCACCTCACAGTACTCCACTTACACCGTTCCACACTCAGGTGATCAGGTGTCGTGTCTGTTAGCCGTATCTATAGCTTTCCAAGAGTCGCTGCTGCTGCTGCTGGCTGCTACTGCTACTGCTACTCCTTCTACTACTGCTACTACTACTACTACTACTACTGCTACTACTGCTGGTGGTGGAATTCAACGGATAACGTAATCGTAATGGTAACACACAAGCAGTAATCCGTACTCCGTGCGCCGTACTCTGCAAGAAACGGATGCGGAAAGAGTTCATTTGTGTGGAACAATGAAATGAAATCAAATCTATTAACTGCAAAACGAATTCAATTGAATTTTTGAAGCAAAGGAATATATTTATACAAAGTTTTGGTCACTAGCGCTGTGCGTCTTGTTGTTGCTTCTACTTACTTACTTGCCACATGCCACACACACACTTCTCTTTCTCTCTCTCTCTTTATTCCCGAAACCCCACGAAATATTTTCCACTTCCAATTGCGAAGAAACTTTGTGTAAATAAAGTCCTTTGACATTATAGAATATACAAATATAATGCTCGAAAGCAGCTCGAAAAGTTCAGCCGACCAGAAGCAATGCGATTGATCCACACAGATTTGTATGTAAGGCGCTTAGATGATGGATGGACGCACATGGATTATATAAATATATAGACTCGATAACGTATATATATGTGTCATACACATTTTTTTGCTCGATCAACCAAAATTTGTTGCGCCCCTGAAAAAATGAAATGGGCAGCTCTTCAGCTCGATATCGATCCCTATCCAAGCAGCCGTTTTGTGTGTATCAAACTTGATTGTCTGTCCAAAAAAAAAAAAAAATGAAACTGTGCGAACGTTAAAAATTGCGACCGAAATTTGTGTTGTGAACGGAACGAGGAGGTGACTAGTGACTGGTGACTGATGAGTACGGCGGACTGGTCACAGCAGCCGCAGATTTCTTCGTTATCCGCATTCCGCAAATTGAAACTATAAATTTCGGTCAATGTTTTTAGTTTTTCTGCAATCGATCAAAAATACTAACCAACTATGTAAAGCCAATCACTTCCAAGGGGAATTGCAATGCGGATTTTTCAATTCAATTTCATTTGCAATTCCCAACCGATTCGGAGTTGGAATTATCGCTGGCTAGCCGGTCTGATCCTAGCACGCATTCCCAAGATTCGAGTGTTTGCTGGGAACAGAGCGAAATTTCTTTATCTGTGGAACGTAGGAAGAAACAAACATTTACATAATTTATAATTTTGATTATCAGATTGTACAACCAACATATCATATATGTAGACATATAATTATATATATGTATTGTGGGCCCACACTTGGAATTATATATATTTCATCTATTTACAATGTTTGTCTCTTTTCTAAGCGTAGTCAAAACCGTTTATATACTCTATTGAAATTGCAATTTATATGTTGTTTGTGTTCCATTCTCTGTTGCAGGAGACACTCAGGTTAACTATCGTGTGGAAGTTAATGCCGAGGAGGCTTCTGTAATTGTTCTGGATGAAGTTGTGGCAGTTAAGATAACACTCACATCGCCGCTGTTGCGTGAAACTTGTGATTCTGCTGGAAAGGCTGAGGATGCGGCTGCAGCAGCTGCTGATGGCGATGCTGACTTCTTGCCACGCGAGCCGTGTTTGCGGGTAGGAATTTTATTCTTGCTACTCACATAAACTCTTTAATATTATTTACATCTTGCGATTTTAGGCACTTGCTGATTTGCGTCATGCCAAATGGTTCCAGGCACGTGCAACTGGTTTGCAATCGTGCGTGATGGTTATACGCATATTGCGTGATCTGTGCCAGCGTGTCTCATCGTGGCAATCGCTGCCACAGTGGTCACTGGAATTGCTGGTGGAGAAGGTCATCTCATCGGCTGGTTTCCCCATTTCCCCTGGCGACTGCATGCGCCGCATTATGGAGGCTTTGTCGTCGGGCTTTTTGATTAATGGTCCTGGCCTGTTGGATCCATGCGAGAAAGATCCAACCGATGCTCTGCAGCAACTCACAAAGCAGGAGCGTGAAGATCTCACTGTTTCATCGCAGCTATTCCTGCGTTACATTGCGTTCCGCCAGATGTTCAAAGTGCTGGGTATGGATCAGTTGCCAGCGATGAAATATCCCATACGCCCATGGCGCATCAATCGAAAGCGTCGTCGCTCATCGGGTAAGGCGGGAACAGCCGGTGCTGATGCGGATCCCGCTGATATCGATGAAACTGGCTCAGATGAGAAGGTAGCCAAGAAGGACATTACCCCTGCTGTAACCGCCACGGCCTAAATCGGCTGGCCCCGATAACAGCAATAGAAATACACGTAGTCAGTCGTCCTCTAACAAACCAATATATATAAAATTAACAATTTTTTCTCAATCCAATTGCGTAACAAATAATGCGCCTGATAGATGAACTACTACTATATGAACTATTTCCATTCAAAAATTAATTTGAATCTGGACATTTTATATGTTTATAATGTCCAACATTTTGCTGCTCTATTTCCAAGCAGCTACAGCAAGAACAACAACAAACAAACGTAAATAGAAACCCTAAAAACTAACAAATATGAATAATTAATTAAATTAATTGCATTTTTTCTAGAATATGCAGAAATGAATGCAACTTGTATTGTATTGTAATTGTATTCGATTGATTAGTCGTGGATGCGTTGATTCTCTATACACACATTTAATATATATGTACTCAACTGCCTCCACTGCGCGTTTCAAACATTATAAACAGCAAACAAATAAAAATAAAACAAAACAAATTTTAATAAAAATACCTATACAACAAAATATTGAATGTTTTATTTACAACTAAAGATACTTTTGCCATTTGGATGGAGCATTTCTGTTAACAACAATTGGATCTTGTGCCTTGCGTTTGTTGGAATCTCTAGGCCTGCTAGTTGAGGCAATATTCTCTGGTTCATCTAAATTGATATCTTGGTGAAATATATTGGCTGCTTGGGCTGCTTCAGGTTCATCTACGAAAGCAGACCATTTACTTGGTGCCTTAGTGGGATTTATCTGAGATTTGTCAGCTGTTAAGATGCTGTTCGTTTTCTGCTGTTGCAACTGTTCCATCAGTTGGCTACCTTCTTCCTCTTGTTTCTGACCACGTTTACGGTTTAGCTCCTGTACCTTGGCTCGACATTCAACTCCACTCCCCCGATAGAGTTCCTGCTGTAGCATCTGCTTTTGGCCGCAAACTTTGCACTGCCATTTGTTGCTCTTCTTGACAATATCCACCTAGTATTCTAAAATTATTAGCTTTATTACAAGATTTATTTTGATTTGCAATAACTTACCTGATATAAGCCGCACTCTGCACATTGTGAAACGCGAACTTGTTGAGACATTTTAAAGCCGGCCGACATCAACAACTGAAAGCCTAAACAGGGAACGGCGTTGCCGTACTGCCACCGAGCTCTATCGATTTCTGCTGGTAAATCGATAACTACTACTGTAGAAGTTCACACCGGGAAGATATCAGTTAGTGGTGTATTTTTGACAAAGCTGAAAAATACTATAAGTTACAAAAATAAAAAGAATTAACTATTGAACTGCATCAACAAATCGAACTCCAATGCTGAGTATATAAGTTGTGTCGCTCTGTGATGCAGTGTAAACACAACACAACTGAGCTAAACAAGTTCATTCGTTCATTTTACTGTTTCGTTCATTTTAACTTCTGCTGAACGAAACGACACAACGCTACTTGTTGTTATTTTCTGGTCAGCTGTTGACGCCGCAAACACTGAACACAGAACGTACGACTGGGAATTTCTTAAAATGCGATTGGTAATGACAAACAGAAAAAACTAAAAACGTGTTATCATACGGAAATGACTATAATAAACTTATCTGGTTTACAAATCTATAGTATTGCCTCAGCGGTGACTTGGCGAAACCATGCTACATCATTACCTTCAAGGGACTCCGCATAATGCTGGATTGCGGTCTAACGGAGCAAACTGTCCTCAACTTCCTGCCATTACCCTTCGTCCAAAGTCTAAAGCTATCCAATTTACCCAACTTTGTGCCCAGTAGCGATCATGATCCCCAAATGGATGGTGAGCTAAAGGAATGCTGCGGCCGTGTGTTTGTGGATTCCGTGCCAGAGTTCAATTTGCCCATGGATAAGATGTTGGATTTCAGTGAACTGGATGTTATTCTAATATCCAACTATCTGAATATGCTTGCCTTACCCTACATAACGGAGAACACGGGCTTCAAGGGCAAAGTGTATGCCACGGAACCAACTCTTCAGATCGGACGTTTCTTTTTAGAGGAGCTGGTGGATTACATTGAAGTGTCGCCCAAGGCGTGCACAGCTCGACTCTGGAAGGAGAAGCTTCATTTGCTGCCTAGTCCATTGTGTGAAGCCTTTCGGGCCAAGAAGTGGCGTACCATTTTCAGCCTCAAAGATGTCCAAGGCAGTCTCTCCAAGGTGACCATTATGGGCTATGACGAGAAATTGGATATTCTCGGTGCTTTCATTGCCACTCCAGTTAGTTCCGGCTATTGTCTGGGCTCCAGCAACTGGGTGTTAAGCACGGCGCATGAAAAGATTTGCTATGTCAGCGGTTCCTCAACGCTCACAACTCATCCGCGTCCCATCAATCAGTCGGCTCTGAAGCATGCGGATGTCTTAATTATGACTGGACTGACGCAGGCTCCCACTGTGAATCCGGACACAAAGCTAGGTGAACTGTGCATGAATGTGGCACTGACAATTCGCAACAATGGCTCAGCTCTGATTCCATGTTATCCCTCGGGCGTTGTCTATGATTTGTTTGAGTGTCTGACACAAAATCTGGAGAATGCTGGTCTTAACAATGTACCCATGTTCTTTATATCACCCGTGGCGGACAGCTCGTTGGCGTACTCTAACATCTTGGCCGAATGGTTGAGTTCGGCCAAACAGAACAAAGTGTATCTACCCGATGATCCCTTTCCACATGCCTTCTATCTGCGCAACTCCAAATTGAAGCACTACAACCATGTATTCTCTGAGGGTTTCAGCAAGGATTTCCGTCAGGTGAGTTTAATACCTACAACTTTATACGATTGATGTATTTAATTAGTTTTAAACTAAATTTCTAGCCCTGTGTTGTTTTTTGCGGTCATCCCAGTTTGCGCTTTGGTGACGCTGTGCATTTCATTGAAATGTGGGGCAACAATCCAAACAATTCGATTATTTTCACGGAACCTGATTTTCCATACCTACAAGTATTGGCGCCCTTTCAGCCGCTGGCCATGAAGGCCTTCTATTGTCCCATCGACACCTCACTCAACTATCAGCAGGCCAACAAGCTGATTAAGGAGTTGAAGCCCAATGTACTGGTTATACCGGAAGCCTATACCAAGCCACATCCATCGGCGCCCAATCTGTTTATCGAGCAACCTGACAAAAAGATCATTACCTTCAAATGCGGCGAGATTATTCGATTGCCATTGAAGCGTAAGTTGGATCGGATTTACATTGCTTCGGAATTGGCTCAGAAGATTCAGGCACGCGAGGTGACGGCTGGTGTGTCGCTCTCCACGCTCACGGGTGTGCTGCAGGTCAAGGACAAAGTGCATTGCATCCAGCCTTGCGCTGAGACCATTAAGGATGAGCCCAGCACGAGCAGCAGTGGGCTGAATAATAGTGCACCCTCCAAAGAGGATGTGCTCAAAAATATCAAATATGAATATGGCAACATCGATGTGGACACACTTATGAAACGCTTGGCCCAGGATGGTTTCTCCAACATCAAAATGGATCGCAGTGGCGGCAATTTGACGCTGCAACTGATCAACGAGGACACCACCATCAAGTTCGAGGACAATGAAACGCATATCATTTGTGGTGGCAAACCCACGACACGGCTCAAGCTACGCGACACTCTGCTCAAGTGTTTGCAGAGCTTTTAAAGAATCTACATTGAATATTAAACATATAAACATTTAATAACAAAATATATAAATTATTGCTTTACAGCTAGTATGCTCTCACAGCGCTGGCAGATTGGCTGTTCCGCCACAAGGCTAAAACGGCGACAACGTGGACAGAGCGCTGCATTGGAACTGTTTAGCTTAACAACAGCTGCCGCTGCCGCTCCCGCTACCACCTCCGCCTGCAGTGTAACTCCGCCCACTTGCAGTATCTCACACAGTTCCGAGTCGAACATGGGCACATTTAATTGTCCATTTAGTGCACCGAGCTGTTCCAACTGCTGCTGTGAGTTGCAGCTTATGTTCACGGCTAAATTCCAGCTGTTCACATCGCTCGTCTGCTGATTAATGAGTCGTTTGATATCCAAAGCTGTCTGCATCACCTTAACGACACTTGGATTACGCCAATCCTTGTTAGCCTGCACAGTTTGCTGATGAAAAGCGCCACCACCGCTGGCATCATAGTAGCTCCAGCTCTCCTCTATCAAAAAGGGTGCTATGGGCCACAAGGCTTTGCACAGCTGCCTGTAGCATTGGGTGAGCGTGTAGCGAATGGTTTGCAGCTCCTGTTCCGTGCCACAGTACAAACGATCCTTGATTAAATGCACATAAATGCCAGACACTTGATTCGCTATAAAGTTCTGTATGCTGGCCACCACACGATTGTACTCATAGGCATCATAGAGTTTCTCAATCTGTAAGATAAACAAAACGATATATAACTGATGTGATATATGGAAAAGATTTGGCTTCTACCTCCTCTTCGAAGCCCAACAGCTGATGCAGTAGATACTTATTCAAATAACTCGTATCCTGCTTAGCTATAGAGCACTGCTGTTGCTCCTGGCTGATGACTCCGTTTAGATATCGCAAAGTGCCACGAACTTTGCTCAGATTCTCAGCAGATTGCTGCAGCAGCTTATCGCTGACCGTAATGGACATATGCTGAGTGCCATGAGAAGCCACCCACCAGCGCAGCACATCAGTGCCATATTTTTTGATTATTTGCTTGGGTGATATGACATTACCCAATGATTTCGACATCTTGTGTCCCTTCTCGTCCACAGTAAAGCCATGCACAAAGAGTGCTCTGCAGAAGATGATTATTTATTTAGGATCTGGTTATGGCTTGCATCCTGATTACTCACTTGTAAGGCGCACAATTGCGTGCCGCAATGCTGATTAGCAGCGAGGATTGAAACCAGCCAGTGAACTGATCGTAACCCTCCAGATAGAGATCAGCTACTTGTTGTGGCTTCTCTAACACAGCTGACCAGCTGCTACCCGAATCGAACCATATATCAAATATATCGCTGCCCTTAACCAAATCCTCTGCCCTGCAGCCAAGTTGCTTAAGCAGCTGCTCGGGCAACAGCTGCTCCAGTGGCGTTGACCACCAAAAGTCTATGGAACCCTCGCTGTGCACCAAGTCACAGAAATGTTTAATCAGTTCAGCACTGATTACCACCTCCTGTTTGCCACTGCGCTTGTAGAGCACCGGAATGGGTACACCCCAGACACGTTGACGAGATATACACCAATAGGGACGCTTGTGCAGCTGTTGCAGCAACGCCTTCTTGCTGGCTTCGGCATTCACACGCGGATAGATCTCCACCTGTTCCAGTGCTGCAGCTGCCTTTGCCTTTAACTTATCCGTATTAATGAACCACTGTTCACTGGCACGTATTATAACGGGTTGTTTGGTGCGCCAATCGATAGGGTAAGAGTGCTCAAACTGCGTGGCATGCACCACATCTGCAGCTATGTGCTGCAGCACCAACGGATTACCCTCTGCCAGCACCGACTGGCCACGCAGAAAGTCCGGAGCATCCTCTGTATAAATGCCCGCCTCATTTACATAACATTTCACTGGCAGCTTGTTGGCCAAACTGATGAGAAAGTCATCGGGACCATGAGCTGGCGCCGTTTGCACCAATCCAGTGCCCTTGTTGTCCTGCACATGCTCGGCATGAAGGAATGGCAGTGTTGTCTGTGCTCTCTCTATGGGATGTGTGTAGCTGCAGTTGCTCAAATCCTTGCCCGCCAATCTTAAAACAATCTCACACTGCAGCTGTGTGGTTGCCTCAAAATCTGCCACTAGTGCCGTGGACATTAAATACAGCTCATCTGAGCTGCGATTCGATAGCTTGACCAGCACATACTCCAACGCATTGTTGTAACAAATGGCCTGATTGCTGGGCAACGTCCAGGGTGTTGTGGTCCAGACCAAAGCAAAGATTTGCTTTTGCTTAAGCTCCTCGGTCAAAGGCAAACCGTTTAAAGCAAAACGCAGATAAACCGAAGGACTCACAAAATTGGCATCATACTCCAATTCAGCCTCCGCTAGTGCAGTTCTATAAAAGAGTAAGGAGTCAATAAAGACTTTGAGTACTTAAGTATTCACTCACTTGGATGAGGGTGACCAATAGACGGGTTTGAGATCACGATACACCAGACCGCGTTGAAATAGATTGTAGAACATTTGCAGTTCATTGGCAATGAATTCTGGCTTAAATGTTAGATAGATCTGATCCTGCTGCTGCCAGTTGGCCAAGATGCCCCAGCTGCGAAACTCCTCCTTCTGATTTTCTATAGCCTCCAAGGCAAAAGCACGTGCTGCACAAGAAGTTAAACACAGAAGTTACATAAGTATTTCAACCATTTGAAAAATGAGCTCACATTTCTGGCGTATGTCCAGTGGCTTCTGTTCGCCATTTGCTGTCTTGCTGCTTGTTGCTTTCAGCTCAATGGGCAGACCGTGACAATCCCAGCCTGGTATGTAGTTCACCTGCTGTCCATGTGCCACACGCTGTCTCAATGTGATATCCTTGAGAATCTTGTTGACGGCATGTCCCATGTGCAGCTGACCATTGGCATAGGGCGGTCCATCGTGCAGCACAAAACTAGGTTTGTGCTTGTGCTGCTCCTGGTACTGGTAAGCGCCACAGATCTTGTGCTGCAATACAAATTACATATGTGGACATTTATTTAAACTGACTTTGGTGGCGCAACCTACTTCGAGTATTTGCCGCTCTTGTTCCTGCCGCTTGGCGGCTGTAAGACGATTTGGAAATTTAGTTCGTGGCAGATTTATGGTGTCCGTGTATTTCTGTGCATCTTTCTTGACTGTTTTCACAGAATAAAGACGCGTTGCAAGACGAGAATGTAATACACGCAACATTTTGCACGTTACCAAAACAAATTGCAGCCGGCACACTGCTGATCAGCTGTTCGCACAGCAGCTGATTAGCGAATTCACCACGTGTGGTGAGTGTGAAGTGTGCGCGCAAATTTAAATTCAGTAAATGGAGTGTTGAAAACTATGATACATTGAGTATAGTAAGCTATTATTATTATTATTAACTATTAAAAGTTATATACAATATTAATTTAATTATAGCAATTTCGATCGTGCCAACTTTAAGTAATAAAATTTCCAAAAACAAATTTTATAAGTTCATAACTTACTCATTTATTTTTATTAAAAATGTAATGGTAAATTAATTGTGAATATTAGTTGATCGTATACAGGGTGTAACATCATAAATGTATGCTTTCTCAATATTATTTAAATGAATTCGAATGACATTATCTTATTTTTTCTCATCTTTAGAGGATTCATCCTTCTTGTCTTTAGCCTCTGCCTTCGGTTGCTCCGTTTTGGGCTTGTCCGTGTCCTCTTTCTCGTCTTTTTTGTCATCTGCTGTCGCTTTAGTCGCCCTATCATCCTTACTCGCTTCCTTTTTATCTTTGTCCTCCTCCTTTTTCTCTTTCGTCTCATCCTTATCGTCGCTGTCTGTAGTCAGGGTGGTGGCCAAGGTATTCGCCTTGGCCAACACTTCGTCGGCATCTCCGACCATATAGAATGCAATTTCCGGTATATCATCATACTCGCCGTTGAGCAGTCGCTTGAAGCCATCCACAGATTTCTCCACGGGCACCATCTTGCCAGGATGACCGGTAAAGATCTCGGCCACATTGAATGGCTGAGAGAGGAAACGCTGCATTTTCCGTGCTCGCGCCACCGTAAGTTTGTCTTCCTCGGAGAGCTCATCCATGCCCAGAATGGCAATGATGTCTTGCAGCGATTTGTAGCCCTGCAAAGTCTTCTGCACGGCTCGAGCCACATTGTAATGTTCCTCACCCACAACATCGGGATCAAGGATGCGAGAGGATGAATCTAGCGGATCTACAGCCGGATAAATGCCAAGCTCGGCAATAGGACGCGACAATACCGTAGTTGCGTCCAAGTGAGAGAATGTTGCAGCTGGTGCCGGATCCGATAGATCATCAGCTGGCACATAAACCGCCTGGACAGATGTAATGGAGCCATTGCGAGTGCTGGTAATCCGTTCCTGCATAGAACCCATGTCGGTACTCAGGGTGGGCTGATAGCCCACTGCCGATGGAATTCTGCCCAGCAGAGCAGAGACCTCTGATCCAGCCTGAGTGAAGCGGAAGATGTTGTCAATGAAAAGCAACACATCCTGTCCATCCACGTCCCGGAAATACTCGGCAATGGTCAGTCCGGTGAGCACTACACGGCTGCGAGCACCTGGCGGTTCATTCATCTGACCATAGACGAGGGCGACCTTAGATGTGGCGTCCTCCAGGGAGATCACCTTACTCTCGATCATCTCGAAGTAGAGATCGTTGCCCTCGCGAGTGCGTTCTCCGGCACCAACGAACACAGAGTATCCACCATGGGACTTGGCAATATTGTTAATCAACTCCATGATAAGGACCGTTTTGCCCACGCCGGCCCCACCAAAGAGCCCAATCTTACCGCCCTTCACATAGGGAGCCAGAAGATCGATCACTTTGATGCCCGTCATTAGCATCTCTGGCTTCACACTCAATTCCGTTAGTTCTGGAGCATCGTTGTGGATGAAAGAGTGGAAATCACTTTTGATCTCACCACGCTCATCGATCGGATCACCCACCACGTTAATAATGCGACCCAATACGGGCACTCCGACGGGTACACGAATTGGGTAGCCGGTATCGATCACTTTCTGGCCACGTCTGAGACCCTCAGTGGAATCCATAGCCACGCTACGCACCACATTGTTTCCCAAATGGTGAAAGACCTGAGAAGACCCTTTTAAGACTCAACTGGCGGCGAATGATAGCTACGTTTTGCTCACCTCCAGCACCAGATGATCGACTGGTGCATCCATAACCTCCATGGCATTGAGCACTTCAGGGACGCCCTCGGGAAAGTATACATCAATGACTGGCCCAATGACGGACTGAATATAACCTATACGCCTCTTGCCGGGCACAACGCCATCATCTTTGCCTCCAGCTTTGGAGAACTTGTCCAGTACCGCCGGTTTATTGTCATCGGTATCACAAGCAACTTCTTTGGGAGGCAACTTCTCATCGCTCTTGACACTCTCCTGTTCATCCTCACAAGGATCTGGCTTCTTCGGCTCATCATCTTTACATTTATCGTCGTCCTTGGCAAACACTAGGGAAGTTTGCAGGCATCGCGTCTGCGGCGGAATTTTTACCATTACATTATCCCTTTGGCTTTTCAATCCACCCGGTTGCCCAAATTTCCAACCGATTCGTGCACAAGCTTAAAAAATAAATTTCTTTCTGAGGAGATTTAAAGAAAATTATTTAATTGTCTGCTTACCAGTGCCCAATCTTGTCCAAGCCATAAGCATTTTGCTAATTCAAGTTTTTAAAACAAGAACAAGTATTTGAACTTTTAAAGATTTACTTTTCTGAATATTTTTGCTTTTTAGTTTGCAAATTTTTACACAATTTTTTTTAATAATCTGAGCTCCTCACACCGACTCTTGCAAATGAAATTAATTTTTTTTTGACAGCGTCATTAATTCTTCTATAAGTCGAAGCCTACTTGGTTGACATTTTGTAACGATTTTTGAAGTTTATTAAATTTGCTATCGATTTCAGTTAGATATTGGACAAGTTATCAAATTTGTAGTTTAGGGATTGTCAATTCATATTCAAATTATCATCTTACCAATCAGCTATGTTAGGAACATTAAAAATTATATATTATATGTGAAAAAGATATTAAAAAGATTTGATGGGTATTTTCATTTTTATTTATTGGCATTGGGTTACAATTATATTGTAGGTTAAAGATTTTTTTAAAATGTTTTTTAAGAAAGTTGTTCATTTTTAGAGTTTGAAAATGTCAATTTAAATTTAAATTAGCATTATACAAAATAATATTTAATATATATGAAAGAAATAAAAAAAGGGCTTGCAAATTTATGTATTCTTATATCGGAACACATGATAAACTGCCTTACGGTTAGAAAAAGATAATACATTTTTTTATGGGTATTTTCATTTTTATTTATTGGCATCGGGTAACAATTATATTGTAGGTAAAAGATTATTATAAATGTTTTTAGAAAAAATCGTAAATTTTTAGAAATTAAAAATATCAATTTAAATTTAAATTAGCATTATATTAAATAAAATTTAATATATACGAAATAAATAAAAAAAGGGCTTGCAAATTTACATATTCTTATATCGGAACACATGCAAAACTATTTAACGGTTAGTATATTTTTCAAAGTTTCCAATTATACAGAAATAATAAATGATAAATAATCCAAGTTTGAACGTAACTCTTGAAAATGTAGCTAACAATTATAGTTAATTATTAATAAACTATATATAGTTAACTATAGTTAACTATTCATTTCAACAAATCTGTAGATTCCAATCCTACGCTCTAGGTATAATTTGTTCTATGGTTTAGCCTCTTTTTGCAACCCTGTTGTAACCCTTAGGGTTAACTTAAATGGTTGCTATGCCAACGAGTGACCATTGTTGTGTTCCTGGTTAATTTTCAATGATATCTCGGGCAGAATGGACGTGCTTTCACATTACAGTTCGCCGGTAATTGAATTTCCGGCCACACAACCAATAGAGAAACAAAATGCACTAGTGGATAACTGCACTGGAACGGATCCGCCACCACCAAGCACAGAGGTGGGCACCGCCACTCAGGAGAAGCAGCATGTGGCAACGCAAACGGAACAGTTTGCAGCCGGTGGCCATGTGGACTACGATGAGCGAGCCTTGGCCAAGTGGTTAAGGCAGATATGTCCGCTGGTGGAGCGGGAATTAAGTCAACCGACACCTCTGATGGACGAGAAGCAGCGGGGCAGTCAATGCACATTGCAGGAACAGTTGCAAGTGCACATCTATCAGAATCTTACAATGGGCAGCATAGACAACTCGCAAGGATTGGCCATTTGGCTATGTGTACACACCAACAATGCTCCGGTGCTGGTGGCCACAACAGTGGCACCCCACGACGATTGGTGTGAGCATGTGGAGCAGCAGCTGAAACTCTTTGTGCCACAGCGTGTGTCCCAGGGCAACTGTGTGGTCTACTCGGAGGTTAAGGCGTTGCCACTGAAGTCCTGTCTGCGTAGTCTCTGCACCAATGGATTCAATAAGAATGTGTTTGCTGGCGCCACCATGGATGGAGAGCTCTTTGTCTGGCTGTACGAGCACGAGGCACGTGGTGGCAGTGACTCCAATGTGGATATCAAGCAGCTGCACAGCGTCTCCTCCACACAAGGTGCGGCCGTTGCCTTGGATTGGGTGACAGAGGAGCGTCTGCTCGCTTGCTATCCCAATGGCTGTGTGCGACAGTGGCTGGTGTCCAAGCAGATGACCCTAGACTGGGAGTAAGTTCGGTTTACTGTATTCAAAAGTAACTTCTTCTAGCTTCTTCTAAGATATTCTCTGCCAGCTGCAACTGCCGTGGAGCTAACTACTATGGTCTCCCTGGGGCTAAATGACTTTGTGCTGGGCACCAACGATGGTGGCGTCTTTCGCTGCTGGAATACGGGTCGTCAAGCTGCCAGCTCTGTTGGTTCCTCGAGCAAACAGTTGCAGCTGCTGGCGTTGCGACGACATCGCTTTATGGTGTCCACTCTGCAGAGAACCGAAATGGATGGACATCCGATTGTCATCAGCTGTGATCTGAGTGGTCAGGCGTATTATCACGATATGCGACATGAGGATGAAGTAAGTACACTTTACTATATTTTTTGATAACCTTTTCTGATTATCTGCCATCCAAAGGACACTGCACAGTTGATTGTCCAAATACCGTTGCCCTTCAAAAATGCCATTGCCTGCAGTCGGGATGCCAACATCATCTACTGTCCCAGCAATGATGGCGCCTTGGAGTATTACAGGGTCAGCGACGGCGCACATGCCCATGTCAAGGGTGCTCTGCGTGGTCGTGGCAATCTTATTAAGATTAGTGACAATGGGTATCGTATATTGCTTAAGCTTCAAAAAACTCATTTACCTATAAATAATCTTTACAGTTGCTGGTTAATCACGGGACTTTATGGCTGCGAATTTCAAATATTTTATATTGAAAATAATTTAAGTGAATAAACCGCAAAATAAATTGTTGAATATACAATTTAAGAATATAATTCTATACTCTGTAAATTTACTTTTCTGAATTGCTTCCACCTATATGGTTTTTAACAAATTCCTGACAGGGATTTTTTGGCTTGGCACACGGATCCTTTGCACATCTGCCACCAACATGTTCTGCAATTTCATCCATATCTTCCATTTCACCCTCATCTTCACAGGGATCAGTGCACACACTTTCATCCTCTTCAGCTTCACTGCCTTCTTCAGTTTCATCGGTGCACTCTTCTGCTTGGTTACTATCATTAGCCTCAGCGCTTTCTTTATTACTTCCAGCGCACTCTTTAGATATCTTCTCATCATCCTTAGAGCTCTCTTTGGATTTGTTTTGACAATTCTTTGGGTCATTAGCTTTTGGTTTATTAGCTTCAGCACAGTCTTTGGCCTTCTCTCCATTCTTGGGTTTAGCCTTATTTTCCCCACACTTCGATAAAGCATCGTTCGTACATGGTTTCTTGCAGAGTCTTTGAGCTGTTTGCAGAAAATGTCGCGTTGCAGAAGACTGCGAGGGTAGCTTTATTTGTACTGGCTGTCTTTGGGGTTGTAGCAATCCTTGCGGTTCAATTTTGTAGCCAATCCTTGGACATGCTGTGTAAATGGAAACCAATTAAATTGCTTTGCCAATGTTATTATATGCACACTATTAAAGCTCACCCATTGCGAATCTTGTATAAGCCATTATCATATTGAAAATTTTGTACTAGAATCGACGCGTATAGCTCAATTGTTAAAATCTATATGAAATTATATTCAAAACATGTATCAGTTGAATAAATAGCGACTGCTTAGATTTAATATAACTTCAATAATTTCATTTTTATAGCTGCGCTTAAGTTTATTTATGGTTTAATCATTTTTTTTAATATTGCTATTTACACGAGTTTAAATTAAAAACTCCACAGATGTCTAACAAAACACAATACTTGGATATATGTATATATGCATTTTTATATAAATAAGAATTTCTTAAAGAATTTTGAACGAATTGCAAAAACATCAAGTTCCATCTTTCAATATTCATTTAAATAAAATCTTTTTTTTTGAACCTCTCAACTCTTTCAATCGTGTGATGTACACAAGTGTATAAAAAATAGTTTAGTTATTATGTATAATTAAATTATTTAAGATCGGTATAGAAAATATAAAGTTATAAATTGCACACGCTTACAATGACATGCTAATTACAAAGTGGTAGAAAATGAAAAGATTGAAAATAGTCTTAATTAAATTATACAATTAACATTAACGAGATGCACACACACACATACATATATATATATAAATATATATAACATAAAGTAGAACTGCACACAATTTTGCTATAACTTTCTTCACGTTCTCCGAAGCTCCGATCGTTAAATTCACTAATCTTTACTCATCCGCGCTCTCAACTTTCGACTTATTTGAATAAAATTGTTGTTTTCGACGTTTTTCATATATGCATGATAGTACAGGTAATAATAATTGCTAGACGTGTGTTTGCCTGTCTGCTGATTGGCTAATAAATTCAACTTAATTGAAGAGCACTGTATTGGGATCTTCATTGTCCATTTGCTTTACATGGCGTAGTACATCTTTTTTCGTGATTACACCCAGCAAACGACTGCAAATGGTAAATAAAAATATTAAATAACACAACTATTTAAATAAATATAGTAGATTAGTTTATGCACTTACCCATTGTGTGTGACAAGAGTCTGTCGCAGTCCAAGTTTACGAAACATATCCACAACCGTTTCCATTGGCGTTTGATCTGTCACCGTTATGGGGGCCATATCAAGAATTTTCTTTAGTTTTAGCGGTTGCGGTCCCAGATTTTGTGTGGGTGTCGTTGATGTAAATAATACTATGGAGTTGCTATTAATACCCTCGATAAGACGCTTTGCATTGCCTGTCGATAAATTAAGTAATTCTTAGAATTGACCAATCATATTAATGTAATGTATTATAGTTGACTCACCAATGGCCAAGTTAAGATCTCGACGCAGCACAAAACCAACCAAGTATTGATTTTCTCTAGATACAACAACCGGATAGCCATTGTGCTCGGTCTCCTTTAACAGATTCTCCACATCGTCCACCGTCATAGAATCTTGTGTGATTACATTTAATGTCTCATTGCGTTTCGGTTGCATCACATCCGCTGCCAGCGTTGTGTGTGCAAACTCCTCTTTGCTGTCAAGGAATGGGTAACCATTTAATGCAATATGTGCATCATATATACCCTGTCTGCCCAATGCATCGCCCACCCATTTAGATGCCATGGCAGCTGCCATCAATGGTACAATATAACGCACACCACCCGTCAGCTCAAACATGATGACCACCAGGGAGACTGTCATTCGTGTAACGCCGCCCAGTACGGCAGCAGCGCCGACTACAGCATACAATCCGGGTGTAATTAGATTACTGTCCGCACACTCGCCGGTGAAGAACCAAATGTTTGGATAACTATACGCAAACTGCTCCACACCAATGCCAACAATGCGTCCCATAATTGCGCCCAACAGCAGCGAGGGTATAAATAGACCCGAGGGCACTTTAATGCCAAATGTAAATATGGTTAATGCCAGTTTGAGTATAAAGGTCAAAACCAGCAGCCAAATGGATCTATAGACACCAGGACCTGGCTCAGTCACCTCAGAGAAGCCAGTGGGTGTGCTAATGTTCACATGTTTGTAGTCACTGTTTAGATTAAGATGTGAAATATAATAATTAGTATTTATTTTGAATATCAGAGATCAGATATTAATACATACCACAAGGGATTGTTGGTGTCCCCGGGCGAACACTTGCTAACCAGCAGAAAGATGAGTTCGTTCATGTTCATGCGCGTAAAGGGATTTGGATAACAAATGATAGCAGTTACCAAGGTGACAAACAGTACTTCACTGACCGGATATTGACCCAGCTTGCTGAACTTTCTATAGCGGCACCACCACAAATTTGCCTTAATAAAGAACGTGCCAATGACACCCTGAAATTGATCAAATGACAAATTTAAATATTTAACATAAAACAATTGATTGTGTTGGTTACTTACACCCATGATGCCGAGAAAGACAAATGGAATGAGCTCAAAGAATATCCAGGGCTTGTTGTATTCCACAAAGAATAGCACGGAATGTTCATTGCCAAACGGTGTAAGCGAGCGTAGAACGAAAGCAGCAATCAGAGCGCAGAAGAATGAACGCCACAGGGTCTTCAGTGGGAAGTAATAGGACACCTCTTCCAGGGAGAACAACACACCGCCAATGGGCGCCCCAAAAGCCACTGAGACGCCCGCCGCCGATGCAGCTGATAGAATTTCTCTTTTTTTAGCCTCATTCCGTCCGTATTTGGGAAACAGATGCGAGAATATGTTGCCAATGCAGCTGGCAATATGAACCATAGGTCCCTCTTTGCCCAGTGTTAGACCCGCCGACACGGAGAGCATCAGGCCCACCGATTTGATCAGCAATGTCCACTTGCCCAAATAGCCGCGTATAATGAAGCCCGAAAGAATGGTCTTGATCTCGGGAATACCAGAGCCGCAGGCATATGGCGCAAACATGCGCACCAACGATGCACTCAACGAGGCAAATAACAGGGCCCACAAGATGTACCAAATGTAAGAGATTATGTAGGGACCAGTGCCACTGCGACTGAGTCCCAAGATCTCCGGCCACGTTTTCCACTGTAAAATGTGAAAAAAAATTTGTTGTTATAGTAAGTGAAATTTATGCTGTTTACAACAAAAATCTCACCGTGGAGCAGTTTCCCTCCTCGAAGACAGATTGTTTGGCCGGATAGCAGCATTGCTCGCGATTAAACCAAAAGGCGGACGGACAAATGCCATGCTTAAGATCTGACATCCAACTGGCGCCAATGTCCACCATGCCAGCCACACAGCCAGCCGCAATTCCCACAAGCAGCACGCACAACCAACCAGAGCCGGCATCTATGGAGCCCTGTAATAGACATGGTATACAAGTTAATGCACATATAAGCAGAGCTATTTGTTTTGTTTTACCTTAATCAAATCCCACAGTGAATCCTGACGCTTCTTGACTATGTAACGATGCCGCATACGATCCCGTGCAATATCGCGCTGCCAGTCGATAGTGTGAAAATCTTCATACTGCCCAATGCCGGGTATGTCATCCTGCACATCCGAGGAGCCATAGAACGATAGGGCTCCTAAAGAGGTGTACATGAGCACAAAATAAAGGGTACTTTGATTACGATTGCTTATTGTTTATATATGTATGTGGGCAACATTTCTTTTAACATTCTGACAACTTTAAGTTCGTTATGGACTGATGAAAATTCTTTTTGCTTGATTTTGCAGCTGCAAAGAAGTGATCCATTAATAACTATAGCACATTTTTTAAACAAATATAATAAAGAGAATTTAAATTTCAGCTTGAAATAATTAACAACAATTCACAGCGAACGAACAAATTCGATATGCGTCTGTCGATTTGCAGCTCTCAGTTATTTATAATAAACAATACTGAATAACGAATAGGTTCGAGCGCAACTGGAATTATGCATACATGTGTCGCTATTTTAATGAATTTGAGTGTCGTGTGTGCCCCCCACCCCCCTCGCTCCTTGACCCCAACCTTTCAATCTTTGCCCTCTTACCCGCATGTGCCCAGCTTAACAGCGTAACATTAATAATAATAATAAAAATAATAATAACAGAAATTATGAATATACTTATGTATGTACAGCTTGTGCCACGCAAACACACAATTGTTATGACGTATCTACGAGATCGTATGCAAAGATTGAGTTAAATCAAAGCGAGCAAACATTCTTTTGAATCTCTCTTTCACTCTCTCTCTCTCTCTCTCTCTGATTCTCTCTTACCGTCCATGGGATCACCGAAAGCGCTGTGAGTTGGCACATGTTGATGCTGATGATGATGATGGTGATGCATTGTTCTCTGATTTGGCGCATAATCACGCTCCGTATCCGATTCTGTTGCTGTTTCCCGATGATAACCGCCAACGCCACCAATTAATTCGCCGGGACTAGAGCGTGGCGTTATATCGATCATATCCTCGTCGTCTGTAGCTGCTGTGAGAGATGTAGTTGCGGCCGCATACGAAATATTTGAATGCGGCGCCAACGGATGATCGCCTTCGCCGGCACCGACAGTGTGACCGTTTGTCTGTAAAGGAATAAAAGAAATGGGGAAATTTTATTTGCGTACTAGCCTAGAACACAAAGTATGTTGGGATATGTAACGTTCTTTGTTTACACACAAATCCGCATGCAAATAGCAATTATGATAAGATTAAGTAGCATTCTTTTAATTTTTTTGTTTTTGGATGTGCTGTTCATACGCAAAATTTGACGCTTTGTGCGTGTAAATGTTGCTCAGCTGTTTGTCATCAGAGTCATACACCCACGTATACACTTTTAAGCATGATATTACCCGCCCCTTAAAATGCAAATACTGTTTATATATGCATACGTTTTAACGTTCACATGTTTAAGTCACATACTATTTGTTTAAACAAGTTTTGATTACTACAATTACATTAACAATACCTTTTTCATGACCGTCTGATATGCGGTTATGTAGCTGTTGCCTTCCGCTGCAGCTTCTCTGCTACCCTTTAAGGGGAATTTATCCATTATTTGTATGCGTATTTGATGTGATTTGCGTCGAGTTTTTTTCGCTGTCACGTACTTGCTGAATTTTCTGCGTTGCAATAGTTTTGAATTACTCTATTTTTTTTATTTTTTTACATATTTTAATTTGTATTAGTGTATAACAAGTGCAGTCAGACGTCACACACAAAAACACAAACACAGGCACTCGCACACACACTCACGCATTAACAGTTGTTGAAACTGGACAAACAAATTATGTACTTTCTTCACATTTCACTTGCACTTCCTGTGTGCATTTTTCACATATATACACAATTTGTTTTTAGTCTGTACATTTCTTTGGTGCATTACTTAAGTGCCTCATGGGCTTATTATACTTTTAAACAATTTATTCTTACTTATTTTAATTGCAATTTGTTCAGCTTTATTGCAAAAATCACGGTCACACACAAGTGTGACCAAGTTCGGCAAACTAATAAATACCGCATTTGAATTTAATTCATTTTTGAATAGTAAAATAGCATATACCAATTAAAACTGTGTAAATTTGATAAAAAGTAGTGCTAATTTCGAAAAAGTTTAGATTTGCAAAGTATTTTGAATGTAGCTTTTATTTTGCATAATTACGGAATACCACAAATGTGCTGCATGTACTGCATGCACTTGCAGTATTTTTTTTTTGTTTAGTTTGTTTGAATCAGTATTTTTAGGCATTCCGCAAACGGTTGCTGCAATCTCAGTTTCCAAATTTTGTTTAAACAAACAAATACTAAAATAGCATACGACGGACGTAAACAAAGGCCGCAAAACGCAAAGTGCAGTTGGCGTTTTGGCAGCAACAAAACAGCAATAAAATAGACATGTCTGGTTTCATAGCGGTGCATACAGGTTCGTTTTGATTGATGAGTTTCTTCTATTTATGAATTTCTGAAATATGAAATATATGAATTTCACTATTTACTATGTTTGTAGGAGCTGGAAATTGCATCGACGAAACCAAATATCAGCGCGTCATCAAAGAGGCATGCATACGTGCCTCAGAGATACTGCGAAACGGTGGCAGCGCCGTCGACGCCTGCGAGGCAGCGATTATGCGTCTGGAGAACTGTGGTCACACCAATGCCGGCTTTGGCTCCAATCTCTGCCTGGACGGTTCGGTGCAGTGCGATGCGGCCATTATGGATGGCACTACACTAAACTTTGGCGCCTGCACCAATGTCAGTCGGGTTAAAAATCCCATACAGCTGGCACGTCGCATTTGCGACGGACAATCCGATCCACAGCCGCTGGAACGTATACCGCCCATGGTGTTGGCAGCCAGTGGAGCGGAACAGTATGCCGAACAAATGGGATGTGCTATGGTCGATCCCACCGTGCTGATCTCATCGAAAGCGAAATTCCATTACAATCATTATAAGAGCAAATACGATATGGTTGTGGGCAACAACAAATCCATTGAAGATGTTGTTCCCGAACCCGGCAACGAAGTGGAACTCACAGCCGCCCTGGACACAGTGGGGGCGGTGTGTGTCGATGGTGCTGGCAATACTGCAGCTGGCTGCAGTTCCGGTGGCATTTTGCTCAAGGTACCCGGTCGTGTGGGTCAGGCGGCCACCTATGGAGCAGGCTGTTGGGCGACGGATACGGATGACATGGCCATTGCCACGTGCACGACGGGCAATGGTGAGTATCTGATGAAAACTCTGCTCGCCCGTGAGATATGCAATGGTGCGTTTAGCAGTGATTGTGCCGTAACGAGTCTGCACAAGACATTCAAGCAAAAGTTCCTAGACTCACCGTTGCTGCCACAACAGCAGGATCTCTATGCCGGCGCCCTGACACTGCTCTACTATCCCAATCAGAGCTGCGGTGAGGTGATGTGGAGTCATACAACGCAATCGTTTTGTGTCGGCTACATGGCGACAACGCAGAAAGTGCCAAAGGTTTGTTAATCTGCTGCCGCCAATTGCAGGCAGCAACTATCGATCATTATGGCTGTCTAAATCAGATATTATATGTATTTATATATTTATATATTTTACAGTTTGTACACTCGCCGCTGCCAACGTATAGTGTGCCGGGCAGATCATGCGTCGTCAATGGCCATAATTTCCATTTGCGCATTTAGTTTTTGGCCAGCCGAGTAGACACAACCAGCCAGCAGAGTTCTTCCCCTCTGCCACTCTGTCTCAGACACAGATTTGGGGGCACAGCAGCTGCCGCCTGCTTCTCGTCATTCAGTGTCAGCTTTGCAGTTTATTGCAATTCATTTGATTTAATGTTTAATTGCCGCGGCAATCGCTGCCAGCAGCAGCAGCAGCAACAACAACAACAACAACAGCAGCAAACGACAACGAAGCCAAATTACATTTCGCTTTTGTCTCGATGAAATATTAAGAATCATAAAATGAAAACTTTTTATTGTATGTATCTGTAAATGTATCTGTAAATGTCTGTCTGTCTGCCTCCTATAGGTACGTGCAACACACAACTAGCAAATAAAATAAGATTATATATATATATTTTATATATTATGTATGTACATTTGTAAAAGTTCCCCTTGTTGTACTAAGCTAAGGCGTTACGCATCTGCCAGCGTTATAAATCAGCCAAGAGGCAAGAGCGAAAACGTGAATACATCATATTCAATAACAGATTTAGACATGATGACGTATGTGTATATATATATATATATATATATATATATATATATTGGTCGAAATACCATTTAAACATTTTCTTGGCGACAGCAACAATTTAAGCACATTTCGTTCTATTCAATCAAACACAATTAATGTTAACAAATTGATTGATTTATTTGTTGTTATGTTTTAAGTTGTGCACACACAATGTCAGTATTTAGCTAATAGCAAATTATTATTATATAATTATTATTATTAGTGTTTAAAGTTTATACAATGCCAATGCCAGAATTTAAGCAGTACATCTATCTGTTTTCATAATGTGAGCTGTACTGAACCACTAGTCAGTTTCGTCTGGTCTCGACGTTGCAGGGGCATCAGTAGTAACTTGTGGCGGCGCATCTGTAAGACAATTATCCGGCACGCTAGACTGACATCTGCCAGTGACCGTGTTGAAGTAGATGTTAGGCGAGGAGCAGCTGCCGGTGAAGGTAGTTTCAAATGTTGTACTGCTCAAATCTTTCCTCTCACAGTAGACATAGGTTCTGCAAGTCCAATCGGCGTAGGCAAAGAAGAATCTTGTGGTCTTGCCGACGGCTGCATTTGAACAAATGGTTTGAATCTCAGCGGGATTGGGTGTTGTGGGTGGAGATGAAGTTGGTGGCGTAAAGACTGCATTGGTGCAAGTTGAATTCAGTTCCAACTAGTTAAGAAAAGTACAAATTAATTCTCCAAGTGATTAACTGCTATATTTATAGTTGATGCTTACGAAGTCGACAACACAAGTGGGCACACAAACGGTGTCTGCAAAAACTGTGCCTTCATGGACACAAATTTCATCTTTAGCACAATCCATAATTATGCTCGGATTCAATACGCCATTTACACAAAGTGCGGCTTGAGTGGTGCTGACACAGGTGAAACTAGAACCTTCGAAACAGATCTGGCATTCTCCATTTTCCACACCGCAAATATTACTACTATTAGATGATTTTAGTTCGCTCTTTTTTTCACAAATTCTTGTGGAATTGGTGCAAACTTCGTCGGCTTCACAATGAAAGGGTCCAAATTTCTGATTACCTGTTAAAAACTTTAAGCTGCAGAAATTTTAATCCTTAAGCGTCGACTGTTACTGCTTACCTCGGCATAGAAAGTATTCGTTTTCCGATTCACAGGAAGCTCCATTATCCAGACATGTCCCGCAGTAATGGGCACTGGCTAATTGCATCATCGCCATTAGTCCTATGGCCAAAAATATTACAAACTTTGCCATCCTAAAATGTGTCTCACTGACTACTGAGATCTTGTGTCTGTAGTTGCATTAACTTATATAGCCTACATCTGGTTGTACACATTTGCATTTTTATGATTTCTCTGGCAGAATATAAAACTTAATGTTGGCTATATAGTTGTAAAGTTGTAAATATCGAATCATTCTTTCAGCACTTAGCATAACACAGCACGATATTGTATAAATTATATTGCTAACATGCTCCTTGCAGTTGAGTTTATCATTGTCTATCGCTAATCTTTACAATCTTAATGTAAGATAATGAAAATAAAGGGCCATATCAAAGATAATTCATATACATACATTTTTCTCTTTTTTAATGCCAACTAATATCTGCTGTTGCTTTCTAAAAACATTCGTTTTAAATACAGTTGTGTCTACATATGATGAACAACTTTTTTTTTTGTCAATCAACTCACAAAATTCTATAACTTTAAAATACTTTTTTGACTTTTACAATATATCTAAAGTAAAGGTTGAATCAAGTTTTCTTTTAAACAATTGCAAATATTTGTAGTCCATATATTTAGTACAGTTTATTAATGACATATAATACTTAATACTTAAGCTTGATATATTTATATATATATATTTTATCGATTATAATCCATCAAATTATGTTCATATTTTTGGCAAACAGTAAATGCAATTTCCGATGCTCATCGTAGTTTGAGCATCGCATATTTTGTTGATTGGAATGTTAACTGGAACTTAAGTTTGGGAACCGTCACCAGCGTTTGGGTCATCGGTAGCTACAGATACCGTAGTTGGTTCATTGGTAGCTGAAGTTTCGGTAGATGGTGCGCCAGTTGGAGTTTCGGTAGATGGTGCGGCAGTAGTTGGAGCTGCGGTAGTTGGTGCGGCAGTAGTTGGAGCTGTAGTAGTAGTTGGAGCATCTGTGCGGCAACTCTCGGGCATGCTTGACTGACATCTGCCATTGGCCGTGTTGAAGTAGATATTAGGCGAGGAGCAGCTGCCGGTAAAGGTAGTTTCGAATGTATTACTGTTCAAAGCATTCTTCTCGCAGTAGACATAAGTTCTGCACGACGAGTCGGCGTAGGCAAAGAAGAATCTTGTGGTCTTGCCGACGGCTGCATCTGAGCAAATGGTTAGCATCTCGGATTGACTGGGCGTTGTGGGTGGTGCCAGAGTTGGTGGCGTATAGACATCATTGGTGCAGGTTGAATTCCACTTGCCCTACAAATATAAATTACCAATTAATTCAGTTAACAACAAACATTTGCATATGCAACACTTACAAAGTCGGCAACACAGCTGGGCACACACACGTTGCCGAATTCTGCCTCCGCTTTGGTGACACAAATTTCATCTTCGGCACAGTTAATGATCACATTGGGATTCATATCGCCACTGGAGCAGATCGCTGCTTGTGTTTTGCTAGCACAGGTGAATTTCTGGCCAGCGGCACAGGTTTGACAAGCTCCATTATCGTCACCGCAAACGTTCAGAATATCACCTTGAATATCGGTTTTCTTCATGCAAATGGAATCCAGGGAATTGGTGCACACCTCGTCGGTGTCACAATAGTTGGGTCCATGTTGCTTGCCACCTATATAATAAACTCGTTGCTAAAGAAATTTCGATCCTTAAGAGTTTGCCTCAAATTATGTTATTACCCATGCAAATATAGTATTCGGTCTCCGATGCGCAATAAGCATTATTATCCTGACACACTTGGCACTGGCTGGCCCAGGATAACTGTAGCATAGCCACTAAGATTACCACAATTGCTCCACACTTTATCATCTTAACTCTTTGAATTTGACTGTATATCACTGACTGATCTAGTGTCTTCAACTGCCTCAACTTATATACCCCAAAAATGGGATTGGCGCAACCTTCAACGGCAACATGTTGTTTATGTGTATATCATCTTATAAAATATGAATTCTTGTCTCTAGTCTCATAAAACAATATTGAAACCCATATTTTGCGGAACTTTTGATAACAAACAAACATTGTATATATTCCTAGAAGACGTTTTATCTATAATTACCCTAATCTTTACGATCTAAAAATAAATGAAAATAGAAGGCCATTTCAGCGAAACTTCAGTTGAGAACTTACTTCGATTTGTTTAAAGATAAAAACTGCAATTTTACTTTGCGATCACATTTATTAAGTTTCGTATTTGAATCAAATTTTCTTAAATATTTTTCTCACAATTTTACATATTACACATTTCACTTGTATTTTGTTTTTCTCATCTCTTTTTGTTTCTTTTCTTTTTGTTTTGTTTTGTTTATTTTTTATCAGTTATCGTAAGTATTTCATTCTTTTACGAGTAACACAAAAATCTCTTAAACGAATTTAATAAATAACAGAAATATGCGTATGATCATGTGTTTTTCATTATTACAATTATATATGTATGTATAAGCGAAAGTCAAATAAGTATAGTACGATGATATATATAATACGTTTCCAAGTGAACAACTAAAATTAACACAATAATCAATTGATCCATCCGCATTGCATATCAACATTATGCAACATTATGTGGCATATTTGTGTAATTGAATGAGCTTCAAATGTTGAATACATATGCCTAACCACCGATCCGATTACAAGTTTAATGTGTTTATAACTAAATGAGTTTTACATTTCTTTTCTTTTGTTATTTAAAAAAACAATTACAGCATTACAATTAACATAGTAAGTTATTGTTGCTGTTTCGTGGGCTGGTTTCAAAACATTTCTTCTCTTTCATATGTATATAATGTAGGTATGTGTATATAATTTATATATATATATATATATATTTATATATATAAATATATATGTGTGTGTTTTTTTTGAGTGAGTGTATATATGAAAAATATATATGTATATAGTTAAACTAATCTGTGTAACTAGGGCTCATTTGATGAATATGTTCTCAGTTTTCCATTTGTTAAGATTTTGTTTATGTTTTTTTTTTCTTTTCTTGAAGTTATTCGTTATACAACATTTATAGCTATAGTAATTAGGTTTTTTGTTGTTTACAATTTTCTCTATTTGTATATAATTTGTCCAAATACATAAAGCAAACGATTTTTCAGAGAGACGTATAGAGCAAGAACAAAAATTAAATAAAATAAAGAAAATTCAAAAACAAACAATTTTCAACGATTTTTCGAAACATGGTTTCTCTTTTCTTTCTAGCGCTTAAATGTCTAAACACACAAAAATAATAATAATAATAGTTGTAATAATAATATTCATAATAATAATAATCATAATCATAATAATAATAGTAATATTTAATTGTATATAAACAATCTTAACTTTCATTTAATCTTGCTTGCTCATTTTGCTTTCTTTATATGTATAAATATTTATTTATTTTTATTTTTTTTTAATTTAGTTAATGTTGAATATCGTTGACGGATCGCTTAAATCAAATTGTTGATAAGTATTTTGTTGTTGTTTTGTTTTTTTTTTCTTTTTGATAAAGGCGCGAGTAAATGTTTAGTTTAAACATAATTTCATTTACTTAATTTACTAATTACTCTAATCAACGCCGCATTCTCCTCCTTCAGACGATGATTATCCGACTTGTAGACATCAAGTTGCTGTTTTTTTTTTTTTTTGGTTGTGGGGGAAAATTGTCAGGAAAAATTAAAAAAGGAAATAAAAGTAAACAAATAAATTAGTATGCGAAAATTAATGAGTATATAGAGTAACATTTAATTCATAGATTGCATATGAAAAAAAAACACATGTGGGCGGGGCATGGGCAAAGGGCGAGGGCGGGTATTGATTTAAGTTAGACACATGCGGTTTTAGTTTGAGGTTGTGCCAGCATCAGCAGCAGCAACAACAACAACAACAACAACAACAAACAGAATTAGTTAAAAGTATCTCTAAGAAAAACCTTCAAAGAACACCCTAGCAAAACGAAAAACAAAAACAAAACACATGCACATTATTACCAGATACGAGTGGAATCTTTACTTAATATATGTATGTAGTAATTTACTTCCCCAACCAACCCCGTTGACAAGGACTGACGACTGAAGATATGTTTTATGATGACACATGTACGATAAGCGAAATATACTTGGGATACTGAAATGCTGATACTGTATAGAATTTAGAAATGTATAGAAACCAGAGCCACCCACAATTCACAGGGGCCTTGAGATATATATCATATATATCGATAAATGGCAAAAGACAACAAATAACAACAATTGGGCAAAACTTTTATTGATTGTATAACTCTCTCATAAACTTGCTGGAATTACAGTTCAGATCCAAAAAAAAAAAAACACAAAACACACACACACATGGCGCATAAATTTTCAGCAAAAACTTTTTAACAATATTAACAATTTGGATAGTTATTTAGTTATAGTTTAATATAAATCATACATAGATAGGTGCTGATATATACACAAGAGTGTTTCAAAATAGTTAGAACTGTAAAATTATTTGGAAACACTCGCAAATTGTTGTAACATATTATAACTAATATGGCTTAAATATTTTAATTTTTAATTTTTCATTGATTTATTAATGCAACAATAAATACAGAAAATAAACAACAATCAGCTTCATATAACATATGTAAGTATGATGACGCAGCAGGTTTCTCAGTTACCGTTAAAAAGCTCACTGCATCTAACAGAACTGAACAACTGAAGAAGACTTGCTGAATTTGTAGAATTGTGCTGGTGGTGGTGCTACATTGGTTGGTGGTGCCACAAAACGTTGCTGTTGCCGCATTGCTTGAGTTTCCTTTTAACGTTACGATGAGTTTTCAATATATAGTATATATGTATATTTTGATGTAAGTAGTCTTTGATTTGATACGCACGTATAGATTTGCGATTTTTATATTGTATTGTATTGTATTGTTTTCAGTTTTCTTCGTTTTTGCCATATGTTGTGTTGTATTCTGGTACCGATATTCATATATTTTATAGTAATATGTTTGTGTGTTTAATTTTGCTAGTGCAATAGAAATTTTGCAAATATTTTAGCTATAAATTTTGTTTAAGCTAACCATAGTAGTACAGTGGTGCAAAAATATAAATTGTTTGCCAAATTTGGAAAATATGTAAACTTAATTTTTAGCTTTTTGTTTTTATTGTTTTACACGTTGCGCTCAAATAACAATGCAAATTTGTATATAGTATAGTATAAGTCTATAGTAATAAGTATGTAGTACATATTATTATTGGAGATTCTAATAATTTGGTATCAATTGGTTTTCCAGTTTACGATATAATATTTACGATATTGGTATTTAACTATGTACGAGTATATGTGATGTAGTACGTATTTATGTAGTATATGTTGTATATATGCTGTACGAGTAAATAAAGGTAGAAGTATATTTATTGAAACGATAACGATTGCGATTACGATAACGAGTACGAGTAAGAGTACGATATTCGCCAGTTTGCTGCTGCTTCTAATAAGTAAATGTAGTAGACTCCCCCTACTATTATTATTATTATTATCATTATTTGCTCTTGGCCAGTTGACTCTGTGCCGATGTGGTCAACTTAGAGACGACTCGCGTGAGGGCACGATTCTCGGCACGCAGACGATCGTTCTCAGTCTTTAGCTTCTGCAAGAGCTAAAACGACACAACCAGCAGCAGCAGCAGAGCAGCAGCAGCGGCGCGTAAGAAGCAGAAATGAAAACAGATACAAAAATATAAAAACAAAACGCATGTTTTGTGTATATATATTTCGAGTTGTTTCGTTTCGTTTTGGTTTTGTTTTGTTTTTGTTTGTATGTTTTGGTTTTTCGATATTTCGTTTTTCGTATTTTTTGATTCGATGAATGAGGCGCGCGTGGGAAGAGAGAGAGAGAGAAAAGAAAAACATAATTTGAGTGAGCGTTTTATTTGTTTTGTTTTTTTATCTTTCGTAATGAGCGCACCAAAGAGAGCACGCCAAATGTTGAACGTAAAACGTAAAACGTATAACGTAAACGTGTAACGCATGGCAGTGTGACCAAATCATAATAAAATGATTGACGAAAGAGCGAGTGACTGAATGAATGAATGATGATTGAATGACAATGGCAACGACAATGACAGTGCGAGAATGATGATGTAAAAACGCAACAACAACAATAAAAATGTTTCAGGTTTTTGATTGTTGTAAAAAAGAGTGAATGCAAAAACAAAACACACGGTTTGTATGACAAATGAATTGTATGTACAGCGGAGATATGATATGAATTGAATTCTGGAAGGGTTCACAAATAAAGGAGTAAAAACCGAATCAAAGCAGCGGCATATGTGCAGCTATCAGTGATATAATCAATGATAATGAACAAATTTTTTTATAATTTCTAAAAGACAATTGCAACTGTGCCGTTGAAAAACGCATTCACAGAGTAATTTGCAAATTTGCTCCAAAAATCAAGTGTATATTAAAAGCAAGATCATAAATAGGGGATTTTAAAAATATAGTCTTTTTTCAAATATCTGAAAATTAACAGTTAGGATTGGACTTTCAATCAACTAATACAACATGCGGCGAGAAAAAAAAACAAAAAATTGGTTTAAAAATAAACAAACTTTTGGCCAAAAAATATAAAAGGTAAGCAAAAAAAAAATATCATAAAAGGAATAGGCAGAGTACCCGTTTAGGCATCAAACGAAATAGGTTTGCGATACCTGCTACGGTAACTCTATCTAAAAAAAAAAAAAACACAAATATACAGGCACACAAGACGTTAACGGTTTTTTTGTTTTGTTTTGTATATCTTCTTTTTAACTCGGGAAAATTGGTTAGGATGTGGAAACACTTGTTGTAATTACCTTGAGCTCTTCTTCCAATTCGGAAAGCTTGCGTTCCATAGCTCTTCTTTCACGCTTCTCAATCTCAGAGAGTGAATTTTTTGTTGTCTGCGAATGTGAAATGAAAATGAAACAAATTTTTTGGCTTTGTTTTACATTTGCATTCCAATTTTCATATAGAATGGGTTTTTGGTAACGGTATTCTCGTGTCTTACTGTTCTTGTGTTTTATTTTGTTTTATTTTGTATGTAGAAACAGAGAGAGCGAAAGAAAACAGAGCGCGAGCGGCAAGCGGGGTTCTCAAAACAAATTTTGGATGAGCTTATATAATCCAAATAACATTACAGGGTGTATATAAAGTAACAGAATAGTTGCCCAGTACTTTTTGTTTTAGCAGGCAGAGTATTTCTGTTGGTTTTCGGGGTGTTATAGCAAACAGAGACGGTCAATGTGAGTAAAGGGAGAGAGTGTGAACGAGAGTAGTAGAGAGGCCACAAACAGACGCAGAAAAGGGATTTGTAACGGTAAAGATATAGAGATAGAAAAGAGAGAGGGAGTGAGAGAGAGCTGTGTGTAACTGCATTTTGTTTGTGTGTTGTTTTTGTTTGTTTGTTACTGCTGAGAGTTTGCATTGTATTCAGAGTTTATTTATATGTATATCAAGTATATTTTAGTAGGCAGTTTGTGGGCGTGGCATGTTAGGCATTAGGTATTACTTACGGCATTGGCAAAGCGCTCGAGCGTCGCACGCGTCTGTACGACTTCATCGTCCTTCTGCTTGAGCATTTGCTTGAGTTTATCGTTCTCCATTCTGCAAAAGTATTGAAAGTAAAAAGAGAGAGAGAAAGATTGTATGACAGTTAGTTACAGTGTAAAATCATTACTTTTCTCCATGGTCACTTTAGTTTTTAACGAAATAGAGTGGATTTCTAAGTAACATTTATGGAATGATCTTAATAAATGATTACCTACTATTTTGTAGTCTTTATAAAGTTTTAAACGTAATAGGTCCTTCACGGTCTTAAGGTAAAAAGGTCCATCACGGTTATTAAACTTGAACTCTTTATAAGCTCTCTTTCTGAACGTACAAAAGTACTACATGGTGACGGTTAATTGAGTTTTATATGTGATAATATCGTATTTATATCTTTAACGTGATAGATTTGGCCTCTGACTTACTTACTGATCATACTTTAGGATCTGTTTATAAAGTGTTTTATGTGAGTTAGCTCCTACAAGTGATAACTATCTAATAATGCTAATAATGCTGTACAAGATCAGCTTCTTAAGAACAGAATGTTCTAAATAAGATATAGAACCCTGTTCCGTTTGTAGTTTAAAAAGTAAAATACAATTATCCTAAGTTACTTTGCAGTCTCACAACGGAATATCCAGAATTCTTAAGCTTTTTTCTGTATTAAACAAAAAGTTTAACCTTTTTCTTATACTATTCAGATAATCTTTTTAATCTTTACTTTTTAATCTTTTCTTTATAATACTCACTTGGCTGCTTCCCAGAGCGCCTTATAGTCAATGCCATCGCCGTTCTCTGCCTTCTCGCTGCTGCTGCTGCTGCTCGCGCTCTTCGATTCGCTGGCGGCGCTGGTTGTCGCTGTGCTTGCGGTGCGAGAACGAGAGGTGCGTTCACTGCCGCTCTGAAAGGAAAAGGTTACCAAATAGATCAAGGGTTATTAAAGATTTTGAAAATACGTTAAAACAATCACTTTAACATTTATCTTACAAGTATTTTACTGCCTACAACAACAATAATCATAATTTTCTTTATTTTTCATTCCCCAAAAAAGTGCTTACTTCATAACCCTCGCTTTTCTCCGATGAGGCACTTATCGAACGCTGAGCTGCGCTTCGGGAACGTGTACGATTCCGTGATTTGCGCTCCTGTTCCCGCAAAGAGTTGCTGCGTGTGGCAGCAATGGCTGCGACAGTGGCACCAGCACTGCTGGGTGTGCTGCTGCTGCTTGTGTATCCGGTGGGATTTAAACTGCTGTTGGATGTGGACAATGACTTGGTCTTGAGCAGACGAGCACTGGCCGGTGTGGTGGAGTTCTTGAACGAATTGGTGGCACTCAAACTGGGTGACTTGAAGCTGAGCGATGCTGTCGTCACACCATTGTCATAGCTGCTGGAATAGGGACTGACATAGCGATGATCGCTGCCGTAGGACGAGGACGATGTGCTGGGATAACCATAACGGGATGCATTATCATAGCTCGAACTTGCTGAGGAGGTGGAGGCAGTTGACCCAGTTGAGGCAGTGGAGGTAGAAGAGTTGGATGCTTTAGTGCTGTTGTTGTTGCTGCCATAACTACTACTACTACTACTACTATGCTTGCTGCTGACAACGAAATGATAGTGATTCTGATGATTGCCAGAGTTAGAAGAAGCCTGCAGCAGATGATGATGATGCAGTTGATAATAGCTTCCATTTCTATGATTGCCAGCAGATGAAGCGGATGTGGAAGCAGATGTGGATGCTGAAGCAGTTGCAGAGGAATATCCGCCAGGCTGATGATGATATTTGGTGTAATCATAACGATTACTCGCATTACCATTTGTATAGCCACCATAACCACCACCGCCAGACGCACCACGACCACCACTACCGCCACCATAAAGACTCTCCCTTGAGCTGTACATGCTGGTGTAGGGACTCTGATAGTTGCTACTGACACCGCTGCTGCTGCTCGGAAAATACCCTGTACTCAACGGTCTCGAGTTACTGTAGCTGCTGCCATTGTAATTGTAACCTGATGAACTACCGACGCCGACGCCGCTGCTGCCTCCTGTGCCTGTGGCGCCCATGCGGGAGCTAGAGGACAGCGAACGCCTTCGACTGGCCAGTGGCGCCTGTGTGCGCGGTCTTGAGCGAAAGGACATGATTATCCACACAACACTCACTCAAATATATATACACACACACACTCTCCGCTAGAAAAGAGCAAAATATATTTTTAATTGCATCCCAAAAGCGAATCGTATATCAATCGACGCCAATAAATTGCAATTACGCTTCAAACAGTTTTTCAGCCAGAGACGAACGAGACGAAAAGCAGAAAGGAGGAGGAGAAGGGTGAAGGGGAATGGCTTTTCCACATTTTCACATTTTACAATTAACGTAGCGCAAAATGTTTAGTGAATTTTCTTTTATTTTTGGCATAAACAAAAGTGGAAAAACAAACAAATTTACGTTTTTGTACAGAACTTTTTGTATATGAAAGGAAAACGCAATATTGACATGTGGTTTTCCTATCCACCCCATTCACCTACCTATCCCCTCCCTATACAGCTTCTACTCCTGGCCCACCTTGAGGCAAACTCAATCGAGCAATGAAAATGACGTCAAGACATAAATTTTGACATTTTGTTTTAAATTTGCCGCATTGCGGCAGAAGCAAACCACATTTTCCTATATATTTTCTCCCAAAGTTTCCCTCTCCTCTGAGTAGTGCCTGTGGGGGTCTGTCTTTCCCTTTCTATCTTTGTGTTGTTTCTAGTTGTTTAACAATAATAAGAATATTGAAAACACATACAAAATAATATAAAAGCACTAATCTATGCGTTGGACTCCGTGGCGTGTTCTATTTATTTAGCTCTCAGTGTTAATATTTTAAGTTGATGCTTTTCACCCACGCGACTTCAGCGGCAAACATGAACGAAAAGACTAACAACTTGACTGTGATGAACTACCGCATGCCCTTTACTGAGTACTAGTTGAAATAAACAAGCTTATGCGCTTTAAAGTCTCATATAACGAAACACACAATTTCCATGAAAATATGATGAAAAATCTATTCTAAAATATTAAATTAACTGTAGAAATATTACTATATATTTTTTTTAACTATAGATTACTATAATTTTTTTTAATTAATTGAATATTTTAGAATAGATTTAACATATCCAAATGAATATTTATGGAAATAACCATTAAAAATTAAAATATTTGTAGTTATCCTAAAATTTTTGATTGCAAATTCAAGCAGCATGAATCTACCCTTTATGCACTATGGCAGAGAGTATTTCAAAACGTTTCACTTTATCATAATGTCGAGTGCATTTAATTTATGAGTTTTCTGTTTCCTCAAACACATATAATGATGAGTATAGCTACAATCTACCTACAAAGCAGTCGTCCATGAATGAATCTTTGGATCTTCCATTTCAATGTATACTTTTTATTGTTTAAAGATCTTTTCCAAGTTTGAAAATGGAAAACTTTTTACGATACATTTGATTCTTGGTAATTCCGCAATTTAACTTGGCTAATAGCACATAAAATGTTTCTCAAAATATCGAAATTGTTTGTATTGTGTCATGTTGATACAGAATGATGCCAAGATCAAGGAGCAAGTATTAAGGGATTATGAAATTGACTATAAATAATAGTGCCGCAGACAAAAAACAAAGATTTTCAAAATACATTTCTACTATACGAAACTTAAATTGTTGTAGAATGGTTTATGTAGATAAGATCTTCTTGAAATATCTAGATATTGATTTTAACAACAATTTGTTAATTTTTTTGAAAATATGTTGAAAAACTTAAACTTGAACTTTAACATTCAACCAAAAAATTGTGTTAGCGATGCGCACGAAATCAAATTAAAAAGTGATCAAAATATTTGACCATATTGAGAGACGTTTTCAAAGACAAACAACTTGAAATATCCAAATTAATTGTGCGCAATTCTCCTAAAAAAGGCAACAACGCGTTTTGTTTTTTTCGACTAACAACTTTGTGTGCTCCGCTTGTGTCTCTAGAGAGTCTCGCATCTCGAGTCTCTGGTAAACTGATAGCGAATATTGCATATTATTTATGTACTTTTTTTCTTGTATAATTTTTGACACGTTTGACAGGCGCTTTTGCGGTTTTGTCAATGCACTCGGGTGTAATAATTATTTGTTAAATATTACTTAAAGTCAGTATTAAGTTTGAATTGTTGTTGATCTATTGGTTTAATGGTTGTTGGGGCTGTGATCCGTTGTGTTAGACGTACGAAACTCAACTGTGGCGACCCAACAAAGTATTGAAATATTTTATTCGAAAAACTTGGCGCACGATCAGAAATAAAACGCAAGAGAGAGCAAAGAACTCAATTTAAGAGAAAAATCGTATACGTTAAAGAGAGCGAACGTCACGCATTTGAAAAGCCGGAAAAAACTGTTCAAACGGAATTATTATTATACATTTTGTAGGAAAACAAAAAGAGTTGGAAAAACTGCTGCGGATTGCGCTTGGGGGAGCCTTGGCAGCAAAATTTTTACTTTTTTCTTTTCCCCTCACATGTTCCTTACCACATGAATTGCGCACACACTCAGTATGTGTATTTTTCACCTGTGTGTATATACTGCCAGCTAAATTTAGTAATTCGCACACGTATTTGGCCCAATGTCCGAGACGCAAATGCATAAACTATGCTGGGGTCAGCACTGATGCAGCCCAGTCGCAGCAAACTGGGCCAAAAGGCGAAACAGTCAACGACACGTGACACATGTCAGCCAGAAGAAAAGAAAGAGAATCCAATGAGCAACAACATTAGGGAGTCTTTGAGTGCTGGCGAAGAAGCGGAAAAGTGTCTGCCTAAATTTACAATTTGAAAAGTTCTTCAACGCTTTTTGTTCCCCTAAAAGTGCATCTCATAACTAGGCCAAAAGTTTTATATGCTTACCCCCCCCTCCCACACTAGTGCTCCCCAAATCATTCCAAAAATAGTCCATGACGAAGCCAACATCATGCAATCGCTTGCCCTCTCTCTTTTGCTCTCTCTCTTTCTAGGTATATGCCCCTTGCAGCCGGCAGGGAATGAGGAAACAAATGCTTTAAAACCGAAATTGCAATTGCGAAAATGTTGTACAAAATGTTTAAATTTAGCGACAACAAATGCGACGCAAATGTTGTACAATTCTTATTTATATTTCTTCATTTTTACTTTTTCAGCTTTTCATTTCGATTCTCAAACAAAGTTCAATGTACGTACGTGTGCGCGCGAATAGATATGTGAATTCGTGTTGTTGTTGTTGTTGTGGGGCGTGTTTTTCTAAGTGACCAATTTGTTGTTGTGTGAAAAGTGCATTGTGATAGTGTTTAATAGCTTTTAGCTAGCTCTCGTAGCACGAATCTTTTGTTGAAATATATGTATGCTTATGTCTAAAACACTTGACATCGTCAATCAGCGTTAATGTTTGACATGATTAGGCGAAAGAGAGCACAGATTTAGCAAAAACATCAAACGATCAACTGCCTATATGCCAAGTATAAGTAAATATAACTTTTGTGTTTACTGAGCAAATCTCAGAAAATATTCTAAATATTGTTAGTTGTTCGAGTACTTAAAGAACATAGCATAGTACACAGATGTAGCGTAAATTTAATCAAATTTATCTTTATATATACAAGTTTCATAATTTGATTTGACTGAAAATGTAATGAATCTGTGTTTTATGGGTATTCTATCAATTGACAAACATTTTTTAACTCAAAAAATATTATAAAAGCTTTTAATGAATTCATTTAAAAACTGCATTAAATTGTACAACATTTCTGTCATACAATATATTAAATTAAATGCCATTTTTGTATAGTTCTATCAGAACCACAACAAACAGATAGACAGATGAGCAGACAAACTGTCTGCTGAATATAGTATGGTATATATTTTACACCATATACGATACATATACGGAGGAGAAACGTAGGTTGAAGCGAATGACAGAAATGCATTTAGAAAATTTGACAGTTTAAATGAATGGCCAACATGACGACTTGCTTAAATAGCTAAATAAATTGTTAACAGGTTTGCGCGCTTGTGAGTGTCAAATGTTTCAAATATTATCACAAATTGGATGTGCACTAATAGTTTTGACCTCGGCCATGAAAGGATTTGCAAAATTGCATTTGCCTTGCAAAATATACGTACATATTCCATAGACAACATAAAATATATATGTAGAATTGGAGCAATGGCATACACAATGCCACGTGCACACACACAGAAGATGAAGAAGCAGCAACAGCAGCAGTTCTTATAGTTAATGGCAATCATAATTTTATCTTGATATTTTCATTTGCATTTTCGCACAAATAGGTCGCTTGCTAATTGGAACAGACAGAGCCGCAGACCAGCAGACCAACTACTTTGAAGGACGCACGGGACTGTCTGAAAAGTGTGACAAGGTGTGACGAAAAGAAACGACAAAGCAGGGGGGGTTTCTAGGGGTAAGTCAAGAGAGAGCTAAAGTGGAAGTGCGTATGTATGTGTCAGGTGCACAATCGAATACGCAATTAGAGGGAAATGGCAGCTGTTTGAAAATTGGGCACAACCAGAAAAAAAAATAAAATGAAAACCAAAACAAAGAGAAAACTGTACCCAATTATTTGCAAGGTGTGAAAATATTTATACACACACACATAATTGTTGTTGTGCTAGTTCTCATTAAAGTTATTGTTGTTGTAGGTATAGCAAAATAATTATAAATAAATTTGTAAAGACATGTTCCGCACAGCAAAATTCATAGAATAACAAGCAATAGCGAAATTAGTTCTACGAATTTTGATAGATTAAAAAACTTATTAATGGCTTTTTGAATTTCGGAACAGCTCTTTACATTTAACTTAATTAGTTAACATTAATATTATTAATTAAGACCCGTTTATCAAAAGTCTCTTTGGCTTGAAGCTTAAATAAATTTTGTAATATTTTACATACATTTAATTTTCAATAGAAAAGTTAACATTTCTTAATGATTTAATTTAATTATCATTTTTGAATTCTTATAGCTAATAAAAAGTTTAATTTTCCGAATAAGTATGAGTGTAGCATAGATATCTGAATCATATACAGTGGCGAGCAAAAGTGAGTGAATGTTTACAACTTTGACTTTGGCCGCCCAGCAAACGCGAACCATGCAACCAATTTCCAAAAATGTTTTTGTTTTATGTTTATTATTTCATTTATAACAAATAAGAATAAAGAAACAAAGTATATTAGGTAAAAACAAAGAGTATGAGAAAAAAATCGAAAATAATCCACATTAATTCATTTTTGCACGTTTCGAAAAAATAATATTTTCAAAGAAATTTTAATATTTTGTCCATAAACCTTTACATGAAATAACTTGATTAATACGGTTTGGCATGCTCTCTACCAAGTTATTTATAATTTCTTTCGGAACTCTATTCCATTCCGTATTAACCCGCTCCCAGAGGTCACCCATGTTTGGTGGGGGCGGCGTGGTACTGCGCGAGCTGTCTCTTCACAATTGACCAGAGATTCTCAATTGGATTGAGGTCGGGACTTTGTGCTGGCCACTCCATCAACTGAAAATGTTGTTTCCCAATCCATTCCTTTACAATTTTTGCTGTGTGCTTGGGATCCCCGTCTTGTTGGAAAACAATTTCCTCCTCGGGATAAGCACATACGTTCACAAAATTGGGTGATGGGTAGCAGAAATGAGAAAAAAGAAGCTGCTGACACCAAAGAGTGCTTCCTTGGCGGTTAACAAAAATGTTAGTGAATGGACTGCTAGACGAGCGCTTCACGACATAGGATACACCTCATCGGTCAAAAAGGTAAAACCTGCATTGTCCGATAAAAACGTAAAAGCGCGTTTAAAATTTGCAAGGGAACACAAAAATTGGACCGTTGATGATTGGAAACGCGTTATCTGGTCAGATGAGTCCAAATTCAACCGCTTCCAGTCGGATGGAAAGCAGTACTGCTGGCGTAGACCTGGTGAACGTCTTCAAAAACACCTTGTGAAGCAAACCGTCAAACACGGCGATGGAAATATAATTGTTTGGGGTTGCTTTACATGGTGGAATAGTGGTCCTCTCCACTTAGTAGAAGGCATCATGCCAAAAGAGGGCTGTTTGCAAATTTTGCAAACCCATCTTCCCAATTTATTCGACGTATGTGCTTATCCCGAGGAGGAAATTGTTTTCCAACAAGACGGGGATCCCAAGCACACAGCAAAAATTGTAAAGGAATGGATTGGGAAACAACATTTTCAGTTGATGGAGTGGCCAGCACAAAGTCCCGACCTCAATCCAATTGAGAATCTCTGGTCAATTGTGAAGAGACAGCTCGCGCAGTACCACGCCGCCCCCACCAAACATGGGTGACCTCTGGGAGCGGGTTAATACGGAATGGAATAGAGTTCCGAAAGAAATTATAAATAACTTGGTAGAGAGCATGCCAAACCGTATTAATCAAGTTATTTCATGTAAAGGTTTATGGACAAAATATTAAAATTTCTTTGAAAATATAATTTTTTTGAAACGTGCAAAAATGAATTAATGTGGATTATTTTCGATTTTTTTCTCATACTCTTTGTTTTTACCTAATATACTTTGTTTCTTTATTCTTATTTGTTATAAATGAAATAATAAACATAAAACAAAAACATTTTTGGAAATTGGTTGCATGGTTCGCGTTTGCTGGGCGGCCAAAGTCAAAGTTGTAAACATTCACTCACTTTTGCTCGCCACTGTATATCTTTGTTACATTAATTTCACAATAATTTATATTTATTTTACTTCAAAATACATTTCTAATTTAATAAGTATTTCTTAAAGACTTTTGAAAAATAGGCCTTAATTTATTTAATATATACATATATTCCTTAAAATTATTAACTCACCTCCTTCTCATCGTTGTCATTGTTGGTCGATTCATGTTGACGCTCCGGATCAAGCTCCTGCAAAAAGAAAAGAAAAACAATTAGTTTCAACTCATTAGCATAAAATGGCTAAAAATAGTCTGACATGCGGCCCACACACGGCTCATTTCGTTTGACAAATGTTTAGACTAATTAGCAGGCAGCATGTGGCACAATGATAAACAGTATAGAGGATAGTTGATGATGCTTCACTTACATCCATATCGAGATGCACCACACCAGTGGATCGGCGCTTGGGTTTGCGACGACGCTGTATGACAGTCTGTGTGCGATTATCGTTCTCCTTATCATTATCTGCAAAAACATTAAAATGCATTAGTTAAAGTAGCTGCAAGTCTATGTGTGTGCTGAAATGTATGTGTGTGTTACCTTTATTATCATGGCTGGTTGTAGCACTGGACGTCGATGTTGCATGATTGACACTAACTGTGGCAGCTGCAGACGCGGACGCAGAGTTGTTGGCTGTTGTCGTGGCAGTTGTTGTGGCAGCAGTTGATATCTCATATCTACGTGCTGGAGGCGTTACATAGGCGCTGTTATTAATCGTCTCACTTGGCGCCGAAACAGGACGTCCCACAGAGTTGAGCGATTGATTGGAAGCATTTACTGTAAAGCAAAAACAACAAATTATAAATTTAATCGAAATCTATGTTAAAGACGAGAGTTTTGCGTTCAAATTTCACCCGAGTGTGCCTATGGTAGTAATCTTACTTAATTATTTCTAAATATTTAACAAAAATTTATTAGATAGTTAAAATTAAAACAAGCTTTAGGTTTGGTTGCGATATTAGACAGTTGTAACACTATTTGGCATACTTGAGTTAAATTTTATAGCAATCTTTCCTATGACAGTAAATATATAGATCAGATTGCTATTAAAGTACATAATCTATATGTTTTATAATTTTATCTTTAGAAAGAACAAAGTTTATCGTACTAAAGTAGGTTCTTTCCATGAAGATTGAAGAATGTACTAATGCTGTAACAAGTTTTATAAGCTAAGTCCAATCCAAGTCACTGATTTCTTCAACAATAGACGTATATGGTAAATCAGTTGGGATTATCTGTCTAATCACTAATATACAACATTTTGGGACTCTATCCAGCCTCGCAAACATATTTCTAGTGTTCATTTTTATGTAAGGCTCTATAAATTTTAAATCCAATTCAAAACTTACGCGCATTTGGTCCACTGCTGATGCGACGCGGTGTTCCTGCTGTGCTGGCCAAGTTAACAGCAGCCATTACAGCCGGTGCACTCGGTATAATGGTGCTCTGATTGGGCGGGTATGTGCCACCGCTGGTGATTTCCTCCAGCTTGAACTGCACAAGGACAATGAGAACATATTAATAAAATTCCTTAAGAAATATCTCTATATGACATATATAAAATTCTGTTTTTTTTTAAATAATTATAATTGTTTTTTGTTGTTTGTGTGAATGTGTTTTGTTGTAGTTTGTTGTTTTTTTAGAAAAAGCTATGCTAGCAAATGTTGTTGTTTTATTCATAATGTTATATTTGTTTGTTGCATCGTTTTGAACCAAATCAATTAAGTTATCAATTAGTTGCCTTATATAAATTTTAGTAGACGTTTAGTAGTTAAATACGCCAGACACCGATTGTATATAGCTAGGGTATTTGTAGAGTCCAAAATGAACTCAACATCCTTTTGTTTGTTGTAAGTTTATAAACCAATCCCTAAGTTTAAATATTTCTTAAAGTTTTTCATGCTTTTAAAATTAAATTCTTTTCACATAAAACTCTTTGTTTTTAGTTATATATGTAACCAATAAATTGTATATAAAAGCAAGCCAAACAAAGCGTTAATTGAAAGATAAAATGTTCCGAATGAATATCGCAATTAAATGTATATACAATAATGTTCATTAGCCAAATGATGTGATATAATGTTTTGATAGAGAAATAATTATGTATAAAATGTATATATATATATGTAGGTTATAATATTATGGCACTACATTAAAATCAATACATAAATAAGTAAAAATCATATATTTAAAAGACATATATATAGTAAATGCAGATGCAAACTCAAGACCAGAAAATAAAGTACGACAAATATGCACAGAAAAATACTTAAAAGAGAACTTCAAAAATTAAAGACCTAGAGAATTAAATTTAGATAAACATAAAACATACAATCTATAGGAGTTATAATACTCTGGCAAAATAATATTGTAAATTATTTTCCAACTTTTGATAGAGTACTCTTCCAATTCGGTGCAAGTCCGAATAGTTAATATGGCTAATTAAATTTAGTATTTATATACTTTATGCTACATAAATATCATGCTAAAGTTTTACAAAAATCTCGAGCCATGTTTGGTAAAGCGAGTCCAAAATTCGTTTGTCTTTTTGAGAGGTCAGTAGGTCAGTAGTTGTGGTATAGTTGTGGTAGTAGTTGTTGTTCTTGCTGTTGTTGTTCTTGGTTGTTGTGTGCATTACCTTTGAGCCCGCATCGAACTTGAGACGCCACGAAGGACGACGCTCAGCTGCCGTTGTGGACGACGAGGATGTGGATGGCGCACCACTTGCAACACCACCACCACCACCACCACTACCAGCACCACTTTCTCCAGTTCGACGTGCATATAAACTAAGCAACGAATCGCGTGCATTGAAATCCGCATGTGTAGACACGGGAGATGCTGTATCTGACTTGGCATCTGGATCTTGACCAGCACCACTAGTGGTGCTTAGATTACGCTTATCACGCAATCTTACTGGACTCTCCAGCACACCAACACCACTACCAGTTGCTGCTGCTGCTGCTGTTGGTGTTGTTGCTGTTGCTGCTGCTGCTGCTACTGTTGTTGTGTTGGCAGGTGTTAAAACTATAGATTTATTTTCAGCTATTGGAGTGGTGCTGGCTATCGCCAAATCTGTGGGTCTCGCTGGCATTGCAGCTGCATCGGATTCATTAGATTTCAACTCCTGGTCAGTCTTTATGCTTGGCTTATCCTGCTGATCCTCAATTGGTTTCTCACGTCGCGAAACTATCGTATAACTGGCACTCACGGCCATTTGCTGATCATCATCATCATCATCAGCATCGTCGGATCTTCGGGTCAAGGTGAAACTAGCTGTTGCATCCACTGTGGCATCTGGGGCAATCACAGCTACATCAATTATTTCTGAATCATCTGCAGTGGTTGTTGTGCTTGGTATTATGCTTGGTGGTGGTGTTGTTGGCGGCGGTGGTGGTTGCAATTCTTGTGAACTGTTGCTGCTGCTGCTGTCGCTGTTGTTGCTGCTGCTGCCTGTTGTTGTTTCTGTTGTTGTTGTTGTGGCTGTTGCTGTTGTTGTTGTGCTTGGCGATGCTGTAGTTGTTGCTGTCGTTGTTGTGGTAATTGATGTGATTGATGTTGCTGTTGTTGTGGTGCTTGATGTGGAGCTTGTTTCATTCTGTTAATAATATTAGTTTTGGAACAAAAATAAAAAAAAACCAACATTTTTCGATCTGCGGCGTCTTATCAACCAAAAAAAAAAAATATTAAACCACTATACAAAAATCAATGGATGACATTTCAAATGGTGGGGGGAGAGGGTGTGGTAGGGCCGTTGGATTGGATTGGATAAGTAACAAATAAGTTACGATATATACGATATACGATATACGACATACGTAGAGTGCTCCGAGCACTTTTACATACTTTTTGTATAGAGAACTTTACGCATGCAAAAAAAAAACATCTGACATGCAATAGATACATCGATATGATTATATAGTATAGGCTGATCAGTCAGTTTTGGTATATACATAAATAAACTAACTTAAAATACTAAATATACATAGATTAATTAATAACTTTCAAATGAAAATCATAATATAAAGCTACGCTTAGAAACCGCATTTGATGAATGAAATTACTATTATGTCATTTATACTATATGAAATCGTATATTCGTAGCGATCAGCGGCAATTGCATTTGCGTTTGCTATAACATTTTTGCGGTGATGTGCTGCGGTGGTGCTGCTGCTTCTACGGCTGCGGTGCGGTGGAGGAACGCGCTTCGTTTGCTTGCGGGCATTTGATCAATAAAAAACTCGGATGCAGGCACAGAAATCATAATAATAAACTCAATTTGATTGGCTGGCAGTATTTTGATTGTTGGTTAAGTTTCGCAGTTGCAGCTAAATGAGTGCTGATTGATTGATCGACGCGGTTGATTGATCGCTTGCATTGATTGTAGATGAGAGACACTGATTGAAAATATGATCAACTAACTACGTTTTGGATATGACAGAGCTGAGACACTATGCAAAGAAGAATCGGTGTAAGAAAAATCAGCCGACGACTGGGCTTAATTGAGCTGTACACTGAGAGAAAAAATCTAGTAGTCTTCAAAAAGTTTTCACATAATGGACAAATCTTTCTTTTTATATTAAAATCATTTTAACTTTTCAAGTATTTTGTACTTTTTTTGAGTACTTTAATTAAATTTTATATTGTTAGGCATCAAAAACTCGTATTCAAAATGTAGAATATTTCTCTCTGGGTTGTAGTTGATTAAACAAATCTGTAACTTTAATTTTTTGCCAATTATTTGGCAGTATAAATAGGTAGTAATATAGGTTAACATAAATTTTTTATAAATTATTAACTTTATAATCTATACTTTTGAAAAACAATTTATTTAGTTAATTAACTATTTTAAAAATATTGTGTCAAGCTCAACCAGTGTCATAATAATATTAAATTTATTTTAGAAATTTTAAACTTAAAAACTTTTTATATAAATCTTTTGGTTCTCAGTTTGTATAATTCTTATAGCTTCTTAAACGATTCCATTCAGCATAAAAAGCTTATCTTGTGATAAACTTCTTGCATAGTGTCGAGGGGGAAACTCCAAATAAAATAAACTAAGCGCTACCATAAAGCTTATTGTTAACAACTAGGCTTAATAAACGTGCTAACACACACACACACATACAGTCACACACGATCATAAATTACACACAAACAGAAAGAATCTAGTGGGGTATGGGAGAGAGTAAAAACAAATGTAAGTGAGAACGACAAACACCGAATTATAAACAAACTCGAGACATTATGACAATATGATTTGATTCACAATAAACGTATGAGTGAGTGTGTGAGACAGAGAGAAAGAGAATGAGAGAAAGAGAGCGCGCTAGGCGCACAGACATACACACAAGTGTAGATTGATGGGGATGTGAAGGGTGAAGGAGGGTACAAAACAACGAGTATAAATATATTTGATGAGAAAGGGGAAAACAAATACTAGACACCATAACCATAAGCCGTTGTTGTTGTTGTTGGTGTTGTACGAACATTGTGTGTGTGTATATGTATGTGTGTGTGTTGTGTAAAATTATGTTCTCTTTTTTTTTTTTTTGCTACAGATAATGAGATAATCTAAGCGATCTAAGTGATAATGAGCGACTGACTAAGTATGGAAGAAACTGAATCTACGATATTCGCTATTGAACTGATTTGATTGGCTGATATTTGAAATGTGTCACAATTGTTGGGTGATTTTGTTTATAAATGTTTAACAGTATTTTCTTCTTTTTTTGTTTTTTTGGCACACAAAGTACTTACGCTGCTGCTGTTGTTGTTGTTATTGTTATTGTTGTTCTTATTCATGCCCAGATTCTTCTTCTTAACCAATTCCTCGGCACTCTTGATCTCGTCTAGTGTAACACCCTGTGTGGAACGACGCGTTTCACGCACTCGCTTTGCATGCGCTTTTCTCTGCGTTTCACTCTCCTCATCACGCACCGGAGGCACAAAGGATCTAAACACAGGAAAGAAACTCCAATTAGTATATAATAATAACTCCAAATTGCAATAACAACAAAACAAAACAATAAGATATCGCAAATCATGCTTAACAACTTAAATGTAAATAACTTATAACCAAAAAAAGAGGCAATTAAGTATTTTTCGCAGGTTAGCTGGCATACAACAAATTGTTAACGCATCTTCAGGGGTTAGCGCAATCCGATAACAGTTTACAAATTTCGATTATTACTTGAAAAAGTTTTTGAATATATTGCCCGCCGATTGTTTTGGGGGCTTTGGGGTCTCCACATCGCTGGCAACAGTAGTTGCTGTTGTGCTGCCATTGTTGTTGTTGTTGTTGTTGTTGCTACTGCTGCTGCTGGTTTGAGCAGCAGTATTGCTAACGGAATTATGTATATATATGGTAGATATAATAAGAACCGATAAAATAATATACCAATTGTAAAACTAGAAAGATTTGGGCTTACAAATGCATAGGTTCAGTTTTAAAAGTGCGTAGTTTTTTTGAATCGATTATTAATCGACTTCATGTGTTATTGATTAACGATAATTGGTTATAGGTACTCTATACAATGTTAAATAACATATGTATATCTTTTAGAATAGTTAATAAATGATTGTTGGACAAACTAATCAAAATAATTTAATCGATTATTGATTATTAATCGATTACTTTAGTTTTTTTTTATTACTATGCTGACTATCGATATTGAGATATTTGATTTTCCAAAAACTATAATATAGTTCCTGTTTAAAATTCTGGGGGTGAAAAAGAGACTATCGGTTCTATCGATAACAAATGAATAACGATATTAAATATTATTTGTGACTATTTGCAACCAATTATTGATTTTTAACAAAAAAAATAGTAACAGAAGATAATCGTTACTATCGATAACAACTAATTATTAATATCGATAAATATTTCACACAATTTCGAGAACATTCCCCTTCTCTTAACTATCAAATTCATTAGCTATGCTTTTTAACTGACTGACCTATACATTTATATTGAAATACCCTCTAACTTACCTGCGTATTGGTGGGGTATGCACAGTCGGTGAAGGTGAGCTGAGTGCTGTGGTTGTTGGTGTCGCTGTTGTCGCTGCATTGAGCACTGCAGCTGGAGCAATCGGTTTCCTAAATAAGCAGCAGAGTAATTATGACGACAGTGCGCAGAGTAAGAGAAGAGTAAAAAAGATATAGAAGAAAGAAAATAAAATATTAAAGAGAAAGTCATTTAAATGTAATAATTTCATAACTAATATAGAGATAGACGACATTGTGCGCTTTGCCTAAATAAGTTTGATAAATTATATAGATATAATTGTTTGTTGGTGCAATGAGAATATATCGGGAGGGGGATATATGTATGTAGATATAGGGAGAGAGAAGCTAAGCAAAAGCAATGATTATATATATATATATAGGTTAATATAGTCAACTAATTACATATACTATCTAGTTAGTTACAGTTTAGTTAGCAGTTAGAGTTAGGTGTTATGATTACGAGTTGCTAATTTTTGGTTCGTCCTTTTTTTTCGGGAAGAACACAAAACAAACCTGAAATACATAGAGTTATCTTTGAGGGATGCCGATCTTTGTACGCTATAAATGTGACTTGGATTTGCTGTAGTTGTTGCTGCTGCTGCTGCTGCGGCTGCGGCTGCACTTGCTGCTGCTGCTGCTGATGTGTTGTTGGTGGTGTATGTGTTGAATGTTGTTGTGTTGTTGGTTGTGCTTGATGTGGTTGTGTGGTTGTTGCTGCTGCTGCCTGTTGTTGTTGTTGTTGTTGCTGCAGTTTTTCCCAACAGCAGCAGACTCTTATGGCTGTTGTTGTTGTTATTATTGTTACTATTATTATTGTTGTTGTTGTTGCTGTTGTTATTATTGCTACTTTGGTTATTGTTGTTAGGCAGAGCATTGACATTTGCAGCATTCGCCGTCGTTGCCATCAAAATGGGACATGAATTCGCCTTTATACGTGCCCGCAACTCATTGTACTTTTGATAGAATCTGCAGCAGTGTATTTGGGGGCGTTTTAATCAGATGGGCGGGGCAGTCGGGCGGATGGATTGGTTCGACAGGCAGGAAGGCAAACAGGCAGGCGAGCGGGCGGGCGGACGGGTTAGAATTTTGTATTGTTTTTGTTTTTTTGGTTTCAATAAGCATTTGATGATTTGGTGCGTTTGTGGTGAGTAGTAGTAGTTGTTGTTGTTGTAGTAGTTGTTGTTGTTGTTTTTTGGTTGCACATAAGAAAAAAGAACACACAATAAAAATAACAAATGAAATGAAATTTCAAAATAATAACACGCAAAACACAAAAAGAAAACCTCTTAAGCTCTTGGAGAATTTTTACATTTTCGGATATATTTTTTTGTTTTTTTTTTTGTTCACTTTGTGCTTCACACCTTGCCGCCGTGCCACATGTGGCAGCTGCACAACAACACCTGCTCTAATTCCAAAAAATATTATTTACAAAATTTACAAATGCGTATTTTGTTGCTCTCGTTTACAGTTACAGTTACAAAACGCTTTCTTCGCTGTGATTCAGTGTTAATGAAAGATTTCGCGTTAAGAATGACAAATTGAGCGAGTTGATAGTGTGGTTAAATTTAAAGAGTTACTGCATATAAAGTGCTTTGATAATGGCCAAATCGATGGTGTCTGTTTACTGTACATGTGTGTGAGTGAGTGTGAGAGAGAAAGGTGTATGTATGAGTGTGAGAGAGTGATAAGCGGCGCGTAATCAGCAAAAGGTGAAACACAAATGGCAAATGGCAAAACAAACCGAAAATGTTGTGCAAATTTGTGACACATTAAATATACAAAATGTTTGTTGTTGTTAATTTTTGTATATATATACATTGATATATAGTGAATGCGGGTTAATTTGCAAATATGTGTGTGTATTTGTTGTTGTTGTGGCACGCATTTTTGTCATATTATTCTAGGAGTATATGTGTGTATAGGAAGTCTAATACTCACTTTTGATCATTCTCAAAGCTATGAGTGCGTCGCAAGATGACATCGTTGGCACTTTCATTGCCGCTTTTGCCGCTCATTTCTTTGTCAGGAACTTCTATAATTGAGAAAGTGAATTTTTTTATTAATAATTCTTTAAGAAATAAAAAGTATATAATAAGCAGACACCGTAAACTGTTATAGAAATCCATATTTAATTTAAATCGCAGCATTGATTACACTTTAGTTGTTATAAAAATAAACACAAGAAACTATTTTTAGTTTATAAAATTAATTGGTTGGTTTTTCTACCACTAGCAGGAACTGCCGTTCATAGTATTATAACTGGTTATTTAATTTGCTTAAATTAAGAAAATAAAATATAATACCTATTGAGTGTTTATACAAGTAGTAGGAAAAATTTACTTTTCGCGAACTCTTACTATCTTAAAATTGTTCAAAATTAATTTATTAAGTCTTTTTAAAAACAGTCTTAAAGAAATTGTTATTTGAAAAGCTGAATTTAGTGTTCTTTTTTTAAAAATCAGAATAAGCCTGAACACTATTATAATTTTAGACTAAGAAAACAATAAAAAGGCTATATTTTTTAAGTTTAGTTACATTTTGACCAAATTAATTGAGTAAACTTGTCGTACAATGTCAAATACAACTATGAAACTCTGCGGTAAAGCTACTTTGTCTTTCTTGAGCACTACTATAACTCTCAAACTTATAAAGCGGCACAAGCTTTAAGCAAAGATTGGATCGTGTAGCTAGTCAGCATACATATGCATGCATATCTTGAAACTAATATACCAAGCCCTGATTCTTGCCCTATTGTAAGTGCAGAAAGTATTGTTTGTTGTTGATATAGTCATATCGATATAACAAATGGACCTACAGACAGTCAAAAATCGTTATTTAGAGTTCAGATTAGTAATACAACTGCCAGCTCACAAACTATGCTCAATGCGTAGCCCAAAACCATAATATAGCTCTGCAAAATAATGCTGCATTCAATTGCCAACTGCTAATTTCAAACTCTATAACATTTGCGATGCCCGATTGCAACTCCAATATTACTTACGATTCTTAGTGGGACTGTCGTTGGGCGTGCGTAGAGTTTTACGGCGCCAGGGAGCTTCTTCTTCCATTGCATGATCGCTAGCATGAATTTGTTGATTGGGTTTAACATTTTCAGCTGTAAATGCGAAAGTAAAATTGTAATTAAAAAATGTTACAAAACCGTGTAAATATAATACATAAAATTTTGTTTAGCTGGTTAAAAACTTGGCTTAATACAAGCACAGACGAGGGGTGGTGGAGGGGAGAAAGGGAGATATTCGATAAGGCAGGTACTAAGCCGACTACCTTCGCTCTCTGATAGACTTGTGCTGTGCGAGCTCTCTGTAGAATCGCTGAGATCTGAATCGGAATCGGAATCGCTAGCGGTAACGGTAGCAGTAACATCATTAACATTATTATCATCCTTAGCAGCTGGAGCAGTTGTAACAGTAGCAACATCATCATCGAGTTCAGCTTCAGCAACAGCATCTGCGTCAGCTGTGAGGCTAAGCGAACTTGTTGAAGCTGCAGTGTGCGGTGTGGACAAAGACAAGAGACACAAATAGAGAGAAAAGACAGAGACGCAGCGAGAAGAGATAGAGAATGGGAAAAGAGATAGAGAGAGTGGTTGCAAGCTGAGATAGTTACACAAACTAGACAATGAGCTAGTAGTACTCAATGATGATAATGATGTTAATGCTGATAATGAGACGCAAAGAAATATATACAAATTGTGGACATGACGATGACGAGGACAAAAGGCAGTGTTTCGATTTGTATTTGTAGTCGGTGTATCAGTGTCTGTGGCAAATGTTTATAATAAATGCAACAATTCAAGTGAATTTTAACGCGCATGTGAACCTAATTGACAGCCACAACACAAAAAGATACACACGCACATACACCAAATGTTGGCACATAATTAAAGAAATATAAATGAAAAGCTCTTTTTATACTAAATATATATACAAATATATATAGGTGAAGCAAGAAGAAGCGCAACTGTGCTGTATATCTAGATATCTGGGTTTCTCTATATTCAGTATTCAGTATTTTACGCACCATCCTTAGCGGCATCAGTTCTCACTTCAACGCGTACAAGTTTCGTTGGTGTTTTGTCCACATGATTTTCAATCGCATCTGAGATTCTGCTATAAAATCAAAAACAAACCAAAGATGAGAAAGATATCTATTTTAAATAGATTCAAGTTACTTTACCTGATTTGACTAGATGGACGCCGTTTGTTGCGTTTGTTGGCACGCAGCTCTTCCAGGAATTTGACCATTTTGCGATCGGCCACATCGATGCAGGATTGTCCAGCATAATTGCGTATATCCATGTTGGCCCACGATTCCACCAGCATTTCCGCCGTCTCCTTTTGGCCCCAATGTGCAGCAGCATGCAACGGCGTCCAGCCATCATTATCCTGTCTATCGACATTGGCACGCCCGGCTAGCAATAAACTGAGCACATTCGTATAGCCCTTGGCAGCTGCCACATGCAGCGCCGTTGCACCTGTTTTTGGATTTGGTCGATCGACATCGGCGCCATCGCTAAGCAGCCATTTATTGGCATCATTTAGCATGGCCTTCTCCTCTGCCTTGCGTGCCTGATCCACATCAATATTTAGCTCCTGCACCACCTTTTCCATATAGTCAATCATCGGCATATGCTGCACATCAATTGCCAAATCTAGCGCCAAATCTCCATCACTATTTACGGCTGCCACATCGGCATTGTTCTCAACCAGATATTGTGCTATGCTTACAAAGCTGTCAATGAAAATATATATGTTAATTGTTATATAGAGCAAAGATTTGTGTATTGATTGTTACTCACCCGCAGGAGGCAGTCGCATGCAGTGGCGTCCATCCCTCGTTGTCCTGTCGATTAATATCGGCTCCATGTGTCACTAAGAACTCGACCATTTCGAGCTTGTCATCTATGCAGGCCTAAAAAGCAACAAATATGGGTTTATTATTAGTAAAGTGTAGCAAATTGTGTTTATAATAGAAAAATATCCATTTCAAAGACGATCATTAGATAAACATAGTGTATCTTATTAACAAAATTGATTTGAAATCGATTGCAAGGCAATCAATAGCTTTGATCTAACATTTGCTTAGGCATTGGTATAGAATTTTCTGCTTAGTTTGTTGTACTGAAATTTAAAATAGCTAACGAATTCAGTAAACAATCGGTAAGGATCCCTTTTAAACGATTTTATACTTAATAGAGGAGTTATTTCTTAGGAAAAACTACCTAATTACTATAACAATCAATAACTATTGCTATAGGCTATTGAAGTACAATTTATTATTAGTTAAATTGTAAAAAAGTTCATACCAAACTAAATGGTATATAATAGAAAAGCTAGTTCAAAAATGCAAGCTATTTAAAAGCGCTTTCTATGACAATTTGTAACAGTTTTTGATTATAATATAATTAGTTTTTAGCGAACTTTATAAAAAAATTTTTTTTTAGCTCGGGATCTGATTGATAATATTATATTTATATATATTTATTTATCTTGCCAATAAATTCGACTGCTTTTCGCTGTCGTCTTAAGTTTAACGGACAGAAAATTTATAAATACGCAAATACTTTAATTATACTTTAAAATAATATAAGAAAAATAAATACAAATTATCAATTAGATCTCGAGCCTAAAAAATAGTTATTTCAATTATTTTCATATATATTAAAAACATATTTTTCTAACATTTTATACATAAATATCTTACACATTCCCATTAAAATACAAATTTCGTTTTTTTTTTCAAATCCAAAAACTATGCTACAAAAAATGTTTGCAAAATGGTTGAGTTAACGAATTTGAGAACATGACTGAATTCTTAAGTATGTTAATCAATTCGAATGATTTTTGTATTGATTTGCGCAATTTAAAAATTTGAATAGAATCGAACCGTAGAGGCATCATAAAAGTAGAATAAATAAATGCAAAACGAAAAAAAAAAACGTATTTGATTATCCGATGTCTTGATGAAAAGGCAGAAATAAATTTACATTTTTCTCCGATTGTTTACGATGACGTTGCGTCTTCATCTTGTAAATAATTCAGACAGTAAATGAACTAAATTAAATCTTCAATATACATATATGGAAAATTTCTTTTCGCGAATTTCAATCTACAGAGTTTTAAGGCCCCAAAAAAAAAAGACTTTTATACACTTTTCATTTTGTACAAGTAATTTTACCATGTTTTAGTAGCTCACAAATGTTTATCTTGCTAAAAACGCTAAAGTAAACATAGCGAAAGAGAAAGGCTGAGATAGAAAGAAAGAGCAGGGAAGAGAGTAGTACTGAAGGCACATGGACAACATTGTTTATGCGGATTTCCGTTGAAGCGGAGACTTTTGTGTATAGCAACGACAACGACAACAGCGATGGCAATGATGATATCATCGTGAGCAACTCCAGCAACTCGTCGGCTTCTATGAGTTGCTATCTAAGTTAAGAACCCACCCAATAACAATGCGACGCTTATAGCACTCACTGAAATGTTTCGATAAGAATTCTTTAACACCAGCAACAACAAAACGAAGAAGAACGCGCCAAACCTCAATTCACATACCAATACAACAATTGTGTTGTGCTTTTTTGATAAGCACACGTTCCTCTTTCTAAGACATTCAAAATGCTCTAAAGTTCCTCATTTTTTTTTTTTTTTTTTTGGTATTTTAATATCTTTTTAAGCTCTGTAGTGTAGGGTATAATAGGCTTTTTGAAAAGTATGTGACAGAAAGGGGAAAGAAAACACAGTCCTGCTGTTAGTCCGTATGTAGAGAGAAGCATTTCAGAGTTGGATAGGTTAGAAACCCGCTAATAAATATCTTAAATAATCATTTTAGGCACACATTTCTGAAAATATACTCTTTAAATATAAACAGTGTATATAGTGATTTTAAACGATCCTACAAGTTTCATAAAGATCGGTCTATAAATAAGCTCTTTAAAAGCTGCGTAAGAGCGATCATAAGCCGGTATCAGGTAGCTATCTCTTGCTCTAACTCGCTTACACACATATATGGTTAATAGCTAAATATCTTCAAGTACACAGTACAACCACGGGGTATATTGCGGTCTATTAAACTCTTCTGTATTTCTTTTTAATATACTCGCCATATGTTAATTTAATACGTTTTTTTTTTTTTGCTTATGTTCTTATTCAAAGAGGCTATTGCTTTGAAAATGCAAAAGTAATTTCCATTTCGCAGTAAAACGCATAAAACTAAAGACCGAGGGCATAGAACAAAGGGGATGGCAGAGGACAGGGTACAGGGGGGCAAGGGGCAAGCAGCAGCACACGAGGCACAAAACAAAAACAAAATGAGCAGAGCAGCAACAGTAGAGTAGTAGTAGGAGAATTCAACAATTTGTAAATCTGGAACGCAGCCAATTAATTAATTATGAGCAATTTTGATAAACTGACCAACTGACGACAGCGACAACTGAACAGATTGACAAGCGGACAGACGCAGAGACAGAGAGACCTACACAGACCGCCCACACATTGCTGACTATCCTGTTTAAGTTGACGGACATGCTAAATTTGTGGCCCACAAATTTTTGGGGATTTTTGATTTCTGGTCTGTAGTGTTAATGTCAGACAAAAAAAACCGTATCAGCAACAGCAACAACAACAACAACACCAAATTCTGTGCTATTTTCATTGCATTGAAAGCGAATTTTTTTTTCTTGGCCAGAGAAAGCGAGAGAAAAGTCTACGAATTGCATGCTAAGTTTAGCCTTTTGTTTTTTGGCACGCCATTGAGCGGCATTTTGCCTATTTGCTACTGTGCTGCACCACTTCCCCCTTCACCACCACGCTTCATCTATGAGGCCCAAGTGTTATTCACCCCGCCATATTACGTATACGCAGCGTATTGCGGCAGCAACTTGTTGAAATAGCTTTGCCACAAGCCGCTTACTTTTAATCCATGCCACAAACGCCCACAACACTCAACAAACTAAGCTTCCCATTAACTCCAGCTGCATCCTTACAATACTCCTTTAAGTGGAAGGTTCAAGAGTTTCATTTGTGAGTATTTAACTAGCTGTTTTAACTGTTTGTTCTACTTCTAGAGTAAAGTGGCTGTGTGATTAACTGCTTTGTTTGCATAACTACACTGCTCAAATAAGAGTTACACGGTGTAAAAACAGAAAATATATATTGTTCTATAGAGTGTCTACAAAACATTAAGATCTTTTACTTTAAATAAGAAAGTGTTCTTATATAAAATACTATAAATTTTGGAAAATAAATCTTCTTTAAGTTAGTTACTTCTTTTTAGTTATTTACGAAGCAAAGAAAATAAGTTAAGTCAACTTTTTCAAGTTGTTCTATCGCGATATGTAAGTCCGTTGTATCAATATCTGTAGCAGAACTATAGGACCTGTAATGAACCGATTAAAAATATTATAAAAACAAAAATTCACATGCTAAAAACTTCAAATTACAGTTATATATAATAGCTATTCTGTTTTCAAGTAATGATTGCTTAAGTTAAAAACAATTTTAACTCATTTTCTTGATTTAAGAACATGTATTACTGTAGACTCTAATTTTCCACCCTCCTTAAAAAACATAACCAATGCCCATTCCGCTTCACCTAAGCTATTTTACCTAATCTCAATTTTCCTCTATTTTTTTTAAGTTTTTATTTAATTTCTTAAAGCATTATTTGATAAAACGGTAATTACAACTAATTTGTCTAAAAGTAAATTGTACAAATTGCAGCCAAAAACCAACAAAATGTTTCAATTGCAAAAGTATCTATATGTTTCATGTTAAACTGACAGCACTTATTATATCTATATCCAACGGAGAATATAGCTATAGCTAAACTATTTCGCCTCTCAGATCATAAGCATACGCAATACAATAACAATAATTATCATGGCACATGGCAAAATAGTCTTATGGCTTATGGCAAGCCTTCATAATAATAATTTCAAATAATTTAGCGGTTTTTTTTTAGTGTTATTTTGTGAAAGTTCTCGTGTTTTTGATGCCACTTGAATGCCTCGCCTTCGTCTAGCTGCCAAAAAGAAAAAAATATTAATAAAAAGCTATTGAAATACTACATATAGTAAAAAAAAAAATACCAGCAAACTGTGAGGCGTCATGTTTAGTCTTCAGTCAGTTTGAGTGATTTTTCAGCTGGGCGCATTAAACCAAGGCTATAATAAAGTATTAAGCCTATAGCTAAAAATTGCGTAAAAAGATTTTAAATGCTAAAGTAAAGTATTCAAATTTAAACGATTATTGAATTTTATTTAAAGTGCTTAATATCAACTTTATAGTTGCTGTAGCTATTGATATTTCTTTATTAAATAATTATTAATATTTAGCGAAAAATATGCTAAATGTTTCTAGAGTTAAATTTAGCTTTTTAATTACTCTACAAATTACTTTAAAAAACTCCTTTTCAAATGCATATTTTACCCATTAGTTGATTATTTCTAAAATGCCTATAAATATGGCATATATTATTTAGATCTACCCACAAATTGGACATGATGATTATGATGATGATATACATAGATGTTGAACTATTTATTTTTGTACACATTTCGTCATGGTTTTTTGCAAAAACAAAAAGAAAAATCCAAACTTTTCTGTATAGTTTTCAAAAATGTTCGAATGGCTCGCCTTAAAAGCCAAATAAAAATTTTCAACAAATATTTTGTTGTTTCTTTTTTTGGTTTTCCATAAATTTTTACCCTACCGCTGTGGGTGTGTGTGTGTGTGAAGAGTGCGCAGCTATAAAATAAGCTCAAGTAGTACAATCAGGAGAGCAGCAGAGTGAGAGAGAGAGCGAGAAAAGTCAGCAGGCGGTTGTAAAATGTACAAAATTTAATGGCATATGTACATTTAGCAATTGTTGCTGTTATTGTTGTTGTTATTTCAATTTTGCTTGAAATGGTATTATGCAATGCACTACTCTTCACACACAGACATACTAGAATGATTTTTTTCAGTTTGCACAATTCGCAAGATTTTCAGCATCGTTTGTTATTTTGGGTGTAAAACACCAAACGAGAAATAAATCAAATCAAATGTAGCTACAGCAGCCATATAGATATATTATATATACAAACACACACACTCACACACATTCTCATAAAAGATATATGAAACACGCGCTGTGAATTCTTGAGGATGTTTGATTTGTATCTGTATCTGCCGCTGCTGCTACTGTTGTATCTGTATCTGTATCTATATATCGCATATCTGTCTGTGCGTTCAATCCGTTCATCTGTCTGTCCATCGGTCAGTCTGTCCCATAGCTTGTCTGTCCGCACCATTGAGAGAGCGTTGAGCAGAGAGCAGAGATAGATAGAACCGGGCCAAGGTAACAAAACACGTCAATAAAACGCGTTAGAACCTCAAAAAAATAAAAAAAAACATTCAATACAACTACAAAGCATATAGTGCTTGGAAAACTCACGCAACTCTGTGTGCTGCCAGATTTCCAGAGACAGGACTACAACAACAACAGCAACAGCAAAAGCAACAACAACCAGCTCAACATTTTTTTGGGGTCATCTAACGATCACGTTCATGATTTGTTGCCATTATTTGTTGTTGTTATTATTATGCACTTTTGTTTTGTTTTTCATTCGAGATATCACTCAATCTAACTAAAGTTAATAAAACAAAACTAATCTTGACAAAATAATTAGCTAATTTATGCAAAAACAATAGCAACAACAAAACAGTTCAAACGATTGTCAACGCTGATTGCAAATAGTTTAAGCTAATTGTAGCTCAATCTTTGAAGGCAACATATAAATGGTGCTAAAAGCAAAAAGCCAAATACATGAATAAAAGCAAATCTGGCAACCACAAAACATCTTTTAGATCTCTTAATTAGAATAAAACCAAATTTGTTCAAGTGTTTGAATCAAACGCGTGTTTTTTTGGAAACCAAAACAACCAAAAAACCTAAACAGTTTTAGCGGAAGTTTCCAAATGGAAAGATTTTGCTATTAGAGGATATGATTCAACATTAGTTAAAGTGATGATTTCCTAAGCAAAAACTATATAAAATATAGTTAGCTAAGCTTAAGAGCTGATTAGAAAAGAATTCCTTCAATTGTTTATAAAAATATATCACAATTTTACAATTAATATTTTATATTTATTTGCACACTTGGTGGAATCTTGAACTTTGTATAAGCCGTATACATATATATATATATTGACAAAATGCTTAAAAATTTGAAAAACATTCCATTAAAAATGCAACACATGTATATTGAAATATATATGGTATAGATATATCAATACCATATTTAATAGTACATGTATTTTTAAAAATGAATCAAATTTTCCTTGAACTATGCGTGCAATAGAACATTGAAACTAAGCATAATATATACAATATATATATTTTGAATATACTATTTTATTATATATAGATATTTTATATAGATCATTCACATGTTTTTTTAAGATGTAAACAAACATCTGTAATTTATTGCAAAATTTCTTTAATCATTTCGCGGTCGTCCCCCAAGTGAGTTTGAATGTCAACGCACCGCTATGAACACCCCACTCTGCCACCTCTTGTCTACCTCCCCTACCGCCCCACTCCGTTCGCCCATAAAGTGCGTCCTCTGTCCAGTTTTGGCCGTCTGTTTGGTTCGTCATCATTATCATTATCATCATCATCATTCATAGTCAAAAGGTGGCAGCCGTTTTGGTTGCCATTGAAAATGGTATGCAGGTGTTTTGCTTGCTAGTTGCTAGTGTTGTTGTTGTTGTTGTTGCTTATGAATGAAAGCCGAAACAAACAATTTTCACTTGTATTTGTTTGCAAAAAGAAAGCATGCAACAACCACAACAACAAGAAGAAGTAGACATGTCTTTGAATAACATCAAAATACTTATAGCAATGAATTAATTAATTACAATGCTTAAAAGTTTACAACATATAAATGCAAAATAGAAATTTTTAGCTGCGGTTTAAACAACAATTGTAACATCAACAACAACAACGAGATGCAGGTAATTCAAAACTATGCACAATTCCCATTGTTATTATACCCTCTGGCAGGGGTGTATTGGTTGTGTGAAGCGTATGTAACAGGCAGTTGATGAGTAGAGGCACTGTGGATGGTTGGCAACTATCATCGATTATTATTGGTAGTTATATCGGTAGGAACTCTGATTTTGTTTAGCAACACTATTGTTATACCCCCTGAACGGTGTATAGGGTTTGTGATCAGCAAGTAATAGGCAGAAGAGTAGGCGTGGCAGTCTTTATAAAGTACTCATATTCTTGAACAGCATCAACAGTCGAGTCGATATAGCCAAATCTGACTGCCTGTTCATTTGTCTGTCTGCCCGATTATCTGTATGTCCGTTTGTCCGACAGTCTATATGTCTGTCCGTCTTTTTGTTCGTCTGTCCGTCTGTCTATCTGCCTATTCGCCTGTCTGCCTATCTGTCTCTTTGTCTGCTTGTCCGTTTGTATGTCCGTCTGTCTGTCCATGCGTTTATCTGTTCGTCTCCTTGTCCGTATGTCTGTTTGTCCGTACATACAAATAGATTTCAGAGCTGCTAAGAGCTACAAGCACCTATTTAATAAGTGTGAACTCTATTTTTAGTTGGAAACTACAAGTTTCTATCACTTTTCCAATGCCACGCCCCTCTATCGCCCATTAGACATCAAACATGTAAATCTTATTGTTAACTTTCGTCACTTCAAATTCGTTTGATTGGAAATAAGCGACAGCGGGTATTATGCGTTCGAGCATGCTCCACTGCACTTTTCTTGCTTGTTATTATTATTATTTGCAGTAATTGCAGTTCCACCCCATTCGCCCTCGCCCTCTCTACACACTACATTCATACATTATCGTCTGCTACTATTATCTGGTGATTATGTACATATTAGCATCTGGTTAACAAGTGCGCTGCGGCTAAACGGTGAAAATCTGCTGCTCTTAGCGGGCGCAGCATAATTAAAATCAATTAGCTGAATTAAAAAGGCGACAGTTGCTGCTAAAAGTCTGTACACACACATATTAGTTTCAAAATTCTATTGAGGTTTTTGCACTCGCATGTTGCTGGAATGCTGAGGCTGAATTATATTCATAATAACAAATGCCAATACCGATATTTTAACATAAACAAGCAGCTCATATAGATATATACATGGATTTATATATAAAATATATGTACATATAGAGAAAGATATAGTAGCTTAGCATTTGCATTGAAAGGCGCCACATGAAATAAATTTCAACAAATTTATTTTCCTTTTTTTTTCTCAAAAGAACAATCGAGTGAAATTGTAGGAAAAATGAAAATCATTTTGCGAAAATCTTTTTTCTTTCAACTATATACATATATGTACAAACATCTTGAGAGCGTGTGGATCTTTAACTTTCTGTGTGTTTGGGGATTGTATATTTTTCTAGGCATTTAAAAATAGAAAAATTTTGTTGTTGTATTTTTCTTATTTAATGCTTTGCGCCTTTTGGCGTTTTTCTTTATATTTTTTTGTTGCTATAATGCCATTGTGTTGTTGTTGTTGTTGCTGTTGCTTTTCGGCATTTCGAATGCTTGTAAATCGTCGGCTTGCATTAGAAATGTATTTGTTAATGTTTTAGTGGTTTTTGCGGTGCTTTGTTAACCGCAAGCAGCAAGCGCACTAAATATACGCCGTAATAGCAATGAATGAATATAGCTAGAAAGACTAGAAACTAGCAAGCGTACGAGTATATTATGTATTGCAAGACGCTAGCTGCGACGGCGACGGCGACGCTGATATCGCTGCTACTCAGTTGGGCGCAACAGTTTTGAAATTGTTGTTGTTGGGGTCGCGTGTTTGCAATCACTGACGTAATGTGCTCCATTTGTATTACACACACACCCAAATTATTATTATCGTTATCGATAGTTGGAAAAGAGAGAAGCAGAGAGTTCACTCTACTGCAGTAAAAATTAAAATAATAATTGATTTTTTAAAAACTATCAAATAATTTTAGCTACAAAATGATATACAGTGGGCAGCAAAAGTGATTTCACGCTAACTTTCGTCACCAGACCCATACAAGACAATAAAAAAAAAAGCTTTTATTTCGTATTTATTAAATTATTCTGAAGAGTATTTGGATTAAGTTTAAAGTTTGGAGAAAAACTGAGAAATAAAGTTGCAGAAACTCACTTTTGCAATGATATTTGATATATTATTCTTAAAAAAAATTTCAATAGTATTTTTATAGATGAAACTTTTAATTTTAAGTGATTTGGCTGGTGTTTTCCACCACCTTTAAAGAATCCCACAGAATGCCCATGTTGTTAGATCTATTTCTCACTGCCAAAGCTGTTTTTTTAACGAGTGACCATATGTTTTCAATCGGATTGAGTTCAGGTCAATATGTCGGACCCTTCATTAACTAAAAAAGTTGACATTTAATTCAATCCTTTATAGTTTTCGCTATATCTTTAGAAGCGAAAAAACAGCATTTCTTTCGGAAAAAGCTAATTTCTTACAAAAAAAAAACTGAGAATGAGTTTTTAAAATAAGCAGATAGCATATTTCCCATGATTCCATCTACTTATTGTAGAGTACCAGGCTACCATCTCACTAACATTTGACCATTGATGTTTGGAAACATGTTAAAAGACAAAATTTAACGGATTTTATCAGAAAAATAGGAAAATATATTTTGAAAAAGTTTGGAAAATGCTTTTTTTTTATTTTCAAACTAAGAAAGAAGTATTACTAACTTTATTGACCTATTTTATAGATCAAAATAATAAAGACATCATCTAAATCAGTACTATATCCTAATAAGAACCCTTAAATGACTTCTCTACACATATTTAACTTTTACCTTAACTAGAGTTATTGTTTGTCGCTAAATAAATAGTTTCGTTTGGAGTATTTTAACAACATTTATGCAGTATATATATATTTAAAACTTAAACTAACATTACCTAATACAAAATAAAACTAAAAACAAGACTCAATGCTAAGAACCAATAATTGCAATTTTCTATGTTCAAAATTTACATGTAAAATCGATGTAAAATTCAACTATGCAACGATTTTTGCGTTGCCTGCACTTAAAATTCGATATTACTTCGTTTTGGGGTTTACCGTTAGAGAATATACACACCTGATGCAACGCTGTTAGGCCATCGACATTAGCAGTGTTGATATCGGCGCCATCATCGATCAGCTGGAGCACATCGTCCTTGTCGCCCGATAGGCAGGCGGCAAGAAAAACGCAACCGGAGCTGAATTTAATGTGACGCCCGTTGTGCGTACGGCGGGGTGTGGGAGCGGCACGATTTGTGTCCGATTCCTCCCAGCGTTTCAGTTGCTCGGCTCGCTTCATCATGGCCGAATTGTTGGGTACGTCCAGCGTTGACATTGTTGTTGATGTGTGTGTGTTGCGGTTTTTTTTTTTGCGCAGTGTATTAAATTGTTACAGTGTATTTATCCAACGCTGCGCTGGTTGTATTCCGTACCTTTTGTTGTTGTTGTTGTTTTATCTGCAATTCGTGTGTTAATTTGTTGTTATTGATCGATCGAAATTTTGTTACTGCACCGAGAATTTTGGATTTTCACTATTTTTAGAAAAACAGAAAACAGTTTTTCTCATTCAATATTTTGTGCTTATATGATATATATATATTAAGTGAGTGTTTTTGTTGTTGTTGTTGTTGTTTTCGCACTGTGATCACTTACAATTTTTGCTTTGCTTTGCTTTGCACTGCTTCTTCTTCTTGCTTTATTATTAATTTTCTATTTTCACTCGTTTCGTGCCTACTGCTTTTATTTTTGTTTCGTGTTATTCTCTTTTTTTTAATATTTGTATTTTGTATTTTTTTTTTTTATCGTGTTTCTTTTGCACTTCACTGCACACTCACTCACTCTCTCGCTCACTCACACACACACACAGAGGCAGGCGCGTTCTCTCTCTCTCTCTCTCCCTCTCTGCCGTTATTCTTACAATTTTTTTCTGTTATTGCGCTTGTTAGCATTTATCACACTTTGTTTTTTTGTATTCTTAGTTTTCGCTTAACATTAAAAACAAACATTTTATCCATTTGCACGTCGCTGCTGCTGCTGCTGCTCTGCTGGCTGCAAAGAAAGAATTGCGCGTAAATAATTTTGACGATGGACATTAAACAACACTGCGCTGCAGCCGCTGCCGCTGCCGACTTCGCTGCTGGCACTGGCACACACGCATTATTATTTTGATTATGCTTTAAGAACAGGGTTGTCGCGCAGTGCAAACATTTCTATATAAATTGCTTTTTTTATGGAAAACTTTCTATGTGCAGCTAAATGCTTGTAAAATATGATGAAAAATAAAAGAACATTTGTTGCTTTTGTTGCTCTTTACACTTTGTTTATCATTGCACGTATGTATGTTCGCGCGCTTGTTCACTCTCTTTCACGCTCTCTCTCTCTCTCTCACACACACGCAATATGCAACACTGTCAGTTTACGTGCGTGTGTGTGTGTGTGTGTGTTACCAATTTGACATAAATTCAACAGCCGCGACGCTGACGTCGGTACACGGCGAGTAAATAGAACGAAGAACGCAACTAAAGATGGAAACCTATATTTCCTTTTTTTTCACATAATCTTTTCGCCTTTTTTTATATAATGCATATTTTATAGGCCAATTATAATGCGCGTACACTTATGTAAAGGCATTTTACAGAGCACCATCCTCACAAACACACACACACGCATAACCGTAGAGAAAAATGTACAAATTGCAGCAGAAAAACTTTTCACACCACACACACAAAAAAGAAACGGCATCGAATCGGTTTCGACGCACAGAACTTACTCTACTATTGCGGTACACTATTTTACGGGTTAAATCGGTCAAGCGGTTAAATAGTGCGCTGCACAATAGCACAAATTGCTGTGCATATTTCGGATAAATTTTTAAAAATGATTTTAATTTCGTTCACAATTCCGTGCCATTCCGTGCGGCCACGACAAATGTTAAAATGAAACTGATGAAAGAGAGGAACAGAGAGAAAACAGCGAGAAGTGAGAGAGCGACCCTGTTTGTGACTGCAAATGTGTGAATGTTGAAAAAATGTTGCTCGATAAATTTCAACGCAACCATGCTACACATAAAAATTGTGTGTACACACTGCAATAGCCAGGGCTGCATGACAAAAGTTTTAAATTAAAAGGCGCCAACACTGTGTGCGCACATTTTCCCAACCAATCAAAAACCCACCACTCGAAATATTGCGCAGCACTTTGGACCACAACTTGCGCTCGTTCCATCTCGATGCGTCCATATAGAAAGCAAAACAAAACTTATAGCAACAACAACAACAACAACAATAGAACATCTATGGGCAGAAGGGGCATGGCAAATAGTCTAGGCAAGAAGCCGCGCAATTTTCATTTGTAGTCGCACCGTGACACTCAAACCAAACGGTTCATAGCGAAATATTATTGTTGTTAAACAATTTTACAACGCGAGTAAACAAACAACAACAACAACAACAAAAAGTGAAATATTTATATTTGTACGCTCCCAGTATCGCTAATTAACAAAAGTGTTTTCAACAACAAAAACTTTCCAAACAATTTGCTATGATAAGATAAGGAATCATAATGAATTCGGTAAGTGCAAACGTGTGTATAGCTTACATAAATATACTATGTTGATATACTATATACATATAAGTATGTATATATACATATATTCACCTCTTTTAAAAGGATATTCGCTTTTCCGGGCAATGCCTGAGGGTTGTAGTTGTTGTATGTAGTTGTTGCTGCTGCCTCTTCATTCATGCACAGAGCAAAGAGCACGTACGCTCTAGGACTTTCCAACCCTCATTCCCATTTCCCAATTTCTCAATTTCATGCAATGCATTGCATGCAGCAGCCCTTGCCAGCCAGTGTTGCCATCTCTGTTTGGCGCATCTATTATCTAGCTAGCGAGCTGGCTGTGAGCTCATTTCATTCATGATACATCGCTACCCCAACCCTGCTGTTAACCCCTCGCCCCACCCAACCACCCTGTTGCCCATTTGCCCTAGGGTCGCATACTCAGTTTTTTTTTGCTTTTCTAGTTTCGTTTCGTGAGGTTTTTTTTTTGTTACTCGCATATTTGCCTATTTTTAATTACCGCTCAATGTCATTTCAATTGCACTATGTGATTCTAGTTTTAGTTGTTATGGTTATTGCTGTTGTTGTTGTGTATAATCAGCTGTTACCTCATGCCCCTTGAGATACAAACCACATTTACTATTTGGTATGGGCGTAATTCTACACGTCTAGAAAACAGCAAAAAATAATAATAATTAATTCGAGCATTTTGTTAAAGCTTTGCAACATTCCTTTAGCTTTATCAAGCTTTGTGTGCGCATGCATTTCTATTTTTGAATTTATTGATTGATCGGCATACTAAGTCTATTGAAATAAACTGCTATCGCATGATAAATGGCACATTAATACCAGCAGCATTAATTTCGCCGAAATGTTCGTTAGTTAATCATTAAAAACAAAAAAGTACAAAAACCAAAAAGCTGTTTATTGAAATAATAAAACAAACACAGCTGGCGGTTTAAAAATAACCGACAGCAAGCAGTTGTGCAAGCAGTGCTACGTGCGCAATGCAGTTAACTGCTTTTTCAATGCTTGTAAAACGGTGATCGCAACTGCTGTTTCCCAACACACAAAACAGACTGTTGCCGCAATTTTACGAGCTGCCCTCGTTCATGGCCTGTCGCCACTGGCTGACAGCATTTTGAAGGGACTTGTACATAAAAAAAAGGATCCCGCAGCTGGCAGCGTCATCATCATGTGTCTCGTTCCTTGAAAGACACACGCAGACAATAAGGTTATGTGCTGTACATATAAAACAGCTGCCAGTAAAAATTTTGTGATCCTTTTGCGGGCAGCTGCCGGCACACGTCTTCATCAATTCATGTCCTGTTGCTGATCCTGATCCAAATTGAGTCAGGTATTTAATGCACCAGCTGCTAAAAAAAAACAATAGAACAAACAGCAGCAGATGTTGTAATAGGCAATCTAAGCAAGCAGTGGTTCTGCTTACTTTTGCTGCTGCTACTACAACTGTTGTTGTTGTTGTTATGACACCTTTCGCAAGCAGCGCATGCAAAAGCAAAAACTACAACAACTACACATGTCTCAAACAAAAAAACCACAACAACAACAACAAACAGCAAAAACTGGTTTGCCTGCATTTGGCTGTTAATTAAAGCGAATAACAAGCTAGAATAATTACATTTTTGTCAGTAATGAAGTGTTAATACTCTGTAGGAATCAATGTTGCCAGAATTCTATGCACTAAAATAAATGTAGGTTAATTAATAACCAGTGCTGCCAACTCTTCGACACTCTTTGATTGAAAACCAGTGTTGCCAACTCTTTGATACGAAAGCTGTTCTGTTAAGCTACGAATTAGCTAAAAAAAAGGCTAAACATTTTAAAAATATATAAACAATTTTAAGACTCATAGCTTAAAAATAATGCGCAATTTAAAACTTAAACATTTTTTAAATAAAACGCATATTGTTTTTTATTTACCAACATTAATATCTTATCTATATAATCTTTATAATCATAATATTTACTTAGAATCTTAAATTATTTTGAGATCTAGCTATAGCAAACTGTCGAGCAAAGAGAATAATTGCCAAAAAAAAAAATATAGAAGTTTTCTTTTATTGGCCAATTAGAAAATTATTAACTATAGCGACTTTATTATTGTAATAAACGTTGTGTTAAAAAATATATACATATTTTAAAAGACAATGAAACCACAAAACCGCACTCGAAAGTAGAACAAAAGCTTCGCTAAAAATAAATTTATATATGTATAAAGCTTACTGAATATATAAAATTAATTTATTTTTAAAGAACCATTTTACAAGAAATAATTTTCTGATTAATTTAGTTATTTTTATCAACGTTACTTTTTAAGAACCAATTTACAAGAAATAATTTTCTGATACATTTAGAAATTTTTATTTAAAGCCCACATTTTTATTTTAATAATTTAAAAATTTAAAACTAATTTACTCATATCTGGAAATAGCAATATTTTCAAGCTAGCTTTGCTAAGAGGGCAACACTGTTAAAAGTTTAGCAGAGGAGTTAAAAGAGCTTGTAAGCAGTTTACAGCAGCTGCTTTTGCAAGCAGTGCAAAGCTTAACAAAGAAAACTAAAGACGATGATTAAGTAAGCTAAATATGGTTTCTAGAGAAATAGTAGTAAAACACAATTAAAACTTGTTTTAAGTAAGTTTAAAAAATTAAAATAAAATTCACATAATCAAACAAACTTAACACTTCAGCTAATATGCACTCTGCAGCGAGTGTAACAAAAATGTTTGTTAAGTTACCAAACCCAACTGATCAAAGCTGCGCGTGCGAGTGCGTTTGTACATTATACATTATATATGTATGTATGCATATATAGCTACATATAGTTATTATTATTGGTGACTAACAACAGCAACAGCAACAGCAAACCGCAGCAGGCAGCAACAGCAGCAACAGCAGCAGGCAGCAGCAACAGCAACTGCAAAAGCGAGTGCAAAAAACTTTAAAAGGCCTTGCAAGGCCGTCTTGGCACTAACATTTTACCTCAAACCTCTAGTCAACTCGACTCACTGCAGCTCACTTAAGATATATTTATACATATTGTATCTTGTATCTTGTATCTGATATCTTTAGCGCCTTGGGCAATCTCTGCAAAATTATGAAAACGTATGCCACAAATAGAATAACATTTTGGTCTCTCTCTCTCGAAAGAATTACGAACTAAAATTTTTGAACGCATCCACAAAAGTTGTCAAAGTTGTCTAGACAGACAAAATGTACAGACGTCTCGCCTGATAATTTTAGCTGCATTTATTTATATAAAAGTTCAAATACGCAAAGCGAGTTGTTGCAACATTAGCAACTTGCAACAGACTCTAGTTGCTAACTGCATGACGCGTGCTGTTATATGTACCCAGAGTTGTATCTCTATCATATTCTCTATATAGCAACAGCAATATGAATCTTATACCATATTCATATTATATTACACTCTGTTGATTATTCATTCTATTGTTTACGAGCTTTTGCGCAAAGTCTTGTTTGTATATAGTTCTTTGGAAATCTATAAACAATATAGTATAAATAGCAGTACGCGTTGGAATTCCCTTTATATATATGTATATTATATTTGTTAACTAGTTTTTTTTTATTCTTGATTTTTGATTACCTTTTCAGACACTAATTTGCAATAAAATATCGTTGTGGCAATAACTATTGCAATGGGTTTTCCCTGACAACATTCCTTTAATAAAGTCAACACATATAGTATTTGTGCTGATAAGCATGTTTTCTTTGTTTAACCGATTTCTAAACTATATTTTATAATACTTTATTGTGTTATTATGATTGCTTGCAGTAAATTTTGCACCAGGGAAACCTTGATTTTAAATTACTTTTTTCAAATTTTCAAATTTACAGGATTGATATAAATAAGGTTTGGTTATGAAGCAAATTCTTATAAAAACTTAGCATATTCTTATAAGGCCCGATTACTGGCGTTTTCAAAAATAAAACATTTGTACAAAATTTTGTAAGCCCAAAAAAAAACTTGCGTTAACAAATGTTTAATAAATATAATATTTTTTAATATCTTTTAAAATTTAAAAATTTTGCGATGATTTCTAATGGCGAATGATCCGTATACATACATAATAACTTTATGAATGAGTTTATATATACATATATAATTTTATAATTTTTTTTTTTAATAATAAACTCGATTGCCTTTAATTGTTTGTTTAAATTAAAGTAAAATACTTTAGCAATTAATTTATACAAGTTCCAAAGAAATCAACAGTTAATTAAAATGACTTTCAAGAAAGTCTTTAATCTATAAGAAGAAATGTTATTTATAGAGTTAAAGGGAAAAATGTACTTATAAAATTATGAAAACAGAGGGAAAACTGTCCGATTGTATTGCCGGGACGTGTATATGCGCTACCAGAGAAATTATTTCATGTCTCAGAGTTTTAGGGTCACACCTATTAATCTAGTCATGAGTTTATGCACATATACCATAGATCATACATACCAAATTTCAGCATTCTAACTCTTAAGACCCCTGAGATCCTTTAGTTTGTACGAACAGGCAGATGGACATGTCTATATAGACTTCGCTCTTGCTACAGATAAGGACAACTGCTTCCACTATCTGTAACATTCTGTTTACAAAGTTAATATACTCTCGATAATAGGTAAACATACATATGTACATACATACTATACTTATCTATATTAGAAACTTCTAAAATTTTGCATAACTGAGTGGAGTAAAAACTTAATAATACCATAAATTAAACACATTGTGCAAAAACTTTTCTGTCGAACTGTGCTTATATATAAAGTATAAGCAATAGTTTAATATATTGCAAACTGAAACTTTGAGCTTAGTGCCAAGTGCAATCAACTAAATGATAACAGGAAAATCTATGTAACTGTCTATAGTTTTGTTATCAACACATTATGGCTGCTATTTACAGCTGCCAAAGTACAAAACAGAAATTAAAGCCAGACAGGTAAAAGTGTGCAGTGGAGCATACAAACATTTGTATGCTATATTCATACAGACATAGAATGAGAGAGAGAGATTGAGAGAAGTGCATATAAAAAGCAGCAGCTGCTGCCGTTGCACCCGTCTCGCTCTCACTCTCTCACTTACTGTCTGGAGGCGTCGCTGCCTGCGTCTGCGTCTGGAAGGTACGCGTTAATTGTGGGCTGCAGGCCGAAGCGTCGGTTCTGCTGTCGGCTCTGTCGGTGTCGTGACGGTGCATTGACACGCGCCAGAAGTCAAAAGTGGACGAGGCTGTGGCTATGGCTGTGACTGTGTTGATGGCAGAGGACGTTAGCTGCTGCTGTTGATGGCGCATGCTCCTTGCAATCCTTTTTTTGATTGCAATTTGCAAGTTGCAAAAATCAATGATGCTAGACTCGGTTGTACTGGTTTGGCGCACTGCATCTGCTGTGCTGCTGGTTGGAAAAGGATAACCGTAGTGTAAAATGCCCGTAGACGTAGACGTAGTTGTACGGTACGCCATCTTGCGTACTAATACTTGCCGTAGTTGTAGAAGTTGTACGTGTGCATACATTTTTTGTGTACATAGGGCGTCATTGTGATGATGTTGCAGCTGGAGGAGGCACAAAAGTCTAAAGTGCGGGTGGCTTTTTCATGCATACATAAAAACTTATGTACATACATACATACATATTTATGTATTCCACGCTGCTGCCTAATAAGCACATGAAATATTAGTTTAGCTCTTTAATAAACAAAAAAAATGTACCAAATTGCAAATGCAAAACAAATGTTTGAAAAAAAAAACTGCAGAGCATTATTGGTACATAAGCATTTATGTACTGTATATAGTATGTACACTTCTCCAATGGAGAATCTCCATCTGTGCAATGTTTCTCTCTTTTCTTCCACCCTCTCTCTCTTCGTTGTACTTGCAAAGCAAAGGCCGAACGAGTATATATCTCGTTTGGCTTCGTTGCTTCGCTGCTGCTTCTCGCTCGGCGGTGTCTGGCCTTTTCGAAAATTGTGTGTGCTGTTCGGCTGCTTCGTGGCTGTTCGTATTTTCAGTTCAGTCTCGCAACTCGAATAGTACAGAAGCTATGGATACGGAAACTCAACTGCATTAAATAACTTTAATTAATGCATTTATAATATACAAATATATATTATAACTACCACAACAACAAAAAAAGTACAAAAAGAATATGTTTTGATTTCGGTTTAACGGCCCCAATCTAAATTTGTGATATTGGTTATATACATACATATATTTTAAAAGCAACAATAGAAATTAAAAATACAGAAAAACGGTGTGTGCGTTTTTAGCTATCGCTCTCTCTCGCTCTATATATCGTCTCTGTGTTTTCTGTGTGTTTTTTTTCCGTCAACGTCAAATTTGTCGCTCGGAAAGAAAAATCAATATAAAAACGTGTGGCTACTAGAAAAGCAAAAAACCAACTACATAAATAAAATATAGACATTTGTGTCGAATCTCAGCAACAAATTCTTAAGCAGCAACTATTGGAGGAACTTGAGTTTTTCAACAAAAAGAGAAAAATTGTCAAGGTGAGCTAAGTTTCGACATTAAAATGCATTCAATTTAAATGACTTGAGTTATAACCCCAAAAAAATAATCGAAAACGTGACATCACAAAGCTGTATTGTTGTTGTTGTTTTTCGTATATATTTGTTTGTCTGTACAATGTACGTTAATTAAAGCTTTAAAGCTCACACACGCGCACACATACCAACAAGAGTATGCGCTACAGACGACAAATTTGGCAAAATTGTTATGTTTAAATCGTACAGAAAAAAGCATTATACAACTTTTTCAAAGCAAAAACTTAACGAAATATGTTTAACCATCATAAAAAAAAACATAGGCATCGCTTACACTTTATATCAGCTTTTAATTATTTATGTCATTAATATGCTTTGCAAAACGCTTTCGACTATTTTGCCGGGTGGTCGAAAACTCACATTTGTTTTCTGTGTTGTTCCCGTTTTATCGCTCTCGCTCTTGCTCTCTTTCTCTCGTTCGCTCATTTGTTCGGCTGACGATAGCGAGCACCACAGAGAGGAGAGAGAGGTTGTTGTTTTCATAAAGATGGCGGCTACACAGAGTTGCTAAATGTTTGTATTTTTTAGCATTAAATTGTTTACAAAATTACAAATTTTTGCATTACGAATTTCTCGTTGTTCAATTTGTATATCGTTTAAAATTAAGTGGCTATGACACACTGTGTTTACATTGCATTTTGAGAGCATTTAAACAACCAAATTTGAAACATATGGTAACCCTAGTCATACTTTGAATGATATCAGCGACGCGTCGTCTCTGCTGCTGCTGCCGCTGCTGCTGCTGGCGCTTGAAAACAACATTCCCCAATGGTTAAGGGGTGTTGCGGTGCGGTGTGCGGTTGTGCCCCAGCTGCCATATACACAATACCCACAGACTTTTATGTATTTTGAGTTTTCAGTGGAATTTTTCGACTACGCCATTTTTGGCGCAGCAGCAGTTGTTTGTCTACAAAATACAATATAGTATGGAAATATATTTAACTGATGATTCTATAGTATTAAAAATCAATGTGTAGCCCAATTTTTAATTTATCTAGTTGGAAGGTCGGTCGGTCAGCTGGCTGACTAACACACACACACTCACAACATGTTCTAATTGAATTAATTGTGTTGTTATTCTTTCAGCATCATCTTCTTCTTCGTCATTTCCTCTCTCTTCGCATTTGAGATCATCATTCATAACAATAATAATAATAAACATTGCGTTCGTTCGTTAGTTGATGACGCTATGCTTTTTATACATAACATCCATATCGGATGTATATATGTGTGTATATATACTACTTCCTTTACGCTTATACACATAATCCACTGTTTTGAAGCCCTGCCCTGCCCATGCCACAGTGTCAGCCCTGCCCTGCCCAGTCAGTCAGTCGTCCAATCATATAAAAACTTACATTAATGTTGGGCTGTTTTTCTTTGTTCCTCATTTCCGTTTCAAACGGAAGTGGTGCACTCATGCGTACGCTGCGTTTCACTCTGCAACAACAACAACAACAACAATACCAACTACCAACAGCAACAACAACAACACACACATTTACCAAAGCGACTCATAAACCATGGCCATTGAAGACACATTCAACACGGTTTCAAGTCTGCAGCATTTTGCAACGTTGCCAATATTCACAATGGCTTTTTAGCTTGGTTAACCAAAGGCAACTACAGGCTTATATTATTATGGTGACAAGTTTAGGACTGTTTATAAAGACTGCTGAAACTTTAACCATATAAAAGCTTTGTTAACAACTCTTTTGTATGCTGCACACAGATCAAGTTAATTAGGGATTTATTGTAAACCAATAACTTTAAAATTTCCACTAAGTTTGCTTAACAGACACAGCTTGTTTAAAAGACAGGATTTTTTTTTAAATTTTTACATTAGGGGTGCAAAACAGATGGTACGTCCATCTATGGTAAAAAGTATTGAAATCTACAATTTCATTAAATATAAATGTTATTTTTCAAACTCTGCATTTACAGAATTCTCAAAAGAAAACATTAAAAAACATTTAGACTTCAAATTACTTTGACAACACAAACTAAAGCAATGATAAAAGGTTAAACAAATAGATACAGACAATATGCCCCAGATTTGCCCAATAGATATGCCCAGTAACTATGAGGCAAAAAATCTTGAAAAATAAACAACTGAAAATTAAATTTTCATAAATTTTTTAACGCGTGCAACGAACTTAAACTACAACTTACTAACTAACGATAGTCGAGAAATACTATCGTTTAATCTCCATGCATACTATCGATTGTTTTGCAACCCTGCTAAGCATTTAAAAGTCGAGTGTCTTCTTACTTGCTGCTTTCTGTAGTTTTTGCAGTTTTTATGCTTCATTGCTTTGAACTTTTGCGCTCATTTTTCAGAAAGCAGAGAGCAACAACAACAGCAAGCAACAGCAACAACAAAGAGAAAGTCAAAGACAGAGACAGAGACTCGGAACTGAAGCTTTCGTGAGCTCCAATCCAAGCTGAGTCGCTTGCGGGCGCAAAGCTTGGTTGGTGGATAACTTATTGTTATTGCTTGAACAAAAGCCCGCACCCAGAGCTCTGATAATAATAACGCCTACACTCGTAGCTATAAAAAGAGTATAGGGGACGACTCTGGTGGTCCTGCTCTGCTCTGGTGCCTGGTACAAACAACGCCTACAATTATGATTACATTCATCTGCGTTCTGCTACACACTCTTCGCTCTCGGCTGCCCCTACCTTACCCTACTCTATACAATGCCCAGCTTGAATGTGTTGTATAGATTTTCCACGCTTTTCACCAATAACAACGATAGATAACTCCTCGCTTAATAAACAGTTCTCACGTACAACAAATCCACTAAAGTATAATTTGTGTGTTCCTCAAGATTTCAGATATTGTATTGTTGTTGTTGTTGTTGTTGTTGTTGTTGTTCTTTCCTTTTTGGCCTTTATCGCTAACAGACGCGACGGCAATCAGCATGAATGGGCATAAGTATAGCATATATAGAGAGAAGTATTTGGACATGGACCAAAAAAACCAAAAGGCGGCGGCGTCCCTTAGAAGAGCTGAAGAAAATAAGAAGACAAGAGAATGTGTGTGTAGGAAAATTACTTTGGAATTCCCGGAATTTTCTCTGACACTGGGGCTGAATCATCTCTCTCTCACTCGAGACGACCTTTGAGTCTTGGCCGCGTGAAAAACGACCTTTCCATCCATTCTACACACTAACGAGGCGCATTTAATTCGAGAGTCAGTCCGTGTGTACGTACGTCTGTCCGCCCGTCCGTCTGTCTCTCTATCTGTTTGTCTGTCTGTCTTTGTTTTTCATGAGAGCGTACCCACATTCCAAGTCTCATAGATGCTGCCACATAGATATGTATATAGAAGATGCATGCAACAGAAGATAGAGCACGACTTGACTTTGGGTTTGAGAACAATTTTCTTTCTTTGGAAAATGCTGGCGGCGGTGGCGGCAGAGAAACAGCCTCAGCGATTGGGTCTTTGAACTGAGCCGCGCGCCGTTAGTTTTGGTTTTTTTGGGCAATCGATCAATGCTCAATAGAGTGCGACAGAGACAGAGGTCTCAGAGATCTCGACTGAAGCTGCGCTCTTTTAATGCATTCGACGGCTTGAAAAGCGGCTCAGTCGCATTTATTATGATTATAAGATGATATTGCCCTTTGTTGTTGGGAATTCTTTAAGTACACACACACAGAGAGAGAGAGACTGAGACACACAGCATCCGCAGCTTCTCTCCTCCCTTCTCTCCTCCCCTACCCTCCCTCTGCATGGGTATTTTATTATTATTATCGATGGCGACGTCGTCGGCGGTCGTTTATTTTGTGCTTGTTCTTTCTTTGCTGCTGCTGCTGCTGTTGTTGTGTTGCTGCTGCATTTCTTGGAAGGACACAGCACACACACACAGTGAGGCACGCACTTACACACATACATTGGCATGCTAAGAGAAGAAGAAGCAGCACCAGCATCATACATATTCTTTGTGTGTATGTTTTTGTTGTTTTTGCTTTTGCTGCTGCAGCGCACAGCCCCTGTCATTCTTCCTCCTACTCCACCTCCACCCCTCCCTCTGCAAGTCCTGCTCTGCTCCCCCTGCTGCTGCTGCGTGACGACGACAACGACTCTTGCTCGCTTGCTGTCTCTTTCGCTCACAACTCCCTGTTTTTTTTTCATATCCCTCTTGCTGCTCCATTCGCCATCGTATCTGGTATCACCGCATTCCAATCTCGGTTTAGAAGAATAAAAAAAAAAAATGAAAAAAAAAAAGAATGGTAAAGTGTTTATAATAGTTTCCCACAGTCTCTCGCATAGAGTAGAGAGACCTTTGCTAGCTGCGGTTACCTTCACTTACAACACACACATAGTCAGACAGCATTGAAACTCCAATCTAAACCCGTGTGAGCCCAGCTTAGGTTGGTTTCCAATTGGAAAAAAAACAGCCCAAGCAAGCAACCAACTGAGCAACTAAGCAACGAACCAACTGGCAACTCCAGTCAGTTGTAGTTTTGTAGTTGGAGTTTTGTAGAAAAGTTGTTGGACTGCATTCCAATGCGCGCCTCGTTAGGTTCGTTGGTTTGCCGCATGGGGCGCTTTGGTGTTTGTGTATATATATATGTAATGTTCTCTGTTTGTTGCCTTGCCTCCTGGGCTGTCTGTCGTCTGGCTTTGATTATGAGTTTTTTTTTCTTTCTTTGCTTTGCACTCTACACATGCATTTGTATGTGCGTGTGTGTATTTTCCACTTTGGTATTTTCTGAGCTCTCATGTCATTCATGCACCCGGGAGGCCCTTTGGAATATAGACACACTTCTGCTTCTACCTTGTCAGTTCACATTTGTTGCTGTGATAATAAGTCGCATAGGCACGGAATTTTATTTAATTTTGTTACTCGTTTTTTTTTTTTTAAGTATAGTACGCAGCTCTGGCGTTTAGTATTTATTTATCAATAGAGTTCAATAGTGCAGCAGCCCTGGTAAGTGTATTTTCATACTTCATGTTTAATGCAAATGTTTTGACATCTGGCAACATTGCGCATTGAACTTTTGCTTGAATTTCCTGCTAAAAGCAAAAATACATAAAAATAAAATGCCAAAGCGTTTACATTACAATTGTTAATGGGCAAATGCATTTCACAATTGTAATTGCAAGCTTCTGCACTTTGTACTGCGCAAAGAAATGTAAAGAAAAGAGCACAACAAAAACGGTGCATTTTGCAATTGCAGCAGAGCAGCAGCAGCAGCAAGAAGAAGAACTGTAACTTCAGCATCCTACAGTGCAGCAGCAGCAGCAGAACAGCTTCTCGAAGCTATCATCTTTTGTCTGCGTTGCTCAATCTAAAGTTGTTGCTGCCATTGCTCTTGTTGTTGTAATTGTTGTTGTTGCTGTTGCTCTACTTCAAAAACAATGCGCAATCTCTGCCCCCAACACACACCACGTCTCGGGCATTTGTAATTTACAATTGCTTTTGTTTTTGCTTTATTTTTATTTTGTGTTTTTGTTATATTTTGCATTTGCTGGGTGTGTGTGTGCCTTTTTTTTTTGCACTCTTTCTTTGCACCCAAGCAGTGTATGTGTGTGCACGTAGTTGTTTTTCCATTGATGGTTTTCGGTGTCTATTGCTATCCCAGTCACACTCGCTAGCCGACAATGCGCGCAGCCAGCATTCGTTGCATTTATGCTGCACTGCTTTTTTTATGCTGTGGGGCTGCCGCTGCCTGCCTGCGCCTGCCTGCTGTTTGCTGCTTGCGGCTGCCAAGCAGTTTGACTGCATTCCATTAAAACTTTCTCACAGTCGCCCGTGTCGCATTCGGTCGGTCGGCTAGCTTACGAGTACGAGAGTGCATGGTACTGCCAGCCCCAACCACCACCTCCAGACCACCTCCCCTGTAAACCCCTTTACAGCTGCAGTTGTAGTAGTAGTCGTGAGCTGCAATTGTTTGGCGAGTTTGGCTGGTTTGTGGCTTGGCTTGAAATTTGGACTTTGTACACCACACAGCAACATACATCGATCGTCCCGACACGGCGCAGTGTTCGTGTTTGCTGCTGGCACTGCATGCCAACTCTTCGCTCCAACTCGCTCCTCTCTGTCTCTCTCTCTCTCTTCTGCCGTCTGCACGGTGCTTTGCCAAGAAGTAAATGTCGAAAAACTGCTTACAATCTCTTTGCTTGCTGCACATAAAACAAAAAACAAAACAAAACCAAAAAAAAAAAGGCGACCACCAAAACAGTTTAACGCCGTTGGCAAAAGTTAAACTTATCGATAATGCTTGCATGCATACATGGCAGAAAAACCTATCTTTATCGATTGCATTGCAACTGTTGGGCATAAATATTAAGGTGATTCCAGCAACGTATTTGGGATTAAATGCAGATTTGTTGTTGTAAAGTAAATTTAAAATATTATAATTAATATTTATTATGTTTTAAATGTAAATCAAACATTTTTAAGCTATTTTTTATATATATAAAATATATTTAGCTACACTTGACATTTTATTTGCAAACAAACAGCTGTTTGATCTCAAAACCTCAACCTAATTGCAAACTTATCTTAACTTGTTCATGGAATCGACCTATTGTTAGCACTTGAGAGTTGATTATATATTGATTTTGCGTAAATATTTATATATACATTTCTGCTGTGTCACATTTATTTATTGTTTTCAAATATCACGTTCATATGTTGTGACTGCTGCTGCTAATCAGTGACATTTTACTGGCGCTTTTGTTTTAGAAAAAGTCTGAGTTTTGTTGCTATTTAAATAGCATTGTTATTTGTAGTGTTAGCTTAACTATTTGTAAGAAAGTCATTTCCTATCTAGTACTCGTATGTACATACAGTGAGTCCAAAAAGTATTGGCACACCAAAAAACTCCAAGTTTATGTCACTATAACTTGTGTCCTATCAGGGCTAGAGAAAAGAATATCATCAGGTTCTGTTTATGAGATCATTAATATTTATTTAACATAAAAAAACTTAAAGTTTTCCATTTTCTTCCAATGAGTTTGGTTAATAAACAAAAATATGGCACAAATTCACGCCAAAAAAGTATTGGCACAATTAAAGAAAATCATAAAAAAAACATGAAAAAAAATAACTTAAACAATATTTTAATATTTTGTTGGACCACCATTGGCCAAAATAACTGCCTCAAGGCGTCTCTTCATGCTTCCAACTAGATTTCTTGTCTCCTGGCTGGTTATTTTCTCCCATTCTGGGCTTATCGCATTTCTCAGCGAATCCTTGGATGTTATGTGGTGCATCCTTATTTTTTATCCAAAATCGACCAGACATGCTCAATAGGATTAAGATCGGGTGATTGGGGAGGTGTTTTCAAGTGTTTGCAATGGTATATCAGCCATTCCTGGACTAGATAAGACGAGTGTTTCGGGTCGTTGTCTTGTTGAAGCAACCATTGGCTTCCATTTAGACCCAACTTTTCCACACTAGGGACTAAATTTTCTTTGAGGACGTTTAGGAATCCATGTTTGTCCATATTTCCTTCAATAAAAGCCAGCTGGCCAACTCCAGATGCTGCACAACATCCCCAAACCATGACATTGCCGCCGCCGTGCTTCACTGTTTTTTTCAAATTTTTTTTTTCCAGCTCTTTATTTGCAAAAAAATACGTTAATGAACCGGATTCCTTTTGGAACACTGTTATTTTCAGTGATGAGTCCAAATTTAACTTATTTGGATCTGATGGCAGCCAAAAAGTGTGGCGGAAGGCAAATAAAGAGCTGGAAAAAAAAATTTGAAAAAAACAGTGAAGCACGGCGGCGGCAATGTCATGGTTTGGGGATGTTGTGCAGCATCTGGAGTTGGCCAGCTGGCTTTTATTGAAGGAAATATGGACAAACATGGATTCCTAAACGTCCTCAAAGAAAATTTAGTCCCTAGTGTGGAAAAGTTGGGTCTAAATGGAAGCCAATGGTTGCTTCAACAAGACAACGACCCGAAACACTCGTCTTATCTAGTCCAGGAATGGCTGATATACCATTGCAAACACTTGAAAACACCTCCCCAATCACCCGATCTTAATCCTATTGAGCATGTCTGGTCGATTTTGGATAAAAAATAAGGATGCACCACATAACATCCAAGGATTCGCTGAGAAATGCGATAAGCCCAGAATGGGAGAAAATAACCAGCCAGGAGACAAGAAATCTAGTTGGAAGCATGAAGAGACGCCTTGAGGCAGTTATTTTGGCCAATGGTGGTCCAACAAAATATTAAAATATTGTTTAAGTTATTTTTTTTCATGTTTTTTTTATGATTTTCTTTAATTGTGCCAATACTTTTTTGGCGTGAATTTGTGCCATATTTTTGTTTATTAACCAAACTCATTGGAAGAAAATGGAAAACTTTAAGTTTTTTTATGTTAAATAAATATTAATGATCTCATAAACAGAACCTGATGATATTCTTTTCTCTAGCCCTGATAGGACACAAGTTATAGTGACATAAACTTGGAGTTTTTTGGTGTGCCAATACTTTTTGGACTCACTGTATGTACATTGTACTGATTGATTGCCTTGCGTCATAGATATACTTGGCTTTTCATGCAAATTCTCAGAAAAAACCAATGAGTCAACTCTGTTGCTGTTGTTATCGAATAGTAGTCTGGCGCCAATTGCCTATCGCACCCACGTTGCAGGCAGGCACAAACATATGTACGTGTGTGTGGGGCGTTTACGCAGAATGTTCTAAATGGGCGACCAGCTGTAACGTTGATGCTGCCACTCTAACCACCCCCACACCACATCCTTCGTCTTCCTTCCCCCCCCCCCCTATGCCATATCTCTGCTGCATCGGCGCAGTGCATTCCACTCGCGGTTGTAAGCAGGTTTTACGTACTCTACGCTACGCTTCTTTTGCTGCTGCTCAAACATGTCACGGTTTTTCAACCCCTTTGCAAGAGAGAGAGATGCAGCAAAACAACAACCCTTGTGCCTTTGTCTCTCTCTCTTTTTAAAAGCGGCTCTCCCGATTTGTAGCATTGGTTTTCTTAAAAGTTTCGTGAGTTACTTGTTTCTTTGAACTGTCTAAGTATTCTAGATTAAACCAGAGTTATAAAATGTACTTATCGCAATGCACTGTGGGTTATATTATATTTTTATACCCTCTGAGGGGTTTTCTATATAGAACTGATAAGTTTCACACACAAGTGCCTGAGACTAATTAAATATTGCAACAGTTGTTGAAAATTTCGGACCGTGTGCAAAAAGTTGATGTTTTTTGTGAATTAAATTACTATCTACTCTATAGAATAATAGTGTATTTATAAAAAATATGATATAAAAGAAAGGTTTCATTGATATAAAGCAGCAGTTGTGTTGGAAGAAGTAAGTAGATAGTGAGTGAATTGTTAGAAAAGTTTATGGTAGTAATTATTTGAGAGCAACGTCAGGCATATAAGGGATATATAACAGATTTCTCATATGGCAACTATATAAGATAATTGTACGATTCTAAAAAAGTTTTGTGTAGAATTAAGAAACAATAGCAGTAATTTAATATGTGACTTTGATTGAATTATTTAAAAGGAAAACTTAAATTTTGTTATACTAATGATTTTTGACTGGAAATTATAGAATAGAGTTGTAGGATTTCAGCAAAACTTATTGCTCTCAAAATAGTACTATGACTGCTTTAATTGTTTGAATTTAATAATTCTCGACATTATTTTTAAATGTATCTAAACAACACTATAAACAAAAGCTTTCGAAAGCTTTATAGCAAGCGAGTAATATTGGAAATTCCTTTTAATGGCATTACTAGCAGTTGTATTTCTGTAGTAAGTTCCATAGTACTACTACTAATTTCATAATTATCATTGTGCTGGGAAAAATAACAAGTACGCACGTAGTGCATACGGACAAACGTACATTTGTGGTTGACTTTATGGATTATATAAATGAGTGTGTTTGTGTGTGTGTGAGTGGGTGACTCTGTGTGTGTGAGTAAAGTTCATAAAAGCTTGAAATTGAATGTCGAGTACTTTAGTTGAGGCACAGCAATGGCGGCACGCGCTTCTACGATGAGCGAAGAAGGAATTGAAAACGATAGCGCAGTGCCGCTGAGCTTTTAAAAAAAAGTAATATATACATATATAGACAAATATCCTAAGTAAACATACCTGTTTATGTTTTTTTATCAGAACTGATAACTCATTATCTGTGGTCTTTATTTTTTGTGCTATTTGCAGTTTGTTATCTACGAAGCAAGACCAAGAACAACAACAACAACAACATCAAAATGGCAAATGTAGCAACACAATCGAGGTATATACCACCAACAACAACAATAACAGCACCACCACCGCCAACAACAACAACAACAGGAACAGCAGCAACAACAACAGTACTGTCAGATCTGGTAGATCAGGTGGACAATAGTACGAATAACACACGGCAGTTGTTCAAAGCGGCCTGCATTGTGAACAGAATGAATGATAAGTATCATCGGGAGGATGAGCGCTTGAGAACCTACGAACGCTGGAATGTCAGCTTTATGGACAAAAAGGAATTGGCCATGACGGGCATGTTCTTTACGAATCAGGACGATAAAGTGAAATGCTATTTCTGTGAGGTAGAGATCGGTCGTTGGGAGCGTGGCGATCATCCGGTTAACGAGCATTTGCGCTGGTCCACCAACTGCCCCCTGTTGCGTCGTCGCACCACCAACAATGTGCCCATCAATGCCGATGCCCTCGAGCGTATCCTGCCCGCCATGAGCTATGACATTTGTGGCTCCAATGATACCTCCAATTTGGAGGTACGCGGCAATGCCTATTCCGAGGGACGTTCCATGAATTGGCTATCGGCTGGCATCACATTCTCGCCACAAATACCACCGGCGGTGGCACCAAGCACCACACCACTGTTGAACAGCAGTGGACCTTGCAATCGATCTGCAGCTGTGGCGAATCCGGCTCGCAACTACTGTCCCGAGTATCCAGAGTATGCCATTGAGACGGCGCGTCTGCGCAGCTTTGAGGATTGGCCGCGTCACATGAAACAGAAGCCACAGCAGCTCGCCGAGGCGGGTTTCTTTTACACAGGCGTCGGGGATCGTGTACGCTGCTTCAGCTGTGGCGGTGGCCTCAAGGATTGGGCCGACAACGACGAGCCATGGGAACAGCATGCATTATGGCTAAGTCATTGCCGTTTCCTCAAACTGATCAAGGGTCAGTTGTATATCGATGGCGTCGCAGCCGCCAATGCTGCTCAGGACGAACAGGAGCAGCAGCAGCTGCAGGAGGATCAGCCACAGCAACAGCAGCTGGAACAGCAGCAGGAGCAGGAGAAGTCAACGCCAGCTGTTGCCAGCCAGAGCACAGACATTGCCAACAACAGCAGCAGCAGCAGCAGTGCGACGACAGTGTTGCCAGCTCAAGTTGCAATCGAATGCCAATCGAATGCCGCTGCAGATGTGCCTCCAGCTGGCAAGGTGGTGTCCACAGTTGGCGGTGCAGTCATACCGGAGGAGAAGCTCTGCAAGATCTGCTATGGCGCCGAATACAATACGGCATTTTTGCCCTGCGGCCATGTTGTGGCCTGTGCCCAATGTGCCTCCTCTGTGACAAAGTGCCCGCTGTGCCGCAAACCCTTTACCGATGTCATGCGTGTATATTTTTCCTAAATGGCATCCGTAGTAGTGCATCCTCCACATCATCATCATCATTAGCTATTAGCTGCTTGGCCAGCAGCAAAGCGACACTTGGCCAATGTAATATAAAACAATTAGCATCCACATCGTCAGCTCCTAGCACTTCACTGGCTCCCGCTCCCGCTCCACCTGCCCCACAGCCAATACGACGACCTGGTCCTCGGCTGTAACGGCCAGCTGGCTCTTGGGGTTACCCCTGCCAGCTGGCCGTTGCACAATCAATCTATCAATCTATCAATACAAATAGAGTACACTTAATAATATATAGAATGTATAAAAAAAAACAGAAAAGTAACGTCACACAACTCAAAAGCAGAACCTATAGGTTTATCCCTGATATAAAATTCAATATAAAATTTATACATATATATATATATGTATTGTTCCACATGATAGTATATATATATATATATATATATGTATGTATGTAAAACTGTAACTTTAATACTATATATTAATAAAATAAAAAATAATGTTTACGATTGAATTAAAAGTTAATGATAAAAATGAGAGATCACGTGTAGTGTGTAAAAATCCCATTTAATATTTCAATTTAAAATTTTCTATAAGTCGCATTATTTATGTACAATAAAACAACAAAATAACAAACACAACAATTATTAGAAAACTTGTTTTCATTTCCGTTTCGGGGCAAGTATTTGCCGACAAAGCAGTGGGAAAAGCAGTTGTCGCCCACACCACTTTACTCAAAGCACTGAAGGCGTCCAAGACAGGCCCCGACTCTCAACATATATAGCGCCGTCTAATCGAACAACTATAGATAATAATTATCGATTGTATTATATATATTTTACCAAGAACTTGCTAAGACTTTTATATAGCACACGTTTTGATATGAAGTCATAAATAACTTGTTAGTTTGATTTGAAAATTACGTAACTGTAATAGAATATATATATATAATATAGTTTTTTAATTAGAAATTTGATAGAAGTGGAAAGCCTAGCCAACTACTGTTGTGTCTTCTGTACTCTTATGCACTTAGTACAATAGATGGAGATTCCAAATTCCTTGGGATAGCCTTCTACAAATACATGGGTAGTCGCGCAAATATCCGACTAGAAGATCTGTTGCAGTTGCTTGATTATTCAGATTGGTTTTGGCCACCTTTGAAAGCTGCAAAAATAAAGGGATTTCTGAAAGTTTTCCCATTCAAATGCCAAGAAACGCCCCATCCAGTACAGAATTTGCATACGCCTCAAGGTAATTCCTACAACTATATGTGTATATACTTTTTAAACCCTCTGCCAAGGGTATATTAAAATTTTTAGAAGAAAGTACTGCCAGATGTAGTATATACATATGTTCATGATTTGCATTACAAGCAGAATAGTTATAGCCATGATCGTCAGTCTGTCTTTATATATGCACAGATCTCAGAGTTGGTAAGAGGTACAAGCAGCAAATTTGGCATTAAGCCTACTTATAAAGTCAGTTACTCGAATTTGTATGATTTTTTTGATGCCACAGAAGTTTCACCCGCTATAAGGTAAAAATTAGACACGCCTCGAAAAAAATAACAATTATTAATGAATATTTCAGTACTTATGTTAGTTAAGGACACCGATATTGGCATAAAGGTTTCTAGTTACAAACTGAAGATAAGGTCATCATACATTTTTCGATGCCCTGTCCACTTATTCCACACTATAAACTTTTCAACAATTTATTAAAAAAGTTTAAGAAACTGCTATGTTAATCATAAAAGTAATTTATAATACTGCATAATTTTAGAACTTCATTAAGGTCACAACGTCACAATTTGTTCTAATAACAGTTCTAATAATTCTAACCACATAAGATTATACTATACAATCGAATTTGGTTTTAAAGTGTGCAATGTGGATTTTTATTTTTTCTACTTTAACCACAACATTAGCATATCAAAGTAAAGATTGTGTGCGTATAATTAAATTAAGTTTTGTTTCTTTTAATTTTCTTTTGTTCATAATCTTGAAAGTAGTAAAGTTTTAAAATTGCATAGGTTTAGGTTGTTGTTAAACGATAAGACTTTCAAGATTGCCAAAAATATATTAAAATGATTCAAGTCTTTGTTAAGCATTTGCCAGTTTAATGTTAACTTTAGTGCCTTTTGTATTTGAGGGGAATTAAGTGCATTGAACAAAGGGAAAAGATCACGTTTCTCAATTAACAAGTACATTCAGGTCTTTGTGTCCTGTTATCGGTCACTTAGTCGTGCCGTGTGTTATCGACACGCCCTTTTTAGCAAAGTTCAATGAACTGCAATTTGTTGCATTTACAATACAGTCTCTTGGCTAACTAACATATATGGTTTAAAGAATATATATTGTATATCAATCTAGTTAGCATGGTCTTTCAGTTACGTTGGTTCTTAGATTTATGACAGTGTCTTGACATTACTAAACAGATATATCTCTAATGATAAGAATTTTACACCATGACACTCAAGACCGGATGTGGCACAGACACGCAAAAAAGTATACACATAGAAAGAGATTTGTAAAGTTTAAACAATGAGTCGCCTAACACAAGTTCATGTAAATGTTTCATAAATTATATTAAATTAGTTAAATTGATTTTAAATGTATTTATATTTTTTTTAAACTATTATTTTCATTGCAAAATTGAGTGTAAAAATTTTTTAAAATTTAAACAGGGGTAATTTGACTAAGTATAAATTATTTAGTAAATATTTTCTAGAGGCATAGACTTTGCAATTTTATATTATTCACAATATTTTGGGGAATATTTGTGATTATTTTAATATTTATTCAGCTTTCGTCGCTAGCGTGGACTGCCTTCGACAGTGATTACTCATTTATAAACTGCTTTTTTCATAAGCATATTTATTTTATTTTCTTTTTAGTTCATTTAATTTAATTGCTACTTTAGTTTTCCTTAAATTTTCTTTAAATTTCTGATTATTTCAATATTTTCATTTAACCAATTTCACTCGTTTGGTTTAAGATGTAAGTATATAAGCTTTACTATCATAGATCTAATTTCTTTTTAGTTTATTTAATAATATTTTCTGCTATATTTTATTAAATTTGTGATTTTTTCGCTATACATGACATAATTTCTAGCTATAATCTCATTTATCATTTGTATTCTAATACTTACCTTAGAACTCAACTACTTATATGCCATACCAAGTACAGTAGGTAGTTAATGTTTGTGCGTTACTGCATTCCGTTGCTATATGATCCGGTTTCGAACCATGTACTATATAGCTGCTGTCGTCAACTGCACTAACAGTAATCGGAGCATTGCGACAATCAAAGATCATTTGTAATCGATTGTAAAGTAGACAGTTGAATCACTAGAAAGCTATTCGAGAGCATTTACAAATAGTTTAGCAATCTAATTATGTAACTGTGTGCTTAAGTGACTCATTTCATTTAAATAAAGTTAATATTTATATTACAATATAACAGCAAATCTTAGAATTCTTAGTATAAGTGCAGTCCATATCGATACCTTGATTCTATGTTAATCAATGCTCTAGTTTAACTATATCACATGCATAAGCTCAATGCTGACCTTTAGTTGCGTGTGGCTTTTAATTAACCATTAAACAGGTATCATTGAAACAGCATATATGCAAAAATAAAAAAAAGTGGCACCTCCTGAAGGTCATTATATAGCTTATATAAATTTGTATATATATATATATATATATATATATATATATATTGTATCTTGTTTCGATAGCTTGACTATATTTAGCGACACGCTTAATTGCAGCAGAATTGACAGCCAAATAGGTTGACTATGACGAATTGAGTATATTTAAATATACTACAGCTACAGTATATGATCTCATGGGTGTATATATGCATTGTTAACTAAGAGTTTCATTTTTAAATCTAACCTATTTAAATTTCGTTGCTTTGTTTAAAGTTGATTTATTAATCGATTGAACATACTTAATGTTTTATTTAGTATGCACAGCTAAAAGTAATATACTTTAATTAATGTGTGGTTTGTAAAAACCTGCATTGTTCTGTTTAAATTTGCGTCATACATTTGGTATCTGAAATACTGTTGTCGCATCTGTTTTTTTTTAGACATGTGAGTTTTACGAATAAACACGAAATGACAAAATCAACAGCAGTTCAGGCAAACTGTAGTGATTGGTATGCCAGTGTTAATTTGTTTTGTATGTGGTTGTGTGGAAAAATGTTCATTGCAATTAAATTTAGTCACGCTACAAGTTCTATTAGAATGCGAAAATTTCTATCTTTAGATTCTTAAGTTTTAAAATTAAATGTGTGCTGCTTGTTGCGCGCTAAAAGCAGTTAACTGCTTGTGTGATACACTGCTTGCAATCGTTAAGTGGTGTACTGCTTATATTCGTTAAGAGCTACACTGCTTACTGACTGTAGTTAAGTGGTTCGTGTATTGGCTAACTATGCGCAGTGCTGCCAATTCACTAAATTTGTGACCAAGCAGTTCAGTAAGCTATAGCTTTGAGTGAATTTTAGAGTGTAACGTGAGTTCTATTATACAAAAATAATAATTAAATAATAGTAGACTCAATAAATAGCTTTTGCATAGCTGCTAATTTATTAATAACGAATATACATGTATATGTTATATATAGTAGTGTGTAAAATATGTAACAAATAATGAGTTTACACTGTCTGGCAAACAATTGGTTTTCCAGCAGTTTTCTCAATTAACGACGATAGAATTCCATTTTGAAAAACTGCTCATTGGCTGCCAGGAATGCCTTGTGCGTATTCACATGTATAGCCACATCAATTAGATTGGTATTACTGAAATAATCCATGGCCACCACATTGGCATTGAAGCCCCAGGGACCAGAGAGCCAAAGATTAACTTTGGGATTGATAAGAGCTGCACGCTCCTTGGCCGTTTGCAATTTGTGATTATTGAGGCCTTGCTCAATGCTCTTGACGGCATGAAAGATCCAACCGTCATCCTGTACAGGCGAATCGGGTTTCTTGCTGAACAGCAGACGCATATAGTCCAGAGTCTGTGAGATGTTCATGTAGCTGGTGCTAAAGCGTTGCCAAGGCGTGCAAAGCAGCACAGATTCTAAAAGTGTAAGAGTGGAATCATAACTATAGTACTGATATATATCATATAGCATACCATTTTCCGGATGCGGCAGCTCCTCTGTGGGAAACAGTAGCAACACCTGTCGTCCTAGCGAAAGCAAATCTTCATAACTTTGATCCGCACAATGCTTATTGCTGGTCTCATTCCTTTCGTAGGCCAAATCGCCCAGTTCCTGGCGTATCAGCTGATAGAGACTGCTATAGACCTCTGGATGTTTGTAGAAACCAATTGGAAAGGAGCTAAAATCCAGCACTACCACCTCTTGCGACAGCTCGACAAAACGACGCACATCCCGCAGCACTGAAGTCAATGGGTTTATAAACATATTCTCATTCACTATCCAGAACTTTTCCGCGCCGCTGGTGGGTGAGTTTCTATAACTAAAGGAGAATATAGGTAGCCATGTAAATATATTTGGTTAAAATAGTTAAGGCAATAGTTAAAAATAGCTAAGCACACAGTCCTATTGCACATTTCAAAAACTGTAGCATATTTTTAGGCGTTTGTTTCGTTAAACAATTTAAAACAGTCATAACTAATACTATATGCATTCGATTTAGATGAAATTAGTCTCGTTGATTAGAAAAAAATAAAAGCGTAGGCTCTACAATAAAAAGATCATAAAATACTACAAATGCTAATTGTGAATAATGCTTTCTTTCGATTTTCAGAAGCGATATTTTTAAAAAAAGTTGATGTGCTTATGCAAAAAACGCGTCTGTTTACCTACACTATACTCTCTAGCTCTACAAGACTCTCTAATAGTAGTAATGAAAACCTTACTTACCCCACACTCAGATCCAGATAACGTATGCCAAAGACTAGCTGCGACCAGACATCCACATGCTGAGCCACTAGATAATCCTTGACCAGCAGCGACTTGGTCTTGTTGTAGTTGGTTATATAGGCACCGGAGGCATGGGTGCCCGGCAGAAAGAGATGCTTGAGCGGAAAGTGTGCAGCATTTTTGAGATTTTCCAACCAATTGGGTTGAATTTTAAGACAATCGATGGTGAGCAGCTCGGTGCCATTGTAACTGGCCACATAGTAGGGCAGACACTTGCCTCTTGGATAGTTGGTGGCGGACACACCTTGCTCGGCATCCTGTCGATCCCAGCCGCCCGGAAAGTGCAGTTTTTTCAGCTTAAATGGCGTCTGCCGTTTGCCCGTGCGATTCTGTATGCCCGAGATGTGCACCTCGGGTGCCAAATTGGATACGGACGGATCCTCCCTATAGATGCCAATCCATTCAGGTGGTGACTGACAATCGGGTCCCCAGTTGACTTCCAGACAGGCATCGTTTAGCGTTTTACCACTCAACGAAATGGTCAAGAAAATGGGACAACTAGCTACAGAGCAGCGGAATGAGTAATCGTTGAGATTTTGTATATAATTGACTCACCTGAGAGAGGTGTTACAAGCAGGTGACACTGCAGCAACAACAGTAGTGTTTTCCACATTTTCCACATCTCTTACACTTTTCAATTGCGCGTTTTAAGTTTGTTTCGTCGCGTGTGTGTGCTGATTGTTTGACATCTGGCTTTGAATTAAAAAATATGAAAAAAGTGAGCAACAATTCGTAACCTTTGTGGCTCACTTTGCCCCACTAACACTGCACAGCACCACCTCCCTTACCCACGCAACAGCCACAAGCACTCAAGACGAGCAGCGCATTTGAGTAGAATCTCAATCTTCCCACTGAGATCTTTGTCGATTAAGACTCATTCAATTAAGCCCAATGAATGCCGAGAGTATCCAAAAATATTAGATAGAGCGGAAAACACTCTCTCGGTAGAAAGTATTAGTATGACACGGGAGATATAATTGAGATAGAGAGACAGAGAGAGAGCGCTTTAAGCCATATTTTGTTGCTGGGTTTCATTTAAAATTTTCAGTTGCAACTAAATTTTCTTAAGCATAAACATCTTAAGTTTAAAATTTAAGTGTTACAAACACAACTTCAAAAGTATTAGAATGATACGGCAGTTTATAAATGTGAGAGACTTAAACTTAATATTTAAGTTTAGTTTAATTTAAAATTTTCAGTTGCAGTTAAATTTTCTGTGCCATACAAATTTTAAGGTAAAAAGTTAAGTTATAAAAACATAATTTAAAAAATTTGTAATTCGCTAATTTAAATAAATATTTTTAGAGCTTTTAAATTCTAGTAAAAAGTAGTTTTAGAATATTAGAAAATTGTAAAATAATTTTTAAATTCAGTTTAAGATTTTTTACAGTTTTGTAAAATGTTAAGATAAGTATTTTATTTACTTTTGGAATAGATATAAGTATTAGTTTATTTGTTTTAGATTAATTCCACACTGCAGCAGCCTATAATTTTGAAAATATTTTCAAGTGAATCAAAAAAACAATAAATAATTTTATAAAGAAATATTTTCAATTTTATTTGTTTTGTTGTCTGTTTTCTGATGAATTTTATCTTCTTTTTGCTTTGTTTTATATATATTTTAACTCAGTGGTAAAATTAAGCAATTAAAACATCGTTAAATTTGTCTTCATTTTCATTTTCATTTTGATTTTCTTTATCTTCTCGAGTTCTAGCTTAGGAATAATTTAAGCACAACAATTCTTAGGCTAAACTTTAACCAGTTTCTGTACATGCTAAATTACAAATTAGAATTTAAACTAAACGTAATTGAATAGCTGTGTGTTGCTTAATCTTATGTTATGAACTAAATTGAAAAGATTCTATACACAATTTCATAAAACACTAATAAGTAGTAGTTAATAATAATAAGTATTCGAGTTGTTCGTTTGCTTATAAATTTTTTGCCTGAATACAATATTGCATAAGTATAAGTACGATTATTTTGAACGGAATGCAAGTTACATATTGTTTATGTTAAGTAGAGTACAAATAAATAAATAGTTTTAGTTTTATTTTCGTTTTGTGTTATTTGATTTAATTTGCACAGGTACGCAATGGTCTTCTAGGCAGCTGTTTAATTAATTTCTTGAGGTAGGTTCATTCATAATTCATAAATCATAATTCATAACTCGTTGCTTGTAATTAACAATTTCATTTTATCCATATATTTATGTGTATTAATTTCATTTGAATTTCTTTATGATTGCGGGCAAAAACAAAATATACAGCTGCTGTACTTAATTACATTAATTATAAATAAATTAAATTAAATTAAATTAAGTACACAAAAAAAAATGTATATATTTATATATATATATATATTAAAAAAAAAACATAAAAAACAGTCTTGTTGGTTGCATTTGTGTTAGTTTCTCGTTTTGCGCAAAAAAATGGATGCGAATGAATATTATTGAATAAATTATGAATATGTTAACGAATACGAATTTAAATACGAGTGTATCGCTATGTATGTGTGTGTGTGTGTGTATATAAATAGATTCTGCTTAATTACTGGGTACTATGCGTATGTCTTTTGCTTGGTTTGCTTAGGAATTGGATTGGCTCCGATTTAAATATATAGTTTATATATATTCCTTATAGTGATGATTTATATACAAAGTGTTTTGGGTTGGGTTTGAAAGGGGGGTTTTCGGGGTGGCTATACAGTCTATGGCTATATCTATATACAGGCCAAGTATTTACAGTTAGAACTTCCGTTTCCGTTTCCGGCTTCAGCTAACCTGCTGCGTCAGCAGATTCACCAGCTCCGTGCGTTCCATATTGTTCAGCGTATGCATGTCCACGCCCAGAGCAGCTGCGACCGCCTCAATGTCCAGCCCGAAGGAGGTGAGCAGCTCCAGGAACCGCATCTCCTCGCCGGTGAGCGGATTCGTGAGCGTGGGGCACGAGTGGTTACACTGCGGCCAGCTGCAACGCTCCAGCAGACGCAGGTTGCATTTCTCGGGCACGCGGGGCACACGCTGATGCGGCTTCTGCTTGGAGGCACTGTTTGAGGCACGTCGCTTTTGTGGCTCGCCGCTGGGTTGCTCTTGTTGCAGCTCCTTTTGCTGCTGCAACAGTTTGCGGCGTCGCTGCTGGCGCTGCTGCTTGCGTTCCAGTTGCTGCTCTGCTGTCAGCGGCTGACGATGACGTTGCTTGTTGCTGTTGTTGGTGTTGTTGTTATTCTTATTGCTTGCTGCTGCTGCTGCTTCATTTTCACGCTTGCGCTGCTGCTGCAGCTGTCGTCGGCGCTGCTTGCGTCGCTGTCGCTCCTGACGACGACGCTTGCGCTCCTCTCGCTGCTCCTTGCTCAAATGATTGCGCTTACGCTGTGCCTGCGTCGACAGCGACGGCGACGTCGACGTCTGCTCCACATTGTTTAACTTTTGCATGCGCTGACGATGACGCTGATGTCTTTGGTTATTGGCATTGGGATGAGAATGGGCATGGCCATGAGAATGGGACTGGGATTGGGAGTGAGCATGTTGCACCATTGTTGTTGGCTCCGTGGAACGCTTCAGTTTGTCCTGTCGCTTGCGTCGCTGTCGCGTCGAGTGCTCCCAGCAACGCAGCGCTGCTGGCAGCGATATATCATCGATTTTGATATTGACCCAATCGCGTTTCGATAACACCGCATGGCCAATGCAGCTGGGTGCAAACACCGCACTCACATTGTCCAGGGAGGAGCGCAGGGCACCGCCCATATCATGTATGTAATTCCATTGCTGCGGTGTCACAGGCGCACCAACATTATCAGCACGCATCTGTGCCTCATCGAAGAGCCACTGGAAGACAAAGAGTGGAGCTGCAAAGAGGTAAACGGAAAATGTTTCAGTTAGTGGTTGATTGGAGGAGTTGGAAGAAGCTCTTAAGCACCTTAGAGAATACTTGTTAGCATTTAATATATAATTATTTGAAATTTAGTATTGAAAATACATGTATTTAATGATTTTAAGTAGACAAATGGCAATAAATGTGTATTATATTTATTTCAGTATTGTTTACTGCACATTTTACAACATAGCACGTGGTAAACAAATTCAATAGCTCTAGCTCTTAGAGCTAGCAATTATCTAGCTAAAAGAATGAAGGAATTTGTACACAATAGTGGAAAGTGCCTGATTGTTGATGCGGATAAATAATAAATTGATTAACCATTGTTACTTAAATATACTTGTTACCAAACTCAATAGCTCTGGCTCTTAAAGTTTTTAAATATTTACTGATTTACTAAAAATAGCTATAACTATCTGAGGCAAGAATTACCATTGAATCGTGATACACGTTTACCCTTTATTAGTAATACTATAATAATAATAAATTTGTTATTATTATTCAAATACACATGTGCTAAAAGGGTTGTAGTAGCTTTTTTTGATAGCTCTAGCTCATCAACGGATTATTCGATTTATTTAGTTCGTACTGCATTTTTTAAACCTTCTAACTGATTTTTAAGAATCTCTAATAGAAAGTAATATATGAAAAATATGACCCTAAAAATGTTTTATTTTATGCAATTTACTTTAGTTAATTATTCAAGGCGCGTGGTTAGTAAATTCAGTAGCTCTAGCTCTTATTGTTCTTAGATATCTTCATTGTTTAGCGTTAACACAAGATGGAAAGAATAAGTATGTTTCTCTTTGTGTATGACCAAATAATTTGTTAAATATTTTCTCTATGAACCTTCTAGATATAGTAACTTTAAGAGCTAGAGCTACCGAAATGAGTAGCGCCTTAAGTAATAACAACCCTTTCCCCATTTAGTAGTAAAATAATTTCATCACTTTCTCAACTTACTTTTTAGCGTGGGATACAGGCGATAGCCAAAGTAACAACGCCATGGCTCTGCGGGATGCGCCTTGGTGCAATCCTCTGGTAGTAATCCATGCCAGAGCTTCCAGCCCAGACGCACTGCCTCGCTGGAGGCCACAGCTGCCGGTGTGTAGGGTTCGCGGTCTAGAAACCAACCCGAATCACTGACACCACGCACCGTCACCTGCAGCTTGCTTTCATTGACCAGAAAGTCACGCACTCGATCCAGATTGAGCATGACACCCAAACCACCAGCAGAGGAGCCCACCAAAAGCAGCTCAGCGCCAGCAACACGTCCCAGACCCAGTGGTATCAGTTCGGCCATAACATGTCGTAAGATCAAGGCACCCATGAATCGCCAGTTGAATTCCTTGTCCTTGGAAACTGGCTCCATGCGAGTACCCGACCAGGAATCGCTGCTGCAGTAGGGAACCAGCACATGATTTGCATTATGCCAATAGGGATTCTCCTCTGCATGCGGTGAGAGTATGCCACCAGCTGGATAGAAAAGAGTGTGTTAGTTGAGGTAAGCCGAAATTGAAGCACTTCCCATTAACTTACCATCTTTGGTCTCTGTCCACTGGGAGCTGGTCATGAAGTGACGCATGCGCAACCAACGCGCTCGGCACGATCGCTTGTCATAGCAGTGCCAGCCCCCTTCGAGGAATACCACCCACTTCTTGGAGCTGGGTTGCTTACGCAAGTAGAAGCCCGCACGGCTTCCATCATTACAGGTGATGCTCGCGTTTCGCAGCTCCACACGCTTCAAGGATCGATTGTGATCCTTGTTGTTGTTGTCGGCACCAACAGCTTTATGCATTACCATATATTTGCGTTGAATCAGATGATTGTTGCTGTTGCTTTGACTGTTGCTGTTGCTGCTGCTGCTGCTGCTGCTGCTACCGCTGTCCAATAGCAATGAATTGGCATTGGCCTCCACCTCAGCCTCTGCCGCTGCCTCTGCCTCTGCCTGCTCATGTTCCAGTTCCAACTGTAGTTGTGTTGTTGCTGCACCAAAAACTTCCAAATTGTCGCTGCTGTTGTGTATGCTATTGCTGCTGGCGTGCGGCGGCAACACACTGAGTATTAGCAGCAACAGCAATGTGGTCAGCGATAGCGACAGCGACAGTGTTTGCTGGCGTCGCAGTTGCGTCGTCGTCTGCGTCAGCGTCAGCGTCGACGTCTATATGAAAAGAGAGAGCGCAAGAGAACAGAAAAGTAAAGCATTAATAAGTGATAAGAGTTCAGCAGAGTTGTTGTGTGACGTCACAGCTTTAGCAAATGCACTTGAACTAATCTGATGATATAATCTAAGGCTATGTATGTCTTACAGTGCGAGTGGGATAGCAAGATAGAGAGAGGGAGAGACAGAAGAAGAGAGAGTCTTGCAGTTTGCTCTGCACACAACTCATTCACAACTTTTTGTAACAACGTGCGCGTTCTCTCTAGCACACTCTCTCTCTCTCGTTCGTACTCTCTCTCTCGCTCTCTTACACTCTGCCATGCTGCTGGCTGTTGTGGTTTCTGTTATTGTTGTTGCCTTTGTATTTTGGCGGAAAAACTTGCTTTGATCAAAATGCGGGCAAGAAGCTTTGCGATAAGATCAAAGCAATTTTTGCCGCGCATTTCGTTACGTTTTTTGTTGATGTTGTTCTTATTGTTGTTGTTGTCGTTGTTGTTGTTGTTGCTGTTGTTTGTTTGCCGCACGCTCTAGAGAGCAAAACAAGAGAGAGAGAAAGAAAGAGAGCGAAAGAGAGAGAGCGGCACAATAGCTAAGCATTTAGTCAAACATTAGACAAGAGAATTGTTGCTTTATTATAATTACACACACAAATCTTGATATTAATCATACGCCTCGTGGTTCCCACAAATTTCAACAAAAATTTTCATGGCCGTTGACGTGTGGTAATCAGTGTTGTTGTTGTTGTTGTTCTTGTTGCTGTTGCTGTTGCTGCTGTTCTTGGCTTTGAACTTAAGGTCGGTTCTGCACATCAATCAAAATGAGCAGCGGCGATTTGTTGCTGTTGTTGTTTTTGATTTTACGCTATTTTCCAGCAATTTGTAAATGATACAAACACAATACAACAACAAAAACGCGTGCCGCCAACAACAGCAACAATCACAGCAGCAACAACAACCACAACAATAACAACAACAAGCAGACAAGTCAAAGGCAACGATTTTAGTGTCTCAGTGTGTCAGTCTGTCAATTGTGTCCGCCTGTCTGCGCCGCTGTCTCTGCATAAATAACCATTCAGAAATCGTAAAGAAATCTTCAATCAATGTTTATTTTGGCTTTGAAGTTATGCCGCTGCAGCGCTGCCGCCGTCGACGTTGCTGTTGCTCTGTTGCCGCTAGCAACGACAATTTGCAGACAAAATGCAAATGACACGGACAATTTGAGTGGAGGCCTACAAGCCAGGCAAGAACAATTATGTACACACAGACACACGGACACACGTACATCGCAGAACTTGTTCAGCTGCTGAGCAAGTTTGTTTGTCGGATTGAACTTGACCAGCGGCACAAGTAACGGTAGCTGCTAAAGCTCTGAGATTAAAAGCTTTAAGCGACGGCTTCAAGTTGCAGTCTAAAGCTAATGTTGCTCTCATTTGTTGTTGTTACGCTCATAGCTGCTGTTGTTGTTGTTGTTGGCCTTTCCTTCAATCTCTGCTCGCTTGAGTTTTGCTATCGCTGCCGTTTTGATTGCTGCCTGTCAAAGCGACGACACGCAACAACTGCTCTGTGCTGGGGTGTGGGTTACACCAACCAGCGGGCGAAGTGCGGTGGGGGGGTAGCAGGGCTGTGGTAAGATTGCGGGGGTCTTCCCCCCTACCAACACTGCCAAACGAAACGAAACGCAAGTAACCAAAACCAAAAAAAAAAAAAAAACAATAACAAAAAACACAATTCTCTGATGTTTGCCGCTTTACAAATTGACAAGAGTTCTAACGCTAGAATTGAAGTTTGCGAGGGTTTCCCCAGACGTTTGATGTAGAGTAGATGGCTTTTCTAACAAATGTGTGCTATTTCTGAAGTTTAAAATGGGTAACGATTATGATCCTAGCGACAGTAGAGACCAAGGACTTAAATTAGTTGTTTTAAGTTTATATAATAATTGTTATTTGATGTGTGTATTTAAAAAAATATTAATAATATAAAATATCACGGTGGACAGCTGTCCACGCTAGTGACGAAAACAAAAGCCAAATACATACTTATTTATTACTATATAAATATATATCATTATTCTAAATGTGTATACAATATTTGCCTAAATTTCGTTGCTTGTCACTTGCTAAATTTTCTACATGTAAAATAATATAAAATAAGTTTTTAGTTAGCAGACAAAAGCTATACTTAAATTTAATAATATCATTCATAAAGAAATATTAAACTATGAAATTAAATTTTTTTTAATACTCTATATGCATTTTTTAAGTAAAATCAAAAATGTTGGCTTTAATAAATTTCTTGATATTAAAATATTTGTAAATTTGTGATATTTATATATATTTCTTATAAGTTATCAACATTCTGCTTAGACTTTTAAGTCCTTTACAATGTTTTACTATTGTCGCTGCAGTTTTATACTATTTGCTGCCAAGCAACTGTTGAAACGTCCCTCGCTTATTGACATGCTTGACGATTTATTTCGGGCTGCGCCTACGATCTTCTAATGTTAACCACCAAAATAATAAAAAAAAAATAGAAACAATATTATGTGTGTGCGCGGATTTACGCTTGAGTAAACAAAACGCGTGCCCACATTGACACATACACTGAAAGAAACTCACAGATACACACTCACACACACTAATGCTGAGATAGAGATACTTAGATTTGAGTGTACGTTGCACTTGTTGTTTACCTGTTAAGAGAAAAAACGGCAGCGCCGACAACATCAACAACAACAAAAACTACACCAACAGCAGCAGCAGTTGCTCAGTCACTGTTGTTGTTGCTGTTGTTGTTGTTGCTGTTGTCGTCGGCTCTAGCAAAGGAAAAAATGTTCACAAGCGCCGCTTAATTACCCTATATAGCGTCTTAAGTTGCGCTATTAATTGCGGGCACTGCTTATTAATATTTTGCTTTTGGCTTGTAGCGACTCTTGCTGTTGTTGCTGTTGCTTTGGCTGGTTGCTGCTGTTGTATTTTCCGATTTCTTGCGGTCAGCAACGCCGACAAAGGCGCCGTCTCCCTGCCTCCCCTCTTTTACCAATCTCCCACTCCCCTCTCTCAGTGTTTTCTATCTCTGTAGCTGCGTTTAGGCGTCTGCTCTGTCTGGGGGCTGGCTGGCAGCCAACTACTTGTCGCGACGATTAAATTGTCAGTTTTTATTAATTGCTGCAAATAGTCAAGTGCCTCTGCCTCTGCTGCTGCTGCTGTTTCTGCTGGCGCTAACCACTTTTTTTTTCTTTATCTCCCATTTTCTCATACATTTTATACATATATATTTTTTTTATTAAAATTAAGCATACGCCCCGTGGTGACTTGAATTGATTTGACTTGATTTCAGCTGTGTGTGTGTGTGCTGCTGCTATGTGTGTTAATTATAATAGAATTGCTCGCTAACAATTTACGTTTTATTCAATGCAATTTCATTTGAAATGCATAAATATTTTGTCATAATAAATTTGCCTGCGATTTATTTGTTGTTTTTTGCAATTAATTATAGATTATTTCAAGCCACTTAATTGTTTTTTTTAATGTCAAATTAAAATTATCAGCCCTAAAATTTATTTATATATTGATAATGCTTTTGACGTTTATTAAAAATGCGCTGCAGAAATTCCCAAAACTCAATTGATAACATATTGTGCATTAATTAATGCGAATTTAATTGCTGCAGATATTTTAATATATTTCTATAAATATTATAAAATAATATAAGTTGCTCAAATTGCTTAACTCAAAATGTTGCCAATTTATTTAGTTTAGTTATTTTACTCTTCTTTTACACAGTACAAACTCCACACCATCAAAAACGACCTTGCCAAATCAAAGGAACCGAGCACCGCGTGTCTTTCTAGTGCAACCTGTGCTGTTGTTTTGCTATGAACTTTAAAGGGGGACAGCGTCGCAGTTGAGGGGAGTGGTTGAGGCATGGGTATAGGTATGTGCTTGGGCATGGTTTGTTTACTTTGGTTTTGCCATTATGACTTCTCTTCTCTTCACTTGCTGTTCTAATCTCTTCATAGACTCCCTGCAACGACTCATTAACGCTCTCTTTTTCTCACTTGCTCGCTGGGTTCCGTCTTTCTTCTTCTCTCTCTCGCTCTCCCTCTCTCTTTGCGGCTTATCGCCATACGCTTATATAAATATTGAGCCAGGCATAAATAAACTTCCGTTGCCGTTGTTTTTGTTCTTGTTTAATGTTTGCTAAACTATTGTTGTTGTTGTTGTTTGTTTGATTTGCATGCGTCGACGATGTTGAAATATTTTCGAAAGAGAGTAAATTATGAAAAAGTAATAACTATAACAGCAGTCGAATTTGTAGGGTGGTTAAAATTTATTAAAAAAAAAATCTAAAGTAAACCAAAGTTCTTTAGTAGCTTAAGATTTAACTAAAAAAAATTATGTATATAATATTTGATTACTTTTGTTTTTGGTTAATTACTTCCAATAATAAAATTTATTTGTTTCTTTTAAAAACTAATTTTTATACTTGAATATTTGATATTTTGAAATTAATATTAATTTTTTTTTAGTATATTAAAATAAATTAAAAATATTTTAATGTGTCCTTTTTCCAGCTATAGAATCACACATTTCCCAAAAGATACATCTTCTTGTGTATAAACTGTCCTATATTATTGTCCTTTATTACTTTATATTATGCTACCAATTGCCGACCCATTACTTTTCTGCTATATTTTTCAGACCCTTTCGCGCTTCCCTTCCTTCCCGCCAGCTTTACTGCTGCTTTGGCCTGTCTTTTGCCTGCGAGGCATACATAAAATACACCTGTTTGCAGCAATTTAATACTTTGTATGGCAGGGAAATAACGCATCAGTTGTTGCTGCTGCTGCTGCTGTTGTTGCTGCTGCGGCTACTGCAATGCCATGCAGGTAATTCGGAAGCAGCCTTAAATGAAGCCGCAAGCAGCAGCAGCAGCGACAGCAACTGGCAACTGGCAACGGCAAACGGCAACAACAAAAGCATTACCGCGGCCTAAAACATGTAACCAAGTGCCAGGCAGGCAGCGTTATTAGACCGGACAGACACCGGCAACAACTCGTTGTATCTCTGTGTGTCTGTGTGTGTATCTTTGTATCTGTGGGATGTGCGCACGTCTGCCGAGCGTCGACGCTGATCGCTTTTTACTCTGAGCGCGCTAAACCCGTGCCGTTTTTGGCTTTGTACTTTGCCGCCTCATTGGACCGCTGGACCGTTGGACCGTTTGCTCTTTGCGGCATGTTGCAAAGCAGGCAACCAGTTCGGTCTCTCGGTACGTACAGAAAAAAGAGCAGAAAACAGAAAATATATATACATACTATATATATTCCAAACTCAAAAGGCACTCGTCGCACTCATTGATCTTAACTTTGAAAACAGTAGCAAACTACTACGAGTTCAAGCTGAAGCTAAAGCTACTACTACGAGCTAAACTCAACTCAATTGGAGCAAAGTTGGGATCGGGGCTCTCGGGTACTCGGCAAGCCTGATTTGAGGCTTCAAAAGCCAAGTGGAGCGCACACGAAAGCGGCCTGCACTTTAATGTTGTTGTTATTGTTGTTGCTTTTGCTGATGAGGGTTTTTGGTTAGCTATACTTAAAATAAGTCTCATTTTGTGTCGGTTTTCTGACTTTGCTTCACTTCCCTTTGTTTTGTTTTGTTGTTTTTTTTTTGGAACTTTTAGTGGTTTTTTTTTTGTGCACACGCAGGCAAATTTAATCTCATTTTTAATGCCCTTGCAAAGGATTTTCAAATTGATTTCGATTTCTGCGATATGCTAATGTCGTAAATAAAGATGTAGCGTCTCTTAGGGTTTTCGGGTTTGTGTTTTTTTGTTTTTGTGTTTATTTTTTTTGGGTTGCCTGTTGCGATCAACTTGAACTGGGGACTTAAGTCGGAAGCTATTAATTTTAATTGACGTGCTACTGTTTTTGCGTTTCTCATATGAGTTGATGTTGCTGTTGTTGTTGTTGCTTGCGGCTACTTTTGATATTTGCGGCGCTCTTTAATAAGTTGCTACTGCTGCTGATGTTGTTGTTGCTGTTTATGTGGTGGCTTGAGGCATACAGTAGCTTTAGCTTTAGCCAATAAATTCAGTGTTTAAACTCACCTGCTTGTGTGTGTTGCTGTTGTTTTTGTTGCTGCTGCTGCTGCTGCTGCTACTGCTGCTGTTATTAATCCATTTATTTGTGGCTGCTGCCATGGCTGCTATGTTATTTATTAATGATATGCTAAACGCTATTTATAGAATATATATTTAGCTAGACTTGGCTCTGTGAGTTGTATATGTATATTTAACACTGTTTCTTGTCAATGCACATTTTGCAGCACTGCATGTTTGTTTCTGCACACGACCGACACACTTTACAACACTCGCATATGTATATTAATGCTTATATTCAAATATTTTGTATTTTATGTGTATATCTTGTATATATCTTTATGCTTCACTTGGCCCGTTTTCACACGACAAATCGACTAAGACTGTTACTGAGGTTTTCGGCTAAAAAAGAGAGAAACACGTCCGCACACGTCGAATGCTCGAAACGGAATGAAATTTGTACCTTGCCTTCTTGTCGCTCTTTGGCAGCGTCGCCGTTGCCGTTGACGTCGCTGCCGCAGTCGCTGCTAGCGTCGTCGTTTGCTGCGCCGGCAGTTGGCGTTGCTCACGTGCGCCCTGCTCTTACTCTCTCGCGTTCTCGCTCGCTCTCCAGCGCTCTCTTCGGTTGGCTGTCGCTTGTTGCGCGTTCGGCTTGGTCTTCGTTTTTGTTTAGAATACGCAAAATAATAACAAAACTAATAATAAACTGCAAGGCAATGCAATTTGAAAGAATTATGCGCGTCGCTCGGCTCTCCCACTCGCCCGCTCTCACGCTCTGTCTAGCTGCGCTGCTTGCTGCTTGTGTTGACGCTGGCAGCGACGTTGGCTACTTGTTAATAATCGTCTTACGATTATGGCCGCTTTTATCAGCGCCTTTGATCTGCTTAATCGAAAGCCGAAATGGCTTCTGGTTTTCGTTTCGGTATTGTTTTTCGGTTTTGAGTTTTGAATATTTTGTTTTTGCTTTTTTTGCTTTTGGCTTTTCGTTTCGGTTTTGTCGCTTCGCCATTTTTTTTATTGCTTCGTTTCGGCCGTTCGCGTTCGCGTTTGCGTTCACGTTCGTTGCCTAAGTCTTTTGTTTTGCTCGCACTTTAATTCACATTTAATGCTAATTTAATGTAATTGCAATTTTTTGAATGCAGTTATGCTACGCTTTCCGCTCCCAGCTCCCAGTTCGCAGCACGGCTCATAACTCTGTTCGTTGTGCTCCTTTAGCCCCAAAATACGCGTAATTCGCTCATCGCATATTTTTATTTCTTTTAATGCGCCGCATTTTTGTGTTTTATGATCGTGCGGCATTTCTTGGAATGAGCCTCGACGCTCGATGTGGCCCTGGAATATATATGCTTATATGCGGAATATGTGGGACGACGGCTTAAGCACATAAAATCTCAATAAAGTAGTCAGACGCGACTTTATCTAATTGTAAATCTAAAAACAAAAACAACAAATGAATAAAATACGAAAATACTTTTAATTCCCATACGAAATTGCCAAGGGAAATCATTTTAGCCGTTGGTATTTTGTTGTTTTTATTATTATTTCTTAAACTTAAATTTAATTTTAATTATAATTTCTTTTATTTTGAATTCGTTGTGTGGACAGCAGGGATTGACTATTGAACCTTTTTCGATGGTAGGCAAGGCATTTTCATTTTCATTTCCATTTCTATACGAAATTCAATTAATGGCCGATCATTAAAATAACAACAAAAACAAATAATCGTATCTTTTGACTTTGATATTTTGCCGATGTCGTTGCCGAAATCGAAATCGAATTATTTCAATTTTTTATGATCTTTCAACGCCGCATACTTGATTTTAACGGCCCACAGAATAGGCAGGCTGGCTGGCAAGCAGGCAGGCTGGCCATAAAAATGTATTTTGCAAAGCGGCTAAATGGATTTCATCTCTTCTCCCCAGTTGATAGAGAAATTTGTAGGCCTATAGAGAAATAAAAAATACAAACACACATACATACATACATATACAAATAAAAGCAACAAAAAGTATTTTTTTGGCGGCAACTTGAAAGTGAGAATTGGAAAGGCGCTGCAATAATTTTGCATTAAGTACGAGGAGTTGTGTACTCGTTGCGAGTACGCAATTATTATGCGGCGACATCTCTGGAGATTATTGGATGCTGGCATTGCTCATACGCACCGTGTGGTATGGTGGCACTTGTTGCCGCTGCTGCTGCTGTAGTTGCTGCAGTAGTTGCAGTGGGGGCAATTAAAACGCCGCTGGACAGCACGCGATGAATGCCCATAAACATTTAACGCGCAATCAGCAGGGAGTATGTTCAGGGGTGTAGCAAAGAGAGAGGAGAGGGAGAGAGGAAGAGAGCAGGGCTGTAACTCTTCTTGCAATAATTACAAGACTCGCACACGACTTGCACACAATTTAAAAAGCCGAGCATAATGATGTCTTTGGCTCACTGAGAGAGCGCAGCATGATCATCGCTATCTCGGCTGATGATGATTATGATGATGATGATAATGAACAACGAGTGCTACTTTTGGTTGCAGCAAAACAAGAGAAACAGATGATCGCTGAACAGATGATTGCGTTGAGGTTGCGTTGCTCCTCTGCCCCCGCCATCATCGCCAACATCGCCACCGCTGCCTGTTTGCAGGGGACATGGACATTTATTTCGCTTAAGCGCACTAACCGGTCGGTGTCTTTGATCCTGGCATTCTATTGTTCCGTTTCAAAGGCCACTATTATGTAAACAATCGGCAGCTTTGATCTTGGCCGCATCAAAGTGTTGCCGCCACCTTTCATCTTTGCCGCATTGCCCAGCGACGCCAGCAGCAGCAGCCGCAGCAGCAGCAGCAACTGTTGATGATGATGATGATGATGAAGAAGTTGATGATGCTCATGATGTTTGATGAAGAAGCGGCCACTGCGTAGTTATAGCTGCTGCCACTGAGCCATATAATTTCGCATGCTAGGCCAGAACACCTGGAGCCATAGCATAGTTGCTGCTGCTGCCGCAAAAGATGTTGCTGCTGCTGCCTTTGGCATCATAACTTTCAGCATAATCTTCAAAGTCGCAGTTGCCGCAGTCGCAGCGCTTGACATCAATCGTGTCGCTCAGTGTGTTTGCCTTCTCTCCATCTCCCCCTCTCTCTTCAGTTCTTATCTCTCAACAGATGTGCACAGGTCGCGCTCGATAAGCAATTAAATTTTCCAGTCAATGCTGCACAACTTTATTAACGGGTCAACAGAGCCAGAGTTACGGTAACGGCCTTTGATCCTTATGCGGCCATCCCGTCAGCATAAAATGTTGCTGCCGTTACCAATGCCATTGCTGTGGATGTTGCTGCTTGCAGCTGCCAGTTGTTGCTCGTTTTGCAATATACACGACAACAATGTCTGGTGGGAAATGCAACAGGTGCTACAGATCAACATTCAGCTATGCAGCCCTTCAGCTCAGCATTAACCTCTCTCTCTCTCTCTCTCTTATTTTCTCTCTTTTACACTGTCTCTCTCGGTCCCTTTGAGCTCTAATTTCAGCAGATTATCATCATAATTGCAATGCTCTCGAAGGCAGTTGCTGCCAGTGTTGCCATTGCTGCCATTTCACAGACAATAAACAAGTAAATTTATATTTATTGTTTGTTGTAAGAAAGTTATTTATATTACTACTTAAAACTAGATTTTTACTTACTTTGTATAAGAATTGTTATTATATTCTGTTGCAAACAGTAGTGTAAGGATATGTAAGCCTCTAGAGCACAGGCAATCTATTATATTAGATTTAAATCCAAGGGGATTTTATTAAATTATTTTTAAATATATATTTATTCCATTAAAAAATTCACAATTTGCTTATTAATATTATATTATATATATTAATATTTTTAGTCATTTACATAATTTACATCTTATATTTATGTTTTCATTGGATAACTTAAAAACAAATAAAATATAATAATAATTTGTTTTAATTTTTTAGCAATAAAAACTACATAAAAAGAACATTTTACATTTTTTGAATGTTTTATAAAGTAAAAGAAAAGTTTTTAGAAAGATTCTTTTGAATAATACTTGAATAAAATCTATCGTTTGCTGAAGTTATTATTATTTTATTGACCGACTTAACGATATACGAAATTATTTAGAAAACCTTAAAGAATGAACAATAATATTGATTTTACAACTAAATTTCCTTTTTGAGAATTGTTAAAAATTCAAGCGAGCTGGCAGCACTGTGCACTGGTCAAACGTAAAATTGCAGAGCCGTAGTGAAGGGTGGTGAGAAGGAACTGGGAGAGAAGCGAGCAGAAAAAAGTCTGCTGAGGTTTTTGGGCCATTTGGGAGTTAGCTTGATTGCGTTCAAGCTCGCTCAATCTCTCTGTCTCTTTGTCTCTCTCTATCTCTTTAGCCTTGCGTCTGCTCTCCACGCTCCACGCTTGCTGTGGCTCACTTGGCGGCAAATTGCTGTTGCATGGTCGACGGCGGCAACAACAACGACGACGACGACGTCGTCGCTGGCGTCGGCAAAACAACAAAGCGGAATCTCTGCATTGGGCACACGCCATTCCCAACATCAAAGTGCGCCGACTGAGGCACAGATTTCTGAGGCTGCCGCCACCGTTGGGGCAGCAGCAGCAGCAGCAGCCACTGTTGTTGTTGTTGTTGTTGCTGCTGCTGCTCATTTGTGTTTTGAGGCGCATTGTGCGACGCGCGTGTTAAGTGGACTGTGAATATGAAAGGAAAGTTCGAACGAAGTAAGAAAACACAACAAGACTCTGTAGAAGAAGAAGAAGACAAAACACAACACAACAAAAACAAAAAACAAAAAACGAAAAACAACTTTTGCCGCCAAATAAATGCAGACAAGACAAACTCCTGCAGCTCCTTCTACTGTCCAGTCTGTGTTGTTGTTATTGTTGTAGTGATGGTGTTGTTGCTGTCTGCCTCCTTTCGCCTTGCGTTCTCTCTTGTTCTTAATCAAGAAACGCATCGGCGGCGTATCACAGTAGCACTTTAAACGTAAATTGCTTTTAACATGGTTATTACAATCTTAACGTTTGTCTGGCCACGAAGCACTTCAGGCGGCAACAGCAACCTGTTGCTGCCAGTTGTTGCCGCTGTTGCCGCTGTTGCTGCTGCATACAGTTGCTGCTGGCAGCAATAGAAGCCAATGTTGTAGGTTTCGTATCTTTTTTTGTTGTTTTTGTTGTTTTCTTTTTTTTTCAGTTTGTGCCCGTTAGCTTAGCCAACATTTCGATCATCATCGGTCTTTGTCTCTGCCTCAGCCTCGGCCTATGTCTGTCTGTTTGTCTGTGTTTCATTTGGGAAGATTGTTGTAATTATGATTGCGCGATTATGATTGGATTAGTTGTCGGTAGCTTTTTGCTTTAAGTTTGCCTTAATCGAAATTGTTTTGTGGCGGAAATGAGCCAAATGCCAAGCCAGCTGCTAATTAGTTAACGCGCTACGGGCCAACTAAAGACACCAACCAACCGCAACTGGAAACTGGTCAACAAAACAACAGACAACAGAAGCAACAGCAGATCAAAAGGGCAGGCCGCAGGATTAAGCCAAGTGAGCCTTTTTAGCCAACTTGTGTTTCTACTAACCAACTCTGTTGCGGCTCAGTGCGATAATCTTGCATTTAAATTTTCGCTGGAAAACACGCAAAATCCGCTGACTTGTCACACCTTATGGCCAGGTAAGTTCACACAGCAGCAGCAGCAGCAGCAGCAGCAGCAGGAACAAGCTGTGGCCTTGCAACAGTGTAAGTGAGTGAGTGACACTTATACAAACGAGTAAGTGTGTGAGTGTCAGGTGATCAAAGTGCGTGCCGCTGATTAAAAAGGGGGAATTTGTCGCCCTTCTTATACCCTATGAAGTTTCAACGTTTAAGCATCGGGTATGTGCAGCTGTTAAACTATTTGTGTTTGTTTTGATTGAACTTGGCAGCAAACTGGCAGTGCCTTTAAAATTTTTTCTTTCGAAATATAGAGTATATTATTATTCTATGACAAAGATTTGCTTTCGTTTCTCCTTTTTAAGCTGAACATTGTATGTATATTATGTTGATTCTTTATAGAAAAAATCTTAAATCAATCTTACTCTTTCTTCGAAACTTACTTGATATTTTAATCAAATTGCTATTAGAACACGTTCCTATACTTATTACCGGCTTAAACCTTCTTAAACTACAAGGGGTAACACAGTTGTATATTATACGCTGATTTCAATAAACCTTTTCTACCTCCCAGTAACTAGATAAACCATACTTACTCTCTTAGCACCTAAAATAACAACTTTAAAATTAATTTTGTACTAAGTTGTAATTGAATATTTGTTTAAGCATCTCTTGTAATAATATAAAAACTAAACTAAGCATTCAGCTTTCAACATAGAGTAACTAGCTATGTATATACTACTCTTGCCGTTATACCTTGTAGCCTTAGCGTAAGTATTTAATTTCAGGTAAATTTGTAAGATAAATAATTGTCGCTTACCTGACGCGTTGCGCTTCAAAGAACTTCATTGTGTTTTGCATACATACATACATACGCTCATATAAGCAGCGCATCGTGCGAGAACTTTGGCCAAAAGGACCTTCAAAAGGACCGACTGGGTGTGTGTGTTCTCTCGTGTGTGTGTGTGTGTGTGTGTGTAGATTATGGACAACTGCGACAACGAGCGGCATTGTTATCATCACTAGGGGCCTTTTGTAATGTCTCACGCTGGGAACGGATCACAACAGCGGGACATGGACGATCAATAACGCTCGGTCGCATACTTTTGATGTTGACTGTAAGTCGTCGCTTTGGGCTTGTGCTGCATCAAATTTAGGTGGAAACTGGTAACTGTACGCGTGTGTTCCACTGTCAAAACACTCAGAATATGCCACACACGGTGAACATCAGTGTTTTCTTTTGATTTTGTTTTTTATATTTTTATTTTAGTTGCATTTCTATACATATGTATGCAGTATATATGTCTTTTTTTTCTCTTAGAGCAGATTGAAACTTCACTCGTTGCATGATGACGAATCGGAAATGGTCCCCGAATGCGGCAACACAGCATTGATAATCAATAAGCCGAGAAATGTAAGACCTCTTACACGAAAACCGAGACGGAACAGACAGAGACAGAGGCAAAGTCGAAGACTCAGACTGAAACTGAGACAGAGATTGAGATTGAGACAGAGGGGCCGAGTCTGGAACTGAGACAGCGATTGAGTCTCCCACTGAGCGCTCGTCAAATTGTGCCAAGATTTACGAGCACCTTGATTGAGTTTTCTTGTGCTTTGAATACGGCAAACTTCAGACAGGACCACCTCAAGACAAACTGAGAGACAAACTGAGAGACAAAGAGATACATAGAGAGAACGGGAGAGTAACTGATGTTGCAAGAGATCTGGTAGATGCCAGATTTCGATTGAACATTGTCTGACGACTTTGTGGCAGCCACGTCCTGAGTCACAACACGCGCCCTTCCTTATAGGAAGACAAATTGTGATCTGTGATTTTGCAACAACTTTATTTAGTGCTTTAATATGAGATTTTGTATTTGAATGTGGAAATAAATATTAATTTATTCTGTTAGTACTTATTTACTTGGTATTATATTTATTATATATTTATAATAATTCTTATACATACGATTAATTGTAGTTCTTTGATAAGGAACAAAAGGACTAAAAGCACATGCACAAAAAGGTGTGTGTCTATGCGTCTGTTCATTTTCTACATAAAACTATAATTACTAGAGACTCCAATTTGACAGAAGCTTCCAGATTTTGATAGCACACCACGTTCTCCCACCAATAGAGAAAAGGTGCGACTGTCTCAAGTGTAGATCGGTGTAAAAGTATAAGTTACATAACAATCCATGAATAAACTCAGAGCTTTAAGAAATGTGTTTACTTAATCTAGCCAATAACAAATATATTTTGACACCAGTTAGCTAGTTACCAGCTCAAAAAACTATAAACACAACTTAAAATTGTATTTGTCTAAGGAAAATAATATATATTCTATTTATATCTTTATTAACAATATACAACTGAGTCAACAAATCAAAATCGTATTATTCAATTTCCGGGTTTTCTGCTCAAGGCTTGCTATAAAAGCACACAGATTTGGTAAAAAATCAACAGGCCGCTTTGGGCTCGGCTTCAAAATGCGACACGTTTTGTTATCACTCGCAGCTTTAGGACTATTTTGTAGCCTGATTGTAGCACAGACTACAACAACAACAACGACTACGACAACAACAACTGCGGCAACAACTTCAACAACAGTTTCAACAACAACATCAGCAACAGTTGCTAGACTAACTGCATTGCTTATAACCCTAAGACGCCGGCGCGACCAATTGCGACAGCGAAGGCGTAGGCGTCAACAGCAGCAGCAGCAGCGACGGCGGCAGCAACAGCAGCAGCAGCGGCGGCGACAGAGGCCGCGACAGAGACCACGACAGAGGCCGCAACAGAGAACGCAACAGAGGCAGCAACGTCGCCGCAGAGGTTGAGAAGAGTTGTGAAATGGATTTAATTTAAAGCTTTATTTTATAAAAAGGGGAATAAGGATTTAAAGAAAATTAATAAACATTGTTTAACTAAATGTTAAATATAACAGAAATTTAATAAAAATGTGTCACAGCAAATGAAAAGGTTAAAATTTAATTAAAGAAAAGTATTTAGAACGAAATCAATAAATAATTTTCTTACCAAAACATGCTTAAAAGTCTTTTGCAACTGAAGGTTTAAACACATAATTTTTTACAAAAAAAAACTTTTAAATAAACCAAGAAATTCAATAACAATTTGACCTTTTGCATGTAAACAACTTGTAGAATTTTAACCTAGACCTTATTACAATGTCGATTCGGATGTAACTGCTGTGTAGAGTAAACAATGTTTAAAGCAGCTGTATTCCACTTGACTGTTTGTTCTACTACGTTTCTCTTCAGCTATAAAAACTCTGTTCGAATGTCTTCAGTTTAACACTTACACTTGCAATGCGTTCGCTAATAGTATTTGGTCTATTCGGCTGCCTGCTGCTGATTCAACAAGTCGCTGGTCAGTACGATAGCTATCCTGATTACGAATATGGGTCGCCTACAACAACAACTACAACGACAGCATCAAGTTCAATAACAACAACAACAACTGCTACAGACATTGTGTATGAAGATGATAACACGACCTCCCTTCAAAGGCTTCGCCGAGTTGTTCGTATTTTAAGGACCAGAAACCGACGACTGCTACAGCGACTGCGACGCTTGCGGCGACGGCTGCTTCGGCAGCAGCAGTAGTCAGAATGAAGCTTAAAGTTTCGATTGGGACTTAACAATTGATACAAATTTGTTTGCTGTTAGAAAATATAAATAATTAATATAATACAAGACACTTAAAGTTTATTTCTAAATCTTCAGCGTTTCTTTATACTCGATATGCAGTTAGCGTTACGGGAATGTTCTTGGTTGAGGTAGGACCTCTGTGGCTGCTCGTATAAGTTAACATAAGTGTAGCCTTAATGCAAGCGATTATTTTCATGGCAGACCCACATATGATATAGGGTGCCCATTTAGCCAGCTTGCATTGTTGTTTATGGGATGACAAATTGTGCTGATATTGCAACATGTTGATTGAACGCACACGCGGAAACATTGTAAGCTCGGGCAGAGGAGGGGAAGTAGGGAGTAGAAAACTGGGACTCGGTAGTTGGAATCTTCTGCTGTTATGGTTGTGCTTTTGGGTAGCATTCTTCTGTGCCCATGCCCGTACCTGTACCCGTTCCCATTCTTGTTCTGTGCGCGTGCTCACTCGCCGAGGTTCGAGGCATGAGGCTTGAGGCTGGAGCTCGACTTTCAGATTCGAGAGCCGCAACGGGCGCGGGTTTCATTTGGTTTCGTTTCGTTCTTTTTATTTTACACAATGCAGCGCAGAGGCCGCATGAAAACCCAAAGAAATAAAGAAATAAATAAAACAGGCAACAGCATAAAAAAGAATAAAAAAACACAAAAAACACAAAGAAGACTCGAGATGCCGACAAAGTAATAAACCAATTAGGACATCAAAGTGTTCAACCGACAGCAGCAGAGGCAGCAGCAGTGGCCGCAGCAGTGGCAGCGGCAGTGGCAGCGGCAGCGACAGCAGCAGATCAGCAGCAGAGTCAGCTCCAGAGAGCCGCCAGAGATCACAGAGATTTGCGTTGATCCGACGCGGACTCTAAGCTACAAAACGCAACCTACATATGTCGCCAGCCTCACCTCGGTTTGTGTTTGGGTTCGGGTTCGCGTTCGGATTCGGAACACTCCAGCCCACTATTATTCTGCTATTCCTGCCAGTACTCTACTAGACCATCATTTATGTTTTTCTTACCAATATCAGTTTGTTCTGTTCTGTTTGGTTATTGTTAAGAGCAGTGAAGAATTAACGGAAACGGCAAACTGGTAACTGAAGCTTGCTTCTTTGGAAGGAGGAAACTAAATATATCGCATTGTGTACCAGATATATTAATTCTTACTTTCTTGATTTCTGATTTCGTATAGTATACCATTTTATGACCAAAACAATTAAAAACTTTACTCTAATCAGGTGAAGTTATTATTGATAATATAGTAACACTGTGGAAACATGTTCCTTATCTTAACAATTAGAATCTTATTTTATTAACTTACATCTTAGACATATAAAGCTTGCTGGTTTACAAATTAGAACAAATTAATCTTTAGATTAATGTTAAAACTCATGAACTTTTGTATTATGCTATAATGTTTTTTATACCCTCTGAGTTTTAACTTGATTCGATCCTAAAATCAAAATGTATCCTCTATTGGCCTCAAGTCCGAGTGCTTAGAGCAGAAACGTATTTAGAGGTATATTTTTTATACAGTGTAGAAGCTCTGCGATAAAAAATGTGCGTGGGAAGTAAAATTGGGAACGCGAAAGACTGTAACGAATGTATCTGCATAGTTTCCATTTATCAAACGAGCTGAATTTATGGAATACGTTTATTAACAATTTCATATGCATTTGCTAAACGATAACTCAGTTAATTTCCTATAGATTTCACCCCAAAAGCAGGCCTAAAGATATACGTATCACATATATTTCAGCAAGTCAAATTTGTAGATAAATATTTGCATTATAAGCTGCCTAATTGATCCATGAATGGGGGCTTATTAATGCACGCTTAACATTTCTGTTAATGCCAAAAATAGTGGCCGCCTTCTATATTATGCAGATGATGGGTTCATTCGTTATCATTTAAATTATCAACACAGATCGGAACGTTAAAGGGGGCGGGAGGTGGGGAGACTAAGGGGACACCCCCACTGATCGTTGGAGACTTCATTAAGAATTTAAAATACACACATAATTAAGGCACAACAAATAGCTTTGGCCAACAGCGTCAACAACTTTTGATATGGGGCAGTTGCTGTTACTAAAAGATACAACAACAAGAGCAGCAGTAGCTAGTAGCTACTACTAAATGAAGGCATAATTAAATCATTAAACGTTGAGCACATCATTAAAATCGTTGAAACTGCTACTTGACTTGAGAGCGACAACAACAAAACGCATGCCGTGAATATTTTCTGTTTTGTCTTTTGTCTGAATATTCAATAAATGCATATTTAATAAACCAAATATTTATAAGCTAATATATATGTTATGTGTGTATTTATAAACATTTTTGTTTATTAATTCAAATGGCGCTTTGTCGCTGATTTGATTGGATCATTGGATCAGCATTTGGCGGCATCTGAATGGGAATCTCAATTTGAAACGACATCGGCATATTTTGTAACGGCATTACCTCCCCAAGCCCCCCATCCGCTACTCCACATAGGCAGATTGACGCAAAAAGAGACCAGAAAAAGATGCCAGAGTCAGAGCCAACGTCGGAAGCGGAGCTGAATCGGAGGCTGTGTGGCACGGCACGTGGTAAACGAGATGCACGCTTCAAAGGCGCCGGCCACGGCCCACCTAAAAGTATAAATTGAATACGAAAAGAGCAGCAACAATAACAGCTTCGGCCTAAACTGGTTGCAAACGCACATAAACCATTTAAGCCGAAAAGAAATCGCTGCGCTGGCAACTCTAAAGATACAAAGATATGGCCGAGGCATTCAAAGAGCTCTCAAAAACTGCTGCTGCTCTCAATGTAGACATACCCTGCATATAGCAATAAGAAATAAGGTATTTATTAAAAAATGGTCTATGTTTAGTTGCTGTTCAAACGGTTGACTAATTAAGTAACAGGGCAATAAGACTATCACACTAAAAGTGGCTTTGAGTACAGAAGACAAAAGTGGCGAATTGTGTTCTTTATTATAACTAAATTGTTTAAAAACAAGTCGGTTTACTTGTTTACATTTTTGTACATCTACTAAAAGATGTTAACTAAATATATATCAAAATTTGATTTCAAATATAAGCAATAAATAGAAAACAAAATATAAAATTAACAATTGAATTGAAATTATTATTGCAAATGTTCAATTGAATATAAATTGAATGTGTTAAATTATTATTATTATATTAAATTAAAATACGTATGTTACATACGTTCGTTTGGTTAGGACAACAGCTCATTTGCCTGATTAATAATATATCTTATATTAAGTCTATTACTCTTTAAACTACAAAAAGATTTAATACGTTACGAATTTAGGGAATAGTTGAGTTCGGTTCGCCAAATGGTTTGTAAAGCTACTGAATTCAAGGTTTTGGTTAAATCTTGGTTCATTTTAGTGTTAAAAATTTGATAATAACATCGCTGTTATATTTAAGAACACTTTTAAAAACTCTTAATGTTCAACAAAATTATTAGTGATTTAAGTAATAGACAGATTATTTAGCAAGTCTTATAATTTATTTCTCATGCTACAAGTATTGTTCGAAGAAGGTACTGAGCTTCGTGTTTGAGTTCAGCTCGTCTAACCAAAGAATACGAGTCGAACCGGTTCAACGTGGCTTGGTTTGGAGCAGAAAAGCAGCCTTGCTGCACACTTGACTATAATGCAGATCAGCTTTAACTTACTTAACTTAACTTCAATTTCTACCAAAAGTTCCATAACATAGTTTTTTGCATGCTATGCAAATATGTCTAGGGCTACCAACTGTTAGGGTATTTCATAGTCAAATAACCCTGTGACACTGTCGGCATTCTTGGCAGTTTGTTTGTTTCCGTGCGTGTGTTGGGTCACCCACTGGTTTGTGCTGCTGACTGCTGTAAGAGATCGATTTGAATTGGAATTTCAAAGAGACCGCATTTCATTTCACAAAGTCAAAACAGTTAATTTATATCATGTCGCGACTACTGGTCTTACTGATTTTGCATTTTGTGTGTGGACTGTTTTGGTTGTTCGACCGGCTGGCTACCGTCTTTCGAAATTGAAATATGAAAATGAAATCAATTTGGCCAAAAAGAAAACCTGATTAGCAGCAATCACACAATATATGCAGGCGGACTTGGTTTTGTTTTGCTTTTTGTTTCATTTGGTTGATTTGATTTGTATTGTATCTACTCGATTTTGTGGGTCCTAAAATTAGTCAGATTATACAAATGTACATACAGATGTGTGCGGTCATAAATTCTGCTTTTGATTTTATGTTTTTAAATCGTTAATGCATTAATTTTAAAATGGTTTGCTAAAAACTGAATGAAATAAATACATGTAGTATTCACAGATACAAATAGAGTGTATCTGTCAGATACAAATGTGCGTCCTTTCTGGTTGCTGGTGCGTAACTGAGTAGCTGAGCACAAGGACACGGTGTCAGCAGGTGCTTACAAAGGTGCCGCTGAGCTCGGCTAATTTCAAATTACACACTTCATTCGTCTAGGATAAGTAAGGGTCAACTCGTAGAGGGTAGAGGAAAGCGAGGGGAGAGGAGCTGAGCAACAGCGTAACTAAACCGCTTTCCAAGCCAACCGCAATTGACAGCGCGCCCTCTTTGACGGTCGCTCTGATCCTGCAGATCAAAGTAGCCGCACTGCACCGTATCGTACCTCTCCCACCCTTTCGTCCCTCTCTCTCTACTCTCCACTCTTCGTAATGTGCGTGAAAGATGAATTTTCGGCATCGACAATCTGTGGGTGTGGCTTATTTTAAAGCAATTAAACCATAGTGAAGCGTGTCTTTTCAGATAAGAGAGCAAATACCGAGCGCTATACAACACGGTGATCTACGAGGACACTTTTTACCATTATGCCTCACAGTATGCTTTCATCTCTGCCGCTGACAGTGGGTGTTGCCATCATCAGCATCACAGTTCTGTTCAAAATTTGCAGTTTGAAAAATCAATTAAAAGGCAGGCAAGACAAGATTATTAAATTTACTACGCCTAAAGAAGCCGGCATCACAAATTAGAATACATTTAAAAGGCAGAACGGTCACTGCTTAATAATAAATAGAAACTCTTATATTACCGCTGCTTACATAACAGTTTTCTTTTAACAGCAACTGCATATTGCACAGATCTGTCAAGTGCCTAACAGTGCTGTCTTAAGTGTTGCCGTTGAATGTTATGTGTGGAATGTTACATAAAAGTCACGCCTAAAACTATGCACTGTTTTTGATAACATTACAGCGCTAGCTGGTTCGTTTAGTTCTGCCATTAACCAAATGAACTAACTTCGTTCGATATACAACATTACAGATTCAAGTAACGCAAACTGTTTCGTTTAGTTCTGCCTCTAACCAATTGAGTCAAGTTCGTCAAGTGTAACATAACGTTAACCAAGTGAGCTAACTTCATCAAGGGTAACATTACGATGTTTAACATTACAGAGACTAAACAGTGCAAGTTACGCAAACTGTTTCGTTTAGTTCTGCCATTAACCAAGTGAGCTAAATTCGTCAAGTGTAACCTAACGTTGACTTAACAGTGGCAATAACAACAGTGGCATCGTTCAGTTCATAATGTTAAATATCTGCTATGTAGAGTAACGCTGTTAACTTAGCCAAGTTGCCAACCACTGCTGTTATTGCAAACAGCTAACTCGCATGGCGTGTATAACAGAATATCCTGCAAGGGAAAATGTTTTAGGTCGAAAACGGAAAAAGGAAATGTAGCGTATAAGATGTAAGGCAGATTGGTTTCCTTCAACTAAATTATATTGGACATTTAAAATTTTAGTTAAATTAAATATGAAAATATATAAAATGTGTTTTCTTCATGAAAATTTTATTAATTTAAGTAACGTTAGATTAAAATCCGTTTCATTGTAAGAACACTTAACACTAAGTGCAGTTGATGGCCGCTGCTTGCGAGCAAATACGCTCTAAGTACCTAGTTCATATGCCAAATAAGGCTCTCAGCCGTATTTAGACGAGCACCGCTCAACAAGGCACGGCACAGCACGGCAAGGCACGAAGTGCGGCTAAGCCATATCATTTATCATGCCTGCCATCGTATCGCATCGCATCTCATCTCATATCTTTATATCGTTGGACCATGTATTATGCTTCAGTGACAACAATAACCACTTGAGAGAGAACCAAAGCCAAAGCTAAGTCACAACAATCGAATGTTGTGCCTGAGCTGGGGATAGATGAGAGATCAACTTGAGTTGTTGTTTTGTCCCAAAGTGTTTGCACCCATATTTTTTGTTTGTATATATTTATTTCCATATTCCAAGCAAAAAGTTTGTCCAGGGCTACGCCTCAAAGGGCTGAACAATTCAACAGCAGGATTATAGAATCAGAGTTGTTGGAAAAAAGGAAGGAAAAACTGAAATTTTAAGTTGTTGCACAAAATAGTTTTTTGTTGCAAATGTTTTAGAGTTGTATGCTTTGTATGCTTTATTAATAATTACCTTATGCCCGAATATTGTAAATAAATTATGGATGGCATTGCATTTATCACTTGTTTTTGTGTGTGTGCACAGATGTGTGTTTTTATGCTTACACCGATATGACGCATACGCAACGTGTACATTTAAATGTCCCCGCTGAGTAACGGTAACGTGTCTCTGTTTGCATACTAAAACGAAATTAATTTATAATAATGTCGATAATTTGGACAAATTATGGTTGCAATTACAATAATCCAATGGAATATGCTCCCAGTAGAGTCACTGCTCCTGTAAATACCCTGCGATGAGTGCTTTAAAACGGTTTGTTTTGCCGCACTTTTTGTATGTTCTGCTGCTGTATAGAGGGTATTTAATAGTCGCCCATTAAGTCTGAGTTTCACTTTAGTTTTGGCCCCTTTTCGCAATTGTTGCCAGAATTTATTTGTATTGTCGACCTAGGGAAAACAATTACGCTGGAATGGAGTGCAAATATGCCAGCTAAAATATTTGTTTAAATTTTTCGAGTACGCTTCTTCTTGTTAGTTTCCAATTCAAACTGCAGCAGCAGAAGCAGCAACAGCAATGTGTGCCTCTATCCCACCCGCCTGCTGCCAGTTCTCTTTGCCCTTCTATTTCTCTCTTGTTTGCATGTTTGTGCCCTTTTTTTTGGGCAAATTTAAGCTCCCAAAAGTGGTGCGCATAAAATTAGATTGGGCCAATAAGTGAACCACACACACACACACACACACACCCACACATACAAACTTACACACATCCATTGAATTGGCCCAAATGCCGCAGCATTGTTGAATTTTGGTTGCCTGCAAAGTGATTTACGCAATTAAAATAATTTCATTCAAATGGTCTATAATTCAACTGGCATTTCATGCGGCTCTGCAACACTGGCCACACTTCAGTTTGCCACGCCCACGTCCGCACCAGTGCCCTCGCCCTCGCCCTCGCCCTCACCCTTGCTCTCAATAGTTTATGTCAAAACACACACATACTGACACATGCTAACCATAAATCTGTTGTAAAAACTCATACAAAACTATTAGCCACAAATTCGCATATTATCGCATACAACATTCTTATCAAACAGTGGCATAACGCAATATGGTAAGTATTTTATTTTTGGGGGTTTTTCTTACCTGATCTGAGCTTATCAGCAGTTTATTATTAGATCTATTGTTTAATAAAATAGTCTGCATTAGTGTATTTTTATCCCGACTAACATACGACTAGTTGGTGTTTGGTTTTGAACGCTTATTAAATTGCATATTATGCATCTATTAGAAACCAACGTTTGTCAGGCTACCGATAGTACTACCTTTTACATAGTGTTTTAGTTTAGTTGCGATAAATCAAATACTTTATGAGTATATAGTAATATGTAACATAAATACCAAATTTGATGGTACCATTTCCCACCCAGCATTTGGACTATTGTTTAGAGAGAAATTATATCGATGAGTCTTTCTTGAGTCGTTTTGACTATCAAAATTGATTCATTTCATGCGCAACTTCAAGAAATCTCTGGATTTCCTACATTACTCTTCCATATGCCCAACATGTGATACATTTGTACAAAAAAAATGCATAGCAATCGCGCATTGATTAGAAAGAGTTGCATAAGAGACTCTTGAGAAAGAGTCGCGGCTAGGGTACCATTTTTTCCCGACAAATAAGTAGTTATGTATCAGAGGACTCAAAAAAGACTCATATATGCTTACAAATCTTGAGTTGGTTATGGTATGTGAAATTCAATGACAGCTTACATCTGTAATGATGTATTCTATTATAAATGTTATATATTTTTTTCATCTAATTTTTGAAATTTCTGATTATCTTTTTAAAAATTTCAAAAAAAAATCAAAAATGTTTAGTTAAAATGACAGCTGTAACTTGTTAAATTAAATTATGTATTTCTAAAAATTTCGAGCTACAAAATTGTTGCATTTTGTTAACACGATGCTTTCAATTCAATATTGAAATTTATTGTTGTTGTTGTTGCTTGCTGCTGGGCAACAAATGTGGCTAATGCGATGTCATTAAATGAAATCTATCAGACCAAATGACGCGACCAAGTCAATGCTCAACCCGACAAGGACAACTGTCAAGCGAGAGACAGAGCGAGAGAGAGAGAGACTGTACAGGCTGGCACTGCGGTTGCTTAGGCAACCACAAAAATTTGCATAAGCAGCGCGCATCAATTTGGACTCAAGCGAGCGTATAAATATTTTTATGCTAACGCAAACGCCAAAAAATACCAATACTAAAATGCTTCACTCTCCTCTGTTCTCCTTGACATACCCCTTACTTATCCCGCAGCTAGCATCAGAGTTCAGAGTTTGCCTTTGGTCATTTTGTGGCCTTCATTATTATAACATGGGAAATGCGTACATGCACGAGGATTAGCGCTGCTTTGTGGTGAATTTTAATAGAATTACAGTTGCATTTTCCGCTGCATGAAATCGACCAATGAAAATCCAACAGCATTTTCATTCTCATCCCATTGTGTGCTCGTGTGTGTGTGGGTTTTTCTTTTTTTGTGTATGTGTTAATTAATGAGGCGTGTATGGGTTTGTTGTTCTGTCAAAGTTCGCAGCTGCAGATGGAATTACATAAAGCGGTTATTTCATTTTATTTTATTTTTTAATTTCAATACTCTTTAATTGGACATAAAAAAAGAACTGTATATATAATTTGATTATGGTTTTAGTTCAAAATAACAAAGAACTGTTTATTAAGTAATTTAGGCAGCTCCAAAAACCACTTTTTTGTATTTTTTATTAAATGTGTATTAAGCTGACGAAATATATTTAAATCTGAGGATTTTTAACAAATTTATTGGATAGAACAGAATTCATGATACCTTTAAAAATATTAAACATTTATGGAATAAATTTGTTTGATTTATTTTAAAAGAGTTTATTTATTTTAAATAAAGTGCGATGCCTGTTTAATTCAAATAGATTTATACTTACTTATACTTATACAACTAAAGATTGAACAAACTTTATACCAAAGCCTTCAAAGTGCATTAAAGCCTTTCAAATTGTAGCATTTCATGTTCGACACTTACAAGAACGTGATTCCTTTGAAGCCTACTTATAAACAGTCTTTGCTTTATATGTACATTGTACAAATACAACATATATGGGTAAATGATATAATATTGTGTTATTTATGGTTTTAATAATAGTTCTTAATATGCTCGCAAAAGGGCATGCAACATTTCGGTTTCGCAAACTTGCTGCTGCCTTACGTCTTTCGTCTTCCGTCTTCAGTGTTCCGTCTTTAGTTTGCAGTTTTGTGTTTAAGCCCCTTCGATTTATTTGCTGACCCAGTTTTCAACTGGGCCCATCTGCCAGCCAGAGTCCATGGGCTTCGCTCTGTTGTCCATGGATGCTGGGTCTTGGTTTGGGTGCTGCTATATGCTATATACATATATTGTAGTTCCTGAGCTGCCTGGTTGCTGCTGTCTATAATCCAGAGATTACATGTGACACACGCATACGTTGCAGCTTATTTTTCATTTCTTTGGCTGTCGTTACGTATTTCATAGAGTGCTGAGCAGACCTTGAGAGAGGGCGGAAGAGAGGGAGAGAGAGAAAGAGAGAGGCATACCGAAGGGGAGTGTCATTCCAGCTGCTGTATTGCATTGTAGTTTGCATAAATAATTGAGCAGCTCGCATCAAAGCAATGAGAAACAAATTTCAGTTGTAACATAAAACGAACAAACTATGAAAACAACAAAGTTCAATTTGATTTTTATTTTTATATTTTTCTTTATCTCTTTTTTTTTGTTTTGTTTAAATAAAAAAGTTTAATCGTTCTGCTGTTTAATGTACATAGTTCACTTTGCTTGTGTTGCTGTTGTCTTTAGTACTTGTGGTTAAGAACAACAATTCGGCATTTGTTGTTTTTATGCTTTTCATGTTTTTATTTTAAATTTTTATTTTGTTGTTGTTGGCGACATTTGCATATTACTTTTGTTTCCTTTTCTCTTTCTATTTATCATTTTTTTTTTTGCTAGGCTTCATTGCTGTTTTTGTTATTGTTGTAATGCTTCTATGTTTTGTTTGTTTGGTTGAATCTGATTCTGTTATTCTTATTGATTTTGTCTGCCATGTTATAAATACTATATATGTAGTTAGTTTAGATTTATATATATATATATATACTTTGACTAATTTATAATTTAGTTTAAATGTACGATTTATTTGTAATCTCTTTCAATTCAACAGTTAAAAGTACTCGCAATGCGATCTCTTTAACAGTTCAATTGCTTTATTTAATATAAACTATAACTAATAGCTAAATATATAAATAACACATTCATTCACTTACACACATTCTCTCCTCTAAAGTTGCACTAATTAACTTGCATAAACAGGAATTGTTGTTGTCTGTTGACCTACCATTAAATCGGGAATTAATATAGTACTTAGCTCGTTATACTGCAATATTGAGTTACAGATACAAATTGGCTGGCATATATGAATGTATTGCATACTCTTATTTAGTACTTATTTCTACAATTATACACAATTTTTTTCCTTTTTGATTTCTTAAATTTTTGGTTGTACGATTTTTACTTGACTGTTTTATCGGGCTGACAATTAGGGAAGACACTGAAAACCATATTTATTGGAGAAATAATAGTACTTAACTATTGGTAACACGAAGAGTTTGAATAAACTTATGGAAGTTAAGAGTCAGTGAGATCAATTATGCTATGCAGCTATGACACCAGTTTTTTTTTTAATCATAATTATATCTGTTCTCAGAGTGTATGGCTATCAATATCGTATCGCTTTGGTGTGAAACAAATGACAGTTATTATGCTGCGAATTATTATGATTATTATTATCTGCATTGCAGCATACAACATTGATTACAAATTATAATGTGGCCTTAGCTTAAATTTAATTATAATTTAATTGTAGTCAAACTCGAATCACAACGAGAAGCATCAGCCACAAATTTTAATTACATTATCAATTTAAATAACTTTTGTAGCCAATAATTGAGCTATTATCAAATAGAATTGCATTTGCTTTGTTTGTATAACGCCAATAAAAAAAGGGAGAAAATAAAAACAAGCAGAAAAAATATATTATTAACACAAAAACTGTGCGTAAAAATTGTTATTTTCACTGAAGCAATTGATAAAAATTTATGCGGCATTTATGTGGCGTGTCACCATGAATTTTATTGAGTTAGCAATTCACATAGCATTTTCGCATTTTCACATTTCCACGCTTTCGGACGAGCTCAATTCGCAGTGGACATTGTTCCGGGGCGTTTAATTAAATTAATTTTTTTAATATTCACGTGAATAAGCAATTCAAATTGGAAATGCCAATTGATTGCTTATGAACATAACTATGCAAACATTATAAAAAAAACACTAATTAGCTTATGAAATGAAATTTGGAAAAAAAAATAAAAATATGCATAAAAACACACACACAGCCTAGGAAAATGAAACATTTATCTGTAAATAAATAAGAAAGGTTGAAAGCGCTTTCTTGAATGAACTCTATAAGATTTGGCATTTGATTGCTCTCAATACTCATCACTTGTTGTTGTTTGTCATACTTAAAATCTCATATTTATTGCTATTCATTGATTTAATTAAAATCAACCAATAATGATGGCCATAACACAAAAAAATATGCAAACAAATAAAAATATTAATGTAAGCAAATTAAAGAATTACTTTGCAATTGGCGTGGAGAAAATGCGCAGCACAAATATTTGCATACACTGGCAACTGGCAATTAATTTAAATATTTTATAACCACTTAATGTACAAGTTGTTGTTGTTGTTGTTGCTGCTGCTGTTATTACTTTTGATTTTGTGTGTATTTGTTTTTGTATTTTTTAACGTTTTATCTAATTATTAAATACTTTTTGCGTACTGTACAATGCACATAAATAAATTATCAATTTGTATTTGTTTAAAGACTCAATGCGAAATCTCTTTTGGTTTCGTTTCCCTTTCGCTTCGCTTTTAATTGTGTTTTTATGTTTATATTTATTTTGCAATGTGATACATTTGATGTGGCAATTACGTTAATAAGTTTATGTTGGCTATTTACATGCAGCTTAAAATAACTATACAAAATACACATTAAATTGTAATCCAAGGTGAGCATACACTCACACACTATGCAAATGAGTACTCGTGAGTGTATTGTATTATTACATGTACTAAACCTGCAGCCAGTGAATACACAATTAGTTGGTTTAAAACCGGCAATATTACTTACGTTCTAGCGATATCTAAGAATAGCCACTTATACACATAATATATAGCATAGATAGTTGGATAAATAGTTAGTTAGTTGAGTAGTTAGATATACATTTTATAGAATATAGATACAATCGTACAATCGTACACATTTGATGTGTCCTTAGCTTAGTTGTCGCTGCCTCCGCCATGCGATCATCTGTGGCAACAGTGCTCGGTGTAGGCGTTGGAATGGGCGTGGGCGTGGCAAGCCTGTTGGCAGCTGCTGCCGCCGTCGACTCCGCCGCTAACCGCAGGCGTCAGTTTAACGCTGCCAGCTGTGGAATTCGCTGCATTTGTTTTACACGTGTCACTTTCACTGGCCGCCAGTGTGGCGGCGCTGCACGTGTTGTTGCCCCATGTGGTGAGTTGGTAGCGGTGTTGGTGGTGTTGGTGATGATGGTGATGCTGTTGGCTAAAGCTCAGCACCAGAGCCAACAGCATGACAATTGTTAGCCAATTGTACTGGCAACCGGATGAACCAGTTTGCATTGCCTCCGGATGTTCACCTGAAATTATGGCCCGAACTAATTTCAACTTTATTGCATTGTCTTGAGCTTAGATGTTAAATTTGTACTTGAACAATAAGCACTAAATAAATGTGTCGGCATCCCAGTATATATATCTGTGCGTGTGTGTGATTGTGTGTTTGTGTTTATGGGAAGTTTGCTTTCAAGTCAAGTTGTTCTTGTTGTGTCTCTTTATTTGTTGCGCTCTGTTTGGCTTTAGCACATGCAAGTGTTTGTTTGTGTAGTTGTCGTTGTTGTTATTATTCTTGTCTGTGTGTGCGTGTCTTGTATGCATAACACATAAATATTTAATTAATGTACAGCATCTCAGTTGTTTGCTCAGTTGGTTGTTTGTACCCCCACCCCCCATCTCCCCGAAAAGTGCCGACATTTGATTTTCTGCTTCAGCTTCTGCTGTCAGTTTAAATGCAAATTGCAGCAGCACACCAAATAATTAGCTAATTTTACTGGCCAAAAACCAGAAAACTCTCTAAAAGCAGCAGCTATGCCTATGCCATAGAAATAAAGCTGCATAATCAAATTGTATGCCACTTAATTCGATTAGTTTTTGTCGTATTTTTCAATACAAATCTCGCAATTTATTGGATTTCAATTTTAAAGCGCGCCTGAAAGTATGCAGCACAATAAGTTTAATTGGCAGCAGTATTAAGTGTACTGTGAATAAAGATACACGAAAGCTGCTCGCTGTTAAGTGGCACACACACTCACACACACGCACACACCTTGAGAGGTGTGACGGCAGAAAAGGACACTCGAAGTACAGGCGAGCTGTAGAAGTGTAGTGTGTGCTGTGCGTGTATTGGGGTGCGGGTGTGCGTGTGAAGGCAACTCCTTGGTTCAATTGATTGAGTTCAATTTTTCAAGCAATTAACTTGTGCACTTGTGAAGCTCAATACAATGTGTAAGCAAAGATACAGAGCACACGGCGTATGCGCAATACCCCAAATCGAATACACACTTCAATTAATATCGGTAAAAGATATAACATCTATTTATACTTGCTTACAGTTTCATAGATTGAAAAAAGAAATCGTTTAAAATCATAAAAGAAACACATCGGAAGCCTCAAAATGGCGTCTGTCATGTGCGTGTTCTAACGTGATTTGCGTCATGTGCGTGCACATCCCTGCGTCCTGTTTCCGGCGTCTGCTGCTCTCTCTCTTATATACTGCCTTTTTGCGCCCACACAGACACAGACACAGACTTGAATTTGAACATGGGCTTCATGTGTTTTTTTTGTGTGCGGTTTGCTGGGAAGCTGGGCGCAGCAGCTGCTTAATAAATTTGAGACCGCAGTGTTGAAAATAAACATATTACGCATACGCAATGTGGGCTAGCGCACACATATACCCATCTACATATTATAGGTGTGGGCAGTGCACAGTGGTCGGGCCCATAGGCCAAAAATCAAAAAGTCAATCACAAAATATTTGGACAAAATTTATCCTCATTGTCTCATAAATGTTCAAACTTCTTTGTGGCAAACCGGGTTTTTCCAGAATTGTAACAGGACTTTCTAAAAATAGCATTGAACTCGCGAACATGTGTTCATTTTTGCACAGCTGATGCGCTCAGTAAGCTTTTTTCAAATAAAAAATGCACTTCAGATCGGTCAGACGTCAGTATCAGTGATCCACATTAAATTCTTTAGAATGAATTTTGAAGTTTAATGCATTTACTTTAAATCCTGATAAAAATATTTGGACAATCAATCAAATTGGTATTGTAAATTTAATTTATTTGATTTAATCTTTTTTATGTGTTTTGTGAACGTCTTTTTTATGTTTAGTTGGATTTTTAGTTGTGTTCCCAAAAAGTGCCACAATTGAGTTGTACATCATCGTGATTGTCTGGCTTTTGAGGTAGTAAATTTATTAATTTTAGCTGCAGAAATTTGCAGATGTGTGTACAAGTGTAAAAAAACTGACGACGTCTCAGATTTTTCAAGGTCAGCTGTGCCCTGCAAAACATCTGTTTGGCGTATCGTACTGTAGTTTTTTGCTCTGTATTTGTAGTTTGTGGTTCTTTATTGTTTTGTTAATTATTTTTTTTTTTATTTATTTTGATTTTCCTTTGAATTTGATTTGACAACCAATTTTTATAAGTGTGTTTTTGCACGCCTATTTATCATTGATCTTTGGTGCACGTAAAAGGGAAACAAAATTTTAAAAATCAAAGACATTGATACAAATGGTACATGGAGAAATTGAAAGAATGGCTACATTACTAACCTGGAGGATCTCTCGAAACGAATCGCGAATATATGTAAGAGAATCGTGTCATTTTGGTAAAAGTACAAAGGAATGAAATCTTCAGTACTTCAATATCAAAGTGTTTGGCTGAATGAAAAGGGAAGAATTTCATTGCGTTGTGCCCACAATCTGTCTCAATCCATAGATTAATTAATTTATTAATTAATTAATAGATTGCTTATCAGCTCAGACCCTTTTATTACTGGTCAAAGAAAGTTACCTTGCACAAAAAAGACAAAATTGTTCAAATTGTGCATTTCACTTGTTATTAAATGAATAAATCTTTAAATTTTCATTGTTTTGTTAAAATTATCTTTTTTTAGTGTTATCTTAATTAGTTTTAATAAATCCCGTTCATTATTCTTATTTTTTATTTTCTACATCTATTTTTGTTTTTAAAGGGGCGTAAAATGGGGTGGTGGGGGCAGGCTGGGAGGTTGTACGACTAAACTGGGAATGTTTTATTACTTATTATATTTTTATATAATTTTGGAAAAAATTTCACAATTATATCTCTACTAGAAGTATTTTTGGCCACTCGCTCCATACAAGCCCGACCACTGTGCAGTGGCAAATGTAACACGAACTGTGAAACACTGTAACGCACAATGTATTTGTTGACAGGACAGGAATTATTAATAACGTACGTGGCGAACATAATTCATCATCAGGGCAGAGCAGAGCAGAGGAGGGAATAGTGGAAAAGAGAGCAGAGTGCAAAGAAGACAGAAATCCGGGAGATGCCATTGGCTGTGCATAGCTTAAATGTCTTTGGGCTACGGCTGTGAAAACACAAGTCACAAGCCGGCTAAGCCAAATAAAATCGCACAAAAACTGTAGAAGAAGCCCAAAAAGAACACACAAAAAAAAACAACAGAAAAAACACTGGAAAAATAAAATAACATTCAAGTAAAATATGCAAAATTAGCGCTGATGGATTTTCAGGAAGGAAGCCGGGCACACAGAGAGACACACAGAGAGAACACACAGAGGGAATACACAGAGGCGGCAGGAAGCAGCTAAGCAAGTAGCAAGTTCCAGACACAGGCACAGACAATGGCAAGACAGGCAGGACAGCAGAGAGGCCAGGACGCAAGGACACAAGGCAGCAAGGATGCGGTTGGTGGTGAAATGGTGGCAACAGTTGCTGCCATGCTGCAATGCACGTTAGTTTTTCGAGTGTTTTTTATGAGCGGCTTTGCATACTTTGGCAGTATTTTTACATTTTAGAGCGCGTTTTGTTTGTGCAGTTGCCGGATGAGTTTTGCCTGTCTTAACTTGGCTCTCTAGGATCTCTTGGATCTACAATCCTCTCGACTAATGTTTGACAGCTCTCCTTAAGTGCATGCCAAGTAACCCGATTTTGTGCTAAGCGGCCATTCAATTAGCATTTACTTTTATACAAAAAATCTAAATTTTGTGGTGCATTTTCCATTGTCGCTTTCTACCTTTTCTTTATTTATAATTGAATAGATTGTTGTTTGAGAAGGGGGGAGGAATGCAAGAAAAGAAAAAAAAAACATTACACAGTTCATTAAAGCGCTTGTTTCGTGCTTCATTGCACATTTATTGTTACATAATTACCATTATCAAGTGCAGGCAAGTGCGAAATAGCAAAAATGTTGATTGCCATTAAATTGTGATTTGACAGAAATTTCCTTGATTTGAAATAACATGGCGTCTGTGTGAGTGAGTTCGTGTGTGTGTGTGTGTGAGTGTGTATACTTGGCTCGTAAACAAAGTCAAATAAAAAGCCAAATGGTCAGTGGAGTGAAATGTTGGCCTTTGGCACCCTTAACACTAATCTGCAGCGAGTTGTTTCAGACAGAGCATAATAAACTCTAAAAGGAGAAAAGACTTCAGAAGAGTGAGACTACTATTAAAGATTAAACTAAAAGAAGACTAAGTCTATAAAAAGAGATTGAAATAAGTTAACATCCATATAGTTATCGGACAAAAAGTGTTTCTGAACAAATAGAGTTATCCAATTCTAATAAAGTTTGCTAATGATATAGAAAATTCTATTAGAAATATAATCTAAACGTTTGCTAAAGGTATTCCAACTTCTTCACGAGTATTACGATTTATTTGTTTGGGCAAGCACTAAAGTAACGTCAATTTATAGTCCCCGTCTAAACTAGAATTTGAACTGGAAATACTTTGGTCTGCCATGGGTTAAGTAAAGCTGACCGTTCGTGCGCTATTGTTTAACTTTGCGTGCTTTTCAATTATGCATTAAACTATCGCTTATACAATATTATAGTGTTTGCTATAAAAAACAATTTGCAGTTTGCTGCATGCCGCATGTCTGCCTGCCCTCCGTGCTTTTGCTGCGGCTTACTGATCCTACTGTTTGACACTGTGCACATCCGGTTTGAGTTTGATAAGCATTTTTCCCACTTTTATTGCTGCACATGCAATGCGGGGAGTCCCCCCTCTCTTACACGCCTCTTACTCACTCGCTAGCCAGCCAGTGTAGTGAGTTGGCCGCTTTTTATTTTGTACTTTTGTGCGAGTTTATAAATAAAATGTGCATATGTGACACTCGTGCACGCAATGCCCGCTGCCGTGACAGGGAGGCGTGGCAGCAAGGAAATGGAGCAAAAATACCAGCGCGCGAACAAAAACAGGAAGCCATGTATCGTAGTCACCGTCGTTCTCATACAGTTTTCCATACCCCATACCCCATGTCACTCTCCACCTCTCTTAGCCTTGTTTGCGTCCCGTTATTGTTGTTGTTTTTTTGCCACACGTCGCGGTTGGTAAAAGTTGTGCCTGGCATTTTGGGGCTTGTTTTTCATTCGGCGCTGACATTTACTTCGCTGTCATTAATTTAAAGCTGCATGCCACTGGCTCTCTGACCAAACACTGAGCACTCGTGCTTACACCTTGCCACTTGCTGCTTGCATGCCTCGCAGGCATTCAGAACTTCATCTACGCCAGGGATCATCAATTGCCACAAGCTTCTTTGTCTATAGTATTTTCAACTATTTATAAATATACTTATACACAACAATTGCAACAGAGAAGCAGCAAAGATGCAAAGCAGAGTCTGTAATCTGAGATGCAATTTATAAGCACTTTATGAAATTTAAATTTCATTGTTATTTCAACCTTAAGTTGCGTATTTGTGGCAAGCTGTAAGTTATCGTCAAAGAAGCAGCAAAAACTAAGTAAAGGCTTAGCATAACTTTTGTGTGTTTTGTAATTGATTACATAACTTTCTATAAGTAGTGTAATGTTGAGATTAAAGCAATTAATTGTCAAATTATTTCTGCTTAAATAGTTTGACCTACTTTTTACAATTTATTAATGCCATATTTCAACTCTGTAGTTTTAAAGCTTAAGAAATATGCTTGCCTCCTCTTTAAAAACACATTTTTCTTTTAATGATTTCTGCATTCAACATTGTAATTATACACGCTTCAATTCGAAGGCTTCGAGTTGCAGAAAACGCTTAAGAAATCTGTAAAACGCTTAAGCAAAAGTCTTTCGACTTCTCAATCTTACTTTCAACTCGAACTGTCTGTCTCGCACTCACTCTCTCTCTCTCTCGCACACTCTCTCTCGCTCTTTTAAAATGCAATTGAAAAGTTTTGATTCTCATTTAATTTTTATTTTTATTGTCATTGTTACATTTGTTGTATTTTGTTTTCATTTCTATTTTTTGGGCCAAAAACTATTTGCAAAAGTTTAACATGAAATGCGCAAATTCGCATTATGTTTCGCTCTCTTTCCCACTCTCTCTCTCTCTAGCTCTGTTGCTTTCTTAGCTAGCTATCTATTCGTTTAGATTGGAGACTGTTGAGCTGTCTGTTTATTTGTCTGTCCGTCCGTCTGTCCGTCCGTCTGTTCGTCTGACAGTTTTCGTTAGGTATCTGTATCTGCTGTAATACGCTCTAACAATATTGTCGTTTGTACCAAGAAATTCGTTTCGTTGCTGAAACTTTTTGCACTGGGCTGAAATAATAATTGAATGTCACTTGAACGACAAGTTGTGCACACCCTTCTGTTGTCCCCTTTTTCGGGTTCCAAGTAAAAACTGGCAACAATTTTGTCAAAGTGACAAAATGGCGTTTCGAGCCAAAAAATAGAAACTAAGCCAAGTTGCTAAACATACTCGATCAGTGTGTGCGTCTCTATCAGTGTATGTGTGTAACTGTGTGTGTGTACTGCCACATTTTATCAGCGGTTTTGCTGGCTTTCGACTTTGTGGGCTTACAAGAATCTGGGCCGAAAAATTTGAATTGAATTTTGAGCAGTTCAAGAGGAATTTTTAATTGAGAGCCATGGCCAAAACTAATGCACACTGCAAATCTTTTGGGCCTCGGCACAAGCAAGCAGACCGCACAAATAGTTTCATTCCTTCTTGGCCACAAACCAGCACAGAAAAAAAAAGAGAGACAGACGCCGAGTGGGAGAGAAAGAGAAGCCAAAAGAGACAAGCTACGACCACATTTAAAGTCTCTGAAAGCGACTTATATAAATCACGAATGAATTAAGTGTGGTCTGTGTGCTTTGTGTTATTGTTGCTGTTGCTGATATTATTGCCAGTTTTATTTGCCATCTCTTTCGGTAACACTCCCTCTCTCTTTCTCTCTCTCTCACTCACTTACTCTCTGCTGCTGTAGCTTTGCCTTTAGCGCGTTTCATTTCGTTGTCGTCTTTTTTAGTTTGTTGTCCTTTGATAAACTTGAGACGTGCGGTGACTGCATGTGTGTGTGGGTGTTATGTGTGTGTGTGTGTGTGTGGCAAGTGTGTGTGGTTTACTGTTTATATAAGTCAAACCCACACTGAGATTGAGTGTGAGCCTTCGTTGGCTTGAAACACTCGTCATTTGAGCCATTGCGGTCAAGGCGCCTTTGACGTGCTGCTTTGTGTCTTGTCTTCCTCTCTCTCTCTATCTCTCTCTCTCTCTCTCTCTCTCTCTCTCTTTCTCTGTTCTTCTCGGTTAGAGTGTGTGTGTATGTGGCTGGCCATTTTAATACTTTATTTGCACGTGTTGACGTTCTTTCTTGGGGATTAGCAGGCCCAAAGGCCTTGCTGCTCAGCCAAGCACAAAAGCAAAATGACAGCATGGACTTGACTCCAAATGGGGATTACCAAACAAATTGTGCTACTAATGTGGCGCACTCTAGATGCCAACCAAGTTTCACATTGCTGCCGAAGGATTACGCTTACACGGCGAGAGAGGAAAAGACAAAAAGAGAGCAAGAAAAAAGTGTTGCATACTTTTTTGGGCAACATGAAGTGCAAAACGTAAAGTTTTCATTGTCCATTGTGGAGGGTATATTAATTGGCGCCCACACAATTAGCCGAGTGCCTGCCTGACTGCTGACGTACGTGAAACTGTGATGCACATGCTTCTGCTTCTGCTACTACTCTTCCTCTTCTTTTTCTTCCTCCTCTGCCAGCGCATGTCCTTGGCAACGCCTTTGCCAGCGAAAGTTTGTCTATGGCGCCCCATGTGCGCGTCTCTATGCATGTGTGTGTGTGTGTGTGTGTGTGTTGACCTATCAGTTTACGTGCCATTTAGCACTCAATTAAATTCGTACAGAACATACACTCTCACACACACTTGCTTGGCACATTTAAGTAAATGTGCGCTCATCAGCACAGGACTAAGAAGCTGGACAACAAGCTAAAGCAAAGCTGAAAATGTGTGGACATTTGGCTGAAACAGTTGCTATTGCTGTTGCTGTTTCTTCTCTGCTCAGTGCTTTGCCATTAATCAAAGCTCTAAGCATTTGTTGAAAGCAATTTATTTTGCTATCGAAGCAGCGAATAAAACAAAAACAGCAGCAGCAGAAAAAGGCAGAGAACATTTGTTAGTTGCACTTCCAAGCATAAGCATAAATAAAACTGAGTTATAGGCTTCAATTAAAAGTGAAACAGTTTCTTAACAATAAGTTTATTGATTAACAACATATATTCCATTATACTTTATATACTGTTATTTAATTATTTAAATTAACTAAGCTGACAGCTGATGTGCTTGTGTCTGTTGCTGAGATTTCCAATTTGTTCAGCAAATAAATGAGATTCGCTCAGATTTCAATTAGTTTCAGTTCAATTCAACACTTCTCACACTGTTGTGATGAACTGATTTATCTAGAGTGGTTTATCGAAGCACTGCAGACACGGACTCACTTAACTTAACTTCCGAATCGTTGAATCCTTTTAGACCTCGCACTTAAAACTCATACGCAGCGTGGTATGCCATAGCCATATTTTGAATTACTGTTTTTTGGCTGATGTTTGACGGCTGATTAGACAGGCAGCTCACAGTCTTTGACAACATTACATTAGCAATAAACAGTTGGTATTGAACGACAACAACAACAAAAACACTCACAACTGGTAACTCGATGTTGGTTGCTCGGCAAACGAGTTTATTTTGTGTGCGGCTTGGCAGGCAGCAGACGATCGAATTGAAATAGAAATTCTCTTTTTGGCCTACGACAAACTGATTGACTGATTGACTGACTAACTAATTGACTGAGCGCCTGCCAGCCCAAGTACTTAACTGATTGCCAAATTAGGCAAAAGTGCACTTTCCGTCAAATTCATTGGCATCAAGAGCCCACGAGTGCTTCCAAAAAGTTACAGACTGCTAAAGTTTACGAGTGGCATAACCAATTCTAGGAATACAAGTCCTTTAGTATTGTAATAACATTCAAGATATGTTATATCACAAACTTATTTGTAGCACATCAATTATTTAATTATTAGTTAACAAAAACTTTCATTTAAACTACACAAAAGCTATTGTAATTATGCAGGTTCAGTGATATTTTGACCTGAATTCCGTTGTCCAAAAAATGCCAAATGCAACAAGCAAGAAATTTAAATTACATCAAATAATACAAAGAAAACTGCCTTCTGCTGCTGAGGAGGAATTTACAAAGTAAAATTTCATAAAGTCTCAAAGCTAAAGAAATGACAGTTTGAGTTTCTGGCAGCAACAGCAAAAAGTAATTACATTAAATATTTAGTTTAGTTTATTTGTTAACTAAGCAAAGCCAAAGAAACTATTTAATGTTTAGTACAAGTCCATTTGCTTCACATTTTAAATTTTTGTTAAAAGTTTAGTAAAGCTGTCAATGAGCTAAACATTTGCAACCAGAGACGGTGACAGTTTTACTTTTCGTTTCTTCTTTCTTTTTTGGGGGCTAAGAACTTTGTCCTGGCCATAACAATATGTTGTGTGTTGTGGGCGAATGTTCTCCAAAAGTTGGCAACTAAACGAGCATGGTTAGTCCTGTAGTTTATCAGGTGTGTGTGTGTCTGTGTGTGTGTGCGTGCAGCCTCAAGTGCTCTATAAGTAGTGCTGTATCCTTGGTGTCCTTTAGCTTCTATCTATCTACATATGTGAGTGTGTTCGTGTGTTTATATGTGTCCCTATGTCCGTGTGAGTGCGCGTTTAGTTACAGCATTCTGCGGTTAGTAGAACATTGCAGCTTCCGTTCAGCTTACAGCCAGCAAGCAGCAACAACAACAACACAAACTTGGCCCACAAACCAACACAAGTTGCATTCTGGGTCAGGTTTTGTCGCTTGGCCGCTGGGGAGCGTGTTACAAGACAGCATGTAAGTGGCAGACGAACGGACACTCAGACAGACAGACAGACAGACAGACAGTCGGACAGAATGAAATGGGTAGTGAGAGAAGGCTTTAAGTGGAGTGCATATGCTACTAGTGCAGGCGCCATTGCGGTGCACCTCAAATATTATTACCAGCATTTTTACTGATATTGTCGTGTGCATGAAACGAGACAAGAGTCACGAGTATCTCCCCTTCTTTCTCTATCACACACACACACACGGCTTTTAACTGGACATGTATTAAAGTCAACTTGAAGTAAAAATGTTGTTAAAAAACTTTGGCATACTGCAAAAGTATAAAAAATCTGCAGCTGCAGCAACTTTAATCCAATTTCGTTCGTGTAAGCGACTCGAAAATGAGTTTGTTGCACTTGAGTTACAGCAAATAAAAAACGAAGCAGTGAAAAAGAATATCCTGATGGTGACTGGTGGTGGTGCAAAAGGGGTGGTGCAATTGGTTAAGGCACTGGCAAAACGATGACATATTTTTGTGCAGTGCTTGTTGTGGCATTAAAAATGCAGCGATATAATAAAATATTACGTATACGCCGCATGCAGCGCACAAATGACTGAAATACAATTACGAGCAAAGCCAACAACAACAACAACAAGTATGTCTGTGTGTATGTTTGTGTGTGTTTGAGTATTGCATGGCGCATAAAGAAACATGAGCATTTTATTTAATTTAACTGCAGAATTTTTGCTGTTGCAGTTGCAGTTGCTGTTGTTGTTGTTGTTGTTGTTGTTGCTTTGTTCTTGTTGGCAACTCGCGCACTTGAAAGTTGTGCAGCACATGCAGCCGAGCGCTTAATTTGCAACATTTCCTTTGTTACCACTAGGCAAGAGGTAAGAGGCAGCAGGAGACATGGGGCGCAACAACATGTCGCCGCCACGCCTTCAACTGAGTCAACAACAACTTTGCCCATTGTAAATAAGATGTAATAATTTTCGCAACAACCGTCAAGCAAAAACCGGCAACAACTCAGGAGTAAAACAAGAGCGAAGTTGAGGAGTGGAAAAAGCGGAAGAGGTTGGGGGAAAAGCGAACGCTCTGACTTATTGTGCGGTGTGGTGCGGTGTGGTGCGGTGTGGTGTGGTGTGGTGCGGGTTGCATAAATGTCTGGAACCAACAACAACAACAAAACCTATTAAGCTGTCAGTGACAGTTGCAGGGAGGGGGGGAGGGCAGTGTCAGCGGATGCTGCCCCTTTTGCCAGTCATCAACATTGGCACAAAAAAGGGCAACGCGTCGCATGTTGCAATTGACAGCGGCAAGATGCAGCTTCAAGACTGGCGAAACAACGCACATCTTACAACAGCCACAACCAAGACACACACACCAACACCCACACACACACACTCGCAAACATATGCACCTACACAAAGCGCAGCGCAGTTGATTTAAAGCTGCAGCCCAAAAAACCATTTTGTAATTAAGTGATGCACGTTGCGTGTGTGTGAGAGAGAGAGAGAGAGAAAGAAAGCGAGTATATGTGAGTGCATGTGTATGTGTATGTATTGGTAGTGTGTAATGAGCGTAAACTAAGCGCTCGGCCAAACTGACAGCAGCAGCAGCAGCAGCACAAGCAGTCAGTTTGGTTACTAGAAGTAGCAGGATGAAGCTGGCAGCAGCATGTGGGCGTGGCCCTGACTACTGGCCATGTTATTCCGCCATTGTTTGTTTACTCAACTTTTAGCCAAGCTTTCGCACTGCCAATTTTTTTTCCAACTTTAAATTGGAAATTTCTTGAGAAGCATATTAAGCAGAAAAAGTGCAACTGAAAGAAGCACGCACTCGTTTCGTATCATTGGTAGTATGCGCTTAATTCCAGCCAAACTAAACGCTTAATTATAAAAGTTTAAAACTTGTTTCTCAATTAATTCCCAGTGTCCAGCAGCGGAAGCTGAAACGACAAACAAAGCCCATCCGCCTAACAGGTAGATCGATAGACAAAATGACAATTTGTTACAAAGAAAAAGGAAAGATAGATAGATAGTAAGTTTGAGAGCAAGCAAGAGAGAGCTAGAGAGCAGGATAGAGTGAAACAATGCTTGGGTGAAGCCAAAAGCAAAACTAAACCTTTTTTCTTTTTTTGTGTGTTTGTCAGACAACGTTTCCTATTGCAATTTCAACCGTAATTCACCAGAAAATAATGCCAGAAACGCTGCAGCATGAAGAGAATGAAAGAACCTTGACAAACTGAACTTGGCCATAAATATCAAGAGCAGCAGCAAAGGTCAAAGCAAACGATAGAGAGTTGCTTAAAATAGAGATTTTATTGGAGCCAGAAGGTCGTTCGATTAAACTGACATTGCCCGGAAAACACACTCACACGCTCGTATTGGATGTGAAATCGAATGTCTATTATCTGACCGAAATACCCGTGAGACGACAAACGCTACAAAAATGGCAAAATTTTGGTTCAGAGCCACAGAGCTTTGTGGCAAGCACGACAGCTTGAATGTAGATTCAAATTAATCGGATTCGTAGAACAGAGAGTTCAATGCCTGATGGATGACAACGATGAGTTTCGATTCCAAAATCGAAGAGTTCAAGTTAAGATGCCACAAACTGTTTGGCTGCAACATCAAAGACCGAGTTGTACAAACCCATTCGATTGCCGACCATACATTGTATGAGAATTGAGTGGATTCCAGCAATTTGTGGATAACTATAAGTTACGCTCTACTGCACCACATTCACAGTTCCATTTGGACTTGGGCTTTGCAAAAGCCTTACAACACTAAATCACACAATATTCCGTCTGCTACTCTATCTGCTGAATTTATCTTCTACTTTCTGATATCTTTAAGTTTCAGCTTTATGGCAATACAAACTGCCAGCCATTTTCTTGCATTCTGCTGCAAATATTCTCAGAAAAATATAAATTTTGCAATAGTTTTTTGAAACAGAACTTTGTGGCATGCTTTTAGTTGAATGAAAAAAAAATAAATAAACTAATGATGCTTTTAGAATTATTCTAATAGAAATATATTGAAGAAAATCAATTTTTATGAATATTACAAATTCAATATTTTTACTAAAAACTGCTTTTACTTTTGTATAAGTTGTGTGTTTGCCATATTCATATTTTATTCAAAACAAATTTCTGTATATCACACATTTGTTTAATATACAAATGTATTCCAAGTATATTAAAATTTAAATTTTTTAATAAAATTTATAAAACATAATATGGAATAATTTTTTTGATTATTTAATACATAAGTTTAAAATCTAAATTACATTAAAATAAATTTAACTACATTTGAATAAAAAATTAAATTAAAAATTGTTGAGTTTGTAAATTTGTGAAAATCATGTGAATATGTTAACTGGAACAGTTTACTGCGAGTTAAAGCCAAATAGTTTAGCGACGCGAATCTTGGCAACCAACTAAACCCAAAAACATACCCAAAAACAAATTCATACAGACATAGTCTCACACACACACATACACATATCTGGAGCAACGAGGCAAAAAGTAGTTGAAAAAGTAGCAGCTCTTTTTTCTCCGTCAACGCTCAGCGTTTATTTTCAATTTGCTCGAGAATTATACTAACAAACACACACACAAGCACACACACACTAACGCTCACACGTACACACAATTCTACGTAGAAAAAAAAAGAAAAGCATAGCTTTAGCCAGTGCATGGCCCTAAGCCATTGTTTTAAGTCTTTGGCTATATTTTAAGGTTATTTTGGAGCTGCTGATGTAAGTGAAGTGAAGGGAATAAAAACAAAAGAGAGAGAGCAGAGAACAGAGAACAGTGAGCAGAGAGGAGAATAGAAGTGCCGAGAGGTGTGCTGCTGGAGGCAGCTGCTTTCTACTATGTTCATTTCAGGCGTTTTTGGCGCCCAACGTAAGCAGCTTAGCCAAAGCGCTGCCAAGCGACATAAATTAAAATGGCCAACGCTTTTTTTGCTGCATATGCAGTCACACACACACACACACATACACAGTTACACCTACAAGTTTTGCCATTTTGCTTGTTTCTACGTTTTGTTCATTTGCGTGGCAAACAAATCGCTCGAGCGGCCAACAAATTGAGTTTCTTTATGATGTCCCATTTGCTGTTGCCAGGTGTGTGTGTGTGTGTGTGTGTGTGAGTGTGTATGCGTGGGTGTGCCTGACTTTTGGGACAGTTTGCGAAATGATTTTTCATCTTGCCCTTTTTGGACTTGGATGCTGTGTTGCCATCTGTTCTTAGCCCTAGCTAAAGGAAAAACCCCGCCAAGCCGCTGCCAAGTAATTTCTTCTATCAATCACAATTAATTATGCATGTGTGTGTGTGTTTGTCTGGGTGTAACTTTTAAATGATGTACAACCTGGCACTTTTTCTTATTAAATTAGGCATGCGAAAAGGTGTACGACAGACGGACAGTAGCGTCTCATCTATGGCCAAAGGGCGCAATTTGTAATTTCACGGTGGCAGCAGCAACTGCAACGATTGTCGCTCCCTTTTCGTTTGCCCCATATTGTTGTTGTTGCTGCTGCTGCTGCATGTTTTGCTGCTTAAGCAGCACTCGAGAATTAATCGTCAAGCAACAAGGCAACGGCAACAAGAGTCAGGCAGCAAAAAATGGCATAAAAAATAGTTGAAGTGAAGGGTAGCAAAAAAACAAGACAAATATGTATCAACTTGGCTACAAAATATCCGTTACCCTATTTTATTATGCATTACATTATATGATGTGAAGGATTGCTTGAAATGTGTCAGTCTTTTCCTAATATTTAAAAGAGAACAGTACTAAGTAATTTTAAAGTGAAAGTTTTAGCAAACTACCGAACGCTAGTTTCAAGTTTTCAAAATTGTTGCCTACTTCTAGGCTGCTGTGTTATTCAGGAATTTTAAATACTGAAAATGTGTTTCATTAGTAAATGCAATGTTAACTTTAATAATCTTTAAGCAGCAAAACAAAACAATCTATTCTAAAAGATATACTACTGTAACCTTTCTGATTTTAGTACTTCTTCAAACAGGCAGATCAGTTGATCGAGAACCATTAACTTAATGGCTTCTGACTCACTTTCTTCTTGCAATGCAACTGTGGCGATATACCCTTACTAACGGGTATAAAAAAATAGGAATGTAGGTAATAGCAGCAGCCGCAGCAGCAGCAGTAACAGCAGCTGCAGTGTAATGAAGTGAAAATTGTCCTTAAGCATCAATTTGCAGCAACGGCAGCCGCGAGTTGAGGTCCTTGCTGCGCTGCGGTTGGCGGTGCGTCCTGATAATTTGATGCTTGCCGATGCGCGATAAATATAATTTGTTGCACGTCATGTGTATTAACTTTTTGCAGACACTGTCTCGCTCTCGCTCTCGCTCACACTATCTCTTACTCTATCAGTCATAGCTGTAAGTGCTTGAAACTAGGCGTGGCAAACGCCTTGGGAGCCAACAGCATTTTCATTATGCAGCTATTTACACACGCCTCGGCATGCCCCCAATGGAATATGTGTGTGTGTGTGTGTGTGTGTGTGTGTCACTGCTCTGCGTGTGTGTGTGTGTGTGTGTGCTGACCGCAACGCCCACAATTTGTAATTAAAATTGCATAGCAAAATTGATTATGTGTGTGAGTGTACTGTTAGTTTTTGTAAGTAATTCCCAGTGTGGCGCCAAAGTGCGGCAAGTGGAAATTTTTAATTAAAAGCAAATGCTTTTAAGTTTAAGTAAATTTTTTGCGTGTGGCATGCAACACACACACACACCGACATAAACACAGTGGCATTTGCTTTAAATTGTTCATAAGCGAGACTCCGACTCAATTCGGTGGCATGCAACACCAGTTTTATCTAAAATTTTTTTTTGTGGAACACAGCCTTCAATTAGTCAGCTGACCGCCAAAAGTTTCCCTTTCACTTTACACTCAACTGGACGCTGCCTTCTCCCTCTTCCATCTTCCCTCCCCCTCCACCCCACCTCTTACCGAATTTTTATCTGTTTCAAACTTTTTGCCAACTCTCAGCAACTGCAACGCTCCAATGAATTTTTTCATCTCGCTTTACTCGTTGCCCCAATCAAAACAAGATTGCAAGTGCTGCATGCATCAGCGTTTAGACACCCATTTATGCCCCTCCTCCCCCTCTCCCTGCCCTGTGACCCCTTTCATGAGGTTGCACAAAAATCGTTAACAAATACTCCAGCTTAGTAAGAAAAATATAAACATTTGATTATTTGCAACAATACGTCACGTAAAACAATGAACTGTGACCTGCCTACAGTGGAAAAGTGTAAAATGTAATGTTGGAAAGTCGACAACAAAAAACTACGCAAAAGTGTTCAACACAAAAAACTAAAACGGAAAAAAACGTTTTCACGATTTTCCATGTTTTAATTTTGAATATGCTGCACGTTTTTATCCATTTGCCAGGGAAGACAGACAATGTGACTGCACAGCGATAGAGAAAATTGTGGAAAACTGTTTTGGATGAAGAGCTAAAAAGTATCGAGGATGCTGCAGAGGAGGAGGTGGAGGAGGGATAGAGGGGTTATCCCTGGGGCCACATAATAGACAATGTACTGGGAACAACAGGCAACTAAGGTTTTCTAGCCAAATGAATGAGTTTTCCACCACGTTCTATTTTTTTTTTTTTTGTGTGTTGTTATTTGTTTTTGTGAATCGAGCAACAAATTGGCGTCAAAATTGATTAAAGCGAAGCAAGAGCACAAAGTTAACTGTAAACATACATTTTGTTTTTTAGTAAATACCAAAAAACAAGCAAACAAAATGTGGAAAAAAAGACAATTTGATTTTTTGTATAAACTATTATGACAACAGATAAAAGCGTTGAAAATTATGTGTAAATATTGAGACAAGAAGAGAAAAATAGATGCATTACTTTAGAGAGGGAGAGAGTGATAGACAGACATATATAGATAATTGGAGAACTAAATTTTAAGCAATAAATTAAATTAACATAAATTTATATTCAGCTATAATTTAACTTATAATTAAATTTATGATTATTGTTAATAAAATTTGATTGCAAAATTGTAGCTATAGCTATAAAAATTGAATTAATTTCAAATTAAAACGAATAACTCTAAGCATTCGCAGCTGCCAGTTAAAAACTAATCTAATCAATTTCATTGGTAAATAGTTTTATTATTGGGTAAGCAAAATGTTTGTGGGTGCAATGGAGGTTTTGGCTGAATTCATGTGCCATGAATATTAAATAAAGCTTTTATGCGGTATGTTTGTTTAAAAATAAATGCGCCACAAAATGCAGCGAATTATGATTGGCGCTAAAGGACGGCGCCTAATTGAATTGCGATCCAAATTGGTGTTTAATTAATAAACGAAATGTAATTTTTGGCAAACGGCAAACGCAAATACATATAGACACAGACACAGATATGTATTCAAAGAGCAGCACGACGATGTCTGGCAAGTAAATTACAATTTAGCAGACACATAGAAAGCAGACAGGGAACGAGCTAGAGCTGGGGCAAAGGTCAGCTGTCAAAATGCCAAAGTTACTAACGGATTTTCGCTTCGTTTGAAATAATCAAAATGCCCCAAAAACAAATGAATATGTCACCTGGGGTAAGTCACCAGCACAAAAGTCCACATAGATACGCACAGATACACACACAGCAGGTTATCTGCAACAGGCATGAAACATATAAAAGGACCAAGAGTCCTTGTTGCTTGCTAGAGTTCACAGCTGGCTTATGTATGTACATTTATGACCCCTGGGCCAAAGGTAATTGCAATGATAACAACAACAACAACAAACTGTAGAGATTTGCCAGCAAATTGAGACATAGATATATTAAATAACAGCACACGGTCTGCATTTTCATGAAGCAAACGAGTATGAAGAAATTTTCTTTATGTTTTCATATGCTTTCACATGACAGCATCTTAGGTTTGCTGTAAAAGTGAATCTATTTATTCATTTTACGTAATGCTCTTAAATTTGTATGTAATTCGTAAAAGGGACTAACGCATAAATAGCAGCTAGCTAGATAGCTAGCTGGCTAGCAAGTTGGCCAAGAGCCGAGCCCCATTGAGTTAAAGACGGAAATGCCTGGGCAAAACGGAAGTACAATCACCAGACACAGACTTGCAAGCACTTTTCCGCTTTACCTCTCTCAGTCTCTCGCTCTCTCTATCTCGCTCTGACCTAACCTGTGCCCCCTTGTGGGCCATGGCCAGTGACATTTACTATACACTTCAGCTCACTTGATGCTCGACTGAATGATTGATGCGCTTTATTCGTTTGGCAGACAGCAGAATAGCTGCAAAAATGAAAAAAAAAACATTCACAAACGAAAGAAATGGAAAGCAAATAATAGAAAGGCAAAAGAAAAACTTGATTTTCAAATCACATTCGGTGAAAATCCCCAACGACACTCGACTCCATGTGGCATGTGCTGTGGAATTGACTGACATTAATGCTAAAGCCAACATTATGCCACTGAATGCGCCGTGTAACCAACACCAACAGCAACAGCAACAACACCATTTTGCCAATCACAATCCCATTTCGAATACTCGTTCCATTTCCACTGGCAGTCAACTTGCCACATGCTTTTTTTTTTTTGTCGTTTTTGCCTTGTTGCCTCTTGTTGCTGCCGCATGTCAAGTGACAAATTTGGAAATGACAAAATGCTCGTTGAAAAATGCGCGAACTGTGGCGAAGAATGGAAGTGGAAATAAAGCAGAGGGCAGAGAGCAAAGGGCAGAGGGCAGAGGGCAAAGAAGGGCAGGTCTATGGTCCATCGAATTGGCCAACAAACCGAGCCAAGATAATCGAATTTTTTTTTGTTGTGTGCCTGTGAGTGTGGATCTGTGTGTGTAGCTGGCGGATGCTTTGAGTTGCTCATAATTGAGTTTGCACCGTACGGTTGCAATTGGAATTTGAAGTGCATAACATTCGAAAGGGACGCATTGTGCTTAATGCTGCCAATTCTCATATGCAACTGGCAACTGGCAAGAGGCAAGTGGCTAGCGAGTCTGCTAAAATTGCAAAATGAAATTTTAATTAAATTTTGATATCCGCTTTGGACTTTGGATCAGCAATTGAGTTTAGCTCTACAATTTTGGCATCGTGTTGTGCTCAGTTATCGGCTTCAATCAAAAACACACACACAGCCAGTCACAGTTTGGGGCATATTAAAAGTAAATTTCAATTGAAAATTGTAACACAGAGCGGCGACATTGGCAGAAAGACAGAAAGAGACACAGAAATAGGTCTTACTGTGTGAGAGACAGGGGTGATTTATTTAGTTCTGCTCTTCCCCATAGGATGCTGCATTGCATATCCTTTGAGATTAGCTGTAGCAAATTGCAAGTTGCTTACTTCTTCTCTGTACTCTGTTCTCTGTTCATTGACCTGTACAACCAACAAATGACTTTCGATTAGTTTGTTTGGCCAAATCAGCAAACGTGTCCAATCACAGAGTTGGGGGATTTAACGGCTAAAATGGCTAAAACACTTTTTTCCCCCACATTCGCCAAGTTTTGTGTGTTAGCTGTAATAAATTAAGTTTTGTTTGGCAGAATGCATAATAAAGCATTTTCATCAACTCATTTGCAGTGTTGTCGTGTAAAAGAGATTGTAATAATTAGGTAATCGTGTGTAAATATATAAATATGTAAAGAGATTGCACATACCTATATATATACTTATAGTACCATATAGTTAAGTATAAACTAGTTAAGTATATGTTTAGTCTACTGTTGCACATAATAAATCTGTGTGCAAATTTGATATATTGAGCGTCTTTAGAGAGCGATTAACATAAATAATTAGCCTGAAACCAAATCTAGTAGCCAGAGCTGCCATTTTCAGTTAAATGGCCAAGCTCCTTTTGTTTGACCTGAAAATATACACCCAAACACACATGTACACACACAGCAGGCAGTGAGGCAAGAACAATACGTTTTTCCATGAAATTAGCTTTTGGCATAAATCTTTTGTAAATATGCATGTTACCAGGCAGCCAAAGGGGGGAGGGGAGATTGTACCAGGTCAGCTGCAAATAAGCATCGTGTCGCATTTGGCCATAGCCAAAACAGGCTAACAGGAAGCTAGCCAGGATGAGGTTACAAGTCGTATTTTTTGGCCAGGTGTATTCCCAGTTTAAGTAGCTATACTTTACACATTTCTACATAGGTGTGTGTAAAGGTATGTGTGTGTGGAGCTATAGGGTGTAGGTGTGTTGGTTGTGCCACCTCGCCTGCGGTTGTGGTAGCTTCTCTGGAAGCTGTTGGCCAGCTGCAGTGACCATTGGACCAAAAAGTCTCTCTCTGCCTCAGCTTCTAAGCGAAATTAATCTCACAAAAAGTGCCAACGTAAAAGAACCAACCACAACACACACACATACACACACACACACATATACATGTCACATTCACATACATACACATTTTGAGAAGGTATGTGTTTAATAAGTAGGCTGAAAGCCAACAACCAAATAGCCTTTAAGCCTATTTCTCTCTTACTCACTTACTCTCTCTTACTACCTCTCTCTTACGCCAGTTGTGTCGTCGATGCTGTGTATAAGTTTTGCCTTTGTGTGTGTGCACAAGTAATTTATCAGTAAATTAAGCAATTTATTTTATTTATTCCATTACGTAAATCATGCAATTTGTGCTCGATTTCGTCATAGAGCAAAAAAAAAAAAAAATGTGCCAACGACAGCGATTTCTGGTCAGGATTTACATGGCAACCCCCCGGCAAAAACTACACCTCCTTCCCCTCTCAGTTACCCCGCCGACGCTCTGCTCTATGAGCCAAGTTGTTTTTACCTACACGCTTTGCCAATTTTATTAAAATCACTTCAGGCAGAAGCTACAACCAAAAACTGCGTAGAGGATGGGAATTTTGGGTTGGAGATGGAGATGGAGGTGGAGGAGGTTCTGGCAATGCGACCATAAAAGCAAACATAATGAGTGCCACACCAATACACTCACGTGCACGTTCACGTTCATACAAGCATAGGCATGTCGCAACTTGCCTACAAAATGTATGAATCTAATAAACAAAAGCCGTATATTATTAGCTGCGGATTTGTGAGTGTATGTGAATGAGTTGGTTAGAGACTTCCTGGGGTTTATAGACGGCTCTCGTTGAACATGGCACAAATGATGTTAGACGGCAATCTCTAAGGATTGACTCCGAGTGAACTGTGATCTAAAAGCTGGTTGAGAGCACTAGGGGAGGAAGGGGAGGCAGAGTGATACCAAAGCCTAGACGCGCACGGAAATGTTATCATAAGTTATGGCAAAAGTTTTTAGCCAGCAAAACTCCATTTGTGCCTAAATACACTAAACAAAACGAAAATAAACTTGATTTAAAATTGAAAAAAAAAACAAAGGAGAAGAGTTTTTCTGCAGTCTGCTGGGAAATCAAATGAAAAGTAATTGAATTGAAACTAAATCAAATGGAAAACATAGTAAAACATTAAATATAGAAATAAATATATTTAAATTTTAAATAATTGAAAATAAACACAAAATAATAAGCGTTAACTTGTGGTTAAAGTTTTAAAATCAAGTATACGAAAAGGTGTACACATAAGAGTTGAAAGTTTAGTCATTTTCAATTCTCATTTATGGTTAAAACCTCTCTCAGCTGGCCACAATTAATAATTGCATATCTCAGGGGACTTTGGAATTGTCAGTTTTCATTTGCATGGAATGTTTCTGATTAACGTATTAATTAAAACAGATGGAGACAAAATTAAACGCCTGCAGCTCCAATTTGAATTATTCCGCACAATTCTCTAAGCTAAGAGAATGAGTGTGCATTTGAAATTGGATGTGATTTTCGGGCAGTGTATTAGTTGTGGCCTATCAACACATTAGGCATCATTGTCATTTAAATACACACACACAGACAGACAGACGGACGGACTGACCTACACCCGCACAACAAATCTAGCACTGACTGAATGCAAAGTGTTGAACGAAATTTTGTTTGCCACAGGTTCAACAGGGCTACGAAACATGGCCCAGGAGATGTAACCACATAGGAAGAGAGAGATAGAAAGAGAGAGAGGGAGGAAGAGAGAGAGAGAGAGAGAGAGAGAGAGAGAGAGAGAGGGGAGACAGAGTGGGAGACAGAGTGTGAGAGGGAGTGTGTTGTTAAAGTTGTAGTGTAAATACTAATGGAGCCCAAGTTACGTTTGCTGCTGCTGCAGGTGGAACGAAAGAAAATTGCTCAGGTGTGGCAAGCAACAGCAGCAAAGGGGTATGTAGTATGGGTATCTGCCACCTTTACGATAAGATGAAAGTGAAGTTGAGCTCACACGACGACATTTGTACACGTACACACGATTAGATAGCAGGACAACAACATGGCATAGCATAGTTCTTGTCGCAATCCTCAAGCGTCGCACAGGACATGCACCTCATTTTGGCCACAACTAGAATCAGAATGATGCCATTACAGTCATTGCACACATACACATGCACACAAACATACACAAGCTTGCACACACACACCTACAAATACACGTGCAAACAAAGAAACGAAATTTTTGCGCTCTGGCATCCTTAAGGCGAAATGTAATTTCCTGTGACAAAATACAAAGCTAATCCCCACACACTCGTAGATATACACGAAGTGGGTAAGATAGAGAGCGAGAGAGAGATGGAAGAGCTAAAGTGAAAGAGAAAACGATAGCGAGTAGAGTGCAGCATGAGCCAAAGGATTTGTGATAGAGTTCGGGTTCAAGGAGAGCAGCTTGACTTCGATACGTGCAGCGAAGCATGCGAACTGGACCGACTGCTGCCACAGCAGCTGCCACAAATTCTGCTGTCCACCTTCCTACCCACTGCAGCTGCGTAGTGTCCTGTTTCTTAGTAGGCCGCTTCAAGTTAAGGTTCAGCTGAGTTTGGCCGGGTTTAGGTCAAGGCTTTGGCGCTTACGTCTGCCGTTTCCGAGTGCTCCTTGGCATTTGGCATTTGATGAGCGTCCGGAAAGCGTAGCGAGCCTTTGGTATTATTGCAGGTGCTGCAGCGATGCTTGTGACTTTGGCTAAGCCAGGACACACAGAATACAGGACACAGTACATAGTATATACAATATGCTGGGAGACAACAAAAGCGCTACACAAATAGCCAAGGAATTTCAAACTGGCAAAAATAAATCGAAAGTTGAACTTTGTTGCCAGCAGCGGCGGGAAGTTAAAAGAGCAAGAAGCAACTCAAGGAGCAGCAGCAGCAGCAACAGCAGCAGCTGGCAGGACATTTATCCTGGACTTCGATTGCCAGCGCATGTGATATGTATACGGTCCGGGGCTTTCGTTTGATTTCTCAAGTGTAAACTACGCCCCAAACGCAACGCAGGCTTTGTGCCCTGTCACACAAATATCAATATGAAAGCAAACCTACGTTTTCCCCTCTCCCCAACAACCACTCTCCTCTTCAATTTCTGCTGTTTCACAAATCTAAGACCTCATGTTGCTGCTTGAGAGCTCACAAATAACCGCAGCAGCTGCCACATGCGCTAAAACACTAAAATAGCAACGACATTAATTGAATGGGGCACGCAATAGCAACGAGCAACGAGCAGAGGGAGAGCGAGAGAGGGGACGCAGGAGAAGCAGAAGTGGCCATAAAGAGTGAGGACTGCAAATTTTCATTAAGCTCAATTTAAAGCCAAATTGAGCAGCCATCAGAGCCTCTTTAAGCAGGTGGCAAGTGCAGCATGAGAGTAAAACTGGGAATCTGAATTAAATCCACACAGTGGTACAGTGGGTGCACTACTTCTATTTTCAAGCATTTAAATACAAAATATAAAGCAATTAAATTGAAATAAATTAAATTAAAATTTTGTAATGCAATGCCAAGCAGAAAGTTAAATTAATTTATATTTTGTGCTAAAACTACAACATATTGAAACTGCTATTAAAACCGAAAGCAATGAGCTTTAAATTTGAATTTATAACAAGGCAGAGCTTACAAAAATATTTCAAAAATGTTTTGTTATGTTAATTTAATAAAATTTTTAGTTTTCGGTATGCTGTTGCACAGTGTAGAAGTTAAAACTGCCAAAGCAAGTATCATTCAAGGGCTTTTGATGTGGATACCAATGCTATCTGTCTATCTCTTTACCCTTAAGAAGATTGACTGCTGATGAAAACAGCAGCAGCTTGGAATGAAAAACAGATTGAAGAGCACTGAAGAAGAGAAGCAAAAGAGATGCGTGTCCGTCTGTCTGTCTGACTGACTGCATGTCTAGTTTGCCTCTTTCATGCAATTGATGTTGGTCATTGTTGTAGGCTCTCCATGCGAGTTTTACACATAACTTTGTGCCACAAAGACTCATCAGAAAAGGGACCAGACTTCTGCTTCTCTTAATCCTCCTGTTGTCCCTTGTTGCTTGCCCCTCCCCTGCTGCACTTTAGTTATGCCAACTGCGTAGTGACATGACCGGCATGTTTGTATGTCAGTCATGCCAACAAGTTGGCTGCCGTCCATGTTGCACGTTACACGTTGCACGTTGCACGTTGCTGTTGCTGGTCAAAACGATGACAGAGTTTTGTTTGCCTGTCACAACTTGTGGGTTGACTTTTTGTTGCCACTTTCAGTGTTGTTCTTGTTATTGTTGTTGTTGTTGTGGATGCCATTAACGCGTGAATTCTAGTGGCTGTCAGCAATCGCAGCCACATTGTTGCCCCAAATCTCTCACACTCACACACACACAAACTAAGCGATTGAGAGCAAGAGAGAAAGAGAGAGATTCTACGTTAGTCATCGAATTATCTATGGTATTCCATTCGCTGAGCGAGTGTCAATCACAACTTTCCAACAAAAATAATGTCAATGGCAAACAACAATAACAACACTTGTTAAACACACACAAAAATAACAACATTTACATATTTGTGTACTTATTATTATACACGCTATACTTTAACAATTGGGTACATCAAGTGAAATGTTGCTTTAGAGAAATCAATCATGTTAATTACACTCATTTAAGTGAAGTATTTCTCAATTAATTTTGCATTGTTATCATTAATTAAATTTCAATTTAAATTGGTTTTTTTTCTATTAATATTTATTTAGTATTTATCTACATCGTGATGGTAGAAATTAAATAAATAATGAATTGATTTTAGTTTGAAATGCAATTGATTTGCCAAAATAAACATATAAATTGTACTTTTAAAATAGAACAAATTATTTAACAGTTTAAATTAGAATATATCTTTAATAACTTTAATATAAATTAAACTAAACGAAACTATATTTAATTTAAGAATAATTTAAGAAGAATCAGCTAACTTTAACTCTGCATATAGTTAGCTGTGTATTTATATTCTTAATTTTTCAAAACTACAAAAAGCGTCTACCTAACTAACTCTTGCAATACGTATACTTGATATTTACAATTTTTGTAAATGTTAAACCATTTGCAGCTGAGATGCTTTGAACAAACAGAGAGAGAGAGAGTATAATGGCTTCGATATATTGAATATATATCATACTATACTATATGCAGGTGGGGCAATTGTGTTTTTATGTGCTATTTGGATTGTAAACGCGTGGCCTGAAGCTCGTTTGCATTGCCGGCCACTTCATTATTTTGCTGCTGGCCAACTGCACCTGCATTCAAGTGTATGTATGTGTGTGCGAGTGTGCGTGCTGGACTCTATGTGCTTTCTATGCATTCATGCATAATGGGCAGGCAAACGTTTACAATAGCAACATCAATGGATTTCCGTACGTTGCCATTTGCGGTCCATTTGCGGACAGCAAAGGCAGCTAGCCAGCCAGCAATGAAGGCAGCAGATAGATGGAGTTGGCAAAAGGGGTTTGGGCAAAAGCTAGGCCATCATGGCATCATGGGTGCCGTTAGCATGATTGAAAAACGTGCCAACCGATGCTCTAACCTCAGTCAGGCCCAGCTCAATCCAGTAGAAACCAATCCATTGCCAACTGTGGGCCAGAGCTTAAATTGCATGCCATTCTGTGTGCTGTCACTTGCCATTGTATTGTTGTGCGGTTTACTCTTATTGTTTCTGTTGTTGTTGTTGTTGGTACTGCTCGTGTTGCCCTTTCACAATTACGTAATTTATTTTAACTGTGTCAAATCCACGCCGATCGACAGCGATTATGCTGGCAAATTGCAACAATTCCTTTTGCCAGAGTTGCCAGTGTTGCCCCATTTTCCCAGGCTTTCCCAATTGCAATTTGTTAACGTCGTCAGCATCCGTATACATCCGTATGTCTTTGTCACTACACTCTTAGCCTCTCTTTTGCTCTCCCATCTCTCTCTCTCTCTGTCGGTGTGTTGGCTGAGAGCTGCCAGTCACTTGGCTCGTTTGGCTGCAATTAACCGCAGTGTGCTAATTAATTTGCTCATAATTGATGCGATTATGTGTTTCATTTGTGGCAAAACACGAAAGGCAACAACTGTCGTCTGGGGCAACATCAAGTCGAGGCGACAAACGAAACATTTGTATCAAATCCTTGACATTTCCCATTGTTGCATTGTTCTTCTTTGCCCCATTTCACGTGCTGCAGTTCTACTTCTGCTTCTGCTTCTTCTTCTTCGGCATCTGCTTTGTGGTGGTGTGTCCGTGAGGAAATCAAGCGAATTGAACAAGCATCCTGTACAATTTATTCATTTCAGTTTGGGAATGTGTTTAACTTCCAACATTGCTGGAACTAAGGCAAATTGAGAGCGGATACGCCTCGTTTCGTTTTGTGGCAGACAGCGCAATATCAATTCCAGCCAGCAGGTACTCCATGTTGTTGGCCATAAGCTGATTTGTCGCCTTTGTCTTTGCCAGTGAAGTGGTCAGCTACCGGTTGTCAGTTTGCCTCAAAGGCAACAATGTAAATCACATGACAAGAACATGCAACACCAATCGAACTACACGTATTTGACTTGATAGAACTGCCCCCCAAGGGTCAATTTATTCCCTACATTTGTATCTCTTCCTCTTGCGTTCACTCTCTATCTCTCTTTCTCTCTAGCTGCTGCTGTCACGGATATTTTCAAAATTGCAAATACGCTGCAGGACCTCAAAAACATGGCGCCTATCGCCTTGGGGGCTCCTCCATGCAGAGTCACATTGAAAATCGCACACAAATTTGCTAAAATGCCAAAAACATCGCCAACAGAGGCATGCAACATGAGTACGACAGTTGCAGGCCGGGCTGCCACTTTGCCAGTTAATGTTACGCTTTCACAATTGTCATTTTGCGCCACATTAATACCCTGTGAGGTGGAAAGCAGCAGCAGAGCGTGATTTTAATTGCATTAGATGTAAAACAATGAATTTGGCAACAAACCATAAACACTTAACATTAGGCTGATTTTGAATTATCAAAAACCTAGCAATTATTTGCTTATTCCGTAGTAAAAATCAAATATAAACAGCTTATTAAGCATTTCGAGTATTTATTTATGCAGTGTTATCGCTACAGGACAGCCTAAAGTCACCCACAAACCATAGTCACATACTTTGCAACTTGTTCCGTCTGGTTTTCTACTTAGTTGGCATTGCAAGAGAGAAGCGGCGCCTAGAAGCATGCAACGGTTTTTGCACAAAGCGCATAGACAGCCGCTCTATCGTTGTTTTAGTAGTACTGCGTACGTGTACGTATGGTGTGTGTGTGTGTGTGAGTGTAGTTACTAAGTACTTACCATTTAGGACATGCACACGCACACTGGCCACATCTGCATTGGAGGGGGCACACGAGTATTTGCCGGAATCGGCCAGATCTGCATTCTGTATGAGCAGAAATGAGGTTGTCACATCTCCCTTTTCGGTAATTACCGACACGCCGCCTCTTGATGAATCATAATTAATGACCTGCAAATGGAAGAGCATTACGGCCATAAGTAAGTGTTGGCAAAAATGATCACACCACACGCTTAAAAATACATAATATATACTGTATATAATGTGAAAACAATGAGCGAAAGCCTTAAATTGTTTTAATTTTTTTGCTTTTAGCTGTTTTTATTCATATTTTTTTTTGTCATTATATTTTCGTAATTTTCAAATGGAGCGACAGCAAACAGCTGCGCTTGACTGACATTACAAATCAGCTACATGTCAGCGCATCTTGCTTACTTAACAGCCCACCCTCGCTGCCTGCCTGCCTGGCTGCCATCCTGTCGTACCCCACCCAAAACTCTGTCACCAAAAATGCGTTTGAAATTGCGATTTTAATTGGAATTTGATGGCTGGGCGCATGATTAAAGTTGACTTAACAGCGTCAACATCAAAGGCTGTATATATTGAGAGAAAGGAAGCAGAGATAGATAGCGCCAGGCAGATAGTTAGTTGCAAAAATTATGTTAATCAAGTGAGCCTGAAACTAAGTTTGAGCTCAGGCTCATTATGATTACAGCAGCAGTTGCTCTTCTCCATCATAGTCAACTTCATTATCGATTACTGTACGTAGTAATGATGGCGAATAGTAAGGGGAATTATGGCCATAGGCCAAAACGACGACTGCCTGCTAAAAGTGGCTTCTAAATACGAATGCATATTGAGTCACAAAATGGAAAGCAGATGCCCAAAACGCTGACAAAAACAAATGCCAAAATAATTTGCCAATACACATACACAGACAGAGAGAGACAGATAGACAGACGTACAAAGTTCAGAACAACTCATTGCGGGGCTAAAAGAGCAATGGCACAAACGGCAAAACGTCAAAAAGCAAAGGGCAGAGATCAAGTTGCTGACATTAACACATCATGCCGCTGACAGCAATGACAAAAATGAAGAAACAACAACAACAACACGGAAATCGGAAATGGGAAATGAGAAGCTTACTCCCATTTCGTTTTGCTGGCTGGCAAGGGTAACTAACTAGGTCAAGATTGGGAGAGGAGAGGGAGATTAAGAACTAGAGGTCGAAGCGGGAAGACTGGCGCATAATTTGCTGTCTAATCTTAACTAATCGACGGCATTTGCAATAATATGAAAAATGAAAGAAAAGTTGGCGTCTCTGATAATGATGACGATAGCGAAATGTTGTATATGCCTACGCGGCGGAGGGTGGGGGGAGAGAATATGCACAACAAAGGCAGTAAGAGGTATGAAAATGTAGATACGAGTATAAAAAACAATGACAATGCCCAAACTTTGGTATAACAAATTTTTGCCACGGCAAGTAAAAACTTTGCCTATCAACAGCAAGGGAGACAACTATACAAAGCCATAGAGAGGGGGAGAGAGAAAGAGGGATAGAGGAGAAGGAGCAGGCAAGTAACGAAAGTCTGGTTGGTATTATAGCCCATTCTGTCGTCGCTATCAGCATAAATTTCGTATTTGTATTATAATTTTGTAGTTGTTGCCGTGGCTATTGTTGTTGTTGTTGTTTTGCATTGTTGTTGCCGGAAAATTGGTTAATGAAAGCGAGGGCTTACTGTGTCTGGCCAAATGGCAACCGGCAATTGCCAAACTGACATCCTGTGAATCTGCACTTGCAGCACACGTAAATTGGAAAAGCGTTTTCCGACAGCGTTGCATCAAAAATTTACCATTTCCTTTTGCCAACCACCCTTTACTTCCTGCTCTTTCTCTCGCTCACTCTATCTATTTGAAAATTGCAGCATTTTATTGTTAATGGCAGCAGAAAAAAATGAAATAAAACGACTGGAGCTAGAGCAGAGCAGTCTAGTGCAAATAATAATAATCGACTGAGCTTGAAAACGACACATAAAATCAACAGAAGAGTCTGTTGGTTGAGAAGTGCTTGTGAAGAGGGGGAGTGGGGAGTGTGGGAAGCGCAACATAATGCTGAACAATAATGCTATACTTATACGATGAAGTTGCCATGGAGGCGTGGACTTTGGGCTAAAGTCTGCTTTGACAGGCAGCTAATAGCTAGCTAAGTCCACTCAGAGCCAACTTACGAAACTTTCAACTCCAGCGTATTATGCAAAAGGCTTTTCAAACGAGGGTTGCCACATAAGTTAGTAAAACTGGCAGAAAGTTAATAGCGAATTTTAACTAAAATTTAATTGAAATCACTGTTCAAATTTGCTGTAAATACATTGGTTTATTCGCAACAATTCTCATAAGTATTAGAGTACTTGGAACTATTCTATAAATACAATTTTTTAAAAACTTAATGGGCAGAAAATTGTATATTTAAAAAAAAAAGAGATAAAAAAATTATGATATACGAAAGATACTAAGAATTATATGTGCTGTAACTAATTTTAATTATTAAATATCAATTTATTTTTTACAGATTAACTAAATTAAATTTTATTTTTGGTAAATAATCCCAAATTAAATATTTTTTATTATTTAATTTTATTACAAAATATAATTACACATGTAAAACAAATTATTAATTAACAAGAATTAAAAGAAATCATTAATGCAAATTTTCATAAGGTAAATAAACTCTAAACTCAACGAGCTACTCTCGCAGAAGCAGCAGTATTTGCCAGAAGCTAAAGCGGAACTGCCTGCAAACGCGAGTAAGCGGGAGAGGCAGAGAAAGAGAAAGCGTGATAGATGGATTGGTGGGGGTTAAGGGGACTCAGTTGGATGAGCGCATAAGAGGAAATATGTAACACGTTAATTACAATTAGCGAGCGGAAGTGCGCGAGTCTAAAAAATAAAAGAGTGTAGCATATATGTAAGCAGGCAGTGTGAGGTAGTGCATCAACTAAGTTTATCCATCCATTAAACTAATTAACAGCAAATTTGCATGGATCGTAAATAATCCGTGTGCAGCATGGAGAGCGTGAAGCTTGCAGCACGGCGCATGGCGCACGGCAGCATGGCCATGGGAGGACCCTGTACAGCTTGTGCTAAGGTTGCGGCTACACACACACGCACATACACACACAGGCACACATGCCACCTGGCCCAAAGGCACACAATTGTGTGGAGTGTGGCAAGGATTTTAATTAGAAAATTCCAGAAATACAAGTGGGAAGCAAAAGAAGTGAGCAAATGACAGGGAAGGGCAAGCGATGCAAGCTGGGGGAAACAGTGTAAAGTTAACTGCAACAGCAGTTGGCAGCAGGATTTGTGCACTTTTTAACACTTTGCCAGCAAGTTTTTTACACGTCTTTTTTTTGCCCATCTATTTTACACAGTTTTTGCTGTTTTGTTTGGCATTTGCATTACAATTAGCCTGAGACTCTTAAAGTACACTCTCCCTATCTCTCTCTTTCTCTCTCTCTCTCTTCCTGTCTCTCTGTCTCTTTTGGGTTCGGTGTGTTGTGCGATTTAAGCACTTTTAATGCCACGCAATTAGCCAGGCTTAAATCGCCAACAACAGCTTCTAGTACACAACTAATTGATGTCCATCGTGAAGCTAAGCATTAATGAGACTCACTGCTGGATGACCAAATGCTACACTCATTTATAAAACTTAGTGTCGTGCCCTCGAATTGTTTATGTCAGCGGCATTAACACCGACATTGCGTGCCCCAAAAAGCACCTTTGACCCAATTCAGTTCCAAGGTACATTGTGTCATGCAATAACGTTGATTTACACAATGAAATGCCAACAACTGACAGTTTAAATAACGTCAACGACAACTTGCAGCAAACTTCACACGCACCTCCATCGGCAGGAAGTGGGCGTGGTTGTCGGAGGGGGTAGCTAAAGTGACAGAGACGAAGTTCAATCGACGACAGTTGGCATTAAGCAACAGTTGTGATTGCAATCGAAGAACATGATGCTGAATACCATTGTCAACGACAGTCATTTGCGCTGTAATTCAGTTTTTCATTTGTGACATTTACGATAGGCATGCGTTCATTCTATCGATGGCAAGTTATCGATGATAGGTTTATACAAAATCAAGTTATCCACAGCATATAATTGTAAATATATTGTTAAAGCACTTTCATTACCACTTTAAGTTTATGACTGTTAAATAATTAATGTAGCATTAAATGCTTAAATCTTCAATAGTTAAATTAGTTTAACTAGTTACCAAAATGACTGTTAAAATTCAGTCAACAAAAAGATGCTAAGAGAGGGGGAAATAAAAAATAGAATTGCCGCAGAAATGTAACAATAAAGTTTAATTACCTCCTCGTGATGATACCAGAAGATGTAGGCCGGCGGTTCGGGGCTGAACTTTACAGTGCAAGTGAGATTTATGGTGCTGCCTTTATCAACGTGAAGGTCAGGTCCGCCAAGAATGGTCGCCGTTGGCACTGTCAACAGGGAACGCCATCCACAAACAGCAAAGAAAGAAAAAAACCGTCAGCAGAAAGACACCAGACGAGTCACCGAAAAAACCAGATAGAGCACATGAACAGAAAGAAAGAGAACAAGAAAAAGTAGAACGTGAAAAACGTTGTTAAAACGAGGCAGAAACTCTGACTGAAAGAGAAAAAAAACAGAAGCAAAATGTGAATAGGTAGAGTGCTGTAGGAGTCCATAGGAGTCGAAGGGGGACTGTGGGGGAGACTAAAAGGAGGCCTCCTGGCCTCCTGACACTGTAGAATAATAAACTACGAGATAAAATGAAATTGTTGTCGTATAAAAACCAAGTTGTGCCTCCCTCCAACTCATCCCGCTGGTTATCCTTGTAGTCCTTGTAGTAGTGCGTGTTGCTCACTCGTTTGCTGTATGTAATTTATTTGCTCAACAACATTCTTTTTTTGTATGTGCGTCTGCTTGCCAACTCGTGGCAAGTGTCCTTTGCCTTTGTTATTTGCGACAAATGGTCGATTTTTTATGAAGCTCAATGCTCGATGCCCCATGTCCAATGTCCGATGTGCAATGTCCAATGTCCGATGTGAGTCTGACTATAACTCAAACCCAAACCGAAGCTGAGAACTTGCAATTCACACTCACCGACAACATTGAGACGAACGAAATAACTGCGAACTGGTTGCGTTGATATCTGGCACTCATACATGCCCGCATCACGTTTCTGGGCCCATTTTATCTGCAGCGTCCAGTCCTCAGTGTCCTGATGATGGGTCGCCTGAAACCTCTGATCGGATGTATATGTATAGGCGCCCACGGTCAGTATGTGAATGTCCCGATGCCGTATCCAGGATACCTGCAACAAACAAAAACCAAAATAAATTACACAAAGTGTCTATCAAATGCTGCAAAGAGTGTTGCATAGACTTAGCAGAGAAAAAAATGCCGTGAAAATTAAATACAAAAAGAAGCAGATACTATTCAAATGTAGATATATAGCACTTATCTAATAAATGAGAAGAGTAGTTTTGTAAAAATTATAATACTGCCACAACTAAAATAGGTTCAATATAGTTTATTTAAAATCAAAAGGTTTCGAATTATTAAAATATTTTTTTCTATAAACAATACAAAAGTTCCTGACTTGTAACTTTATATATATTAAATATATCTTTTATTGAAAAATATCTAAACAGTAACAAAAAAAAAAAATAAATAAAAATAAATCAAGTTAACTTCCAATTAAAAATAAAATATACCCAGTTTAATCTACCCAGTTTAGCGCACGTTGCATACAGGATATTTCTAACTAAAATCTCTCTATTTATTTCGCATAACCAAAGAGTTGGCATTAAAAATGCAGCAATTGAAAAACGAATTGCCGCCGCAGTGCCATCAACAACAGCCAACAATGAAACATTCAAATCGAATGGGATTCTCTCGATTTTTGTTACTTTTTTGTTGCTTGCAGCGATTAATCAGAATAGCATCCATCGTGTATGCTCTTCTGTATGGTTAACGGCAGAACGCGCGGTGCTTTTGCAAACTCTGCTTGGCGTACGTGACGTATGAGCAACATGATGTAGCACACGCATGAGCTGCTTGAATTTGACAAGTTTATGGCAAAGGGAGGAAACGGGGAGACTGTAATCCTCAAGGAATCCTAGCTGAGTTTGTTAGCTGCACCTCCTGTGGTGTGGTGCTGTGGTTGTTGCTGGTTATGTGTGTGTGTGTGTGTGTGTGTGTGTGTGCGTGTGTGAGTGTGTGCGTGTGGTTCGGTGGTTGGCTCATTTTGCCTGCTGAGTTTTTCAGTTGAGCTTAGTTTTTGCTTAATTATAACAAACTTTTTAAGTAGTTGCAGCGCTAAAACCAGAACTTTCTAAACTGTGCACATTCTTGCACCTCTCTCTTGCTTCTACCTCCCTCTCCACCACTCTGCCGCTTTGTTGCTGTCTCTGGCTGACACTTGATATGCACAAGTTATTAAGTCAAATGTAAATTCAAAATTATCGTACTTGACAGTCACAACAAGTGCACGCGAAACTAGCAACTTGCCGCCTCTTTATTTCGACTGGGCGTGGCATTTTGTTGCATGCATTTAATTATACGAAATGTTGTTGCATACTAAACAATGGCCTCAACATCGACTAACACACACACACGCATGTACAACCGCAGTTTGGCAGCTTTGTGCACCGCATGTGGACCGCAATGAGTGTATAAAAGTGTGAAAAACATGTCGACAGGGGCTGCCATTAAACAAACATTTTACGCAACAAATTAAACTGTAATTAACAAGTGCATGCTGTGCAGCAACAACAGCAACAACAACATCAGCGGAGTGCAATCGTTGGTTGCAATTCCCTTGTATATCTTTCTTGCCCCCTGGCATATTAGCAGCTCCCACTCCACCAGCAATACATACTACACACATAACAGATATACACACCCCCAACACACACACCCACACACACACACACTGTGTGTCCTGCTGAGTTCGTTTCATTTGGGTTTGGTGTTTGGTTTTCTCAACTCGGACTGCCCCAAGTGCTGTTGACGCGTGTGGCAAGTGCAATTTTCCTGAAATTGTTTAAATAATTTCGCGCTTAAATGCAATTGAAAGTGGGCAACTTTCCTGCAGCGTAACCCTAAGGGGTGTGTTCCCGTTCAACCCACCATCGCCCACTTGAGTGCATCGTGTGACGTGTGGCAGGCAGCGTTGCAAGTTCCCCATTGCCAGTTGCCAGTTGGCAGTCGACACTCGTCGACGTTGCTTTTGTATGTATGTTGGCAAGAAATTAAAAGTTGCTGCAACTGCAAGCTGCAAATCCTTCAACTCTTCCTGCTCTTCCCGCTTGCCCTCTGTCCCACTCACTCCCCCCTCGCTTTCGCCCTCGTTTCCTGCTGTTGGTGCATTTGTGTCAAGTGCTTTTGGTGGCATGGCGCGTGTTGAAAGTTTGTTGGTTTTTGGCATTTTGGAGTCCTGTTTGTTTGTTTGCCTTTTGCGCCGCGTGCTCTGCCATTGTTTGTTAATGAGCGTTCGAATCTTTTCCACCAAAAGTCTCTCCCGCCCCTCCCCTACCATCTACCACTCCACGCTGCCTTTTCTAGCTCCAACGAAGCACGTGCTGCTCGTCTTTGCGTGGCGCCACTGTGATTAATCGTGCTGTGCAACACTTTTGCCTTGCCTAATTATTCATAAACTTGTCTGTCACGCATATTAAAAATGCTGCCACACGCCGATAAAAAATTGACACGCCCTCAAGTCTTGTTTTCGCTCTGACAGTTCAACATTTCATTTAAATTGTTGAAAGAAAATAAATACAAAGCTTAATGGTCAAATACTCTAGCGGTTTGAGCAATTAAAGGTGTTCTGAACTCAACTGAAATATTAACTATGAATCGAATCAGAAATACTTTAACTTTTAGTAGAATCTTTAACAAATTTCTATTTGACCTAAATTCGTTTAGCTATTTTTAGGTATAATGAGACTTTATGCTCAACTTTTTGCCTTTATAAATGTGTTTCATATTTCATCTAAAAATAGAAACACCCACTGTGAAAAATCCTTAAAAAGGGACGACAACTTTTGTGCTAATTAAATGTTTTAAAATATGTCAAATTAAAAATGTTGCCAAGTGTTTTCTGCACTCGTATAAGCATGTAAATATTTAGCTGCCAACAACAAGTCGAGCTGCTGATACCCTTTAATATATAATAAATAAAAATCATTAGAAAAAAAAATATTTAAATAAAGAAATACCTGTATTACGTTCACAAATATTTTTGAATTAAAAACTCATATTATCTAGCTGCAAAAATATTCTACTTAATAGTTTAGACTACCTAGAGGGTATTTGTTAGTCCGTTTACTAACAATACGGCATTACAGAGTGGCTGGGGTGCAATTAAAGCAGATAAACAAAGGAAAACAATTGCAATAACAGTCGCGTTTACAGAACAGAATACAAAAATTGCTAAATTTGTGAAGAGACAACAACTTAATGCCGACTTAGGTCTTAGGAGGTAGCTACCAGGTCGCAGTTCGGAGGTCGTAGGTCGCAGCTTGAGCCAAAAGTTGGCAGCAAAAGAAAAGGTCTTGCTGTCTAGGAGCAGACAATACAAAAAAGCCAAAGACAAAGTAATAGAAATAATACAAGTCAACGAAAGAAAAAAGTGCTCCCTCTTTCTGTTTTTTTCCTTTGGTTGGATGGGCGTGTAACTAATTAAAAATTTTGCAGTCATGCTAAGGGAATTACAATTTGGCAACACAACGCTGTCGACCAGGTTGGCAAATCAACGTACTCAACAATAACAACAACAAAAACAGCACAAACAGCGTTGAGCTCATGAGAGAATAAGCTAACAGTTAACAAGAAAGCGGATGGAAGATAGGAGGATGAAAGCAAAACGCGGAGTAATGTCAAAAACTTTAAAGGCTAAGCGGATCGTCACGAACGAGGCAAAAAAGTTTGGTTTTAGCTACCACCTGCCTGCCATATCCACACTCCACTTACCGTTTTGTTGGCCAAATTGCGAACACGGCAACTGAGATACGCAGATTTGCCCATAAGGGCGGTCACATTGCGCGGCGTTGAGGGATCAAAATATGGCTCCATCCATTTGGGATGCGTATACGCAGCGGTGGGAATTGTGGGCGCCATCACTGGCGTGGTTGTCATCTCATCTAACGAGTTGTAGCCCTCAATGGGTCCATGTACGCCGCCATTTGTCATATCTGCAACGAGTTGGCAAAAAGAAAAACCAAATGCTAAAGTTGTTAAAACAAACTTGAAATTGTATTTTAGAGTAATTACAAAAGATTTATTTCAAAATGTTATTAAAGGTTAAATACTTCTTAATTATTTGTAAGGAGCTAAAACCTTTAAAAGTGTACCATAGACTTTAGATACTTAAGGTAATTTATGCGTTTAAAGCAAGCAGTGCTCTTTGCTGCGCCATACGTGAAATGTAGTGTCCAGATTTATTGAACCTAGCTTTCATAGTTTTAGTGGTTTGTCTATAGTTCCCTTTGAGTATTAGGTTAAAAATAATAAAATTAATATACAATATTTTGGGGCATAGAAATTGTTTTTATTTGTAGAACTTGAAATTTTTTTTTTTTGTAAAAAAAAAAATGAAACTTCAATTCAACTCGAAATAAATTGCAGTGCGAAAAAAATCATATGGAAAATATAGATACAATTTGCCATATGTCAGTTGGTCTGTCAGTTTGTCAGCCAATGTGTGTAAATCTGTTACTCGGTCGCTATAATACTTTCCCACTAACCCCTCTATGTGTGTCGGTGTGTGTTAAGTCTCGTTTTATCTCTGCGCGCCGCACGGCAAAAAATATTAAAAATTCCTTGCCAAAAAAATGGGAGCAGCTCAAAATAAAATTTATTTCAGCGCACAAAATGCTCTTGATTGCAAAAAGCAAAAAAAAAATGAAAAATTTAGTAAGAAATATTTAAAAAAATTTGGGAAAAGAGCAGCTATATAAGTAACGCGTTCTCAGAATCTGAGAATATTTAGAATACGCTCAACACAATTTTGACATCGAAGGAAAAAAAGTTTGCTCATTAAATTCGTAGGTTCAGAGCTTAACACAAAAGGTGACCAAGTGGCTAACGCTAGTAGCACTCTGGTAGCCACTGGCAACTGGGTAACTCTTAAGTTTCAATTTAGAAATGAACCACTGACAAAGTAAGGGGCAAAACATTGAGAGAGGCAGAGCAAAAAGCAGTAGAAAACCGCAGACAGCTGCAAAAATGAACGCATAGGGATTGAAAGATAGTTGAAAGGGTAATGGAAAATTGTATTGAGAGTGGATTGGGTTAGACTGTTGGACTTTTGGCCTGACCTGGCCCAGCAGCCTGTGAGCAGCACGGTGAGCATGCAGCCTTCAAGCGAGTGAAGTGTTTGCGGTTGGCAAGTACAAGTGCACACACATACATGGACACGGACATATACGCACAAGTAAGAACGAAATTGTGTCACTGCTTACATCACGAAGCACTCACACATACACATACACACACAGATACATTTTAACGTTGCCACACCCACATAGGCTAACCACAAGCAGCTGCACCTCTACTCTCCTTTTTCCTCTATACACACATATGTGTGGCAGAGTCGAGCTCATGGTTATGCAAAATATTTGCACTCAAATCATATTTCAAGGATTAAAACTTGCATTCATTCGAAAACTGTTTTTCCACATGCACGCCTTTAGTCATACACACACCCACACACACCAACTCACACACTTAGAAAGGGAGAGAGAGAGAGAGAGACACAAATATGACTGCCCTACAACTTCGGCTTCATTAAACAAAAGGTTGCCAGCATATGACGCGCATTTGCATGCATGAATTGAGGGCGGCAAAAAGATAGAAGGAGTGAGAGAGGCAGAGTAGGGGTAGAGGGGGAGTGGCATACATATGATAGATGCTTAAGCTTAATATGCTTAATATGCCACATACCCACACACACCCATACATACTGACAAAGTTGCACAAATTTCCAGCATTTATTGCAAGCACTTTTAATGCAGCTGCCCATAAAAGTATGCTATGGAATTTTGTAAATATTTACCAAATGGAAAACAACTGGAAAGGGGTTTTCAAATCTACTCAAATATGTATGTTGGGTATTAGGTACTCACTAAAATATTCAATTGACAAAGCTCAGTTTTAGTGTGCTTGAAGTGAGGAATGTACAAATTGGAGTCCTACTTAAATATGTTCAGAATCTCCTAATTAAAACAATACAAATTTTGCTGTGTGTTTAATTTGTTATTATATTGTATTGAAGTATGGGCTAGAAGCCAATGAGAAAACAATTTCATCGTATGCAATACGTAATACATTTTGCAGCTCTTTAAAACATATCTACATATATGCGATTTTGGGTGATTGAGTGTTTGCTTAATCATTACAGAGGCTGATCACGCCCACTTTCAGACTGGCAGACGTTCGTTTTCTCACACAATGACTTTGCATATTTGCGTTTAATTTGTGACGACGACATGGTGGAAGCAGACACAATGGGTGGGGCAAAAGGGGCGAGGAGCAGATAGCAGAGTCAATGCCATGGAGCAATTAAGAAAACTTTTGCAATTTTCACGCTTTTATTTTGGCATATTTCGTATATGAGTATACCCTGTAAATGAGGATGGAAATGAATGAACAGGCTGTGCTGCTGTTGTTAATTCTCAAACAGTTCTAATATTATAATTTTAGCATTTAATTTTTGAAGTGATTGGTATCTATTGCGGCAGTCAACTACGCTAGACACATTTCTAAATTGGTTGATTTTTTTCCTGAAGTGGGTAGGAATTTGATGTTGCTGGCTGAAATGATGCGTAATGTGCAACACTTTGAACCCGTAGCTCAATGAATTCTCATGCCCTGCTGCTAATTGCCAGCTTATTGGGGTAAAAGGCACAACTTCGAGACGCATTTAATTGTGTTTTATGGCATTGAGTTTTGTGTTTGTAGTAAATTTTAGCACACTTCATTGCCTCTGCCCCTGTGTCTGTGTGTTTGGGGGAGTAATTAAAAATCAACATGCGGCGCCAGAAATTGAGCTGCCGAAAGTGACTAGTTTCGCCCCATTCCTTTTTCCAACTCAGCTTTACTGCCATTAATTTGCTGCTAATGCAACATGACGAGCACAATTTTGATTGCACGTGTTTGGACATATGAGTATGGAGCTGCTGCCGCTGTACCGAATCCTCCATCAGTTTGTGTATTTCTCCTTTTTTGCTCCTGTTCACGCCAGCATGAATAATGATGGCTCTTGACATTGTCTAAGCTGTTTTATGCGTGGCATCATGACTCCGCTGGAAATCAAATGAACTCTGAAGCCAAGTGAGTTGTGAGTTAGTCGATGAGCTGTCAGGACAGCAAACGTCGCATACCATTCCTAAACTGGACGCTTTGCTGACAGCCCACTCGAATATGCATGCGGCACCTTGTGCTGGCAACCACTTAACCACTCAACCGCTGAACCTCTGAACCGCTGAACCACTCAGCTACTCATTTATTTATTGTGCTGCGCAGTGCATTGCACGAGGCTTTTGTCGTTGTCCTTATTGTGGTTTCGTTGGCGCGTCGCTTCGCATCGCATCGCATGGCGTCGCCGCTTGCGGCTGGCGTCTTAATTAAGCTTAAATGATGTTGCAAAATTTATTTCATTTCGCACTCGAAGCAACTGAAACTGAAACAGGCAGCAGCAATGGCAGTGCCAAAAGCTTATTGTAGTGGGAGCATCTTCTATACGCACGCCATGCATATAAATTATCCACGCAAATTACATGGCACATGGCTGAAAATTGAAATGTGGCTGCTGTATGCATGGGTATGTGTGTGTATGTGGGTGTGTGAGTGTCATATTTGTTTTCTTCCCGCCTCAGAGCTGATTAATTTTAATGCTTTTCATTAATTTGCTTCAATCGGAAAGTGCTTTAATTGCACGTCTGATTAACTTTTGACACTCAAGGCACTATAAAAAATAGTAAAAAATATTTTAAAAAATTTAAAAGAACACAAAAGGCTTGTAAGCAATTTCAAATGCTTAAAATGTTTCAAAACAAAATTTATATGGCTAAAGGCAAGCTAAATTAAGCCTAATTTATATTAAGGAAATTATTGTTAATTCGCAATTAAATTGTTGCTGAAACTTTAACTGAGACTTCAATGACATCTTAGCTCATTCTTTAGTCTTTGTCTTTGTCTTTAGTCTTTGTGTAACTTGTTATCTTCTTCAACGTTGATTGACAACATTTTTGTGCAATGTTGTTAGTGTCGTTGTCGTTGTTGTTGATGTTGTTGTTATGGTTTTGTTTGTTTGTCTTTGCATAGCCACTTCGTCTGACAAAACATGCGATACGATGCGACACGACAGGCAGAACTTATATAGAGAGATACACACACACACACACACATATGCTCAACCATAACTCATATTATGAAATATTCGTAAAATTTCATACAAAGTACAAGAAAATGCCATGTGAGTGTGTGTGTGAGAAGGCCAAAAGCATAAAGTGAAGTTTATACAAGAAGTTAGAAGAAGGCTGCCTGATTCTGACTGGTTGGCTGTCTTCTTGGCTCGTTGGCTGGCTTGTTGGCTGACTGCCTTACTGCCTCACTGCCATACTGCCAGCTTGCCTGACTCTGGCAGGGCTTATCACCTCTGGCCTCTGCGTTCAAGCTTATAATGAAGCATTGTTTGTTGCACAAAGTTTAGCCTGGAATGAAAACAGTAAGAAAACAGCCAAGAGCCAACAACAAGCAAGCCAGCAAGCAAGCAAGCTCGCTGAATGTCTGTATGTCACCTTGTCGAGTTGAGGATGGTACTTGGTAGTTGAAGTGGTAGAGGAATGACTGACTGAAGATTGCTGCTCAACAAGATATTAAAATAATATTTACAAGGACTAAAGTGGTGCGCATAATGCATGAGATGCCAAACCAAAATCATACACAGAATCAAAAACAGGAGCTGTAATAATATGTGTGTGAGCCATCTGCATTTGAAGTTGCCAATGTTTTGTGGCCTCAACATTTTGGGCAATTGTTGAAAGCCTGATTAGAGCTGTCGTTTGTTAATGTTTGGCTGTTTCGACAATGTCGTCTTGTTTTTATTAATGATCAGCATAGATTTTCCAATCGCACAGTGTAATCCATTGCCCAATCAGAGAGCAGCAGCCATTTTTCGTTTGCCTTCACTCTGTATAGCTTGCTTTTTACTCTCTCTCTCTGTCTCTCTATCTCTTCTTTTGTTTGTGCCCATTTCGTGTGCCAGGAATCTATTCAATGGCTTGGAAAAGGGTCAACACTCGACTCCTGCTTCTCGATTCTCTGTTCTCTATTCGCCATTCCCGATTGTCGACCAGTGTGGATTTTTGCCGATGATGGCACAAAATCCTGTCGAATTTTAATTGCGTGTGTTAATATTTGGGTTCAATTCCGTTCCGGTCCATCGTCTAACTACATTTGGGATTTATAGTTTTGCCTCTGCCTGGTCAATACATATATATTTACGATTTCAAAGCGCGTCTGGTCGTAAATTCAAGTTCCTGTCATTTTTTTGAGGGTAGCAAATTGATGTTTATCGGTTTACTTACGAGCTTTGCCCTAAAAAGTAGGCAATAGATTTTATAGTAATCAATGCTTGACATTCTCTAGTCTATTCTCAATTGCCAGCAGGTGTCTTGTGGTTTTGCATTATTCAATCAGACTAATCAATCACAACAACAACAATAACGACAACAGCAACAACATTTGCATATAGTTGTTGTTTATTTGATTGTTGTTTTGAGCTAACCGCAACACAGGCATTTATAGGTTAAACTTTTAATTGCAGGCTATGCAAGTGACATGTCACAACACACTCGAAAGCATAAATAAACACAAGCAAACACACACACACACTCATACACACCCACCCAGTTGGCTGGGCAAAAAACATATTTACAGTTGCTGCCAAACCGCAAAAGGCAAACTCAATTGCGATTGCAATTTCTGCTATAGCTTTTTCAATTGTTCAGCTAATACCCTGTAAGCTGCCCAATAAAAGGGTAAACGCTGCATAACAACAAACGTTTTTTTCTTTAAAAGAAGTTTAAAATAGCATAAAATTCTAGGGTATTCGACAGCAACATCTAATGCTTTGCTGCTTGCTGCTACTGCAGCTGCTGTGGCCTGTTTGGCAATATAAAATATTAAATTCAAATGAAAACACAATAGATTTGTGCTCTGGTTTTTTGCCCTCTGACACTTTGTGAGTGAGCGAAGGCTATGAAATATTTACAACAGCGCACAGCTGCTGGCAAATGCAACCGCATGGCAAAGTGTAAACAAACTTACAATAAATCATTTTTAAATAATTTACAATATGGCAAATGGCCACTCTTCCACTTACCCCTCCCCCGCCTGCTCTTTTTCAATGCCAAGCTAAGCCAGCCTCACAAAAATAAAATAAAAACAACAATTTGTATTTGAAAATCGATGTGCAACCAATGCCAAAGTTGAATTTTAACTTCGCTGAGAGCACAAAATTTTGCACATGTCGCGCTTTACGCGTCAACAATTTGATGGCTGTTCCAAATGGAGCGCCAAACAATAAAAAAAAGAGAAATATTACGAAAAATGAACGTTGTTTTCTGTGCATGTTGTTGTTGTTTTTTTTTCCACGCAACACAAGGCATGTAATGGCTTAGCCAAAAGCCTCACTTTGGCTGTCACGAATTCGTTGAGCAGATCCTCGATACGTGCATGCAGCACTGATGTGACTCTGGACTCTGCACTTTAAGAGCACAGCTATAGTTGTCCTGTGTCCTGTGTCCTGTGTCCTCTTCCATATGCATGTTGTCGCGGTAGCTTTTCTGTACTTTTTTTTAAAGACTGTCTGACAAAACTGTTTGCCGTACGCGTGTTGACTGCCAAAAGTTGACCTCCCTTTTCCACTGCTGTTGTTGTGCTCTCCCACCTCAACACAACGTTCTCTGTGTGGAGAAATGACATCGTCAGCTGCTTTAGCTGGTTTTCTGCTTTGATTGAGTGCCCATTCGACTTGATGGCCACATTTTGAATTGAGTTCGAACGAAGCAAATGACTTAAAAGTGCCAACTGCTCTTCTTTTTAGCTCAACTGTTTGCACAAGTATGCGAGGAGAGGAGAGGAGAGAAGCGAGAGTTTTTGTCTTTGTACTATCTCCATCAGTTGCCTCTTATTTCACTTACATAGTGCCACTTAGTTATGGCTGCTTCAAGATTCCAGCTGAAAGACGTGTACAATCATTGCGTCAGTCACGTTTTGAATTGAACAAATTCATCAGACTATGTATTTCGCATAGACGACATGAAAAGGACTCGCACCAGGATGCACAGGACAAGCATACACTTATACACTCATCTCATCGACTTGTCGTTAACCCGCATCCGCAAAGTCTCTCTGCCATTGCAATTTGCCATTTGTATTCAAGTAAAAAGCCAAAATCCAGCGCAACGAATACAAATCGATTGAATTAAATTGAGATTTTTATGCGTGCATGATTGCATTAATAAACACTTTGCCGTGCTGCCTGCCGGGCACCGTTGAGCAATGTCGAGCAGTGTCGAGCTGCTGCCGAGCAACAAACTCAACCGAAATGCTTTATTGCCTTAAATTTCAATTTATAGTTTGCATTATTCTCCATTTCCATTTATTTATTTCGTATTGTTCAAAATGGCGGCTATCAACATTTTATAGCCTGCTTTTAGGTGCATGTTTTATATGTACACAACTGAAACTGAATTGTTGCAAATAATTTATTTACCATTTTGTTTTCAACTTTTTACACTCCATCAAGTTGATTTGTGAATTAATTCACTATAAATGAACAACAAATAAAATATATAAAGAAAAATATTTCAATATAAACCCATTTAATTTTCGAAAACTTATAACAAATAATTGGGTTAAAAGTTGCATTTTAATCAAGTCAAAAGTACACCGAAATATTTTACTTCAAAGCAAGCTAAACTCTCTGCGTATACTTAATGTCATACCATACTTTTTCAGTACATTTTCATTGTTAGAACTTTGCACGTAAATTCCTGACGGCAATAAATTTTCATTCCATGCATTTCGTAGTTCATTGAAGTTTGAATTTGGCCACAAAACAGAATCACAGTCGGTGTCGGCGTCGGTGTCGCAGTCAAAGTTGAGAACGTGTTTCGCTTGCACTCAAAATATTTGCTGCATGCACATGCAGGCAAAAGTTTCGGCAGCGATAACTCCAGCCGAATTCAGCCAGAAACAAAAAAATACAAAATAAATAAAACCATAGCAAAGGGGGGAAACAGGCTACAAGCTCAGATAATATTTAAACAGTAATTTAATCAAGGGAAGAAGCCAATGTGCGCCGAAAAGGCAAGGCATACAAAACAAAAGTCCACATTGCAGTGGTAATTACGAATTACAAGTCGACGCGATATATATTTCCTATTTGTATTGCTGCTGTCTTTCGTGTGCTGCCTGCCACATGCACCATGCCACTTGCCACTTGCCACACGCTGCTTGCCGCCTGCTGCCTGTCGAATCTGATACGGAGACGCTGCCAAGTGCTGGCCGACTATGAAGTAGACCAACAATTGCAGCTGCCGCGATCTCGCAGCATGTGCCAGGCACGTACCTGCCCCGGAGTGTATATGTGTGTGTGTGTGCAAGCGGTCGATAGCCAGACTTGAAATCTGAAGCAACAGCAGCAGCAGTAGCAGTAGTAGCAGCAGTAGCGCAACAGCTCAACAAGCAGCTGGAAACAGACACGATTGCCAAAATTCCCTCAAGGTTTTCCATTTAACTGGCTGAATACCTGCGTCTAAAGGGGGTACAATGGAAAGGGGGTCTGTACAGGGTACCTGTACAACAACAACAACAACAGCAAAGTGTATGAAATATTTTCACATTGTTTGCTGTTGTTAACATTATTCCTACACCTGGCATACTCTCAGTTGCGCCTTCATCTTTATTGTTGCTGGCGTTATAAATTTTGAAAATACACACAACCGAGAGAGTGTATGTGTCTGTGTGTGTGTGTGATTGTGTTTTTTGGTGTGTGGCAGATAGCGACTGGCTGCTGGTGCTGACACACAACACAGTGTGTGCATATATCTCTTGGGGGTAAACTCAAAGTGGAAATGCTTGCCTTATTAGTACATTCAGCAGTAAAAATGTGTTAATCTATAAACGTGCCCGAAAGTATGCAATGCTTTCTCGCTGCCATCTCTCTCTCATTCTTTGCGTCTATCTCTTTCGCTGTGTGTTTGTGTGCGTGCGTGTAAGCACTCTGGTATTTTACGTTGCCCGCGAGACACGTCAGCCAGATTTCAGTTGCTATGCGAGCAGCTCTTTAATGAATTTATCGCGTGTTGGGATTCCGTTACACATACGCCCCATATACGGCACTGGCAATGACTATGACTTGAGCCCTTGCTTCTTCTCACTCTCTCCAAGGACACGCAAAGACCACTACTATTTTAAAGCCATCTTCTGCTCCAGCTCCATTCTTCTAGGCTCTTCATGCAAAACTATGCGCTTTTTATGTTTATGGGCCGCGGCTAGAGATAGAGTGCTGTCTGTCTGTCTGTCTCTTCCAGGCAGCAACCTGACAGGTGCCATGAACAGGCGGCACAAGCTGATTATGTTGTTACAACAATGTTGTTGTCGCTGCTGCTGCTCTTGTTGTTGTTATTTAGGGCTGTTTGGTCGGTCTGTTGGCTGGCACTTTGAGCCTGTCATGTAAAACATTAAAATTTGACAGCTTTTAATGGGCAGCAAAAGCGCAGCTGGAGCAACTTTTCGCTCATTCTTTATCATTCTCTTCTCTCTCTCTCTCTCTCGTTAGCTCACTCTTTGTGTGTTGATGAGGGCTTTTAATCGTTGTCTGCATAAGAGAGCAGCACTTGCAGCAGAAACTTGATCGCCGCTCAAGCTCGTACCATAAATCATTATAGCATCAAGGCATGCCACTTGGCAATCAGCCAAAAACTAGTTACGTTTCCCAAACATTTTGGGTCCTCAGCCAGTCGCAGCCTGGCAGCTGCCACAGAGCCAGAGTACAGATAGGCAATGCGGGAGAGAGACAGCCAGCTATTCAGTGCGAGTGCAAGCGAGAGGTAAGAGCACTGAAATTATTGTTTTCCAATTAATAAATGTCAATTACGTTTGGCGAGCACAAAAACAAGGTCAACTGGCGACACAGACAGCGGAGCGAAAGATACTGTGAGCAAGCGAGAGGAAAGCGCATTCGCACAGTGCCTGCAATATGTTTGCACACTTGACCGCAACAGGATTGTGCCCAGTCCTGTTGCTGTCATCTTAAATAAACGACATGGCTGTTTTGGGGCAGCTTAACCCCAGGCATTTGCCACTGTCTGGGCTTCCCTTAAGCTGACGCCCCACCAACACCACCAACATTTTCCTCTTCCTCTTCCACTTCCCCATACATTTCCAACGCTTTTCTCCCCACTGTACTGCAATTGTACTGTGCATGTATGTCAAGCGGCAGCGCTACAAATGAAACGTAATGGCCAGAGTAATGGCCCACTGCAGCTAGTACTAATAGTCTCTGTGTGAGTGTGTATAAGTGTGTGTATGTATGTGTGCACGTGGGTGTGTGTGTGGGTATGCCTTGGAGTGTTTTTGCAGCATATGTAAATGCAATTTGTACAATTTTTGCATCACTTTTATGAATTGACAATGATTTCATTTTCGGTTTGTTTGACAGCCGAGCAAAAGTTTGCAGTCTGTAAACTTCCACAACTCACTGTGCCATACAATTGTGTATTTTTATTTACAGACACCCCTACATGCCCATTTCCCCTCCTCTTCATTCCCTACCGCACTTCCACTCTTCCGCTCTTTCGTCCCTCTGCCAACATCTGTTGCCATTGTCTTTGCCATAATTGCATTCTCATAGTTTTGTTTAACATTTTGCTTAGTGTTACGTTGGCTTTGATTACTCTTGCCGTTTTTCTGTTGCAGTTTGCCGTTGTTCTTACTGCTTTTGTTGTGGTTGTTGTTGTTGTTGTCGTTGCACTTGTTGTAATTGCAATTTACGTGCGTGTGTTTGAGTGTCTTGTTCTTTTTCTTGTTCTAAGCATTACGTGCGAGAAACTGTTTCCCTGAAATTTCCGACTTAAATTATCAACGACTCTCGTTTTCCCACTGAGCCGTTAGCTGAAAATTTGTGGGTGCTGCTGCGTTTTTAGCACTCCCTACAGCACCCGCTCTCCATCTCTCTCTCTCTCTCTCTTACTTTTTCTAGTTCTTCTGCTGCTCGAGCTGTGTAAACTTTTAGGGGATAGCTAAAGAATAGCTGCGCAGTTGGCAGGATGCAGGATATAGCACGTAACCGCAGCAGCTGCACATACATAAGGATTTTGGTTTTTGGTTCGCTTTTGGTTTACGGGATTTTTTGGTTGCTTACGAGCTGTTTGTCTACACACACATGTGTATGTGTATGTGGGCAAATGTTATGCAATCATACTAATGCGCAGTTTATGGTGAGCGGTAAATGCAGCAGCAGCAGCCAAAAACCCAAAAACACCTAGGAAAAGCGCCTTTTATAAATGTTTGCCACAGCAGCAACATCATCAACTGTGGCATGCCCCAAAAAGCAGCTTCCAGCGACAGGGCAAACGCCTCACTAAGCTCTCTTTATTAATTGTTTTACGTTCAACGTGAACGATTAATAAATAACAAGACAAATTTGTCAGCGCCCCAAAAAGTAGGCAATACGTTTTAAGGCATGCAACATTTGGACATTTTATATACCCTGCAAAGAGGGTACAATATGTAGCATGTAGCAGGTGACAACTCTAACATAATGTTAGTAGTATATAGACTTTTGATCAATCTATTGGTAAAACATTGTACGTATAAACATAAGAAACTCATTTAGCTTAGAGTTGTAATCAGAATCAAATTCCAACAGAAGCTGGGTATATTTCAGCAGTGTGAACTCGACAGTTCATGCATTCTGGTTTTTGCTCGTACCTGTTTCAATTTTGTTGCCATTTGCATGCTGAGTAAATATTTCTTTGGCATTGACTGTTGCCGCTTGTCCAAAAGGTTGTACAAAACTCTTTTATGCATATACCAAGAGCGAATACCCCGTGTGTCAGTGTGTGTGTGTGTATGTGTGTGTGCTGTTAAATCAACATGAATATTTTACAATGTGCACACTTCATTGCACATGCCATATGGGTTTTGGAGCAAACGCCGTAAAACTTTAAAATGCATGAGGCCATCAAACAAAGCGCTGCAATCTTAATGACCAGCCCCAAACGAACGATTCCCAGATGGCAGAGAGATCCCAAACGAGAGACAGGGAAATGGTAGAGAGAGAGAGAGAGAGGGAGATGTGGAGAACTTCACTTAAAGCGTAAGTTATATGCACATTAATTTGGGTCGACAGCAACCAAGGCATTTGTCTTACCAATGCCAACAACTGGCAATTTTCCTCTAACATTTGCTGGTTTTCAACTCTCAACTCTCAACTCTCAACTGTCGCCTTTCGTTTGTCGTTTGTCGCTTCTCGCTACTCGCTTTTCGCCATTAGAAGCACGCACAATGGCGCTAATAAATTAAAAACGAAAGCTAATTTCTGTAATTGCCTGCACGGCGCGAATCAAGCTTCTTGTTCTTGCCAATGTCGAGCTTTTTGCTTTCTCCCCTTCTAACACAATTTGCCACGCAGTTTGCAGTGTAATGTGTAATGGGGTATGATAAACTTGTAACTACCAAATGGCAATGTACTTTAAAGTGACTAGAGCTTAGCTGGTTAAAGCTATGCAGCTTTATTGTCGAATGGAAAGGTTGTTTATACTGTTTAATACACTTCTTAAAATACTCTTTCGTTTTGCAACTTCTGAATAGTATAAATTTAAAAAAACAGCTATAGTTTTTAACTTATAAACAATATTTTATAAAGCACTTTTCATAAATTAAACTTATCTTTATAGCTAAAAATTTTACTACTTTAACCAATTGAATGTTTTAATAATAAGTAATCTTGTAATATTTACAGAAGAACATCCTTTGCTTCGTAAGTATCTTTCTAATAATTAATATATTCCCCAAACTTTTATGTTTCAGATATACAACTATTAGAGTAATCAATGAAGTTAGCTTATGCCTAACTTAGGATATCTTCGCGTCGAACATTGCAGTTTGTAGTCAACTGTTTTGTTCCCTACTGTTAACAGGGACGCAGAAATGACGACAAAATGTCATTGTCAATTGGGCTTGGGTCCTGCTTAGAGGCGTCAAGATTTACGCACTATTGCCGGGTTCACATAGCCCCCTTTCACTTGTCACTCCACTCTTTCACTCTATGTGACTCTCTCTCTCTCTCTCTCTCTCTCTCTCTCTCTCTCTCTCTCTCTCTCTCTCTCTCTCTTCCCCCTGTCACTCACTGAATATCTTTCTCGCTCTATTTGTGGCGCTGGTTGAGCACCCTTATGGCATTTTGCGCTTGTCAGTTCTGATTTTTACAGTAATTATATTGTATTATGGGTCTGACAAACTGGTTGTTGGCTGTTTGTTGGATGTTGTTGTCATCGTCGTTGTTGTTGTTGTTGTTGTCACTGGGTTGTTGGCTGCCATGTTGCGTGTGGCATTTGCCAAGAGGACTTAAGCAACTTGCACGTAATTAGTTGCATACTTTATGAAAATAGTCCTGGCCTTAGCCACGTTAAGAGCATAAGCTCAAAGATGCGCAAAATAACATCAACTACTTTTGGATTTGTACGTATTGTATTTGATGTACAAGATATAAAATAAATAAAACCTAAGCAGCTTTTCCAATACGTTTGCTGAATGTTTTTGGAAATGTGACAAACATTTTGTTCAAGCTGTCAGTAGAAATTTAAATGAAATAAATATTCGTCAATTTGTATTTAATCCCTATTTTGTCAATAAAATCAAATTCGATTTGTTTCATTTTGCAGCCTGACAAACAAAAAAAAAAGAAGAACTTTCACCATTTATATATATTTTCATGGCAGCTGTCGAAAGCAATTTCCGAACTGTAGCAAAATACAAACGGAAAGGGTTATAAACAAATTATTTTTGTTTTAGAAACTAAGATATCTTGAATGCAAACATGCTGTCTTTCTAAGCTGCTTTGCAAAACTATCTGATATGTTTTGTTTTTAATTCAACACCTGTTTCAATGTGGTTTTTATAGAATATTTTTTTAACCTGCTACAGAAGTTAGATTTTACTTTGAAGTGATTTTACAAACATCTCGAATACAGCTAAATTTAGCCAATTTGTAGTGTCTCAAATTACAAACAACAATTGCAGAGTTGTGTTCCTACTTGGAATCTACACGTGTTTCGAGGCGCTGCTTAACATAATGAACGTTTAATCAAGATGCATGAACTCGACAAGGCACTTGGGACATTGATAGTGCGCTGATTACAACAGCAAACACCCAGATAATTACAAGCATTACACACACCCAAATACAGATACAAACATTGAGAGTTAGTGGCCAGTTGTTGTAATTGAATACTGTTAATATGTAGGGCCGAAATGGTAGCATAATATACCTGATTTGCTGTTGATGCTGTTGCCAGTGTTGCTACTTCAGGAATTTATTGTTGGATTGCCTGCGCGCCTGCAGCAAAATGTTGCAAGTACAATTTCCAATTACTTGCATTGCATTTAAGCCAAGCCAACAGCATTACGAGCTATTGCGAAATATAAACCGTAAACTATGCAAATAATGCGATTCTGAATGGAGAGGTGGCTGGGAGAAGGAAAACCGCGTTTGCCATTTGCTGCAAAACTCAGGCTTGAGGCAGTTTAATTGCCAAAAACATTTCAACATTTGCATTAAACTATGCTCAATTCACGGCCCTCGAATGAGAACTTTGAAAATAGTTGTACAAAATGTATATATATATATATAAACTGAACGAGTAGAAGGAGGAGAAACTAATATTCATTAAATATTTGTACAGCGGATGGGAAAAACATTTCACGTTCGAGTGCGTCCAGAAAATTTATTTTCACAGATTAATATCAGCAAAATTGCAAGCTGCTTATAAAAACAACAACTAACTGCATAAGTATTTCCAAATAAATATAAAGTAAACACACATTATACATAAAGAAAGCAAGGCTGAGAGAGGGAGAACGGGAGAAAGTGTGTACTTGCCACAAGTACGGAATGCACTCGTAATTCCCATTCAGGCATTTCGTTTATAAACAGCAGGAGGCTGGCCAAAAATATGCATAAGGCATGCCACACCCACCCCCCATCCGGCCTCTACTCTTTAGCTGCCTTCGAACCAGAGCCATTGCATTAAATTAAGTTATGAAATATGCAGTTTGCCTGCGGGAGGCAGTCAACAAATTTCGTTCGTACCTTCTCTGATGCCCTTTAACCTCACTTGACTTTGTGTTGATTTCTGCAGCATTACCTGCTGCCTGTCGTGAATTGTGCATGAATGCACTCTGCGGAATTGCGCTGCCAAAGTTGGCTAACACGAGTGTGTTGGGGGGTGTGGGGAGTGCGGAGTGGAGTGGAGCACGAGGGGATTTTTCAAGGGGTGTCGAGGGAAATCTTCATATTTTTACTGAGGCTGCGGCAACAACAGACGCGTCATCAATTTGATTTCAATGCGTAATCGAAACGTATTGTGAGCACCGACACAAGGTGTTGCCTTTTGGTATGCACAACCAGACACACGCACAACCAGCACACACCCAGACGACACACATACAATATTTTTGCTGCGATTTGTGAAACGTGCAAAAATAATCGCTTGAAATTCAATTGATGACATGATTTGCAAGCAACTGATGCCGCCTGTGGTAGAGCTACCTTTTGCCTCTATATATCTGTATATATAACTGTGTGTGACTGCGTGTGTGTGTGACTGCGTGTGTGTGTGTGTATGGGCTTGTGGGTGATGGGGCATGGCAGCCGACGTTGGCGTTTTTCATCAATCTTAGTGGAAATTGCAATTTTGTGGCGCATTGCATATTTGAGTGTGAATACGTAAGTGAGTGGAGAGTGAGAGAAAGCGATGAGAAACAGCAGCAATTGTTGTTGTTGCCGCACGGCAACAGCAGCAACATCAACAAAATGCAGCATCAGCATCAACATCAACATGAGCTGCCATTTGCTGTGGCCAACACGTTGGCGTAAACAAAAACATGTTGGTAACAAGCAAAAATTTTCTACAGTCTAATATTGGCAAGACGCGAAGATACCTTATATAGAAAATAAAAAGACTTAGTATCTAAAACAAAATAGTTATGCACTAAATATGAAGGCTATCCAACAGACAGTTAATATTTCTAATTTTTAATGTTAGTTCTAAGATTCTGACAACAAATTTAAAACAGTGGCAAAATAAGTTTTACCCTTAAAATATATACAAATTTGTTGTGCATATATTTTATTTAATTTTAACAAATTTATTTAACGTATTATAAATACAAATATATTTTAAATAAGTTGTTTTACTTTTTACATTTTAAAAATATAATAAAATGTCAACATTTTTATTAATAAACTTTAAACTTTAATGCACTTTGGCAACACAGTATTTATTTTATTCAAACTTTATTGATTAATAGAATTAATAGAAAACAGAAGTTAAATAGTGATTTAATAAGGCAAAAATAAATAAACCGTTTAGTACAGCTAGCAAACATTTAAGTGCTACAGGGTATTCGCAGATAACCAAAAAAAAAACAGCAGCAGAAGCACTCGTCACATTTAAAGACATATTTGGTCAGCAACACATGAGCTTATATATGTGTGTACGTGGGGATGCGTGTGTGTGTGAACAGGTTAACATGCTAAATACTGCACACACACCCGCACACGTAACACACACCCGCACACCACGATAGAAGGCAAACCGCAACGCCATGCAACGAGATGCAACGAAAAAAACTGCAGAGAAATGAGTGAAAAACGAATACGAAATTGGAAGAAACGAATGCTCGACGAAATCGACGTTCAAAAATGAAACGAAATGTGAGAAGAGCGTAGTACTACTATGTCTGCCTGTCATGATGAGCGTACATACTATGTATGTGTATATGTGCGTGTCTGTGCTTGCATGTGCATGCCGTTCTCTTACTGTATGCGTGTGTGCTGGAGTTGCATGAATTGCAATTGTTGTTGAAAGCATTTGCATGTCACTCGTTTGCATTGTGCGCACCTGTATTGGCATTGTCACTGGTTCTATACCCTCTTTGCTCTCCCTCTCTCGCTCGCTTGCCACCCCCTCGGTTCCTTTCAGGTGTAGCACACATATACGTACTCGTTCGTCTTTAATATGCACAGACCCTTGGCTATTGTTGCTGGCCAAGTGAAAATGAATTGCCACCATTAAGGCGAAAGCATTGTAACATATTGCGCATACGCCACATGAGCCAGCTAGCCATTTAAAATGATGCCCTCGTCCTGCTGGCTGTAAACTCTCCTCCAATCGACAATTGATTTGCATTGTAAGTTCTCGCACATCGGCCATTTCAACTGGAAACCCGAGCAGAAACTTTGCTGAACACAAACAAAACATATGGAAGGATAATAAAATAGTAATAAAGTAAAAAGAAATCAAGTAAAATACGTATACGACAGGTAAGACAATATGCCAGCGTTCACAAGTCAAACACGTTGGTGGAGAGCAAGCGGCGGTGTGCAGAGTTCAAGTTGTGGCAGTTTTCAACTTGCAACACACAAAAATTTGCACATTGCATACGATTTACATTGCACTTGGCCGCAACCTGCAACCCGCAACCCGCATACCGTTTCAAGTTTTCTGAGGCGTAACCAAATGCCGAGCGGTGGATTTAGAGGAAGGTAAAGTATTGCATGAAAATCGGTTGAATATTATGGAAGCCAAAACTGACAAAACAAAAGGTAAATGCCACACACACACACACACCACATGCTGCTGCAAGTTATAAATATGTAAATAAGCAGCAAAGTTGCCGGTAGTAAATGATAAACATTTAGAGTAGAGGGGGTGGAAGAAACAGGTAAAGGTAGTCAGTTGAGATGATGGTAAAAAGTTAACAATATGCTCGACAGAGCTCGTGTTCAGTAAACGTACTAAAAACTTGACGGCAAGTGCAACATTTTGTCTTGTTTGCTCAGCCTGTAATGTGGCATAGTGATGTAAAAGTGTTGCACCTAAAGCAGGTGGCAAATAGTGGTGGGGGAAAGTGGAAGTAAATGGGAGTAAATGGCTGCTGCAGTTGCTCTCTTGATCTCGGCTGCACATGGCGAATCAAATTATGTGCCACAAAAAGAAGCAAAGTAAAAAGAAGGTTAGCAACAGTTGCTCTGAAGTTTTCATGGAGTGACAGAGACAGAGTTAGAGGTAGTATTTTAGAGTGAAAGGGAAAAAGGGAGACAGACTTGTCAGTCACAAAGCAATTGCAGTCGTCGCGCATTGAAATTAATTAAAAGCCTACAAGCTTTTTCTGTCCTGAACAACAGGGGAAGTACTCATCACTCTCAGTCGGTTTTTGCCTTCTCATTCCCATTCCCATTCCTATTCCCTTGCTCTTTATCACCACCCCAGTCTCATCTTTGTCCTTTACAGACTGCATCCTGTGGCGTTTTCTCCTCGCGCTTAGCTGGATTTGGTTTTCCAGTTGGCACGCACAAAGACAAAGCCCCGAACACATGTCTGCCGTCAAAGCAAATTAGAGAGCGCTTAAGGACGCATCAGCTGCCCCTCTATCTCGTCCCCCATATTTCCTCTGGTTTCCCTCTACACACTCCATGGCAAATCTCATTGAGCTTAAAGTAGAATTTGAATATTTTGCAGCTTTAAAATTTGAGCTGAACATAAAAACATTTTGTTCGCATAATTTTTCACTAGTTTTAGTAATAGAATTTCTTATGGATTTTCGAAGTGGGTGAGTGGGTGAATGGTGAAGGGGATTGGTTACGTGTTCTATCTGCTTAATCTCAAATGCAAATACAACAAAAAGAGCAAAAGTAAATTGTATTTATTTATCGCTTATTTTGTTGCTTTGGCTAGCATTACCCACATAAAAAAAGGACAAATATTTGGCCACAAAAGTATGCAAAACAGATCTGACTAACACCTTTCCATATACACAGATGAGTACTTGTGAGTGTGTGTGTGTGTGTAGTGTAAGGGTCATGATGACAATTGTGCAAAAAAGCATTTTACCAAATAGAAAACGAGTCAAGCAAAGTGGAAAACCAAAGGACAATAAATGTTGTAGACAAATCTTATCAACTACTCGTTTATCGCTCTCTCTCTCTTTCTCTCTCTTTAACTCTTTGTCTTGCTGTCTCTCTCAAGTTGTTGTTGTTATTATTCGCTTTGTTGTTAGAGCTTTTATAATTTTACCATGCCTGTCTCTGTCTATCACTCTCTCTCTCTCTCGTTCTCTGACTAACAATGCCCTTAGCATTGTAGGCTCTTTGAATGCTTGTTTGCACCGGACATGCATCAGGGCTCACTCATTCACTCACTCACTCAGTCACATGCTCAGTTAGTCATTCAGTGATTCACTCACTTACTCATGCATTCATTTGCACATTTATGTGCGCCCCATCGTTTGCTCTACTCCAATACCTTAACAAAAAGTACTTTGATTATTGCATTAAAAAATCTTTAACTATTAAACTTTACTTAATTTAAATAAAACATTTTAAATTGTTTAACATAGATTTAAGATTGTTATTCATATTTAATTTTCAATTTGAAACATAATAAAGTAAAGATAACTTTTATTAATTTAAAGCCTGATATAATTTTAACGACTACAACTAAAATCTTTCATGATAAATCCATTTTTTTCAAGTAACTGTAGGGTATTTGCTATTCGCTTTAGCAGTTATTTGTCAACTTTATGTGTATTGTTGCTGTTGCGTCGCTTTTCGGATATTTACGCTCCATTGTTTGTCGCTCAGGCGGAAGCATAAAATTGTTTGCTAGATAAGAGAGAGACATATCATCGACTAAAATGCTTTTCCTGTCCCAGTCCCTCTCTCTCTATACTGCTTGCAAAAAACAATGAATATTCCTTAATAGTTTCATTTTGTCTATTTTTTTTTACCATTTCTTTTTATTGCGATTGCAAAGTGTTGCCTATGAGCCGGCTTATAGTTGCTATATGAGTGTTTGCATGTGTTTGTTAGTGGAAGTGATACAGTTTACTGTAGTTGCAGCACAATTAGAACACGTATACACAGGCAATTGTCTGTTAGGTGAGTGAACAGTTTTGGCCATGAAAAACCGCTTCGATTTTTGGTCAACGATTTACATAACTTTTAATATTCTTTAGCGGATGTTGTTGTTGTTGTTTGGTGTCGCCGTCGTGTCTGGAAGCACGGCACTTTGAAATTTATGGTTCATTGAATGCGCATGAAAAACAGTCAGACATGCTCCACAGACAGTTCAGGGGGGGCGACTTTTCTCAAAAGCAAAAACAAAAGAATTGAATTTATTTCGCGCTACACAAATGCCAGTGACATTTTTCCTATTTTCTTTTTCTTTCACATTTTACACAACTTATCCAAAGAATCAAATGAAAAACTGAAATAGCTACAATAACAATAACATGGCTGGGAAAGCGCTGACGTTGCATAAACAGAAATAATTTCACTGCCAACTGAAATCATGTTGCTGCAGCAAAACTGAACTCAAGGTGAATATAAATATAAATTTTACGAACGAAAAGACGAGTGCAATAAACAACAATAAATAACAACAACAAACTCTCAAAAAAGAAGCTTGAAGGCAAATTTATGAATGTTTTAAGGACGTTATTAAAAATTTATATCTATTGAAATTTATTTACATACTTTGAAATAATTGCTAATAATGTGCAAATTGCCAAGTTCGTAAGATTTTCCATGCTAAATTTGACTTGATTCTGTTTGCTGGACAAAAATTGAGTATTATTTCTGGCTGTTGAGCAGGAAAACACTTTTTGGCTCGACAATAAGCTTATAAAGCAATGACCAGCTGCAGTTTTCCTCCACCCCCAAAACACTCCGCTGTCACCAAATACTTAGTGCACTTTGCTACGCTTCAGTTGGCAAGTGAAATCATAATGCAAACGAAGCAGAGAGTCGAGCAAAGTGCAGAGTACTATTTGTGATCCTTTGCGATATCAATGCGAGAACTTACTATAAATAAATAACACTAACGAAGCAGCAGCAGCCAAAACAAGAAGAAGAAGAGGAAGAAGCAGAAAGGGAAGCTGCTGCAGAAGATGGCCCAATAAAGTGTCCAGTTGGCTGTTGGCAATTTTTAAGCTAACATTTCCAGCTAAAATGCCTTTCATTTTCGGTTCAAAAACTCTATTTCAGAGCTCAGCAATTGTTTATTTATTTATTTATTGTAGTATTTGTTATTCATTTATTTGCTTTCATTTTGCGCACTCTATTCGAGGCAGTCAGTGGGGAGATATGGGGTTGCGCGGGCGTGGCTGTCGTGGCTGGCGGGCTTTTCATTTCGGCAGCCATTTTGATATCGGTGCCTCAGGTTATGGCACAGACTGTCGCTCGTTGGGTTTGTCGCAGCTGCTGTGGCAATTAAATAAGGCAAACGTAAATAAATTTAATTATTTTTACAATTTACTGACGAGTCTCAGGCTTAGCCTCGGCAGCGGCACAAGCTAAAGTCAGCCAAGAAAAACAATCAACTTTTCCTTCAAGTTTTCCTCAATCAATTCAGCTGCTGCAGCAGGCGGAACAGTCATTGAAAAGTGCCAGTGTGTGTGTGTGTGTGTGTGGGTGGGTGTAAATTGAGAAACTACCAATAAAATGTAATGAAATGTGATGGTATCACTCAAAAGTCGCTTGTGCAAACGTTGTCAGCTAATTGAATTTTAAAATACTTGTAAAAATGAAATAAAACAAATACAAACTGAGAAACTCATTTGTGGCAGCCACAGGCTATGAGGCATGAGTGTGCTAGGTTGTGTGCATGTGTGTGTATTAATGCTTACGGCTAACTGAACGGCGACATATAGCCAGATTTTACACGTGTCATCTGAATTATGCTGATGAAAAGCAAACTCAGATCAAAGTTAAAAGCAAGTCGACAAAAATTTCATTTAAATAAAATCAATTCAAATTGAATTTGTTGGCTAAAAATAAACATAAAATAAAAGAAATTAAGAAGGAAACTTTTTGTAAATCAAAAGAATATTAAACCCCATAAAAGAAACCATTTGACAGGGTATAGAATATGGCTATAAAAGTAACCGAATTATGGCATTAATGCCGTTTCGTATTTTTGGTTTAACTTTTCAATTTTATTGCCAACTTGAAATCAAGCAAGTTTTTAAGTGGCCAGCACAACAAGTTTCACAATAATACCAACAAAAACAACAACAACAACAACAAGTGTATACAACATTAAAATTAATAAAGCGAAACTTTATTCGCAACTGCAAATCAAGTAACTAACTCGGCCAAAAGCATTATGGCCAAATTACTTTTTATGAGTTCATTTCCCACTATTTATTTTTGTTTTTTTTTTTTTCAATACGAAGCCAGGAGAAAAACAAAAAAGGAAAAACGCAAAATGAAAGAAAAGTGTGTGTGTGTATAAGAAGGCAAAAAAAAATATACGCAATTTTCTCGCAAATAAAAAGCCACTCACATCAATGAATCGACAAAAAGTTGGAGTACCAAAACGAGAACACAACTGGGCAACAAAAGTTGAGCTGGTTGGTTGGCTGGTGAATCGTTGAAACGGTCGATGAATTGGTCAGTGGCTCAAATGGTTCTGGCCAGAAGCAATAGCAAATTGCGGTATCGAGGCTGTCAAGTACCTGATGATGTTTAGCTAAGCGCTGAGTGGTCTATCCCTCTCTCTCTCCCAATGGCGGTGCCCCAATGATGAAATTACAACATTAGCAAACTAATCGCAACCACTTTAGATGCCAGCAACGTTTCTTTCTTTCATTTTTTTTTTTTGTTCATCTCTCGCTTCGAACAGGGCTACGCAGCAGGGCGGATAATGGGAGGCGGCAATATAAAAATGTCTGGGTGTCTTTAGCTAGCAGTAGGTATTTGGTTCTGGGCTCAGATGAATTGAAAACAAATACAACTCGATAAAGTTGGGAATTGTGTTTCAGCTCTGGTTTACAGCAGCTTCAAAAATATAAAACAATTTCAAGAGGTGTGCAATGCGATGCGCAGTGCGATACGTAACGTAACGAAATGAAATGAAATTCATCAATAAATTTCCGTTGGATCAATGGGTAGACGACGAGGCCATAAATAGCCACCGAATTGAAACAGAGTAGACTTCCAGAGCAGCTGTTGCCCGTGGGTAAATTTAGTAGCGGAAATTGTTTGTATAAAGTAAACATTGCAGCGGAAATGCCTTGTTTAATACGTATACGCGTGTTGTAACAGACCAGTTGACTGACTGCCTAAAAGCCAAAGGCAAAGGCAGCAAAAAGGAGACAATGTGGCTCTTTGAGATACAATTCACAATCGGCAATCGCTCAAATTCACGTACGTTACTAAAAGTTCAATGAATGAATGAATGAATGTACTTACATCAGCTTTCACTCTTGTTATGTTTGTCTTTCTGCTTGTACTCGGATCGAAGGCAACACAAGTGCGTCTCATGAGGCAGCGTGTAAAGTGCACTCAAGGGAATATGCCGACAGCAAACAGCAGCAGCAGCAACAAAAACAATAACAACAAGCAGAAAGTAGACAACAAATCCCAAAACAAATTTGTATGTGAGAATATCTGTGAGTATGTGTGTGAGTGTGTGTTTTGGGTTTGAGTGTTTGGGGTATTTGCCTCACGTAGACTGATATTAAACGCCGCATCAATAAACGAAAAAAATGTGTAATCACTGCCTATCAATTGGTGGCAAGTACACTGCGAGAAACCGAAATATATTAAAAAAAAAGTTGCAAATTTAAAGGCTACATCTATGTACAGATTTACAGCTAAAAGATCAGATATTTAGCATAACAATCTAATAAATTGTGATAAAGCTGTGATTCCTCACTGCTTGTTTTGGGTTTATTACAAAATTTACAACACTTTATGTTACTTTAAATTTTGCTAATTAATTATATGCATAATTTGTTAATGAAGTTTATGATTTTGTGTTGGCAAATTGTGGAACAAATTTTCACTTTGCGACATACCCACATTTGTACTCTTTTTTTTTTTAGATACTTTGGCGTCGTTTAATGCTCGTCGTCATCAGGCCCTTGGGGAAAGCTCTGATCAACAGTAGGCATTATGTTTAATTGCCGCTCACCGTAAAGTTTGCTCTATAAACATTTTAACTAGGCCTATAAAGTGTGTCTAATAGAGGCCATCAAATCGTTTGCATCATTTATGGCACAGTTCCCTTTCATTTTTTTTTGCCTACCATTTTTACCATGTAGCATAAAAATGTAGTAAAACAAAGCAGACAGAGAAAGACAGGAGAGACAGGAGAGACATGGTCCCGCATGGAGACATAAAGCGTTGCAGTAATTGAGGCAGGATATGTTGAGGAGAGTCTGTGTGGCTGGAACAGAAGCAAATCCCTTGTGGCGCTTAATCAATACCCAAATCATATTGCAAAGCAACAAGAATACAAGCAGCAGCCAAAGCCAACAACAATGGGGAGGTACACAGAAATGCAATATAAATATTTGACGTGTGAGAACGTTTGGCTTTTATAGCTGTCCAAATGAATGAAGCAATGAAGCTTGTATCTAGAAATAGGCAGCCAGGCTGCTGTGGATGCCACAGAGAAGGAGAGAGACAGACAGGGAGAGCGCTCTGTTTGGGGTTTGGGGCAAAGTGAGTTGTTTAGCAGGCGATATAACAATTGCAGATTTAGTGAAATTGCTTTTACCCGACCTGCCACATAACCAAACGCCCACCACTTCTGGCAGTGGAAGGTGTATGGGTTTGTGTGTACGTTGTTTCTGTCATCGTGTCGTAATCAAATGGAACTTGACGCATAATGGCACAAATTGCGCTTTTATGTAGACTGTCGAATTTGCCTCCCTTGCTGCTGCCACCACACCTTTGGCTTTTCCAGGGGTGGTGGGGACCCCCCAGCACCTCCTGCAACCCCATCTATGGTAAGTGTGCTGGCTGAGCGCATCTATCAAATGGTTAAACACTCGTCTATAGTGGAGACCATCTAGAAGTCGGTAACGCCCACAAATTAGCGCCCTGGCTTGAGCAGCCGATACCTAAATTGAAAATGAAACGTGGTAGGTGCCAGAATGCAGGTGGCAGGTGGCTGGCGGCATGTGGCATGCTTGGGTGTTGCTATAGAGCATCGCATGCGGTTCATTGGTAATTCATTTATGCGCACATTTGCCTCAGCAAATGTCTGTCAGCTCTGTCTGTGCCTGGACTCAGCTCCACTTTCCCTTTGCTCATATCATCGAATTCTTCCCTTTCTGTTGGCTGTGAGTCTGCTGCAGGTGTTTCGCATAAGAAATGGCTGCCATCGATAGCTGCGCCGCATTACACGTAATTTATACTTTTTGGCAGCCACTTTGACCCCATACATTCACCTCCGCTCCACTCCCCTGCTCCACGCAGTCCGGGCAGTCACCACGCACGACTTGACGTCATGATAATGTATCGAATTCATTTTCCACTTGTTTTGGCTCCGCTCTCTTATAAACTTCTGCTACCTGAGAGTTTCTGCTGGGCAATTTGTCTGGGCATTTCTCTCAGATTCTCCCCCGCCAGCGCTTTGTTTGGCAAATACTGAAAGAATAACAAAAAACGCTTTCGACACATTCCACATTCATACTCAATTACCTACGTGGCAATGCCTCGGCTTCGTTTTGCCGGATACGAGGCATGCCACGTGGCCGCCAAGTCAGCGAACTGTAAGCTACCGACTTGGCAACTGTACTCTTTTCCCCCTAGATAGTATATCTATATAAGTACATATACTTTATCTAGTATTTCACTGGGTATCTTCAACTAGCAGAGACTCGTTTGTGTTTATCGATTATGATTACTTAAGTGTCTTTCTGTTTGTTGTATTGTTGTGACAGCTGCAGCATTTGATTATTTATTTATTTAACAAGTTTGCTATACAGGGTATCTCATAGTTTATTTACTTTGCACTCTAGGGAGAAATTGTGCAATCTTTGTTTTGTGCGCTTCTGTTTGAGTTTTGCCAGCCAACGTTCAATGACTTGGCCAGGCCAAAAAGTTTGTTGCAAATATTTGACCATCGACCACGCGCAGGCAAGCACTCAACTTTAGACCCCCTACCCTACTGCTGCCCCTCCACAAAACTACCCCTCTATTCTTGCTATTCCCTCCTGCTCCTAGTTCTATGTTGGCTTGTTGCCGAACGCGTTGGCACGTTTCCTTTTCGCCATTCGCCGAATTTCATTCCAATGCATTTATTTATTTGACTTCTATTTGGACCATCATTTCCATCTCTCTTTCTCTATCTCTTTCTCTCTCAAACAGCAATGTGCCTCTCTTTCTGTTTGCATTTGCTATGCTTTATATGTGTATTGCACTGTGCGTGTCCAACTTCAAAATATTAATATGAAAATTGCTTTTATTGAGCTTCGAACAACTCGTAAATATGTCTTTGAATAATTTGCTATGAATCGAATTGAACTAAATTTGCCATCAACGAGTCAAACAATATTCAAAGTCAATAAACAATATTTAGTTTGGCCAGTTCACTAAATCAATCATAATCAATATTGCAATTTAAATGCAAAACACAAAAAAAAACTTTGCAAAAACATCAGCACAAGCCGCTAACAGCTTTTGCAATTGATTAAAGCTAAAAATAGATTGTTTAGTGGCCATTACAAAGAGAAATATTCACTTTTCGAATTTTGATGATGATGAATGTATATCAAATTGGTTTAAAGAATCAATTGAGTTATTACAATGAAAATTACAATACAAATAAAAAAGTTTGCTCGGCAACATAATAAATAATTTAAAGAGTTTTAGAAAGATTCTGTATTACATAGTAGCAGTGAAAAATTGCCAAAACATATATAAAACTACATAATATTTTCTAACATTTATTCTTAAAAATATTGAATGCTCTTTTAAACTTGTAACTAAATTTTGCAGAGCATACAAAAGTTCGTTTTGCTTCAATCCTTTTACACTTTGTATAAATTTTAAGTTGGTTTATTTGGCCACCATAAAACACACAAATTCACTCAGCGATTCGTTGATATATTGACCGACTGATTGATGGATGGATCAATGGATGATTGAATGGGGTTGGCACTGGGACCGCACACCGTGATTAGTTGCGTTGAAAGTGATGGACGCGCTAATTAAATTGGCATTCGCCTGATGCCACCACATTGCCATAGGTTGGTGTATTAAACGACCTGAAAATACACCTGGCACTTATTTCTTTTCCCCCGATTTCTAAACAGTTTGATGCACAAATAGTGTTTTGTGTATTGTTGTAATTGAATTGCGAGTGTTGACTGTCGGACGTTGCAGTCAACCGAGAAAACAAGTAACAAAAAAAAATATTAAATACAAAATAGAAAAGTAAATAAATAAAATTGTCGACATTGAACGGAAACTTGCAATGTTGTCAAACTTGGTTTTTGTTGCTGCACTTTAATTATTTTTGCCGCCCACCTGCCACGCCTTTTGAACAGGAAATTGTATAGTGTCACATTCGGCAGTCCCTTTTTTCGTTTCGTATAATTTTACGTGGCTTTACTTCACTTCGCTTCGTTTTGTTTCGTTTCGATTCGTTTTATTTTAATTGAATTTTGAAATATGTGCTGCACATTTTTTCACAATTTGTACGCTGTAAATGCAATTAATTCAAGCATTTTTTGAATTGCTCTATTCACTCTCTCCCTCTTGCTCATTTTTTATCATTCTTTCTTTCTCTCTCTCTCTCTCTCTCACACTTTTGCTGTTGTTGTGACTGCAATAAATTCAGCGCACTCAAAACATAAATCAAATGCATTAAGCATGAGTCACAGATAGTTTATTGTTAATTAAATCTTTCTTTCTCAGTTGCTGTTGCACTTCATTTCGTGTCGTGTCGTGTCACGTGCTAGTGCTTTCCAGCAAGAACTGCCTTAATCATGTAAATTATTTTATTTATATTTTTGCATATCAAATTTGTTAATCGTTCTTGTGACTTTGACTAAACTGTGTGTAAGTTATGCCACAAATTTATAAATTGCTTGCAATCAACTGGCGTACGTGACGTATACGTAATTTGCATATATTTCCATTGATATGCCCGCACGATATTTAAATACATCCATTACCCATTTTTTGCCCCAACTTTTTTCAACTATTTTGACATACACATCATATAATATTTTGAACCAGTCCAAGACAGAGTTTTCCCAGCATTTATTTGCACATTCCCATGACGCCTCTGGTCAATTAGTGTTATGCTCAATTTCATTCAATTTATTTGTGTCTGTAAAAGTCATGTGTGTGTGTGTGTGCGTTTGTAAAATTTTCTATGCAATTTAATTGGCAGCAAAAGATTTTGCATATTTGAGCAAAGTTTTTAATTGCTTTTGTTATAAATAAAGGAATTTTATTTTGTAATAATCTTTAAGTTTTCCAAACTGTCCAGCTCTCTTTCGATACTTCCTTAAAGCAAATTCGATTAATTAACTAAAGTTTCGTATGTATTGAAATTTTGAAATACAATACAGTACAGACTCTGTAACTAAAGCTCTGATTGGTTTTAAACTAATTGACTAATAAATTATTTAGTTTTCGCAGCAGACAGAAATGTTCACTGAAAGTTTAAAGTGCAAATTCAACAGATTTGCTTCCATTTTCATGCAAACAGCGTCTGTGAGTTTGTTGTTGATATGATGTATATACCATGTTATTGCTATATATAGCGACGTCTGGCACCCACGGGGCGTATAAGGTATATTATTTTACTTAATGGGAATTTGGCAGTGCATAACTTGTGCGAGTAACTTTGTGCCAGAGTAAAAGTTACTTTTTGCAAACTAATTGTTAATTGAAACAAAAATGCCGTCCATTCTCATCATTCCCCCCTTTGGGAGGGAAGACCACAGCCTTTTTGTTTGGCAGAATTGGGGCCGAAAGAGGCAAACAATTGCCAACAATTAGTTGTGGCAACAATAAATGCTAAACCTAACTAAATATATGTATATAGGTATGAATACTCACCGCTCATCACAATAACAGTGAGTAGCAACAGCCATGGCGTACAGCTGCTACTCGGCATTTGAAAGCGTGGCATGGCGACAGGAACAACAGCCGGAAATGCAGTAAGCCTGGCCCTGGTCATGGTTCTGGGCGCAAACGTTAAACGAAGTCGTGGGAGTTTCCTTTTTAATGTCCGTCTAACTGTCTGGCTGTCTATCGGTCGGTTTGTTTGACTATTTCGTTGCTGGCAGCAATAATCAAGTTAGCAGCGTCGTCATCATCAGCAGCAGCAGCTGCACCAACGTCATTATCGTGCTGTCTATTAACTTGGCCAGTTGCCAGACATAGAGGGCACAAAAGGCAACTCTGTTTTGGCCCTGGGCAATGTGCTTTGCTGTTTTCCTTTTTGTATTACCGGCTTCTGTTTAATGCGCCTGTAAAGAGAGAGAGAGCAGGAGAGTTAGTAAAACAGTACAGTTCTGTTAGTCGACTGACACGAAAGTTATTGCTGTGACAAAGATGCTTAAAACGAAGAGTAAATAGACAAACAGCAGCAGCAGCTGTCTTTCGGAGTCGAATGCACTCATTGGCACGCCTCGGCCACGTTTCCGGTGAATAGAAAAACGAAAACGAAAAACGTAAAGCGGAAATGAGAGCAAAACGATAATGGCGCACGCCGCCTGCATAATGATATTGCCAATGGTTGATGCCGGCAGCACTTTCTTTTTATTTTTCTATTTTCATGATTTTCGGCAATTGAATTTACCTATACACCTCCCCTTGCCCTTTGTAGCCAGCAAAAGTCTAAAGTGTAATTAATGTAATTGCCAGTGCCGCAATAATTTTGAATGTGCAACATCGCTGAACGGATGAACGGACGGATGATCGATGCTGTGACATTAATGTCATAATAATGAGAGTCGACTGTATTCATTGCCCATACGCCATGTGCACTCACACACACACACACACGCACATGCACGCACACGCACGCAACAATTGTAATGCCGCAATATGTGAAATACATTTTTCGATTTTTTCGCATTTATCTAGTCAAATTTGGCTCTGGCAACGACTGCTATTATTTGCCATTTTGTACCAGGGAATGGGAAATGGGCATAATTCTAATGCATGGATATTATGTGCTGGCGTCTGTTCATGCAAATTACATGGCCATGCAAAAGCATTTCCCCTCACTCTTTGCTCATCCACACTTTCCCTCTCACACATATTATTGGGAAACGGAAACGGCGCAGCAAATGCCCAAAAAAAAAAGGCATTTTATTATTGTTAGCAATTGGTTTGTGTATGTTTGAGCGCATATATATGTGTGTGTTTGTGTGAGTGTGCGTGTGTGTGCGAGCATGTGTGTGTGGTCCCGACTTCAGACTTCGGAAAGCAATTTGCCACGCACTGTCAGTGAAGTTGAACGCGGTGGAACATTTCTAATTTTCAGCTACGAAAAATTTATACAATAAAAAAGGCACAACCCAAGGCAAAGCTACAACAATAACAACAGCCACAACAACAACAACACCAACAGTATCAACAAGAGAATAATAAAAGCGAGTGAGAAGAAAAAAATGAGCCATAGAAAAATCTACATAAAACTCAACTCGCATGCATGTAATTTGTAACAGGCAAAGATTTGCTTTCACTTTGCCATTGCCAGAAGTTTTCGCCCCCCATTTTAAATCCCTCTCCATTCAGTTAAATAATCAAAAAATACTTTGGAGATCCATAAACTGTTTCACAGCTTAAAAAATTAGGAACTAGTCATGTGTGAGACTATAAAAATGCTAAAATGCTCAAACAGACGCTTTCTACTCGCCAACTTGGCTCTCATTATAATATATTTTGTAATTAGCTGCAATATGGTTCATAAAAGCTATACACAAAAATACATTAAGTATACGCCTTGAGTTGAATTATTTGCATAAATTTTCAAGTGAATGCTTGTTTCATAACTCAATGAAACCTTTCAATTATTTGATTTACAATGCTATTAAGTTAATTATTTATTGTAAGTCGAGTGAATTCCCAAATGGATTCAAGCGCCATTAAACAAAATGCGAAATGCACAAAAAAGAAACAATTGATTTTGCAAAGAATTAATAAATATAATGGATAAAGCGCACTCAGAACATGGAAATTAACAGATTAACGCGTTGTTTAATCAAAAGCGACAGCGTAAATAAAAAGCTGACAGCTGTTGATAGGAATTACTTTTAAAGGTTGAGCCCACGCTGCGTATACTTAATCCATCAAGAGTTTAAAGTGCACTTTATGGCGTTGGCACTGGCATTGGCGTTGGCGTTTGCCTTTAACTGTATGTTGGTTGTTGCGTTTTTGTAATTACTCAAAAGCAGGCGAACAAACAACAAAAAGAGAAGAGCAACAAAATGTATATAACATTATAAAGCAATTTGCAGTAAATCACCGAAAGCGTCGCGCGTGTTTATAAATCACAACGCAGCTCGGCTATTCCCAACCCGTGCTGATATTCAGCTCCCTATTACTTCCTCCCCACCCCCCGTCCTCCTATATCTCCCTCTTTTTGTTTGCCTTTGCCAGCCTTGACAAACACGCTGTTGGCATACCAAAAATCGAAATGAATAATTAATATGTCGCGCCTGCAGACGTTCAAGACAGACATGCTACTACCAAACACAGCAAGTGGCAGCTTCAAGCAGCGAAAAAACCGAGAAAAGAAGCACCAAATATTAGAAAGAAACTGGCAATTTGCGGGTTTTTAGCAATGTAAACAAAACAGCGCCGCCGAAAACCCCAAAAAAAAAAAAAAACTGAAACATAACAAAAACAAAGCCTCATGTGAGGCCCAGCGGCGACGAAGCCAAGCAAAAGCACAAGAGTCATATTCAGAGCCAGATTGAGAGCCACAGTCAAGTCCAGAGACAGAGCCAACAAAAACAGAAAAAAACTCCAACAACAAGGCTCGACAAGATTGACAAATTTGGCCGCAATGGCAGCAAATGAAAATGCTGTGGCAACAACAGCGAATTTTTCATTTATGACAATGTTTACGTAATTTGACAGCCAAAACAATTTTCATACTCTATTTTAGTCAACTCTGCTGTGCTGTGCTGTAGTGTGGCGTGCTGTGATCTTCCCCATACACAAATGGACTCTCATTTATTGTTTCAAAGGACCCACCACTTGATGCCAATCCCCCAAGCAGCAGCTTGGCCTTCAACCAATCAACTAAAGCCACTTTGTTGCCTTTCAGTAATCAAATGCATGTGTATTGGTATGTGTGTGCTTACTTTAAGCCCTTTTAAATGGCCAACGATTTGCCTGAATGCCGTGACATAAAAGTGCAATCTATAGACCGTTTTGTGGCACACAGACTTTTGCCATTTGAATCGGCTTGCCACAGCCATAAAAAAAGAGACAGGAAGCACAAGGTGAGCTTCTGAAATGGGCACATAAATTGCATTCAATTAAAATTCCAGAGTTCCTAGTTAGAGTTAAAGAGAAGTTGAAGCAGTTTAAAGTTGGGGCAATTCCTAAACTTTCAACAATCCATAACTTTAGCAGTAACTTATTTGTGGTTTCCGGCTAACCACAAGTCGAACAGAAGATTGATTTGACAGCCAAATTGATTGAATTTTTTAAGCGAAAATGTATTTTTAGACATTTCTTATGTTTTGTTTATATTTGCATAAAAGCATATATAAAATATTTATATATAACGCAGACAGTCTTAATACAAATTCCAAATGAATTATCTAATCTTAAGTCTGCAATCTTTACGTCCTCTCATTTAGTCTCATTCATCAAATTGTATAATTTGCTAGTGTGAGATTTAGCCGCTGGCAATTTAAATGCTCTTACAGTTCTATCTTCAGTTTGGCCCTATGGCCATAAAGTTTTGGCATCCTTCGTCAAAGTTTATGTTAATTTGGTCAAATTAGGCGCAACTCGTAATTGAAATCCTAGCTAAAACAATAAGCATGACGATGATCTGGCTGACCTTGACATCAGAATCATTAGTCAAACCATTGCAACCGAATGGCAAATAAACCAAAAATTATGTAGAGCAAGAGCAATAGATAAGGAGAATCCAAGAGAAAGAGAGAGAGAGAGCGAGAGTGAGAGGGTGTAGAGAATTATTGTTTAGCACAATTTGGTGCTGGTTTGTTTTGGAGCCTGGCGCTTCACGGCATATTAAACCGAATGAATAAATTACAATTGCAAATAGGCAATTTCCTACACTTCCTTCCTTTTTGGGGCATTTCACTGTGCAACCGCAAATGGGGCGTGGCCAGCTCGTCACTCCCTCTCTCTTTCACTCAGTTGTTCTGTTGGTTAGTTGCTCGATTTCTTGTTGTCAACTGAGAGTTGAGTTGGTTTGTTGGTCTAAATAACGTCTAATTTGCAATTTTGTTTAATTGTTTGTGGCTTTGGATTTTGACATAATTTGAATGCTCGTGTTGTTGTTGTTATTGTTGTTGTTACAAACAGACCGCCTCCATGGTTCAGATACAGTTGCTTTGTCATGTCGTGTAGAAGCGTCGTAACCAAATTGTTACTTGTGTTGTTGTTGCTGTGTTATATTTGCGGTTTCAGTTTGGGTCAACATCAATGAACACTAGCACGCACCGCACCTACACAGCCACACATACACACGCACACGTACACACACTGATTTCTCAGTTAGTGGTTTCCGCTCGAGCGCTGCCATCTCCGTCCATCCATATTCAGTTTCCTTTGCAATATTTGGCTTGCCGCGTGCCTTGCCTAAATTATAATAAAAGGTTCTCATTGCGACCAGTTCAAATATGCGCTCAACTTTGCTTTTGCCTTCACTTTGAGCAATTAAATGAATGCCTGCGGGTAGACTGACCCACAATCAAACGGAGCATGAGTGAGTAGTTGTGAAAAGAGACAGCAAATCGGGGCAACAATAGTTGAACAGAATTATCAAGTTGAATTCTCAGTTCTTTTTAGTTGCGCTAAAAAGTATGCTACAACTTTTTTTTATTTCTTACCAGCACTAAAAGCCACTCAAGCAACAAGCAACTTCAATGATATTGTCGTTGCACCACGCCCACCTCTTTAACCCCGTCGCCAGTTGGAGCACTCCACAAATTAGCTGTACGATTGCCTTGCACTTAGTATACTTCGTTTTCGTTCTGTGTACTTTTCAAAATTGGCTTTCACACGCCATTAGCATTTAATTGCAACTTCTAGTGCCAATTCTATTGCCATTGCCATTGCCACTGCCACTGCCATTTTTGTTGCAGTTGGCTAGTTGCGCCCGCTTCTCCCACCCCACTGCCTCGTGTTGGCCTTGTTAACAAGCGAATTTGCCTAAAACTACGTACACAACGCGAATTAAACAATGGAACTGATAACAGAAGCAGCAGAGTGTAAAACGGCGCAATGTCATTTGCAAAATCAAATATTATACTTATGGCGCGTGCCATTTAAGCCAGCTTAACAACAATTACCATTATTTAATTGCAATTCAACTGCATTGCGAATACAAGTTTGGCGCCCAAATAAGCTAAAAATCTGCATATAACCAGAGTTAAAGCAATTGTTCACACACTTGTCAGTTAACATTTGGGGCGATAGAAATTCTATAATCAATTTTGTCTAAGAGGTTGGTTTTAGAAGTTGCTAAATTTGCTTAAGAAATTCTTTCCACTTTCACTTACATATGTTTTCAGAACTGTTATAACTGCCCGCCTACATGCGTTACATACATATGAATTGTATGTCGAAGTATTTTAGCTATTGAATTGAATTCAAAGCATTTTCCTTTAGCTAACAATTGGAAAACGTTTGCGCGGCAAAAGAAAAAATGTTTTCACTGAGCCATAAAATCAGTGTTGTCAATTTAGCTGTTATGAAGCTAGATGTACACAAAACTATTATTTCAAAATTAATCAAAAATTGTATAAATGCTATAAAATAACGACTTTTAAAATTAAATTAAAATTCAAATAAATTCTTTAATATTTAGAGAATTAAATAAAGTTTTAAAAAAATATTTTTTAATTTTTACTAAACAAATATCTTGAAATACCTAGTATCTTTACTACAAAGTTGTTTGAAAATAGCAACTAATTTTTCTCAGCTTTTTGGAATTATATTTAGCTAGCTATTTATTACAGCTAGCCATTTTAGAGCTTAAAGTTTGAGCAACACTGAATAAAATCAAATTCAAACTGAGACTTTGAATCAGAATCGCAATCGAATGGGGATAGAAATAGAAATAAAAGTAGGAATTGGAATCGCAATCGATGTGGCATTTTTAGTGATTGTTAGATGACGAGGATGCCTCAACATTTTCCTCAAAACATCAGTCGACGAATCGCAATCCCCAACGCTTGTTGCCATTGATGTTTTGTTGTGCACTCGAGTGTGTTTTCTTTGGTAACGGAATTTATTAATATTTCATTGTGTGCGAAAATGGGTCGCGGCAGCAAGAGGGAGACAACAAGAGAGAGATAGAGAGAAAGAGAGACAGAGAAACATGCTGTACGTAAGCGTCAAGTGAGTTTGTGGTTTGTGGCAATAAGGAATCTAAGCAATTGCCAATGGCATTCTACTTCCAAAGCTTTTGGCCAGTCAATTTCGATATGGCATTTAAACTTCCAACTTTAATGCCAGTTCAAATCAATTAGTGGCTAAGCAATTGACACAAAATTTGATATTTACTTTGGCATGACCACAGACTATCCCATATAGTTTTGAAATGCAAGTCATTTGAGTGTAATTAAATTACAATCAATAAAATTGATATAAACGAGTATAACGTAATAATTTTATCTGACACATAATCGACAAGTGGCACGTATTGTGTTTATTATACAAATAGTTTCAACTTTAGCAGATTTAGTGCACAAACACAGTTTACATCTTGAATTGCATTAACTGTTGACTGGATTTTGTGGAATTTTCAAGTGATGAGTTGAAGTATTTCACGCCCGATTTGCCTAATTGCCGATTTGTGGAATGTCAGCACTGTTGAAGCTGGTAATTTTCAAAATGAAGTCATCAGATGATGCTGTCAGCCACATGGCTGCATTATTCATATGGGAGCCACAACTTTCAACATCAGGCAAAAATTCTTGTTGACCAACAAAGCGCATAATGCAAACTTTTCCGAGTAAAACGAACCACACGCAAAGCGACTTTTCCTCTTTCTCTATCTCTCTCTCTCTCTCTCTCTTGTTCCCTTTGGCTCCAGCGCTCCATAATCATTTCAAATTCCACAACAAACAGCAAAAATCAAATTTGAGAACTTGTAAGAAATATCGTATACGCCAAGCACTGCATCGCACAACTCTTACAATCTCCCCCTCTTTTGTACAATAGCCTGTTCCCGTTTTTCCCCTCGGCCAACCCCTTTGCAATCTGTGAAAAAGTTTACAGCCATGGCCAACAACAGAATGGAATACGAATTTCTGGTGCAACGCATACAATAAAAAAACACACGAATGTGGGAACGGAATATGGAATGGAGAAAGGAGAAAGGAGACAGAGAGAGAGATATGGCAAAACTCTTGTGATTTCTGAAAATCAGAGCGTGAGCGTAAACGAGAGTGTGGGCGTGGCCAGACGCCCTTGCCCAAACAATATGAAAATAATAAAAACAGTTTCATAAATCAAGAAAATGATAAAGAAAAAGTCTGCATAAAACTTGAGCAAGGCGAAAGTCGAACGCTGTAAAATGCAAGAAGCGAAAAGAATGTCTTATTTTTTGCCTCTTGCCTCTTGCCTCCACTTCCTCGATGTGATGTTGCATACACAATCCTCTCATGGCTCCACCTCAAAATCGAAAGTTGCTAAGACGGAAATCAACTCCCACGCACAAAACAGGAAGTGCCCATGCATTCAAGATCATTTCTCATCGAAGAAGGTGAGAAATGCACATCACAACTTCACATCTTTAAAGAATTCAGTTCTATATATGCTTTAAACTGCCTGCATATTTATTAGTTTTTTTGTTTAAAAATATATTCATTTTATTTCTTGTTTATTTTGCCTTATTTTTTGCCAAGTTGCCAAATGTAGCAGTATTAAATTTCAAATCAGCTCTCGCGTTCAACTTCAGCTTGGTTGCTTGTTATTGTTGACGTACTGACTGACAGTTAGTCCGTCCGTCATTTCAGTCAATCGCATTATCATGTTCTTTTTTCCAACCATGTTCCGATTTTTCACATCCCTCTTCCACCCTGTCCGCCCTCGTCTCATCATTCGATTGGCAAAGCAATTTCGCGTCAACAAACTGCAATCGTCTGTCGATCTATCAACAAGTCAAAGCGCGACTGTTTATTTATCTGGTGTTGCAGTGCTTCAAACTGGTTCGATGGCTGCCTGTCCCTCAGCGCCAGCACCAGCTCCAGCCCCTGCTGTGTATATGCACTGTGTGCTGCCGATAGTGATTTGTTGTCCTGCCAGCTGACTGTGCATACAAAATTACTGACAAGGACGTCCACGGAGCGGCCAGTTAATGTGAAAAATGTGTGTGCACTGAGAGTGGCGCGACGTTCATGTATAGATTTACTTTGCACTGGCAAGTACTACATCTGCTGGGGATTTGTTTCACATTCAATTGCATATGGCCCATTGATTTAGTTTTCTCCTCGAAGAGTGAAGTGAAGTGAAGTGTAGTGACGCTGGCAAAACAAATCAACACTGGCTGACTGACTTTAAGCCGACACAAAGCGGCTCAGCAATGCAATTAAGCTAACGCCTCTCAACGGCAATACCCTGTAATGAGTCAACAACAAGTAGAAATGTCAGAAAATTCACTTAGCTTGCAATTCATTGCAAACAAGTTAAGTAAAAGCTGTTACGCAGGGTATTTGCTTTACCATCTGTGTGCTTTTGTTAACATTGTGTAGCCACAAAGCCAAGTTTAGTGCCTGTAACTTGTGCCAGTGGCTAACCTATAGCCAAATATTTGCTGAGAGCCTCCGTCTGAAGGCAATCAGCAGCAGAAGTCAGTGCAACAATTGCGAGACCTCAAGCGCTAGTCATTTCGTTTGAGAAGCCAAGACTCTTAATGGACCACATTAGACGCAAAATACGAGAACATTTGTAACGCACAAAAAGGTAAACATAGACATCTACAACCACACACACACTCACTCAGACACACACTTGGCGTCATAAATGCGCAATTTATGGACAATAATTGGCAATAAGCGCCACACAGCTGTTGGCACATTTACACAGCCAAGCATGTTGAAATAGACTTCTTCCCGACATCGTAACATACATACATAGATAACTATGTATTTGCAGATTTACAGACTTGGATTTAATTTGTGGCATAAGTGGCTTGAATTAAGCTGCTACGGAGACATCATTGCCACTGCAAAATGTGCAGATGAGCTACTTATCGTAGCAGAAAGCTGCAGCTTACGCTCAATTTATTGTTGTCTGAAATTTTCAAATTACATTTCCGATTGGACAGCGTGTAATAATTTATTGTGTGCTTTTGGATATGAAAGTAATGTGAGTATTGGGTATCATAATGAACAAGCCTCATATATCCGTAATCACAGTCCCACTTTGTGATGAATTGCCGCTTTCACTCGCTCAGCTCATTTTTCATGCTCTGGAAGCAGGTTTCAGTTACGTCTAAAAATCTGCTGCCTACTTTTGTGTGCTGGCTATTATGAGATTAGAATTTTGCATTTCTGTTGCCTACTTTTGGGGGCAGCTTAAAAACAGCTTTAAACTAAGCAAATGCAAATATGAGAGATAAATGCAATGCAAACGATGTTTTCATAGTTTCATTTTAGTTGCCGTTTTTTTCAACATAAAAAACTTTTATTCAATGTTGCGCTATGAATTACTAAGCGTATTAAATTTCTGCTGCCCACTTTTAGTGGCTTTAAGTAAATATGATAAAAATATCCTTGATATCAATGTTATGATTAAAATTTAACAGCTCGCAAATGGCTGTTAACCACAGCCGCAGTGCATTTTTGCCTTTGTTCAAATTACGCTTTGAGTAAACGTATCTATATAAATATATATACTATTTGTATATGTGCGATTGTGTGCGTGTGTATGCATGCAATTGCTTGCAGCACTTTAATGGCTATTTAAAATGCCGGAAAGCCGCAAATTTCCGTTAGTCATACAAAATTAAACGCAAATACACGAATGCGGAGGCTGAGCAAAAATAAAAAAAAAGCTTTTTTCCACTCACACTGAGTCAACAACGTATTTGAACAACTGCACGCATTAAACCTTCAACGTACAGACACACATACAAACGTCATATATATGTGTCCTATGTCCCATGTCCTCTCCTGAGCGAGGAAATTAATTTCCGACAGAAGTCATACAAAATGCTATCGAGGCGCCAACTCGCGGCAATGATAATTAAGCTCACTCACACACAGCGACAACGACAGCGACAGCGACAGGAGAGACATTGAGCCGGGTGTTTGGTGGCCGAGAGGACATTTGCAGGACACTCTCACTAGCTGGGCACACATACACACCACATATCCTGCTGCTAAAATTCCAACTGGTTTTGCTGCCTGCCTTGAAGACGGCCGACACGTTGAAAAAGGATGTCAGCCAAAGGCAGAACTGCCTGTCGGCAGCCAGAGAACACCATTGCCATGACCATGACGCTCGAGAAGCCCCAAGACTCAGGACCCTGGACCCAGATCCGTGTGGCTGTGCAACTTTCGTCGCTTTACTGCGATAAATTTGAGGCCAATGTCGAGCAGCGACATAAATCAGGCAAAAGATTTATGGTGAATCGCGTAACTTGCTGGTGATAAGAAGTATGCTGCTGCCCCAAAAACAAAAAGAGAAATGCAGTTCATAAGGACAATAACGACTTGTAATATACCCGTAAAACTAGCATAAAACCTGCTAACAAAGTACGAAAACTAAAGACAGCATTGGGAGAACACAGAAATAAGTTAACAAGGGAATAGCACAAACCACATCCGGAACGTCGCAATGTGACTTGTGATTATCACAGTGGGACGCATTTAATTGTACATATCAGCAAATTGAAAAGGGTAGCATGTCCACTGCACACAGTTGGCCTCACTCAGCGCTCCACTGATAAGGCAAGACCAGTTTTTTTTCGCTCTGTCCCGTTTAGAGACAAGGACGTGGGCGAGCATGTGGATGTGAATGGGAATGAGAATGTGAATGGGGATGTGGGTCAGCATTTGACAAATTCATTAGGCGCCGGAAATCGTAGCGGTCCAAATGCCCAACCGGTCGGTCGTAAAAACTGGCCCCGAAAGCCCCAGCGAATGTCCCAATTTACATTCGAAACATATTTTCATTAGCGCTGAGCAGATATCTCATAAAGCGTCCAGTCATTTCATTTCACTTAAGCGGAAAAGCCTTCAGAAACAAACAGAGAACAGAGAAAGGAAGAAAATAAATACAAAATACAAAATAAAAAAAAAAAAAACAAACGCAAAAGAAAAATATATACTTATATACTTATGTATATGTATATTTTGTATGCTTATAAATGTTAAGCAAAAAGGGAAATTCTTAATATTAAACAAAATGTGAATGCCAATGACGTCGGCGTTCGCGACCGCCTCCGTGGCCAATATTAAAATAAAGTCCATCACTTACATTTGCTTGCTTATTTATGCGACCGCCCGTTGGTCCAAAGCAAATACCCTACCAGAAAGCAGCTCCTCCTTCCTGGTTACTACCCGTTTCAGCCAGCCCCCCACCCATGACAACCCTCCTTCGTTGGCATTGTAATCGCACTTGGCTATTCATGCGGCTGGCTTCAAAACTTGGTGGCTTCAAACTGGTCTTGGTCTTGCTGCCCATCATAAAAGTTAAGCGTCGGCCAAGTGCAGAATGAGGACAGTTCGTCAGTCAGTTCGCCAGTCAGTCACTCAGTCAGTTAGTCAGTCGGGCAGTGAGTCAATGAGTCAAGCCGCTTGCTTGGCTACAGAGTAGCAGAGTACCAGAGCACACAGCAAAGATGAAAGTGAAAGTTAAGAGCCCTTTACAACTTTTTCTTTTTATGACTTATTGCGCTGTCGTCGTAGACAATAACAACAACAACAGCAATGCGAGCGAGGTGTTTGCTTTTGTTGTTGCCCTACTCATTGCTCTCTCTCTCTCTCTCTCTTACACTTCTTTCTTATTGCCATTGTTGCTGTTGTTATTCTTGTTGTTGTGCCTGCGCATAAATATAAACAATAGCGCGAAAATTTGCAGGCGACAACGCAAGCGTGCGCCATTTTCATGAGCTACCATGCTGCCTCGTCACACCACGGGGCGTATGAGTAATGCGACTGTAAGGAGACAACATCAGGCAAGCAAAACAGCCAACACCTGCCACAATGCCACAAATAATTGTCTTCACCATCGCGCTCAAGACTCTGAGCAGCAGCAGCAGCATCAGCAACATCAGCGGCAACTGTTGGAATTTGCAAGAGCGAAAAGAAAATTTCTTTTATTGCATTTTTGACTTTTTCTTGGCGGAAATTTCGCAGTAAATATTTCATGCTCTCATATTACAATTGTTAACCGAGCAAAAAACAAAATGAAAAGTGATGCCTGACATTTAATATAGCAATTACATAGTTAACCAAATTGGACAGCTTGTAACTTTTTTATCTTCAGCTGCATAAATTAGTAGCCATCTATTGTAGCGATATTTTCATTATTAAAATGCACTTTTATTTTGCAAAAATCAATTGTATGCCACACATATAAATTATTTTTATTAACCACATAAATGCACTGCACTCAATTGATTGTATTTTGGTTTTAAAAATGTATTTAATTTCACTTCAATTGTATTTTAAATTTCTTAAAATTTCCATTTATTTACTATAATTTCTATATTTAGTTTATGTTTAATATTTAAATATTTATTTAAATATTCATATAATTTTACTCCAACTTTTATTTTAAATTCCTTAAAATTTTAATTTATTTACTTCACTTTCTATATTTAGTTTACTTTACAAACTTTTAATCTAACGCATCTTTTCCATTTTAGTTCTGTTCATTTCGTTCTCTTTCACTTATTTCAATTCTGCTCTTTTCTACAAAGCCGTAAAACTAATATACGACTATATAAAAACGCAGCTTAGTGTTATGCTCTAAGCCATAATCTTGTTATAACGATCCTTGACCCCAACTCTCGCCTCAGCTTAAGAACTGTCTCTTTTAAGTACTTTCTCGCTGTTTCTCGCATTTCTACTGCATCCGGCTAAAGCAGACATCACACACAAGTACACACACGAGTTGTATGCATAAGAATCAGGGGGCAATATAAATGTTGATATGTGTCGCATTTTGGGCAACATGAGGCACAACGCTGCCCGTAGGTCTGCACCCCCTCGTAAATCTTTTGTGAAAGACATGGATGGGGAAGGGGATAAGGGATGCTGGGTAATGTAGGCAGGAATATCTTTTCACAATATTTGCTGACATGACAACCGAAAAACATAACACGCGCCAGAAGGTGATAATGACAGTTTAGGCATTCATTACACGTGTTGCTGATAAGACGCCAGGTGAGGGGCATTATATGTGTGTGGGGGTAGCTAAAAGTAGCTGCTGAGGTGCTGTGCAGCAAGTGCGTGGAGTGAGTTGCTGCTGGGATGTGGCGGAGCATTGACATTGACATGCCCGCACAGTGGTGCTGCTGATAAAAGTCAACAATATAAATTAATAAAGCTCCCAGAGCTGAGAGACGCCCCCAGGGTCCTTGTTCAGTGTCCTGGCTGTCGTGCTGTCCTGCGTGTTTGCCATAACAATATATTTCATTTGAATCAACAAGCCAAGTTAACAAAAAAGAAAGCAAAATCAAGAAACAGCAGTCAAAACACGAGCATAAAAAAACGAATCCCAGACATTCATATATTTTAAATATATGCACATTATGACTAAAGTAAGCGCATTTTTATGCTAATGAAGCGGCGAGCAAAGGCCATAAATTCTGCCCAGGACTCAACACAGTCTACGCCTCTTTAAGCAATTACTATAATTGCTAACACACACACACACAGGCAGGCACACACGCAGCTCAATATTCATTCAATGCCGATGAAAACTTTGTTCTTGTTTGACTTTTGTGCAGAGTAGAAAGAGAAGCATGTACAGAGCAGGGGAGAGGTTGGGGAAAATGTGACTAAGGGGAAGTTGCTAGTGCAGTGCAGGGAACGTGGGTGGGGAGGGGCGTAGACTGTAGGACATCACAAAGTTTTTGCTCATCAAATATCAAAGCAACACGTGTTCTGCGATCTCTGCTTGATTTGTTGCCACTCTCAAATAAACAGTAGTCAGGGCCCCAAGCCCCAAAAGCATCAAAGACCCACACGCACACACTCCCACACACACACACACACACACACATGCCCAAAAAAAAGTTAATGAGCTCAAGCTGCTACCAAAAATGCCAAAGTCGCCACTTAATGTGCTGCCCAGCTTTGAATTGATTCAGTCATTAAATTTGCTTATTTGCCAAAGCAAATTTGTTATGAAACATTTCACATTTCAATACATATCGCAGCTATTTATATACATATATATATATATATATGTATTATATGTGCTATATATATTTAACTTTAATTTGCATTTGTGTAGCGCATAAATTAAGCATTTACATTTGTTGATTGCGGCGGCAAACAAGCCGTTGAAATTAACGCTCAAAACTCAAATCAGCGTTAAGAAAATCTTCATCAGCATTTCAATACTTTTCTTTTTTTTGCATTCTCTCTCATTTGCTGCAGCTTTCTTTCCTTTAGCATATTATTTATTCAGATTTTACGCCTGTTGCTGTCACTGCACCTCATTTTCCTCTTCATCTTCATTTTCATTTTCATCATTTTTATTTTCATTTTTCTTCAGTTTTTCTTGCCTTTTAGCTGCGTTAAGCTTGCTTCATTTTACTTTTTTTTTGCGCACTTTACTTGGGCGCATTCATTAGGCGAATGACTTGAGTTTTGCCATCTGCCACGCCCCCACTGAGAACGGCATACTCACCGCCCTCAATACATATTGCATTCAACGTTTATTTGCAGCTCGGCATTTAAAGCTGCCAAGAGGGAGTTCAGTAGTAGGGGGGTCTGAGGAAAAGCGTTTGGTAATTTTAATTTTCAGTTAGCAGAAAACTAAGGGTAAATATTTGCACACATTCACGTCGTTAAATATATATATATGAGAAAGTAAAAATGTAATGCGCATTTTCTTAGCAGCATTTGTTAGATTTGAGGTGTCGTTATTTACGATACTCTACATATGAGAGTACTTGAGAATATTGGCAGGCTTAGAACGTGAAGCAAATAAATACAAAAGTAGCAGAAGTTCGAGTGAATTAAGGACTACAAATTATAATTAATAAAATAAATTTATAAATATTTATGTCACAACTTTAATTGGAATTAAAAAAAAATATTAAACACTACAAATTATAATTAATAAAACAAATTTATTAATATTTGTATCACAAATTTAAATGGAATCAAACAAAAATATTAAACTAATAAAATAAATTAATTTAAGTCAAAATAAATTAATTTAAGTCGTTTGTTTGTTAATTTAAGTGCATAAATAACACATGCTTTCAACAATTAATTTCAATCAAACACTAAAATTATATTTGTATACGTTTTGTTTGTTTATTTATGTGTATAAATTACTTGTTGACTATAATTTGTTTAATAAACATGCACTCAAATAATTAATAAAAACTGTGTTCCCTAATCAAACATTTCAAATTTTAGTGTAGTAAAGTTTTAACAAATATTTACACTGCATTTTGTGGCTTAAAGCAACCATTAAAAGTTTGTTTAAACTAACAGAATTCCAACGTGAATTAAGTGCACTAATTAAATGCTTTATGACTGAAATAGTTTAGATTGCTTTAACTATGCAATAAAGCTGAAGAAATTTATTATGTAGATACAGAAATACATTAATTATTTAGAATAGTTCTTTGGTATTCAGTTATGAATAGTTGTGCATAGGGTGCATAAGGTTTCGGTGATTTTGCAAAAGTTATTTAAAACGCGAGCACAATTAAAGCATAATTCATGGCCAGCAGCAGTTTAGTGCTCTTTATGCTTTTAACGATGCACTGGGGAGCATTTGTAGCAACAGCAATAACAACAATAACAGTAACAAGTAACAAGGACAAGGAATAATATTAACAAACAGCAGTGAGCAGTGGGTAGTGAGCAGTGAGTAGTGAGTGCAGTGGGGGCAGAGAGAGGAGCAGAAAGAAGACAATATGAGTCCCATTCGAATACGGTAAACGAAACGAACGATGTCCATGTCTGACTTTATGTGCCCCGTTTTTAATTCGTTTTATTTTCCGTTCCCATTGGATGAGTCCAAAAGGCCGGATAGTCTCCAACCAGCACTCTCGCGTTTCTTTATATGATTCTTTATCCAAAACTGACCAAGGATGCGTTGCGGTGGGAGGGAGGGTGTGTTCGGAAAGGAAAGTAGATGGCGTTACATTTGTGGGCATAAAATAAAAAAACATCATAACTATGTGTGCTTCCATTTATGCGCATTGCAAAACTGACCGAACACTGACCAGAGCAAAAATGTAAACAATTTCACACCGCACACACATACACACATATGTATGGCTTTTTTTTATGAGCAGACTTGGTCAAAAAGCAGGCCAATGGCCAACGCAGCCTACGTAAAAGTATTCAGCAGTTTCGACACAAATTGCTTGACTAACGTATACCCTAAAGCATGTTGTGTGTTCTCATATCAACCAGCTATTTACTAACATTTCACAGTAGCTGAAATTTTCATTTAGCTAACAGAAACTAGCAGCTCAAAGATCAGCTTTTAATACCTGTAGAAAGTTATGTTTTAGACAGTCGGACAGACAGCTTAGCTTATGTCTAACTGACTGCCATAGGCTACAGGGTATTATGGCCAGCAAATGGCCTCAATTCAGTACAACAGACGCCAGACAAATGCACTGCAATGCCACAAACAGACAGACAGAAATACAGAGAGAGATACAGAGAGAGAGAGAGAAACAGAGACCATGCTGATGCGGCTTGCAACAAAGAGTTGCAACACTGGCAACACCAACGCCAAGTGAGCAACGCAATGCAGAACATAACGAACGCTTAAATAATTAATATATAACTCATACGCAGTGTTTGCCAGTGGCTGCCAGTAGTCGACTCACTCGCTGCAGCATTTCTTTATGCCACATCATTCTCATCCACATCATCGCTGTTGTTTTTCACAATATATATGTATATATATGTATATATTGTAGTATGCATCATATCATAAACGTACGTGCACTCAGGGCGCATATTAAATTGTTGAGCTAATGAACGCAGCTGTAACTGAAACTGATTGATGAAACTCACTGCCTAGTGCAATGTACTTTATCATAGCTGTGTATAACTGCTACTGTAACTGTTGCTGCCAAGAAGTGTTTACTGTAGCTGTTAGCTGTTAACTGTTACTTTTGCCTGTGCACACAACCTACTATTAATTACAAAAGTGAAAAGTTTGCAGTACACTTTTGAAAACGGGGGGTGTCATTAACATTTTACATTCACATTCATTAGCACAATCCTAGAGCAAGAGCAAAAGTTTTTGTGCGATGATAAATTGCATATTTAGGAACTTGACTCGTTGGAAATCAAAGTTCTTTAACAGACAAAACAAATGTCTTTCTTTTTGACTAATGCTCGTAGATATTCATTTGGCTTTAAAATGAAAAAATATTAACCCAACGAAGAGTGGAGACACCCAAAAAGGGAGACGATGAGAGACAGCACAGGGACAGCACAACTAATCAAGATAAACAACGGGAGACCGCAGCAGAATATTACGTATACGCCAGCGAATTGGGGCAAAAGTGAGGGCGTGCTTGGGACAACGGCACATTATTTGAATTATTAATTAGCGCGTAATTAGTTGGGTTGTTGTCCTGTCTTGAGCGTGTTTCATTTTCCTTGCGGCTTCTTGTGTGTGTGGGTGTTGTGCCACTCTGTTCTTGCTCTGTTCTGTTGACCACGTTCTGTGGCCATAATTTGGCCCCAAAAACTCAACCACCCAAAGCCTTTGATCTAACGCGGTTGGGATTCTGCGCCTTTTGATTACATAATTCATTTACTTCTTCTACTGTGCCGGACAGACGACGAAGGCGTGCTAAGTTGCAACAAGGCATACAAGTTGATCGGACCGAAAAAAATAACTCATTATGTGTCAAAAGCAAAAGCGTGCCGCACTTCTTCTTCAGCTAAAGTTCAGTCCATCCACTAACCATCTCCATTTGACCCAATTAATTTGAACTGCAAGTCAAAGTTTTGTTGCCCATCCAGCCAAGCAACAACTGTCCACGCAATTATAGCAACTATGCAGTGGATTATCAAGTGAAGCTTAAGCTCAAGTGCCCCATCAACCAAAAGAGCGTGCAATGAGGGAAGAGAGCACAGAGAACGCAAAGAGGGGAGAGACGCATCCATTCACTCATAAACTCAAACAGAATAAAATGAAATGTCATTTCTGTGTTGCGCTGCGCTTAAAATAGTCCAAAGTTTTAATGACTTTATGCTCGCAGTTCAGCTTGAAAGAGAGCTCGCTCAGACCCCAAATGAAGCCACAATCTTGAGCATAAAAACCCAAAACAAAAAAAAATAAAAAAAAAAACAGTACACATTGCAAAACCCATACCCCAACCCCCCATACTCTTTTTGCTTTTCCCACTCCTTGTCTGTAGAATCGCAGTAAAAAAACAAAACGACTGAAATTGTATACAAATTAAATGTAAATATGTACAAAAAGAAGTCGTTAAAAGTCAATTCAAATTTTGCATAGAATTTTGATAAGGCCAAACAAGGGACCATGCCCCCTCAGCACCCCTAAGCACCATTCTAGCTAGTTTTCGCATAAAATTACGTCAATAAAAAAAGGTAAACGACAACGATTCACATATATACATATACAACTCACGAATAGCTTTTACTGCCATGTGTTTTTAGGGGGGGCAGCTGAATATAGAGTAAGGCTAACGGGGAATTGCGGAAAAACAGTGCAAGCCTGGCATTTTATCGGGCAAACTTTTGGCATATATTTCACACCAGCTGCTAATTTAAGCGCTCAAATTAATGACCCTGGGCATAAAATGCTTGCGTCTCCATGCCGACTTTTTGACTCGTAGAACAGCCGTAAATTTTGTTGATATGGTCAAATGTTAAGTGGCAACTCATCTCTGGTGTATTTAATGCCAACTGCAATCATCTAAGCACAAAACGCAAATCAAAAACAAAACTCTTTCAAGTGCCACTTTTAATTTAAGCTCCTAAAAGTATGCAATAAAAATTTTCCAAACTGAAATGAACTGAGCTGAAATCCGAATCACATAGCAATTAAATAGACAGTTTTCGGTATGACAATTTCGAACAAAATGTCACAGCTTTTCGGAGATAAGGTACATAAAATGAAAAGCAAAATTCATAGAAAAATGTATTCTTTACTGCACTGATTATTGAGCTGGAAAAAGTTGTGTAAATACAAAATTTTTGCTGCAACTCTTTACAAATATAAATTGGAATTTTGTTACACTTGCAATTAGTTGTAAGCTTAACTGCCACAAATATTTGGAAATATAGAAATCCCAATTTAAATTGATTAAATTTAGCTAACGATCAGCTAACAGTGTTGGCCAACTTTCAAGTGCCTAAAATTTGGCCACTTGTACACTTGTCAACTTTTCTAGCTCATTTCGGGCAACTGGCCAGCGCCGCAATGAGGTTCAATTAACTGTTCAATTATAAATGGCTTAAAAAACTACTTAACTGCCAACAACAAAAACAACAGCAACAACAATAAAACACAACAATGGTATTTGGTTTAATTTTGTGCAAAACATTTGCCACACTTTATGGCCTTTTAAGGAGCATGCACAGAAAAAGTTTAACTAAACGAATTTGTGTTGCACGCCCAGCGGCCACGCCTACTGCAACTCCCGCCCCTTCCCTTACTGGTCACTAGAATGCTCAACATGGCCAATTTGCTGCGGGCGCCCTTCGCGGCAAAACACGCCCACTGAGCTGAACTCCTCCTACTGCCCCCTGCCCGCTGTGGCAAACATAGAGCAACTTTGACGTTTTGTCCGTCAAAAGTTTTTGAAAACTGCGCAGTTTACAAGTGACAACGATGTCAACTTCTGTCAGTCAGTGTAAGCGAGTGTTCGTGTGTGTGAATCTGTGAGTGTATGATTAAATCACAGCCACAACCAACTGCATTAAAAAAGTTATAAAAAAAAACGAGCAACTGAAATTGCATTAATTTCTGTTTTCTCTGTGTTATGTTTATGTTTTTCTTCTTTTTTTTTTAGTTGCGCGTTTGTTGTGTTTGTCTTTAGTTTTAGTTGTTTATTTTTTACAGTCACCCACACACTCTCACACACACACACACACATGTTGCCAGCTGTAATGTCAATTTATTACAGTTGAGTTTGTCAAAATTTTATTTTTTTTGGGTTTAACGAGAGCACAAATAAAATGCAAATGAAATTTTGTGCTAATAAAATGCAGTTACAAGTTTTCCCAATGAAAACTCACGTCCTTCTCTTTCCAACATTCCCCCCCGCAAAAAGCAAAATAAACAAATACATATATTATTTTGCAGGCCGTTGTGATATCAAAAGTGAACCACGAAACGGGTTATTTATACTGTGACACACACAGCAGAGAATGACTGAATTGTGTCTGCATAAATTAAGGTGATTCCCCCCATTTGACCCGCTGAAGCCAAAAAGCGACTGACACAAAATTGTCGTCTGCCAACGCTGCTGGCTTGCCACATTTCCCCAACATCAATTCTCTGCATATTTTCAGGGGCATTCACACTTTTCCCCAGCTGAAACCAGACTGACTCTATAAAAAAATGATTCGTATAGTATTATAAGCTCCATTTTTAAGCTAAAGTTTTAAAATAATTTGATTTAAAATAGCTTTTAGATAGTTAAACTCTTTCTATAACTACAATATCTAAGAAAGTTTCTGTAGATATTATGTATTGAATTAAGAAGAATTTGTATTTAGTTGAAGCACATTTTAATGTTAGCAATTGAATTTATTTATAAATATGTACGTCTTCCTACTTCCAAAATCGACTTTGCTTTTGGCTATACTAGCTATAAAATTAGCTAGTTTTAGCTTATATTGCAGAGACTCTCCTCAAAGCTACGACAGCTTTATGTAATCACAGGTTCTGTATCGAATTGTCTGCTGATATGGGCATAATTAAGGCAATTGGTGTAATTAAGTCACAACTTGCTGCTGGTTGTGTTGCATGCCACATCTCAGATTCATCAGCTACAAACCAGATTAGGCATACTTTATGCATACTCAAAGGGGCCTTCAACAAGGGCCCTGAAGAGAGGATGGGAAAGATATGGCTGCTGCTTGACCCATTTAAAGGGGACAGCAATGGCAGGCCATTATGTACATGTCCAAGTGTTGTTGTTGTCGGTTCCTGTTGTTATGTTGGAGGTGTGGGTGTGGGTGTCACTGTGTATACTACTTATTTTGAGATACATCTAAGATCTGGCCATTAATTCACGCTCACTGTGCGACTGCTTCGACAGCTTCACGACGCGTTTTTGTTTGCTGCCGGCAAAGTGTTGCTTTTGTCACAGCCGCAGCAGCAACTGTTGGAGTAGCTGGAGCAGCAGCAACAGCAGCAGCCGTAGTAGGCACTGTATGTAGCTGTGGCAGGACCCTTGTCGATGCTATCGCGTATCAACAAGGCACTGCCTCTGTCTACCACTTGGCCTAAGACAAAAGGCGACTACAGCGTACTGTACAGTCTACCTACCCACTTCATTGCCGCTCCCCTACACCCTCACAGCTCCCTTGTGTGCTTTGCCATTCAGCATTCATACGCGCCTGCCTTTCAACATTTGCACCCAGCTTGACTTTTTTAATATCCTTGATATTTGCGCCTGTTATCATTCGATTCCCGCTCTCTCTACCAAACATACTCTACTCTGCATAGCACTCACTGTGTGTATTACAGTGCCTACAAAAAACTCCCACCCTCTTGCTTTCTGTCACTGGCTGTCTCTGCTCTTGTTATTCATGTCGTCATTTCCTATTGTCGCTGTTTGCTGTAATTGTTGTTGCCATTCTGGTTTTAGCCTCATCGCCCTACATGCGCGCCCAGCAAACTTGTTTTCATTTTAGGCTTCCCTGACGCTTTTCACTACCAACTCTCCATCTACCTACTGCCACCGCTGCCTGCTCCTGCTCCTGCTGCTGCCGTTGTCATTTTGTACAATTTTGCGCTCTGATTTTTAAATATAATCCAAATGCTGCTGCTGCTCTGCTGCTCTTGCTGCTGCTGCTGGCTGGAACTGAATTGTGGGACGCCAAGTTGCGCGATATCACGAAATCCGCTTTAGCGGAAATCTAATTGCGCATCGTGGCGTCTATGGTCCTCGTTCTCTCATCCTGACATACACTCCACCAAACAGTCAGTACTCCCCACTGACTGCCCCCGACTGCCAACAGCCAACAACCGACTGCTGACTGCTGGCTATAACCGTAGGCAGATTTTAACATAATGCTTTTTTAAATGCAAAGTTACAAATGCGCCTCCGCCTTTTCCTGTGTATTAGCACATTTTATGGCACCAGGCCACATTAGCATAAAGCACACAAAAGACCAAAGAAATGATATAAAAATAATATCAGAAAAAAACGAATATATTCTATATACATTATCCTGTATACATATATATATATAAATGTATATGAATATAATATATATAATTGCGGTCTTGTTGACATTTGACTTTGGTCCGTGTGGCTAAGTTGTGTTTAGCTTTATCCCTTGGGGGCAAGCAGCCGTGTGCCTTCTTTTAATTAATGAAAACATTTTGGAAATCCCTTACAAACACACAAATACACACCCCCCCACACCCACACACACACACATACACACCTGGTATTTGAGTTGTTGTGTGTGTGTGCGACAGCCTAATGCACTTTGCTTGCTGCATTTTGGCCAAATGTTTTAACCATAATCAAATAGCCGTCAATGGTTGACAGCACATAAGCCGCATTGGCAGCCATTTTCCAATACACACACACACACACACCACCTGTGCCTAATCAGTCACAACAACAACAATGTTTGCTTTCGCTGTGTTCTGTCTGCACAAACCATAAAACCCAAAATGAAAACTAAATTTTAATTAACTGCTTGAACACGCTAAATGTGTGCGCAAATGTTTTAGGCAACAAATTCGAAGCACCTAATTGAAAATACTGCTGCATGGGCATGGCTGTGTTGGCAACAAACAATTTTGAGGCACTGTCTAACAAAAATGTTAACCCTTGTCGTCCCATTTATATGCAATTTCTCAATTTCCATCAAATTTTTCACAGTTTTCATCATAATTTGTACACAGTTTACCCCCAATCGGTTTTTTTTCCAACACACACACGGTGTATGCGGCGTATGCGCAATATCGCAAATTGGGCATTTGATTTGGCTGCCTTTGGCGCCGATTGCCTTTGACAGCAGCCGCACAAATAGTTTGCAGCCAAGTAAATGCGAAAAGTGGTTGCTTCCTTCGCTTGATTCCTTCTTGCTTGCTTCGCCCCCTGCCCATCCCTCTCCCGCCCACTGCTGGCAACCTTTAACCTCCTCGCGTAGCCACCTCTTTCGGTTTTTTCAGGCGCGTTCAACTGACTAGCAAAAGAAAAACCTAGCCAAAAAAAAAGAAAAAACAGACAGAGGAAAGAGAAAAAAAAATAGCAAAAGGTTCAACGCGGCGTATGCGTGACATTTTTTCCTCTTTGCTTGCTTTTTTAGCGCTCTTTCTTTTGCAGCACCATTTCCATTTACGTTGTTTAAATTTGCCAAGGCGCTTGCTCGTCCTTGTTGTTGTTGTTGTTGTTGTCGATGTATTTTTTTCTATTGTTGTTGCTGTTGTTGTTGTTATTGTTTTAGGGTGCTGCCAAAAGGCAAACGGGAGCCGCTTGATGATATGCGGGTCATGTGTATGGCCCACCATATGCATTGGCTCTGAGCCATAGACAGAGTCTACACTGCCAGAAAAACAAGGTAGTGAATTGTCTAGCTCATGTTTTAGTTGCAATTGTTAAAGTGTATAGCAAAATGCTTTAATTTTAAATCGGTTAAATAGTATTTTACGCGATAGAAATTAAACTCTTCTATTTAGTTAATTACAGATAAATTATAGTAGTTAACTAACTAAAAAATAGACATTTTAAATAAAAAATGTCTTGGGTTAACATGAATTTTAAGCTATTTTAATAAAACTATTAATAAAATAATTTATTTAAAAAAACGATATATATTTGAAATGAAATAATATGAAAATAATTGTAGATACATATTTAATTTACATTTGAAACTAATAAAACATAGAACAAATTGTAAGCTTAAAAAATTTGTTAAACTATAAAAAGAGTTAAAAAAATGTGAGTTATTATTAAGAATTGTATAGAAAATATAAGTCGAGCGTAAGATTGAATAAAGATTCTTAAAACTGTAAAATAGGCTTTGACTAAAATTAAAAAAAAAGACTTTTAAAAATTCATGAAAAAAAGTTATTTTAATATAAAAATTTTTTAAATTCTCATATAAATTAAATTAAAAAATGTAGGTATAACGAAAAAATATTGATATTAAGTTTAACATTAAAATTACAAAAACAGAGAACAAAATGTAAATTGAAAACTTATAAAGTTTGTCAAGTTACAAAAACAGTTGGAAAAAATTTAGTTTTTTATAAGAATTATATATGAAATACATCTGTATATGGCGTAAGGACTAAATGTAAATAAAACGGAAAACGATAACAGTAACATATGATCTTACAGTAGTCTCTACATTAATGTGCATGCCAAAAAGTTTCACAATAATTAAAACATATATACGTATGCTTTAAACTATAAGTACTAAGTTAAATAAAAAAAGTAATCAAAAAACACAAAAAATATTGGAAATTTCGTGCAGTGTATTTTTGGATAACGGTAACAGTAACGTAGAACGATAGGCAAACCGTTGCTTGCTTAGCGCTCAACAACCGACAAGCGACTTGTTTATTTTTCTGCTCATTTTTTGCACTTATTTTTCAGTCACACTTTTGTCAGTATATATATGTGTGTGTGTGTGTGTGTGTTGTGGGTGTGTGCCCTCGGGTCAAATGGGTGTGAAGGTCTATTAAAGAAACATCTGGCAGCAGCAGCAGCAGTTTTCTGACCCACGCCCTCGGCAACACCTTGTGCTTCACTTCATTACAAACAACAATTGGGCGTCTTTAGGCTTCAGTCTTGAGTCTTCCATCTACCGTCTGCTGTCTTCCGTCTGCTGTCTACCGTCTTCTCACTGCAGTCTTTGGTCTTCAGTATGCTTGGATCATATTTAATTTTGACACTGAGACAAATGCAAACAAATTTCGTGGAAACAGGTCTCGTTATTTATGGGCGTGGTCGTGGCGCATTCAAAAATTAGCGTGCCTAAGCCTTAATTGTGCGAGCAAGAAGAATGATGGAATCAAATAGCCCCATTGTTACTGTCCCTCTTTCCCCCGCTCACACTGCCACACCCCTTTTGTTACGCCATTGCTCGCAGTTGGCCACTTGAACCCAAACGAGGCTTTGTTCAAACAAACCATAAGTCACAGCCACAAAACACAGCCGGAAGCGGGTCCACTGCGGCAAACCTGCAATGGCTGCAGGAAGAGAGGATAGGGGAAACGGGAGGCAGGAGCGGAAGCCTTCGTCCTGTCCAGACTACTTGAAAATTCGGTTAAATTGCGGTCTTTTGTTGTACCAAGAATTCCAAATCGCGAGTCCAGAATTCAGAATCATGGGTATCCAGAAATGGGGAATTGAGAACCGAAAACCCAGCAAGCTTTTTTTGTCGAGCTTCTCGTTACTCGTTACTCGTTCCTCTCTGTGTGCAAAGCGTTCAAATTCGTTTAAACACTTTCAACTTGTGTTTCTCTCCTTCTTCTATGCCTTCACTTTAAATTAACATAATTTGTATTTTACTTGACTTTTTTTTGCTCGATTTTTTTTTGGGTCACATTTGAACCCGAACCTCTTTCGATTTTAATAGAAAGTAACGCGCTTTTGTTTGCTGATTATTACAAGTTTTATTCTTATTTTGCTTTGCTTTTGGCTGCCCTTTTTTCCTTTCGTTACTATATTGGTCAGAGGCACAGATTCAATTCAAAAGGGAACCTGTTCAGGTCCCAGTTTCGTGTCCTCTCACATTAACCGAAATGACTGCAATTCAAAATAATGGGGATGACACTTGAAAACTTTCGCTCCCCGTGCGGACAACGATGATTGTTTCTCTGCGTGTGTTTAGGATATTGTTTTTTTTTCTGCTTTTTTTTGGGATTCATTCATTTCAAAAGTTGCACCAACTGGAAATCATAAATCTTTTTAATTTCATTGATCAACTTTGGCTGTATGTTACTTGTTCTCGATAAAGTTTTTCTACAAAAGTTTCACACTTGATTCCCGCAGGACATATTTTTTTGGGGGGATGGCTGACATTTAAATCGATGAGAGATAAATACCTCTTAGAGCTACAAACTACAAACCATCTAAACTTCAATTTATTGCTGCAAAATTATGTTGCTAAAAAACTTGGCGTAAACTTTTTGCCTTCTAATGAATAAGCATTTTTTTGTTGTTGCTGTTGGGGGCAAATAGCGAAACTAATCGCCTCATAAACATCCAGACAGTTACGATATATATATAAATATACTTTTAATGGACATTTCATGTACCATGTCACAAGCGACTTGACATGCGGAAATTCGAATTCTATTAACAAATGGCCTTGAAAAGCCACAAAAAATGGAATGATGGGTTGCTTTTTGTATAGCAAAGAAACGGTTGCAAGTACTTGCTTATCACATATGGGCATTTCCGCGAAAAGGTCAACCAAGAGTCAAAAAAAAAATTTCATTTCTTCTGTAATATAGAGTTTTTTTTAGTCGTTTGCAGCTCATGGACAACTCTTTTTGTATTTTTTCTTTATCTTCTTAGCTTTAATACTAATGTAATGACTATAATTGTATATATAACTGCAAACAAAACTGCAGTGGGAAAAATGTCGCGTGAGTGACGTCGCGTGAGTGACCTAGAAGAATCCTTCGCAAAAAAAGGACAGACCAAATATTGAAAAATCATAAGTCTAATAATAAAGCTTGATATTTCTTATTTATGTCAAAAATATTTAAAGTTTAAAATTTTCACACAATTCGCAGAGTTTGCCGATTATTAGCAATGATGTCTAAAGTCATGTATATTTGAAGTCGCGTGAGTGACCGCTCTTTTGTGGCTTTTATCTCAAAAGATAAAAACTGGAGGCTCTCAATTTTTTTACCAATTATAGTAGTCTCAAAATACTACAAAAAATTATTAGTGGTGAATTGTAAAAAATTTAATAGTGTTTGATATATTTAACATTTAAAATTTTATTTTGCTTACGAAAGTCGTGTAAGTGACCGCGGAAATGCCCATATGCTTTTAAGCAGATTTGAACATAACTTTATGCATTTATATAAATTGTATATTGGTTGTAAATACTTTCTTATCACATATGGTTTTGTTTACCTATTAAACATAATTTTATGTTTTTTTATAAATTATATAACTGCTTGTTTCCTTTGCTTTAATCAATTTACTTTTGCACTTTAGCTTTAACATAACTTTATAATGAAATTTCGTTACTAAAATCTCATTAAATGTGCCCTTAATGATGGCTTCGCTTAGCAGTTCGATACTGCATTTGCATGCATTAATTTCCACTCTCTTTCTGTTTTAGCTGCTAGCATATTTGAAATATTCTACTAAACGGCAGAGCAAGATAGCAGAGGGAGAGTGGGAGAAAGAGTGTGAGAGCAAGAGTGAGAGAGAGTGTGTGTGAAAGAGAGTTCAAAACATTTGCTGGAATGCATTTGTGGCCTATGATGAAAATTAATTACGCTGCTGCAACTTGATTTTTGCTCTAGTGCCAAATGGAGGAAGCCAGCCGCTTGAACAGTTGACGTTTTTGCCAGCTAGCAGCTATACCGTTACCAGTTACCGGCTACCAGTTTACAGTTGTCCCTTTTAGCCCATTTGCCAATGCGGCCACAACTGACCCAGTTGTTTAATTGAATTGAAGCCATAAACACTCAAAGCGAGACTGAGACTGCGACGGCGACGGCGACCGAGACAGTCGAGAATGAAAAATTGCTGCGCCAGGATGACGACGACGACAGCGACAGCCAGGACTACACACACACACACAGAGCGAGCTAAATAACTTTAATTAGTGGTGCGCGTGCGGTGGGCATCAATCATTTGAGCAGCGGGCAGCAGAACAGGAAACGGAAACCATGCGCCCAGCCGGCCATTTTGCAAAAAGAAAGGAGTTTTGACAGTTAGTTTTTTGCTTCTTTTTTTTGCGTCGCTCTGGCAACACTGTAAAAATTACAAGCCACGTGACACAAACAAACACGAATACGAGAATCTCCGCAAAAGTTGTTGACATCTTCTGAGCCAACACGTACGCCGTACAAGCGTACGCCTTACTACCAAAAACGAAAAAACAAAAACAAAAATAAAAAACAGTAGTAAACACTTCAAAAGCGAAAGCAAAGCAGTCAGCAACAGAAACAGAAACAGAGACGTAGGCAAATGTTTGCTTAAAAATGATGCGAGTGCTGCAACTGACAGGCGCGAGAATTTCAAGTCTCTGTTGACAGTGACAAAGCTCATAATGATGTGTGCATGATTATCGCACTCATAATGATGAGCGCAACTTGCTACTAAAGAGCGAGGCAAAGGGATTCATTTTGACTTTACAAATGTCATTACACCCGCTGTTTTGGCAGTAATACTTTCAAGTAAAGCAAACTTACCTACGAGACACAAACGAATACACTCTATCTCTTTCTCTCTCTGTTGCTGTGTGTGTGTCAAGCAGTGCTGCCAACTTCTTGGGTCATAAAAAAGCTAAGCTGGCTTTTGAAAAACGCTAGAATAGCCAAAAAATTTAGTTAATAGCTAAGAAAAAGCGCTTTTTCATTAAACTTATCGTGTCTAGAGCTGAACTTATGTGCAAAATTGTGTTTAATGTTTGAGGGACCATAGTATTTCTAAGTTTAGTTATGACATTGTTTATTGAAATAAATCTTTCCACCTAATAAAAGACTAAGCGCAAATGTTTCCAGTGCCGAAATTCTCTTGGTATCCCTTAAAGCGGTCCACTAACAAGGTGGACTTTTCAGTATTGAATCAGAATCTCTTCAATATTGGTTGATTTCACCTTTAAGTATTTAAGGATGTGCACTATTTTCGCCTTCTCGACACACAATACATATATTTTGTCTTGTTAAATAGCTAAAAATCCCGCTAGCCGCGTCTTCTTGGCACAAAACACTTATATTTTGTCTTGTGAAATAGCTAAAAAAATTCCCGCTAGCTGCTATTTTCTAACTAACCTACTTGATCTAATGTGAAAATAACTAATTTGGCAGCACTGGCGCCAAGTTACAGTTACAGTTACAGTTACAGTTATTGTATTATAGCTCTGCTCTAAGTCACGCGAGTCGTTCGTTGGCCTCCGTCATTGACAAATGTGCCAGAACTTTTTAGTTACATATTTCTGCTGTTTTCTTTATTTTTACGCTTTTCCTTTTTTGTTTTTTTGCTGTTGCACTTTGCTTTATGTTTTTCTCTTTTGTTTTTTTTGTTTGCTGTCTCGCTCTGTCTTGCGAATTGGCCTAGTTTGTCTCTCAGCGTTTGTGTATTTACACTCACACAATTTAGTTTAGTTTGCAAGCACTTGCATGTGAACTTACATATAGTATCCATATGTATTTTCTAGCTGCAGGCTTTTTGGGCACACACTTGCCCAACGCCTTTGTCTGGCCAGCGTCTTCTTGTTCTTCTGCTTCAGCTTCTGCTGCTCTCCCTTTTGGCTCCTCCCACACTCACAGCTGCAGTTGATGAGAGCTTTTAACAAGCATTACTACTGTTAGTTAGTTGTATGCGGTGAAATTAGGCAGACACTGCGGGGGATAGTAGAGACGGGGGGCAGGTTGGGCACGTCACTTGCACACGAACTTTTGACCCCGTTTGAGTAGCAACAACAACAGCAATATAATAATAACAAAAACAGCTGCTTTTCGCGTCCTTTTGTCTCGCCTGCCACACAGAACAAAATGTGAACTTAACGCTGTGTTGAGTGCGTCTTCAGGCAACTAAACATTTTAACACTTTGGTTTATTGATTTAACTAAATCTTACTTAAGTTTTAACATTTCCAAAACAAGGATTTGCTTTCACTTTTTTGGGCGCGCTCACACACACACACGCACACCTACGCAAACGTTTGCAGGGCTGCAATTGCGAAAAGCTAAAAATAGTGTTGATCAATTGCCATTTGTATGCAATATTTGCAGTATAATCAATTTATGGCATTTTTATGCAATTTGCTGAATTTATAAGCTGTTTTGTTTTATTTTTTTTATATAGAACTTCACGTATACGCTTAAACGTTACAACCGTGACCGTGACGTTACTGCTCAGCCAGCGCCTCACGAACTAACGACATGGAGCCAAACCCAAAGCGGCAGCAGCATCAGTTTGACGTTTGACAACACACAGCCAGCTGTGCTTGTTGGGGCTCAGAGGGAAAAGTGCTCTCAGCAGCATGGACTTTTGCTCTTTGGCTTTGCTTTGGCGCCAACTGAGTGCACGTGTCAGCTAGAAAACAGCTGTTGCGGCAGCATAACTACTGCGCCGTCGCGGTCAGACAATATGGGGAAATTTATGTTGTATAGCACTGGAAGTGAGCCGCTGGGAACAGTTTCAATTTGCTAACCATAAAAAGGCTTCAACAACTTTAGCAAACAAATAAACCACAAACGAAAGTTTTCGAATTAAATAAAGCGTTAGGCAAATAGTTATTTTTTTTTTTTGCCTTCTTAACTGGCATTCCCAACAATTTGGTACACTTCAGTGCACTTTAAAACTAATAGTAAAACTGTAACAGTAGTAATTGCTGGGGAAATTCTCTGGGGAACCCCAAAAGTAGAAATCCATGAGTTTGTGTCACTTCCGTTTATTATTATTATCATGTTTTATGCGTTAATTACATAAATACAAAAACCTAATGCATAAAAATGCAAAACTACACAGTAAATGCAGCCAGCATTTGATTGAATTCATCTCTTTTTACCATTTGTAAGTATTTGTTAAAAACGAAATTAGTTTTTAGTGTTTAGTATGCTATTGTTTAACAGCAATGACCATCATGACCGCTGTGATTGTGGGAGTGGCTGTGGGCGCGTTTCTCAGTGGTTTTATCAGCAGTATTCTCATTAGTGTCGTTATCATCGGAAAACTCCTGCAGATCACGACGCATCGCATAGGCATCCTCACCATCCGCATAGTATTTGGGCTCCACCTCAATGATCTTGAACTTGAGCGAATTGGTGTACAGATTGAGAGCGGCACGATTGCTTTTGCGTACATGCAACGAGACATACTGGGCATTGAAGCACTCGACCATGGCCTGGGAGGCCTGATTCATTAGCTTCTGGGCGAGACCGAGACGACGATAGGAACGCTTGACCGCCAGCGAGGTAATGTGTCCATGCTTGCTCTCCTCACCCGGCTCGGGTTCCTCCATTTTGGCCAGCACGTAGCCAACAATGCCGCCCTTATCATCCTCGGCCACATAGCTGAGTTGGGGCCAGGTTAAACCGTGATAAAAATAGTATTTCATTTGATAGTTCTCCGGCAGACACAACAGATTGCAATGCTGCATGGTCATCAGGTCCTCGGGCTTGGCGCAACGTATGTTCATCTTGTCTTGTGTGTAGTATAGTGTAGTGTAGTATAGTGTAGTTGCTTAGTCACGTCGTGCTTTGCGTGCTCGTACGTTTTGATTTTGCTCTCCAACAAATGGTGGCTGATCCTCGGGCTCCTCTTGGCCAATTAGTTCACGCACCAGACGAAATTTAGACAGAAATGCCTTCCAGATGAGAAACCAGCCTGCAAATAAAGAAACATAATGCACAATTATTGTTAGCAGCACATTTTCAACTATTATCATTTCCGCTGCACCAACTTTCTGCTTACCCAACAGAATAATGGCAGCTACAATGCTAACGGAAGTTAATATAGTGAAAATGAATGTCAGCGCGGTTTGCAGGGACATTCTTAATATCACAGATAATCACAGTTTCAATTGTTCAAATAGTTATTTGCACACATTTGTCTGAAAGTCTAAACAATAACTAAAGATACTTGTTTTGTTCACGTTTCCGTTTTGTCTTGCTAAAATGCTGCTTGTGCTTCCAAATAGAAAACAGCTGTCAGGCCAGCTGTCAGCACAAACTTTACAACACTGTGTGCTCGGGGCTGCAGCAACAACAGTTGCAGCCCTGGAAAGGCAGCCAAATATGTGCAAATTTATTTATTTGATGTATAAAATATATACATATGCGCCACCATATTAGTTTATTGACCAATTTGTTTAGCCACAAACATGCAGCAGTTTGAAAATGCAATATAAATTAATTTAGTCACAAATTCTTGCTGCTGCTGCTGCCGTCAAGCACATGGAGGCCTTAGGATTGGGTTATCTTCTTTTTCAGTGCTCAATACACTTCAGAGTGCCAACGCTAATGGTATCACTTGTAAGCAAACTTAACTTATACGGTTTAAAATATAACTTTCAATATATGCACCTTGATTTTGTGTAATTTATTTATTTTCTCAGAGCACCCACACTTTTCTCGTCACTGACTGCACACCGGCACTGTTAAGTGTTGGAAAATGTGCCATTACTATTGGCTCGCACAAAACAGCTGTTTGTGTCAAACAAGTTGGCAGCACGAATTTAAAATTGCAATAAATCTATTGATACATAAACAAAATAATGCAAGAATTTAGTGCAAAACGCAGTGCACTATTCGCCTGCCTAGACGATGCAAGTAAAGAATTGAAAGGCACAGCTCTGGACCAGAGCAGATCAAAACCATATACGGTAAATGCGCTAGAGCGAGCCAACAACAGTCGACATGGCCAGCAGCAGCAGGTAATGCATTACCGTCAGGGACGCAGCATCGAGGCTGGAGGCAATGAAGTTGAAGATGAGCAGCTGCGTCGACTGCGGGGAAAGGAGAGCATATTCAAGAAACCAGAGCTACCCATTGGCCGCTGCCTCAAGCCTAGAAAGACACCCGACTACCAGATGAATCCACACAAGTGGAAGAAATACTCCCTCTCCGATGTGGACATATCCGATCAAACCAATGCTGCTGCTGCACTATCCTTTTTACGTGAAATGGACGCTCAGCGTGAGGCAGAGGCAGCAGCAGAAGCAGATGATAACGAACAAGAAACTGGCTCTAAAATTGAGTTTAAGAAACGCAGTAAATTGAATCGCAATTTCAAGCAGCTCGAGCAAAACGAAGTCGATGATGTTGAGCTAGATAAACCACAACTGCGAGGCTCCAAGCTGGTGATGCCCGAATATGTCATAGGTCAAAAGGCCTCAAAGAAGTCCAAGAAACTGCAAAGCAGCAGCCAAAGTCGCGCTGCGGGAAAACTTCAGTTATCGCACTTGGAAGAGATTGATGAATAAACGGCGTAATATAGTTTAAACACTACAAATAACTATAGTTATTAGTCAAAATACAAAATAATATTTAAAAACATAATAAAAATGTTTATTGTAATTTAAAATTACTAAATTTATACAAAAAAGTGTAGAGTATTATTCACATACAGACATTTACTATACAGTTTAAACAAGAGAGCACCGTCGAGTTCTATCGACTGTCATTTACCATGTGCTCTACTGTCTCTGAAGCTGGCTGCTAGTTGTATGCACCGGTCATTTTGAGACTTATAGAATCAGTTCTCATTACTATTTACTAGACACCTGCCTAATTTGAAGAGCATACTTTCAGAAATAACTGACTGATATGCAATTACTACTGGCTGCTATTATTAATGCACCGATCTTAATGAAATGTACAGAATCAGTTCACATTGCTATTCTAAGAAAAAACAACTGTTCTCAGTAATACGTTCAGAAATACAAGTTCAAATTAGAAATTAAAAGAGTTCTAAATACCAAATATAGATCTGCTCTTAAGGAGCAACAGACAGACAAGGCATAAATCTACTTAAATAGGGTCGCAGCCCTTTTCTATGCTTTTAACAAACTAATACCCTTGGCACAGGGTATACAACAAATGCAGATTGGGAGGCAGATAAAGTTATAGATATAGTTCAATTATAGCTAACAAAAAATATTTAGACGACCAGTTCATATGCAAATCAGTCACTCTTCGTTGGAGCAGTGGACCATATCTTAGTGGCAGTGTTCATGCCAAAGTAAAATCCTGGATTTAGGTACAGTTTCTTACTGAAGCCGAGATTATTATATTCTGCAGTCTGCAAGTGTCCCTCCTCGGTACGAATATTGCCAACGCTCTTTTGTGTTATCATCAGTATATCGTCCAGGGGTCTGTTGTGTGCATGCTCGGCGATCGCATCACAGAAGCCCTGGATATACCAACTGCCCTTATCGGTATCCCGATGCGTCTCATAGCCGGGTATGGTGGCATAGCAAACCATTAGATCGGATAGTGTGGCCACATTTTGGGGTGGATGTTCGCTTAACGATATGCCATCAGTTTGCTCACGCTTGGGTTCTGGTTTAACTGCTTGTAGGGGTTGGCCAGAATCCGGACGATCGCCACGACAGAATGGCAGTATAAGCACCTTGGGTTTATTCACCAAATGTGGACAATTGTTCGCTTGAAAGTGATCCACAATAGTTTTAACATCGCACGCCGAGCCATTACTGAACATCACCCGATCCATTTCTTTCTTACGTGTGCCATGCGTCATCAACACCATGAAAAAACATTCGGTTTTGCGTGCGTATTCCGAATTGGTTAATTCCTTTAAATTGTTATCAAAATCTTCTTGATTGAGATCCTCATAGTAGAACACCTTGAAGCCACATTCATTAAAGACGTGTATCAGTGAATTTCCATCAGCTTTTGCTCCGTTTCGCTTATCATCCGGATGCAAAAAATTGATGATATTAACAATGAAAACCACTCCACGATCGTGCTGGGATTGCATTGTATATTGTTTCACCACCGGGTCCGTATGTATACATGTAGATTTTTTAACGGTTCGCGTGGGTCCTACAATGGGTTCGGTATAAGGCTGAAGATTTCCATGCTGAGAATTGGGCTGTAATATAGAATTCAAGAATGAAAATTTAGTATATGATGCACTTAAGATATGACACGCTTGCAAGAGTACTATGAATATCGAACGATCTTGAGTCGGTATTGCAGATAGCTAGGGTAACTTCGGTTGAAATTCGGTAGAAAGATTTAAAAAAATATATAAAAGGAAGTGTTGTAGTATGGAAAGTAAAAAAAAAAAAAACAACTATATACATTATCTAATTTATATCTGTAACTATATATCTATAACTATATATCTATCTATTTGTATATATATATATATACAAACATTGTGACATATTCATAATACCCTCTGCAAGGGTATAATAAGGAGAAAGTCTTGTAAAGCTACGCACAATGCAATTATCCACAATATCTGCAGAACTGCTAGTGTTGTTGTTGTTGTTGTTGCTGTTGGTGCTGCAGCCCTGGTTGCGATTGTGACTACGCCTGTTGACGGCACTGAGCGAAACGAACGTCGATTCATCCTCAGCAGACTCTAGAATGCGTAGCGCCTTTCTGTAGTCCAAACTACGGACGATTTCCTTTAGAATGCCGAAGGCCTGGGGACCTCGTTTCGTGATCTTTTCGAAATACATTCTATGCTGTTCGTGTAGCACATTCTGTTCGGACATGCACGTGCGCGTCTCGATATTCTGACGCATTATCGGAGTTAACAGTTCGCGGCGCACTGTGCTGTCCATAATGTCATGATAGTCGGTGCACTTAATAAGATCCTCAATATTGTCTAAAATAATATTGCGATGATGTTGCAGCATGCCAAGTTCTCTACCCGGTTCCTCCGCCATTTCCGAACGTGATTCCGCCGTATACGGCTACGTTAAGGTCGAAAAAAAAAAACAGCTCGTTTGTGATTCGTTTGTTATTGGAACGCAATGCGGACGTTGTGGAACAGAGCAACAGGCAGTGATAAAACCGTGACAATGGCAATGAGTGAAGTGAATGAGTCACTGCAACTTGTCGTCGTCGTCGTCTTGTTTTGTCGTGACTTTCCTCTTTGTTGTTGTATATTGTGTTGGCTTGTGTGGCGACGCAATTGCAAATTGCAAATTTAGGTATCCTTATTTTTTCAAAAGCAAATTATAAAACACTTATTGCACATGAATTCAATTAACTATATTGCTTTCTTTTTCATAATATTTCTTTTGAAACAAAAGGATTAAATGCTCCGCTGGCAGTGGATAAGCTGTGGATAGCGCAACGCGTCCGTTCACTCTCGTTCGTAGTTTAACACTGAATCAGCGCAGCAGCAACTACACTGCACTGTGCTACAAAGCAGCAGAGCAGGAAACAGGTATAATAAATTAATCATCATTGCTATATTTAATAAGCTGTAGTAAATATAGTTTGGTCATATTAAATGTTGGTCATTCCAAATGTTCATAAGCTTATGAATATAATAAAAAAAAACAAAACTTTATACCAGCCAGGGCTGCACCGCAGTCTGCACAAAATAGAGTTGGCAGCTCGGCGCCGCAAACAGCTGTTCATCAACAAACAACAACTTTTACTGCACCTTGTTGAAATGGAACCAGTTGTTAACATTAAATCTGATGATATTTCTAAGGTTAAGAAAACAAATAACGCGTTAACACCGTACACAAAACGCGTAGTTTTGGATTTTCTGAAGAAAAATGGTTGCACGCGTGCAAATCTGGAGACAACGGCAAAAGCACGCCGTCAAAGCACACAACAAATTATAGGTGAGTGCATTTGAGTGCTTAGTAGTCAAATTATTCAAACCAACATTTACCGCCCACAACAGATTTCATATGTCGCAGCTATGAGAATGCGGAGATGAGCGTAAATCAGGAATATCATTCAGTCAGCTTGAGCAACATCAATCAATGGCTGGAGCTGTTAAAAACGGCGGAATTGTCAACGCTATGCGATTACGAGGCAGCTGCCGTCGTGAATGCCATTGTGGGTAATGAGCCGCAACCGGAGCCGGCAGAACTAGGTGGCATCAACATGAGGCAAGTTATAAGTACACAATTTGATAAGCAACATCTTATAAATGTCTCTTTTGTTCATGTATACAGTGAGGTTTACGGCTTCGTAGAGAACGCTCTGACTGGACAACCGCAGAAGAAACTGAGCGAAGTTAGCGAAGCATTTCTTTTTCGGGAAATTAATGTAAGATATTCAATTTACAACTCATTCCACTTTGTGTATCAATCTATTAATTGCAGCTTCTCATAAGCGAAGCAAACAGTGAACACTCGGATAACGTGGCCCATCACATGGGACAGAGTTTGCTCTTCCGCCAGTCATACAACTATGAGGCAGAACCCAACCGCTGTAGCTTAGATCCATTATTTTTAGATGAAACTAATTAAAAAAAACACTTTGTCATTTCCACACATATTTATTAAACATTTAAATTCAATTGGTTTTGTTTATCGAGTTATTAAATTGTACGCGTACATTTGTCAGAATCAGAATCAGAATCCTTATCGTTAAAACTGTGTTAAAGTTGCTCAATCAGAGTGCTACTTAGTAGGTAAAGAGGCTGCCTGCATCTTGAATGTCTTGTCTTGTCCGTAGTACGTATTTATTTGATAATTATAGTACATATACAATACATAATTAAGTAAAGTACTTTACTAAGTTTATGGTATAAACACTTTGTTAGCACATTCAAAAAAATCTAAAACAATTTTGTGACGGGTTTTGGTTTGGGGCACACAATTACTTGAAGTAGTGTATAAGAAAGAGTATATAAGTATATATATATATATATTTAATATTATTAATTATTAAATTTGGCTTTCTCTTATATCATTTATTGTGCAATGATTGTATTCAATATTTCTCGTTTTCCGAAGCAGGTTCTGCCAATTATTTGTTAGCATAGGTAGACTAGAGTCATATATAGATTTATAATAGAGTACAGAATATATAGAATATAGAAATTTGTTTAAAACTTTAACAGGCATTTAAAAAGAGTTTGGCGTGCTGCTTGGACTCCCATAGCATCACAATAGATCACAAGAGACAGAGTTGATTTGATACGCCCTTAGTTATATATAAATATATTTTTTTTTGTGGGTTTGTTGAATTTGTAAGGTGTTTTCACACATACAAAAAAACTGGAGTGATCATACATACATACAATCAGATTAGATTTACATACATACATAAATATATATAAATACCCATTAAATATTATCATTTGGTTTGTTTGCTTGAATTATGTGTGTTTTGTAATAATAATAATATTATATAGTAATTATATAATTCTTAAATGTTCAGTCCAGTTTGAGCTTTTGGTTTTCCCCTTTGTTTTTATTTTTTTAGTTGTTTCACATAAACATTAATTAAAATTAATTTAATCTAATTTTTGTTTATACTAGTTATAATAAATGTAAATCATATCGATATGCCTCGAAGTTCGTATGGACCCCAAAACTATACCAATATACATATGAATACTACATGTATATATGGAAATTAATATAACAACGGAACTCAGATATGCAGTTTGATTGTTTGCTGGATTGAAAACGAATAAAACTATAAACATAATTAAATAATACTAACTATGATTAACAACAACATAAATTCGACATTAGATTTATAACTCAATACATGAAGTAAGAGCGTCAGTAGAATTTTGATTGTCCCGTTCGTGTTGTTCTGCTGGATTAATACACAGAGCACAGATCATACAAGTAGTATATAGCTGTATGTTTTGTTTTGTTTGGTATAGGTAAAGTTATCTTTCTTTTATCTTTTGTATATATATATATTTTTATATAAATTCATAATTAGAGTTTACTAAGCTAAAACTACTACAACAATAATAATTGTTTAAATTGCTGTTAATAACATATGTTTTTTCTCTTTGGTTTGTTTGTTTCTTCTAGGATTTTTTTTTTTTTTTTTGCTTATATAAAGTTTTTAAAGTTTTCCACATTCATAAGTATTTAACGATTTGTTACTGATTAATCAATATTTTATTATTACATATATGTATATCAAATATATTCAATTTCCTCATACATATACGCCTAGTGTATTTCAACTCTATAAATTGACGAACTCCTATTCCAGTTGAAATTTTTGTGACCATCAAAGTACTTGTTGATTGCGATTCGTGGGTACTGCGTGTGTGCGTGTGAGTGTTTGTATTCACCTTAGTAGTAGTTTTATAAACATTTTGACAATTTGAGTTTGCCTAGATTTGGGTCATAGTGTACTATAGTGTTTATGTTGGCTTTATAACAAAGTTAATATGATCGCTTCTGATTGCTTCTCATGTAAAGCTTGTGGGCCATATTTGTTGTATGCTCTGCTGTTAGGTACGCTGTAGGTATATTATTTTCATCGTATATGGTAGGTATATAAGTATGTTTGCTTCCAAATAATTTCTATATTTTTCTATTTTACAATACAAGACAATAAATTATCCAACAGACAAAGGACAAAACCTATTTTTGTCAATGAATAAAGTGTAGCATACTTTTAGCAGCAATTCATATATACTTGAAAATTAATTTAAGATTGTTGAGTAAATGAAGAATATATAAATATGAAGCATACTTTTAGGCTCCTTCATTACTTAGCTGGCAGGTAATAAAGACAGAATTTTAATTCTACATATTTAAAGTGCGAGAAGATATGTATGTATGTATGTTAGTATGTATGTTCTCTGTTTAAATAATTCGAAAAATATTACTGTGCTTGTGTTGTTATAAATATATAGTTTAATTAGTTTATTCTATATAAATATGTGTAAACTTGATTGCATTTTGCATCTGTTTCTTTGAGGTGACTGGTCGAATGTACGTGTGAGTGTATATTGTTGTTGTTTTGGGCTGTGTTGTACACATTTTATGTTCTCTAATTACATTTAAATTTTTAAAATATGTTGGCTGATTCCGATTAATAGTTGCTCAGATGACATCAAATTTGTTGTCTAATAACATTTAGAGTGGATAAAAAATTGTTGTTTTTCTGACGATTACAATGTTTATTTTTGTATTGTGTGTATATATAAATATATTTATATATATATAATATATTGGTATATAAATTTTATTGTATACATATAGCGCTAATATAAGTTGGTTACTGGTGTTTCATTAATGGACCGAAATTGCATTGAAAAATATATAATTATATAAGCTTTCTTTCTATCTCTCATTGTATTATATTGAAATTGTTCTTTTAATTACGTCCGGAGAATAGTTGATACTGTAATAAAGTTGTTGCAAAATAATTAGGCCATCAATTTTGATTTTTTACACGATCTTCAATATAAACTATAGAAAATGTTATGTATTAGCTACGTTACGGTTATGGGAGGGATATTGGTTTTATTGGTTTGACTATATCTCGATTATTGTACTTAAGTATGCTCACACCGATCATAATACGGCTATAGCTATTACAAATATAAAACATATATAAAGGAACCGGAGATACGATACACGATACGATTAAGTAGAGTATAGGAAACTGAGGGATATACACATGATTATTACAAGTACGAGTAAACGAGTATTTATAATACTTATTTAGCATAATAAAAGGACAACGACTAACATTATTCGGGATGTTTACATAATTGGCACTTGATTTGCATATTTTTTTATTATTTTAAGGGAAAAATCTATGGGTTTATAATTAGGTACAAAGTCATGCACACATTATATACGACTACAACTCGCGGGGTTCCTTGGATTTAGGATCTGCTGTGGAATCTACACATCGACAGTTAGTTACGATTATATTTACTGTTATAAGGGAAGGGTTATCTGTATGTTTGTGTTCTGGTGAGTGTCTACAAAACTACTACTAAGGTACAACTGTTAAAGGTTGGGAAATATATGCGTGTATATATGTTTTGGGTGTATAACATTGTGTAGAATCCTTTGACTTACAACAATCTTAACATTTATCCATAAATATACATACATATGTATATAGGTAAAAGTAGTTACTTTTCTCATCTCGTTTCAATGTATAATCTACGCATCTCTTTTGTATATCAAGTATATATGCTTATATACTTACATATATATAACTGTGAACTCTTAAGGCACATTTTGAAGTTTAAATATATAACTTACAGTAACAATAGATGTGTAAGTACTGCAAAATAAATGTTAAATGGATAATGGATTTGGTAATAGAAATACAGAATAGAAAACAATAACGAAAAACAGAAACAAATGAAATAGCTAAACAAATTTACACACTTAGGTTGTGAGGGGGGAATACCAAGGGAGCTTTACCCAAAGTGTTTAAGGGGCTTCACAGTACAACACATAAAAACAAAATCTAATTGAAAAGAAAACAAGCACAAAGGCAGCCAAAAGCAACATCATAATCAGCATCCTCAATAAATACGTAGAACTAACATTAAATATTTATATATAAATATATAATATTATATATGTAAATAGTTTATACGATACGATACATAAAAAGCAATTACAACGTACAATAAATTCGCAATGACTTAATTGTAAATTGAGTTAAGTAGAAATACAAATGCATATCAACATCGGTAGTTAGTTTATATGTATAGTTTAAGTTAAGGTTTAGGTTAAGGTTTAGTATTAGTATTAGTTATAGTTTAGTTTTAAGCAGCGCCTTAACATTAGGCCATTCGCCTTCAGTGTCAGTCATTCAAATACGAATATAGAGAGTTCCGTGTACTATGATTATGTACATGAATAGTTTATGATCTCATTTAGATATTTCAATTCATCCGTAATTCCGTTGTTCGGCGCTTCGAAATATGATTTATATCATTTTTTAATCTCTGCAATAGTTGTATTTCCAAATATATAGATATTTAACAGTATATAAATATATTCTTGTGCAATCAGATGGGCAGAAAGTAAAATGGCAAGTCAAGTAAATTCTCAATACAGACAAATTACATTAATGTATATAATTACAAGTGAGTATAGTAACTACACTCGATTTGTATCTCATTTTGTATTCATAGACAATCACAAAATATGCATGACATGACAACTGAGAAATATATTATTTACAATGTTATGAGCATGCATTTAATGTGTTTCCTTTTTTATGAAGTCGGTTTATCGGGTTGAATCATTTTGGAATGGAACAGAAATCGATTCTATATCTCCCATAATTATAATTCGAATTGAGAACAAGTCGATAAGATAATTTACAGTTATCACAGTACTCAATTTGAGCACTAGGTACAGCCCTTATATTATTTTTTAACATTTCTTTCTGGATAATATATCCTTGAAGCTTAGCATATCACTTTCTTCATTCCAAGAATAATCACTTAATAAACCGACTTAAAGGTACATTATGTATGTTTTTGATATGCTTCGATCTCCAAATTCAAATAGCTTAAAGATTTGTTTTAAGAAGTCAGAGAAATTGAGCTGTGTAAGTTAAAAGCAAGCAAAACACATGCAAATATATTTCAAAGCTGAAACTCAACAATGAAAGGATCAATAATTTATAATAAAATTCAAATTCAAAATTTAATTTATACATATTTACATTGAGTTTGTGAATCGTGTGTATACCAATCCATATTTTATAACACCTGTGAACAAAAATACTGTGATTGTCACAACGTTTACGTTGCTTACATTAATGCTAAAGTGTATTAATTAAATGATAAAAAAAATCTAGTGCATGTGCTTATCTAATTAATAGTTTTAAGTTTTCGCTTACATACTGCTTAACTAATAATTTTAATACTTTGATACGACAATGATACGAAGTTTAAATAAAACTAACATCACGTTTGCATGGACTACATTAACTAGGATTAGGTACGCTGTCAACTAAATTTAAATATATTCATTATAATCAACACAGAATATGTGTGTGTGTGAGTATGTGTATTTGCGTGTGTGTCCTGGTGGGAGAAAGTGGGATACTCTCAATTGTAATGGCTAATTGAAATCAACAATACACGCGCACAATTTTAATGAGAGGGCCCCCCAACGAATTGACATTCATTTTCATTCACTTCTCCGTACAATGTTTGTTTAAATTTTCGATGGGCGTGTAATTTTGGGAGTGAGTATGTGTAGTCCCTTTTTTTTTGGTTGTAATTTTGTTTGCATTTTGAATGAATTCGGCATTGTTTTCTGGCAATTTTCATACTCAGTTTACGGTCACTAGTGGAAAACACAAATGGTTTTTAGGCATCCACAACTAATAAGTAGGTACAATTATAATACTAATGATATTGATATTGATAATGATAATGATAATGATAATGATAATGATAATGATAATGATAATGATAATGATAATGATAATGATAATGATAATGATAATGATAATGTTAATGTTAATGATAACGATAACGATAATGATTATGATAATGATATTGATAATGATAATGATAATGATAATGATATTGATATTGATAAAGATAATGATAATGACAATGATAATGATAATGATAATGATAATGATAATGATAATGATAATGATAATGATAATGATAATGATAATGATATATAGTAACAATCATAAGGTTCTACCAATTACATAATATAATAATATAACAATCATAAGATTAACTATAATAGATTTCATAAAGCTAATTTTCTATTTATGTATGTAAGTATATATTAAATGTAATAAATAACTTTCATTAAGATTTATCAGATATGTTTTGCAATGCGACATTAACATTTATTGTACATTTACGAATGCGAATTATAATATAATTAGGAAAATAGCAAAACAATATTTGTTGCACATTTTTTCAAAGTATTTCGATTAATTGTTAATAATAATACGTACGTATGACTAAATTATGTTTTAGATTATAAGTACATACATATATTTTCTATATTATGTTATATAGATGATATAATTATTTGCATCATTTTACCCTCTGCCCTATTTGCATACAACTTTGATTTCAATTTGATACTGGTCTTGCAATTGTTATTTTTCGCTTTCTTTTGATTTGGCATTGTTTTCTCATTTCAAATTACAACCAATTTCGATTTCATTCGATTCGATTAGATATAGTTTCTTTGTTCTCTAATACTTTGGCGGATTGAGATTGAGATTCATGTTCCGTTGCTGCGCTCGATAGCGCACATTGTTGTAGTTGTAGTTGGAACCGGTGTTATTATAATTGTAACGGTTTAAATCAGCTGGAGCTTGCGCCTCGCCGATTTCGTTCAGGTTATATTATTGACTGAATGTGATATTGAGTGACGGACACTTTCGGACGCTGTTGTTGTTGCGCGTACCATTGACACGCAATAGCGGCACTGGACTAACCGTACCGGATACGGAAGTTAATTGTCTTACCATGCCGGATCCCAACTGTTGCAATATTCCCGAACCGGAGCCGAGTGGACCCGATGACAACACCGTCGATGTGCGTCGTGACCTAATTGACTGCATGCTGGACGACAGCAGAAATGGTACACTGCTCGATGTGTTGGGCATGGAGCCACCCTGTTTTTGAGAGTATAATAAAGGAGATTTCTTTGGAAGATTAGTCAAAGCTTGTCACCAAGGGCGCTTACGGATCTGTGCGAGCGATTTGTGCAGTCTGAATTAGAATTATTTGTGCTCAAAATACATACGAGTGCTATGTACAAATGTGTTTTCACGTGTTGAGTGTGTCTATGAAGCAGCTGGGCTGGTTGGTTCCAATAGCTGTTATATGTTACAGAATATTATGTGATATTATGCAAACAAACAAACAATCAAACCAACTGACAAACTGACAAACCAACAAACAAACAAATAATAGAGAGAGAAAGAGAGAGAGCGGAAAAGAGGAGCTCGAATTCGAACCCAATCAACAGTCAGGAAATGTAAGTTTATTTAAATGCTCTTTTGCAGCACAAACATTGTTATATAAATATTATAAACTGTATGTATGAATATCAAGTGAATATAGTATACAGTTAAACGGGTATACAGCATATGAATTCAATTGCAATACGCAACGTAAAGAAAATTCTCGGGCTGAAAATGAAAATAAATTACATTAACATAAAAATTTAACATCATCGTCAGCAGATACAGATACATGTCTGATTGAGTGTGTTTGTATGAATGTGTATGAGTGTCTGAATATGTGAATAGTGGATAGCAGAGGGCAGAGAAAAAGTCAAATAAAATTCAATTGAAAAATTCGAAATAATGAAACGTGTACTCACGATCATGCTCCGTGCAAGCTGCAAATTATTTGTTTTTTTTTTTTTGGTTTTTGTTTCAAAATAGATTATTTTGATATTGTTATTTGTTTTTTGTTTTTCGTACATGAAATGAAAAAATAAAAATACACACATGATAAAAATACAGCATATATGCATAGAAATGTATGTATGTGTTAGTGTAAATGAGTATGTAGTTGTATGGGGAAGAAATCCAGAGCGTGAAAAGCGCGCTTATCGACAGTTTTTAGTAACAAGAAGTAAAAGAAGCACAAACATTAGAAAATACACTCAACGTTTATTTGTATTTGAGTAGTCGTTTGAATGTGTATGTGTTTTTGTATGTGTGAGCTGTTTATATTTGTGTTAGTGTGTTACTGTGTTAGTGTGTGTGTATAGCTTGGTCTTATAAGTTTTTTTTCGTTCAGAATGAAAACGCAACAGGACTAAAGTACAAAAACAAACATGAAATCAAAACAACAACTGAACACGATCGGGACATTTAATGAATTAGTTGAATTTCATATTTTATGTTTTAGTGTTTTTTATATTTTTCCATATATACAGTTATGTATATCGATACCAAAGTGTGTCGAATTATCTTTTACATCACATCGTCTATCATCCGTTGCACATATTATAAATAATTCTATTTAAAAAACATTGAAACTCTCCGCTTTGTACAAATTTCATTCAGCAATATTAAATTAAAGTAAAAAATAAATACTCCAGAATTTTGCTAGTATTTTATATAGTAGCATACGCTCAGAACGAAATCGAATCCAATTTTTGTTTAAATAAATTTGTTAACTACATTAAATTGATTCCATTTAACCGTTTACAACAAACAGAATAATCAACGCCGATATTCCGAACCAACACAATCTTTATAAATGGAAATTTCAATTCAAATTATTTATTAACCTTTACTTACAGCTCCTTTGCATTAACATTAAAGGAAAATGTATCAGATGCGTATACCTCTTAGAATATAGTAGTATATACATACACAACATGTACAAAATCAAAGTAAAGTAAGTAAAAATTCGAATTTACAGCAATCGAACAATAGAATTCAACGGTTTCATGTACACTGCATTAACATAAGCCGCCAGAAGATGGTGGGCCAGAGCCAGGGGCAAATGTCTCCAGAGCAAGCTCTTGAGTACAGAGAATACAAAAAACTGTGTAGCAGAAATAACAATCAAAACAACTGTACACAAATGTAAATCAAGAGAGTTGCAAATTAGTCAAACTTTCATACAGAGACTGAAATTCAACATAAAAGAAAATAAGTAACATAACAGAGATAGAGAGAGAATATTTCAATGACATTGCGGTTTGTCAAAGTTATCCAAGTTATCGCAAGCAATAAGTATAGAGACGTGTAGGTTCCATTAAGTTTGGCAACAAGTTAAATTTAACTTTAAATTCAAATTCATATTCAAAACTCAGTTGCATGTTGCGGTTGCACATATTCAAACAGATAAAGAGAGACACAGAGAGAGAGACATATACAGAGAGACAGAGAAATATTGTAAGAGAGAGAGAGAGAGAGAGAGTGATTTCATATCAACCAGAACAACAAGTTCAAAAGGACGAGCGAGAGAACGAGCGGCCCAGCATACAGCATCCGGCCGCCATGTTGTGGATCACACGCAAAAACCGTAGCATACATTTCAGCGCTGACTAAATACTTTTGGTAGCAGCAGTACACGTATGCATGTGCGTGGCTGTGTGCGTGTATGCGTGCGTGTGTGTATGTGTGTGGGTGTGTAGTTTTGAATTTTAAGTTTGATGTTGTGCAAAAGTTGTCTGCTTGCTGGAACACAAAAAGGAACAACATCAACATTGATAAGAACAACAGTTAACAAACACCACAAGACAAGTTCAATATCAATATCGTTTCTCTTTTTGATGCGACATGGATGCTGGATATATATTTTGGTTTTTGTTTTGTTTTATTTTTTCACCTAAGCACACAGCGTGTTGTAATTGTTTTAGTTGTTATTTCAGTATATCAATATCGATTTGCAAAGGTGCAATTCGTTTTTGTTTTTTACACTTACAACATAGGCTGACGTGGAGGGCACTGATAGACTCGATCCAGAGCTACCGCGAGCACCGTACTATATATATATAGTTATGTATAAATATATATAGATTGGTTAACGTATGTGATATGTTTATAGAAAAGCGAAAGAAAGTTGTAAAGACACAACGACGACGGCGACAACATTTTCATTATTCATATTTATATTTGATTTTTTTGTTGTTGTGTTGTTTTTATATAAATAAATATAATATTTTTTGTTATTATTTTTTTTGTTTTTGTGTTGAGACGAGCGAATGGACGGGCGGGAAAGTGAAGATAAGATAAAAGAGCGTGTGTTAGAGCGGTTTTGATATTTTAGTAGTTTTTTGCTTTTTCTGTTTTTCTTGTAGTATTTCGTTTTAAATCATTCATTGCGGGAAATGAGCTGATCATAAATATACATACAAAACTTCAAATAAGAAAAGGTAAAGCTTTTAAATAATAATAATTAATCATTGAACTGCATGTTTATTGTTCATGTTGTTCGCAATGTTTAGCAGCTTGATTGTTGTTAATAATAGTAATAGTAAGTACGAGTAGCTGTAGCTTTTGTATAGTGACAACTGTATTTGTTGTTAACTTTGTAATACGCTAATTGCTACTCACTAGGCGCTATATATTTAAATGCAATTTTAAAACAAAATTCTATTACACACGTTGAAAATAATTTGGGAAAGCAATATTAAATAAATAACTGAATAACCAAAAGTATAAAAAAGAACTGAAATTAATTTGCAAAAGGCTTTGTGACTGCCGTGAGTCAAAATAAAAGGTACAGAGCGGAAAGGTCACGCAAAAACAAATAAAAATATTTATATAGAACCCAACAGAATGGTTAATAAAGCAAAAACACAACAAACAGAATGGCGTTGCTCAAATTCATAAATAATAAACAAACAGAAGCAAAACGAAACGAAATGAAATGAAATGTTAAATGAAGAGTAAAAGTAAAACTAAAAAACAGAAGAGAAGAGAACAGGAACCCAAAATGAAACGCGTCGCGGGGCAGATACAAAACAACTTACAGTTGGCGGTGACAAATTGATGGTTGAGCCACGTCGCTCCTGGGGTCCAATACTCGAGTGTCGTCGGGTGGGCAGGCCGCTTCCCGGTGTGCCGCCCGGTGAGGAGGCGCACGACGGTGCGATGCGTATCTTTGGTGTCATCAGCGTATTGTCCGAGAGCCGTCGATTGGGAAACACATTGCCGACGCGCAGGAAATTGCTATCCGGCGATGATGGTGAGCAGCCAAACCACCAGCCACCCAGCATGCCAGAGCCTGGCCGACCGAAAAACAAATGAAAATACAAATACACATAAATTTTAGGCATACGACACATAAATACAATTACTGTTACAACCACATTGCAATGGACATGGGCAGTGGCCAGCTAATTAGGTCTAATAATGTGCAACGAACCAAACCCGAAACCCTAAACGTAAACCCAAAACTGCTCATTTCCAACTTCAACCTCTAACTGACTCTGCCTACATATACATATGTGTGGTAGGCCTACGCATGTGTGTGTGTGTAGGCTTTTGTGTTTGTGTTGGTTTTGCTATTTGTGTGTTGGCTCCTGTCACTGTCAAGGACATATACGTATACGCATAACTTGTGGTTGCAACTGCGGCTGCTGCATATGATTCCAACTCTATGCATTTTGTGTTGTTGCAACTCCCACAGCGTGTCGGCTGCTGGAACTGTTTCGTTGATGCACCAGGCACATTTTGTGGCAATTTGCGTCAAAAGTTATTAACTTGCACGTACTGAACTGACACAATCACAGTCCAAAGTCATTTTTCATTTCATACCCCACAAACTGTTATTACATACGATTGCAAAAAGTTTCATTAATACATGTATATTCCAAATGAATGCACAAAAATATTATTAACAACTTTATGAGAAAATTGCTATTTTTTTCACTATAAATTAATGATTTGCTTTAATGGCTGCCTTAAAGCTTAAAAATATGTTGTTTTGGCTTGATTTATGGTACTTTAAGCTGCGCTTTTTTTTCTTTTACTACATTTTCTTCTTCTACTAACTACTTATTAAGTATCTCTTATAATTACGGTCTTAATTAAGTTTCCACCGCCTTTCACTCGATACTTAAATTTCTCATTTTCATTCTCAATCCTTATAACCGCAAAGTGTTTCACCTTTATGCTCACAGTTTTACTACACCAAATTTTGCGTAATGAAAAAACGTTTAAATGTGGTGGCCCACATGTCGTATACGTAATATTGTCAGCCATATGCAGAGGAATGCAAATATTGAATGTGTTATGATAGCTGTTGAACTACAGTCTATAAACATACACTCACGGTGCCAGGTGAAAGACAGAGCTACAGAAAAGGAGAGGGGGAAACAGGTAGGGGGAGTGTAAGGAACAGAGACCTGTACTGGCAACAGACAAACAGCTAGGCTTGTGTTTGTTTACTGAAGCCCACACAAAAACCACAGCGACGTGGCCATGGCTGCCCTCAACCCCACTCAACCCCTGACCCGACGCTGCTCTACCTTTCGGTTTGGGGACGGCAACAACATTTCAATTTGCAATATGCAGTTGGCTCTGGTAAATTACCAGAGAGAAAAGCCACAAACACACACACATATCTGAATTGTTGACATTGTGACGTCGAGCGAAATGGAAGAAGGCGTGGCAAATGAGGTAAAAAACATGACTTGAGTGACCTTTCACATACATTTAGTTGAAATTAAAACTTGTAGTTGTTGCTGGTGCACACAAAATTGAATTTACAAACTATTAAAGGCATTAGAATAATGTATCGCTAAAGTCAAAAGTTCATTAAGTGTTTTCCCAGGTGAATGTCGACAATTTTCCGTTTCCATGGCACATGATTTACGCTTGAGGCCAGCGGTGAAATTGCCTTTGATTTTCATTTACTTTCTCATTAAAAATTTGGCTTTATTAAAATTTCTGTATAATACAATTAAATGCTGCGACTTGAAGCAAAATTTTTGGTTTGACAAATTATTTAGCTGCTGGACAAGAGCCGATTAGGCGAACCAACATGCTAAACTGTCACGTTTTCAGGCTTTCAAATGGAAAATCAAATGAAAAACTCAAATACAAATGCTCAATTAAGCAGCACTTGCGGGCTAAGCTCATTATTAATTATGTTTTAGTGCTTAATTAGAATAGCAACAGGTGAGCAGAGTGAGGAAGAGGAAGGGGAAGAAGTGGGAGCAGAATGGGGAAATGGAACAAGCAGATAAGCAGGAAAAAAGAGGAGAATGAGCTATTGATTTGGAGGGAAGAAAAAAAAACTAGGGAAGGAATAAATAGAAGGTATAGGAATGGGATATAGAAGGAAAATTAAGGAACAGAATCGCAAAGAAGAATAGTAGTAGTATATAGAGAAGGATTCACTGTAGATAACCTAAAAGAAAAGCCTAAAATCTGTACTCACCGCCTGAATTCTTGCGGGCCATATCCTCGGCGCTGGATGTTTTTCGCTGATCAATGCGTAGATTAGGTATATTGAATGGAGGTGCATTCATGTTATCCGTGGAGTACTGATGCCGCAGCGTACGATGACGTTCTGGCGATGCCATCGACAGATTGTCCAGCTTCAATTTGTTACGCTGCTGACGATCGATGGCCTCCAGCATCAATTGTAGCACCTGCAAAACGAATTTACCATCAACTATACAGAATCCTTATTTTAAATATATATGAATATATACCTCCAGCAGATAGCAATATTGATCGAAATTGAGCGCTGGATTGACGGTGTGCGGTATGAGTAGGGGCAGGACATTGGTGGCCATCGTTTCCACAGTTAAGCCATAGGATTTATCTGCAAACAGCTTGTGGTAGATGCCTGCAAATAGTATGGCCATATAATTAATGAACATTAAGCAGATCTCTGTTAGCCCCTATAGTTGGTCCAAATAATACCCATTAAATGCCAACACACACATACTCCCATTACTTTCCCTCTTAATTGGTTTTTCTGCTCGCTTTGTCCCATTAATTTCTATTAGTTTTAATGCAGTCATTTTTAGATATGTTACCCCAACCGAGTGCATTTAATTTGCTCTACTTACGCACAGTACGCATGATAATATCTGGATCTGGTATTCGTACATTAGCCAATAATGGCAGCACCTCCTCCATAACCTGCATAATGCAATTGCAAATACAAAGATTTGAGTGAGATATGAAAATTAAATTGAAATTTGGGTTAATTAAACGCACCTGTATACGCTCCATGCGATCCATAACTCGCTCAATACAGGTTAACACATTTTGCACTATCTTCGGATCTGTTATGTTCTTCTCGAAAACCAATTTGACCTTTGGCAGTACCATGCGGCGTATGGACAACTCATCGATGCTATCAAACACATTTGCCACAGCCACAACAGCGGCACTCTGGGAATAATTGGGAATAATGTGAAAGTTTTGTGTTTCAAACTCAATGAAAATTTATGTTTGAATTTGTAGATTAAATTTTATTCAATAATTTAAAATTTAACATAACATTTCAATTGGCAAATAAAAGTTAAAATAATATTCTTTTATCTATTATTTAAATTGCTTAATTAACAAGAAATCCATCAAGTTAGCTGAGTTTACCACATAAAAGGCTTAGACTAAAGGAATTTTATTTAAATTTATTTCAAGGCAGCCGAAAAGCCATAAATTTCTGCTTGAATCGATGGAGAAATTCTCCAAGTTTCTCAAGTAAGAAAAACTGTTTTTTTGCTGATTTTGGGTTTTGGTCTAGGTTAGAATTACAATTACAAGTACAAATACAATTTGAGTGCTTTGCGTTGGTAATAAATTTGAAGTGGCAACCGAAGCTACTTAAGAGGCATCTTTGTGCCGCAGTTAATTAAGAAATTGCTGCTATAATTACGCAATCAACGCCAAGGCGAATGCCAACTCAACTCATTTGACTTGTCAACCCATTCTCTCAAGTTTCTCAAGCATTTGCCTGTATATTTTTACTCAAGTAATTTGCATATCAATGCGGAGTCAGCGGAGTAGGGCTAAAGTGAATTTTGAAGATTCCCCATTATCAAACTTACCTGCACTTGTATTGTGGAGCCATCAAATGAGAAGAATAGCATTGGCATTATATCTGTGGTGACATCCTCTGGTTTCGTTTTCTCAATTATCAAATGCAAGTTCTCAAGTATCGTAACGCTCGCTTGTATAGATTTCGGTGTATTATAGACAATTCTGTTGCGAAAAGATAAGGTAAATTGGTAAACAGCAAAGTAAATAAATTAAAGTAAATGTGACAAAAACTTTGCCGTCGGTTTAATTTAATGTTAATACACAAAATGATTAAAAAGTATTGCGTTAGTCTTGATTATTGGTTGCACTGTCTGGTCACTGTGTGTCTGTGTGCTTGAAAAGTTGTTATTTGCAACTTTTATGAAAGTGTCAATAAGCATCTTACAACAGTCCGAAAAGTTTTATTCGTTTGTTTGCTCAAAGTTGATTAGCAACGAGGGTTGTTTAAAATATCATCATCAAACTGGTTTGTAAAATGTAAATTAAATATTTTAGTAATATTAAATAAAGCTTAGGAATTTTTTGAAATTTTTTAAAAAATATTTAGTTTTAATGGAGTTTTTTTTATTAAATTAAATTATTTTATAAGTTATTAGATTTTTAATTTGTAGCTGCAGTTGTAAACTGTTTGAAAAACACTTTCATTAATGTTTATTAAGAATTTCTTGCACTTATGTAAAAAATAATTAGTTGTTAAAGAGTTTTTTTATTAAATTTAAATATTTTATAAAATTATAGCTTTTTAATTTGTAGCTGCAGTTGTTAACCACTTTGAAAAACACTTTCTTTAATATTTATTTAAGCTGTTCTATTAGAGGTTTCAACTGCTAGTTTTAAATAATTTAGTTTACGCTTTTTCTCGCAGTCAGCGCACTGCATATTTTATGAGCGACTCTCGCAGCTGAATGTCAGCTGATGTCCTTGTGTGTGCGTGTGCGTGTGCCAGTGTCCTTGTATGCTTGTGGCTCACTAATTTATGTATGCCTGGCAGCCAGTGATGTGGCCACAAAAGGTGCATATAGTTGCCGAACCCGAACCCGTAGCCGATTTCAAACTCAAACCACGATCCCATGACCCAGACAATTCAAGAAACTTTGCGCGCCGCCAACTTTAAGTTTAACTTGTGGTCTATAAATTACAATATGAGCTGTCGCCTTAGCTTTAGTGACTGTGAAAACGCCATGAAAATTAAATAAAAAGTGTCACAAAAGTTTCTCAATTGTTGAGCAGAGACACTGCCAAGTTGAAGACGCACTGGCACTGACCATTGTGTGTTTGCTTTTGTGGCCATAAGCCACAAGCCAGCCAACAAACCACAATTCCACTACCTACAGCAATAATAGAAGGTCAGCACTACTTTGCAGTTAGATAAATAGTGAATGGTAAGCGTTTTTCAAGTAGTAGATATATATAGGGTATGCTTGGGTTAGAATAGACGCATAATGAGCGCACTGGCACTCACTTCATTGTGGCCGACATGAGGGCATCGTATTCAGAGTGCGTGGCTTCCTGAACAAAGAGCATGACTGGTTGTAGAACCGCCGCGAGCACCTCACCATTGTTGATCTCCGATTTGAGCATGGGCCAAAGGTTTTGCCACCAAAGTTTCTGCAAATGACAACAATAGTTATTATAACTTATAAATAATATCATATAATGACTCAACCGAAGACAAAAGACAGGCTGCAGCTGTCATAAAAATGAGCTCGTAATTTACCCAATTTGTTTTTGGGGCCCCGACAGTTACATCCGCTTCCGGTTTGACTTTAGGCTACTTACGCGTGGTATTAACGGCATTGCCTCTATCAAGGTGGTCTTATAGAACTGTGACTTCTGCTGCGTGTCCTTCATGTTGACCACGTCCAGGAATTTCAACGCATTTATTGCCGGATCACTGGCAATTAAAAAAGAACAAATAAACAAAACAACAATGAAAGCTTTTAAAATTTAAAGTGTATTTGAATTAATTTCAACTTTTTTATGTGCACCTGACTGCAGACTGTGATTAACAGGCAGCATTAATATAATAAAATAAATATTTGTTTATTTAACACACATATATTTATTGTTTACTTGTTGCCATATAAAATTATGCACCAGTTATGTTGCAAGTCTAGCTAATAAAAAAAGCTAATAAAACAAAGTAATAAAAGTCGTGCAATATATCCGCCATATAATCCTAAAACAATTGCTTATATATATGTTAATAATAAATTTAAATAATTAAGCATGGATTATGCATGGAAATTTGTTTTTTTTTTCGGACGCTAACAAAACTTTTTGTGCGTTGGCAAGTGTGAAAAGTTTTGTTGTGTTGAAATGTGTAAATTTTATTGTTATGTAAATGTAATTGGTTGAAATTTAATTGCCAAAAAGTGTTTACTTTTCAATGGCGCACATTTATTTCATTTATTTCGGACAGCATAAATTACTCCCAGTCTCGAGGCACCACAATCCCCCACAATTCCCGCCCCTGATACGCTCAGCCGTCGCGTCATGGTGCTGTCGTTGCGGGTAATTGAAAGATGGCCATAAAAAGTAAAACGGAATAACGAGTTAAATTATGTGCAATGGCAGTGGCTGAATGGCATTGGAATGTAATAAAAAGAAAAGCAGCCACAGCAACAACAGCGCAAAATGGTTGGCAATGCGCTTGGTTAAACAATAAGCGGCATGGCCATTAAATCACATTGCGTATGCGCCGCGTTGCACACCAAAGTGCCACTGAGATAAGTCAAGAAGAAAGACACGGATTGCACTCCGGCAGGTAAGGCACTTGAAGATGGGGCAGAGAATGCAGAATGAATGCTATCACTACTGTTGCCTGCCCAAGGCGATTAGCCGTGCACAACATAATCAGCATAAGGACCGCTTGTTGAGTTTAACATTCAGGTTGGTTACCAAAAGCAGCAACATTTCGAGGAACTCACAAGAGAGATGGAAATAAACCTGGTTAAAATTACGCATAGTCGTACTTTGGCCCACTTGAGCTATTTGCATACGCAGCTAAAAACGCTGAAAATGTTGATAACATTTAAATGAACTTCAAAGTGCTGCCAACAACAACTGACTAACTGACTAACAAACTGCCTGACTGCTTGACTAACTGACTAGCTGTAGCAGAGCTGTGGAGGCGTGCCAGGCAGAAGAAATTGAAGGAGCCGGTACCTCGTTGTAGGTCGAGTGCAGAGGCGGAGTCGGAGGCGGGGGCGTGGCAATTGGGCGTGCTGCTGTCAGCGTCATTTTGCTAAGCAACCGATTTTAGCAGCTCACGGGCCCAGGCACATCATCTCTAAGTTTGCCTTGGTGTTTGTCTAAATACACTGCGTTTGGCACAGTGGTGCAATTTTAAATTATATGTTAAGTAATTAAATAATTGCAAATGTATATAAATGCTTCTCATAACAGGTGAAAGTAAGATTAAAAAAAGTGTTTAGGATAGAATTTAGTCACTTAAAAACTTTAAATTTCAATTATTTAATTTAATTTAATTTAATTTAATTTGATTTATTGATAACCAAATTTCTTTTAGAATAAATTCTATAATTCATAAATAAACAAATTATTTAAAAAAATTTAATATACATAACTTTAGTTCAATAAAATTTGAAATCTTTGCTTAAATATTAAATTATATTGTTTAAATACATTTTAGGAGTCTGCAAAATATTAAATTTTTAACCACTGAATTATTTTGCAAAATAAATCAATATTTTTAAAATATATCTTAAGCATTTATTTAAAATTTTAGACATATGTTTGAAGTTCTAAATGTAGAAACCTCACAAATTGTTTATGTTTCATTAAGCGAAACATTTTAGCAATTAAACATTTATTTATTTATTTACATTTAATGCTAGTCAAAAGCAGTAGAAATAAAGTTAATAAAAAAAACTAATACATTTAAAAATTTAACACAAATAAAATTAAAAACGGCAATTGAAATATTAAATGAAAACAGAAATTCAATTTAATTTATAACTTTTAAAATGAATCAAAAAAACTGAATTAAAATTCGGATTCAAGAACACCTTAACTTGCTGCTCGTTTGCTATGAGCTCATACAACTTTAATTAAGTGTGCATGTGAAATGAAATGTGTGCATGTGCAATTTGTGACACTGTGCAGTGCTTGCCTAGCAGTCTGTAAGCTGTTTTTCTTCGCTTTTTCATCTGGCGGTTGGTCTCAGTCTGTCAGTTTACCTAGCAGATGCTGTCGTCATAAATCCCCAGATCCCCCCCCCCCTTTCTCTGTCTCACCTCCCCTCTCCCTCCATCCTCGACGAGCTGCAAGAAAAGGGAATAAAAGTGGAAAAGCGTTGCTTGGGTCGCTTTCCACTGCTTCACACAATCAGCTCAAGAGGCTGGCATTGTGTCTTTCAAGCCTGATTACCGTTTTCATTTACCAAACAGACGTAATTAAGGTGTGCGTGTGTGAGTGCATGTTGTGATTGTATATGTACATATGTGTGGGTGAGTGTGAGTGTGTCTGTGTGTGTGTGTTATGTCCTTGGTATGGCAAAAAGTGAATGCTTCAATTGAATTTTAGCTACATGTACAAATTGGCTTAGAGATTGCGTGTCTTGTGTGCCGTTTGCTCTCTATCGCTCTTTATCTCTCTCTGTCTCTATATCTTTGTCTCCCTCTCTCCGTCTGTGTGTGTGGTGTGTATGTTTTTAACAGGTGTCAATTTCATTTGAAACTCAAACAAAAAACTTTTGCTAAAACTGCGCAAATTGCTGTTGCTGCTTCATTCTTTTGCTTGCTTTGCGTTTTTAGTTGAAACTTAATTAAATTTGCGCAGTGTGAGTGAGAGCCAAGGTTATAGGTCATTTATGAATCGTGGATTGAATACTCACATAAAGTACTTGATTAACTGTAGCAATTGGGCGGTGGGACGAGCTGTGGCATCACGGCTAGCCATGCGAGATGTTGCCTCCTGCAAAGCAATCGGCAGACGTGGCATTAACTTATGCACATGGTCATCCAGCTGCAAGTTCAAACAACAGAAAGATAGAGGGTAAGAATTAAAGATAGAAGAAGCTATAGAAGCCAAGAGTATAGATATTGGCCACAACAACACTTGAGGGGCAGTCAAAAAGTTTTTAATGACGTTGCAGCTTGAGATGAAAACTTATGATTGAAGAGATTGAAGATTTAGCCAACAGCTTTCAGCTTTCAGTATTTCGGTGTTCGGTATTCAGTATTCAGCTTCAACTTCAAGCTTTGGCACCTGGACTGAATAATTCGAGTTTTGAAGTGGACTTTTGATTACATTTGCATTTGACAAAGCAGCGAATCTAATTACAGCTGGCAAACAAGCCGGCACAAAAACTTTTACCAAACCAATTGCCACTTGCCCGCTTGCCACTTGCCGCGAGCAGCAAGCAGCAAATTAATTTAGCCGAGACGATAGAAGGCATGAAGTGAGCGGGAGAGTACTCTATCTCTCTCTCTCTCTTACCGTTTCTAGTTGCTTGGCATAGTTGGATGTTGAATTGCCGGCCTGTATAAGCGGTCGCCCATTGTTGTAGACCGCACAGATGACCATGCCCAATGAGAACATATCACTCAGCAGGCTGCATTTGGAACTCGATTGTGTCTCTGGTGCTATAAAGTTAGAAAGACATGGAAAGAGAGAAAAATACAAATTGAGTTTTCATATCTACGACTCAAATGTTGTTGTATTGTTTACCCATAAAATCCAGATTGGGTTGCGCCATTTTTGATACCCTGTTGCTCCATGGTGGACACGGAATTGAGCTATTCAAATCAGTCTCATTCATTCTTTCTGCAAAAGTGTTAGAGTGAGTGAGTGTTAGAGTGAGTGCAGACAAATATGAATACAAATTGTATTTCACAATTCGCAATTCATTTCAATTTTTGTGTGAGTGTGTGTGAAATCCACTCACCCACATACTCCATGCCGGCTAGCTTCCAAATGCCTCGCTTGGTTATTAGTATAGAGGATGGACACACATTTCGATGAATTACGTGACCGGAATAGTGCAAATAGGACAATGCCTCCGTTAGCTGCAAAGAAATATGGCAACAATTCACATAACCCTCTTACTCTCTCACTCCCTCTCTCTCTCTCTCTCTCTGTCTCTGTCTGCCACTTGTGTGTTGTTTGCTTTACCTGTAAGAATCCATATTTTAGCTCCATATCCAAGAAGTTGTATTCCTTTGCATGCGCCGGCCTTTGAGGCTGTGTTCCCTGTGCGGGTTGTGCTTGTGCTTGCGCCGCACTGCCGCCCCCTGTGGCGGGTGCCACATTGGCATTCTCATACGTTTTCGACTCCTGCAACAAAAAAATGTGGCATGGTATATGGTAAGCATAGTAAGCATAGTAAGAGCTCTGGCACTGCACACCGTGATCCCCCTTTTTTTGCCTTGGCAGTTTATGGCAATTGCTTTTTCAATTTTTCTGCTTTTTACAGACCCCCCTCCACTCCCCTCACAGCATGGGTCAAACAACTATGTCATGAGCTCATAAATTTGACTAACAAACGCAAACATATTCGGCTGTCTATATTGTCTATCCCATGCCTGACAATGACTTTAGATTGTTTTATTTTATTTATGTTTTATTAAAGCCCTTGCTGCTCTGTCTCTCTCTACGCTCAAGTTTTCTTTCAATTTGCTGTTTGTGATCTTAGACAATTTCCATTTTAAGCAATTTTCTATGTAATTTAACTCGATGCGACTTTTTAGTTTTACCTTTCTCTGTAATAGTTGTTGAGTGCAGTCCAATAAACTGAAATATTGGCAGACAGGTTGAAGTTGAATACACAGCGAATAAAAGGCAATATAGACAATATGTTGTGGAGTGTGTTGGTGTGTGGTGGGGGAGTGTGTATCTATTTCTGAACTGTGGCAGAGAGCTGAAGCACTTTATTGACTCAATCTCCACAGCGCAAACTTTGGCCCACACGCACTGTAATTCGATTTAGTTGTGTGTTGTTGTGTCTGTGTGTGTGTTTAGTGTGGGTGTGGTGTACTGGGTGTGTGTGTGTTATGCATACCCTTACATTTGCGTTTTGCCTGCCACTTGAACCAAAAGCCAAACTATGCAGCTGACTGCTTGCCATGTTTTGCGAAACTTTAAAAGAACTGCAAAAAGCACAACAACAGCAACAACCGATATCACAACCACAACAACAACAAGAATAGGAACAACACTTGATTGCAACAGACTGCCAGATAAAGGCACACTCTGTGTATGGTCTAAGGTCCCCACGTTTTTGAAACTCAAACTCACAATGGAGCAAGCAGCAGGCGACATCCGAACAAATTGCATGTGCTCTTTGCTTTTGTTTTCTTTCTTTTTTTTTGGTTTTTGACCATGTCCCCAGCAGGAAAGCAAAGCTAGCGAGGCGAACCATAAATTGAACTCAACTGAACCAAAAAGGTACTGCCCCCACACTCCCCCCCAAAGTGCTACGGTGTAACCTGCAGAGACTGCCACTGCAACTGCAACGGCAACGGCTACGGGGAAAACTCACATGAAAAGCCAGCACATTCGAGAGGCTGGCAAATATGGGCTCGGCAGCAAAGGCCAAGGTTTCCGCGCTCTCCTCGACCGTATGATAGATTTGTAGTATCTGTAGAGATAAAGTAAATTATATATATAAGAAAGCTGCTTATAGAAGAACGTAGCGAACAAATTTGAATATCAGTAAGTATTTAAATGAAAGTTTTAGTAATCATTCAAAACAAAGCATTATTAAATCAGTTCTGCTGTTTTAGAAATTTTTTTTTAGAAATTTGGCAAATATGAAAAAAATTATATAAAATTAAATTATAAAATTTATATTAATTACATTATAAATCATTTTCATTTAGTGCATGCTCTATATTATAGCCCGCCTATAATTATGCAGCAATAATATTCACCAAAAAATATATTAAAATTAAAAGACCGCTTTAACTTTGATGAGCTTGTTATATAAGACTTAAGAGATTTATTGTTTTTTAACCATAAATATTAAATAAAAAAAAATATAAAATATTGAGCGAATACAAATACTGGCTTTTTTAACAGACATATTCCTTACATTTTTACTTTTACGGTTTAGTTTGTGTAATAACAATTAAGATCATTGCTTACAATTATACATTTATTTCGCTATTGCTCATTTAGATGAGCTGCTAACAAATAATCCATTAAACTATTTCAAATACTCAATTGAAACAAAAATCCGTAAACTATACAAACATATAAGTACTCTAAAAGTTACCCACAAAGAATATTACATAAAATATATATATTTTCTTTAGCAACTACTTTGGATTTGATGGTCTTTTAACTGCTCACTCACCCGTGGATGACGAAAGCGTTCCAATGTCTTCACCGAGGTCTTTAGCAACTCCGTAATGGTTTCCTTGCGACGTGGCTTGTGTAGTTTCTCCGCCACTTTCTTCTCGAATATAAACACCGAACATTCCTGCAAGAGAAGCCACAGAGATAGAGAGAGTATGAGAATGAAGTGAAAGAGAAGCAGTAAGTAAAAGAAAGTACGCACAACACCCGGGGGGAGGTGAAACAGTTTTCAGTTTCTCGTTTCTAGTTCTGTACGCACCTTATTGTCACTCTTGCGATAGCCATCGTGTATGCGCCAGATGAGCTCTGGTCCGGCACAGGCGACCGGTTTGCCAATCTCAAAGTACTGCGTAATGGGATTGCCTTCGGCAACATTCTGCATGGATGTGGAGGCCGCCACATTGGCGCTTTTGAACTTGGCGAACATTGTGCCGGCGGGCATACCATCGATTAGCTTCGAGAATACATTCGAGAAGCTGCCCTGACGCTTGCAATGTGGTACTCCACTGCCACTGCCACTGCTGGTGCCACCTATCGTTGGAGCTGAACCACCTGCAGCAGCATTAGCTGCACTACTTGCTGCCAGCTGTTGCAGCTCACTGGCTGCCACACCAGACGCTGCACTGATCGATAAACGTTCGCGCAATGATATTCCCAAACTGTTGGCTGTTGTAACTGGTGCATTTACTGTGCCTCTATCCTGCGGTACACTGCGTCCTGACAGTCCAACACCACCACCACCACCGACACTACTACTCACTCCACTACTGACACCAGCGACTCCCACACCGTTATAGGTATCGCATTTCGCAGACGTTGCGTTATCGCCGTAGCCATTCACATCGCCAGAGACGAGATTGGACACAATGCCGCTGCCGCTGGAGAATTTGCGCGTGTGAACGCCTTGAGTGCTGTGACTTAGCTCGAGAATTGTGCTGGCGCTGCGATTACGTGTGCCAACACCAATCACATTGCCTGGCCCCAGTCCAATGCCGACAGCACCACCGTACACACCCACGCCCGCACCACCGCCTAGTCCCACTCCGGCTGCCACACCGACACCACCACCACCGCCGACGCCTTGAGCCTGCTGCTGAACCACTTGCTGGCCAGCTCTGGCTGGTGAACCCGCTGCCACCGCTGAGGCTGCCACTGCACCACCTGCACCACCGGACGTTATTCCAACAGCGCTGCCACTGCGACTGCGTTGCACCTCCTCGACACTATCCAAACGTGAAAAAATTCTGGCCGCCGTTGTTGCCGTGTTTGTGTGTGTGTTTGCCAGCAGTTTACACCGACAGCTAGACGACTATTTGCTGCCCTTCCTGCTGCTTCCGTTTCCGTATCCGCTTCCACTTCCACTTTCAGTTTCAGCTATCGTTATCCTTTTTATTTTTAATGTGTTGCTCACTGACACTTGCAACACTCTACGCACTGGATGCTGTAGCAGCTGTAACAGTTTTGCTGCAACGAAATGTGGCAAGAGAGGCAAGCAAATTTCAGTTTTAATTGCGGTCACTTTAACATCCCTCATACGCACCGTTGAGCCGCTGACGCATTACCGAGCGCGCTAACAGCGCTGCCAGCAACGCGTCGCGTCGCGACACTCAACAGACACTCTACAATACCCTGTTTGATACAGCTTCAAACGCAAATGAGGGAATATTAGACACAAATTTCGTATTATATGCCAATTATTACTATTTAAATTTAACTTTGTAATAAGTAAAGATAATAAATAATAATAATAAAATAATAATAAATAATAAGTTATAATAATAAATAATATTAAATTATGATTAAAGTTCAAAATTTTGTAGAGTTTCTTAAAGCAACAAAGTGTCAATGCTTGGAGAAGGTTTAAGTAGCACAGCATATCACCAAAGTCAGCCGCACTAGTTTCAATGAATTTAAAGATTTATGAACTGGAACATTATTCTATAGTTTTCTATAAAAAATAAATTAAAAAAAAAAAATTTACAATAACTACTGCACAACTTGCCCTATTTTTAGCATATTGTTGAATCTGTTTGAAATTATATTTAAAGTCCTTCTCGAGATTTAAACACTAAGAAAGTCTACTATTCTCTTTCAAAACAAAATTTTGAAAAATTTTACAAAATCTTTCTGCATATTTTGAGCTATTTTAAGCATATCGTTGAAAATGTTACCCATTATATTATATTTAAAAATCCCCCTTAAATTACTCTGCTTTAACTGCATTTTTTGATAAATTAAATCATTAAAGTATTATTGTATTTTTTAAATATAAACATTTCTGTCCAATGATTATTTGCCCAAGTGCCACTCCTCACCATACATATTTGATATTCATCACCAAACTTTAATCCCTACTAAGTGGTTAGTATTGCAAGTGCAGGATATTTAATAGTCGTGCTAAGTGACACTTATAGGCAGCTGCTACTTATTGTGCACTGGCAATTAATGCGCTTATTGCCGGTCTGACTTTTATGTTAAATTTATTTTCGTTTTCATGGTGCTCTTTCGCCAGCTTCACACAAAACTGCACAATTAAAAAGTTAAATGAGCTCAGAGCTTCATTCAATTTAAGCTGTGTTATGTTGTTGCTGTTATTGTTGTTTTTTCATTTTTGGTGCCAAACAAATCATAATTGTATGAAAATGAAAAGTAAGAGCATAATCTCTTTATTAATTGCTTTAAATGGGGGAAAACTATATATATACAAAAATATATGTTCATATTTTCCAAATCTGTGCAAATATATTACATATATGTATGTATTACATGTAATACAATTCGCATGTAACATAAGTGTGGGTTTGGAATTTCAAAAGTGTTTGGTTCGCATATTTGTATGCAAATGGAATGCGTTTGTCTACAGACTGCACTCACTGTACACCCGTATACACGCACATCTCTGGCATTTTCTTTGCAATTTTCTAACTGTCACTTGGCATTTGCCACCTGCTGCTGCTGCTGCTGCTGTAGCTGTTGCTACTGCTGTGTTCACCTGAATTATTCAGTGCCAAAGGAAATAGCAAACATTCTAAGTACACCGAGTAGTTGAGCACATCTTCTCTGACATTGTGAGAGATACTCAAAAAGCCACCCGAGCCACCACCACCCATCACTCCGAAAACTGATGGCCACAAATTGACTTCAGACAGCCGAAAAGCCAACGAGGCCAACATCAATTTGAGGTCAAACGTAAAACTATTTAGTACAAATATTTGCCGCTTCCTTTACGATTGCGTCTAATTTTTCGTTCATGGCTAAATAAATAATATATAAACCTGAACGAGCAGCTTTTGGTAGCATTGCCCTCAAACACAAAAATGAAAATACACTTATATATATAGAAGCATAAAGAAACAGACGCAGAGCAGCCAGAATTTGGGACTTACTGGGTCAGCAATTTTGTGGGCTTTAAGCCAGTGCCAGATGAAAATAAAACGAATAAATGGCTTAAACATATTGTATTCGTATGTGTGCAACTTCAAACGTTGAAACATTCGCATCATTGGGGTTTGCACATAGATTACAAACAAACAAACTCGACGTCAATTGGTAAAGCCTCAAAATCAATTGGATTTTGCATGAAAGCAGCATGAATTATCCTTGAATCCTTCAAGTATTTCAACATTTTTATGTGTTTATTTATATTTAGAATCGAAATTTTACAGATGATTGATTTATTACAAGCGAGTGCCACAAAAAGTGACAGTTACACATACACAAATTGCTACGCTTTATACCCTATAAACGGCGAAATGCTGTGCAGCGGGTGTTTTAAGCGAGAGTAACTTTAAGTTGTTCTGCTAATTAAACGTTCAATTTTGAATAGAATTTTGCCATTTCCCTAAATAACTACTTAAAGGTCACAGTCATGCCAAATAAATGTTAATTAGAAGTCAAAGGTCAAGCCCAAAATATTAAATATTTACTGTTGTATTGTTAAAAATTGTTTCTAAGTAGAAACTATTTGAACTTTGCCTTAATTAGTTATGTAAAAAATTTAATATTAAAGTTGCAATAAGAGAAATTTTTCTTGAATTTTCCGCTTTTCATGGAAAAATGAAAAATTATCGCGTTCAGTTCATGTTCAGCCACTGGAGCTGGTCTTTAATCAGTGCAAATTATTTACACAGACAACACAGTGAGGCGGCAGCTTCATTATCATACGACGCAACATGATTATCCTCATCATCATCATGATGACGATGATGATGATGATGAATTGCTTATAAATATCAATGCCAAAATTAGCGTGAATTCGAGTTGAAAATATTTCAAATTTGAATTTTACAAATGCGACCACGTAACAAATCGAAGGAACTCACATAGCTGCCAGGCACGTAGCTATAGTGATTCAAAGGAAAAAGTTGGTGGGGCAGAGAGGACCATGGGTCAATTTTATTGATTTGCCAAAATTAAATGAGGACAAAAGGAAGGCGAAACGAAACAACGAACGAACAAAACGAAGCAATGAAAGAATGTGAGAAGCAACAAAGCGCGAAAATTATTTTCGTTGTTATCATGTGCGGTGTCATTATTGTTGTTGTAGTTCTACTGTTGCTGTTGTTCTTGCCACTGCTACTGTTGCTACTGTCATACACACACACAGTCACATCCACCTCAAACTCACACTCACACTTTTGGTAAACATTGTATCTCTCAGTGTGTATCTAAGGCAACAAGCTTTGTGAGTTTAATATTTTTAGCCCAAAGCCAAACGCAGCTAGGCACAAGACACTGTAACAACAGCAGCAACAACAACAGCAGCAGCAGGCAACAAGCAATATGTTGCTTAGCGTTAACTGAAGACAAACACACACACTGTGTAGACACACACATACGCACCGTTGGCCGCTTTGACAGAGGCCAAAATAAACGTTGGCTGACGTTGAGACAGACGTACATAAACACAACGATATCTCAATTAAAAGGAAAAAAGCTGATGGTCCTTTTAGCCGTACTCCACACACACACACACACATACACACACAGCCATGCCAACAGACACACACACATCAGTTGTAGTTGGTAGGAGTCAGTCTGGCACATGCTTTGTTTGCTTTTGCCTCATTTATTGTTCGCCAACTCGGCACAAAAAAAAAAACAACAGATAAAAAACACTAGTTGAAATGTGTAAAGTCAAGTGAATCGACTGCCATTCACCCTGTAGCTACAAAAAAAGTTAATTAATTAAATAAAAAACATGCGAATTTATGAAAAATGTTTAAAACAGCGACTTCTTCATACGAAAACTGAGTTTTCGAACAAGTGTTGCCATATCAGCTATATGATAAGCTTTATTTCACTTAAATCTGGTGAGTATATTAAATGAAGAATCAAATAAACTTATAGAAAGTTTTCTTGGGATAGAAAATTTAATGTTTTTATACAAAAACCTAACTATTTTTTTAGCAGTAGATTATACAGACGATACAGAAATGAATATTTGTTTTATGCTACTAATGCTAAGCCTTAAGTTATATAAAAAATATCCAAGTTATATGCCAACTTTATACCTTCCATAAGTTATATACCTAAGTTACATGCTTTTACAACCTTGCATTCTTTCTTAGTACAGGGTCTAAACAGAGCACAAAAGCAGCCACTGATAAACGGTTTGAGGCTGTCAGTTTTACTCTCTGTTTCACACAGAGACAATACACCTGCAAGCAGTTGCGAGAGTGGCTTAAAAATGTAGTTAAAAATATTTAATAAATATAACTCACATATTTAATATATATAACAAATGTTTTTTAGCTGAAAACCCATCAAACAAAGAATATATTAAATTTCTAAGCTGCTTTCTCAACTTAGACTCTATGCTAACTTAGCGAGCAACCCTCGCTTAACGTATGCACACATAGATGACTCTTGTGTACGCTTAACGACCCCTAACAGCACTCATAAGCATAACAAATGCAAACAGCAAACGGCAAAAATATAGTTGTGGGCGTACTTTGATTCTATGCTCACAGACTGTCAACGGACATTACGTATACGCAGCGTGTGTGTAGAGGTGCGGAGAATAGTGGTCAGCATGGCACTGCGACTGCGAGTGCTGCTGCATTTGTTAATTATGTGCTCAAAGCAAATTCGCTTGAGTAGCTGATTGTCATTTGTGCGCTCATCGCATTGTCGACATTCAATTCAATTGATAAGGGTATTCCAGCGTTCCCCCCTCACACTCCCCACACCTATTTGAATGCATGTCAAGGAAGCAGAACATCATTGATGGAGCTGAGGTTGGACATTTAGACATTTTAGGCAGTTGGCTTTTGATAGCTAAGATGCCAGCAGACGTTGCTGGAACGACCGCAGGCAATGCTTGCTGTTTGCGTATATTTGCATATTACGTATACGCATAGTGAAACGTGCCGCAACTCGCATAATGGCTTTAGTGCTGAGGGGAGAAGGCTTCGAGGGTGTGTGTGTGTGTGAGTGTGTGTCTGTCTGTTGTTGGCACTGTTGCGTTACGGCTGCTTAATTAAATCTTTTGCGTAATTTGTTTAGTTATCCCCCGTAGTATGCACTTGAAAATTGAATGGATTTTGCCTTTGTGTATTTGGTTGTGTGTGTGTGTGCGCGCCACTCGCTTTATAAATTCATGTATATGTATATGTGTGTGTGTTTGTATGTTTGGCCTAAACAAAAGCTGCTCAAGTGTTGCAGACGAGCGATGAGCGGTAATTGAATTGCTTCCAACTGCAATACTGGCAGCAACAATCGTGCCATAATTGTGGGCCGCCAAGGGCTCCAAAAATTTGCGTTATTATTATTGTTGCTGTTCGCTGTTGCTGTTTGCTGTTCGCTGAATACTCGTAAATGAAATTAGGCCGCCCCATTTCGACCGCAACAAAGAGGCGTATAAATGTGGCTTGAAGCAAAGCTAATTATGCCTGCCACATGCAGCACATACACACCGCAAACACAACCAATTTCTCAGCCACATACGTTGTTTTCACTCTTGACCAAATCTTAGCCAAGTTTTCCTGCTGGCTCTTCCGCGTGCACAGTTTCCAGCTCTGCCTTGACTCGTCAGATTAATTGCCTGGCAATATGCGTCTGACGAATCAGGTTATTCGCTTCACTGGTTCACTGCTTCTTCTTGCGGCTCAGTGTCTAAATATATTTATTTGCCCAGCACTTGTAATCAGTTTTCAATAAGTGCTGTCAGCTCTCATTGAGCTGTTGAGTATTTTTTGTCTTATGTTAGCTTCACGGTAGAATGACGCAGCTTGGGGCATGCCCCGTCTGGGCTTGCTTTGTCTAACCCCAAAAAAAGGTGTGTGTCATTCTCACAGCCACAGATTTGTTGTGTGGTTTGTGCTTGTATAATATTAAATTTAATTGCTTATTAGTGCACACGCCTCATGAATTTCAATTTACATAAACACATGCCGCAAATTACATTAATTACAACTTTGAAAACCCGTTGGGCACTAAGCACAGTTTATCTTGAATTAAGCTCAAAGCTAACAAGGCATCATATAGTAGAATTTAAAAGGAATTTACATGAATATACTAAGTGATTTATAAATATTGTTATATACATTTCTTGGAAAATATTGATTTTTATTTTACAGCTTAGCATGCGAAATAAAAATTGTATTTAATATACTTTAATCCTCATTTTCTAAAAGGAAATTTAAAAATAGTATAGTTGGTGAGAAATATAGCAAAATAGGTGATTACTGTTTTATTTAAATTATGTTTGAATATATTAATTTTCCTTTTATTACTAAGAAAATTAAATAAAATTTGCAATATACTTTTGCCCTCATTTTGTCTAAAATATTTAATTCCATTTATTTATCAGTAAAAAAAAACAAATTTTATTTATTAAAGCGAAACAATTTAACATAAAAATTTAAAAAAAATAATAAAGAATAACACGATTAATCAGTTATTTGTACAATAATTTTTAAAGTCTTTAAAAACATTAAATAAATTACATCACTGAAGTGAACAGAACTGAAAACGTCATAGACAAATAAATATAATTATGAATAAAATCAGTATGTTTTATTATTTCATTTAATATTTATACCCAAACAATTTTTAATTAAAAAAAATAATATAAACTACCCCAGCTAAAATATAGCTTTATACGACTTTCGAGTATTATTAACTTAACAAAATCTGCAGTTTAAATTCTGCTAAAAAACACAGCTTAAATTTTATGCTACAGAAAAATCTCTGCATAATTCGATGTAAATAACCTATGCTTAAATTCGCAATAAAATTGCTAATTCAATCAAATTTACAGACTTTATGGCATTTCTGAATTATAAATTATAGTATGTGCCACTGTGCTGCACAGTGTGCTGGTGTATTGGTGTGTGCACCAATATGCCATGCAATATCAATAATTCATCACTTGTTTGCATGCAAAAATTATTGCTGCAGCGCATTTTTTGTGTGTTGAAAATTAAATTGAATTTCGACTTATTTGATGGAAATTGTTGCACATCTTAATTGGACATGCCACAAAATATGGCAGTATGCTGTCAACAGCTAATTGCATACAATTTAAATGCCACTATTTATACATGTGTATTTACTATATGAAAATCAGAATTTAATGCTTCAAACTGAACAATTGGTTAAATTGCCACGTGAAACGCTATTCGTTTGGCGCTAGGACATTTGGACATACAGGGTGTGCCGTTGCGTGCGGTAAATTCCTTTATAAAATTTGCCTAAGTAATGAGCAAATACATTCAAATGACCTTGCGAGGTCATTTGAAAGCAGGCAATTAAGTTGATATGTGAATTTTTGTCAACAAAGAACTTGCTTAATAATACACTTAATCATGCATGTCTTAGCATGTCACTGCATGTCATAACTTGTAAGTGCATAAATTGTAAATGTTCTGAAAAAACCGTAGTTAAAGCGAGTTCGCTTTTGTTGGAACTCAATTACATATATGCATAAATGTGCAGTGACACACACACACAAACCGTTATAACAGCAAAGTCATGCTCGGAACACACACTCACGCACACACACTTCATACACACTCTTAGCCAGCTTTGACAACAAAGAGGCAACACGCTCTGTTGGCTGAAAAGTTTTCTCTGCCCTCCAAAATGACTTAATGCTTAATGCCATTTAGGGCAGCAATGGAAATTATTTTAAATTGTAGCCCCCTTATACAACCCTTAGCATACTCCGCCCCTCCCTGTCCTTCCTCCTGCTGCTACACTTAACCCCTTAGCCTCTTGGGCTTCCTGTTTGCCCTTTGTTACTCGGCAAAGGGAATTACAAATTATGCCATGGCACAGTTAACATTTTGTTCGACTAAAAATAAAACATAATTTAGCGACACTCAGCAGCAGCAGCCGCAGCAGCAGCAACAACAAGTACAGTTATTTAAAATCGCTTAAAATTGGCAAAATGTTCAAGTTTTGTTAGCTTTATGCGTCTCACTCTCTTTGCCTCTCATCGCTCCACCACTTTTGCTTCCAATTTGCATAAGTTTTGTCAGACTTTTGCACAACAACTACAACAGCAACAACAAAAAACAGCGAGTCGCTTAAGTTGATGCATAAAAAATTGCATTGAAATAAAAAATTATGCGTTTTTGCATATTTTTCCTTTGGTCCAAGCCACACACAAACGTATACTGAAAGGCTTTTAGCCAGCACCACAATTTCACCTTTATCGATATAATTTTTTTTTTGTACATAAATACAAGTTCCCAGAATGCTTTGCAATTTGAATATAAACATAACATTTTGCTCTTTGTCTTCGCAGAATGCATTTGCATATTTACTAACTAAACTTGTTTTAATCCACAGCATGTTTTTAAATTTAGTGCACTATTTAAGCAATTTTTTAGTATTTTACAAATTTAACGAGTTAAGATAGTTTTTAAAGCAACACTTACAGCAAAAACTACTTAAAGCGAATCGTGTATAAAATTTTTAATGAAAACAGAAAAACTGTTAACAAATTCTGTAGTAAATTTAGTAAATTAAACTTCATATAAAATAAATGCGCCTCATTGAAGTTTAATTGATTCAATATACAGCTTTATTGATTGAAAATTTTGAATTACAATTGTATGTTAACCACATTTTGGTAATAAAACCCAATTTAACTTGGCATAAAATTGCCTTAAGGCAGTTCATTTAATCGAACAAAATAATAATTGTGGTTAGCTTCAATTAAAATTGGTTAATTGCAACACAAACTGTAAATGTAACTGTTTTTAATTTATTGTTTTAACGTCTCACCTGCAGCAATTGTTGCGTATACGCAACGTATTATTATTGTGTCAATTGTGTAATTGCTTTAATACACTGCGAAAAAAAAAATGTGTGAACAATAAAAAGAGAAAGCAATTTGCCATTAAATTAAAATGTATTATATTATACTTTGCGCGTTGAGAGCAGTTCGCCAAATCAATTCACATTTTTAGCACTTAATAATCGAGACACATGAAAAATGAATGGAGCACATTAACGCTTATGAGTTTTTCAGCGCGAAAGAGGCTGCGAAAAACTGGGTCTCTGGGTTGTTGGGTTTGTTGGGTTTATATGCTGGGTTCTTTTGGGTGCTAAGTATCCATTGCAGCCATTAAAGCGTTCCACAAAGATGGTAACAACAGCGACACTTTTACATTAATTAAACGCGTTTTTTATATGCAACACATACGAGACAAGTGCGTGTGTGTGTTTAGGTATATGTGCGGTGTGTAAATGTGTATGTGTATCAGGTGTATATGCTCCTGTGTACCTGTACCTGTAAGTGTTGCTCGGAACGTTCGCCGACGTGGATTTCACTTAACAGAGACAGCGAAAGCGAAGCGTTCTCAATTCTCGCACGTTCGCACCGTATGAAGTCCCCAAAAAGACTGAATCTCGCAATCGGTTACGGATTCGGATGTGAATGCGGACATGGACTCGGCGACTCGACTCGACTCCAGCACGATGGCAAAGCGAACGACGAAGCAACAGCTAGAAAATATCCCAAAATTCCGTTAGAGCATAAGAATGTTCCCAAACTGTTGCGCGCAGGGGCAATAAAAGTACTCGGACTTTTTACAGGCCCAGGCACGTTTTGCGGCTGTACTAAAAGCGCAAACTGCGCAGTCGTGTCGCAAGAAGCGGCAAGGCAATTTAAGGCCACTCGAGCAGGGGGAGGGGAAACAGAACATGTGAAACAGCTGAGAAGCAACAGTTTGTTGCGATGTGGGGCAAAAGGGGAGCAAATGTGGTAGATGCCAGATATGTAGGTGGAAGGTGGTGCAAGGACAGTCAGCCGGTTACTCAAATGTGGGTCTCTCAGTCAATGTCATAGCGCGCACTTAACACCACTCGCCAGAAAGAAAGCATAACGAATTGCAGCTGTAGATGGGAAAAGGAGATTGAGCTCGAGATGGAGGTTACGCAGACTGCTTACGAGGCCGATGGCAGCTGATTTGACTTTTACGCTTGTTGCTCTCACAGTCAGCTAGTTCCACACTCACTCTCCCGCTGGCCCTATGCGTTCCCATAGCTAGCCCACAGCTGCTGCTCGACTGAAAAGTGCCATACTTACAGTCGTGTGTTGTCCTTGCCGACGCCTGTTGCAATTAGTATGCACAGCAACAACATTAACGCCATTTTATTTGCACATTAAGCAGCGCAGGTGACCTATGACCTGGGAGAGCGGCAAAGACAACAAATGGCGACGACGACAACGTGACGCTCATGCATCAATTCGTATTTAATTAGTTTGCCCATTTTTATGCGAGACATAAAGTCACCATACCGCGCATTTATTTTATTGTACAGTAACAACAAGGCGATCGATAAATTTATCGATAGTATTTAACCTCTACCTCTTATTTTCTGTCTATCTCTTTAATTAATTAATAATTTGGATTTTATGGGCTTTATAATTTGTTCAGTAAAACATGCACATTGTATTACAATAAAAAGAAGAGTTCAATCGAGCACACACGACCATGTAATACCCTTTTATAGCTTACAATCATATAAGCGAATGGATAAACTTAACTTAACATGTATTAACCAACTAAATATCGAGTCCACAAATCAAATTTTGCGCTCTAAACTCCTTTTTTATCTGAGATCTATTATTTCAAACGTACAGACAGACGGACAAACAGACAGACAGACACACATACAGAAAGACAGGCGTACAGAAAAATGGATTGACGAACAAGCAGATGGCAGACAATGTTAAGACTCGTCTTGTAATGCTTATCAAGAATGTATTTACTTTATGGGGTCTGCCACACCTTCTACTGCCTTCAACAAACTTAATATACCCTTGACAGAGGATACAAATCTACCAGATTAACCTAATAAACTCGATTTCATAATTAGCATACCTTAAACCATGCTTCTTATACAAAATAACTACAACTATTAGAGCAATTTGTAAATATTATGTATATTGTTTCTTAACCGTCAAAGCTGCCAAGGTTAAACTAAAAATATTCCGAAGGCTAAATACAAAGTCATATCTCAAGCGTCAGCGGCAAGTGCAGCTGCAACAGCACCAACAACAGCAGCAGCTAAAGAAGCTTCATGTTGCAGCATATTTTCTTTCTTTATAAATAACGCCAGCTATCGTGTGGCAAAAAACGATTCGAGTTGCCCCTCTGGCGCAAAAAAAAAAGAGAAGTAAAATGGAAAAGGAAATAAAGTAAATGTTGGGGTAAGTTTACTAAGCCAACAGAACACAAAATATGTTGGTAATACTATAAATACCAGCAAGTACATACTTCTAGTTAAACATAAGCAAACTATCATAAAAAAGCCTTGAGTATATAAATAAGCTGTGATTATTTAACTAAAACGCTACAGATTGTTATGCAGAATGCTGCATAACAGAGGTATTCCAATCGCAGAAAATATTTTCTAGTATTTAACTGTAGCTAAATTTGCGCTCCGTGTACAAAAGTTGTTTATTCACTGGAAATATGCAAATGGAAAATAATTTCACAAACGATAGAAATGGTGCAATTTTTTGCATAAATAAATGCTGACAAATAGAATACAAACAAAATACACAATAAACAACATATCGTATATATAACATTTGCAGAACAATTTCAAACGCTATTGAGCATCAAATAATATTTTGTTTAGACCTTTAAGTGGCCTCTTTGGGGTTTTTAGTGCCATTGGATTGTTATGAATTTTTTATTCTTTTTAAAGTGTGGCATCAAAATCAGAGCCAAAAACCGTAAATTGAGTAAATTTTATGCTCAACAAAAACAAATAAATCATTTCCGTTTCCGTTGAGCCTACAGTTGCAAACAAGTCATGCTTGAAATTTTACAACAATTTTATGTGTTTTCTTTTGGCCAGCCTCTGTAACCCCTCTACGCCTCTCTACGCCCCTTTTATAGCACAATTTAATTGCAAATCGAGTCGCCAGCAATTTTAAACTGAAAACTCAAACCAGCAACTACGCTGCAAAAACTTTTTGTGTCCATCAATAACAGAAAATAAAATACGAAAACGCACACAAACGGAAAACTTTGTTTCTTGATTTCAACTTAAATAAATAAATGTAATCCTCTCAAAAGTAACTATACAATGCGCACTTGATTGAATTCAACACACTCACTGAGATTTTATAGTTTAAAACCATTTCGAACCATTTCCAGAGAGACTGAGAAACTGAGAAACTAAGAAAACTTTTGCTTTGGTTTTAGAAAATGAATCAGAAATGAAATCGTATGCATTGTATAATAACTGCAAAACTTTATTGTTTAAATTTCTGTATTTGTATTTACCTAAATGTTCAGAAAGTTAACATTACGTATACGTAATGCAGCAAATAAAATGACTTCTTGGCAAGCATATTGAAGCCAAACTCAAACAGCAGCTGCAATTATTTAAGTTAATTAATGGCCAAAATTGCATTTCACCTTAAATGCAAATGCAAATGATTGAGGTATTTCATGCAATAATCTTGGCACTTGGTAAAATCCACAGATTTGTCAGTTGGCCAAACTCAAAATTCGAATTAATTTTGGCACTATGTCTGCCTTATAACGTTAACACACACACACACACTCACACTGGCAGACTTCAAGATTAAATTGGCCAAGTAGAGTAGTGTTTTTGGGTTGGCCAATTAGCTTTTGGGCAAATTTTCATACAACTACAAGCATAACTACAATGACTTGGCCATGACAATGGACCACAAGCCGCATAATGGTCATCACAAAAACAACAACAGCAACAACAGTAGCTAGAGACAAGCATAATTATCAACGGCAGCAGGGGTAAAAGAGGAAAGAGAGAGAGAGTGAGTGAGAGGGAGAGGGAGAGGGAGACATAGGGGGAGTAGGTGGATTGTTCAGGTCATTTTAGACTGGGTTAGACAAAACAGCTAATACAAACATGAAAGTTAATTAAAGCGAAACTCGACTGACAAGAATTTATATGGACTAATAATATGCCACTGGCAACACACACACACACATACACCCACACACACACCCATACACATGTGTGTTAGTGCATGGACATGTGTCTTACGCCTCGCTTAATAGCGTACTATAATTAAAACTGACAAGTAAATTAGTTTCCGCCGCGATGTAGTTGTATTTAGTACTACATTAGAGCAATAACAACAACAACAAATGCCAAACGAGCTGAAGACATTTAGTTTAATTTTTATTAGTTTTTGCCGCCATACTATATAGCTGCTGCAAGCGTAAAGGATTTGCGCCACAATGAGCCGGAACCAAATGCGGGCACATAGCCGGGTACCCGGCACTTCCGACGCGATTCGGCAACAGTTTCGCACCTGTACGATGAGCACACAATAGTACATACAACGTGGTGTCTCTTCTCTGCCGGCTTTCGGGCATGTTTTATTCATGCGACTATTAACTGATTTTATCACGCAACAAATATGCACTACGGGGCGTATGCATAATAAATGCGCTGCCAGCCATTGTTCGAACAGCGTGTTTTGTGTGTGTGTTTGTGTACGCGTGTGTGTTGTAGAAAGTGCAGCTGCTTTCAAGTTCGTGGTTATCTGGCGATGAATTTGAATCTGTGTGCCTCAATCTGTGGCGCATTTTATGTCCTGGCGCACTTTTATGACCTTGTTTATCCTTGTCACATGGCAAGCGTCTTTCAAAATATCGGCCACAACTTTGATGAACTCGTAAAACGCAAAACTCTCAAACGAAAGAACCAAACCAAAAAAAAAAAAAAAACAACAGCTGAAAACTGCGAGCTGTTCTTAATAAGAAACACCAGCGGGGCAGCAGTACGGCTGCCTGGGGGGAGAGGGGGTTGTGGCTGTGTATGTGCCTGGGTAAGGATGTCAGCTCTGCATGAATGAGCGAATAAATTCCAAAAAAAAAAAAAAAGAAAGGAAAACAGAAGCGTCTGAGAGAAATTAATGATGACTTTTATACGCGAGTAATTCGTGGCATTTTTATAATAAGCCCAGCGCCTTTATGCACGCACACACACACAAACACACACACACACACACAGAGCTACATGGACAGCTATAATTTGATTTCTTAGAAGCATATGAAAATGTGCTAAAGATAAATAATTTTTGTGAACGCATGCAGGAAATATTTGTCAATGCGAAGCAGACACACAGCAAACGCAAAAAAAAAATGGGAGGATGAATTTTATTTGACACACAAAAGCTTAAATACCCTGCAAACAATTTGCAGCTAATATTTTCTATTACATAAGCTATTTTATGGCAGTTCTTTTTAAAGAATATTTGCGTAGTATACTGTAATATATAGTAAAGTAAGCGAACTTGATTGATATACATATAACGATTCACAGAAAATTCAAAAGAAAATATTATAGATGGACTTTAGCAGTCTATGTTACAGTAATTTAGTATAGAAATCTAGTCAGGATGTATTAAATAAGGTAACTGTAAGTTAATATAGCTCCAAAAAGTTTAAGTCATACAATAAGTGAATGTTTGAGAGTTTAACGATTGACAAACTAATTCAAAAGAGATATTTATGGATGGACTTAAGCAGCCTATGTTACAGTAATTAAGTATAGAAAATTAGACAGAAAGGTAACTCTAAGTTAATATAGCTCCAGAAAATCAAACATACAATAACTGAATGTTTGATAGTTTATATCTATGGCAGTTGAATAATATATAGTTGATCTAAATAAAGCTTATTCATTAGACGTATAAATTTATATACAATTTTTTAAACATTCATTGTCGATTTTCTCTAACAATTCAAATTAACTTTGATGTTTTTTATACTATAACTTGTCAAGCAATTATTTCTGTGGCAATGGGGTAAAGTAGTTCCATATGGTGAAAATTAAGTAGTTAAATATTAATTAATTATTATATGTTATTTTATTATTATATATTAATTAACAATTATAAGTTTAGTATTAAAAATTCTGAATTTTTGCTTAAAAAATAATTAATTTGCAACCAAATGAAGACTTTAAAATAGTTAAGAAATGCATGTGGTGCAAATTTGTTTAAGACATCTCATCAAACAAAGAGACTTTTAAAAAAATAGTGTTGTTTTAATCGCTTTTTGCTATGATAGCTATATGATATAGTCATTCGATCTGATCGATTTTAATGTTGGAATAAACTACTAGCTAAACTACTAGAAATTAGACGTATCTGTATCTTATAAAGAGCCAAGCTTACTTTAAAATTCATAATATCCATTAAAAGTGTATGAGAAAAAGGAAACACACACAACTGTCGCCCTCTAATACTGCCTCAATATGTGTATAGATGTGCGTGGGTGATTTTTAAAAAGCTTTTTTATGCTCGTTTGCATTCATTCTGATTTTTATACCGATTTAAGTCTGTTTAACAGCCTTCAGACAATAAGACAATCGGACGTTACAAACATAAGATAGAGCAGGACAGAGTGAATGATACAAAAGAGATGGAGACAGAGTGTGAGACTGAGACTGAGACAAAAGGACACTAAGAGGATAACACAAATTGACAAATTTCTTGAGCAACTTTCTCAGGTTGGCAGTCGCTTCCTAACACACACACAAAAAATTGTTTTGCCCAACTCGAAGTCCAAGTCGAACGAAAAGTCGCAGTGAAAGTCGGTAGTCCAAGTTGAAGTATTTGCCACGAAAAGTTTTGTGGAAAACTAAAAGCTAAAAACCAAACAAGGCCCAGTGAGAAATGTGACAACTGCAGCGCAATTTGACTTAGTGGACATTTGGCATCAAAAGCTAAAGAATCCCAGCAGAGAAACCACAGCTTTTCTTCATCCTTCAGTTGCGAATAACTTATGGCGAATTGCAAAGGATTTACAGTAGTTTTTTTTTTCTTTTCTTTCTTGCTGCTGTTGTTGTTGTAGTTTTGTTATCTTATTCTATCTTTTTGCGTGGTTTTTTAACCCAGCTTAACCTTGAGGCTTGTTGCAAATATCAAATTACTGCAATTCCAAGAAATGCGACAAATGCCACAAATAGCTTTCAATTATTATAAACCTGAATATCAACTACTTACAAAGCTTCTTTTCTATATAAACAAATACGCCTACATACAATGGTTAACACAACTTCTGTGCATTTCCAGAAAATTATAATTTCCTGCATTATAATTTCCACAATTCAGTGGAAACTTTATTTGTTTGCCAATTTGTAGTTTTGGGAAAAATTATCAGTTATAGCATCAGTTAGCGCATTCATTAAATGCATATAAATTAAATATATAATTAATTTTATTTCGAAAAACAGCATCAAATAAATGACTATTGATTTATGCACATAAATTTAAGTGTACAAAAATTTAAACTCAATCGTAAATTGTATTTTGAGGATTTTTACGATTTGAGTCCTTAGAGATTATTTTTAATTCCAAAGCAAAGAACGATTGCTAATAAATTCACTTAACCTGCATAAATTAGTCCCTTTTTTTATCTTATTCTTCTTTTTCATCTTTATCTGGCATAGTTTTCTAAAGTATTTTTGGGGGGAGGTACTAACTTTGAGCTGTGACACGCCTACCGCCAAAATGCAATCAGTTGCAAATTGTAAATTCAATTTTGCTTAATCGGCTTTGGCTAACCTCACAGCATGCCACGCCCTTACGCCCCAAAACAGACCCATAGACGCACTGAATATGCGCAAAAATATTTTTCATATTTCAAATACTCGAAATCTGTGTGTGTGTGTGTGTGTGTGTGTGTGTGTGTGTGTGTGGTATGTACATGAGTATCTATGTGGTGTGTACTCATGTGTGTATGTGGCTGGACGTGATTTAAGCGCCAGATACATTTGAAAACAGTGCATAGGTTTGTTCAGTATGTCAGAAAATGGAAAAACATGCCCTATTTTATTTTTTATACATTTTTTCTTTATTATATTGAACAACCAGGTCGCTATATTATGCTATATATCTATTTGCATTAAGATCAAGATCACAGAGACTTTAAGACTTAGAAAAATGGCTTGAAATATACGCTCGATCTCTTAAATTTATTTATTTAAGGTCAGACTATGATCAGCCGACATATTTTAAAGTTATAATATAAAAATAATTTAAAAGTTTATAATTAGATTTTAAATTTCAATTTTAATTTATATTTTAATATATGTTTTAAGTTAGGCAAATCTTTAATTTATTTTACATATCTCTAACGAATTTTATGCATCTTATAGATCTTAGCAAATCAGTTTAGAATCATACATCTATAACACATAGCTGTCATATAAAACCTCTGTCGAATTCTGTAAATTATATAATAAACCTTTTATCTACTTTAAATTGCTCTAGGATTAATACATACTTTTTATCTATTGTATATATACATCGTATTTTACAATCATGCTACTATTACATTACATTGCTCTAGAATAAGTACAGGGTCTATTACAAACGGCACGCCCAACTGTATCCATTCAAAAAAGTTAAAGTTTCAGTTGCAGTAAAATGCTGTGATAGCAGGCACAAACACTGACCAAATCTACCCACTTGCCTGTAGGCCAGTGTGTAGACAGGTATTGCTGCATTTTTAGTAGATTTTTTATACCCTGTAAGCGCTTTAAAAACAGCATAATGTTCAATAAATGTTCTGCTTTCTTTTCGAGACAGCTGTCAAACTTATATACCCTATATGCTAGAGTATCTGTTACTCTGCTGTAGTTTAGTTTATGGCAGCTGTCAAACAAACCCAAAGGGGTTTTCCAAATGGGAATGCCAACTGGAAATTTTAGCTGTTAACCGAGCTTCAACGCTTGGCATTGATTCTGGCATTCAGAAATATGTGGGAATGTGAGAATGTGTGACTATGTGTGTGTTGTTGTATGCGTGTGTGTGTGCCAAGGTCCAAGGGCAGACAGAGGAAAATGGGAAAATGCAGACTCAAGGTCAAAGCATTTTGTTATTGCTGGGATTTTGAGTGTGCTTTTGCCCTTTTCTATTTTACGTATACTGAACTTTTAATTAGATCGCTGACTGAACAACACACCGGAAATTAAGCGAGTGAACTCTGTGTAGGTGTGTGTTTGTGTGTGTGTGTGTGTAAATGTTAAATTTTCTTTTGGTAACCCATTCACACAGAGACTACCCTTCAATAGTGCTCTATTCGTTTTGCTTTTGCCTAGGTTACACTTGAATAAAAGCGTAATTATGTTAAGCAAATGACAGAGAAGCGTAGCGGGGCTAGAGAGCGGAAAAACATACTGTTTTTGCAGTGATTCCCTGCTGCGCAATACTTTTCAGTCCTATCCCTATAACATTCCCTGTTCCTGTTACCTTGGCAACATTCGCCATTCCATTAATATGACCCTCTTGTTTTTTTATATGCTTTTTTTACCCGTTAAATTCCAGTGGGCGAAACATAAAAGTTGAACATTAATTAGCGTATGTTTGTAAGTGAGTGAAAGTAAAAAAATTTATTGAAATGCATTTTTCATGGCTGATGCATTTGATGCATTTCCCTTTTGCCAGCTCCAACCCCCACTCCCCCGTTAGCTCACTGCCTTCTCTCACATCATTTGCCAGCAATCGTTTATCCCTGAAAAAATATATAAAAATTGCTACGTGCATGCAAAAATGCAACAGCAACGGCAGCAACTGCACTTAAACAACAGCAACAACATGGGTAAAAAAACAACAACAACTGTAATGGCAACAACATGCATATTGCATATTGCAAGCAGCAGTTGCTACAAATTATATAGTCACTGGACTCCACACTGCAAAACTTTTCATTTGCCCCTTTGTATCTTTACGCTACACAGTGGTAAAATAACAACATTTAACTGGCAGAAATTTTAATTTATTAAACTTACATGCTTTTAGCATAGTCAATATGCCCTTCAAAGGATTTACAAATGTATGTTAAATAAATTGTTGAACATTTCTATATTTAATCTATTTTTTGGAGTCCAAGAAAAAACTCTTTAATAGCATCAAACATTGAACATGCTCCAAATTGATTTATGTATATAAGAGGCCGTTTTTTTAAATTTTGTTTACAACAACTTGAAAATTAATACTTCTTTTTTATGCCAAAATAATGCTTCAGCTCCCATAGTTCTATCTCTCTATCTTTGTGTGCCTCACTTCACCGTTCTCTCTGCTGCAGCCAAGCTTTTGGAAATGTTTCGGCCATGTCGTTAGCTTCGCACTTTGCTGCTGTCATTTTGTGTGTCTGTGTGTTTGTCTGTGTGGCACGTGGCATCTAGCAAGAGAGCTGATACGAACTGCATTATTTACAAACTTGCAAGAGCTGCCACTGCCACTGCCACTGCAGCCGTTTGCCGCTTGCATCTGCCACATCGTAAATGTTGCTTGTAAAAATATACTTATTTTCAGCTCATAATATTTGCCACCAAAACACTTCACTAATTAGAGTCACGCGAATCAGGGTTTTCCACCAACTTTTTTACTCCTGTTTCTTTCTATTCTCTCTTGTGCCTTTATTCGATTTCCGGTTTGATGCATCCGCGCGTTCGATAGCCGGAAATTAGTTTCGTTTATGCTATGCTTTATTGTTCACACTTTCGGTCAGCACCTATTTCCGTCGAAGGACTTTTTCAGTGCTTGAATCCTTTGCTTTTTTCTTTTTCCAACAACTTTTGCTTCATTGCTCTTCTTACATGTTCTCTATGTTTGTTTGGAGGCTCTCTACAGCTCTCCCTCTCTCTCTCTCCCTCTCTTTTTAGCCTTCTCTGTGTAGCTGTATCTCTGACTATCTCCATTTCAATTGCAGCTGCCTTACAACTTCAATATTTGCTTGGCAGCACATTTTACGTATCCATATTGACTCTCGAACAGGCACTTTTGTTTGTCGACTCTGCAATCAATTTGCACTAATAAAGAAATAAAATGCGAATGAATCGAAATAAATGTATGTATGCTGCTTCCTGTGAATATAAGTGTTTGCAACAGGCATGCGTGCAAATTCCTTACTTGCAACATCAGCTGCAAATATGTGCTTATAACGAGCTTTTGCGAAATAGCCAACATTTCAACATTTGCAACATTTAATATTTGTGCACTCAGTTAATGAAAAGAAGCTGCCCAGCTTACGAAACTCTCTCTCTCTCTTTCTCGCTCTTTCCTCATATTTTTCTCTGCTTCGGAGGCAGCTTGAACTTGTTTCGAAAATATATTCCATGGAATGCCAAATATATACATATATAAAAATATTACTTAATTTTCTGTAGAAATTGGATGTAACTGTAATTCAACAGCTTAAAAACACTTTAAATATATGTTTTCCATGTGTTATATAAACTTTTCCATGTTTCAGCGTTAGCACAAATATTTTGGAAATTTATTTATAAATTAAATGAAATGTACTATTATAAACGCTTCATATTCGTTACGAAATAGATTGAATTTTGATAGATTTATTATTTTATTTTGAGATTTTTTAGTTGACATATTATTTAGAGGCTTTTTTCTTCAATATCTTTCAGTTTTTAAGGTTAGTGTTAAAATTATACTTATATTTCTGATGGAGTTTCAAGTTATTAAAAGTCGACAGCCCATGTACGCATTGATTATATTTTTCTTTTTCTTTTTTATATAAAAAAGTATTAAGTAATTACAGCAGAATTCTATAGAAATGTCATAAAATAAAACGGAATTCACTTATGTATATTTTACAAAATTTCTAAAGAATTATACCACATAATAATTGTTATTTTTAATTAAGAGCAAACCATTAATCAGCTAACCTTTGCTGATAGAATATACGTGATATACATTGAATTAATTTGCATTTATTTTGTTATTTTTAATTATGAGTTTTGAATAAATTAATTGCATATTTTGTGCATTTGAAACCATTTGTAAATTAATGCCACAAGTTGCTCATTTTTTTTTTGGTTACCCACAAATACTATGTGAATATAAATTTCGAGTGGTTTAATCAATATTTTAGTTCAAGTTCAACCACAGGAAATTAGCTTAATTTTATTATGTTGGTTTTATTTTTACACAAAGCCTAATGAATTGGTTTACCACTTTAAGTATTTTTACATGCAATGCTCTGGAGTGTTCGAGTATATTCGTATTCGGAATCTTATTCGTATTGGTTTACGTATTTATTCGTTAGTCGGCATCCTTGTGTGCCTATTGTGAGATGCCAATTTGCGTCAGACCTCAAATAGACGACATTTCGCAAAAGAGACACATTTGATATTGGCCCCATGACATTTCTCAAGTTGACTTGGCACACATACACACACATACACACAAAGTGAAGGAGAAAGAGAGAGAGAGAGGGGTAGAGTGAATGAAGGGTAGACAGAAATATACTGTTGCAGAGATTCGGTTTTGGCTTGTTAAAGTAAAATAACAATTCCTAGAATTACAATAAAAATCACAGCAACAGCTTATGGCATTACCCTTTGCCATCCGTTGCCACCATTTTCCTCATTTTCCTGCCCCCCCCCCCCCTCAACTCCACAGATTTCCCTGGCACCTTGGGCCACTCGAATCTGTTGCTGGTTTCTCGCACTCGAAACTCTCGTTTCGGTCTGTTGCTTGCTCTGGTAAATTCTAACCAACTCGCTTCTAGGCTACAACCTCTGTCTCCCTCTCTCTCCCTCTCTCTCTCACACTCTCTCTTTCTCTCTAGCTTTGTATCCATCTCTCTCTCGGTCTCTAATTTAATACAAGCAGATTAAATGTCCTGTCGCAGCAGGCTTAAGCTCTAAGCCCAGAACTTGCTGCTATTGCTGCTCCGCTTGTTGTTCTCCGTATCCGTGTCCATCAGTCCACCGTCGATATATACATACGCACATGAGCGTGCCTATATTTCTGTTGTTGTTGCAACTCTGTGTTGTTGTTTGTATTTATACTTACGCTGGCACAATACTTCAGTGCAAAATATACTTTTTTTTTGTTTGGTTCCTTTACATTTTCTTCTTATTTTGTAGTCAAGTAAAAAGTTGAGCTGCTGTCGACGCCTTTGCTATATCTATAGGCCACGCCCCCTTCACTGACTGCCTTTCAGCGCTGTTTCTCTCAATTGCCGCCTTAGTTTGTAAACCAAAATAAACATTGCTTTTTGGTTGCCTTTGTTGCTTATTATATGCCACGTATAGCACTTGCTTTCTCTTTCTCTCTACCACACACAAGCATTGTATATACACCCATGGAGCGTATGTTGACGTCTTCACTTTGGCGAGGTCAACTTTATTACAAACTTAAGTTTATTTAAAGATATGCTCGCATTAGGCAAGAAAAAATTTTAATTTAAGTTTATATTGTTTTTATATGTATATAGGGGAAAAGTTATCTAACTTTATTGCAAATTGCTTTTTGTTTCAGCAAAATTAAATCACATTTAAAAAATGATTTAAAAATAGTTTCTTCAGCTTCAGTCGTTTGATTTCAATTCAAACATTTTAGTTCGTGATAATATAAAATATATGTAAAGTATTGTAGTAGGCCAGGTCTCTCACAGTTAAGCTCACTCAAACAACTGTAATTCTCTTTCAGTGCATTTGACGAGAAGAGAGTTTGAAAACGTTCAACAAGTCAGTTCACTACCGTGAGAGAGAGAAATAACTTGATCCATTTAAAAGCAGATCGTGCGCTCTAAGCTCCTTCTCCACTGAACGCTGCACAGCGACTGATCTCATTGCTCTTAAGCAACAGCCGAACGCACTGTTACAGCACTTAAGCAACAGCCGAACGCAATGTTACAGCACTGCTAGTGTGATGCACGAAGTGTGTTAATCGACAGAAGCGCAGGCAGTACTAACAGCTCATGCATTTCTGCATTAAGCTCTAAAATATATTGCTTGCTCCAAGTGTTAACAGCTAGTTAGCACTGCTAACTATTGAAACAGCCCTCGTAGCAGTTTCTTGGCGCTCCATTTCTGTCTCTCTCCCTCTCTCTCTCTTTATGTCAGCTGCTCTCGCTGACTTTGCTGGCTTTTGTGGCCAGCTGTCAAGTGCGTGCCGTCGCCTGAATGTGTGCAATTCAATTTATTTCTGCACACATGTGTGTACACTTAAGTGTAGGCTTCATGAGTGAGCCTCCATCTATCTGTCTTGCTCGCTCTTTAACTTGCTTTTGCTGTCGCGGTGCTTGTGCTTTTTTAAAATTTGATTAAAGCACTCGTTTTGCCTGAGGTGCTAAGATTACATAATTAATTTGCAGCCGGGCCACGGCAATTAATTAAATGTCTCATTTAATAACGCTTTGTTGGGCAATTTTTTCACAAATGACTTAAAAGCACAACAATAAAGATACACACACACAGACTCGCAGACACACACACACACACTCTGGTGGCAGCCTATAAAATTACGCATACGCCATGTAGATGGCGTCTGATTTATTTTTAACCTCAAAGCGTCATTCACTATAAACATATCGTATACATATACATATATATATGTTTTTTATGTATATTTTAGGTTTATGAGCCACAAAAATAAAAGCATTTGCCATTTTGTCTTGTGTCGTTTCGCTTTGGTTTTTTGGTTCGGCGCACGCTGCGTATGCGCAACAATTTGTACTTGTTGCGGCTGCCATGGTCTATGCCACAAATTGTAGAGCGTAGAGCGTAGAGCGTAAAGTCGCATCCGACTAATCGACCAATTTTGTGGCTGTAATTTAATATGCCACGGCCTAGAGCTTTAAAATGCCCAGCACGTTGCAGAGCCATCTGTTTTATTGTGGCTCACACACAAACACACACACACACACAAATACCTGTGTCAACAGGCCTTTAAATTTTTGTTTAAAGCACTTGAAACAGCTTTTGGTTCATTTCATTTGCTTGGCTTATGCATACACCGCCAACGAGCGCTGTCTGGCACTCGAGGAGCCAACAATTTACATTGCCATTGCCCCCCGATTTGAATGCAACTCACCCTTACATTCCCTTGCTGCTACCTGCCACCTACTACCGCTCTGCTCACCTTCTGACACAATCAATCAACGCGTTGAACTTGTTCGTGGTGCCTGGAATTGGTTTTGGCATAGTATCCACTATAGGTACGGTCCCGGGTACGGTTGAGGGTCTGAATCCGGGTCCGGGCATCCGAGCATTTGCTTTGTTCTCTTGCCTCACAATAAATGCAAAATAAAGGTACTCGAAGCCAAAGTGGGGTGAGGGATGGGGGCGGGTCGTAGGGCACTGGGGTCAGGGTCAGAAGAGACGTTGAGTGGCAGCAAGACAAAAGCAAAGTTCACACTTTTCTCTCACTTTTTTTTATTTTATCATTTTCCTTTTATTTATTGGGTAAGCCCAAACGTTGCTCTACGTCTCTCTACCCTCTCTCACACCCACTTCCTCTCCATGTCCCTCTCTCTCTCTATCGCTGTTGGTGTGCCAAAAAGGGTTCAAGCGACCTGCATAATATTACGACAAATGTTGAAACTTTTTCAATAAGCAAAACTTTTGCATGCACTTGCCACTTGCTCAACGAGTTGCTGTTGTTGTTATTGTTGTTCAAGGTGTCATTGTTGTTGTTGTTGGTGCTCAATTGGTGGGTGTTGGACAATTTGCATAGTCAACAAAAAAACAGCAAACAGCCAACTAAAAAATTCATAACCAAATTGGATGGCAAATGTTTGACAAATTCGACAATTCAAAATAAGTCCGTAAAAACTATTTTAATAATTATAAAAGATAAAAACAAAGTACATAGTAACAATAACAATACATAAATTATAAATATTTGTGTTAATAATTATTTAAATATTTAATTTTAAATAATTTTCCATGACACGCTGACAAATTTCGTTGTATCTAATTTGAAAGCACACAAAGAAAGGGACAGTGTGGGTTGCAGAGAGAGATAGAGACATGCGTCAATCATCTTTCGGCTTTGGTGACACTCCACTATCTCCGCTCCTCCTCCTTGTCTACACCCTTTGTTGATAACTGTCGACAGTCGCATTGAAATGATTTGTCAACGCGCCAAGCGACGCCGTCAGAGTCCATCAGCAACCTGTCCATCCAACTGTCTCTGTCTGTCACACTCTCTCTTACAGCCACTCTCTCTCTCTCTCTCTCTCTGTTTCTCTCACTGTCAGTCTGTCAGCTTGCATTTGCAGTAGTTGCAGTCTGGCTAATGCCTTTTTGAGCACTGCTCTGTGGCAGCTGCAAGTTTAAGCTGCATGCTTACCACATGCCATGACGACTCGTATTTTACATTCATAAGCAGATGATTATATGGTAACACAATTTGGACACACTTCACACACACACACATTCTGACCATAAATATGTTTGCTTTTAAGCTGTTAATTAAATAGCTTTCAAAGTGCATAGAAATTTGCAGTGCAAAGTGGCTCTTGAAACTGATTGATGAGCTACAAACTATAATCGATCTTATCGATAGTACCAGTGGTGTAGTTAAATCAGGGTTTCTGGAAATTATCGCTTATCCTTAATAAGTTATTTATGCATTACCATATTACGCGATGCTATCATTGAAGTATTAAGAACTGTAAAAGAATCAAACAAAATGGTTGTAGAAATTTGTTCGATAATTACAGCTCATTTTCTGTCTTTTAAGTAATCGTTAGTCAATGAAAAGTAATCGAATTTAACTATAAGCACAGCGAATAGATATTTCCTTTAATCCAGCTCAAATTAAAATAAACATATTATATATAATAAACTCTTAGTAAAATCAGAGCTTTAAAGTAACTGATTTCACAACTAGATCTCATTACCCATCTCTAATTAATTGGAAAATTCTTGTGTATATTCCGACTTATCGATAAGTACAGTCTGTTACACATTTAAAGCCAGTTTTTTATTCTCTCTCTCTGTCTCTCTTGCTATCTGCATCTCACTTCCGCCCTTCAAAACATAAAGCAAACATTTCGCTGTATTGCATTCGACATTCGATTTCCATTAGGCTAATTTATGCATCGCGACTGTGGCAATTATAAAAGAAATGCTTGCAACATATCCATACTGTTGCCTTAATTATGCAAATCGGACAACTTAAAAACTGCTGCTGCAATCCGGCCATGGGGCATGCAACGGCTGTGGGGGTAAGTTGCCCGTTGGCAAGCCAAATGCACATGCTGATGAACCGTGAATGGTTAATGACATTGACAATGAGCAAGCGAATGCGAATGTGAATAACGATGACGTTGGCATTATTATTATTAAATTGAGAATGTGTTGATCATTTATGCCATGCTATATGTACTACAGTGACTACCAACTACAAACTACCGACTACCGACTTGACGTTTGCATATTTTATAATAAATGAAACGTGTGTCAGCAATGCTTAACTTATGCCCCCACTGCCACTGTGCCACCAATGCCACCGATGCCAGCGTGCCACAGATGTGCAACCGTGTGCTTGCTGCTGCCTGTCAACCATATATTATTTAAATGGAACACTGCAACCAGGCGACACAGACAGATTCGTCCTTCGTCCCGCACTTAGCCACTATATGTATATCCCCAAACAACTACGCCACTGCTGTTTCACATGTGAGTGAGTTTGTTAAGCTACTGTAAACATATAGTACATAGTACGCAGGAAGTGTCAACTATACAATGATTACAGTTTCAGCTGTTGCCAAAGAGACAGACAGACAAGCAGACAGTCGGACACAGGGACACAGAGACAGAGACAGACACGCACTAGAGTGCGACAAAAGGCGCTTTGATTAGTGTCCAGAGTGCTGTGACCCAGCAACACTTATCTAGATCTTGTACACATATAGTGTATATATATAGTGTATATATACACTTATCTACACGTCCATTATAATAACACACATTTGGCATTGAGCCAACACTCACGTTTGTATATTAATATGGACATTGATTTTGATTTGAATTCGTTTCATTTCTGAAATTCGGATGTGAATTGCGTGCGTGCCGCTAGATGAAGCCATAAAGTGCCATAAAACGCCATAAAATGCCATAAAAAGCATTGAGCCGTGCAAAGTGTCGCACAGAAAAAACAAAAAATTAACCCAAAAAACGATATGAAACTAAACTAACGACCCACTCGACTCGCCAATGGCATAAGTAGAACTGTGCCAGCAACAACAACAACAACGACACAGAAAAGGACACACCAGGACCAAACAATCAGGATAGCAAAAGAAGATCAAAGCAGCTGCAAAAAAAGGCTGTAGGCAAAAACCTGCTCAACAAAAAAAAAAATAAAACTCTAACGAACAACCAAAAAAAAAAGGCATCCAATTTTTTTTGGGGACAGTTTGAGGCATATCATTATACCCAATGCTCAAAAAGTCATAGAGTTTATAGATTTGACTGGAAGTGACTAAAAGGGTCATCAGGAAATTTACAAAAGGATTTAGTTTGTTTTTCTAAAAGAAGTTGAGGGCTAAAAATTTATTTTTAAGAATTTCATTTGTTAATTAAATAATTTGTTGAAGATTTTGAAGATTTAAATACCTTGGTAAATTTTAAATTCAAATTGAGATTTTATAGAAATTTATTTTTAAATATATATATTTTCTATTACACTTTAATTTTTAACGACATTTTTACTATTTAACATTTTAAATATTTATTTATATAACAATGAATTGCAGTATATGATTGTTTTGGAATTTAAAGTCGGTTTACGTATAAACTTTGTAAAATGTTTCACACAACTACTGGACAACCACCGACACTTTAACTCCCATATTACTTTTCTACATTAGTTTTATTTTTCACTATCATTTATGTACAATTCTCCAGAAGTTCATTCCTTTATTTTACTGCATTTCAACTTTTGTTTTTAATTCCTAATGTAAATTATTTGTATAGTACTTTTTTACTAGCTAACTTTAACTAACTTTGTTTTCAAATTCTTTATTATTTTTTTTACAAAAACTCTACTGTTTTTTACTACATTTTTAGTAATCAACTACCTTTTATATTTTTAACTATTGTACATACGTTCTTTTCATGGCAATTTTTAATTTCAAACATATTTTTCCTCTTCTACTACTACTACTACTTATTCGATAACCCTTTCTAAACCTATTTAATACCTTTGCTCCATGCATAACCTAATGCTAAGGTAACTACCAGTCTATCATTAGTTGAAACTATAGATTTGTTACGTTTGTATACAAGAAAGTTATACATGCCAACGATAATGTTGTTAATGATGAACGAAAGCAACAAAGCAAAGTCCATAATTAGGCTGGCTGTCAGCGGGGTTAAAAGACACGTGCACGCCGTGAGAGAGAGAGAGAGAGGGAGATAGATGGAGACAGAAAGAGAAAGAGAAAGAGTGGTAGAGCTTAGGCCAGACAGCTAACTAAGCAAGTTAAAGCCGCGTTTTGTTCTGCACGAGGTCAGAGCAGAAAAAAAGTTTTAATCAGGCCGTGCGTAAGTCCAGTGTCAGTGAGCAGAGTTGCCAATCTCCCTTAAGTTCGAATACCAAAGCAAGTTGCCAGTTGCCAGTTACCAGTCGCCAGTTGCCAGACAGGTTGGGCTATGTTTTGGCCGTGACAAAGTTTTTAATGAGCAACGTTTTGCGGCTAATAAACATTTGTGCCGTTTGCCATTTTAGTTAGTCATGTTGTCATGACGCCATATTTTTAATTGGCAGACTCGGCTGTTTGGCAACAGCTCCCATTTGGCCTCAATGCGCAACGGACCACACCAGACCAGAACGGACCGGACCGGACCCTAGCAGATCGGAGAGGACCCTTGAGGGTGCCACCAGTTGATGCCACCACATCACCACATGGTACGATGGTGGCACCACGGTGCCAAGTTACAACAAGGTACCACGGTCCATAAAGGCGATTGCATATTTTATTAAATTGCCCCAAAACAGCTATAAAAGTATATGTATTATATATGTATATATAAGAAGCCAAAGAACAACAACAACAACAATAACAATCTACGCAATATTCTGTCACAACAATTCATTACACAAAATTCTACCAAAAATTAAGCAGCAAAAGTTATGAAAAGCAGTGCGAACCGTTTGACATGACGCATACGCCACATTGTCCAAACAAGCCTACACTCTCCACGGGCATTGGGCATGTAGCTATATAGCGTGAACTTAGTCAGTCATCATATAGTTTATAATAACTGTAACAACTTATTTTACTTCTCATAAGTTTTAGCTTTTAATTTCTTAAAGTATTCCAAATTTTTTTAGAACTACAAACTTTAGCGCTCATTTTTTCAGAGTATTAAAGTCTTTGGCGTTAACCAAAAAATTTGCTTAATAACATTTTATCCTGCTGCTGATGTTTTCTGTCCCTTGTTGCTGCAAGTTTTTTTTTCTTTTTGTATTTTGGGGGCATTTAAATTTTCTTAGCAAAGTTTTTGTTGAATATAACTTTTCACTGCTGTGAGTTGCCGCCTGCCTGCTTTTCCTGTGCGCCCTTTTCCTTTAGTTACTGTTTTTTTTTTTTGGCTGATTTTTCCGGCGCAATTGTTGCTCTTGTTATTGTTAGTATTGTTTTTGTTGTTGTTGCTATTGTTGTTGTTATTGTTGGTGTTGGCAGACAGCAAATCAACAAAATTATGATAAACAGCTGCAGGTAAAGGGACCAAAAGGACCAAGTATACAAATTACAAAAAGTGAAGCTCCAAAAAAATTTAGAAAAGCAAAAAAACAAAAAAAAAAGAACTGACCAACTGTGCTGAAAAGTCTACGCTCCAAACAACTGCTCTACCTTTCTCCCGTACGCCCTTCATTTGTCGTGTCTGTCGTTTTTGCCATTAAGGGACATTTACGGCCAATACAAAAATCATTTTTATTATTTTTTATTTTGCCTGCAAATTGCAAAAAAAAAAAACAAAAAAAAAGCAAGACCGTAAATGAAAAGCAGGCAACAGCAAAATCAAATGAAATTCTAATAAAATCAAGTAAAATATTTGCACATGTTTACTGTAGCCAGTATTTTATACCCTCTGTCAAGGGTATATCAAGTTTGTTAAGAGTAAGTTACAAGCAGTTAGCAGAAGTAATCTAAATAATTGCCAAACTGGCCTGCTTTTTAAGGGAAAGTTTTGTCCACAATATAGTTTTGTAATGTCAAATTGAATCAGCTAAAATAAGCACAGAGTATTATGTAACCTGGTGTGCTCGATTCTCGTTTCTTGCTTATTTTTTTCATTTTTATTTCTGGTAGCTTTTGATCTTTATTTTGTTGCCTTCTTGTTTGTGTTGTTATTAACGCTATCACATATATACATACATGTGTATGTATGCAGATGTGTATGTATTTGAGTGACAGCGTCAAGGTGACAGCCTACACCCCCCCTGAATTCCTCACTGAATAGCCCCCCCACCTAGTATAAAGCTACTAACGCCGTCTAACAAAATTTTCGCATATTGCCTGGCAAATCGTTTGGTTTCTTCTGGGATTCGTTTTCCCTTAGCATTTTTTCCCAGCTAACGTTTCACTTGAGCTTTCACAGTCTCTCCCCACACACATACACTCTCATACACACCCATGCAGAGGCTTGGTTAAGCGAGTTTAACGTTATTTTCAGGTAGCAGCCGAACAAATATTTGCATATTTGATATTTTGGTAACAACAAGCTTATACAGAATGTAGATTTTCTTATCGATTTTTGTCATAATGTTGCCCCCCACATGGGTTGTGGCTCAGCTACCCTGTAAATTTAGTGTGAAAAGCGTATCAGCTATATGTCTGTTCTAAAATTTTACATTTCACTGTAATTTATCGACAGATTTGCCTTTAATTGTGAGCAAAGTTATTAAAATTGCCAGGCTACTATGCTTAGTACAGTCTCGACGGCTCAGTTTTAAATTTTTACAGGGTAACCTGATGTATAATTTTAGGTAACACAGGGTATTCAAAAGTTTCATAGTTAGCAATACAGTTGATTTGACTTTTTGTATGCCCAATCACTCAAATGGCCTGGCGGGCCTGTTGGAACTGCTATTCACTGTATTTTACAGGGTATTCAGTGAACAAATATCTCCTACAAAGCAACTTATTACTGATTTTCCATTAAAATACACCAACAAAACATAACTATGCACTCATTGAGTTATAAACTCAGCACATTATTAACTTTGCAGGGTATTCCATAGTTATGCCCCTAGATTTAGTGCAGAAATTTCACTTGATAGTCATTTTGCACACACTTGTTAATGTTTGCTCTTCACTTTGACGCCACGCTGCGGCCGCACCTACGCACAGTGGTCTAAAAACAACTAAAGCAACTCTAACAACAACAAAAACAACAACAAGAACATTAACCACGGCAGCAACAACAATGGGAAAAAATGTTGTCGTCATATTTGCCACAGTTGGAAACTTTGCAGAATGTGGGAGTTGAACTTGTCTATAAATAGAAAAGCTGGACACAACTGGTCTATTAGTATGTGGGAAGAGGGAATAGAGGAGCTTTGAAATGGGGCTGTGGATATGGGGATAAAACTTTTCACTGTGCGCGCTTTTCAGCTGAATTTTTCACGCCACACGCAAAACCAAATCAATAAAAAGAAATAGAAAAAAAAATCTAACAAAATCAGCAACAAATCAAATTTTGTGGCAACCAAAATAAGTTTGGGGAGAGCGTATTAAATTTGTGGCATGCAACAAGTACTATATAGCTGGCTATAGAAATTGATGTGTGCTGCAAGGGAATACCATTACTTAAACTAAATTAATTTCCAGCACAAAAGATTCCTAATCACAATTGTGATGCCAACAATACGCCTGGAATTTGCATTGTGGTGGAAAGTATTATCCATATTGATAACTATATTATGTTTGCCTTCAATTGCCTTTTGCAAATTAATAATAATCCATAAATAACCAGAATCACTGAAGGCAACAGACCTGACGCTTCATTTGCAGCAGCTTAGCCCAGGATAACAATTTGTTATGGCCCAAATAAACTAGATTTTGGACAGCTTTGAGCGTTGAGCAAAAAAGAAATATTGTTGTTAACTAGAAGTACATCAATTTATTCAGCACCCTACAACAAAATATTTATTATAATTTCAAAGTTATTCAAATGAAATATTGATTTATAAAAGCTAGGAAAGCATAGCAGCTTTTAAGTCATATTTTCTGCAGTCTGCACGCCATAAATAATACCTGATTTGATATTTATTGTATGTACAAGGTTGGAGGAATACATTTAAAAATATTTCGACAAAAATATATGTGAAATTTTGTTAAGAAGCAAAATATTATCAAATCAGAGAAATTTTATTTTCAATGGACAAAACTGTTGCAGCGCCAAGTGTGGGGCTAGCAGACACCCTTTAATACCTACTAGAATTAATCATATATTTTATAGCTTTAAAAAAATGTTTTTCAATAATTTTCACATATTTTTAAATTAAATTTAAACGCTAGAAGTTAAGCTTTAATTAGCTTTAAAATTACATAATTATTTCGCTAAAAACTATAAAAATATGGACTCTAAAAAATGAAGTCTCCTAATTGCAGTCATCTTAAACAAGTATACTCTACTGCCTACTACTTCTCTTTTTTAAATATAATAAATATTTACAATCTAATTAATTTACAATTATTACAGGGTATTTTATAAGAACTCAAGCTGTTTGCCTCTGCCTTTTGTCAGCTGCCCGCTGAAGGACACTTAAGGCAGTTGCATCGAATGAATTGCATTGAAGTAGCTCAAAGTCAGAGCTCTAAAGTCAGACAGTCCAGAGCTTACAGCGCTGTCTATCTAGCTATCTGTCCGTCTGTCTGTCTGTCTGTCCGCATATATCTATTCTTCTGAGTTGACTGGTTGAGCACAAAGGAATTACAAAATTTGAAATGCGTGTATTCAAAATGCTTTCTTGTGCTCATGCAAATGTGCGAATATGTTATGGGTTGTGTCTCCTGATGATGCTTTTCAATATGAACGTAAAAGCATTGAATATGCGCAAAGGTACAACATACACCCAAAGAGAGTGAGAGAAAGAGAGAGAGGGAGGGAGAGGGAGATAGAATGGAGCAGAGCAAGAGAGCGACAACATGTGCTGTTGCTGAGCAATGTAAACGTTGTACACATATTGAATCCATAAATAAATCCTTAAGCAAAAATTGTAAATGTCGGATTAAGTGTATCACAAGCACACACACACACCCACTCACACATATGTATTTGTGTGGCACTAAAAACTAAATGGCAAAAATTACTTCAAGTTGTTGCTGCCACAAAATGCTGTCAAAACGTGGCTAGATCGAAACAAAGTTAATTCCCGTTAGCACTTGCAGCTCACACCAAAAGTGCTACCGATAATAATTACTTGCAACATTGTAATCCTCTTAACAGGCAGATTTACAAGCAAGTTAAGTGGCACTCCACTCCACGGCGGCCAAGCACTCCCCTTACCTACCCTACCCTACCCAGCCCTCTCCATTATCAGCCACTATGCCACCCATGGTGTAAATAACGTGAAGCGGCATTTAATACCAACACCCCATAATCTATTTACTTACGATTTGTCCAAAACAAAAATTGAAAAGAAACTGGATTTAAAGTACTGCACAAAGACGCGACGCGAACAAATTACGCTATAGTATAACATAAACTGGGTAGTATCGAATTTGGTATCGAGGCTAATGTGTTTATTTTTGTTGGCTGTACCGATTATCCTTGCGCCAGACACGTGCACACGCTTTCAAGTCCCCAAGAAGACTGAAAACTGTTGCTCGGAGAATGGAGCATGTGGCATGTAGCATGTAGCAAGCATCGAGCATAAAGTCTGTCTCTGAGTTCTGGTTTTTTTTTTGTAGCTATAACGCTTAAACTCAAAATGGAGTTCGGTAAATGGTAAATGCTAAACGGTTGCCAGCGACACGAAGTTGCCACACATATACACACACAGACACATACGCATAAAACTGTTGCGTCGCAGGGGAAATTATGCTTTTTGGGAAATTTCCCAAAAATGACAAACCGAATCAACTTTCCCCTGCAGTTGCTGTAACTGTAACTGTTGCTCCGCCTACCATCAGTGCCCCACAAAAAACGCAACAGTTTGTTGGCATCAGGGTCAAAGCAGTTAACCAAAGCCAAACATCATCATCATCATGAGCATGTTCATCATCTGGTTTTTTCGTATGCGCATCAATAGTTCAAAATATTTTGTAAAGAAAAGCAACAACGACGCGCTCATGAAAACGCTTTGTCAATGTCACTCGATAGGCAATTGTGGCTTGGTCAGGGGGTTGGCTTGTAAGGAGGGGGGCGTAGTGTATATCTGTGGCAAGGTGCGAATACACAGCAACTAGTGGTCGCTCAGTGGCTCACATTACGTAGAAGCAACGGCAGCAGGAGCAGCTACAAATTTGTTTACGCCTAATTGGGCTACGTTTACAAGCCGCAACCGCCCGAAAAAGTATGCTACATACATAAATTTCAATGCTCCCAGATACGCCATACCCTGCACTTAAACACTAAAAGTGGGCATGCTTAGCTAATGCAAGCACTTGGTTAATTATTTTTATCGTATTTAAAGTTTTAGGTAAGATTTTAAAATGTTTTTTTTTTTGTAGTAAAAATGTATTTCAGCATAGAAATAAATTAGTTTAAAATACATAATAGAAAAGAACTTTTATTGTTTAATGAATTTAAGTCTTTTTTGTAATTTTTTAAGATGCAATCAAGTCCAAGCTTTCTTGGTAACTTGTACAATATTTTCAACTCATACAAACTATATTTAGTATATAGCTAAAGAACTATTTTTGGTAAAACTATTTTTTTTCTCTTGGGCATTGCATATATAAAAACTAGTTAACATATTTAATAACTATAAGATTTGATGTAGGATAATTAAAAGTTTATGTGTAAAACTACACATGTAATAAAAATATGTATTATAAAATTTTACCACAGCAGTTTTAAGATAATTTTGGCAAAGGTTTTAATATATTCATTATAAATTACATTATAATTCTCCCATTTATTTAATTAAAAGTAATGTTTAGAACATTTGCCGTCACAAAGACTCATACAAAATATTAAAATTGACGTTAGAAACAAGTTTAAATCGGTTCTTAAATATATGAGCCATAACCATAATTTTCAAACAGCTTTAAATATTCTATTAAACTAAACTTACCCAAAAAAGCACTCTTTTTTTACTACATCAATAAAGGTATTTTTACCAAAGAGAGTGTGAGAGATAGCCTTGAAATTCAATTTATGCCTTTGCAACACCCATTTGCAGTGTTAATTAATGACTAAAATGTTAGCATGCTGCACTTCAATGCATTGAAAGGCTTCAAAGTGTAGTTAAATTTTCATAGCATACTTTCCAGCTGATTGAAAATTTGCCTAGAGTCAAGGCGAGTCGAGTGTCGAGCAAGGCTATTTGCCAGTTGAACTTCCCACATAGTAGTATTTGGGACACAAATGAATGACAGGACTCCACACGAAATAATGTGGCAATGTCTGCATGAGTTTTTGTGTCTGTGCTCGTGTTTGTGTTTTTTTTTTTGTGGAGCATAAATCAGAGAGTGGCCCCAGACAATGGCCTGTCAATGGCATGTTGTCTGCCCACAATGCCAATGCAAAAGCAAGGTAGAAATATAGAAAGAGAATATGCGTGCGTGCGATTGTATGTGTGTGTGTGTAAGACACAAAGGTGCCATGTTTTTTAGCATTCGTGTGGCGCCACGATGGGGCCATAAAAAAAGTTTGCTCATGGCTCTGTTTTTAGTGGGCAGAAATTTATAAGGCCATCGGCAGCAATTTCAGTACTTGTGGCATTTTCAACAAATGGGAGGCACGGACAAAAGAAGAAGCCAACTTCCAGTTGAATGTGGCTTCAATTAGTAAAAGTGCTAACCAAACACACACACACACACACAAAACACTGCGTTAGTTGCACTCATTGTGGCAACTAATTGAAGCACGTTGCAAAGGCTAAAATGAAAATGGCTGAAAGGATTGCAGGAAGCAGCAGCAGCTGACAAACGATTGGCCAATTCAATTTAATTAAATTTCTCTACTGTCTCTGCTAATGACGTGTCCACTTCCTTACCCTCCCACCCCCCATTTTCCACGGCAAACCATGTTTAACTGTACAATTAACTGCACGTTGATTGATCAAGTTGCAAGCAGCAGCAGTTGTAGCTGAAGCTGTAGCTGTAGCTGCTTGCTGCTTGCCACTTCAGTGTGTTGCACTAATCAAATTCATTCCATTGCGAATTTTACACTTGGCAAATCGCTGTCGATTATTTATAGCTGCCAGCAAGCGGATGTAATGCCAGCCGGAAGTTGGCAAAGATGGCGAACGTAGGAAGTCAAGTTAGAGGCGACGCCATTTGCCACTGTATGTGTGTGTGTTGTCTTTGTTGTTGCTGTTGTTGTTGTTGATGTTGTTGTTGTTGTTGCTGTTGTTGTGCTTGCTTGTTGCGATTGCGATTGCGATTGCCTGCTGTTAACAAGCGTCGACATGACCTCCGGCGTCTTCTTCTTTGTGTTTGCTCACGTATGTGTTTCACTCTCTCTCTCTCTCTCTCTCTCTCTCTCTCTCTCTCTCTCTCTCTCTCTCTCTCTCTCTTGCTTTGCTCTGCTTGACTCTGTATTAAAGCAAATTATGCCTTTTATTATTGCAGCCTGCGCAACACATGAAAATATCCCAAAGCAGCAGCAGAACATTTAACTTACCTTTCTGCTTCTGTTTCAGTTTCTGTTTTCTCTTTTTGTTTTGCTACTGCTGTTGATTTTGGCTTTGCTCCATAGTCCTGACTGTATACGGTATGTGCTATTCGGCTTTCACCTGCACACACACACACCCATACTTACACATAGGCAAACTCATTACGAAAAATGAGCGTCCTGCGGCGTTCAAACAAAGCAACAGTCCCGTACCTGAGGACATTCCCCTACCAGCCCCGCATACTACCATGCCCCATTCACATTTATGTGTATATGTCTACATTACTTGTTTATGCCAAAAATCACATACACAGGGAGAGTGAGAGAGAGAGCGAAAGTAAGGGAGAGCGAGAGAGCGAGAGGGAGCACAACTCCAACGCCCACATATCGATTTTGTTTGATGTTTAGGCCAAAGCACAGTAAACGCCAGGATCGCCACCCTCAACGACAGCGCAACAGCCGCACCATCATCATCATCATTATGTACATATACCTTCAGCTCCACATTATTATCAGCAACATCATCATCTCCACGGTACAGCTTCATCATCATGACTTCCTCCCGCTTGAATTTTAGCTTCCGTTAGCATTTACTTTGCCGCCTTTATTTTAAATATTTAAAGTGTGTAAATGTCAAATATGGATAGTGTACATAATTGTGTATACAGGGTGTGCTTTTCACTTATACTAGCGAAATTTTATCTTGATTGATAGATTAACTAAATTTAATTAGTGCTGAAACTTAACTACATTTATGATTAAAAACGTTTATAGTTTTTTGATAGCTTTCAACATAAAGAATTTTAAATATGGCCTGTTTTAGATACAGGGTGCTGCAACTGAAAATAAATATGAAACACCAGGTTTTTATGATCAGTAAAAAACCAGCTACTCTTTGTATAGATACAGATACTGATAATTATTTAGTTAGCTATTATCATGCTTAACATATAAGAGTTAACTGGCAGCTAAAATTTTTTTATCTACTTAAGTCAAGATATCATTCATTTTTGGAAAGTTTTAGGTAAATACTTTAAGTGACTGTGGATCGCAGGTCACGTTAGAGACGAAAGTAAATAGTTTATATTCAAAATATACCTTACTGAAAAATATAAAAATTATATTATTACCTCATATGTCACGGACTTGTCAAATTTGTGTTTATAAGTTCACTATTTGCCTTATCAAAAAAAAATATTATTATCATTCTTATAATAAAAAATTAAATTCTTTAATAATTAAAAGATTTCTTAGTTCTACTACCTAAATATAGCTGTGAATCCTAACAATTTAGTGATTTTCTATGGCAACTTTTCTTTTCCAAAAATAAATTACAAAACCCTCTACCCAACTCATATATATTATGTATTGGAGCACCCTGTATTTAAGACAACCGCCAACATGAAAAGTTTCGCAGCATAAAGCTTCTTCTTCTTCTGCGTCTGCTTCTTCTTCTTTTCAGTTCTGATTTTGTTCTACAGTTTTACGAGCTGTTTGGCAACATTTTTATGAGAAAACAATTATACTTGAGCCGCCAAATGTTTTGCACAGAATTTGTTGTCGTTGTTGTTGCTGTAGCTGTTGCTGTTGGAGTTGTTTGTTCTCTGTTCTCAGTTCTCTGCTTGTGGCTTGCTGCACTTATTGTTATTGTTTTGCTTTTGTTGCTATTTCAATTCAAGCACAAGCGCTTCCCACAAAATCCCTTTTACACACACACAGAGTAACACCCACACATATTTGTTTATGCAGGTGTTGTTGTAGTTGACGCTTTGCTCAGTTAATTAGCTCAAGCGGATTTCTCATTTGCCCGTGGGAGTTCATTAAAAAGCATCAGCAAATTCTTCAAATTGCTTTAAAAATACTCAGCTAACACACACACACACACAAACCAAACACCTACACAGTTTGGCTACACTTAGCGCAAAGACTGGCTAAGTTTGCTAGCTGCTTTTACTAAATGTTGTATAGAGTTTATATATAGAATTTAGTTGTAATTTTTATATTTTAGATAGAAAATTGTAAGTTTTCTGCAGTATCTTGAAAAGCTATTTATTTAGTTGCAATTTTTATAATTTAGATAGCAAATTTTAATTATTTTGCACAAGTATGTATTATTTTGTAGTGTATAACTACATTATTTATAGACGCAAAACTTTTATAGTCAGTTTTTAATTGGTTTAGTAGTAAGAACAGCTTTAAAAGTTTAACAAAAATGTACGCTTTAGTAAAATAAAGTGCTGATTAGCTTAAAATAGCATAGTAAATCAATAATTTATTCAACCTTGCCTTGATTTTATAGTAATATTCTCCTTTAAAGAGCTAAAATTTTATTTAATTGAGAGGTATAATTTATTTGCAAAATACAAATTAAAATGTGTATTATCAAAATCTGTTTCCCCTATTATAATAGAACGATTTTTGAAACGAATACATATAAGTTTTGGATTTCTTCTTGATCTCAGCCATACAAAATGTTTAGTGTGTCCTTAGCATTAGGAAATATTATGTGAAAATTTAAAATTTACAAAAAAAAACTTCTAACTATATTTAAATTTATAAAAAATGTTAAGCTTAATTTAAAACAAATTCGTATTAAACTAAAAATTTTTATCGCTTTCAATACATTTATTTTTAATTGTGTTAAAAACGGACCACGAACGCTTTTCGTGAAACTTTTCTCAGTGCATAGAGCACCCACAAATTCTTCATGTTTAATGGGGTTGACATTGGGTTCGGGGGGGGATAGGGTGGCTGTGGCTGTTTGCTGTTGGCTGCTGGCTTTTGTGCTCGCATTTTCATTTCAAACGGCAATTGCATTGTGCCATTCCCAATCCGCTTATGGCAGCTGCATGCAACCTGCATGCATTCAAAGCTCTGAGTTGACGGGGACGCAACCAGTTTCACAGCTCCACGCAACAAATACAAACAATGCACTCAGCAGGCAACAACAACAACAAGAAAAGGGCGCTTGTCCGCCTACGATTTAGGGCAAGAATGAGATGAAGCGAAACAGAAAGGGAGAGAGAGTGTGGGAGAGAGTGAAAGCGCTGCAGAGGGGCAGAGGGACTGAGAAGCGGAGCTACTTTTGATAAAAGCTTGTGCCATTTGTTGTTAATGTGGTTGTTGTTGTTGCTTATGAAAAATATACGCATTCGCATCCAATGCCAAAACACTCGACGCCGCTAACCATTGGCTTACTTCAAAAAAAAAAAACAAAAGCACTTTCATTAGCTTAACTCTCACGGTCGCCACACAGCAGTACTGCCAACTCCCATCCCAATCTTTAGCAGCCACCAACTTAAATCCCAGCGTGTCGCAAGGTCAGAGCAACAGCTTCAGTTTTTACCTTTAGCCTGACCGCAAATCGTTTTCCCCTCCACATAATGCCCTGGGGTAAGTAAAAGCTCAGTGCACATAAGTGTGCTAAAAAAGTGAGCGGGGAAACGAAAGCTGCAGCTGGTTGAAAGCTTTCGAGGAGTTACAAATGCAGGCAAATGTGTGTCTGCCTGTCTGTAGGTGTCGTATTTGTCTATGTGTGTGTGCGTCAGTTTGTCCTTGGTTTAGCCGCTGACGCACCGCGCGTCCGCCTTAGCTAAATTAACACAAATATTTTGCTAATTAATTATTTATTGCACATGAGAGCAACAAAGAACTTTTGCTGACGTTTCACTTTGAAGTTGATGACAAACGTCAACGTTGACGCATTACTTTGAGTTTTGTAGCTGTGATTTATATACTATATTCGTATGTGATTTAAAATTGACATTGAATCATTATCATGTTTGCAGTTTCTATTAAAAACTAATCAGCTCTTTATTTATGCATAATGCGAGCTTTTAAGCAGACGACTTCAAATGGAAACCACAGTATATAAGTTGTGTTGTTTATAAGATTAGGAGATGCTAGCAAGAATGCGTATGAGCATGAGCAGCTAAGCAAGCTGTCCGTACGTCCGTCCTTATGAAAAAACAGATCTTAGAAATGCGAAGTTCTACAATCTCCATCTCAGTATCGACCACATATTTAGTCAGTTAATACAAGTCTGTTTAGCTTTTTTGATGTCTCGTCCCATTCCAATTAGCGAAATCCAGACATGTCTCGGAAAATATCCATGTTTTTGACGAATATCTCAACAACTTTAACACCTATAGACACAAATTTTGGCATGCAGGTTCCCAGGTGCAATAAAAAGACAATGTCGTCATAATTTTTTGGATGCCACGCCTGTTTTGCCTATAAGAAACAAAACAGTTTCAAAAATTTGCATGCCCTCTAACTCATATATTTCCAAACGTATAGTTTTGTAACTTTACATTAATTTAGAGACAAACAATATCAACCAATTCTGAACATCACATCAAGTTCGGACTATAAATAAGAAAGTTTTTCATTCATATATTTTAAATAGCTGTAACGAACAATCAGTGCACTGCTTGTAAGCACTGCAGCGCAAACGAAAGCATGTGTGTAAGCGAGAAAGACATACTAACACATGAGTTAGTCCGATAAGAACTCATATAATTGGAAATTAAACTCAAGGGATATTACAAGGTCGGGATGCTCGACTGAATTTCTTACTTGTTATACAATACCTTATCGCAATAACAAACCCAAAACAAATAATTATACTGCAAATTCATTTCTAAATATATATATTTATAGATATAGCGTGTATTCTCTTACTTCTCAACTTCTTCTTCAACTTCTTTCTATTGATTTATACATTTACAATTAATAATTTTATAATTATAGTAACAATTTTGTTGAATTTTTACATAAATTGTATTCGCATTAAAAATATAAATCAAAAATTATATTTGTTTGTGTGTGTGTGTGTGTATGTGTAAAATTAACTAAATGAGGGCGATCGGGTGATATTATATGTATATAGATAGAGACGACTTTCATCGTTTCATCGTCAGATAAGTGTCTTTTGCTTAATTCGTAGTTGGTATTATTTTTGTGTTTTTTTTTTTTTAAGTGTAATTGTCACACGCTTTCTCTATATAGATCTTTTGTCTCTAATGCTACGAGTATTTGTTGTTATTAGTTAGTTAGGGGGGAGGCTGTAATACTTTCGACTCAGCTGAACTTAACTCTCCTATAGCTACTACACAAGCAGCGTGACCTTTGAACTTACGCACTAAACTCAGTCATGTCCCTAATGGGGGTCATTGTACCATTGCATTAGTGCAGTTTCGTTTCGTAAAAGCTTTTTTGCGCAAATACACTTTGTGCTCTGGAGCTTTGAGCTTTAAAAGCATACAAAGCGTGTCTCGTTATCAATTGGGGACATGACTGATCCTGATCCTACTAAAAATATACAATAGATTTTCCTTTTTTTAGATGTGTACTAAACGCGGCTTGTTCCAAAAATCAAAATTGTATGTATGAACAATTTGAATGCCTTGAACATCATCAGTTATATCAATCAGTTAATTAACATGAAAATCATATTTATATATGACTTATGATTAAAGTTAACATACTTAATAAGGCGTTACATGCTGGGCGGGGCGGCTTCAGACGTGTCATCAACATTAAATTTCTATCGTTCTATCGTTAATTTATACAAGACTTTTTAAATTGAAAAATAAATAATTGTAAAATCAAAAAAAGAAAAGATAAATAGCAGAAAACTTGCAACTACAATAACATAAAACTGAACAAACTGTTGCAGCTGAAACGGTGTATGTATATGCCACCGAATGTGGCAAGCAGCTGCCGCTGCTGCTACTCTGCTGCCTCCAGCTCGTGTCCAGCGCGCAGTGTTGCAGCAGTTGCGTCCACTCCAGCTACAGCTGCTGCCGGTCATTGACGTGGTTGCATCGGAGGCGCATGCTCTCGATATGTCTTCAGCTTTGTCTCCATTGCCTGCAACACAGAAGAGCAGAGAGAGAGAGGCCATATAACAATTACATATAGATAAAGTATAATAGTATAAACAATAAACAAAACAAACATAAAGTAAACACACATTAATTATAAAACTATTTATTAACGTAAGCAATTAATAAATGCAAAGCGTCAAGCTCAAATCAAATGAAAAGCCACAAAGCAAATACAAATAACTTTTAAAACACAATAGAGTGTGGTGTGGAGTGTGGTTTGTTGTTGTGAGTATATTGAGTGGGTGTGGGGGTGTGTGGGGGTGTGCTTTAGGTTGGCGGCTCTGTCTTGAGCTTGGTAGTTTCAGGCTCGCTGTCCTGTATGCTAAGCATGCGTTCCGCAAAGCGTTTAAACATGTTTGTGCCAAATTGCAAGCTACTTTTGCTGCCGCGACGCAGCTGCAAGTCTGTGGTACAGCTGGAATCGCTGCTAGTGGTGCCAGTGGTGCTAGTGGTTGTGCTAGCGGTGCTAGTGTTGCCGCCAAAGGCGCGACGAAAGAGACTAGAATCAGTCGATGGCGACTGCAGCTGCTCAGCTGGACGCTCGCAAATGCAACGAAACTTTTGACAATCAGGACATAACAAGGCCTTGTCCCACTATAAAAACAATATGAACAGATAACAACAATTTAAACCAAACAAAAAACAAACACAAATTATGATAAATGAAAAACATGCATAAATTTACACACTGCTGAGAAAGAGGGGGTTGTGGAGTGCGGGGGGGACTTACGTTCAGTTTTCTTAACATATCAGCCACAATGTTGAGCGCCGTGGTGCGGGAACTGGCATTCATGGCATTGCCATTGATAAGGTTCTCGGGATCTGCGAATAAGGAAGCAACACAACACAAAAGTGGTTAGTTAAAGTAGTTACTAGTTAATGGTTTAGTTACATGAACTACACACAATTATTGCCTACGAGAAATGCTTGCAAATGATGAGGGGGTTGAGCTTAGATTTAATAATTTTGTTGATTTACATAAGGATATACACAAAAAATAATAATGAATAAAACAGATGAAAATGAAACTTAAAATAAGCAATAATGGTGTGAGCACAAAGTGTGTTGTTGTTGTAAATACTTGTGTTGTTGTAAAAAACTTAAAACTTAGTCTGTGCATTTGTTTGCATGTTTTTTTGCTTGAGATGACGACATGATTTGGATAATTTAAATACGCGTAGTAGCTTACTTTTAAGCGTATGCTGTTGCTGATGATTATAATCGTTTCTATTTGCTAAACTGCCATTTAGCGCACTAACGCTAATGCTGTTGGCCTTTGTGGCAGCACTGTTGTCATGTGGCAGCAATATGCAATCACCATTGCCCACAATGCCATTGGGCAGCGATGCCGAAGAGTTCATCGAACTGTTCCCAGTTGCATTATTCGCTGTGCTGCCATTTGCGGGCGTATAACGAGCCTTGACATTCAACTCCTGCTTTAGATCTGGTAGAGAAACGAAAATATATTATATGTTTTTTTAGAAGTAGTTTTCTAGTACGCACCACGCGTCTCATCCATAAGACGTTGCAGCTTCTCTTGCAGCATTTCCTTTTCGTCCACTTCCATCTCAAGTAGCGCATTCTTTTCATAGGCTTTGTCCAACATTTTCTCAAAGTCTACTATGCTCTCGTTGAGTATGCGATGTGCACGCTCCAAATCATCGTTTTTCTGCTCCAATTGACGTAGATAATCCTTCATGGAGTCACGCTCCTTCTTTACCGTCTCCAGCTGTTTGTCCAAATTGGACATTTCAATGCCCTGTGCATCTAATTTGAGCTGCAAAATGGTTTTATTAATAAATATGATATTTATGATATTCTGTCACGCACCTTGAGTGAATCATTTTCCTGTTCAAACATATTTAGCTTGGCTCTGAGATCTTTTATTATGCTCTGTTTTTGCTCCAGAGTGGCGTCCATTTCGGCTTCCATTTCGCGGGACTGTTCCACATACTCATCATACTCCTGCTTCACATCTGTCCATCTGCAAGGAGATTATTAACTACTCTCTCTCTCCCCCACTCCCACTCTCTTTGTGCCAACTTACTCTTTGTGGTATTGTTTGGAGCGTTCTTTCCAATATCGACACTCATCCTCGACACTGTTGAACATTGGTGGGGACTCCATGATTGTTGATTTGTCGGTGGTCAAACTGGGTTTGAAATTGGTTCGTTCGTTCGTTTGTTTGTTTTAGTTTATTTGCAAACTATTACTAAAATTCAAATTCGTTTAACTGGCGGCCTGTTCTTGTTGCTTATTGTTTTGTGGCACTCTTCAGACTCCGATTTACGATTTAACTTTTCCTATTGCGCAAAGGAAAACAAAACACAGTTGTTGCAGTTACAGTCGGTGATCTGAAAATGTGAAAAATCAATTAGGAACAGGTGTTCTCCAAGCACTATTGTTATTTTCGTTGTCATTGTTGTTGTAGTTGTTGTTGTTGCTGTTTGCCGCCCTACATCATCATCGTCGTCGCACGCTGTGCCAGCTAAATAAACATTTCTGCGCGTCGCTGACGTCGCCGCCACTTTGGCTCTTTGCGTTTCCCGTACCTAAGCCAACACCAACAACAACAACAACAACAACATCATCGTCATGCAAAGATACGACGAAGTTTCCCATACAACAACGCGCAGCAGCAGCAGCAGCAACAACAAGCAGCAAGCAGCACAAAAATGAAATCATCGCATATTTTCACACGCCTCTTTTGTCACAGTCCATTTGTTAATTATTGAGTGCAACACTTGTTTTTATTTCTGGCATGCATTACTTACACCTTAGCAAATATTTGACTACGTTTACTTTGGTTTATTTGCATGAAAACCGCATAAAAATTGTTGTGTCTGTAGAAATTTACCACTACTCCAAAACACACAAAAACCAACCTGTAGCCCTGGTGCGCAGTGTTGGAAAGTACGTGAACTTGGCCAGCCCTGCGCGAGTGCAGTCGATTATTTTTATTGCAGTTGAATTTAAATGCAATATTTTTTGCTTTCTTCTTAAACTATAAATATATATATACATGAATATTTTATGACATTTCTACATTGTTTTGTACAGTATATGCTTCCTACGGCGTTTACGTCGATTTATTGTTTTTTTGACGCTGAAATCCGATTTCACCAATGGGCGTGCCGGGAATGTGATGTGCTTATTAGATTCGCCATCGCTGCTGCTGTCAGTAGATATATAATGATCGGTATCCACATCTATATCTGAGCTGTCGTCAATAATTTGCGTTGCACTTAAAGTCATGTCACGCATTGAACTTGAATTTGCCGTAATGAGCTCCGCGTCCGCATCTCCCACAATTCGCAGTGGTAACGCATTAAAGCTAAAGCTTTGCGTTAGTTTACGCTTTCGTGTTTTACCTCTTAAACTGAGATTTATTAGCTGTGTTTCCGTATCACTGGAGCCGTCATCTTCCGACATTTTTCAATTCTCGACCGCAAAACATGTAAACACGCAGAACAGCTGATAAACACAGCGACAACTCTGTTCCAGGGCTGCACAGTCTATTGCAGGGTAGAAATCTAAAAACTGCACTCTGAACAGTGTGACCATTGTGCAAAGTTTTCAGTGTGACCAATAGCCACAAATGTGCGTCGACGGCAGCAGCAGTGCAATTTCAACAAAATAAGGTAAAAATATAGCACACAAAAACCATACAAACACAAAGCAATTAGCTGAGCTGTTTGCAAAAACTTCACAAGTGTTCAAAATGGAATTTATATGGTGACCCAATAAAGGCGTTGAAGCTAAAACGGCCATTAAATTGATTATTGCGGCGCATGCCGAAAAGGGAGGATTCAACGCAGCGAAACAAGAGTGTAAAAAAGAAAAGAAAAAAACAATGTATAGGGAAAAAACATAAGCAAAAGCCAATGGATCAAACAAAGAACAATTTGCTAGCTACATACTAAACTCTTCAGCTGCTACATATATAATTATGCACAATAAGCATTGTAATAAACGGTGTGCTGTTTGTTTCACATTTATTTGCAGTTGAAGCATTTGCATTGCGGTGCAAAATAATAAGAAAACTAGCAGCAGCAGCAGCAGCAACAACAAAGCTAATTGCAATTTTTGGTGCATTACTAACGGGAGTTGCTTTTGTGCAAGAGTGAAATAAACGAAACAACAACAATAACAACATGGCCGATCCAGAGAGGCAGAGTTTGATCACCGCAGACGCACCAACCTCCTACGCATCCTTTCCAGACGATGGCACCGAGAATCCAGGCAGCAGCGCCGCCGCCAACAACGAAGATGGTATGTGTATGGCAAATAAACAAGATAAATGCATTAAGTAAATACTCTAACCTCAAGTCAAGTCCATTCAACTTAACTATAACCTCCCTCCCACTTACGCGCCCCGCATATTGCGTGTCACCGGACTTTGGGATCTATGCGGGCCGCAATTGTTGTCCGATTGTTGTTGCCTCGCACTTTTGGAAACCCAACAAGTGTGCGCTCTAGTTTGCAGCCACTGTGATTTAAAGTTGTTGCTCTTTGTTGCGTTGTTGTCACCAAGGCCTCCATCCATCCATCCATCCGTCTTCTTCTTGCGTTTCAATTCATGTTTAGATTTTCACACTTCCCCTAACTGACTCATAATGCGCCCAAGCTGTGGTGGGAGGAGTGGAAGTGAGAGTGGGTGTAGGAGTGGTGGTGGAGTAGATAAAATAACACTATTATTGCCCGTATTCGCGGCATTCGCAGAAAGTTTGTAACTTGATGCCCAACCGCAGTCAAATTTACAATTGGCAATCTGCTATTAACTACTTACAAATGTCTAAGACAATGCCAAACTAAGTTATAGAGTTTGTCACCTACAGTTAGTGCAGTAATTATTTGGATAAAGCAGTATATATAAAAAAAAATAAAAATAGCTTGCAGAAGACAGTTATTACAATAGTTATTCTGACAGAGTAAAATGATAAATATAAATTAATATTTTATTTTAAAAAAGTCTTTTAAGAAAGTTGAAATCAATTGGTTACTACAGTTAGTCAAGTAATTGTTTTAACCACTCAAAAAATAATTATTTACAGATAATACATTAAGCCAAATAATATTCTTGACAAATTTAAAGAGCCTAAAAGTTAACTTTTTACAATTAAAGAATAATACTGATCACATTCAGTTGGTCAAGTAATTGTTTTGACAAATAAAATAATTAAGTCATAATTATTTAAATAAATATATAATTAAAAAACGAAAATATGCCACATTTTCTGTCAAAATAATTAATTAACCAACTGTACGGAAGTGCGCGGGATATAAAGATAACATTTTTATTAACAGGTAGCTAATTTTTGAATATATAAATTACAAACTGATGTTAGAAAAATACTTCTTATTAAATGCAAACATTATTTCTTATAATTTTATTATAAAATATTTTAAAAATTTGATTTTTTTTACTTGTCTTATTGCCTACGAATATATTATTCCAATTTCTGAAATAAATACAGATTAATTTTAGATTGGTTTTTGTTTTTTCAGTGTGCCCATAAAATTTGGGCACATTTTTCATGAATTTGAACAAATTTTATGTAAACACTGGATTTTTTTGTATAAATGAAATCTAAAACTAATCTGTATTCGTTTCAGGAATCGTGAAAACTATTTCTTGACCAACTGTATATACAAAGTTTTCAACTCTATTTACTACAAATTGAATTTACACCAGATTTTGAAAAAGAAACTTATCAATCTATATTTTATTTCGATGTTATTAAAAAACAATGGCGTGAAAACAATTACTTGACCAACTGTATATGCAAACTTTTCTTCTCTATTTACTACAAATTGAATTTACACCAGATTTTGAAAGTAAACTTATCAATCTATATTTTATTTCGATTTTGATAGACCTGTAGCTTGTTCAACGTTTATTTACGAATTACTTAATGCGTTATCTTCTACTGTGTGCAATTTATGGCTTAGAAATATATGTCAATTGGTCAAGTGTTTAGCAAAAATTGCAGGGAATGTGTATGGTAGAGCATATTGTAACTATAAACAAGTAACAAAATCATTGCAATTTTAACTAACAGCTGTTTTGCTTTTAAAAAGAAAGGGTATGCAAGCTTCGACAACTGTTTGAGTTTGAGTTTCATATGGTTTTGTTTATGCTTTCATATCGTCGCAGAGTTGCGCAGTCAGCAGCAGCGCTAGCGTTGACGTCGACGTCGACGTTGGTGTAGTCGTTTAATCAGCAGCAGCAACAGCAGCAGTGAAAAAGCGTCGTTATGAGTCATACGAATTCGATTGCTTTCCCATTATCGTGTGCAGCTTTCCCTGCCCCTACCCTTGCGCCCTTGCCCCCTATTTCACTTTTATTCCCTTTATCAGCTTTGCTTTGTTGTTGCCAAGAAGAACCTGATCACTGCACACTCTTCTTCTCTCGTATCGTTAAGAGTTATCCCAAGGCAACTTTAAAGATATTTATAGCTCTGCTCTCGCACTGTTTCTATACAGATTTGGCTTGTAACTAGTTTGTAACCACATTGAAATCTGGTACAAATGCCGGTTGGAAATTGAGTTTAGTTTAGTTTTTGACCCAAATATGTTTTATCTATAAGTTGTAAGTTGTATCGCCCACATGATATCATTACTCTCTTGAGATTCTGATGCTGCTGCAGCTTCATTAAGATGTAGTTGCAACTGTTGTTGCTTTGCAGCAACATGTATTTGTTTTACACCAAAGGTATTAAGTGTTGAGTTATAGTTATTAACTTATTTATTTATTAACAAATTTGCAGGTAGCAACGCCCAATCGGTGCCGTTTATTGGACCTGATGAGCTACCGCCGCCCTATCAGAGCAGCGGCACTGGGGGCGTGCCCATGGTCACCTGTCGTGTGTGTCAAAACATGATTGACATAACCACCAAGCGTGAGCAACATGTGGTCAAGTGCACCCACTGCAATGAGGCAACTGTAAGTTCGTCTGCAATAACAAGCAGAATATAATTGTTAACTGACTTTTCAACTTAATACTTTTAGCCCATTCGGAATGCACCACCTGGTAAGAAGTATGTGCGCTGCCCTTGCAATTGTCTGCTAATCTGCAAGAGCTCATCGCAGCGCATTGCTTGTCCCAGGCCCAATTGCAAGCGCATCATTAATTTGGCTCCCAGTCCAGTGACACCGCCAGTGCCCACCATGCCGGGCATGTGCCGTGTCACCTGTGGCCACTGCTCCGATACATTTTTGGTAAGACTAAGATGTGAGTTGTGTGTGTTGGATAACAAGTATTAATATATTGCTCTTCTCTCTCTCTCTTAAGTTTAATACGTACCACAATGCTTTGGCTCGCTGTCCACACTGCCGGAGAGTGTCCTCGGTGGGCGCCAGATTCGCCAATAGTCGCGCCATTATATTTGCAGTACTCGCATTCATTATCATCTGCATTGCCATTGGCCTCACCATAGGCACCATCTCATACGCTTATGTAAGTACATGGTAAACAACTATATATAATACATTTCTAATATTATATATATATATTTAACAGGATCATGGCGGCATGTATATTCTTTATATTGCACTTTTTGGCTTTGCTGCCGGAGCGTTGGCGCGTTCCGTTTATTACTTCCGGCTTAAAGTGAGCGCCATCGATGGTCCCATGTAAGATTCGCGGTGTGTCCGGTTTATATGCATAAAGGCATTGTTTTATTTTTATAAATATATATGCGTATATATATATCATTCCTTTTGATATTAAACGAACCCCGTAATACCTTAAAACCCACACACACATACACAAAAAGGAAAGTTGCAACACACCATTAAATTCAATTCAATTCAATTCAATTTTAATTAATATTCTCATCTCATTTCTTTCTCGGCTGCAGAGCCTTCAGCTTCACTTCTCAGTAATCTGTAATCAGTTCTTTAATATAATATTCGTCTTGTCTTCTAAACCCAAACTTAGCTAAATCGTTTCCCGCTCCCCTTTCCCATCGCCCATTTAAAAAGCATAATTAATTAAGACTTTAAGCCAAGCGCATAAAAATCATAATTACAAAAGGCAAAATTTAATAATTCTTTAAGAAGCAAACAGTAAAAACTAGTATAAAATAGCAGATGCTTATTGAAAGAAAAAAAAAACAAGGATAAAGGAAATAATATATAATAAAAAAAAGTGCTAAAAATGGCAACTAAAAAACTGTAGTCAGTTATTTAGACCAAGACGGGAAGACAGACCACATTTATAGCATATATATGATATATATAAAGCAAATTTTTTATAAATAAATAAGCGCTATTTTTGCATACACTTTATTATTGTTTATATATAAATATACACGTTTATATTCTCGATTGATATGATATGATATGTAAAAAAAAAATCCACTTTTTTTCTGTTTTGTGTTTGTCCCCTAATTGTTTTTTGTTTTTTTTTAACTCGGTATTTATAGATTTGATTGTGTATTTTATTTATCCTTTTTTCCGTCAAAACATATATATTTGTAATTAAGATTTAAATAATGCACGTTTACCACAACAGATAAAGGAACAGAAGAATGATCAAAAACAAAGATTTAATTTTTGCAATTATGGGGCATTAGTTATAATCGAAGGCGAATTCTAATAGTGCTAATGCAGGTACATATACTATATATATACACACATATAAATACTACATATTTGAACAAACAAATGGAGGTACGCTCATATGCAAACAAAAAAACATTATTTAGGCAGCAATAAACAAAAACAAACTGATATAAAAACAACAACAACAAAAGAGCAAGCATGCGGTCAAAAACAACGTATAAGAATAAACAAACAAAAAAAAGAAAAGGTTTACTTTTGAAATATATATATATATATACAAACATTTATATTTAGTTATATATATTTAGCATACACATAACACTGTAAATAAAATGAAATAATAAAAATATAAATCCAAATTTCCTGTGGTGTAACGGGGGGGAATTTAGCTGGTTAATGGGAGATTTAATTAATGCCTGCTGTCTGCTTAAGGGACATTTTGGGTGGAGTGGCCGCACTGTTTGGAGCGAAACTTTCAAATTGGCCACACTGCTGTCAAATGAAATTCTTTGCGTTGCCTATTTTATGACAATCACGTTTAGAGTTTAAAGCCATAAGACAGCATGTCGCTTAACCCATTTCCCATTGGCACCCAATTGCGTGTGGAGACCTGTTTTGGCGATATACTAGCTGGCGAGGTGGTTATCTACGAGAACAGCGTCAAGATGCTAATATTGCGCTGCCCCAGCATCGATAAGCAGGGCAAAAGCTGCCACAATCAATGCATTCTCAATTTGGACTATTGCAAAGACTTGACTATCATAAAGGAGGCTAATGCGGCAGCTGTGGAAACGGTTAATGAGACGCCAGCGCCTCTTAATTTACAGCAAGTAAGTTTGATATACAAGTTTTTTATATTACTAATAAAAGTTTATTTATATTTAAGTTGGATCAACGTCTGCAGCAGTCGCTAGTGCAACGTGAAAGCTTGCTGCGCTGCCGCAATGCACTTGCCACACCGCGAGGCAGGCAACTGTTTAGACTGCTCTCTCGGCATTTTGGCCACAGTGAATTGTGTTGGCAGCAGGATAAGATTATTGTACTGCAGCTACTAACCATTAAACCACCCTATTGCAGCTGGGACATTCAATGCGCACAGCAGAGTCCCAAATTGCTCAATTATGTGCAACGTCTGTTGGAAAAGTTCTATGAAAATGTCGCAGCTAATGACAGTGATGAAGTCTAGAACATTAAAGAGGCTATTAAATAAACAAGGCATTGAATAAAGACCAATGACTGCATACAATAAAATACCTATTCATGCACCTAAACCTACACCCACCTAAACTAAACTCACTAGATTAGGGATGGCAAAATAATAATGTATTAAGCAATTAATTAATCATGTGATATATATTTTATTTGCATTATTAATTGTAGTAAAATAAACGATTAATCGTTATCATATATTTTATTCGCATTAATAATTGTAGTAAAATAAACGATTAATCGTTGTATACTATATAGTATTTAAAATAGTAAGAAGAGCTGGAAATGCTTTTATAAATTAACTAGTCATATGTTATAACTAACTTATATAAAAATTGTTATAATAAAATCGATTAATCGGGTTACGTAACAAGAAGATCTACAATGCATTAAATTAGTATTTGTTTAAAATTGAGTAGAAGAATAATGTTTACAATATACTCCTCAACTATATAAACCATTTAACAATTATCTCACACCGATTAAATCGAATTCGTAAAGACAATAATCGTTTAATCGAAATCGTTAAATTAATCGTCTCATCCCTAGCCAGCTACACACTCATTCCACCCACTTGGAAACTGTTGCTCGGCGCCTTTTGTTTGTTTGTCAACAATAACATTTGCTTTGCTTTATTTATCAAATTGTATATACTATATATAGTACACTTGAAATATAGTGTAATACTCTACTGCCATGGCTGATGATGAGGATAAACCCAAGAAGCATACGCTAGACTCACTATTTCATGTCTATTGCAATCATAAGGTCAAGTCACATATGTTTAGAATAATATGCATAAATAATGACATTATATTACTATATATATATATATATAGGTAATAGCTGCAGAATTGGATAATGAGGTATATAATAGCATATTGCTGTCGCAGCTCGATAGCTGGTTGCAGCAGGCCAAATTAATGCCAAATCCCATAACGCGCATACAAACGGGTCTTATCTATATGCGCTATAAGTAAGTAATCAAATGAATAATCAACATCATCATGATTTTAATAGATCTTATGACGCACACCCACTCTAACTTTGTATGATTCAGAAAGTGGCGACTGGAATATGAAGATTTTCTTGAGGTGTTGCAACAACTTTGCTCCGATGCCGATATGAACTATGAAGAATTCAAGGAAACTATGGTTGCGGCTGGTCCACCCACTGGCGGTGCCGATATGGTAGTCGTTGTTAAGTAATAAATATGATTAAACAGTTTAATGCAAGCAATATAATTAAGTTTTTAAAAAGTTTTTTATAACTATTATAACATAGATGTGACAATTATATATGTAAAATGTTTAGCGAGGGAAATAACTAGAGCGTTTTTTTTTTCTTTAGCTTTAAAGCCGGTTCTGAGTATTTATCATATTATATAGTATAGAACTATATCGCTCCATTTGCGTATTCCCTTATGTATGTGTAACTAATCTATAGAAATAGCCGCAAATTGTTTGTTCGATAAGTATTTTAGAAATATACAATTTTAGAGAGATTAGCAATAAATAGTTTTATATGCTTGGTTATATACTGAGAAAAGCTATATCTGATTTATATATAGCGCTAATATATTGCAAATATTGAATTTTATTATTTTATTAATGCACATTTCAGTTTGTACTTTTTTTTTATACCCTCTAAGGGGTTTATTGGGTTTTTTTGTATAGTAGTTTCTTCTTTTTTTTTGGCTATTGTCAAAAGCATAGAATGTGTGTAAATTAGCCATTAGTCATTTTGGACAGATATATATATATATATACACAGAGACACACGTAGTACACTTTCTATACTATATACACTTTCAATATATTGTATACATTATAGAAACACACATGACTATATAGCCGGCAAAATTTCTGGTTTTATCATCGACTTTTATCGCGTTGAGAGAGTTGCGCGCTTCAAGGTCGATTCAATTAATGTACACATGAATTTCGTATTTGTTTAGCCGTTTCCGCCTTAGTTGTTGTGTATACTGTAGCTGCTGTTGTTTAGTGGATAGGGTAGTCCAGACTGTGGCATCATCATCATCATCAATATGATCATAAGTAAACGTGGCACTTAGAATTAAGATTAGTTTAAAATGTTGCATCGATTAAAGTTGAACTTCTTTCCACTATTTCTTTGCCTTAAGAGTATATGGTGCGTTCCAGCCAATCGTCCAGGTTAAAGAATGCCGTATCGGAATTATCAGTGTCGCGTTCGCGGAACATCTCAATGAACGTCTTCACCTTGATCGCACACATTAGGAAATCATCGAAGGGCACCTTGCCCTCCCGCGATCCATAGCGATGGGCCAGAGCATTAAGCAGCCGATTGTTCAGATGATAACCCGCCGAGTTCAATGCACCACGTAGATGGAAGCCATCGATGCTGCCGGAGCGACGTGTGTCGTAGAGCTTGAAGACGGCACGCCACTTGGCAATGTCCGTGAGCAGCGCCTCAAACTCATCGAAACCGAGACGACCGGAGCGATCCTTGTCCAGCATGGCGACCATGGAGCGTACGGCATCCTTGGAGAAGCCTTCGTTGCCCACCATAACATCCTTCATGGAGTGATCGAGTATGCGCTTCAGTTCCTGCCAATCGACCTCCTCATCCGAACCCGCAACACTATCAAACAGACGCTTAAGGGCAATCCGTTGAGGATCATCCTCCTCCTTGGGTGTGGGTGGTGGTAGGGCCGGAGCAATGCGATCGTCTGTCTCACCGAAGCCAACCTCATCATCGTTCTCCTCCATGTTGTTCATGGTCTCGGAGAAGACGCGTATTATGAACTCACCCTCCTCGTTGGGGTCAAAGGTCGAGGGCACTATCAAATAATTACCCGGCGGCAACTTGAAGCGAGCACACACCTCACGGGTGTTAATGAAATGCGGTGAACGTGCCACCGAAGCACGATACTTGAAGAAATTGAGTCCCTGCGGTTTCACCTCCATATCCCGATCCGTCAGATGATAAATGGCAAATCCAATGGTCAGACAATCAATGCCCACATTCCGTTTGCTCCGTCGATTCTTCTGCATCAGAGCCACAATCACCGTACACTTGCCATCGTCATCCTCCTCATCGGGATCCTCTAGCGAGATAATGTACTGCGGATTGTGCCAGAAGGTCTCCAAGAAGTTACGACAACCGCCGGCGGTGACACCCGATGTCCATTCACCCTCAAACATGGACATTTCCCACTTGCGACGTGAACTATGCTCCTGTTCGTCGGTTAGCGAGTTCGGTGACAAATTGCAAATCTCCACGCGATCAAAGTGATTGAGGAAATCCTGGAAGGACATCCAGAATTCACCATCACGATCGAAATTCAAGCCAATCTCCTCCTTCTGATGCTCTGGTATGAAACGCCATTCGGGTGAACTATCGCTCCACGGACCACTCCATTCGGCATCGTTGCCCCAGGGATTACGCATGCGTATCATGGGCAGCTTACCCTGTCGATTGGGCGTCGAAATGTCCAGCAGACAGACCTTGGTTATGGAGTACGCATGTCCACGTATCAGACCCTCGCGTGTCTCTGCCTCCAGCACATGTGGATCCGGCTCCAGCGAGCAACCCATCATGGAGCCACGCTCCGCAGCCTTGGTCATAATGCTAAAGAGATTTGGGGGTGCATCCTTGATGTCATACCATTCGGTTACGCCGCCCGTAAAGTCCTCCATGGCCTCGCAAGTGGTGCCACCTGAGAATAGAGAATAGTTATAGTAATAAAACTAGGAATAGGTAATCCTCTGCTGCTTACCCTTAAGCGCCTCATAGGAGCCATGTAGCTTGGCGTATGCCTTCTCCAGCAACGCACTCCAGAACTCATTCTTCTCCGTGGAGTGCATGTAGATGAGCTCGCCATTAACCGTGGGCAGACGATCATCGATGACTACCTCCACCCATTTGCCGTATTGCCAGAACTTAAAGTGGAATATGCCAGCATAGTTCTCCTGGAAGTCCTGATCCGGTGGTATGACACGGAAGAACAGTGTCGAGTCTTGCGTTAGATTTGCCGCTGCTGCCAATAGCCAGCAATCGCCCAGTTCTCCCTGCTGCACATCAAACCGGGAATAACCCTCCACAAAGAACTGCGGATCATCGACAATGTCACCGGGACGCAGCCATTCGATGTAGCGATCCGGACGCCTCGAGAACATCAACGAAGCATCGTTGGCCGGAAAATCGGGATCCTCATACAGGGTGCCATTGCTAACACAGGAATCACGCAGCGTAGGATAGTCATCCGCTTGGATGCTCTTCTGCCGTGTGCTCGTCGCCTTGCGTCCCATCCAGAACATGTTCTGATTCTCTGGCACCTTGACGCTGGTGAACTGCAGCTCTGCAATGCCCACGGATGGCTCTTCCTCCGGGCTCGGAGCACTGGCCGCTGGTGCTGAGGGCATCATGGGCATTACGGATGGATAAGCTTGTGGCGCCGGACTGCTGGGCAGTGGCACATATGGCATAGGCATGCCAGGCATACCCAATCCTCCTGCGCCGCCGCCGCCTGAGGGATACGGCAATTGGGGGTATCCTGCGCTGGGATACGGCGTGGCACTCGGATAGGGCGTGGCACTTGGATAGGGCGTGGCACTTGGATAGGGCGTAGCACTTGGATAGGGCATGGCACTGGGATACGGCGATGCACTGGGATACGGCGATGCACTCGGCATGGGCGCCAGCGGCGTCGAGGGATACGGCAAAGGCATCGAACCGCCCGGTAAGTTCGGATATATACCGGAACTGGGATACGGCGTAGCCGATGGAGCTGGCATACCCATGCTAGCCCCCTGATACGAGGCATTCTGTGCCTGAGCCGTTTGCTTTACCACATACGGCATTCCGCCTGCTGACTCTGACGAGGGATACGGCAACGAGGGATACAAACCCGATTTCGGTTTGTCCTGCGCACTACCGCCACTGCTGACTTCATTCTTGCTGTAGCCCAGGGCTGCCAAATTCACTAGACCAATGCCACTGGCATGATAATTCTTTGGATAATTATCAATGCCGTACATTTTGATTACACTCTTTAACGTTGCTGTTGTCTAACTTCACTTAATCAAACTCAACGCACTTTGATTTCCACTTATTTTCTTATTAATTCTTAATATGATTTATCGATTTACGTATTAGTTAGAAAATTTAAACCAAGAGGTATTAGAAACGCATGCAGTTGCTAGAAAACTGCTGACTCGACTGGGGAAAAATACGTTTTAAATGGCAGAAATATCCAAATTTAACTTTTCATGCCAGATGATTCACATCTTTAACCCTTGTGAGTCTGTGGATATTTATCTATGTAAATTAGCAACAAGTTGTTGTTGTAGCCACCAATATATGCAGCATGCACATAAATTTAAATATTCTTATAAATTTATAAAAATAACATTTGCATATTTATTTAAGCGCCGTTGTAACAGCAAACATTTTTATATTAAATATTATTTTGCGTGTTTACAATTTACTACAGATAACATGCGGCGTGTTAAAGCTAGTTTTGCAGGGCTGCAATGACAACAGAGTTGCCACTGCGCTTAATTTAGTATATTTTTGTTGCTGGCATTTTTAGTGCTTGCGTGTGTGTCTGGCTGCAGAAGAAGAAGACGCCAAGTGAAAAAATAAACAATGCGGTGATACTGACAACAAAAAACTTAAAATTAAAGAAAATCGAGTGCAAAATATAATGGAAAGCAAAGCCGAAGTGCCGGAGACTCCGTTGCGTCCATTTAAATTATAAGTATTTAATGCGCTTGCCTAGAAAGCTAGTTGATTTAAATTTTCTTTTTATCTCTCAGAGCACGGCGCATCAGGTTGTCAGTCTGACCGGCATCAGTTTTGAGCGGCGCAGCATAATTGTAAGTGCGTTAAATACCAATTAAAAGTGCTTATTATTTAATTAAAATGCTTTTTAGGGCATGGTGGAGCTGACCATAGTGCCAAATAATGAAAGTTTGCGACTTATACGCCTCAATGCCAAGCAGCTGCGCATTTACAGTGTCGTCCTCAATGATGTCTGCCACGCCGAGTTTGTTTACTTTGATCCCTTTCAGGACATTTGCCACAAGGATCCCAAGAGGTATCGTACCGCTATACATTACCCCATCCAACCCAAAAATACCCTACTTTATGTTTTTTACAGTCGCGCTTTGGAAGTATACTCCAAGAGTCACTTGATTGCCGCACAAACTGTCGATCCAGATGTGAATAATGGTGAATTGCTTATTCAAGTGCCTCCGGATGGGTATTCCCTCATACAGGAGGGTCGCGGTTTGCGCATACGCATTGAATTCTCAGCAGAAAATCCCAAAGGTGGCATGCATTTTGTGATACCACCAACATCGCCGGATGATGATACGGCGCAACTGAACTGTTCTCACATGTACACCAATTGTTATGAGAACTCGACACGTCTGTGGTTTCCCTGTGTCGATAGCTTTGCTGATCCCTGCACCTGGCGCTTGGAATTCACCGTTGATAAGAATTTAACCGCTGTATCTTGCGGCGAGCTGGTTGAGGTCATTATGACACCGGATTTGCGCAAGAAAACATTTCATTACACAGTCTCGACGCCGGTGTGTGCTCCAAACATTGCACTGGCCGTGGGACCCTTTGAAATCTACGTGGATCCACATATGCACGAGGTGACGCATTTCTGTCTGCCCGGCATGCTGCCGCTGCTTAAGAATACGGTTCGTTATCTGCACGAGGCATTCGAGTTCTTTGAGGAGACACTGTCCACACGATATCCGTTCTCCTGCTACAAACAGGTGTTTGTAGACGAACTGGACACGGACATTAGTGCGTATGCCACGATGACAATTGCTTCGGTTAATCTGCTCCATTCCATTGCCATTATTGATCAAACCTATGTGTCGCGCACCTTCATGTCACGCGCTGTGGCCGAACAGTTCTTTGGCTGCTTCATAACGTCACATCATTGGTCGGACACGTGGTTGGCCAAGGGCATAGCCGAGTATTTGTGTGGCCTGTATTCGCGCAAGTGTTTTGGCAACAACGAGTATCGCGAATGGGTCCAAACCGAGCTGGCACGTGTGGTCAAGTATGAGGAGCAGTACGGTGGCATCATACTCGATTGCAGTCAACCACCCGCACCGCTGCCCGTCTCCAGCACAAATCCTGCAGCAGCTGCCAGCAAGCAACAGGAGATTATCCACTACTTTCCCATCAAGAGTTTGCATACAGTCTCACCCAAATACGTAGAGGCGATGCGTCGCAAGGCGCATCTGGTCATACGCATGTTGGAGCATCGCATTGGCCAGGAGCTGCTCATCCAGGTGTTTAACAAGCAACTGGCCTTGGCCACTAATGCAGCAGGCACTAAAATTGGCGCTGGTCTCTGGTCGCAGCTGCTCATCTCCACGAATATCTTCATCAAGGCCATCTTTACGGTTACGGGCAAGGATATGTCTGTGTTTATGGACCAATGGGTGCGCACTGGTGGCCATGCCAAATTCTCACTCACCTCTGTATTCAATCGCAAGCGAAATACCATTGAGCTGGAGATACGCCAGGACTTTGTCAATCAGCGTGGTGTGAGGAAATACAATGGACCGTTGTTGGTGCAGCTGCAGGAGCTGGATGGCACCTTCAAGCATACACTGCAGATTGAGAATACGCTGGTAAAGGCGGACATCACCTGCCACTCGAAGAGCAGGCGCAACAAGAAGAAAAAGATTCCACTTTGCACCGGCGAGGAAGTCGACATGGATCTCTCGGCCATGGAGTAAGTTAAAGCTTGAGTTTTGGAAAGTATTTCCCCTTAACAACTGCATTTTTATGCCTACTTAGTGACTCTCCTGTGCTGTGGATACGTTTGGATCCAGAGATGATATTGCTGCGCGACTTAATTATTGAACAACCGGACTTTCAGTGGCAATATCAATTGCGTCACGAACGTGATGTCACCGCTCAATTTCAGGCTATACAGGCACTGCAAAAGTATCCCACCAATGCCACAAGAGCTGCTTTAACCGACACCATTGAGAGCGAGTCGTGTTTCTATAAGGTGCGCTGTCAGGCAGCACATAGCCTCACCAAGGTGGCCAATCAAATGGTTACCTCATGGAGCGGTCCACCAGCCATGCTCAACATCTTTCGCAAATTCTTTGGCTCGTTTAGTGCACCGCACATCATTAAGTTGAACAACTTTTCCAATTTTCAATTGTACTTCTTGCAAAAGGCCATACCAGTGGCCATGGCGGGTGAGTTAACCACAAAGCTCTCAAGGATTCTAAATAATGTAATATTTGCTTGTTAGGTTTGCGCACCTCTCATGGCATTTGCCCGCCGGAAGTGATGCGTTTCCTGTTCGATCTGTTCAAATACAACGAGAATTCACGTAATCATTATACGGATGCGTATTACAGAGCTGCGCTGGTGGAGGCGCTAGGTGAAACACTAACTCCAGTGGTCTCCGTGGCCATGCATGGCACACAGATCACCACAGACAGTCTCTCCACGGATGCCAAGTGGGTTTATTAGACTTTTCATTATATGTAGCTTACTTAATCTTCAATTATGCTCTTACAGACTTGTGCTGGATGAGGTGACGCGTTTGCTGAACATGGAGAAGCATTTGCCTTCCTACAAGTACATGGTGTCCGTCTCCTGCCTCAAGGTTATACGCAAATTGCAAAAGTTCGGACATCTGCCCTCATTGCCGCACATTTATCGCAGCTATGCGGAGTATGGCATCTTTCTGGATTTGCGCATTGCCGCCATGGAGTGTCTGGTGGATTTCGTGAAGGTTGATGGACGCAGCGAGGACTTGGAGCATTTGATTACTCTGCTGGAAACCGATCCAGATCCTGCAGCAAGACATGCGCTCGCCCAGCTGCTCATCGACAATCCTCCGTTTACGCGAGAGTCCAGAAGTCGCCTGGACAAGGCTAATCTTGTAGAGCGCCTCTGGCTGAGCATTAACACCTTAGCTTGCGATACAAAGCTCCGCTGTGACATAGTGGATCTCTACTATGCTCTGTACGGCAGCAAGAGGCCCAATTGTCTGCAGGCTAACGAGAATCAAAGCTTTTACAAGGATCTCATGAAGGACAGCAGCAATTCGAGTACATCGTTTAAGAAGAGCGAGAATAAGCCAACGGAGAGAGCAGACAATGAGTCTCTAGTAGAGTCGCGGCATAAGCCAGCAATGGTAACCATCAAAAGAACAGCCACAGAAGCCTTTGAAGTGGGCGATGAGATCATTAAGCTGGAACGCAGTGAGGAGATTACAGTGATGGATGAACCCATCGAGGTGCAAGCCTTCGATAGTGAGACTAGAATCAATGTAATGAACACGGATGAAGATGCTGCTGCTGCCGATGCATCCCAGCATCCGCTGAAGCGTATGAAAACTGAACTCTATGCCGAGGATGACAATTCCATGATGGTGCTCGATGTGGGCGAATCGACGCGTTACGAGAGCAGCTACGATGAGGCCAAATTCAAGATGGATGGCAGTGTTAAGAAGAAGAAAAAGAAGGACAAAAAGAAGCATAAGCATAAACACAAGCACAAGCATAACAAGGAAAAAGATAAAGATCGTGAACGCAAGGATAAAGATCGTCGAGATCCGCAGATCTCACGTCTCCAAGCTAGAGAGGCGGCCACGCCCGAAACTCTCAGCTCGGCGGACAGCAGCAACAGCAACAGCAATACCGCAACTGGTCTTAACTAAACTAAGCAAGGCTCTAACAATTATTTTAACGTTTAAGTGCTACACAATAAACAGAAATCAATATCAATTAAATTTGCGCATCAAAAGTTAATAAAGTAGTTAAGTCTTAGAGTTGCGTGTATGAAGGAGGCTTCATTTAAACGATTTCTTAGGAAAACAACGGCTAAACAGACTTAGAAAGCAGCTGAAAACTATTAGTTATTCATATTAGGTTTAAACTATTTAACTTATAAAACAAAAAACGTGAAAACATAGTTTTAGTTATTTAACCCATTTTAGTCCAATGGGTATTTAAATACCCACGAAAACGTTGCCATTTAAAAAATTCTAGCATTATATTCTAGAAATTTTAGAATTTTTAAATGACAACTTTTCGTGGATATTTAAATACCCATTGGACTAAACTGGGCTAAGAAGATATACAAACTGTATTTGATTTGAAAAACGTAATTCGAAAACCAAGTCAATTTTCTTTTTTTTGGCAAGCAATAATGTACTGAGAGTTGTTCTATAGTATGGATACCCTGTAGCGAGTTTAGTAAAAGTATATTACAAGCAACTGAAAGCAGCAGCGACTCCATAAAGTATAAGCAATATAATATCCATTCTCCGCATACGTTATAACCATATTAATCTGTCTGTAATTTGTATTACCTTAAGGATCTCAGAGATGGTAAGAGCTAGAAGCAGCAAATTTGGAATATAGACTCCTTATATGTTAAAAATGGAACAAGTTTATTAGAACTTGTTGATAACACATACATTTACCCATAATTCGCAAACTAAAATATTTGTATAGCTCATTTTAAAGTGAGTTTCTGAACGTTTACTTTTCAGGTGTTTAGGGAATAGTTTTGTAAAATAATGCTATAGGTTTCATAGAGATCGCTCAATAAACAAAAAAGTTATCATTTTTGGAATCATGTGTAAGAGCGAGACGGAACTAGCTCTTGTCCAATAGCTCGCTCTCACACATGTTTAGACACATATGTATACTTACCAGAGAACTGCAACAAGTATTGAATTTTTAATCTGATCCGAATATTGTTCTATACCCGTTGTGATTTATTCACATTTCTTGAGCGAAAAAAAATCATCTTTCATTCAACTAATTATTCATGATTTATACTCGCTCTGAAAATTTATGCTTTTGCATTTTCTAGCTGAAAATGTCTCGGTTACACCGTATATGTGAGTCGTTTAAGCTTTTCTGTACTTTTCTACTTGGTTTTTATATGGTTTATTAGTTTATAATTTAACGTTAGACAAGTGCTGAACATACAGAAACATTTTTACAATACTTATAACTAGACAAAGGGCGAGTGAGATTAACTAAAGGATAGCGACTCATTGAGTCTTTGTGGTCTCCGGATTAGGATTCGCATTCGCATTCGAATTGGTATTCGGATTCGTTGCCTTCGTCTCGCTGCCAGCGACAGCGGTGTCCTGTTCGTCCCGCGGCCGACGTTGCAGATAGGTGATGCTGCCACCACCGATGCCAGTGGCCGTTTGTTGCGACGACTCTGGCGACGAGATGATCTTCACCGATGGCTCCGACGGCGAGGCGAGCGAACGTTGATGCGGATGCGAGTGTTGATGTTGATGCTGATGTTGATGAGCTGCCAATTGGCGGGAGGCAAGACGCATGATGTGGGCATAATCTACGGGCGGATGATTACGATATTCGGGATGTTCCTTGACGTACTGCTCATAGGGCACGGGCACGGGAACAGGCACAGCCTTGACCGGATAACCGGCTTCGACAAGCGCCTGGAACTCGGCTTGGGTGAGGGGTTTGCCATTGGGTGGCGGCAGATTCAATTGCTTCACCTCGTCCAGGGTGCGCAGCTTGTGCCCAGCAGCCGCTGTGGGCGTAGCACGCGAGGGCGTGGCAATGCCCGTGCCTTGCGACACATAGATGCTGGACTGCGAGGGTGCCGGCGATGGTTGAGCGGGATAATCAATGGGCTGCGCGGTGGGCGCCAACGAGCGATGCGGCGAATGCTTGAACGGATCCGGTGGACTTGGATAGAAGTGGGCAGCAGTGGGCGACGGTGATGGTGCCTGATAGTCGGCATAGAGCAATGCCTTCTCATAGGATTTGGTCGGACTGGGCGTGGGCAGCTTGTAGTGCTTGGTGCGATAATGTTTGGGCGCCTTGGATGCTGGTCCGGGTGCGGGGGCGGTGGGCGCCGTCTCCTGGTAATAGTACTGCGAGGGCTGTGGCTGAGCAGGTGCACCCGTTGGATAAACAACGGGTCCTAGCCGCTTGCCCTCCGGATAAATGGGCGTCGGCTGCTGGAAGTTGCTGAACTTGAAGAGCGACGGCACAAACGGTTGATTGTTGGCATCCAGCAGGGAATTGGGTGTGCTGGATAAATACGCCTTCGGTTGACGCAAGGCCGGATGCGAGGTGGGTGCTGCCGGATGCTGCTGGGGTAGCGGGGGTGGTGGCGGCGGCGGTAGGCGTGTCACATGTTGCTGATGATTCACCAAAGTCGGCTCATTGCTGCTGTCCACATAGGTTAGCTGCTGCTGCTGCTGTTGCCCAAGACCAGGTTTATTGGCCGCCAGCAGTTTCTCAATTTCACTTTCCAGCGAGGATTTGGCCAGCGGATGATTGGGCAGCGTCTTGTAGCTAATCTGCGGCTGATAGTACGCAATCTGAGGTGGCAAACTGGCGAACTGATGGCGCTGCTGTTGCAGCTGCTGCTGCTGCTGATGTACGGTTGCGGGCGCCACATCCTCCTCCTCCGACTGCTGCTGCTGCTGTTGCTGTGGCAGATACTTGGGTCCACCGCGTGAGTAAGTGGGTTGCACCAGCTGCTGCTCTGCCACATAACGCTGCCGATAGCCGCCCAGACCCAATGCGGGCTCCGCTTGCTGCAGCACCTTGTGTGTGGCTGCTGTGCTGTGCAGTGACAACGGTTTGCTCAAGGGACGCGTAGGGGCTGGAGGTGCTGCTTGTTGTTGCTGCTGTTGACGCAGCTGCTCGTGATAGGCACGCACTTGTAGCTCCTCCTCCAGCAGCTTGAGAAACTGCTCCTCGGGTATGATTTGATACGGCTGCTGTGGCTGAGACTGCTGCTGCTGCTGGTGTTGTTGCTGTTGCTGGTGTTGCTGCTGCTGCTGTTGATGTTGGTGCTGTGGTGCTGCTAGTGGCAAGGGCAGCTGATAGTTGACATAGCCACCGCCACCTCTTAGATTATGCGGCTGTGGTTGTATAGACACCGCATAGCGTTGCTCCGCCTCCTGTTCCTGCTCCTGTTGCTCCTGCTGCTCTTCGGCCACCGGTGTTGCCTTCTTGGCCCCAGCAGCAGCAACCTTTGCTTGTGTTGCTGCTGCTGACGATGCCAATGCCTTGGGCTGATGCCGTTGTATATCTTGCAGATAAACATAGTGCTGCAACTGGGCGTGAAATAAGAGTGGAAAAAGAGGCGTGGCTTTAAATTATGCACCATTTTAAGTGGGCGTGCGTGAATTGAAAAGATCAACGGTCAATGCCAGCGTCAAATGGCAGCTGTTAAATGTGGAGCCCACATTAAACAACAGCAACTACTACAACAGGCAAACCGACAAAATTGATGTCAGCTGTCTGTCGGGAATGGGTAGAGGGGTAAGCGGAAAGGAGCGCCCCGCTCTGAGAGAATCGCGTGGCATCGCTAAAGTTTATATAACACTTGTGTCTTTGTGGCAGCAACAAAAACAACTGACAGCAACAACCACAGCAACAATCATTGGCAATCTCTTCGCTGCTTCCTCCCCCTACCATCTACCCCATTCCGCTGACTCGCCCTCGCCCTCAGTCCAAGTCTAGTGCTGGCTTTAGTTAGTCAGATGTGGGTCTTGACTTGGTCGACTGTTGCAATCGATGCGCATGTCGGTGGCAACGCCAACAGCAACAACAACAACAACTGTGGCAACAAATAAAATTATTTACATTACACTGTGCAGCAAAATGTGGGGCATAGATAGATACTATAGGCATATAAATACATGTACTAATCTTTAGAGAATATATCTTGGAAACAAACAATACGAAAATATATAGCAATGTGGACTGTAGAACTGCCTGCTGACAGCTCCCTGACTTAGGCATGTGATCCCTAAAAATCTAAAAAATTCGTCGTTATATAAAAAAAAGTTTCATTACTCCAATTCTATATATTTTTAGCGAGTATATAGGCTAATGGAAAGCACACAAAGCAAAAATTTGAAAATTTTTTGAACAACACTTCTTAACTAGGTTTCAAAGTTGCTTAAGAGGAGAATTTTGTTCTCAACTTCTTCTTTTTTACATGACTAAAATTTACACTCTTTCTCATTAAAAAGATTACTTGCACTTGGTTTAAGAATTTTGTATGCCTAATTAACAAACATTTTTCTAAAATACTCAATTCATATGCTTTGAAACTTGTTTTAAGTTTTACAAATTTGTCATCTCTGTATGTAAAGTTTCTTCTACAGATTTGAGTTTGTTTTGACACTATTAAAAGTTGCTTTAATTTTTGAAAAATTTATAATAACGATCACTTGAAAAAGGATGTAGAAAAGTATTTGATTGAAATATAATTGATTCATTTTTAGCTTATCAACATCTTTAAATATTATTTGTTTAAAATCCACATATTGTAATTGCGTCGAACTTTAATGTAAAATTAAATATAAAAGCTCTAACTAATTTAAGAAATTCTTTTGGATTTTAAAACTCTAAAACAAAGTGCGAAAAATAAAATAAAAATCTATTGACTTTTAAACTGATTAAGTTTTGCTGGGCTTTCCCCATCAAGGCAGCAAATATGGAATTAATTTTGCAACTACCACTAACTTTTTTTAGTTTTTAGTCTATCGTTAAATTATTTTAAATCAAAAAAACAATTTTAAATTGTAATTACAATTTCTATATAAATTTATACAATAAGTTCTTCCTCTAAAACAAAAAGACTTACTTACTGCTAAAATTTCTTAAAGATCTTTAAGCTTTTTTTCAAAAGTTAAAAGTTCAACTTTTAATAAATATTCTTGAGTAAACTCTAAACTAATCGCTGTCGTACCATAATTTTCTATTTCGACACTTTAAGCTTCCCATTCAATTAGGCCAAAGCTTAGCGCAAGTCATTAAGCATTAACTGAAACCTGTTGCACAGTGTTTGCCTTCGCAATATTCACATTATTATAAGAAATGAGATGCCGTCAAGTTAAGTCAAGTCAAGTCAAGGCACCGCCAGCAGCAGCAGACATACATCGCAGCCAGAAGTCGGTTGATTATAACGATTATGTCAACTTTCTTCCCACGAAGACAAACAACGACAATAACGCCAGCAGCAACAACAACAATAGTGACAACACCCGCCTCTTGTTGCAGGCAGCAAAAGTTTGCCGCTTGCTGCAAATTGTCTTGAATGTGGCATGTACATGCTTTTATTGTTGTTATTGTTGTTGCTGTTGTTGACGCGACAAATAACAACAACTACAACTACAAGTATAATAATAATTTTGCAATTATGCATTTGTTTTAGTTGTTGTTGCTGTTGTTACTCGTGACTTAGATTTTGACTGCTTTTGACTGCAAAGCAAATGGCATTTATTATATTCGCCAGCGCATTTAATTTTGTTATAAAGCAATCTTTATTTTATTATTATTATTTCCTTTGCTTTGCTTCTTTAGTTTTGTGTCTATTATTGTATTTTGTAATATTTATCAACATAAACATTGTCTTGTGGGGGTAATTGCAATTGCTTTTTTTGCCGCAATTTGTTCCCAAATAATATGTACAGAAATCTAAGCCAAAATATTGGTCAAGGTTTCAACGCTGGGGGCCAGCGAAAGGCGCAATTTGACAACGGTTTCAATTGCAATTGGGATTCGTTGTAGTTGTTGTTGTTGTTCATGCTGTTGTTGTTGTTTGTATTGTTGTTGTTGTAGTACATCCTGTATTTGGCAAATAATCGTGTAATTCAGTTGAGTCACGATCAAAGTAACGCTTCTGTGACTTGCGGCCCAAAAACCAACAACAATTTTGACGAAAGCTAAACAAAAGTTGACCCCCACCCACAGTCCCTGCTGCTCCACTCCCCCCACCCCGCTGTCACTTACCTCCTGACTCTGCTCTAGCAGTTGTGCGGCATGTGGACGCGAATTGGCTGCTGCAAAATTGCGCAATTGCGGCTCCTGATGCGATTCATGCTGCTGATGCTGATGTGGTGCAATGGGGCGTATGATAAACTGATTCGGTTTCGTGCCATAGATAGTCTCCTGTCCATCCTCGGGATCATCGGCACGCTCCACTTCACTGCGATGATTGGGATACAGCGAAGTCTCCTTGCTGCTCACCTGTCGCTTGTCCTTTGTGCCCTCCTGCGCTTCCACTGCAACGCTCTCGCTCTTTGCCTTCTCCTCCAGCGCCTGCACTCCAAGGTGGCCTGTGTAGTGTATAGCATAAGAGAGTTTTTGAGAAAGTAGCAATTCGAAAGGGAGAAAGGAAATGCAAAACAAATTCAATATTATTACCGAATGTATTTAGAGATTAACTAGGATTTTTAGAAAGGAAAAGGCTTTTTATGGCTTGTTTATCGGTTTATTACATTTAAATTGCTGTAAATCTCTTGTTTAAGCGTCACTAAAAAATCTATAAAATTGTTAATAGCCCAAATCCTAAAGAGTTATACTTCAATTCACTTTTAAGCAGTCGAGCAAGCGGAAGGTAAAAGATCATTTAACTGATCGTTTAGAAAACAGTTTTGTTTAAATAACATCAAATTATATTTTTTATAAAGCATATGTGTTATATATAGTTATGTTATAGTTGTACAATTTTAAAAAATTTATTAGCAGAATATTGAAACTATTAAAGTGAGTAAGTAATTTTTAAAGTAAATATATGTTTAAGAAACAAAATTTCAATAGAATTATTATTGTTTCGAAATTTTTCCTAAGGAACTATCTTTCTGAAGAGTTATGTTATACTTTAAAATTAAGATCTTGTTAGGGAAAAATAGTTCTATATAAAATTATGTATTTTAGTTGCTGAATTAGGTTCATTAAAAGAAATGGACTATTTATATATCAATATTTAGTATTTAAATTTTTCTAAAATATTTTTTTTATAATTATAACTATTTTATTTTATTTTGTTAAGTTTATAACTAAATTTTAACTAAAATTTTTATAAATTTCACATTTTATATATAAAACTTAATACTTTTTCACAGTTAAAATGTGAAACAGTTTAAGAATAAAACAGTTTTCGAAAGATTACATAACAGAAAATAATGTAAGCAATAAAAAACAATTTCTTTTTGTTGCTTTATTATTTCCTGTTTAAGTTTTTGTATAATATTATTAAAATAAAAATTTACTGTTAACAGTAATTAATTAATTCCTCAATTAAATAAATTACTAATCCTAACAAGCTGCAAATGATACCAAAAATATATATATTTAAGACCACTGAACATTAAGCTGACTTTAACGAGTTATACTAAATTTAAAACCAATTAATGACTTTACGCTTTGGCGCATAAAATAATACAATAAAAACTGGGTTTGACTACACTGCGCAAAATGTGTGCAGCTTTAAATTGAGATGCTAGCTAACTAACTAAAAGTTAAAGTGGCATTTTGAGTAGAGGTCGCTATACAGAAATAAGATGCAAAAAACAATTGCATATTGTTGTGAATGGCAGATGAAAGATCTCAATTAAAAATAAAAATAGATATATAGTATGCTATGCAAATAAATTGTAGACAATCACGAACTTGAAGTTTCCGTCTTCGAACTTACCCAGTAAAAGTGTTAAGGCCAATATATGGATTCTCATTGTGGTGTTGTTGCTGCTGTTGAATGGATGCAAAGACAGCGACGGACTAGTAATTGAATATCTTTCTCAAATCGTTGTTGTTATTGTTGTTGTATTGCTTTCACAGTCACTTTGGAATACAAAATATAAATTTCCTCTGTTGTGGAGTTTCCTTGTCTAATAAAAACTGCTCGCAAATCGGATTACAACACGTCGCATTGCTGGCTGCGGAAGAAGACACACAGAGAAATATGTATAGGTAGGATCACACAAAATAACTAGCTGCATATATATTTTTAATAGTTATATAATATGCTTGAAGATTCAACACAAACCGACAGCCGACTGTAAATTGAGATTCGTTGCTCATTCAGTTTTTAATCCAATTTTTTTCTTAATCCTTTTTTTTTTTTTGCTACGCACGCGTCTCTCAAATTACAAGCGTTGCAGTTGTGATTTGTTACGCTTTGGTTTTAGCAATTGTTGTTTTTTGAACTGGATTATGTTGATGAGCGATGTTGCGGATGATATTTTGTGTGTTGGATTGTACCGTGTTTTTTGTTTTCCTGCCAATGCTGTGGCAGCCTGGTTTTTATTTTGAGCTGATCGCGCGCGTTGCACGTTCGAAAAACGAATCTTTGCCATTGTGCGGCCAACACTTGTATTTATAAAAAGCTCAGACAGTCGAAGACACACACACAGATGCAGAGCCGAGACCAAGACCGAAACGTAGACGCTTTGCTTTTTTTGAGCCACACGAACCGTTGCCGACCTTTGCGGCGGGCAACAAAGAGAAAGGTTGGCAGCAGCAGCCGCAGCCGCAGACACAGCAGCAGTAACAGCAGCAGCTTCTCTATGGGCTTCTCTATCGGTTTTGTTTTTTTTTTTTTTTTGGTTAACGTTTTCATGGGGGCTACTTTGGTTAATTCAACGTTGACGTCCGAAACCGCTAGTTAGGCACTGGATTTAATGGCCACCCTGTGCATTTGGCAGCCGCCTGGAAGCCTGTCTGGCCCACAACATGCTAACGTGACACTAAAATGTTTCTGTTTCAGTTTCAGTTTTGGGAGTTGCAATTGGAGTTGGAGTTGGATTTTAGCGAGATTTTGAGAGCCTTAACCCGTCTCGTGGGCCTGGCTGAGAGGCTAAAGGGCACATTTTGTGTTTAGTTGCTGTTTAGTTGCTCTCAAATGGTGTGCATTATATATTTAACAAGCGGCCAAATTTGCATTTACATTGCATATTTAATAACACTCCCCGCCTTGGCAAGTTCGCTGCCTAAGTCTTTCGTTTGACATTTGCAACTGCCACCGGGCAAAGCGATTTGTGATTAACATTTCAGCGCAAATGCGTGGGGGACAGCAGCAACAACATCGGCAACACCAACAGCAGCAGCAGCAGCAGTAGGCTCCGAAATAAAAACCAAATCCTAGCTGCAATTTGGCCAATTGCAGTGCGATTTCATTTCCAAAATCTCTTACCCAACGTTAATTGCGCCGTCTTGACGTCTGGCGGTTTGATGCCGGTGTTGGTGGTGTCAAAGTTAACACGGTAGCTGTGAAATCTAACGCTGAGGAAATCCGCTCAAATGGCCCGATAAATTATAGACTGCCAGGCATTTCCTCATCCCGAAACCAAATTGATTAAGACAGTCCAAATAAATATATACAAGTTGATAATTAAGTTGAAGATTTTGCAGCATTGCAGCACTTTGCGCAACATTTAGACGATGCGGCGTCACAGCAACATCGATCAATTGCAGGCAGGCAGCAAGCAGCAGCAGCAACAACTTATTATAAATTCAGCTTGTTGTTGTTGCAGTTGTTGTTAGTTTGCTCACATTGTCATTTTGTTGTCTGCGTGCTGCTTGTGAAATTGTTGCATTGCATGCGAGACAAAGACAACAACAACAACAACAACAACAACAACAGCAGCAGCAGCAACAGCAGCAGCTGCAACAGTTAGCTAAAACAACGCGGCGATCAGCAACATCTTCTTTGCTTTTACTGTTATTTATTATTATTGTTATTGTATTATAGTTTTGTTTTTGTTTTTTTGTTTCTAGCTGCATTTTTAGGCACTTTTTTTTCGACTTTACTTAAATCAATGATAATCATGACGATGTTGCTGCTGCTGCTGCTGTTGCTCTAACTGTTGCTAACTGTCTGGCTGACATGTCGACAATTGCACTTCGCTATTTGGCATTTGCATTTAGCTTTATGTTTAGAATGTTGCTTACTTGCCGTCGACAGTTTAATGCTCTAAATTTTATGTGTATGCATTTTTTATATTTTTGCGCGACAGTTGGGGCCAAGTAAACAGTGTACGTATGTGTAGCTAGGACAACTCTCGATCAACCAATGCATTGGACAGTCAACCTTAGCATTTAGTTTACGTACTGATGCATCTGATCCACAAAACTAAAAACTAGCAAAACATACACATTTGCTGAGATCTTAATTGGACAACTCTAAGCGAAGCTATTTCAAGTGGCTGTTGTTGTTGTGGTTGTTGTTGCTGATGTAGCTGCTGTTGCTATTGCTACTACTATTGCTATTGCTGCTGCTCTTGTTAATGAAATGTACTGGACAATGGGAATTGCATAATCGCGTCTGGCGCATATGTCAAATGTCTGCCGTAAATTATGGTTCGTCTTTATGAGACAATAATGATATTGCCCCTGTAAATAGTAATTGTAACTTATGCCAAGTGAAGTACTACTGCCACTACCATATAATTTAAATGTGGTAAACTACGATTAAAAAACAGTTTCTTTTAATAAACTGCTGGCAATTAATTCAAGTTAAGAGCCACATGTGGGCTCACTTTATAACTGTAGTTAAAGTGTATAAAGCAAACAGTAAATAAACTATCAAATTGTCATAAAAATTTGTTTGCTGTTGCAATCCGCAATTAAATGTTGTACAAATAACATGGCATACTTTCAAGCGCAGCGACTAAGAATCATTCTAATCTTAAGTTGAGCAATCCTTAACCAAAATTACTTTAAAAACATTTCCGCATTTGCCTATCGCGATTCATAAATCAAAAAGTGTCAAAACAAATATCATTTTGCATTAATTAAAGTGCGCGAGGAACAAAAACATATGTTATAACCAGAAAGGAAAGTAGATTCGAGTTCTCCCACACTAAAAATACTCTGTAGCTTTTCGATTTGCTTCTATGTTTGAAACTCGTGAGAGAGCTAGCTGTAGCCGAAAGCTCAGTGCTTACTACTGTTTATTTTATCTTCCTCTTACTCATGTTGTCATATGCACAACTTGTCTCTTTATGAACCAATTTATATAAAACTCACAGGATCGTTTCACATTAGTTTTATCCATTTATCATTTAAATTTGAAGAGCATACGTTTAGCAAAGCATACTCTAACAAGCGGTAATAACTCTAATAACTTAAAATAATGAATAAAAATCTTAAAAGCTTCAAGTTTTAAACAAAAGTTCTTAAAAAAATCGCCATAGTTAAAGGGCATTGTTAAATGTTATTGATTTTTATAAACTACTCTAAATAATTTTGCGAGTTTCAGTATATTTTAACAAACGCTGCAAAATAATTTAACAGAGTTTATCTGATTTGACAAAGGCTTTTCTTTAATCGAATTGTTATATGTTACGGCTTTTTAACAAAAATAAATATACAGTTGTGTTCAGAATAATATTAATATAAGAGCGAACTTTCTGGCCATATTTAAGAGTCATTTCTATGAACCTATAGTCATTAAATTTCACAATTATTTTAGTATTTCCACGACAGAAATGTAAACTACATAATAATTTTGCAATCCCTTTAACTTTTAAAGTCCAGTAAACCTTTACAAGTAAATTTATAAAACAAACAAAACTTTAAATAGTCTTACAAACACTTTTAAGTTTAGTACTCAGTAACATTTTTATAGATCCTTAGTCTTTATGCCATACAATTTCTGCCAATTGCTTAAGTGTAAAACACATACCAATTAGTTCAAACACAACTCTAAGTTTTATGCCTAAAACTTTGCTTTACTTGTTATACACTCGCTACTGGGTACTAAACTACACACAGCTAAAAAGGCGCATTCTAATTTATGTTTTAGTTGTTACCTCATTGGGTCTTAAATACAATTAATATGGCTTAAACATAAACCCATTTGTTTGTTTTGTCTTGTTTTTTGTGTCGCTTTGAGAACCAGTCGGGCGTAAAACCGCCATAAACATTAACAAATTCGTGATTCATTCAATTGCAGCCTCAGGGGTTCACTTGCCCCTTGCACGTTCCAGCTGCTCCACTCCCCTATAGACCAAAGAGACGACTCCCAATTTGCTTAGCAGCTGTATCTCACTAAATTTGAATCTGTATCTTAAACTGTTTCTGGATCCGGGTATAATGTTGTTGTTGTTTTTTTTATGGTTGTTCCACTGAAGCATGGCAACATTGGAGAGGTTTGAGACTATCAGACATAAACACATATAGTACTATATGTGCATAATTTGCTAATGAGCGTAGCGTCCAGTCAACTGTAGACAATTTCGATTGGCATTACATGATATGTGTGGTGTGGTGTATTGTTGTGTGTTGTGGGTCGGGGGCATGATCATTTTTGGTACTGACTTTTGACTCGTGCACATATAGGTTTTTTTGGTTATATGATTTGCGTTTTCCTGGTTTGTTTGGCTTTTGCGTTGTTTGTTAGTCAAGTGTTTCGATTTCTCGCCATTTTCCAGACGCATAATTGCAGCCTGGCGAGCCGAATTAATGATCTGTTTAAGTGCTGCACGGTTGGCAGCTTAATTTTCACCTGCACCTGCGTTAACTTGGTCAAAAGCCAAGCCAAGTAACCCAGACAGATAGACAGACCGATAGCTAGATAATCAGTTTGAATATTTTGACTTAATGCGCTTTATTCACGCCACATTCAACAACTAATGCGTTCGATAATGAATCGTGGCCAGACAATTGATATAATATACACAATCGAGTTGGAGTTACAGATCAAGATCTAAAGAGTTCGCAGCATGTGGTGCAGCGACCTTGTGGAAATTTATTACCACACGTTAAATGTCATAAAAAAAAGGGCAAAATTTACATACGAAGAGAGTTATGAGAGTTTGTAATACAATATTACAGATTGCCCAAGATGCGGCTAATGCTGTGATGCACTGCAATCACAGCAGCATCAATCGCAGATTGCACAATGCATCTGTGAAAGAAATCAAAAAATCGTTGCAATTGGCCAAGAGCTAAAAGCCAAGAGGTAAGTGATGGTGGGGTATGGGGTATGGGCCAAAAGCCAAATGCAGCCCCAAATACCAATATCCCAAATGTGCCAGCATTAGGGGCAACCAAACAATGCACATGTACAATGGCAGTTATGAATGACGACCACGACTGCGACAATAACTACTACTACTACTACACACTATATAGACAACAGACTACAGACTGAATGTCGAAAAATAATCATAGAAAATAAATACAAAACAATCAAAAAAAAAACAACAACGAAAAATAAATAAAGAAAAAGAAAAAAGATTTTCACACTCTTAGTTTGCTGACAGCAACAACAACAACTACCAACTAGCGAAGCATGTAAACTCGTCTTTGGCTTAGCATTAGCAATAATCTTCCCCTGTAACTCTTCGCTGCCCCTCTCTACACTCCTTGGCTGATTGTGACGTTGACGTTGCCTCTGGCCCCAAAACTAACTTCATTTACATGTTGGGCGTGAGAAGAATGAATGAAGCATGCAAAAATATACAAATATATATGTATATGTACATCTGTATATGACAAAAAATCCAAATAAAACACAACAACACAAAAACATACACAAAATAGTCTGTCTATGATTGTACCATGTGCATCTTTCCCAGTTGCAGCTGTTTTAATTAGAGCTGCACTCAAAGAAATAACGGATCTAGTAAATGTATCATAAATATAGCTAAAATTTCATAGCAAGTTTTAACAAGTTCTTAAAATAAATCGACAGCTCTTTTTTTGTAAATTTAAAATAAACCTCAATAGAATCTGCATGCTTTGAAAATTTCTAGTGATAAGCGACCATAAAAATCTGCCCATTAAATATATGTATGTATTATACTCAGGGCGAAGGAATTATTCAAGAACTGAAGAGAAGGCAGAGTATTAATGAAATTTAATAAATTTAGGAATATATTCGAAAACATTCATAAACTTTGAAAAAGTATTCCAAGAATTAAAAGTTCTTAAAATACATTTCATATGTTTAGCGCGGTTTTTCTTCATTTCTTTCATTCCAATGCAATACGTCTTAATTTAAGATTTGAACGCACTTAAGGTTTTGTCTTTTAAACTTAAAAATAATTGTATATTCAGTTATTATCAATTTGATATTTGTATATCAAGTGTTTAAAACATTTAATAAATATTGCCAAATACAAGATATAATTTTTTGTTTGACATAAGGCTTGCATTTTGTATATACTATTAGAAAATGTACGAAATTTAGAAATTCTATCATACTTTCATACACTTAAATCCAAAAATGTCCTATCCTAAAATATACATTTATATTTTTATGCATATATCGTATGTTCAGTTCAACTAATACTTAAAAAAAGTTTTCTTAAAACTAAACTATTAAGAACTATACATGTTAATAGTTTAGTTAACTTAAATTATAATAGCCTCCTCTTTTCTTACTACACAATCAATTGAAAAGAAATTTTTCGCAGTGTACATACATGTATGTAGCACTATATATTTAGCGCACAGGTACCGCCCTAGCGGTATCTATGCAAAAAAATCAACACATCCATATCCACATCTACGATATATCTCATTTTAAATTGCGTGCCAAAAATTGCGGTCTGACGTAACAGTTTTTTATGCGGAACTTTTGTTTTAACATCTGCATAACTACAGGCATATGTACATACTACACATAGTATAGAGTAGGAATTTCTGGTAGGCAAATGCAGTTGTTTTAGTTGGTATCAATTAGCATTAGGAGTTTCCCAAAATGTCCATGGTTTTGTGGTCGCACAACAATTAAGTTCTCTTCAATTAACATGGCCTAAACCCCCGCTGATCAGGCAGCAGCAACACAAGGCTGTCAAAGAGTCGTGCGAAATGTTCACACATAACAAAAAAGCATTGAGCATTGCATAAAGAATGGACAAGTTAAATACTACATAGTTTTTTTAGTATTTAATGTTATTTGCCATAACAATAACTTTAACTTGTGTAGAGTCAAGGCAAAGATGTGTGTGAGCAAAGGATTAATGTTAACACTGGCTGTTAACCACACACTTAACAGTGGCAGTTGCTGTTAACAGCGCTTTGGCAATTGCCAACAGCTTCAACGGCTGAATTTCATTTGATTTCGTTTAACAATGAGTGTGAAAATAAGTTAAGACCTTGCGTTACAAAACCGTTGATTAGCAGACATATTTATTTTTGGCCAAATACAATACTTTTGTATAGACAGCCAACTCAAAATGTATGCAAATTCCATCTTTTGAGTGTCAAGGCTTTTTACAAGAGAGAAAAAAAATAGTTACACACATTAAACAAATAAACAGCTACTTAACGATGTGAAAATGTGTGCGAAACAAAGCTATCTTTAAATGCCAGCAATTAGGCACGCACCCGCATCAAGAAAACAAAATAATACTATAGTCTATAGTATGTTATCTGGGGAACATATATGCAGTCACATATTGGCCACATTCATGCCAAGAGTTGGCATTTCAAATGGAGTCGCCAAATGATTTAATTTAACAACTATTTAGACAACGAACGATGAGAAATGTCAATCCCCAGCGGTAAATGCGTAACTAAGCAGGTAACACAGGTATCAGTTAACCAATACAGTTTATAGTGCGTTCGTTCGCCTGTCTGCCATTAACAATAACTATTTTGTGTTTTTGCGACTCTAGGAAACTTGATTTGCAACACAAGCCGCCACCTTGGCATTTAAAATGTGGCAAAGTGCAAAAACTATGCACACAATACACTCAAAAACTAAAGAAAAAAAAACAGGAAGAATGGCTAAAATAAAAGCCGCAAAAGCAGCCGTTGAAATTTCTTAATAGAAGCGCCAAAAATATACACAGACGACTTGTAGCCAGAGATTAAATGTTAATGGTAACAGAGGCCAAACAACGAAGTCATCGAAAAAACTAGAAAAGAAATGTTATCATTTGCAAGCCAAACACTTGATACCCTATAGCTATAGAATGTAGAATTTCGAATCGAAATAAATTTGATTATATGATTGTAAGTAAAACATATATTGCTAGTCTTTTGAATGTAACTTAAGATGCAAAATATTCGTATTAGTAGATATTTTATTTTGAAAGATTGTTCCTATGGGAGAACCATATTTGATATAGTAGCCTGATTGAGACCAAATTTTAAGTAAACGTGTTGAGTATATTTAAGTAAAATAAGTGGGATCTGTAATGAGATAACTCTAAAAATGTATGAGTTCTTTATACTAAGAGTTTTGGTCTGAGTCATTGTTTTTATATAGCACAATTTGAAATAATTTTGTTCGTTAGTTATTATATATAACTCATTAATATCCCAAGAAATTGTTTGAGTTATGTTAGCTTAATGAACTTATGCTATTTTAATAGGACAGCTATATGATATTGTAACCAAATTTAATCAAATTTAGTCTAAAAGCATTGAATACAATTAAGTATGTATTTTAAGATAGATATTGTTATATAGCTCAATAAATAGAGTGTTCGTTTAAAGAGTTTATTTTTAAGCTATATTGGAATTAAATTATATGAATTGATTTCCTGACAAAAGTTAAACTTATCCCAAGTTTCATTGCAATTACTTTAAAACGGAGTGACTAGTTTACAAAAATTCAAACAGCTTTGTCTTTTATAAAATTATATATTATACAAGCATCTGCGCTACAAACTTTGCATCAAATTCATAAAACCCACTGCTAAAGGGTATACAAAAAAGTGAAGCCGGCAATGCGGCAGACAAAAAACCGGATTTGTGGCACAGAACAATGCGCGCATAAATCTTGTGGCAGCTTGAATGCAATTTAACCAAAGCATCGGCTGCAAATTGAGCGATTGTCTGGGATTAACGTCATAGCCAAGTTGCTGCTGCTGATGCTGCTGCTGCCGCCGCTTGGTGGCAAGTAAATGGACAGCAGACAGACAAAGACAAAGACACAGAGACAAGCAGACAGACAGACAGACCGAGCGACCAACCGAATGCCACTGCAAATAATCAAATCAAAACTTGACATTGTGATTGTGTCAGAGATCGAAAAGGAAGCAACTGCAGCGGTTTGTAGCAACAACAACAACAGCAGCAGCAACAGTAGCAACCGCAGAAATGGTGAGAAAGGCGCCTCAATATATTAACGCATATTAAGTGGCATATTGTATAATAGTGCTGTGGTGGCACATGCAAACACAACACAACACAACATAGCACAACAACCACAACCTCGACACATCTGCGGCTCATTCATTTAAAATCCACAATCCTACGTGACATGCAGTGAAAGTTAATTTGGCGAAAAATTATGAAATGAAATGAAATGTTTTCCTTTTTTTGTTATTTGCCACTGCCACCACCACCACCAGCACCACAACGATTGTCTTCTTGGAGCGGAAACAAAACTCCCAATGAGGTAGCAGCAGCAGCAACAGTAGCATAGTTTTTGTCCAAGGTTAATAAATACATCCGATAAGAGGCAGCCGTAGCGGTAGCAGTAGCAGTGCACCAGAAATCCACTTAATCAAATTAAACAGCTGCCATTTCGCCTATGTAGCTTTGCTCTGGAATAGACCAGCAGCTCGAATCCATTGTTTTGGCCAGGCTTTCAAGTTTAGAAAGGCCACAAAAAAAGTGCTTCACAGGTGTTTGCCATTTGTTTGTTTAGTTGATTTAAGTCTAAGTTTATTTAACATGACTCGCGAGCTCTTAAGCTACACACATTGTGTTTTCTCTATATGTTATGTTAAGTTGTGTTTTTTTTTGTAGTTCCAAATTGGTATACATGGGTGTCATGTAAAAGTTGAAATTTCAATTATATTACGATTATTTGCAGCGTTTAAAAACCCACAATCGAATTATTTCTACATTTAGAAACAAATGAAGGGAAGTTTTCAAACACCGCCATTATTTAAATATATATATATTTTTTTTTTCTGTAAAACATGCTTCAACCAAATCACTGCTATTTTGGTTCATGCATTTAACTAACATGAGTACGAATTTATGGACGGTCCCGTACTCATTTTGAATCGTCAGTTGACTTTGCGGCCGCCTTAATTGCAGCAGCTGAGGTACGTTTCAGAGCGACTTTTGTTGATGCCGGACCAGGACGATTGGCCTTGGTTGCTGCCTTTGGTGTGGCCTTCTTAGCCACTGGCGTCTCCTGTTTGCTGCCTGTTGTTGCTGCTGCTGCTGCTGCTGCAGTTGTTGCTTTTACTGGTGAGGACGTCTTTTTCTCTGTTGTCTTGGTGGGCGAAGATTTGGTCTCTTTTGGACTCTCTTCTGCATTGCCGTTGGCCTCATCCTTAGCGGACTTGTTCTTCTCGCTATAATTTACAAAATTAGTAATTAATTATAATTGTACGACAAAGTATTTATTATACTAAAACTAACCTTTCAATGTCAATATTGAGCACAGATTCATCTTCATCTTCCTCTTCTTCGTGACCCAGTGGTTCTACTTCGGCCAAGAGATCACCCAAATCTCTGTCCACATCCTCCCAAAGGGTTTCCTCATGCGTGTCATCGTGTTCGTGCTCGTGCTCTTCACCCTCAAAGTCTTCATCATCTTCCTTGCCATCCATTTCGATGTCCTCATCGGCCTCAGCTTCGTCAGTATCTTTGGGCTCCTTGGTGATATCCTCATCAGCCTCCATATCTTCATCGTCGCCAGCTTCCGATTTGGTCTTCTTCTCGGTATCCTCCTTGTGACGCAAATAGTTCTTTATATGTGAGTGCTGCAAGCTATGCTTCTTAGCGTAATCCTCCACGGTATCATCACCCTGTTTGGGCGAATAATGATTGCACAATTCGCAATAGAACGCATCCACTGGCTTGATAAACTCTAGGCCAATTAGACCACGTTTACGTGTCTCCTCGTCTTCGCTCTTTTGAGCAGTCTCAGCCTCAAGCAGCATGGCATCCACATCGGCATCCATAATATCATCATCGATCTCGCCCACCGAATCAACGGTAAGGAATTTATTTAAATCTATTTCACGCTCATCAACGCTGTCCTCCGATCCGGACTCGTCATTACGCGCCTTGTTCTGTAAATAAACAAAAAAAAAAAACAGTAATTTTAGTAAGAGTTTAGCTTTGATTAAGCTTGATTGATCTTACCCTGATATGATCCAATGAGCAGCGATGGGTCTCATACAACATGGCATTCTTAAAGGCCAAGTGACAGGTGCCGCAGTATGGCATCAGGAACTTCTTAATGGTCTTATGATGCTCGGACGCCTGATGCAGATTCTTTGACTGACGATATGCCAAACGACAGAGGCGGCAATAGCGCGACTCGCAATCCTCCTTGCTATTCTCCTCAATCTCACGCTGTGCGATGCGTTGACGGGATCGCATGCCCTGCAAGTCGGCTCTCTGCCGCAATGCCACCGTGCGCATAGAGTTCTTGTGTGTGCGCGAATTCAAATGATAGTGATACTCCTGTTGAAGCAAAGGACCCAACATTATTAAAAGATGAATGCAGCAATCAATTGGATAACTACCTTGAAAGTAACACACTTGAGGCGACAATGGACACAAGTCAGCTTGATGAAAGTCCGCTTGCGTGCATTGTTGTGCTCCTCGTCACGGTGCCGGGATGTGGTGCGACCCTCTTTGCGCTCCTCATCGCTATCATTGTCCTTGTCCTTGCGCGATGAGCGCTCCTTCTTGCTAGACGATTTCTTCGATTTGGACTCTTTGTCGTCGCCGCCGTCTTTTGCATCCTTTTTCTTACCTGTTGACTTTTCGGCTGTACTCGATGATTTGCCCTTCTCTTTGGGCTTAACAGTCGTCTCGACTGACTCATCGTTCTTGCCTTTAGCCTCATTAGCTACTGCTGCATTATCATCATCATCATCCTCATCAGCATCGGCATTCTTTTTCTCCGTTTCGTTACCATCGTTATGTTCCTGCTCTTCGTCGTCTTCGTTCTTATTCTTATCATCATTGGCCTTGACCTCAGTGTCGTCACTGTTGGCCGTTTTGCTGCTGCGCTGCTTCTTGCTTGGCGACTTTTTAGTCGTTTCGCTCTTCTTCTCCTCCCCAACGGCAATGTCATCTTTCTCGTCATTGGCATTGTCGCCGTCGGCGTCTCCATCGACATTGTCATCATCATTGTCGTCGCCATCATCATTATTGTCATTACTCTTCTTCTTCTTTTTTTGATCCGTATCACCGCCATCCTTGCCAGCATTATCAGAGTCATCATTGTCATCGCTGGTATTACCGCTGCCGTTACCCTGACGCTGACGTCGCAATGAGCTAGACGATTGGAATTCGAATTCGAATTGAATTGTTGCGGTATTTTCGATTTTGATTTTTGTTTTTGTGTTGAAGAGGGGGAGTAGGCGCAAATGCAAATTATATAGTAATATATAATATGTAAAGAAGTAAGCTAAAAATTACTTTTTTTCATAATGTGTCGGGGTGTCGTTGTCTACAATACTTTATAGTTGGTATGCATAACTATAACAAAGTTTATATATTATAAAAAATCAATTCAGTTTGTGAATTAAAGCCAATATAATTGGTTTTAGTTTTACTCGATGAGTGTGTGTGTTTTGTTTGATTGGCATACCCCATAGTTATATTCTATATATTCACAAATCCGTACTTGAATGCTTTATGCATTTGGAGCGTATTGCAATTCTATATATGATTTATTAACTCTCATCCTCTTGTTTTTTTATACACTCTGACTCGTTATCTTTTTGTATTTTGTAGTGAGTTGGGTATTGTTTGTTTTTTAGTTTTATATTTTTTTGTATATATTTTGATCTATTTACCTTTTTAGCTGTTGTATCTTGAGCAAACGTGCGCGATCTTTTTGCTGCGCATAGAGCAGCTGGCGGCGCATGGTGCGCAAATCATTGGATTCGTTAAGCCTTGGACGCACAATCCTTAAGGCGCCAATGCCGCGCATGTTGTTGTTACGCATCATGCTACCGCGCATGGACATTGTGCCACGGGGTCTTGATATATAATTGGAGCCAGCAACGCTACGCATTAATGGTCGCTTTGGCGGACCCATTGAGGAATCACGCTGATGCCGCTGACCACCAAAATCATCACGTGGCCTATATGAGCTGCTGCCACCACCGCCACCGCCGCCGCCGCCGCCACCACCACCACCACCACCTCCGCCGGTGTTGCTGTTGCGTTGATGATAACTGGACGATGATGAGCCCATATTCTGCGATGATGACGATGGTCGATCATTGTGATCATTTGACGAGGACGTGCGACGATAATCCTATTGACGATTGATGAGTAGGAAGTAGGAGTGTAGAGGAGCATTGTTTTTTTTTTGTTTTGTTTTTGATTTTGATATTGGTTTTTGATATATTCGAATATACATATATATATAATTTGCATATATATTTTGTTTGGATGATAAAGAATTGCTATATAAACTGAGTTATCTCAAATGCAATATAATCGTTATCCTGGAGCAAGTGTGTGTAGTAGTAGTAGTAGTAGTAGTAGTTATAGCAGTGATGAACAAACCTTATATACTTTTTTAGCTATTTTTGGATGAATTGATTATACAATATGCATAGATATCTGTGTCATCTGCTCTCGGAAGGAAGAAACTGTCTGTTGTTACAGGCATTAATTAATTTTAATAAATATACATATATATATATATATTTATATGGACACACAATCATTATCTGATTCAAGATTTCAACATCGCAGCCTGCAGAGAGACTGCACTTTAACAGATATATATATATAAATATAGCTCTCTCTTTCTCTCTCTCTGTCTCTTTCTATATATATCGGTCGTTGTCTTTTGCTATATGCGTATAGCTGCTGCTATATATAATTTATTTATTATATATATGCACTTTAAATTGAGCTCTTTGCATGCTCAAAATTTGTGTTCTTTTCTGACAACTGTTTAAATCGTGCATTTTACTTTTATTTTTTCCATTTACGCTCTAGTTTTTCCGGGCGTTAAACGTTAAACCTTCACAAATAGTGCTATAAATATTTGGAAACTCATTAAAATTACACAGACATACATACTATGGCTGCTATAAATATTAAGAGACCTGATTACATACTTATTATTAAATATTATTATTTATAATCTTTTCACACATTTATTTAGCATTTTTTGCCTTTGAGGCTAAAATAAACTTACGTCTTGACGGGGTCTCTTGCGGTCATCGTTGCGATCGCGTGACGTATCCTAAAGAAATTTTAATGATTTATAAATAAATATATACATAAAATGAATTTATAATTAAAACTCACATAGCTGCGCTTATGACCGGAGATGGAGTCATAGCGTCCGCCAGTGCTAGAGTTATGATGATTGAACTTGTCGCGGTTGCGATTATCATAGTGGTCATTATTGGATCCACCACCACCACCGCCACCACCACCACCGCCTCCTCCGCTATAGCGATTATTATGATGATAGTTGTTCTCGTAACGCCCATTGTTGGGTCGGTAATTTCCTTGGGTGCGCGTATTCACATAGTTGCTGGAGTTGCGGTTGTTGTAGTAGCCGCCACCGCCGCGCATAGTGCCGCCACCACGTGGAATGTAACCGCCGCGTCCACGCATTTTGCTACAAAAAAAAAAAACAAATCATAAATTACCCATAACAATTTCAACAGAGACACCCTGTTTTCTTTTGGACGGCTGCGCAAGGTGCCGGCGACGGCGCTGCACTAAAAAATCGATATCGCTATGCAAACACACAAATTTGTGGCACAACCACCAGTTATTTTATCGCTGCGTACCTTTTATTTAATATATTGCTTGTTATACACGCGAGTTATTCAAGTTGTAGTTAATTAAGCAATGAGATTGCTTTTATTTCCTGAATTAAATAACACAACTTTGAGCACAAGCACTGTAGACGAATGAGAAAATTTTCGGCAACGCTTACGTCGTAGGGATGTGCGATACAATTCGATGTTACTATCGATAGACAAGCTGTTAACATGGCCACCTTTTATGTGTCGATATTTTAGCGTTTGGCGGCACAAAGAAATTATTTTCCTCTCAAGTGCAACAATTATTCTAAACAACATTTAATTTCTTAAAATATCATGTTATTAAAAAAAATTAGCTTTGCGTATTTAGCAGTAGAACAATAGGTACTTGACAATTTCACAATTTAAAAGGAATGGGACCAGATATCAATAAATTTAGCAACCCAGCGTTGCCACATGTTTTCTGAAAATAGCTAACCGATATTTTTTTCTTCTATATAAATAATGAAGGGATACCACAAACAGTTTAAGTTTAGTCTTAGATTTTGTATATTATTAAACTGTATTACACATGAAAGATTCCCGTACATATGCATATGCGTTTACTCAATACAAAGCAGCGTAAATGTAAGAAAAGTTAAGGCTAAATTAAGTAATACATATGTTACAGAGACAACGACCACAATTGTATAGTTTATACTAGCATATATAGACTAATTATTCTTTGGAATGCGCCGCAGAAAATGTTGGCAATTGTTGTCGGGCTGGACATTCCATTTTCAGACGACCCCAGTGGGACGTACATTAGTCGGTGGTGCTGCATTCGGTTTGGTCATCATATCAACTGCATTCTTAAACAGTTGCGTCTTAACAAAGTCGGTGGCGGCGCTGTTCAAATCTTTGCCAGCTCCATAGTTACATTTCACATAACCATACAGATTAGCCGCATTCAACGCTATGGCGATCATGACCAGCAGCAGCCACTTGAACTTGAAGCCAAACAAGGCAATCAAGAAGAAGAGACCCCAGAACAGGGGACACAGTATAAGTCCCAGCCAGAAGATACGCTGTTCATGCTTGTTGACACGACTCTGATGGGATGAAGACTACGTTTCATTTGTCATATCGTTTATTAATTGTGAAATGCAGTGACTTACGTTCTTTGACTCGAATACCCAGTGGGATTTGCCATCATCATCGACATAGTTCCACCAACGTAGACCAACTAAAAGTCTGCCGGATATGTTCTTAACCGTCCAGAAATCGGCGGATAGGAATAGCACAACGAATACAAAGCTGGTAATGAAGGAGTCACTGAACCAGCCGCAGAACATGTAAATCACAATGGATGCGCCACGGAAGAACAGGTGGAAGAAGGTGACATACGGATGCCTAGAAATGGAAACAATTAAAGACATCACATTTGTAAATACAAATACAACTTGATTGCTTACGTGTATTTCTGCGCGGCAGCGCTGGGATCACGCATTTCATCTTCCTCGCCAAAGGGTATCGTATCATCGTCAAGTAGTGGCACCTATACAACACATTTGCACTTTATTAATCATCAAGGCTTGCAACTTTATCAAGTAGTCATGCAGAGTTTAATACGTTAGCTTGCGACTTTGTTTTTGTATTGGTATTGTTGGCAATTGCAGACTAAACACAGCGCTGTCTGTCTGCTGTGTTAGTTGTTAGTGTGGCATACATACATTTCTTACCGTTGCGGATGCCATAATTTTCTATTTGTTTGTTGCTTGACTAACTGTTGACTAAATTATTAAATCGATTAAGTTAAAAACAATATTAATGCATATTTTCTTTATTTTTTTTTTTATTTTGTGCTCGCTGCCTTCGCTTGCGTAGCTGTTATCGCACTCTGAATAGTGTTGTGTGCCACTTATCGATAGCCACTTTCGATAGCAATCCGCAGTGCAGTGTGGCAACGCCAACATCATAATTGTTTACTTTTCGCTGATAATAGCCAGCAAGAGCGGAGAGCGCGAGTATTACTTGTTACCTGTACTTGTGTGTTGCATAAAAAGAGCACGACTGATAAGAATGTTGAACGTTATACATAAACACGTCGTTAGCCTAACTAGCTAACAGAGTGTGGCAGCCAACATACGCTGATAAGCAGGCATATTGGATAGAGCGGAAACAAAAAGCACTCAGAAGATCAACAACACAGCGACAAAATCAGTTGCGAGCAAACTGCCCAGCCAAACAGACGTACCAATAAAATAAATCGGCAAAGTTGTTTCCCCACCCACCGAAAAGCAGAGGAGCGCGCAAATGAATGAATGAACGAACAGAAAAACGACAAGTGCAAGAAACGAGTTACGCTAAATAACGCATAAAACACACTGAAGAAGCAGCAGCAGCAGTCAGAGAGTGAGAGAGCGAGAGAGAGAGAGAGAGAGAGTCAGCGATCTTTAACCAGCTTGAAGAAGCTACACCTAAAGCCATTAGCCAGTAGCTATCCATATATTTATATTTAAACAAAACAATCAATTTCAAGGGTAGACGCAGCAGCAACAGCAACAGCAACGTGTGTATTGCTAACGCGTGATTCAGACAGACAAACGGACGGACAGACAGTTTAATCAGCCCCAAGTAATTATTGTTTACTGAGGTGAGTATATACGCACACACACACATAAGCACCGTTAACAAGAATTCTTCCCGCTAAATACACACGCGCGCGTCTCTCTCTCTCAGTGTGGAGCGAATTTTTGGTGACGTCAATTAGAATTTCGCTTGAATTGGCCCAATTTTCACTTTCCAGATCGGCAGACCCAGACCACAACCACATCAGTATATAGAGCAAACTGCAAGCTAACGGTTCATTAACTATGGCACCACCCACTGTCTTGGTCACTGGCGGCGCTGGCTACATTGGTTCGCACACAGTGCTGGAAATGTTGAATGCCGGCTACAATGTCATCTGTGTGGACAATCTATGCAATGCGTATAGTGGTGGCGCCTCTAAGCTGCCCGAGGCACTGAGTCGTGTACAGGAAATCACCGGCAAAAAGGTCAATTTTCATCGTGTGGACATTACGGATAGGGATCAAGTGCGCGCCGTTTTCCAGGAGGTGAGTGTTCTGTCACAGTGGCACGTCAGCAATGTAGTATTGTGGCGTGGCATTGCTATTATCTTTGGATACATGTGGCACATTGCATACATGTACATATGTGTAGTACACATATGTGTCTTATCTCAATTGGTTTGCTGCTGCTATCAGCGTCTCATTTTGAACTCAACTTGTTTACTAAACTGCGGACGCTGCCAATGAAACACGACCTTAGTCACATAACTTGGTGTGCTGGCAACAACAGCAACGACAACGACAGCAACAACAACAACTGCAGCAACAACAGCAGCAGCAGCAACAACAGCAACAACAACAGTGCGTTGTCAACATTGACGTTGCACTCGATGCAGCAGAACTGCAATAATCTTTTATTGCTGCTGTTGCTGTAATTGTTTACTTGCTATGCCCTTTGTAGAGGGTATTATAGTGCTGAGAAGAAGTAGAGCAGCGGAATAATGTCACTTGTAGTCAGTGTTAATTGGTTGAAAAAGTAATACTTTTAAAGTATTGCTAAACAATACCAAAATGTTGCTAAAGCTAATATTGCTTATCTAGAAACACTTTTAGAGTGTGGAATATATGTAAAAGTAGTTAAAAGTTTTGTAAATTGTTTATAAAGAACAATAGTTTGCCTAAAGGCATGCTTTTAAGAATATTTATGTGTACTTAGATTCTTTAATTACTTTGAAATAGTTTTTTATAGTCGTTTAAGCGTATATTATATGTACGTCTTATAAACTTGTATAAAAAAACTACTTTTTTTTACTTTTTAAATTTAAAACATTTTTCTAGCTTTTGAATTTATCAACGCAAGTCATTAAATCGAAGTAATCAAAATTAGAAGACTTTAAAAATTAGCAGCTTATTAAGGTAACAGTTAAAAAAACCTAAAAAGATTTTACAGAAATCTTTAAAAAAAATATACGAGGTTTTAAAAATGGTTTTTTTTACATGATTTCTTAAAAAACTTTAAATTTTGTCTAAATTGTATTTTAAAAAAATCGTTTGACAAATAAATTAGGTGCCTAAAAAAGTATTCTTCAAATGAAATCGTTTAGATAATATATCATATATATATATATATATATTTATAATATATATAACAAATTTGTTTCTAAGTGATTTCTATAACATTATATACTAATTTTCTTTTTGGATTTATTTCAATATATTTTGCAGTATTCGATTTTAAATTGTTTAGCTAATAGATTTCTAGCTTTATTAAATATCATATATATTATAGTAATTAATATATAGTAATTTCTCATGAATTTACTTTAAATTTTATTTTAAAATTCAATAAGCTGCATATAATTATAGTAAATTTAAACTTTCCATAGTGTCGTAACGCTTCTAAGAATAGAAATTAATTCCTAATCGAAAAAATAGTAATATTTACCCAAGGTTACAAAAAGCAATCAAGTGTAACTAATCTATAATTTATACATTTTTGCAAAACTAAGTGATTTTAAATCTTTTAATCATTTCTTTCAACCTCTAATTTCAGCACAAAATCGATATGGTGGCCCACTTTGCGGCTTTGAAGGCGGTGGGGGAATCCTGTCGCATTCCCTTGCAATACTACCACAACAATATGACGGGCACCAATGTGCTCCTGGAGGCCATGGCCGATAATAATGTATTCAAATTTGTGTATAGTTCGAGTGCCACGGTTTATGGTGAACCCAAATTCTTGCCAGTTACCGAGGAGCATCCGACGGGCAACTGCACATCACCATATGGCAAAACCAAATATTTCACAGAGGAGATACTCAAGGATCTGTGCAAGTCGGATAAGGTGGGTTGAGAGTTGAGTACTCAGAGTGTTACCTTATAGCTAATTGGAACTTTCTTTATAGCGCTGGGCGGTTGTGTCGCTGCGTTACTTCAATCCTGTGGGCGCCCACATTAGCGGACGCATTGGTGAGGATCCCAATGGCGAGCCCAACAATTTAATGCCTTATATTGCCCAGGTGGCAGTGGGTCGTCGTCCACGTCTCAGTGTGTATGGCAGTGATTTTCCCACCAAGGATGGCACTGGTGTGCGTGACTATATACATATTGTTGATCTGGCCGAGGGTCATCTCAAGGCATTGGACAAGCTGCGAAACATTGCCGAAACTGGTTTCTTTGCCTACAATTTGGGCACTGGCGTTGGCTGCTCGGTGCTGGAGCTGGTGCATGCCTTTGAGCGTGCCTCGGGCAAGAAGGTTGCCTACGATCTGGTGGAACGACGGTCAGGTGATGTGGCCACCTGCTTTGCGGACGCACAGCTGGCGGAGCGAGCGTTGGGCTGGAAGGCAACGCGTGGCATTGACAAAATGTGCGAGGATACGTGGCGTTGGCAGAGCCAGAATCCCAATGGTTATGCCAATAAATAGTTTTGACCCATTTGTACTACTATTTCAATTTAATCAGCTACCAATCCAATTTGTAATTGTGCCACTCTTGTGTTATCTGCTATCAGCTATCAGCTGTGTCTTTCTGCAAGTTCCTCCTCAACTGCTACACTAGCGCACTATAATTATTTTGTAATTAGCTAAATGCTTGCGTATAACTGTATAACTAGTTATGTATGTTTAAATTTTTTGTTTGTTTGTCCAAATCTAAAGTGCAAAATTAAATTAATGTATAATGTATTTGTATTTGTATTTGTCAACCCCAAAAGTACTTGGTAATTAAACAATGCAACAATAAGCTGCAATTATTTGTAAATGCTTTTTACAAGGTCAGTGTCAAGGTCAATGCACATTGATATAAACAAATATCATTTCTAAAGGCAAACATTTATTCAATGCAATTCAACATTTAAAAACTCATTTTTACAAATACTTAAATGATGCGTATTTATACATAATTATGTATATATTTAAAAAAAAAACATTTATCAGCATTTATCACAATTATGTACTATTTAGTTTAGTTTACAACAACTTTACTTTCATCTTTTTGGAATGCTGCTGATTGTTTAGGGGCTCTGTGGGTGTGTACTGCGGTACTATGTGCGGTGTAGCAGTTGTATAAAAGTACAAAATTGTGTATAAATTCTATGCTGGTAATGCTCAACTATTTGGTAGTACATCATAATATAATACTCTATGGAGTTTTGTTTTATACACACTTTTTGACTTAATGTTATGTGGTTTTTTGTAGCTTGTAGTTCTGTTAAATATTTTGTTATTTGGCAAATCTGTTCTTGGCAATTGGAGTGTAAATAAATCAATTTAAAGTATTATAAATTGTAAATCCAATTAAACAATCTAACAAGAAGCTTTTTTTCACTACATGCTACAACATTCACATATCTAATTGTTCGTTATATATGATTATATAGTATGTGCGCGATATGCATAGTTAAGTAATACAATTATAAATGCTTATAGTTAATGATGCAGACAGATAGTAAGAGATTTAGATAGAGAGATCCTTTACTTAGCTACTTGTAGGCATTGCAGTAGTACTAAATAGTAGTTTATGTAGCGGATTTATCAAATAGATAACCAGCCATTTGAATTATGTGGATGTGACGCCCTTGCGTGCCACCAGCATATTGAGTATGGGGTTTTTTCTAATGTAACTAACGGCCTTCTTGTGCGTGACCATGGTAAAATCATAGCCATTGCACTGCAGTATCTTGTCATGGATGCGTAATCCTGCCCGAGCAGCTGGACTGCCCTCATGCACCTCCGTCACATAGATGCCCTGTAAATGCAGTGGGTAAATGGGCTAAAGTTTGCTATATATACTACCAGACTACTACTTACATAATCGGTATAGCCTTGTGGACTCTTCTTGTAATCCTGATCGATGCCACCGCCTATTTTAAAGCCACACTTTAGTATCTCTCTGCCCTCCTGATCGTAGTCCTTCTCCTTGTGCAGCGTTATGGGAATCTAGAAGCACCAGTAGTAGGCATTACTAACAATGTGACGTGAGTGAGTAAGTGAGTGACGTGAAAGTTTGTTTAGGCCAATTTCACTCTGTGTCGACCCAATTTCACATACACACGACTCATTCACACGCACACACAGCAACACCAACAACAACACAAGCTGGAAGAGCCTCGCCAGTACTGGATTTACGAAGCATGAAATCAATCATAGGTGAATTCACGTATCGGTGAATTCAGGCACGCTCGGTAAGCGAACGTCTCCCGACACGTGAAAAGTTGTGACATGCCCATACAAATTTCATGGGTCGAAAGCATGTGCTGGAAATTGTAGTTTCATGCATGGGCCTGACCAATCATGTGTGATTTCACGTATGCTTCAGGCCAGAAACGTACTGCAGGGACGCTAGCTGTTGCTACCTGTATGCGCATGTGTGTGTGCGTGGTGTGTAAAATTTACAACTTACGCTTAAACATTCCATTGCCGTGCCGGCCTGATGCTGAAATGCCATTTTCGCCATATTGCTGCAGTGTTATTTATTCACTTTTTAGCTATAAAAGCAAATTATGTTTTTATTTTTTAAAGAGCAAATTATCTCCGTTGTCTCCGTCGCGAGCCACCAACAAACACAAACTTTTCGTTCTCCCTCTCTCTCATTCACTGTCTCTACTGCTGCTGCATCACAAATGAGCAGTGTTGCAAAACGCACAAAACTAAGTCGAGTGTTTACTTTTATTTTTTACATTTACATAAATAAACAAAAGTTGTGGATTTATTGGAATTGTACAACTAAGTAAATCTAAGAACGTCGCATTGCCAGCATTGTATTAATTTCCCATATAATAATACGTGTCCTATCAATAATCTCACGCAATTGTCGGTTTTTCAGCTTAACAGTCTCGATTAGTTCCTGATTTTCCTGCAACACCTTGCGGTATTCATCACACTGCGAGGGCTCAATGCGCGGATCAGGCTCATCTCTGTAGGGTATCAGGCTCTCGGCATTCATGTAGTCCATGCCAGCGTCATTGCATTTCTCATAGATGATGCGTACGCGCTTGAACAACAATCGAATGGTGCGAAAGTATTCCTGCACCTTCTTCTCTGTGTTGTTGTCGCGGTGCGAGGTGGGCTGTATATTCTTAAGGGCCGAGAAGACCTCTTGAAAGCGTGACGCAATGTCCTGCACTGTTTCCTGTCCTAAACGCGACAGCTGCACTATGTTGATTTCCTTGTGTGGATTTGGTTGTGAAATTGCCAGCATATTGTTGCTGCCTCCGCCTCCACCACCAGCTGAACCTGTAGCTGCATTATGTTGTTGCTGTTGTTGTTGGGGTAAGTTGGGCTGCTGCTGTTGCTGTTGTTGTCCGCCTGGGCCTGGCATGCCCACACCTTGCTGTGGACCCATCATTTGTTGTTGCGGCATATTTGACATTGGCACACCGACGCCGCCTTGCATCATTTGTTGCTGCTGCTGCATCTGGTGTTGCGGTGACATACCCATGCCTTGCATTAGACCAGGCGGGCCACCACCGCCACCAGCATTAGGATTCATTTGCATGCCGCCGGGTCCTCCTGGTCCGCCGGGTCCCATCATGTTCATTTGATGCTGCTGCTGCTGTTGTTGTTGCGGCGACATGTGCATGTTAGGTCCGCCCTGCATGAAGCCACCCATGGGCATCATGTTCGGTCCGCCTTGTCCACCCTGCGGGCCTTGATTCATTTGATTTTGGCCATATTTCCACATTTTGTTGAACAAAATTATTCTACCGCAAGCAACAAAACAATTTCAAATGCTGCTTACCAGCACTAGAGTTCTTTTGGTACACACAGAACAAGTTCAAATGAACGGCTCATAATAATGAACAAACAATAAAATTAATAAATTGTTCGATCTAATTAAAAAAAAAACAGACTTGCAGTAACTTTATTTGACATAGCTTTTTATTCCACTGCACTTGTTGTCTTATTATGTAAAATATTTAATTTAGTTCACAGCTGAAAAATTAAAAAAGTTCATTTTGCAGCACTGCCTGTAATGGAGTTGCCACTTCTTAAAAACTCATGGCGCTCAACTGACAATCGTTAATCGTTATGGTTATTGTATGCTAACTTATCGGACAAGCTTAAGCTGAATTTATAGAATTTAAAAATTGACAAACAATAGAAATGCAAGAATGTCACGTGATGAAAACAATGGATTTAGTGAATGGGTAAGTGATAGTGTACATTTCAGCAAATGCTCAGCCACTAAAATGTTATTTGCAGGGCGGTTACTTCGAGGCAAAGAAATCAAAACTCGAAGAACAATTTGCAGTCGCCAGTGATCCGTTTCGCAAGTCCAATTTGTTCGATGGCATTTCAATATTTGTCAATGGTCGAACCGATCCATCTGCCGACGAACTAAAACGGATTATGATGGTCCACGGCGGCACGTATCATCACTATGAACGATCGCACACGAATTTCATCATAGCATCCAATTTGCCGGATGTTAAGGTGCGTAAAATGGATACTAGCAAGATAATCAGTGCCCAGTGGGTTGTAGAGTGTGTGGAACAGAAGCGAGTGCTGGACTATAAACCCTATCTGTTGTACACCAATCAGAAGACCACGCAACCGCGTCTCAACTTTGGCAAGGGCAAAAACGACAGCAGCATGGTGAGAGCAGAACGTGATGATAGACTGGAAAATGAGTTGGGTGGCATACTTAAGGAACTGCAGCAGGCTGTGTCCACGTCGCCCGACAAGAACGCTACCAGTGTAACCAATATATCCGCCACAACGGCCAATAGCAGCCACAGTGCTCGCACTGCTGTCGATCCCGCATTTCTAGGCGAATTCTATAAGAACTCACGTCTACATCATATTGCCACTTTAGGAGCTGGCTTCAAGCAGTATGTATGTGAGCTGCGTCAGGCGCAGGGTAGCAAACCATTTGTCAAGCGCATAGAACTTCGTTCTTTGCTGGCCAGTCAGCCCAAGCCGATGATGGCGTTGTCAAGCAAACGCTATGTAATGCACATTGATATGGATTGCTTTTTTGTATCTGTGGGTCTGCGTAATCATCCGGAGCTACGTAACCTGCCTGTGGCCGTAACGCATTCAAAAGGCGGCAGTGCAGCCACCGATGTACCCGTGCATCCACAAGCCAATCGTCAGGTGGAGCAGGAACTCTTTGCTCAGCGTTTCGAGAAGCATCTGCATGACAATGTGCTGGCGGACAAGGTGCGCGGCGGCTTTGACAAGAAGATGTCGCTGTCAGAGATTGCCTCCTGCAGCTATGAAGCTCGAGCCAAGGGCATCAAGAATGGCATGTTTGTTGGCCACGCGCTGAAGCTTTGTCCCGAGCTAAAGACCATTCCGTATGACTTTGAGGGCTATCGACAGGTGAGCTGAGCATTTACTACTACTAGCCAAGGAGCTAATGTTTGGCTTTTGAATTACAGGTGGCTTTCGCTCTGTATGACACTGTGGCACAGTATACACTTGATATTGAGGCTGTTAGCTGTGATGAAATGTTTGTAGATCTGACGAATCTTCTGCAGGAATTACAAGTGGATGTCATGACATTTGTCACTCATCTGCGCCAGCAGGTTCGTGATATAACATCATGTCCCTGCTCCGCTGGCGTGGCTGAAAACAAGTGAGTGCATTAGGAGTAGACTTTGAGGTATTTATAATCATGCTTGTCTTAAATAGACTGCTAGCTCGCATGGCTACCAAGTTGGCCAAACCAAATGGACAGCATTTGCTGGACACAGATGATGCAGCCAACTATATGGCTTCCCTGGCCTTAGACGTGCTGCCTGGTGTGGGCAGCAGCATGACCTATAAGCTCAATCAGGCTGGCATGATAACTTGTGGCGATGTTCAGCAGGCATCTCTGGTACGTCTGGAAATGCTGCTGGGCAAGAAAATGGCACAGACACTCTACAACAACTGTCGTGGCATAGATCCACGTCCCTTGGTCTACGAACAGGTGAGTTCTTCTTCAACTAACTTGTTTAACACTCAATTAAAACTCTTTTCTATTAGCAACGGAAATCTGTGTCTGCTGAGGTCAATTATGGCATACGCTTTACAAAATACGAAGAGTTGGAGAAGTTCCTGCAGCAATTGAGTGAAGAGGTGCACAATCGTCTCATGGAGATCAAACGCAAAACGAAATCAATTACCTTAAAGCTAATGGTACGTGCTGCCGAGGCACCCGTAGAAACGTCCAAGTACATGGGTCACGGTGTCTGCGATAATCAGACAAAGTCCGCATTGCTAAAGCAGAGCACCGACGATGTTCAGATCATTAAATTCCATGTGCTCAAGTTGATGAAGGAGTCGGGTTTTCCGCCACATGAGCTGCGTGGCATTGGCATACATTTAAGCAAACTGGATGATGTTATCGAGGCAAAAAAAGAGAATGTCATTAAGAATATGTTTGAGAAAATGTCGGAGAAACAAAAGGGTATATCAAAATATTAAATTTTATTTAATGTAATTTGACACTTTATTGTTTTAAACAGAGAAACTACCACCACCACCGCACTTAATTCCAATCAACAAGGCGAAGTGCGAAGTGGCAGAGCCGAAAGCAAAGCCAGCTAGCATCAATGTGCTCAACATGTGGAAGAAAGCGGCTAACCAAAAGAGGTCAACGGGCTTTGAAGCCATTCCAAAGGGTGACTCAATCATTACCAGGGACGATGAGTTGATTGTGGAAATAATCGATGATATGGAAGTGTCCAAACCACAGCCAACTGTGCTCAGCATGCTAAAGAGCTCAGCCAGCGATGAATCCAGAACTTCCAAGAATTATAAGCCTGCAGCACTCTCACACCTCGATAGTGATGTCTTGGCACAGCTGCCCGAGGACATTCGACGCGAGATACTTAATGATCCGGAGGAGTATTTGCGTATATCCGATACGGATCAGCTAAATAAAGTGAAGAAATTTGAAGCAGCTACCCACAAGAGCATAAGATCATTCTCACGCTCACGTTCAGCATCGCCACCGCCGACGCCACCAACTATGCGACTGCGACGGGCCTCCACTGCTCTGAGTCCATTGAACGAGAGTGATCTGCAGCCATCTACGTCCAAAGCAGCTCTAGATAAGCAATTGAAACGCGCCTGTCGTCCAGACAAAATTGTTGCCGACTATGTGCAGGAATTGCCACAGCATATGCATCCCGCAATTCTGCAATATCTCAAGAGCAACGAAACAATACCAAATGTTTGTGCCAAGGAATCTGAGGAATTGCCTCTACCAAAGCCTACGCCGTCAAAGACACCCAAGACCCCCGAATGGAATGTGTTTGCGGATACCAATTACAAGGATATGCTTGCCAAATGGGTTAAAACGGAATTGGTGCCCAAACCGGCTGATGTGGACTTGATGTATTCACACATTTGCCTGCTGGTGGAAGACAATCTAATGGATGAAGTGTACGAGGTGATGAAATATCTGTGCCGTCTTATTAAAGCCAAACGTGGCAGCTGTTGTCGCTGGCACATGGCCTACAATGAGATCGAGTCCAACATACAGGAGAAGGTGTATGAAGTGCTCGAGTGTCATATTTATTTCACGGAGGTCATCGGTTGCTACAAGTGTGCCTAAGCCAAGTTTAACTACTTAATTATAATTAATTAATTACTTACATACATAGTTATAGAGTTATCAACTGTCTTGTACAAATGTTTCTCAGTTGCACTTTGTAAATGGCATTTAAAAAAAAATAAAGAAACTGAATTATTTTGTTATTAAATACATACTAGATGTACCATATATGTACGTATGTAGTGCATAAAGAACTTGTTGAATCAAAGCTTTTAGCGCCAGTTGCTTTTGTTACGAGTGACTATGTCATAAATTTATTTATAAATTTTTCAAAAGAGCACTAATTAATGTGGCTGTAACTGCTCCAGGGGGGTAATAATCGCAGAGGAAGACGACGATTGCTCGTTGATAACTTTATATATATACCCACAGATACAAAAGGGCGGCGGTTGCAGTGGCATCTGAGTTTTGCCGGCTTAAAGACAAATAGGCCAGGCCAACACCTGGCGGAACTGGCAAGTCATAATTTGCACTTTAATGAAAGCGTCGTGAGAACAGGTAAAGTCACTGCAGTTAATCGCCAGCGACGTCGATTGCCCCGATGTCGAGTCGACTCAACTCAAGTCCAGGTCCGGGGATATGTAATTGATTCGCATGCCTCCGCAGCATCGAAAGCGTCTCTCTTGACAAACTACTAGCATTTCTAGGCTACATGACTAGGCTACGACTTGAAAAGACCCAGTAAAGAAAACAGATTCAAGAGTTTTTGAATTATTCTTTTAAATAAACAAAATGTTCTATAATAAAACCCAATTTACAATACTTAGTTACTTTGGCAGCTATATAAAATAGTTATCTAATTGAAACTGATATGATATTGATATTAAACTGATAATTAAAGTGTAAAGTTGTTATATTTTAAGAAAAGAAAAGGTTTTCAATACTAAACAAAGATTTTTTTTAAGGATCTTCAGTATACTTATAAAAAATTTGTGATTTTGTTTAAGATATCTTAAAAATTGTGAAACTAATTTGACAGTTTAGTTATGATATTTTAACAGAAGATAAAGTGGTTAATACCAAAAATCGATTTCTTACCGATCGTTAATAAATATTATGAAAATTCTTTGTTTTTTAAAAAATATATTTAAAATTGAAAAAGTTTGCTATATAAAATATATAAATTATAACATATAAATTATTGATAAGCGATTGTTTCCTTTTATAGCTAAATATAAGATGGAGTTTTCTGATTCCCACAAAATTTGCTTGGAACGTAATAGACAATGAGTTTGTTTGGAATCTACATAAAACTCTACTATATTTAATACTTCATGATATACAATAACATAAACCTAATTCTACTTAAATTTTCCCAGGTCTTAAAAGGTTATATAATGCACACACTTGATCAAAATATCTTAAGTATTGTTTTAATGCCTTACAAAATTGTAAAACAAAAACCTGATCTGCGTACATCTACTTACACATAACACTTTCAATCAAAGTCCCAAGCTCTTATAGTCTCTAAAATCTTCCTATTTAAATGGACAATGTTAATGGACCTTTCTCACTTTTTGCTTTATACCGGGTCTAATAACAATTACAGTGCCAGTCGGCAGTCAGCAGTCAGCAGCTGTTGCCTTTAGCTCGCTCGCAATGGTAATTAAAAATAGTTAGTCAAGCTGCATTTCTTGTGCAGCATCCGGTCAACGCTATCTAGCCTCTTCTCCACCAGCTCCACTAGCCGCTTCTCTGCCTAGCCCCAATTCACCAAACCCCCCACCCCCCTGGATTTACATGTGCTGCGCTTTGTCTGATTTAATTATGTGAACAAAAAGGCGTCGTTGTTTCATAAATTTTATGCATCCTGTTTAGCCTCAAGTTGCACAGAAGCTGCCGCTCTTCCTACAAAAAAACAAAATTAAAAACTGGGAGCAACTTGCTGTCTGGTTTAACATAAATATATATACATACATATATATGAAGTGGACCAACCAGATGCATATGTTGTTGTCAACTCTTGATAGACTCGTTGGCCCCGCATGATTTGTCATCAAATGTTGCTTGCAACATTGTGTAGCCGCTTAACTCTTTGCTCTTTTGGGTAATCTGAGCACTCCCTTAAAATACATTTGAAACCTACATCGATTGCAGTATGCTCTTTTAAGGCTAAAGTTGCAGCACTAACCATACAATACATAGATGGTCCAAATCGAGTATTTTTTGATTGCACATTTTTCAAGACTCATAACTCCCAGTCAGCCGAGAGCAGAACCCAAGCGTTTCAATTCGCCTCAAAAGCGAAAATACAACAGCGAAAGCCAGACAATTTTGTCACACATCAGTCTGTTTTACACAGTCAAACGATAAGCACCATCTGTTTCGCTTGTGCTCTCGTTCTGTTTGCATGTATGGGTGCTAATATGTGTATGCACTCGCATCATAGTGTGTGTGTTGAGAATTTAGTTTTCAAGGCCACATGTCGATGCTAGCACAATTCAATTTTTCAGTTTTTAGCAAATCAGAGACAAAGAATAGGGACATGAAGAGCTAATGAGTGTATGTGATCGTTATTAGACGGCGGGCCAGCAAACATGGCGGTGGCCGTACTAGTAGAGTTGCTGCAAGCTATGCATGAGATCGGGGGTTCAAGTCCCAGTCTCGAGTTAACCATTGTTCCTAGTTTTTTAATTTCTAATTTCGAGTAATAAAAAAAATTATTGTTTTGATCTCTTTTTTTTGTAAAGACAGAATAAAAATAATTGAATTTTGTTATTCTAATTATTAATAAATGTCGTTGGGTATTTAAAAATGGAATTTTCTGTAGCGAACGCACTGGGATGCGAACCTGCAACCTCCTGCACACCGAGCGGCGACTCTACCAGGTCGACCACGGCGAAACCTATGTTCGCGACGTCTAGTAAGGAACATATACACTCATCAGTTGTTTATGTCCCTATTCTTTGTCTCTGATTTGCTAAAAACTGAAAAATTGAATTGTGCTAGCATCGACATGTGGCCTTGAAAACTAAATTCTCAACACACACACTATGATGCGAGTGCATACACATATTAGCACCCATACATGCAAACAGAACGAGAGCACAAGCGAAACAGATGGTGCTTATCGTTTGACTGTGTAAAACAGACTGATGTGTGACAAAATTGTCTGGCTTTCGCTGTTGTATTTTCGCTTTTGAGGCAAATTGAAACGCTTGGGTTCTGCTCTCGGCTGACTGGGAGTTATGAGTCTTGAAAAATGTGCAATCAAAAAATACTCGATTTGGACCATCTATGTATTGTATGGTTAGTGGTTGCAGTGTTGCTGCTGGTTCCCACGATGTTGCCAGCTAACAGTAGCTGCTGGAAACTGTCAGCCTAATCAGACGTGGCATTCGATACGACAAGATCACTGCCAAAGTTACCAATAGTCTGGGATATTTGGGCAACCCGTGGAAGAAATGTGCATAAGGCACAGTGAAGAACAGCAGCAACAGCAACAACAATAGGCAGCGGGATTTGTGGCTGCAACAACAGCATGAGCATGTTTGATAACAGCTTCTTGTTGTCGCTGACTTTGCTAACCAAAAAAAAAAAAAATAAAGCCAACAACATACGTGAAGTTTTGTTTGCGGTTACCGATTTTGCCGCCAATATTGCTGTTGGGAGTTGCAGTTGCATCTATGCAAAACTTCTAGCCAATTAACTTGCAGCAGACGAGACGAATGCTGCAACCGCAACTGCAACTGTTGCTGCTGCTGCTGTTGCTGTTGCTGTTACTGGTGCCTTATGATTAGAATCGTCGACAGCAGGCCGCCAAACGGGCACGGCAGCAACAGCAGCAGGCAACAGGCAGCAGCAGCAGCAGCACCAGCAGCAACAACAACAACTAACCAAAGCTAATGAACCATGTTGCCGCTGATGAACCCGAGCTGATTAATGATGCCTGGGTTGGTTGGCTGCTTGGCCTGGCTAGCTGGCTGAGGCTAACTGAGGATGGCTGAATGCTTTTGCCTGGCCAAAAGGGAACTTCTTGCATATACAACTGCAATTGGTAGAGTTTGCAGTTTTGAGTTCCCCGAGGGCAGCTAACAACTTAACTAGCTTGGATGGTGGGCTTAGGGTTGTGGTAGCTAAAAAACAACCAAAAAAGAGTTAGGCTGTATACGAGCATGCCGACTATAGAAGACCCTGTAGTAAATAATATAAGTAACAATTCAGTGAAAGAGTTTTCACATTACAAACCGCATTTTTAGCGATCGTTGCTTGAGCTAAATGATATAGTAATCTGATTCTAAATAATTTTACACAAAATTTTATAAATATTTGCCAAGTTTTATAACAAGTGAATTTAGTTTAATTTCTGTGATACTATATTTCAAAAATAATAAAGTTTTTCAAAGAAAACTACGATTTTAAATAGATATATATATAGAATACAAGATATATGATCAGTTTCTAGCCAAAATTGGCCAGATCATCAAAAGAAACTACCAATTTAACTGTATAGGAAAATGTTTTAAATATCTTAAAAGTTAATAAATTTTCCCTGTTATACTCCGATTTATGGCCAATATAATGCTGTCCGATTCTAACCAAATTAGTTTTAGTTAGGAAATAATATCATACACACAACTAAAACTTTTCTTTTTATGCTGTTTTAATATGGGCTAATTCTGAATTTAGGGGACTTGTTAAATATTCACAAACAAATTTATCTACTTGGAGTATAGACAAACCTTCCAGACAAATTTCGTAGCTCTTATTTTTTAAGTATTAAAGATCCAGATTTACGAACAGAAAGACTGGCTATATAGACTCTAACTCCGATGCCCACAATCAATACATATACTTTCTGGGTTGATAAATGCCTCTAATTTACATTTAATTTTCTTTTACAAACTTACTAAACCCTTTTAGTTGTTATTCAAAGTGCAGAGTCTTTAAAAGCAGCCAACAATTTTTGGCCAGCTGAGAGCTAAGAGCTGAGAAGGCTGAAGAAAAGAGTTGGCCATTGGCCAAACAAAAGGCCCCTTTGCGATTGTGATTGCGCAGGCGCACCTGAGAATGTTGATAGCCCCCATGGAGCCAGCGAAGGTACAGAGTCATCGACTCTCACTCTCTCACTCTGTTGCGCTCTCGCTCTGCAAACAGAATGCTCTCAAGTCCAAGTGCAAGTCGTTTTTTATGCCACTCAAGCGACGACAAGGCGACCAAAACAACAGCAACAGCAACTAGGGTTAAAACTAAAGTTGGAGTTGGAGAAGCTGAAGTTGGAGCTGAAGTTGCAGTTGCAGAGTTGAGGCTCGTTTGCGGGCCCTTTATCACATGCGCACATCATTTACTGGACGCGCGCACTTTTAGCAATTGTGCCTTTAAAGTGTTTGCGTCGTGACAAAATCAATGTTGCTGCCCCAGACACAAGCAAGACAACGGCAACAGGGAACAGGCAACAGGCCAACTGCCGCATGACTGCCTGACAGGCTCGCTTGGACAGTGATTCATGGTTTATTAAGCGCATTATGCCGCAGGATACTTTGAAGTTGCCAGCGACAAAGCAGCAACGAGCAACAGCAGCAGCAACGAGCAGCATCAGCAGCAGCAGCAGCGGCGGCAGCAACAGCAGTTGTTGCACGTGTTTGGCAGCCCTTTTAAAATGCGGCAACTGTGCCTTTGGCATTGGCAATGAACACTTGGCCTATACATGCGCGTACTAGTATAAGCCACATTCTCTTGCTTGGCTCTACACTTTGGCAATTGATTACTTAACATGTTTTATGCGTACGGCAAGTTATGTGGCGACTGGCGCGTTAATTTGAGCCTGTTGTTGTTGCTTGCTGCTGCTGCTAGCTGTTAGCTGCTGCTGTTGGCCTTGGCAACATCCCCAGCTCTGCAGTGCTGTGGCAGTCAAACAAATTGCTACGCGGCAGGCGCTGGGCCGTAAATCAGCGCACAAGTCAAAACACATCAACATCAGCATCGACAGCAGCAGCAATATCGACAGCAGCAGTAACAACAACAACAACAGCAACTCAAGCCATCAACAGCTTCCCAGGCTAGACAGTCAACTTTAACTCCAACTGCAACTCCAATATAAACACAACAACACCCATAAGCAAGTGGGCGTGTCTAATGCGCCCCAAAACGATAAGTCAGCTGCACACTTACCACTTTTAACAGCTTAAGCATTTTATGTTATTTCGTTTTTTTTTTATTTTTTCTATATTTTTTTATTTGGCCTGTCCACGCGGCGTATGCGCAACGTTTGCATGTGCAAATGGAATTAATTATGGCAAATGCAGCCGCTCAGTCAAACAAATATATATATATAAACATATCGCATAACAGTCTGGGTAAATTTGTTTGTGTTTATGGCTGAATGGAAATCCACATCCGAAATCTGAGTGTGCATGAGAATGAGATGAATTGCCAGGCAGAGATGCAGGCGCGCGATAATAAACGCGCCGAAAACGCGTCGGCTAACTCGACTCTTTGATTTATGCAACATACGTTTTGTGGCACCATACCCTGTAGCACAGACACCATTTACAACAAGTGGTTGATTGAACTTTTTATTGGTAAAAGATTTCAAATTGTCTGTGGCAGGAACTTTGGAGTTTTATGAGCTTTAAAAAATGATATTTGATGGCATTAAACTTATATAGTTTAAAATGGAACTATTTTAGAATTATAATAAAAATATGTGTTAAATTTAGAACATGCACAGAGCTTTACTTGTTAGTTAGTTTTTAAAAAAGTTTATTTTATTTATACTTTATTTAATAATTTTGTTTATAGCATTATTTTTACTTTATGTTTACTATTTAGTAAACTTTTTTAAATAATTATTAAGTATTATAAAAAAATAAATAAGCTCAAACTCTAAATCTTTCATAATTTATTTTAAATTAATTAATCAGTTGAACGGTTAAAAATTTTCTACATATATTACAATAACTATATTTTCTTAATAGAAAATGTCAGTAACTAGTCAATATTGAACAACTAATGCAAATATTTTATATAAAGCAAACTCGTTTATGTAATTAATTTCCGTTGTAATTAATACAATTTAATGTAAGAAAAACCAATTAACTTTTTAAAATCCTAGCTTAAAAACTTCTACACATTTTATATAATATTTTGCTGTAAGTTTTGTGCCTCTAACAAATATTTTTAAAGGATTTCCTTACAAAAATGTATACATTTTTTTTTTGAACCCCAGTTAAAATGTAGCACTTTAAGCATAAATTTCAGCCAAAATTTTAAAGTTTCTTGTGTCGAATTTAAATCATTTGGTTTTACAGGGTATCTGTAAGTGAGTTAACTGTAGTTGCCACTTGCTGCTTGCATTACGTATGCCGAAAATATGCAAATTGGCAATTTGAAGTGTGAACGCCGCCAGTGGCAAACAGCAAACAACCAACAACTCTCTGTGAATTATGCCAAAGAATTGGCAACAGCATCTACTTTTCAGCGTCGGCGTCGGCGTCAACGTCGCCGTCAGCGTTGACGTCGCAGCACTTGTCATTAGAATGCAATCGAAGCGTCAGAAATAAATTACAAAACCATGTAAAGTGCAAACTGAACTCACAGTTTTGTTATGTTTTTTCTTTTTATTATTTTTTCTCTCTTTATTTTTTTTTTGTTTTTGACGTTTCATTGGGGAACTGTAATCGCATTTATGGCCACATAAATCTTGGCTAAAATTTGCCGTTGCCTAACAAAGTTGTCGTTGTGGCTGTTGTTTTTGTTGTTGTTGCCAGGCATTGCTGAGTTTTTGTTGCCTTTTGCATTTTTATCAATTGAGCCGCTCTTAAAGTGAAACTGGTCCACAAGCTCCCCAGGCTTTGATTTATTTATGTGCTCTCCACGTCCGACTCTCTGGGCCAGGCGATAACATAGCTCGCTTTCACGCATTTTTAATTCCCTCCGCCTTACCACCTCCACTTCCATTTATTCCCCTACCTACCCCCACTAGCAAGTCTACGATCTCGGCGGATACAATGTATCTGGTCTTGTAATTGAATTGATCGCATGAAATATGCTAAATATGTTCACTGGAAATCGAAAAGAGAGACCGAGACACGCCCCATTTGTAGATTGTGGGCGTTTTGTCGTTGCACCGCCAAGTGACAGCTGACAACAGGTGCAGTTTCAACAAGGGGCCAGCGGAAGGGACAGAGGAGAAAGCGTAGGGGCAGACATATGATTAGTCAGCGCAGAGTTATGTTAATCAGATCAAGATATAATGACATAAACATTGGCATTACATCAGCAATCTATTATGGCTCATTACAGTGTGTTGTATGCCACAAAAGAATGTCTAATGGGTAGGATAAAAGTAGAAGTGCTGTGGAGGAGGAATGGGGCAGGCAAAGAAGAGGAAAGGAGGTGTTACACAGTAGGCACATATGTAAAAGTAGTAATAATTAGTAGATATAGATAAAGAATTGACGATGAATGCAGTAGGAATAGAGGAAATATGTCACGAATGCATATGTGTATAAAGAATAAGGATGAATCGAAGTAAATGGAAGCGGTATTATTCGAAATATAGGAGTGATAAAGCAAAAAAATTTTAGGAATATGAGATGAATAAAGTAGAATTAGAGGGAAACACTTGTAGGATTATAGGATGATTAGGAGATGCATAGATAGAGAAAAGGATGCATATTTATATATATATATATGAATGGGGAAGTATAGGTGGTTTACAGATTAGGTATAGGTTATCGAATAGGGAATAAATAAAGTAAGAATACAGTAAAAATATAGGAAAAATTTATGAGAACGGTAGAAATATTGGACTATTGGGCAAGCAGTACTGAAGGACTGGGCAAACTTACATAGGGAATAGGATGAATATATAGAAAATTAAAGAGAAAGTATATATTAGTAATGAAAGATTAATGGAGCAGAAATAGGTGATGATTAATGCAGAAATAGAAAAGAAATTTACGAGGAATATATGAGAAACGGAAGAGGAATAGAGAACGTAAAATAATGAAATAAAGTATACAAAAATGTCGAGTTTCCCTAGCCTATTGGATAAATAGTAACAATTTTCAAGTTTTACCTTTTATGCAGAGTAATAAATGCTGAATGGAGAACAATGAAATAATTTTGAGAAATTAATTACAATAAATTGGTTACTTCCTCAATTAAATACTGATATTTTTCCGACATAACTAAAATAAAACAATTGGTAATAAAAAATACCCTTTGCCAACTAATTTAAAGTTAAACTAACTCGTCAATGTGTGAGAAGGCCTAAAACTTATTTGTTACATAAAACCAGCATCAAGCCTACCTAAAAAACTTACACAACAACGTTGCTGAAATTAAATTCAACTTGAAATCAAAGTGTTAATAAAATTAGAAGAAATATTACTTAATTAATCAAAATGTTAAAGCAGGATACGAGTTTCCAAGGCAATTTATAGCTCATTTCATAGATTGTGGATAGATAAACGACATTATTAAGAGTAATAAGTAATTCCAACTTGCTGTCAGTTTTCACTGACTTCCAAGCAACAGTTGCTACTGCAGTTGCAGCTCGTTTAATTTCCTATCGAATTTTCAAGTTGGAGCTGCACACAAAAAAAAAGGCAATCACTGGAACATTTAGTCATTCCAAATGCTACATAAACTGACAGTCTATTTGTTTTATGTCAAGACACTGAGCTTCAGTTGGGGCTCAGCCTTATGCATATGGCCGGCAACAGCAACAACAACAGTTGCTGCATGCTGCTGACACGCCTGCAATTGCGCTGATATGAATCACAGCAAAAGCCGCAGCGAATGAACGAATGAACGAACGAATAAATGAAGGAGACGTGTGGACGGAGGTGGGAAGAGAAATCGGTACTGAGTGAGTAGCATTATCTAGATAAATAATTATTCAACTTAAATCGAAATCGTAATGAATTTTTCGTTACACTCGTACGTTAAACACGCTTTTCGCGGGAGTGTCAAACTGACGGCAATACGCGTTCATTGTCAGTGCTTCGTTAGCAATATCGTTTGGCCAGACATTGCTGTTGCTGTTACTGGAACTGCTGCTGCTGCTGTTGCTGCTGTTGCTGCTGTTACTGTTGCAAACTAAAGTTAAGATTTGCTGGCAACATGTTGCTGCTACCTTAATTGGACAGCGATACAAATCGGCTGCTGGCAGCGACTGTGATTTGGAGCTGAAGCTGGAGTTTTGGGCCAGGGCCCAAACCACGCCCAGTTAAAACACCTGCAACCGTTTACACGTCGACTCCAGTTCAAGCTGATGGCAATTTGTCAAAAATTTTCCCGGCTCTTGGGGCGATGCAATTATCCTTATTAGCCCCCACCGAAACAACCAAGCAGACGCCAAAAACACAAGAAACACAAGAAACCCAAAAGGGCTTTTAGCCAGATTACGTTAGCGGATTTTAACGCTTGTTTGCACTGATAAATGCGCAACGTTCGGCAACACCTTAAACTTTAAACCCGCTGAAGCGACTCGAGAGATCATGGAATCACAAAACGCGTCTAATTACAAAGCCGGCCAATCATTGTGGCCCGGCCTTCCTGGAAGGCCAATTTCACACCAATTGTGTGTGTGCAGCCTTATGTTGTATGTTGTATCTTGTATATGTTGTATAGCTTGTTCTTTTCACTTTTATGTGGCAGGACCTATCATTAGCCAGAAACAGCGACTTGAACTTGTTGCTTGATTCTTGATTCTTTATTCCGCATGCGATTCAAAGTGCGCGCTCATCAATAAGTCTTAACTGCAATTATGGATCGTTCTGTCTACTCCGATTGTCGCTCCATTTCGTTTTTGTCGTTGTCTGGCCGTCTGTCTGTCCGACTGTCTGGCTGTCCATGTCTGGCATTGTGGCGCATTTATGGCGCCGCATACGCCGACAATTAAACAATTCGCTTGCCAGCAACAGCAGCAACAATGCGCCTTTTGGCCAAATTAAGAGTTGGTTCGCCGCCTGTCCATAGTTGGTCAATGGAATCGAAACAAGTTGTAAGCGATAAGAACGTTGCCATTGTTCACATTGCTGTTGTTGTTGTTATTGCTGCTGCTGCTGTTGTTAGCATTGTTGTCGTCGCTTGTTGCTTGACTTTGGCTGCGCTTTGTAATTATGGACATTGTTGCTGTTGCTACACACAATTTACATGTTGTTGTGCCTGCAGCTCGCACAATAATCAAAGAGGCGTTGCCATATTCACACACAGAGCTACCGAAAACTACAACAGCAACAACAGCAGCAGCAACAGCAACAACAGCAACAGCAGCAGCAACAACCTGCAACAGCAGCAACAATAATAAACGAGATGTATTACATTGAATATACGAATACGAGTAAATCAGTATCTGAGTATCTGAATATCGAACTTTTTGAGCGAACAATGATTGCCTGATCGACTGTTCGACACCTGTGCGAGAATGAGCAACTAAATTATAGCCAATTGGCCGGGCTAACTGGTTCATCAGTTGGCCATAATTATGTTCGTGCAATGCAAATGCAATTGTCAACAGATTTGAAAGTCGTTGTCGACTCCAAAAAAAAAAAAGGGTCACAACTTTTAACGATGCCGCCAATGGAAACAGACTGTGTTATTATTATAGCGACAAATTAATTAGGGTATGCCATAATTATAGCAATAGCATACTGCATTTAAGCATTATTTATACTCCCTTAATTGGAATTTTATACTAATTGGAATCTGAAGTGATTTTAAAAGTGTTTTACAATGAAATTCCCAGTCAGACTTTCAACTTACATAACTTTTTTAAAACTAAGGAAAATCTTCGATATTTAGCAACTTTGTAAGCATTACGAAAGTTTATAATTGTCTTTATATTTAAATTGTATTATTTTAAGAATTATTTTCCAACTTTTAAATTGTTTTTTCTTTTTGTGATATTATTTAAAAACTGTCCCATGAATTTCATTTTAATTTTTAGTTAATTCATATTTTTCTGTAGTTTTCCAGTTTTTCACCGACTTCAAACATTTATTATTTAAAGTATTAAAGTTTTTGCTTAATGAAACAATTTTTTTTAACTTTTTAGTTATTTTTTTTATACTGCTACGGTTTTTTTTAATAACTGTCCTATAAATTTAAATTTAATTTTTAAGTTTATTCAAAATTTTCTATTTTTCTTTATAAAACTACTAAAAATTTAAGTTTCTCTATTTTTCTTTTAAAATCTTAAAGCCTTTATAGCTTTAAAAGTGTTGTATATATAGTTTTAACTAAAAATTTTTATAAAAATAAATTTTTTAATATTTTAAAATATAAAGTATAACATTTTCTAATTATTGCTCAACTCATAACTTAACTGCAAACTGCCACCAGAAATATTTGCTTAAATATGTTCAGATACATATCAAATAATTGATAATCTAGCAATTTAGTTATTTGCATTGCAATCGTGTAACAATTATAAACAGGAATTATGTAATTTGTTTTGTAATTACCAGTTAAGATCTAATCTAGATAGGCATTATAGTGAGTAATTATGTTTAATTCTAAAGATTTGCTGCTGCGGCTGCTGCTGCTGTTGGAGTTCCAAGTTCATAGAGAAATGCTTAAGTTATATATGGTTTTTGTTGCTTAGATTCTTAACTGTCTTGAGAGTTTGGAAATGTTAAAGGAGTTTTTTTTTCTTCTCGCATTGCCGTGGTGTTGGGTCCAGTCCAAGCACAATTACTAAAGCCATCATCGGTGATTTATGCGCCCAAACAAACGCTAGCAACAGCATGAGGCATACGTATGTTGCAGCAGCAGCAGCAGCAGCGGCAGCAATAGCAACAGCCACAGCAACAGTGGCTGCTGCAACAATCGCACCACAATGCCTGGTGGTTGGCCCCGCAGCTAATTAATTTGCCATTTGTGTCCCATTAGCGTAATTGTCTGTCAGTTAAAACGCGCCATGTGCCCCCTTTGACTTTATAAACGGCCAGCAACAGCAGCAGCAACAGCAACGACAACGATGACAACGTGGCCAACAGCAACTAGACGTTGCTGACCAACAACAACAACAACAACAACAGTTGGACGAAGCGAATGGACAACCTTTGCTTGCATTTTATGTGTCACCATTGTCGTTGTTGTTGTCGTGATTGTTGTTGCTGCTGTTGTTGCTGCTGTGCATAATTTGCATACATGCTAAACACAAGGTGACATTTATGTGACGCGCCACGCATTTAATTTGAATTTGTTGTCAGTTGGCGCCTTTAAATTAACAACAACAGGGCGTGGCCAGCTGCAACAACAAACAATGCACAACAGCAACATTGGACAATTGCTTTTCTAATGGCGCCCATCAGTCTGTGGAACACCTGCAAGTTGCCCACGCAGCAAATGCCACGCCTTTGTTTTTTGCGAATCCTCTCCAGATTTCTTCCCAAGAACTTTTAACGAGTAACTGCAGCTGCAACCTGAAGTTGCAACTACGAGAAAGAGGCTGAATAAGAGTATTGTCGGCGCGTTTGCCATATAAAGCGAACAACGTTGTTGACGTAGTTGTTGTTGCCGTTGTTGTTGTTGTTGTTGTTGTGGTTGCTGTTGTTGTGGTTGCTGTTGTTGTTGTGGTTGCTGTTGTGCAGGCATTCGCCTTAGATTGCTGGCGCAGATGTCGCCTGGGCAAATGTTGCCGAGAATAGACTGGCGAGACAGGCTCATAGCTCGACCCTTGCGGCAGCTGCTGTTGCTGTGCAGATAGAGTGGGAAGAGCAGAGCAGAGAGGAGAGAGCAGATAGCAGACAGCAGGAGAGAGACTTGGCCCACGCACTTGTCTAGTCATTGGCAACAACTGCGTTAGCCACAAAAGACAAACAGCAAACAGCAGACAACAGACAACAGCCAAAAGCCAACTGCAGACTCAATCGCCAAACCAATATCAGCAAACGACAGCAAACATTGTTGCTAGCTGCGTGGGCGTATTGGATATTGGGGCGTGTGGCAGTTGCAAGAAAACTTCTGACGCATGCATTTTCTTTCCGTATAATCTGAACTTCAGCTGGTTATATAATTCGCATTTCAAAACCGATTTCAACGGCACTTAAACGCTTTAACGTTATAAGCTTTATGGCCTCGCCATGGGCAGCATCTTTAGTTTCAGCTTTAAAAATTCTGTTGTGCCTCTTGCCCTGCTGCTGCTGCTGTGGCAGGTTCCAAAAAGCCACAGGATGCTGACTCTTTGCTCATTAAAGTTTCGCCTTATTTGGGGCGTTATCTTATCATAAAAATGCAGTTGCTTCAACACCTGCGAAACGCATCAAACACACATTTGCACTCTGATGAAATTCTTTTTTATCCCCTTTACCTCTGCTTCTTCTTTTTTATTTTTTTTGGGGCACAACACGACGGGACACCACAAAAAATTTCAATCAACCATAATAAACAGTAAAATATGTTTTTGGGCATTTTTTTCTTTTTGCAGGTTCTTAAAAAAAAGGTATCGAAAAGTACTTTGATAGTGGATTGTAGTACATTCATCCCAAAAAATAAAAGGGGGATTAAATGAGAAATTTTTAAGACGATTTATAAGCTTGTAACATGGACACATGAAGATTGTTAAACAAGAGTTGTAAGAGGAAAGGGGAGAACTGCTTGATAAAATATATTATGCTATATATTTGTATGTTAATATATAAAATTTCGCTTATGAAATTGATTTATAATTATTTGACAAATAGTAGTTCGAATTCATTAAACATGATGTCAAAAGTATTTAAATGTCGTCGTCAAATTCAGCCCTAAATTCTACAATCTACAAGTCCATTGAAAGCTATTTTAAAACTACTTTAATAAAGCTCAATAAGTAAGTACAAAATGTGCTTCGAAAGATCCTTATCAGTGGACTGTTCGTAAGAAGAGTTTCTAAAAGCTATAAAAAAGCTCGAGTTCAGTATGTTATTAAAGCTTCACTTAATTAAAGTCTGCTGAAAGCTCGTCCACAAATGTCTTCCTGAGCTTTCCAATAGATAATCTTACCTTTAGGCTTATATATATTTTTGTAAATTGATCAATAAATTTCTACCTGTCCAATAAAAGATATTCAATAAAAGATATTTCTGAGCAAAAGCTTCTTCTCACTTGTTTCGCTCAGCTATCTATTATACATACAAAGTCGCACAAGAGTTCTTTTAGCTTTTTAGTAGAAAAGGTTCTCTCAAACTTGTTTTGTTCAGCTTTCCACTACACAAAGTTTTGTATTGCTATTAAAAAGCGTCAGTTCATGTTATTATAACTTAACATAACTAAAACCTATTGAAAGCTACTTGAAAGCTCCTTCACATTAGATTCCCTTTGTTTTAGAAATCCACTTAATAAAATCTACTTCAAAAGCTTCTTCACGAAAGAGTTTCTTTTAGCTTTTTATTAGAACAAGTTTCTGAAAGCTATTAAAATCCCCAACTCACTATAATATTTAAACTTTCGATAATTGAAGTGTGATGAAAGCTTCTTGAAATACTGCTTCCTACTAGGTTCTCTTAGTTTCAATTCCTGAAAGCTTCTTAAAAAAAAACTTTCCAAAAACTTTTGCTTGCAAATGAAATTTAATTATAAAACTGTCTCAGCTTTTGACATAACTTCGAGGCCATTTACCTCTTGGGGTCGCAACAAATCAACGCTGCCGGCCGCCTACGAGTTGGGGATTTGACTCGGAGAGTCTGGACCACAGCAGGGTGTGGCGCCTGCCACAGAGAGCAGGACATAACCATTGGCCATTTGGCATTGACCAAGACGAAGAGCAAGTGGAAGTGGAAGCGCATGCGCAGCGGGTTTTATGCATTTTAATGCCGCGTCGACATCGACATTTGAAATTGCTGGACACGGGGGAGTACGGGAGTCAAAAATAAAAAAACAAACCCTGCAACTGGAACAGACCTGAATATGAACCTGGACTCTTTGTGCCACAGTCGTAGTCAGAGACAGAAACCGAGGCTGAGTTCGAGTCCAGGTCTGTCGATCGTTGTTTATGTTGGTGTTATTTTCATTGCAAACAAATGATGAGGAACACGCAAACGCACTCAGACACTGGCAATCTGTAGGAAGACAGACAGACGCACCGCCAGACAGACATGGGTTTAAAATTGAAATCACAATAAGTTGGAAAAAAGGCCCAGAGGGCGATATCTGTGGACGGGCAAACGACATAACATTAAATTGCCAGTAAAAAAAAAAACAAAATTTAACAAAAATTATGGTTGATTTTTAGGTGGAAAACGAAATTTATTTTACGAGCTCAAATTTGCTGAAATTGCCCAAAGGAAGCAGCTCACTATATATACCATATATTAAAAAAAAGGCAGCCTAAATAAACAAGTGAGAAGGTTTATTATTATTATAATATATATTAATACATTAGCATAAAAAAAATTACATTTAAAAAAATTATGCATTTATGAAAAGATTAAATTTTAGTTTAAGTTTATGATTATTCAAGTTGTAAAATAAAATTGTGAAGCAAAACGATTCTATATTTAATAAAAATAACTGCCCAACCATTTGTATTTAATGTAAAAAATAATTATTAAAAAAAATTGTAGTAAGAAACAGTAATAAAATAGTTTATGGCAATACAACTTATTAATAATTAAACAAAAAAAAAAAAACTTAAAAACGATCATTTAACTATGGCACTATATAAAACATACCAACGTTTATGATTACATTTAGTGAACATGTAGAAAAATAAATGCATATGAAATTATTGTAGGTAAACTTAATGCGTAATTCACACTTTAAAAGTAATCATCATAAAAATAATATGATAAAATATAAATTATAATAAAAACTATGCTGCTTAAGGCCTGATTTTTATGAAACTTACAGCATAAGTTGCTATTTTATTTAATATATAATTTCTAAGGTGTAGTTATAAATTTCTCATGCAAGGGTGTGTTAGAAATTCATGAACTTCATTTGTTAAGTACATAATTTAGAGACTTTGTCAACAAATACGAGTACTTCGGATCTTATAGATACTGAGGTTTTGAATAACAAAGAGTCTGTAAGAAAATTGAGAACTCAGTAACTATTAGACCCAAAATCCTCAAATTTGGTAGTACGAGAGTTTTGTGTTTAAGATTCGTTCGATCATTAAACATTGATCGCTATGCATTTTTAGAATAACTTTTTATATAATTAGGAATGCTAAATTTAATTAAAATTCTACAAAGAATCAAATTCCATAAGAGTAGCATTTGGGGAAATATTTATTTATTTAATTTATTAATGCTGACTAAGAGCAGTTGCAATGATATTAAATAAGAATGTAGAATATTTAAAAGTAAATTATAATTATAGAGAAAAAGTATGTTTAAAGTTAAGACTAAAACTGTAACGATGCAAAATATACATAAATTTAATCCCACATTTGTTACAGAAACTAAAGAAACCCCAGAAAACCCCAAAAACTCAAATTAGCTAGCAGTTCTCTTTGGAAAGCAGGCTTTAAATCGACATTTTAATTTACTCATGTTATATAGCTGCTACATTTGGTTCTTAAACTCGTCATATAACTGATTTAATTACGCCAAAATAGAAGTATTTTTATTGGTAATTCGAGTTGAAAGCTACCGTTTAGTAGTTTTCCTGCTGATGAGCAGCTTTCTAGCAGCAGCAGCAGCTATGTTTACTGGGTAACAGGTAACACTGAGCACAAGGTGCGAATTGAAGCTTAGAAAGCAGTAGCTCAGATTACACACAATGCCAGCTGCCTTGATGGCTTAATCAGCTCGAATTACTTAAAAACTTACTCCTGCTACCTGCAACGAGGCATCGTTAAGCAAAAGAAAGTTCGCTTTGATATCAAAACCCAAAAGGCGAATAAAAAACTCTTTAAGCTACGATCGACAAATTAGCAAAAGCACAGGATGAATGCCAATTAAAAACTCATTAGGCAGGCAGCACTGAGCACTGGGAAAGTGAAGAGGGTAAGGGAGTTAAGCCATATTCAGATGCTGCTTTTAATTGCCGGTTCGCCATGACCAAGACATATCCGTGGGGTACAACGAAATCACTTTTAAGCACGTGCAAAGGCCAAAATGAAAATGAAAAAAAAAATGATGGGCACTTGCATTAAACGAAATCGTTTAGACCCGGTCTTAAGTCATGTGGCATGATCAAGGGTTGGCACGAAAAAAAAAATACACTAAAACAAAAACAAAAGCTCTACACAGTTTTGGGCTCACAACAGTCTGAGTGCTGTTGTTGCAATTAAAGCGCCAAGAGGCTAAGATCGAGACTGAGACGGAGACTGAGCTGAGATGGAGACGGAGACGGAGACCTAAACTGAGACTCCATGTCCAAAATGTGTTCAATTTAAATTAACGATCAGCGCAAAATCACAAACGGCAGTCGAGAGTTTTGGTATTGGCATTGGGATTGGGATTGAGTAAGGAATTGAGAGTAGAAGCAACGACAGCATCATGCAACATGCAACCGTTGCTGCTGCTGCTGCTGCTGTTGCAGCTTCAGATGCAATGCAATTAAGCAAAAGTTTTATTTAAATTGCTGACGCTGCTGCCGGCCTCCAAACTGCTAAAGCGGGCGCAGACCAGGCAGCGTGGGGAGTGAGGGGGAAGTGTGGGGGGGGGGAAGTAGGGCTGAGTCGCACATATGTTTGCTAATTTCTGCGTGCAATTGGAACATTAATTAAATACAACATTTAAGCTATAAATTGTTTGCTTAATTGCCATTTAGGCCAACAATTGCAGCCAGGACGAGTGACACAGTGGTGCAGAGAGAAAGGCAGAGGGGGGAGTACTGCATATAAACTGCAAGAGGAGCAATCAGATTGTCGGCATTTCAATGCAAGTCATCGTTGTTGTCGTGCGGCCATAAATAAATTAAAAGTCCGCTGCAAAATGACAGCAACAACTGAGCAGTTTGGCAACATGTTGCTGCTGCTGCCACTGCTGGCGACGCAGCCAATGTCAATTCAGAACAAGAGCAACATCAGCAATTGCAGCAGCATCAACATCAACAGCAACAGCAACAACAACTATACATATTATTAATGATGGCGGAAGCAAATGCGGCGCCTTTTGATAATGTGTCCTTGTTGTGCTTGTTGTTGTTGTTGTTGCAACAGTTGGTTGTCCAAAATGTTGGCTTGTTGGCCAATGTCTTGGCCAAATGACAAACGCATTTGGCATTGACAGTGAAGCAAGCAGCTGCAGCAGCAATAACTGCAATAACATTGCAACATTTACATAGTTTTGAACTGCTGATGAGTCTAGCTCTTGGCTGGTTTTGTTGTCTGCTTGTGTTGCATGTTGCCTGTTGCCTGACATTTCTTTTTGTTTTGTTGCAGCCCACAATAAGCTGGCATTACCATGAGCAGCTGTGGCGCCTTTGCAGCACCACGGGCGACGCATAACTTGGCACCAAACTGGCAAATCGTTTTCACTACCAAATCGAGACTCTGTTGTTGCAACGTGTGCAACGCTTGCAACGCTGCAACGCTTTGCCACGCTGCGTTTGCTGCCAAAACACAAAAGCAAAACGAAATCGTAGTTGCGTGGCCGTGTAAGACAAAACTGCAGCCAGTTATTGTTATTGTAGTTGTACTTGATGTTGTTGCTGTTGCTGTTGTTGCAGCTCCAATTCTTTTTTGCATGTTGTTCGAATTTCAATGGCGCCAAATCTTTGCCGTGGGACGCCAGTTTTGCAGACAGCTGTAACGCAGATGGAGGCGCAACAAAATCCTTGGCTTTGCTTGTTGAAATCGTTGCCAGCCATTTAGGCCACAGGCTGGCAGCCAGATACGAGTTATAGACAACCAGATAAGCCAAATAGTTCGACTACCATTTGGCCATGCTCCGCGTGACTTGACTTCTGACTCGAGGCTCTCGCTGCGCTCGCTGCAGAGGAGGAAGTGCAAATGCTGGCTGGCAAAAACAAAAAACTAGCAAGCAAATGCGGTTGAAAAGATATGCAGATCATGTGTCAAACATAGAAAAATTTATAAAACATATAAAGAAATATATACAAAATATAATGGTATTAAAGTTTATATAAATAACAATTTTTATAAAAAAAAAAAAAAAAAAAAAAAAAAAAAAAAAAAAAAAAAAAAAAAAAAAAAAAAAAAAAAAAAAAAAAAAAAAAAAAAAAAAAAAAAAAAAAAAAAAAAAAAAAAAAAAAAAAAAAAAAAAAAAAAAAAAAAAAAAAAAAAAAAAAAAAAAAAAAAAAAAAAAAAAAAAAAAAAAAAAAAAAAAAAAAAAAAAAAAAAAAACCAAAAATAAAAAAAAAAAAAAAAAAAAAAAAAAAAAAAAAAAAAAAAAAAATTAATAAAAAAAATAAAAATAAATAAAAAAAAAAAAATAAAAAGATAAAATGTTTTATATTTAAAAAAAATGTTTGCAAAATCCCAATGAACATTTACATTAGAGTGTTGCTAATTTTGGAGCTCAAAAGCTCCCAATTTATCCATCTTTAATAGGAAGATAAATATCAGTTCGGCTTAAGACAACAAAAACTCATTAAAGGCAAAATTCTAACAATTTCTCCATTAATTAAAATTATTATGTTTAGGTAAAGTTTTGACATATTTTATTAAAATATTCTATAATTTATTTAGACTTTAAGGACTTTATTTCTAAATATAAATTTTTTGTATTTTATATTATAAAAAAAATAAAATTCCATCATGCCAAATTCTTGACCTCGTTTCTTTAATTCGGTAGTAAAGTGTTCTAATGCATGATTGATTTGCTGTGGCATGTGCACAACTGCCACAAACTCTTATACAGCAATGGACTGAGAATGAGTTTAATGACTCAATTTCATTTAATTAAACATTAAAGTGGTAATTACATAAGCCATTTAGCACAATTAATACGCCGAGCAGTGGCTGTTGTTGTTGTTGTTGCTGTTGCTGTTGCTGTTGCTGCTGCTGCTGCTGCTGCAACTCCTTGTCTTGGCCAACTTGCACATAATTAAGAGTCTTACGATACGTTAGATTCTAATTACTTGATTTGTGCCAGAAGCCATTTAAAGGTGCATTCATTTATGCAAATGCCACAACAAATCACATTCGCTATCGCAGTCAGCGTCGCTGTCGCAGTCGCTGTTGCAGTCGCAGTCAACGACAGCGTCAGCGGGGTGTGCAAATGACAAACGACTTGAACTTGTGACTGTCGGCCCAAAAAAAAAAACAAACAAAAACAAAAACTGAAATGAAATCGTAATTTTTTAATAAAGTTTGTCGTTTTGTCGGAGTTGGCCAACTCGTAAATTGTGCAGCTAAAGTGTTTACCTATGTGTGTGCACACTCATGTGTGTACAATTTCCAAACACACACGCTGCGAGGGGTCTGCGAAGGTGAACAGCACGCAGTCAAGCCAAGTTTGTGCCTTAAGTCTTTCGTTATTCAACTCATATTTGTATTTGTTTGTGCTGTTTTGGGTGCGTGCGCATTTGCATTGCAATTTTTTAATTGATATTTAATTGCAGCCATGGCACACACACACACACACTCACGCGCACACACACGCACACACACACATACATATGTGCGTATGCGTTAGCTGCAATAATTCTTAATGTAATTCCATAACGCCAAGTGCACATAAATATTCATATGAATTGGATTTGCATACCCTAGAACTACAAAGGGCTACAAAATGTGTTTAATTGAGTGTATACAGCAGCAAATACAAATACACATTCTATGTCTGCTTTTTGCAGGGTATCTGCTCTGCTCTCTCACTCGTTGCAACTTGGCGACTTGCTAACTAGTTTTTAGTTTATGCAGCTGCAACATGCTGCAGACAGATCGCTCGCTTTTATTAAGTATTGATTTTTTGATTTTTAGCACAATTTTACAAACCTTTAAAATATCAAATTTGTTTTGCTGAATTGAACAATTTTTAAGTGTAAGCCATAAAAAAAATGTTGAATTTTACGATTAACTCTTGATTGTTGGCGAAAATTGCATGCAAATTTTTACGATCGACAAGACATTAACATAAAAATATTAAAGCTCATTTCAATTACCACAAGAAATGAAAATAATAATCATAAAAAATATATATAAAGGAGAAGCCAGCTGCTGCTGCTGCTACTGACAAAAGGCGAAGGCAGATGCTGGCTGGCATCTGGCAGGTTTTTTATCTATTGTTATGCCTAGCTTTATCCATGATCTAGCTAACACTTTGCCGGGCTCTAAGCTCCTTCACTCAAGTTCTCACGTTCGCGCGTTCATTTTGTTTAGCTAATTTTTGAATTGTTCATTTTGGGGATTACTTTTGAAACAGGAAACGTATTGTTTTGGTCCAAAAAAGATAATTGTGTGTGTGTGTATAAGTGTGTGTGTGTATGTGTGTATGTGTGGGAAAGGTAATTTGAATAGCGTTGGCGACAGCGAAAAAACAAACTCAGTGCTCAGTCCTCAGTCCAAGCACAAGTCCTCTAATTGCGACTAACAGCTTCAAATTTGTCTTGTAGCCCACTGTGGGCGCTCAATTGCTTTCGAAAGGTTCAATGGATTTCAATTTGCCTTCAATTGCCAGCGATTAGAGTTTGAGCAATTGTTTGGCATGCCAAAAACAATACAAAAAGATTGCCTAATACATTGGCAAAAGGTTCATTGATTTTGCGGTTTTTACAATACCCTGGAATAAAGGAAAAGCTGGATAAGAAACTCATGGAATTGCTGTAATATGATTGTCTGAAACTTTATAAAATAATTGTAAGACTTAAAGTTTAAATTAATTCAATTTAAAAAAAATCCTTATAATATTTAATAAATTATTAATATAATTGTCTGAAACGCAATAAAATAGCTTTATGACTTAAAGTTTAAATTAATTTTTTTTAAACAGTAATAAATATATAATATTAAAAAAAATTATTTATGATTGTGCGGGCTGCAATAAATCAGTTGTAAAACTCAAAATTCCAATTCATTTTAATAGTAATAAATTTATAATATTTAAAAAATAATTTATTAAATTACAAACAAAGCAAATTACTTATTTTAAATAAATTTGTATGCATCAACAAAAGTTTCATTCAACTTTAGCTTGTAGTTATAGTTTGATTAATTAAGAACATATTAATGAAATCCATACTTTAAGTTCAGAACAATTTATTAAAATGATTTTATCACTTCAGAACATTTTAAAATTAATGACATTTAAGCAACTTGCAAATATAAATATTTTATAAATTTAATTAAAGCCAACTAAAAACATATTTTACGCATTTTACTTAGTTCTTTTAATCATTTTATAAACATTTAACTACTTTGTGTCAGCAAATCGCATGTGAAATACAAATAAATAAAATACTAAACAAATTGAAAAGTGATTTTCCCATGACCTCGAAAAACAGTTCCCAGTTTCAGCCCAAGTCTGGTTTGCCTAGGCAGACAGCAGAAGTAATTTCAGCAATGCATTCAAATCGGACGATGAGAATGACGAAGACGACGACGATGACGCTGAAACTGACGACGTGACGTTGAAATTAAATCAACTAGACTAGAGAAGAAGAGAAGGAGGCTAGTCAGTTAGTTAGTTAAGGCGGCTTTTTGTTGGCCAGTTAGTCTGTTGGCCAGACCACTTGACCAAGAGCAGCACATATGAGGCATGAGGCATGAGGCTAAAAGTGGAGACGAGTTTAGCCGCAAACTTGGCGTTAACTCTGGCCGACTAAGGCACGACGTGATGGTGTCTGCTCCGTGTAAATTGTTTAACATTTAGGCACATTTAATTTGTTGTTGCAGCTGTTGTTGTTGTTGTTGTGGCTGTTGTCTGGCGCTGCGCTGTGCGCAGTTGTTGGCCATCAACGCTGCTGTTCTTGCAATTTGTTTTGATAATGCCCAATATTAATACACAAGCCACAGGCGACAATTTTGATTAAAATGCCATTTATATAAATGCTAAGATCTTTAGTCTCTCTCTCTCTCTCTTACACTCTCTTGTAGTCTCTCGCAGTCTCCTTAATAAAGTGATCTGTGTTGCTGTGTGTTAATCCCTTTTGAGTGAGTGACTAATTGCAAAACCAAATGGGGATCTGGACACGCAACATTGATCCTGACACCCGGCACGTAGCTGGAAGGCCAATCTTTCAGCACAGTTCAAGTTGATTGCAACTTTGGAAATTGCAGACACGTCACAGAGTCAGAGACTGAGTCAGAGTTGAAGTCAGAGTTGATTTTGAAGTTTAAAAATTGCGATGCCGCTTCACCTTGGCACTCTGCGAGACAGTGTTTTGGAGCAGAAGATCAATATGGCACGAACAGAGTGCGCTTCAGGTAAGAAAGACTGCGGCAAATCAATAATTGTATTGACTGTAAGACGAAAGCAGATCAAAAGGTCGCCACATCATGCAAATAACACGGCCAGAAGATGCCACGTAACTTAAAAAAAGAGAAGAATGAGAATGAGCTACAGACCCAGCAGCCATCATAACACGCAGATTGCAACCGCGGAATGCAGACAGAGAGGCAGACAAACGGACAATTGAGTACACTGCTAAAAAAAGGAATAAAGTTAACACTGTAGCATCCAAAAATATACATCAGAAAGAAAACTTCTTTAAGAAGAACATAGAAAACTTTTGCTAACGTTATGAAAACCTCATATCCAAGTAGCACCTGCTCTTTATTTAAACTTAAAAAACATAATTTTTAAGAGCCCAAAAGTATATAAACACGTGAACAATCTAATACTTTAATGCTATCAACCTTTTCAGCTTCAAGTTCTTTGCATTTTTATCTAAAACAGCTCTCAATTTAAAAGTCTAATTCGTAAGATTTTAGATAATGCATATTTTTATCAGTGTAGAAATAAAGCACATTTTCAGACTTGCAACTTGCAAGTTGCAACTTGCTGAAAGGTCAACGCGATCATTTCCGCATGATTACAAATGCAATTCGTTGCTTCGTTGTGGCATGCCACTTGAGTCACCAACCAAACAGACAACAGACAACAGACGTGCCACAAGTTCGTTTCGTACGTCGTTTCGTTTCTTACGCTTCGTTCTATTCGCAGCCGAAGCTTGCGTTTGTGTCTTAAGTCTTTCGTCTTTCAATGCGCTCACTCGATCTGGCGCTCTCACAAACGTTACGCTCTCTGGTGAGCAACTCTCCACTTGGTCTCTGCGCAGGGGCAACAGCTATGCACGCATGCGTTTTGCAGGGGCACTTGCCAGGGGTATTTCAGGGGCAATACAGGGGTAATTGGCGGGGTGTTTGAGTAGACTTTTGTGTGGATTGTATTGAGGGGTAGTGTGTAGTGTGAGTAGTGTGTAAGGTGGTGGGTTTTATTATGCTCGCAGGGGTGGCTCTGTAGTCTCCGCTGGGGTAAGCGGCGGGGAATAGTGCCCCTGACACTGATCTGAAAAGGGGTTGGATAGAGAAACAGGAGAACGAGGAGAAATAGGAGAAACAGTCCAAGTAGAGCTAACTAGAACTAAAGCTCAGTTTTAAGTAGCTTAAATCTTACAGCTGTAGTTGGAAATATATAGTTAAATTAGTAATAAAGGCTTTAAATAACAAATTGGAAGATCGTTTAAAATAAAATATATATAAATTAATTAAAATTAAATTTTAACATATACATAAGATTAAGTTAAGTCCATCGAAATTCATATAAAATGTATTAAAATTTGTTATATTTTTATTTATCTAATTAAATATTTATTTTAATTTTATTTATATTTATTTAAGTCTTTTATTTAATTTGTTGTATATTTTATTATACAACTTAATACTCATAAATAATTTTGGTTTAATTTTTGTTAATTGTACATCAAAGCTTTGGATTTCTACTGTAGTGTTTAATATAATATAATAATAAATAAACTACTTTCTAAAGAATCTTAAGTTAAAGTTCTCAGTTGCCCTCCTACACTTATTCTCTTACTTGCTCCTCTCTGCAGATTTATAGCCAAGTGATTATGGTATATATTTTAATGTATTTACTTTATATCTTGCTGCTTATCTATCACCACGTCGAAACAAGTTTTTTTTTTCAACTGCAAAATTGAATATTTAAGTGGACAACTGTTGTGCATAAATGCGTAACTCTGCCAGATATAAATTGAAACAATGATGATCGATGCTGTTGGGAACGACTCAAGAGGGAGCTACTTTGGGGCACTTAAAGACCTTCAATGTGCTGCCTGATATAACGCGATAACAATGAAATATTGCTACTCCTTCTGTACGTATTGCCAGCTACTGTCAGTTACAAGTTTCTCTCTCCCCAGATACTTTACCCCCCTACTCCCCCGCGCTACACACAGTGTGCAACTTGAATTTCACAATATTTTTGTCATATGGCAGATGCGTTGTTAAGTTTTTTTTTTTCATTTATTTGTGTCTCATTTATTGCGTATACTGCAATCGCAGTCAACGATAAGACAGTGTCAAAATTTAGCAACTGCTGATGTTGCATTTGCTGTCAACATATCATTTGTCATTGGCCACGTCGATAGCAAAAGCCAGCTAAAGGCAGCCAAACGAGTCGTTGTCTATGACAAATGCAGCCAAAGATGCAGTTGGATACGAAGCGGCAAGTACTACCATGTGGCAGTGGCAACAGCAAGTTTCATACCGGTGGCTAAACAAAAGTTATTAATGAAGTTGCTGAGTGGCATGCAAAGTTTGCCGCCTCATGGGCAATTAACCTGCTAATTAAATGGCCAAGTCGCGAGTCGAGATGCGAGAGACGTAGAACCAAGCAACTGCAGTCTGTGTGTGTGTGCAGGAAGCACTTGGCGGTTTTCTTTATCAGCGCACGACAATCAGCTTTGCTTATTTTGGCCAAGCAGCGCAAATTTCACTCAACCTGCAAACGCAAGGCGACAGTTTTAGGCCCCCCCAAAAAAAGAGAGGGAGAAAGACAGACTGGTAGTTACCAGTACATGTTGGCAAATGGTAAATTGGTAACTCGTAACTTGGTAACTGGTCCACTGCGTTCAGCGACTGCCACTTCATTAGCTACCAAATTGATGAGTTCAATTAGGCAGCCCAAAAAGAGGCAGCCAAAGACGCAGGCAGCTGCTACATTTTTTTGTCTCTTCGCTTTTGTGTTTTTATTTTTTGGAGCCTTTGGTAATTAGCGCAGAGATTTTCCAATTGCCAAAACTTGTCTTGTCAAAGCTGTGCTGGATTCTGTCCCTGCTCCTGCTCTTCATCAGCTGCACTGCCACAAATTTCACATAAATTTAAAGTTTTATGGAATTTAGACGCGGAAAAATGGTGTTAGGAAACATGAATTAGACAGATTTCAGAATAATATTAATTAAATTTAAGTTAAACTAGATTTGCCAACTGTTTCTATAATATTCATAAAAAATTGTGTTTGCAGATTGATACTCAGAATATTTAAAATATATATTTAATTTATATTTAATTTACACATTCTCTTAGAAATTTTTAAAAATTAAAGCTAACTTTTTTATAGCATTTTTTGTTTAATTTCTGCTAATAGAAATAGCTATTTGATCTGCTAATATTATACTACTTGGACTGTTAAGTGATTAGATTTTTAATAAAAACTAATTTCTTAACTGTACAAAAGGTTATTTACTCTTCCGCTTAGGATCCTCTCTAGAAAATATATATAGTATAGCGTTTCTCGAACATTTCTATAACTCTTTTGTAATATAAAACGTCCAAGTACAAAAAAGACTCGACACAAAATAATTTAAATAAAAATGGTGAAAATATTCGAATTTTAAATAATTTCTTTTGTAGTAAAATTTAAATAAATTAATATAATTTATGCTATTAAATATATTACTTTTATGTGTTAATTTACAATACTTCAGTCTCTCGAACTTTGGCACAGTGTAGCCATTATTTGTAGCAGTGTGTCAGCACATTAAAAAGATGTGTGTCAGTTTTTGGGCAACTGGCATTTTGTTGATGCCCCATTCGATTGCCCCACCTGCCTCAGCTGCTCACTTGCTACGCTTGGTTTCACTTTCGGCAAAGCATTGTGAAATCAAATGAATATGAATTCCAATTCCAAATTGGTGATTTCAACTCTCGATTCTCCTGAGTCGATTCACAATTTCAATTCCCTTTTTTTTGCAGCTGTCGCACAAAGTTTCAACATTCGTAGAATTTCAAAAATATAAAAAGCAGCAATCCTTTAGTTTTATATTTAGTTTCATTTTTTTTTATTTTTTTTTGTTTTTTTTTTGGGTTATTCGGGAGTGCTTAATGAGCCCGTTTTGAAAATGGTATTCTCGTGTTAAAACATTGATTCGATTGGCGCTCTTAAAAGGTGTCGCCGGCCCATAAAATGAGCCAACATTTTTGGTTTCAATGCTGTATCTTTTCATTTAAGGCTTTTGTTTTAAATTTTTTTTTTTTTTGTTGTTGTCTGCCTGAATTGGCCATAAAAGTTTCGCCCAAAAAATAAAATCAAAAGGCGCCGTATCCTTTTGGGTTAATTAACGCATAAGTTTTCGCAGCGAGAGATCTACACAGATGTAAGAGGAAGAATACAAAAGTTTTCAGCTGCTGCCAAATTGTGCGATCAGCATGTCAATTTTTATGAGGCTTATGCTTGAATTTTAATTGTAATGCCCGCGTTTAGTCAACTCCGAGCCGATCCGTAGCCGTTGCCAATTCATTAACATATATACAAATCACACGCACACACAAATCTATATACAGGTGTCATCTGTGTGTCGTCTTCCAGCTGGAAAAAAAGTTCTGTTCTGTTCACTTCCATTTTCACAGTCACACGTTTGCTGCTTTCTCACAGCGCTCGGTTCGTGTGAAAAGCATTTCAACAATTTCAACATGCTCCAAATGTGCAAAGAACTGAGTATACATATATTTTGGACAATGTAATGTCAGCTAAGTTAAGTGTTTTGCGTAGCAGCACAATAACTACCCTGCATTTGTTTGGTTTTAGGCGAAAGTAAGCCCTTTGCAGCGGCCAGTTATTTGTTTATTAGTATCTAAATATTAGTTTTTTAAGTTAATTAACAAATTTCTTAAATGCAGTTTCTTAGCTTTAAGCATTATGCATATGTTTTTAAAATTTTACAAGTCTAGCTTTCAAGGTTTTCGAGCTAAGAGCCTTTAAAGTGTATAGCAATTTCCTTAGTTGCATATTCTGGTCTAAAAATTCAAAGAAAACCTTTTCACTTGAGCCTTTAAAAGCCTTTAACTTTAGAAACATGTTTTTGTTAGGCATTTTTGAAATAAAAATTATTCTACTACTGCTTTTGTAGAATTTAATATAATAAAACTCAAATTTTTAGTATTCATTTTTATTCACCAAAATGGTATCTATTATGCAAACCTGCTATCTTTTCTATTGGTATTTAAATTATAACTTAAATTCTATAATCCAGCTCTTTTGTATAGTCTATTAATTAAGTTGTACGTCTATCTTTCAGTATATTCAAATAAAACTAAAAGATTTTTATAGCTATTAGCAACATTTCTTTTCATCTGCTTTATATTTCTGCGCATGCTTAGCACAAGTTTGTTTAAATTTTTTTTTTTTAGCACGAGCTTTTAAAATATTATCATAAAACTATCCTGAAAATTTCATAAAATTCGCTTCAAAAACAAAAAGTTCACTGCACTTTTATTCTTGTTTAATTTATTTCAACTAATTTAATTCAATTACTGAACTACTCTCCTACTTTAATTCTGCTTATTTTCACAAAAATTTTACTGCCTTTTTGTAAGCTATAGCACACCCCTTTGTTACTTAACTGCTAGGGTATTTGAAACAAAAACCAAATCCAGGCCAAAAGAGCGTTTTAATAAAGTTCTCATTCTCACATTATTCGTCACGCCAAAGCAATTGCGTCTGCGCGCCCACATTCCACTCAAGCACCGATTGTTGTTGTTGTTGTAGTTGTTTTTGTTGTTGTTGCTGCTTTGCTTTCCCAGTCTCATTAGCCGCCGACGGACCAGCAATTTACCCCCTTCGGACAGTTCACATGCTATTGATGTTCACCCTAACGCTTCTTTCACATTCACTCCCGATTCTGTTTCTGATTCTGATTCCGGTTGCCGATTTGGCTTCCCTGAGTTCCCAGGCGCATTTGCAACAACTGCACAAGTTCTCGTGTGATTTTAATGTTTCAGCTGTGAAGCAACAGCTTTTGCCACACCAAAACTCACCCCTAAATGTGGCGAGCAAGCAGTATACGTCGCGCACTGTGCTGCACCTGATTTTATGGGGGTAGTTTCCAGCAGAGTCGCGTGCCGCGTGTGAGAAATGCAATTTGTTATTGTTTATTTGTGGCATGTTTACACAATTGCTGCTGTTATTGTTGTTGTTGCTTTATTGCCCTCAATACAAATTGAACAACTTCCCATTAAGTTTGCCTTTCATGCTGTTGACCTCAAAAACAGTTGACTAGTTGCAAGTATTTTTGGAGAATATAGCATAAACCTCAATTGCTCAGTTTTATGGCGCTTGATGAGCAGCTATCTCTAATGGCACGTTGCCTGCAGGCGCTGTAAATTCCATTTCAAAGGCTAGTATAATCTAGTATAGTTTGCCAGTAAGTTTGTTGCCAAAGTCTTTCGTTTAAAGCTCTTTCAGCGGTTGTTGTTTGAATTGCATTTCAAATTGCGCACAAAACGAATTTATTTTTATATACGCAAACTTGAGCAAACAACATCATCATCAGTGCAACAGCAACAGCAACAACAACTGCAGCATACACTGTAACAGCAACAACAACTTTGCGATAAACTGATTTTTGTTTCTTGATTTCGTTGAACCAAAAAAGGCAACGGCAACTCCCATTAAACGGCCCAAAAAGGCAAAATGTTGTTGCTGTCGTTGTTGTTGCTGTTGTTGTTTTCTTTGTTAACTGGCGCCCACCACGTTGCAAGCAAAGGCGGCATCGGCCACCGGCGCAGTCCGCCGTCTCAGTTTGTGGCGCCACGCCCAGGCAACAACTGCTGCATGCAACGCCCACCAGGCAGCAGCAGCAGCAACAGCAACAACTGCTACAACAGCAACAACAGCCTTTTGTACCATATTCACAGATTTGTTTAGGCCATTTTGATACGCATCCCGCTCCACTACACCTCCCCTCCCCTCCCAGCCACACCACAGCACGGCACACACACAGCTCCAAGTGCTGCAGCGTCATTAAAGCAGCTGCATTTAATTTCAATGCCCATTTAAGGCTGCAAAACTTTGCTGTTGTTGTTGTTACTGTTGTTGTTGCTGTGTCAAGGGCTCATTTTTCCCCCTAAGCAGCATCTCCTCCATCAGCCTCATGCAACGTTTCCCAGCCTGTGGCAGCTGTGCACAGCTCCACGCATTTTTTTTTCTTCTTCCCAACAACAACATTTTTGCCGCGACTAGTTGCAGTCACATCCCATTCCACCATCCCATCCCATTCCAGTTGCACTCGCTGTTTTGCCACACGTGCAACTAGAGGAGTTTTGCCTTGTTTTAGGTGCCACTCCCCCCACCACCACCACCATCACCATCACTACTAGTTGTTGCTGTTGTTGTATCAATTAAAGTTGCGCTTGATTTTCACATGCGTAGGACGACAGGTGCAAAATGCTGCAGCGGCTTAGACCCCAGTTCCAGTCCCGGTGTCGGTTGCGGCCTCCCCTTCACAGTGATTTGAATGTTTTCCAAGCGGTTTGTTGGGCTAGGCAAAAATTACTGGTAAAATGGCAAGAGCGAACGAGGCGTTGTCCAGGCCGGGTCCAAAACAGACACACACAGGTGCAGTGGCAACAGCTGCTCAAATCATTTGCAAACGCGTTAAGTGCATCACCGGATGGGCGGTGGCCCCAACCAACCGACCGACCGGGCTGCATGGACGGGTGGTCAGTCACAGCTGCTGCTGCCGCTGCTGCTGCCACAGCGCACCACTCAACCACATGCACATGTCGCTAATTAAGATTTTTCATTTCGCTTTTTATTAGCTGTTGGCGCAAAAGTTGCCATGGCAACTGAAAACTGAAGACTGTAACAAATTTGATTGTAATTTGAGTAGTTAAAGACTAGTCATTCAAACCTAATAACCACTTTAGAGTATAGTTAATGCAGCGCTGACAAAAGTAAAACGGAATAAACACAAGTAACTGTCACTATTCTCAACAGTTTTAACTTACTTTCCCAAAAAAAATAATTTTTTAATTTTTTCAATTAAAAAAGTAATAAATAACAATTCACATTCAAATGCCGATAAATACATAAAGTTCGTTTTGTTTTGAATGCAGCGCCACAGCTGTTAATCGATATGTTATTGCTGCGCCTCTGTTTTTGTATGACCGACACATTTGACTCTGTCTACTCATATAAGTTATTAAACTGCCTTACTATTTTAACAAACAAAATCTGCAAGTATTTAAACACATAACAATTGAGATTTTGTCATATTCAAATGCCGATTATGCATAACGTTCGTTTTGTTTTGAATGCAGCGCCACAGCTGTTAAGTCGATATGTCTTTACAGCGCCGTCTGTTAATGACCCACCGCCACACTTTGAAGTAAGTTTCAACCATGTTATTAATATGTCAGCTAACATAAGCGGGCTCGATTTGAATTTTGTAGTATGTATTAATTTTATATAAATTTTATGTACACATTACATGCTATAATACAAAATCTTAAACATTATTACCCACAGTAGTTCGTTCGCCACGATTAATACGCAAATTGCCCATACAGCCCTCAAAGAGGATATCGGCTATAGCTTTTCTAGCCAGTATCCGTTGCGTTGGCGCCATCTCCTCATACTGTATGGCCCAGGATTTGGCCAGAGCCTCGGAAGCTTCGCTTATGAAGGGCGTGCCACTGTCAGTCTTTAGACTCCTCACTGCCGTCATAGTTAGTGGAGTAGTTGCACCGGCTGTCTCGTTGCATTCCGACCCCGTGATATTGGCATTATCCAACTTAATGTCATCATTTTGAGCCTGACGATTTGTATCCATACACGACTCATTGTCGAATATTTCAATCTTTGGACTAAGTAGCATACTCTCGTCGAATTCAGCTGGTAAAGTCTCACGATTGTTGCTGCCAGATGTTAGGAAAACAGTTGCTGCAGTCTCCAGAGGATCCATTATGCTCTGCCAAAACAATTAAAATTATAAAATGCTGCATTCTGCCTACGAAATTTAGACTTACATCTGTTTTATGATTTTGCGTGGGTTGATCTTCTGCTTTCGGCCATATACGTGCTCTTTTTGCCCTATTTTGAAAGGACTCTTGTGACTGAAGAAAGTTCATATTTTCATAGAACCATAATGTGGGCTTGCACAAGTTTGCATGCAATCCCAGATCTTGCTGTTTCCATATTCGCATTTGTTCTCGTCTGTAATTTGTGCGAAATATATTGATACGCCGTCCAACATCGCTTTTGGTGGCGTTTGGCTCAATTTCCTTTAGTTTATTCTGCAAAATTTCGTACGATTCGTTGCGTAACTCCTTATTTCTGTAGTCTGTATGATGAACATTCCAAAGTTCTGGCATTTGTTGATACATTTTCAAAAACTCGCACCAAAATTGGCGCTTTCCAGCATTGAAGCGATCTGGCAGCGCCGCCATTCCCATGCACAGCCAACTTTAAGTGATACCCAACTGTTAAATGCTTCAAACAGTAGTCCGCACTGTTAATTAACAGTAAACACTGAAATGATTAGTTTCTTGCATTAGAATAAATGAAACCCTTATTTAATTGTTAATAGTGTAGCAGACTGGTCTAATTTTTAAAAGAACTTGGAGATACAAATTACTTTGCATAAATAGTTGTGAGTATATGTCGGTGCTTTATTTTTAAAAACTACCAAATGTTAAGAAGCTTGTACCGGCTGATATAAGTTACAAAAGCTGGTCACACTGACGCTAACACACAACTGTGTGTGTGACAGAGTGGGGATTTTTAGTTCAACTGCCCTGCAGTACGGTTCAGGCCTGAAGCAGACGTGAAATCAGACATGATTGGTCAGGCCCATGCATGAAACTACAATTTCCAGCACATGCTTTCGACCCATGAAATTTGTATGGGCATGTCACAACTTTTCATGTGTCGGGAGACGTTCGCTTCCCGACGGTGCATGATTTCAGACGTGAATTGAGAAGGAAATTTTGAGTGTTTTCATGCGTGCTTTCATTAGATAGGCAGAGGTGAATTATAGCCATGTTTCATGTATGAAATCATATGTAGCCAATGCATGAACCCAGTGGTGAAAATGCATGAATGCAGGGGTGAAAACTAGCCTAGAAATAAATAATATTAAAAAAATGCAAAAAATTGTTTTTTAATTAAATTTAATTATAAATATATAAATTTAATATTTAACTTTCAAAAAAAAAATTTTCATCATTATTACTAACATTTAGAAAACTATTATTATTAATTTTTTTATCAGTACTATTATTTTTCGCCTTGCAGATCCTATTTTTGTTTCTTGCCATTGCCTTTCTCAGTTGTTGCTCAGCAGACCCAGACTGATTGGTTACAGGGATTGCATCTGAAATAAAAATATTATTATAATAAGATGAAATATTTTAGAATATTTAAGGTAGAATTTACCTAGGAGAACCATAAACAGATTATTATTTTTTTTCAGGGATTGCTTTCCCTGTACGCCGTCCACATTGCACTGCCTGAGCACCTCGTCGCTTACAACGCTGTTTAAATTTTTTATTAGGCCACCAGGAGCAGTGATTGACTCAATGGCTTGAACCTACCGAAGAAAAAGAAAAATAAATTTAATTGTATTTTAACACAATCACAATATATACTTACGTAGGAACGGGCGTTGCTCTCATTTATTTCCATGTTTACTCTCTCAAGCTCCTCTAGATTTTTTATTGGGAACATTTTGGCAGATCCCTGGGCTTGAATCACAGCTTCGGCAACAACTTGAATTTTACCTAAGAAAAGAAAAACACTGATTACAAAATTTAAATATATATAAATACAATGCACATTACCATTTAAGATGTTCTGGTCTTCTTAAATTTTGTCTGTAAATACAAAAGAATATGAAAATTATGGCTATTAACAACGAAAGTATATTTAAATACATACCACCATGGTTTTTGTTGATGCTACAGTTAATATATTATGCTAGTCGCAATAATATTTACCACTTTTTTAACAAGACCGAAAAAATAAGTGCGCACTAGATTAAATCACAATATTAAATGACAAACGTCAAACGTAAAAGTTTGCTTCGGCATTTGCTTCGGCGTTCGCTTCAGCCTTCGGCCGGCGTTCGGTTCAGCGTTCGCTTTGACGTTTGCTGAGGCGTTCGCTTACACGGCATGCCTGATTTCACCGATGCGTGAATTCAGCTATGATTGTTTCATGCTTTGTGAAACCAGTACTGGCGGGTGGCTACAATAAGTTCAATCGTTCATTTCACTGAACCGTTCATTTGAACTTATACTGCACGAAACGACACAACTCGAATTATTATAATATGCCGCAATAATTTATTGAAAACTGTTTATTTTGTACGATCATAACAAACTTACTCTGCGTTTATCATTTAAAACGTAAACACGCACACACACGTACGTATGCTTGAACGACCTTACCGTGGCAACGCCAATCACAGACTGACGACGATGACGACTCTCACGAGAGCGCTGCTTGTCGATTGATTGATTGATTAGCCCCTGTCGGTGTGTGTTTGAATGTGTATGTATGTACATGTATTGCTTTCCAGTTTAGGTTCATGTATGTATGTACATACACATGCTTGCGTATGAATGGATTGTTTTTTTTTTGTGCTTGCGTTTTCGACTAAATTCTTGCCATCAATCAACGTGCGCTCATTGAATATCTTTAATTGGGTATATGTGCGTGTGTGTAGATATGTACTATGTAGATGTGTACATGCGTGTATTCTCGTTGTGTATAAAGCAATTATTAAATAATTACAATTAAATATAGCTTTTTGGAAAATATTCTCTTAAAACAGAAAAAATAAATTAAATATAAGCACCCTGTGCGCACTTGCTTGCATTTTTGTATTTGGATTTTAAAATTCAAGCCAACTAAGTGTACATGTGTTGGTGAACAGCTGTTTTCAATCGTGGTGAAATCACTAGCAAGCTGACGTATTCCACAGTGGTGGAAAACTTTACTAATGCCATAACAAGCTGTGTTGAAATTCTTAATATGGAGACGTATTCACGTCACTTCAACGTCTTATTTGTTCAGTACACAAAAAGACTAAACAAATATGTGTATATCAACAAATTTGAAAGCTAAAGTTGTACCAAATGTTAAATGCTTAACAAAAATACTAGCACATAATTATAACACAGAACACATGAAATTCTATCTAAAATGTACCGTGTAGGAAATAAAAAGTAATCCACTGTACCAATAAATACAATAAATGTACCAAACTTTAATGCAAATGTACCGTGCTGCTTAAGTCAGCACAACTTGCAATTGGTTCCATACACAACAAAATAAGGACTCCAAGCAGAGACTGTGGTGGGCTAAATAGTTGGCCTTTTCACCATAGTCTGGCGCTAAGGGCAGACATGCGCATCATACACAAAAAACACAAAGCTGATTTACACGACTTTGCCGGCCATTAATAAATGAATCTGTTGTTTTGTAGCAATCTGCTGCTGTCTGTGTAATTGAACGTGTAATAATAATTTAAATATGCATTGTAAATCATTGTAAATGATTCTTTCAAAGCACTAATATTTTGTTTTTGTTTAGCGCAATTATAGTCACCCTGTGCGCCCGTTTCGTGCCATAGCCACCCACTTTACACACTCTCCGCCCAGAGTTTAGCGACCTTTGCTAGTGTTGGTGAGAGAGAGAGCGCGCGCCAGTTTAGATTTTTTGTGGGAGAGTGAGCTAATAACAGCAAGAGAGGCGGCGAGCAACAACAACAACAGCAGCGCCCGTTTGGCTGGCCAGCAGCAGCTAAGGGCAGACATGCGCACTGCACTGCACGGCGCAAATTGTACTACGACTGTGGACTGGGTCCAATGCTAGCATCGTTTAGTTTTTGACACGCATAATTTTAGTTGTTTAAATTTTTGGTTTGTTGTATTTTTTTGGTAAAAGTACAAATTATAATATATGTATGTATGTATGTAGACTATGATTGATTGCAGCCAAATTGCATCTTCGAGATGTGTGTAACTAGTAATTGTAGTGCTAACATATCTACTGTATATATCTATATCTACTATGTATATCTATATCTATAGTTATTCCCCATTTTCCCCCTATTCATCGGCCAGCTCTCGCATGACTTCATCGGCCCGCGTGATTAGTCCAATGAGGCGCAAGTTCTCCTTGGACAATGCAAACTCCTCCAATAGCTTCAGGTACTTGCGTGCCTCGGCACAGCTGATTATTGATTGACCAGCGCCGCTGTCGTTGGCGTTGCTGTTGTTGTTGTCATCGTGTTGACGTCGCTGACGTTGACGTTTCGCCGGCGACGACGACGACGACGTCGCAGGTGGCGCTTTGGTCAGTGTTGGCATGGGCGGTAATGGTATGGTAATGGGCGTAGTGGGTGTGGCTGTGGGTGTGGCTGGACTATGACTACGTTTCCTTTGGCGCATTGCACGTTCATGTTCAATGTATTCCTTTTCTGCATCCACATTGGCAGCTAGAATCTCAGCCAACGATGTAACACTGGAACGTCCACCATTTGCATCATCTTCGTCATCTTCATCATCATGCTCCAAATCTTCGAGTAGTTCATTATCGCTATCTAGTTCCTGCTTGATGCGCACCGTGGACTCCTCTTCCACCTGCTGCTGCTGCGACTTTTCCTCCTCCCCGCCTGCCTTCAGCTGCTCCGCCTCCTGCTCATCCGCATCTTTGGGCTCCGTTTTAATCTCCTGTTTAATGTCAAGCTTGGGCGGCGGCATGCCTGTCTTCCCCATGGGCCCCAGGGGACGTTGGGTTATGCTCTGTGCCAGCGTAGCCAGTGGTATGATTGTCATCGTCTGTGCACCGCCTGGCGTCGAACCGGGCGGCAGTATGGGTGTGGCAAGTAGCACCTTTTGCGATGTGCCCGGTGGCACCTGTGGCAGACGCATCAGGTGCGGCAATGGTTGCAGCACACGCGATTGCGCCTGATTCAATTCACTGATCGAGGGCTTGACATCTGGCGTGGTGTCATCGTCTAGCTCATCACTGATATCGCCACCGCCATCAATGTCCACATCCACATCATCCTCGTCCGCATGACTGCCACTGCCACTGCCACTTATGGTGGCCAGACTAATATCCTCATCCTCATCCACAGCTGTGGACGCATCTGCCGCAGCAGCTGGTGTGCACTGTGACATCACATCCTTGGCAATGTCATTGATCTGCACCGAATAGCTCTGGGTATAGCCGATCTTAAGCAGCTTGGTATCATTGTGCTGTATGTTGTATGTGATGCGAAACTTGTCGCACCATTCCTGATGCGGAAAGAAGTTGTTCAGACCCATGGAGCTCTTGAATTGTAGCGCCATCTTCTGTATCAGTCCATCGGATATTATGAAATCCTTGTAGTACATCATGCGACGTATCCAATCGTAAACGGCCTTGCCCAACATGGAGACCCGCACGACCTTTAGCTCCTGTGTCCTGGCATCCTGGCTACGTCGCGTTCGTTGCTCCCATGCCCGCAGGATTTCCTCCTTTTGCTGCACTATCCGTTTGATTTGATCCGGACTACAGTTGAACATACGTCCCACATGCTTATAGACAGGCTGACGATCGTATTCCCTTAGCGCCGCTACCTTTTCATTTAGTGCTAAGACATTTTTCCTTTTAATTCGATTGTCAAATGCAACTTTCTCCGTTGCTGGCAATGTGGAGGGTTGCTGTTGTTGTGGGGGTTGGGGTTGGGGTGGTGATTGTGTTGTTAAAGTTGCTGCTGACGTTGCTGTTGTTGTTGTTGTTTTTGTCTCTGTTGTTGTCGCTTTGCTTTCAGTTGCTTCCGTTTTTGATTCTGCGTTCGTTAACTAGTGATGGCAAAAGAAAACGAAAAATTAATCGATTAATTATTTAGCCAAGAAATTTAAAGATACATTTTTAGATCAGTTCATATGATCTAAACGCCAAAATAAAACTGGGGAAATATTCTCTTTAAATGTTAGTGAGTTATGCTAAGTTATTGAAGCTCTTTAACGGTTTCTTTTTAAATTCCAATTGGAACATTAATAATAAATTACTTATTTTAATCTAATTTCCTTTGTGAAATAAATTAATTTGTCAATTCACTGTTTTTAAAATTTTAAATTGATATATTTCTATTTACATGGAGAATTTATTTTACCCGGTTTCTGGCACTTAAACAGTTCACATCAGGTAATGAGTGCATTTCCCTTTATGGGAATTTAAATAAGAGATATATTGAGCAATGTTCCATTTGATACCTGCTCTGTATACTTATAAAAATTTCCATTTTAACAAATTAAGGCTTTATTAATTTAGTTCTTTGTATACTTTTTTTAATTAATTAAATTTAATTAATCGAAATAATTTAAATAAGCTGTCGCGATAACAAACAACGATTAAAGAGAAGCGCTTAGTTAACCGTTTCATCACTGCAGTGTTGCAACGCTGAGTAACAAGCTGCTCTTAAAAAGTTCAACTCCAATTTTGGATGCTCTTAAATTTGCAAACCGATCGACAAGTGGGGAAAAAAATTACTTGTACTTACCTTTTGTTTATCACTTGATTTTTGAGCCTTTAGCTCCCTCTGCTGCCTGCGTTTGTCGCGCACACGCATTGCTCTAAAAATTCCTTGTAGTTAATTGTTTCGAAAATGCAGCTAAAAGTTTAAAACATAACATTAGTACAATATAAAGAAAATAATACTAAGCTCATTGTTCTTATTGCTGTTTGCTCACTCACCCTGTGATTATACGCCCTGTACTCTCTCCTCACTCACTCCAACACACGGCAATTGTCATATGCATACACACACACACATGTACTTATAGCGTGCCCGACTGTATCCGTGTGCGATGGCTACGATTATGCGCGTTGACAGCAACTAAACGTCGCCCGTTTTGTGTTTTTGCGATTTGTTTTTGTTCTGTGTTTTTTTATGTCGTTTGCTTGCACTTGCACTTTTTAATCAACTGTTTGTTGCAGTGCACTTTACTTACTATATATTTGAGATTTACACGTAAACGCCCACACGTGTGTGTTTGCTATTCAATTTTCCCTTCGACTAGAAGCGCGTACAATATATAAAAATAGCTGCCCACCCGCTGCCAGCGGCTGCTGTTTTCATTCTGTTTTGTTTTTTTTTTTTTTTTGTTTTCTGTCAGTTTTAGTTTCCGTGAGCGCGAGTGCGCACTGAGAGCACTTTTCTGCGCCGGCGGAGAGCTTGTGATAAGCCCCAGCAGCGCGCAACTTTAACATGAGAGTGAGTGAGTGAGAGTGTTTGGCTGAGAGAGTAACGTAGATAATGGCAGCGCACACACACACACACACACATATGCAAGGCCGTTACACGGAGAGAGGGTTGTAAAATTTCACTCTCTCTCTCTCTCGCGCGGTCTCTTTGCTTTTTGCTCAGCCGTTTACTGCGCATGCGAGAATTTTACAGTTGCTGGCAAACGAAATTGCAATTTCATTCGATTCGATCGCCATTTTGAACAAGTCACTTTTGATTATGCAATTGAATTAATGTTTATTTTGCGTTTTATAATGATTTGATGGGAAAACTTTAACCAAAATTGGTATAATAGCGCAGAATATGCGACATGGCCTGTGGATTGTCAGCGGGCACCATATGGCCAGAGCGGTTAATCCAGAACATGCTGAAATTACCGCTAGTCTTCTCGTAACCCTCCAGCACACGATCCACAGTGATGCCCACACGCGGTGCTTTCAGATAATCCTTCTTATGATTCCATTCCATGTCAGCAATCCAGTTGACGGCACCAGGAGTAGCACATATCAGATCCAGGCCACCCGAAAAGACGCCCACCTTGAGTGTAGTGTTGTTAAGCAGTTCCTCAACTGAAACGAAACTTAAACGATAAATATCGAGCTAAAAATGTACATATATCGATTGGCTTACCAATGTGCACAACTGGCTTCATAAAGTCACCCTGTTGCTTGTTGAAGGTGGTGCCGCTCTGGGCTCCCCACTGAACGCCAGTGGTGATGTTCAGCGCTGCGGTAACCGGACCCCTCATCAGATCCTGCAGCAACTTGTCGCGATTCTCATCGATGTCAAAGTGCACCAGAGTGCGCAACATGCGCTCTGAAAAACAATGATTGGTTTTAATAGGAACCCTTTAAGATAAAGGGAACTTACCTTCAGGACTCATTAGTTCCAAATTCCTCAAGTACCTGTCGCCACGTGTTGGTGTCTCCACATTGTAGAAATCGACGCCCTTGGATTCACGCAACACCACAGATTGCGTCGAGCTCCATTGCAATGTGGCCAGAGTCCATTTCTCGTTGTCCACATAATTCTTGGTCTTCAATGCTGCCGCCTCGATCTTATCGTGACCATTCTGATCCACAATGCCCAGCTGCAGCAGGAATGGTGCCCACGAGAGCACCGAGTCAATGGGAGAAGTCCAGGGATCACCCAGGGCTACAGAAACCAGATTACTCTCCACCTCGCCACGCTTGATGGCATTATGCAGTTCCAAAGCGAATTCTGGGGCCATTTTTCCACCATAGCTTTCGCAAAAGATGTGCAGAGGAACCTTCTTGAATTCCGGATGCAGAGCATAGAATCCCTTCATGAATTCAACCAGATCCAAAGCGATTTCCTTGTTATTTGTTGTATAATAGGCCGAACCATCGACATAACTGAAACCACTGCCCACGGGATTGTCAATGAATATAACATTCATGTCCTTGACCCAAGTCCAATCACGGTAGCTGCCATCTAGCTTCAAAGGTCCCAACTCCTCAAAGTTGCCGTAGCCAGTGGACGAGGCTCCCGGACCACCTTGCAACCAAATGGCTAATGGACGTTGTGTGTAACTAGATACATTGGCCGTGGTGTAGTAGAGCCAATAGAACATGTGAGCTCCCTTGCGTACATCCACAAATCCCCAATCCTGTTCCCCAGGACCGTAACCCTCACGTGCTGAGAGAGAAAAGAACAGTCATATGATTAGATTTCAATTAAACTTTCAAAGATTTAATTATTAGATTCCAGTTCAAGTAGCTCCCATTAGATATCACTTGGGCTGATAAGATAAAAATCTAATGCTACTCTATAAAGCTCTTTGTTAATTTCAATTACTTGAAAAGAAATCATTAGATTATAATCGAAAAATAAATGAATTAATATATTTAAGTTTCAGTATGTATTAGTTTATTCGGTTCCCTAGAACTATATGTATTTCTTACTTTGTGAAAAGAACTGTCATATGATTAGATTCCAATTATACTTTCAGAGATTTCTTTAATAGATCTAAATTCAAGTAGCTTCTATTAAAGATAAGAGAAGACCTGATAAGATAATAATCTTCATATTCTTCGAAACTATTTGTAACTTTCAATCACTGTAAAATAAATCAATTAATTTTAACGTATTCTAGCACCGAAGTTCTTAATACTTAATATAAATATAAGAGTATCAATAAGCCCAATAAAATAATGATCTTATTACTATTTAAAGCTCTTTGTTAATGTCAGTTATTTGAAAAGAAATTATTAGATTATAATCGAAAAATATATGAATATATGGTAGGTTTTTTCGCAATTTATTTCACTTACTTTGCGAAAATAACTACCATATGATTAGATTCCAATTATACATACTTTCAGAGATTTCTTTAATAGATCCAAATTCAAGTAGCTTCCATTAAAGATAACCGAAGACTTGATAAGATAATAATCTTGATACTCTTTGAAGCTATTTGTAACTTTCAGTTACTTGAAAAATAAATAAATTAATTTTAACTTAATATTCGCTTCGAACTATGTTCAAAACATTAAACCATAATCCAGTACCTTAGGACCGTAGTTCTCAATACTACTTACTAATAAATTTAAGAGTATTAATAAGCCCAGTAAGATATTGATCTTATTACTTTTTAAAGCTATATATAACTTTCAGTTACTTCAAAAGAAATTAATTTATATATTTATATTTAGACCTTTCGTTCATTAGCACCTGTTCTGCATATTAAGTAGTTCTTTCTAAAATTTAAGTATACTATCAATTGGGGTCAGTTCCCCCCCACTTACCGTTTACAGCAGCGAAGCCACAGAGCGCGATGAACGCTACGAAACCGATTAATAGACGACTCATTTCTTGTTTTTTTTGGCACCACTAATGTAACCCAGGTCGACCGTACACCTTGGAGTTTGGCGAACGTCTGAAAGTTGGACGAGTTTACCACTCAGAAGGTAAACGCAAGTCGCAAAAGAATTTCTAATCAGATCAGTAATATTTTTTTTGATGGCACACGATCCCTTGTGATTGCGCTTCTGTCTCTCTTCGGGGTATTTACGAATCAAGATAGGTTCCGACGAAGCGTCACAAAGTTTGGCCCATAAGCCAGCTGTCACTTTCAGCTAATACTTATCATTTTCGTAAATTTTCTGATGATGCCATAAAGCTACAGTTGATTTACTATTGTGGTTTCTTATCATATTTCTTTTGATAGTTTGTCAAAAGGAATCATTAGTGTAATTAGTTTTATTGCTGCAGTTTATTGGAATTTCTTCGCATTTCTACTTTTAACCAAAGGTTGTCATCTTTCTCAAGACGTAGCTCATGGCAGCCGGATTGTCAGCTGGTGCCATGTGACCGGATCTATTGATCCAGAACATGGTAAAGTTGCCACCCGTCTTCTCGTACCCTTCCAAAACACGATTTACACTGATGGCATTTCGTGGCGCCTCCAAGTACTCGTTTCTTCTGGTCCAGTTCAGCTTGTCTATCCAGTTGACGGTACCAGGTGTGGCACAGATCAAATCCAGACCCCCCGAAAAGACGCTCACTTTAAGTGGAGTCTTGTCCAGCAGCTCGTTAACTAAATATAGCATTTTTAGTGTTTAGTGAATCGAATTCTATTTGATAACTAACCAATAAGTAAAACTGGCTTCATAAAGTCAGTGCGATGAGTATCAAAGACTTTGTCACTTTGTTCGTTCCATTTGACATGACTGGGTATTCCCAAAGTTTCGGCCACAGGTCCACGCATCAAGTCCTCTGCTATCTGATCATGATCTTCGTCAAAGTCATGTCTGACCAAGGTGCGATACATTCGCTCTAAAGAACGAGGTATTTAATCAATCAAATCTAAATTCTGCAAACTACGAAGATTTACCTTCGGCTGGCTGGGTTAATAGTCTTTCAAATCTGTCCCCACGCGTTAGCTTCAGTACATTATAAAAGTCCACACCCTTGGTGGCCTTCATTAGCTCCCATTGTGTATTGCCCCACTGTGCAGTGGCCTGAATCCAACGCTCCTCTTTCACCAGTTGCTCTGTAAAATTCGCTGCTTTCATAATCGCTTCATAACCATCATGATCCACAATTCCCAACTCCAGCAGGAATGGAGCCCAAGACAGAACCGAGTCAATGGGCGATGTCCAGGGATCTCCCAAAGAAACCGACTGCAGATTAGTTTTGATTTCACCTCGCTCTTTGGCATAGTACAGTTCTAGGGCAAATTCTGGTGCCATTTTACCACCATAACTCTCGCTGAAAATGTGCAATGGTACAGTTTCGAACTCCGGGTGAAGTGCATAGAAGCCCTTCATTAGCTCCACCAGATCCAAGGCAATTTCCTTGTTAGTAGCTGTAAAATATGCCGCATTGTCCACATAGCTGTAACCCGTACCCACAGGATTGTCTATGAACATCACATTCATATCCTTAACCCAAGTCCAGTTGCGGTAATCCCCATACAGATCCACAGGTCCCAGCTCCTCAAAGTTGCCGTAGCCAGTGGATGAGGCACCCGGTCCACCCTGTAACCAAATTGCCAATGGGCGATCGGTATAACTGCTAACATTTGCGGTGGTGTAATAGAGCCAATAGAACATATGAGCACCAGGACGCACATCCACATAGCCCCAGTCTTGTTCACCAGGTCCATAGCCAGGTTTGCCTGTTTAATCAGAATTAATTTATATTTATTGCCATCAACAATTTTAAATATAACTTGCCATGTACCAATGCGGCGAAAATTACCACAACAGCGGTTATTGTTCGCATTGCAATGAGCATCTTGTGTTCAAGTCAACAGTTGATTAAGCTCTGCCCGCTTTCTGCACGCTCAGCTCTATTTTAACGGAAAACCTTATCAGCTGACAGAGGCATTCAAATGGTTTTAAAAAAAGACTGGCAATATCGGCTTTGCAACTATTGAAATCGATTATTATCCAAAGGTATCGATATATTAAGAACGCTTCAAAAAGCACGCCAAATGACATCACTGCTTGCCAGCTGGTAAGATTTTTCGTTAAAATAGAATTCAGTCTACAGAAAGCGGTCAGAGGTGAATCAACAGTTGGCTTAAACAAAAGATGTCTGTTGCAAATCGTAATCTATTCGCTATTGTGGTGATTTACATCGCATAGGAATATTATTTAACGTAAAACAAATAAATTATTTAACAGGCAAACCTGGCTATGGACCTGGTGAACAAGCTTGGGGCTATGTGGATGTACGTCCTGGTGCTCACATGTTCTATTGGCTCTATTACACCACCGCAAATGTTAAGAGTTATACCGAGCGTCCTTTGGCCATTTGGTTACAGGGTGGTCCAGGTGATTCATCCACTGGCTACGGCAACTTTCTGGAATTGGGACCTCTGAAATTGAATGGCAGTTACAGGGACTGGACTTGGGTTAAGGACATGAATGTCCTCTTCGTAGACAATCCCGTGGGTGCAGGTTACAGTTATGTAGACAACTCAGCATATTTAACGGCTACTAACAAGGAGATTGCCTTGGATCTAGTGGAGTTAATGAAGGGTTTCTATACACTTCATCCGGAGTTTAAAGCAGTTCCATTGCATATTTTCAGCGAGAGTTATGGTGGTAAAATGGCGCCAGAATTTGCCCTAGAACTTTACTATGCCAAGCTGCGAGGTGAAGTCCAAACTAATCTGAAGTCGGTTTCTTTGGGGAGTCCTTGGGCGTCGCCTATTGACTCTGTGCTGTCTTGGGCTCCATTCCTGCTGGACTTGGGTATTATCGATCATGATGGTTACAAAGCGATTATGAAAGAAGCAAACTTTACGGAACAACTCATAAAAGAGGAGCGTTGGATTCAGGCCTCTATTCAATGCGACAACACTACAGATGAGATATATAGGACCTCCAAGGGAGTGGATTTCTATAATGTTGTAAAGGCAACCTGTGGCGATAGTTCTGAGAGTTTATTGACCGATACAGACGAAGGTGAGTCACTTACCCAATCCTCTAGATTTCAGATTTCAAATTTTTTTAGAGCGCATAAATCACAACATGGTCAAACATGATTTCGACGAAGATTATGACCTAAAACTGCAGGATTTGATGCGTGGACCTGTGGCCGAAACTTTGGGAATACCCAGTCACGTAAAATGGGGTGAAAAACGAGACAAAGTCGAAAATATTCTTTCTTCTGATAAAATGAAGCCAGTTATACATATTAGTAAGTTTTTAACTGGGATTCGATCCACTAAACAGAAAAAATTATATATTTAGTTAATGAACTGCTGGACAAGACTCCACTTAAAATCAGCGTCTATTCGGGTGGTCTGGATCTAATCTGTGCCACACCCGGCGCCGTCAACTGGATAGACAAGCTGAGCTGGACCAGAAAAAACGAATACTTGGAGGCGCCACGAAATGCCATCAGTGTGGATCGTGTTTTGGAAGGGTACGAGAAGACGGGTGGCAACTTTACCATGTTCTGGATTAACAGATCAGGTCACTCGGTTCCAGCTGATAATCCGGCTGCCATGAGCCACGTCTTAAGAAAGGTGACAAACTTTGGTTAAAGCAGAAGAAGTTAAGCAATAAAATTAATTACAAAAAAATGTAATTTTGAAAAACTTGCAATAAATTTTATAAATTATCAAAGTTTACTAAAAGTTGGTAAGGTGCATAACGCTTAAATTATTTTAAAAATTAGTTTAGGAGGTTTTTTGTTTGCAAAAATAAAAAAATAAAGAATAATGTTTCTAACCTCAATGCAATGTATTCAAATGAGTATTTTAGGTTCTTGCATTAATGGAATTTTTTATTTATATTTTTGTGTTTATTTATTACATTTCTATTAATGTTTTTGTTTCTGGTTTCACTAATTTCAAATTTAGTTTATTACAATAAGTTAACGTTTGTGTTATGGGCGCTGCAAGAATTTAGAGTTCACATACACGGCATAACTTATAATTTGTGTTTAATATTATAATATTATTTTTTGTCGTGTTGTATTTAATCATTTTGCATAGGAAACGTTTGTTTAATATATTTATATATATGTATAAATAAGTTCTCTAAGAATTTTGTCTGCTTAAAACACTGATGTAATTTTGTTTAACTCTGGCAGATTATGCTCAAACGAAATTAAGTTTAGTTCATTTCGTTTTTTTGTTGATATTAATTTTGTTTTATTATAAATTTTATAATTTAGTTTTTGTGTAATCAATCAATTTTTCCTTAAAGCCATTTCCAATTGTGTGTGTTTCTTTTTTTTTATTACAATAATCAAGGTGCTTTCGAGTAAGTTATAAAAAAGAGTAAAAAAATCTAATAGATATCATAATTTCTGTTAGTTACACGTATTTCGTTTTTTTTGTTGGGAATTTGCACTGAAGCTATATTATCCCAAGCAGCATCCATTTATCTGAAAATCGTAAAAAATAATTGCAGGTTTTACTTGATGTAAGATTTACTATTAATTGCCCAATAAATAACACCAATAAAAAAATATGTGTTTCTGTCATAATAAACAGTGACAACACTCAGCTTAGTCATTTTTTTTTGCGTTTTAAAGCATATAAATATAAAAGTTCATTAATGCCAAAACCTAAAAACTTTTATGTTTCTTTATTTTTTATTTTTGCAAGCAAAGAACAATCTAAACTAATTTTTAAAATAATTTAAGCGTTATGTACCTTACAAACTTTTAGTGAACTTTGATAAGTTATAAAATTTACTGCAAGTTTTCGAAATTAAATTTTTTTGTAATTAATTTTATTGCTTTACTTCTTCTTCTTTAACCAAAGTTTGTCACCTTTCTTAAGACGTGGCTCATGGCAGCCGGATTATCAGCTGGAACCGAGTGACCTGATCTGTTAATCCAGAACATGGTAAAGTTGCCACCCGTCTTCTCGTACCCTTCCAAAACACCATCCACACTGATGGCATTTCGTGGCGCCTCCAAGTATTCGTTTTTTCTGGACCAGTTCAGCTTATCTATCCATTTCACGGTGCCGGGTGTGGCACAGATTAGATCCAGACCCCCAGAATAGACGCTGACTTTAAGTGGAGTCTTGTCCAGAAGCTCATTAACTAAATATAGAATCTTTTTTGTTTAGTGGATCGAATACCAGTTGAAAACTTACTAATATGTATAACTGGCTTCATTTTATCAGAAGAAAGAATATCTTCGACTTTGTTTTGCGTTTCACCCCATTTTACGTGACTGGGTATTTCCAAAACTTCGGCCACAGGTCCACGCATCAAATCCTGCAATTTTAGGTCAAAATCTTCGTCGAAATCATGTTTGACCATTTTGTGATTTATGCGCTCTAAAAAAAACTGAATTCTAAAATGTAGAGGATTGGGTAAGCGACTCACCTTCGTCTGTATCGGTCAATAAACTTTCAGAACTATCGCCACAGGTTGCCTTCAGAACATTATAGAAATCCACTCCCTTGGAGGTCCTATATATCTCATCTGTAGTGTTGTCGCATTGAATAGAGGCCTGAATCCAACGACCCTCTTTTATAAGTTGTTCCGTAAACTTTGCTTCCTTCATAATCGCTTCGTAACCATCATGATCGATAATACCCAAGTCCAGCAGGAATGGAGCCCATGACAGCACAGAGTCAATAGGCGACGCCCAAGGACTCCCCAAAGAAACCGACTTCAGATTAGTTTGGACTTCACCTCGCTGCTTGGCATAATAAAGCTCCAGTGCAAATTCCGGTGCCATTTTACCACCATAACTCTCGCTGAAAACATGCAATGGAACTGCTTTAAACTCCGGATGAAGTGCATAGAAACCCTTCATTAACTCCACCAAATCCAAGGCAATCTCCTTGTTAGTAGCCGTTAAATATGCTGAGTTGTCTACATAACTGTAACCTGCACCCACGGGATTGTCTACGAAGAGGACATTCATGTCCTTAACCCAAGTCCAGTCCCTGTAACTGCCATTCAATTGCAAAGGTCCTATTTCCCGAAAATTGCCAATGCCGGTGGATGAATCACCTGGACCACCTTGTAACCAAATGGCCAAAGGACGCTCGGTATAACTGGTAACATTTGCGGTGGTGTAATAGAGCCAATAGAACATATGAGCACCAGGACGCACATCCACATAGCCCCAGTCTTGTTCACCAGGTCCATAGCCAGGTTTGCCTGTTTAATCAGAATTTATTTATATTTATTGCTATCAACAATTTTAAATATAACTTGCCATGTACCAATGCGGCGAAAATTACCACAACAGCGGTTATTGTTCGCATTGCAATGAGCATCTTGTGTTCAAGTCAACAGTCGGTTAAGCTCTGCCCGCTTTCTGCACGCTCAGCGCTATTTTAACGGTTTAAAATCAAACACTGGCTATATCGGCTTTGCAACTATTGAAATCGATTATTTTCCAATGGTATCGATATATTAAGAACGCTTTAAAAAGCACGCCAAATGACATAACTGAGCTAGGTTTGCCTGTTAAATAATTTATTTGCTTTACGTTAAATAATTTTCCATTGCGATGTAAATCACCACAATAGCGAATAAATTAAGATTTGCAACAGCCATCTTCTGCTTAAGCCAACGGTTAATTCACTTTTGGCCGCTTTCTGTAGGCTGAATTCTATTTTAACGAAAAATCTTAATAGCTGGCAAGATTAAAGCAGTTGATAGGTATTCAAATAAAGAGTGGCAGCATCGATAATTTTCCAATGGTTTCGATATGCTAAGAACGCTTAAAACACACGCACTAGGTGGCAACCTTGCGCCCCCAATCAGCTGTTTGAATTCTGTGTTGTGATATTTCTTTGTGTCTGTCTGAGAATTGTGTGCGAGGGTGGGAATTAATTGAATTATAGTAATAACTAATAAATCAAAGCAAGAACACAATGGCAACGGTGCGAACACCTAAGCAAAAGATCATACTGTGTGGTGACTATGGCGTGGGCAAGAGTTCTTTGTTCCGACGCTTTACCAACGACACCTTTGTGACTGAAACCGACCGCAATTCCACATTGGGATTGGATCATATTGATCGAGAGTACAGCGTAGACGATAGACAATTAAAGGTTAGTGGAGTGCTAAAAATTGTTTTGAAATATTGGTTAACTGATTGGCTGCATTAAACAGCTGCAATTGTGGGACACTGGCGGCATGGAACGTGTGGCATCTGTGACATCGTCGTACTACAAATTTGCAGAGGGTGCAATCCTTGTGTTTGCCTTGGACAATGCGGCGTCGTTTCATTCGCTGTCGCAACACTTACTGGATATTGTCACATACGCGGAGAATGCCAAAATCTTTATATGCGGTAATAAGAGCGATCTCGAGGGCCGTGAGCCAGAAGTAACTGATGAGGATATGGAAGCATTCTGTGAACAATGCCATTCTCTAATCAGTGCCACCTACAAGACCTCCTGTCGCACCGGCGAGGGCATCGAAGAAATGTTCCAGGACATCTCACGTCAGCTGGTGCAAGCGAATCGCTCAAAAATGGAGCTACAGGCACTGGAACAACAAAGCTTTCAGGTTGACAAGGCCTGCGAGGCGGGCAGCCGGGAGGATGCCTCCAACTGCAGCTGCTAGCAGTTGGGGAACATTGAGTTTGGCTAAAACAACTACCACACATGCTAAACTCAATGCCAGTCATTTTCATTAATTTGCTTTAATTTATTTATATTATTATTTGTAAATATTATTTATGAATTTATATGTGTATCTAAAACGTCCAAATATGTAATATTTATGCGTGCTCCACACTTGTTATCAGAGCCAACGAACAAGTTTTGATTTAAATCCAACAACATACATACAATGCATTAAATAGGACCTAAGTCATAGTTAATAAAGCCGTAGTAGTAGTAGTTATAAATACAGTACATACAATATGTAGTTTCTCAATACGCCACAGAATACAATACACAATGAATAACTCACAAAATTAAAATGCTAATGCTAAAAATAAATAAACAATTATCTAAACTTGGAATGTGTTGTGTGTTTGTGTTGTCAGCCTATGACGTGGTCGAGGAAGTGCTTGGGGCAAAGGTTAAATAGAGGCTAATGCCAACGGCAACCACAAAGCATACGCCCACACCATATAACACAACCTTTTCGCGCAGTGCGCGCAGCATCATTGTGTTAAGGGTGCGGGAGGCGCGTCCCAATTCCGCATTCGTCTCCCTCAGACGAGCGCGTGCGCCTTGCAACGTTTCACGCTGATGATGCAAATCTGCAATTAATTATAAAAATATTATAAATAAGAAATAGATGCACAGGTTTGATAAGTCTATAATGCAAGTGAATCATATATGTTTCCTTGGATTTCTGCTTTAAATGGGAGATGTATAATACTCTGGGTTAGATTATGATAGACAAAACTGATTAAAAGAGTCTTTTATGACAACTGCTCCCTTGTAACTAAATGTCGTAGCTACTGATGCCTCTTAGGAGAGTCATATTGACGTTGCTGCACTTACTATTTATATACTTAACAGAGCATTTCAATCTTTCTGCTGCCTTTTGCATAAATTGCTTTGTGTAATTCATAAGTAAACAGTATAAGTATCCCTTTTCCTCTCGTTTCTAGAACATATTTATGATACACAGGGATACATAGAGAAAGGCAGCCCTAAGTATAGATTCATTCACGACACATCTGCTTTCTTAAACCTAAACTGGGCAAACGATTCTGGTTGCTACACGCAATTCAAGCATCATAACTAACTCCACTACCCTCAACTATATGTTACATATTTATACCATTAAGCACTTGTGCGCCCAAAGCCTCCGTTTCCAGTGCAACACGATAGCCTTCCGTCAGACGATTGCCGGTGCGTTCAATGCTCTCGGAATTGTCCAGCAGTCGCTGTCGTTGATCGTTGCTAATGGACACATCCTCGTAGTAGTCGCCACTGCCAGACAAATCTAATGTAGTATATGCATTGGCCTGTGTTCTTAACTTGTCCTTTGTTTGTTTGTATTCGGTTTGTAGGCGCTTGAATTCCGCTTGGGCAACTTGCAGTTTGCCATTGAAACTGCTGCGTTGCGTGGGATTCAGTTCACGCACCTCCAAACCCATTTGTTCCAGTAACTCCTGTGCTTCGGACAGGCTGGCATCGATTTTATTGCACAGCTCATGGCGTTCAGCTGTTGCAAGTAAATGAATTTATCATTTTTTCTTATCAATTATCAAAAAAAAATTTTCCACCCACTCGCACTTTGCTGCAGTCGTCCAATATGTGCTGTTATTTCAGCAATTAGCGCTGCATACTGCTGCTCATATTGCTCCAGCAGCGACATTAGTTGCGATTTTAAATATACAACTGTGCAAAGTAAGTTGTTTTGTGCAAAAACTAAATAAGTTTAGTTATTTTAGCTGCTGCTGTTGTTTTGTTTATCCATTTAGTCAGCGCACTGGCAGTCACAGCGAAATGCGCTAGTGTTGTAAAAGGCAGTAAGGCTTGGCGTTGCCAGACTGCGGCAAGCACGAAGCACAACAGTTTCGAAGTCGAACTGGCGTTTTGGATTTATTTTAATTTGTATTGAGTGTGCACCTTATCGGAATGATAAATTAATTAAAATACATTTACAGTAGTAAGCTAGTAGTACACTATTTCATCACAGTTCTGTTTGAGTTTAACTTGGAATGTGGCTGGCCGTGGCTTTGCCAGACAGCGAACTGAATTTACCGTGTTTCCCACTCGATATAAAAATACGTTGGCAACTTAAATAAATTACGTTTTGGTTTTATTTTAATTTCTGGTTGAAATATATAGTACATATGTTATGTGTAACTTAATGGAAAGACAAATTAATAATACTTGTACAGTAATTGGCTAATGGTATGTCTTATGTACACTGATTCATCACATTTTGTGTTTGGAGTTGAAATTGTAGTTACATTAACCCTCTATGAGTGTGGATTTGTCACCTTTGCGCAACACTAGCTCCAGCTGCGACAGCAGACCAATGGCACGAAAATTCTCCTTGAATAGCACAAACTCCTCCAGTGGCTTTAGATACTCCAGCGCTTGGGTGTAGCTATCGAGCTCTTTGAGTTCCTTGAGCACATTCGCTAGCATGGCGTTGCCATCTGGTTCGGTTTTGGCTTCTGATGCTTCTACGGCGGGTGGCGAGGTGTGTCCATTGGTTTGTAGCTTTTTGGGTGACGCAGGCGTGGAGACGGGTGGCGTGGCGGTTTTCAAAACATTAACCGGCGTAGATTTGCCACTGCTGCTGCAATCGATGATGGCTTTTGGGGCATTCTCCTTGCTGCTGGCGCTGTCACGCCCACCATGACAGTTGCTGCTGCTGCTGTTGCTGGTGTTGTTGTTGTTCTGCTCCTTGGGACTCGGTGTAGCTGCCACTCGCTGCACCGGAGATTCCCGCACATGTATAGACGCATTAATCTCCTGCACTTCATCATCAACTGGCGGAGATTCCAGTTTGGGTCGCTTGGCCAGCTGTACGGGCTGAAAGGGACTGGCACGTTGTTGTTGTTGCTGCTGTTGTTGCAACGCATTTGGCGGCAACTGCGGCTGAAAGGGTTCTCGGGCATGTGGTGGCGTCAGTGCTGCTGCTGCTGCTGGCGGTGGAAATTGTGCTTGTAGCTGTTGCTGCTGCTGCTGCTGCTGTTGTTGCATTTGCTGCTGCAGCTGACGCTCAAAGTAGAAATCATTGAGGCTGCCAAAACCAGGATGGCCATGGGGCAGCGGATGTGGATGCGGATGAGCATGTGGATGAAACGCTGGCCAGGCAGCGTTCAAGGGTAGTTGCTGCTGGTGCTGGTGCTGTTGTAGGTGTTGCTGTTGCTGCTGTAGCGCATAGTGTTGCTGCTGCTGTTGCTCCTGATAGCTCTGCTCCTTGATGTCCATGCTATCCTCATCCTCCTCGTATTCGCCATACTGCTGCATATAGTTCATATACTGCTCCGGCATCTCTTCCAGCTTTGCCACGCGCTCAGCACTCGCCGGTGGAAACAAATGCTGCAAATCCTGCACAATATCCGGAATCCACAGGGAAGTGCCCATGGGTTTCAGTTGATTGGTGGCCAGTTTCTGAGCAAATCCCTGTAGATGTGTCTCCCGAAAGCGATTCAGCCAACGATTGTCGGCTATAAACGAAGTGCTGCCAATCACCTGACGTGTGCTATCCGCTTTGTCCTTGATCATGCCGTGTGTGATGCTGCCACGCAGCTGAGGATTCACATTGGCACGCACCAGCCACTCATAGACCACCGCATTGATGTACGCACATTTGCGACTCCTTTCAATCTCCTCCACCATTGCCTGCTGCTCCACTGCCTCCAGATTCGATGGTACTTCCAGTCGTAGAGTGGGCAACGCATTCGATTGCAGACGGCGGCCACCCAGTACACTGGGGTCAAAGTGCAGAGCGCAGACTACGGGCTTCTTGAATGGTATGATGCGACGCAGTGAGGCGTGGCACGCCTCCTTCCACAACTTGTGAAACGGATTGTCCGGGCGCGGGAAGGCGAAGAACTGCATGCTCGGATGTTGTCGGGAATTCGACAGGCAGCCGATGATGCAGCAGCGCCGTATAGTCGGCATAACGGTTAAATTGTTAACGCCCCGAATTGTGAAATTTATAATTTGTTTGGCGTCGCTGGTGCACGCCAAAACCGTTTAGAACATAAAAAAAAAATAATAATAAACCAAAAATGGAAGCAACTGCAAATAGAAGAAATTGAATAAATTATTATTAGTGAGAGAAATGGATAAATTATTATTATATTTATTATTATATTGCTTTAGATACAACTCTCTCTAAATATTTATATATTAATTTTAACTACTGCTTCTGCTTTTTGCTTTAGTTATTGCTATTCTTGCTTTGCGCTATATTTATTGCTATCCTTGCCTTATGTTTCAAATGTCACCGCGTTTTTGAGCGCGCGATCTGGCAACGCTGTCGTTAGCAACAAGTTGCTAGAGAAAATAGTCTGCAAAACTGTTGTTTAATTTTTAAAGTGCACAAATAAAAGTCCTAACAAATTAAAGCCAAAGTTGTGAATCGTGTAAAGTTTGCATAAGAAAAAGTGTTTATGTGTTTAATAAAAAGTGCATAATTGCATCAATCTGTGCGTGATATAATTAAAACTTATCAAATATGTGTTTCGTGAAATTTATTTTTTTTTTTTCGGTGTTTGCAATTTGTTGTTGCAAAATTGCAAAGCGAAAAGTGCAGTGAGCCAAAAGCTGAAAGCTGCAACATTAAAAGTGCTGTGAAATGACAGCTGAATGTTGCGAAACTTGCCTTAATGGAAGTGCAAAAGTTGTGATTAAAAAATATATTTGTGTTTTTAATAAAAGTGATTATCCCAATTAGCTTTTGAAGTAAAAGCAAAAATTGTGTAATCAATGTGTTTATGTATTTATCTTGTTATTTGCAATCAATTTTATTTAATTTTGTAGTGCAAAAATAAAAGTGCAGTATACAAAAAGCTGAAAGATGCAAGAGGTGCAATGAAAGCTAAAAGATGTGAAAATTTTTCTATACGAAAGTATTGAGTTCAAAAAACTATTCAAGTGTATAATAAAAAATTTTAGTGATGAACAAAAACAAAAGTTTCGGAAGCATTGAAAATATTAAGAAAAAGCAGTAAGTAATTAACAATGAAATATATTGCTAATAAACCATACTAAACAAAAACTATACATTTAATTTATTGATTCAAATCGGGGACTCACGAGAAACACCTATAAATTCTATAAAATCTTGTTTATCAATATTTATCATGATTTCATTTGAATTCCCCATTGGGTCAAGATACAGTCATGAAATTATTTCGAAATCTATGAGCCATAATTAAGACACTCTGAGCTCATAGGATTCCAAATCGCATGACGCATTTGGATTAAAGATTTTATATATAACAACTGTGACCTCGGATCTTTGTAAAAATACCATCTGCGGAAATGATACATACTTATGGACTACTTCTATGGCTCTGCTCTAGGTACTTCAAAAAGTTTGAATATATAAGCATCTCATACACACACGTACACGACTATATAAGTATATATATATATATATATATGTATATATATATAAGTATATGTATATATACCATCATAAAACTGTTGATAAATTTGCTGCTGGGTGAGCCAACGATGCGTACGCCTTCAGAAATCGATACGTTTTTCCAGTCCCCAGTTGCAGCCCCCCGAAAAAACCAGAACCAGTCGGACGTCGAACGCTCCATTATGGGAGCATACCCATACCCATATCGGAGAGCTCATACACACACACACAGAGAAAGATACTTACAGATACAAATATAACGATAGCTTCGATGCTTCGATGCTCTGTTCTCTGTCAGTGTCTGCTTTAGATGCTAGCAACAGCAGCACTTGACTAAAGTGAACGACTTGCTCGATTCCCCTCCTCTCTTTACTACTCTTCTTCTGCCAATTTGAGGGTATTACTCTGCTGAGTCATTATATACAAGATAAATTTTGCCATCGATGTGCTATAAAGCCGAGAGGCAACCCACCTGTATGTCTGTCTGTCTGTCTGTCTGTCTGTCTGTCTGTCTGTCTGACTCACAAGAGCCGGTCTTTTTTTTTAGTGGATTAATCTGAGCAGAGAGATGACTTAATACCTTAAGCAATGTACGTTTGTTTCTCGAAAAATCGGTTGCTATATATGTATTGCCTCCTTCTAGCTTTGCTTTTTGAAAAAACTTCTCTCTCTCTCTGTCTCTCTCTTCTTCCTAGTAGTAGGTCATTAGCTGCCGTTGGCATGGATTTACGGAATTGGGTTTTATCTTTCAGCAAATTTTTTGGGTATGTCAGCTATGGGCTTAGGGGTTGCTTCTTGGTTCCATCCTGCAGCTGTTCACTTTACGTTTTTGGCATAAAACTTTCTGTTTGTGTTATATATCTATCTATCTGTGTGTGTTTGTGTGTGAGTTGGAAACTTAAGTTGGCAGCAAAAGTTTCATAGCCCGAAAAACCCTTCCACAACGCATCTTCAAGATACTTTTCGCAGCCCGCTCGCACCTTTGATATCAAAACCGAAGTGTTTTTCCGACTTCGTCTATGCTTCGTGCTCTCACACACACACAGAGAGAGAGAGAGAGAGAGAGAGATAGAGACAACAAGACAGTCAGTAAAACTTGTAGTCGAGTGTGCAGCACTACACCATCATCAATTCCAATTCAAATCTCCCCTGACTGACTTGCTTTATAAATGGTTTTATATTTCCTTTTATGTCGTATATATACTACACTACTACAACATCTCGTAACTCGGTTCGTTCGGGCTCTCCAGCTCTCCAGCTCTTTAGCTCATTGGGAATGTGGATGGATGTACGCTACGAATACATCTTCAGCTCCGTTTCAGTTCAGTTTTAGCTCTCTGCACTGCTCTGCTTTTGCGTTTTTCTTTCCCTTACACACTTATAAGTATATATATCGATTGGCACTTTATCTTAATCGCCTCGAGTCGTCCCATCGTTCCGAGTTTCTCGTTCCCTCGCCATACAGCGCCCTAGTCGTAGTCACCCTACTGCTGCTGCTGCTGCTGTTGCTGTTTCCTACTACTACTTCGTCGACGTCTCTGTCAGGCTCCTTGGGGATTTGGGACTTTGCGAACATTTTCGTGCATCGTCATCGTTATCATCATCTGAAGGCAGCCAGCAGCCAGCAGCCTCTCTAGCCTCCAGTCTCAGTCTTAGTCTCAGTCTTAGTCTTTCCTTTTGTATTTGGCTGTATATCTTTTGTATATCTGGGTATCTGGTCCTATCTCTTTACATATATCTCTCTATTGTTTAACTAGTTCGTCTTTTTTTTTTTCTTGTATACCTTTTTAGAATGCAAGTATTGCCATGGCATTAACATTCCCCAGTTTCAATTCCAATTCCAGTTTCAGTCTAGTTTAGCTCTTCCCCTACTCGCTCTCGCTCTCGCTCTCTCTCTCTCTCTCTCTCTCTTTCCTCTACCACTTTATCTAACTCGCTTCTTGCTGCCTGAGAATTGTGTTTTTCAGAGAGTCTTTATTATCTTTAAGATTGATTTTTCGTATGTATCTATCTATAGCTGGAGTTATTTATGCCGCATCCGTTAAATCGTGTATTCCATTTAAGTTGAAACTGCCTTTTCGTATGTTATTCTATTTCGTTTTGGATTTGACCTTTTTGTTAGATAGTTCATGGCATGCTATCGATATAGGAAATCATTGTTTATTTGCTAGTTTTTCACGAGGGTGGCTACAGAATTGAGAACTTAGCAGCTATATATTGCTCTTTATGTTATTATCTTTTCATCTTCTTCTTTACGGTATAGACCTTTGGGTTCTTTTCTAGGTAATTCGAGAAATTGGAGATTATCTTTTCTATACTTATGTATGCATGTACATAAGTACATATATGTATTTTGGTTTTAGAAGTGGTTAGATGATGTGACTCTGTTCTTTTAAGTTAGCTATATAGCTGGAAAGTGGGTACACTGTTCAAAAGAGTGTTCTTAAAGTAAAACTTTGTTCTTAAATTTTTTTCTCAGTAAATGCGTTGAGAATAAAAATTTTTTTTTAAATATACATATGTGCATCAAATCTTAATGTTAAGACATCATAAAGCAAATATATATATTTTAGCTAAGATTTTAAAAGTTCGATGGTATAGAAATCTATAGTTTTAATTAATGCCTGATTAAATAACAGGAAGATTGATTAATTCATGTATATTATAGAACATAAACTAATCTTTAAATAAGATTTTGTTTATTAAATATGAAAGTAAAATATTTGTAAATTATTTATGTGTCAGTGTAGTTTCCAGCATAGGCTTTAATAGTCTAAAGTGAAGAACAAAAGATCTTGCTAGATCAATGAGATTAATGTCTTTAAATGTAGCATTTTCTTCTTAAATTTGCCTGAATTGAAGAACCCAAATTTTAAGATGTATATTTTTAATTTCAAAGCGTGTTCTTTGTTATCAGTGTAGTTTCTAGTAAAGTCTGGTTTATTCAACTTTACATACTGTAGTATTCCTCTCCATTTGTATGTTCCGATAAGCTACTCTACTTATGTATTATATACATCTATTTCATAGCCCTTATGTTTTTTTCTATTTTAATCTATAGCTGATATGCTTATCTCGAAAACGGTTCCCAATTATTAATCTTAATTATAGCAATAATATATTTGAATATGTCAGTTGTATATTTTTATTAGTTTCTTGACCCAACTGACTTATCAAGCTGCCCTCGTGTGCAAGTAATCACAGAGTGCAAAGCGTAATTGATGATAATGCCAGCAATTTTGACTCTAATCCTGAGGAATACTATTAATAAACGAGTTATTTATAAATGTCACTAATCAATTACTTGTGTAGCCACCCTCGCAGTAGATATATATATACTTAATATAGAAAATATAGCGACAACTAGTTTATCAAATATTAATCTGTATTGATTTATGTTTTTTTTTTTTTGCTTAAATTGCGCTATTTATATTGATTGAAAAAACTGGCTTAAATGAGGAAACGGCAGCTGTAACGGTAACGGTAACGGATACGGAAACGGAAATAAATAAGCCAATGTCAATGTCCTGTTAGCACAGTAACACACAGACAACAAGCGCGAAAATCAAAGTCAAACACAAACGAAGAGAAAGAGTGAAAGAGAGAAGGCAAAAACGAAAACGAAAACGAAAACAATTCACGGGCCGAAATCAAAACAAAAACAAAAGCAAAAAAAAAACAAAAAAAAATCGTAGCCGACTTCGCTGCCGACGCGCAGTCTAACAGATGCAAAACAATAACAAAAGCAAAAGCAAACATTTTTAACTAACGGACTACAGAAGCAGACAGCCAGACAGCCAGACAAACAAACACTTGCTGCTGCCACTGTCACTGTTACATGCCACCGCGTGGGGCATGCAAATAGTGCCCCCAATGTGGCGCACGTTGCTAGCGAAGTCTGCGACGACGACGACGACGTCGACTGCACAGCGACAGCAAAGTCGCGCCGCTTTTTTAATTGCAAACACAAACAAACAACAATGTATAAGAGGAGGAGGAGTAGGAATAACCGGCGGTAGTGAGGGTAGGGGAAAGGGAAGTTGCAGAATCTCAAGACCCCGTTTGTTTACATCGCACAACACACATACGCACAGTGGTACTCACATTGGCAAAATTATGTAGCCGTATGCAGTAGTTAGCTCAGATGTTGCTCACAGTCACGTTTAATATAAAGAGCTATAAAGAGCTCTATATATGCTCTTATATATATATATAAGAGTCACAAATCGAATCAAATCCAATTCCTTTGCTAATCATCAATATACACACACACACACAAACAGATATACCGCGCGTTTTATTATTGGTTTGTAGAATTAGAGGAAGAATCGGTCGAATCGTCGGTTCGCGCGCTGTCAGAGAACCGCATCGGACGAACGTTCAGCACAAAGTGAAATATATAAAACTAGCGACAACATTGCCAAGCGTTTTCGAACCAAGCGACCAACCGACCGACCGACCAAGCGACCGACCCGACCGACTCGTTTTTCCCATCTATAGGAAATATTTAATCCCAAACAAGCCAAACCAAGCCAAGCCAAGCCAAACCAAAAACCTAAAACCAACCGAGAAGCAAGCGAGCAAAAGAGACATAGCCAAGGCGTTTGTGGCAGGGGGCAAGGCATGCGGCAAGGACGGGCAGAATACCTCTTGACGTCGACGTCGACGCTAGCATCAGACGTGTAAAGTAAATATACAGCAGCAGCAGAGGCAGCAGCAGAAGCAGCGGCAGCAACAGCGACAGCAACAGCGACAGCAACTGAACGACAGTCGTCTGTCAGTCAGTCAGTCATCGGGTGAGTTTCTTTCGTCAGACAGGCACGAGTCACGAGCTACAAAACCCGAAGTTCTACCGATGTTTGGGGTGCTTTGCCACTCTGTTCGCTACGTCTGTTGTTGGGCCCTTCAGCTGTTTTTTGCCCCCTCCACCCCCCCAAACCATCAAAAAACCGACAGACTTTCTTTCATTCCTTCGGTTCTTCGGCGGAAAAAGTGGATGGACGGGGAAGGGTAAAGAACTGGAGCTGCTGCTGTTCGTCTCGGTTCGTTATAGTATAGCGTGTGCTCTGATTGGGAATTCGGAGGGCATTTGGGAATTGGGAGAACGTAGCGCCCAGACCAGACAAAAAGTACTTTTCTGTATTTTAATGATACTACTCTATGCTGTGGGTGTGTTTCTCTGTGTATGTGTGTGTGTGGATATAAATCTCTGTGTATGTGTGTGCATTTTGATAAGTATATATCGTAAATACACTTTATATATGGTTTTTATATTCACATTCCTCCCACCCATTATAGGGTATTATTATTTTAATGGAATGCGTCATTTGGGTATTGATTTTCAAAACACTGAATATATATATGCTCTATATAGTGGTTAAACAGTATTCATTAGATATTCTAGTTAAAAATACTGCCTTACTTGAAAAATTATCTCAGGTAACTCGACTGTTCGATGTGTCTTACGTATAAGGTAAACTATCTACGATCTGTGATCGTAATCTCTATTGAATGTGACATATTTATATATGTATAATAATAGTGCTGCGCATGTTTATATCGTATATACATTCTCTATATTGTTCTTACAACCATTCCTTCCACCCATTATAGGATCTTAGTTTTTACTTGCTCTATCTAGCTGTTTAACAGTAGCAAGTTGAAAATCCTATCGTACATTTAAAATGATCTCAGGTAACTCGGTTGTTTCACATGTCTTACGTATAAGGTAAACTACCTACGATCTATGATCGTAATCTCTATTGAATTCGTTAAGCATTTCTTGTGTAACTCTCACATATAGTTAATGTAATATCATGCTGACTCACAGAGCTCTTAAAAATAATTAGCACTGTCTGTTTTGGGTAACAAAAACCCAATGTGGTTTGTGTGTGATAAATATCAAAAATCGAATATATAGAAACGAGTTTCGGTTGATCAACATACATATATGGAGTACTCTAGCCATAAAAGATACATTTGTATCTCAAACTGTAGCTATGTACTGTTTAGATACAAAATGCCACAACAACTTCAATATAAGTATATTTATGTATACAGCAGAAAATCCATTCAATCCATTCTTACGCCAACATCTTTTCCACAAACACATATGCAGGTAAAGATATATATATGTATATATAAAGGTACATAGAGCTATCGAAAAGATGCTGGAAAGTTGATTCCATTGCGATGTGTGTTTATATATCTGTAGCTGTAGCCTCTGTCGGGGTTCGAGTTTTGGGTTTGAGTTTCGTACAACACGACAGCAAACAACAACTATAAACGTGTTGTATGTTAGTTAAACCCATTATAGTTGTAGCTATAGTTGTTGTAGTATTGTTGTTGTAGTTGTGGGTCGCCCCAAAGCAATTTGATGGATTAGTTTTAATACGTTCGAGTCTCAAAAGCAGAAAGAAACTGAAATGGGTAACGCTCACAATTTGGGTTCGGGTTTTTAATGTTCGTTTAGGTTTCGGTTTTTTGGGTTCGGGTTTTTCTGATTTGATTGTATTAAAATTGAATTGAATTGGATTGGTTTGTAGAGTATGGGTTTGGTTTGAAGAAGTCTTTGTCGGTGGTTGAAAAGCATACATAGAGCATAAGAGAGTATTCAATATATACATATATTTATGCTATATAATATATACAAGTGTTAGCAAAGGTATAAAACCACACACAGCATCCAAGTGTTGGGTGGTGGTGGTGCGAATGGTTCGAGTTACGCTTTAAGTTCTACAAAGTTGATGACGACGATGACTGGGACATTAATATACATTATATTTTGTGCAGCAGCAGCAGCTATCGACTGACCAGCAAAACTTTTCAAATGCTTTTCGGTTGTCCAAGAAGCAGTGAGCGTTGAGGGGGGAAGGGGGGCTGGGAGCTAAAGAAGTAGGAGAAGGATTTGTAAGTCCTGTTTCGAAAACGAGCTGAGAGCAAACGAGCGAAGAAAATGACCTTTCCTTTTTGCGTTTTACACGAATAACCGAATGATTACGACCACACACATACACATGCACTTATAAATGAATATACACACACACAGACACACATACACTCGCATTTATATATGTATATACAGCGTAAGTCTCCTTGATAAAAGCTCATCTATTATGACCTTTTTCTACCGAACGGGGATTTAGCCATAGAATTTATTATGGTCATGTATTATATTGAACTGAACTGAACTGAGTTGAAACCTTGTTGAACAAGCAGCCCCCTAGCCTCCCCCCCCTAGCCCTCCTTAGAGCACAACTGAACTTCTGAATGTCCTCAAAGTTGTCCCTTTTCATAACACACACATCCATGTTCCAGCTAAGCTGAAACCAAGGCGATGTGATAGTATTTTTCCATTACCTTTTATCCATTTTTACTTTTATTTTTTTTTTTTGTGTTGTTTCTCCGGAACTTGCCCCACGGTTCGGTTCGGTCCGGTTGGGTCTCAATGGGATGCTAAAGGTATCTCGAGTCTCGTATCTCTCTCAGCATCTTTTTGCTCTCGGCATTGTGTGCCCTATAATCTATATGCTCTGTCTGTATGTATTTCTATATAATATATACATATATACATACTATATCTGTATCTATATCTATATCTAGGTGTGTGTTTTTCTATGCGCTGACTGTCGCACCCAAAAACCACCATAGGGACCTGAATTTTTCCTCGTAATTTCCTTTGTATCCCCGCGCTGTCCCCCCGCCGCTTTCTTCACCTTTATTAACGTTGCTGCTGCTCTGTCGATGCCCTCGTTGGCTTCACTGTTTGGCGTCTCAGTCGACGTCAGCGCTGCCAGCGGCAGTTAGTAATCCCAAATTCCCTCGTCTCCTATGTGTAGTATGTTCAATGCTGCTACGAGTTTATTGCCATTTCCATATCTGGGCTTTATATCTCTTGTGCTGTATTCTGTATTCTCACTGGCTTTGCGCCATTCAATTCGATTTTGTTTGGCCCACGTTTTGGCTGTTATAGGAAAACTGGAATGGAACTAAAAACTGAACTGGAATTGGTAGTGGTATGAGCATGGCTATGGGTATGGGAATGGGTATCGGTATGGGTATGGGTATGGGTATGGGTATGGGTATGGGTATGGGTATGGGTATGGGTATGGGTATGGGTATGGGAATGGGTATTTGGCATCTGAAATTGGAAAACCGAATTCCGATTAAACGACAAACCGATCAGTTCTGAAGCCGATCAAAAGATTATATCAAACGAGTTGCTTCTGCTGATCGTTTAGACTCTCAAATACCCTATACTCTCTATCAAGCTAATCCTCTATGTTGATCCTTTCTACCAGCGTGGCATGCTAGACTGTCAGATGCTCTATACCAACTCATAAAGTTAATCCTCCATGCTGATCTTTTATACCAGTGTGGCATGCTAGACTGCCAGATACCCTAGATACCAACTCATAAAGTTAATCAAGCATTATAATCTAAAAATACACTTTGCGTCAAGTATTTTTGTAGTTTTTTGAGCTCATTATTTACTTAATTTTAAATGGATAACTATCAAAGGCGTTCTCTTATGTAATACCTCAAAATATTTACTTTATAAAAAATACTATTCAAATGTGATTGATCGGGAAAATACAAAATAAGCTTAGGAATACAAGCAACTGCATACATAAATATTTGATTACTCTTCAATTAATTTCGTATCATGCAACACAACTGTACCTAAGTTGAACAGTAAATCATCTTAAGCAAAATCAAGCACACATACATACATATAATAATACCTTTTATGTTATACTTTTATGTGGGCCTTTCCTGAAATGAACTTGATTACATGTGTGTGCCAGAAACTCAAACCATAATCGAACCCAAACTGAAATCCAATACATACGAAAGATGTACAAAGAACATTTATGGTATGCATATATATACATATATATAACAACGACCCATTCCCCGAAAAAACAGAGAGTAGTCGAGAACGGTCATACTTACTACCGTCTTTTGCGGCCAAATTACTCCCCATTCAGCAAGTCCAACAACATATCATGGCCAATCCCAATCTTAATTCCATTTCGCATACACATCCTCTCGACATCTTTGTAGTACAATAAAGATAGATTAGCATCTATCAAAGGCAGTGCCAGCCAGGCAAAGACCAACATCAAGACCAAGACAAACCGAATGAATCCGAATACGAATCCGCAACCGAATCCCAAGTTTGAATCAAATAAGTTGTGCGGGTTCGTTCACTTGATTCGGACGAACGAACGAACGAGCGCATGACTGAAAGCTGAAAGCAACATCATCATTATCATCATCATCATCATTATTCCCAGGCGCATAATGGAGGAGCAAGAAAGCAAGAGGAAATGATGGTAGGCGGACTATAGCGTCCCTCCCGCCCCCTAGAGTCTAAGCCAGTTAAGAGAACTGGCAAACTGGTGAACCGATGGAAACTGTGATATTCAAGTGCCATCATCGTCTGGGTTTTTTCAACGATGTGCCTATGGAATTGAAGTCGTGTACAACAACAACAACAACACAGCATAGTAATTTCATGTTGTTGTTCTCAAAACCCAAGAGGCTTATGCTGAACCGACAACCCAAATACTTAAAGAAGTAACTGAAAAACACAGAGAGACAGTGCCAGCTATAAAGCAGATGCCGATGTCGAGGCTACTAGAGACTGTATCTCTGTTTGAGATTCAGTTTTAGTTTCAATTTGAGACTCGTTTCAACATCGACACCAAATGGAAACAAAAATCCCATGAGTATCTGTATCTACTATAACTATGAGACGTCTCGCACTCTTACATATATGTATACACACAATTATTTTTCCCAAGTATAGTTCGTAATATATATATATATGTATATATATATACTCGACATCTTGCACGATAACCTCGTCGCTGGCATCGTGAGGCTGTGTATGGAAAGGGGTACGGGGTTCGGGGGAGTTTTTCAGATTCGGGTTTACTGCTTTTAGCTCTATCTATATGCGGAGAGCTCTCCATTCATTTTTGGCATACAATGGCATCGATTATGGTATGCTGATATAAGTATATATGTACATACAGATAGACATGCTACATATGGGGGCAGGGGTCGACAGACAGCGCAGAGTCACGAGATTTATGTTTATAGAAAAATCAATTTTATATAAGTATTATACACACACACACACACACAATCGTAATGAGCTAAATATAGCTACATAAAGAATATATGTTTGTACATTATACAACTATCTGTTGAAAATTAAATCGAGATAAGAACTGGATTTATTGGAAATTTAACTCATACCCAAAAAAACAAAACGAGTTATCTGACGCATGAATGATTAATGAAATTTTGTACTTATTATGTCATAGTACTACAGAGCTACAGTTATAAAGGATTGTAGATCTATTTTGTATACGAATTTTGTATGTTATAAAGTTTTATAATGCTAGTTTTTAAGATATAGGGACTCTGATAGTTTAGGCTGCTCTTCTCTAATCTTACCTTTTTTTGTTAGGTTTCCAGGATATTTCCGGGTAACTGTAACAACATACACACACTTGTACCTTTCTCCCTTGAAGGCTTAATGAATGAACTAAATATAGCTACATAGAGAATATATGTACATTATACAACTATCTGTTGAAAATTAAATCGAGCTAAGAACTAAATTTATTGGAAATTTAACTCATACCCAAAAAACAAAACAAAACGAGTTATCTTACGCATGAATGATTAATGAAATTTTAAACTTATTATGTCATAGTACTACAAAGCTACAGTTATAAAGGACTGCAGATCTATTTAAATAAGATTATTATATGTTATAAAGTTTCAGTATGTTAGTTTTGAAGATATACATATGTAGGTACTCTGATAGCTTAGGCTAAACATAAGTCTGTTGTGCTATTTTCGTAGCTTTCCAGGACATTTCCGGGTAACTGTAATAATATACACACACTTGTACTTTTCTCCCTTGAAGGCGTTTTGAACGTTGGGTTTAATTTCGGAACTTTTCAAGTGCTGGGGCTTCAGTTTGCTGTCTCTGTGTGTGTGTCAAGTAACCTGAGTCGAGTGAAATACGAAAGAGAAAGACAAAACATAATGTTGTTGCACGTTTTGTTGTTCAGTTCCGTTGAGTTTAGTTAAAGTTCCCTGTGCTGCAGTCATTCCTTGAGTTCCCTTTTTTAAGTCTGGCTGCTAACCGAACAACACTCCTAGGTATTCTATAGCTTTGGAATTCCCTGCGCTACCTTGGCGAGTAGTAGTAGTTAAGGCCATCAGGCAGACCGTCGGACTTCAGACTTCGACGTCGGGTCGGAAATCCTTGAAATGAAAGTCCTGACTGACTGCTGAGCAGGGTTTGGAGGCAACTAGGGAAGTAGAAGTAGGGGAGGGGGTTCAGAAAAGCGTAAAACGAAACTTTTGCCACAAACTGAGAGCGTTGACGGTGACGATGACGATGTCTGTGCAATGCTCCCAGCTATACCATGGACATTGTGTAATCGTAGCTCCATCTAAACGTATACACATGTATACGCTCGTGAGTCTTTGTGTGTGTGTGTGGCAAGGTCCCTCGCTGGGATGCTGCTGCTGTTGCTGCCCCACCGTGTTGCCTGTCGGGTTATTCTAGCCATCTGAAATTGATGTAGCACCTACAGCGCTCAGCAATTCCACAGTTCCGCAGCTCCACGCACGTTCAATGCTCCATCTCGCGTTTACCCTCCTGATTCGCTCTGATTCGACTTCGATTCGAAGCGCTCCCCTCGTAAGTCCCTAACTTGCTACCTAAACTACCCTCTTACACTTTTACCTCATGCCTCATGCACATCAATGCTGCTGCAGGTCATTTCATCTCTTTCCAACTTCTGGAACGCATAAAGTTTTACAGGGTGAACGTAAAGTTTAAGCGCTGATTGTACGTTACGTACGGTTTTGGACCAACGTAAAATATCGGAGAATGAAAGGAGAGAGAGAGAGAGAGTGAGAGTCTGTGGAGGATTATATAAGCTGAGCATATATGTATGTATATTGTACATTGCACCTTCATATACCGCGTATGTATATATTCAACTCATTTGTGACACATGTTTAATAGTTATTATCTTCTAATGGCAAATTATATACATATGTATATTTCGTAGCAAAAAAGTTCAATTTGACATTTCTTACAATTGAACTGCTACTTCTCAAAGTTCAACATCGAATAAAGCGTGTATGATTATAAACATTAATTTAATTTAGATCATCCCTAGGACAATTGGATTTATGGTAGAACTGCTGCAGGCAGGCTTACACTACCAAATAGTTAAAGCTAACACTTATTATGAAAGGTTTGCCCCCAATTCTTGTGAAGGTACTACTTAATTTAGATTTAATTCTTTTAACTATACGCTTTGTAACCTGATTCCAATACCTGCTTATCCCTATTGACCTTACCAAAACTAAATAAATTTAAAAGACCCAGTATACTACTATGTGCTTCGTACGTCGTAGTCTAACATAACTACGAAATCTTTAAGATCTATCTATTTCTACATATTTATAAAGAAAACACTCTTAGCTTTAATATATCAAAGAATATGAAATTATTCTTTGTAGCAAAGCTGAACTGTTGCTTAGAAACGTATAGCATATTTTTAGGGAGTGCTTGTAATAAATGGTGCTAACATGCTTTGTAAATTAAATAAAAATCGTTTAATATATGCATTTAAATTATATTTACTGGTAATAGTCATTTCATATGAATAATAACATGCTTAAATATATATACTTTAAAATAACAAGTATGTGTCATATGCATACCCAAGTCCAAATAGTGTTTCGAGCAACCCTCTCTTTGAATTTACTTAAACATATTTTGTTGCTATATATATACATATTCTTGTGTACTCATCCAATTAAGCCTGGCTTTATGTTAAAATTAACTTTTTGGTCCATTTGTTAGTTTAAGTTGAATGGATTTTAGGGGAACCGTCTGTGATTCCCCACTGCTCCATTTGCAGCTCCATCTATTTGCAGTTGTTAAAGTTCTGTGCCAATTTGGCACTTTCAAAGATCTTCTCCAGTTGAGTGAGCAGTCCAATGGCACGATAGTTCTCCTCGAGCAGAGCAAAGTCCTCGAGAGGCTTTAGCAGACGCAGTGCATCGTCATAGTTGTGAATGGGAGGCAACTCCATATCTATCTTGCTGCTAATCTCGTTGTAATGCTCTGTGTTGCGGGCGCTGACATTTAGTGACTCGATTTTCTTAATTTTGAGTGGACTGGGGGGAAGCGCAGTTGTTGTTGTTGTTGCTGCCGGTCGCTTGAGATCATTTCGCTCGGGTTCCTCGTCGTCATCGTTAATTTCTATGAGCTCAGTGGGCACTTCAATGGCCACACAATCATCATCATCTTCGTCATCGTTGACTACTTTGGGCTTCGATTCAACAATGGGCAAATGCACAAATCGTTGTGATTCCGGTTCCTTGGGCGTCAGTGTAATACTGCCCAATGGCTGCTCCCGATGCTCGTGTCGGCCACAATAGCTGACAATGTCACGCAGATCCAGGGAGAGAGGAACACGGCGACCTGTTAGCGGTACTCCCTGTGAGAAACTAAAGTTATAGTGACTCTTGAAGTGATTGAACCACGTTCGATCCGGAAAGAAATTCTCAATCTTAAGTATATCACGCAAATTGATGGCTATCTCACGCAAATGATCCACATCGAGTCGTCCCTTGTTCTTGTGATGAAACTGTGATCGTGAAATGTATTCATACAGTGCTTTCTCCAGAAAAGTGATTTTCCGCTTGCGTCGCAGCTGCACCTCATCCAATGTGGCCTGATTCTGACTCGAGGCATTCACAAGTGTCTTGGTGCGGTAAAGGGAACGTATATCAACGGGTTTTCGTGGTGACAGCGTTGTCATACGTCCCGTCTTGACTACTATGCGACTAGGAGAAGATGCTTGAACTGACTGTGGATATGTGGCAGGCGGAGGTGAGGCAGTTGCAGCTGCTGCTGCAGGAGTTGTGGCAGGCTCCTCTTCCGTTGACTTTGAACTGCTGTCCGAGGTGGAAGTGTTGCGACCACAATAGGACATAATGTCTCTAAGATCCAGGGAACGTGGCGGTTTGCGTGTCATCATAATCTGACGATTCGAGAGCGTTATATTATAGGCAGCCTTAAAGTGATTGATCCAGGACTACAAATAAATCTGTAGTTAGTAAATTTCATTACGTTTAATCAGTTTACTAGCTCACCTTATTGGGTATAAAGTTTTCTATACCCATGAGTGATTGAAACTCTAATGCCTTGGTGCGTATCAGCTCCTCATTGATATCGGAATGTAGATAATACTGAGCACGCTGAATATACTCATAGAGGCAATGTCCCAGAAAATTTAACTTTCTTCGGCGCAATTCCTCGAACTTGGAATTGGGTTGTTTGCTATTGTGTCGCGTTGCATCATAGAATTCCAATATTGGATCACGATTGTTAACAATACTCTTGATCTGTTCCCAGCTACAGTTGAAATTTTTGGCAATTTTACTGTACATGGGCACAATATCATATTGTCGTATAGCCTCCACGCGTTCCTCCAACGTCAGGACATTACGTATACGCTGTGAGCTGCTGCCACTTCCGTCATATTGACTGCCATCGTCCTAAAAAAGCGTTAGTAATACTTGAGTTATACAGGTATTAATAATGAAAAAAAATTGTAAAAGTTTTAGTAGTTTATTGAGTTAAACTCTGATACTATTATACTACTTTTAAAGAAATTCTACTCTTACTAACCGTATGATCTTGCTTGGAGTTCCAGAAACATTCTTGTAGAAATTTTGTAAATTTAAAAAAAATACATTTCATAAGAAAAACTGGTAACTTGAATCCATTGTCTCTTGGTTATAGTACTCCTAACTGCCCATTACATAAACCATTTCCTATCTTGTATGTGATTATAATAATCAATATCGCTGGGGTTTTCCTCAATCATTTCCACAGAATACTGGACCAATATTATGCTCTTTCCCCAGCTTATTATTACTACATAAATGTTTATTTATATAAATTAAATTTAAACTGTTTTTATATGTAATCCTATAGTATTTTAAATTGTATCGACTCTCACAATAAATAAATAAATGAAATACAAATTAAATTGTATAACGACAGCATTTAATTAATGCTAAGCACCTTAATTTTGATCCCAATAGTAAACTTCAATTAAGAAATAAACTTGTTTCCAAACGAGTTGAGTTACAATTTATGCATGTTTTAAATCAAATATGAAGCTAATAAATCTAGTGCTCTTCGAGTTGAACAACATCATCATCATCTCCGATTAATAAATCTACAAGTTCTCTTTAAAGTGGTTTTTTAGTAGTAGTAGTAGTAGCAGTAGTAGTATTACTCGTGAGCAATATCGCCCCACAAATGTGATGAACTGATTTACTTACGTCAGACATTTGCGCGCTCACTTCCAGACGTACGCTCGTTCGCTCACAACACTCAGCAACAAAAAGAACGACAACAACACCAACAACCGCTAAGCAATCGTGTGGCAACAACAATAACAATCTCTCTCACGCAGCACGTTTACGCTCTCGTTCTCTCACTCTTTTTAACCTCTCTCGGGCACTCTTTGATATGGCAATGCCTAAAGAAAAAGCAAGAAAATACATATTAAACACATATGGAATATATTTAGTAGACAACTGCTGCAGTAAATTCCATACATATGGCATTACATTACGTTCCACATGTAATGAGAATAGATAATGCCAACTGGAATATTACATACCAATCAGGTATATTGATAAATGTGCAGCAGGTTTTTAGGCACACAATCATCCAAAAATTTTATTGCGCACAGAACGTGTGAAGCGTTGCAGTTATTTGTCGAAACTGACTCGACCTCCCAATCTCTCTGAGACGGGTGGAAAATCAGGTTTGGCGAGTTACTCAAAACTTGTTTACTGAGAGCGTGCGCTCTCTCGTTCTATACCTTGCGCTCTCTCGCTAACGATCATAGGCTGAACGTATGTGTGTGCATGTGTATGCGTCTCTGTTGCTATTTATAGTGCCATGGGGGAGAGCCAGAGCAAAATTGTACCTTGTGAGCGAGAGAGCGAAATTGTGTTGTGTTGTGGGCGTATTGTTAGGAATTTACTTAAACGGGAAGTGGAAGCTAATTACTCTCTTAACAGAGCTTGCTCAGTAGACATGTCTGAAGATTCTGATAAAATGCAATAATGCGCGTAATTAGGTCAAAGTGTTGTGGGGACATCTATTGAATACTTTAGTTAAAAAAGTGAAATATATGCATGTTTGTATTAAAAATCATACGCAAGCAAATCAGAAATATATAAATGCAGCAAATCGTCTTTTACATTCTTCTGTGGTTATTAAAAGAGGTAAGGGTCATGTGTTTATTCATACATATGTATATTTATAAAAAACATTGTTATTTATCAACAACAAAAAAATAAATGCAAATTTAAAAAAAAATCTTTATATTAAATTTATTATTTAGTCATAATAATACAAAAAAAAAAAGTATTTAATTATTTTTACCCCATTTTAGGGTAAACGTTCGCTTAAGTTCACTGGCAAATATAAACGACATTTTACATTTTTACTATTATGAATAATATGATTGCAAACAAATGAAATTCATTATTTAAATGGATCCCTTTGAGGAAAAACTTAAGGAAATGGAAGCTTTTAGGTTAGTCAATATTATCGATAGGTTTCTTATAGATAGGTCCTTTCTTGCGCATATATTGTTTAATAAAGTCGTAGGATTTGTGCTTAACCGATTCCGTGCAAGCCAAAGGATTTCCAGTAACTTCACAGTAGCGCATCTCCTTAGTCGTTATGTGAAGACTTAGCTGCAGATAAATAATGTAATGAGTTAAGATATGTTGTACATTATTTAAAAACTAGTTTACTTACCCGCTTGATCAAGAACTTGTAGTCCTCATCGCTGGTAATGCGACCCAATTGGCAAGTCTCCTGGCGATAAGGACGCAAAAATTCGGCCACATGTCCGCTAATCTCAAAGTGAAATTTATCACTCGCCTCACGGACAGTTGATGCGCTGCAAGATGGATTAAAGGATCAGTTAGTTTTTGCAATTAAGAGTCTAAAAAGAGAGCTAGGATTTGGCTTACGTCTTGCGCTTCTTTTCGCGTTCGCTGCGATGCTTCTTTTGTCCCTCCATTGAGGTAATTTTGCGCTTGGCGCTCTGCACTATCTCTGTCTCTGTTGGACGCATAGCTTCCAGTTCAACACCACCTCCAGCACCACCATCGAGTTCAGCCAATGATAAACTAACATTGCCATCGGCATCAGTGGCCTCCTCGTCGGATGAGTACAGATAACTATGAATTGGCAGTGCATCACTGGGCAAATCCTCCAATGGTTCGGGATTAGTTGTGGACTCATTGCGTGTGCGTCGATAGATCTCCTTGCGACGCCGTATCTTCTCCTTGTTCTCCTTGTACTTGCGCGACTCCTGTTGATTGTAGACACGATCCTCGTCGCGTCTAGGACTAATGACACGAACCGACACAAGTCGATTGCGTCGCATTTCTCTACGTTCGCGGATCTTTACCTCAATGTACTGTTGCAAAGATTTGGCACTCAAATTGCTGCTACAATCGATATCGATGATGACCAGTTCATCGGTCGCCACATTATCTGTGTCGATTTCCGGCTCAGGTTCATCATCCGCCAGCTGCTGCAGACGCTGTTCGGCACTCGGTGGATGCCACTGTGTGATGCGTTCCTTTAGATTGTAATAATAAATATCGCCTTCAGCATCTAGAGCCCAGTGCCAAGAGGGTGGCAATGGTTCCACATTTGCAGGCAACTTGTATTCCACATCATCTGGAGATTCGGGTGACGGTGGCTCATTGCTGTCCACAATACAGCGCGCTGGAGCTGGCACTGGCATATCATCGCTATTGAACCACTCATTGGTTTCCGTATTCTGATAGAAGGGCAACAGCTTTGGATCTGTCTTGAGATCAGCACCAAAATATTCACAACGCGCTTCATGCTCACGCCAATCCTCGCTGCCCACACGCTTCTCTGCCTCATCCAGAGCAACCTGCAAAAGGGAACAGAGAGTATACCAAGGTACTTCTTTAAAAGATTAGCAGTTCTTACCTTTTTCTCAAAGAGCGAACGACGCATTTCCTTGGTTATGGTAGTACGACGTGGATCAAAGTCGGAACGTCGGCGACTTTCCGGTTTAGTGCTGGTGCTGCCACTCGAACCCTCCGAGGAAGGCGTTGTGGTGATGGTGCAGATGGTATTGTTGCCGCTCATACGCGACGGTTGCTTAGATTTCTCATAGCGACTGCTGGTGTCACGTCTAAAGCGATCCTGTCGATAGCGATCGGTGCTCAATACGCTGGAGGCACTGTTACTGTCCACCAGTGCTGTGGCCGTTGCATGCTCCGGCTGCTGTTGACGATCTGCTTCACGTTCGTGCTCCTTCATCTGTTCGATGCGTTCACGTTTCGGTATACGAAAGATTTCTGGTAATCCATTCCACTTTAGCAGCAGCGCCAAGATGCGTTGCTGCACTGCATCCACTTCGTTAGCGGCATCGGGTGCTGGAGTTGGAGTTGCTGAATTACTCCACTGCTGCACACTTTGATAGATGCGACTGTCGTTGAGCATTGTCTTATTGGGTATGGGCAGTGATTCGAGTGCATCGATTAAGGCTAAACGTAACTGTTGATCGCTGCCGCTTTCACTAATCCAGGCATGCAACAGCCGCAGACCATGATAGTCCAAGAAGAGGCGGCGACAGGGCAACTCACCACGCGTCAGTACACCAAGCAGTTGAAGGCGACTCTCCAGCAACTTGGCACGCACCATGCAACGCGAGAAGCGCAACGTGTCCAACTGATTCTTTAGTCCACTGCGACTGAGCAACGTTAGTTGCTCCAACACATCCGGATCCTCAATGTGATCATGTTTGCCGCTGGCAGACTTTTCTCCACTGCCAGCAGCTCCAGCACCGCCAGATGGACGCAGCCAACGTCCGGCTTTGTACTCCCGATCCTTGGCCTTGGGTTGCTCCTTGCGCTTGCGTCGTGCCGCAGCAGCAGCAGCACCAGCAGCAGCGGGTATTTTCATCAGCTGTGCCTTTGACTTGACGCCACGGGGTGTCTTGCTCTTTTGGCCCTGCTCCAGACGCGTCTCATCATTCAGCGACTCTTGCTCACTCTCACTGTCCGAGTCGAGTTGTTCACCCTCATCCGATTCGGGTTCGTTGCCAATCCAGCCACGACAATTGCTGGCTTCACAGTAGCAGCGTTGAGCATCGCGTCCATAGCGTTGATATTGATAATCAAAGGTAATCTCCTCACCAGGTAGAATCGTTTTCACGCTAAAGAAACCAATGCGCAGCTCTCCATTTACCGTCCACTTCTGGGTCTCGGCATTGGGATCACAACTATGATTGATATAACGCGATATGTTGCCCTTGGCGGTGGCATCAATGATCGCCTCGCCGCGCAACGCCATAAAGTAATAGTGACGATTGCGATCCTCGGAATACAAATGCTGGCGACGCTCAAATTCCTCGCTATCGATAACCTCGCCCACATACTCCATGACAAATTCACCCGGTGGTATCTGCAGTTCGGCTGTGATGCCGCAACCCTTTTTCTCGGTACGAAAGACACGACAGGGCCAGCCCTGATGCTGCTGGAAACGCTTGTTGGTGCATCGTTCGCCGTTGGTGCACAGTGGTCCGCATTCAATCATCAACATGCGATTGATGCAACCATCTCCGCAACGCTGCAATTGACCCACATTCTCCTCATCGCCGGTGACAAAGCAATCGCATTGCATCTCCGCATTCTCCTTGCTCACCTGGCGAGCACAGCGATAATAATTGTCACGTAGCGTTTGGAATGTGTTGAGTCCTTCGGAACGCAAAAACTGCTCATTGATGGCCTCAATCTGTGCCAGTTCCGCCAGCTGTTGCTCCATGCTTATCGAGGGTGTGTGCTGTGAACTATTGCCACGTCCCGTTCCATTGGTTTTGCCTTGCGGCTTCTGTTTGATGCGGTGGGAGCGTCTTACTCCCGACGACGACAGATCCTCGCTGCTTACGTTTAGTGAGGGTGATGGGGATGGTGTTGTAGCGGGTGTTTCTAGATTCGCTACACGATTGGCCAACTCATCCTCCGGCTGTTCATCGTCCTCATCATCCACCTTGTAGTCGCGTTCCAGCAATTTAACGCCATCTTCTATGAATTTTGCTATGTCCAGCAACGGATTTGGTTCCTCCACTTCAGATGTGGGCGTGGCAATGCTACTGTTGCGACTCGTTGCCTCGAGGGATTCTTTTGTTGCTGCTGCTGCTGCTGCTGCTGTTTTACGTGCAGGTTTCTTATTATCCTTGGCCTTTTTCTGGCTGCTCTGATGCTCTGGACTCGGACTGGTTGCCCTGAAGGGATGCAGCGAATTGCGTCGCTTGCTGGTGTTCACTGGCAACATCTCCTGCTCCTGATGTTCCTCACTCATGGTATTGCGACGTGAAGTTTTCTTTGTCTGTGATGGTTTCTTGACGCTACGTGCTGCTGCTGCTGGCGGCGTTGGTGAATTGTGTCTGGAACTCTCCTGCTCCTGCTTTTGTTTCTTAGCTGATTGCTTGAGTTTCTTTTTGGTTTTCTCCTCGTGACGCATCTGTGCATTCGCCTCATCCAATACCTTAAACAAGGCATCGCATTCGACAATTGGCAACGTTGTCTTTTCTTTTTTGGGACTGTCTACGGGACTAATATTAATTTTCTTCTTCTCTGCTGGTCGCGATTCAATGGCAGTTGCTGGGGATTTGGCGCACACCGCAACGGGTATTTCAGCTGCATCAGTGGCAACTGTTGCTGTCGGCTGCTCAGTTGTAGTTTTAGTTATAGCAGCTGCTTCCAGCACTTTTACTTCCTCGTGTATCTCTTTAGCAGTTGTCGCCAGTGGCTCCGTCAATTTGTCTATCAGTTCTGCTGTAGTTAGCGTTTCCTCCAAGGGTTTCTGCTTCTCTTTGGTTTCAAGTTTCGGTTCGACTTCTGATACAGCAGCTTTAATGGCTTTACTATCGGTTTTTGCCTTCATATCCTTTTGATTGTCTAACTGCAGTTGTTCTACAATGTCTTTGGTATCAGTCTGCAGCACTTGCTCTACAACTATTTGCTTCTCCACAGTTGACTTTTCAGGATCAGCATGTAGTATTTTATCTACAACTATGGGCGCCTCCACCGGTTTCTCATTTTCAACTAGCAGTTTTTTCTCTACAAAAATTGGCTCCTCCACATTTGTTTTCTCAGCTTCAGCTTGCAGACTTTTCTCTGCGACTATTGACTCCTCCACAGTTGGCTTCTCTGGTTCAGTTTGCAACTTTTTCCCTACCAAAATTGGCTTTTCCACAGTTGGTTTCTCTGATTCAGCTTCCGGTTTTTTCTCTGCAACTATTGGCGCCTCCACAGTTGGTTTGTCAGCTTCAGTCTTACTAGGTTCAGTTTCCTCTATTACCTTTGCATCAGTAGTTTCCGTCTCCACCAGTGGCAGCTCCTCAACCAACATCTCTGCTATCTGCTGTTGTTCCTCAGTTTCACTAACTATTTCTGCAGTAGGTTCTGTTTTCGTTGCCTGCTCCTCTTTCTGCTCCAACACTATCTCCTTCTCCTCCTCCTGTTCCTCCAGCTCCTCTACAATTAGCTGCTGTGCTGCCAGATTGGAATCCGTCTCTGACTCAGCTTCCAGCTCTAGCTGTTGCCTTGATGACTTGGGAAAGATAAGTTTAAAATTGCGCTGCTCTGTAGCATTGAAGCTACTCTCATTCTCATCGGTTGTAGTTTCATTTTCATTATCCATTTCCGTTTCAATTTCAACGAATATAATCTGTGAATCCGAATCCTCTTCGTCGGATTGCAACACCGTAATGATCTCAGTCTCTTCTATATCGTCGGACATTGACTCCTCCTGTCCTTGTGGATTTGATTCCAGTGCACTTTCGTCCAGCAGTTCCATGTTTGATTTGGAATCACTTTCTACGCTAATTGAAAAGCCTTTTAATGATTGCTCCGAGTTGGATGAGGATTCCTCACTCAGGTTACTCTCCGATACGATTTCAACTTTAGTTTCCGCTGCAAAACTTGTGCTTGAATTCGATGAGGAATTGTTGTCCACATCTGGTATGGTGGTTTGGATTTTCCGTGGACGTCCACGCTTGCGTAGCGGCAACTGTTGCTGTTGCAGCTGTTGGTTGCTGCCCGAGATCTTTGTGGCATCGCTGCTCACCTGTGCAACAATTAAGCTGGGCGTCGGTTTCGGCTTGGCAAAGATTTCCAGCGTGGGCACCGCTGGAGCCGCCGGCGCACGGCTGGACAAGAAACGAGAGTTGCCAGACATCGCTGAAGTGGATGCCACATTTTCTGGCGATTGTGCTTGCGTCGGCAGATTTGAATCAATGCGTGCCTCGATTTGTATTTTATGCGTTTTGCGGCTTTTGTTTAACAAATCTAGCACATCGAATTTGACAATTTTCTTGCGTGTGCTGCGTCTGCATAATGTGGGCGATGTTGAGCCTGAACTTTCATTTGCTGCCGCATCCAAATCCTCAACGATCTCAATGCTCGGCGTCGGAGTGCTCACTTTTGGTGGTCTTCCAAGTCGCTTGCGCGGTTGCGCCCCCTTTTTTCCACTTGAGTTGTCTGGCGTCAAGTTGTCCATCTCTTGCAGTGTAAAAATGTAAAATAGCTAACTGAAAATTGCTAATTTAATTTCAAGAAATTGTGAATTATGCTAGACTTACTTATTCAATTAAAATTACACTTTCAAATGCTCACATTTTTTTTCGGCAGCAACAAATTCCGTAAAAAAGTTTGTTAGTTGTTTACAGTTGTAACTGGGTGGCTATTTGCTACTAATGAAAATGTACTAAAAAATACCGAAGCCGACAGTATTTAAAAGTACCAAACAGCTGGCAGCACGGCGTTGCCACTGAATTTATATTAAATATGTAGCTTGCTTTTTGTAGTTTGTTTTCTTTAGTTTTTCATTGTATTACATTCCTTTAATAATAACAATACCTAAACTTATAAGTGCTTACAATAAGTTAATACATATAAATAACTGAGCTGCATTTGCTACAGCTCAAAATCGGTGCTATTTGCGGGCTTCTTTAATGCTTTTTCCACCTGCACCAAAAGTCCAGTAGCTCGAAAATTATCATTGAGCATTGCGTATTCCTGAAGAGCAGATAAATGTTTCAAGGCCTCGGCTTGTGTATTTATTGTTATGTGATTGCTGCTGCTGTCTTCTGCAACACTCGAGGAAGACTCTGATAGTTTTTGCTTTTTTTCGACAACCTGTGGCAGCCAAGATAATACTTCAATTAGTTATATGCACAATGTATCACTAGAGCATTATTACCTCATCCTCTGCATCAGCTGTGGACTTGAGTTCTTCTGATATTTTCCGTTTTTCCGCTTTGTCGGAATCTTCCACTTTATCGTTTTTATCCTGTTATCAAATAAATTGGCATATTTTGAAAAGAATAAATCATTGTATATATAAAGATATCCAACTTACTGTAGACTCTGGCGTCTCATTATTAGTTCTGCCTTCCTATAATCATAACAAAATATATAAAATCATTATACCAATTGTAAAAACAGAAACCCATTACCACCTACATACCTCAGTCTCCGTATCAGTGTTTTTAAATAGTTCAAAGAGCTTTGTATTCCTTGCAGGCCCCTGACGTTGTTTCAGATCATCTTCCTGTTTAAAACTAATGAATAATATGATTGATTTTTGAATTCATCAAGATTATTTACATTCTTTGTATTTTCCTTTGTCTCCATAGCAATGAGCTTTTTCTTGTAATCCTCTAGGATTCTTCGTATCGTCTGCTGCTCCCATACCATTGTATGTGATTTCTTCAGATACGTTTCCCTTGTTTTGGGATTTGTCTCCAATCTGATTTGATGCCTTATATTTGCAAGCTTTTCATTAGTATTCTTCAAGTGCTCATCCAATTTTTGGACGACGGTTTTAAGCTTAATGAGATCATCGCCCTTTTGTGACTCTATTATACCTTTCAGTCGGTGCATCGACATTTTTTGATATATTAAGAATTGTATAATGGGTTGTTTAGTAATTGTATCAATAATGTGCCACTGTCAATAAATTATCGATAAGTTGCTTGGGCTGCCTGCCTGACAGAACGATAGGCTTATCGATAGCTCAACTCTGGCGTTGCCGTACAGATAAAATGTGCCACTTATGCCGATTATAATTTCATTGCACAAAAATCGAGTATCGATAAAAAATTTTTGCAAACTTTAAGCGCAAGTTTCGGTACCAATTTTAATACATGCGTTAAGTCTTAACATTTATATTTGTTTTTTAATATTCTCAACAGGCTCCATCAGTTTGTGAGTTATTTTAACATGTTTTTTTTTTTGTATCGATTTCTTGTGCCTTTTATTTCGATAAGGTTTTAGTTACCTTGTATTAAAAAATGTTAGTCCCTAATATATGATCATTTTTCAAATGCCTAGAAGTATGCAACACAAATTTTAATGCTTGTAATGGATTGAGTTTCGTTAACTTTATTCAACCACTGAGTTTCAATTGCTGACGCTGCCAACTTCAAGTTGGTTGGTTGGTACAGTTGCAATCGCCGTCGCCGCCGCCGCTGTGTTAGTAAAGCGACATCTGGTGGCAGGCGCAGTGGTTAATAAGCCGGCTTTTAGAAAAGACAAGAATTTTGTTGACAAATTTCCAATTAAATTAAAGTAGTAATGTTTAATTAATTGAAGCGCATAAAATTAGAATAGACATTGAACCCCAAGTGCAATGAAGCGTGCTATGGTTAACTTTGAATTTAATTTCCGTTTTCATATGCACTATTTGAAGATAGGTAAACGAAATAATTTGAATATATTAAGCACCTGCGTAAACAATGTGTGAAAATTGGTCAAAAGAAGCGAACACTTTTGGCCAATCTTGCGCAGTTCCGCTTAAAAGTCGAAAAATAAGCGTGAAACACAACAATAACAAGATATGCACACCCTTTTCGGACCCTTCTTCTTTAAAATTTTGGTGGTAGAAGAGTGTAGGGAAGCGGAGGGAAGCGTAGTGTAAGCTGTAAGTGCAGCAGAGCGCAGCAAGGTGTTGCAACTACTATGCTGCGTGGGGGTTGCAACTTCTGCGTGCGGATGTTGACATGACCAACAAAAAGGAGAGTCAAAAACATAAATAAATGCGGCAAGTAATTGTGGCGCAACAGGCTGAATGAGCCTCCAGTTACGCCAGTGATTTTCCCAGAGATGGAAAGCGTTAACTGAGACGGGGGGAGGGCGTGGGAAGGCAGTTGTAGGTGGGCTAGCACGGCGGTGCGGCAGTGAGGCATAAAATGTGGGAACAAAATGAGTGCAGCAAATACACTCCAAAACTTATGTGATTGACAGCATTTTGAGCCCTTTGGACAATTGGCCAACGAGCCGGGCCAACGAGCTGGCCCAACGGCTTCATTAGCCTGGCCAACTTACAGCTCCCACAATACAAGCTGCACGTTTGGAAATTGCTTTTCGTGCTGGCTGATTTCTAAGCAGCAAAAAACTCTTTAGACAAGATCGACAGCATAAAAGGAGAAAAAAAAATCAGAGGTTCAATGCACGCGGGTCACGACTTGACTGCATCCGTATCTAAGCAAAATAAAGATAGACTTTTGGCCATAAATCGACAGATAGACAGACAGGCAGACGGACAGACAGAGCGGCAGAAACCGAACTGAAACTTGACGTGTTTCGGCTGCCGTTGTGAGTCTTCCGAAGTGCAATACTCTGCTCCACTGATCCATCTGAGGAGTTGTCAATCAATTTGGCCGATTGACGGAAATGTTTAGTTCTATTGGCGGCCACTAAAATGGATATCGCATGATAAATGTTATTGCATTTGGTTAGAATTAAATTGCTTTGGCCATTTGCTATTTGTCAAATTTTCATTACGCGGCCATAAATTGAAATGGCCAGGCATTTTATTTTGGCCATGGCAAACTAATAAATTTTCCGCCTGCAAACGCGGAGTCGCCACCACCAACAACAGCACCACAAACATCGCACTGATTCTCACGACAAAACCAACCAACAAAAAATGAAGTAGAAGAAGCTGAAGAAGGAGGGGAATCAAAAAAAAAAACAACCACAAACGCTAAAAGCGCTTTGAGTTTTTTGTTGGCATTAAAAAAACTTTCTAGTTGTTCACACCAGCGCGTGCAGCTGCCACAGCAATTGCCAATTGCCACCTGCGCCACAATCAAAGACGCAGATGGAGTTGCAGATGAAGCTGAAGCTGACTCCAACTCTGACTCGGCAGGAGCATGAGATGTGGCCACTTTTGGCTTGTTGCTTGACTAAAAGCGAATTCCAGTTGCAAACCCATTTTTGGCACGATCAAACAGCACAGCACAGATCGTACCGGGCCAGGCCAAACAGACGGAGCACAGCGCAGTGAGTATAGACCAGGCCAAGACAGGCCACGCCATTTAGGGAAGAAGCTGCAACTTGAGCTCCAGCTTTAAAACATTGATTTGAAATGGCCAATTGCCCGTGGGCCAAGAAACTAGAGCTGGGAAAACCAGCAATGTTTTCGATACTTTTTTAGAAAGAAAGAAGTCGAGTGGGAAATTTTAGAATAAAGCTAGTTTTAGGGACTACAAAGATCGAAAAGAAACTAAGGACAAGCGTAAAAGCTTTCTTAGTTATAGCCTTTAGTTTTATACGAGCTTTTAATTTGCAATCTCTTAAAATACTTGCCGTTCCGTAAAGTTTCTTACTAGACTATTTTCTTCAGATAAATATCACTAAAAGTTGACCAATGCTTTTTAAGTATATCCCTTGCGTTTGGTTTCTAGAAATCTACTGACAAATCTGATATTATATATTATATTATAGAACTCAAAACCAAGATAATTCCATATTACTGTCAATGTTAAGAGAACGCTATATCCTAAATTTTATATGAACTTCAGCTAGTTTTTACATTAATAAACCTTATGCAAAATTTAAGGATAAGTGAAACATTTATGAAGAGTTTTTTACGTGATGCATTGTATATTGTGCGATAACAGCAAACTTGATCTGCGTACACAAGCGAATGGCCCACTAACTCCAAGTTAGCTCTATATACATATCTCTTCATGGATTAAGTAACATCTTCAGCTAAATATTAAGCACATTGTGTTTGCTACAAACTTCAAAGACTCTAGGAACTGGTAGTTCAAAGATTTTAATTTTCATTCCTTATAAAACTTCTTACTAAGTTTACTGTTTTCTGTTTATTTATTGTAAATAATATTAAATTAGCTATATATATTTCTATAATTCTTTCATTCCTCTTAATCTTAGTTCATGAACATTTATCGATATCTGCTATTTTGAGCAAAACATCGATTTATCGTCACAAATATCGATTCTTTTGGCCAGAACTACAGGGAACGCACACGTGGTTTGCAGGTGTGTGTTGGCTGTAACTGTATGCGTGTGTATATGTGTGTGTGATTGTCTGATCGTGATTGTCAGTATTGGCATCCAGCTGTGAGAACGCACCCACTTGGCTAACACACACTCACACACACACTAACACACCCACAACAAGCTCGAGACGAGGCCAGCGGCACAATCGTGCCAATATCTATATATGTGTATGTATATGCTGCTGCGGTGGTGTTGCTGCGGTGGTGGTGGTGCTGCTGCTGCTTAACCAACTGGCAACCAGTGTTGATTGATTAATCATTGCTGGTAATTTGATTTTGTGCCTTTTGAGTTACCGTTACGCGAGCTGCCAGCATACTCAGCCGCGACTCATAATATGCTGCTTACTCCCTACACCCTACCCTACTCCCTCCTGCCATCTCTCAACTCCCCCTTCCCTTCTCCCTGGCGCTGACAAGCCTATCTGCTGAGCTCAGCTGTTTGATTGATTGTTTCATTGCATTTGAGCTTTGGCATATGCAACTTGTTGTGCCTCTCATAGTTCCATACGGACAGAGAGACATACATACATACATACATACACATGTCATGTATCCATTTCTGACTTTGTTTTTTTTTTTGCCATGTCAGCTTAGCTGTCAAAATCCTTGAGATCGAAAACTTCAAACATCGAAACTTCAATTGCCAAATGGTTGGCACACTTTTGTTGCACACTGATTAAAGCCACTTGGTTACCAACCAGCCAACTATCAATAGTTGTCGTTGACAGTTTTTTGTCAGCTGTTCATCGATGAGTTTGTTAAACGTTTGAAAACCTGGAGAGTGGGAAATGTGAGTGATGTGAAAACTGATCAATTGGCATTTGAAAGCTTTGCATAAAAACATTAATCCTATGCGGCAGGCAAGGCTTTTTTGCTTAATCGATTCAATTAATGAGTTAGCTTTGATCCAAGTGTTAATGTGACAATTCATTGGATTGTAAATAAAGTGAGTTTAAATATATGTTTATTATAAATATGTAATAATAGAGAAGAGTATAACTAAGTAGCTAGTTTTAAAGTTATTAAATTAGCTAGTTTAAGTCTCAAACGTCCTCTGTCAGAAAATCTCTTCCATTTAACAACATCTTGTTGGTAACATTTTAGAGGGGAAAATAGTAGTCTAAACCTTAATTTCAGAAATATTTTAAATAAATATGTATAATATTAATAAATATAACTATCACTTCAAGAATGTATGTACACTATTCCATATGGACGGCACTACTTATTTTAGATTAGAAGATATAAAGATACAGCAGGAAACTAAGCGTTTTCAAACAATTAAAAATATTAATAATATGATATAAATGTAGATAAATTTTATTGTAAACTTAGACATTAGAAAAATGTTTTAAATATTAAAGTTAAACAAAAATAACTTTAGCACTGTTTTTTATTTTTAGAAAATTTTTAGACATTTTATTTCTCGCATTTTTGTAAGTTTTTTAATCTTTTTGCTAAATGGGGAGCTGACAATACTGCTTTGGAGTAACAATTTTTATTGCTAAAATAATTTTAAAAGCAAATAAAGTGTAAAATTCTAGTATAGCTAATTTTAAATATTTATGCATATCTCTATTAGACTCATTACCAAAGGTTCTAACATAGTCAAATTCTGTTTTATAGCATAAAAAAACGATATCAACCCATACTCCCTTTAGAAGCCGACTCTATGCATATTTAACTAAAATCTAAGCTCATACTAAGCACTAGTTGTTGATTAAATAGTGTTTGATATTTGTGATCAACTAATTCAATAAGCAAAACACTTTCAATAACGAGCTGCTTGCCCACGTGTTACCACTTGTGGTGCGTTGTTAACGGTTTTTGGCTTGCGAACTGAAGCTGTAGCTGGACGGGAGCTCTTGCTTTGGCTCTGGCTTTGGCTTTGGCTTACTGGAGTCGCCAGTAAATCATTTGCCAGCGTCAACAACTTGTCAACATCTCGAAAGAGACAGAGAGAGATAGAGAGAGAGAGGGTTTTGCCTATCGAGTCGGTAGAGTCTCTGTGGACGGTAGTCGTTAGTTGGTTTGCAATTTTTGGTCCAGTCATGGCTCATGTTGCATATAAATGGTGCTTAATGAGCTCGTGCCAAATAGAATTGTCAGTGGAGTTTCCTTCCCTTCCGCGCCTCTCCCCTGCCCACTCCTCTGTTTGCCCCCTGAGTTAGCATGTTCGTGTTGCACTCAAATTGCTGTCGTTGGAATTCCACATTTTTATTGCTAAGCTTTGATTTGATCACGATTCTGCAGGCGCGGCAGGTGCACATAGCTTTATGCTTCCCCACCCCAAAAAAACTGACCCAAAACCCACTTGAAAAGTAGAGAGGCAAGAGTGGTGGGTGGCAGTGGTGCAGTTGAAGAGGTTTCCCACGCGTCTCTCTCTCTCTATCCCTGTCTCTTTCTGTTTGAGAATGGAGAGTCCTATTGTTTTGGGTGCAATCTGCCATCTTGTCAGGCTTCCATTTACCCACTAACAAGCTGAGCTGCGTTCACCTTTATTATTTTTAATTGGACTGATTTCCCGCTATAGATACATTTGTATCTACTAGCTACACGTCCATACACATATGTGTGCGCCCAGTGACATATGCAGCGACATTTTTGCAGGCAATCATCCTAGGCCATCATCAATCCCGTCACCGTCACCGTCAACGTCTTTTGGTTCCAAGTCCAAGTGCGCTTGTAGTACAGTTGTGTTAAGCAGCTGCTGCTGCAGTCTCTTGACCAGAAATGGACGCGGAATCCGTTGACGCAGCTGTGCCCAAGACCAAGTCGAAGGGTTGTCGCTTCCAGGGTTGCGCTTTCGAGCATCGCAAAGATTCCCACGATATTGAAAATCAGCTGCAGTTTTTCGCGCAGTTTTTTTTTCGTTTCTTCTTTTCTGTACGTCCTTGGCGCCTGTGTCAGGGGTTGCCAGAATTAGGGGTTGGGCTGCACTGATGACACGCTGTGACATTGTGACGTCATCGTCAATATTTGCATTACTTTCGTATCCAGGCAGCACAGTCAAACCATTATTGTGAGCGGCAACTCAACGCCCATTGCCTTTTGACTTGCCACAAAAGAGACGCTTGATCGTTTGTGCCACGCCTCCTCAGGATTTGTGCGTGTGCCCGCAGGATTTTGATTTTTTTTTAGGTTTTAGTTCCCATTAAATATATTGATAAATGATTTGAAATCATAGAGTGTTACGTGTATTTAGCATTGTTACATCTCTTAAGATTTTGGTATCAAAACAACGCTTAAATCTCAAGTGATTTATCATAATGTCAACTTTAAGAACCGACTTTCAATTATTTTATGCATACATATATATATTGTGTGTAATTAAGATTCATTAGAATCTGTCCAAAAACTGGTTATCACTTGCAAATGTTAAAGTGCAGGTTGTTAAAATGAAATATTTAATTAATTGCGCTTGACCACTGAACTGAGTGTGTGAAAAAAAAAACAAACCGTAGAAACTTGTAAAAAAATGTAAAAAATTAGAGAATCTTTAGCTGTTGCAAATTATAGTCAAATCAAAAATAAGAACCAATCAAAATTTGAATTTAAAATTAATTTTAAAAAGATTTAAATTTAAACTCTTTTAAGAGGTAAGTGAGTTGAAAACCGGTTTATAGTGTAATTGTAATTTACAACAGAAGTTACAAATTTAAAGCATAAGTTTATACATAAAGTTTACATAAAAAAGTATTTTTAAAAATGTTGAAGAAATCGTAACATTTAAAGAAGAAAACAGTTAACGATTTTTTAAATTTAGCCAATGAAAAATTGGAAGAAATTTTTATTTGGAAATCTAAATTCATTTAAAAAATCATATATCTTAAATATTTATTGGTTATTCTAACTTTGTGTATATTTGTTTATTGGAGATTAATAAAAATAATCAAAAATATTTTAATATTAATGTTTCATTCTAGTGCGAACTTGAAAATTTTGTTTGGCAATCCGGTACATCTTCCATAGTTCTATAAAACTGTTATATGTATTATAGGTAAAATATTAACTATTCCTTTATAAATTCTTTTAATAATTTGAAGTACGAAGTAGTATATTGGGTTTGTAAGAGGCGATTTATGGGAACAGACAGCAGGAGACGTGACAGACCTCATTAAGTACATCAATTTTTGATCAGCATCGCCAGCCGAATCAATATAGTACGTCTGTCTCTCTGTCCGTCCAGCTGTACGAACACCTGGTTTATGTTAAATTTTAACTTTTTTTTTTATAATTTGCATTTTCTTTTGGTTTAAATTAATAGTTTAGTTGGCAATTGCCTTTTCTTTTGCGGACTTTTCTGAAAGTAACACTCACTTTTTCACTCACTTTTTTGTTAAGCTATTTTCTTAGCTAAACTTTTGACCTCTTGGCACAGTCATAAGTATACAATATTCCGATTGCTTTCCAATTACGACCATCAATCAAATTGGACACGAATTGTTAGAGGAATGAACACAAAAAAAAAATAAATCAATAACATTGGTAATAGCAATTGTTTGGTAGCAACTGGACACGCAAAGGGCCAAAAGGACTTGGAAGCGAACACACCTGCGACTATTGAGGCTAATCAATGTTTAACACGCGGTTGGCACTTTGGGGGTAAACATCAATCAATCGATTGGGTCAAATATCAGTGTACATAGGTGATTATATGTGTACGCTATTACACGCCCTCTTCCCCTCTCCCTCCCCCTTTCTCTCTCTCTATGTTTAAAGTAGGAGTAGAAGCGCTTCGTTTAGGCCGGCAAATTGCTGTCACAGTCGCCAAATTATGCGCTCACCATCAATGGCTGAGACTTAATCGAAGACAAACATCTAATTGACATAAAGCCGACATGTTAAACGACGCGATGCAACGTTGCAACGACAGACACTGCAATAAGTACTTGCTACTTGCAACGTTTGGCCACCTAATGACGACTCTGTCTGTGGCATGCCGCTAAATGCGAGATGTAAATAGAGACAGAGAGAGAGAGAGAGAGAGAGAGAGGACACTCCCGACGCATATCTCACATCTTTTGCCGATATTTATGGGCAACAGTTCAAGAGTTCAATATGTAACGGCTGCCAGTTGCAGTTGCAAGTTTGCAAAGTTGCTAGTTTAATCAAGACTTACTCAGAGCCTATTAATTAGCGGCTTACAAGACTTTGGCTTTCTGGCATCTTCATCTAGACATGCTCTGTGTGTGCGTGTGTGTGTGTGCGCGGGTGTGCGTGTGTTTGAACTTGTTGCAAACACTTACTTTGTGGCATGCTGCATGGTTCTCTTGCGAATTTCGCAGTGAAAGGTGCTAGAAGTCTTTTGTACACGGCCAGCTCTACGCAGCATTTCACAATGAATAAAGAAAAGGGGATTTTGTAGAATTCTAAATACGCTTTTACTTAATTTCTTGAAATATAGTAGGAAGTTTTAACCTTTCGCTTACTAAATCCTACTGAAAAGTTGATAAACTTTATTTGTAAATCCAATTCCGAATTAAATAAATTTATTTAATATTTCACAAATGATTCTATAATATTTTGCATCAATATCTAAGAACACTTAGCTAGATATGCGGTAGAAAATTCAAAGTCTGTAGAATTTTATTCGAACATTTGCTAAATTTATTCAAAAATTATTATTTCAGTTAATTCAAATATCTTTCATTTAAAATAGAGGTTTGAAAATAAATCTTTCTGGAATAATTTTTAATTAAACCAAGTTGGAAAGCACTGGTAAATTATTATTAATACCTATTTTCCACGAAAATAACAGTTCTGATATTACGGAAACATTAATTTAAATAGCACAAAAATTACTTAATTTATTTACAGAACTCTTCCAAATGTGTCGGACTTAAAAATATACAATTAAAGTGAATCTTTTCGAAAAAATAAACACTCCCAAAAATAGAATTTTTTTACCTAAAATTTGTTGAACAATGTCAAACAAATATATGTAATTATAAACTTTCATAGCCCAACTTTTGTAAAACATAATGCTAAATTTTCCATGTAATCTGTTTGATTCTATAGAAGTCTGTTTCCTAAAACAAATGTAGATTAGTTTTAGATATGTTTCTGATTTCGGCCGTACAAAATGTAGTGTGTGCCCATAACTGTTGGGCAAATTTTTGTTCGAACTTGAACAAGCTATACAAGCACATTGGATATTTTGCATGTACGAAATCAAAAACTAATCCAAAACTAATTCATCTTCTTTAGAGGTATCAGGCTAGATTGTTTTCAAATTGGTTCTTCCTAAAAAAGTTTCGCAGTTTAAGCTCTAGTGCCTAACATATTTGAACTACCCCAAAAAATGCATAGAGTATGTAAAGTAAAAGAAATGAAACACAACCCACCTGACGTGCAGTCAAATATGAAATACGAAAAACGAAATACGAAAGAGGCAAACAACAATAAACACATGAAAGAGGTCGACATTTGGCAACACTCGCGGTCATAAAGCAAGCAATTTAAGGTGAAAGGTGCTCAGCTGGAGAAGACTTGAAGACTTTGAGGAGCTCGAAGACTTTGAAGACATACAGACATCCAGACATGCAGACACGCGGACAGAAGAAGCAGACCAAAGTAAAAATGTCTGAAAATGGCTTTGGCTATAATTAATTTTGTTGCTGTTGTTGTTGTTGTTGTTGCTGCTGCTGGCAGTCAAAAATCGAAAAGTCACTTATGACTGACACTTTGCATATGAGGCGGCAACACTGGCTGACCAGCTGCCACCGCCTCGGCCGGCCTACCCAGTTGCAGGTTACGAGCTGCAAGTTGCAAGTTGCCAGTTGGCAGTTGCCGGTTGCAAGTTGCCAAGATGAAGATGACGACCCAGACATGCAGTGACTTATGATTTACCTTCTTAACTCACAGCTCAAACTCAAAACTCATGTTGATTTCGCGTGATTTAAGCCAACAACAGCAACAGCAACAACAGCAATAGCTGTTGCAGAAAAAGTTATGAGCATTTGATTTACGATGTGCCTGACCATGTGCTAGCTGTGTGCCACATGTTGCATGCAGCAGCGCCGCCTCCGAGTCTTTTAGTTTTTTTTTTTGGGCTTGCGCTGATGGATTTGTCAAGTTTGTGGGTCAAGCAGCGAAATAGGCGCTTCTCTTTCTCTCTAGCTTCCCTCTCTACCCCTCTCTATCTTTCTCTGTTTCTCTATCTCCATCTCTGTTCTGTTGAATTTCCGCCAGCTGATGATTACTCAAAATCACAGCTAGCGTTGACTCCATGTCCGCATTGCAAGCTGCCCCGTGTGAACGTTGCACAGCCGGCGACTAATTGCGACAACTAAGCAACGGCAGCAACATACCAGCACAACAACAACATCAACAACAACAGCAACTAAAAAATGCATACGTTTTTTTTTTATTATTATTATTTATTTAGTTTTCTTTTCATTACTGGGGTTACATTGTTGGTCTGCCAGTTTACGGCTCTTCTAAGCTTAGAAATTCGTAGAGAGTCCGAAAGTGGCAGGAAAACGGAGGGCAAAAGTGGCACTAACGGCCTGTTAGGGTAACTCAAGTGTAGCATATTTCAAAGGGTAACTACATATGTAGGTATTGCTTAAAAAATTGTATAAGAATAATTTATAAACACACAATACTTCAATAAAACTCAAACATGTAGATTTTGAGGTTCTGAAAACAATGTAGTTATTAAATTGGTAAAAATGTGATTAAATAGTAGATTGCTGTATGGAATATGAATAGAGTAAAACTCTATAAATTAATATAGTTATAGAGCTTTAGAAATTGATTCAGAAAAATTATGCTTTAGGCAAAATTAAGTTTAAGTTTTAGAAAATATTTTATCAGTGTATAGAAAATATGTCTAACTTTAAGATATCTAAAATCTAAAGTACTTTAATAGCGCTACTAAATAGCTAACAATTTTTTTAATTGCTGCTGTCAACTGATAAACTGTTAACACAAAATATATATTTGCCTGCGCTATTGATATATATTTATTCAATCAGTCAATAGATTTTGTGTTTTTTGCAGCGTTTAAAAAGTTTTGCTTTAGTTTAGTTTTAGTTTCGTGCCGAAATCAACGGGGCAATTTTCATAAATTTCGACACCAAAATAGCTTGAGGCTTAATTTGAAATTAATTGTGCGGAAATTTATTCAAAGTCTGCGGTTTTGCGAGAGCTGACGAATAGTCAGAGTCTGGTGTCTTGACTCCAATGAGTGCAAACGAATGATTACTCCAATTTGTTTGGCCAGAAAACCCAAAAAAAAAAAAAACGCCAAAAATAAAAGCCGAAACAAAGAACTGAAATTGGCCAATAGAGTGCAGCTGGCTTATCGACAGTGCCAAACGAAAACCAAACCGAAATGAACTGTACTACAACCCACTCTCAATGCTAGCGATTAAGTCTGGCGCACCCCCAACATTCAACATTCAACGTTGAACGTTCCAACTCCCAGTTGCAAGCTCCCGCTGCGTGTTGCAAGCAAAGCGCCAGAGTCAGACACAGAGACACAACTCCAAACTGGAGATGCAGATACAGATTCCAGATCTAGATCGAAGCCTGAGCTAGAGCTAGACCTAGGCAAAAGCTTCAGCTCATTAATAAGCGCCGTCTTTAGCAAACAACAGCAACAACGAGCACTTGAAGCACTTGTAAAATGCAACATTTGTTTGAGCGATAAAATCACCTTCAATAAATTCACAATGAACATACCACAAGCCGCATAGAATGCAACAAGAAAAAGACATGGCTTTCCTTACTCCCAAAGCCCAACTGTGTGGACCACATCTACATCTACTTAGTGGACGCATGCCACACGCCCCACAACGACAACGACAACGACGACGACTATCGAGATACAGATACAGATGCAGATACAATGGCAAAACAGTGCTATCTGCAAGTATGCGAATGCATTCATTCTATACATCGCCTGCCGGGCTTTCCATTGGATGGGGAAAATGTGGCTGTGTGGAAAAGCGGTTACCGACAAAGCCCAAAAAGCCGTTGCCAGAGACTCGGCTTATAAACGAGCGACCACCGGTTGCAAAGACTTCAACGAACGCGACAAAATAAAAAATAGAGTTGTACGACGACCACCTGCAGATCTTGGCTATGGTAGTAGTAATATTTCCATCCCCCCAACTCCCCCTCCCAATACCATCCTACCACAGTGGACCAATGGAGACATGGCTATAACATTTGTCGTTGTCGTCGTCGTCGTCTTGGGGAAGACGCGGCCTGCGTAGAGCACTTGCCGCTGCTCCATTCAAATGTCGCAAAGCGCAACTAAAATATGCAAAGCTTTTTTGAATATCTTGTAAACGTAGCACTGACCCCCAAGTGCGTTCAGGCTACCAGTTGAGCAGTTGGCCAGGCTTACAGTTGCACGGCAGCAGCTGAGTTACCCATCTGCCCATCTTGGGCAGCACTTGCTCCAGTTGTCAGTCGTTTTTGGTAAGAGCTAACATTCATTTTCCTGTCTTAAGCTCGGTGTGTGTGACCGTGTGTGCTTGTGTGTGGGCTCATAATTTAGACTAAGCTTTTTGTCCAACAATACCATAGACTTTACAAAGAGTCGTATATAATGTGTGTCGGGAGTTGCAAGAAAAAGATGGGTAAGATCGGTTTGTTTGGTCGAGCGAAAACTAGCTTTTAAACTTAATAAAGCTATAGAGACTTAATTTGAATGGTTGTGTGTAAGTCATGTGCTAGTGACGAAAGTAAATTATTTGACAAGTCTGAAATATTTGATCAGTGGCAGAATATCTTCACACACTCTAGTGACGGAAGCTATTTAGTGCAAAAACTAGTTAGATTTTGGTATCAAGAAATAATATGAAGCCTGACAATTCCATTCTTGTTATCTATATCTAGCTATTTTTCTTTGATACTAACATAATTGTTCTAGAGTACTTTACTAGGGACGAAAGTATTGAAAACCTGTCAATTAAAACTATGTACTTCTGATATATCTACTGGAAAATATCTAAAATGATATGTTTTCATTTCATAATTGTCATATCTAGCTATTTTTATCTAGCTTAAATCTGTTCTGCTTTCCAAAACCCAAGCTAGTGACGATAGCACTTTTAGTGTATTTAATTTGATTAATTTTCTAATAATCAAGTATATTTTAAAAACAAAATATTAGAAATTTTTATGAGCTTTTCAAAAACTTGCCATCATATAACAGACTAATATACGCTAGTGACGAAACTGCCTTATTAAAGCATAATTGTCTCACATTTGCAAATTTTTTCTAAGGAAATTTTTAGAACATCTCAAGCTAGGGTTGCTGCCGTTTCCGAATGTTACGCTACTGATGAAAACTGAAGAAAGCAGCTCACTGTCCTCTCATACTTGTGTCGAAAGCAGTTCAAAGTTGTTGAAGTAAATTAAATTTACTTTATATTAAAACACGCTAAACAGCGGTTGTAACACAGTTTTGACTCGTTTCCTGGGTTGAGAGTGAGACCGACGCAATAGCCAGACCACACCTACAAAGATATGTACATGAACATATATATGTAGTACATATAGAATGGTAATACGGTAATACGCCTCTGCACCTCCGACCCCAAAATAGAAAAAAAAATACACAGCATGGACACATGTTGGCCCGATATTAATAGCACGTATTACCAGTTGTCATTTGAGCCAAAGTCAGCTGTCTGGCATTGCAATGAGACAATTTCCCAATTCACGGGAGTGGTGGTGCTGCTGCTGGTGGTGGTGTCGGCAGCAGCCCAGCAGCGTTTTATTGGCGGCAACACCTAAACTAAATTGAATCAACAGGCTAAAAACTCCACACTCTATCAGGGGAGCGAGCGGTGGTGAGGTGGAGTCGTTTGGGGGCAACACGAATGTTGCAGATGCAAAGCAATTGAAAGAGAATGCTGCGTGTCGATTGCATGTGCCGCAAACTAATCGAACGAATCGATCAAATTCTCAGCGCTGCTGCTGCAGCACGCAAAGTGCAGGTAATAGTTAACTTGGCTAAGGGGTAGGGGGGAAGGTGGGAGTAGGCAGGGTGGAAAATGGGTGTAGTAAGTAGTAGTAGTAGTAGGGGTCTATTTGCATCAGTGATTGTAAGCGGTAAACTGCGGCAAAACGTAACGCCCGCTGCTGGAATTCAATTATGACGATTGGGCGCCGACTTGAATGCCGCTGCGAGGCAATAAACAAATGTACAGACAACAAACGTACGTAATATTTAATAATAAAGTCTACACGCTGCAACAACAACAACAACAACAGCAGTAACAACAACAACAATCGAATAACAAATGCGCTTTATACAGTTGGCTTGGCTGCGCATGCGCAGCTTCCATATTGTTTTGGCGTCGCCCCCGCTGGCCATGTGTGTGGCAGCCACCCGCACCCAAATGGCCAGCAACAGCAACAACCACAACAAACACATACAGGCACACATAAACATATTGTCTGCTAACAACAATAAAACTTATTTATGTCTCTGGTCAAATTTGCGCCGCTATTTTGGAACTTATTTGACAGAGCGCCGTTTTGTAGCTAGCTCAGATTTCCAGCAGAGCTAGAGTCTAAAAGAGAGAGAGAGAGGAGGCAAGAAGTAGCGAGACAGAGAGAGAGTGAGCGAACTAGCGAGGGAGCGAGATCCAGTGGCAATTGGCCATTTGCCCAGTCAACGATTCGTTTCAACGTCTTGTCTTTTGTTTGGGCCGCGCCAAAAGGTTTACGACCTGTTAATGTCCCGGCTAGGCAAACAACACGCGGTCAACACACACAACACTCAACACACAACACCTCCGACATACATTTGGCTACTTTTTGGCCACGTTTGCCACAAACTGCTGCTGGCCAACATGTCTCACTGTATCTCTCTTTTCCTCTCTCTGTAGTGACTCGTGTCTCTGATTTTTGCAGCCGCTGTTGATACGCAATTGCCGCACATTTTGTTTATATTATTAAATACATTTCATGTTATGTTTATGGCTGTTGTACCCCGTTTACCCTCTCACCATTGTCCGCCACACTCCTGCCTTATATTGTTATACGGCTGCCGGCAGGCACTGTGCTGCTGTCCAGCCATTTTGTTAGACACTGTGGCCAAATCACTACAAACTGCACAAAGACATTCATTTTCACAGCTTTCCAGTTGCCAAATTATGTGATTCATATTTTATTTAATGATCCATTACTAAAGTTACAACCTTTTTTATATATTTATGTTAGTTTTTCTTTTGGTTAAAAGCTCCTTTTAGATATGTGATTTAGGAGTTGTATTTTTTTTTAAGGAATAGCGTACATATATGGGGAGGAGTTGAAAGATTGGCCATAACTGCTTTATAAGGGTGTTGAACTAAGCAACGTTGCACAAAAGTTAAGAGATATTATGGGAAAAGAAGTTTGTGTCTTGACCATGGAATATATTTTTCTTCCTATATATCTAGTTTTCTAATGATAGTTGAAGAGTTTGATAAGCTTAAGATGGATTGCCGTTCACTGTAATTAATATAACTTATTTATAAATTATTTGGTATTGACTAACTGTTTAACTTCATATTAATAGTTATAATTTATGTTCAGAACCTTTTACGAAATCAAATAAAAGTTGAAATGAATAAGCTGAAAAGCCATAGTTAAATAATGGGCGATGAATCTTATTTATAAACTTACCACTTCGGTTATAAACTACAAAATAAAGTAAATTTAATATAAAACAAGTTTGTGTTATTTTAAATTATACGATACATTCAACTAATTAATTTTTTTCTTTAATTTTCTAGAAATATTCTTTAGAATATTCATGTAGAACTATGCAATTTTAAGATAGTGCATATATACGGAAAATGATTTTCGAATATTCCCTCAAATTTCTAGCAATTTCCAAAAATATTTTATACAGACTTAACATAATTAATAATGTATTAAAAACAGTAACTTTTGGTACTTTTAATTATATGGTCCATTCGACCAATACAATTTTTCCAGTTTTTCTAGAAACGTTCCTTACATTCTTGCTATAACACAATGTTTCAATTCAGAAGTCTCAAAGGTTATAGTGGACCATCTTCTAAAACTCTTTAAAATTTCTTGTAATTTCCAATAATATTTCTGCAAAATTAAAAGTTTGCTTCTAATGTTTCCAGTGTTTCTTATTAATAATAATTATAAATATCTTAAATAATCAGTTATTTGCTCAATTTTTACAATTCTTTCTACAAAAACCCCTTGTTCTTTCTAATAAACTTTATGCTAAGTAAACTAATAGCACATACATAAAAATTCTAAAACATTTATAATTTCATTGAGTTTACAGAATTTTAACACAATTTTCAACATTATTTTTGCAAATTAATAAGTTCGTTTTAAATATCAGTGTTTCTTGCTATCTATTCTTATTAAAACAGTATTTGGTGTTTCGCTTCTTGTCTTTCTTTGAAAATTCACATTTAATGCTTTTTTAACTAATCAAATTTTGGTTAATTTACACTTTTACACAACTTCTTAAGTTTTAAATGAATATCTTGCCCAGTTTTGGGCATATGTTGTCCGAAATAAACACGAATTGTTTGCTGCCAAGGTTCTACATTCATTCATTCATTGTTGTACATACCATATAGTTGATTCGTTTCGACTGTGACTGTGACGACGATTAATGAGTGGCTATATTAGAATTAGATTAGATTAACAATTTTGCATTGTCATAGGGGCTGCCCTCAACCTCAGGCTAGACCAAATTGACGACGCGACGTCTCGAGGTTTTAATTCTACGCTATAGCTATGGTCACAGTATTATATTATAGTATTTGATAGTATTGTTGTGGCATTCGTGCTGTAGATTGTCGGCCCACATAAGCGCACGTGCACTTAATTTATTTCAATAAAAACATAATTTCCAGCCTATTATCCACACTCACACACACATACACAGTCTTCTTTATAATGCGGATCCAATTAAGCTTGTCCGTAGGCAATTTCTGTGTTTAGATTCTCAACATTCTCATTTTGTTTCGATTCTTATTTCTGAGCGTTAATCGCACCGAAAATAATGTGGGCTTCAAATTCGTTGGGTTTGAAAGACGAAGGGCAGCGGGAGTGTAAATATATACCGCAGTCGATAATACTCATATACTCGTATAATAAATCTCGAATTACATTATGCATATGAATGCGGCGGTTTGTATTAAATTTCTTAAAAACAGAGAAAAAAAGTGTTAAAAATGGAACCCAAATCAATGCAGCCAAATGCACCATAAAACTGTCACAAAACCCACCAAAACCAAAAAGAAAAGAAACAGAGAAAGAGAGAAAATAAGAGAGAGGGAGACGGCAAGATAGAAAGAAGCAGTAAGATCATAAAACATAATGGTCATGGATTGCTTTTGGACCGGGGTCACAATTCACTCACTCAACATAAAGAAGAAAAAATATATATGTATATGAGAAACATTCTCCAGTGAAACCAATGTCGCGACATGACTTGCAGTGTTTCTCTCTCTCTCTCTCACACAATCTCTGCTGTCGTTTCTCTTGCGTTCTTTAAAAAGTTCGACGCCTGGGAAAAGGCAAGTCCAAGTAGAGTTTGGGTAATACGATCCATTGATTTTGGTTATGGACAAACATTACACAGTCTGTGTATGAGTCCATAGTGCGTCTTGTCACTTGTTGCTGTTGCACATGAATGTACTACTACGCGTACATTCTCTTATCAACATGAATTATGATGGTGTGGCATGCATTTCCTGTATCATGTTTGAGGAGACCTATCGGTCAGGTTTATCGCGCCGCACGATGACCTAATGTACGCTAATATTTGCTCTGATTAATGAACACCCAACTCAAACTGTTTGATAAGCAGACCATAAACTGCCCTCAAGTGAACCCATGGACTAAAAAAAGGGAGCCTCTTATCACACAATGTTTAATGGGAAATGTGTTGCATAACATTTGGATGCATTCCACAACTTCCACGAAAAATCAAAGCTACATTTAAGACAGTCCCAGCAAATGAATTGATCGCCCACATTGTGGTTAAGAGTGGATGGATGGACGGCTCTGGAAAATTCCAGGAATTTGTTCAATGAAAACGTGAATCGAACAAGTGTTTGCATTGGAATTTTTGTATATTTTGTTGGAATAATTAAATGCCGAGAGATAATCGCCCCCATCCTGTGCGACAAACAAGACGCAGTCTTCAATTTTGAGTCTTTGAGGCTTTGAGTCTTCAATCTCAACCTTCGCCAGGCAACGACCTCGACAACAATGGAGTAACCCCTGAGCTCCTCTGCTTGCCACTCCCTGCTGCACAGCTGCACTTGCCACTACCATTCTACGAAATAAATATTTATGCCCTTTTCATGAAATTCCTCAACTTTCAATCCAGTCGGAGCAGAGCAGAGAAACTCATTAATATGCCCAGAGGCAAGTCAGAGCATGATCTGCCTCTACTTTGTGGCATGTTTTGGGCTCAGTGCAATCAACAATTAATTGTTTGACTGCGTGCATGCCACGCCCACATTTTCAAATACATATTTCCATCAAATGAGCCACGAAATTTAACAAATCTGTGGCTCATTAATTTACACACTTGCCACAAATTGAGTCCTTTTTTCACTCGTATAATTTGTCGCTGAATCCTGGCAACTTAACGCTTATTAAAATCAGAGAGAAAGGGAGATATAGTGAGTAGAGTAGGGAGCAGGAAAGACTTGCCACATGGAGCTATTGTTGCTGTTGTTGGTTGTTGTTGCTGCTGCTGTTGCTGCTGCTGCTGTTGCTGCTGCTACGTGCGTAATGCGAAACCAAGTTGAATCTGTCGGTTAAAATCAAAAGGTCAGAGTTCCAGGAATGTCAACAGAGATTACCACACGATGCACACGTGCAACGCGCATTGCTCAAGTGGAGGCTAAGCGACAGATACACAGAGACAGAGACAGAGACAGAAACAGAGACAGAGACACCAAATGGGAGACAAAGGGAGAGATAAATAGAAGACCCCTTGCAAGAATCCCAGTGTCTTTAACTACAAACATATCTGCAGACTACCTGCCCAAGGCAATGCAAGGCAAGGCAAGACAAGGCATGTCCCAGACATATTTTCACACCAAAACAAACAGGACAACGCAAAGTGGGAAATGTGTACGTTAGAAACACACACACACTCTCACATACACACACACAGGCATGACAAGGCATAGAGTACGCGAGGGTGGCTTAAACTATTGGCTAAAGTTACTAATGTTGAGTTATATAATTTATTATTTGTTAATAGTTTTCATTCTACTAACTGAATTTAATTTTAACATAAGTTAAAGAAAATTTCCTTATTTGCTTTAAATATTTGTTTTAAATATATTATTTTAAATTTTAATTCTCAGATCCTTTTTAGATATGGACTGAACCAAATTATACAAAATTTGTGTACACATTATTAGTTGACATTAGTTTTAGATTAGTTTTTTATATTTTATACATACAATATTGCCAATGTATCCATTACATTAAGGCATATTATGTCTGAATTTGAACAAATGTTTTAGGCACACTTGATTTTCTATATGAATAACATCAAAGCAAATCTAAAACTAATCTGCATTCGTTTTAGAGATCGGTCTATAATATATTTACTTTATTATATTATACACTTGTTTCAATTAAAATAATAAGCAGAATTTATTTACTTTTTATCTAAAATATTTAAACTTTCATATGAAATAAGTTAAATATTAAAAGTGAAAAAGTTTGCATAATTTAATAAACTTATTATATTTAATATTTGTGTTTTCAAAAATGTTTTATCTTCCATAGTAAGAATATATCAACTTTTTTTCAAACTTAAGTTAAATGTTAGTAAAATCTTAATTAAACAATTTTTTTTATAATTATTGGTTTTCTCGTAGGTTACATACACTTTAAAGGCCTTTTCTAACTCAAATATGATTAAGGTATTTTCTCTAGTCTTTGGATGTATCTCGCCGCTGCTAATAATCTAAGGGAAGATCTAATGAGCTTAAAGATTTTGATATTATATCTTATTTTATTGCAGAAACCATTTATTAATTAACGTTTGTCAATCGCAGCTATTTCAAATCTATTGCTATACTATCCTGCATACCAATAACTTTTAAAACAGCCCTCGCTAAGGGTGCTAGAGACAATTAACCAACGGCAGTCTGAGACGCTGTGTCACGTATTTGGTCATGGGAACAAGTGCCCAAAAAAAAGAAGTAAATTGTCGACTCATCAGCGAGTGCAGTTGATAAGATAGCGACGTAATGGTGGTCCTGCCGCTGCCGCTGCTCCTACTCCTGTTCCTACTCCTTGTTTGCCTGCTAAACCGGTCAAAGACAAATGTTTGTTTGCCGGGCATTTGATTACGAGCCAAGGACTGATAAGAAATGCCAGACAAATTACACGGCGCGTTTGCAGTTGGTTAACGAGAAATCATGAAATGATAAACGAGAAACGAGTAACAGCAATGGAGCACAAATAAATGAGATAGCAAACGAGAGAGAGGGGGAGAAAGAGGCGTGGCAGTGCACAGCGCATCTTTCACCTGTGACAATTTTGCGCCTGAGCAGTAAAAATATGTAAACTATGTGCAGCCTGATGACCGCCCCAGGCGAAAACCTCAAACCCAAACATAAACCAATTCCAACAGCGCAAGAGAGGATGCAACCAAAATGTGGCAAGAAGCACGGCGGAAAGGCAGAAGAGTGAAGGAGGTGCCACTAACCAACCGTGGCAATTTCCATTTGGGTGAAATTGTGTGCGTCTGCCCAAATAAATTACGCACATGATTAATAAAATGCAAGAGCAGCAGGAGAAGGAGTTGGGGATGTGGCAGGAAGGTAGACTTCAATTTGGGCCAAAATATTTTTATCGCCACTCTTTGCGCATGTGCAACATCATCGGCAGCATCAGTATCAGCAGCAGCAGCAGCAGCAACATCTGCGGCAAAAGACTTACTTTGCTTACTTGCAACAGCTACCGCGCATTCTCATAAATTAAACGCCAAGTTATTTGAATTCCACTGCACAGGATTGCCAAACCGCTCCCTTAAGGGGCGCACCATTCTACCATTTTCAGTTTGCAGTCTACAGTTAACAGTCTTCAGTCTACAGCCCCAATCTTGCCTCTTGTCTTCTGGTTTTGTTTCACTTTTGGCGCTGCTTTTGTCAAATGAATTTTGCAGCTGCCGCCGCATATAAAATTGCTGGGAGCTGCCTCAGGGTTGAAGCAGCAGCAGCAGCAGCATAGAGAGCCGACTGGGGGGCAGGAACTGGGGGCAGACACTGATTTGGATACTGTAATTCGTATTTGTCCATTTCGCGTCTTTGGCAATTTTTCCACGCTGCTCAATTATCGTGTTTCATGTTTGCATTCTTCTGCTTCTGCTCCTGCTACTCCTCTCTTGGCTTCTGTGGCATCTCCTGCACCACCTTCTCTTTTGACTTTTGTGTTGTGTGTATGTTGCTTGGTGGCAGCCACATTTCCTGTCCAGAACACTTTTCGATTTCACCATGGAGGACAGAAGCAGCAACAATAACAACTACAACAAAAGCAACAACAACAACAGCTCTTCAAACTCACAGTAGCTACCAATTGCCAATGCGCTTTGTTAACCTTTTTACGAATTGAAAATTGGTTAGACAAAAGGGCAGTTTCAGCTATAACGACTAGCTAATGCACTTCAGCATAGCACTAACTATGAAGTTAGAACTTGAATTGAGTTTAAATGTATATTCCTTCATTTAAGAACCATTTTTGATAAAGTTTTCTATCAATATGAAAATTTTTATAGTTCTCGTTTTGCTGTGTTAAATTACAAGTATTTTATAAAGTCAAAAACATTTTACTTATATTCTTTTAATAGATAATATTATTTATTTTTATATTAATTTAATTTGATTTACTAGTCATGTTTATTAAATAGATTGAATTTTTTTCCAACTTTTAAAGATAGAAATGTTACAAATATTTGCTCTCACATTCTACAATGCTCAAAACTGTAAAGCTTTCTCATTTGTTAATATATTAATTAATTAATAAGCATTTCCATTCAACTTATAACATCTTTATAACATCGTTTTCTAATAACAAAAATCTAGAAAACTTAAACGCTTTAAATAAATTATCTAATATTTCAGGAAAAGTTCTCAATACAAATATTTGATTTCTTTCGATATTCTTTATTAGCTTGAAAATCTCACAACAAATTCTTTTAAATAATAATAACAAAATGGGAAAAAAATATTATAAAATACTTTTGAAAGAGCTTAAAATAGTTTTTCTTATATTATATTTTCGAAAGAATTTCCGCACTTTAATTAAAAAAGTTTAATTATTTTAATATTTTTTAATAACTTGAAAATCTTTTTACATAATAATTAAAAAAATAAACTGTTTTCAAAAACTTGCCATGAATTTTTCAATGTTTCCTGGAGACTTTTCAGTACGAAAATATATTTTATTGACCATATTCCTTACACCTGCCTTACTATAAAGCACTTCAGTGATATAATACCTCTCCTAACGTGTCGCTTTAACAATTTTGTCTTTAGTACTGCTTTAACATTTTATGATCAGTCAATGTGAACACTTCAAGTTGTGGCAAGTTCGCTGATCAAATCATTTGTGGACACTTACAACCAATTCGCTTTAGCTTTGGGCCAAAATGTTGCAGCTTGCAAATGCTGGCAAAGCTCTGCCCCAAAATGGGGCGATGCCACATAAAGCCAATTCGGGCTAATAGATGGGAGAGCACACCACAGAACGTGCAACGTGCAACAAACTTAACAAACCTAAATCACTGCCCTAAGGGGGCAGGGTACATTAACAGTCGTTGGGGTAAGTTTGAAGTTTGCATGCAGCTTTGCAACGTTTGTTGTGTGTTTTTTTTTGTAGTTTTTTTGTGTTTTGGTTTCTTGTTGAGCCTTGGCAACATTTTGTTGCAATTGTAAATTACCGACTTTGCAACATTTTTGCGCATTTAGTCGCGCTTCGAGTGTTTGCCGCCACAGCTGCTTGCAACTGCGGCAGCATCCATGTTCCCAATTACAATTCACTTTGCGCCGTTGCGACGTTGCAACATTGAGATTCAACAGGACTCAAGCGCCTTTTTGCGCCTGCCACAGGCTGCAATGCGGCATTTAATTTGCAGGTTCATGTTGCTGTTGTTGTTGTAGTTGTTGTAGTTGTTTTTGCTGCGCTCAGTGGGTTGTCAGTTGGTTTGGGGCACGTTGTGCGGTACTTAAGTGTAATTACGCGATGCCACGACGCGTTGCAAAGTCAAGTCAAGCCAAGGCTCGACCTCGTTGCAATGTGAACTTTGATTGCCAGCTGCAGAGAGCAAAAGGAAAAGAGAGTTGGGGGTGAGAACTTGCCACAACGGCTGTGGCATCTTGTTGCCATCGATATATACAAATTCATATGTACGTGTGTCTGTATTGCTTTCTTCAGGACATAAAACGCAGCGCGAAATTGGCAAGTGGACGCCTACTTTTTAACATAAAAGCAAGAAAAAGGGTGCTGGTGAAATTTTTAATACTTGCGGCAAGGTGGCAAGTTGGCAAGTAGCTGGGCTGGGCTGGCCTGGGCTGAGACAGAGGCAGAGGCAGGTAACATAACAAGCGCTTAATTTGATTTGTGTTTAAAATGGTGCTGATGAGGATTAAGCACGGCAACTGAGACCTAAGCTAACTGTTAAATGACAGGCAAGGCCAAGCCGACAACCACATGTTGCAACTGTGCAACAGCAGCAGCAGAAACAGCAACAGCTGGTTGAACTAGTAGAAGTGCAGAAGCTGCTGCCAGCAGTTAGTTGCCACAGCTACCGTCTGCCATCTATGTCAGACTTTGAGCTGTAATTAGGCTACTTCTACTACGCCACTGTGCCACAAAGAAGCAAGCTCTCTCTCTTTCTCACTCTCTCACGCTGCTGTGGCAGCTGTGGCGCGAAAATTGTTAACACATTGCTGTCAACTGGAAGCTGCAACTGCAACAGTTTGCTGCTGTTGCTGCTGCTGCTGTTGCTTCTCGTCTTCGCTCTTATCGTTGTCGACGTGCCATTTAATTGAAATTCATTTCACAACAACAAAAAAATAGAAGGCGGCCTGGGAATGGGAATGGGAAATGCAGCCTGGCCATGTTGCAAGTTGCAGCTGGCAATTGGTAAGCCACCCGCAACCACAGCAACACTAAATCTGTGGTGCATAATTGCAGTTCTCCTTTCCACTCGTTGCTGTTGTTGGTGTTGTTGGCGTAAAAATGCTAATTAAAGTTGCTTGTTGTCGGTTGTTGTTGTTGCTGTTTGCTCCATAAGCTGCAAGCTGCAAGTTGGTGTTGTTGTTGTTATTGTTGTTGTTGCAATTGTTGCTGCTACAAAGGGTCGCACCAGTAAGATTAACGAGCCAAAGAAATCGTAAAGAAATGAACAGCGGCGAACCACAAAAAATGCAAATTGTTCGTTGATGAATTAACAAAAGCGAAAATCGTGACTTATGTTTTTTTGGCAGCTGCCTGTCGAAAGCGACGCAAACGCAAATGAACCAGCAACTGCCCAGTAACTGTTACGACTGTGCCCGGCCAATACCCACTAACAAATGGGCAATGCGGTATGCTGCTCAAAAACATTAAAAAGATTTCTAAATGGGAATTTGTACTGGAAGTTTGTATTAAAACTTTTTAACTTTTAGAGAATATATTTAAGAGGCAATTAAAAAAATTAATTAATTTCTTAAATATAGATTTTAATCAATCTTTGTATGACATTAATTTAGTTAAGACATTAAATGTTGTTAAAAATACTGTGTTTTTATAGTATAAAATTTATTTTTATATTTTTGTTTAAATTTTTTATATAATATATCCTTTTTTTATGTATAAAATTTATAATTCTCTCAAAAATGCTGGACAATTTTGTTTATTTATTATATAATTTGAATTTTTTTATTTTATATATTAAGTGTGTCCATTTGATATCTTTAGAACATTATTTAATAAATGTGTACTTTGTAAAATTTAATAATTATATATTTATGTTGTAAAATTTGAGCTACTGTTGACTAAATTGCAGGTTTTTTTTAAATTTATTTAAATTTTAAAATTTTGTGATAAAAAGTTTGTAGTACATTATTTTTTTACAATAAAACTGTAAATAAATATACAATTTTGTGAACTTTTTAAACTTGAGCAGCCTTGTTTCAATTTCCAATTATTATTATTTAAAAATTTTTAGTTTCTTTTTTAAATATATTTATTATACCCTCTGAGGGGTATATTAGGTTTTTTTTTTAATAGGTTTCACATTTATTCAATACGCACAGAGCAAAGCATTCACACGTTTCATATTGTCAAGCGCATGCGCTCTCTCCCTCAAGAACTCACGCGCGCATCATGCTCTGAGGCGCAGGCTCAATCATAGTCTCTCACAGTCTAGTTTTAGCTTTTGTTGTTTGTGCTGCTGCGTGCTAATGTGCGGAACACCTGCAAGCAGCAGCGAGAGAGCAAAGAGAGCGGCGACAGCAACAACAGCAACAGCAGCAATAGCGACTGCGCAGCTGGCCCTGGCTGAAAATAGAGGGCAAAGCTTCCGCAAGATAAAGCTCATTGAGACGCTCATTAACAGAGCAGCGCAGCAGCAGCAGCAGTAGAGGCAGCAACTTCAAAATTTGATTGCCTGCTTGTGATTATGATTGCCGACTGGAAGATGAAACTTGAGAGCTATGCAAGGTGGTGGGGGTTGAAATTGTTATTGCAGCTGCAGTTGCTATTGCTGTTGCTAGTGTTGTTGCTGTTGTTGTTGTGATGCTTTTGCTCCCGCACGTTTTTCGCGTTGAACTTCACTGAACTTGCAACTTGGAAGTTTAGCTTTTGGTTTTTTTCTGTTTGCTGCTCCAAAACCTTTTTCAGGTTTTCCTCTACTAGTCGTGATTTGAGTGTCGTGCGACTTTTTTTTTGTTTTTGTTGTTTTTACTTCACTTTTTAAGCACTCGTACTTACGCCTGAACTTTGTGCAGTCATTTAATTTTGCTTTCAGCTGTTAACTGTAAGCTGGAACTTGAGTCGGAATCAGAGTTGTTGTTGGTGCAGAAAGACGCCAGCGCCGCTGCCAAAAGCATTTCAACGTGCTAGTGATTGTTGTTGTTGTTGCTGTTGTTGCTGTTGCTGTTGTTACGGCTGCTTTTGTGAAATTTTCAGCTCTTTTCGAGTGGAATTTTAATGCTTTCGCACACCTGCACACACAACGGTAAAGTACCCTCGTTTTTGGGCTGACAACTAAAAAGTTAAAGCAAAATGTTGTTGTTATCGTCGTTGCTGGTGTTGTTGTTGTTGTTTGACACACAAACACACATGCAACACTTACATATATAAATACTCAAACTCAGCGACTAATTGAAGTTGATTTTATGTAATGAGTGCTTCTTCTTTTTCTTCATTTCTTCTGCACCCTGTCACTTAATCAGCAAAAGTCTGAAATTGTTGGTCAACAGTTCAAAAAGTGCAACTAACAAGCAGCAACAAGAATTACAGCAACAACAAAGGCAGTTCGAAGTGAAATGATGAAGGAAAAATACCCTGTAAAAGCGCTGTTGCAATGAAAAGCTTCTAAAGAGCTTAAACTGGCTTAACTGGAAAGCCTTTAAAAAATCTTAAAGAGTTTCAAGAAGGGGAAATATAAGAATTTTTAGGAATACAGCTCAAACTTGATATAGATTATATCCAAATAATAAAGTTGTAGACATTTTTCGTGTTTTCCAATTCAAAATTGTAGCTTATGCATAACAAAATCAGGAATGAGAAATGCCCTATAAAGCGCTATTGCAACGAAAAGCTTCATAAGAGCTTAAACTAAGCTTGTAAACATTCCTATTAAGTTTCGCAAAGAAAAATATATGAATTTTGATGAAAACAGTCTAAATATTATGTAGACAATTTCTATATAATAAAGTTTTTTTAATTTTTAAAATTTTTTCCAATTCGGAATTGCAGTTTATTTAATGACAACATATTCTAGATGAGGAACAAGTACTGAGTATTTACTAAACATAATAAATCTATAACAAATACAGTCCTCTACAATACTTGTTCCATTAAGCAGCAAACACAAACCATCTATTGTACTTACAGGGTATATACACAGTTCCAAAATGCACTTTGCCTAATTAAAAAACAAAAACTCTGAGTAAAATGCATTAAAATCGAGTTCCGTTTCACAAATAAGTAAAAAAAAACCCCCGAAGAGTTCGTAAAACATACAATATATAGTGTGTAAATTGTGAAGGTGACTTTGGGACAATCACAACATGGCTATAACAACAACAACAACAATAATAAACGCTAACAAAACTACCTGTGAGCCAAAGCGATGAGCAATGAAATCCTTTCGAATAGCAACAACAACAATAACAACCACAACAACAATATTGTTAATGGTCGATGACTCAACTTCAACCAACACACAAAGCAAAACAACAACAAAAAAAGAGGCAAAAGATGAAGAAATGAATTAAAGAAACGACACAGATGCAGAGGGAGGAACACAGTGAGAGAGAAGAAAGAGGAGTGGAGAGGTAGAGGTAGAGGTAAACACACACAGTGAAAGACACCTGAGCTGAGTTTTTCGTCGCACACCTGAGAAACAAGAAATGCATGCAGGTGTCAATCGCCAGGCAGCCAAAGAATGGTCAGCAGCGACGGCAGCAGCAGCAACAGCAGCGCAGCAGCAGAGGGGCAACAGCTCTCAAACCAAAAATACAAATCTAAACTAGTAAAAAATATGCTAGAAACTAGCGAGCTAGACTCTAAAAGATCCCGTATTCATTTCAAGTGAAGATTTTATATATATACAATAAAAAAATGCATACTGAAGCTAGATTTTCGCTATACATATGTATTATTGTTATAGCAGCCATATGGTTTGATCAGAATATAAAACTTGATACACTGTGTAAATTTACTGGACAAATATCAAGATTTGCTATGCTTATTATGATTATTAAAACTACATATTTTGTTTTCCAGTTAACGAAAGTTGCTTGAAGTAAAGTTTTGGTAGCTCTAGCTCTTAAAAATTCTTAGATTCGAGATGTGTAGGTGCTTAAAGAGTAAGGGGTTAGATCAGCCCAAAGTACAGATATGCTACAGTTTAGCTTTTCAAGATTCTGAGATTCTTGGTTTTAAGAGGCAGAAAGTGATAGTGAAAGAAATCTAAACTACGCTTGATCTGCCTGATCAATAGAAGTACATACCTACAAACCAAATTTGATAGTTTTAGCTATTCTAGATTTCCAGATTTGTGTCTTCAGGATTCAAGGATTGTACATGATAAATTTGGTAGCTCTAGCTCTCATGAAAGTCATATTAAACTTCAACTGCCACCAACTGAATAGAAACTTTGTATTTTATTTAACTACAGGGTCTTAGAAACCAAAAGCGCAGACCAAACCCAAAGTCAATGCCAAGTAAAGCAGCCGCATTACAAATTCACACCAAAGTGGCACCCACAGCGACAACTTGCCACAAGGCGTGGTAGACAAAGAGAGAGAGAGAGAGAGAGATAGAGAGAGAAGTCAAGTTACTGCTGGTTCTAGCCTAGAGCAAAGAAATGGTTAATCATTTAGGTATAAATCTCGACAGCGCTGCTGCTGTCTCTGTCTCTGTGTCGCTGCTGTTGCATCTCTGACAAATGTTGCCGCTGCCAAATGCCCCGTGGGGGCAGCAGGCAAACACATTAACGAGCAACGCGGCCAACGCGATCGCATTCAAATGAAGCTGAAGCTGATGCTGATGCTGATGCTGCCTACCCCCCTCCCCCCAAAGCAGTTAAGCCAAGTTAAAAGAGTTGCTCTGAGGGACGACGAGGGCAAAAGGGTGTGGGGAATGAAGCTGAAGAGCTGGAAAAATTCCTAGAATTGTGCGCGTCAATTGATTTACTCAGCTGCGTGGCAAGCAGGCAGCTTGTTTGGGGGCAGCAACAGAGCGTCGCGACGCTTGCAACGTGTGGCGTGTGTGTGATAACTTTGAGATTTGTTATATTTGCTTCATCATGGCACAAACGAGAGCCTAGACTACAAGCCACAAGATCATCATTTACCCATAATGATCGTTATAGCTACAATGATCATTAACCGTTGTTGCCGCACAGCGTTGCGCACACATTAAAAAGCAAGTTTCTCAGGTGTTTAAAAGCGTTTAAAAAGAAAACCGACGCAAAACGTAGACGACGCAGTCGCAGCTCGTTGTTGGCTCAAAGGTTTTTGGCCAACAACAACAACAATATCGCGCTGTCGTCTGGGCCAAAACAACAATATAAACGCAGGCCGCAGTCAAAGTCGCTGAGCCAAGTTAAAAATACACGTACGTATGGTTTTTTTTTTTTGTTTTTTGTGTGTGCCTTTTGAGCCAAGAGCCAGTTAAAGCCATGATCATGATCTCGACAGTTGCCATGGCGAGCCATGAACAAAACGGGACAGCAAGACAGACAGAGACAGAGACAGTGACAGAAGGGAGTGCAAGGGGGATAGAAGGTACGTGAAGGTTGCCAGAGTTAAAGCCATGTTGGAATCGAAGTTGGAGATTTACTTAACGAAATCAAGAGGAAGCGCGTAGGATCGACTGTTAACCTAGCTGTCATACAGCATTGATTGCTAGCAGGCATTGGCCAAAAGGCATCGAGGGAGAAGAGTGGGGGGATGAGAGGAGAGGAGTGAGCGAACAGGCAGTTGGCAGTTGATTGCTGGGGAAGTACAAAGGCAGGCAAAGGAGAAACGGGAAGCGAGGGCGGTACGAAACAACAACAAATAGTAAGACAGATAGACAGACAGACACACAGACAGTAGAGTTTCGGGGCCTGACTTGTTGCATGAGTCAGCGTTATTCTTCACCTCCCGCCTGCACCGCTGATTTGTTGCTGTTTTCAGTTAACGATGTCTCGCTGCTGCTGCTGCCACTGCCGCTGCTGCTGAGAGCCTCAACAATCTTGAGTTACGTTTCGGGTTCTGAGGGGATTTTGTGTTATATTTAGTATGGTTATTTTTTTTTTTTTTTTTTTGGGTCTACAATATAGCCAAATGTTAAGTGCCTGTTTTGATTGGTTTGAGCGAGAGATTATGGTCAGTGATTGAGGGGCCAAAACATTAGCAAATGAAGAGAAACTGATCATTAAGCCGAGACACACACACACACATACACAAAGATACAGGTACAACAACAGCAAGCGGTAGGTGTCTAGTGTAAGTATGTTGATTAAGTGTAAGCTAAAAATCAGCAGCTGATTAAACAATAGTTGTCAATATTTAACTGGATTTAAATTTAGTGTTAGTTGCTATGCATTTGAGTGCAAACTAATTGAGAGTTATAAGCAAATTGCAAGAATTTGTAGGGCAAGCAATTGATCATTATGGTAGCGCTCAGCTCAGTTCCTTATATTTAACCTTTTCAGTACATCCAGTGGATAATAAGCGACAGGGAAAGGCTGGCAGAGTGTTAAGGTTTTTCAAGCTTTCAGTTTTAGGGAAAACTAATGGCTTGAAAGTACTGAAATAACTTGGAACTAAGCTTGAAAGTAGAAGCTTCAGCATACGTAATTTCTAGACTTCCAGTCATATTAAATTTTCACTTCACTTATATATTTCTTATTTTAATAGTATGTGCATTATGCATTCCACTATTGCAGTTTTTATACCCTCTGAGTTTTCAACTTTAAAGGAAACAAATAGCTCGAAAGTACTGAAATATATTCGAACTTTTTATACACTTTCCAGTCTTCCAGTTCAAGTGGAAACTAATGGATTTAAAGTTCTTAAATTGTTCTTGAAAGAACAGGTTACACAACTTTTTGGGCCAATTCTATATATATTTTACTTATAGTGCTTTTCATAATAGTGTCATTTAATGGAACAGTTGGAACTAAGCCTGGAAGCATTAGGCATTCCAATATTCTAATATTTCTATTTTAATGGAAATAAACATCATGCAAGTAGATTGATTGTTGTTTTAGTGCTTTATTTATTTATTCTTTCCATACCTACCTTTTCCAGTTCTTCTAGTGAAAGGTAAGGCCATCAAAAGCTCTTCTAGCTTTCAGTTATAAAGAAAATAAATAGCTTGTAACTTCTGGAATATGCTGGAAATATACCTGGAAGTCGAATATTCTGCATTAATACTTTCAAGTCTTAAAATTTTATTTAAAAAAAATTCGATTGCAACTACTAGAATGTGCTGGAAGCGCTGTTGGCGATAGTATACTCTGCTCTTACATACACCAGTCTTACAGATAGATTTATTGATAAATTACTTCCAATTTCAAGTATTTCCAATACAATAGTACTGTGTTTTAACTCTCTTTAAAAATAGTTTTTTTTTGCCATGATCATACTTCCAAACTTTTCCCATGTATGTAAATCACGTTTCAATCTTTTGTTTTGTGAATTGTTCAATTTTAGTCGGAAGCTGAAACAAGTGCAGCGTAGCTAATTTAGGGTATTACGATTCTAGCAACCGAACAAAACCAATAATACTATGGGAAACATGTGTTACCGCTTGAGGCAACGCACCTGTGTTGCCTGTTGCCTGTTTGCTGTTTGGTATTTTCCATTGTCTAGGCCATATGCAAAACATGGTAAAGGTGTTAGATGAGGCGTCAGTAGAGAATCAGAAAATTCGAAACCCTTTCGATGAATTAAGCAGATTCTGGAAATTCCGCAATACGCTAACGTCTCTCAGGATCTGCGATGAGTGTAAAGAAACAACAGCAACAACAATGGTTACAACACACACGCATTAACAATGAGCTGCGATTTTTAACACCTGTGTGCCAGAATGCCCTTGCAACAACCTGCCCGTAATGGGAAAGTAGTCGGGGGATGCGGTAAAAATCTATACAAATATTTGACGTGAGGTGAATAGAACGAAATTTGCATTTGTCGGCAAAAGAACAAAAACAAAACACACACAGCCACACAAACAAAAGGCTAAGCAACAGGTAAAGCTAGTTGTTGTTGTTGCTGTTGCTGTTGTTGTTTGCGGCAAGATCATTAACACATTTACGCTTGTTTGGTTGGCCATCTTCAGCACCAAGATTAGCAAAATGGTGCGAAAAATCCATCAAAAAAACGTAGCGGCAACTGTTGAAAGTGGTTGCTTGAAAATGGCTTGAAAAGTGGCTTAAATGTGGCCATGGAGTTGGTTATGGGAATGTGCTGGAATTCAGTTGGAAACAATCGATTGACAAAATGTCAATTTGCATTCGATTCTTTTGGGGCACAAGCGTTGTCTACGTTCAAGCTCAAGAACACACCTTAAACTTAAGTTTTTGAACTGCTTTTCGTATTGTTTACCTTCTTTTTTGTTGTTGTTGTTGTTGTCAGCTGTTGTTATTGTAATTGGATTTTTTTTTAAAAAAGCCCGATCAACTGGCACTGACAATAATAATGTCCCAAGCATCCAGTTGTCGCCTTTGCTTCCAGTTCAATGTCAATTTCGATTCGTCATCCGCAGCTGCGTTGATTTCTCGAGCGACCTCTCCAATCTCCAGCTTCAGCTACACAGCTACACAACTACAGCCACACAGCCACACAGCTACACAACTACAACTACAGCTCGAGTTCCAGTTGTTGTTTTTTAGCCGCTTTTATGGCCATGTTAACTTTGGACTTGGCTTTTAACACAGGACCACCGTCGTTGACCATTGAACGTGTGCGCCTTCTTTTTTTTTTTTTTTTCTTACCTTCTTGCCTCCAAACGCGCTCTCGGTTCATTCTACTGTAATTTATTGATATGCTTGCCACTTTAATATAGGTGTGTGAGTGTGTGTATGTGTGTGTGTGGGCTGCCTATGAGCTCCACTGTGCAGCTGCTGTGTCTGACAATGGCAATGGCATCATTGAACGCCCACACAAACCAACCAACCAAGCACATATGTACATATGTGCATACATATAAATACCTCCATAAGTAATCTTCCCGCTTTTTCAACAGTGAGATCAGTAGAAGCTAAAAAACAACAGGGGAATCCAGTATAAAGCTACAAAAACCCCAGAGGCAAAGTCTTATGTAAATAAGTTAATAGTATAACAGTTATTTCTAAAAGCTTAGCTTTTCAAGCATTTACGTTATATTTCTGATCATACAGTGAGTAGAGAGTATTAGAAGGCCATAGCTGTTTTAGATCAGAAATCTATAGATTACTAACTTTTCCATTTTATATTGATCTGTTTGTGGTTTTTCTGGATTTTCAACTTAATACAATTTTTCTTTATTTTACATACTCCAAACTTTTTAAATTTTGAATTTTCTTTTATAATTTGAGTCATTAATAATAAACTTTACTTTAATATAAATTTGGTAAAATATTTTTTAATCTTTTTACATTTTTAATATATTTTCTTCGGTTATTAGGCTTTGTTAAAAAAATACATAAAATAAATAATGTTAATAAAATAGATAATTTTAATAAAGTAAACAATAAATTTTAAAAATCATGTAAACAAAAATTAATAAAATAAATTAAAAATATAATAAATTAAATTTAAACAAAAACTAAAATAATTAACACGTAAAAAATAAATAAAATTAAAAGAAAACTAAATAAATAAATAAATTAAATAAAATTAAAAAAAAATTAAAATAAACAAATCTACCAAAAATAAAAAAATAAATAAATAAGTAAAATAAATATAAAATTAACTAACAAATAGTAAGTGTATATTAGAAAAAATAAATTTAAAAAAATTAATTAAATCAATGAAATAAATAAAACAAAATAAAACAAATAAACGGAAAAGAAATAAGTAAAATCAACATAATATATATAATATGATAAATCAATAACTATATAACTAAATAAACAACTAATAACTCTATTCTATGGCTATAATAATACTCTATACAACATTCTTCTTTGATCTTGTCTTAGCTTGTATCCAACACACCTGTAAGACAACTAAGTTTCTCAGCGGTTCCAAATTTCTTTTAATAATGAGTTTATATGATTTACAGCTTACAGATTAATGCTATAGCTTAATCTTTTACAGCTGACACTCAACTTCCCATAGTTAAACAATTCTCAACTCCATAAAACACTTGTAGAACACGTTTTTCGAATGTTCAAATCCAACAATTACCTTATTCTCTCTTTGCGTGATTTTAGGGTCAAGGGATTACAGAGTGTAACAAAAGGTAAGATGATGATTGCTATCTTGAAGGGTTGCTGCTGCTGCGGTTCTCCGACTTGGGTTATAAATGGGTAAGTGAAACATTAAATAAAACTACCCTCAAAAAGGCTCATATCGAGTAATCTATTTTAAATTAGTTTTTATTTCAAAACTCTTGTACACACATGGATTTAAATTTAAAAACAAACATACACATATTTCTTAGTAGTAATATTCATCAGTGTAATACAGTCAGTAGACCACTGTGCAGCAGTCGTGAGCATGCGCATTTATTGGGTTAATAACTTGCTCTCTTTTTTCTGTCTCTCTCTCTCTCTCTCTGTTGCGCTTTTCGCGCTCTCTTTCAATTGTTCGTTGGCAGCGCAGTCGAAGTCGGAATCAATTCCAATTTGTGGAACTTGTGCTGGTGCTAACTTGTTGTTGTTCTTGCTGTTGGGCCTGGTCCAAGGCCATCTGCTGTTGGTTCAACAACATCTGTGACGGCTGTGGCTGTGGCTGCAACTGCAATTGCGACTGCGGCTGCCGCTGTTCCTGTTGCAAGGGCGCTTGTTGCACCGTCTGCAACAAAAGCTCGCCCATCTTGGCACGAAAGCTAACATTTTGTAGCGGTGACATTTGCTTCATAAGCGGCAAGAAGCTAACTAGAAAATTGTAATCCGAATCGCCCACGTGCAACACGTTCTTGCAACGTGCCAAATCCTGGCTGGTGGACTGCATCAGCTGCTGCTCCTCTCGCTCCAGATTCTCCAGGAAATTAACCTGTTCATCCACCCGCTTGGCACAGTGACAAACACTCGCCGCTGCCGCTGCCACAGCGGTGCCTTGTGGCATTGGTGGAATCAGTGGTGGCAACACTTGCTCCTCCTCTGCCGCAGCGCTGGCCAGCGAAATGCTGTGCGAGAGTCGGCGCAGTGCTTGCGGTGTGGCCATGCTCTGAAATTGCTCCATTAGAGCATCATTATCCGCATCCATTTCATCTGATGGCATGGACTCGGTCTTGAATGGTGGCATCGCCTCTGTCACGCCACATAGCTCAAAATCCTCATCCTCATTGTTGCTGCTGTCCGTGCGCAGTCGGCAGCCATCTAGAAAGCTCATGGCCTCAGCATAGCTCCACTGATGTTGGGGGGAACTTTGCTGTTCCTGTTCTTGTTTTTGTTGCTGCTGATGCTGAAAGCTCGCAGCTCGTCTATGTTGCTGTCGGCGATAGCTGCAGCGCAAGTTCTTCCACTTGCTGCGACAGAGTTCCACTGTGCACAAAGAGAGAGAGAGAGAAAGACAGAGAGTGGGAGAGCGGACAGGTTAGCTTAGTATTTAATTTGCACAACTGATTCACTCACCTTTGGCGCCCAGTGCATCTGCCACGCTACGCCACTGACGCTGCGTCTCCACACGATTCGCATGCTCCGGATGACTGGAGTCCCAGAGAGCGGGACGCTGCTTAACCTCGTGGATCAGACTGTGCATGTCCATTTGCCTGCGTCTTTATCAGCAAACTGAATAAAACAACACAACAACACAGCCGCAGCAACAAATTTAGTTAGCCTCACAACAGAGAGAGAGAGCGAGAGCCACGGCACAGAACGTGAGCGACGCCGGCGTTGCGCTCTCACGCTCAGGCGCTCTCTCACTTGTGCTCTCCAGAATATGGCAACAAAAATAATAACGAATGTTGAGTGTGTTTTTGTTTTTATTATTTCAAACAAAGGGGTTTGTTAGGATTGCTTGAGTACGTGATTGGGTTTGTAAGACGGGAGCAGCAAAAGGCATATAATATAAATAGAAAATCAAGTAAAAGTGTAAGCTAATAAAAGTAAAATAATGGGAAATATTTGGACGTCTCACGTTTTATATGTTGGTAAATACAGTTCCTAAAGAAATTGTAAAAAAAAAAAATAATAAATATGTAATTCTAAAATAATAGAAAATATTAAAAGAAAATTAAAATACAAAACTCAAGAAATATGTTGTCAGCTGTAACTAAATCGAAATAATTAAATTTTTTCAAGAATTAAAGAGTGAAAATTTTGCATTAACTATAAAAACAGCAAATTTTAAAATTATTTAACTTAAAAGAATTTCATAGTTTCATAAGAAATTTTAAAAAATAAAATATGCATACACTTCCAAAAGGCACAAAAATTGTGTACTACTTTAAAAAAATATTTTTTAATAAAAATAAATATATAATATAATAATCCCACATTAACTTTGGTAGTATGTGATTTCAGATAAGTTAATTTATATAAGTCTATATAAAAACTAATTAATAAACAAATTTAATAAAATTGAAGTACAAATCACTTGCTGTGCGAAACTACTTAACCATTTGATCATTTTAGCACTTTAGAGAGTATTCAAGCTTCGTTGCTTTGTCGCTTTTATTGTGCAGTTGTTGTTATTAGCAATGTTTTCTGGCTCGTTTGCATTTCACTGGCACACTGACAATTGAGAGCACAGTGTGTTTGTGGTCCCGTTATCTCTATCAATTCTGTCTGTTTGTTTTCGTTCTTTTGCACTGCGCTCTCTCCGCTGCTGCAACCGTTCATTGACGCTAGCGTTGGCGTCAGTGTCGCTCTCTGCACTAGCAAACAACAACACCTCTCGCTCGTTCCAGGCATTGAACTTGGCGTCGCACACCGGCAACGTCATCGCACAGTGGCGCAACAGTGCACATAAACACTGTGAATTTGCAATTGCGCGATTGCAAATTCCGGATTACGAATACGCAAAATCATCATCATAAAATCATTTACTATCGATGGAATAAAATATTTACACTGCTGGCAAATCGTTCAATGGCCGATCGCCGATTGCCGATTGCGAAAATGTTGCCCAAAACGGCAGCTTGGCAACACATGCTGGTGGCAGGCAGGCAGTCAGGCAGCCGGTTGCCGGTTGCCAGTTGCCAGTTTGCCGGTTGCTGCAACAAGTGGACGCTGAAAATATGCGACAGCAATTATCTTTGGCAACGGAACGAACGATATATCCATATCCATATGGTGCACGACTTTCGTTTAGCATTCCGTCTGCAATCTGTGGCAAGTATCTGAGATACCGACTCATACTACAACTACTGGAAGAGACTGAGAGCGACTGTGTGTGTGCGTGTGTGTGTGTGTGTTGCAGCTGCTGTCAATCTGTTGGCCATTTTGGTGCTCCGCTTTCAAAAATTTCCATGTGTCATTTCAAAAATGCAAATATGGACATGATCTGGCCAGTCTCTCTGTGCGTCTGTCTGTCTCTCTGTCTGACTGACAATCGCGTTGTCTTCTCCCTGTCTGTCTGCCTGTCTGTCTGTCTGTCTTTCGTTTCCATATGCAGCATGCTCAGGTCGTCCGTCAGTTCGTCAGTCAGTGACAGCTAAGTGACGTCTAAATTTCGTTGCAACGAAATGATTATGGAGGCATTTATGCATGCGTACCACATTGATCTCCATGGTCAGTGTTCAATGTGATTGTTGCTGTTGCTGTTGTGACTGAAAGCAATTGATTTGTTGCCGTGTCTGTCCACAACTCCAAATCACAATTCCCGACATTGACTAGAATGTTTTGTATTCAAATTCAAATTCAAATTTCCAGCAACCAAGTCTGTCTCGAAGTCAGAGTCCAGTTTAAGCTGCAGGTCTAAGCCAATCCGCAATTTATGATCGCTTTGTTTAGTACGGCGTAATCGCGAATGCTTTGCATAGTAAAACTAGCAGCTGTTGCTGTTGTAAGCACACCAGCAGCAGCCACAGCAGCAGCAATTTAAGTCTGCAATATACCCTTTAATTTTGTGCTTTTTTGCATAAATGTTATGTCAATTATTGAAACTAAAACTGTCAAGTTATTAATTAATATCAATGAATTGCAGTTTTTCACTGCTATGACTGCTACACTGCAAAATATTTACATTGAATTTATGGGAAATTTGAAAATTTTTATGTTTTCCTGTTATAAATTTTGTAATCAGTTACACTTATTTTTGCATCTTTATGACATCACATAAACTTGTGCGGAAACAAGTGCTATACTATACTATATAATCCACACTATTTTTACCGTATAAAACTATAAACAAATAGTATGATTTGCATTTATAGTTGCCCAGATTTGTATGCCATATCAATTTCCATTACAATTTCAAACGATTTGGTTTTGATCTGAAAAGATTAGCATAAAATAAACATGTTAAATAAATAAGACAATGTATTAACTATATATAGTACACATGCTATATATATATATTATATATAATGCTGTTAATCTTATTGTAGTAATCGGTAATTCTAACGCTCCATAAGCGTCACTTGAGAATTGCCGTTGTCTGCATTTAAGTTGGCTATAAAAATGTTGCTGACGTCGTCGCAGTTGTTGCTGTTGCTGCTGCTGCTGTTGCTGCTGTTGATTATTATAACAAATTTGCATAATTATGCCGCTTATCTTGGCCATATGTCTAGCCAATGGCAGACAGCTTTGGCATTGTGAGCAGCAGTAGCAGCAGCTGCTGTTGTTGTTGTGAGCTTGAAACAGCAACACGCGCCAGCAATCGACAGTGACACCCACATGTTGCTGTTGTTACCGTAACTGTTGCCACTGAACATCGCATCTGCTTGGAGCTTGAGCTATGCAAACAACAGTCTGGTTTAAGGCCATGGTTGCTGTTGTCAATCGCTGTTGTTGTTGTCAGCAACATAAACAAGATTCATCTGTCTGTCTGTCTGTCAGCAACAACAACAACATAATAAATCGTTGAGCTGAAAAACAGTTAGTTGAAGTTGACGCACTGCGAATCATAAAAACTGACAACAAATTGATTGCCAATCAACAACATGAACACGACAGCAATGCGGCGCATGTTGCTCTTGCTCTTGCTATTGCTATTGCTAGCTAGCAACAATTGCAGGTGTCAATGAATGCTGCGAATAAGGAAAACCGTGACTGAGGAAAGCAACAGCAGCAGAGCACAGCAACAACAACAACAACAAAAAAAGTTAATTGGCTAATGCCAATTGCTGCTAATGTGGCCAGTTATTATGTCAAACGGTCAGGCAGCAACATTTTCCAATGACTTGTCATGCAACAGCAGCAGTAAGCAGCAACATGTTGCTCTCTGTGTTTGTTTAGAGGCCGATCAACCGGACCAGCAACAAGTGCCGCAGATGCTGATGTTGCCACCGCTGTGTTACAGTTTGCCGACCCACACGACAACAGCAACAGCAGCAGCAACAACAGCAACTGCAGCTTAAACTCCAATTTCAATTGCAACTGCAACTTCAACTTCAAATGAATGATGTCCATGAAGCGCACAAACATTGAGATTCCAATAGCAATTAAAAATATTTACAACGCAAATGCAACGGACCAAACCGACCGACCAACCAACCAATCGACAGTTCGACAGATCGTCCAGCAGCTGCCCCAACGTTGATTTCTCCAAAAACAGCAGCAGCAGCAGCAACAACAACAACAGTAGCCAACATACTACGCACAGTGCTTAAAAGTGCAAAACAATGCACTTTAGAAATTAGAAATTTTCATTTGAATATATTAAAAAGTCTATAGTTTTAAATTTAGTAAGTTTTAAATACCAAACGAAGTTATTTAAAAGTAGTTTAAAAGCTTAAGTTTTGAAAAGAAAGTTAACCATATTCATTACCTGCTTATTTTTCATTCATTCATAACAGTTAAAGCTTAGTTTAGAAGATATTTAATAGAAGATATTTTGTAGAAGTTTAATAGTTATTAAGAATGATTATCAGAAGCAGATTAACTACATAAAGTTACACGTTTAATAATATGCAAAATGTATTTATTCATATGTATATAGGAGGAATATGAACAATCGGGAACAATTTCAAATGAAATAACAACTAAAATTTAAATGTAAATGATTAAAATCAACAATAAAGGTAACGAATTTAAAATGAAGATATACATACACATATTTTAAACAATATTTATGTTAGTTTTGAACATAATGTAATTTTTAAATCAATTTCAGATTAGTTTTCCTGACATCTGTACAAAATTTTGAGTATGCTCATAACCACTCGGAAAATTTTTCTCGAATTTCAACATGAATTTGATTTATCTATCAAGGCTGCAATTTTGCTAACTCTATTTTTTATTATTTTCAATAATTCACTAAATTTTATACAATTTACAGATATTTTTTATACAGTCACTTCCATTAGTAATCGCTTCTTCGCTCGTAATATGTACATAGCTCTGTAATCAATATCAGCTGCAAGATTACAGCAAATCATTATTAATATACAAATGTTTATGCCGATTTTAATTTTGATTTTTCTATTAAACTTTTTAAATTTATATCAAATATTATTGTTGCTAACTATTAATGTTTAAGCATATTTTAATGAACAAGAATTATAAACATTTTCTTGATTATTTTGTATGGTTCTATTGTTATGAATGAAGAAAGTCAGAGTTGCAATACATCACTTTTGCTCCACACTGCATGTGTTCCATGTCAGCCTAACAAAAATAGCGTGTTACAATGCTATATTTATTATTCATACAATTCAATTAGTAACCAAATCACACTTTATAAGTTGGACCAAGTTTTTATGACACCCATAATAATATGAATAAATTTAAAAATTTTTCTGATATTAAAGGATAAAAAGAATGCAGGAAATTTATTACTTTAACATGTCCTTCAGAATTAATTTAAATTCGGAAATTGTTAAGGGTACATTTGCTGAGATTTATCTAAAAGATACGTTTTTTATACAGATTCATTTTAAAATATATAAAATTTTAGAAACTTGTCTGTGACCACGAAAGTAAATTGAGCATGCATTGAATGCTTAATATATTTATATGAAAAAGTTTTCGAATACAATTTCTATAGCAGATCTATGATCTACGATGCACTGTGCCAAGTTAGCGATCCAGTTAGTAAGGTGTTTGTGTGTGTGTGTGTGTGCGTGTGTGTGTGATGTCCAGGCTGAGTAGATTAGCAGCAGAGCAGTTTCAGTTACAACTGCTGGCAGCTGCGTGGCCGTTAGAAATGCTAATGAAAGTCAAGCGGAATCGCTGCATCCAGATCCCAACCGCTCTCCACTGCTCTCCACTCCAGTCCACTACGTCCCTCCCGTTCGCCAACCCTCTTGCAGCGCTCGTCTGCCGTCACGATCTGTAGCCATTGGCAGCTGCTGCTGCTCCTGTTGCTGCTGTTGTTGCTGCTGTTGTGCGTTGCAATTTGATTGCATGGGCATAGAAAGTTGCCAGCCAGCTACCGTTTGGCAACAGCTGCCTTTGCAACAGTAACAGCAAGAGCCACATGCATCGATTGGTTGCAACTTCGATGCCAACTGCGACATATGCGACGCAGAGACGCTGCTGCTGCTGCTGTTGATCATCATTATCAACGTCATTGAAATGTTTTCCGATGTTGCGTTGCGTTTTTCCTTTTTGCGCGGAAATTCAGCACACGTGGCTCGCTTTTTGTTGTTGTTGTTGTTTTATGATTGGCGGCGCTTCCTGCTGCCAGCAACAGCAACAACAGCAACAACAACAACAACAACAGCTTGCGGCGTTGTGGCAAGGACGTTTGCTTTCTGCCTGCCTACCCTTGCGTCCCCCTGAGTGTGTGTGCCTTTTGTTTCAGTTGCTGCTGCCACACATGCCACACAGCCGGCAATTGCAAGAATGAGAATGTGATCGGCATCGGCATCGGAATCAAAATCGAGTACAGAGTCAGATAGAGTGAGAGAGAGAGAGAGAAAGGACAGTCTGACAACCAGTTCGCCGCCTGACAATTGCCGCATAATTCTTATGCATGTGGCAGAGGCGCACGATTATTTTTAACCCCAAAAAAAAAGAAAAAAAAAACCAATATATAGTATATAGCATAAACAGCTGAAGAATCGTGTAAAGTACAACAAGCGATCTGTTTGCGAGTACGTACGTACGTACGTACATGTGTCCATACATTGCGGACATGTGCGTGGAATGCCTCCAGCAGCTGTGGCATAATGTCTGTGACTTATCTGCTTGCCTCATGTGTCACTCGGCTCGGCCAGCAGAGCAAAGCAAAGCAAGCTGTGGCAAGTTTTGCAGCTGATAAACTCTACAAATCTCAAATAGCCCGCATCCTCCGCTTCCTTCTCTCAACAGACTTGGGATTCTTCAAAAGAGACTCGTGACAGATTTATGTGGGCTTCGGTTCTTTTTTGCAGTTTGAGAAATGCTTTCCTAACATCTGATAACTATGGGAAAATTGTATATGGAAAGATAGTAGTAGTTTGTAGTTTATGCTGGGAACTTGCAGCCGAGGCATTATATTATTTATGTATTTACCCACTTCTATTTCTCAAACATCTTCTTAAAGGAAAAGCGTTTTATATACTAAATTTACTAAATATTAATTTTTAAAATTTTTATTCTTGAAACTCTATTATTTTAATTAATTACATTACGCTTTAGAAAATATGCTAAGTTTAAGCAGTGCTACCTAAGCTGTTTTACTATTTTAGTAAAGCTTTCCGGGGCTTAGTATTTTTTTATATTTTCTAGTTAATAAAAAAAACTATCAAATGTTAAAGCTAGTTTATCTTAGCTAATCAATTTTATATTTGTCATCATATTTTTTATTATTTATAAAAATGTCTTTCCTAAACAACTACATGATATACATATGTGCATTTAATTTATTCCTGTTAATTAAAAGACAAACTACTACATAGTCAAGCTGGCTTATTTTAGTATTAAAACGTATATTGTATTATTATTTTTAATTAAAATTTTTAATATTTTTTCCCTAACAACTACATATGTATATTCATGTATGTACATACATATACTTTAGTAGAGCTTTATTTTAATGTTCCCTTTAGATTAACTAAAAATGTAAGCCTTTTGTTATGCCTACATACACTACAGAGTTCGTAGTACAACCGTTTTCGGGTTGAATGCATTATCATATCTCTCTCTATTAGACTCTCTCTCTCCATTACTTAAGTATCTTTTTTCAATCACTAACGATATATTTCTAATCATGCGGGGAAGAGCCAAACCCCCAAGCTGCATTGCTATGATCTTTATCACTTTAAGATCCGAAATCTATCGAATATTCAGTTTTTATTTTATATTTAACCGCTTGGGTTTATTTGCAATTTCCCCAAAACTTGCAAATGTTGGATTTAATTTTTCTATATTTTGTATGCCCCGGACTAGCAACATTTTAAAATTTATTAATTATTTTAGTTTTAAACTTAAGTTTATCTAATTTTAACTTATCTTTTTATCTTAGCTTTAATAAATTAATAAATAGATAAAGTAGTCTGTTTTGGGCCTGTATATTAAAATTCATCTCCTTTCAATAGAAATAACTTTAAATCTATATATATAGCTATGAAATGTCTATAAGCGAGTCTAACAGCTGTGTTAATGAGCTACATGTCTTCATTTGTCTATAAATATATATCTATATCTGAAACAAAACAGAAAATATTGAAAAGAATTTAACAAAGTGCTCCAAACATCCCACATAATTTCTACCACAATCTTGTTAATCTAAATCTTTACTCCCTCGTTTCCTAAATAGTTCTACATAATATTAAATAACCACAAATGTAAAACTCCTGAAGTGCTTATCATAGAGTTGAACGCATTAAGTGATTAACTTCTAAGAGAAAAAAACATCCACACGATTTGGCTAAAAACATCTCAGATTACACGATCGCATTCATAGATCATATGTATGTCGGCTTAAAGAGCTACAGCAACAGCAGCACAAAAAGGTGCAGCATCTTCTAGAAGGTAAATACAGGTGGTGATCACAGGTGAGAGAGGCTAATTGTGGGCTCTCTCATCCATCAAGCCAAATATGACAGACATGAGTTGTCATCATGAGTATCTGTATGAACAGAGAACCTGGCTAAGTGCTCTGAGCCCAATGGCTGACATCTTTATCTAGCCCGAGTGTTGCTGCTGTTGTTGTTGTTGTTTCTTTTGGCCAGCAATTAGCAATTAGCAACTGGCGACAAATTGACGAGCAGTCTGAAAACCAATAACAACAACAACAACAGGCAACAATCCTTAGCATCTACTGACCACCTGCTGAGATTTTGTGCGAAATAAAAGTGAACAGTTGTTGATGGCATTGTGGCAATAATATTTATGCAAGGATGAGTAAGTGACAGCTCTACCTGTTATACTGTCGCCCCGTCGCCCTCACCTAATGAACTTGCAACAGCGAAATGACTCATTTCAGTTTGAAATCTGTGTCTCGTCTAGTTATCGTTAGAGCCGTCTAGACAGCTGTCTAGGTTTGGCTAATGAGCTCGCTCTCTCGAGCTGCTGTTGTATGCCCCAGGCTGTTTGCCTCCGAGCGGTATTAATCGCCCAACAGTTGCAACTTGCCACACATCCGTCACAAACGGCTCAAAACAGCTAAAAGTGGCTCAGCTGCTGCCAATTAATACGCCAGCAGTTATGGATGTACAAAAAATGCAAGAAAACGATTGTGAACGGCTAGATGATACCCTGTAGAAGCGTTGATTGAAAAAATTTAGCAAAAAACGTTAAAAAAGTGTTTAAATTAGGAAAAGATTGCTAAAAATTTAATAAAATGCTAAAAAGGAACAGGGATTGACGGACTTAGATACCCTGAAGCAGCGTTATAACGATTAAAGTTGCTTTAAAATTTATTATCATAGAAAAACTTTAGAAAAGTTTTAACAAAATGCAACGTCTTGTAGAAAAATCAAAATTTTTGACTAGCAAATACCCTGTAAAAATTTGAAAAGTAGCAAAGTGTGTTTTAAACTTTGAATTCAAAATAGTAATTGGCAAGAAAACTAATAAAATATGGCATAACTAAAGATGTCAGACTAGCAAATACCCTTTACATAATTAATCAAATTTAATTTATTTACGTTTTATATGGCGTCTTGATTATTAATGATTAATATTTAAGCAAAAATCATAACTACAAAAAAAATAGAGCAATCAACTATCAAATACCCTTTAAAGTAAATGAGTTTCGTTTTACAACAACCAATGCATAAAACAAAACTGATTTTAGTTCAATTTGACATTAAAATTGCATAAGAGTGCTTGGCAGTCAAACTACCCGCTTTGAGCAGCTGTCTCTAGGGTATCAAAAGCCCGGTGGCCGCTGCTCTGTCCATTGTCCCTCTAGCCTTCTGCTCCTTCAACCGCTGTCCGCCATCCGCCATCCGCTATCCGCTGCCCGGCATTGGCTTTCTTGCCACTCCAGTTTTGTGGCACACACGGCTGTGCGGCGGCTGCAACGGTAAAAATGCAATACAAATAACGGCAGCCGTAGTAGCCGAAAAGTGCAGATGCAATGCTTCACGAGTTCCCGAGTCCCTGCTGCAGCCAGGACACGGACCCTCTCTCACACTCCTCGCTGCTGCAACGTTTTCCCACTCAATTAGGGTAGCAAAAATACTATAGTATATTATAGTGAGAATCGAGGCGGCTGCGCAGCGCACACATTTGCCTAAACATTTTGCCCCCCACCCTGCCTGCCTTCGTCGCGTTGCTGCCATCCCTTTTACGAAAAAACAGAAATTGTTGTAGCATATGTCGCGGCGTGCGGCGCAGTTGTTGTTATGCTTGTTTTTGCCGTTTGCCGTTTGCTGTTGCTGTTGCCATTGTTAATCGCGTATCCTGCGTAATAGCATAATAATCCCTAATCGCATCTGATCTGTTCACCTGGTTGTGGCACACACACACACAGTCGCACACTAAAACACTCGTCACTCTCTTTCACTCTCCCTTACTCTCACTGCTTCTCACTCTCTGCTGCTGTAGCCGCTGTCGCTGTCGCTGCCGGCTGCACATTTTTATCGATATTATTTGGCAGCTTTACAAATAGCGCGACGCGTCCTTTTGTCCGCCTTTTGTCGCATTCCCCTTGCCCTATAATAGGCAGGGGTTATTTTGACAGCAGTTCATTTGCCTTCTGCCGCTTGACATTTGTCATACACTCTGTCTATTGATCTTGCCTCTCTTTTACTCTTTCTACTCCTGCTGCCGTTACTGCTGCTGCTGCTGCTCCTGTGTCTTGTTCTCAACTTTTGAGTAGCTCAATGGCTTCAATGTGTCGACTTTCATTTGGCTTCTTTTCCCAATTCTCATTTGTTCCATCTGCGGCTGCATTTGTATGCCATTATATTGTTGTTTTTTTCTATCCTCTCGCTCTCACTCTCTCTCTCTGTTGCTTGTTGTTGTAGTTGTTTTGGCTTTGTGGGTTTTGGAAACTGTGTTGTGTTGTGCTGTGTTTGGGATCCGTGTTCCTTGCCTTGACTAATGGCCATTTACATGTTTGTTAAATTAACAGCTATTTAGTAGGCAAAGTCATTAATATCAATGCTGTTCTTTGCTGTTTGTTTTGCTTTTGTACTGTGTGCAAGATGAACTGCTTCATTTAACACTTCAACAGTTGACATCTTCATTTAGTGCTCTCACTCATTAGAAAGCTCTCTCTCAGAACTGGCAAATTAGTTGAAGCTTTACACGTGCGCTTGCTGAGCTCTCTCTCGCGCATACCAATGCACGCACGCTCATTAACAAGCAAAGCAAAGCTCACCACTTACGCACACTGCACTCTCTCTCGTCCCCCTATGTGCGCTGCTGCTTCATTCTCCCTCGCTCTCACGTTTACGCACTAAGCTTAAAATTGCCATTTCGGTTTTTTTGCAGTTCCCATTCCCACGCATAGCTGTTGATTGTTTTTGTTTTGTGTTGAAAGGAAAAATAACAATTACACAGTGCGAGACAGAGACGCAAAGCGTAAATAAACAAAAGCTCCAAAACGAGTGCCGCTTATTAGTATTCAGTTACCATAACAACTACCGAACGGCCGGCCGGATGCGAGCAGCCAGCAAGGCTATATAGCTAAAAGTCGCCGATATATAACGAACGATATGGGATGCCATTGAAATGCCTGTGAGAAAGCAGAGTAAGAGATATACAGCGGGGTAGAGTGGCGAGAGGAGTGCTGCGTTGTAGCTAAAAATAAGACAAAGAATGAAACAAAAAACAAACAAATGGCTAGAACTGAAAATTGTCGCACCGAATTCATTAATGAGATTCGCGTATGCAACATGTCAGCGATCCAATGTACTTGAGAGGGAGCGTGTAGGGGGTAGTGGGAGAGGGGGTAGACAGCCTACAGGTTTGCTTTTAATGGCCTAGACAGTGACAGCGGACAGTGGATGAGTGAAGCGTATTGGATTTCGACAAGCGGCTGCATATCAGCAACGCCATCTACCCCAACTCTTCAACCAAAACCGAGGCAAATAAGCAGAAGTAGAAGTAGACGAAGAACAACAACAACTACAACTACAGGTCTCTCTCTCTATACTCCACTCTCCACTCTACCGCTCGCTCCCACTCTCTGAAAGCTCGCCGTTGTGCAAGTGAACGCTGATTGACATGTGATCGCATCGCTTTGCATCGCAAGTTCTTTGCTCTCTTCGCACTCGTCAGCACTGCTCTCCCCCGTCTCATTTACTTAACCTGTTGCATCTGTGACGACGTCGTCGCTGCTCATTTGTCATTCATGCGAAACACTCTGGAGTTGTAAAGTAAGTCCTCTTTTGACTGATGGCAACAACAACAACAACAAAAAAAAACTAAGAGCAGGAGATGGAGATGGAGTTGGAGAAAAAACATCTCTTGTTTTTTTTTGTTGCGCCTGGATCATAAAATTATGATCGGTATTTTTGCTGGAAATTTGAACTGTTTTGTCGGTTTTGGTTTTTGGTTTTTGCTAGTATTTTTTTATGTTTTCTGTTTTGTGTTTTTTAATTTATTTGCAGTTTAGTTTTTCGACACGGTTTCTTGTGTATTTCATGCAACACCTTTTGCGCTGGAATACTTGAAAATCAACGCGAAATTCCACAACCAGCTAGGCTAGAATGAATGTTGTTGAGTGCTTCCTTTCGCTGGAATACTTGGAAATGAATGCGAAATTCCACAAGAACATGAATGCACTTTGCTGTCTTAAAAAAAGCTCGCTATGGGAATGCAAATGAATGGCGCTAATTTGAGTAAATGAATTTAGCGCGCTCTTTCTCTATCTCTCTCTCTCTTTCTCTTCCCCTCTCTATAATGAATGAATGCGTTAGTTTGACTACTTCAATTAGCACATGGCAGCAATTCGATTCGAATCGACAGACAATTTCCAGACGTGTCATTTTTCACAAACAACAAACGCCTCTAGCCTCACTTTCAATGAAAATTTCCTTTGCATTTCCTCAATGACGGGGAAGCGTAGTCTCAAAATCCAAATCTAAATCAAACACTCGAGTGGCGTCGGCATCGGCATCGACGTTGACGTAGTCGTTGTGGTTCGTGGTCTGGGTGTAATACGATCGTGATTTCATGCCCAGCAGAAACCCTACAAGTTGTTGTTGCTGTGTGTATGTGTGGGAGAGCAGCGAGTCAAGAAACACACAGAGATGAATGTAGCTGCAAGTCGTGGAGTAACTCAAAGATATCATAAACCCAAATTAAGATAAGCCACGAAGAAAGAAATAAGCAAGAAAATATTGTCTCATAGTCGAGTGCAATTCATTCACAAATTTACAGAGAGACACAGCTACGTACGTACCGTGGTAGAGTTTCAGAGAGCAAAACCACAAAAGCGCAAGAGAGAATGTGTATTGGGTTGTGAGAGCAGCAGCAGTAGCCGACCAATCGTAGCGCTGTTGTGGAAGCTGGGGAAATTCTACAAAATGTGAGTTGTGACTTGCATTCATAAAGATAAACTCTCCACACTCACAGCTGAGAGTTGTGGATGTCAAGTGTAGAGTTGGCAATCTCAACATTAAAGCCGAGATTTTGTGGAAGCTGGGGAAGTGTAGGCTTTGCAGCAAGTGAGTTGAGAGTTGGGTGAATATATACCACAAAGTTGAGATTTTAGGTGGAACTTGGGAATGCGATCCATAAGCTAAAATTTTATATTTTACTAATAAAATAATATTATAAGAAATTTTAAAAAACTATAAATTGCGAGAACAATAAAAAGCAAAATATAATTATGTTTTGTATTACTAGCAGTTTAGTTAAATTTTATATAATTAATTTATCCATATGAATATTCCCCTACAAAGAATTACACCACACGATGCAATACTCACTTTTATCTCCCACCAACTGTAAACTTACCGTCCACTACTCTCCCATTTGATGTCCACTTTGCGGCTGCTCTACACACAGCCCTTTGAGCTCTTCATGCTACGCAGGCTACACTGATTTTTACCCCTCTGAAAGTCACCACAAGTTGTTGTCTACACATTGCTGCTGCACTCTACACGCTTGCATTAATCCTGTTGACAAGCAGTCTACACTTGATGTTGCCCCTTAAATCTACAATTGATTTTCTATACAAATAAAATCTCTACAGCTGCATTGACTCTCTCTCACAATCTCCCGTTGTGTGATAGGCGGAGCCATTTTGCTTGTATTTGTTGTTGTATGCTTCGTATTTTGAGTGCTTTGCTCTCAGTGCTGAGAGGGCTGCTTACCAAGTTTGTGGAAGCTAAGTGCAATAATTAAACGTACAATTTTAATATGTGTAATTTTTTTAGAAAATTATTTAATTTATATATTAAATCATATGAAAATCACTCTCCAATTTCCCCGCTTTGCCAGTTGAAATCAGGTTTCACTCTGATGGTGGTTGGTTGGTTGAGCCACAGAGCAGGAGAGTGAGAGAGCGAGTGCGCGAGAGAGTAAGTGTTCGTGTTTGCCATACACGAAGTGTTCGGCAAGTCTTTTCATTTGCCGATGTCGCTCGGCTCTTCGGCTGCGGTATAAAAGGTGCGCTCGGAGCGCTCTCCCAGTCAAATATAAATTTATCGTGGTCGTTGAAGGTTGTTGCTAGTTCGCGCATAAAAACTAAAAAGAAATAAATTTCAGCAAAAGTCAAAAAAATTGAGAAATAAAATTCAAATTGATTTTGAGCAACATTCGAACATAACAAAGAAACAAACAAATGCAATACAAAGAAAAACACGCTGGATTAAAGTGTTTTAATTTTGTTGAATAACAAGAAGAAAAGAGAAAAGTGCGTGTCAAGTGAAAAACAAATCTACAACAGCAACAACAACAACCACAACATCAACGCCAACTCGTAAAGCTCGCAGCTGAAATACCAAAAAAGCAAAAGAAAAAAGTTTACAACTTGTTTAACAAAAATATATACATATATATAAAAAAAATAATATTCAAAAGGGAATTGAAAACCCTTTTTGCGACAAATAAAGAAAATTCCTCGCAACAACTAACCGGTACGACCGTGTAAAAAGCCGCCAAAATTCTACTCAAGGAGCGTAAAGCGATCATTTCGAAAATGAAGTCCCTGACGGCCGTTTGCCAAACAGGTGCCGCCTCCATGCCGGCCATGAATCCCAACGGACGCATTGCTCGCCATCCGCCGCATCGTGGCGACGGCGAGAATGCCGAGATGAAAATGTATCTCTCCAAGCTAAAGGATCTGGTGCCGTTTATGCCCAAAAATCGCAAACTCTCCAAATTGGAGATCATTCAGCATGTCATCGATTACATATGTGATCTGCAAACCGAACTGGAAACACATCCCGAAATCAATAATTTCGATGCGGCCGCTGCGTTAAGCGGCGTCGCAGCAGCCGCCGCTGCCGCCTCTGCCGAAGATGATAGCAGCAGCAACAGCGGCAGCAGTGATGAGCTTATGATGGACATGGATGCTGCCAACGATGTGTTGGCCATGCGTTTGGCTGCCGAACAGGAGCAGGAGGAGCAGCTTGCAAAAATCTCTAGTCCCGCTGTCGTTGCCGCTCGCCTACCCCTCATCGATCGTCAGAGCCCCAACACAATTCTGCCCGCAGCAGCCGCCGCAGCAGCAGCATTGGCGTTGTCCTCAGCAGCAGTAACAGCATCCGCCACAACAGCAGCAGCAGCAGCGCCAGTGCAGCAGTTGGACAGTTTAGCGACGGTAAGTCTCCAAAAAAATCCAAAACCCTAAAAGCTCTCTCTCACTCTCCGCGCTACACTTTTGCTTGGCTGCATTTGCAATGCAAATTGAACGACGCGACGTTACCGAAAGTAAATTAAGCAAGCAGTGTTTTGTCATTGTTGTATTGTAGTTGTAGTTGTTGTGACCTCATTTGTTGCTGCGTAAGGACGTACGTTTGTACGACTGTCCGTCCGTCCGTCTGTTTGTTTACCGTTGTGCTTTGCATTTACATTTCTCACTTTAAATTATAATTTATTTTCATGTTTGTGTGTGTGTGCTGCAAAATTTACATTTTATTTTGATTGTTATTGTTGCTTTCTTTCAAACACTGCTAAAAATTGTTAAAGCTTCAATGCCTGCTGCTCCATGCCGCCCCCCTATTCCGCTCCACCATCGCAGCTCCCCCGCGCAAACAATTTCATTTTGTTTTTATAGACATTTCACATATTTTTTGCGCTCTTTCTTTCTCTTTCTCTGTTTTTCTTTCTTTCACTTACTTTTGTTATTGTTGTTGCTGCTGACTGCTATACGTATGTAGCTGTTAATTTTTTTTTTTTTGCTCTCGCGGCCTTTTTTCTGCTCTTCTCCTCTGCTTCGTCTCTCTGCTCTGTTGCTCTGCTGCTCATTGTCGTCTTCTTTCATTTTGTTGCTGCTGCTGCTGCTGCTGTCTGTGATGTTTTAAATGAACACCTGCAGATACTTAAATTTATTTCATGTGTGTTGTCTACAGTGTAGACTCTACACACAAGCATACATACATATATATTTAGTATGTACTACGCACATTGGTTTGAAGCTTGACTTTAGCATTTGAAATTGGAGAATCATCAAAATCGCAGCCTCTGTTTCGTTTATTGTTGTTGTTTAGTTCATTAGCGCCAACAGGTTATAAGCAAATATGATGTATTAACGGTTTTCTCTCTCTGTCTTACAAATTTCAATACCTTTTTATACACTCTAAGGGGTACATTGGGCTTGTGAAAAATATGTAACAGGCAGTAGGAGGTAGCAGACGCTATTAGGTATATTTATTTTTGATCAGCATCAACAGCCAAGTCGATATAGCCATGTCCGTCTGTCTATCCGTATGAAAGGAATATATACATTTATAGTATCTCGGTAACTATTATACCTAGAGATGCCAATTTTGGCATGCAGTTTGCTTGATGCAATATAAAGATAATGTCATCAAAATATTTTAGATGCTACGCTCCCTTTGCCCATTAGAAACAAAAATATTTGTAACAAACGGGCATAAATGTTAGAGGGTAATCAACGGTCGGGTGTCTTCCACTGTCCTTTTCTGTTGCTTTTTCACTGGTAATTATTAACTCTTGTTTATTGCCTTGATTAATTATGCATTTTAAATCTCGCACAGTGCCACAAATTAGTCGCTCATTCAGACGTTTGTTGTTGCCTTTGTAAAAAACATCTGCACTAAGACGCACCCGCCGCCCACATCTTGTGTGTCCCTCCCTCTTGCTGCGTGCACGCAGTACACAGATGTGTCACCTCGGCCGCAAAAAACAACAAATTCTTACGAATTCACACACACACTCACACTCTTGGAGAGTAGCCCACTCTCTCACATACAGAAGAAATGCACGTGTTCAAAATGTTCTCGTTATGTACAGTACATAGCCATCGTTGTTGTTGTTGTTGCTGTTGTTGCTCTCGCTGTGTTGCTTTTGCTGTTCTTTTTTTGTACTTTTTCGCGCCGCGCAGCTGTGCGCCAGTCGCCAGTCGGTCGATCGCTTTCTACATTTGTGCGCACTCTGCCCCACTGTAGCTCCCCTTACACTTACCTCTCTCTCTCTCTCTCTGTCACACACTGTGTGTGTTGGATGACAAAGCTCTGCGGTCACTCAACATAACAGACAGGCGACAGTAAGAGACAGCAAAAGGCAACAACAACAATTGAGTTTTTGCGCTGGCGCTCAGTTGGCGCCTCTGCTTTGGCCCTTGTTCAGCGTTTGTTCTTGTTGTTGTCTAGACTTTGGCAAGGCAATGAAAAGGAAAATTGAAAAAAATAATAGAAACAACAACTAAATCGAATATACTGTATGCAGTTCGTAAACAAATGAGACAACAGCAAAAAGATGAGTTTGCGAAAATACAAAACAACAACAACAGCAAATTAATTGATAATTCGTGATTTGTTGAGCTAGTCAGCTAGTCAGGCATACGAAACTTAGACAGTATATAGCTTTAAGCTTTACTTACATGCAATTTTGACTAATTTTTATACTCTTTCTTTTACTCTCATTGCAGCACAACAATAACAGTGAAGAAAAGGACAGCAGGCAGTCGTAAAGCAACTGCAGAAACGCAGTTATGAAGAAGAAGATGCAGATGAAGCAGCAGGGGAAGCACTATAACTAAAACAAAATATACATAGATACTTACATATTGTAGGCAGTGTAGTACAGTCAACTCCACTCAAAAAAAAAAAAAAAAAAGAAAACTCCACTCAACAAAACTCAAACTCGTGTGAAGATCTCCGCAATAAGAAACGCAAAAGCGAAAGTAAAAACAATAACAAAAAAAAATTAATTAAAATATTTACATGTTACATAAAATAGGCGCACTGCAGCCACGCCCACACAGCATACAGTGGGTGTGTGCTAAAGCATTTCACACCAACACAATTGAAAGAGTTTAGTTCTAGAAGCAAAAACAACAAACAAACTAACTAAGTAGCTACTAAATACGAAAAACAAAAAACTAAAAAAAAAAGAAAACATTATAAGCAGCACTAATTATCATATTATTAACTTTAAACGTTTAACAATTAACTATTTGTAGCAGATAAAATAGTTAGTAGATGAAAAAGAAAAACTTGGCAAAGCTTTAAACAATTTAATTTTTCCTTTTAAATGAAATGAAAGAAAGAAAGAAGAAAAAAAGAAAATGGAATTTTTTTGTTTTTTTAAATGTTTAGTTTTTTGGTTTAAATAAAGGTTTGATTAAATATATAGTGCAAAGCAAAAGAAGAGAAAAGTAAAGAAAATTTAAGTAAAACAACAGCAATAAAAAATTGTGTACAACAAACAAAAAATTCTAAAAAAAAAAAACAATATAAAATTTTCATTCTCATTTCGTTTTCTCAATTTACAAATTTCCTATTAATTTTAAATGATTACAAAGTCGCTTCAACAAATTCTTCCTATAATTATAATTATAATTTTAGCCAGCCAGCAAATTGAACAACAGCAACAAATTCATTTATTTATAATACACAAACACACACACATAAACATTTAATTTATGCTTAATTTTCATACCTCAAGGAACCATTTGTTTATCGCGTAGGTTTTCCCCGCCTTCCCCCGCCCCCCACACACTCTTGAACAACTTGAATATAATATAATAATAACACATACATAATAATATTAATAAATATATATATATATAGTATATATATATATGTTCTGTGATCTGTAGCATACTTTGTACAAAGTGTTTTTATAGCATAATTATGCGTTTTACTTGTATTTTATGATTTCGAAATGAAGAAAATTCTGTAAAATTCGATTTGTTTTTTTTTTAATTATATGTTTTCATTGGGAAAAAACTCCCTAAACAACACTCCCCTTAACAATGATGTAACATATTGATTGAAAAAAGAAAAGAACAAAAAAAAACAATACAAAAAAAAACAACTTAAATTTTTAGCTATTACAAAATAAAATACACAAAAAACTATTATAAAACATGAAAATTTACAAATTGTTTGATTTTCTATAGTTAATATTAAAAATTTTTCAGCTACTTTGCTAACTACCTGTTTTGCTGTTTGTACGGTAGCTGGGAAATTATGTGGAAAAGCAGCTAACAATGTGAAAAACCATTTCCCATGTAAACAAGTGCAACGAATTACAACAGCAAGACGAAGCCTACATATAAGTATATAGTATATTATACGACTATAGATAATGCTCTCTGAGGCAAACCGAACAAGTTTTTCTCACGCACTGTCATTGTCTGCTGCTCATTGTTGTTGCTGCTGTTGTTGCGTTATGTCTGCCCATTAAGGGTTTTCCAGAGCATTTCCCTCAGGTAGCCGTTGTTGAAGAAGTTGCACGTGTGCAAAATTCTGCTGAGAAAGAAATCTTTCTCCCTCTCAGTTCTGTGACAGTTGTCATGCCCAGTTTTTGGCTTTGAAATCAGTTTTTGAATTCGTGTTTGTTTTTTTCTACCCGAGCAGCTGTTGTGCAGCTGCGTCGCAGTTGACATCGCTGTCTGCCGCGTCGCCTATTAGCGTTAATGATTGCAGCTTACAATGCAATTGACCAATTGCCTTGATGGGCATTGCTGCTGGGTGTGGGAAGAAAGGGGGGCGTAAAGTGGGAGCACAGTGGGTAACTGCAGCTGAGGCCGTTGCTGTTGACTGTGTGACTCCAACTGGGGAGCAGTCGGTGCCAGTCGCCCCATTCAAATGTCAGTTGGGCTAAACGCAAACGAAATCAAGCGTTTAGAAATGCAAACGCACGACTGGCAAGAACTCTGTAATGTTAAGTAATGCAATAAAATATTAATGTAAAATTTATAAAATACAAAAATTGTAAATATGCTATGGAAATTCGTTTAATGTTTATAATGGTAATTTGTGATTGCTTAAACCTGTCAGTAATTTTTAATAATATTTACTTATACTTTCGTCACTAGCGTGAGATCTCCAAAGAAAGCGCCCAAAAAACTATGTTTTCCGGGTTCATCTAGCTTATGAAATGAGTATAGTACAACATATGTACGGAAATCTGCTTGGCATATCGTATAAAACATACTTTTCTGCATTGACCTTAGTCAGTAGATCCGAATCCCGTCAGAAATTAAAGGATAGCTGCTTTATAGAGAGACCCCTATATTCAAAAGCAGAGATGATCGAGTTATGAACAGATTTTGGGTTACAATTTTAACAGAAATATGTTTATTTAATGCCAAACCCACTAGAATAGTTTTTAGATTTGTAATAATCAAATCAGTTGCTGAATAAAATATTCAATATTCAATCTATAAAAGATAAAAATTTAATAAAATAAGTTTTTTAAGACATTAGAACGATTCCTGAAACAAATACACATGTACATAAAAGTTTTAGATTTAATTCTTACAAATTATCCAGTGTGGCCATAACATTTAGGCATAATATGGTTGAATTTTTACAAAACTCTATGGGCTTACTGCATGCATATTTTTATATGAATGAATTCTAAAACTTATCTGTATACGCCTGAGGAATAGGATTAATATTTATATTTAAATTACAGATTTTTAGAGTTATCACTCATTAAAACTCAACATATCTAAACTAGTGCATAAAATCAATAGATAACATTAAAACGGTGCTCTATTAAGTACTTTAACTCAACTTTCACTTCTGCACTTCCCTGCGTGCTTAGCCTACCCTCTCTATGCTAAAATATGCAGGGTATGTATATTTTTTAAAAACTGCTGTTTCACATGGCATTGTTGTAGTTGCCGCTGCGGTGCGTTCTCTGGTATGCGCTAATTGTTTGGTGCATTCTGCAACAATTGCCACAGTTGTAAGCTGCTAGTTGCAACTACTACTAGCAGCAAGCGGCAGCGCCACTTGAGACCCAAATGGACATGTCTGGACATGTCTGTCTTCGCTTTGGGAATCGATTTTTTGTTGTTAGTTGCATTGAGTCTCGCTGGCAATTAGCGCGCACGCTCGCCTAGCTCGATTTTCACCCATTTTCCAGTTTGATTTTGGGTGCGACTATGCGACGTGAAATCAGTGAAACTTGAATTACCATAAAAACTCGTGTAACAGTCAACAGCTGCAACAACTGCAAAACGGCTGCGTCTACGGCGACTGCGCAGCTACGGTGCAAATGAAAATTTTTGTTTTGTTTTTGACATAATAATTGTCAAGCTGACATTTTGAACAACGCAGCTGACAGCTGAGCCAAAGCCGAATGCCCCAATGCACGAACGACTTTAAACGAAGTCCAAAGCGCAGACGAAGACGAAGTGCAAGTCGTAGCCGAAGCTGACGAACGGCAGCCGAAGCATAGAGAGAGCCGATGACGACGACGTAGACGACGACGACTTTGTAGGTGCGCATAAAAATTGCATTTAATTGTGATTTTCACACGAAGCGCATGAGCAACGGGCGCCAGTTGTTGGGTGGGGGGTACGAGTGTTTCGGAGTTGAAGTGAACTGTTGGTGGGAGCAGCAATTTGTGCAACTAGCGGTAAAGCGTAACTACTAAACAGCGCGAAACAGCAACAACATGAACAGTGGAGGGGAGCAGCAGCAGCAGCAGCAGTTGCAGAAGCTGGCGTTGCTGTTGTTGTTGTTGTTGCTTGTGGTGGTGGTGGCTTTTGGGAAACACCTGCAAACGCAAACGCACCTGTTTCGCTAAGCAGCAACAACAGCAACAACAACAACAACACACAAATAAAACTAAAACAAAGTCAGACACCAACGCCAACAACAACAACAGCAATGCGGACACGGCTCGGCAACTTTCGTGGGTTTGAAGCAGCGTGCGAAGGGGCAAGCTGCGGGTGGGGAAAAAGGAGAGAGGGTAGTGGTGAGCTGGGGTGCGGTGCGGTGAGTCTACGGCATGACTTTGTGTAATTGAAGCAGCCGCGTCGAGTTGAGTTGAGTTTTGAGTTTGGCTTTCTTGACTGCGAATTAGGAAATCGAAACCGAATCGTAGCAAAAGCTTTAAAAGGGGAAGTTGGGGGGAGGGGGTTACCAGTTGAAGCAGGTGTAAAGCTGCACTTGCAACATAAGCGTCTACTATTTGGGGGAGGGTATTGCCATTTGATCAGGTGCAAGTGCACATGTTGCACATGTTGCACAACAACAACTACTAAAACTACACATGTGCATCGGAAGCGCCACAGACTGCAACTAAGTTTGTGGCAAGCCGCAGCACAGCAACAACAAACAGTTGGCGGAAGTCTGGCAGCAGCAGCAGCTGTCACTCAGCTGCCTGTGGGCCCCCCCCAAAAAGGCGCCGCATTTTGGTGGCAAAGTTGCAACAACAGACAGCTTGCAACTGGACAGCGCGCATTGATTTTAGCTGCGTCACCTTCTTTTGTGACCCAATATACATATGTGTTGCGGCTGCTGCAACACGAGCTTTGTCTAATGACAGCTCCCCTAAACCAACACACCCCACTCCACAGACTCCACCACACAGCTTCCTCACCGCTCCCTATGGGGAGTCGTACCCATACCAAAACAATGACAACAACAATTTCGTAGGTGTGGCAACTGCAACTGCAACTGCAACTGACATTTGATCGAAAGGCAAGCGCTGCTGCGGAAGCTCACACTCAAACATATACTCATACGAGTACTCATACGGGTACTCATACTCACAGTCACACTCAAGCCACATGTTGCAGTTGCAGTTGCCAAAAGGGGCGCTGATTGAAATCGCCAACTGGCTAACAACAATAACAACAACTGCAACGACAACGACGATGACGACGACGACAGCTCCTGCCTGCCAGCACTTAAGATACCAACATGAAAATCCAAATGAAAATGAAAATGAAAATTTTCATTACTTCAAAGTTTACACAGTTGCAAATTCCTGTAAAGCCATTGAAAGCCCTTATTGTATCTACAAGTTTTAATTATAAAGCTGTCGGACATGGCACTTAAAACGTGTGACGAAGTTTGGGACTTAAAAAAAATGTATAACTTTAAATTTAGAAATATGTTATTGAAATATCTTTGGTTTTTTTTATATAGTTTTTATTTAACTAGAACATTGAAACGACACTTTTTACAACCTATGAGGGTTATATTGGTTTGGTCATATGTATGTAACAGGCAGAAGAAGACGTGGCAGACCCCATATATATTCTGCATCAGCATCAACAGCCAAGTCGATATAGCCATGTCCGTCTGTCTGTCTGTCTGTCCGTATGAACAAACAGAACTCAGAGATGGTAAGAGCTACAATATCCGTTTTAGTCAGTATTGACCACATATTCAGTCAGGCAGTACAAAAATATATTTTTTTTTTTATGCCACTCCCCATTCGCCCACAATAAGCGTAAAACCAGACATACTACGGGAAAAATACATGTTTTTGGCGAGTATCTCAGTATCTACGGCACCTAGTGATACCAATTTTTTCATGCAGGTTGCTAGATGCAATATAAAGACAATGCCATCAACAACATAGTGACGTGATTATCTCCAACCATCGATAGTGTTATTAATAGCTCTCCACAGGAATATACAAAATAAATTTGGTAAGTATCGTGGTAGTCTAGTAGCTCAAACTTTCATAATGAAATTAAGCCTGAATTACTACTGGACACGCAAAAATCTAGGCTAGGCTATTCTATCATCAAAGCTTTAAAAAATTTATTAAAAAGTTTTAAATTTCTTTATTTTTTTAAGCGTTATCTTTCTTATCGATTGCAAGCAAAACAATCAAAATTAATTAGCAATTGTTAGCCGTAAGATACACTGTAAACAATAGCAGTGAAACGACTAATTGATCAGCATTTAATTGTCATTGTTGATGTATATTTTTTGTTGTTTCGTGTGCTTTTTAAAAAATGGCGAGTGTCAAAATGCAAATGAATTAGAATTATGCAGAGTTCTTATCGGCGATTTCAATTGGCAATTGGCAATTGAATTGTTTTGGCCAGCGGCTGTGACTAATGCGCCACCAAAGTTGCCATGATTGATATGAAAAGTGCAATGGAAAATGTTCAGCTGCAAACGGCAAACTGTAAGCTGCAACTGCAACTGCAACACGCAAAACAAAGGCCGCACACCAGCAGCAGCAGCCGCAGCAGCTGCAACTGCAGCCAAAAGCACGACTTTGATAAATGCCATCCCACGCCTTGGCCGTGCCACAAAGCTGGACGCTCGAAACGTTTAAGCCAACAATTGTTAGCTGGTTTCAGTTTCTCAGTTTCAGTTTCATAGTCATTTTCATTTCGATTTCGTTTACGGTTTTCCATTGCGCGCTAATTGATTCATTGATCTTGACGATAGCAGACTGCTTAGATTTTTTTTTGGACCCCCAACAAGAGTTGTACCATAAATTCTTGCAACTTCTTGCTGCACACTTTGCTGTTGTCCACTTGGCCGTGTCCAGTTGGCCGTCAATTGCGCAGAAAGACATTATTAGCCGTCTAGGAATTCAATTCCATTTCCATTGTTGTTGCCACCTTTTTATTTATTTTTTTTTTTTTGGTTAAAGGGGGCTTGGTTGCAGCAATGCTTGTTGCTGTTGTTGCAACTGCAATTTGTTAAATTGACAAAAACTGTGCGATAAACTTGGCGCGTTATTAAATTCAATAAATTTTGTCTGTTCAAATTTTTTGTTATCTTTGATTGTGATCAGCAAATACAAATTCTATTTAAGATAGCGTTACAAAAAATATATAATATGAAATAAAAAACATTTGATCGATAACAGAGCCAGCTTAATTGACCACATGAAAGAGGCGTGGTTGGTCAACGATCTACACTGATAAAATCATATATGTATACTTGGAAAAATTGTTGGAAAACTTTATGAAACTAGAGCAGACTAGAACATTTTCAAATTAGACAAACTTTCTATGAATTAGAATGTAAAATTGTTTAATATTTTCATTACATTAGTAATATTATACTTAGAAAAAATTAAAAGGAGAATCGTATAGATAATAATCATAACTGGGTTTAAGAGACTTCTATCTATAATAAACTATGTCTGAAATTCAGTAATATTAATAATATGATATAATACCAGATTTAAGTAATGTTTTTCTAGACAAATATATTAATTTAATATTTTCATAAAATATATAAGCTTAATTTTTAACAGCTACATAAAAATGAATCAGTAACATTTTAAATATATATTTTGGTTTTGTATTTAAACAATCTTTAGCTTGAGTTGTATAACTGATCTGTACTTATTTTCAGAAAAAATGTTATAAAATGAAAAATTTCTAAATTTCTTTAAATTGCTGCAAAATTTCAGGTAGCGAAGAGCAGACAAATTGTGCTGAGAAATAACTTTGTGAGTTATATAAGTCAATTGAGCCAAACTAATTTAAAGAGTTACACATTTCAGTATAGTTAGGAATTTAACATTTATTACTTTACCCATTAGTTCTTAAATTGATTTGCATTTAAAACTACAAGTAGAAAGCTGCTTATTTTTTGTGCAGTGTAGCTCAATTCTTCTAATTATTTTCTTTTCTCCTTCATGCGACCTCATTCATCTCTTTCAATTTCAACTGCAATCAATGAAAATCAACGAGCTTGTCAGAGCGATCTTCCATCTTCATCTTCTTCTTCTTCAATCTTCAATCTTCTCGCAACTTGCGATATTCGATCTTTGGCCAAAGTTGCCACAAAGCGATGCCGCCAACTTCCGTCGCACATTTGTCATGGCCATGTCAAAAACAAAGTAAAGAACGGTGAAGCCAAAAAAAAAAACAAAATAAGAGAAAAACACAAAAATTGGCCAAGTTGACAGTTTGGGGCAGCAACAAAACGTGCCACATCGCGTCGCATATATAATTTACGATTATGTGAGACCAAAGAGAAGCGCTTTGATTTAGGTTGCCGACAGTCTTAGCCAATTTCCAATAACAATTCCCGGTACTACTTGGCCAAAACTGCCAAAAACGTACTTCACTTAACTTGTCTAACTTATGAGCTGGCCGAAACTGTCAGCCAGGCAGACTGGCAGCTAGACGACAGTCGGACAGACCGACATTTAATGATGGACGCACTTAATCGCATTGCAAATTATGCATTGACATTAACTTGCCACACACAACACAAGCACACATACTTACTTGCAACACACACTACTCTCTGGCTACACCTTTAGCCATTTTTTATGACTAGCTGCCTAATTATTTTATATGGCAGCCGCACAACAAACACAAAACACACAGCACATATGCAACCAAATGCGGCATTGTTGTTGTTGCTGTTTGTGTGGCATCGTTGGCTGCGCCCAAAAAAACAAAAACTGCTGTGGCGCCGCCGTTTGCTGTCGATATGAAAATTTGTTTGCCATAAATATTGTTTTTCACGCGCCGCGACAGTAGCTGCCACATGCAGATGCAGATGCCGTGTTGCAGTTGCAGTTGCCGTTGTGGTTGCATTTGCAGAGGCTGCAAAATGCCGCCAACGCCATTTGCCAGCTCGTCATCGCCTTGTCACCTCCTCCACCAGTGAATTGGTGTGTGAGTGTTTCAGACATTCGATGCTTTGATGCTTCGTTGGTTCCAGTTTTCCATTTTCCGTTTTCCAACATTGTTGTCAAGCTTTAAAATTTTCATTTTTGCATATACATATATTTTTCTCAATCATAATTTTGTAATAATTTATTTAACGCTTTGCGCAAATTTATTGCACACATATTTTCAGACGTAATGAAGTTGACTTTTATTTTGCATATTTTGACCAATTAGCGTTTGATTAACGGCCCAATGAAGCCAACACCAAGCAGCTTTTACTTACTACAATTTGGCTTGAGTAAGTTAAGGAAAAAGTCATTTATAGTATAAGTAATATCTTCGATTTGCATAACGTTTTCATTCAAACATCGAACTAAGAACTACTTCCTTGTGTTTCCAGGCAAATTTGGCTTTTTTTAATGCTTTTGGTTCTTATTTTATTATCAAATTAAAGTTTCCGAAGTTTCCAGTTTACTTTACTTAATATGATATTTTGTAAGAATTCTAAACTAATAGATTTTTAACTTAAATAATAAAAGTTGTAAAAAATATATCGAAATGGAATATTTTTAATAGAACATACATAAAATAAAGAATATTTCCCATATTATGAACTTAAGTAAGAATCTTAAAAGTATTAGACATGAGATACTTTACTTAATTTGACTTTTTATTAAAATTTCCACTGAAATCACTCGCTACTCCATTTCTTAAGTTTTCAATGCATTGGCCAAAGCTGCCCCACGTTGGGCGCCACTTCACTTTGCTTAATATAATATTTGGTAAGTATGCTAAACTAAATGGTAATATTTGGCTCCTTATTTTAAATTAGAACTTATTCGCTTAATACTATAAACTAGTTAACATATGTATATTTATCAGATTTTAAATATTATAAATATAAATAAATATTTCACTAAAAATCTGTCTAACGAAGTCCCAAAGTTTTCTACAGTTCTTTTCCCAAATCATGGACCATTTTGTGAGTGTTTTCTTGACTTTTTCTTATATTTTGTTAATCAGTCTGTCAGTTGTCTAATTAAGGCAATGAATGTTATCGCTGCATCCATTTTGGCAAAGTAACAAGTCGCGTCGGCAAAGACACAAAGCCCTCAATTTGAGGCAAGTTCAGGTGGTTCGTGTTGCAGATCGCATTTTGTGGCACAAATCGGATCGCTTTGGTTCGTACTCATAATCGCTGTGCAAAAATCTCATTAACGCCGAAGTTGAAGACGATGCAGAAGACTTTCAACTGGGCCAATTAATAAAGAAGCGTGAAATTGAATTTTTTACTCTTATGCGCAAATTTCACACCCCAGAAGTGGTTGTGCCCCACAGCACCACTCCATGTTGCAACATTGGCTGATCTACAAAGTATCCAAAAAAACGCAAAAACAAAAAGGTGAAATAAAAGAAAGAATAAGATTAAGATAGAGGCAAAGGTGGAGCCCAAAAGTTGGGAATCTTTTCAACAGAGCGAACTGCGAAAAGTAACACAGAGCTCTGGAGAGGAGCTGAAGAGAACCGATGAAGAAGGTGCTCCAAAATGCAGGTGTGGTTGGGTTCTTTGTGGTCGTTTGGCTATTAAAACTCAATCTGAAATTCAAATCGTAATATAATGTGCCTGGCAGAACAAAAGCCAAAAACGACAAAAGCAAACTAAAACCTTGAAAGTGCCCCCAAACACAACAAGAGAAATACTTGAGAATACACCAAAAACTGTTCACACAGAGAGAATGGGAATGAGACTCCGACTTCGAGTCTGAGACAGAGACTGAGACTGAGACTGAGAAGCCAAAACAGCTAAGAAATCAAAGGCCAACGCAAAGGCGAAACCAAAGAATTTCTTAGGCGCTTTTTTCGGCCAAGAAAACCAAATGACCATACACTGTAAAGAATAGCTATAGTTTTATTTTTTTTAAGAAATATTTAGAGACTAGTATCCTTTTAACTTTTAGGCAACTTAATTTAGAAAGAAATTATTAAAATTATTGTTGACTATGGGAAATTTGAAAAATAGGAACAAATTAGGACAGGTTGAAAATTTTGAGTGTAACTATGGCAGGTAAGGTTCTTGAGTTAAATAAGTGGGCCTTAGGTCAAGGTTTTTCCTAATTAGTCATGAGGACTTATAACAAATCTTTTAAAATCAAGAACATCTAAATTAATTCTTACGTTTTTTTTAACAATTTTTATTTGAAGAAGAATAGAATACTATACTATACTACTAGAATACTATACTTATCTTTGAAACTGACAGATTATAAAACAAGATCGCCACATTTTATATTTAAAATAAATCTTTTATTTAAATTTTATTTTTTCTATTTATTTAAATTTTCTAAAAAAATTCTAAGTAAAATGCATACTTATGTAAAATTCAGTGCTAAAATATATTGCTGATAATAATAAAATATTATATCAAATTTAATTTGTTAACCCTAGTTTTCAGTCCAAAGTTTTCGTTATACCAACTGCTTTGTATTAGTGCAGTCAGTTTTAAGTTCTCAGTTGCCAGTGCTCGATTCTCAGTTCTCCATACTCAGTGCCACACAATTCCCGATTCTTCGATTCCCCGTTGACCGTCTTTTTGGCTATCTTTGCGTTTGATCTGCGAACGAGACGAGAGCTTTGTGGATCGTCGACGTTTCTGCCCCTCAAGGAATTCTTTCAATTCAGTTGGTTTCTTCTTTACCTTTTCTTGCCCCAACTTACCTGCCTCGCCGCCTCCCTTTCCTTTTATTTGGCAAAAAGATCCTTTGGGCAGAACGCGCTGCGCATTTCAATGCTGCACGTGCAGGCCAAAAAGCCCGTACCCCTCTCTCCATTGTTCCCCGTCCCCGCCCACACTCTATTTTACCTTTTGCCTTTGAGCCGAGATTGAAATTTGTTGAACACCGGCGTGGCATAACTTTTTTTTCTTCATTTTGTGGTTGTCGTTTTTTGGGTTCGACTGCGCTTCCTTTTGACGATGACGACTTTTATTAATATTTGGGGATCGGCTTGGGGCCTCTCTCTCTCTCGCTTGAGATAGGGAACTTGGGGCGAGGGTTTGGGCGGGAGTCTAAGGGAGACTGAGTTCCAGAGTCGTCGAGCCGTCAAACAAAGCAAAAGCAATGCGTTTCTTGGAATTGCCCTTTTGCCGCAGCTTAGTCAGTCTTTGGCAAATACCCTACACTTTAATTTACCAGATACGTAAGTTTTTAGAGTCTTTATGTATCGATATATATATATCGAAATGAAGAACTGATGAATATAAATGTTATGTGTTGTACATTAAACCTTAATAACACAAATCATAGGTGAATACCATAAGAAATTTAATTTCAAACTCGAATTACATAAATCGATAACAATATCGATAGATTTAGTAAGATTAAGCTTCCATGTTTGAAAAGGGTTGATGATATACATAAAGTTTTCCATAATATTGATTTAAAACTTTAGAAATATCGATAAAAGTTATCGAATAATCGTGTTTATCGGTTTTAAAAATATAAGCAATTTAATATTAAATAATTAAAGCATCAATCGCCAAATTGTTGGAGTTAGCTTATGCTTCAATTGATATTTATCATTTTATCGATATTTAATATGAGCTTCTCAACATTCAATATACTGCTTGGTGCTGCTCAAACTTTCGGTAATACATTTTTACATCTTTTCCTTAAATATCTATACACAATCGCAGCTCATGCGATAAGTCGCCACAAATCGATAACATCGAATATTCATTTGTTTAATGCTGCAAGTTTTGTGTTGAACTGTGACTGTGTATGAGTTGATTTTGAAGACAAATCATGCCCCGTGGACGTCTCTCGCCGGTTGAATGCTGCCCTGTTGCAAGTTCGCAAGCCTCGCATTGTGTGGCTTCCACATTCATTTTGGAAGCATTCATCGTTGTCCGTTGTCGCTTCGGGGCATTTGCAGCAATTCACCCGATTGCCAAGTTTTGGTTCGTTTTTGGTTTTCGTTGCTCGAAAATTAAGTTATAATTTTGCAATGTCTTCTCCGACATACCCCGACCCTCTCTCTCTCTCTGTTTATCTGCTGTTTCGCTTCTCTTTCTACAGTTTGGCAAGTTTGTGATCTTTTGGCCTGTTGGGTGGTCGCTATTTGCATTTAAATTGCAAACAAATCATTGTGGCCTTTTGATTTATTGTGGAAAGTCCTCAAGCCGTCAATTAAATGACGTACGCAAAACAGAAGCGGCTGCCAAATCATGTGGCAAGTGGTCTTTTGCTACTTCTACTCTTCGCTCTCTCTCTACCTCATTCTCTCCCTACTATTTCTCTTACTTTTGACAGTAGCCAAAAACTGCCTCGTCAATTGCTATAAGTCTTCCTGACGTTTACTTATATTTTTCCTTAATTTCGGTTCTTTTATTTATTTTATTTTTGGGTATTTTTTACCGTAAGCCGGAAAATGAGGTGCGTCGAGCTATCAAGACAGCTACAGATAGAGTTGGAGATACAGATTGAGATAGAGAGATAGAGAGAGGCAGATAAAGAGCTCGCTGTCATGACGACAAACAGCGACAGAACGTTGTCTGCAAAGAATGCCACAATTCATAAAAAAAATAAAAATAAATAAATGAAAATCACAAACAATTCACTGACTTACTACTTGCCACTTGGCAACCAACGAACGTCACGTAGCAGCGGCATCATTAGCCACCAGCTCAGTCAGAATCAGAATCAGATTCAAACCCCCAGTGTAGCTATAGACACCGCTCTCTGGCTCAACTTGTTTGTTTTTATACACCTGATACATTACCTTTAAGGGTCTTGGCACTGTGTTACAGCGTTTGTGACGCAGCCAGGTAAGTCACATTTTGGGAAGATAAGGTAGTTTAAGTATTACACTGATAGAGAAGGTTCTAAAAATAAAAAAGAAGTTGTAGCTACTTTAGGGCATATAATTTTGTTTTTATTTAATTATAATCAACCAATTGATCATCTACAATCCGTATTTAAGCAAAAATTACATAAATACTTAAACTGGCTGCCCCACGTGGGGCGCCATAGTGTTTACTTTTCTGTGATTTTGTTAGGGTATTTGTTGGTGTGGCTTTGGCCGACATGACAGACATTTCCTACATGCTGCCATTTGCTGTTTGTTTGCTCATTGAGCGGCCTTTCCATTTTCCCACTCACTTTGTTTGTAGTTGCTGTTGTTGTCTGCGACTGTTGCTCATTAATCCCGATTCCGATCCCGCCGCTGCCGCTGCCGCCGCCGCAGCAACAGTTGAAGTCGCTGCCCAGCTGCACCTACTTTTAGCGCTTTTGTTTGGCTCCGACACCGACTTGGACCGACTTCGACCGACATCGGGGCACACCTGAGAGGAAATGCGTAACGCTCTCACAATGTATGGTGAACCCCGTTACCGTTCCCCTTCCTCGTTCCCAATTCTGTTGCCTTTTCCCGTGTTTTGTGCCGCTTTGTAATTTCCACGAAATTAGCCGAGTTTGCAAACACGGTGATGGAAGAAAGCGTTGCGAAGACACAGCTGCAGCTGAGATTTGTCCACACACAGCGGCGACGGTCATCATTAACAGTTCTCCAGAGACACAAAGCGAACGAGAGATGATAGAGACTGAGAGAGTGAGAGGGAGAGTAAGCAGAAACTGTTAACACATTGTGATTGTATGTACATATGCGGGTTAAGGGTCTTTTGGTTTGGTTAGATACCCTGTGTGGCACACTGTCCGCCTTCAAGTGGCACATTGTTCGCCCTATTGACAGCCATTCAAGTGGAATTCCCGCGCCCATTCTCAGTTCCAGTCTCCGTTCCAGTTGCAGTCCCTAGTCTTCTTTTTATTTTTTTTTAATAGTGCCATAATTAATGTGGGAACTGATTGGAAAATGTGCTGCTGATTGAGCCATTACACGCACCCGGAGACTCAAGATTCACACACACAAAACAAAGAAGAGGCAACAAACAAAAAAAAAGACTCGGCCATGTTGAATATGTCAGCCGTTTGTTGTCTTCAAAAATTTTCAAGCACTCCAAAACTATTTGACAATCAAATGAGCGTTGAAATAGAATTCATACATTGTAAATGACAAAAATATGATATGTAAATATTTTGAAACTCTTGTAGAAGACTTCAAAGACACTTGAACTGGTTGAAGAGAGAGTCTTTTCAAAAAGTTTTTGAGCTTAAGTTTACTTTTCAAGTCAAAATGTGAGAGCTATGTATGTACATACATATTTGTACATACTTATATGATTTGGAACTATCAATCTGAATAAGACTTTTTAAGAATTGGTTGAAGATTGTATTAAATGTAGTTCTAGACCTCAAATTTCTTTTTTACTTAAAGCATAGTTCAATAAGAGATACTTTCATTAGAGACACATTTATTTTAAGTTTTTTCTGGCATATAATATGTCAATCTGCGTAAGACACTTGAAGAATTTGTGTCGTTAAATCAGTTTTTGAGCTACAGTTTCAATTCCACTATAATAATAGAAATATACATATTCAATACTAGAAATTTTCTCAAAATTTCATTTGGTATTCAACATTTTTCAAAAAAATTTATTTAAAAAAATTAATTTATTTTTATATTTTAAATGTTCTTTTCAAGAGTTCTCTGAAATGAGCTAAGATCACTTGCAGATTGTTTGTACAATTCATTAGATTCGTGATTGCGTTAATGGTTTTTGTAACAAAAACCAAAAATATGATTAATTGTTTAATTTTGTTATGGGTTTTTCTAAATTTTTGGCTGTAGAAGTTGTTTGAAGTCAAAGCTTAATTGCAAAGCACATGATCACGATACACGGCTTAAACAAGAAACTCCTCAAAAAATCATGAGACAGCTGGTTGGCGTGACAACTCAATTTGACGGGCGTGTCAAGTAGGCTTCATATGTGTACATATGGATATATGTATTTAGAACCAGATGTGGGTACCCACCCAGGCTTAGATCCGTTAACAGGCGATCTATCTATCGTTTTAGCCATATGCCGTTTGGCTCGGACGCAGTCATTTGGCACATTAAATCTACGCGTCAACAGGCGACTCGAAAATGTTGTCATTGTTGTTGTTGTCGCTGTGCATAGTTTAGACCAGATAAATCTCAAGCTAAATGGCCAAAAGTCAAAATAAATTAAGCCCACATGCGGCAAACACACACACGGAGCCAAGCCAAATGCAATAGGCCAAAGCAACAAACCAAACTGTAAGCAAATCGAAGCCGATGACGACGGCGACGGCGACAGTCACCAAAACAAACGTCACACCCTTTTGGCCAGGCATTTGACCCACCAACAACAATAACAACAGTAACAACCAGGCCCAAAATCAAATTCAAAATCAGCGTCCGCAAAACGACGCCCACATGCAGATGCCATGCAGGAGGTACAACATATACATGTACATACATACAAGACAATGGGCACGGCTGCCTTTTTTTGTTTTTTGCAGATTTGTCACCAGCTTGTTTCTGCCGGCGTCGCTGTCAGCAGCAGCGCCAACTGGGCCGCCACGCCGTTTTGATGGAGTTGACGAAACTGCTGCTGCTGGAAAAAATTCAAATGCACATAAAACTGGCAGTGCCACAGTGTCCAGCTGTCCAACTGTCCACTGTTGGAATTGTAACTGGAACGGTGTATTGAACAATCAGTCTTCATGTTACTTATGCCCTCGAAATGTCAACGCCCTTTTGCCTGTTGTTGTTGTTGTTTCTGCTGCTGCTGCTGCACCCCAATTGGAATGCTGGCAGTGCTGAGCAGTGCTTTCCAGTTGCGTGCGCCGCTCTCTTTTTGCGCTCTCTTTAGCGCTTTCTTGCTCTGTGCACTGCTGTGCTTGTGCTTGTGTGTGTGTGTGACATACTTTTACTCCTGAACGCATTTAATTATTCAGATTGAGACATTTTAATGTGACCGCTTCTCTGTCTGTCTGTGTGTGTGTTTGTAGGTATGTAGGTGTGATATCGAAAAAACTGTTTGTTTTGCATTTCGCATTCGAATTCGCAATTCACATTCGCATTGCACGCGCCGAACGATCGCCGTTTTGCAAAAATTGTATGTTTACTGTTGCCAGCAGCAGCAACAGCAGCGGCGAACGCAATGCGACGCGACGCGACGTCAGCGTCTGTCGCCCAATTATTTTACACCTCTCTCCACCCAATATTCTACCCCACCTTGACTGCGGACGCCGGCGACGTTTGGCTGACATTTGAGTTCAAACACCTGCATTGCACTCACACATAACATTCACAATCGCTTTGCTTTGCATTTTTTATGCGGCTCACGCTAATTTGACTAAATTTTTGTGTAATTTATAACCATTGCGGTTGTAGGTTATAAATTTAAGTTAATAGACTTTAATTGCCAAAAGCCAGCGTCACCTTCCAGGCTTACTATGATACATATACATATATACATTCACAGTCTAGTCAAAGTCACAAGATCAACAACAAAATTCCCACAAAACTTACGAGGCTTCTCTGCTGCTGCTACTTGAATGACCCAAACGCAGGCAAAATAACAAGTAAGAAATTCAGTTGAGTATCCCGACCGTGTGATACCCTTTGACTGTAATTTCCAATTATTGGAGTTCAAATCGTAGCAAGAGCTGCCAGAACCAGTATACACACGTGTTATACGATTGTTTCTCTCGCACACATGCTTTTGTTTACGCTGCAGTGTTTGCGAGCAGCGCACTGCCTGTTAGTAGCATCTTAAGTATCGTTGTATGAAAAACTTTCTTAATTAATGGCCTATTTTGATGAAATTTTCAGGATCGTTTTATATTGTTTGTCTCTAAATGAATGTAAAGTTAAAAAAACTATGCGTTAAGAAATACATGAGTTAGAGGCATGCAAGCTTTTAATTTGTGTTGTTTCTTATGGGCGAATGTAAAGTGGCATCCAAAAAATGGTAATGGCATTGTCTTTGTATTGCTTCTAGCAATCTGCATGCCAAAATTGGTGTCCCTAGGTGCTATAATTACTGAGATATACGCTACAAGCATGTATATTTTTCGAAGTTTGTCTAGTTTTTCGCTCCTTCCGTTCTTATTGTTACCATCTTGGAATTCAGTTTGTTTATGAGGACAGACAGAAGACGGACACGGCTATATCGATGATATAAAATTTATATACTTTATGGGGTCTGCCATGCCTTCTTCTGCCGGTTACATACTTTTCACAAACCTAATATACCCCTCAGAGGTTATATTGAAAATGACGTGAACGCAAAGTTTGATCAGGTGCGCATACAAATCTTGCGGCAACTTTCAGTTAAACAACGCAGTCGACGTAAAGCAAGCAAAAGTTAATGAGAAAGTCAAATAAACGAAACAAACAACATGCAAAGTGTCTGTTAACGTTCAAGCGAGACAGCAACACTGCGTGGGTGGCAAGCTAGAGAGAGCGAGAGAGTGAGAACAAGCTGCGCAGGCGTTTCGTTTTGTAAAGCTTTTTGCGTTTCGGTTTTACTACCAGCAACAACACAACACTAACAGGGTCATGTGAGATGCTAACAGTGACTGCGATGCGACTGCAAAGCAGTGTACAAAGAAACATGGAGATAGAGAGAGAGAGAGAGATAGGGAGAGTGGGAGTAGAAGAGGCTTAGAGCCAGACTGACCATGGGAGAAAAGTCACTGCGGGCAGCGCAAATATTGCAAAGTTCAACAGCAAAATCAACTTGCAGCTGTGTCAATAATGAATCTTCAGTTTACCCATCAATAACATCAATAACGCCCTGTTGTTCACTTAAAGCCAGAGTCGAAGTCGAAGTCGCCGTCGCCGTCGCCGTCGCAGTCGAAACCGAAAGTGGCGCTACAAGTGCAGCGAAGCTGACTACATAGCAGATAACATAAGTTCCGACTGACAGCAGCACACAAAAACAAATAACAGCAGAAATAACAACAACAACAACTGTAAGCCAGACTCTCTTAATCTTAATGCAGAGAGATAGAGTGACGGTGGCTGTGACTGCGGCTGCGCAGCGACTGCGCTGTAATTACAGTGCACGTTTTTTGGGTTTTTGTATACAGATTTTGCTTATCTGTTTTATGGCATGGGGGCGCACAGTACTTACCAGCTAATCTACAGTATTATCTGCAAAACGGTAAATGCTACGAAAGATGCTTTCTTTTTGGATATAAAAGTTTTAACACATTCATTGATCAGACTTTAAGATCTACTTAATTTAAGCAAATGACTCATATAAAATGAAAATTGCGATATTACAATACGTGCTGATTTAAGTGAAACTTAACTGAATGTGCTAAAAGTATTATATGGATGTGATATATGGCTATGACATAAGTTTATTCAGTTAACTAATAAGACTCTGTAATGGGTTAATTTATAGAAAAATAGTAATTGTGTGAAAAAAACTGTATATAACTCATAGAAATTAAGAGCTAGAGCTATTAAAATTGTAGAAGACTTTTAAAAAACTGCATTATTCGTGCATTTGCTAAATATACTTTAAAAAACTAACATAATTTTTGTATGCTGATATTTTCTATATCATGTCTAAATTTGTTTTAAATTAGTGAATATTTCAATTAATTTCCATAGACACTTTAAATTTAATAAACTATCATATATATTAATTATACAGGGTCTTCTATAGTTTGGCTGGCTTACCTAAAGCCTATGCTACTATATATTTTCATTTTATTCAATCGCTCGCCAGTTACAAGTTCATCACCATTTATTTTAATAAATCACCTACAATTAGCAAAAACACATCATGAAAACGAGCATTTGTCATTAGTTTATGTTTCTTGAATAGATTAAATAATTCTTAGTACTTTGACAGACATTAATATAAAACTTAAATAACTTATGGAAATTTTTGCATTTTCTTAATTATTATTTCATGCAATATTCAGGGGATTTTTGTAATGAATTCTTAGTAATAAACATATAACTATAGTTAAATTATAAAGATTTTCGCTAGCATCTCTGGAGTTCATGTCTCAATTATATATACCAGATGGCTTTAAACTAGTTTGCTATTCGCATATATTTCTATAAATTGTAGGTTTTTCAAATCATACTTTATTTCCCAGAATCGCCTCAACTTGTGTGCTGCTTTATCGTTATTTGATTTTATTGGCGCCAGTCACCGACAACCAACTCCTATGCACTATATACACACACTACTTATATACCATTCATATAGAGTGGGGAACCTCGGTTCCTGATATGCGACGCTCAGTGTCGCTGATTCGTTGGCTCTTCTAATTCGATTTCGTTTAATTCTCTTTATTACAGTTACACAATTGAGACGATTCTGTGTATTTGGAGCAACTAACGCATAAAACTGTTTACTCGTATACCCTGTAAAGATTACAAAAGAGTGTAGCTAGTGGAAGGAGAATTCGAGCTAAAATCTGTGAGAAATAATATGTCAGATTCGGTAAATTCGAATTTTCTACATCAAAAATGTTGCTTACAAAATGTTGTTCTAAATAGTGAAAGATTTTTATTCTTTTAGACAAATTAACTTTCTTTTAAAAATTAAACTTGAAGCTCTCTTAGCACGTGCTATCTAGGGTAGCTATTAGTCGAACACCGTCTATGCTATTGTTTCTTATTGTGTGATTATAGAGTCCATAAGGTCGCGACTATCATCTCTCATTAGCTCTCTCTCTCTTACAAAAGTCCCGCTTCTTTACATAATTGACTGACCATTAATAATATGTTGGAGTTATTTATTTTTTTTTTTTTTTCGTCTGTCTGTATACTTTTCTCGCTGTCTGTTTGTCGCATTTAATTTTCATAATTTTTTAATTGCAACATGACATGACAAGGGATTTGCTATTGCTCGCTTCGCTAAGTTTTTCCATTGCGAAATCATTTTTCCAGCATTAAACTGAAATTAAAAGCTATAGTTGAGTGAGTGAGACTCTCAAAGACCCTGTAACTGTCTGGTGTAAACTTTTGCTATAATATTTGTATTTGACAGTATATGAACTATTTTAAAAAAGTATTATTTAATAAAATAATCTTTAATGATTCGTTCTTGACTAAGAAAGCTTTATTATACTTATAGTTTTCCGATTTTTAGCAAAATGGTGAAGTATATAGAAATTGGCATCAGGTGTGAGTTTTATTAAGATATCTTTAGAACTTCTCGTGTTTACTGAATTTTGTAAAATGTTCTTCATAAATCTTAAACAAATTTGATATCTTTGTAGTCTAGACCGACATACATTCTATAAGTACATATATTTCAAATTTGGTAGCTCTACCTCTTACAGTTTCGGAGCTGTAGTAGGTGCTAATACAGACGAAAGGACAGACGGACTGACTTGCTAATCATATAAACACCAATTGACGAGTTTATCAATTTAGGGAATTTAAAGCGAAAACTCAAAATACAAAAATTCTTATACTATTTTATTATAAAACGATGGACAGACGGCCGTTCTGCCTAATTCCACTAGACTGTTGAAGCTGGTTAATTGTTTATACAGTCTAATGGGATTGAAGACGCCATCCTTCTAATTCTTTTTCATTGGAAATTGGTATAAACCCATATACTTGGATTCAAGTACAGGGTCTAAAAATGATTATTATTATTAATGACATACAATGGTCATTTGTCACAGTTGTAGTTGTTGTTGTTGATGGCTGATGCTTTTGTTGTTGCTGGTGGGGATTTGCCTATTGTAGTTTATGGCCATTGCATTGCATTTTATATTTGTATTCAGTTAGAAACGATTATGGCAATAACAACAGTAAATATCGCAACGCTTTATGCCCAACGTAATTAGCGCAATTTGCATTTCCTGACTGACTCTGAGCTTGATTTCTCGGTAATCGCAACGAGAATCCCCCCGCTACCCTCTCTAGTGTCTCTTGATTGCTATACTCTCAATTCTCGGTTTGAGCTTTAGCTTTTCAGTTTTTCCCATTGTTTTTTTATTTTCTGTTGCAATTCATTTGAAATCGAATTGTAACTGTTTTCATTTATTTTTTTTCGTTTTTGCTTTGGCGCAACTGGAGCTTTAGCTCGACTGCGCTGCCGCCGTAGAAGTCTCCGTCTGCGTCTCCGTCTCAGTTGCCATTGCAGTTGCTTTGCCAATTTAACGGTGTTTTCGTAATCGAACGCTGCTCTGCTGCTGTGCACCTGTTCTCGAAACGAAAGTGAAAAGCATAAAATTAACATTGTTTACAGTGTTCACCGTGGGGCTAACTAACTGACTGACTGACTGACTGACTGCAGTCAGTGGCATGGGGCTAGTGGGTCGGTGCGGCTGGACCATGGGGTTGACCTAGTCCATTGAAAGTAAAACTAACTAAAAGCAACTAAACAAATTTCACTTTTCATTGCTTAATAAATATTAATACATTTGATTGGCATTGTTTACTCAAACTGTATACTATCAGCTATAGAAAAACTCATTGCATTTATTCAAAACTTAAACATTCATTTATTATTCAGTTATTTATAATTAATTTTACATGCTAAACAAACATTCTAATCAGAATCGCTTGTTTTTGTAGCAACCAGCATTAACCAAATTTCATATGTCATGCAAACACACTCACACAAACCACTCGCACGCATACGTGCCACAAAAGAGACTGTGATTGAGAGCGACGAAAAGAGAGAGAGAGCAAGCGAAAACGGTAGAGAGAGAGCGCGAGAGAGCAAGAACCAATGGCCGCTCAACTGTGCAAATATTCTAGTTCTCAGTGGCCGTCCGCTTTAGATGCGCATTTGGCAGCCCTCGAACAACAGCTCCAGTGGCGCAATTGGTTAGCGCACGGTACTTATAATCAGTACTCTGTGTATGAGCTATGCCGGGGTTGTGAGTTCGAGCCTCACCTGGAGCAGTCGTCGTGCGACATTTCTTTTTTTAATTTTTCGCTTTTTCTAATTATTAGGCAGCTTAATAAATAGTTTCTGGTATTTAATGCTATTTTTAGACCATTATTTAAGCCAATAAAGATTGTTTTAGTGCCTGAGTTGTGTAAAAATATATGTTTTTACTCAATTTTTATCTCAGATTGGGTATGTGGGTCTTTTATTAAGCGAAATGCTGTTGTGTTTTATGTTTTTATTAAATTATATTAGTTTAATAATTATGGAATGATGTTAGCATTGGTTGAGAGTTATGTTAACTTTGGTTTCTAGTTTTTTTGTTGGGTTTCAATGAAAAGTCTGTATATAGTGAGTGTTGAATGGGTTTGTCGGTTCAGGAAATTTGCTTATAAACATTTCACAGAACTGTCAATTATTCAGCCAAAAACTCAAGTCAAACACAGAAAAATGAACGCACATGGCCCAATGCTGCGCCGACAGCTATGATTCTGGAGGGATTTGGTGGCAATAGCTGAGAGGCAGGGCGGTGTGATTGGTGGCAGCTTGAAGCAGCTGAGGTTGAGGCTGAACATGCCACCCAAACAAATCGAGTGGCAGTGGCAGAGTTTGTTTAAATTTCAACAATATCAACAGGGCCACTTCATGCCACACCAAAGCAGCAGCGAGCAGGCAGCGCCTGAAGTGGCGGCAGCAACAACTAAACAAAACATGTTAATCATATGGCAAATATTTCTACTCATAGAAAGAGAAATTGATTTTGAGGTGCTGTTAAAAAGCAAGCAATTAATCAACAATAAAATCAAACAATATTGTGTGTATCCGCTACAACATTGGGGCAAGTCAATTGAAAATTATGAACACAAGATTTGGAATCTTCAAATCCAAAGTCTGCAGTCTGAAATCTAAACATACAACAACAATTTGAAACGCCAAACAGATGCGGCCACAAGCAGTAGAAGATGAAGAAGTCGAAGTAGGTGTTGAAAAAGAGATGCTGCCGCTCTGCTTGCCACTTTGCAACTTGCAGCCATGTGGGCGTTGTGGCATTGTGGCATGGAGTTAACTCAAAAGTCAATAAAAATGAGGCAACAAAAGCGTAGCCAATAAAATGTTTGCAGTACATTTTGGTTGCCGCTGAATTGTTTACAACAACAACAACAACAGTGCCACAGAAAAAGTGGAAGAAGAAGCAGACATTGACGATGACTTTCAAGACGAACTGAGCACTTGGCATATTTGTTGAGCAGCTGCAACATGGCTTCGATCGATGATTTCGCGGTGGTCCTCAATGCTTCATTCCCCAGTCCCATTCCCCATTCCCATCCTGCTGCTATGGGCGTGTGGGCGCACACTTGCCCCAAGGGGGCATACAGCTTCATGTGGGCAGCGGCGTGCGGAATTTTAAACAAATATTTATTCAAGCAAAAAGTCACAGACACACACACACACAGCAACATCATCATCATTAAGTTTCGATCAAGTTTGGTATCGGACCATCAGCGGTATTCATTATGTGTTTACAGCTGCAATATTTGGGGCAACATTTATGCAAAATAAACAATCCGGCACTCTTCCCCTTTCTTCGTTTCTCTTCTTGGCCAGAGCCGAGAAGTGGCCAAAGGGATACATTGGAATACTTGCAGCCATTTCATGCCACTTTTCTGTTATGCTTTGCTGCGATTTCGTTTGAGCGAGGGCAGCAATTGATTTGGAACAGACCACCCAACATATCAGCTCACACTTGCCCACATGCCCCCACGCAGCAGCGGAACAGCGGAGCAGCACAGCAGCACATCACCTCACCTCCTGCCTGCTAAAAACTTTCCTACTTCTAATTCAACTAAGACTGCAGCATGATCTGCGTCTCGTCTGGATCTCATCTACATATCTCCAGGTTTTTCAGTTGGGCACTCGTCTGTGTGTCCGTCTGTGCGTCCGTCCGTATGTCCGTCTGTTCGTCTGACACTCACGTTGCCAGCTTGTTCTGTTGCTGGTTCCTTATGTTGCATCGCTCCTGTTCTGGTTGTTGTTGTTGTTGTTGCGGTCTTTGTTTATTTATGAGCTGTCCGTCCAGTTTGTACCTCCAAAAACATACAAAAGAAGTGAGAATTGGGCCAATTAGTAGTATTAGTTTCTGCTCACTCTCTCTAGCTGCCTTTCTCTCTCTCTCTCACACACTCGCAGCGGTGACTTGCGGCATGTTTGTGTCTTTTAACACTAATTGCAACATGTTCAAGTGCTGGCACCATCGCGAGTTTAAGTGCTTTACACGATCTCAAAGGAAAATCGAACCTTAAACACATGCCACATGCAACACATACACACACACACACACACACATGTACAATAAGCAAACTTGACTCACATATCATTCATATTCATTCATAAATTTGGTTTATTAATCGACTGACAGTCGCTGAAAAAAACACTCGTCTTACACTCGCCAAATACTCGTTGTGAGGCAAAAAGCCATTTAAACGCATTTTGTTCTCAGATTAATTAAAAACTGAATGTTGTCATATAAATTTGATTATTTTGCGCCGATAACAAGTACATTGGGCAATTAATATGACTGTCGTTTGATATTAATCGTTTTGTATTTTGTGATATTTTTATTTTTTTATTATTAATTTTCTCCCCCTCAAAAATAAAATAAGCGAGCAAATAAATTGATTTCATGTTTTAATCAGTGAAACATTCATAAATAGTAAGTGCATAATTAAAAATTTTATTATTGCAGATTAATGGCACTTTTAATGATACGTAATCCTGAACAAATATTGTAATGAGTTGGATAATTAATTAGCGAATTATGAAAATCTTAAACTATTTATATAATTTATGTGCAATCAATTAAGTAGATGCTGTAATTTGATAGAAAATAAATTCAAGTATGTAGATTTGTATGGTGAAATTTAATGGGGGTTTTTTTTGTGTTTACATAACCCCAAAATGATTTAATACTTTAAACTTTTGTGATGACTGTACCTCAACTTGGCAGGTGTCACAGGCGACAGACGACGTGTCTGTCTATATGCAAACTCACATGCATTAGCTGGCGTTGACAATGCCAAAGTCACGCCCAGTTAGAGATCTTGATCTGACTTGCTGCTCGAGTGGAGATCACAGTTTGCCGCACGCCTCTCCGGCCACGCCTGAAGCTCAATCAAGCACCGCATCAATCAGCGACTGACGCATGCGCTTACGTCAATTTGCTGTATGCTGTGTTGTCGAATTCGAACTCGAACCCGAACCCGAACTCGAACCCAAACTAGACATGTCAATGTTGCTTAATTACCTGCAACAACAGCAACAGCAGCAGCAGCAACAACAACTGTTGATTGCGGTAGCTGCAACAGCAGCAACAGCGGCGACCGCAAAAGTTCACTAAAGTGCACGCAACAACAGCAATTTTCCAATCCGAAAACTGAACATTTTTCAAGAACGAGTGTGAATACGAATACCACATAACGAATACGTGCACAAACAGTGAGTGTGAGTGCAGTGCGAGTATTTGTAGTTGTGTCTGCATTCGCATTCGCTTTGCTACGTGTAGCAGCTAAACGTGCCGCTGACAAAAGCCGAAATACGGTAGCAACAACAACTACAACTACAACAACAACAGTGTGCAATGTGCCATTGTTAATTGCATGACATAATCCACCGTTAATTCAAAAACGAAAACTCAATCGAAAAGCAAAACAAAAACATTCAAACAAAAAAAAAAAACTACTACTAATAAAAATAAATAGAAAATCTTAAGGAAGTAACGACGAATGTAATACCCTATATAAGCGCTGGGCTTACAAAAATATGTTCGTGAACCGATTGCTAAAAAGTTTAAAGCCAAATAGTTGTGTGAGCTATGTGAGCTCATTTGCCTAGCCAAAATAATGTAAAAGTTGTTGTTTTTGATTACTGATATACTGAGAAAGCTATATTTTCAAGATCTTTTATGTTTGTTAATCGATCGTTATAAAGTGTGGTGATTTCACTTTTCTTTTCTATACTATTGCAATATATCTATATCGATCTTTCAAGTAGTTAACATAAAAATAGAGATGTATAAAAAGAGTATTAAGTTTTAAGAAATATGGTAAACTAAACTATTATATATAATTATTTCTGGTAAGTATTGCATACTAGACAATTCCTGACACGAATACTGACTTGTTTTAGATTTTCGCCATACAAAATTTTCAGTTTGCTAAAAAAATTCTGAATTTTTGTTCGAAATTCAACAAGTTTTAGAGTCACACTGGATATTTTCTATGGACGAAAGCAAGAACGAATCTAAAACTAATCTCTATTCGTTTTAAGAATCGGGCTACTAATTAACTTTCATATTAGTTTTGGTATACTAAAATAATTATATTAAATATTTAACTATTACTATACCAACCTATTTTCCGAAAAACAATTTGTTTTATTTTTTTGTGAATTATTTTAAAATTATTACTATTTATTACAGTTTTCCTTTTTTCTTAGATAATATATAGATTTTTGTATCTAATTTTATAGGCCCTAAATAATTTAATTCTTTTCACTTTCTTTCCATAACTGTTATCAAACTTACCCCAAATTCAAATTACCCAACTACACTTAATATCTCTAAATTAATCTCAATTGCAATATAATTTATTTACAATTATTTACATTGGGGCAAACTTTTTCTCAAAATCAGCATACCCTGATCAATACACTGTACAAAATCAAAGGCCGGACAAATTGTGGCGAGTGCCAAAAATTGGTTTTTATTGGCTGTCTGCATCGATGTCTGGTGTCTTTTAATTGCTTAACTATATGCCCAATGGCAATTGTTAATAACAATTAGAAAAATTTGCATTTGCAATGCCCAAAGCGATGCTGATCGATGGCCAAAGCGACACACAGATACACACACACATATTTAAACATCCGCTTACACTAACAAGTCAGAAAAAGCTAAAGATATAGATACGAATGCTACTTAAGATACAGATACAGAGATCACAAGATCTAGATCAAGATATCGACAGTAAACTAATTTGAGTGACTGTAAATGTAACTGCTGATCTCTCAGTTGCGATCGACGCTGGTGGCCCAAAAGCGAATGGACAAGCGATGGATACTCGATGGACACCCGTTAGTCAAGTCCGAGTGAGTGTGCGAGTGTATGAGTGTGGGTATGAATGTGAGTGTGAGTACTTGTATCTTTTGTCTTTGGTCTCAATTTAGCCACACGCCGCGTTTCAATTACGTGTGGCAAACGAACTGCAATCGAGTGAGTGTATATGACTCGATATAGTAGTAATATGAATGTATTCATTCACTCTATGATCATGTGAGTGTTCGTGTGAGACTCTGGCACAGCTGACAAATGCCATGCATAAACAAATAAAAAGCGCTCGATTTCATTAGCACGCCAAAAAAAAAACTGCCAGCTGTGAAAATTGGAGCACAACGGATGCTTGCCTCATGTTGCTGCCTCTAGTGTTGTTGTTGTTGTTGCTGTTGCTGATGATGCGGATGTGAATGTGTGGCTTGGAAAGGGGTCTGCGCAGGGGAGATGAGTGGCATGCATATGCATTCCACACGCTCACGCGCCAATTGGCCGTGCGTCTGTACGTCCGTTTGTCCGTACTGACCATTTGTGGCATTTCCATGGGGTTACTTGATTTCGGGGGCACTACAACAATAATAATACTACATCGCAGATGTTCACAGCGAGTATTCAACACTTTGAGCGTTACGTAAATTTGACAAACAGCGAGTGTGCGTGTGTGTGAGTGTCAGTGAGTGACTGAATGTATTTGTTCGTTTTTCATTGAAATTCATTAGCTTGAAATTGAATGGAAATTTCATTGAGTGTCGAGGCGAGTCGCGTTGACTCGAGACGTGGCGAGAAATGATCTTTTTTTTTGTGTGTTTCATGATCCATCAGACAAAACAGCAACAGCAAACAGCCACAGCAACTGCTGTTTGCTTCCAGCTGCCACTAGGTGGCGCTCCTTGTGCAACATCACAAAGCGCAGCCATTGATTGATGCACAGCTGCAAACAGCAAAAGGCAAACGGCAAACTGCAACTGCAACTGTGGCAGTAAGTAGGTTGCCCCCACACACCAACCCCCCTTCCCACTCTTCATTCTCCACTCCGCACTGCTCTCCAGCTACCCACAGCAACTGTCTGCCTGTTTATGATGATGTTGTTGACGTTGATGCGCCACAGTCGCCAACAAGCAAAAACCACACCCCCCGTCTACCCTCAGCCCCAGCCCACAGTGTAGACACCACCCAACTGACTATTAACTGCAGTTGTCTGCTTGCTGCCTGGCAAACATATGGAAGCTGATCGCAGTTCACTTTGATCATATCTTCGTCAGCTTGTCTTTTCTTCTCCTCCATCTGCTGATTCTTCTCCTGTGGCTGCTCTGTTTGCTTTGGCACCGGCCACTGGGTCACTTGACAGCCACCATGGGTGCAATGCGAACATTTAGCAAACACAAAAACTTTAAGTAGGTCAACAGACAAATAAAAGTGAAGAAAAAAAGAGCACTAGAATAGGAAACTAAATTATGGTAGACAATAAAAAACGAGAAATACAAGTTAGTAAAAAAACAAATAAGGGGAAGAAATTATAAATAAAGAGAAATAGAAGATTAATATATGGAAACATAGTTTTTAGTGATAAATAATGTTACTAAATATGCTGTAAAAAAGAACTATTTATTGAAAGAAAAATTTAATGTAAAATATAACTAAGAACTTTATGTATAGCAATACTTATGAGTAGAAAAAGGTTGGAAAGATTTCAAGTGAGCGTCTTAGAAATAGGCAAACAAGTTTAGAGGGAACAGAAAAGATACTTATGTTGTATTATGGATATGATAAAAAGATCAAATCATGACGACAGCATGTTAGCTAATATACGAAATTAAAGATTTATAATCTTAAAATAGTTCTAAATGTAAGCAAAGCTATGTTTAATAAATACATTAGTTCTTAAGTGCTTTCCAAGCTACAATCACTAACCATACAATATGGTATTGTATGGTTAGTGCTACAATTTTAATCCATTCATAAATAAATACATACAAAATGTGTTGTGTTTCACAAAAAAATTATACTCCATTCCACTGTACCATTGCTTACGTTTCATTTGATGCGCATCAAAGTCACAAACAAACAGAAATTATTATAGTTCTTCCCGCTTTTCCATGCCCATCCCCAGCTGCTCCCGCTAAACGCTATATAAACGTTAAATTTACAACAATTTGTGAAAAATTGGCAAGCTGCTACTTATTAAGTTTTGAGCCATTTGATATTGAAAATGTTGAATACATTATGGCTGTTGCCATTTTTGGTAATTTTAGCCAATTTGGCAGATTTTCAAGAACGCATCCGTAAAATGTTTACGCTAATCGCCGACACGTACGACACGTGAAACGTTTATGCCCCTCTGCCACTCTGTCTCTCTATAATTTACCCCTATTTGCCAGCCTTTAACTACTTGCCTCTTTTACTGTTCCCCTCCCCGTGTCCTCGTCTATTTGCTGTGTGTCCGGTAGTAAGCGCCATTAAGGAGCGGCTTGTCTTGCTTTTTTAAAAGGCTGCTAAAAAATGCGCACATGCTGCATAAAAGTTTAATAACTTTTTGCACAGTAGCACGTACCATGACTCACACACACACAAACACACCCACACACGGTGGCAAGCAATCATGACATGTGGCTGAGACGGCGAAAACCGAAACTGAAACGAAGGAAAACTTGAAGACGGAGACGCAGCAGCAGCAGCAGCGGCTGTTACGGCAACTTGCCGCGCCTCAAGCCGCACAGGCCACATGCCAAAAGCGCAGCCAAGCACTCGAGAAGCTGCCACACCACCAGCAGCAGCAACAATAAGGGGCAACAACAAGAGGCAGCCATCTGTCATAATCGTCAGGCGACTCGCAAGCGAAATTGTAACCTAATAATTCCCCATGGTAGTCCAGATGTTGTTGCACTGCTTGAATGCTGTGCACTGTGCACCACCTTCAGCTTTAGCTTCAGCTGCTGCTGCTGCTGCCAAAGTTTCTGCGTTGGCAACTCAATTAGTGCTGAACTTAAATAACGCATACGCCGCGTGGTGTGTTCTCTTTCTCTTATCCTTGTTTTCGACATATGGCCAAGTCGAGCAAGCGTGTTAAACAACACAAATCCATAAATCCACCCTTAAGTGGGTTGAACAACATTTATGAATTATGCACCACATTGAATAGAGATGAGATGAGAGCATGAGATTTCCCAGTGGACTTTTGAATGCTAAAACGTGTTTGCCATCAGTTAAGAGATGCCAGAGAGTGAGAGAGCGGAGAGAGGAGAGGAGGGAGTGTTGTCCAATTTGGAAGCGTGTTTTGAGATAACACTGATAAAGTTGTCAGAGTTGTCACACCACCACCCACCCCTCTGCCCTTTAGAAATCTACTATTCTACTTTTTTGCCTGCGCACGTGCCTTAATTGTTTTGTTTATCTATTGTTGTGAGAAATGTAAAAAAATCATTTTACATTAGTTTCTATTTAGATTTATTGTTGTTGTTGTTGTTGCTGTAAAGTGGTTAAAGCAAAAACAAAAACAAAAAAATTAAAAGTCAACAACGGCATTGCAATGTCATGTCTCAGACTGTCTCTCCATTCGTCCGTCCGTCCGTCTGTCTGTCTCTCAGTCATTTATTGCGTCAGTTTATCAATAATTGTGGCACACACCTGCCGTCGTCTGCTATTATTCACTACTGCTGCTGCCCACGCCCCAAAAGCTGGCTGAGATTCAGTCTCTTTCCCACTCTTTCTCCTGCTCGCTCACTCACAGCTAATAGTCGCATCTTCAGCTTGTTAGAGCTTCTTTCAATTCTGTCTCTCTCTATCTCCATCTGGCCAGGCAGTCAGCTGCGCATTGCGGAAAACTGCATGCACGTTCGTGTTCGTAGTCGTGTTTATGTTGTTTTGAAGGTTGCCTCAAAATAACAGCAACAACAAAAGATGCATACTACTTATACTATACATTAAATAAAGCAAACATTGAGTTTCATTTTAGCAGCATTTTAATTTTGTTTATTTGCACAAAATTTATGAGCGGGGCCAGTTGAACAATTTGTCTTTGACAGCTGCCAGCGGAAGTTGCAGTGTCTCGAAACCTTGACTAAACTTGGCCCAGAACGTTGATTAAATTAATAAAATATATTTAATATTGTAACGCTACCAGTTGTATAGTAAATAATACAATATTTATACACATTAACTTACACATTTCTAGTGAACTACTTCTTACTGTTTAAGCATCTGTAAATTTCGGAAAACAATCTTATAAAAGAATTTAGAATTTATAACTGGGTATACTGGGTTTGCGGAAAGTATGTAAAGTATATACATTTTCATTTAAGAAAATTGTTTTAAAAAAATTTAAAATAAAAGAAATCCTATCAATAATTATAGTAGCAGAATCGTCTTAGATTTTCTATCTAACATCAAATATATATAAATAATTCTATCAAAACGAATTTGAATTCACTATGGAAACCTATTTTTCCAACTAATGGCTTTATATTTATTTTTTTTGTTTTCGAAATTTATAGCTTTTGAATGTAAACATATTTCAAATTTGAACTTATCAAACCTGGCTATATATCAGCAATTTTAAAGTCTGTCTACAGTATGTACTCATTAATTGGCCACACGTCCATTGCGGATACGAATCGATGCGATTGGCAGGCTACAAGACACGCGGTGCGTTATAGCCGCCTTCATATTTTGGTCTATAGGCTCTCAAATATTTTTCAAATGATGAACTTTGGCTCTTGAGCTCATAAAAACTTCAAGAAATTTGTGTCTGACAACAAAAAAAGCAACAATTTTGCCAAATACTGCGACATTTAACGCAACAAAAAGTGCAAATTAACTATGATAACAGCGGGAAAAACGGGGGGACAAATTTGTTGGCTACAGTGGGAGTTGGTAATTGTATTAAGGGGCTAGGAGTACAAAAGGGGAGGAAGGGGAGTGTGTTGCTGCCGTCGCTTATGTAGAAAATTTAACGAATCTGTCAACCTGCCGACTAGGCCAAGATTTATGAGACGCTGCTGCACTCGCGACTAGGTGCAGTTAACAAATTGTTCAAATATGGACTTCGAGCGTGCCAAGCACTGCAAACAATTAGGTAGTAATTACGATGGACTGAAAAGAATGCAGCGAGAAATGCAGAAAATATTCAATACTGTCTTCAAATAAGTGAACTCATTCTAAAATCAATATAAATAAAATTCAACTGAATTTATATAGCTGAAAAGTTTAGTTTACGACTTAAGATTATAAACTTCTTAAAACTTTGCACAAATTAAAGTGAATTTTAATGAAATCAACTAAATACCTTAGTGTTTATAAGTAGATCTATGCTTTAAATAATATAACTATTTTATAAATATTTTTACGGATACCGAACTTCAAACTCAACTTTAAATTACTATAACTTGGGACTTAAGGCCTATTTAGCAGTGTCTTAGTGTTTATAATTGTATAAATATTTTTAAGGACACAGTTTATAAATTTCAATATAATGGCAATTCCAATGCTAAAATATTTGAAACGTCCAAATATCAAAGAAGTGATCTTTAAAATCTTGAATCTATCTTTAATAAATTTACTGAAATTCACCAACAGCTTTTGTTTTTCGCAGTGCATAACAATTTGGTGTCTATGCTTCTATGCTATGCAAGAGGGTGAAAAAGCAAAAAACGGAAAAAACAATAAAAACTCATACAAAAAATCATTTGAAATTTATGCGACGGGTTAAAATTAAATCGATAGCCGTGCTTAAATGTCGGCTAATGCAAAGCGGCAAATAGCAAACAAATATCAATACCGGAGCCGCCTGCCAACAACTGCGATAATTGCCAGCGTGTTGTTGTAGTTGTTGTTGCTGTTAGTTAAGGTTGAGTCACCTCGTTGGTTGGAGCTTGTAAGCCACCTGTGCGCCTGGCGTCGACGTCAGCTTAGCGCCAGTCTCCAACTTTGTGCCTGCACCTGCGCCAATCACTAGCCAGCTGCTGCTATTGCCTCTGCCGCTGTTGCTGCTGCTGCCCACTCTCAGCTCTCTGCACTCTCTACTTTTTGCTCTCTTTTGATCTCTGATCTCATTGGCTCTCTCGCTCTAATGCTAAGCTCGTTTCTTGGCTTCGTTCGTATTTGGCGCCGCTCTCTTTCTCGCACGGCTCAACTTTGGCTTAAGCTGTCTGTATGTGGCTTTTGTTTTTAGCAATTAGCCGATGTGATCGTCGTCGTCGTTTTCTAATTAGTCCACGAGTTGGCAGCAGCAACTTCGGCTCTGCTAACCTTTTCAATTGTTGTTATGTTTTGTTTTTGTTTTCGTTTTTTCGGTTATTTGTTTACTCTCCCGCTGCTTCCCCCTTTTGGCTGTTCACTGACTTTGCGCAATTTCAATTTTAATTTTCAATTACAATTTCTTGTCGCCTGCGTGTCAGTTCCGTTGGCATTTCAATTGAGTTATTTACTAGATATCCAAACAGCATCCCCCTGCCACTGCACCTACCACTACACTTACCTCTCTTACCATGTTTGGAGCTACAACAATTGCTCCAATTTGGTTTTTTATGCTTTCAGTTGCCTTCGTTTTTTTGTTTCTTGAAAAATTAGCGTCTAACTTAGGTTTTATCTATATGCAGTCGTTTCTAATTATTTATATTTAAACCTCGCACTTGAAGTGCTTTTTAAAGGCACTCTGAGTTTTGTAATTGAAAGATTTGTTACGCGAAACTTATCAACACTGGTCTTTAAACACAATGCCAAACCATTTAGATAAACGATCTCTAGTGCAAATACGTAATACGTAATATTACTTACAATATGTTCATATGTCTAGACTCTAGACTTCTGTAATTGCTTTGATTGCGTTGAAATAGATGAGTTTTGTGCGATCGTTATACTAAAATTGACTGTTAGCTAATTGCAAATATATTTAAATGTTACTTAAGCTTTAATAAATTGCTTGTTAAACAACCGATAATTATACCTTGGGTTTCTTAGCATGGGTTTCTCAAGGCATTATCTTGATATGGTTCAACTTTCAGGGAAAAATCGTGCAGTTTATATCGTCATGTGAATAATAGGAAAAAGATGGGGATTTTATTTATGTTACATATTAAATTTGTAAGAGAGATTTAATTGAGCTAGAGATACACAAAGCTTTGCTTCTAAATTTTTAAATATTTTCTCAATTATAATAACCCAAAACTACTCAGAGCATTGAGATCTATTTGTTAAGATTTATATATTATAGTTCGATACTTACAAAAACATAATTTAATATATTTATTATTAAAAGTTTGGAATCCTGAAACCTATTTCTAAATTTTTTATGTAGTTACATATAAGATACTGACGAAAAGAATTTAAGATATTTATTATTATTAAAAGTTTGGAATGGTACAACCTATTTCTTAAAATTTTTGAATCTCTTGCTATGGTAGTTAGGAATCTCTGCTCTCGATCTCCATGCATTAACAATGAATCATTTTATTCCAGTATTGAAAAACACTAGATGTTATCTTTAAAATAAATATAAATCCACAAAATATTCCATTGATAAATTGCTTTAAATTCGTAATTAATTAACTGGGAAATGTTTAAAATTCTCCCACACAAAAATTGAATAAAACAATTGTTAATTTTGTTTTGGGAATGATTCAATTACAGGCCGAGCTGCACAAATTAATTCATTAGTGTTGTACAACACACACAAATTGCAAAAGGTGAGCGTTGACAGGCAACATGCGACACGAGACATGAGACATACACCATGCCACAAGGCAGCTTTGCGCTGCTTTTGATCATCAGTTCAAAATGAATCCAGGAGTAAATAACAAATTCAATGATCAACATGATATACAGGCAGAAAAAATTAAAAAAAAACAACATCGAAGATCCGCTTTTTAGGCGCGATGTCCGTTGTCGGAAATTCAATTGAACATTTCTCATTGCGTAAAGGAAGGGGAGGGGAAGAGTGTAGAAAATATTCAATCCGCACTTCGATATCAATTTAAAAGGCTTATAAATTGCAAGTACGTTGTTCTCACTTTATCAATTCAGACAGCCCAACGCGAGATGAGAGTGTGAGACTGAGGACTGCGTCTGAGACTTTCATCCGCTACAGATACGCAGTGTAAAAGCATTCAGAGCCCAAAACAAATTTAAAAATGCGCAAAAAATAAACCCGAAGTGTAATTAATTTTTTAATCTTACCAAAACAATAAAATAAAATATAAAACAAGTAAATGGAGCGAGTAGTGAATTAATAACATACAAATACTCAGTAAACACACCAAGCTCCGGCAGCTTTCACACGTACACAGCACACGTATGCAGGCTTAAAGCTCTGCTTACGAAGCAGCCTGCAGCAGTGTAAAAGCTCACTAATACAAGCGCACTTATGGTTTGTTTGTTGCGGTATTACTCAAGTACGCCAAGTAGAGCACATTTTGTAGGGTATAAAAAAAAGCAAAACCAAAGCAGTAAAAATTAAGCTCACGGCACTTGAAACTTGCATGCGGACTGTCTTATCAGGTCATAAAATGGGGAGCATGACAGCGTTGAGGGGTGCTGTAATATCAAATAGCAAGCAGAGAGAGAGAGAAAGAGAGAGCGAGAGAGGTATACTGTGGGGTATTGCAATAAATTCATCACCTTAATTACAAGCACAAACAAAAAACAGCAAACAGAAAGCGAATGTGAACAAAAACAAAACAGCAACACTGCTAGAGATAGTGAGTGAAAGACAGAGAGAGCAAGGGAGAGAGAGGGACAAGGAGAGCAGTAGAAAACAACATAATGCTCAAAGCGTGCGCCTGATAAGAAGCTACTACGATCACTAATGGCAAAAAACCTTGGGGCACTCCACAAACCCACAACACCACAGAGGGCAAAAGGGGTACTTGGGGCACAGGGGTGAGTGTGTGTGTGGAGCAGACGACAACTCGGTGCAACCACCTGTTTGGCATGGTAGTAAATGGGAGCAGAGCGAGACGGCGCAACAGATTGAGTGGGGTATACTCGTCAGCATACAACATTGAATACCAAAGCACAGAAAACACGTAACTTTACTGATAACAGCGAATGTGTCGACGTCGTCTGCCACTACGACATGGACTTGGGTACATATTACTCCAAGTCCATAAGCATTGCATGGTCTACTTGAGGTGCTGTCTGCCTTTCGGCCATCTGGCCAGCTTATCAGTGTTTTGGTGCGGGCGTAATGCGTGGTGCGTGATAACAGCAGGTTCCAAACTCACAACTCAGCAAGGTGTGCTGTGAGTGCTGTGGCACCAACTATGCACTCGAAATGGGAAGAAGGAACTACCATGAATCAATACAGGTACAAACTGATAAATCGAATTAAGTATTTATTATTGTTTCGTCGTCATTTCTTTATCGAAATATTTGATAAATTGGTATTGCTTTGCACTCGCCACTTGGTGGTGCAGAGTGGTGTGCGGTTCGACGGGGTGCTCAGTGCAAGATGTGGTGCTTTATGGGGCGACAATAAGTGGCCAAGTGGGCACAGGTGTGTTTAGTGATCCTCATACTCATAGTGGGAACGGGTGCACAACCACAACAACCTTGTGTGTTGTGTACGCTTTGAGTTTTGAACATTTGAATTTCTAATCTGTTTTTTATCTACAGAGTGTTTTTGAGTTCATTTTTGTCTGCGTCTTCGAAACTGGCTTTTTGATTGGGGCCGGTTTTGTCAACAGGTGTTTTGCACTAATCGAAATGATTTTTTTTCTATTTATGTGTATTTTGGTTTTTGTTTTTTGTGTTTTATTTTGTTTGATAGTCGCTCCAATTAATTTATAGTCATTTTCATGCAATTGATAGATTGTGTGGGAGAGCCGGAAGTATGGTCTATATATTAAAGCTTTGATTAGCCTATGAAAGGGTTTCTGGAGTGCTTTGCTCGAGTGGACATTTTATGATCTATGTATGTTTAGCGTTTTTATTTAGCACACTTGAACAGCTTTAGTTATGATGAGAGATTTTGGAAGCATACATAAATATGTTAGCTAGTTAAAGTGTAGCTATTTATAACTTGATAATTTGTATCTAACACTTGGGATGTTATGCGTATAATGAGGTGCTTGCTTATCTAGTTTTGTGTTGAATAGCAAAACTACAAATTAAAATGATGCGCAAATCTGAAAAATGTATTTTTTATTAAAATAATAGTATTTTTGAGTTTTAACTTATTTTTTATACAAATAACTTGGAGTTAAGATAACAATTTTATTTTTACAAACAAAAATAATAATATTTTTGTTTTTTAAGTAACCTTTTCATTGGTAAATTATGATAATAATTATAATAATTATTTTATAATTTTTTAAAGTTTATGAAAACTAACTGAAAAGTTGATCATAAAATTAAAATTTTCTATGAGAAATAATTTATTAAAAGTATAGTATGTACCTAAGTGAGTATAGATATATGGAAAAGTGGATTAAAAATTCAATTATATATCTTTTAAATAAAATAAAAAAATATAATCTTTAAAAAATTTTAAAGTCAAAGACATATTTAGATATAAATTTGATTTCTGCTTTCCCATATCAAATATTAAAAATTTCGTTTTAATTTAAAGATTCTGAACTGATTGCTTAACAGAAGAGCAAATAAATAATTTAAATATAATTTTATTTAATTTGCGTACCTAACTAAGCTTAAAGAAATCTTTTGTATATTAAATTATGTTAAAATATTATATGTAATTTAGAAGCTTTTAATTCATTTAGTGTTGCTTATGAATTATTTAAAATAAGCCAAACTATTTTACTGTTTTGTATGAAATTTTTATAAAAAACTTTTTATATAAATGATTTTACAAATTCAAATTTAAAATATTGGCATTTCATACGCATAATTTTTTAACAAAAAATTATCTAACTTTCTTACTGTCATAGGAAAAATATATATTAAAAGTAAGAAAATTTGGCTTATTTTTATAATTTCGTGTTAAAATATATTTATGAAAATCTAGTAAATTAAATATAATTTATCAATTCAACTTGTAAGCTTTTTTTTTAAAGAATCTTGTAGTTTAAGTAACTTAAATTTGTATAATTGTAAAATGCAGCAAATATACATAATTTAATTATAACTTCAATAGTTAATTGACTATTAAATGACAAATTTTATTAGCAACCAACACCACTCAAGTGACAGCTTTAGCTTTAGGTTTTAAAAATTTATAAGTGACTTTGACTTTAATGAATTAAAATAAATAAAGACAATTATGTTGATTTAAAATGTGACTTTAACACTTAATTAAATGATATTTTTGCTGCATTGAAATGGAATTCGTTTGGGGAATCATCGAATGAATTCAAGTCCATTGACTATTTGACGTTGACTGACAACATCATGTCAATGGGCAATTGTTGTTGTTGTTGTGGCTGCTGTTGTTGTATGCCAACAAGTTGTTAACAGTTGTTGTTATTGTTATGACTTGGCTTTTTGTTTTGTATTACAAAGTTGCCGCTAACCGTTGGCCCGATGTGTGTGAGTATGCATATATATTCATAATAGTTACAGTTGTTGTTGTCACAGTTACATATTCATTTGTTGGCAACATTTTAAGCTGGCAGCTGGCAAATGCACAAAAAAAACCTGACAAAAAGCCGAAAACGTATATAAAAATGGTTATAAATATAAAACTTAGTTTTAAGGTTTGCTAACGTTAATGTGTTAAATACGTCTTGGCCATTAAGCGAGCACATATACACAGACACAGAGAGTGAGAGACTTAGACTAGACTCTTGGGCACACATGACGTATGCGTTATGACAATGCCAATGGCCAAAATGAATATTATTTGTTGTGTTTTTTCTCATTTTTATTGTTGTTTTTTTTTTTGTGGCCAAACCGTTGGCATCGCTGTCCGTCGTTGTCTTCGTCTTGGAATCTTGGCCCATTCAAATAGACTCGCACACCTGTTGGGCTCTGCTGTTGGCCATGGCCAAAACGCTGTTTATACGATTTTTACAGTTTCTATGCCATTCAAATTGGCACATGTGTGTTGTGTGTGTCTCTGTGTGTATTGCTTTTTCTTTGTGGGCCTCTCAAAGCTGTTTACAAGCAGCTGACAGCATTTTTTACCACAATGTGAATGAGTGAGAGCGAGAGAGAGAGAGAGAGAGATGGGCTGTGTACGCTGATGATGACATAAAATGGAACAAATGGCCTATGAACGGCACAAATTAAGGCAATGCAAACAGAAATCCAATTGGAAAACAAAAGACTCAAACATACTACCATAAAACACAACATTTGTCGGCTCACCACCCCCTTTGCCCCTCTACCCGCTCACTTACCCCCGTTTGAAGAGCCTGTCATCTGCTTTATAACTCGTGTTAAATTTATTCAAAACCTCTTGACTCTCGTGCTGACACAAAGACCAGAGCAGAATCACCCCTCAGTTGGCCAAGGGGTGTTTGCCGCTAAGTGCTTGAGTATATGTGTGCGTGTGTGTGTATGAGTGTCTGAGTGCTGCCCCTGCCCCTTTATTCTTTTGACAATTTTGATCCCTTTTGTGAAGTGTTTTTGGCCGTCTGATATTATTATTATTATTACATTTGTTTTTCTGTTGCCCATTTGTCGCCTCCCCAATTGGGCAAACAAATTGCCAGCTATAAGTTCCCAAATCCGCGATACAATATACGTAGCACAATTAGTTGTGGCACGCCCTCAGCCACCTGGCAAAAATCAAATCCCAATTACTCTGCACACCTGTGTTCAATCTATGATCGATTATAGACATTTGATCGAAATTTTATTGCGTTCGCCATTGAGATTTGATTCGGATATAGTATATCTAGCTGTTTGGCTTGATATTTTTGCAAGATTTTGGCAGCTGAAATATACGAGTAGTTAAAATATCTGAATAGCTGAACAGTTGGCTGCCTGTTATAGTGAAAGTAGCAAAAGACAAAAAGAAGTAAAATGTTAACAAGCTAGCAAAATAATTTGAAATAAAAGTGTAATTTTACTAAAAATTAATTGAATTTTCTGTTGTTTAATTTTAATGTTGTTATAAATTAAATATATGCTTTATCTAAATTTGAAAAAATTATAAATTAAATACAAGAAAATTGTATTATTATATCTCCCTCATTATATAAGCTTCACTTTAAAGTAAATCATTTCCTATTAATGTTAAAAATAAACTCGTCATTTCTGTATTCAATGTTCTTATCAGTTCCGGTTCCTAAATATTTGCCAATAAGAGCGTTGTTATCAATTTGTCAAAAATAAAGCAACGGTTAGACGATATACGCTTTATCAAATTACTTCCGATTCGTCCGACAAACTATATAAATTAATATCGAAATTCTTTACTTAGCATATCCGCTAGATAATATATTTTGGAATTCCCTCATTTCCTTAGTTGTTATCTTCAAATTTGGGCCTTCTTTTTAAAATATTTTAGTACTTTGCGTACAACCCAATCTAAAGTAGAGATAAGTAAAAGTAATATATAGAATCAGAATATATATATCTAGTATGATATAAAGTAGTAGTAGAAAAGACTAATTTCGTCATTAGACTGAACTTACATAAATCAAAAAAACTAGATTTTCCCACATTTACTTTGGTTGTTATCTCATAGTTTTGACTTCTTTAGAATTGGTTGAGTTCTCTGGGTTAAGCCCAATCATAAGTAATCATAAATCTTACATACACACATTACTAGTAATAGTTTTTTCTATAAAATGGCTTAGGTTTTCTGGATTTATCCTAATCTTAAGTAATCTTAATTATTCCATATGTAACTAGTAGTAATTTCTATTTTCATCACTAGCATGTGAAGCCATCTGTACTCATAAAATTTGAGTTTAGTTTAAAGTGTTAGCCTTTTAATAGATGCTGTCTTAAATTGCCAGGCAAATGACACGCCATTTTGTACCAGGTAACGCTGTCCCTGCTATCTATTCTCTTTACTCCCAGTTCTCCACAAGTCGACTGGGCAATAAGCCTTGGTAATTGAAGCGCAAATAAGTTTAACAAACAGAACTATCTACAACACACATTTGAATTGAGTAATTAGTTCTATCTCTATTTCTCTCTCCATCTCTGTCTAACGCTCTGGCTCTGAGTACATTGGTAAAGCCCCCCCATATGGCCTAGAGGTATACCACTATATCTAACTGGCATGCTATAATATATAGATATATGGTATATATATATATATATATATATATATATATATGTATTGTCAACGGGCAACGGCCGTTGGTTGATAGCGTGATCGAATCAAGTGCATAACACCTGAGCAAATGAAATGCCTAATGCCGCGTCATTGGCATGCGGGAACAGGTGGCACTGCCACGCCTCCCTGCCATATACACACACACACATTATCATTGAGGCAGAGAAGTCGGCCAACGCCTCTTGTTGCACTCGGCATTTGGCCAGACGTTATCAGTAATGCTTCCGCCGTCGCTTCGGAACATTGTTGTAGTTGTTGCTGCTGTTGTTGTTGTTGCTGTTGTTGTTGTTGCTGTTGGTGTTGTTCCGCTGTCGCCATCGTCTGATAAAAGCCCAGCAGAAGTTTCATTTGTTTGCACTTGAATTGTGATATTTATAGAATGAACATATGAGTATATGTTATGAGTCTGAGTACAAGTACTTAGGGTACTCATAAGTACTCTACAGCACTTTCTTTCGCCTTTTTGTGCTTTTGTGTTTTTGCGTTTGTTGTTTTTGTGTTGTTGTGTTATCATTTTTGCCTCAGCTGCGTTCGATGACGCACTGAGTTTGCCCGTATCGCTTTGAAATTCTCTTGGGCCTGAGATTTCCAAAGTCGCCCACATGAACAACGTCTTTGGTTTGTGTCACAACACATATGTATGTACATATATACGTAATACGTATTTGCAACGCACTCCACTTTGTGGCAAGCTTTAAAATTATGTGAAGTATTTTGCAATGTTGCTCATAAAGTGCACAAATTATGCAGCTGCTACAAGCACAAATATCGAACATGAAAAACAGTTTAGAAATGCCACAAATCAGTGGCTCAATGACCGCGAATTGGCAGCAGCAGCAGCAGCAGCAGCACTGAGGCAGCAACACTGTGGCAGCTGGGGCAGCTAAAGATACAGATACATCTATAGATACAGCTACGGCTACAGCGTGCAATCAATAAAGCGCAATGCATTGAAACAGGTGCAACATGCGGCAATGCGGCGGCAAGCAGCGGTAAATGACAGGGCCTCAAACAGTGAAGGGAAACTGCGACTGCGGCTGTGGTTGGCTGCCTCCTCCTGATGACACCATTTAGAGCGCCTGCAGCAGTGGGTGGCAACTCTGGCCAAACTGTTGGCTGTCAATGATGTGTTGCAGCTGTGCGCCACATGTTGCTGCTGGGCGGGGTTTCGTTGGGCGCCCATTAACGTGTTGCTGCTGCTGCTGCTGCGGTGACTGTTGTTGCTGCCGTGAAATGAGCACAGCAGGTGCAAGGTGCGCCTTCGATCAGCCGAACGCCGAAAGTTGACAAATTTACAGCAAGCGCTCGCACAAAATGGCCGCTAGCCATTCATTTGACTGCCAGCCACCGCATCCCTACACCCCCAACCCCCAATCCCCCACTGGCAACACCCTCTACACCCGCTGACTAACCGGATGAATTGATGGACGCTAAATGGTCAACAGATTTATGGCATACGCCGTCTGCCAGCAAACAAGCAGCACCTACATATATCTGAATATATATATATCTATTTATCTGTAGCATATAGCAATATATGTATATCAACTAGTTTTTGCTTGGCCGCCTTTCAATGTTACTCATACGCACCTGTGACATTCATTTGCAATATTTTCACGCTTTTTGAGTTGTCACAACAATTGACACTTAAAGTTTTTGAAATACATGCCTCAATTGTGGTTGCTGCTTGCTACTTGCCGCTTGCCGCCTGCCTTCTAGCAATTGGCAACGCTGGCTGCCACACACTGTTTTGCTGCCGTGCCGCTGCTGCTGTGGCAACCAATGAAAGACACATCGACAGCAGCTGCGCGCCAAATTAACAAAAATTTGAAAATGCCTCAGCGTGCTGAGGAAAAAACAAAGTAAAATTATGTGTTTTTTCGGTTTCGGTTTTAATTTGTGAACAAAAATTTCACAAAATATTTGTGGCAATAATTTATGGCCTATCATCAAAAATAAAAGCACAGAGCAACTCAAGGTAGATAAAGTCATAAAACTATATAAATAAAAACCACAAATACCAGATAAAAATAATTGAATAAGACTTGGATATTAATCTATACGAAACTTTAGTACGAACAAGCTGCTAAATGGAAATTATAAAACTAATGGAATAATTAAAGACTTAATTACTTAAATGAATTGCCAATTTCTTAATTAGATGGAGTGGTATTTAAATTGAGAATTTTTAGAACATTATCTATTTTAAGGCAGTTAGGTTAAACTAATTTTAAATCTAAAAAAAATTGGAATAAATTAATAATTGTTTTACCACATTTATGTGTCATATATATATTATTCTTCTATTGAATATTTTACTAAAAACTTATTACTACTTGCAATAAATGGCATAACTTATTCAAACAATTATTAACACTTATATTTACTTCCATTTTGAATAAAAGAAAAACACATGTTACTTTAATAATCAAATGCTAATCAATCGAATAATTGTTTCTAATCAATTGCATATATTCAATGAATTTACTTGTTAATGCTAGACATTTGAATTAATTGAATTTTATATTATTGTTGTGTACTTTAAAAACTGACACTTTTAAATAATTTCCACAAGTTTATTGAAAAACCACTTGCTGCAAATTGTTGGGCATAAACATTTATCTTTGATTTTCCCAAGCTTATAACATACTATATATGTGTAGGTACATTTATAATTGCAGCTGCTTTTGCTGCCCAATTTCCTGGCTATTTTCCAACTGCAGTTTTTCCAGTAGCAGCTGTTTGCCAGTTGAAAATAAGGAATTGAAAAGCAAAAAGGCAAAAAAAAAACAGAAAGCAAAAAGCGAACAACAGCAAACATTTTGCCACTTTAACGTTTGAATTAAACGACAACATTAATTAACTTGCAATTTAGCATAAATACATCATCGCTCAACCTGAAAAAAGGGGAAAGAGATTGCAACTGGGACTGCAACTGCAACAGCAACTGCAACAACAACAGATAGTTAGTTGCACATTTCACCTGGAAAAACTAGTTGCACGCGTAGTTCGTTTTGTGTGTTGCCAATTGGCAATTGGAAAACTGCTCCAGTTTAAGCCGGTGCACGTTTTGGACAGGCAACAGCAGGCGGCAGGTAGCAAGCAGCTAGCAAACCAGCAGTAAGCAGCAAACAGCAAGCAGCATGCATCATCGGCCACCTGTTGCCAGCTTTGCTGAGCTGCAGTTTTTTGGTATTGGCGTTTTCTATACACTAGCTTTTGCAGAGGGGGATTAACATTTTGTCATGTAGTGTGTCTCGTTATCTCTAAAAACAGTAGCAGCTGCGCACTGATCATCGTGCACACCAGGCGAAAGCACTAAGACACTGAATTTTCTAAATAACAAAGCTTTTATAACGTTGTGAAGCACAAAATACATTTTGTATAATTTTTAATAGTTAGAGGACAAGCTTAGGGTTGAAGGTAGCTTAAATACAATAAGTTTTATGTATGATAGTGCAATGAGACTTAAAAATTCTGTAGTAGGTATTCTTCTTCTATACAGTCTAAACAATTTAAAGCTTAGTTGAACTATTAACTATATTGTAGAGTTATCAAAAATAAAATTGATTTATAAATGTATAATTAGTATTTATTTAGTAATTAGCTTGAAAATTTTTGAAAGTAATCGAAATATTATCAACAAATAGTACAAAATATTAGATCACTTTAACAGTTTTTAGATATGATAGCTTTAAATAAATGATAAATAATAATAAAAATAATACTTTAAATTATAAGCTCGAATATAAGCGAAACTCCAATAATTCTGTAATTAGTATGCTCTTTAATATTTTAATGAAACTTCGTTAAACTCCAGAGATTTAAGGTTTATACAAAAATATACTTTTTTGTAGCCCAAACTGTGTGGCATAGTGTAACTAATATGCTGTGTATCCAATTTAAGCCAAGTTTATGGTAGTTTTTTGGTTAGTCAGCCGCTGGGAAATACCAGTTGGCTGCCCCCAAACGTTGCACAGTGCACATTGCACGCTGAAGTGTTGCGCAGACGCCGTGGGCCGACGCGTCGCCAGTTTGTTACAGTTACAAGACGGCCAGTGGCCTCATGCCGCATGCCGCTTACCCCTTGCAGCAGTTGCATGCAGATTGGCTGCGATAACAGTGCAACTGGCAACTGGCAAACTTGCAGCTTGCAACAGCCGCCGCCGCCACCGCCGACGTCGCCTATTGGCAGCTTCGCATCTGCATGCACATCTAATGGCCTTTCCTTTTGACGTCGTCGTCGTCTAATTGCGGGGCGTTGTTGCATTCAACTTTTTGCATAGTTGTGTTGCTGTTGCAAGTCTGCAGTAATTCATTTTTTTGTTTTCGCCACAACTTGGCTTGCAATTTGTCTAAATGACACTAACTAATTGTAAGACTAACGCCCCATAAATGTCTGGCTAGAGCAGGAGACAATGCCACCACCATCACACTTTCAGCGCAGCACCACTGTGGTGCATCATAGCTCAAGACACGACACGTTACGACAAAGACAAAACAAGTCAAGTCAAGTGGCCAGTGGGTCAGACAGGTTCGTGGCCCTGGAGAAAGGCGCATCTTTAGCTTGTGCCAACTGCCAGAGCTACAATTTTGACATGGAAATATGTGAGAAGCCCTTGAGGGCATAGTTTACTATAGGGTCTAGAGAAGAGCTTGAATAGTTTGTTGGAGAAAGTAAAAAGTTTATAATGATAACTGCAAGCGATGGCTAAAAATGTTTTTAAGATATTTTAGGCTTAGCTCAAACTTTTTAACATTATGTAATATAATACAAATCTTAATAATTTTAAAAATTTTAATTTAAAATATTTCTCAAGAAAAACTGTATCTTTGCTTCTTAACTAGAAGCTTGTAAACTACTTCTAGAAATTAGTAACTATTTAAGCTAAGCTCTGTACATATTATTTGGTTTTAATAGAGTTTTGTAGCGCTAATTGCTGCATATTTTAATTAAGTTTCAAACCTTCTTAAATATGATTATTATTTGAGAAGCATAAATCATTTTTAAAATTTTCTTAGAAAATTTCTGAATATTTCTTTTGCAAAATCTATATATGTATATACTTAAAAATAATTAAAATTGTAAGCCACACTAATTAAATAATTTTTTTCTTAAGTAAGATTTATAGAAAAAATTTTAATTGAATTTATTTTTTTTAAAACACACACCTTTAAGCAGTTTTAAAATATATATTAAACTAAATTTTGTAACAGTTATCGACATAAAATTTATTTTCTATAATATATAGTTCTGTGTAATCCTACTGCTAGCTTAACCAATATTAATTATAGGGGGAAATCATGTTAGTAAATTTATCTGTAAAGTTTCTTTATATGTAGTCGGGTATTTTCCTAAAAAGTATCAAAAATTTTGAATATTTTTTATATCTAATCCTTAATTTATGCCTTATCATAAACTGAAGAATTTTTACTGCGTCTTTCTTCGAGAAATCCTATTCTACATTTGATACCTCTATCACAGTCTTAGAATTAAATGATCTCTAATGAAATAGGAAGCCATAAAAATGATTGCCATATAAATGATATATACTAGTAGAAACTGCACTTTAAACTTGAGCACATCAAACTTATTTCCTTAATAAAAACGCCTCTTTAAATGTTGCGAATCTAATGAAATAGTTTTTCATTTGTTTATCTGCGAAAACAATGGCGCCAAAAGATGCTCAAAGATGCGTTTGTAGTTTGAATAATGTTATTAACTATTTTTTGTTTATACAAGCAGATGGTATTATTATTGTTATTGTTATTCTGGTTTTATGGTGTCCGACAGTTGTTGCTGCCGTTGCATTGCATTGCAGGTGTACTCGTACTATGGCGAATTTTATAACATTTAGCTAATTGAATTTGTTTGCATTGCCGTTATGCACAGTTGCCCATCCGATTTCCGATTCCCGCTTCTCGATCGATCCCACCATACTGCTGATATTGCATTTGTTTATAAACAACAAGGCAGCGAATTGTGCAATAAAAATGGAATGAAATTTATGATCAAGCTGAGATAGCAAATGGATCGCTTCAGTGCCAGAGAAAAGCGATAAAAGCGCCGACTGCAAATAATTAGAAAAATGGCAAGAAATTGCACCTGTTTTTCTTTTTTTCTACTTTTTATATGGATGGATACTAGACATATATGTATTGTATATGGTGAGGCGCTGATTGAATATGCGAATGCAATGCAATGTGAGTACCCCCTATACGACTAAGTGAATGAAATATGCTCATGGACATATAAATACTGTGGGGTGCATAATACTACAGCTCACCGGATGACTGTGGGATGTACTTTAGCTGTAGAGCGGAGAATCGGTTAGAGTGGGGAAAGGGGTTTTGAATTCATTATGCAGCCAGTCACAGACGAGCTGAGCGAGCAACACCTGCCCGTCCAAACAACAGCAACATGGCCCACAGCAACAGCCACAGCAACAATTGCCCAGCAGCAGCAGCAACTGAAGCAGCAACATATTGCAGCTGCAGCATGCAAACAGTTGTTGCTGCTGCACTTGTAATTCATTTGAGCAACGTATGGCTAAATAAGTTGCTACACTGTTTGGGCCTAGTTATATGTAAAACCGGCAGGGGAGAGGGAGGCTTCAAGTTGCCGAGCCAAGTTAGCAAACTGAAGATGTTCCGTGCTGTAGTTGCAGTGGCCTAGCTCTTGTTACCAAGCGTTTTGTCAGAAATTATGTTTATTTATTGGCAAGTGCTTTTACTGGTTGCTGTTGCTGTTGCCGTTGCCGTTGCTATTGTTGTTACCTTTGTGTTGTTTACCTTTTTGGTCAGATAACAGCAGTTGCCGTTGTTGCGCCGTTGTTGTTACCGCTGTTGCAATTGTTTGTCTATTCGCATTTGCCTAGAGAAGCGACTGGAAAGCAGTGAAAGATTAACAATAAGCTCTACAAATGTAGTTAACTTAGAAGGTTATAGCCTTTTCGCTATCTCTTTCTGCCTAACATTCAAATAGAACTTGAGAGCTTGTTTCCAGAAATAAATGCATTATCATAAAGACAAACAGCTGATAAGACATTCTTTTGAAATCTTAGCGAAGTATTCTAGTTTATGCATAACATTTTAAAGATCATCTAGCGGAATCTTAGGGATGAACACATTGAAAACATTTGTAAAAAGTTTATAGAAGTATTTAAAAACAAAAAACAGAAACTGTTAAATAAAAAAATTATTTGTAAGCCAAAAATATTTTATATTTAGTTTAATAAATTATTTTAAATTTGTGGAATTGCTGAAATTATTTTCATTTATTGATCTTACTCCAAAACCAATCAACAGTTCTTATCTTGAGAGATCTTTCAAAACTAGATCTTTCATTAAGCTAAAGATTTGGCTATAGATGTTGGCTTTTCAAATTCTCATAGCCAAAATATCTAGAAAACTTTTTCAAGATGCTTGTCAGTGAACCTCACCTTTTGTAAATGAAGTTCTATAGCAGACTAAAAACCTCAGCATTATCTTATTTACAAATACAATCTATGCGATTTAGATAAGAAATCCTTTTCAATATTTTACTGCTTTAATTTTTTCTTCATACTTTCACACTGATCAACAGCGTATTTATTATGCTTAAAAATATTTCAAATAAAATCCTATATTATGCTAAAGAATTCCCGCTTTTAGCCCTTATTGATGTTAGCTTATTAAATTCCCTTAGCTAACAAAACCAAACAATTTTTCCGATGCTTTTCATTGATCTTCAGATGCAGTTTAGAGGTCAAACGATTTGTCGGGGTGTGGGGGAGGGGTCTACATAATCCCTAGGAAAAACACAAGTCCACATAGTCTTCGGGACAAACAGTCAAACATAATAAACTGTCAGCAAGTAACACAAACAATTTTTGACAATCAAAATAAAGACACGCGACGATTGCAATTTGGAGGCCCGAAAAAAAACCCAAACTGCTTCGAATGACAAATGAGCATTTTAAGTGGCAAGAGGCAGACGACGACGACGACGAATTCCAATTGGAAATTAACTTGAAGATGCATGTTTTCATCTATTTTAGACTTGAAAGTTTTCCGCGCAACATTTGTTGCAATAAATCATCGGTTGCAAGTTGTTGCCAGCTGTGGCAAGCTAGAGAAATGTTTCCAATACCAAAAAACTAAATAAATAAAGTAAAATCAATTAAGTTGACTTTTCGGCACAACAACAACACAAACACACACATACAGTTGCAATTGAGTTGTCAATCAGACGCTGATTTTTGTCGCCATTTGCCGTCAATCAGCAACAACAACAGCAACAACTGTTGCTGCTGCTGCGGCTGCAACAATTGCAAGCGACCATCAATTATTTGTATGAATGCTTTTTTTTTATTTTTTGTCTGTTTTGTGTTGTTTTCTTGTTGTGTTTTTTTGCTGCACGTGCGTTGCTACAACTGCCACATTGCATGTTGCCGGCTCATTAGTTTGGCTTTTATTTTTGGAAAAGCCAACGCGACGCATTGCCGGTCTGTCTGCCTCAGAAAAAAATCAGTTGTTGTTGTTGTTGTTGTTGCTGTTGCAGTTGTCGATCGTTAGTTGCCGGCGCTGTCGTCTGTTGCTGCCACCGCTCGACAATCGTCGATCGTCGTCGTTGCCGTTGTGTGTTGCACCAAAAATTATTAATAGACCTTTGTCTGCCTTGGCTGCTGCTTCTGCTGATGTTGTTGCTGCTGTTGGCAAATGCCAAACGCTGCAATTGTTGCTGTCATTGTTCTGTTACACTTGCAATCGCTTCATTTATTATTGTCGCGTCTTCGCTGCATGCCCCGCAAACGTGCCACAGAGTATGTACATCAGTCAGTTTGTCAGTTAGTCATTCAGTCAGTCAGCTAGTCTGTAAGTCAGTCAGTTGTCGCGGTCGTTGGCTCAGAGTCACAGTGTCTCCCATTCGTAGACGCCAGCGACAGACACCTAAATTTAATGCGACAACCGTCAACCAGCTGCATTCAATTATTTAGTCGCAAATCGTCATCATCATCATCATCAACATCATCACATTGCATTGCCTACAAGTATATATTACCACACACACATACTATATCTCTATCAATGTATTGGTGTGAGAGTGTTGGTATTTGTCTCGCCGTCGAAGCAGACAATAAAACATCATTAAAAGTCTGAGGCGTTGCAAGTTGCAACACGCTCTGCAAATATTTTAATTGTTTTTAATTTGCATTTGTTTTTTTATGCATTTGCTTTGCTTTGGTTTATTTATTATAATTATATATACTTGAACTGAATTGAAATTATGTATACAAATTAATTTATGAAATTGTGACGAAATGTAGAAATTTTGATTTCAACTAGAGTACATTTGAAACGCAAACCAAATACCCAAACACTTGGACAACTCGGTCTCACTTTTACTCGTATTTGCAAGCATCGCATAGAAACGAGCGAGACGAACGAGTAGCAAATACCTACCGAAAATACGCTTAAAATTTTTGAATATTTTGGATTTCTCTTTTTCTTACCCAACTGATAGATCATTTTCGTTAAACCCTTTGCTAATACACTATAAAAAATAAAAGTGATTATAAGCAAACAGAATACCTGTTATAAGCCCCTGGGCTGCACCTTAAATTACATTTTCATTGAAATCTTACACGCAAATCAATCAAAATTCCACACAAAAGTCAACAGAAATCATTCATTAACACGGAAACTTCTCCCCTTGCAGTGTAAGAGGGTTACTCAGGGGAAGGGGAACAGAGAAGGCGCGGATTAAGCACTGGCACACCTGCAATACATTTAAGTAATTTTTAATTAAATACATTTACATAGCTAGCCGGCCATCAATCATTGAAGAAAATTGAGAATTTTCGTAGTAACCAAAGTGCCAAAGCCGCATAAAAACAGTTGAAAGTAAAAAACGGATAGAGGAAAGCGGAAAGAAAACTAATCCATCAGTCGACTCAATACTTTCAATGCAAATGAATTTGGAAGAGGGTAAGGAGTGTTGTGGGGTGAGTAGGTGACCAGGCAAAATGATAATGAAACCTTATGTTTCATTTGTCAGAGAGGCAGAGTGAACTAATAGAACATATGGATGCCATGTCCTTTGATAATGTGGGATGATGATGGGGCAGCGGGCAGCTCTCTCAAGCTGTAGAAGTGCATTTTTGTGGCATGTGTCGTTTAATTATGCTAAAAGCTAACAACAACAATAACAAGTCAAACAAATGGTGAAACAGCAACAACAACTGTCTATATTGGGCTATATTGGGATGGTCATTGATACCACGTGAAGAGGGTGCAAATGCAACAACAGCAACAACAACAACAACAACAGGAACAACCCCTTGGCTATAAGTAGAGCGGCAACAGCGCCCCTTTGGGAAATTTGTACCAACTGACTGACTGGTACAACTGTTCTAATACGTACATACTTTGCTCCCTTTCCACTCATACGTTTATCAGTTCATTTCGTAGAGCAAACAAACAACAACAAACTAACTAAAAATTACACATAAATACCAAGATGATTGGAAGCGATGGGGTAAACTGACCAATGTGATCACACATGCGGCAGGCTGTGATGCGAGGCAAGATCTTTATCAACACGTCATGCTTAAGTCTTCATTAGCGACGTCTTCAAGTGGCCCGACCGAGAGAGCAACGAGACAAAGCCAACAAGCTGGCCAAGCTAACCAAGCTAACCAAACTGGCCAACTGGCACTTTGGCCACATACTCATAGTTAATGATCATCAACATGCAGCTTAAGCGAAAATTGCTCAGACGCGCGCTAACGTGTCTAACTGCCAAAGAGCACGCGGACTCGGACTTCCTACACTTCCATTTCCATTGCAAGTCGCTGTCTTAGCCTCAGACTTAGTCCCAGTCTCAGTCTCAGTCGCAGTCCCCATCATCATCATAGTTATAGTGATAGTCATAGTCATAGTTTGCCGTCTCTCACACACAGTGCCACACAATGACAGCAGACACCTTGAAGGCACTGTGGTCATAGCCTATTGAACTACATTCTCATCTAATCAAGTGAGTCAGACTTATTAAATTACACTTAAACTGCCACTTAGTAGTGTATTAGTTGTATGCGATAGTGTCTTGAGTGCAGTTGGTTTTTTGCTGACAATTTAATGCTTAAGAGATTCATAAAATAAATAGTTATGTCATATAATTCGATGCTAAGAAGCTCTCCTATAAAATTAAAATTTGTTATTAAAAAATATAAATAAAATGAATAATAAAATAATGTTGATAGTCGAATTATTTTACTTGTATTTAGTTAATATTTATTTCAGAGTATTATAATGCAAAATTTTAAGTATTTTATTGTATAAGTATTATTCGTTTTTTACACAAAAATATAACTGAATTTTTTTTTGATTTATTGAAAAATTATATTCAAAAGAAATGAAGACGAATTTTAAAAGATTACAAAACAATTTTTTATAAAAATTATGTGAGCATCTAAATAAATATGATAAATAATGCTTATATAAATAATATTATAAGGTAAGCAACTAAATAAATATAATAACTAGTTTTTGCATATAAATATATATAATTAAATATTTACTGTTTTTAAAGTCCGAAAATATAGTAATATCCACAGAATATATTATTTGTAAATGGTTTAAAAAGTTTTGCATTTCATATTTGGAATCTACAATTCAAAGTAATGTCTAATTTTAATAGTAATGTGTTTCTAATAAAAATATCAACATGTTCCGATTTAAATTTTTTAAGTAATTCAAATTTTCTAGTGTAAAATAAATATTTTATTTAAAATAATTTATTTAAAATATATATTTGTATATATTGTATATATTTGTATACTAATAATATTTTTATTAATAATAACAATAATTTATTGCATTAAAATAATAACTAATTTTTCTATTCCTTATTTCATTAAATTTGTCTGGTTTTCAATAGTTTCATGGACACTGTGCATAATCGCCATAGCCAAGGCTTTTACTCTTCTCGCTGTCTGCCTGACTACCGGTATTAGCTAGCTGTGTTTCAGCCCGAGACTAGCCAGGCTATGCCCAGTGCTTGGCCAGGCCAACATTATTTTTTTTCGGCTTTTGCACGCGAAAATTCAGGCACATTTCCCGCTGTGTGGCGTGGTCAAGCTGCTGTCGACTTAGGTTCAGACTGAGACTGGGACTTGGGACAGCGGCTAAGGCTTCGACTGCTGGCTGCTAGCTGCAGTTGCTTTCATGTTTTTCACGCTGTTGTTGCATATTTCACACACAGCTTGCGGCAACACCTTGTGAGTGCAGTTCCCCCCTATATCGCTTCCTCTCTCAATCACTGTGTGCGGCTGTGTCTCATCGAATTGGCTAGAAAATTAGTGCAAAATAGGCAATGTTTGTGTGTATGTGTTGGTGTGCATAAATTTGTGTGCATGATCGGCAGCAATAATTTTATTTGTTTACGATTATGTTCGCTGCCCAAACAGCCAACAAGCGATCGTCGTTGCAGTTGCAGTCGCCGTCTCAATCGCGTCACTCATACGCCCCGACGACAGCAGCAGCAGCAGCAGCGGCAGCAGCAACAGACTTTGTGGCCACCGTGTCCAGCTGGTCAATGGATTTTTTTGGTGCTGCAGCTTGAAGTTGGTTGTGTTGTCGGCAGGCGCCTGAGACTCGCTTCGCCCCTTCAATTCATGTGAAAATTGCTATAAATTTGCACAATTCACGGTTCGAGGCAGTTTTCAATACAAACACACACACACAGAATATATAGTATACTCTACTATACAATATATATTATTTTACTGGTTTTTTCTTTTGTTGGTGGTAGCTACATGTAGTAGGGATTTATTGTTTATTGAAATTGCCACAAAACGGTGCAAAATAATGAGAAAATCGCTGCAGTTGGACAGTTTTATGTTTTCATTTCAAAAGTTGTTTGCATTTCAGGCAATTTTGTTCAAAACAACTTGAGTCATGTAACCGTATACGTCATTAAGTTTTTTCCTCTACACATTGTACTCCCCTATCTCTAACAGATCTAAACTTACAACATCTTCTATCTATTGTTTGTGGCACGTGGCAAAAGAGCCGGCCTCACTCATGTCTAAAAAGCAGAAATCACAGAATCAAGTCTAATCAAGATTGATAGCGCGTAACGCATTTATGTCTGACTTTCGACACTGTGACAGCAACCCCCCTTTAAATAGATCCAAGCAACCCCCAATAATACCAAAAAAAACGTAAACACTTCTTCTATGTTGGTCAAATGTTTATGCCACAAAGGGCGGTGACAATCTCAGTGGCTTCAATGCCCACATGTGCCATTAGCGACGGCTGCGTTGATTAAGTTATAAATTCTGATTTCTCATACCCGAGACTCCATTAAAGTGTCGTTGCAATGTTGCAAGACTCTTTCGCTTAGCTCTTCTTCCATTTCGAAAGAGCCTCTCTTCAGCATATAGTAATTAGTTAAACACTTGAGTACAGCTGCCACCACGCATTCATTGCCCAACTGTTGTCGGTTGTAATCTGAACAGATTTCTCATTTGAATGGCAAATATTTGGCCAAAGACAAACAGAATGCATTGCGAATCATCGCGGAAATGAAATTACAAAACAAATGTCCGCAAAATACAATGTTTTCCTGTTTTTCCCCATTCGCTTGCTCTTCTGAAATTTTCTGATTTGGTTTTGTTTTCAACTATTTTTTCACAACATTTGCCAATAATTCGCATGCAAGTCTGTGCACATTTTTGTTGTAACTTGAGGGTTGAAAAAATAACAAGAAGTATGCCCTGTAACGTGGTAAGCACTTGTTTTGGGGGTGAGTAATCGTTGGCATTAATACAATTTTTAGGAATATGATATTAGCACATTCGATACCTTTTGCTGTACCTATATTTATACTGTTAATAGTATTTATATATCTCTTAATATATTGTACCTGGTCTATACACCTTCTGCAAACTTATACAGGGTACAAAATACAATAGTATATGTATAGTACTTGAGCATTTGAGTGCGTGACTGAGTGCGTATATGAGTGGGCATTAGAGGTGCCATCAATCGATTACGATTGGCCCCATGGCAACCCTGAAGTTACCCCAATGACATGAAATCAACGCAATTAACTTAATTAAAATGAAATAACAAGTGTTTAGCAAACGCAAAATGTAGACTTAGTATATAACTAGTAGTCTTACTCTTTCCCTTCTCTCATCCCCTTCCCTTGCTGCCCTCTGTCGCTTATGTTTGCCTTTGTGCTCGAACAAATGTCAACCTTTCATAGTTTTTCGTGTACTCGAATGTTTACCCCAAGTTTATTTGCTTCGCATATACACAAAGTACAAATGATAATGTATAATTTTAATTTGTACCCAGTACTAAAATGCAATTGTTTGACAAATATGTATGCGACAGTCTGTTTACACTACTTGATTCGCTCACTAATTACAAATTTGGGCCAAGTTGAGCCTAAGGGACTAGGCGAGTAAACAGATGAGATACTATATATACAGCTATAGGCTGTGTGTATGTATGTCGAGTCTTTGTGCCACAAAATATGGCATTCAGCTCTTGGCAAGATAATTAAAATATGTCCACTTAGCATAACATACAAATTGGTTACATTTTTATAGCCATGTCTACATTCTTGATTAGATTGGCATTCGAATTCTCTGCAATCCATAAAGTTTTCTATTTGTCAGCTACTAATCCTGTTTCTCTAGCTATAATTCTCTGAACTGATTTAATTTAATTAAATTTCAAGTAAATGTTATGGTATTAAAGTTCTTGATTTAAAATATTGATTTTGCTTATATTTTTGTACTACAACCTGATATACAGTAGAATTGGGGTATAACAACTCCGCATATAACGTTCGTTCGCTTATTTATAGGAAAATTCGACAATAATACAAAATTAAATGAAAATTAAATTAATCTTTCGGAATAAAGTCGGTCTTTTGATTGACGTTATAACCGGAATCTACTATATTTTGTTTAAAAAAAAATTTTAAACATACATTTGTTACATTTTTCTACAAAAATATGTAATTTCATATTCTTTGAAATTTAATCAAAATAGATACAAAATTTAGAATTTATATCTAAGTTTTAATGAATTTATTTCCGATTATTAAGACTTTTATATTAACAATTTCGACAGACTTTTCGTTACTGGTTTTATAACAAAAACCTGCTGGGAATTTACTCACAAGGTTTTACTAAACTATTTCTAACAAGTATTCCTATTACACATTTTACTTTAAGCTTCATTACTTTACAATAAAAATAGCTATACAAACCATACATAACTATTAGTCTATGTTTTGTTCAACTCATCCTCAAAACACTCAGCTGTCAACTTTTGCTTCTCCGCCCTTAACTTCTGTCCTCAATTTGTGTGGCAGCTCGTATATTTTTATGCAGCTGCAAAAGTCAATGTGCGTGGCATGTTGCCAGCTCTGATTTCAATGACTAACAAATAGCTTTAAGGCTTGCAAATCAGCCACAGTGAGCCCCCCACACCACACCCCACCACTGACAAGCCAACTTTAATGGAACTGAACTTCGAGCTGCGAGAACTGAACTCAACTCAACTCAACTGAACTGAACTGAGAATCAACAAACCGAAACGAAGCGTCTTTTTGCCCCATGACAGCAGGCAGTGGCAGCAAACTCGAAAGTTTTATGTGCGGCGTTTCCTGTGGCAAGGCGAAAAAAGCTTTCAACTCAAATTTATTACACGCTTGCAGCCACTCCCCTCTCAGGCCCCCCAACACTATGCCTTCGAGTTGGGGATGGGGGCCAGCAAGAATTCTAATAAATGTCAGACGCTCCCCAGCGCAAACAAAAGCAAATTCCTTTTGATGAACTCGAAATTGTGCACGTGCAAAGCCGAAAGCGTACGAATACGAGCAGCTCGGCAAAAAGGACATGCCACACAGTTTGTGGCAGCAACCCCCAAATGACGACAATGTTGGGGGTGTGTCGGCAGTTAACGAGTTCAAATGTATTCATGAGCCAGGCTCTTACCAGCTGCCAGTGGGTGGAGTAGCGCAGCCAGGAAGGCAGACTGTTTGGGGATGGTGTGTCTCCCGAGGGGTTGACTGTGTGTTACGGACTTCCTGTCAGCTGTTTTTTTTAGCTTGCGGCTAAGAGGAGAGTAGAGCGGGTGAAAGAAAGGTGGGTGGATTGGACTGGTCTGACTTATTGCCTTGCATTTCATTTAGACATGCGGTCGAGGTTGGGAGGTTTGAATTGTTGGGTTTGGGGTTTTTTTGGGTTTTGGGTCCGTGACGAATCTCACTTTATGTTGTGCAATTTGCAGGTGTTCCAATATTCGGAAATTGTGCAAGTTTTCTCCAGCTCTCTTTGCCGCTCTCTCTCTCTCTCTCTCATTTGCTGTACTTCTCTGGCTGTTTGTTGTGTGAAAAGTGCGTAAGCATTGTGGCTAAAACAAACATTTCACTGCCAATGGGGTGATAAAAGGCCGACAGACCGACAAGTGTTAAGTATCCGTGATGTTGTGCAGAAGCTACATACGAAAAGAAAAACGATCCATACCGATCTCTTGAACGCTTGAGTTGAACGAAGTATATAAAATCAAATATTTCCACATGGATTTTCAAATAAAGATTGTTGCTGAGAATATCATACGCAGCTCATTAAATGCTAAACACAATGTTGCCTCAACTGAAGTTGTTATATACTCATCGGTTCTGTACCTGTATCGGTCAGTGTATCTGTACCTCTTGGATACGTTTTGGAATATTTACTAGGCACTTTTAGCTGGCGTTATAAATGGATTTTCATTAGGCGCACAAATCGCAGCACTTATTGGCCATTTCAAATGCATTCATTAGCCAAATGGATGGGCAAAAATACAACACAACGCAAAAAAAGGAAATATAAAAAATTATGTTAGTGCAAATTGTAAATATGGCCATTCAGTACAGTGGTTAAACGCTATGACCAACATATTAACACCTGGCTACCCGCTGCGAGTGCCTCAAACGATCGTTCATGCTACTGAATACAGTCGTTATATTACTCGTAGTCGTACTCAAACTCATACTCATACTCACACTCATACTCGTATTCGTATTTGTACATTATATGGCATTAACTGTGTGGTGAATGTGCCAAACGGCAACACTGCACACCTCAAGATTCGCTCTGCTCAGACAGTTTGCTGCATCTGGAGGCGGTTGCAAGCACTTAAATCATTATAGACTAGATCACTTGACTTTATAGTGCTATATTTTAGGGCTATAAGGTAATTCAAACGCTAAAAACTCGAAGTTAGCGGGAAATCAATTTTGGAGAAAGTATAAAACTGTTTGCTTACTTTAAAGATATACGAGTGTTTTGTAACTGTAGAATTTATGGTGTATTCTATATTCCAATTTGTGTACCATTTTTCATTAGCAACTCATTGCACGAAGACATTCGTCTCAACAAGTATAGTGTACATACATATATAGTTTATAATATTAATTATACGACATTCTCTGTTTATAAGTCAAATATTTCTTTACAAATTTATTAAAATTATAATCATAGAATCAAGTTAACTATTTAAGAGTTAACTATATTAAATATTTAACAGGAATATATGCATATACTTTATAGGGTCTGCCATGTCTTCTTCTGACAAACCTAATATACTAGTAGTACTTCGTACGTAGTCGTATAAAAAGTCAGCTTGTTCTTAAAGTTAGCACATTTTCTCTTAAAGTTTAGTTATTTTTATATACTTTTCTTCATATTCTACAAATTATAAAAGAGTGAATGACAAGACAGTGAAATTTTTTTAATAAACAAAGACGTTATAGAAGCATAGTATTATATATATATATATATACATATATATTTATTATTAAAATGCTGTACCTAAACCTGAAGTAATTTATAGAGTTTCTAGTTCCGCTTTCACACACAGCATATACTATAACCTCACCTGTGGCATCTGTGCTTCGTCTTCCACTTGAGCGAGAACTGGTTCTACAGATTTCCTTGTGTGCTGCTGCCAATCAAAAAGTTTAGACCCGTAGGGCAATTCGGTTTCGTTTAATTTTTTTTAAAGCTATTTCACTTTATTTATCTAGCGCATAAATAAAATATTTTTGTACATTTTGGTCAGCTGTTTCCAATCAACGGCGCCTGGTACAGCAGAAATCTGGAAACAGAAATCAGAACTCAGAACCAGTACCCAGATCTTAATAGAGAAACCGTCGGTGGTCCATTGCTGGTGGTGGTGGTGATGGTGGTGGTGTCTTGGGTGGGGCTGCCATGGGCGGTGGGCCGTCTGCAGATTGTATCACCTCAGTTTTGTGGCAGTGGCATAAAAAACCGCTAATGTTGCATTAAATTCAAATGAAATCAACTGTTAAGTGGCTTTCAGTGAGCTATTTAATTTCCCCAACACGAAAATCGCAAGAAAATAATTACAGCAAATTTTCATAAATATTCACATAAATATTTGGCTTTGGATCTGTTCTTCTGTTTTCACAAATCAACTCACTGACTGTCTGTCTAGCTGTCCGACTGGTCGTCTGTCCGTCTGTCTGACTGTCTTCCTGTCTTTCTCTCAGCTAATATTTATTTGTACATATTTTATTTACTCAAAAATTTTTCAATTTGAGTTTTGAAGAAATATGTTCGAGTGTAAATAATTCACACGAATTGAAAAGTGATCATAAAACGCAATTGATGATCGTCTTGAATGTTTTGAATGAATATCGTGAGTATCATTCATGTTTATGCAGCTGTCAAAAGAATTTCCACAATCAAATGAGTAAATAAACGTTTGCAAATATAGTTTGAAATATCATAAAAAGCATTTAGAAGAATTTACTAACTGTTAGATATTGAGCTAGCTCTAAAGATACTAAACAGATTCATTATAAAGTAGCAGCATCTCAGAAAGTTCAAGATTACTATTACTAGCATAGCATATATCAATAGATCAAGAGCTTGAATCTCCAACACCTGAAATATTTAAGCCTTTTGCTGATTTTCAAGAAAAACTTTTGAAAGCAACAGATCCAAAGTCACGTATTGTCATACGCTAGACACTTGAGCAAAGTAAGAGGTAGAAGGTAAAAGGTTATAGGCTCATGGGAATTACGTAAAGAGGTCACCGATTGAGTTTAGGATGCATCAGTCAAAGCCATATTGCCGATGTTGTGTCTCTGTGTGATTTGTGTGTTTGATGTTGATGTTAATGCTGTGTTGTGTGTTGTGTTCTTCCGTTCATTTTGGACTTGTCAACACGACGAAATCTTTGACGAATGCCACATAGACGAATAGACAGAGACACAAACACATGTTGCGGCCATGTTGCAAGACACAAAATTCTAACAAGCAAATAATTCTCCATTCTCTTATTTGATGTCGGTATATAGAATATTTATTGCAGTCATGCCACGGCGACGAAAGGCTTCTTAGAAAAATGTGCATGCTGCGGGAAGTTGAAGGCGGTTGCCTGGTACAACTGGTGGGGGGCTTGCAACGTGGGTTGCAGCTGGTTGCCTGTGTTTCTATCTCTTTCTCTTTCTGTCTCTTTGTCGCTCTATCTGTCTGTAAGCAAATGTACACGAGCGATTGACTGTCGTGAAGCTTCGTTTAAATGCATTTTTAATTAATTATGCGACGCGCGTGCCACATGCAACAGTGGCAGCAATATAAAAATGCGACCAGCGACAGTCGTAAAAATGCAGCAAGAAATTTTCAAATTTGTTAAACGCACAGCATTCCCAATGAATGCCACAACGATCCTCATCTTCAGCGTTGTCATATCCCTCTCTGATGCTCTGCCTCCCCATTCACATCCCCATCCCTTGCCCCATTTCGTGTCCATGCCACGCATGTGTTAATCTGCGTGGAGCACAATTAATTTTCTGCAAATGCTTCGAGACGCATTTTGGGACTAACAATGAGACAAGCGACGAAGCAAGGGAACAGTTGGAGAATCGAGCATCAAAAACCAAAGGTCTCTCTTCCTCTGTCTCTCTGTCTTTCTTTCTCTCTCTTCCACTTTTTATTAATTGCGCTCAAGTGCTGCATGTGGCATGAAGCTGGAGCAGCAACGGCCGCAGGGAGGCATTGCCTGCAGTCTGGCTAATTACTAAAAAATTGGCAGTTGTCGTTGATTTTATGCTAAATTATTTGTCAGTGAAGACGACTGGCGTCTGCCGCAGTTGCATGCAACAACTACGGCTGCTGCTGCTCCCTTCTGTCCCTAGTCTGTCAGCCAGACCCAATAGATTTATGGCTGCCATTTGAATTTTTATGAATATCTGAATGCAGATTTGCTTTGACATTTACATTTGGCTTTGAATCATTACCTGAATCAACTCAACTGAACTCAACTCAACTCGTCTTCATGGTAGTGTATTTAATGCCAACTTAAACATTCGTTTAAGCCAATGTGTTTACCATTACAACTAACTGTTACTGTCTAACAATTTGTATAAAATTACATAAACTGCTTTGCACTTTTATTAGCCAATAAACATTATTTGCGCTCTACAAAGAAAGTTTATGTTCACATATTATAATTGAAAATTGTATTGAAAAGCTCACTGAAACCCAGAAGAAATAATAAATTGTATAATCTATTCACAAGTTAATACTGCTTTAAAATAATATTTATGCTTGACTTAATGACAAATATTAAAAGACAACAAGCAATCAAATATTTATTAAGCTTAAGGCATAAACTTAAAAATAAACCTATTGTATTTATTTGATTTATGTTTTTAAATAAATTTTATGATTTTCTAGCTGGAAAATTATTGAAAGTTTACTGATTAATTGCTAAAGCTTAAGATTGAAATTTAATAATTAATATTTATGATATTTATAAACTCTTTTAAACTATTTTTGTGATATTAACATTTAATATAACTTTCAAAATAAATTGGTTTTCCTTTAAAAAAAATATTTAAAATATTCCGAAGCTATGAAAATATTCTAAACATAATTTTTAAACTTAAAAAAAAACTGATTTGGAAAACTTATTTAAAATAAATAATTGTTCATTTAATCATTAAAAAATCCAGCAAAATTAATGTTCTCAAAATTATCCAGCCATAATGGATCCTACTTAGCGCATCAAGATATGTGAAGAAAATTCCTACACGATTTCTCGTAAAATAAAGAAGACCTCTTAATTACGCAGTTTTTCTTAAAGGTGGCTAAAAACGGCGCACCTTTTCCACCACAAATTCCACAGCATGCAATTTTAAGCCAATTTATAGATATGTTCGACATGTCTGAACTACGGGACCCACAAGAGGGGCGCCCCCTGACAATGGGAACACACACACAGTGAGCAACAGAGAAATAGTTGCATAGGCAAACAGAGTGAGTGAGAGAGAGAGGGAAAGAGAGATGGCTAGGTTTTGTGGTAATTAAGAAACGTGAGGCATGTTGTTTTTACGATGCAGCTGGTTAAGATTACAACTAATCAAAGTTCTCAAACTGCTGCTTTATAGACGCCACATGCTTAGCATAGTACTACACGGTGCAACATAAGTAGTTCTCAAAAACTTGGAATACCAGTTCCACTTTGAAGTTCCTTTAACAGCCTCAAGTATGTATCTTTTGTGGATTTTTATGTACTTTTCAGTTTGGGTTATTCGTTATTTCGTTAACCAAATACAAATACAAATGCCTCGTAAATTGTCAGCTGATTAGTGCAACAATTCCACTGCCACGACAAAAACTAATAAAAATGAAGAAAAATTAAAAAAAAAAAAAAATCCAAGAAGACGGCAAACTAATTGCAGTCGGGCTTGTAGCAGGATGCGAGTGTGGTCGGAACGCTAAAATTGTATCTCATAGATACAGATACACGGCTCGTGTACATGGCGCTACAATTTACAACTCGCAATAAAAATCAAATTGCAACGACTAAACGACTAAAACGACTAATTTTGCACAAGTTAATAAATTTTTGCTGGTGTTGTTTTTTTTTTGCGTTGCTCGATGGAAGGGGAGACGGAAGACAGACACGATTTGGATCGGGAGAGCTGGCAAACTGGCAAACGTTGCAACTGGTTGGCTGATCTTCATATTTAGTAAGGCAACAAATTATGGCAGCAATTTCCAGGCGCAATTTGCCGAAAAAAAAACAACAACAGACTGCAAACGCAAACGCACTGGGAAAACATATGGAAAATTATAGTAATAAATATATTTTTGCAATTCAGACGCAAAGCAAGAATCGAGCTGAAAGGAACACAGAACAGGACCCAGGACCAGGGTCTGGGAGTGGGGTGAAATCTGAAGAAAAACGATAATGGCAGCACTAATAAATTGCAGCCAACATGTTGCATGTTGCACGCTGGCCAGGTCGGCACCTGAAGAGCGAACGCGCGTGAGTCAAACTTGCCGCAAAACGGGGCGTGCAATTAGAGTACGAGTAACTGCAACAACAACAACAACAACTGAGAGAGAGTGAGAGAGGTAGATAGCGTGATTTTTTTTCGGGGTTCGGCTTTTGCCCCAAACCACTGCGCCGCCCTCCGCATGCAAATGACGTGCCACATACTCAGCACTCGTTGTGTGTGTGTACTTGCAACGCATGGCCGCAAGGGACACTTATTAAAAACAGTTATTAAATGCGACAGGCAACGCGCATTTGTTGAGTTGAGTTTTTCTGGGTGCGTAGCCCAACCCAAAAAATTCTCTCCGTGTCCAGATACAACATACACAGTGTCCAGATTCAGCTTCAGATCCAGCTCCAGATCCCAATTCCTGACTGCTGACTCCAACTCCGATTCGGTCTCGTCACAAAAGTCGTGCAAGTCCCCCGCGGCTTTGCACGTGTTCCACGCTCGTCCACGCTCGTTACTCGCACTCGCACTACCATTTGTATCTGTAGCTATAGCTGCATTTGTATCTGTATCTTTAGCCTTAGCTGTAGCTGTAGCTGTGTTTGTATAGGGACATGCGTACGAGCGTCGTCATCATCATCATCATCGACATGGCCGTTGGCCGCTATTACAATTTCATGTTGCTGTTGCTGCTGCCACATATTGGATTTCATGTTTGCCACTTTTTGCGACGGCAACATTTTATGCTGATTACACGTCTAATCCTCAGCGTGTGCCTCAAACTGTTTCTCTCTCTCTCTCTCTACTTGCTCCCCTCTTTCCTTATCTTCCACTCTCTCACTCCCTGGGTAACGACTTCTATAGAGCTAGAGCCTCCCGGTCGCGTCATTCAATTGCCATTTTACGCTATTGGCGTTTAACATGAAATGGGAGAACTTTAATTGCATACAGGGTGTCTACTTAGGTCAACAAAAGAAGCCATATAGAGGGTCACTACATGTTTTGTAGTTAGCTATAGTTTATGCTAGGACTTTATCAAACTCTATAGAAGAAGGAAGTTTAGCGACATGATTAGTCCAGCTCCAGTACAGGGTGTCTGCTCGAAGAAAAGAAGCCTTGTAATAGCTTCTTTGATCACTAAAAATTTAGCTAGGTCTTCTGCAAATAAACGACAGGGAAACCTTTAAAGGCGGAATAATGCAGATATATTTAAATTTCTTTTTACTTAGGTACAGGGTGTCGGCTTAGAAGCACTTCATGGAATTTATTTGTCTTACAAATGCACAATACTTGAATTTCAATTATTAAAGGGAATACAGAAAAATGTTTCATAGCTAAACGTAATTTCAAATTAAATACAGGGTGTCTCTTTGGACATTCTAAATAGTTTGATAGATTTTCTGGTACATATATTTATTATATTTGTATTTCAAAGCTAAATTAGCTTAACGTTTGTATTAAGTGATTCTTTTTTAACAAAGTTAATAAACTTTTTAATCAAAAACATTACAGGGTGACTCTTCATTACCACTATGAGAAAGTTAGATTTTTGGATGATACTTTAATTAAATAATTTTACAGTACTTAGCTAATTTTCAGCTGACTTGTGCCATACTAAACAAAAACAAATAATATGAAACATAATCATCTTAGTAGCATACATGGTGCCCGTTAAACAGCAAAAAAGCAAGATGACTTTGTAGAGTATTTTGTTTCTTCAGCTTTGCCAACTTATCAGGAACTTTACCATTCAACAATATCAAACTCTGTTTTACTTTACACAAATTGAACACCCTGTATGCTGCATATTCAGCAAATGCAAAAGTAATCCCAATCGCAGTGCCAGACATTGGCATTGGCGTTTAATTGGAATTTTGAGCAAATATAGAAACAAATAAAAACATGGCAAAAATCCAATAAATGTCCTGCGCTGCACGTGCACGCAGCAAGAGATCATTGCCAGAGAGTCGACTCGGATAGAGGCGAGTCGAGTAGAGTCGAGCCGTGGGAGCAGCAGCAGCAGCAACTTGGATGGGACAGGCCTCCAGCAAAGTTTCTCTGCCAATGGACAGCGTTAATTGAGGCAGGCAGCGTGGCAGCATGGCAACGGCAACAGCGTGGCATGAAATTGGATAAATTGCTGAAGAGATGCGTGGCATGAGGCAGGGAAAGCGGAGAAGCGGGGAGGTAGGAGTAGGTTGCTGCCACACAATGCTATGTCACAACAATCGATTGTCCTTTTAGTTGCCCGCATGCTGACATCATCAACATTGCTGTAGCCACCCTCAAAGCAAAGACGTTGCAAGACGCCTGGGAGTGGCAAGAGTGGGAGGAGGAACAGGAGGTGGAGGCAGAGGCAGTGGCAGCGACGACGCACTTCCACTTCCGATTTGCGACGTGCTCTGATGGATGTGCAGCAGTCGCGGCTTTCAATTGATGCCGCGTGACACGTGTTGTTGCTGTTGCTGCTTAGGAGCTACCCTTCATTTACCGTTGGTGTGCTGCATGCACGTGTGGCTTGAAAGGATTCGCGGCACGGCCGGAAGAAAGGCCATTAAACAGCCGCAGTAGTGAAACCTTATCACATTGGGAAAATCGATTTTTTTGTATTTGCTGCCTGCGTACCACATCCTCTGCTCCCACATCGCCTGCCCGTAACAATGGGAGGCGCCTCGAGTGGCCGCCATTGCTGCGCAGTGAAACCGTTTGTTTGCTTTTTCTTTGCAAGTGAGAGCCGCTCTCGTTGTAGAGCGTTTCTGTGGACACGTGCAGAAATCTGCGCATAACAATCTGCGCAGAGTTCATGGAGTCAAACGCCCTGAAAAATGTCTACACGAAAGCAAATCGTGTTGAACAGTGGCCCCTACACTTGCCCCTCGTCTGCCTCCGCCTGCCGCATGCCCCTGGCCGCCGAAACCTATGCACTCCTTTTGCGTTCAGCTGCAGTTTCAACTGTAGACTGGAGAGACTGGAGACTGGAGCCTGTCCAAACAATTGCCTGCGTCGATCTGTTTGAAAACTGTGTTCGAACAAACGTCGCATTAACGCAACATTTTCCCATTTTTATGGCCTGGCCAATAACAACAGCAACAACAACAACATCAGCAATAGCAGCAGCCGAAAGCCATGAGTCTCAGCTGCCTGTTATCCAACACGGCCAACAAAACAGTGGACAGACAGAGTCCAAGACTCCATCGAAGTCGCAGTCACAGTCACAGTCTGTCCAGTTATGCGCCAAAAGCAGTGCAGTCTCCTGCTGCGACTTGAACTCTTTCCAAACACGCGCCTGCGCAGCGGCTGCCAGTTACCAACTTGCCCACTTGGCCAACTCTTTTGCCTTTTGTCTTTGAAAAAAAAAAGACAACGCGACGAAGCAGGCGGGAAGCTGGGCTACAAGCATTTGGAAAGCTCCCAGGAATGCCAGAAAGCCAAGGCAGGCGGTTATCTCGGCAGTCATTTAGCGTAATCAGTGCTGGCCTCGAAAGAAGGTGGAGTTCCCAGAAGACTCGACCGAGAGTACATAAGCGACGATCGATAGTGCAAATGGCAGTAGAAATAAGAGCAGTATTGCAAGTGGGACAACCACTGGGACTGGCTACGTTTCTCTTCCCAAAAAGCAAAGGATTCTTATCAACATAGAAGGAATAGAATGAATTTATGACTCAAAATATTGATATTCTCTATCCAAACTTGCTGTGTGTCTAAGTTATAAGTGTTTAAAGATTTCATCAATTTTTGTCAAGTTGTTAGTTTTAAATTTTTAAATCTATATACATTTTATAGCCAATTCGGAAGCTAAGCCATGTCCAAAATGAGTATTCGCAGGGAATTGCTTTCAGTTATGAGAAAGTTTTGAGTACAAAGTTTTGAGGAAAACATGAGAAAAAAAAATCCAAGAATAATTAAATATAATTTTCAAAATGCCAAGGCCTCGTCGTGATTAATATATAAAATATCAAATGCAATTAAGGTTGAAATCGAGAAATGCTATTATTATGAAACATCAAAGTTTTCCCACATACCTAATAGCTAGAAACTCATTTAAAAAAATTACTTCAAAAATAAGTATGAATAAAATAAATAAGTTCAATTTAAATCCATCAGGTAGTTTCTGTACAAAATTATATAAAACTTCTTAGCATTGCCTTTTACCCATCAAAAAGAGCATACACACTCGTTAAAAATCTGACATTTGAGTTTATTTCTGTGTCAAAGAGTATGTCATGAGCCCTATAATGGCAGCCTTGCTCATTTTGTTAACATGTGGTCCGAAATCAGGTACAAACATGCTGACCAGGGAAGTTCCGTATCGGGCAACGGCAGCAGCTACTCCGATGCCCACATGAAAGTAATTCTCCTCCTGCATTCCCAGATACGTGGCCGATGCAATGTTGCCAAGTAGCGATAAGTCCTTTACCGTATCCGTAGCTGAATCATATTCATCACCCAAATTGCTTATCGTATCATAGACCAATAGTATCAGGGACAGAGTATGAACTAAAGCGATACCCGCTTGTGAGGATTGTAAATAGAACTCAATGTTGGCCAATGGCAGCGGCACTAAATCCACAACGCTAGTGGATACGAAAAAGGATCGTGCACACTCCTCCTCCTCCGATTTGTCCAGAGAGCGCACCAGCAATAGCAAACCGTGGATCAAACAAAATGCGGCTGCCGTATAACCGTACGGATGTTCATCCAGTTGCAAGGCGTATAGGCCATAGCAGCTGCTGCCGATTAACACCATATTAAAGAAAATATCAAGTATTTTCATTTTGTAAATTTTGCGCTTTTAAAAATACTAAACAAATATTAAAAAAAAAAAAACAAACGAACAAAAAAATTTTGGCCGAAAATAAAAATTTCTTCCGTCTTGTATGACTTCAAGCTATGAAATGAAATATTGTGCTACTAAAGTAAACATATAATTTTCATATCTTTAATGTAGCAGGTCTTGCAAGAGTTGTTGAAATTGGGCGTTGAAATTTGAAAGCATTACCAAATGTATTAGAGGAATTCAGCTGGTAATCTTGCTACTATTGGCATTCAGCAGAATTTTTTAAATATCTAAATTTAAAATACTATAGAAATTAAACAAACTAATCGAAGAAATTCTGTGATACTCAATAGTGATTAGTTTTCTATATTAAATTTTATTAAACTTAGTACGATAATTTAAACCCTAACCGGCAATGCAATGCCATGCTGATAAGATAATATTATGTTATTTATAATAAAAGAAGCTATTTCCGATTGAAAACCCTAATGAAATCCATTCCTTTAAATTCTCTGCATTCTCTTGATATCAGCGAAGGGCTCAAAATGCTTACAAAACTTAATCTGTTAGTTTTTCTTAACAGCACCAAATATATACTTGAAATTACATATTTTTTATTACAATCTGTCTGCTTTTAATACAATTTTACAACTATTTATGTCTAATATAGAAAGTTAATATATTTCTCTAGCTGAATTGGAGCAACTCCTTGCTTGCGTCCTCTAACTTCTTTCTCTCTAACTTGTTAAGTATTAAAATTATGTTGAACTCTTTTCTGTTGTTATGATATGATCGCATTCCTATAGATATATATACATACATATATATAAATATATAAACATTTTTTACCCTGATTGACCCTCATGAAGTCAACTGTTGGACACGATTCAAATCGGCAACTGGCAACTGGCATTTGGATGGAGCGCCAACATAGTTATAAAGCAAACTAACATAACTAAATGCAGGAAACGCTTTCCAGGAAACAACAACAACAACAACAGCCACAACGATAACAGCAGCAATAGCAACAACAACAACAACAGCAGCAGCAGAAGGGGAACTGCTGGCTGATTGTGTTGTGTCCAAGTTATTTTTATTTTTCTGTATTTTTTCGCTGTTTTTTTGGGCAGCCACCAACAGCAGCAAATGGCCAAGAGATTTATTTGCCAAAGCAGCAACAACAACAATTGCAGGAGTAACAACAGCAACAACTGCAACAACAATCAGCAGGCAACATGACTTGGTAGTTTTTCGTGTGCATGTTGCCAGTGTTGCGCTGTTGTTTTGGCAGTTGCAAGTAGTCCTCGAAGATGAGATACTTGCCGGCTGATTAGCTGACACAGCAAACAGCAACAGCAACAACAGCAACACAATTGCAACAACAACATGCATAGTGGGCAGCACTGTCAGGCGGCTGCCAAGTCAAATCGTGTACACAATTGGCGCGACATGCAACATTATTCCCTGCCTCAAAAAGCACAGAACGAGAGAGAGAGACCTGAGATCGAAAAGTTTTCAGTTTTGCAGTCAGAGCCTGGTCGAGACCCAAACACGGCACGTCCCTAACCTTATAGCTTTAGCATGAGCCCTATGAACGATTCCTGATTTCAATGCAGCTGCATCGTGCCACCAATTGAAAGTGGCGCGGGTGTTTTGAGGCTGCCACAACAACAACAGCAACTACAACATCCCGATCAGCGCTCGATTGGACTGCGATTGGTAAAAGAAAACCGAACAAAAAAAAGCGTTTGCAGCCGCAGCTTGACTTAATTTTCACCAACAATCCTGTCTTGGCTCCCAAACTGCAACTGTCCCACCGTCCGTCTGTCCGTCCGTCTGTGCGTCCGTCCGTTTGTCCGTCCCTCTCTCAGTCTATTGTCTGCGCTGGCTTTCGCTTTGGTTTTTGTCCGCAACTTCGTGATTTGCGATTTTATCGCATTCAAATGAAATAATTTGAGTTCAAAATGATGAAGTTAATTGTGTTTATTAGGCTGCCAGTCACAAGAGCTGCAGCTCCAGCTTAGGATCCAGCTCCAACTCCAACTACAACTCCAACTCCGGACTCTGACTCCCAACTATGGCCACTCGTGTTTCAGCTGCCACCGCGCGCTGACTCACTCCAAAACATTTGTGGCATGATGTGCCCCGGGGGCGCTTCCCTCACTGCACTGTTGCAATGTTGCCCAAATAGTCGTCAGTCGCTTTATGCAAATTCGTGAATTTATGAGCTGTTCGCCATTAAGTCATTTTAAACGAATATTTTTTTGTTGTTGTTGTTGGCCCCACCAACCAGCCTGCAGCAGCACCACAACAGAGCACCACAACAATGGACAGCATCATATGAAATCCAAACCACACAGCCACCAAATGAATACCCAGAGTGGGGGAGCTGCAGTTGCATTTTCGGTGGGTCTAGCTCCTGCCCAAAATGTACCGTGTCGCCGTGTGCGATATTAATCGCTTTTGCTGAAAATGTGTTGTCAGTTTTGTGTCGTAACATGATTACGTGGGTCCGAGGATACGTTGCAATGCCACAACAAGTACACTGTGTATACTACAAATGGGTACTGCATGAAAAGTGCAGTGAAATGTTCACGAGAAAGTCAGCACGAGACTAAAATACTCTTAAAGACCGGTTGTAGAATAGTTTGAATGTTATGATTAATTATTATAATTATTATTATTATTATTATTATAGATCGTTAAACAAATGGTTGAAAAAACTTTGAAGATTTAAGAAAGTATTTATAAACATTTTATTTGGGTATTTAATAAAGAAGTTTGTACTAATTTCAAGTTTTTATCACTAATAGATTAATAAATGAAAGAAAAGTCTCTTTAAATTATTATTTATTATTGTTGGTTTGGAAAACCATTTGAAACTTATTTCAGGTTATTAATATTTTAACCCAAGATAAGGATAGGAACATTCTTTCAGTGTAAGTATGTGATTAAATTCACTACTTTTGTATTGTCTTAAAAAAAGAGTTGTTCTTGAATACATTTATGGAGAATTTATTTGGATATATATAAATATATAACAAAATTATGAAATACTTTTAATAGATTTAGAAATCATTATCATTACGGTGGCAAAAGAATATAAATATTTAATTAAATTAAGAAAGGAACGCCCAAAAGTGAAATTTAATACAAGGAAAACCGGACTAAATCTTCGAGATGATTTAAATATTATTTCAAGAACTATTCATAGAAATGATGATTTAATTTTCATCTGCTGTAAGTCTGCTTGCAACGAAATTCACAAAATTTATAACTAAACATTTTCGTAACTAAGATCTACATATTTGAAATATAGATTTTCCCATTAAAAGCCGATTCTTAACGCTTTTAACAACCCTAAACTGACATCTATCTGGCATTACAGGATTATTAAAATAATAGTGTAAAAAAATTACAAAAAATATGTGCAATGAGCTGGAAACTAACGCAGCTGTAAGCTAGCTGTGTGGCATGCCACTGTTGTGACTTTTCCACTGTGCAACAAGAGCTTAGTGGACATTAATCGTCCGAGGGTTGCTGCATATTTGGCACTTTTCAGTGCCGATCGTATCGGACTGAGGCAAAACGCTTGTCAGGATTCGCTTAATGAGCAGAACATCGTCTCCGTGGCGTCACGCGGGTCACGTGCACTGATTGCAGCAACGCGTGTGTTGCATGCCACGACTACAAAGCGCAGCTGTCAAGTGGAATTAGACAGCGCTTTGTAAGGTGGTTAAACTGGGCTCAACATAAGATTTATATATGCTCTGATATGATATGGTACGAGACGATATGATATGATAGTGGGGACCCAATCAGACCTTACCGAAATTATTGGACCAACGAAATGCTTTGCATCTGGTGTCCACATTAATCGATTCCCAGGGTTTTGTGTGGCAAGTTTGTGGCAACCCTGCGGGCGCCAAGCAACCCCCTTTTTTATGGTTGCCAGGCAACCACATTGGAGAGACTCTGTCTCTCTTTGCGCATGCCACCAAGTGTGGCACTCACTCGCAATTTTGAAGGCGGCCATTTTGAATACATTTGCGAAACTTCCCCATCTCTCCACCTCTTGGTGGCATGGGGCATGCAACGCAGACGCTTTGTAGACTTTTCATATTTTATCGCAATGCTCTCGTATTGATTTTCTTCTACGGAGAAGCCACATTTTCCTATGCCGCCCACATATATTTTTTTTGTGGCACGCTAAGGCTGAAGCTGCTTGCCACATAAATCTTAAGTCGGCTGGCACATTTCCATGGGCCTTTTTTCCGCTGCAACATTGATTTCTATGCAAATCGCAGTCAAATCATGGGAAAAAGTCAGCACAAAACGACGCAAATTGCATTTGTGGCAATGTTGCAGAGTTGCAAGTCGCCAGTTATGGCAGCCGTTTTGCATATGTCAGGAGCAACGTCTGTGGCGCCACCGGCGGGCCACGTGCAACATGCAACCACTCAATGGACTGCACTACAGTTCAAGTCAAAAGGAGCGCCCGAAAAAAATGCACTCACGATCGACGATCAACGAACGACGATGCAACGATCAGCGTGCAACATGCCACAGACCGAGGGCTGCACGAATTACAACAATGCTGCAGCTCCTGAAATTATCATGACCCCAGCAAAGTGGCAATTGGGTCAACATTTGTTGGTTGACACAACACAACGACAGGCCCTTGCCCCCTACTCAATGTTGCATATGTTGCATGTGTGTGTGTGTGGTAGCATTTCCGACACGTGGCTTTTGGGCAGCTGGCCCAAACAGTTCGAACAGTTCAGACTGTTTCTCTTACCTGTTTCCATGCTAATGAGACTCGTTGCCAACTCCCATGAGTTGTCTATTGACTCAATGCATAATGCGGCATGCCACGTGGCCAGCTCTTTTTATATTTTTTTTGAGGCGTGTGCAACTCCTAATTGACGCACGCCCTGGTCGCTAGGTGGGTGGGTCGCTCGGTCGTGTGTCGCCTCAACTTGCTGCAGCTCGCAATACATTTAATTGCCGCATTTGTTTGATGAGCATTTCAGAATGGAACTTTCAATCTGGGGGTTGGTCCAAACCATTCTGGCTAAATTAATTTAGGCCTTTTCAATGGCGCACAAATTGGCAGTAAAATGAAATAAGTTAAAGCAAACAGCGAGGGAGAAAAGAGAAAAATGCTGGAGAATATGGAAGTGTGAGTACACTGTTAAAAAAAGCTTACATAATGTGTCAAGAAAATGTAATTCGTAAAAGTTAAGAAAACCTATTGATAATATAGTTAAGCTGCTTAAAATAATTTTAAAATTAATAAGATATAATACATATATTAATATATAATATAACATCAAGTTTAATATATAATAAATAATAATTAATAAATAATTGTTCATAAATAATATGATATATAATATAAATATCTTAAACAAAATATTTATTTAAGAAAATTAAATAGTTTTAAGATATGTGTTTCTAAATGACTTTCTGGACTTAGTCAGCAGGTATTTTGCTCTTCGGGGCCTGAGCTGGAACTCGGATATACAGTTGCCATCTTATTCAAGCAGACTGCTATTACTAAATCTTCCCTCTCTTACTAACCGTAGAACTATGCTTGGTGTTATATTCTTGTATAATTTACTTCAGGGTCATATTGACTCTGTTAGTTTATTGAACAGACTTAACATCAATGTACCTACTAGAATTACTCGTAACCTTTACCCACTCTTTCTTGAGCATTGTAACTCTAATTGGTCTCTTCATGAACCATTTAGAATCTTGTGTGCAGATTATAACAATCTGTACAGAGTGATTAGTTTCAACTGTTCTTTAGATTATATTAAATCTTCCATTTTAACACACTCAACTAACTTAATAACTAATCTACCGGTCTGATTGGGTTTTTTTTCTGGGTTTTCCACAATCAATTTTCAACAAATGTTGGGCCTTAAATTTTTTAATTTTTAATTTTTATTTTCTTTTCCCCAGTTTAAATTTAAATTTAAATTTAAAATATAATTTTAAACTTTTAAATTATTTTTATATTGTAACTTTAATATTAATCACGTCGACTGATCATAGTCTGACATTAAATAAATAAATAAATATTCTGTTCAGTGTATTCAAGTTTGTTTGGCTTTTGCAGAATTCGATTTGTGGCAAGTTGGTATTCTCGTATATATTGAGTGCTGCAATCACTGGCTGTGTGGCATGCAACGCTGCTAAACGCTGATTAATTGAAGTCATCATAAGTTGTGGCAGACAGATTGCAACACAAATTCACTTAAGATTGCAACAAAATGTGGCCAGCAACAGTGGCAGTCACTGTTTAACATTGCTCCACGCAGCAAAGTTAGAGAATGAGGAGCGAAGGGGTGGGGTGAGGGGTCTGCCTCTTGAGTTCTAAGCCATGTGGCACAAACGGCAGACGAAATGATTAAGTGAACATTTAACGGCTGCTAATGAATGTGGTGCAGTTGCAGCATTGCATAGTGCCAGCAATGTCACACGCGATGCTGCCACAGATGATGATGCCACTGGGGGTCGCGACCGCGCTGACAAAACGAAGGCGTCGCCGGGCCACGTTGCAGCCAATCAAGTGTGCATCAGCAGTCGCGTTGCAACAACAGCAATTGAGCTGCTTGCCTGCCTGTCTGCCTGCCTGCCACCCTGCCTCGCTAACACACACAACTGGCGTTGCAAGCGTTAAGTGGCATCCCACATGGTTGTCTGAGTCTGCTGTTGACTCGTCTGGAATGCAGATGTGGTTGCCAGTTGCTAGTTGCCAGTAGGACAGCAGCCCACTTGCATCTCATATTTTCATATCATCAACAGCAACTTGCAGCTTGCAACTTGCCACATGCACATCCCACTTCCTTGGGCTCTTTCCTGCTTTGCAGCTGCGAAATTTACCAGATTGTACAAATATTACTTCTTCACTTGAAGACTAATTAAATTTGAATTTTTTTATTAAACGAACGAAGCTGCACAACTCAGCTGCACAAACGCCTCGTGTGGCACACACATACATACAGATACAGACATGCCACAACACTGTATCTTAGACAACTCCTGCTGTTACTCCCCAGTCTGACTATATCTATGTACCTCTCTGTCTTACTCGACGTAGCTGGTGGTCTACACCGGCTAAATTTATGGCTTAATTTGGCGCTCTTGTTAATGCGTGTGTGGGCGTGGCATGCCACTTCAACGTGAGCAGTGAGTGGGCGGCATCTGTCAAAAGTTCTGACATTTTAAGTGTCTTTTGCTCAACTCTTGACTAAGCAAATATATTTTTTTTCATTACTCGCCACCAAAAGGGCTGTCAAGATTCAAGAAGTCTGCCTACCTAATTGCCAAAAGTACCAGACGCTGATCAAGCTGTCTGTGAAAATGAGGAAAATTATGAAAAATTGTGCTGATGTTTGTCCTAAACAGCATTCAATTGCTGCAGACAGTTCACCAAGAAAAGCTGATTCAATGTGAAAAGTTTTAGAATATAAAAAGAGTTGAAATGAATTGGTTTTTCATAAAAAAATGGGAGAAGAAATGTCTAAACAGCACTCTGTAAATTTTTATTAACAGCATATGAACAGAGCTTTGGTTTAACATGAGCACTATTAATGAAACAGAACCTTTTTTATCATATCGATAGATAACTTTGAAAAACAAATATGTAAAACACAGTTTTTAATGTACAAGTAGAAAATAAAGTAGGATCCCGTATCACGACTCCGCTTAAATCGTCCGATCGGTTACTGCGATGAAAATTCGTTGACTATACTAACTTTTATGAAAATTATAATCATATTCCGAATATATCGTCGGTCCCATGAGTGTCTTTATAACCCGATTCTACTGTATATCATTTAAACATTTACATATATAGGTATAGAAATAGATATAGATATGATTGCATCAATTGTCACTATACTGTAAAGATAACTACAGCTAATTTAAATTTTAGTATGTTATAAAAGTAACAACAAGCTGTAACATTGCTTAACAGAGCTTAAGTTATCAAAATGTTAACGAAATGTTCAACTGTAAGCTAAGCTGTAGCAAACTGTTTAGCACAGAGCTGATAAACAGCTAACAGAGAATTCACAGTAACCTTACCGTTAGCATACCAAATAAAATAGCTTACAATTTAAATAATTCCCATTTCAATTACAACAGGCCTAAATAAGATAAATTGGCTAGAATTCCATAGATTCTTAGATTCTCAGTTGCCCAGCTTGATTTCTCTTATAGAACAATTCTTCACATAATATACTTAAACTCCAAACTAACCAGTAAGCAAAGCAAATGGTTTTTGAATGAACTTAAAGTAAGTTCATTGATAAACATAGCAAATGGCAAAGAAGTCTTGGCTTATTTAATAAGTTAGTTTTATAAATAGAAACCACGTCCCGTCGAGCCAAAGAAAGTACAAGTCTTGGCTAAAAGTCTAGCCTGTAGTTAGACGTTTAACAAGTGTTTAAGTGTGTGTGTGTGCAGTTTTCTAATTGTCATGCAAGTGGCAGCTCCGGATGTCAACGTCGTCGCAGAGTTGTGCGTGCCTTGTAGCCACAAACCGAATGTGGTATTTGGTCGAAACACTGATCGGTGGCTTGTTAGCTTGTTTCGCTGTTGGCTCTCAGAAGGGGACTACAACCATAGTCTGGGCCTTAAGTCTGCGGTGATGGTGGGCAAGGGGGGTTGGGGAGCTGGTTTGAAGCGAGTGATTTGAATGCGCATTTGGTTTGTCGCACCATTTTGGTTCATGTTATTTTTATGTACTCGTATTTTTTTGTGGTCATAAGCTTGTTGTCCATGTGATTTGGAGGCCCATAAACAAATCGTCGCGCAATTATCGCCAAACAACCCTCCTACCCCCTGCACCACCAACCAATCTGCTGTACTCTCTATGAATTGTGAGTTATAATTAGCAGCAGGAAATTGTTCAGCCATTCTTGGGAATAGCGGCGCATAATTGAAATTTAATTTGCTTCAAACTGTTGTTTGGTCGTAACAAGTGGGGCAGGGGCAGCAAAAAGAATGTGGGTGTGGCAAGTGGGCTGTGGTGGGTGTGCCGCACAACCAGACACAGTCTGTGATAAGTTTGGCACGTTGTTGCCATGACATGACCCTTTGCAACATGTTGCTGCCGTGTTATTGTCGTGCAAGAAGGTGCAAAATTATGATTTACTCGATGCCAAAATGAAGATAACAAACAGAATGGCAGCGCATTGGCAACCTGGCAACAAGTCGTGTCGTGCTCAGCGCCTTTACCATGCAGGTGACAAATCTTGGTTAGCTAATGCAAAAAGCAAAAAAAGCGACAAACACCTGCAATTCACAATTGCAACACCAACAACAGCAAACACCAGCAGCTGCAACCACAGCAACGCCAACAACATCAACAGCAACAGCCATAAACCGCAGCTTCAAAACCCCAACGAACTGAGAGAGTGAAATTTATTTCTATAAAGCATAACTAATAATATTCCACTTAAATTTTTTTTAAGCTTTCTTATAAAATTAGTTCATAAAAATTAACAGAGCTTTAGAAGTAAATAGTAGTAATTAATATTTTTATAAATAGCTTATATAAAGTACCAAGCTCTTTGTATTTTAAAAATATACTTTTAAGTAGTGACATGCAGAATATAAGATTAAAAAACAAATTAACAAAATAAGAAAATTTAATTACTACTTTCTTTATACTATATATTTAAAGCTTGAGTTGAATCATTTATCAAAAACAGTCATTGGATTTTTATTTAAATTTAAAATTATGTCTGAAAATAATATTTCAAATTAACAACTTATTAAATTTATGACAAAATGCAAGAGTCAAATTCTTTAAATAAAAATTTAGCAAAATATAGTTAAGCATGTTTGTTTTAGACACTAGAAAATTTACTGTTAAAATATGTATATATAGAACAATGTGTAAGTTAAAATTAAAATTTTAAATTAAAATATAGTGATTATAGATTATCGAAAAGGTAATATATAAATATGGACTTTGACTTAATTATAAGTTCAAGCAAAGAAAAGTTTAGCATTAATAACTCAAAAATATATATTCAAGTAAAATCAATAAATGTGTATGACTTAAAAGCAAAAATATTTTAAGAATTCCACTTGCATGTGAAATTTTGCACATTTACTTAGAAAATTGAAAATATTTCGTATGGAATTTATGTTTAGTCGCCAAGTAGGAATAAGTGTGTGTGAAAGGTGCTTGCAACAAAAGGAGTTATGAACTGGCAACGATTGCTGCCAAGCCAACAGCTGGCGCGTTGTGGTGCGGCAAGGCCCAAAATAAGCGTGAGGTGATCGCTAAAAAATGTCAAATATCGGTCGAATGGCCTTTTAAAGACAAACGCAAAACTATACACACACATATGGCCAGATCGAGTGGCCAGAATGTTGCCTGACTGTTGGCTAACTTGCCAACTGGTAAGCTGGCTAACTGGCAACTGCCAATTGGCAACTGTTCACCCAAAAGTGCTGACCATATTTAAGTGTTTTGTCGCATCGAATTGACGCACTTGTTGCTGTTGTTATTGTTGTTGTTGTTTTAGTAGTCGATGTTGCCAACTGTCAACTGGGCGTGTTTCTCTATGCACTTGTCTTAAGCTTTGTTGTTGCTGTTGATGCTGTAGTCTTAACATGGCTGACAAGTTTGTTAAATGTCAGTTTTGTGTCAAAATGCATTTGACTGCTAGAAAATTGGCCAAGACTCGCTGATGCTTGTCGTTGTCGGCATTGAGTTGCCATCTTTAACAGTCCAAAGCTCTCAAAAAACTATCAAAATATTTTCATAGTTTAGTTTTTCTGAAAATTTAAAACGTCCCGTTGGGGCAACTTATCCATGTCCCATACCATACCTATCCCTACACACCATTCCCCGTACGCCCCATAAAATATGACACGTGGGTAATATCAAAAACCCATAAACAAAGCTAAATTATTGGGCAACACTTGGAGAGCTACATAAAAACTAGTGGTGAAGTCTTAAGTTGTGAGATAACGACTGCAAGAGACCATGTACTTAAGTTGAAGCAAACAGCAAAAGTAAATTTCAAAGATGTATGAAATAGTAGATTAAAAATTTTTTAAGAATTTGGTTATAGATACCAAAATATTAAGTTTTTTTTTAGAAATAATTTAGAAAATGACAAAGATGTTCATGTTAGTTGTCTCATAATAGTCTAATGTTGTCTAGACTACTATATGATATAGTTATCCGATCGTAACAAAATTCAGTTAAGTAATTAAAATTATGCCAAATATTGAATCATTGAATTTGACAACGATATTGAAAATATTGTAATTGTTACGAGGTTTTAAAAGGATTTTTTCTTTGCAGAAACCTGATCTGTTTCCTAGGTACATCCTCTTGCGAAATTTGCGTTTCTAGCTGTTATATCGATTCTAATATTACTGTTGCCAAGTAAAAATTTATATAGTGTATGAAATCAAAAAAGTAGAAATGATATATTCAGATCACCCTGCCTACTTTTACTAACAGGGTCTAGAAATGGAAGATATATTGAGAAAAAGAACAAAACTCGAAATAGATCGCAACGCATTTAACCCGTTGGCATCATTAGCAGCTCATCTGCCCTGTCTGCCTCTCTTTCTCCGCTGCCTAACAGCAACTGCCCCCCTACTACCCAATAGACAACAGCTGAAGCTGACATGTGGGAACTGCTAGCTATAGCTATAGCTAAAGCTATAACCCCTTCAGCCCCCTGCTTGAGTTGACAGAAATAGCGTGATAATCGTGGCACGCTCTTGTGGAGCGCAAGAGGAGGAAAGAGTGAGGGGGGCGGTATAGTGGGAAGCCTCTTGCTACGTCGTGATTTCCACTTCCGATTTAACTGGAAATGCGTAAAAATGCTCCCCTTTTTTTGTGAAAAATCCTCCTCTGTCTTCTTACCGCTGCTGCCTGTGTGTGGTTTTGTTGCCTTACCTCAGCTGCCTCCCCCTTTTTGGTTATTTTCCGAAAATATAGTGGATATGCTTGGTGGGGGAGTAGGAGGAGGAGGTAAAAGGTGGTGGAGGAGGTAAATATAAAACGTTGTGAAGCATGCGGCTGTCATGTGTGCCAAATGTGCAACAGACGATCGAATGCCGTACCTTATGTTTGATTTCATAAATACAAATACTCGAGTATTCCCAACGATCGCACAAATTTCTTTTCTATACACAAACATATGTATGTAGATATATGAATATACTATAACTGAATGTATTTTGTATCTGTATCTTCTTTGAATGTGAATATATTTCGCCTTGGTGCGCCTTAACATGTAACAGATGCGCTCCACATTGCGCCTACTGCTTCCGAGACAGCAGCACCACCAACAACTACAGCAGCAACACCCGCCAATACCAACAAGCCAAGCCGGCAAATCATTGTTTATGAACTGCATCCGCAGTCAATAAAACTTATATTTTTTTGATACACACTGCCCAGATCGCATACAAAAAAGAGCGTCCACTATATAATACTCAGACTATACCAAAACATATCGTATATAAACAGTTTCCCATTCCCAGTTCCCAGGCCTTTGATCAATTTCTTTTGCCAAGTCAACAAGGGGGTGTATAGGCTGGCAAATATGGTTGTTGTGGTTAGTTTGTTTCAGATTACCTAGAAGCAAGGTCTATTATTTCCCATGATTGCTATATTTATTATATATTGTACTTTATTGTGATGTTGTTAACAGCTGTACGTTAAGTGTGAGATGTTGCGATAAAAGTGTGACGCCTGCACCGTGACGTTAGCAGAAGTGACGTAAGCAGTGTGACGTTGAGAGTGTGACGTTTTCAAAATTTATAGCGTACATTGAGAACTTTAGTTTAAAGAGTACCACAAATAATCTATGAAATTGTTTTAAGTATTTTAAAAGAATTTGGCATAAGTTTACAGATGGAAGTGTGAACACTATTCCTCAATTATTCACAGATTTCGCTGCCTAAAAATGTGCTAAATTACTGAGCAAACGGTTAGCCTTTTTATGCTGTTTGATTCCATAAGCATCGGTTTTAGTTATATGTATTTTATTTTGGAATTAAATTAAATTACACTAAATTTGCCTAAAGATAGGAATTGTAGATTCTTGTATTTCGAACTATTTGATGCAATTCATATCAGTTTAATCTTGTAAGTCACAGCTAAGATATCAAACTTTTTCCTAGATTTAAATAAATACAATAAATTCTAAGTCTTAAGTTAAAACATTCTCTTAAGTTACTTTAAAAATTTATCGCAAACCTTGGTTAAGCTAATTTTCAAATCAAATGATATTTAAACTATTTTCTAGCTCTCTTATCTGTTCTTACTTTTCTAGCGATTAACTCTATAATACTTTAATTATCTAATCTTTATATATTCCTTAAAGAACTCCAAGTTGGTCCAAGCTCTTGTATGTAGATCCTTTCAACTCAAACCACATTACAAGCATAACTCTAAAACCGTGATCACCCCAAAGGCAAAAAATAATCACTGGTGACTGTTGGTAATACTGAATCGAACTGTGATCTCAACTCTGTTACCGTCGCGTTGTACTCACTTTTTAATGGATGCAAATCCAAGCATGTCAAATCGCTTATTGCCCCAGCGCCAAAAAAGCAATCAAAGGCCACGGACCCCGACCGGGCCAAGTGAATGAATCAATGAATGACCGAATGAATGATGCGGAGCAGAACGAACCGAAAAGATTCATAAAACCCAAAGACCAAGACCAAAGAGGGCCAAACAGGTAAAGTAAATAGTATTACATACATACATATCACATAAGCCCAAAAACCATTCCATATTCGATTGCCTGAAAACCTTTCGAACTTTTTGAAAGCGGATTCAAGCTTCAAAATGTACAAAAAAGAAAAACAAAAAAAATTGCGTGAAGCGTCGCATTATGGGTATTGCTGGGATGTCGAATGGCTTGGATTCATGGCTGGGATCCATGAGGTCGACATGTCGGGGACCAGGGGCCAACCTCAAGACGATCAGCGTCTCTTTGTTTGCTCATCGCAAGACCTTTGAAGGCAGCCGAAACCCAAACTCAAACCCAAACCCAAGTGCTGACCTTGTTTAAACATTAAATAAAAAAAGCAAAAAGAAAAAACAAAAAAAAAATACATATTATTGCCATGCCGACGCCTTTAAGTTTTCTCAGTTTTCCCTCTTTGTTGTTGTTGTTTTTGGCTTTGGGTTGAAAAATTGCAAAAGTTAAAAACCATTTCATTGCATTTACAGGGTTTCACTTGCCTCTTTTCTGAATTCGATTTGTTGGCTTTAACTTTGAGTTTCGTTTACAGCCGACGCAAAAGCCGATGCGTCGCGTTGCATTGTGTAATTTATATGCCGCACTTTGTGGCACGCTGTTGTTGCAGGCGTTGGCTGGCCACATGCTTGTGTGCTTGTGTGCCTGTGTATGGCTATAGTAAGTATAGCCAGTTGTATGGTGATCGGACAACTACGTGACCTCCAATTTTAGCTCAGTTTCAGTTGCACATGTTGCGGCTGTTTTGCGGCACTTGGTGTGGTCGACTTTGATGCATGCCGCCGCCTTCAACTTCCATACAAGACGCACAAACCACACGCACCACTCACATACACACTCGCACACTTAAACTCATATGTTCATGCTGAATGTAACACCCAAAACTTATTCATATGCTAATTTCGCTTAACGTTAAGAAAAATATATGACCAATCGCACTTGTCGGTCTGTCTGTCCGTTCGTCCGTCTGTTTGTCTGTCTTTCTGTCTGTCCGTCCGTCTATGTGGCTGGTTGTCCCGTTGAGTTGTGGCTTTTGCGGCAATTTGGAATGGAGCCTACGACAAATATCCAATTAAAATTGTTCAACGTTGCGACAATATTGACTTTACGGCCCGGGAAAGGGGAACAAATTGGGAATGAACTCAACTGATTGGACTCATATGGTGAATGGGCTCTGGGAAAAGTTAACTCACAATTTTGGATAATCGAAATGTGTCAAAAATATTATCTCATTAAGATAGGGAACAGTTTAATAAAAACAAATTTAATCTACAAACAATATTTTTAGAGTCTTTTAAGCCTTTCAAATATATAACCGATCATAGCCTCAAAAGTTAACTAATATTTTAAGTTTAAAAAAGTTTGTGATATTTGCAGAAAGTACTTCTTAGAATTCAGTCTTCGGAAAACGAAAATTTCGTAAAGATAATGAAACACAATAAGACTTAAGTTATTTAAGTTAAACCTCCTAAAGAATGATCTAAATTGAGTCAGATTTTTAGGTTTCTGCTGGGTATATTACATTTACTGAAGGCAAACTCTTAGATAAAGAACATAATTTAAGACCATATTTAGAATCCAAAGAAATACAAATCCATCTAAACAAATTTTGTTATTAAAAACCCTTTCAATCAACCCCAAAAATTAGTAAACTATTGTACTTTTATTTCTCCAATTAATTTACTTGTGTAAAATTCCTATCTAAATTGACTTTACTTTAATGAATACAAAGAAATATTTTGAATGATCAAATGTATCTTTTCATATTCACAATATTATTTTTTTGGATACCAATTTACGATTTCGAAAAACCTTGCAACCCAATCGTTTCGAAATTTACCACAAAATACAATTAGAACGATAAGTTATTATTATTATTAGTTAAGATCAATAAGCCAGTCTAGCTGATGGTTTTTTATAATGCCTAATTAACAATTAATATTTCCTTTGATCAATATGCAGAGAGAAATGTGTTTATACACGTGTATTTTCTTATGAAATATGAAATAAAGTGTGGAATGTTACAGCAATCAACGGCAGCTAGACAATGGGCTAATACCATCCCCTCCCTTGCCACTCTGCAGCACTGATTGTGGCACCTCCAACTACAGGCCCCAACCCTATGCCCATTGCGGTGGTCTGTTCAGATATGGACATACAATCATTGTTGGATTATGCGTTCGTTGCTCATGTTGAAGCCTATCAACGCGCTTGTTGTTTTTGGTGGACTTGGAATCAACCGCAAACTGCGTGGCCCCCCAAAAACTGCCGCTGGCAGCGACGTCAACCGAGGCAGCTAGCAGCGGGCAGCGGCATCATGATTATCGTAGTCATTGTTACAGCCGCTTTAATGGGATCTCATGTTGATTGATTGTGCACACCTGTGAGCTGAGCTCAACTTCAACTTCAGCTTTAACTGCACTGAACTGAACTGAAGCGATGTCGATTTGGGTTTCTGTATTTTTTTTGTATTTTTTGGGGTTTTATTTTGTGTTTTCTGGCTTTTTTTGCTTTTTTTATTGTATTTCTTTTGTTGTTGTGTTGCTGCTTCTTTTGTTTTATTGTCTTTGATCCGCAGCTGCTGATGGATCACACTGGCACCTCAGCTGTTTTGGTTGCTTTGAATCCAAGGCAACATTGCTCCAATGCCTTCTTGCCACTGCCCAACCCACCCCGCGTCTGCCACTGAGTGAAAGCTGAGCTAAGCTTTCGTTTTGGCCTCTTTTATGATTTTTTTTTTTTTTTTTGTGTTATGCAATGTGAAACAATTATTTTGGCATTTGCCAGCTTCAAATGAAATTGTTAACAAAAAACAAGCAAAAAACGAAACCAAAAAAGCAAAAAATGAAAAATATATATGTATCATTTGGGGGCTTTCAATTTTCCACAATTGTTGCGCTTCGCTGCCATTTTGATGGACAGCTGGTTGTTGTTGTTCTTGTTATAGTTGTTGTTGTAGCCGGACATTTTGGCGCTGCTTGGGTGGCTTTAAAACCCATGCTGCTGCCCCCGCATGTGGCTATTGTTGTTGTTGTTGTTGTTGCTGCTGTTGTTTGTTACGCTGCCCCGCTTGCAATTTGTATGAATTTCAAATTGTGTTGCTTCTTTCTTTCTTTTCAGCTTTTTTATTGCTGCTGTTCAGCAAAAAGCAACAAAAACACAAACAAACAGAAGCAGCCAAGCAGTGGCAGTGGCAGCGTCAGCGTCAGTGGCTGTGGCAGCTTTAAGCAGCAACAACAACAGCAACATCAGCACTTGAATGAATAATTTCCGCAGTTGAACGTCGTCAACGATGTTGTCTTCTGTGCCGTCTACGTCCACGTCTCCGTCAGCGTCTACAAAGATTCTGTTTTGCAGTAGTTGTTGTTGCTGCTCTTGTTGTTGTTGCTGCGACTGCGGCTGTTTATCGTTTGGGTCCTCTCTGCGCCAAATGAAAATGAACACGTGCGTCCGGTTGCTGCCTCAGCTGGTCGCATATATGTATGTATGTCTGAACGTACAGCTCCACATATATATATATATACAATATGCCATATAGCATATCTGTATGTGTAGCATGTACCCCATGCATGTGTCCATCAAAGCACAACAACAACAACAGCAACACACAAGGCTGCTCGCCCCACAGCCGCCAAATTCAACACAAATTTCACTTTATTGATGAGCATTGCACTTGAATTGTCGCTGTGTGGGTGAGACTGACGGATCACACACACACACACACACACACTCTCACTCACTCTCTCGCGCACACACACACAATAAACTATTTGCAACGCTTCGTCGCACAACGAGGCGTATGAGCGATTTGCTATAAACAACAGCTGCCTGCAAAATTGCCTCCTCTCGTCGCACCCCACCACCTTTTGCACCCAGCCATGCCCACACACACACTGCGCCGCCTCTTGTTTGCCTTGTGCGTCTCTGACAGTGAAACGCTTGCCTCAGGGTTGGAGACTGCCCCCAAAGTGAACCAGTTGCAAGCTCCGATCTCAACGTTAAAGTGTGAGTGCAGCAAACTGCTATTGTAGCGGAACTAGTGGCTCAATCTGCACTGCTATTAGTTACATAACGGAAATATTAAATAGGTGATTAAGTTAAAATCATGGGTAACTGGAGAGGAACCAGTAGTTCAGCAGGAAATATTTTAAAATTACAAAAAAAATAAATAGATTTGAGTTGGAGAAATTTTATAAAAAAAAGGGAATAGGTAACAGATTAATAATGTGCTATGTATCTATCTTGGTATACAGTTAAGAAATAAAGTGACTTCTTATCACTTTTTGATACAATATAATAAATTTTAAAGCAATTATAATAAGATATGTATATAACAATACAAGCAGTCTTGTAGGGCAAATCTCTTCAACTAATATCATTCTTCAATAAATATCATATTTTTTTACAACCAGAACAAAAATATTAAATAATAAACTTTTCTTAAGTTAAACATCACAAGCTACAGACAGCTTTCTAAGCTGTCTGCAGTTTTTTTTTTTGCTGAACCAGTAGTTCCATAAAGTGGGAGCTAAGAATTTGCTGAACCGATCTCCAACTATAACATTGAGTACTTTTTATTGCGTTTGCTGTTGTTTGTTGTGGCAGCAGTCAACCAACTGTGCAATTTCAACTTGATAAACTCCAACAACAGCAACAACAACAATAACGTAATTCATTCATTGTTTTCCACAACAACAACAACAATAACAGAAACTGCAACAACTCAACGCACTTGGCCGGCTGCTCAACAGAGTTTCAACAGCTGTAGGAAGTTGCCTTATAACGACGTATCGCATATTGTTTGATTTTGATGTGTGCGACTACTACATCTGTTCATATACAAATATATATATATATACTGTGTTATATATACATATATGTGAATATATCAGACCCCCATTGCACAAACGAAGCTTGACTTAAGCGAAATGACCCCTTGGGAGTCAACCTTCACATTCGTTGGCTACAAGATTTTGCCCTGACTCAGCTGCAAGACATCGAGTGCAATGAATCATGTAAATATTTTTATATATTGAAATAAGTAGAATATGGAATACACTTCTGTTAGATAAATAAACTACTGAAGAGCAAAATAGACTATTCATCGGCCTTTACTTTCAATTAATTGATTGCCACAATAAATATATATTTTTATATTAACATATTTTATTTTCAAATTAATGATCAATAATTAGAAGAAAAATATTTTAAGTTACATATGTAGCTACTAGCTAGAAGTTAAGTTAAGATCTATTATATTTTATTTTATATATTTTATTTTAATTCAGATAGATTTCCAATTAACTTCTCTATATAGTTCTAAACTAAAGATTTGGTAAACCAGTTTCAAATTGTTTAAATATTAAGAAAATTGTTCAATAAAATGAAAATCAAGCTGATTTAGTTTACATAAGTTTATTAGTTAATAGCAAGAACAAGTTTTAAATGAGTTCAGTATTAGAAAATGATTATAAAAATTAAAATATTACTGAATAATTTTTTGGGAAATTTTGAAAAACTAAATTTTAATTTTTGTTTATTATTAATATTATTGCTCTTTCTAACATTTACTATACCACTGATCTTTTGGCTAACAGAATTTAGTTTTTTGTTTACCATGCACCTAAAAAAATTCTATTCTTAAACCCTTCTAAAGAAGATCATAGAAATTGTCAAAAACACTCCACCACCCCATGCTCCCCCTTCCTGCCCCTGTATTGAGCAATTGCCTAATCTTGTTCAATTTTGTGTACCAGTCGAATATTGAAATAAACTTGCCACACACATGTGTCTCAGCTGTTTGCAATTACATTCAGCGTCAGTTGAGTGGCAAAAAAAAACAGAACAAGAAAAGCAAAGAGATACAAATTAAAGGCGTTGCATAGTTGCATAACAAACGGAGGAAGGGGCATAAAGGAAAGCTGCTGCTGCTGCATGTGGCACATCAAATGTGTTTCAGGTGCAGATGATAAACACAGATGAGCTGCAAAAGAACAGTTGATCAACGGCAGCCGGAACTAAGTGACTTCCTGCTGTTGTGTTACCCGATTCTCTTCTCTTTCTCGCTCCCCCCGCCGCAGCCCTTTACTTTGGCAGTTGCAAGAGCAGCTGAAGAAGCGCCAACTTCATTGACAAACAACACGTGTGGCATGTGTGTGTGTGTGTTTGTGTATGGGGCAGACTCTGGCAATCAATGTAATGTTTATGCTGACGCTCGCCTTTGCCGCTTCCCGTGGCAGCACTGATGATGAGGCAGGCCCTGCGCCTCATGCCGCACTCTGCTCTGCTCCTCTGTCTCCCTCACCTTGGACACAGTCAGTCAGCCGCAAATTGCTTTCAATTATGTTGCATGCTGCTCCCGTTTTTATGGCCCGTTTGCTGACGTGTCTCCGTTGCCTCGTTGCCAGTTGCCAGTTGTTGTTGTGGCATGTTCGTGTTGATGATCTGTGCGACTGATCAACGTATTTATCTTGAAGTTGCAACTGCAATTGCGACTGCGTTCTCGACATCTCAACGTGGTGGCATCACCACCCCTTCACTTCACTTCACTCCCCTGCCCCTTGCCCCTTGTTTAGTTTGTTGCCTCTTACGTTTTTATGGCTTTGATTTTAATCATCAGTTTCAGCATTAAAATGTTCCATTATGCCCGCCGCCGCCCAAGAACCGCAGTAAATTGCTTACGGAAGTGTGCCACGCCCACTAAAGTGGCCCCCTCACACAGTCTTTGCCAGTCTTGAGACAATGATCAGAGATTGCAGACCGGAGATCGACAAAGATTTGGATTGAGTTACTCTCTCAACAACCACATCAGCATCCACATCATCTACATCATCATCATCATCAACATCTGCGTGCAAATTTGTGCCTTTAAAAAACAAACTAAAGTGAAAATTATGTCAAACCTGTTGCGCTGAGTGCAAGCGAGACAGTTGCAGCGAGTGGGAATGAGACAGAGATAGGAGATTGTTGGCAATCTTCAGACTTTGTTATCCATCTGCTATCTGAGCATCATGAAATTGAGTAATTTGTTGCAAACACAATTAGATGCAACAGATTGTTGACTAAGTGACTGAAACGTTTACTCATGAATTTCAGTTTTTGAGTTTGTCGTCGTTTGTGCAACACACACACACACTGCCGTGGGGCAAGAAGGTTGAGTCAGCAAACACGGCAACAGACAACAGATGGACACGAACAACAAGCTGCTGACAAGCTGAGCAGTTCAAATGAGTTCAGTGGGCGATCTTGCCACACACTACCTACTACTCTTGCCCCTCGTCACATTTCATAATTTTCAGGCAATTATGCGAAAATTGCAAAGCTCTCTCTCTCTCTCTCTCTCTCTGTCTCTCTATCTCTATCCCTTTCGGCTAAAACAAACAGACCTTGGGCCAAGTTAATGACATTGAATGGGGTCAGATTCCAAAAGCCAAAGCTAAACAAAGCCAACTAAAGTAGAGTCACACATGCAAGCAGACTACACTGACAAAAACAACATAGACTTTCTCCTTAAAATAGCAAAAACATTTCGATTTGAAGATCACTTCAAAATAGGCCAAAGTTCTTATTAGGAATATCGCAGTTTCTTAAAATATTAGAGTAAAATTTAATTAAGTTATGTTAAATTAGCTAGGGTGTTCTATAAAAGTGTATTTTTCTTGTAGTATACTATATGTAGCATAAACACGAATCTAGGTGAAAATTTTTAATGTTTAATTAGTTGAATCTATTCTTTACTTATTAGAATTATCTTAGTTTCTATCAAGGTATCTTAATAAGGTGACGTATTTCTATTAAATGATTTTCTTAAATAAATTCACAGTAAATTCGCTTGCTTATGTTAAGTCAAAATGCGAACCCAGACTGGGATCAGTTCAAGAAATATATCAGCTTATAATGTGTACACTTTGTTTTCTATAAACTTCTCCAGCCTAATCTTTAATCCTAACTGTTTATTAATCTTTCATCCACATTCACATTTTATTCATATGTTAAATGTAAAATTTGCTTTACTAAAACTTAAAATTCTAACAAAAGAACCAATTTTATAAATGCTTTGATTTCAAGCAAAATTTTTTTTTAACAGTGTATAGCATTGTATAGTTTTTTTATATGTGTAAGGTAGATAAGTACTTTTAACTGGCCACGAAAGATTGCTGACAGCAATCTTCACTTGAGAATTGGATGCAAACGCGTTGCTCTTTTTCTTTTTCTCTTTCGCCCTCTGCCTCTCCATCTCGCTCTGTCACTGTCTCTGTCTCATGATTGTAGTATGTCATTCTTCTCAGTTGGTAAGTCGGCAATTATGCGTATGTTGTTGTTGTTGCTCTTGCTGTTGTCTCGACCCTACTGCTGAGTTTGTAGTCTAGGGTCTGGAACTGGTGTGAATCAAGCACAACGAATTGATATCTTCATGTCTGGCTCTTTGACTCAGTTTATAATTATAGTTATATTTAACTTGGTGTTCTGCTTTAGACTTTCCATTGTAATAGCGTTTAATACACATATCATAACCTGTTTTTTGCCCTACAGCCATTTATATTTGTTTCAGTTTTTATCTCTTTCCAAAAGTAATTAGTATCATTAATATTACAAACAAATTTTCGACGTACTTTTCTTATTATATTTCACAATTAAGTCTATTATTGAGACTCCAAATCATTCTTTATAGTAATTCCTATTAATCAAACTCTGCAATTTTAAATTTACGTTTCAAATATAAAACACTACTTTCTTATAGTGCATTAGAAGAACATATAGACATGTATTACGAAGATTTTTAGACACAAACTCAACTTCAGATCAAGTTAAAGCAGTGCGATGCAAAACGACAACTACCTGATATTTTACTCTGATCAGCTTATAAGCTTAATAAGATAGAACAGCTGCGGTCTCGGTTCTCTATGCTCATCTCTCTCGGTTCGGTTCGGTTCCCCCTTTCTATAGCTGACAGTGTTAACTGACTATTCCTAACACGTGCACATCAAAATCCACGCTTTATAATTGGTTTGTCAGGCGTTCCGTAACCGGCTCACAGCTGTGGCCAAAAGCCTAAAAACCAACTTACAAAGCTGCTAAGTGAATTAAAATAATGATGCTTGCTGTGTACGACGACAATGATGATGATGATGTTGATGTTGATGTTGATGTTGATGATGATGCTGGCGATGGTGAGGCTGATGGTGATGCTGATGTTGGTAATGATTGTGATGATGGTACTAACATAAGACGGCCAGAGACCGAGACCCTGACTTTAGCTTGTCTGGTCAGTTGCTTGGCTGATGATTCTATTTATTACATGTCTCGCAATTTGCGATTCCTCGTTTCTTTTAACATTATTCGTTTTTCGTTATTTTTTTTTATTCTTTTCGCTTGTGCGCTGCGTTTTAATTATTTGGCATGCCGTTAGTTTTAATAAAGTTGCTAACTGTGAAACGACGTGACTGCAGAATGCGCTGGAAAATGAGCATTTAATTCACAGGCGAAAGTGTCGGCCCCTAGGCAGATTCTCAGACTTGAACTGAGCTCCACCAGCTCCAGGTACATACATGTCCAGACACATCTATCTGATTAAAATCTCAGCGAGAATTCACAGAAACATTCTTACACGCAAGTGAGTCGCTAAGAGTGCTAAGAGCCAAAAGACAGCTGAAAAGTTGCTGCGTTAACACCCATTTTCACAACCATGTCCAACTCCAAGTCCATTTCCAAGACGCAACTCCAAGTGTGGAGCGCGCATTTCATGCGAAATTTTATCACGCGAGGCATTTGCGATAAGCATCAGCTGCAACTGAGTAGAGAGACTCTCTGATTCTGTGATGCTCAGATCGATGATTGTGGCCAACTGATAATGGCAACAACGCCCCACAAAAAACAAAGCCAAACAAAGGTTTCCAACCTTATCTGCAGCTGGGCATCTACAGATCATGGAGAGGGAAGTTTGGCCTTCTTGAACGCATTCCAAAAGAGTAGTGGAAAACAGCTTGCAGGCGCTATGGCGCACAGCCCAACAAAGTGGGCGTGTTGCATGTAGGGCGCTGGGTGCTGCATGCAACAAGTGGCAAGTGTTTGCGCCAAGCGTTGATTGTTCTTATCGCGCAACGCAATCGACGAGACGCTATGCGACGCAGACTCTCTGCAGCTGCAACTGGCGTGAATTGCATGCGTAGCGATGCAAACTAGAGATTGCAACATGTTGTCGTTGTTATTGTTGCACCACCAACAACAGCAACAAGAATTGTGCCACAGAGACTGTTGTTGCTGCGTGCGTGTTGCTCGCAATCTTGAAATGTGTGCAGCAGCAAAAAAGTAAAGCAAGTGATGAATGTCCGTGTTATGCGATCTAATGATCTAGAAATGAAGTTAATAAATCGTTTAACCAGCTGCCACAGCGCCAACCAAGAAGATTCGCTTCGCTTCTTCTACTTCTTCTTCATCTTCCTGCCACTACCTCATTTCTAGCCTGTTTAGCAATGCGACCACCATCAGATAGATATTCAGGCGGCACGGGGGCAATGATCGTAATTTGCATAACTACTGTGCTTATAACTCTGTACATAACAAATTACAACAATTTGGTTTGCGTACATACCAAAGTATCTTCGCTGCCTCCTCCCTCTCTCTGTCGCTAGAGAAAACGAGATGCATAGGCAACAAATATTCTGGTTAGCATAACGGTAAAGAGCAGCAACTAAACAAGGCCAATAACATGCCACAACTATTTACCAAACACAAACACACACACTCACTCGCATCACTATTAACAAGATCAAGTTGGCTTTGTTTGTTTTTCACTTAAATGTTTTTTTTTATTTATTTAAAATTGTTGCTTAAGTTATGTTATGATGAGATGAGGGCGGGGAATCCACTCCATATATATATATAGTATTAAATAAGAGATGCAACACAAATGTTGTTAATAATTTGTGTGCAATTAACTCTAATATAAATAGGCAGTCATTTAGTGGTTGTTTTGTATGTTGTGAATCAATGTGCAATCTATGTCTAAAGATTACCAATTAATTATTTAAACTGCAAGTAGAAAGATATAAAGAAAATTAATATATAAATACACTTGATTAACTTATAATCAATATTTACCTAGTGTGTAATATATAGAAACCCAAAAGGACACACTCCATAGAGTAGCTCTGTAAGTAGAAAGAAAAAGTGATTTAGAAATTTGCCATTTAACTTGTATAAATCGTATTATTATAATTTAATTAAGTCAGTTTTAAATTTACAATGAAATTATTTCATTAGTCTAACATATGAAAAATCATCATAGTGTAACTTAATGTTTTCTTAGCAATTTGTAATATTTTCTTACCTTTTTAGCTCTCTATAGAAGGTCCACGTGAGAGATCCGCAATTCTCTTGTTCTTTACAGAGCTGCAATGAATTAAATGTATAGCAATTAGTTATCAAGTTGTTCTAATTCTAAGTTAGAAACAATTCTTTTAAATTTATTTTTATATCAGCAAGAATAAATTTACACTAATCAAGGCATTTCATAGGTGTCCCAAGGTAAAAACTTAGCTCATCACAGCAAATACTTAAGTAGTTAAGGTTTTTAAATGAAACTTACCTTTAAAACTGTATACACGTATTGTAAACACACTCAGCATATTCAAAATTCAACTGTAATTAAACAATAATAAAGAATGGATTAGATAAAAGGTTCGAAATCGATAAAATAAATTGTTCTCTTAATAGTTTATCAGTTTCTAAAAGTTTACACTAATCAATGTACAATTCATAGGTGTCCCAAGGTAATTGCTATCTCATCATAGAATTAAATAATCCCTTTTACGCCCATTAAACACCCCTCTGCTTACCTTTTTAGAATGCATAGCGAGTGCGTATGTCTTCCAGTTTCTTGCAGATCTGATTCGGTGTGCGGAACATGTCACCGGCAATGCTCTTCTGCTTCACTGCATCAATGGATAAATACTGTTCGCACAAGTCGCCGTCGAGGACATTCTTCACGGGGTAGTAAGAGCTGCGATAGCTCAGATGATCCCGACCACACAACGGCGGATTCTCATTACGCATATGCATTTCCAGGTGCTGGAAGAAGTCGTAATCCTCGCGACTGGTAAACGGTACAAAGGCACCTACAGTTCCACTCAATGTAGAATAGATGAGAGCTTCAGAGCCACCAGGAATTAGGGTAGCCTTCTGCAGCGACATGATGATCTCGCCCACATGGAAGGAGCAGATATTCTCTGATTTTTGTGAGGCACCCGACAAGAGACCACGATCCCACAAAGACTTGGTGCCAGTTGGATCCTCATCGACATCATCGGTCACCGAATGTGGCAGACGTTGAATGCTTAGGTTGCCAAACTTGTCCGCAATAGCAATGGTATCGTAATCCAGCAGCGTAGTCGCCGTCACCCAGCGTGGATGCGTATCGTCGGCAAATATGATGAGCTGATTCTCGGCACGACGGTAGCGTATAAAGAATACCGACTCCTGGACATCCGAGACATACACACGATGGCCCATGGCTTGAATGTTGACAATCTGGTAGGGAATGTGTTTGTTCTCGCACTTGCGCAGCATCTTCTTCTTGCCCAGATCATAGATACGCAGCATGCGTCCACAGCCAGCCAACAAGCGACCCTGGAAGCCACACAGTGCACCGGGTATCTCATCAATCTCTGTGCGATGCTGAAACTCCAAACTCGTGCAGGTTGGATCAATTTTATAGATATCAATGCATCCGCCCTGTGATATGCGTGGATTCAATTGCAAATCCTTGGCAATTCCCACTGCCAAATAGTAACGTCCATCCGCAGCAATTGAGAACTTGAGCAATGCCATTGACATGATGGCCTCATTCTGCGTCAACGGCACACTGAACATTGTCTGTCCCTGCATGGCATCCAGGCAGCGAATCTGCGAGGCCCAGAGACCAAGTCCTGCCTTGGGTGCAGAGAATACATCCTCTGGCAGCACCTCATTGATAAATGCATTCGCCATCTCTCTAGCCAGCTCACGTTCCTCGTCGCCAGCAGCACTACGCATTTCCTCAGCCATTTGCTCCTTGCGTGCACTTTTCGTGTCCTCGGTGTAGGCATTGTGATCCGTCTCGGCAATCAGCATACGTCCCGTATCTGGGTGTATGACAAAGGCTCTTGGAGTATACTGCAGAGGAAAAGCCACCTGATTGAAGACAGCTCCCAGTTTTTCCAAGGCCAAAATACGCAGTGTATTGGTTGATATAGCCACAATACCTTCACTACACTGCTCGCTGGAGAAGCCCGAGGCGTACTCCAGTGTCTCATAGGACAGTGGTGTTAAATGGAATCGATTCTGATGGTAATACGACAGCCACGTACGGCTGGACATGGCCAACACGGCCTCTGAGCCCTGCATCTTGATACGGAACAGCTTCACCGGACGCGAGCCCAAGTAACGTGTTCGTGTGTCCGCCAAATCACCAGACACCGGATCCAATACAGTACGCAACAAGACACCGTTGCTTAAGCCAATATTCAGGTATATGGTGCCTTTGTTGCTGCCACCGCTACGCTGAGCGGGCACATCATCATCCACTCCACCAGCAGCTGTGGTGCTCTCCGTGTGGCCCATCTCGACCAGACACAATGATTCGGCTGGCGAGGGCAGAGCCTGCATAGAGCATGGCGACAGACAGTTATTCGGATCCAGTGAAAGTATGCGCACAGTGTTATCGGCGAGGCCAACAGCCAAAAACCAGGAACGCTGCTCACCATCAGGCACTGTTCCCAAAGCCATGCACATAATTTCTGCCGGCATCTCTGAACGTTCCGTGTACTCGTTTAGCTCGCCAGTCTGCAGACAAAAGAAGTTTGATTTAATGAACTGTTTTTCAATTTTTCCAAAGGAATTGATTGTTTAATGGAAGCTCAGCACTGCAGGACACAGAGTGTCTCAACATGATTGTTCTTTTTCGTGTTTTTGTCATCAGAGCATCAATGTGTGAGAGTTTCCAGTTAATTAAATACTATTTATGCTTACCGGATCCATTTCAAAGTAGACCAATTCTCGTCCCGAGAGCGTTATGACCACCTGACGTTGATTGACAGCGCACTTGGTGATTGATTTCTTGCCCGGAGCCTTCCATTCATTCACACGCTTATCGGAACGTATATGACGAATACCATCTGGATAGACTTGAACCAAAGCATCATCGCCCAATGCTGCACAGCACAAGGTAGGCGTTGTGCCCAGAAATCCACTATCCGTTACTTCCTCAACGGTTTCTCCAATACTGAGAACCAGTGTGGCATTCACGAAGGATACAATGATATAGGCATCAAACTCGTCTAAAATTAGCAACACAACACAATAGCAAATTGTAATCAGTAAAATGTACTTTAAGAAAACTCTAAATTCATAGGGTATTCATTCGTTTTTGGTTGACATTGAATAATCAGTTTATCAATTTGTAATCAATGGATATTCAGCTGAAACACGGTTGATAAAGAATCGCATCATGTTCAATGTCGAAAACAACTTAAACATATAAAGATCATAAGTAGTAGTAGTATTTTGTAGTACACATATTTTATAGTATATGTTGTAGTATCTGTTGACTTAAAAGCTGCTGAGTAATGTTGCCTTACCTATCACTTCACAAAAGACACAAATATAATTTAAAAGTATTATACGAGAGTCAATTGGATATAACTCTGATCTGTTTCTGTTCACACTCAACAAAGAGTTGACACACGTCTGTGTTTAAGCGCCTGAAATAAGAGAGAACTGGTGGTTGATAACTTGTGGCTTTTGGATCGTGTTTATTATATAGAGTAATATGAACTAGGATTGTTGATACTTTTTCTTTTTTTTGGCAAAATAAAAAAAAAACAGGGCATGCACAAATTGAAATATTGGTTATTATATCAACAATCCTAATATAATCCATATCATTTATTTATTGTTTTTAGCTTGGGGTATATCGTGTTCTGTATCATCAATGCACCAGTTGAATTATTAGAAACATTTTCATTGCTAGCAAACTTAATGTCTAAAACTTACAACTAAATAGAAGCAGATTTACTAAACTCACCATCGACACGTTTCTTGACAGTCCATACGGCATTCGGATTACCGGGCAGCTCAGAGACAGCCATCTCGGATACTTCAAGGCCATGACGCAGTACACGTAGTGTTGAACGTGGACCACGACCACAGAGCACATAAAGCTGTGGAGTGTCCTCATTGGCCAAGTCAGCAACCTGTGAGGTGATAATTGGTGCAAATGAGGGCAACTCATCAACCAACACAAGATTTTTCAGTGCACGTGGAGCAAAGAAGAATGTTTCACCCTCCTCCAGAGGCATGGCAGAGCTGAACTCGGGCTCATCATCGTCATCACCAAGATGTGCAATTTGATACAGATAGCTGTAAATAAAATATATAAGTTAGCAAGACACAAAACAGTTAGTAGTGTCTCTAGTACTTACTGGTTGCCAAATTCGCTGGCTATAAAGAGAAAGCCAGTTTTCAATACACACATCGCCGTCGCTGGCGGCACAGTATCAAAGTACTTGAGCTTAATCTCCGACACCACATCGTCATCGGTCTCCAAAGTGATCTTAAATATATCACCCTGTTCCGTTTGCAGCAAAAAGAAATACATGCTCTTGGTGCGATGTGTGGCAGAGCATATAAAGATCATGCCTCGTTCCGGATCATCGAGATCGTTGCGACGACGTGGTATGGGACAACGTATATCATGTTGATCACCCAGATTCTTATAGGTCAGATAGTTCTCCGAGCAAATGAGCACACCCGAAGGTCCGTCATTGCCACCGGGTACAGAAACCAAAAAATTGGCATGCTCCTCCAATGGTTCAGAGTATTTGCGCACCACATGATTCAAGCCAAGATCCAATTCGTAAAAAGTCAACGTTTGTTGCGTGCGCTGAGCGGCATCACCTAGAAAAAGAACCAACATATTTATCAGTTATGCAATCAGATATAAAACTCCGTGAGATTGGGTTTAGCATGAATGTGGGCCACAAATCAGTGAAGTGCTGCTAGGCAATTACAGCAACACCAATGGTTCAGTGGTCACATTTATCTAGCGCTCATTGTTAACAGTATGCCTGCTGTATTGAACCACAGTCACTGGTCTAAAGGCGCCGAAAAATATAAAAAAGTTTAGTGTTAATCAATGCTTACCTGATGGATCCAAGTCGGCCTCCTCGTAGTCAATCTCCAGGCAAGCAAACATTGGATTATCAAAGCCAACATCCACACCAACCATGTGGTATGTTAATGTGTTGGACTTGTGTGCTTCCAGAGGCGAGGAAATTGTAAGTCTTGCCTGTGTATCGCGATTCATGATGTATGCCAACTTTTGCTTTTCAACTGCTCCAATCATCACAGCACGACCCTTGGGATCAATGGCAAAGTACTGACCCGGCACAATGCGACGGCAGCCGGATTTGCCAAAGGTCTCTTGATGAACCTTCTCCAGTGCATTCTTGCTGGGTATGTACTCCAGAATAACAATGCGACCAGAGTCTGAGCCCACTACGATATAATCTGAGAATAATAACGGTAGAGTTCTAATTATAGGCAGGTAAAGTACAGTTGTACACATTGATTTGAGGTTAGACTTGATTGTAACTCGAAGTTTCAGTTCGCCATACCATATGGTTGTGGGTCATGGCAAATGCGACGCCAAGTTATATTGTTATCGCACATAGACACATTTTAAAAGGTCAAACTGGGTACAGCCACGCAAAGAGTTGCCCCAATTGGGTTTCGTGCGTAAATTATGAACTTATAAAATACAATAAATAATCAAATACTAACCTTTTGTGCCGCCCGTGAGACGAAAGGCCATTAAAGCACGTATGCATCCAAAGATTTCCGTGGACATTAGCGTGTGGACTTTGCCGGTATTGGGATCGGGGCGCAGCAGTTCAAGTGACTTGCCACGTGACAGCAGCACTTCCTGCTGCTTGCCACCCGAAAAATTGCCGTGCACCGCGTGCGTGACGCCGGTGCCCTTTTGTAGCGTCAGGTTATACAAATACATGTTGAAGCTGTTTTCTTACTTCAATTCCAACAGCAATTGCACTGAAGAAAAGAATTTTTCAAAATTAGGTTGAGGTTAGAAACGAACCAGCACAAAGTGCAAAAGAAAATAAAATTAAATGTCGTTTAATGGTAATGTACTACTTTAGAATTCCAAGGCCACAGTAATGATAGTCGTGTCGCCTAACGATGCTAAGTAAGCAGCATTTAGTTTTTAATTTAGCACGCTCTAATTGCGACCAAACAGCAGACATTTCTGCTTTTCTGGAGATACTTCGTGCAAGCAAAAAACAAAAAAAACACTAAAATAACTTAAAATCAAACTAGCTAAGCACTTAGATAGTTACCTTTTACTATTTTATTTAGTTAATTGACACATTTTAATAGTAATGCGTTTAGATTTAACTTTTTTCACATCACAAGAGGCAGCGTCATTCTCAGAGCTGCCGCTTGGCTTGACCGGTGAAGAAAAAGTGGATGGAATAAAAAGCGGGAGGCATTTGACAGCTCTCGCTACAGAGTTGCTAACACTTCGATAACGATAACAACCGACTTTTGCAGTAGCCCTGGACTGGCCCGATGACAATAATATTAAAAATAAATAAATTGTAACTACTAAAATCCCAGCAGGTGGCAATGGAAGAATCAAAGCAAAATCTATACGACGAAGCCAACGATAAAATCAGACTGGGTGAAGAACTAAAGAAAGCATTGATCGATTTTGAGGAAATAGCTGGTGTTGGAAAAGTGCAAAGGAAAATCCAGCAGGAGATTAAATTCTTGGAAAAGGTCTGATTGGCAATACCCAATGGAAAAATGAAATGACTAAACCTTTCACTTTTGCAGGTTATTCGCACCAAAACGTTAAAGGAGAATCACATAACAAGCAGTAACTTTGTCAACTATGAATTTCTCATCAAAACATTGCGATTGCAACAGGGTGTTGTAGATATAAATGCCGTCTTCCCCCTCGAGTCCCGTGACAATCCTCTCCGCGTCGATATTGTGGCCAATAACGGTCTAAAATGGATAAAAGTAATCGCTCGCAATTCCAGATCTATCGAGGATGCTGCCAAGGGATGTGTAAGCTTTGGAGCACGCAGTGTCCTTGATCAGGCCGAGGATTATTTGGAGGCCAGCGAATTGCACTTTTGCATGTTTCAGCGTCCCAAGGTTAATGCTTGCCATTAATTATAATTGGTCTAACTAAATATTTATTTACTTTGTTTCCAGATAGTATTTTATTTCTCCAACAAAATTGAAAGCTCACTGCATGATGAACTCAAGGAAATGGGAGTGCAAACGGCATCACTGGAAGAGCCCGATTTGGATATAGATCAATATGCCACCATATCAGATGAACTGAATTTGGATGTAACCACAATGTTAGCCTATTGTAGTGCTCTAACAAATGGTCGTTGCAATTGGATATTCAAGGAACCAATTTTAACTGAACAGGCGGAAAAAGAGCGCGAAATTCCAGTTAAACCCATGATCGAGAAAATACTCCAAGGCAAGCGTCTGGTCTGCTGCCAATTAGCCTACGATGCATTTCAAAAAATTCTAGACGTATTGGGTGGACCTCATGAACTGGAAATTGCAGCAGAGTTTTTGAAACGCGTTACGGTTTATCCGGATGTGGATACAATTCCGGCGGAGTTCTCGAACATACGATTCACGGCGAATGTGAATGAGCGAAGTTTAAAGATATTTAGCTTTGGCATGGAACGTAAAATATTCACAGTGACGTCGAATAAAGCTTTTGTGAGATCGGCAAAGATGCAGGTGAGTGAAATACATTATTTACATACATATGTATAAAACTTAACTCTTCTATTTTTTTAGGGTATAAATGTTCCCGTCTTTATACACGCATCCAGAGCACTCACTGAAAATAAAGAAGCCACTGCTAAGCCGTTGTAGATATAACTGCTATTTATTTTATTTTACTACTTGTTGATTCTATGCTATTAATTATACATATGTGCAGACATAAATTTAACTTTATTTTAAATGAACTTGTATCGATAACGACCCACATATAGTTATCGATTAGCAGCTGGGTAACAGAGTTGCCAAGCAGCCGATCAACTGCGCAGGTAAACAAAAACAGTAGAAGAAAAAAGAACATGGATTGTGCACCGCTGAATTTAGTATATAAAAAAATCAAAATTCTTTGTTTATCTCTTAATTTACTTTTTCAATATTGCAGGCCCATTTTCACGAACGTCGTTCGGAGCGTTTTATGCGTCACCATCGCTATGAGGAGGCAATTAAAGCATTAGAGACTTCGCTACTCTACCTTCAGGATGCCTATAAAAACGTCCAGCTGCCCAAATCGAAGGAGGTACTGGACACATTGACGCTGGACTTTCAGCGAAAGCTGCGTCAAATCGAAATGCGAAAAACCCAACATGGTCTTACCAAGATGAAGGATTTTGTGCAAATCAAGGAAACTAGTCCCATGCTGCCACTACGGCCGGAACACGGCGTGGGATCAGCTCAATCCGTTGCCAAGGCCATTGATAAGACCGTACAAGACTTTGATGCCAAGTTTATATCGACTGTGGAGCGAAATCCGGCGCATCCCACCTTAGTTGAGCTTAGAGTGGAGACAATGAGCAAAAGTGATCCGCAGACAGAGAGTCAAGAGGGCCAAGGTCAATCCTCGCTAGAACATAGCTCGGGCAACGATATGCCTTCTTTGACTCCATTGGAACTGCCCTCGTTTGATTATACAGTGTTTAGCAGCTCTTCGGCTCCATCGTTGACCAGCTACGTTGCATTGGCTGAAAGTTTCCAAAAGTGATAACTAAACTACAAACATCAATTTAAGTTTTATATATTCTATTCTATGTATTGTAATAAGAAATTTATTTAGCTAATAAACCCTTTAGCAGATCATCCATGTCCGTCTCGGTTTCTACATTCTTTAGCAGCAACAATACCTGAGCCTCCATCTCGCACATAATCTCTGGCTTCTGGTATGTGATGATGAGTGTGTTGAACTGATGATGAATGCTTATATTGGCTTGGATCGGCGGCATGCCACAGCGATCCAGATCAGGTACAGGAATAACCTTGTAGTATTTCTTGTTGGTTGTGCTCACCACAATGGCGTGCATTTCGGGATCGGCTTTCACGTTGTACACATCAACTGGATACGGCAGGTTACGAATACGCCACTCGATGTTCTTCTTGGTCACCCGCTTGGTCAGCAGTGGAGCACAATTGCTTTCGCGCACTGTAAACTCCGGTCCAGACATGTCCGCATCGCCACCGCCAGCAGCGGCATTGTTGGCATTCCAATTTAGCTGGCGTGGTTCCTCGCCCAGCTCTATCTCCCACTCCGGTTGACCCATTAGCTGCTTGCACTTGCGCCAGGCGCGTCGTTGTACAATGCCCGTATCCATGTTGTACTCCTCGGCCATTTGACGGCCATCGGGAAACTTGTAGAGAACTTTGCGTAACTTGCCGCTTATCATAGAATTCTTTTCAGCGGCTTGCAAACAGTTTAACCAATTTTGATAGGACATTTTTACGTTAACAACTTGAAATTGGAAAGTGTTTTGTTACAACTGAATTTGATCGATGGCGCAAAAGCACATTTCGTTTACCCTGGCAACCAGGGTTGCCTGTCAGTTCACTGTCGTCAGCTGTTTACGTTTTGTTTACAAGCTTATTTCGGGCGCTGCCAACTCGTTGCGATTTTCGGTAAAAAACTTCTCGCCAAAGTTGACGTGGCCGCGCGAGTGACCGCATAAAATATACGCATATTTCATCATTAGCAGCTGAATTTTAATAGGTGTTGCTATTTAAAGTAAGTCCAATCACAGAACTAGTTTATAAATAGCCGCACAGCCGCAGTACAAGTGTAAATTCCATACTTATTGCTACAAATCAAAAATTCTTTGCAGCGCACAAAAGCGAAAATTGTATACGTGAGAATGAAGCAATCGAAAAATCGAAACGAAAAAAGACCTTTTGAGTTTGTGTTGAAAAGGTTGCAAATATGAGTCTTGTGTGGACTTTGATCGCCACATTTCTGTACGCAGAAATTTTTGTGGTGTTAATGCTGGTACTTCCCCTGGCTAGCCCCTACAAATGGAGTCGTTTCTTCAAGTCCAAATTCCTGGCTATGTTGGCCAAACAGGCGCATCTGTACTTCTTCCTTATAATGGGAGTGTTGGTGCTGTTCCTGCTGGAGGCCATACGTGAAATGCGCAAGTATTCCAGCCATGAGAACACTGGCGAGGTTCACCTTAACGTGGAGATGCAGCACAGCATGCGTCTATTCCGCGCCCAGCGAAACTTTTACATTTCCGGTTTTGCCATTTTCCTTGTCTTGGTCATACGCCGTCTGGTCACACTGATTTCGGCACAGGCCAGTCTGTTGGCCCAGAGCGAGGCATCCATGAAGCAGGCACAGAGTGCCACCGACAGGGCACGCAGCCTAATGGCCGTGCAGAAGAGCGATCCCGAGAAATCCAAGGAGGCCACCGAAGACGAGACATTGAATGAGGTAAGCCCATGCGTTTCCATCGTAGGCGTTAAAAGTTGTTGCACACCGTCTCCTCGCAGGCGCAGGCATGTTTAAAGAGCTTCCAAAAACCTACCAACCTAACTGTTAGATCGTTAGCTACTACCAGCTGTACAAACCATGGCAATGCTGATTTTATCCACAATACACCCACATCATGAAATTGTGCTGGGCCAATTGAAAAAACAGTATCAAGTACTCAAGTTAAACAAACCTATCGTAAACTCTTTAAACAGTTGTCACGCCTGCGGAAACGTGTGCAGGGACTCACCGCCCGAGTATCCTAAGCGAATACAACAAACACACACCCATATCACAAACACACACTCAAACAAACATATCCCATCCAAACGAATTGAAAAACATGCTGACACTCGTTTTACAGCTCAACAAGCTGAAGGAACGCGTCCAGGAGCTGACCGCCGACTTGAATCGCGAGAAGAAGGACAAGGAAGCAGTCAAGTCGCAGGCGGAGAGCATTAATCGTGAATACGATCGCCTCACCGAGGAGTACAGCAAACTGCAGAAACAGATTACCATTGGAGCAGCTAAAGCTGGCGGCACAAAGGATGATTAAGCGAGAAGGAGCGAAATATTTATATAAAAATGATAAGACTTGAACAACTTGGAGGTGGGGGGAAGGGGCGCGTAATGGCAGCAACTGCTAATCTTTGAAAGATTTAAAATGAATCCAATTGATAACAAACAAACTTATTAATACATTAAAAGCAGAGAAACACTTAATTCTCATAGATAACGTGTTTCACTGTTAATTATTCTCTCACGTACCGAGTTTGTATTTTCTACCAGAAATAAACACACATTTTTTTTTGTTGGCAAGCCAATAAATAATATACATAATAACAAACGAAATACATTTTTCGAATGATTCATACAAAGTCCACATCATATAACGATTGCTTATCGAGCATTGTTGACGTCACTGAGCTGTAACAAACCGGCTTTTGAAATTGAGTTTCTCGTCTAGTCAAACCAAAAGCTAACCGAGAAACTTGGCGTATTGGAACGCACGTAATGCCACCACTTGGGTGGTAAATACAAGCAATCACCAGGTTGTAGTAACAGCTCATAGAAGTGCACATTGCTAAGCAAGGGAAAGCGCTCCAGATCCGGATTAGCTGCATCTATTTGGGATGTATTTGCTAGGAACTCGCTGTCGTGTGCATAAAGATTCACTGTATCTTCGGGTGACGCTAGAATAATTTGTTTCGAACCAAATACTTGACACAGCAGATTGTGTTTGGGATCTGTGTGCATGGGTGAGATAGTGTGCTGAGGACCCAGCCAGGCTTTGATATCCACCGGACATGCGGAATGCTCAGCGGATACGCTGCAGTAGTAGGGCACACAAATGTCTGCCCTCAATGCTGGTATCTGGGCAAAGAGTTCGTGTTGTGCCAGATACTCTATATCGCCAGATTCAGTGCCAAACTGCCTATAGAGAAAGTCACGTATCTTAACCAGCTGCTGTGACCACTCATCGCTGGCATAGTTGGAACCAATCTCGATGGGCACAGTGCGATTCCCTGCCACTTTCAGTAGATAATTCAAGTCTCGCCATTTGCTCATAGCGGGCCAGTGTTTGATGGTGTTCAGCAGTAGTGTTGGCTGCACTGCCTCATAGCATTTTGCACGAAACTCTGTCATGCTTGGTGCATCCAATTGAGGTATATCACAGCGGGCAACACGCCGCTCCACTGCATCCAAAATGGGCAACGGGATGGCATTGTTCATGGTAGCATCCACATCCAAGTAATTCATCAGTGCCGCTTGCAGCTCATGACACTTTTCATACAGATTATCTGTGCAGCCCAGCAGCTGCGCCTCATCCAGTATGGCACCACATTGTTCCCGTTCCCGCTGCTCCAAGCTGCAATTTTCCAGCAGCAAAAAGAATATCTACTGAAATTATTTAAAATTTATTAAATATTTATTTATATGTTTAATTAATTACCTTGAAATAGCAGCCAAGTGCATAGATCTTGCGTATTCTCAACGGCACACTGCTAAAGTGTCCACTGTGTATGCGTTCCCAGTACTTGTCCACAAGCGCCTGCACCAGATACGAAACTTCCTCTGCCTCCTCATCCTGCTCTTTAGTTCTGTTTGTCTCAAAGTGTTCTGCTGCGCGTTTAAGTATGTAACGTGCCTCGACTTCACTTTCTAGGTGTTGCTCTATTTCTACAAAACGTGGCAGCAATTTTTTAAGCTGCCATAAACAGGAGTCCACTGTAACCATTCCCAAACAAATAAGATAAATGCCGGTATTTATGTAGTTTGTTTTTAAAACTACCAGCTGATGGTCAAGTGTTGTACAATGATTATATATGTGGTACTGTGGTACATTTGCGTTTGGTGGTACATTGAATAAGTTTTTATTATACAGTTTAAAGTACCAATTAATTGCTACAGCATCTTATCAAAATTAATTTAAATATATTGCAACATTTAGAAGTAGATCATATTAATTAATTGCCTTTTGATTTGAAGTGAATGTGTCCATAAAAAACGGTACTAATTTTTCTTCAGCAACTGGTACACAATATTCCAACAAAGTGGCAGCCATGCCATGCTTGTTTCTTATTGAATTTAGTTCGGCAGTTCTAAACTTTGGTCACACTGCTCGCCGGCTAAAAAGTAAATCCAACTTTCCGTCAAGTTTTCTTTTAACATTTTGAATGGAGCCAAGTCACAAGAAAGCAAAAATGGTTAACAACAAATTCAAACACAACAAGAAGAAGTATTTCCAGCAGCGTAAGAAGGAGGTGTTGCAGGCGGGTCAACGCGGATTCCTTGCCACCTGTAACATGAATGAGAAAGCATGTGTGCGTGAATGTTACAACTTATTAAATCACTACGCGGACAAATTGTACGGACCCGAAGAGCAAGCCAAAGAGCCGCCAGCTAGCAAAGAGGAGCAAAGTAATAAAAAGCAAAGCGATTCGGATAGCGACAGCGACTTGGATGCCGCGGTAGCCAAGTGCAAAGAGTCGTTTAGTCAGCGCAAAGTGCGCTTTCAAAACGTGGACACAGGCACCACCAACTGCTTGTTTATACGCACACAAGTCGAAGATCCAGTGAAACTGGGCAAGCACATAGTCGATGATATCTTCAGCACCGGCAAGGCCATGTCACGTTTTGTGCTGCGTCTGGTGCCCATTGAAGCGGTGTGTCGTGCCAATATGCCGGACATAATCAATGCAGCGGGCGCTTTGTTTGATAAGCATTTCCTCAAGGAAGCCACAACCTATGGCATTATATTCAATCATCGCTATAATCAGCAAATCAAGCGGGATAACATTATTAAGGAGCTAGCCGAACTGGTCAATTCCAAGAATATGGGCAACAAGGTGGATCTGCAGCACGCTAAGAAGTCCATCATTGTGGAGGTGCTGCGGGGTTGGTGTCTGCTCAGCGTAATTGACAACTATCTGGATTATCGCAAATACAATCTGGCAGAGCTGGCCAATCCAGGTGGAGCGCAGAAGGCAGAGCAAGTGGAGCAGAAGGAGGAGGAGGTGGTGGTGGAGGAGCAGCAGAAAGAGGAGGCTGTGGAAACTGCTGCTGCTGCCGCAGCTGAGAACTAAAATAAAATTAACTATAAATTTTGTTAAATTGCTTGTGTGTTTTTTTTTTTTCTGTTTATGCTTAATGGCTAACTTTGGAGTGGGTGTACATTTATAAACCTAAGCATATCCGCTGCCTTGTCATGTCCTGGTACCTGGTTTTTGCTTTTACAACTAAATTTATTCCTTGACTAGCGTTCCCCTCAAGCGTTGCGCTTTAGCAGCAGCTTAACCATGCCCGCAATCTTCTCGTAGGCCATAAACATCAGCGCTGCCGTTAGTACTGTCTGCAGAATCTTGGCCTCCAGGCCACGGAAGAGACCAGCGATGCCCTGATGCTGCAGTATGCTAACCATTAGCTCCATCATGCTTGGTGTCTTGTTCGACTGTTGTGACGAGGTCGATGGCCCATGCGATGCCTCGTTGGTGCGATGCCGTTGCTTGGTCTGCACCAGCTGCAGTGGATAGGTCAACACGGTGGCAAAGGCCTTGGCAATGGCACCAATCACAAAGTAACCCAAGCTGCCGATCTCATTGCCCGTAAAGAGCATAATGTTGCGCTTGAGCAGCTCGTACATCATGAACTGCAGTGCCGGATTGGAGACTAGCATGAGGGAGGGAATTGTGCCAGCCCAGAGGCCTTTTAAACCCTCCGTTTTGGCCACATACTTGAGTCCCTGCAGCAGACTCTTGTAGTGCTTATTGACATCATCGGAAGTGCCCGCCACATTGCGCATACGCAGACGTGTGTTGACCACCCAAAATGGTGTGGTGGAGAACACATTGATGATGCCAGCAATGCTGCCCAGCAGCAGATCCTTCAGTGCACTCTGCTGCCCTCGCGCACCATTCGAGGCGACCATCTTCAGAGCATGGAATGTGTAGAAATAGACGAAATTCGAGATGCATAGACTCTGTAGCACTGGGCCCAGTCCACGGTATAGCGATTGGAATCCCTCGCCCAGCACAATCTCCTTGATTACCTGCTTCGTGCTGCGCACCTCGCCGCTCTCCTCCACTGCAAAACGAAACGAAAATAAATCGGATTAGCGTGCGCTATCAAATTATCGTATCATATCGATATTAATAGGCTGCTGGAGTTTGTACCCAACTACTCGGCGTCTTATCATCATTTGGTATTTGAAGATTGGCCAGGCGTCTGCTGCAAAGTGTGCTCTGATATCTCCTGATAGTTATATACGTATAGTACTTACACTGCAGTCGCGAACGCACTGTGTCCAGCGGGTAGAAGGTGCTCATGGCTATGCAGCCACCCTGTATGCGTATTTGTGTGTAAGAATTTCAATTAGCATTTTTGGAATTTGAACTTTAATCCCTTGAAATTTTTACAAAATACACTTACCGCTGCGCCAGAGACAGCATGCACCCAATTCTGATAACTAAACACTTGGCCAAGTTTTGATTGTGCTACCATTTTGTAATTTATTGCTGTTAATTCAATCGGTTCCAGTAAACAGACGTCTAGTAGCGTCTTGCTGCAGCTATTGACTGACGATTAACTGACCGACCGAACGACCGACCGGCTAAAAGAGAATTTCGGTCTTTCGACAAACAGATTAGATTAACGCAGCTACAGAGCGCACTTTGAAAGTTACACTCGTCGCGCGTCTAGTCTCTCTTTTACTCAATGGATTTTAAATAATATTAAAACAACGCTTTCAACAATGTTTTGTTGTTGCTCATGTTTTTTTCTGTTTTCTGCTTAGGGAGAGCGGTCAGGTGTTGTAAAGCGTCTGTTAAGGGCCGCCGCTCTTACAGTTGACTAGTGTTGACAAAGACCATTAAACGCGCCAAAGTTGTAAATTTTAAATTCTTATATGTGACCAGGCAGACCAGTTAAGAACAGCTGGTAAAAGTAACTTTTACATATATTATAATATAAAATGGAAAGCATGACAAATTACAACAATTAAAATAGTTGAACTTTTCCCTTACAAACTATATATGCAGCTTATATTAAAAATCATAAGTAATTATAATTAAATAAAATACAATAAACTAAAGCAACTGATCGATAAGGCACTTCTCCCGTCGTGGCTCCAGTCGAGGTTTCTTCATAAAATTAATGCCCGTTTCGCTACTGCTGTTTAACAAATCAGCTGCTTTGCGTTTTTGATTCTACAAAAAATGTATGTTAATTAAGATGACTAATTAGTTATATATACTTAATTACCTCATGCTCCTCCTCGGTGAGCGTGGCAAAGACAAAGTTCTTGGCTTTGGCCGATTTGATGGATACAGTGCCTGCTGTGCCATCCACATCACCAGCTGAGCCCTTAGTCAGGCCAGCCAATTTGGTCAGCGTTTCCTTATCGCGCACCAGAAACGAACCACGCACCGATTGCTGCTGCTGCGTTGGATTAACGCTCTTTGAGATCAGAAACGGTGAGCTCTTCTTTAACTCCGCGGTTGCCTTTCTAGCTGTTATAATGGTAAGTTTACGCACTTGACCAGTGTTTACCACAGCCGGTGACAGTGGAGTAGTGGCGCCGCCAGTTGCTTCCTGTAAAACATATTAAGTTATGAGTACTGAAACAATCAATCCGTGAGTTTATCACCTTTAAACCCTTCTCTAACAGCAACTGTTCCCTTTCGTAGCGTATCTTACGCCACAGATGCTCATTCTCCTCATCTCCGCTGCCCTCGTTGGCATCGCCATCGGCATTCTCATTGCGTGTATCATCCAAGCTGAAACCAGCTCCATTCTCGGCGTTCTTCCAGCGAAACTGTCGCTGCCGAACTGCACCCTCATCATCCTCGAAGAGCATATCTTGAATTTTGCGCACCTCTCGTATATCTTGGTCCAGCATTTTTCGACTATGGATAGAAAAGATTAGTTGTCAATATGGAACAAATGCAGTGACTTTACTTACGCATGAATCTGTCCCAGTTCGTGACGTAACTTCTCCTTATCGAACTCATCCTCGTCGCCCAATTCAATGTCATATTTGTCCATGTTTTTCTCATCTTCATCTGCTGATCCCCATTCAGATTCCGATAGCTCGGCTTCCTTTTCCACAAAGTTGGCTGCGCGTAGCTTGCGATCCTTTTTGGTCATTTGAACAACAACTTCATTCTCCTCGGAGTCGTAGTCAACAAATGTTTCGGGAACTTCCTCAACTGGTGCTTCTACTTCGCCTCCTTCCAGTAGTTCCTCCTCGCATGATTCCTCATCCTCGCTTTCTTCGTCGTCGGAGAAACCCAATTTGGCCTTCTTCTTTTGCCTTTTCTTGGTCAGTTTCTTCTGTCGCGGTTTCTCCTCTTCATCCTTCAACTGCTTCTCTGGCTCTTCTTCGCTGGATACGATCTTATTAGTTGCCGCTTCCTTCGCTGCAGTCGGCTGCGTATCAAAACTACCGGAGCAAAGAGCCTCTAGTTCATCTGGTGCTTGACCGTCTGTAGCAGCTTGTGTGATGGGTATTTGGCTAATGAGTGCTCCAACAGTTGGTGCCGTCGATGACACTTCCAGCTGTGTGAATCTTCCAGAACACAAGCCAAGCAATTCCTTCTCCTCATCGCTGGCCGTGCGTTCAATTTCCGTATCGAACAATTTATGGGCGGATAATTGCAGTTGGGTGGCCGTAATCGGTACCGTATTATTCATTTTGGGTGTTTGCAACAGATCAACGTCTTCCTCATCGGAATTGTCATCCTGGAATGGACGTATAATGCGATTCTTACGCTTCCCCCTCTGCGTACCACTCTCTTCTGTCTCGCTTTCTGCCTGACTATCGCTGTCGCTGCTACTTGTAGCTCCTTCCTCATCCTTGACTTCTTCTTCTGCCTCCTGCTCTGTTTCACCAGCTGATTCTGCTTCCTCTTCATCATCTGCAGCAGCATCTTGCTCTGCCTCTGCATCAACTATTTCCTCATCATCATTGATTACCACTTGACTCTTTGCTGGCTTCTCATCTGGCTCATACTCTTCATCTATGTCCATTTCCTCCTCCTCGTCATCTGCCTGTTCCATTTCTTCCGCTTGCTTCTTGCGCAGATCCTCCATACGTTTCTTGGTGATCAAGGACTTGAGATTTTCCTGCATTTTCTTATAGGCCGCACCTGGCTTTTGCTCCTTGTTGACGGGCTCCTCTTCATGCAGATGTATGCTAACCTTGGATAGCTCCAATTTGCCATGCGTTGTGGACAAAATGCTAAAGAAGAAGAACACAAGATTATAAGCATAATGATATAGAGTCTAGTGATGCCACCTACTTGACCGTCTCCGTGGTTTTGTGCTTCTTGGCTTCACGTGTTCGCATCAGCCGTTGCAGCAGATCATCTACGCCAGTTGGTTTCTTGGCAAACATGTCGCCAGTTTCCAAATCTATGACCATGTTAGCATCTCCCTTCAACGATGGACTCACATCACAACTCTTTTCATCCCGCAGACGTCGTATGGCTTCAGTTATACGCGGTGTTGTGGGCTTCGAAGGTGGCGTTATGTTTAGTGTGTTCATGTCCAGTTTAGGCAATTCCACAACATCGGTTACCAGCATCAGTTTAGTGGGTGAGATGGCCTCTATAGGAAGTTCCGTTTCAGGCACGCTTTCTGCCTTTTCTTCAACTTGTTCTGTTTCAGACACCGCTGTGTTATCCTCCACTACCTTGGGCTGCTCTGCGCTTCCTGCTGCTATGTCCAACACACCTGGTTTATCTTTCATTTCCAGCGGCTCCTCATTTTCCATATCATCCTCTTCTTCGTGCTCAGATTCCGATTTGAAAAACTCTGTCGCCTCCTTGGCACGTTCCTCCATCAATTTGCTATTTAGTTTTATATTATTGAATTAGTTTCACTAAATGGACTCCTTAAATATTCCCAACTTACGCATATGCCTGCAGCTCCTCGCTGTTCATGCGCAATGCCATCGATCTTCTTGGTTCTTTCTTGGCGGGCATGGGACTGCCACCTGCCATGGCCACCGCCAGCGGCTTGTTGATGGTGCGTCGACTGAGAAACTCTTTCAACGTGCGCGGCTTGGGCTGATGATATGGCACACTGATGTGCGCCTCACGCTGCAGACGCTGTTGCTCACTCTGTATGGCCTGCATGGCATCCAGTGCCTTCTTTGCCGTGGCCTACAAATAATGAAGGATTTAAATATGTTTTGAAGTTTGTTAAAGCTGTTTGTTTACTCACTCGCATGGGTTTGCTTTTGCTAGACTTTTCCTGCTGAGTTCCCTCATTGAGTTCCGGCTGCTCTATGGACTCCATCTCCTCATTGCTGCGCTCAGACTCGGATTCAGCGTCCACAATGCCTTTTAGTTTGCTTTTGGACTCTACATCGCTGGCTGAGACGCTATTCTCCTTCAACTCCTCCTCCTCACTATCTACTGGCTTTCGCTTCTTCTTGTCTAGTTTCTTTTTAATCTTCTCTTGCTTTGCAGCTGCTTTACGTTCTTCAGTTTGCTCCTCTTCGCTATCTGTGTCTATAAGTGCGGATATCTTCTTCTTCTTGGGCTTATAGTCCTGTCCCATTGAATCGTCGCCAGCTTTCACTTGCTCCTCATCGCTATCAGTGTCTATAAGTGGGGATATCTTTTTATTGGTCTTCGGTTTATGTTCCTCCTCTTTATCTTTCTGTATCTTTTCCATTTCTGTAACTTTTCCAGCTTCCTCTTCACTGTCAGAGTCTATAATAGCAGATATCTTTTTCCTGGATTTGGCCTTTTGTTTAACCTCTTTGGGCTGTTCCTTTTGTGTTGTAGCCACTGAATCTTCGCCAGCTTCCGTTTGCTCCTCCTCATTTTCGGAATCAATAATTGCCAATGTTTTTTTCTTGTCTGCTTTTGCTGCATCCTCTATATGCTCCTGCTCCTGCTCCTCATCACTATCATCCAGCCGTTGTGTTTTGCTTCTAGGAGCCCCTTGTTTAACTGTTGTTGCCGCAGGTGTCTCATCATTTTCACTATCGGACATTATCAACATATTGCCGCCCAAAATATCTTCGACCGACACGTTCTTTTCATCATCATCGTCGATCTGCAGCTTTTCCATCGAATCGTTTTCTGGTTCACCATTTTCCGCTGTTGCTGCAGTTTCGCTCATTATTATTTTGTTTAGCTCAGCAATAATAACAATTTTTATTTAAAATAAAACAATTTTCTGCAGTTGAACACGCACACAAATTTATGTTCTGCAACGCAATTTGGCGCGAAACCAAACAGCTGTTGCCATTTCACAGCAGTTGGCAGCACCAAAGGTTGGTGTCTTTGCTTGACGAAGATGTGATCCACACCTAACGATGGTCTGGCATATTGCTTACATTTGAATTGAATTTAGTAAATGTTTTTTATGTTTTAAACAAAATAAAGTTAGTATCTTGGTACATTAGGGTTTTGCTCATGTAAACTCATTAAGTCTGCATGCCATGAACAATTTCGAATTGTTCACCCCACTCACCAATTGTCTGTCAGCAATCGCTTAATTTAGGCTGTTAACAACACAATCGAAAATAATCAGCCGAAATGCATTTGCATATGGGCAGACAGCTAGAGATAGACAGAGGGACAGAGTGAGACGGGTTGCTTAGTAAATATTTCACCTGTTCTGCTTGTTGTTGTCTGCTGTTCACGTTGTCTTAGCGAATTGTTGCAGTTGGTTTGATTTAAGTCTTGTGTCTTGGGTCTCGAGTTTTGAGTCTTGAGTCTCGCGTCTTGTGATGCTTTCTCCGCATCTCTTTTCATTTCTCTTTCACAGTTTACAGCTAAAAGTATCTTGGCTTTGGGTCATTAAGTAACCTGGTGCCGTACCCTAATGGCAGCCAAAGCTCAACGAGCGCCCAAGACCCTTAACAATAACAATATTTATATACATTTCAGTGCATAAACGGCATTAAAATCTAATTAAAGTATCTAAACACCGTTTAACAACCAATATTTCATTAACAATATTTTCGAGGCCTACGGTCACGCAATGAAAGCAAAAGCTTAAAGTTTAAAATCGAAACAAAAACCGAAAACTAAATCATTTTAATAGGTGTCAAAAATTCCACAAACAGCATTTCACTTTGGGTCTCATTCTGCTGAGATCACAAAACCAAAAGATCACATAATCGTTTTGACCAAAAATTAATGCAGTTGCCAAAAGTTTAACTCAAGTTGCGCAACATTTTGCGGGCCATAAAAACATTCAAGTCCTATAAAAGAGAGGGAGAAAGATTAAACCTAGAAAGACTTAATAAATAGAAAGCGATAACTTTGACCATTTATGCATATTATTGTTGTTATTATTTGCTAAGCGAATTTTATAAATATTTGATAGCAACTGATGCGGAAGTTGTAGGCGATTTGAAGCTGCTCTTTATGAGTAAATAGAAATCAGCAGATAGCAGATAAGTAGGCAAATCAATTATGAATTTAAATATTAAGTTGAAGATCAATTAAATCCAAGCTGACACTAAGAAAAGAAAGTGTTATCGTAAGCTGTTGAAAATATAGACTCGTTTTTAGCCATGTTTATTGAAGCTTGACGGTTTAATAAACTTTTGTATGCACAAAGCGAGCTTAAGATGCTGGGAAAAACAAATGATGCTTAAATGATGCATTTATTTATTTAAAAAAAAAATAATAATAAAATATAACATAAAATGCGTTTTTAAAATTAACTGAAAGCAGCGGACAAAGGTAATTTTTAAAAATTATATAGTAATAAAAAATTAAAAAACAAATGAATTAAATTTGTGACAGTTAAAATAAAAATTTATATTGAAATAATTTAACCAGAATTTTAATGTAAGTATTATAAATTAAATAAATATCTGAAATAAAATTTAAAAAAAATATTAATAAATAAATAATTAACTGAAAATTAAATAAATTTATGAAATTAAATTAAATAAAAATAAATTCACAAATTAGCTGATAATAAAATAACACTATAAAAAAAATTTATTAAAATTACAAACGAAAAATTAAATAAAATTTTGAAATACTTGCAGCAGAATGTCTTAAAAGAATGTAAATAAAAATAAAATTGGAATTAATTAATTTGTCAAAATATAAAAATATTATATTAAAAAATATATATTATTACATAAATTTGTTTATAAAATAGGCAATATAAAAATGTTTAAAAACTCATTTTATAAATCTTTAAATATAAGTATCTATTACCAGTATTTTGCTATAAATCATTTCATTATGTTAATTAACAGTTTTATGTTTTGCTTTTAATAACCCATACCGTTTTACGAGCATGCTAGTATTATATCCAAGTATTATATTTATAATCAAACCACAACTCCCCCAACTTTAATTCGAATGGATGATGTTACAGACATCTTGACGCAGCCATCATATCATTATTTTTTGGTTAAGCCAAAAGCTTCTTCAGCTTGCGCACCAATTAGCATATAAGATTTTAGTCGGACGGCCGCACAATTTCTCTTTCATTTGCCAAAAAACAAGAAAAAAACCAAAAACAGACAGAAAAAAGCTAAAAAAAAATAAAGAAAGAAAATAAAACTGTTAACTGTTTGTCGGTTCGCGTATGCAGGTAGTTGATATTAGCTGGCATCATATAGATATATATGTACACTGATAAAAAAAAAGTTGGAATTTTATGTTTTTTAATAACTAAATTGATTACTTAAGTTATATACGAATTAGTTAAGTTTCTACATTTTGTTCAAGTTAAAATTGTAGGATATAAAATAAAGAACTACTAAATACATTTATATATTTATATTAATATATTATATTTATATATTATATATTTATATTTAAATATTATATTTATATATTATAAATTTATATTTATATAGTTTATTAAATTGTTTTTACTATACTTTTTCTCTATGTGTATGTGGTAGTTAGTTCATCTTTTCTCAGATATCTGTAGCAGAGATTTTGCTTATGGCCACTTACGGTATTTCTGCGCCTTGTTGTCGCCGTCTTTTGCTGCTGTTGTTGAGCTAATTTGCATACGCATGGATCTTACACACAGTCGCACCCAGTAGGTGTGCGAGTGTTTGTGTGTGTTGATTATTTGGTCAGCGAACGAAAGTGAAAATCTTTCTTTTGGCTTTCGAGTCTAAACTAAAAGTTAGACAGCAACACAATCATTTCAAAAGTCTTTCAAAATGAGTTAAATAAATAAACGAGTGTCTGTATCTATTTTTTTTTCAGTTCGTTATTTCTTTTTCATTTATTTTTGGCTATTTATCTTGGATTGGAAATTTGATTTCAATCAATATATAAACAAAGTGGCCTTTAGAAAACCTTTGTTCATGTTCATGGCTGTATTTTTGGCAAACAGTTAACTGCGCTTTACTTATGTAACTTTAAGGCCAGATTTTTGTGGACATGAAAAGGCTTTAAGCGAAATCCGTTGTGTTTAACAACAAACAGGCGAAGCAGCAACAGCAGCAGCAACAACAACAACAGCTTGCAACAACTGCAGCTATAGTTGCAACGACTTTAAGTGGATTTTGTGTTGAGTTTATCTTTCACAATGTAATGCAAATTGCCAAGACCGAGTGCCACAAAAGGCTGCAGTTTGCCATGTTGCATGCAGCACGTTGCACGTTGTTCCTTGGACAGCGACACGCCTATGCTTGTCTGCTGTTTCGGTTGTCTGCCACATTTGGCGCCTGATTGAGATTTTTGCCCCGTTTGTCGTTGTCGTTGTCGCTGTCGCTGTTTGCTCTCTGGCGAATTTTTGGCGAGTGAAAGTGATATATGGCTCATGCCTCATGACTCAGGCCAAGGCAACAGCCACACACAGACACACACACACACACCTTGACACTCGCACACCCCTTTGTAATATGCATAAAACAATAATTAAGCCGAATTTTTATGCACTAGACAAAAAATGGCAAAAAAGGGCAAAGCAGTCAAAATCTCCTAAAACTGAGAAATCAATTACGAATTTGATTACACTGTGCGAAAATGGGTAGCGAGATATAGAAACTTTGAAAGATATACAAAGGAGACTAAAAGCAAAAGCTGACTGCTATGGGCTTAATATTTACTGGCAAGCTGTCTGCTCTATGTTTACTGTCGCTAGCTCTGTTAGCTCTCTCTGTTAGCTCTGTTATTGATTACAGCAATGCTGTTAAGGCAACAACTTCTTTGTTTACTGGCCTATCCTTATGAAACTTTCAGAATTGTTTAACTTATCTATGCTCTAAGCATCTGTTAAATTTAATAATATTTTGTTTGGAACTCAGGCTATAAGAAGCTTTTAAATATTTATTTAAGTTTTAATGGGATGGTATCAAAATAAACTCATGCTGCTCTTTTACGATGCTTGCATTTCAAGTTTTATGTTCTAGCTCTGAGTTCCATTTGGTGGGAAATACTAGCTTTAAACTGTAGCATACTATAAGCTTATTGAATTATAAATTTATATATTAATATTTTTTAAATATTTTATTTTAGTTTTAAAATACTTTTTTTGCTATTTAATGTCAGAAACGAATCTCAGTTTTTTGTTATCTAGCTATAACTAACCTAACGAAAGGGAAAACTAAAGATATATCTTTAAATATCTCACTCATATTGCAGCAACAAAAACCCGTTGCTATAATTTTAATACTTATAAAGTAATCATAGACATTTGTGGTTCAACCTGCGATCTCTGATCAAGGTTCATTGTCTATAATGTATACAACAAACATATATGAGTATATGTATACTCATATTGTAATTAAGGGCCGACGACAGTAACGGAAAAACTGACAAAAGAAATGGAAAGTGAACTGAACTGTAGAAGAAATGCTAGAGGAGATGGTAGAAGAAGAGGGAGACGGAGGTAGAGACAGAGTTGAGAGCACACCCAATGAATTCATTGAGCGCGTTGACCGAAGTTGAGATTCGACTTGCATAATGATTGACATTCGGCTACAGTAGAGGAGCAGCAAAGTGGGTGAGGGGGAGCTGACAAGTTGGGGCCACAATAAGTCACATTATTTTTAGTTTTTTTTTTGTTTATTAAACAATAAGAGCTAAAGCCACGGGCCGTTATAATCGTAACTGCAACTGCCACAAACAAATAAATTGTGCAAAACTTTGTCATATAACTGGTTTATTGTTCACCAAAAACTAACAAAAGAAAACGAAACGAAACGCAACCCAACGCAGCGAACTAAAGAAAACAGAATGAATAAAAAGTTTTCGATTGCTTTTCACCGATTTTCATTCAGAGTGCTACCGACAGCAATGATGTGTGAAAAGTGAGTTAATTTCCAAGTAATCTGTTCATTTTGTTAATCGTTTATTGAAACCGGAATTTGTTATGGAATGCAGCTGATGGTTTATTGATTACAATCATATTATTGGTTTATTTTTAGCTTATATTTATATATGTTGAATTTGAAACTAAATGAATATAAAGTTAGGCTTATATTTTTTAAAATTTAAAATACTTAAAATACTGTCTATGTAAGTACTAATTCTATCGAAATTGCAGCTATAAACATTTAAAATTTCCGGCTTTTGTTTCAGTTATTTATTTTTAAGTTTTACCTTTGCTTATCTTGAATTTATATTTGATTTAATTCAACTGAATTAATAGTTTTCTTTAAGCTAATATTAATGTGCTTTAAAGCTAACATAATTCTTAAATTATCTAATACAAATTCTACCTAATTGTATAGTTATTTTCTTGTATTTCACATATTCATTTACTACATTTATTTTATTTTATCTAGCATTTAATTTTTGTTTAATTTTATTGTTATTAATACATATATTTGTCAATTCTTATATTTAATTATATAATATTTAACAAATTTTTAAACTATAGTCTTAAGTTTTTAAACTTTTCTCAAAGTTATCTATAATAAATTGGCCCAACTTCCGTTTCAAAGAGTTACCCAACAGCATTTACACCAAATTGTGATAATTGTAATTGGGTTAACCTTCAAGAACACTGTGGAACACCCCGTATGTTTTTGGTAGCCGTAGCATCTCGCAACTCAAATTTGATTGTGCGTCATAGAAAAATGTAAACATAACTTGATTAGCATGCCGAGCACGTCCCTGACCCAATTCCAGCAACAATTCCGATTCCGAATCCGTTTAAATTTGAGAGACTAGCACAATAAATATAGTAAGCAGGTAGGCGATGTCTGCGGGACGCACGTCATTCAAAGCGCGACACTGAATCACGCCGGATCCGGCGTATAACAGCAAACAGCAGAAACAACAACTAACATAAGTAGCAATAATAACATGTGCCCAATGCCTTTAATGAAATTGAAACCAAAATACGAAGACGGAACTTTCGATTTCTTTCGATTGCCGGGTGTGGTCTTTCGGTCTCCTCCATGGTCTATCTCTCGCTGTGTGAAATGGGGAAGCTGAGGGAGCTGTGGAGGGCATATCGAATGCTGTCATCGCTTGGGCAGCCATGGCGCTGGCAAATCCGCCAGCTCACGCACAAATGAAAGTTCATTGGATCGGCTTGCGGTTTTGCTCTGCACATTCCCACTATATACAAACATATATATGTATTTTTACATATTTGTATCTGTACTTTTTTTCTTAACATTTCTTTTACATTTTTTCAATTTCTGCTTTTTTGAGCATTTCAAATTTAGCTTGCAAATTTCTGTAGCTTATTTTCATGTCATTTCTTTTTTGGTAGTTTTCGCATAAATATTTGTGCCATTTCATCATCAGAAATTGCCCAGATTGACGAAATGTTGATACTACTTATCGGAGCTGTAGAGCTATGCCGACTTAAACTCTGCAAATTATTGTTAAAGAAAAATTGGGACAAAGTTGTTTATCAAATTGGTTTAATTTGCTGCTTATATTGTCATTTAAGTGCAGCAAAGATTGGTATGCGTATAGTTGTATGGGGAATGCTGCTATAACATTTATAGGGTATTTATGTTACAAAATAAAAGAATATATATTGCTATAGAAACTATTTGCTTAAGACGATTTTAATGTATAATGACAGTTAATTTAAAGCTGAAAACAGTTATTATTTACTAAATAATACTTACAATATTTCTTAAATATATAAATTATTATTTTAGTATACAAATATAAATTATTATTTAAGTATTTAAGTATTATATGGACAGCTGATGTTTCTTAAACTTAATTAACTAATTTTAATATAAATAAAAAAAGCGTTTTCCACTGCAGTTCACTCTACACACTCAAAACAAAAGACTTAGGCAACAAACTTGCTAATAAGCCAAGCATAAACAATGCATACGAAAATGCTTAAATGAGCTATTAATTTATGATTTTTTTATACGAATATATTTAGCAATCAGAAATCGGATTTGAAGAAATTAATTTCTTTATTACCGATTTTTCAAAACAAAAGACTTAGGCAACAAACTTGCTAAAAAAAGGTGTTTCGAAAAAGAAACTGATAGTAAAAGTAAGCTATTAATTTATTTCCGCTAGATGTCAACAAAGGTCAAACAACAATAATAATGTGTCACTTATGTGTCGCTTTTGTTGCACTAAACAAAAAGACAAGTGCCTACACAACGGTTAATTTGGCTTAAAGACAATGTAAATATGATTATTATATCATTAACGATTGCATAACGTGAGTGCTGTGCTGAGGCCATAATTTAATTTTCCAATGCATTGGCCAGAATAATAAGCGTGGCCGATTGACGCTGCCAAGTGCCGTTAGGAGTTTTTTTTTGGATGAATCAGCCGGATCCCTTTGTGAATAACAATCGAAATTAGGCAATCGCCAAGCGACGAGCGCAGAGCGCCGTGCGACGCATTCGACGTCATCAGTTACCTTGACACGACCAAGTAAATACCAACAAAAAAAAGCCAGCAGAAAGCGGCCTGAAATGAAAAGTTGAAAACGAGTTCGTACTCGGATTCGGAAACGGAATCGGGTGCGGGTTTTCAGTTCGGTTTCTGTGTGTATGTGTGTGTTGTTTTTTTGGCGAAAAGAATAGCCGAAAATAGCTTGTTTTGCATTCAACAACGAATGCTCTCAGTATTCACCAAAACACACTCACTCACTCACTTCACACTCTCTCCTGTTCGCTCTCTTTCTCTTATTCGCTGTGTGTTTTGCTGCTCTCTCGGCAGCTTGCAACGGAGCGAAGCAAGCGACCAACAAACAGAAAGGGGTCAAAACTTTCACGCGATATAAAATCTTGGTTACCAATACGGCTGGGCCGCATTTTCATTTCAAACTTTGTGTGCGACGAGTCGACGCTGCTGATTCCGATTCCGTATTCGAATACGCATTCGTTACTCGAATCCGACTCGTCCTGAACATTCAAATCGCGTTTTCGAGCATCGCGCGTTTCTGTTTCTGAATATTGTTGTGTTGTTAATAATATCCGACTCTGAGTGTGAAATTTGTATAAATTTACAGTGTGACCAGACGAGCACTAAATTTACATTTGCTCTTGGATTCATTTTGTGCAACAATCGAACAGATTTCAGTTTTATACAAAAAGCCAAAGTACTACGTTTGCCGCTGTGCCATTCTCTCCCTATACTTATCACTTAAACCAATTTCGTTGAATAAAAAAGGGATTATAATACGCTAGGGATTAACACTAATTGCAGGTAAGATGAAAATATAATAAGATAAAGCGTTATTGAAAAACAAATTTGTTTGGCTGAAACATTTTTTTAAATGTTTGAAACATTATCAGATTATATAATAATTATAATTATGTTATGTGTTGGTTTTTAGTGAAGCACTATAGGATATTATAATAACGGAAATTTTTTAAACGTTTTGTAGATAAACTAACATAAACATAGAAGTATTTAAAGGTATTTACAAACATTAAAGGGTTTGTACAGTAGTTTGAAAAACGGTTCCAAGGTTGTTAATTGGATAAAATAATTATATCTTAAACTACTAGTTTACCTAGTAAAAAGGTCGACAAAACAAGAAAAATATTATTATTTTTGTTACTTCTTTCTTTTGTCTAAAAATGGTATATTTAAATAGTTTAATGGAATATGCATATATAGTAGTTTCATATAATAAAAAAAAGAAATAGTACATGGTATTTAAGAATATTTTCCAAAATATTTACTACTTAAAATTTCGGATATTTTTTAAGTAAGCATAATATTTTGAAATATTTTTCTTAGATCTTAAATTCAATTTCTATAAACCTTTGCCTAACTTTTATAAATTCAGCCTTAAATATCTAAGAAACATTTAAATTTAACTATTTGTCTTAAACATATTCAAAATATTATATAAATTCTTTTTAAAAAGATATGTAAATTTCCATGATTGTTATAATCATGACACTAAACGGTTGTTAATGCCAAACTATTGAACATTGAAAGCCGTTTAGCTGATTGGCAGACAGTTACAAACTGGATCTATGCTATGAACACCCCATTTTACACCGCACAACTCATTCACACCAAAAGTAAATGCCGCAAACTGGTCATAAAACAGAAATAAAATAGAAAAAGTTAAGAAAAAAGAACTCAACTGAAATAAACGCAAACTAAACTAAACTGAACTGAAGTAAAGTAAAGTAAAGTGAAGCTCCAATTGCGCACAAAAGCGTTGCAACATTTTGGAAAGAAAAGCAAAGTGTTTTTTTTATGTGTATCATATGCCATATGTATGTAAGTGTGTAGCAGTGTATAGTATGTTGTGCTTTTAAGATTTGCCTATTATTGAAAGAGAGGTAGTAGAAAGACTGAAAGAAAGATAGATAGAAAGCAGACGTTTAACTTTCAACGTGCACTACGCGGAAATTATTAATAACAAAAGAGCACTGTACTTGCCACACACACATACACTCACACACACACACACTTAGACAGCTGCTGAGGCGTGAAGCAGCGGCAGTTGAGAGACTTTTTGTTCATTAGTTTAATTTGCATAAATCTTGGCAATTTGGCAGCCACCCGCCGCCGACTTAAGCAAAATGGAATTGAAATTGTAACTGGAATTTGAATTTGAATTTGGAACTGGAACTGTTGTTGGAACTGGTGCTGAAACTAGTGCTGAAACTGGCTGCAGTTAGCCGGCGCGCAGTGTTCTCGTCCAATGTTGGGTGAAATTTCATCGCGTTTCGCGCGAATGAAAGTCTGAAATTGACTTGTGCCGCTTCTCATTTGCCGCAGTTGTTGTTGCAGTTGCTGATGTTGTCGATGCTGTTGTTGCTGGTTGTTTTGCTGGCGTGGTTTATGCGCTGGCCAAATAGCAAACAGAGCTAAAGATACAACTACAACTTAGCTATAGATACATATATATAGCTAGATAGATATATATATATGTACATAAATATGTGTCTACATATGTTGCTTTTGCAGTTTTCCATGTGTTTGATTAATCTTGCGAATTGCTTTGTTCAAAAACTGCTCCACTTTGGCGCACATGAAAACAATTTCGCTTTGCACACACACACAAACACTGAGACACTCATGTATCTATTAGATACACAATTCGTAGATACTTTCAGTAGCAGTGGCTGCAGCAAGCACGCGTGCAGCAAGTGGGTTGCACATACGCAGTGTGGCAGCTTCTGCCAGACAGTGTAGCTGCTGCTGCTGCTGCTTCGGCTGCAACTACTGCTACTGGCACTTGTCATCTGCCCAAACATAGTGCTAGCAATACTTTTAATTGATTCCATAGACACACACACACACTTGGTCTATGCTGCTGGTGAAAGAAGCTGCGCCAGTTGCAACAATATAATTACTGGTTTTATTTGTTGCTCTTTTGCTACTGGCTGGCTGCCTTGGTAACGTGGCCAAGACGTGTTGCCTTGGCGACAATTTTGCAAAATGAACGGCAATTGTCTTTGCCGCCTGCTGCTGCTGCTGCAGTTTTCACGCAGTTTTTCCAAGTCAATATAAAATAAACTTTCATTGCTAGCCAGTTGCTGTTGCTGTTGCTGTTGCTATTGGATTGCATTTTGTTCAGCTGCAACATCTTCAGTTCAAGCTTAAAAGCAAATCTATAGAATGCTTTAACATTCCTTTCTAAATCCATGGAGTAATTACGCAGCAATTTTCGAAAAATATTATAAGGCATAGAGAAATAGAGAACAGGTATAAAAAGAGGGAAAGGAGAACATTAAGAAAGAGTATTACACAGCGAAAAACTAGCTGGAAAGATAACAGAAGTGAGAGAAGTGTCGAAAAGTATTTTTGAAGATCGTGTACTTTATTATTATAGAGCAATATCTAGAACTTATTTTGTAACTTATATAATAAATATAAGAAAAATGTTCATTGTTCATATGAGTGATACGACTTGTTTGTTAACTGAACATATAGCATAGTATAGAAAAATTATATCATCAACACAATGCATAATTTTGGATAGAATATTTCAAATACATCTCAAACAATTTCTTACTATTTGTTGGGACAATAAAGGCGTTCAAAAGACTGAAACAACATTGTTTCATTGCTGGCGGCATAAACAAACCAACATACAACATTTAGTGGCTCTAGCTCACTTAGTCTCTAAGATATTTTAGTAGATGTTCATATAGATTGATAAACAATCAAGCGTATGCACGGCTGTCAATATATCAAATCGAATTGCCTCTTAGTACCGCATAAATCTTAAAATTCTGGTAACATAAAATGGAAACTTTATTAACTTATAACTAAATAAAGTTATAAAATTTATTATAGCACTATAGAAACATTCAAAGTCAGCATTAAAACTTTTAGAAACTATCCTATAACGATCTTAATACAAAATAGTTTTTTAAGCTTATTAAGAAATCAAGTTTGGAGCGTGTGGTTTGCGCATGATGCTTTCTTGCAGTGTAGCCTAGCAGCAATAGCAGCATAGAGGTAGAGAAATTAACAGAATACAATACATAATTGATACTGCTTAGCTTAAAAGATAATTATCTAAATTTAAAAAAAATAAATTAGAAAATTTCCAACTATATGATTGAAAATTGATTTCTATTCAAATTTCTAGCATAATCATTGCTGCTTGGGCACAAATAAATAACAAAAAACATGAAATCAATTGAAAAACTGAAAGTTTAATCAATTCAATTGACACCACAAAAACTCATTTGCCACGCCTCCTTTTGTCACTTGAAGGGGCAATCAATTTTGGAAAATAGAACTGTAAAATCATGCAAATCAATGGCAGCATTTTTGATTGCAACGTATTAAGGCAAAGCGAGAGTCGAGTATGTGTTTGAATAGTACTCATAAGTAGTTGAGTCTGTGTGTGAGTGCATCCACTTGCAACTGTGGCAAGTGAGGCAGCCGCTGACAGCAATTGTAAAGAAATGAAAACCACTTTCTTTGCATGCATGCCACAAAATACGCCAACACCAACAGCCACAGCAACAGCAATATCGACAACTGTGCAACTGCAACCCAAGTCAAGCCAAGCAAATTGCATGCGTCTTTGTGGCAAGCAGCAAGGCAGCCAGTCAGCCAGGCAAGCGGAACATGCGGCGTCGGCGTCAGCGTCAACTTTAGCGTCGACTGTCGTTGGTTGTGGCAAGAAATTGGGTCACTAATTATTTCAGAGCAAAATGCAATGCGGCCCCCAGTTGCAAGCTGCAAGTTGCCACAGCAACAACTACAGTTACAGCCAGCGATGCGTGGCGAGTCAACATCGAGGATATGCCAGCCAGTTGTCTCTTTGCCTCTCCCCCCCCTCTCTTTTCCTCTCTCTCTTTCTCTCTCTTTTTTGGCTTTCTTCTGTGGCGTCTCTTTCTCTTGGCAACATCCGTTGCACATGGGCAGAAAGTGCAAGCCCTTGAGTTTTTACTTTCATCGAAGGGGTGGGGGGAGGCGGCGAACTTGTGTGGCATGAACCGGTTTCTGCTGCAATGCAACATGGTCATGTACATGCTGCAAGTTCCTCCTCCTCCAGTTGCCCAGTTTCAAGTGACCAGCTCGAAAATGTCTGCAATTCGATGCTTTTGCTGAATTTCATTTCGCTACGTTTCGTTTACAGTTAAAAGAAATGGAAAGTAACAGCAACGGTGGGGGGAAAGGGGGTTAAAGGAGAGTTAAAAAGATATAGAGTGAGAGAGAGGGAGCAAGATAGGGAGAGGATTTCCCCAGTTAACGGGGGTTGTAAATTATGTTAATTGTCTCGTTGCAACTTTTGGGGTGCGCAATTGTTGTTGCTGGCCAACATTAGCGGTTGTTTAACTCTTTTTTAATTTTTTTTTGCCTATCTGCCATCCTGACTAACGGCACTTTTTAGCGGCATCTTTAGCCAAACCGGTTTTTGTGTTTTTTTGTCTCCTATTGTCAATGTTGACAGGAGTTTGCAAGTATCTCTTGGCTGCAATCAGCCAAACGAGGAGAAATCTAATGGGCCAAGAAAGTGATTAGCTGTTAATTTATGCTTCTAACAAACTTTAACAATACACTGAAGTCGGCTTTAATGTGTACTTTGCTTGTAATTAGCTTTGTTAATTTGACTTTAGGGCTACAAAACAAATGACTCCTTGGCTTGGAAGACACTATATACATTTGTTGTGAGTAGAGAAAAGCTTGTTTCTAGTGTATGAAGTATTTAAAGAAATAATGCGCTTAAGGCTCAAAAGTAAAGTTAAATACAAAATGTGGATAATTTTCATACGTAACATGTAGCATGTGAAAGATCTACGTTTAAACTATGGAGAAACTAGCTATAGGAAATTAGTATATAACCCCAAAAGTTAAGTAAAAATGCATCTTAGCGTGTGGTTAGAGAAGAACACAATATACATCTTATATTGTATTATTATTATAATATATTAATGGATTAATACTACTAATAATATATACAGCATGTGAAAGATCTACGTTTAAACTATAGAGAAACTGACTATAGAAAATTGGTATATAACTGCAAAAGTAAAGTAAAAAGGCTACTAAGTGTGAGGTTAGAGAAGAACACAACATACATCTTAAATTTAATTATTATAGCTATAACTTTGTTGTAACTATAATAAACAAATTGACTAATACTACTTACAACATATACTACTACTTAAACTAGTACTACATTATGTATTTGTACACAAAGGCTTCGAGAGCTTTACACTTTGCCTAAAATACAAACCTAAACTTAAGTAGCTAAACAATTACAGCCTATGCAAAAAGTATTGTTATGCGCTCGCCCATAGACCCGTCTAATTGAATGCTCCATTTAGCAGGCGCACATATGTACATATACCAACATACTATATACATACTACTTACAAAATATATATCAAAGTAGATCGCAGCAACGTCAATTTTCACTTTCCCTATGTGTTGGCGATAAATGCGTTATCATGTCGTTCGTTCGTTTGTTGTTGTAACGTACGCATGTATGCGAAAAATTTTCACGAAAAACAAAAAAAAATTGAGTGCCTGGAAAAACGAGTGAATGGAATGCCGCCAGGCGCCGTGGCATGCAACAATTTACTTTCATTTAACAGACATTGGGGGCCTGCGGGCGCCTTATCACTTTTTTAATTGTCGCCAACTGTCGCGACTTGAGATAGCGCGACACACAGACAGTGGAGAAGAGTGAGAGACAAGTCAGCGAAAAATATATATAAAACTGGAGCATAGAAAACTAATTGTTTGCTCTATTTTACATAATGCCCGGCGAAAAGCTGCAGCAAGTTTGTTGTCCAAGTCTTTTGTGTGAAAATTTATTTGAAAAATTTGTACAGCCCGCATAAAGTTAAGAAAAAACAATTAGTTACACTTTCCAGCCAGTTTCAGTTTGGTTACATAAATGCAATTTCATTTTCAAGTCATAAAATTGTCAAAAATTTATGTATATAATATATTTTAATTCCGTTTCTTAACGATTTGAATGACTCTAATTGAAGTGTATAAATAGTTTAGCAGGTTTTTTTTTTGGGATTTAAACGGTTTGGGCTTAGCCAGCACATAAAATGAAATCGAAACTGGCCCAGTTCAGTGGTTAAGATGAGAAGACAACAACAGAAGTGAATACCTTTAAGCATTGAAACACGTTTAAAGCTCTTTACAACAAATTGTCTGTCAGCGACAAACAAAAAAAAAAAAACAAAAACGTTACTTAACAGCTATAAAGAAAACAGCAAAAGTGGAGGCTGATAGCAGCGTAAGAAGATGAGAGAAGATGATGGAGAAGAAGTAGTGAACTGAGGCACATACCACAAAACGAAATGAAACGTAAATTGCCCCTTCACTGTCAACCAGCAACCAGCAATAACAACTAGCAATAACAACAACAAGCAGCATACCTTGTGGTGGTTAACATTTTTTGCGCTTTTTTTTCTTTATTTTGCTGTTTGCTTTTCTTTGGCGTTAACAATTTCACTTTCACAGCATCTTGTGACTTGGAGATCGATATTGATATATATATAAAAATATAGCTATGTGTATTTGCTTATGCAGTTAATTACGCATGGAGGCTTCAATTTCTATGCCACAATGGCAAATAATAATATCGATCATTTACAGCAGCAACGGTTGCTGTGAGGCGTTTGTTGCTGTTGCTGTTGTTGCTGCAGCACCGTTACATTTACACACACAACTGCGAGTGAGACGCATCTGCAAGTTAGTGAAACTTTTTTACACGCCAATCGACAGCAATCGATGTGGTAAACAAAAACATTCCAAAGGCATAAAACTGACAAAGACACAAAAAAAAAAAAAAAAAACGATGCTTCGAGTTCTGTTTTTTGTGTATATGTTAAACAAAAACCGTGCGTGCCCATTGTTTGCCCAGCTTTAGGTTTGGGTTTTGGGTTTGGGGTTTTGGGTTTTGAATCTGGGTTTGGTTTTGGTACGCAAAAATTTGTCAGCTTCAGTGTTTGCAGAGAGAGATGTCTATCTTGTTGGCGTGCTCAATTAAGCAAAAATGTACAGCTCTTCAGTTGGCCCCTTCCCCCACACTCCTTTTCCATTTGTATCGCCCCGCGGCGATGCCAAAAGCGTGTGTGTATGTCTTATTTGTATTTGTTTGGGGGGGATTTGTGAAAGCGTTCAATTAAATTAATGAAACTAGCCAAAAACAGCTGCGGAGGCAGCGAGTCCATCAAAATGCTACAATGAAATTAACTTAAGACGTTTTCTTAATTGACAGCCAAAGCAGCTAAGACTAAAGCAGAGGAAGAAGAAGAAGATTTGCCAGCTAAAGTTTATGCATTTTTGGCTTAGCTCTCTTAATATAGTCATTGTTGCTGTTGTGCGCTGTAATTGAGTTTTTGATCTTGACTCTGTTATTTGGCATTGATTGTTGGTCTGTGACACCACAGAGTTGTTGTTGTTGTTGCTGCATCAATAGAAACGCAAACGCATGTGACTCAAATCAAAATCCGGCTTGGCTCATCTGGACCCAAATTGTTGGTCATCAAGCACGTAAATTATCAAGAACTAGAACAAATCGAGTGCTAGAGTGTGGTGCTGTGCTGCTGTGCTGCAGTGGTTCACCTAGTTTCCGACGAGGCGACAGCAGCAGCAGCCGCAGCAGCAGCAGCAACAGCATCGATTGTCATTTCAATCAATGGACAAACGACAGCGACAACGTGAGCTGCCGCTTCAAAAAGCAAACAAACAACCCACAAACAACAAGCGCTATAACAACAACCATAACAATAACAACAACAACAACAAAGACTGCATCAACTTTTCATTGCATTTTCACTTGCTGGCACTTTTCACATTATTTAATGTTTGCTTGCAGCAGATTTCCAGCTGAGAATCAAACAAAAGCTAAAACAAAAGCGTTGCCTTTGTGGCAGTCATAGTTAGCAGGCGAGCATTAGTTAGCTATACCCTCACCCTCACCCCCTCCCCTTTTTCTCTTCCCCTCCTCTATGCATATCAACTTCTCGTTCTGTGCTTGTAGGCTAATTGGGCAGGAAGCTGGCTGGTTGAAAACAAAAGTTGCAAGCTCGCACCTGCAGTCTTTTGTTTTCGAGCACAAATCTTCTGCATTTCTTTACATCTTTTTCTTTCGGTAACGTTAGCTATAGCGATAACGATAACGATATGTAGAAATGTCAGTAAACAGTAATTTGATTGTGTTAATTAAAAAAGAAAACAAAAGGCAGCAGCAGCAATGCCCTTATATGAGAAAAAGAGATGCCAGACGAAAGCTCGCTGGGAGTGCGCGTATTTCAAGCGGCAACTTTCACTTGCCTTATGCCAAACAGCAAACAGCAACAATAACAATAACAAGACAGCCATCATCAGCAGTTACACATAACTGCAAACAACAATAACAACAATCACATCAGCAATAACAAGCAGACCTTATGAGCAGCTGTAAACTACAGACTCTAGCTGCTTTTTAGCTTGCTAAAGTGGTTGTAATGTTTTGGCCTCACTGTTAGCAGTCAGCCACCCTCTTGCTGCAGTGTGTGTTGCTAGAAATTCATTGGGCTTTAGCTAAATAAAATTAACAAATATTCTGATTAAAAGTATGTAGATTTTTTAAAGTATTAGCTTGCAAATATTCCATAAATTATGAGCAAAATATTTTCAAAAAGTATGCCAAACCCTGCACAACTATATACAACTATATTTATTTATTTTATTTTATTAATTTTTTATTTAATATCAGACTATGATCAGTCGACATATTTAATATTAAAGTTGCAATATAAAAATAATTTTAAAGTTTAAAATTATATTTTAAATTTAAATTTAAACTGGGGAAAAGAAAATCAAAATTAAAAAAATTTGAATTTAGTTTTTCAATTAGCTAAACGTAGCCATATATAAGCTTTATGAGTTTTAAGTATGCCAATAGAGTTTAAAAGTCAGTTAAACTAAACTATTCCTGTAGAATTGATATTGTTTATGATATATTTTAGCAAACAAATAACAAACAAAGACATAGAAAATCGGCCCTTGGTAGTTTATTGTTCCGTTTGGCAATGCTAACACTTTAACGAGAAGATTAAAGATAAAGCGTTGATATGAAATCACTGGGTAGTAAGCGACTTAAGCAGCAATTAGCAAAAAACAAAAATAAAGACATAGAAATAGAAATAAAGCAGTCAAATTTCGCTGCTTGCTAATTGCCAAGTTTGTGGCTTAAGTCTTTCGTTTCGTGTATGCAAATGGGAGACAATTTTTGGTTTCATTGGACGCTGGTGAAAATACTTGAATAGGAAGAAAGTGAAGCAAATTACCGTTAAATGAGCAACCCACAACTCGCACACACACAGTAGCGTAGTAGCCTCATTCATTGAGGTTCTTCTTCTTTCTTCGTTTTTGGGAGCATTGCGTAACGAGCAAGTTAGTGGTTGTGGTTAGGGTCAAGCAGCGTCTGGCTAAAGTTTCTGTCTCTGCCAGCGTCGCAGTCGCAGCGTTCGTTATTGTTTCAGTGGGTTAATGGTACACTTGCTCAACACTCTCAAGCTCAAGCTCAATGCCTAAGCCGGTTTCCAGCTGGCCAAGCGTCGATTTATGGCCAAGGCTTGTTAAAAACCCATTTACATGGGGTGTACTCTACACTGCTGCTACTGCTACTGCTGCTGCTCTGCTCTGGTCCGTTCAGCAGAGCGCCAATGGCCGGTGCAATATGCTGAACCATCTGTAAAAGTAAAAACTGCCACTACAACATTCACCAAGGCAGCCAAAAAAAAAACATATATATATATATAAAAATTAAAGAAATACAACAACATGAACAGCAAGAAGAAGAAAACCACTCAACAGTCAGTCAAGTGAAATGCGACGCAGACGCCGTTTACTTTTTTGCTGCTCTCTCTCGCTGTCTCTGTCTCTCTGCCGCACACACTTAGCCCAAAAGCGGCAGCCGGCGCAGCTTCTGCGCTGGAGCTGTGTGAAAGCTGCACGCAGTCGCTGTTGGAGTCGCAGTTGGAGTCAGAGTCTCAGTCTCACTCGGTTAGCAGACGAAGACGCAGGCGCAAACGGCAAACAAGACTTGAAAAAGCACAAGCGACGCGCGGCATGTGAAATGTTTAACGAATGTTAACGCTATGTTAATGCTATGTTAGACAAACGCTGTAAAGTAAGCTCCAATGGATACGAGACAACAACAACAACAAAAAACACAAATTAATGGGGGCCATAAAGTGCGGCCAGCCGCAATGAAAGAAAACTTGCAACTGCGTTGGCGTTGGCGTTGGGCTTCTTGTTAATGCAGTTGCTGTTGTTATTGTTGTTGTTGTTGTTGTTGCTGGTGTTGCCGTTGAGTGCAGCTCCTCGTTGTACTGTTATAGTGAAAATAGAAAGTGGTTCCTGTTTGTTGCCCGCGAGTTTTCATTTACTTTACATAAAATGCAGTTTCGGTGTCTCGTTTTGATATGAGTGTGTTGTTGTTGTTGTATGCGTGTGTGAGTGTGTGTGTGTAGTGTCATTTGAGCACTAATCAAGTTATGAGCATTCAAACGCTTAAAGACAGTCATTAGTTAATGATTAATGCTATTTTAACAGCACATCAATTATATAAGAAATGTAATAAATTTCTTAAAAGAAAATGTTTAAAAAACTTTATAAATTTCACAAAAAGAAAAGTGTTTATTTGAGTTAATGAGTTTCTAAAATAAATGTTATTTAAATTGACCCTAACAGCATAAACTATTTGTAGGCTGCTGTTATGTCACAGCTGTTAATGCGCAATGTTAAGGCTTAATGCTTAGTCACAGTGTTAACCAGCCTCTATATACATACATGTATTTTTATGCAAAACTTGAAGTGATTTGCTGCATTGTTTACCCTTGTTCCCCTTTTCTTTTTGTGCTCCTTACAGATAGAGAGACCAAAAGATCAACAAAACTGAGAAGAAAGCAGCAAACAGCAGCAGCGCGGGAAGCGAAGAGACGGCAGCAACCTTAAAAAATTAAAAACAAAAAAAACTATTTTTGGAATATCAAAAAACAAAAGGAACGACACACAAACACAGATTGACGCGGCTATATAATCAAACAGATTTATATAGCAGCTGTAAAATGGGACATTTTACGCGACACACTTCCCTCTTGGCGCTAATATTGTGCCTGGTCTTTAACACACAGGTAAGTTCCAAATGCAGAGGGACGGTGGGAATGATAGAAAGTGTTGGGATACGATATGATTTCATTTCAATTAGGAAACACCAAACTAAATACAGTTAGAGAAGAGACGCCAAGATTGTGGCCCACATTTTGTAGTAGACACAGCGACTGATCGACAAATCCACAGTTTCACAGTTCCACAGTTCCACCTAGAGCTACAGGTTCATTTCTTATGCAAAGCAACTTATAGCGGAATTATCTATCGATCGATCGGTTCACTTTCGACGCGACATACTACCGTTTATCAATATCAATTCGAATGCAAATCAGTCGGCTAGTGTCCATTGTATCTGTTGTTGTGTGTGGCATATTGATGGCTTGATCCACGATCCAGCAGCAGCTGTAATCCATAGCCTAGCGGTATAACAGAGATCGATCTAGAGGCGGATGTAGCGACAAAGCAAAAGCAAAAGCAAAAAAATGTATATATAACAAGTGCAGAAGATCAGTTGCAGTCGCAGTTTCAGCATTAAACGGCACTTTGCTAATCAATGTAATTAGCAGCAGCAGCAAAAGCTGTTCTAACGAGCAGCAACAAACCAGTGTGCAAGAAAGAGCGAGAGAGCAGAACATTTAGCTGGCTTAACAGCGCTGCTGTTAGACATACTATAACACTGCTGCTGTTAGGCATTAAACTAACAGCGCTGCTGCTAATGAGTCAGCTAACAGCGTTGCTGTTAAACGCTTAACAGTGTTTGCTGTTAGATGAAGTGCACAGAAAGAAAGGTCGTCAATCAAAATTAAAAATGACCATAAATATTATTTAAGTATTGGTTTTATTTTGTACCTTTGGCTGCGCTTTCGTTTGTAATGCATGTCAGAAATGAAAATGTATTTTGTATATATTTTTTTTTCATATATGTGCAAGCATGTAAATCAACATTAGTTGCTTATTTATGCAGCCATTTAAAGCGGCATCAATCATACCACAGCAAATACAAGATGCTCGTATCTTAGAGATGCAATCGCGTCACGGACTCAACTAGCTGACCAACAGCAGCAGTTGCAGCCTCAGCAGAAGCAACCGTGCAACATCGAGTGGCAGCTGCGTGTTTCGTGCACTCGTATTGGGGCAGCGAAATTGCAGTTATGCTCTGATTTGTACCAGTTTTGACTTTCTTGTTTATAGCGCATTAATGCATTGAAATTGCTATATTATTCATTTATCGGCAGTGCTCTTTAGCAATTCGAGTGAAATGTGGCTTAAGTGGCAAAACCGCAGTCGTCCACATAGTAAATGCAACAAATATTTTAAGAATAATACAACACATAAAAATGTAGATTGAAAGACAAGTATTTAACACTTTGTCTCGTTGGTCATTTCACTTTCAAAATCAACGCACGACAAATGTTTTGGACAACAAAAGGTTCCCCTCGTCCCCCTCCCACAAAGCAAAAATCCACATCGTCATGAGCTTAACTTTCGATTTTCGTTGGGTTTTTTTTCTTTTTTCTTGTTGCTTGGTATCTGACTGCTCCGAGATCTACATGCAGAGACAGCGTTACATCCGCTTCCCGTACACAGCCAAAAAAATGCCATAAAATTATGAACCAAATGTAAAACGGGAATGAAAAAGAAAGCGAAACAACTGAGACAGTTTCGAGTAGTGGAGAGGAGTGAGGCAAGAGCGGAGTGCTGGGTGTGGGGAATTAAAGATTGTCTTATGCAATACGAGGGCCCTGGTCTCTTTCAAAATATTAAGTAAACGTGCTCTGTGCTCTGCGCTGCTCTGTCAGCCATTTAATTTCAAAATAAATAAGACACTCGACGCTGAGCAATTTTCAACGCTTCGACACGCTTCTTTCGACAAAAAATAAACCCTAGACATTTCACCATTTCAGTGCCTCAAATTGCATAATCCGTCTGCACTTAAATGACAAAATAGTCAGCCAAGCATCAGGCAACAGTTTTCCGCAATCCTACAAATTTTTGGCCATCCGCATATTACAGATCTTCCGTGATATGGCAAACGATATCTTAGGTAACAAAAATGTTTTAATTTTGGCAACAGTTTTTCAATTTCTACATAGTCATGCGACTCGTTTGAAATAAGTTTTCCGCAATGCAACAAATTCGTTGAAACATATATCAACAATCTTAAGATATCTATGTAGATATATATTCCACTAATAAAACTATCCAAATATCACAGATCTTAAATGCTAAACTAGCAAACATATTTTCTGAAGTAATCAAAAAGTTGAATCTGCAGTTTCTTGCAACCTTAACAGCTTTCTTTTAAATATTTTGTATTTTTTTTAATGTAAAAATTCGTTCACTTAAATATTTTAAGTCTAATGATTTCCCAAACATAACTTGAGTTAGCAAAAAGTTTAAAATGAGAAACAATTGTATAATATTACAAAAACTGTTTCCAAACACTTTGTAGTCAATTCTACGAACTTAGCAGCATTTAAAATTATAGTATTTAATATTAGGTAAGGAATTATAGTAACTTTACTACTACAATGCCTCTTAAAAAATTTCAAATGATTTAATTTTAATAAAAAAAAGTTTTGAATAGAGAAAACTCAGCTAAATTCCTCAATGGAATCTACTTTAAACATCGCTAACTTCTCTTTCTTTTCTTCAAATTCGCTTACTTTTCTTTCTTCTCTCCAAATGTCTCCTTATAAACTTCCCTCAAACTTCATTAACTTCTCATTTTCGTCTGCTTGCAGCATCTAGCGGTGCACGGCGATGCCTCACACATTGAATCGGCTGCGCTGCCATTGGAACACAGAGCTGGCTATGGACCGCCTGCGCCAGCACCGATTTATGGTGCACCGGGCGGCCCACAGGGTCCACTGAGCACGGGCGCAACCAATGATCTGTCGGAGGAGGCCTGGCCATTGGCCAGCACCAATGACAGTCCACAAATCAAGCATCTGCAGGTGCAGTGCGAGAAGACGCACATGAGGGTGAACATTGAGTTCGATCGTCCGTTCTATGGCATGATCTTCTCGAAGGGTTTCTACAGCGAATCCCATTGTGTGCACATGCAACCGGGCACTGGCCATCTGAGTGCCACCTTTGAGATCTTCCTGAACAGCTGTGGCATGAGCAGCTCGGCCAATCACAATGCCGCTGGCTATGGTGCACCAACGCCGTCGGGTAGTTATGTGGAGAACACCATCATCATTCAGTACGATCCCTATGTGCAGGAGGTGTGGGATCAGGCACGCAAACTCCGTTGCACCTGGTACGATTTCTATGAGAAGGCAGTGACCTTTAGGCCATTCCAGGTGGACATGCTGCATGCGGTGACCGCTAACTTCTTGGGCGACAATCTTCAGTGCTGGATGCAGATACAGGTGGGCAAGGGACCATGGGCATCGGAGGTGTCGGGCATCGTGAAGATCGGACAGACCATGACCATGGTGCTGGCCATTAAGGATGATGAGAACAAATTCGATATGCTGGTGCGCAATTGTGTGGCCCATGATGGCAAGCGTGCTCCCATTCAGCTGGTGGATCAAAACGGTTGCGTGGTGCGGCCCAAGATCATGAGCAAATTCCAGAAGATTAAGAACTTTGGACCCTCCGCATCGGTGGTTAGTTTCGCCTACTTCCAGGCCTTCAAGTTCCCCGACTCCATGAACGTGCACTTCCAGTGTGTGATCCAGGTGTGCCGTTACAACTGCCCCGAGCCCAAGTGCGGTCCCGGTCTGCCTGGCGGTGAGTACGGTCTGCCCCAGATCGGTGGCAATGCTCTGTCCGAGGAATACGGTCCACCCGAGGCCTACGAACGCAATGACTTCCCACTGGGTGGTCTGCCTCCAGCAGCTTATCCCGATCCACGTCATCCGGCTGCCGATGCCAGCGGTGCCTACTCGGAGAATCAACCCGATGTGGTGCCCTCACCGCAGGCGCAGACCTCAGCAGTAACCACAGCCGAATCAGCAGCTAATCCCGGCAGCGGTCCAGCCAGCTCACAGGCTCCCCAGCCCCAGCAGGGTCAGGGGAACAGCAATGAACTGGGTCTACCACCACCACCACTGCCCGGTCAGCCCGGTCAGTATAGCACTGTGAAGCGCAAGGATGATTTGAGTGCCGGCGGCAATCTGGTTTCCTTGGGCGGACGACCACGTTCTGTGGAGGGATTGGATGATTTACGTGGCGTGCGTCGGCGTCGCGACACCATGGAGATTGTGGTGAAGCCACGCATCTACAAACGCAATGCCCAGGAGATGACGGACGTGAACACGAGTCGCATCATCCAGGTGGTGGCACCCGGCGATGTTAACTTTGCGCTGAACAGCAATGCCAGCAATGAGACTGTTGTGATCCAATCGGCGCGCAACGCTGATGCCGAAACCATTTGCATGTCCGTGCCCAGTTTTGTGGGTGGTCTGGTGATGCTGCTTCTTGTCCTGGCCGTCGCCTCCCTAGTCGCCGCCTTTCTCTTTGTCCGCGTCCGTCACTTTGATCGCAAGGGAGCGGGCATGTCCTATGTCAACTAAGCAGGGGAAACGGGATCACACTCATCCAATGCATCCAATGCATCCAATGCACACCATCATCATCAACGGCACAACGTGAACAGAGAACCAAATCAGTTTTATGTGCATCTAAACTTTCATACCACCATCATCCCCATCCCCATTCCCGCCCCTAACTAATTTTGTTCACCCCTAAAACTATTTATTTATGCTTTTGGTTATTTATTGAACTCTATATCTATATTGAATGTTTTTCCTAATCGCGCCTCTATTCTACATACAATTCTCTAGGTTTTTAGTAAAAATCGGTCAAAAAGTAACAATTACGAAGTACGAAATAAACGACAAGAAACTGTGACGTCAATTCTCTCATTGTCAGATTTGTTAAGTTTCAGTTATACATAAATATTTTTAAAGCTATCTAAAAATGAAAAAAACAAACAAAACACAAAAATGTACACGTATATTTTTAGGAATGTTATCGTAAAGCATAAAGGCACAGCGGCAAAAATGGAAAAGCTGAAAATCGTTTAAAATAAGTTAATATAGCAGATGTATATATTAAATTATTTATTTATTACTTTATCGAATAGCTGCGAATGAATAAAAAGTTTACTTTTATTAAAAATTGTGTTTTTTCTTGCTTATTGGTTGGGATATTCGCTATACGATAAACCCTGTCGCATTGTACTTTGAAGCACTTACGATATTGGAACATGAAAGCTGATGCAATAATTGACTATAAAATGCATACTTACTTTATAAACTTAAATTTGTATACTTTGCTTTTAAACACAATCACATATACATATAGATATACATATGTTCAACTGTAAGCTTGAAATATTAACCATATTAATATTAACCTGATGCTCCATTAACATTTACGATATTCAGTTGACATAGCAGGCAGCTTTTTCGTTAAATGTAAATAAATCAATTGCATATTCTATGAAAATACATTTGTATGGTATTTATTTATGTACGAACACATATTTACATTGATCTGTTTTCCATAGCGCTTGGAATACAATTAAAATTCATTTATGCAAATATCTAATAATAGCCTGAGTCTGAGCTGGTTAGCGACCATGAATACAAAAGATTGGTTTCAATAACTACGTTAACTAAGTGACAACTAACAAATTTGTAACAATTGCTTGTGGGGGGTGAATTCTACGGCTAAGCGGCACGAGCATCATTGATTGTGGCTGGCACATGCACCTCCAGTCCATCCATATCCTTTGTCAAATTGATCTGGCAGCCCAGACGGGATGTGTCTGTTAGATCGTAGGCCAGATCCAACATATCCAATTCCTCGTCACCGGGCTTGTCGGGTAGTTTCTCGTAGTCGTTCGTCTTGAAGATTAGATGGCAAGTGGAGCAGGTGAGGGTGCCCTCGCAGGCGCCAAAGCCGTCCAGATCCACATTGTTGTTGACCACAACATCCAGCAGCGAGTCTCCAACTTTGCCGGACGCCTTGATTTTCTCTCCACTCGCGCGCACAAATGTTACGTTAACGCTGCCAAGGCAAACATAAGCAAATAGTAAATTAATTGATGAACCTTGAACGTAGGGGAACGGCAGGGAATGGAACGGGTATTGTTTAGTTGGACTTGTACTCACACATCTGGTTGCTGCTGCCGCAGAGCAAGGCCCAGCGAGAAAGTGCGCGAGAAATTTGTTAGTTCGCTGCTGCTGCGGCTGATCAAACTATTGCGGAGACTATTACGCAGCACAAATCTGGCTGAATTTTGAATTGTGTTGATGACTATCATGTTTTAGCAAACCGTTGTTATGTCTATCTAATCAGCTTGCCCACAGCCGCACACACACTTCAGACCCCCCACTCGACGTTTGTTTGAAATGCTAAAAAAAAAATATAACAAACGCGGGTATTGATCGACGTTCAACACGCAACAGCTCGCGATATTTAATAATTGAGAAAATAAAATAGCTGACAGGTGGAGTCAAAGTCATATGGGCGACACAGCGTTGCCAGCTCGTTGCGTTGGCCAAGTGCTGCCCATCCTAAAAAACCACCGGGCGCCAAATATCAAAGCTTTCAAAATGTTTGATAAGGAATTGTATATAAATAGGCGCATTGCTGGCGTTTTATGTTTAAAGTTTGCAAAGATGTTGCTTAAATCACTATTATTATTGTGCTGCCTGGTCGTTATCCAAGGAGCCGTAGTGCCCGACTCGGGGCCAGTTTTGCGATTTTTTGATGATGAGCAGATGGAAAAGTTTTTATTGGAAAATCCTAACGCAATAAGACTAATCCCCGAAGTCACTGCTCAGAATAAGACGGCTAGGCAATTACAAATATTTAACCTTGGAACGACGCTAGGCCAGCGACAGTCTGGTGGGTTCTCAAAAAAAAAATGTATACATTCTTGCATTATTATAATTATTAAATTGAATTACTTATTAGGTGATACATCAGTTTACGCTATTAATTCGCCACTTCAATGGTTTTCGGAACTTAAGAATACCACATTAACTGTGACATATCCCAAGTCAGGCACAGCCACTGGCAAGATTGTAACACAAGTATCCATAGCCGTCCAGCAGACTTCTCCAAATTCCGAGTTGGTCATAATCAAAGGTGGTATTGGTCAACGGTTCATCCAATTCGCAGTCAAGGGATATGGCACCATGTGCTACAGTTGGCTCATTTCAATCTATGGCAAGGATTAATTGATGTACTTTGTTTGACACATTTTACAAAAATAAAAATTAAATTGTTTATTAATTGCGAAATTTTATTAAGTACTCAAGTATCGGCTCTAATCTATAAAGTACTTCATTTTTATTTTTAATTAAGTTTTTGAAATTGATAAGCAAGGGAAATTAAAAATAGACCACATTACGAAACGGCGCTCATTTTTATTACCGCAGTGGCAACGTCACGCAAGTACCAGCCATAAAATCGAATTGCACTGTTATCGATAATTATTCATTTGTTTTGTTGCAAACATGACGAGTTTATGTTTTTGGAATGAATTTGAGATAAAAAAGCCGCCTTTGATCACCATACAAGTGGAAGATACCGGGTTTGGTAAGCTTAATAAAATGTTAAAGGTGTACATTGATAAATTTAAGATTACTCTGCAGCCAAGTATGTGTTTGTGGACATCAACCGATACCTGCAACAGTTAAGTGCACCGGATGCCGTGGAATTCAATCAGACGGCGGCTTTGATTGGACGCCTAATGGCGCGTAGGAAGAGCTCATTTCGCACTATGCCGGGATTCTCATCGGTATGCAAGCTGAATGAAGCGCTTTGTCGAATACTGCGACTTGATCTGCAGCGTGAGCTGGAACATTTTCGCAGTGCCTTGCCCGATGTATGCGATGATGAGCTCTCTGGGGAAATGCCAACACGGAGCAGCTTTGAATACATCTTAGTGCGCCTACTCAGCTTCTATCATTTGCAAGAACGCATACGCCAGTGCTGTCTGAGTGCAGCCAGATACTTTGGCCAAATGCTAAGCAACAATTTCTTTATGGAGTTCCTCACTGTGCTGCTGGCAGCTATAGCCAAAATCAACAATATTAGCAAATTGCAGAGCAATCACTGTGCCAAGCTCTACAACAAACTCGTAAAGCAAAAATCCAACTTTCCTGAGGTAGAGAAGCATAGATTCCTACACGAGCAGCATGTAATGCCGACACAGCTGTCCCTAATCAAATTCACACAGCTGCCAAGGGAAGACACCAACAATTTGCAGTCGCAGCCGGTTGCGGTGGTCACAAAGCTAGATAGAGCTAAAAAGAAGGCTAAAGCTGATGTGGGCAAGATAATAGCACGACAGCAACCAAAAGCAGCAACAGAGACTGCCTTCCAGCTGGACAGCCTGACCACAGTGGACGATGTGAAGCAGTTTATTGTACGTGAATCCAAGGCACGTCAACAAACTCCGGAGAATTGTGTTACCAAGGCCATACAAAAGCACGCATGGCTCTCAGCCAAGACAATCTTTGAGAGCAAGCTAAAGGCTAAGGAGCACACAAAGGCATTGAATATATTTCGTAAATTTATTGGAAGTAAAATATAACAACACTTATAACAAACACTCTTTAAAGGAGTTTGACCATTCCCTCGGCCAGTTGCATACGCTTCATCGGCAGTATGCGCTGGTGTGGATGTAGAATTCGATTCTGTAGGAAATAGTATTAGTATTAGTTAGTATAATGCTTTAAATATGCAATAATTAACTCTGTACCTTGACGAACTTTTTAAAGTTCTTGCGACCGCTGTATTTGCTGCTGCTGTCCGTTGTATCAATGGCACTGTTGTCATCATGGGAACGCACCGTAATATTCAAATTGCACATTCGAACTTGTATGCTATTCCGCATACTATCGATGTACTTTAAGTGGGCCAGCTTCTCATCACAGTCATCTGCCTCCTCCTCCTCCTGCTTAATGCACGGCTGAGTTGACTCAGCATCCATTTCTATCACATCTGTCTTGATTTCCTGCTTCACTCGGTTGCACGAAATCCAGCCAGTGATGTTCACCTTGAGTGGTTGTAACTTTGGTCTGGGCACTATGTACCTGGACTTTAGATTGCTCTGCGGTACAAAAGGCTCTGTGCTCATGGAATCTTGATCATTATCACGCTCATTGTTGTTTTGCTGCAGTTGAGCTGCTGCTTCATCGTTGTAGTTGCCTTCAATATCCGATTCATTGTCGGAACCAAATGAGTTCTTTGCCTTTTTGTTGCCGGAAAACTTGAACAAATTATCATCATCATCGCTATCGCTCTCGTTGATCTGCTCGAGGCGCAATCGCTTGCGAGGCTGCGTTGCAACAGTTGCCACACTGTCAGCTGCCTTCTCCAATTGGGATTGCTGCTGGGACTTGCCGAGAAAATTGCGCACACTTATGCGGGCTGGTGGTTTCTCTATGGAGCTAGCTACGGCTTGCGATTGGACGGATGCACTTTCTTTAGTTGTTGAAGCCTGCTTGTTGAACTGAAAAGGAGCATCGTCCTCCTCGCTGTCCTCATCGATTAGCGGCACAGTAAGCTTAGATTTCGTTGGCTCCTTTTCATTTGATTTGAATTGAAAGGGTTCCTTTTCCTCGCCGCTGTCCTCATCGATTAGTGGAGCAGTGATTTTCTCTTTTTGTGGCAACTGTTTGCCTCGCAACGAACGTCTGGGCGAAGTCTGCGCCGGCTTCTCCAATTCCGGCTGCTGCAATTGTTGCGAACGTGTGGAACGCCTGGGTGAATCAGCTAGTTCCTTGTTTTCAGCTGATTTAGCTACAGTAGTTTGATTACCGACTGTTTGTTTGGACTTGTCACCAGGCAACGTTTTTGTTATCTTTCGAAGCTGCATTGAGTCCTGCTCAGCTTCATCCGAAGAGTTCACAATTATGGCAAGTTTGCGCTTTGGTTTCGTATTAGTTACAGCTGAGCTCATGGGTTTCTTACTACTGCTGCTTGGCTTCGTTGTTTTGGCATCCTCTGCCCGAGAATCCTTAAGCTTGGATTTAGTTGCAGCCGATCGAGCAGGTTTCTTACTAGAAATAGACTCCTCCGGCTTGGCCTCCTCATCCGAGGAGTCTACAAACATTACATTGTTGCGCTTGCGCAACGTATGCGTCGATTTGGATTTGTCCTCTGGTGCCGACGGCTGTGAATCCATGCTCTGTTTCTCGCTGGGCGCATATATTTCCGATTCCGCGATAATGAGCTCCGTTCCTCTGGTGTTGGTGTTGGTGTTGGTCTGTGCTTGAGTGCGCTCTGTGTTGGGAATCAGAACAGATGAATTCATTGATTCGGTTATGGGCAACGAGTTGTCGATCATCTCGAACGCTGGATTACAGAACCTATCCGTGGAGCAATGTAGAACTGCCAGTCCAATTTCGTAGTCTGGTATGAGGCGTCGTCCAGCTTGCTCCAAAATCTCTGAAATTAATAATTAGTTTTGGGACTTATGGAATTTAGCTATCAATAGCCTACCTTGTACACTGTGAATGGTTTGGGTTGCTTGGGATTGGGTTGATGGCACATATTGTATAACCATAACATCGTCTTTAGTTAGGAATTGTCGGCGTACACCCGAGTTTAGATCCTTGCAAGCGCCTCCGGCCTTCAGCACAACTGGACCGTACATTTCGAAATGTTTGCGATTGCAAAAGACAACAGTTTTTCCGGCAAATAGTCTGGTGCGACCGGGATTCCACTTAATGCTAGGCATATCCACCGCCTGAGCTGGCAAATAGTCTAGTGGATTCGGCCAATCCTCTGAGATGTGTACACGATGTGCTGCCTTGTACAATGCTTGCCAAAATGCCATGTTCACTATAGGTTTGTTGTCCAGCAGTGCGTGCAATAGCTTCACTGTAACCGAAACGTTATTCATGGTCAAATGGGAGCATTCGTCTGTCCAGCTGGGCAGCAATTTTCCGCCTAGCGGCTGTAGCAGCTGCTGGAGCTCTTCCAACTCCGGACGTGATAGTGACGAGGGAGTCGTGATAAGTTGCAGCTGCGACACTTGCCACACATTTTTCAGTGCACCCACACGAATTTTGTCACCCACTTGTAGTGGAATTGGCGTTTTAGCCTGCATTTTTTTGTTAATCGCAATGTCATTGTTGAGGAATGTGCCGTACTTGGAGCCCAAATCAATCACAGTAAGAGGATCAGTGGATCCAACGCTGGGCAGGCTTAGTCGCACATGAGTGCGACTTATACTGAGATCGGTTGATAAAATCAAATCCGTAGACAGGCGGCCGATTGTGTACACCGCTTTGTTGGGCATCAAAATGAACTTCTCCTTCTCTGTAAGAGCAAACACATTAACAATAAGACACGTATATAGTTTCAATGCTTACCATTATCCACTTTAGTTAACACAAACATATTTATTTAGTCAAATACAAAAACAACGGACGAACAAAATAATTTCACAAACTGATTTGCAAAATGTAAATTAACAGAGCTGTTAAAATTTGGCGCCTCTGTTAGGCAAAGTATGCAGTAGCGCATTAAAACAGCTGCATACCGATTTGTGACTGGTATGTTAATCTTAGTTCAATTAAACTGAAGTAGTTCAGTCGTTTTCGATTATATTTGAATTGTTTTTAAATGTCAGTTGTACAGTTTCCGTATAATGTGTTATCTTTAGCTTTGTTTGTTAAAAGCTCTTAATTTTATTATTGTATCGCAGAATAATGCTTTTTTCGTTAAACGAATATAAAATATTTGAACACACACTTTAATGAATAGTTCAAACGAACTATTCTCCTTCTGAACGATTCAATGCAACTCTAGTCTGCAACGTTGACAGCTGAATGGCAACCGGTAGTGTGCATTCTGTTTTCCAAATTGTTTATTTTCATACGGTGCAGTAATTATTGTTTTACATTTGATGTAATTATTAGAATAGTGTTAAAAAATGGCGCATTTAACGGGCACACGAGTTAGCATGTTTAACGAATCGTTTCTGAACGACAATGAGCACGACTCGAATGCAGTGCTCATGGAACTGGACAAGGGACTCCGCAGTGCCAAGCAGGGGATCCAATGCGAGGCAATTGTTCGGTTTCCGAGACTCTTTGAGAAATATCCGTTTCCCATACTGATTAACTCATCGTTCATTAAACTGGCCGAATTCTTTGTAAGCGGCTCGAATCTTCTGCGTTTCTGGGTGTTGCGTGTCTGCCAACAGAGTGAGAATCATCTGGACAAGATTCTAAATATCGACAACTTTGTGCGTCGCATTTTTATGGTGATGCATTCGAATGATCCGGTGGCACGTGCTCTGCTGCTGCGCACACTGGGCGCAGTCTCTCGTGTGATACCGGAGAAGCCACAGGTGCATCATGCCATACGGCGTGCACTCGACAGCCACGATACCGTCGAGGTGGAGGCTGCCATTTATGCCAGCAGCTGCTTTGCCGCCCAGTCGAGCTCTTTTGCCATCAGCATGTGTGCCAAGATATCCGACATGATTGAATCACTGCAGGTGCCGGTGCCTATGAAACTGCTGCTCATTCCGGTGCTGCGGCATATGCATCACGATGCCAATACGGCGGCATTGGTCAGCAAACTGTGCCTGGAACTGTTGCCCAAGTATCCAGCTCAGAGTTTTGTGGTGGCCATCATAAATACACTTACCCAGCTATCGTCGCGCACACTAGTTGGTGTGCCGGGCCAGCTGAATGTGCTGCTGGATTTCATGGAGGATTTGCGCACACCGGTGCGTATTCAAGTGCTGCGCTCCTTTAACGAACTGGCCGGCAAGCAGAGCGTTAATGCCTGGCCCAAACCGGCCATCGGTGCACTGATCTCCAAATTTAATCTCTGCACAAATGATGCCGAGCAATTCCTCTTTCTCTCCATACTGCTGAAGCTTAGCGAGTGCCCTTTGACCTGTCAGCAGCTGCTGCTCGAGCATCGCGAGGCTCTGCTACGTCTTTGTGTGCAGTGCATCAGCAAATTGGATGACTACACCACAGCTACTCAGGCCATGGCTGTGCTTTCGGCTCTGGTGGCCTTTGGCCTTAAGAAGCAGGTAACTCCAGTGGACGATATACTGGACATTGTTAATCTGCACATGGAGGGCGTGCTGCTGTGCACCGCGAGACGTGCAGAGTGCACCCGTGATCTGCGACGTGTGCTCACCTATGGCATACGCATCACCCAAGCAAATGCTGATTTCGGTGCAGATTTCATTGAGATGGTGGCCAATACACTGGGCGACAATGTCGTCTATCCAGCTGCAAATGCACAGCTTATATGCGAGGCACTCGTGGGACTCTGCGAACACTTCCAGCTGCGCAAATATGCCTTCTCCACCAGCGAGGGTCTGGAGGATGACACGGCCATGGAAACGGACGAAGCAGCGCCAGTCAAGGTGGGTAACCCTGCTCTAGTGTATTAAAAGTGCTCTAATAACTTATATATCCAATTTTTGTAGGTAAATCCTTTGCTGGCTCAGCTGCCGCTTATTCTTTATAAGCTAAACAAAGTGGCGGGCAGCGAGGAGGAGAAGGAACAGCAGCTGCGCACCGTGGAAATCCTTAGCGCATTGGTGTGCCAAACCACCATGGGTTGCTATCTGCCCCAACAGGTGGTGCAGTGCTTTGAGATTTGCATCGAGCGTGTTAACTGCTGGACACTTTATCGCATTGCACGCACCGCAAGTCGTTATGGTCATCATTATGTGGCTGCCCACATTTACACAAAGGTCTCCCAAATTGTGATCAGCGATCACATGCACTACTTCTTGGTGGCACTTGCACAGATCTCGCAGGCTGAGTGTATACTCAACTATGGTTTGGAGTATGCGTATATGCGTGACAATTATGCATCCACTGCGGCACCGGAGCCACTGTTGCCACTAATGAAGCGACTGGAGATGGCCAGCAATCTGTATCAGCAGGCATTGGCCAGCATGCGTGCCTGTTCCTCGCCCCAGCATCCGTGCAGCTTTCAGCTGGAGTATCTCAAGATACGTGCACAATTCCTGCAGACACTGCACCTTGCGGTGACCGTTAAGAACGCCCAGGTGATTGTGCCACCGCCAGCAATTGCCGGGAGTTTGGCTCAGAATTCACGAGACTATTTGCAAAAGTTTGGACATGTCACAAATCAGTTGCGCAAACTGGTCAAGGCTCTGAAGGCGTGTGAGGAGACGTATGCCCGCCTTTACAAGTCCTCCTTTGATGCGGACAATGTGACGCTGGAGTTTCTGGAGGTGGCAGAGTTTCAGTGCGCACTCTTTGCCCACATCATCGAGTCGATTTGCTATGCTACACCGCCCGAGCCGCCAGTATTTCTCACCACTGGCAGTCATCCGGAGACGCGTTATTTTGCCGCCAGCTGCCAGCGCATGGAGCAGATGCAAAAGAATCTGCCAGAGGAGCCGGCCAATGCCAAGACCATCAGCAATAGGCATCTGGACGTAATCATTGCACTGATTGAAATCATAACCAAGACACCGCATTGCCTGCCACGTTACTTCTTCCAGATACTGCAGTCCACGCAGATCAAGCTGTCGGTTAGCCCACAGCCACGTAGTGCCACGGAGCCCGTTATTGTGCAGTCGGGCAGCAACTTGGTCATCAAGGTGGAGGGTGTGCTGCAGCATTTTAGCAAACAGCAGAAACACTTCAGACGCGTCGACTCCGTACAGCTGAGCCTCACCTCACAGCTGATGACGCCACGGCCAGTGAACGAGCTGGTGAAGCTGCCCAACAATGACACCGTCACACTGAATCAAACTGTTAAGCCACAGCGAGACTTTCTCTCTGGCAGTTTTCTGCTGCCCATCTCCAGTGGTGGACAGTTTCAGGTGACGCTGGAAACGTTTGTCATCGATGAACACGGTATTACCTGGTGCACAGGACCCAAGAGCTCAATGGTGGTGCGAGTGCTGGACGATCCCACAAAGCCCACGACAGCGCCAGTGGCGAGCACTTCGCAGGCTGTTAGCCAAGGTGTTTCAAGGCGTTTCTAAATGTACACAATAAATTTAGATTTTTTTAAATAAGCGCTCCAACTTTTATGAAATGGGTAACACTGGCATTGTGTAGACCTGGTGGCAGCACTGCTCGTGTTTTGTGCGAATGGCAAAGCAGCTGTTTTACACTTGCAATCGTGCTATTTCACCCAGTGATGTTTTCACATTCGTCGTTGTAATAAACAATGTAAAAAGAAGAATTTAAACAAATTGAATAAGAAATGCGGGTGTATGTAATCTGAGCACAGCGAACGCTTAATAAATGGAGTATATACAGTAAACAGTGGCAGCAGCAGTATAGGTTTCTAGATATGTGTGCTGCAGCATTATTAATAATACAGAGAAAAACAGCAGCTAGCTAGCAAGTGGGTTTTATGTTGCGATTGTGAATTTTAATTGAAATCAATTAGGCGCACACACCGCACTAGTTGTAAATATACGCACGGCAGACCGAAAGAGAGAGTGATAGGGCGAGAGAGCAAGCGTGAGAGCAGAGCATAGAATTTAAGACTTTTTTTTTTTGTATTGATATCGCACAAGCACGACCAGAAAATAAAATTAAAAAAAAAGAAACAAAAACGTTGGAGCATATACGGCGCTTAACCTGTGGTGCACAACCACAACCCATGGACATAATTGCCCTAATTGGAAACAACGGCAGCAGAGCAGCAGCTTCGGTAGCATGGCACAATTTACGCTGTGAGTACAAATTGGGTGTGTGAGAGGGGTAGGGGTGGGCAGCTTAGAACTAGATCGGAGCTGCTGATGAAGAATTCCCCTCCACCAAACGATGAGTTCATTTGAAGAAGACCTTTGTTTATCGCTTGATAGGATTATGCAAGTGAAATCGACACTGTCGCCAACTACTCTACACTCACTACACCCACTCTTGCATACATAAGTTGAATCATACATTTAAATTAATCATTACACTTTTTGTTGGTAATATGCGGCACTGCGGCGATTAGCAGCTACAACAAACACAGTGCGCCGCCCAACAACGATTTGCTCACACGAGTCGATTGCGATTGCGAGCATGTACCGCTATGTTCGATTAACGATGTGCAGTTAAGATTTTTGGTGCCCGACGATCTGACGGAGGTAAGTTCGATAATTCGATAACAGTTGAACGAATTGATACACTGTAACTTGCAAATTTGCAGGTGCGCACACTGTGCCAAGAATGGTTTCCCATCGATTATCCACTTTCATGGTACGAGGATATTACCTCAAGCACTCGATTCTTTGCATTGGCCGCTGTATATAATCTGGCCATAATTGGTTTAATTGTTGCCGAAATCAAACCGTATCGAAATGTCAATAAGGAGGTAATAGCCAATATCAGTGATAGTGATGAATTTTACACGAGGCTCAGCGGTTTTCCCATGCAGGACAAAGGCATATTGCCCGACTCAATGGGTCGCACCGCAGATGTTGGCTACATATTGTCCTTGGGCGTCCACAGATCGCATCGTCGCAATGGCATTGGCTCTTTACTGCTGGACGCTTTGATGAATCATTTGACGACGATCGAAAGACATGCGGTTAAGGCCATCTTCCTGCACACGCTGACCACAAATCAACCTGCCATATTTTTCTACGAGAAACGAAGGTAACACACCTCCATATCTCTGATATAGTATATATATACCATTAGTTCATAGTATTGCGTGTCTTTTAGCTAATTGGCCTCTGCCTCTCTTTTTATGTTTTTAGATTCACACTGCATTCGTTTCTGCCTTACTACTACAATATACGGGGCAAGGGCAAGGATGGTTTCACCTATGTGACCTACATAAACGGCGGTCATCCACCTTGGACACTATTATATCCTTTTACCAAATTAACTCTTTACTCTATAGCATGTATTTGTATTTGGTTATATCCTTAACTCTTTGCCACACAGATCACTTCAAGCATTATGCCTCCAAGCTGCGTCACACGGGCACACTGTGCGTATGGATAACATCCCGAGTGCAGCATGTGGTGCGTTGGTTCTACCACAAGCTGCTCACACGCTTTAATGTCATCGAATAAGCCAACGAGGACTGCTGCACCGTCATCCCACATTCATCATTAGATCATCTAGAGATTGATTGTACATGTGTGTGTGTGTGTTCATCATATTCCATCTTTTTAAACAAACAACCAGTTTGAACACACACCACACCTTCCTCATTTTAAATGCTAGGCGAGGCATAAAATCACATCGTTTTGTATACAAAAAAAAAACAAAAAACAACAAGAAACCCAACAATGAACAATGTTATAAATTGTAAAATAGTCTTATATACATGTATTATTACGTTTTCCAATATGTTCACTGCTGTAAATAGTGTTTTTTTTTTTACATACATTTAATTTAATACAAGTAACTATAGCGCGCAAGAGATTTTTATATACTTTTCATCTATAATACTTTTTGATATGATCTTTTGTTGCTATTTACGTTCTATGTAGGTCCCTTAACTTCTACGCACAAGACAGTCATTTTAGTTAGTTTATGAATCACAAATGCTTACGCTTTTCTTTTATTTTTTTTATTTGTTTTATGTAATTTATGATATTTGAATATAATAGCTTTCAGAACTGATCAAACATGTAAAACAGGAAACACAAATCCTACAAATATTATTTCAATATATGTTCGCTGTATCTATTTTATAGTATTTTGTAAAAGTATTTCAATGCAAAATGTTTCACAGCCGATTCATATTATTTTAGACACAATTTACTTAGCGAATTGTAATATTTTTTAAATAAAAACTTGTAAAGTTACAATTATAAGAACTAAATAACTTTTTGTTTATTCTGCGTTACTTATCTTAACTTTATTGTATGCCAAACATTTTAAATTCAAATTGCGCTCCAAGTATAAAGCACGTGTTGCCATACTGTAGCTGCTTGCTGTCAAAGCTACATGTGGCAACGCTGTTCGACTGCTATTGTGAGCTTGAGAACTGACAGCTATCGATATTATAAACGATAGTTTTATTCTTCTATTGTGAACGACAAAGTAGCTGAGGGGCCTATACGTCGATTTAGTAGCATAAATTCGTCGAAACATTATTACAAAAAATGTTGTCTAGAACCGCACTGCTTTCAGGTAAAAGTGAAAATAATAAAAAACATTATAATATTGCTCATTTAAAGGTTTGCAACACTATCGCGCGTGAAAGTGCCACTGTAAAGCGACCGTGAAAATTGTTACGGCACCGCAAAATCAGCCATCGTGGTTTATGTAATCACAGCGAAGATTCGCAACATAAACGTCAAATTTTCCAAATTTTGCGATAATATGTGCAGAAAAAGCTAACCGTGTGCATAATATTAATAGCATTTCATTTGTTTATATAGCCCAACGCCCATTGAGCTTGGTCGCCACCCGTACGGCTGCAGCCGCTGCCCAGCCAGCCGGAGGTGCCGTTGAGCGCCGTCAGCGCCCCGAACATCCCGGCAAAGTGCGTATGGGTTTCATTCCAGAGGAATGGTTCCAGTTCTTCTACAACAAGACTGGTGTCACCGGTCCCTACACATTCGGCGTGGGTCTGATCACCTACCTGTGCTCCAAGGAAATCTATGTCATGGAGCATGAATACTACTCCGGTCTCTCTCTGGGCATCATGGCTATTATTGCTGTCAAGAAACTTGGTCCAGCTATCGCTAAATGGGCTGATGGCGAAATCGATGTGAGTTTCTAATTATCAATACTACTACTACTTTTTTTATATTCCTAAACCGTTGATTTGTTTAATGTTTTTGTAGAAAATTGAAGGCGAATGGAAGCAGGGTCGTGAGGCTGAGCTTCAAGTGCTCGCCGATGCCATCGAGAATGAGAAGAAGGAACAGTGGCGTGCCGATGGTGCTCTGATGCTGATGGAGGCCAAGAAGGAGAACATTGCTTTGCAATTGGAGGCTGCCTTCCGTGAGCGTGCCATGAATGTGTACTCAGAGGTCAAGCGTCGCTTGGACTACCAGGTGGAGTGCCGTCACGTTGAACGTCGTCTTGGCCAGAAGCATATGGCCAACTGGATTGTGGCCAACGTGCTGTCCAGCATCTCGCCCGCACAGGAGAAGGAGACGCTGAACAAGTGCATTGGCGATCTGAGCGCTTTGGCTCTCCGTGTCAAGAGCGCCTAAACGACTCGAGATTTAGTTGTTAATTTGTAAATGAAACAAAATTGCGAGACGCATGAAACACGATTGGATAAAACAGCCACATATTGTTTAACCATCAAATATATAAACACACAAACTGTCTTGGAAGAACACAACTGAGTAACATATAAACTATATCATTATCATTATCATAATCACAAATCATTTCTCTAATCATCTATGCTTATCAGTCGCCCTCTCTACTTTCTGCTGATGTCTGCTTGCCATTCAGATGCTGCTCAAACTCATCCATCACATCCTGATTTCGTTCATCTTGTATGTTCTGCACGCAATGTTCCACAGATGTCACTACACACAATGGTTTCTCTCCACTGTAGAATCCAGTGCCCTCACGCAGATAGCTGATGTGTTTGGATAGTAACCAGTTCTCCAGCTGCACAAAGCAGGCACATTGCCAGGGATTACCTTCGATGGCAACACGTTTCAGATTGGGAAGCGTTCCATTCAGATTTGGCAGAAATGTCAGTCTATTGTTGTCAATAAGCAGATCAGTGATATTATTCAGACTGGCCAGCACATCGCTACCGACCGCTGTCAATAGATTGTGGCCCACATGCAGCTTCTGCAGACGACGCAGTGGGGCAAACATGCGCACATCCAACTGCTGCTGTTCGTTGTTCCCCAGCGAGAGGTACTCCAGAAATGGCAGCGAGGAAAAGGCCAAGGCATGCAGATGCTTTATGTTGTTCGTGTTTAAAATTAGTTTACGCATTCGCGGAAGTGTTTTACTACCAAAGACACTATCTCCCAGATACTCTATGCTGTTTTGCGACAGGTCCAGTGTGTCCAGATCTTCTAGGTCCGCGAAAGTCTGTCCTTTAATCTCAATGATATCGTTTGACTGCAAATATAATTTACGCAGTGATTGCAGACCCGCAAATTGTGCACCATTTAGACTAGCGATGCTATTGTGTGACAAATCCAACACTTGTAGTCTACCTAGCAGTTGAAACTGATTGTCATAGAGTAATCTGAGGTTATTCGACGACAAATCCATTTGTTGTAGTGCAAATTGCTGCACAGCCGATGAACCAAAGGCTTGTGGTGACAGTGAAACGAGCGAATTTCTTGACAAATTCAGCAGACGCAGTTGCATTAAGGGCTGAAAAGTATCCTTTCCAATCTCGCTCAAGGAATTCCCACTCAGCTGCAAATCTTGCAGCTCGCGTAGTCCACGAAAGGATGTGGCATCTAGCTATTAGAGAAGAAGAGTGGAGCAGAGATATGTAAGTGGCATTAGATCTAGATTTTATACGACTTTTTTATTGAACACGTCGGAAGGTAGGTAGAATGCTTATCTTTATGGAAAAACTTGTTTTTTATACCCTGTACTCTAGCTAAAAAGCTTAAAGGGTTTGCCTGTTGTAATGCTTCTTTTATAAAAACTATAGTTAATTCTAATAATACGTATTATTTTATGTGTAACCCATTTCAGTATAAAGAACAATTTAGGCTATAAAATGAAAACCCTAAGTGAGATTTTAGTATACAGCTAGATAGCAATGAAATGCACTTAAAATAGTGTGACTAATAGAAAATATAGATCCAGTTTTAGTGGGTATACCACAACAAACGCAACTACAGTAGTCACTCGATTTATATAGAATCCCCTATAATTCTAGAGCTGACGTATTGCGTTCAATTAATTATTAAATTGACCTGTCACTCACCTTACTAATCTGATTGTCGTCGAGAATGAGTTGCTGCAGTTGTGGACAGACGCCCAGACTGAGATTAGCCAACTCATTGTGGCCAAGATGGAGTTGCAGCAGCAGCGGCATGTGCGGCAATTCGATGTGAGTCAGAGCATTGTGTGTGAAATTAGCATAAACCAATTGGAGCAGATTATCAAAGAAATCCTTTGCCAGTGTTGTGAGTTCATTGTGACTTGCATCGAGCAGCTGCAGCGATGAGTTGGCCGCAAAATGATGGCCCAACAGTTGCTCCAAGGAACAGTGACTGATATTGAGATGCTGCAGCTTGGGACAAATGGAGAAACCATTATGTTGCAGCTGCACTTGTGGCACATGCGATAGATCCAAGTGCAGTAAATTGTTTATAATGGGTACAGCATTATTCGAGTCTATAGTGAGCTCGGTTTCGGAATTCCTGATGCTTAAACGCAGCCAGTTGTTGGCAGTTGAGTTCTTTACAAGATTAAGTGCCTCAAGACTTTGCAGTTCCCGACACACGACACTATGCGAGTCCTGAGACTCACAGAACTGTGTGCTACACAGGGGAATGTGAAGGCAACAGCAGATGAGCCAAAGACTAAGCCAAGTTAAGAGCGACATTCCAGCACGACAGCTCAGACAATACTGCGAATCGACGTTTGATAAGAGCTCCGACAAAAATCAAGTTTTCAATACCGGTTTTTGCAATCGGTTTGAGTGGCAGCTGTAAACAAAGATCGTCTGCCACAAGTGGAAAGTAAACGCCCACAACGCAAAATTCCATATATATAGATAAATAGCATCTGGCTAGAACTTTTTAATCAGCTTAGCATTGCTTATAATAATACATACATGGATATATATCTATTTATGTTTATAAGTGTATTATATAGAATTTAAATTTATGTTTAATTGCACATTGATTACAATTTATTGTGCTGTTTTTATAGAGAGAGATTAAAAAAAAAAACTAGTTGAATTTAATTTGATAATTTTTAAACTATTTTGTAGCTGTTTTTGTTTTTTTTGTTTTTATCTTTTGTGAATAGAAACTATGAATAAATCTAGCATATACGATTATAATACAAGTAACTAAAGCAAATAATTACATGAAAATTACTACAACTTAGGCTACAAATTAAATAACATAATTAACAATAATTAGTTTAATTGGGCATAGTAAGCTTAACTTTGCTCTATGCATAATAAGAAGTTTGCAATTCTATTTGACATTTTACCGAGAGCTCTTAAGTATATATATATATATATATCGTATGCTTTATAATGTAACCCATCGGTTTATATATAGCTTATACAGCTTTTCACTGGTTTTGGTAAGACTGCAAACATTGTGAGAGTACATATTCATTTTATTAAAATGTTGATATTATATAAGAAATATATAGCATAGTTTTCTATAATACCATATCTGATACATATATCTTATATTCTTTATAATATTTAGCTCTTTTCATATCATCCATTTTATCCATCTATTAGATTATTTATTTAATAAGTTTTTAGCTTAGTTTGTTAAGCGCCTGCCGAAGAAACTTGTGCGCAGTTTTTAGGAAATTTCTGAAGAATGCGTTTTCGGGAGGGTTTATCTATATATCAGACTATAGTTACGGTTGGGTTTGTCATCTTGTTGCTGTTGTATAACGGCTGATAATGATGTGTGCCTTGACCGTTGCTCTGGCAGCTGCCGTTGTGGAAGCGAGTTTTTACACCATTCTGTTGCACTTGCTGCTGCTGCTGCTGTTGTTGCACCTTCTTGTGGCAGCTACCATTTGGCAATGGCAGTGGCTCACCTATAAGTGTTATACGCACTGGCTTGTGGGCGACAGCAGCGGCGGAGGTGGCAACAACAGCGTGTGTGGGCGTCTCTGTGGCATCCCAACCGATGGAAGCACGACGCGGATATGTGGCAGCTGCCAGTTGTTGATTGTAGTTGGTCAACGTCGTCGAAATGATTGTGTGCCGACGTGTCTGACTCAAAGCACGGCAACTGTTGTTGCTGTTGTTGTTGCTGCTGCTGCTATTGTTACAATTGCTGTGATTGTTATGGTGTCCATTGCATGATTGCTGCTGCTGTTGCTGCTGCGTCAGCGGCTGCTGCTGATGACGTATGATCGTTGTGGCAGCCACCGTGGAGTCATTGCAGTGCAAATGCAGCGCCGGAAAGTGCGTGGTATAACTGGTGTATTCGGGCTTACTTCTGCGGGACAGAGAAACATCTATAGATTAGCATCAATGGGTATTATTACAAATTGGACTTTTCAATGTGTGCATGCTCAGAGTTTGAATTTTATTTTTTCTTTGATTGCAACTACATTTGAGTAAACATTTCTCAAGTGCATAACAGAGTTAAAATTTAGTTATTGAAAATTTTTTTTTATATTTTTCATAAATATTAAATATTTTTCATAAATAAACTTTAACCGTTTCTTTAAATAAAAATAATATTTAATCTACAATTGATATTAAAACTCTGTTCAAATCGAATTACTCAGTAGTAGCTTAAGTTAATTGCTTGCTGCTGTTAAAAAGTCTGGCAGCACTCTGCTGTTAAGTGGACATGACCAATTTGTCAAGTGGACAGCGCTTTTTACTAACTGTCTACGCTATTGCACTAAATCAACTCAACTAAGCAGCTGTAAATTGAGTAGCCCGTCAAACTAACTCTTAACTTTTAAGTTTTGCACTTGAGAGACGTTAACTTTAATTTTGGTTGATTAGTTTTAGAACTGCTTTACCTGGGGACTCTATTTAATTGCCGCATGCAATTAAATTAGTTCACAAACAGTGTTAAGTGTCAGGCAACAAATTGAATGCTTAAAACTAACACTTATGACTAATGAGTTAATGTCTTAGCACTTAGTATTTAAGTCTTATTAACGTATAATTTTAGTATGTTTTGCGGTATTAAATACAGTTAAAGCTTTTATGTTTTTGTATGTTTTGTTAACATGTGGAACATATTGGAATGGAACACGCTTCAGGTGCAGTGGTTACAGTTATCCAAACAGTTATAGCTTAAGTGTAGTATACATAACAGATTGATCGCACACAGCACGATAATGGCTAAGATGAAATCACAAAATAGTACCTGTTGCTCCCCAAACTGTAGTCTATATAATTGTTAAGATATACACATATGTTGTTAAGTAGTAGTAGCATAGTTGGCAGCATGTATTGGGAGAGTGTGGAGTGTGTGGAGAGTGTGTAGAGTTGTGGAGAGTGTGTGGGTGAAGTGGTTAATCAAATGTTAAAGATACGAACAGTTAGGCAATGAGCACAATGGTAAGTAACATCGCTTGTGGCAGCTACTTGTTGTGTGCCCCAATTAGGCTGACGCTGCATTACAATTTGCAACCATTAACGTCAAGTGGCCAACTGATTTGCATGCCACAATCGCCGAGTTGCAGTTGCAGTTGCAACTTTTGCAAAGCCGAAAAAGCCAACGGCGCATGAAGCCAGCTGTCAGCTGAGTTTCAATTCAATTCGCTTGCCACAAGCGTCGTTTTGTACACCATTTTGTTGCAAACAAAACGAGAGATAAAAAATACAAAAAAAAAAAACAAAGTACAACAAAATACAAAAACCCATAAATAAATCAAAATCAAAATAATAATAATAGAAATAGAAATAAATTATGTCGAATGGATTTGAATTTGAATTGAATGTTTGCCTACCTGGACAAACCCTCCGCACCAATGGCAAGTGGTCGTGTCTGTGAAAGTGGAATTGGAATTGTTGATAGCTTTCGGTTAGTCAATCATTGCATTTGTGCACACACATACACTTAAGTATATATGGTATATATATTGAGCTGGTCACACTTACACGCTCTGTTTGTGTGGCCATACTTATGTGCTCCTTGTTGGCCACATCGCTTCCACTTCCCTGTCGCTTCTCCGCCTCCAGTTGCTCGATAAGATCTCGCTGCAGGCGTATGGTGCGATCACGATCATCCACTTGACCCTAGTTTAATAACATACACAGACAGTGTGACCGCAGTTAGTTATCTTTCTCTCATAAAATACGATTTTTTGCTATCTCACAGCTAAACTAAATTATATATATTCATATTTACGCACTAAGCCAGAGAGTGTTCAAATTGTAGACGATAAGAATAATATAAGACAAAAACTTGCAGAAATACAAATACGAAAATATGCTTATGCTAGCCATCAATCAACATCAATCACAAGCATGCTCTAAATTCCAAGTATAACTTTGAAAATAGTGCCAAATTTTAAAATGTTTTATGTTTCAAATGCACCTAGTATAATGTATTTACTATAATTTTTAACAGCCTTTAAAAGATAATCTAAATAATGTGAAGGTCACTTATATTCAGCTAGTATTTTTATAATTGTAAATAAATTATTTTAATAGCAGTTACTGATTTTTTAGCTATTTAATTTCCATTTTTTCCAAACTAATTCTGAGGAAAGTATAGAAAATTTTCTGTATTTAGTATAATTTTTAACAGCTCTTGACTGATAATCTAAATTATACAGAACTGACTTATATTCTGCTTATTTTTTTGTATTTCAAATAAATAATTAGATTTCCATTTGTTCCAATCCAATTCCGAGGAATGCATAAAAACATTTCTGAATTTACTACAATTTTTAACTACTCTTGAGTGAAAATCGAAAATATACAGAACTGACTTATATTCAGCTTGCTTTTTTAAATTTTTTTTATTGATTTCCATTTATATATAGTTTAGCAAACTAAAAGATATATTCTTTTTTATTAGTACTTAAATTTGTGGTACTTTTTTTTAATAATTTTCGAGATTCATATAAGTTCCAATCTAAATATCGGCAAATCTTTAATGTGCTGTTCCCTTTGGAATTTAGAGGATGATTAAAAAACCATAAACTAAAGTTTTGTATTGTGTGTATATTGTTTTAAATGTGACTAGATAAAGTTGGTGCTGGTATCTCAGATCAAAAAAAAATATACAAACTATATAGCTATATACACGACAGATAAAAGTCATATGAATATTTAGAGTATATGTTTGTATAATAAGCATAAGTATATGTTTGATATTTGTCTGCATTTGTATAATTGTTACATGCCAAATATGTTGTATTTATGTATTGCAAACAACAACAGCAATAGTTATAGTATTAAATATATAGTAATATTTGTAATAGTATATCGATAAGAAGATTATTGAAAAACTGTTTCCTGTTTTAATGTGACTGCATCGTATTTGATATAAGAGATAAGCAAAAGTGAGTATACTCTCAGACTGAGTTAAGTGGATATATATGTTATCTGCTGAGGTGTGTGTTCAAAACGAGCAAACGAAATGCAAAAAACGTGCAAATACCTGAAGGTAAACCACCTGTCTACGTAGATCCGATAGTTCCTGCAATGGATCCTCCGTTGTGGACGATGTCAGACTGGCCAAATCGATGTCATTCAGCTGTTTGCTATCCAAGCCGCATGCCGCAAACAGTTGCACATTGTCATTCTCAAAGGGATTAAGGGTTTCCGTCTGCAAACCAAAAGTAAATGGAGATTAAAGAAAGGAAAATACTGGGGAAGGAATACTTGGTGTAGTAAGGAAAATAGGAAAATGAAAACCTACCCGCTTCAAATCAAAATCAGCCTCCTGCAAGAGTGTGTGCATGATATTCATGAGTGTGTGCGTGTGTGTGTGTGTGGCAAGTGGCAAGTGGCATGTGCATATGAAAAGTAAGCAAATGAGCAAATGAAAATAAAAGAAAATTGTAGTTTTAGCGAATTTTACCTCTTGTAGAATGCGGCGTAGACGCAGCAACTGCTTCTTGAACTGCAGCACATCCTGAATCATGGCATTCCTGAAGGACTTGTCATACAACATCAGATCGTCCGTTGAGCTGTGCAGCTCCGCGTTACTACCGTGTCCTGTGGCACGTCTCGAACCCGACGCCGTGGCAGACAACTGTGAATGTTGCTGCTGTTGCTGCTGCTGGCGGCGCTGCAAACTCGATGTGGAGGAGGCGGTGGAGGCACGTGAGGCAGCCGTGCTGCGCTTGCGACCAGAGGCGCCGCTGTGTGTGGAACGCAAGCTGTTGTCCGAATCGTTGGCCGCAAGCTGCTGATGTTGATCCTGCAGCCTAGAGCGATTCAGCAGCCGTGTGGCACGTGCGGGCAACTTGGCGCTGAAGTAAAGAAAGAGAGAGATAGAGTTAGTTACTTGCCAAACACTTGCAACTCAGCTGCAACCTAAGATATGTGGCATTTGCGGGCGGTGCACTGCTTGTCGCAACATGCGGCACAAAGTGGTAATGATAATGCGGATGGGCGTGCTTAATGGCAATGGGCGTCGAGCTGTTGTTGCGTGGTGGCAGCTGCCCCGCTAGGAATCTGTTCTCTGAGGTCTTCAGATCGGTGCGTACGCGACGCACACCAATGGGTGAGGCAGTGGGCGCAGTTTTGGATGTGGATGCAACAGCCGAAGCAACATTTGTGGCCATGTTGTTGGCCCCTTGAAATGGCAGCAAAACTAAATTGAATTTTTTTGTTGCAGCAAACTGACGATGACACAATCGGGACATGCGCAGTGCCACAACAGCTGAGTGGAGAGTTCAACAACAGAGATTGGCTAAAGGGAGAGAGGATTGGGGGATGGGGGAACAGGAGTGGCTGGAGAGTTTTGTAGAGCTTTGCGCTCTTTTCAATTATTTAGCGTTTTCATTAACTTGGCCGCAATGAAAGTGAAATGGCAGACATTGATTAGGTTCCCCCCCTCCCAGTAAATCCCTCCCATGGATGGAGGGTAGAGAGAGAGAGGAGTTGCAGTCAATGGGCAATTAATTGCGCCGCCAGACATGCTGAGAAGCTGCACCACTCAGCGGTGCTGGTGCTGCTATTGATGCGGTGGCCAAAGTCGGTTACGTAGTGGAAATAAATCTACACACAACACGCTGTTAATATGTTGTTAGTAGCTCTTGTTGTCTTGTTGTTGTTGCTGTTATTGTTCGCTGGCGAAAGTCAACTGTTGCGTGTTGCAGTTCGCGTGGGGGAGGAGCAGGGGGGGGAGCGTTTGTATTACAAGTCTTACACATGCGCACACATAATTTATACAAAACTATTGAAAATGCCCAACAAATATTGAATAAACACTCGATGCGTTAACAAAAAACTAAACCAGTAACAACAACCATAAGCACTATAAAAACCACATCCACAACCACAACAACAACAACAACTTGAACCACATTCCAAAAGGTTAAAGTTATACTTAAACGGAATGCGACGGTTCCAGGTCGCATCCTAAGTAAATAACTCTGGCGTCTTATGGCCAATTGGCACGCTAAAAGCCAAAAGCAACACAAGCAAAAAAAAACTTTGTATAAAAACAAATTGTTTGCATTTTATTTGACTTTCACACACAGCTAACTGAAACTTAATTAGTTTTGCTTCAGAAACAAAACCAAAAAACACAAAAAAAATCTTTTATAAATTGCTTAAACAATAAAAAATAAACAAAACAAATAACAAAACTGCCACGTAATTGCTTAAGAAAATTGGAGCAACTTCAAGTGTTGCTATATTGTGTGAAGAATCGCATAGAAATAATATTGTACAATGCATAGTACTATATGGTTTGCCAAGTAATAAAAGTTAATAAATATTAGCTTTAAATTTGACAAGAAACTTTTATGTATTGATTACCTGCAGCAAAAAGAGCTCAAAACTCAAACACAAATTTGTAAACTATTAAGTTTTCTAGTGTAAATATCAGCAGAGCATATCATTATAAATTGTATGCTTTAAATCAATTAGTTCAGCTGCAAGTTTTAGTTTAATGAGTCCAATATAAACTATATAGGAGTGCACGTAATTAATGGTTGTTTCAAGCAAGTTTTCTTAAGTTTTTGTAGTGTATATTGTACCCATTTGTCGCTGTATATAGTCTTTAAATTAAATTTAATTTTGAACTATTGAAAAATGTGAACGAAATACAAAAATTAACTTTGATTTAGCAAATTCTTCGTAGTTTTTTAGCTGTGTATATATATTATCATGGTATACCATAAACCTAATGTGTACCTAAGTACATATATAGTTTATATATTTTTCTTTCACTTACTACAACAAATATAATCCTGATGTGAATCTAAGATATGCATTTAGTTTATATAATTTTCTTTCACACATTTCTCATTCAAGATGCATAGTATTATTCAACTACTCTACTTATTATGACTCTCTATCTTTCTGCCTACAATTATATATTTGCTTAATGTATGTAAATTAGAGTTTTCTTCTATAGAAACTCTACACTGTATATCAAGTTACTATTACCATAAGTAATCATATACTTTGTGTACTAAAAAATGCGCTCATCTTTTGTCTATAGATATACAAATTAAGCCTATAAGATTTTTGCGCTTCAAATAATCATATACTACCACTCTTGCTGAACCCCCTCTTGCCATAATCCACTCTCTAATGATATCATATAGTGTTTGCTGCTGGGTTTGTAGTGTATATTTAACATATATTATATTTAAGTAAGAAACACTTTCAGTTTACACACAACAGCATTGCGGTTTCTTATGCAAATTTGGCAAAAGAAAAAAACAAAAATTGTTTTCATAATTTTCCCAAAGAGTTGATGGATCGTACTTGTATTGTCTTGTATATAAGTATGTATAATAGTATGTAGTAGTAAGTATGTAAGTATGTATACCTTATATGGAGGTTTAAAATAAGTATGCAGAAATCAACTGTGAAAGAGCTGAACGAAGCCAAAACAATGCCAAGCACTTTGCACAACTGCACCGGAAATTTCAGACTATATAAGACTTGAGATATGTATGTGTATGTGTGTGTTGGTGTGTGTGGACGACAAAACGTTCGTCATTGCAACAGTTGCAAGCTAATGGAGTTGAAATTGCCACAACTTCGACGCGCTTAACTCTAAATAGTTGCTGTAACGGTAAACATATGTAGTGGTATAGGAAAGATATGGGAATTTAACTGCAGACAATTTGTAACTAACTATACACACACACGGGCCATTGCCAACGGCATGTGTCGCCTCAGTTAGTTTGCCACGGCCAGTGGCAGCTACCAACTGTCAGCGATGACAGGCAATCAGAGCCACAATCAGTTGTGGCAGAGGCAGAGGCGTTGCAACATCTACAACAAGAAAAAACTAACGGCACTTATCAATTTGTATGGTGAAATGTCATTTGTCATAGGCACGGAAGTAGTAGAGATCCCCCACTCCCCCCACTCGCTGCCCCTGCAGCAAAAGGGCGCTTCATAAGAGACTTGGCAACATTGCAACTTGGCAAGCGGCAAACAGACCGTCATCATGTTAATAACCATAAGAAAAGTACACACAAAACATTCTCTCACACACAAAGCGCGAAAGGAGATAAGGGGAAGAGAGACAGATAGAGAGAGAGGGAGAGAGGGAGAGAAATAAGATAAATCTGCTGAGAATCCGAATCCGGTGTGTATCTTGTAGCTTGAACGAGAGAAGAATATGTATCTTGTGGCAAGTTTTTGTTGAAGCTGAAGCTGAAAGCAGACGTTGATGATGATGATCAACGATCTCCGAAAGGCAGACAGAGGAAAAGGCGGAAGAAAGACAGACAGACAGTCAGACGAACGGACAGTCAGTAAGACAGACAGACAGGTAGTATGTTAAGGTAGGTAGATAGCTAGATTGGTAGCTGTACAGATACATACATGTCTGTATCTGTATCTGTATTTGCACTCAATGGTATTTTGTGGTCACCGGTCGCACATTCTGTTGAATTATGCATGTCTACAACGAACAGACTGAACAACTCTGTAGACTGTAGACGGAGACTGCGACTGCGAGACTCCGACTGCGACTGCAATCTCCACGTAGTTAGAAAACCCACTGCAGTGGCACATCAACGTGCCACAAAAGGCATTTGCAACTGAACTTGAAGCGTCAACAGTCTCTGGCATAACAAAAAAAAAAAAAACAACAACAACAAAGAAACAAAAAAAACAAGAAAACTTAAATGGAATGAAGCTCAGTTTTCTTGGGGTCAGCACTTGCAGCTGATTATTCTTTTTGATTTATTCGTATACTCTAACTTTGGGTTATATACTGTAGTAAAGAACTTAGCAAGAGAATGTATGTATATATAACACTCTACTAACCCTTACTAATTGGATTAGACCATATAACATCTGGAAAAGGCATTATCTTATATTCCTATGTTAGTAATACTACTTTACTTTTGTAAAAAGGGAATTTAATCTGTTACTAGGATTTTATTTATAATAAATATGTATTGATTTATCATAATATTTATTGCTTTCAATCTCAAATTCAAGTATGTTTCTCTTAAAATTTTTCATATATTTTATATAATTATAAAAGTCTCACTAAAGCGATCTACATAGAGTATCTCTTCTTCAACAAACTCAAGATTTTGACTCTTTTTTTTTTTGTTTTTGAATTTAAACTGTTACTAGGATTTTTTTTATAATAAAAGCCTATTAGTTTATCATAATATTTGTCTCTTTCAGTCTCAAATTCAAGTATATTTCTTCTAAAATTTAAGCGAAAGCCAAAAACTTCATATAGTTTTTTATATAAATATAAAAGTCTCACTAAAGCGATCTACATAGAGTATCTCTGCTTCGACAAACTGCAGATTTCGACTCTTTTTTTTTGTTTTAATGGTTTTTTCTTTCGTTTTGACCGTAATTGTTACGTTTATGGGCATCAAATTCCAGCGATTTATTTCAAATGCAATTTGCATGTGACACACTTTTCCGTTTCGGATTTCCAGTTTAGTATTTTCTATTGTTTTTCCGCTTGCAACCGATCCGTTCACTCGCTCTCACTGTGGTCTGCATATCAAATGATGTAAGTGGCAAAAGGGTTTTGCGGTTGCTCTACGGAAATCAGCACCCACTTTGGCAGTGATACCTTCACTGATTACTACTGGCACCGCTTCACCACCTCTCCTCCAACTCATGGAGCACTACTTGTGGTTTTTCTCTCTCTGATCATCATTATCATTATCATTATCAGTTTTTTTGGTAGGTATGTGTTTCAACACAATTTTGTTACTCACTTTTGTACAAACCAGTTGGCAGTTTGTTATTTATTTATTTATATTTATATTGTTATTGTTGTTTTTGTATTTTTTGTTGTTGTTGTTATGCTTTTTTGGTATCTGCACAAAATTCACACAAAAAGCATTGACACTTGTGCCTGCGGCGCGTCTTTAGCGTTGTTGCTGGTATTGTATCTGTGGCATGAATAAGGCAACAGTGCGTATCGACGGGTGGCAGACGAGGGCGGTCTATTCGGTCACTGGCTTTTAGCTTGTTTATTATTATTATTTTTATTATTATCTAGGTTTTGTCTATTAACCACAATGGCAATTAACTTGGCCAACTCTCTGGGTTTGGTAACTCCCACGCAGCTTAAACACTTGCGCAACTCTTAGCAATCCAAAATAGCATTAACATTAACTTGCTTTTCTGTGATTATAATATTCTTTGATCTGATGCTTTACGTGTGTATGTTAAGCATTTGTTTATAAAGTTACCCACGCAACCGACGCAGTTCGGAACTCGTAATCGTAACTTGAAACTCACAACTCGAATCGAATCGAACCGTACGCTTTGAGATCTTGTTTAATACTGAAGTTGGAAGTTGGCAGCGGCTCTCAAGGCTGCTACAAACTGGCAATGGAACAGCACAGTGGGACAACAAGTGCTTAAAAGGGACCTAAACTGCTGAGAAACCTATCAACTGCTGTTCTTTATCCATACTGAGTTGGAATTATTTTAGAAGAGTATAGAGTATCTAATAATATAATTATATACAACTTATTTTAATACTTAAAAATTAAAAATTTATATTATTTGTGCCATAAAATTTTCATTTTCTATTTTTGAAAGAGCTGTAAATAATTATTCCAGCTGGTTTCAGAAATTTATAATTGAGATCATTTAGTTTAATAATGTCAAAGTGCCTCAAAATTCGAAAATTAAATTTTTTTACAATGAATTAATATTTACATATGGATAAAATAATAATTTGTAGTTAGCTTTTTGTAAATATAATTATATAATATACTATTATTTTATTATAAAGAATTTAATTTAGCAAGAGTTATTAAAATGGACTCTTTATAAATAATGAAGGAGTTAATTATAAATATATTTAAAAAAAAAAATCATATTGCAATCATTTTATAAATTTTATCCAATTTTCACTGATGTGAATAGTAATCCTCTAAATTTCTTTTCCAAAAATTCTTTGTTTTTTAATTATTTTGATACCAAATGATTTTTAAATTAAATAAAATTTTCTTAATTGCTTTTATAATATAAATATATTACATAGGTGCACTAAAAAGATATTAAATTTAACTAGCATTTCTAACGCTTTCGTGTCACTGTGCGCATACCAAGCGCTAACAATGTTTCAATTCCACAACGTTTCAGCCAGACAAGAAATAACAACGCAAAGAATGTTTTGGAGTTTGAAATATTCGTTGTTGTTGGTTCGTTCTATTAGAGCTTTGTGTGTGGCATTGCCGTTAGAAATGAAAGCTTTCTTGTAAAGAGAGTGGGAGAGAAAGAGAGCGATAAAGAATGAGATTGGAAATGGAAATAGTTATGGCCATAACATTAGAGTCAAGCTGCAGATCGTTGCACATGGCAAGTCCGTTTCAGTTGACAACTTTGTCGATTGTCGATTGTCGATTGTAGATTGGGAACAACTTACTCAGCACTTTTTGCCGGCAAGTACGCTGTCTGTCTGTCTGTCTTGGGGATGACTCATGCCACTTGGCGCTGGGGGAATGAATGGATGAATGATTGTGGCCCAAGGTTAGCACAAGAGTGTGGGCTGCTTATGTGCAGCTTTGCATATGAATTATGATTTTCCAAACGATTAAAAGATTTGAACATTTTGTTTAGTTTGACCGTGGGACCGTGGGACGTGTGTGTTTGTGGACCGTTTAAGCCATGCGGTTAAACCTGGCTATACTTGGCCACAACAATTTATGGGGACATTCACCACCATCAATACCAATACCAATAGCACTACCAATACCCATAATGAAAGGCAATCCCGAGACGCATGCGTATTCACGATTTTAGCTGAAGCCCCTCGAGGCCAGCGGCATTTTGCAGTTATGTATGTTGTTGTTGTTGCTGTCGCTGCTTTTCCAGGCAACAACAAGTCGGAACAGGTTCACATGCTGGCAGACAATTGATTTTTCCTTTTGGCAAATGCAATAAAAATGCGACAAGCCAAAAGCCACAACAAAACTTTGGCTGCAACAAGAAACGGCTTTTTGTTGCACACACATTGTTGTTGCTGTTGTTGTTGTAGTTGGCGCTGTCGTGCCGTTGCCGGTTGTTGTTTTTGTTTTTGTTGTTGTCGTAGTCGTAGTCGCAGCCATTGTTGTTGTTGTTGTTGCCATGACAAAAGAATGCGGCACTCGCCATCAAGTCTCAGTGCAAAGTCAAAATGTTATCTTAACTACGGCCACGATTTGGCCACGTTAGACCTCGTCCCCAGCCAGGCAAATGCCAAGTGCCGTTGCCTTTAGCTTATGGCTTTGACTGTGCCTTTTCTCCTATACCTATACCCCTTCGCTATACCCCCTCCCACTGCTTCGCCATACTTTTGTTTTAGCAACAATTCGTGGTAGCAGGCGCTTAGCAGCATTGCAATTGCAATTGAGAGCGGCAATTTGCAACGGGAATGGCAACTGGGAATGTTTCGTTTTGTTACCAACATCCAAAATGAAACGACCTTTTGCCCAAAAGCAGCTAAGACAGCTAAAGCCGCGTACTACCAATTGAAATTTCAACCTGTCCCGCTGATTGTCTGTCCAATTAAGGGTTAATTTCAATTTTCAAGCTCGCTGAGAATAAGCTTAGAGAATTTCGCAAGTTAGCACTAGAAATGTCAAAGCTATTGAAGAAGATTGGATTATAAAGAAGAGCTCTACGATTTTATAAGTTTATCTGATTTACATAAGTATTCTTTTAAATTTAGACTTTTGTGAAAGTTCAAAGCTTTCTATGCTTTAAGTATTTAGTGGAATAAGTATTATATAGCTTTTAAATTAGAGCACTAGATATTTATACAAATTGAGCTCTTGAAAGATACTTAAGCCAACTGATGGAGAATTTTGATATCCGACAAGCTTTGGTTCTATAATCTGGAACAGTTCTGTTCATTATTTATTTTCTTAAATATTCTATAAATCTTCTTGCAAAGTAATACACTTGAGCGTGCCTAAAAAACTTCTAAAAATGTTTGCCCTCAAGTTTCGAAATAAATTTCTTTGGCTTTCTAGTGTTAAAGTAGAGTCAAGTTGCCGGCCGGCCAAAACAAATTTCGGATAGAAAATAAGGCAATAGGAGAGGGGAGGGCAAAGGTGGCACACGTTTGATTGATTAGGCAGAAATTGTAATACTTTCAAGTGGTGCTGAGAGTGGAGCAAAGACTACGACTGCAACTGCAACTGGATGAGCGATGGCCACTGCAAGAGTTGGCCAAGTGCCAGGCGGGTTAGCAAAATCAAATCAAAGGAAATGAAAGGCATGGAATGGCAAGCAAAGAAGGGGAGGGCAAAATGAGGGGAAAGCCAAGTAAAAAGCACTACACGCTGCATTTTGGGTGTTTTGGCAAAGCGCCCGCTGGCTAATTCAATTAGTTTTGGTAATAGAAATGGGTATGGGAATGGGGAATGGCAAGGGAAATGGGTGCGGACAAATCGACAATGACTGGCCGACTATGTGGTCAAGGTGTGGCATAGAGAGAGGGAAAGACTCACCTGATGCGTTCCCTTGGACTGGGTGCGGAACGTTGCATGCGAACGCGAAGTAAACTATTGAGCTCCTTCATGACATCGCTGCCCTTGCACTCCAGTTGGGAAAGTAACTCCGCCTCTGTCTCTGCCTGCTCTGCATCGATTTCAGTGCCCATTTTATGCAGATCTGAGCCACTGCGACTGCGCATGGAGACTGTGCGATCTATGGAGTCCACACTGCTATTAATGTCGAAGTCCATCATTAGATCATCGGAGCATATGGACTCGCAGGGCGATAGAGTATCTAGAGATTCGGCACTCTCCAGCACTGCTCGTCGCACCGCAGCTGGTGTCCTTAAGCTCAGTTCGATGGCCTGTTGGAGTGCGGTGCGTGCCTTGGACTGACTCTTGAGGGATCGCAGTGATCCGGTCTGAGTGTGCGTATGGGTCTCCATCAAAGTGGGCGTGTCGGTGGCCAAATCCTGTGCCTCCGAGTTGCACAGCAATGCCGGCTGATCGGCAATCTCATCATCGATCAGATTACCACAATCCGAACCCAAGGATAGCGAGTGGGAGGCATGTGTGGGTGTGCCCGGGGAGTTGGGACTGCGACAGCCTGGATCAAGTTCCAGTTCCATAACTGGCGATATATCATCAATGTCCACATCTATGTCCTTCTGTTGCAACTCTGCATTGAGCTTGTGCTTCTTGAGCTTGCCCCCTGCCTCCTCGGACTCCTCGGTGCTGCTGACCAGGCTATCCGTTGGAGAGGTCTCATCATCCAGCAACAGACAGCTGCTGTTGGCCAGCGCCAGTTCCGCGAACTTGGATTCATTGAGCGCATTGTTAAAGCTACGAGGACGCTCGAGGGGTAACTGTACAGTTACTGCCTCACGATTATCCACAATGTGCATGTTGAGCAAGTGATCCTTGTCAGTCATAAAGCTGGCTTTGGGTGCAGGTTCGGTAAGAGAAGCTAGCGGAAGAGAAAGAAAGAGGGTTAAGTTAAATGTTTTCTGTTTGGGGCTTAACAATTTATATGGGGCTTTACTAAGTTGGAGTTTCATCTGTGGAAGTAGTATTTAAAACAACAAAAAAGAAAATGTCAGTCGGGCATGCTGACCGTGTAATACCCTCTGAGTTTTATTTCCATTTATATGAGTTCATTTTGGGCTGCTTACAAGCAGTGCACTTTTTAAATTTTAAACACTCAAGCACTAAGTAATTTTAAAGACACAAGCAGTGTACTGCTTTCGTTTACGCTGCAGTGTTTAAAAGCAGTGCACTGCTGTTGCTTTAAAAATTTACGAAGTATGAGAAATTTTCATAATTTTAGTCCGATTTTAATGAAATTTTCACTATCGTTCAATATTATTTATCTTTAAATATACGCTAAGTTGCCAAACTTTACATAAAGAAATTAGTGAGCCGCCGGCATGCAAAGTTACAACGCTATTCTGCTTTTGGTGGGCGAAAAAGGCGTGGAATCCAAAAAATGTTGATGGCATTATATCGCATTATACAACCTGCATGCCAAAATTTGTGCCCCTAGGTGTTATAGTTACCAAGATATTCGTAAAAAAACTGTATTTTTTCCGAGGAATGTCTGGTTTTTCGCTTGCTGTGGGCGAATGGGACGTGGCATCGAAAAAAAAGATTCTTGTATTGACTGACTAAATATGTGGTCGATAATGACTAAAACGTATATTGTAGCTTTTACCATCCATACGGACAGGCGGACAGACAGACAGACGGACATGGCTAAATCGACTCGGCTTGTGATGCTGATCAAGAATATATAAACTTTATGGGGTCTGCCACGCCTCCTGCTGCCTGTTACATACTTTTCACAAACCCAATATACCCCTCAGAGGGTATAAAAACCAGTTGTTAATCCCTAAGGAAAGCAATTCTAGCAGGATTCCATTCCTGGTAGCCATTTTGTGATTAGAAGATTCCTTCTTAGTATCTACAGGTTAAACTTCCCTAGGACACTGATACTGTCTTGGAATCTCTAATACTTACAAATGGTGCTAAAGGGCACATCCATCTCAGTGTTGATTAGACTAATATCATCTGGGGCCAGGGACATATCCTCTTCCTTCTCATCGACTTTGACTGGAGCTTGGTTGTCGCTGCTGGTGATGCTCATGCTGCTGTCATTTCTAGCAGCCAGAGACTCGCCCGCCTGACAACGCCAGGACATGGACGAGGACAGACTGTGGCTCTGTTGTTTGGCACTCTTCTCGGAGGTGGATGAGTCCAGGTATAGCTTCTCCTCGTCCACACTCTCGCTGTCATCGGAACCGGTAGGCTTCGGGTGTGACGGCGCTGCAGTAGATGCTGCCACATCCTGTCCAGCTGCTGTTTGTCGTCGCTCATAGCTCTCCCGGCTGAGCACCGTATTGGAGCGCACTAAACCGACTAGAGGCAAAGTCTGACGACTGTCCGTGGGTAGCTTCGGCAGCGCCAAAGTCTCCACAAAGGAGTTGGACTCACTAGACGGTGGATCATCCACGTCACGCACCTCGAACGTATGCCGGCCACTCATGACCATCTGCAGATTCCGGGGACGGCTGCGACTGCGTTTGGAGCGATCGCTGCCACCGGAGCTGCTGCCCGAATCGACAGCCATGTCCATGCTGGCAATACCGGAGTCGGCGCTAATCTCACGACTGCCGGAGAAGCCGCGACGTGTGGAATTGTTGGTCAGCTGCTTGACGCTTTTCTGATCCAGCTGACGACTCGGTTGCACATGGATGGAGGTCAAAGGATGCGGCTGTCTGGCTATGCTGCTCATGTCCTTGGCTCTGGCACCGGTGGAATGCGTTGGCAGCGGCGACTGTACGCTGCTGCTGCTTGGCGTTGTGGGCGTGGTGGCAGTCAGACTGATGGCCACCGGATACTCCGGACGTGGCAAGCTGACCGTTTGTAGCGTAAACTTGGCAAAGCTGGCGGGTACAGCACGCGGTGTGGGACGCACACTGGATGGAAGAAAGTTTCGGATTAATGGAGGATTACTTTGGAGCAGTGGACATTACTCACATAACATTGGCATGCATGTTGGCCAAATTGTTGTAGTTGTAGCGTTGCTGCTGCTGTTGTTGTTGCCGTGACGTGGCAGCTGGTGTTGTGGCACTTGCCTCATCCGCAAACTCACCAAAGAACTGACGACGCTGATACTCAATGGTGGTGTTCTGGTTCAGATTGAACGTCAGCGTCTTGGGCTGTGCTATTTTCGGCTCTCCATCCACAGTGCGACCTGTGTGTGCGCTCTTCGAACGACGCTTCACTGTAGAGAGAGAAAGAGAGACAGAGAGAAGAGACAGAGATCGAGAGAGTGAAAGAGAGGGAGAGTCGGAGAGGTAAAAGCTAGCGGATATGTCGATTCATTTAATTCCACTTACGATTGCTCACCAGCACATTGCCAGTGCCATTGCCATTTCCATTGTTGTTGCTGTTGTTGTTGGTGTTGCCACTGTTGTTGTTGCTGTTGTTATTCTGAGCATTGGCTGCCGTTTCCACAGCGTCTTCGTTGGATATAGTTAGTCCAGCGGATGCGGGGCGTGGCACATTGCCGCGATAACCAAAACGCTTATTAGCCGCACCTGTGCGATTCGCTGTCTTTTGGGCGCCCGCCACGCCCACTTTCTCAAACTGCACAGGAGCAGCTACACGGGAAAAAGGGGAAAGAACATGAAGTAAACAAAGATTAGGGCAGGAGTAACATGTTTGCTCGTTATTAGATATAACACGCCAAATTGAAGCAAATTAAAAAAAAGATATAACCGTAAGAAATAAAAGACAGTTTAAGCTACGAGTAAACTCGACTGCGAGAGACTGTGTAAGCAAGTTTTGCTACTTTTTTATAGTATTTCTGAGATGTTTTCTTTGTCTAGTCAAGCCGAAAAATGTCGTCGCATGGCACAATCTTAAATGATCTTCTTGGGAATCAGAGAAACTTCAGTACTAAGTTTGGTGTCTCTAGCTCTTATAGTCCTGGATTTTAAAACAGCAATAAGATCGTTAATCGTTGATTTTATTAAGCTGAGTATAATATTTTTGATTTCTCTATAGTTTTTCTAATCCAAAAACTGAGTATCAATTACTTAGGAAAAACCTACGTACAAGGTTAAATGTGTCTAGCTCTTATAATCGTTGAGATTTACACAGACATAAGTCACTGGAATCAGCGTTAAAATACCAGATTTCATTAATTTCGATATATTTTTACTATCCCCCAAATAGAAAAACAACTTCTTAGGGTAAAGAGAACCTAATTCGGTGTCGCTTTCCTCTTTTATCCGATTGTAACTCTTGTACTCCTATCTACATTGTCTTAAGCCCCAGGGTTATAATCCTAGATTTTACTAAGCCAACTATGTTACTCTTAATATCGGTACATTTACTCTATCCCAAAAGTTGAACAACAACTGCTACGAGCTAAGTTTGGTGTGTCTAGCTCATGTAGTCTCTCACCTCTTCTCTTCTCCTTGTAGCTCTGTAGTCCTATCTAAGTATTCTTGAACCTCAGAGTTAAAATCCCAGTTTAATAAGCCGACTGCTCTAACAAGACTTTGGAAAAGTTTACCTATTCCAATCTTTATGACAAACTGCATAGACCCTTTGTTTATTCTAAGTATATAGTCTAAAAGAAAACTGATTGCTCACCTGCTGCTGCTGCTGTTGTCATAGTCGTTGTTGTTGTAGTTGTTGTTGAATTGCCATTGTCGTCCTTTGTCGCTTGCTGTGACGATGTCTGTGCGGTGCTGTGGTGCGAACTCCCCTCAAGTAATTTCTTAAACTTCTTGGGCGTACCATTGAGCTTCTTGCGAAAGCCAAAGGACATGGCGGTGCCTTTGGTGTGTAGTTGTTGTTGCTGCTGCTGTTGTTGTTGTTGTAGCTGCTCCTCCTGCGATTCGAATTGTTGGGCTGTAAGGTTGCCATTGTTGCGACGATGGGATTTGCCACCATGCTTCTTGCTCTCCGTTTGTCCCTAGAGATGGAGAGTGGGTGAGACAGAGACAGAGACAAATACAGAAAATCGGGTTAGATAAGCGATTAGGTTTTGAAAGCGGGTCAACAGTTAAGATACAAAAGAGACAATAACAATGCTTGGTTGGGCAGAGAGAGGGGGTGAGTGTGTGTGTGTAGGTGCGGGGGAGGTAACATATTTGTGTGTGCATGCAAATCTAACTACGCCAAGGCATGACTCATCTCAAAAAACTACTCATAACTACATGTTAAGTAACTGGTAGATACATTTGTATCTTTTGGATAAAATCTGTACCATAATGACTGCCTCGACTTCCGCGTCAACGTCGGCGTCCTCGTCGACTGTTGCACTGTTAATAGAAGTATCTCTTTGTTGTTCTTCCTCTTGTTCCGGCTCTAGTGTCGACGCGTTGTCATCGATCTCGGCGTTGCCGTTGTGCTGCAAATCTAACTGTATCTCAGTCTGTGGCTCGTGCTCGTGCTCGTGTTCGTGCGCGTGTTTGTGCTCTTTATCCTCGTGTGCGGTTAATGTGACGACGACGAGGTTGTCGCATTCATCCATGTTGCACGTTGGCTGCTGAGGCACTCGCTTGTTCGGCGAGCTTCCTCCTCCTTATCACTTATCTCGACCACACTTGCCACGTTTGCAAATCTCTCAATTGATTGTGCCACCAATTGCGTTTTCATTCCACAGCCGCCGCACAGAAATTACGCCATTTATAATTGCACTTGAGGCAGGTACACAGATACACACACTCACACACTATTAAGTACACCGATTTACAGTTACACACTCACACGCGTTTCTCTTTTACATTTGAAGGTCCTTGAAAAGTTTTTCCATGCTTGAAAATCTTTGACTGACGCAATTTTCTATAATTCAATAAAGTTGCACTGCCTGAAAGTATGCAATGAGTTTTCCACTTGATCTTTATGCAATTTCCTTTGCAATTTTCTTTAGTTTTTCTTTGTCAGTTTGTTGATTTCTTTAGGTTTTTTTCACTTGCGAAACGTCAGCACACGGAAAATTTAATGCGCTTGCTGAAAATTCTGGCCGAAGACTTCTCGAATTTGGTCGAGTGTATGCGCTGCTCAGCAGACCGGACCGTGGTGCGTGGACCGTGTACATGCGCACAACCACAAAAACAAGTGTCTGTCGATATGAGGGTGGTTTGTGCACGCTGGCGCCATCTAGTGTAGCAGTCTAGAGTCGTTTGCTTATGGGGGTTGTATTGGATTATACCGTAAGTGGGATTGCGATTGCTTGATATCGAGCCTATCGATATAAGTTGGATAAGGAAATGCAAATGGTTCAAGGAAGCCAGGAGTATACATGAGTAGGGGGAATTTAAAGAGCCAGATAGAAAAACGGTCTATAGGATACCCTGTAATATTTGCTGCAGTTTCAACTATCGATATTACTTTGAGGAACCTGCAATGTGCAAGGAAGTGAGTAGTAGGAAGTATATAGGAAGTGAGAGTTGTAGAGAGTTTAGCTATGATAGATACCCTAGATACCCTGTAAAATGTCATAAGGCTTTATGGTAAGTTAATAGCTTTATTGGTTGAACGGCAGCGTATCAATGGTATAGGAAAAAGTTAGTTTGACTATGAGATACCCAGTAAATCCAAAATTGGTACTTGGTAAATGTGTAGTAGAAATCTTCATAAAATGCAACTTTGTATTAACTAGTAGCTTTTGTTATGAGTCGTATGTTTCGTGCTTCTGCGTTGTCTATGTGAGTAACAGGGCAGTGTTTGACTTTCAGATGCCCTGTAAAAACTCGTTGACATTTTTATTAGGACTAATGGTTGCATTTTTCGACGCTCTACAAATGTTTTCCTATAAGAATTTAATTTTACCATATACTTGAGGGTAAATATTAGTCAATAAGAAGCTTTAACTAGATGATTTAGTAGTAAATATGGGGTCTACGAAATGCTTTTAGTTTCTGTGTATTATTTCATGTTATGTTGCAGCCAAACTTAACATTTTTGGGTTATTTATAGTGGAAAACTTGGGAATATTTTTGTGTATTTCCCGCTAAGATCCATCAATGCATTAGTAATTTTAGTTACTGATATTAGAGATATATAAGCTTTAAATTCAATGTGCTAGCCTATGCGTAATATTTTGAAGGCACTGTAAAGCACTTACCTCATACGATTGTTGTAGCTGCAGTTTGGATTCGTGTTCGCCCTCGATATCGCTATCGCTGCTGCTGCTGCTAACGTAATCGTTATCGGTATCGCTCAGCTGCCTGTCTGCTGTTGTTGCTGTGATCCCATTCCAATTGTCGTTGTTGTCATCGAGGAGCACTGGGTTTATGTATTTCACTTGGCACTCGGCGAGTGTCTGCGCCAGTTCGTGCAACAAAAACTCTTGGCATGTGGCAAAGTCCTTCTGTTTGGCGTTGTTGCAACCTGTCAGCGAACTGCCAATAACATTCTCAGCATTCACATGGGCATCCAAATGATTATAGACAGACTCGATGTGCAGCACAGCTCGTTCCCTTTGCTGCTGCCACTGCTCCTCCTGTTCCTCCTGCTTCTCTTGCAGCACTTCTGTATCCTCTTCCTCATCTGTTTCTGTATCTATTTCGCTTTCGGTTTCTGTCTCTGTTTCGCCTACGATATGTGTTTGCGCCTGGTTGCGGCTGATGTGGTAATAAAATGTTGGCTCATCTGTAGATTCTGTTGTTGTTGCTGTTGCTGTTGTTTTTGTGGCTATATATTCATTACTCGCTGTCAACTGTTGCCATATTTTGTGGGCGTGGCGCAAATCTTGCTGCGATAGGGCAATTGTCAGCACAGATTGATGATGTGCGGGACTCGGGCACGTCGACTGCCGAGAGACACACTTGCCCATCGATCCGTCTCTTTGGCTGCCCCTTGCTCCTCTGCTTCCGCTCCTGCTGCTATTTCATTGGCAAATGATTCCTCAATTCGTTGGTTTCGCTCAGTGTAGTGGTGGGTTAGTGCTGCTGCTGTGGTGTTTTCCCAATGATTTTGATTGCAGCACTCTCACGTTTCGTCGCTCTTGTCAGCTAATGTCTAATGTGGTGACTGACTACTGACTCGTTCAGTCGCCTTCTCTCTCTATCTATCTCTCTCTCTTTCTGCCTGCTGGGCTTTAGTTTGCATCGCCTGTCGAAATTAGTCGTAAACGCATGAGTGAGTGGGTTATCGTATTAGACACTTGACAGACAACGTTGTCATATTGATATGCTGGGAACGTGGCTCAAAACTGTAGCACAACTAGTTGTTTGCTATAGCACTGCGGTTAGCTGCCTACACTGAGAGAATTAAGGAGTTAGGTGTGGCACTTAAGTGCTTATATTTAACATAAATAATTGAGCATATGTTATTTGCTTAATAAATAAATAAAAAAATTAATTTAATATCTGAAATTATTTCATAAGTGCATACACTGTGAGATATTTATATATGCTTTAAATTTGTACATTGTAGCTTATTTAATTGAAATCAAAACATTTTAATTCAAAAATGATATACATTAAGTCTGAGTAGATCAAAATATTCAAAAGTAGTCTGATACTTGCTTCACTTCTCGGTATTCCAAGAACGAATGAAGTATTTGAACGGTACTTGGTACTCGATTCGCTTTTCGGTACTTGCCTCTTGTTAACCTCACATTTGCTCACACCGGTATTTGCGTCTCGTTCGTACTCACTCGTTCGTAAGCGATGCTTGCTTTGCTCAAATTGCAAAGATGAGTAAAAGTGAGACCGAGTTGGATAACTCGTTTTGCGTTTTGAGTGTACTCGTGCATGCCTCTACTTTATACCACAGACAATACCGAGTTTCAAATGTGAAAGAAGTATTGCTCTACAAATACACTATGCCCACCTACACTGCGAGAAAAGCAACAGTACACATTGAGCTAATTAAAGCAGTGTTTATTGCGCCACTTAAATCAAGTCAACTGCTTTAAAGTACTCTATATAAACTATGTGTATAAATATTAATAAAATGTGTAATCAATTTAGAGCTCAATTAAATTTTATAACCACATATATTTTTTTTGCGCTCGGAAAAATGTGAAAAGCGAGAGCCCCGCTCTGACTGGCTGACTGGCTGACTACCCCGCTTGCCCCTCTCAACTGAGCGCTCTTTGTCGATGCATTATGCGAAAGCAACACGTTTTTTATTAAATTTTATTAGAGTGGTGCATGCACACGGACAGACGCAGCAGCAGCTCCCCAAAGCAGCGCACCACAACAACAACAACAACATCATCACACACACAAGCAGTACGCACTGAGAGAAATGGGAAGATAGTAGAAAGAGAGAGGGAGACGGAGAGGGAGAGTAAAGGCGAGTGCTTGCAGGGATGCCTTTGGGGAAGGCGCATCCTGATCCTGACTGCTAGCTTTATGGCGCATTTGGCGTATAACAAAATTTACACCCACTGTGGGAAGTGCATGTAGATAAAGAGGTGGGGTTAAGAGAGGGGAAAGAGGGATCTGAGAGCAGTAGTGCCAAGTTGAAGTGGAGTAGCGCTGTGTGTGTGTGTGTTTATGTTGCACTGTTTATGCCTGCTTATGTCGTTTGGCTTACTCACATTTGCCACGCGGCTTTGTGCTGCATAAATTTACCCCACCCACCTTCTACCCCCTCTATAGCTGCAACCCCATCTGTTCATCTGTTGGTACGTGTGCCCTTTGTGCCGAGTGGCAAGTCTTGTTTTTTTATTTCATATACATTTACTAGATTTCTATGCAACATAATGAGGCAATTGCTGCAGTTCACTTGCAGCATTTGCAGCAAACTAAAGGTGGCAAGCTTAAAGCTACAAATGGCTAACATATATACACACAAAGATATATAGATGTGTGTCTGTAATTATGCACATAAATAAGCACAAAGTGTGTAAGCTTGCCGCATGCCTCAAAATTGGGGAAACTCGCAAACTGCAAGACTCAACTCAAAATCGGGCTTAATCGACGTGTGTGTACGTGGCAAGGATATGTGGCACGTTGGCTCATGCATAAGCATAACAATAACCATTACCATTACAACGATTGTAAGCCTCCCCCTCCCTCCCCCTCCCTCCCTCTCCCTCTCTCTACCACTCTCTCCGCCTCTCTTGTTTGCCTGCCAAATCGATGTGGCATGCAACAGCTGCTGGCTAACAACTCGACTGCATATGCATTTCAATTTGTGGCCTAAATGAATGCGGATTCTGGCCAACAGCAATAAATGCCAAATGCGAAAAGAAGCAACTTGGCCGACATGTTTGAGCCAGCTAAAAGTCCACCTGGCTATAATTAAAACAAGTCAAACAAATTATTTATAACGTGGCTCAAACACGTTGGTCTGACACCCTAAATGCAAGGACGTCAACATAAAAGTTCTGATGTCTGCCACAAGTTGCATAAGTCAAGTTGGCAAAACATGCAAAAAAGGATAAAAATAATAGAAAGAAGTAGCAGCAGATAGAAAATCTACACTGATAAAAACACAGCTGTTCTTAATTGAAGATTTTAGTCGGAAAACTCTGAAAATGTTTTCATAGATAAACTAGATATGAGTAATGATGATTGGGTGCAGCTGTATGAAGCTTTTATGCCTACAGAACATTTCTGCTTTTAGTTCTTACCAACTCTGAGCGCTTATAGCAAGATCTTTTCATACGGATAGACGGACACTGATATGCTAACTTTGCTATTGAGACTAATCAAGAATATTCATATACGTACTTATTCTTTAAAGGCTCATAAATGCTTCCTTAACCAACTTTAAATCCAAATAGGCTGCTCTATTTACTAAGCTATATGTTTTTTAGCAGTGTAGCCCAAGCAGCCGTTGATGAGTTGAGACTACAAAACTGCCAAGCAGTTAATACACATTGCAGCATAAATGCGCTTAAAGGTGGTCAGAAACAACAACAACAATTGGGCCAGAGACTGTTGGCCGAAAAAAAAATTTCTTGCGTGGTTAAAAGCAATTGCATTTTGGTAATTGAACAAGTCAACGCTTAATTATTGTACAACACTGCCAAAAGGCAACCCCATAACTGTCTGTTTGTCTACAAGCAATGATGGAGCTTTAGGGGCGCTGAAGGGGGAGCTGGGGGGAGGAAGTCGAACGAATTTTCATTTATTCATGAGCAGGGGAAAATACATTTCCATCGTGCTGCAGAAAATGTGCAAAAATGAGCAATTGCTTTTGTAAACGTTTGTTGTTCTTTTTCTGTTCTGTTTGTATTGTGAATGTTGAGGTTATTGTGGTTGTTGTTGTTGCTGTTGTTTTTGTAGATGTTGAGCCGCGCATGTTGTGGTCTTTGCTGCTGCCATTATACCCAATGCGGTTGTCGTAAACGGGGGGTATTAACTGTCAGTTCGTGTGATAAATAAATGAAATCGTGAGCCACAAAAAGAGGCAAAAGCGGCAAAAAAATTCGATAAAGCAGTTATGCAAGTGACCATGGAGGACAAATTGCTTAAGTACCATAGAAATGTAACACATTTTAAGTTAAATATTGCTTAAAAATAAGTGAAGAGTGCTATTAAAGTGAGGTTGATAAAAATTACATTAAATTTACATTAATGATGCTTTAAATATGTTTTGAAATGTGCAGAGTTTATGCTTAGTATTTTGAAGTGATTATGGAGGACGGTCTACATACAGTGGTTCACAGCTTATTTCAACCAGAACCTAAAAAAAAAATAGTTTAGGGGCCTATAAAACCTAAAATGTTGGGAATATCGAAAAAATTTAAATGCAGCTTGTAAGTGGCAAGTTTTAACTAATAAAAACGTAATTCATTTATTTTTTAAATATTTTTTTAATATTTAATAATAATTTAAAAGTAAAAAAATGACACAAATAGAATTTTACAGCTTATTTCAACCACTTGTGAAATTACATTATTAAAGTTAAGTAATGTATGGTTAGTGGTTAAAACCTTAACCGATATATCGTTTAGAATTTTAAGTGTCGATGTTTGTATTAGGAATCTATCGAACTATGCTACTCTACAAAAGATGGAAGATGTTTCCTTCTCTTCTTCCGGTGATGCTTCAAGACAACAGATGTGTCTGCTCGATAGCAGTAAAAATAATCTAAATAAATAAGTATAATTAACATTATCTCGAATCTCTTATTCAGGCTATTACAATACATTCTTAATATTTAAAAAAAAATAGTTTTAAATAAAGTAAGCCTAACGGATTCTCCATTAAATTGTAAACTTCTCTAGCTTAAATGATAAACTGTTAATAAAAGAGTGCCAAAATGCACTGCTCTCCATGGTCAGTTGACTTAAAGTTAACATGGAGGACCATTTAATCACATAATTTAGTTATGGGTTCACAGATAGATCAAAAATTAAAAGAATGGTTTCAAATAAAGTAAACCTAAAGGATTATCCATAAAATAGTAGCTTAAATGATAAATCATCAATAAAATTGTGCCAAAATGCACTGTTCTCCATGGTCACTTGACTTAAAGCAATTAAAAACCAATCAATTGCTGTACAGGATATCTTTGTGGTCTACTTTTAGGTGTTGCAGTTTTTCATTGCGAGTGCACCTGATACGTTTTAATTGACGTCTCATTTTGCCTTGTGTCAGACACACACAAATACACATAACACACACATTCACACTGTCATTCACACACACTTAAATACACACACATATGTAGTCACACATTTTCACAATAATTGAGTAAATGTGTTGCTTAAAGCGATATGGCTCGAAATTTAACTTTTTTTTTTTTGGCAACTAGTTAAAAACTGATCTGTTTCCGTTATTGTGCAACTTTGACTATAAATGTAGAATAGCCCCAAAAGCTAGGCTAACACACACACACACAAACACACATGTACACTCATTCACACGCACACATAGCGTATACTCGATAGCATAAACAACAACAATGTCGGACAGTTGATAGGTTTTTTGTGTCGTCGCTTGGGGACTTCTTTGCCCTCCCCCTGCACCTCGCTACCGCCCCCCGCCGCCCGCCTAGCCGCTAAACAAAGCCACGCCCCTTCAGTTCCGCTGCCCATGCGTTCTCGCACTATTGGCCATAAATCAATTTTTCAAAAATGACACTGGGAAATGGAAAAAGTAAGCTCAAAGCTGTGCGAATATTGAAAGCTGCCGAAGCACCGCTCGCTCTCTCTCATCAGCAACAACACAGCAAAACCAACAGCAGCAACAACAACAGCAACAACAGCAACAATAACTACTGCACTGGCATCCATACATATGTGTGTGTGGGGGGGGGCGTGTGTGCGTGTGTGTGTGTAGAACTCGGCGACAAACTCATCGCATAAAAAATGTATATTTTTACTTGAATTTTGTATTTCTTTTTAGTTGTATTTTTATTCCTTTACCCCTCGTTTTTCGCTCTTTTTTGTGCCGGCAAAGATTTGCAGCTGGCGTTGAAAGTTTTGTCGACGGGTTTTGTCATCATAAATTTTAATATATATATATATGTATATGTATGTACTATATATTTTTTTTATTCGTTGTTTGTCTGTTTGGACGCTTGCCGTGAGCAGTTGCCTTTACCTCGCTTAAGAGGCACGAAAAAAAATTTAAGAAAGAAAATGTGAAAATGAGCACGTTAATAGTGGAAAAGCAGTCGAAGCTGCAGCAGCAAAAAAGAAAACCCCACAAAAGCCAACAGCAACAAAAAAGCTAGCTCAAGACGTTTTGCCGACAGCAAAATGTGCGTCACACGCGGCGTATGCGCAATGCAACAACATTATCAAAGGCTGCAGAAACTGGCCAAAAATTGCAATCGAGTTGAGTTGAGTTGAGTTTGAATTGAGATGAGAGGAAATTCGACAAGCTGAATGCATGCTGATGAGCGAGCATTCGAATTGAATATGAATGAGTGTGTGTATGAGTGTATGTAGCACTGTAGTATAGTATATAGCCAAGCCAAGCTATTGAATGCTATTGATAGATGCAATGAATCATCATAATGTCTTTTGCTTTTGCTGCTGCTTCTTCTTCTACTACTTCTTCAACATCATCTTTTTCGTCATCGCTTCAGCGGCAACTTCAAATGCAAAATTTCACTTGAATATTTTGTAAAATGGCAAAGGCAAAGCGATTAAGTGGATTGAAAAGGTATTTTTTCACGTTTTAAAGCAATGCAATTTAAATAATTTTTAAAAATTAACTCATTTTTCTAATAACTGTAAATCAAGTTTTCTTAGTAATTAAAAGAAATTTTATTCAAATTTATTTAAGAATTTTATTTAAAAAAATTTCTAAGAATTTTAACAAATAGTTTAGAGTTTTGAAGTTTCTGCGAATGTCTCAGCAACTATGGTACTTGGCGATTCGAAGATTTTCGTGCAGATTCCTATCTAAGTTCTTACCAATATCTCAGTGATTTTGATACTTGGGAGCACCAATTGTTCCATGCAGATTCCTAGATACCTCATAAAGATATGATTATTATTAAGTAGTCTTTATAAAGTCTTCTGCTACTTGCACTTTATCTTAAACATTAATTTTTTCGTTATTCAACTTCAAATGCATAATTTCACTTGTAACTTACAAGTTTTAAAGCAATACTTACTATGTTTAAATAATTTTTTAAAAATGTAATCATATTTTTTAATAACAGCAAATAAAATTTACTCAAAGCTTGACAGAAATGTTATTAAAACTATTTAAAAAATTGTATTTACAGAAATTTCAAAGAATTTTAAAACGTAGCTCAGACTTTCGAAGTTTTTACGAATATCTCTGTAACTATGATACTTGGAGACACCAATAGTTCCACGCTGATTCCTAAATGCAACATAAAGAAGATGTCATTATACATTTACGGATTACACGCCCCTTTCACCCTTAGTTTGATCAAATTTATATTTCTATTTAGAGGACTTTAGCTGGTATTTTTGAGTACATGATCTGAATAAGTAAGCTATTTATTTAAGGTAATTAAAATAAATAGAATTATATAAATAAATCAAGTACTTATATTAAAAACAATAAAATTAAATAAATGGAAATTAAGCTTAAATAAAATACATTACATAATTTAATAATTTTCTGCCAAACTATCTTATGAGCATATGTTATGTCTATTTGTTTTCTCAGCTATTTATGTGTAATTTTCTGCCACTTGGAAGCTTCTAAGCAAGATTCAACCAAAAACTGCCAACTAATAGTTCGACTCTCAAACGAAATTATTTAAGTAGACTTATTATTATATGCAGAGAGAATTTTCGGCAAATTTACGCTTTAAATTTCAAATTGGCATAATTACAAGCTGTGTATCTTTTGGCCAGAAGATAAATACATTTGCTGATGTCAGAGCAATTATTCAAAATAGTATAAACATATCTCTAATAATAAGCTGTTGAATTTTGTTTAACAATTTTTGTTTTTTTTTATTGTGTTGTTGTTGCTAAGCAGCTGATTGCAGCTGTGCTTTGCTGTGGCTTAGTTTAGTTGAATGCACTTAATTATATTATTTAGTTATTCGTGTGTCAATTTAACTTCCTGTGAAATGGGTTCAAAATTAATAGCAGCTGTACTTGCAAGTGGATTAATTTGCATATGGTGAATAAGTGAGTACACCCAATGACCGAATGTGAATGCACATGAATCTGAAGTGGTTCAGTGTGTGTGTGTGTGTGTTGCAAGTAGATGTTGCTGCTGCTGCCTTGAAGGCAATTGCTTTTTGGTATTACAATTACGTATACTTAATTATTACCTGGGCTTTATTGCTGCTGCCGGACTCTGGCTATGCTGAAGGCATTTTGTTTACGACTCGCCAGCAGAGCGTGCAAACTACACGCAATTGACAGACTCATAATCAAGCCGCATAATTGCAAATTGTTGTAGTTGTTGCTGTTGTCTTTGAAAGCCCAAGTCGAGACGCTTGTTTGCCAATTTGCGTACTTTGAAAATTCTTTATATAAACAAAAAGCGTAAAGCGTTAAGTCAACGTCGTGCCATATAAGTACTGCTGTGTACATAATAATTACGCAATTGACAGACTCTTCGTTTCCCTCAGACTCTTTCCCTCCCTCTCCCACTCCCACTTCCACTCCCACACCTCCATTTACTTCCGCTTTTCTCAGTTCCGCTTTAAGTTGTAAATACACATAGTACTTATTAGCAATATTTGTTGAAACTTGTTCTAAAGCCTTTAAACGCCAGTGCCTACAGTGCCTGCCAGCAGTTTGTGGCCCAAAAACGGAAACGTGACATTATAAATTTCATATAAACTAGTAAATGATTTATCAAAATCATGCTGAAAATGCTTGATTGATTGCATAATATTTATGTATGTGCAATGAAGAATTGAAATATTGCATGCATGTACGCATAATTATGGCATAGACTGCTTCACGCTGCGTATGCTTAATATCTGCTATGAAAGCTAATTTGTATGGCCGGCTGGACGTTTGCTCGCATTGTGATTTGGCCATGTTTGTGTGTGTGTGTTTTTTTTTTTTTTTGGTTGTTGGTTTTGGTTTTTGTTGGTAAGCCGCTTAGACACTTCAGCGCCTTTGCCATGCAAATTCCACACACACACATGGAGAAGCCACCAAGTGAACGATATTTAATATGCATAACTGTGTGCGCTGCGCTGCAAAACTTTGCGGCCGTGTTGCATGCCTCAACTGAAGCGCAAACTCGCAAAACCAAAGCCAAACAATAGAAGAAATCGACACTAACTACCTGCACATACATATATTTATTTCAATTTATATATATTTCTACATATATATGTATATATATCAGGTAGTCGTACGTGTGATCTAGATCTGTGAAACGAGCACTTGTCGCTTAGTTTTTTTGTGAAATTCGTTTCTTTATGCAAATCTGTTGCAGACTATGTAGAAACTCACCTTTGCCACCTTATCTTACCAGACAAATTCTTGCCTTATTTATTTAGTTGTTTTTTCTTGTTGCTGCTGTTGTTGTTGCTGTTTTCTACTGTAATTAAATAGCAATTTGTGATTGCTTTGTCGCGTTGTCCAAACACTGAACGTCACTTCACTTGCAACTTCCCACTTGTTGTTTACTTTTCATTTCATGCTCTTACATTATTTTTTTCTGTGTTTTTTACCAGCTGACCTTGATTAAAGTCTGCTCTGGACTTTTGTCTTTAATAGTTGTGTGGTTTTATAACTTTTTTGTTGTATTTTATATATTGTTGTTGCTGTCAAATGACTCGAGCACTGGCGTCATATTTGTTATTATTATTAACTAAAAGCGCTAACGGCAACTGACTTTGGTTACGCATAAAGTGAGCACCTTAGAATCGAATCAACAGCGACACACGATCGCAGAGCCAAAGCCAAGTGAGAGAGCTTTCTGCTTTGAGCTTTTGAGCAGCAGGTGAACTTGCACTCTCTGACGCTCTTACGTTGAGCTTTTCATTAACGAATGCTGTTGGTGCTCGTCACAGTTACATTGAAAAGTTGTCGCACATTTGCATAACAATTGAATGATAAAGCTTTCTCTCTTTCTATTTCTCTGTCAAAGTTCTCTCAATGACTTGAGTTATAAATGCAACTGGTATTTGCGACAATACACTGCTAAAAATGTAATTTAAGTGAAGTTATTTTTAAGAAATTGATGTAGTGTTTGTAGGTTAACTTGAACGAATTTTGTAAATTCATCAAATTTTGTTGGTTTATTTTTAGATTCAAGTGAAGAAGACGACACAAATTTTCTGTATTATTCTTCTGTATTATTCAAAAACAATTAAACATTTTTAAAAACCGCATAGCAAGAGTAGTTCCTACGATATCTTAGACAATTTCATGCATTTGCTCTATAGTACATATACCTATCTTTCTACATCCCGATATATGTATGTAGTTCAATTATAATTGAACAATTATACCATCTATATATCCGGAAAAGAAATGATCGGTTGAAATTAGTTTCATAGTTAAAAAAAACTTGTGTATACTATGAATCCCATATACTTATGTCTAACTTCTTCGGCTTCTTCAACTGTAGCCCTATCTTCTAATATTTTTTTTACAGTGTATCATAAGCTTTGAGCACATTCGCCACGCGATCTTGCAATGACTTGAGGTTTTCATTAAGTACAAGAAATGTGCAAGTGACATTCCTATTGCTTATGACAGTCTCTATGAAAAGTTAGCGCACGCTCCAGTACAACACGGGCACATTCATCAATATGCACAACTGTTGGCAGCTATTAAAAAACACTTTCTTATCGCAGGTACGGCAAACCAAAATGAACTGGCAAAGGTGCTAAACCACAGCACAGCACATCCAATCCCTATTTCAAACCCAATGCTAAACCCAAACCGAAACTCAAACCAAACCCAAATTGGAGCAGTGTAAAACGATGGCAACCAAACGACGGTTCTTCCAACTCCTGACGTGGCTTCGGCAAGAGCGTCAAGTGCCATAAAAAGCAACACTTGCAACCCAAAAAAAATAAAGGAAAAGAAAAAACTAAAGTGCAGGTCTTTGCCATGTGGGGCTAGCTTAGTGTTCCCGTTACCAGCCCGACAACAATTTCAACCCCAAGCCCACCCCTAAAGCCCCTTGCCACCTATTTCGGTTCGTGCGCTCATCTTTCAAAGGCATCGTATTGCGTAAGTGTTAGTGTTTGCTGTTATTGCTCGAGACACACACACACACAGAGAGACATAGAGATACATACGTTGAACTAGAGAAAGACACACAAAAGAAAAACATTTACAAAACTTCCATTTCCGTTTTATATGGGCTTCAACCCAACCCCAAACCCCCTAACAGTACCCCAAAACAACTACCGTTGGCAGCATCAGCCATGCGGGGAAATTGAAAAAAGATAGTTGCACATAGTTAGATGAACCAAATGGCGATCCCATGTCCCTTACCCATACCCTTACCCCGACTCCCCTCTAAGTAGAGCACCTTAGCGGCTGGAAGAAAAAAAAAACAAAATGGCCAACAAAAGGTAAGAAAAAATGCTGTTTGGGCGACGGAAGTGCGCATTGTAGTAGTAGTACTACAAGTTTTGCAGGTAAATCAAATGATAAAATGAAGTTGTAGTCCTTTAGTGGTCGTAACAAACAACGGGAATCAACAACTATGGCCAAGAGCCAACAGCCATGGCCAACAGAGTGGCAGCAGCGAATAGAGCAACAGGAGCTCGCTCTGCTGCCAAAAAACAAAGAGCAGAGCCATTGGGACAAAAGTGGTTGAGAGGCTGAGCGCCAAAAAGCTTTTCACCACACACCCAAAGCTTTCACTCAAGCACATTTCACTCACTCAAAGTGAAGAGTGCATTTCGCTGTGCTTGCACTTTGGATTTTGTGCTCGCTCTTAGCATAATTGCATGCGTGTGCGTAGATAACCAAAACCGTCGATTTTTCTGGCACTTTTAATATGTTTAGCACACATACTTTTAGGCTGCAACGGCTATGAAAAAAGCATTGCATACTTTTGAGCTGTCGCCTAATTAACCCTTATGCTGGCCGACTAGTGAAACTGTAATTAGCCCTTGAGCGCGCACAGACGTTTGCCATGCCTTCGCCTCGGCGTTTTTTGCCATGACTAATTTGACTTTTTGTTCTTTGCTGCTTATCAATTAATAGAATTTTAATTGGTTGTGTTTAACGCGTAAATAAACCGGAATCTTTGCTTTTACTTATGTACTCACTTGTAGTACTATGTGTGCTCAGTAATCGACTGAAATTTTCCCCTCGCCATTATCACACACAAATTAGCGTTCGATCAAAATAGTTGTCAAATTCAATCAATGCAAATATTTCGCTAGCTTTTCAATTTAAATGCCAGAACGTCCACTTAACGTCGTTTTGCAAATTATTATAATCAATAATTCAATTTTGGGGGAAAATAACGCTGGAATTTGACCTGATATATCATAATTACGCTTTGACGTCATCAAATCAATACAGATTATCGGAAAATGTATACTTGGGTAAAGTAGTAGTCAAAACTGCTTTACTTTTGGGAATACTGTATGTTCGCTATATGATTTTTTAGAATTTTATCAGCACACACTTGCGTAATCTTCGGTATGGAACAAGTTGTACTTCATTATTATAAGCAATTAATGGTTAAATATTGTTTGGGCAACGCATATCACTCGAAATAGCAACACATTTATACGGCGGCAAAATGATGGGTCTCTGTGCTACACAAAAACTTCACACCTTTTTCATATGCGAGCGAATTAATCAATCCATCAATTAGAGCTTCCAAATCAGCCAATTTGCATGCCGTCAATTGGTACACAAACTTTAGCCTCTTTCCTCCACCCCCCACCACTATTCAACTCCTTAATGAAGCATATATTTCGATTATTAAACGTGATTTCCAGTGCTTATTAATAGATCTGCAAAGTGAAAAGCTTTTTAGTGAAGCAACAGCAACTGCTCTACTCTAACACACCTGCAGGCTGCAGCTTGCACACACAACATCCTCAATGCACACAAAAACAACATATGCAAGCGCAGCAGCAGCAGCAGCATAATGCGTCCCTCAAACAAAAGAGAGCGAGAGTGAGAGAGCCCAAGACCAAGGCAGCGCGTGAGAGCGCAAGAGCCGATCACTAACGAGGGTGGCTCTCGCAAACGAGCGCTCTTTCATTGCTCACGTGCTCTTCACAATAGCAGCTGCCTAACAGCAACATACCCTTTATAAACAGCCAGCTTATGTTGTGCTGTCAATTCAATTTATAAAAATATAAAATATAAAAAATTTAACACAACTGTATACACTTTATCCAAAGCTTTTTTGGGAGCTATATAAAATATTCTCTGAGGTAAACCATCGATTGTTCTCCACCTCTACTTTGCATGCCACACCGCACTGCTATAGGGTATTTTTGTGTCGACTACCACTCTTTGCTTAACATATATTTATGTATTTCGCTCTCGCTCATTTCCAAAACGTGTTGTTGTTGTTGCTGCTGTTCTTGTTGCCGTTTACTGCTGCTGCCGCTGCTGCTGTTGCTGCTCTCTTGCGCTTAAAAACGTGCTGCTGCCAGAAACAGTAAATCATTACGCTCAGAAACGTGCAGCCGCAAACACAAAAAAACATATAGTAGCGAGCGCGATCGATCCGAGAGACCAAATACTATATTGTACTTTACTACTTTCATACAAATCGCAAGAAACGTTCACGTTCACATTCACGTTACAGTCAGCGACTGCGACTGCGACCACGTCAAGTTCAAGTTTGTTTAACGAGGCGCGCGCGTCGTTTGCTATCACAAAGCGTCTCCAAAACAACACAGAAAAAGTATAAAAAAAATCATTAAAAATATATATTAAATTTTATTATTGAAAAAAAGAGAAAACAAACGAAACATAAAGATACAGTGTTTGTTGTTTATATCCATTTCGTATGCCAGTGTGTGATTTCGTCATAAGCGTGACCGTTCCTGTTCCCGTATTCTCGTTTCCGCTCCCTTAGCCACTCCGTTCCCAGTGCTGACATCTCCGATCGCCGCAGTTTATCGACGCGTTTCAATTTTGTTTGTGTGACGCAGCTGCCACCGATATCACAGCCAGCGTCATCGCCCCCCAAAAGCGCCACCGCCAACGCCAACGTCGCAATTTGTTTACATTTTTTGTTACTTCAAACTCCGAGTGGCAACAACTCCGTGCTCCTTGCCCCGTGCAACCCCTATAACAATCTGTTGCACACACACACACACGCACACAAGCGTAGAGTGGAAAATTTTCGAGTTTCAAGCGTAAAACCAGTAAAAAAAGTGTCTCTAGAGATCTTCAGCAACATCAACTGAGTAGAAGAGATCTTTATTTCTGGCCAAAGTACGTGTCAATTATATTATATTCATTTACGTTTCTTTCTGAGTGAATGTCTTTTTGAAATTTATGTACTACAATATGTTGTTGTTCTGTTATTGTTGTATGTCTGCTATTTTTGTGGCATTTTGAAAAATTTGAATATATTTCAACTTATCAGACATTTCTGACTCGGGGTTCGACGCTGATATTTTCCCTCCACTTGTTTTTATAGACTCTGTCATGTGACAGCAGTACGTTGGTCTATTGGGCTTGTCAAATTTGAAGATTGAGACATTTTCAAATATAATTGTACCTCAAAATGGAGAAATGATACCCATAAACTTTAACAACTGTTTAAAAAATTGCATAACTAGCAAAGTTCTTAAAATATTTTTATCAAATCCACATGCTGTGTGTACTATATCGTTTTCTAGGCCCTTAACAAATTAGGTTCGAATCCAATATTCTATTCAATCCAATATCACACAGAGTTATACGAACAATCATATGAATGTCTGTATTTAGTATACGGAAACTTTTAGCTTTTCTGATGCAACTTAATTAAAGCTCACATATTATATACTTGATATTATGTATTATACTAAATTTGGTTAAAATTATAAAAAAAATATTATTTAGCTGGCATAGAAACCACAGAATCGATTAGAAATAATTGTGAAATATAAAAAACTTGCTTGTTTTAAATAAAACCTAAAAGCTTTCCTATTGCGTACTTGATTTTATTCTTGCTCTCTGCTCTAGCATAAGTACAAGGTCTGCTGTAGTCGGTTTGCGAGTGTGTAAACTTAGCTACTAGTTGTTTTTTCTGTGTGAAATTCCGAAACGCGTGCAAGAAAAAAGTGTCAAATAATAAGACGAGCAATTTACGTACTTGAAATACTGAAAATAATAAAGTATACGCAAACAGCGGTCAATTAGACAAAATGATGAACTACAAATACGCTGTAAATCATTCAAATCGATGTTTTAAAACTAAATTGTAGCAAATTACACTCGCAGTGCATGCTCTTTACAGGGTACGCGAAGCAACTGAAAGAGAGAGCAAGAGAGAGAGTTGGGAGTTTTGAAACAAAAACACAAAAACATTTGTCACAATATGCAGTTGAGGCAATTTAAAATCTTGATAGATTAGTCGCTGACAGCTCCAAAACTGAATAATTAGGTGGAAACATTAAAATACAAATCAAAACTCGAGAGAACACACACAAAAAAAAAAGAGGAGAAACAGAAACAGAAACAAGAACAAATCAAGATCGCAACTGCAGCATGTGACTGACTGAGTCAGTCTGACAGTGCCTCTCTTTCTCTCCCGTTGGCTAATAATACTATACATACTTATACATAACTCTCTTTGAAGTTTGGCCAACTATGTGTGTTTTGGCCAAGTCTCTTTACAAACTGGTTTCACATAGTTTTTGGGCCGGCTTTTCACCATTCTTTTTGCACTTTTTTTATTACATTTTGTTTTGTTTCAAAGTAAACATAGTTTACGTTTTTCTTTCGCTCTCGCCTGCTCTGTTTCTCTTGCTTTGTTCTCTCTTTCGCTGTTCGTTCAGTCTGTCTCTTTTGCACCACTAAGCTTTGTCTGCTTTTATGCAAAACTACAGTTACAATAACAAGAACTCTTTGGTGCCGCACACGCCGGCAGCGCAGTCAGCGTTTGCGGGGGGCTTTGTTATCAGCGCCGTTAAGTTTTGTAGCTTAAAGCTTTCGGTACACGTGAAATTTCGCGGCTTGCACTTTTTGTAGTTGCTGCTGTTTAACTTTACAATGCCGCACTCTCCTTCTCTCTGCCCCTCTCTCTCGCGCTCTGTCGCTCTTTTACTCCAAAAGACTGTGTGAGTAATGGTTCAATAATTTGGCTGCCTTCTTCTTCCGCCCCGCGTGTACTTGCTCTGTCGCTCTGTCCCCCTCGCACCCAGTTATGACCCTTCGACAATAAACGGCACCAGCCAACAATGGTAACTAGAATTTGTTTATCTTGACTTGTGTGTAGTTTTTTGTTCTTTCCTGATATTTAACCAAAATGTATCATGACGCTTAAAGTTGATTGTTGCTTTTTGTTGTTGCTGTTGTTGTTGTTGGTTTTTGCACTTTTGTTTACACAAGTTGCGGCGAGAAGCTCATGTTTTGTTTTGTTGTGTTTTTTCTGTTTTATTTTTTTTTTTTTTTTTTTTTGTTTCAGAGTAGTATTTATTGTTCCTGTGCACGGTTCACGGAATTTGCAACGGCTGCAATTTAAAGTATGCGAGAGTATGTAATAATAAATGGGTGTGAGTGTCTTACTATAGGCTTTATGGGGGATTTGGGATAGTCCCAGTCATAAAATATTCCACACTAAAAGAAGAACATAATAAAAGACGAATGTAATAATATTAATTGGTTTTGGATTATTTACATAGTCTACGATTATGCTCAGATTTATTATAGTATCTAATAATTTTGTAGGCCTAAAGGAAGATAAGAGATATGGGTGTACCTTAGCTCTATATTATGGTTTTCAGAAAAGTACACTTAGTTAACTATAAAATTATTGTATTTTTTTACACATTCTAAATGTAAGGTAGTGCCTATAATCGGCATATCTGGTTTACCTATTCACACGATCATCTACCGTTATTCTTTTAAATTGTACACATACAGCAACTTATTGAGTTTCCTATGCATTATTTGATAAGATATACAGTATTCGTTTCAATTGGATTATTTACTTAGCTTTCCATTTATTATTATTATTATTTCGCAAAGAGCGAGGGAAGCAAACAAGTGCCCATATCCCATATCAGAAATGTATCGTATTGTAGGAGTGTCTAGTAAAAAGTTCATTGCTTTTCTTTGTAATCAAACATACAACAATATTTATCACAAAGACAGTTAGTCATTGGTTTGGTGAACTCACTTTCTGCTTAGTCAAGCCCAATTTAAGCTGGGAAATTTGAAGAAATTTCAAATTTATACCTATAGTTTTTGGAATATGAGTAAAATTATATTACTTGGTTTGCTGGTCAGATCATGACTGTTTCAATTTAGTTGTTATCTTAGTGGAAGAAGAAAACATTGTCGGAGAATTCCCGAGCAAACGGCGGGCGTTACTGATTACGATTACAGTTAGTCAGAGTCAGCAAAACACTGAGAACTGAAAACTATAAACGTCGATCGTCTGTCAAAATGTCAGTGTGGACATTTTTTGGTTCGACAATATATACCAGTTTCCAATTAGAGTTATGTGTTCCGATTGTTGTTATGACTTGTATTGTTTACAGTTGGGAAGTTTTGTTTGGCTGTATGTATGCACGTATGTATGTCTGTTTACTGCTATTGGGTTTTCATTTCATGTGCTGCGCGAAATCAGTGAAGCATTCAAAACGTTTCTAAATATTTTATGTTTGTGTTCTGTTTTTGCTCTTTTGTTTTATTATTATTATTTGATCAGAGTATGTATATATACTGTATACTATATGGGTGTGTATGCACTTGGAATGATTTTTCGAGTGCTGCAAACCTTTACCCACATTCGTCTGGCTGACCATAAATCCTTCATTGGTTTTGGTCTGAACAACGCGCTTGTTAACACTCGATTGGAAGTGGAAACCACTTTCAATGGGCTAGGTCATTGGCAACAAAATAAAAAAATATTGTATATTCAATTCAATTGCATAATTTATGGAACTAGAACTGTGGAAGTGAGTGGGTTGCTCATAAAGTTAGTCAAACAGCAAGTAACTCATTGAGCTCCCATGGGTATTTCTTAGTAATGTGCTTTTCCATTGTTATGTAGTTCTCTTGTGATATTACTCTAAATACTTATTAATTGGTAATCTGCAGAATTAAAGTTTTAGATTTTTTATTATAGCTTCGAATTTTAAATAAAAAGCTTAAGATATTTTTTTAAAATTATAAAATTATGCAGTTTTTGACAAAAATTTAGCTCTTTATTTAAAAAATTTACCCCAGAGCACATATTTTGTACTAAGATTATTATAATCAATAAATTTGCCTTAAAAACTCGTAATCAAGTCAAATATTTCTTACTCCTTTTCTTGTTTAGCATAGACTTTTGCCTAAAACATCACTCTGACATTCTTTCTACTCACTTTTGTTATACTCTGCTTACTTATCAAACTGCCCTCTATTAACCATTTCCTTTGATATGACGAGCTGTCTGACGGGACAACCGAAATTCGGTTAGCGACCTAAAATAAAATTAAATATTTTTCTAATCGCAAGATTTAGTGCTATACTTGAGATATATATACATATGTAGCTTTTAAATTATCGAATATTATAATGTCGGCGCCGCATCATATATCATTACATAAATCGTATTTATTTATATATATGGTCGCACTTGACTATACAAGTTTAAGGAGCGTATTAAGAGTATATGAGACTGTAAATATTCAAAATAGTCGAGTGGGTTGAGGTCGGTACAGGAAATACGCTCGATTGCAGTGCAACCCTCTCTATATATAGTTAAACGTATGTATAAGTAGAGAGTATATAGAGTAGAGAGTTGTTGCCTCAAGTTCAATGTCAGTAGCTGTTGCAGTTGCAGTTGCAGCTGCAGCTGCCTGTAAACTGTTGCAATTTGTAAACCGGTTCTTTTGGACCGCAGCTGTAGTTGGTTCATTATCATCAACAAATAATGATCATCAGTTACTGCAACTGCAACAATCAATTGGTGTGGCAGCTGTTTGAGTTTGGTTATGCAATGTTAAAGAAATAGTGGAACCGGCTTGATCTGGAGTTTCTTATCATGTTTGAGACGATAAGAAGATCACGTGATTTCTCAGATTCCACAATTTTTCCATTCACATACACGCCCATTATTGATAAAAGACCATAATACCATGACGTATGTGAATAGAGTGGCCATATATTAAACGAAAAAAAATCAGTATTTCTTACACGACACATTATAGACAATTATGTATGTTGATAATTTACGATCGGCTCCCCATACATTACTGTCAATTGTACGTAAGCAGTTGATAAGCGATCTATCGATAGCTTGTGCTGGCTCTAATGGATGTTTATAGAAGCCTTGTGATAAGACTCGGACCCAGGCCCGTTTGGACAGTTACCAAATTCATATACAAACAATATTTTAAATCAAACTTAAGTCCAACACTTGAAACGAACGATCGATCGATCGTTTTGGACTCGTTCTGTTAATGAACCCATAAAATTGATCACCACGTTAATTTCTCTCCATTTGTTTTTGTATTTATGCCTCAGGTTTGTTTTTCTTTGCGAATTTATTTGCTTTGGCTTTAGGATATATAACACCTTGGTTTTCACACTTGATAAGTTCATAAAAACGTGTAAATTTGTTTCATTCTTCTAGCGCTACGTGCCCCAAAAGAGTCACGCGATCGCCTCGATTGCTACAATTCTACCGATTGCGAAATTTATAAATAAATTCATATATTGTGTGTGTGTTGAGATTGATTGTTATAAGGAATAATATATTCTTAGATTCATAAGTGGTCTATGATGAATGTTTACCCAAATAGATGCGTTGAGTTCATCAGCTCAATTGTTGGTCTGACGTAGTCATGCCAGTCTAATCTATATTGTATACTATATGTATTTCTTTTTACAGTCGGGATTCCCGAGTACAAAATGCTGTGTGCATTTGCTGTGCAAAGAACAAACGATTCTTGATAACATAATTTAATAAGTAGATAAAATATTTGCTAAATGATTCAGTCAATAAACTAAATATAGTCGCAATGATTGACAGAAAATTGTAAACAATCGAAATATGGGAGATACATACTATATTAACGTGTAGAGCTAATGAGAGTGGGAAGAATATTTGTTAACTAATCATTAGAAAATGTAGTTTTATATGTATATATATAGTATTTGCTTTAATTTAGTTGTTTTTATAATGCAGAGTATATTCAAAATGTACAACCCCATACACTTGATCAACTCGGTCTCACTTTTACTCGTCTATGAAATTTGAGCAAAGCAAGCATCGCATACGAACGAGTGAGACGAACGAGAAGCAAGTACCGAAATCACGGTAAAGCAAATGTGTGGCTAACAAGTAGCAAGTACCGAAAAGCGAACCAAGTACCGATTCAAATACTTCGTTTGTACATGTAATGTAATTATTGAAAATTAATGGTAAATAATATAAGATTTCAATATCTTTGATTTAGTTTTTCCAGTCTGTTGAAGCTATTGCTACTAAGTTTCTAGAAAAATACCATCGATATAATTTCTTATATAATATCTATATATTCGACAAAATTTGCATTCACTACAACAGTTTGAGTAGCTCAAAGGCTTGTAAACTTCCTGATTGATAAGAGCTTTGAGTGCAATACTATACAATTTTTTGTTATTTGTTCGATCCATCAAGTTAGTTTATTAGTTAATAACTTGCCTGACAAATCATCGCGTATAGTAGAGCTCATAAGTAATGCAGTTCACACATTGTCAAGGTGAAGAAGTTTCACTGTGTGTGTGTGTGTACAACAGCTCAAGTTTAATCCAGGGCCAAACAGTAGACAAACAAAAAGTTGATACATTCAACAATTTTATCGCACTGCGAAACGAATTTAAGGCGCTCTCTGGTCACATTGCTCTTACATAATCAAAACTGAACACACGAATTGATATCGCTAGGAATATACAAATACAGTAAACATAGTGAGTAGACTAGGCTACAGAAATAGGCCGTATCTAAGCACGAGACTCATGTCGGATACACTCGCGACTCATCCATTAACACCACCATAGACTACTACTAAAACAACAACTACTACTACTACTATTGGTGTGTGTGGTGCGATTCGGAATCGTGGTTGTGGTTCGGGCCGAAAAAAAGACGATTCGGGTGGCAAAATGTTCTGGGAACCACACATAAATCAGCGCTACAATAACCGCAACAGGTTCACACGGCTTTCGTTTGTCATTGAGCGTGCTTCGCGTTTGTCTTTCGGTTTCGTATCCTACAGATACAACTACACACGTATCCTACTATAGATACGTTGCGCGTTCGCATTCGTGTTGATAATTTAATTTGTGTTATAGCAAAAAAAAGAAGAAAGCTAGAAGTAAAAAAAGCTAAAAGGTGCCCATTAAATAATTTATTCACAATATATTTTCATAGCACGCAAAAGTCCTTTGAGTTGTGAATTTTGTTGTTTCTCAGTCTGTATTGTTGTCTCAATGGATACGAATCGCAACGCAATTGAATTTATTTGTTTGTTATGAAACTACTTTTAATAATTAATAAACAAAAAATTAACTGCATTTGCTAAAAAAGATGTGTCTAATGTGGCCATTAAGTGGACGATCAGTTAAACAAAACAGAAAAGCCGCCGTCTCATCATTGTTATTAGCATCATCATTCGCATTCTCATTATTATCATCATTGTCTCGAGAGTCTCCGCCCTGTACAATGTGCAATGTACAATATTTTTCAACGCTCGGCAAATTGATCAAGTGACCAAACAAAAGTCGCGTGCTCGAACTCGACAATTTTCAAGTAGTGCGTGTTTCTGTTTTCTGTTTCTGGCATTTGACTTTAATTGAGTCGCATCGCGCAATTTTATTGCTCAATTGAATCGCCTCTTTAGCACTTCAGACACTTTTATTAATGAAATTGCGTTCCAAGTGAAAACTGTTCTTCTTCTCTCTCTAACGCTCTCCCTCTTTACCCTCTGTACCATTTCAGTTTAATATTGCTTGATCTCCAATCTGGAAACTGTCGCACCGAATGCCGAGATTCTTGGAGCCATCGCAGTGGACACCTCGATTCCCACACATCATCATCGATTCAATGCAAATGCATTGGTGCCGTCGCCAACAGATCATCAAATAGACAGATACTAAACCAAAAACGATCCTTATAAGGATCGAGACAACATAACTATACGATCAAGCAGTAACTGAAACAACGACATCATGAGTTTCAGTTCGGCCAGCGGCCGAGAGAACAATGTTCGCAAATTGTCCTTTCTCGGCTTCAATACCAAGAAAAAGGTAAGTCAGAAACTTAAGTAACATTTAAGATATAAGATATGGAACTGTAGCAAAGGACTGTTTGTATAGGTAGATTCATTATATAGATGAACAAAACGTTATATTACATAATTTAGGTAACCGATTTGCAACCAAAAAGTTTCTAAAATTTATATTTTTGCTTGAAAATAAACTTAAATAAATACTATCCTAAAATATGTAGGTTCTATGGATTTGGCTTCGATTTGCTTCTGGGATATAAACACAACACTTGTCTATATGTTTATATATAATTTTATCAGCTCAGCAAATGGACCCATAGTATAATTCTTATGATCAAAAGACAATATTGCCTTTTCCGAAGCTTAGAGCACTCAGCATACGAACATAAATATTAGCAAACCCTAGAGAATAGTGCTCAGACATCACAAAGCACCAGTAAAATTTATGATATACTTGAAAAATATATCAGAATATATATATATGAAAATATATAACAGAAATAAGTTTTTAAACTTATGAAAAAGAGAAGTTAAAAGTGGAGATAAATGCTTTTACTGTGAAAAGAATATGGCATTTTCAATAGATAAGAGATTGACTATAAATTATAAAATTAAAGGACAAAATTGAACTGTGTAAAGAGAAGTTAAAAGTCGGTAATAATGCTTTTATTGTTTGAAGAATTTAGCTTAAAGAACATATAAGTATATAGGTATAATATATATATTTTTATTTTATTGAAAGGGTTTATTAATTATAAGAAGCTATGAATTAGTGTTATTAGAGAATAGATATTAATATAGACATAATATTTATATTGCTGTGCTTCAAAATATAATAATATTTTTATATTAGATGTAGCAAAAAAACAATAAAATTTAAAGTACAGTATTAAAGCAACTTTAAACACTCGTAACACGTAAATTACAGGGTGTTTAAAGTGCATTTAGTAGTTAGTCGGTTAGATGGCACATAAAATGATTGAAATGAATAATAGAATTCTGACTAAAAAATGCATTTGTCATATGTTGTCATCGCAGTAGGAGGAGAGCAAAATAGAACTCATTGAATGCTACCTAAAGCGTTACATTCGATATACACAAATCTTAACTTAACATACAGCTCTTAATTTACAGCTATTCAGTAATTTTCCATACTCAAATAAAATCGTTTACAAAATGCGTTGACTTTCGAGTTTATGCATTTTTATGATTATTAATTCGTTTCGGTTGTTTTTTTTATATTTGTTATTTATTATTGTGTTGGTTTGTTGTTTTCGTTCGTTTTTGCGTTCGAGTAATGTCAAGTAATTGTTATTGATTTTTTTGTTGTTGCTATCGCAATTTTTGTATGCTTTTCTATACATTTCCGCACTTGTTGTTGTAATTGTTGTTATTGGCCCAAAGCCCGCCAGGCAGCCAGTGACACAATTTAGAAACCAGTTTCAGTTTCGGTTTCGGTTTCAGTTTCGATTTTGAATTTGATTTTGTTTTTGTTTTCGTTTGCAATTTCAATTTCGCTTTCGTGTGCCAATACCCTAGACTAATAGGACAGTCCGATGATAGAGGGGGGGCAGGGCACAAGGCCTGAAGGGGGCGATGGGGGCACATAAGCACTTGAGTTCATTCATTCATTCATTCGTTCACTCACACGCAGCATAAACAGTCGTCAAGAACAACAAGAGACAAAAAGCTAGCACATTACGTATACGACGCGTGGCATCAGAGCAAACTGGGCAAACCGTTTAAACCAGAGTAGAGTAGCTCGACGAGGTCAAAAGCGTAATGAAAAAAGGCTTAATGCCAATGTTGCCGTTAGAAAAAACTAATGCAAAATAAAAACAACAAAAAAACGCACTTTTAATTGTGCCTCTAAATGTGCCTCTAAAGAGAAACGAGAATAGTGAACAGAGAAGAGAGAGAGTAAAGCAGTTAACGGGGCACAGGAAACTCGTTAGACATTCAAAGTGGGCGTACAGACAGTTAGACAGACAGAGACACATACACACACACAGACAGAGACAGATGCAAACACAGTCAACAGTCGAGTGTCGGCAGTCAACAAAACAGGAAATCAATATTCGTGGTCAAGGTTGCAACAACTGCAACTGCAACAGTAATAGAAATAAAAATAGAAAAGTAGCGAAATAAAAATATAAACAGAAACAGAAACTACTAAATAAAAAAAAAACAGTGGCAACAAAAGTAACAAACTGTTGGCATTGGCATTGGCCTGTAAACGCTCGTAATCAAATCGTTGACACCTGAGTTGAAAGCCATTCACTTACACACTCACAAACTCACACACACACTGGCAAAACGACAGCAACATTTACTCAGACGATTAGCTTAATTGACTGGGTTGAGAATTTGTGAGGCAGCGAAAGAGTAAATGAGTGAAAGAGAGAAAGAGAGAAAGTTTCCCCAAGAAAGTAGACTTTGATTTAGGCGCGCAACACTTCAATTACTTGTTAGTCTCAACTCAACTTACTGCCTTTTGTGTCTCTGTGTGTGCGAGTGTGTTTGTGTGCTGATCACTTAGTGTACCTGTTATCATTCGTAATTGTTGTCGACGGCCTTAGCACGCACATGCGCCTTCTAATGAGGCACATTGGTTAAACGAGCATTTATAATTTCAATTATGATATTCATATTTCATATGAAAATGTACGGCCAAGTAGATATAGTTTCGCATATCTGACTGTCTGTTTCTATGTAACTGAGTTTTAAAACTATCCTGATTAAATTTCGTTTATATGCGTTGCTCTCTGCTCGCTTAAATCGGACAGATCGCATCACTATAGCATATAGCTGTCATAGTAACAATCGGTTAAGAACATTATCTTTGCACAATCTCAACTTAATTTACGTAATATGCATTAACTACTCATCCTACTGTCAAAGTTTTTATAATCAGAGCACTATATCATATTGCTGCCAAAGTAAAGCTCGGCTTGTGTATCTATTGAGCTATTTCAACTAAATTCACGCAATAGGCATTTGGTATCATTATCTATGTGCAAAACAAATTTTAGTCATATCCGACTACTATATCATATAGCTGCCATTGTAACAATAGGTTTCTTATAGTTAGTATGGAACATTTGTATTTAAACTTATTAAATTAAAATTTTTTTAACAAAAAAAAAAAAAAAAAAAAAACCAAACCAATTATAACGCAACTACAATCGGTTGAAAAAACGTTAAATAACTTTATTTATGCATCTAACATCTTTTGCTCAACATAACCCTTCTTTCCAATTATAAATGTTTCCGATGTTTCTAGATCGAAGTGTAAAGCAGTCAAACAACTTGGCAGTTGCTAAATGTTCATATATTTCCATAAAATTTATTAATAGTATTTGAAATTTATTTCAAAATAGAAACAAATTTTATTAAAATACCAAGATATTGTATTTTTTTAAAATTACAAATTCCCAAATGATTTAGCTGACAATTTTTATTAAATTTTTTAGAATCAGTATTGCGAGCTGCAAATTTATGAAAGCGCTGTTAATATGCTTATTATTTTCATACGTAGCTTTTCGTGTTTTTGGCAGAGCTTTGCACTTACACACCTCACTGTCCACGCCTGGCCACCCTCACTGTCCACACTCGCGTCTCAGTCAGAGCACAGGCAAATGTGTTGACCTTGACCGTGTGCAAGGCTCGCTTTCGCTCTCACTCTCATCCCCGCCCCAGCATGGTCACAAGCTCTCTTTGTCCTTTGCCTGGCTTGCTCTCTTTCGCTCTCTCGTTGTTTCTGTTGTTGCTGTGGACTGGCTGGGCATATGCAGCAGTGCGTAAAAGTGCAGCCGCTGTCCGAAATGTCAGTGAGCTTTTGGTGAGTGGAAGCTTTTTGGGTCGCACGTAAAGTGCAGTGTGATTTACGTCAGCAGTTGTAAAAGCATCGCCTCGGTCGTCAGCGATGTTGGCGTCGACGTCGTCAGCGCTAGCGGCTGCCGTGGCCGTGGCGGAAACAGCTGTTGGCGCTGCAGCGACGTCGACAGCGCTGTGGGCAGCTGTGCGCTATGCTACAAAATGTAGGCAGTTACAGTTATGCGAGCACGCGCCTTTATTCTGCGCCTGCGCAGACCAGACACATGTTCTGCCGCAGCAGAGGTACCAGCAGCAGCAGTAGCAGAGGTACCAGCAGCAGTAGCAGCAGCGCCATTTGCTGGGAAACCTTCCCAGACGCCACAACAATTTTTGGCTTGAGAGCGCGCGTTTCTTTCGCGCTTTTTGCATCTTTGTGTGTGTGTATGTGTGTGTGTCTTTAACGTGCTTGTTGCCGCTGCTGTAGCTGAAGCTACTGCTGCTACTGCTGCTTGTGCAACACACTGTGAACTGTTAAGCAGCTCGCGGGTCAAAGTGCAACAGGCAGCAGGAAGCAACTGTTACGAAAGTCACACAGAAAATAGCACAACTACAACTACAACAACAACTGTAACTAAAATTAAATAACTTTAAATTTAACTGTAACTGTAACTGCAACATTAACTGCAACTTGGTGAAAGTAAAAGTTTTGCTAAAAATAAAATTTAATGAAAACTGTGAAACCTTTATAACTACCCGATGACTTCAAGGTAAATTCCACTGAATGTTTGATCTATAAAAAAAAAACTTGCAATACTTTTACAGCTATATACACACACACACACGCAGTTGGCTATAAATATGTAATTTACATGCAGACTATAACACCTGCCAACTTTTCAAGAGCGTATAACCTTGAAAATTATTAAAAATACAAAAAACAAAAACAGGCACACGCACACAACAACACAGAAAGGAAAATCAAACACACACACATACATATAGTTGAAAATGTTGTTAAAATTATAGAGAGAAATGTATTAGTTAAAGCACAACAAGTGAGTGGACTGCGATACAGTGGAACACCTAAACACTCGTACAGTCTTGCTTTCACTTAAATGTTGCATACTTTTTCGGGCACTCACAGAACGTAATGTGATAAAATGGCACTGGGGCACAAGCTGGCAGGCGCGCGGGGCGTGGCCAATGCGGCACAGCCTCTTAGTGCCACTAAATGTACGAGTGTGTGTGTGTTTGTGTGTGTGTATACGTGTGTATACACATTCCGAGCCTAATTCACACACAGCTGAAGAAGCCAAGTGAAAAGCAATCTCAATTTCAGTATCATTTGCTCATATTTCGTGCTTTGCATGACACTTACCCACACATACACACCCAATAACACCCACACACTTACACACACATGAATAGCTGATAATACATTGACCTTGAAGTGTGTAACACTTTTGTGTCGCTTGCCGGGCACAAAAGCTGACTGAGGTTTGAGAAGGACAGTGAGACTGTGGCGCAGCGTCAGCACAATTACGATATGTTTTAACGCCTTTAAGAGCACAATGAACATTTTAACCTTTAGCACGTGGCAGCTGTTTAGCCCCCCTACTACCTCCTACCTACCACTCCCCTTTAGCAGCCTCGTTTTGGCTCACGCCCTTGCTGTCCTTCAGCTCGGTCGAGCATTTCCGCTGCGGAATTCCCATTAAATTAACACACACAAAAGCATACACTGAAGAGACAGACAAAGAAGACAGACAGACAGATGGACAGACAGACGGACTGACTGACTGAGTGGTCCGAGCCACGAGCATCGTTAATTTGTGCAAACAAATACACAAAATGCGTTGCCCAAAAAGGACCCAAATTATGCGTAACTTTTGGGGAAAATTTCACTCGTTGCGAGTTTCATAAAACCCTAAAATTCAGCCATACCCCCCCTTTGACACCTACTAACGCACCTCGACTGCTTTGTACCTTATGAAGCATAAAAAAGAAATCGTATCTGCCTCAAAGTCAAAAGTGAAATGTAAAGTTGAACGATATTGGTTCATGTTCCGGAAATTTTTGTTCACTGTCATTTGCGACACAGTAATGTAATGGGTATACAAATACTTGAAACAATTCTATTTATAGTTGGGTAATTTTCATTGTAATATAATATTAGAGTTTTTGATATAATTTAAAATTAAGTAACAAGAACTTGAAACAATTATATTTGAAGTTGCGTAATTTTTATTGTGATATTATAGTTTATGATATAATTTATTATTAACAATTATTATTTAAAATTGAAAAAAATAATTTTTATTCTTTCTATATAGTTTATGATATAATTTTTATTTAACAATTGTTATTTTAAATTGAATAATACATATTTTATTTTCCTGTTGCTTTCTAAAAAAATAAATTAAAAATTAGTTAATTTTTCCAAAATAGATGATACATATATGTATGTATATAATTTTTTTTAAAACCGTGTATTCTACCTAAACATATCATAAGACAATTCAAAATTACTTCAAAACTACTTTTAAATTATTTAAAAATTACTAATGGCTTATGTCGTTCTTAAATATTTACAAATGCTTTAAAAATGATTAGAAATAATACAAAAGTCACATTTAGAAGTTCTGTAATTTTTTTAAAATTACTAAAGGATATCTAAGAGTTACTACACTTAAAACTTCCTTCAAGTCTACTACAGAAGAAAACGTTTTAGGCGGAAAATTCGTGCACAAGTTATGTGCAAGGTGTTGGGAAGGTGCTACTACGGCAAGGTAATGGTGGAAAAGATTGATAGGTGCAACTGAAGGGAGGATGGAGAAAGGGGGCAGGAGTTGGTAGCTGGCTGACATGAGAACGGACATGTCGTGAAAAGTGCCACAAAAACTTGAGACGTTGGCGTTTTTAATGGCAGCCAGAGAGAGGTGATGAAAAGTTAAGCACGAACGGTTGAGCTTGACTTGGAAAACTTATTGGTTCCAGCTGCTTATATAAACTTGTGACGGCAATAACAACAACAACAAGAACAACAACAACAATGACAACAAACTGAAAAGTCAGAACAGTCAGTGCAAACACTCAAATCTGTTCAAGTTGTTTGCCACAATTTGATTCAATTTGGCAGCCATGCAACATGGCAACAGAAAAGTTGCTTAGGCCACGACCACATAACTTGCTTATGACTTATAAGTCACGTGCCGTTCAAAGCAACTACACCCTTCCACTTCCCCTCACCCTTATCCTTGCCTCTTTTCCAGTTACCTCTGCTGCTCTGTTGTCAAGCCACATCAGAAACATTGAAACAAACCAAAACTGCCACTGACATGACTAACTTTTAAAGCAGATGAGTAGCTTAATATGAGTGCGAGTGCGAGTGCTGAGTGCTGAGTGTTGAGTACGAGTGCTTGAAATGAGTGTGCACACATTTTTTACACACTGCTACACAGCTGAGTAGGGACAACGTAATCTTAGAGCTTTAAAAGTTACATTTAATTTATAAATTCAATAAAATGTTAGAGTTTTAGTTTAAAAAATAACTAATACTTGAGCTGCGTTGTCAGCAAATTTGTCAATTTTAGTTCCTAAAGCTTCAGAGATAATTAAGAAGGGATAGCTAGACAGTAGCATAAGTTTATAGACTAAATAACTGTGTTGCTGCTGTGTTTATAAAGCAATTGTTATAAATTTTTCAGAATATATGCTGTTGTGAGTACCGAACTTTCGTAGCGATTTTCAAAACTATTAATAGAAATATACCGAAATGTACTATTTTTAACAACTGCTTATAATATTTAAAATTAAAAATAAATCAAAATTAGTTTGTTTATGTAATTTTAAAGCAAAGAATTTTATCTCTTTTGTGTTTTGTTAAACTGTCAAGTTTGTTTGTTGTGCAATTGACAAGCGAATTCTTAAATATATTTGAAAATATGCTTAATATATGATTTGCGTATTTTGTTGCTGTCGGTTGCATCTCAATTTTGTTGACGTCTTCGTTTGCTGTTATTGTGGTTGACAATGTCTATAAGATCATCGGCATTTCCACATTAATTTAGTAAAACGCAAAACAAACAGCAACCAAACGAAAATTGACAGCTCAGACAATTTGTGGGCGGTGAATAGATATAGCTATATAGCTATAGCTACAGCTACAGGTGAGTTGCAGGTGTGCCGGGGCATGGGGTGGGAGGTGGAAGTGTAGTTGGTGTATATGTGGGGTCTAGAGTAGGGAGTAGGCAGTAGCTATGCCATCGATTATATTGATAAGCGACGCTGACATCGCTGCATAGCACAATACACAATAGACAGTGCCTGCAAATGCGTTCTCCAACTATTTGTGTTATCAGCAAATGTTAAGTTGAGTGCTTTTTTTTGGGTGGTTTCGGGCGGTTTTGGGTGGCTTGTGGGTGGTTGCACCTGCAAGCGGTTGATGGCCTTGGCTAATGGCTATATGACGAGATACTTTTAGTGGGCACGTTAGTCTGCTAATCAGAAAATGGCAACAACAACATCAACATCATTATAATTTTCATATGTCTCTACAACTACCCCCTCTCTCTCTCTCTCTGCCTGTCTATCTCTTTCGCTCGCTTATCGATTAATTAACGTAACATGCCGCGTTACGCTTTGACTTATCACACACAAAGAGACAGGGGAGATATGGAGAGAGGGAGAGAGGGAGAGGCATAAACAAAGTGTGAGTGAGACAGACACAGGACAGTTTAACGTTGAGCTCTGCGGACACATTTGATATTCCCACGTGCAGGCTCTCAACGTTATTAAATTGCTATTTATAAACTCGGAACCGAACCTATGCGAAACTCAAACTCAACACAAATAGCGTATATATATATCTATATATCTATCTATGTAATTTTCTATTGTGTTTTCCTTTTTTTTTTTATATTTGCCTCATTTTTTAGCTGCCGCTTATTGTCAAGGATACTATGCGCTCGGCGATATCATAAAGTTATTAGAGAAATTTAGCATAAAATGTCAAACAATGTAGAAGGTGGGCAGAGATAATGATAAAGAGAGATAGAGAGTGGGAGTGAGAGAAGTGGGGCGTGGCACACACAGGTATTATTATTATTGTTGTGCACACAATAACATAGCAGTTGGGGTGACTGAAAATGCAGAAAACTTTCATAAAGTTAATTTCATTCTCATTTTTATTTTTATTTTCATTTTCAGTTTCATATTCACATTCATTTATGTGTGTGCTTAGTATAAGATGGATTTCACGTTTTCTCTCTCCACTTTTTTTTGTTGTAGCAGCGAACAAACAATTTGAAGGTGGCATTAAAGCCAAACAAACCGTTTGCTAATGTGCCACATTATTACTAATACCCTCAGAGGCTTAAGGCTTTAACAAATGATTTTCTTTGTGCTCGGCGCTCAGCTTTAAGTAGTCGGCAAAGTCGTGCCAAAGTCAAGCAGATTAAACTACAGAAATTTCAAATGAATTATTTAAAAATAAAGTTAGTTAGTTGGAGTTACTACATGGGTAACTTTATCAAGTTTGATGTTTATACTTGCCAGGACTTAAATGAAATCCCGATTTGATTTTCATACAAAAAAGGAGTCTTTTGAGTTAATGTAAAAATTAAAGTAGATTAAATTGGAGAATTGATTTTGTTAGATAGTTAAAGTTTTAAAGTATTTAAGTACTAGGTATGCTCTTTAAGGAGATGTTTCGTAAGTTAAAATTATTTTCGGAAAGCATATTTCAACGTAGTAGAACAAGTCCAAAAATGTAGCACATACATTAATAAAATACTTAAAAATGACTAAAGCTGCTTTAATATAATTTGTTTAACAATTGTTAAATAAGTGTTTCATGTAGAAATTATATATGTGTTATATTTATATTCCTATTATATAAAATACATACATATATGAGCATTTTTACTGTGTTATTCGTGACACTCATACGCATTCAAAGTGCTTAAAAAAGTTAGAATAAAACTTTTTTTTTATTTAATTCGCATCTAAAACTATTATGTAGCAATTTATAAGCACTATTATTAGAAAGCTAGTCAGTTTTACGGCAAAACTAAAAATATTTTGTATCTGTATTTTATATTGTTAGCAAATAATGAAACTCTTAGATCCGTGTAGTTAGCTACTTTTTTTTTAGCACCATTATTCACTTTCCACAGAAATTTATTGATTATTAAACTATTCATAACGAAGTAAATATAGACTTTGCTTACAGTTTAACACGATTAACAAATGATCAAATAAATTTAATTAAGCTCTTGACTGTTTCTTCCTAAATTATAATACTGCTTGACTTCTATAATTTCTATATATATATATGTTCTGAAATTCCAACTTAAAGTAGAAAGTACAAATGATCGTTGAGTTGAAATGTCGCAATCAATGCCTTCGTCACTATGAAAATCAATTGATTTCGATTAAAAACAATTAACAATAACGCCATTAAATACAGTAGCTTACTTACAAAGCAATGATGCGATATCATATATGTATGATTGTATAGAGTACAGTGTATAATGTGTGATCATCTGAAGAGAAGGAAATACGAAATACGAAATATATAGATGTTGTCTGCAAGACAATGTAGAGAGTCTGAGTGAGTGAAATACGCACTTCTCTCGCCCCTTGACAGTCAATATTTACAGTATTCTATTTACACATGACAAACACAGCGACGTCATGCGACAAGAACAACAACAACAACAACAACTTAAACAACAATAACAATGAGCAGCGTGATGCTGCCAAGTCACATGACTGACATTTTTCTTATAGATTTTTAATTGAAAAGTATTTTGTTGTTTTGACTCAGATAACGTGACCAGCAAGCATAAAAAGAAACAATTGAGTAACCACAATAAATATTATATGTATACATATATAAGTACTCAATATCTTTTTCTTTCTAACTATATTCTATACAGTCTGGCAATGAGGATCCCGATGAAGTGCTGTTGGACTCGGAAATGGACAAGGTCTTTGCCGGCTCAAATTCACGCAAAGACAAATTCGATGTAAACACTTTCCAGGATAATAGCCAACTGCCCATAGGATCCCGCAAAAAGAGCAGTGGTAAGTAATAGACCTATATTTAAAAAAAACCTATCTAATCATAAAACTTCTTAATAAGCACGCCTTAATGATCTAAATATCGAGGAGGACTCGGAGTACGAGAGTCAAACGGAGCCATTGAATAATGCACAAAACTATGATGATATACCCGAAGATTTCCCCTTAGTCTCCGAACGCGCTGGACACGGTGATCACTCGGATAATTCGGTTGATGAAAAGCATGTGCAATTCGGTGATACCAAAAAGAAAACTGTCATTACAACGCCCAGTTTAATCTATGATGAACAACCCCACGAACGTAAACGCAGAAGAAGGTACAGAAGCTATTGAAATATATTCAAGATATAACAATCAAATAATTTTGCTTTTTTGTAGCCGTCATCAGTATTATAGACAACGTAAATTCTCACATCAGGACAGCGTGGAAGCCAAAAAGACAATCGAGGAGAACGGTGATGCAGGTGCGCGTAGGATCTCTGTGCAGCCTGAGGACACGGCATTGGAGGTAGGCCAGCCGTAACTCTAGCTTAAACTTAAACAAAACCAAAAACACTCCCGACTCAAAGTCTTCCTTCAAAAAAATAGAAATACACACACTATTTTGTTATCATTGCTCTTATCTTTTTGCTGCATACCAAAAATTGCTCGGATTTCGTCGCTCACCTGTAGACAAATGGCCAAATGCCTTCTAAACAGGTTGACCTCTATAATCATAATACCCTAAACTAGACCCCTTAAATTGCGTCCATTTCGAGCTACTTTAACAGTTCTTATTTCTTGTTTTTTTTGGCGTTTAGGAAGCTGATCTCAATGAGCTGAGATCACATCGTTCGGATGATCCTCGCGCACTGCGACGCCATAAGATACATCATTCGTCTATTAAGCTACGTGAATTACCGCAGATTACAATTTCGCCGTTCCTAAACAAGAAGCCAGAGGTCGATCACAGCCCGCATGAGGTGCGTACTAATCACATGCTTCTAGCCAATAATATACACACTGAACTCTCTCTCTGTGTTCTTAGATCTTTGTGCAACTGGATGAGCTGACGGGAGCGGGTGAGGATCGTGAGTGGAAGGAGACAGCACGTTGGATCAAATATGAGGAGCATATCGAGGAGGGCTCCGATCGTTGGGGCAAACCGCATGTTGCCTCTCTCTCATTCCATTCGCTGCTCAATTTGCGTCGCTGCCTGGAAACGGGCGTTGTCCTGCTCGATCTTAACGAGAAGGATCTGCCCGCCGTTGCCTATCGTGTTGTGGAGCAGGTAATACCAAACATGTTACATTTTATGTTTTATTTCAACTTCAGCTTGTATTTTGTAGATGGTGGTCGATGATCTTATCGATATCAATGATAAACCCTCGGTTATGCGATCGCTCCTCTTGCGCCATCGTCATGTCAACGAACATCAGGGAGTTTTGCCCTTCACCAAGCGCAAATACAACAGCTACACTAGCCTGCAGGTAAACTAAAATTAAATTCAAAATATTGTTATTAAGCTAATCTCACACTCATTGCATTCATTCGAATAATATCATAACTTGCGTGTACATACTAAATTGGCTTATAATATATTCCTAATCAAAATTGTGTTAATCACGATCATTGTCTTCGTGTCTCATCTTGTCTATTTCTGCATTAATGCGCCCATAACTGTGCTACATTTTCAACATTCATATGACAACAAAAACAACTACAACACAACAACAACAGCAACTAATACCCAAATCGGTAAAGATACGACTAATTGTATATAGAACAAACATGGCTACTAGAAACTGCTACAGCTACAGATACACAGATACACATTTCAAAATATGCTAAAAACTCTGCTGCAAATACAGATAAAAACAGAAACAAGGCTGCAAACTGGTTAAGCTTGAGGTTTTTGAGCTGAAACTTTAAAAGAGCTGGAAGAAAGTATATTTGGAGATATATGTAGTTAGTTTTGAAAAACTGTTTGATTGAGCAATTAAAAATATATTCATTTAAAATTGTTTATTTGCGCTGAAACTTTAAGAGAGCTAAAAAAAAGTCTAGCTTGAACTATACTTTTGAAGTTTTGTTTGATTGAATAAAAAGTTAAATAGATCTATAAAAGAAAGATACTCTAAAATTGTATATTCGTGGTCTTTGAAAGGTTTAGTTGATTAAACAGTTGAATAGATCTTGCTTTAAAATTGTTTAGTCCAATAAAAAGTTTTTGATTTAAATATTATCTTTTTTGTAAAACGAATAGATCTAATTTTAAATTGAATAGTTAGAGTTCAGAATGTAATACAGCGACTACAATCAAATATTTTGCTAATTGGAAACAATAAGTCCTTACTTTAAGATGTTAATAATGTAAATAAAATTAAAGGTTTAATTCAATATTTTCGTTTTATTAAAAACTAGTCTAGTTTTGAGACTAGGATTTCGAATTTACTACTGCTGGCATAATGAATTAAGGGTAAAATTAAATATGTTCCTTATGGAAAACCTAAAACTTTTAATTTTTAAAAGTAAATTGAGTTCTTTGATTTATTATGTGCTAATTTTGAAATAAATCTATAGCTTTAAATAGCCAAAACGTTTCAAATGCCACCAGTTTGCAGCCTTGCAACTCCAACACTTATGAGGTATACAAATTGTTCCAACTTTTGTGCAACATGCTGTGGTGTGTATCTTTTCACAATTGTTTACTTTTGTTTCTTTGCGATTCTTCTTCTGTTTGCTCAAAAAAACACATATACAAATCTGTATATACATAAAAATATATATATATACATATATATATGCGTGTATCTTTTCACTGAACACTTTGTCTTAAACGATTGCGCACTACACAACAAAAAAAAAAAAAAAAAACAAAAAAAAAAATGATAAAACAAAAAGCTACTTTGGATGGGCACTGAGGCGTCACAGCAACAACAACAACAACAATACCAGCAGCAACAACTACAACGAAATCTGCCAAAGGCAAGACGCAGCATCTGTGTCACCTCCAGTGTACCGCCGTCAGCGATGCTCAATATAGGGGCCATAGATCATCGGAGACATTCGACGACCTCGTATCTGGGTGTAATATGTTTATTGCCCTACAAAAAACACTCACAGTCCGCCTCTTATTTGACAGTTCTTAACACCCTCTGCCTCTCCAACCCCTCCCCATTTCCACCACTCCCATTCGGTTGCAGTTGAAAAAGCAGGGAATGAAATTGAAATCTATACAAATTGATTAGTTTTCTGTGATTTTAATAAAAAAACTGAGTTATAAATGGATATATATTAGTTTTAAAACGATTTCACCCATAACAGGTGATAAGATCATTTAATTTATAATTGTAGTTGTTGTTAAAACTATTTTAAAAACTTATATATGGCATTCAATCAATTGTTTGATCAGCTAGAATTAAAATCTATATTTTATGTGACTTTAAAAATTGATTTATTAATTTTGTAATTATATTTATAATGTTTTCTATTATGAATACATAACTTTTGTAACACATATAGAATCAATACAGATATCATTAGTTTCATTCCCTGACTTTTGTCAATTGTTTTGGCCATTGAGTCGTTGAGTTTCTTTTTAGCCAACATAGACATGTTCTAGCCACGTTACGTAGACCCTCTGCTTTTCCCCTCTTAGAACCACAAAATTTTAAAATGCTCTCCAAAAAATTCCACGATTGGCAAGTTCTCAATTGTGTTTGTTTGTGTTACATTTAACCCTAAATTGCACCACAATAAAAACAGCCTTTTAACCCTTATGTGCACGCCTGCTTCAATAGACGATTTCGTTCTGCATATATTGCCTGTTTTAATGTGTTTTGTTTAACTCCAATACCGTATACCTTTTGAAGTTCTTTGGTATTAACGTTTTCTTTGGGCTTTTCACAGAATCTATCGGGCACCACGGATGACAAGAAGATCCGGATTATGCCAGCGAATGAAATTGGAGGCAGCAAGCGTAGTAATGAGCTCAAAATTGACATGAAGGATGATATGTATTCCTCCTCGCAGGAGGATCTGAAAAAGCTACAGAATGATACGATTCTAAGGCGCATTCCTGCGGGCGCAGAGGCCACCACAGTTTTGGTAAGTTTGGAAGGTTAATTACTAAGGAGAATTACTTATGGGTGGTGTCAAATTTTAGGTAGGTGCCGTGGAGTTTCTGGAGCAACCCACCATTGCCTTTGTGCGTCTCTCGGAGGGAGTTCTGATGCCTTCGCTGACGGAGGTGCCCATTCCTGTGCGGTTTATGTTCGTGCTGCTGGGACCACTTAACTTTGACTTGGACTACCATGAAGTGGGTCGTTCCATATCCACACTGATGGCCAACGAGCACTTCCATGCAATTGCCTACAAAGCCGACGATCGTCGTGATCTATTGTCGGCCATCAATGAGTTCTTGGATGATTCGATTGTGCTGCCACCTGGCAATTGGGATCGCCACGATCTGCTGCCCTTTGAGGAGCTGAAGGCCAAGAAGGACTGGATTCGCATGCGCAAGAATAAGGCGTTGCAGGTGAAGCGGGACAGTGAGATGATCAAGATTGGCAGGGATGATGAGAAGGCGCTGCTGGATAAGCAGGCACTGAGTGCCATTGGTGGACCGGGCGGTGGACCAGACGATGGTGATGATAAGGACAGTGGCGATGGCAAGAAGAAGAAACCCAATCCCATGGACAAGACCCATCGTCTGTGGGGTGGTCTAATCAATGACCTAAAGAGACGCATGCCCATGTACAAGAGCGACATCCTCGATGGCCTCAACACCGAGACACTGGCAGCCACCATCTTCATGTACTTTGCCTGCCTCTCCACGGCCATCACGTTCGGTGGTCTGGTTGCGGCCAAGACGGAGGGTTGGATTGGCATTTCGGAAACGTTGATTTCCTGCTCCCTGGTGGGCATTGTTTTCCATTGTTTGTCGTGTCAGCCGCTGGTTATCATTGGCACCACTGGACCGCTGTTGCTCTTCGATGAGGCCTTGATGGTCTTCTGCAAGGCAAATCACATTGATTTTCTTCACGTGCGGGTCTACGTGGGCATCTGGCTAATCATCATTGCCCTCTGTGTCTCGGCCTTTGAGGGCAGCGTCTATGTGCGTCTCTTGACCCGCTTCACGCAGGAGATCTTCTCGGCCTTGATCACATTGATCTACATTGTGGAGACCATGCAGAAGCTGGTGTCTATCTACAAACAGAATCCTCTGCTCTCCGACTACAATCTACCGCCGCCGACGTTGCTGGCTCATCAGGCCAATTCCACGGGCTTTAATGGAACCTCTCTGGTGCATCCTGCTAACTTCACGGGCCTGAATGATACACTCAGTTTACTGAGTATTACAACCACTCCTACTCCCAGTTTGCTGAATGCCTCGGACTCTTTTAGTTTGCTGTATGCCTCGACAACAACGGCAGCTCCACCATCTGGCCCCAAGCTGCTCACCAATCAGCCCAATACGGCTCTCTTCTGCACCATACTCACCTTGGCCACCTTTGTGGTTGCCTACTATCTGAAGCTGTTCCGCAATTCCCACTTTTTGGGCCGCAATGCGAGACGAGCACTTGGTGACTTTGGTGTGCCCATCTCTATTGCCATCTTTGTGCTGGTGGATTATCTGGTGCCGTCGGTCTACACCGAGAAACTGGTGGTACCCGACGGTGTCTCACCCAGTGATCCCTTGAAACGTGGTTGGTTCATTGGCTTCAGCACAGAATTTGAGGCTTGGGTGCCATTTGTCTGTGTAGTGCCCGCTCTGCTTGTCTACATTCTCATCTTCATGGAGTCACAGATTTCCGAGCTGATTGTGGACAAGCCGGATCGTGGCTTAAAGAAGGGTTCCGGCCTGCACTGGGACATTGTGCTGCTCTGCCTGCTGAACACCTTCTGCGGTCTCTTTGGCATGCCCTGGCATTGTGCCGCCACCGTGCGTTCGGTTACTCACGTCTCCTCCGTCACCATAATGTCACGGTGAGTTTATTTTATATACCTTATGTTGCTATGCTTATGCTGATGTTTTTTCTGGTCTGCAGCACACATGCTCCTGGTGAATCACCGCGCATCATTGATGTCAAGGAGCAACGAGTTTCCGGTTTCCTGGTGTGTGTCATGATTGGTTTGTCGGTGCTAATGTCGCGTCTACTACGTCTCATTCCCATGGCCGTTCTCTTTGGCGTATTTCTGTATATGGGCGTGGCTTCAATGAGCGGCGTACAGCTCTTTGAACGGTAAGTCAACGGAAACACTTTTTTTATAAAATCTATTCCAATGATTTTAATTAATATTCAGTATGTTATAAGCTATAAAATTCTCTCTAAATCTGGCATAATTTGTATTGTCTAGATATTGTTCTTAGTTTCAACCCAATTTTCAATCTTTTTCTGTTTTATTCTTTACAGCATAAGACTGTATTTCATGCCCGTGAAGCATTATCCACCCACGAATTATGTAAAGCGTCTGCGTCCCTGGAAACTGCATCTGTTTACCACCATCCAAGTGGTCTGTCTGGCAGTGCTTTGGACTGTCAAATCGTCAAGGTTCTCGCTGGCCTTCCCATTCTTCCTTATACTCATGGTGCCCATCCGACAGCGTTTGAGTGCACTCTACAATCCCGAAGAATTGCAGGCGGTATGTCGCTAAAAGTACCCCTTAAAAATGCTTAATAAACTTATATATATTTTAAATTTTGACAGCTGGATGGCAGCGAGGTGCGCAATGATGAGGATGAACCGGATTTCTATGAGCAGACCAACATACCAGCCTAGTGACTTAAGCTGCATACACAAACTGGGCCCTAGGGGAGGTCACAGGTTTTAGGCCAAATGCATAAAACTAACTAAATTAGCAACGTAGCATAAACATAGTTAATCAAAGTATTAAAGCCCACAAAACAACCCACAATACAAAATACAATACAACACAAAACAAAAGCTAACAAAAGTGACAACAAAAAAGTTCTGGTGATCGTATAAACGAACTACCTGCATTAGTATTTAATTGACGGATATATGTTAGGAGAAGGATACTTACACACCTGAAGAAATGAAACCTATAGATTGTAAAGAAGGTTGAGAGAAGCGAAACATTGTACCTAAAGTGAAACATGACATGGTAGGGCAAAAGTAGTAGCTAAACATATGTATTTTTCAAAAGCTAACAGAGAGAAAAACCCCAAAAAAATCCAAATGATCAAGAAAAACAGGACCTTCATTTCTGCCTTACGACAAAGTGTTTGCCTAGCGACAAAAATATTTATAAAAACTTAAAAAAAGAACAAAAAAAAGATTAGAAATTGATATATATACGAGTATTTATTTGGTTCTCTCGTTAATTAATTTTCTCGTTTCTCGTTTCGTGCGTATTATTAGCAATAAATCATTTTTGCATATAAATACAAATATATACATATTATATTATTATAAAAAAAATAATACTTAACTTTCGGTTTAGTCTCATCGTTAGAGCAATGAACATGATGAAGCAAAATATATATTGAAAATTAGGAAAAGAAACTATTAACTATAACTTAGCTTCAACTGGCGTAGTGATAATTAGTGTCAAACACACACAAACTAACTCACTAACCTCTCCCCCAATCCCAAATACCCCTCCCTCCCAAAAAAAAATATATAGAGAAGAAATTATTATAATGATAATGTTAATTGAAAGAAAGAAGGAAAAGGAAAAGTGAAAATTGTTTGCGTACTTCACTTCTAAAGTGACTGCTCCATTGTGACGTCTTGCTGTAAGTTTGCCTTTAATTTTTTGTTGTTGTTGTTGGTGCAAATTACCTATTTGTATAGTCGTAGTTTGTGCCAATAACACTAATCTACTTACAACCGTGTGTCCTATGTGCGAAGCGACCCAATACCAATACCTATTTTTATGTAACTTGCATGTACTACTTGTACTCGTACGATACTTACTCTTAAGTAGTTGTTGTCTAGTTTGTTTTATTCAAATTCAAATAAACTACGAAATTATATCAAATTACAAAATGTTGCATTATTGAAGTGTGTAATCAACGTGAAGTTTAGAGTGCTGCGTTTGCTTACAAGCGTTTCAAGTTGCAGCACATTTGGTTGCTTTAGCTAATGGTTTGTATTTTATATAAATTTGTAGGTTGTTATTCCTTAGGGAAACCCTTTAAAACAGTTATTTCCGAGAGCTAAATCATTAACTTAAATTTAAAGATAGTTTAAGATATTTTAATGGTAGAACAATTGCATTAATAGACTAGAAACTTAATAAATTTGTACTACTCATTGAAAGCGAAGTATTTTTAATTTTTCCTCTAATATTTTCATGACTTTATAGTGCAATTTGATATTAATTTTTATGCATTTTACGTTAAAATATCGTTTCATTAATTATGTAAAATATTAAGTGCTCTCGTAACCTGAAGACTTTGAATAGTAAATACCCCCAAACGTTTCGGTTTAATGTCCAACTTAATATTAAATAATTAAATTAAACGCATTAAAGGTTGACGTTAAATAACAGCTTAAAAATTGACTTAAGTTTTTATATATATATTTATATTAGTGCTTTAGTTATATCAAACTTTATGTAGAGTTGAAAAAATATGAGACAAATTCCAATTATTTTCCAAAAATTATTAAAATGAGTAAAATAGTTACAAAAAGAAGTTAATAGAAAAAATTAATATATTAAAAATTATAGCTGAAAATAATTTAAAGCAGATTTCTATAATTTACTCAACATAAAACCGATTTAGTTAATTTTTGAAATAAGTTAAAACAGCAATTATTTCGTTTAAAAACTTGCTTTATTTCGTATTTTGTATAAAGAAATATTTCCCATTTTTTTCTGCAAACAATCAACTGTTCAGCCTTGCAGCTGTTGCAAGACTGCGACTCATCATGTGCCACAGTCAAAGTTAAGGGAAGATTTTTGGCTCAAGCTTACTGTGCGAGGGAAAGCTTTTCTCTTGTAGCGTGTGTGCGTGTGTGAGAGTGCCAAAAAGCTGTCCCAAGGATGTGCGAATTCAAACTCAACTCGAGTCAAATTCGGGGACTATGCCAACATGGTAGCAACGAGCATCGAGTGTGGGGAATGGGACGCCAGTGATAATGGGAAGTCAACATGCCAACATATTGTGACAGTGACAGTTCAGGACGAGTCGCCATCAACGTCGGTTCAGCTTCCAGCGAGACGCTAACGTGCGAATTACGCCACAAAATACGGTCGTGAAAACAGCGTAGAAAAACTACGTACGTAAAACTGATAAACAGCAGCAGACAGCCACAAAGAGCCGCAGGCTGTGAACAAAAAAAAGTCAAGTGGGACTAGCAAAAGTTGGCGCGTTTTTTATGACGATTTTAAAGTTGAATGAAAATGGCTAATAATTTTGTATACGCCACCGTATCCGCAATCGTATCCGCCGTAGTCGCAGTTATAGCCGTGGCCGTGCCCGTGTCCGTATTATCATCCGTATTCCATATTGTGCTTGTGACCGAGGGCAAGTGAATTGTGTGCACCCATTCGACCCTATGACCCGGCATTAACGTGACAACCATTCACAATAAGATTTTGATCTGTTTAAGAGCGAGTACGAGTGCAAGTACGAGTGTGTGTGTGAGTGTAAGGGTGTGTGTAAGTTTGTGCCTTGGTATGTCGTAACTAAATACGAGTTTATTGTGCTGTTGGCTGTCATTTTGCAATTTGGTTTCATTTCGTTTACAAGCCAATTCATTTGCTTTAACATATGCAAATTCCAACAGCTTGTCGCACACACACACCAAAAAAAACAACCGCAAAACACACAACCTCCCTCACATAACAGTTTGTCGCGTGCAGAAAAGAAGAAAATTGCAATAGCAACAACAAAACACAGCACCCTGCGGCTGGAAAATGCACGGAGTCGCAATACCGCATTACTTGACGCTTGTCGTTTGACACTTGGCATGTTACATATTATTACGCATACGCCATGTCGCGCGCACACACACACAAATTATGTAATGCAACTGCAAACAGCAAACAACAGCAGCAACAGCAACACATTAGACAGCAGTAGGAGCAGCAGCAGCAGCAGCAACATTTGTTGCATTACACATTGATAATGATGTTGACCTTTGACAGTAATTTGACACAATTGTCGTTCAAGTATTCGCCACAATTTGTTTGTTTGTATATTTGTCAAAGTTCATCTCTTTGCTTATTTGCTTAACATATTGAATAATTGTTTAGGAGTTGTCTTCTATGACTGCACTGCCTGGCGTATGTCCGATTCGGCTGCCACAAGCGGGGCACGCACCTCGATGCCATGCAACGGCACCCTATCCAAATGATGCACCACTTTGTATACCTCACTGCGATTGTAGTCGGTTCGCTTCTCCGGCTTTTGGTACTTCATGAAATTGACCCTACGATAAGACACACATAGAAAGAGAGAGAGAGAGAGAGAGTGTATGTAAGCGATTGAGAGCGAGAAAGTGCGAAGTGCAGAGACATGCATAAGTGTAGCTGCTGCTCACGTTGCAGAAGAGTTCTCTAAAAGCATTTCACAAATGCTACACTGCTAAAAATAGTCAGCTGGCAACTTCCAATTAATATGAAAAACTGAAAGTTCTCTAATTTTCATGCAATTATATTTGTTAAGTGGGTTGTTTAGATTAAAGGCCAGGATAAAAGCACTAACCATACAATACATTGTATTGTATGGTTAGTGATAAAAGTTTTCACTGATCAAATTTTAATTTTCATTCCAATTAATTTCAATTCTGGGAAAAGTTATAAGTTTATGATATAGTGGTTTTTAATCTATAAATTAAGATAATTCAAATACCAATACAGCAAAATATGTCTGTAATTTTTGAGAGATTTTTCTATTATAATATAAATCGGACTCCCGGAATGTTAACCATAACCTCAAATTATTTTTTTTTTTTGAATAAAAATCATTATCTCATGAATCTGCTACTGGAAATAGTATGCTCTTTGAGAACTTAATTTTATAAATACATTTTACAGCAGATTTTAAAGTTTAGTCAACACACAAAGTCTCATTTAATTTCTTGCAGTGTACTTACCTTTGCACACCGAGACTCTGCAACTCCCTATCCCGAATAGAACCACACACACAAAAATATAAGAAAAATAAAAACCAATCGAAAAATCGAAATTCAAAATGTTTAAGTACAAGACAAGGGTGGAGTCTCAAAAAAGTAAGAGAGATAAAACCAGTTGTTAGTCTTATTAGCAATTCCAAAAAGTTAAAACTTACCTGAAACGCTGTCGTGTTATGTGCTCACCATTGAATAAACGATTCCAAAATGCAATCTACAAAAGAAACAAAATCAAAAAAAAAAGAAAAAAAGAAAAACCGAATGCAATCAGGCAGCATGCATTGAATGAAGAAAATATAAATGCTGCAAAAACGAAAAATATAATGCCACACACGCCACGTGCAGCGTGCAACGTGCAACGAGCAATGTGCAATGTGAAACCAACAGAAACTAGACTCTAAATGAGAAAGTCAAAATCAACTGCATGCCAAGACTGAGACAGAGACAGAGACAGCTAATGAGAGATAGACAGAGAGACAGATAGACAGATTGATAGATAGAGAGGGAAGAAAAGTGACAGGTCGTTCAATATGATAATGTTAATGAAAACGCATCCTTTGTGCTTTTTGGCTTCAACTTCGCATGCCCACATTCCATTCCATTCCATTCCATTCCGGCAATAATACACACGTAATACCTGGCATCGTAGCCCAGCAACGGACTCTCATAGGTGCAGCTGCTAATGCGCAAAATTATGATGGGTTGGCATTTCCCATTTCCCCCCCAATTTGGTATAGCGGAGTTGAGTTGCGTTGAGTTGTTGTTGCCGAAGCGAGCCATGGAAATTGAGAAAATGAGAATGAGAATGAGTTTATGAACAGAATGAGCTGTGAAGCAGTGACTGGGACAGTGCGACAGTGACTGTGGCGGTGACTGTGACCATGCCAACACACACACACGAAAACACAATATGGCTTTAGCAATGTCAATTGCAATTGAGTGCTGTAAGCTTAGAAAGGAGTCAGCAGTGAATAGAGGAGTGTGGGGTGAGGGTAGAGGGTTGAGTGGTGTGGGGTACGGCATGAGTATTCAAAACAACATTCAAGATTTTTTGGGTACGCACCCCAGCGTGCTGCCAGTTATAAGCTCCGCCTGGGCACTGAGTGTCTCGGCAATGAATTCATCATTGTAGGCATCCTTGGGTCGGTACCAACGCCTGCCGCCGGGCAGCACCAGAGGACGCTCCGATGATGGCGTTAGGGGACCAAAGGAGCGTTTCGAACGTTTCGGATTGTTTTTGCGCACCAAATGCTCCTCGAGCTCCTCAATGACATTGTGTTTCTGGCATGTCATCACATCCCAATGCACAACACACACAAGTTCCACAGGGAAAATATATGCACAGAGCGACAGCAGAAAACGACACAGAGAAAGAGAGTATAAAGATACGCAGTTGATTGAGTGATACAGATAGAGAGGGAGAGACAGTGTGAGAGAGAGAGAGGTAGTTGCTGCTGCTGCACTGGTTTCAAGTTGCTTGCTTTTTTCGGCTGTCTCACGGTTTGCCTACTAATTGTCTTTTGGTTTCTGCCTTTTTACTGTCACGCCCATCGCACTCACTCACACACAAACACAGACGGAAATTGAGATTGCGTTTATTTAAATTTTTAAGATTTTAGTTTGTATTTAAAAAAAGCCAAAAAAAAGTAATAGAAACTGGCAGTTTGTGTAGAGCAATTTATCAAATTTTCAACTCGATTAAAGCTTTTTAAGCCAAACTAAGCTAACTACTCCTGGAAGCGCACATTATGCTGCAAGTAGATAGAACAAAGAGAGAGAGAGAGAGAGAGAGAGTGAGAAAGATAGAGTGAGAGAGGCAGAGAAAAAAAGACAAAAACCAAATGGCATTTTAGTTAATTTGATTTGTGGCAACAAACTGTAAGGGCAAGTGTCCAAAAAAAAAGAAAAAATGGTACCACAAAACACAGACAGAGACAGGGACAGAGACAGTGGCAATGACAGTGACAGCAACAAAAAGACAAGGACATAAAATAAGGCAGAGGCGAAAGCAAGGACGAGCAAGAAGTTAAGGTGCAGCTGCACCAAGTCAAGAACTTTGCTCCAGCTGATCGACCATGAAGTCACCTGAGCGCAAGGCATACACATACTTATCGATAGCACTGTTCTAAAATTTAAAACGCAAAACTAAACAGACATTTATCTTCGACTTGCCGAAGTTTAAGATAGTTTGTACATAGTTTTATCAATTTGATTTGAATTTAAGATTTCGCTATTTTCAACTAAAAGTCATTCATCATTTTCGAATCGACTGCAGCTAAATTTATGTTAAAACGTTTTAAGAAACTTGTATAAGAAACGAGTGTTTAAAAAGTATAAGTTAGGAACAAAAGTAGAAGACAATAAAACACACACGCAGTATGTTTCAGAATTCACTAAACTAAAACTACTATTAATTAAATGGTTATGCAAATTGATTTTGAAAACAGGTTTCTTAAATTTAAAAGCATAATCTGATTTCAAGATATTTTCTTTAATAAATTAGTCAAATAATTAAAGAAAATAAATATAAATGCTTGTTAATATACTGACTCCTAAAATAAAAATAGGTTTTGAGTTTTTTCTTTAGATTAGGGTCTCAAAATTAATACATTTTCTGTTTTCCTTTTTCGAAAATGTAATGTTCTCTATCAAATAATTATAGTAGCAAACGACGATAATTTCGACATATTTTTTGCATCAACTTTTCAAAAACTTTCTAAAAATAACAAGAGTTTTTGCTTCGATTTTTAAAATTTCAGAAGTTAAAGTAAAAGTTATAGTCGTTTTTCAAGCATTTGTTCAAAAGTCTACTACGACCTTTAATAACTTTCTAAAGACTTAGAGTTAGACTTATTTGTATGTACTTATGTATTGTATGCTTAGTTGTGCAACATTATTTAAATAATGTTTTCAAAAACTACTAAATTATATAGTTAAGTCCATTAACTTATTATCATGCTACATATTTTAAAGTGAAATCCAATTTAAAATACACAAAATCGATGTAGCAGCAGAAGCTTCAACCAGTTTAATGAATGTGCACAATTGTAATTAAAGGTTGAGTGAAAACTTATTGGCAGCACTGTTGAAATTTGCAAATTAACTGCCGACTTGTAACCTCAGGTGTGTGTGTGTGTGTGCGTGTGTTAGTGTGTGTTAATGTGTGTGTTTGTAAGTTTTAGTTAATTGCAGCAAACAGATTTTATTACCCGAGGCAACAATTTTCATTTGCCATGTAACTAAAGTAGACAGTGAAGCGACTGACAGGCGGACGTACGGACAGACGGACGGAGTGCCAGATGGATGGAAGGACAGTCATAAATGCCTATAAGGAGTCAAGTAGCGTTGTCTATATTATGCGAGTTATATATGTATTTACGAACGGAAGTATCTGCTACTATTCGTAATACGTATACGTATTACGTAGATGTGCTGTGTGTAGCATATCCTAAGGAGTTTTTCATTTGCTCTCTTTCTGCAGAGGAGGTGTTTTCAAATATCTGTTTTTTTTTTTAATTTTTTTTGTGTGTTGCTGTGCAACTTTTTGTGGCACTCACCTTTTGCTTCTTGAAAGTCTGCTGCTCGTTGAGCTGCTCGTCCAGTTCACGATTGTCGCCATTTGAGTGCAAAAACTCAACCACTTCCAGGTCATTGGCGTCACATTTATCCTCATTATTTTCACATGCTCCTGACCGTGCCACATCCTGCGTTGCTGTCGTATCTGTTAGTGTGTGTGTGTGGGTACAGGGAGGGTGTAGTAGGGTAGTATGCAAAGTACGCCATTAGAAAAATTTAATTACTGTAACCTCGGCCATAATTTTGCCAGCCTGCACCTTTATTCTCGCCTGCGGTGAGTTTTTCAGCATGCTCCTCTCCCTCCAGTTGCTGTTCCTCATCGATTTGTGGCAGCTGCTGCTGTTGCTCCTCCGCTTCCACCTGCTCCTGCTCCTGCCGCTGCTGCAACTTGAATGTGGGCAACAGTTCGGCCAGCTGCTTGGTCACCGCATCGAGGGTTGACTGTATGGTCGAGGGCAGCGTTGAAAGTGCTGCGAGCTGTTTTTGCACATCGGACAGTTGTTTCTCCAAAGCGAGTTCCTCATCGGTTTTGGGTGGTGTTGCCACCTCGTTAGGCTCAGCTGCAGACTCTGCAGGCGCTACCACCACCACCTCGCCCTCCTGTGCGCCGTTCTCTTCCTGGGGCTCCTCCTTTGAAGCATCCGCTTTCTCTAACTGCTCGCCATCCGCTTCCTCGGGCAAGTCCTGTTGGCTGCCATTGCCATTGTCTGGTAATTGTACCAAATTCGGCACTTCACTATCCGTGGGCAGCGGCTCTGGCTCCTCCACCTCCCCTCCTTTGCAGCTGTCAGCGCCTGCTCTTGTTCCGCCTCCTCCTTCTTGGGCTCATCTGCAGTCGGTGGACTGGCTTCCTTTGGCGCTGGCTTCGTTTCCGGCTGTCACGGGCTTAAGTTGATGCCTGTTCAGTGTCTCTTTTTTCATGCCACACTACTCACCATGGGCGATTTGTCGCGCGGAGCGGACTTGACAATCTTCACCTTGTAGGCATTGGCCGCCCTACGTTCCGCCTCCAGTTGCTGTTTGCTTTTGGGCACCGGGCGATCGGGACGCTGCAAGAACGTAGACCATTTGCGATTTTCCTTTTCCTTCTCCAGTTTGGTCTTGGTCACCTCCTCGTTGAGGGAGCGCAGCACATCGCTGGTCATACAGACGCCCGGCTTGGGAAAGATTCTATAGAAATTAACGCTATGATATGAGAAGCAAAGTTAAGGTCTCAGTCTCTCAGCTAAGAGAGATGATGGTCTTAATGTTGATGTTGATGATGATGATGCATCAGCAGCAGCTGGCAACGACATACCCAAGCACATTGTGCTCCTTTAGCACCTCCGATTCGCCGGACAGCACGGCGGCAATTTCCTCCTCCACCAGCTTAATTTCCGACTGCCCTGACAGCGCTGAGCACGGCCGATCTGGTAAATCGGGTAAATAAAGGCTGTCCATGGGGAGCTGCAGTTCCGCCATCTCCACCTCCTCCGCCACCGCCTCCTCCTCCTCCTGTCCCTCGTTGCAGCTGCGGCTATCCACAGAATGCATTTCCTTTGCTGCGACCTCGACTTGTTCCTGTTCCCGTTCCCGTTCCCGTTCCTGTACCTCTTCCGGAACGAGCGCTTTTGTGGCTTCCGTTAGCGAGGGCAGCGACATTTGGGACGCACTCAGAGGCGACTGACCAGGCGACTTGGACAATGAACTCGAGCTCACTGGAAATCTCCGGGGTCCCTCATAGATTTCCTCCTCGTACTCGCTGCAAAGCAAATATCAGTGCAATTATTGGACATGTAATTGGGAATAACATAATACATACCGATGTACGCCAAAGTAAAATACACTTCCGCTGCTCAAGATTAAACGATGCGCCTCATCGTGCGTTAGGGGCGTGGCAGCCGTATCATTGATGCGCACAATAACATCCTCCACGCACAGTCCCGCTTCTTCGGCAATGCTGCCCTCAGTTACCTGACAGAGAGAGAGAGAATGATGCACGTATAAAGTGGAAACCACAAAGATACACAATGTATTTGTATCTAGCAGATACAAAATCAATTGTGTCTCGAGCGTCGCATCGCGTGCAAAATGCATATAAATAAAATGCGCGCAAAATGTCAACAAAAAAAAAAAAAACAAAATAAAAGCACCGACGAGACAAGCCCCAAAATGGGAAGGGGGTAGGTGACAGAGGGAAGAGAGAGCATAAACTGATGGGGCGGAAATGGGTTGAAACTTGGGAGCCAAGACAATGCCACCGAATGTGGCACGCTGCCTGAGGGCTGCTACATAAATTATTCTGAACAAGCAACAAGCAAGTTTACAAAAATAATAAGTGATAAAAATTATAATAATAATAATAATAACAACGAAACTTTGCCAAATCAATTTAATGGCAAAGTTGAGAGTTGTATACCGTTTATGCCTCAGTTAATTACACGAAGTTGCCTCATTTTCCAATTACGTGAATTAACTCAAGCAAAAGGATGCTACCGCCGATGCCGAGCAGCTATTCAAATAATTATGCATTTCTTCTCATAACTTTACCAGCAGCCAAATTCTTCACTCCTTCAAAAGGCCTCAAGTAAAAGAGAAAAGTTTTACGCTCTCTCTCTCTCTCTTCTGCTCTGTTTCGGAATTGAAATGTTTTTAGTCATCATAAATAGTTAAAATATTTGACAATAAACTTTGTTAGACTGCAAATAATTGAATTGGTAGCCTCTTAAATGGTTGTTTATTAAGATTTTATTAACTTTGCTTTTCCAATCAAATTGTTAAATAAGCGACAAGGAGTTAAAATTTTGAGTGTTGGAAATTAAGTAGATTAAAGTTTGAAATTTTTCGAAAACTGCAAAATAGATTGGGAAGTTTTTTCTATATTTTTAAGAAATTTTTAAATTGTGAATTTTTTTCTATATACTAAATAAAGAATTCAATGATTATACTATACTCTACTGTACTATATAATCTATTCTTAAGTTGTGTAGAAGGTTATTAGCTTTTACATTTTAACCAAATTTGGTAAGATTTCAACGATTAGGCTACATAGTTTTTATAGGAATAATGGGAGAAAAAGCAAAGTAATCAAATTTACAAAATGTGTAAACATTATTAAACCGATTCCTGAAATAAATAATGATTAGTTTTATATTTTAACCATTTAAATTCAACATTCGGCTAAATTTTGTCTGAATTTAAACAAGTTCTATGAGCGCACTGGATATTTTTTATAGACGAAATCAAAAACTTATCTAAAAGAAATCTGATTTCGTTACAGGCATCGGTCTAGTAGTCCTCTTAATGCTGTCTAAATTTTGCTAGAATTTTACAATGAATCATATAGAAATGCTAGGAATAATAAATGCACAGTCTTTAACAGTCGGCTTGTTGCACTAAATTTAAAATTTGCACTAATCTAAAGCATATTAGGGACGCGTAGCTTTTGTCACTTTACTCAATTTCAAAGGCAACCCTCGCATTAAGTTTGCGTGCGTGCCTCTACATATATAGATTTCTATATGTATATTTATGTGTTTGTGCGTGTTTGTGTGTGTGTTTGGCGCACAGTTTGCCAATTAAAAGTTGCAATTTGTTGCTATTTTGGCCAATACTTAATTTATAGTTGTTGCTCTCAACCCATTTTGCCAGTTGACTGGCAGTTTTGCATTTTATAGGCACCCCTTCAATAAATACGGATAGATTGGGAAGGATTGTAGAAGGGGGAGGGGGACGGAAGAGAAGCAGTTGCTGCGCGAACGGAATTAAAATTTGAATAAAATTATAGCACTCGCATTATGCGACTCAATTAGCACAAAAATGCATTTAGCTTTCGCCCACTGACGATTAGATAAACAACAAATGGCAATTTTGGGTAATTTCGGCTAGCCGAGTTTACTTTAATTAACGAAATTCGCAAATAATCAACAAACGCAAACTGAAATCAAACAAATCAACACACTGCAACACCCAACAATACACACTAGCACGTAAACGTATATACGCACATTCGGACACACGTACGCCGTGTTACATAATTAGCTTGAACAATGAAATATTTGCAATTAATTAGCAAAACAATGTGCAGAAAGTTGATGCAACAAGAGAATAAACAATAATGCGGCATTTAGCTATGTTGTGTTGTTGCCTTTGTTGTGGTCACATGCGGTCAGGTGTTGTATGCTGCATAGTGTTTAGTGGGAGTTTGCCAGGTGTGTGTGTCACATATATGTGCATTATTATGATCGTGCCTAACCTTAACCACGGTCAGGGGATACTCATAGTCGGCACCACCGACCAGTCGAAAGCCCCAGGGCACATTGTCGAAACGGCACATTTTAATATCGATAACCATTTTTAACACGATTAATAACTGCTCGACGCGATTCAATTGCTACAACTGCGAAAAACTTTTTCCAACTTTCACTGTCAGATACTTGCGACTGATTTGCGGCAACGTCGACGACCAACTGTTGCATCGATTACAAAATAATCGATGTGTTTATCTTTAGCATTCACTTTCTCTGTAGCTTTCTCTGTCTCTGTCTCTATATATAGCCATCTTTCTCAGTTTGTTGCGCTTTGGCACACTGACGCCAGTCAAGTGGCAGCAACTAAATGAAGCATACTTTTCACCTTGCCACACACATGCTAATGAGCCAGTTTCAATATTAATGCTTATCGACAGCAGTCAGAGCCTTTTAGTGTTACTTGTTACTGCTGACTTATGGCTACAAGTTGCTGCCACCCTTTGGGGGCATGAGTTGCTTTGGCTACTAGCTGCTACCACCCTTTTGGGGCATGAGTTGCTTTGTTTTGGGCACAAGGTTAGGCGCGTGCGGCGTGTCGCATGCTCAAACCAATGTGCCACAGCTTGGAACTTTATGCATATGCCAAATATATACACTGAAAAAAAATGTTTAAATAATATTTCAAACTTAAAGCAAAGTTTTTTGCTCTAAAAAATACCTGATAAAATCTCTAAACCCCTAGCATTATCATTTTCTTTAGGACCCAAGAGTTCTATAACATAAATTAGCTAATTGCTTCTAGATCTTTATTTTTTGTCAGTGTATGCAGTCAAAAAGTGCATTGAACCGCTTGTCAATGTTTGCGAGCCCTTTTTCGGCTGTTATTTTGGCCATGTTGCAGGGTATAAATAGCGTACGTTGCCAGTGGCAATCATCCAAACGCTCTTACAGGATTACCACACAAATGTCGGACACTTCAAGCAGCATGCGAGGAGCACAGCGTCAACGGTTCATGTTGCAGTTACAGTTGCAGAGACAAATGTTGTTGCTGCTGTTGCTGCTGCTGTTGGGTTGGTGCAGTGTCTCGACCAACTCCGCAGAAATTCATACTGCTCAGCAATTGCTCTCCGGCACCCATAAGTTGTGCGGTCAGGCATTGAATAAGGCCATGGAACTGGTCTGCAAGAATGGCTTTAACACATTGATGAAGCGTCGATTCGATACAGATGCTGGCACTGAACTGACACTGGCCCAGCCATCAAAGGGGGATCGGAGATCAGATGCTGGCTTCGCGTTGAGTCCGATCCTGTCGAGCATTTATGGCACCGAGGTACTGATTAAGACGCGTCGCTTGCGCAGACAGAACACTCATGGCATCCACGATGAATGCTGCCTCATGGCGTGCAGCTACTCCGAACTGGAGGCCTATTGTCGACCATAATTGAATAACCATTAACATTTATGCACTCACACTCGATACTGTATACATACTTATTCAACATACATACATACGTACATATATATAATCGTTATCGTAATCAGACTTAGACTCCGACTCGTATTCGCATTCGCATTCGTATTCGCACTCGTAAAAGTAATCATAATCGTAATCACTTATTTATGCAGCACAAAATTTAGCTAATGAATAAAAGTAAAACTGTGCAAAAAGTTTTCGGCTCAGCAAACGTTAAAGCAAAAGTTACTCAGGGATAAAGTTGCCCTCACCCCCTCCCCCCTTGTTTTAACCGCTTCCCCTTCCTTAAATAGTACAATAGCCACCCCCGCTCTCCCTACAACCCCTCGCTCACTCTCCATTCCCATTCCGTGTACAATAAGAGCAACAAACAGCGGAGGCAGCAGCCAAATGACTAACTTCAACTTTAGCTGGTTGTTAACCGCGCTCCCTGCGCTCCTTGCGCTCCTGTGGATGCCAGATGTTGCAAACGCCCGCATCGGTAAGTAAAGAAAAGACAACTCAAGCATGTTATATCACACAAGCAGAGCTGATTGACTAAGCCAATACCCTATGCATAACAGACTGAAATACTTATTGAGGAAAAATGCAAATAAAATACAGAATTAATATGCCTAAGCCAAATATAAATGATCTTTTTAAATGCAGAAATTGGAAACTTGAGAAAGTAGTCTTAACTTTATTTAAGTTTTGTCCTAGCAAAGTTTTGTCTTCACTTTAAAAACTGCTCAATTGATTCAACTGCAGATATAAAAGATGTGTCATTCCATTACTCACCAATAATTGGTTTACCAAACGATTTGTATGAATAAGTAAACATATTTGCCAAACAGTTTAAGCAAAATGCAAACAAAATAATAAATTTATAAATATTTAATTATTTGGCAAAAGATATAATAAAATATTATTGAATTATATATAGTGAGAATTGGTTTAAAAATATTGCTGCCTATAATTAAGTATTTATAAAGTGCTGCAGAAATATGCTCAAATGTATAGTGGAGCTAAATCGATGCAAAAATATTATTTATATTTGTATATGATTTAATAAATTATAAACTATTACAAATTTGTGTTCTTTGTAATTATTCTATTGCCCAGTAAATTTTAATTTAAATATGAGACAAAATTAGAAGCATCACAACAACTTTTAGCTTAATTAAATATTAAAATAAATTATATTGAATTGTACAAAGTGTAACAAAAATATAATTTAGTTATTTTACACATAACAACTGTAACAATTGTGGATTTTGTATGAGCACAATGAATAAAGTCAGCGCCCAGAAGTATGCTACATATTTTAGCTTAGCAGCGTACGCGATTATGTGTTTTGCTGTGTTGTGCGCTGCAGGGTATAACCGCTAACGGAACTCATTTGGTATTCATAAATGCAGGCTACGACTTAGTTCGCACACGTCAGAAGCTAACGTTGTCCTTTTACACCCAAATTGTTTAATTGGCTGACAAAGGCGCACAGCAAGTCGACATTCTCACACCATTCTGCCGCCCTCTCTATTTGCCCCTTCCTGGGGGCGAGCAGACGAGCATACGACCACACGACCACATTAATGCGGGGGAGCTGAGAAATTTGCATAAGTCAACGAAAAGTGAGCGTTGACATTGAACGAATTTAGCAAGGACTCGCAGCTACTCGAAAATGCACTCAACTTGTCCCAATCATTTCTAATACGATATGACATCAATACACCTGGAATAGTTGATATTTTAGAGAGTATATAAGCGTGTGGCTGCATCTGTTACAGCATCAGTTCCAACACTGCACTATCTAATCCCAGTACAAGCATAACTTTTCCTACAAGTTCCACTACAAATCCATAAACACAATGTTCAAGACAATTTTCCTCTCGTTGGCATTCCTCTTGACCCTTGACATTGCTGTAAATGCGAGACCAGATAACACGAAAGTTTGCAGCAACCAGCTAAACGATTTGATGTTCCGAATCTGTGGAGACCGAGGATTCAATACATTATTTGATAAACGCAGCGGTCGTAAGTAGTGCCAGTAAAGCTAATGAATCAATTCCTAATATTCGAGAACCTCTTTAGCACATATGGAGATGGATCCTCTCGATCCCATTCAGTACATTGAGCGAATGGAATCGCCTGTCAACACCGCTGAACTGATGTCGTATCCCTTGTCCACTGGCCGCTTGAGGAAGATTTTCCAGCAGGAAAATGCTCTCAGCTCGTTGACCACTCGGCCACGCCTGCCAAGACGTATTGTGGATGAATGTTGTAGTAAACCTTGTGAATATTCTGAACTATTTGCCTACTGCGCCTAAATTCCCAAACACCTTTAAGCACCGCGATCAGAGTACACTTTGGAACATATTGAACCTTGAACAGAACCTTTTATAGCCCCATGTTGCATATATAGTAATTTATATAATAGTTTATTTGTATTAAAGACGCTTTCAATAAAAGTCAACTGCATATAAAAAGTTAATACAATAATTTGATGGTTTATTTTAATGCTAATATACCATACAGTTCATATACTAGATGAAGTAACAAGCAAAAATATTAAACTATTTTTTATAATTTCTACCAATCAATTGAATTGCAATCCTTCATTCGAAAGATGAATTGAGTAATACACTTTGTGAGTTGTTTGAATATTTAAATGCTTAAATTTATTTTGAATATTTAATAGAACTTCTACATTTCGGAAAACTTGTGTAATAAATCAGAAAGTAATAATATATTATTAAAATTATTACAAATAGAGGATATAATGTTGAGCAAAATACTGTTTCTGGTTCCAAATTTTCATAAAAGGAAATTCATTAGTATATAGTATACTATATATACAGTTTAAGAAATTCATCTTCCAGCTTCTCACAAAATTTAAAGATCACATGGACCAGATCACATCATAAGTTAGCAGTCTACACTAAAGATATTTGGCTATATTAAGTATAGAAAATGAGACTTTGTCCACAATTATTGAGCATCAGTTGCAAGAGAATTTTAAATATATTACAAAAAAGTTTTGCGATAAATACATTAAAACATGTTTTATTTAAAATTTCACAAATTTTGACTTAAAAACTAAGACACAGTAGCTAAAACATTCATTTGACAGCATAGTGTAGTTGATTGAATTAATGATTAAACTGATTTTAATTCATTCAAGGGATAGTGCAGTACGATCTGAGGTCTTCAATGGAGCATTCATTTAAGCAGCAGTCATAGTTAAGCGAACGTCTTTGTCGGGTTTTGACTACATCACTCTCTCTGAGCAGCTCACGGAGTAAAGGTTGATTCAAAGGTTCAAGTTCATTGTCTCTGAGGTTTTCAAATTTGATAACGAGTGCACTGCTTGCTGGCGCTGCAAGATCGGTAGTTAAACCTGATTATACTATAAAATTTAGCAGAGTCTATACTAACCCAATTGCTCTTTGTTCGCCTTACAAACATTGTCAAGAGTCCTTATAAGATCAGCACCACATAACCGACGTGATTCCACCAGATTGGCTGTTAATGCCACAATGCAGATCAATAAAATGAATTTAAAGTTTTTGAACGGCATATTGTATAAATGATTCGCAGCAAAATTGAAATCGTTTCTTAACTCTCAAGTAACAAATCACAACTGTGAGCAGAATTGCAAGTGCGACATCATTTTATAAGATGGGAAAAACACCAAGCAGCTTCACTGCTCCACTGCGCACTGTCTGCCAGTATTAAAGAATATGTCTGTTAATCATTCGAAATATTGAATCCGGCATTGATTACGGAGCAGCAACCCATGTGAGGGCAGGAGTGTATTTTACTCATATCAGCAACCGACTTTGCTTCTGTCGAGGTCGTGTTTACGTTTTGCTTATTGTTTTGCATATCCCAGAATAACGCGTAGATGACGATTGTTTAAAAACAAAGCACCCCCGCCTTCCTTTTCACCACTTTACTATCCATTGTTGTTTACTCATACTCTTGCCAAGCGTTCAAGAAGTTTTTAAATCGAATTGGAGTACGCTTTAATAAGGCAAAAAGGTTACTAAACTATAAAAAAAATACCAAAAGTTGGTTCTAATCTCTGTGAATATGGCTTTACATAGCTTTAGCATTATATGTACTTTACAGCATGCTTAACATTATTACGCACTGTTAACTTCGCAGGCTGCTTTTTAATGCTGTTCAACATATTTAACATTTAAGATTCTTAGCTTTTTTTTATCAAACATTAAATGTTAGCTTAACAGTCATTTCACAAATGCTAGAAACTAACTTTACAGAGTGCTGTTAAATATAAAGTGTTTCCTTAAAAGAGTATTTGGAATTCGTTTTGTCCCAATTGTTGTTTGTTGTTTATGTGAATATCACAGTATCATCTAATTAAAAATTCAATATGCTTATTATTATTATTGTGGCGAGAATGCAAGGGCAAAACATTTGAATTGACGGGAAAGCCGATGGCATAAACGGGGCAGGACACGGGGCCCCACAGCTGGTGGCCTCATTTTAGGACGAAGGAGAAGCAGACGCCCTAAGACCCAAGTGAAAGAATCTTTTGTTTTGCCATTGTTATCGAGTAACTTTATTGTTTCCATGAAATATTACAATAAGACATTGGGAAATATTATTAAGATTATAATTAAATGTAAATTTGTAGGGGGAAGAGGAGAGGTTAAGTGTTATAAGTGAATGAATTGCAAAAAAGGCAAATTCGTTTTGGTAATGCTTTTTTTTTAGCTTTTTTTCGTGTATAGCCTGGTGAGGGGTCCTCAGCCAAGTGCTCTGTTAAGCACAATAATCCATGATGTCCTCGTAGGTGCAGCCTTCCAAGCAGCATTTCTGTGAAATCCTGCGACGTGGGCGACGTAGTTCGCGATTATCGGAAGCCTCGTTGATTATGTCCATGGGGTTAGGTTCGTCCGGTTTATCCAATTGTTGTATCAATGCCAAAACGCGCCACTTGCGCAGCAATGCCTGCTCCGGGCTTCTCGGGGTTCTATCCACTTCAATATCAAGTTAGTTGTGCTTTTGCCAGAGAGAGGAGAACATTGTGTACTTACCATCACGACGGAATCTGTTTGTGAATCCATGAGCACAAATTATGTCAAGGACCTCCCTGAGTATGTCTCCGCAAAGTTTCCTCTTGCCATCGACCTGCTGCACCAGTTGCGACACGCTCACCATTAGCAGCAAGGCCAGACAGATTCGGAAGCTCATTTTGCTGTCATGCAAATTTCTCCACTAGCACACTGTATACTCTACCAGTAGTTGACCAGACTGTCCGCCTGTCTAACCGATTGATTACTTATCCTGTCTCTCGCTCGACTCAGTTTAGCTCGTAACTCGCGATCTCTCTACAGTCATACGCTCCTGATCTTTGCGCATGCCAACGACAACTGATTTGTAGCCTCGTGCGAGTCTTAACTCGATACCTCGCCTTAGCTATCTAATGATCGTTTTGACTTCTCACTCAGGTAGCGGGCAACTGCTAAGTAAGTCGGTGATACTAGTAGGTCAGTCCAACAATCAGGGATCAGCTAGAGTTTCCAGGGATTTCGCAGACTTACAGCCGGCCAGCAAATGCCCGCCGTTTATGGCTTTTCCCATCTAGGAATTGCCCAGCTTAAGTCCTAAGTCGATACCTAAGTCATTTCTCTGTATTTTCTTCATTTTTCAGGCTACTTTTGGCACATCAGCGATCTGCATCTGGATACGTTTTATTCAACGCAGGGCGACGTTTACAAAAGTTGCTGGCAACTAGCACAAACGGGCGCCTCAAATCCTACACAGAACTTGGAGACACCGGGTCCCTTTGGCAACTACAACTGCGACAGTCCCTGGAGTCTTGTGGAGTCGGCAGTGAAGACCATGAAGGCCAAACAGGGCGACAATGTAGAGTTTGTTTTGTGGACTGGCGATGCTCTTTCCCATTCTGCTCAACCACTCTCGGAGCCAAAACAGCATGAAATTCTGCGCAACATTACCGAATTGCTGGGACGCAGTTTCTCAGCACCCTTTATTTTCCCCGTGCTGGGACATGAGGATGGTGGCAATACTGGTCTGCAGAAGTACAAGCAAATGGGTGAATTGTGGCGTCACTGGCTGCCCACTGAGGCCCTGAACACCTTTGAGCAGGGAGGCTATTATTCCATAGAGCAGACCAAGAGTCGTCTCCGCATCGTTGCTCTCAACACGAACTTCATGCGTCACGATCACGAACCGGAGCCAAGAGTATCGCACAGTCTACGCTGGCCTGCGGAATACTATACAGAACCCAAGGCATCTAGCAGCACAATGTCTGCTCAGGATCAACAGCAGGCAGAGCAGCAGTGGCTCTGGCTGGAGGAGGTTCTCAGCAAGGCGAAGGAGAAACAAGAAACGGTAGGTGTTAGTAAGTAGTAAGAGGAGTGTTAATATGTATCTAATCTGTGAGCCAAAGTGACATAAAAGATTGTAGACATTTTAACGTCAGGGCTTCAATCATAAGCGAAAAATTAAAAAAAACTCAAAAAAATAACTAAACTAATAGAATTTTTTGCGTAATTTTATTTTAATAGTCGCATATGAAAAATTGTTTTATTTCTCGGCAGTTTAAACCCCGCTATTTCATTGAACTCAACTGTTAATATGGAACTTTGCGGCCTTCCTGATTTGATGACTATCTGACTGATTAATCAGCTGCACAACAAAAATTCTATACCTTTCTTGAGATATTTTGTCAGAATAGAAAGAAAAGTAGTAGAACAAATAGTAGATAGAAATTAAGATAATTATAAATATGAAGTAAAGATATCGTGATTTATTTATGTGTGTATGTAAAAAAGTTTTGAAACTAAAAAAAAAATATTCCAGCTAAACTACCAAACATGAGGAATTTACTTAAATTTATTTAAAGTTAATAGCTAATGTTTATGACATGAAAAATAACCGACTTTAATAATCCTTCTATATTATATATATAAAATTACAGAGTTTACCATAACAATTATCTTCAGTACTAAATGCAAATATTATAAATTAATTAAAAGTATATTTATAAAACTCCCCACGGCGCTGAATATTTTCTATTCCACCGACAGGTCTATATAGTGGGTCACATGCCGCCGGGTGTGGATGAGCGACAGCTAGGACCACAGCACAGTGGTCAGTTGATTTTCACCGAGCGCAATAACAAACGATATTTGGACACTGTGCGCAACTATGCGTCGGTTATACAGGGACAGTTCTTTGGGCATCTGCACTCGGACACATTTCGATTGTTCTACGATGAGCAAGGTAAGCACGCAATGGGGAACGGTAACAGTAGATCTTTTCATTACGGCGTATGCTTTTCAAAAGGCACACCCATTTCCTGGCTAATGATAGCACCGTCAGTGGTGCCGCGCAAGGAAGGCATTGGTGGCTCCAACAATCCGGCACTGCGTTTGTACAAGTTCGATACGGGCAGTGGTCAGGTGCTGGATTACACACAGTACTGGTTGGATTTGCCTCTGGCGAATCGGGCTCATGAGCCGCTTTGGCAGCCGGAATACAATCTGACGCACTATTATGCACTGCCGGAGATATCGGCAATGGCGCTGCACAACTTTGCGGAGCGTTTTACGGGCAAAGATGCTTCCTGGTTCAGCAGGTAATCAATGTGGCTGCTAATCAATGGCTTCCTTACCACTCTAACCCCCCGCTTGCTCTCTTTCTCTCTTTGTTCTCTTTGTAGATATCAACGTGCCAATGCAGTGAGATTTCAATCGAATGCCGCCTGTCTTGGTCTCTGTATGCTCAATCATTATTGCGCCATCACACGACTGGATTACGATGAGTTCCGGTTGTGTCTGGAGTCGGAGCAGTTGTCGGCGCAGGGGCATGCCGCCGTTGCGGTGCTAAGCAGCTGCTGTGCTCTTGCTTCGTTGCTTGTGGCACTCGCATTCATTTGCTGCTGGCAACACACTATACCCTGGTTGCTGCAACTGCTCGAGTGCCCAGCACTGCTGCTCGGCCCTACTAACCCAGCGAATTTATAAGGTATTCCCGGATGCACTCCGGATGCTCAACCCCATCTCAAGTTCCATGCAGGCGCACTATAAACTTCCTATAAACTACTAGCTAAAAGAAATCAAAACAAATCGAAGTCAAGCAAATCAAATTAATTAAACGATCTAAAATAAAATCGCGCTAATTTTATCTCCAATTACTGCTGTACGTGTGCGTGTATGTGTATGTGTTAATATGTGTGTGTGTATGTATATGTGTGCGCCTGTGTGTGAGCCATATCATATGTGTGTGTGATAAAGTTCGTCTATTATAATTATAATTATTATTACGATTATAAATGTATGTGAATATATATATAAAAAAAAGCAAAATAAACAACAAATTTTTAATGTTACTCATGCTGTGCTTTGTGTTTATATATTCGATAAATATTTATGCAACAAATTGTGGCATTAATAAATGTGTTAATTTGCGCCAAAGGCCAAAACAAGTCGGCAGTTAAGTTGGCCGAGAGAAAACTGCTTCGCATTTGCTTCCCTCATTTCTAGCTCCATTTTTTATGGCCAACTCCATTAAACTGCAAACGCCGCAGCGTCCATAATAAAACAGTGTGGCAAGTAGCAAGCAGTAAGCAGCAAGTGGCAAAGACAATTCGAAGGCGACAAAGCTATGCCAAGTGGACCAGAGTTTTGCTCGCTGACATGAACACATCATGAGTAATGCATGAGCGTTTGCCGCCGCCGCAAATGAAAGCAGGCAAGAAAAAAATACACAAAAAAAAAACAAGCTTGTTGCATGCCACAACATTTGGCAAACCCAAAAACCCCGCAGTCACTACCGCTGCTGCTGTGGCTGCTGCTGCATGCGTGACACTACGTGCTACGTGCTGTCCAGCTAAATTATTGGAGAAATCTACGTTAGCATTTGATATTTTTTTGGTAGCAAATTGCTCCGCCGGCTTTTACAGCCCCCAGCAACCAAACAGTCTGCCTCTTATCCCCTTCCCACACCCCCTCACCTCTTCGCTTGCTTCGTTTATTGTGGCACGATGCTCGGTGGCATTGCATACTTTGTGGAGCCAAGGGTTTTTGGGGCGCTAGCAGTGTTCAGGTTATCGAGTCTATCAAAGTTGCAACCGACTAAAGTGTGCAGCTGACACTTGCAACACGCCCGCAGTCATTAAAGTTTATTAAGAAAATGTGGTCGGGAAAACTCCGAGTCAATCTAACATTGGAAAATTGGCAAATGGTAAATGGTAAATGGAAAATTAGAGAATCTTTTGGTGGAATTCCCCTGACAATTCTTGGCACACGAGACAAGACAAACTGTTTGCTGCTTTCGGTTTTTCGTCTTTCTAGTTTGCGGTTTCTGCAATTTGCCTAAAACTTCTTGCTGCTGCTGCTGAGATTGGCTTTGAATGTGAGTTTGAACAGCCAAAGAATGGAGTCTCGAATATGCGAATGTGTGCTTGAATATACCACCGCCAACGCCACCGCCACCGCCACCTCACAACACATTCAGCCCAAAAAGCAAACTTTGCACATGCTTATACCTAAAAGCATAAATAGACTAAGTAAATATAACTATATATGTGTTTAAGTATATGTTTATGCATTTACTATTTATATATACTACATATATATCCATGCGATAAGTGTGTTTGTATTTTCTCTAGATTTTTGCTCAGCTCCCACACATTGGCATGCATATTATAAACACTCACCTGTTTGGATGCCAGCAGGTAAATGCTTTCTGTTGCCAGTTGCCAGCTGCTTTGCAGTTCATGCTCGTAGAAGGCCACACATTCATTCTGCAATGAGAATGGCGATGGGATCGGGACTGGCATTGGGTTTGGAATTGGTAAAGTGTAGGGAATTGGGTATGGCAACGGGGTAAAAAAGATTGCGAAAAAAAGGCATATAAATATTTGTACATTATGGCAATGTATATTCTGTTGCTGTTGCTGCTGTGGTTGGGGCAGGTGCAACAGCAACAGCAGCAGCGGCAACAGCAGCATTAGCCTCTACGCTGCCACATGAGCAAAACAATTTCAATTCTAATGTGCCATTAATCATTCACAAACATTAAACATATATATATTTATATATAAATACAAATTTATATATATATACATACTACATATATGTATGTACATTTGTTTCATATGTTTGGCTTTCTAGCGTGAAATACTAAAATGAAATTTCAAGCAGCTTAGTTGGCTGTCAGTTGCTCTCTGAATTCGCCTTCTTCTTTTTTATATATTTGTATATATACAATTTTTTTTTGTATGTCAGCTTTTTGGATTGATCACCTGACGACCTGCATGACGTGCGATTGAATGCCAGGCATTAGGAACATCAGCAACATCAGCAACATCAGCAGAAGCTGCAGGAGGAGCAACAGCAGCAACATCAGCAGCAGCAGCAAAAACAGCAGCAGCAATGCCAAACCATTTTGAATGCTGCACTAATTGATGCGCTTGACCGCACGACATACCCTCTAATTTGACTGAGTAAAATGCGCTTTATTATACCAAAAAAGCAGTACCAACAACGAAAACAACAATAAAAACAACAAGAACAACACTTGGTTTGCAATAACAATAATTACAAGTGGTTTTTCTTGACGGCAACCAAAAATACAATTCCAAATATATATAAACACATAAAACTAAAATATGCATGAGGCCGAATAGAAAAAATTTAAACAAAGCATTTAGTGGAAAAAGTATATCAAGCTACAACGAATAGCAGTTACACTTTGTTGTTTACTTGGAAATCTATTTAATTAGTAAATGTACTTTAATTTGTATACTTATTTATTTGGTTTATTTAATATGATGTTTATTTACATTATATATTATTGTACCTAATTATTTGTCTTCAATACTATAAATAAGTTACTTTTGAAACAATAATAAATTCTTAACTGCGCACTTATATGATATACATTTGCGTTTACTAGATGAATTTTTAATAGGTCTATTTATTGTATATGGGCATTTCCGCGGTCACTTACACGACTTTCGTAAGCAAAATAAAACTTTAAATGTTAAATATATCAAATACTATTGAATTTTTTACAATTCACCACTAATAATTTTTTGTAGTATTTTGAGACTACTATAATTGGTAAAAAAATTGAGAGCCTCCGGTTTTTATCTTTTGAGATAAAAGCCACAAAAGAGCGGTCACTCACGCGACTTCAAATATACATGACTTTAGACATCATTGCTAATAATCGGCAAACTCTGCGAATTGTGTGAAAATTTTAAACTTTAAATATTTTTGACATAAATAAGAAATATCAAGCTTTATTATTAGACTTATGATTTTTCAATATTTGGTCTGTCCTTTTTTTGCGAAGGATTCTTCTAGGTCACTCACGCGACGTCACTCACGCGACATTTTTCCCACTGCAGTTTTTTTTGCAGTTATATATACAATTATAGTCATTACATTAGTATTTAAGCTAAGAAGATAAAGAAAAAATACAAAAAGAGTTGTCCATGAGCTGCATACGACTAAAAAAACTCTATATTACAGAAGAAATGAAATTTTTTTTTGGACTCTTGGTTGACCTTTTTGCGGAAATGCCCATATGTAGTTGCCAATGGAGATGTTGCTTACTGTTGATTTTTGTTGGCCCAGCGATTTAACTGCCAGTTTAAATACTCCATTTGGACCATTTGAACAGAACTTCGAGCAGGAAATTCCACTAATAATTTTAATTTTATAAAAATAATTATTGTTTATATTATATAATATTTATTATATTTAATATTCTGATATTTAAAATTTCTATATTATAATATTTATAATTATCAAATAATGCTCGTGGGTATATTCTCGCTCTTACTATTAAAAGAACTTAACACACAAACCAAGCTGCTAACTTAAATTTATACGTACAAAGAAAATATATAATAATAAAAATAATAATGGTAACAATATAAATAATAATGAAAATAATTATAATAATAACAACATTAATAATAATATATGTATTTAAGTTTTATATGTGTATATACAAAAAGTATTATTTTTTGTTATTTTCTTTTTTGTTAACAAAAATATGTCAATTAGCTCCTATTTATTTATTCTATTTATTAAGCTAAATACTATTTTATACATGTCATGACATAAATATGCATAATTTAATGCATGTGGAACAACTGACAAATATTAATTTTGATATACATCAATATATATAGACTCTGCCTTTGGCAAATTTGAAATGCTTGCGTGAGCAGCATCCAAATTTTAAACGTATCTCTTTTTCTTAAAAATCAACTCTTATGCGCTCTGACGAACTATGCACTCTTTCTGTACACAATTTAAGAGATTCAGATATTAAACTTTTATTATCCGATTACTTTTTAAAACAAATTATGGTAGTCCAGTGGGCCCAGTGTGCTGATTCGATACGACTGACGACAGCCTTTGAAAAACTTGTTTGAGAACCTAGTTTAACTCCCACTAGATTCAATTAGATTGTATGAAAGTGGAACTTAACAAAAAATAAGAAAATATCCAACAAAAAAATACAGATTTTAAACAAAAACCTTCCTCTTAATATTACAAATGCAAAATTAACGTAACCAAATCTATCCACCCCATTGACTAGAAGTCCGCTAAAATTTTTTAGATATTTTAAAGATGGTCTATGCTGATGCTAAAGCCATGCTATTGTGCGTGTGTCTAGGGAAATATCTCAAATAACATTAAAGCTTACTGACCTTTGACTACAATTTTTTCCGCTTTCCACTCTAAATTTTGCTGTCACATTACGGTTGCGCGTAAGTCTCATATCTATAGTTTTATCTGAGTGATGATCAGTGAGCGCCCAACGAGTATTTCCATAAAAGAATTTTTTAAAAGATATTCTTCAGTTTTAACTGCTCAAACTGTATGAGATAGCTGTAGTACACTATCAATTAAGCAGTGTATGCAAATCAGCTTTAAAATGGCTTTCCAAAAGGCCAAAAATAAATATTGAATATTCGAAAAAGAGCGAATATACTGACTGGTTGGTAAACACAAACATAACATAACATAACATATAAAATGAACATGAATATGGACGAGGTGTACATAAGTACATATATTTATCTAAATATCTATCTATATGTTAGTTGCTTTATTTTGTTCTTAATTAGCTGAGTGTATGGCCGATGGTGTGTGTGAGAGAGTGTTGGAGTGAGTGTGAGTGTTTGTGAATATGTTTGTGAATATGTTGAATATTTATTGCTTTTGTGCAGGCTCTTCACTTGTATTGTGAGTTGGATCAAAATACGTGATTAGCCAAAAACCAACAACAGACTAATTTCTAAGCATATGTATTTGTATCTTTTGCTAGCAGCAATATGTATTTGTATCTTTTGGATGTTTTTGTTAATGTTTGTGTGTCATTGGTTTTCCATGAAACACAGAAGGCAAACCACAGGCAACAGCAGCGGCAACAACTTTTGCGAACTTGTGGCAAGTGTTTAAGTGTTTGAGTGTTGTGCTATGTGTGTGTGTGAGTGTATCTGTGTGTGCTGTTAAGATCTGTTGAGAACGGTGAACTGGCAAACTGCGAACTGCGAGTAACAATAATAATTCGCATCGCGAACGTGGTCACCTTCACCAAGAGCCTGTCAGAATTCCGTAGTCGTATCCGTAGTCGCTGACAGTGCAGAGGCGCCACAATTGCAGGTGTGTGAGTGTATCTGTGTGAGTGAGTGTGAGTGTTTGTGCAACTTCACAGATGCAACTGTCAGAGTGTATTCGGACATGTATTTGTATTTGTATTTGTGATTGCATTCTGCAGTTTTTGTGTGAAACGTGAACTCGCCACAATATTCATATGAATACTACACTATATATACTATACATATATATATACTATATATCCGAGTAGTCGTTTCTTTGACGCGCGACATATCAAAATGCGCGTGCGTGCAATCAAAATTTAATTAAATTAATTGAAAACCCAATTGAAAAAGAATAAAACGAAGCAAAGCACCCAGTGCTGTCAGTCATCAAAGTGGCAATCGCTAATTAGCATTTTAAAGCATAATTAGCAGCCAAGAAAAACAAAAAAATTATCGCAACTCAAGAAAATCCAACTAACAACTGCAAACAGAAATTCTCGCAATCATAAAAAAAATATGAAAATTAAAACGCAAACGAATAGGAAAAGTTGAAAAACTGCAACAATTAAATGACATTTTACGATGCCGATTTGAATGCTGACGCGCTATTTTAATGTTTAAAGAGCAAAAATAATAAAAAAAAAATATATATATATGAAAGAAGAAAAACTAAAGAAAAACAAGAATAAATAAATTGGAAAATTGTGCTGGTTTTTGTGTTAGCTTTTATTATTATTATTTTTTTGCTTTGTAGACGCGTTAGAAAACGTTGCGCTGACATCGACGTGGAACAGAACTCAAAAATAGAATATTATTAGAGACGTGTTTTTCGTGTATTTTTTTGTGGAGCTGTCGAGGCGCAGCAGTAAAAATTCTGTAATAGTCCACGAGGCCACACAGCCATACAGTCGCAGAGGCATAGATACATAGATACACAGAAAGATACATTTGTGTGTATCTTTCGTTGAGTGACTGTGAATGCAATGCGGCATCTCACGCACTGTGGTCCATCTTTATGCCACACTTTTTTGTCTTTCATTTATATAGTACATAACAACATACATATATCATTTTGTGCGTTCTTATGCTTATTTTTATTATTTATTTGTGAAATATTCACAAAAAACTACTGTGGCTATTTCAAAAACTGTGCTTCTACCCAGTCTTCTTCTTCTTATTGTTGTTGTTGTTGTTTGGATATATCTGTATATATACAAATCTTTGTGTGTGTAATTGTGTGGGATTTGCGGCCAAGTTACAGTGGTGTCAACCACTAGTTGTCACTGTTTACAGCTCATCAAGCTGAATCATAGCTGAATCAGTCAGTCAGTCCGTCAATTCACTTGACTCGTTAAGCTTTTCATCCCTCAATGAGTGAATATCTTAGTCAGCATTTAGCCAATTTACTTGGTATACGACTTTCGAGCAGTTTCGCACTTGACACGCTGCCAAAATCAAGCAAATTAATTGGGCGTTATGTGTATTTTATGAAGCTATAAACAAAATTGAAAAGCTTAAGATAAATATTCATAAATATTTTACCGGAAAAAAACCTTTATTATATATAGAAAATATTTTTAATTTATTTGCGCAGCCATATTTATAAATATTTCATCAAAAGCTCATTAACTTTTAGGGTTACCATATATTTCATTCTTTAGTTAACCAACTAAAAGCAGCAAAATTATGTTTCAAAAGCATTCTTCAACGAATTTAAGTGTTTTATATTTTAGGGTGACCATAACATTGTGTGTCACTTTAAAAATTATTTAGCATATTTTTGGGCTCGTAATTAAATTAGCTAATTGGAACTAGTAGTGCACTGTACAGTAACACAAAAATAGATTTCAGTTTCTGCTATGAAGTTTAAAATAAAAATTGATAAGCTTTTGCTTATTAGTTGGCCGTTTCAGTTGCATGGAAATGAGCATGCACTTTATTGCCGGACGCCACTGTGCGCTTTTCATTACGATACGCACTGATACACAGAAAAGGCGCACAAATACACAGATACAGATATTCATGCACATATTTGTTCAGCTGCTTAGGATGTGAAACCGTAGAATGATGAAAAACGAAAAGCGAAACTCGTGATCATTGCGTAAAGTGTTTCATTTTCGGCTTTTCCTTTTGGCTATCAGCAGTGGCTGCTACTGTTGCTGCCACTGCGGCAGCCAACGGTCATCACCATCATCATCATCAACATCAGCCATCACCATGCAACGAGTTGAATTCTGTGCCGTGTTGTTCAGTTCTGTTCAGTTCATTTCATTATAGTTTCAGTATAGTTGAGTTGAGTTCAGTTCAGTTCGTTTATGGTGCGCTTACAAAACGCCGGTTGGCCGTAACGGCCGCGCAAGAAAACGTGGTCCCGGATACGGTTCTGTTTGCCGGAATGAAATGAATAAGAAAACGAGAAACGAGAAAGAGAAAGTAAAGCCGCAAATGTGTCCGGAGCCAACTGAAGTTGTGTTTGTGCCATATTTGCCATAATAAATGCAATTGCAACAGCAGGCAAAGGGCACTAAGCTCTGTCGTGACACGGCCAACAAGAGCACCCCACACAACACGACACGAGGCGACACGACATGGACGAACTTTGGCCATTTGGCGGCATTTAAATTTGGATTAAGCAGCGCCAAATTGCAACGTCTGGTAAGTACATATACACACACACACAAACTTTAAGAATTTTAATAGCATCTGCGGAAGCGTGAAAAGCCAACAATAAACAAATGATATGTGCCATGAAATATTTAAGCAATTCAACTAAAAAGAAAAGCAATACTTAAAACAACAACAGCTGCCAGCTACTAATTAAATTAAACAGAGCTACACACAAACAGATACAGATACATTTGATAGATACACAGATAAGCGCGTCGAGTTCTCCGTGAAATTGTTGCGCCTCAATGCAAATGCAAATGGATATGCAACAATATTTGCAGCTGATTTTCATGCATGCCACGTGTATACACATTTGTATAGTATATATACATACATATATGTTGTATCTCGTGATTCATGGAATCAATGTTCTGCAAAAGTAGTCTTTCCAAAACACACACACACACACCGAACCACTCACACACTGGCATTGTGTTTATGGGCGAGTTACGCCCACTTCACATACTCGCTACGTGCTAAAAAGTTTTTCCTTTTTTTTTATATTTTTGAAACAATTTTTGTTTTATGTATTTTAATGCCTGCATTTTTTATGCGAATTCTCGCACAATTCAAGCGCACTTTAATGCTGTGCTAAGTACACCTGCCAAGCGTGTGTGTATGGGTGTGTGTGAGTGTGTAAAACTTTAATTGGAACATCAAGTGGCAAGCATTCCATCACGCATACTATATTGTGCCCAGCTGCTTCATAATATTTTATTAAATTCTGATTAATTTTCGCAGCCATTGAGCACAAGTAGCAGCAACAGCAGCAGCCGGAGAGAATAAAGTGTTGCCTGCTTTTGGGCGCTAACCAAATGAATGCAAATACCTCATACGTTGGTCATTTGAACAGCTGCAGGGCACAGCTGCGTTCAGCTCAATTAAAACACACAAATTGCGAATCAACGAACACACATAATATAATATATACACCCCCACCCACCATACACCCACACATTATACACAAGTAGTTCATTTCAAGAGTTCAAGTCAAAGCTAAACATATTATTGCACTTTGCAGGCAGTTAGTGTTGTTTGTATATGCTGTTATGGGCAGCATTCACAAGAAATGTTGCAATTTTTCAACAAAATAAATTGGTTTTCTTTAATGAAAACGAAGCATAAAACTAATAAAATGCTTGAATGAGGATAAAAAAACAGTTATTAAATAATATAGTTAAAACAACAGTGCTACAATAATATATAAAGAATAATAAAAATACATTTTAAATACCCTACTTGTCTGCGTGCTGTAATTAACAGCAAATTGCTGCTGCTGTTAAGACCATTTAACACAGCTGGAGAAACAGCTAACAGTGTGAGAGTGCAAACGCTGCTGTTAAGCTCGATCAGCAGTTAACAGTGAGAGCAGCATTAATAGTCAGCCACATGTTTATGTTAGCTAACATTATATGCAAGGATTCAATTTAAAGTGCTTTAAAGTACTTAGTACTTTGGGAAATATTTTTTCAGGAAAATCAAAACTGTCTATTTTGTGTAGCAGCTTGTATTTTTTGCATGATTTTCTTTGAGCTGCATGGAAATTGTGTGTTTTTTTGCTGCAACGTGCAGAAGATTATAAGAAGTGGAATTACTTGTGTTTGTTAACAGTCTGCAGACCCACACACCCACACATACATACATAAAGCTCTGACAGTTGGGCAGCGAGAGAATACAGTGAGATAGTCAGACAGACAGACAGAAGAACAGTGGGAATGACGCAAATCTGTATAATGCCATTTGCTCAAAGTTGCTAATTTTATTTGAGGTGACACAGAAGGCGGGAATTTGCTTCAGCACACAACATGAAAAACGCAGAGAAAAACTGAAAAACTGAAATGAGAAATGAGAATTTGAAGATGTGTGTCTCGGTTGGTTGTGTGTGTGGAAAATATTAAGATTGCAAAACTGAGCATATTTTTTGTATTTTCTATTTTGTTTTTGAATCTATTTTTAACAAGAAAATTGAAGAAAAACAAAAATAACAAATACAAAATTTAACATATAAATATAATAATATTTCGTCTGGCCAAAAAGTGCTGCTCAAATTAGTTTAAGATACATTTCTAAATGTGACAGTGGTGAGTGTCTTCTTCTCTAGTCATTGGAAAAACACGACAGAATAACGAAAAATTCAAAGTATTTTGTAAATTGTTTGTAGCAGCTGTGTAAAGCAAAATAACAAAATTTCTAATGAAAATTATACATATTCTTTTATAATGTGCATTTTTAATAAACACCACAGATTTGTGTCAAGACAAAGAACCGAAATGCAATCAAATATTAGGTATATATAATGTCTCTAAGGAGAGTAAAGATACAGACAACTAAGAGAGAGAGAAAGCACTTCCAGCGATTATTTATAGATATTTGGAATAATTTATAGTATATATATACAAACTATATGTTTGCTGACATTGAAACATTTGCACTACGATTGGTCATTGTCATTTTGTCTAAAGGTGTTGAGTGTTTTTATGCAGATTTTCAGTTCAATATTGCTTTAAAATAAATAAATTGGTTATTTGAAATATTGATGATACAATTATTATATGTAGTTGGCGTATTAGCATAATAAAAATCAAATTGTTGTCATCATCTACGTAGATAAAAAAGAAAGCAAACAGTAGAAGGCTTAAAGCAAACGAAAGAATAATGAATAACAAATGAGTAAACTTCAATGGGAATTAATTGGTTTATAAGCCTAAAGACGTTTACTCATTCACACACACACTCACTCGCATTCATTATGAATATGAAATCATAAAAAAACAATCAACTCTTGAGGGCATTGTAATACATTTTTGTTTGGGAAACAATAAGTAGGCGTAATAAGGGATTAAGTTGTCAACGGGGATTCATATGTTGTTTAACTTGTGCATGTTGCAGATGACATGAATATTTCAATTTTAAATTTTAATTTTTAAAACACACACACACTTATACACGCACAAACACACAAATAAGTTGAACGGAAGCTGATGGGCCGGAAATGAACCTTTTCGTTAACTGCAGACAGATTCACCATTTTATGTATGACAATCAAACAAAAAAAAAGTACACAAACGATATATATATAAGTATATATGAATATACATTTAAGTAATACATCATTATCATCATTGTACGCATATATAAAGCATATAAATATATATGTATTTAACTAAAGGATTTTCGATTTCATTCATTTTAATTGCAGAACGAACAACGAACTACGATTAACGATTTTAAATTAAGCTATTTACTTAGTAGCACGTGTATTTGCACATGTTAAAACTCACAACAAAGAAGCTGGGCGAATTGTTTAAAATTTTTAGAATTATTTACCACACAACAACAACAGCAACAACAACAATAATAAGTAGAAAAAACAACAACAAATTTGTTGTAAAGCCACTTGTTAAGTCGATAAGCAGCCTAGACTGTAGATTGTAGACACACAGACAAAGCGAGAAAGAGAAAGAGAGAGAGATAGAAACGAAATTTTAAAATATTTTTATCAACAATAATTTAAAAGTTTTCGAAGACAAGCAGAACAGAGTGAGAGAGACCGAGAGGCTGTGAGTGAAAGAGAGCAAACATCAAGTGGGCAAACAAGTAAAAGCTAAAGCAGCAAACGCACTGAAGCCAAGGCTCAACCAGAAGACAAGCCAACAACAAACAACATTTCAAAAGCAACAACAACAACTTGAGCAACAACAACAACAAAAACAACAACAACAACATAATGGCTGGCATACAACGTAAACTTGTGCACAAGCAATTCAATTCACCCATGGGCCTGTACTCCCAGGAGAATGTAAAGGCCACACTGAATCGGGAGCTGAAGGCCTTTGGGGCCGACGGGTAAGTCAAATGAAATGATTATACATTTAAATGCATAATTTCATAGAACTGCGTCAAACTGAAAGCGAAAGTGAAAGGTGAAAGATGAAAGGGCACAAGGTATACGGTACACGTATACCGTACATAGCACAATTTATCCCCTACTCAGTCTCTATACAAAAGCGCGTGCCAAAGTCTCAAAGGCAAAAAGTCGGCATTAGTTAGCCCACAATCCCCTTTTGCAATCTCTATAGAGAGAAAAAAAACCTAAACAACAAGGCTACAGCTGAGCGGTGCTGACTGCCAAAGACCCTGTAATTGTATTATGGCAATTATTTAAGTAGATCAATCTTTTTTGAGGAATTAAAATCAGTTATTAAAATAAACACCGAATTTTTCTATGATATAGCCAAACCATTTTTGCTAAAGTTAGTCATGGTATCAAATGTAATATAAAGTAAACTTATTGAGAGTTTTATGGAGATACAACAAAGTTTTTTATAGCAAACAATTTTTACCGATAAGGCAGCTAAATGATATTAGTGTGTAGATGTCCTACTAAAATCAAACTTAGGCTATATATTGTATAAAATGTAATACCAAATTTGGAATTCCTAAAATTCGTTGAGATAACATAAGGCGAAAAAACATCTCATACAAATCACTGATCATTCCAAAGGCAGCATTATGCTTTTGTTCTTCATTTGTAACCCTATTTAGTTAAGTATATAAAGAGATAAACAACGAACCATAGCCAGACTCCTAATACGCATACTGATTAGTTTTAGTTTTGTCATATTCTTCCTGAATTTAAATAAATTTTATTTTAAATTTTTAAATTTTATTGGCACACTGGATTTAAAGCTCTAGCTTATAAGGTCGCACAGATCTATGTATGTGGCAAAACAGTTAGACAGGCGAACATATCGACATATTTCTTAATACTTTATGGAGTTGGTAAAGCCACCCTCTGGCTAAAAAAACAAATTACAGGGCCTTTAGAAAAGCTATAGAAGTGAATCAACATCTAGCTAGCTATAATATTGTGCATCTACTGCCTGCTGGCAACTGGCAACTGGCAAACTAACAACTGGCAGCTAGCAGCTGGCAACTGGCAACTGGCGACTGGCAACCTGGTGGCTGCCTTGCACAGGTGCACATGAAAAGACATTAATGTACATGGTATAAAAGTACATTAATATACTATATAAAGCAATATATGTACATACTATATATACAAACATATATATATATATATTTTATATAGTGGATGATGTAGTGCAAAACTGTGAAGCGCGTTTTGTGCAGTGCAGCGCAACGGCAACGCTAGCGCCTGCAGCAGCAGCTACAGCAGCAGCAGCAATGCCGACAGCGACAACTGTTGGCGATTTGTAGTTGCAGTTGCTTTCAATTTGTGTGTCTCTCACACACACACACGCACACAAAGAGCACAATTAAAATCGCTTGACTTTTAATTGTAATTACCAAATGCTACACATAAGTAGAAGCAGCCTCGCGGCAACAACAACAGCAACTACAACAACAACAGCAGCAACAACAGTCAGCGCGTATCTTAAAGATGCTTTTGGACTTGAAAATTTATTTGTAGCTGCTGCTGTCGCTGACGACAACAACATTATCTCTCATCATTGTTGTTAGCAATTGTTGAATTTGCTGTTTGAATAAACCGGCCTAAACTGCGCAACACACTCACTCACTCGCTGCTCGTGGCAGATAGACAAAACTTTAAGTAGCTTTTTTCAGTTATTCGGTGTCTATGCGTGCGACAAAACGTGTGCAACAGCAAATAAGTACTACTTGGTAGCACAAAAGTATCTAACAATTTAATTACAAAACGCTGCCAGCAGAAGCAGCAGCAGCCAAACGGAAACTCGACAAAACTCCAAGAACAACGCGCTTCGAACGCGTTCACGTACGCGTTAACACACGCACACACACATACAGTTTAAGCCCCAAAAGTTTGGCCCAATAAGGAGACCAAAATTAACAACCACAACAAACAACAAACAACAACAACAAGTTTGCCGAACAATCTCCAGCGGTCTGCACACACACACACAATGTACGTTAATAATGTGCTTTTGCATCTGTGAGATACTTTTTGCATAGTTTATATAAGTGGCAAACAATTCGCCAACGATCGATGAGTCACACGCACTTGCCACACTGTGCTTCATTACGGGGCAGCAGTTGAGGGGTGCAAGCATCACTAGCAACAACAACAACAACAACAGCAGCAGCAACAACAATATCAACAACAAACAGATTCATTCGCAGGCGCCTAGCCAAAAGTTGTGATGCATCTTTTGACTAGCTGCCATTGCAACTAAGTGACTCATACTAGCATCATATATTGTATATATAGTATATAGGTGCAAAGCAATTACAGTGAAGCAGCGCTATAAGCGAACACCAACTCAAAGCTTCTGCTACTACACTTAGGAATTTTATTAAACTAATTTTTAATCGAGCTTATCAGCTTTATTAGCTTTTTTTGCTTTTTTTGTTCACTCTAAAGGGGTATATAGGGTTTGTGAAAAGTATGTAACGGGCAGAAGGAGGCGTAGCAGATCCCATAAATTATATTTATTTCCGATCAGCATACATATATTCCCGATCAGCCATGTCCCTCTGTGTATCTTTCGTCTGTCTGCCCGTATGAAAGCGATGATAAGAGTTACAATCTTAATTTTGGTCAATATGGACTACAATATTAGGCAGTCAATAAAAGAACCCTTTTTTAATGCCACACCCCATTCCAATACAATAAGTCGAAAGACTCACCTTAGAAAAAATACATGTTTTTGGTGAATATCTCAATAACTATAACACCTAGGGATACCCATTTTGTCATGCAGGTTCTTAGACACAATATAATAACAATGACATCGTTATTTTTGGGATGCTACGACACCTTCGGCCACAAGAACCATAAAAAATTTAAAATGTGAATGCCTCTAACTAGTGCATTTCTTAACGTATAGTTTTGTAACAATTCTATTCGTTTAGAGACAAACAATATCAAATAATACTGAAAATCGCACTAAGATCGAATGATAATTAAGAAAGTTATCATACATCGAAAAAAGCAAAATTTACAACAAGAGCGCAGCTATCAGAAGTACTTAAATGGTTCGAAAGATCTTTAGTGTACAGCGAAAACAAGTTTCGTATTTTGTGTCTTGTCTTCTTGCTGCGCTTACTCCGAATTAGATTCATATAATCGGGAATGAGCGTTAGATGGTATTATACGGTCGTGCGGGCTCGACTGAACAATTCAATCTTGTTTTTTTGCCTCTAATGAAAGCAGCATTATCAGTTAGATGCTTTTTTATTTCATCCATTGCAACAACAAGTACATACATATATGTGTCTTAGAACTGTTTACTTTGGTAGTGACTTTGGTATTCGCATACATACATGTACATATTTAAACTATATATCAAAACTGTTTCAGTCTTGTGCGCAAAAGCCTCTCATTTCATCCAGGGTGCAGGGCTTGTGGCAACATTCATCGACAACTCCGCGATTCAAGCGTCTGGTTGCCAATATGGAACTCAATTCGTGTATCCACGGCTTGACAGCGTCCTCGACCGCACTGTCCAGTTCGTTCTGTTCCACATACTCATAGAGATCCACTGCAATGCGGAAATAAGGGGAATGTCAATTTTCTTATCCGCAGCAGCATTCAACAAAACCAAAAGAAAAAAAAAAAACTAAGGCAAACAAATTGTTTTGCAGTACTCGTACTCGCACTCCTACTGTGTTTGTGTTACTGTTACTCACGTGAGTATGAACGTTTAGGTTTTTCGGTTGGTTTTTCGGTTGTATAAAGGGTAGCGAATCTGCCCCGGCAAGCAATGAAAAGAACATCGTTGAGGGCACTGCCACATGCCTGGTAAGTCGGTACAGCCCTTGCGCTGTTAACTGCCAACAACAGCAGCAGCAGCAGCGACAACACCAAAGTCCGTGGCGACACCAGCAGCAGCATCATCTCTGTTTGTTTGGGCTTGCCGGCCATTGTGCGTGTTCCTTCCTTTATGCAACAGTCAGAGGCAGAAAGAGAGTGTGCGTGTGTGTGTTGGAACAGGTGTGTGGATATTGTGCACGGTTAACTGCCGCACAGGATGTGTTTAAATTGTGCTCGCTAGCATTGGCTTTTATATCGTCTTTTTGAGACACTACATTGGCCTGGCCTACGCCTGTCACTGCCGCTTAATTGCGCTAGCTCACAAGCTCAGCAGTAAGCTAACTTTGTTTTTCCTACACTAGACATTGCTCCAGTTACCCATTATTACGCATTAATTCTCAAGGCTATTTATGCGCCAGCTATATATAATTTATGCGTCTTAAAATACCTTGCAAAAACAAAACTTATCATAATTTATTTTTGAAAAAAATAAAATAAAAAATAAAAAAGTTATTTAGCTTCGACCGTGACAGGACTCGAACCTGCAATCTTCGGATCCGAAGTCCGACGCCTTATCCATTAGGCCACACGGTCTTGTTGAATTGACTCGTCCAACTGTGCAGTTAAGTGGTTGTCAGCATGCTAAATGTATCTATTTTTAGCTACAGCTGACACAGTCACGCCAGCAAGCAGTGCAAATGTGAGCACAAGCAGTGTCAGACAAAGCAGTGTTACTGTGACTCTCAAACTGTAAAGCATGTTGACTTTGCAACTGTATTGATAAACAACACTCGCAGTTTTCTATTTATAAATATTGACATAAATATTTTTTTTTATAGAAATAAACTTAAAGCGAGGAAATAGGTACTTGACGATTTTAGCAAATTTTAGCTGGAGGCTGTTTATGTTTAAATTAAAGAAATTTGTGTGTAGTTTTGACATACTTTTAAGGCACTTATTGCTTGTTGGGAGTATGTGTGCGTAGAATGTGGGTTCAGCGGGGTTTTGATAGATTATCTTATCTATAATAAATGTTTGTATGTTATAAATGTGTGTTAAGTGTACGATGCCAAGGGGGCTTGGGAGAGTGTATCTCTTAAGACCCGTAAACAGACTTAAAAGCGAACAACAAACCTGTGAAGAGAGATTATTTGCTAAATATTTGCTAGTACATAATATTAGAAGCGGAACATAAAAATGTCTTATATGTTTTGTATTTCCTATAGGTTTAGTTATTTATTTTATTCATTAATTTTCCTTACTAGAGTTGATATATTAAATTTCATATAATTTTTGTGTACTTCTATATATATTTATGCTGTAGTTTATTATAGATCTTTAGCAAATTGAGTTGCTAAAAGTATGCATTTTGTATGGGGAAGTTACTATGAACGCCAGTTCACGCTAGGGACGAAAGCAGAAGCTAAAAACACAAGCGTAGCGTAGAAAATATAATACAAAAAAATATAATAATTTAACAATGTATTATCGAATTTTAATAGTTGATATTAAATTTGTATTTAAGTGAAAATAATAATTAGTTAAAATTTTAATTAAGCAATTTATTTTCTAATTTTTAAAAAGTAAATATTAAATTTTTAATCAATAATTTTTGATTCAATTTTGGCTATAATTCTATAAAATATTAATTTTACTCATAATTTTTCTATTTCAATGGTCAACATTCTATTCTATCTTTAATTTGTTTTTTAAATTCAATTATTTTTAATTCGATGTTGGCATTAACTTTTAGTTTAAATTAAATAAACAAATTTAAGAAAAATATAAACAAATATTCCTAACGATTAAATTTGCTTGTTTGCTGCAGAGTTTAATATTCAATAATTTTTTAAGCGCAAAGAAAATATAATATATAAAAAAATAAGCTGCCATTTTAACGTATTTAAAACAATATTTGACTTTGTTTTTTCGTAGGATCGAAATCGACGACCAAATTACAAAGCCATTGAATTTGGCCAACTCGGCGGTGCTGCGTGCCGTTGAGGAGGAGGAGCAACAAGTGAAATGCGGTAGGTGCAACAAAAAAAACCAAATCCCACTAAATATATATTTGTAGTTGTATTTGTTTATGTCTGTGTGAGTGTATGTGTATGCCAACAACAATGAAAAACTGTTAAACCGTGTAAAACATGCAACAACAAAAAACCAAAAGCCACGCCCACAACAACGCCCCCCACGCCCAGTTAAGTGTCTGTTAATGCTCTGCAAACTGAATATTAATTGCTTTAATTGGACCGCAATCGGATTGCGATTGCGATAAATAAAAACGCTAGGTGATTACTTGCCACAAGCCAGACAGAGTCGCAGTCGGCAGCGGAATGGGGAAGCTGCTACTGCTACCGCAGCCGAAGTGGTGCCACATCATGCGTTGCACCACCAACTGCTGGATCAGATCAAGACACAGTATCTGAGCCATCAGCATGATGTGTGCATTGATCGGGATACAGTGCTGCGCATTAATCGCATGTCCACACGGCGCCATCTGCTCAAGCGTGACCACAGCTGGCCACCAGTGGAACCGGAAGTGGCAAGAACAATGGCAACGGAAGTGCCTTTAACGCCATCGCCATCGCACAGCATTGAGGCGCTGCGCGAGAAATTCAGCAGTCCAACGCTTATTGTGGCTAAGAAGACGAAGGGACAGCCACCGCAACAGCAACAGCAACGTTGCAGCTTGCAGCAGCCAAAGCAGCAGCAGCAGTTGCAACAGCAGCAGCAGCACTTGCAACAGCAGCAGCAGCAGTCGCAGCAGCAGCAGGATAATGTGATGACGCCACAGATTAAAGGCTTCTCGGCGCCGGAAACCAAAGCGGCGGATGCGGATATTGGTTTGGTGGCACCCAAATGCGAGTACTACGAACAGTTGATGCAAAAGCGTCCTACCACGCCCACTCTCCGTAGCAGCACGCCCTACCGCCCACGACTGAAACGTCAGTCGTACTCGCTGGAACGCGGACGTGCCAGAAAACGAGCGGTGGTGCTAGCAGGAGCAGCAGCAGCTACAGAGCTGCCACCGCCCAAGCCACGCAATGGAAGTAGCGCGGGAAGTGGCACGGCAAGTGGCGCGGGTAGTGGCGCGGGTAGTGGCGCGGGTAGTGGCGCGGGTAGTGGCGCGGGAAGTGGAGGAGGCAGTGGTGGTGGCACACCGCGCGTGCAGCGACGCAGCATTAAATTGGCCACCGAGCTGAAAATCAGCTATGACACAGACACCGCCAACGACGGCGACAGCGAGGAGGAGCCCAAGGCCAGTGTTGACATCGATTTGGAGACTGTGCCGCTGCCAGCACCACCACCAACAGCAGCAGCAGCAGCACCACTAGTTAAGAGAGTTACAACCACAGCTGCGGATCGGTTGCCAAGAATGGTCTCCACGGTAATTGACAGTCTGGCAGTTAAGCAGCAGCAGCAGATGGCGTTGGCATTGGCCGCAACAGCGCCGCAACAGACAGTTGAGGCACAGTTGCAGTTGCAGCCAGCAGACAGTGGACGCATCATACCAGTGGCAGTCAGTGTTGAGCTGCAGCCTGGCCAGCTTGAGGCGCGAGTGCAGCAAATCTACAACGACGCCTGCAACTATTTGCAGCAGGATCAAGGCAACATGTCGCCACCAGCGCCAGAGGAGGTGCCACCGCCTGCTGCCACATATGTGAGTGCCACAAGTGGCATCATGTTGCAGCGACAGGACAGCGCCAACAAATACAACAGACAAACTAGCAGCAGCAGCAGCAGCAGCAACATCCACAACAGCAACATCCACTACAGCAGTTGCATACCAACACCACCGCCATTGCCACCACCACCGCCACCACCGTTCCGATTGCGTGGCAAGTCCCGGGAAGCCAGAGACTCGCAGGACACGCAGACGCGTCGCCAGGGCATTGTCTACAGCAACAGCGGCAGCCCAGATCCGCAACCAACAGCAACTCAAGCAGCACAGCACGAGGCGCATCTGGAGATAGCACAACTCGAGGCCAAATATGCACACATCCAGCAGTCCATCACGGAGCATCTGCGTCAGATTGATGCCTACATGGAGAATGCCAAGACGGCGTTGCAGCGGAGCGTCAAAGCCACACCCACGCCCGTGCCCATGCCGCCCGCGGAGCCACCAGAACCACCAAAACTAAAACCAGTAGCTGCGCCACAAAATGAACTGTGGGACATGTTTGCCTCCCGCCAATCCCCCATCCTGGCTGTGGAGAGTCCGCTGCAGTCGATACTTAGACAGATTTACTGCCGTGCAGCTGGCATACCACTGCAGCCCAAGGAGCAGCAACTCAACGAGGCACTGCCAGAGCCACAGCCAGAGATGCCTGCCGAGAACGTGCCGATTGTGGAGCGTGCGTTGGAGGATCTGCACAGAATTGCTGTGGCACTGGACAGCGATGAGCACGCGTTGTTGCTGCACGTGGAGCACAAGACAACGCCAAGTGCTGTCAAGGCAGAGCACGTAGTCATCAAGGAGGAGGAAGAGGAGGAGGAGGCGGTGGAAGAGGAGGAACAGGAGAAACAGGCTGAGCAGACAGAGCTGGATTTCAATTTGGACTACAAGCATGTCTCGGACGTAATTGCCAACTATGAGCAGCTGTCGACAGGCAAGGAAGCTGTCAAGGAAAAAGAGCAGCAGGAAGAAAAGAAGGACCAAATTCAAAGAAAGGAAAGGGCAGCATTAAAGCAGCAACAGGAGCTAGAGCTGGAAAAGGAAAAGGAGCAACGAATGGAAAGAGCAGCTGTCGTAGAGAAAGCACTGAAAAAGCAGGAGCAACTGTTAACATCCCAACAGGAAAAAGAGCAGCAACTAGAAAAGGAAAAAGCAGCTGTCGTAGAGCAAGCACTAAAGGAGCTGCAGAAGCAGGAGGAGCAGCAACTGCAAACAGCCCAGCAGGAAAAGGAACAACAGTCAAAGGATGAACTAGAAGCAGTGGAGACCGCAAGCTGTACACATGAATCCGCTGATGACCAACTGGGAAGTTGGTGTGCCGTTTGTGGTGAGTGTCGTGATTCGCCACACGGTTGGGGCAAGATCAACAAGGCGGATCAGTGGCGTTTCGATAATCTGCAGAACGAGCCACTGGCCAATTACAAAGCCACCTACGAGATACGCAGTCCTTACATCTCCCGACAGATATCCTGGGAGGAGACACAACAACAGCAACAGCAGCAGCAGCAGCAACCTCCACCACAACCACAACCACAGCAGTCAGCACAACAGTTGCCCAAACAGTCATTCTACAGGCAACGCAGCGAGATTGAGATTGTGACCAGTCCTACACCTGCTACTCCTCCACCTCCACCTCCTACTCAGGCACTCGCTGTAGACTCTTCTGCCTCCAAGGAGTGGCGTCTGAGTCGTTCGCCAAGTCCTTTGCCCTTGCGCAAATATCCTGCACCGCTGATTGACACCGCACAGCGTTGCAGCTCTCCTTTTGGCCTGAATGCGGTGCAAAGCAGCGCCACGCCCACTCCCACGCCCGCCCCAACTGCAGCAGATGCCAGGTACACGCATGTGCCCCAACTGGAGGGCCACAACATTGGTCTGCTTGTGCGCACTGCCACCGAACCACTGCAACTTTGCATGTCTGCCTCATCCTCCATGCTGGCAGCCACACCACCTGCCACGCCCCGCTGCAACTCCCAGCCACCGCCCTTTGAATTCCTCATGCAACACGGTCTGGGTCCACAGGCCGAGTTCCAATCGATTGCAGCCAAAGAGCTGCCCGAGGAGCTGCCACAATCGACTCGCGAGTTCAGCTTTAATCGTTCCTTCGATAATGTATCGCCACGCCCCTATATAGGCATTGAAGGTGCGTGCAAATCCGTGTGCTCAAACTGTGACCGTGATCGTTACCGTGACTGTGACTGTGACTCTGTGTGTGTGGCATGATCCCAGTGCAGTTTTGTATTCCCCAAACTGTTGTTTATTTTCCATTCATTAAAATCACTGAATTTTAAGCGATTCTCAACATTTAATAAGTTATATATAAATCAATTGTGGACTACGTAAAGCTAACAGAGCCAAAATTGTTTAAAGTTCAACAGATTTTCACATTTTACTTCATATTTAACGTTTTAATTAAGTTTGTTAGCAAACTTTTTCATTTATAATAAAAGAGACGGCTACAGTTTACGGAGCCGACTCTAAGAACCAAAAAGTTAATCATAATATTACCGATTTCACCAAGATTCTTAGTTCTTATACTCTCTAACGTCCATGTGTTCATACGGACATACAGACAAGGCTATGTTAACACGGCTGTTAATAGTAATTAAGAATACATATATGATATATACTCCATGGGGTATCTCACGGCTTCTTTCTTTCAGCCACAAACCGCCTCTGGCAAACCTATTAGACTTCATTGTACTTTTTTATAGTTCGTATGAACTTAGTCTGAAATATATATTCATAAAAATTGTGCATTTTTAGCACAATTGTTGTGTTCCGAGAGTAACAAACATATGAACTTGTTGAGTACTGAATTGTGACTGTTTATTAACATTTAGAAATCAAGGCATCTAACATAGTTATGTTAAAGTACATGGTTTGGAGTAATCTATGTTAAACGCGCAGTGTTAAATGTATAACAGAAATACATAAAAGGCAATATACATATGTATATAACAACAATAATAAAATCTTCAAACGTTCGCAACTTTCTTAAATCTCAGCAAAGTTTCAATTTAATATACTTCCAAAGTACCTATTTAAAAATATTTTCGTATATTCTGCATACAAATTTGTTTCCAAATAATGTATAAAAATGTTTTTAGTAAAACTTAAATATCATAACATAATTCTACTCTAATTTCACATAGTTCAAATAGGATTATTCAAACAATTCATTTTTATTAGATATTTATGTCCATCACTTCTTTTCATATATAACTTTTGGCAATTAAAAAAAATCTGAATTACAGTCAAATATTAATATGTATGTATTATAAATACTCTTCAATACTTTGCCATTTAATTTTATTCATTCCCCAACTTGAACTCTGTTGATCCGAAGACATTTATTAAATATTTCATTAAATCATTTAGTTGAATAAAAATTGGCAAATGAGAAATAACGACAAGAAATACATCATTTTTAGCGATATTGCCAGGTGGTTTCAAGGGAAAACAAAGAAAACCCAATATCAACAGAGAAGGAGAAAGTACAAGGCGTTTGAATGCGTCAGTGTTGTGGGCAAGGTTTTCAGGTTTTCGCTTAAATCCCATAGAACTAGCTCTATATATTGAATGAGAGAGTGTGTTCCCAATAACTAAAGCACAATTACCTGTAGATTAAAGTAAAACACTATTTAGTTTTATCTGTGATTTTTGGCAGACAGCAAAAACATATTTGTTGTAAGTTTAACAAGCATGTAGTTGGCAATTTGTTTAAATTATATTTAATTGTTGTGTGCATATAGTATATAATATATGGTATATGCTATATGGTATATATTTATGTTACAATATTGCTAATAATTTTAATGAGCCAACATTGTGTCGTGTCGTACACCTGTGCGAATACGTTTAAAAACAGATTTGTTTTGCTTATATTGTTTTGCTTGCCCGAAATGTGACAAAAGTTTAAATTTAGCAAACTGTTTAGTCAGTTTTAGTCCAACTACCTCAATCCCCCCCTAATCTCTAAAAGCTATCGTACACACGGCCGATGATAGATGGGCAAACCGCCCACTTGATTTGCGGATCTGCCCAGGCAACAAGAAATATTAACCATTATGCCAAGTACGTTTCGAATCTATAGATCTAGCTCTTTAGATCTACAGAACAATCTATAATGTGGCACTTCTTGCTAAGCGATTTATATAATAATGAAAACAGAGCAACAGACATGCTATATATGCTATATATATAGATATATCTGTAGATATATTTCAAATATATGTTTGTTCGACACACCCTTGGACCGTGCAGCATTTCAAGGTGCGGCACAAATCAAAAATCGAAGGTGTAAACAATGCAGATGCTATGCCAACTGCGACGCCAACTGCGACGTCGACTGCGACTGCAAGTGCTCTCAAATTGAGCAATTTAAATATTCACATACTTATTCACCACTAGTAATTTTCTTTTTGGCGAAAAAACACTCACTCACACCTATCTGTGATAGATATCTAGATATCTAGATAGATAGATATATACACTTCACACACACATACACGCTGGTGTATATATACACACACACACTAGCGCAAATTTGCTTTTCATATCGGTCGAATTTCCTTAGCATTTTCGCTGGCTTTTCACTTAGTAGCATACATCGAAGGCAAAAACATATCGCGCGGCCAACGCGAACGAAGAACGAATTTCGAATTAGATATAGAAATAGAAATAGAATATTTAATTGCGAAATACACAAAATTGATTTAACACAAATTTATTTGCCACAATCAATATATAAAATCGAAAAATAAACCAATTCAATACACGCATAAATAAATAATCATAATTAAGCGTAACGAAACGCGCGCCAGCCGAAAATTGTTGCCAAATTTTTAATTTCATACACATAATTTTTCAATAATAATTTTGTGGTGTTCCAAACGCAGCAAATTTTTTGATCAACCTTCAATAATTGAGCGTATCAATTAATTAATTTTGCATTACATAACATAACCGAATTGGAATTGTGTGTGAAAATTCAACACACACACAGCATCACTCCCACACACAAACATCTTGTGATTTTATAAGCAAAAAATAAAACCAAAAAATATATAAAGAAATATCATTTTTATTTTTACGCGGCGCTCGATCATAAATAAGCGTTGCCAGCAAACGCGGCGTGAAATATAAAAGAAAATTTATAGGAAAAGATCGCGAAAAGCGAAAAGTAAAACCACAACAACAACAAGAACAACACAGCAGCATTAAGATGGGCGCACAGTGGAGAGTCATTAACGAGAACTACAAGAATCTGGAGGGTAAACAACACAACAACACACATTCTAAAACATTAAATCTAATTTCGTTTGAATCTCAAGGCCAATAGCACACACACACACACACAAATAGATAGCACAGCGGCAACTGTTGCAGCTGTAAGAGCAACTGTTGCAGCTGTAATTTCATTCATCATTCAGCTGGCACACACACAAAGGCAACATGTTGCATGCACAGCACCCACGAGTGCAACAATCTGCAACTGTTTTATTCATTTGCTATTTTTATTACACTGCAAAAAAATACTTGGGCAGCTTTAATGTTTGAGAAACATATTTAGCTTATAATTATAAAATTTAAATATAATGAGGATAAATGGTAAAATTGATAAGTTGGCTGAAAGCACACAATATTTCAATTTCAGAAACAAGTACAAATTAGTTATAGATTTACTTTTTATTTTAATCATACAAAATATGAAGTGTGCCCATACAATTTTTTATTTGGGGCAAAGTATTCCTTAATGTTATGGGCACACTTGATGTGTCTTATGTATCAAATCATGATTAAATCTAAAACTAATCTGTATTTGTTTTAAGAACCTAGCCAATATGTATTAGTTTTAGATTTGAATTTGTTTCCAAACACACAAAACAAAATTTTCTAAAATTACGTAGTTTAGGTACAAACCTAGTGTTGAATGCTTCAACATTTATAGATAAAATTCAACTGGAAAGATAAAGCCAAAATTTGTACCATGATTCCTTGAACAAAATTAGAAAGTCATATTTTATGTAGTACTAATTCAGCTAATAACTGTTAAAACTCTTAATACGTTATTGACACGAAATCGACACTTTAATGGTAAAATAAAACTAGAATATTTTAGAATATTTGAAAAAGTACCAAAATTTGTACAATAATATCTACAAAATATTAAAAGCTTTGATTTCTTAAATACTTATTGGGGCTAGAATTCTAAAATTCAGAAATGAAAAGCTAAATGACTATGACTCAGCAATGAATTGTTGAAATTTAAAGAAGATTTTAGTTAAAGTACAAAATTTACTTAATTTTTTTACTAAAAATAAATTTAAAGCTTGATTTTTACAGCACAAACTCAGTTTTTAATCTCTAAATTAAAAAATTATGAGGTTAAAAACACCTAAAAAGAAATATCAAAGAGTAGTATTTAATAAAAGTACAACATTTGTTATAGCATTACCTATTAGAAATAAATTTTTAAAGCAATGCCAACTTCGGGTACTAAAGGATAAAGTTCAGCTTAATGTTATTACAGAATTCCCAATTTAAGTGTTTTTTTTCTCTGTGTATTGATTGCGAATGAGCAATGCCTCAATGCTGTCATCACCGTTGCTGTTGTTGTTGTTATAGTTGCAAATTCTTTGTTTTTGTGAATCGTCTAGTTAAATTTAGACACAATGACAGCAACTTGGGATATGATTTGCAACACGAAGAATCGAGAATCAAGAAACGAGAAACGAGAAAACGAAACTCGCAGCATTTTTGTCTTTAAATTCTTCAATTGTAGCATTGTGCACTTTTAATTGGTTTAAATCATTTTCAAATTGTTTGTCTGTGAAACTCTTCCTGTCTCTCTCTGTCTCTCTCCCCAAATTGTATTCCTCTCTCTATCGCTCTTCGTGTCTCTTTAACGCGAGTCTCTTCGGCGAGTGTGCATCAAGGCTAAAAGACGCCCACGTCTGTGCGCGTGTTGGCCGCATTTTGTTGAATGTCTTTCTAACTGTACATACATATGTGCATACACCCACACCAAATACCGTTATTAATGCAACACACACTCTTCCTCTCTCTCTCTATCTTTCTATCTCTTTTCTGTCTACAGGCTACAAGCGCGTCGCCTGGCCACCAGCCTCTGAGGAGCGCATTGTGCGTGAGTTTACACCGCAACCACAGCAGACAATGAGTCCGGCACCAGGCAGCGGTGGCTACTATCCACAAGCGTCCACAGCTGCTGCTGCTGCTGCTGCACCACCTCAGGTAATTTGCCACAGGCAACAACAACAACAGCAATCAGTACATCAGCAATCGTGTACATATAATCGAGTTAATCAAATACAATTTGTAAATATTTTTGTGTGTGTGTGATTTGTAAATATATAATTGTAACTGTCATTCGGGTCAACTGGTGAGCCACACACACCCACACACCCCTCACATCTGTATATACACACCTACACACATGGCTAACAAACCACATGCTACCAACTTACAGGGTCCCATTTATAACAACGTTCAACCACGAACCCCACAACACCAGCAACTACCACCACAACAACAGCAACAACAACAACCACAACCTGCACAACAACAACACTACCAGCAACACGCTGCACAAAATGTTTATGGTCCCAACAACACTAACTATGCCTCAAATGGTTATGTTGCTGCTGCTCCAACAGCAACTGCAACTGCCAGTCAAGACCCAGCTAATAACTATAACTATCCACAACAACCCATCCAATACACACAGGCACAGTTCAATAGACAACCGTCGAGGGAGCCACAGCAATATCCACAGCAGCAGCAACAGCAACAGCCACCAGCCCACCAGCAGCAACACTATCAACAACCCACTTATCAGCAGCAGCCGCAGCAACAACAACCGCATCAGTCTGTAGACCATGTGGGTGGTGGCTGGAAGCATATTGGTGCACCACAAGCAAAGACCCACCATGATTTCACAGCTGGTGGTGTTGCGCCCACTTATCCATCTGCTTATCCGTCCTACCAGCAACAGCAACAACAACCATATGCACAACAGGTACCGTTTGGCTGAAATGGATTTATAGCCTGGCTTTTTGGCATTGGCCCGAACACTTGGCACGAACTCTATATATGCTGCTGCTGCTGTCTATCTACACAAACTATGCGAAAAATGCAAAAAAAAACAACTCCCTTTTCCTTTCTAGGCAATCAAATACTAATATAACTAAGTAGTTTACACGCTGTGCGTATACGTGATTTGGCAAAGAAATTTACATACGCCATGTGTACTCTTAACCCATTGCTGCCGTAGCATTTTATATCCAATTCGCATGCAAATTCATGATATCATTAGAAAATCGTAGAACTATTTATGCATTTTAACTACTACATTTAGTTGCCATTAACCACAGCTCTATCTCTCTCTCTCTTTCTTTCTATTCTTTTCTTTGCTGCTTTTACTATGCAAATTTTTAGCTGTAAACTGCAAGATGCTTCTGCTAGTTGTTTAATATACTGAACTTTCCCTTTCCTTTGGTACCCACTTACTCTGTATACCTGCAATTGTGACTGTAACTGTACTGTTGTCTTCTCTTCTCTCTCTACTCGTGTCTGTAACTGTTTATATCTTGCACCACCCGAAAACCACCAAAAAAAAAACCAACACATTCATTACCTTGAAACTGAATGTCCAACATACGCATGTTTTGCACTTGCACCAACAACACCAACATTACTGTAACAACTGCGTAAACAGCAGCAACAATATCAAGCGCCATCTGGCGGTACTTACCAGCAACAGCATCAGCAGCCAGCACCACAACACTGGCAGCAACAACAACAACAGCCGCCACAGGCTCAGGTGCAACCACAATATCAGGCACCATATCAGACGTCGCCTTATCAGCAACAACAACAGCAACAACATCAGCAGCCACAGCAGCAGCCAAATTTTGCACAACAAAATGGTGGTGCTAACTATGCTCAACCACAATATAATTCTTATTCGCAGCCTCAGCAACTGCAACCACACCAGCAACAGCAACACCAACAGCAATTGCCATACTCGCAGGATCAGACCGATCAGCAGCAGAGCTATCGTGGCGCCAGTCCTGGCATCATAACGCTTCGCAAGGAGACTCCCGTCTCGCAGTCACCTGCGCCAGTCTACACTTCGCAGCCAGCCGCCGTCAGCTATCAGGGTGAGCAGCAGCAAAGCACAACTTTGGCAGCACTCATACCACAGTGCAGCTGCATAACAGCCCTGTACTAATGTTTACATTGCATAAATTGCTTTTGCAGGAGGCAGCAAATTGCGCGGAGATTTGAAATGGCCACCACCAGAGTACAAGGAGGCTGCTGTGCGTGAAAACGAGGAACGTCGCCTGTTGGCATTGGGTCCCGTCTGCCGTCCCCGTAGAGTCAATCGTGTAAGTTAAATTTTCACTTACGGCAGCGAGAACAGCTCACGATCAACTAAAACTGTTTTGACATTCACACATTACGCAGCCATGGCCTTTTGGCTTTATTGGTTTCAGCTGCAGCTGGTCACACTCTTACTGTTTAAATTTAAATTCTAAGCTGCTAATTTAATTTGATTTTCTTTTACCATTTAGGACTACACTCCCTTCTTTGCCAAGAACCAATTGAACTGCACCTATCCCAGCTACAAGGTGCCACCAGGCACTCAGCACATGTTTGCCTAAATTCAGTTCATAACTAGAAGGAAGAATTGAAATCACAAAACAAGATAAACAACTAGAAAATATATAAATCAATGGAACCCACTTCATATAATACTAAAAAACGATCATGTAAATGTTACTAAAACGACCACTAACGAATGAAACTATATACTATAAAAAAAAGGAAACAAAATCAAAAAAAAAAAAAACTATTTATGTATATTGTTATACTAATTTTAAACGCTACTAACCAAGCAACTATATATACATATATCTATCTATCATTATATTTATATAATTATGCCAAAACGAAACGAATATCAGGGTACGAAGTATACCCAATACTTCTGGCATCAGTTTGCAGCATATATATTATTATAATAACAATGATATAGAAGCTAAAAGCTGATGATGATGATAAAAGATTCTAATTTTCTATGCTATATTGGAGCATATGCATAAAGTTAAAACAGAAAAAGAAATACTCTTACGTAGAGTATGCCTTATGTTGGTCCATTATAATTAAGTTAATGGACACTTAATGATACACTAGAAGAAACGAAACCTAGCAAATGAAACGGATATGATATGGAAAATGAAAACTGAAAAATTTTGTTATGCTTAACATAATATATTTTACTATTACACTTGTAAAAAACGAACTAACATATCTATGTTATCTATCTATCTATTATTATATATTTATCGCAATGTTTTACTCTAACGACCGCACAGCGCAGTTTCATCTAGAACTACGCCTATGTAGCCCTGATTCTGTACTATATATGATGGATTTATTTAACTGTAAATTGAAACAATATTATACACACATATATAGTATGGAATCTTGGCCAAATCTAGGCAGTTTGCTAGATGCTGCCTGTGAACGTGTCTCATTGTTAAAATAGTTTGAGTTTTAAAAGCTTATGTCTTTATTTTGTTAAATACTATACATATATATCTAAATACTGTATATATATGTATATTTACGATTTTATTGTTAACGAGCATATTATAAAAAAAAAATGTCAATCAACCGCTATGTAAGTAAGATTATGAATAATTTTGGAATTTTAGAGAGAGATCGTATTGTCAGCCGTAAATATATCGCAGCGATATCCCGAGAATCGCATATTAACTTCCTTCTCACCTTCGGGCAATAATATGAGGATGTCTTTGCCTGTTGTACGCGGAGAAGGTCAAAGTTCTGTGCCGATCCTGGGGAGTCGCTGCGATGCACCCAAAATTCTCTCAGACTTACCTAAAAAAAACTACTGACCAGCAATGTCAAAACTATATAATGGACTTACCCTAAGTATACTACAATCTAATCTGTTGTATAACTATAAACAATGAACGATGAACAAATGAAAACTTAAATAAATGGCAAGTTTTTGAAATACTCGCGACGAGAAGAGCGACAATTGTGTTTTCTTTCCATAATTTTTTTTTTGGGTGATTTTGGATTTGGGTTTTTTACAAAGGTTTTTCCACATTTGCTCTTTATTGAAACTTTCGTATTGCATTGCTAAGAAACAAAAAAAAACTATTATATTCACAATGATTATGTTAATCGTAATTATAATAGTACAAGTTGGTTTAATAAATAACTAAATTAGGACCAAAATTAATTCAATTCAATTCACATACAACAAGTGTTTTAAGTGTTTTATGCTTAACTTTAGCTCCATTAGTATTCACTTTCTTTTAAAAATTAATTGTTGTTTTTTTGTTTTTGTGGCACTTTTGTGTTTCGTTTTGAGAAATTAAATGCGCTTGGAGTTGAAACAAAACTGGAGTTAAATGATATAAAACATTAACTACGGCTAACGCTACCAATTGTTAAGATTTACTCGTAGTTTATTTGTTTATGTATATAGGTATTAATTATATTATGTGCACTTTGTTGTTTACAATTTGCATAGAACTTTTATTTCTACAATTTCTTATTGATGGAAAGCACATTTTGCGACATTTAGTTATGAGTTATATATATATATGAACCTTGGGCTGATGCGCCGCCTGGTTAATATCTATTAAAATTCAATTCATCACGTTAGCACTTAGTAGCAATTAATGAAGTTTTGAATGAATCGCCTTGAGCGCACAACATTTTAACATCAACAAACAACGTCAGTAAGAGCCATCTATATATATATCAGTATATATATATATATATATGTATTGTGAGCTACATATTGCTTTTAGTTTTGAGATGTCTCCAGATCCATATTGCTGCTGCTGCTGGCAGTTGTGGACGCGGATGTTGCTGCTGTTGTTGTTGTTGCTTTGAGACTCGACTTTTTTGTCGTGCCGCTGGCAAAGCTGCTGCTGGAAGTAGAGGCGGCGCCTTGAACTGAGCCAGATCCACCGGCATCAGCATCATTGCCATCATCCACATCATCGTCCTCCTCCTGTATTAACTTGCGTGCCAATTTAACTGCCTCAAATTCACGATAATGCGCCTTGCGACGTCGCTCAAACTCTCGTCGTCGTTCTGCAATGCATATAAGATTAAGATCTAAGATAAGTAATATATTTTCCGTATAGCTTACGTCGCTCCTCTTCGCTAATGGGCTGATCATCGCCGGAAGAACCTTCATCATCAATGCTTTGGGAAGACTGTTGTGAACTTGCTGCAATGCGTAGTCTACAAAGTAAATTGGCATTAGTTTACTATCTAGTACTTGGTTAAAAGTAGTCTTTAGTTACTTCTCCACCAGCAGCTCGGTGTCCAGCTCATCTTTGGCCTCATTGAAGGGCTCTGTGTAGTTATATGGCGTTTTGGGTTCATCGATTTTCATATGTCCGTAGTCTTTGTCAGCCGGATGAAATGTTTGCAGCACATTCAGCTCATCGAACTTGGCACTTTTGCGGAAACTGCAAAAAGTTTAGTTAGTATTGGGGATTAAATCAGTCGATTAAATAGACAAAAAGGTCAAAGTTGATTGCGCTCACCTGGCACCGGACTTGTCAAAGCTGCGAGACGTTTTTAAAATGCCCTTGCACGGTAACTGTGGACTGGGATTGTTTTGCATCTTGGCTTTGTTAGCTGGAATTAAGTTACAAAAGTAACAATAATAATAATTTAAATACTTTGAGCATTACGTCAATCATTTGCTGATCAACTAGTCTGATGATGATGATGATTCACTGCAAAAATGCAAATAAATCTTAGTCGTAAATATCACTAAATGGTTAACTCGAATTGTGGGCACTACTTACGCCACCTGGCCGCGGTGTTTTCGTGCCCTTGAGGGGGTCGCATGACCCAACCACCACCCACTGGGCGCCTGCTGCCTACTGGGCTGCTGTTGCTGCCACTGCCGCTGCCGCTGCTGCTGACTTAGCATGTGGCATTAACAACGCCCTTTTTGGTGGCCTTTATTTAACTGCAGCTGCCCACACTTTCCCACCACTTACACACACGTTGCATTTTCTGCCCAACTTACTTTGATTTTAACCTTTTGATTTTTTTGTTGTGTTAATCCAAATGCCGCAATCGTGTGTAAATTGCACTGCAATTTACGCCGCAAGTGCTGCAGTTTTAAAAACGCTTTAAAACTTATAGCTAACGCAAGCTAACTATCATTTAAATAAGTTTGATATGGTTTTAAACAAATTAGCACTTTTAATTTTGATTTATATTTATTTATTATTTGTATTTATTTTATTTATGGAGAGTGCGTCTGCTAAACGGCGCTGTTAACTCACAGTGTGCTGCTGTTATCTTACAGTGTTGTTGCTGTTCGCCAGCCAGCTAGAGATGTGCGATATATTTGTAATATATAACTCTGTTAGCACAGCTGGTCATGTGAATGCAACGAACGAGCCAGAATTATATAAATGGTGAAGCTAACTAGTTAAGCTATATTGAATAGAATTTTATGCTGAAATTAATTGTAATTTAAATTTTATAAGCTTAACAAGTTCACAAAGCAATTAAAAAGTAAAATGCATTGCGTATAGCTGTTAACGCAATTTGCTGCTCCTGTTAGTTAACAGCATTTATTTTAACTTTTGTGTTTTCTTAAAAAAAAAATAAAACAAAAATAAACAACGAACTTATTCAATTAACAGTCTGCTTTCATTTCGACCATGAAATGATATTTGAAAAAAGTGATTTATTATTTAACATATTTCGGGTTTATTTTGGGAACGTATTGGTTCATAATAAACATTACAATTTCCCAAAACTGGTCACACTGGCCGACGCTGGCGAACACTTCTAGTTCAGTAGACTTTTGTATAACACAACCGTCCGTTATATTTAAATAAATATAATATTCACCGAAATGTAGCTCATCTATAATTTTAAGATATTTTGTATATGCTTATTACGAACTGAAATGAAATTCTGCATGACCTCCAAGTATATTTTTCTATAAGCAACTTCTAATCACCTAATAAGATTAGCTTAATCGCTTAAAGAAAGTTTCTTATCGCATTAAATTGATTAGCTGCTTAAATTGCATTCTAAACAATTTATGGACGTATGATTTGTCAGTCTGCATTTGAACTACGATCAATATGAGCAACACTAACGTGTCTACCGGTGTTCGTCCTTTGCCAGAAGGACTTCAGCGCATAGCCATCGAGGAGTTGAATGAAGTACCAGCTCGGATATCATCTGATATACAAGCTTTGCGGGATTGGTTGCAGATGCAGCCACATCTCTCTTCCTGCTTAACAGATCAGTTCTTATTGGCTTTTTTGCGAGGCAGTAAATTTAGTTTGGAGAGAGCCAAACATAAGATCGATCGATACTATACTCTACAGGCAGTAATTCCTGAGATTTTCAATGGGCAACGTCTAGCCGACGATCCTTTAGTGTTGGAGATCATTCGCATGGGGTAGGATGAGAAATAAGCTATGCCATGATTTTAATTTAAAATCGGTTTCTTTAAGAGTTATCTTGCGTATTCCGCTGGATGCTGATGATACGGGTCCGGCGGTAACCATAATACGGGCTGGCTCCTACGATACGACCAAATACAAATTTCAGGACATTGTACGTGTGGGTTCCATGTTCGGTGAGATTATGATGCTGGAGGATGACAATGCCAATGTCAGTGGATATATAGAGTTTCTGGATATGACTGGCATTACGGCTGCCAATCTATTTGCTCTACAGCCGAGTTTACTGAGCAAATTTTCCACATTTGCGGATGAGGCAATGCCGACGCGGCAAAAGGGAATACATTTTATAAATGTGCCGTCATCCTTTGAAAGCGGTTTCAACTCACTTCGCTCCTTCTTTCCCGACAAGATTAAGAAACGCGTAAGTTTATAACCCAGAGCTGAACTAAAGATGATTTGAGTGATTATGCTGTTTACAGATCTCCGTTAGCTCTGATCCAGAAGCGATCTTTGAGCACGTACGCCCTGAGTACTTGCCTAAGGAATTCGGCGGTACAAAGGGCACCATACAGAACATTATCGATCAGATGGAAGCTCAGATGATCAGTTACCGCGATCACTTTGAGCAGTCGCTTTACTTTGGGGCCAACGAGAAATTAAGGATCACTCACAACCTGCCTAGTCACTTTGGCTTGGATGGATCATTCCGCATGATAGATATCGACTGAAGAGAGAATAGCCCAAACTATGTAAACCTTTCGAACGCCAATAAAGTTTATTTCTCTCTCTATCTAAAGATTGCATTGTTTGTCGCCTTATCTTATCAAATTAGATTTCGTCAAGTTCGATTCCGAACAAAGACTTTTAGTTAGTAGCTGACCAGCTGACTTTGACAACATGCCCAACATTCGACCGCTTTCTCCAGAGCTGCAGAAGACAGCGATAGTCGAGTTATTCGAACAGCCGGATAGGATTGATCAGGATATAGCTGCACTTCGCTTGTGGATCAATCAACAACCTCACTTGAAGGCCCGCACCGATGATCAGTTCCTGGTGAACTTTCTAAGGGGATGCAAGTACAGTCTGGAGAAGACCAAATCCAAGTTGGATCGATTCTACACACTACGCACCAAATATCCGGACTACTTTTTGGCGCACAATGTGAACGTAGATAAGTTGTTGACACTATTCCGCATTGGGTAAGCTTGTGACAGCTGATCTAATACTATAGTCTAATACCTACATTTATAGCCTTGCTGTAGTCTTGCCACGCCCACTGCATGATAATGGACCACGTATTGCCATATTGCGAATGGGAGCCTACAATCCAGACGAATACAAATTCATAGAGATCAATCTTGCCTGTGGCATGATGCACCAAATAATACTCAATGAAGACGACGATGCCATTATCAATGGCGTTATTAACATATTGGATCTTACCAATGTCACCATAGGTCACGTTGTACAGATGACTCCCACGTTTACCAAAAAGATGACCGTATTTCAGGAGGAAGCTCTGCCAATGCGCACCAAGGGCAACCACTTTATTAACACTCCTTTGGGATTTGATAAAGTCTTCAATATGTTCAAACCCATGATGTCCAAGAAGCAACAGAGTCGTGTAAGTAGCTATAGAACATAATAATTTCTTTATTCTTATCAATATTTAATTCTAGCTTTATGTGCATGGCAGTAATTTTGAGTCACTGTACGAGCAAATTCCACAAAAGTATTTGCCTGTGGAATATGGAGGCGAAAACGGTAGCTATACGGATCTAGTCAAAGAATGGGAAGAACGCATATTGGCCTATCGGAATTACTGGGTAGAGGAGCAAAACTATGGCACCGATGAGAGCTTAAGGCCCGGCAAGCCCGTAGATTTCGAGAGTCTATTCGGTCTCGAGGGTTCGTTTAGAAAACTTGATGTCGATTGATCAGCATATCTTTATGCTACCTAAATAAACGATATGTGATCAATTTTATAATGATTATCTGATAATTAATAGCTAAATACTAAACCACAAAGATATTACATATTACAATCGCAAGAGTCGTAGGAAAACAGCTGTGCTACCTTGGATCTCCCACCACACTTTCGGGAGAACAAGTGAAATGCCGAAAAGTAAACAAAAAGTATTCCAAAATCTTCAAAAAATATCGAAAGCCAAAATAAAACACGCGACTGTTGGGTCGAACCGAGAGATCTGTTGAGTATTGTTTCAGTAATATTTGGAGAGTCGTCGGGAACGGTAGATGCCTCGTCGCCAAGAACTGAAACGGAAATATATAGAAAACACAGACAAGTGAATTGAACACAGCATGAATTTGAAAAACTGAATATTTCTGAAAAATTCAAAGGGGGGAAAAGTGGACGGACAAACATAAATGTAAATGATGCCATCAGTATGCAATCAGTTCATAAATTGCTCATAGTTAATTGGCCATAAAGGAATCGTATGAAATCAAAGATACTAATTACTTCAGCATGTTGTTATGTAGCATCTATTTTACTATATTGTGTATATACATATATCTGCATATATCTAAATATACAGATCTTTTTGGCTGTTTGTCTGCCATTCTGGGAAGTATTTAGACTGTGTATGTATATATTGTAGCTACATGAAAAGTAAAAATTTTGGATCTATGGGAACTGTGCGGGAAGTGTAGGTGTATGAATTAGTTTATGTGTGTGCTTCTGTGTGTTGTGTCTGCCTGCTGTCGACGCTTTCGGTGGAGATTGATGTTGTTTCCCCGAAAATAGCTTCCATAAAGCACAGCGTCATGCTGCCCCTCTCTGGCCATATACCCGACCTTGTCGGCTGAGAGGCATTTAAATAAATATTTAGACAAATCTTAATGCACATTTCTGCGGCTTTTTTTTGTATTAAAGGGGGGATGGGGAGATTGGGGTTTCCCCACCTGTACATATACTCTATAAAATTTCTTAAAAGGGGTATGTGCAACTGCTGAAATACCCTATGATTATTAAAAGAAAGGCGTAGATAAGCTTTAAGCATTCAGTGCTCTATTTAAGTTTGTCAAAAGGGTTAGATAACTGTCTGAACACCATTTATTAAATACCCTAGAAATACCTAAGACATAAACCCTTAAATCTGCTTAAATACCCTATAATAGTTCTAAGAAAATTATACTCAAAACCCTATGATAACAAAAGGAAAATATGAAATGGGAAAACTAAAACTTTAGGATATTCTGAACTATTCTTAAGGGGTATAAGGGACTGATAAAGTACCCAGTGAACCCACAAGTGTAGAGTAGACGCATCATTTTTTGTAGCAAGCATTGCTTATAGGGTATTTAATACTCTACTAACTCTGCTCTTCATGGCTCTTTTAAAATTCAAACATTTAGCGAGCCGTGAAATTGGCCACATTTCGACGCCTTAAAGGCCAGGAAAGTGGGCGGCCATGTCGAGTAAGCGAGCACAATCTCTGCCGGCTCACATGCAGGAGCCAGTGAAGCCGCAACGTGGACGCTGTGTGACTGCCATCTGTTTCTCCTGGAAGGTGCTCACCTGCGTTGTCTCCCATGTGCTGCTGGTTCTGCTTGTGGTCTCCTATTGTGTGGGTGGCGCCTATTTATTTCAGCACCTAGAGAGATCCCACGAGATTGAGGTGAGTTTGACTACGGCCAGAAACAGGTGATCAGCAGTTAATGGACATGGACACATACCCGTATATGTAGGTGAAAAAGAATATTAAGAATCTGCGTTTCAATCTTACCGAGAGCATTTGGACGCTTTCGGATGATGCTGCGGTTCTAAGAGAGCCCGATTGGATGGCAAATGTGAGCAAACATTTGGCCAATTTTGAGAAACAAATCCTAACGGCCATCAAGGCCGATGGCTGGGATGGCGACGAGGATATCAACAAATCGCAATGGACATTTGGCGGATCCCTCTTCTACTCCATCATAGTGATAACCACAATTGGTAAGGATCAACAAAAATCAAGTATTTATTCACACTTAACAAACTATGCTAAACTAAGCTAAACCTAAGAGAGTCCTAGAAGGTGCCTAAGCCTTCTTGCTGAGCTTATCATTAACTGCGGCTGGTTCAATGGAGACACTCTTGGCATTCTTGCCCTGTATAGAATTCGTTGTATTCTCATCGTATCCAAAGCCACCAGCACCACCACCAAATCCAAAGTTTCCACCATAGCCAGTGGGTCCTAGTGTTGGCTGACCATGTCCAAGTCCAGTTGGTCCATAACCCTGTTGGTACTGTGGTCCGCCATACTGTTGGGTCGGGTATTGTCCAAGACCAGGATATTGTCCGCCTGGAGCTGTGAACTGATTGTTGTTGAAATTTGAGCCAGCTCCCTGATAGGGTCCAAACGGATATTGGTTGCCAGCGCCAGGAAACTGTCCAAGCCCTAAGCCAGCACCTGGTTGAGCACCTGTATAGCCACCATAGTTGCCACCTATACCAGGGTAAGCAGATCCCGCGCCGCCTAGTCCAGGGTATATTGATCCTGAGCCACCTAAACCCGGGTATGCTGAGCCCGCTCCACCTAGGCCAGATCCAAGTCCAGCTCCTAGTCCAACACCGCCATAGTATCCCGGATAGCCACCTCCTAGGCCTAGTCCATTCTGTGCACCGCCAAATCCTCCTAAGTTTGGCTGATAGACATTGGGGTAGTTGTATTGCGGCCCACCTTGACCCACCAGCACGCCAGGATTACCGCCAGCAAAGCCACCTTGTCCTCCAAACTGTCCAACATTCGGTGGCTGTCCGCCCAGCCCAGGAAAGCCATTGGGATTGCCATAGGGGTTGAACTGACGTGTGTCCCCATTCGATGAGGGTGAATTAGTAACAGGAGCTTCTGTATCCACATAATCCTCAATTTCATCGTTCTCTGGCTCTCCCGGCAACGGTCGCCTTGTGGTTGGCTCCCTTTTCAACTTGTTGTCATAGGAATTGTGTAGTGCTCCATGGCGATCGATATCCTTATTCAGAAAACCACGCTCCCTTCGGCTGTATGAGCGCCAAACCCACTGATCTTCTCCCGACTTTGAAGCGACAAGGGTCAGCTGACAAAGATACGACAGCGACAGCACAATAATGAGGCAATCTTTTCGCATGATTCACAATAACTGGGAACTTTTGGTCTTTCTTTCTTTTTTTTAATTCGTTCACACACTGACCCGTATTTCTCGCTTGGGCGCTCGACGAACCTAACGCAATCCGCGACTTGACAGAATAATTCGGCAATGCGATCGGCACACGCTACTTATATAACCAATGGCCAGATACTAAAAAATCAGTCGGCTGTGCGATCGTCATTACGAACGCACGACAAACATAATTGTAGCGATTTACTCCACTGTGCGAGCAGGTCATGAATCAACATAAACAAGAGAGCAGTCAATGATTTTGGTAACGTAGGAGTCGGTAGATGAGTTGGCTATTTGCTCCACTGTGCACTCAGGCCATGAATCAACATAAACAAGACAGCAAACGATCGTGGCAGACGCACTCAGCGATACGCCAGATTTAACAGCAATCAGCGGAGGTGGATCGGGTGGATGAGTTGGTCAAGAAATGCGCCGAAACCGCAAACGTACGTTCTATGTTCATTGGGGGCATTCAGCAGGTAATTTTGATCACTACTTCGATCACTACTTTAGTAAAATACTTTGTTTTTTTTTTTTGATCAATCATATTTAATAGTTAAGTTTCATTCTAGAGCGAACTTAAAAACTTATTCATTACAATCCGGGACATCAAAAATACTTTGCAGACTGATTTAGGAAAAAAGTATAATGGTTTCAGTTACTTCCCAGTGCATTACAGTTAACGTAGCGTTTGCTGATTGAAATACCTGCTGAATGCCCCCCATATGATCGTTTTGTGGCGATCGATGCCGCCCAGGAACCGCTGCAATCGCTGTCGAATCGCTTGGAATCAAGTACAGATCGCATAAATATGAAACGCCTTTGTAATTGATCGTTAGACAAGGGTTTTTTAAAGGCTTTTCTGGGGAAACTACAATGACTTCACCGATTGGCATAATGAATATCCATTAACTTGATGCAGCCACGATGCTATAAATCTAGCTTATCACTCCAATCGTGCAGCACATAAAAAATATTAGTTGGCTTAATTTCATTTTTTTTTTAAAATGGTTTTATTTTTTTTTGGCTACAGTTTGTTGCACACAGGTTGATTGGCCCACTGAGCGTGCCGCACGTGAATGACCTCTAAAATGGGTTCGAAATGGAGTTTAGATTTAGGGGCAAAAGGTGAGACAGGAAACATGAAAACCACATCTGAATTATTATTAATGTGTTCAAAACAATCGCAAGGTCAGCAGTGACTTGTTAGTTTGGTAGTTTATTGTAGATTGATGATGAGAACTTAATTTTTTTGCACAGTTTCCCAATATGGATTTATGTATGTATGTCTGAAATTTGGCTTAGTTGTTTGGCTTAAAGTGCCACAAATGAGTTTAATGACCGACGTTTCTGTCGGTCTGTGGCTCAATCCAAAAGCTAACACACCCATTATCAATGTCTAGGTTTATGCAAACACTTCCGTATTTTAGCGGCAAAACTTGAAACGCCTTTTTCGTACTTGTTCATTGCGTGTGGGAGACGATATATAAACATATATATTGTACTTGGGTTAGTTTCCGATTAGACACGTAATGCCCATTTGTATATTTTGGCAATTGCCAAACAAATCTTATCTAAAGGTCAAGGAGGAAAAACAAACTAACAAAAACTATGAAAATTTTAATGTTACATACAATATTCTATTTTTAACTTAAGTAACAAGTAAGTTAAGTGACCATGGAGCATACTTGACACATATCTGGTATTTCATAACTGAAAGTATTACCAAAAACGTAATAGCAAGATGATAAAAGTTTTCCGCACCCCAAAAAATAAGGGGTATCATAAGTTTTATGTTCTTTTGCTAAATAATAATAATCCGACTTTTGTAGTACCCTTTCAAATCAAAGGTACTAATATTAGACAAAAGAACCTACAGAAAACTATGAAAATTTTTTTGTATATTTAAAAAAAAGCTTTAAGTATCATACCAACTAATATACTCTGAATCTGATTTTTTCACTTTAAACCTATTCCCTGTTCTGAAATGTTGCCGATCTTAGTTTTACAATATATAATAATGAGCCGAAATCAAAAATAAATACATTTCATTAATATAAAAAGCTGGTTTCGAAAATATCTTCCATCATAGATCTGAAAAAGCAGTGAAATATTAAGATTATTTGCATTAAATCGATTATTTTCTGAAAAGAAGTTCCTATAACAAAGATTGCTAGATGCTCTAAATTAATAATAACATTAATAAAAACTGATATTTTAAATTGATTTACTCAATATAATCAAATTATTCAATTCGAATCCCTAGCTTATATCGAAAAGTATATTTTTAAATATTTTTGATCATACTTTTGTAATTATAAAAGAGTTATATACCTTAAAATAACTTTCGAAGATTCCTTTACATAAATCTTATGCTCTATTCTGAAATAGTATATATGTTGACATACTGACTTTAGTAATACCCATTAAGGCATGACCACTTACTAGTTGTACCCTCGTTACTCATTCACATGTGACATATCAAAACACCAACTGTAACCCCCGATGTTGACTCGGAATCTGGACAGGCTATGGCCACATATCACCACGCACGGACTGGGGCAAGGTGACAACGATCTTTTATGCTATCGTTGGAATACCCTTGATGCTGCTATGTCTATCAAACATTGGAGATGTGATGGCCACATCATTTCGGTGAGTGGAACACAAATTACAACTATAGAACTCCAAATCATTGTTCACTTGCAAAATTATATAGGTTCCTCTACTGGCGCATCTGTTGTTATGTGTGCACTCGATCGGCAAGACGTTCGAAGAATCGTCGAGCCAGGCAGAGATCTGTGAGGATGCGACAGCAGCGGGTTACGTCCAGGAGCCAACCGCCGCCATCGTTCAGACGCTCAATGAAAATGACACAGCGCTCCAATAACGATTCCGGATTCGGACCATCCATGGGTCATGCCTATTCAGATCCCGAGCTACGCTATGGTCGTGGCTATGATGATCGGGATCGTGACTTTGGTGGCGGCCATCGAGGTAGTGGTGGACGACAGAGGCGCCATCAGAACGGCACGTATACACAGCCACTGCAACATGAGCCTCGCCAGCGTCACACCATCTATGGTGGAGAGTATGAAACGCAGACCCTGAATCGTTCCAGTCGCTACAGCAGCCGGCAACGGCAAAGGGACAGGATGCGGGATCGACACACTGTGGAGCGAGAGCGATATCTGGGCCACTCGAGGTCACATATTCACGGCTCGATCGATGAGTTCAGTGACATGCATCCGCCGGCAAAGCGGGCAGCCAGTGTGAGATCAGTGCGATCACCACAATGTCAGGATGCGCGTGCCTCCCGGGAATTGCATCGTCTCCACTCGGCGCCGGGTCGTGCCAAATCCGTAGATCCACGACATGGACACATCTCATCTCATTACGAGGATGTCGATGAGGATGTTGTGCGCAAGACGCCAATTATACCCAATCGCTATGCGCTGAACGATGAGGAGTTGGCTCACAGTAGACAGCAGGCAAGGAACGCTCCGCGTAGCCAATCGATGCCCAGATCGGCACATCGTCGACGCCAAAGGGAGGCGGAAAGAGAGCACTCTCCACAGCCGCCAACTCAGCATCAGCATCAGTATCAGCAACATCGTTCGCGTTCAAATGGACGACGAGCTGGCAGCCTTGGACGTCAATCCTCCCGCTATGGCAATCGTTTAGAGCCACCAGACTATGATGTAGCGCCACCACAGCGTCAACGACGTGGTCGTTCACCACGCTACGACGACTATGTGGAGGAGAGTTTCGATGAGCTGTCGATGTGCGATGACAACGGCATCTACGAGGATTATCCAGTGCGTCATAGTTCACGCAGTCGAGAGCCAAGAAGAGAGCGACGTGATCGAGAGCGTGATAGGGAGCGTGAACGTGAACGGGAGCGTCGTCTGCCGCCATCACCACGCATCATGTCACCCATGGGCTTTCCAGTGCAACGTCAGATACGTCGACGTCCGAGCTATGATTACGATGATGACGATTCCATGTATGGCGATGACTATGGCGATAGTTTTGATTTGGTGCCCAAGAACAGACCAGTGCCCATCTGGTTGTGCGTCTTTCTGGTGGTTAGCTATATACTCGTTGGAGCTGCGCTCTTTGCCAGCTGGGAGGGTTGGTACTTCCTAGACGCGGCCTACTTCTGCTTCATAACACTAACCACTATTGGTAAGTACTAAAGGATTATCTTTAAGCTCTGCTAACCTTTTATTGCATTAGGATTTGGAGACTTTGTGCCCGACAAGGGTGTAAAGGATGAGTCACAAAAGTCCATTGCCTACTGTTCGCTATATTTGCTCTTTGGCATCGCTCTGCTGGCGATGAGCTTCAATCTGGTGCAGGAGGAGTTTATAGCGAATGTGAAAGAAGTGGCCAAACGACTCGGTATACTCAAGGAGGAGGAAGATGATGACCAGCAAGATGCCGACTAAATACTTCAAACAAAACTTTCATCAGAGATATGATAATATTTATTAGATGAGTGAAGCGAGTGTGCAAATTGAAATAAGAATTACAAATTACTGCTGAGTAGAGAGAGAAAGTGAAAAGAAAAATATAAAAAAATTAACATAATAATGGTAGAAAGGAACAGTGCAAATACAGAAAAGTAATACAGAGCTCCAAATTAACGCCTTATATATATATAGATTATTAAAACTGGGTTGCTAAATGTTTGCCTTAGGCCACGTTCTCCTTGTTGTTGTTGTGCTGCGAACGACAAAGGGAATAGAAATGGAATTCCAATAATAAATAACAATAACTTATTTATTCTCTCACTTATAATTTGCCATTTATTTGCTTACCCGCTTAAAGGCCGGTGAGTTGAGGGGCGAGTTCCGTGGCGAGTATTTGTTGGGCGTGAGTGAGCGTGAGAGGGAACTGTTGCGTTGTCCGGACAATGGTTTCAATGTATTTGCCGAGTTGCGTGCGCTGCCTTTGGAGCCGCTGCGCTTGTTAATGACACCATCGACTGGTTGTTCAATGGGAGTGGAATTCATAATGGTTTCCGTTTCAGACAGCTCCTGCACCGACTGCAACGATTGCTCCCCCTCCTCTTCCTCCTCAGCCTCGCTGCACTGCAATTTAATATGGAATTGATTAAAGAAATGTTTAAATAGAGTGTTTCTTCGACTTACCTCATCAATAGTTGCTGTGGTGTCCAAATCAGACCAGTCCTGCTCCTGGCGATAGCGTCGCACAATGTCCTGATGCGGCGAGGTGGCCACCAAAGTGCGTGGATAAACGAAATCACGTTTAGATGGAGTGGCTCCAGTCGGTGCATATGTCTTCAGTTCGCTCTGATGGAAATTATTTACATTGTCGTGGCAAGTCTTCAACTGTTGGCGCTGCAAGGTTGCATGCTGCGTCATGTGTTCGGACAACTTGTCAATCAGTTCGCCCGTAATTGTGGCATGTCCAATACCCAAATCCATGTCCATGGCCATGATCTTCTGAATCTGGATGCTGGCCAGGCTTAGCTGCTTCTCGCGCTCCTCACGCAGCTGCTGAGCACGCTCCTCGCTGTCGTTGCTCATCTGACGCAGTTGCTGCTGTTGTGTGCGCACCATTTGCATGCTGGACTCGGCCTGCTTGTCGCTCTCCTTGCACAGATTGTCCAGCTGCACATGCAGCGTTGAGCACTTGGAGACACCATGATCTACACACAATACTGCTGCTTGCAGTTGACTGCAGAGTTCATCGCGTGCTGCCTGCGCAGCTACAGTTGCATCAGTGGCATAGGCCTGCATGCTGTTGCCAGTCTGTTTTGCCTGCTCATTGACGGCAACGTGGCTGCGCTTCAGTTGCCCCACGCGCGAGCTCATACTGATTGTGTTCTTGGCACGCTGTTGTTGCAACTGCTCCAATTGACTCATCAGCTGTGCTTCCTGGCGTGCCAACTCCTCCTCCTGTGCGAGTTCAGCATGCAGCTGCTGCAATTGCTCCGAATCCGGAGCACTCAATGCCGTCAGTTGATTCAATTGCTGTTGCACTTGATCTACATGCTGTTGCACCGCCTTGGCATTGCGCTCAATGATCGGTGAGAAGCCATCACGCATGTTATCCAAGGCCTCGCGGTGTCGCTCGTTATTGGCCTCCAGTTCCTGTAGATTGGCCATAATGTCCTCACTCAGCTGCATCTTGCGCTGTTCCATATGCTCTAAGAGCTGCGCCAACAGCGCCTGACAATGGGCATCTCCAGTGCTGGCCACAGCTGTGACAAACTGAGACTGCATCTGGCCATGAGCAGTCAAGGATTCGTTGCAAATTTCACGCAAATTGTCGATGCTCTTAGTGGCATTTGCCACCAAACGCTTATGCACTTTGGTGCAGTTTGCTAAGGAGAAAGAGGTGAGATGTTAGCATGTATAGCTACACTATATAGTAGAGTAACTTACCCAATTCCTCGTTCAATTGTTGCGTTGAGCCCGCATGCATTTCCTGGTACTGCAGCAGACTGCCATCAAGTGATTCAAGATTATCTCGCATACGTTCAGCGAATTGTGCGCACGTATTGCGTATCATTTCATCCACATGACGACGCCGCTCAATGGTGCCATGAAGCTGTTGTGTATCACCGGCAGCCAAGTCAGCAGCCTCTAGTATTTGATGTGCTTGGGTTGTTAGCTGCTCTTCGGTCTTCACATGCGACTCCACAAGCTGTTTCTTCTCCTTGTAGCGACGCTTGGTCTTGCTGAGCACCTTCTTGGTGAGCAGCAGGGATCCTTTGGTCTCCGTTAAATTCTGTTCGGTGCGACTGAGTTTCTGTGTCTTCTTCACCAGACTCATGCTGACCTCATTGAAGATCTTCTCCTTGTTTTGCAGCTCATCCTTGAGGGCTTTAAGCAGCAGCATCTTTTCATTGAGCTCACGCGTCTGTGAGTCCATTTTGAGCATCATCTCGCCGTAGGTGTCCTCGGCTAGATAGATGCCATTTTTATCGCGTGCTGCCATCAAATCACGTTTCAGTTTATCAATCTCATCGGTGTACTCCTTGAGTACAGTCTTCTTGGTTAGCTTTTGATTGACCTCCGGTTTGTTTTGAATATTCTTGGCACGATGCGCATATTCCAAAGTGCTGAGTGTCTCCTCAATATCCTTGTGACCCGGTGAGATTGTGGCTATAATGGATGTCTTTGTGCGTCCCCCCAACGACTCCTGCAGCAAACGTGTGAGCTTTGACTCGCGATAGGGCACGTGTGGAGCACGATCGACCAATGCGGTGATCACACGTCCCAAAGTTAACAGACTCTGATTAATATTGACTGTTTCACGCACACGTATGCCCTTCTCATTGCCCGCCTTGGAGACATTCTCACTTCCTGCCAAATCCACCAGATTTAGTTTACCGATCTTGAGCATCTCCTCGCCATCAATGCCATTCTCACGTATGTGCACCACAATTGAGAATACGGTATGGGAACGCGAGGATTGTGCATTCATCAGGGTCTGTGCCGTTTTGCGTCTCTCCTTGCCCTTCTCCAGCAACTTGTAGACATCGTCTTTGCTGTGCACAGGTATTTCCTCAAGTCCCTGTATAATCACCGATCCCTTCTTTGAGCTATCATCAAAGATGCGTATCTTGGTGTTGTCATCCGTAGACAACAGATCGCACAGTTCCTCGTTATACAATTCCAGATAGGAGATGCGCATCGTGTACTCTAGTCCCATAATACGCAGTTCATCAAAAAGATGACTAAGGGCACGCGGTATAATGCCAATGTCCGAGTCCTAAAATAGGCAACAGAAGGCAAAACGTTTATAAAATTCCTGGAATTCGCTAATTAAGTACAAGGTCAACAAAAACTGGTTTTCTAAGCAGGTCGAAAAAACGTAACTAATGAAAAAACAACTGTACAGATCGTTAGTTGAGTTATACGTACATCTTCCCAGGAGGACTTTAGCTCGGCGCATTCGTTGCCCACCATTGTGTGGGTTTTTCCTGTACCCGTCTGTCCGTAGGCAAACACCGTACAATTGTAGCCGGAGAGCACTTCCTCGATAAGCGGTGCCACCACGGTGCTATAGACATCGCACTGTCGCGAATCCTGGCCAAAGGTGCGATCAAATGTAAACTTCTTCGTCAGCTTCGAGTCGATGGTGTGGCGTGTGACAATTTCACGCGGTGGCATCACATCCACAACCTCCGCCGAGCGTATGCAGCGCTCCCTTGAGTTCAGTGGTCTGCAAAGCAAAAACTATTACCACAACTGGAAAAATGTAGCTAAATACAAATAACTCACCTGACGCGCACATAGACCTGAATGTTTTGATTCGATTTGCGCGGTGGCTGCTGCCCTTGGCGCGAGCCATTCGCACCAGATGTTAAATCCATGTCCCGAAAAGACGCCAGCTTGTTTATTCAAAATAACTGTGCTTGTTTCACTTGTCTGCGAGTTTTTGTGTGTGTGTGTGAGTGTAATAAAAGTGTTACACTTTATACTCAGAACAGCACTTAGCTTGTTAAACCAATTAAACGTATTAATTATGATATACGAGTGGCGCTGTTTTCTAATTGAAAATGAATTTATCACAAGACGCGCTCTGCTGTCGCATTGTCCGTTCGATTTGAAATGACGCGAAAAATATGTGCTTGCACTGCACTGAGATGTGTATACACTGCAAGTATTATTTTAGGCACACACTGGCGCAGAGTTGCTTTAATAGTTTTCTACTGCACATAGTTAACGCTAGATGGCGCATGAAAGTGCTGGTATATACCACTATTATTCAGTATTTTAGTGTTTGTTGTGCCAGTGTAAGTGCGTGTTTGTGCCTTCGTCACCCCCGTTTTTGGCTTTTGGATTTATTCAAAATTGTTATGTTGTTTGTTGTTAGTTGAGTTGTAGCATTTACAATCAAAATTAGCAACTGCCAGTAGACGGAACAACAACACGCGCCACACACAACACATAACACACAGGCTGAGAGGCGTGAGAGTGAGTTAGAATAGTGAGTTAAAACTGCAGTTAACATCGTGTGTGTTGTTGTTGCTGCTGCTACTGCCGGTGGTTGCGTGTACGTGTGAGCGCCGTCATCAGTGGGACTTATTGATAAAAAAAACGTATGTAGTAACAGGGCAACCCACCCAACCGACCCCACCACCCACCAATATAAACACATGTGCATAATAATTAGATTTGCTTGCGTTTTTAGTTACAACCTCGGACCACTTGACCGCCAGCATGGATTTGGAGAACGATGTGTACGATGACATGAATCTGTATATAACGCAGGAGAACTTCATTGTCGAACCGAATGGCCAGAATGAGCTATTGATTATTGGACGGCTGGACAAGGTGACACGGGTGCAGGCCAAGACGACACAAGTGCAAAATCTACGTCCGACTCGGCGCATCTGTGGCATCCTTGGCTCCATACATCTGCTTAGCTGTGACTATCTGCTCGTGGCCACCCATCGCATCTTTGTGGGCGTCATCAACAATGCGATTGTGTGGCGACTGGCCGGCTATGATATTATACCCTACATTCCCAATGCCATTCAACGTTCGGAGAATGAGCAATACTTGAGCATGTTGCGCAAAACCCTGGACACGAAATTCTATTATTTCTCCTACCGCTATGATCTGACGCAAACGTTGCAACGTCAGCGGCAGCTCATCGGCACCAAGTCTCGAGGAGCTGGTCTGCTGGAGCGGGCGGATAAGCGTTTCGTGTGGAATAACTATGTGCTGGAGCAGTTCCGCTGCGATAAAATGGAAAGATTTCAACTGCCAATGGTGCTGGGCTTTGTGTCCGTCAATCAGGTGCAGATCAATGGACAGACCTTCTTCTGGAGCATCATAACCCGCAGATCGGTGGAGCGTGCCGGTACACGTCTCTTCTGTCGCGGCAGCGATGATCAGGGTCATGTGGCGAACTTTGTGGAAACGGAACAGATTGTCGAGTTCAATGGACAGCAGACGAGCTTTGTGCAGACACGTGGCAGCATGCCCTTCCAGTGGCTGCAGTTGCCCAATTTGCGCTATAAGCCCAGACCACGTCTAGTGCCCGGCAAGGATCATTTGGCCGCTTGTGCGGCACATTTCAATGCACAGATTGCCATCTATGGACAGCAGGTGGCCATCAATTTGGTGGATCAAAAGGGTGCCGAGGGTGAGCTGGAGGCGACATTTTCCCGCCTGGTACGCGAACTGGGCAACACATCGGTGCGTTACGAGGCCTTCGATTTCCATCACGAGTGCCGCAAAATGCGTTGGGATCGGCTCAATATACTGATCGATAGGTTGGCCCATGAACAGGAGGATTTCGGTTTCTATCATGCCTTTGACAATGGCAACTTGGTGAGCACACAGACGGGTGTGTTTAGAACCAACTGCATCGATTGCCTCGACAGAACCAATGTGGTGCAGAGCATGCTAGCACGTCGCTCCCTCACCGCAGTGCTGCAGAAACTGGGCGTCTTGCATGTGGGTCAGCGGGTCGAGCAGGCGAGCAGCAACTTTGAGGCGATATTCAAGGGTGTTTGGGCGGACAATGCGGATCTGGTGTCACTGCAATATTCCGGCACAGGTGCCCTCAAAACGGACTTTACACGCACTGGGAAACGGACGAAGGCGGGTGCCTTGAATGATGGCAAAAACTCAATGGTTCGCTACTATTTGAACAACTTTGCGGATGGTGTGCGTCAGGATGGCATTGACCTCTTCCTGGGCAACTATGTTATCAATGAGAACGAGGGCAGCATACTGCCATCGCCACTGTTGTCACAGCGCGGTTGGCGATACTTTGCCTTCCCATCGGTGCTGCTTATCGCAGTGGCCATGTTCGTTATCACCATGACATATCCGGCTGAATTCAATACGGAGAATCTGCTATTTATGCTCTTCTGGGGTGCCATGATTGCGGTCAGCGCCACCGGTATATTGCACTACGGCGTTGAGTTTGTTCAATGGCCACGGCTTTTTCCGCCCATATCCTTTCAGCCCGCCTGACGTGAATATCGTTTAGCTGACCGTTAGTAGTTACACACAACCTAATCACATCAGCGCCTGCTCCAGCTTTGGCTCCTGCTGCTGCTAGTGCTGCTCCTGTTCCCGCTCCCGCTCCTCCTGCAACTTAGCTTCCAAACAAATTGAAACAATACAAAATTCCTGTATACATTGCTACTCCCAATCGTGTATTGTAGTTTTAAACATATTCACATTTTGTATTCCCAACTTTTATCTGCCACTTTCCCGCAACCAACATATTCGCTAATATGCAGTCTATAAACTAACTGCATTTAATACGCGAGCTTCTTGCTGGGTTCGATAACCGCGTAAAAATTGAGATGCGGTGATCTTTTGCAACGCCACTTATTACATACCTAATTATATTACACGTATATAAAGTAGCTCAAAACCATTTTGTAGAACAATTTCAAATGTTATATACGAAAAACAAATAAAGGATTTTATGCATTGCTAGAAAATGAACCTTGTGTGAAACAAATGTTTTAAGCCCACGGGAAATTGGTGCTGTATATCGGCAACTTTTAGAAGTAGAATCACTAAGTTTAAGCGCAATACTTCTACATAATTTGTACACTCAGTGGAAATTTGCTAGCAAGTTTCGCCACATTTTGTGAATAACATTTTAATTTTAATTTAACAGCTGTGCTAGTTAGTAAACTAATAGAACTCATGGAAAAACCCGAGCTGTACTGTACGAACCAGGTACTTTTTCCATAAAACATTACAGAAAATTATCCACTTCATAATAATAATAATAATGCCAAGAGTTTATGAGATTATTTTATAAATCAAAAAAATATTCACATATTTCAGCTGTTTTTCAACTGATCGATGGTTTAGCTATTATATTTGAAAATATTTGGTAAAGATGTATAAAAAGGATACACAAATTTATGGTCATTAAATTCTACGGTTGAGATGTTTAAGCACCGCGATTATAAAGCTCTTAAATATATTAGTTGATTTACAAAAGTTAATGCCAAAAGCCATAAAGATGAAAATTTTTAGATTGAGCATCCCTAAGTAATGCAAACGTTGTGAAACATAATCTAAATATATAAAAAATTTTAGAAGTTCTTTTATTTATGTATTCAAAATTAATTTGATTTATACCAGAAATTGTATTGTCTTAAAAAAAAATCAAATTTAAAACTTATGGAATTTGCTCGATATAGTTTTTTTTTAAAACTAAGCACCCTAGAAAAAGCTGCCAAGAAACCAGGAATATTTTTGTTATAGAGTAACTCGATTAATTATACGATTAATTTAGAATGTTTAGGTCATCCTATCAGCAGAAGCAGCAAACCGAGCCGTCAGGGGGTAATAAGGAAGATGCCAATTGTCGAACCTGCAACGATTTTAAGACATGGTCCAAGCAACAGCAGAAACAAATGGGTAGTGAAAAGCCAGTAGAGCCAGTAGAAGCTGAACGATGTGTAGCTGTAGCAACAAGGGAGGACTGTCCACTGGATAAGGTGGGACTGGGCATATACACTTGGAGTGTGCTGCACACCATGGCGGCGTTCTATCCGTGCAATCCGACGGATAGCGAGAAACGGGATATGCGTACATTTTTCGAGGTACTCTCACGTCTTTATCCCTGTGAGTACTGTGCGAAGGATTTTCGCATGGACATCGAGTTGTATCCTATCAATGTGAATTCGCAGAAGGAGCTGTCGTTGTGGTTGTGCAAGATTCACAATCGTGTGAATGAGAAACTGGGAAAACCCCTATTTGATTGTAGTAGAGTGAATGAAAGATGGCGTGACGGCTGGTTGGATGGATCCTGTGATTAGTAGTCAGAGAACTATGTGCTCCACACCTCTTTTTTATAGGTATAGAATTTTTCAGAGTGAAAAATTCAACTCGATGTCAGGAAAAATCTTAATTTTTACTTCCATCGAGCAATTAAGCAAAATTCCAAAAAATTCAAGTCTTCAAGTAGGCATTGATATTACGATATAGTCTATTTGATCGGAATGTGCCGTAGTCACAGTTCAGTTTCTTGCCTCGGCCAAAATTACATCTACAAATATTTTAGTTTCAAAATTTTAGGATTTTATTCTCAGTTACACCGTACGGAAAAAATCGAGATCACAAAAAAGGGAAAAACAAGAAGCTCTGAAATAGTATAAAATAAATATATAGAATAGAAAATAGTCCTTGAGCCTCTCTACATAATGGCAGCGGATCGAAATTTAATCTACATGTTTGAGTTTGTGATTGATGATCTGTTGATAACGAAACAGAATCTTTGCGCGCCGGAGGAGTATCCCACCTGTGTGGAGCTCTCATTTCGCTCCAGCGTATACGTCAGTGTCTGCGATCGCGAGTATGGATCGTGTGTGAATCCCAATCAATCCAAATGTGGCAAGTGTTGCATCTTTGCATTGGATTCGCCGGTCACCGACAAGGATCGCCTGCTGATTCATGTGTACAAGAAGCGAACGAATCGTTGCAAGTTTCTCATTGGTCTATCCGAGCTGCCGCTGAAGCCCATTTTTGATCGTGTTCGGGAATCCTTTGATATTGAGAATCCCAATTGGGAGAAGTCATGGAGGGAGCAGCTGCAGAACATGCCGCGTATGAAGGGACAGAACAAGGAGCTCTTGGACAATTGCGCCTGCTACGAGCCCGGCAATGAGAGACGTGAACAGTTGTGCTCCACCTCGGATACCACCAAGCGTCTGCTGCCACTCTTCAATCTCTGCAAGCAACAGACCGGGAATATGGTCATCATCATGCGTTTGGTTTGCAATGGACCAGCGATTGTGTCCACCTTTTCGCTCAATCGTCCGATTTGTTCGCGCAATCCCAAGTGTCCAGATCCACCCTGCCCACCGTGTGGTCCCTGCACACCATGTGGTCCCTGCCCGCCGTGTGGTCCCTGCGATCCTTGTGCCCAGGATCCCTGTGGTGGCTGCGGCAACAACACCAGCGCCACTGGCGGTCCCATGAACAAGGGCAAGAAGTGTTGTGGCGGCTGTCCACCACCTCCACTGCCGCAGTGCACCATGCCGGATCCATGCGCTAAACGCGAGGAACAACAACAACCCATCTCAAAGTGTCTACGCTACTTTGCCTGCAACCTGGACAAGTTGTGTCCCTGCGAATACTGTGAGGATGAGTTTGATCGCGGTGAGTGCTTAAACTTGATAGTTTTTCCCCCTAAACTGATTCACCTACCACAACTACTCACAGAGTGCCCCACTGTGCCCTCCAAGCGCTGCAAGTCGGTTATTGAACAGCGTCTGGAGCCCTGCGGTCCTTGTGGCGGCGTTCCTGCCCATCCGCGTTATGTGCAGGAGCAGAAGGCCAAGGAACAGGCGGAGATCAAGGCCGAGAAGAAGCAACAGGAGAAGGAAAAGAAGAAGAAAGACAGCAAGAAGGGTGGACGTCAAGCCGGTGGCAGTTGTTACTGTGATGCCGTAGAATCAATGCACGAGGGACCACACGATGATCCATGTGCTCAGTGCTGTCCCGAATACGCAAACTGTTGTGACTTGGGTGAGTGAAACGTAGACTCGACTATATAAATACCCTTTTTATGCCACATTACTTTTGTAGCACGCAATCGAGCTATGCGAAAACTACGCCACTTGCTGGTCAAATACAACATTCAAGTTGACTGAAGCGAGTCTCACACACAACGCATATCCAAAGCCGGCCAAGAAGGAGTGGAGGAGAGTAGATGGAGCTCAAATATCCAAGTGACGAACTCGAATACCCTTTTCAATTTTTAGTGATCGACGATTGTGGCGAGTGTGAAGAGTGTTTGTCGTTGCCAAAATGCCAAACGCGATTGCGTGTGCAGTTCGTGTTTTGAAATCGGTATCCGGTATCCGGTATCCCATCATTCATCCAGTACAACAACGGAAGAGAGTTTGTGATCTCAATACTACAAATGTGAATATTGTCAACTCCGGAGGATTGCGATTACAATAAATACCTTAACAATATGCTGCTGCGCAGCGTCTTGGCCAACTAATTTTTTGCTTTTCAGTTCGATTTTTCTGCTTTATATATCGATTTTCTCTACTTTGTTTTACAAATCATGTTTGATCTAATTTTGTGCTTTTATGTCTGACATATTTTAATAATAGGTTATTATCCGGCAAGTTGCTTCATTAGATCTGCAAAAATATTGATTTTAAGTAATGCCAAATTTCTATGAAAATTTGCGTTCTAAATTGTTTTTCTGCGGTTGGTTCAGATAAACAGGTTCTTTCATATAAGATGAAGAATCTCGTCTATGGTAAGAAGCAACTAATTTGTGTTTTCCGGACAGAGGGAAATAGATAATCAAATAAGACAGACAGAAGTAATACTATATCATACCATTCTGCATCTTTCATGCACAACGCATTAAAAACAAAAAAGAAATGCCTCAAAAAGCTTTATTAAGAGTTTAGCGGATGCTTAACAGCCAGAAACTTATGATTTTATCTATTGGATAGTCATTAGAAACGTTCCTGAAAGTTTCATAAAGATCGGTCCGTAAATCAACAAGTTAACCAATGCTTTGTGAGTTCAAATACCCATTTGATTTAGAGGCACATAGTATGTGTATTGTTGTCGATTAAATTCGAATGCACACTCTATACTTGGTTGATAAATATTTAGCTGAAATCGAATCTTTCAGAATACATTCCAAATGCCTAATTTATTTCTTAGATCATGTCGCATTCTACTCGCAACAATAATGGTATTCAACAGTAGACAACACAATTTTAGAAAACATATAAAATATGTCAATGATACCTGATCTTTAAGCTACCGCACTTTAATCGACACTCGTTGTTATTTATGTCAGTTGTAAAGTAACTCACATTTCAATACAGACCAAATTTCTTTTAATTTTTCTCGAAATTATATTGTTTTTATCTTTGTTTTAAACAGATAAGTCAACATGGCGGTTATACCCAATTTGATATATATGTTTGAGTTTGTGGTTGATGATCTGCTGATCACCATTAATAATTATTGTGCACCGAATGAGTATCCCACCTGCGTGGATATCGTGTTCCGTAATAACGTCTATGTGAGTATTTGCGATCGGGGATATGGCGAAGCAACGAAACCCTGTCGATCACAAAATGGAAAACGTTGCATATTCTTATTGGAATCGCCAGTCACAAAGAATGATCGGTTATTAGTCTATGTGTATAAGAAACGTTCGAGAGTCTGCAAGTTTTTAGTGGGGTTAATGGAAGTTAAGATCAAGTTTCTTTTCGATCGTGTTATCACAAGCTTTGATAAGGGTAACCTTAACTGGAGAGAACAATGGCAGAATCGACTGGCAAATACGCCCATAATGAAGGACCCTACTAGCACTATGATAGATAGATGCGAATGCTTTGAAGGATTCGATTCCGGTTACGAAAGAAAAGAACAGCTGTGTCCCTATTCGGAGACTTCCAAGAAATTAATTCCAATCTATAATTTGTGCAAGCGACAAACCGGCAATATTATGCTGATCATGCGTCTGTCCTGCCATGGACCGACTATTATATCCACTTTCTGTAAGCTGGGTAAAAATTTTGTCGCTCAGCCTACCTCAGAGCAGCCCCAGAACTGTCCGAGCTATCTTAAAAAAGATGGATCTATATTAAAAGAACCCACTCTATGTTATCGTTACTTTGCCTTGAACAGGAACACACTCTGCCCCTGTGACATCTGCGAGGATGATAGCGATCGCCGTAAGTTAACTTTTATTAATCACTATTGCCTTTTTATTATTTACTGTCTAATTACAGGAGTAGTTGCTCGTAAGCGTCGATCGAAGATGACTAAACTCATCAAATCTTGCAAATCCAAGAGGCATCGATATCCTGTACCTAAATTCAATTCAATGGCAACTGGAAGTTGTGTCTAACAACGATTGTGAGTAGTATATCTGGAGATGTGAGTCAAACCAGTGGAGTTGGACAAATTTGTGATGGAGTATTTTTATACGTTTTTATAAATTATTTGGAGCAACTAATACTAATTGTTCCTTAACCAAGCAAACAACTTTTTTTTTTTAATAATAAAGAATTAAAATAAAATACTTTTCTATTATTTAAACAGAAATTCAAATTGAGAACTTATAAATATACTTCTCTATAGGTAAATTTCGTATCTAAAATTTTGTGAAAGATTTTATTTCTCGAAGAAATAAGAAAGTCTTTAAAATATACTAAATTACACTGAGTTATATCTTCTTCATAACTAAACCAACTTTCTTAAATTAATACAGTAGTATACTCGGAGTTCAATTAAGATTATCGATAAATATGTTGAATTAGGGTTAATAATTAGCTTCCTTTAAATATACGTTTTGAAACTGTGTTCATAGAAAAAACTTTCATAATTTGAAGAAAACTGAACCGATTATTTTATATATGTACTTATGGAATGATTTTCAAATTGTTCAATCATGTTGTATTGATTCGAAAAACTTGAATTTAAAAAAAAAACGTACTTCATTTCAAGGGTCACAATTTAGACAATTTTAATTTCATATAATAATGCTCTCTAAATTCAATTAATATTTGCTCCATATTTGGATGGTTAATTAAAATCATCTTTTACATAAACATATCTTAACCGTGTTCATGGAAAATATTTTCCTTTTTTAATAAATATAAAAAATACTATTAAATTACACAATTTCAAAGTAAATTAGCTCTGTTGTAATTCAAATCCATTCAAATTTAAAAACTAGAAAGCTAAGCAACCATTGACGACGCTTACTTACGTCTGGAAATCAAAATTTTACTTATTTAAACGCTTCAACAGTCAGAACAAAATTATTCAGGGTAAGAGAATTTTTATTTTATTTTCAACATTCATTTATTAGATTTCCAAGTTTAACGAGGTAATACAAAAATTTCTTTTAATAATTTTTTTAAAGTTTCTATAGTAAACCAACCAATTGCGTTGGAGGTTTAACTCTAACTTCTATTTTTCGGTTATTAACATAATTTAAATTTGATTTGTAGCAAGCAAAAAATACTTATATGGAAATTGCGCCATTTAGTGGCCAAGTGCAATATCCAAATTGAATATTGATTTACACTCAAATATCCAAAATTACATTTTGAGCTCATATACGACCATTTGAAACGCACATTCGATAACCATGGCCAAGAAGAAGAAGGGTAAGAAGGGTAAGGGCAAAAAGAAGGATCCTTGCAAAATCAATGTCACGGATCAAATGTTGCGACCAATGATGCCAACACGTGAGTGAATGAGTTTTCCTACTTTTCTGCTAGTGAATACTCATAATGGGTGCGTTTGAACAGCGATGGATCCATGCAATGAGTGCTGTCAGTGCCAATGCGAGTGCGATTGTAGTCCAGAGATTCAGCCGTGCTTTATACAGCCCACACGCCCGGATCCGGGTCCAGAGGCTTACGATGAATTCGAGGCCTGCCTCAATGGCAGTGGCCTAACAATTCGTGTCTTGAAGAACACTCACAAGGTGGAGAGTGTCAATGATGGATCACATGCTGCCACCAAGCTGGGTCCTGAGGATGATCCATGCTACAGGCGGAGTCTGGAGGATTGTCCTTCCAACGAATGTATCAATGATTTGCTGCAGCGCAGCGATTTTGCCCGCAAACACATACAACGTCGCACCTGCGGCAGTATTATCAATCATCCAAAGATACCGAAAGTCCGGGCAAATATCAAGTATTCCGGCAATGATACCTGTGGAACAAACGATTATTATGTGCCCTTCTCCAAGATCAAAGAGGCGTGCGATAATAGCGAGGCTAAGGTCGATTGTTATCGATCACAGCTCTGTGATCGAAATGAAGCCAGAAACGATTGCTATCGTCGTCGCCTTTGTGGTGGCGGTACTGTCACAATTCCAGCAATGCCGCCTACCAAGAATCAACGCAGTTGCTGCATGCAGGTGGAGGCCAAGGACATTAAGGATACCATGCAGGGCGTCAACCTTGACACCAGACAAAAGGGTATCGAGGTAAGTGTGTTGACCGCTATTAGCTAATTTTGCCCACATTCCCCATGCCGCATACTTCATGCCACATGCCCCATGCCCCGTGCCGTTTGCTCTATTTGTTTGTGGCACGTTTAGGAATGCGGAATTCAAGTCAAACGGTTCACAAGACATTGTGGTGCATTGTGGTCGCTTTCAAGTGTTGCATAAGCACACTCATGCACCAATTGCTGCAACAAATGTGTGGCAACCACAATTCGGATTCGTATTTGTATTCGCATTCACATTCGTGGCTTTCTACTTGCATTATTCAGACTCTTTATGCCAAATATTTAAAGTGTAGTTGCGGATTTTCAAACGGGGTCTTTTACAATCCAAAGATATATTCCTTAAATTAGCCAAGTCCGTATTTACATGTCCCTTCGTCTGTTTATCAGTTTGTTCAACATCCCGAGGAGTAAAAGAAGCAGTGCTACCAAGTTTGGTATAAGTTATCTTTGAAAAGCTCATAGTATTTTTTCAAGCATTCTGTATTATAGAGGTAGAGTTTACAAAACTTGTAATGAGGGAAACTCTTGGATAATCTTAACCAAACTAACGTTTTTAATATTTGGTATAATATTTATCGTAACCAAACTTATATAGTATACGAGTAATACTAGTTAAATACTCGTATTTTATATTCTGATCATGTATAATTAGAATTGTAAAACCATACAGGAACCAACACCCGTTGAATCAACCACTCTTTATTTTCCCAACATAATTATTCAACAGATTATGTATAAGAATAATTAAAAAGTCCTCCAAAATAAGTACAGGGTCCTTAAGTGTTTGATTAATTTGATTCTCCCATCTCAGGTCTGTTACAAAACGTGCGAAGAGACGGACAGCGATGTGTTCCTTGTGAAGCTGGGCAGCAAATCAAAGTCACAGCACAAGAAGAACACCATTGAGATCGAGCTACGCACTCCGAAGCAACCGGTAACATTGCCCACGCGTAAGGTAACCACGGAAACATATGTGACTGAGGCACTTCTCGATGCTGCCAAAGGCAAGAAGAAAAAGAAGGGCAAGGGCAAAGGAAAAGGCAAAGGCAAAGGCAAGGGCAAAGGCAAAGGTAAAGGCAAAAAGAAAAAATAAATTAATTTAAATAGACAAGGATCCAAAACGGCCAAGGAATCTGTAACTTTATTAATATTACCCCGCTGGAAAAACTATATGCTTATAATAAGCATATAGATAGACTATCTCTTGACGTATTATCCTAATTAGTACGAGTTCCTCACATATGGATTCGAAATTGTTAATAGCTTTTGGTCTTTTTCATTTCAAACACTTCCAACGAAATGAACGAAATTTATATGCCATCAAATAAAATCTAACATTTGGCTAATAATACAGAATGTTTTGTATTTCTTAAAAGTTGGGGGAACGGAACAGGAAGTGAAAAGTTGAAAGACATAATTATAGTACAGCTTGCGTTCTCTAAAATGGTTTAATTTTAATTATTTACCCAGGAGTCGTTAGATTTTGAGGAACATGTATATTATATCTTTTTATAGATTCAGAATATTTAAAAATTATTGAATTTAAAATTAATTTTGTAAAAACAAATATTTATTAAATTATTTAATTTTATAATACTTAATATATACTCGTATAACATAAAGATGTTAATAGCTGAAACTACAGTGTAAAACTATAAAAAGTTTAGAAATATGTAAATATTAAACATTTCAGCATGTGTTACTAGGAATTTAAACAAAATTATACTCTTATATACATATAATATAGACATGATGAAAATTCTGAAAATTTCCCAACGATCTTATTAAAAATACTTCAATTAAGGAATGTTGTCTTGAATATTTATCAGAGCTATAAAAAATATATAAATTTATATTAAGTTGTCGAGGATTAGCATCAACTTATGGTATAGTTATAGTTATTTAGTGAACTGCACTGAGGCTGCTTAAAGGGCAAAAGATGAACAGATTTCAGGTTCCTATACGGTTGCACATGTAACACGGTAGGGGGTAAGAACCACGCCTCAATCCACACACCTGCCGATGTAGTTTACCACCATCTGTGTAATTTAAAAACCGCATTGTTTGGTCCGAAGATGACTGAAGATGATTTCGATGCAAAAGGCCGTTTGCTTATAGCCGATAAATGCAGGAGAGACAAAAACAAGAAGATAGCCAGTCGAGGCTTGGTCAATGCAAACGAGTTGCGAGCGAGAGAGACACACAAGCCGGCTAATAGAGCGAGAGCAGCAGCTGACCGCGGCCGAGAGGCGACTGCGTCGCGATATCATACAGACACGATCGGGTCCAGAGAGGAATCGAGCCCGCAACGTGTTTTAGTTGCGTTCAAACGCTTTAGTCTGTAAGTTACCAAGCCGAAAGCTAACGCAACTGAACACAGATATCAAGCAAAAAATCAAGCATCGTATATACGACTACTTCCCCAAACTCTCGTGAAAACGGAGCAACGATCGAGGCTCTGGACGGCACGAAAGCTGAAAGCCAAATGCGAGCAACTTTTTGAATCGGGTTATCCGAGACTGACCGACCGAACACTGGCTGCATATGAAAAGTGAGAGTGAGTTATTTTGCAGTCGTCGCTCTCGCGGCAACAACAACAATACGGAAAGAAAGTAAACGTAAACGAAACGAAACGAGACAAGATCGCTCGATTACCTAATCCGGATTGCCCAGATTAATGGCCTGGCCTGGTCTGGCTCTCTATATCGCCAGCACCACAACAACGTCATGAAATTTAGGAGGAGAAAACTGAAACAGAAGCATTGAAAACAAATAAGTTTAAAAAAAAAAAAAAAAAAAAAAAACAAAGCGATCTTTAAGCCGATCGTGATCGACCCACTGTGAACCTAACTTTAAAGATCTCTTGCTGACATCTAAAGCGACGCATTGATAATTTAGAAAGCGACAAAGTGTGAACGGCTAGATCGACGCGCTATTGAAGCCATATCGATCTTGTCCAGCTGCAGCTTCAGTTTCAGTTCCAATCGGCCTACAACAACTCCCCATTTATGTGCTTTCTCTAACGAGGTGTTTAGTCGTGTCTGTAGCGTCGTCGCGCCCGCGATCTTCAGTTTGGAGCTGCGCTCTCCAAGTGCACTTGAAACAATTCCAATTACGTTATCGTTATCTCATACCGATAATAATCACAATAATGCTACGTTTAACACTCGCAGTTGTGCTGCTCACGCTGGCCAGTGTTGATTCCGGCAACAATGCAAAAAGTTCCCCCCTGCCAGTGCACACAGTGCGAAATGTGCCACACGGTTTTCATATGGCACGCAACAGCAGCAATTACAGCCAAAAACGTGCAAATGTGCCCATGGTGCCGTCCATTGTGGAGGTGGCGGATGGGGTGACATCGTCACAGACAGCTGCAGGCCGCGACAAAAGAGGTAAGTAGGAGTACTTGTAGTGGCTAACTGAAGTGCCCAAATCCATGCCAAGGTCGTTATGGGGTCGTAATGGGCTACGCAATGAGGCTGCGTCAAATGTTTAACAAATATTTAATATTACACTTAGATAGCTGATTATAACGTTCGCTGAGGCGTATAAGAAGACTTTAATCAACTCGACCTTCAAGAGTTTAGTTTTTGTTGCAATTAGACGACAGGTGTTGATGCCATTTTGAAGAAGCTAGCTAGCCTTGACTAGAAACTGGAAAGTTATGAAAGTAATTAAGATATAAAATCTAATAGAATAGATACTAATTTAATGGCAAATCTTTGGACTTAATGCAGTTGACCTTCAATAGAAACTTGTGCGAAAATAAATGAAATTAATGCCATTTCTAGCTGGAAACGGCTATAAAATTTTCAAACTGTCTGTGTGGGATTAAAAGTTGCCGCTAGAATTAGTAGCTGCTACTATCAAGTACCGTTACCCGCTCTCCTGCAAAACTAAACCTTAATTATGCTAATGAATTCCCCAACTAAACTTGTAGCCAAAACATTTCTTAAATTTCCATATAAAAATAAACTGGCTCTGGTCTTAAAAGTTTTTGTCGTTCGAAAATATTAATGTCAATGGCATCTTTATATGAAATGCCTTTAATATAATATATGCAATAATAGTGCGCAAATAACATACAGAAAAACAAATCTACGAACTCATTTTAATATTGGTATTATCATCTATTTGGAATCGGAACGTATTGTATGCTATTCTTGGCTTTCAAGCATCGAGAGTTATGTTCAGCTGTTGCATTTGGAATGCTGATGATGACCTCATGAAATGCGTCGTTTAACGAATTTCAAGCCACAGAAAAAATATGCACGAAATAAGAATTATGGAACTAGTATTACTTATAAGTAGTGTTCTATAAATATATTAGCTCTTCCTTTAGCTGGTGACATTTTGCTAATAAGCAGCGGCAACAGCAGAACAAAAGGCAAAAGTCAAAGCATGCTCTCAGCATTTCCATACTTGCTGTTGAGGGGGATATTAATCTTATATCTTATATAGTATCTTTTATAATTCGTTCATTGACTTGACTATGAATAGCTTTGTAAGTAAATACTTAAGTGGATTCTTTTCCTTTCTTTTCTTTCCCTGTTGGGGTTCAAGCACCTTTTGCTAATAATTAGCTAATAAATTTTGATAATATGCATATTATGTGAATTGGCAGCTGTTTGGCAAGTTCTTAAACCCAAAGTTTACATCATATATGCAAATGTTTCATTAAGAATTTATTGACTTCGGCGACGCGTCGCTTTAAGTGGTCAGCAATTAAGACATAAAATGTGCCTAGTCAGTTAGAACTTAATCCACGCTTGAGGCCATTAATTAGCTGTCAGTTTGTACAAATCTTGTTTAACATTGAGAATCAATTACATACGTATATAAATATGCTTACGATGCCATGTATCAAACCGCAACACAACGCGACCAATGGGGCGTATGCGCTACAGTATTGAGTTACGCATACGCTGCATTGACAGTCGCTCAACAAAAACAAAAAAAGACAACAGAGCGTTTTTAGATAATTGCAAGTTGCAGTCAATTGCGTAATGCATAAAAACATTATCTGCAAAATGAGATGAAAACATAAAATACTTCATTTGGAATGAAGCTAGAGTCGAGTTTGTTACATTTTTGGCATAGATATATTTCGCACATGTTTTTGCTGCTATTTGCCGTTTCCTTTTCATGGCAAATTACGCAACTCTTTTGTTGTTGCTCGGTGTTTGATGTTGGAGTACTTGTAGATGAGGTTTGCTGCTGCAACCTGCTGCCTGCTAATTGACCTCTTTTCAACCAAGCGGCAATTACACGGCCCTCGATTCTTTGTAGTCGACAAAGATACAGATACAGATATAGCTATATTATCTGCTTCTGGTGTAGCTGCTGGTTATTTGCAACAGATGCAAGTCAAAATGATTTACTGTTTGATTTGCTGCTGCTGCTGTTGTTGTTGCTTGCATTTTCAAGGCAGTTCAACATCCTCCGCGAGTCTCCAATGATTTATATGCCAGCCAAGCGACAATTAGCCAATGTATCTGCTGGATACAGAGATACACATCAATTCAGACAGAACTGGGTTACCAGCTAACTTTGTGTTGCATGGTTGCACGTTGCACGCTGTACGTTGCAAGCTGCACGTTTGCTGCCAGCTCGTGAAATTAATAAACTGCAATCAAACGACAAATGAAAATGTTTTTGTCATTTTTGCAGACTGCGTGCAAAACTAGGCAAACGTTTAAAGCTGGAGCATTTGGGCCATCACGTTTTATGGCTAAGCGACTTTCAGTTGGACATTCAATTCGACAATTGATCAATTGGTCAACAATGGCATGTAAATTGCCCCCATAGCACTAACAATACTTGTAATAACTCAAGGATTATTCAGCTTGATTGGTTTTTCGCTCGTTGAGAACAATTATGTATAAGCCGCGTTAACAATGGAGGCTTATAATGTAGAATGATATTGTTGTGGCTTTCCATTCTTTTCGATTTGTTCATGCTTTGACCTCAGACGTGGCACAATTAAGCCGCGGAGGATTTGAAATACATAATTAAGCAAACGATGACTTTGCTCAAATGCTACACTTTGAAATTGAATTTGAAATTGAAATTGTATCTTAATTTGTGCTGAGCATCTGTTTTGAGTGCAGTTAAATGCTTTTCCGATAAAGTCAATCAACAAATATGTAATTGCCTTTTCTTTGCTTGTACTTTCTAAATTTGGTTTTAAGTGCATTTTGAGTAGCATTTGGCTGCAGAAAAAGCATAAAAATCCAACTATAAAATAGTTTAGGTTTATAATGTTACATTATTTATGGACATAATCAATTATGTGTCTGTAAATCGCAAAAAAGATTTATCACGTACTTCAAGCAAACACTCCCAGGTTTTTTTTAAAGCCACTTTATCACAGGCTCTACAAGCCATTAAATGATGGACAGGTCGAGTGCGAAATGAAGTAAAAAATATTAAGTGTGTTTACTTGAAGCTTCAGCAATAAATTGCATAATATATTTTATTTCACTTAACAGTTGGCACAAAGTTTAATGATGGCTCAGCAAAAAAAAAAAAAAAAGTAAAACAAAAACATATTTGTTAAGGTGTTGCAGAAATTCAGACAGACATAAACTGAAGCAGTTGGTAATTAAATTTCGCTGGCAACACGACAATATTTTTTGGGTTGGGTTTTTTGTGCGTGTTGTATATAAAGTATACAATATCTTTATGTTGTTGTCTTTTCTTCGGGGGCTAATGCATCAAGCTAAATGCGAGAGCATTTATGGCCTTAATGTTGCTTTGAGTGCGCTGTTTACGGCCACATTTATATCAATTATTTGGCAATTTGAACTCATTAACTGATGGGAGATGGCCGCATTAAACTGGAAGTCAATGTGCAACTGAAAATGTTCGTGTGACCTTGACACACTTGCACAAAAAGTATTATACAGAGCTGAAAAAGGCGATGATCACTTTGTAATTAAAACAGGAAGCGTAATTGATCAGAACTACCAGCTGCATCCCATTTATTACTACAAAATATTAAGTATACGATATCGATTATACGCATGTCTACGCAGCTTGACGCTACAATTTTGATTAATTATTTTCAGAGGTGGTACCTGTTAGGCCGCTGTCTTCTGAGAACTGAAAACTGACCTTTAAGCCTTCGAGCTTGAATTAAACATGTAAGGGCATGTTCGATTCAGTCAGCTACCTGCAGCCAAAACTAATCATCACACCGCCTATCAGTCACAATATAAAGTATACGACCCTGAGGCCGTAACATCTGCAAATCTCTTTGATGTGATAGACACGTGCCAATACAGATTGACGTCATGAACACGATTGATTTGGGGGAAATACCGAAACTGATAGCTAGTTTATAGACAGCTGTTTTCTGAGAATTTTGGCTTAAGCTTTAAATTATGATTAACAACTTGAAACTAACTACTTTCGTCACTAGCATGGTCTGCTGAAAGCCCATTTTATTGAACGGACCAACCGTAAACCTATAATTTTGATACAATATGGTCAGGGGAAGTACCTGAAGACGATGTCTATCAATGAATTGCTTCCTCTGTCTTCTGCGAACTGTGGATTAACCTTTAGGTTTAAATTAAACTTGTTAAGGCATGTAAGTTTCGTTTGCTCATCTTCACCCCACTGAACAGTTGCAATATAAAGTATACGCCCCTGAGGCCGCAGCTTCTTTAATTTATAAAATTTGATTGTTCAGGGGAAGTACCAAAATTTGGTAGCTAGTGTTGGGCAATACTATTTTCTGAGAACTGCAGATTGACCTTTAAAAATTATGATTGACTACCTGAAGCGACTAACTAATAATCACTCATTATAAGTTACAATTTTAATCTCTTTATTGGAATCAGCTTTCGTCACTAGCTTAGGCTGCTGTTGGAAATGATGGAGCATATAAAATGAAGGTCGCAAAAATAGCAAATTAGATTGAACTATTAATTCTGAATGGGAAATGTATAAAGGAAGTTCCAAAAGGTGCTTCCCCTGTCTTTGTAGCTGTAGAGTAAGCTTCAAACTAGAATGCTTAAATATCTAAAGTGCCCAATTTAGCTGGTGTTAAAATATGAATTATACGACCCTGAGGCAGTATCATTTATTTGACGTCATAATTGCTATTGAATTTAGACTAAATAGCCACCGTTTGAAAGGTACTTCCCCTGACACAATGCACTGTGCTTTTAAACTTGAATTAAGCCTGATGTAAGGGCATGTGGGAATCGTCTGTTTTGTAGCTACTTTTTTATGTACTCTTGTTTTTAATTACTTCACTTAGTGCATGTGGGACGCCCGGAGTTTATGTAATTGCTGCAGCCTAGAGCCAAGAGGGTCTTACACAATTGCTGCTTCCCACATGTGTGATTGCCGTGATTAATCATGATTTTATTATTTTGTTACTTCAACTCAATTGCAGCGAGCAGCATCAGCAGAGGCGGCGTCGGCAGCAGAGGCAGCAGCATAGCTTCAACAACAACAACTGGTGACTTTCAGTTGGATCAAAGTGAGCTGGCACGACAGAATCAGATAACACAGCAGATATTTGCCAATTATCTGGAGCGTCGTCTGTTTCCCAATCGCAGTGTTAGTCAGAAAATTCCCACCATAGCGGATATACTACCCAAACCAAAGCCAACGGGTCGACCACGTCCACGTGGCTTCTCAGCAAGCGGCAATAGCTACAAGAAGAGTGGAGGTGGATCGATACGGAATCGTTTGGTTAGTGCAGCGGCCAAGCGGCAGGAGGAGGAACAGCAGGAGGAGACGTTGGATGCGGTCGAGGATCAGCAGTCGCAGGCCAATGAGAATCCACCAGATGAATTCGACGATGATGGCCAGGAGTCGCTGCAAAGCGTCGAGTCCGAGCAGCACGATCAGTACTATGGTGAAATATTTCATCGCGATCCCAGTGAGAATGAGATCGATAGTGGTAAGTTAAAGCCATCAATCAAGCTAGATGTATAGCTGTAAAGACATAAAGCTCTAAAGCCCGCAATTCATCAAATTACAACTGTGTGCAAAGCAGTGCGTATGCGTGATATCATCAATATAAACATTTGATAGCCTTGCTTGCTGCTGCTGCATGCCACTTTAAGCCACTTTGTGCCACACAAACTGCCGTCTCTACATATTTTTATCTTTGCACAGCATTTTGATTTTTCGTTTTTTTCACGCCGTAACGCTTCATGACCCACGAGGCGTATGATGAATGCCAGTTGTTTATTTCATTTGCAGACGCGCATTTAATTTATGCTTTATTTTGTCAGTCTATTTGCGCAATTATTGCCATTTTTTGCCACTTTGTGTTCGGCCAGGGCCGAAACGAGATAACTGAACTCAATAAATTCAATATTGAAACTATAATTTATGGTCTTAAACAATGTTTGACTTGAGATCGAAACTCGTTCCTTATGCATTGACTTAAATTGAATTGATATAAATTCACACCTTCGCGGAAATCTTTTGACTTCTTTGCTAAAGTGAAACTTGTTTGTATGCAATCCATTGTTTCTAAGTCAAATTGAAATTGAAATTTTATTTAACAAGCAAATAAAATTTTAGAATTGCTCAAATATAATGTGACAATCGTTTGAGATAAAACGTAAGGGAATAAATCTCTGGAATCTATTGTATCTACCGCTTTGCCTGACATTTGACTAAGAAAGTCAATCAACTTCATTAGCATTTGACTGCAAATGAACAAAGAACTGCAGAGCATCTTCCAGCTAGCATAGAATAGCTTCAAGTAACTTTAAAGAGCTTCAAACACTTTCAATAGCTTGGCAACAAATAATTTGCCTAATTTGCATTTGAAATTTATTAATGGCTACTTCGAAATGATCCATTAGCTATCCATCTTTCGACAACAAAAAAATAAATCAATCAATTTCGCAAATTATAGAAGATGATAATAAAAAAAAAAAAACAGCGAAGGTTTGACAGACAAACTTAAGGCACATGTTAAAACATGTTTTTTGGAATGTTTCTACAAATATTTTGAAGCCCACAAACACCTGTAGAACCTGTAATTAGTTACACACACACGCACACTCTATACCTTAACAATCTTTTAATAAGTGTACAAGAATCTAAATTGATTCTTTACTCTGAGCAATAAATTTCGCTGGTTGACAACTTCCGACTTCTGTTTAGAAAGAGATTTCAACTTTTATATTACAGACCCTCAAAATACCAGTTGGCCAAATAGCAATGAACTCGCCGGCTATTGTCTGAGTAGCAGCTACTTTGAACTACTTTTAGTGTCAAATACTGATCAATCGACAAAAAGTGTACGAATATTAAGCAGACTTCGAAATGCGCCAACTTGTTTCGACTTGTTCGTTGATTTCTCGTTTTATTTTACGTTTCAAGCTTCAGCAGAAGAACCAGATAAACAGATGCCATTTTACACAAAAATGCCAATAATAATTTCGAGAAAAAACCGACTAACTTATACCCTTTCAACCCAAGTAGGAGAAAAATACATCAACTAAGCCACAGACTAAAATGACTACAGTTAGTATTTCTATTAGGGGCGTCCACTTTTTAACCTCATGAACGGTTGTAATATTGATATCCAAATAAGATCCATGTGTCTCCATTGAACTGCAGTTCTAACACGGCCTCTTGCATTTATTGGCCAATTTGTTTATGCCAAAAAAAACTACAGCGTTAATTTTTGGGGTTAATTTTAAATTTTGTTAATCGTCGGCGAATGACTGACAGTAAATTCTAATGAAAATTGTTTATTCAATAGCTCTTCAAGTCATATTTACTTATGTTTTGAAAGACTTTATGGCTTGCTTGATTATGGCCAAATTACGTATACGCAAGGTATGCAGATTTTTAAATAAGCAGCTGCAGTTTTCGGCGTTAAAACACAGAAGATAATGTTTCTTAAACAAAAATGGTAGAAAATTGTACTGTCGAGCAAGCTGAATCTAAGAGACTATGACTTTATTCTATAGCAGAACATATGATATGGTAATAGAAAGCAAAGTTTGTAAGTTTGTTTAAAATATTTCAAATACTTCTTAGGGCCAACTTTAAAGCTCTAGCTCTCGCAGTTTCTGGGATCCTGCTGTTCAAATGGGCAGACGCATATATTGTTATATCAACTGGGCTAGCCAATAATATGAGAGAAAACTTCTTCTGCCTCTTACAAGTACTGCTTCTCCGACAAACATAAAATATCTTTATAGTTTTTATGAAATACATGATTTTACAGCTCGCTACCCCTTCAAAGTCACATATTACGTATACGCAATACACTTTTAACGCATTCTTGCCATTTAGCCCATAAAATTATTTGCTGTATTGATTTTGGGCATATTACGCATACGCCAAGTGCTTCATGTTTGCTGCTCTGACAGCTGACAATGTCGATTACGTACGTATGCGGAGTCTTGTTAATCTTGTCAAGGTCAGTCAAGAAACGCCGCTGGCCACACTACAGTACAAGTATGTATTGAAGCTGCTCACCAAAAAAGAAATCGAAAGCATCTCAGAGCACCGCAATTGGTGTTGAGGCTGAAGTCGCAAGTCGCGCCGTTGACTCGGTATCAAATTGTGCTTCAGTGAAATTGCAAAATCTTAGAACGTCGTTGTCAGTGAATTTGCAATGCGATAACCACAGAATAACCAGAATTTTGAAATGAGCTGACTGAGTTGCTTTGCGTTTGGTTGCGGTAAGGGTAAGAAGTGTGGCTTCGGGGCGGATGCTGAGGGGGAGTGTTTACTTCACGCTCGAGCTCAGCTTGGTGGGCATGTCCAAATCAACGCTCTACTGATGTTACCTTGGTCAGCCTCAAGTTATGTCTATCTGTCTGTCTGTCTGCGGCTTGAAACGTCAAGTGTTTGACAAGTTGCAAGCACCCGAAGCCGACATATACACACACACTCTGCCCCCTTTTGCAATACAGCATCATCATCACGTACGTTGGTAATCTTTCAGAGCGTTTTACACACAAAAAAAAAGAAGCCCCGCCAAACGAGTTCGAAGTGCTTGCAACTCTCTGTCGAACCAGTTCGACTGGCTCTCTCGCTCTCCTTCTCTCACTGGCTGCCTCTCTCTCTCTGTGTGTGTTTCTCTCGCTGGGAGATTCTGCTTTAGTCGGCACCAATGAGGTCCAAAATCGTTAGTTCTTCGACAACCGACGGTCAGTTTGGGCGCGCATGCGCACGACGTCTTCGTTTTGGTTAATAAATTTAAAGAGAAACAAAAAAAATAAAACAATAAAATATTTATACATTTTTACAGCTTCTTTGAAACTGTGCTTTTGTTTTTTTGTTTTTTGGCAACTTTCGATTCCGTTTCACGATCTGACAATCTCAATAAAGCCAAACCGATTACAATACGAAGCGGAACGCGCATCAAAATTCATATGTAAATCTATGCAACTGTGCAGCATTCCATAATTTTGTTGGAAACGAATATGCGTTGAATTTGTGTAAAAGACAAGCGAAATTTGTGTATGTTTTGCTATCTTTACGGAAGTGCAAATTTGCATAACTGGCTGACAGACCAAATAAGTTGTTGAGAAAATTCAAAAACAAACGGACCAACCAAAAAAACATAATAATAATAAACGTATTCGATTAAAAAAACAGCTCGAAAATGCAAAAATATTTGATCTTGTCTGTGATAATCGCTGTGCAGCTGTTATGCACAGTGGACAGGACACTGGCAACGCCGAGTAAAGCAGCAGCAGGTCCTGTCGCTGGTATGTTGAACCAAATAACGTAACATTATCAGCCATAACCATTGCATAATCACCACATCACACACACTCAAACACACATATCGTGCATCCTTCCGTAGCTGAAATTCACTTTCACTTTTTGTTGATTTTGGCATTATAATGCAGTTGTTGTTGTTGTTGTTTGCGTTTAATTAAGGAGATGTTTGTGCTGGTTTTTTTTTTTAAGGTAATGCCTCTAGCTACCGTGTTAACGTATTTCATTGATTAATGTCCGCTTGCTCCAATTTATTTATTTATGTTATTTTGGCTTTTGGCTTTTTACTTTTTTAATTCGAAATTAGTCAAGTGTGTATTGCAGTTGTTGTTGTTACACCTGTCCGTGTTGTCTTTGTTGTTTTTGGCAGCTGTCGAAATTTCAGTAATAAAACCAAATTGATTGTGACAAAAAATTGAAATAAAGGCTAAAGTGAGCGATAAACTGATGACAATAAATCACAATAAAAGCAATGAATTAGTTTGACAAAATAGGTTTTTTAAAAGCAAATCTGAAGGCCAGGGTCAGATGTACTAAATTGATAAACCAAAAAATATAAATAAAAAAATAAACTGTGCAAAAAATCAATTAAATGTCACAGCTTTTAAATTGGGATGACCGGCCAACCTGGCGTATGCGTAGCTTTGCAGCTGTTTTAACATTGAAACTGAAAGTTTTGGCACATTAAATTTATGTATTTTAATATTTTTTATTTATTTTTTTGTTTAAAACTAGTTTTGTATAAAGTTCAAACGTGTTTAATAAAAATAAATAATTTGCAATAAAGTTTAAGAAATTCTTTTGTGAGTTTTGCTATAGGTTTATGCAAAAAACTCAAACTATAAAACAGGAAGTTAGTCAGTGTTGTTATCATACGCTTGTTGTGGGTACTATGGTTTTGTCATGAAGTTTGTTAAGCATTAAATGAGGTGTGACAGAACCCATAAAGTGTTATATATTCCTGATATTCTGGCGATCTGAAAAGGCGAAAAGCTTTTTTTTTGAAAACCAATCGCTCAGTTTTAAGAGCTATATTGCTGAAACTAGTTACAGTTGCATATTCAATAATTGATATGCAGTTCTTATGATAAATCCTGCCAATTCGGACCACTATCTCATATAGTAGTATAGGAACAGTCAGTTGAAAATTCTTAGTATGAAAAACTTTTCTGTACATTGAAAGGCTTAAACTAGAATCGTGTTATAAGCATTTCTTACTATTACGGACCCAACTTCGTACAGACCGCACTATTATATCATACAGCTGCCATGGAAAACCTATATAAATTAACACAGGACTCAAAGTGGACCGATTTTTTGCTCTTGTAGTGCAACTGCTGTCTGACGCCTGTTGTCGCTGCCAATTAGTCTCAAAAGGAAAAAAGTAAAACTTGAAATTAAAAGTGACATCTTAACAAAACTCGCGCCAAGTTGTCCTCACCTCTGACGACGAAGGTCACAACCTGTAAGCAAAACGTTGTATAGCCTTGTTTAATACAATTTTAATTGCAATCGATTATGGGAGAGGGAATAGCGGAGACAGCGGGGGGTGTACCATATAATGACAAGTATTGGCAATGACTTTGATATGGCCTGCAGGCCTTTGATTCAAAACTGGTTTTCACAAAAATAAAAAAATTGAAATAAAATTGCGTGCAAAATTGAAACTATAAATATTAAAGCATAAAATTGTTTACTTAATTTGTTTATAATTAATTAAAAAAAAAACCGTAATATGACAAACTAGAAACTGCATGCAAATTAAATAAAGTTTTTGCGCTCAAAGTCAACTTAATCAATTTAACACCTTTTAATTTGTAGTCCCGTTCCGTACAGACATATGTACGTACATACGCTTCCCACCAAAAAACTCAGGCGGTGGCTGATTGAGGTCCGATTGCGACCGGTCGTCGGTTAGTTACGATGAGATTCGAGCGTTGAGGTAATTAACAATGCGTGTTTAATTCGGTGATGCAACTCGAAACGGGGGAAATTTGTTGAACACGTTTAAATGAAAGTGCATTGTGGTAGTAGAAATTTTTCTTTTTGTAAATTAAATTAATATTTTCCAAGCTCTTAAAGAAGCGCCCCTAAGAGACTGCTGCCAAAATTCTACAGTAGCAAAATTTTCTTAATTTATGTGGGCCTCTAAACCATGCCGCACATCATAAAAAAGCATCATAAACTTCTTAAATGATGCGCTGAAAGTGTGCCTAATATTCCCCATGTACATCACATCTATTATGCTAATATAAACTCTTATAGCTTGAGTCTTGTGTAATAGGGCTTAACAACAATGCGAATTGCCACATTTGGCTTAATGATTACTGTTTTAATGTTTTTAATACATCTATTTAAAATTAAATTACATTTTGATGTTTATTTTTCCCTTACGTTTTATTCATGTAAATACTGACCAAAATATCAACAACAACAAAAAAGGCGAATCTTAACAACCAGCATTCAACACCATTATAATTATCATTAAAGCCGCCTTCTGCTTTTGGCCTTGGCTCTCGTAATGGCATCCATTTGGCATGATTAATTAACAAAATTCGCGAAAATGAAATTTTTGCTCAGCTGCCAGTTTTGGGTGTCGTTTTATTGTCTTTTGTTGTATTGTTGTGTTTTGTATGTTTCCAAAGAAATACCGAAAAAAAACCCACAGACAAAAGAAACGCCGTTAACTTGGCTAACATGTTGTTGGCATGTTTGACAGAATGTTGCCCTATACACAAATATACGCACATATATACATATTTTACCACCATATGATATATGAATATTTCCCCCATATTGCCGTAATGACCTTCACATACTCAGAACTGAAACAAACAGACACACAATGGTGTTTGTAGCCTTGATTTAGTTTCATTTCATTTGTAGATACCCCGTCCCCCCCTGTACACCCGCAAAACATGCGAGCCATTGTCAAACATTCTGGCTAAGACGTCAAGTCGAACTTGTTTGGAAGCTTAGAAAAGGAACCAGTTCCGTTGCTTACAAATCTTTATTTGAAAATTGTTTCTATTCGCAACTAAGAGCTATCTTTAGCTACTGAGATGTTAAAGCAAATAGTTTTGTCAACGGTGAACTCTGCAAATGAGGAGCTCGACTGTTATTTGCCTAGCTACCGCATTTTTGGCGTTTCTTCAATGTTTCTCCGGGCGTGATAAAATTTTTAACAGATGCTCTTAAATATGTTTTAAGTCTCTTTGCCGTTTTTCAAGGATATTGTTTCAAAATTGTATAGTTAGAATGTTTATTATATAAAGTTGGATCGTGATGAAATTTTTAGGATTCGTTTCTACATCAGTTTTAAGTCTTTGTGTCGAATTGTAATATCATAAGTTTAAAATTACACACATTATTCGGTTTCTTAAAGCTTGAACTGTGTGTTATTGGTTCAAAACAATATAGCCTTTGAGTTTTGATCTGAGTTTGGCACAACAGCATTATCCCTTAGTTCAATCTAAGAACTAGACTCAAATAAAAATCATTGAACTGTTGATATTCTTTAATTATTCTTAAACTAAACTGATATATCAGCTGAAACCTTAGTGACTTAATTTTATAATCAACGCTGTGACTATTTATTGTCCCTTGTTAATTTTTTACCATATCATAACATGTGTTTTTTTAATATCAAGTTTTTGTTAATAACTGTTATTTGTACATTTTGAAATGCAAATTTGCAACAACCTTGATATTTTAAAGCTGGCTGGTTGCTTGTTTACTGTTTTGTCTTTATTTTTTTTTACAGAAATTTGTATTCTCTTTGGCCATTACTTACCTTTTTAATGGATGCCCTGTGCTTCCTTGATATTTATTTATAGACTGCCCCAACTGCGTGGACGAGTCACAGTATATGCCGAACAAATGGACAATGCCGTTGCTGAAGCTGGGCGAGAAGCGTTATTATCTCGGCATCTTCTTCAAGGTAAGCAACATTCCGTTAAACATTAACATTTAAACTGCAACCGTTGTTCGCGTTGTCCAGCGGTTCAATGGACAGTTCAACATTCCGGTTCGACTGTCTCATAAACTTATTGCACATATTGCATATGTGTACATTTAAGGTGATTACAGACACAGACAATGCAATATATGAAGAGAGTCTTTATTTTCCAATTTTGGCAAGATTTGCTTGTCGTTTTTTATAAAGTTGTAAGCAGCCACACCTCGTGTTGAGCAACCTTCTCTATATATTTCATTGACTAACTGATATGGTTAGCCTTAGAACTGATATCAATGCCATTGAATCATTAAAATACCTCAGCGATTGATCGACCATGATGATGAAGTCCGTGCTTCGACACGCATCGGTAATTTTGTTGCTGAGATGACGTCTCTTAATTAATGCAGCCATTCATATTAAAAACATATTAGTCAAAAACTTAATAAAGCTCAAGAGACCATTCAAAACGCGTACAAAACGCGTGCAGCTACGACGCGCGTTTTGGGCGCGTTTTTGGGCAATGGCCGAAACGTTAGACAACGTGACAAGACAAGTATGCAAATCGTGCTGATAAAAACTATGAATCTTTGGCTATATAAAGCGTTCTCCTTGAACTTTAAAGCTGCGCTATAAATATAATTTAATAAAACCGATTTAACGGCATTGTAAATGGGAATAATTAAGCAAATATGTAAAACAAATTGAATGGCCACAGACAGTTATGAGTCTAGTGATTGCGATACATGAAAGAGGCAGCACAACGGAAGTTGTTTAACCGCACACAAAAAGGTCAATCAAGATCGATGATTTGGGTTACGGGTTCTCATGGGTAACAAACACAAACATACACATGTGTGAACTTTAAAGAATGCAAGCCAAACAATTTTTGGCAGTTCAATGTGACAATAAATTTGGCCAACAGGTGTTTCAACTTCAATTTATGCATACAAGAAAGAAAACCGACATTTAACATTAAGCAGAACTAATTATTTTAATTGTTTAATGATCTATTAACAGCTCAAGAATAGCTTAAGCTTTAAGACAATGAGATAATCGTTTCAAACAAAAAAAAAACAAAGGTTTTGTTTGGAAAATGTATAGAAATGCAAAGAGAATGTATTCTAATTTCAAACTAGTTATTTATGCATAACTTGATATCTAAGCAGAACTATGTATGTTATTATTAGATGGATAAAAAGATGTTTAAATAAAATAAGAATTAGATTAGCATATATAGTATATATATAGCTAGGGAATGAGGTAATCAATGTCGTATTTTCATATATCATTTTAATGTCGAACCAGTTTCAAATGCAAATTTTGATAATTCTCAATTTAGCAAAAAACAAAACACAAAATATTAAATTCGACATGACCATAACCCATTTTTTTGTGTGATGTCCATTAAATCAATTATATGTGAAATAGACTGGATATCGATAAAGCTACAGAAGATAGAATGAGGTAATCAAATAATTTGCCACAATCAATTTTAAAATGTTTAACAAGTTTTTTATGCAAATTTGCAATATATTTTTATGGCCAAAAGAAATTAAATTTCTGCTGATCAAATTGTGCATGTTTATGATTAAATCTATTAAATGCGTTTAATCAGCGCAGATTATTTGTTTAATGCAGGTTCTTGAACCTCGGCAAGAACAACAAATGTAGCAGAAAAGTAATTAATTAATTTTTATTAACAGATTTTGATTGTGAATTAAATTGCCAAAAGAGTTTTGGCCCCAAAACATGCATAGCACGCATATGTATATTTTTCTCTTTTACTCTCTCTCTCTCTCTCTCTCTTTCGCACTCTACTTGACTGTGTCGAACGTTGACATTTTAATTCATGAATAAATAGTAGCAAAGAACTGGAACTGGATTATTAGAAATGCATAAATTTTGCTGTATTTTGCAAAACATTTTTGTGGACTTCATTAGAAATGTTCTAATTATTTATTGGTATAAGCAATTAAAAATCACACTGTAATCAGCTCATGCATATTTAAACATACAGTATATGTATATGTTAGTTAAATGGTTTTTCTTTCTTTCGCACATTACGTAATGCCGAAGTGCGTAAATATGCAAATTTCGCGAAAAATAGAGAAAAAACAAAACTAAATTGAAAATGGCAAAATTAATTTAACAGCAACACGCAAATAGCCCACTGCAGCAGGCAGCTGGCCAAGCTAACAGCTGGTTTGATATTTGACTTTTTTCTTCACTTTAAATGCGACACTAATTGCTGTTGATTATGGCCTAAGACTGAAGCCAAGACTCAGACTTAGACTAAGACCAAGACTCAGACTGGCTGTCGATTGAGCAACTCACTCAATATATATGTGATATAAAGTCGAGAGTCGAATGTGTTAATGACATTAACAGAATTGTCAAACATTTTGTTGCCAATTAATTGACTTGCTGCCAGAATTCAATTTGTTGACACAAGCAGTTGTAAATTGTAATTATATGCAACGTTTAATCTCAAGTTACAAGTAGGCGAGTATTTAATATAATTAGTACATAATTACTTTAAAATAATTATATATTATTATTTTTTACGTGGAGTTTAGCTTATCTGAAAACATAGTTTTCTAAGCAATTGTTTATTACTTTATCAATATTTAAATAAATATTTGCATATATATTGTTACATACATAATATATTTAATATTTTATAACATCTATAACATAATTTTTAACTGAAATTAACTTAATATTTTAAACGATATTTAGCTATTATTTACTATAATTTTGAATATATTGCTTTTGTATTCTTAAATGAATTTGAAAGTATCTCCAAATTCCATATAAATCTTTACGCAAAATTCGATTATAGAGTAAACTCAATGTAATTGTAGCATATTTAAACGTTTTCCGTATCTAGTTTGATTATGTGCCTGGCAATTTAATGACTTTTATGGCATTTGTATGCAATTATCTACACATCGATCACTTTTTACGTAATTACAGGATATTTAACAGTCATTCATTACTTATTTACCGATCTAACTGTAATTTTGTTGTCTTTACTGCTGCCATTTGGCAATACTCTATTAAAAATGAAATAATTACAGGACATTTAATAGTCTTGTATTACCAAATTAAACATTTTTACACAATTTTTGTGGATTTTTTCCATTTGATTTTAATAATTAATCAAATATTTGCCTGCCAAATAGAATTTACACACTTAGAGGGTATCCAACAGTCTTTCATTACTCATACGCCTTAGTGACTATCATTTTGTTGACTTTTCTGGTAGACATTTGGCTCGCTGCACATGAATAAAATGTTGTCGTTAGTCAGATTAGTTTTTTACTCTCTTGGACTCTCACTTTTTGCTTTGGCTGGCATTCATTATGTAATATCAGCAAATCGAAATATCAAACTGAAAACCGACAATCATCCTGGCATTCAATCCTTTCATCAACTGCTGCTGCTGCTGTCCATGTCACGAACTCAGTTTGATTGTGAGTGTGAGTATGAGTTTGAGTCGATGCGAGTACTCAACAATTCCCATTCAATTGCATGACTCTGATCCAGATCGTAAACGGGCATTTGAAGTTGCCACATTGAGACGTGTCCGCCTCTGGCTTCCTCTTGGCTTGCCACTCCTCCTTCCATCTCCTACGGCTCCTCCATCCCCATCCCCTTCTCTCTTCTCTCTTCTCTCTTCTTTCTTCTTTGCCTGTCTCTTTCAGCTGACTGCAAATCTCCGTTTCAAACTGACGAACGTCAATAAAAGTCGACAGCATTTTATGTTTTTGCTTTGAATTATTTAACAAACATAGAGCCAGAGTATTGCATGTGGGCATGATGGAGGGGCAAGAGGGGGCATGGCCCTCGCCCACGCATTGCAAATTCAAGCAGCGAGTTTCGCTGCCAATTATAGTTGTGTGTGTATGTGTGTGTGTTGATTTGGTCAACACATCAGATGTTGAGTTGGCAACACTTTCGCAATACATGCTATCCGTCCATCAATAGTGCTATCAATAAATGCAATTTGATATTCAATTAACACTAATGGCTTTTGCGTTTGCCTCTTAATTAGCCAACCCTTTATACTCCACCACCCCCCGCTCCCACCCCACGCCACTTCCTCTGTTGCCTGTTGATTTTGCTTCTGTGGCCGTGGCAACTAAATATTTTTGGTTACTTTTTAGTTGCCACAACTTGTGGCAGTTCATGTGAGAGTGCTTTCTGCCAGGTGATGTGCACCTACATCGATTACGTAACTAGCTCGACAGCCGCCCTTAGTCGACACTCTGCGGTCGACCGCCTATGTCGACGACGTCATTAACTTGGCTTTAATTGTATTAGCCGTAATTGTGCGCGAATAAAGCGCAGCATTCTGACTCTTTGCCTTACCGATGACACGGAGAAAGTGTTTAATGTGAATTCTCTGCTTGTTGTTACTATTGTTGTTGTTGTTGTTAGTAGGAAACACGCTCACTGAAAGTGTTTATTGGGCTGTAAAAGGACGCTCCAGTGAAGCCAAGAAGTCAATTAGTTTGCCATATGGGCATAAAGAAAGAACTTTCATTGCCACCCCCTTTCCTCTTTTGACTGTTGTTGGTGTAGCACGAACAGCAGCCTTAATGGCATGCGACATGGGTTCTGTTTACCTGTCGTGCACTTTATGCGAGTCGAGGGATCTAACAAAATTCTTTTCAAATGCCAGCAAAATACAAAACACAACTTTCGCTACGTTGTATACTCTATAAAAGCGAAAATATGTTTTGTTATTATGCTAGGTGTTAGAGTAAATTAAGAAAGTACGATTTATTGTAGAAAATATACTTAGGTTGAAAAGAGCTTTACTTATAATACTTTAATGTACTGGCAAAATACCTTTAAAGCATATTTCGAATATTATTTAATTATATAAACATTTAAAATTAAATAACTTCATTTTTGGTTATATTTTAGAAGCGTAAATAATTACTTAATTATTCTGAACTTATTTTATAATAATTTAGCATAGAAAACATAACGAAAATATATTTGATGGATTTCCTAATTAAACAAAAAATAATTAAAAATATTAGAATAATTAATTTTTAGTAATTTTACTCAGGGTACTAATGACTAATGAGTACAGTAACCAAATTAAATATTTGTCATATTCATTTATTTTTAGTTTTAATTAAAATATTTGAATCACTTTTTTGCTGTGCTTAGATTGTATTAAATATTTTTGAAATATTTAAAAAAATTTAATATTTAGATTTTATATTTTATTTTTATTAAGTCTTAAATTTCACTTTTCTATTTATTTTATAAAGGTATTTTTATAGGTATTTTTGTATATTTTATATAGGTATTTTTCTAAAAGTTTTAGTATCTAATTCAAATTTGGACTCTTATTTCCATTAAATTTAAATTTTTACCTATAAATTTATTTTTAATATAATTTTTACTTAAAGTACATTTATGCAGTTATTTAGTTTACAATTTTCTTTTACCTACAATATAATGTAAACGTACTACCGACTAGTAAGAGTATTTCAGTTTAAACTATTAGACTGTAGTGCCTGCATTTTGGTTTAGAACTTGGCGCTAACTTTTTGCTACATTTTCTCACTCTTTGCTATTCTGATGCATGTTGTACCATTTTCATTGCAGGCCAATTGGTTCAAAGCCACGCAATACTGCCGCTACCATGGCATGCACTTGGCTAGCATTTCATCACAGGAAGAGAACGATAGACTGGAGAAACACATACGCGACTTTGGTAAGTGACTGAACGATAAGCAGCTGATGAAATAGACATGCCATGTGAAGGGAACCGAAGCAATGACCATGGGAATGAGACGGAGACTTGCATTTGACTTTCTAGCGTGTATAATACGCGGAAGTTGGTAACCCAAAACTTTAGGCCGATGACAAAAGGGAAACCGCGATAAAAAAAAAAAGCCAGAGCAGCTAGAGGGCAGCCAAGAGGGGCAAGCGGTATTGTTAGCCATGCATTCAACATTTGTTGCACTTTCCAACAGCCAAAAGAGCTCGTTTGAAAAGTGAATGTGCGAGGGCGCGATTAAAGCGAGTCGTTTTAGCCCAACAATTGTGGCCTTAAAGCATTCGAAAAGTGGTCAAAAGCATTTTAAACTCAAATTTGTCTTGTACAATTTACAGGTTTGGGCCACGAGCATTTCTGGATATCCGGCACAGATCTGGCCGATGAGGGAAATTACTTTTGGATGGCCACTGGAAGACCGATAACTTTTACCAACTGGAATGCCGGCGAGCCCAACAATTTCCGCTATGAGAATGGTGAGGAGGAGAACTGCCTGGAGCTGTGGAATCGGGATGGCAAAGGACTCAAATGGAATGATTCACCCTGTAGTTTTGAAACCTACTTTGTCTGCGAGGTGCAGCCCGTCTGAAACAGCAGCTTCAACTCATGATATACGAATCAGACACACATTTATATACATACATATGATGTATAGTTAGTTATTAAGCATACGACCTGCGGCACAGCGAGCAAAGAACAAAGCAAAGTTGTGTAGAAGAATATATATACCATACTCGTATATATATACATATATTTACAAGTAGTTATTATGTATAAGTTTAGTAGTTTAGTTAAGATTTGTCAGATTTGCCTGTGCTGTGTCGTAACTGTGTTAATTCAACATTTCATGCGAATCCAAAATTCAATTCAGAAAACACAACAAGAAAACATTTATCGAAATTATATATATATATATATTATGGTTATGTCTAATTTAACAATTGGCTTAAGTCTTTTTGCTGATGTTTAGCTAGTAAAATAAATTAAATTAAATAAAATAAAATGAAAATAAAATACTCTATGCTTAAAATGGTTTCAGCGCCGTGCAACGTTGCGTATGAGCAATTTTCAATAATCATATTGGCCATAAAGCGTGGCAAATGGCAAATAAAACTGAAAGTGCCCACGACTTTTGCTCTTTATCGTCTCATCGCTCTCTCTCTCTCTGCCTCCCTCTCCCTCTCGTTGTCTGCCTCTTTGGTGCTCTCTATCTCGCTCTTGCTGTGACCCGTTAAGCCTGCAGCCACCTGTCGTATACTTGCTAACCAAACACAACTAATGCTGATATAAGTAATATAATCATCTGAAGCTGCTGCGCCCTCTGACACGATTTACACTATGTCAAGCTGCACACCAAGTAAGCCATAGCCCAGAGCGAAAGAGAGGGCAAAAAGAGAGAGAGAGAGAGAGAGTTAGTGAGTGCTGGCTAAGAGCGCTTGCATAAGGCAACTGTCTGTTTATCTCTTCTCAATTGTCCAGCTGTTGAGCTGTTATCCTGCCCACTATCCATCTGTCCCACTGTCCCTCTGTCCCTTCGTCCACCTACCCATTCAAACATTTGCCTACCGGCAAGGGCTTGTCTCAGCCCCTGGGGACAGACACTGCGAACAACGTGCGACGAGTCGCCTTCAAAAGCCTACACTGTTTATTGTTTATGCGACAGAGAGAACAAGAGTAACAAAGAGACAGAGAGAGAGAGAGAGAGAGAGATAGCGCATGCGTTAGTGCAGCCAGAAGAGTAGCACTAAGAGAAAATGCCTGGGAAAGCCGAAGCATAGATTTCAACAGCTATTAGGCATTCATAAAAGTAAATATCATAAATAATACAGTGGAGCCTCCACTCACTTAATCAGAAAGAGAAAAAAACTGTTAACTTTAAGACTTATTATCACACATAACTAATGAAAAGCTATTTTGAAAACGATGTATACTCAAAGGGGCTCAACAAAAGTAAATCAAATAGAGCTACCTTACCCAAAAGTTTATTACCAAAAAAAGCTTGACTGTTAAGCTAGTAGCAGTATAAACCGTTTATATTGACTTCCGGTCTTAAATCAGAATGAAAACCAGCTCTAAATAAATTACAAATTAGTTTAGGAAGTGTTTTTCCGGTTTAGTAAATGACAATGCAAACAAAATAAAAACCAGAAGTATAACTTAATTAAAATTTACTTATTAGCTGAAGAAAATTAAGAACAATTTGTTGTTGCTATCAAAATTAATAGTAGATTTGTATGTAGTAATATAATTAATAAAATAAAAATTTAATAAAATTTTAAACAAAGTAAAAGTTAAAAAAAAAATATAGAAGACTAGCAAAGTTCTTTTAAAACAACAAAGTTTTTATAGGCCTCAGTAGAGTTGTGGGTGCAGAGAGCCTTTTTTAAGGGTATAAGAATATATTCTATGGAAGATGTTGTTTTAGATATTGGATATTAGTTGTTTTATAAATGCTTTATACTATTTAAGAACTGGATGAACAAAGTAATTATAGGATCAGTGGGATTTTGCAACGTGGATGAACGAGATGAACTTGTAATTGACTACGATACTGAAAAAAGTATTCCATTTTTTCTTGGGGTTCTATACCGTTGTCGAATTAATAAAACAAAAATCCAAAATTCTATATTAATTTAAGAAATATGTGTTTAAAATTTGAGACTTATAGCTTTGGACTTTATGCCAAAAAATCTGACTTTTTGACCGTAGTGTATTATTTCAAAATAGATTGAGATAATTCAAATTTAATTAAATATTTGCCAGCGATTGTTGCTCTTCATGTCACTGTGCCAAAAAGTAAGTATACGACCGGTAGAATGTTTCAAAATGAGTTTTTTAAACTAAATTTAACGACATTTCTTGCACTCCACACCACTGTGTCAACTCTAAGAGAACACAGTGAACGGAGAGAGTTCTCTCTCTCTTTTTATCTCTCTTTAGTACCCTGCGCTCTTTAGCCGAGCACACACACACACATTGAATAATTTAGTAAAGGCAGCGACCTAACCGAAATATAGACGCACAAATTTGCCGAGCACTTTGACGACGTCAACGACGACGCATTCCGTGCTCCCGGCTGCGGCAGCGGTGGTGTCCGGCGCAAAGGCAGACGTACGCCGTAGTCAGTTTTTAGCGAACGGCGTGTCGCTCGTCGTTGGCTGTCATCAGTTCATTGCAGACATTTTTCCGGCACGGACGGGCGCTCTCCAAATTGGATTGAGTGGGAAAACGAAAAGTCGTCGGAGCGAACGCAGTTCGGACTATATACTTTTTTTGTTGTTATTCTTGTTGTTGTTGTTGCGTTGCTGCGTTGCTGGTTGCCACCGATTTCGGTTGAGGTTTTCCACTTTAATTTCATTAGGCGACCGCAAACAGGACGCGAAACGTGGACCAAACAAAATGTTAACCATGCAGTGCGACTAAACGACAGGCAAATGAAAAAGTGCGTAAATTATGACATTCTCCCTCTCTCTGCCATGCCAGTGGTTAGAGAGGACCAATTGGAAGAGTGGGGAAAAGGCGCTTGAAACAGGAGATTGGGACAATTGTGGGCGGCACAATTTAAAATGAAAAAAAAAAATAAGAAAAGGAAAATCGCTATGTTGCTCGTGCTTTGTGTGTGTGTGTGGGTTGGTGTCCTGTCTCCGAGTTTTAGTATGCGTGTGTGTGTCTGTGTCTGTGTGGCGTGTCCTGATAACATCGCAGAAAGTAAAATTAGGGCAAAATGCTTCTGCTTCAGTGAGAAGCGAACAGGAGCAAGAGGCAGCAACGAGCCAACTTCTAGGCCAGGGGATTGTGCAAGTGTGTGTATATGTGTGTGTGTGTGATTGGCAGTGTATGTGTATGTGTGTGTGTGTGTGTTGGCTTCTATTATAGCCACCCACAGCTCGCATACTCGCGCTTAAAGTGTCGTCCTCATCGCAGCCTAATTAATTCAATGTGCCTCGAGTACTCGTAACCCGTTAACCTCAGCTCTCTCTCTTATTCTATCTCTCTCGCTCGCTCGCTCTTGCTCTTTCTCTCTCACTCTCTCACTCTTACTCATTGCCGCAATGCGCTCTCAATTTAAATTCAAATCAAATTTATCAACAGCACATAAATAAATCATTTGCGAATTTGTTTCGCACGACATCTACAATTATTTTTAAATTATTTGCAAAAATGCGAAATTAAATAACAAATTTTAAGTACGCAACTAGAACACGCAGAGGGGAGGGGTGGCACGACGCAGAAGAAGCGGCATAAAAGCAGATAATCCGTAGTCCGCTACTTCTTCTTCTTCTTCTTGTTGCTCTTGTTTTTGTGGCCTCTTTAAAAATACATTTTCCACATTTTCATTGCCAACGTGAAATTTGTGACAAACAACGACAACAAAAAATGTGTAGGGCATAAAGAAATCTAGCACATACATATATCTGCAGTGAATAGTGAATGAAATGCTAAATGAAAAATGAAAAATGGAAAATTAAAAAGAAATATGCAAAATTTTGGCCATTAAATGTTATATGAAAAGTGTGGAAAGTGCGTTCGAAATAATCGTCGAGTTCCAAGCGGCATTTAATTAAAATTTCAGTCGCATTTAATGAACAAACACAAGGAGCACATTAAAGGTCACCCAGCTGACCGTCATTTGGACAATTTGTAGCCGGCCAAAAGCAACGCCCACTGCCCACCACTACCCACAGTCCAATTCCCGAAGTAACACTATACAACACAGTATGCAAGAAAAATTTGTTTAAAAAACCATTATCGCAAGTTACGATTCGTAACTTATTTATTTGAAACTTTAATATATATTCTTAATGGGAGATTATTTGTATATAATAACAAAAAACAAAATACTAGCTAGATTTCTGTAGGCCTTTTAGAATGAAGGATCAAAAACTTTCTTACAAAAAACTTTATCACAAAAATTTGATTTTGTGCAAATGTTATATTTAAATTTCTGGAGTTAATCATCTGAAAGAAATACAACATAAGCTATGCAAGTATCTTCCTTTATCCATAAGAATTATGTAGAGAATTTTTATTTATTACGAATTTAGTATTTTCCTTAGCCAGATCTTGGCTTATTCGAAACTTACTCCTTAGTCGTACTACCAAAAAATCCAAAAAATTTGCATTATTCGCATAAATTTCGCTAAAGCAGTTTCAACTAACGCTGTTATCCTCTAACTTTATATCCAGTTTTTCAAGCCTTGCTCATAGCTGATTCTAACCTCACTACTTGGTCTAACTCACGACTAATGAAAAGAATTCGTAGATTTTGTATATGTTTCGATAAAGCAGTTTCAACTAAAAAAGATATACGTATATAGATATATTCTTACGTCATATTCTCATTTTCCTTACTCTGATTATAATATTTTCAATTAGTTTAAGCTAACATTGATATACCTATTCTAACTTCCCATCCAACTGTTCTAATCCAACCCTAGACTCATTCTAAGCTCACTGCTTAGTCAGACTCCCTAACTAATACAAATAATGTGGATAATATACACATATACATTTTTGTTTAAAACAGTTTCAAATAACATTGATATATTCAAGCTTTATCTTTTATTTTTCTAACCCAATTCTTAACTCATGCCAAGTTTACTACTTCAAATGACTACCGACTAATCAAAAATGTCATAAGTCTTGTAACATAGTGTAATTTGCCAATGTGTTGACACAGGCATCACTTTTCCTCACTCTCTCTCTCTCCGTCTCTTCATCTTTTTCTGTCCATATTTTACTCACTCTCTTTTTGCCAGTCTAAGCCTACAATGCTGCCCGTAACAAACTGTGTGAGTCACATGTCGCTGTCAACGCCAAAGCTAACGTCGACGTCGCTTTTGCTGCCGACGTCGACGCCGTCGTCGTTTTCGTTGTCCACTCAACGTCATGTTCGGCCCACAACAAACATGACATTCTACGGTTCTTTTATGCTTGCCACATGTCACGGCAAAGTTAACTGCCACACAGAAAACCACAAGCCATGCCTCCTCCATCCCTTTTGAGCAGTGGCTAGTAGCAGCGGCATGCGGCATGAGGCATGCAGGGGTTAAGCATATAATGCTGAATTTTTATGCGCATCCATTCAAATCCCTGACAGACGTTGAAATATTGCGACAATGTTGCCGACATTGCAATTATGCCAACTGGACTGGGCGATAGGTTAAAGGTCATAGCAGCACGCTCTGCAATTTAAGTGTCTTTCAATCAATGGAAATTGACATTGCTGCTGCTGCTGCGACGACATTCATGACTAATTTAATGTTAAATTGTGCGCACCTCGGTTAAGGGAGTTGTCCTTGTGCAGCTAAAGAATCCCTAGAGAGAACTCGGCAGCCAACAGGAAGAATGGGAGTGAAGCACATTGTCATAATAGAAACTCAAGCACAGCCAAGAGTCAGAAGTAGCGACTCTTTTATTGCCGCCACTTGGGCCAATATTTGCACATTTCAACAATGTTGCTTGCCTTTCCTGCTACCAGCTACCCAAGTCTACCCCAACCTACCCTTGCCTACCCTACCCTACCCTACTTACCCGCCCCTTTCGCTACCCACACACACCCAGTCAGCACTCATGCATGCACAAATGTAATGAAATATCCTGTTGCCATTATGAGCGCCTTCCTCTAAAACCTCTGTGAGTTTCAGTGTATGTCTCTCTGTGTGTGTTGGTAGACATGTCAGGTACTATAAAAAGTAGCAATTCAATTTTATGCTCCTTTTTTTGCAACACTCCCCTTTAGCTTCCCTTTGCTCACCTCACTCGCAGTCTGCTGGCAATTCAAGTTGCACCTGATTCACTTGCCAGCTGCCAGTTGGCCAAGTCAACAATGCCAACTTCTCGTGCTTTGTTTCACTGCAATTGCCGAGTGCTTTACAAGAATGGTTAAGTAAGTGCTTCCCACTCGGACCCCCAACTCTAACTCCAACTCCAAACTCCCTTTAAAATAACTCATGCAACTAATTAAGTCTTCCTATTCAAACAACTAACTATATATAGTATAGTAAGCTTACAACCCTAAGATCTATGGGTTACATTCTAGCGGAAGTTGTTGGCACTAAGCTCTTTAAAGTCTTCCGATAGACATTAAAATGCTTTTCTTGCATAAGTTACTCTTTAAGTGGTTTAGTTATCAACTAGAATAGCTCCATTTAACCAAAGCTCTGTATGTATTTTAGCCAGAATTGAAGTATTCTGCTTTAAACTGGGAACTGACGTCACTGCTCTTGGAACTGCAAACGCATTGGCCATTGAATAAAATGTAGTTACATTATTAAGCTCATACCTTTAGAATCCACTAAGCGATCGTTTCGAAACTTGTAGAATATATCTACATAGTCATGTGTAGGAATTATTAAACCTCTAGCTCTATTATATCTACTATATATCGACAATTAAACAATCACATTTCTTTTTAAAATATAGAATTTTCATTATTTATTTTCTGAAGTATAAATGCAAAGTACTACTAGTAAGTTGAATGGTTTGAGTAAAGAAAACTTTATTAAATGCATTTTTTATAAATTTGTCTACATTTATGTTATACTATAGTTTTCAAAATCCATATTTGGAACTTAAAAACCGCCGTACGAAGTACTGGTAGTCTATTGGGTTTGTTTTTTAATGCTAATATAGCTACTTTCATGCATATAATCTACTACTTTCTACTATACAGCTCACAATCTGCAAACTTTATTCAATTCAATTGCTGTGGAATATATACTGCATTTGCAGGACTTTCATTTAGCTCGTAAACTTGAAACTACTACTTCTCTTTGCTTCCCCTTCCATACGTTTCTCTAGCCATCTCTGGTTGCTCAGTTGACCACGTGACTAGACGTTTTCTCGCCACGTAATATGACACGGCCGTCGGCAATTGTTCCCTCTTGCTTCTGCCTCTACTTCATTCCACTTCACTCCATTCCTGGCCTGCACTTGGTCTCTTTATCCATAAAGTTGTGCTTACTCCTTGAGCTGTTTTCATTTCATTGCTGTTGTTGTTGTTGTTTTGGCTTTGGCTTTGGCCTCCTTGGCCATGACGTGTGCACGTGAGCAAAGTCGAGGCACCCTTTAGGCATGGCCAGCAGCACGCGATGCACTTGGCCAACGACAACAACAATAACAACAACAACAAGTACAACAACCCTTTCTGACGACCAACAGCTGCAAGTGCTGGCAATTTTTATTATGCGCCACAAAAGTAGGGAGACTAGGGGGCCTGAATGGGCGGGGCGGCAGTAGAAGAAAATTATTTTCATGCTCACGAACGGGCGGCACTCGAGGGCATTCTTTATGACATGCCTGGGAAAATGTCTGCAGCAGCAAACTTCACAAGGAGTAAGTAGGAAGCAAGTGAAGCATACCGAATGCAAGAGCATGACTTTGTATAACTTTGCGAGTCATTTTTAAATTATTTAAAGGGATTTACATTTGATCTCGCAATGCGATTGCCATTTTGGACAGTTTCAAATGTTGTCTCGCCGCAGCTTTGATACAAAATTGTCAATTTCCTGTTTTGTCTGGCTGCCCGTCTCCTACTCCTCCATATCCCAATCACTGTTGACATGACAAAAGGGGCTGCTTTGGGTCTGGTTTGGGGCGTGGCCGGCTCACAAGCAACTTTGTCGTGGGCTTCCTTTTCAGCTGGGAAAATGGGGGGTCGACAAAAATAACAAATAAAGTTCACAAAATGTGCTTCAAATTACATCAAATGTTGAAAGCAAAGTCAGAGTTGAATGCAGATGGCTAAAAGATACCTTAACTTAAAAAAGTTTTCAAAGCTGAAAATAAATTTTAAAAAAAACGGAAATCCTGAAAGCTGAAGAAACTTAAAAACTAAGCTAAGTTAAAGTATTTACAATGTGTCAGAATATACATGTAGAAAATTAATTTGGGGAATTAAACTTAGAGCTTAAAAATGCAGAAAAGAAAAGAAACTAACTGTTTGAGCTTTGTGAGCCAAATGAGCCATTAAAACTCGTTTCACTACTCTATCCGGCGGACAATATAATACTGCAAATAAATCTTATCATATAAAAATTTAATATAATACACCCAATAATAAAATGTTATTTGCGACAGGGTATTCTAAAAGCATTACTGCATTGTACAGTTGATTTCCACGAAACTGACTTATCCGTAAATCGAGAAAAGTCCTTGAATTCCACGAGCAAACGAGCAAAAACATCAGTAATTGAATACACACAAAATTTGAATCCCTTTCGGGTAAACTTTTCACATTTCACTCCAGGCTTTGATTGATTTGATTTTTGATTATTCGACAAAAGCAACATTTTCTAAACAAATTTATTAGTTTTTGACAGTATAGGAAGCCGTAAAAAGAATTTAATTAAATTAAAACAATTGATAAAGGTGCTAAAAAAAAATACTTGCTTAGTAATTGGGCGCAAAATTAAAATGAATACGAAAATAAATTCTCTAAAAGGTAATTTAGTACTAAATTGAAATATGAACACGAAAGCATTTCATGTATCAAGTGTCCATCGAGAGCGAAGACGAAGACGAACACGACGATGACCTTAGACATTAACACATTCACACATATAGTATCTCTCAGTAGAGTAGAGGAAAAGCTTGCCTCTTCATGGCACTATTTATCAAAGGAAAACTTTCGAGAGAATAAAGAAAAACAAACGTGCCACAAAACGAGGCAACGTAGACGGTCACAACTTATCAGCATCTAGGGGCCACATTCACAAGGGTCTGCCATTGACTGGCCTGGCGTAGGCATGCCTTTGAAGACACCACCCCCCATCCCTCCCACCCACAACACACGACGGCTTTGGAAAGCAGACGGGAAAAAAGTGGCGATAATTTGGGGCGCACAAAACGTAAAACGACAGGAAAAAAAAACAACAGAGCTGCGGTGTATGGGGGTTGTGCCAGCTGAGATAGAGGGGTGTGGAAGTTGTAGGGTAGCCTGGAGTAGGCTGATGATGGCCATGACCATTCCGTGCCAGCCAGAGAGACATTAGCTATATAATCATTATGATGATAAGCACGAACGGTTTGATTTCTCCTTTTATTGGGTCGTTGTCATCGACAGGACATTAGAGCAATGGCAACGGCAAGTCGCGAGTAGCGACTTCCTCCTGTTGAGCCACATCTTTAGCCACATCATCATTATGAACATCAACAGCAACATCAACATCTTCATTATCATTATCACTTATCTTTGTTCGTAGCCATCAAGTGCAGACTCTTTTGTTCTAATGCCAATGGCTTCTTAGTAGTCAACGATCGGAAATTGTTGCTTTTGTCTCTGCTGCTGCGAAAGTGTTTTGCCCTGTTTGCGCCTTGTTTGCCCATTGTAAGAAGTGGCAAGTTTAGCGCAACTCAACTGCTTCAATTGAGCAGCTCTTGAGTTAATTAGTGCAGTTTTTCTTAAGTTGAATACGCAATTTTTGTATCACTTGGTATCATCTGTGATTTCTTAGCTCTTAAATCCATTGTGCAATTGGAAAAGTTTTCATAAATCTCTCGAAACTATCGTCATTATGGGGTCTTTGTGGTCTACTTTGTCGGCCGCTTTTAAAGTGCGCATTATTCTCGGCTCCGTTCGCCGTTAATCCGCTGCAAAGTATTCAATTGTTGCCAAAATGCTTGTTAGCCAAATCCCCCAAAAAAAAACGAAAAATTCAAGTGCCTTCTAAATCCTTCCCACTGCCAAGTGCTGGACCAAGTGTTTATAAAGTTTACCCCACTGACTGCCTGTTCTAGCATGTATTTTGTTATGCCGAGACCCGTTATACCCTGTAATTATAATCAAATGTATAGTATATAACACATAGTATACAATTTTCATGAGTGGTGTTGTTATATACTGTCAACATTAAATAAATAAATTCAATAAAGTTATTTACTTTTAAACATAAACATTTGCATGTTAATTACTTACAGCGTATCTGCCAGTCGTGCGTGCTCAACTAATTCAGTTTTCTAGTTGTGTATTCTTTTTTTTACGCTTCGAAAAGCTGGTAACTTTAGTTGACCCACTTACAAAGTTTATGCACATTTCAAATCCAAACAGACAACACGGCGTATGTGTAACGTTTGCTTTCAGCTCAAGCAAAGAGCGAAAAGTTAAAAGTGTCATTATTATTTAAAAGCGCTAAACACGCAGCGCAACACAAAACTTTTGTCAGCAAATTTGCTCTGCATTTATCAACAAATTCGCAAATTTATCATAATCCTTCGAATTTGCTTTATATATATATGGCTTGGTAGTGAGAGAGAGAAAGAGCCAACTAATGGCATACTAAACCAAAAATGTGGCAAACTATAAAGCCAAATTGTGTCTAAGGATGTGCTAACGAATGTTGTCATCACTCAAACCACAGCAGGTGCCTCATATCCTGCAGAAAACAGACAGAGAGAGAGAGTGAGATAGAGAGAGAGCGAGAGGAGCGCAAGATGAAGGAGTTCATTTTGAAAATGGCGCAGTCTGGTTAACCCACATTGACAATGGCTAACATTAAACCACACACTGTCTGAATATACCCCGTTGTTGCTTTCATCTACATCTTTTGCTTGATGTTACCATTGTGTCAACAAGCGAGGGCAGCCTGTGACCCACTGTAGATAGAGGGAGAGAGGGGAGATAGGCGAGAGGGGAAAGCAGACTGACTGCGGCATTAACTGCAGCACATTAATGTTATTGTAGGCGTTGTTGCGTGGGTTTCAGCGCTTGACTGACAAGAACAACAACATGTACAAGAACAAGCGACGAGAGTACAGGCGAGTTTAACCAACAGTAGTATACCATGTGTTAGTAGTTACTTGTTAATCGCTAGATTACTATGAAACTTTCAGGATTGTTAGACATCTATATACTATAGATACCAGTTAAATTTCAAGAGCATATGTTGAAGAATACCCAGTAAAATAAGCTATAAATATAAGAAAATTGTCTAATATTTGTTTTAACTGCAGATATTAGGAAAGTAAAACTTTTATAGACTACACTGCTTAACCTTTTTATAAATATCTAGGGTTACTAAGTCCTTCTTCTGCCTCTAACATATTTCAAACACAATTTTAATACCCTCTGTACAGGGTATAACCAGGCTTTTGTTGCTTGTGCGATTAAAAGTTTTATCCGTCGTTGTTGTCGAGAGCTTTTTTGTTGTCTTCTTCCTTTGCTTTTGGCCTCATTCTACTGACATAGTCGCTGGCTTCCCCTTTTTTCAGCTTTCTCTCGCTTGTTTATTGTTGCTGCTCGTTGTGGCTGACCTGCTAACCTCAGCTGCAGGCAACTTGCAGTTCTCCCTCATCGTCATTATGGTGCTGCTGCTGCTGTCGCTGCTGCCGCTGCTGCTGCTGCCTTTGCTGCTTCTGCCAAGTCTCCTAACTAACTAAGTCCCACTTGGCACAGTTTCTGCACAATTACGAGCCAATCAATTGCTCAAGCTGCCAATAGTGTGCAATAAATATTGAGAGCGCGGTTTTGTCTGCCATAATCGAACTTGGCACGAAAGTGGCCCCGGACACGCCCACCTTCTCTCACATCGCCCACCTTCTTCTTCTACTTCTTAGTGCAGCTTATGAGCTATAGAACTTGCAACACTTTTCAGCTATACCACATTCAATATCATTCATCGATTTCACTCTCTCTATTCTATTCTTCTATTTTCTATTACACTTTGCAGTAAACCGTTACCAACACACAACACACGCACATACACACACACACTAGTGAAGGCCCAAAGCACTGAATGACAACTTGAACAGCAATTGCTGTCCAGCAGACTGTCACTGGGCCCCAAACAGTTGCAGCAGGACTTTAAGAAATAGTTGCAGGTGTGGAAAGCAAGCAGTCATGGGTGACCTACAGGCAACCATTGAATTCTCCGTGGAGCTGCACAAGTTTTTTAATGTGGATCTCTTTCAACGCGGGTAAGTAATTTGATAAAAAAAAGCTATGAATTTTAAGTGTAGAATATGGAAATAACAAAGCATTTCGTTTGGAAATATATACAAAGCTAAAATTTATTAAGAAACTTAACTAAATTCTAAACGCATTAAAAACTTAAGGTGTCAACTCTGAAATATTTAAAAATAAAATAAAAATAAATTAAGTTAAATAGGTATGCTCTTTAGAAACAGATTTATATACCAAATACAGCATCTATCTTTTGTTTTTGAAAGAGAAATAATGCAAGCACATATAAAAAACTTTGCATTTCAAGTGTAGGAAATGGAAATAACAAAGCATTTTGTTTGGAAATGTGCTGCAAAAATTTATAAAGCGTATTTAAGAAATTTAATTAAATTCTAAACGCATTAAAACCTTAAGGTGCCTACAGAAATATTTAAAAATAAAATTTAAAAAATTAAGTTAAATAGGTATGCTCTTCAGAAACAGATTTATAGACCAAATAAAGCATCTATCTTTTGTTTTTTGAAAGAGAGAAACTGCAAGCACTTTACTTAAAATTTCTTAGCCACAAATCAGCACAGCGAATGCAACCACACATGTTTATCAGATTTTAGAGAAAAATTCCATTACTCAGGTGGAAAATTAATGGGTCAAGGCTGTAATTTAGAAAGTTTAATAGCTACTCGAAATGTATTGCAATGAAAATTCCGAGAATCATTTATCTATTTGAAGCGTTAAAACCATAAAAGACATTTAGCTGCGAAATAAACGATTGAGTAATTAAAAAAATGAGAATGCATTCATTTGAGTTGTTAAATGCTGCAATGATGCGAACAAATACTCATTATACGAATAGATCTGTACATCTGTAGGCCAAATACTTAAGAGCTGAATCTGGGTCAATTGCTTAGCTCCTGCATGTATGTACATATGTGGACAAGTGGGTACTCAAGAGTTCAACTCGTTATATATTCAATAAATTTCGAATACACGTATACCTGCAAAAAAAAATACATTATTTGTTATTTAAATTACTTTTAGAAGTGGGAATGGAATGCAGTAAACAAATACAAATATGTACAAAAAAAAAAGAAAAAATAAAATGCAAATAAGGATTGCAAAGGCAATCAACAGCGGCAGCTATAGGCGTTGGGGCGTGGCATTTGCAGTGACCATAGCACTCACTAATTGTCAGCCAAATGTTTATGGGAATTTTCTGTTTTTCATGCAGTCGTCGTTGCCATCGTTGCCATCGTTGCCGTTTGTTTGCGTTGCTTTATTCGCTGCTGCTGCTGCTGCTGTCGGCGACCCTTAAAGATTGAACGAGTTGGCAACGCAATACGTAAAGTGTTGCCATCAGAGACGAGCTGTTCGGTGGGGGTGGGCATTTGAGGGGAGACTGTCCGGCAGCTCGTGTTTTAAAAATACCTGAACAACAAACGAAACTCGCATGAAATTTGCGTACAAATATAAACAATTCAGCAGCAGTACGAGTGTGAAAGAGATAGAGAAGACATATGAAAGACAGAGAGGTTAAAAAAGAATTATATGAAAACAATTGTTAGCTGCGTTTGGCAATTCGTGTGTTGCTGCGACGTGTTGCAAATATTTGAATATTTTTTTAAGCTTAAATGAGAAATAAAAATTCAAATAACAGCCAATAAATATGTAAATGTAAACAACAACAAAAAAAAACATGAAATTTAAACCGTTAAAACTGTCAAGTACTATAGAAATTAAAAAGCGAGCAAAATTAAACAAAATCTGTCAAATTATAATTGATTTCACGCCCACAATCGCATTACATAATTGTTTTACTGTGCAGACACACGTGGCGTATGCGTTCTATTCAACTTTGCTATGTGGCGTATGCGTAATTTTGAGTGCTTTCAATTCCTTCACAATGTTGATGATTAATTGACATTTGCTTCACCCCACAGACTCTATCAGGTGCGCTGTGGCTTGAGAGTGTCGCCACGCCTACCTGTACAGGTGGAGACAAGCATTCCAGATGCCACTGGCAAGCCATCGAATGCGAACGGACATGGAAACGGACACGGCATCGATCCGGCCAGCGATAGCGAACGGGAACGCGAAAGGGATAGGGAAAGGGAACGGGATCACGAGCAGTCATCGCCCGAGGATGCGGGAACAACGTTGCCAACGGGTGGCAACAACGGCAGCTGCACATCCGCCAGCATTATCAATGGCAGCGGAGCGTCGCGCATATTTCAGATACTCTATCGCAACGAGGAGGTTCCGCTACGCGATGTCATACACTTTCGCAGTCATCTCTTAGGTGAGTAAAAAAAAAATTTGATAATAAATACGTTAAAGTTATAACAAAATCAAATTTTTAACAGTATTATAATTAAACTTAAATTTATAAATATTTTAAGTAAACTTTTACAAATTTAAATCTACTTTATTTTGCTCAGTGTAGTAATTTGCCCCATTGCTCCCTGTGGAATGCCAAGAACTATTGCCGCATTGCTGGCAACACTGTCAATCCGAGTCGCTTCACAGTGGGCGACAAAGTTTTTCGAACCAAAAGATAAAGTTTATTTCTCAATTGGATATATAAATCAAATGCCAACTTTTTGGCTCGCTCGAGTGTCACCAAAGGCAAAAGTTTTGAGCTTCAGGGGAGTGTCAGTTGGTTGACCACCACCATAAGTATAACAGTGAGACGGTATAACAGTTTAAAGGTAGCAAAGTTTTTTTTTTTGTTTTTTGGTAGTATAACAGTCTGCAGAGTTGACAATGCGGACAAACTTGACATTTTCAACGCTACTCTAATTGCAATTGGTGCATTCAACTGTCTTAAGTGCAATGCCACGCCCACACACACACACCGAATTGTACACAATGGCAATTAGTTGGCCAAGTTTGTTGGCCCCTTTTGACGTAGTTTTCCTTCGTTTTGCTACATTTTCGTTACTATTGTTGCTTGCCAAATTCAATTTGTGAGCAAAAAAACGCTAAGGGGATAGGAACTTGGACAATGCATTGACCTCATTTGAAGGCCCCACAATTGCCCCTAAAAAACATCAAAGGAAAATATAACAGATCAGAATATGAACATGTATATATGTATATATATGTATGTAAGGACACATAAGGAAGTGCAAAAAAATTCCAATAGACAATATGAAAATGGCATAAAAAGTAAACCAGGCGCAAAAATGGAAAACAAATTGAAAGTCAATTTGATGAAGAAAGAGAGACAGCAAAAAGAGAGTAAGAGAGAAAGAAGAACGGTGGGAGTGCTCGTAAATGGGGGCATGGCAATAATAAAAAAAATATACATATACATAAAGCAAAATGCTGGCAAAAGTGTTTTTGTTTGCCATCTACGAAAACATATCAACATTCAATATAAAAATAAAAATAAATACGCGGCAAATGGAAGATAAAGGAATAAAACAGCAAATAGCAAATGTGAAATGAAGACACTTTTACGAAAAATTGTTAATAAAATGAATGATATAAAATCTAAAGCAATAAATACAATATGTACTTGTAGTCGGTAACAGACTAGTAACGAAAGTGAAGTTTTTCGTAATCAACGCAAATTTAAATGTGGCAAAGTGTTGAATTACATTATGAATACAATCATAGACATTAGTTTCCTCCATGTTGATATTTGTAAATAACTTTCGTCACTAGCATGTCTAAAAAACCACAAAACTAATGAAAAACATTTATACTTATAACGAAAAATTGTATAAAAAGAATGCTATAGTTATGTAAATACATCAAAAGCATTTATCAGCTATCAGACTAGTGACGAAAATTAAACTGTGGCAACATATTACTATCAATTTTTGCTTTATTGAAAAGCAAAACTCTAAGAACTTACTTTTAAACTAGAGCTACATATACCTTATATAAAACCATTTACTAGCTTAGCTCAGACTGCTTAGCAACACCTCAGACGAAAGCTGTTGTTTTTAGGAATATAGCTGAAACGACTCTTATTTTACTTACACTCTAATCTCTTCAGAATATACACTTTCTTCGCCATCAAAGGTCTAAGTGCTACATTAAGGTTCAATAAACTTTTTAAAACAATTCTCCAAAGCATTATGCAAGAATTACGATAAAACTTGCCACAAAACGGACAGAGAGATAGAGTTAAAGCAGGACAGACAGAGAAAGAGCGAGTGAGATGGAGAGTGTTAGACCCTATATCTTATTTCCTTATTATCCAAGCGTTGCTTAGTGATTGCTACATATTTCAATCTTATTGTCTGCCTCGTGTTCCCATGCCGCATGCTTAGTCCTGTGGCACGCTGATGGAACGCTGATGAGCACTTGCCAGACTTCATCAGATACCCGAGACTGAGACCGATGCCTGAGCTGCCTTTCGATTTGTTTAGCTCATGTATAACCGACACCTTGTTGTCCTTGTTGTTGTTGTTGTTGTTGTTCGTGGTGTTGTTTTTATCATACTTTGGCAAGCCAACAACAAGTGAACAACAACAACAATAACAATAACAACATCCACTCGTTGCCTGTTGGGTAAAGTGATTAATTCATTTGGACAAGTTTTGCTCGCATGCAAGCTGAGAGTGTGTAAAAAGCGTGTGTTCGTGTCCGTGTCTGTGTGTGTGTATACAAAACGAGTGGCAAGTAAAGTGGCAGCAACAAAACCGCAGGATAACAAAAAAGTTACTTTTACTTTGACAGCTTTGTGTGGCTGCTCTTGATGCTTTCAAGAAGTGCCTAACTGTACCTATACCGTATTCCCTTACCCTTTTCCTACCCACCCCCCCCCCCTCCCCGCACTTTATGCTTTTGAGTAGCTTGGCAATTTATCTCTTTTACACGTGCCTCAGCGTGTGCTAGTGCAACTGCAACGTGTTGCAAATTGCCATAGACAAGCGATATAAACTATGCCACAGTCTTTTTCTTTTACCCCAACAACACTCGACTCGAAAGTGCTTCGGCATTTAAAACATATTCCCACCCACTGAACAAAGCAAAGCTGTCAAACAATTGTCACATGCGGCGTATGTGTAATGTGCAACTTTTCTAATCTTTTCTTCATTTTTGTGTTTATTGTCAATAAATGACACTTTTAGCTACAGTTTAAGCTACAGCCCTGCAAATTCCTATTTTATGGAAACAAATGAATTTTATGTTACACAGCTGAATTGACGCTGGCTTGGGAAAAAAGGGGGAAAATAGGGTAAAGAGGGGAAAGTAAAGTCTAAGCTGAGCTGAGCTAAAGCAGCTTTCTGGTCATAAAGGCGCATTGAGGTGTGAACTGAATTGAATTTGATTAAATGACAGCAAGTGACAGCATACTTTAGGAACAAACTGTGTACAACATAAACTAAAGATGTCAGTGTATTGGTAATGAGTTTTACTGTTAATTTAATGATAAATTTATAAGCAATAAGCTTAGAACATTGTGCCACCCAGTGGGGTTGTGCCAATTAACTCTACCTTAGCGCTAGTAATTGATTAACTTCATATACATAGCGACAGAAATGACCTTTAGATCGATCGTATATCAATTAATCTTTCTCAGATAGTGTGAGAGGAAAGCGATTCATTTACTTTCCATCTTTTGAATAGCTTAAAAGGTAGTTTAATAATAATTGTAATTAGTTTTTATTCATTTTCTTTAAAGTTGATAAGTTAGTAACTCAGCAGCGTTCCACAAAAAATTCTTTAAAAAAACATTTAGACCTTTATTTAGTCTGTAAATCTGTTATTCAGTGAAATATATATATATACATATGCTTTTCGGATTTTGCGTTCATCTCTAGCGTAGACTGTCGTCCACATCGATTTGGTCTTTAAAACAGCCATTGATGAACTTCTGCATTTTGTTCAATCATTTCATTCATTCACTCCTATCAATCGGATCACTAAATCAATTAAACCAAGCTGTATATTTAATCAGACAATTCAATCAATTAATTAGTTTTCTTCAAGCCATTTATTCAGATAAACATTTATATAGTCAACGGTTTAATTTCTAACTATATCAGTAATTTACTAAAATCATCAATCGGCAAGTATTTAAATAGTCAATCAGTTATTCTTTTAAGCATGGAATCAGTCTATCAATCTACTAACAATCAATCTACCAATAAGCTCTCCAGATAGTCTTGCAGTCGTCAATCAGCTACTTTATGGCTCACTCAATCAGTCAATTTATTAAACTCTTCAATCGCTTAGCCTTTTTGCCATCAATCAGTTCAGCTGTTACTCCTTTAATCAGTTAGTGATTTATCTACTTTGTCAAAACATAATCAGTCCCTCAATCTAAAATCTCTTCAATCATAAGTTTCTATAATCGTCAATCACTCGTTTTTTAAAGCATTCCTGCAGTCAGTAAGTGTCTTAAACTTTAAGCCAATTTTATACAACGTACATTCTTTCCTTCATAGTGAGTCATATACTCAATCAATCAATCACCACACACAGTTTAATAGCTATTAAGAAATATATATATATGTTCATACGTATGATATGACTTTCGCAGTGCTAACTAAACCTTTCACAATATTAAATGGGTTAACCTGCCAGCCATCAAGATAGTCTAAGCGAAAACCGATAATCAATGTGGGTGCTAAAGCTATGTATGATTTTGTGGGTGAGTAGTTAGGGAACTATGGAGCTATGGGAACTAGTACTATGGCAAACAAAACGCAGCAATAAACGGAAATATGTTTGCACGCAAGATTTGTAACTAAGGCTAGGGGATGTGGGGCAAGAGGAAGTACTTCTATTTGTGCTTGGGATTTTGCGACTCAAGTTTGAACATATGACAACATGCTCCGGCATTATGTATTCACCAGCTCCATCTCTCTCTGTCTCTCTCTTTCTATCTCTCTCTTTCTATCTCTCTCTCTCTCTCTCTCTCTCTCTGTGTCTCATTTACACATTTACTCAACTATTCTCACTCTGTATCATTGCAGTTGACAGCCGTCACCTGAAGGAGTCCATCGAACGAGCCGAGTTCTCATTGCTATTGGAATTGTGGTTTGGGGAACAGAATGGCACCACCACCAACTTGACGTTGGCTTCCACACGCATCCTACAGTTGAATTTTCATCCTGGCCGCGGTCTTCATTATCATCTGCCTGTGCTATTCGACTACTTCCACTTGGCGGCCATCAGTGTGGGCATTCATGCCAGTCTTGTGGCACTGCATCAGCCATACATCAAGTGAGTCCTAGGGGTAGGAAGTGGTAGTGGGGGTAGGGCGTAAAAATGTCTGTCTGGCAAGTCAGACAAACTGAAGTTGAAGTTGACAACATGATCTCTAATGTCAACGTTGATAGTCATATTTTTTACAGTGAATTGAGTCCTGGAAGGGGTTGGGGTTGGGGTAGGGTACTGGTAGGTTTGGCAAAGGTTTGCTGCGTGTCCTTCTGCAGTTGATTGGAGCTTTAATTCTTTCAGCTGCTGCTGCTGCTCCTGTTACTGTCTACTTTTGCTTCTTTACCTACTGCTGCTCTATAGTAGCTCCTATATTTGCTTTTCCTTCCATGTTTTCCTCTCACTACTTTTCTTCCCAGTTCCTATACAAATTTTTGTTACCATACCTATATCTTCCCATGCTTCTGTTGCTTGTCTCTTTCTACCTTGTCGCTCTGTTGGGGGTCAGTTTCCCCCCCTTCCCCCCACGCACACCCACAAATCATTTCCAACTCATTAAAATTGCAACCGAAGTAGACAACGTCACGCCCACATCGCCTCTGACTTCCGCCCACGCTTTCCAATCCTTTATGGTGTGCACATATATTTTAATGACTCTTTCTCTCTTTCTCTCATCTTTCAACTGTCTTGCTCTGTGCCATTATTATTTTGTCCTTACAAAAAAAAAACTTGGCTACAACTCTGCAACAAAACAGACTGCAGCATGTGGGCGGTGGCATTCGTAGTAGGGGCGTGACATCCTTACTACTACAACTACAGCCATGGCGCAGTCAATTTTTACGCCGTTTGATTCAACAAAAGTTTGTATAAACTCCGACCACGAAACTTCCTTTCCACCATTCCGCTCTCTACAACTTGGAACCAACTTCTTCAAATAATTTCTTTAATCTGTTTTGTATCGCTAAAACTTGTCGTAAAACGCCAAACACACACCTTCCGAACACGTATACGTAATTTAACCACGTGCTGTTCAGAAAATATGAATTGGTATCCGAAATCCTGAATCCTGATATCGCGTCGCTGCTCTCAGCCAAATGAATAATAGATTAGCCCATTGGAATTGAAATTCCTTGTTGACCTTGTGTTCCCCCCTCCCCCCCTTGTCTGATGTGCATTTTTGATCTTGATTACATTTTTACCCCCTTTCCATTCCCCAACCCATCTCCCGTTCTAACATCCAGCTGGGAACTGTAAATTGCTTGATTATCTCTTTGTTTTTTGGCCAAGGAGTGCATTAACCGAATATTCTCGAAGAAATCTTTGGCAAAGATGCGCTGATTTTGATAAGAACTTGCTACTGCTTAAATTTGTATTTTATATGTTTTAATTTGTAGTTTAACAAAAAAGTAAAATAGTTAAAAACACAATCTTAATATCCAACATCGTTCGAGCTATAAGTCCTTTTCCTCTTCTTAGTTTAAAAATTATTTTTGTGAGTTTTCAGAAAATGCAAACTCATATAACTCTGTTAAAAGTCCGCCGATTTCGATAAGCCATATCTTTTTAAAAAAGAATTTTCATTTAAAAATATTAAAATTGTTTAAAAAATTAATGATTTCGTACTTTTTAGGAGTTAATTTGATTTTATTGCCAAAAAAAATATGACAATTTTGATAGACAATATATTTTTGAATCTCAATTTTCATTCAAAAATTTTAAAATTAATTAAAAAAAAAATTCTGGAGCTAGTTTAGTAAAAAAATATCTTTTTGAATAAGAATTTTTATTTAAAAATATTAAAATTATTTAAAAAATTACGTTTTTTCATCTTTTGAGTAGTTAACTTGCTTTTATTTCCAATAGAAATCTGTCAGTTTTGATAGACAACATCTTTTTAAATCGCAATTTTCAAGCATAAATTTCAAATTTAATTTAAATTAATTAATTATTTAACTCTTAAGTAGTTTACTTGCTTTTACATTCCAAATGATTCAGTAGCTTATCATAGATTTCTCCCAAACATACTATGTATATGAGTTTTATTTTCAAATAAATTTAATTCATATTTATCTCATTTTAATCCCGACATAATGTTTAAACCCATTAATGAAAAAATATAAAAAACCGAAACCTAAACCGAATTAAACCAAAAAATGAATGGAACTACTTTCACACACATGACCATCTACTACTACTACTATCAACCGGGTTGCAGGAAAAGCATGTTCTCATATATCAAGTTATGGTAAGATTAACATCCATTACGGAATACTAAAGTATCTTTCATCCCCACTCGTAGTTTTGGTATAGTTGCCAGTTTTTTGAAGCGCTTCTTAATGTGCGTACGTCTGTGTGTGTGTGTCTAGTGGTGTGCTATAAAATGTGGCGCTACATACACCCCTTCTTCTGCCCACTGGTGTACCCTAATGCTCTACTGCATTTCTATTTCCAGTGCACCGCGCAGCTCGAAAACTTGGAGTGCTGGCAAACTAAGTTGTCGTGGCAATACCTCGCCCGGACCACTGGAGGCTGTGTTCTTTGGTCCACAAATCGGTGGCACCACCAAATGCAGCGGCGGACCCACTGGTCGTCTACTGCAATCCCGACAGATACATCGTGACATCTGTGGCCTACTGCTGGGTGCCATTGAGCAGCTAAAGGCGACGCTCAATGAATTTAGCACGGTTCTGCCACCGAGCATTAACTCACAGATCGGTTCGCCACCGCTGAGGGAGAACGACACGGGGGAGCGACTGCAGCAGCTCATGGAGCAGGCAAAGGTGGGTGAACTCTGATCCTATCGAGAAATTACTGTTTAAATTGTTATTATACCCTCTGAGGGGTATATTGGGTTTGTCAGAAGTATGTAACAGGCAGAAGGAGGCGTGGCAGACATCATAAAGTATATATATTCTTGATCAGCATCAACAGCCAAGTCCGTCTGTCCGTCTGTCTGTCTGTCCGTATGAACGAAAGGATCTCAGAGATGGTAAGAGCTACAATATCCGTTTAAGTCAGTATCGACCACATATTTAGTCAGTCAATACAAATTTGTTTACTTTTTTTGATGCCACGCCCCATTCGCCCACAATAAGCGAAAAACCAGACATACCTCGGGAAAAATACATGTTTTTGGCAAATATCTCAGTTAATATAACACCTAGGGACTCCAATTTTGGCATGCAGGTTACTAAATGCAATATAAAGATAATGCCATCAAAATTTTTTAGATGCTACGCCTCCTTCGCCCACCAAAAGCACAATTTCTTTGTAACTTTACAAGCGGCTGGCTCACTTATTTCTCAACTTATAGTTTTGTAACTTAGCATATACTTGCAGACAAATAATATCAAATGATTATGAAAATTTCATTAAAATCGGACTGTAATTAAAAAAGTTTGTCATAAAAACTTAAATTTTTATCGCAATAGCAGTGCACTGCTTTCGTTTACGCTTCAGTGTTTACAAGCAGTGCACAAGCAGTGCTTGTGTGTATAAAAATTACGCAGTGCACTGCTTGTGTGTATAAAATTTACGCAGTGCACTGCTTGTAAGCAGTGCAAAATGAACTTATATAATTGAAAACGAAGCTCAGAGGGTATTACACGATCGGCATGCCCGACTGACATTTTCTTTCTTGTCTTTTTAGCTACTCGAGGCAGAGGATGACTTTGCCACGTTGGCCAACTCGGACATCGCTCAGTTGTGTGCCGAGAGCATCTTCTGGTGGCGTCGTGTTCTGCTCGCCTCACGATCCTCGACAGCGGTACACACTCTTCTCGCCCGCAAGCATCACATTCTTAGGGTACGTCGCTTTGCCGAGGGTTTCTTTGTGATGGAGCAGCCCAGACATGCGGCTGCCGGTTGCCAGGAGATCAACAGTAGTCCGGGACACTGTCAGGGTTATGCAGCAATTGCAGAACTGGCACGTCGTAGTCGCTATCTGCAGTCCTTGCCACCATTGCCGGTGCACTGCACCCCAATTGATGGCGATGCCTCGTCGCTGCCACTGATCTTTGAGGATCGGTATGTGGTGCCGGGCACCAGCTACGGCAGACGTCGCTCCGGCAGCGATACCCAGCTGGATGAGACGTCAACGTCGCTGGGACGCAAGAAGTTAACGGTGCCAGATAAGACGCTGTCGAGCAGTAGTCTCAATGGTACCAAGGATTGCCTAGCCTGTCACTACGACTACGATTATCCGCAGAGCAATGGCAATGGTCCAGCTCATCCGCATGCCAAGTGTGTGGTTACACCGCGTTTCGCTTTGGGCGGTGAGGTTCTCCAAGCCAGCTTGACGATAGCGCCCAGCAGCAATAAGGATGCCCAACCGGTTGCACTGCGTCACAATCTGTCCAGGCATTCGGTGACGGGTCTGCTCGAAGATCTTGACATGGAGTGCAATGAGGCGACGCTACCGACGCGACATAGCAAGTCCCTGGATCAGCTGGACGGTTGCCAGGCAAACGCAGATGCTGATGCGGTGATCAATCCCAGCTGTAATCCCCGCCAGGTGAGCTACAACACGCTACCCGCCGGTTTGGCACGACTGCAAGCCGATGATCTGATGCGTAACATCTGCGAGTTCCGGCAGCGTTACGGCAATCATGGCAAATTCGATTATCTCAATGAGATCAAGCTGCTGAATCCGCCCAAGCAGTCGTCGCAGCAGCCGGCACAGCAGCAGCCACAAGCGACGAGTGCCTACAACTCGTTGCCAAAGAACATGGTGCCACCAAGGAATTCGTATCCACCGCCACCGCCCAGTCAGTATACAACGATGCCGAGGAGCAGCAGCTCCCAAATACCACGTGCCGTGGAAATAGCCCGTGTACGCGTCTCCGACATCAAGGAGATGCTGCGTCAGGGTCAGAGCCAGAGTCAGAGTCATAGTCAGAGTCAGGGTTTGGGCACATTGCGCAAGGAGTCGAGTAGCTCGGAGAGCGACATGATGCAGAAGCTGCAGTTGCTCAGCTCCAGCAGTGTGCCCTTTCGCCTGGATGCCGCTACGACAGCCAATAGCAACAACAATACGAACAGCAGTGATCCCAACACAAGTGGATTCAGTGAATCCCTGCCCAATTTGGCTCCACCGCCGGAATTTGATTCGGATTCGCGACGACAGCGCAGCAATTCCACATCCTCGCTGAGTGAGGAGAGCGGTTGGGTGAGCAGTCGTCGCAGTTCGTTGGCCATCTCCAGTCCGGATACCATTACCAGCACCGGACAGCAACGACAACTGCATCGACACACCCAACTCAATCTGGGCATGGGCATGGGTCTGGAGACGCGACTGAATGGTGAGCAACTGCGTCTGCGACTACAGAAGCTGCTGGAACAGCAGCAGCAGCAACAGCAACAGCAGCCCCACAAGCCAACCCGTAAGCGTCAATCCGCCGGCTCCAGTCAGAGTCGTACGCCGGCCCGACAGCAGCCGGACAAGGAAAGGGACAAGGAGAAGGAGAAGGAGAGGGAACTGCACAAGAAGATCTCATCGATAACCTTGACCATTAAGAAGGAACGTTCACGCTATCAACTCGATCGACTGCGTCAGCTGCCCAATGGTGAATCCACCGAGGTGGAGGATCTGGAACGTCCACCGCCACGTCGTAGTCGTCACAAGACCAACGCCAACAAGTGTGAGAAATCCAAATCCGACTTTGATATAACCAATCTGAAGGATTTGCAGCCTTTGGAGACGGTTTGCCTGCCGCCACCACAACAGTTTCAGGATCAGGTGGAGTTGCAGGATCTGGAAGTCTCGGCGGTTGTGGCACCACCGCCACCCGATGAGTTCCGTGATCCACCGCCGGAACCAGCACCCGTTGCTGCTCCACTTGTCATCGCAGCGCCTTTAAACATTCCATTAGCTCCACCGCCAGTAGCACCAGCAGCAGCTGTGACCAAAGCCAAGACCAAAACCATGCCCAGCCATGTGGTGCATGCAGCACCGCCAGCGCAATCACAACCCCAACCGCCTCCTCTTAAGGAACGGCAGCCCATTGGCGCCATTGACAATCCAGTTTATCACATCTACGAGTCACTGCGTCCCATGTCCACGCCGGCTATATTCAGCAACAAACCGGTGCTCAAGTCCCACAGTCTGGCGGAGTTGAAGCGACCGCATCAGTGCAAGAACGGTCTGAATGGCACAGCGGAAACGGAACAGGATGAGAACAAGGAGAACTCCAATGGCATAGTGCTGGTGCGGAGCAAGCAATCCAATGGCTCCGTCTCGAAGCACAAGCGCAAAGGAACTCAGACCACAAATCAGGAAGCCAGTCCCAGCATTTCGCTCCTGGAGTTTGAAAAGTGTCGCGAGGAGTTCCGCAAGCAGATCAAGTACCAGGGCAACATTTACTCCGACTACGTGCAACTTGCCTCCGAGCTTCCCTATTTCTATATCAGTGATGAGTATCGCGCCTTCTCACCCAACGGCATGCATCTGATTATCTGTGTTCACGGCTTGGATGGCAATTCGGCAGATCTGCGGCTGGTGCGTACCTATCTGGAGTTGGGACTGCCCGGCGTGAATCTAGAGTTTCTAATGTCCGAGCGGAATCAGGGAGATACCTTCTCTGACTTTGACACCATGACTGATCGGTGAGTTTACCCTCTTGTATGTATATAATCTTTTACAGCTTTTAACTGAGCTTCCTTGCAGGCTAGTGGCCGAGATCCTTTATCATATCGACAGCTGTGGCCTGAATCCGGCGCGCATCTCCTTTGTGGCTCACTCCTTGGGCACGATCATAGTGCGCAGCGCCCTGGCACGTCCTCAGATGCGCCCACTACTGCCACGCCTGCACACCTTCCTCTCGCTCTCCGGTCCGCATCTGGGCACGCTCTACAACACCAGTGGACTGGTCAACATGGGTAAGTGCAACGGCTGTTAGTCTAATCTATATGCTTTAACTAACTGCTGCTTCCCCTTCTCTAGGCATGTGGTTTATGCAGAAGTGGAAAAAGTCCGGCTCGCTGCTGCAGCTCTGCATGCGCGACACCACGGATATGCGCAACAGCTTCCTCTACCGGCTGAGCCAACGTAGCACTCTGCATCACTTTAGCAACATTTTGCTCTGCGGCTCCAGTCAGGATCGCTATGTGCCCGCCCACTCGGCCCGTCTGGAGCTGTGTAAGGCGGCCATGAGGGATACTTCCTCGCTGGGCACTATCTACAGGTGGGTTGAACTAGTTGAGATACCTCAAAAACGTATTAGTTTTATAGCAATGTTAATTTTACATGATATAGAAGGGCGATCTTAACCAAAGTTGGTCGAAATTTCTAGAAAGATACAAAAGAACCTAATCGTAAGTTTGCAACAGATATCTACAAGGATTAATGTTAAAATTATAGAAAATGTTAATTTTCCTCCTACCACTGTATGATAGATCATTTGTGAGTTTGATTGAGATACATATCTCCAAAAAACAACAAAAGTTTTCATGCTAAACACTAAAATTTATTCTATGGTAGCTACAGTGGCTCCATTGCATAATCGGACAAAAATTTTTGTGGTATTAAATCGTTAATATTAATAATTAGGTGAGCTAAATTTATGTTTATTAATTTTTTATTAAAGCTTCAAAGTCTTATCTTCATACAAATTAAAAAATAACTCAAAAGTTTCCATCTCAAATTTTTTTTTTTAACAAATAACTTTTTAGTGGCGCAACAAATAATCGGACATTTCAAAAATGTGTCGAAAAACATAGAAAAATCTTAGAAAGAAGTTATATTCAGTACTTGGTTTCATATCCTTTGTTTCCCAGAACAGCCTATAAGCGTTTTGGTATTGGTATCTTGGTATCTGGCTCTATGGAGTTCCAAGCTGTGTTATACTTAGAACATATCTGCCAAATTAGTATACCTTAGTTCCGAAAGTTAACTAAAGATTAGTATCGATCTGTATTCAATCTCTTGATCCAATAAATATATGAATCTTAGAATCTTATTTAGAATAGCTGCATTGTTGGTAACGCCGATCAAGTTTGTTACAGATATCATGGTTACACTACAGGTTTGAAAATCACCCTAAAGATTTTACTTGGTGAAAACTATATGCATACATAGTCTTAGGAAATTCTAGAATTGACTAGATCTATAGTTTTACGTTTTGGAATCGGGCATATAACTATTAAACACCTCGAAAATAAATATTTAAAAAAAATTGTATTTCAGGGAAATGGTGCACAATGTCATAGCACCCATATTGGCCAGACCGGAACTGATCCTGGCCCGCTACGATGTGCATCATGCGCTGCCTCATACGGCCAATACGCTGATTGGACGAGCTGCTCACATTGCGGTGGGATGGAAAAGGATTTGTCCTTGACGGTTGCCATAACTAATCTCTCCTTTAACATTTCATAGGTGCTGGACTCGGAGCTGTTCATTGAAAAGTTTATGCTGATTGCTGGGCTAAAGTACTTCAGTTAACATGGCTGCCGTTAGGAATGAAACTGGAACTGGAATTGGAACATTTGGCAAACCCTGTAACAAGTTTTGTAGCCCCTAATTCGTAGTAATACTCATCCACTTGTACTCGTATTTTAATGTTATTTAATATGTAATGGTAGGATCTATTAAGTTCCACAAAAAAAAAAACAGAAAACAAAACAAAAACCACAGGGTAAGAACGAGTTTCTTTAGCCAAACAGATGTGTATTCCACTACAGTTCGGTCGGAATAAGGAATTTATTGAAGTAAATTGTTAGACTTGAATTTTATACCAATGCGAATCTTTTCTAGAGAATTGAGAGTAGAAAAAACCATCACAAGACATAAGAAAAACACAGAAACAATTAATCAAAACCAAAATGAACGTTTAATCAAAAAAAAATTACAACAAAAGTGACATACATAACTGTTTAAAACGTGTTATCGGTAAATTACACTTTTCATAGCTAATAAGAGTTGAAAACAAGCCAAAGACATCTTAAAGTAGCCTAGATCTTAAGTTGATAAAAAAAAAAAAAATCATAAAATAATACCAACTATTCACAAGACTTTTTGAAACGCGGTTGAATTGAAAAATTGGAATTCTTTAATGAGAGCGAGAGAGTAGTGGGGGGAAAAACATGTTAAGTATACGTAAACTAACGGTAGCTGAGCACATAATATATATACAAGGTTGCATTTCGATAACTTTAGCAGATTTAAAATGTATTAGCAATTTGTGAGACTAATTAATAACAAAAAAAAAAACAAACAAAATAAAACACATGGTTTTTTCCAAATCTTTGTACTGCTAAAAAGTGACTATTGTAGTTGAATTTAGATGAGTATAGCGTTACTAGAAGTTTTGTAGAGTTGAGAGTAGTTAAAATGCATTTGTGGAGTGCGCGTCAATTAAGCTGGATATTACAATAGGTATGTTTATGGGAAGGATTTGCTGGTTTTATGGTTTTGCGCATGCAAACTATCGAAATATGTTATTGGGAACAACAAACAAGTTAGTAAATGAATCGACATGTAGAAAGCAGTTAGGTCAACTTGAAAATTTCTAGATTAGTCGTAGAATTACATTACACAACATACATACATGTGTTTTCTGAGCTTTTTTCAAATTGTTGTTGTGAACCAATTTAACTTGCCTCTACGTATATCAATTTCTTTATATACCTTTTTAAAAAGCAAAACAAAAAATGAAATAAACTACCCGTTTTTGACTATACATACCAGAAGTTGCATTCTACGTGTATAACCGTCCTAAATCTTAAACATGTGTACTACAAAATTTGATTTTAACAAAACGTGTTTTATAAGCGTACAATTTCAAAATATATGTATGTGAGCTAATTCCTAAGCCACTTGGATTTTACACACACAATGTATGCAATGTATAAGTTAAGTTGCAATTTCAATGTTTATCATTTCAATAAAATATGCTAAAATAAAATTTTAGTAAAATTTGACAAATGTGTTCGCTTTTAAATAATTAAATGCCGCCCGCCGATTGTCAGCACTAAAAGTATCGTTGTGGAGCAACCTATCCTAGTGAGTACTTATCGACTCAACGAATAGCATCGATACCCAGCAGCACAGCTGTTTCTTAGTTGACAATCAAGCGTAGCTTGTTGACGATGTAAATTAATAATTCGCTTGAAATTCTTAAAGTTAATCAAAAATTTGCTGATAGCCTACGCCCAAAATGATGGCAAACCGTGCGCCCATGCTGCGAATCGGACAGCAAGATCTGAAATGTCGTCAAGGTTGTGGTTTCTACGGCAACACGCAGTTCGATGGACTCTGCTCGAAGTGCTTCCGCGAGCGCAACGATAAGCAGCGTAAAAAGAGTAAGTTAAGTCTGCTATTGGGGGGGATTTTATCTATAATTCAGAGCAATTAGTCATGCTGGGGCATCCCATTCCATTAATTCTCAGAAATAGCCAGCGAGGATAATGAAGCGATTAATGCTGCTGCGACCAGTGCTGCTGCTGCAGCCAACACAGAGCGCAAGTCGCCACAGCATTATCTCTCACTTGGTCGTGGCAAGACAAAGAAGCAGCCAGAGCAGCAGCAGCAGTCAAGCCCGCAGGAGAGTCACACAATGCCAAAGAAAAAATCCATAGTGCCAGCGGTGCTGCAGAAGACACTGAAGAAAACTAAAACAGCAGTTATACCACAACAACAACAGCAACAACAACGACTTCCCACTGCTACAGAGTCACAATTTATGCTGCAGTTGCGCCAACTGCGTTTGCCAGATGATGCCAAGCGCAAGCTTAAGAGCGAAATCCAGCATTTGGACTATCAAATACGCAAATACATGAACAACAACAGCAGCAAGAATGTGGATGAGCTGTCCGAACTGGTGCAGAATGCATACACACGCTTTGCTGATGTTGTGCACAACGATCCACGTTTTGAGATTGCCACAGATGACGATCGGGAGATTGCCATTGATTTCTTTGAGAAGGTTGTTATGACGCAGAATCACAAGTGAGTCATCTATCGATTTATATAATTCCACACTCTAATCTCAAATCTTTGGTATTAGTTTTCTTTTCAGTCCGTATTTTACCACTGATGAGGAGAGCGATATGAAGGTGCAGCGACGCATTCGACAATTGAGCTGGATCACAGCTAAACACTTGGACTGCAGCATTGATGAGGTGAATGCCGAGGCCAGAGATTTAGTCTACAATGCCATATCGGAACTGGTGGGCATTGATTCCTACTACTCGCCGCAGGAGAAGCTGCTCTGCACTGTGCGTTGCTGTCGCCACATCTTTGAGCTGCTGAAACGTGCCACTGGCGGACCAGCAAGTGCCGATGATTTTCTGCCCTCACTGATCTTTGTGGTGCTCAAAGCGAATCCGGTGCGACTGCATAGCAATCTCAATTTTGTGAATCGTTTTACGATCGCATCGCGTGTTATGAGCGGCGAGAGTGGTTACTGCTTTACCAATCTCTGCACAGCCATTGCCTTCATTGAGACACTCAATGGAGAGAGTCTGAGCATCGGAGCGGAGGAATTCGAGACGTTGATGTCTGGCGAACAGGCATATAGCACTCCATGGGAGAGCGCACTGCTGGCCTGCGAGAGTCTGCATCTTATATCGGAGAATATGAAGTGCATGGAGCAGCTGCAGAAACGCAATGCCATGATTAGCAACGGGATTACTGACTTTGAGCGTGAACTCATTGACTTTCAGCGGGATGTGACTGAAAAGGTGGATACTGTCATGGCCAAAGCACCGCTTACACTGCTGCAGATCAAGACGCCGGCGTTTCTGATGCAGCAGGCACGTGCTCATCTGGCACATGATGAGACAGCTGTGGCAGCTGCCGGCCACTATCAATCCAATCTGCTGAGTGGCGCACTGGGTCAGCCCATGATAACAACAGCTAAGGTAAAGGAGGAACCAGCAACTCACACCCTATCGCTAAAGGACACCAGCATTAGCTCGGTGGGACGTCTGTCGCCACTGCATCAGCAGTTGCCACAACAGGATCAGCTCTTTGCCTCGCCCATATTCAATTACACGCCCTTTGACGCCGTCTCCCTGCTAGAAGAGTCCTCCTCCGATGGCGATGTCTTGATGCTGGGCACAGAGTTCCAGGGTGGACTGACCAACATCAATTACGACTTTGATCTGTCCGATCAGAGTGGTGAGAATAGTGTAGCCGACGAATCCAAACTAAATCTCGATGAATTTGATCCCCTAGTGCAACAGCGAAATGCGGTGAAGAACAGCGCTGCGGAAACCAGTCTACTGGATAACACCATGGATAGTTTAATAGATAGCGATGTACCCTGCACTGATGTCCTATTGCCATCACCCTTAAAGCCGGAAGTGGCCAATTATCGTGGCTTTTCCAACTTTGAGATTCCAAGCATTTCCTGCAACACTGGAGATTTCAGCTCGCTCAATCAGGATATCAATGATCCTGTGCTGCCAGCAGCAGCTAAACCGACAAACAACAATTAAATGTCCACTAATTGTAAATAGCGCTTGATTCAATATTGCACATACATACATATTTATTTATACAACTATTAACAAATACTCGTAAGAATTTTAATAAAATAAAATTTCAATTGACGTCAGTGCTGCCATGTTTAGCCTTTTTGTGGGTCTTTCGACTATTCAATATTTAATCTCTTTCTGCATATGGATTTAAACATAAATTATTATTATTTTAATTAAAATATATTTTCATTTACGTCAGTGGTCTGTTCTGTTTTCTGTATATTATTCAACTTCTGACATTTTAAATTAAATATTTATTTTTAGTGCTGCTTAGTAAGATTTTTTATAAGAAGTATATTGTATATTGTGTTATTTTTTTATAATATTTCAACTTACCTTAGTGCTGCCATATACATTATTGCTGGGGGAGTTTTATGCCTTTTTTTTTTCTTTTCTATAACACTTTGAAATATCTCCTTATTCCACACTTTCTTTTCATAGCTATTGCTGTCAGCACTGTTTAACGCCGCCATCACTGCTAAGCAACGCCAATCGAAAGCTATCGATAGATATAAGTATTCGATACAAATTCAAAAAGTATCGATACTGGAGAGGCTTCGGCTTCATTGTATGATTTTTGCTCAACTTAAATTTACTTTTGTTCGTATACTCAAAGCGAGCAGACGAGTCGACTAGAATTTCTGCGCTGCCAACAAAATGAAAACTGGAATATTTCTACTTGTTGCTGCGGCAGCGATAAGCGTTGTTGTTGCCTCCAGCATACCGGCCGGTGATGTGCCCCACGATCCCCTGGAGCACGACTCACTGAACGCCAAGCACTTCGCTGGCGGCGAACACAATGCCCAGTATGACCACGAAGCCTTTCTGGGCGCCGATGAGGCCAAGAAATTTGACGAACTGACGCCCGAGGAGAGCAAGAGGCGGCTGGGTTTAATTGTGGACCGCATTGATGAAGATAAGGACGGTTTCGTAACACTGGCTGAGCTCAAGAACTGGATTAAATACACGCAGCGTCGCTACATTGATGAAGATGTGGGTCGTCTGTGGCGTCAACACAATCCCGATAACAATAAAACCATCAGCTGGGAGTCCTATCGCAAGAGTGTCTATGGCTTCATGGACAACCTGGATAAGGAAGAGCTGGAGCAGGAGGAACACGGTAAGCACTCAATCTAACTAATACCGGAAGTGAACTAAATACATGTGTACTTTTCCCACAGGTGTCTCATACAAAAGCATGTTGAAACGTGATCGTCGTCGCTGGGCGGTGGCCGATAAGGATCTGGATGATAGTCTGACACGCGAAGAATTCACCGCCTTTCTGCATCCCGAGGAACATCCCAGCATGCGTGACGTGGTGCTGCAAGAGACCACCGAAGACTTGGACAAGGATAAGGATGGCAAAATCTCAGTGGATGAATACATTGGCGACATGTACCGTCCCGCCGAAATTGGCGAGGAAGAGCCCGAGTGGGTGCTCAGTGAACGTGATGCATTCAGCAAACATCGCGATCTGGACAACGATGGCTATCTGAATGAGGAGGAAATCCGTCAGTGGATTGTGCCCAACGATTTCGATCATGCTGGCAGCGAGGCCAAACATTTGATATTCGAGGCGGATGTGGATCACGATGAGCAGCTGACCAAGGATGAAATTCTGGACAAATACGATGTATTTGTGGGCTCACAAGCCACCGATTTTGGTGAAGCACTCGCACGCCACGATGAGTTCTAAGCAATCTCGAATAATTCGAATAGGTTAATCTTTTGAATTGAACTGCAAACAACTCCAACTCGAATGCCAAATAATTTGTAATACATACATTTAGTATATTTAAGTGAAATACTACTTCTACTACTACTGACATGTGCATTAATAACATTAAACAGACAAGGCGGCTTAAGCCAAAAGCTTTCATCGCTTTAATTGATTTGATTCCAACATTTTCATTGATATGTTCTATATATATGTATAGAAGCAAACAAACATACACGTCATCGCAACACAAACTCTTTCTTGTTATGATTGGTCCAGCTGGGATGTCGTATCTCTTGCCTATGGACACGTCAGACGGGATAGATACACATACGCACACACAAGTGCATATGCACTCTTTCGCACTCTCTCTCACACTCTAGCCCTCGCACTCGCACTCTCGCATACGTCTCTGTAACATAAACATAAAATCATTTTTGTTGTTGCGCCGTTGTGCTCGATTAATTTCCAGCTGCGAGAACATTCCAACAACAACAGCAACAACCACGCAGCAAATTTCAAATCTTTTGCTTTGGACGCTGATTTCATATTTTGCTTTTGCTTTGCTTCTCATTTCTTTGTGTCTTTTCTTTTTTTTCATTTTGTTGTTTTTGCTGTGATAAGCATTTTTATATTTTGTTAATCTTACGCCGTTGAAAATGTATGTTGAAACTCTAAACCAAAAGCAAAAACAATAACAAAAAGACCTGTTGAGGTCGCTGGAAATTTTGCACAGGTTAACTTACAGTGTGTCTGGCAACTCTTTGAACACTGACCCAATAGAAATTTTGATTTATTTTTAAAATTCACTAGAAAAAAGTCATAAGCACAGCAAAAACTCATAGAATAAATATTGTGCTGCTGTAAAACAATTAATTGACTGCACTGTATGTACAGTCAAGCAAAAAAGTTAGCATACAGCCTTTCTAAATTACATAGATTACATATGTACATTGGATTTTTAAAATGGAAATTTGATACTATTTCTTTCATTGTGCGCAAAAATTTGCAATATTTTTCGAAAACCCTATAGGGGTAGTCCCCTATATGGCCCCTATATGTATGTTTGCTAATATGTTTCGATATATTTAAGCCATTATTTTAAAGTTTTTTTCTTTGAGTTAATTAAAATCTGCGATATTTCGAACCTCTCATCATTATATGGACGAACACTCTATAGTTCGTTATGATTTAAGACTCTTTTGAATTTCGTATCACCGAGAGTATGTCTTTAAATTTACATAGCAAATTCCCATACAATACATGCTGTATGTAGACTTTTTCCGATTATTTTTAGTGATTTTATCCCTATAACTTTCTGATCATACATATTTAAATCCAACTTTTTTCCGATAGAAAGTTTATTATTAGTACCCTAAACAAAGTCATACTAACTTTAATTAACTTAATTTGCGAATACCTCATATATCAAAGAATTGTGTGCTGTATCTACACTCGTTTCCTTGACTGTATGTGCAATTGCTCTGCATTGGGGGTACTCAAGCTGCTTTATATTGTATTTTTTTTGTATTTTTGTTGTTTTCTTTATGCTTTATTTGAATTCCATTGACACATTTATGTATGTATTTTTATGTATGTTGTTAATTTGCGGTTTTCTGTTACTTATTTTTTTGTTGGTTTTTTTCACTTTTTAATATTTAAAATACAAAGTATTCAAAATTGCATTTTCTGTTTTTCTTCTTTTTTTTGTGTGTGTGTATGTATTTTAAATCAGTACATGTACATAGTATACGAAGGACATCATTATCTTATTATGTATGTATGTATGTATATATATGTAGCTGCTGCAAATATCAATTTAAAAAGTTGTTGTAGTTTTTCTTTTATAACAACTTTTTGCAGTCAAAATTTCGATTCTCAGCATTTAGTTACTTTCAATCAACATCTAAATATGTGTGTGTGTCGGTGTAGTTATGTTATGGAACGTTTACTGACTTGATACACATCATTATCATTTATCAATATCTGGCTTGATCATCATCTACACTAAGACGCGACAGCTGTGGCTGCCCAAAACACTTTTCTTTTCTTTTCGTTTTTTATGCTGTTGCGGCTATTCGGCTCCTTAGATACAGTTTTCTTTCTATAAAGTTGTTTATATATTTTTTTAAGTTTTTTAAGTTTTTTTTTTTTGGTTTTACAACATTAATTTTTAATTAACTTTTAGTTCAAATTAATGCACATGGTTTGAAAATTAGTTCAAATTGTAATTCAAAGTGAAAAACAAGAAACACACAAAACGAAACGAAACATATACAATTAATTAATTAACAGAAACAGAACTCTTTGAAAAGTTAGTATAGAAAATTCGGTTTCCTAAGCAAAATGAATGAATACACCTACTATTGGCAGAGTGTGGCCAGACCGCTGGACATTGAACAGGACACCATTTTTTAAGCTAGTCTGGCCACACTTGCAACTCTTGCTCTCACTCTAACTGCACTCTCTCGCTGCTGTTGTTGATCATCAGCTTTTTGCTGCTGCTGCTGCTGCTGGCTGCTTCAGTTACATAATTTGTTATTAGTTAATAATATTACGTTATTAAATAGACTTGACGACAAATACAAATACAATGCTTCGTGTGTGTGTGTGTGTGTGGGTGTGTGTAGGTGTGTGTGTGTGCATATTATTAATTAAAATTAAAGCAATGCACATTTACGCTTCGATTTTGGCTGCAGAACTGGACAAAGCACCGATCTGATAGCCTCATCAAAGACCGTCTTGAGTCCCTTTTGCGTTAGAGCCGAGCACTCCAGATATTTGACAGCCCCAATCTCTTTGGCCATGGCCAAACCCTGGGGATATGTTATCGGTGCCAGTTTCTTATCGCGCAGCTTCTCAATGGTGTTCTTATCGTCACGTAAATCCAGCTTGGTGCCAACCAAAATGATTGGCGTGCTTGGACAATGATGACGCACCTCGGGATACCATTTGGCGCGCACATTCTCAAACGAGGCCGGATTCACCAGCGAGAAGCAAATGAGAAAGACATCGGTCTGTGGATACGACAATGGACGCAAACGATCGTAATCCTCCTGACCCGCAGTATCCCATAAACCCAAATTGATCGGTTTCGCATCGACCATTACATTGGCGGAATAGTTATCGAATACGGTGGGTATGTATTCGCCGGGAAATGCATTTGTCGTATACGAGATGAGCAGGCAAGTCTTACCGACGGCGCCGTCACCCACGACGACACACTTAATCGCCTGCATATTTGTTGCGTTTGCCTTTGCGTTTGCTTTTGCTTTGTGTGATTGTGATTGTGCGGCTACAGTTGTTCTTGTTGTTGTTGTCTTTCTTTGGTTGGGGTGGTGGTGTTGGCGTTGTTGTTGTTGTTGTTGTTGTTGCGTTGCTGCTGCTGCTGCTGTTGGGCGAGGGCTGGGGCTGTTGCTTTAACTGCTGCTTTTAGCTCGATCGGCTGCCTAAAACGTCGCCTTTGTATCCTTATTGTGTATATTTAATAGCTCGCAACCTGTCTGACAGTCACAGGGCGGTCGCGTTTGTTCTTTTCGCGTTTTATATGCGCGTTTTGTGCGTTTTTTTCCAGCAAAAAAATAATTTTCTGTGTACTGCCTGATATCGTATCGATATAATTACTCATCGAATGATGAGCACAGCTATCGATAAGGCTGCCTGCTGTCAGTTGACACTATCGATAATCTGCTGATCAAATATTTAAAATGCATTTATATATATTATTATTGGCATTAAAAGTTTTTTAAAATAACAGCCATTTGCTTAAATTCATAACAACGTGCTTATGACAAGTTTTATTTATATTAATAATATATTTTTATCGACTACTCGATTACAAGTCGTAAGGTTGCGGCGAATTGGCTGAATCACAGCTGCTGGTTTTAGGTAAATTTGTACCTGTTGGCTTAACAAAACTATTGAGCTAAAACGATGTTGTGGGATGAATAAATAAATGTATAATAAAGCTGCTTTTATATGCTTAGCATTTAAACAGTATATAGTATAAAGTACCTGTTGATATATTGTGCTTAACAAATTGGGTACATTGAAATTGCATAAGCTGGCAACACTGTCGTGCATAGGGCTTTCGCCGGTACAAAATCATTTTGTTTAAACGCGCCCCCACAGCCAACACGAGCAGTTCGTTCGTACTGCAAATATTCGAGCATTTATAAGTTAAAGTGTAAACAATTGTGCAAATAGTTGAGTGCATAACATGGCTGACGTGTATATCGTATCTGCTGCTCGCACGCCAATTGGTAAACAAATAGTTTTCATAGATCAACTGATGCAATTATTCTACGCATTCCCGAAATTAAAAACATGTATGTAAAAATCAAAAACTTTCACTTTTTTTTTATTTTATAGGTAGTTTCAATGGCACACTTTCTAAACTTAAGGCATCGGAGTTGGGCAGTGTGGTGATCAAGGAGGTGCTGCAAAGGGCCAATGTGGCAGCGCCACAGGTCAACGAGGTCATCATGGGTCAGGTGCTTAAAATAAATAAAATTATAGATAAAATACTGTTTTTTTTTTCGCTTTAGCTATTTGTTATGTAAAACCGAAACTATTTGCAGTCACTGTCAGCGGGTCAGGGCCAGAATCCCGCACGCCAAGCCTCACTGCAGGCCGGACTACCCATCCAGGTGCCCGCCTATGGCATCAACATGCTCTGCGGTTCCGGTTTAAAGTAAACATTTTAACTAAGCACAGACTTTGAACCCGCTAATGAACTATGATATAATCTTTATAGAACCGTTGTCTTGGGCTATCAGTCGATCAGGGCTGGTGACTCACAGATTGTGGTGGCTGGTGGACAGGAGAACATGTCCTTGGCACCACACACAATGTATTTGCGTCAGGGTGTTAAAATGGGTCCCGGCACCATGCTGGACTCCATGCTCAATGACGGACTTACCGATGCCATGGAGCAAATACATATGGGCGTCACCGCTGAGAATCTAGCGGCGCAATATCACATCAGTCGCGAGGCACAGGATGCTGCGGCGGTGGACTCACAGCAGCGTGCACATCTGGCCCAACAGCAGGGCTACTTTGATGCGGAAATTGTGCCGGTGGAGATTAAGGATCGCAAGGGCAGCACCATGTTTGCCCGCGATGAGTACATCAAGAGTGACTGCAGCATTGAGGGATTGCAGAAGCTGCGTGCTGCCTTCAAGAGCGATGGCACCATCACCGCTGGCAATGCATCGGGTGTTAATGACTCCGCTGCCGCTGTGCTGCTCATGTCCGCCGAGGAGGTGCAGAAGCGAGGCGCTAAGCCGCTGGCCAAGATTGTGGGCTGGGCACAGAGCGGCTGTGAGCCCAAGATCATGGGTCTGGGTCCCGTAGAGGCTGTGGAAACTTTGGTAGGTGCTTCCCACTAACCAATTTGTATGCTAACTAAATTAATCTTCCCTTGCAGCTGGCGAAGATCGGCTGGAGTCGTGAGGATGTCGATCTCTATGAGCTGAACGAGGCTTTTGCCGCCCAATCACTGGCCGTGCTGCAGTGCCTCAAACTGGACGCCAGCAAGGTGAATGTGCATGGTGGCGCCATTGCTTTGGGTCATCCCATTGGCGCCTCGGGTGCCCGTGTTCTGGTCACATTGCTTTACGCTCTGCAGCGCACAGGCGGACGACGTGGCATTGCCTCTCTGTGCATTGGTGGCGGCATGGGCATCGCTCTGGCCGTGGAGCGTGTCGTCTAATTTGAATATTTCCACTTGACAACTGTACAGTTCCCCCAACACTCTCTCTTATATGCATATATATTTGTTATTTAAAGCCTTGGCATGGGTATTACAAATGGTCACAAATCTAATTAACTATATTTATAAAAAATAGCAAAGAAAATTTTGGCATTTTTATTTAATTTTTGACAATTTGCTAGCTCTAGCTATTTGGGTTGAACGAGGATCAGTGTGTAAAAAGAAACAAATCTAATTAACTATAATTATAAAAAAAAAAAATTTTAGAATTTTTATTTAATTTATGAAAATTTCAGTCTCCTAGTTCTAGCTATTTGGGCTGAGCGCTGATCAGTGTGTAAAAAGAAACAAATCTAACTAACTATAATTATAAAAAAAAATAAAATTATAGAATTTTTATTTAATTTATGAAAATTTCAGTCTCCTAGTTCAAGCTATTTGTGCTGAACGAGTATCAGTGTGTAAAAAAGATACTTATATTGGGTAAAGAGAAACTTTGTGCTATTGAATACAAATGCTAGCAATAATATTTTGCTCACTGAACTGCGTACACTGATCATCGTATAGTCCAAGCAGTAATAGCTAGGAACTTAAAATTCCAGTATAGCAATTCCAATACTATTGTTACATTTCTCACATATATAGTTGAACAGATTTTAGTGCCAACTGATCAGCGTACAGCACAAGCAGCAAAAGCTAGAAACTACAAATTTGTCATACACTTGTAGAGCTGTACTGCTTGCATAATACAATCTATGATATAAAATAATAATGCCAGAAACGTGCGCATCGAAAAAATAGTTTATTAAAATGACCTTGTAGCGTCTCTAGCGTAACTAGTTCTAGAACCTGTCTGGGATGTAGTGCCTATAATAGACCAAACCCTTCTTCAATTGCCTTACAAAACAGTTTTTGTACATTTGCATGCAAATTTGCACTTACAAGTTATATCTATATATATATATACTATATAGTAGTTGCGTATAATTGAATTAAATACTCGAGACAGAATACAATAGTTAGGAAATACTATATATATATATAGGCTATATATCAAAATCTATCAAGTGTGTGGAGAGGAATACTAATTGAAGCTTATCGAGCTGCTCTAATTGAAAGATTGCAAATATTTTTTTCGTCTTTTCGAGAATTTTCTTATCAATTTTTTTTAGACACCGCCGCCGTGCCAAGAGGTCGTCAGATTGCAGCTCATTAGTGGTTTGGGCAGGGCCGGATAGAAGCCATTGACATTGGTGGACACGATGCGTTTTGTGGGCGGCAATTGGGCCATTTGATCCATGGAGCTGACACAGATCTGTGCGTAGTTTGCTATGAAACCGGACCAAAGAGACGGTGTGTTGCCAATGAAGAAATACGAGTCCCAAAACTTGGAGGATAACACCGAATTGAACTGGCAATCCTTGTGATCCTCCACCAACAGTTCCTCCACAATGGCCACCGTATCAAAGTCACGATGCTTGACCGGCGTATAGATATCCTGGATGAGATTGTCACCAAAGTAAAGAGCACGTGCATCGCTCGTCTGTTTGTTGAGCAGCTTCGACATCGATTGATGCAACTGATGCCAGTTGCCCTGAGAGTAGATCTCCTCCTGCTTAAGCTCCAGCTCTGGACTCAGCTCACTTTCGGGTATTTCAAACTTGTGCTCATTGTTGACCATCATAAAGGGTCGTCGCATCGTAAAGAAACCGGGTTTCTTGGCAAATGTTATGACAAAATCGAATAGCTGCTGCCAATCCGGACCAAAGGCTTGAGTTGCGGTCAAATTGGCAAAGTCAATGTTGGAGCCGGTCAGCAGGAACAGTTGCTTGCCACTGGCGCGCAGTTCCTTGAGCCAGTGGATTAGTTTATCGCTGCTGGGCAGCACATAGCGTTGGGGATCTGCTCGCATGGCCGTAAAGTAGGGACTCTTGCCGTTGCTAAAGTTGTCACGCGTGTAGGAGTTGATTAAGCCATCTTGTAGGTCCTGCCATACTTTGTACTCCTGGTAGGGTCCACCATTTCGATCCACAATGTCCACCGCCTGGGCAAAGACCAGAGCAGCGGGCATATCAAAGTAATCGAGCAGTGTGCGCATCTGTTGAGAGGCCGGGCCATTCCACGTGGATAGTGGATCCTTGAAGAAGGCGGTGGTGACATCCCAACGCCTCTCCTCGCCATAGATGGACACAATTTCCTCATCGCTCAGCAGCCGTGTGCCATGGGTGGCACGTAGTATGGTCGCCTCGTGGCTTAGCTTCAGCACATTGCCACGCACACCGTCCAAGATCAAGCCCTTCTGCAGAAAATCCATGTCGAGTGTCTGCTGCAGCAGCTGCTGTGGATAACCCTTGTGCTCGACCAGAAATTGCTTGAGCACATTGTAGATCAGTGTTGACATCTGCTGTAGATCGTAACGCAACAGTGTGCCATCGAGGTCAAAGCCAATAATGTCATAGTCCATCAACTGCAGCTCCTTGCAGTAGGAATTCATGATTGTGCTTGCCGAATACCTTGAGTAACTAACGGAATTGCGTGTGCTCATCAACTGAGGTCGCCGTACACATGCTGTTGTTCTTGTTGTTCGGCTCAGCTGATTGTTGCCACCGTTGAGTGTAGAATTTGGCGCCAAGTTTGCAGAACCTTGACAACCCTTACGTAATTGGCATTGAACATCTGTTTGGCTTTGCTTGTATGCTTTTTCTGCTTGGAACTTTATTGTTATGGCTGCTGTTGTTGTTGTTGTTGTTATTTTTCGCACATTGCACGCCAGTTGACAGACGCCAGCCCGCCAGACACGCACATGCATTTTTTCTTTAAATTGGCCTAATACATGTTAGTTTGTTTAAAATTTAGACTAAATATAATTTGCTACTTAATAAAATAACTACATTATTTTTACTAACACACAAAATGCCAGCTCACAAACTATCGCTGACATATTCGATTGATACAATGGCAGTTATCGATATTTTTAGCATTAGCAGCAATGCAACACTGCGTATCGATATATGTCGGCAGTGTGAATGTTTTTTTTATGGCAAGCGTAGCGCGTTAAAAAAGTGAATTGTGGTTTATTTGGCGTTGAAAAAACGCGTTTTAGTGCCCAAGTGCTTGGTTTCGAACCACGGCTGCTGCAATCATGTCCACATGCATAGAAATTCCACTCCAGGACACCGACGAGGTAAGTGCGAAGCAAACGCAATGCAAAAAAAAAAAAAATGCCTACAACAACTACTATGAAAAATGCTTGCAGGTTATCGAGGTGGATCCGGAACAACTGCCAGAATGCTCCGAAGTATTTAGCATACTGTTACAGGAGCGTGCTCCGTTGCACGTTTGGGTCAATGTGGCGGTAAGTGTAGCAAGCAACTACTGCACTATGTGGACACCTTATTCAAATCTCCTCCTCCACCCACAGTTGGCTTATTACAAGCAAAAGAAAACCGATGACTTCATTACGCTGCTGGAGGCAGCCAGGGAGAAGGGTACCACAGACTATCGTGACTTCAAAACGGATCAAATGCGTGCCTTGGACATGCTGGCCGCCCACTATGTGCAGGAGGCGTATCGCGAAAAGTCCAAGGATAAGAAACGTGAACTGTTCATGAAGGCCACCAACTTGTATACAAGTGCCGATAAGATCATTATGTACGATCAAAGCCATTTGCTGGGTCGAGCCTACTTCTGTCTGCTCGAGGGCGATAAAATGGATCAGGCAGATGCACAATTCAACTTTGTATTGAATCAATCGCCCGCAAATATACCCTCGCTGCTGGGCAAGGCGTGCATTGCATTCAATCGCAAGGATTATCGCGGTGCCATGGCCTTTTACAAGAAGGCATTGCGTACGAATCCCAATTGTCCGGCCAATGTGCGTATTGGCATGGCCCATTGTTTCCTCAAGATGGGCAATGCCGAGAAGGCCAAATTGGCCTTCGAACGTGCTCTACAGCTGGATCAGCAGTGTGTGGGCGCTTTAATTGGTCTCGCCGTACTCAAACTAAATCAACTGGAGCCGGAATCCAATAAGCTGGGTGTACAAATGTTATCCAAAGCCTATACCATTGACAATGCCAATCCCATGGTCCTAAATCATTTGGCCAATCATTTCTTCTTCAAAAAGGATTACCAGAAGGTACATCATCTTGCACTGCATGCCTTCCACAACACCGAGAACGAGGCAATGCGTGCTGAGAGTTGTTATCAACTGGCACGCAGCTTCCATGCACAGAGCGACTATGATCAGGCTTTCCAATACTACTATCAGTCCACACAAATAGCGCCGGCCAACTTTGTGCTGCCCCACTATGGACTCGGGCAGATGTACATCTATCGCGGTGACACCGAGAACGTAAGTGAATACCAACCTTTAAAGCCCAACTTTAATCCCTTCACTCTTCACCTTACAGGCTGCTCAGTGTTTCGAAAAAGTGTTGAAGATTCAGCCGGGCAACTATGAAACAATGAAGATCTTGGGTTCACTCTATGCCCACTCCAATTCGCAGACAAAGCGTGACATGGCCAAGACGCATCTGAAAAAGGTCACCGAACAGTTTCCCGAGGACATTGAGGCGTGGATTGAACTGGCACAGATATTGGAGCAAAATGATTTGCAGGCATCGTTGAATGCTTATGGCACAGCGTCCAGTATTTTGAGGGACAAGGCCAAGTATGAGATTCCCGCAGAGATACAAAACAATGTTGCCTCGCTGCACTATCGTTTGGGTAATCTGAAAATGGCCAAAGATACACTGGAGTCGGCACTACAGCATGCCAGCTCTGAGATGGATAAGGATGTCAAGTACTATGAGTCCATACAGGTGACCATGAAATACAATCTGGCGCGTTTGAATGAGGCGATGAGCAGTTTCGATGTGGCCGATAAATTGTACAAGGAGATCCTGAAGGAGCATCCCAACTATATTGATTGCTATCTACGCTTGGGTTGCATGGCCCGTGATAAGGGTTTGATTTTTGTAGCCTCTGATTTCTTCAAGGATGCTCTGAATATTAACAATGATAATCCCGATGCTCGTTCGTTGCTGGGCAATCTACATTTGGCCAAAATGCAATTTGCACTCGGCCAAAAGAACTTTGAGACAATACTTAAGAATCCGGCCACGGCTTCGGATGCGTACTCACTGATTGCACTGGGAAACTTCTCGCTGCAGACGCTGCATCAGCCAAGTCGCGACAAGGAGAAAGAGCGCAAGCATCAGGAGAAGGCATTGGCCATTTTCAAGCAGGTGAGTTGATGGCTTGAACGAAACTGTTGCAACTTTTGAGCTTAAAATTGGTTTTTCCAGGTGCTGCGCACGGATCCGCGTAACATTTGGGCCACGAACGGCATTGGAGCTGTGCTGGCGCACAAGGGTTGTGTGATTGAGGCACGCGACATATTCGCCCAGGTGCGTGAAGCCACCGCTGATTTCTGTGACGTCTGGCTGAACATTGCGCACGTGTATGTGGAACAGAAGCAATACATTAGCGCCATCCAGATGTACGAGAACTGTATGAAAAAGTTCTACAAGCACAACAATGTCGAGGTGATGCAGTACCTCGCCCGTGCCTATCTGCGGGCCAACAAACTGGTGGAGGCCAAGGCGGTGCTGTTGAAAGCCCGTCGCGTTGCTCCCCAGGACACTGTGCTGCTGTTTAACATTGCTGTGGTGCTCTCACGTCTGGCCATGGCCATACTCAAGGATGAGAAGTCCACGCTGGAGGTGGTGCTGCAGGCGGTGCACGAACTGGAGCTGGCCCACAAGTACTTTCAATATTTGTCCGTACACGGTGACAAAACTCGCTTTAACATTGAGGTGGCTGCCGTGGAGGCTAATACGTGCCAAGATCTGTTGTCGCAGGCTCAGTACCATGTGGGACGTGCCCGTCGCATTGATGAGGAGGATCGTTCGCTGCGGCGCCGGCAAGAGGAGGAACGTGAGGCATTCAAGCTTAAGGTGGCGGAGCAACGCAAGCGACGCGAGGAGGAGGCACAGACATCGCGAGATCAATTGTTGGCCAAGCGACAGGAGTATGTGGAGAAGACCAAGAATTTGCTCATCATTGCCGATGCACCGCAGGAAAAGGAGCGCAAGAAGGGCAGCGGACGTCCACGCAAGGATGATTACATCTCGGGCACGGACAGCGGCGATGGAGCACCACGTGGTGAGGGCAACGAGCGACCCAGCAACAAGAAGAAGAGCAAGGGGGAGCGCAAGAAGGGCAGCGGACGTAAGCGTAAGACGGAGAAATACGAGAGCGATAGTGAGGAGGAATCCGGAGGCGGAGGAGGTGGCAGTAAAGACAAGCGTAAGAAGAAGAAGCAATCGAAGAGCGCTGCTGCCAAGGAGTCCAAGGAGAAACTGCTGTCCGGCAAGCAGCGTCTCAAAATCGTCTCCAAGGAGACCATATCCACCAGCGAATCCGAAAGCGATGGCAAGCACAGTCGCAGCCGGAGCAGAAGCCGAAGTCGTCGCAGCAGAAGCAAATCCGCCAGTGGCAGCGGCGGCAGTCGCTCGGGCAGCGCCAGTGGCAGCAATCGCAGTCGCAGTCGTAGTCGCAGTCATTCCGGCAGCAGAAAGAGCGGCCGGAGTCGCAGTGGCAGTGCCAGCGGCAGTGGCAGTGATAACGGTCGTAAGCGCAGCCGGAGTCGCAGTGGCAGCGAAAGCGATGGTGTGGCTCAGCGTAAGCGTGCTAAAAATCGCATTGAATCCGGCGGTGAATCGGACAGATCACGCTCCAAATCTCGCTCACGTTCACGCTCCAAGTCTGGCTCTCGTTCGCGTTCTCGCTCCCGCTCCAAATCCGGTTCACGTTCTCGTTCCCGCTCTGGCAGCCGTTCGAAATCCAAATCGAAATCTAAATCACCATCTCGTTCACGTTCTCGTTCACACTCACGCTCCAAATCCAAGTCAAAGTCCAAGTCGCGTTCTCGTTCACGTTCTGGTTCCGGTTACGGCTCACGTTCGCCTTCACGCAGTCGCTCTCGTTCGCGTTCCGGTTCAGCGGCCAGCAACTAGTAAACAGGAACTGTTAACAGCAGCTTATAAATTTATAACTATAAGACTATCAAATGCAAATATTAAATTTGAGCAATTGAAATTTTTACAATGCAATTAAAGTAAAAGTTATAAAAATATCAACAAGATGGAAGTATTGATTATTTCTGTTTTAGAGGGAAATATTATTTGGTATATAGAGAATGGAACCAAAAATTTAATTAAGCTACGTAAATTACATGATTATCATAAATTATGATTCCTAATATAATTTGATGATATAGTGTTCCATTTTTGATTAAATATGATAGGTATATAGAGAAATTAGTTTTCTTGAGATAGCTTAATTAGCCCTAGAGTTGATTATGATCGATATGCGATAAGGAAGTATCATTTATGTGAAATATGATTGGTAAATAGAAAAGGGAATTTGTTTGAGTGAGCTTGATTGATCTTCTCTCTATTAATGCTACATAAATTTCATACTAATTCTTATAATTATAGTTACTTTATGATATAGCAGTCAGATTTAAATGAAATATGAATGATAAGATATATGGAGAAAAAAATTTGGTAGATAAGACATATAGAGAAAAGGCAATTTGATAGATAAGATATATAGAGAAAAGAATTGGTTGTATATCTATGCCAAATTCAACCGACCCTACCAAAAAGTAGAATACGCTACATGAATTATTGACTGATCGTTTCTATTATAGTTATAAATACATATAATTGTCGACTCATTATTTCTATGGGAAGAACTATATGATTTATTAGATCGATTTGAACAAAATATGAACTTCAGATAGACTCTAAGATGACAGTATTTAAAATTTCTTCGCAAATCTAACAAACCCGTATAAAAAGTAGAGTATATAAAATAAAGAAATCTGTTTATAGGGGTATATAAGGTATATATATTTTACTACGTACCAAAACTGACTTGGTACCCAACCATTTCGAAATATTTAGCTTTAAAACTTAGGATTAGGCAACAATTGGCTAAAATGCGATAGAATTCACGATTCACGGATTCACTGCAGATGCTGCTGTATCATGTTGCTGACAATGGACGCCATGGGCTTGGAATGCCTCAAAACGAAGGCATGTGCAATCTTTTTGGTGTCCAGCACGGCATCTACCTGTGGATAGTCGGCTTTGAGTTGATTGTAGTAGGAGACGGGCACCCAACCATCTGTGGTGCCATAGTAAAACTTCAGTAGATGCAAATTCTGTTCGATAAGTTCACGTTGCAATCCCCGTACACGGGCCATTTCGTCATCCGCTAGAAAGACGACTTTCTCCGCCACCGAGGGTTTGGAGTACTTCAAAGCAGTGCCGGTGAATTCTTTGGGTATCGAGAAGATCAGGAAATAGATTTGAATGAGCAGTATGCGCAACCAAATGGGCAACGCATTGAAAATGTTGAAAAAGACGTAACCGAATACGGAATACAGTGGCATGGCAATTTTGGTGAATGTCCAGCCATTGGGAGATTCCATCATGCGTTCCACGGTGGGGAAAAGCATATAACACTTTTTGATGCGATGCTTAATATCCTGATCCTTGAGCAACTGCAAAATCATCCAGGCGCCAATCGAATGACCAATCAAATGAATTTTTACATGACTGGGCACATACTTCTTGATGAACTCAATCTTGTGGATAATCTGGCCATCCAGATTGAAGAGCTCCTGATTGCCGCTCAACTGAGGCACCTCACGTATGCTTGCCTCGGGCGGATCATCGTGTCCAGCGTGACCTAAAAAGACAGTGAACTCCAATGTATTCTCCAACGAGTGTAAGTTACTTCAAGCCACTCACCTATCACCCAGACGGGCAGATTGTGCCCATCGGCACCCAGTTGTTGTTGCAGTGCACCACCGAATTCAGTGTAGAAACCCGGCAGTCCGGGATTACCCGTTATACATATGACCAACTCCTTGACATCGTTGAGTGACTCCTCTATCCACTTGCCCCATGTTATAATGTGCGTGGGTATATTATTAATGTTCACAAATGCCTCCTGCATATTGTTGCATGCGTATGTTGGCGTGGCAAATAAAAAAATCAATGAGCTTCTTTCTTTTACGCTTTCCACACACACAAATTTTTTTTGTTTGTTTGTCGCAACCGGTTTTCGTTTCAGCGCTTAACCCACTTAGAAAACCGTTATCAGTTGAATTTCAATTGCGCGGTTTATCCAGTACTTGAAATGTCTGTGCACGGTTGCCTTTTGGCGTTAATCTTTCATTTTCGCTTTAATTGCACAAAAGGGCAGAGTTCAGTCATCAGTCTGCTGAGTAGTAGCCGGCAAAAAAAAAAACTGCTAACGGCGATAAAGGCATGTCCACTCTCTCTTACACACATTGCGCTTTATCTCTCTTGTTTCGGAATCACATATTCAGTTCATTAAGCTGTGAATTAACGATTAAATAATGTTAACGTTGGATAGGCTGAGCAAAGAATATAAGCAAATAATAAAACAAATTTATACAGATTTAAATAAAGTAAATTTTAAAAATATATTCGCCTATATACAATTATAACGCTATAATTATTAAGACAGTGGCTAATCTAGTTCTTGATTTATCTATACATCAAAAATAATTTATGCTTGCGCACAAAAAATAGTAAGATAAAATTACGCCTCGAAAACTTCTATTCAATTTATTAAAGAAAAAACAGCTCAGCGCACATCATTTAGCACAAGTTCAGCTAAAGCGAACTTGTTCACAGTCAAACGAACCAAAAAGCTTAGTGCAGTCAATTATCGATAACTGCAGTATCGGCATTTAGTCTGCTTTGGGTTTTTGGCGCAATTGCAAAAAGTTGGCAGCGCGCCTAATATTTGTTGGTTTTCTTTAGTTGTTGTTATTGCAATTTTGATTTGTTATAATTTGTTTGTTTTTTCCTGATTTCAAGTAAAGCAATTTCTGTCGAATTTTAAGCTAGATTCCGGTTAAAAGCGTACTCAATGTGCTGTTAAATTAAAGCAAACAAAGCCAAAGCGCAGAAAACTCCTCGTCGGCTCTCCACATACAACAAATGCAGCTGCATTGTGCGAGTGTGCGTGTGTGTGTGTGTGGGAAATAAGAACAAAACCAAAAAAAGCGTAAAATTTTGCACGTCCGCAAGAGAATGTTTCGGCGATTTCTGGAATATTCGCTGCTAACAAAGCAAACAACCGTAACTGCCTAACAGAAAGAACAAATTGAAAAACATAGGGGAATACCAGCAACGATACATACAACGATTATAGTAAGGTTTTATAGCAAAGTGTAACGAGCGCCATGGAATTATACTGTTGGGGCGACACGACTCGCGGTCAGCTAGGACTGGGTGGCATTGAGGATGAACAGGTGTGTAGACTACAACAGGTATAACAGTAGTACATGTAATAATGTCTTTCTCTATGCAGATATTGGCACCCAGCAAAATACCCTGGACACCGGATTCGGCTGTGCAACAAATTGCTTGCGGTCATCGCCACACTTTATTTCTAACGGCCAGCGGAAAGGTGTATGCCTGCGGCAGTAATGATTATTCCCAGCTAGGACACGAGCTGCCCACCAAAAGGCCACGTATGTCGCAGTTTAGTATGTACAAAAACTTTCATTCTCATTTGTACACACATGTCCTCCCCCAGCTTCAGCTTCATCTGCTGCAACTTAGACACTCCAGAGTTTTTACTACAATTTCTTTTTAATTTAATTTACAGTTGAAATTCCCGAGCTGCAGGCCTATGTGATTACACAGTTGGCCTGTGGCAGTCGGCATTCGATGGCCTTGACCGAATGGGGACAGGTGCTCAGCTGGGGTGACAATGAGTGTGGACAGTTGGGGCATGCCACAGATCAAGCTATTATACAGCTACCCAAAATTGTGCGCTATTTAGTCTCTAAAACGGTGGTGCAAATTGCCAGTGGCAGTAATCATAGCCTGGCCTTGACTAGCTGTGAGTACAGATCCTTCCAAGCTGGAGTGGAAACCACATTTTACCATTTCAACCATTTGCAGGTGGCGAACTCTACGCCTGGGGTTCAAATATCTATGGCCAGCTGGGTGTTAAGTCACCGAGTGAACTCTCGCAGTGCAATTTCCCCATGCGTTTAACCACATTGCTGGGCATACCCGTTGCTGCCATTGCCTGTGGTGGCAATCACTCATTTCTCATTTCCAAGTCCACGGCGGTCTTTGGTTGGGGACGCAACAATTGTGGCCAATTGGGACTGAACGATGAGACGAATCGTGCATATCCCACACAGCTGAAGACACTCCGTACGCTCGGTGTTCGTTTTGTGGCCTGCGGAGATGAGTACTCGGTGTTTCTGACCAATGAGGGTGGGGTATTCACGTGTGGTGCTGGTGCATATGGCCAATTGGGTCATGGCTTCAATTCCAATGAAATGCTGCCGCGCATGGTGGTGGAGCTGATGGGCAGCACCATTTCCCAAGTAGCCTGTGGCAATCGACACACGCTGGCATTGGTGCCGTCACGTGGCCGTATCTATGGCTTTGGTTTGGGCAGCTCTGGACAGTTGGGCACACGCAGCACAAATAGTCTGAACTTGCCACAGGTGGTCATCGGTCCCTGGGTGTCGCCCAGTGGCTCAGCATTGCTACAGCCCAGCAATGCAGCCGTTTCCGTGGTCATTTATCAGATCTTCTCAGGCGGCGATCAATCGATTGTGACCACATCGCTATATATGGACAAGAAGGAACCCAGCGACTGTCGCGTCTATAAGTAAGCAACTAATTTAATGCCAATGCTAGCATATGAACTAATTGTTAACCAAATTCCTCCAGACCCAAGTCACAAATTTTGACGCTCACAGCTGATGCCACCAAACAGTGCGCTCTTTTCAAGGAGGGCGATCAAAGCGATCTTGATCTGCTGCACTCGATGGAGCAGATCTTCAAGAGTCAAGCCTGCCTCAATGGCTCCTTTTTGCTGGATCAGGATAAGCACTTTGGCTGCTCGGTGCGCAACTATGGCTTGGATCTAACAGCTGCCCAGGCGGCCTTCGATAATCTAAGAAAAGTGGAAAACCAAAGCATTAAACAAGTGGTGAGTAACTAGAATTTAGACTGTACAACTGTATAGCTTCATTAATTATATACTCTTTCTAGATCTGGGATAATCTGACAAAGGAATTGCTCGGTTCGCTAGTCTCCTCACCGGCGGATGTAGAGAGCATGCGTTTATATTTATTGCTGCCATTATACCATGAGTTTGTCAACTCGAAACACTACCAAACACTGCATGTACCCTTTGCCCTGGCCACTTTCAATCTTACGGAGAATCCCCGCAAGGTTTTGGATAAGTGGTGGGGCTGCACTCCCTCCGAATACTTTGAGCAAATGGTTAATAACTTTTTGCATGTGGTCATGCACATCATTAGCTTTAAAATGGGCATTGAGGCCATCAATCCCAATGAGCCGCGACAGAATAAGGTAAATCAGGAGGAGCATAAACTTAGTCGTCTTGAATTTATTGTGTATTTATTCGTAGCTTTTGCCCTTCAATAAGGAATTGGAAATTGTGCTGCGAATGCTGACAAAACTGAGTCAGGTCAATGATATGCGTGAGGATCGTCTCAACTATCAATTGTTTCACTGGCCAGATCTGTCCGATTATGTGGATGTGCAGCAGGAGTATTTCCGTTGGACAATGTTTGACAAACCAAATGATTTCAATATCTGTAACTATCCATTCCTATTCGATGCCAGCGCCAAGACAGCCTTGCTTCAAGCAGATCAGGTGCTCCAAATGCATTCGGCAGTGTCCAACTCCATAAATGTATGTATCGAAATCTTCTTCTCTATATTTATTAACCATTTGACTGTTTCTCTGCTTTAGATGTTTCACGATCTGCTTGGCTATGGCAATGTATCGCAGTTTATTGTTCTGAATGTGACGCGAGAGAATATTGTGCAGGATTCATTGCGTGAATTGCAGCGCTACACTCAAAGTGATCTCAAGAAGCCGTTAAAAATCAAATTTCACGGCGAGGAAGCCGTCGATGCGGGCGGTGTGCGTAAGGAGTTCTTTATGCTGCTGCTGAAGGATCTAATAGATCCCAAATACGGCATGTTCAAGGAGTTTGAGGATTCCCGCGTTATGTGGTTTGCCGATGTATCGTTTGAGACGGAAACCATGTACTTTCTCATTGGCGTACTCTGCGGTTTGGCCATCTACAATTTCACCATCATCAATCTGCCTTTTCCATTAGCGCTCTACAAGAAGCTATTAAATAAACCCGTTGATCTGAGTGATCTCCGTGAGATGTCACCGACAGAGGCGAACTCTATGCAGGCATTGCTCGACTATGAGGGCGATGACTTCAAGGAGACCTTCGACTTGACCTTTGAGATATCTCGTGACGTGTTTGGCGAATCGGAAACGAAACCTCTGAAGCCCAATGGCGGCGATATAGCCGTTACACTGGATAATCGACAGGAATTTGTCGATCTTTATGTTGATTTCATATTCAATCAATCGATTGAGTTACATTATCGTGCCTTCCACAAGGGTTTCATGCGTGTGTGTTCCGGACGTGTGCTACAGATCTTTCAGCCGGAGGAATTGATGGCCGTTGTCGTTGGCAACGAGGAATACGATTGGCAAGCATTGGAAGACAATTGTGAATACAAGGAAGGCTATACATCTGGCGATGAAACGGTTTGTATTTAATTAAAATACCTTTTATTTATAGTTAATAATTATACTCTTTGTTTTTAAAAGGTTAAATGGTTCTGGGAAGTTTTTCACGATCTGTCGGAGCAAGAGAAGAAAAACTTTCTACTCTATTTGACTGGCTCTGATCGTATTCCAATTCAGGGCATGAAAGCCATCAAGGTAAGCAATATCTGTACAATAAAATGAACTCTGCTAATAGTATACTTTTTACAGATCCTCATACAACCCACACAAAATGAACGGTTCCTACCCGTAGCCCACACCTGCTTTAATCTGTTGGACTTGCCACGCTATAAGACCAAGGAGCGACTCAAATATAAGCTTATGCAAGCGATACAGCAAACTCAGGGCTTTAGTCTGATCTAATCATTTCAATCATGTTGAGTACAGGTATTTTTTTTATTGAGAATATATATATATAAATATTATTTTTGCATTTGAATTGGATAAGTGAATGTTAAAACACAATTCTACAATTTATAGCGATCAAATCAACTACCATACTGTTGTGTTATTAGCTTAAGCAAAAGTTTTAAGTCTAGTTAACACGTTGTTATAAATAATGAACTGGTGAATTAAGAATAAAAAATTGTCTGCGAAAAGGTGCCGTGGTGCAAAATGTATAAAATGATTGTGTGTGATTTTAAAATTGCGCGCTAAGCAACTGGTTTATCGTTGCGATCGCTAGATGGCGCTATCGCTTTTTGTTATCGATAAATAACCTTATAAGTGGTACCATTATTATCAGTATTTGGGAAATTTGTACCAGAGCGCGCCATTCAACGACGACTTTGTGCAAAATGTGTGGCGGCAATTGGACTGCGGCGTTTCAGTTATGTTTTAGCTTTTGCAAGGTGCGCTTGCTGTTGCCGGCTGACTGAATATTTGATTTGTTGTTGCTGCCGCCGCTCAAGAACGTTTTTTCTTTTCGGCTGTTGTCATTTTGAATGCTGAGCGCGTGCCAAAGCCCAATATAAAATAAATATAGTATAGCAACAACAAGCACATTACAAGAAGTGTTCGCGCAAGCAACAAGTGTCGTTTACGTACGTTTTGTAACTTTGTTTGGAGCAAAGCGTCGCTGCTGCTGCTGCCACCGGTGCTATTGCTGCTGACAGCGGCGGGTCAAGCTAACGGTAAACGATCAAAAAGAAAAGACGACAGTGAGTGAAATTATATGTGTACTTGCTTTCATCAATCGAACGTGCATAAATATGTATTTCTGTATGTGTATTTTTTAATGAGGTTCCCCAACTTCTAATCGTGCTGCTGTCTATCGTTGACTGTCACAGTTAATTGAGCATTACGGATATATATGTATGCATATAAAAGTTGTTAATTCAGTGGCAGTTTTTGCATAGAAACTGCATGACATCCTTTTTGGACACAGACAGACAGACAGATAACGAGTAACAAATGTGTTGCATGCCGCGAAGAAGACACCTCAAACAAAAAAAGTAGTAAAACATATATAAAGAGATAAAAAAGCGGTTCTGCCGGTTTCTGTCCAGGTCGTGTGTGAGCGTGTCTGACTGAGACTTTCTTTCCTTTGCACAATTTGAACTTGGACACCAAAAAAAAAAAAAAAAAACAGCGACAAGCACAAATCTGGTTTATGTGCGTCTAATAAAGAGCGGCATTTATTGCCGCCTGTAGCATGCCTCAGCTGTAGGCAGCAGGCACCTAGTTTAACCTCATTTTCTGCCGCTTCCTGCGCCACTTCCTTTGGACCACACAAAACGCTTGTTTGCATTGGTTCTACAGCCGGAACAAATACAAACAAAGCGACAACCGTGAGACAACAACCAACATAGCATAATGTTGTTTAATGCACTTAGCTACAGTTGCTCAAGTAATTGTTTATAATAATAATAATAATAATGTGATACATTTTCATAATGTGAACTGACAAAACAATTACTTGTCTGTGTGTCTGTGTCATATAACAATGTGCGCCATATTGAAATTGTATCAAATATCATTTTTCAATTTCAATTTCAATTTCAATGTTGTCGCTCCATTGATTTGACCCATTTTCAATTGCGACAAGTCTCTAAGCAGCTTAACAGCAAAGCACAACAACAGCAACAACAACAAAACTGCAAGCGATCGTGGAGTAACCTTGCAGAAAGGGAGTATTCAACAGTCTATACTGTCACCCCGCCCTCTCTCTCTCGCCCACTGGCAGACAGTGCTGCCAAATTAGCTATTTTCATACTAGATTTAATGGGTTGCAAGCAGGGAAATGTGATGTAAATTGTAAATTTAGCGACTAGCGGGAATTATAGAAAAATATTGTGTGCCAGCAAGGCGGAAAAATCAAAAACACTTTAAGTTGAAATCAATCAATATTGAAAAGATTCTGTTCCAATACTCAAAATGTTTACATTATTATGTGGATCAAATTAAAGGATATACGACATTTTCGGCACTAAACTTTTATCGCTGCTTTTGTCAGAGAGGTGGAAATATTTATTATTCCAATGGACAATATCAAAAATTACCCATCAAAATAGTGTAATTAATCAAACCTTAAATACAACTTTACACATAAGGGCATATGTATATGAATAATATATGTATATTATTATGTATATAATAAGTTAATAAAAAATCATTGCTAGCACGTGGTAATCCGAACTTATATACACTAGATAATTCGTAATATTTTAAGAATTGTTCGAATTTCAAAATAAGAAGAGTTAAATCAATAAAAAATACAGTTTCATTACTACAACGCTTCTTTTTAGCTATCAACCAAATTTGTTAGCTATTTCTTGCTATTTGCAAAGACTACCTTAGCTATTTTTGTGACCCAAAAAGTTGGCAGCACTGTTCGCAGAGTTGTTTGCCAAATTGTATGTCTGTCTGTCTGTCTGTCTGTCGCAACACAGTTGTGCACACAAAATTAAAAGCCTGCAGAGCGTTAACTTCAATGTCATTGCCTCACAAAACAGAAGAAACAGAAGGAGTGAGAGAGAGAGAGAGAGAGAGGTGATAAGTGGGGGAACAACAGAAGAGACCGCTTCTAAATGGAAATGATGTAATGCCTCTTGCATTCAAAAACACCGAAACAATGAACAACAAAAGTCTTATACAAAAAATATCAAAGAATTGAGCCCTCGAAATTGCACGCATTTTAGTCTGCTTATAATGCGATAATGAGACATTATCGAGTGTCTTTTTTGGTCAGGTGCAACAGTGGTACATGTATAACATTGATTTATCAGTCGTTTTGTTATTTTTATTACCAAAAGTTAAAAACTCTATACAACAAAACAAGCAGTTATCGTTTTGCCTTATCTAACCATTTTGGTTTCGAACTAAAATATATTCGTGATAACTTTTGTGTCTTTATATTTGCGATAAACATACATATACAGGGTGTTAAATGCCTAGCAGTTCTTTTGAAATCTAATGGACAGACACGAGGAAATGCATTATAACATCATTGCCTTAACTTTTATTCACACTTTGCAAACATATTTCGATAAGATAATGGTCTGGCTCTTGGTCTGTCCATATAAATGACTCAGTCGTGCGATACATTGAAGATCGACACGACAAATGACATACCCTGTTAATTGTAATGAAATGGAAAGTATGTTAAGCTCTTTAGAACCTATGCTAATGCTGTTTGAAAGCTACTTAAATTAATCTCTAATTAGTTTATTATTTACATTATAAGCTTTTAACTTATTGTATTCAATATTCCCTATGTTAACAACATACTGCTGAAGCAGGCAATAAAATAAAAGCACTGGTTATCATAAATTTTGATAGGCCGTGAATGGTGGTATATATGTATATATAGTTAACTAAAAAATGTAACCCAACACGTAGCATTTCTTTTTCGGGTACTGAAATTGCCGATCCATTGTTGAAACGGCAGTTGGTTGAACGAGAACGTGTCTTGCTGGGGATTAAGATTACCGAAAATACGGCAAGTGTTATGCCAAAGTGTCAACTCAGGGATTTTCGCAGAACTGCAAAGTAAAAAGTCTGAAAAACTGAAAGACACAAAACAAAAAAAAGTCTGTTTTTGCTTCCATTCAATTAAGGTAAATGAGCAACAGTTTTAAAGTTACCTAAACAGCTTTTTTTCTGCAATTATAATTAAGTTTCCACCCTCTTAGATTTGTTAAATAAATCAGTTGTTCATTGTGCTTGTTTCTATACATTATCTCACAAATAATCCTAAAAAAAAAAACTTGCTATGCGTCAGACGATCACTGAACAATGTATGAGTCAGCAGATGGAGATTGTTCCTCGATGATATTGTTTGCATATATATTTTTTTTTAACTTCTCTTCAACGCCTCGAAATCAAATGAAGGCAATCGGTCTTTTTTTTTTTTGTTTTTTTGGTTTATTTGTTTCAAGAGCCCGAAAAAGTTAACGATCATTAAGAACAAACCGATTCAACGAACGTTGACGTGATTTGTTGTTTGCTGGTTTTCCGGAGGGCATACCGGCTTTTTATATGTAAATATATATCTATATTTCTTTATATTTGCCAAGTCGAGGATCGGTCACTCAGTCACTCAGTACTTTGTGTTGGCTGTGAGTAAATAGATCTGCATATTTGTTTTATATATTTATCTATATGGCATACCAGAGGGAGTACGTTAACAAAATCCCAACGCTCTGCAATCGCTGAGGATCGCATGTCAGCAGTGCTACATGTTTTAACAGTGGGAGAACTTTGCACATATAGTTCTTTGACAACCTTTTGATTTCTTCTTAAAACTTGTTAAAAGTTCAGTTCTCTCTTGAGTTCTTTCCAGATCCAGTCAGACTTGTATACATCGTATATATTTGTGTATATAGCGTAAACAAGTCTGTTGCTTAGTTTTATACAAAATTTTCAACATTCCACTGTATTTATCAACATTATGATTCATTTATGAACGTTTTGTTGAGGATCGGCTTAATCAGTTCAAAAGCCTGTGGATTTGTTTAATCTGGTTCCGTTGTTGCTAACTCTATGGGGCATACCGCAAAACCATTTGTTTTAAAACTTATATGTTTTGTAGATCGTTACAAGATTTGTTGGGGAATTTAGGAATTTTATATTACTAAGATATTGGTACTACTGGAAAACCATTTGTAGCAATATAAGTTTTTTAGATTGTTGAAGTATTTGTTAAACATTTAGACTTGAAGATCGTTGACGATCGGTTGATCAATGATTCGAAAGTGGCAAATGAATAATATTTATCAGGAATTTGCATAACCTAACTCATAGCTATGGTTTAGCTAAAGCATTTAGGAACTTAGGATCTAAAAATCGTTGAGGATCGTTTGAGTAGAATTATTTACACTTGAAGATCGTTGACGATCGGTTTATAAATGATTCGAAAGTGGCAAATGAATAATGTTTATCAGGAATTTGCATAACCTAACTCATAGCTATAGTTTACCTAAAGAATTTAGGAACTTAGGAACTAAAGATCATTGAGGATCAGTTGAGTAGAATTACCTAAACTACTCTACTTCTCAATTCGAATAGAAAAACAACTGATTTTGAGAGTAGCAAATGAAATTTAGAATTTATTTCTGAATGATCGGTAAGAAGAGCGGCTTTGGATCTTTAAACCCTAGCCACATTGAGGAGCTGATAGAGAGGAAGAACATCGCCATTGGATTTGCCAGTAACAATGTTGCTGGTGGAGGCCAACACACGTGCCTGATAGCTGCCGGGAATGGAACGCTGACTGAGGTCAGGTTGGGGAATCACATCATCGGTTTCGTCAGACTCTGCGTTGCGATAGAACGGATAGTAGGGATAGCCAGGATAGCTGGGATAACCGGGATAGCCAGGGTAGCCAGGATAGCTGGGATAACCGGGGTAGCCAGGATAGCCAGGATAGTTGGGATAGCGTGGATAGTGGTGATGGTGACCTCCGCCCCAATGACCCCAACCATAGGGCCACTGGCTGTATGGTGGCACCCAGGGACGTTGTGGTGGCGGTGGTGGTGGTGGCCGGGGTTGTGGATATCCGGGCCATGGGAAGCCAGATGGCGAGTGTACATGACCATACTGACGCGGATGCTGGTTCTCCTCTGAAGGATAATAGTAATGATGTTGATGTTGTACTGTCGGTTTCGGGGTAGTCGTCGAGCTGGAGGGCACAAAGTATTTGAAGCCAGCCTTACCGATAGTCTTCAATAGCTGATCTTCGATGCCACGCTGGGAACCCAAGGCATCCTCCACATTGGCACCAAGCACCTGCTGTGGCTGTTGTTGGGTCTGCGGTTGCTGCGATTGCTGTTGTTGCTGCTGCTGCTGCTGCTGTTGCTGTTGCCCCTCAATGCGTCCCTGATTGGGCACTTGCACCAGACTGGCCTGCAGTGAAGCCTTCTCCTGGAAGGCCAAGGCACCCACCAACAGGTTGAGAACCACTATAAAAATATATAGTGTTAATCCAAGGAGAATCAAACTGTTAATTTCTTCACGAGATACTCACCTAACCAGAGTATGGATGCTCCACGTTCCATGACTGCTCGAGGAATATGTTGCAACTGTTGCAAGCTGACCCTTTTATACCAAAAATTCGATTCTATATAAATACCTTCAACATCAAGACACAGCTGCAGACTGCATTGCATCTTCTTTATCGATTTTTATGTTTTTCTCATTAGAATATTTCCCCACTTACCCATTTCCATTTTCCAATCTTTTCCGTCTAGACCCAATTTTTGAGCTGCCCACCCATTTGTCGTGTCGCGTCTAGTCGGTCGTTATCTGCTTTCTCTCATTTTATATTTGTTTGATTCTAGTTTTAATTCCCCTTGTGCACCGTTCTTTAGTCGCTATGGCTAATAAGATCATTGATTAATTTGCATATAAATGTGGAAGATCTTTTCTTATATTTTGTTTTTTATTTTTGAAACTGCTTTTGTCTACCGCTCGGACAATTTAAAACTTTATGCAGTCAAAGATCTCAATCGATTGCCCAGAGCATTCAGCCTCTCTAAAGAAAGAAGAGCTGAGAGGGACAGTGAGGGAGAGAAAGGGAGCGATTGAGAAAGATATAGAGTTCTATAGCCCATAATCGACTTGTATTGTCGCTTGAGAAATTGCGTCATTTGTATGGACCCTTCTTTTTTTTGGTTCTCAACTGGTTTACCTTAAACATTTATGTAACTTTTGACCCCCTGCGGTTTAAGTTTTCCCTTTACTTAAAAAGAGCTATGGGACAGTTTAAGCAGCTATTAAAAACTAAAGTGAACTTTAAACCTGTTCCACATTATGGAAAATTCGTTGCTTAAATCAAAGTTCTAAGATAATGTACATTTTAAGTAGACAGTATTCCCATACCAGGTAACAACATCTTGTTTTGGGTGTCAATGACATTCTAGATTCTAACTAAAATTAAAGCATAATTTCAGGCGCTTTTATAAATTCTAAAACACTTAAAACTGATAAAGTCAAGTTTACATACTTAACTTATATGTAGGTAAAAGTGCTGATAGTGTGTGTAACTAAGTAAACTGACATTGATAACGATTCAACGATTGTTGAACTATTTTACAATCTGTATATGCGATATTTGTTTACTTGAATACATCTAGAGAATATACATAGGGTCTAGAATATAGGTTATAGAAATGAAGAGTTGTGGAAATACTTATGATGTGAAGAAAAATATATTTTGAGAAAGACAAAAAGATATGGTTTAAGTGGAAACAATTGGAAAGACTTTAAATTACATGGTTTTTTTTTTATAAAATAAAAGAAATTGGACAAAATTTGGATAAAGAAATAAATGTTTAAATTTAGAAAATACATCATATATATGTATATGGAGAATTGTATCAATACAAATGATTAGAAGAGATATATACATATTTTAGGATGAATAAAAAGATAAGGTTAAAAACTAAGTCGATTGGAAAGACTGGAAATTATGTAGAGGTTTTTCTCAAAAAATAATGTTGGTTCGCTAAAAATCGGGGAAAGAAATGAATGTCGAAATTTAGGAAATACAAAATATATATTAAAACAATCGTTTACCTGGTATAAAACAAGCAAAAAAGAATAATTTAGAGTTTAATACCATTGCAGTATTCTATAAAATATTTTGGGCTGATATTCCCTACTATATTTATATGATTTACCGGTGGTATTGAATGATTTTGTTGAGCTAGAAAAGACGTCATACTACATATAGAAAGTCTACATGGGAATAACCTAGAACTATAAGGAATAGCACTACTGTCTTCTATATAAAATGTACAGATCTATTTATAGAAAATTGTAATCGTAGCAGCAAGTGAGACATCTTAGATCAGCGTGTGTAAAGATGGACTTTAATCTCTTGTAATCCAATGACAATTACTAACTTTAAGCAGGATTAGTGACTAACAAATTGTAATCAAAAAGACAGAACCAGTTGCTGTGCATATATCTGTTGAATCAAACTGCAGCTAAGGATTGTCAAAAACCTGTTCACAAATTTATATGAGCATTTTTTAATAGAAAAAAGTTATTAACTGATACGAAAAAGAAACTGCAACTCTAGTAAATTATCAGCCTGAAAACTGGAAGTTGTTTTGGATGAATTTCACCCAACTGATTGAAGCATTTTATAAACTCAACTACGTGCTATATGGAAAATATGTGATAAATCGCTGGTAACTGTTTTGACATGGACATGGACACGAATGTTGATATGAGACTAAGTATAAGACTATGACTATGGGGGAGTGTTGTGGCTGAAACATGTTAACTTGGCCAAGAGCAAACATATTGTGTAATTACCCGAACATGCAATTTCATTTGTTTGTCTCCCCAGACAGTTGGGGGGAACACAGTTGAACAGGTGGATAGTTTTTTCAATTGTTGTTTTCCACCTTACTTTTACTTCACTTTTGTTTGTCTCCTTTTACACTTTGCTTCTTTCTTTCTTTCTTTCTTGCTTGTCAGCTTATTAAACGGGCAAAACAATAGCAAAAATTGTACAAATTGAATGTAGTACAATAATATGTATTCAGTGAATTTATTTAGCACTTAGCTGATAAGAGACTGCTAAATGGATTCTCTGGGGGAAAAAACTGCAGTTACCCCAAGGGCGCATCTATATTATAGAGAGTAGAGTACTCAAGCTGACTCATAAATTGTAGTATGACTTTACATAGAGATTGAAATTATAATGCACAGCACAGTAGTATGCTTTAAGCTGTTGAAACGTGATCATTGCAGATCGATTAAGTGATCAATTAAGAAAGCAAATTACTTGAAGATTATGTGATAATAGTGATAATACTACATATAAAGTGTTTATGGATCAGAGTTTAAAAAAAGAAAAAAGAATTTTAACTAAATTTAAATACTTATATGTAGTAGCTTTCCGAATTTGGAAGCAGTGATCATTCATTAGAAAAGTTTGAAGATCGGAGTGTAGAAGAAAATAATTTACAGATTCTTCGTAGTACTCGAATTATAAATCAAAGGAAAAACTTCAATTAATAGAACAAATTTAACCTTAATGTTAATATAAAGTGTTTACAGATCGTTGTATAGACAGCATTTCTAAAATATATAAAATTTGCTTAATTTGGATATAGTGATATAAAATACAGTGATTCTATAAAAGCTTATACTCTGATTAATAACAAATTCACAGACAGAAACACACTATATAACTGAGCGTAGAAGTTATTTTAAAGAGTAAAAAGAAAGAAAGAAAAAAATTTAATTTAAAGATCCTTTGGTTGAACTTAAAAAAAATTCTATTACTATACTATATAGTGTATATATAGCCGAGTACATACGTTATTTGCGTAAATGTGAACGCACTTATCTAATCTTGGGCTGATTGGGCCATTCGGGAGTGCTCTCTGTGCAGCTAAAGCAATTGATAACGTCGTCGTCGTCGTCATTATCATCGTTACCGTCAACTAACAACTATGCCAATTGAATATTGATGGTTAAAACGCTATTGCCAACTTTGGGATCGAGTTAGTTTGCCAACGCAATCGTTAAAGTGCGGATGATGTGCAGAAATTGATTCGGGAATCGAGTTTCTCTGCCACAAAAACAGTGTCAAGTGCCCAGCAGGCAGTGAGATAAGCTCAGCTAAAGCTATAGACAAACAGAGAGAGAGAGAGAGAGAGTGACCAACTTATAAGGATAAACTATAAACACAACACTACACAACATGGCCAGGTATTAAGCCAGCACAACTAAACTTATCTAGACCGTTAATTGGTCTTGTGTTTTGTGATTAAGAAACCAACTGAAGTGTCGGTGTCAACTTTTTTTCGTATTGAAGTGCTTACATCATGCTATCAATTTTAGAATTTTCGCTAAGCAATTTCCTGTCTGCATTCCGTTTCCTAACCACACCCGTGACTTTCCACTTCCCCCTGTGACTCCCGAGTTAATCCAGTACAATAGCAATAATAAAAAATATCAAACACATTGCGTAATCAACGCATTTGGATTTGATTGCAGAATGCGAGAGAGTGAGAGAGTTATAGAAGCAGCCTCTAGACCCAATAACTCTAGTCTTTCCTCCAGATATGAGTATATGACATTGATAAGCTCAACTGCCAAATTGCAGCCATGATTCTATTAATATACTGGAATGTTTGCTGTACCACAAAACAATACATTTCTACCTCATTTATACTAGATACTATTTGTTTTTCCATTTTGGTATATAACTTCTCAATTGATCTGCTGCTACAGCTTAAGTAACACAATTTTTTTTTATTTGTAAAAGCTATAAATTCTTGGCTGTCAGCTTTGGTGGAGGGCCCAGTAATAGCCTTAATCAAATCTTATCAAGTAATACAACTCTTATGATTGTTTTAGTGTGTTCCAAATCAAACCTGGCGACATAAGGTTTAGAAAACAGTACAAAAACCTTTCAACGATTAGCCAGAAATTGCTTAAGTGCGATGTCAGTTACTATGAACTAACATAAGATTACAGCTAGAGAAATCGCTTGGCGATTAAAAAGTTTGGGGAAAATCCACTAGAGACTAAGATTTCCAAGCAATTTAAGCGAAAATGAGGCTTAATTTCTAGAATAGCGGCAATGAGATTTGGGAAAAATTGGAATTTTATACTTAAAATATTTCAAATCTCCTTTAAACTTATTTTTTATGAATTTTAGAGTTTCAGTATTTATTACCTGGAGCTATTAAAATGTAAATAGTTTTTTTTAAGCTTATTTAGAGAACAAGTATTAAATAGTTTATATTATTATATTTCAAAAGAAAATTGTATTATATATTCTTATAAACGGAGAAAGCAAGAATACATTTACTATTTATATTCTAAGCTTAAGCAGAATTCCATTTAAACGTTTTGTATTGATCTTGACTTATATTTATTATAGCTCGATTTTTGCTAAGATTTTTTCAGTGTAGCTAGGATTATTTCTCAAAATTATATTCACTAAGATCGTCAGTTTAAGTTATGTTCTCTTTTCTTGAAGATTATATAGAATTTGAACAGAAAACTTTTACTCTAAATTATATAAATTTAGAGAAGCCTTAGACTTTAGTTATTTCCTCTAAAAGATTCGACGAATTGGGAAATATGTATTCACTTAACTGTATTCTTGAGCATCTTATAGGAGACAGCACGATTCTGATAGAAGATGGCCATATCGATGCGATGTTCCTGTGGCCTTATCATACATAGAAACTAATGGCCCCATCGTATTTGCTATTGTGGTAACAGTTCTTGCCCTCGGTCTTGTAGCTGTTGGCCTCCTCCAGTGCCATCTGTCATAACTTAAGCTTCACTGAACTCATATTTAGGATCGTTGCCAGTTTTAAATGTGCCCAGTATTACGTTTGGTTGTTCCCAGTATATATAAACAGTTACTTGAATGCATTTTAATTTATGTTCTAGCTAAATATTTGAACTATGCTACATATATATTAAAAATAATCTAAACTCTTTTTTTTTTCGTTTTCTGCTCCTTTAGCCTTAACTTACCCAACATGGAGACGGGTTTGCACGAACGTGATCGTGCTGGAGTGCAAGATTTTGTGCTGCTAGAGAACTACCAGAGCGAGGATGCCTTCATTGGCAATCTAAAGAAACGTTTTCAGGAGAACCTTATCTACGTGAGCAAGCAAAAACTATTTAACTTGGATAAGAATTCGAAATAAATATCTTTGCTTTACAGACTTACATTGGTCAGGTGCTCATCTCGGTGAATCCTTACAAGCAGCTGCCCATCTACTCCGATACGCACATCAAGGAGTATCGCAATAAGCACTTCTATGAGATGCCACCACATGTGTAAGTAGTAGTATGCCACAGCACTCTATTCCTATACCAACTTATGGCTTATTGCATCTTCTACAGCTTTGCGGTGACGGATAATGCATTTCGTTCGCTAATCGATGAGAATCGTGGCCAGTGTGTGCTCATCTCGGGTGAGAGTGGTTCTGGCAAAACGGAGGCATCCAAGAAGGTGCTGCAATACATTGCCGCCTGCTCGGAGCATCAGACCACCGTTGAGGGTGTCAAGGATAAGCTGCTGAAGAGTAATCCGGTGCTGGAGGCTTTTGGCAATGCCAAAACGAATCGCAATGATAACTCCTCGCGCTTTGGCAAATACATGGACATACAGTTTGACTACAAGGGTGCTCCAATTGGTGGCAATATACTCAACTATCTGCTGGAAAAGTCGCGTGTGGTGGCCCAAACTGCCGGAGAGCGCAACTTCCACATCTTCTATCAGCTGCTGGCGGGTGCAGATGAGAAACTGCTGCAGGAGCTGCGTCTGGAGCGTGCGCTGGACAGCTACAGCTACCTGACCGATGGCGTAAGTGAAACCACACTGAAACTTAAAGTGTCTACAACTAATTTGTATACCCATTGAATCTGCAGCTCAAGGGCAGCGTGGCTAGCATCAATGATGCGGATAACTTTAGACAGGTGCAACAGGCTTTGGGTGTCATTGATTTCAGCTTGGAGGAGCAGCGTGAGATCTTTGCTATTGTGGCGAGTATACTGCATTTGGGCAACATTGGCTTTAATGTGGAGGAGGGCAATGCCAAGGTTAACAATCGTGATCTGGTTATTACCATCTCTCGTCTGCTTGGCGTCAATGCCAGCGAACTGGAAGCAGCACTGACACATCGCACCATCGATGCACGTGGCGATGTGGTTACCTCACCACTGAATCACGAACTGGCCATCTATGCCAGGGATGCACTGGGCAAGGCTGTCTACGATCGCATGTTCTCCTGGTTGGTGCAACGTCTCAACATCTCGCTGCAGGCAAAGGAGACGCGTGGTGCACGCAACAATGTCATGGGCATTCTGGACATCTATGGCTTTGAGATCTTTAAGCGCAACAACTTTGAGCAATTCTGCATCAATTTCTGCAATGAGAAGCTGCAGCAATTGTTTATTGAGCTCACGCTGAAGTCGGAGCAGGATGAGTATAGGCGGGAGGGCATCGAATGGATTCCCGTCGAGTATTTCGACAACAAAGTCATTTGTAATCTGATTGAGGAGAAGCACAAGGGTATTATCTCCATACTGGATGAGGAATGTCTGCGTCCTGGTGAGCCCACCGATCGCACTTTCCTGGAGAAGCTAACCCACAAGCTGGCCGAGCATCATCATTATGTGTGCCACGAGAAGGCACCCATTCATGTCCAAAAGATCATGGGACGCGATGAGTTCCGTCTCGTGCATTATGCCGGCGAGGTGACCTACACCGTTAATGGGTTCCTGGACAAGAACAACGATCTATTGTTCCGTGATCTGAAGGAGACCCTCAGCAAGGCTGGCAATACCATTGTACGTGCCTGCTTCCCCGAGCAGGAGCTGCGCAGCAAGAAGCGTCCCGAGACGGCCATATCACAGTTCAAGACGTCGCTGAACAATCTGATGGAGATCCTCATGTGCAAGGAGCCCAGTTATATACGCTGCATCAAGCCCAATGATCTGCAATCGCCGGGCATCTTCGATGATCAACTGGTGCTGCATCAGGTCAAGTATCTGGGTCTCATGGAGAATCTGCGTGTGCGTCGTGCCGGTTTCGCCTACAGGCGCAGCTATGAGCTCTTCCTGGAGCGCTACAAGTGCCTCAGCCGTCAGACGTGGCCCAACTACAAGGGCTCCGGTGGAGCTAAGGCGGCTGTCCAGCTGCTGGTCAAGGATTTGGGCTATGACAGCGAACAGTTTAGGCTGGGTGAGACCAAGCTCTTCATACGCTGGCCCCGCACACTCTTCGACACGGAGGATGCCTATCAGGCCAAGAAGCATGACATCGCCGCCATCATTCAGGCACACTGGAAGGGTCTGCTGCAGCGTCGCAAATACCTGAAGCTGCGTGCTCAGGTCATCGTACTGCAGAGCTACTGCCGTCGTCGTCTGGCCCAGCAGGCCACCCAGCAGCGTCGTGAGGCTGCTGTTAAGATTCGTGCCTTTATCAAGGGATTCATAACGCGAAACGATCCACCAAATGGTTGCAATGAGGAATTCATTGCCAACACCAAGCGCATGTGGCTGCTGCGTCTCTCCAAGGAGCTGCCCAAGAAGGTGCTCGACAAGAGCTGGCCATCGGCACCGGCACACTGCCAGGAGGCATCCAGCTATCTGCATCGCTTGCACCGTCTGCATTTGGCCCGGATTTATCGCCACAGGCTGACGGCGCAACGGAAGCGACAGTTTGAGCTGAAGGTGCTGGCCGAGAAGGTGTTCAAGGGCAAGAAGAACAACTATGTGAGCAGTGTGCCAGCTTGGTTCCATGATGACCGAGTGCCCAAGGAGCACATTCAGCGTGTGAACGACTTTGTGGCCAGCACGTTTGGCAGCGAACAGCTCAAGTATCAATCAGCGTGCACGAAATTCGATCGACATGGCTACAAGTCACGTGAACGCTTCATCCTGCTGAGCAACAAGGCTGTCTATGTGCTGGATGGCAAGACCTACAAGCAGAAGCATCGTCTGCCGCTGGAGAAGATTGACTTTACACTGACAAATCACAACGATGATTTGATGGTGATACGGATACCGCTGGAACTTAAAAAGGACAAGGGTGATCTGATCCTTATCATTCCGCACATCATTGAGTTCTGCACGTATATCATTGACACCGTTGGCACCGCCAACATTGTCTCCATTGTGGACAGAGATTCGTAAGTGGATCACAGCACGCTGTAGCAATTTCTAAACTAAAAAACTTGATTTTCTCTCATTTAGCTTGGAACACAATGTGGTCAAGGGCAAGGGAGGTGTCATAGACATCCAAACGGGCTCGGAGCCGGGTATTTCGCGTGATAAGAGTGGCCATCTTGTTGTTGTAAGTAACTGCACTAATCTAATCTCTCTGATATACACTACATAATATATTTGTTCTTATCTTGCAGATTGCTGGTCAATAAGGAATTTAACACATTGAACTAATTAATGGCTTTAAATCAAACGACAATTGTTTTGTTACTATATATTCGTGTAATTTATACTGTATTTTTGTATTGTATTTTGTTAATGCAACGAGGGGTGTAATTTTTTGTATGTATGTAATTATTATGTTTCCGCATTAAACGTATGTAACTGTTTATATTTGACTTTATTTAGTTGTTTTCTGTAGGTACACTAACGTCGTGACCCTATCGTTAGTTTTTGTTGTCACAACCTCTTCAAATTCAAATTTGCCGCTTTGTCGATAAATTAATCAACACAAATTGATAACAGCATTACCAGCGTCACGCACAACTGGTCACACTGCCAACAGTGTGTGCACACATATTTTGATCGCATATTAGTTTAGCTGTCAGTATATTTTGGGCAACATTATTTTAATATAAACAGTACTTTTGTGTTTTCATATATTTGGCCACATTGAACGAGAACTCTGCTGTCTTGCTCCTCCAGAAACTTTTACATAATCTTGGGCCCTGCGCTTGCAAATTCAGTGTAAATATTATTTAAATCGTGCTGTAAAACGAAACTTATTGAACTCCATACGCACTCCAGGTTATCCAAGATGTCGTTCACACAAGTCGCTCGCAGCTGCGGCCGTATTGCGGCTGCTCTAAGCACAGTTCGCATCGCCAGCACTGTAGTCCAGACACAATCTAGGATGATGCATCGGATTGCCGTGCCGGCCATTGGCACTATGCTAACCCAAGTAAGTGCACAATGATCAATACAAATTGATTTGCAGTGCAGCGCAGTGTTGTGAATAACTCATTTATTTGCAAACCCTAACCTCATTGTGAAAACCTTTGCGGGAGAGTGATTTTAGTAATATCAGCCGCAAATAGTTATTTTAGGCAGTCGAACATATGATAATCTAGCTTGATAACTGACAACTGGCAAACATTATTGCATCATGCAAAACAGAAAAAAACATGTTTGTTTTGATCGCTCTTGTCGATAAACCTGCTGTCGCCGGCAGTGCATAGCTCAAAGGTTGAACCAGTTCAAGAACAACATAAGTAATCAATTTTTTAAATTCTTGCAGAAGTTTACAGTGCGTAATTATTCGGTGAGAAACACCATGGAAGAAATTGAACATCGTGTATTGAAAGTGGTGTCTGCCTACGACAAAGTGACCGCGGACAAGGTAAAAATGATCTCGACAAAAATCAATTAACTCGGTGTTGTTTTGTTCTTATCTTTTTCGGTGCATGTGTAATCCATCGCCAACCAGGACAGCAGAGGTCGCTGGCAAAAGCAATCGGTGCGCAGTTACTCGGCGAAACCGCCATTGTCACTAAAGCTGATCAACGAGCGCGTCTTGCTTGTATTGAATCTATACGATAAGATCGATCCCACAAAGGTAAAGACAAGACCAATTGCCTTTGCCAGTTGTATTTGCTGTCAAAAGAAACGAACAAAAAACACAACGAGATATACATATGCAAATTATACACATTGTTTTTAACCGACACTCTCTCATTCTCTAGCTTAATGTGAACTCGCACTTTATCAATGATCTGGGTTTGGACTCGCTGGATCATGTTGAAGTCATCATGGCCATGGAGGATGAATTTGGCTTTGAGATTCCAGATTCGGATGCAGAGAAGCTGCTCAAACCTGCCGACATCATTAAATACGTCGCCGATAAGGAGGATGTATATGAATAGATGTAATGTGCAAACCCATGAAAAAGATTACATTAATTTTAAATGAGAAACGTCAAATTTAATTTGATTAATTGAATAAAAAGCCAACGTTAAAACAATATAAAATCGATAACACTGTTTCGTATATTTCGATCCATTGATCACTGGCTCCGGTTCATTCCTTGCTAACGATAACGATAGTTTTCAAGACAGCTGTGCGCACCAATTAGACAACAAAAAGATTCAAAATGTCGGAAGTAATTGACGATTTGTTGGCGGGTATTGGTAATTATAAATAAATAATAATAAATGTTGCCTACTCTTGTAAACTAATTGCTTTGCAGTAACAGCGCGTCAGTCTATGCAACGGCAGGTGGGCAAGATAGGCGAAATTGTGGATAGATCCAATAAAACTTTGCTGCATCTTGAAACACACAACAATCTGCAGTCGCAGTCGCTATCGGCTACGATCACATCGCCGCCAGCCAATGAAGATGCCACCCAAAGTGTTTACAATCTCAAGCCAGAGTGCGAGCAGTCACTTGTAAAGATAGTGGAACAGTTTCAGCAGTTGATGCAATTAACTGTGGATGGGGACAACAATGTAGCAGGCAGCCCCAGTGTACTGGACGCCTGCGTGGCTTATCGCCAGCGTGCCGAGTATTTGGGAAGCAGTGTGCGGAAGTTAGTAGCACTGTGCGACACAATGAATCAATTGAAGCTGCATATGCAGCAGCAGGCGGAGATCGATCAAGAGGAGGCGGCAAGAGAAGACAGCGATGACGAGTATTAGCCATAGTTTATATATATTTGTAATTGTTTAATGTATTTGAAATGAATTTCTTATAAATTATGCATTGTTGTAACAACTAATTTGCAGCAGCGTATAGGTGAGCACCTCAACCAAAAGTTCCAGGCGTGCCAGAGCCGTGCCCTTGGGATGGGCCATATCGGAGAGGCAGTGTGTGCGCAAGTAGTTAAGTTGCTTAAGATTTTCGGCAAGGGCCATAAGACTGGCTTCTTCGCTGGCAGTAAAGGCGTCTGGTGACTCACGTTCGCTAGGCATAAGCTTCTCCAGCTGCTGGGCGAAACTTTGTAGCCGTGAGATCATTACCTTGTAGGTTTCTTGAGTTTTTTCCAAAGCGGCTGCCTCTTCATGTACCTGTTGCAGCTTTTCTTGAAACTTTTTAAAGTCATTGTATATTTCTACGGGAGAGCGTTCGTCTTGTCGTGTGGTGTTAAAGGTTAAGGATGAAGACATGCTGGACATGTCCAGCTTGATGGTTGTTTGATCCTGTGTCGTCGTATCGTTGCTGCTCTTAAGTGTTGTGGAATTGGCTCGATGTAGTTCACGTTTCTTTGTAATGCGCTGCATATTGCTTGGCATGGTGTCCAGTGCTTTTAATAATTCAGCATATTCTGTCACTGTGTTTTCTTTAATCGGTGTCGTTCGGGACGCCTCATCTTGCAATTCCTGTTGTAGACCTTTGAAAAAGTCAGTCGGCTTTATAACCGATTTGGTTATGCACAATTTCTTAATGCTTATATCATTTTGATTAATATTTTTATTATATTGTGTTGAAAATTCACTATAATCAAAATCGCCTTCGCAGGCTTCCATTTTTGTTTTCTTTGTTGTTGATTTTAAAATGTTGCTGTCGACTGTCAACTATCGGTTATCGATATCACAATGTGCGTGTGGCTTGTGTATCGACTGGAGGGAAAATTCAAATTAAAAACTATTTACATCAGTCTGTTATTAAAGTACTAGGGCAGTAAGTGGTTTTAGCCATATTCAGATTGTACAGTAAGTGAAAATTGACCTCTGGGTATGGTATTGGCATGGTACCAGATGCGTGTATCCACCAAGACTGCATCACCGGGCTCTACATAAAAGAAGAACGACTGGCATTGATGATCACACTCCGGAGCCGGCGAAAGAAACCAGCTTTTATTACCACGCAGCTGCGCCTGCCACATGAGACGCGGAATGTAGTCCAGCTAAAAGAAAAACCAGAGCGATTAACAAGAATCACAATATGTGGTTTAATGTTATTTACATGCATTACAGCACCCTGTTCGAAACCCATTAAAATAAAATCCGTGTTGGGCATTTCGGCGTCGACGGGCAGAAAATGTGGACGGGGATATAGTTTACGCAGCTCCGCCAGCACCGTGGGATGGCAAACACTCCAGCCCACGAACCAGGGAGCGCCCTCGCTGAGATTGGCGCGCTGCGAGGAGATCTTGAAGACATCCCGCAACGACTTGAGATCGGAATTAAAGTGCTGAAATTGGCACACAGTCTCCAAAGAGCCAGGCACACTTTCGTACAGCTCCTTGATATAGCTATAGTTAAGATTCTTCTGGGCTGGCCAGTGTGCCACTGCATTCTTCACAATGATGGGCAGGGAGGAGTATGCATAGCGCGCAAAGTCCTCGCGTGTGAGGTTTGGCAAGATTAATGGACCCGTGACACCTTTGCAGAACTCACAGTCACTGATGGGACGTGTGGCCTCCCAGACCAGATGGTTGTTGGGCAGAAAACAGCGTACGCCCAACAAAAATGAGATGGTCTCGTAGAAAACGGGCGTTGCCACCATTATGAAGAAGATGATGCCAAGCAGCCACAATAGATTCAAGCGGTTGTGATTTGTATTCATGTCCCTGGCCTTACGATACGCTTCTTGCAGATCCGCTGTGGACACCAGACCAGTGCGCAATGCATTTAGATGCAGTGCGTCCAGCTTGGCAATGAAATCATCGCCCAGACGCTCGCGCACCACTCGCATGCGATTGCTCAGCGTCCCCATGGGACGACTAATGAACTAAGAAGGTAATTAAATACAGTTTATTATTTGATCTTTGCTTTTATTGTTATTATTTTTACCAGAAACATGTCGACAAAGGCGCTTTTAATACTAATCAGCTGTTTATCGGCTTATCGATTTGCAGATATGCTTCACTGTTAATAACATTGCAGCAAACTGTTATGTAAACATCTGTTCGCGTAATGCATGAAATGAACCGCAGCTGGTTCACTTTGTTGGAATCCAACTCGTTTTGATTCGACACAACCAATCATTTTGCTCATTGCTCTTTGCTCGGACGTAGTATCGCCCAGCAAGAAATCCAATTAATTCGATTTATTTTGTGTTGGATTTCAAACCTTATAGTACAAAACCCCAAAGTGACAATATAACAATAATGTGTGTGCTGTAGCCAGTATATTTCAATTTTCATTCATCGTTTATCGCCGCTGCATAACAAACAAAAATCGTCGTGACCCCAAAAGCTGCTGCTACTGCTGCTGCTGTCCTCGTGTGCACACACTTTCTCTAAACAAAACCTCTTCACACACACTTGTAGTGAATTGTGCAATAATAACAAAAGCTTAAGAATGTCAACGCAGGAAAAGGAAAAAATTATACGTGTTGGTTCACGCAAAAGCGAGGTAGGTTATATTATAATATTAATGTGTATGTATGTCATTTCTGATTGAATATGTGCATACGATTTCAAGCACATTTTTGTTTTTACTTAACTTTCATTTGAATTTCAATCACACTTCTCCTGGTCGGTCCGTTCATTCGTACTTTGTTGCTCCCTCAGCACGTTTATCTCTCTCTCACTCTCTCTGTCGCTCTCTTACGCTACACACATTTATGCAAGACTTTAAAGACTTGTTGCTCGCCCAGCGACAAGCTACAACAACAACAACAAGACTGCGGGCAGTTTGTTATTTATTTTTTTTGTTGTTGGTTTTTTTTTTTGGTTAATGTTATACAATCACAGCTCAGATCCGCAGCGCTCTCACGCACAAGCAACTTGTTGTTGCTGCTGCTGTTGCTGTTGTTGCTGCTGCTATTGCTCTCATTATCTACAGTGTCTCCTCTTTGAACCCTCCCACCTCTTCACCCTCTTAATATATGAAGTTTTAAAGTTTATACAATTTTTTCTGTCTTTATTACTTGAAGCCACCTTTGCACATTAGAGTCGTGCTTGACTCGGATTGGCTTGCAATGAATAGAGACTGGCTTCATCAAGGCCACTGTGTTTTTGCTGTTGTACACATACATACACTCGAAATTGCTTTGCTAATTGCCGTTTCATTAATCCAAAATGTATTTAAATTAGCCAGCCGCAAACAATCGTGCGACACTGTTTCGCTTTCAATTGGAAACCGACTTCTTACTCTCTCTCTCTATTTACTCACTTAGCAGCAGATCGTTTACTTATAATTTATGCACTTAAATCCGTTTACCTATTTGCCTATTCAATTAACTCTATGTATCTTTCTTTCTCTCTTGCAGCTGGCCTTGATTCAGACCAAACATGTCATTGGACGCCTGCAGAAACTCTATCCGAAGCAAAAGTTTGAGATACGTAAGTGAAAGTCATCACATGGAGGCTAAAAAAGAGGCATGGCACTGATGCTTATCTTATATATATGTCAGGGTTTAAAGAACTCTCTGTCATGCTGATCGTAGTACTACTATTAGCACTGCTTCATCGTGACTCATCAATAATTTAAAACACGTTATCTATTTCACAAATTCCAGTGTAAAACAAAACAGTGTTTAGCCAAACTTGTCTTATCAATGATTGACTGAAATTCAACGAGATTACATAGTTTATAGCTCTCACAATACGTAAATATTGCAAATAGGTAAAAGCAGATAGTGTATTTGTACTACATGTTGAAATGCGTACAACTCGCCAACGAAATTGTATATAATTTGTTTAAATTTTTGAATGCTTTTTTTGCACTTGTTTTATGCGGCTCTTTCGCGTGCCTTTTGCCAAACTTTGCTCAATGTCAATGTCTGCTATTGTAGTTGTTGTTGCCGCATATCGCTGCAGATTATTTCTGTTTTTTTAGATTAAAGCACACATTTAGTATAATATCTGATTTCCAGCGTACCCAGCAACGTGCTGCTGACATTATTTCAGTACAATATCTTTTGCTAGATAACGATTATAATTTTATTTTTATTTTTTAGCTTATTTTATTGTTGTCACCATAACAATTAAATTCTCTATCTAGATTTCTTGTTTTATCATAGCTATTATCGTATTAGCAACTGATTGCTAATCAATTCAAGTGCCACAATCAGAAAATCAATTAAATTTATTATATTGCTAAACATTTTAGACGGAGCATTATGTTTAACTCTTTGGTTTTGATGAATTTAATTGTTAGAATTGAACTAAAATTTAATATTTCGTTTAAATAAACTGCGTGTTAAGACTTTCCACTGCCCAATTTGGCATATTTATTACTTGATATAATTGCATTTTTATACATTCTCCACTTTCCACTTTCGCAATTGTGTTAGCAAAGCCATTAAGAAGGTATTCAGCATTTCTTGACTTGTTTTATCTCAATCACCATCTATTTTTAGAAGCTAATTGTTAATCAATTGAAGTGCCATTTGAAGCCAGCACGCAACATCCCGTTTAGATATAAAATACTATATACATTCCTTCATATTCAAATGCAAAGTACAGTGGTTAAAATATTAAACAATTGTAGTTACTTTCAGCATAGTTTATTTAAATTTCTCACTTAGCTACCGCTCACTGTACTATATGTAAATATAACCATTTGGCAAATTCAGTAGCTGATACGGTAAATACATAGCTTCCTCCATGGCATAGAGATAAAAACGAGGAAAAAAGAATTCATGATAAACATGATATCGTGCTATTTTGTAGTTTTTTGGGAAAGGGGAACTGGGAACGAGTTTGCAACTCGAAAAGACGCGTGCGTGTTCAACTTGATTGAAAGAGTAGTAGTCTTATCTTTCGATGACATAACATTACACAATCGAAAGAAAGTGTAGAATAGATAACGAACAGCGTTGTATTTTAAGCAAATTTATAGCTAGATTTCTAGATAGCTGCAATGTTAGATATGAGGAGTGGGTGCTACTATTTCTATATATTTTTAAAAGGTACCAAATAAAAGCAATGATTAAAATGTTATTAAAAGAAACATTTCGCCTTAAATTTATACCATTTAAATTAAACTATTTATATTTAAAAAGTACAAAAGTACAAAATAAATTTAACTATTTATATTTATATTTAAAAACTACAAAAGTAAAAAAAAAATTAAAATGTTATTAAAAGAAACATTTCGCCTTAAATTCACACATCTTTTAATTGGATTTATTTAAATTTTTAACTATTTATAAATAGCTACGGTTTTTAAGCATTTTTCACATTGTTTAGCTATGTTTTTAGCATATACCAAGCCAATTTAGGCTATAAAATTCAGAAAACACTGAACAAAATTAAATATTCTTACAATAAGTATTAAATTAACACATTTTTCGACTACCTTTAGTTAAATCTTAAAGTATTTATAAATAGTAACTATTTTTTAAACGTTTTTTACACTGCTTAAATATGTTTTTATCAAGTACGGAGCTGCTTTATACCATAAAATTTTAAATAAAATTCAAAAAATATTAATAACACTTCTTTTTTGATTTACAGATACCATGTCCACCATAGGGGATCGTGTGTTGAACGTTTCACTGCCCAAGATTGGTGAGAAGAGTCTTTTTACTAGAGATCTGGAGGATGCGCTACGCAATGGTGGTGTAGATTTCGTAGTGCATTCCTTGAAGGATCTGCCTACAGCACTGCCAACTGGTATGGCTGTGGGTGCTGTGCTGGAGCGTGAGGATGCACGAGATGCGCTGGTGCTGCGAGAGAATTTCAAGGGTCATACGATAGCCACGCTGCCACAGGGTAGTGTTATAGGTAAGTTAGTAAAAGAAAGCGAATTCTAAATATATGCTAATCAGTTTTTACCACTTGACAGGCACATCCTCGTTGAGACGCACGGCACAACTGCGTCGTTCGTATCCGCATTTGGTTATCTGCGACATTCGAGGCAATTTGAATACTCGTTTGGCCAAACTGGATGCCAAAGACTCCAAGTTTGCTGGCATTATACTAGCACAGGCGGGATTGGTGCGCATGGGTTGGACGAGCCGCATCAGTCAGGTGCTGGAACCCACCGATATACTCTATGCCGTTGGACAGGGTGCTCTGGCCGTTGAATGTCGTTCCAACGATGCCCAGGTGCTGAGCATGCTGCAGAAGCTCATGTGCTTGAATACCACATGCCGCATATTGGCGGAACGCAGTTTCCTCAAGACTTTGGGAGGCGGCTGCTCGGCACCCGTTGCGGTCGTGAGCAAACTTAAGGGAGAGCCCAACAGTCTCAGTGGAAACAAGCAGCAGTTTCAGCAGGAAGTGGGTCTATCGCTGACTGGAGCTGTTTGGAGCTTGGATGGTGCCATCGAAATACGCGAGCACTTGGATTGTGCCCTTAATGAATCAGAGATCGAGGAACAGCGGCGCAAGCGTGGCGCAAATGGAAACCAACAGTCACAGCTTGAGAATAGCAACAGTTGCGATTCGCCGCCAGCAACGAAACGTGCCAGGAATGGCAACAGTCAATCTCCCAGTAGTGACTCGGGTTCTGGCAGCAGTTTCAACTCCGATTCGAGCTCAAATAGTCCTCGACAACAGGGCAGTCCTACGGTCATCTGTGAGGATGCCAATGTCGAAGGCATGAAGGAGCTGTTCGAACAGCACATAGACCAGTGTCCAGTTGTTGGTCATGATAACAATAACACATCCAAGGGCAACGGTGATGCTGGTGGTGGTGGTGGTGATGCAGACAGTAGCAATGCCAATCCAACTGCCGCAGCAGCTGCAGCATCAGCTGCACATTGTCCGCTGCAAATGAATGTGGGTCAAGAGGTTATGGGCGAGTGTCCCTTTGTGAGCAATCAGACCAAGATTAACTTTGCCACTGCCAGCAAGTGTCCAGTTACTCACATGGCACCACAAATTCGCAACAGTGGCGGCGATGAGGTGGACAATGCCACAGTGGTAACAGCGGCGGTCACAAGCACCTCTTCCAAGTGTCCCTTTGCGGCAATGCATCAGGGTAGTGGCCTGGAAACTGCACCCGAGAAGACAGGTCAGGCCAAGTGCCCATTCCTGCAGAAGACTGTGCAGATGTTTGATTATGCCGATGAGGAGAAACCACAGCCGCAGCAACTGAAGCTGCCGGTGCTCATCGAGGATGTGGATAATCTGTTTTGCGGTCTCTATCAGCATGCCTGCTACAGCCGAGAGATCTATGTGAGGGCCAACAAACTGGGCGAAACGCTGGCCGAGCATCTCATTCAAAAGGGTGCACTCGATGTGATGAAAGTGGCTCAGGCCGAGATTCATAGCAAGGTCGCCTCCTGATTGAAGTGTCACAACTGCCATGGACCAATATCATCATCCGCATCCGCATCTCCATCCCCATTCATAACTACACATTAAGTAGAAAAAGTGTAACTAGAAAGAATTGTTTTCCATATTTGTTTTTGTTACTACGCGCGGGTACTGCGTAAATATTTAGTTATTTTTTTTGGGATTAGTCCTTAATATATATACCAGATGTTGTATCGTACTAGGGTATCTATAAACGCAGCATACACTCTTAGACAAACTGCTCTCTCTCTCCAGTTGCAAATTGTTTTTCCATGGAAATTTCATGATTGCCGCTTGTTATCTTATGTGTTCATTGCAAAATGCAATAATATATATATTTATATTGTAAAAACTGTTAAAAAGTCAGCCCATATATGGTTTAAGTTTCTTTTTATTATAGTTTTGTACTATCCATACAAATAAACAAAATGCTAATTAAAAAATAAATCAAACAAAACACTCAGTCGGTGGTGGGCATCCTTTTTAGCCAATTACTACTCGTCTTTATGAAACATTTCGTACTATATATTTTTGAATGTTTCAAATTGCATTATTGTTAAAACGTAGCTTATTTTTAGATCAACTTGTGTTTCTTTTTGAGATGCGAACTGAGGAAAGTTGTCGATTCGAATATCTTATTGCATTTCTTGATGCCGCATGGCAAACCGCCGGAATCATCGCAATTATCAAAATGATTGATAAACTCTAGACTACCGGAAAAGTTCATTTTGCACTTGCGACAATTAAGCACTGGCGTGTGCTTCTTTCGGATATGCGAATCCAGACGTTTGCGGGAAGTGACAACCTTGCTGCACTGATCGCAGCTCAGTTGGGACTCGGAAATCTCTGAGGAATCGAGCATTTCACGTTTGTGTGGCATGGGATTGAGGTTGATCTCGTCGCCGAGTTCAATGATTTCACACTCGGACTTTTTACGTTTCTTGAGCGGACTTCTCTGCAGCTCCACTGGCTCCTCAGTAGCATCGAATTGTTTGTCCGACTTGCGTTTGTTCGGCGACTTCTTTGGACTGCCATTGGTGTCCACTGTCGGTGTGGTCATCTGTGATGTGTCTAGTGTATCTAATCCCTTCTTGGTCTTGGCTTTTTTGTTGTTGGGTGTGTGTGGAGGGGTCTCCATAGTAACTGTGTCTTCGTGCTTCACGGCGGTGTTATTGGCGTCCTCTTTCTTATTTGACTTGGACTTCTTCTTTGGCGACTCGTTAGTTTTGAATACTTCGTTCAGCAGATTGGATATGGCAGCGTCCTCACTAACGCTTTCTTTTGATTGCTTCTTTTTTGGCGACACGCTTCGCTTTGTCGGACTTTGACTCTGGGGCTCTTCTATATTGATAATTTCCGGCACTGTTTCTTTGATGATCTCCAAATTGGCTGGAGGCTCTGGCTCTGGCAGAACTAAGGCACTAACCGTCTTACGTCGAGCCTTTATTTTGGCTGGCTTATCGTCTTTGCTTGGATGCGCATCGATAGTTCCACGACGTACTGGTAGTTTAATCGCTACCTTGTTCTGGTCTCCAGTATGTTTGGCAGTAATGTGACGATCCAGCCCATATTTATACACAAACGTAGCTGGACATTCAACACATTTAAAGATGCGAGGCTTCTCGATGCCATGGACTGTCTTCAAGTGCTCCTGAATTCCTTTCGGAGTATTTAGCTTCAACTGACATAACTCACATGGATATACTACACTTTCTGCCTTCTTCTTTGTTAACTTTTGCTGTACCTCAATGGGTTTTGGAGTGGATGAGTTGCTGTTTTCAATGGCAAAAGTATATTCTGCATCGAGTGCAGTTGATGGCTTCAATGCAGTTAGTTTCGCCAATTGTGTTTCATCTTTCTGTACAGTCTTATTGACATCACTAACGTGTGTCGCCAATTGTGGAGCTACAGGTGTGGAAAGCGAAGCTTCATCTTTCTGTTTAGTCTTATTGTCGTCAGTAACGTGTGTTGCCATATGGGTAAATAGGGTTTTTACTAAACCAAAAACTCTAGGGCACTTGGTGCAGTTAAAGATGCGTGGACGCTTCTGCCCATGGTTTTCACGTAGATGACGCTTCAATAATGGTCCTAGTTTGGTGGTGTAATCACACAACTTGCAATCAAATTCCCCCCTCTTCTTTTCCAGAATGTCTTTGCAATCGTTGCCGTCATCGCTACCCTCCTCGCTTTCCGAGATGTGATTTACGCTGTTGCCGAAAAGCTGTATCAAGGTCTTGCTCTTCTTGGACACCTCTGTGGCTGGCTTTAGCTCAATCAGATCCTTCAGACTCTCGTCCAGATGTTCCTTGAAGCTAACTTGCAGTTCCTTTGGCTGCTTCTTGGGACTCTCAGCGCTTGAGCTATTGAGAGCAGTCAGTGCCTTCGACTGCTTCTTAAGACTCTCGGCGCTTGAGCTATTGAGAGTAGACAATGCCTTCGGCTTCTTTTTGGAACTCTCAGTGGCAATGCCATTGAGTGCCTTTGCTTCCTTTATGCCCTTTGGTTGTTTGGCCGGACTAGCTGTAGACGTACTGGGAGTGATTGCCTTTATTTGCTTAGCCTTAGCCGGTTGCTTTTTGGCTGGCGTTGGCGTACCGTTTGCCTTTGTCTTCTTGATCTCGTCTACTTCCGAATCGCTGCTGACTTCGTTTATCTCCACAGCCTGATCTTTGCCAGTTCCAGTTCCCAATAGAGTCGATACCATGTGTGCGACACGTTCAATAGTTCCCGTTGCGCCATGCAGTGCTGAGGCGCACACCGCGCACAAATTGATGGACGTGTTCAGGGGTATCTGTAACATAGCAGCCATGTATTCACTTTCGATTTAATACACATTTTATTTGACTGTACTTACTTTGCGATGCGCTATGATTTGCAGAATGTCAACAATTTTGCAGCCTGCAAATTGCATTTTAGTTGTGTACATTCCCTTTGCATCCTTTTCCAGTTGACAGTAGTCGCAACATATTAGGCCTTTCTTTTTATTACTACTCATTTTATTAACAATTAAATTGTCAAAAATATTTTTAAAAATGTCAGCACGTGTTGTCAATCTTCTTCTTCACGCTAGTCCGACCGTCTGATTTCTTACGTTATGTTGTTGACGCGCGCCGCTAAGAAAGAAGTAATTTCACTAACTGTTATTAACAGTGCGCGCTTACATTTGACTAACAAAAATAACAGCACTTATTTTCAATTATTCAGTTCAACAAAAGTCTACTACAGCTTAATTTGCTAAAAAACTTTTAATTATTTTTTGTTTAGTGGCAAACATTGGGAATTTAAAAAGAAAAGTGTTAAATAATAGCAGGTTTGAAATTAACAGTTTCTAAAATGGCTGCCGGTACGTAATGTTAACATTGACGCGACGCATCATGTTAACGCGAGCGGAGTAGCTGGTGCGCAATGTAGGCGCTAAGGGAGCTTATCGATATTTAAGGACTATCGTAACGCTGCAACTTATCGATATTTGGTGGCTAATCAAATAGAGCAGCTGTTTAAATTAACGCATTTGTTTTGCCACTTCGAAATTGAAGTCGACGCCTTGGGGCAAGCGTAGCTTGTTGCCATTTTAATTAAAAAGCAGAAACGTGCCAGTAAATGCAGAAGCTTATGTACCTGTGGGCCAGTTACTCAGCTTGGAACTCGTTAAGCCTAATTGTCGCCACATATGGCACTTGATGCCAGAGTCGTTGGACTTTTCGAGGCAGTTTTGCTCTCTCTCTCTCTCTGTTACTATTTGCATTTTTGGCATGGAATTCAGATGCCGATTCCGATTCCGCTTGACAGTAATTACGTCCGAATGGCTCAAGTTCGCACAGTACATTTTTTTGTGTTTATATATTTTTATGATTTTAATGAAGGTCAAGCAAATAACAATGTTCGTTCCTAATGCCAGCAAATAAATTGTTGATTGATTTCTGGCAAACGAAATCAATAAACAAAGTGAGCGCCAACACTTTACAGTAGCCGTTTTTCTACCATATTGACTAATTCAATTGCTCTGCAGTGCGGCAAATCAACAATTTTTGGCACAAACGAACAAAATGTTAATGATAAGCTTTGGCAATTGGGCACATTTGAGAATTAAAGTTGTATATTTTGTAGCATTGTAGTTGGTTTCATCTTGAGGAATATGGTTTACCTTCAGCAAACAAACATTTGGGATTTTGTACTTGAACTCCATCGCGCAATTTTCAAGTTCAAATTAGAAATAAATTCATTCGATTCATTATTGAAAGAGCAGGGATTCCAGCTTTTCAAATTATTATTTCATTAATAGTTGGCTACTGAGGCGCATCCGTCTCTCTCTTTGTAATTGAGTGCCCTGCTGTCTGCTGTTAATTTTTTTTTGCAGACTCTGTACTTAGAAAATATACAAGGGTCTATTGAGTTGGTCAACCCGTTGCAATATTAATCGCATTTTTAAATTAATTGTACATAAATTTTTATTAAATTATATTTTAAAAGGTGTTATAGGAAAATTTAGTTTAACTCAGACAACTGTTGGTTACAAATTTAAATGATTTAAGCAAGTATTCGTAGCCAATTCACTTTTTTTTTATTAATAAAATAATTTTAATTTCAATATTTTAGAATTATTCCCCAATTCTTATTCTAGTTTTGCATCTGCATGCATCAGAATTCCTAATGTTTATATATTTTTTTTAGATATCTCCATACTACACAGTCTTTTGCAGTCGATTCGTGCAACTGCAGCATTTTCTACAAGTTTTTCTTCACTTTTTTGTTGTTGTTGTTGTAAACTTGATTTGCTTAACCCGATCAACGTCGGTTGACCTCCAGGGCTGGCCAAGTTAGTGTGGTTGCTTTGCCAGTTTCTTCTGCGGTTGGCATTGTCTTTAGAAGGCAGAATACTCTATGGTAGAAACCGAAATATATATATAGAAATAGAAACAGAGTCGGAGTTTCTCTAGCTGTGAAATCTGCCAAGCAATGGCCTCAAGGCCTCTAAGTAAATTACAACAGCGATCGACCGTCCGTACGTCCGTCTGTCCGTCCGGCTGACTGTATGTTTAAAGCTGTTTGGGGTTTGAGCCGTAATTGAGTTCATTATCATAATAACCCATTGACCAACTTGTCAACCCAAACAATAGCTGTAAACTTGGCCAGGGGTGGACAGTGGGTGAGGCGAATAGAATTCTACATCAAGTATTTGACGTCATCGTTGAGATTTGATTGGAATTTTGTCACCTGGCCTATCGATGCATCGCTTGTGATTAATTAACCAAGTGCCAGTTGACATTAAATGCAGCGTTTAAGCAATAAATTTCATTAAATGCAATTAAATGTTTACAGAATTAATGACCGAGTCGTTAAACAACAACAACATCGTGTGCACACTTGACCCGAAACTTGGCAACTTGAATGGCCATTGCAAAGGCTATGCGGGTTCGAGCCAAGTTAACTCGCCACGGATTTCGGAGCCTATTTTTGGAACTCAAAGTTTTGGCGGTTGTCGTCTTCCCACAGTTTGCGGAAGTTAGTTAAAGTTAGCTAATTGTTAGCCATTATGTTTTTACATTTATTTATAAATGAAAAAAAAAAATACCATAAACAAAACAAAACCTTAATTCTCTGTGGAGAATTATTTTAAAAATAGCATTATAACCCCCCCATATTTCCCCATAAAACATTTTTATACCTGTACTCGAATCGAATAGCTAAAAATAAGCAATGAATAAGAACATAGTGTATAAGCAGAAGAAGAAGCAGAACAATAACAAATAAAGATAATGAAATTGAACGTTTATTTTGCTAATAAATCTGTGCATCAAATTTAATTAACAAACATTATGAAATGTTATTACGAAATCAATTTATTATATTATACTATACAAACATAAGTTTTTGTATCTTTTAACCACTGAAAGTGTTGTAAAACACTATAAAGTAGCGTTCCAGTGACCTGTTTTATGATCGATTTCCATATCATTAATTGTGGAAAAAAAAACGCGGAAGCCGTCAAAAAAATGTTGGAGAAAAAATAAACATACATGAATCTATGAATTAAAACTACATTGTAATGTTATTTAATTATTATTGTTTTTTTTTTTGTATTCCAAGTAAGACAAAAAACAGTCTCCACAATAGCCAAACAAATGGCATAACTTCTCAAAACTTCTCCACTTGAATAACAAAAGCTACACCCAGAGAAAAATCAACCTAAAATCAATAAAAACGACATTGATTCAAAAATAAACATTAATGATAGTCTACTAAAGTTGAAAATTTTTGTTTCAATATAGAACAACCTTAATTTAATGTTGCACAATGTTCACCATATTTATATGGAAACATTTTAAAAACAATATTGAATTCTTATCGATTTAAGATGTTTCCAAATTGAATCAATATGAACGCATTATTGATTTAAAAGTAGGTGTAGCTGATTTAAAAGAGAAACAATATAGAATTTAAAATGAAAATTATTAATATTAAATGAAAACGTTATTGGATTAATAACGCGCAATATTAAATTAAAAACCCACGTTATTAATTTTAGAATGCGGAATGCTAGACCTCCTCCCCCTCCTTTACCACCCCTTTCTTTACCAATTTCTAATAAAATGTGAACGCAATATGATTTAAAAAAATGAAACAAATTTATTCGATAATATTTTATGAAAATTACAATGTATTTATATATATATTTTAGCAACTATGTTATATATTTTTGTTTTACCGCTACACATCGGATAGAGATGAAGAGGCGACGAATTCAAATCCGAAAATGTTTTTTCCTTCCTTCTGTCTTATTCCGAATGTTTTTTTTCGCCATTTTTCGCATACTTCACTCCAGTTTAAGGTATCCCGGCTAAAGCAACTGAATCATCTATTTCAGAAATTTCTTCTGATTCTTTTACAACACTATCTGGTTCCGATCGAGTTGAAGATTGACCATCAATTTTTTTTTTGTTCTACTGTTAACATAACATAACATATGTAAAGCTTGCCGGAAGGGTTCTTCTTACTATGCGGTTCCTTTGGGAACAAAGCACAAATCTCCGTGGCATTGGTTAGGAAATCGTTAGGTCTCAAGTGAATGTTTTCATCGGAGTTTTCAAAGCTTTGCTTGTTGGCGTAAACGTCTAGCAGGGATCTTCCTTTAGCAGTTTCATCCAACAGACTTGACAAATCCTAAATAGAGTAAAAGTAGAGTAAAGTAAAATTGTTACAAAATTGATTCGCTTTATTTACTTTGTTTAGACAGCCATGAACACTGGGTGTACATATCTAGGGCAGGGATTGGCACTGAAGATGTACTGGTGCTGTGTTGAACCCATTTTCTAAAGGCCGACCTAAGCGACTCTTCTTCGTCTTCAATACCAAACTAAAAATTATTTTAAAAAAATTATTTCAAAATGCTTGAGATAATCTGCAAAACACTACTTACCTCTTCCTTTCGTCATGCAAAGAGCTTGCTTCGAAACTTTGCCCGGGGCCTAATGGTGAAATAGCCTCCTTTATATCTTCTCTATCCAAATATTGCAAGCTTTCAAAAGTAACATGCGCATCTACACTTATGTGAATATTTATATTAAAATTAGAAGTTTTTAATACTAAGCATGCAAACTTACTTTGAAGGTAGACCAAAACATTTGATAACTTGCGCTAAAGTAACGATTTCACCGTTTTCGGTGAATAAAACACCATCATTTAAATTCCATTTTACCGACATTGTTTGAAACGCACACTTTGATAATTTACAACCAAAAATGAATCAGCTGATTGATTTACACTGTTGCGGTATTGATTTAATAGTGTTTCTTATTGATTCAATGCATTGAAATTTTAACATCACAGATCAATGTTGTTTCAATATTGATTTAGTGTTGTGCAATATAGATTTAATAACGTTTCATTTTAGCTTTAAAATCAACATTAAAAAATGCTTAAAATAATATTGTTCAACATTGAAATAAAGTTATTTAAACATATTTTACAAAATTAATATGAAAAATCATTAAATCAAAATTGGAAATTGTTAATTTAATGTATTTCAATATTATTTTTCCCTAAGTTGAACATTATTGAATTAATATGTCGCGTTTGTGATTTTAAAATGGGATTTTTGGCTCAGTGTAAAGATCGAGGAACCAGAATCCATTTGAAATACACCTGATGCCGCTGTCGATATTGACGTGGTGTCGATGCCTCCAACAATATCATTAACAACAAAAAACACAGCAACAACAGCAACAACAATAATAATAACTTAAATTATGACAATAATAATACACACACAAAAAATGCCAACATCACTTTGCAGCGATTAATGAAAACGCAGCCAAAAATAGAAAAAAACCGAGAAAAATAGCCATTCAAGAAAATGTTTTAAATTTTAGAATTAAACATTAAATATGTATGCTTTGTTATTGCTCTAGTTTAAGCATGGAAAATATTTGATTTAAAAACGATTAATAATACAGCTGCTAGGCTAGATAACTATTTTGGTGAATAATGTTACATTTTGTAGATTTTAGGATGAGGAGAATGTGGAATAGTTCGTTAAAAATAAATTTAGCAAGTTTTCAAAGGCATAAAGTTGCCGAATATATGCCTGCTGGTATACAATATTCTGGAAATTTATTTTACTAGTATAAGAAAATAAAACGAATTTTTAACAGCAATAGAATGAATATCCATTAAATTACAAGCCTAAGATACTGGGCTTAAACAAATGCGTTGCATTCATTTTAATTTTCAGTCAATATTAAAAAACACCAAAGTCTTATATGGATTATGAGAAATTTTTGTTGTAAGATGACTTTACTTGAGTAATTTAATTCACATACTAAAAAACTTTAAATATATAATAAAATTGTTAATTAAATAATATTCTTCTTCATTTTCGATATAGAAAATCTATATTACAACGTCAACAAATCAAAAACTTTTATAATTTTCAAAAAATTTCAATAAAATATTTCAATTGTGGAATAAAGGGTATAAAATATATAAAATAAAATAGCATAAATAGCACATTACTAAAATATTGTAGCATAAAAGCATACATTTTTCTGCTTCATTTGTTATACGATGCATAAAATTTTATTACATAAAAATCAAAAGTTCACGAATTTAGAACAAAAGATTTATAGAAAATTATATAGAAATACATTTTGCGTATACTTGATATTAAAATGTAGAATATACCTATTTAATAGTATACTAATAGAGCAGTTTCTAGACGAAAATTACATAAAAGCTTCAGGGCTACTGTTAGTCGAGCATAAGCCGCCTGTTTCCTTTAATGAAAAGCCTAAAAGTTTATTTTGCCTGTTAACTGGTTTTCTGAGCTGCCATAAATCCATGCAGTTAATGCGCCAGCTAACTTTAATTGGAACCCCAAATTAAAATGGAACTACTACGTTTTGTGGTTGCCTGCACTATTTGTATTCGTATTACTTCCGGGTCAAATGATTTTAGTTTTTAGGGCGTCAAAGTGCCTTTAGCAGCGGGTCGCGTGTTTGAAATTTAGCACTTGGACCCGCTCAACAAACATAAAAAAGTAGCAAAAATAGCAAAAATGAGAAAAATTAAATATGTATTCATTAGTTAATTGTTTTGTTTTGCTGCTGTGACAAATAATTTGTTAAATTTTAAGCCCCTTCTCTCGGTCCCTCACTCTCTCTCTGCCTCTCTCGTAGAGTGATTAATGATTGTTTGATTTTTCAAATATTTTCGGCAGCATGCCAAAAAGATGCAAAGATCAAATGAGTACTGTCGAATTAGCCTTAATTGTTGACGGCATTCTGCTGTCATCATTTTTTTGTGTTGGTAAAGCTGCGAGATGGTTCGTATATGTATATGTATCGACTGGGAACGCATTGAACCGGATCGTTGGAACTGACAATGGGGCGTTGTTGCTCCGGGCACAGTTTACGTGTCTTTTGCGGCAGCACAAACGGACCGAAGGAAAGCCGTAATCTCTGGTTCCGCATTGCTGTCAATCAATTTATCATCAGCGTTCGATGCCATCCTCAACATTCTGCAATTAACTGTTAAGATTAGTCATGAACATGAACTAGTATTAATAACAATAATAATAACAATTTAGAATATTATATTGAAATTCCAGTTGAAAACTATGTGTGTGAGTCTCTACAAATCTGTTACGCAAGGTGCCTGCCAAATGGAGCATAAAGCATACGCCAATGACAAGTCGCTGCGCGTCGATTTGTGTTGAGTTTTGTTTAGCTGTTCAGTGTTTTTTGTTTTGTTTTTTTTTTTTTGTTGTGTTTTAGAATTTGTAATGAGCTGTGAAACCTTCAGCTGGGCTTGGACCTGTATGTTGGTTATTTCTAGAACTCGCAGCCAGCAATTTGTTGTTAACCGAAACAATAATTGTCAGGCATAATGATAAAAGCGACAAACAAAAATACAACTCACACTAACTATAATAAGTTTTTAGACACAATTACCCATATTTTGTTAAATGTTTTGCTGTGCTTTTGTTGTTGTTAAGACTACGTGCTCAAGGGAAGTTCAATGTCAGCCCATCGTCAGCTACAGGAAGCATTAAGCTAAGCTTAAAACTTAAATTTAACTCAAAATAAACTTAACTCAACTCAACCCTGGCCGCCTTATCACTCACGGTTCGTGGCCTGGCCTTATCAATATCAATATCAACATCATTTCAGCGTCGAGAACTGAATTTTTAACTGTCATTTAGCAAAACTGCTTTGCTACCGTTTGGTGTTTATGATTTTATTTGTTATTTTTTATGGTATTCTGTTTAGATTTCGCCTAGAAACTTAATTAATTATTGAAAGCAGATCTTGAAATGTTGTCAGCTTTAAGATATCTGCACAATTCATTAAGTTTTGAAATTTATGAATGATCTTTGCTTTTTGTAGTTTTGTAGTAGTTTCATAATCGTGGCTTATATATATCTCATATATCGTGCACTTCATTACAAATTCTAAGCTCGTTTATATAACAAAATAAAAATAAAAAATACATTTCGCATTGTAAATGTTGGCTGTTTGACTTAATGGTTTCATATGGAAACATCAATCATTTATGATCTGTTCAAGTTCAATTTGCAAATTGAGTACAGCTTAGGATTATAAATTTAGGCTATCTGAAAAGTTATGGCTTTAAGCAATCGATTTACACGCCCAATTTTTATGAGCTTCACAGCTCATTTATTTTATAGAGTACTTCATTTGTCAAAAATTTATTTAGATAGTTTTCTGCGTTGCTTCTTAGCCAATCATAACCATATCAAACTATAGCTATGATCTAGTACTTTCCCAACTAAATTGACTGAGAAATACTCTAAAGCTGCTACCAATTTCCGGTAGTGCAAAGCTCTCATCACGCACTTTGATTTTTAAGAGTCACAACAAAAGACTTAGGCAACGAACTTGCTGCTGTATTCTTAAATTTGTATATGAAATGCGCTCATAATACGCTGACCTTTGTGCGTAAAAAACTGCAGCTTAATTCGGTAGCCAACCGCAAAAGTTCCCTACACAGCAGACACTTGGCTTCCCCTTCCTCTGCCTCCACCCGCTTCTTATTGATAGCTTTGTCACGTCTGCGTAAATCGAATCAAAAATCAAATGAAATCAACTGAGAATTTCGAATGTACGTGACAGTGGCACACAGATAAAAGTATATACATATATACATATGGTGTATATAGTATCGTATTGTCGTTTGCCACGTCATCAAGTGCACGTCATCGTCAGCGGAATGCAAGGCAACCAGAATTCGTCGCGCTCTTGTGGCTGTCCCTCCTCTAAACTCTATAGAGTCTAGACTTGGCCAGAGAGTTTCGGAAGCCCAGGCAGCTGGTTGTGCATGTCAATGTTGTCAGCTTAGCTTATTTATAGCTAAATTAGTTGTAGACATTTTTATGAAAAACGGTTAGATAGAAGTGCATGTCAGAGCAGACAGTTTAGCTTATTAATAGCTAAATTAGTTGCAGAAAAAATTTTATGAAAAAGGATTAAATAGAAATGTTAAAAATTTTTACTTCAGTAGAACGAAAATTTCCATTCCTTATATAATAAATAACTTGGAAATCAACAAAATTGCAAAAATTTGATAAAGCAAAATATCGAGGTAAAGTTTTTAGTATGAATTAAGCAAGTATGATTTTGAATGCAAAATCTATAAATTTAACTCTCTCTAAAAGTGTGACTATTTGTAATTGTTCTTTAGCTATTTATAGCTTAATTTTTGAGTCAAACTATCAAATTAGGCCATGAATTTCGGGCAGCACTGTTGCACAGTGTATGTACATAACTAGCTAAATTTAAATTAAATGAAAAATTGATGAGTTTACAGGCAGCAGCATTGACTTGAACGGAGACGTTGAATTTCGAATTTCGAAGCTTTGTCGCGTTTATTTGGCCATTAAACGCCCCGAGTGTCGTCCCATTGAGCGACAGTTGACGTTTGTCCGTTGAACGACATCGGCGGTTCATCACTTTTCGCGCAAATGTTGTAAGCCATATAGCGCAACCGTTAACAATAGGAAAACAAATACCAATACCCAAAAAGAAAATAAATAAAAAATTACCCTTTTTACAAGGCGTGTTTAAACCAAAAAGTGTCTGCAAACAAAAGTGCAAATCATTTGCCAAAGTTATAAAACTTCAAACAACAACAAATAAAACAACAAAAACAAGGTAAGTATATAAATATATATGAAGCTCTAGCTATATGTGCAAAACACCCACAAGACAAAAAAGTCTCGCTTTTATTAGTAGCAATTTATGCGTATTTATAAATATAAAACTATTCATAATTTAATTATGCCATTTAATGGGTTCGCTATAAACAAGCATCTTTAGGCAAGCAAAATCTAAGTTTAAATAGCAATACATATATAAAATAACAAAAACTGGAAATAATTTATAAACAAACGCGTTCATTGACCAATAAAGACAAAAACAACAAACGCAACAGTTCGAGCCTCAAAAGAAGAAGCAAACAACAATAATATCAAAGAGTTTACCAACAACATTATTCAATAAAACAAGAAAGAAAATGTCAGTCGGGCATGCCGACCGTGTTATACCCTCTGAGCTTCGTTTCCAATTATATGAATTCATTTTGGACTGCTTACAAGCAGTGCACTGAGTAAATTTTATACACACAAGCAGTGCCCTGAGTAAGTTTTAAATACACAAGCACTGCTTGCGCACTGCTTGTAAACACTGCAGCGTAAACGAAAGCAGTGCACTGCTATTGCGATATAAATTTAAGTTTATATAAAAAACTTTTTTAATTATAGTCCGATTTTGATGCAATTTTCAGTATTGCTTAATATTATTTGTCTCTAATTATACACCAAGTTACAAAAGTATACGTTAAGAAATAAGTGAGCCAGAGGCATTCGAAGTTTCAACGCAATTGTGGGCAAAGGGGGCATGGCATCCAATAAATTTTGATGGCATTATATTTATATTGTAAATAGCAAACTGCATGCCAAAATTGGTGTCCCTAGGTATTATAGTTACCGAGATATTCGCAAAAAACATGTATTTTTTCCGAGGTATGTCTGGTTTTTCGCTTATTGTGGGCGAATGGGGCGTGGCATCAAAAAAAAAAAAAGATTCTTGTATTGACTGACTAAATATGTGGTCGATACTGACTAAAACGGATACTGTAGCTCTTACCATCTCTGAGATCTGTTTGTTCATACGGACAGACGGACAGACGGACAGACGGACAGACGCACAGACGGACAGACGGACATGTCTATATCGATTCGGCTTGTGATGCTGATCAAGAATATATATACTTTATGGGGTCTGCCACGCCTCCTTCTGCCTGTTACATACTTTTCCTCTTCTGACAAACCCAATATACCCCTCAGAGGGTATAACAAGTATTAATGCCAAAGAACAGACACATTTTTGCCAATGACGAATGAGCAATACTCTAGAAACTATGAAGCTATTAGCTAAAAACAAGCTAGTTTGTTTTTGTAGCGTATTTTAATTTATTAGCTGTAATCTAACTAAATTTAACTGAGTTAAAATTAAACTTTTTTTTGTTATAAATTGAAACAAGAATAGGCTTCAGTACTCTGCGGCTTGAGCTAATCAACAAGATGAAAAGAGTATACATATATCATCTATATATGCATATCTAAAACTCTAGCAAATTAGTAGCTCCAAAAGAACATTTTTTATTTACGACAAACTTTTTTTATGACAAACTTAATAACGCAGCTAAAGTATAATGCTTATAGAGTATTATATATATGCTTACAGAAGCCGCTGACAAATTTAACTAGTTTTTTGTTTTTTTGCTTAATTTGCTGGCGCCAGCTGCGTTTCCATTGTATCTGACGATTTTTTATATGCGAGATTTCCTAAGAATGCGCACAAGAATTCCACATAAAAACCACAAAAAACCTCAAAAAAACAAAACAAAAAATATTTTTGCGAAAATTTGCATATATCTGAATCATCGCAGAGTCAGCGACTTTATCGGGGCAAATCCAACAAAAAAAGATTTCACAATTTAATTGAAATTTCATTACATAATGCAAACTGAGTTTTTTTTTTTGAAATTCTTGAATTAATGCAATGATTCTACATATCAATCATTTGTAAGTGTATATGTGTGTGTTTGTCTGTGCTTGACAACCAGAGCGATTGCTGGAGAGGGTGTAGGGGGGCTGCCTTTTGAGGGGCGTGTGTGATAAACGCTGCCAGCTGTTTGAAGTTTGCAGTTTGCAACTCACAGCAGATCAATAAATATTATAAATCTCATTCTCATTCTTAGCTAATGTGCACAGCTGTGCAGCTATTGCCCCCCTAGCCCCTTGCTAAGTCCCTCAACCCCCTTTCATAAACTAGCTGCAATTTAACACCAATTAGCACAAAAAAAAGGGTAACTGCTGCATTTATAAAACCCTCTTCCCTTCTAGCCTAGCCTAACCTAATGAATGCAAGCATGCGCCATCAACTGTTCAACTGTTCACATAAGCTATATATTCTAAATACAATATATATATGTTTGTATATCTATATCTATTCTATACCTCAAACAGCTTGACTCGGAATCGTGTTTGGCTGCAATCGTGTCTAATTTGCTGCTGTTGTTGTTGGGGGCACATCTGTTAATGTTGTTGCTGTTGTGATTGTTGTTGTTGCTGCGGCTGATGCACTACATCGATAGATATAGTCAACTGTCAGAGTTTGTTGCATTGCGCATTTGCATTCATAACTCAACAGATGCAAAAAGTAAATAAAAACGAACTCTGAAAAAATTGTTGCGTTGGCCAAATGACACATATTTGAATTTCGAATTAGTTACAAATTGCATGGCACATACACTGCACAAAAAAATTAAGGTTTTTCTAATTTTAAAGCTAAAGAAAGTTGAGAAACTTTTAGGAGAGATGGCATATATTTATATGTGTGCACTGTCATTAATTCAAATATAACATTGCTACATATATTTAGACTATTTTAACAATAATAAGACAGATTTAAAAGTAAATTTGGTATGTATTTAACTTTATTTTTAGATTTTAAAAGCTATTCTAGGAAGTAAGAAGTAGTTTCTTTTTTCTTGTATTTCAACTAACTTCGCTACACTTAAGAAAATCATACAACTTTAAAAAAATTCCTAAAATCTCCTCGTTTTTTCATCTTTTTCCCGGGTAATAAATTGATTTCAAAATTAAATATAATACAAATAAACTGATTTTATTCATTTGCAAACGTTGAATAATTATATTATATATGTTTTTTTAAGTATTATTTTTCACTGTTTTTATCTTTATTTGCTAGAAAAGCTAGACATCAAAAAATTCATGGAACTTTGCAATATTTTTTAAATTTCCACGCCATTATCCATATTTCTCCATTAGTAATGCATTGATTTAAGATAAAATTTTTAACAAACTAACTAAGTTTGTTCAGAAGAAAGACCAGGAATTTTTTTTTAGACTTAATTTTTTCTTTTCCAACTATTTTTAAAAGAGTAACTTTTTGCTTTTGTTTTCCTTGCCGTCTAGTGTAAATTCAGGTAACAAAACGGCAGCTGCAGTCCAAGCCTTCAACTGTTGTTAGTTTGTATATAGACATATTTGTATGTATATCTCTCCCTCTGGTTAATCACAGTGTTGAGTGCAGTACACAATTCTCTGCGGAGACAATAATTAATACACGTAACTAACTAATTTTGTAGCTATTTCGATTGGGTGACGAACGTACAGGTACGAGTATTGGGTATTGAGTATTGGCTATGTACAGATTGTACAGATCAAGTGGCCATGGACTGTACGTAATTGTCATGATTTGCAAATATTTATTTGCCTAGCAATCATATAACCCCATTGGGCCCTTTTTCTTTCAACCAGATTGGCAATCAGTGTCTTAATTGCTCTACTACTCCAAAACGGGGTATGATTAGGAATACGACTGGGGGAAGGGGTAGGTGTAGAGAGTGAGAGAGTAACTGGCTAGCAACAGCTGTAAACTGACTGATAGAACAGATGTTTGAGTTGATCGCACCTCAACAATTACGAACTTGAACCTGTCCCATAATGTATATTTATTAGATGATTTGGCTGGCAAATAATTAATGTAATATGCGGCGTGGGAATTGGAATTGAAAGTCAAAATCGGTAAATCGGAATTAGAATTGGAATCGAGCAATACAAATGTGTATGTGTAGTACTTGATGCAGATGTTTGATTGTTAATGGATGACAGCGGAATCTTGCGCTTCGTTGCACAATTGATGTCTAATTGAATTGAGGAAGCGGAATTGTTCGTCTGAAGTGGAAGTGGCTTACATTTGGCGCCATTAACTAACTGATTTTGTAATTAATCAAGTGGCCGAGCCCCAGAACAAAGACAATGTGATCAAATCGCATACGAAACGAGGGCCAAAATATTGCCCAGCTCTTCCGAGTTAGCGCCAACTCTTCCAGTTCCGCATTAAGTGCGTGGCCATCCAACTGAAACTCGCACTTACCACCTACTCCCGCTGTTGTACCTCCCCCCTCTCCCTATGGCAACGTAGCGAAGGTCGCCAAGCGCAAAATATTGAGTATACGTACATGAAGAATAGCATTAAGTGCTCTCTAAAGCGCTCTAATGGTTAATAAAACTGAGCATTAGCCACAGCAAAGTGGCTCTCCAACAAAGAGCAGGAACACAATAAGAGATCACAGCAACAACAACAAATTGAAAATTAATAACAAACGTTTAAATGGCTAAAAAACATTTCGACTGCGAAATGCCGCAAATTGTAACATGGCCAAAGAGAAAAAATACACTATCAAAAAAAAACATGCTTGAAGCATTAATACTTAATTAATCGCAAAATTAGCAAAATGATTAAGCATAGCCAAAAAGTGGAGGGATAGTGTAGAGAGGGGTGCTTGAACAATATCAATGTCGCATCGCTTATCGGTTATTGAACGTGCGAATTAATCGCAAAATTCCAAAATCGATTTGACACGGCTCAACGGCCACAAAATTGGTTGAAATACATTCATAAATAATATATTAATAACAATTTTAAATTGCTTGGTATGCATGAAAACAAACAGCATGACATGCAGTTGACTATACAAACAAGAGAAGAAGAAGAAGAAGTGGCAGAAGGAGGAAGACCGAAGAGTTACGCATACGTTAAACGTTGTCCAGTGGCATGCTTCATTTTCTTGGTTTTGCTTTTGCTTTTGCTGGTAGCACACGAAAAACTGAATTATGATCAAATCTCATGCTGGCCACAGCAATTAACAATTAACAATAAATAACAAGCATGCAAATTATTTACATTGATATGCATAAAATAATAAAATTGTTGGCTTCAAATTGCCTTCAACTGCGGTTAACATTTACGCTTTTAATGGCCTGCCCTTCAAAAGTGGCTTGAAATTATGCGTTCTGCCTAAGGGAAACCAAATTGCGAGTGTCAATGAAAGTGTGCATGTGTGCGTGTGTAAGTAAAGACAAAATCAATGAACTGAGTGAAGGATAGGCTAATGAGTTGTCAACGTAACATAATGTATAACACTTTTGTGTATAAGATTTGGGGTTTCTTATAATTTTAATTTTGTATTGAAATTAATGAATCAATTTTTAGTATAACAGTTGGTTGTATAACAGTATTGTGCGTATAACAGTTGAACATATAACAGTTTTTTGTTATAAGCTTAGTTTGGTATTAGTTTTATTTGTTTCATAAAACACTTAATGTTGCTCTAAAAAAAATATTTGCAGTAGAACAGTCTTAAGCTCAGAACTTATGAGTATAACACTTGTTGATATCAATTATATAAGCCATTTAATGATACCAATAGCACATTTAATTGCCTGAAATAAAAAACAGATTTATATATAACACTTTTCTTAGTATAAAAGTTATTAATATAGTTCTTCTATAATCATAAACTTTCTCTAAAAGTAGCTTTATTTGCGCTATTATGTAAAGTAGCAGTTTTAAACTATATGTATAACACTTTTAGCATATAACAGTTGATCATTTTAATCTATTCAATAGCACAGCTGGTGTTACACATCACTCGCTTGTACAATATACCAGCAGCATGAATGCTCCGCAATGCGCATTAGTCAATCAAATGACTTAGGCAACGAACTTGAACGCCTTTGTTGATCTATGCAAATGTCAGTCAGTCTAGAGGCGCGACACCGTTAACCAGAATAACTGTAATTAATGCCACCATCATCCAATAGCTGGTTAGTGGTAACGGCTTAATGCAGCCTAAGCCCCCAACAAGGCCGCTGGCATTTATGAAAAGCGACCCCAGGCACTGCTTAATCTTGTCCAGCTTCACAAACAAATTCAGCCACAACTTCAGCTCGAACCAAAGTGACATTAATTCTCTGTCCAAAAGGAAAATATTATTTTAAATTTGCATATAGCCATATACTTATACATACATAAGTAGTTAGTTATATTGCAGTTAGACTTCAAGGTTCTGGCTCTGGGCTCTGAGCGCCGTGGCTCACGCCTGGCATTGCTCCACTTAGTGGGGGGTAAATATTTAGCTTAACAATTTGGAGTCGCGTCCAAAAATTAGCAATAATTTGTAAAGCTTTGAACATCAACCGAGCCGTTTAAGAGCCGCTTTTTGCATGCGGAAAATGGCACTAGCCATAGCTGGCAGTAGTAGTTGCTTCAACTAAATATTTAACCCAAGCTTAAGCGTAGTTTCGCCCTGGAAAATGCGCAGCGTCATTGGCAAACAAAACAAAACTGACCATCAACAACAATAAAACGACAACAGGTTGTAAGAAGAAGAAGACGAAGCACAAGCAGACGCAATGACAAACAAAAATTTGTGAAAAAAATAAGATGACAATACAACAGCGAGTGAGAGCTGAGAGTTGTCTGCTAAATGAGATAGATATAGAGTGAGAGAGAGAGAGAGAGAGAGCGTAAGATTGGCTAGCAGGCAGAACAGTTTGGATTTTCCCATGCTGCATTATCCGATTTTAGCAGTTACGTTAAAATTATGAAATTTATATTTTTTACGTTTGCTTTTGTTTCAGTTACTGTTTGTATTGGACAAACATGCGAAATAACTTAAGGCTTAAATGGTTTTGTATACAAATATTAAGAGGGAAAAGTTAAATTTAAATAATTTTAATAATTTTAGACGGAATTTTCATGAGGAAATTTTGGAGTCTTAGATTTTTAGCTTGTTTAATTTAGAGCACTATTTAAGAGAATACGAAGTTAATGAAAATTTTAATTTTTACAAGGTTTGCATGGCAAAGTTTCTTGATAACTTGTATTAAAAATGTTCCTTAATTATAGTATTTCTAAAAAAAATCTAGTAGAATACAAAGAAGTAGGCATAGCATATACATAAATCGATGCCTATTTAACTATAATTAAAGCCTTATTTAAACATGGTATCGCATTTGAATAGCTACTCAGCTACTGTTGCCAATTGGAAATAAATTATACACATTTAATAGATCAACGTATCAATTTCATTTAGTTGTTCAAGTTCGTTGTCTGAGTCTTTTGTTTGTATTGTAGTTACCAAACCGCCTAGCAACAATTGCTCTTTAGCGCTTTTCACTCTCTGCCGCGGGGTTCGTTGACTTCGAATGTGAGAAATGTGTCAAGGTCGTTTCGCTGCCTCAGACACTGTCTCACTGCCAACGTCGCAGTTGCTGTCGCAGCTCATATCTCACATCTCTCTCGTTGTACGTGCTCAAAACGACAGCGGACAATTTCACAATGTGAGACAAAAGTTACTAAAGGGCGAAAAAACCGAGAATTGCTCATCTTCTGAAACTGCTGAAACTGCGGTGCAGCGCTGATAATTAAAACTGCATTATGCAATTGCCGCGCATAAATCAAAGAGCAAAAAAATGGGTTAAAAAAACAAAGATAAAACGGAAACCCAAACGGCAGCTGACCTTGCGAGCCGCTTTTGTTCTGCATGAAAACTGTGAAATGTGTGTTCTGCAGCTGCCAATCCAAAACACCACCCACAAACCACGAAAAAACCCCCACTCAGCGCCAATCACCCACCTTACAAACTCTACGTTGCGCGACTTGCCCGCCACTTGAGGTGCCAAACAAACAAAGTGAAGTACACTAGAGCTCAACAGACTGCAATATACCCAGCTGCAGTACTTAATAGCTTAACTTGTGCTTGAGCTAGGGCTAGTAAAAGCTGACTGCTATGCACTTACTGTTGCCTAGCTAGCTGAATGCTAAGTACTTGCTGCTGCGCTCGTTTTGTCTTGATCTTACCTATGTTTACATACACCAAACTCTTTTGTTTATGAACCGATTATAATGAAACTTTCAGGATCGTTTCACATCACTTTTGTTTAGCTATCCTTTAAATTTAAAAGGTTTAAGTTAAGAATGACATGCTAAAATCAGCTAATATAAATTGCCTTAGCATGAAATTAAACTTATTTTGCTGCTCTCCGAAGTAGTCTGCATACTGCATTTGGTGCATCTAACTGTTAACTCTCCTAACTTCCTATCATTTATATAGCTATCTTGGCCTTTGGAGCTGCCCAATTTTACCTTAACATACTTTCCACCACCCTATTACACTCCTCAACACAGGGCAAACAAATATACTACATATATAAATTGAAGTTTGAAAATTTGCTACGTTTGTTGTTTGCTTTTTGGCATTAACACAAAGTTCAGATCTGCCCGTGTGTGTGTGTGGGTCTATAGCTGTAGCTTTGGGTCTACGTTAGTGCCTGCACATACTACAACAACAACAACAACAGCAGCAGCAACAAACAGCAACTGGCACAACAACAATGTGCGGTAATGTTTAATGCTTTTTAATACTTGAGCCATCGGGCGGCTGGTGTCTCAGTTAGTCTCAGCACAGCCGCAACGGAGTGTGCACGCGGAGCAGCAGCAGCCAGTCAGTCACTCAGTCAGTCAGTCAGTCATTCATTTACTCAGTTATCAGCAGCAACAGACAGTCGGCAGTAGAAAACTTACGCGCAAATTTATCGAAAAATTCCAACAAGTTTCAAAGTTAACATTTTGATTATTCGGCTGGGAATGCGAAAATTTGTCAAAAAGTTGCTTGCGTCAATTTCGAGTGTTGCACCATCATAACAGAGTACAGTTAGAGTGCATCAAAATCCAAAAAAAAAAAAAATTGTTGTAATTATAACGTTCAAACTGTGCCACCAACAAGAACAAGTTGCAACCAGTTCAAAGTTGTTTTTGCAAATACTATTACCAAACTTATTGTGAAACAAATTAAGATAAAAGCTACAAAACTAAACGAAAACATCAAATCGACAAGTGACACACATAAGAAACACAGCAAACAATCATGTTCAATCGTGTTTGCCCTTCAAATACAAATTACAACTAAATATTACAAGCAAAATACAAAAAACCCGTAACAAAATTGACAATAAACTGAAAGATAACAAAATTAACACACACCCACAACAACAACAAAAAAACGAAAAATAAGTGTGTGTGTAAAAACTTTTGAGTGTTCCCCCTTAAGTGACTCTATATACATATACTACATATATCCAAGTTTATAACCAAACTGTCAGCGATGGAAGCGCATCCGAAACAGGTAAACAAAAATGCCAAAATGAATTTGGCAAAAAATGTCAATTTGTTGTAATTTCATTTGACAAGTTAACTAGGCTAAGTTACAACAACAACAACAACAACAAAAGTGCGTGACAAGTTGTTGTACATTATTTCGTAGTTGCTCCCTGCCACGCCCCTCTTTCCAGACACTCTGTATTTTGGGGGCCGGCTTGCCAAACTTGTTTACAATTTTGCTTGTTTTGCTCATGTCTTGCACTTTATGATCATCATTAACAGCATCTGCATCATCATAATTATCAATACATGAATCTCATTGACGCCGTTTGTTGGTATTGGTATCTGTTATTGTTGTTGTTGTTGTTTTTGTCTCATCTATTTGGGATTTTCAACACGTTTGTGTGGCGTATGAATGATCAATTTGTAGTATTGGCATTGCAATTTGGCAATATGGCAAATTATGTTATGTTGTGCAGCGGGTGTAATAGATTTGTTTTAAAGTGTGCTACAGGCAAAACGATGTGTTTAAAACAATAATTAAATAATTAGAATTAAAATCTACAGTATTTACCAAAGACACCTAGAGATTTTAAGCGGTAAAATCAGCAAATTTGGTTTAGGAATACTACAGATAAGCATGCAGCATAAGCTACTTTTGAATTGTTTTAAGTATGTCATGTGAAAATAATACAGGCAAGCTTGACTTTGCATATATTCTTAAAGGTATACTATCGAAATTTTAGGTATATATGTTTAGAATATAGTGATGATTCACTATCTAGTAAAATTGTTTAAGATTGGACCTTAATAATAAAAGTTTCAGACATGAACTTCGGCGAAACAAGCTTGGAAACCCTTTTTGGCCCATGCCAGAATGCTGAAGCATGAACATGGGTTTTATACATTTGGACACTACAACGGCAAAAGGTTCACATTAGATTTTCTTTGTAACACTAAAATTGGCTAACAGCAAGTACTGAGAAAGAGGATAAATATGCAATTATATAAGATACACTTTTTAAATATAAATAGATCCCCATTATGATTATGTAAAACCGCTCTTCTCTGAATTCTCAATGAAACTACTAAGTACTAGTATTCTAAGGAAATTAATTGAGTTTATATTCAGGCTCCAACTAATGCTGCTGTGTCGATTTTCAATTACATTTGTTATAGATCGACTAGAATACTATATTCATTTATGTTTATCGAAATTATCGAAATACAAAACAAACATACTGTTGTGAAATACTTATCATTAAAATATTTTAAAATATATCTCTTAAAAACAGAAATTTAATTTGCAGTTTAGTTCAGCTTTCTGTTCTGACTCTCAATATAAATATTTAAGCATTTTTATTACACACTAACATAGGGTATAATAAATTTATGAAAATCATTGAACTGTTTGAAAAGCTTGAATTTTTATACAGAAGCTTTCAAGAAAATTTCGCTAGTGGATTATATTTTAAAACCCAAAAGAGAACTATCAATGGATAGCATAAAATGGTATACTTATGTATATTTACTAAAATCAAAGCTAAATGTATAATGAACTAATATTACAGTTCCCTATAAGTTTAGACAGTTGGTTTTGTTTCCCTAATCGTTCAGCTCAAGGGTATTTCTCATTATTATGTTGCTATTGCACTTGGTTGTGCATTAAAGTGTAAAATGCATTAAATACACACGAAAATAAAAATTGCAATCGATTATTAAAATTGATTGAACAAAAGGCCGCCCAAAAATAAAATGTTTAAGGCGCTGGCTTTCAATGCAAACTTTAATTGCATTCAATTTAATGTTGTTACCGTTGTTGTTGTTGTTTTTGTTGTTTGATAACCTTGTGCACAATTCTAAAGCCAAAAAATAAAAAATGGAAAAACAGCAACAATAAAAATTATGCGGCCAAAGTAAATGTTAAATGTTGTGCAATTTTGGCCAAAGCATTTAAACACATTGTAATAGTACTTGTTATTGTTATAAGTTGCTGTAGTGGTCGATTGATATTTAATAAAACATTGTTTGATTGAAAGCACTGTATATATACCATATATAATTGTGAGTTCCTCAATTTGCTTTGACATTTCCAACAATTAGCAAAAGAGCTACCAAAAAGAGTTCTCCACGTGTCTTACAATCTTTGATCGCATTCCCAGACGTTTTTATTCTCCCTTCACTTTGCCAATCATAAGCAGACATATATTTCCACTTCACATTTTGACAGACTCACTCACTCACATACATATACAGATAATTTTTATGCCGCCCACTGGTTATATATATTATATTATTATTTTGGCCCGAGTGGAAATGAGGCACATCAAAACGAGTATGGGGAAGCAGCAGCCGAGGCAGCGGCAGCAGCAACATTGACAAATGCGGCTCAAAAGAAATCAGAATGCGGCAGACAAACTGAAACGACAACGAGAATCCAATTTAAGATGTCGAGAAGCCACAAAATTAAATTAAGAAACGTTACAAAAAGAATTAAGTAAGCTGAAAGAGATACACAAATAAACATTTGTGAAGAGTCTGGGAAGCTCCTTTTTTGTGCAGCTGATTGCTGAAATCTTCAAATCTGTCGCTTTTCACTTTCGAAATCCAATTAAAGAATTTATTAATGTGAGTTTATTGTTGTTGTGTGTTTTATATACCCGTTACAAGTGTAGTAGGGGTATATTGTTTAAATATTGAAGCAATATAGAAAAATAACAAACAAATGCATTCATTCAAATTCATTTTACTTTAAATGCATTAAAAACTCATTGAAATATGTTTTAAAGTTTTAGAATATTTTTAAATTTATAGTAAAATGCTTTTATAAGAAATTAATGCAACTATCTAAAAGCTTTAACACATTAGTTTAATTGAAGCTGCAACATTTTAACGTTTTCAATGCATTGATAACTCATTAGAATGCAAATTTAATTAAACTCAATTTATTATAACATTACCTTAACAAAATACATGACTTAATAAGAAATTTATGCAATGATACAAGGGCTTTAAGTCATCACTTTACTTGAAGCTGCAACATTTTAACGTTTTCAATGCATTAATAGCTCATTAGAATGCAAATTTAACTTAACTCAATTTACCCTAACATTAACTTAATGCAAAAGTGCACCGAAGATCACAGATTACAATCAATTTGTTACATTTATAAATTATAACTAAATAGCTACATTTTAAAATGCATATCAGCCGCACATTAATATTTCATTAGAATCAATAATTAAAGAAACTTACAAGTTTCTGCCATTATGACTCATTGTAGCTGTTGCTAATGGCATTTGCAAAACCCTTAAGAACTTAACATTTAATAACCGATTAATTAGCTCTAAACCAGATTTAAGTCTTAATGCATTGGGCATTTCATTGAATACCAAATATATGCTAATAAATTAATGTGTCTACAAAGTGTTTTTTGTCTTAAGTAATGAATGAAAACATGACATTCCAGCAAACATTTATAGGTATTAGTGATTATCATTAAAAGAGCTTTTCTGATGAATCAGGGAGAGTAAAGAGAAGTGGAAGAAGCGGGAATCAAATGCATATTTATGAAATGCTTACACGTGCCATCGATAAAACGACACGGCATCTCATTGATATTTTCATTAATGCGCGAAATGTGTTAACAAATTAATTATAGAAATTAGAGACAAAAACGAAATGAAAATTAATTAGGCTTCCATTGTGCCTGGGAGTGTGTTTGGGAGTCTTTGCCAGCCAGCTTGTCGCTGTTCTGGAATCCAATAAGGCGGCTGACTCAAAAGTGTCGGCAAAAACAACTTTGATCAGCAGCTTGGCATAATCATAATCCTCCTGAAAGTTCCCATATAGACATACATACCTATAGCATATACTATATAGATATGGTATCCAATATTTGATTTAAATTTTTCGTTACGTTTTCTCATTCTGTTTGCATAGTTGTGCAATATTTTTATTTATAAAACATAGCTCAAGTGCAGAGCGTGAGATTCTTAGACTTATCTTCGCCGGAGCCGTCGACGTCGACGTCAGCTGCGATGCTAGCTGTGACGCTGGCAGCGACACATTGGAATTGAATTATTATACGAGTGTTTGTCGCACGCTTTGTGTCTACCCATCTCATTTGCACTCACTGTCTCACTGGCTACGTTTATTGTCATCGTCACACATACGCGGCACGGCGTTGCCCCCCTCTCCCCACCCCTTTTGGCCATTTACTTGACGTCGCCCCCGCCTCATTTGTTTGCTTTTCTGTTATGAAACGAAATTGTGTCAAGGTCAAATTTACATGAACACGTTAAGCGCCGGCGACGTTGTCGTCGTTTCGTCGCCGGAGGGGTTGATAGGGGGAGTAGGGGAATGGGGCGAGGGGATAGGCAGTCACAATTGTAGGCAGTCGACTGCTGCCACACTGCTCTTCTTTCCTCCCTCGCTCTCTCTCTCGTTCCTTAAGCGTTTTGCAAATAGTTAACTCTGCTCTTTTTCATGCTGTTTGCTATGCAAATGCCGGAGACAGCTCAACGGAGAGCAACAAACTGACAGACAGTTGAATAGAGAGGGCGCTGGGGGAGGAGACAGACTGACGAACAGACAGGCAGTAAAGGTGTCAAAGTAAATAGAAAATTGTTGCTAAAACAAATGGAAAAAAATAGTGGAAAAATAATGGAATTCAATTTAAATATTTTATACACTTTTTGTGATCAAAATTAGCCTAGGAATACTAGGTAAAAATCTTTAGATAAAAAGAAAGGTTAGTAGATCATATATATAGTGAAATATGAATTTATAACTACTACATAATTAAGCAAAATGGTAAAAATTAAAATTAAATTCTGAATTATCCAAAAAACTTGCCGAAACAATTGCTTATAAAATTTTTTGATTATAAGAAAACCAACAGAAATCATATCACATTTTCTTGAAATCAAAAACTTAAAGAATCTATAAATTAAATTTAATGAATGTTGCAAAAGATTACACAAATATATAGTATTAAATTTTGTATATAATTTCCCATCGTCTATATGGTTCTAATTATAAAACAGTAATATTTATTACTAAGAAAATCTGTTTTCTGTTGTTTCTAATATTAACAAGAATTTTAAATGCATCTCATTAAGTTTTGAATAAATTTCTGCAACATTAAAGAGAAGTTATATCCAAATCTAATATTGCTCTTCCAACTAAAATTTACATAAACTTTTTAAGAAAAAACTTAAAAAAAACTTCTTGAAAAAAATTCTACACAGTAATTACTTACATACAGTTGTATGTTTGTCAAATCATAATTAAAAGTTAATTTAAACATTTGTCTATTAAATTTACAACTCTATTACAAAGTTAATTTACCTTTCGACTCATTACAATGTGGAACTTTAACCCATGTGAAGTATCCACAATATTTACACGCTAACTATGCACAACTAAGTATTTGTTTATGCATATTATGTGAAAAATCTTCAAACTGGACTCTGAACTGGCACTGCGTGTGGCATTAGGGGCACCTCTTAGCATTTCCCGTGTCAAGTTTATGAATTTCTCATTAAAGACTTTAGTGTTTGCCCATAAAGATGGGTCATATGCAAATGCACTTAACGGATTGGTTATGAAAGCCTTCCCCACTTGTGGCCAGAGTCAATTTAGAGGTGTTTGATTGGGTTGGGAGTGCTGCTTGGATATGTGTTGGCTTGTGGATATATGTGTTAACTATGTGTTATTCATGGAGTCTAATTGGGGGTCTCGTTGAAGCATTATTTGAATGCACATCAATTAGTTAATGAATAAGCAAATGTAAATATTATTATAAGTTTACAACACAAATTGAGGAAGCTGCAATTCAGTTTAGTAAATCACACAATAAAAATGATGTGGAATTTTGGATAGATTAGAATTTACCCCTTCTAAATACTCAAGACTATGTGTAATCGAATGTATTGAAAAGTTTAGATTGATTTCCGCACAAATTGCATAATGTTAAACATGCTATGATTGTTCATTTGATATCATTTGGTATGAGTTGTTCTATAGAGACATTAGTCAGCGCTTCTTCATTAGAATTTATTGATTGCAATGCATCATCATCTTGATCATCATCATCAACTTTTGCCTTTCACAAAAACTCCCAGATGATTAACGCCAACATAAATAAACTAAGAACAACTAAACGATTAACAAATGATATTTCTGTAGTATTATTATTAATAATGCATGATTATCTGGCTTAAGCACTGTCTTTTTTCTGGCACAACGTATATATTTAGCTATTTTCTAGCTGCTCTGCCACCCACGAGCTCCAAGACATGACAATCATTTGTCTTTTCTCCGTTTAGCCATAATAATAAATAGCCCGGCAGCACTCTAAATACCACAAAATTAGTCATAGTTCAGCTTAAAAAAAAAAAAAGAACACGAATATAAAAAGCCAGCTAGCTTAAGACACGCCAAAAATGGCCAATCTATTGATAAATATCAATGGTAACGAGCTGTGAGGCAGCTGCTTGAAAGCAGCCAAAACTGAATACAAGCCCAGTTGCAAGTGGAAATGTCGGCTACTGGTATAACAGTTTGAAAACTTGTTTAATATTCAAATATCGAGCAGGAAAACCAAATAAATATGTTTGGCAAAGTTGAGATTAATATCTATTAAATTATATAACAGTTTGAAAACTGTTATAATTTGACAAGAGTTGCGAAATTGCTTAAAAGTAGTAGTAACACACTGTATAACATTTGTGTATAACAGTTTGTAAACTGTTATACGCATTTTTAAAACTGCAAGTTCCTTAAAAAACATAGTTTTACAGCTGTAACGTGCTAATTTCAACAGATTTAAGCTTACGATACTGTTATACACACACATACACCATGCATATTTCCCGGCTGGTATTTGCCTTCACTTAACCGCATTAGCATTGCAAATGCAACAGGCACACAATTTGTGCGATAACCGAAACCAAAACTAATTGCGAAATTCCTGCAGGCAGTGTATATGTTACTCATATGATATAGACTGTAAAGTATTTAATGCTGTGTGTTGAGTCAAAGTGAATGCGATTGTTTGAAGCCTGGCTAAGACTGCAGAATGTGACATAAATATGTGGGCGACTGTCCGGGTCCGGGAGCACAGCCGGATGTACAATTGGTATGCTAATCAGAACATTCTGTCTGATGAAATGCCAACTGGAAATACAATCACCCAAGACTCACATTAATCTCTGCCCATCTTCGGCAAGATTTGCATGACGTGCAGACAACGGTAGCAGACGCTGACACTCCACAGTTCATTGGCGCCGAGAGACAAGAGACAAGCGACAAGCCCACCAACAGACTTGCCGCAGACAGTATACACGATTCGAGCCTCCATACAACCGTTTCAGTCACAGCTACGCCTTCATCTGTGCGCCTCCTACCAGTTAGCTACTCGATACAACAACTCAATCTCAATGCTGCAGACAAAAAACACGCCCTGCTTTAAGTGATTCAGTTGTTGGCGCTTGCAGTGTGGACAACCTGGTTACAGTTACAGCTGCAGCTTATGGGCTTTTGTAAACTAAGTTAATTATACATACTTATGATATATATATATATATATATACAATGTGTATGGCTCGTTGGTCACTTGCTCAACTTGACCTTCAAAATGTCAGCTGATGTTTTTGGGGTTTCCGCTACAGAAAAAATCTTTTCTAAGCAAAGTTCGTTGCCTAAGTCTTTTGTTTGGTAGTTTGATGAGTTTGTCTGCTGGCTGCAAATTGAGTGGCTTAGAAGTGAGGAGCGGAGGATAGGGGCGTGGGGTTAACAGCATGACGCTGGCACAAAAATAAACAACAATTTGGCCGACTGTTATAGTTAATGGGCCGCAGTGGCTACGCGCGACGGCATTAACAAGATTTAATGCTAAAAATAACAAATGAGCCGCAATTACAGAGACCCCTGAGCAGACATCGACTCAGACAGATAGAAACCCAGCACCAGTGCCAGTCACAGTCACAGTCACAGTCCCAGACTCAGACACAGTCCCTGCCCGGAGACAGACGCAGTGACTCGTCGCGACGTCGAACTGTGAAATAACCCACGCGACCGACCAGCGCCCCATACAAATACATAAATATCTTTTGATTTGATGATGTGGGAAACACTCAAAATTACCAAAAAAAAAAAAAAAAGTAGACAGAAAAAAAAGTTATTAGCACAAATAACAACAGCAAGAACAGCAATCCAAAAGCCTCAAGCAGCGGTGCGGGTGCTGTTAAGCAGTATGGTGAACTAAGCGGAGGGGGCTAAAGGGGAACAACACTCAACATGTTGTAGTCAGGCACCCGGATTCGTTATTTATGGCACACAGCCGGGACTAGAAATTTATTTATATATATATAAAGTTTATTGCTTTTGCCCGCCAGACACAATTCATCACGTGCGTCATATAACAGTTCAATCGATTCTTAGCTCAATTGGGTTTACAACTCCCTACCGCACCGCACCGCGCCCACTGCTTTGCCACCATCACTTTGCCTGCCCACAGAAATTAACAGTTTCATAATGAGACTTGTGATTCTTGGAATTGACTTATGGACCGAATGTCATCTGATCTCAGGGATCACGTGAATGATATCACAAATATTAATGCCATGTTTACACATTATTTAATGTCATTTCAATGGCTTTCTCTGTCTGCAGTTTGCCATAAGTAGTAGAACATTGAACATTTTTGGTGTAGCATTAACCGGTTCTTAAGCCTGATCTCCTAATTGGCGAATTCCCCAAAAGTCGTATACTTAATATGAAAGCATTTCGTACTTTCGAAATTTGTAGCGCAACCATAAACAAACACAAAATACGCAAAAAACAACAAACATACCAAATACATATGTATGTATGTCTATATATAACTGAACAAACCACAATTCGAACAACAAATCAAAATCTAAAGTAAATCCGGTTGAACTCTGGTTCTGTTTGTGTTGCATCTTTCAAGTTAAGTTCTGGCATACACTGCGAAAAACAAAAAGGAGCTAAGAATATATGTAGGTTCTTTTATAAAACTAAGAGAGTTGGTCTAAAAACTGCATAGAGAATCTCTATTAGAGATCAAAAACTTCTTAAAAATAAAAATAATAAACTCCTTAAGAATATATCTTGTTTTTGTTTAATATACTTTCACTGAATAAGACCAAAATCTTGTAATAAAATCCAATATTTCTTTGGGGAACTAAGTTTTTGAATGCTTAAATCTTTTGGTATATAAATCTTACATTATGAACAAAAGTTTTTGTATTTCGAGCTGCAGCTCATTAAATTTAAGGTTCTTAAAAGTAGCATATATATTTAAATAGTCTAGCTTTAAGAACATTAATCATAGCGCTTAGTATTCTATAAAAATGTTGCTTTTTAGCAGTGTACAAATTAGACTTTAGCTATATTGTTTAATTGTACTTTTTGTTACATTTTTTTGTTGACTGGCTTTTTAGCATCCCGCAGCGTGCGTTCATAATTAATTATTTTAATTACATATTAATTGACACACTCCCACATAGGCATCACCTGGCTTAAAGCTAGTATAACACTCCCCCAACTCCACACCCCTACTTCCCTACAAGAGTCTTTTGTTTCTATGCGCAGAAGGAACTTACTTATCAATTAGTGTATGTCCAACACACAAGTATCTATTTTTTTGCGGCTTGTTAAACACAGCTTTAAATAAATGTTGTTTAATTAATGAGCTATTAAAGCTACGACTACAAAGACTGGGCGTAACTTTGTTGTCTTGTGATCTGGAGATGGACATCGAAGCGGAACACTGGGCAATCGGCAAGAGTTTTGAAATTGTTTAATTAGCCTTGGCTATGGCCAGATCATATGTATATATAGTGTATACTATATATACGCACGTAACTCTAATGAAATAGTAGATCTACAGCTGATTAAACTGCATACATATGTATATACAGGCATACTTACTGGTGTTGAATATCTTGCAATCGACAACTTTTCCATTCTGTTAATTTGCATGCTATAAAAAAAAAAACACTGGCACAATTTCAAGAGACTGTAATGCTGTCTTAATGCATTTTTTTATTAGTTGTTGGTATTCGACATAATAAAAGTAAGCATTACGGCCATTTAAATATCACTTTTAATTCCCCCGCTTTATGTAACTAAACAACGATAAGCAACGACGATTAAGCTTCGACACTTTCGGGCGTTTATCGATAAGCATCGATAAACTGGGCGCGTGGCAGAGCTAATGATGGAATCTCGCAATTTGTAGCTGATAGCAAAACAACAAATTAGTTTGCCCACAAAAAATTGCTTAGCACTTTACTGGCTGACAAAAAAACAAAAGCGTTAGAAAATAAAAGCTAAACAAAGCGAGCGAGCTGCCAAAATTTATAGCCAGCAGCTGAAACGGGTTCAAAGCCAATGACCCAGAGAACTACTGAAAGTTAAATACAGACTAGAACAGAGCACCCCAAAAGGGATATATACATTCAAGCATCATCTGTCTTCGCTGAGTGCACAAATTCTAAAATATGGCCTGAGAACTTTTAATAATGTGATCTGATTTGAAATTCCAGTACCCAAAACACCATATCATTCACTTATATATTTGTCTGAGAATTGGGCGAACCACAAGCACTGGGTATAACAAATTAGCACGAAATTAATTGCATTTTAAGCAACAATAAAAATGAAAAATTACTTTTATCGCTCATTTAAGATCGTGATCGTATGTGATGTTTCTATGTGTCTCTCTGGGTTGCTCCCACCAAAAAAGCTAAGCGGGTTTTTTCCTCCGTTTCATTGGGTTTTAAATTAAGTGAAAAATGCCTTGTTTTACCTTTTTTTTTTAAATTGGCGGCTCAAGATCTATCATGCTAGAAACTTTAGACGCTTTCACTAACGCGGCTAACCAATTACGATTAACATATGTAAATACCAGCATAAACATTTTTTATGTTAAACAAATTGTAGTTGATTTATTCGCACTGCGTGTGTGTGTGTGTTGTGTGTGTGTTAGATACTGAAAGTTGTGAAAATCGTTTGGAATAAGTTGAAAAGTCCTGTTGTAGTCACATGTCTCTAGTTGAATTTGCATTTGGAAAAGTCCATTTCGGGATGTTGCTGCTTGAATCTATAAGCAAGAAAAAGGGTTATTGTTAGTTAAACATTAGTTAGCGTTGTAACTTATACTTACTTCTCGAGTATGTCCTGTTTTTTGCGATCCTCACTGGTGGGCAGACCCATTTCCTTCTGGCGCTGATCAAACATCATTTTCTCGACCATGCTGCGTGTTTCGCCATCGAGATCGGATAGCTTGGATGGCTCTGGATTGATTTTACGTGTGGAGATTTCGGGATCGGTGGTAACCAAACGATTCCACCAATTCATTTTGTTAATCTTCTCGAGGGTGATCAATACGGTTTTGCTATCTTGTAGAACCCAAACCGATTCATCCTGCTTGACCTCGCCACACAGCTCACCATCGATGATCGGCTCTTGACCTTTGAGGCCCACTTTCAATGATTTCTTGCCAATGCTGACCACAATATCACGGGCACGCAAAGCGAATGTCACGTTGAAGGGAATCTTCAGCTGCAATTAGAATGGATATGGATATGGAAATGGTTATGGTTATGGAATTGGAAAACCAGTTCGGCGTCTTAATGCTAATGCTAAAATGATCTACGAGTAGTCGCTGTGTTGAGAGAGACTTCAACTGCAGATCAGATCAAAATCCAATTGCAAACAATTATGAGCACGTAACGGAGGCACAAAACGTCTCCGGTTCATGTAATTTTGTGATTAATGATTGTTTTGCCCCCTTTAGACATTCTAGTGGCCAACACGTAACAAAGTCAACAATTGTAGATGCTGTCGCTGCTGCTGCTGCTGATGATGATGATGCCCAATGCTTTGGCCAACCTTGAAGCTGCTAATAACAACTACAAAACCAACAAGAAAACGGTCTATAAATAAACCTCTACACACATAGTCTTGGATAAGAGGCATGTCTCTTGTATATATATATATATCAGCAGATGCAATCAGAAAACTGGAGCTGCCCTTCACTAGATTCGTTTCAAGGACTCTCGCACTCGAAATCGGTCGAAGTCTGCAGCAATCAACGGGAATTTAGTTTAACTGCTGACTGATCCCAAAGAGTGTGAGAGACAGAGACAGAGGGAGAGGGCGATAGAGTTCAAGGACGTACAGCGGTTGTTTATGCATATTTAAAGCAGATCCGGTTGCACCAAAGGAGTTGCAGCGCTTAAGGAATGCGGCTCAACAGGTTGCACCTATAGAGACCACGAACCAAATACAAACACCAACAACAATGGGCTAATTGAGCGATGCCTGTCCAAGTTCAAAGCAATTACAGTGGCGTCTCAAGCTAATGTGCTGTCTGCCCATTAATTATGGGCCACACCGAGCATACCACATATATTAGCACCTTTGTTTTTTATGAAACCTAATGAAAATTAATAATGCGATTTGTGTGTGTGAAAAAAAACAACGGCTAAACAGCGGCAACATACATAATTAAAGCTTAAGTTATTAGACAAGTGCGGCGGCAAAGGCAGCTCTGAGAACGTTGCAATCAATTAGCAACGATGCCAAGACCCACTTGCCACAAAATCGCATGTGATGGAGTCAGTACTGTCTGCCTTTTCAGTGCCTCTGAGTTGGCCACTCGCACAAAACAATGTTAGTTAGTCGGGCCTTTAATTAAAATCACACAAAGCCAAACACCGCCAAGGACGCTTTCGTTCAAGAAGACAAAGTTAGTTGTTGTTGTTGCTGTCTCAAGTTGCGGCACGAAGAGGCGTGCATGCGTGCGCATCTCTGTTAATGTATTGCTATGTGTGTATGTTTAAGTGTGGGTAGTCAAGGTGCCCCAACAACAACAACTACAACAACAGCAGCAGCAGCAATCGCAACTTCAGTAGCAACAGCAACAGTAGCAATAAACTCACACAGCACGCGGTCATGTCCACACAGCAGCTACAAGCATTAGAGATGCGCTAGTGACTGCAGCTGGCGTGACTGCAGCAACAATTCAAAGCTGTGACTGTGACTTGTGTGGCCTTAGTGACAACTGAAGCTGTGACTGACTTGTGGGGCTTCGGGGACAATTGAAACAGCTGAAGCTGTGACTGTAAACTCAAACTACTGTGACAATCTAAACACAGTTTACTAAATTAATATGTGGTTTCTATTTTTCAATTTTAAACGCAACTTAAACATATAAAACTAGTTTTAATAAACAAAATGTAAATGACAAGTTACAGATTTGGCTATTAGCCCTTCAAAAGGGATACTTAAAAATATTCTATTTAAAAAATATTTTAAAATTATGCATAAACCAAAAAAGCACCAAATTTGAAGTTATTTTAATAAGCGGTTCTTTTCTGAAACAACTAAAATGCGATTTTTATCTAAGAATGAATGGAATTTAATATAAGAAGTGGTATCCAATATGTTTTAAAGTGTCGCCGAGATGATTTGTCTAATTTTTTTAGTGTACTTATAGCCGATTTTGATCCATTCTTCATGCAGTCGTGTCTTTAGCTCGAATATTAAAGATATAGCCATTTTGTAGACACGGCAGTTCAACTCATTTCACAAGTTATCAATATGATTGAGGTCTGGGTATTTGGGTTGCGTTTCCAAAACGTTTGGAAGGTCGTTAAACAACAAATACCTTACTTTTTGGGCTTTAGGTTTGGAATCATTATCTTGATACAGTTTAAACGTATATGATGACATAACTGTGACAATTGCCACATTTATATTGAGAAGCAGCTTAAAACTTCAACACTACATTTTTGCATTGCTCATCACTAGCAGCACTAACTGCCAAGCACTCGACAAGAAGAACAGCAGCAACAGCAGCAGTAACAACAACAATAACAGTGACTACGACAAATGGGACTTCAACAGAGTCTTGTCGCCGACGCGTCGCTTAAATTTTTGACATATTCGTATTGAAAATGTGTCAAAATTGAAACTGAAGCGGATGTCAATTGGAGATTTTAAAATTCATTGCGACGCGGATGTAAACGAATGAAAAAAAAGCGTGGGTGTCACACATTGCGATTGGCAATTAGCAATTTTAATATAGAACAACAAACACACACACTCGTACTTGACAAATATGGCGGCTTAACAGAGGCTGTTAAGAGCAGCTGCTGCACATTAAGCAACACTTGTTGAGTGCATTAATCGATATCTGCAATTGCTAATCGAAACAGAACGGTTAATGGCCTCTTGCACGTGTGTGTATGGAATTTTGAAAGGGATTTTTTGTTTTTTTTTGCAAAGCTTTCATAGTACACACGCGCGAAGGTTAGACAAATATCAATTCTATTCTATGGCTTACAAGTAGGAAATTTACACAAATCACCAATGCTACTTCTATAGCACAATGGACACATTAAATCACAGCATCGAGGCATCGAAGCAACGAAATCCAAAGGTAAACAATGGCTCATGCAAATGGATGATGTGCTGAAAGCCAACAGCAGCAATACAAACGCAAATAATAAAGCCAACTACTGGCAAAAAAACAAAAGGTAAACCTAAAATAACAAATAACAACACTACAGCAATGGCAATAAGAACAACAGAACATGTTAGACGTCAGTCAAAGTTCATGAAGATATACGGAAAAGGTGTCGCGTTTGAATTAATTATGAATAATAAACAACAACAACGACGACGATGATGATGGCACACTTATGTATCTCCAACACTAAACAGAGACACGATTCAAAGAGAGAGCGAGAGAGAGTGGGAGAGCCAGAGAGCACAACGAATTTAACAGACAGACACTTGGTAGACAGCATGTCTGTTGCTGCTGCTGATTATGCAAATGGTATATTGGTGGGCCTGCATTAATCGATAGGCAGCTACATAGCTAATCGATCATCTTGGGGCGATGTGCACCAGATCATGGATACACGACTACAATTCTCATTTTTGATTTCTACGCGCTTTTTTATAGCGTTTTTAAGTATATGCTAATTTCTGTTTTAGCTAAAGTGAAAGAAATTTGAAATTCACGTGATTTGATTTGATTTGCCGTTTATCAAGAAACGGTTTTATTAATAATGTTTTTGTTGTCGCGCGCTTTGTTTTACTCAATATTTTGCTTAATTCTACGAATTTTCGAGATATCGCCTATGAGAAAGAGCAGACAACAAAATACATGCTACTAAAAAACAACAACTACTATAAATACATTTGATTTTTCTTAACGTTTGTATATATAATTTATGCTGAAAGAAGCGACACGGTGCCTGGCACGAAACCGCGATCTCCAAACCAGCGTGGAAACAATCAAAAATGCCAAAAAAAAAAAAAAAAAAAACTTAAAAAACAAAAAGCAAAAAAAAAAAAGAATCATTTCAAAACTAGCCAGAGAAACACTAAACGAGGTGAGTGAATGGCAACGCGACTACGTCGATAAGACATTATCAAAGACCAGAGACTGACTCCCAGAACCAGAAATACAAGCGAATCGAAACGCGTCTGTGTATCCCAGAGACTACAAATCGCTCCCATTGAGACTACTCTTTTTTATATATATGTATATATTGGAGTATTATATTATTATTGGTGTCGTCGCCACTTGACACAGACGCACACACACAAACACACACAAAATAATCATCAATTGAATGGCTCACAAATCTGATTAGAATGGCGTTCAAAAACTGAAAACTAGTTATTATATGGCATAGAAGGATTTAGAATTGGAATAATAATACTCTCAAGTGCTTTGTGTATACAATTGAATTTGGTTTTTTTTTTTGAGATTTTTGGTGTGTGCTAAGCTGATTGGGTTCTCTGGTATTCTAAGAGATCCGGTAGCAGTTAAGCTCCATAAACGGTTATTTCCATAGGGTACATAACAAACCGATACAGACAGCTTATTGGCCTACTTTGAAAAAACGAAATTAACATAATCGATCGTTCTCAGCTGATTGATCTACAGCAGTTCTCAAAAACTTACAACAACAACAAGAACTTCGATACAAATCTGGCAAATTAAAGGTTTTTCTATACCAGGAACCAGAAAGAAACTCAGAAAAACGGATCTCAATCGAAAGCAAACACAGCAAAGTTCATTTACCCAATCAAAGTGGAAGTTATATTGTATGAGAAGCTAAAACTCCATTGTTGAAGAATCGCTTTGTTCTTTAGCTTCTGCTATTCGTCAATTAAGTTGACAATTGCCAAGTTTATTATATGCAATCCTAATTTCAATTGGCGACTTAACTTAATGCATGACATGTGCAAAAACTAGAAAACACAAAATTTGCTGCTTTTATGAATGCCATAAAGCTCTTTATATGTACTATATAGTTTTGTGTGAACTGCGTTTAAGTCCATTCTGGTCGTAAATGCTTAAATAATGTTTCATTTCCATATTACGTTGCAGTTTGCGAAATTACCAAGAAAAACCCACAAAATATCTTTAACAAACTGACGTCATTGAGAATTTACGCTTAGTATTTCCGTTTGTCACTTTTGAGGTTTGGTGACTCAGAGCCAAAGGAACGCTGAGTTATCAGCTTCATTAATAGCAGCTCTACACAGATGAATATAGCTGTATATAGCTTGGCCGTTGGCTAAAATTTTCTCTAAACGCTAATCTCCGAAATTAGCTACGACAAATGCTGTTATAATGTTTAACTTACTTGGGATGGGTCTAAACAATATCAGATGCGTTTTGTAACATAGTTTGAAAATCCAAGATAACTTTTTTACTTCACAAACTTCATAAAAGAAGTTATCCTGGATTTAACTAATTTATAGTAAAATAAGAAGCGAATATTTTTAAGTATAAGCGATAACTTAGCTTAAGCTACCCGATATGGTTTCAGTTTAAACTATTAACTATCGGTATAAGTAATATTAAACAGGTTTAAAATAGTGTATAAGGAATTCTTGATGCGTTTCATACTTTTTCCCTCTTATGCTACTCCAAATGGAAAGAGTATACATATTTCGTGGAATCAATTTAAATAAAATTATGAATTTCTACTGGGATTCCAAAGCGTTTGTGTTGTGACGCGCATCAATGGCGACGGGTGTTTCCCCGCCGCGCAGCTGTTATCACGCAAATGGCATCAAATTGTCAACCATTGTCACCAAAAAAAACAAAAAACATTTTTAATAAAATAAAAGAATTGAAAAAAAAACGAAGACAAAGAACAAGCAGCAGAGCAGCAGCTATAAATCGATGGATCAGATGAGATTTCATGCAAGTAAATTTTAAAATGCCAGTTTCGGGCGTCAATAGAATCTATGGCTTTAATTATATGCAAAAAGCAATAGCAACAACAACAACAGCAGCAAGAACTGATGATGATAACAACAACAACAACAACTGCTGACTGTTTGTTTTGGCTGAGAGCAAAGAAGCAACCTCATCGATCGTTTCGAGCATTTAAGGTGAATGTTGTTGACTTAACGTATTGGCTATAAGACTGTGGAGACTGTAAATTGCTATGAATTGAGATTCAGATTCAGATTGGATTGGATTGGATTGCTTTGGACAGAGTTGTTGCTGTTTGCTTGCTGCTAAATGTTGTTGTTGTTGTTTCTGTTCTTTAAGCTGGACTCGTTGTATAGCCAGTGCTCAAAGTCTGTAGCTAGAGCTAGAGCTGGCAAAATATAACATCGAAATGTTCGATGTTTTCGACTGTCTTGCAGCAAAACAAATTTTAAGGCAAATAAAGTAAATGCTTTTGTAGAAAAACATACTTATTAATAACGCAGATTTCATTTACTTTCAATAATAATAATAAAGTAATAGCATTGATTTTTATAGCATCGATATGTTTCAAATATCATTCTTCGATAAATTTCATATTTTCGATAATTATATGAAAAAAAAATATTAATATTCGGGCATTCGAGATACCAACAATTTGTTATAGGTTACTTTTAGATTTCCATAAATTTGTTTAAATTTGAGCACAATATGCCCAAGTGCTATGGGCACACTGAAAATTTTGTATGAATAAAATCAGCATCCAATCTAAACTCGATTTGCATTGGTTTGAGGAATCGAGCTAATATATTTTTTAGTAAAATAATAGATTATTTAAAAGATATAGTTGGTTTGGAAGACAAACATTGATATTTTAAGCGAACAAAAGTTTCAAAGTTCACTTTAACGCTATTGTATTTCTTAAAGTTTTCTAAAATCATCGTTACATCGTGTTCCACATTGCTGTATATCTTGTCCCAGCTCTAGCTTGGGTCATCTGCAACCTAAGAAAAAAAAAAACAAACTAAAACTCGAACCAACTCATCTCAATTTGATTGGATTCTTGCTCAAGTGGTTGGGTTTCCGCTCTCTTTCTCACGTCTATTTGATGTGTGATTCTGAGCGTTGAATGCTCTGCTGTTGGTAACTGGCACCGTCAGGTAAATCTTTGTCAACTTGGGTGATTAAAATGCACACACACACTCGAATACGTATACGCAAAGTTGGACATTGGGGCAGCCACTCACTTGTCTCACTTAAAAGGTGATAACAAGATGCTTGATGAAGGGGCTACAAAACACACACAAACACACACAACTAAACACAATTTGTTGTTATTTGTGCCTTGGCTACCAAATATCGTTGTAGTTGTTGTCGTTATTGTTGTTAAATAAATACAAAAATTGTTACAATTTATTTGTATTTTCAATTGGCACAGTGTGACAAAAGCTGCTAATGATCGTTAGTGAATTATAAAACATTAAAGTAAATGATCTCATTGAGACTAATTGTTGACTAATTCAACAATTAAAATGTTAATCAACTGAAAATAGTTAGAGACTAACGATTCCACAAAGCGTAATTTATAGCTTAGACATTTCGCAGCCCATCAATATCAATCTGATCATGTTCTATACCCTATCGATCTTCTCATTGAATGATAAATTTTGCTAATTCTTCGCTTGACTTACCGCCGCTGTGTAGATCTTTGACGCTAAATGCTGATATTATAATACGAAATAGTATTCGGCATTTGATATATGGCAAAGAACATGAGTTTCATATTTCAAGCGATAGTTTGTTAATGAACTATATTCGAAACTGTGCCAAAACAACAAAAGGGCGTGTCTGGCCCTTAAGAAATCCTTAAGAATCAAAAAAGTTATTATTTATTTTATGTTTTCCCACACACAAACATACACTGCTTTCTAGCCGGATCTGGGAAATCCCAAAATCCACACATGATTACAACAAGACTAATCACCCACGCTGTGTGAAGCCCTTCAGTTCGTTCCCATTTTGCTATACTCTGCCCCAAGGGTGTAATAGGCTTATTAGAAACATGTTTAGTAGTTTTTAAGCTTATTTTTTAAGGTATTTCGGCAACTATATTCTTTAAACCTAACAGTTGTCTAGACAATAGTGCAGAATAACGATCCTAAAAGTTTCATAAAAATCAAAATATAAATTAAAATGTTATGCTGGCTTAGCAATATATTTAGCAAACCTTTAGTTAGAACAAGTTGTTCAGGGTATTTGGCATTCGTGTAAGCTCCACTACACTTTTCTTACTTGTTACGACAAGCGAAACACGCTCAAAAAACGATTAAACAAAAGTTGCAGCTCAATTTGCCAAAAATAAATAAATACAAAGAAAAACAACAGTTGTCTATGCCGCGGGGCAAGTGTTCCCATAAGGGCAAGCAATCCCAGATGCGACTATTTATAGAGACTGCCTTCCCAAGATTCGAAACGAAAGTAGCCTGAGAGAAACGAATCCACAAAAGAACATCAAAGTGACAAGCGAGCGGCAAAACATCAAATCCAAGCCAAGTTTTTCAAAGAGTGTATGTAGGTGGGTGTATGGGGGAAATAGAGGGGATGGGGTGCTTTAAAGGGGTAGACTGACCGGCAATTGATCAGAGAATGTTGTATAAATATAGCACAGTGATTGAGCCAACACCGACAGCCTATTCAAACTGTTATTATGGCATGCAAAATCCGGCAAGAAAGTTGCTAGCAACAAACACAGAGAACAGCAGCAGCTGCGGCAGCAGCAGCGGCAACAGCGAGCAAAAAAAAATAAATAAAGTTTGCGCATCGAAGCAAACAACCTGTCGACAGCGTCAACGCCAACAGCGACGCCAACAGCAGCGACGCCAACAGCAACAGCAGCAGCCAGCAGCAACAGTTAACTCTGCTTCGGCGTGCGCCGCTTGCTTCAGTTTGATTCTTGACGCCGTTTAGATCGGTTCTGCTTGGCGCGTGCTACGGACAATTTTGACAAGTAGTAAAAGACAAATAAGCCAAGTGAAAGAACACGTCGTGATCCAAACACACACACACAAAGCAGAAGAACAGTCTTCGGCAACAAGTAGCGTTACGTGAGAAAAACGGTCCAAAACAGCGACTGCCGCACAGTGCCACAGTTGAGTGTTTTGTGCCCGCGAAAAATTCAAGAAAAAAACTGTATCAAAAATCAAGTAATAAACATTTGAAGACTGTGGCAATTGTGATATTTAATTAAGTGTGTGATAAGTTATTTAATTATAGACTAAGCTAAATTTAGCCAAATAAAAAAAAACTTAAAACAAAAGACAAAGAACACAAAAAATTAAAACACCAAAAAACAACAACAACAAAAATCAGCCAAAAGTAAGTAACATTAAATGCAAACTCAAACTGGCCGAAACTGGCCGAACAAGTTAACAAACTTAACGAAAATATATAAATTGTTGGTTGAGTGCCGGGTTTTGGGAAGCTGGTGGTGGTGATAAGACTTCCGCATGCTTCCAAATTGATATTTACACAAGTATGCTTTAAATACAATAAATAATCCACTCCCCCAACTCCCGACACCCCTACACCGCCACACCACGCCACCGCTAACGCCTCCCACATCAGATCCATGCACACAAACAAAAGACTTAGGCAACGAACCTCACAATGATCTGACAAATTTTGTGCGTGCGTAAGCGTTTATGTGTGTATGTGTGTGCAACAAATTTAGAATTAATTGCAACAATTAAGCAAAACCTACAACTACAACAATGCCAAGCAAATGGCATTTGCATTTGACTAAAGTGCCAATAAAAATGAGAAAGGCAGCCGCTAAAAATCAATAAGAAACAAAGCAGCAGATAATAATAAAATGGCAACAGAAAAAAAAAACAAAACAAAAAACAAACCAGAGGAGTCCCATTAATAACAATAACAACAACTACTAGTTGAATAAATAATAGAACAACAACAACATAACGATAAGTCAGTTGCCTTCTTTTTTTTTATTTTATTTTATACTTTTTTAAACAGTCTCCCCAAAAACCAAGTTAACGAAAATATCAGACCATAAATAACAAACGAGTTGAAGAAGACTCGAAAGTTCACTTTTTATGTTCAAATCCATAAAAAAGAGAGGAAAAGAGAGAGGCAACAGCAAGAGACGAGCAACAAATAGAAAGAAAAAAAATGAAACAGAAACTCTTTTAATAAGAGTCAAAAGTCGCGGGAGATAACAAATTTAAACAAGCCCCAAAAAAATACCGCTTTAAATGTGTTACACAATGAAAATGAACTTTATCAAATAAACAATAAAAAAAAAACCAGCAGAAGGGTGCCTTATTGCACGATCAAGTTATAAGCTTAGGTTCGTAGCTCTTGCCATTTAAGTGTGAGCAAAGAATTTAGTGTCTTGTTGAGTAAAAAATTAAGCTTGATAGCTCTTCTTGTTTGGGCTGCACGTTGCACAGTGCTTGCAAAGATTTTTATGCTAAGAATTTAAAAATTTCAGCTTCTTAGCTGCATGATGTTCAAGAGTTTGTATATTAAACAAATGTTATTGTTCTCTTGCCTTGCAGATGCAGGATTACTGGCACATACCACGCGCCTCGCTCGTCTCCTCCAGCAGCTCGGCCATCAGTTCGGCGAGCTCCTCGAAATCATCGAATAAATCCAATTCAAATCCCCCCACATTGGCCCAAAGAAGCAATGTATCGGTCAATACTAATACGAATTCAAATTCGAATGCCAATGCCACAAGTGCAGCAGTGACAGCTGCAGCTGCCGCAGCTGTTTTGGCCGCTGCCAAGCGAGGATCACGCTCATCGCAGGGCTCCAGTGACAGCAACAACAGCACACGGGTGAGTAATCGGTGGAAACACCTACTTAAACACACACTTAACTTGGTCAAGAACTTTAACTGACTCATAAAAATTATGTTTCATATGCAGAGTGCCGCATCCGGTTCATTGTTGTTGACGGCAGCGAATCTGGAACGTTTTGCAGAGATACACAAGAAGCAGGAGCGTCAGCACAAGATGCTGCTGACGGAGCAGCTGCCCAGTGTGCATGGCAATAGCTCCTCGTCGGCCAATTATAATGCCAATCTGGCATTGGGTGCCAATAATGCCAAGGATGCTGTCATATCAATGGATCAGACGGATCCCAATCTGCAGTACATTAGAACCAAAGATCTGGATACGGTATCGATAGCCAGTTCCATGCACTTTACCATGGTGAATGGCGAGCCAGGCGGTGGCAAGAAACCCAAGCGTGGACTCTGCGATCGTGGACGCCAGGTGACGGTGCTAATTGTCAGCATGAGCACCATTTTCTTGCTGCTCATCATGGGAATGGTCTATGCACTAGAGAGTAAGTAATCCTCATACAACAAACTATTCCCTATTCAATTGCTAATCACATGTTTTCTCTCTCCTCTCTCTCTTTACAGTGCGTGCTCGTGATATGCCCAAGAGCTAACGCTATTATTACTAAATATTAACAATACTTTTGGGGGTGTTTAATTGGGTGGGCGTAACCCGTTTTTGGCTTCTTAGTTTATTATTATTTATATTTATTGTATTTTGCCCAACGTTTCAATTATTATTATTGTTATGCGACGTCCACAAAACGTCTTTGAGCTAGTTTTTTAAGTTATTTATTACAAAAACACAAAAAATCAAAACAAAACGGAGAACAAAAAACAGCAGCGAAAATTTTTGTATGACTTTAACATCATACTAGTATTAAGCGAAAAAAACCGACAAACAAAATACAATGTAATTAGCAATTAATTAATTAATGGATACCAATTAACAAATTGTATCACAGACCTGGACAATGAATGAGAACAAACTGAAGTGAATGCCGTACATAAAGCATATATAGTAATATATATACATATATCTATCTGTATATTAGAGTTTGAGCCAAGCGAATGTATTTTTCTGTTAAAGAATTAAGTTATTTAGCCCTGTGATATGTCAAATAAACAGAATTTAATTAAAAATCCTAAACAAAAATTATTTTTCGATTCTAAGGGAGGAAAAATTGTAACCGTAGCAACAACAGGCACAACTATAAATGGACAAAAACTGTGGAGCACCTTGGTAACCGTAAACACACACTGCGAGAAACAATACAACTCAAATTCCTTCTTAATAGCTTAAAATTTCAGTTAAAGCAAAAACTAAAACTACTTTTTGCAAGTGTAAGCTCAGCAGTAAAACAACAACAAATGAACATGGAAGAATTGGCAGAGCAAAAACAAAATATAAAACAAAGAGAGAATGGAAAGAAAATATAATGAATTGTTGTTGCACTGAAAGCAGAGCTCTGGGGCTCCACTCGTCAGTGAGAGCACTTCAAATATGGCGTTGGGCACCGTTAAATCGGTGTAGAAACTGCAACTTAAAAGCTCACCTCCAACTCCTGCAGCGTCTGTGTCCACATGTATTTGTCGAGGGTGCAACCATTGCCCGCATTTGGCTGTAATTTGCCCACTTCATCTTTTTCGGTCTCATCCTCCACCTTCTCAATGGGCTTGGACACTTCCTCGTTGGTGGCTGTGACTTTTGTGCCATCTCCAGCGCCATCTAGCAGCTGCTGTCGCTTTCTAGTAACAGAGAAATTAATTATACATATATGCTATTTAACTGTGATGCTACTCTACTCACTTGTCCTCCTGCTCTTTAATAATGGCAGCGGCTTCTTCGTCGGTTATATCACATATTTTATTATCATCCATTTCCTTTTGACGAGCCTCACGTTCAGCGCGTTCCTTTTCGTCCTTTATGCGCTGTGTGGCTTCGCGTGCTTTTACCTTCTCCTCATGGGCGGACATTGCCAGTTTGGATTCCTTGCGGAAAATGTCCAGCAACATTTTCTCCCATTCGGCCTGTTTGGCGCCTGTGTAAAAGTCAGTTTTACGGCGCAAAAAGCTGGCCAGTGTATGCAGAAACTACAAAGAACAATGAATATTTAGGTTTAGTAAACACAATAAACACATGCGTTCGCTCATGCTTTTTTTTTGTTGTGTACCACGCCGTTGTGCTTGGTGTACTTACGTCGGGCACACCGCCATGATGCTTCTCGGCCAGGGCCAGTAAAATATTGTCAAACTGTGCTTCGTTGGCAGACATTCTGATAATATATTTAACAAAATCCTCTTATTTTGTGAGTAATCTCGAAATTTCCGAATTGAATTCTATTCTGAATTGACTTTTGTGTGCCGGTGACTGTCGGTGTGACCAACCTAACAAAAGACACAAAATACCTTGTATTCGATAGCATGATTAGGCAAATATAAATTTCTTTAAAAAGTTTTTTTAACTGTTTATTATACATACAGCCTTTGCACATCATCAAATACTAGCACTATAATAAATTTATTTTTTATTTAACAAATATTACTCAACTGGCGCCAAAGCTATCAGCCAGTGTATGCACACTGTAAGCTTACTACCCATTTATCGATATTTTTCATAGCATAGCAATCAGCTTTTGACACGGCGTATAGAGTAACGGAAAAAAGTTACAGCATATGTTTCAGCTGAATTAAGCTTTGTATTGTAAATACCTAAAATAATTTAGTTAAACTTAAATATACTTTTAGGCATAATACACATAAAAGTGCACAAATTCAAATCGCAGCTTCAATACTTGGCATTGCATTGCTATTGCTCACAAGCAACATCTGCTTGGCGGAAAAGCTCTTTAGTCTCTATTCTCGTGCTGGCGATTAACTCTCTTAATCTCTTGCTTGCGCTCGCTCTCTCTCTGCAATGCATGAAAATGCGACTTTCGTCCTAGTCGCTCGTTCATTCTTATTCGGTCTTTTGAAGGAATCAGTCGCATTCTGAATCCATCGGACGTTGACAAAATAAAGTAAATCGCAGTGCTAAAAGCAAACGGTTATACTGAAAAGTTCTTCATTTTGTGCTTACAGTGAAAACGGTTTAACTGCAAAAGCAACAACAAGAAGCAACGCTAAGTGCGACGTAAGAAAAAGTAAATGCAAATAGCGTCTAATTAAAGTTAAATGCAAAAGTGAATTAAAAAATTGGAATTATTTTAACAAGTGCATAAAACGTGAATACAAGTATTAAAGCTCCCGTATAATTACTTTCTCTACTCCCATAGGAGTTTTCGTTTGCAAAAATCGATAAAAATTGTATATAGAAGCAAATACATACACATACAAACGGGAGTGGGAAGAAGAAGAAGAAGGAATTAGGAGAGCAGAAAAGTAGGGGCGCCAGAGCAACGACGACAACGATAACAGTGCCGTGCATATAATTAGATCCCTCGTTTAATTTTGTGCTGTGTGGGGCTATTTATAAACCAAGCTGCAGAGTAAATATCAATTGTGCTATGTGATGTGAGTTTCAGTGATTACCCAATGTTTCTGTATTGTTGGCCGGCGGTGTGGTTACAGCAGCAAAAGCAGCAAAGCCCGTTGCTCTCTCTCCCTTTACCCGTCCTGCCGCAAGTCGCACGCCCTTGTCGTTGGATAACTGAAGTTGAGTGTGCTCTCTCTATGCCTGTGTGTGTGTGTGTTTATGCCGCTCCACCCCTGGGCTCAATCTGCTGCGCTGCCTTTTACGACGCTACGCTTGACTATTTATTTATTTGTTGTTTTTTTTTTCTCTGCTGCGGATTCTTTGCACGCGACGACAACGATAAGTACGAGTGTGTGTGTGTAGAGCTTGTTTTGCTATCTTTTAAACATGTGCGCGCCAAAGCCGTTCCAGTGTGTAAAGCGGAGCAAGCAGCCTACTCTACTGCTCCGCTTCAAGGTCAGTGTAAGGTTAGAGCTCTGCAATTGCGGCGCGCAGGCCATGGCAGTGATTTTTCAGCGCTGCCGCTGCGCGTTGGTCGCTGCCAGACATTTGTTGTTGTTGTTTTTGTTTTAGACACTACTGAATTGGAGAGTGAGTGAATTGGAGAGTGAGTATATTTATGTGTCGGTGTGTTTGTGTGCATACCGTATCCTTCGTCAAGCTGTTTGACATTCTCTTGCGGCTGCCTTTCTCAATTTAATTTGTTTTGCAGCCTCCCACTGCGTCGACGTTAACTGCGACAGCGACTACGTGACGTGGGCGTCAAAAGTGTCGCTGCGCAAATGTGAATACGAAAAGGGAATGGAATGTGTGAAAGCTCAGCGTGCGCCTTTAAGTACATATGTACGTCACTGCTTTGACGCTGAACTTTGGCATTTATTCATACACAGCATCCTTCTTCTCCGCTCTCCCCCTCTCTCTTTCTTTCCTTTTCGTTTGCGAGCTTGCGCTCTTCAGTTAAGCTTACATAATCAGCTGCACTTCGTCTTTTCACGCAGTTAAAGGATATACAAGTGTGCAGTTAGAACAATGTTGTCATTGTTTTACCGTTAAGCACCGTTATTTGCCAACGTTTTGTGTTTGAATGAGCTTTTTTTTTCCTCTTAGCCCATTAGATAAAGCTTGATTTGAGTAAAGACTTTAATTGAATTGTAATTGCCAAACCAATTGGTAACCCTAGATACGATAATGAATTAGCTAAACAAATTAATTAGGGCAAGTTTAACTAACTAATTGTTAGTATATACAAAAACTTGCCTACTTAAGAAAACAACAGAAAAATCACTTGTGTTGAAGCCCCATTTGGTGGCAAGTTGTTTAGCATTTCAATTGGTGCTGCGTGATGAGATTTGATTGGATGGAATTGGAATTGAGACTGAAATTGGATACATTCCGCGGTTCTCGCGACAGGCGCCAATGTCACCGCAGGTGGTGATTTTCCAATGGGGAAAATGTAGCACAAATTGCGTCGTAATCAAAAGAGGAAAATGAAAATGGGAGTAGAGTGCATCGAATCTGCTGGAGGGATAGCAAAAACAATAACAAAAACAACAACAAGTGCATAAGATAACAGCAATTGTAATTATTTACACATATTTGTTGTTATTATTATTATTGCCGCTTCTTGATTGTTGATTGAGGTGCATTTTGTTGACGACAATTTCCTTAATTGTCATTTACGGTGCACTTAATGCCCTGTGATTTATATAGAGCATTATTATTATGTTTTCCAAAATGCGTCAGCAGACTAACCCAAGGCAGTGGACTGATATTGTATATCAATGGTCTGATTGATCGATTTACCAGGATTATACAAATAAAAAACGCACTGATAAGGGGCAACCACGCAGCGTGCTCTTTTCATTGCATGCAAGGAAATGGAATCACTTATAGCTCAGTCTGGCGTCATTTGCATCATGTGACGTCAGCGAGCAAAGCGAGACACCGTTCTCCAAGTGAATTGCTCCACTTACACAATCATCACAATCGTCTACTATGCTAGCCAGGGGGGGCACAAGGGCTCCATAGCCTACCCCAAGGCTATACAATTGATCAAACCTACCCCACAATGGCAAGAGACGCCGTTAGTGGGATACCTGAAATCGTGGAATGCAAATTTACGATATGACTACTATATAGTATATACACATACTATATAGCAAGTTAACTGCGACGTTTGTTTATTGCTGCCAGTCGTGAGCATTCTCCAATCGTTTAATTCGCGGTCGCCTGCACGTACCAGGGGGAAAGGGCCGCACCTATGGCTATAAATAGCAACAACATGATATATTATCTGGATAAAACCGATCCCAATGGGCGCAGTATGTGAAATAACGCTAAAAGAAATTATACAAAGTACGGGAAAGGCATTCTACATTCTGTCGATTGCAAAACGGTTATTAAATCACATGAAAACCGTACAATACAAGTTATCTATCTAGTGCCGAAAGTGTAAATTAGTTGAACATATAAAATTTGTTCAATAAACTGAAATTTGGTGCTTAAATACAGTTTGCAAAATAGGCACTTGCCTATATCTTTGTAGTTCGCTTTCGTCCCTAGAGAGTTATAATAAAATTTTTAAGCAAAATGCCCTTTTTACATAGATTGACAGTATTGTTTGCAGTTTTCCTATGAAACGTGTTTTTTCCAAACTATCGACGAGTTCTTCAAATGAAACTGAATAACATTAAGTAATAGTTAAGGCAGTTTAAGTAAATATTTTTAATGTCATGCCATATAAGGCTGCTTTCTTAGAATACCTTAGAACGGGGCTGCTCTGTAATATCTCGATAATGAAAACAAATTGTTGCTATTTTTAAACACACATTGCAGTTCTAGTCTTAATTGGCGCAATTCGTGTTCCCTTACTTACCTCAGTTCTCTGAGTTTACACAGCTGATGACAGGCATAAATATCAAAGTACACTCGTATATATGTATATATAAAATTCATTTAGGTATTCCTAGACACCATAAAATTGGCGACTACTTGAAATACGCGCATGATAAGATGGCAATAGCAATAATAATAATAATAGTAACACGAACTGTTTAGAGATTGTGCATATCGTAAATAGTTTAAAACTCTAGTGAGTGTCTTAGATTTACGATATTCGCAATGTAAGTGAAATTTATTACTCAAAACGTCTCCACAGCTGCGGTTTTATTTTTGTCTGGAATTAGTAGAAACCGTGTAAATGGGTACGCAATAAACAAATTTTGTTTATTCGCAATTGATATTCTGATTGTTTAACACAAATTTGTTGGGGGAGGGGTTATTGAAACTTGTTGCGTTTTTCTCGTAATCATAATCGCAACATTTTGTTTACATTATAAATAGTCTATGTAAATATATCGTAGGCCAGCTATATGCACATGTCTCTAAATAGTACATAGTCTATATATATATATATATATATATATTTGGTCCGTCTGCCTTTTGCCTGGGACTTTGAACCGTTACATGCACTGGAAGTGAATCCCCCTTGCCTTGACTCTTGTGCACTCGTATCTTAGATCTGGTATCTATATCTTGTTTGTTCTATCGAATCTTTTTTTCTTTATGTCGGCAAGTTGTATTTATTTAAACGAGCAATCAAATATTTGTGCAATGATTTTTTTCTTGGTTATTTTTGCATTGTTGTCTCTTACTCTGCTGTTTTGTTTATATTTCCTATTTTTTATCAACTTATTTGAATAATAAAGACCATCACTCGACAGACACGTGATAGAACATCTTTTCGTATCTATTTTAGCATTATCTTTAAATAGAAATTATGCGTTGTCTGTTTTAAAGCGCAAGTGAAAGATATGCAAAAGATTTGTTAGGAAGAGGGAATAATAATAAATATTTTTGGTTTGAAATATCTTTACATACTTTTATGGGAACGCATGTTACTTTATTTTGTATACGGATGTCGACACTTGTCGTTTTTAGGAAGCACTTAAAATTACGTTAAACTACATTCCGGTCCGACCTACATCACATTCATGAGCGCGACCCTTATCAAACCTAGTCAAAAATTGTGTGAAATTCTCATTCATAATGTACATTTTTATGAATAATCACGCTTTAGAATCGTGTATATTTTTATTATTGCTATTATTAAGTTAGTATCAATCAATGAATGACTGGTTCCCCCAAGAAATTTTGATTAGACGCCAATCAATCTTTTTTTATAAAATCCTCGCTATCGCAAATTGCGCACTTTGTGAGAAAGTTCAGTGTGCCAAAAAACTCGTTGCAGGGTCTTATCTTAAAATTGTGCTTCAACCAATTATGAACTCAGTAATAGAAGTCAAAAAAATTGAAATGAAATGACTTTTAAATACCCTGTGGACTGTTTATAGCCATGCAAAGATAATAAATTTGACTTTCAAGCGTTTCGAAGACTGAGTTGCTCTGTGTTTCGGCTACAGGGTAGACGACACACTCCTGACTCCACCTCGGCTCCAGACACTTGTTAGCCACATGTTTAACGCCTGACATTCATAGCAGACCTCCTTAGCCCCTTTCATATTCCCCTTTTCGAACTTTGAGTATGTATATGTTATCGTCTTAATATTTTGGCACTTATCTGTGAGTTTGCCAAAAAAAAATAACAAAAACAAAAACCATATTAAACCGGTATGTGTCTGTTTATAGCTAGGTATCTGTCTCTCCCCCTCTCTCTTTTCTGCACCAACTACAAAAGTCTGGAGTGTATTTCGCCAATGTGTCACCGTCTTACGTCCCCAGACGTCGCACTGTGACGTAGTCTTCTCAGAGATAAGTTAAATCGTTCTCTTGCCGGCCGGTTGGGACTTTGACCGCCTTGGAAATGCATATATAATTCCAATACTTATAGTTGTATATGCTATATGTATATATAAATGCTTAATGCTAGTACAATAGATTGTCTGATAATACTTATTGGGCCGTTTGAGGGGGTTTTACGCGTGTTTTACTGGATTCCTCTACTTGGTCGACCTTATCAAAGTTGGATCGCAACATTGATTAATTAATTTGTACAGCATGCATTAACATATGAGCAACATATATGTATAAGTATCTATATCTAGTACTATATTGCTATCTATTTATTCAGTGGAAAGTTTTTTATTCACAAATTATTTGACATGCGGCAAACAAATTTGCATTTTGCTGAAAATAAAAGCTTTCAAAATATTTCTGTTGGAATAATTCCCATTATAATTCTATAATAGACATAGAATTTAATGAATTCTGCTTTCTTGCGACTTGTTATAAAAGTTTTTCAGATCTGGGGTTGATGTACTCATTGCATCGTATGCCAAAATGACAAATCGTCGTATGTCTATATACTATACTATATAGTTGATTTGCGTCAAAGTATTTCGAAGATCAGTCTTATAATGCTTGCCATATTATATTATAATCCTTTCCCCAAACAGGAACTTTTTAAACAAAATAATTTGTTAAATTATGCAAGTAATTTTTTAATAAAAACAAGTTGTGTGTTGTTAAATATTCCAGTTATTTTTGAACTTGAATTATTTATGAACTTTTTTGTTGTTGCGACTGTTAATTGAAATTCTTGTTGTTTGATTGTAATTAGTAAACTGTTTATTGAAATTCAATTTGTAATGCAAACGTTGCGCTCGTAAAAGTAATTTACAATAACATTTATAAATATTTATTGAAAACAAGTATTTCACAATTGTAAATTGATAACGTTAATGTTGCTACTGTTTCGATAAAAGAGACGAACTCACTTTTATTTGATGAATAATTATGAGTACTTGAACATGAGTGTGTAGATCAGTTTGGAATAATTGAATCAATACTTCAAGTGCACAATTATTTTACGCAGCAGCAAATTTCAACTGCTGTTTTCATACGCTGCTACCGATTACTCATTAGTTTTCGATAGTCAGAAGAGCAAAAACGCAATAGGAACAAAATAAATCTCTTCCTCTCTCAATTGCAGATGCAACGGAAAAGGGTATGGGTGAGTGAGTGAGAGCGGGAGCGCATAAGTAGAGTAGAGAGTGCAGTGCAGTGCACTGTGCACACGTGAAATCTATAGATCGTCACTTGTTTAACTCTTGCTCTCATCGGACGTGCAGTCGGCTGCGCTGCTGCAGCGCTGCTACTGTTTAGGGGTTTGACTCAACGGTGCTCCGCAGTTGGAGCTCATTCGCTTGTGAGCAGCCGTCAGTGTAGCGTGTGCCCGAAATAAAGCGTAGAGCGCGAGAAATTCAACAAACCAAGAGTATAAAAGTTTTTCTGAGTGTGTACTTGTGTGTTGTGTGCAAATACTCATATGGCTGTAAATTGTGCAAAGTGAAAAGTTTGTGATACGAAAAATTTGCTTTATCTCAAGTGCAACACATTTTTAACACGCTGTAAATTAAAGTGTTTTTCATTATTTTTCTCTCTCTCTATCTCTTGTCTTGCAGCAAAAACAACTGTATATCTGTGCTAATTAAACTGTGCAAGTGTGAATAAGTGTTATTCCAAAATAAATAAACATAAATAAACTATAAATTATTTAAAAGCAACGCAAAGCGAAAAAAGTTTAAGCAAGTGCAACGGTAATTGCGTATAATGGCACCAATAAACACTGACAATTGCGAATTTGAATGTGCAACAAGTGTTGATAGCAGCAGCAGCAACAACAACAATAACTTTGATATCGATAACTTTGCTAATAACGAACAGTCGAATGTGTCCGATTTGAGTGCAGTGCAAGCTGACGTCGAAGATGTTGGAGCAGAGCAGCAGCAGATGCCATGGGAGGCACCTGGTAAACAGGGACTCTATGATCCCCAGAACGAGCACGAGGCATGCGGCGTTGGCTTCATTGTGGCCATCGATGGCAAACGGTCTCACAAGGTTAGTTGGCCTCTCTCCTTCCACCTCCCGTCTCTCCACTTAAGCTACATTTATCTAAATCATTTGTTGTTCTTTGCTTAGATTCTACGTGATGCCCAGACCTTGTCAGAACGGATGAATCATCGCGGCGCCTGCGCCTGTGACAATGATACCGGCGATGGCGCTGGTGTATTGGCTTCGATACCGCATGGACTCTATGCCAAGGCGCTGTAAGTTTATCAACCAATAGAGACACATATATAGTTGACAATGTGACAAGTCTGTCTGTTGTCGCCATTGATGAATAGGTACTTTTGCACCGAGATATCGCCGCGATCTCGTGCGCGAAATACCCATACGTATAAATAGTTCAGACGTTTATGCCCTTACCACTGTCAAGGGTATTTCAGCTAATACACTTTACTATCTGTTTGTTTAAATGCCTTAAAAATATACATATCTAATCTAGTTTTGCTTTAAAATTAGCAATAGCATTATTCCAAGCAATTTAATATTAAATTTTAATTAATTTTCAAGTATATATATATATCTGCAATATCAGCAGTTGCACTTTAGCACTATATAACAAATGGAATTTGATATCGAAATTAGGACTTAATATTACTTTTCAATACGATATAAAATATAGAATACTTCTACTCTAAAGTTATATATGTTAATTAGTTTTTGCTATGTTTTATTGAAGCGTAGCAATTTTTATTTATATTTTATAGGGTATTTCACCTTGGTCATATTCTTGAATTTGTAAATTTTTATTTAGTTTTTTTTTCTATTTCTATTTTTTTTGCTTTAAATCATTTTGTTATTTATTTACAACTCATGTACATGTGCATTTGCCACCGCTGTACGCTTCATTGGCTCGCTAGCTCTCGACACAATAAAAATAACGTGAAAATCGGCAAATGTATATAGAATAATACCAGATGCACAGCATAATACAGATCAGGCGAGCGCGTCAAAAATAGTTGTTTGCTAAAATGTGAGGCACATCCTCCTCTGAAAACCCATTGAATGACAGAAAATCCATCGCTTGCATTTGCTATTTTTTCACTATATTTGGCACGAATCATATTTGCATGCGCCTGTCACGCTTTTCCACCAAATATCAAAATCTTGTTTTGGTTTTATTTGGGAAAAGGAAAGGAGAGAGATACTATATTTTGCGCAAATTGTAGAAATTGTTTCATAACATTCCTTCACAAAAGTACGCGAAATGGCAAAGCACGACAAGGTCTTATAAATATGACACATGTAGTGCATGTATATTATATAATAACAAGCTGGGGATCAGAACTTTTTAAACAATGTATATTAAGTACATACATATATGTATGTAGTTGATACGCAGTTGTAAATGTAATTAAGTTTTATGAACTTTTAAAAGTGAGTTTTATTATTCATATGAACATGGCATTAAGATTAGATATATTTTTGTTTAATTGAAGTGAAAGTGATTCAGCAGTCTTATAGCGGCTAATAACCCCTGAATCATATAGATATAACTTAACTATAAACAAGCACTGTTTGCTATAAAAATTATCTAAATTTGAATGTAGTTTAAAATGATTTATTAACAAGCGGTAGCGCTATTACGTCTATATGCAAATACTGCTTAATTAACACCTATGTAGAATAGGCATTTAATTAATTGATATGTTTGAAATTTATTTAAATACAAGTCGCACGCCTAATGCAAATAGAAATCAAGAAAACTAGAAATCTTGTGAAACACTTAGTGTAACATACGAGTTGAAATTCGCACTTGTCACGCACGTGCTGAGTGATTGAGATTGAGCGAAAAAGAGAGAGAGAGAGAGAGAGTGAGAGAGAAAGAGCAAGAGCAAGTGTTAGAAATGTGGGGCAACAGGTTTAGTGTAATGTCAAGTTCAAGAAACGCATTTTACTAGACTTGAATGGTATTACAAAATTCATACCCTCTAATAAAAATGATTTAAACAAAATTTCAGTGTAGAAATTTAAGAGTAATTAGAATTTCTTGTAGCACATAAAAATTTTATACGAATTTAGCGGACAAATACGATTACTGAGTAACTCAAAGTCGGTCAAGTTCAATTACAAGCTATTCACATGTTATTTTATGAATTGCGCGTTTGAATGACAATGGGTCGAACGTGTAGAACAATTTAGCTGACATGGAATAATGGGGATGGAATAGGGAATAGGAAATAGAAGCAGTCGGAGGATGAATAGAGATGGAAGGGAAGAGATATGTTAGACAGCTGTCGGGAGGCAACAGCAGATGATTGTGTGTGTGTTATCACCAATCTGTTGTTATTTCGTCACTTTTGACGCCATAGAATTCAATTGACGAATGAATGGCGATGAATTGAATGACAAACCGTTTGTCATTAATTGAGGAAAAAAACAAAATCCGCGCCAATTTGCAATAACCATAGACACTGCGAGAAAGTTAACTACACTAGTCGGCATATTTATTGATTGATATTGAATTGATATTTAACCCATTTTTACCTACTTTTCATCAAAATAGTCACTTTTGGCACATTTCAAAAAATCATTAAAAATACTTGCGAAGAGATTTTTGAAAAAAAATTTTTTCCATCACTAATAGATTCTTTTGGAAAAACTTTTTGCATTCAAAGATTTTTTGCCTGGGGGAAAAAGTTTAAAAAGTAGACCTTTGCAAGAATTGAAAATATTCCACGAGTACTTAATGGGTTAAGAAAAATTTTGTGAATTAAAACGGAATTGAAGTGACCTATCCATTAATACCAAACTTCTTTTGCAGTAAGTTTAAATTTTAAGTAGATTTAACTTTAAGTGTTGTCAAAATAAATATGCCGACTAGTGTAGGTTAACTGTATATAACCAATATTTCTCTCAGTGTATTCTATACATCTTATCTCATCTTTTTCTTTTCCCCACATTTCTATAGCGCCGAGCAGGGTATAACCTTGCCGGAGTTGGGTCATTATGCCACAGGCATTTTCTACTTGGACGTCGCTCAGCATTCCTTTGCCGAAACGGAGTTCAATGAACTGGCCAAGAGTCTGGGCTTAAAGGTGCTGGCTTGGCGCACAGTTCCATCGAATCAGCAGGCAATTGGCGTTGTGGCACGCAAATCGGAGCCGTTGTCCCGCCAGGTGTTTGTACTACGTCCGGAGGGTACGGATGAGAAGACGTTTGAGCGTCAGGTCTTTGTGCTACGCAAGCGGGCTAGTCACGAGTTGACCAAGCCGGGAAGACGTTTCTACATCTGCTCGCTGTCGGATCGAACGGTTGTGTACAAGGGTCTGTTTACCTCGGATCAGCTGTGGGATTACTATACGGATCTAAGGAATCCACAATTTGAAACGTACATGGCTTTGGTACACACACGATTCTCGACGAACACCTTTCCCAGCTGGGAGCGGGCACATCCCTTGCGTGTCCTGGCCCACAATGGTGAGATCAATACGTTGCGTGGTAATGTTAATCTGATGAAGGCTCGTGAGGGTGTCATGCAGTCGGAACTCTTTGGTGATCAACTGAAGAAACTCTATCCGGTTGTGGAGCCCAATCTATCCGATTCGGGATCTTTCGACTGTGTCCTGGAGTTTATTACAATGGCCAGCGATCGTTCGCTGCCCGAGTCTGTGATGACTATGGTGCCAGAGGCATGGCAGAATGATAGAACTATGCCCCAGGAGAAACGGGACTTTTATCAATGGGCTGCTTGCGTTATGGAGCCCTGGGATGGTCCGGCCCTCATCAGTTTCACCGATGGACGCTATATTGGCGCTGTTTTGGATCGTAATGGACTGCGTCCGTCACGTTTCTATGTGACCAAGGAGAATGTGCTAGTCATGGCCTCCGAGGTGGGTGTCTACGATGTGGATCCCTCTCAGGTGACGCTCAAGAGTCGCCTTAAGCCCGGACGTATGTTGCTGGTGGACACCAAGGAGCAAAAGCTCATTCAGGACATTGAGCTCAAGGCACAAATTGCCAAATCACGTCCCCATTCCGACTGGTTGCAGCAAAAGGTGAGTTTTGTCTACGCTCCTGAAGGATTAAGGATTCTATACCACACAAGCACACACACTCCACTTGATCACTTGGACACTCAATGAGTTTATGTTTCTTATTGTCTCTGTAATTTGTCCTTTGTCCATTTCTCTCCCATGCTCACAATGTTATCTCTGATATCTCTTTGGACTAATTTAGATGGTGAGTTGACGTCTCTTTTTGAACGGTTTGATGACGTCTCTAGTTGTTGAGTTCATTTTTTTGTTGTCGTTCGCTTCGCATGTATTTCTGCTTCTTCAGATCCTCTTCTACTATAACTCACTCTCTTTTTTTTGTTCCTCAGATCACGCTGGATGAGATTCGTAATGCAAATGTGTTGAACGCACCCGTAGAGGAGACTCCCAAGGTGCCGGCCTCTCAACGCGGCATCTTTGATCCACGTCTCTCGCTCTTTGGCTACACCACGGAGACGGTTAACATGCTGCTGATACCCATGTTTAAGAACAAGTAGGTTTATTGCACCCTCTGAGGGGTATATTGGGTTTGTCAGAGGCGATTTGTATGTAACAGGCAGAAGGAGGCGTGGCAGACCCCATAAAGTATATATATTCTTGATCAGCATCAACAGCCGAGTCGGTATAGCCACGTCCGTCTGTCTGTCTGTCCGTCTGTCCGTATGAACAAACAGATCTCAGAGATGGTAAGAGCTACAATATCCGTTTTAGTCAGTATCGACCCCATATTTAGTCAGTCAATACAAGTTTGTTTCCTTTTTTTTGATGCCACGCCCCATTCGCCCACAATTAGCGAAAAACCAGACACACCTCGGGAAAAATAGAGGTTTTTTGCCAATATCTCGGTAACTACGGCACCTAGGGATACCAATTTTGGCATGCAGGTTGCTAGATGCAATATAAAGACAATGCCATCAAAATTTTTTGGATGCCACGCCTCCTTCGCCCACCAAAAGCACAATTTCTTTGTAATTTTGCAAGCGGCTGGCTCAATTATTTCTTAACGTATAGCTTTGTAACTTAGCATACACTTGTAGACAAATAATATCAAACGATTGTGAAAATTTCATCAAAATCGGACTATAATTAAAAAAGTTTGTCATACATCGAAAATCGAGACTTTGATACACAAGCAACGAAAAACGAGTGAGCGAGATAGACATACAAATATGTGTGCATGTTAAGTTCTTGCAGCAGCTATTCCAATTTGAACTCATATAATTGGAAAAGAAGCTCAGAGGGTATTATACGGTCGGCATGCCCGACTGACATTTTCTTTCTTATTTGTAATAAGGTAATCCCTCGTTGATGTAAATACAATCCTCTCTTTGCTTTACAGAAAGGAAGCACTTGGCTCCATGGGCAACGATGCTCCACTGGCTTGTCTCTCGGGCTTCCAACCCATACCGTATGAGTACTTCAAGCAACTATTTGCCCAGGTGACCAATCCACCGATTGATCCATTCCGTGAAAAGGTTGTCATGTCCATGCAGTGTCCCATTGGACCGGAAGCGAATCTGTTGCAGCCATCGGCACAGCAGGTCCATCGCATTTGGCTGCCCAATCCCATACTGAGCATTCCAGATACCCAGCTGCTTAAGCGGAACACGCATCGCGGCTGGAAGACCAAAGTCCTGGACATAACATTCCAGTACAGCGAGGGCTATCGTGGCTATCTCGATTGCATTGAACGCATTTGTCGGGAGGGCGCCAATGCCGCCCAGGCGGGCTACCAGCTCATCGTTCTCTCGGATCGTGAGGCGGGCAATAAGGAAAAGGTGGCAGTTTCCGCTCTGCTTGCGTTGGGTGCACTGCATCATCATTTGATTGAGACGCTGCAGCGCATGAAGGTGGGCATCATTGTGGAAACGGCCGAGGCACGCGAAGTTCATCACGTCTGTGTCCTGCTCGGCTACGGCGCCGATGCTATCTGCCCCTATTTGGCCTTCGAATTGGCCCAGGCGCTGCGAGATGATGGTGTCATTGGTCCCGAGGTCACCAACAAGCAGATCTATAATGCCTACGCTCAAGCCATCGATACGGGCATTGCCAAGGTGATGGCCAAGATGGGCATTAGCACTCTGCAGTCCTACAAGAGCGCCCAGATCTTTGAGGCTGTTGGATTGGGTAATGAGGTGGTCGACAAATGCTTCCGCGGCACACAGAGTCGCATTGGCGGCGTGACGCTAGAAATTTTGGCCAAGGAGGGCCTGGAACGCTTCCAATTAACCTACGGCAAGGTTTCGCCGGACACACGCATTCTACGTAATCCTGGACAGTATCATTGGCGACATGGCGGCGAGGCGCACATCAATGAACCCTCCTCCATTGGCAGCCTACAGGAGGCGGCCGTTAACAAGGATCTCAATGCCTTTGAGGCCTTTAAGAGGACCACGCTGAACAGCGTGAGGGAATGTGCGTTGCGTGGTCAACTGGAGTTTGTCACGGATCGGCAGAAGATTGACTTGAGTGAAGTGGAACCAGCCAGCGAGATTGTTAAACGGTGAGTGGATTAGGCTGCTAAACCCAGCAGCCCCTAGCTAACCCTCTCTCTCTCTCTCTCTCGATAGCTTTGCTACTGGTGCCATGAGCTTTGGCAGCATCTCGCTGGAGGCGCATCAAACCTTGTCCGTTACCATGAATCGCATTGGTGGCAAGAGCAACACTGGCGAAGGTGGCGAGGACTCTGATCGTTATCTGAGTAGGTCTTTTGTATAAACCTTATCTCAAAACTACCTCCTTACACTTTCTTTGCTCTTCTTCCCGCAGATCAAGATCCCAATAACAGTCGTCGTTCGGCTATTAAGCAGGTGGCTTCCGGTCGCTTTGGCGTTACCGCCTCCTACCTCGCCAACGCCGATGATCTGCAGATCAAGATGGCTCAGGGCGCTAAGCCCGGTGAGGGTGGTGAGCTACCTGGCTATAAGGTGACCAAGGACATTGCCAAGACACGTAAATCGGTGCCGGGTGTGGGCCTAATATCGCCACCACCGCATCACGACATCTATTCCATTGAGGATCTGGCCGAATTGATCTATGATCTCAAGTGTTCCAATCCCAATGCACGCATCAGCGTCAAATTGGTGTCTGAAGTGGGTGTGGGTGTGGTGGCCTCCGGCGTAGCCAAGGTGAGTAGGCTAGACTCTTACGGAATCACTTAACCCCTACTTCAATGCATTTTTGTAATCCTTAGGGTAAAGCGGAACACATTGTTATTTCTGGTCATGATGGCGGCACCGGTGCCAGCTCCTGGACGGGCATCAAGAATGCCGGTCTGCCTTGGGAATTGGGTGTTGCGGAGACGCATCAAGTGCTGGTTTTGAATAATCTACGTTCGAGGTGAGTTCACGACCATTAGATACCCCCCTTGCATCCAATCCACCCCCTTCTCTTGTTACTAATCAACAACGAAACATATTATCAAAACAAAGAGTGATCCTGGCCTAACCAGTTGGACAACGTTGGATGAGCATTAACCTGAGCTAAGTGATTGTTAGCTCTGAGAAGTAATCGATAAATAGCCAGTTTGCTTTGCTGAATCGATAACAAGGTTAATAAACGGTATCTCGATTATGCGATTAACGATTCCAACTCGATCTCAAACTCGGTGACATCCACACTTCTCACTTCGCCCGTTCGTCGCGCCATTCGTAATTTTTACTCATTACTTGCACTTGAATTTAACTTATTTGGATTAACATTGCATTCCTTTTTATATGTCGTATCTTCCTTCATCCTCGATTATTGGATTTTATCCGTCAATCTTCAGAGTGATCGTTCAGGCAGATGGACAACTGCGCACAGGTTTCGATGTCGTTGTGGCCGCTCTGCTAGGAGCTGATGAGTTTGGTTTCAGTACAGCTCCACTGATTGTCATGGGTAGGTGTGGAAAGGGTTGTAGGACTACCAGTTACTAATCTCCCATCTTGCTCCTTTTAGGCTGCACCATGATGCGCAAGTGTCATTTGAATACATGTCCTGTGGGCATTGCCACACAGGATCCGGAGCTGCGCAAGAAATTCACTGGCAAACCTGAGCATGTGATTAACTTCTTTTTCATGCTGGCCGAAGATGTAGGTCATTCTGCATCCTAACTCAATCCTAACAGCTACTCATCTCTCTCCCTCTCTCTCTTTGTCTTTTTAGATTCGCCAAATCATGGCTGGTCTAGGTATACGCAAGTTCCAGGATCTAATTGGACGCACAGATCTACTGAAGATGGCCAGTCAGCGTGACACAAAGGCCAGCCATTTGGACTTGAAGTTGTTGCTGCAACCGGCTCTGGAGCTGCGTCCCAAGACAAATATTGTGGGCGGTTCGGTCAAACAGGATTTCCAGCTGGAGAAGCGTTCCGATAATAAATTGATTGAACAAGCTCAACGCATATTTAGTGGCGCCGAGAACAATGTCACCGTCAAGATGCCCATCCACAATGAGGAACGTGCTTTTGGTTCCACGCTGAGCTATCACATTGCCTTGAAATATGGTGAAGAGGGTCTGCCCGCTGGCAAGAGCATTGACATCTTCCTCGAGGGTTCGGCTGGACAGAGTTTCTGTGCGTTCCTCGCACGTGGCGTTAATGTGACTTTGAAGGGCGATGCCAACGATTATGTGGGCAAGGGACTGTGTGGTGGCAATGTGGTGATTAAGCCACAGGATACGGCACCCTTCGAATCGCATCTCAATGTGATTGTGGGTAATGTCTGTCTGTATGGCGCCACCGAGGGCACCGCCTTCTTCCGAGGCATTGCCGCCGAACGATTCTGTGTGCGCAACTCGGGAGTCACCGCTGTGGTGGAGGGAGTCGGCGATCATGGTTGCGAGTACATGACTGGCGGACTGGTTGTCATCCTGGGCTTGACTGGACGCAATTTCGCGGCTGGCATGTCGGGTGGCATTGCCTATGTCTACGACATTGATGGTTCCTTCAAGCCCAAGGTCAATCCGGAGTCTGTGGAACTGCTGCCCCTGCAACTGGATGAGGATGTGGCGGTGGTTAAGAAACTACTGCGTGAGTTTATCGATAAAACTGACTCGAAGGTGGCCAAGGAGTTGCTGGACAACTGGGCACAGGAGCAGGCCAAATTCGTCAAGGTCTTCCCCTACGAATATCAGAAGGCTCTCAAGGATCTCGCCGAGCAGGAGCAGGAGCAGCAGGTGGAGCAGCCCGTTAAGGTGGCAGCCATTGCGAATGGCAATGGCAAGCACGAGCCGCACATCAAGGACATCGAGGAGGCCATCCAAGATGTGGCACTCGAACAGAAGCGTGCTGATCGTGTCCTGGACAAGACACGCGGCTTTGTCAAGTACAAGCGAGAGTCGGCTCCATATCGTGATGCTGGCGAGCGGCAAAAGGATTGGAACGAAGTGTACAACTTGCCCCACGTTCGCAAGAACCTCAAGATGCAGGCAGCCCGTTGCATGGAATGCGGCGTTCCATTCTGTCAGTCCAATTCGACGGGTTGTCCACTGGGCAACATTATACCCAAATGGAATGATCTGGTCTTCCACGGCGAGTGGCAGGAGGCATTGCGTCAGCTGTTGCAAACCAACAATTTCCCAGAGTTTACGGGCCGTGTCTGCCCGGCTCCGTGTGAGGGCTCCTGTGTCCTGGGCATCTCAGAGCCAGCGGTTACCATCAAGAACATCGAATGCGCCATCATAGATCATGCCTTTGAGCAGGGTTGGATTAAGGCAGAAATCCCCGAGACACGCACCGGCAAACGTGTCGCCATTGTCGGCTCTGGACCCTCGGGACTGGCGGCTGCCCAACAGCTTAACCGTGCCGGACACTTTGTAACGGTCTTTGAGCGCAATGATCGTGTTGGAGGATTACTGCAGTATGGCATTCCCACCATGAAGCTGTCCAAGGAGGTGGTCAAGCGCCGTGTGGATCTCATGGCCGACGAGGGCATCGAATTCCGCACCAATGTGCACATTGGCAAGGACACAAGTGCCGAGAAGCTGGTGGAAGAGTAAGTTTTGTTAACTCGGATATAACGACTCAAACTAATCCCTTTCCATCTGCTTACAGTTTTGATGCCGTGCTCCTGACCACTGGCTCTACCTGGCCACGTGATTTGCCCTTGGCAAATCGTGATTTACAGGGTATACACTTTGCCATGGAGTTCCTGGAGGCGCAGCAGAAGAAGCAGCTAGGCGGCAAGAAGGATATCATTTCGGCCGAGGGCAAGGATGTCATCATCATTGGTGGCGGCGATACGGGCTGCGATTGCATTGCCACCTCGTTGCGACAGGGCGCCAAGAGCATCACATCCTTTGAGATTCTACCGGAGCCGCCACAAAAGCGTGCCGAGGACAATCCCTGGCCACAGTGGCCCAAGGTCTTCCGCGTGGACTATGGCCACGAGGAGGTGCGTCTCAAGTGGGGCAAAGATCCGCGACAATACTGCACCACAACCAAAGAATTTGTGGGTGAGAATGGGCACATCAAGGGCGTACACACCGTTGAGGTGGAGTGGACCAAAACGGAGACGGGACAATGGCGCATGCAGGAAATTGCCGGATCGGAGAAGTACTTTGCAGCCGATCTGATACTGCTTGCCATGGGCTTCCTTGGCCCTGAGAAATCGGTGCCCAATGAGCTGGGACTAGAGCTAGATGCACGTGGCAACATCAAGGCCAGCAATGGACAGTATGGCACCTCGAATCCCAAGGTCTTTGCCGCCGGCGGTAAGTTAAAAATAACTCTTGAAAGATAAATCCATGTTATATTATTTGAAATCTCCAACAGATTGCCGACGTGGCCAATCGCTGGTCGTTTGGGCCATAACGGAGGGTCGTCAGGCCGCACGTCAAGTGGATTCCTATCTCACCGGCTATCCCAGTGGCCTACCCGGACCCGGTGGCGTCATCGATCCCACTGGACCCAGGGCCTAAATTGATCATAGTTGAAGTTATTGGGGAAGCGGATGTGGATGTGGATGAGGATGAGGATGTGGATGTGGATGAGGATGGTTGGATGCGGAAAGTTGTGTCTGTGTGCGTGCGTCGTCCTTAGCTTAGAGAAGTTTGTGTGTTTTCGCTACGAAAACAACAATTTGCAATTTGTGATTCTTATTTTCGCGATTTTAGATTAGTTAACACTAACCATTACACACTATAAAAAAAAGACTTGAGTTTATTTACACTATTAAACAACTTTTGCTTTTCGTTTTTTATTATTTTTGTTAGGACGCCACGCCCATATGGCGCTACTGGCGATGCCCTCCAAAAAAAATAATAATGCTGATAACGAGAGAGAAAGTCAATTAAGAGTGCAAAAAAGTTTAGAAAAATCCCGAATATATTTTTGGGGCTTAAACAAATATCCAAATTGAAGGACAATAACTAGAAATTAACCGTTGCTGAGTTACGTAAAAGAAAAGTTAAATGAAAAAGAAACAAAAACAAAAGAAAGCTAAATTATCACTTAACATTTAGATACGCATTTCTGTTCAATATTGATGTTGTACTTATTTGAGCTTGTGTTTTTGAAAAATTGGTATGCTGATTTCCAATGCAATAATGTTTAAAAAATATGTGTAATTTACAATAGCTGAACAAATTATGTAAAGTCTATATCGAATTGCATTTGTAGATGTTGTTTCGTTTTTTGAGCTACAACTGTCTCGTGTTAATTGCAAAAGTACCTATTACGATTTGCGTATTAAATTATTGGTATTTTGAAAACCACATGTTAAATGTCGCAGTGGCAAGCTACCACTATTAACATACCTATTTACGTTTATCAAGCAACTTATGCATTAAATTATATATATAAATATATAACACATACCATCTATATACAAACATATATATTTGAAATAATTTGGTGAAGAGTATTAAACATATTAATAAAAGTGTTACAAACAAAATAAATTTCAAAGAGCTTTTTTAATGCGCGCCAAGCACAGTAGCTTTGAGTAAAAGTTGACTGCTTTAACACTTCTACGACTTTTGCTGTTACATAAAAAAGCTGTCTGCTTCAACACTGCCTGACATATATCGAAACATAAACAAATATATTGTGTTATCGATGCTTGCCGCTTGTCAGTGTGTACACATCGATTGCTGAAAAAATAACATTTCTTTTCGCCATAGGGCAGCACTGTGCGTCTTTCGCACGCGTATTTTTGTGCAGATTTTGTGTTGAAATTCATAGTTATTTGTTGTAAAAATAGTTTAAAACAGCAATAAACATGGCGCAATTCGATTTAACACGCATCAATTGTCAGTATTTGGACAGACATTTGACTTTTCCACTGCTGGAGTTTTTGTGCGGCAAGGAGGTTAGAAAATTCATTGCTTCGTGTCACCGTCGTCATCATTAATAAACCGCATAATGCTCTGTGTAATTTACAGATCTACAACCAGCAAGAGCTATTGGAGTACATTCTGGAGACGGTGAACAAAACGAACATGATTGATTACACCATGGACACGCGCAAGCGTCTCAATCTCAGCCAGGAGATGCCAGAGGAGCTAGTGCAACGCAAGGCTGAGGTGTTGGCCACCTTGAAGCAGCTGCAGAACGAGGTGGCACCCATCATGAAGGCCACCGATATTCTGAAGAACGGCGAAAGCATGAAGGATTCAAAAACCTTTGTGAGTGCCCTGCAAAAGGACTACAATTTCAAGGTGGAGCACTTGGAGAGCGCCTACAAGCTGGCCAAGTATTTGTACGAGTGCGGTAACTATCAGGAGTCCACCTCGTATCTGTACTTCTGTCTGATTGTCATGTCGCCCAATGATAAGGTGAGTTATCAAGCTTATATTGATTGGGATTCGTTAGTTAACTGTCTTGCATTTCCTGGCAGAACTATCTGAATGTGCTGTGGGGCAAATTGGCCGCTGAGATTCTGACCCTTAATTGGAATACAGCTCTGGAGGATTTAACCCGTCTGCGCGATTACATTGACAGCGCCAATTTCTCGACCATTCAGGCGCTGCAGCAGCGCACCTGGCTCATCCACTGGTCCGTGCTGGTCTTCTTCAACCATCCCAAGGGTCGGGATCTCATCATTGAGATGTTCCTGTACAAGCCACTCTATCTGAACGCCATACAGACCATGTGCCCACACATAATGCGCTATTTGGCCACCGCTGTGGTCATCAATCGCACACGTCGCAACGCTCTCAAGGATCTGATCAAGGTCATACAACAGGAATCGTATACGTACCGTGATCCCATCACCGAATTTCTAGAGTGCCTCTACGTGAACTTTGACTTTGAGGGCGCTCGCTTGAAGCTGCACGAATGCCAAACGGTCATCTTCAATGACTTCTTCATTGTCGCCTGCCTCAATGAGTTTGTGGAGGATGCCCGTCTGATGATCTTCGAAACATTCTGTCGCATCCATCAGTGCATCACCATCAGCATGTTGGCCGACAAGCTGAACATGAAACCCAACGAAGCCGAATGCTGGATTGTCAACTTGATACGCAACGCTCGTTTGAATGCCAAGATTGATTCGAAACTGGGACACGTTGTAATGGGCACACAGCCCTTGAGTCCATACCAGCAGCTGGTGGAGAAGATTGACTCGCTGTCGATGCGTTCCGAACATTTGGCAGGTCTAATTGAGCGCAAGAGCAAACAAAAGAATCAAGAATCGATCGACTCCTGGAAATACTACTAAGCACTATAAGATCATAAGATTCTATCACACACACAGTTTTTTGTATTCAATCAGAGTAGTTAAAGCATGACGCCGTGCATTACAATTGTAAACAAACGTCACTTGATAACGCGAATAAAACAACATCTATATTCGCAATGCTTTAGTTAAACAAATCTAATATACATTTGGAGCTAAGTTGTGCATAGATTTTAACAACGTATCCCTTGCCAATACAATCCCCTCGTTGATTAGTTAGTGCAGCGAAAGCATTCAGATGCTCAACATATGCCACACCCTTTGCTATTCGGTCCCCACGGTGATCAGTTAGTGAGAACTACCAATATTGTATATATTTTATATATACAACATTTTGTATCCACACATTTGTTATAGAAATAGCTTTGTGGTACAAAAGTTTTCAACCCATAGCCTTTTCCCTTCAGTTGCCGCGTGGATCAGTCAGTGAAAAAATAGTTTTTTATATATATTTAATATGCTCAACATTTATTATACTTTTATTTCCATTGGAATATCAAGTTATACAAACATAATACGAATACGCGACTGTTACAAAAAATTTATAATTGGTCTAGCCTAGAATGTTTTTTTTAAGGGTCCTAGTTCTAGTTCTAGTCCTAGTTGTAGTTGTAGTTGTAGTACTAGTCCTAGCTCACTAGTATAGCTTCTTGTACTAACGACTGACTGCGTCTGTGGCACAGTTTGAAGATCAAACAATTAATTGCTACCTAAGCTTGCTCTTTGATCCAGGAGATACGACCATCCAGGCACGCAAGGGCAGATTCTGAAGGTACTTGATCCACTTGCGTACGATGAGTAACCAAATAATGCCATAGATGACACAGCCCAACGCCTCCAGATAGTAGCCATCGAAGACTATTTCACATTTGCCCGAATGCTTGGTGCAGTCCTAAAATCCAAAAAAAGGGAGAAGCTGTAAGTTAAAAGGAATCTTCGGTCTTCAATTTAAAACCCACCTGCTGATCTTCCTTGTTGAGGCAAGCATTGTCGGGTTGTGTGGTGCACTCCTTCCAGGTTAGCACATCCACCAGCCAGAGCACCACTGTGTTGGGCCAATTGCCACCCAAATTGCAGAGCGTGTTGAGGAAAGTCATGTAGGTGCCGCCCACAGCTGGATCCGAAATCTTGGCAAAGAATGCCATCGCAGCCACAAACATGGAATACAGAAATACCTGATAGAAGCCATAGCTCACGATAAGCAGCACATAGTAATAGACGGGCACTTCGCCACCAGAGATCAGATAGGGCGTGGCATAGGCAATCAATGTGGCCACCGTGGCCAAGGCAATGCGCCAGGGAATGGCACGGAGGTACAGGTCCAGTGGACGCGGTCCGTTTGTGTATTTGCCCACAATGATGGGCAGGATGAGCTGCAGTGGAATCACAGGAATGGCCAGCAGTGCCAGTTTCTCCTTCGGTACGCCGGCATCGATGAGTTTCAAGGATGTGACGCCATCGGAGGCAGCAAACGTAACTTTCACCGTGAGCAATATAGCGGCAAGGATTTGCACAGGTCGCTTCCTAACCATGTCCCACAACACCTTGTAGCTCTCGTGGATGTTGAGCTCATGCTCCTCCTTGTAGCGCGCTTCAGTGTGTGCGTCCTCAATGTCGTTCTCCTTCTTGAACAGAGCCACTAGCGTGGTGGCCACCACAAAAGTGATGCCCCAGAACCAAAGGAATTGGGGCAGCGTTACCATGCCCACATCCTCGGGCACAGCACGCAGATAGGTGTTGCAAAAGTCCTTCGACTCCAGGGCAATGAACACCACATAGCCCAGAAAGTAGCCAGCCGTTTGTCCCACACTATTGCAGGTGGAGGCATAGCCCACATTGCAACGCTTCAGCATGGTCAATGCCCAGCCATCAACAGCAATGTCCTGGGTGGCGGCCAAGAAGTTCAGCACAAAGAAGAGCAGTGTCAACAGCGGCACATTTGGATCCACACCCGAACCGCCCAGCCAGCGATCCACATGCGCCGACAGCAGTAACATGAAGCCACCCAGCAGATACTGCACCGGTACCAGCCACGATTTGCGGCGACCAAAGCGACGCACATACAGCGAGTCCACAATGGGCGCCCACAGCAGCTTCAGGCTAAATGGCCAGTAGGCAAAGGAGAACTCCGCCTGCTGCTTGTAGCTTGCTCCACGGTTCTGTAGCAGCATGGGCACAGCTGCTATCAAGCCAATGGGTATGCCCTGCAGCACATAGAGGAACAGCAGTATGGCAATGTTGCGCTTATCGCCACGTAAATCTGGCTTCTCATGCTTATCCTCCGCATCGCAATTTGACTCCATCAGCTCCCCTTGCCCATTCTTAGCTGTTAGACGACGGCGCTGCGACATTGCTAAGCTGTAATCACAACATATATTAATAATGTGCTTCAAGAATTTGTTGTTGTGGTTGGGTTTTTACCTGCTGTTGCTGTGTTGTTTAATCGGAATACAAATTACAACAATGCGGCAGCAGGTCCACGTCAGTTAACGGCCAGCCTCGATTCAAGGTTCAGTTTTGTGGTTACGCTTCTTAATCTTCTGCGCCAAATGTGCAACTTAACGGCTTGAATTAGAACTGATGCTAACACAACTTAATTAACGCTCTGCATTTAATTCATTATGACGATGTGGCGACTGTTTTGCGTTTGTTGACGTTTTCTATCCGCAACTTACAAGTACTTTTTGTATTTATAGTGCAAGTATCGATTCGTATGCAGCTGTGTATCGATATATCGATAGCGGCACAGCTGCTCCACTACCAGCCACTATAACGGGATTTTTCCGTGTAGTAGGCAGTGTTGCCAACTCAGCGCTTCCAAAAGCTGGATCTACATTTTGAAAACGCTAGAAGCAGCTAGAAAAATCAAAAAACGCTAAGGAAAAAGACAATCAAAGTTTTTTGGGATAGCGTGCACTTCCTTAAATGTGTACTATTTTTTAGCAGCAATAGATTCCGCTATTTATTAAACGATATTTTAAAGTGACATAATTATATTTCATTTTAAAAATACCTGCAGAAATTTTGTGCTGAAGAACTGATTCTTTAGATGGAAATTTTGTTTTTAATTGCTGGCATTTCGCTTATTAAGTAGAGTAGAGCTATGAAATACCATTTCGACGAGAAATGTTCCAACCAATAGCTTTTTTTAAAAGCTCGTAAACAGCCAGATCTGGCACGATCGCAGCTAGGTTGGCAACACTGGTTATGGCTTCAATAACAGTTAATCCACGTTGCTTTTGTGTATTTTTTTCTTTTATTTATTTATTAAGTAATAAATTGATTCGGACTGCTTTGCTTTGCTATTACAATCAAAAAATTTAAGTACATTTATATATATACTGTTTACAGGCTCCAAATCAGCAAACACGAAACGGCTGTTCTCGATTATAACAATTTTCATAAATTTCATTCTCGTTTGCTCTTTTTCTTAGAGAAGACAAACATTATGCGATTGAGTTGACTTTTTGCTTAGCTTAATTAATAAAGATATTTAATTGAAACTGGCTGGCTGTGTGTGTTTTTCGCTTTTTTTTGTATGCTTTTCATTAATAATTCTTATTGTTTTGTTTTGATCGTCGTTGTCTTCACCACCAAACTCTCTTCAAACTGCTCTCCAGTTAATTATCATTGTTGGAAGGCCGATTTCGCTATCGATATCGATTACTACTTGGCGGGCGAGCCACAGAAGACGGACTCCTCCCACTTGTGGTGCACCTCGGGAGTCAGATTGCTTATCTGCACGTGCACCGCTTGATGTTTCTCAAATTTGGGCGGAATGGCGCAGAGTCGATATTTGACCTCATCGCCAGGCATGGGCACATATTCCCCTTCGATGCTATTGAGAACGAATATATATATATGAGTTGGCATTAAATGAATTTTTACTAATTACAAAATCCAACTTACTCGGAAACGTGACAAAAGACTTCCTCGTCGCTGCCGTTGGGCGTTATGAAGCCGTGTCCTTTGGTGCGGCTAAAGGATTTCACAACACCGCATACAACTGGATTTTCCATGGCGCGCGCAGAACTGTGTGTGTGGGGTGGAAAAGAAGCGCAGGCAGACAATTAAATCAATGTCAGACGATAAAGGGGGGCCAGCAAGGAGTCAAAGTAGAACTTACGTCGAGGCCGTGCGTGTGCGCCGCGTGATTATGGGACTCGGTAGTTGCAGCGATGAATTTGGACTATGGCTATTGTGTTGAAATATTGGCGGCTTGGCAGTTAGTAGCTTTTCGGGTGTTTTTGGTTCAGCCATCTTCTTAGCTAGTCAATTAAACTGCAGCAAGCTTGAAGGGGATGTGTGTAGGGGGAATGATGTAAGCACTAAGTATTAAGTAGTTAAATTGTTACTGTGTCTCGGCAACACTGGCAGTACGAGTAGTAGTAGCAGCGGCTTTCGATTGTTTTGCGCGCGAGTATGTGTTTATCTTGCACACACAAATGGACAGCAGCCAAGTCTGTTGAGTTCAAGGACAGAGCGGTTAGTCAGCAAATTGCGTTGGTTTTTCAATGTCGTTGCTCACCAAACAGTGTGGCAGCAGTGTAACAATTGTAGCGCACCTTTTTGGCCCCCTGTACTGCACTTGCTAATTTTATAGGTATTTCCGATCGCGTGCCAGGGACTTTCGAGCTTAAAGTTAAAGCTGCATTTAGCACAGCAGCACTAATACTGATGTAATTTCTATGCCGCAATTTGCAATGCAGCCGGTGGCAGACAATTTGAGTGCTTGTTCAACGTAAGTAATACAATAATATTCAAACTGGCAAATAAATGTTTATGTATATACAAAACTGCACAACGCGTAGTTGCGGCGCACTTAAAAGTTGCGTTATTAACAAATTATTTCGTGCAAATGAATGGCGTCGGCGGCGGCGTCGAAATAATAGCGTTTATTATCGATAGACTGAATGAGTTTGACAATCGTTAGCACAGCGTTGCCAGAAAATGTCGTGGTGCAGTGCTGCCACACAGCCGTAGCTTGAATAAAAATAACGCGCATCAAATACATGAAATAGAATTGGCAAGAATGCTCTAAATTAAAAATATTTGCTTTTCAATTATTTATAGCAACCACAATATATGAAGCCATGAGTGATAGCGATACGGATGCAACTGATCTGGACGACCAGGAGGAGCTGGATGAGGAGGAGCAGGAGGACAGCGCAGATGATTTGCTTTTGGTTGCAAATGCATTGGCGCCTTTAGTGGCACAGCTGGATCAGCAGGAAGAAGATGTGCCTGATACAGACTCGGAACAAGAACCTGTAGAAATAGTTGCTGTTGAGGTTGTTGAGCAGGAGGCAGGCAATGAGCGTCCCACAACATCTCACCGGGCACAACAGCTGCAGCAGCAGGAGCAACAGGCTGACGATGTAATAAATCTAGCGACTCCCTCTCCGCCCAAGAAACGCAAGCGTCTCTCGCCAGACGCAAAGCAAGCCATGGGCACTCCCGTTGCCAAAGCATCCACCAACGATGACGATGAAGATGACGGCATGACCTGTCCCATTTGCCTAGAGTCATGGGAGATGAGTGGTGAGCATCGTTTGGTCTCACTGCGATGCGGCCATCTGTTTGGCGAGTCCTGTATTCGTCGCTGGCTGACCGAGAGTCAGCGTCAGTCGGCGGTCAAGGTGTGTCCGCAGTGCAAGACGAAGGCAACCAATCGAGATATACGATGTCTCTATGCCAAGCGTTTGCGGGCCATTGATCGCACCGAGGAGCACGATATGCGCCGTGAACTGGATGCCGAACGTCGACGTGGCCAGAGTCTTACTACTGAATTGGCAACCATGAAAATGGCTTACTCCCTAACCACCAACAAACTGAATGCTCTGCAGCTGGACTACGATAGATTGAAAGCGCTTGTGCGTGCCGGTGGCAGTGGACGTGGTGCGTTCGGTGACGATGCCGACTGTGGCGGTTCAATAAAGCAACTTCAGCAGCTGGCTAACCATCGTCTGTATATGGAGAAGAACTTTGAAATCACACGGGATCCCGGTTGCCGTGTGCTGCTCTACTCTGCAGCACACTCCACACTGCTGGCATCCCAGAAGAGCGCACAGAATCTGTTCCCTGGCTATGGGGTGCGCTTCATTGATCCGCCCAGTTTTAGGCCACTGCACTTTATGCACACCTCCACCATGATGGTGCGGGACATTGCGTTGAGTGAAAGCCAACATCTGTTGACGGTGGCCAGCCGGGATACAAGACTGAAGACATTTGACATCAGGACACGGCTGTGTAGTCTTGTGTTTACAGCCAATTCGAATTCAATTTGGTCCTGTGGCCTGGATCGCAACGAACGGGAACATTTTCTATACGCCGGCGATTTGCGTGGCGGCGTCTACGTATTCGATGTGCGTTTCCCCGAGACAATTCTTAGCGAATTCCATGCGGATGGTAAGCTACTAAAGTAAATTTTAGTGGACATCAAGCTCTTAATGTCTTCTCCTTCGCAGGCAACTTTAGTCCTGTGATAAACATAGCTCCTGTGCCGGCGGGCAAGGTGTTCACCAGTGGTGGCTTCTTGGTCTGCCAACTGAGTGTGGTGAAATTCTACGAGTATGCCAATGATACGGCCGTTGCCACACGCCTCAATGTGGACGGTCCCTTTCTATCCATGCAGTACGATCATGTCCAGGATACGGTGCTGTTCTCTGCCCGCTCCAACAGTCAGTATCCGCAATCACGTTTCATTCTGGGCCAATTGGAAAAGATTGATGGTGTGCCAGTGTTCAAGGTGAAGACCACAATATTTGGTTCACCCGCCACGCCCTTTATGACGCGTCCCACCCAGCTAAATGTGGAGGATAATACACTGGTCGTTGGCTATCTGCAGGACAACAAGCAGCTCATGATGTACGATGTGCGGCGTGAGGAACGCATACAAACAATGCCCGTCAACGAGGTCATCTACGACATCTGTCCAGTTAACACTTCGAGCGGCAGTTATCTAGCCGCATTAACGGACAACAAGTGTCGCATCTACAAGGTCAACAGTTCCAGAAACTAAAGGAGCTACGAGAGAGACTTTTGCTGTGCAAAATTTTGACTGTTTACTAAAGTTAAATTATTAATTAATTAATTAATGTTAGTTGTGTAAGTTCAAAATAAGTGTAAAACAAAGACAGTTGCTTTTATAGATTTTCTTGTGGCATTTTATTTGATTTTTATTAGTATTATTATTTAAACATTTTGTCGTGCTCTTGCTTCACACACACACACAAACTTTTTTCATATAGTATACTATATAATATAATATATTCATATATATTTATATTTTTTCTTTTGTTTTATCACTTTACACACACAGATCTTTGCCATAATGCTAAATGCTATATATATGTTTTTGAAGATGTTTTTTTTTTTTAACTTTTTTGTTTTCTGAATTTTCTGTTTTTTATTAAATTACATACATGTACATACACATATATAGTATTTTTGATAATTTTTTTGGAAATGACAAACAAACAAAATATATAAAATAAGTTAGCAAATTGTTTGATTAATATACATACATATATAAAGCTATAGAAAAATGTAAATGTTTATGTAAATTTTTTTAATAATGGAATTCCAAATGAAATGTTTGAAACTATATAAGTATAAATTCCAAGTTTCATCGGGACAGTCTCAATTGGTAGTATTTTAAATTTTCGTTCATGCTCTTTGATGCGTTTCGTCTTCTACTTTTGATTTATTTAAAACTAATTGTTTATGTTTGTTGGTTTTTTGATTCGAGTCTTGTCTGTGGAATTAGTCCCCTTTACATTACATTAACTGTGTAAAAATTGTATCAAAAAAGATCGTTGGTCATAGGTGATGCATATTTAACGTTCAGCTATATCTTGTATACATATATATATATCGATATAGATATATAGGTATAGTTATAGTATTTAGTATTGTGGTGTGGTAGTTGAAAGACATTAAATTGTAGCTATACTTTTCAAGTATATATATGTTTTATTTGTGTGTTTTGTGTGTATTAAGTTTATAGAATACATTATTATAATTAGATATTTATGTTTATGTTTAGTTGAGAGACATGTATGTATGTTATGTATGCTGATTCGTACAGTTTTTTAGATTTTAGATGAGAATATGCTGCTGTGGAGTTTTAGCGTTAGACTTAAAAAACTTACGAACTTAAATAATTGTCGAGAACTAAATGTACATTTATGTATTCCGTATATAAACACTAGATTCACTTAGGCTAAACTAACTCAAAATTGAGAAAATGGAGTCAATAGAGAGAGAGAGAGGGAGATAGATAAAGATAAGAGACAGCTTGAGTGAAAAATGTGAAATGTAAACGAATTTTTCTTTCAACAAATCGCCGAACTTTGTCATATCAAAGTCAAAGATATAGAATATAGAGGGATATACATAGATAGATCGGCTTAATCGGTGCGCGCATAACGCTGCACAATATCCGCTTTGATCCAATCATTGCAATGCTCCAGATCCTCCTGACCAACAGCATCCTGTCCCACAATGATGACACGTCGTCGCGTATCAAACGATTGCACCGTTCCATGTGAGACATAGTAATAGAAGAGCTGCTGCATCGCAGAGACAAAACGACGCTGCTCCACCGTGTGCGGCTCATAGCGTCCCAGTATGGCCTGGACATCGGCATCCACGGTGGCCAGCTGATCCTCGCCCTCACCCTGGGTGACCACATAGAAGGGTACACTCGGTTGCAGACGTACGTTCACCAGCAGCGGGCAAATGGTGCGAATATCTGTGATGATCTGCACCAGAGTCGTATAGTTGGTGGCATTATAGCGTTCAATGATCTTGTCGGTTAATCCCAAGGCACCCAGCTGTGAGGCCTGTAGATAGGAGCGCACCTCCTCCGCTGTCCAGTTGGCATGTCGCTCACGCAGCTTCAAGGTGTGTCCCTCATGTGCGGTGGCGCCCATCACAAGACGTGGATGTTTCTGCTGCTGAGCTGTTGTGGTCGCCTGTTTCCAGGACTCGGAAGGATGCTGATGCAGAATGTCGCCATCGAGCACCAACCACTCGTGACGATTGGTATTGGCCAACTCCTCAGCTTGTGGCAGATCGACGGGGAAATTGAACCAAGTGTCTGGCGTGGCAGCCCACAGTTTCTCACTGGACGCATCACGCAGACAGTCCGCATTCTGACAGTCCAAGGTGGCCATCAACTGTTGATTCAAACCCTCCGAATGCTTCAACGGTTTGCCCGGATAAATGGCCGAGGCGGACGAAGCCCAGGCACGCGTGTAGAGTCCCTCCAGCTTCGCCGAACTGACCAGTGCCGTGACCAGTGTGGCTCCAGCACGATGTCCCAGCAAAGTGACCGATTTGCTATCTCCACCAAAGTTCACAATGTTCAATTGAATCCACCTGAGCACAGCAATGATATCGGTCAGAGCATAATTGCCCGAGGTATGTGGATGCGACTCCTTGGTGAGTGCTTCCAGGGCAAGGAAACCAAAGACGCCCAAACGGAAATTGGGACGCACAAAGATCACATCATGGGAGCGCGAATAGCGTGCGGATGGACGCAAAATGCCAGGCGATGGACCCGCCAGAGTCTCGGCACCAATGAGCACCACCACGGGCAGAGGATTCGTATAGCGTACGTGTGGTGTCACCACATCCAAGTACAGGCAATCCTCGTCACCCACTGTTGTGCCATTGCCCAGGCGTTGAGTGCACACGGTGCTCGCATTGTGCGTCTGCAGTGTTCCATTCCAGCAATCCTCGATCTTGTTAAACAGTTCGGCTGGTCGCCAGCGTAAATCATCCACTGGCGCCTTGGCATACGGAATGCCACGGAACGCAAAGGCTCCATCCTCCTTGACACCCTCGACCATGCCGCAACTGGTCACCGCCGAAATGTAGCGACCCTCGCGCAACGGAGGCGACGTTAGTGCCTCGTGGGTGAGCACATAGCCAATGACGGCGAGCAGGAGCATAAAGAGCAAGATGCCAAAAACAATCAAGGCATCGTCCACGCTGCACTTGTAGCCACGCAGACGTGTCCACATGGAGATGGGACGATCACGTTCCTCTTCCTCGGCAGCGAGCTTCTGCTCTGCCGCCAATTTGTCATCCTTAAGCTCACTCTTCAGATCATCGGCACCGTTGCTCTTGAGTGGAGCACGATCTACGGTATCTTGATCCTTGAGTGAATCATCCAGGGTTTCCATGGAGGCCAGACCGGCCTTGCCCAGACCCAGTTCAACATCATCGCCCGACTTCTTCTTGTTGGGCATCATGTTGGCAATGGGCAACTTGATGGCATTGAGTAGACCGCGTTTTGGTGGCGGATCTGCATCCTCGCCAGGCGCTGCTTCAGCTGTGGCTTCTGTATACGAAGAAAAATAAGAGATTAGTTAGTTAATGGAGTGGAAGCAAGGGGAGATTGTTAGACTTACCCGACTTGGCATCTGCATCACCATTGGTCAACTGCTTCTTCTGCTGATCCTTGTCGGCGGCGGGTTTACGCACAAAGAAGTTGCGCAACCGCTGGCCGAGACCAGTGCGTGGCTTTTGCTGCTCCTCCTTGCCAGCCGCATCCCCGTTGGCCTCCTTCTCCTCATCCTGTTGCTCCTGATCCTTGTCCTTCTCGAGCAGCTCACCCTCGGCACCGTCACCCTCGGCCTTGGGTTTGCTCTTCATGAAATAACCGGGCAACTTTAGACCACCAATGGGTATCTTCTTGGGCTTCACCTCACGCTCCTCCTTGCTGATCTTCTTCTCCTCCCCTTCGCCGGCAGCACCACCATTCGGCTTGTTGCCATTCTCCGCGGGTATATCAATAATCTCCTCGCCCGTCTTCTTGGCTTTGGTGGCATCTTTAGCATCTACTTGTGGAACTGGTGACTTTTTACCCGCATTGGGTGTGGCCGGCTTGGAGGTTTGTGGACTGGGTGTTTTCTCTTTGGACTCATCCTTCTTGCCGTCGAGCATTTTGTCCGTCTCCTTGGGTTCCTCCATGGACTCCTGTGCCGCCGCTGTGGTTTCAGTCTGTGGCGTTTCCTTCTCCTCGAGTTCGCCCATCTTTCCAAGGAGTATTGTGCAGTGGATTTGTTTCCTACGTTTACTTTAGAGAACTCTAAGTGAATTCTGCAAGGAAAAGAGGTTAGGGAAAAATCGTTAGGAGTGTTATTTAAATAGTGCTTTCGTCACTAGAGTGGACTAGCGTTCACAACTATCACTATAACAAACTCTTTAGGCTATACTTAATTTATTTTCACTTTATTATTATAATTTTTCTTTATTTTTAGGAATTTCAAATTTACTTATTTTCAGTTTTTTGGTATTTTAATTTTTAAAAATATTGTTTTTAATTTTTAGAATCCTTATAGAAAATTTTAATAATGTTTTTAGCACGAACACTTTAAAAGAAGGTAGGGAAAATCGTTAGAAGCGCTGTTTAAATAGTGCTTTCGTCACTAGAGTGGACTAGCGTTCACAGCTATCACTATAACAAACTCTTTAGGCAATATTTAATTTATTTTCACTGTATTATTATAATTTTTCTTTAATTTTAGAGATTTCTAATTTATTTATTTTCACTGTTTTTTGGTTTACAAATATTTTAAAAATATTTTCTTTAAATATGTTTTAAATATTTAGAATCCTTATCGAACATTTTAATAATATTTCTTTAGCACTTTAACTTTATTTTCTTTTTTCCTTTTCTTAGCTTCAATTTCCATTGCTCTCACCTGGACTTAGTTGTTTGATTTTTACTTAAAATATATGTTTAACTATGTTAATCTTTGGCTACAGTAGTTGCTGTATATTTTTATTTATTTAATAGTTTATTTAGTTGCTAGGCAGCTGGAAGGGATCTAGGATCTATCACGATCGCGTGCTGATTTGCTTCTAGCTGTTGCTGTTTTCCTCGCTCGACTTTTATACGTGAGTAGAAAGGAAAATCCAAAACCAAAAAAAAAAATCCCTGAAAAGCCGACGCAGCTGATGTCAATGCCGGCTGCATCCGACGTCCTTTGTGTGTGAGTGTATATGTGTATCTATATCTATGTGTCTTGAGCAACTTTTCTATTCAGGTAGAAACGTGGACAGGACATGTTATGCTATACCAGGAAAAGCGCCTCAGGTAAGCGTTGAAAATTCGCTTGCATGTCCTGCTTGCCGCATGTCAATTTCCTTTCGGGGCGGGAAGACCGCAAATTTATTAAGCAGCTCGACAGCCAGCTGCGCCTTAACCTCCTTTCTCTTGTACGCTACGTACTCTCCTCTACTCTCCTCTTTAGCCTAACGACTGTACCGTTCGTAATACTACAATACGTGCGCTTCAACGCATTTCACACATATTTCCCATAATTAGCGGAAAACTTCGAGCGCAACGAGCTGCTTTGGCTGCTCAAGAAATCCGTTGTCCTTTTTATATTTACAAGGACATGTCCGGCTTGGCCTCAATCATTAACAGTGACGCCGCGCTGTATGTTTTCCAAAAAAATGTCCACATTTTATTATTCTAGCACGTTCGGAAATTCTGTCCGGTTCAGTTTCTGCCTAATTGATTCCATCCAGGCGACAGAAGTCATGAGAAAAAGTCATTTCAAACAAACACAAAAAAAAACAGTCGAAGTTTTTTAAAATCTTAACATTAAATTTGCATTAGCAAAAAAGGGACTGTGAGAAGGTTTAAAAAGTCATTTAACTGATATTAACTTCAGTTTAAGCCGATCCAAAAGCTGATTAAGGCATTAGCATTAAGTTTAATCTCTAGAAATATAATTTTTATAATTTATAATATAATTTTTATTGCGATATAAAAGTAAAAATTATAACTATGAATTAATTTTAAATACAAATATATATATAATTAAGTAGTTAAATTAAACTAACCACATTGCCTAACTTTCAATAAATATTTAAAGAAATACGAGGAATAAGAACATATTTAATGATCTCTTTGATTCTTAGAAGGATTAAGAAGATATGTATATAGTTCAACTTAAACTAAGCTGCATTAAGGCTGAATATCTTAAATATTTTGTGAAAGGTTCGGTTCACTATTTCGTATATACGCGAAAGTGAATTCTACGGTCTGACGTCACTGTTCTAGGTATTGCAAACGCGTTGACCGCTGTACAAAATAGGATTATTTATTTATTATTTATTTTCTAAATCTCTTAATCGAAATATAGCTTTCAAGACACTTTTGATTTGAAAATATACTACACGTATTTGTTTAATTACATTATTTGTGAGTATTTTGAGGTTCAGAATTAATGAGGCTTAAGGATTTACTCAATCTTTAAATATGACTAAGTTTTACATTGAAGATGTATGAGGTTCATACTAAATTTTAAACTTTATCAAATTTTATAATTTAGTAAATTTCTTTAACATAAAATCTGTTTCATAACAGAACCCCAATCTTTCTTTCCTATAAACACAATCAGCCCTAAAAAACTTTAGCTTCAAAATAAAAATGTGATCAAAAATATTTTTTAGCTTCCATAATCGCTCGAAATACTTTTTCCATCTCTCAACTATTTATTGGAATACTTAAAAAACTGGAGCAGTTTTCAGCTGATAGCTGAAAACTCTACAGATTTGTGCAGCAGAAATTTGTTATCAACATGCAACAAAAGTGTCAAGTAGAATATATAGAAAATGTAGAAGCCCCAACAAGTAACCCAAAGTCTTAGTTAGAGTACAACCTACGCACAAAGTGTAAGAAACCAAAGAGTACATCGAAAGAGGAAGAAAAATAAAAAGGGATTGAAATGAGAAACGATGTCAAGTCATGACCTCTGTCTGTTACATGTAAATCAACCGAAATTCCATTAAAATCTGAACTTAAAGTTCAACCATGTTGCGTGTCATAATCTGTGGGACTCTATGATCATTATCATTATCAGTGTGTTTGGTCAACTGCAATGGAAATTGTGCAGTGTGCTGGAAAACAAGCAGCGATAAGGGGGGAGGGAAAAGCACTCAATAGCAAAAGGAAAATGGAACAAAATAACGCATTACAAGTTGCGTATCGAAAGTGAAAAGCGAGGCAAAGTGACATGCGACACTAGCAACAAAAGGCAACGCAATGAGAATCCAATTGAAGCGGATTTTAAAGGCATTAGACAGACAGCCAGACAGTCAGACAGCGGGGCGAGGTAAGATAGAGAGAGAGAGAGAGTCAAGTTAAGGGGGGATATGTGTGGCATGTGGCAAGCAGACATTCGTTAGTCGACGCCCATCCTTCAGTTACTTTAGACTCGTTAAGCAGAAGCAGGTCAAAGTAATTACAACGCACTCCAAAAGATACTTCCATTGAACTATCCAACAAAAGTATCTCTATCTGCAACTGAAACTGCAACTGTTGCTGTCACTGTATCCGTATCTTTTTTGCAAAAAAAAAAATAAACTTCTAGTCCATCAAGTCGTAAACTTAAATTCCAAAGAGTCATCATTGTTAATTAGCTGAGAAATGTGTGTTGAAAGATACAATTCTCTATGCCACATCACTGGGTCTCCCTCTCTCGCTCTCTCTCTCTCTCGCTGTCTCTTTCCCTCAGTGTCCATTGCAGGGGCCAAAGTTGACGCGCCCATTGTCACGCATATTGCGGCAAAAGTAAATATAATATAATATATTGTATCTTTTAGTCGAGGGTTTATATGACTGACTGTATGCCACATATGTAGTATGTACATTTGTGGCAAGCTCTATAATTTGCCTTGCCTCATAAATTAAATCAAATTCGAAAATTGCGTTTGACATGCGATTCCTTTTCTTATTTTTTTTTGTAGTTGTTTTAGTGCCGCATATGAAAATTGCCGTTAAAACATAAAAACTGTATAAAGTACAGACAGTTTTTGAGATGGTAGCAGTTACAGTGGTTTGAAACTATTGCAGCTACCGTATTAAAATTGTTAAAAGATAAGATTTGGGAAAATCAAAGCTGAAACACAATTTAGCTAAAATAATTCAACCAATATATATAAAAAAAAGTCCACAAAAAGATTTGAACTATATAGAGATATATATTATTTATATTATTATACTTGCATTATTATACTTAAAATATTTGTTAATATTCTCCCATCACTTGTAGTTAAGCATTCTTGTTCTAATGCAAAAATTAAAAAATAAATAAATAAATTTAATAAAAATCTATTAAATTTCTTGCTCTTAAAGTACGCAACTCAAAAAATTACGTATTATTTTAAAAACTATTTTCATTTATTTTAAAAATCAAATTTGCTACTAAAATTCTAATAAAACTGCTTTCTTGTATACAAAAATTTCTGTTTTACTTTTCAAATGTGCAGTGCTATGCTTTTCTGCAAGTTTCAGTCCACTGTGCAACGCTTAAAAGCATGCAACATAAACGCAAAGCCGCATATAAAATGTAATCCTCCCCTTAAGCCGCAAACAGCACAAACAACAAAAAAAAACAATAAAAAAATGCAGCAGCAATAATAATAACGACAACGGCAACGACAACTATGCCTAGACATGACACCGACAGCAACAACAACAACAACAAATGCGTGAACTTTAATCAAGTCTATAATAAATTTTGGACTAACTTTCGACATGTCCGAAAACACTTTGAAACGCATAAAAATGCAATTGTAGCCAGTGAAACAGTGGGAAACTGACAACTGGACACTTATAATTGTTGTTGTCGGTGTTGCTGTTGTTCTAACAAAGGAGCAACCTGTAAGTGACAAAGAGAGAGAGAGAGAGAGAGAGAGAGTGGGAGAAATTGTTAAAGGCAGTCGAGCATGAAATCAAATTGTAGTAGAAAATGATATGAAAAAAATCTAACAAGGGGGAAAGTGTGACAGGGTAGCGGAGGGGGGAGTGTCCAAGAAGAGAAAGGGAGAGGGGGTAGTAGAGGTTGTATGTCCAACGGGGGTGTTTAGACTAAAAGTTACCTTTACCAAAAAGGTAGCAATGTTATTGTTATGATTAGTTTTGACTTGCACACGCACTACTGCGGCCAACAAACTTGAGGCACAGATGGCGCCACTGGCATCCACAGGGTGTTGCGTGCTAAAATGCACTAAAACTAAAGTCTGCACAGGCACAGGACATTTAAGCAGGATATTAGAGTAAAGAAAACACAGCAAACAATTGCCAACGCGACAGTTTCCATTAAAACTCATGATAAGCATCAATTTTCAAACGCTTTAGCCTGCACTTATTATTATATATATGTATTTGTTTTATATCATGATTCTGATTCTACAGTAGATACGAGGAAATTTGTCTAGACAGGCGGCAAAACTAGTAAAGCGTGTGGGTTGGGGGGAATGTCATTAACACGCGGCGACGTCGCCTCTTTTCCTGGGTGGGTGGTAAAAGTGGAAAATTTTGCGGTGGCAGGAGTTTTCCGGACAAATTACAGACCACCGCCACCTGAAGCGGCGGCAACCGCAATCAGCGCGCATATTCAAGCCAAAAGCATTTTTCAATTTGCAACTCATAATTCATAATGCCTCGGCTGCCTCGTAACGAAGAACTCAATTTGTCATCCGTCAGCAGAATAAAAAAGGGCCAACAGAAAAAAAAACTTGGCTAACAAGCTAAAGTTCTGGCCATAGTTCAAGTACAAATGCCTTGAGGCAGTGCTCGCTGCTGTTGTTATGTAACTATGTATCTATGAGATACAATTTATTAAATGTTCCGCCCGCTTGAAATTAACTCTGTGTTGATTAGCTTTTGTTGTTGTTTGGTATTATGGTTAATTTCATGGCAATTTATTAGCAAACATGAGATTTTGAGTTAATGATTCTCGATTGTTTGGGAAGTTTTAGTCATCAAGCAGCCAGAGTTCATTTGCAAGCACGTGTCTCTAAGAATATTGATGAGAATCTACTAGAACAGAAGCAGGAACGGGAACAGAAACAGGAACAGAAACAAAAACAGGAGCAAAAAGGAGGTGGAAACAGCTGCTCAGTCAGGCATAAAATGTGAAATAAAGTTCAACTCGAACCTTTAATTTTAAACAAGACCCACAGGCGACATTGCGGTTGACGCCTCTTCTTTGCATTTCTCTTTCCTCTTTCGTCTACTTTTCTGTTCATTTCTCACTTTTCCAATTTTTCACGTGCACGTGCAGAAGTTGCCCGCAGACGTTTGCCCATCATTCCCTCGACTAGATGACAATCTTTGAGGGCAGGTACTGCACGGAAAAGGGTGCAAAACTCTCCAAGGGATACAGTCTAACCAACAACCAACGACCAACAATAACAACAAAAAGAAGAGAAGGCGCCATTTCACTGGGGATTTGAAATCAAACAAAACGTCAGCTCAAATTTTTATGAATTTGTAATTGTGCACAAGGGGCAATAAAAATAAAACGATCAAACAAGGCATATGTTGTTGTGCTGTTGCATACCCTATAAATTTTGGTAAACTGTGTAGAGTCCTAAAAAACTATAGTATGTTAATAATATTAAGAAATGGGCGATACTTGATCGTTAAATATGAAATTTAAAATTGTTTTATAAGTTTTCGATGGAGAAGCACAAAGTATAAATTGTGCTTAAAAGTACATAGTAAAATATTAGTAGTTATCAAAATATTTTAAGGTCACTTTTTAATATAATACTTGCTAATTATGAGAATTACAAAAAAAATAAGTTATTAGAGTTTGAAGGTTTCGTCAAAAAAAACTATAAATTGTATCTAATATTATGCAATTTATTAAAGAATATTCTTCAAAAGACACATATGAAACCGATTTAAAAATGTTTTATAAATTTTACTGACAAGCATACAAACCATTAAAATTATTTTGGTTACAACAATTCTATAAATTCATTAAAATTACAAAATTTTAGATTTTTTCTTCAAAGACCATACTTAAAAAAAAAATTATGGTTTTAAGAGTTTAAAGGCTTTATCATAAAACTATTTCAATTACATTTTAGATTTCACAGTTTATCAAAGAGACTTCTTTAAAGAACACTTCAAAAACCGGCTTCATGACGTTTTATAGTTATTAAAGAAAATATTCTAAAATCTTGCTATTTTTTAGCTCAAACTACTCATTAAATGCGTTATTCTGTATCAAATTTACAAAAGGCTAAGTTTTTTCTACAGGTTTACATACATTTAAATTTACTTTACAGGGTATTTGTATACTCATTTTTTATTCTTGAAAAACTTCTTGATTTTTAATGCGCATAGCAAATGTTTCGGTTTTTTTCTTGGGCTCCTTATCTTAACAAAAGGATCAATGTTAAAAAAAAAAGATTTTATTGCGCATTTTTCGAACAAACAAGAGAAGATATCGTTTCGTATTTCGTATTTCTAAGTATCCCTCTATCATCCTCTCTCTCTGTTTCATTTTCGTCTTTGTACAAGGATCTGTTGGTTGTATATATAAGCACTTTTTATGAGCAATGCGATAAGGCAAAAGATGGAACTAGCCAGATTAAAACAGTATACACTGAAAGGCACCACAGGAGCACTTCAAAAACTGAACTAGTACGTTGTGAGTTAGGATCGTTAAAGATTTTTTCTATCCCTCTCTCTCTCTCTCTCTCTCTCTGTTTCTCCATTTTCTTGGACTGTTTACTTTGTGTGTCAACAGTTGGACATGGAAATTTATGAGTTGTGCCTCATTAGTTAGTGTCAATAGAAGAAGAAGAAGAAGAAGAAGAACTGAAGTCAAGTCGCGTCGAGTCAAGAGATCTTTAGTATTAAAACAATAATAACAAACAACAGTTTGGAGCATTAGCGTGATCGTTGAGGGATTTACAACGGGGACAAGCCGGAAAAGCCAATTGAAATGAAACATTTGACCGTGAACCCAAAGGAAAAGCAGCGGGAAGAAGCGAGAGAAGTGGGTAAGGGGAGGGTGGGGAGCACACACACACACAACTGTTGTTTATCTTTGAATTGGGGAAAAGTGTTGAAAATGTTGTTTAGTTTACCCTTCGCTTCGGTTTTTCCCCTACCCCCACCACCACTGAACACAAATGAGTGCTATCGAAAAAAAAAACCTTTTGCCAGCCGGGAAAAATTAAAGTCTCTAATTGTTGTTTACATTCGAAGTGAAAGCCTTGCCGCCCAGTGACAACAAACAGAGAGGAGGAGGGGTAGGGGGTACTACAAGAGCCACGCCCTCTGAAGACCGCCCCCAACATCAGAAAATTTCAATTCAATTTGATGTAAAGTTTCAGTTTTGATTACGCAGTGAAAATCTAGGAAAATGTAGTCAGTGAAAATTATTTGTAGGGCGGCTTTTTGTCTTTGAAAAAAAAAACACAACACAAAAAAAAGCTGGCAAAACAATGCAACCAAAAAGTGGTGAGGAAAGAGAGGGAAGAGAGGGCAGTAGGGAATGTGTAGGGGGCGTAGTGCTTCACAGTGTAACAGTTGCAACCCAATAAATCTCTGACGCATGGAAATGCAAATGTTGCATCCACAGTTTTCACAGTCTTCCCCTCTGTCTCTCCTCTCTCTCTGTCACTCCTTCTACTCTCCCTCGCTTCCTGCTCTTCTTCTTAGCTGTCAAGTTTTTTGTTGTTGTGATTTTTCTAAAGTTTTCATTTCTTTCTTTCATTTACTTTGCTTAGCTTTGTTTTTTTGGTTTTCGGTTGGTCCATGTGTGTGTTTTCTCTGCTGATTCCCGGAAGTCATTTGGGCGCCTTTTTTTATTATTATTATTTTCTATTGTTGTTGTTGTTGTAGCACAGCTGCCCCGGAATTCGCCTATTCAAAAATAATTCTGCGTCTCGCTTTCTGTTAATTGCCACACGGCCTATTAATTTATCATTGAATTATTGTCGAGTTCGTAGGCTTAGTACCATTTTTGGGATTAATTTCGCCGGCTTGCATATTAATGAGAGTACCCCAAACACCCAAAAAAAACTTTTGGATATTTTTGGATGTATTTTTAAAGAGGTATCTTCTATATGTTTTGCTCTTTTCACATTCTACGCTGATCGATTGAAATATTTCAATGACATTTGTGGGCTAAGCGCGGTGCTATGTTTATGAAATCTTCAAAAGGATTAAATATACATTTCTGAAGATTTACAGATTCTGATGGATGTGCTAATGGAATTGTTCTCGACACGAGCCATCCAAAATACAAAAGGGGAGCGAGGCGCGAAGAAGAAATGTTTTAATGGAGGGAATAATGACACGAGCTATTAGTTTAAAAATGCATCCATTAATGGAGAAGGGATTCAACTAGATGGAACATGAAAAAATGCATGAGATAAATGTATTTCTTTATGTGAAAAAGAAAAGTTTTAAAATTAATAACGAAATATAGTTCTGCGGTAAAAAAAAATTATGGAACATCGAGTAAGTAAAAGCTGATATAACTAATAGAAATAAGAGTAGCAATATTTAAGAGTTGAAATCAAATTTCAGCAAAAAAAAAAATTTAAATAGCTAGTAATTGAAACTTCTACAGTTCAAGCGATATATTCATATTTCCTAGCTTTGTTTAGGTTTGTTGGTAGGTTTCAAAATTTCAGCTCATATGCAGTAGAATCCGCTTATAACGACACTTAAAGTACAGACCTTACACTCGAAAGATTATTTTGATTTTTCTATTAGTTTCTATAATCATCGATTTTTACTTTTTACTGAATTCTACTGTATATACATATATATTCTTTATATTCTTTTATATTCTTTTGGTATTATCATAAACTATTTATATTTATAAAAAACTATTCCTATAAAAAATTTAATAATATATTTTGAACATTTCTTACTTGTTTCACTTTAGGCAAAATGTTTAGGCAAAAATATGGCAATTGGAAGTAATCCGAGTGTAGAGTGTGAAGCGAGCATGTACACGAGCAGAAGAATTCGGAAACCGTAACCAAATTCAATGGCGAGTCCTGCAGGACACTCTTTGTTTTGTGTGTGTATAATAGCACATACACACGAACACACACGCACAGATTTTTCTCTTATTGTTTTGAAAAAAATGCACAATTTGTTTTTGTTTTTTTTTTCTTTCACTTTTCTACACACAAAGAATAGACAATAAGAATATATCCTTTTATTATAACAAAATATTTTGTTTCTTTTGATTATTTTCCTTTTTTTTTTTGTTTGTTTGTTGTCTTGTGAGAGGGGAAAATGAAAATGTATAGGCTGGAAAAGTGCTTGTCGCGTGCGCGTTGCTAAAAGCAGAGGAACCGAAAGCGTGCGGCGTCTAGCAGAGCGTGGCTCAAACTGGCGGCCAACGACGCCGTCAGCGTTGGCAGCATTCAAACTGGAAATGTCTGCATGCGCGCTCTCCCGCTCTCTTGCTCTCTCGCTCTCGTTCTCGCTTTCTAGTTGGGCGCTCGCTCACTGGAAGGCGGCAGGCAGCACAATGCACAATACGACCGGCATAGGGGTTGCCCATGGAAAGGCAGCAGAGAGCACGCTCTCTCTCTCTTTGCTTTAGCGCTCTCATTTTGCTGCAGGGATTGTGTGCATGCAATAAGCATAACAACAACAACAACAGCAACTCATGACGACTGCGGCACATGGCGACGTTGGCTTCGTTGAGGTTTTCATTTTTGTTGTTCTCTTTCTGTTCTTTTTTTTTTGTATTTTGTTTTTTTCTTTTTGTACAGTAAATGCAAAATACATTGTATGTACTGTTGTGTTGCGTTGTGAGGAAGGGGGATGCTCATTGGGATTCCGTTTGAGATTCACCTAATGGCACAAGTGTTGAGTGTTGTCAAGGATGAGGCGCAGTTTATGTTACTTTATACAGATATGTGTATCTATATACACATATATATATAAAAAAAACATCTGTCGCAGTGAAAAATCAGGCAATTGATGCGTCATAACAACTAACCCCTGCTCCTATCCTGTGTACTTCCCTACCCCGTACCCCTCCCTCCCCGTCAACCCCCTGTACTGCTGTCGCTACCCCTCAACCCCTTTCTTTTGTCGCCTACCCCTGAGAAAAATGAATAAATAAGAATTGTCTTTTACCATTTTTCATGTCACATTCTGATGCGTAGCGAAAGTGCGTAAAGTGAAGCAAACAACTGCTGTAACTGTTTGAGAATTATAAGCGACGAGCTTTATTTAGCTTGCAGTGTGTTACTTTATTTCGAAAAGGTTGAAAGAATTCTATCCCGTGTCTGCCCACATGTCAACAACTTTCACGCCTAGAGCATTCATAGGGGTTTCCCCCCTATCGATCCTCAGATCCTCAGTTTTAACACAGAAGCAATTCATTAGAACATTGTTAGTGGCAGCTGCCACATGTGGCAGACACCAAAAAAAAAAAAAAAAAGGTGACCAAGGTATGGCAATGGCATGCATATCGCATTACATAGAGTTCCCAAAAAATGTCAGTCAACATAATGACGTATGCCTGTCACGATCGAGGATCCTCCCACTGCTTTCCTGGCGGGGAAACCCACCAAATGCCGCGCAACGAATAAAGTAAAGGAAGTGAATGAGGTAGTAGACAGACAGACGTACCACAACATGTGGCACGTTGTTGTTGTTGTTTTTGTTGTTCTTGTTGTTTGTCATGTGGGTTGTGTGGGTAATTAACAAGTTCATGTTTAATTTAAATTTGGTTCAGTTCGCGTGGGCAACAGGAAGTGCTATAAGATTGCCCTGCCCTTCCTTATAGGTATTCCTCAACTATAGAGTTGTCTTTTCTTCCGACTCACAGTTCTCCTTCTCCTGTTTCAGCTGCCCTCCTTGAGCTCGTAATTCAATCTATAAATTTTCAGTTCAGGGGCTTGTCAGCAAATTGTATCTCTCATTCATTTAAGTTAAGTTCTGCCCAAAAAAACCCGAAAGCCGCTTAATGTTCTAGCTCAATTATATGGCTTTTTTGTCAGTCTGTCTGTAACTCCAGCCGATTTCTCCCTTTCTCCATTTGTCGTAATTGATTCCTGGCCTAAGCGCCCTCAAGTAGGCTATAAATACAAGCAAAAAGCGCCAGCTACAAATTCAAAGCATAAAATGTTTGTGAATTTGCGAAAAATATCATAAAAAAGAAAAAGTTTCGACCTCCTGCGGTTGCGGTAGTATTTTCCTCTGCAGGACAAAAGGAGCTTACTCATACACCACCCAATTGGTCAGTGGTTCGCCCTGTTACCCACAAAAGTTTGCCATTTTATTTACTCAGCACTGGGCGAGCCATGATTGTGGCACATTGCACAGTCAGCAAGTGGAGTTAATGGCAGTGTTGCTGGTTGCCTCACGGACATAAAGAGAGAACACTTAAAGTTGAGGTTAAACACCTCTAAGTAAGGGATGTTAAGTAAACTAATGGCACAAAGGGTTTTCCCCCCTCCCCAACATACTTTTTACTAAAAGTTGAATGTTAATCGATAACTGCAACTTGCACAATTTCAATTCTATCGACTTTCTCTAGCGTTGTGCATGCAACAGCAGTCAAGGGTCAGTTTGTCTGTAGGTTCAATGTCTGGTCAAAGATCGAGTATCTGACAGAGATACAGGCAAGTACTTACTTACTTTCTACACAACAACAAACGATCATTGAGAGTTGACACAAAAGAGATGCAACGTCTTAAGTCGAAAATGATGCAGAAGATGCTGCATCAAATACTTACAACAGCAACAATGCTACAAAAGGCAACCATTAAATGTTACTTAAAATTGTACAACAATTGAAAGAGACAGACAAACGGAGAAAGAGAAAAGTAGATATTTATGCTATGCATAGGGGGAGAGTGTCCGCCTTAATGTCCACATGCGCTGTCAAGTGAGTGGAAAGAATCACAGACAATAGAACCAACATGCAGCAACTGTGCTGCAACTGCAACAGCTACAGCAGTTGCTGCTGCTTCTCGCTTGCTACCTTCGACTGGAGTGCGAAAGCAACTTGACAACGGTTAATAATTGACAATCCAATGCAGCTGCAACTGCAGCACAATCATACTGAAGACGATGATCATCATAATGATGATGATGCTGAGCACTAAAAGGCGAAAAAGATACAACGCACTCGTTGCACTTTTAAAGTGTTGCAAGCACTCGAAAAACACCCACTTGGCTGCCCCGAGAGGGGGAAAAAAAACGTTGCTTATATCTAATACCCTAATAGCAGGGTATTATAGTTGTCTGAAGTAGTTGGCAACGTTTGGGAATAGATAATATCTAATAAATATATTTGATGTTTTCTTCAGCGGCAAATATGGCAATTGAATGTAATTTGGATTTTTTCAGTGTAAGGTGCTGATATTTGCGTAGTCAAAATGTAAAGAGCTTTGCAGCTGAAACTGGTAGCTCTGCTTTCGTAGCTTGCGTTGACAAACACCTGCACCTCTAGCATATAATCTAACCTAAGCCTTTTCGGCAAGCGTATCAAAAGTTCGGTCTTTTAAGGTTAAACTTTCTGCTTTCTTCCTGTGCATTGTGACTGGAGGGCAAGAGCTTCAATTGAACCATCGCCAGATTAACACACACACTAACATACATATATACAGCTGTATATAAACACATACAGAGACAAAACTGTGGCAAGTTGCAGTCGGAGTCAGGCATCTGACATTGACATGGTGCTTGCAACATCTTTCCAGTTGCAAGCAGCTTTTCGTCTGTGTGGGCGAAGACACAGCTCAGTCTCTCTTTCTCTCTATCTCTTTCTATTTCACTGTTTCCTTTTCGCTCTGTCCAAATAATATGAAACTTCCTACAATTTCAATGCGTAAATTGAATCTTAAAGATGCGAGCGCCCAAAAAAAAAAAAAAGAAAAGCAGCAGCATCGTTGGCTTTTTTAATGCGACATAATTGATGCACAAAAGCGCGTCCTATTCATGTTTCATTTATGCATGCGTTTGCCTCTGATTTGATTAACAAGCTGTTTGAGTGTGCGTGTGTATCTTTTAGATACAGATACAGAGATATAGATACGGATACATTTACAATTGGGTGACTGCCTGGGAATGTAAGACACACAAAGAGCACTACTTTTACAGTTGCAACAAAAAATTGATGCCAATTTATCGATTTGTCGCTGACGGTTGCCACTTCAAAAGATACTTACTGTATCTGTGTATCTCCGTGAATGTGTTTGTGTCACTTTGCATTTTCAAGGAAGCCCTTCAAAGTTTTGTTTGCTTTATTTTTGTAGCATGACATCGGGCCAACATCGACAATTATCCGCTTAGCGTGTTCGGGCCAGTGCCGCAATGGGCAAAGTATCTTTAAGATACCAATTGAGTCATAAGTTACTGGCCAAGCGAGATCGTCAGACTGTCCCTCTCTATCTATCTATCTATCTGTCTGCCTCGCGGCATAATTAAGCGCTTTCGTTTGCCGCATCAATTCCACAACTGACACCACTGAGGAAAACACATTTTCTCAATTTAATGCACGTCGAGGCTCAAAACAATTGGTTTATCATCAAGACGAACACAGATACCGCGATGGCAGACTCTAATGAAGTTGCCGCACAATGATGTAGCGCAAAGCCAAATTAAGCGTCGAGCTCTGTGAGCTCTCTGAGCTGTATCTGACGGATTGCTGATGAGACGACAGCTGAGCTGTGAGCTGAGAGCTGAGAGCAGACTCTAAATGTGTAATTACTGAAGAGAAGTAACATAAGAAGTGAAATAAACTCTAACGCGTGCTGTTGAACTCGTTGAAAAGATACTTCTTATAGATACTTCTTAATATTGAAGATGCTTTTGTATTGCACAAAACTATGGAACTCATTTAAGCGACACTCAGTATTTATTTCAGAGTGTTGTTGATCTGTTTGGAAAGGTGCTTTTGTATATAATCGATTCATTTGAGTTTGACATTACTTTTGTATGTTAAAGACACTTGTGGGTTTTGTAAATCAACACAATTTATATAATAAATATTTGTATACAACTAATAAATACTTTTCTATTCAAAGCTGACAAATATTTTATGTTTTTGAGTTTAATAAAACTATTAAAGCACTATTAAAGTTTTTTAGGCCAAATCGATATTTCTCAAAATCATTTGTAATATATTTTGGTAACTTTATATTTTATTTTACAAGAAAGTTTATCTCATATCTTTTTCGAAACATCCAAACTTAATAAAAAGCTATTATTATTAAATATATAACTTTGTAAGTGTCATTATCTTTTGTAACTTATATATCAAACAACTATTATTGTGTTTCCAAGAAGTCATTGTTGATTTTTCAATAGAAAGTACTAGGAAATAATTTGTGCATATATTTTAAATACTTTTGTATGTTAAAGATGCTCATGCCTTTTATAAATCAACTCAGCATATATAATAAATATTTTTAAATAACCTATAGATCATACTCAAAATATAAATACATACATTTAACTATCACATTATAATTATTACCCAAAACTGACAAGTATTATATTTATGTGCTTTTGTGTTTGATGAAATTATTTAACCACTATTTATGTTTTTTGACCAAATCAATGTATTTGAAAATCATTTAAAAGAGATATTGTTTGTTCTTAACAAGCAGAATCACCTCATGTCTTTTATAAAACAGCCAAACTAATTAATATGCTGATTATATTTTTTATTATTAACTATTAACTCCGTTTATATAAATATACTTTTGTAAGTATTGTTATATAATTTTTAACTAATTAATACTTATGTATTCAACAACTATTATTGTGTTCCCAAGAAGTCATTGCTGACTTTTTAATAGAAAGTATTTTAACAATAATTTGTGCATATATTTTAAATATCATATTTGTTTGGTACCTTTGAGGTCTTTCATTTGACATTTCATTTTCACCAAATAATACTTAAGTATCGCTTTTAAATTACATTTCTATAGCTACAAAAAAGGTTTCTATCTTGCAGATAAATTCTGCAACTGTCGTCTACTACTATTGCAATAAGCTGATGCTGCTATTGTCAGCTGTCAGCTGCTTATGACATATTTGCACTTGACAATGTGCCGGAAATTGATTTCTTATTGCACCCAGCTGCAAAAAAGATACAAAAGTATCTGCAGAGTATATGCCTTTGTGTGTGTGGGTAGTTGCTATACACTGTGTAAACGATTTGCAAAAGACAGAATGAAATGATGCTCCCATATTGCAGTCGAATGTGGCAGCTTCAATGGGGCACAAGCAGCATCTTCACTCTTCACTCAAAGGCGATTCCTTCAACTTGGGTGGTCGGAAGTTTAATTAATTTGCCAAATGACTACTAAAGCGTGGGTGGCTACAGCACTGAGCGTAAAGATACAATTGCATAAAGCTACAAAGTAGTTTTTAAATTTCATTTTATTAAAATTCACAGCGAACGGATGTCGAATTAAAGCTAGCTGCAATTTGCCTTATCGGTTTTAATGGCCGAAAAGAAAACCGTTCCAATAAGTGCCCCAATGTGTGATGCATTTGCATTCAAATGCTAATTTTATCAACTGGCCAACAGACAAACACACACGTGCAGCGCTACGTTGCAAGTTCTCAGCTGAAGCTCAAAGTGTTGAATGTCATTAGCGCGTTGTCGCCTCGAGGTCTGGAAATGGAGTTGAAGTTGGAGTTGGAATACAGGTCCGAATCGGCATTAAAGCTAAAGTTGCTGAAGCGTGCGAGAACTAGTGGAAAATGCAACAGTCGAGCGATACAGACTGTAAGAGGCCCTGTATTAGTTATGGTAAAAAATGCCTAACCTAAACAAAAAACTTTGTTTTCTTTCTGGCATAACTTTGAAGTTTCTAAAACGATTATGCTGAAATTTGATGAATAGTTATGTTATACAGTAAAGTTTAGTTGTACCAAAATTCTAGTTTCTAGCCATTTTTAACCATGTTATTAGGCAAACTTAAAGAACTTCAATAAACTTAGCAAAGAAACAACGTGTAACTAGTCAAATGCAATGCCTCTAGCTTTTATAGACTCCCCTTTCTAGTTGTTAATTTTGCCAAACTAACAAACCCTTCTAATTTTTTTAGCTACACGGTCGAAAAACTAACAAAACGCTGTTGCTGTTATTGCTGCTGCACTTCGTTATAACTTTTGAAATTGGAAATTGGGGGAACATATATCCGTAAGTGGACGCTTGATGACCGGAAACGACGCCAGGCAAAAGCTACATGAGGCGACTGACAAACGCGCACCTGAAACCAAGTTCAAATCCATAAGGGAGAGAGATAGAGCTATGAGGGGAGCAGTAAATGATGGCATTGGCCTCTTCCAGATTTGGAGTGTCTTGGCGGAATTGATTGCCACTGCCCCTCTCTTTTACTCTGACTCTCCCTCTCCCTCTTCCCCTGTTTCCCTTTGTAACTCTTTTTCTTTCTCTTTGGGCTGGCAACTCCCACACAAAGCACAAATCGCAAAGAAGTTGAAAAGATGTTGCAGCTGCATTTAAGGCGACTTCTTCGGGCCAATTCAAGCGCAAAGCTGTCCAAAGTTAACAAGCAAATTGATGCAGTTGCTGGCTCCAAGCTGCAACTGCAACTGGAACAAGGGGCATGCAACAGCAGCAGCAACAGCCATAACAACAACAACAAATGGGCCAGCGACATGCAATTTTCAAATCGCAGATGCTACACAGAAACAACAACAGCGGCGTTTAAAAATAGCAGCATGTCACCAGCAGCAACAACAACAACAACAGCAACGAAGGCATCAATGTGGCAATGAAGCAGAAAGCAAAAAAAAAGAAGAAATTACAACAACAAACACAACGTAAAGGAAAACAGACACAATCTCAGCAGGCGCAGGAAAATAATACATGAAATTGCCAGCCAGTTAGGCGCACTAAATGCGCTGCTTTTTAAGTAATACTTATATTATAAATGTTGCAAAAAATAAGTTTAAGAGAGCTTTAATATTTTAAAAAGTAATCAAATATGTTGGGTATTGAATTGAAGGTTTCAAATCTGGATTGATAACTTGTATGATTTGATTAAAGCTGAAGAGTTGAATAGACGTTAAAACTCACTCCCTAAATAAATAGTGTCAATTAAAAGCTTGATTAACAATTAATGAGAAAACAATTATCTAAAAGAATGCCTTTAATTTATGTTGAATAAATGTATGTATTTATGGTATTTGTATTATTTTAATTGATGAATAAATAATAAAAATCAAAAGCTGGATTAAAAATTAAAAGACATTTATGTAAAAGATTGTCTTTTATATATAATATTTGTATAATTTTTTTTTGATGAACAATTTTTCTAAACATGGTTTCAAAATATTTTCATAACTAGAATAAATGGGATGTTACTCTTTTAAAATATTTTTCTGTGTTAGCTAATTATGGGATTTCTCTCAGTTGTTTTAAGGGAAATTGTATACAAAATTACTCATAAATACTCTGAAAACTGTTATTTAATTTTATGAAATTACAAAAAAAAAAAGTTTAAAAGGTGCTTTTAACAGAAAAGTATTCTGTTAGCTAGTTACGTGTTTTTTCTTCGTTATTTTTGGGAAAATCATGCAATATTTTCTCTGTTTTCTGTACTGCAACTAAAAACATTGAAATACATGATTATTATTTAATTTTCTGGTAATAAAATAATACAAAGAAATTAGTTTAAAAGGTGCCAAAGCAGAAAAGTATTCTGCTTTTAGTTAGTAGTTCAATAAAATCGCTAAACTTATTACTTTATAAATCTAGCAAAAAGCAACAGAGCTACGTGCTTCATGGCAGATGAGTATACATAGCTCCGTTTTGGGTACCGCCCAAGGTGCTAGTGCCTTTGGCTTGATCGTGACGTTGCGATGGCTTTGATAAAGCGCCCACCAATTGACAATTGGCCCAACGGATGGATGGCGATGCCAACATCGAGTTGAATATTTTGCGCAGTCATTTGCTTGAGAAGTGCAACTGCAGTGACGATTAGAAAGGATGACAAAACAGCAACAAGAGGCAAAAATGGCGGAGCAGGAGGCAGAGTGCAATATAGCAAGGTGAGGTAAGAGCATGAGCTGCAGGAGGAGTTGAAGTAGGAGGAGGAGGATCGTGGCATGTGCGTGATGCGCATGAGCGACGCGTCATTGCGCCTTAAATGGGAGCAGAGTTGCAGCTTGACGTGCGCCCTCTTTGCTAAAAGTGAGAGATAGAGAGAGGGTGAGTGGGGGAGTATTAAATACACTGCAATTTTTAGACATTTCTCATTGTATTGTCGCAGTTGGTTTTTTGTATGTGCTGTTTGCGAATGCGCAGCGATGCGTTTATTAAAAGACAACAACATAAACCAAAAAAAAAAGTTGTAAAAAAGCTGCAGATGGGTTAGAATCGACTTTTCATGACTCTGTACACAAACTTACAATAAAATTACATGGCCTATAAAGAAACTTATTTAAGATAACGTAGAAACAACAAAGTTTGTCATACTAAACCATAACATTTGATTGTTCCTATAGCAGCTATATGTTAAAATTGATCTGGAAACGTCTATTTTGCGATTTTTAAAGCTTGGTAAAAATCGAAAAAGATTTATAGCTGTGTTTACAGTAGATGAATCTAAATTCCAAGTTTCCTGACGCTAGCTCTTATAGTCACAGAGATTGAGGTGCATGAAAAATCAGAATAACATATCTATATTTAATTTTAAGTTGATTAAAATTATTTGTGTATGCACTTTACAATAAAAGGTTGAACCTTTCTACTTTTCAACTACAGGGTCCAAAAAGTGCAGGGCTACAGCTAAACTAGGGAGCTAGCAATGACATCGGGAACATTCAATGTTGGGGGTGCGCTATGGAAAGGGAACCGAATCAGAATCAAAAAGAGAATCAGAGACGTAGTCAGAGACTGAAATTGTCGTTGTTGCCATTTTTGGACCTGGTGCATTTTAATCGCGCACTGAAAATCAAAGGCGAAAAGTGGACAGCAACAACAACAACAGCAACGAACAAGGAGAGTGCAACAAGAGAAACAATGAGTGCAGCAGCTGCAGGCGTTTCGGGGTCGCTGCAGTTGCAGTTTGTTGCCGGTTAACATAACTCTTTGGGATCTCCCAAACAGCCCGATGTTCCAGCGTCCCGTCGTTCTCCCCCATTTTGACGTTTCCCTTTTGTGAATTATTGAAATTGCGCAGTTTCTGCGATTGATCTGCAGCAAAGAGGCAGCAGCAAGGAAAGCACAGAAAGAGTAACTGCAAGCAGTCTGAATAGCATTACAAGCAATCAATCAATCACTGAAATAGTCAAGATATATCCCTAAGAGTCCATCCTATTACTTAGCTACCGTTTAAAGGCACAGAAACAAGCAGATGAGGGGGAAAAGTGAAGGAGAACTCAGATCATACCATCGAAAAAGCCGCAGAAGCACGCGATTTATCGATGCCTTGGCCAACAACAAAATAATGTTTTAAGCCTGGTCACGAAGCCTGAGCCAAACGGTCACGTGAGACGATGAGACAAATGCCCAGGGGCGTGTCTCTACGTTAGAGACTTGTCAATTCTCAATTCTCTATTGGTGCCTCAAACGGAAACACTTAATGGATATCACATGTTAAATACAGATACATTCAAGAGATTAGACATTAAAAGAAGAGTGAAAAGCTGGAAAAACTAATCAGAGCATTTAGTTTAAAACTGATCATCATTAATTAACAATTTGTTATGTTATGTTGTAGATAAAATTTGTAGATAAGTAGAGGCTAAGAATAATGTTAAACAAAATTAATTTACATTAATTTAAATTTAAATTGAAAATATAATTTTAAACTTTTAACTTATTTTTATATTGTAACTTTAATATTAAATTTGTCGACTGATCATAGTCTGACTTAAATAAAAAAATAAACATTTAGCAAAAGTGATCTAACAATTTTTTAACTATATAAAGCCTCAAACTAAAAAAAACTCTTTTGGGTAGCCTCTGACATTGATTTCCAGAAAGTTTCCCCCATTTCATTAAATATTTTATTTGCACTGGCTATAAATAAAAGGAGTTCCATGGATGTAAAATCCGGTGGAACCTAAAACCACATGAAAGTCTCCCCCAATAATTGTCAGCCTCGAAAATAAAATGTGTAACTGAAAAGCGACAGATACAGAAAGAAATCTGGCACTGAGCATGAGAATGATTATAATGGTTTGGGAACAGGTTATGTGATGAGGGCAGCATTTTGGGAACAGCATTTAAATTCCCCTGAAAAACATTTCCGTGTGGAATGTCAAGTGCTAAAGAAAGCAAAAGAAAAATAAAAAACGAAAAGGTTTAAAACAATGAAATGGCCAATTATGACAAATTTTCAAATGAATTTTAATGTCCAGTTGGGGGGGAAGAAAGTGGGGTAACAGAGAGCGCACTTGAGGGCCGACTCAACGTCATCATTAGCACCCGAAAATGTCAAGTGGCTTGTGAAGCGATGCCTCCCTTTTTCTCAAAAATTTGGACTCCCCTCACTCCCTAATTTCCGCTACAACTTCTACGCCTAATTATGGCATTTTGTCACACGCTGTTGAAGCTGTCTTCTCTCTCTCTCTCTCTCTCTCTCTCTCTTTCTTTGTCTCTCTTCTTCTTTAGCTGGAAGCTTTGTGGCTTATAGCTGGCTTGTTTTTAATGATTTTTAAATCGCTTTTCATGTCTTAATTGACATCGCATGGCTTTGTGCTCTGCTTCAGCTCTCCTACTACTGCCTCCACCTCCTCCTCCTACTTGGTCAGGCATTTAGCCTAGATTCATTGCTACATTGTTGCAATCTTCAGGTTCACATTGTGGGTCACAGACCGGGGAAGTCAATTTGCCTCGATCCTTGCATTATCAGCAATTACCAGGCCAGCAGTTTTCACGACTTTTCCTTGGTAGATTGCTGCCTGCAAGTGGAACAAATTTATTTGCCCGCTTCCCAAAACGACCATTAACAATTTTTCTAGCGACTAATCTTTGCATCTTGGCATTGGCATTGGCATCGGCATCGGCATAGCCTCGGAGTTGGCCAAATGCTTTAGCCAGTTTGGCGATGTGCTCATAATTCACCCACCAATAACCGACGGTCATGTTCAGGGGCGAAATCTGATCGCGCTCGCCTCTTCTTCGTTTCGAAAACTTTCCATTAGGATAAATTGCTTAAGAAAATTGCAATAGGAAAATGTGCAATGTATAAAAATGTCAAAGATCGGATCGCAGACCAGACTATGGGGACTATGGCCACTCCAGCTCCAACTCTGCCAATAGATTAATGATCGTGCAAAGGCCCCGTGGGGATTATAGCGCTTCAGTTTGGTAGCCTTCCACTCTATTGACGTCATTATGAGCAAACACAGCACGTGCTCGCCAGCACTACTCTTCACTCCACTCCTCTCCACTCTACTCCAATTGCCAAATGAACGCAGCTCTAGGCCTTCTTATATATGTATGTATAGTATATTGCGGCTTTGTAGCTTTTCTGGCTGTCTGCTTAAATAAATAAAAATTCAAATTTAAATTCAAATTTTTCATACCCATCTAGAGGGGAGATATGCCCGCTAGCACCGCAGCTACGGACAATGAGGGGGTGTTAAGTTTCATGAATATGCAAATTAGTCGAGAGTCATGAGAGAGCCATGGAAAAATCATCAGCTTGATGATATATGGACAGCAGGCGCAAGAAGCAGCATGAATTGTAAATAAATTTATTGCGTACACGGATTTGTTGTCTCTTTTTCAGGCCTCTGTCTGTGTGTTTTAATACCCCGCAATTATGTGCTTAAAAGGAGCTTCAAGTTTATTTATTAAAAAAAAGTGACGAAACACTTTGAAAATTTAATTTCTCTTCTTGGGTGGCATTTTTAGACTGATTGCTAAAACGAATACATATAAGACCGATTCCTAAAATGAATACAGATTGGTTTTGGATTTGTTTTTTATTTCATCCATACAAAAATTTTGCAGTGTGTCCTTAAAATATGTTCAAAATCGTGCTAAATATGATTAAATGTTATGGGCACACTGGAAATTTTGGAAGAATGAAATCAAAAACAAATCTAGCACTAATCTGTATTCTTTTTAGGAATCAGGATACCAGCTTCAGATTTCATCCATTGTGCCAACAAAATTTGATTAAATTCGAACCAAAGTTAATCAAATACTGTGGTCACACTGTATAATTTGTATGGATGAAAACTAAAACTAATATAGAACTAATCAGTATTCGTTGTTTTGAATTTAAAATGATGAAACTTTAAAGTATATATGCAAAAAGTTCTGGTAATAAAACAATCAAATATTAGCTGGTTTAGGTAAATGTTTTACCTACTTAAAATCCTCAAATATTACTGAAAAATGGGCATTGAACAATCCAACCAATCTGATAACATTAGAAAATATAAGCAAACCTTGAACAGTACTAGTTCGACAATATAATCGACAAAAAGTAAAGCATTCTTAAAGTTGTAAACATTTTGTAAACTACAGTGTGCTTTATAGTTCTCTCTTTTCATTAAAAGACAAAAATGCCACAGTATTTAAATTTCAACAGCTCAAAATAAATAGGGTATTTTATAGTGTAACTAACTAACTCACTAGCAACAGTTTTACATTTGTTTTCTGAAGCGTTCATGCAAAACAAAAGCAAGAGGAAGAGTTACTTACGTATTACACGAGAACTTTTAGTATATATGTACATATATATAAATATATGTATATCATAAATTATGAAAAGCTTGCGGCTTGAACGGGAAGATATTTCCCCACTTTAACCACTAAAAAAAGTGAGAGAAAATTTGGCAGCGAAAAAGAGCAAGCCATATAGAGAAAATGGAAAATTGTTCCCTAGGCAGTCGATAAAGAGCTGAGAACATTTCACAAATTCCCAACTGATGGTTGTCACAACACATCACAAAGTTTAGGATTTTGTTTGATCAGAGGAAAAGAAAACTTTGTGATGACAGGATTAGGAAAGAATTGAGATGCCTGCACGGTAGTGCAACAAAGCAACTATAGATTTCTCAGGCTCTTTAATTGCCCTTAAGATCTTGAGACTTGGGACTTGTTGGCATCTGGCATTTGGTATTTGGTACTTGGTACTTGGTATTTTCAATTATAGCATTCGCTGCGATAAAACCTAATTGATTGACTGGTCAGTCGAGGTGCTGATAATATTTATACCACGTTCAGCTGCAATGTGCAATTTAATTGCATTTTCCACAAAGCAACAGCAGACGAAGAAAACTGCAACAGCAACAGCAACAACAATGAATAAAAGAAGAATGGCAGGAGCAATAACAATGCTGTCTGGATGCATTTTCCACGCTTTAATGTTGCAGGCGGTGCACGTTTCTTCTTCGTTGGCCTGGTCATTACATAAACCATAAGCACTAGAGCCCCAGCGAAGAGGACAGAAGAACAAGAGTTGCAGCAGCAGCAGCAGCAGATGTGGCAACCGCTGCTCCAGTCCAAGTCTAGAGTCTTCAGCTTGTTTATGCCACTTTGAAGCCATTTTCACAGTTTGTCTCGCTCATTCTGTGCTTTGGCCAAAGTAAATTATCTGCTGGTAGAAGTTGTAGAAGGAACGGTAAATGTGTTGCACTTCAATTTCCCTCAGCTGAACAAGTGCAACGTGGCACATTTACAGTGCAAAAAAAAGCAAACTCACGATTTTCACCCCAGGGAACCCACCAGGGAGCCAGGGAGCCACAAAAGCAGGCCTAAAAGAAAAACCCGCCAGGCAACTTTTTAATGCAGGATTATCCACGACAACCACAACAGCAACAACCAACTGGTAACTGCATCCCATCAACTGGAGCGCCCTTACTTTGGCGTTGATGTTGTTGTTGTTGTTGTTGTCAACAAACTTTCAACTAGGAAGCGCAACAACAACCAAAATCTCAACAGTCGGCGCCAGTTGAATGAACTCAACGCTCCATGTTGGAAGCTGCAACACACACAGCTGGAATAAATGGTACACATTTTTAGTTGGGCTTGCCACACAGGTAATGATGATGTTGCCACGCTGCTCCCTCTGTGTGTGTGAAAGGAAGCAAAGCAAAACGAGGCCAAAACACACGGTGAGGCAGGCTACAGGAGGCGGGTATTGCAGGGGGGGAGAGTCAGACACACGAACAAAGCGTCAGCAGGAAACGAGCCACAATAGACAACATGGTACCTACTAACTGGAGGAGCTGACTGGCTGGCTGGCAAACAGGAACTCGCCTTAATCCACAATCAATAGAAGAAACAGAAACGCTCAACCGAGCACAAAAAAAAAAAAAACGAATTCTTCCCCCTTCGCTGCACTACCCTACATCTGCCCACCCATTCCCATGAAAGCTGCAGATTTTGCGATCCAAATTGATAGAGATGTGCAAGGGAAAACGTTGCGGAAAAACTTTAAGGAGAGAATGCTGCATTTCAACACATGCCGCCAAGTAGCAGAGTCGGTTGTAGGTATACATATATGTATGTACGTATATCTGCAGCCAGATCGACATACAATATTCAACATAGGAGCACCCATTTGTAACTCAATGGCGTGTAAAATAGCTGCCGGGCAGTTGGACAAGCGTACAACGGAACGGACGCATCCACCGACGAGTAGGAGAGAAGGTGCTGCCAGCTCCATTCAATAGAGATGAGCTAAGATGCCTCAAAACAAAGTGATCGATAACTGTGACTAGTTTTCAAGTAGCTTTTCAAATGAGCAATGAGTTTCAACGGGTTTATCGAACATTAACTGCAGTTATCAATTGGTAAATTTAGTTTAAAGTTCTCTTTTTGAGATTTATGGACTTTAGAAAAGTTCTCTTTTCATATTCGTATTACAAATTCGCTATTTAACAGCTTTAGAATTATTATTTATTTATTTTATTCATTTACTTAACGTCAGACTATGATCAGTCGATATATTTAAAATTTAAGTTATAATATAAAAATAATTTAAAAATTTATTATTAGATTTATAAGAGAAAAGTCGTTCAATCTCTAGGCTTTAAACAAGCTTTACAACTTAAAGAAAAAACTTAAAATTCCGATAAATCCGATCCATATAAAAACTGTTACAGTTTTTAGTTATTTAAAGAGTAATTTAATTTCCAAAATTTTCAGTATATCAACATATAAAAAAATCTACAGAAAAGCTTTAAAAATTCAAAGATAATCATCATACAATTAGATCAAGTTTTAGACTCTACATTGTCTTAACAATTGTCATGGTTTTTCGATTAGAACAAGTACTGATAATCGATAAATCTCTTATTTTCTCTGTTATTTTCTAGTGTCTGAACTGCAGCAGTTATTGTTTTAAAAGGCTATTTAATATTTCGATTTATCAGTTGGAGCTAGTGCTATGTGTGATCATCGCAATGACGTCATCTGAGTGCCGCATCTCTAGCTGCTGCTGCTGCTGCTGCTGCTACTGCTGATCTCAAAGTGTGATCGAGTGTCGATTGCTGTTGTTGTTGTTGTAGCTTGCTTCTGGCAGCAGCTGCCGTTTTGTTTCTACTTCGATACTTTAGCTTTTCCGATTCTCCTCTCGTTCTGTTCTCGCTAGCTTTGCTTGATCGATAATGATGATGATTATGATGTACACATACTTTGTTGTTGCACTGTGCTAAAATTTAATAAGTGCAAAAATAATCGCTTGCTTTATGCAAGCTCCTAATGATTGTGCTTTGGCCTATTGTTGTAGTTGTAGTTGTTGTTCTTGTTGTTGTTGTTGTTTCTAGTTGCATTTGCCTTTCACGGGTTCAATGAACTGTTCTGCTTCTGAGTGTGAGCGTTGTGTGTCTGTGTGTAATTCAAAGCGAAATTATAATGTTGCAAATTGGAGCTCAGCAACAAGAGCCAACAACAACAACAACAAAAAATGCCAAATACAACAAAAAAAAAACCAGTTGAAGTTAAAGCTACATACATTTTATATACCCCCCTTTCCCCCTTCTTTTCGTATCGCGCGTAAAATAATTTTTTATGACACGAAGAGTTCTTGTCGCAGTTAGTAGTGTTGCTTGGTTTTTGTTGTTGTCGCCGCATTTGTTGCTTTTGTAATTAAATAATATTAAGTTGAGCTGCGAGCACAAAAAGAGTTGACAAACTGACACGCGAGCCTCGCTGGACAATTTATGGAGTGCGAAGCGAGTGGAAGGAGAAAGAGACACGAACACGGCTACACTGTTAGAAACAAATACATCGAAGTATCTTAAATGTTTTGAAAATAAAATGTTGGTCTGAAAAACGATAACTATAAAGTTCTTAAAAATAAAAATCAAGCGTTGATTAAACTCAAATCAAAGTTTTATAGTTAACTCAAACTCAATTCTTCTCAAAATCAAAAATCTTAAAAAATATTTAGGGTAAATACGTTTTAAAAATTCTATTTATAGATAAATCAAAAAGTTTATAAAATCTAAGACGAAATTCCTAAAATCCTAAACTCCTCTTTGTTTTTAAACATTTGTACAAAAGAAGAATTAAAGAATTTCTATTGTAATGGAATATGTTAGTTTTTCCGAGTGATTTTAAGATATGCCAGTATTTTTTGAGAATTATAATTGTTTGAGTTTATAAATGTTCTACAAAACATACGCAGATAATTACCAGTTCTAACATTATTAGCAAAAGTTCAGTATCAAGAACTTCAAATGATTAAGCTCAAATATTTCTTAATTTTTTATTCATTTTCAAAATGATTTAAATTCAAAAACATGCCAGTTTCGATCAGTGTATGATAAACTATCTTATGCATGTGGAAAAATAGTATCCAACTATATGACTGAGCACTAAATTGAGTGCTATGATGCACTTGACATCTTGCAGAGCAATTGAATGCATAATTTGATTGGACAGAGAGATCACAGAGAGAGTCCCCAAGAAGATGACACTAGACTAGCGAGATCAAACTGGGTTCAAGTCGTGTCTGCATGCAACCAAGAAAGTAAGTTCTATCTTAATTTAAGTGTGTTTGTGTTGTGAAATTATCAACTCATTGTGCTGATAAACTAAAAGTATCACAATTGAAATATCATCGAAAGCAAATTGGCTGCACATTAGAAACGCATAAAACTTCATTAAGTTTTTTGTATTCTTCATGAACGCTTAAAGCGACGGCAGTTAACAATTAACTTGGCTCCAGCGAAAGATATGAGGCAACAGATAGAAAGGCCTAAACCGTTGAGAAGAGAGGTTCGGGGAGGGCAGAGACGGCAGCTCAACAGCTGCACCGCTTGAGTGCATCCACAGCGGAGCCCACAAACAACTGCAATGAATTGCAATGATACCAGGCAACATACAAACATACGCGATATAATACAAAAAAAAAAAAAAAAAAGAGTAGAAAATAAAACACCGAAACAACAATAAAATATTGTACAACAATGAGTCGGACGGACTACTCAGTTCTCTGACCATTTTCTTTCTATCTTCGTTGTTTTTTTTTCTCTCGCTCGCTTGAAGTATTCGCTCGTCAGCGTTGCCCCGACTCTTGACTCTCTCAACTCCAACACCCGGTTCAGTTCCAGCTCCAACTCTTACTCCAACTCCGACTCCTACTCCGAGTCCGCGTCCAGTGGGGGGTTAGCAAAGTGCGCATGAAATTTGATTCTCGGAAGAGTTCATTTTTGGCTTACCGGGAAAGTTGCCAGGTAATGAAATTTACTGCCCAGCCACGAGTATGCTGTACTAACTTCATTAAATTACAAACAAACGTACAGACAGACAGATAGATGGGGTATATACCAAAATACATACTGTGTACATATGTACGTACAGGGTTGCCAGGGGTTACCACCGAAAAAAAAGAAAGAAAGAAAAAGATCTAACGGACCGCCCACCAGGCTAACTAACGGCACTTTGGGGAGTTGTGCCTTATTCAAAATAACGATAGAAATAACAAACAAAAAATTGATATGAAAAAAAATATGCAACCCATTAGAGTGCAATAACATTGAAACTTTCAATAATGGGACGACCAGAACAGCCCAAAAAAGGAAAGCGACAAGCACAAACTTGTAAATTTGATTGTGACTAACATTTTTCACTGCCAACTTTTTAGCCCAGCTGACACAGGAAAACTATAGGCATATGTTTTTCTGTACTAGGAGTTCACCGTAATCTATGAGTAAGTGAGCTAAATAAACTAAGCACTACTTAGTAATAGTTTTAGCATCTAGATTTAAGAGGAAAATCTACAAGAGAAAAATTCTTTTGAGGCATAAAATTAGGTTATATTTTTGCTATTTATGAAAATCAAGCGATGTAGAAAATGTCTAGAGTGCACGAAGATCAAGTCTGTCTACAAACTCGCAACAATAAAGCTTTTTTTGTGTGTTTATGCATCTATCTCAGCTACTATATAGCTGTTCCACGCTGATCAAGTTTAGTTGGGATACAGTGTCCCACTTACCTCAAAACTGACATATGGTTTAACTTCTTCGCTCTAATCTATTACATTTCAGTAACTTTGAGAGCTAGATATAACATATTTAAATGTAAATTCCTGAAATAATGAAAGTTTGAAGCTCAAAGTCTTTCTAACTAGGCAAACAACAGTCGAGTACCTTGACTGTAGCCTGCTTGTTATTTGTTCGCATTGAGTTGTTATTGCCCCGTTGTCATCGGCATTGTCATTGCATCCCCGTGGGATCGGAGTGTTCCCCAAAAAAACAAAAACAAAATTGGCAGACCCTCAAATGAGGTCTACTACACATGTGCTAAACCAGCCGTTGTGGCCTTTTTCTTTGCTGGCTTACAACAACAGCAACAATAACACTGCGCCAAATGATGGTGCTTTGTTTTTTTCTTGTTGTTGCTGCGAGGATAATGCATTGATTTCTGGCGTTCGCTTTTACTGCCTGTCCACGGAAGCGTGAAGTAAGACAGAAGCCCTCGTCTCGACTGGGGTGCGCCTCAATTGTTTGTACTGTCTCCCCCCTCCCAGCTTTCACTCACCCAACCTACACGCAGCGCCTCCCTGCGGGGGGAACGTCGCATTTGAAGCAGCTGAATTTGCCTTTTGTTTGCCATTTCCATGGATGCAGCAGCATGTGCCTCTAATGCATTGTTTTTCACTTGCAATACAAATTGGATTCAAAGCTTTATTGGCATTAACTGTTTCAAACATTTAAACAATTTCAAAACACCTTTATTTTCTAATGCGCAATTAGCTTAGTATCAAAGTATCGATGCCACTGTTAAAATGTGCTGCCAACTTCATGTAACTACTAACCTGCGTTTTCCAACACTCAAGTCGTGCTTCCAATCTGCCGTTATAACTTTCACACACTTGCACTCGCACAGAAACTGCAATTATTTGATTAAACACTTTAATACGCTCTTAAAGCTCAACCGTTTTGTGTACATGTGTATGTATTAATTTATTTAAACTTATTCAATGCGAAACAATCAAATTAATGCACTTGCCGCGCGCTGCGCAAAAAGACAGAACTTGCAACGATGCCAACCACAAAACGAATGAAAAGGAAGAGACATAACAACAGGCGCAAAAACAAAAACAACAAAACAAACTGTGAGAGAGAGTGCAAGCAAGCGAGCGCTGTGTTATGTAAATGTATGCAAGAGTGATTGACATGCAAATCGTTCTCTCGATCGTGCGCCAGTGTTGCTCTACCATTTTTGCCATTAAATATTCAATAGAAATTTTGTGTCCGTGGCCGCGTTTTTCAACCCTTTTATGCATGAATTTCGCTGACCATGCGAATTAAAAGAAATAAAAAAAAAAGAGTGAACGCTGCCGTTTGCATTACTGGTTTACAACATTTGCATTGCTGAAAGGATTAGAAACCGGTTTGTTGTTGGCCAATGTGCACCCCCTGCCCCCCCATACCACAGTGGCATAGAAAAGAGCTTAACCGCCTGGTCAGTGGCCAACTGGAGGGTTAGCACTGATTTACTTTTTGAGGGTGGCTGTCTGCCGAGAGACGCAATGCAGTTGCGTCCGTCCGTCCACACTTCATTGTAATGGCCAGGCATTAGGGCGACACTTGAGTTTTGTATTGCATGTCAAAGTCAGAGCAGCGTTCTCTGTCTCCTCCTTCCTCCCTCTCGTACTCCGCATATGCAAATGCAAACAAAGCGACCGCCCAGACGCAAGAAGTCACGTGCTGACAAACACCACCACCAAACAGCGGAGAACTGCAAACTCCGACGCCGTCACTAATAAGCGGCAAATAATTGGCAGACGAACTTGAGACTACCCCAATGGCTCAGTGGCCAGAAAGCTGGCAAAGGGAAAGGGGCTGTTCTCAACCGCATGACACTAAAAATCGATAAGACTGCCGCCTGCCACCCCAGAAAGTAATAAAAACAGAAGCGTTCATACATTCTGCTCGTCGCTGCAGGTTGTCGATCCTTGTCGCTGCCGCTGGAATGTTTGTTTGCCTGGACACTCTGCCGGCCGGCTGGCCTTCCAGTGCGCACTGGAAAGACAGAGCGAGAGAGAGAGAGCGCGCGCAACTGCCATGACTCTCTCGCATAACAGCGATTGACGTCTGCATTTTGTGTAAGGTAAGGTAAACTAAAAACACCAACAAACATGTTGACTCATACGCGATATTCATAAAACTTAAAAACCTCAACAATTAGAATTTCCGGCTATAAAATTTGTGTAAAATGGAGTAGAAAGCAAAAACGCGTTAGGCCAGAACCGAGATATGTACATACATACGTCACTCTCTTAGTTTCAGTCGCTCGTTTGCAGCACTTGAATGTCAAGGGAAGCATAAAGCACGCCCGAAAATGCAGTTCTACTTAATGGCCACACAAATGATCATTATGTGGCCCCCATCTCTCTCTGTGCCTCGCTCTGTGCAATGAGCCAAGCGAACTGGACTCAGACATAGCCGACAATTAATTTGGCCAGCGAAGCGCGTCTAATAATGTGACTACAATGACGACAATGGGCTGCTTGCAACTACATGTGTACATATATATAGACTGCCTCTGCCTCTGCCACTTTGTGCACCTCTAGCTCTGACAAAGCTCGGCTTGGGTTTCGCAGCTGGGCAGCTGGCAGAACGTGGTTAGAACGTGTTGGCTTTTCCAGCGATATATATCATTTTGATATATATGCCATGGGGCCATGGAGCAACTCCTACCTAGTATAGCGTTATAAATTAACACTAGAGACTCTAAAACACACACACAGACACACAACACACACTCAGTGGGCGGTGGCAGGCCATAAATGCCCAACAACAAATGGAAAACAATTAACCGTTTGCATGTTGCAGTTGCTAGTTGCCAGTTGCGTCTGTTTTGGGAAAAACCCAATTGGTGGCCCAATCGCTCTGTCGTTCAGTGGCAATGCGTGAGATCGTCAGCAATAGATAATGACCCTCAAAATGGTAGTCGGACAAATGAGCGATCGTTAATCTAAATGGATATTGCTGAGTTAACACAAATTTGCTCATGATCTAGCTCAAAAGAGGAAATAATCGATAGAAAATGTAGGACATTATGTATAGCTAAAACTAAAGAGACAATTATATAATATTTAAGTTAGTTTTTACTATTTTTATGAAAAAAGTAATGCTTTTTTTTTTTAATTCTCATTTAATAATAACAATTATTTTATTAAAAAACACTTAAATAATTAGCTAGTATATCCCTTATCTTATGCAGGTCCAACATTTTCAACACTTTTTAAACTTTTACAACACTGATCAATGCTATTATTATACAGTTAAGCTTTTTCTTCTATGGAATTCTGCATTTTTCCTTACTTTATATTTTATTTCTAATCACAAAAATAGCTACAAATTAATAAAAAGCACTCTAAATTTATGATATGATATGTATTCCTTCTCACAACATTCCTCTATTTTCTTCCTTAAATATTTCGCTCATCTACATACATATGTACATCCCTTGGCATCACACAAACACTCTCACTTAAGCCAATAAATCTGAATAACAAACTCCAGTTAAGCTATGAAAACAAAAGTGAAACATGCTAAAAATCAATGAACTTGAATTTCTCGCCATCAAAATATACAAATAATGGAAATTTTGTGAGAATGTGAGATGTGCAGACCGTGCACTGAAATAAAACCCCGATTTCATATACTATACATACACGAAATTCAATCCCAAAAGCATTTGACGTATTCCCAGAGCCCAACTCCGACCCCGTATGCTAAGGGTTGAAGAGGGAATTTGGGCAGAAAGCTACCCTCGATTTGGAACAGTAGGAAAAACTGCAATTGCACTCGGCATGTTGCAACAATGAGAATGCTAGCAACAACAAGAAATCCAACCCCTAATGTAACCCCATATAGTAATGCCCACGGACTTCACAAACGATGGTGGCGCATTTTGCAATGACAAACAACAATAAAACAACGATATCGAGCCGATCGATCAATGGAGAGTTTGCAGGCGCAGAGAATGAGAATGAGGAAGACACGTAATACCCATGATGACTATGATGATGGGCATTGCGTGAAATTTGTGCAGACAAAGCGACGCGCGCGTTACGAACCTTTTTGGACTCCTCCTACTCGAGATCAGAGAAACAGCTGCGCAGGCGCCACAGTTTGAAGTTCAAAATCGCAGTTGGAATAGAAATAGGAATAGGAATCGGAATCTAAATCGTTATATGTATGTATGTCAGCTTCCATTGGTGGTTGTTTTTATTGGCTGCACAGAATTGGGTACAGTTACAGTAGCAAAGTAGCAAGTTAGTTTCTGCTTGCAACATTAGAGCATTTCAAGCGTTTGTCACTGTCAGACAACACAGTTTGTTCCCAAAAAAGGGGTGACAACAGCTCGTTTGTGCAATTTGTTGCGCAATCATCATGTTTGGCCCACGTCTTTGAGCCTTAAACTGGTAATTGGTTTGTCATTTGGACTGTGGACTCTCTCAGCGCTCTATTGAGAGTGCAATAACCTCTGCTCCTCAGCTCTACTCTCTTTCTTCTTGCTTAGCAGCTGCCTCTGCCTCTGCCTCTCGTGCGATCTCTTGGCACGTTCTTGGCCCTATTTGTGACCTACCTTTTGCACCTTTTTCTTATACCCTAACGATGCAAGATCCCCGCTGACTGACTGGCTGCTTAATTTATGGCTTTGCTTTCTTCAATCAAAATACAGCTGACGATTGTGTCGCTTTTCCAATTTCCCATTTCCAGTTTTCTTAGTTTTGATTTCGTTAACTGATGCAGTTATCGGATATCCAGTTTTCAACTATATTTTCCCATGCTGAGTGCAAAGTTCGTCTTAGATTTATGAGAAAAACAATTTATATGCTAGGAACTGAACATTGATATCTTTTTATGGCTGTATCTGTAGTTATAAGGGAGCATTTCACTCCCCCTCACCATCCCTCTCGGTAAGCTTTGTTGTCCACGCCAATTACTAAAAGTCAGCTTGGTGGAAGTACAAGTGCTCCATTAACTTGGATATCTTTTAACGACTCCACAAAAGCACAGCTCAATAAAAATGCAGAGACCCAAAGATACTTTATGGTGTGTACTTATCGCCAAAATGTATCGATGGAGGGCATTGGTACTGGCACTAGCACTAGCACTGCGGGTGCTCTAACATCTACATGTTTTGGGGGAGATTATCAACGCAATTGTCGGTCATATGAGGGCAACATCCACTGTACTCCCCAAACTGGAGGAGCTAGAAAATTGGAAAAATGTTTCAATCAGTGCACAGCTGAAAAAGTTTATATATAAACACATATATGATACATACCGCTTTATTCGATTTTCGGTGATGAAAATTGTGCAATTAAGTGTTTGATTGGCCATTGACAAAAGGGTTAATCAATGGCCAATGTTACTGGTCATCAGCATACATATAGTATAGTATAGAATGTACATACATTTGTAAGTTTTTTTTTTTTTTGAAATTTCCCATTTGCCCGCATTGCAGTGATTAGTTTTGTCTGTAATTTTGTGTGTTAAGTGTTGAATGCTAATCAAATTAGCTACAGATGCAATCAGTGCTTGTATTATTACTTGTTACTATTGAAAAACAATTTTTCTACATTTATGAAATGGTTGCCGACTTGTCTGCAGTTTTAGTAGATTTTGTTTGCTACCCCGCCATATAACATAAATCCAAATCATTTATTGTTATTTAATCCTTTTTAGTGGCAATAGTTTTATCCACTCGCAGCACGTTTTGCTCCCAGACAGATGTTTGACTTGCGTCTCAAATGCCTTGTTCGCAGGATTATTGTGAACATTGATGTGGGTCGGCAGCAAGGGGGGAGGATGAGAGATGGCAGGGGGGTAGGCAGACACATGTGTGCTGATTCTTGCTGCACTATGGTACTACTATTGTGTGGCATTTAATCCGTATTAATTTTCAATAAGTGCAATGAGGTCTATAAATATTTGATAAATGACTCAGCAGGCGATAAATATGCCACAAGAGCAAAGCACGTGACTTTACAATAGAACGCAGCTCGTGACAATGCATATTTGGCTAAAGTTTAAGAGAACCTGACTTAAACTGCAGCTGCTAAACAAAGTAAGATATCTTTTGGCAAAAGAAGAAGTTAAAATATTTAGCAATTTAAATTATTTCATATTATTTGACGATTATTAAATGTTATAAAATTATATTAAATGCATTTATAATTAAACAAACTAACTCTGAGCATTAAATAAAAGAAAGCTTTAAAATAAATTTGATTTCTCTGAGTTGAAATCCTTTTATTTTGGAAACATTTGCTTTTAGCAGTATATAAGTTTAAGAAACATTTTGTGTCTTTTTAAAAATATTTTGAATTTATATTAAGCATTAAATTCAAGCTTAAAAGCGTTGAAAAGTCTAGTAAATTTATTGTTTCTATGAGTCTCTTTAGGTAATCTTTTAAAATTGTTCTCTGTAGATTTTTTACTTGCCAAACAAATTGTTAAATTTTGTATTGCATACTTCTAGGGCTATATTTTAAATGAAAATTCTTTGCAGCATGCTTAAGAGCTGGCTTGTGTAATATACAAGAGACATAGCATACTTTTAGGGCGCGCCAGAATGTTATGTTAACATAAAAGTTTGTTAACATGCACATACCAAGCAAACAAACAAACACTTTGCAATAACAACTTGGAAATCTAATCTACGAAGATAGAGCAGAGCAACACATTTCCTGTGCACTTTTCCACAAAGTTCTGGCCGCGGAAAAACCCCTCAACGCTGATGTAATGCATTTGTAGAATTTCATCAGTTAGAAACTTTTCCTAGAGCAGCGCAATTCGTGTTGTCGCTTCATCTTGTTTGTTGGCACTGCGATTGTTTGCCCTGTTTATGCACTTGTTTTAATAAAGTTTAGTGGGGAGTTTTAAGGGGGAGCTGCAACTGGGACTCGACGTGACTGAAATTGCAACAGCAGTGACGCCACACAGCTGAGGGGTGTGAGGGGGCATGTGACGATGGAATATGTATAAGATTGTTCGTATTTCTCTTGTGATTTTGTTGCCACGTTTATAGATAGCTTTAATGTGATTCTTTGGGCTCTGAAAGTGTGTTATTGTTATCGTACATATCTTCTAGACATATTTTTTTGCCTTTAAATGAATGACTGTTTATATATGGTAATAAAACAGCAAGAATATTTAATGCGATTTACTATTGATCTCATTTGCGCGCTCATCATTTATCTCAATTAGTGAAATGAACTACGAACAGTAAAACCGCTTTTTTTTCGCTACCTTTACACGCCTCTCTCTCTCTCTCCGTCTCTCTTTCTGTTTCAAGTACCTCCCCGTGACAAAACGCCCATGCATTATCTGTCACTTTGCAAAAACACTTGAGGGGCACACGCTCTGCAAAAACGCTCCAGACTTTGATAAATACTATTGTATATTATATAACTTTCATATATGGTATATAGAATATGTATGCATTTTGCATAGATCGGGTTAACGCTCGTGACTCTCGGGTTGCACAGGTGCACAGACGCCCCCTGGAGGTCGAGTGTTGTGACTTGCGACTTGGAAGACCTCTGACAGTCTGCTATCCCCGCCGGATAAGAATTCAACGTAGAAATGCTTCCAACTGCTTTGAGTGTTTCCTACAAGCCAACGTCAAGTAAAAAGTTGTTACAGCTCCAGTTAATTTATGCCAAATTTTCGTGTGAGTTCAGACCGAAACAATAAATTCAAGTTAATGCAAATAATAAACTTAACAAAATTCAGCAAGTGCAAGTTTGTATGTTTGAATGGAGTATGCGCGACAGACAGTTACTCTGTAAGAAAAAAATTATTTTAGGTTAGTAGTCGATAAGAATGAGAAGACTGTTAAATAGATTAACTTCAGCAGTAGCTACTACAACTTAAATTATTATATTATAATATAATAGTATTAATATATTCAAAGACCTTCTCTTTAGCTAACATTTATTCGACTAGCAGCTATCCTGTAAAATTTGTCTTGCGCCAAAGGAACTCAAATGCTCCATTAGTTTAGTTAACCCCTCAGATACCCTATAGAACACACCTCTAAACCAAACCGCCGCACTAGACTCCAAGTTTTATGTTAATTGGCTAAAAACAATAAGCTTTATTTTTAGCATTATTATTATTATTATACCCTTTTAAATGGTTTTTATGGTTAGAGGGTATTAAAATGCTGTGGGCACTGCCCAAATGAAAGGTAACTGGTTCTGGTTCCGTGTCGAACTTTGATTCTATTTCTGGTCACTTGAAACGCTTTGAAAGTCAACTAGGAACAAACACAATAAATAAATACATGGATAGATAAATAAATGAATATACAAAGTATTTTTTTACTTTTTATTTAAAAGCAAAATTCTGTTGATTTGTTGACGGTAGTGTAGTAGTAATAGTTTCAAGCGGATGTGACAGATTTTCAGACATGGAAATTTTTACCAAAACAAGAACTTGTAATGGAACCCAAAGCATTAGACAATAATATACCTTCATAAACAATATTTAATGTAATTATTCAGATTCATGCTACACGTTTGCCACCCCTACAATTAAATAGTTGAATTGATTATGAGAGAGAAGCTACAACCAACAACTATTGTACAATAACTTCCCCTCTAGGGTCTGGAACGATCCATAACGATCTATAGAACTATAGAGCTCTAACATCATCGGGGCACATTGTGCTATATGTAGATAATGTAGTTAATGCCCAATGAACGATCTCTTTTGTTAGCCAATTTTGTTGGGTTTTGTGATTTCTTGATCCGATTTTGCGGAAATCATTTAGAGACCCATTGGATACATTTGTTCAATGAATCGGAGCGTAAATCTCTCTGACTTTGATATGTAAAACATAATCGGTTAACAACTATAAAGCTTAGTTGACGTGGCCGTGACTTTACAGTGCCATTAACCTGTTAACAATCGATTAACCACAAAAACAAACTTAATGTACAAACAAACATCTTATAGAACTTTTAGAATGTCGCCCAGTGTCCTTGAATCGCAGATTTCTCTTGATTTAGATTAAAACATTATTATAATTACAATTAAAAGAATCTTTGCTATGACGCAGATGATTCGCAAAAACTGATAACATTTAAACAATACTTTTTATGCTAATTATTGCTTTTCTTTCTTTCAATTTTTATGGGTTTTCATTAGGTTTTCTAATCATTTCTTTTTTAGCTGACATTTCGCCGAATCTTAAACAAGCTTAAGCTTGATTGATTTTTTATATGCTACGGTATCGTAAATTTGAGTCCCATTAAAAAGATCTTAAGCTTTTAATTGCAGAAACCCCTATATGATACGTTCTTTTTCTACTTTATGATACTTGGAAATAAACAACATTCAACTAATTATTTCGCAAATATCACAACAAGTTTTATTCATTTTAAATTAATTTCTTAAATACATATAGCATACATATATACAATAGCACATTTGTTAGAGAATCTTAGGAGCTAGGGGGGTATAAAATACTTTGCAACAATATTGGTGAAAACGAGACGGAGATTTCGATATGGCTTTAACTTTTAGACCTGCCACGCCAGCAGCACTGTGCCCAAAAGTAGCATTAGACTCCAGCCAAGACTTGCCGCCGAGTTTCTGCCCATCTCCATGCTCTCCTCGGGCAGACGGGCGGCAGCAACGAGTTGATCTTCGTCCAATTGCGGACGATAGCTCCAATCAATGGAATTGGTCTTGCAGATATTGGCAAAGACTCGCGCCGAAATCTTTGGCGTTCGTGTGCGATTGGGGGAACTAAAGTCGACATGATAGAGACCAAACTTTTCCGTAAAGCCCGCCTTCCATTCATAGCTGTCCATCAGACTCCAGGCTATGTAACCGCTGACATTGGCGCCATCTTCCATGGCATCTAGCACTGCAGACAAGTATAGATTGTAGTAGTCCACACGGGCATAATCCTCCAGACCACCACGATCACTGACGCCATTCTCGGTGACAATTATCTCAGGCGCGTTGTACTCCCGATGTATCCACATCAACAGATTGTACATGCCCTTAGGATAGACCTGAAAGAAACGGAAGAAAAGGCAGAGGATTCATTGAAAAGGGGTTCATTGAACTTGCACCTGTAGCAGTAGCAACCCCCTGTGGTGGAAAAGCAATTACCCTTCCCCGATTGCCTGCCTGTTTGCCTGCCTCCCGCGGGACAAGTCAACCCCCATTTTAATCTTGGCTAAGTAGTTTATGCCACCCTTCGGATGTTGCAACTTGCAACACCTTGTCATTATTCACTTACAGTTCTGGGCTCGACATAAATCCAATTGTGGTTAGGTAAACCGGCCCCTCAGCTAGCCCTGCCCCCTCCCACTGCCCCATCCCCTGTTAGAACTCATCTCTCGGCTAATTAAGCAATCCAATCGTGACTGATCCATCCCCCTTTTTTACAGAGACAATAATCTCTGTTGACCACTTCAATGATGTTTGATGCCATAAATAAAACTTACCTTTAACCAGACAGATCCCGAGCCGGGCCAATCCACACCAGCTTGACTCTCGACAACGCCCATGTCGTGATTGAACGATGGTATGGGAAAGTTGCCAGTGTTGTTGTGACCATTGGAGTTCACCAAGTTACTGGTATACGAGTTGATGCCAAAGAAATCAGAGGTGCCCTTAATGCGATGTATTTCCTCGGCTGTGAACTCGGGCAGACGGGAACGTGCTCCGAATCCTTGCTGCTTGCTGAGATTCCTAATGCGTTCAATCATCACCTTGGGATAATTGCCATGCTTCGAGAAGATCGGATGAGCAAACCAACCGACATAGAATTGCATGGCACGTTCAGATGCCTCACGATCCTCGGCCGAGTCTGGATTTCTTGGCTCTGGCCAGGATGTATCCAAGGTGATGCCGATACGACCGCCTTGACGAGGCTGGAAATCTTTGCGATACATGTGCACCACCTCAGCGTGGGCCTTCAAGAGGTTGTGACCACAGAGATAGGCGGGAATGCCTGGGAAATTGTACGAAGGAGCCATATAGTCCACACCATAGCCATGTTCACACACATGCCAGGGTTCATTGATAGTGGTCCAGATCTTGACACGATCCCCGTACATCTCGAGCACCAAGCGTGCAAAGTCTACGAAGAGCGGTATAATCTCTGGATTTGTCCAACCTCCCAGTTCCTGCAGACGCTGAGGCAATTCCCAATGATACATGGTAACCATGGGTGTAATATTGTATCTAAGCAGTTCATCAATCAAATTGCTATAGTATTTGATACCAGCAGTGCTGACATGGTTCATATAACCACCTGGCATGATTCTCGGCCACGACAGAGAGAAACGATACGAGGTTACATGCATCTCCCTCACCATTTGCACATCACGACGCCACTGTAAGAAAAAAAAAGTACAGTCTGTTATAGAAATACTTGAATAACTGTTTGGTTAATGGATTGATCTTCAGAAAATTTTCAGCATCGTTTAACAAAACTCAACTTTAGACCCCTGCTAAATTTGATAGGTATGCGTTTAGCATTAGAGCTCTTAAAGGCTAAAAAATTGTTCTGAAATAGATAGATATGCTGATGAAGAATATATATATATATTTTTTTTATGAGTTCACAGATGCGTTACCCCTCGTTGCACAATTTTTAAAAATATTAGTTTACCCCATTGGTTACATTGGTTTCATTACAAATATGATTTACAACAATTAAAAGACCGCAAAGCTATCAAATTTAATTAGCTAAACGATTTGACCACCTTTATATTGCCTAAGAATGTCAAGTATTTACCAAAAAAAAAACAAAACTAGTTGCAAGTTGGCCACATTTGTCACCTTGCCACAAGGTACGGCATTCGTTGTCAGTCTGGACGGATTTATCTGTCTCAATGTCTATATGTATGTCTGTATACACGTAATATATGGCTAATTACGAGTATGTGCCTTACATTGAGCCAAACAATTCGACACGCTATTCGCTGTTGGCCTACGACTACTTGGCTTTAACTCTAATTCTGACATGGGGGCGTCCACCTTTAGCTAACTTGGCTTTGATTTCATTTGTTAAATTACAATCGAGACACCTGCGGACATGTTGTCACGGATTATGTCACGCAATCCCATAGCGATCGGTTAGCGGATCTGGTTTGATTGTTATGCTAAATCAATTAATCAATAATTAAATATTAGTTAGCCAAGTTATGATATTATTATTATTTTGTAAATAGCATAGATAGTCGATGACATTGCGAGAAAAGATTAATTGTTTAGCGATAAGAATTCTCAAAAGCAATTCTATGGAATTCCATTTGCTAATGGAGGCATCTATTCAAAATTCTTGAGATAAGAGCTTTTGCACGTTACAAGAAAATATTTGTTTACAAATTTTACTTATGTAAATGTGATCATTTTCAAAGTAGGGCCTAGATTTTTAATTTTTATGAGTTCCATTCTCATGAAATGCTTCAGTAGAACAAATAGAGCAAGAGTAATATAATAATCTATTTGTAATATCCAGATTCCTACGCATTTTAATTTTGAACTGGAAAATTCAATGGGTTTTTTTAAAAAACACCATTGTGATAGATTGTAAACGGAATGTGTTTAATTAGTTTAAATTTTTCAGTAAAATACATTTAGTATCACAGGTTTTTGCTATTCAATAACTGCTTTGAATGTGCATACATTTGTCCTATGATTTGATTCAGAATCCTCAGACATTTAATTTGCGAATAGAACATTTTACTAGAATTCTGAGAGACAGTCAAAAAATATCATTTGTTAAGCAGATTCTAATATCTTCAATTACAATCTACTTCTACTCATAAAATTCTCTTAGAAAACCAATAATAAAATACGAATTTTAAATATACTCCAAGTTAGGGTTTCTTATCCAAAATAATAATTAAAATTTTACAATTTCCTTTTATTTAAAACATAAAGAGACCTGCAGAATTTATCATTTTCAACAATTAACCTAGAAACCTCTATCTTAAATGTTCTCTAGTTTTATAAGGTAATATCTTATCACATCTTTTCAAATGACAAGATTGCACAATACTATGTTAGATACGAGACACAATACTAAACAACCACTAAATACCTGTGTAAGCAACTTAATTTGAATTTTTTTTTATCAAAATACAAGACGTTAATTAAATCAATCGAGTCGTAAACCAATTCAGCTATGTAATATCGAAGACAGAACAATTACCCAAGTAATTTGCGTAAACTTGTCAATTAGCATTCGTTGGTTCAAATGAATACAATTCGATTATTATGGGTATTCAACACTGTGATTCGCATGCCGTGCAGCTGACATAAAGTTGAAATCCAAAAATTGGCTGCAAATTTATTGCCATTAATTTGCATATTCCAATTTGTATTTTTTTTTATTTTCGTTTTTATTTACTTAATAATTTTGTTGTTGTTGTTGTGGGAAAATTCATAAATCTTAATCAGACACCTGTTGAGCTACTGACACTGGCAGGCAGATGAGATCGATGGAGATTTACTTTCAGCTCAAAACTAATACTCTTTTAATGTGGTTATTAATGCAATTAATGGGCTCTAATTAATGAGGTAGTTTTCTACTTAACTACTTAGATGATTTAATACGGCGAGATATTATATAGGTTTAGTTATATTATGAAAGTCTCTTACATAATCACAATTTGAATTTACATACCTGATGATAGCTGTCGGCTGTTATATCGCCATTGGATTGATCGGCAATCTTTTCAGGATTCTTATGTGTTAGATAATCCCAAATGGACTCGCCCTTATCGTCCGCATTCCAACCGCCTTCAATTTGATACGAAGACGAACCGACGCCCCAGAGAAAATCACTGGGAAATTTACGCACACCACTCTTTGCGATTTCAGGGACACTGTAAAAAAAAATAGCGATAACAATATCAAGGATAAATATGGTATATTTTATCTATCAAGCTCAAGATGTTGCAATATGCGACAATGAGTCTGTGTATTTGATGCTAATTAAAAAACCGGATAAAAAAGATACGTGTACGCATCAAAAGCAAAAAAAAAAAAAAATTAATTAATGTGTGAACAACTTTTGTTTGAATTTAAATTTATTAAATTGCATGTGCCCATGTAATTATTTTGAAAAGATGCAAGTGATACGAGATAAGTATCAAGTTTTTTTTGGAAAATTCATAATACAAGGTCAACAACTGGGAAAAGAGCACACAAGTTCAACAGTTCAGCTCAAAAACAACCCCAAAAAGTCAATAAATCGCAAGAGGCTTTAGTGTAAGCCAAGTTTGTCAGCTCAAGGCGATTGCATATGAATTGACAGACAATTTATTGAAATTTTTCAATATAATTTTTGATTATTTTGTTTGCACTTACGAGGCGGCGATAGCATAACGAGTACTCTGCACCAGTGTCAGCAGCAGCAGCGCAGTTTTTATAAATATTTGCCACATTTTTTAAAAATTTATTTAATTTGAATCTCTTATATCCTGTACACGTTTAACACTTAATCCTTTTGGGGCGCGTAACTTTGCCAACGAGTAACTTCAACGATTTTCGTTGACTTCAATTCGTTGAAAACTTTTCGCGATCTTTCGTTAAGTTTTGTTGAGTTGTGAGCGCACGTTTGAAGCTCGACGCGAAACACTGGCAACTGAGGGCTGCCGCTTTTATATCCTAGCGTTTTAAAGCTACGAAGCTCAATGAGAACGAGCCAAAAACTTGACGTATGTACCTACGTACGTACGTACGAACGAACGAACGAACGAGTTTCTCTGCCCTGATCGGTAGTGTGTTAAACAGGTGTGCGACGAAAACGAATGCGCATGCAAACGCGACGCGATCGTTTTTGTTTTTTATTTTTGTTTTCTTTTAAGGTTTATTTTTATTATTGTCTTTTTACTTACGTTCGCCGGTTGGGCGTTGATATCGAGACGCGAGAAATCCCCGTTATGACTTGATTCACGCAATTTACGGCCGTTACATATCCATTGGAAATTACTATCCATATTTGAGTTTGTCATGATCTGGTTTTTGGCGTTTCGTCGTGTGTGTAGGGAAATCATAGAACCAGCGTTCATAATAAATTAAATAAATTAAACTAGAATTGTATTAATTTATTTAAATATAATGCTGGGATTTCGTGCCACAATGCACAATTTATAACCAAATGATGTTCAACGTAAAGTTTTTTTTGCAATTCTCTGCTAATAGTTTGCATTTTTATCTCAGTTTTCTCTCATGTTTAGGCAAATCGAAACAAAGTTTTGTTTGAACAAGTGGTAGTATGATAAGGCTGAAAGAAGATACATACATATATAGAGTATATAGAGCATTCGGGAGAATGATATGGCATCGGATATGAGTAACATGTTCGACTGCAATGCAATCAACGAAATTTGCTACAGTGTGACGCTGCTTTTCTTATCAGTTACAAGAGAAAAGACTACAAAACATCAATTACCGAAATTCGATTAAATTGATTATTATTTTTATCATATGTATATTCAGATGAACTTCCCAGTTTATAGCCAGAATGTCAGAAACTTAAATATCTTGAAACGTTCTTCTGTCGCTGTCCAAAAATAACCGCAGTTATTTTAATGGTGTTTCACATACCAAAATTTAAAGAATTTAAAAAACAAAAAAATTAATTCTTATCTTTAAAGGTGAGTGGAACATTACTGGAGTTTCTTTCACCCCGTATACTATTAACACAGCTGAAAAAGCAGCAGTTTGTTTTTTTCTTAAACAAGTTTTAAAGTTTTATACATAATACTATCAATAAAATATTAAATTTGATTTATTCGGAAAGTTTTTAGTTCAAAATTTATTTAAATTTCTCGAATTTGCCTAAAACGTGTCGATTTTTTTGGTGACGCTAGACATGTCTTTGATTTGATTGTTGAAACGCATCTAACCGGTTTTCAATATGTTTTGCTGTCTTTTATTGGGTTAATTTGTTATAGTCGCGACAGTTGTGGTTTTTTTCTGCTCACGTGGAATTGTGCTAGACACTGTCAACAAAATGAATCATAATTTGCAACTTATAAGAATAAATGAAGCTCTCGAAAAACAGAAATTAATACAATTTATGCACGCATCAAACTTGATGAGCTTAAATAAAAAATCCCCAGAAGTTAACCAAATAAAGTAATTGCAATAGTATTTCCGTTGTTAATTGATTTAGTTCTATTGTGTACATCGACTTAAATAGATATGCAAATAAAATGTGACTTCTTTATAAATATTTATCATTTAAATGTGCAAAGTTTCCCAATTTTAAATATGCGCGCACAAAAACAGGTTAACGGCTGCAAACATATCGATAACGATAACGACAGCAGCACTGAAACCATACACATGTATCGATGCTGGACGGTTTGTTTTTGGTATCGATGCCAAGTAGAGTACAAAACGTAAACATTGGCAACACGTGCGCGTATTTTACAAATCAATGATAAAAAATGGAATTATTCACAGTGAATCGGTAAGAAAATTAATAAACAAAGCCATTTTACACATGTTAATATACATTATGCTTATAGTTACACAGAGGACTTGCACAAATCTTGCAAAAACAGCGGCGAAGCTGCCACTGAAGATGCAATCCTACAAAAGCTGCTGCAGAAAGCCGAAAAACGCAAAAGAAAACACAAAAGCAGCGAATTGCTGGAATCAAAGGATACTGTAGCTCCAGCAGCCGAAACAGCAACTCAGGAAGATGAAGCAGCCGCAGGAGTCACACAGGAAGCAGAACCGCAGGAAACCTTGGAGGCTACTGCTGATTTTCAAGTAGTTGGTGCGACGGCGGTAAAAAAGCCAAAAGTGGAAATGGTTTTACCCGCCTGGTTAGCACATCCAACAATCATTGAAGGTGGCAACTTAATACCCGATGATAGTGCTGAAGCTGCTGTGGAAGAGTCCTCAATTAAGAAGCTCAGTTATCTGGAAAAGTACACTTGCAGTGCGCTGAAGCAAATGAAAATCAAGAGCTTGTTTCCAGTGCAACGTGCTGTTATACCCTGGATACTGGAGGCACATGCCAAGCCAGAGCCGTTCCGTCCACGAGATATCTGCGTATCGGCACCCACAGGCAGCGGCAAGACCTTGGCCTTTGCCATACCCATTGTCCAGCTGCTGGCCAAGCGTGTGCAGTGCAGAGTACGTGCTCTGGTGGTGCTGCCAGTAGCTGAGTTGGCTTTGCAGGTGTTCAAGGTGTTTAGCGCGCTGTGCAGCCAAACGGAGCTGGAGGTGTGTCTGCTATCTAAGCAGCATCGTCTGGAGGATGAGCAGGACAAGCTGGTGGAGCAATACAAGGGTGTTTACTACTCCAAAGTGGACATTGTGGTCACCACGCCGGGTAAACAAACACTTGAGCTGCAATTTTATGCGTTTTATTAACAGTATACTCATTTGTTTAGGTCGTTTGGTGGATCATCTGCATGCCACCAAGGGATTCTGCTTGAAATCGCTGAAGTTTCTGGTCATCGATGAAGCTGATCGCATTATGGACGCGGTCTTTCAAAACTGGCTCTATCATTTGGACTCGCATGTGCGAACCACCACCGATCAGCTGTTGGCTGGTGTGCAGGCACCACTGTGCTACCAGGAGCTACTCAATAGCTGCGGCAAGCAACCGCACAAGTTGCTCTTCTCGGCCACACTCTCACAGGATCCCGAGAAGCTGCAGAATCTGCGGCTGTTTCAGCCAAAACTCTTCACCACCGTCTTGAGCATGCCAAACTTCCAGCCAACAGCAGACGCAACCGAACAGGATGTGACACAGAGTAGTCAATTCATTGGAAAATACACAACGCCAGCTGAGCTGACAGAGCAACATTGTCTGACAGAGATGCGCTATAAACCGCTAACCTTATATGCATTGATTCAACAATTCGGTTGGAAAAGATTCCTTTGCTTTACCAATAGCGCAGACACCGCAGATCGTCTGAGTTTTGTGCTAAAATCTCTGTTGAGGAACACATCGACGGTAGTCAAAGAGTTGTCCGCCAAATTGCCGGCACCGGAACGTAAGTCGCGACTAGCGCAATTTGTGCATGGAGAAATCAACGGCTTGATCTGTTCGGATGCACTTGCGCGTGGTATTGATGTGCCCAACGTGGATATTGTGGTGTCCTACGATGCACCGCGTCACATCAAGACCTATATACATCGTGTGGGTCGTACGGCACGTGCTGGTCGTAAGGGTACAGCCATAACACTGCTCACCGACCAGGATCAGGAGCAGTTTAAGAAAATGCTCTACGAGGTGGGCAAAACCATGGGTGAGGAGATCACCACATCGCCAGACATTGAACTGCAACATGCAGGCATTTACAAGAGTGCTCTAGAAGCATTACGCATACGCCAGGATAAACAAGTTAAGGAGAGTCGCCTCGTGAAGCTACGCAACTCACGTAAAGCCAACTTACACAAGGCTGCGCAAGCAGCTGGCGGAGAAATGACGCTCATGGAGAAGCTACAAGTCAAGGCAGTCGTTGATCTAAATACAGAGGAAAAAGTGAAGCCGGTGGCAAAGCCTAAACCAATGCCGAAACAGAAGACCGTAAAGCCAAAGCGTGTAATTGAAAAGTAGTATAGATCAGCGGAGATGTAGTCGAAGTCGTCTTATTTCTATGCACTATAAGTTGAAATATAGTATATATGTTGATTATGATTAAATGTATATTATGTGTATTTTTCTTATCACTAAAAGACCCCTGGGTACATTCCCGCAGTTGGGTAGATCACCGAAATTAAGAGAGAGATGAAATAATAATATTTACAGCATGTCGACTTGTTGATGCTCTATAATTTATTTTGCTAAAATTTTAAGCAATCTATATAGAAATTTTGCTTTAGTAGAACTTTATAATGTAATGATATTACACTGCTCTAAAGGAGAAGATAAATAGTTGAATTAAAATGATAAAAGCAAAAAAATAACTACTCAAGTCTAGAAAATAAATCAAAATAAAATCTTATAAGTTTTTGTCTTAAATATATTAAGGGAATTGTGAATATTTCTCCTAAAGAAAACTTAAATTATGTGTATTTTAGCTCTATAAAAATTGAAGATAGCCTATAGTAGAGATTGACGAAATTTCAATTTATGTTTCTGTTAGTTTACCTAGGGAATGCTAAAAGTTCTTAAGTTTTTTTTGCTAATTATAATGTAATAAAAACTTGAATAAAATAATAGCCTGCGAATACTTACAGTTCTTAAGTTTTTTGCTAGTAATAATGTAACAAAAACATAAATATTATTATAGCTTGAGTAGTTATATTGTCTAAAGTACTTCAATATACCCTATACACTGCTACGCAAACATCTTTTGAGGTATTTAAACAGCTCGTTTGCTCCGTCGCAAAGTAGAGTGAAACAAGCAACGATGAACTTAACATCTCTAAAATTTCTAACGATTCTGGCAATTTGCGCATTTGGTAATTAATCAAACGATTGAATAATATTTAAAAGTTCCCCGCTAATCAGCTAATCTCTCTCTCTCATCTCTCTCCCTTCCTCTTCGCAGCGCTGCCGTCTTGGACTTTTGCGTTGACCATTGAGCCCCGCAGTAGTTGGGGAGCAGTGAGCGCTCGATCGCCATCCAGAATTAATGGTGCCGTCGAGTATGTGATCATTCATCACTCAGATAATCCCAATGGCTGCACTACGTCACAGCAGTGTCAGCGCTTGATCAAGAACATACAGTCGGATCACAAGGGCAGACGTAATTTTAGTGATATTGGCTACAATTTCATAGTCGCCGGCGATGGCAAGGTGTATGAGGGGCGTGGCTTTGGACTGCAGGGATCCCATGCGCCCAATTATAATCGCAAGAGCATCGGCATTGTCTTCATTGGTAACTTTGAGAATAGCGCACCCTCTGCACAGATGCTGCAGAATGCCAAGGATCTGATTGAGTTGGCCCAGCAAGGTGGACACCTGAGAAGCGACTACACTCTTCTAGGACATCGTCAGACCAAGGCAACTAGCTGTCCGGGTACAGCGCTCTACAATGAGATCAAGACGTGGCCGCACTGGAAGCAGATTTAAATATTAAACTACAATAGTTAGACTGTAATATACACTGCGAGATTTTCATTGATTAAAAGTGATAGTTAAATTAAATTTAAATTGTGATTTTTTTATTATTAGTTAGAAAAGTGTATTGGCAGAAAGAAGAACAAGTATTTCCAGATACGAATTGTCTACACTGAAAGAAAAAGAAAGTAAAGTTTGCGAATGCCGTATATTAACTAGGTTATGTCAGAAAAAAAACAAGTTTTACGTATGCAGAACCAAATTTTTCTACATTAATTTTATAAGCGTTTTATTAGATTGTTTTTCTCTCTGTGTAATAATTTATACATTCGACCAGACTCTCAATCAATTGGTTCTTCAAGCGAAATACAACTATGATCAGAGTTTGATCTGCAAATTGATTCAATCTAAAAATATAATGAATTAAGATAATTAAAAACAAAACATTTGGGTTTTAAAATTACTAACATAGAAGTAAGTAAGTTAACTATTGGTAGCAGAATAACTAAATTAAAACAAAAATTAATATAAATAAAATTTGATATGCTGTTGTTAGACTAGTTCTTCCACAAACAAATTTTCTCTATGTGAGCTTTATTGAATTTTAGTTATTATGGGTATATAAATAATATTGAATTAATATATATATATATATATAATTTATTTATTAGATATTCATTTAACGAACAAAAGGAAGGGTCTTGCAACAGCTTGCCACACTTGGACAATGCCATGTGTGCTACGCCCTTGAGCTGCAACAGTTGCAGTTGCTTCCAAATGGTCAGAGCCCACCCAAACCAAAGAAGGGCTTCATTCCAAAACGGGACAACTGCATTTGTTAAGCAAATTGAACTAACATTTTGCTATAAAAGCTGTTGGACGGCGCAAGAGTTGAACAGTGAGTGCGGCAGCGTGTAATCCTCAAAAGAAACGCACAGCATGAAGCTCGTAAGTTTTTCATAGATTTTTCTTTACTCCATACGTTAAATAAATCTCATTTTCCCAGCTACAATTTTGCTGCCTGCTGTTGGCTTTGACGCTGTGCCATGCCAATGTGATACCGCTGGCAGCTCCTGTGCCTGGCCTGCTGCCTGTGGCAGGGAGTCATCAGTTTGTGGCACGCAATTACAATGGCTACTATGTGCCCACAACAACAACAGCAACCGTTTGGCCAGGCTTATCGCCGTATCCCAACACTTACTACAAGTACAGCGGTGGCTATCCCAGCTATGGCTATCCTTATAGCTATCCGTATGGCTATTATCCCAGTTATAACTATGGCTATGGATACAAGAGCATCTGGTAAAGATAACCAGTTATATACATATATTCAAATATTTACTACTGTATTATATCATTTGATTTTGTGATTACATTTATACCAAATCCATTTCATATGCAACGATTTTTATTGAAATTAAATATTAATATAAAATATATAAAATTCTTCTTAATAATCATCGAGCAAGCCCAACAGAATGGGATACTATTTTATTAAGTATATGTATGCCTATACGAAACCTTTATGATCTTTAGCGATACCACAAGAAAGTTATTAAATTACAAATATTTAAACTAAAATTTAAAATTGCCAGAAATTTAAATTCAGTTTAAAAAAATATATATTTTTTCAAAAACTAATATTAAAAGGTGATCGAGTTAAAGTCCAAATTTATTGCATAAATATATTTCCATAAAATCCATGTATGTAGCTGCATGAGTTTCTAAGCAACTTTCCTAGAGTGTAGTTGGCTTACTGCCCAAAATTGCTAATTTATTGCAATTTTATTTAGTTTTAATTAAAGTGTATTTTAATTTTGGTTAACCAACTATTGCTTTTATTGAACTAAAATTTACTAAATGCATAAATATATAAATTTATCTTTCGGTTAAAAGTTCATAAACTAGAAAATATATGGAGCTGTGACGGGAGCTGAAGCAAAGAGACGAGCAGGTTGACCAAAACGATTGGCAGCTGGGAATCCAAAGAAACCCGGAAAAGCGGTCAAGCCCGCCGGAGTAGCAACCAAACGAGCAGGTGGTGGTGCAAAGGCGGCATTGAACTGATTAAAATAATCCAATCTTTGGCTGCTGGAAATGGCCAATGGAGCTGGATAGTTAGCGAATGCTGGCAAATTGGTAAAGGCAGCGGGTGCAGCAGTCAAAGGTGCCACATTTGCCAGATTTGAAGGGAATACAGCTCGCTGAGCTGCCACACATGCCACCAAAGCAAAAATTATCCACTAGAAAAGAGAATAGAACAAGAAATTGTATGTTATTTAAAAGCAGAAAAGGACTTTTCCTTACAAACCATTTGCATCTTGAGAAGTTGATCAGAGAAATTGCGTTGAGTTTTCCAGCTGCTCTGTTCGCTTTTCACGCGTTGAATATGCCGTTAGTGGATTGGTTGAGTTGGCTTTTATAGTGTTTTTTTATTTGGGTGGTTGCACCACTTGGCAGCTGCAGAGTGTCACGCATTTGGATGTCAAATTAGCCAAATTGCATAGACAAAAGGGAAAATTTGCATAAGATTTGGATTTGAATTTGGAATGATAATTGATATGGTTACGAAATGGACGACAGCACTGATTGTGGGTTTTGCTCTACATAACAACAGCACATTGTACAAATATATTAAACCTTAAATGATACTGATAAAATTTATTAAAAACATAGCATTTACATTTTCCTAAAGTAATTAAGTCTTCAGAGTTTTCTTTGATCAAAATTGCATCCAGTGTACTTTCAAGTTCAGTAAATTTGATTTCGCCATAGATGGAAACTGAAACATTACAAATCATTATATAATACTTACTAACGTATATAATTCTTAATTTCTAAGTAATTTTACTTACATTTATGAGAATCATGAGCTCTTTGATTCTTTCAACTTTCATGTCAACCAAGCAATTGAATTGAAATGGTTCATCAGGTTGAACACCTCTTGCCTCCAATACATCTAAAAGTTGCAATACAAAGTCTCTATCGATATTCTGATAAAAACATTGTAAAATCTTTAATGTTGTAGTTTCCAGTACCAATCGCAAGATGTCTTCCTTGGTAAAACTTGCTGATAACGAGCACTCTATTTGTTCTAGTTGCATTGTTTTGAGAGTATTAATACAACTTGGGTCCATGTCGCAACAGATGAGTTTTTTCAGAGCTCGAAATTTGGCAATACAGGCTATATCCTTTTTACCAATAATTGCAAAAGGTATATCAAGGACTTGCAGCTGGTCATTAAATTGACTTTTCAAATCGCACCGAAATGAGCAATTTGTGTTTCTTTCAAATATATTTACATATGTCTTACTTAGATAATTTGCAATTTTCGACTTTGGAAAATACACATTGGGATCAGGTCCGTACATTCCGCCCGATATATGGAAACTTTCCAGCAGAGTACACTTTTTAAACACTCGATTTATTGTCTTTGTGTCCGGAAAAAAATCCAATTTTAGTACACGTAAACATACAAGTATGTTGGAGAGATCATAAACCTCATTGGATTTAAGAAGTCCAATTTTTAATTGCTCCACTTGAACTAAATTATTCAACTCAATTCCTGCAAAATGTTATTAATTATTTAGGCTAACAATAAAATTATATGCGAAACAACTTACTTTCATTTTTAGTTAATGGATAGCAACCAAAATTGAGTATACGTAGATTTGGTAAACTTTGCAGCGAGTTTATAATGTCAACCATACCAAATTCCAATTCATTTCTTTCAATCCGAGACATAGGATAACCAGTAAATCTCATTCGAATTTCTTTGAGCTGTCTGAGATTATTCAAATTTTCCTCAATTTTCTTAAGATTTTTATTCTTAACATGAAACTTTATAAACTCCAAGTTGGGGCAAAATTTAGCAGCTCTCTCAATTAAATCTCCTGTATCGATATGAAATGGTTCATGGCAGATTTTAGTAACACTTGAGCCCCACCATTCCAAAACAAATTCCCAATGATCAACAATATAATTTTTCACGTGATCAAATTCGATAAAAGATCTGACTTGATTTCTGTTTTCTTCAGCGAATGCCTTCCATAGTTTTGGATGGGTTTTAGCAAAGTTTATCTTATCCTCGAATTTTCCAATTTGATTGCAAATAACAATTAGAATGTCTAAACTTAAATCCAAAATATTAATATCCATTTTCAAGCTAACAACGTGAAAATCCGAACCTAAGAAACAGCTTTTTGTTCTGTCGATTGCAAAATTCAGACTGAGTAACTTTCGTTATCGTGACAACTTTAAGAATAATACTTTATAAAAAAAGTCGTTTATGCGTAATGGAACCAGCATATGTATATATAAATCCAAATCATTACAAACATAAGTCTTATCTGCAAGCTTAAAAGAATGATGATTATACTACTAGCTAAATGTGTCCGTTTCCCTCACAGCGTCAAATACCAAATAATCGACAGAATGCTATCGATATTAAATAAACTACAACCACTAACCATACAATACATATTGTATGGTTAGTGCTACAACAATGACAACTTAATATACAAAGGCACTTTTATTTTTAACGCACTTTTAAATTTTATCAGACGTTTGATGTTTTCCACAGTTACAAATGGGTTTTTCATGTCATTAAATTTTTGAATGTCTAAACTTAAATCTATAATATTTTTCAACATTTTCAAGCTGACAACATGAACATCCCTACATAAGAAGGAGTTGTATTTTGTCGGTTGCACAAATTTAGACTGAGTAACTTCGTTGAGTAACTTTCGTTATCGCGACTACTTTAAGAATTATATTTTATATAACTGTCGTTTACGCATAATGGAACCAGCACGCATATATGTATTTAAAAATTCCCCAGAGGTTATTTAATAAGAGTAAATGGATAAGGACTGCTTATAGATAAGAAATATAATTCGAAAATAGCTATTATACATATACAAGTATAACCGCAGCAATGCTTCAGCTACTTACTCCTTACAAAAATGCTAAAAGCGTGTTATGGGCATTTTGTTTTTAAAAGAACCTTGATTACTTAAATGAAGATTGCTGTTGGAAAATATCTTTAAATTTAAGAATTGTTATGTGGTTTTTGGCCTTCGGACAAAATTTTTAATAGATCTGTTAATAAACAGGGAATCTTGTAAAATATTCACTTTTAGTGAGACATTTATAAGAGTATAAAACTCTACATAATTTACTTTTGCATAAAATACATAAATACTTAAAATACAAATTATTTTTTATATTCAAATTTATAAATTTAAACAGTTGTTCTCTGAGTCTTGGGTTTTTCAAAAACACTGTCGTTCATATAGTAGAGACGTTCTATAATATCTGCTTTACACATTGTCATCTTTGTTTCAAACTTCATTAAATTTGATTTGGGCGTAGATGCATACTGAAATAATACAAATCATTAGGTATTTAGAATTTTAAATAATTTTTGCTTACATTTACCTTCATCATTAGTTCTTCGTATTTCTCATTAGGCATGAGAGTTGTGCATATGAACTGAAATGGTCGATCAGGCTCGAAACCTTTTGCATCCAATATTTCTAAAAGTTCCAATAGGAAATCTAAATTGATGTGCTCATGGGGATATTCTAAAGCCATTAGTGTTGAAGACTCTTTTACCAAACGCAAAAGGTGAACACTGGTTAAGCGTTCTGATTCCCTGAATTTTATGTACTCCAATTTCATGTCGTTGAGTTTTGTAATATATTTTGGGTACATGTCCCTACAGGAGAGTTTCTTGAGAGTTCGAAGTTTAGAAATACAAGCGATCTCCTTATCATCAATAGTTACAAAAGGGATAGCAAGGAATTGCAGTTGATCATTAAATCGACGGCTTAAGTTGCAACGAAATGAATTGTTAGGGGGTCTTTCAAATATATTAACATAAGCCGAAATTAAATGATTAAATATTGTCCGCCTATATCGACAAATTATAACTGGGAAACGTTCTCTGTCGCCGCCTGATAAATGTAAACTTTCCAACACTGTACACCGTTTAGCCAAACGATTCATTGTCTTTGTATCCGGATAAAATTCCAATTTTAAAACACGTAAATTTCCAAGTAAATTGGAAAGATCATTAACCCCATCAGCTTCCAGGCGACCCATCTTTAATTGTTCCACTTGTATTAATTTATTCAACTCAATTCCTGCAAAATATTATTAAATATTTCAATGTTTAATAAATGTACATACCTATTAACTTACTTTCATTTTGATTCAATGAATAGGAACGAAAATTGAGTATACGTAGATTTGGTAAACTTTGCAACGAATTAATTAGGTTAGCAGTATCAGATTCATATTCATTTCGAGAGTATTTGTGGGAAGTTACTAGCATTCGAATTTCTTTGAGTTGTCGGAGATTATTTAAGTTTTCCAATATTTTCTTAAAATTTTTACTACGCAATTCAAACTTGATGAACTCCAAGTTTGGACAGAACTGGGCAGCCTTCTCTATTAAATCCCCTGAATCGATTTTGAATCCTTCGTGACAGATTTTTGTAACACCTGAACCCCACCATTCCAAAATAAAATCCCAATGATCAACAATATATTTGTTGGCATGTCCCAAAAAGTCAAAGTCGATAAAAGATCGCACATGTTTACTGTATTGTTGATCGAATACATTCCGTAGTTTGGGATGGGCTCTAGCAAAGTTTTTCTTATCCTCGAATGTTTCAAATTGTTCAAAAATAAGAATTAGTATGTCCAAATGTAAATCTAAAATGTTGATATCCATTTCAAAGTAGAGAAATTTAACAACAAGAGTTTTATTCAGTTCGTTGCAGCATTCAGACTGAGTATTTTTCTTTTAAATCGTAGCAATCTTAAGTGTTATTTTCCACTTCACAAGCCAACAAGTGTGATGATTAACTAGCTAAATGTGTCCGTATCCTTTTCAGAGCCAAATACCAAATAATCGATAGAATGCTATCGATACTAAATATACTACAACGAGTAGCCACAAAAATACTAAGGTCCGTTATTTTTAAATTTACTTTTAAATGTGTTTTAAACGTTTCCGTGTATTTTTTGTCAGCATCAGTAGCTATTAGAAAAGTTAATAAATCTATTCATGAGTTAGTTCTATATATATTTTAAAGGAAGCAAGCACACACAGGTAGTCCATAAACATCAATCTTTTAGGGAGTTGATCAGCCAGTTCGTTGTGTATATTGTAAGTAGATAAGGTATCTAACACTAATAGATTTGCAAAACTCTAAAAAAAACCTAAAATTTAAGCTTGCACTGTAGATTATTTAATTTAAATATTCCTCTATCAAGTACTCACTAAAAGAATATCATTCCTAAAGAAAAATACGTTTTTTTTTTGTTTTTATATAGATATATATTTGCCTCACATTTTAATTGATTAAACAAATGTCATAATAACTATCGTATTTATATTCGTTATCGCAATCGTCTTCGAATTCATTATATTCGTATAAATTACATATAGAATATGAATATGTAGATATACATATATGTAAGTATATAAATAAGTTGTATTTCAATTAATAATTTAATATAGCTGCTGGATTAGTTAATTATCATTTTTCATACCTGTTGATCGATCGTTCAGTATTGTGGTTATTTGTTTTGCATTTTAGACTGTATTACGATATTTATATCTATGGATATTTGTATAATAAGTTAAATAATAATAATAATAATAACTTTAGGCTAATTACTGCTTTATGTAATGGTATTTTAGATATTACGAGTATGTGTGTTTTATAATATATGCACTTTGGATAGTGATATCATCATTATGACAATGATTATTGATAGTGATAATGATAATACAAATACAAATACGTTAACACTAAGCTAGACGACATTTAGCATAGGCATTAATTAGTTGCTTTCAGTTACGTTAAGAGGATATTGTTAACGAGTATTCTTTTTTTTTTTTGGAATCAATTTGAATTGTTGCTGTGACTGTGAACTTTAACAAACGTTCTATTAGTTATGAGTAACGTTATCATTAGCAATATCGATCTATTGTTAGTCATAAATAACTATTGTGGGTTTTTGTTGCAAATCTCTCATGCTATATACATTACTTTTCACTTGTATTACGTTATAATTTGCATTATTTCTATATGCTTTTGCTAGTAACATTTTTGTGTGGCGCCCTCTAGCGTTTAGATCGGTTCGGAACGAAGTCGGTCAGTTAGGTCATCGAATCATCGAATCATCGAATAGTAGGATTAAAACATTTTACATAAAATCACAGTCTATTGAGTAAGTTTTTGGGGGATATTACGTGTTGATCTTATGGCAATTTTCGATTTGACTAGACAAACAGATTGGACAAATGTTGCTGTTAAATAGTTTGGATTTGGGAGTATTACAAATTCCGACTTGTGGGGATTTCTACCAAAGAACATCATAGTTGTAAACATGCTCGGATGAGGCGATGATCAGACACTTGACAATCTCATCAAGGGTGCGTTTCAGTTTCCATTTTTTTGGTTTTCTCAGCAGCTGCAACGGCTTCAATTTGATCCTGCACTTGTTGGATTGTTTGGGTTCATGCCAAGGACTTGTCGATGTGGACTTGGTTTGTGGCAGCACCATTGGTATGTTGCAGTAATCGTGTTGCTGCAACTGCAACTGTTGCAACGCACTAAGACGCTGCTCCTGATAGTAATGATTGAGATTGGTCAAATAGTAGAAGTCATTATCGTTGATCACATCGATTTCGGCATAATTGCCGCCATCGCTTTCCACCTGATCCGTAAGACCATGGATGCAGCTGGTGGATTTGGCTGTGAATGAGGATTTTGGTTTGGTTTTGGGTTTCGGTTTGGTTTTGGTGTTGGATGCCTTGGCAAATAGTTGGTCAAATCACATATTTTCATCGAACTTGGCAAAGTTGTTGTCCTCGTTCCATTGGAATTTGTTGGCATTGTCGCCAACATCGCCAGCTTCATGCTCATCTTTGCCCGACATGGGAGCTTCGTCGGGTGACTTAAAGAACTCATCATCCTCAAAGGGATCCTCTTGCTTCTTGGCAAATATATTCACCGATTCCGATTTCTTGATCAGTTCCTGACGCTGCTGCAGTTTACTGCTACGCATATTTTGCTTACGACTGGATGCTGATGGCGCCGCTGGCGACGCTTGTTCCTTGTCAAAGTCAAATGAGGCCTTGGCAAAGTCATCCTCAAAGGCGGCGTCATCGAACTGGGATACCTTTACATTATCATCGAAGCGCAACTTTTGTGTTATCGGCGGCGTTGAGATCGTTTCCATCTCAAAATTCTGGTCTCTCTGCTGCTGTTGTTGTTGCTGCTGCTGCTGTAGCTTTTCACGCTCGGAAAAGTCATTGGAAAAGCGAAAGAGCGACTTGGAACCAACCGTGCTGCTGGCAGACACCAGGCCAGCTGGCGTGGAGTTGCAACTGGAGGCGGTGCCAGCTGGCGCTGGTGGCGGTGAACTCTGATTAAAGTCCGACTCGAAGCCATCGTCAAAATTGAATTTACCCACGCCTCCCCCCACTCCCGCTGAGGATTCACCGCCGCTCATCATGACCGCCGTGCTGCTGGCATTCGATCTTGGCGTGGGCGTCTGCTCGTAGCTATCCACAAATCCATAGTCACTATTAACGCCTCCGCCACCACCACCGCCGCCGCCGCCGCCTCCACCACGTGTCCGATTCTGTGCGCCTGGCAACTTGGCCAAAGTTGGCGCATGCCGCTCCTGCTGCCGTCGCTCCGTCTCCAACATGCGCTGATGCATCTCATGTCGTCGCCGATTGAGACGCTCGAACTTGTCTTCGTCTGTGGGTGGCTCATCATCCACATAATCCTCATCATCATCATCATCGTCGTCGTCGTTGTTGTTGTTGCTGCTGCGCTGGCAACTAATGTAATCGTAATTGTCCCGCACGCCACGCCCACTGCCATAACGCACGCCCACCGACGCCAAGTCCTTGGCACTGCGAGCACGCGTCTTCTTACGGAATCTGTCGGAGATTAGGAAGTGAAGTAGTGTAGTGAAGTGGAATAATTGAAGTGAATTCACTTACCTGCGATCCTTTTCTCCGTCGGAAGGCGTCTGTGCCAGGGCTGCAGCACGCCGACTCTCTGCCAGACGGCGCTCCGTTTCCGCCGCACTCGCTGGACGCTTCCAGGACTTCTGACCCGGCAAGGCGGGTTCTACACGAGATTAAAGTAACGGAATTAGCTGGTAATCAAGGGAAACTAAGAAACTTACCCTCTCCATCCCAAGGACTAGAGCCGCTGCTCTTTCTCAACCGTTGTGGCGCTCCAGGCACTACGTCTCCGCCTAGCTGACTGGGTCGCTGCAGACTGCGTTGTCTGGTTTGGAAATCCTGTTCCGAATCCTGTTCGTAATCAATGTCGCCGCTGACACGCAATTTGCCCGAAGACGTTGCCGGTTTGCGGAGCGAGCGCGTCTTGAGCTCTCGATCCCGTTCCCTTTCACGATAATCATCCCGACTATCCAGACTGCCGTAGACATCACCGCCACTGCCAAAGCTACGACGACGTCGCGAAGAGCTCTCGAATGATTCAACACTTTCCCGATCAAAGGATTTGCGTTCACGCTCTCGCTCCCTCTCCCGATCTCTGTCTCGCTCGTAGAGATACTCCGGACGCGACTTGTAGCTCACGCCCATGGGTGAACGACGTTCCTCGTAGACGTTCTCATAGTCAAAGTCGTAGCCGGGACGCGCATAATCCCGATACTCCCTTTCACGGTACTTGGAACGATCGCGCTCCCGTTCCCGTTCCCGTTCACGCTCTCGCGGCAGCGGCTGACCACGTTTATCGTACATGGGAGCCGGTGGTCCGTAGCTGGATCTCTCGTAGGCACTGCGCTCAAAGGAACGCGCTCGCACGCCCTGCTCCATCTCCTGGGGCGACCAGGTGTGATGTGCCGGATGATGATACCAGCTGGGAGACTCTGAAATGGGAGAAGCACCTAGGTAAGTGAGACGTAGAGCGAGGTGAGGCGACTGCTTACCTAGCTCAAAGTTATCCCGACTGCGGGAGAGTCCCTGCTTAAACTTGCGCTGTTGTTGTTGCGGTTGTTGGTCCCGATCCCGATCCCGCCGGGCACAGAACTCCGCTTCGTAGCTGCAGAGAAAGAGAGAGCTGCTGGTTAGCGGGAAAGACTTTGGCTTCGATTAGTAATGGAAACTTACTCGTAATCCTCGTCGCAAGAGTTGAGGCGTCTCGCATGCCGCATATAATAGCCATGGGCAGGTGGTGGATGCTGCGGTGGCAGCTGCGTAGGTGGCAGCGGTGGCATGCCGCGACGCTGCTGCTGCTTCAGATACTCGGGAGTATCGTCGTCCCAGGGACTGAGATCACGTGAGGATGAGGAGGTCTGTTGACGTTCCTTTTTGGCCCAGCGACGTTGTTGCTGTTGCTTGGACCAACCGCCGGCATCGTCACGGGGATCTGAGCTGCACGGCGATTCGGCGGTGTCCTGCTGCGATGTATTGGAGGCGGGTGGTGGTGGCAGCGTTAATCGCGCCTTGCCCTTGCCCCCAATGCCAGAGATGGCCACCTTGGGAGAGTCAAAGGTGGCCCAAGAGGGTTTGTCCCGATCACGTTCCCGTTCCCTTTCCCGTTCCCGTTCCCGTTCTGAGCTGATGTGCATCTGCTTGGTGGCGGTGTCGATCAGCTGGGAGACAGCTGAGAGCTGTGACGGCACCGGAGAGGGACCAGCTGTTGTATTGAGTGTGGGTGCTGGCGATTTCTGGAGCGGAATAGGCGATGTGCTGACATCGTTGAACTGCGATGGCGTGTGCAGACTGTGAGTGGGTGGACCACGTGATGGTGCCGCCGAAGATGTGGCCGGAGAGATGCGATCCCTGGAGTCCAGCGAGAGATTTGAGATGGCTCGCTGCATTAGCTCATCGATTTCAATGTCATCACGTCCAGCGGAGCCAGCAATACAACTCGGTCCACTCACCACCGTGAGGAACTTGTTGTCCTGCTTGGGAGGCACTTGCTCCTCGGTCTTGAACTCGGCTTTATCGGCGCTTGTGGAAAGTTTCTCATACTGATCCTGGGCACTGACTGGCTCCGCATCCTTTTCATTGCTATCCATGCTGCTCTCTCCGCCCGCATCCTCGTCATCGTCATCATCGTCATCGGCCACAGTGAGAGCAGATGAGGAAGGCTCCGCCGGCAAGCCACGACTGTCCACCAAACCACGTCTATCGTGTCCGCTGTCCATGATCTGCCGAATGTCCTGATCCTCGTTGAACTCATCGCTAAACAAATCCTGCAGCAGATCCTTTTCCGGGACAGTTGGCGCTGCACTTGCCGGGGGCGGTGGGGGCTTGACAAACAGATTCTCCACCAGGATGATGTCGCGCAGTGCTGCATAGCGATCCTTTGCCTGAGCCACCACCTCGGTGATTTTGGTGTCGATTTTAGGAGGCGGTGGCTCCAAATCCAACTCGGTTACCACCTCCATGTCCAGTTGAGCTGGATGCTGTTGTTGTTGCTGCTGCTGCTGCTGCTGCTGCTGTTGTAGCTGCTCCTGCTGCACTTCATCCACGGGCGGTGGTGTTAGATCACCCATTAGATCCGTTTCCTGCTGCTGTTGCTGCAGCTCCTGATCGATAATCTCCCGAAAGACAGCATACCGATCCGCCGAAGGCACAGCCGGAGCTGCCAAAGTCGGAGCCTCATTGAAGTTGGCGAAATTGGCCACGAAAGCGTCTTGGCCCACATCCTCACCAAAGGTATCATCAAATTTGGCCACAAACGACGTCTGCTGATCGAAGTTCACCTTAAAAACGGCTGCCGAGGCGGAGGAGGAACTGGCGGGAGGAACAACAACAACACCCGGTGACTGGAGCGGCACAGCTGGACTTGCACGAGATTTGGGCTGCGTCTGATCACCGCTAGACTGCAGATATTCGGAGAGGTAAGCCGTTAGTTGGACAATTGTCATGGTGCTCAGCTTGCTGGCGGGCACATTTAATTTCAGAGCCAGTTCATCGATGCCCAGCGTGAGCAACTGCGTCAGTGTGATGTCCGGCACCAGTGCAGCGGCCTCCTTGGCCTGTGCCGCCTGAGCCGCCTGCAGAATCTCCGCCTTGTTCTCGTAAATGTCCTGGGGACGACCCAGGGATGACTGCCGCTGGGGACGAGCCCGACTGCTGCTGCTCTGCGTGGGCGGCGGCAACAGTGGCGGTGGCGTGCCACCCAACGGAGCCAGATAATCATCCTCGGTGTGTCCGGGTTTGCGAGGTCTTCCCGGACCCGGAAAATTGCCATCGGAACGTCCGACACGACGTGAAGGCAATGGAATTGGCGGAGCATCGACAACTCGGCTTCTCAGCTGATTGCTGCTATGGTTCAAGTACTCGTAGCGACCGACAGGTGGCGCTGCGGGCGTTGGCCTTATGATCAGATCACTAAATTGTTTCTTTGGCGGCAGCGGCGGTGGTTCCGCATACGGTGTAGAGTCTGGACGTGGCGGTGGCTCCGGAGCCGCTTCATTCTCACTCAGGGAATCGCTTTCCTGCAGGCGACGCATATTCACACTGGAACCCACCGAGCCAGAGGAATCGCCACGCTTGGAGAAACGCGCCTGGCCAAACAAATGGGGCATCTTCTTGTTGCTTATGCTTGAGATCACGTCCAGCGGACCACCGACATTCACTACACTGGCCACTGGCGTTGGCCGATGCCGAATGCTGCTGCTGTTAGGAACCGCTTCCAAGCGCGAGATGTCCGCCTGCCAACCCTCCGATGTGGATTGCTGTTGTTGCTGTTGCTGCTGCTCTGGTGGCAACTGTACCTGCAGTGGTCCATTAAAGACACTTGCTGTGGACTGTGGCGCCGGCGCCGACGTCGGCGTATCGAACTCAAAGGCATCCAGCTTGGCAAAGAGATCACCCTCCTGAAATGGATCCGGATCGCTCTTCTTGCGTGTCGGCGAAAATGGATCCGTGTCGCGGGGCAAGAGCACTGGATTGCCATCCTCCTCCAGTGTGGTGGTGTTAATGGCGGTGGTGTTGGTGGTAAGCTCTGTGGTATAATAGTTGACTTGTGGATTAATTGGCTTGGCGTTACGTAGCATCAATTTCAGTTTGGCAGCCGAAAAGTCATCGACTTGGCTGCTGGAAAACTGCGTCTGAGTTTGGGTTTGGGTTTGGGTTTGGGAATGAGATTTGGCATGGATTTGGGATGTGGTTGGGTGCTGCTGCTGGTGAAGCTGAAGCTGACTGCTGATGGGTGTGGGACTAAGCTGGGAGCGGCAACTGTTTGTTAGTAGCAGATGTTGCCCAAAGCTGGCGGTGGTTATTAGTGGATTAATATTATTATTATTATTGTTAGTTGTTGTTGCGGTTGCCATTGCGGTGGCGGTTGTTGCGTTGCTGTGGCTGCAACTGACGGCGTTTCCTGCGCGATTCGTGCAAGTGCAAATGTTAGCCGTGTTAGTATGTGAAACATGGTCAGTAGTACCTGTTGGAGCAGCTGCTGCTGCAGTGTTAGTAGTTGCTGTTGTTGTTGTGCTGTTGTTATCCTCAAAGAGTGAACTACTCTCCTTGCCCCCCAGAAAGTCATCGAAATTGTCACCCTGACTGGAGCCAAGCTCTTTGAGCAGCTTCTTGGGCGGATTCTTAAGCTCTTGGAAGAAATATTTCTTATCGACATATGGACGTGTACGTCCAATGCCCAATGGATCCAGATCTGTAAATGCATCTGACGATCCACCACAAACCGAGAGAGAGAGAGGGAGACAGAAAGGGGAGCAGAAGAACAGAAGAAAGAGAAAGAGATAGACATAGAAGCGGACTTGCATCAGTCTGAAAGCTCAATTAGCTAAAGTCTACTGAACGAAATCAAAGACTACGGAAACTGAAACAAAGTTAAATCAAGTCGAGAACAAAGGAGAAACCCAAAAGCAGATGGAAACAACAACAAAACAACGCAAAGGGAATTTGGGCATTAACTGCTAATGACTAATGTGCGGGGTTAGTAAATGGTAAACAAAAGAAAACTGATAATGAAACTAAATAAGTGTGTGAAGAGAGAGCTGCACTCATGTTGGTAGCTGGAAACTAAATGAGCGCCTGATATGAGACTTGAATATTATTTATTTGTTGATCTCAGTGATATAACATTTGCTGTTTGTCTAATGGTTAACGGAATGTAATGTAATAATAACTAGCTCGCTCTGTAAACAAGTTTACATAAGCTAAAAGTACTGCCACGGCGCATTCCTGCTGTTACATTTGACTGTAATCTGTTTAACATAGACTGAAATGAAATTAACAGCGCTAACCGCTGCTAGCAGCTTAACATAGACCCGATAAATGTTATTGCTCTGTCTGATCTGCTTAAAGCAGTGATGTCATTTTTTTTTAGTAAAAACAGCTAGATTGACGAAAAAAACGGCTAAAAACCGCTGAATCCCCGGGAAAAACAGTTGAAAAAACAGCTGAAGCTCAAAGTGCTCGTAAATCGTATAATTTTACAGCAATTGTGCACTTAAAAAAAATTTTTTTTTCAACTGGGTTATATTTGTAGGATTCTTTCTCAGTCACTTGCACTTTTTGTTTGTATACTTCCTTCGGCATTGTAAATTTTTTAAATATTTTGCAAACAAATTTCACAATGTTAGTGACGCTGCTAGCAGCTTTACATAGACACGATAAATGTTTATGCTCTGTCTGATCTGCTTCAAGTCCTTGTCCATATAATTAATATAACAGCTAGCAAAAACACAATTAACCGCTGCTAGTAGATTTACATAGACACGATAAATGTTTATGCTCTGCCTGATCTGCTTCAAGTCCTTGTCCATGTAATTAACATTAAAGCTAGCAGAAACACAATTAACAGCGCAAGCCGCTGCTAGCAGCTTTTAAATAAACACGATAAATGTTAATGCTCTGTCTGAACTGCTTATGTTAAAGTCCTTGTCCATGTAATTAACATTACAGCTGGCAGAAACACAATTAACAGCGCTAACCGCTGCTAGCAGCTTTACTTAGACACGATATATGTTAATGCTCAGTCTGATCTGCTTCAAGTCCTTCTCCATGTAATTAACATTACAGCTAGCAAAAACACAACTAACAGCGTTAACTGCTGGTAGCAGCTTTACAGAGTTAATGCTCTGTTTGAATTGGCTGTTGAGTGCATAACATTTTAATTGCAAACGAATTGTGACTACAAATTGATTTAACTAAATTGGTCAATGACATTTCTTTGTTTACTTAATCAATTACTAAATGCGAGACGACACCCCTAACATACACTGCACTCTCTCTATACTACACGACAGATCACCTTATAGAAATAGTTAGTTACATATATATATATATATAATACATGGTGAGAATCTGAACAATTGATTGCGTCTCATTGAGTTCATTAGTTGCCCCATGCCTCATGAATAGCCGCTCTCTTATGTGTCATAGTGTGTGTGTATCTGTTGCAATCATTTTTCTTTGTGCACAACTTACCCGACATTACGGCCGTCGTCGTCGTCGTCGTCGTCATTGGCTCCCCTCCCGCCTCTGTGCTTGCTGTAAGATTGCCCAAAGCACTTAACCCCACATCGATGCTGTTGATTCCACCACCTCCACCTCCTCCTCCACCTCCTCCTCCTGCTGCTCCTCCTGCTGCCCCTCCTACTCCTGCTGCTGTGGCAAGTTCACTGATTTGTTGCGTGGGCGTGGCCGATGACTCTCTGGCTGCCAGTGGTGCCATAGATAGATTTGTTAGCACTGCAGCGGCTGTCATGGGTGTGGGCGTGGTTGTCACCCTTGTGGTATCGAAGACATCATCGTGCTGCTGCTGCTGCTGCTGCAGTTCGTGCAACCAACTGTCATCGTCATCCGGCTGCAGTGTGGCAGGTGAACCGCTAGCTAACGTGGACAACGCATCCAATCCCACAGCGCTTTCCGGTGTCTTGTTGGCCTGTGGCTTGTTGCGAGTGCGTCCCGATTCCGGAGGCGGTGGCAAGATGTTATATGACGGCACATAGATAAACGAATCCCCAAAGGGATCATCTTCGCTGGCGGATTTGGCCAAGCCCAGTGCCGATTGCACTGCACCGGGATCATTGGGTGTAATGCGCTCCATTTGACTGATGCCACGCTGCAGCGAGGTCAACTCTTGCTCCAGATCCACAAGATCCGCCACAGACTCTGGGGAAATCTGCAAAAGAAAGACAAGATTAGTAGGTAGGAAGAGTAGAGGTGAGAGTTCTCCTACCTCCTTGGCCGCTGCTCCTGCACGTGCCACATCCAGATTAACGCCCAGACGTGTGAGTCCCCCCACACCGTTAGAGGAACCACCGACACCACCACCACCACCACCGCCGAGCATGCCGAGTCCGCTGCCATGCACACCAGCTGCTGCGGAGGAGGAGGAGGCGCTGGCCAACTCACTGTGTCCAACTTTTAATGCAGACAGATTAGCCAGCTGACTGGCATGATCATGGATCAGAGATTTGCCCTGGATTTGTTGACGTGCCATCTCGATCTCCTTCTTTTTGAGCTCAAAGACCACCTGGAAGAGATCACGCATGGCCAACACCACTTGACTGGCCGCCTTGTCCGTCTTGATGCCAAAGAACCGATGACCACTGTCGGGTGAACCGAAAATATAACCAAACGCCCGCGAATCCGTCATGTCCTGGGCTATAAACGAGATCTTATGCACCGGATGATGATACAGTGAATCACTTGTCTTCTCATCCCTCAGGCGTAGTCCATCGATGGTCACGTGTATGATGATCCGCTGCTTATGCTCTCCAGCTGCCCGTATCGCCATCTTCAGATCCTGTAGTGCCTCCTGGCACATCCGATCGCCACGTGCCTCGCCCACCTCCAGTATGCCAATTAACTTGGCCTTGAACTGCACCCCATCCCCAAAGAAACGGCCGGGATCATTGCGATCTGTAAATGGAAATGGGGAAATGAACAGTGTTAACACGAGGTACGAAAGCGGAGTTTAATTATTATGTAGGCACACATATTTGTGCTCTTATTATTATAATATAACTTGGGATTGTCAAGCTGAGAAATTTATACAGTTAACGCTAGGTACGAAAGCGGACTACAAAACACACAGTGAGTCAAGTAATTGTTCAAGAACAACCGAAATAAGTTGTGCGCCGAGTCCAAACAATTCTTGACCACTATAGTACATTAACAGCGTTAACACTAGGTACGAAAGCAGTGTTTAATTATTATGTATGCACACATATTTGTGCTTTAATTATTATAAAATAACTTGGGATTGTTTAATTGATAAATTAATACAGTTAACACTAGGTACGAAAGCGGACTAGTACACACAGTGACTCAACTAATTGTATATGCACAACCGATAAAAGTTGTGCGCTTAAATGTGCTGAGTCCAAACAATTCTTGACCACTATAGTGCATTAACAGCGTTAACACTAGGTACGAAAGCAGACTACTAAGCGAGTTAGTACTTGTTGATGCACATAAAATGTTGTATATGTTAAATCTGTCCATCACAACAATTATTTGACTAACTGCAGTTAGTTGACACTAGGTGCGAAAGCAGTACAGCGTTAACACTAGGTACGAAAGTGGGCTATTAAGCGAGTGAGTACTTGTTGTTGCACATAAAATGCTGTATATGTTAAATCTGCCGTCACAACAATTATTTGACCAACTGTAGTAAGTTAACACTAGGTACGAAAGTAGACTCCAAAAAACACAGTGAGTCAAGTAATTGTTTATGCACACAATGTTGTGCTTCTGTGTTTTAATTAAATTATATTTTTGTGCACTTTAATCTGGTGTCAAAACATTTATTTGAACAACTGTAATGCACAATACAAGCGTGTGCTGGTGTGTATCTGTGTGCGTTGGAAAAACAAACAGTTAAGTAAAATATTTGCTAACGTTTTGCGTAGTTTGTTTCCTCCGAATTTTTGCCGAATGTTTGTGCTAGCGATAGATTAGAAGATGCCTGCAGCTTAGATACCAGAGACTTGACCATTTTGTATCTGTATCTGAGTATCTGAGTATCTTAGTACATCAGTTTAGCTGTACATGCGTATCTCCCTCTCTGTACGTGTGTGTGTGTATCTGTGTGTGACATTCAAAGCATTTCCATTGCAAACACACACACCGAGATACAGAGCCAAACAATAATAACAATTTCAACGATTTTCGCGACGTTTTTCAGTGTTTTTCTATATGTATGTATGTGCTTTAATTAACCGAATGAAAAAAATAAACAGCGAAAAAGACGCACAAAACAGCAAATAACAATAACAACAACAACGACAGCGACAAGAGGACGCAGCGACAGCGACTGCGACTGCGACTGCGACTGGTACGTTTCGCGCTCAGTGAATGAATGAAATGAATGACGCCAGCGACAAACGACGGCGAACGGCGGGCAGAGCAGCGCAGCAGCAAAAACAAAAAAGCGCTGCGATGCTGCGCCCTCTAGCTGTGGGAGTGGGCAACATACACAAAAACAAATAAACACACAAATACATGAAATTGCCACTGGAATTTCACTATTATTTACCGCGTATTCTGTGCAAAAGCAAAGACAAGAGCAAACAACAAAAACGTAACTCAGAGAGCGCCAAGCAAAAAGAGAGCGTGCTCGTGTGTATACGAGAGAGAGAGAGTGAGAGAGCGAGCGTAGAAATGAAACGTCTTAGTTGTTGTTTGTGCTAAAATCCTAATGCGAGCGGCGGCAGCAGCAGCTGCACCACCTGCCGACAATGACAAACGGCAGCAGCAGCGACGTCGCGGCGGCGCAGCAGCAGCTGTCAGTGCTTAGTGGCCTTAGCACGATCAGACGCCGACTGTCATGCAGCAGCAGCACCTGGCTTTAGGCATACAACAACAACTAAGTTATCGATAAATGCAAACTAGTGTTTGAGAGTGTGTAAATTATGAACAAATTTAGAACTTACATTTACAAGGACTCGTTTTCTTGCGCAGCGTTTGCATGGTAGCTACAATAAATTGATTGGCATTCGTAGTACGTTTAATGGCGGCGATTTTGTTTAGCTATATTATGTATATTTATATTAAACACTATGTATATTTTGGGACGATTAATTGCACTCGTCACTGTTGTGTTGTGGCTCAGTGACTTTTGACATTTGAACACGGTTTTGTTCAATCTGTGTTTACAGTTTATCCTTTATCCTTATTCGTTTGCTTTGCTGCACCCTTTGCCAGTTCGTACTGCTGTTTTTGTTGTTGTTGTTGTTGTGCGCCGGCATTACAAATACTCACGCCAAGCTTATCGATTTTTCCATCGACGCATGTGTGCGTGTGTCCCGTTAGGTATTTATGATTTGCCTACTTTTCGGCTTCTTAAAGTGCAAAACTGTTCGCCCTTAAATATGCAACATTATTGCGTTCTCTAATTGCAACCTTAAATAATCAATAAGCTCGGTTTATTTTCAGACATCATAGAGACTTGTTATGCAAATGTCTTGAAGAACTTTGTTTTCAATTACATAGTTCAGTTCAGTTCAGTAGACAATCGTGTACCTTTTTTCGTATGCGAAAACTGCATTTATTGCTTGAATTTAACGCTAATTTTATTATTTGCTGCGAGTTATATATGTTCACTACACTTGTATCACTTTGTAATGCATTAAATTGTGCTTTTTCAACGTTTTTAAAGCATATTTTTATATCCGCCCACGAGCCACGAGACGAAGACAAAATAATAAAATTCGATAGTAAACTCCAAGGATACCAAAAAGTGGGGTGCTTCCTACGATAGGCACAGCACCCTGTGCCCTGTACATGCCGGCAATTGCTATCGATATGCACGCGGCAAAACTTTACAACACTGGGCTTTGCAGTAACAGAGCAGCCTGCTAACAGACATTGCCATTTGAGTTTAACATTGCTGCCAAGCTCCAATAGTCTACAGACTGTTATTTGTCATAATTGTTGTTGTTTCGGCGGTGAACGGACGTTTTTTATGCGGGTGCGCAACGTTTTTCGCTATTGAAAGAAAACACCAGAGGAACGGAATTAATAAATCATAAAAGTAATTACAATTAATTGTGCCGAACAAAAAACACCGTTGAGCTGTAAATCAAATAAGTAGGCGACGACGGTATTATCAACAGCGCCTTTGTGTGTGTTCCAGTGCGTGTGTTTTTCCAAGGAATCAAAATTCAATGCGCGCGTCGCTTAACTGCAAAAATATATTGAATACGAATATTTAAAAGTTTTTGCAATTAGTGAAAAAAAAAGTGTTAACTGCTGTGGCTGTTGTGTGAGTGTGTGTATGTGTAGATGAAAAGGCGACAAAGCAAACCAGTTAGTTGCCATCCAGTTTTGTTACAATTTGTTCAAAACTGAGTAGCTTTGCTGTTGTTGTTGTTGATGTGTTACATTTTCAGCCCGGCCAATCACACACATACACACACAAACACAATAGTAGTTCTCAAAACAGATTCTCAATTCTTGGTTAATAGTTTTTAAGCTGTTATTGTTCGCCTCTCCACTGTGCGTTGCCAATTGCTATGCAAAATTAAACGACTGTTTGAAAGTGTTGCAAAATTCTAAAAAGCATAAAAAAAAATTCAACAACAAATTTGTGTATTTTCCCCCACTTCAGCAATCCCCTCGCCATAGAGCTAGTACTCAATATACACAGAGAAAGTCTCAGAGATAGATAGAAGCAGAAGCAGAAGGAGAAGAAGCAGAAGCAAAAGTAGCCAGTAAAATGAATAAAACCTGTGCGCGGTGCCAAAAGGTGGTTTATCCCATCGAGGAGCTCAAATGTCTGGACAAGGTGAGTGTTTAACAATTTGACAAATCCAAAAATCCACAATTCCAATGTTAATATTTGTATGTATTGGTATTCTCTGTTTTTCTCTGTTTTCTTACAATTTGTTTGCTCCTTTGTTTTATGCCGCTGCTTCGCACTTGTTGTGTGCGCGCGTTAGAGCGAGACGGCTATCTAGTCACATGGTCGCTGCTCTCATTGATCATGCGTGCCGTTTTTCTCTCACTCACTCACTCCGGTGCTCTCTCGTGTGCATGTCCATGTCGCTTGTTGTTGTTGTTGTTGCTGTTGCTGTTTTATTATCCTACGCATATCGTGGCCTGTTCTGTTCTGTTCTCTTTTCTGTTGTTGTGGGCGCAGCAGCAGCAGCAGCAGCAGCAACAAAAACCACAAGCAGCACTAGCGATGCGCATAGTTTTAATAATTACAAAACAAAAATAAAAAATAAAACGTGTGCAATAAAAAGCTGTTTAGCTTGTTTTTTTGGCGGCGGCGGCTGCGCAGCTTTTGTTTTGCTTCTTGGAATTTTCGTTTAAAGCTTCAGCCAAATAACGGCACACGAACGTGAATGTGTGTGTGTGTGAATGCGGGGGTGCTTGCCGCTTGTTGTTGCAACAAGAATTTTTCAATTTTCGCCAACTCAGGAAATTGAAAATTGCTTTTAATTTGCGTCGCCGCTGCTTCCGCTACAGACAGCTGCATGCGTGTCTTGCTGTCTCCCTCGCTCTACTTTGTCGCTTTGTCTGCTTCAATTTGCGTAAATTTTGCGTATGAATTTGCCCAATAGCAGCAGCGACGGCGGCGACGACGTCAACTGCGTAAGCTGCGTTGCAGCGCTGCTTTTGATCTTGCTGTTGTTCAAAACAAAAACAACAACATGCAATAAGCACAATCCGTTGACTGACCTTGAGCACACATTGTATTGAACATACATATGTACATAAGTATATTTCGATACCAGTTTTGCATTCTCACTCACTCGTTGCTTTCTTCATGTGCGCTTATTGGTTTATGCTTAATTCCAGTTTATTTTTATTGACCGTTCGCCTCTGTCTGAGCTGCGCTGAGCTGAGCTGAGCAGCGCAGCGCAGAGCTGTCATTCTTTCGTCGTCGTCTTTGTCTTTGCTTTGCTTACGTCTTGCGTCTTGCCCTTCAAAGCTTTTTTTTTGGGTGCTTGAAAGCTTTACTGCTTGGAATGCCCCTGGGATGTTGTTGTTGTTTTTGTTTTAATGTGTAACTAATTGTGTGCGTGTTTCTATGTAAATAGTAAGCATACTTGATAAGAGTGAGAGAGACAGTGCGAAGACAATTGTCATTTCATCATTTGGCAATCTACATACAGTAGTTGTAATCAGCTACTCAACTATCAACAGCAATTGTTGCTATGTACGACGTGTTCCACACGTCTTACTTCTACAGCTTCTTCTTCTTCTGCTTCTTCTTCGTGTTTCACTATTACACGTTCCACACAACAACTCACGTCTCTTAAGCGTTTGTCTATTTATAGTCAAGATGTTCATTCTATTTCTCTCGCTGTCTCTCTTACTCCCATGCCATTCCATCTGCTTCATCACATGCCGTTTGTCTAATTATAGCTAGTATGAGTGTGTGTGGAGTAATGAAAACTATTTTAAAGCCTAAGAAATGAAGTCAGTTATAAAATATGCATGAAGACTCCAATGGGGAAATGTCGGAAAATTTGTAAACACAAACTAAAGATGATGACAGAGCTAGAAAGAGAGGGAGACAGCAGATCTTTAGAAACTTTTGAGCATCTGACAACACAAGGCTATAGAACAGTTTCTTCATATCTATGTTACATATGTGCAGATAAGTGTATGTAAATACTACTAAGATAGGCCAAACAAAAAATAAAAATTTTTCTTTAACACAAGTTTCCATAGTTTCTTTTCAGTTAGTCTGCCTCCATCGCTCTCTCCCTCTCTCTTGTTTAACTTGCAACATTTGATGGCACATTGGGGTGTCCTATTTTTTTTTTAAATTATAAATTAATTGACTCGCAAATTGTGGGAACTTGTTCTATGAAAGTATATGAATTAAAAATAACAAAAGCTAAATTATAATTCAAGTTTATGATTCATAATTTGTTTGTATTTTGCGCAGTTTTTTGTCTACAACTTTTCTCACAATTTCAAAGTATTGTGAAACTGGAATTGGGTTTTTAAATGTGGAGGCAGAAAAGGTTTTATTAAATTTATTTAAATTTAGTTTAATATACAAATTTTGTTTACTTTGCAATTAAAATTTTTCAGTTTTCACATAATTCTATAGATTTGTGACTTACGAACTATAGTTAAAATGAAAAAGAATATTTATATTATATTTTTTTTAAGAAGATGTTAATAATAGGGAAATATTTTAACAAAAATAACAGTATTTATATATAAAAAATAATTATTTAAATGTAATTTAGTAATATTTGCTATAGCTACAAATTAATGTCGAATACATTTCGAAATTAAAATTGGTAAATATTTAAAATAATAGTAATATAGCCAAGAGTCCCCTGGGCTACCAGTAACAACGAAACTTAAGAACTGTACGTTCAAGTTCTTGGTTTAATTTAATAAAAGTAAAATTTTTAATGAAATTTTAGTGAAGGCAACTTTTTCCCCAAGAGGCAAATTAATTTTGTCGGAGCAGCGATAGTTTTATTTCTTCGATTCGTATTTATCGTCTAAATACCATATTGCCAAATCGCTCTATGTGTTTTATAGGAAAAAATGTTCACCAAACGTATTTGTCTCTAGGGAAAAAACATGGTCTAGTTTGACGCAGTGTAAACCAAGCATTATTTAATGAATATTGAATCTTTCGTCAAGTAAAGCATTAAGTTAAATGAAACTATATGCAAATTGGAACTTTATATTTGATGTTATTATTATTATTATTGCTTAGTATTCAAATTTCTATTTTTTACTTACTTTACTTAATAAAATTATCGTTTTTTTTTTTACTGAAATGAATTTTATACTTCAATTAAACAAATTTCTCTGGAACTTTTAAGTTTTTTGCCTTTAAATCTGCTCTGCTGCTCTTTTCGTATGAACTATTATCAAAATTTTATTGAGTTCCCGATACACATTAGTTTCAGATTTCGTCCATTCAAAATATACATTATTAAAAATATATAATAAAAATATGTTTAGTATTACAAAATGTGTGTCATCTAAATACATTTTTAGTTTCTTATTTTTTTAGTTATTAATTTTTTAAATTTCTCACAACTTTCTAAGCTTTAGGAAACGAAAAATTTGCTTAAATGAGTAAAAACCTTTGTTTATAATATTTATTTACATTTTTATTTACTTTCTAGAGCCAAAACATTACGTAAATTTATTTTTACAATTATTTAATCTTTGAAGCTTTAAGAATTTATTAATATGAAGCTTATTAAATTTCTAATGCAGTTCTATAAGTTTCAACTTTAAATGCTGAGTTTTCTATTGTGTTTAGTTGAGAGTGAAGCACCCTAATTTGTTGCCAGTGAAAACTTTGCTCCCATTTCCTTTGCGGTTTCCGTACTGCACACTGTTCCGTACTCCGTATTCCGTTCGTTGTGCTCCGTATTGCTGCACTGCACGTGACATATCCTGATATAGAAATCGATACTCGTGACAAGCAATAAACGGACATTTTATACCAATTATCTTTGTACACACAAACACACACACAAACAAAGAGGCACATAGATATGTACATAGATACATGGAAGACATGTTGAAAAGTTTTTGGTTTCGTTGTAAATGAAGAAATGCTTTTTAAATACCGTTAAAGTTTGGCAGCGCTGCTAGCGTTATTTGGTTTTTGCTTTGCGGCGCTTTGTTAATCGATTTTTGATACCAAAACTGGCAAAACTCAACTTGTCGCCGCCAGCGTTGACGTCGCTGTCGCCGTCGCCGTTGCAGTCGCTGTCTTTGCTGCTGCTGCTGCTGTTGCTGTCGCTGTCTTTGCTGCTGCTGTCTTTGCTGCTGCTGCTGCTATTGCTGTTGCTACTGTCGCTGTTTGCCAATTTCATTTATCTTGACTTTTTATTTGCTAAATTCACGAATGTGTGAGTTTTAGTTTTGCTGCTGCTGTTTTGCTTGGCAGCGACAGCGACGTCGACCAAGAAAGACAGACAGATAGTCAGACGGACGGACGATTATTTTATGCTCGCAACGAAAGTAAATGACCTCTTTGTTGTTGTTGTTGTTGTTGTTGTTGTTGTTGTTGTCAGCGCAACGTAGCAGAGTTCAACATTTTGGCCAATTCGTGCAGCGGGGCACGAGTCGGCAGTTAGCAGTTGTTGCTGTTGCCTGTTGGCCAAAATGGAGGCAGCGCAGCGAACCGAAGCGTCAAGTCAAATCCAAGCATCGCGCGTCCTCCATTTGAGACTGAAACTCTTTTGCCATTTCCCCCACTCTCTTTTTACCCCTCTTTCCACTATTGCCCACTTTACCAACACTGGTTTCGTTGGCCCCTGTCATGGCACACTTTTTGGCCTGTCGCTTTGTTGAATGTTTTAATTTTTGCAGCATTTTGCAACTGTCAAATGACAAATGACTACAGCAACAAACTTCTTTTCCACTTTTCCACGAGAGTAAAATTGAATATTTCTTTTAAAGGTTTTTTTCTTGCTTTCATTGCTACTAAACACGTGCGACACTTGAAAATCGTTTCCGCTTTCAAACTCAACGAAAGAAGAATTCAAAAACAGCAGCAACAGCAACAACAACCACAATGACAGTAGTATTTTTTTTTTGTTTTGTTGCTTTTTTCACTCTTGACTGAGCGCTCTCGACGCTGAAAAGCGAAGTTCACTTTTGCATGACAATCCATTTTGAAGAGTTTGCTGGCTGTCAATGTTTCCACTCCTCTTGTACCTATACCCCCCCTCCAACTACACACCTAACCCTTTTTCACTGCTCTTTCATATTTATGTGCAAGCAACAATAACAACAACAACAACAACATCAACAAGAAGTACTGCAAAGGGCGCTGCAATTTCATAAACAATTCAGGCATGAAAATAAAAGTGGTCAAGCAGCGCAGCAGCAGCAGCAGCAACTTTATCGCTGCTTTTGCATCTCCTTATCCTCATTTCCTTTATGTGTTTGTATTTGCATTTGCATTTGTTTGTGTAATTGTCATTTTCTTTGTTGTGAGACCTTTCAAGATGCTCGAGTGAGTTAGAGAGGGACACACAGCGCATGAACTTGCGGATTATGCAATTTGTATGGCAACGTCATAAGCTTCTCTCTTGGAGTGCACTTTTGTTTTCACATCTGGCAACTCGCGAGCGAGCGAAAGAGAGAGCGCGCGCATCACTCGTTGCAGCTTCCAATCAGAGCCTAAAACTTGAGCAATTAACTCATCAGTTTTGCTCCAATTTGCGCGTGACTTTTATTTCACTTTGTTGTTGTTTGGTTTTTTGTTTCGTAATTAGTCGCTTTCATTTGGGTTTTTTTTGTTACATTTTTGTTTAGAGTTTGCCAAAAACATGGAATTTCACTTTGGCTGCCAAATCAGTTAATGTAAGAAAAAAAAAAACAGTGTTAGAAAAGGTAGAATAATAAATGCACTTACTTTGAGCCTTAGTTTAGCTTTGAGAATTATCGATATTTAAAGCAGATAACATACATATCGAAGAAAACTTTTTGATTTAAAGTAATTATCAAACGTATTTTTAATATTTGCATGCCGCTTTTCCTATAATCTCTGCTCATAAATTGCACATTTTATAGAGTATTGCTTAAAAGTTTTCTAGTATACATTTATTCTCTTATTTGGTTTCTTTTTTTTCTTCCTCGTCTTCGTTCTTGGCTTCGATTTGTTTGTGTGCCTTTGTGGCCCAATTTTTGCACTGAAAAAAAACTAAAACTTTACTTTTTTGTGTTTTTTTTTTTGTGTGTTTTCAATTCGGAAAGTGGAAGTCGAAGTCGAAGTTAAAGTCGAACTTTAAATTACCATTGAGTCTTGTGCGACGAGAACTGAATTTGAAATCAGTTATTTTGGCTTTTGGCTTTGAGCTGCTTTAGGGGCTTTCCCTCAATTAAACATTTTCCATTGTTGGCTTTTTTCTTTGTGTTATCTATACATACATATATAATATATTTTATTTTTTGACTAATGACCAAAAATGATGAACAGACGAGTCGAGTCCAAGTCCAAGTCAAGTCTTTTGGAGTGTCTTTTATAGTTATTTCTTTTTGGCTATTGCTACCTGTCTGTTCGTCCGTCTGTCTCTCTGTCTGTTTTTGTGTGCTTTCTGTTTCCGGCCATTGATATGTGGGTCAGTTCACTTGACTACACGGCGCTACACACAACTATGTATGTACTACTACACTACACTACACTACTATGCTACACATTTGTTTTTCCCTTATTTTGCTCTTTAGTCATTTTGGCTTTGTCTTCTTCATTTAGCTACGCAGATTCCGCTCTTAACTTTGCCCCTTAACTTGACATTTCTTATTTCCTCTTTCCCTGTGCTTCTCTCTCTCTCTCTCTCTCTCACTCTCTTGCTCTTCTTTGCTTCCTGTCATTTCTTCTGTGCTCTGTTGACGTCGCCGTCTTTTAATTGTTTTCTCTTCCCCCTTTTTGGGCCTGTAGAATTTATGTTAATGCGCATTTTGCTAGTAATTTGTTATGCCACGCCCCCTCCCCTTCCCCTGCCTGCCCCTCTGGGAGTGGAAGGGGTGGCAGAAGACAATTGTCGTCGTTGCACATTGACTTGACCTCTCCACTGCTGCTGCTGCTGCTGCTTCTTTGCATGTCTCTCTCCTCTATACTCATTCCTTTGTTTAAATTCAATTGATCTTTATTGAGTGCATAAGGGGGAGGGGAGAGGAAGTATGAGTGTGTAGCGGGGGTTGGGAGGGCTGAAGGGGGGCTTTACTAGGGTGAGTTTTGTTTTGCGATCAGTTGTGGAAAACCCCTAGAGAAGCATTTGCATGACTTGAGTTGTTGGTCTCGTCATCAAAGCCAATTGATCTTCAGCCTGCATATGATGCCATCTCTCTATGCTCTGCTGAGGGTCCATACACTATGAGAGTGTGTTTGTTATTTATAGCATTCATACACACACATTTATAGTATAAATTTTATACACATTTAATTTCCAGCTCTTTGACTCTTCAGTTCAAGTGGTTGCTTGACTCTTGTGCTGCTGCTGCTGCTGCTGCCCATCACTTGAGGGTTTTCAAGCTACCCACTCCCAACCCCTTTCCCCCTCCTCCTCTCTCTTCCCTCACTCTATCCCACTTCTTCGTCTGCTCTTTGTTTGCCGCCTCAGTCACTTTCAATCATGAAATTCAGCTTTTAGATGTGCGCTTTCTACTGTTTGCTTTGCTCTAGTTTTGTATTATAACCCTACTCCCCTTACCCTACCCCTTCCCCTTCCCTTCCTTCCCTTCCCTGTCTCTTTCCTCTCTTTCCACTGTCATTTGTCACTTCATCAGCAAAAATTAATCGTCTCGAATTCGCTTTTAGTTTTTTTCTGTCTTTTCTTTTTTTTTTCGGTCTTCAGCTCTGCAAATCTCGTACATTATTCAAGCCTTGTCCCCTGGCCCTCTGCTCCTCCCTCCCTTCCTCCTCCTTCTTCTTCTTAGCAATACTTGCAGCTGCTCCACATTAGTTTCAGAGCCGCATTGTGCTCCAAATCCAAAAAGTTTTCTCATTGTGTGTCTGTCTCTTTCTTCCCTTTCTATCCCTTCCCCTTTGACTCTTCAAATATTAATGGATAGCGTCATGTGCAAGTTTGAACATGTTTGAGCAAGCAAAGCTTTAAGCTAATTTGCAAGCTTGTAAGTTGCAAGTTGAATCTTTGCCTTTGAGCTGCACCTCATCCATTAGTGTGTGTGGCCTTAAGCGTTTTGAGGCAACTAATTCAATTTGCTCACCTTGCAACCGCGTTGCAAGAAAACTAAATCACACACACACCCACCCACACACAAACACACAACTGATTGCGTGCATGTTTGCCCATGGACTATAGCAATATGTATTTGCATATAGAGTAGAAAGAAGCGGATGTAGAGAGGAAGAAGCGGGTGGAGAGGAAACGCGAATACAAATACAACTCTAAAGTGACAAGTTGCTATTGCAAACTTCAAACTCACTCACTCTCTTTATCTCTCTCACTTTCAGTGTTGCCATTTTAGCCTATTTAAGGCTAGTTCTAGCTTATTTAGCCTTTTTATATGCTATGCATATTTTTGAGTATTTTTAAAGGTAAATCGAACAAAAAGTATTTTTGTGGTACTTATTTTGGTATATCATTAATTTTGAGTATTAATGTATTTAATGTTTTCGTTGACAAGTTTCGGTCACACTACAAATGTAAATTTTTTTTCAAAATGGTGATAGTGCTCGAAATTGTGAAATTGGAAAAAATGCCTAAAATTTACCACAAACAAAATTTCAATTTTACAGATATGAATTGCGCCAAAAAAAATATTTTACATTGATACGTTCCAATGAAAAATATGATGATAAAACTAATAACGAATTGGATGAGTTAATTACACGTTTAGAAATTTTTTTATTTTCGTGTTGTTTTATTTTTAGCCTGTGTTTTTTTTTAGAATTATTAGATTATTCTAGCTTTTATTTTTGTAATATCCAGCTTATTTCAATATTCAAAACCTGGCAACACTGCTCACTCTCTCTCTCTCTCTCTCTCTCTTTGCTCCTCTCTTGCTGTGCGTGTGTGTAAAGCGAGCTTTCGACGTTTATAAATTAAACAAACAAATGCAAAATAAAAATGGAACCTCACCCTGGGATTCGCGTGGAGGCGTAGAGAGCAGCAACATGACGCTATTGACTTTGCTAATTGACTGCTTGCGCTGCAGAGTGCGAGAGAGACACGCAGAGAGTGTGAGCATTGGATATGGGGGACAAATTGAAAGAGCGACAGTGAGTGAGTGAGTTAGTGAGTGAGAGACAGGCCCCGTTTTGTGCATGCACCGTTTCAATTTGCAAATTTATGAATTGGCGAACAAGGAAGTGAGATCGATAGATAGACAGATAGAAGTGAGTAAAGAGCAGAGGAGACTGACTGATAATTGGCACGTGAGCTTAGACAATTGAAAGCGAGCTTAGCAAATTGAGCGTCAACGATCCAAAAAAAAGCACATGACATGCAACGATAATAAGCTGCTCAACTTGTCAAAAGCTTCTAAACATTATTTTAAACTCTCAAGCTTTTCGGACAACTATAGTAGTAGAGCGTGTTCCCCTTGTATCAACCCAGCAAGCATTTTTCAAAATTTCTGATCATATTCGAGTCTGCATCGACTGTTAACAATCGCGCAAGACTCGAATATGATTAGAAATTAAATAAAATGCTTGCTGGGAATTGACTTTAATTTAATTTCAACACACACACTCGCTTGAAAGACACAATTGTTCATAAATCATTCATATTTGAACCCATTGTCGAAATGCATTTGGAAAATGCACTTGTCTAGCAATTTGCTAGACATTAAACAAGAATTCGACGCCCATTTTCAGTTCAGTCAGAAACTTTGCACAATGCACTTCACTACTGCCTCAGCTTCAGCTCGGGGACAACAAAACTAAAACTAAGAGGCAAATCCATGAGGCAAACGGAATAACAGCATGAAAACTAGACAAGAAAATTCACCAAATTGTTGATGGCTTTGTTTAGCATTTGTTTTTGTTGTTGTTGTTTTTGGTTTGCTGCTAGTTTGCTAGTTTGGTTCAACAACAAATTCTATGACCATTCAATGTGGGCCAACAGTTTTTTGTTGTTTTTATTTTTTTTGTTTTCTCTGGTTGAGCTTAAAAGAATTGAACAACAGCGGGAGACTGACTGACTGAACAGTAGGAAGAGTTATTTTCATTGTCTAGCACTCCAATCTTGAATATAAAGAGAGAGAAACGTTTGACCATTTACATATGACAACAACAACAACAACAGCAGCAACAACAACATCGACACCAATTCCAGCTGGAAACTAATAATGATGATGATGATAATAATGATGAGGATAATAATGATGATGATGATGGAGCTGACAAGTTGCTTTGCCAGGAGGGCAAATGAGAGGGGGGGGGGGGGGAACAGTCTTTGCTTAAATGCTGTTATGTATCTTTTAACTGGCAATACCGTTATGAGCTCTATTCACCCATCTTGATGATTTAGTATTTCGACCCGTTCTCAGTGCGTATATCTACATATATATATCTACATGTCTTTTTCTCTGCCAGATGCATCCATAAGTTTAATGAAACACTGGCAAATGCGGCAACTAGATAAAAAAAAATGCAAGAAAAAACAACTCGAGAGAAGTTTTTCTTTCGTTTCTGTTGGTTTGCTTTGCTTTGCTTTGCCTCACTGTGCGTACGTACAGTGACACTGTCACTCCGAGCCTCACAGCATTTGGCATTGCTAAGAAGTGAGTCACACTACTCACACACACACACTCCATGTTGAGGTTGATGTAATGCTTTTTTATTGTTGAATGAATGAAGAGTACAATAAAAATCAAGACGAGGTGGGGAGGGGGAAGAACGAAGAACAGAGAAAACAGCGTTGGCAGCAGCTGCTCAGTTGGTGGCCACTTTTTGCAATCGAATTCACAATAATAAAATTAATAAACAAATTATGCAGAGCCTGTGTGTGTGTATAGATACAATTGTATCTGTATCTGTAGCTGTAGCTGTATCTGTATCTGTATCTTTTGCGTACGTGCAAATATGCGGCCAAATTGAAAACATAATCACCATAGAAGAAGATTCTAATCAATTGTTGCTATTGTTGTTGTTTTGCGATCAGACAGCAACGAGCCGCAGCAACAGTTTTGTTGTTGTTGTTGCTATAGAACACATATGTACGCTTGTACGCTGCCAAATGTAGCTGTCAGATACAGATGCAAAATGATGTTCGACAAATGAAAATGTAGAAAAGTTTGAAATATGCTTAAAAAAAAAAAAGAAAAATATATTAAAAAGGCGAACAAAAAATGCATTTATTATAAAAACTGCAGTTTAATGCATTTAAATTAAAGTTTATTGTTTAAAAACACTTCAATTTGCATATAAAATTTGACATAGATTTGGTGCATAGCAGCCCACTGTAACTGCAGAGTATCTTGGCTGGGAATGGAATGTCACTTTAATATGGTACATAACATTTTGCAGATAAAAAAAAAAAACTAACTCAAACTCACTTTTTGTTTATCTGCATTTGTTTATGTATATATTTATGATTCACATATATATGTATATATTCTTCTCCATTTTGCTGCTACTGGCACTTATAATGTTATTGTTTTTCATATATATATTTTGCTAGAGAGTTTCTCGAATATCTAATTTCCGAGACAGACTCGAGATTGCGTCATTCTCTGTGGAATTATATAGATACACATTTTCAGATACAGATACACAACAACAACAACAATAACATTGCATAGTTGCATACAAAAAAACTAAAGAAAAACGTGTATATAATAATTGCAACAAATCCCAAACAAAGCAGTTCCAGTTTTTTATTTTTTGTCTTTCAACACAAGTCAGTCAAGAGAGAAAGAGAGACGCTAAAGTCAGTTGGGTAACAAAAATGTTATAAATATGCCACGCCCCTCTCTCTCCTCTCTGAAAAGCGTAAACAAAATGATTTTAATTAACAGTAAAAAACACAACAACAACAAAAACAAAACTCAATTAAATGAAATTGAAAGCGGCAACTGTTGACTTGCCTCAAACAAATTAGAAACTTGTCGATTGTAGCGCATGATATGGATAGATCTTACAGCCAGATATTAAGAGCGAGATAGAGACCCATCCATAAGCTGAAAAAAATTAAGTTGGCCCCTATTTTATGCCCCCTTTTTCCCTCCCCCACTCTCCACAACATTATTATTGTTGGCGTGTGAAAAATTCCCAAGTGGAAATGAAATTGTTATTGAAAGAAAAAGTAAAGTGGAGAATTGCATAAGAGAAAAAAAATAAATAACTTTGTTAGACATTTAATTATAACATTACCAACTTGGGACTCTAAGCCAAGTTAGCCACTAGCTGTCAGTTAACAAACGGGGGGAACTGATTAACAGTCAAGTCACGTCACTGATTCAACAATTAAAACTATTTGCGGGCTTACTTAAGCTGATAATGACAATTATGTCATTTGTATAGCAAGAGAGGAGAGAGAGAGAGAGAAAGAGTGTGGAGGGTGTAGAGAGACTGCTGTTTGTTTCTACATATGGCTAGACCATATCGATCAACCCATATAAGGTCAACACAATTGGAGACGTTAACAGAAGGCGACAATTGTGCGACGCATAACGGATTCCAGTTTTTGTAATCGAGCGTTACCTGAAAAGGGGTTTTGTGTATCGGTCAGTTGCTCAGGTATATCTGTTGAATAAATATGCATGACTCACAATTTGACGCTCATAATACTTACACTGACGAGCAAAACTGTAACACGAGATCAATGTTCTCACTTCAAAAGTGTGTATTTGCTCTTCTACTTTATGGATTCTTAAAATCTTAGTCTTATTTAATTAGTGCAATATTTGACTATGTTTTCACCAAATTTGAAGTCATAAGATGAGCTGGAAGAAATATGCCAACAAAAAATGTAAAAGAAGTCAAATGTTACAGTTTTGCACTCTCAATGCAAAAACTTTATTTTTAGTTTTAAACCCTTTTTTACCGTTAAAACTTATTTGTATTTATTGAAATTGCTAAGATTTAATAATTTTAAGTCAATTTGCAATGCGTAAAACATTTTAAGCGAAAAAAATAAGAAAATAACCCAATTATTGATAGCAGGCGAATCCGATCGAAAAGTAACTAATAAATTTGGTTTTAGCCATATGACTGGTCAACGAATCAAAAAAAAACATTCAGGATAGCATTTCAGTTAATCAAGGAGGTCAACCAAGAATTTTAAGCGATCGCCATACACTCCACGTGGTCAACTTGGTGACAGGCTATCGCAAAACCCACACAAAAATGCGGCGACACTGTCTAATTTGAATGCTAGTGAGTGGACAGTCCGTCGCAGACTTGGCAGATTAGTGCTAAAGGCTAAAAAAATATTTAAAAAACCGTTCCTAGTTAAAGGGCACGTAAATTTGCTTACAAATTTTGCTACAACTTACGAAAAATGGACTCTAGCTGATTTGGGCTGCTGTAAGTTACAAACAAAAATTAAACAATTGTAAAATATTTTTTTTTTAAGGTAAAAAAAGGTTTAATAATTTTAAAAATATTTTTTGTTAAGGTAATTTGGTCAGATGATATAAAGAAAAATAGTTTTGAGTCAATCGGATGATCCTGGTATTGTACTAGTGATCCCACAATCCAATCATTAAATGCAGTGCAGCAAACCGTGAAGTACGTGGCTGCTCAATTAGGGTTTGGGGGTGTATTAGTGAAAGTGGAGTTGAACCTTTGGTGTTTGAAAATGGAATAATGCATAAGAAGCAATATTTTAGAATTCTAGAACAGAATCTTGGAGAAGTGACTGGTAATATGGGTCTTTCTGCTGAAAAATTTAGTTTTTAGCAAGTCAATGACCCGAAGGACACGCCCAATTTGGTATAAAACTGGATATATAGTAAAAGTTTTCAGTCCAGGAAGTGGTCACCACAATCTCCTGACATGAATCCCTTAGAAAATCTATAAACCCAGGCTAAATCGCAGCTTTCAAGATATGCGGTCCCTCCAAATGTAATGAATAAGCTGTGGGAAAGGACCAAGGACTTCTGGTACGCTAATCCTCCAGAAATAGTGTAACGATATAACCAAAGAGTGCCAAATCGCATATATGAACTACAAAAATTGAAAAAGCAGTGGACCCATTACTAAAAAATTACATACAAAAAAATATTTGTTTAAAAAGCACCACAGTGCAAAACTGTAACATTTGACTTCTTTTACATTTTTTGTTGGCATATTTCTTCCAGCTCATCTTATGACTTCAAATTTGGTGAAAACATAGTCAAATATTGCACTAATTAAATAAGACTAAGATTTTAAGAATCCATAAAGTAGAGGAGCAAATACACACTTTTGAAATGACAACATTGAACTCGTGTTACAGTTTTGCTCGTCAGTGTAAAAGCCAAATTTGGCATATCCAATGAAAAGAATTCAACACCTTGACCTTAATTTGAAAAAAAAGAATTTTAAAGCAAAAGCTTAGAACGACATGGAAATGCGCTGCAAATTGGAATATAAAGAGCTAAAATTTGGTTATCGATAACACAGGCTTGTTTTACAATAGTTGTTAGTGTTGGAAAATAGCTATTGTTTGGGATTTAGCTTAAAAAAGCAAAAAAAGAACAGGAATAAAAAGCGGATAATCATATATGAAATCAAAGAATTCGTTAAAAAATTTAAGAAAAATAAAAGTAGAATATGCAGATTCTTAAAAAACTTATCTTGTTTTGCTTTATAATTGTTTATTCGTATAAAAACTATAATTAACTTAAAAATATGTATATATTTTTGTAAAATATGTCTAAATATGGCTAAAGTAATTTGTTTAATATACAAAATGAAATGTTTAACCAAATTGATAAGAATAAAGTGTATGAAGTGATATGCTTATCAGAAATTACTGATAATCGTAAGATTACAACTTAATAGATTACCCAACTAATCAAATATGTATTACAATACAATAAATTAGCTAACAAATAAATATGTACGTAAAACAATCTTGATCTAAATATTTTTCAAAGTAAACAAAAGCTTGCATATAATTCACTAACATATATTACAGCTTTTGTTCTACAGTTTTAGTTTGTTTATGGCATAGCTGATGACAAACTTTTGCGACGCAGTGTACAATACAGCACTTATCAGAAGAAGAAGAGCAAGGACAGTAGTAGCTACAACAAAAGCAAACACTTGTAAATTAAACAGAGCGTGCAAAATATATGCTTAAACCTGAACGATTTTATACGAGCGCCGACAGCAATACGGTTTATAATGTGTTAGATAGAAGCAAGAGAGAGAGAGAGAGAGAGGAGATAGAGGAGAGAAGAAAGAGATGGAGAAAGATAGGAGGTTGTGTGTTAAATTGAGCAAAACGCGACGCAACAAACTTGAACTTAATTTTGATGCTCATTTTTGGGCAAAAACCCGCATGGAAGACGTTTTTGAAAGCGTAGAGTATGCCAAATAGCGTGTTTTTTGTTGTTGTTGTTGGTGTACCAACAAACTAGAATCTATATGTGTGTGTTACAGTAGGCAAGTAGTTTAATTCTGCGTTTGCCCGCTTTCACTTCCGCTTCATCAGCTGCTCCCGTATCACGTCATTTGGGCGAGCACACACGACGCCTACCATCATCATCATCATTATCGTTATGCACATCTCTTCATCATCATGAGTAGCATCATTATCAACTCTACTCAATGCAAGTGGGTTTCGCTTACAAGCACGTGGGTTCGAGACAAGTGTGTATATGTGTGCTACACTTGCAACAGACTCACAGACAGACAGTCAGTTCCTCTTCCTTCTGCTCTGCATTTCGCTTTCAAATCACAGCTGCCCGAAATGTCTGTCTGTCTGTCTGTCCGCCTGTCTTGCCTGACTGCGCCTGTCTGTCTAATATTCAAATTGGAATTACTAAAACCAACATTTAGCATTTGATATATGTTTCCGATGTTTGAATACTTTGGGGCATTGTCTAAACTCAACAGTTGATAAACAGATGATGTCAGTTGAACTAGTTAAGGGAAATTGCATTTTGATTTGAAAGTGCTTTCTTCTGCTTCTGCTCAAGAACTCTGAACTATAAAATTCAAGTGAAATTTAATAGAAATAAAATTGAACTAAAAGCGTATTGAAAGAGAACTTTCACTGCTTATAGAATATAGATTTTGATGAAGGATTAATTATATCTGTATACCATTTGTATCAAACGGAAAGATGTAGCTGGTTGTTCTATAATTTAACTACTTTTTACAAATAAATAAACAAATAATGCATAAGCAAAGAGCGATATATTACAGTATAATGAATAGCCATTTTATGTATAATCTAATTTTAAAGTGTTAAATTCTTATTTAATAGTATCTAATTAGTTATTATTGGAATCAAGTTTCAAGTGCTTATAATTCAAGGAAGTTTTCTTAAATATTATTATATTAAATATTAATTTTAATTGAAAATAAAACTGTGTATGATTATTATTGGAATTATAAAAACACATATAAACAGCAAAATATAAATGTTAAAGAAAGTATCTCGAATTTTTTCTTTTTTTCAACTCTTTGCAAATCAAATTAACGAAACTGCGCAAATCAGTTAACACTTCACGTTCTCAGTTACAACAAAAAATAGATTTACCCTTTTATGTTGTTGGTTCGTGTTCATTTTACCATTGTTTTCACTGTAGTTTTTGTTGTTTTTGGTATTGGTGTTGGCCTCATTTGTCATTTAGCTGCTCGCTTTGACTCTTGTAATCCAATCCGACAAGAGAGTTGCGTTTCCTCCACCTCCTCATACACACAAACACACCACACTCTAACCCTACCAAATCCCAGTTGTGTCTGTCTGTCCCTTTGTCCATCCGTCTGCCGTTGTGGCTCATGCCAATTGTTAGTTTTTTTTATTGCCCGAACGGAGTCGCCACTTAAAATGTTGAAAGCGTGCAAATTCGAATGCAAATTCAACACCTCTCGATGTGGTTTACTTGACAAAACCAAACAAAACAAAAAGAGTAACACCAAGAAGAAGAGGAAGAAGAAGTGAAAACAGCGTGAAACATTTAAGGTTTTTAGACCCGGCACTTAAAAAGCCACAAATGGGTATATTATTAAGCAACTAATACCAAGTAGAATTAGGTATGACCAACTGGCTTATAGCAAAGAGCAAGAGCTACTAAAAATGCGGGTTGTGAGCTCCCTTAGCACTGTGCATAGAGCAAGTTTTTCGACTAAAGACTGTTTTAAATACTATATTTAAATTAGATACCTATACTAAACTATCAAATGGAAAATATAATATGAATTTGGATTGTATTACTTATCAAAGAGAACTCTGTATAAAATTTGATATGAAAACGATGTTTTCTTTTGAAATATTCCACCTAAACTTGGTGTTAATATCTTTCTGGTATCATAACTAGTGTGCATAATAACTACAGGGTATTTTTTAGTCGACTTGACTGGCTCTCAGATGCTCTGCTATTATTTTTTTTGTGTTTTATTTTGGAAATTGAGCCGCAAAATTGAAAACCAAGACGAGAAGCGAGCGAGTTCAACAAAAAAAAAAAATGAAAAGTGGGTTAAAACGAGCATAGAAAATAAAATGCAGTCGCTTGACAAACGATTACCTCACAGCACGCAGACACACACACACACACCGCATTTTGTTGTGAAAGTGAAATTGAAATTAAATTTCTGTTGCGTTCATCAAAAACGCATCAAATATGCAACTTAATATGCGACAAGTTATGACAGAGTTGCCTGCCCCCCACTGCACTGCACTGCAACTCCCTCCCTCTCACCCACTGTCTCTCTTTATCCCTCTCTCTCTCTTTCTACTGGTTACGCATGCATTGGCTTGCTGTAAAATTCCCGTAAAAACTTCAAGAGGTCAAGATGCGAGCAGCTCAAGTTTTTAAGTCAAAAAAAAAAACGAAAAACTTTTCAAAAATCAACTTTAAATCCGTTGATTTATTATAAACTTTTTTTGTTGCTTTAATCTGTGCGACTACATTGCGTTGTGGCATTCCCCCGTCCATTGGAATGTGGTTGCAACTCCCCAGTGGGTTGTGGCATTGAGTTTTGCCAGAGTTTTCAAACTGGTTTCCATCATGCGGCTTTTTCTTCTTCCTCTTCTTCGCACTTCACAGTTGTGTGTGATTTGGTCAAATCAGTTTCCCATCACTTTTGGAATGTCTGGTTTATGTCTACGCTCTTGCGGTTGATGTCTTTGCTGTGGGCGAAACCAATTAACGCATTTTTTCCTAATCCCGCAGACAAGTTAATCGTTTGTTGACCTCCAGCAGGAGACAGGAGAAGGGGACAAGATGCAGAGGCAAGAGCAAAAAACTCGCAAATTTGCATAACATGTTGAATTCAGTTGAGTTGCCTCTTAATGTTGCAGCTTCAGCGCTTCAGCTCCAGCTATCAATGACAATTCCCCTTGTGTCTGCAGATCCTCTTTCCTCTCCCTCTCCCTCTCCCTTGCTACTTTGTGTGCAGATTTTAAGATTTCTTCGCGTCACACAAATTGGACGATTTGAGGCTTGAGCAGACGAAGTCTCGTAATCCGGCCAACTTCAGTTTCTATTTGTGTCTGCTGCCTTGGACAAGTTTAAAGCTTATCCACAAACTATTCAAGTTATGGTTTAATGAAAAAACTTTAAACTGTTATTGGCCACAATAACTGAGCTATGGAGATTGCAGATTGCTTATGAGGTCGAAGATATCGTTTCAAAAATAGCAAAAGCCGAGTATTTGCTTTAATTCTGCAAATTATAGGGTATTTTACAGCATTTAGCTGATTAGACTCATGCTGGTTTAAGTAATTGGAGCTTAAACTAGGTATTAGTGTGATTAGATGTCTAATACAATGCTTAATTTATACACTGTTACAAATTATCAAGCATTAAAACTACGCTCGAGTAGCGTAAAAATTCTACTTAAATTTTGCGCTTAATCCGACAATTTTTTAAATGGATTTTATTGGCAGAAATTTATGCTTAAAATAAAAAAAAACATTTTTTATCTTTAAATAATAGAAAAGGAATTTAATTTATTAAACTTATTGTAATTTCTAGAGGGAAACAAATTTTATTTTCTAAATCTATTGTAATTTCTAGTGATAAAAATTATAGTTAATATTATTGTGTGCTTTATTTAAGATCTTCATATATTTTTTTTAAACTTTATTATTACAAATTCTTTAAATGATGGAAAAAGAATTTAATTTTTTAAATTTATTTTATTTTCTTTATGGAAAAAAATTTAATTTTCTAAATCTATTATAATTTCCAGTGATAAAAATTATAATATTATTGTATGTTTTATTTGAGATCTACATATATTTACTACAAATTCTAGCTTTAAATTGTTCCGGTTTACTGTAATTATATACGAGCTACAATAACTTCGCATTTAATTGTGCTCAATTAAGAATATATATAGTATATCGAGCATTTAACTAGTATCTACATTATATAATTGCTAACTGACCCCGTAATGACTTAATAAAACGAGCAAGTTGTTGAAACTTTTGCTGCCTTTTGAACTTCTCTATTATGTGCCTCCTACTCGTACTCGTACTTATCTAACAATTTTGGCTAGGGACTTCCTGTTCTTAGCTGCCCCCAACTTGGTTGGGGAATCCCCCGCAGTTGCCTTAAACGCCTCCGCTAATGCTACCGCAGACCAATTAGTTGGACAAAAACATAAGTAACTGCCAGATATATAGTAGAGTGTAGAATATGGTCGTAAAACCAAGAATCTTTTCATAGTTGGCAAGAGAGTTCTGTGTGTTTTTTTTGTTCTGCTTTTTGTTTTGCTCATTTTTTATAGTGTTGTTTTTTAAGTGCGCTTTTGGATTTGTTGTTGGATTCAGTTTTGTGTGTTTCAGTCTAAGTTTTAGTTGCATTGCGGCAATTTAGCAAGTCAAGTAGGGAAAACAAGCAAAACAAACAAACAACAATAAGAATATTTTGAATTGGAATTGGAAGTGGAATTGTGCACATATTCTCTCATTTTGTTAACAAGAATTTTATCTTATGCTCTCTTTCTCTCTCTCTCTTTCTCTTTTTGATTTCAGACATGGCACAAAACGTGTTTCAAATGCACAGAATGCGGAATGGCGCTGAATATGAAAACTTACAAGGGCTACAATAAAATGCCATACTGTGAGGCGTAAGTATTCCCCCTCTTTCCCCTTTCAGCACCCCCTTTGAGCCAGTCAAAGGCATTAAATTAACCTTGATTTCTGGCCAGTTTGTTGACGTTTATAGAGCGTCGTTTATCTTATCTTATCCCCTGGAACATAACACCGCCGTCGTAATATTGATAAGCGTTTCTATGGAAATCGCGGCAACAGCTGCTGCTGCTGCTCGTGTCCAGCTTTTTGCTGCTTGCCACTTCCTCACTTGTCACGTGTTCTTGCCGCAAGTTGTTGCTGCAAATTGTTGTGCAAAAAGGTGCGGAAATGCGGTGACACTTGAAGTGGCATAGACACACAGCAAGATATACACAGCAATACATACATATATGCAACTGGCCTGCAGCATTGCAGCAACTTTAACCCCGTTTGAATCGCGATACCCAACTTGTCTCTCTCTCTCTTTTTGTCTCTCTGTCTCTGTGAGAGAGTTTGTCACTGTTTGGTGTTGTGTGCCACTGCCACGCCCCAAAAAGTGTGTTATTGTTCTAGCACAATGTTGCACAGCTCATTGGAGGCAAGCGTTTTGTTGTCATCGCATTGTTACCAACTTGTGGCAACAATAACAATAGACAGTTTAAGCAGGCTACGGTCAAGTGAAAGCGACTGCTAAACACCCTGTGCTTTATAAACGAACAAACTTTAAACTCTTTGGTAGACTCAAGGGTTTGAAAAAACCTTAAATGTCTTGAAAATGTTTAAGCGCAGTTTAAAGAAATTTTGAGGATAGCTTGCAAATTTAGTATATATCATTAGTACTATAACTTAAGGATGTAGATTAGGCAATAAAGGGAATGGATAAGATTTAAAAGATATTTCTAGAGTTGTTAAAATTAATATTAAAATACTAACAAAAATTAAAATGGGTGTTTATTATTATATAACACATTTTTAATATAGAATAAATTGTTATTTAGAATTAATTGATGTCAAATAACAAAATTATTTTTTTTTTTTTTCAAATCTTCATTTGTATTTTGATTCCAATATAAGTTTAATACAATTTAATACAATAATAGTGGTAAATTAAAGTCTTACACACAGTTTTTACTCCCTGTTTCGTTAATTTTATATCTTAAAATAGTTGTAATGCTAGCTGAAAAGCATTTAAATGAAATATCCAAATTTTGCAAACATAAAATTACTAAAATCTTGCTATAAATAAGCTAAAATGGCAACAGTTTTTGTAATTTAAACGATATTGAGGAACCTGCCTATCAAGTTCAATGGATCTAGCTCTTTTAGTGTTTTTGATTCCTCAGAGAAACCTTATTGACCCTTCAAATAGATTGGAAAGTACAGGGCCTTTGGGGCTGCCCAGTTGCCACTGCAGTGCGTGCGCCATTTGTTGGCCTTGAGCCAAGTGGCATGCAACAGCCATCGTCATCGCCATCGCCATCGGTTGCAAGCAGCTCTCTCTAATGCAGATTTATTGTGGATGCCACCGCTGCGGGAATAAAAATTCCATGCGGATTGAGTTATGCGTCCGTTAGCTTCTTCACTGCGTCAGAGAGCGTGGCCCAAAAGGGGGAACTCCCAACTATTGCTCGATGATGTCATGTGTGTGTGTGTAGCATAAAGTAGGCGTGACAGCTGCCCACTTTTTTGTAGCACTTTCACTGCAGTAGTCAACGCCATGTCCATTTGCACCTTTTTAGCGACCGACAAAAATTCTATTCCCATTTTCCCCATTTCCCCATTTATATATATATTTGGGACGATTACGTGACTTGACGTTTGCTTAGTACCATTTATCTATAGCTGCCACAATTCCTATTGGAGTTCTATAATTGCATGTGTGTATAGTTCAAGAAGTAGATGAAGAAGAAGAGCAACTCGCTGACTTGGCAGAAAGTTGCTCCCTAGTGCTGCTGCCATGTGACTTTGGGTCAAGTAAAGTTGCGTTCGTAATAAATTATAGAGTTTACATTGAAAGCGATTTAAATTGCCGGAGACATGCAATTATCTGTACATTGTGCTTGCCACATGTGGAGAGCGCCACTTTGGTGGCAATTGTGATTTTTTAATTGGATAAGCCATAAGTAATAGAACGAGAGAGACAAAGAGAGAAAGAGTTAAAACGCAACTCAAATACTGGGGAAGGCAAACGTTAGTAATTCATGGCTAAAAGGCATGATAAAAGGCGGCGCAGCTAATTGCCAGGAAACTAAAACTACATACTACTATTGAAACTTTCTATGTAACTTTTATGGCAGTTGTAAAGAAAGGACAGCGAGGAAGAAAAAGGATATATGCAGTGGGGAAAACTTGAAACTTGAAGAAGAAAAATATCCTTTTTTTTAAAGTTGCAAACAAATCATTTTTTTGCTTTTGGGCCATGCAACTTTCTCTCTTTTATGGAACTAACCTAATTGTGTCTTGAAGTAAACCCTGCACAGGACAACACAGATATATATGTATAGAGCATATATGTATGTATATAGAGGGGCTTATTCAACTCGATGTATCCATTACATTACCAGGTTCTTCCATTTAGCTGGAATTGAACTAGAAAACTAGAATTGTGTGTGTTTGTTTACAATGTTTGTCGGTCGTTTTCTTTTTTATTTATTTATTTTTATATATAAAATGTAGCACATATCTTGTGTGTGTGTGTGTGTGTGTAGCAGTTTTAGTGTAAGCTTTTTCGTATGGGGGGATTTTCTGCTCATTTTTCATATATGAAGAAAAACATCTGCAACAAGGCTCGACATTATTTTCGTATATATCGCACATTTATTTATTAACATAAAAAGCCAGTGAACCATGATCATGCCCATGACGAGTTGTCCATGCCATGCTCTAGCCCTCTCTCACCCACTCTCTCTCTCTCTCACTCTCTCTCTTTCTTTCTTTTACTACCCACATGTCAGTCCTCAAATTCCCAATCTCAAATGTGCCTCACTCTGATGCGCTCCACATTCCTCAGCATAAAAAAGCAAAACAAAAAATTTGTATATTCGAAAGTTCTGCCATGAGATTTCATTTGTTATTTCCATTTTCATTTCTATTTAATTCAGTTTTTTTCTCTCTACTTTTTTTTCACTTTCAATTCGAAGCGCAGCTTAAAAAACATCTCTATAGAGAAGGTTGCTCTCTATGTGTGTGTGTGCCCCATTAGTCGCTGTTTGATTACTTAAGCCGCCTACAATCGGCTGAAAACAAAGGCAAGAGCCAAACAAAAAGGCCATTTCAATTACCAACAAAAAAAAAGTCGTATTTTTTTTGGCCACTTGGCTTTGCCTCTTTTTATGCTAAACAAAAAACAACTACAACAATAGCTAGGCGGCCACGCCCTGTTTCATGGCTTACCATAAATTGAACCTGGGGAGTGTCGCCTAATCTTCCCCACGCCCCCTTTGGCGCTCTGCCTGCCTCTTATCTACATTCTTTCAAAATTTTTTACTAGCTTTGCATATGAAATTTAAACATCAACACGCAATTCGATACGCTACAATTTAAACCCCCAATTCCCCCCCCCCCACTCTCTCTCTCTTCAATTAAATTTGAGATTTTTCCTCATTTTTCCTAGTGCTTCTCCTCCGATGCGCACTTACCCCCGCTAGAATTATAATGGCATTGATGATTATATGGCAATCTGTGCGTTTAATCGCATTTCAATTCATTTTCATTTTATTGTGCCTCCCTCCACCCCCCTACCCCCTACGGCAATTAATTTCGTATAGCTTTTCCGCTTTTCTTTCAGCTATTGAACTGCACATTTCCTTAATTTCTTGCTGCAATTTTATGCAGCATAATTGACATTTAATTAACACATCACATATTTTTAATGACAAAATGGATAATACGTGTTAGGGTTTCCCAGCCAATTTCCACACACACCTACCTGCAACACCATCTGCTACCATGAACGTTGTATAGACACACAGTAGTGGTATTCCTTCATAAATGACACATTGATCCATTGCGCAAAATGTTAAACAACAAAAGGGGCTTGTCATATGTGGAAACTCAACACCAATCCACAAATCACATGCAAAAATGTTGACATCAATGAATGTCCGTTCCCTTGTTAAGTTACAAACATGTATAGTATGGATCGTGTGTAACTGTATATATATATAGTAGTTGGGTTATTTGTTTGTTTGGCTTACTTGGTCAGTTTGTTGGTCTACATTTTACAACTGACAAACTGACACGGGATTGCTGCTGCAGCTTTTGGTTTCCTCATATCAACAACAATTTACGTTTAAATTATGAACAGTGGCACGGTGTTGCAAGCATGCAGCATGCATGACTAGCAGTTACTCTTTGATTTTGGCACTTGAATATGCAATTAAAGTTAGCAGTGCTGTAATTTGTTGGTAATGGAATGCTGTTAACATCAATAGGTTAACATAATCGTGCTATGGTAAAGCTGTTGCTTATAAACAGTGTTGCCAATTTAGCTTATGTAAAGCTAGATCTAGCTTTTTTCATAAACCAAAATTATGAGAATATATGAAAATACATATAGTTTAAATCTAGATTTCAGTTGTGGTAGATTTTTTACTACTACTGGTATTTATTTAAAAAGGAAAATCGGCTAAAAAATATATTTGTTGTGCTTTTTTGTTTTTTCATAATATTTATTTCCAAAAATTTATGATTTTTTTTATAATAAGTTTCTAGTCACAATCACTAATACGGAAATAAAATACTGAATGCGAAATTCAAATAAACCAATTTTCAGTTTATATTGATTGCAATTAAAAAATATGATAAAAAATTTTATATAATTTAAATTTATTTTTAAGTGGTGTGTTCTGGCTTAGCTTATATTTTAGCTTATTTTTTTTTAGAATTAGAATTTAGTTTATTCCAGCTTATATATTTTTAAAATCTAGTTTATTTTACAGCTTAAAATTTGGCAACACTGCTTTGTAAATTTTTTTAAGCATAGCTCTGTAGTTTTACATTTTACTAACAGCTGTTAAATTTTGCAACTCTGCTACTTAACAGCTACTTACAAAAAAAAGTACACAAACTCAGTTTCATAATTAAACATACTGACACTTTTTATGACATGTGGATGTGAAGACTTGTACATAAGTTAAAGCATTGTTTTACAGGATATATTTATGCCAAGACAATGGACAACAGCAACAAACTGTTGTGTTGTCGTTGCAGTTGTTGCTGTAGCTCTTGCTGTTGCTGTTGCTGCTGTATATTGTTTACAGATAAATTAAAATTCTTTGATAGTAAAAAGTAAAGCAGTGTAAACAACAACAATAACAACAATAGTTGCATGTCACGCACAGCAGCTGTTGTTGGTGTTGCTGCTGGCGTGCGTGTTGCTGCTGCCGTTGCTGTTGCTACTGCCTGTTGTTGATCTATTGGGAACGTGCCGAGACATCCGCTGCTCTGACCAATGCCGCCGTTGGCGCTTAAGCATTATTATGTCATCATTGCCTGCTAACAGCAACAACAACAATAACCATAACTAAAGCAATGTGTGCCAACAGCAGCAGCAGCAGAAGCTTTGTCTTTGTTGCTGTTGCTCTTGCCGTTGCATTAAAGCAAAGCTTGCAACAACATTTGTGTATACATACATATATGTAGTATGTGTAGCACAGAGCAGACCTACATGGTTGAGCGACCGGTCATTGGTCAATAAACGGCCTTGTGCCAGTGCTGCACCTTCTCCTCCCTACCTTCCTTCCTCACTCTCTCTCTCTCTCTCTCTATGTTCCCTTTGCCTTTGCCTAACCACAAATTGGAATTGAGGGTGAAACAACAACATACAGACACACACGTTGTTCACATCAAATTAGCAATTACCGCTGCTACTGCTGCTGCATTCCTATGAAATTCCAACATATATTTAAATATATGTATATATATCAATTTATTAAACAATTGTTAGGCATCACCCCCTACCCCCTCTATGTAGATTGAGGCATGGCGACAGCTGCGTTCGCTTCGTTTTCGATTTGTGGCTGGCCATAAATATTCTATAAGCCAATTTAGCTGCGTGCAATTACAATTACAATATGTCTAAAGAAGACAGCACACTGCAAAGAGTGACAGAGAAAGAGAGAGAGAATGGGAGTGTGTGTTAAGTGGGATGTAGTCAAAGAATGGCCACCAATGGGTTTATCAACCTTTTTGCAGTCAGTGTTGCTGTTGCTGTTACTGTTGCTGTGGTTATCAGTTGCTGGCATCGCGAGTTGCAATCACAATCGATCGATTAGCCAACTGATAGGTTAAAGTACTCGACAACATAAACAGCACACACTATAGCAATATTATATATACATATATGTATATATAGCAAACACACACACGTTGTTTGTTTGACTTTGGTTTTCCTTCAACAATTTTATTTTGCCATAATTAAATTGATGTATTAGTCCATGGGGAGCATTAATCATATACATATATCGCTTTATGCTATTTGCTCTATAGAAAATATGTAAAATTGCTTTTAGATAAAAACGCTAGATTTTCTTTCAAGCAAGCTTCGTTGTACAAAAATGCTTTAAAAATTAACTTTGATTGGCGCGAAACTTTTCTTTTTGTTCGCTGTTGCATTTAGTTGCGCTTTTAGCCGCATAATGTACTCGCCTCCATTAACCGTTAGCTGCCGCTGGGCAGCAGTGGCAAGGAGTAGGGGGAGGTGAGTGGGCGGGGTTCTTGAAAATGCAGCCCGTATCAAAATGCCAACAGAATGCTGTTTTAATTGATAAAATGAGTGCCTGTTGCTGTTGCTGTTGTTGTTGTTGATGGGGGTCAGAGGTTTTTCACACGATATCAAAGAAATGCGCTGACAAGGGATGGGAGGGCGGTAGGGCGGTAGGTGAGGAAAGCCAAATGATATGTTTGCCCCATGGCGCTTGTGGGAGGAACATCACAGCCACAACAGAGCAACAACAACAACAACAACAGCGTTTATAAAGTCAGATTTTCAAAGTTGTTTCCGCAATGCAGCGATGAAAAATATTCCAAACAACGCGCGCTGTGTCCAAAATACAAAAACAAAACTAGTAGGAAAAGCTATAGTACATAGCAAATCGACTTTTAAAGACCCAGTAGTTGTTTGAGAGAAATAACACGTAAAAATTAACAAATACACGATATAAGAAATAAGAAAATAATAAGTTTTTCGTACTAAACGTTGATAAGTGAGCTATATTTTCTAAGGAAACTATATGAAGTATCTAAAAAAAATGTTGAAGGACATAAAACATGATTTCATGTATGCAATTTTGGGCTCAGAATAAAAATAATCAAGTAAAATACGTGTTATATAATTAAACAATTAAAAAAATACGGTTTAAGCATATAAAAGATATCCAGACTACATATTAAATTTCAGTTTCCGAATATATATTATATAAAGATATTTAAATGCTTTCAGATTTTTTAAATAATTCCATATTTACTTATGGTAAAACGTGATCTACACACCAAGTTCTAAGAAGCTAACTCTTTAAGATGACCACACCAAACTTTTTGATAATGCTGATCATGAATTTATTTACATATTTATTTAATACATACCCTTATAGTGTCAAAATTCTCTTCAGCTGCCCTTGTTGCATGCAAATTTCTATTTAAAAAACTTAACATACCCTTTAAGCTTACGCTTAATTACCGGGTCTCAGTTTCCCCGAAGCAATTTGAACTTTATACAGACAATTTCTGCGTTGCTCTTCATGTGTGTGTGTGCAATTGAGTTTTCATAGAGTTTTTCCTCATTCATTTACAGGCACATACCCAAGGCCAAGGCAACGGCAATTGCAGATACGCCGGAATTGAAGCGCATTGCTGAAAATACAAAAATCCAATCGAATGTGAAATATCATGCGGATTTTGAGAAGGCTAAAGGCAAATTTACACAGGTCAGTTAAATCAAGATAAATATGATGATGATGATGATGATGTTGATGATGATAATAATTAACATGTGTTGTCGACAGGTGGCAGATGATCCGGAAACGTTGCGCATCAAGCAAAACACGAAGCATATATCGAATGTGGCATATCATGGAGATCTGGAGAAGAAGGCCGCAATGGAGAAGCAACGTGGATCCGCTGAAGTCTCTGACAGCAGCAGTGAGTATACAATTTGCCCCCCTCTTCTACTCTCTCGCTCTCTCTCTATCTCTTTATATACATATATCTGTCTCACTTCATTCTCTACGTAATTGATGCTTTGCAATTTGGTGGCTACATTTATTTGTCTTTCATTGTTGTGTTTTTTTGTATGTAATTTGGTAAACTTAATGTGTTTATATATTATTACTATCAACTCTTGATTGTCGTCATCATTCAACAAGCATTAAGTGTGACTAAACTGATTAAATAATCGTTTATTAGGCACATTAAAGCGCTTTACGAGCGCGCACAGTGGTACACAAGTCATTTATTTAATAGCAAATGAAAATGGTGTTACACAACAACTAAATTAAAGCATGCAGAAAAGCTTTTACCAACACTAGCATATAATTAACACATTTATCAACACTGTTTTACACTTTGCATGTTTACTAAAGCATTTAAAAGAATAATTTTTTTAAGTCAGGGGTATAACTATTCAAAATCATACCACAAATAAATAGACTGTGCACCACTGTGCGCTCTGCGCCATCTGTTTGCCATGTTGCTCGCTCTTTCACACATCTGTCGCACATTGGTCATTAGTATTGATTATTATTACATATATTTTCTTTATTTTTATTTTTGATTGTTCCGTTCTTTCATCATTTTGTTGCACATACATCATCAACAACAACAACAACTACACAAACAACACCAACAACAACAATAATTTTAATAACAACAAAACTATTAAAATCGACAACAACATCATAATGTGTGTGCGCTTTCTGAACTACCGTTAACCTAACAACGTTACACAACACTTGTACATGAACAACACATTCTATATACAAATCACACTAACCGGGAACAACAACAACAACATCATCGACAACGCATCAACAACAACAACAACATGTTCTTCTTCGTGAATAAAGACGAATCGGAATATTTCTCTGAGCAATTGGCAGCTGAACAATTTTCGCAATATGCACCCACAGCCTCGCCCATACCGCCAGCAGCAGTAGTGCAGCAACAACAGCAACAGCAGTACCACCACCACCAACAACAGCAACAACAACAACAACACCAACACTATGTGCAACAGCAGCAACAGACGCTGCCACCGCCACCCATACAACACCAGCAATACAACACCGCGGCCATAACGCCAACATATCAACACCAACACCACCAACAACAACAACAACATCAACAACAGCAAATTCCACAACAGCAACTGCAACAACATAGCAACAATCACAGGCAGCAACAGTTGCAGCAACAGCCGTTGCACGATCCTTATGCACACTATCAGCAACCGCAGGCATTACGCCAGCAACAGTTGCTGCAACAACAGCAGCAACAACAACAACACCAACAGCAGCAACATGCCATTAAACAAGCCTCACATCTGTATCCCACAGCAACACCGCCACCACAGCAGCAGCAGCAACACCAGCTCCCACAACAACAGCAGCAGCAGCAACAGCCGCAGGCGGTCAACAATTACAATCAGCTGCGTTCAGCAATTTTGCACAATTCTCATCATCCCAGTGGCAATGCCGTTGATCAGTATGATCATAATCAAAGTTCGACAGCAACACTGCAGCAACACCAACAACAGATGCAACAAATGCAACAACAGGCAGCGCTACAGCAACAGCACTCGCACAACAGCCTGTTGAACAACAATGCAAGCAACGGCAGCATTCACAGCAACAATAGCAGCAGCAGCAACAACAACAATGGCGGCCTTGCACATCCGCATCCGGCCAGCCTAAGTTATCCACAACAGACACGCTCCCAGGCCAGCATGCACAGCAACAACACAGGCAGCAAACATCAGTTGCAACAACAGCAGCAGCAGCAGGCACAACAGCAACCAAGCAGCGGCAACCTGCAACAACTTTATGTGGCATCCAATTACAGTGCCGTAACACCATCGGAGAATGCTTTGGGTGCCAAATTGCAGGCGAGCAATGGCCATTTGCCCCAGTCACAACAGCAACAGCAGCAGCAGCAGAGCAGCAGCAACAACATTGGTAAAATAGCCGATTACGATCCATTAACAGATGGACCACGTCCCATGCCCACAGCTGGCAGATCGAGCACAACTCTGGTCTACAGCTCGGATCAGCGTGGATCTGGCGGAATTGGTAAGTAGAATGGCAAAAGGATATATTGCTAAAGGTAGGATCAAGGAGCTAGTTAGCTAGCTGGTAGTTCGGTAGCGCTCAGCTCTGCTCAGCTTGATGTGCATCAACTTCATCTTGTCCCTTGTCTTCCCATTATCCTGTCTCCTACCCCCAACCCCCAATTCCCAGAAAGCCCAAACGATCTACAGTTTAAGTAAATGTTTCTCTCTCGCTCAACAGGCAACAGCGTTTATCCCAAGCGTATTGGTTCCGTTACGGATATTGATCCCGCCAATGGTATTTATGGCTCTCTGAGCAACGCTGAGCAAGTTCAGGCCCAGAAGCAGCAACAATACTATCAGCAAGTGCAAATGATGCAGCAACAGGAGCAACAGCAGCAGCAGCAACAGGTGCGTCAACAGGCATCATATGAAGCGCTGCAGGAGAAGCAATCGCGGCAGAGCACGCTGGTCAGTTCTGCTTTTAAAAAGAAGCTGTTAAGATATAATAAATATATTATTAAACTGCCGATATTAGCGCAATTTCTGAAAAAAAAAGATTAGTTTTAGATTTAATCCATAGAAAATACCCAGTATGCCCATAAACTTTGCAGAAATTTAAGCAAAATATGCACAAATGTAATGGAAACATTGGATATATTTTAAATGAATGAAATTTAAAAAAAATACCTAAAATTTGTCTGTATTTAATTCAGGAAATAGACTACTATTGACTATATTTTTAATTCAGAATTAAATTACAAATTATTATTAAAAATCAAGCTATAAAGCTTTATCGAGAAATATATAGAACAGTTAATTTTGTAGAGATATATAAGCTGGATTGATTTAGTTAAAACAGTTTTTAGATACCATGTTAGAAACCTCACTATTTATTTTCGGAGGGTATTTTCTAAGCGTCTTGAAATTTTCAGGACAGCTCTACTCTGATTTTATTTATTTAATGTCAGACTATTATCAGTCGACATATTTAATATTAAAGTTACAATATAAAAATAATTTAAAAGTTTAAAATTATATTTTAATTTAAACTGATCTATGCAATATACCCGTATGGCAAACCTTAAGTCCTTTCACTTTTAAGCTGCACTTTTTATAGTAAAATAAATAATAATATGATTTTATTTCTTTTTTATTTTTGCAGCGTGTTTATCGCGCCATTTACGACTACGAGGCTCAGGATGTGGACGAGGTGAGCTTTCGTGAGGGCGATGTCATCTTTGAGGTGGAATCGATTGATTCCGGTTGGATGACTGGTCGTGTGGAGCGTACGGGCAAAACCGGCATGCTGCCTGCCAACTATGTGGAACAGGCGGTTATATAATAGGGAATGTGCTACACCTGCTGCTGCCGCCAGCAGTTTGTGGTCATATTGGTCTGCCTGCTCTACATACTGCTCGTCTTGATATTCTTTATCAATGTCTTTCTCGCCGATCGCAATATGATGCGTGCGGGCAATCCAATGATGCATGGTGGTGGCGGTAGCGGAGGCGGTGGTGGTGGTGGAGGAGGTGGTGCGGCAGGAATCATGCCGGGCATGCATCCGGGTCACCATAATCCATATGATATGCATGGCTATCATCATTACAACAATTATCATCCGCAAATGGATAACAAGCAGCAGCAGCAACCAACACGCAAGACACCCAATCAACAGCAGGTGGAACAGGATATTTACTATTATTTCAATCATGTATTCAGGCGGCGATGAATCACATACATAAAAGCATATATAGATATATATATATATACAAACATATATATAGTACATACATACACTTATACATATATATATAAAGAATATATATATATAAAGAGTATATATAGAAAAGTCAGCAGGCCAATATGTAAAAACAAAAACAAAAGAATTGTTAATTTCATAGCTTAAAATAATGTGAAAAAAACGATAGAATGAAAAGCATAAGAATTTCCATATTATATACAACTACAACAACAATAATAATAATATTAAACAAGCCACAACAACAATAACGTCAACAAATTAAGAACTAATAAAAATTTTGTAATTTTACAATTACACAAAGAAAAATGTGAACGAAAATGAAATGTAATCAGTTTTTGCGATCAAAGCTATAAAACCAGCCAAAATTTGCATTTATCTACAAATGGAGCAGCAGGCCGTAAATTTAGAGATATTTATTGAACCACACATATATATATATATATACAAACATATATATATAATAATAATAATAATATGCATATACACGGCAGATATATGTGTCAGCTAAAACTAATCGGTATACTTAAATATATATGCTCTAGCTAAATCAAGTTTTTAAACATATGCGATTCGATTTCGAACGGAACCCAGCAGCAATAGCTTCTAATTTAATTAGAGTCTAGTATTTTGTAAGCAGCAGCATAATGTTGAGATCGGGGCGGCTATATAAGATAAATACAATGTCTAAACTTGTGCTTTTTAAAAGCTTTTTGCAAATGTTGAATGCAACGGCATATTTCCCTACAATTTTGTCAATTTATATAATGGAAAACAAAAAAAAAGCAAATGAAAAAACTTTAATTGTTTGTTCTTGTTGCAAATACTTTCGAGTACAGTTAAAAGTCTAATTATATTTTTTTTTGCTTTATGTTTAGTGCGTAAATAAACACACATATATATATATGATAATTAGGGTACAATTATGAATACAATATATATATTTATAATTGATTATTTGAATTGTTTTCGTTTGTAATAATTCTAGTGTTGAAATTGTTTCGTATTCACAAGAATCCTTGAAGTGCCTTTAATTTGCTAAACGTGTTTTTTTAATATATACTTATATATATATATGTATGGATAAACCATTTGGATAGGGCTTATCGACCAATAATTAATATACTAGCGATATACATACATATATAACTAACGAGAATCGTATCGAATTTGAAGCAAAAGCCTAAAACGAAAACAAAAACTGAATGCAGATAGGTAAAGAGTTGAATTTGTATTAAAATAACTTTCAATATATATGGTATTACACACACTCACTTACACACACATATGCATACGTTTTGCAATAATTAACTAAATAAAACACAAAACAATACAATACAATACAACAAATATGAATAATCAAACAAAGCGCGCCACTTGCAATTGTATTATTGACATATGCCTAAATCTAAAACAACTAATAATTATAATTTAAATAACAATAACTATACAATGAATGAAGCAACGCCAAAGGCTTCAATATTCAACAAATGTGTTACAAATAAAATGCAAATTTGCAATTTAAAAGCACTGTAATTTACTTTTTTCGTTCATTTTTAATTAAGTTCCATAGACGGAAATAAACGTAACAACAAAATAAATTGGAAACGTTATTCAAACGCCATCGCTAGTGGAGACTTCAGGCTGTATGTCCAATTTGGAATCGGAGGTTTCACGGCTACCCAGTATGGTGTCCAGTATTATGTTCTTGGAGTTAGTCATCGTCTCCTCAAAGAACTTGGCATCAGCACGTTTCTCAGCCGACATATATTCCAATTTCTCCGTCAACATGGTGATTTTTTCGTTGGCCAACTCCAGTCTAACAAAGAAAAGCAACTTAGGGCATTATTAAAGATAAAAATGAAGATAAAACCTACTGATTCTTCATGTCTTCAATCTTGGGCTCCACTGATGTCAGGGAGTTGAGTGATGTAACCGATGGACACTGCGATTGATTGTCAAAAGTAAAGGAACTAATGGAACCCGTGATTGGAGTGCGACCCAATGAATTGGCATAGTCGTTAATGCGTTGTGAACGCTTCTTGCGATCGTTTTGTATATCCAGCTCTTTCTCTAGGTCACGCACTTTGACCTCTAAGCGAGCGATGCGTGTCTTCTGCTTGGCCAGCTGATCATTGGCAGCATCGTTCTTCACACGCTCAGCTGCCAGGCGATCATCCAAAGTCTTATTCATCAGCATCATTTGATTCTTCTCCACCTCCAAGGCATCGAGAATGCCCACAAACTCCTCCTGTAAAGGATCCAACAACTTGAGTACAGATTAAGGAGTTATAGATTCTACGCACCTTACGAAACTCGCGACAGGAGAACAGAAATCCTCCCGTAACCGCACGCAAATCCATTTCCAGCTTACGTATCATCTCCTGCAGACCCGTAATGCAGTCCTCCTTCAGCTTGAGTTCGGTTTCCAGCTCCAGATTCATGCCACTCAGCTCCTCCATTTGCCGCTTGGCAATGTCACGTTCCTCGCTGATGCGTATCACATCGTGACGCATCTCCTCCAGCCGAGTCTCGTACTGACTACGCTGAACATTTAGTTTCTCCTTCAATGTGGAGGCATTTACTCCACTGCCATCGGTTTGCTCCTCCAGTTCGGTAGCTCGGGACTTGTACTTGAGCATTTCATCGTTCAAGGTCTTGTTGCGCACCTTGAGGGCCAGCGTGCGTTTAGCTTGCTCCTCCAGCTGCGCCTGCAGAGCAACAATTTGTTTCTCCAGTGCCTCTACCTTGGCCCGATGCAGTATTTCGCTCTTGCGTACGCCCGGCGTGAAGCGATCAAAGGAGGCACCACCAGCATCTCCTCCAGCGCCCAAAATGGCTGTGGAGCTGCCTCTGCCTGGTGAATTCATGGATTGCTTGAGGGTTCGCGGTGTTATCTTGGCACTACAGCTGCTGCTCAGATCCATATCGGAGCCCAGTGTGATGGGCATGTAGTCCACACGATCGTTGCCACCTTCAAAGGCCTCGAGGCGTGCCTTGAGCTCTTGAAGTTTCTGCTGCAACGTTATGATCTGTTGAGCACGCCCACGCCATGTGGCATCCTTCAGATTGTTGGCCAATATATTGATATTGACATTCTCGCCAATCTCGTGCTGCAGACACTTTTGGGCCAACTTCAATTGATTCTGCAGCTCCGTGTTCTTGTTACGCGTCTCGAAGAGCTTCTGCTGCATACTGTTGACCTTGGCGTGTAGCTCATCGCTGGCACTGCCCTTCTTCAGGAGCTCCCCATTAGCAGCTAGCTTTTCCTCATTGCTTTTCAGCTCCTTTTCCAGCTTTTCGATATGCATGTCCTTCTTATTGACGCGATTCTTCATCTGCTCCAGTTCAGCGCGCATCTGTCGATTTTTCTTGCTCAGCTCCAGTATCTTGGAACCGGCTATGGATGAATTGGAACGCAACTCATCTAATGGCACCGAGTTGAGCACTTCATTTAGTGAATCCACCGAACGCTTCAAGGCACAAATCTCCTGGTTTTTATCATTGATTGTCTTGGCAAGATTCTGATTCTCCTGCTCGAATTCAAAGAGTTTCTTACGCAGCTTTTTGGTCTCCGACTTCGGCAACTTTGGTCTTCCGACAGATGTGCCTACCACGACATGTAACTCTGGTTTCTCCTGTTCCCGTTTGCGCCGTGGCACTTTTCGAGGCTCCTTTATCACTTTGGCATTGTCATCATTATTTTTCGGTTCTTTGTGTAGCTCTATAACTTCTTTAATTTCTTTAGTTTCTGTCACGTCATTAAGCCTTTTGTCCACTTTGACGCACTCGTCCCTAGGTGAAATATCCATTACAAGTGTCAGAAAATATAATATAATGAGTTATGGCAAATATTTCGTTGGCAAGTGCGCAAAGGTGGGAGTGTGCTTGTTTAATTTCACAAATTTGGACTGAATATGTTCTATAATTTTTTTTCAAATTTATTCTGTACACAACAAAGTTACAGTAAAAGCAAACAGAAAAACGTTACAACCGGTTAAAAGTTTAAACTCGTGTGGTAATGTCAGTTGTATGTTAACTTAACAGCAGCGTAAGATTGCTCAACACTGTTTATTATCAGCTGTGCAGAAATACTAATTAACAGCTGTTCAATTTAAACTAATCTCAGTTAAATTATGCGTATTTTAGTTTAATTAAATACATTTTTATATTAATAAATAATAAATTATATTTGTAAAATAACAAAAACATTTTTAAAATATTTTTTGCGCTTACTGTTAACTTACATTTAAAAGAACTGTTGCTTGTCAGCACTGTTAGGCGTACACAGTATTATTTGTTTTCTGAATACGGTCACATTGTGTTTTGCTGGCAAAAATGGACGGATTTATGATGGTAATTTGTGATTTTTATTGTTTATTTTGCATTGTAATCAATAAATAACATGTTTTTGCCTAACAGGATATTATCAAGGGCATGTGTATTATGGACAATGACGGTAACCGGATACTGGCCAAGTACTACGACAAAAACATACTCTCCACGTTGAAGGAGCAAAAGGCCTTTGAAAAGAATCTGTTCAACAAGACGCATCGTTCCAACACTGAAATCATCATGCTAGATGGTCTGACGTGTGTCTACAAAAGCAACGTGGACTTGTTTTTCTACGTCATGGGCAATGCCTATGAGAATGAGCTGATATTATTGTCGGTGTTGAATTGTCTCTACGACTCCATTAGCCTCATACTGAAGAAGAATGTGGAGAAGCGTCTGGTGCTGGAGAATCTGGAGATTATAATGTTGGCCTTTGATGAAATCTGCGATGGCGGGTAAGTAACCGAAATAGTTATTGTGATATGCAGCTAATTAGTTATTTATCATATCATTTATAGCATCATCTTGGACGCTGATCCGTCGTCGGTGGTGAAACGTGTCGATCTGCGCAACGAGGACATACCCATTGCCGAACAGACCGTTGCTCAGGTAACTAACAAACTAAACGGTCTATTTTGGTAGTATTACCTCTAACAACAAATGAACAAAATACCATATTGTAGAGTTATACATACTATATCAAACGATCACTCGCTCAATCAAGCCAGAATTTATTTTAAATGTATTCATGTAATTATATTTTATTTTATTTGTAGTAGTTTGTTTAAACGTTGAACACAGTTGCACTTATTAGTTGTATTTCTTTCGAATACGAATGCGAATAAATAAACGTTGTCCACTGTATGATTTCACAATTAGTTAGATGCATTTTTTATCTTTTATTATAACATTAGTTAATTGTGATCTGATGTCTGATTTCAGGTATTTCAATCGGCGCGTGAGCAGCTCAAATGGTCTTTATTGAAATGAGGTCGGGGCCGCAGCAGAGGACGACGAGATCAGTAAAACTGTCACCTATATATACATATATACCTATATGCTACGCTGTCGCAATACATTCGATTTTTATCTTATTAAATTCGCCTAGAGTATAATATACACACACATATACATCCATATGTTTAACTAGAATTATTTGCGATTTGTTTCATAAATGAAAGTTTGCTGTATGCCAAAATGCAAGCTCTTAAAAAGACTACCAAGTAAGCTGTAAAAGTGTAAATTATAATAAAGATTTCTATTTGTAGCAAGTGAATAGAGATCTAAGCAGATAATCAAAACTGTGGCACACTTTAATCTTGTGGAATAACCAGTTGAATCAGACGAATGATTTGTCACTTTGGACTTTGGGTAGAGAATCCACTGTAGAGCCATACAATTTCTCTTCAAATGAAATGTTTGAGAATTAACAATTTAAAGTTGTATGTGCTTACGCTTTATCAATCCATCTACTATATTAGATTATAATAGCATAACTGATAAAGCATTTCTTTGTTTCTGTCCACGGATTGCAATCAGTTGCAGAACTGCTGTTCCATTGCATTTGCTGTTCAAAGACTGACCTAGATAAACCTAGCAATACGCAACTCCTTTTTACAACACTGGGCTTATGTACAAACGTATCTATATATGTATGAATATGTATATATTTTATATAAGTATAGCCGGCTACTGAAGCCATTCATAGATCCATTCAATTAACCAAAAAAACAATCCAAAGCAAATTAATAAAGATACAGTCCAGTGAGACGACTGTGAAAGACACTCGACTTAATCTGCCTGTGATTACGTAAAAGGATTCTTAAGATATTTTAAGCAACAATTCAATTTTTTTGCAGGATTTTAAAGCTTTATTAGTGACATACATATGTTACGTTAACTGTGAGTTCTAAAAAGCATAGAAATATTATAAGTACCGAGTCCAGGAAAACTCGGAAACCAACAGGAAGATTTTGATTAAGTTAGTCTATGGTGTTTTCGAAAAGTCATTAATTGACATCTGCTTTAACTGTATTCTGCTAAGGACTTTCAAGTTTCTTCTCTATACACAAAAGTACTTATATTTTCGATAGGAATTCCTGTATTCCTGTAAGTATAAGTAAGATAGGAAACCTTCCAGCAGGAACTTAAAAATTGTTTAATGAAAATCAATAGTGTAAAATCCTTTGATAGATCTATAATTAGCAGCAAAAAGACTTTTTGGACAAATTTTATTCAGAATTCAGTTAGTAATAGCAGTTGTACAGCTCAGCAAAATATAAAAGCACTCTATATCTATTATTAAATCGATGTTACAATGTGAGTACTAAATACAATGCTAAAAATATTTTTTTAATGGGATATAAGTAATTATGTAGCTAGGTAAAAAAAAAAAAAAAAATACACTGCTAATATAAAATAAACATTTTTATAACTCAATCAAATTGATAGGCTTTAGTTTTTTGAGATCTGAGATGCTGATCAAGAATATTTATTTATGTATGTCTGTACTTTTGTGTACTGTAGCTCCAAAGCTACTATCGCTTCCAATTGCTTTTTAGCGGACTTGTCACGTGACAAGAAAACGACAACCCTATCAATGTCAATAGTCGCAACATTTCCAACCACTCTTAGATATTTTGCTTGGCCGATACGATTGACGCCATATACTCGAGACTTATTGGCCTAGACGGTATTAGCCGAGTTCTTACTTCTTCGCAACAGATACTTCAGTTGTAACAATACATATTTGGTAAAGAGAATATCTTTAATATTTCGAGTAGCGGCAGTAAAATTGGCACTTGATCATCAGCAAAGTTAATAATGCTTTACGATTTGTTCATTATTTGTCGATTAGTGGCGTTTAATCTCAACATCTTTATAGATGGGCTTATTGAAGAAAAAAGAAAACCAAGTTCTAATTTTGTACGACCTTGAGAAGTTTAGCTAAGAAATGTTTGTTTAGCTTTAAGTACGGCGCCATTTACAAGGATTGTAAAGGAAATCCTCTTTATGACAGCTTATGTGGATTTTGTTACGGAACTTTTTCTTTGCAGGTGCTTAAGATATAGCCACGGATTAATCGCATATTGCGCAGGCCATTTCTTTTCAGACTTGCTGTAGTAAGCACTATATGACATCCACAGTTTGACCTGATGAATCAGTTGTTGTTCTACTATCTTTTTCAACCCTAAAGCCCATACATCATCAGCCGATGACATCGTGTTAGCGACACTCTAATCAAATGCTTGTCAACATTGCAAAAATTCCAAAACGACCCCCCACCCCAATCATTTACCATACACGACCCCATTCCTATACCCAAAACACACTCGATCTATAATATATATGGAGTTCCCATTGTTGGTGATTATCTGCAACTTGTTTTGGCCCTGTTTGTCGAATTAGACAAACAGCAGAAAGAGTACCAACAAAAAAACAAAAAAAAAAAGTGATAGCTTTATCAGGTACATGCGGGTGCAGCCTGATATGGATATATCTATCATTTTTGGAGAGCTGTCACACTTTATGGATCGTTTGGATCACGTTTCGCAGCTGCTTACCAAAGACAAATAAATTTAGAAACTACGTAAGTCTGAAACTCTGAGAAGAACGGAGGGGGGCTTGTCTAGTACACATAGATATTTTTAACTTACTAATATGAAATTTATCAGACTAGGGTCTAATGTAGAAACTATTTTTCTCAAGCACTCGAATTTTCTGGAAAGCAGGCACAGTGGATCACTATATACATAGGTATATATAGGTATAGTATGCTATGTATTTTAAGCACTTCCTTTGCCATTTTTTTTTGCTTAGTTCAGCAACTAAATTTATGACTTACTTTGTATTATAAATTGTAGATATTCATTATGATATTTCAAGAGTGTTAATGCATATACATACTCTATATGTTTCTGAACACATATATACTAGCTTTAGCATTATCAAAGTGATTAGCGATTAGCGCCACGTCTATTTGCAATTTTGGTCTGGTACCAAGATCGAAATCGCACAAATTTATGGCAACGCCTTGAATCTGATTTATATAACATAAACACATGCTTCCTCCGATTAACTCTCTTTCTCTCTTTAATATTTTTTTTAGGGGTTTTTGCTCTTTTGGTAGTCGCATATTAAATACATTTGGTATTTGATTGTGTTTGATAGCAGTCGTCATTTGATTAACGCGTGTTTTTTTCTTCGACTTAGTTTCTTTGAAATCCTCGAACTGATCAAGTGGATCTCAAAGACTGATACGAGGAAATGAATGGCGACTTGTTTTTCGGGTTTGTATTCTATATAATCGCAATGCAGTTGCATGTTTGTACCATAAGCTGTAAACAAATAGTTGAAATTCCATTCCCATTACTGCCAATATCAGCCATCGTCGTGGCACTTTATATCACTTTTCATTTTTTCATTTCTGTAATTAGTTAAATTATTGCGAAATTTGTGACACTTTCAAAATGTTAAGCGATAAGCAACCGGTTCAGCGATTTTAAGCAAACGGTTCCCGTGACTGCGCAGCTTTTTTTCTTTTTCGAGGATCGTAAACCGATTTTATAACTTTAGGGAAAATTTCCGCAAACAGATAATAATTGTACATGGGACATGCCCAGTTATAGACCCATTCCCAGTTCCATTTAATGAACATTCACAGATTTTATTTGCCAGACGCCAGGCAAACAAACAAATAAAGATATATATCTCATTATACCCCAATTGAATCGGAATCACGATCGAGTCATGACAGCTGACCTTGGCCTTATGGCACTGTTAGTTTCTCAAGTGAAAACCATAGCGATAACGAAAACGATATCGATACTGCTACCGATAACATTGACAATGTGGATAAATTGACAGAAACCCCACGAACTGTATGAGTTCATTGATTTCTTTAGCCTTAAAAGCAGATTTTTACTCACAGCTCTTTGGGGATTCTTCTTGACATTACAGATTGCGAATGCCATTGACATTCATCGTGTAATTGTACGTTCGTGAACCAATCTACTTGGATATCATCGTCGTTACGCATACGCCACGTTGGCTGGCAACTAATAGCAGTAGTCGTTGGTCGTTTGATAGCAAAGGGTATTGGGTATTGATTTGGCTTTGGGGGCCTGGTATTTTAATTACATGTTCAGTTTCAAGTGTTTAGAATTCTACTTTGTTTACCCACTTTCGCCCAGCTTGTTACAAACTCTAATCATATATTGTTTGCAGGTATATGTATGTATGTAGTTATAGGTATAGTTCTAGGTATATGTAAGTAAATAACACGACTGCAAACAGTGAACTCTCTATCAGTGCCATTGTAGGCAACAAGTGCCAGTTCCTATACAGTGAAAAGCAAATAAAAACGCTATGATCGAACTGCTCGACTGTTTTATGCCTAGTTGCTGTACATTCTCTGGTCGTCAAAGGGATATATATACATATCTGGAACATTCATGTAATAAAATTATCAGCTAATGCTAAGACAAACTTGATCCACGTGCACCCAAAACATTGGGATGATACATATCTGTCGATTTGTGAAAAGTATTTTTATGACTGATTTTCAGCAGTTTATACGGACAGTCAGAATATGACTTAAAAATAAAGGCCTTTAATGTACTTTGTCCACTAGTTTAAAAAATATCTATTATAATTTGGGTTCAGAATCCATCCTATATAAATATTTTCTATTCCACATTTAGTTTAAGACAACACAAGTGCACAAATTTACTTTTGACACCGTTTTTAATTGATTTTTGGCTAGGAATCCCCATTTTCTTATCCGTCTAATTACTCATTATCTTTTCTGCCTCCCTTTTTTAATTAATTTTAACTACGAATTCCCGTTTTCTTGTTCATCTAATTCGAGTATTGTCCCTAGTCCCATCCCTGGTTTTTATTCTACGTAAGTGCATCACTGCATGGCTCACATATTTTAAATATTCAATTTTTTAAATATTTTCTATTCCACTGTGTTTAAGATAATCCAAGGCCACAAATCTTCTTTTGACTGATTGGTTTTACCTTGAAAACCCTGTTCATCTTTCCCACACAGTTCCCCCGCCCTCTAAGTCCCTAGACCACTCTATTCTCCCCTATTGCAATTCCAGTGCATGTCGAGTGCATGTCTGTCGAACATGACCACAGTATAATTCCATTGGCAAGTGTAGTGATTAGTTGAATGGGTTAAAGTGCTAAAGTGTTAAAAATTCACTTTGCTTTCTTCATCTACTCTGAAAAGAATTAACGCTTGTACTCGACATTGTTAACAATATGGCAAAAATGTCAGCTCATAAATTGAAAAAATTGGTTTCGAGCCGAGGACGGTCGGTAAAAGTTTCCTCATTCCTCGCCATAACATAATATGATTAGCCAAAATACAAAAAACAATAAAAAAAACTCTCGTGATTTACTCTCTTTCTTTTTATGTTTTATTTGTATTCACTAGCAGAGGGTATATTCACTTTTGGAAGGCATTCATATAATGTTCTCTGTAATAGTCTTTAAAATTTCATCATCATGATTTTCGAATTTCGATAAGATCGTCTAGAGAGGCTAAATTTTTCAGTTATCTAAAGAAAATTTATCAGAAATATATATAAGCTATAATTTTATATTGACTACGGATCGAACCACTATATCATCTCGCTTTCATACGAAAACTGAATTTTGCTGAAACATATTGATAAGATATGCAACGATAAGTGTGTGCTAGGGTATTTAAACTTCGTTAAGTTCTTCTCTGCTCATTACACTGTTGTTGCTTTGACATTCTATTGATAAACTGCCGCCTCGCCCCGCCGTCTGCTGCCTTTCTCTGGCTATCTTATCGCCAATATTGTAGTACATTCTTACTTCGTACAGCCGTACAAGCAATTAACAAACGATTCACTGGCGAGCGATCTGTGAATGTTGTTGTTGTGGCTCGATCGTGCATCGGCCCTGCGGATTTAGCTCCGTCCGTATCGGTACGAAGCGCTGATAAGTTGGAGTATTTAAGAAAACGCTCGGTTCGCTGACTGTTCCAGTACTGTGATACTAGAATAGAACGTTAGACGTGTCGTTGGAGAGCTCTTAAGCGACCTTAGTGTTGACCAAGTATATTGAAAACAAAGTGAAGAACGTTCATTTCTCGAGTGCTAATACAACAAAGATCAACTCGAGGCTTAATACATAAACATAATAAACTGTCAACAAGCCAAAGAATTTAAAGAATTCGGAACCAATACATGTGACAAAAAACTTAGTGATTTGTGCAACTAACAATTAGCAATCATTGCAAAATACAAAGTGAAATTATCAAAATTGAAACGAAACTCTTCAACATGAAATTAAGGTGAGTCCAAAGCGATTTGTTAACTTGATTTAATTTGAAAAACAAGAAAAGTAACAAATTATTGGTACTATCAGCATGATAAGTCAAATTAACCATAGTATGTGTTTTATCAGCTAATATATGTAGCAATGGTATTATATACTTAATTTAGTAATGGTGTCAATTGCTTTTATTACACAATAGTTGTGAAACTAATTGAGGTTTTGACATTTTTCAAAAAAAAAATTACTAATTAGCCAGGGCTCATAAATTTTGGTATTTTATGATAACCAATTGTTGGTAGGGTTTATCTGCCAATACAAATTACAAATGAAAGAAAACTTGTTGCCAGGCACATTACACTATCGAACACGGCAGAGATCATTGAACGGACAGTCAAATTATTGAGTTTTGTAAATAAGACTATAAAATGGCGAGGCATATGACCATTTATAATGCCCACTTAAAATCAAATAATCAATTACAGGCGATAAAGATAAAGCTTAACAGCCCCAAAATACAAAATACAAAGAATTGAAAGAGAGAGTGTAAAAGAGAGTGACTAAGAGAGAGAGAGAGAGAGGGAGAGAGGGAGAGAGGGCAGTAGTGTAAGCTTTAGCTTGCTGAGTCAGTGCTTGGTTAAACCCCGACTCGATGGATAGGTTATGGTTCTAGGGGTTATAAATTTCCCCCAAGGGGACGATGAAACATGCAAAATTCTGGGAGAACTTTCATCAGTTATGCGGCCTTAAAATTGAGCGCCGCCAATTTGCGATGCCAATGTGTTGATAAGTCTTGGCCATATCTTAAGTGTTGGGGCGCCCGTTGCTCGATAAGCTCGCCCGCCTAGGCAGGGCGTTACCAATAGGCCAACACAACAACAAAAACAACAATAATCAGCCACACGAACTTTTGCGACAATCACCAATTGAATTGCCGCTATAAATTTGCAATAGTCCTCCCGATTACCCCGCCACGCCCCCTCTGCCTCACATAGCACATTTGTATATGATCCATCATTTCATTCTATGAATGATTTGCCATGTGAACACGATAAAAAACAAGTCAGTCATTAAGACATTTAGCCAAGAAGTGCAAAGTGCAAGATATTTAGAAGGCACTACGCTAAAAAAGAGACAGTCTCCAGAAAAAAGAGAGAGAGTGCACTACATAACCAATTACCACAAACACTTCAAGTTGATGTCATGTTTTTTTTTTCCTTTTTGTTAAGAAGACACGTGTCTGTCTTGGATCCCTGTCTCCGATTTCAGTGGTGATTCCTCAGCCAATTAGCAGCGCAAATAGTTGCTACTAATTAATGTTTGTATTTCGAAAATTGCCAATTCGTGTCAGTTAACCTTAACCTGCACACAGTACACGCACCACACTATCTATATTTCGCCATTGGTTTTATCTATTGCGTATGGGTAATGTAATGTATCTATCTTTGTTTTTTAATTAAACATACATGCATCATGGTTAAATAAATGTCTGCTCTTTTAATTTAGCCAAAGCGTATCGGGTTTGCAAACATTTGCCCATTTCTATAAATAGTTCAAAGCGTATACGAACCTTGTCGCATTTTCCTTAGAAGTCATAACAGACTATATGCAAATATTTAACATTATCATTACCAGTTACCATAACCATTATTTATTAAATATTTGTTTCTCTACTATCACAGACTTTTGCGCTGTTTTGGGACTGCGCCCAAATCGCGGTCGACAATGTCACAGCGGCAGGAGCTGCAGTCGCATCATGATCATCACATGATCAAGGAACTGCAGTCCAGTTTTAAGGATACCACTGTGAAAATTCTGCTCCTAGGCACTGCCGAATCAGGCAAGACAACAATCATTAAACAGATGCGTATACTGCACATTAATGGATTTACCGATGAGTAAGTTAAGCAAGTCTTAATCCTATCGGGTTTTCTATAAGATCACATTCCAAACTTGCAGTGAGCGACGCGAAAAGATACCAGAAATCTATCAGAACATACATGATTCCATTATACAACTGGTGCTGCAAATGGAACCACTGGGATTGCGCTTTGGTAGCCTAACAACTGAACGCAGTGCCAACTATATCCTATCCCTGCCCTCCGATGCTCCCGAGTTCTTTGATGAGGTAAGCTATGCTCTAAAAAACTAAGCTCTAAAACTATTACGCCACAATTAAATAGCTTCAATTTCCATTAATCTTATAATGGGTTACTTGATATCTTATCCTGCTGTTTGTACACTTCAAATGTTGTCGCCGTTTGTATTGATCAAACGATTTTTTAATACTCGAGATTTGCGTCAAAGACGCACGTTCCAAAGCAGATACAGATACAGACTATAGCTATGTATGTTATATATCATTAGCTTACAAATAACATATGCATTGAAGCACTGAATGAAAATCGGCAAAACGATCGTTTGTTATCAAGTAGCATTGATTTGATTGATTGCATTTGCCATTATATTTAATGGTCTTGTCTTGAAAAAAAAAAAAACTTTCCGACAAGTGTTATTTTCTTTCAATGAACACTTCCTGCCAGCAGTATTCTTCTATCTGCAGCTGTGGAACTTTGAACAATCGCCGACACGGCGGTAGACTCTGATTCATGGGTTGTTTTAGCCAGCCGGTCATTATACAGTTAGCCTTTAGCTAACTGTTTACGATAAGATAAATGCTGATCAGTAAATAACCTTTTCAGCTATATTATTTTTTTTGGGTGAAGTGTAGCTTTACTGTTTTCTCTTGTCATTCATAGTAGTAGTAGCATTGCCATGAGTCATTTTCATAGCTCTATCTCATTTTGTTTTTGTTTTTGCTTTGTTTTTTTAGGAGTACTGTGATCATGTCATGACCCTGTGGAATGATGTAGGCATACGCGCCTGTTATGATCGCTCCAATGAATTCCCGCTATTGGATAGCGCTAAATAGTAAGTAACTGAATAACTAATAAACCAAAAGAAACTTTTAACTAACTATATATATTTTCCTTACAGTTTTCTGGATAACTTTGATAGAATCTGTCATGTGGATTATATACCCAGCACTGAGGATATTTTGCACAGCAGAAAGGTCACCACCGGCATCTCGAAAATCTCCTTCCGTGTGCCCATACCCAAGAGTCTGGGTGGTGGCGAGCAGGAGTTTCGCATGTACGATGTGGGTGGGCAGCGGGATGAGCGCAACAAGTGGATACAAGTCTTCGAGGGCATACAAGCGGTGCTTTTTCTCATCTCATGCAGCGAATTCGATCAGAATCTGCGAGAGGATGGCAATCAGAATCGTCTGCAGGAGGCTCTCAATCTGTTTCGTGCCGTCTGGCAGAATCGCTTTCTCGCCTCCGCCGGTCTGATTGTGTTCCTCAACAAGTATGATATTATGGAGCGTAAGATACGTGCCGGCAAGCATATTGTGGACTATTTTCCGGAATTCGAGGACTTTAGCAAACGGCCGCAGCAGCAACAAAGCTGTTTCGATGAATGCGATTGGACCAAAATGTTCATCAAACAGAAGATGATTGACATCACACAGGAGCAGTTTAAGCGCAATTCTCGTAATCAGTGTGATTTTAGTTATTCGGAAAGAGAATGCTATTATCATTTCACTGTTGCCACCGACACACGTTGCATTCGCGATGTGTTTAGCGATGTTCAGCAAATGATTCTATCGGAAAACCTGAATATGGCTGGATCCGCACTTTTCTAAACAGATATCGCGTATATTGTTTGTTCTCAGAGAAGATTTTCCTTTACCAACTGTGATTTTGTATGCTATAAGCGAAATTAATTATAAAACTCTAGTAATAGTGTATATTATGTTAAGAAAATATAAGAAAAACCCACCAATCAAACTAAAACTGTCGTTGAATTGCATTATTTAAAATTACAGTGCTGTGAAAGCTTGGAAAAAATACCAAATGCCAGTATCGATAACTCAAGTGTGACTTATCGTTGTGCTTGTTATCGCTTCGTTAAGCTGGCGCGCCAATGCGCAATGAGTTTGATGTCCGGCTTGTAACAGGTAAATAATTTGTTCGCTTTGTTTGATTCTGCGTTGAACCTTTGTGAGCTGCGGACACGTTACTTAAAAGCGGCTTTGCGGTTTTCAAATTTATTGTTTTGCTTTTCGCGTGGCGCTTGCTTAAAATCAATTAGGTAAGTTTCAGCCGTCTAAAACATAATTACTATTTGGCAAACATGTGAAAAAACGAAAAGGTAGCAAAAAGCAAGACTGCGAAATTAACTTGTGTAATTATATAGCTCTACAATAGTACTCAAAAAGCACTTAAAATAGTAAAGCAGTGGCAAGTGTTAAAGTAAATACGTCAATAAGAAAACCCAAAATTGTTGTAATTTAACATTAACATGCCGATAAGTTTATCAGTTGTGTATGTAGTTTTGCGTCTTGGGCAAATATTTATATAGTAGTAAGATTTGTTAATGTTATGCAAACAACTAACGCCCCCAAACTGCCATAAAAGTAATGACAAATGAAGTTCTAGCTCAAAAATCTATACAAATATTTGTTTATGGCCAAATTGAACGCCCTAAGGGCCAGTTTCATCTTGTTTTTCTTTTGCGTATTTGAAACCCAACCGTAGCGTGTTATAGGTAGAAGCTAAACATAATTTGGTCATAAGTTTGGGGAACTACGAAATTTGCCATTTTGGGCAAGATATGTAATTAAGTAACATGGATGAGTTTTGTTTTGTGTGCCGTTAATTATGCTTAAGACTGCGACTGTTGGGCATTACGAAAAACGAAACGTACGCTTACGGCTTATTGAAGTCGTTGCGAATTGGTATTTGTGTCCGTCTAGCTTTATTTCCAGTTGGCCCGCTTAAAGTTTTTTCGAATGCGCTGTAATGTGTTTATTAAAAATTATTATTGTTCACATTTGATGGCGGCATCTTTATGCAGCATGTGGAGCAATTGAGCCAAGTGTAGCACCCTCTCACTTGCTCACTCTCTATATGTCTCTCTATTCCTCGCTCTCGTTTGGTGTTGTGAACACGTCATAAAAAGACAAGCAATACTCAGATTTATTATTAAAAACGTGCCAACGATGAGTGCGCACATTACACAAGGCACACAACAAGTGTGTTAAAAAAAAAAAAAAAGAAAAGTTAAAATAATAAAAATAAAAATTGTTTATACGCCGCTGAGTAGGTCGATCAGCTGGACTGAAGCTGCCTTGAAGGTCGCCAAAACCCTGTAGTAAAGATTTTTGGGAAACAAACAAACGTTAAGACTGTGGACTGAGGACTGGACTGAACTGAACTGGGGGATTGCCAAAAAGGTGAAAATCAACAAACATAACATCTACATTATTCAACTGAAACTAGTTAATTTATTTAATTGTAAACCATAAAAGTTTTGTGGCTTTTAACAAAGATAGTAGTATGCCTGAGTTTTCAATTAAGCCTTAATTACCAGCGATTAAATAATTGACATTGAAAAATCAGTTGATATCCCGCACTGCAATTAACACATAATCTATGCATTTACACTATAACTTGGCTGTCTTTAAAAACAAATATCTTTAAAGTGCTGACGAGTTTTCTGAACACAGATTATATCTGGTATTTAAGCGTCATTGCCTACGCCCTATTGGGTAATACTTACGCTTAGCAGTAAAAACAACAAATGACCGTCAAAATACCCAAACTTAAACCCAAACTCAATCTAAAATTAATGACAATCCAAGAGGCACAGCTTTTCCGTTTCTTTCTTCCTCTTCAACTCTCCATTTTGACCTCAACGCCCAGTTATTTCAATTGTCTAGCATTATGTGCTATATATATAAAATCAATAGGTCCAAAAATGCAGAGAAAAGCAAACATGTTTTCAAAGCTGCATCAACAAGATCATTAGCTTTTATAGAAGTAGTAGTTATATCTGGGGGGTGGGGGATTATACGATATATTCAAGGTTGTCACTGCACAAGGTGCTTCAAATTAATGTTGTTGTTGTTGTTGTTGTTGCTGTTGCTGTTGCTGCTGTGAAGTGACAGTTGAAAATTGTACGGCATGAAAATGCAAATTTTTGCCATAAGCATCGAGTTTCAAACGTCTTTGTTGTCAATGAGCCTAATCGTTAAATGTTTACAGTGTGAAATGAAAATAAAAACAATGTGAAAAAGGCATGAAAAGGCAGCACACAATAAAAAACACACCACTGACCAACTGACTCAGTGACTAACTGGGATTACCCAACAGCAGCAGCAGCAGCAGCAGTAACTGAAGCCGCTGCCTTTGATGGCGTTGACGCAGCAGGCTGTAAGCCTGGCCAAAAGGCACACTGCCTGTACACTCTGCGCACTTTCAAAACTTGTTCACTTCCATGCAGCAGCAGCAGTTGTTGCCGCCGCCGCAGCAGCAGCAGCAACAGCAGCAGCAACGACAGCAGCCCGAAACCGATCAGATTGCATTCGTATTGAGATTCGGTTTTTATTTTTTTATTTTTTTTTGTTGGGCCGTCACAGCTGCTCTCAGTTTTGAAGTTGTTTAATGTTTAGTTCACTGTTTCAGCGTATCGTTGTGTGTGTGTGTATATGGTCATTATATAATCCAGTTAATTTCTTTAACATTTTGTTTTTCAAGCCAACTTTTTGGTTGCGTCTTTGGCATCATTCGTTGTTCAGAGCTCGCGCTGTTCGGTACGGTTCGTCCCGGTTCGCGTCTTAGCCTGACATCGCCTGATCAAACTATATAGCTAGACTATATAGTAGAGTAAACGATTTCAAGACGCAACAGCAGCAAGGATTAAAAGCAAATTCAATTGTGTATGTGTAAATTTTAAAAAGAGAGTGTGTGACGTGTTAAAAATTCAAACAATAGATCTGTAAATAATGTAAAAGAAAAGTTGAACAAAAATTCTGAAAAAATAGTCAAACAATTTTCAAGTACTTTAATTATTTAACATTACAAAATATTAATAAATTCAACTGGTGGCAAATTGATTAGCAATATGCTGCAGTAAATTAGCAGCTATAATTTTAAAAGAATTTTCAAATATTTGATGTGCTAATTTTATATTGAAATTGAAATGTAATTACCAAACTGCAGTGCAGCAAAATTATTTTTGTTGTTGCATTATTAGTCTGGCCAGTTAGAGAGAGCGAGAGAGAGAGGGAAGCAGAGAGAGATAGAGAGCAAGAGAGGCAGCCATGCAAGCACATTGGCAACAGAGACACATAGACACACAGCTTTTAGCCAGAGTCAGAGCCACTTGACAAGCCCCAAGCAGCTAATAAACATGTTGTAACTCCAAGAGAGCCCAACTATAAGCCGCAGCAACACAGCAGCAATAACAATAACAACAACAACAACAACAGCAACAGCAACAACACACAGCAAGCAACGAAGAAGCAAACGCTTGTTAAATTTGTGGGCGCTATTGCTTAATGGCAATTTTCGAAATCGCATTTTCAATTTTAGTTTGTTGTTTTTTTTTTTGGAGAAAAACTGTTAAGAAAAATGCTAATTTGTGTAAATTGACCAAAAATGCATTTGGTTTAATAAAAAAATCTCAAAATTGGCTTGTGAAATACGTATGCAAATGAAAAGACGAAAACAAATAAACATAAATCAATTAAATGTCACTGTATTTGCATCAATTGATTTGCATACATAGTATGTAGCATGATGATAAACTACAACAGCAACAACAACAACAGCAGCAACAACAACAACAGCGATACAAACAAGCAAACAAATAAACAAATACAATATTTATAAGCAAATAATATTAAATGTTTGTTGCTGTTGTTTGTCTTTTCTTTTTTTTAGGCTTTGGTTTAAAAAAAAAAGAGCAGATAAGACAAGTGTCTGGATGACAACAGCTGCTGTAGCCTAACTTTCTATAGACACTCACACATATATGTTTATATATATATATTTTAAATGTTGCCGCCGGAAAAATGATTACGCAATAGATTAAAGCTGCAGCCAAAGTCGAAACTGAACAAACACAAACAGTTAAAACAGTTGAACTCTTTCTTTGTGGACAACTGTTTGGCTAATTATGCTAGCGGGTCTTTGAATACCCATACACACTCGAGCTGCAAATGTTTTCAAAAAATAACAGTCATAGGATTTTTAAATGTTTTAAAATCATATAAAAAACCCTTAACGAGGTATCTAGCTAGTGACTAAATTTTATATTTAACTCCCAAAAACATAGTATATCAATTTTGAAGCTTCTTTTTATGCCATATGAGGGGTTCATATTCCTATACTGGTTGCATAAAAACTATGTTACAGCGAGAAGGAGGCGTGGCAGATTCCATAAAGTTTATAGGTATATACTTTAAAGGCACGAATGTTATTTGCCAGATTTACTAGCTTTTAAATAAAACTTAAGAAATGGTATACACATTTGTTTTGCCAATCTAAAGGAAATGTTTTATAAAACTTTTGTGTATTTTAACCTATTGCGCTGCAATTTAAAGAATATGTTATTAAATTCGATGAAGATTAATCTCAGCTGTTAAGACAGTGACTAACAGATCCGAAACCAATAGGTGAACGAGACAAGTTATCTAAAAATTTTATAGTTTTAGATCTTATACTCTTTGGCTTACAATTGCTTAGACAGAAAATAGGCAGAAAAACAGCAACTCAAATAATTAAATGTTTTTAAATTTGTTTACTTAAAATTTGTAAAATGTATACATTATGTATAGTTAGTTTGCACTGCAAAAATATATCTGATTATAGTAGCTTTTTATTTGATTCTTAAAACTATTAAAAAACCAACATTTTCATACGGAAATGAAAGCTATTGCAGCAAGTCAGATGCATTATTAATTAATAATAATGTGCCACATTGTGTCTAGTCACTGACAATGTAGTTATTTAAAAAACGCTACTGAATTTTGGGTATATTTATAGTTTACTAAATGCTAGTGATACGAAATTTAAAGCGGCATGATCCACGGTCGATACTTAAGCCTAACAGATAATTCAAAATATAATATTTTTTGAACTTTGCTGGTTTTCACTGCTAATTACAGAATACCAAAACAAGTAAAGTTTTTGTGCTTTTTTCTTAAAGTGGTTAATGGTTAATATTTTAGCCAGCTCTAACAAACACAGACACACACACACACGCTACACGCTCAAACAACACGCACTTTGTAGCTTGACCCGCTTTCTGTCAACAGTTTTTGAACTTGAACCAATTCGCAGTATCATTTCAAGTTAAATCACTTCTTTTTGCCCATCCATTGTGTGTGTTTTGTCAACATTTGTAAGCATTTGAATTTATTTATCCGGCAGCAGGCAGACATACAGACATACAGAGAGACAGACAGAGAGACAGACAGTCAGACAGAGAGACAGAGAGTCAGACTAGCAACAATAAAAAGGTGGCAAGAAAATAATTTGCATATGTGAAGATGTCTTTAATGCTGCCGTTTGTGGCGCTTTGAACTTTTGCTGAATCACATGCAAGATTTCAGTTTCTTCTCCATATTTTATTTAGGCATAATTAGCAAATATATGTGCAAATAAAAGCCTTGAGCTCTGTACGTGAGTGTGTGTGTCTTTGTTTAAGACCTTGAGCTAATTTTTGTTGTTAATTTCTGCATTTGTTTTAAGCATTGATTATTAGTTTGTTGGCTTATTGTTTGCATTTGAAGCGCTAATTAAACTCAATTGTTTTCATTTCCTACCTTTCTTTGCAGCACTTTGCAATATTACGCATACGTCACGTTGAACAATCAGTTTGTAGTCTTTAAAAATTAGCATGAAGGAGACCAAGGTACTGGCGGTGGAAACGCTGTCGGAATCACTGCTGAAGATTGCCAAGCGGGAGCTGCGCGAGGACAAGTGCACGCGGGAGCAGAGTCTGGAACAGCTGCGCAACTGGGTGCTGAAGAACGAGGATCTGCAGAATGTGCGCTCCGATGATACGTTTCTGTTGCGCTTTCTGCGTGCCAAAAAGTTCAGTGTGCCGATGGCCGAGCAGACGCTGCTCAAGTATTTGAACATCAGACGCACCTTCCCGCACATGGCCACCAAGCTGGACTTTCTGGAACCCCGACTGAGCGATGTCATTGAGCAGGGATACATATTTGCGGCGCCGAAGCGGGATAAGCATGGCAGACGTGTGGTGATCATCAATGCCAAAGGTTTGAATCCAAAGTTGCACACTAGCTGCGATCAGGCAAAGGCACACTTTCTCACCTACGAGTGCCTGATGGAGGATCAGGAGACCCAGATCACGGGCCTCAGTCATGTCGGGGACTTTGCGGGCGTCACGACGTCTCATGTGACCAACTGGAATCCCACCGAATTTGCACGCATCTTCAAATGGGGCGAACAATCGCTGCCGATGCGCCACAAGGAGATCCATCTGATCAATGTGCCCTCCACGTTGAAATGGCTGATTGACTTTGTGAAGAATCGTGTCAGCTCCAAGATGAAAAACCGCCTCATCATCTATGGCAGCGAGAAGGAGCTGATGAAGTGCGTCGATCCCGAGTGCCTGCCCCAAGAGATGGGCGGCACCATGCCCATGCGTCAGATGATCGAGCTGTGGAAACAGGAGCTGGCAGCCAAGCGGGATATGGTGCTGGCTCTGGATCAGAGCACATTGCTCTCCGATCGTGGCATACAGCGGCGTAGTAGCTACAATTCCGAGAAGACCAGCACAGGCACAAATTTCGTCTCACAGATCGAGTCCATTGAGGGCAGTTTTCGGAAACTGGAATTCGACTAGAAGATCATCATCTAGAGAAAGTTATGATCGTGCAGCTGTTGTAGACCATAAGCTTTAGTCTTAGGCATTTATCCTTAACTTGTATAGTTTGGTACACGCACAGCGCATTGCTTTGCCGGCTCATATCCGGAACTGGTACTGGTACTGGAACTGTTACTGGAACTGGGAGCTGAACACTTGCTTCGCTTTACGGTGGCACCCCGCTTTAATAATCCTGCGCTTATTTTTTGTAAACTATTTTTTATCGTTGGCGTACAATAAAAACAAAAAAAAAAACACACAAAAACAAATCACATACAAACTTATTTGACTTGCTGCTCTCCCGCATAGTTGGGCCACCGCTTCAACTGTTGCTGCAGTGCAGCCGCATCCCATTCACCACGACTCACATTCCTCAGCGCATACAGTTGATAGCCCGGCTGTAATCTCTTTCGTCTCTGCGATTCCCGCAGCAGTGCCTCGGCCATTTCCAGCTGACAACTGCTGGGCAGCCCCAAACTAAAGTCTCCCACAAAGGCCAGCACCAGGGAATTCCTCTGCTGAGACAATTTTCCATAATTGCTCACATAACGCCAACCCCGCACCTCGTAGGCCTCACAATCGCCAGCCATAAGAAAATTATACGGCAGCTCATCCAAATGCTCTTGCTAAACACAACATGCATTGAACTTTCAACTCCATGTTGGGGCTGCCTGGTTGAATGTGACTCACCTGCAAGTATTGCAACAATTGTGGACAATTCTCAGTGCACTCCTCGCTGGCTGTATGTGTAATATAAACATTAACCACTTTACCCGCCTCCAACAATGTTTGACCCGCCAGTGGTACACCACTCCATATATCATGCGCTGTCAGAGTGAGTCTGTGGGTTATTTCCAGGAAATCTGTTGCTGTTTAAAAAAGAACCAAGAGTTTTTTTAAAAAGCAAAGCAAAGCAAAATTTGCAAATTATACGGCAAAAACCCCCCTAGTTTGATAACGCAAAACAGTTTCAAAGATTTCCGTTTTTAGCTCCTAGTTAAATAATTTCTAACATTATTTTTATCAGCATTCTATTAATAGCTTAACCCTAAAATGCCCACAGAAACATAAGTTATAAATAGTTACAGACGTACCACAAATAAACATATAGCACTTTTATTTATTTACTACACATATGTATATAGATTTAAGCTAGAACTTCTAAGTACATAAATGATCACTTAGTGATGTGACTTACTTTCCCGCCAGAGCAGATATGCGGCCACTGTCAAGCCGGACGTAAACATTAAGCATAAGCCAATTATTCGCCAATTAAGACAGTCCTTAATGCCGAAGACTGGCGCTGAACTGCCTTGAGATGAGATGGATTGCTGCAGCAATGGCGTATGCTCGTTGGGCGCCATATAATACTCAGAGCTTACAGATGACGAGGACGAGGATGTGGAACACACTAGCGAACCACAAAAGTCCACAACAGTCGCATGGGCTAATGAAATAAAGAAAAAAACAAAACAAAATAGTATATAAACAAATACTGCATTTGTGCTACTAATGATAAACAAGAAAGAAAATGTCTGTCTAGCTCGGCCGACTGTGAAATACCCTCTATTAAAATAAAGAAAAAAAAAATAATATATAAACAAAAACTGCATTTGTGCTACTTATGATAAACAAGAAAGAAAATGTCTGTAGAGCACGCCCGACTGTGGAATACCCTCTGACAAAAAAACATGTGTTTTTCCGAGTTATATCTGATTTTTATGAAAAAAAAAATATTAGATTCTTGACTGACTAATTATGTGATCGATACTGACTAAATAGGATATTTGTAGCTCTTACCATCTCTGAGTTTTCTTCGTTCATACGGACAGACAGACATACAGACATGGCTTAATCGTCTGAGCTTTTGATGCTGTTTAAGAATATATATTCTTTATGGGCTCTGCCACGCCTCTTTTTGTATGTAACATACTTTTTAACAAACCCAATATACACTTCAGAAAATGTAAGATACGAACTCTTGAAATGATAAACAGCTGTGCGTTTAGTCAGACTGAGCACTTGCATGCACTTGTAAATGAATTAAACTATTGAATATTACGCACCCACACTTTGAGGTATTTCCATGTTGTTGTTTACAGTGTGTGCCTTGCTCTACAATAGTAGCAGAGCAGCCCTGAGGCACTTGTAACTCGAATTTGTCACTGGTTTGCACTGGAATTCGTCACTCCATCGTGTTTAATGCTCGCCATTGCACAAAAGACGAGCGCAGGCGAAACGAGACGAGCTGCGATTGAATCCAGAAGTCGACTGAGGCTCAGCACAAGTCGCAGTTGCTGCTGCAGTCGGCGCCGCAGTCGTATTACAAACTGCGCTCTTGTATTGCACACATGCTCTCTCCCACATTCTCTTATATTCTTTGTATACAAAGCAGCGCGTCATCATCATCATCATCATAATTATCATACATACATTTGCTAGTTATTATGCTTAAACATATTAGGTTGTAGAGTTTATTTGCTTTGCTTGCACTGCTTATAATTTCTATATACTAATAACAATCACTTTTATTCTTTATATGATACACAATGTAATTTTGCTTAATTATTTTATACAGTGCCTTTTTGCTTTTGAACAACGACTAAAAAACCTGTTTAACTTAAGACTTTCATTTCGCATTTAAAAACTAAAACATAATTAGATCATTATAAATTAGAGCAATCAATTATCGAAACATACACAGACATTTTAAGACTTTGGAAACGGGGGGTAGGAAGAAGAAGAAGGAGAAGGTAAATCACTTTATAATTTAACTAGGGAAGGCAAAAACAGAAACAATTCTAAATGAAATGCATATATAGACGCAATGGCGTTTAACTAAACCTATTAGAATTGCTACTTGAGCCATGTTCAAGTTGAAGATTACACGCCAGATATCCAGTTACTGCTGATCGTAGATCTTAGATCTTTTGAATCTCAATTGGTTTTTCTGCCTACTTATATGATCGCCAAATTTGCCAGGCACACAGTGCTGCCGACAGAAAGGTGACTCCACGGTGCAAGTATTTGGTTTTGCTATTGGGCACATAGCCCAGGATCACAGGTGATGAGACCTCGGTCAGCGGTAGCTTGTTCAATGCCACCTCATTGTTTTCTTCCACCTGCAATAAATCAGATCGTTAGTGAGTGCTAAGAATAGTTTGTATATAGCTTGCTTAGTTACCTGATACTGGCAGCAGGGATCGTAGTTCCATGAAACCGTATACAATCCGGTACAGAAGAGGGACATGGCACAGGCGGGTGCTGCGATAACGGGACGGTCATACCATAGCAAACTGGATATCAGTGACACAACGCCAGTGGCCACAGCAGTTTTATGTAGACAATTGCCCACCCAAATCCAGCGACCTAGACAACAGAATAATCTTGTCTAATTATATTATGACGTAATTGTAGATGATGTTTTGTTAACCTACCGGTTTCATCGCCTAAACGTGGTGGCTCTATTATAATAAAGTCGACCTTCTCCTCGAGCGCTTTGTCCAGTTCGGCCTCAAAGCGTTCGTGGGCATTTGAACTATCGTACACTTCGCGTATAACACGAAATGTTGGCTGCTTGCCTGTACTGCAAATAAAAACATTTATAAATTATTATTTTACAACTTACATTTCATTTCACTTGATAAACAACAATTCAAAAGGACCCGCTCTCTACTTTGTTTATTTGGTATTTTTATACTTTGGTCTAATGTGGTCACACTTGCAAGCCGATGCACATATGTATTTTGTATGCATTACATACTTATACACAACAGATCGAAACCGCATACAAATTGCATAACTTTGCAGAGTTAACGTTCATGTTTTTAAAGACGCTTCCTTTTTTGCAAGTACTCCTTTAGGCATCCAATATTTACCTGTCTGCGCCTCTGCTAATCATTCTGCTGCATTTGTTTTGTGAACTAAAACTACGCGTTGTTTTTATGGACTATACGTTAAATATATACACACATATGTATTGTATCGGCAAAATCAATATCGAAATATATTTGCAACTAATCGTTCTACCTCCACTTGTTATCGAATTTGCATTTTAAGCTTGTTGGCAGCATTGTAGTGCAGCCCTAATCGAGTTTAAAATTTCTTTAAAACAAATTTATTTATCAACAAGGATAATGACAGATTAATTTGCAATTATGGTAGAAGCTATTACAAATGTCACAAGTTTATTTTTAAATTATTACTTAAAAGCTAATTTTGTTAATTACTGTAGTGTCGGCATAAAGTCATTAGTTGGCCACGTATAAACTGAACTGCTGTTCCATGCTGCAAATGAACTGGTTCAGAAGCTGGTTTCTGAACAGTTCAAGCACAATTTATAATATAAGAAAAACAATTGAATAAAACACAAGAGATACAAAATGGAAAAACAACGTCTACCGCTTCCAGAAATGAATGATGATAAGCACCGGCACAAACAGGTAGTCAAACTGTAGCCAAATAAGCAAAAACACACCAAACACTGATTGATGTATTTCTTGATATCGACTTGATACCAAATCTCTTTGTTTTCGCAGTTCAATGGACAATTGGACAGCAACCGATTTCGACCGCCCAAGTACAAGACACGCTACATTGCCGTTGAGAATAATAATTTTAATCGCTCCCAGTCGAATGGCTCCTTTAATGCAAACAATTCTCAAATTGCACACGCCGTTTCCTTCCGCAATGGATCCGAATGTCCGGACACCACCGGCATATTGCCGGTATCCCCAAATGCCACAGCCGCCTCCGTGTCCTGCAACGAGAGTCACTTCGAGCAGTGTTTCGAACGTCTAGCCAAGCTGGGCGAAGGCTCCTTTGGCGAGGTGTTCCAGGTGCGTGATCGTTCCGACAGCCGACTATATGCAGTAAAAATCTCCAAGCAATTGTTCCGTGGTGAACAATATCGGGCCGAGCGTCTGGAGGAAGTGAGACGCTATGAGCAATTCTCTGGCCATGAGAACTGTATACGCTTCATACGTGCCTGGGAGCAATACGATCGTTTATTCATGCAGATGGAGCTGTGCCGCGAGAGCCTTGAGCAGTATTTATATAGATGCCGGCAGATTCCAGAAGAACGCATTTGGCACATTTTATTAGATTTGCTGCGTGGCCTCAAGTCACTGCACGATCGTAATCTCATACATTTGGACATTAAGTTGGATAATGTGCTCATCGATGACGATGACACGTGCAAGCTGGCGGACTTTGGTCTGGTCATTGATGTGGACAAGGCCAACAATCATCAGGCAACCGAAGGCGATTCTCGCTACATGGCACCCGAAATTCTACAGGGTCACTTCTCAAAGGCCGCAGACATCTTCAGTCTGGGCATTGCAATGCTGGAGCTAGCCTGCTACATGGATCTGCCCTCAAATGGACCGCTCTGGCATGAGCTGCGACAGAGTAAACTACCGGAAGAGTTTATCAACAGTAAGCAGCATAAACAAATGATTATTGCAGACACCTTCAATTAAAGTTCGTTACCTTCTCAGCCATTTCTGTGGAGCTGCAGCAGGTTATCAAAAGCATGATGTCGCCAGATCCGCGTCTAAGGCCAACAGCAGATCAGCTGCTCTCACATCCTAGGCTTTTAAGAATGCTGAAGGAGGAGAAATCCATGGTCACACTAAAGCTGCTGGTAAGCATTCCATATGACATCATTACCTTCCAACAACCTTCTCATTGTGTACTCTTCTGTTTAGTCCAAGTGCTTTCGACGATCGCGTCGTGCTGTCTGGATAAAAATGTGCAATCTCAAGACGGCTGCATACCGTTCTTTGTTCTACATATTGGAAATCTTACACTTGTACAAACCACTAAAGGCATCACCATCCTCCCTTGGAGACGCTGCAACGGCGCCCTCATCCCCCTCGACGAATGCTCATGGTGTGCCCCGCTTGGAGTTTCAATTGGTTGGATCAACGCCAATTGTTAATCGTGAGGGTTATGTCTTTGATTTCCTATCCGCTTTGGATAACTTAGAGCTAACTCAAAACGGCACTCCAACGCCACGAGCTGGTCGAGAGAATCATATGATAAACTCCACGCCCCTTAATCATAATCACAATAAATCCACTCGTCAAAGGGCGTAAGTATGAGATGGATATGGAATTTCACACAACTAATTCTCAATTCATTTGCAGTTCCTGTTCGGCACGCAAGGCACAAGCAGAGAATAATTATTTATCCTTAGATGGCAGTAATTCACGTGCCAATGTATCTGCACCCAAAGTACTGGATACGTCATCGGTTCTACGTAAAAAGTTGTTTCTCTTTGACAGTGATGAGGAGTGAGAGCACTCCCAGATGTAACACAAGGAATTTATTATTACACAAACAAGAAAACATATAAGATATACATATATGCATATATATATCAGTTACAAACCCATACATATGGCAACAAACTATATCGTTATATATTTAGAGTCTAGTTGTAGTTTCTCAAAACAAAAACAAAAAAAAAACAAAACCATAGTTGTAGGCCTAACGATTGTTTAATGTTAACGCTTCTTTAGAAGAAACTTGTTGTTAGAAGACCCTTGTTTTTATAAAGTAATCTGAATTATGAATGATAATACAATAATCATGTGATATATATACGAAATGCGATTTGAAAAAGCCGCAAAATTATAAGTATACTACATTTTTTCAATTAAAATTGCAATTTGAATAAACTAGTATTAAACGAACGAGTTATAAATAATAAATTTATCAGAGGTTGTGCCTCGCAAAACAAAACATACGATATACGATTGAAATAAGTTAATAACGATAAAGCATAAGCTATTCGGGTTATTATATTGGGTTATTTTCAAAAATATCTAAGCGAAAAGAATTGATTTTAGCCATGGACTTTTAAAAGGATATTTTTAATGAGATAATGATTTTTATTAAGGACTTTTATTTTTTAAACATAACTTAAAAATACATTTCATAAATTCATGATCGTTGATAATTTTAAATATATGACCCATTACTTTTGGTTATATTTACAAGTATTTTATTTAGTGTTGTTTTAAAATTGCAGCAAATATAAATAAATTAAAATTGAAATAAATACACTTCTTATAGATGAATTTCTTGAATAAAATCTTTTGTTTTAAATATGTGTGTGAAGGTGGCCAACTAAAGAAATTGAACGAGATGGTTCTCGAATGACTAAACCAGTTCATTTGTTCATTTCACTTTCCCGTTCACTTGAACTTGTTCTGAACGAACCAACTGTACTAAACCAACATGTGTTTTATACAAACATAAACAACGAGGTGATTTTAATACACTTGAAAGACAAAAATGGCACGTACAAAAAAGAAGAAGGTGGAGGTTGTGTTTGATCCACAAAAGCGCAAGTATGAAACCTAGAAAATGCTACAAAGCATCCTTCTAATATCATTTCTTTGATCATAGAGATTTTTTGACTGGCTTTCGGAAGCGAAAAAATGAGAGACGCACACGCGCCAAGGCAGAGTTGGATCGCAATCTTAAAGAGGAGCACAAACGCATACGGCAGGAGGTAAAAGATGGCTTTAAGCATCTGAAGAAATCCTACGAACCTTTGCGAGAACTAACCGAGGAAGATAAAGTGGCGGAAACAGAAAAGGAGGTCTACGAAGACGATGAAGTGCAGGTTAAGATTGTGGAGTTGAGCACCAACGATTTGGCTGCTCAACGCAATATGCTGGGAGCCAATGTAGCCGAAGAAAGCGAGGAGGAAGAGGAAACACAGGACAACAGCGATGACGACATGACAAAGACTAATCGTATACCCGGCATGGACTTCGACATAAGCAAATCTCGCAAACGCAAAGCAGACACAGAAATGGAAACAGAAGCAACGAGTTCCAGGGCTGCAAAATCAAATACACTCGATGCAGCAGAAATCAAAAGCAAAAAGGATCTGGACAAGCTGATGAAGACGAAAACCCTTAAGAAAATCAAAAAGAGCAAACTATTCAAGATGAAAGAACGCCTCGACAACAAGAACAATCAGAAGCGAGCGAAACGCGATCGCAACAACACCATCAAAAGTGTGCCCAAACATCAGCGCAAGCAGCTCAAGTACGGCAAACAGCCGCAAAATGGACAGTCGCGCTATCGCAAGGGACGTATGATGAACAAGAAGGAGATGCGACGCAAGCGCAGCGGAGGCGATTGAAGAGACGAGCAGCAGCAACAACAACACCGATTAACTGTATATGCTTTACGGTTTATTCACTATTACACTAATTGATCGAAATAAACTGTACTATATATGTATTTAATTTTGCTAATTCGCCGGCGCCAGCCGTGTTCTTGCACATTTAATTTTTGTTCATATTCCATCGTTTTACATATATATATATATATATAAATATTTATATATATATACATTCTTAATGTATGTATTATATATCCAACATGTTTTTTGTTTTTATTATTATTATTAATTATTATTTTTTGGGTTACATTAACACTAGCAATTGATTATTTGCCGCAGCTGCAGCCGCAGTGGCTGCCACAGCTAAGGCTTAGTTAATGCTATTAACTAAAATAAAGCTGGCTCTCAACAAAATTTTTTGTGTATGTTCGCCGCACTTTAACTTAGACAAAGTTTTTTGTTTATAATCTACTCTCTCTCATCAAGTCTCTAATATATAATATTTACAGTATCTTTTCTCGTTAGTATCTTAAATTAAAAATATTGTTTCTCTTCTTTATTTGCATTTCTTTCTTTTGTTTTCTTTGTTGTGTATTTTTTTGTTTTGTTTTTTTGCATTTTTGTGTTACGTGTTTTTCTTTATTTTTATCATCTGTGTTTGGTTTATATTCCTTGTTTTCTTTTTCGTTTCGTTTTTTTTTGGGAGGAATTAACATTTTTATAAAATGTGTTTTATCCAGCGACAATTTGTTTATAGTCAATCAATCAAACATGTGTATTCCAAATGAATTGTTTTTAAAAATATATAAACACAATAAATAAAATGCCAAACATTCTTACAAATTAAACCTAAAATGTGGGGGATCGTTTGTAGTGGTGGTGGTGGTGGGTGAAGGGGCGGGGCGCAACAATAATGCTCTAGCTTATAGCTAACATGTCCTAATGTTCTAATATTTATATATATATATTTCCATCAGCAGTTAAAAAATGTTTACAAAACTCATGTAAAATCGAATCGAATCCTTTCCTTGCCTTTGCCTTAGCCACTTGCTCCTCTTTCTGCTTCTGGCTGCGAGCAACAGTTGCATAAACAGCAACAACACCGCCGACAACAACAACCGCAACAACCGTATCAACATGGGCAGGCAACAATTGTTGGTGTCATCCAGTTAGGACTGTTGTTGCTGCTGCTGCTGTTGACCAGTCGATTGATGTTGACGACGCGTGAAACCACCGCCAGACGCCAGATGGCGCTGCAGGGCACGCTGCTGTTGAAATTTAGCACCGCCGCCAAAGCGGTTATATTTGAATTTATTTCGCTGCTGGAAATTCGGGCGATAATTCTGATGATAGGAACGCGGAAAACTGCCGGACTTATTGTGATTGCCACCGTAGCTGTGCCAGCGTTTTTGTCCCTCATATTCCTGGAATGGATTGTAGCCGGGTATACTACTATTGTTACTGCACTTAACCGACGCCGATTTGATTTTCCTCTGACGACCACGATCCATTTCATTCTCCTCATCATCATCCTCATCCCGTTTGCGTTGCTCACGCGCCTCGGCCAGCAGCTGCAAATGAAAATAATGCAATTAATCAATTTGTTATCTGGCGATTTTAAGCGAGAAACTTTATGGATGGTTTTTTGGTGGCAATGAAGCTTATGCAGATATGAGTTAACATGCGATTTTAATACAATAAAAAAACACGACAACAAAAAACGAAGCATTTTTTCTAGCTTTCGTTATTACTGAACTAAGTTTGTAATTTGGCAAAACGGAAACCGGGCACGGTTTAACTTGAATTTGTGAATAAGCTTCATTTCTGATTAATTTTTTTTTTTTGGTGCAACAACAGCATTACCTATTAGACTCTAGGATCTCGACGACGCACTTGTGTTTTTTATTTTGTTATTTATTTTTTTTAGAAGTTTGGGCGCATTGAAGTGTCCACGCTGCATGGAACTTCTTCAACACAATCACAGTTTGGATGCAAAATTGCGAAAGATTTGTTTAGAACAACACACATTGTTTCATTGGCAATTATGTATTTTGAAATAACAGATCTTGTGGAGTCGTCGAAATGCTGTTACTGTCACTGTTACGGTTATTGTTGCTGTTGCTGTTAATGTTGCTGTTAATGTCACTGTTAATGCTGACATCGATATGCTCATCATGATCCGCATCGCCGTAACCAGCTATCCGTTTCGCACAAACCAAATCATAAGTCTATATGAGCGGGGTAATTATGTAAAAGTTGGAAACAAATGCAAATAAATTACAAAACAATTCGTTGGAAATTAAACAACATGCATTTAGTAATAGTAGTTGAAGTAGTAGTAGTAACAAGGATTACAACCAACCCATTGAGTAAGTGTGAATTTAAAGAAAAAAGAAGAAATATAAGACGTGCCAAAATAGTATATTGGTATAAAATCTAAAATTAATCTATATTCGCTTCAGGAAATTGGCTAATGTGTTGATAATCTTTTTGTATTTTATGAAATTTTGTAACTAGCCTTCAACTTAATGACATTTTAAAAGAAATCTTTTATATTTAATCAACTAATTTAAATTTTAAAAGAATTAAAATTTTGTGTCTACCAATTAAATCAAGTATTGAATCGATTCAACAACTCTGTTTCTAGCTAATTTCTACAAATCGGTCCTTCTTTCTTGTCCTATTTTCTGTACAGTATATTTTTATTTTTTATGTGTTATACTGTCTAATATTCTCTTCATTTCATATTATATTTATATATTATATGTATATATATTATATATATTTAGTTTTTTATTTGTCTTATTTGCTGCTTAAAAACTTTATCCTTTATCTATTTCCTCTAATCAGCAGTTCCTGCTTTTAGTTACCAATAACAAAACTTTATTCCGTAAAAACACCAACTAATAGTGTGCATTAAAATTTGATAGAATTGAATTTGTTATGAAACGTGCACAGTTAGAGAGAGCAGACTAAACCCAATACCAATTCTAAAATCTAATTCCAAACTTACCTCCTTATCAATTTCGGACTGTTTGCCATTCCAGCTGAGCACAGAGCTGCCATAGCCACGATGCGTTTGCTTCAACAGCTCACTGACCGCATTGCCATTGGCTATGGATTCACTTTGATAGCCATTTCCAATCCTCGGCGTCTGTTGTGAGGATTTGGAGTTGCCATTGAGTAGCTTTTGTCGCTTGGCACTCGGTGTTGTTGTCGGTGTGGCATCTGTTTTAGCGGCAAATGGATTCTTGTGATTCTTCGGTTTCTTTTCATGCTCCACGTTTGCTTCATCCACATTACCATCATCATCATCATCGTCATCGTCATCGCCATGTGTGATCTGCCATATGCCAGTATTGGACTTGATAACAGCTGGCGATGGTGGCGTCTTTGGAGATGGCGGAGATGATTTGCTGCTGCCGTTGCTGTTACCGTTTTGTGACTTCCAGCCATTGGTAATTGGCTGCTGCTGCTTTGTGGACTGTTTTAGTTTCTGTTTATGTTGCTGCTGTTGTTGCTGTTGCTCCTCTTCATCATCATCATCATCATCATCAATCTCTTCGTCATTGCTATCAACTGCTGTTGCTGCTGTTGTTGTAGTTGCATTCTTCTGTTTGTTTAAATAATTGTTTAAACTTTTGAATATCTCGTCTATGGCATCAGTCTTTTGTTTGTTGGCCGACGAGGCATTTGAGGCGGACTTGGCTTTAATGTTGTTGTGGTTATGGTTATTATTGTTGTTGTTGTTGCTGTTGCTAGTGGAACTGCTGCCATTTGTTTTGGCATGTCCATTACGCATAATCGTAGGCGTCTCCTCATCCGATTCATTTGATTCACTTGAATTGGCGCCACTGCGACGCTTGCGGCTGTTTGTTGCTGTTGCTAACTGAGGCTGAGTCTGAGTCTGTTGTTGTTGTTGTGTTTGTTCCTCCTCCTCGGAGGCGGATTCATAGGGAACAAGACTCTTCAGTGGCGTCGTCGTCTTTGGCTTCAACTGTTTGGCAGTTTGTGCCACACTCTCTGCGCTGCTGTCCTCAAACATTTTCGGCATACTTGGCAGCTGTGGCGCTTTATTGGCTTTAACATCATTATCATCATCATCATCGCTATTCTCATCTTCATCATCATCGTCCTCCTCCTCATCGGATGACATTGGCAGAATTGGTTGTTGTTGCTGGTTACTTAAATTGTTGTTGTTGTTGCAGGAACTTTTGTTAGCATTTGTTGCAGCAGTTGCAGCTGCAGCAGCAGCAGCATCTCCCTTAGGCATAGGGCCAGAAATTGTTGAATGCTTCGCGGACTGCGTAGCATCTTGAAATTTACCCGATCCCAAAAGGAGACCATTTTGCTGCGACTGTTGTTTCTGTTGTGGCGGTGTGTTCTTAAAATGAATGGACATCGCCTTCTGTGCCCCACCGAGAGCATGTCCATTGCTGTTGGCATAACCATTCGGCAGTTGGGGTCCAATAAAACGTGGTGACACCACCACCGAACCGGTTGTCAGCGTTGCAGATGCCGATGCAGTTGCAGATGCTGGCGCTGCTGTTGTTGTGGCCACAGCTGTTGCTGCTGGACTATGCTGCTGTTGTCCATTGGTCAGCCGTATGCCATTCAGTTTAGGTGTGGCATTGTTATTATTGCTGCTTGCATCCAATTCATAGAACATTATGTAGGCATTTGTGTTGCACACACTCTGCATGGCAATGGGTCGCACACAGCTATCATCAAAGTTGTAATAACTGCCCGAATCGGTTAACCCGATGGCCGTATAATGACCACAATGCTGTGACACACCCAAATGTGTGACCATCGAGACAAGGCGATAGCTTAAGGCTTGTCCAGCCGCTGCTGGACTCCGGGCGGCGAAACGGCTCAAATCGATGCGTGGCTTAAAGCTAATCTGTTTCGTCAGCTTGTTGCCCATCATCGAGAAACGCTTCAGCTGTATGCAGAGCGTAATGGGAGCACGCTCCAGACTGAATTGCTTAGTGGCAGAGACCTGAAATTATATAAGGGGTATGACATTAAAAAGTTGCCATTACTTTCATATTGCAAAACTAAGGATTTCGAATAAATAACAACTGTCTGTAGCATTAGCCAACATTTTAAAAGGTTTCAGCTCGTGTACTTAAAATTTTAGATGTTTATTACTATAGGAATTTGACTATATAACTGTTAGTAATAGACTAATATACACAAATTGTAAAAAAGAGAAATTTCTGCATTAACTTCAAAAGAGTTTTAACGATATTTAAGCTTTAATGTTATTTAGTTAGAAATCTAAGAATGTTCTATATGTATTACCTTATAAATGGAAAAACCTTTAATACTTCGAAGTATTATTATTTATTATTATTATATTATTATGTATTATTATTTATATTATTATTTATTATGTCCCACCTAGCATTTGGGAGATCATTTTGTAAGAACTGAATTTGGCGAGTCTAGTTTTTAACTCCCCGGGAAGATTAAAAAATGATTAATCTTATGAGCGATTCAAGAAAGCGTCCAAAATGAGTCGCCTTTATGATCAAAATGCGATTAGTTCAAAGCAATCGCCAATTGATCGTACTGGGGATTGAAACGCGATTGTTTTCATTACAAGACTTAGAAACGAGTCGCGTATGTTTAAAAAAATATGACTCGAAAGTGATTCGAAACTGATTAGAAAAGGGAGTCAAAGGCGACTCCTCAAAAAGAGTCGCGGTTAGGGTATTTTTTTTCTCCCGACGAAGGAGTCATTTATGATCAGAAAATGAGCGAGCATTTATGACTATTTTAATCAGCAAGGGGACTCTAAAGCGACTCGAGTATGATCACAAATGTTTGGTGGGATGTATTTCCTTATACATTGAAATACCTTGAATGCTTCTATGTATTATAATTACTATTATTTATTATGTACTTGAGCTATAAGCTGCTTTTTTATGATATATCTACATATATATATTTTATATTTTTTTTAAATACCAATTCTATTAAGCTTTAACTGGCAACAGCATTAGCTCTTAAAGAGCTTTAAGCTTTCTAACTTTGTTACTATCCAACTAAATCAAACATTAGCTTACTTCCGACCTAGTTTTTAGGGAGCTTTTTAATATAGCTATATATATATCATTTACATATTACTAGCTATATTATAAACAAGCTTTAAGCTGTTTTTTTAGCTTAACTTAAGCTTTCAAGTGCATTTAGCAGCAACTTTTAAACAAAGCACGTTGTTTTTTACTGCGCAATCAACTTGCAGTCTTTATGCCTGCCTAACAAAGATAATGCGTTGATTAATGCGATTGCTAAAGTCTTCCTACTTAGTTAGTTAGGGTGTGTGTTACTCACCTTCTTCTTGCATCCCTCACACTTGTAGCCCATATCCTCAAGGCGTTCACGTGAAAAGTAACCATCGAATGCCTCCTCGAGGGTGTCCGCCTTGCGTATGTCCAATAGTAGATCTTGGAAATGTTGAAACGTAATGGAGACATGATTGCAACTCAGGCATCGCACCTCGCTGCGTAGATAGCCGCCAAAGATTTGATTTAGTGGCGTTGTTTCCTTGACCAATTGATCCAATTCCTTGTAGTTGCGAAAACGCATTAGATACGCCTTCTCCATGGCCTCCACAAGGAAGCGTAGAAACTCATGGGCATCCTCCTGGCGGCCCACAACCATATGCTTGCAGATTTGCCTTAGCTTTGTGTAGATAAGAAACGGACGCACTGCCGACTGATTGGATTGAGTGGATTGCAGGGTTTTGGCCATGGCACAGATGATGCACCCATTGCCGCCACACGACTCACTAATGTTGCAGTTCTCCAGATGCGATGACTCCGACACCAGCCAATTGGCCAATGCTGGTATGTGAAAGAGCGCTTGGAGCGTCGAATTGAGGTAACAAGTGTTGCCCACATTGAGCATGCCAGCGCCCACTTGCCATTTGCGTTCCGATTGCTTCCAGCCAATGCGTATGTTCTCTCTTTGATACAACACTCGCTTCGGTTTCGGCAGCTCATTGGGATTTGCATTTGAATTCGAGTTGGTTTGGTTTGAATTCTGATTGGATTGATCGGATGACGATAACTGCTTGTTGCGATTGCCATTCACAGTTCCGTTCACGTTCACGTTATTATTGTCTGTAAATGAAACAGCAAATTTTAGCCAGGGCATTAGCACAAGTCCAATGAAACGAGCCAAGAGGACAACGCAGGGCCGTAATAACAATTTATACAGCAACCATAATGCGTAGCTGCAGTCCACAATTATCACAGTCATTATTGTAATACATTTGATTGAGAACCAAGTCGAAACTAAAAAAAATATTGACGAATTTATGACGAACAGAACGAACACCGAGAATACTGCTGCCACGGGCAGAAGAGAACAGCGCGACACAACACAGCAGCAGCAACAACAACAACGAGCAGAACAAAACCGAACCACGAGCCACAAATACAAATATATTTTATATATATATTTTTATATATATGTTCACCTGTGCGCCTTTTGTGTGCCTGTCTGTGTTATGTTGATAACGGCGAGCGGCGATTTAATTCTACTCGTTGATTTTTCCAAAAAGAGGAAAAAAAAAAGAGTGACCACACTAGAGCACACTACACGTTGCTACACTTATATCGTTGTCTCGTTCTGGCGTATGCTAATTGAAAATGTTTCGATTGCTGAGTGTTGCCAACTGAATTTTTGACAGCTCGTTGTGAAAATTGAACAACTTTGGCGCGGACTAACAGTTGCTGTTGTTGTTGTTGGTGTATTCTGTATTGTCATTTATTCATATTCGCTGCTGCTGCTGTTGCTGCAAAACAACATGGCCTGACCGACCGAGCAGAGGAGTCTTTGACCATTTCTTTGCATCGTCGTCGTCTTCTCTTTGTTTTACTTCCTGCTTTTTGCGTACAAGGCACAAAAAAGCAAATAAAATGCGAAAAATGCGTGTGAATGTTTATTGGTACATATAAATATGTAGTATGCATGAATCACACACACAATTCGCTTATACTCTTTAATATTTCCATTCACAACACAACAGTAAAATGCGACGCAAAAACAAATACAATGAACATTAGATTCAGAAGGCTTTCGCAATAGTAATGTGGTTTCCAAATTTAATTATCAGCACTACTAGCTTAGACGCATTGAGTGTGAAAGAGAGAGAGCGAGCTTGTGTGTGAGTGGGTAGCCGCGTGTAAAATGTTTGCCGCGAGACAACGGCACGTTTTTTTTTTGGTGCGCAATGTGATTCACAAAAGTAGACAAGTAGTAAAAATGTGTAGTGAGCTCGCTGCCGCGCTCGACGTCAACGTCGACGTTGACGTCGCTGCCTGTCCAACTCACTCTTTATGATCATGTACTTGTTTTGCCTTGCATGCTTTTTCTTCTGCATTCTGTTTATTTGATGCACATATACATATGCACTAGCTCTTGCTGCTGCTGCTGCTGAGACGTCGACGTGCAGACGTATTGCCAGACAGGGACAGGGACACAGAAAGAGTATGAAGAAAACTCTGTGTTAGTCCCGTTCACACGTGATGTTGTTCAAAATATGGCAAAACAAACATTGAACACACGTAGTTTTTATGTACATACACACACCCATACCCATGGCAAGTAGTAGCGCCTGGAAACTTTTTGCGCCGATTGCCACACACATTGAGCAATAGAGATGAAAAGATTATAAAATAAATTCAACTACAAGCATTGCAATTTATTTATTTTCTTTATTTCTAAATAAAATTTCTCATGGAAATAATATTTAAATCGTTCATAGTTCATATATTACTGAATAAAATAACTGACTTGGTTCACGACAAAAAAATTGAACTAAAATTCCCAAAGAAAATAAAAACGATGACGATAACGATAAACACTTACCATGTCCATTGGAGCCCATTGGAGCTTTGCCGTTTGTTTTTTGATTGTGGCAGTTATTATTATCCGGCTCAATGACGATATATTTGGATTTAAGTTTCGCCAGCACCGATTCACTATAATTCTCCACTTCTTCATATTCGATTTTGGCAAACAAGACACGCTTGGCATTTGCCACAATTTGACTTTGTAAATTATCTGTGGCTAAAAAATCAACGCCATCGCCGCCGCTTTTGGCCTCATCGGCAATTGATCCAGATGCGGAACCATTACGGCTGCTTGCTGTGGCCGCAACACAACCGCCACCACCGCCACCGACTCCAGCGTTGCCAACATTTACGCCAAGAGATTCACGTAAAGCGGCATTGACAACATTCGCTGTTTCGCACACAGCCAACGAGACGGGCATTGCGCTGCTCGCAGTGCTGCTGCCGCTGCTGTTGCTGCTGGGCGTTTGTGGTGGAATTTTGAAGGAGCAACAGCACAACACAACTGATAACGGGACGAGCCGAGTTGTCGTGCGGGCGGTCGGACTATTAAATCAGAGGTGTTGAGGGAAAGAGGGTAGCGGCGGCGAAGGCGGCAGTGGCGCAAAAATTAACTGAAAGCATTCGAGAGGCGATTGTTGTTGTTGTTGCTGCTGCTGTTTGCTGCTGTGGTGTAGGCGGGCGTGTTGCGCGTACTCGAACCCAGACACACTCACACACGCACACTTTGAAAACTAGCTGTTGTTGTTGTACATTTGCGCAATCCTCAAGATCCTCTCGTCGTCGTTTACGTTTTATAGTTGTAGATTCAGTCCCCCTCCCGCTTGACGTCCTTCAAGCCCGCGCGACAATTACCTACAACTTATTGTTCTTTTTTATTTTTCACTGCTTTCGGCCAACACACCAGAGCCAACAACCGACGCACGCACACTAACACAATTGCACACGCTTTTTTTTCTCGCTTTCTGCTGCTGCTTTTTTGGCCCCGCAATTTTCGGTTTAATGTGCGGTATAACTTGGCTTCGAGTTTGCACCAAAAGAGTTCTCGTCTTTTTTGAGTGTATGCTGCATAACGTATTTATATTTCGCGTTTGCGTTGTATTGTTAACGTAAATTTAAGTTTTTTTTTGTATTTTTAATAATAATGACAATTCCTTCCCTCGTGTTTCTTCCGACTGTCAGTTCTCTTTTGCATTACTTTTCGCCAAACGAGACTGACCACCTCTTTGCATTATAGTTTTGGGTTGGCAGCACCACACGAAGTTGGCTGCGCGCGCAATAATCGACTCACGCCAAACTATCGCATAAGGTGCGGCGCTACACACCATTTGTATACTTTGGTATTTTTTTGACTAATGCCAGACGGTCACACTGCAAAGACAAGTGCGCTGCAGATGTAAACGCATAAACATTTGCGCTCGTTATTTAGCTCGGCAAATAAATAAAACAAACACAACACACACGTATATAAACAAAAGTCTCAGTGCAGCAAAATGGCTTCATTCTTCAACGTGGGCGCGCTGGGCAATGTATTCTCGACACCCGTTGGACAGCGCATCGGTGAGTAAATGTGTCCAAAAAAGTCTAAAGGAAAAAAAAGCGGGCATACAAAATGTTTTGAGCGAACTAAATGTAACAGTGTGTGTGTGTGTGTGGGAGTAGTTATTAAATTGTCTCACTTTTTTTTTCTTGCAATTGTTGCTATGCATTTTGGTTTAAGTTTATATGCGCATTAAAGTTAAAATGACCAAAACAGCTGCCGTCTAGACCAAATGCGTTATGGAAATTGAATTTTCCCAACTTTCTTGGGTAGTTTTTTGCGTTTTCTTATTGTATGTCACACACACATATACATATACCTCACCCACCACAATGACATATTTGTTGTTGCCATCTGATTACTATGGCAAAAACCGCTAACCCTACCCCTCGTACCCGCACCCCCACCCACCCATTTGCAATCTAAGTTTCAGTCATTGCCTGATAAGATTACAACCACATACCTTATGTATTATATATGTAGCTAAAAAGATTCTCTATAGGCGCCTGTGACACATAAAATGTCTGAAAAGACAGTTATTTGTACACACAAAATCATTTCACGATAGTGCAATGCATATATATATATATATATATATACTCTTCATTTAAGAGCATGACTATGTCATATCCCCCAACAACAACAACAACAACAACAAGAAATATAATCACAATTCGGCTCAGTGAACTCAACTCAGCTCCTTGACCATCTCAAAGTGCGCTGCACTCAATAATAATTAGTTAGTCATCAGCTCAGCTCAGGTTTTTTCTGTTATTTTTATTTTCGCTAGTTAAGTTACATAAATGTGTTAATTTATTCAATTCTGCTTTCTGTCGAATTTTCGTAGTCGTTTTGGTGTTACTTTTCAATGCTTTACTAATTTGTTGCTTCATACTTATTTTTCGCTCGCTCCAAATTTCCTATAGCGCTTGTTGTTTTTGAATTGAATATAATTTATAACTGGTTTCTTTTTTTTTTTTTGTCTGCATTTTATGAATGCAATTGTTACTCAGTTTGCATAAGTTGTTGTTGTTGTTATTGTTGTTGTTGTTGGTTTTTGTTTGCCTGCTCTTCTGTTTATTTTGATGCGAGAGTGCGTTGCACTGCAAAACAAAATTCAAAAGCAAAGAGAGCTAAGGCCATATTACGCTCTCCCGCGCTCTCTCTTTCATTTAGTTGCTCTCTTACTATTATGGCGCTCTTGACAGGCCTTCTTTGCAGCATTGATCATCTGTTTACACGCGTGACATGTCATGATAAGCAGTGTAAATATGTGTATTCATGAACTTAAGTATTAAGCAGTGCAAAATTACAAAAAAATGTATACAGTTAGTGAAAATAGTTAACATGCAGCCTAGCTAAATTGTTTAGCCCAGTAATTTTAAATAATTTATAATTTGTATGGCTATACATAGTCAGGAAAATTTAGCGTTTTTTTAAGTGCACATACTTTTGCACATAACTGTTAAAGATAATAAAAGGTATGCATTTATATATTTATGTACTATGTGTATGTGCGTCTAAAATGTGTTTATTGTTTATTTTATTTAGTTTGCAATATAAAAAAGCGTAAACTGCTTTAAATTTATTGCTGCCGCATGATTTTCTTTTGTTTATTTCTCAAGCGTAAAGCACAAAAAGCAAACACAGACACACACACGCATACATAAACAATTTTCACGTTTGCTTGCAAAAATGGCAAATTAAATATTTAAACAAATTGTGTTATTCGGTATGAAATAGCAGCATAACTAAAGCTGATTCAATTTCCCCCTTATTTTGCTTCTTCTACCGTCCGATAGAGGCCGCCACCGATGCGTCACTGGCCTCGGAGAATTGGGCAGCCAATATGGAAATCTGTGACATGATCAACGAATCCTCGGATACGGCTCGGGATGCCATGCGTGCCATACGAAAGCGTCTCAATCAAAATGCCGGCAAAAACAATCAGGTGGTGATGTATACGCTAACGGTGCTGGAGACGTGCGTGAAAAACTGCGGCAAGGCATTCCATGTTCTGGTTGCCCAGAAGGACTTTATCAATGATCTGGTGAAGCTGATTGGTCCCAAGAATGATCCACCGGCTGCAATGCAGGAGAAGGTGCTCAGTCTGATACAGATCTGGGCAGATGCATTCAAGAATCAACCCGATCTCAATGGTGTGACACAAATGTACATGGAACTGAAGAACAAGGGCATTGAGTTTCCGCCCACCGATCTGGATGCCATGGCACCCATTTATACGCCACAACGGGTAAGTAAGATAGCTTTAAAAAGTCAAATGCCGACTTAACTAATCTCTTAACTAATTTCTCCTCCTCCTCCTCCTCTCTGCATTGTTAGAGCGTGCCCGAAGTGCATCCAGTGGCGCATCCACAGCTTATGGCCGCACAGCATACTATATCGCCGCAGCATATGGCAGCAGCAGCCGCTGCGGCAGCTTCCGTAGCTGTTCCCAGTGGACCGTTGCATTTAACGCCCGAGCAAGGAGCCAAGCTGCGCTCGGAGCTGGAAATTGTTAGCAATAACATGTCCATATTGGCCGAAATGCTAACCGTTTTGAAGCCGGGCCAAGAGACGCCCGATGACTATGCTCTGCTCAATGAGTTGACCGCCACCTGTAAGGAGATGCAGTCACGTATTGTCGATTTGATTGGTCGTGTTCAGGATGATGAATTAACTGCTGAATTTCTGCGCATCAACGATGAGCTCAACAATGTGTTCTTGCGTCATCAGCGCTACGAGAAGCATCGTGTGCAGGCCAATGGCGGAGCAGCCGCTGCGATTACATCACCATCTGCTGTGCTGGGCGCCGCCATGGGTGTACCAACAGCGGGAGCGGGAGCGGGTGCAGCAGCAGCTATCGGAGCAGCAGCAGCAGCAGCAGCGTCACCAGCTGCAAGTGGTGTCAGTAATACGCCACAAAGTGATCAGCTGCTAATCGATTTGATTGAAAGCAGTGAGGAACAATTGCCACAGAGCTTTGGACAATTGCAACTGGGCTCTGGCGGAGTGGCAACAGGAGCTGGAGCTGCTGTTGTAGCAGGCGGTGGTGCGGCAGCAGCAGCAATTCCAACGGGCGGCGCTGCTGATGAGTTTGATATGCTGGCACAGTCACGCACCGATGGCAACCAGTAAGGGAGCATATTTTATTAGTAGTCAGTGTAGTGGTCATTGAATAGCTTTAAAAATGCAAAGAAAACCGCTTAGTTAATTAAACTAAGTACATGTCTGATTGAATTACCATACCATATAGGGAACAATTGATTATTAACCATAATAGAAAGCAAATTGGAATTTAATTACCTATCAAATATCATAAATAGCTATCGTACTTTAATGTTTTATATCTTTTAACTGCCATTTAACTCATGCGCTTTTGTTATTTCTTTCTAATTTTGTAGCAAAACGGATCTGTTGCGTGATATACCCAGTGTGGATGCAGCAGCGGGTAGTGTTGGCTCACCCTACAAGCAAACGAAGACGTCATCTAACCCACAACAAGCACGTTCAACCGGCGATCCGCCGGTGGTAAGTAAAGTGAGTAAATTGATGCCTAGAATCGATGTTAACTAATGTCGCTTTAACACCTTTTTATTTTTTTTACTTATATATACTAAAATTTCACATTTTATTTACGTTTTGTATAATATTTTAATTTGCATTTCTATTTCTTTATTTTATTTTTTTCTTTATGTATGAATATGTTTTGAACTGCAAAATGTGTTTTCGATATAATTTTAAAAATATTCTGTTGATGTGATAGTCGACGAAAGAGAATGAGATCGACGAAATGGAGGCGTGGCTGGGCAACTCAGTAAGTAGCCAACAATATGAAAAAAACAAGCAGCTTACAAATCATTTACACTCGCTTTTTTTTTGCATCTCAAAAAGCAGTGTTGTCATTTTAGCCAAGCTATAGCTAGTTTTTGGAAATTATATGTAAATAAATAAAAATGTATTTTTTGTTTATTTATTTTAAGCAAATAAAATAGTATTTGCTAAGCAACTTGTGCGTTAGTAAAAAGTTCGTCAAATTTATTACATTATTTCTAGCAGTAATTTTTATTTATTTATTTTAAGCAAATTAAATAATATTTGCTAAGCAACTTGTGCGTTAGTAAAAAGTTTGTCAAATTAATTACATTATTTTTTAGCAGTAATTTTTAAACTAGCTTGAAAATTGGCAACACTGCGCAGCACATTTAAACACTTTTTATTTGTTTCATTTTCGACATTCTTCTTTTAATGCTTTTCCAATTTTGTTGCTCTATGAAAATGTATTAACGTTTGTGTTTTTTTTTTTTTTTTTTGGACAGAAGGACATTGAAGGCATTGAGGAACTGACTAGCTCCGAGTTTGATAAATTCCTTGAAGAACGTGCCGCTGCCGCTGAAAATCTTCCAACGATCAATGCATCGAACTCCGCCGCCGTTGCCGCCGCCGCCGCTAGTGCCACGACAGGAACTGGTTCACTGGTTCCCGATAGCAGCTTACGAAAGACACCAAAGAAACCGGGCGCCGATGAGGATCTGCTTGCGCTTTGAGTGTAAGAACTTGAGGATCCCGTATTCGGACTTAGACCAGCCGCAAATTGTTTAATCTATCAAAATGTTACACACGCCTAACATATTTATATACATAACGGTATATACAACATATAGTATATACTTGCATACATATTAATAGCATACATATACATTTTGTTTTTGGGTGTAAAATGCTTTTAATTTTGTTTTAATTGACTTTCGGAATGTATTTTTTTTTTTAATTAATCGTTTTACAAATTTACAATCTAATTTATGTCGGAAATTCCAAAAAAAAAAAAAAGAAAAAAGTTTAAAAAAGTGACAAAACTAACTGCAACGACAATTGTAACGTATTCCAAAACGCAAATCTTGTTTTGCTCTAATTCTAAGCTATGCAGATTTAACAAAAAAAAAGAAAGAAAGTAAAAAAAAAACAAACACACACACGCATTGATTGTAATTGTAATGTATATTATGTTTAATAATCTATTTGTTGTTTATTTATACATATACACATATACCTTATAAAGTTAATTTATTAAAAACCAAAAAACAAATCACTGGAATGGAAATGCAACTGCTTTTATTTTTATTATTTTCATTGGGGTTTTCGAAGAAACTGGATTGAAGTTTTGAATGTTGAATCAATCAACTTTAAAGGGTCGCTTTGTAGGTATGGAATTTGGTTCTGCCAGAATTGTTTGAGCTCTAATATATAATTGAGTTATCAGATTTGTACCATAAACATAATTTAATTGCCTAAAATGTGTGAAAAATAAAAGTGTTGCTTTGAAACTATTAAATCGTAAGCAGGCTATACGAGCTGTTGAGTCTTTACTACTAATTTGGTTTTTTACATTACCAAAATCCTACCCTTTCCACTGAAAAACAAAATACCTAGTTGCTCTATTAAATTATGAGATGTACATACATTGTACTTACTTATATTGTCTAAAAATTTAATGTCTAAAAAAATTAGCTTCGTGAAGGCTTTAATAGAACTAGATAGATACATTTTGTACACAGTTTCTGTTTCAACATAATTATTTATAAATGAATAAAACTTTCGATTTTTAAATTTAATAAATATTTTAAAAAAAATTTCATATTTAAGTTCTACAAGTTTAAGGCAGCTGTTTTTTTCATAAACTTTTGAAATTATGAAATTAATAAATCTTAGTTTTCATTACTATTTATACAATATATTTTCAACACATGCTTGTATTTACATTGAAAGTTATGTGGAATCAGTTGAATCTTTTTGAGACAACGCCTGCGTGGGAGCAGCAAAATCAGCATCATTGATATCATCAGTTTTCGGATGAAAATCCTCCTCTTCAGTATCGGAGTCCATATCGGTGTCAAGATCTGTGTCTGGAGCACCGGATGTTTTAAGCTCTTCGATTTCCTTTTCTAGCTCAGCAATGCGCTCTTTTTTGCTATTTAACAGCAATAGGAATTTCTTAAGCAAATTTTGCTCTTGCTTTTTGGATGCATCGATATATTTGTCGTATTCCTGTACCAATAGATCGTAGTCCCTGGTACCAAAGCCGCGTGGTGGTTCAATGGAATTGTTAGCTGCAGCAGTAGCATCTGGAATGCTTGCCTCTTGCTTCTGCTGATGCTGCTGGAGCTGTCCCCATTCAATGGCTGCGTACAGCAACTGATGTACGTCAGATACTTTACGTACCGACACCTCAACATACAATGTTTCAAAGCCCATGCATTTCCAGAGCTTAAATTTGGACTGTTCCTCGTCCAGTTCGTAGTCAAAGCCAGGCAGTCCCATTGCAGTGGTTAGAGCCTTTTTACATTCAGCAAAGAAATCATCATAGGAGGGCTGTTCCAATTCCTCGGCTGCACTTTTAATTTCATCATGTTTTAGTGTAGCTTTGTAGCATGTATTGTTTGTGGTGAGAAATAGCTGCAGCTCTGTGCTGTCCTCCAGCCACTTGCTGTGCATATAGATAAAGGGTTTCACATCCACTTGGCTTTGGCTGAGCAGCGTACGCTGCAAAACTTTTACAAAGAATTCGCTCATTTAAATTGTACACAAAAATAACACTAACTTCAAATTAGTCATTTGCCGATAACGATAATAAACTATCGTATTAGCAGCAGCAGCAACAAATCAGCTGTTTGCCTAGAACGATAACGATACTCATGCTGCACGTTTTACAGCACTGACTGAGCCGCCCGCATTGTAGAGGTTTTGCACACTGGGCAATTTAGTATTAAGATTAAACAATTAATTGGCACTACACAATCAATTACAGTTGATAACTGCAGTTACTAGTACGGGCTTGAAGTGATTGTATCTAAATTGACAGCAGCATGCTCAATAACATTATCAATTTCGCCAATTACTGGTGGTTTCGATATCTAATGGTGCGTATATACTAAACCAATTGATGCTAACTGGGAGGAGTACACATGCTAAAATATACTATATATTGCAGGTGACCGAGCTTTATGTGGTCGAAAAATGGGAACGTGTAACGATACGTAAGTTGTAATAAAAAAAAAAACATGCAGCATTCGTCACACACGCAATAATTCATGATTCCGTGATAACTGCTATTAATTATTGGCGTGTGCTCTTATCGAAAAAAAACGTTTATTTGATTTACAGACGTCATCTTTATGGCACTATTTTGTGTGTTCTGGTACTTTAACTATTCCGTACTGCTCTCGATAACCGGCAATATCTTTGGATATACGCCCATTGCCGAAATACTGCCTCAGATGTCGCATGGAGCCGCCAGCGTCAAGGTCACGACGTCGTGAGAATTCATCGTCCATCGGCACGACAACTATCGTCAAGTTGAATATTTTTTTTGTTTTGTTATTCAAGAACAAATCATGAATGTTAGTTTTTAAGTTATGCTTAGGTTTTAGCAAAACTATCTAACTTTAAATCTGTGTTCCAGGCTTTTGCATACTAAATTCCTTATATAGCTAATAGTTACATCTAAAACATAGATATTTTGCGGTAACTCTCACATTTTCTCAGTATTTAAGTCATGTATCCAATAAAAATAAAAATGTTGCAAATAAGTGAGTCATCATTTGGGTTATTATTATTTTCCAAGTCAAGTCAACACCTGTTATCTGTCTAAAAAATGCTACAAATAATTGACAATCTTTATTGTTGTTTTTCTTTTTTTTTATATATATAGAGATATATATATACTTTACTTTCGCACTTCAATGCACTAAATGTTACAATTTCATTACAAAAATATATAGCCTATTGTTATAAGTTATTTATTTATATATGTGTTTTTTTGTTGTTGTTGTTGTTGTTGTGGTATTAAATATAGTAATTGTATTTGTAAGTTTTATAGAAAAATTGTGTGTTATTCGAGTGGCCGCACACTATATAGATCGGTTCAGTATCGAAACTAAAACTCTAAATATATATATATTGTAGTATATGTAGTTGCTTGCTGTTCTTTACCAGGTTTTGAGTTAGATAAAATATATATAGGAGTTGAGTTGCATTCTTTATAAAGGATGGATACTGGGGGGGACTTACACATATATTTATCGCTTAATTGTTTAAAAAATCTAATGTCTAAAACTCCACTTCTATTTGTTGTTGTTGATCATCCTGCCGTGCATTCCAATCAAATTCAAAACTTATGTTTCTCAATTAAGCATAAAACTTAGCAACTATTTTGGGGGGGGGGGGGGGGGTGAGGTGTTATACAAGCAGCACACATAGGGATCCCTGGAATCCCTCTATATATATATATATAGCCTGCCTACACAAACTTACAACTAACTGTACACAGAGCAGATACTTCTATCATAATTTGCAAAAATTCAGATCACCACAGCAGTCAGGGGCATTGTTATTGGTTAGGATGGTATTGACGTGCTATCCAGCAGCACAGATGCCAGCTCCTCATTGGACTCCACATAGACAAGCGATGGATCTTCGCCAAACTCCAGTCGGCCATAGCGTGCCACCAGCGGTGTCTTGGTGTTGCTCACCTGCGGTGCACGTGGCCATTTTCGTTTGGGTTTCGTGTGCGTCAACATGTGCGACTTGAGATTGGTGGACTGGGCAAAGCACTTGGAGCAGCCATCAATGGGACAATGATAGGGACGATCTCCGGTATGTATGCGTACATGTGTGCGCAAATTAAAGTCCAAGGAGAAACGTTTGCCGCAACCCTCGAAGGTGCACTCGAAGGGCTTCTCACCGGTGTGCACCAACTGATGACGCTTTAACTTGGAACTCTCCACAAAACTCTTGCCACACACATTGCACACATGTCCACGGGGACCGTGCGTATGCATGTGCTTTCGCATGGCGGAGTGATTACGGAATTCCTTGTTGCAACCACGATGAGTGCAACGAAATTTGGGCTCCTCATCGTCGTCGGTTGGCGGCGCCGCTGCCGCTGTTGCGGCCTGTTGTTGTGGCTGTGACATCAAACCACTCGCCACTGGCGCCAATGGTGGTGGTGGAGCAGCCGGCAGATTGGCCAATTGACGTTTAGTTGCCTTGTGTTGTTGTTGTTGTTGTTGTACATTCGCTTTCAGTCGCACATTGGTGCTGCTGTTTTGGAGCACCAGTTTGGGCAGCGTCTTGGTCTGTGTCGCCGCCGCCGCTTGTTGCACTGTTGTTGTGTTGGCCATTGTGGGATTAGCAGGTGTGTTGTTGGCAGCAGCAGCAGCTGGCACTGCCATTAATTCAACGGGATGTGGCATATTCTCGATGAGCTCAATGCTGCCGTATGCCTCATCCAACTGATATTGTTCGCTCAACGATTGATGGCTGTCCTCCTCCTCCTCCTCCTCCTCCTCGAGCACAACCTCCTGTTGTTGTTCCTTGACATCTCCATCGTCATCCTCATCCCGCATATATGCATTCACCACTTCCTCCACATCCGTGACAGCGGCAGCACTAAACGGATCTGGTAATATAACATATTCATTGCCAATGCCATCGTTGAGCACATCATGATGTATCATATGATCGAGTATCATTTTTGGCTTAACATTCGCTTTGCATTGCACTTGTGCATCATCCAAGTCCAGTTCCTCTTCATCCTCATCCTCTGAGTTCAGCGAGGACCACAGTGTCACATTAAACTGATCCTCTGTAATCCGAATGGGAACTTTGGTTTGTTTCCAACGCTTTGCGGTTCCACAGTTGCTGCTGATGTTGTTGTTGTTGTTATTGTTGTTGTTGCAGCTGTTGTTGTTGTTTGTAAGGTTGAGTCGTTGAGTGCGTCCAAAGTGTTTAAAGTCTTGGACATGACAACTATTGGAATCATCTGTGGATTTCATATAGTAATCATTCTCTAGCTGCTCCTCTTTGATTGTCTCGGCCGTCGCCTCAATTGTGGTCAACATTTCGGAGGCAATTTCAAAGGCATTCACATCACGTTGCATTTGCGGCGCTCCATTCTCCTGCTCCTCATCGTCCTCCACATCATCCTCATCGCCGTCGCCGTCGCCATACGATAGACGCATATCCGCATCCATATGCTGTTCAACGCCCAACTCCTCCTCCTCATCATAGTCCTCCACATCATCGGCATCGCTACCCTGATCCTGCTGTTGCATTATTATGGGCGGCGGCAGTGCATCCGCCGTGGCCATGCCCACCGAGGAGCCCAGGCGATCCATGCGATCCACAGGATAATATTCATAGACATCGCCCGATATAAAAAACTCACCAGTGTCCACAACAATATTCGCTTCATCATCATAATCATCGATGATCTCTTCGATGAGAAAACTGCCATTGTCGCCAGCATTCACCATATGTTCCGTGCCATCCAATTCCGTGCTATATGGATGCTGATGCTCCACAATTGCTGTTGTTGGTGGCAGCACATGGGTGAAATACAACGGGGATGTTGTATTTGTATTGTGATTGTGCACTGCCGTTGTGCACGACGATATGGATGATGAGGAGGACGAGGAGGAGGAGGATGATGAGGCCATTGACATGGGCAGGGATAGTGGCAGCGGCAGAGGCAGTGGCAGCGGCAACGGTAACGGTACTGCAGCGGCGGCCAGTGATAAGTTCTTGACAATTGGCGGCGGCGGCGCTCTAGCCTGATATTTGCCGCCTTGATGATGACTTGTCATCGTCGTTGACGTCGTCGTCGTCGTCGTCGGCGTCGTTTGTTTGTTATGTTTTAGCTGCTTTTATTTGTGCGCCTGTGTGTGTGTGCGCTTTTGTTTGTATGTATATGCCTTTGTGGTGGTGTTGTTGTTGCCCCACACTGCAAAAATGTTGCCAATTAAAGCGCTAAACATTATACGGCAAATAAATAAACCAACATACCCGCGGGCCAAATTGCGTATCAAAGTTGTTTGTTCTGTTGTTGTTGTTGTTGTTTTGTGCCTGCTTCTGCTTCTACTTCTATATCCACAACTAAGTATTGTGATCGGTGCGTGGGGCGCTGCGTCGACAGCAGCAGCAGCAGCAGCAGCGGCAGTAGCAGACGTTGTCTGGCAAAATGCGTCGCTTTTTTTGCCACACTGCCAGATTATTGCACAATGTTATGTGTATGCCGCTTAATGTTTACTAGCAATGTAAATATTTTGAATTTTGCCGGTAAATATGGCGGAATTGTATTTTCCAAAATGGCTCAAGCACTTTCTCTTGCGTACAACTTTTTTTTGTTAGTGTTGGTGTTTGACAGCGGACCGACGACGGCATCAAAATGCAACCCTGCGCGCGCTTTATGTATACATATATGTGTGTGCGGCAAGCGTCCAGCCGGGGGCTGTAAAATACAATTGCAAAATGCTTTACAAAACTCAATTGGCTTTACTTGAGCGCAATTAAGTAGAAACATAAACGTAACAGTTTATTTATGAACACAAAGCATTACAAAAAACTATTGTTTATGTAAAATTTGCAATTATCGATAACTGTGAGGTAAGCACAGGGTTGCCAGTCTGCGCGCACTTTTTTTTTTACATACCGCGCAATAAAAATTACTATTGTTTGTACATTTATTTTACATACAACTAGCAGAGATCAATTTATAACCACAACTTCTTCAGAAGCAATACCTCGGGCAGGTAAATGCGCTCCAATTTTGCCTCCACAATTGGTTCCCTTTGCGCTTTAATTGTCTCAGCAGAGCTGCGAAAATCAGTCTTAATACAATGAACCGCCTTTCGATCCGGAGTTAGGGCAATATTATAGTGATGACACAAGTCCGGCAGGATCTGTGGCTCGACCAATGTCAAACGCAACAAGTACGAAGTGGGTACAGTAAGCTGCTTGTTATTGTAGGCATGAGTGATAATTTCCAGCATTCGCCTTTATTACACATTGAAAAATAATAAGAATTAATTTTTAAATAGATTTGAATATATTGAAAATAAACTTGCCTTCTAATAATTTGCAGTTTTGAGGCAACCACAGCGCATACGATGTGTGGTAATTGTGGTATTCCCGTAATTACTCGATACAGATTCCCCTGATGATAATTCATACATATACCGAAAGTTAGCTTAAAAATCCTGTCCTTTTGCACCTCCTCAGGTAATGTGAGACCACGTACCAATGCCTCTGGTGTACCCAAATTGAATGCTTGGTACAATGCTTCAATAAAGCAGCGTCGCTGAAAGTCTCTTATTGTGGACTTGTTGCTGCTACTGCTGGACTGATCTTCATCCAATTCTTTGTAGCAACACAAAGTCATATTGAGACATTCCTGCAAATGTTGATTGCATATCTTGGGATCAAATCTCTCAATTGGTTCCGCACACAAACGATATCGACTGTAGGCTAGAAACATGATCATTGGCTCCAGCAATCGAATTGTTTGTCGCGCCTCATATTGTTGTATGACTATTTCCCGTCGTACCATTCGCAATCGATCGAATATGAAATCATACACCAGATGAAAAGGCTTACGCTCATCCAATAAAATGCTGAAATGATAGGGTTCAAAGTAAATTCATACATCATGAAAATAGGTACGTATGCACGGTTGGCTTGTACCGTTAAACACTGTACCACTTTTTTTTTAAACGATTCAATGTACCAACTAATACAAAATGTACAAGTTTGCCAAATTATACAAATATGTACCAGTACCAATTTGAAGGACATACCAATGAATACCAAATGTACCAGTTTTGTTGGTACAAATGTATCGAAACCAAGATTGCCACTTTTTTTTAACTTTGGAACAACAAAACTGGTCAATTTATATTCACTGCATGCAGCATAAGGCATCTACTCACTCCTTAAGCAAATATTCAACAGTTTTGGTCAAACACTGTTCAGTGCGCATGTCCTTAGCCTTGGGTACCTTTGCATCGGCTGCCGAGCGTGTAAACTCTTTAACCAGCACGCCGGGTACATGCTTCTGACCATCTTTGTACTCGAAATAATGTAGCAACTTCTTTTGTATTCGCCTATAAAGCAAAATTAGCTAATAATTTAATCAGTTACTTTCTGTACTTACATTTTGGCTTCAGCGTCGGGACAAAAGCGTTCACAGGAGCCTCGTACAAAGCCAGGAATTTCCATAATTATCCTTTTGCAATATGAAACATGTACATATGTGTAAAATACAACAAAAATCAGCTGGCACGGACAGAGCTGTCGCCTTTTACAAAAACATGTATTTAATGTAAACATTTTTTAAATTAGCAAAATTACCAGTACTACGTCTTTTTCACCTCCAAACATGACTTTATTTTGGCGTAACATTTGTAAATACTTTAAACAAAGTCGCATTTACACACATATTTTAAATGCAAATTTTAAAGGCGCCAAGATTAAAGTTATCGCCGATAGGTATTTTTATAGGCTGGCAACCCTGCAACAATTGGCCGTTGTTGTGGTTTCAATGGAGCAGAAGAAACGTATCAGAACAACGAGCAGAGAAAAATACAAAGCGTCAATTGATTCCAAGGCTCAACATTATTTAAATGCATTGAAAGAGAGATGGCTTCAATTGCACGAGACTCCTGGTCTATTTGCCTATCAGCTCCAAGATGAGAGACTTAGCCGTAGATTGCCCGGACAACATGGTTTCCACGTTGAGGTGAGTGGATTTTATTTATGCCGAGTTTACATTTCTAAATAACCTTTTTATTTACGTTTAGTTGAATTCGGATCGTTCGTTGAAACGCCGTGCACCGCAGACCATTGAGGGCATGAGACCTGCATTTAAGCCAAATCATTTTAATTTTAATAAAGTCAATGAACAGGAGGTGTTAATGACAATTGACGGTACAAAAGACCAAATCGAGGTTCAGATGATTATCAACAAGAGTCCACTAACCAAATATCATACACTCGTATGTCCACATGTTAAAAGTAATTTTATACAACGTGTTACGGCTTCCTCGCTGAATTTCTGCGTTAACTTTCTGCGGAACATCAATGAACCGGATATGCGTATGGGTTACAACAGTCCCGGTGCCTTGGCCTCTGTAAATCATTTACATTTCCACCTGCTCACCATGCCACAAGATTTGTACATCGATAACGTTGATCTGCAGGAACTTGCAGGTGGTTATGCCTATCGCCTACGCAAGGAATCCCCCACAGAGGCTGTCTGCTTTGTGTTTACTGCCAAAGATGATGAGGAGCAGGTGATGCAGAAGATCAACATCATACACAAGCTAACCGAGTGGCTGTGTAATAAGAATCTGCCGCACAATATCTTCATCACACAGCACAGAAGCAGTGGTGATCTACGGCTATTTCTGTTTGTGCGTGAAAAGTTTTGTGTTTCCAAAGATGTGGCGGCATTCAATGTGGGATTCTGCGAGTTGGCTGGCTTTATACCACTAGCAGGTAAGTTTTATTCTTGATTTTTTACTTAATTAGAAGTTAATAGATTTACATACTTTTACAGATACCGAAAAGTTGCAGAATTTAACTGAAAATATGGTGATTGAACGCATACGCAGCATTTCCGGCAATGCCTACGATGCAGTTTATGAGCAAATTCAGCGTATGATAAATGTGGAGGAGGAATCGCTGTGGCGACAACCGTTTTTAATCTAAAGTAGGCTAACAACATTTTGTTATTAAAATTTATTCCTTAAACTAAACTGCTACTGCAGCTGTCGTTGTTGTTGCTGCTGCTACAAATCCTTTGCCCATAGTTGCTTTACCCACCACCTTGACATTGGCTTCTATGCGATAATCAATCTCGGCGTCTGTATTCTGCAGCCTCACATAATCAATCAATGCTGGCAACTGATCCTTGGCCATGCTAGCACGTATGGCCTCAAAGAAGCGCATATAATGATGCAAATTGTGGCTAAAATGGAAAATTGTTCAGTTGTAAAGCTAGAAAACTAGTCAAGTCGAGTCTTACATCATTAGCAGTATGGGTCCCAGCAGTTCGTGCGTCTTGTACAGGTGATGCACATAGGCACGTGTATGTTTACGGCAAGCCAAGCAGCTGCAATCACTTAGGATTGGTTCAAACTGCTCTTTGATAGCCTCATCCGTTAGATCCAAAAACGGGGAATGTGTAGCTTTGTCTTGGATAAAGCTAAATGTCAGTGCTTTATAGTTAACAGCGGCACAATACGCATAGGAAGTATCGAATACATCGATGCCACGACGTATTAACTCCAAGGTTAATAGCGGCGTATAGGCACCCGGCATTAGACGCGGCTTCCCATCGTCCAGCTGTTGCATACAATGCTCCACAATTGGCAATAGTTGAGCAGCTTTAAGTCCAGTTGCTGCCAAACCATTCGTATGGAATCCCTCCAGCACATAGCCACCATAAGAGTTAGCTGGTTGTTGTCTAGCATGCCGAATAGATTGCGTCCGTGCAAATGTATTATAGCCACCTACAATGGGCGCTAGCAATGTGGAATTGGCCAAACGTTCCAGTTGGCCATGCTGCTCATAGCATTCGGTCATAAAACGTTCGGTGCGATCCACAGATTTCTGTACACGTTTCTTGGTACTGTCAGGATTTGTGTCGGCATCGCACAATCCTTGGTACACATCGGGCTTAAACTTGGCCACCATTTCAAGGTATTGCTTAGTGGTGAGGGATTCTTTGCCGCGACGTGTGAACAGTGGCACCACGTCACGATCATTGCCACCGGCTGGCGTCGCATCACAAGGATCTCGCAGTAGCAGCACTGTGTTGTGACCGGGGAAACCCACATATTCACTCAAGCTGCGATTCCACTGAGCCAAGGAATCAGCCATTTGGTCCATTGTTGATAATGTGAGTTGCAACAGTTGTTGTTGCTCATTGCTGACCATTTCAAATGCATCGGCTGTTAGATACGGTATGCTGCCGCCTTTTGTGGTTTGCATTAGTAGCGGCGTTTGCAGCTCCTTACTTTCCTTAATACGTAACTGGCCCAGGCGACCAGAGTTTTTAGTAATACTTTCAATAACAAACTTCATTTCGGCAGTTTATTTAAACGCACGTTTTGTGCTTATTATGGTATGGAAATATCGATAACAAATCAGCTGTTACTGTTACGTTATAATCGAATACGTTAGCGTTGCCACATCGCTAGTCAAGTAATTACTGTAACTGCGACTCGTTACTAGTAACTAATTACTGTTCGTTGCTGCTTTACTTTTAAATAGCGCTCTATTTAGTTTTTACTTAGTTTATTTAGTATAATATGAGTAATCTTTTAAAAATTGAGCCGAGCAAATAATGTAAATAATATTGTAGCTGTTATGTTAAATAACATTTCCGTTCTCCTTTGCACAACAGCCAACAAAAGTAATGTTATTCGAACAGTAAACATACTGGGGGCACATGAAGCTAATGCTTTTGTTGTATGCGCAGCGCACTTGAGAATTGTCATTGTTTTTGTTGCTGCACTGCTCTAGTAATTCATTGGCTCTCTCTCTCTCTCTCTGTCTCTGTCACTTACTTGTTGGTATCGTTAGTGCTCACCGACTTTTCCCCAATTGTGTGTCTCTGTTGTTTGTTCCGTTTGCCTTCACGTTCGCGTTTGAGTTCGTTCATTGATTTCCTAATTAAGTTTATAATTAAAATTAATTGAAAAATTACCCACATCTGCATACTGTATGTACATACGTTGTAGATGTATGAAAATGTAAAGTGATGCGAGAGTGTTGTAACATCGAAAATTTAAATGTTTGTGTGCGTCTATTAAATTAAAAATGGAATGAAAGCACGTTAAAAATTTAAAACACGAAATTGTGCCAAAAACAGAAAAAACATCACTCTCTCTAGGTCTTAGCCTCACACTTAAAGAGGTAATTATAATTGTTATAATAAGCAAAGTGCACGTTTTGGTGGCTTGCCTAATTGATGACTTCCCTCGCCGCGCTCTATTTATAATTAAAATCGTCTACAATGGCAATTATATTTATTGAACAAAAGGCAAAATAGCTTTTATATATATGTACATAAGCATACATACTGTATGCATAAAACAACTATAAAAATTCTTTGCACAAAATTTTAAATGGCCATAAATTGTGCTCAAAAGTCGCGTTGCGGCTTAAGTATTTTTGCGGCCTGTTACTGTGTGCGGGTGGTGGGTGAGTGGGGCGGTGGGGGTTGTAGGCGCTTATCCTATTTAGTGACTGGGCCAGAGTTGTCAACAGCTTCAAAATGTTGCGCTCGTAATTTTATGTTTTTTGCTTATGGCCTTGTGGCAGTGTCTTTAGTTACTTTCTACCTGCTGGGTTGCATGCAGTTAACTTTAATGGTAAAACAGTCTGTTGCCTTGGACGGAAAGTAAGTCGTAAATGGGAAAAACTAATAAAAAATCATTTTTCGCATTCCAGGTGGTCCCCTAAAAATACAACGGTGTGGCAACTCTAGGCAAATGAACTGTTTTACCTGCACACACACACAGCCAAACACACAACGCATAATTTAGTGGAATTTTCGAAAATAGCAAAGGAAAGGCAACCATAATCCTCAAGAGCAGCAGCAGCCCCAGTCACAGCAGCAGCAGCTACAACAATACAGGCATAATAATCAAAGATTAAATCAGGTTTATATGGAAGGGTTAAAAAGAGCAAAAGCAGCAGCCTGTCACAGGAAGAAATACACGTTTCCTAGTCGCTGAGCTACAACTACAACAGCAACAACAACAACAACAACAACGAACAACTGATTTTGATTACAACTACAAGGAGCGCGCGCTACACAAAACTCAGACGTGACTTGCGCTCTCTGAAAGCGAGAGAGTGAGAGAGCAAAAGAGCGCGCGTATGTGATGCAGAGAGCAAAACAGATTAACTAATGCGCTCCGTTTTCTTTTTCTCAGCTCAGTTCTCATTCGAGTGCGGTACGGTTACGTCGTCGCGTTGCTTCCCACAAAGCAGCGGTGAAAATTTGATGATTTTTCCGTTTTCCGCTGTGGCAACGTATAAAACGTATGGGCGGCATTTGTTTTGAAAGCAAAACGAAATATATAAAAAAAAAAAACCTACGTTGCGACCGCGCCTCGCCTAATAACATTTATTTGTGTCTGTGTGTTAGTGTAAAAAAGGAAACAAGCAAGTGAAAATTAGTGCAACAACAAGAAAATTTAAGAAAATTATTGTAATAATAATAATAATAAAGTAGCCGAAAAGACAGGCACACAAGACCGACCGCAAAGAGTAAAGTGAAGCAAAGCAGAGACCAGTTTCAAATCGCCGCCTATTTGCAGGGCAATACACGCTGCGCTGCTGTCGCCGTCGACGTCGCTGTCGGCAGAGGCAGAGTGTGGAAAAGAGCTGGCGATAGTTTTGAGAGCGGCAGCAGAAGAGAAGGGGCAATGGCAGTGGCAGGCAATTGAACGTACACCAACACCAACACACATACACATGCACATGCTAGCCAAGACAGTGCTACAACAACAACAACAACAACAACAATAAGAAGAAGAAGAGAAACAAGCGACGACCACATACGGTGAAAAGGCCGCGTCGCCATCTCAAGGAGCGAAAGGCAGGCAGGCAGCAGGCAAGGCAGCAAGCAAGAGAGAGAGCAAGATACGGAAAGAGAGCGAGCTATAAGAATAATAAATTACACTTTGCTTTCTGCTATAATAAGAAGAAAAATTTATACACAGCACACAACACATAAGCAAGTAATGTATGTGTGTGGGGGAAAATTGTAATAAAATATGAACGCACGAAAAATGCTGGAAATGGAAAACTAAAAGTAAATTTCAAAACAGCAAAAAGCAGCGACGCCAACGCCGCCGCAACACATGTGTGTATATGTGTGTGAATTATTAACAGTTATGCTGCGTAAATCACAGCAAAAGCAAAAAAGCGAAGAAAGAAAAGAAAATAAATAAGCAGAAGAAGCAGCAGCAGTAAATAAACGCGAATAACATTCAAATGTGCCATAATTAAAAAAAAAAAAAAAAAACTATAACTAAATGCAAAAAAACAACAAGGAGCAGCTTTAAACAAAATACATAACATATAAAATAGAAATATATAAAAAAAAACATATTTATATATATTTAAGAGTTATATATATTATATACAGTAACAGTATTAGCAACAACAACAACATTAACAACAAAACACAACAACATGTCCTGCATATCGAGCAATTTTAGCTCCTTTTTTCTCAACTCGGTAAATGATCCTTCAGAGTTTTCCAAGTACTTGAGCAATGGCGAACTGAAATGCACAAATTTCGAGGAATTTCAAGTGTTTGCAGCGCAGTCAACGCAACAGCAGCAGCAGCACCAACAGCAGCAGCAGCTACAACAACATCAGCAACACCAACAGTATTTACACACAAATGGCGGCGGCATAGAGTTTGCTGGCTATGAAGCCCTGACGTCGCAGTCGCAGCGTGATGCTGCCGCCGCTGAATCCGCTGTAACGACAGCGCTGTCGACGTCGCAGCAGCAGCAGCCGCTGCTGTTAAGCAATCGTTGGCCCACAGCGGTGGCAACACCAAATGGACATGCAACGAACGCTGCCAATGCCGCTCAACACTTTGATGGTTCCTTTGAGTTTATCAAATATCTGCGTCACTCGACAGATTTTACGCCAAATAGCAGCGGTGTTAGCAGCGGCGTAGGCAGCGCAGCCGATGCCGTCGATAGCAGCGGCGCAGAGCACAAAAGCAGCAGCAAGCTAACAGCGGCGGCAGCAACAGCAGCTATCAGCAGAGTCACAACAACACCGCCGCTGCCCGCCTCACCAGTGGGCAGTGCGAGTGGCGGCTTAGGAGGCGGCGGCTGCGGAGGAGGTGGAGTGGGAGTGGGCGGTGGTCTACTTGATCTCGACTCCTCCACCAGCAACACGCACAAGTCACGCTCTGCCTCCCGCAAAGTAGCCGCTTTACTGTCTTCCGTATCGCGCTCTTCCAACAACAACAGTCTCCTCCTGGATGCCAACTCCACCACCTTGGATGCTGTCTTCGATCATGATACGAAGCAAACGATGTTCGAGTTGCAACACATGACGAGCACTTCGAATGGCTCAAATGGTTCCAATTCCAATGAATCCTCACTGGAACTGCTCGCCTTTCCCAGCTCCCATTTGAATGCATCCAATTCGAATACCTCGTCGGAGGAGCATTGTGGCAGTGTGGGTGAATTTGGTAGTTTATTAAGCGGCGCCAGTTGTCAGTCATCCGCATCGGCAGCGGGTTCGGCACCCAAACTACTCGGCAGCTTTGTGATCAAGGAGAATTTCGATGTGCATCCCTCGCACAAGGTGGAGGAGGGCATCTTTCAGCATATGAATAAACTGCCCTCCAAGAAGAAGGACACGCTGAAGCAGTTGGGCGTACGTTTTACGGGCCAAATGACGCTCACGGACAAATCGATTGTCGTAGAAAATTTCATTAAATTTTGCGAGGTGAGTTTTGCTAAATGGTGGCAGTGTGGGTGAATGGGAGTTGGGGAGGGGGGGACACTTTTGAGAATAGGGAGAATGGCAGTGTTGCCAAATTTCAGCACTTTGTTACAGCGAATTGGAAAAACAAATTTAAATAATAATTAAATATCTAAAAAGTTGAAAGTTTTGGGGAATGAAAAATATTTAAAAACTGAAGTCAACATTCCAGTTGTTTAAAATCGCGTTTTCAAAACGACACATAAATTTTTAACTATATGGTAGTAAGGGAATCATAGTTAAACGGTGCTGAACTGCATTGAAAATGTGGGAAAGATCCGGAATCCGGATAGACTTTAAATAGAGAGACAGAACATGCAAATTTGGTACTTATTTTTGTTTTCGCAGAATTATAAGAGTTGGGTTAAATATTATTTATTTAAAAGAACTAATATGAAAAGGTAAAAAATCAATCTATAACTTACCATTTTAAATTTTTTAATTTAAGCTTGTGTTCCATGTTTTATTTACGCTTGAAGTTGCAGAAAAAAAAACCGAATATTAATGTGATTCACAGTAAATTCGGGCAGAACTATGGCGGCTTTTTTCGAGAACTATCCCAGAAATATTTTATTTATATTTTGAAAGCATTGTATCTGAATAAATAAGTCTGTATCTTAAAATAAAACTACAGTTTATACTAGAGTACTGATCAAAACTCAGGTACCATAATTATAAAATTAATTATTTATGACTACGTGTACAAAAAACTAAAGAATCCGCTTTTTATGTACCTACTTAATGATTTAAAAAAAAAATATATATCACTTTCAAGTGTTTATTTAAAGAAATCAGTTGCTATATATTTATGCTACTCGATAAACATTTATTATATAAAAATATTTTTAAAATACACAAAAAATAAAAATAGATTCAGAAATAGAAAATTTGTATAGGAACTACGTTTTACAAAATATTTCTTGTTAATAAATCAACGAAAAAGGTTTCCACACACAAAAACTAGTGAAAATATTTTAACATCTTTATATGAACAAATTTCAATATTTTGCTATCTTTATGCTACTCGATAAACATTTATTATTATTATTACAAAAAATAAAAATAAATTCAAAAATGTATTAAAAAAATTGATAATTTTTATAGGAAGTAAGTTTTATAAAATATTTCCTGCTACTAAAACAGAGAAAAAGAGTGAAAATAGATATATGAAGGTTTTTGCACACAAAAAGTAGTGAAAATATTTGAACATCTTTTATATGAACAAATTTTCAATCAATTTTTGATTTAACATTTTCTATCAGAACTTTTGATATTTGCTTACACACACTTGTATGTATGTAGTTACATACATACATATGTACATATATATATTTATAGCATTTTCTCTATGTAAATATATGTATATATGTATATACATGTGTATATATTCATAACGCGAATATACCGTTCCATATCCTTTATACAAGGGCATTTCTCACTCTATTATATGCCACCCACATACACAAACACTCACACACACATATTAACATTTACCCAACGAATGTCATTATAAATTGTAATAACAGTAGCAGCGACGCCAGCGTTGACTGCGGCAAAGCAGCAGCAGAGAGTGAGAGAGAGAGTGAGTGAGAAAGCCACAACCACAAATTCAGCATACAAATACAACTGTAATCATGTGTGTGGCACAATGTATGAATGTCTGTACATATGTCTGGCGTTTCTAAACACCTACATATACACACACACATACGAATATACGGAATATTTCCCCCATAACACATTTGGCGCCTTTTCAACACTATGCCATCCAGGCAACTCTGCCATGTCCCTGCTCCCCTCCCTCCCCCACTCTTCGTGCCTCAAACCGACACATGCTCATTACGCTCAGCTTTATCGGAACGCACACGAACACACACACACACTCACACACAGAGGAAAGGAAACCCAACTAGATTTGGTCGAACCACCCACATAACCCCCCCCCCCACACACACACCCCCACACACTCAAACTCTAAGTATGTATGAAACGGCATTGATGGCATAATACAGGAACAGGCAGCAGCAGCAGCAGGCAGCTGTAACAACAACAACAACAAATTCAACTACATATTTTGTACAACAAAAACAAACAGCAGCTAGTAGTAGTTGAGCCTAACCTTATTTCAACATGGCTGCTTTTGCCTTTGCTCGGCCCTTTCGGCCGCCGCTATTACAACAATATTTTAGTTCCTAAGATGCCGCCTAGCTTTGACGTTGTTGTCGTTGTCGTTTCGTTTGTCGCTTCTCCTTCTTGCAATTCAACTCAAAATTGTTGCGCTCTCTCGCTCTTTCTCTCGCAAAACTTTAGTTACTGAGCAGCTACAACCAGTGCTGGCAACTTCTTTGGGGCCTTTAATAGTGAAATGCAAAATAAAAGCTATACATTTTGGGAAGTATTTGAATCGAGTTTAGTCCTTTTGGAGGTTTTAGCTATTTTAAATTGGAATTTTTTAAGCATAACGGAACCATAATATGTATTAGCTTGAACAATTAAAAAGATATATATTATTATATTAAATTATATACGTTGTATTCTCAAAATGTAATGCTTGATGCTAAAAATGCAATATCTTTTTTAACTTTTAAAAATTTTATAATATGTACTGTAATTTGTACTCTTGTTTACTCAGTGCTGGCAACTCTTTTGGGTCCTTAATAGCAAAATGCAAAATAAAACATATTTAAAATATGTTTTAATCATTCAAAAAATAAAAATAGATTCAAAAATAGAAAATTTATTTACAAAATATTTCTTGATTCTAAACACACAGAAAAAGACTTAAAATCAATATATAAAGGTTTTTGCACACAAAAACTAGTGAACATATATAAACATCTTAATATGAACAAATTTTGAGAAGTATTTGGATCGAGTTTAGCTCTTTTGACGTTTTTACCTATTTTAAATTTTATTTGTATAGCAAATTGGAGGTTTTTAAGCATAACAGAATTATAATTTGTATCAGCTGTAACAATTAAATAGAAATATATTATTAAATTAAATTATTTAGATTGTATTCTCGAATTGTAATGCTTTATGGTCCAAACTCAATTTTTTTTTACTTCTTGAATAGCGAAATTCAAAATAAAAGCTATACATTTTGGGAAGTATTTGAATCGAGTTGAGTCCTTTTGACGGTTTTGGCTATTTTAAATTTTATTTGTATAGAACCATAATTTGTATCAGCTGTTACAATTAAATAGAAATATATTATTATATTTTATTATATACATTGTATTTTCGAAATGTAATGCTTGTTGATACAAATTCAATATCTTTTTTTAATTTCTACAAATTGCATAATATGTACTTAAAAATACAAAAATTGCATTTTATTACTTGCTAATTTGCACTCTGATTTACTCATTTGGCAATCGGTGAATAAAAAGCCAAGTTGGCAACACTGTGGTGCCAACTACAGCGGTTAAGACGCTGGCAACTCTTTTGGGTCGTTAATAGCGAAATGCAAAATAAAAGCTATACATTTTGTGAAGTATTTGGATCGAGTTCAGTCCTTTTGACAGTTTTAGCTATTTTAAATTTAATTTGTATAGCAATTTAGAGCATAACAGAACCATAATTTGTATCAGCTGTAACAATTAAATAGAAGTATATTGTTATATTAAATTATATAAGTTGTATTCTCGAAATGTAATGCTTGATGCTTCAAATATTATATCTTTTTAACTTTTACAAATTTTATAATATGTACTTATATGTATTTGTACTCTGGCTTACTCATTTGGCAATCGGTGGATAAAAAAAGCTAAGTTGGCAACACTGAAGCCCAACTACAGCGGCGGTTAAGACGCTGGCAGCGACTGCGACTGCGACTGCTGCTCAAACTACAAAGTTTTCTATATGTATGCGTGTGTGTGTGTGTGTATAGTTATGTGGGTCTGGCAACCCCCAAAAAGCTCAAGCGGGTGCTATTGAGTAATTGTATATGGCCCCCCTTTTCTCTCGCTCTCTAGCTCTCTCTCACACTCGCACTCACACTTGTTCTCTTTTATATGTGTGTATGTATAGTATACAGTCATCAAGTTACTTGGGGCGTTTGTCCGACTGTCCATTGAGTTGCCTTCGTATGTCCTTATGTATGTATGTATGTGTGGCCCCTAGAGGCGTCGTTGAAGGCTACTAAATGCGCATGCAGCAAGCAGCAGCAGCAGCAGTCACACACAGACACATGCAGTAAGTTTGCCCAACTTAACTGTGGTTCGGGTGGTGGAGAAGATGGGAACTGAGGGTGGAGGTGGGGGTTGGGGTTGGGTCAGGTACAATGTCTCGGCTTCGCACAATTTACGCGCTGCTCACAGAGAGAAACACATACATATGCACATTGATTATAATTTTAAATTATATACACACATGTAACGAACATATATACATATATATCTATACATATATATTGTACAGCTATGTACTTGCCAAATTTATATGATGATTATGTATATATACTTACATACACACTTGCACATAAAATATTTAGCATTTTATGCGTCGATTTTGCCGCCTTTTGGGGTCGCATTAAATTAGTGTTGTATAACGCGCACAAAGAAAGGGGTGTTAAACGCGGGGGTGTGAGGTGTAACGCAGATTGTTGCCAAAAATGTAAAATATATACAATTTGCTTGTATATACATAAATATATACATAAGTTTTGCAGCAAAATGTGAGGTTATGTTTATATGCGCCATTAATTAAACATTTAAATACAAAGGCAAAAGGCAAGAAGACCATTTTCGTTGGCTATAAATTAATGAGCCTTTTGCAACCCTTTTACATATATTTGTATTTTTTTTTATTTACCCTCAAAACACGTGCAACGTGCTTAAATTGTTGTTAAAAACCTGTTAAACGCAAATAAGTGAAAGTGTGAAAATTGTTAGCGCTCCCCTCTGCCATATGCCACCTCTCTTCTTCACACAACACACAAAACAAAACCAGGGTTGGGGCGCACACAACACGCAACCCTCAAAAATCAAAAAATCATTGCCAGGCGACAGCAAAACACGCAACTAACTGTTGTTGCTGCTGCTGCTGCTGTTGGTGGCTGCACGCACAAAAGCAACAACAAAACAGAACAGAAAGAAAAACAATTCACACTTGTCTCAATATAAAAACACAAAACAACAACCGCAGGCCACACACACACACAGGATACGTCACGCACAGGCACGCAGCAGTAACACCAATACAAACACAAACACAAAGTCTGCTGGCTGCCAATAAGTTGCAAAAAGCAGCAACAACAACGACAACAACAACAACCACAACATAACAAAACAATAAAAGGCAAAGCAAAAGCAAAAAACACAATGCCGCAAACGCATTGCCATTTCTGCTTTTATTCTTTCTTTTTTTTCGTTGTTGATTCTTTTACTTTTGTGTGTGTGTGAAACAGTTAAGCGGCTATGGGAATGTAAACACACAAATATACACCCCAACCCACCGAAGAAGAAGAAGCAGAAGAAGAGTCCAACAACCAAAACAATCAAGCGGCGACAGCAGCGCTGCCATCATCAGTAGTAGTGTATGGCAACACTTGACTTGACAGCCAAGCTTGACTCACACTCTCAGTCCCAGTCTCTCTCTCACACTCTCTCTCTCGCTTCCAATCTGCTTTGCTCTCACGCTGTTAATGAGCCGCCAGTGTGTAACACCTTTGCTGAAGGGGGGCCTGTCATCATTTAAGAGACGTCGTTGAATTCGTTTATTTTCACTCGCTCTCTTTCGCACAAGCTTTAAGTATTTTTTGGACTGTGCAAAATTAGAGACGGTATATGCCGCCCAATCCGCCCACTATATCTAATGGCAGGGCGTCGTCACTCCTTTTTGTGCTCTATTGATTTTTAACATAATCAAAACCGAAAATGTATGCACACACACACACATATACAGACATTTATAAGTACATGCACATATATGAAATTTTCAAAAGCGTTGCCATGTGTGTTTAGAAAAGCTGGGTGGCTGGGTGGCTGGGTGGCAACTATGGGCTGTGTGTTATTCGGGTGGCAACGTTGGCGTTGCGCTGATTATGAGGATGTTGATAAGTTTGAACGTCGACAACGACGACGACGACAACGACAACGAACGACAAACGCGTCGGCGATGCTTGTTGTCTCTCTCTCTCTCTCACTCTCTCTGTCGTCTGTCAAGCTGCTGCTGCGCCTATTTTAAACACACACACATAGAAATGCGACAACCCTTTTAGCCCCCAGCACACACAAACCCTTCTCTCTCACTCTTCCGCTCTCTCGGTGTTCTCCCGCCCGCCTGCCTGCCTGTCTGCCTTCCTGCCTTCGTCTACAATGTGGAAAATGGCTTCATTGAAAATGTTGTTTGCTTTTCTATTTGGTTTTGCATTGCTGCTGCCTTTGCTCCTTCTACTACTATTTTTTGCTTTATTTTATATTTTTACACTATAAAATATACATATATTCTAGATGGGTGTGTGTATAGTGTGGTATGCTTTTAGGCGCAGAGTCCTTTCTATGATTGTGTTTGCATTTTTGGGGTCTGTGTGCAAGTTTCTGGCTTTTGTAAAATTTTCGTTTTAAACTTTTGCGTTGTACACGAATTATAAGTTTTGATTAGTAGTGGGCAAAGTTTTCATTTGCATGAGTGTATGGGAAAGGGTTGGGGACAGAGGGTGGCTGTAATATAGTTACAGCTCTACAAGAAATACATATGTAATATCTAAAATATATATACATATATATATGTATATATATGCATGGTTTGCAGGAAATGAGTTTGACGTCAGCGTTATAATAGCCTTAAAATTTCTTTGGGGGTTGCCAATGGCCAAAAAAGCTGGTTCCGGTGTTTTTTCGGTGGGGTGGAGAGGGGTACAAAACTTAATACATACAACGTGAATTTATGTAAAATGGACATTTACAATTTTCATGTTTGCATATGTGTAAATTTTAAAAGGTATCTATATGTCTGTCTGTCCAAAGAGGGTAATATTTCAGCAAAAGTTACGACTTTTGCATAGCATACTTTTTGGGGTGCTAAAAAGTTTTCATAGATTACAAAATATACGCTGGAAAAACGGTGTTTTCTAACACGGTACACTCATGATCTGTATATGAAAATATGTCTAATTATTTTATTTATTTATTTAATGTCAGACTATGATCAGTCGACATATTTAATATTAAAGTTACAATATAAAAATAATTTAAAAGTTTAAAATTATATTTTAAATTTAAATTCTTATTTCTTGCTCTTTTTTTTTAGGAATACGACATCAAGGATCATCGTCCGTGGTTATCGCTAAATCAATGTGGCCTCAACAAACCCGAACAAATTAAATTTGCGCGTTATTTGGGTCAAGGGTTGCCAACGTTTACACTTTTTTGCATTTATAGTAATTTTAAAAATCTGTTTTGCACCAAACGCACAGAAATGTAAGTGATAAATATTTAAAAATTATATATATTTAGTTATATTAAACTGTATTTACTATATATTTTGATAGCTATACCAAGGATGGCTACAATCTGCCTTATATACTCGATAAAACCAAGCGCTTCCTGGCCAACACAACAGCTGGTAAGTTCTAAAAAAGAAAGAACACAAAATTTGAACAATTTCCCCTAGAGAATATCCCCAAATATTATTATATAGTGCAAATGCAGTAAACGATAGAAAAAAAAAAACAAAAAACAAAAAATAAATACAAAAGATATATATGAAAAACTGAATATACAAAGCAAAGCAACAAAAAGAAAATTATATAGAAACACAGCAACAGATTAAAGTGAAAAAAGCCAAAATAGCTTATAGCTTAAGGCGAAATGTGCTAAATTTTAAAAATAAATACACGAAATATACAGTGCCTACAAAAACGAATTTTTCTTTTATGATTTTTCTTTTCTATTTTGCATTTTGCATTTTTCATTTCACATTTTTGCATTTTTGCGCTATATAACTTTTTATTTATTTTTATTTAGTTGTTTCACATGCACTTTCTGTTCTCTCTCTCTTTGCTCTCTATCGAAAACTGAATATATATATATAAATATATATATACTATCAAAAATTGGCTGCCTCTCAAAATCTAGAAAACTAACAACAACAACAACAAACAACAAAAAAAGTACAAACATTTTTTAATTTTCGACTTCAATTTGTTTGTGTTCTTCTTCTTGTTCTTTTTTCCACGCATACGCTTTAAAAATCACTAGGCGAAAATACCAACAACAACACCAGTAACAATACCAACAACAACAACAACAACAATAAGACCAACACCACTACAACAACAACAACAACATGCACACCGCTCAAACAAACACTAGAGCAATGCGAATCGGCACCAGCATCGCCATCAGCAACAGCAACAGCAGCAACCACAACAGCAACACCAGCAGCAGCAGTAACAACAACAACAATGCCCACACACAACAGCAACAGCAACACAAACAGCAACAACAATACACATGCAACAGGCAACAGCAGCACACATTTACACACGCCACAAGCAGCAGCAGCAGCAGCGCAGTCGCAGCCAACGTCAGCAGCAGCAGCAACAGCAGCAGCCACAGCTGCCACACGCACTGGCACGCCCCTGCCCATGGCACGACCTAGCACGCCCACAACGCCAGCCACAGCGGCAGCAGCAACAACACCTCATCCGCAACATTCGCATTTGATGCCACTTCACATGCAGCAACAACAACAGCAATCAACGCCCACTCGTGGTGCGCCGCAGCAGCAGCAACAACTTCCACATCATCACCAGCAGCAGCAACAGCACCCATCTCTGCAGCCACATCATCATGTGGCATCATCACCGCATTCACATCCACATCCGCATCCATATTCGCATCCACACCAGCAACAACAACAACAGCAATCCCAGCATCCACATCCACATCCGCATGCACATCCTCATCCACATGCACATCCGCAGCAACATCCACATCCACATTCGCATCCACATCCGCATCCTCATCATTTTGCCTATGCACATGCACCGCATCCACATCCACATACGCACTATGGCCTGCCCACACATCCGCATTCACATGCACATCCACATCAGCATCCGCATCCTCATTCGCATCCACATCCACATGCACACATGGCCGCTGCCATGGCATATGGACAACAGGTGGCGCCAACAACGACTCCCAACGCGGCTGCCCAACCGCCGTCGCTGTCGCCTGCTCCACAGATGCCGCCACATGCTTTGCCACCCAATATGTGAGATTGGCGTCGGCGTGGCGCCAAATATGGCGGCAGTGGCGCCACCTGTTGACAATCGTAGCCAGCTTCCAAGAGCTAATGTGTGCCAGCTTCCCCCCAGCGTCCCCCCCACTTCCTCTACCTACAAAACTAATTTCACTAGCTTAAAAAAATCTCGCAACAATTTGTTTCAATCATTTTTTTTATATATATACATATATATGTAAACAGAGCTGTTAAAAAAAACATTCGAATATAAAATGGAAATGGTTTTAAAACCATTAAAACCATATCCATTTTATATTCGAATGCTTTTTTTAACAGCTCTGTATGTAAATCATTTTTGGGGTTTTTATGCCCGCATTTTTATTGTGTCTTTTGTTTCGTTTTTAGTCTAATTTTACAAGCTTTTTGCCAAATTATTAATTATTTTTGAATACGTATTATATGTATGTTTAAAGTTGAAACGACTAAATTGTTGGACGATGATCACGCCCTAAACTATGCAATGTTATTCCTTGAAAAGAGATTATTACAATTATATACTGTCAAAACATCATTATAGAGAAAATCAATCTAATGCAAAAACTATTATTAATAATAAAATTAATATACATACTTATATAGATACACATATTTTAGTAAGCCAAGAGCAAATGATATATATTTGTGCAAAAACCAATCCTAATTATATATAATACACAACACCTACATATATATAAACAACAAAACATATATAAAGAAATATATATATACAATACATACATATATATACATAGCAAACATTTACAGTGGCTTCTTATTTAATGTGTACAGTGTACACCAAGTGTGTGTCTGGAGTGTTTTTTGCTTTGTAAACTCTCTCTGTCTCTGCATTTGTGCTAGTGTCATGTTAGTCTTTACAAAATGGCCGCCGATTGATCTTAAAATGCAACTCTCTTTGTTGTAGACCTCAAGAACATGGCGGCCGCCAATGACGGCACTCTCGAATTTGCCAGTAACAGCAGCAGCAGCAGTAATAGCACCAATAACAGCACCAGCAGCAGCAACAGCAACAGCATTGCTCTTAACAGCAACAACGGCAGCAGCAGTGGCGTTAACAGCAGCAACAACTCTGCTAACAGCTATGCAACTGCAGGATCATCAACAGTAGCTTCCCAACCATTGGACACACGTTACGGTTGTGTACCGATGGCAACAACATCGGTGGTGGTGCCGCTGTTGCCGCCACCACCGTTACCCCTGCCACTAGGTCCACCTCCCCGTTCGCTGGAACAGCTGATAATCTATGAGAATTTCAATGTGCATGAAACGCATCGCATTGAGGACGGCGTCTGTACACACATCAGCCGACTGCCGCCCAAGAAGCAGGAGCTATTGAAACAGTTCGGTATACAGAGTAGTAGCCAGCAATGTCTGAGCAATTATGAAAAGTGCATACTCATCGAGAACTTCATCAAGTTTTGCAATGTGAGCAAATATGCGTATCATCGCACGACGTGGTTTGACGTGCTGCCTGAAAAACAGCCTGACAAGGAGGCGACAATTTCTGTAGCTTGCAGCGGAGATTTGTTCTTGATCGATGCACCCCCCAAAAACAAATTGGCTATAAACATTGGCATTATTCATATATAAGAGTACTACTAAATCATAATAAATTTCACCCAATCATTCCTAGCGCATAGAACAAAACTCTTGCCGTATTTAAATGTCGAATATTTGTTATTAACTTTGTACTTTTTTTTTTAATTTTAATGTACATATACAGGAATATCAGATATCCGATCATCGACCCTTTTTGGACTTCCACGAGAGCGCTTTATCCAAATGTGAGCAACTTAAATTTGTACGATATTTGGGCCAGGGGCTATCCAATCTGACGCTAAACAAGATCTATGTGGCATTTAAAGATTTGCTGGGAAACGGCAGATCCGATAAGTAATTACACTATTAGATTGATAAAGAATTTTAATTTTAATCTGTATAAAATCATTATCTTTATTAGAGCTGGCCCAGAAAGCTACAATTTGGATGTCATTTTGAAGAAGAAGCGCAAAAATCTTTATAATCGTTTGCATGCAGCTGGTAAATAAGGTAAAAATTGTAAGTTGTAGCATTTAATTATAGATACTCCAACTATTTTAGCCGCCAGTGTAGATCTAACCAACTACGATTCAACAGTGTCGTCGCATCCTTTGGTTACAGCAGCGGGAGTAACAGCAACAGCAGCAGCGCAACGCCCACATCACGCCTTTGCCGCTTTAACAGCAGCAACACAGCAACATAACAGCGAAGTTTGCAGCGATCTGACGCAGTACAGTTACAATGTGCAACGGTAAAAGCTGCCATTAGCGCCAAAGCGGGCGTTTGCACAACTACAAAAAATGCATATAATATACTTACTATATACTACACATACATATTACATATATACTTCCTGGAACTGGACCAGTAACTGTTGTGTCTTCAAAACATAAAAGAAACCAAAAACAAAACCAAAAAAAAAAATGGGAAAATTGTTGCTGCTAAGCAATTAATTGAAAACTAAGTGCTAAATTATATCAAAAGAAAATATAATAATAATAGTACGTGAAATTAGTGAAAATTAGCGTAAACAATGGAAATTAATTTATAACATAACATAAATAATGGCAATGCGAATACAATTCTAATTAGCAAAACAAATACACAACAAACTATATACAAACATAAACTATGTATGTAAAAAAATATAAATATTTAAGTAAAAATTAGCATATAACTTACAAGATTTAAGTTTGTAAGACGCAACTCTATAAAAAAAAATCCAAGCTCTATTTGTAGCTTCCGTTTCGGTTTCCAAAACTTCATTCACATTTTGTTTTCCAAATGCTAAACTAGCACATAGTATACATAAATATAGCATAAATTAGTTAAGTAGACTTTAAGCGTAACAGCAAAATTCAAAAATCAAATCAAAGACCTCCCAACAAAAGTTCCCTAATATGCATAAATATATATACAGATCAACTAACTATATAGCCTAGAGTCTAAGATGAGCAAAAGTAAAAAAACAAAAAAAAAAACCATAGCAAAAGCAAAATGAACGTAAATGATTAACAAAGCAATTATTCCTATATACAATACTTATACACATACAACAAGAAATAATATATAATAGACATATAAAGATTATATACGCAATAATCAAATACCATAGTAATTGTAAAAATTCAATATAAAATTAACAAACAAAAATATATTATTATACGAAAAGCCAAAGAGAAGATTCATTTGTTTTATTAATAGTATGGAAACTTTTTATTTTATGTTCAAATATGTTTCATTTCATTATACATGTACCATATAAATATAGGATTATAAACTTGCAGCGATTTAGAGGCATTGGGTACAAAAAAGAATACAAGGCAGTTTAGTTCTCTTGTTTTTTTTCTTAACTTAAAACACACACAGGCAGACAGACAGAAAGACTTCAATTACTTATAACTTAGAATATATGTATAGCAGCTATAGAAAATATGTTTCCAAAACGGCAATTTAGAATTGCCTTTAAGTTAAAGATGTGTAGAAGAAATGTGTGTGTGCTTAAATATGGTAAGTGATTAGTTTTGTTAGATGCTTTAAATGCCAGTTATTTAATTGGATTCCTTTTTGCTCAGCTTCTGCTCACGTTCCAGCGCCCGCTGCTTGGCCTTCTCATAGATGGGCAGCAGCTGTCCAGTCTCGCCCAGCATCTTTAGCAGCTCCACAATGAATGGCAAGTAATTGTGTTTACGTCGCACATTCTCCACCTGCACGCAATCAAATGTTTTAATTACAATTTAATTGCATTTCAATGGTATTGAAAATAAGACTTACCTTGTAGCGCTTTTTCTTTTCAATTTCATACTGTATGTAGCTGCGTAGGCTACTGATTTCAGTCTGACGATCTTCTTCTGTGTCCATGGCATTGGCAGCTGGATTTAGGAGTTTATCAATTTGCTGCTCATAGATGCGCTGCCTATCTGAGATCAGTGCCATCAAATTGAAATGGATTTCGCCATCACTATAGCGTTGCATGCGCTTCTCAATGATGGGTCGCACCACATCGACCCAGTTCTGTTCCGGCTTTATCTCACCCAGATCGATGGGTCCCTCGCGCAGACCATCCAATTCGTAGAGCCGACCCGCAATGGGCATATAGCCGACAAAATGGTAGACATCCTCATCTTTGTTCTGGTTTTTCATGTCCAACTCGAAGAGAGTTTGACGTGCAAACGAATTATGAACGGTGCGTATTTGGGATGCATTGCTGAGCGTTAATCCTTTGTTATAGGGATCAAAGCATTGGCAGAACTCCTTAAAGGTGGTGAGTGTTTCGCCCAACTTGATGTCCTCGTGATTCAGATTGAGCAGCAGACTTAGGATCGCCTGGGTGGCACAGGCATTGTTAATCACTTGCTTGGCAAAGAATATGTGATCTCTGTCCAGCACCACTTTGCCAGCGGGCTCATCTTCTTGAACCCATTTGAATAGAAATATTAGTCCGTGTATGGGTTCCAAGTCTTTGAATGATTCACTGTCTAGACTCCAGATTTCCTCCACCTGTGCACCATCGCAGCCTGTACAAGTTAACACAAATTAAATTAATTTATCAATTTGAAGCCGGCATCCAATTTCGCGACGTTTTGCAAAAAGCGCGCGCGTGGCAGAAGCACTTACCAAATTCGCGTATCAGTTCCGTAAATACACCCGGGTCACTTTCTATGAGACACCAGTTTCCAGCTCCTTCGCTCATTGTGTTAAGTTTTGCAGTTTTTCCTACCAATTTGCGAATACTTTAGCAATAAAATTTTTTTGTCAACTCACAAGCCACACGATTAATGATAGGGATGTTCATAGAATATCGACAAAGATAGCCATCCTATCGATAGTAAGATTTGATTAGCCTTTATATCGAAATAGCTATACGATTAATAATTCGTGCATGGCTTTATACCGTGACTAACTAAACAAAGTAAATACATTGCTCTTATATTTTTAATATACATATCGTAGATTGCAAGTTACCTGCACTATTTTGAATTGGTTTGAGTTTAATAAAAACACTGCTGCATTACGATTGTCAGTGCTGCGGCTGGTTTCGATACTTTTTTGGTGCATCACTAATGTCATGGCGGACACAAAGCAAAAGCGGTGGGAGAAAAAAATATGTGCGTAGAGAATGATGAAAAAATCTAATGTACAAAATTAAATTTGCTGCAGCCTGTGAAATGTAAACTAATGATGTGTACTATAACAATAATAGTCAGACAATAATTTATATATTAGTATAACGTTTATATTGAGTACGGCAAACGTAAAGAATGAAAATATGACGCGAAAATATGAATTCAGCTCCGTTGCACAGGCAGCACCACCAACAAAATCAGTGTTTGTAGTTTCAGTGGAAAATTGGCAATTGCGTACGTTTATGTAAATGCGGAGCACGGGGGGATAACAAAAAAGAAAAAAAAACAAATTCATATTGCGAATTGCCAGAAAATATATATAAAGCGATAATAAATTTTGTGATTAACTAGTGTGTGTGCGCGTTCTCTCGTCTCGAGACAGAAGTATTTGGGGGAAAAAAGAGGCGCGAAAAGTTTGCAACAAAATGGTTGTCTCCAAAGACAACAAGCGTCGCCGTAAGGAAACGGAGACACCTCCAACATCATCTACAGCAGTAGCTGTGGCGTCAACTCTGGCCGTGGAGTCATCACCCGAGATGCCCAAAAGGTAAACCTAACACGCTATCTATACTGTTTGATCGTCTATATATATATATGTACATGAGATGACGACGCACAGTGCTCATTTTACTACCAGCAACAGCGCCCTCTATCTCCAACTCCCTTCGCCCCCTCCCCCACCCCCACCCAATGCACTGCCCAGCACAACAACGTGAAGTGCGCTGCGCCTCCATTGAATAAGCAACAGTGTTGGCAAATTTATATAGCGTCAATAAAAATAAATAAAGCTAGTAATGACATAAAATAGCTTAATTCTATGTTATTTAGCTTCGTGTAGTTTATTTATTTAAATTTAAATTGCTCATTTTAATTGATGTAAAATACTAATTGTTGTGTACAATGTGTACAGTACTAATTGTGTTAAATGAATTTTAAATATAATTATAAATAATGTTAATTAATATTAAATTTATTTACATAAATTTAAATTATATTTTAGTTGTTAGTTTTCATTATTGTGTCTGCTTTTTATAATTTGACAAATATAAAATAAAATAAGTGCGGCAAGTTTGGCTATAAAAAGTCTAAATTGTGAGCACTATTAAGTAAGCGTCGTGGCGCTGTTGTTGTTGTAAAATTAAAGGGCTGCTACGAAATTTGCTTTGGGGTAGAGCAGCAGCAGTATGCAGGTGTGCGTGTGTGTATGTGAGTGTAATTCAATGCCTTGTTGTTTCTGTCTCTCTCTGATTTTGTACGTAATTTGTATCAAATTGCAATTTATTATCAATTAAAATAAGCTTATATCTACAAATATAAATGCCAGCCTCTGATCTTTAACCTCATCTCTCTCTATGTATTGCAGAACCAAGGTGCAGGCACAGCGTAAATTCGCCCAAGGTCAAAATGCGCCCGGTTCTGCTGGCGCCTACAGTGTTGCCAGCGTCGCAGCAGCTGCGGCTGCAGCAGCAGCAGCAGCATCCTCATCTGGTCCCAGCACATCGGCCGAGAGTCTACAGCCACCAATTGAGATATTGCCCAACAAGTGTCCCAAGCCGCAGGATTTTTTAACATTTCTTTGCTTTCGGGGTACTTCAGCGTTACCTGCTCATCTGGATTATTTAAATCAGGGAAAGTCCAAAGCCAACGAAAATCCGCCCAGCAAAGATAACAAGAGGCAGATCAACAACAACAGCAGCAGCAGCAGCAGCAACAGCAAAAACAAAAAGAAACGCGGCAGACCGACAAAAGCAACAGCAGCAACAATTGCTGCCGTTAAAACTGTTCAAGAGCAGCAGCAGCAGCAGTCGCCAGCAAGTGATAAGATTGTTGCAACCACGCCTGCTACGCCTACACCGCCTAGTGCACCTCCGCCTCCTCCTCCTCTGCTGCTGGCGGGAGCAGTGCGCAAGAGAGCCGAAATCATAACCGAAGGCAATCGTCGTGCCACAAGACGCAATGAGACATTAAAACGACGCTCCAATCGCGATAAGCAAAAGGATGAAATGCAGCAGCAGCAACAACAACAGAAAGAAGCCGATGCTGAGCAGGAGGCAGAGGAGGAGGAGGAGGACGAAGAGGATGAGTTCTTTTCAGCGCATGATGCAAGTTCACGCAATGGTGGCATTGATGAGACACTCTCCAAATCAGAAGCCATCAATGCAAACACCAAAAGGCGAGCAGCAACTTTGAGCCGAAAAGCAGCGGCAGCATCACCAGCTGCCAACGAAAGCAGCGGCAAGGACAAGGACAAGGAGAAGGAGAAGGGGCCTGTGAAACGTGTGCGACAACGTGAATCGCCCATTTTTATACCCTCACCAGAATCATCGGGACGCATGACAAGACAGCGTGCTTTTTTTGAGCCCGTCAAAGTGATGCCAAAGCCAGAAGCAGAGATGGAGTCATCAGAGGAAAAGGAGGAGGAGAAAAAGGAGCTGGAGGAGGAGGAGGAGGAAGAAAAAAAGCAGCAGGAGAAAGTGCTGCCCAAGTCAGCAGCAGCAACGGTGGCAACTAAACAGCAACAGCAGCAGCAGCTCAGCAAGGAGAAGACAAACTCTAGCATTTATGCCAAACTGGAGAATGGAGGCACTGCAAATGCGGTGACAGCAGCTGAACAACAGCAACAAAAGGGTATCAATGTCTTTGATTTTAGTTCCGATGACGAACAGCCACTGGCCAAGTCCATAAAGCTGAAAAAGGGCGTTAAGAAAGGAGCAACAGCAACAGCAGCAGCAGCAGCAGCAACAACAACAGCAGCAATGCCTGCCACGACAACAGCAGCACGTGGACGGAAAACCGCCAAGAAACAACAACAACCGCAGCAGCAGCAAGTAGAAGTAGAAGAACCAACAAAAACGAAGCGTGGCAAAGCGTTGAAAAAGAAAGCAGAGGAAGCAGCAGCAGAAGAGCCAAAGGAGCAGCAGCAGGAAAAGCAAGAGGAACTGGAGGACAAGGAGGAACTACTAACACCGCCTGCTGCCAAAAAGTCAAGCAAAAGCAATCACAATGTTGCCACACGTCCTGCCAGACGGCAGGCAGGCAACAAATCAACTGTAGTTGCTGCAACTGCAACAGTTGCCGCCGCCGTGAGTCCAGTTGCTGCCCAGAGAAGTCAGCGACCAACGCGTAAAACAAAGGAAGCGGCAGCCATTTATATGGGGATTATTGGACATAAGCTGCAGTTGGCGGACGATGAGGAGGATGATCTCTCGCTGAGCAGTTTTCCCGATATACCCAATGTCAAGGAAATGGAGAAAATGGAAAAGGAAATCAAAAAGAATGCGGCGGGAAAAAAGTCACCCAAACCAACAGATAACACAGCAGTAGAAACTGTAGCAGCAGCAGCAGCAGCAGCAGCAGCGGCAGCAACAACTGAGACAGCAGCAGCAACTGTTGCTGTTGAGGAGACAGCAGCAACAACAGCAGCAGCAACAGCGGCGCCCCGACGTGGCAGACCACCAAAGCAAACAAAAGCTAACAGCGGAGCAACAACATCAGCGGCAACAACATCAGGAGCAGCAACAGCTGCAGCAACAACTGCAGGCAAACCTCAAATTGAGGGAATGCTGGTAAAAAAAGGCGCATTGGCCTTGGCAAAAGCAAAGTCCGAACAGCAACAACAACAACAGCAGCAGCAGCAGCAGCAACAACAAAAGCAACAGCAGCAGCAACAAAAAGTCGATTCCGATGCGGAAGAAGATTTTTTAATCAATGAGGAACTGAATGAAACGAAGCGCAAGCTGGAAAAGAGTTTCAGTGACTCGGATGATGAACCATTGGCCATTAAAGTGCCAACAGCAGTAGTAGCAGTAGCAGTAACAACAACAACAGCAGCAGCAGCAGCAACAACAAGCACAGCCAAAGCCAGCAGCAGCAGCAGCAAAATGGAAACCTCAGCAGCAGCAGCAGCAACAAGCGCGCCAGCAGCAACAACAACAGCAGCAGCAACAGCAACACAATTGACAACTAAAGCAGCAACAGCAGCAGCAGAGACAACAGCAGTGTTAAATTGTACGCCAACAAAGCAAACAGCAGCAGCAACACAACAACAACAGCAGCAGCAGCAGCAACAATTGTTGTCCACACAGTTGGCAATGTCGCTCGCTGTCACGCCCACGCCCGCAACAACAACGACGACAGCAACGCAACTTACCATGTTGCCACTAACGACAAAAGCAACACCATTTTCCATATCACCGCCAAGTTATGCACCGCTAAAAGCAATGGAAAAAAAGTCACCAGTGCCCACATCCAAAATACTTAATGTGCCAGCAACATATGCATTGCCAGGAACAGCAGCAGCAGGTGGTGCAGTGGTTGGAGGAGTAGCTGGTGGAGTTGGCTTTGTCAAGACCACATCGTATTTGCCGCAAGCATCACCGCATTATCATACACCGTATGTGCGACCAGCAACATTTGTGGCTGCCGTTGGCAACAAGACACCACAACAGCAGCAGCAGCAGCAGCAACAACAACAACAGCAGCAGCAGCAGCAACAGTTAACAACGCTGGCAGCAACAGTGCAATCGCCATTGAAATATCAAACACCGCCCACCACCTACCCCCCGCCCATTGAGGCGTATCAATGCCCCAAAATAAATCCCAATTTTTTAACACCCAAATATGAGCGTAGCACGGTGCTGCCGCGTGCCAACAACAACAGCAGCAGCAACAACAACATTAACAGCAACAGCAGCAGCAGCAACAATTTTACATCACCAACTGTGGCACGTGGCACGTTAAGTAGTTTGAGTGCCGTTAGTGCAACGGTGGCAGCAACAACAAAAACTGTGCTAGCGCCACCTGTGGTCAGTCAGCAGAGTCAAAGTTTGAATTTAACGCTGCCAACAATGACAGCATCCACCTCAGCAGCAGCGGCAGCTATACAGCAACAACAACAGCAGCAGCAGCAGCAACATGCGCCACAGCAGCAACAACAGTTGCAGCAACAACAGCAGCAACAACAACAGCAAAACAGCAGCAGTAACAATGCAGCAGCAACTGCTGCTGCTGCTGCTGCTGTGGGTGCTGCTGCCGCCGATCCACTGAAAGATGAAATTGGCAGCATTTTGGCTCAAGCAACTTTAATGCCCAGCAAAGAGGAATCGGGTAAAATCTTTGGCATAGCCAGCGTTAGTTTGGCCCAAAGCTCTGGACCGGACAACACCAAGTGTACGTTGGGTAAATGCGGTTCCATACACAAACCGGTGTTGGGTCCAGTGGTGCCCACCGAGGGTTACTTTGGCGATCAACTGACGAGCAAGGAGCGACGCAAGGCAAAAGTGAATATGACACATGAACAGATACAGAAATGGTTAATCGAGTGCAGCTCAAATCCGGATGAGATCCAGGATGATTTCGATGATGAGTACGATGAGAGCATGAGACCGCAACAATCACAAACGCCACCAGCAACCACACGGGATGACAAGGAGAGCACAAGTTTCAGCAGCTCATCGAACAAAACACGCGGCGAGTTGGGCAAAAGTGAGAGTGCCTGGTCAGCGAAGGGGCCATCCTTGAAGGCCACACCGGTGGTTGTGAGCAATGCAGTTGTAGCAGCAACAGCAGCCGCAGCAGCAGCAGCAGTTGTTGCAGCGCCTCGCAAGGAGACCGATGAGGAGGCAGAGTTTGATAAGTGTGCAACACCAGTGAATTTAACACAGAAAAATCAGCAGCAGTTGGAAAGCAGCGATAAGAAAAAGCTGAAGAATGCCAGCGGCAACAGTGTTAAGGCAGCAGCAGCAGCAGCAGCTGCAGCTGCAACAACAGCAGTTGCTAGTAAGCGCAGTGCAGCAGCCACACCCACAGCAAGTCCAACGCCCAACAAACAAAAGGCAGGCAACAAAAAAAATGCAGCAAATAACACAACAACAGCAGCAGCAGCAGCAGCAACAACTACAGCAGCAGCAACGACTATAGCAGCAGCAACGACTACAGCTGCAGCAGCAGCAGCAACAACGACAACAACAACAACAGCAACAAAACGCACACCTGTCTATCAGAATCAGAGCAACAAAAGCAAGACGCAAGCGCAGCAAGACAACAAGTTGCAGCAGAAGCAGTTGCAACAGCAGCAACAGCAGCAACAAACAACCAAGACTAACACAACAACAACAACAACCACATCGGTTTATGCTTTTGGCAAAGAAGAGGAAACAGCAACAACACCAGCAACAACAGCAGCAGCAGCAACAACAAATGTTGCTGCCAGCAAAGCAACAAATAGGCGACGCAATGTTAACGACGCCGAAACAACAACAACAACAGCAACACCTGCTTTAAGTGAACGTTCGCCAACCAAAAAGCGTGCAGCAGCTGCAGCAGCTGCAACAGCGGTGCAGCTAACCTTGAGTCCCACCGACAAACTGGAGAAACCCAACAAAGCAACAACAGCAGCAGCAGCAGCACGTAATGCCAAAAAGCAGCAGCAGCAGCAGCAGCAGAAGCAGACGACAGCGGCAGCTGCGGCAAGTGCTGGCGCTGATTCAGATGCAGAGGGTGCCACATTTTATATACCATTGTTGCAAGGTGCCAGCGGTGCTGGTGGCGATGGTGGCATACAAGGCGTGGCCGTTAAACTGGGACGCGAGGGACCCGATGGACCCAATCAAAAGGTTGTGATGCAAGCAACATTGGTGACAAAGGCACAAATGGATACAAATTCAAAGCCATTGCCGGATAATGAGCTGGTTAAGACGTTGCTTAATGCGGCCACAACAACAAGCAATGATGTGGCAGCAACAACAGCCGCAGCAGCAGCAGTGGCAACTGTAACAGCAACAGCTGCTGCTGCTGCCAGCAATAGCAAGGCAAGCACATCAGCAGCAGCAGCAGCAGCCGCAGCTGCTGCAACGGCAGCTGCCTCGAGTCTGGTGCGCGTCAATTCGAATTCATCGTTGTTTTCCGGCTCCGCCAAGTCACGCACAGCAGCAACTACTGCTGCTGCTGCGGCGGCGACAGCAGCAACTACCTCCACCATTAGTGCTTTGGCCAAAAAGTATAAAGATGATACACCCATCAAGATGGCCAACAATACGGCCTTTCCGCGACACGATGATCCCACGCAAATGGTTGAGGCACCCATCTTTAAGCCCACCGAAAAGGAATTTGCCGATCCCATCGAGTTTATTGAGCGCATAACACCGATTGCGGCCAGATTTGGCATCTGTAAGATAATACCGCCGGCCAGCTTTAAGCCGGAATGTCGCATCTCGGACGAGATGAGATTTACGGCGTACAATCAGTATGTGCACAAGATGTTACATCGTTGGGGTCCCAGTGCCAAGGAGTTGAGTGCAATTAAAAAGTATTTGGCCACTCAAAGCATTGTGATGAATCATGCCCCATGGATTGGTGGCATGGAAGTGGATTTGCCGCGTCTCTATCACACCGTACAGGAGCTCGGTGGCCTCAAAGAGGTGATTGAGAAGAAGAAATGGTCCCGCGTGGCCGAGGAGATGTGTATACCCAAGTTGGCACAGGATCGTGTCACCAAATTGGATGACATTTACTGCAAGTATTTGTTGCCCTACGACACACTCTCGCCGGCAGAGCGACAGAAACTCTTTGATGAAGTGGAAGCGGATTGGGCAAAGCGGGAGGCACGGGCAAGGCGTAATGCGGATCGGTTTGTTAATAGTACCGAGAGTGTTTCCAACGAGGAGGACGATGTGTCCACCGATGAGGATGAGGAGTCCGAGGAGGAAGTGGACGGTGTGTCCATGGAATGCATTGTCAAGGGACGCAGCATGCCGCTCAGTCAATTCTATCGCATTGCACGCAACACCATGGCACTGTGGTTCAAGAGCACCGATCCCACGGTCAATGAAGTCGAGGCCGAGTTCTGGCGACACGTTGCAGTCCGCGATAGTCATGTTTGTGTGCATTCCGGATCCATTGATAGCTCTGGCTGGGGTTATGGCTTCCCCAGTCCGGGTCCGAAGGGTAAGGGTTCCAATTATGCACGACATCCGTGGAATTTGAAGGTGCTGACCAACAATGCGGGCTCCGTGCTGCGCTCCCTTGGACCTGTTATGGGCGTAACGGTGCCCACTCTGCATGTGGGCATGCTATTCTCCGCCTGCTGTTGGTATCGTGATCCACATGGCCTCTCATGGATCGAGTACTTGCATACGGGTGCCTCGAAGCTCTGGTATGGCATACCCGACGATCAGAGCGCCAATTTCCGATCCGCTCTGACATCGTTGATACCAACGCATTGTCAGAACAAGACTATTTGGCTACCCTGTGATACGGTGATGGTGCCACCGCATATGCTCACTGATCGTGGCGTCTCCCTGTGTCGCATTGAACAGAAACCCGGTGAATTCATTGTGGTCTTTCCTCGTGCCTACACGTCCAGTTTGGCCACCGGTTATGTGGTTTCGGAGAGCGTTTACTTTGCTACCATGTCGTGGCTGGATTTGGCCAAAGATGACTTTAGGGTAAGGAAGAAGGAAGGGTTAACTATTCTATATATTAATTTAAATACTTTTCCAGGATATACACGAGAGCTGTGAGCCGGCCATGTTCTCTTTGGAGCAGCTGCTCTTTGCCTTGGGCTACGATCAGCGTGTGAACTCGGACACGCTGCAACAGATGCTGCCCATGCTGAACGAGGTGTGCGAAAAGGAATCTGCTGCAAGGGAACAACTTAGAGTAAGTCTAAATAGCAAGTAGCTAACCTATATAGCATTGAAACTAAGTATTTTATTTTCTGACTCCTCACAGGCTGCTGGCGTCACATCCACCGAAAAGGTGCAGGCGGAGAAGGGACAAAAGACCAAGAAACAACAACAGCCACCGCACAAATCCATTGAGAGTGAATGTGATTTGTGTCGAGCTAATTTATATATATCAATGGTACGCACCGAGGATGGCAATGTTTATTGCTTGCAGCATGCTCTTAAAAATCTCAACAATGGCAACATTCAGGCCAAACAATGTAAACTTATTTATGCCTACAATGTGGACGATATTCAGCAATTGATACGTCAACTGCTGGAGAAGATTCAGCACAAGGCGGCGGTTAAGAAAAAGTAGCATCGTCGGCGTCGCTATTAAAACAAAAAAAACAAACGGCAGCGCAATTATTACAATTACGATTATAAAACTATAAATATAATTTGGACGAATCTTTGTACATATTACGTATACGCCTAAGCAAACATATATGCATTAATGTATTTATAAATGTAATGTAATAATATTTTGATTATACTAGAGATAACATATATATGGCAGTGGCAATGACAATGCTTGCAATTTGACTAGTTTATACAGATCGCACCATACTATATAGGCAGAGAAACTAATATTGTTTATAAGAAAAAGAAACGCGTTTGCAATGAACTTATTCTGTTTTCCATTATATCATTTTTGTTATAACATGCTGTGTATTATTGATTGTACATAATAATAATTGTAGAAAGCATATATAATTAGTTAGTACTTTTGATTAAGTCCAAAAAACAATGAGTTGATACAAAGATTTATACACTGCTAACAAAAGTGTGGCAATTTCTACTACCTTTTTATACAATTAACGAAAACAACTACAATTAACAGTTTACCATAGGCATACACATTCATATACTTATATAAAAGACAACTAAAGTCAATAGACAAACCGTAGCATACACTAAACTAAATAAAAAACATTTAATATTCCTATGCGCCTGGCAAAGAATGATATAGTGTACTACTAGATGTTCCAGTTTTTATTGTCAGTCATTTTAAAAACAAATATATTCATAATATACTATATCTACCAGTGCTATATAGAAACTGAATAACACTCACAGCAAACAATCCGAAAACACAACACAACACAACACACTGATATCAATAATAATAAAAACCAACCAATCTTTAATTTAGATGTTCAATGTAATTTATATATATATATAGTTGTAATACACAATATATATATATATTTGTATATATATATATGAAAATAACAAGTGCAACAATAAATCTTAACTCGAAATATTAAAACTTGGGCGCACGTTTAAAGTTATTCTCTTAATACTAACTATCGGCAGTATTTATATTGTATTTGAAATTGGAGTTTTTTAGCTACCGAAAATTGTGGTATTAAACTATAAATTCTATATAGTGTACTACATGTGTCTGATTGAATACTTTGATGTTTACTTATATATATTAGCTGTGTTCCATTTAAGTACAGTACTGATTATAAAACTAAACTTTTGGTTTCTTGCTGGGCGGCGGGCAATCGTTACTTGTGGACTCCTCTAGGCTTTTGCCTCTGGGCAGCACATCCTCCAGCTGCCGCTTTAGCTCCGACACTTGGGTGGTGAGTTCCGTAATACTGCCTATCGCCTCCTGCATGCGACGTTCGTGTGTCCGGCGTGCGACTTCAAGGTAGCGTATTCGTGATAAAAGTAATCTCTGCTGCTGAAACTGCCGCTGCATTTGCTTGGCCAAATCACGATCCCGTTCACAATTGCACGCACAAGTGTTGGGTCGCGGAGATGGTGCTGCTATGCCTGGTCCTCCAACTGCCGTCGATAAAGATTTGGCAAATATGAATGCCTGCTGGAGTATGGCATCGGTTTTCGCTTTCATACAGATCGTATTTGGCTGCAACACTGGCGTCTTCTTCACGCCATTGAAGCTAATGTCACCCAAGGAGCCGCAGACGACGACACGTGAGCTTCCCGTGGCCGTAGAATCGCTTAGTTTCATTGCGGTTTTAAATTGCACCGCAATCTTCTCATCAAAATGTTCGATTGCCATTGAAGAGATGTCGCGGAGTTCCTGCAACACTTCGTGTGGACGCAGCGGTTTCGTTGTGCTGGCTAAGAGTTTCAATATGCCGCTAATCTCGTCCAGCACTCGGCCAGGTATGAAGCAACAAACGTTCAGATCTATAAACTTGGAGTACGTCATCGTCAGCATTGAGATGCGCGTCTCAATGGAGGTCAGAATATCGGAATGGCGCGCTAGCATGTGATTGCTAAAAAAAACAAAAACAAAAGTTTTTTGCCAGTATAACAGATAAACAATATTTATATATTTATGTGTATGCACTCTTACCGTCTCTCTGACTCACGACGAGGCAGCAGAGATTTGATGCGTTTGAAATTCTTGGCATGCTCTTGCACCACCTTGTTGAAACCAATATTCAACACTTGTTGACACAAAATATTGAAACGAACGCATACCTAGTAGAACAATTGAGAAGGTTTTAATGGTAAGGCGTCAATTGTTTTCATAGTTACGTAGGCTGTGTGGGTACAAAACTCACTTCGCGTTTCCTGGCAACCTCATCGAACGTGAGCATTTCTAATATGTCCATCAGCACCGTGTCCGGCAAATCTAAAATATTCATTGCACTTTTTTTTAACTTTTCCCCGCAAGGTATTTCAACGAAAATAAAAACCAAAATAAATTGACAGTGTAAGTCGCTCAAAGAAACTCGGAACTAACAAACTCTAAAAAGAAGAAAAGAATTAACGTTGCCAGACTGTTGTGTTGTCAACGTCAACAAGCTGGCTGCTATGTCACGCATGACGCCGCCATTTTCAACTGTAACGGCACTTAAATTTTAAATAAAATAAATTGAGCAATGGAAAAAGTCGCTCGAGTTAGCCCAGCAACTACCAATTGCTCTGAATTGGAATATTTGATTGCATTGCAGTCAGAGGAGTTCATCGGCTCCCAACTGCGTCGCTCTCAGCGTTTGTGGGAAAAGCGGCAAGCTGCACCCAAAGTGCAGCCAAAGACCACAACCAAAAATACGCTTGCTGCTGGCTCTAGCTCACCGCAGCTGTTTGTGGAGACGGAGGAGGAGGAACTGAGTTTGCTAGCTCAACAGGTGCCCATAGCAGCTCCAGCTCCGCAAGATGTTGGCAGCCCGGAGAAAAAGCGCCCACGTCTAAATCGCAGACCTCGCGTACGAAGAAAACCAGCAAAACCGATACAGTCGCAAGTAACCACAATTGTAATACCCTCCGATTCAAATGAAACCGTTTTGGACTTGAGCACGCCAGCGCTGTCAATGCGAAGAATGCAGCAATATCAACCAAACCCAACAACAGCTGTAGAAGTGCCGCTTAATACACAATTAACAGAGACAAATATTAAAATATTCCAGCAAAGTAAGCGAGGTAGAAACATCAAGCAGCCAGAATCCTTGGCTCAGGCTCAGCCGAATGCCAGCTGGCAGTACAGAACAGCAGTTGCTCAACCGACCATTGTGGCAACAGAGACTCAGGCTCCGCCGCAGGTGTCGAGCTGCCAGTACAGTGCAGTGCCTCAACCAATTACTGTGTCTACGGAATCCTATGCATATCAGCGTTTGAATTTAACTCAATCTCTATTGCCTGAACGTTATCCAGCACACTTTATACATCAATTGCCGCCGCCAGCAGCAAGCAATGAGGATGCTGTGCCCGCCGTGGCATTGCGACAAATGTGTCCCACGCCGGACACTACACCGACAGTGGCGCAAGAACTATGTTCACCATCGCCGCCCTTTTTGGATTCAAGGAATTCTACAACGCCATCGCTAAGTGATTCGCTGGCCGAGATCTTTGGCACACGCAAAGTGAAGAACATTTTAAACATTGAGCCACCACGCAAATACCTGGTACTGGAGCTGCAACTGCCGGCTATAGCATTCATGCTGAACGTGGAACTGGAGCGACTGCGTGCCGTCTTATCCATGACACAGAGCCTGACGCTGGAGCAGCTGCAGCAAATGGTGCAGGAAGATGCAGGCCATAGAACTATAAGCATACACGCATCCTCAAGCAGCGATGAGGCAGCAGCGGCAGATGATTAATGAGGAGATGCGATGATGAGCAGCTGGAGCGCTGCTGTGATTAGCCATAAACAAACAAGTTTATAACGAAATTTGTTCAAATTTTAGATTAATTTGTATATTATTAATTAGTTTCAGAGCTGTTAAAAAAAGCATTCGAATATAAAATGGAAATGGTTTTAATAGTTTTAAAACCATTTCCATTTTGTATTCGAATGCTTTTAAAACCATTTCCATTTTATATTCGAATGCTTTTTTTAACAGTTCTGTTTAGTTGATGTTTGTCAGTGTCTGTCTGAAAACCTCGTCTCATCACGATTGAAATCTGGTTAATCACATATGGAGACAATGGCATCAAACATAGTATATATATGTATATGTATGTGTGTAGTACATATATCGGAATATATAGTCAACGATCGCGTTTTGGTTTTATCCCTCAAAAGGGAGTGTGTTTTGGAACTGTACTTAAAGTCGAACTTTTGGTTTTCATTCTGTTAAAACTTTTTGTGTTGATCATTTAAATTTTGTATTTTTGTATAATTTAGTTGGTAAATCGGTAATCGGTATATATAATATATGTTGTTTGTTGCCTTAGACTTTCAGAGTGCACAGAGACAGAGAGAATTGTTTAAACCTTTCTTCATCTTATTTGTTTTTCTGTTTTTGTTTACTTTTTGTTATAAATAACCTAATGCTAAATGTTATCTAGACTTTAATATAATTCATAATTGGTTTTTTTTTGTTGTTTGTTTCTCATTCAAGATTGTTGTGTGTGTATTAATTATGTAATTATATACAAGCGCTCAGACTTGGAGACCGATCTTCATAATCATCATCTTATCATCATATATATATATTTATGGTATTTATTTAGTTCTGTTTTTTGTTTAGTAATCGCTATCGTAGCTAACATCCTGCTGCGCCTGCGTTGAGTCATCGGAACGCTCGGAGGTTGGATCAAAGTCCACATCCAGTACAGTGTCATTTGTTGGACAGCAATTGGGATGGGCCATTGAATCGAAGGCATCTTTGATTTGATTATTGGCACCCTTGGGATCCAGATCGGTGGCCCAACTGAAGTGCATCAAGGCCAGATCCATGTTGCCCAGCGTCTTGTGTATTTTGCCAATTAAATAAAATACAACCGACTCCTTTGGCACAATCTCCTTGAGCTCCTCCAGTTCACGCAGCGCCTCCTGATATTTGCCCAATGAGAAATAGATGGAGCCGCGATGAAATCGTGCCAACGGGTTCTTTGGATCTAACGTAGCCGCCGTATTGAGCGTCTGCAAGGCCAAATCCTTTTTCTGCATAAAGAACTGCATGGCTCCGATGTGCACCAGAATGACCGAGTTCCATGGATTGATCTTCAGTGCCTTGACATAGTGCAGCTCGGCTAGCTCGTATTTCTCCTGCTTGGAGTAGATGGTGCCGATGCCAAACCAGGCATTATAATGCCGTGGATCACGTACAACGGCCGAACGGAAATAATCCATGGCCTTGTCAAACTCTTCGGTTAGGACTAGCTCATGGCCCAGCAACGTGTAGCTGTAGACAAAGTCGGCATCCACTTGAACCGCACGCTTGAAGAACTTAATCGCTGTCTCGTGCTCCTTGTGCAAGGAGAAACAATTCCCAGCCACACACCACGTCACCGGACTGCGTTTATCCTGACCGATTAGATCCTGGGCAAGCGCCGACAGTGCCACCTCCTTTTGCAAGTGCCACAGCGATGTGGAATAGATCTCCATGTAATCCAAGCGACACGGTTCCGTTTCGTGTATCCTTTTGAATATTTCAACGGCAGCCTCATAGTCACGCAACTCATATCGGCACATACCTATCAAAGATTGCACCCAACTGGAGTTTAAATGATGCTTTGGTATCGTCGACTCCAGCTGCTTGATGGCCGCCTTGCAGTGGAAGGCGGATAATAGTTTATAACCCTCGGCCAGATCGCGTAGGAGCAGCATTAAACCATCCGCCGACTGCTTCTTCATGCTCAGCAGTTGATGGGCCAAGGTCTGGGCATTGTTGAGACTATTGTTAAGCAGCACTTTGGCATCCAATTCCCCGTTGCTGCGATTAATGTTGTTGTTATTGTTGTTGTTAACAGCTGTGGCCGCCGATGTGATTGTCTCCACCTTTTCCTTGTCCGATTTCCGTGACTGTTTCTCGTTCAATTTCTCCGCGAGATGATGATGCGTCGTCGTCTTCTCCTCAATTAGCTCATTGTTTAAACAGATTTTCGGCATACGCGATGATTTGGTTTTCCTTGGCGGCGATCGTGGCTGTACAAATTTATTATTATTTGTTATATTTGGCGATTTGTTGTTCTCCTTAACCGAATACGCCGAATTGCTAAACAGCCGTGAACTACGCCGCACCGCAGCATTGGGATTTGTTGGCTGTTGTTGTTGCTGTTGCTGTTGTTGATTGTTACCCACCACATTGTTTGGTGTTCGTGGCGTTATATTGCCAGCCTGTGTAAATACGGCAGGTTTCGTCTTCTCCTGACGATTGATTAAACCACCCACATGTGTTTTTAGCTTCTTCCCAATAATCTTGGGCTCCTGATTCACCTCCACGAGCATTTGTGGCATTGGCGAATATGCAGACATGCTCAAATTGGACTGTAGCGTCGCTGAGCCGCCGTCACAGGGACTTGCCAATGGCATAATGCCAAAGCTAGGCGTTAACGGCGATATTGCAGACAAGTATTTGAATTGCTTGCGAAATGGTGTACCATTGGTAGCATCATATAGTTGTTGTTGTTGCTGCTGCTGCTGCTGCTGTTGTTGCGTGTGCAGATCGTGTGTCGCATAACCCATTGGTGTATCCTCTAGTAGCATCATGCTCGAATTGCTGTTGTTCTGCTGCTGCTGTTGTTGTTGCTGTTGCTGTACGCCACCGCGCAGCATGGTAATGGAGCTATTGAGATTATTGTTGTTGTTGTTGATGTTAATATTGATGTTGTTGTTTGGCGTCATTAGATTCTGTAATGTTGCAATGCTGGTGTTGTTATTATTCAGTTGCTGCAGCTGTTGATGTTCCACCGGCGTATTAAGTATATAATTTGAATTATTGCTTAAATTGTTTAACAATATATTTTCCAGCTGCTGTTGCTCACTATTTGCAGCAGTGCCACCGCCACCGCCACCGCCACCAAACAGCACCATAGAGTTCACATTGGCGCTGCTGGCCTGGCAAGTGTTGAACACATCAGTGCTTTGAATTTGGAATATTGCCGCGGCATCTGTGTCCTGACCCAGCAGGCATAGATCCGTAAATGCATGCCACATAAATGGATTTAGTTTAAGTGCACGCTGCAATGCATTTATTGCCAACTTCTGTCGCTCCGTACGCATACAGACTTGTGCCATCAACTGATAGGCGAAGCAGGCAAGTTCACCAAATTCCCGCTGCAGTTCCTCAAAATGTTTGCCATCCGCAAAACCATTGGCAATCAATGCACTTTCCGCCTCCGCATATTTCTTCAGTTCATAGGCGCATTTGGCCTGCAAGTAGCGACACTGCGGTGATCGACGTGACTTCTCCGTTAGCAGCCAGTAGGCCTGTTGCAATAGATTTGAACGATAGTAGCTGGTGGCCAATAAAAATATCGTCTCATCGCTTTCCACTGCAAAAAAAAAAACATATTAAATTAATGACTCATTTGAACTCAAAAACAGTTTTAAGTCTCACCTTCTGAGCACAGACGCTCCGCTAGAAAGACCGCATCCTTATGATCGTAGTGATTGAGGCAGTGCCATATGGCGGCCTAATAAACCAGTTGCGGGGGTAATGAGGGGGGCGAAAAAAAATGGGGCATGAAAAAATGCGTAATTATGCGCTTATTATTTTGATATTGATTTACCTGCACAGGCTCTTGTATCATCATGTTGTTTATACTTATTTTTTCTTTGTATTTTTTTTTATGACAAACTGTGTGTTTTTGTTTGTAGTCCGCAGCGACAGCGACGCCACGACGCTACAAGCTTTTCACTTAGCGGGGCGCCCTAGATAACCAGCTAGAGACTCGGTGCTATATTTGAGTTGCACTTTTGCTAATCCGGTTTGGGGGTTTTATGCTTTTATGCTTCACATATGCAAACGCAAAAACATACAATGGATCATGCTGCACTGGCTCCTTGCGAGCATGCAATTTTCCAATTTTCCAGCAATCAATGAGAAGAAAATAAATAGTGTTGTGTTGTGTTGTTTTTCGTGTGTCTGTGTGAGTGTGTGTAACTTTAATGCGGGGTGTGCTCTTCGAGCCGCTGCTACTTTTGCTGTTTGGTGTTGCTGTTCGCTCCCTGACCACCACTTCTAATATTGCGCTGGCGAGGCTTCTCTTTCCTTCTGCTTCTTCTTCTTCTTCTTGCACTTTTGTAGCACGAAACCTCAGCAGTCCGTCCGCACGTCAGTCAATTTTCGTAACAATTTTCAAGGCCTTCGCATCAGCTTTTCCGCACACGCACACTCGCACACACATACATTACAAAACGGTACTCTTTTCGAGCGAAGCGAGTTAACTATATATATGTATATTAATCTAAACGCGAAATTTGTGGCCTATTCGTTTTGCATTAAAAACTAAAATTAGTCGAATGTTTTTCCGTGTGATTGGCGATGCCAGCAAGGTATTTGCCATTCTATTTGGCATCGATTATGGAATGCCGATAGCTGGCATTACACACACACACACACACGCACACGAAAAGTTATCGACATCGTTATCGGACAAGGACTCGCTTTGCATTTGTTTGAAAATTGAAAAGCCAAACCATTTTAGTTAGTTATTTAAATTATAAATTTAATTTTTTATTACTATATGCTTAAGCTCTATGTTTGTCTGTTGTCTCCTATTAAAGCAACTACTGTGAATCACTTGAACTTGAACTGGAACTGTCTGTGGACATGACTTCGACCTCATCTTGGGCTGAAGATTCCTTACGTGCACGTGTTTCCAGCGCCACCGAGTTACCAGACGCACCCATCATATGCAGTTCACCACCCAGATTCCAAGTGAATTGATTTTGAAATGCATTTGGCACTTCGCCACTACCGCCGCCGGCACTGCTTGGTCCACTTAAGTTACGTTGGGCATCCGATTGAATAGCACTATTTTGATGGGATAAAACACCTCCGGCACCGCCGCCGCCATTGATATTCTGCTCTGATTTACCCAAAAGACCATTGCGCATTTCTATGTCCGTGGGATACGGTCGTCGTAGGTCGCCAATGCACCAAGTCAAGGGAGCACTCACAGCATTTGCAGAACTAATGCGGTGTGCGTATTTGATCAGTTCTTCGGATGAGACGGGACGCTTATTGGCCTGATTAATGCTTGCCAATTTCTGGCGTGCCTGAAATATTGCCGTTGATAGTATGAGTTCCGCATCTTTGAGTGATTTCTGTAGTTTTTGAATTTCTCGATCCTGTGAGTGAAGTTAATGGAGATTAAGTAAACTATGCACTGCTCAAATAAAATAAATGTATTTACATGTATCTCCACTTTTGCACGCAACTTGTCCATCGCTTCCTCCACTTTCGCTTGCTCTTCGGCCAATTCCAGCATTTTTCTAAACTCCTCGTCTTTGGAGACAAGCAAATCCAACAAATCCGCCAGTTCGGTACTAGAGTTTTTTTGATGTGCCTGCTCGATTAGTTCCTTTGAGATCATTTCGATGTCATCAATTAGCAGCAGCAAGCGCTCTTTTGTGCTCAAGTGAAACGACATTTTGCCGCAGTTCTTTAATTAATTTTCTGTTATTATAAACAAGCGAAAATGTCTTCGAGCTGCAAAATTTGCAAAAGCAGTATCGATACATAACTTGACGTCGCACAGTTTGTTATCGATATTTCCAATTTGCACACAAAAACACTAAAAATGCCAGAGCTGGTCACACCGAAGGTGACATAAACATAAACAGCTGTTCGGTGGCGGAGCAACAGACGCTACAGAACACAAGAGCGAAAATCATCTTTTCACTTTTTCTTTTCTAAATTAATTGATACATATTTATTTAAATTGATCTATTTAAGTAATATTATTAGTGTGCAATGTTGCTGAACCGCTGAACATGTTGCTGCAGCTGCTGATATTTGGTTTATTTCTGTCTCTCTTCATATACTGGTACGTATAATATTTACAATCGCACCGGGTTAAAGTCAACAACAAAAAAGTTAATTAGCTGCGTAATCGAATTATTTTAGGATTCTGCCAACGGGCATTAGCTGGTATCTGATCAAACGGTTTCGGGTCAAAGTGCGCATTGGGCGCATTTCTCTGCCCTATTTATCACTCGAGAATGTCCACATCAGCAAAAGCGGTTTCTCTGTGGTAAGCGGAGCGCCACTCAACTAGCCACCGCCCCCATAAATTTCACCCTTTTTTATTTTTCATTCTACTTTCTTTCTTTAGCAAATTGAAGAGGTTTGTTTGCGCAGCAGTTTCTTTACAACAGATGTGACCAAATTGTTGTCGATTTACATAAGGGACATACGCATCAATAAGGATATACATAGTAGTCGGCAGGATGACGTCAGCGATGGCTTCTATTACGAGCAGCGCAAACAAAAGTCTGAGACGAGGGGTGTACCAGACTTTCGGCAAACCAAAGTGCCGGCGAGCATTATCACATTTGCCCAGTTTATGGCCGTACATGTGAATAACATAAGCGTGGTACTGATGAACAATGACTTTGATCCGGGTTGGTTTATACATGCCACCGCCAAGGAGTTGCATCTGGATGGCAGCATTGTACAGAATGCCGGCGTCTTGCTAGTCAATGCCGCACTAACGGAGGCACAGGCCAAGATGTTGAGGCACTGCAATGCTAGGCGACAGTCCCTGGAGAACCTCAATAAAATACGTCCTTGTCTGGGCGAGGTGAGCTTTGATGTGGCCCTGGATGCCTCCCTCTTTGCCGACGGGCCACTCTTCATGGATGTAAGTTGCCGCACAGAACTGTATGTTTGTGGCTATAACTAAGTTAACTATTTATCTATTTTCAGACACTCAGCCTGGTTATTAACAATTGCAAAGCGGTTATACATGGTGGCCTCTATGAGTTCCTCAGCGAGGCAAAGCAACGTAGAAATCCTGGCCAGCAATCGAAGCGTCTGCAGCAGGTTCTGGCGCCCGCTGCTAAAAGCTACGACAACGATAACTATGAGAAACTAGCGCCTATTATACCAAAGAACTTTAATTTCAGCATTAAGGCAGCAACATTTTCCGCAGTCAAGGAAAACTCACAGAATGATTTTAGTGCCAAATTGCAACTATTTACGGTAAGAACTTGCGAGTTAAATTAACAATTTTAGTTACTAATTTGTTTATTATGTTTTCTGCAGATAACTGGTAGATTCAATTCCAAAATTGTGGATGAAAAGACGCTGCTGCCATCGATGCTGGCCAAGTTGGTGTTCCAGCATCTGGACATTGATACCAAATACGAGAAACTGCTCTTTGTCGAACAGTTTACCATAGACTCTGTGGTGGGTTATATACACTTATATATAGAAATCTTAGTTCTCGTTTAACAATTCTCTATACGCTTGCAGCTGGAGAAGGACATATTCAATCTGTATGTGAAGCTTAAGACATTCCAAATCATTTACAATCACAGTGAGATCTATGATTTTGTAAATAATAATTTTCTGGCACGCCAAAGGGCGAGCAGCCATCACTTGCTTCAGCTGGGTTTTAACAGATCTCTGCCGGATAATTTGGGCTTGGAGGCATTAACTCCGGCCACATCACCAGCCAAACAGCGATGCGGCGGCGATGGCGGCATCTTGGAATGGATAATGCAACGCATTGTAGTTAAAGGCTGTGCCGAGCTGTGGAATGTTTCGCTGCTCATGAAACTGGATGATCAGCACATTGCCATGAGCGTTAGCCATACACGTTTCCTGCTGGAGCAGATTGAGGAGAAACGAAGTTCGCTGTATCGCAACAAGTTTCTTAATTTGCTATTGAATAAGCGGCAATGGAGCATGGAATTGATGGTGGAAACACTGTGGTCCAATCTGGGCAACTCCAACAATGATACCAACAATCTGAAGAAGACTCATTCTCCTGGCTCACCATTCTTCTTGGGCGTTAGTCTGGTCAAGCTGTGCTCCTATGCGAACACCACCAAGCTGGACATCTCCATACACACCTTTCGTACCGAGTATAGCATGCAATTGGCTGAATTTATTGTCATGTCGATGCAGTGCGTCAAGCAGTACGGCGGACTTGGCAGCAAGAGAGCCAAGCAGCTGCTACGACGACCAAGCAACATGCCCGAGGAGCATCATCAGGGCACTGCGCTACGTGTCTCGGTTAAGGTTAAGGATATTACAGCGTATTTTGTGAATCATCATAATGTTTTTATGCTGCTCAGTTTCTCAGAGATAAATCTGACACGCGCACAGCATTTCACCACGCTTAAGCTGGAGGAATTCCAAATGGCAATCATGCGTTCCATGACAGCCTCATCGCTGTGCCTCACCGACTTTTCGGATGTGTTTGCCAGCTGCAAGATGATTCGCCTGGAACACGAACAACATACAGCAGAGCTGGAAAACTCGCTTGGTAAGCTGTCCGTCTATATACCCGGCGACACAGAAGCCATGTGGAACTCCAATCTGCACATGCATCTGTTGACGCTGGTGCGGGACATGAAGGACCTCAAAACGGAACTGGAACCGATGCAGACAGAAGATGTACAGCCAAAGTCCAAACGTTCGCTCATCATTGAGTTGTCTGCAGAGAGGAGCACCATCTTTGAACTGAAGCTATCGGAACGGCATTCCATACAGTTCTTTGTGGAGAATCTGTTCTTTAGCAACAAGGATAGCAATATTATCTATGCAGAGAATGTATTTGTTAAGATCGATGATCAACATATCTTTACGGTTAAGGAGCTAAAGACACAGTCCCGTCCGCACATGGACGTGCTCAGCTATGAGCGACAACACTTTCCTGGCTTTGTGCTGCCCTCGAACAAGGTGTGGGAGACAACAATTGGTTCGTTTAAGGCCATCTTTCCCTATGACCATGACTTCTATGATGCCATTAATAATGAGTGCGTTACGCACTATAAATGGCTCAAATTGGTTCACAACTATAAGAAGAAACCTTTTACGGTCAACTCACCGCTGCCACCTGATTTGGTTATTAAAATCAAGGAATTTCTGCTCGAGATCAGTGACGATCCTTTTGAGGTTAAGTTGCGGGACAACTATGTGCTGCTGGTGGATGAATATTTAGAAAGTTTAAAGCGCAAAACATTGTTCGACAAGAAGATTCAAGAGTTGTGCGCCGAGCGTCTCTTAGTGCCCGCCGGCACCATCGATAGCCTCTATGCGAATCTCGTGAAGAAGAATGCCGAAATCTATATACAGCGCTCGAAAAAGATACAAGAGAGTGGTCCAGTGCGCACACGACTGCTCGCTTGGATTATGACGGATGTGGAAATCTTGGCCATGGCCGATACCTCCATACATGGCTATGACAACGTGACGCGCACAATGCGGGAAATTGACTCGGAGAGTCCTTGGCCCGAGGAGGGATTACAGTTCTCGACACTCTGGTGTCGCGGCGTCAATGTCAGCTGCTCTGAGTGGAAGTTTATGCTAAGGTGGGGATTCTACTACATTAATTTTACTTATTAATTAACAATCTTTTGACTTTTGCAGGGACTTTCCGCAGCCGATGTTCTATGTGAAGAGCATGCGACTCTATGGAAATCTCTGTGGTGCCGAGCAGATGCCCTCGAAGCGAGCCAAGCGCGATGTCTTTGTGGAGGTGGGCGAACCCTTCCAGACGGACCTGGTGCAGCGCAGCATGCCCACGATTAAGTTCTATCATGACTTTGACTGCGAGCTGGAGAGCTGTAGTTATGCTTTTGGTCCCTGCTGGGAACCTGTTATGGCCCAGTGTAATCTAAGCTTTGAGAAAATCTCAGCACCCTCTAAGGATCCAAGTCCAACGCTGCCGTTCTGGGACAAGTTGCGTTTGTTGTTGCACGGCCGCTTGACTCTAATTGCCAAACAGTTTACCGTGCTGCTGCATGCTTCACTGGATCCCTACAACACCACAGAGGAAATGGAGTTGACGTGGAACAATTGCGGCATTGTGTGGACAAATGCCAAGATTATGTTCAAGGGAGAACTAAATGTAAGTAGGCTTAACCGAATTATAACTATCTCTAGATTTTTAACCACATTTTTATAATTCTTGCACAGGTTACAGTGAGAACTGCTTCGCGTTACGACGATTGTCGTCTGCTGCACTTTCCCAACTTGAAGCTAACGTTTAAGCTGAATTGGGTCTGTCTTGCCAATCCCAATGATCATCATGCTGTAATGCCCTGTGCACCCGATAAGCTGCCAGAGTATTCCAGCAATCAGGTGCATGATTCCTTTCGAGCATTTCGCTCGCTTAATCTCAACATTTGGGCATCGTTCGAAACGAAACCCAAGGTGGGTGAGGAAATGGAGCTAGATATACCCAGTTTGGTGCTATACGGCAGCACATTGCGTTGGTTTGAGAGCCTCAAGTTGATTCTATCTGGCGTAACGCGTCCCACACGTCGTGGTCCGGTCTTTAACAATGTGCGACCTCGCAAGAAGCAACTGAGTCGCCACTACAAGAAGGCCAATCTGCAGATGTGTCTGCACAAGTTTCAGGTGCTCTACTGGATGTCGCATGCTCTGCACAAGGGCTTCCAGCTGAATGGGCGACGTGTCTCCTTTAGCTCCGAATATTGTCTAACCTTGAATCCCATTGATGATGGCTTGATTCATAGGCCACGTGCGGATTGGTCTACGGTCTACATGAACTGTGAACTCAACGATGCCGAGATTTGGCTAAAGAGCATTGTCACTGAGAAGCTCGACAGCAGCTCTGAGAATTTGGCCAGTGCTGGAGATGCTTTTAAAATTGTACGTTTCTATTTCCTAAGTGTTGCCAAAGTCTCCTATGGCCGGGAGGCTTTAATGCCCACATCAGCCAACGAGGAGGATGCAAAGGCCAAGTGCACAACACCAACACATAAACTGGTGGTCTATGACCTAAAAGGTGCCTGGACCAAGAGCAATCGGGATGTGGCATTTGCACTCTTCGACTCCTTCATGAAGTCGCAAAAGCTGAAGAATAATCTGTCCACCGAAGCGGTGAAGAGCTACAGAAAGGAGGCAGCCAACTCCGCCGTGATGAAGCATAAGCGAAGTGATAGCACCATAACGCTCTCCAGCACCAGCAGTGAGGTGTTGCCCAGTAAGTAGAATACAAATATGCTTGTTATAGTGTTCCACTAATCCCCACTAATCCCTCTGTTGCAGTTGCCAATGCGAGCAGTTCGTTGAAGAAGGCGCAAGGTCAGGTGCATGCCACGGCCATGTTGCAACAACTGATTGCTGAGGCGGATCACAAGTTCAATGTGTATAGTGATGATCATAGCACACAGTCCAGGGAATTACAATTGCAGGGATTACAGGCATGCTCAATGCAGGACATAATCCATGAGAACTGGTCCATCAGTCTGGTTAACTCGCAGGTGCTACTAAAGGGCTGTGAGACATCGGGTTATGTGATCATCAGTGCAGCCAAAGCGGAGATACTCCAACGTGAGCACCGACCCGTCTGGCGGGATCGTTCGCTCATCTCGAAGACCACATGGAAGGGATTGCTCGAGTGCATGCAGTACTATGCGACAGTCAGTGCTGGGGATAACGATTCACTGCTGGAGCGTGAGATCATGTGGCTGACCGTGGATAATATACAGGATAAGGATGAGACGGTGATTAACAACCACTTGCCCGAGGATATATCTAATCTGGTGGGCAGTGGACGTAGCGTGGGCGGTGTGGTGTCCGAGACGGTGGGAGCCTTCCTCAGCGACAACTCTGGCCAGGCACAACCAGTGCAGCTGCAGCGCATCGTATCCAAGTGTAAATGCGAATTCTTCTATGTCAGCTATGGCGATGCCATTGATCCCAATAGCATCACAGAAGTGCCACCGCCTCCGTCCGAGGAGACGTTATCGCCTTGGGAGAAACAGGATGATCCTATGGATGCCTTTACACTAATGCATCATGATCTGGACGTGTTTACAAATTCACTGCAGTATGCCATGATCCTGGATGTTGTCAACAATCTGCTGCTTTATGTGGAGCCACAAAGGAAACAGGCAGCCGAGAAATTAGCTCGAATGCGTTTCCAGCTCCAATTGCACTCAACGGAGGATCAGAAACGACCCATACAACAGAAACAGACGGTCATCCGGAGTCTGTTGATGAAGATACGCTCGTTGGAGAAGGATATACACCTGATAAGCAAGGAGCGTGTCGAGGAGGGTGACACTCTGGAGCTGCGCATTGACTTTGAGCGTGTGCAACAACAAATTCGGGACAGCAAGGAGGAGCTGAATACCTACAGCGAGGAGCTGGACATGATGTTGCTGTGCTACAAGGAAACCCAACTCTCTCAGCTTAGTAAAATATCCAATGTGCGTTCCGACAAGTCGGTAACCATGGTGCGGGCCAATGAGATTTGCTTTAAGCGCGCTCAGTGGCGTCTAACGGAAACGGACGGTCAGATTGGTATTGCGGATCTGGTGCTAAGCGCATTTCTCTATACCAAAAAGTCCAAGAGCGATGATTCGGTGGAACATCTGCTGGAGCTGGGCAACATACGCATGGAGAATCTATTGCCACGTGAGATCTATCGCGATGTCCTGCTGGCCACCGAAATACAGAAGGATATGCCCGTGGATACGCATAAACGGGTGCTACGCATCTTTTGTCGCGAGAAGCCACCGGTGGGTGGCATTTCGGTTAAGGATCACTTTGAGATCAATGTGGCACCGATAACCATTGCAATTTCTAAGAAATTCTATAGCACCATGTTAAAGTTCTGTTTCCCCGATCGCGATGCATCCGAGACCGAGGTCAATGATGAGTTGGATGACAATGCATCTACTAGTTCGGCTTCCTCCACGAATTTACAGGCCAAACCGTCGTCGTCGTCATCGGCCAAACGGTCGGCCAAAAGCAAGAAGAGCGCCAAGGATTCTGAATTCTATGTGAAGATCGAAAAGGATGATGTGGAAAAGATGAAAGAGCGTGCTGAGAAGAATAAACTATTCATCTACATTAAAATACCCGAGGTGCCTGTGCGTGTTAGCTACAAGGGCAACAAGGAGAAGAATCTGGAGGATATCACAGACTATTCACTGGTCATACCCACGCTAGAGTATCACAATGTCACCTGGACGTGGCTGGATCTACTGCTGGCCATGAAGTCGGTTAGCAAACGTGTCATTGTCTCACAAGCCATCAAACAGAAGCTGCAAATCCATCGACGTCAGCCGGTTTTATCTGCCGGAGAGCGTGCCACACCCCAAGAGGAGGATAAAGCCAAAATGCTATTTGGCAATCGATTGCTGGTAAGTTAATTTAACTAATAAATTGTATGATTAATTAATTTCTATTTTTATTACTATTTTTTAGAGCGAGAATCGAAATCAAAGAAAAGGTGGCGGTGTCTTCAAGTTTCCATCGAGCGGCAAAAGATCTGATTAACTAAAAGACACTAATACTATATTTAAATCATAGATTTATTAATTATTTATATGCATATTACACAGATATATCAATTGTTGCAGCGGGCACACAAACAGTCAAATCCTAAACAAGTTTAACAATGAATATTTATCGAGCCCTTTTTTAATAATAGTAATAATAATAATAATAGTTTCATATTATCACACGCTAACAACAAAGACGCATACAAACACTCAAGTATTATGTAACTATAAATATAACTATATATATATATATATTAAAATATATATTCATGTGTCTGTTCTGTCTGTCTGTCCTGTCTGATGATGATTTTGTTGTTAAACTGCTTTTTTGTTTAAGCTTAGGCAAATAACGAAATAAATTTAGAAATGGTTACAATTTATATACTTTAATAATTTATGACTTTAAAACCCCTTAAATTACACACAAATGATAACAAATCTATTTGGTTAACTGCTTCAACGGTGGCTGTAAACAAATATAGAAATTCTTGATTTAACCAAACATTGTAATTAAGTGGATCAATTGTTATTCTCACCAGCACAAAGACACGCTTGGGCAGCGCTCGCTGGACGAGCTCATCGAGCAGCACATTCTGGCTGTCGTTCTTTTGCGGATCAGCCTTGGTGTTGTACTCCAAGGTCAGCACGGGCAGCTCCTGCCAGCCCACTTGCAATGGATATAGATTATAGACCAGCTCCTTCTCATCATATGCCATGATAGAAACATCCAGCTGCATAGAAAGTAATGCTTTAGCAAAGGTTCTAAGAGATGCATGCTGTAACTCACCTGTTTGTGCCCGGAGCAGATAAAGTTGTCCGACTTGCTAATGGACAATGTGGTTATCAGATGTAGTACATGCGTTGTGGGATTCTTGAGCACCACTTTGAAGGCCATTGGCATTTTAACAAACATCTTTTCCTCGATGGTGCAGTAAATATTAAGCGGTGGCTCCGCAATATCCAGCCCACTTATAATATACTTCGACTCGTTCTCTTCCTTCACGCCGGGTCTTCGCCAACGTATGCAAAATACACCAAATTTGGGAATCGCTGTCGTTGTGCCTGCTGCTCCTGCGGAATCGTGCGGGTAGACGCCTTTGATGAAGCCACGATGATGTCCAGTTGCCTGAATCGCATCCAATGCTTTGTTGAATATGACGCGCATACTTTTGGGTGCATCCTGTGCGGCAGATGGCAACACGGCAGCATCTTCGGCGCCACTGAGACTCAGTTTGCCATCGTCCGAATGCATTGAGCCGCTCATGGCCAGCTGCTGCTGCTGCAATGCGGAGCTATTATTGATAATGGTCATGGTTGTGGGTATCTTGGCCATTAGACTCTTGCTCATATAGCCGCTCGCTGGAGCAGCTGGAACTACGGGAAGAGCGTCACCAATGTGGCCAGTGGCAGGCAACTTTTGTGGGCGATTTATAAATTTATTTGGTACTGCCTCCTCGGACTTGGAGCGCTCCAGATCCCGTGCGGTTGTCCAATCCTGCAGCGTGGCATTCGTGCGCAGCACAATGACACTCTCCAGTTGATCACCAGCTCTGTACTTGTTGGTATACTTCTTGCGCTTAAAACTGTAGTTTGATTGCACCAAATTGTGATCCTGTCAAGAAATGCAAAACCTTAGTATTTAAAGTGTAATTTTAACTAAACTAAACTTACATATATGAAAAAACTGTCCAGTATTTCCACCTCATCCACAGCCAGGACTTCTGTGTTGGCTCTAAGCAGAAAGTTTTCACCACGATACACTTGATCCAGCGGCCGCCGGTTGAGCGTATAGAAGCGAGCACTGAACTTAAACTCCCCAATGCATTTTATGGTCAAAATGTCCTCCCGGGACTTGCGCAACCTGGTCTCATCTAGATACTCGATCTGTACCGGAGATAAGGCTGCCAGACTGTTGCTTATTATCTTTACATGCTCCGGCGTTGCCTCCGAACTGTTTGGCGTTGTGGCAGTTGTGGCAGCTCCTATACCTCCAGCTGTAGCACTGCGATCCACATCTAACGTATAGCTGAGTCGCTGCTGCAATTTAATCTCCGTCTCCACCAGGCTGAAGATGTAATAGGTCGCCGTATTGCTGCCATGTCCAGACAGTTCACCCACATCTATCTGAATCTGAGCGTGCAGCTTTTGACGCCCAGTCGACACATCTGTCGTTAGGAAAACTGCAAAATAAAAGCACCTTTTATTAGTTAAATGTTTCAAGAGCTTTATATAGATACCAGGTTAAAACTAAGCGAAGAGCGACCCATTTTAATAAATATTTTTGTACTGTATATGGTATAACACAGAGTTTATTTTGAGCCATCAAATGTTCCTTCAAGCGACCATTCATTTAAAATTTCTTGATTTTTTGTACTTGGAAAAGACACAAATCAGCAGCTAAGTCACGCCCCATTCGCCCACAATAAGCGAAAAACCAGACACACCTCGGAAAAAATACATGTTTTAAGCGAATATCTCAGTTATTATAACACCTAGGGACATCAATTTTGGCATGCAGGTTGCTTTTTGCAATATAAAGACAATGCCATCAAAATTTTTCGGATTCCACGCCTCCTTCGCCCACCAAAAGCACAATTTCGTTGTAACTTTGCATTCCGCTGGCTCATTTATCTCTTAACGTATAGTTTTGTAACTTAGCATCTACTGGGAGACAAATAATATCAAACGATTGTTAAAATTTCATCAAAATCGGACTATAATTAAAAAAGTTTGTCCTACAACGAAAATCGTTACTTTCAAGCATAGGCACGTGCATTGCACTGAACTGTGCACACAAGCAACGAAAACGAACAACAGGCGAACAAAAATCAGCAGCAAGCAGACGAATGTCAAGCGAGCCAAATTTTCTGTGAGCTAAACAAACGGTCGCTCAGAGCGTGAGGCTGCTTTTTTATCTTTATAAGTTTCGTATTTTTTTGAGCAGCCTTTAGTTTTGAATTATCGACCTAGTGAAATTTCTGTTTATGATCATAAGCGACCGTTTGTTTACTTTTCTGGATCGATATTCTACAGAGCGGCCGTTTGTTTACCTTGAACTTTTAGGCGGCTGCTGAACTTGAATCTACGACCTATTGAAATTTCGGTCTGCCTGCTAATCCAGCTGGTATTTCAACTAAGTTATATTTTAAATTTATAGAACACTTTATGCTTAACATGAAAATATAGAGACTAAGTATCCCACCTAGCATTTGGGAGATCATTTTGTAAGAACTGAATTTGGCGAGTCGTTTTTAACCTCCCGGGAAGATTAAAAAATGATTAATCTTATGAGCGATTCAAAAAAGCGTCCTTTATGATCAAAATGCGATTAGTTCAAAGCATAACCACAAAATGCACAGGAATCACAAATTGATCGTACTGGGGATTAAAACGCGATCGTTTTCATTAGAAGACTTAGAAACGAGTTTTTTTTCTCCCGACGAAGGAGTCATTTATGATCAGAAAATGAGCTCATTTATGACTATTTTAATAAGCAAGGGGACTCTAAAGCGACTCGAACATGATCACAAATATTTGGTGGGATTATAGTAATAGCCAAAGTTGGTACACATTCCACACCAGCAACTGTTCTTGAATGTGGTACCAAAATACGCAACACATTCCACTTTGTGGATTCCATGTGGGGAGGCAAGTTCAATGCTGTGTGTAAATAGTGTTCACAGGTGTTTTCAGTACTTCAGTGTGTGTTGTGGTTGGATAAGGTCAGTTACGTTGCTTTAGAGGCCTTTTGGAGTATGTGCTATATATAAATGCGTTGCAGTTGTTGCGCGACGTTAGACGAATTCATTTCGATTGAGACTGAAAATGCGCATTTTATTATTACTGCTTGGATATTTGGTTGGCCCTGGCCTGGCTGGGATGAATTCGAATCTAAAGAGAATACGTCGCGTGGTGGGCGGACAACGGATTGAGGTGAGTCTGCAGCCGCATATGGTAAACATTCGGCGAAGAGGTGACTTTCGCTGTGGTGGTTCGCTGGTCACTCCACGTTGCGTGCTCACAGCCGCCCACTGCATGCAGGAGGATGGGCACAAGCCGTCGGATTATGTGGTGCGCGGTGGCGTCTCCTTTCTGAGGGAGATGCGTAATGCACGCTTTGTGAAACGCATTCTGTTGCCCAGTGCCTATAATCACACCACTCTGGATAATGATGTGGCACTATTGCAGCTGCTGAATCCTCTGCAAGGATTACACATTGCTCCCATTGCCTTGGCCAGTCAACCCGCTCCAGCGGGTAGCTTTGTTCGCATCTCTGGCTGGGGATTAACCGACGAACGTTTTCTTCAACTACCCAATCAGCTGCATAGTGTCCAGGTGCAAGTGCTATCACAGCAGAGCTGCCAGCAACTCTATCATGGATATAGGAATTTAACCAGCAGCATGTTCTGTGCCTCTGTACCCGGTTCCAAGGATGCCTGCGATGCCGACTCCGGCGGACCGGCTGTCAATGCTGATGGTGAATTGGTGGGCATTGTCTCCTGGGGCAGAGCGAATCGTTGTGCCCACAAAGACAGTCCCGGTGTCTACACAAGTGTGTCAAATTTGAACGATTGGATAACGGATAATATGGACAGATATTGCTACTAATTTTAGGGTTACAAATTAAGTGCTAGGTACTTAAGCATAAGCCATAAAGTATTGGTATAGTGATAAGAATAGAAAGATCCAAATTAAGATAGACTAAAGACATTGTCATATAGTTATGTATCTTATATGTAAGAAAAATTGTACAGCTAATATAACACTCCAAAAATTAGCTATCATTCGATATTTATTGGTATAATGTAGAATTTTATGAATATAAAATATATATATATAGAAATTACATGGACTTTTTCATTGTCAGAGAATTGAAAATGGTTTAATATATCCTAAACTTATACAATATTTTTTTCAGACTTCATTTAATTGCTGTTTTAACATTATTCTCTGACTAAATTAAAAAGAAACCTGATCTGCGTTCACTACATTCAAGTATTATTACTAAATTGTTTAGTAACTCAAGGTCATAAAGTTTATGCGATTCAGGTCAAGTTCGACTAACTAAAACTAATAAGTATTTTAATATAAAATTTCAAAAATAATAATTTTATGCTTAAAAAATTCTATATTTAGGCCCACTGTATTAGCAGATGCATGTTCTTGATGCTAGAATCCAGTTGAACCGTTGATCCAAGAATAATGCCAAATTATTTGTACTAAACAAAGCTCAGCATTATTGCATTCTATTTACATTTACCATTGTTTACGTCATTAGAGTTTAAAACAAGGTTTCATAATAGCACAATAAAGCAGAAATATTATTTGCACAGTTGTCCACGTTGTCTTGCCAAATGGTTTTTTCTTTTTTTTTGCCAAATTACGGAGCATAAAAGCCGTACCAAGGTTGATCTACAGTCTATTCAGTTATCGAGATGCGTTCTCACTGGTTATCTCTGGTATTTCTAGTACTTTTGCTGGAATTCTTGGCGAGTTCGTCTGGTCAAAGGACTCGCCGAAGAAATAGTGGAAGTGAAATCCAAACGCGTATTGCGACTGGCAGCAATAGTAGCAATAGTCCTGGCCTCGTGCGAGGCAACACGGGAACGCGTCGTATCCAATCTCGCATTGCGGGTGGCAACTCTAGGCGCAACACCAGACGCAGTGCTAGACGCAATGCCAGACGCTCCGCTAGACGCAACGCCAGACGCTTGAACCGTAACACGAACCGTAGTAGTAGGAGTAGTAGGAGCAGTGGTGGTGGTGGTAGCAGCAGCACCTCAAATGGAATTTCATCCAAGATTGTGGACAATACAAACACGGCAAGGATATCAGGCGGTTCGACAGCATCGATAGCCAATATCCCGTATATAGTGCAACTGCACACTTCATCGGGTGGCTTCTGTGCCGGTTCTCTTGTAAATTCCCTTTGGGTTGTGTCCGCCGCCCACTGTGTAAGAGGTGTCAGTGCCTCTGGATTGCGTGTGATTGGAGGTACCTCGGTATATAACGGCACGGATGGCCAAGAAAGGAATGTCACGGCAATCTTTGTTCCCAGTGCGTTTAATCGTAGAACAATGAACAGGGATATATCGCTGCTCAAACTGGGATCGGCAATGACGGGCACAAATATTGCAACCATTAATTTGGCCACAAGAAAACCAAGACCAGGCAGCTCGGTTCTCATTGCCGGTTGGGGTGCCATCCGAGAGGGTGGCAATGCTGTGACCAACCTCAGATCCACCCGAGTCAGAGTTGCCAGATATAATCGCTGTAATGCAATATACGATGGCGGTATTACCAACAATATGTTCTGTGCCGGCGGCGGAGGCAGAGACACATGCGGCGGCGACTCTGGAGGTCCTGTTGTAATTAATAATGTGCTGACAGGCACTACGTCCTTTGGACAGGGTTGTGGCAGACGTGGTATCCCAGGTGTATACCAAGCCATTGCATCTAATGTACAGTACATAACTAATACAATCGCAGCTAACTGATACTGACACTCAAAATCAAATGAAATTTAATTTATTGAGCAGAAATCTTAAGATACTTTCTACAAGTTCACAAGTTTGTGTCTACTTTTTCATAAATGTATATCTAATAAAAAAAACTTCTCTTTTATTTTCTTCTTCTTGACATTAAGAGTGTATTATATACTCTCTTAACTTTTTAGCCAATAGGAATTAAACTTTTTATACCCTCTGAGGGGTATATTGGGTTTGTCAGAAGTATGTAACAGGCAGAAGGAGGCGTTTCCGACCCCATAAAGTATATATATTCTTGATCAGCATCACAAGCCGAGTCGATATAGCCATGTCCGTCTGTCCGTCTGTGCGTCTGTCCGTCTGTCCGTCTGTCCGTATGAACAAACAGATCTCAGAGATGGTAAGAGCTACAATATCCGTTTTGGTCAGTATCGACCACATATTTAGTCAGTCAATACAAGAATCTTTTTTTTTTCGATGCCACGCCCCGTTCGCCCACAATAAGCGAAAAACCAGACATACCTCGGAAAAAATACATGTTTTTGGCGAATATCTCGGTAACTATAACACATAGGGTCACCAATTTTGGCATGCAGGTTACTAGATACAATATAAAGACAATGCCATCAAAACTTTTTGGATGCCACGCCCCCTTCGCCCACCAAAAGCACAATTGCGTTGTAACTTTGCATGCCGTGACATGACACTTATTTCTTAACATAACGTTTTGTAACTTAGAATATATTTGAAGACAAATAATATCAAACGATTGTGAAAATTTCATCAAAATCGGACGATAATTAAAAGAGTTTGTCATACAACGCAAATCGTTACTTTCAAGCAAGGCATAGCCACGTGCATTGCACTGAGCTCTGCACACAAACAACGAAAACGATAAACGTGAGAGCGAGATAGACATACAAATATGTGTGCATGTTAAGTTCTTGGCAAGAACTTCTTGCAGCAGCTACTCCAATTTGAACTCATATAATTGGAAACGAAGCTCAGAGGGTATTTCACGGTCGGCATGCCCGACTGACAATTTATACCCTCTGAGGGGTATATTGGGTTTGTGAAAAGTATGTAACAGGCAGAAGGAGGCGTGGCAGACCCCATAAAGTATATATATTCTTGATCAGCATCAACAGCCGAGTCGATATAGGCAAGTCCGTCCGTCTGTCCGTCCGTCCGTCTGTCTGTCTGCCCGTCTGTCTGTCCGTATGAACAAACAAATCTCAGAGATGGTAAGAGCTACAAGTTCAAAGTTCGATCAGTATCGACCACATATTTAGTCAGTCAATACAAGTTTGTTTCCTTTTTTTGATGCCACGTCCCATTCGCCCACAATAAGCGTAAAACCAGACATACCTCTGAAAAAATACAGGGTTTTCGCGAATATCTCGGTTACTATAAAACCTAGGGACACCAACATTGGCATGCAGGTTGCTTGATGCAGTATAAATATAATGCTATCTACATTTTTTGGATGTCACGCCTCCTTCACCCACCAAAAGCACAATTTTGTTGTAACTTTGCATGCCGCTAGCTCACTAATTTCTTAACGTGTAGCTTTGTTACTTAGCGTATACTTGGAGACAAATAATATCAAACAATCCTCAAAATCGCATCAAAATCGGATTAGAATTATAAAAATTTTTCATACAACGTAAATTTTTTATGCAACAGCAGTGCACTGCTTTCGTTTACGCTGCAGTGTTTACAAGCAGTGCACTGCTTATGTGTTTAAAACTTACTCAGTGCACTGCTTGTGTGTTTAAAATTTACGCAGTACACTGCTTGCAAGCAGTCTGAAATTAATTCATATAAATGGAAATAAAACTTAGAGGGTATTACGCGGTCGGGATACTCGACTGAGTTGTTCTTAATATTAATAGAGTATTATATACTCTCTTAACTTCTCAGCCAATAGGAATTAAACTTTTTTTTATTTACATCGAGCTGATAATTGTTAGGTAATTTTCAGCTAGAAACAATTGTGTAAATGTTGCCGCGGAGTTCCGCACAGATTTCTGTATGGCATGAGCATACATATATGCTATATAAGCGTCGTAATATATTCAAAGACAATTAGTTCTTCCCGATTTCCAAGATGTTTGCAAGTCAACTAATTTGCCCAGTGTTTATAGCACTCTTCTTGGCTAACTGGAGGTTCGTGGAGGGAAACGACCAAATGAATCCACGCATCATTGGTGGTTATGTGGCGAACATTAGTGATCTCAAGTATCTGGTGCAGGTTTCCACCAATGATGAAATCTGCGGTGGTTCATTGATAACATCGCGATGGGTCATAACAGCAGCCCATTGTGTGTATAATAAAAAACTTGCCGATCTTCGTGTGATTGGTGGCACATCAGAGCAAGGCGATCAGAATGCCATCAGAAGAATGGTTGATCTGGTGGCCATTCCTCCAGATTTTAGCATGAAAACAATGAACATGGATGCAGCAGCATTGTTGCTCAACCAGGATATGTCTGGCTCCAATGTGCAAACAATTAAACTGGCCACCCAACCGGCTCCACCTGGCAAACTGGTTAAAGTGTCTGGCTGGGGTGCAGTGTCCACCCGATCCTCTCAAACAGCGAGACAGGTGCACAGTGTTCTAATGCCCATGTGGTCAATGTCTGCCTGTCGCTCAGCTTATCGTGGTCAACAACAAATAACCCGCTCCATGGTTTGTGCCGGCAAACCATATCAACGGGATTCCTGCGACGGCGACTCCGGCGGACCAATGGTCTATCGTGGCGAACTCGTCGGCATTGTCTCCTTTGGTTTCGATTGCGCCAGTCAAGTACCTGGCGTCTACACCAGCGTACCTGCTGTCCGGAGATGGTTTTACGAAATTGTTAACGAGTATTCCTAAAGCCACTACATAGTTAAATGCTAGATTTAGTATACAATCTATATACGCTTAGTGTTATCCTAGGCTTTGTTAAACAACTTTGTTTTAAATAACTTAAATCAGTTACATATTTCAAAAAAAATACTTAATTAAATATATATAAAGCTTTAATTCGTAATTTATGGAAATTTAACTTTTTAATCCCCACGTCTATTCAGTTTATACAAGTTGTCTTCTAGTCTTATTCCACATCCTCCTGATTCCAAGTACAGATAAACCAAATTTCTAAAAAATACTTAAACTTATTTAAGTATAGAGTAATGTCATAATATGTCTAAAATCAACCCAATTCTCTTTTAAAAACATAATTCTCTTTGCCTAACTCAACACTTATGGCAACAGATTTTCTTTAAAGTTATTTACACAGTATTTTCAAATAAAATACTTAATTAACTATATATTAAGCTTTAATTCGAAATTTATTGAAATTTTACTATATGATCTATTCGTTTAATTAGTTTCTACAAGTTGTCTTCTAGTTTTAATTCACGTTCTCTTGATTCTAAATTTCTAAAAAATACTTAAACTTATATTATAGAGTTCTGTCATAATAATATGTCTAAAATCAACTTAATTCTCTTTTAAAAACATAATTCTCTTTGCCTAACTCAACACTTATGGCAACAAATGTGCTAATAAGTAATCTTCCTCTAAATATTCTTTAAAGTTGTTTACACAGTTGCTCACTGGAATTTGTCTTGAAGTTTGTAGACATCATAAATCATTTGATGAGTTAGCTTATCTGTCTTTAATTAGCTAAGGAATGCTTAGACCCACAACTATATAAGTTCCTACTCCTGAGCATGTGGCAGTCGCAATGGTTTTAAAATATTTGATCTGGTTGGGGCTTCTTCAGCTATTGAATGCCGCACCTAATAAGCAGCTAGGCAGAATCTTTGCCGGCAAATCGGTGTGTGTAAAGGATTATCCATTTCTGGTGAATGTGCGACGTGGCAGTACATTTAAATGCGGTGGAGAACTCATCTCACCCCGTTGTGTGCTAACGGCTGCACATTGCCTGGAGAATCGTGGTCAGGTGCATGATTTGTTTGTTCATGCCCAACAACAGTGTTTGGACGATGTATCGCCAGCGGCACATGTACGCCAAGCCTGGTACTCGCTGGTGTCAAATCAATATGGATCACACAGTTACGATTCGGATATAGCGATCATTAGGCTACGTGAACCATTCGACATTGCCGGAAATGCAAAAACCGTACAAGTTGATTTTAATGAACTGCCAGAGCAGGCGAATCTCACAATCGTTGGCTGGGGACAAACTGGAAACGATTTCAAATATAATCAGTGTCTCCAGGGTACTAATGTTACGCTGATCCAGCGGCAGGAGTGTGTCCAACGTTTTGGTAATCACTTTACCACCAATATGTTTTGTGCCTTGGGTAAAAACAATTCCGATTCGTGTTTGGGCGATTCTGGAGGACCTGTGCTCTATAACGGACGCATTGCCGGCCTTGTATCTTGGGGTATTGGCTGTGGCAGTGGTTACCCTGGTGTCTACACACGTCTCAGTACTCTATCTATGATTACGTTTGTGAAGAGTGCTATGCTAAGTCATTGCTAACTAAAGTTATTTATATATGTTAGATCGCACACTGGGCGGAATTGCCAAATAAGTGGCATAAAGTCGAAAATTTTGTGGAAGCAAATAATACTTATATTTCAGTATATTCAATCTAGAGTCCCCTAATGCGTCCAAAAAGATAGAAAATTAAGCATATGTGTTCATCTTCTGTGGAATAAAAACTAATCTTCTGCGTGTATGTTAAAAGAAAATAGAGAGTGTGTATAAAAAGTTAGTAATAATCGTGTTTGCGGCTTTTTGGCGGCTTTGGCGGTATTTTGAACTTGTTGATCACATTGAGTTCTGTCATTCAACGCTGCTGGACGTAGTATAAGATGTGGAAAACAACTAAATTATGATTTTTTCTTAAATTGTTAGTAATTAAGACCTGTCCTTAAGTAAGAATTTAATCATAATAAATATTATATTACTATCACTAATACATAACAAATTTTACAATTTTTGTACTTTATATATGTGTAGTTCTCACACATTACTTTGTGATTACGTATACGCATTGTTGCCTCATATGGGCTATTGAAATAAAAGCTCTAAATAATATTTAGAGCGCTATTCTTATCAAATAAACCAAGTTTCAGCTCGATATCTGCGTTATTCGACTTTATGGCAATTCCGCCCAGTGTGGATCGGTAGTATTTACTGGGCATATAACAGTCGAGCAGCTTTTAAAGAGTTAAAGGTTCGTTATTTGGTTTAAACTTTTTATACCTCATTCCATTATCATGCCAGCATTAGCTTTCCAAATCTAATTGTAATATCTATTAAATAATATTACAATTGCACATGTTTATTGACATTGCTCGCAAATTGAAGTTTGCATTTGCCATTTTGCATCTAGTTTAGTCTGAGCACGTCATGAGCTGGTTATGGTTATGCTTGTGTTGGATGCACTGTGCTGTACTACATGTTGTGCATAGCCAGCGGATTGTGGGTGGCCAGGAGACGAGCATAGCAGAGGTGCCATATTTGGTGTACCTGCGTCAAGGTGGCCGCTTCATCTGCGGTGGTTCTCTGCTCACTGCCAAGAGTGTGCTAAGTGCTGCCCATTGTGTTTATGGGTCGCAGGCAAAGGATTACACGGTCCATGCGGGTGCCAGTCGGCTGGAGGCACAAGCTCCCGTTGTGCGAAATGTTGTTAACTTGTACATTTCCCCCGATTACAAGCCAAGCAATTTTGACATGGATGTGGCCATACTACAGCTGTCTTCTCCAGCTACAGTGACTCCCAATCAAGTGGCTACAATTGCACTCTGCCGTAGTCCTCCATCGAGTAATGCTTATGTCCGCATCAGTGGTTGGGGTGTAACAAAGGAGAGCGGACGCGAACCGGCTGCCCAGGTGCGCACAACTAATGTCCGGGTGCTGTCCAAGCAGGAGTGTCAGTTGGCCTATGCTGGACAGGCACAGATAAGCGATTCCATGCTCTGTGCCGCCATTCGTGGCATCAGGGATTCCTGTTCCGGTGACTCGGGCGGTCCATTGGTCTATCGCGGTCAAGTCTGTGGCATTGTCTCCTGGGGATTTGGTTGTGCTCGTGCTGCTTATCCGGGTGTCTACACGAGTGTCGCCAGTCCACGTGTTTACAAATTCATTGAGCAGACTCTAAGGAAACTTTAGACTTAATAGCTATATCTATTACTATTATAGATGATTTCGATTCATTCGTCCAGTTCAAAATAAATCACTTTTTCAAAGAGTGTTTAATAACTTTGTTGCCTATTTATGTCATCATTGATATTAAAATTATCATCATCATCATAATTATTTGATTTGACAGCGATTATTAACAATTTTACGAATCGTTAATTTTGTATAAAGTATATATTCATATACTTATACACTTATCTACATAAGAAAATTGTGATCTGCATCATCGATTGTAGTGTGAACTTCTATTAAAAACTCGTGTTTTTTAAATGGAAGCGACTGGAAGGTACCCTATAAGGCATATTTTTCTGTTAAGGTAAGAATGTCTACAGTCTACATATCAATGCATATGTCTACATATGCAATTTTTGAAAAAATGCGAAATTCATAAAAATTTTAGATTTTTCTAGAACTAAACCTGATTAAATTCATTTTTCGTGCACACAAATAAAACATTTATATCTTTTAACTTAAAAATAACCCTCCTCTCTCATACTTCAATAAATACAGGGTATGCAAAAGTGGGTGTTATGAACCCATTCGTGCTGCCAAGGTCAAAACACAGAGCAAACGACAGAGCAGACAACAATTGTATCTGGATTATTAGTTTCTGGTGCTGTTGTTACACTTTCGACGATGAAAGATAGAAGAACAAAGTGAATTATTACAAATAATAATAATTAATATTTGCGCTGTAGAACAATGTTATAATTATTTCCTCAAATGAAGGGGAGCCCATTACCCCAAAGCCGTTCCACATATAAATAGTATAAAGCCGAGAGCAAACAAACGCGCGAGCCGTGTCGGAACTGAAATCGGTTAGAAGCGAAAATAGAACTGCTATTTGTTCAGGTGATCGGGTAGGAAACGCGTCAGTCTGGCAGCGGATAAAGCAAATATTTGGAAAACATGTACGGCGTCAACTGTTATAGTTATCACACTTGATATTGTTGATGTTAAACCAATGCAAACGGTGCTTTTGTTGCCGCTGCTCCTGCTTCAGCTAAACTCTGGCAAGGTCACCACCGCCGCAACCAATGAGGCAGGTGCTAGGATTGTGGGCGGCATTCCGGTGGACATAAGCACAGTGCCATATTTAATAAATCTACGCGTTAATGGCGCTTTCATTTGTGGCGGATCATTGGTCACGCCCACGCATGTGGTGACTGCCGCCCATTGCGTTAAGGGAATCCCAGCAACGCGCTTCGAGGTGGTGGGTGGTGCCACGTTATTAACGGATGCGGGTGTGCGTCGCGGAGTGGCCAAGGTTTACACACCCAAAGCGTATAATACACTAACCCTACACTCCGATGTCGCTGTGCTTAAGCTTAAATCTCCCCTCGAGGGTCGCAATATTGCAACCATACCACTATGCAACTCCAGCTGGAAAGCTGGTGAACTGATCAAGGTCTCCGGCTGGGGTCAGGTCACAGAGGGCAGCAAAACCGTTTCCCAACACGTTCGCAGCATTGAGGTGCCTCTGATCACACGCAATAGCTGCATAAAGCAATATAAATTTCGTGGTACTATCAGCAGCAGCATGTTCTGTGCTTCAGTAGCCGGCGTTAAGGATGCCTGTGATGGCGACTCTGGAGGACCAGCTGTTTACCAGGGTCAACTGTGCGGCGTTGTCTCCTGGGGCATTGGCTGTGCAAGACGCAACTCCCCGGGTGTTTATACAAGTGTCAAGACTGTTAGAAGTTTTATCGATAAGGCTTTAAAATTATAGCCAAAGTAACAAGCTGTCTATTAAGAATATATAAATTCCAATTACTAAATACTATCAGTATGCACATTAAATGCTGGGTGTTCAAGGTTTGGCAGCACTGACGCTGTTGGCTTAACATTTACACCATTTATGTTAAGCTAACAGCTGACATCTTATGTCAAGTTGAAATGTGCTTAGCAGAGCGCGTAACTTAAAGGTTTTCTGTTGAGCTAACAGCTGCTTAACATAGCGTGTTTAACAGTAAGACTAGCAATCCACTTACCGCTGTTGCGCAGCTCCAATGGAACGCTGATGTGCACGCCCACATTCTGAAGATATACATTATAGGGATTGGTAATTGTAGTCACCACGGGATAGTATTCATTAACCAGCATTGTTGTTGTTGATGGAGATGTTGGAGAATCGTTCTGTACATGACCGAGATTCGTTTGCGTGCTCAAATGGAAGCTGCAATAGAAATGCATTAGAGCGTTAAATAAATGTCACACAATAATAATAATAATAGGTTTTATGAGCTTCCTGTACGAAGCGATTTGACCTACGTGGGCGCAATATAACAAATGGGATTTATTGTCACATTATCATCGAGATCGCGACTGCGCGTGTGATGTCGGAATGGTTGGCGTGCATAGTTGGCGCTGCACGTGAGCAACGCTCCAATTTGATCGGTTCCCATGTACGCGTCCAAGCGCACAATTCTCAACTGGGTGTTCTCATTGAACTGATGCGCCTCCGTGCTGCACAACAGTTGATAGTAACATCCTGGCTCTAATCTCATATTCTTCTCAAACGTTTTGAGCTCCATTTGTGCACTTTGCTCGGGACACTGTCCTTGTCGCAGTTGCAGCAAGTTGGGGAAACATAAATATTTAAGGGCTTCCAGTTTGTAGCTATTCTGAGGATTGCTGGCATCAGCGAGCAGCACTTGAAAGTTGCGTATACGCAGTGGTACATCGGTAAGAACACTGAGAAAGAGATTAAGAAACGGTTTGAGCATATTTAATGGTTATAGATGAGAATTCCAACTTACCGCACTATCAGATGCAGCTGTAACACATCGTTGTTGTTCAGTTGAACTTGTTGGAATGTTGCACAGAGTTCCAGCACATCGCTGACCTTATCTAAATCGATTTGAATGGGAGACTTGACGCTAGAGAGCGCACTGCTCCATAGCTCTTGAATTTCTGGCGTCAGTTGAGTTTGTGACATTTGTGGCGGCACACTTTGGAAGACCTGCCAAAGATTTTCCAGCAGCAGAACACGATCCTTTTGCTCGCCCGGATGGCGCAGAGACAGTGCCTCAACACTGCAGGAAATGTAATCAGCTACCGAGGCAGAAAGCAGCGCACAGCGAAGTGTTTTTAACAGCACATCACTGAAAATAGTCGACCACTTCTCCTCGCGGTAGTCAGGCAGCATTAGAGAATATAGACTGTAAAGCAGTTAGTTAATAAGGTGAAGTATAACTACATTTGAAGCTTACGTTAAGGCCTTGGCATGATCGCCACTCAGCAGATACTCCTTGGCCATATCAATGGCCAGTTTCTTGCGAAATCTTGAGCACTTGAAAATCTTAAACTGCGCCATGGCCTGACTCAGCAGTGCAATAATAGCCGACGAATGGTTGAAGTTGCGTTCTAGTTCGCACAACTGAACATTCATTTGCTGCTCGGCAACTGGATCACCAGTCTTTACAGCACGCAAGCCAAAGAACTCAGTATACAAATTTGATGACTGCGTTGGACTGGATGTGGAGGCATCAGTTGTGCTGAGATTGGAGTTTAAGAGCGCAACGGTGGCCTGTTGAGCGGCCTCGCGTCGCTTGATCACATACTCGGCTGCCTTTTTGTAGTAAATACCTGGATGTTGAATCTGCAGCGCGGGCAAACCATTTTTAATAGCCTCACAGAACAGTTCCGCGAAGACAGAGTGCCTGTAAAGAAATCAATAGATTAAATCAATGATGATGGACATTTAACAAAGTGGAATTCAATGCAGCTTACTGCGTACTTAGCCACGCATAATGCTCAAAGGCCAAATCCTTAAAGCCCACCCTACTTTTGTACTTCTCAATGTGTATAATGAACTGATTAATGGAATCTCTTGGTGTCTTCAACTTAAACATTAGACGGCACATTTTGTAATTGAGAAAACCGGCAATTGTTTTAATTTCCATACAATTGCCATCATTCATTCGTAGGTCATCCAAGTTGGCATATGCCTGGAAATAGTGTCTGCAATAACAGAGAGATTACTAATCATTTTTAATCTTGAATATTTCATCTGATTTACTTTTGTGCTGTGCTAAAGTCCTGCCGCATTTCGGCCACAAAGCCCAGCTTGAATTGGTGACGAATTTTGAGGGTTGTGTGTGCTGCAGATAACTGATCCCGATGCGTTCTTATGCGCTTGGACATTAGAGCATAGTAGGATTGGGCCATGTCCAAAAATGCCGACTCCAGCCGCAACGTATAGCCCATGAGGTGTTCCGTGTGTGGCAGAATAAATAGCATTTTACTGTTAATTCCACAAGCGGTTGTTAGGCTAGCAGCTCGTTCCGCCGCCAACATATCCTCACCGGGAGGCAGTGGTGCCGCCTTTTGGAGCAGCACGAGGCACAGCCTAGTGTTACGCTCCTGCAGAGCATTCTTCAAAGCCTGCACCAGTGCAGCGCATTGCACTTGTTTCTCTGTCCACTGAATATCGTTCCATTCAATGTCCTGAAATAGCACCACTACCGATGGCAAGACGTGTAGATGCTTTAGCATCCAGTTGCGCTTGAGTATACCCTTCGGATGATTCCACTCATAGGAGACACGCTTGGGTTTCGCCACCGGAAAGTCATAGTTTGGAGGTAAAAGTTTGTACTGCACAGCTGCCCGATCCCGTTCCCTGTCCGTGGGTTTCCGTTGCAAAGTTCCGCTGAACGCGTCCCAAATCGATTTGTGAATGCTTTGGCGAGCAACATCCAAGCCACAGAAGCCAATTAACGGTTGGGGAATCACGAGCAGCTCTGACGGCAGGGTGGTGCCATCAATCGTCATAGTGTGTGTGTGTGTGCGTGTGTAATAAATGTTATTACCCTTAGCCTCAAGGCCTGTGCGCTGCTTAGTTGTTGGTTGTGAATTATATGTTTCAAACACCTCTTAGTGTGCCTGACACATTCACTTTTGGATAAGGTGTGTTAGTATCTCCAGAATTCTGTTAATTTTACTCTTTTCGATGTAAATAAAAAAAAACGCCGCCCCAGAAAATGCAATTTGCAATCAGCTGTAGTTGTACGTAAGCTAGTTATCGTATCGTTATCGAATCGAGCGAGCAGCGATATATTTGCATCGCAGCGCATGCAACCCTGCGTGCGTGTAGAGCTGTCATACACGCACGAACTGTCAGTGGCTTCGGCTTCTTTATACGTGTCGCGTACGTACTTTCACATTCGCTTTATTATTTTCAGTCTGAACGCAGGTGTGTGTTTTCTTTGTGTCGAGTGTGTGGGCGAAGTATTGACAATTAATACATTGCATTTTATTCTAAATTCTTACAGTGCAATCTGTGCCACCAACAAAAACAACAACACATAAAATGGCTCCACCACAGAGAATGCGCGTCGCCAACGAGAAGGCCAGCAAATATGTGACAATGCGTGGCAATGTACCCAAATCTTCGGTATGTGTGTGTTTATAACTTAACAAATTAAGATGCGTTATTTTGAATCGCAGCCCAACTGACTAGTTCGCAATGCAAATGCAACAACGACAACGATTGAGATAAAGGCACCCGCACGCGCCGTCCAGTCAGTGTCAATAAGTCAATAGCGAAAAGTGCCACGCCGTCATTGATTTTATTGTTGTTGCATGTGTATGTATGTGTGCGCGTGTTTGATAGTTGATTTGTGCTAATGTTATCGCTATCGCTGATGATCGGATCATTTGAACCTAACTTTATCTCTAACCAAAGCCTATTGTTAATTTTCTATAATTTTTTTTATATTTTACAGAAAACGAAAGAAGGACAATACCCTGTGGGACCTTGGTTGTTGGCTCTGTTCATCTTTGTTGTATGCGGATCAGCGATTTTCCAAATCATACAGTCGATTAGGGCTGCGTAAATTTGGATGGAGCAGCTCATTATAACAACAGCAACATTTAAAGATATATATCCATAAGCTCAGCACACAGACACACACATAAACACTCAAAACGCAGGTCTGACTTCCTACTACTCCCCTCTCACTCTACACTAACTTTGTAACTGAACTATCCCGGCATTATGTGCAACGTCTGCAGAGATTAACCTCCACACGACAACTTGGCTTTCCAGTTCTTTTTTTTTTGAATTGTATGCATTATGTATATTTCTTCTATACACATACAAAATTTAAGTCCATATTTGTATTTTATATGAATAGTTAAGCTTTAAAACCGATCATTATGTGCGTCTATATATATTGTAAAGGCATTCCTGCGAACCGCTCCGCACACTAACAACTTACTTAATTGCTGATTGTGCAAAGAGTAGGCACAAATTTAGAAATAATTGCATTTTTAGATGCTTTTGCAGCAATTTGAGACATGCAACCGTTGTTTTCGCATACGATGATGTTTAGAAAAAATGAAATGAAATCACATACATAATACAAAATATATATAATAATTTTTTACCTAAAATTTGTGTTTTATTTTCCAAATACTAATGAAGCAAATTTCAGATTTTTGTTTACTTGCTGCAAGTTTTTCAGCAGCAAGTAGTTTTATGTACACTATGAAATTGAATTTGTTTTCCAGCCCTGGTTTGTTGTATCTCTAATGCAGGCCACACACGTTGCGATTGCCGGGTAAGAGTTTTTAAAGATAATTGCGTTGCAAATAAGTTTCTAAGGTTGCATTTCAATTAAATAAGCTTAAAGAGTGTGCTTACAAATATAATGAATGTTTTAATTAAATAATATGTTGAATAAATTAAAGCTGTTGACCCGGCAATCATTAGTGACGTGTGTGAGCCACATGTAATTTTTAAACAGCTGTTCACATTTGACGCGAGAGCTATTTACATTAGACAAAAAATGTTTTAAATTAAAATGTATATGAAACTAAATTCGTAGATATAGTAAACTAATGCGCCGCATTTATACATCAACCTACGCTCAAATAATGTCTAAAAATAAGGGTAAAACCAAAGGAGCGTCTGCTGCACCGGCGACGGCGGCAGCTGTGAACACGACGGTCACACTGGACAAGAGCGGTAACATTGCAATTAAGATATTGGCCAAACCTGGCGCCAAACAGAATGGAATTACCGACATGGGGCTAGAGGGTGTTGGTGTACAGATTGCAGCGCCGCCCAGCGAGGGAGAAGCCAACGCCGAACTGGTGAAATTCCTGTCAAAAGTGTTGGGTCTACGCAAGAGCGACGTATCCCTGGACAAGGGCTCCCGTTCCCGCAACAAAGTAATACTCATCAGCAAGGGCGTGACAACAGTGGAGGCGATAGAGAAGTTGCTGCGCAAGGAATGCGAGGACTCATAGAATGCCAACCTTTTTTTGTAACCCAAAGTAAATAAATACAATATTTTTTTGTTTTAAACACAATTTGCTTGTTTAATTACGTTTGTTTATATATCATCGATCATCATCCAACCTTATTACATATTTCATTTAATATCTAGTGTTGTATGTAGTCTTTGTATTTTGTTTTTTTCATTACATAAATTACTTGGATTCTAAATTAGAAATTTCTTATAAACGACATCTGCTCTTTAGTAAAATGGTTTTGTTGTTGTTTTTTTAAGTGACTTTTGAGAGTTAAGCGTATTTCTGCCGCCTATAACGCGACAAAACATAAATACAAAATTACACAAATGTTAACTGAATATTAAATTTTAAATCTGTTGGTCAACAAATCAACCAAGTAAATGAAATGTGATTAACTTCAATTAATTTTGCATGTAATGTGTGATGAGGGGGGGTGAGATTTAGTTTATGTATTTTGTTGTTGTTGTTGTGTTTAATCGACCTCCTCCATGTGGGATGCATCCTCGGTATCCTCGACCAAAGATGGAGCATCACCAGCGCTCTGGGCATCCTCGGTGGTCATGGGCTCATCCTCATCGATGCCAAGACCCAGCTTGATCATGCGATAGATGCGGCTAGCATGCACCTGAGGGCTATCCAAAGAGAATCCGGAGGACAACAAAGAGGTCTCGAACAACAGAATGACCAGATCCTTGACAGCCTTGTCGTTCTTATCGGCATCGGCCTTCTGGCGCAGAGTCTCGACAATTGGATGATCGGGATTGATTTCCAAGTGCTTCTTGCCGGCCATGTAGCCCATGGTGGAGGTATCACGCAGTGCCTGGGCCTTCATGATGCGCTCCATGTTGGCGGACCAACCGAACTGGGAGGTGACAATGCAGCATGGTGAGTCGACCAAACGGTTGGACACCACAACCTTCTCAACCTTATTGTCCAGAATGGATTTCATCAGCTTGCACAGGTTCTCAAACTTGGCCTTATCCTCCTCACGTTTCTTCTTCTCGGCCTCATCCTCGGGCAACTCCAAACCTTCCTTGGTGACAGACACCAGCTGCTTGCCCTTGTATTCCTTCAGGTGCTGGATGACATACTCATCGATGGGTTCGGTCATGTAGACAACCTCAAAGCCGCGGGCCTTGACGCGCTCCACGAAGGCAGAGTTGCTGACCTGATCCTTGGACTCGCCGGTGATAAAGTAGACATGCTTCTGGTTCTCCTTCATGCGAGAGACGTAGTCGGACAGGGAGCAGAAATCATCACCAGATGCAGAGGTGTGGAAACGCAAGAAATCGGCCAACTTGGCACGGTTGTTGCTATCCTCATGGACGCCCAGTTTGAGGTTCTTGCTGAACTGCTCGTAGAACTTCTTGTAGTTCTCCTTGTCCTCGGTGAGCTCCTCAATCAGCTCCATGGTCTTCTTGACTAGATTCTTGCGAATAACCTTAAGGACCTTGTTCTGCTGCAACATCTCACGGGAAATGTTGAGGGGCAAATCCTCGGAATCGACGACACCCTTCATGAAGTTCAGATACTCTGGGATGAGATCCTCACAGTTGTCCATGATGAAGACACGACGCACATACAGCTTAATGTTGTTGCGCTTCTTCTGGTTCTCGAACAGATCGAAGGGAGTACGGCGGGGAATGAAGAGCAGAGCACGGAACTCCAGCTGACCCTCAACCGAGAAGTGCTTGACAGCCAAATGATCTTCCCAGTCGTTGGTCAAGGACTTGTAGAACTCGCCGTATTCCTCCTGGGAGATATCATCTGGGTTGCGTGTCCAGATGGGCTTGGTCTTGTTAAGCTCCTCATCTTCGGTATATTTCTCCTTGATGGTCTTCTTCTTCTTGCCATCCTTGTCCTTCTTGTCGGCATCCTCATCCTCACCGACATCCTCAATCTTGGGCTCATCGGTATCCATCTCCTTCTTTTCATCACCCTCCTTCTTCTCATCCTCAGCCTCATCATCGCTGACCTCCTTCTCGCGCTCCTTCTCCACCAGCAATTTGATGGGATAACCAATGAACTGCGAATGCTTGTTGACAATCTCCTTGATCTTGCTCTCCTCCAAGTAATCGGTCTGATCCTCCTTGATGAACAGCACAATCTTGGTGCCACGGCCCAAAGGCTCAGAGTTATCGGCACGAACGGTGAATGAACCACCAGCGGACGACTCCCAGATGTACTGCTCATCATCGTTGTTCTTGGAGGTGACTGTGACCTTATCGGCCACCAAGTAGGCAGAGTAGAAACCCACACCAAACTGACCAATCATAGAAATATCGGCACCAGCCTGCAATGCCTCCATGAAAGCCTTAGTGCCCGACTTGGCAATTGTGCCCAAGTTGTTGACCAAATCGGATTTAGTCATACCAATACCGGTATCAATGATGGTCAAGGTACCAGCAGTCTTGTTTGGAATGAGCTTAATGTACAGCTCCTTGCCAGAGTCCAGTTTGCTGGGATCCGTCAGCGATTCATAGCGGATCTTGTCGAGCGCATCAGATGCGTTCGAAATCAACTCACGCAAGAAGATCTCTTTGTTCGAGTAGAATGTGTTGATGATCAAGGACATCAGCTGAGCAATCTCAGCCTGGAATGCGAAGGTCTCGGTTTCTTCAGGCATCTGTTAAGGCAAAAGTAAATAAAAATTAAAAATTTAGTCAGCATTAATTATTAGTTAATTTACAAAAGAAAAATTTATGTGTTAATTTGAAATGAAATGAACTCTGTTCTTTGCGGGTTCTTTGCTCTCTCCGCCATTTGCATTTACACTACCACTACCGCCCTCCCTCCCCCGACCTCTGTGTCTATCTCACTTCCTCGCTGTCACTGAGAGAGTTTTTGGCATATTCATGCTTACTCACTCATTCATGCATGTGGGTTTTGTATGTACATAACTGCTGATGTACAGTGTTACCCTGTTTGCTTCTGCTATATGTACATTCCAAGCTGCTGATGTACACACTGTTACCCTGTCTCCTTCTACTATATGTACATTCTTAACTGCTGATGTACACACTACTTTGCTGCTATGTACATATGTGCAAATTGGGTACACAATCAATTTGGAAAAATCGAGAAGCGTCGTTACCCTGCCAACGGTTTTTGGGCTTTGGCGTTATCGCAATTTATTCTAGAAAAATATACTTTTCTTGTTCTTTTAGACATAGAAGTAAGCTATACATGATTGCTATGCAAATAACTGCTTTAAAAGTTTAATAAACTACCAGAGAGTGTGAAAGACAAATATAAACTGCAAGCACGTGTAAGCAAGCAATGCACACAAATATGTACATACACTTTTGCTTATGTAAATGTATGAAACTATGTATACATCACACCCAAAAGTGTTTTAAATTAAATAATGCACATAAATTTTAAACCAGCATGTCTTAATAAATTAAAACCTTCCGGAAAATTCGCCAATTCTCTCTCTGCAGCCGGCATATTTTTTTAGCGAGTGACTCAGCGGCGCGTCAATAAACTTAAAAACTGTGTAATTATGTGCACTTTAAAATTCGTCATTGCTGAATGAAACATGCAATTTAAAGACATTTTCTAGAGCATTCTGCAATCGATATAAGCAGAGCCAGAGGAAGTGTGTCAAGAACGCATCCTTCACAGACACAGAACAAAGCAAATCACACGCGAGCAATGTTGCAAATTTGCAGTTCATTTATTTCAAACAAATTGTATTTAATGTCGCGTTAAAATGCTAAAACTTACCTTGTTAGTTTATGTTTCACTGAATTAACTTTAAAACAATAGAACTTTCCAGTTTTCTCTGGGCAGAAAATGAAATTCACTTTTTTTTCGCTTAGCTTGACGTTCACCGCACGAATTTTTTTTCAATACTGACAAGCCGGCATTGGCGCGCTGCGACTTTTATAGAGGGTTCACAAAATGCTACGAAACTTCTAGACGCTTCTAGAGATTTCTAGTCCGCAGGGCTACCTCTTCCGGTTGTTGTCACAGAGTTGCACGGTATAAATATTCAGTGTTGTAAGCTGCCAAGTTGTATATTTTCGGCTGTAAAGTTCTAGAGAGAACTTTCAATGAGTTTTTAGGGGCAATGCTGATTTATGAATTAAAAAAAAAAAAAAAACGAATGTATGATGGCCATATATGACTATAATAAATAAAATGCAGCTATACCAACTGCAAGTAGCGCATTTAAACTCATGTTAGTTATTTAAAAATTACACTTAATTTAAATCTATTCACTGCATTGCGGGATTTAAGCAAATATGCAAAGCAAAAATAATCTTCTATTTGTAAGCGATATATAAAACTAAAGTATATTTTACGTATTTACAAGACTTGCGAGAATCATATTTTCCCATTTATTTTTTATTAAATAAATATATTTTTTGTTATTAAACATTTCGCAAAATTGGCGGCTTTTGTAATTTAGTATATTTATGTTGGTATTTAGAGTTACCATTTGCTGAAGTGAGAGCAAAGTGTGACCGTCTAAGATAATTTTGGTGTCTTTTAGTACCAAAACGTACTCGATATTGTTTACATTGTTGTAATATTTAAACTAAAAAAATTTTATTTGAAAAATGGGGGGAACTCGTTGCATATTCCGTGACTGTCAAGTGTCAACGCAGCGCAATCCAAAAATGCATTTCTTCAAGCTGCCGGTTCGTGATGCAGCGCGTCTAGAAATTTGGCTGAGAAACTGCGGCAATGCCGACATTTTAAATGTGGCACGAGACAAACTAATAAATCGCGCGGTTTGCGCGCGTCACTTTCGCTACGAATGCTTTATGAACTACAAGATGGATCGACTCATTCCGCAGCAGAGTCCCACACTGGCACGCATAAGCAAGGATCTGGCCTGGGATCTGGACCACCTGGACGAAAATGGGCATGCCACCATGGTCAAGTTATCCACTCCCACAGCGACGCACTTGATTCCGCCACAGGATTTCGAGTGTCCACTTGGCTTTACGGAAGACGCACGCTTTGGACGCAAATACGCGGGCCGAAGACGCACTCCGCCACGGCCTTTGGCAGTAGATGAGGTCAAGAGACAGAAGCTGATGCATGCGCAGGAGCAGGTAGCTGGAAACAGCAGGATTGAAGTGCCTGAGCTGATTGAGGATAATCTGGAGCCTGCAGAAATTGACGTGAGCCAAGATATTGCGCCTACAATAGATACAAGTAGGCTGCCAGCAGCCTCAAATCAGCTCATGAAAGACTTGGAGGAATTACGTGCTAACTGTGATCGGCTGTCTACGGAGAACGCCACTTTAAGGGAGTCCTTGGATAAACTAAAAACTGAAAAAGAGGCGCAAAAGATTCAGCATACTCCAACTACTCCTGCTCCTCCTATAGCTTCCCCAGCGCCACAGCCGATGTCCAAAGAACAGCTTTACAATGGCATCAAAAAGTATCTGGGCCCAAACATGGCAGCATTGGTACGCATGGAAATGTTTGGTGGCGGGGAACGGGAGTGGAAGGAGGACGAGCGGGAGTTTGCCAAGGAGCTGCTGCAGCTGGGCGAAAATGTTTACAATCATTGCTGTGATGAGTGGCGGTTTCGGTTGCCATCGCTGCGTACAACACGCGGTTGGTTGGACAATGATACTGAAAATCTATAAGCATGACAGGATTAACATTTAGTATCTACAAATAACAGATAGTACAGGGGGAGAAAGGGGGACAGAATAGAATAGTAGGTGCTTATCTACATTTATATTCATATTTTTGGCATCAATGTCACAATTTATGAATGGCACAACACAGAAGAGCCTTTATTTATTTACCTAGTTATTCCAATCTTTATGATTATAATCTCGTAACAAGGTTTTTATCAATCACACTTTTTCCGTTGTATTAAAATGATATTCAAAGAACCAAACAGAACATTGTTATTTTGGCGTCTTGACTGAACAGAAGAAAATACCGAAAGAGGACTCCACCATGAACCCAATTTTACCAGCTCTAACTGTACGTAAAGTTGGCAATTTTTTTTTTTTTTTTTATTATTTATATGTATATTAACAAAAGTTTCCTTTTTAAGATAACACTCTTGATTTCATTCCTGGGAATTGCACATTGTGATGAAACTATTTGTAATGATTGCTCAGCAACGGACTTGGTATATGCCTGCATAGATGAATTCCAATTTGGAGCATGCTACGGTACGGAAACAGTTGATCCTGTATCTATAAAACCATGTCCCGATGGTTACTATTGTAATACCAATGGATTCTTCTGTTCAGCATCGGAAACCACACTTGTAATTAATGTTACTTGCCTAAATTTCAATATTTTAAATACTTTTATTTTTAGCCATCCTGTGTGCCTGCCCCGTCAACGGTGACAACTGATTCATCAACAGAGTCGTCAACAGATTCATCTACTGAGCCGTCAACTGAGTCATCTACTGAGTCATCTACTGAATCTTCAACGGAATCTTCTACAGATTCATCTACTGAATCGTCTACTGAATCGTCTACTGAATCGTCTACAGAGTCATCTACTGAATCGTCTACTGAATCGTCTACTGAATCGTCTACAGAGTCATCTACTGAATCGTCTACTGAATCGTCTACTGAGTCGTCTACTGAGTCGTCTACTGAGTCGTCTACAGAGTCATCTACTGAGTCTTCTACTGAATCTTCAACGGAATCTTCTACAGATTCATCTACTAAATCTTCAACAGAATCTTCAACTGAATCTTCTACAGATTCATCTACCGAATCGTCAACAGAGTCTTCTACTGAATCTTCTACAGAATCAACGACAAAGCCACCAAAAACGAATCCGGATCAATATTGTGCAGATTTAAATAAAACTGGATACTTTCGAGTAGATACAGATCCTACCTGCAAAGAGTGAGTAGACTGTCAAAAATGTATATAAAACACTGCTTAAATATTTTAATTTTTTTTTACAGATATGTGTACTGTTACATGCTGTCGGGAGATTTAATGGGTTGGCTCTATTATTGCAATACCAATGAATATTACAACTCGCAGACGAGTCGCTGCGTGAAGACGAGACCCAACGATTGCTGATCAATAAATTATTCTAAATACAATAAATAATGTACGTAATTTTATATTAAAGTTTGATTCTACAAAAACAATTGTTTTGACTAAATAATGAGAAAGAAACCAATTATTTCTTTAAATCATTGAAGTCAGATCTAATATTAATAACTTTTATTCAATTGTTCAAAATTTTGGCACATTATGTTTACAGAATCGTCACAATTATAATCACTTTATTTAGTGTTGTATCTGGCATTAAATATTTGCTTAATATTAAATATATATGTAATTTTATATTTACAATGTTTTTCTTCCTTTGGAAATTTCTTTTTTTTTTAAATACATTTATGGTATTTTTATTTGCTTAAACTTAAGTACAATAGTCTGGTTTCTGAAGTTCACATATTTTGCCAGTAAAATATGTTTGCTTTTTATTGACTTTCTGACAGACATTTATCTCTCCCCGTCCGCTGAAGCACCAAAGAAAACTAGGAAAAAAAAAGAAATACATAAATAGTTGATTATGGAAGTTAAAAAAAATTCTCTAAAAATACATACGTCTTACAAGTGGAATCATTTTCATTTGCATAAGATCCATCGCCATTTTTTGTGCAAAAATTTCGAAAATTTGTATCCTCTGTCTGCGTGTCATCTGGAGTGGTGCTTGTTGTTGTTATAGGAGCCACATCTCCGGGCCTACAGATGGGCTTGTAACCATCAGCTTCTGGATAGCAAATAAACTTTTCTCCTGTGCAAGTGTAACCCATTGGACAGGTTATAATGGATCCGGTGGCCACACCTAATGCCGCAAGTGATGTCTCCTTAGATCTAAAATAATTCTATAGTTTATTTCCATACTCACCATCGATGCATATTGAATAGGTGTTTGCGCTATGACAGGCTACTCTGCCGGTCTGACAAACATCACAAATGGCTTTTAAGGATTGCACAAGGAGCTTTAACAAAAGAATATTAAAATGATGTGATCTATGTAATAATATAAATGGGTTACCAGCGTTATAAGTAGATTCAACCACATCTTATTGTACTCGAGAACGATTAACATTTCATACTGAGGTGTCTAGCCATTTTATAATGAAATTTTATCTGTGATATACACATTATCTTTTCCAGATTGTTATGACTATGTCTATTTACATATGTTTATATTTATTTGGCAGCTGTATAATAAGTATTTGATTCTTAAACATAATGGATATTTAGATGTAAGTCATTAGTCATAGCAATAGGTATTTCAATTGCCTTCAAATAGATCCTTACCGCTTTTCCTAGCGCTCTCTCTTTCTCCGTGTTGACCAATAATGATTTGATTTTTCCATTTCCATTTATATGTAAATGTATAGCTATGATTATATGTCTATTGTGTTTATAATAATTGTGTTTATATTTTCTTTATTTATTTTATATTATTATTTAAATTCTACACCATCACCTCTAACCGAATCTTTATAACTATACATATATATTTACTTTAAAATATATATGCCCAACACAAGGATTTCAAATATCTTGAAGAACATACATAGTTTATATTTCTTAAGAATTCTTTTATTGTTTTAGATGGCTTTAATTGACTTACGTTTAGATAATAAGATGTACAAACGACATTATAAACCATAATTTTATTACTTGATCTTAAGGAATAGTCGGCGGCAGTTTATAATTTATGTTAGTGCGCTCTTGTGTTATAATAATACAGAGGTTATATTTAAGATTTTGCTCTGCTTTGTCATCGCATAAATTTCTTATTTATACCATTAGCTACATATTAAAAGAAAAATATATTTTGGCATGGAATCTTCACATATTTAACTTGTTTATTTATTAAATTTTATACATTTAAGTTTACCAACTCTAGTATTTTAATTTATGTACAAAAGTCTGGTTTATCCAGCCCACATTCCACGTTATTAAAAAAGGTTTCCTTGGTTATTAATTTTTTGACATTTTTCTACCTTTCCCCTTCCATTGAGGCAGTAAATATAGCTAAATATATATAAATAAAAATTGTTAAAATATAAAATAATATGACAGTTAAGGTTCTTTTTAAAATACATACGTTTTGCAAGTGGGATCACTTTCATTTGCAAAATATCCATTGCCATTGTTTGTGCAGAATGTTCGGTAGTTTGTGTCAACGGTAGTTGAGCCTTCGGGGGTTGTGCTTTCAGGAGTTGTGCTTTGAGGAGTCGTACTTTGAGGAGTTGTACTTTGAGGAGTTGTGCTTTGAGGAGTTGTGCTTTGAGGAGTTGTGCTTTCAGGAGTTGTGCTTTCAGGAGTTGTGCTTTGAGGAGTCGTGCTTTGAGGAGTCGTACTTTGAGGAGTTGTGCTTTCAGGAGTTGTGCTTTCAGGAGTTGTGCTTTGAGGAGTTGTGCTTTGAGGAGTTGTGCTTTGAGGAGTTGTGCTTTGAGGAGTTGTGCTTTGAGGAGTTGTGCTTTGAGGAGTTGTGCTTTGAGGAGTTGTGCTTTCAGGAGTTGTGCTTTGAGGAGTTGTGCTTTGAGGAGTTGTGCTTTCAGGAGTTGTGCTTTCAGGAGTTGTGCTTTCAGGAGTTGTGCTTGTACTAATTGGTGCTATATCTCCGGCTTTACAGATAGGCTTCTTCCCGTCAGCTTCTGGATAACAAATAAACTTTTCTCCTGTGCATACGTAACCAACAGGACAGGGAGTCTTAGTCCACATTGGAACTCCTGAAGATCGAATAGATACTTTTTATAATACATGGAAAGTCGCAAGAAATAATTTCAATTCTCACCCTCTATGCACACCGAATAGGTATCCTCGCTATGACAGGCTACATTGCCGGACTGACAAACATCGCAATTGGCAGATAAATAATGCACAAGTAGCTTTTTTTTAAGAAGGATAACGACATTAACTGCTTGTTAAAACTTTATTCGAAGGAAGACTTACCAATGTTATAAGCACCTTTAACCACATCTTATTACACTCGCGAACGTTTCGCATTTAAGACTAAATTTTCTTCTGAATGTGTTGTATATTTTATATAGCCATTTTATCTGCGAAAAACATGTTATCTTTGTCAAAAATTCATGATTAGGTTTATTCGTTTATTTTGCTAATTTCGGCTCTTGTAAACATTTAAATTAAAAGCATTTTGTTAAACAACAAGTTCACCGTTGCTTGATCTGCAGATCGCTTAGTTGATAAAAATCACATAGAATGACTGAGAAATGCCATATAAGTAAAACTTCCTGACATATCTGGATGGAACATTTTTCACACTTATGGGAAAGTGTTGCCAATAGATAAGATGATAGATATTTGCGCAAATATTTCACAAGCAAATGATGCTGCAGTTTATTCTATATAATATATTATTTTTTAAATAGAATTATTACAATTCTAAGTAATCAAATAATACCGGAATTCCATAAAATTTTCCTGTTCTTCAAAGTAATAGGTTTAAAATTGTTAGATGCAGAGTCACGAACATGAATAAATTTATATGTATTTCGCATAAAAATTGTCAAAGTTTTGATAAAAATATATTTATTATATTTATATTATGCAAACTTTGTTCCTACATAAACAAAACAAAACAACAGTTTAATAATATTTTAAAAATATGTGGACTGCTTTTTATTAATTTATTAATAAACAACTATTTCGTATTAACAAAAAAAAAACTTTACTTACGTTATAAATCACAAAGTGCAGCATTAAAATATTTAAATAATAGCTTATTGGATGGAAATGAACATTTACTGATGACTTAAAATAGCTACAAGCTAAACAAACAAGGCTTATGAATATAAATAATGAAAATCGGATGCAAAGTGCAGCATAAATTATGTTTTAACTTTAAAGTGTTGGATTGCATTGGATTGGATGAAGTCTCGACTTCTCCACTTTCCCATATGACGACTACTTTGCACATAATGCCGTTGGGTAAAATAGGAATTTCACAAATTACACCGCTTAATTAAAATGTCGAGCATGTGAGCACGGCATTTAACACAAAACAATGCAGTCTACGTCCGGGTTCGGGTTCGGGTGCGGTTGTGGCTCTGGGTCTGAGTCTGAGTCTGAGTCTCAACCAAAACGGCTCTAATTAAAAGCCACTAAAATAAAATATTGCTCTTAAACAACACTAGGAGGCAGCTGCCTAGTATAAATATCAACCCCCCTTTGACTATATCACCCGAATTGCGTTCTAGAGGTAGCCGACCCCAACGGGTGGAGGAGACATCAAAGGGAACGGGTGTCTTTTGGTAAACCGTGCGATTGTTGAGTGGTTGGGTGGGTCGAAAGTTATTCTTCAAATGGTCATCATTAGCGGTCAGTAAACGAAATTGATCCAGCTGCCAATAAAATAAAGTAGAAATATTTATATCTATATTAATAGATAATTATTTAAGATTTTATAAAACATACCTGCTGCTCTGATATGGATATGGGTTCGTGAAAATCAACCCAGACCACTTCCTCGGCACAGGGTGGTGTGGTTAGGGAACCAATATAGCTGTAATAGTTAAACGGATCCCTGGACAAGTAGCTCATCAAAGGCAGCGGCGTTGTTAAGTTAACGGAATTTCCTTTACGGCTTATAGAGGGCAACGACCTGGTGAACTCCGCATAACTGGCACTGCCAATATTTCTTATCTAAATTAGAAAACATTTATAAAATATTTTTTTAACAAATAAGCAAGTTTCGTAAACGTACCTTAAAGAAATATGCTAAAACCGCAATGCCATGGTCCTGTCCCAGTGCACTCTGAAAGTCCGGATAGTCGAGACTACGGACCACAACATGCAACTCAGCCGGATAGGCTTGATTGTTAATCGTATCCTCACTGCCCACCGTATCATTCTCGCCCCAATGGAAATGAAACTGCTCAAACTGATAGTAAGCCTTCCGGGCCAATGGTCCACCCCGAACACGTGGCTCCTTGCCCTTGGCAAAGCTCATGGTGACCAGCACAGTGTGACCATTATTGGTGATATTTACACTCTCGGGTATGGCATCAAAATTGTAGTACTCCAAATCGGGATAATTGCTCTTCTCCACGTTTAGTTCATCTATGTTAATGGGACTTTGATATTTGCCGCTGCAGCGTTTGTAATCATCGGACCAATGTGCCGGCCCATGTTTGCCAATATAGCCAAAGTCTTGGCCAGAAACAGCCGCAACTGTAAAAAAAAAGAAATTCAAATTGATTAAACTTGCTAATTGATTGAACAAACGGTGACAGTGATATCGGCATTGATATTGTTGGTGACACCCAGCCAAACTGCAAATATTTATATATAGTATAGTATGTGTGTACATTTAGTATAAACTCTCCGATTAATTTGCCGACTATTTTTGGTATCACAGGGACGACTAAATATAGCTCTGTCTGTTCCCAAAAATATTTATGGTGCTAATTTTTATACCCTCTGAGGGGTATATTGGGTTTGTGAAAAGTATGTAACAGGCAGAAGGAGGCGTGGCAGACCCCATAAAGTATGTATATATATTCTTGATCAGCATCAACAGCCGAGTCGATATAGCCATGTCTGTCTGTGCGTCTGTGCGTCTGTCCGTCTGTCCGTATGAACAAACAGATCTCAGAAATGGTAAGAGCTACAAGTTCAAACTTGGTCAGTATCGACCACATATTTAGTCAGTCAATACAAGTTTGTTTCCTTTTTTTGATGCCACGCCCCATTTGCCCACAATAAGCGAAAAACCAGACATACCTCGGAAAAAATACATGTTTTTGGCAAATATCACAGTAAATATAACACCTAGGGACTCCAATTTTGGCATGAAGGTTGCTATTTGCAATATAAATATAATGCCATCATAATTTATAAGATGCCACGCCCCCTTCGCCCACAATTGCATTGAAACTTCGAATGTCTCTGGCTCACTTATTTCTTTTTTTTCTTGGTGTATAATTAGAGACAAATAATATCAAGCAATCCTGAAAATTGCATCTAAATTGGACTATAATTAAAAAAGTTTTTGATACAACGAAAAAATAGCCACGTGCATTGCACTGAGCTGTGCACACAAGCAACGAAAACGAAAAATGTGTGAGCGAGATAGACATACAGATATGTGTGAATGTTAAGTTCTTGCAGCAGCTACTTCAATTTAAACTCATATAATTGGAAACGAAGCTCAGAGGGTATTACACGGTCGGCATGCCCGGCTACTTCTAAAAATTTATTATGAAGTAAACTACTTAGCTCTTTTAGAAACTGAAATAGAGACAACACTGATTGTTGCTGCTGCTGCTGCTGTAGTTGTTGCCCGAGTAGTTGCTGTTGCTGTTTGCTGCTGCGACTTGTTTATTTAGTTTTCCTTGAGGACCCTCTGAAGATTTGTTTTTTCGAACTTATAAATTTATAGTTCTTGAAAAATTAGGTCACAAATAAGTCTGTTTTATATAGTAATATCAAAGCAACACATGTTATTTTTCTTGAGGACCCTCTGGAGATTTGTTTTATGGAACTTATAAGTTTATAGTTTTTGCAGCAGTAATTCCAATTTAAAGCAAAAAATTAGGCAACAATAAATAAGTCTTTTTTATAAAGTGATGTCAAAGCAACACAATGTTATTTTTATTGAGGACCCTCTGGAGATTTGTTTTATGGAACTTATAAGTTTATAGTTTTTGCAGCAGTAATTCCAATTTAAAGCGAAAAATTAGGCAACAATAAATAAGTCTTTTTTATAAAGTGATGTCAAAGCAACCCTCTGGAGATTTGTTTTATGGAACTAATAAATTTATAGTTCTTGCAGCAGTAATTCCAATTTGAACTCATATAATTGGAAACGAAGCTCAGAGGGTATTACACGGTCGGCATGTCCGACTGACATTTTCTTTCTTGTTGTTATGTCTGTTATCAAATTGTCACTTGATTTCGTTAGTAGATAATTTCTCGCAGTGTCCATTTCATATCTAACTATCTAGCTAGCTATTTAGCTTTTATAACAGGTCAGCATTTAATTGGTTTTTAATTGGCTGACTAATTTGCATGCACATACCTAAATTATGTAAATTTCATATTACATATTAAACGCCATTAATTACATTATGAATTTTCCTGAACTGCTCTAAAAATAAGCAACACTTTTTTATTTATTTATTAAATAAAGTCAGCCGTTGACCTTTAATTAATTTATATATTTATAGCAGGCTTTAATTAACGAAATTTATTAACGCTCATATCTCAAAATTTTATTTAAATTTAATTTATTGACACTTTTAAATGTTTGTGCTTGAAAACTTTTTAGTTTTAAACACTTATAGAGGGTATGATTGTATTTGCTATATTTTCCGTTAAAATCAATAATTGTCTGTTAATATTAAATGCATATATTAGATTCTTCTCTTAAGCTATTGGTGTGAAAAGGTTATAGATCAATTACACACAGTTATAACTAACTCATCGATATATTGACTCAGTTATTGTTGCTGATCTATAAATTTATGTACATATTTACGTCGGAATTGCTTCCTGCTGGCTTTTAAATAAATTTAATATTTTCAGTTTTTTATACCCTCTGGGGTATAGGTGTCGGTAGTACACGCAGAAGGAGGGTCCGACCCTGTATATATTCTGATCGCATCACGCAGTCGATAGCCATCGGTCTGTCCGTCTGTCCGTCTGGCGTCTGTCCGTCTGTCCGTCTGTCCGATGAACAGACAGATCTCAGGAGGTAAGGCTACAAATCGTTAGTCAGTATCGACCACATATTAGTCAGTCAATACAGTTTGTTTCCTTTTTTTGATGCCACGCCCCATTCGCCCACAATAAGCGAAAAACCAGACAACCTCGGGAAAAATACATGTTTTTGGCAAATATCTCAGTAATATAACACCTAGGGACTCCAATTTTGGCATGCAGGTTACTAAATGCAATATAAAGATAATGCCATCTAAAATTTTGATGCCACGCCTCCTTCGCCCACAAAATGCACAACTTCCTTGTAAATTTGCAAGCGGTGAGCTCACTTATTCTTAACATATAGTGTTGTAACTTAGTATATATCTGCAGACAAATAATATCAAACGATTGTGAAAATTTCATCAAAATCGGACTATAATTTAAAAGTTTTTCATACAACGCAAATCGTTCCTTTCAAGTAAGTCATAGCCACGTGCATTGCACTGAACTGTGCACACAAGCAACGAAAACGAGAAACGTGGAGCGAGATAGAAATAAAAAATGTGTTCATGTTAAGTCTGCAGCACTACTCCAATTTGAACTCATATAAATGAAAACGAAGCTCAGAGGGTATTACACGGTCGGCATGCCCGACTGACATTTTCTTTCTTGTTTTTTTATATGTCTAAAAGCACAATAAATTTATATTCACAAAAAATGTAAAATTTTGTTGACATCTTCTAAGTTATCTATTTTACAAATTTTCAACTATTTACTCACGTGCTAATGCCGTAAATTTAGACATAGATTTTTAATAGGCGCTTCTAATTTATGGCACTAGATAGTTTACATTTTCACGCCAGACTGTTGGACTAGTAGATATTCTAGAAATGTCAATCAACGACTTTACTTAAATTTCACATAGCATGTAAATTATTTTTAAGTTGTGGTTTTATTTGTGTCATTGAAGCGTTTACAGGGTATAAAAAAACAAACAGTTTAACTAATGCTACACAGGCTAAACACGCAAAACACCCACTCCGTGTTCATTCAGATAATTTAAAGGCAGTTATCCATTGTATTATTAATTAGTTAATAAGCCTAATTATGTAATTGGATAATAGGCAAATCATTTTGTAGTTTTTGTAGTGCTATTTTGAATGAAAATTAAAAAATAGAGGAATTTCCGGCTGCCCAAGTGCTAGAAATACCAATATAAATTTCTATTATATACGACGTAATGACGTCACAAAGACGTAGCTTGTCTTGCGATTGATGAGTAATCAAAAGAAATAAATTTAAAAAAAAATCAGCTGACCTATAAAATGTATTTGAACTAACCGTTATTGTTGTGTACTATATATGGATAGGGATTTTAATTATGAACGTGTTTTAGATCTTAGATATAGTTAATTAACACGTTTTTATGAGTCGTGTCGTGTCGTGTCAAGGAGCAATGAAGGAAACTTCATAAAAATTTTGTTTTCACACAATTTTTAAGTATCTTATTCTATAAAATAATAATAGAAATGATTGAAAGCTCTATAAACAAGCACATGATGCCATTTCAAAACTGATAAGTAGCTAACAACTTATATTTCGCAATAAATAACTTATATATAAGTTATCTAAGCAACTTAATCTTTAATTTGTTGCTCACCACAAGTCAAAATCAATGCCACCAATTGAAGATTCCACATGTTGAGCATATAATAATTTTATTTTTTATAGATCACACTTTTGCCGTAAAACCAATTGCGTAGCGTAATGTTAATGTTAACTAATACAAGCACTTTAAATTATCTGTCGAATTGTCTGTGTGTCTGACTGTCCGTTTGTCGCTGTTCACCCGCCAACTGCGGTCGCACAACTGCGGTTAAGGCCCGCGTATCGCTGAAACTTATATCAACTTTTTCCAAAGGTAGTCGACAGTTGCTGTCAACTAAAATTGAATAGAATTGAAACTTAAATCAGACACAGGCCCAACAACAACCCGTACACCAACCCAAAGCCCAAGCACCAACCACAAGCCCTTACTGTAGATTGGACGTGACATCGATAATGACAACGGCATTGGCCTCTGTTCCCCCGATGGTAACATGGAATACGCAATCTGAACAAAGTTGTCAATGGTCAGCAATAGTTATGTAGAAATTTTTCATAAGAGCTATGCCAAACTGTGACCATAGAGTCACGCAAATCATAGTAGCTTTGAATAGCTAAAGTTGACTGATTTTATCTACCAATAAACTATACAACTCTTTACTGATGTAAAAGATAAGCTGCTTGGTAGTATCAGTAAAGATAAAGTTCCAAGTAAACTTGCATAAAATCTATTAAAATCTACACTTAAGTTTACAATCACATTTTAGAAATATTTAACGCATCTCTAATTCAACACAATATTTACTTGAATGAGTAATTTGTGTGCGTGTTCAAAATAAGCGTTGATTTGGCCGACTACTGCTCGTTGGCACTGTAAAAAGAACAACTGCTGTATGACCCATGTAAGTGTTCTACTCTCTGTTTATCTATATGAAAAATCGAAAAACTTTATTAGTAACCGACAGATATTAAAACTATTAGCTACTCTTATAAAACACATTCTTATCTCGGCTATCTATCAGCAATATATGAACTGATTACAGTGCAGTTATGTTTTATAACATTGCCATAATAATGAACTTTCCGTTGCGTTGTGGTACTATAAATTCCACAAGGATTTCAATTGGGTACTTAAAGTTTAAATTAAAGTAAGTTTTACACTAGTACAGTTTTCAACATTTAGTTTTTTTTAAATTTCATGGGAAAACAAAGCCTGAAAAACTCAATGAAGCTTAACTAATTATACATTTTTGTACTTGACTAGGAAACATTATGTCATTGACTGTGAATCATTTATCTATCGAGTGGTGCTTTCCCACTCTAAAGTTGATTCAACAATGGAAACTTTACGCTTTTTTTATGGAGCGTCTTCAAGTCTCTGATTTATTTGTGTTAAACATTATATACACAAATAAGAGACAACTTTGAAACAGTCTAAACGGTTGTATAAGTATCTACGCTTTTGAGGTCTGAGACCTTTAAGACATCTTCTCAAAATATTAACAGAAAAGTACTTACATTTCTCTGTGTATGTGTTGTGGCTTAGGTAGCAAAACTTTGTAGCACTTTTCATGTTGTTCATGCCACTAATTACTTTGTGCGGTTAATGGTAATGGCAGGGTGACGAAAGAGTAAGTGCTTTCTGCAAACGCTTTGAGTTTAGCATTAATACAGAAAAATTACACCTCGTCTCATAATTTTGTCGGTATACATTTAAGAAATTGTCGCCAAGTTTTCAAGATTCACAAAGCAACGACTTTTTAGTATGCGGCTGGCGATACAACAAAGCGTTGGAAATCATTCATTAAACTGGTATAAAAATATTAGAAAAATATTTTAATTTTTTATTAGTTCAATTGGAATTTTGTTGTTGTTGTGTTACTACTGCTTTAGTTGACATTAACTAACTGCTTAAATCATTTAAAGTTTTATTAAGTTTCTAACAAAAGCGCAAAATTAAAGCAAAGCACAATCAACGTCAATAATTATTCTACCAGCTTTATATTGAAACTGTCTGTTAGAAGGGGTATATTAGGTGGGTTGTAAAGTCAGGAATGCCTTTACATTACATTACATGCACAATTGTAGTAAATATAACTCATAAAAAATGTTTGCTTATATCAAGTATACGTCAAACTTTGTCTTATTTGGAAAAATTTGACTTTTCTGTCCAAAGAACTTATTGTTATTATGAACTTATCGTATAAAGAATATGAAAATTTAAAATCTTTTGAGTTCTCTCTGTGATGCTGATTGTGAATATATGTATATACTGTATGTTATCGGAAATGCTTTCAACTATCTCAAATTTATAACAAACCTATTTTACCCTCGTCGCGATATTAAATGCCATAATTTTTATGGCCTACCGGGTATCCGCACGTTTAACCGCTTTAGCTATTAAACATTGAGTTGTTTTTAATTGAAGTGCGGCTTGCTTTGCTCAATTTGCGCCTATTGAATGCAATTTATCGATGTGGAAACACATAAGCCAGAACCGTTTTACACTCATTTGCAGACAGACAGAATCGCCGGGAATGAAATAAAATTCCACAAAAAGTTTAAAATGCACGCACGGGAAATTCGGTTAACCAGAAATAACAATTTGCGAAATATTTATATGCACAAAACTGCGGCTAAAACATACACAAAATTAGATGCAACAGGACTTTGCTACCACTTAGACATGTCCAGTGTAACCAGCACATGAGTCTAATCAGCAATTACCCACACACACTTCAGACTCTACTGGCAATTGTCCAAGTTCAAGTGGTAAACTATGCAGCATAAAAAGTCAGACCATAAAACCAATATAAAGCAAAACAGAGTCATTGGCAAACCAGCAAAGTTAGTACAATTTAATGCTGTGGCCGTTTAAGAGCACAACTACTGCTCTGCTCTCTGCAGCAGAAGACTTTGCTCTCTTACAACACACACTGTCGCTCTCTCTTTGCCAGGCTGCATGTGTTCTGCAGCATCACAGTAATGTAAGCAACAATTTTCATTGATAAAAATGCTGACGGTTGTGTCCTGTGCTTCAGTCGTACGCCAACCTTCAGAGAGTTCAAGTCAGTGTCAGTGACTGTGTGACAGTGGCTCGAAAAACGCAACATTTTTTGGCGCTTTGTTGTATGCAAACAAAACAATTTAACGAATTTTTAATTACGTATACGCCGCCGTGACTCCTTGCGAAAAGTGTAATACAAAAATTATAAAGCAAAAGTGCTAAAGTCGCATTAAACTTGGTGTTTTGAAATTCACGATAAACAGTTTTGTAATAGTTTTCGAATAAAAAGTGCTGCGGCGTCCTATTGGCGCCACTTGACCAAATATTTGTTGAACAACTTTTACATTCGGCGAGGTCAATAGCGGAAACTTTAGGTGGATTTGTTGCTGCCCACCAAGTTACACACAGGTAAAGAGTTTCAAAACAAAAGTGACTAGCAAATAAACAAAATGCATTACTCAGACATTTTCTAGTTAAAAATGTTAAAAATGGAGGGGGGAAATAATAAGCAAAGAAATTGCTATGTATTGTTTTTTAAAAAACATATATGCATATTTCTTTTCATATCATTTGTAAACACAAAATAACATTTACATTTGTTTTTATATAATTTGTAATTTAAATGTATTGAATACTTTATTTATGCACACTTTAATTTATTTATTAAATTCCATGCATTGCCAAACTTTGAGCCAAAACCTGAATCTTATCATGGTCCAAATTGCTTGCAATCTATTGCCATGTTTTTTTGCAGCAGCGAAAAATGTTTTTTTTTTTTTATATATGTGAACACATATATGAATAGAAATTGACCAATTCGTAGAAAAAGAAACCATTGAAGTATAAAAAATATTTAGCTTTTGTAGCTGATTTTGTTGATTGAATAACTTTTGCTTTGATTCATTTATGTATTGACAAGCACTTCAGTTAGGTCTTGTATTGGCAATCAGGGAACCTTTTTTTTTTGATTGTGAAAACTTTAAGTTTCCGTTGAGAACATGTGTTTGCTCAACCAAACAGCTTAAATGGTGCGGAATTATTTGAATAATGAACAGGGAAAATAGCAAAATTTGTAATGCGAAATTGCAGCTTTTACTTACTACTGACTGCCTTTGTTTTTCTGACACACACCTGAGTGGAATGCCGAGCTTTGTAGCATTTATCAAGTTCTGGTAAACAAGTCCTTGCATCAGTCAAGCGGACTGCATTAAGTGGCCGTCCGTACGTCCGCTTGTCCGTGTGGAAGCTAACATGACTTAAAGTCCTCAAGCTGTTAACCTTCAAGCAGTTCACTGGCAACTGAAACCTCTATGGCTTGGCCTGGAGTACATCCCAGTACGGTTGCCCACTTGTCCAACATCTTCCATATGCGGCGACAGATGATACTTGAGCGGCTGCAAAACTTGGGGGGCTGCAATTGTAATGCATTCTTAAAGAGCCGGCTAAGCTAGTGTTAAATCCAAGCAAATTGAATGAGGTTGACCTGACTGATTCTACCCGCCTATCCTGTTGTTATCTTTCAACACTTTTTAGACCGTGTACTTTAAAAGCCGCACAGTGGTCAGTCATGTTTGTGGGAAAAGCAGCGATGTACGTTTGATAAAAAACCTACATCTTAGAGACTATAAGAGATAATGTCGACAAATTTAATATGTAGTCATTAAAAATATTTCTCTAATCGTTTAAAGATTGATGTATGTGAAACAAACTTGCTTATTTTATATCCCTTTAGAATACAAAATATTTGTTTCTTAAGATAATCCTAATAAATATACGTAGTATATGTTATTTTAACACATCCTGACCAACTAGTAATCGATAATCTATATTTAAAAAATCTATTTTTAGTATACAAATCGGTTTTATTTCCCTTTTCTTCCTAGATTGAGTACACGGTCATTCACAGTCGACTCAGTCGATTTGTAACCTACTCTTTTAGTTATTCAGGTCTTTGTCAGATGAGTGCCTCACTATGCATTGTATCACAGTTACCACAATGTTTGAGAGTACTGCAATAACATGGCTTTTACTATGTCAACGGTCGTGCTGTTCTGGCCATTTTTGCAATGCGGCATAAGTGAAAAATAGTGATGTGAAAAACTAGCGCGGGCATAAATCAATATACATACTTAATCCAACAGTTAAGGAAACTATGTAGGGGGGAGTGCGGTGGGGGTGGGGATCATTGGGGGCATATTAAATGGAAGCAACCAACAATATTGGCCTTAGCTCAGCACAGCTGAATACACACATGAATAAGCTCACACACACATATATATACACACACCCTATTAACACTCCCGCTGCGTAGTCCTCTGACTTTTCTAGATCTGTGAAAATTCGATTTAAGCAGCAAAAAGTTCACTTCAATTTATTTCTGAATACATCAACTTTTCCAGTTACAAACATCTTCATACTTGAGTCACTTTATTTATTTCAGGCATCAAAAAATGGCTGACAACAGGCAAATAGCTAGACGAAAAAATGACAAGCCGTAAAATTGCTGTCGAGCACACTAGACTTCAAATTTACCTTGAGACCTTGAGCTATCCCTCTCTCTATCTCTCTCTCATGTTGCCTAATAGCCAATTTGTTTATTTGTCGGTCAATCTTTATGAAACTGTCAGAATCGTTTGACTTTATTATTCTCTGACCAACTGTTAGTTTTTATGAGAATACGTTAAGAAATACATGTTAAAAATAGCTTGGAAATATTTTTATTTAAAAGGCTTACTCTGCACACTCGATATCATCTTTGAGTTTAAACGTAGGGTTAAACAGAGGTATATCGACTCCGCTATACATACATACTTTGCAATTATTATTTCAGTCTTTGCTACATACATATTATACTCTTGCCACTGGGTATGAAAATGTAACGTTTTTGAGAATTTATGATGAAAACAAAAGCCTAACTGACGCTCGTTCTGTCTGCGCTGCTGTCTCTCATTCCTGTGGTTGTTCCACGTTAATCAACGTGTTTTTCCATGCAGAATTCCAGCAATTTGCTAGTTGGTGCCGAAAGTAAAAGCGTTGCACAGTTTTAGCAATTTTGGGTTACATTCATAATATGAATTTCACATCTTTTGAAGTTAAACAGTAAAAAAGTACAAGTTAATTAGTTTCTATGTGGCATACTTTTCGAAAATAATGAAAAATATTTCATATATTACCTCTAGCACAACTTTATTTCAGTTGTATTAATACAACTAAGAACATAGAAAAACACTCATCAGTTTGTTTCATTTAAATCATTATTTTGATACAAAATCTAATGCATTGAAGCCATCGCATGTTTTCCAGTAGCATCAAAAACTCAATTAAATTATGTTTAGCAAACCAATCATTTTTGTTGACTAATAAAAATAAAATCAAATCATAAAGTTATATTTTCTGACATTCTTAATTTATTCTACCGCACTGCATTTGTGCAAATCACCCCAAAAATAATATTGACAACGTAGTATCTATTTCAAGTGAATCGACAGAAAAATTAAAGATGCAATGAGGGGGAATGCGTTGCGTAAACATCAACGAGTGAAAACAAGGAATGAATTTGAAACGGTTTGAACAACAAATAATTGTAGCATGCTTTTAGGCGCGCATTTTTCGCTTTTCCGTTTCACTTTCGCCCAAGTGCAGCTTAATTGTCACAATGCCCGATAATGTCGGCCCTTCTATCTCAACAGCACACTCTCTCTATCTCTGTCGCTCTTATGCCAGCGGTTAGCTACAACAGATTTCGTTGTATAATTTAATTGTAAGTGCAGCTGCTTGAAAAGAAACCATGTCTTCTGGCTATTATTTATAACGAGTAAAACATATGTATGTTATCTGCCTTAAAAATAACCAAAGCAAATTGCTTTGAATTGTATGCAAATGCATTTAGATGGCAGATGATGCGCATAATGTAATGTTTTCCAAATGCAAGCGTAACTGATTTGAGATGAACCAATAGAGTTGTCCATACGCAGCAGAAGACGTAAAAGACTGTGTTAAAATTCAGATGTTTTATAGCTAGATTTAGCAAAACAATTTTAAAGTGCTATTAACTAGAAATGTAGCTGTTTGTGAATATATACTTGAAGAAACACTAATGTCTTGGCTTAGATTTAATTACTTAATTTATTGTAAATAAAATAAACAGCTTGCAATTTGGTTTAACAAACTATTTTTTTAATCCCACAAAACTCGGACAACACTGAGAACAAACAAAACGTGCCACACAGTGCATAAAAGAATACAATAGAAATCACAGCAATTCGTTTTGCCAATGCAAATGGGCTTAAGAGGTCACGAAAGTGTGAAGGTTAATCGAAAGGGGAATTGCCGGAATGCCAATGGCTGATAAGCAGGATAAGGCAGCACAATTCACACTCAAAAGTAAGCATTGTTATTGTACTGACAATTGTAATTGAAAGAAATTTGTAGGAAAGCAACACAAAAGCAAGTTAACAATGGCTTCAGTTGGATAAATAATTAATGCAGCTAATAGAAAGCTGTTGTTTTAAAAAAATAATGTGCACGAGGTTACCATGGAGCTGTGAAAGTCAATTGTCTTTCAAATAAGCTTCCGATTTGCTTTCATCTATTTCTAAACTCTTTTGTAAACAAGTATGTAATTGATAAACTAAGAATAGACAATGGATTGCTTACAAAAGCGCTCCGGGTAATTTAACTTAAGAGAACCTTGGGGGAGACTCGCAATTAGGTGACTTAGTCATCCAGTCATTCAGCTCGCTGACAAGTCTATGCTCAGTATGCAATTGACTTCGATAGTAGTTTTCATCAAATATCAATGTAAATGCTGAAGTCTGGAGCTGTTTTCTGTTATTCAAGGGAAAGGGGGAGCTTCGTATTCAAAATCTGAAACATATGTTTCTTAGTTACTGAACAAAATTTATGTTTTAAACTGAGATAATTCTACTGTTAGGGAATAATCCAACTGGATGTGCCTGCAAAAGATTGGGTTCTCTGTGTATTCAAATGTTCATAGTTTGAACTTAATACAGACGGACAGTTAGTTTTCAGTTAACTGCTCATTTTGAGCAAATCAAAGGGTTCAGTCAATTCAAATTATGGATGCTGTCTAGTGAATTAATGGGAAATCCAACATTTCAATAAAATGAGCTTATTTTAAATTCGACTTACACTAGTTTTAGTATACAAATCAGAATGAAACTTCAATCATTTGGTTTTCAATAATGTTTATCAATTCGAGAGCCATTTGCATGGAAACAGTTAATTGGTCAATAAATTGTCACAGACTCAATGGTAGTTGGAAAAGCCCAAAATAGTATTAGAACCAAATAACATTTGAAGTACAACTAACTGCAGCAGCATGTGGCTTTTGTATTGATGGCAGAACAACAGGAAAGGAAATATGAATCAAAGCGCTTTCGGCCATTTGACGAATTCAAACTGAAATTGGCCAATTAGGGCCAATTAAGTAACACACAAAACAGTGGAGTAATAACTACTATGTGCGTAGCATACTATACTATAGTATAAAACGAGCAACCGCTCTTGAAAGCAAAAAGCTTCTTAACTAAGCATTACTCTACTGAAACCAAGAAAGCAGCACTTGGTGCTTGTAAATATACCTACATACATAATAAGTTTGACGCTTGGGAGGAATGGCCTTTGGAATACTTGTAAATGTTGAAGCAGTTGTTGCTTGTAGCACCGAGTAGCGAGTACCGTGTACCGTGTGCCGTATACCGTGTACCGAGTGTGCACTGTACAGCTGTCGTTTTGCCTAAGAAATAAAATGAAAAGTTTTTCCAAGATGCTACCGGGCAAGAAGTTATCTTTCACTTTCACCAAACAACTTTTAGCCAAAAGTATGTACTGACTGTGTGTGTTTGAGTTGCTGTTGAAGTTCATAGTTCTTAGTTCTCTCAGTTCGTGTTTGAGTTTGTGTTTGTATTTGAAGCGTACTTACGGTTTTATGACGTCTCTGGGGTAGAGCGGGTAGTAGTAGCCAAGATTCAGCTTCCAGTTATTTAATAAGCAATTAAGTGGATTCAATTAAAATGTTTACAGTGCTTTTGATTTACATAATCAAAGGAGCAAATCCAGTCTCATGTTACATGACCAGCAAAATCAGGTGCTTAATGCCATTCGTGTCCAAATGGACTATAAAGCAGCTACACCACACACACAAATTTGTTTATGGAATTCAATTTACAGCTTAAGTAGATCAATCAAATTGGCACATTTTAATAATGCAATAGCAACAACTAATATACTGTAAATAACTTACACAAATACTCGTACACTAAGCTAAAATTTAATATACTTTTCGTTAAAGCTATGATTAAATTCTTCGCTTAAAAATAAATAAACAGGTTTCATTTCGTGGAAATATTAATACACTCAAAAAAAATAATAAAGCGGAATATGTAAACAGACTAAGGTAACATTTTCTGTTACACTTTTTTTAACTTTATATATACGAAATACATAAAATATTATAATTTTAACTAAAAGCTATTTTAGTTCATAATTTTTTTTTTTTTTTGCAGGAATGTGTAAATTAAGCTTTAATGACTTTTACTAAAGACTAGCATTTTCCACGTGGATTATATGCCACTTTAAGCCATGTTTATACCCGAACAAAAGTTGTCCGACAATGTTATTATGTTCTCTTTGCTTTTGAAATAAACTTTTTCTATTCATTTCTCACCTGGTGGCTAGACCATAAAAAGTTATGAATTCGTTTATATAAGCTAAAGCAGAAAGTTTAATAGGTCTGTCTTAAGTGAAATGGCGATTCCTGCAGTGAATTTTATTTTAATGACAGCTCTTAGTGAACAAAAACAAGAAAAAGCACATTAAATTAAAGCAAAGCTTCTTAATTCTAAATTTAGTTAACATTAAAGCAAAGCATGCAGTAGTAAAAGGACAAACGATCGATTAAGTGAACTTGCACTTTTATTTGTATTCTTTAAGGACAATTGAATGGAATTACCGGAAGCCAATCCCAGAGTCAACATGTCGGTGTTCAGGTCGCTGGACAGCAGCATTACCAATTGCTGTAATTGAGCTGTAATGAAAAGTAAATAAATAAAACACATAACATTTAGCTGGACTTTAACTTTCGGCGAAACTCACAGCACTACAAAGCAGTAGCAGCAGCAGCAGCAATAGCAACAACAACAACAACCTTGAAAGCATTTTCCACGGACCTAAAATTTGGCATAGAGTAATCATTGGAGGCAGCTCCACAATGGACACCATCATGTCAACATTGCCCACATTGACAACTAACGACGGTAGTCTATGGATAACCACCGCCCTCACCGAGGTCTTGGTCAACAGTAGCCATGGTGCAGCGGAAAATGCTGCTGCTGCTGCTGCGGCTGCGGCTGCTGGTGCTACAACAACAACAGTGGCTGCAACAGTTTCAACAGCAGCAACAACCAAAGTTCATGACAAGCATCCCCATGCAGTCAGTGACAACGATACAGACTTGAGGTGAGTGTGAAATCGCGTATGTGTACTTTTAATGGATTCTTGGATTCAATTTCCTCTGTTTCCCAATTCCCATTGTTGCCCTTTTGGGTGTCTTGAATTTGGCAAAGGCGAAAAATAGTTTAACTCTACGACACTAAAAGATAATACAAAAAGATTTTCTGTAATATCTTTGTGGTTATATTAATTTGAGGTGAACCTGTAATATATATATTTAACTCTACTTTTTAACTAATTATCAGACTCACTGATCGTTGTACAGTTGAAAGGGTAAAAAACACTTGCTATCCTAATTTTGTAATGTTTTTATTGAAAGGGGTTAAATTCGTAATAGTTTTGATAAAAAACTTGTTCAGCTTTTTGTATATATGTATACTATAACAAGAAGGAAAATGTCAGTCGGGCATGCCGACAGTGTTATACCCTCTGAGCTTCGTTTTCAATTATATGAGTTCAAATTGGAATAGCTGCTGCAAGAACTATAAATAAAACAACTAACGATAAAACAAATCTCCAGAGGGTCCTCAAGAAAAATAACATTGTGCTGCTTTGATATCACTATATAAAAAAGACTTATTTGTTGCCTAATTTTTTGGTTCACATTGGAATAACAGCTGCAAGAGCTGTACATTTATAAGTTCGATAAAACAAATCTCCAGAGGGCCCTCAAGAAAAATAACATTGTGCTTCTTTGATATCACTATATAAAAAAGACTTATTTGTTGCCTAATTTTTCGCTTCAAATTGGAGTAGCTGCTGCAAGAACTTAACATGCACACATACATATTTGTATGTCTATCTCGCTCGCACGTTTTTCGTTTTCGTTGTTTGTGTGCTCAGCTCAGTGCAATGCACGTAGCTATATCTTGCTTAAAAGGAACGATTTGCGTTGCATGATAAACTTTTTTAATTATAGTCCGATTTTGATAAAATTTTCACAATCGTTTGATATTGTTTGTCTGTAAGTATATGCTAAGTAACAAAACTATACGTTACGAAATAAGTGAGCCAGCAGCAGGCAAAGTTACAATGTAATTCTGATTTTGGTGGGCGAAGGAGGCGTGGCATCCATCAAATTTTGATGGCATTATCTTTATATTGCAAATAGCAACCTCCGTGCCAATTAGTGACCCTAGGTGTTATAGCTACCGAGATATTCGCCAAAAACATGTATTTTTTCCGAGGTATGTCTGGTTTTTCGCTTATTGTGGGCGAATGGGGCGTGGCATCAAAAAAAAAAAGATTCTTGTAATGCCTGACTAAATATGTGATCGATACTGACCAAGTTTGAACATGTAGCTCTTACCATCTCTGAGATCTGTTTGTTCATACGGACAGACGCACAGACGGACAGACGGACATGGCTATATCGACTCGGCTGTTGATGCTGATCAAGAATATATATACTATCTGGGGTCTGCCACGCCTCCTTCTGCCTCTTACATACTTTTCACAAGCCCAATATACCCCTCAGAGGGTATAAAAAGTCACAGAGTATGTTAATGGTTATACACAATCTGACTAAATTTGGCTAACATAGGACTACTATATTTATTAACTTTATTAGACAAAAAAGGATCATTTTAATAGCGATTTTAATCATTGAACTAAGTGAGTTTTAGTAATAAGTAGAGTATTTTCGTCTCAAAAAATAGATTTCATTTTATAGAACGAGAAATAGGAAGTGAAAGCGACTGAGAAATACGTTTAGGTCTAAAATATTGAGTGAAAGAAAAGAATTTTGCTCCTTAAAAAAACCAATTTAATAATAATAAAGTTCATAAAAGCCTTTGAATTTCTTTAGATTATTAGCTGTTTATAGTATAAACATAAAAATCTACAGTTTCAGAATAGTAATTTTATGATTATTACTTAAACTCTTTAATTTCTTTACAGTTCATATCCTGGTTATATACACTATCGTGACAAATACGATCTGAGCTATATAGCCAAGGTAAATCCATTCTGGCTGCAGTTTGAGCCACCGAACACAAGCACCTTCTACATAATGGCGGGACTATACTGTCTGATCTCAGTTGTGGGTTGTTTTGGAAATGCATTTGTGATCTTTATGTTTGGCAGTCGAAAATCGTTGCGAACGCCGGCCAACATATTGGTTATGAACCTGGCCATATGCGATTTTCTGATGCTGATCAAGTGCCCGATTGCCATATACAATAACATTAAAGAGGGTCCAGCACTGGGCGATATTGGTAAGTCCAAGGGGCGGGGATGTTATATGCTAATTTTTAAAGTTCTTTTGCTTGGATAGCCTGTCGAATTTATGGATTTGTGGGTGGCTTAAGTGGCACCTGTGCCATTGGAACACTCACCGCTATAGCACTGGATCGATATAATGTAGTGGTGCATCCACTGCAACCGTTGAGACGTTATTCACGACTACGATCCTATTTCATTATATTGCTCATCTGGTGCTATAGTTTTCTGTTTGCTGTGATGCCCGCTCTGGATGTCGGGTTGTCTGTATATGTGCCCGAGGGTTATCTGACCACCTGTAGCTTTGATTATCTGAACAAGGAGACGCCGGCACGCATCTTTATGGCATTGTTCTTTGTGGCTGCCTACTGTATACCACTCACTTCGATTATGTACTCCTATTTCTATATACTCAAGGTGGTTTTTATGGCCAATCGGATACAGTCGAGCAAAGATAAGGCCAAAACGGAGCAGAAACTGACGTGTATAGTGGCTGCCATCATAGGTTTGTGGTTCATTGCCTGGTCACCCTATGCCATTGTGGCCATGATGGGTGTCTTTGGCCTGGAGCAGCACATAACACCACTGGGCTCCATGATTCCCGCTCTCTTCTGCAAGACGGCCGCTTGTGTGGATCCTTATTTGTATGCTGCCACGCATCCAAGATTTCGTATCGAGGTTCGCATGTTGTTCTATGGACGTGGTGTACTCAGACGTATGTCCACCACACGATCATCGTATATGACACGTTCCCGCTCCTCCTTTACGCATCGTTTGCGACCCTCATCTGGGGAGATTGACACCCGAACTGATCCCTACATGCTGAACAATAACCTGATGATGGTGCCAGAGGAAACGGAAGAGAATGAGGAAATTATTGTAGTGGCCGAAATTAATAATTCAACCTGCACCAATATGGAACAAAGTAAGTTTTAAGCATAGCAAGTTAGGAAAAGAATGTAAGATCGTGATAGAATACAAGAAGAGCTTATCTAAAAACCATTTAAAATTCTTAGCTTTAATATTTTTTTTGTTTTTATAAAACGTAATGCCACCTATGTACCTATGTTATATTTGGATATAGCTCTCGATGTTTGCTTTATTAAAATTGAGAAATCTTGAAACATATCTCTCATAAGTAAATGTGAGCAGTTATGCTCAGTTATCATTCAGACATACGTACATACAATATTTTGCTTCCCTTTAAAAGTTTTTTCATTATTAACTAAAAAGAAATAAGATACTTAACCATTTAATTGTTAGCCGTGATTATTTGTTGCTGCTGTCTTTGGCTTTTCTACTTGATGAATATGAGAATATAAGTTATATTGTATAGATACTTATAATACGTACTTATACCTTTGTGTTGGCTACCTATGTACATATGTATGTTTATGCAAACATAAATAGTCAAGAGCAAGTAACAACGTGATAGAAAATACTTAAGTGAAATGAGCTTACAAGCTATTTGCGAATGTCAAGTGGGTACGTTACTTAGTACTTATATGTAGTACATAATACTTATGTACGTATTAAACTTCTTACGCTGTGCCCTCACTGCGTGCCTGTGTCACACAGCACTTGGCGCATTTAGCTAGAAATTTGATCATCAATCATAACACTTGTTTACTATTTTTAGCATTTTGAGCAGAGAAAATTCAACAAACAATCCTACCTTGATTTTAGGTCAAGACTTTAAGTAAGACCAAAAAGAGCAAACGTTCTCATACTTAGGACTCTGAGTCTTCAATTAATAACAACAATTTGTTTAGTTGTTATTAAGAACAATTTGTTTTAATTATTTTATTTATTTTAATATTGTATTAAATATTTTAGTTTTATAAGGCTTTTTATGTTTATATAGTATCTTTGTCCCAAAAATACTTAAGAAAATTATGTCAATTTATTTTGCAAATGATTTGTTTAAATTATTCTAATTTCTGAAAATTAAAATTATATTAAATTTCTACGGCTTAAAATGTGTTTTTGCAGAAAAGAATTATGTATATAATATTTGCTGTTATTAAGAAATATTAAAGTTATTTTAAGCGACAATCTTTTTTTTATCAATAATGCTGTTTTATCCAGTGACTTTAAAGAAAGAAGTTTTAATGAAGTTTACGAATCCTGGAACCTTTTGAGAATTATAATTTTTCGAAAAGTGTATTTTAATAGTTTAACAATGTCTTTTAAAGAATTTTCAACCTTTTTGTTTTAGTTTCATGTTATTAAATTGAAAATTTGTATCCTAAAATTCTCTAAATTCAAGACCACAATTTAAATTCTACATATGTATGTATATGTTTATGGATTAAGAAAAGTAACATGTGGCGAACATAGGTACGTGTATATAACTGCTTTTTGAAACATTGCAAGTAAGCATTGAAAACAGTTTGAAATAACAGTTGAATTCCCCTAATGTGAACGCAGATCAGTGTGTGATAACATATGCTGGCGCGTATTAATTTTCTATGAGAATCACAGGCACATTTGTATCAGAAATTATGTAAATAGCTGTTCTACAATTCACCCCAAACATACTGTAAATGTAAGAATTTTTCATTGGTTTGCAAATAAGTAAACATGCAGAAAGCATCTTTGGCTAATCATGTAATGTAATGTATTATTTATATACAAGACAAAATAAGAATTAATTCCCAAGAGAAGGCATACAATTGATACGCTTAAAGTAAGGCATGTATTGTTGTAGTAGTCACAATGTGACGCAGTGTGCACACAGCATAAAACTAGATTTAGTGGCTAATAGCCCCAAAAAGGCTGCTGCATTTGGTACAAAGAGAAATGTATCTTGTAGATACGTAGTAATTTCAGGGAAACTCATTATAAGCTCACAATAATACAAAACGATTGAGGGCAAACGTATGAATATACAAAATTAAAACATAATCGCATATCATTCATATTTGTGTTACACTCAATTCACTTAATTCTAAGTAAACAATTTGATAATTGAAAATGTGTTAAGTAATAAGCTTATTGTCAGTTCTATGGAATCGCCAGGGTAACGTATTAAACCAAATGAATATTAATGTCTGCATAGAAATGAAAATTGTTATTAGCGAAAAATAAATTGAATATTTATATATCTATTTATATTTATGATGAACAAATAATGTAACTTTCTGTGTCAATATATAGTTGTATTCATTTCACTTTTGTAAATGGTTCTCTAACATACATATGTATATTAATGTCTATGTTAAACTATTGTGGTTTGTTAAAGGTCTGAGCTAGACCCAATGAGTACGTGTACCTTACAACAAAAACAATGGATTTGTTATAAAACTAAAAAAGCTATGCCAAATAATTGTTAATATTTGTAAGTGAAAATATCATACGAATTTATACTCTTTAAGTGTTTTTTGTGCTCTTAATTATCTGTATATAAATGTCAAGTTGTCAATAAAACAAAAAAATATATATATATTATATATAAATATATAAATATAAGCATATAGTTATGTATGTAGTACACAGTCATAACAATAGAACAATAGTCAAAACATGCTAAAAGAGACCTGGAAAAAATTCTAATTACAAATGTAAAACATTATTAGAGGTAAGTCGATGTCCAAATACCCTTAATGTTGCTCAACTCGTACATTTTCTAAAAATATTAAATAAATATTAAAACCAAAACAATGTTTATGGTTGTTATTTATAAGTTTTATAAATATACAGTTATTTTTACAGTGTGTTGGAAGGCATATAAACATGTCTTAATAGTTAGTGTAATTTTTATGCTTTGTGGACATTTGAAATTTAGTTCTACAGAACAATGGAATGAATAAAAAGGTATATAGAACAGTGTCCCCAAAACAATGCTGTAGCCAGGCAAAAGTACAAGAACAACAACTGAACGTGGAAGTAAATTAACATATTTGAAATGCATTGTCAGAGTTTTGTAGCATTGCATTTAAGTTTGTGTTTAACTTTGTGTATTTATTTAATTTAAAATGGAAAAATGGAATAATGTGAGTTTGTTTGAAATACTTTAAGCGTGTAATTCAACGTAAATAAAGGTAAGTATGTGGTAAATTTAAAATAAATGCAAAAGCATTTAGCAGACTTTCGTAGTAATCACACAGTTAAGTCCCAAGGCAGCATGGCAGCCTCAACAGGTGCCTGAAGAAATTAAAGCAAATAGTTGTAAAAAATGCGCTAAAAAATAAGAAAAACACATGCATAAATGTGTGTGTGTGCATATGCAAATTGGCTATCTGTTGGCTATCTGCTGTGTAAAGGAAAGCGCTCACTGTAATGGCCGTTTGTCTGACCGGCAAAACAACAGTGCGTATACATAATGCTAGCTGCAAATGAAGCCGCATGCAATTCGTTTCGAACCAGTATTTCCCCAGTATTCCTCAGAGAGAGAGAGAGAGCGCGCGCCACTGTAATCAAAATTTACAGTTGTACATATGTAGACAGTGAGGGTGTCAACAGCTGAGAGCTGCTCACCAGTATTTTGTCGACGTCGGCGCCGGCGCCGGCGCTAGCACTGCCGATGGCTTCGTTCGCGCTGCTATCGCAGGTTCTATCGCTAACGTTGCTGCTGCTGCTGCCTCTGCTGCTGCCGCTGCCAAAGCATCGTGTTCAAGTCAAGAGCAGACTTCACACGCAGCAAGCATAACACAAAAAAATTCAGTCGGCTTTTTCACGACGCGACCGCGGTTGTTGTGCCAAACGAAATAATTTTCTCGATAGCTTTTCTAGGTGTATCAAAGTGCATTAACTCAATTGAAAATCGTTTAGTAGTGTTTTTGTGCAAATTTCCTACCTGCCAATCATGGAATAATACAAAAAAAATTTTGTTTACTATCGAAATCGAAAACGAAGTGAATGTGAGTCTTGCTGTGTGTGTTGTGTGTGTATATATATTGTGGCAGCATCCCATTCAAGGATATAACTCCTTAAGCTAAACTCCCAAATGTGTGTGGGTGTGTATTTGTGTGCGTAGGAGTGTTGCTTGATATTTTCTGCTGCGGCTACTTAATTTTATTTCGATTTTTCAATGTCTGAATTTTCTCTGTACATACATTTAACCGGCTCTTTCAGTTCTCTTTCTTTCTCTCTCTGTCTGTCTGTCTCTGTCTTTAGTTTGTGTGCTGTACTTGTGCGCAACTGTGCGCGGATGCAGCGCTGCTTTCGTTTGGGAAGCAGCTGAAAGCAATTTGCAATCAACAACAACGAATTGACAGCGATTGCAATTGTATGTATGTATGTGTGGGTGGCATATATACATATATATATTCTCTGTGTTTATATGGTATTTTGTCGATTTGCCATATTGTGATTGTAGCCAAAGTAAATATTGACCAAACAAACGTCATGCATAGTTTTGATTGTCAGCGATTTATCCCAATATAAACCAAACAAAACACACATATGTTTGTATACAGGTTAAAGGTTATGAGTGTGTGTGTGTGTGTGTTTCGTGACCCAAACTCATCAATCAATGCATTAAGCATTTAATTAAAACCAAGCACACACGCTGCGTATGCGTAATATTGTTGCAACTTTAATGCTCGGCTCTTAAATGCTGCATACTTACACAGCAAATGTATGTAAATCAAAAACACTTTTATGGCTGCTCCAAAAAGCAGCAGCAACAACAACAACAACAATAGCCCGCTGGCACCCAAGACAAAGCAAAGTCTCTGTCGCACTCGAAGCAACAACAACAACAACAACAACAGCGACAGCAACAACAATTGAAGTAGACACAAATGAGCATGCAAAAGAAACAGAGCTCAATGGTAAACAACAACAACTGCCTAGACACACCCAGACATCTAGACACCCGAAACACCCAGCCATTAACAAGCCCATGTGTGCCAAGCCGGTGTGTGGCAGATTTCAGTCCACCCCCACAACATAACACATACGACACGTTGCCAAGCGTTGCGTGTTGCTGCTGTTGCTACTACAACTGCTATTGTCAAGTGTTGGGCGCTGCTGATTGTTGACGGTTTTACTGTCACGAGTATAATTATTGTTCTTGTTGTTGTTGTTGCTTTTTGCGTTTGTTTACACGAAGTCTTTGGAGAAATTGTAACTGTGTGCTCAAAACGAAGAGAGAGAGTCAGAGAGGTAGAGAGACAGTTTAGAGACAGACAGAACAGAGACGACAGCACAGACATTTGATTTTACATGCATTTGTTAAGTGTCACAAAGTTTAATTTCATGTCTTGACAAACAAAGGTGCAGAGGGTTCTCGAAATAAGATACTATCATGATGAGACAATAACAATGGACAGGACACTCTTTGTGCTAGCTAACTAACTGGCAGCTCATTCAAGTCGACTGTTAAAGACCCTGTACTTGTTATAGAGAAAACTAAGCAATACTATTAAGTTTACAATAAAAAGGTTTTTGGTAATATCTTAAGTAATAAATCAAATGGTTAGCATACTTTAAAATGAGTTTTAGAAATGAGCGGTTTTCTATGCCATTTATATGATTAAGTTTTACAGTTTTATATAAAAACCTTTGCTGTAAAATAACGTTTTTTGATATACTATAACTTTCTTGTTTATCATGCTTAATGCTGTTTTCAGTATTAATTGATATTTGGTTTATCTGAAAATAAAAAAAAAACTGACGTTAAAAAATAAAGGGGTGCAAATTTTTAAATTTTCTTGTTAATTATGAGCTCAGGGGGTGTGGCATTCAAAAAATTATGATAAATTTTCTTTATATTGCATCTAGGAATCTGCATGCCAAAATTGGTATCCCTGGGTGCCGTAGTGTTGAAATATATATGTTTGTTTTTTTCGCTTATTGTGGGCGAATGGGGCGAGGCTTAAAAAAAGAAAATTTTTTATTGAAATATGTAGTTTCACTGAGTCAAATATTGATTGTAGCGCTTACCAACTCTGAGTTTTGTTTTCTTCATACGGATAGACAGACGGACATGGCTATAACGATATGGCTGTTGATGCTAATATATGTACTAACAACAACATACATACTTTACTCCTACTGCCTTTTTCATACTTTTAACAAACCCAATATGCTCCTCAGAGAGTCTAAATACAAAAGCCTTTGTTAAGCTTTAAACCGACTTTCGACAGATAATTGCTATGTCAGTCACAATGTGTGTTTTAATAGAAAATACTAAGAATTTCTTATTTTAGGCAGTTTTCAGCAATTCGTGGTTTTGAAAGGGAAAGTGACAAAAATCTAAAACAAACAATTACTTACTAAATTTCCTAGAGCTAGTAATTAAAGTCTCAGAAATCTAGGTGTTCCAACAAGTAAACAGATTAAAAGGACACGATGAAGCTAAGTAATTTTAAATGCTTATTGTGACAAATTCCACTCAATTTAAGCAGCACATTTCATTTTGTTCAAAATTCTGTCAAAAATATACCAAAGTTTCTAATATTTCTGTTAAATTGCTTAAAATTCAAATTATACTTTGGTAGCGGCACAGATTTGTAGTTAGTACACAATGCTCATGCCTTTTGTATTTGAATTTCAGCAAATAATGCGATTTTGGCCGGAAAACTTTGAATTTGACATATGACAATATGTGATATACCTTTCATGATTCATTTACCACTTGCCACAGATTAAACTCTGTTGCAAAGCGTTCGTGTTGCGGTCGATATAGTAGCACATAGAGTGTGTTGTGTGTATTAATGGATAGTTCCAATCAAAGTGAGGCAAGTGCGGTTTATGGCTTTTCAATGGAGTCAAATGTGTGAATAAAGCTATAGGCGCATAAAGACAATATATTAGAAATTCAAATGAAATGAAATGTGGACAGAATTAAACTGAAACTTTCTATTATTTCAGTTTTATGCGTCACTAAGTTTTCGTTTCCCCAAATTTTTGGTAGAATGTTAATTTTCTGTTTGGTTTCGCCTTCCTATTTTCATAATTGAAATGCCAGAAGAACTTTCATTGAGGAACTGTGACGTCAATTGTGCACGTTGCGTTTGTTTTTTTTGTTTTTATTAAACTGTGGCGCAACACAGCAAAAAAAAAACAAAGCAAAACAAAACAAATCGAGATACTTTTTCACTCGCAGCTGCAGATTCAGATATATAAACGGCATGGGCATTAATTAAACTGATGTTCGAGCAGTGGAAATCGTGTGGTGCTTGGTGGGAGAAGGAGAGGAAGTGGGTTGCAGGAACTGGGGCAACATGTATTTCGCTTATGTATTCGTGCCTCCAATTGTTGCCCGGCACCCTTTAAACAATGCTGTTGCAGCATGCATTTGGCACCGTCCACTGATTCACATTTTTGAGGCACTAATGACCGCACGATTTGCCTTTTTTTGGCAGCTGTGTCGTCCGAATCAACTCGCCCCTCTCCACACTCCCCACTCCCCTTTACCCAAAACAGCACATGGTTTGAGGTCCATCGAAAGTATGGAAAGTATGCTGGTTGTGTGTCTTTGCTCGTGTCTTTTTTGCCAGCCTATGAATTTATAATTGCCTGATTCTTCAGCACAGTCCCAATTTCTCATTCACTCAACTCTGTCGGCCTCTCAGTTGCATTCAAACAGAGGTATGTACATACATATGAGTGTACTCGTGAATTGCATTAAGTACTCAAAGAGATGTCTGTGATGCAACACACCAAGCAACTGGCCTCTTCCCATGGATATGTTTATTTATAGCTCTGTACTATACCATAACATATACCCAAATCTGAGTGCAGACCATATAATGAATACTATTTCGAATTGTATGCTGTTTGTAAATGTTGTTTTTTTGTTTATTTTCATAATTTGCGTAAATGTTTTCCAAGTAAGCAGCTACAAAGTTTCTGAAATCAATTCAATAAGTTTTCGAAAAATGAAATGCTCTAAAAAAGATCTGAAACGCTGCTTAAAAATATAGAAAAAATAACGACAATAATAATCTAAATTTCACTGGTTTTTTAAGCTAGTAAAAGATTTATTATAAATCATTGCAGAAAAACTTGAAATTTGCTATCGACTCAGAAATTATGTTTAAAACATATTCCAAATAAGTAATTCATTTTATTCCAAGTTAATTTCAGCTGCGTATATAAAATAATTGATATACAAATTTTAGATATTAAAAAATCTATTTTTATATATTAAGTACAATTATTTGCTATATTAGTTGATAGTTAGTTAGTTCATCAGTTTGATACTAGACAAATTTGGTTTACTACTTCAATGCAAACATTTGCTAATAATAATTCAACAAAATTTAATTTTAAAAATAATATTAAAAACTAGTTGAGATAAGCTAATTATGAATTTATAAAAAACAAAATTTTGAATTTATAAAAGGCTGTATTTATTAAGTTCAAACTCTCAATAAAACTTTAATAAAATGCTGCTTTCAGACTAAATTCAAAATATGTTCAGTTAAAATTAAATTGTATATAATTAACAATTATATGTTAATAACAAAGTTTATGTAAATTTTAGCTACAAGCAGAACAAATAATAAATTAACTAGAAAAAAATTTCATGTTTTCTTTATGCCATAAATATAAAAAAATTAATAAAAATAACATGTGCACTTTAAATTTGATTCCCGCAGCTTTCGTGGGCAAGCATGGATTAAGCAGGATAAGCTGAGAAGTGAGTGAATATATACCCTATATAGTTGGACAGAAGTTGTTGGCATACTCTCGAGAGGAAAAAGGATGTTTGAATCCAACTGGTTGCCCACAGCCTGTGGCTCTTTGGCGCCCGCATTGATACCGCCAGCACACATAGTTATCTTGTGGTATTTTTGGGAGAACTATGCTCGTTATGTGGACCGACAGTTCTGCACTTGCTCCTGCTGGGACACAGTGTTCAAGGGCCCCTACGAGTCCGGAGTGGCCGCCTACAAGCACATGTACTTCAATGCTACACCCAATAGCCTCAAGATGTGGATACTCACGGTGTTTGCCGTCATTGCGCTCTACGAGTGCATCAAGCGTTTGATTGCCCTAATCCTGCAGCAACGGGTGCGGTACTCCATGTTGCTACTCTTCCTATTATCCATTTTCTCGCACTATTATGCCTGGTGGGTGTATATCAACTATTACAACGACGACTACTACAATCAATGGAATCACCAACTGTTCTTCACGGTAAGTCAAAGTTAACTCCTTACTTCAACAAGTCCCATAACTCCTGAGTGTCTTGCATGGACACCGGCTATTCATAATTTATTAGCAAAGTTCTGTTCAAAATGCCGATGCTTAAAACTTGCACAATATGCGCCGTGTTCGTGTTTGAACTCAACTTTCCAATGAGTATTCCTATTCCACCATCCACACGTGCACCACTATTAAACTTGTGCCGGAACACTGTGGGAACGCCCATCAGCCACAAGTACGTGATAGAGTCCGATTCCAAGTGCTCTAAATAGATTTAAGCATAAACGCGAAAAATCTATTAAATGCCCAAGGAAAAAGTTTAAAGTATTCTAAAAATACAATCACAGGTTACTTCAAACTTTTGCCAGACTAATGAGCCAAGTCCAATTTATATTTAAAGTCAAGCTTAACTGTGCATTTTATCGATAAAAGCTTGTCAAATATTTAAGGCATTTAAGTGGAAATTTATTGAGCTTTAAATATGCTTTTAAATAGCTGAAAATATTGGCATTTAAATATGAGTTTAATTGCATTTTATTTCTCACTTTTACTTTGAACACATTCAGGACAAATAGTTAATAGCATAAAATACTTATTTAAAATAAATAATAAATGCCTTTTAACAAAATGCAATATTGTTTATTGTTTATTCTTCAATTTAAAAGTATATATACAACATTTTACTAATTAAAATATAAAGCTTTATGCTTATTAAGTCCAGCATATCAAATGTTAGAAATGAATATCGTAAACGATATTGCAAAAGACTCATACGAGAGTCATCAATGCTCATTATTGACTTATAAGACAAATCTCAATAGAATTTCCCCAAAAACCACATTTATATCTAAATCTAATTTAACTTAAATTTTTATATAATTAAAAAGTTTTTACTAATTAAAATATAAAGCATTTTGCTTATTAAGTCCAGCATATCGAAAGTTTGAAATGAATATCGTAGACGATTAAGCAAAAGACTCATACGAGTGTCTTCAATGCTCATTATTTACTTATAAGACAAATCTAAATAGAATTGCCCCAAAAATCACCTTAATATCTTGTACTAAATTAACTTAAATTTTTATATAATTAAAAAGAAACTTACCAGAAAAGTTACTTTTTCTTTCCATTGTACATTGCAGAGCACAGAGCTATTCTCCACGGTGCTGGTGATGCACTTGGCCAGCACCAACAATGTGGTAAAGCCGAAGAAAGTGTTTTGCATTGTGGGCATCGCCTTGCTGCACATACTCGCCGGCAGCTTCGATCAGTTCTTCATAAATGTGGTGCGTGGTGAGGGGGCAGCGCATCAGGTGGTGCGTGACATTGGATTTATGCTGCCGGATCTGTTGCATCTATTTGTGCCACTTTGGCTGCTCCGCAAGGCACGCAACGAGAACTTCTCGACGCGTCCCTTTCAGCGGGATCGAAAGCTGCACAGAGATATTGTGGCCATGCTGTGCCTGGTGTCGCTGCTCTTTGTGATCTGCACGATTTTGTGAGAACGGATCCTGCTGGGCGCCTGGGAGGAGGTGCACGGCAAGATAAAACCTGCTCCAGATGCTGCCCTAATGCTACTGAATCATTATCGCATGTTGGCCAACAATATTGTGCATAACTAAAAGCAACGAATGGAATCGTAGATCGTAAAAGGACTGTGGACAATATCAGCTGCACTGCTTCAGTCAGTAAGTGGGCAGGCAGGCGAGCACACACCCCCATTATAAGCTTATCTGTCTTATATTGATTTGCAATTGACGATTTGTGATAGATAGTTTTTGGTTTTTTCGGTGAGCATAGAAGATGGAGGTATAACTTAAACTTAAACTTATCAACGACACATAATCAATATATAGCAAACTGTTGGCTTCCATTTAAGTAGAAACGTTGACCGATAATATGCTCTGTTGAAACATATCCATAACCCATACACACAATAATTGCACTAGGCACAACTAGAAAGATATATATACATATACATAAACTAGTCGGCATATTTATTTTGACAACACTTAAAGTTAAATTTTCAAAAAATCATAAAAAATACATGCGAAGAGATTTTTAAAAATTTTTTTTTCCATCACTAATAGATTCTTTTGGAGAATCTTTTTGTATTCAAACATTTTTTGTTTTAGCCCGGGGGAAAAAGTTTAAAAATTAGACCTTTGCAAGAATTGAAAATATTCCACGTGTACTCAATGGGTTAAGAAGCATTATGTATTATTAAAACTGAATTGAAGTGACCTATCCATTGATACCAAACTTCTTTCGAAGTAAGTTTAAATTTTAAGTAGATTTCGCTTTAAGTGTTGTCAAAATAAATATGCCGACTAGTGTATATATGTTCAGTATCTAAATACTGTATCTCAAACCGAACGCTGTCTGGGTGCAGCAAATTTGTTCGATATCGAAACTTAGACATATACTTAAAATAAGTACAACGAATAAACGAATATTAGAATACGACAAAGGCATTATTGGAGTTAAAAAAAAAACATTTTGAAAAACGACCTCTCTCGATACCAACATATTGCCAAGTATATAGTATTGCATAGTATATTTCGTAAAAACCCACCCAGTGTTATTCTATCATAGCGTCAGATGCGATATTTAGACTGTTGTTGCATATAATATATTAATATTATTATTATTATTATACACAGACAGTGAAGCGAAAATATTCCAGTACCGTAGTAGAAAAAGTTTAAATTCAAATTTACTAAATTATATGAAATGAATATATATAAACAAATAAAAAACCCTGTAGTAATCAAAACTAGCGTTAAACGATATTGTTATATACATAAAAAAATACTTGCGATAATATTAAATATATAAATATGGAATAGCCTATAAATACTATGTATACACTCATACACACACAAGCACACACACATATACATATATTTTTAGTATACAACATTATATTAAATAAACATTAAGAGACTGAAAAAAAAAATAAAACAATCATCAATTAGTTTAAATCAATTAGTAAAGCAATCATTCATTCAACTGGTAAGTTCATAAAGAAAAAGTTATTTAATTTAAATTTTCCTTGTATTTATAATTAGTTTTATTGAAATTTGAAAAATCTTTATGTCAGTGCCCAGGTAAACACACAGTGTACAATATAGTAGTTCAATCTATATATATATATATATATATATAAATATACCTATATTATAGTATATTTCAAATATGCAATTGCATTTTCCAAAAATACAATTCGTTACGTTTTTCCATTTTGTTACTAAATGTTTAAAACTTAGTTGCAAAATGTTTATATTTCTATTTTGCTTTGTAAATTAGAAGACATTTGAAATGATATACATTACATATTTTTTTTTTAATATATAGATAGAAAGATTTAGAGAGAAAATACATATTAAATATTATGGAATGTCTTGGTATATTTTGTATATAGTACATACAATAAATGTAATTGGCTGGTTTGACGGGATACTTAAAATTACAATTGTAACTTAATTTGGTAAAAACAAAATAATTATGTGTACAAAAATGTCAACTAAACAGAAATGGACGGTTTTCAATGACTATTGAGATTTCAAAAGTTAAGAAAGAGTATAAAAATTAAGTTAAATCAAATAGAATGCCAAACAAACAACAGAATATCAAAACAATAAAAAAAGGGTAAGTTTTTAAAAAAATAGCAACCGATTTTGAACCAAATTTGAAGCATAAAACTTGCCCAAAAATAATTGGCAGTGGGTTGAAAAGCCTTCATATCATATTAATATCCTAATTCGTTTGATTGTGTGTGTGTACATATCTTTTTTGTTTTTTGTTTTTGTTTTTGATTGAGTCAAATGACTCCATTTGTGAGTTGTTGCTGTTGTTTGTTATTTAAGGCAATTGATTTTCCTCTGCTTGTGATGATTTTGCATTTAGATGAAAATCTCTGTACGCTTTCTGACCTGATGACCCGTGGTCGAATGGAGCACCGCATCATCGGGATCATCGGCTCCATCAGCGCCATGGTCCTCATGCGTCAAGTAATCGCCTTTGTGACGATGCAGATAGCGACCAATCAGGAAGAACATTAACACCAGCAACAGGAAAAGTATAATCAGCAGCACTAAAACAACAACAATACAAAACGGGCGATTAATAAAATTAAGTTCACTGTTTAATGGAGCAACTAATCAACTTACATGCCAGCAGCACAGAGTTCACTTCATTGTAGGCCTTGCGCAGCTTCTCCTCATCCACTAGCGGAGGTGGACGGGTCTCAATTTCAATAGGTGGATGCGTTACCGGCTCAACGCCACAAAAGTCTTCAGTCAATTGCGCTGCAAAAATAATTCACAAATTGTTATAAACAATTTAAGGTGTACAATGAGAGAGCAACACTTACTGCCCAGTGATTTGATATTCTGTGGAGGATTCTGTTGGAACATCAGCTTGAGTGGATAAATATCATCGAATTGCACACGAGAAACACAACCAACAAAACCATCGGTCATCGAAACGTTTTTACCAATGTACATGTACTGAATATTATTGAATTGTGCATCTGCCGAAGCCTTAATATCAAAGTGATACTCCATGGGCTCATAGTTATCCACCTGCAGCACCACCGTGGAGCCACTATTCTTGCGCATAAAGCGCACATCATGATATTGACCCAAACCAAAGTGCTTCTTGGGGAAGATGATTTCCTGACGCTCGAAGCCAAAGTCAAATACACAACGCAAGTGACCTAAGTTAATTAAAATTTACACATTAGAAAACCAGTATAATTAAACTTAAATTTATGTGTTAACGCACCTGAATTCGAGATTTGTATAGTCAGATATTCGCCCGTCAAGTTGGAGGAGAAGCCCAGCAGGAAACCCTTGGGAATGGTCGTTGTAAAGCCCACGCGAATATTCTCCGCAATTGTGGAACGGAAGGAGCCCTCAAATTCGTAGCGTATAATAGAGCTGGAACGCAGATTGACACCAATTTCTGAAAGATAATAAATACATTAGCTTTTAAGTTAATGTTATAGCTATAGTTCGACATACCATCTGCACAAATGGGTCCCTTGAAGGCACTCCAGCGGCAATCGCAGCCATAGCCATCGTAACGTTCAATGCAGGTGCCGTTGTTGAGGCAAGGACTTGACTCGCAGCGACCCACACAGCCAGTGGTGATGCCGTATAAGCCACGCTTGGAATACTCCTTCAGATCCACCATCTTGCCATTGAGTAGAAGAGCACGAATGCAGCCAACATAGCCATCGCGATACTCAGTTGTGGCGCCAATAACCAAATCGGAGGTTAAATGCAGCGCACGCACTGGTCCTGGTGGCTCACGAACTTCTGCCTTAATGGAGCCATCGACCACGAGACGCGCTTCCTTGCGATTACGCTCCACGCTCACCGTATGCCAGTTGTTGTCATTCAAGTGATAACTGGTGCCAACATTAACGCCCAGTGGTCCGCTGCCTGCCTGATATTGGAACTGCAGCTTGTTGCCGCCGTTCAAGCTCAATTTGATGTAATCGGTGGGTCCGGTGGCATGGAATAGTACAGCATTCTCCTGTGTGGTGCGGAATTCCAAATAGATATCACCCGAGTGTCCCATGTCAAAGGGTGGCAAGTTAATTGAGGCATCTGCTATGCGGAATGTAACCACATTACTAAACAGATCATCGCCCTCACAGCGCATGGGTCCAAGTGTGTAGCGTCCTTGTTTCTCGTCCAGCGGTGTGCCAGTGTCACCAAATTTAACCGCACGCACCGGCAGATGCTCCTTTTCACGTATATCACCGCCATCCTCAGCCCATTCCAGCGTATTGGAGTCGCAATTACACCACTTGGTAGGATCTTGACATTTACCCAAAATACCGCATTCACATTTACGCGAACCAGGCAAAGCGCCAGCCCAATAATCCATAGGCTGATTATTACGCGAGACCCACCACGAAAAAGGACGGAAGTTGCCAGCTTCAGCTGTTTAAGAAATATAAAATTAATCAATAGAAACTCTTAACTAGCTAACAAAAGCTTACAAGGAGAATTGAAGAGACGCGAGGAACGACAGGAGTAGCTTAGACGCTGCCAGCAGCTGTGTGAGCGATTGAGCAGTGCCTCGATTTGCAGCTGATTGGCATCATACATGATGGACTGCTCAAAGGAGCCAGGCTCTTGGAAGCCATCCACTGTAGTGGTGTGCTCCTGGCTGTGACTCAAAGTGGTTATAACACGACCATCAGCTGCAATTAAAACAAACATTAGTTTTGAAATATAATATTTAAATCCTAAACACTCACAATAGAATTCACAGGTGACGGGGAAAGGTTCCAATGGACCACTGCCATCTACATCAATGTTGAGATTAACGCGCTGCTGCACGTGCTGCACATTCTTGAGCGCCTGACAGGAGAGCGGATTGTTGGCTACAAAGCAAAAGTTTAAGTTAAACTGTAGAAATTTCAAAAATCCCTTTACAACTTACAGGTGTGACAGACAGCGCCTGCGTATCCTGTGTATGCACAATCGCAAAAGAACTCCATGCTGTTCTGATGGCAGACACCCTTGTGTTGGCAGGGATTTGGATTACAGCGATCAATCATTTGGCAGGCATCAACAACAACTTCATCGCCACAGCAGACTTCTTCGGTCTTATCCCAATCCTGTGGCAACTTGTAGTTACCATCCACCGATATTAGACGCATACAGCCCACAAAACCATTCTTATCCTTGCCACCAGCGATATAATACAATAATCCAGTGGATATCTGCAGATTCTTGGTCGTTGTCATTGGTCGCTGATCGATGTTGACAATGAGACGATTGCGTTCAATTGAAAGCACAAACGAATGCCATTTGCCATCATTGAACTTCTCCTCATAGTTGTCCAAAATGATGCGTGGCTTATCCTTGGCCACCAAATCAACTTTAACCTTGCCAAACTCCAAAAATACCTTAATGTAGCCGCCAGAGTAGAAATCATGATGTACCATCACGCCAGTTTCCTCGTACGTTCGGAAATAGAAGGAAACATTCAAACGCTGCGAATTCTCATAACCTTTGAGCTTCACAAATGATCGACGCGTCGTGAACGTGACCGGATAAATGGGAGGCGAGGGACAAGCAAATATGGTATTTACTCTAGTATACAAATACGACTCTCCCAGCTCGGTACTCTCTTTGATGTTGCGTATAAAGTTGGTTGAATTCAAGTAAATATTCTCCATGCAACCCGAGAAATTCTGCTGCACAATGAGTCCCTCCTGAACGTTGGGAACACCGCCCCAATATAGCTCACGATTTAGATTTAAGCGACTAAATTCGCCCTGAATACGACCACGCACTATGACACGATCCACAGAGAAGATGATGTCACGCTTATTGCGTGAGATGACCACATCGTGCCAGACATTATCATCCAACAGACTGCCCACCGACAGCGATGTCATCATGTTCGAACCCAGATCCAGATTCAACACCATTTTATTGTCCTTCAGCTGCAAAGCATAGTAATCGCCCTGTGTGCCACGGGAGTACATCATGACACCATTGGCAAAGGCGGTCTTAAATCTAAACCGTATCGATTCACGCCAAGAGGCAATCGGTTCACGACGCAGATCGTAACGCACCAGACCAGTGCCATTAAAGTAAATACTCTCCGCATCTGCAGGCAGTAAAGAAAATGATTAGAGGCATAAAATAATGAATAATTGATGCAGTTACTTACTGTATTCACAGCCGTAGAGCTCGACGCGCATGGAGATGCGATCATGCCAACGTGTGGGATTAATACGCACCCATTGCGCTATGATGGGCACTTCAAAGACATTGTAATGAATGGAATCGCCATCGGTGTTGCCCTTAAACATCTGCATTAGGTATTAAATCAAAAGCTTTAGTAATTACATCGATATATGCGTAATAATAACATGCATTAATTTAGTTTAGTTAACTTGAGTGTTGTTTAGTAGACTTAGTAGTAGGTTTAGTTACACAGTACCTGCGGCTCACTCGTAGGATTAACATACGAGCGCCAAAATTCGCCATCATCCGAATATTGGACAATGTATTCCGTTACAAATTCATCCGTATGCATGCGTCCCATGGTCGCTATCTTACGCACCATGACCGCATCACCCAAATCGAGTGTTAGAAAATGATTATACGTATTCTCGACAGGCGTCCAGGCAGCATTACCTGCACCAGGTGCAATATATAGGAGGAGGGTTAAAAATACCAAGTGATTTGTTAGAGTTAGAACAGAGCGTCTTTTTAATAAATGTGCGTGAAAAAAAAAACATGCAAAAGGAAAAACATAAACAAATAAAAGAAAATAAAAGTAAATAAAACTAAAGCAGTTAAGCAAATACCAAATGCAAACATAAAGCGTTAAGTGTTAAGATTTATGCAGCTGTTAATTGCTGCAGTGAACCACCACCAACAAGCACCAGCAGCATCAGCATTAGCACCACCATCACCATCAGCACACCAGAGACACATATATGGGATTAGGGAATGTGAATATCTCTTCACGCTTACCTTAGTATTACCGCCCGGTTCTTTATAGTCGGCAAACTCGAGATCTGTGATGCCATAGCTAATCGTATATTCAGTCACATATTCATTGCTATTCGGACGTCCCTGCAGCGCAATGTGTGTGACATTCTTCACCACTCCCAAATCAATAATCAAACGTTGATCAAAGTCCGAGTGCTTGGCTGACCATGAGGTGCCAGCTTAACAACAATAACAATAACAACAAATAATTTTAAAAATCAAAATAAATTCAACAAAATATAGACCAAAATAGAAATCGAAAATTTCGAAAACTTAAATGGGATTTCGATTAGTTAGTGGACAAATGTTGGGCACTTTTCCATTTATTGCTCTGGCAATTAAGTGCACATAATTTAAGGCTATTTCGTTTGACAGCTGCAAGTGGTCTGATTCAAACCCTAAACAATCTATACAACCTATACAACCCTACGCCAAATAAAGGTTCTCCACACAACAGCAAGGGGTGAGAACTCAAATCCCCTTCAGCCCTCCTCTGAAATTCGCAATTTGCAGAGTACAAGGGTGAGCCCAAGTGAGCTGGTGTTAACACTAAATGGACATGGCATTCAGACTGAGCACAAACAATTGCCACACTCCAGGTACGGGGTATGCTTTGTATGCTTTTGTTTTATTTAATGGGCACGGTGTGTCGAAAGACTACGTGTGTATGCACGTATGTATGTGTGCGTGTATCCTTGATCCTCGTCGGGGATTATATGTATTTATGAACTGCAGTGCGCGCTCAACTCGAGTTCAATGGCACCTCAAAACTTTCCCATCGACAAAACTTTGCTAAACTATTCGGAAATACCAAAAAAATAAGCAAAAACCTAAGCGTACATTTGAGCTGCTCAAATTTTATATGCCCAGCTGAGCTTATATTTACAAATAAATGTAAAAAAGTAAACTTTTGTTTATTAACTTGTTGCAAATTTATCAGCAAACGTTCTAATACTTATGCAGAGCTTTTGGTTTAAAATTATCTTTTTCACTTTGATCTGCGTGCTATACGGAGAGGAGTGTTGTCCGCAAAATTAGAGATTCTAGCTCAAAAAGTTTGAGAACGTGTTTTCCTTAAATTCGATACATATATCGATTTCGTAAATTCTATTTAATCTCGATTATAGCTTGAATTTGGTATGGCAATCTATCGATGAATATCAATCGATGTGCATAAAAAATCAGCTTCTTGGCGATTGTTTTCGATTTCACAAAGACAATTTTTTACGATTATTACTTTGCTTTTGTCTGTCGATATATCAATCGATATAAATCGATGTCCTTAAGAAATCAGCTTCTTGGCACTTACTATCGATTTCACAAAGACAACTTTTTACGATTATTACTTTGCTTTTGTCTGTCGATGTATCGATAGATATAGTCGATGGATAATTGATAACCATAAAATACCAGCTTTATTAAGATTCACTACATTATCGAACATCTTGGAAAAAAGTTCCGAAAATCATTATAACTACTTAATAATAAATTAACTAAATATTTTATTTAGTATCAGTAATGTTAAAATTCAGATTTCAATATTGGCTCAGAAAAAAAATCTAAGGTACAAATCTAAGTCGCATTTCTTTTTAGAATCAATATATACAGGACTAATTTATATAAAAATGACAAAAATTAGCACAAATAGATTACCCCCAATTTCCCATTTGAGAACTGGGCTAAATAGTGCATAAAAGAAAGGAGAAACAACAACAAAAAATAAAGCTGAACGTAACTACCAAGAGTTGTGGCTGCTACCCTCTTGTTTGTGCATGCATATAAATATATATATATATACATTTAACAAACAAATTTCGGTCTGGCCCATGTCTGGAGTCCATTACAAGCGGGGCTCCTCTACATTTTTCGGGGTTTTTATTGCCTTTTAATCATATTTCCGGCTTAGTTTGCTTTGTTATTTCTAGAGACAGCTGCCTCCTGGCACGACAGGCAAACATTGGAGCCGTGCGTTGTGGAATATATAAACATATTTACATTTATTGCAGTATATCAAATATAATATGCTAATTTCTATGTATGTTTTTTCTGTGGTTTGAGCAGTGCCTGTTTGCAATATGCCACCACTTCGGGCTGCTCAGCAGCTGCAGCAGCAGCGGAGTGCTCTTCAATCAGATCCTCGAAGCGCATAAATTCAAACTTTGAATGCTCATGGGGCAAGCAGTTGCGAAATGCGATGGCAGCACAGTATTTGTGTGATATTAAATGCTCCTCGAAATGCCATTGGGTCATGGGTGTGCCATTGCAACGTAACGTGGTGGCACAGAGTGGAGAGACGGCCTCCTCTAGCGGATGTGTGGTGTCCACGGCGAAGCTTATCTTTTGCAGATCAACTGTTATGCCCACGCCCAGTTCCTTGACGTAGGACTCCTTGAGGCACCAGTGCCGCATAAATGCCTTGAGCTGAGCGCCCTCATTGTGCTGCGGTCGGCCAATGTAACTCCATTCCTGTGGCGAGAATTTACTCTGCATGAGGCGAAAGAACTCGGCAAGAGATTTGCCACCGCTATACTCAATTTTCATGACATCCGTGCCAATGCCAAATGTTTCGGCATCATCTTTGTTACCCCTTATGCCAGCCAGCAGCACCAGACTCCCCTGATGTGATACATTGAAGCTGAGCGCTGCCGTTGACCCCTGACCCTGACCCGGCTGCACCCAATAGGGCTTGCCGCGTACATCTCGTTCAAACTGCACTTGATGATAGGGAAGGCCACTGCATGTGCTGACAAATTTTCGCATTAATAGACGGCCAATTAACGAGGACAGAAAATCATCGATAAAGTGAAACTTCATCAGACGTGTCCGCTCCTCTTGTTGTATGACAGCGACTGCATGAGTCAGCTGCGGCAGCGTGGGCGTCCATGTGCTCAAATCGAATGCCCAACGTGTGCAGATGTGCTTGTTCATTGCAAATATGAACTGTGTGTGTGATTTTATGCTATTAAATTGCTAAACATTTCGAATGTTTTTCGTTTTTATCAACTAATTTGCTAATAAGCTGCTGCTTCTTCTTACAAACCAGCTGTCATTCAGCCACAGCGGCGACATATTTCGCAACGAGTTAGCAAGACTGTCGACAGCGAGTAGAGCTGTCAACCCGCTTTAAAGTTGAGCTTTTCAAATTTTAAAATCAAAATGGCGGCTAACTAACGAGCTAAAGACAACAAATACGAAAGCGTTAACTAAACAACTCATAATAAAGAAAAAGAACAGAAATCAAGAATAACTAGAAAAAGAAAACAAGTCACAACTACAATTTGTACTTACCATTTAAACGCGCCTTATCTGGACCACGTTCTGTTAATGATGAGGTAGCTGTTAAGACAGCACGATCCATCAGTCGCTGATTGCATTCATAGTCGGAAAAGTAATCGCTGAAGGAATCTGCAAAGAAACAACGTAATAATCAGACAAGGAACAGATGTAAATGATTGTGCTGCTGACCCAGTTAAAGTACTTAAATCAGTGTGAATATACAATATACACATGTATAAACATACATATATACGTACATATTTGAACTGTCACTGTCGCAAATAATTGAAATTGAAAAATTCCAAAACAAACAGGAAAAAGTAATACGTTTGGACAGCAGCCAATAATACATTTGAGTAATGTGCATAATTTCAATTATGTATTTTATTTTTTTTGAGTGGCATTCATTATTTGTGGGTCCTTGGCGGTTTTTATGGTTTATTTTTACGAGCAATAAATATAAAGGGTAAAATTTAAAGATGCGCAAATGTAGCGATATATCGATCTTCAATTTGGATTGCTGCTGTTTGGAGCCATTTAACTATCGATGTTTTTTTTGCATATATCGGTATGTTGCAATGTTGCTGATCATCCTTCTATTGCCAGCTCTAATGAACACTGCATTTTATTGCCGTGCGATTTGTTGCCTAGTCTTTTATCTTTTGTTTGTTGTCAATATTTGGTTGCCATGACATTATACAGCGCCGCTGCCTTGTAAATATAGAAAAGTGCCCACTTAGCACAGCAGGCGTGATAACAGGGTCCGGAAATCCTTGCGTCGACAATTGTCTGTCGCAGACAACCCCATCCCCATCCCCCTCCCCTGTCTCTTCTTTAACCAACCAAGCTGACGTTGCCTTTGTAACTTTGTGGGTGCAGTTCTTTTTCGTATGTAAACACAGCGCCACAGCAACAACATAAACAACCCCTAATACTATACGGAAAGACTGTAGCAAAGTTCATGTGCACTTTGAGTTTTGACTTCAAGTTGATAAAAGAAATAAAAAGAAAAAAGCACTACAGTACCTTGGGTAAAGCATGTAACAGATTAGCCAAAGTCAATCTGCATATAGATCTGATATAAAACCTTATGTATGACCAAACCCAGTTCTATATAGGCTACCTGTGACCTGTGACAGTCAGCTTCTTGGTAAGGGGCTTAACTTAAGTAAACAATTGAAACACGCACGACATTTCTCGAAAATAATCAATAGCTTGTTGGAGAGAGAGGGAGAGAAAGTAAATTTGAACTAGTTTCTGATATCTTAACCAAGTCAAAGAAAGCAATTTAGCTGCTTTTCAAATATAATCGCCAAATTACACGCAATTCAAAACAACTTGAATTATTTTAGACATACTAGAAACATATGTACATATGTACATACAATGTATAATAAAAAATCTGGCTAATGTTCTCAATGAAATAAATATGACGTGACCGATTTTGAAAAGTAATTTCCGCCTGGTGGCCAACATGAATAAGTGAAGTGTGGATGATTCGCGCCTTGGCCGAGAAATAATTATAAGCATGGAAATATAAATTAGCAAAGAGTCTGCAGTCCATCTGTCTGTACGTCTGTTTGTCTGCATGTCTGCTTGTCCGCCTTGGCTCTCAATGGCATGAAAAGCGTTGTATAAAAATATTGTGGCAATTGTTTATTTTTAGTCATTAAATGTTTTTGCATATGAACTTTAAATGTTTATGGTTTATGGCTAGCGTATAATTTTAAAACTTTGCAACATTTCAAAATATTTACATATTAATTTTAGATGACATATGGGAGCAGCGAACACACGTGTAGTTGCATTACAATTGCATACACAAGTTTAAATATCTGTTTTAACACGCATGCGCATTACAAATGCCGGCTACAAATGTGTAACCAATTTGAATTTAAAATTTACTTTACTCCAATAAGTAACCAAAGCAGATAAAAACAAATGTGAAAACTAACGAGTTCCAAGTATAATAAAGAAAAAAGGCGTTGTTTGTTGGTTTTGTTTTGCCAGCGCTGTTCGTAAGCAGCAATTGGCTCTCGCGAGCGCCAGAGAGCGCCGTGCAGCGAGCGCGATCGTCACATTAACAGAGAACGAGAGACACAGAGAAAAAAGAGTGGGAGAGTGAGTTATAAACGAAGCACAACACAAAAAAGAAAACGAAAATGACGAGTCTCCAGTCAGCGTTGGGGAACACGCCCTAAACTTGGCTTAGAAGCAATTACATATTTTTTATGCAACTAAAACTTTGATATGTATATATTTTTTTAAATTCCTGCAAGTGCTTTTTGTATTCCACTTACCTGCTTTTGCAATTCCCACGCTGTTGCTGCACAGCAGCAATAAGCAACACCAAATCGAAATGGTTAAAGTCGTCGTTCTAATTGGCTGCCTCATTTTTTGGCCTTTGTGCTGCTAACAAATCACCCGTAATGACTTAAAGACACATTTATATTTAATGCAATGTGACTTTTCACAAATCAATGCACAGTCAAATGCACTTATTGAATTGAAAATTGCTGCAGCCAAGTTTCTGGCCAGCGGGGCTTCTTGTGGTTGCCAACCCTGCGGTATTGGCGTCGTCAACGTGCACGACCAAATAACAATTATTTAGTTAAGCTTTACGGCTTTGATTTTTGGAAACGCCTAAACTATGCCCGACACACGCACAAGCTATTGAAGCGGTTTACGTTTAATTATTATCAAAAAAATAATAATTAACTCTGCGAGTTTGATGACACACACACGTCCGTCTCGCTCGCTCGTTTTATTTTATGTTATGATTTTGAGCATCCAAAAGCAATAACAGTTTTCTGGAATGCTATTAACATCGATAACACAAGTGTTCTGTTTACACCGCTATGTTATTTGTACAAGAATAACAAAATTCTTGTGCTTTTTAAGTCATTTTTATTACTGAATTAAAAAAAAACTAGTTTAAACGATGAATTGCTGAAAGTGGGCAAAATGAGTAAACATGCACTCATTTATAAATAAATAAAAAAAAGCTTGCATTTAAATTAGCAGCTGTTAAGTATATTTCAATCTATTACGAGAACCAAAGGAGCACAGCTCAAATCGATTATTCGATAAGTATTAAATAATTACAAGTTCAATAATAAATTCTGCCAAAATATTTTTAAAGAAAAGATAGTGATTTCTTTTATTAAGATTTACATTAGATGTAGCCACTAACAAATATTAGAAAACTTGCTTTAAATAAAAAAATTTTATTTGTTGAAAATATTTCTTCTTGATTTTTAAATTAAATTCCACTAACAACAATAATAATACATTTGACATGCTATTGCCTAAATACAGCTCTAACCAAAGTGGCGTTATTTTTTACTTAAAGTTAAATTGTTGTTTACTGACATTTAAAATTTATAACCAGTCTAAATAAATATTAAATTTTCCTCAATATATCAACAGCAAAATCCATGTAGGGAATATCCCTAGTGTACATTGGGCATTTTTGCGTTACGTTGCTCCTTTTTGCGTTACGTAAATAGGTTTGCGTTTACGTTACGCTCCCTTTCTGCTACGCCAGAAAAATTTGTTGGCGTGTTTGTCAGACGTTGCAAAGTAATTCGATTTTTGTGTTAAGCAAGCAATAATAAAATAGCAAAAATGTACGGCGGCAATGAAGATTTTGGAAACTCGGTGAGTGCGAATCAATTGCAATGCCGCGAACGCTATAATTGCACAGAAACACCAAACTGCGGACAAAAAAAACATAACCCAACTTTTGTTTGGTGCCCGCTGGCAGCGTCAACAATAAATGAATACAAAAAAAACTAAATATTTATTAATTAACAGGACTTTTACGATGACTATGCGCACACTGGTGATCCCCAGTTGGATATGGAGTACGAGCGTAACTACTACGCCAACCGCATGCCAGAGAATGTCAAGTACTTCCTGATGAACTTCTGCCAGGCGATCAAGGAGGGAAATCTTTATGATATACAGAACATGTATGAGAATACATTCCCGCAGATCAGCGATCATCATTTCGATAAGAGCGCTTGGCCCGAGGAGCAGGAAGTGGGCGCCATTGTGGACAACGATAAGGTGTTTCTGATACTTTACAAGGAGCTGTACTATCGTCATATTCACGCTCGTATTCCTGGCGGTCCCAAGTTGGAGCAGCGCATCAATTCGTTCTTCAATTACTGCGATTTCTTCAATCTAATCATTTCGGCTCAAAATCCCGTAATGCTCGAATTACCCGACATCTGGCTGTGGGAGCTGGTCGATGAGTTTGTCTATCAGTTCCAGAACTTTGCACAATATCGGTATATATAATATAGTTATATGTATAAACTATAGCTAATCTTTATATAACACTTTTTTTAGTGCACGTCTCACGGACAAGTCGCAGGATGAGATTCAACAGTTGTGCGTGAATCACAGCAACGTTTGGAGCATTCTGTGCATTCTGAACGTGCTGCATTCACTGGTTGATATCTCGAACATTAAGAAGCAGCTGGAAGCCATCTCCCAGAGTGTGGATCCACAAACCGTGGCCGGTGACTTTGGCAAACTGGGATTCTACAAGATGTTGGGCTACTTCTCGCTGGTGGGTCTTCTCCGTGTGCACTCACTGCTGGGTGATTACTATCAGGCTATCAAGGTGCTGGAACCCATTGAGATTCACAAGAAGTCCGCCTATTCGCATATACCCGCCTGCCAGATTTCCACATCATATTATGTTGGATTTGCTTACATGATGATGCGTCGCTATGCCGATGCCATCAGGACCTTCTCGGACATCCTGCTGTATATACAGCGCACCAAGCAGCTGTACAGCACACGCTCCTATCAGAACGATCAGATCAACAAGCAGGCCGAGCAGATGTATCACTTGTTGGCCATTTGCCTGGTGCTGCACCCGCAGTGCATCGATGAGTCCATTCAGCAGGTGTTGCGCGAGAAGAACTATCACGATGCCATGTTCAAGATGCAGTGTGGTGACTTGGATGTCTTCAAGTCGTTCTTTGTCTTTGCCTGTCCACGTTTTGTTAGCCCCTGCCCGCCAGCCGCTGATGCGCCCTTGGAGGACTATGTCAAGGATCCCATGGAACATCAGTTGCTTGTGTTTATGGATGAAGTGCGTCAGCAAAAGGATCTGCCCACCACACGCTCATATCTGAAGCTCTACACCACATTGCCGCTGACCAAACTGGCCTCCTTCATCGATCCCAATGCCAATGATGATGATGTCTCCAAGTTGCTCATCCGTTTGCTCTGCTTCAAACACAAGATGCGCAATTTGGTCTGGAGCAAGGGACCCAGTGGCCTCGAGGGCAACTTTAAGTCTGGCTCTGAGGTGAGTGTTGACACACACAACTTAATGAATCAATTGTTATTAATTTAACTATTTACAACTTACAGCTCGATTTCTACATTGATGATGACATGATTCACATTGCTGACACAAAGGTCTCACATCGTTATGGTGATTTCTTTGTACGTAAAATAATGAAATTCAACGACCTCAATCGCAAGCTGAAGAACATTAACATTTAAAAACCCAATATCCCAAAATCCAACTACTTTGTAAACCTAAACGTTCTTGAACCCCATTAATAATATTCCATAACTGGACAGTGTATTTTGATACCAATAAAACAAAAAAATGTACAAAATGCGCCGCAAAAAAAGGCAGCGAGAGGTCGAATCGAAATTGTATTTACTGGTAAATCATTATAGCGGTTTTATTTATATATCCCACATAGCATTTTATGAAATTTCTGATCAGATTCGAGTCCAAAAAAGGCAGCGAGAGGTCGAATCGAAATTGTATTCACTGGTAAATCCTTATAGAGGTTTTTTTTTATAAATCCCACATAGCCTTTTATGTAATTTCTGATCAGTTTCGAATCTTTTTAGAGTATTTGAAATCGAAAGAGATTCAAATATTGTCAGAAATTTTATAAAATGCTATGTGGGTATATATTCTTGTTCAACATCGCAAGCAGTGCCGATATGGTCAAGTCGTTCTCTTTTTAGGCAAAATTAGTCTCATTTTTTCAAAGATATATTGAGGAAACTTGGCATGCTTATAAATTGAAATGAGGCGATCGGTTAACTATATCTCTAGCAGCGTTGCCAAGCGATGAGTGCCCGCATAAGCTAGATTTTCAGCAAAAATAAGTTAAAATAGGCTAAAAATTACAAAAATGCAACGAAATATACAAAATCATTAGGCTTTTAAATGGCTATGGCTATAAGCTATTTGCAAATTTTCCGATTTCATATATGGTAGATCTAGCCTGAAGTTGGCTAATATGGCAACACTGATCTCTAGCTGTCATATATAACATTAACATAATGCTTTCTACATAAATGTTAAAGGGCATTTATGTAGAAATTTCCAACATAATTCTAAGCTTTTTGAAGATTACATATCATACATATTTCTATATATATAGCAACCGCTATTTAAAGAACTCTACAACTCTCGTAAACCATTACTATTCTTCTTCTCTAATTAGTTACTTAAAATTTTCTACAACTTTCGTAATCCATCCCTAACCTTCTTCTCTAATTAGTTCCATAAAATTTAAAATTTACAAAAAATTTCAACCTTTTTGGAGATTTTTAACATTTACTTTATTTTTTAACAATACCGTTTTTGTTATATAAAATTTATATTACTATAAGGAAATTCAATAATCTACACTTATCATGCATGCGAATTTTGTTTTGTTTTTCAACAGATGTTTACTGCTAGCAGCAGCTTTTACATATATTTATATAAATTTTAGTTTTGGAATGTGCGTATTGTATATAAATATAACATTTTTTAAATCGTTTCGTATTCGTTTTGCTTCGCTAAGTGTTAAAATAAAATCTTTCTTTGGTAAATTAACAATAATTGCTTGAAATAAATTGAAGCGTTTAAATATTTAAAGAGTTAGTTATAGAAACAGACAAAAAGTGAGAGAAAAAGAGAGAGAAAGGATTATAAATAAAATGAAAGTAGTACAAGTTTGGAACTTAAGATTAGTACACTTTATACACGAAATAACGCTTGCGCTCTTCCACTGTGCTCTCTTAAACACTAAACACTTAAATGGGGGAAACAATTTACAAATTTACGGACTTGATTGTGTGTATGGGAGACGGGGGATTGGTGTGGGATTCAGTGCCGTCGCTAATCGACGCTCACGGTGCGCTGATTTACATCAATCAGATAGATGGCTTTGTGATTTTGCAGCACAAAGTCAACAAATGCATTTATAGGTGCTATCTCCTCCAGTGAGGTGCTATTGCGTCCCGACCACAAGAAGTTCGGACCGAACACAATCGCCAGATTCGAGGAGGTCATTTTGTTGAGGTCCGCACAGTCGACGACGCGTACGAGGAAATCGACCAAGTACTTAAACAGTTCATAGTTCTCCTCGGGCAGTTTTTCGCGTATCAGCTGGGTAACGTTGCGCGAGCGCTCCTCCTTGGGCCAGTCTAGGAATTTGGTTACATCATCGTACAGTTCAAAGGTTAGCAACGGTTCGGTTAGATCACGTAGGAAACTTTTTAGCAGGCCAGCAATCACATGCACATTCACGCTGCTGAGATCAACATCCTCGCCACGATTGACACGATCCTTGAGGGCCATAATTTCGGCATGATTGCCCGAGCGACGAAAGATGCCCTCCGTATCGATGACGCCCGTGATGGAGAGAGAATCGACGCATTTGCGCACAATCGGCGGTATGGAGTTGAGGCATGGACTGTGCATAACGATGAATTTCAAGGGAACACCAAACTGCATCGTTGGCAGCCCATTGGGTTGAACGGTTGCGACCTGCGACCCAACACTGCGACTGCGATTTGACTGATTCTCCTTGTCAAAGTTACAAATGGTATCCGGTAGCTTGAGCTTGTTCAGGCCCAGCGCCTGACGCAGCTCATCGAGACTGGAGATGTACACTAGCTTTTTGCGAAACTTTTCGCTAATAAATGGACTAAAGAAATTCCAAACGATGCGTATGAATAGCGTCGGATGCACCACATACAGCGTCTTTAGATTCTTGCGAAAGTTACGATCCAGTTCTTTGTACGAATTCCACAAGAATTGCGGCGATGGCTTGTTATCCTCCTTGAGGCCGCGATGGAAATACACGAGTATATAATCGTTTTCCACAAACGGTTCAATCTCTTTGATCACTTTCCTGAAAAGAAAAGCGAGTTGAGTTGGGCACAAATAAGATGCTACGATTCTAAACATACTGCATAAATCCCTCCAGATGGGACTTTTCGGGAAAACGTGAGGCGTAAATGCCAAAGATGTGACGTCCTTGTTTGTCTGTTCCTAGGAAATCACAATTGTTTTTCTGATTCTCTGTCTGTAGATTCTCCAACTGCTCACGCAGCTGATCCTCAAAATCGTCCTCCAAGGGATTCACAGTTTCTTCACTCTCAAGATCAGGATCTGCAGAGTAAAGAAAACAGCACTCAAAACCCACTTTATAACAAAAAATTTTCTTCAGCTTACTCACCATCGGCTAGCACAAAATCACCGACCATAACATCTTCTATGAATACAAAAGTAGAAGAATCAAGTGTTTAGTCATTTATGTTAATTACATGGAAGAAATAAGTGTACATAATTCTGTAATAATTCGTCTTCTTACTCTCTCGTGGTGCTGAGGTCAATAGCTCTGTATCATCAAATTCCAGCTTCGGTTCGCAGTCATGCAGATCGGATAGACTGGGCAGCGGCTCCTCCGAATTACCCACTATTGAGTTAATGGCGGGCCCTTTTGGTGGGGTGGTGGGATGGATGCGTGATAAAAATGATAATTGATTAATCTCTTAGGTTTTCTTTTGGGTAAGTGGCATTAATTTCATTAAAAACGTTAATCTTACAAGTTAATGCTTTTCACTTAAGTATTTTGACGGCCTTAGGCAACAAGTTAGTTCGGATTTGTGTGTGTGTTTTATTGAGTATTGAGTGAATAAACATGAATCAGAAAGAATTTTCAATGAGTTATCGGGCTTCAAAACGTATCGTTTATTTATCGAATTCAATTAATAACATTTATTTACAAAGACAGAGAGCGAGAGCAAAAGAGAGAGTGAAAGAGAGCAAGCGTACGAGCGAGCGAGCGAGCGGGAGTTACAATGAGAGTAATTTTTTTTAATTACATAATTAAGTATTTCTTTTCTAAGCCACACAACAACAACATTTACAAAAGTCATAAGAAAAAACAACAACAAACAATTTTGAACAGCAGCTAACTAGCGAAATATGTAGTATGTACAAAACATGAATGATTTAACTATATAGTATATATATATATTTATATGTAATTTCATTCATTCATTCCAAACTGGGGGGAATCACCTAATATTACTTTAACGGGGTTAGTAGCACAAAACAAACAAAGATCGATTTAATTAGTAGTTATGTTAGTCTAAAGCAAGCCAAGTATCGTTTACAATTACATTTTTTTAATTCTTAAGCGAGCGCAAAAGCAAGCAACAATTTAAAAGAACCAAAAAAAAGACTTATTTCAAGCATATTGTATATACAGTATGTCAAGAAAGTATTTACACTAGGCAGTTTTTAGATAAAAAAAAACACTAATATTTTATTTAGATTTTTTGAACAATTTAAATGTATAAAAAATATATATTAAAAATTATAATATATAAAAATTATTGTATATATGGGCATTTCCGCGGTCACTTACACGACTTTCGTAAGCAAAATAAAATTTTAAATGTTAAATATATCAAACACTATTAAATTTTTTACAATTCACCACTAATAATTTTTTGTAGTATTTTGAGACTACTATAATTGGTAAAAAAATTGAGAGCCTCCAGTTTTTATCTTTTGAGATAAAAGCCACAAAAGAGCGGTCACTCACGCGACTTCAAATATACATGACTTTAGACATCATTGCTAATAATCGGCAAACTCTGCGAATTGTGTGAAAATTTTAAACTTTAAATATTTTTGACATAAATAAGAAATATCAAGCTTTATTATTAGACTTATGATTTTTCAATATTTGGTCTGTCCTTTTTTTGCGAAGGATTCTTCTAGGTCACTCACGCGACGTCACTCACGCGACATTGTTCAAACTGCAGTTTTGTTTGCAGTTATATATACAGTTATAGTCATTACATTAGTATTTAAGCTAAGAAGATAAAGAAAAAATACAAAAAGAGTTGTCCATGAGCTGCAAACGACTAAAAAAACTCTATATTACAGAAGAAATGAAATTTTTTTTTGGACTCTTGGTTGACCTTTTCGCGGAAATGCCCATATTAAAATTATATTGAAAACAAATTTATTTACAATATTAAAGAATTTAAAATCAAGTGATTCAAAGAATACTAATTGTTTAACTTTTAATGAAATATATAAATGAATATTATTTATTTCTTGGGTTAAAGACTATAAAATAACACTGTTTATTTGTGTTTTCTAATATAAATAAAAACCACACTTCAATTTAGAGTTAAAAAATTTTGAATTTCAATAGTTCGGTTCCGGAAACGAATACTGATTAGTTTGTGATTTCAATAACACCAAATATGCAGTGTGACCATGGCATTTAGGCATATTTTGCACGAATATGAACAATTTTTACTAGCACACTTTATAATTTTGTGTGAATAAAATCTAAAACCAATCTATTTGTATCAGAAATCGTGCTACTGTATTAAATTACTTTATAACCAATAAAAAAATATAAAATTTGTGATTTTGACTTTAAGAATTGAAGAAATTAGCAAATAAATATGTAATTTTTTAGTTACTAAATGAAGAACTTTAATTTAAGGCTTCAAGCTTCGCATTTTTGCTTTAAAACTGAAAAGTAGCACTAATTAAATAGCTTTAGATTAGTTTATTGGAAACCAATATTAAAATAACTGCACACAGTGTAAATACTTGCTGGACAAACGGTTTATATGCGAATTACACTAAAAGTAAATAACGGCCATACGGCGTACGTAGCTTAGACAGTGGGTATTACCTGGTAATCGCGTTGGAAAACGTGAATTGGCATCCATTGCCCTAAAGACGAATGTGTCGGTTGTGCAAATTGGCTGATAAAAAACGACGACAGCTGTAAAAAAAAAAACAAAACAAAATGATTTTCGAATACATTAGCTTAAATTGGGTATAGTACAAAAAACTGCAAAACTTTTGTTGGATGACGTCACGCTTATTCGTTATTCGACTTTGACAAACTATGAACAAGCAAGCAAGCAAGAAAGTTTCCTGCTCTTATCGTTGCTGATGATGATGATGATGATGTTGATGAACATTGCTGATTCATATTCAAGTTTATCGTTACATGTAACAGAACTGGAACAACAACAACAGCAGCAGGAACTAGAACTAACAGAGTAGTAGTACACGTGAATTGCGTAAAGCAAACGATTTATTTACATTGAAAGGCAATAGGTTATATGTATTTCTTACTGCCAGCGACATCGACACGGCAATTGGTAAAGTTCAAGTCGAGCCGAGGCCAAAGCTAAAGCTAAAGCTAAACACTTGCACGCAACGAGAGCGCTGAATGGTGAGAGGTGGAGGGAGAATGGCGACGGCGACAGCGACAGCGACAGCGGCGACGCCTACGCCCACCACCAAAACAAACTAAAGAGTATTTTGCATATACCAAACATATGTACATATATATTTAGTGTTCACACTGCTTAGCTTATCAACACTTTGACACTACGAAACACTGTGGAATGAAACACAATGTTCTGCAGTGTGAACTCAGCTTAATAACTGTTTAAAAAGTTTAAACTAACGTACGAAGTTATACTGACACAAACGCCCAATATTTAAAGTTGCTTAGTTGTATTTTATTACAGCGAAAACTTGAAACTAAAACAACTTTTTGCGTTGCATACATTAAACAGACAGTTTACATTATGTACTTGTACATATGTACACTTGTCTATATGTACATACATATTGTACAGCAGTACGAGAGTTTGCAATCTTTGTTTTCTTGCACAAGACAATAAAATGTTAAACACACAGCGTTGTCAGCTATAAAAATATACACATTAAAAAGTTATCACCAAAGAACTGCGCATTTAATGACGGCACAACTACACATCTTGTATTATTTACTTTATTTTTGTCAATGAGCTTTTATCAGCGCAACAGAGCAACGGCAAAAAAGAGAAAAGTACAAATCCACACAATGTTTTATCAATGTATTAGCACAATTTTCAATTTACTTAATCCCCGCTTTGAGTACTGTTTTTGCCAATTACCTATGTGTACCTCTTGCGGTGCTTTTATATTATCAAACAAAATTAAAATTGCGTTAATTTTAATGCCAGACGAAAAAACTTTGTGTTTAACTCTGCTTTTGCGCCAGTACAGGGCTGGAAAATCACTGAGGGTGACTTTTGAGCCAGGGCTACAAGAAACGTTACAAAAAACCGATTACGATAAATTGCGCACCATTAAAAATTATAATTTTTTATGCATAATTATTTAAGTTTTAATGCTATATTTAGTGATCTGCATTTAACTAATATTTGACAGTGAAATTCTAAGCAACACTTGTCAGTTGTATCCCTTGTACTATCGATAAAAATTATCGAACACTTGGATGGAGCAAAACAAAAAACTTGCACCAGCCCTGGCCTGAGCGACTGTTCACGTTATTTGGGTATAAAACAGATAGCGTAAATTTTACAAATAAAATTATGGTTGGTTGGAGCCGTTTGCTGTTGCCAGCGGCGCAATTCGCCAAAAATCGTGCTGTGCTGCTAACGCCTGCCACTAGAAATGGTAAGCATACAAAATGGAATTGAAAGCCGCTGTAAACAGTGCTCACATTACGCAACCACAATTCCACAATGGGGAATCTATTTGCAGCATTGCAGCAACAACTGCGCCAAATGGGCGGTGATCATGGACACCATCACATGACCATAAAGCCATCGCGCTTCCAATGGGACAAGTTCAAGGATCTGATGCACTTTTACGTAATGATCGGAATAATCCCAATCACAGCGCTCGTGTTCTATGCCAACGTCTTCGTTGGACCCGCTCAGCTGGCCGAAACACCGGCGGATTACGAACCCAAGCACTGGGAATACGAGAGGGTGCGATGAGTAAATTAGCAGAGATTCCTTTAATCTTATAAATTTCTGTTGTAGAATCCAATTTCCCGCTTCATAGCGCGCTATATGTTGACCTCGCAGCAGCAGGAATACGAGAAGGCGTGTCACAATCTCTTCGAGGAGAATGAGAAAGCGCAAATCCGGTAAGTTTGTATCTACTACTCCATGTACTTATAGCTTACAAATCTATTACTCATGCTTACAGCCTACTCGAGGAGGAGGTGCGTCGCAAAATGTCCGAGCGTAATGATTACAAAGCCTATTATTACCGCCCAACAGTTGCTAAATATCACAGAGTATCCAAAGAAGCTGCCGAAGAACTGGAGGCACTGCGCGGCGACTAAGCAGCTTGTGTGGGGCACATGTTGAATCCAGATTTATATTTTATTTGTTTTCAAATGTGGTCTTAATAAATTGCAAAATTTATACAGATCATTTAAATTGAATATAAAACATAAAAAAAAACACACTAATGGTAGACAAATAAATACTTAAATGTAGTACTATTCCGATTCCACACATCGATTTAGCCCCAGGCCTGATTCTTGCAATAGTATAGCACCAATTTACCATTTGTGCCATGGCAATCGTACAGGTTTTTGATTATCTGATCTGGTGCAGGTGCAAATGTTTGATTCACATACAGAAACTGTCGGTAGAGAAGATAATAATAATTAAGTGTTCAAGAAGTTTCAGAAGCTTCATACGATTTGCTCATTGGAGTCCAGCTTCAGGTATTTGTGTATAAACTTTTGTATCCAACTGACCGTCTTGTTGGGATCCACCGTCCATGTCCGTTTCTTAATGATGGGCACATTACCAGTGGCATTTAACAAAATGCAAACTGTAAGTAATACAAAAACAATCAAATACTGGTAAATATGTATGCACAGTGGGTCGTAGATCTCAGCAAAAAATTACCAATCGAAAGACCACGCACGAAATATTAGCTATGTTTTAAACAGTTGGATTACTGATTACAAATATCAAGTTTCAAGCTGTTGTTTTTTTTTTACTTAGCTTAAACAAAAGTTATTGTTTAGTTGCTACAGCTGATCAAAGTTTTTTTTTTTGAGCTGGTTAAAATCGACTGCGAGCCACTGTACATAGAACACTGAACTGTAAGATGTGCAAACCAATGCTTACTTTTGGCTGCATCTTTGTCATTTGGTGGTGTGGAGGTAATGGATGTTGAAGCGGCAGTTTGTGTGTCTTCTGTGTCCGTCATATTCTTGGAATGTTGTTAATTAACTTAATTTCTACTGCACTTTGTCTACAATCAGCTTTTATTGTAATTTCTTAGCCAGGGCTGCAAGCTACCACCACTGCTACTACAAAGGTACCAATAGTTTAGTTCATCGATAATTATGTTAATCGAGCCAGATCGACTACACAACGCATTCATCACACGTGCAGTAGTGTTTCATTATCAATAAACCGAAACGCAACAATTTATAATGAATAACAATTTATTTGATGGTTCTGACGAGGAGGCGGATGATTTGCAGATATCCACAAACCAGGATTATGCCAAGACATATAACAGTTTGCGCAAAAAGGAATTGCTGCAGAAATGTAAGCAGAATTGAGCAGTCATACAAATCGAGTGCTAATAATTTGTATTGCAGATAAAGATCGGGGTCTGGATGTGTCCGAGTCGGAGCTGGACAGTGACAGCGAGTCGTCGGAAGAGGAGGAACTGGATGTTAAGTTTGATCAAGATTTCTTCAAGACACTAGCATCGCTGAAGAGCAAAGATCCCAAAATCTACGACAAGGAGACACGATTCTTTGACGAAGACAGTGGCGATGAGGACAACGAGGAAGGATCTAGCAAAAAGAAAGCAAGCAGGACAAAGCCTGTGACCCTAAAGGACTATGAGCGCAAGGTAATGCTGGAACACAATGGCAAATTTGAGAGTTCCGACGATGAACAGGAAGTGGAACGTGCTCAATCTCCGACTGCGGTGGAAGAGGAGCGGCGCCTAAAAGCAGAGTTTAAGAATGTTATGGAAAAAGAGGATGAGGGCGAAGACGAAGAGTTTGGTGGCATTTTTAAGAAGCGCACCAAAACCAAGGCACAAACCGATGCCGAGGAGGCAGACTTTGCCAAGTGGCTGGCGGGGAAGCAGGCAGATGAAGATATTGAGCCCAGTGCAAAAGAACAGTTGGCTCCCCTTAAGCAGTACTGGAACAGCAGCAAGTTAACCCAGGGCGAGAGTTTCCTACGCGATTATATATTGAACAAAGGCTATGCGAATACGAATGCATCGGAGATTCCTACATACGACGAGATCGTCGGAGACAATGCGCCACTCTCGGATGATGAACAGGAACTGGAGAAGCAGGCAGAGTTCGAGCAGAAGTATAACTTTCGATTTGAAGAGCCAGATGCGGATTTCATCAAGCGTTATCCACGTACCATAGAGCAATCGATTCGACGCACCGATGACAAACGCAAGGATAAACGCAAAGAGACCAAGGAGCGCAAGCAGCAGGAGAAGGAGCAAAAAATGAAGGAGCTAGATCTGATTAAGGACATGCGGAAGAAGGAAATTGAGGAAAAGATACGCAAACTCAAGGCTGTCACGGGCAACGATGAATTGGGCTTCCGGGACGATGAGCTCGAAGAGGATTTCGATCCTGAAGCACACGATCGTCGCATGCAGGAGTTGTTCAACGATGACTACTACAACGTAGACGAGGGCGAGGAGAAACCTGAGTGCCCATCGGATATTGAAGAGTTAGCTTTGGAGGACTGGGACAACTATGATCCCAAGCAAAACACTGGCGAAGATGCGCCGCACTGTGAAGACGATGATTTCAATATGGATTGTGACTACGATGCCACGGCATCCAAGCAGCAGCAGCTGCAGCAGGAACTGATTGAGAATACACGCAGTCGCAAAGGACGCAAGGGTAGACGTAATCGCTTCATGGAAATGATACAGGCCGAGAAGCCAGCATTCAACCCGGAAGATGAGCAGACCTATGGCGACTATATCGATGAATACTATCAGCTGGACTATGAGGACATTGTGGGTGATCAGCCGTGTCGCTTTAAATATGTGGAAACAACGCCAAATGATTTTGGTTTAACTATAGAAGAGGTAAGGGAGGAGGAGCGTAATCTATTTCACTTGTAGCCTAGTTAACAACTTGATTTGACTTGCAGATCTTGCTGGCTAAGAACAAGGAGCTCAATCAATGGGCCAGTCTCAAGAAGGCAGTGCAAAATCGACCAGATTATGTGGAGAAGAAGGAGCAACGTCTGTACAAAATGAAAGCCAAGAATGAGGATCTCAAGCGCAAGATCTTTAAGAGCTTGTACGGCGATGCGTAAGTAAAGTTTAGGAAAACTTAACCGACTTTAATTTAATTTGTATACTTCTCCTTTTGCAGCTCGGATGACGAAGAGCAGACTGTGGAACAAACTGAAACGAAGCAAGCTGTATTGGAAGCAGCCACAGGCACAGCAGCTGCGGAGACAGCGACGGCGACAGCGACAGCGACAGACGCTACAGAAAAGCTGTCCAAGTCCAAAAGAAAACGTCTCAAGCGTAAGGCAGCTGCCGCGACAGCAGCAACAAATGCTACAGCAACAACTACGGCTAGCAAATCCACAATAACCAGCGAAAAGGAGCAACAGCAGCAGCAGGACACAGCAGACTTGGCAAAACCAGCAACACAATCAACACCAACCACGCCAACAGCAACTGCGCCGCCAGCCAAGAAGCAGAAGCTGGAGCAAGTGCCACAGGCAGCAGCGAAAAAGGCAACTGGCGTTGGAAATGCCAAAAATCCATTTGCTAAAAAGCAACAAATGGCCAACAAAAATGTGCCAACAGTTGGCAAACAAAATGGCACAAAGCAGGCGCCAGCTGATGGTGTCAAGTCTGCAGCGAATCCGTTTAGAAAAGCGGCACAAGCAGCACGCGGTGATGGAGGCGACTTTAAATCATTTCCAAAGCGCGACTTTAAAACCCAAACCCGTGCAAAGCGAGATTTCAAGGGAGGCAAAGGCAGACTTAACAATTCCCGCTCCAATCCCAATGGCATTACGGATGATCGTCTCAAGGCTTACGGCATTAATCCACGCAAGTTTCACAATAGCCAAAAGTATGGCAAAAAGGAGCAATAGGATTTATATACAATGTTTATAATTAATATATTCAATTGTCGAGTCAATCTTTTGTACATATAAATATTAAAAAAAGCAAAAACAAATGTTACACAGATATGAGTTTAAAAAAAACAAAACAAAAATGTTTCTTTTTTTTTAGAGCACATCCGCCGTTTGCTCTGCATCGGAGGCTTCGGTGGCATCTTCGTTGGCACTGTTGGCATTTGTAGCACGTTCCAGTTGCAAGCGTCGCTCCTGGATGCGCACACACTTGGGGCAGATCATGTTCTTGCGTGTCAGGCAAACCCGATGATAAATCGAATTGCATTGATCGCATTTAATGCAACCATCGTCAAAGGGAAAGATCACCTCATTGTTGCTACAGATCTCACAGATATATGCCTTCGCCAGGCACATGGCACAGGCACGAATGTGTGCGCCAAAGACTTTAAAGACACTCTGCAGAAACTCGGCCAAGCTGCCCGATTCCACTTGGATGAGATCACTCAGAGCATAGAACTCATTGGACTGTGCTAAATGCCGACGACCGCCCAGTTGTTGATCCACTAGCTTCTGTTCAACGGCTAGCTTACAGGCAGCCAGATATTGACGCATATAGACCAAGTTCTGGCGCAACTTCTTGACGGCACACAGCTTCTCCAGAAACACAAACAACTTGGGATTCTCCTCCTCCAGCCGTATGAGCGGTTTATCCAGAAACAACTGAATTTCCTGCAGACCAGTGCGGGATACACGACGCGGTGTAAAGTCCCAGTTGTGCACTATTCTGGCTGGGATGAGAGAGCTGTCGTTCCAGTGACACGATGGACAGTAGTACAGACCACGATAATCACACAGTCGTGGCTCAATCCAAGAGTTTTCTGCAACAAAGTAGAGTACGTGAAGCAGCTGCTGGTAAGTGGCTTAAAGTTAATCACTTACTGAAATTCAGCAGCGTGGAGCATTCGGCACACTTGTAACGCTGCTCGGAAAGTCCAATCTCTGGACAGATTTCATTGATGGGATACTGCCGTTCGGAGGCCAAAACATGTGCACACACACGCTGCACATTATCTATGCACTTCTGATGCACCAGATAACTGCAGTCGCTGCAAATGTAGGCGGATTGCACCACACGCCAAATGATGCCCGTACAGTAGTCGCAATAGAAACGCTTGGCGGCTGCTTGCAAACGATTCCGTGTACCCGGATAGTGTGGTACAAAATGGTGGCCTACCACAGACTTGATGGCATTCATCACGACCACATCGTCGCTGGCTATGGCCTGCGCCTCCTCCAGCTCTTGCAGTGAGTAGCGCAAATCAACCAAATGACGCACCAGCCAACGGCGTTCCTCGCTGCATTCGTCGCTTAGCAGCACCAGATCACGGCTGTGTGCAATGGCCGCCTGCAAGTCCTGTATATTGGCATCTGAGGTGAAGATTAGGCGCCATTGTTCCTTTACCAGCGATGCGGGTATCGGCAAAGCCTTGTAGTCTGTGTGCTGTGGAGCACTCTCTTCGGATCCCGAAGTGCATGATTGTGTCGAGTGCAGAAAGCTGCTTGCCGTTGTTGCGCTCTCGTTGACAAATTGCGCCACAGCGCCGGGTAAACTAGTTAAACTGTCGCGCCAGGAGCTCATTTTAGGCTCTTACACGTCGTTTATTTCAATTTACATATAAATACAAATTTGCGTATCGCCTTTGTTTGGATATGCAACAGAGTTGCCTACAGCGCTGCTACACTGCTGTTAACCAAGCATTTCACTGTTAGCTAACATTAACAGTGCCTTTATGAGCATAACATTATGCTGCCGCGCTCTCTCTCTCTGTTCTTTTCGTTTGCCATGTGAATGGCATTATATAAGAAGAAGCAGTCATATTTTTTTATAATTGCGAATTTTTGTGTTGAAGCGTGCGTGCAATGTTGTAAATCGGCATTTAATTAAGAATATTTGTATATTGCTGGTGTTCTCGTAGCGCCATCAATTAGCCAATAGATCCACTCACGCAAATAGTGCGCGACAACGTGTTGGTGCTATTTTAGTGCGGGATATTTCTCTCAGCATATTGGGCCGCCGACGCCGCCAACTAATTGAGCTGCCTATAAATGTTAAATTTTATGTGAAAAGCAGATTAATGCAGTGCAATCGACAGCAATAGAGTACCGTTATCTCGTCGGCAGAGTGCTGAATGCATTATTATTCACATCCCCGCACCCCGCACACCCGCTTCAACAACTTGAGAACATCAATAAACGAATGGAATCAATTTAATTCAGTGCGCAGCAGAGAATTTCAATAAATTGGAATTGATTAAATACATAAAGAGCTACATATATATATATTTGTACTAAAACTTTAGTAAAGTTTATATATATATTAACTAATAGACAGGTGAGTTTATAAACCAAACCGCTGCAGTCGACCGCATTTTTCTGCAACATACATATATATATATGTAGTATGAGAGTGAAAGAGTGAGTGAACGGCGTGTGTAGGCTGTGTCTGTGAATGCTTGTTGATATGCGGCGGCCTGCTGCTAACTTTTGATGTGCTCTTTGCTTAGAGATTACGTTGTGATTCTCTCTTTTCATACCAACAATAACAACAACAACAATGACAGCTATTGGGCTGCAGCCGACACTACACACACGCCCCCCTTTTAGCCCCATTCCTCTTCTTCCATTCATCACTTGTGCATGTATTTATAGCGCTGCTCGTCGCAGTCCATGTGCGATACAGTTTTTTTTTTTTTTTACCCATTCTGACACTTTTATGTCTATATGTATATACATATATGTATATATAGACAAGTTGTATTTGATACGATTTGATTTGTTTTTTTATTTTATTTTTTAAATATAATTAACACTTTTAGGGCCTACAAATATACGGGCTGATAAAAGAAAAGTCTGTATGAATAAGTGTATTTATTTGTACTATATCTTATCATAGTTTAATTTCACTAATTTGGCTATATTTTGGTTGCGTGGGTGTTTTAATGAAACACACAATATATATAGATACCCTACATAAACACACATATATGTACATAGAAGTATAGACTAGTTGCTTATCGGCAATGACACACATACAGTATCAACATGTGTTTTACCTGACGTACTTATACTTTAGCCCAGTTCCCAAAACGTAAACTATAGCTTATTATTTAGTGATAAATAAAGTTAGTTTAAGAAATCTTTTTTAAAACGTACAGCGATTTTTTCGAAGTAAAGTAACATATAAATTATTTTTTTTTAGAATAGTTTACCCGATTCACAAATGATAAAATATTTTCATGATCGGTAAACTTTCTGTCAGCATTTTTCTAAATATTTATATCTAAACACCCGGGTTTTTATAAGACCATAAGATCGATTTTTTCGAATGTTAGTAGGAAAACCTCGAATGCACGTATTCTGAAAATTTCTTTATGATCGCTTGGCTATCTCACAGTAATACTTTAATATATAACACCTGGAAGTCAGAGATTATAAGACTAAATTTGAAATAACTAAAGGTACGTCGGCTGTAAGTTTTATTAAGATCAGTTAATTCTCAAAAAAGTTTTATAATACAGAACTTTATGCTTATGTCTGCTTGTCCGTACGAACATAGTATGATCTCAGTTAACATAAGAGCTAACATGGCCAAATTTCGTAACAGAGCTCCTAAAGTGTGCACGCAGATCAAGTTTATTTCACCACAACAAATGGAAAAACCCAGAACCATTACAACATAAAAAGGTTTGGTGAATTACACAACGATCGTAAATTAAAAGCAAACACGTGTTCTCACGATCAGTAATTTCTGATGACGTCATTTTAATTTAATGCTTGAAAAGATAAGGCAACCCCCCCAGGCACATAACAGTCGAGCAACTCAAGTGTAGCATTCAAGTTTTTTATAAAATACAAAGTTATAAAGTTGTGATTTGTACAATAATTGAAGAGTTCGCGTTCTTATCAATTGGCAATGGTCAAGCGAGGTAGTTGGCAATAGTACCACCATACTATACAGTCATACCATCATATATCATAATCAGAACACATCGGAGCAGCTGCGTATGCTATAAACTATAAACAATTGGACACGCGATGGATGCAGTTTGTAGTCAAATGCTCGAATGGTCGAATGGATGCAACGAAATTAATTATTCCATTGCATGTGTAACAATTTTATCTGTTTCTCTTACAAACTGTGTACGTCTGTCCGTCCGTCCGTCCGTACGTCTGTCCGTCTTGTTTCAGGTGCCGCTCCCCTTTCCACGCTATGAGGAAGCAAAACATTGCAAGGCGATTACGGCATGTTTTATTAATTGTTAGCCCTTCAATCTCACACAGTTTATGAGATTACATACAATACAGTGGGTTATAGATTAATGCGTACAGTGGTGTATGATTTACACCTTTGCTTCACTATTTACCCTGTAAAAAGGGTATATTAAGCTTGTTGAAACGTATAAAAGTTGGAACATAGCATCTGTTAACATAGTTTTTACGATCTTTAAAAAGTAGAAAGCTAGAATCGACAAATTTGGCAAAAACAGTCCTATATTGTGCATGCACCTCAAATTTTAAGCCACCTCACTAATAAAAAAATATTTCAAAGTCTATTTTAGCAGACATTTCAAAACATATATTGCTCAAATTTATTAGGTGTGCAGATAATAGTTCTGAGAAACGTTTGTGTAAATTTCATAAAGATCGGTACACAAATAATAAAATAGAGTGAGACCGACTGAAAGATAGTACTTAGCAAACAGTTAGAGACAGATAAGCAGCACACTATTTAGTCATAGGGTATATTACGATCGTGTAAGCTTGACTGTACTTTACGTGCTTGTTCTACCTGCTTAGTGTGAGCATGATTGACAATTCCAGGTAATAGCCACTGCTAGAAATCTAGTATGAACCAATGTAGATGTATATATAGATACAAGTATGTTATGGTAGTAGCATATTAAAACCTATAGACCATCGTTATTTACTGCTTGCTATGAGTACAACGTCGTCCAATGGACATGGGAAGGTCATCATTTGGACTGCTACTACTACTACTACAGAGCTACGATAAAGTTTCAGAGACAACTGTGGGGAACGTGACTGACTGACCGGTAAAATGTACTTGTAAATCTCTTGGTGACATCCAGAATATCACATCTACAACGTTAATTGTCACATGATTTTGGCGAGGCTTTAAAGTGTTTATTTATAAACGACTATTAACTGAAATATCATATTGTACTCCTCATTATGTTGGAGCTGAAATTTTCCAAGTTTCCCCATCAAAAATTAACCATGTCAGCGGCTTTTTCTATAGTGATAACCGCAAAAGGTGAATCGATTCACAAATATGGCTAATGAAACTATGGCTGACAACGCAGACATTTTGAATATATGTATGTTATGTACTTATGTTTATATGTACTTATCGCTGTCGTGGCTTTACGTATGAAATTTCAGTTTTTGGAGAATGCTCACATTTAGAGATACAGCGATAAAATAGCTCATGACTCAGCACTGAAGTTTATTGGCACTAGAAGGTGCAGACGAGACGAAACGAAAGGAAACATTCATGTTGCTTCGTGTGCAAATTTTAGATACAGCACGATGAGCATAGATCTATCTATATATGATATTTTGAGAACTTGCAAACAATACACATGTATGTACGTATGTATGTCCCATATTTAAACAAAATATTATAGTTGCGAGCTTATAGAATAAACTGCGGTTCAACTTTTTGATAAATGATACTGAAAAAGAGAAAATTACATAAATCTGACTAGCTTCTTAAAATAATTGAATGACTTGGGTTTCGATTCACGCAGTGATCAATGACTGCAATAATTGATTTGTTTTAATATTAATATATGAAGTGATTTTTCTGTTAATTTTCAGAACTATTTCCCTGAGAATCTAACACAGCAAATTCATTATATTTATAGTTGATCTCTCGTCAAAGTTAAAGTGATCTTAACGATCTTTTCACTCGATTAGATTTGGTATACTTTATAGGAAAATCCTAACAATGTAGAAGGCTTATTGCTTATTCATCAGTCCTAAAAACCCATTTTATATATTGTACTTTATTAAGCTAATAGCTAATGCTTGTCAAACAGATCTTAAAGAGATCTTAGAGACTATTATTTAATTGAAGATTTTTGTGACGCTATTTTCGTATTGTATCGGATATCTCTAGAAGTATTTGCAATAACTCAACCGAACTCACATTTTATAAGTCCGATTTAAATTCACGTTGCATTATTTTGCGATTAAGAGATGTCTTAAATTTCACCTTAAATTTCGAATTCTCTTGATTATAATCAATATCGTAGCAATAGCGTCTGTCTGTCCGTATGAACTCCTGGATTTTGGATATATTCCTGCGTCTTTGCTGCAAATAGATCATTTTTGTCTTAGATGAATCTTATGAATCTTTTACAAAATCTTATAAATCGAAAAGTTTGTTAATGTTGTAGACTATGTTACATAGTCTTTAACAGTCGGCTCGCTCAACTATAGCATTTTCTACTAGTACGTTTAATGTGTTTTAGATTATAAGATTTGAGCAATCATTTTACGATTAACATTTATTATTGATATGGCAAGGTGGTGCCATCTGCATTCAGTGAAAAATAAAAGAAAAAGTGCAACACGCCTTGTTCCAATTTCAATACTATATAGCTTTTCGGAAGATTATAGCACGGAACTGGGCGCGTCAACGCCTGTGTAACAAAAACAGACAGATCAACAAACGCGACCCACACAACATATAAAAACACTAACAATATAGTATATACAAATATATAAGTAATACTATACAATATAATGTAATACAAAACAAAGTTCAGTATAAAAACAAGCTGCAAGCAACGCGCGTAGTTCAGTTTTGTTCAGTTGGAGGTGGAAAGCGCGTTCGGGGCTCGTTTAGCATTATTTTGGTGGGTGGTTGAGTGGCTCAGTGGTGCGTATAGTGCGCGATCGAAGCAGCAAATCTACATAAGTTCGAGTAAAAATATGTAATGCTGATAAGACCTTAAACAAAAAAAAATGCGATAAAAATGTGCTTTTGTGTTTGTTAGCATTGAATAGATTTTAGAAAATCAAATCAAAGTTAACTAAGCGACAAAGTGTGGGCTCTTTTTCGCTCAGTGTATGTGTGTTTGGTTTCGTGAAATTCATGCCAACTGAATTTGAATGAGGCTTGATTACAAATACAAATAACGACAAAATAAAGGGAAAAAACAAAAAAAAAAACGATTGGCGGTCAGCACTTGACCAATTGACTCAGTTAGTCGTCGTCTTGATTGGAAACGAAACAAATTGAAGAATTGCAAGAGCAAAAAAAAGTTCAACTGAAACAGAAAACCAAGTAAATTAAATACGGTGAGAAAATGTGTAAAACAGATTTTTATTTTTTGGTAAAAATTTTTGATTGATTTTTATTGCCAGATAATTGAGTTCTTCACTTAAATTGAATTCGATTTTAAAGCACTGAAGAATTGAAGTTAGCTTGGAGACAACTTGTTGTTGCTGTTGTTGTTGTTGTTGCTGTTGTGACCGTGTGTTAACCTTTCACCTTCAGGCGTGCTGTACCTCTCTGTGTGTGTCCTTGCCAATGGCAATGTGCAATGCCAATGGCAGGTACTGCCAAGCCACGAGTACACACGCCCACTTCCTGTGTGACCTTCACACGCCCAACTTTATGCAACACCACAGCACGAGGGAGAGAGAGGGGTGCAACAACAACAACACTTGGAAATAAACGATGACGTTTATTAGGTCGATGATAACTTGGCAAATGCGTAGCTGAAGTCAACTTCCCTTTTTTGCACCCACGCTAAACACCTTCACCTCCTCCCCACCTCCCCACCCACACCCCTATTTGGCTTGTAAATATTTTGGCTAAAGTTTTATCAATAATTGCTTTGTGACTGCAGCAGGAGGAGCAGTAAGCTTAGGAATAGGAATTCAAACTAATTGCCCGGTAGTTCACTCAGTGCGCAATTGCAAAATTCTACACAATCAGCAACAACAACAATAACAATTGCACAACAGCAACAGCAATAACACAGCAATTTTGAGTGCGATTTTGGGGGCAACACATTATTTGTTGTCTTTCACTTTTGCGCCACGCGCCATTTGCGGTTGCAGCGGCAACTGGTGACGTCGTGGTTTTGCTACTATAACTTACTATACATTTGTATATAATGGAGTAATTCTAGTATCATTTACGTAATCAGCTTTTTAATGACTTCTTACAGCGCTTAAAAGCAGCAATCAAGCACAAATTATCTCTTTAAACTGGCTGTAACAAGTGTTAAGTGAGCTAATGGATTTATAATAACCAAAAAGTATATATGTTAAATGTTCTTTAAATGATAAAAGAAGTTAAATAACAAATAAGAAGTGATTTATTTGCTCTTCTACAACTAAATTAATATTATTCATTGAAAGGAAGAGATATTTTTTAGTGAGAAGTGTTGGGAAAAGCAAAATTTATCTTATAAAAGAAAACTGATTAAACAGTGAACAGTAAATAAATTTAATTTTTTATTTTTAAAATGAAAAGAATGTAAAAATGATTTGGTTTTAGATTTAAAAAAAACCTTTATTATTACTTATGAATAAATACACATATATATAATATAATAATGTATGTTTAAAACTTTTTGGGAAATAAGAAACGTAATCTTCTGATAGCAAATTGTTAAAATAATGATCAAAAAATTGTGTAATTTTTGTATTTAACAGTTAAAGTGTATATAAAAGTGTTTGTAATAAGAAATTTAAACATTATTTATTCATGTATAAAACAATAGGTATTTGGGGCATAAGAGAGTTGATCTTTTGAAAGTAAATTGCTAAAATGGTGATCAGGAAAATAAGAAAAGTGATCTGCTGATAGTAATTTAAAGTAGTTTTTGTTTTTAACAGTTAAAATAGATAAAATAAGTGCCTGTAATAAGAAATTTCAACATTAAAGAGAGGTGATCTTTTGATAGTAAATCGCTAAAATGGTGATGGTACTATATAAATTATTGCTATAAATGTTTGGAGAAAAGGAAAGTAACAAGCGAAGAATAAATAAATTACTTCGTTTATTTTATAAAGTAAAAGTAATTAATAATAGAGTTCGTGAAGTTTTTTTCAGAGAGTTTCTTCTTCAAAAAACTACAGACTACAGTATCATTTTACTATCATATCACCATTAAGTTTATATAGTATAATGTCCAAATTAAACAAACTATCAACACAAAATTATAGCGTGCGAAATAAGCTGACAACTTGCTATATATTTAATTCTCAACTGTTCTTTACTTTTTTGTTTTTTTCACTCTTAATTAAATTGATTGAATGCTGTAATGTTCTTATAAAACCAATTCATATCCTACACTTATTACAAAGCTAAAAAGCAGCGATTATAAAACAGGTTTCCAAATCGTTTCACACCCACCTTAAATTGATTGATTGACTGTTTTTAGAGCCAAAATAGAAGCAAAAAACAAAACAAATAACACAAGATTTTTCTTCAACTAGTTAACAAGAAATGCAACTGAAACGCACCTTTTATGGAGCATCTCAAAGCGGCCAACAACTGAATTGGTCGAGAGCATGTGTTGCGAGCCAAAAAAAATAAAAAAAACGAGCTAAAGCCATATTTGGAGGCATCAAGTAGCCGTCAAATGAACTTGAACTTCCGCCAGTTATTGTTGATGATTGTTGTTGTTGTGTAGTATAAGTATTGTATTTTTGTTATGCAATGGTATTTGTAATTGTGATCAGCACATGCGTAGAGTGTGGCAATTCTAGCTTATTTATAGCTAGAATTGAAACTTATAAAACTCGCTTTAGCACTTTAATTCTAGCATATTTATAGCTAACATGTCTTGTAAAATTCAGTAAATTAGAAAACTCTTATACAGTATAGCTGGTTTTGACAGTTTTATAAGCTTCTTTTAGCTAAAAATGTAGCTAGTTTGAGTATTAAGTTTTAAATAAATGATTGTAAGATTTTATATGTTAGATAACTAGCTATTTTCAGTTATTCTTTATGATATACAAATTTAAAATTAAACTGTATTGCTAAAAATAGTATCTTTTTTGTTGTTTCCATACAACAAATTGAAGTATTATATTTTTAAGTGACTTTTAGCTAGATATCTAGCTATTTGGTGTTATTTGAATATCTGATACAACTATATTGCCACAAAACTAGCTGTTTTTGTGGTACAGAAAAAAAGTTTATATAGTTTAGCTTAATTAATGGAAACCTTATGCTAAAAATAGCTAAAGAAAATTTTAAATAAGAATTTTTTTAAAATATTTTTAGCATAAGGTTTCCATTAATTAAGCTAAACTATATAAACTTTTCTTCTAAACCACAAAAGCAGCTAGTTCTGTGTTCTTATTTTAAATTTTCTTTAGCTATTTTTAGCCAATTAGCTATGAAATTCTGACAGCACTGCATGCGTAATGAGTGTAGGGGTTTTGTTTTGTTTTTTTTTTTTTTTATATATTGTTTATTGTAAAGAGCCGTCCAACACGCTTCATTGAACCGGCCAAAAGTTTGCTAATTCCGTTCTGGCTTTTCGTTCCATTGCAGATCCAACAAAGCGCGCGAGAATTGATGAATATATAATGAGCAGAGTGGAGCACAACAACGTACAATAAACCAAATAAAAACACCAGAGAGAGAGAAGCAAACTAAGAAGCAGCTAAAACCAGGAGAAGATCAGCAGTTAGAGCATCACAGCTGCGATGGCGCGTCACATAATGGCGGTGTGTGTGGTGTGTCTGCTGTGTGCACAGCGATTGCACTGTCAGGATCACATTGCAGACATGCTGTTAAACACACAACGCACCGAGGAGTCGCTCAATGCCCGCTTAGTCTATGGAAATCTGAGTCCATCCAGTGAACGAACCACCGATCAAAGGCAGTTGGCCGATGAGAATGATACCCAAAATTATAGCACAAGTCCGCCCTACAGGAGACACAAACGTCATGCTGGTCATGACCATGAACATGGTGCCGCCTCCTCCTCCCCGCAATTGCATGCCCCGCAAATTACGCAATACTTTCTGCAGCAGTTAATGCAACAGCAGCAGTTGCTCAATGCCAGCAGTGTGCAGAGTCTGCTGCAACAACTTGGACTGCAGCAAATGATCAGCAGCAATGGCAGCGTAAGTGTATTTTAAATTAAAACGAACGAGAAATCAATTGTAATACTCATCTACTTTACAGTGTGTGGCAGCTGAACGCCTGGTGCATCACATACAGCCCCATCATCCTGGCCAACACAGTGAACATGCTGCCGAGCAGCCTCCACTGCTGTTGACCAACTGCACCGTCTCCCCCAACAGCACCAGCACCAATATCGCCTGCGCATCAGTGGACAACTCTGCAGAGTTGTCGAAACCAATCAGCTATGAACTCAGCGAAAAGGATTTGCTGCATCTTTGTCCTGTGCTGCTGCACGAACTGACAACCAGCAGCGGTGGCTGCATAGATCCTGGCATTCTGGCCGAAATCGATAGCTATGAAATGCAGCAAAAGGATGACATCTTATATGGTAGTTTAACAAGTGCTAAATTCATATAATTCGATACTTAAAGTTGGGTTTTTTTTTATTAATTTGCAGTTTGGATTTATGCGTTTATTTCGGTGTTTGCCTGTGGCATTTTGGGACTGGTGGGCGTGGCAATTATACCATTTATGGGATCTCGTTATTACAAGCACATTATACAGTATCTAGTGTCGCTGGCGGTGGGCACAATGACAGGCGATGCGCTGCTGCATCTGTTGCCACATGTAAGTGCAATAACCATATCTAAATTTTACCACTTATTAATAACAACATTGTTTGTTTTAGTCACTAGCCGGACAGGATGAACAGGGCATGATTATGAAGGGTTTGGGCTGCTTGTCCGGCATCATATTCTTCTATGTTACGGAGCATGCGCTCACCATGATCTCGGAGTGGCGCAAGAGTGTGGAGAAGAAGGAAACAAAGAAACCATCGCGTGCCAAAGTCATGCGTGATCCGGATTCATCGGTGAACAATTCAGTGGCTGGTGACAAGATGTGCAAACAGAAATATAGTTCGTATCCGTATTGCTATGATGAGATCACAATGAACAATAAGCAAGATGTGTGGATGCATTTGCCAGATGAGGGCACATCATCAGCTGTGACTGCAGCGGCTTCTGGTGTTTCAGCAGCTGCGTCTGCTGCTGCGGCAGCCGGTGCTGGAGGCGATGCCACGTCCGGTGAGTGCAGTAATCGTCGCTGTGACAAGAATATGATGGAACATGATGGCTCAAGTGAAGCGGCAGCACAATCTCTGCTCTCTACATCGCATAACAACTATGCCGAGATGAATAATCATCATCACAATCACAATCATAACAATCATCAGCAGCAGCAGCAGCATCAGGATAGCAGCAATACGGTGACCACAGAACTGGATATTAATCCGACAACAGCCAATGGTGGCAAGGATAAGAATGATCATGTCACTGTCATTTTGCGAGAGCATGAATCCTCCCACCATGGACACAGTCATCGTCATGGACACGTGCATTCGCCTCCCGAGACGCTTAGCGCTGTCGCCTGGATGATTATCATGGGCGATGGTCTGCATAACTTCACCGATGGCATGGCCATTGGTGCTGCCTTTGCCGAGAATATTGCCGGTGGCTTCTCCACCTCACTGGCCGTCTTTTGTCACGAGCTGCCGCACGAGCTGGGCGATTTTGCCATCCTTATGAAGGCCGGCATGTCGGTCAAATCGGCTGTCTACTATAATCTGTTAACTGGAGTGCTCAGTTTCATTGGCATGATCTTTGGCATTGTGTTTGGCCAATCACAAGATGTGGCCCAATGGATGTTTGCGGTGGCGGCGGGTCTCTTCATCTACATTGCGCTGGTCGACATGGTGAGTGTGTTGAAATATGCAGTTAACTTAAAGTTTTTCAATAACAATTGTGTGTTTTCATCTTTTAGATGCCAGAGATTTCGGCTGCTCACAAGTCGTTGGCACAGTTTATGCTTCAAATACTCGGCATGCTCAGTGGCGTGGTCATAATGCTGCTCATAGCCATGTATGAGGGACAATTGATGAATGCATTTGGCACAAAGCCGCCCAGTGCGGCGCATCATCAGCATGTGCACTAAGCACTAAGAGGATCGATCCACCACTGTAACAATAAAACCAAGAAGATGAAAAACGAGTCCAGCAGAGAATCTTGTAGCGTATTATGTGTATTTTTCTTTTGATAATAGGTTTCTTTTTAATTAATCTTTGTATACGTTGTAGTAGTTATGTTATATAATTTACCTCAATCCGACTTACACACCCAACACAACATAGAGTCGCATTTGTTAAACAGTTTATGAAACACACTCACCCATTTGTTAACTGCCACTTAAAACGTTGTCCGCAAGTTGATTTTGTTCCTAGTTCTCTTGTAAAAAAACCGATTTGCAAATAGTTTAATTGATTTAAACACACATTTATTGTAAGAAACGTTCAATGTGCATAAGCTATAAAGTGATTATGAATTTAATAACAAAAGAAAAAGAAAATAGGCAAAAAAAAACAACAATGAAAACAATAAACACTTGAACAATTAGTGAACAACAATAATAGAAAAAAAACTAGCACTGATGAAAATGATATATATATTTTAGCATTAAGAATTAAGAAGAAAAACAAGCAAAACATTTATGACATAAGTCTTATTGTATACACTAAAAAAAAGATAAATGAAATGAAAAGATATGAAAACAATCTTACATTTACGATTTGCGATTCAATAATTGTAGTTTGTAACTATATATAATTATATAGTATACAGATAGTTTTTTTGTATTTTGTAGTTTGTAGGATGCGTGCACGTTTTTGTCAACGTCAGTTTAAGAGATAACATTCGAAAAACACTATTAAAAGAAACACACAAACAAACAAACAACTATTAAACTAAACTAAAGAACAACTTACTAAATATTTAAATACCACACATCCATACACCCACATTTTCTTGGCAGTACTTAACATTCATGTTAAGAAACACAAATTAACTTAATTTATTTTTTATATCGTAGTACGATTAATTAAGGCATGCTCATATTACCTCTTTTTTTTTGGCACCAACGTTTAATTATGATTTTTTGTGTAATGAACAAGGTTTAAAAATATATATGCTAAAAATACACATAGACTTATATATTTTGCTAGCAACGATTTTGTGTTTTATTTTTTTATTATATTTTAAGCCGTAAAATACGCACACACATCCACACACAACTAAACGTAAGTGATTGTGATTAAAGTTGAAATTGAGTAACTAACATTTGTAAAATGGTGCAAGCCTAGCGTCTGCCACTTTCTCCAAGAGACAGACGATAACATCACCCACATAAAACTGAGCAAACTAACAATATGTTGTAATGCCCACACTATATATATATATGCTAAAGAGGCAGTAAAACCTACATAAATAATTAAATCTAAGCTCTACACACACACACTCGACACACTCTAATTATGACATAACAATTTTTGAGAGAATAACTACTTTGGTGATATCAAGCAAAAGGCAATTGAAACGAAATAAATTATACGAGTATAATATTAATATTTAGTCTATATGCACTAGAGTCTGACTCAAAATAATTCTTTGCAGATTCTAGCAGACACATACGTATATTTTGTTTTTATTTTTTTGTATCAACCGTAAAACGTAAACACTCTTTAGAACATCCAAATAAATGTTTTCACTTCATACAGATTCATAAAAACAAAAGTGCTTTGATTTCTTAATTCTGCGCGCGCAAAGTGGTCCACTGTTGCAATCGATAGGTTTCGATAACAGCAGTTTTGTTATTTATTTGCGTGCGTTTGGTTTTGAGTGGCAACCTGGCAACCCTTCTAATGTTATTGGTGGTAGAACGGGCCAACAATAGTGGCGTTGTCAAACTGTTAAAGATGCAAGCGACCGGGTCGAAATTACTGCTGCCAACGATTTGCAAATTTCTGGCTATTTTCTGCATATTAATTCAACATAACTATGTGGAGGCGAACGTGAATCCAAGTGCCATTGGTGTGCATAGACGGTTCGAGTACAAGTACTCGTTTAAGCCGCCATATTTGGCCCAAAAAGATGGCACCGTACCGTTTTGGGAATACGGTGGAAGTAAGTAGAGTGGGTGAGAGAGAGAGGGAGAGGGGGGCAGCTCCACGTCAGTTGTTTTGGGACCTTTGCGGCACTGTGCAATGTGTGCAAGCGAGATGGCATGCGGCCAGCATCAGCAGCGACAACGAAACTTTCAAACCTACACAGCCAAAGTGTACACGCAGGCACTTTGTTTAAATTAGCTAATTTAATTAAATATATAAGCCGAAACTAAAGCTCCACCTGTTGCTGGTATATTTGCAGATGCCATTGCTAGTGCAGAAAGTGTGCGCGTGGCGCCCTCGTTGCGCTCACAGAAGGGCGCCATCTGGACCAAAACACAGACAAACTTCGATTGGTGGGATGTCGAGATTGTCTTCCGTGTAACGGGACGTGGCCGCATTGGCGCCGACGGTCTGGCCTTCTGGTACACCACCGAAAAGGGTGACTACAATGGCCCCGTGTTTGGCTCCTCGGATCGCTGGAACGGTCTGGCGATCATGTTCGATTCATTCGATAACGACAATAAGCACAATAATCCGTATATTAGTGCGGTGCTTAACGACGGCACCAAGCAATACGATCATGCCAACGATGGTACGACGCAGTTGCTCAGCGGCTGTCTGCGGGATTTCCGTAACAAGCCATTCCCAACGCGTGCCCGCATCGAGTACTACAACAATGTGCTCACCGTGCTCATACACAACGGCATGACGAACAACAACGATGATTACGAGATGTGTCTGCGTGCCGATGGCGTTCAATTGCCCAGGAATGGTTACTTTGGTATCTCGGCTGCCACCGGCGGTTTGGCCGATGATCATGATGTGTTCCACTTTTTGACCACATCACTGCATGCAGCGGGTCAACTGCAGGAGCCACCAAAGCCAGACAATCAGGAGAAACTGACGCAGGAGTACAAGGAGTATCAGGAGAAACTGGAGAAGCAAAAGCAGGAGTACAAAAAGGAACATCCCGATGAAGCGGTAAATAATAATACCTTAACCCCCCCCACCACCCACATGTTATCGCATAATCCACGCTGACATTTAATTGCGTGTGTGTGTGATGGACACTGTCGGTTATCTATACTTTATAACTATTTGCTGATAATGCGTTTTAATTTTGTGACACTTAATTGTTCTTGTAGCACAAAGACGAAGAAGAGTGGGAGGAATTCTACGAGTCGGAGAATCAACGTGAATTGCGTCAAATTTGGCAGGGACAAAGTCAAATAGCCGATCATTTGCGTGAATTGTCTCGCAAGGTGGACGAGATCATTGGCCGCCAAGAGAACACACTCTCGCTAGTGTCACGTGGCTTTGCGGCCAGTGCGGGTCAAGCACTGCCGCCTCCAGCAGCGGGCAGCGCGCCCGTACAGCAATTGCCTGGCGGCGGTGGTGTCGGTGCTGTCACAAGACAAGATGTGGATTTGATAATCGCTAATCAGAATGTGCTGCTTAGCACCATAAGGGAAATACGCCAGTTGGCCGGCGATATCAATGTGCGCACTGATAACATACAATTGAATCAGAAAAATGCGCCCACCGCTCAAATCCAATCCACCGGCTACGATGTGCAGTCGTTGATTACGGAAATGCGCGATGGCATGAATCAGGTCAAGCAGGGCATTTCACATGTCGGACAGCGGTTAGTTTAATAAGCTTTTATAGTAATTCATCTGTTATTAAACTGTTTCTTACTTCCACTGCTTTCAGCTTGGGCATGCCACAAGGCTCGGCGCAGACAGCACCTTGCCCCACCGGCAATTGTGTGGGTGTGACGTTGTTCCTAAGCGTAACAGTTGTGCAGCTGCTGCTAGTATTTATCTACAATATATTCAAGTAAGTAACAGCTGCTAAAAGTTAATCAGTAAGCTTAATTCATATACATATATTTATTTTGCAGAAATCGCAGCGAGGCGCAAGCGAAAAAGTTCTACTAAGCAGTCAGCTCGGTCAGCAAATTGGCAGCGTTTACACAACACAACACACAACACTACACTACACTACACACACACCTGACTAGGCGACAACTAAAATTAGTTGAAATGAAATACTTAAGACTTCAGCATAGTTTGCTCTACAAAATATTTGTATAATTGTTTTTTAATGTAGACCTAATTGATTTGCAGCAAGCGCCAAGGTGTCCCCAAAAAAACAAAACCATAAAAAATTTAAAAGTGACTTAATCGTAATGAATGTGAACAATTAATTTGAACAATGATAATAAGCCACACAAGACAAATTATTGCAGTTGTAGTTCCCTGCTTCCAAATAATTAAATTTTGTTTAATATTATCGTTTTTTTTTTTTAGCCAAGTCTAAAGTCTCTCAGAACTGTGCATATCCTGTGTACAGACATGAACTATAAACTCTGCATTTCACTATATAACAAAAAAAAAACAAAAATGTAAAACCTATTGAAATGAGTATACATAATGATGATACATAATGAATTCCGTAAACTAAGCAAATAAATACTTTATGTTCTTTTTTATATTTTTGTACCTCAACCTATGTACGTTATTTGAGCTAGAGCGTCTGAGTCTTCAAGTTGAATTGGCTTTAAGATCTTCAAGACTTTAAAATCGTTTCTATGTACCCCCCCTATTTCATGTGCTGTACCATTAAACAAGTTTTTTAACCTTTTGTTATTAGCATGAAATTTAATTTACATAAGTAATGTGATGTGTATTTCTCCACATTTATGTTTTTGTGTAGTTTTCTTGTTTTTTGTCTGCGCATATATAGACGTTTTAAACTGAATACATATATATTATATAATAATTATGAATAGTAATATATACAGGAAAAACGTGTGTTTTATATGTTCCATTCCAGTCTCAATGTTTAAAATGAAAATGAATAAAAAAAAAAAAAAAAAAAACAATTTATAGAAAACAAATGTGAAAATATACAAAAATACTTGTATTTTATTAATGGAACTGAGCGTGTTTAAAATTAATTTTATTTTATTAACTATAATGTAGAATTAGTTTTAACATTTAGATGCCTAGAAATATTCAGTTAATTGAGAGATCGGTTGACAATAGGAAACCTTTTTCCAGACTTATAGCTATGGTATTAGTTGTTGACTTAAAAATTAAAGATTTATTTTGATTGACTATAAACTTGAGAAAGCAATTATGGAAATAAAAAATATAATATTTGAAGTGACTTGAAGCTTGTTTTAAAGAGCAGTATTTTTTGCTTAATTAATTAATTTTTTGTTAGACTATGAACAGTTGACACAACAATTAAATCTACTTTATTTACAATTGAAATTATTAAATTAAGTATAAATTAAAATAGGTATAAAAATATTAATAATTACAATTCAGGGAAAGAGCAATACATTATTCCAACATTTGTTGAAATGATTGCAGGAAACCACAGAAATAATACATATCTTTTATATATCAGAAGAATTATGGGTGTTGAGTTTCACAACTAAAACAATTAATTGACGCTGGCAACTGAACTTAGTTGTTTAAACTATGAAATTTAATATAATCTTTAAATTCTAAGAAGAATTAAGTGTCTTTGAACAGCTATAGATGATAACTTTATTCTACTGAACTAATAGATAAGTAAATTTAATGAAATAGTCGCCAAAAACATTGATTTTCCTTAGAGGTAAGTCTGGTATATAACTCATAATCGCTATATGGGTCGTGCCATCAAAAAAATTATGCATTTGTATAATTGACTGATTAAATATGTAGTGCACACTCCAATTTTGGTGCTTGTAGTTCTTACCATCTCTGAGATCTGTTTATTCGCACGGAGGGACAGATTAACATGGCTATACAGATTTTCCTTCTATTGCTGATCTATTAGATCTGTCCTTTTTCTTCTTCCTAACATATGTAATGTTAAACAACTTAATGTTTCGCATTTAAATTATTTTAATAATTATATTAATTAATTAAATTGGCATAATGTACTCTTGCCAAAATCTACTTAAAACATTCTCAACATTACTTTAAATTTTCATTTTATTTAACATGTTTTTGGCTGCGTTGTTTTAAAAGAATTTTTAAAATAATGTATATAAATTGAATTAAGTTTTACAGAGAGTTTGTTATAGTACTGTACCTAAAACTTTCCCTAATTTATTTTAAAAATTATTATAATACTATGTTTCATTTTTTTGGGTATTGGTAAGACTAGGCTAAGAATGCTTTTTTCATATTTTTATATCAGAGCTGAAGCTAAAACTTTAGCTTAATGTGTTTTAAAAATAAATTTCTATTTTAATTTGGTTTAACCTCTAGTTGTCCTTCTTCAAGGGTATTAGCAGAACAATACTAGAAATCCGTATACTTCTCGACAATGCGACAAAAATGGCGCCGGTTCGGCGACATTGCAACCTAGAGGATGAAAAAGGGACCGAAAGAGAGAGGAAGGGGGCAGCAAAAGTTTGCCCATAAAATGTTACTGCTATTGGTGGCATTAAGAGGTCTGGGAAAGAGAAGCTTCTCCCCAACCGACCCAAAAAAAATACGAGAAAAAACCCCACCAGTTAAAAGATAAATGGACAGAAGCCAACAGCAGTCGCGGTAAAGGCATAAATATTTTTGTTCCTTATACTCTGGTTTGGGTGCGAGTCTGGTTGAATGGATGCTCTGACTGAAAAGTATATAGAGCCACCACTTATGTAACCCCAGCTCAACAGTTCACTTTATGTACTATATGAGAAGCGCTGACATTGCGCAGGACCAGTAAAGTTTTCGTCACTCGACCGGGGGAAGTTGGATGGCAGTTATGTTCCCAGAACAGCCAATCGGCAGCAGGCATACAAAATGGCTACGATTTTTTGGGGGAAACAACCTTCCAAACAAAAACTCTGCACAATTCTCCATCCAAAACAATTAAAGGCTTTAAACTATATGAATTATTTGACGTAAATTTATCTATTATAATAAACAGAAAAAAGTTACCATAAAACCCATAAATTAAGTCTAAAATGCTTCACAATAAAAACTTTTTAAAGGTATCGTTACTTGATAGAGTTTATGATGCTAGAATAGCTTAAAAAATAACCATGGAGAATGATAATAAAATTATATAGCATAGTCACTAAAAATTTCAATAAAAGAAAAAATATATAAAAATGCATATGCAAAATGTTATGGGAATGATAAATAAAATAAGTAGAGTATAATAAGAAATTTCCAAAATAGAACATCAAAATTTTATGATTTTAGTTAACAGATATAATATACAGATAATATAAATAATAAACAAAAAATTTATAAATTAAATATTTAAAAAATCATAATTTTAAAGTATAAATATAGTTAAAAAAGTCATGTTAAACCTTTTATTACAAAATAATAAAAGAAAAAATACAAATAAATTCCCCAAAACATTTCCGTATATTCTTAGATCAATGGTAGTTTATAAATATTTATAGTTATTATTTTAAATATATTTAAAAAAAAATGTTGGGAACCTTACTTAAAAATTATATTTAAAGAAATGATGTGTAGTTTACCAATTACTTATCTTTTGTTAAACAATTGAGGACAATATGTAACTAGAATTTTAAACTAATCTTCAGATAATTCTCAGCATAATACGTACTTAAATTGTATAAATATGCACTCTGAAGAAGATTTCAGTAGGAATTTCTTAAGTGCGAAATAAGCATAAATATATTTTTGAAATACAATATAAATTTGATTTCATGTTTAACAAAATCAAATAGGTAAAATTATAAACTCGTTTATATATATCATTTGATAAACATTAGAAGGCAATATTTAGCTAAAATTTTAAACAAACACACTCAAGAAGATTTATGTTCGAGATTTCTGTTGGAATTTCCTAAGTGCGAATTCAACACAACCGAATTTAAGTTTAACAACAACTTAATTTAATACCAAGGAACATATTAAAAGCTCGTTAAATTTTGAAACCCTTCTTAATTGAAATCCTTCTAAATTCACACCAATTTTCAAGATTTTCACCCTGCGTATTACTCATAGTTTGAAGTTAGGCTTTAATAATTCATAGCGCAAACATATTTACACATCTGTGGAATTTTGTAGTACACCACAATCCATTAGTAAATGAAATTCATAAATCCCGACGACAATTTGCAACATTTGCTCAGCATTTGCGAAAAAAAGGACATAAAATCTGTATCAAAGTTATGCGACAATGTTACAGGGTGGATTGTACATGGATGTTGAGTGATTCTCCTCCATAACCATATCCATATACATATATCCTTTGCTAACCGAGGCAGCGTGACAAATGTTGCGTAAACAAATGGATTACATTGCAATGGGATATAGCAAAAGGCAGTTCCATGGAGTTTCTATATATGTACAGCCCAAATTCAACATGATAATGAATCATAAATTTCCATAACTGTCATACGATTCAAACCAGTACATCTGGATTAAAGTTGCCAGTGTCAATTATCGACAACTGGATTAAATTTGTCTTTGTAATTAGCTAATAAGATTGAAGGTGGTAGATTACTTAAATACTTTTATATTGATTCCTATAATTTGCTTAAACTTATAGCGAGAGTTGGGAAATTTAGCTAGATCTCTGGGGCTTAAAGAGCTAGAGCCATTAAATTAGATCTGTAAGTCAAGTGTATATTTTACTTTCTACTTAAATTTTTCCAAAATCAGACTATATTTTATCTTAAAGCTGACATCGGATGGTTTGATAAAAAATTGTTCTTTATTATAAAAACACTTTCTGGTTATTAAATCAACTTTGAAACCCATTGCAGAATAAGTACAAAGTCTTTGATAGTCGGTTCGCAAGCAAACTCAAGAGTTAAAACACATCTAGTAATATTCTTTAGTTTCTATAGAATAAGAAATTTGTTATTATTTAATCAACAGCTAAGTTATTTTGTAGTTTTTATAATTAAGTAATAATTATAAAAGTACAGTGCAGTGTACGTTAGGGACGGAAGAAACTATTTACAAACTATTATTTGTTAGAATATAAAATCTAGTCTGCAAACAAAAGAATTACAGGTTTCCTTTGATTTAAGTTTGTAAATAATTTTAAATAAGAGCATTATATTTCACTGTGGACACCAGTCCACGCTAGTGACGAAAGTGTAAGCCAAAATCTTTTATTTTTTTATTAAATCTAAATACTATAATTCTCTTTTATTAGCAAACTGATTGAACGTTCATAAACTTTGTTATGTTATTTTTTTGGTCTAAAATCTAATGCTAATTTATATAGATTTAAAACTTTTCAAAATAAACCATACACAGTTTCTTTAAGGTATTTAAATAGACAGAAATGCTTTAGGAAATTTCAGTACGATTAATTACTTATTTATTGAAATCAGTTATCTTTGGGTTTAACATTCTTTTAAATGAGTTATATGGAAACCATGTCAGATGTTTAATGTTTGTGGAAATGCTTAAGTTTCCCATGCCATTAGCTTGCAATGACAAAAGGATATTCCATTAGATACAAGTGACAGTATCGCTGACTTTTTGGACTATAGCGAAAAAATCCCCTTCCGTAATATGGTACAAATAATGGATGAGGGCGACAGAGAGAGAGAGAGAGACAGAGTGCACCCTTTGTGATTTTTGCGAAAAACCAGAACAAAACTCGAAATCGAACTCTGGATAATATTTTGCGCTTTTTGGTATGACGAATCCACATGTCACACAGTCTGCTGGCATTCCATATACACATTTTCCGATGTACCATTTCCCGATATACTATTTCCCCCGTTTCCCAAACCAAACTCATGCTCTACTCTCACATCCGTTTAGCGGGCAATCAAGCGTGTAGTGCAATTCAATAAGAGAGTAGAGCGGATGGAGGATGGAGGATGGAGAATGGAGGAAGGAGTATGTCGGGTGAGAGTACTTGGAGAACTTTATCAACACCCATGTCGGCATTAGTTTTGTTTACAAACTTTCCGTTGCCTTTTTGACAGCCATCGGCAGCGGCAGCGGCATCGTTTGGGGTGGGCCTGTTGTCTGTCGGGTTCGGGGGTCATGTCAGGGGTTGGCTTGACTGGATTTTTATTTATGAGCACTTAAATCGTCGAGCGCACAGAACTAAAATTGCACATTGCACATCTACATAAATATGCAATTGCGGGCATGTGAGAATGTTTCGGACAACTCATGCTGTTAAATGATGAAAAAATTATAAATAAATAGCATATAGAAGGCGGTAGAGAGATAGATGTATATATAGCGTACGTACGTACATATATAACCTCCCCGAAAGGATCGCTTAGATGACAGCTCCCGATAATGGTGACATCAATTTGAAACTCAATTGAGCTTGAGTTGTTGTTGTTGCTACAAGTTGTTATTCCTTGATAAATGCTGTGCTATCAGCGTCGTTTATCGTTGAGGCCCCTTTGACTGGGTGCGACAAGTCAGCGAATTGGAAATTGTCTGTCTGCCCAAGCTACTCCGCCTCCCGCTCTACCTCTCTCTCTTTCTCTTTCTCTCACCCTCTTAGGTAATGAGTCCTGTCTGCCATGTCCAACAACCACAAAGCTTTGGGGCGTTGCAAGTAGTTTACATGTTAAATGTTTGCTTAATTGCTCTGCCTCATCAGATAAATGACATTGGTATTGTTTAAAAAAATAAACCCTGTCAAGATGGCATCAACTTTATGGCTTAATTTATCTATGTTCAAAATAGGAAATCTTAAAGCAAGTTTCAAAATAAAATTCATTAAATTCGCGCATGAATTTGTGTTTTAAATTTCAGATTTTTTGAGTATTTTTAGCATAAATTAAGACATTTAACATAAATAATTGGGATTAGTGTTAGCATTCCTGAAGTACTTAGTATTTATACCCAGATATTTAAAACAAAAACAATTATTCAATACGATAATAGATTAAGAATATGTGCAGTATTTTTATAAAATACTTCATTCCTGAAATACTGAATATTTATACCCAGATATCAAAAACAAAAACATGAAAAGGGTCTTATGTATACATACATGTTATAACATAATATTCAATTCTATTTTAGTTAAATAATGCGGGCCGTATTTTTGTAAAATATGAAAGAGAATCAAATTGCCGCACGATCGGTTGAAATTTTAAATCCGAGAGATTTCAAATTTTGCGGAATTTTAATTTTACATTATCGCTTTTTTGTACTATAGTATTAAGCTGCATGGAACTCGTAGGCTAACAATAAAATTATAATTGTTATGGTATATGTAAGTGCTCCCTGGGGAACTATGCATAAAATTAAATCTCTAGCTCTACTGTAGTATTTCTTATTTGATTTTTATATTCTCTGGGGCGTATATTTGGTTGGTGAAAAGTAAAAGTATATATATTCTTGATAAATTTCACAAACCAAGTCGGTTTAGCCATATCCGTTTGTCTGTTCATCTCTCTGTCCATCCGTCTCTCTGTCCGTATGAAAGAAAAACAGATCTCAGGCATGGTAAGAGCTATAATATTCTTTTTAGACAGTATGTACCTATATTTAGTAAGTCAATACTAATTTGTTTTTTTTTTTTCTTAATTTAACGCTCCATTTGCCCATAATAGGCATAAAGCTAGGTAGTCATAAGAAGCAATACATTTATCTAAAACTCATCTGTATTCGTTTTAAGATCATATCTTGTATCAAAATGTAGCTGCCCAAAAAAGACAAAGACAAGAATATATATTATACATTATATAAAAGAAACATAGAAAATGGAAAACAATTTTGTATCACGAAAAACTAGAATAAAGTTAATACATTTGTTCAAATCATAGTATTGATATCCATTTTAAAAATGGAACTAAAAACGCCAAATTAATTTTAAATTTAATAAAATCTACTTGATATATAAATAGTATTTATTATATTTTTATTAATAGTATTTCAATTTGAGCGTTGTTCATTCGAATGCCAATTTCTGGCAATCATGCAGTGCTCTAATAAATACATATGTATGTATATAGTTACATATTTCTTAAATGCTTCAATTTCCAATATATAAAGTAAAAATCTCAAATTTAAAATTGCTTTTATACTATATATAAAAAACTACTGTTTAAGCGCTAGTACTATAACCAAGAGCAGTAAATACTTATTATTGTGCGACAAATTTTGAGCACTAAACAAAAGAGTGTAGTGAAAAACTCATTTGCATGAGAGCATAAAAAATTTATTATATTGAAGACAATAAAAATGTATGAAAAGCCATTAAGTGGCGTTTGGAAAAACAAGCTAACGACTACAAATTGCTGGCAGACGCTCGCTCCTCTACCAACCCACTCTGTATGGACTATTTACCCCCTTTTGACAGGGGTGAGGTTGAATTCACCACAAAATTATTATGATAGCTGAGCTCGATCCCAGGAGCAGGAGCGTTCAGTTATGCGCATTAGTTATGATGGGCACACTTCATAACTCTGGAAAATCCTAAACCCTTGACTGAACCAAAATAGACGTCTGGGTCGTAAAATGGAATGGAAAGAAAACAAACTTATGCAATGTCACTGTCACAGTCATAGTCACAGTCACTGTCTGTCTGGATCACGGTCATGGAAGAGCACAATTTTAATTGATGACAATTTCATTAAAATTTACGCTGCAGCTGAAAGCAGTTTGAAGGCGGCAGGCCTTAAAATCTACAACGTATTCTGGAGCAATAAAAAATTAAATAAACAAGCAAAGAAGTGAGAAATTAATTGTGGGGGGGGACGAATGTCCAAAGCTAAAACTCCCCAAGAATTCTAGGCTGGCGATGGTGATGATGATGATGCGACGACTGCTGGGATTTTAAGAGTGAACGAAGCGTGAAGGATGCAAAAAGTTAATCGCTCAGGCGGTCGACAAACACACACTCTCTACCTCTCTTTCCCCCTTCCCCTCTCTCTTTCTATACACTTTACATCGGTATCTGGACAGATGTGTTAATGGATGCGGGGGTATTTTTTATTGCCCTGCTTAGAGTGTGCCGGCCACAGGATTCTTTTCCATCTAGCCAAATTCAGTTCGCAATAAGTAAATTGCGTAAATTTATAGCTGCGTAAATTGTTTAATGACTTAACAGTCTATTTATCCGGCCCGTGGCATGCGCCAACATGGTCTAATGGCCTGTTGAGGTCGGTTACGGATTTGAGATTGGGTTTGGGATGCTGGAAATGTGACAAGTGCTGCAAATAGTGGAACAAGTTTAAATACTATAAAACTGCTAGTTTATGACTTTTGTGTGACTGATCCACTATTCAATTAGATGAGGAATCAGAAAGCAGATAAAGATCTAAGCTGAAAGTGTGGAACTTACCACTAGCATTCACTGTAAACCAAGAATTTTTTGTGAATTAAACAAGTTAATTAGACTAGTGGACAGGGCTTTGAATAGTGATTGTTAATCAAAACATTTAAAATTAAAAATAAAAATTGTTTTGAATTAAATGCAGTTTTTTTTTTACTGAAAAGTAAATTTTTGAATTATTTAGTTGAATTTTTTCATTACATTATTTTTATTTATACTTAGTCTAAATTAAATTTTCATTTTTCTTTTAATCAACTAAAATTTAGTAGTAAGCATTTGTATTTTTAGTATTTAAGTAGTAAATATTTTGGAGCATGGATATGCAATATATAATATAACAAATTTATTATAGTGTAAAAACCACTTATTGTGGTAATTATAAAAGTGGTGTGATTCTAACTAAATTTGGTTAGCACTAAATTATTAATTGCATCTACAAAATATGTGAGTTTTGTAGAGATATTTCCAACTATAAAAAGGGTTTTTTCAAAGCATTAATCGAATTTCGACAGTGTGTTCCTAGTGCATCTATATGATATAAGTAGTTATTCGATTTCAAATCAAATTTTTGACAATGTATGGAAAATCTTACATACAACCAAAAGTTATGGTAATATTATGTGCTTATAATGTATTTCGTAAGGTTTTGGTCTCGAAAAACCCGCATTCCAAAGGTAGTTTTTAAAATATCTCAACTTAACTCACATATTCTACTAATAAAGTCATTTACTATAACTCTCTGAAATTGCTTAGTATACTCTCATAACATATACACAAGAATTTGGTAATTTATGGATGCCAACAGTACGGAAAATTGTTTATTTTAAAATTTCTCAGCCGACAATTTTTTGATGGGGCTGTTTCAGGATACATACAGAATCTGAATCAGCCTTTCTTGAAAAGATTTTCTATTATTCGATTATGAAATTTTGTAGATCCATGGTATTATAAAAAGGCAGTCTACTTAAACTGAAAATAAGCAGACACTTTTGAAAAAATATATGCTAAAAATCAATGATAAATCAAGACTTTAAGCTATAATTTTTTTAAACACAAAGAAAAGCAGCTTTAAATTAAAGTGAAAACAATTTTTAATTTTCGAAATTTATATTAAGTGTTTAATCATAAATCTGCATTTTTTAAGGGTCAGAATACATAAATATTCTAAATTTTTAACTATTTTTCAAGCATTAAATATGATATTTGATATTATGGAAATTTCGTTATGGGTCTCTTTAGTGCCATAAAACCGCGCATAGGCATTTGGCAACTTGAAATGCAATTGTGCAATTAGAGGCCCATAAATCTTAAAAAGGCCGCCGAAAAACCCTTAAGTTTTGGTTGATAAAATGCCGAAATTATCGCAGCTATACAGAAAAGATATATGGGCAAAATTCGAGCACTTTTAACCCATTAGCCAACCGGAAGATCGCTCAATTAGTGCTGTTGTTGGTCAGCAAACGAATGTGAGTCCCAAGTGGGTCACTTGAAGTCCATGTCCACACACATGTGAAAGGATAGGATAGGAAAGGAAAGGCTTTACGGGGTTAGGTTGCTGTTGTGCCAACAAAGTGACATAAATCTTTGGTGCGCCGTCAGAAATTCAAGCGGAACCAAAGGCAATGACGCAGCAGGACCTCAAATACTAGATATGTATACATCTATATGTCGATGGGTTTTCCCAGTCATAACAGAACGCATGCATGCGTCGAGATTTATAGGCAAAGGGGGCGGGCGTTGGAATTGGGATGGTCTATTTGCAACATCTTCGATGGGAACTGATTCCGAATCAGAATCAGAATCAATGCCGGATGCGCAAAACGACAGGCGTTCGATTGAAATTAATTGAATTTGCGCCCTACATGAAGCGCGACTTCAACTTGACTTGGATGGACGCAAGGACCAAGGACCAACTACTATGTACCATGGACCTTTCTTTTGCTAGCTTCCTGTTTATGCTCGAGATGTTTTCCAAGCATAAATTACGCATATGATATGGGTGGAAAATGCGAGTCGAAAAACAGGAACATTAAATTTATTTTTATTTCAGCAAACTGCCTGCCTAACAGCAACCCCTCAATATGAAAAACAACATGAACAACAACACTAAGCGCTTAGTAAAAGTCTTTGCACCCCCTCCCCTTGGCTAACTCTCCCACCCCAAGCTAAGCGAATCCTTGATTGTCGCACGATATGCGGTCCGCTAAGTTTTCGCCAAAGTCATGAATTTTCCTTATTTTTATGATTTCTATTACATGTATTTTTGCTGGCCAAGATTTTAGTTTTTGTTTTTGTTTTTGGCACAACATAGATTGCTATCATCTATGCTTGGGGGTTGAATTGGCTGCCTTTTAAACGTCGGCCAAAAAGCACAAGCTCACGCCGGAAGTGCTGATCGCCAGGAAAGGCAGACAAATTTATCACATTGCCATTGTGGGGGTGCGTAAAGGCCAACAAACTTGGCTATCATTAATCATGCCGATGTGTGTGTGTGTGTGTGAGACTTTTATTATCTTTTATTATCAGCTACTGCTAAGGATTACAATTGTAAAACATCTTAAATTTAAGTTTGGCAAATTCTAGCAAATAATTTAAATTGAGCGCCTAACGCCCACCTGCGCAAGCAGTCTTGCGCACTTATCGAACTATCGTCAAATGTGTGTTGTGCCTAAACCTATCGATATGAGCACGAGTGCGTCAGTGTTGCACTGCACGTATCGATAAGCGCGACTTGTTCTATCGCCCTGTTTTTATTGTGTTATTTTATTTATACGTTTTTAACTAACTTTGCACCTGATTCTCTACGCAATTGTGTAAGTTTCCAATAATTAAGCTAAGAAAGTGTCGTGTACAATGGCCAGTATAAACAATTTTGTGTTTGGTGCCTGCAAATAAAGCAACTGCAAATTCAGCTGCTGCAAACTTATGGCGATGATGTTGTGTTGTTTTTACTGTTGTTGTTGTTGTGGCTGCTGCTCCCTCTTTTTTTGGGGGGTGGTTAGCACAGTGTGTCCAAAATGTGCCCTTTATATATTTGTTATGATGGACACGCGAATTGTGACCTGTTTTAATGGCGCCGTGGCTACATTTTCAGCGTTTAAGCGACCAGCTGGAGTTGTTTTTTTCCAGCCTGTCATTGCCACCCGCATGCCGCCTCCAACTGTGTGCAAGTCTGTGCTTGCTTAAGTTTCTGTGTGTGTTTATTGTTTGGCGTACGTTTTATGCTAATTAAGTGCAACTTTAGCAAACCCGCGAGTGCAATACGCCCCATTGCTACTAGTTTCCCCCCGCCCGTCTGACCATAATGCCAGCGGAAGCAATAAAAAATGTGGCTGCAAGTAATTCAATTAACACTAAGTGAGCCTACGTACGTCCTTTAACCCTTGTGGCTCGTGTCGTTTAACCGCTAAGCACTCTTTGCATACTTCGCCGTTTATGTAGTGGTTTCTAAAGCAATTATTGATAGTTAGTTCTATTTGCATTTCCTCTTAGCAGCAAATGCTTGTCATTGTTAAGTTATTACACAAATATTTATCGGCATTTATATACATTTGTACATATGTAAATTCTTATTAACATTTGTTGAACATGACCTAGAAAAGCTATTGGAGATAGTATGCTGGAAAAGCATTTCTTCCTATTAGATAAGTTCCATATACAGCTAAAGCACACAATATAATAATGAAAAAGTAATTTATTTCAATAAATGTGGTTCTTAGAGATTTCAATTATTTAAAAGCATAATGGCTGCTATAAAATAACGACTCAAAAATTCAATTGTTAATCAATTTTGGCATAAATTGTTAAATGCGGGTAGCAACAGTGCAGTCGCGTTTAGCTAACTTTAAGCTAACTTATTTGCTAGTTTGTTAGCTTAAAAAATTAATGTATAGTGTTTCATTATGTTTCTGAATCGTATAATGCTGTTTAAAAAGTCTTATAATTAGTATAATATTAGAGTTCTTGCAACTACTTAGATTAAATTAGCATTGGATGGCTATATAATACAGTTGTCTTGAAATAAAGCTGTTGAAAATCGATATTCAGTAAGTAAAGAAAGCTTTCCTCTTGTTTCTTTTAAATATCATTAGTAAACTTACCTGTTAGTTGATTTTTCCTAATAAGAATAGATTAATTTTAGATTTTTTTAATCAAAATATTCACTGTGCCCATAAAATTAAGGCAAAATTTTGCATATTTATATAGATAAATCTAAAAATAATCTAAGTCTAATCTGAACTCGCGTCTGGAATAGGGTACTGTGTATTATATTTTAATACGTTTAGTCTTGTATAGCTATATCATAAATACTGACATATCGTATGCCATAAAAAACAATCTTTCTAAAATACAATTTTATTGTGAATACTTCTTTGGTTTTAAAACGACTTTTGTATACTGAAATTGCGAATTTAATACAGTCTGTGATAGCTTAAGGCTTTCTTACAATTGGTTTTGATATCAATCCAATAGTTTTCAAGATCTAAAAACATTTAGATACTTTTATAAATTTTATTTAGCTATTTCTTACAATTTTCTTGCTATTAAACAAGCTATTTTTAGCCAAGAAATTTAATCAACACTCTATAGACTTTTTAAAGCTCAAGTTACGAGTAATGTTTTGTTTTTAAAAAAATGCTGCTTTTAATTAAAACAAAACTTATTAAAACTGACGCACTTGTGCTGTATTCCGAATCCGTTCTTGCCCATATTGTATCAACATTATTGCTGTTTCAATTGTTATTGTTGTTTTTGACTTGTTTATCGGCTGTGTCGACTGCGTCGAGTGATTGAAAAGCCAGCGAAGAACTTTCCGTAAGATTATAGCGCGCACAGCTCACAGGCGATAAGATAAGTCAATGTCTTCAGTAAAATGTATAGTATACTATATAGTTGACTTCTGGCATACCATAAGCAGAGTAATATCAACTGATTAAGATGTTCCCCGAGACTGCTGTTGACAATGCGAATTGCTTTAATTAACTGCAATTGCAACCCTTAGGGGAATGGAATCTACTTATACAGAGCGAGTTTTAAATCGGATCCGAAAAGGCAGACAGCGAGAGAGAGAGAGAGAGATGGACACGCGTTCATCTCCCGCTGCTCTAAAGATTTCACTTTTTCAATTGTTCAAACACAACGGGGGGAAGGCAAGGGGGCAATCCAAACAAGCAAGCATTTTGTCAGTCGCTCCATCAATTGCTGCCTAATGACTGTGTCAATAATTGAGCATAATTGAAAAACAAGGGGCGTCGTCCAACTCATCAACTTATCATCTCATCCACCCAAAAACCGAGCTGGCAACAATGCCAAAGAAACTCGTTTTCTTATTTGCTGCTGTTGCCTTTGCATCTCATTTGTTTACACACACTTTTCAGTCAGTGCGTACTACTACTATGTTCAAGTAAAAACTATATTTACATAAATGTACATGAAGCTCAAGCTCAGCGCAGCGCAGCTCACAATTCAATTCACTTTATTGGCTTGCAACGTGTGACCAATTTGGTTGCGTTCTCATAAGTTTTTAGCACAGTGTGACGAAACAAGCACACACACAATTTTTTCCAGCTAATTTTGAAGTGACTAACACTACTCACCGCCTGCCGGCTTACTACTATATTCATTCAACTTCCATTTCCACTTCCACTTTGTCGCTTCCTCTTTTTGCGTCTTGCAATAAATATGTAAAACAAAAGAGAAGCCACAACGAAAACAACAACAGCAACAACGACAGCCAAATGCCCATCACTTACAAAAATTAGTCATCACGACATTCGTTATACTACTACTAGTTGTTGTTGTTGTTGTTGTTATATTGCTCCCACTAGCATGGGTCCATCACCTTGTCTTTTACACTCTCTGCTCTCGCCACTCTCTACACTCTAGACACACTCTCTTTATTTGTTTTGTTTACATTTTGCCTGCGCGCCATGCCGATCGAGCGCCAAAGAGAGCAATGAGCATGGCAGGTGCCGTCGTCTGAGTGGCGCTCATTTCATTTGTTGCTCTCTGGATCTCTCTCTTCTGTCTCTGAGCCGCTTGCGTTCGGCGCGCTGCTGTAGGCGCGCCTCAGTTGAGTTTTAACCGTCGTCGGTGCCGATTCGTGCCGTGACCGATATCGATAACTAAATACGAGAGAGTACATAGATTTGTGAGTGTGTGTGTGTGCGATATTCAAGTTCAAATATCAAAAAGCAATAAATAAATTTAAAACGGCAGAAAATTTAGCAAAAGGTATATAGAATACATATATATATGTATATATGGCGGCAGTTATCGTCAATTTTTGGCTGTGCGCTGTGTGCTGTGCGGCCTTTGCGTGTATTAGTGCGTGACATATGGCGTTATTTTAACGGATAAAAACAGCCAGAAAACAACAACAAAAAAAGCACAAATAAGCAAATTAATTGTGTAATCTGAATGTGTTGCTGCAACCAAGCAGCAAAATAGCAGCTGACGCCCACGCGCTTAGCGCCTGCGCAACCCGTCAGCAATATATAAAAACATATAAAAAGTGAAATAGAAAATATAAAATATAAAACTAAAGTCCTTAAAATGGCTTTTACTTTTTTTTTTTGTATAAGCACACACTTGTAGTGGTGCCCATCAAGTTAAAAACAACCAGAGAATTACCTCATCGCTAGCGCGCGCTGCTGCTGCTGCTGTCGCTGTTGCTGCTGCTGCTGGCTGACGTAGCTTCTCTGCCCCTGACTTTATTTTATTAGTGTTATTTTCATTCTATATTTCTTCTCTACATATGATTTATATTGGTGTGCGTACGATTTGTATGCTGCGCTGCCAGCTAGTTTGCCTAGCCAGCTGCTACTGTGTGCTGTCTCCGTCGCTGCCGCTGTCTTTGCCTCTCTGCGACTTCGCTGCCTTCGTTGATCTGACCGCTTTGTGTTTTTAACAACATAGTAAACGTATGTTTCTTTACGATACGTGCGACGACATTTGTTTTATTCGTTTTTCTTTTTCTTTTTTTTGTTATTTGCATTTTGATCTCTGTGCGCTCATTTCGAGCTTTTTGACATAATCCATTAGCCTCAGTCACTGCCTCAGTCTGCGTCGCTGTTGACGCAGCCGTTTAAGTTTTTGTGTTGTTTTCCACACGTTGTTTTTGTTTTGTTTCGATCGTTTGGCAAATTTCGCTGCGCTTGTTTTGTGGGCGTATTTATTTTTTTTTGTTTCGAATTCCCTTATTATCTCTCTTCAAAATATCAATGGCTTATTGTTGTGGTCGCCTCTCTCGACAAAAGCTTTTGACCTTATTTAAGAGCTTCAGTTGGGTTTATGGTATGCATGCCACATAAACAAATCACACATAAAGAAATCAAAGCTCATTTTCACTCCATGCCATCGCTCTCAAATTGTCGCGCTCGCCAAACTGTCGCTGTGTGGGCTTAGCGTCTCAGACTTGTATGTGGTCGTTGTAGTTTGTAGTGGTTTTTATACCCTGTAAATAACTACAAATTGCAGGGTGTATAAGCAATTGGCTTTTAGGCACTCTAAGAGCTAGAGGCATGTAATTTGGCAGGCTGGTGCTGCTGTACTACAATCAAATCAATTTTGTTATAGGTTTTTTTCCTAACAAATCCCAATCTCACTATAAAATGTGGAACTACAAAATATCTCATACTGCATATCTTCACAAAACTTTTATGTTGTTAAATTTTAGGCGCTCTAAGAGATAGAGGCATGTAAATTGGCACGTGGGTTCTTCTAACTTTAAAATTCCTGAATCAAAAGAGTTATACGGCAGATATTACAACAAATCTGTTATATTTATTCGATTTTTCACATCCTAAGAGCTAGAGCCAAGTAATTGGGTATATGGATGCTGCTGCAGAAAATGCAAATCAAATTTATTATAGAGTTTTGCGTAACAAATCTTAAACTACCGATTACATATCTATATTACAAGAGTTGTAATAGAGATGTCTTAATAAAACTGTTATATTAATTCAATTTAAGTCACTTTAAGAACTAGAGGCTAGTAATTTGCCATTTGGATTCAAAATTATTACGTGTTTTTGTCTATCAAACGTTAAAATATGGAGTAATGCGGAAGATATCTCAAAATAAATTGCTATGTTTTGTGTATTATATCATTTGCTATATACCAATAAAATTTTTTTAAAATCAGACAAGCCCAACAGATAGTTCCAATAAAATCTATCGGTCAAATATGGTTGTTTGGCATAGAGAACTCTCAAATAGTTTACTTTTACGCATTTCTGCATATCAAGTACAGGGTCTCTAACAGTCAGCTTGCCTGACTGCAGCCTTGCCTACTGTTTTTAGTTTGCTTTTGCATCCGCTCAAACACACACTCACACACACAGTTAATAAATTCATTCAGTAAAAAAACTAATGCAAATGACAACTCAACTCAGATTTGTAACTTGGCCAAATTGCAGCGGTTTGTAGGCGTCAGTGGGTTGCGTCCAATTTGGTGTCCGTTTTAATCGGTTTTGCATTTAAAAAAAAAAAAAACAGAATTGAGTTGTGTTTCCAATTTATTTATGTATATATATTTATTTGATAATGCACTTGTCCCATAATCCTGTTCAGTTTTGTCCAGTTGCCAACAAAATGAGTTGTTGTCGCACAACTTTCGAATGGTTTTCGCAGCTTAATTGTAATTTTTGCTTGCAGATTTTAATTAATCCGACTTAAACACGCTTTAAGTGTCTTAAGAGAAATGATTTTTTATTACCTGCATTTCAAAAATAGGTCAAAACTTTGTGGCTTGTCAAATTTTTAATGTAAACATTTTGATTTCAAAATCAAATTCATAACTTTTCAAAACTTGTTCTCACTTACTTAAAAAAAGAACAAAACAAATGTTTGCCTCATGTTTCAGGCTCAATTAAAACAAATTAAGCAAGAAATTTATAACGTTTTCAGACTGTGTACAAAAAAAATAATATCAAAATGCCCAGCAACAACAACAATAAAAACAACAGCAATGTAGACGAGGCAATAACAATTGAGTACAAAAATAACAACAACTGTGTGTGCTCTATTTTTTTAACGCCTCAGCATTTTCATTTGTGCACTGCACAAACTACAACATATATGTACAATGTACATATGCATATGTTTGTATATATGTAGATACATAGATACAGATACAAATTCAGATACTTGTGCCGCCTTTCAAACTGCTGCCGCACACATGTTTCAGCCTTTGAGTAAAACAACAACCCAAACACAAAACTCAAAAATACGCAACAAGACAAAATGTGAAGAAACAAGTAACTTGCTTCAGTCAAAAGTGCACGACTTGAAGTTACTACGTAGCTGGGAGTTTCTTTTTTAAACGATATAAGCAATAAGATTGTTTTAGTTAGTGAAAAAGTTTTATCAAACTATAGTACAAGGTTTGGTATACGAAATTAAAGACTTAACAAAGAGTTTATCGACTATGTCTATAGATTTCTTACAACAAAGGACTATATTCTGATTTGATTAGGATAAAAATTTAGGTTAATATTAATAACGGTTAAGTAATATAAAATCGATTAAAATCGATACATTAATCGATTAAAAATCGATACAATTATCGATTAAAATCGGTACATTTATCGATTATAATCGATACATTATGCTATGTTATTTTAGCAAATTATTAATGCATATAAACAATGTTTGAGGAACATATAAAATATCAATATAATAGCTGTAAATCGTGGTTTTAGTAGATCGATTTCAAAAGCTTGACAAAGCTTAGCTATAGCTTTCTTAATTAACACTAAAATTAGCTTTCATTTGAGTATACCCCAACAAACAATTTTAAAGGGTATCGAAAAAGCGCTAAATAACCAAAAATACGAGTTTTTAATATGAGCCATAACCAGAATCAGAAACAAAATCAGAACAACAACAGCAATATGAGTTTTTCTATTGAGTTCGATGGGCTTTTGCTATGTATGAACATATGTATATATAGTACTTATGTATAGCATACATGCATATTTATATATAGTTTATTGTTTTGGAATGCTTCTTAATTACGCGGAACTCAAGTGGGAAGTGAATGTAGAGGTGGTTGCAGCTGAAACAGAAACAAAATCGAAAACAGAAGAAGAAAACCATTTGAAATCAAAGCCAAATTGAAGCGAGTGGGCGACCTCAATAGAATTTCAAGAATTTCCCTTTCAACTGCAATTCCGTTTCAATATCTCTCCAAGTCTCCATAATTCTGCTGACCATTTTGCACACTCAGCCGCTTAGTCATCATCAGCAGAAGGAAACTCTGTGGACTATAGCTGCTTCTATCTCTCTCGCTGCCTGATAAGGATTATTATAATTGTTATTATACATATATATATGTATATGCATATTTTATGCATTTTTATTGATGCGTGTGCATTTTCTGTGTCTATATATAGATAACGATCGTTGCCTTCGTCATAGTCCCCAGTCTGAAGTTGTTGTCGCCTTGTTGGGGCAGCAACAAAACTCGAATGAATGAAAAGATTTATGCAAAATAAGTTTTTGTTTATTCACTCACAGTTACTCACATACATACATCCACATATTCAATCTATATTCACATTTATTTATATTTGTTTTCGTTTATCGCCTGTTATCTTGACGCAACCAAAAAAAGGAAACAAAAAAAAAAAACAAAACCAAAAACTAAAAGGGGTTAGGTTAGGCTGTCCTTCCTTATGTCGTATAACCGTATAAAAATCGTAAAAACCTTTGCTTAATTACGTCACTCACTTGATTAATCAGATATGTAGAGAGCATAACAGACGCTTCATTACATTTCTTTGTCTGTCTGTCTGTCAATTTGCTTATTTACTGCAAATACTGCGCACAGTGGGCAGTCTGTAAAGTTTGTCAGAAATTCAATAACAACACAAATGTTTTGACTTTGCTATTTTATCTGAGAAATTCTTTAAACAATTGTCAAAAGCAGCTGTGTGTTATAAATTCTTTAGAATATACATATGTATACTTATATATAAGCTGTGTTTTAGATTCTATTTCTTTATTTTTATATAACAGATTTATTGCTTTTGTTTTAAAAATCATTTAAGAACTGTCTACAGAACATTTTAAATAATATGCAAGTATTATACGAGTAAGTTGGAATCAGTTTTGAATATTTAAAAAATTTAAAGTAAGTTAAAATGTTTTTTTTTTCAATTTCTTATAAGTGAAGATTCTCCAAAGTGTAAAAGTGTTAAAAATATTAAAACATCAAAATATCTTGTAGTTTGACATAAATTTTTCTGTATTTTATCATTAAAACATTTTGCAACTAGTTTAAAAAAAACAATATTGTATTGAATTAAAACTGAAAATTCTTATAATGCATAAGAAATATCTCAAAAAACAAATTTTATGTTCTTATATTGAATACAATTACTAGTGAACTTCATATCAACTTAATACGAATTCCATTTTATCAAGTTAAATCGTAATCGTGTTAAGCTCTACTCAAGTTTCCTTTTGACAACTGATGGAGTGTTTCTTAAATGACCCTACCCAACTGCACCCTGTGGAATCTTTATTCATTCCCCTAAAAATGAGTTGAAATGCTCCTCCATTGCCTTAGCGTGTTTATTGGCAGTTATCGCTAGTTTTCTCGCCTGCCCTTGACTGGTATGGGGTGCAGCCGTTAATCAATGAATGGCTTTGTCAGTTCCATAAAGAGAATGAGTGAGCGAGAGAGAGAGAGAGGAAGAAAGAGAAAAGGAGACAGTGCTAAAAGTATTTCGCATTTTACGTCTTATTCTCAGTTAGTTTATGCACTGCAATGTAGCAGTTAAGTTAGAGCAGGAAATACTTTAAAATTTTCATTGGTAAAAACTGCTAAAATACAATAATTTTAATGCGTTAACTTAAAAGTATTAAGGTTTATGCAAAAAAATCAAAGCTTCTAGTTCGTTTGTGTGGCCTAAGCGATGATTAGTGTTGGTAGTTATTACAAAAGTATCGATATATCGTTTAAAAACATCGTTGTTTTTCCCAGCTCTAAGACAAGTGCTGTGTCCGACTACGCAAAACGCATGCCAAAGTCAATGTGGCAACGGGAGCCGCCCAAGAGAGTTATATATATGTACATCCATATATATTATATATGCATACTATATGTTTAAGAGAGATTTGTGTATATATATCTGTGTGTGTGTTTGTCGGCGTGTGTGTATTTTGTCTCTTTTGGCACTCACTTGTGCGAAAATCTATTGGAGCCCGACTGGCGGGAGCCTAATTTTTTTTTTCCTGCTCTGCCATTCAGCAACGAATGAGCAGATGATGGAGTGGTGGAAGTAGGGAGCGGAGAAGTAGTGGTAGCAGTGGGAGGAGGAGGAGTAGTAGTAGCAGCAGCAGCAAGTAAAGTGCTTGGATTGAAGAAGCTTGGCAGCCAATCAAAAAGTTGCTTTGGCAAATATCTTGGCAGAGTTTTCCATGGTCGTGGGAAATGTTTGTACGAATATGTGCAGTATGAATATACATATTTAAATTGATAATATGCAAATCCAAAAGGATTAGAAAAACATGCTACTGTTGTTAAAAAAAAGTTTAAAAATTACAAGATTAATAATAGAATTCATTTTTGAGGAAAATAGAACTTGAGTGTTTGTTAAAACATATTTAAGAGCATAAATAGAAGTTAATAAATTACTAGATAATAGAATCTAAAGCACATTAGACCAAATAGAATATGAATTACAGTTTAAAATAACTATTTAAAAGGCAATCATATTAAATTTTTAAAGATTTATTAGTATTATAAGAACAACAAAGTTTCAGAATCCATTTAAATTAAATAAAGTAACACTAAATTGATTTAAATTACATATAGTATATGGTTTAGTACTAATATAGTTTAAAAAATTTGAATTTTAAGTAGTGTAACTAGTAAAAATTTAACGCTAGCGCTGTGCATAATTTCTTATCTAACTATATTTCCTTAAAACATTAATTAAGTGCTAAATTGTTTATGATAACTGAAACATTGCTATCGTATAGCATTCATTATTCATTGGGGAATGTTTTTGGCACAGTTTATTATCGTCTTGGGAAATTGTTCGAAAATTTATATATATGTACATCAAGATATAAGATTGACTTAATTAAAGTAAATCATTTGTAGAGATAAAGGATTAACACACACTTGACACACTCCCAGTCTCAATGGGGTTTAATTAGCCCACTGATGTCTATCAGTTGTCATAATTTGTCCACATTATGTTGCCAACCACCTTGATGCAGCAGGCTAATTGAAAATTACAAGCCACTCAAGCACACCCACCGACCCACCCAACCGCACACCCACTGAATATGTACTTCCCCCTTTTAGGGAAAACGTCATACGATTTGATTTGTTTGTTTGCTTTTCTTTTTCTACTTTTTTTGTTGTTGTTGTTGTTTATTTATTGTGTATTTTGTTACTTTTAATGCATCTTTTATCTGGATTTTGCCATCAATAAGCCAATGCCCACTGATGCTCATTGTTGCCGTTGTTCGGGGCTGTGATACTGATACAAAATTTGTGCCCCATTGTGTGGCAAGGCAGACAAGAGAGTTGCCCGAGTGATGACAGCGACAACGACGACGTCGACGACTACGACGACGATGTCTTGTTTACTCAAATTACAGCTGGGGTTATCTGTGGTTTCATCCAAAGTGCCATTCCCATGCCATGGACACTGCTCCTAAGCCAAAGTTCGACTGGGTGCTGTTAGTCTAGTTGACCCGACCCACAGCACGGGTGGGCCAACACTCTATCTCTTTCACTCTCTCGTATGCCATCTCTTTCTTAACTTGTGCGTTTATTTACTTGAGCACTGCATTTGTTTATTTCTCGCCTCTCTCTCTCTGCTCTGCTCTGCTCTACTTTATTTAACTTTACAATTTGCATTGTAAAATTCCAACGAAATCTTATCTGTATACAGTAGAATGTTAATTGTAAACTTTCGATCAGCTGCAGATCGGCAAGTTGATTGACCTGTAAATAGAGAAATAGTAAAACTCTGTACTGTTAATCTAAGTAGTATTGTATATAGTTTCAAAGAACAGCGATAAGGCAAATATTTCTTTTTGTAGAATGTGAAACTTTCTCTGGGGTAAATTTATGATATAATTTTTATCAAGTGTAAGTGCGCTGACATACTTTTCCCTATCGGTATAGATATTTTTAGAAACAAGTTGTAGTGTAGTTGTAGTTTTAACGGGAATTCGTAAGTTTAGTTACATGAAGTGATAAAGAAGTGTTCTAAATAAATATAAGAAATTTTTCAGAAAACTAGAGCTTTATGACGTCGAAAAAATAAGACTTTAAATAAGACCAAAACATTTTAATAAAATCTATAGTTCGGGTGTAGTATTATCATACATTATAAAATGAGAATTTTGAAAATATTTGGAGCTTAATTTATTTTTATTATTAAAAGGAAAAGCTTAATAAATGTCAGATAAAAATACTTTAAATATAATTAAAGTGCTTAATTAAATTTTATAGTTTTAATTTTGCTTTAAAAAGGGTCTTTCTTTAAGTCAAAATTTTAGACATTTAGATTTTGTTCTGCTGTATCACTGTATAAGATGTTTTTGTTTTCAATTAAATTTTTAAAAAATTGTTTTTAGAGAGGAGTTATTAATATTATGTGCTTTAAAGCTCTTAAATATAATACAATTCGCTTTGCAGAATCCAATTTTTAAGCATAACTAAATACTTAAAAAATTTTCCCAAAAATCGTTCCTAATAGCTTCTTACCTAACTTATTTTGGCGCTATAACATGACGCATTTTTTGGCTAATTACTTTTCTGAGCTCCGGGCTACACTTGGAGAAATATTTTATAAAAAGCATTTAGTCAGTGGCCAGAAATTTCCGCTGACAACAATTGTGTATCAAACGCTACGAATCATCATTATTGTCTACATTGTCTACATCATTGGGGGCGCAACTAATAAACTGCGGCACAGTCGATCTATGTACATGTTCGGACCATCTGGTTGTGGGACCTCTAAACTGCACACACAAAAACGAAATATCTAAAAATTGTGCGATGACTCATTCGCGTAAAAATCAAATTAAAGACCCAAAAGCCCCGAACCTCCTCCACCCAAAACAGCAAATTGTTGTCTGACGCTCTATATAATCTACATATTCGTACATACATATAATTTGAGGGCGTTGAGATCTTGAGATCAGCCCCTGGTATTACACACATATATGTTATGTAGATTCACTGAATCTTTCGTCGTCTCTCGCACCTTCAATTTGCTTTGCCGGTGTTTTTAGTACTTTTTGATCTTGCCACGACTGCTTCTGCCGCGTCGCTGTTCTATTTTCAAACCACCATGAAATTTGTGACAGCATTGGGCGTGGGCAGTGAAAGGGGCGGGGCGGGGCGGGTCGGGACGGAACGGAACGATAGAGAAATATAGAGCTGTATTTACACTTTTATTGATGCGCCCTATGGTTTTTTTTTTTGGGCTTTTGGAAAATCCATTTTGTTTCTCTTTTCACATACGATTTATGCTACTCTCATCGCATTATGCTTTGTTTACCTTGAAAATTCTACTCAATTTTGTTTATATTTAGCATATATGTATATGGTGGATATATATGCATGTATATATCTGTATCTATAGCATTTATATATATTGCTTTTTGTTTTTGGTTTAATTAAAATCTCTGGGGTTTCAATCGCTTGCCAGCCAAACTTTTTCAACACATTTGATATTGTGTTATTGTATTTTTTATGGTGTTGTTTTTTGTACTTTTTTTCTGATTTATTGTATTGTGGGTGATTTATTTAATATACTAGACGTTTTGTATTTATAGATGCAATGCTTAAATAATATGTACAAATTTTTGACATAAGCTTTTTGTGTTCAACTGACCAAAAAATTTAGAAAACATTAATCGTTTGGCTGGTTTTAAGCCAAATTCATGCAAGTTACTTGCTAAAATTTATGGAATTTATATAATTAGTAGATAAAAATAACATTATGAACATGTACAGGTTAAGCTAATGAATTGTGCTTTTAAACTGTACCCCAAAGAAGCTTTAATCGATTAATGTATTGAGCTTACAAGCTTTTAGTTACGCTTAATAGAAACTTTTCCTTTTCAAATTAAGCTTTAAACTTATGAAAAGCTTAGATACTTCGATGATATTCAATCTTTCTTAACATTTTTAGATTTTGGATAGATTATTTATTACTTATAGTCCAGAAATTTAACCCTGTACCTTTGGTCAAAAAACTTTTAAGTTATTTAATTGCTATTCTAGCATATTATACCCTTTTAAGCTCTTAAAACTGTGGGATTAATCTTCAAGAATACATACACGTATAATATAATGAGTTTCTTATGGTAAAAGTCTACAAATATTGAGCTGCAATCACTTCACAATCATAAACTGATGAGTTTATTAATCTAGAATCTAGTTAGCTATAAGATAAACACTTTATATAGCTGGAAAAGTGTCGGAATTCGAATGCTTAGCACTTGCAAGCTGTGTAGTCGTAAAAAAGCTGCTTAAAAGCTCTCAATTGCGCTTAAACTGAGCTTTTTACATGCCACTTGTCGCTTGTCAGTTGGGGGCAATCAACTATTTAGATACTTTAGATGGAACCCTGCCCACGGATCGTATGTACGTACGTGCTCTCTCCCAGAGTGACGACAACAGACGATGGCAATTGTGGCGATGATGATTGTGAGAATCGTGCCAAGGTCTCAGATTGTATTCGCTTTAACTACGTGCCGTTATCGGGCCATAATAAGAATGAAAGAACGAACAAACGAACGAACGACAATCGGCCTACAATCAACGTGGCCAAATTGTCGACCAGCTAAAAACAAGTTGTCGAGAGCTGTGCTCCAAACAAACAAGCAAAACAAACGATGCCACCTTCGCCGCCTACAGTCAAAGACACTCTTTCGCTTTCTGGTACTAGTGCTGGTGGCCGCCAACGTTGCATGCCACAGATCGTTGCCGCCCACGCGACAACATTTCGAGGGCTGCACTTATGGCACCTGCTTCACAGCTATATCTATATCTATATCTATATCTATATTTTGTACTTCTTTGGTTGGCTTTATGTCTTCGTTTTTGCTGCAGCCGCATTCTTGGCCAGCTGCAAGAGCGCCTTCCTTGTTGGCCAGAAGCTGGCTCTCGCTGTCGGCCTCGGCCTATTTTTGGTTAACAGCGTGTTACACGCTTTTGTTCAGCTTTTGGCCAATTGGGTGTTGATTGATTTTGCTTCTTGCTTATTTTTTTGTAAACAAAACTCGCATGCGGATTGCGTACGCTAATGGAAAAGTCTGGTGCAACATTCTTCAGTTCAGCAGCTACAACATCTAGCTACTTTATAGCTATATATATAAGTATGCTGGCCGTCTTCTTGGTGGCATTAACCACAATGCTAACAAATTGCCATATATGTGCATTCAGCATTGGATTCCTGCATCTCAGACATCAACTTCTTTTTTTTTTTTTGCTTCTGGCTAATATGGAAAATGAAAACAGGAAAAATGCGTTGAGTTTTCACAAGTGTGCGTGCGAGTGTGTTTGTTGTGCTGCATGCAGCATTCAACTTGCCACAAAGTGTTGGTTGTTGAAAGATTTATTTGTTACAAAACAAGTACTCATAGTTATACTCTCTTTTATTTACAGATTTCTTAAACAAATTCTTCTTCAACAACAACAGCAACAAAAGAAACTACGAAAAGAACAACAACAACAACCACAACAACAACGAAGTAAACACAAACAACGACAACAATTAGCACGAAAACTTTCTAACAAACAAAAGGAATAAAAAGCATTAATAATTTATCTACTAACCTAAACTCAACTGCATCTGATTCTGATTCACTAAAAACTGGCACTGAATTGAGGTAAGTGAAAATTATACAAATTGTTTTGTTTAAAACATTTCGGGGAAATTTATTCAAAATTGAAATGATTCAATCATCAAGAAAACAGTTTATACTCACACACACACACACACACACATTCTTTGCTAATGATTGCATTATATTTATGGTCTATAAAAATCTGGAGAACGTAAACTTATTCAAAAAAGTTTACGATGTTTTCACATTGATTATTTCTTATGGGGTTCTGAAACTACCTATTAAGCTGCAGTTTTATTAACTGCTGACTAACTGCTGTGGCATTTTAGTTTTTCTTTACGATAATTGTGTAGATAGATAGAAATATTATATTTTATAATCGATTTATAGAAAGTCTTTGGTCAACATTACTATAATTGAACTTCTAAGCTAGTAATAAAGCTACAGAAATCAATGCCTAGCAGTTCAATAGTTTGAATATGGGTATAATGTTGATAATTTAAAGTCTCAAGCCTTTATAAGTGCCTAAAATTTGTATTTACATATTTAAAAGTGTGAATATGGATATAATGATGATATTTTAAAGTTTCAAGCCTTTATAAGTGACTAAATTTGTATTTACGTGTCTAAAATTACTTCTATTTCTATTACTATGGACAGTAGTTCACGTTAGGGACGAAAGCAGAAGCCAAAAACACAAGCGCAGCGTTTTTCGATATGATGCTTCTTTAAGTATATCTTAATTTATATGTTTATACATATCTACCTATCACTTTACCTCTTACTTTTATAAATAGTTTATTATTTATGCATAATTTTACTCAAAATTATATTGCTCGACAAATTTATAAAATTTGTGTCGTGTGAAAATTTCATAATCATAGCTCTTATAGTTTCGTCAGAGCTGTGATAAGTGAGTGAGTGAGGACAGTGAGCTAAAGTTAAATAGGATATTGAAGAAATGTGCTTTAATTGTAAAGTGATTTTCTATAGCCACCTACAAGTATTTCAGATTCATGGTACATTATAAAATTAAATTTTTTATACGAAATTCTTTGCTTATTACCGTAAAGTTTTTGGAGAATATCAATTGCTCAAGACATTACTAAACCGAATGTTGCCATCTAGATTTTTCTCTTTCATTATAATATCTTTTGCCGTGTTGTGTCAAGTGGATTTCCTGAATAAATCAACAATTTGAGAATGCCTGAAAGTTTTATTTTTTTATTTTACGATTTTTTCTTATTTTCATTGACCTTATATAGGCTGTAGTAGTTATAGCGATAGCCCCTTCACTTTCGTAATTTTGATGCCATTGCCTCTGGCTATTTATACGTCTTTGACGATAATTTTTTCTGTTTTCTTTTTTCTTTATTTTAACTGCTGCTTGGGCAAGAGAAATAAAAATTGCTGGGAATTACATAAAAAGGCTCCACATTGGCGCAGCCTCATGACATTTTGTTATCCTCAAGTCCACACCCACAGTACACAGTAACAGAAGCAGGAGCAGGAATAGGAATAGGAGCAGGAATGGGAATGGGAATAGGAATAGAAATAGAAGCAAGAAAAGCAATCAGAAACTAGTGTCTCTAAATGTCAGATTGCTCGACTAGCACATACTGTAAGTTAAAGTTTGCTGCTTTGCAGCTAAGCGCCGACAACTCAAGTCCTGTATACCCTATTTAGTAGTTAAGTGTCGGGTATGAAAAGTTTTACTTTATGCTGACTGTGTGGTAAAAGCGAGACAAGCAAATTGTAAACTGTGCAGATTCCTTGAGCGAAGGACTCCTACGCACACGCGCCCCAAACACACACACTTATACACTTTATGTGGCCAGACAAAATGGAGGCATTGGCGCCAGCAAGTCGCGCCAGTTGTGCTTTTTTCTCTGCTTTCATGGCGACTGACGATGGCTTTTGGTTAAGTTTTTCCCACTATTAGAAGGAAAGGAGAAAGGAGAGGCGGGGCATAGTCTACTTTTGGGAGCAGGCACACGATGCGTATACGTAATCTTGCAACTGCAATTAATCAGTTTTCACGCTGGCTAATTAAAACATTCGCTGCGATCTCCCGCAGCATCGAAAACTAAACAGATTTAAGTCAAGTTTTTGTTGTTAACTTTTTCTATATCAATTTTTTTTTGTTTTTTGGCAAGTCACTTGCTCAATTTATACAACTTAGCAAAAGAGGCTGTGGAGCAGCAACAGCAGCAGCAGCGGCAGCGATAACTAAAGTTGTTGTACATAAGGCAAGTGAAGCAAGGCAGCCATTGGTGGTCCTGGCCCACCCACTGGGTGGCACAGTTGGTGGTGGTGGGTTGCCCAAAAAAAAAAAAAAACCAACGAAACTAAAAACAACAACTGACTACAAGTCAAAGTGCTGTGCACCCTCTAGGCAGCTACCCCCAACCCTTGCAACCACACAACACACACCACACCACTCCACTCCATGCCACACTCTGTGAGTGTTGATCTGCTCTTGCACCCATCCCTGTCGCACACAACAGCAGCAGAGGCAGCGACAGCGGTAGCGTCTTTTTTGCGGCATGGAGCATGCGCGCACAGCATCCAGCATGTGGAAGGGTCGTCGCTGTGACGCCAACATGATTTTCATAATGCTTACGACTTGTGGCATGAATGATGTTTGCATCAGAAGCGCACGATGTGTCGCCGGCGTAGCACATCATTCTAGGCCTAGCCTCCGATCGGGCAGGACACGCCAGCGCTGACATCATCAAACAGACAACAAAAAAGAAAAACCTTTTGAAAAGTTTCAAAAAAAACAACAGTTAAAGTTAAAGAAAGTTCTTGAGTGTTGCTTCACCGTTTTTGTGCCTTGTGTTCAAGAAGTTGTTAAGTTTCTTTTTCGCCTCGTGCCTTTTTTAGTTAAGTTTAGAGATAAAACAGTGCCTTATATTATTATACGATTCATTTTGCAAAACGTTAAGCGTCGTCGTGTGCCTTGAAACTTAAACTAAAATCTGCCTTTTAACTGTAGAAATTTAGGAGCCTTAGGCTCAGCCAATAATTTGCCTTAGACAACAAATCGATTTAAGATTTGTTAAACCGAAACAAAAAAAAAACTATATATTTAGACATATATATTACGCGTTTTTATCGATATATACCTATATTATATTATATACAACGTATATACAATATACAAGAAATGTTTTTAGCCTTTAGACGCACATTTTAAAATGTTATCTGTTAATTGAAACGAAATTCGTTGCGTATTCGCGTTTTTAAAATACTTTTAAACCCAGAGATAGAGAGGGAGAAAGAGAAGAAGCTATAGTTTTCGATATAATCAGAAGATCCAAATTGTTAGTGTATTCTTTACGACATTTTTTAATTGCCATTTCGGTTCCGTACAATTTTTTGTGTACTAAAAAACGGGCAGGACGCGTTCCGTGCCGCAGTTTCACAAAACAACACCACAAACGTGCCTCAGCTCGGCGAGCAGCCGCCAAAAAGTTGCCTCTTGCCACAACGCGTTTGGCTTCCGATCGTCGTGTGCTGCCGTCGTAGTCAACGATTTTTAAAATCCCTTCACCCCGTACGCCTTGAAACACAACGTCCACACTGAAAAAAAAAATTAAAAACTAAAAAAAAACTACAAAACATAAACAACTACATTTTAAAACTACACTTAAAAAAACACACACACTACACAACACAAAACACAAGTTTAAACACACGACACCCGTTGCCGAGTGTGCCTTTATTAAGCATAAGTCTAAGTTAAAAGTCATGTGCCTTTTAAAAAACTTCTGAAAAAACACACACACAAAAAATTACATTAAAATCTGTAACAAAAATAATCTAAATCGTAATATTACACACACGAAATACTTACGATGCGTTGCAAAATGTGTACGAAGAGTAAGTAAAAAATATAAAATTTTATTAATTTCAAGTAGTTAACTGTGTTTTTTAAATATTGTCATGAAAAGTTGTAGCTTTGTATTAAAATATTAATGCCAACATTCTGTATATTTATACAATGTGTTCTATAGCATTTTCTTTTGATTCCGTAGTAATTTATTTGTAGCAAACTGTTTTCAATCTAAAATTTATAGATTTACCAGCTGAGTCGCCAAAAGTTCTTCGGGGCAGTATCAAGTATTTCTACCCTAATCAAATTTCTAGCTGAAAAAAATAAACTATGAACTATTCTTATATCCTACGAAGACACACAAAAAATTTCAGTTAAATCGTAGAAGTAGTTTTGGAAAACAACGTTTTTTTTGAATATCAAAAGAAATTAAGTCAAACGATTTTCTTAATATACAAATAGTTTCTTAACTGATACAATGTTGCATTAATTGTTTTTCAAACTTTCACAAATTATTACAACTACACGAAATGAACCTCAACAGGAAAATGCATTCACTTAGTATCCTAACAAAACATATAGTACATACATATGAATGTAGATTGTACATAGCTAGAGGAAGTGGGAGAGTCAATTAATTAGTTGGACCCAGAGGAAAGTTTGCTGGCAGTAAATTACGTCCATTAGCAGCACAGTGTGACTTCCGAGCGAAAAGTGGTTGCCAATTAGTGAGAACTCGTGCCGCTTCAGCAGTAACAACAACAACTAAGACACCATCTACAGTTTGTTTGTTGTAGCATTGCAATTTCTAGTTACATTTGCATTGGCGCAGAAGCAGTTGTCGTACGAGGTGTGGATTGATTTTTACTCACTGCTAAAATTAACGTACATTTTTATGTATTTTTCGTATATTTTATTGGCCATCATTGATGATGGCTGTGTTTTTTTGAAAGCTGTCGACGTCATTAATTGAATGAAACCTTAGCAGCTGTAATGCAATACGATGACATCCCCAGGCGGATCCATTGTGGCTTCCCCATACATATGTTTGTTTATGCTATGCTTGGAAATCCATCTTTATTGCCTGTCACATCCTAGACATCCCATTTTCTACACCCATTTTTCTTTTGGTGACACTGTGTTTATTTTGAGGTTAAGTTTTTTGTGTGGAGGGCGGAAAACTTTTGTGGTCATACAGTTAATTGAATTAATGGAAAATATTGTTTTACATGCGAGTAGAGCAAAATTAAACAAGTGAAATTAGTTGCAAAACTAGAAATTTATATTTAAATAGTTGGTATAAAAAGATTTTAAACCACTAATTAGTTAAAATAATTGTGTAAATAATCTAAATTGAACATTTTCTTTAACCACAAACAAGAAAGAAAAGGTCGGACGAGCACGCCCGACCGTGTAATACCCCTATGATTTTTATTCCCGATTATTACAATTATTTTTGTTTTTTATGGGCAAAGGGGCATGGCATTTGATTTGATTTTTTTGATGTCATTGTCTTCATATTGCATCTAGGAGCCGGCATGCTAAAATTGGTGTCCCTAGGTATTATAGCTACTGAGAAAACTTGAATTTTTTCCTAACTATGTGTGCCTGGTTTACCGCTTGTTGTGGGCGAACGGGGCGTGGCTTCCAAAAAAAAAGATTTTCTAAAAGATACTGACTAAAATGAATATTGTAGCTCTTACTATCTCTAAGTTTTCTTCGCTCATACGGACAAGCAGATAGACGGACAAACAGATATGTCTTAATCGATGATGCTGATCAAGAATATATATTTTCTTTAAGGGGTCTGTTACGCCTCCTTTTGCCTGTAACGAACTTTTTACAAATCCAATATACCCCTTAGAGGGTATAAAAAGTAATGAGATGAATCGCAAAAGCGCTGCGCAACTCGTTGCCTTTGCACGTCGAGATTTTCAATACAGGAGCGCAGTCGAGGGTTTTGCCGCGCGCAGTGTCATTTGAAACTCCGATCAGATTACGCGCCTCTGCTCGCTGCCGACTCGCTGCCGTTAAGCGTTACGCTGCTTAAGCTGCGCAAAGCGTTGACACTTTGCCGGCTGGCGCCATTCAGGCGTAAGTTGCCGTTACCGTGCGTGTAAACTCTACACAGCGGCCAAAGAGCGCCAGAGAGCGTAAAAGTCTACACTTGCGCTGGGGTTGATGAAATGGCTGCTGCTCTCTCTCGGTTTTTTGTAGCTTGGCTGCTGCTGCTGCTGCACCCTTTGAGCAAAACTTTCTTAAGCAGTGCGCAGGCGGCGCTCTCTCACTATCTCTTACGCTTTCTCTCGCGCGCTCTCTTGCTGTCTGTGTCACCCCAACAAACAGCAGCAGACAGACGGTAGAAAAAGTGCGGTCGACAGCGACGCCGGCAGCAGCGTTGCGTCGCAGCATCCCCTAGGCTGGTCCAATTTCAAGTTAACCTTTTTCAGTTACGTGCCACAGTTCGTGGCCAGCAGACGTGCATCTTCCAACGAACAAAAAAAACAAAAAAACAGTGCTACAAAACTAACGCCAAGTGTCGTCGTCGCTGTTGTTGTTTGTCTCTTCTAAGCCAAGCGCCGCTGCCATATGGAGCAGCATTTAGTGACAAAAAGTAAATTTTAAATAGTGTCCTTTTGTAGGGGAGTGTATGTGTATGTTTGTAGGGGAGTGTATTTATGTGCCTTACTCCTACGCTCTTGTCTGTCAGTTTTTTTTGCCGGAAATTTCAAGTGTTTCCGGTTGCTTCTTCACATGAGCGGTAAAAAGAAAGCAAAACATAAGCTCTGCAAATTATCGATTTTTACATGAGAAAATAATGCTATAGTGTTACGCGGGCCAGGGGGTGCGGGGGGAAACTCTGACACACTTTGACTGCTGGTGCGACCCCCGAAAGAGAGATATGCTGCAGAAGGACAGAAAATCAATTACGACAAGGAAAAAAGGGGGTAGCGAGACAGTGGGTGAGAGGTTGAGAGGCAGAGCAGTGAGGCATTAAGTGAATTTAGCTAAAAATCCAGGCATTAATGTTGCTTTTAGCAGTAGCAACAACAACGGCAGTAATCGAAGACAGCGCCAACAGCGGTGTTGGCGTCGGCGTCGACGTTGCTGCTTGGCATAATGACAAGAAATGCTAGAAGAGCGGCCGCAGCAGAGAGCGGGGCGGTTGGGGGCAGCAGCAGAAGAAGTCACCCCAAGCTACAATGGCCTGGCTTTGATTTCGAAACTGAAGTGCCCCCTGTGTGTATGTGTATAGAAGATTTTCATCAGGAACAGAGCGAAGCAACTTTGTCGGTTGTCTGGTTTTTGGGTGGTGGCTGCCCCCGTCTCCGGTCTCAGTCCCACTCCCAATCTCAGTGCCTGTTCCAGTCCTCCCTGATGCGGCTGGCTATCTCTTTGGCTTCGGGGGTGGTTTTTTGGGCTCTACTTTTGGGTTTTGGGTATATTTGGTCTGCGCTATTTATAACACTTGAACGGCCATTTATTTTATGTTTATAACGCCTGTGCTCAATGTAACTCTCTCTCTCTCTCTCTCTCTCTCTCTCTTTTCTTTCTTTCTCTTTCTCCACTTGCAGTGCCTTTTACAATTTCTACACGTAATACACTAAGTTTAAGCAAACGATTAGTACTAGTACTAGAGGAACGAGGGCTTCAATCTAGACCGAAACGACGAGGACGACACAAAGAAAATGTCCACATTGTCGCTGCGCATACAGCTGGAAGGTGGTCGTGTTACCAAGACCATACAATTCCAACCAAATACCACAGTCTTCGATGCCTGCAAAATCATACGCGATAAATTTGCCGAAGCGGTGCAAGGACAACGTAAGTGTAGAAGAATCTAGCTGAATATAAATATTCAGTAATGCCCTACTGTCTCCTCTCTCTCTCTCTCTCTGCAGCTAGCGAATATGGTCTCTTTATATCCGATGAGCAGAATCAGCAAGGCGTCTGGCTGGAAGCTGGACGCACATTGGGCTACTATATCCTGCACAATCAGGATACGCTCGAATATCGACGCAAATTGCGTACATTGAGGGTACGCATGTTGGATGGCGCTGTAAAGACCATTTTGGTTGATGATTCGCAGCCGGTTTCGCAGCTCATGGTGGTTATCTGCACCAAGATTGGCATTACCAATCACGAGGAATACGGCTTGGTGCGTGAGGACAACGAAGCGCAGAATGAGAATTTGCCGGATAATAAGTTCGGCACACTCACCCTAAAGCGCAAGTTTACTGAAAAGGATCGCGATGCCAAAATGGAAAGTTTGCGCAAAAAACTGAAAACCGATGATGAAAGTAAGTTTGGCTTAGAGTGGCGCCCCCTAGCGGAGCTAAGTTATTAAACTATTTACTTGTATTTTTTTAGTGAATTGGGTTGATGTGGGTCGCACACTGCGTGAACAGGGTATCGATGAGTCGGAAACTGTGCTCTTGCGTCGTCGTTTCTTCTTCTCGGATCAAAATATCGATTCACGGGATCCAGTGCAGCTAAATCTGCTCTATGTGCAGGCCAGAGATGCCATACTCGATGGCACACATCCTGTCACACAGGATAAGGGTGAGTTTACAACACTTTAAGGTGAGTTTATAGGCTTATTAACATTCAATTAACCATTTTTGCAGCCTGTGAATTTGCTGGCATTCAGGCGCACATACAATTTGGCACGCATAATGAGGTGAAGCACAAGCCCGGTTTCTTGGAGTAAGTTACTAGACTTGGAAGTCTTTAAAAGCAGTCTAACTAACTCATTTCTCCCTTTAGCTTAAAGGACTTTCTGCCCCAATCGTATGTGCGTGTGAAGAACATTGAGAAGAAAGTGTTTGCCGAGCATCGACGTCATGGCGACATAACGGAAATCGATGCCAAAGTTTTGTACACCAAGACGGCACGTGAGTTGCCCACCTATGGCGTCACGTTTTTCCTGGTCAAGGAGAAGATGAATGGCAAGAATAAGCTGGTGCCGCGTCTATTGGGCGTTACCAAAGACTCTGTGCTGCGTCTGGATGAACGCACCAAGGAGATTCTAATCTCTTGGCCACTAACCACAGTGCGTCGTTGGGGCGCTTCGCCAAATACATTCACCCTGGACTTTGGTGACTATGCGAATCAATATTATTCGGTTCAGACCACTGAGGCCGAACAAATTGTGCAACTCATTGCGGGCTATATTGACATTATATTGAAGAAGAAACAAACCAAGGATCACTTTGGCATCGAGGGTGATGAGGGTTCCACCATGGTGGAGGAGTCTGTAGCGCCGTCGAAGTAAGTTAAGAAGTTTTAACTTAAACGAATAGAGTTGTAATGGTTTGAACTTTATTTTTTGCAGAGCCACCTTCTTGCAGCACGAAACGAATCGTGTGGAGAAGCTCAATTTGGAGAGTCTGGCGCATCCGGGTATTATGCGGCCCTATGACGGTAAGTCTTTTATTTGCTAACTATATATTACAATTTTTATATATGCACTAGCTTCTGCTTTTTTACTATATAAATTTTGAGTTAAATTTTGAAGAGTTTTTTAAAATATTCTGTATATATTTGCTTTTGAATTTTTTGATTTATTTATTTTGATACTTTCTGTTGGCTAGGTGAGCGCACCTTTACCCAGAACGAGGTGCAGACCGTGCAGTATGGCGCTTTTGTCGGTCAGGTTAATCATGCGCATCAGCCGCCCACGGTAAGTTTTGCCACGCCCCCTAAAAAAACCCACAACCCACACACAGAACGGAGTACAAGCTCTGCATTTCATTTCATGCAATTTTATCTAATTTGCCATTGCACCATAACCTCAAAATAAAACAAGAAAGAAATGTCAGTCGGGCATGCCGACCGTGTAATACCCTCTGAGCTTCGTTTCCAATTATATGAGTTCCAATTGGAGTAGCTGCTGCAACATGCACACATATTTGTATGTCTATCTCGCTCACACGTTATTCTTTTTCGTTGCTTGTGTGCACGTGGCTATGCCTTGCTTGAATGTAACGATTTTCGTTGTTCGAGAAACTTTTTTATTTATAGTCCGATTTTAATGAAATTTTCACAATCGTTTGATATTATTTGTCTGCAAATAAATGCTAAGTTACAAAACTATACGTTAAGAAATAAGTGAGCCCGCCGCTTGCAAAGTTACAACGCAATTTTGCTTGGGGTGGGCGAAGGAGGCGTGGCATCCAAAAAACTTTGATGGCATTGTCTTTATATTGCATCTAGCAACCTGCAAGCCAAAATTGGTGTCCCTAGGTGCCATAGTTACCGAGATATTCGCAAAAAACCTCTATTTTTTCCGAGGTATGTCTGGTTTTACGCTTATTGTGGGCGAATGGGGCGTGGCATCGAGAAAAAAAAAGATTCTTGTATTGACTGACTAAATATGTAGTCGATACTGACTAAAACGGATATTGTAGCTCTTACCATCTCTGAGTTCTGTTTGTTCATACGGACAGACAGACGGACAGACGGACAGACGGACAGACGGACAGACGGACGGACAGACGGACATGGCTCAGTCGACTCGGCTTGTGATGCTGATCAAGAATATATATACTTTATGGGGTCTGCCACGCCTCCTTCTACCTGTTACATACTTCTGACAAACCCAATATACCCCTCAGAGGGTATAAAAACTGAACATAACCTCACTTTTCAAACTAACTTACAAAAAAAATAAACAAACTCTCTTTAAACTTTTAACATGCTGCTTAGATAATGGTCATGCCCAGTTTCACAAAGTATGTGTACTCATGGAAAGTCTGGAGTTAATATATTGTATGGTTTTAATAAAATTTTCTTGGTAACTATTTTTCTATATAGACTAAGGAAGTACGCATTAGTTCTGTGAATCTAACCGAGCCGCAGCGTGCTTTAATTGGCTATATATCAGCTGGCCAGGATGTCTTAATACGCGCCGACGAAGAGCTGCGCACTAAGGTGAGTTTTAGACATACAACACATCTGCTAATCCTAAGACTAATCCTACTGCTATGGTTAAACAGGCACCCATTCAGGAGCTGGGCAGCGATATGCGTTCCATTGAGTGGCGTGAGAATACGCTGGATACGTCAAAGCAGGCGGTCAGCTCGCATGTGGCCACAATGAGCGCAGCTACTGCTCAGATTATCACTGCATCGCAACCGGATGAAGTGGATACGGAAGCTATATCGGCATCTGTATCACAAATTGCCCAAACCATACCCGAAGTGACCAAGGAGGTGCGTCTGATTGCCGCTTTAATGGAGAACGATACGAATGGCGATCAGTTGTTGGAGGCGGCAAGGAATCTATGCAATGCCTTCAGTGATCTGCTCAAGGCAGCCGAGCCGGAGAGCAAGGAACCACCGCAGCATCTGATCAATGCAGCCAGTCGTGTGGGTGAAGCAACCACACATGTCTTGAGCACCATTGCCGAGGAGGAGGCGCCAGAGAATCGAGATCTACACGACATGCTCTTGGCCCTGGCCAAGGCAGTGGCCAATACAACGGCTGCCTTGGTGTTGCGGGCCAAGAATATTGCCGCCAGCTGTGAGGATGATCAGGCGAGGAATCGTGTAATTGGCGCTGCTAGTCAATGTGCTCTGGCCACCAGTCAGCTGGTTGCTTGTGCCAAGGTTGTGGCACCCACGCTGCACAATGCCGCCTGCCGGGAGCAATTGGAGGCAGCGGCCAGAAATGTGGCAAGAGCTGTGAATTCGTTGTGTGAGGTATGCAACGAGGCAAGCAATGATCCCAAGTTGAAGGCAGATCTGGTGGCAGCTGCTCGAGATGTGTCCAAGAGTCTCATGGAGATGCTGGAGCATGTGAAGCTAAGCACACGGGAGCAGGCACATCGCACCAGTCAGGAGTTGAGTCCCGTGGAGAATGTGATCATTGGCACCGACATTTTGGTGTCCACCAATGATCCACAGGAAATGGTGCGTCATGCTCGCACGCTGGGACAGACCACAGCACAGTTGATCCAGAGCATCAAGGGAGAGGCAGATCAGCAGGAGGATGCGGATATGCAGCGACGTCTGCTGTCGGCTGCTAAGCAGCTGGCAGATGCCACCGCCAAGTTGGTGGAGGCAGCACGTCTCTGCTCCTCCAATCCCCATGATTCGGACAATCAGAATGCGTTGCGTCGTGCCGCCGAGGAGCTGCGAGAGATTACAACGAGTGCAGCCAATACGCCTGCGATGAAGCGAGATCTCATCCAGCGTTTGGAGTTCTGTTCGAAGCAGGCGGCCACAGCGGCCACTCAATGCATTTCGGCTGCCCAGAATGCAGTGCAGCACAGTCAGGATCATCAGACGAAGGAGTCGTTGTTGCAGGACTGCAAACGTGTGGCGGATACAATTCCCAGATTGGTCACCTCTCTGAAAACGACACGCGCCCAGCCCGACGATGCACATGCTCAGCTGAATCTGATCGAGGCGGCGGAACAGTTTATTGAACCGGCACTTCAAGTGTCCAAATCATCGCGTGCCTTGCAGCCAACTGTCACGGATATTCCATCCGCGGCACAACTATCCAAGTGTGCGCTGCATCTGGGACAAAGTGTCTCGGCTTTGCATTCGGTGGCTCAGCGGGCACGCGATGCTTGTGGTGGCCAGGAACTGGAATCCGCATTGGAAGCAGTGCGTAAACTGCATCATGTGCTGGACGATACACGTCAGGCTGCGCTGGCGGGTCAACTGCGTCCGCTGCCCGGCGAGACGGTGGAGAATACAGCCGATGAGCTGCGCAAGTCGGCCAAGAATGTGGGCATCGCTTTGAGTCAGTTGCTCAGCTCGGTGCTGCAGGGACAGCGCAGTTATGCCGGTGCCGCTGGACGTGATACGGCCTTGGCGCTGGGAGATTTCACCAAGAGTGTTCATGGTGTTGCAGCGACCACACAGAATCCGGCAATCATTGATTGTGCAGATGATGTGGTCACCAGCTCGGCACAGCTTATTGAGCAGGCCCAGCGCACACTCAAAGGAGTCTCTGATCCACAGGCCTTAACCCAAGCCGGACGGGATGTCACTGGAGCACTGTCGCGCACCGTAGACTGCATACCCGGACAGCGGGAAGTGGATGCCGCGTTGCGTAATGTCAGCGATCTCAGTGAGATTCTGTCGGTGAGTGAGTTTCCTCCCTCAAATCGTCCCTACGCCGAACTGCAGTCGGAGCTGAAGCAGGTGGCGGAGCAATTGAGTCACGCGGGCGGACAGATTGTACAGTCGTACTCTAGTCCAGCTCTGCTGGCGGACAGCAGTCAACACTTTGCGGCCAACTATCGGGATCTGTTGTCGGTGAGCATGCAGATGGCGGGACAAACCCAAACGGATGAACTAGTGCGCTCCCAAATGATTGAGTGTCTGCGCAATGTGTCCACACAGTCGTGTTCACTGCTCTCCACGGCCAAGTCCATTGCAGCCGATCCCGGCCAGCCGAATGCCAAGAATCTGTTGCATGCCGCCGCGCGGAGTGTGACGGAGAGCATCAATCAGTTGGTGGATGCCAGCATACAGTCGGCACCGGGACAAAAGGAGTGCGACAATGCTATGCGTAATATTGAGGCACTGCGTCTGATGCTCGACTATCCCCACGAGCCCGTTAACGAGCAGGGCTACTTTGACTGTGTGGAACAGGCGACTTCGAAGTCACGCAATCTGGGTTATGCCATCTCGGAGATGATCAACAATGCCAAGCAGTCGCAGCACGTGGAGTTTAGTCAGTCGGTGAACAATGTCAATGACTCCATACAGGGTCTAATTGAGAGCTCCTCCCAGGCAGCGTATCTCATTGGCGTATCGCATCCAAGCAGTGTGGCTGGACGTCCCGGTATCATTGATCAGGCCCAGTTGACATGGGCCTATCAGGGCATCCGTCAGCATTGCGACATTGTGAGCAGCGCTCAGTCCGGCAAACCCCAGATGATATCGGCCCTGACGGTAATTGCCAAGCACACCAGTTACCTGTGCTCCATTTGTCGGCAGGCGAGCATGAATACCAATAATCCGGTGGCCAAGAATGAGTTCATTGTGCTGGCCAAACAGGTGGCAACGGCTACCTCAGATCTTGTGCAGGACATTAAGGCCATTGAGGAACATCCCACGGGTGGCAGTCGGGAGCGTTTGGTTGAGCCGCTGCTGGAGGCCGTCAAGGCAGTGCGTCAGTATGCTTCCAGTCCGGAATTCATATCCATTCCGGCCAAGATTAGCGCCGAGGGTCGCAAGGCTCAGGAGCCTGTCATTCAGGCCGGACGTGGCGTCATCGATGGCGTTGTGGAGATGGTCAAGGCGGCCAAATCTTTGGCTTTGTCTCCAGATAATCCACCAGTTTGGCAACAGCTCTCCATGCACTCAACGCCAGTGTCCGAGTCCGTCAAGCGTCTGGTGGACAATATACGCGACAAGGCGCCAGGACAGGCACAATGCGAACAGGTGCTCCATACGCTGGGCACCTGTACACGGGAACTGGATAGCTGTGCCCTGGCTGTGAATGCCCAGGGATTGAGTCGTCGTCGGGATAACAATCTACATGGATTCAGTGGACAAACGTTGAACTCGGCGGCCGAATTGCTGGACAAACTGGAACCGATACGGGTGGCGGGCAAAAACAATGCCGAGCAGCTGGGACACACGGTGGGAGAGATCTCCCGTTATGTGGTGCCCATGGTGAATGGTGCCATTGGTGCCTGCACCCACATTGTGCACAGCCAGCAACAGATGTCGCTCATTAATCAGACCAAGTCGGTGGTGGAGAGTGCAATAACACTGGTGCAATCGGCCAAGGATTCCGCGGGTAATCCTCGTGCCACAAACGCCCATCCACGCTTGGATGAGTCCATCGATGGCACACGGGAGGCCATCCAAGAGTTGCAGCAAACTGTGGAGAAGATCAATGCCGAGACAGGCATTGTCACCGGTCTAATGGAGCAAGTGAATCGTGCCATCACCCGATTGACAGACAAACGTCAGTCACTGCTGAATGCCTCCTACTCGGATCAGTTTGTGGACTATCAGACACGTATGGTGGCCACCGCCAAGGAGATCGCTCGTCTGGGCAACGAGATCAATGCCAAGAGTAGCGTGGAACCTGCCGCATTGCCACAACTTGCGGTGGACATGACTCAGCACTATCAGCTACTTACCCAGGATTCGGTGGGTGCAAGCACCACAACCACATCCCCGGATGTGGCTATGCGCATACGCACCACCGTCATTGATCTGGGACGTTCGGTGAGCTCGATGATTCAGTCCTCAGCCGGTGGCGCCAGTCCCAACGATGCCAGTGCCCAGAAGGAGATTGCACGCAATGCCCGGGAAGTGTCCGAGAAGGTGGCCCAGGTGCTAGCCGCCCTGCAGGCCGGTTCCCGTGGCACACAGGCCTGCATTAATGCCGCCCACACTGTGTCGGGTATTATTGGAGATCTGGATACGACCATTATGTTTGCCACCGCCGGCACACTGCACTCCGATGGCGATGGCAGCTTTGCCGATCATCGGGAGCACATTTTGCAGACTGCCAAGGCGCTGGTGGAGGACACCAAGGTGCTGGTGACTGGTGCGGCCGGCACACAGGATCAGCTGGCCAATGCGGCACAAAATGCCGTCTCCACCATAAGTGAGTAGTGCTTGAGCACTGTTAGTTACTTAAGCTTTATCCTACCTCCTTTATTCCTGTAGCCCAACTCGCTGAGGCAGTTAAGCGTGGCGCCTGCTCCTTGGGCTCCTCACAGCCCGATTCACAGGTGATGGTCATCAATGCCGTCAAGGATGTGGCTTCAGCTCTAGGCGATTTAATTAACTGCACCAAATTGGCCTCCGGCAAACCCATACACGATCCCTCCATGCAGGATCTTAAGGAGAGCGCCAGGGTAAGTCACACAGCTTCTCTCAAACTCTCTCTCTCTCTCTCTCACTGTCTATTTAGTTCAATACGTTACACACTTTAAATCTTTTGTGCTATAAAGCTTTCGTTGTTGTGGCTTTTTTTTTTGTCAGTGTAAAGTACTTTTTTTCTCTACACCTCACTATTAATTAATTTACGGTTATGGCTAGGCAGGAATTAGTTAGGATGATCCAAAGAATTTCCCCTAAACTGGCTTGAAAATCGCCTACAAAAGCGAAATGCTGACTGTTTAACTAAAAGCTTGTGTTTATTTCTTAACCTGTTTAGCGAGAGTTTAGCATAGGTTTATATATTATATATTTATTTTTAAATTTCTATGTGTATTTTATTTATAATTAATTACCAACGCACAAATAAATGTTGTTCGTTAAATGGCTTTGGCACTCATATAAGAATAAATTACAAAATTTCCCCATTTATAAAATTTCCCTCTTGCTGCTGTGGCTGTTGTTGTTGCTGCACACACAAAACAAAAAAAAAAGTACTCATTTCGGCTGCTGCAGTTGCTCATTTCAAAAACTCAACTCACACTCGCTCTCTCTCTTTGTGGCTCTCTTACTCTTTCACCTACTCGTTGCTGATGCTGCTGCTGCGCTGCTGCTGCAGTTGTTTGTTTTAAATGTTATTAATGTTTTCAATGTTTAACCAATGTATTTCAATATGTGTACATTTTGTATAAACAGCCCCAAGGCAAACACACACATTTCTCATCTCTTTTTGGTCAATACTTCCATCCACCCACCATCCACCTTCTGCTGCTGCATGCATTTGCTGCGCCCGCTCTCTCAACACACACACACAGACCCACTCCCACTCCCAGTCTCTCTCCCTTACTCTCTTTGTCGATCCACCACCAGACACACACCCACCCAACAAAAAACAAATCACTGAACCACCCTTCCCAACACACAACAAACCAACAAAAATCACATACAAACATTTGTATAAAGAAAAGAAAAATCCATAAAATTTTGTATATTTTTTTTCGTTTTTCGTTTTTTTGCTAATTTGTGTGCGTTCGACGTCTCTGCTCTTATCTCTTCCCATACACACACACATACATACATATATACAAAATTTACTCTCATAAATTGTACAAAATAAATCGAAATGCTCTCTTCATGCGCTGCTCTCGCTGTGGAAATTATGCAACGTACAAAATACTGCCTATCGAAATGAACATGCAAAATACTGCCTATCGAAATGAACATGCATCAATATCAATATCAATATCAAACCAAATCAATCGATATCACTGTTGTTATCGAACTACTCAAAATACATGCACACAACACCACCCACATCTCAACAACAACAACAACAACCATATGAAGCAGACGCTTCAAGATGTTTGCCAATCGGCGGCTGCCAGCAGCAGCGCATATAAAGAAACTAACACATACAGACAAACGCCCCCCTCAGCAACAACAACAACAACAGCAGCGGCAGGCAGCAGCAGTGTTGGCATCATGAGTCATTAGGGGACGGGGGGGAAGAACAATTTGGCAACTTTGACGAAATTCTTATATTAACATTACATTAATCATTGCATAAAACGCAAAATTTTAAACAAAAAAAAGTCGAATTTTAATATATTACCTTGTAAAACTTGTGGATGCTATGGGGCAACAAAATAGCTAAAAAGCAAAAATATAGCTAGATAATATACATGTATACATATGGGCATTTCGCGAAAAGGTCAACCAAGAGTCCAAAAAAAAATTTCATTTCTTCTGTAATATAGAGTTTTTTTAGTCGTTTGCAGCTCATGGACAACTCTTTTTGTATTTTTTCTTTATCTTCTTAGCTTAAATACTAATGTAATGACTATAACTGTATATATAACTGCAAACAAAACTGCAGTTTGAACAATGTCGCGTGAGTGACGTCGCGTGAGTGACCTAGAAGAATCCTTCGCAAAAAAAGGACAGACCAAATATTGAAAAATCATAAGTCTAATAATAAAGCTTGATATTTCTTATTTATGTCAAAAATATTTAAAGTTTAAAATTTTCACACAATTCGCAGAGTTTGCCGATTATTAGCAATGATGTCTAAAGTCATGTATATTTGAAGTCGCGTGAGTGACCGCTCTTTTGTGGCTTTTATCTCAAAAGATAAAAACTGGAGGCTCTCAATTTTTTTACCAATTATAGTAGTCTCAAAATACTACAAAAAATTATTAGTGGTGAATTGTAAAAAATTTAATAGTGTTTGATATATTTAACATTTAAAATTTTATTTTGCTTACGAAAGTCGTGTAAGTGACCGCGGAAATGCCCATATTTCCAATTTATTTATTTGAATAGTATTTTTCTTCGAGTTTAAATTTTATAGTGCAGAAATGTTAAAAAAAATTAATTAATAAAAATATATTAATTTGGTCAACTAGCTTATTTCCAATTTGCATCAACTTAACATTTCATAAAGCTTAAAAAGTAATCAATACTTTTCAAATAAAATTTTGAAAAATTAATGCAGCATTTTCGAAAGATTCTTAACTCTCTAAAACAGATTTTTTAAAATTAAAACATACTACAAATAGTCATTTAAAACATTAAATTTTTTGTGGTTTAATTTGCTGCTATTAAAAATGTAGTATTCATTCTAGTGTTCATAAAATATACAGAAAATTTTTCAAAATTTATTTATAAAAAGATTTTTAGCTTTGTTTATTTGAAGCTTAGAAAGTAATCAATGCTTTTATAAAATTTTTCTAAAATTTATGCAGCATTTTTGAAAGATTCTTTACCCTGTAAAATGAATTTTTCCAAAATTAAATGCAGACAACATACTAAAAAAAGTCTTTTAAAACTTATTCAGTTTTTTGTTGTTTCTGCTGCTATTTAAAGTGTAGTATTCATTCATAAGCTATTCAGAAAATTTTTCAAAATTTAATTATAAAATGATTTTTAGCTTTGCTTATTTTGTTGCTCTCCATAACATCTGCAAGTTCCCCAAAATTTTGTGAATGTTCTTTGCATTATCTTTGTCGAACTTTTCTCGAATAAAATTAATATTGTAATTCGTCGTAAAAGTAGTAGATTTTATTTATTATATTTTGTAGTGTCATTTGGATAAACTAAACTAAATAGTGCCAAAGCCAGCAACAACAACAACAAAATGTAGCAATAGTTTTTAATTTGTAGACTGTAATTGTTAGAATTTACTGCTATGCCAAAAAACTTTATCATCAATTCTATTACTATGAAACCAAGCATTAATCATGCATTAATCTTCCTTTTCAAAAAAATATACAAACACTTTGTAAATGAATCTAGGTGATGGTGTTGAATGTATCCTCGCTGCTGAAGACCGTCAAGGCTGTGGAGGATGAGCACACACGTGGCACACGTGCCATGGAAGCCACCGTAGAAGCCATTTCACAGGAGATACGCGTAAGTTTTGCTTATAAACTTTAGCAAAAACTTTTATTAAATTATATATTTGCTTTGCAGGCCATGCAGACTCCTCCGCCAGTTGGCAGCCAGCCCATGGGACCTGAGGATCTGATACGTGTTACCATGAATGTGACAGCGGCCACTGCAAAGGCTGTAGCTGCTGGCACTTCTAATCTGCAGGCAGATATTGTGTCTGCTGCCAATTTGGGACGTCGTGCCATCTCCGATATGCTAATTGTCTGCCGCTCTGTGGCCTGGAACTGTGCCGAGACCGAGGAGTTGCGTGTGCGCACTCTCGAAGCAGGCACTGCTGTTGGCGAATCCTACAGAGAGCTGCTCAATGGCATTCTGCACAATTGTAGCGCGGATGATCGCATGCATTTGTCACGTCGCGTGGCCAAGTGTGTTACGGATCTGGTGGCCATGGCTCGTCTGCTAAAGGGTTCCGACTGGATAGATCCCGAGGATCCCACGGTAATAGCTGAAAATGAGCTGTTGGGTGCTGCGGCTTCTATAGATGCGGCTGCCAAGAAGCTGGCATCATTACGACCACGTCGACAGGCTGATGTTAAGGTGGGTTCACTAACCAATTTAACAGCTGTACTAAAAACCTAACTATAACTAGCTTTTAATGGTGAATGTGAATGTGGTGAAATGAAACTAACTATAAACTGGAAAAAAGAAATTACTGGAAACTGCACGTCAAAAACAGTTTATCACTTAATACTTAACTCATTTAGTTTGTAAGCCAATCAACCCGAAAAAAAACAACAACTACCAATCAATCAATCAATCAAATCAACCAACTACCTACTCATCTAATGATTCCGCTAAGATATGTTTGATATTCTTGGTTGTTACATTCAAAAGTTCACCCAGGAATCAAACATATTATTACTGTGATCGTTGAAACTCTACTAAAACCAAAACAAAACAATTTCGAATAACTAAAACAATAATTAAATGGTGTTTGCTATAACTATAATTATAATGATAATGATAACCCCTTTCAATTAAACATAAACATTTGCTTAAACCTTTACTAATTGTCTTGCCTGTCTTTAATACAGATCGAACTGGATGAGAACATGAAGTTTGATGAGATGATTTTGGAAGCTGCCAAGGGCATTATGGCTGCCTCGGCGGCCTTGGTGCGTGCCGCCAATGCAGCACAACGTGAGCTTATCGATCAGGGCAAGGTGGCACGTCGTCCACTCACCAGTTCCGATGATGGACAATGGTCAGAGGGTCTGATTTCAGCTGCTCGTCTGGTGGCTGCTGCGACACACAGTCTAGTGGAAGCTGCACAGAATCTGGTGCGTGGTGTTGGCACTGAGGAGATGCTCATCTCTACGGCCAAACAGGTGGCAGCATCGACAGCACAATTGTTGATTGCTTGCAAGGTGAAATCGAATCCCAATTCAGAGGCAGGACGTCGTCTACAGGCAGCTGGCAATGCAGTCATCAAGTCCACCGACAATCTAGTGCATGCCGCACAGCAAGGCCTTGAGGCCGAAGAGGAGCATTCGCTGAAGATCAATACATCCATGGTGGATGGCATGGCACAGGAGATTAATGCACGTTCCGCTGTGCTGCGCAAGGAGAAGGAACTGGAGGAGGCGCGTCAGCGCTTGAAGCATGTGCGACAGGCACAGCGTTATGCCAAGAACACCCAAGGATTCACCACAGACGAAAGCGATACGGAATACGCCTATGGCACGCTCAACAAGAGCCAAAACAATGTATGAATAGATTCTACTTTACTTAATTGTTTTTATTTTTTAGTTTATAATTTTATAATTTTGTGACTGCACCAATTGAGATTGGCTTCGATTAGAGTTGATGGAAATTATCACCTGGTGTCGGTTCAGTTTATTTATAGTCTTAACCCATGATCTAACCCGTAATTTGTCTAACCAACCACAAAATTGTTTTCTATTTCTTCTAACGCTAACCAAAAAAAAACAGACTTTGGGTCGCGGCGCTGCTTTCTATGGCTCCCAGTCGGGTGATCTGCCCAGTTCACCCAGCTATTACTCGAGCAGTGGTGCTGCCAGCGGTGCTCAGCAGAAGCATCATTACAACTATGCCAGTCCGCAGCCACAGCATTTCCATCATCCGGGTGCAGTGTCTCCACCGCCAGCCAATTATGCGCCATTAGATGATGTCAATGGTGATTTTCCGCCGCCACCGCCTCCATTGTCCACAACGATTTCTAACATGCAAACCGCAACATCGGGTCACAGTTTTCGCTCTAATCCAAAACTAACTGCCAATGCTGTGCCACGCCCCTATCCTGGCAGTCCAGTGGCAGGTGGTGCTGGTGCTGGTGCTGCGGGTAGCAATGGCTTTACAACACCCACTAACAACACCAACAACTACCAGCAGCATAGCTTTGAATCGTCCAGCATTAAAACGCAAAACTCCACACAATCCGCACCCGTTGTGCCACCGCCGCCACCACAGAAACCCAATGTGAATCGCAATCTGGAGGCGTGTGTACAGGATCTGCATGAGAAAACCTATGGTCAGAGCGGCCCAGCCTATCCAGGACAGAACTACGAGGGTTACACATCCAGGTGAGTTTAGCAGCAGTTGCAGTTGTAACTAAACAGTCTCACTAAACGCATCTCCATCTCTTTTAGCAGATATGAGACGCGTAACTTTGACAAGGCGGCCAACAACAGCAACGTGAGCAACATCAGCAGCAGCAGTGAAATGGCACTCGCCCAGCCACTCGAATCGAGTTTCTCTCAGATGACACTCAATACGGATGGCGGCAAGATAAGCATTGTGGATCAGCAGGGTTCCGAGCGTCTAACTTCAATGACACAACGTGTTATGGAGCGTAAATCGTTTACAACCACAACGGAATCGAGATCCGAGACGAAGACGGAGAAGCACAGTTTTCGCCTGGAATGAGAAATGAGTTGAAGAGAGAATGTTAACAAATTGAGACGAAACGAAATGTTTGCCAAATGTGCTTTTAAAACATTTACATACATACATAATACTAATAGTAATAATTAAACAATTAATTTTAAATTAGCCACTAGCAAAACTATGTCTATATAAACTATATTTACCCACACACACGCTCTAACTTTAACTTTAATAATCGCTTTTGGATTTGTGCTTTTTTTTCATTCAATTCAATTCAAAAACGAAATGATTTTTGTGTATATTTGTTGTTAGCTCTGTGTATGTCCTTTGATCTGCCAATTAATTGCCAATATATATATATATATATCTATAAATATATATACAGCTGTCTAATGCCATACACACTCACAACCAAAATTAATTCATTGTACTAATCAAATATTGAATTAATTCAATTCGATACAATTTGTTGTTAGTTCAATGCAATTTTTATTACTGTGCACCCATAAAACAAAAACGAAAAAGAAACCCTTTTTTTAAACAAGCAACTAAAAAAGTTAACAACATTTTTAGTTAAACCTTTTTAATCTTTGTGTTGTTCAACATATAACTTAGTTTTTTTTTTTAAGTTTTTAAATAATCTATGTACGTAAACATTTGTGTTATGCTCGTCGTTTTTGCCAGGTCTTAACCTGCTGCCTATATGTAATCATAATTTCTGATTTCGTTTTGTATATATACTACATATACGAGTAAATATATATACAAATTGTGTAATTTTTTTGTAAATTAATAAAAACAATATCTTAACAATATGAATTATTTTTTTAATTATATCGATGGTCTAAGGAAAATCAAAAGAATTTTATGAAAATATTCATACTAGGTCTGTGGGGTATATTAGTACACTTTATATATACAGTTCAAAGTCCGCTTGATAATACTGCTGCGATCGCCCCTTTATGCCATATATTTTTAGTGAAATTATTTGCACTTAATCAAATCAAAAGCATTTCTTTACATAATTTTGATACATAGATATTTATTTAACAAAAAGGTTGTACAGAAAATAAATGCAGTAATTAGTCTGTTAGGTTATGGTATATACAGTTCAAAGGTCACTTGATAATATTGCTCCGATCGCCCATTGAGTTCAAAGTTCTTTTTCTACTTGTATTCCTTGTTCAACTGACGTCCAATCAGCCAACGTCTGATCTCCGAGGTGCCGGCACCAATCTCATACAGTTTGGCATCACGCAGAATACGTCCTGTTGGATTCTCATTGATGTAACCGTTGCCGCCTAGGATTTGTATGGCATCTAAAGCTACTTGGGTTGCTTTCTCAGCAGCATAGAGTATGACACCGGCACAATCCTTGCTGCTGCGCACACCTGCATCAGCGGATCTGGCCACGGAATACAGATAGCTGCGACAAGCACTCAACGTGGTGTACATATCGGCCATTTTGCCCTGTATCAGTTGGAATTCACCAATCAGAGAATTCATTTGCTTACGCTGATGGGCGTAATCAAAGGCCACATCGCAGGCGGCCTGCATGAGACCCACTGGACCGGCGGCCAAGACCAGACGTTCATAGTCCAAACCAGACATCAGCACGTAGACACCACGGTTCTCCTGGCCGAGTATATTCTTGGCAGGCACCTTCAAGTCCTGGAACACAAGCTCACAGGTGCTGCTGCCACGCATGCCCAACTTATCCAGCTTCTGGGCCACACTAAAGCCCTCCCAGCCTGTCTCGACAATAAAGGCAGTAATGCCATGCCTATTGGCCACATCACTGCCACCTGTCTTGGCATATACGATCAGTGTCTCGGCATCGGAACCGTTAGTAATCCAGAACTTGCTGCCATTGAGCACATAGTAATCTCCTTTGCGCTCTGCGCGCAGCTTCATAGAGACTACATCAGAGCCAGCGCCGGGCTCTGACATGGCCAAGCCACCCATATGCTCACCACTGCACAATTTGGGCAGATATTGTGCCTTTTGCTCCGGTGTGCCGTTCTTCGTCAACTGATTGATGCAAAGATTTGAGTGGGCGCCATAAGACAATGCGACGCCACCAGCAGCTCTAAATAGAAATACATTTGAATTCAACCCACTTTGTAGAGTAACTTGTAAAGCACTCTCACCTGGAAATCTCCTCCATAATTATGCAGTGATCCAAATAGGTGCCACCAGTGCCGCCGTATTCGGGCTCTGCTGTAATGCCCAAGAAACCCAGTTCACCCATTTTGCGCCAGAACGAACGCAAATCTCTGTTAAAAGCCAAAAACTTTAATAAATCTTTCGCTATAGAGTTGTTTTTCAATATTTACTTGAAACTATCCAACTTGTCAATCTCTTTGGCATGTGGTGCAAGTTCCTTTTGAAAGAAATTGAAGGCAATTTCCCTCAACTTCTGGCGTTCTTCATCCATGCCAAACATGGCATCATTGATGGGATAATGCGTTAGCGTGCGACTCCATGGTGCGGCGGCAGTTGTGCCACGCACAGCATGTTGCAACAAACCGCTGCAAGCTTTGCCAACAAAACGCAAACTCATTTGTAGAAAATAGCTCAGCACAAAGAACAGAAATTACCTAACAAACTGATCAGCTGTCAACAGGTGCGCAACAGTTGGTGACCATCTGGCAACGCCAGCGCGATCACATATCGATAGTTGTATTGAATGTAGCTATCGATTAGCAACTTGCATGGGCAGCACTGCTGTAAATAACGTCGTGTACATTTTAAATATGTATTTGAATTTAAACAAAAAAAAAAGGTTATCTTTGGCACGCCAAAGATTGAATACAATAGCAGAACCCAGTATTAATTCACAGTACACGCTGTAATGCTTTACATTTTTAATTTTGCATGTTTGCTTAGGTACTAGTTTGCGTATTGGGAGAATTTGATTGAGATACCTGAAAAAATATTTTTCATTCGATTCTTCATATAGCAGCTATATAATATAGTGATCCTGCTTTAATATGTTACAAACTTCGGGAGAAAAACAATATACCCCTCAGAGGGAATAAAAAAGGTAATTTAGCAAATACACCCACCAACTTGTCCACTGCGCATGACTCTACAACAGCAAAAGGCTTGACTGGAGAGTGCAATGGGTGGCAATGTACGCATCCTGACGACAAAAATGCCGACATCAACAACAAGAACACAACACACAAATGGAATGAGAGAAACTCAACGCAGCAGCGATAAACAAAAACAGCTCCTGTAGTAATGGGAATTAAAAAGAGGCAAAAAAAAAAACGTGGAATAAAAGCCAGACAGCGCCATCAAATCAGTCCTGTTGTTGACGCTACTCGTTGCGCGCTGTTCGCGGCGGATCGTGTGCGTTGTGTCCTTGCTGTTGTTGTTGGTGGAAAAGGAATGCGGGCAAAATAAAAGTTAAATAAATACAAAATTGCACGTGCAGTTAATGCAAATGAAATAATGTGTGCGCAAAGAATTGTGCAGCAAATCGGAAGTGAGCAGAGTTTACATATATTTTGAGACAATTTCGGGCAGGCAAATCGATAAATGCCCCAAACGGGTTTATATACAGATAGTAATATAAAAAGTAATGATTAGAGGTTGTGACACACGTGTATAAGTGTGTATGTGTATTGGTGTGCGTTCGATTAACGGCATTCACAGTGCCACAACTAAGTATGCCGCCCCATTAAGCCCCCCATCAGTGGGCTGCATAAGTCGTTACACTACATACAATATATCCTGTCAATCAACTTTACTTGTGCGCGCTTACTAAGGACACTGTTCGTATTGTAGGTAGTATAATCCGCCATCTGCGCTTGATAACAATAGTTAGTTGGTGTTGTTTTGTGTAGCTTAATGTTTATTTCTGTAGCCCATTGTTATCGAGTTGTTGTTGAGCACGCTTGTACTGTCTTGCCAATGTTGCTGTAATTACGGGCTCAGCACTCAGCACCCACCAACCCCCTTCGCACAAACACAGTCACGCACACACTATCATCAAAGGTCAAATATCAATGTTCGCTTGGCAGCTCTGTCTCTCAACATTTATGTATTTTCTAATATTAGAATAAGTGCTTAAGAATTTATGGAAATTATCAGACTGCAGTCAAGGTCGTTTCGTGGCATGCGTCGTATGATTGATATGCGTGGCGTATGCGTAACCTGAGAGCCAGTTGCACAGCACTTAATTAGCAGCAAGTAAGCATCAACTATGCCTGCTGAGAGGCGACACTTAAATGCCGACCAACTACTACTAGCAGCTATAAACAGATTTCCCCTAACTCACTGTCAGTGCCGCCGCCAGTCGCTGCATTCTTCAAATGTTTCTTTTCGCGTTGCGCTGCTGCTTAATGCCAAGTGGAATGAACTTGATGAACAGCAGCAGCAGCAGCAATCACAGCAGCATCAAGAGAAGCAGCACAGTAGCAACTACAGCAACTTGACCTACACTGATAAAAATGAATAGGGGCCTAGAACTTAAACCGATGTAAGATAAATAACATAAGTTAAAGTAGTTAGTTAGTTTTTTAAATACTTATCAATGAATTTAAACAATTAATATACATTTAAGGATTTAATATCTATTTAAGTCAGCAAAATTAGTTAACAGTTTTTTAAACTTACAGTCAAAGTAGCAAAAGTCAATAATATTGATTTATTTTTGCTTTGACTTTTGAATAAATTTTTAAAAACAACTATTACTTGTGCTTTGGCTTCCAAAAATTCAGAAGTTTTAGTAAAAATTTAAACTTAAACAGTTTTTTAAGCAATTTTCTAAATTAAAATGTTATAAAGTGCTGTAAATTGTTTAATTTTTGCATAGTAACAAGTGACATCTATTAAATTGCCAAAAAACTTTTCTTTCATTCCAAATTTAAGGAATTGAGGTCCTAAAATAATTATTTTCCTGAGTCCAATTAAAAAATAGCTGTAGAGGAGTCCTTTAAATCAAGATGTAAAGTACAGAACTTTTGAGATACCAAGTTTTATTTCTATTAGCAAAATCATTTATTTAGAACATTGTTTTTAACAGTGTTCCACTTCAGCGTTGCTGCTTCACACAATGCATTGCAATGGGCCGGTTGATGAGGCACCTATACACTCCACCAACTTCCCGAGCAATTGAACTTTGCCTTCATGGGGGCAGTACTTAGCCCTTCAGAGCCCTCCACCGACTCCTACCACCACTCAACAAACATTGTCTGACATGCAAAACATGCATTTGCCAGACATGAACTTTGTCGAGTTGCAGCATAAGCATAAAAAAAAAACTCAAAAAACTTAGAAAACTTGTGATGAACTTTCGCATGGAAGCATGGAAACAATTGCTGCGAGTACACAACAAATAAAATAAAATAAAAGAAGCTAAACTTTTGCGGCTGCTTTAATTAATCATTTAGTTGGCAGCCAACCAAATGAGACGCGATTCCAACTCATCAGATACTATAATGGCTAAATATATATGTATATATAAAACTCAAGCGGAATTGTGATAACGCCGAATGCATTTGCGTTCGTTTTTCCAAAAAGCAATAATAAAATGGCACGAGATATGTACGGATGTATATGTATCTGTGTATATATAGAGAAATAAAAGGCAATTACAATGCGGTGAGTGCTGAGTGGTGAGCGTTGAATGCTTGCTGAAAATATCCAATGAGTACGTAACGCAGAGCGTGTGACCCAGCACCAGCAGCAGCAGCAGCGGCAGTGACAAGTCCAAAAAGTAAAAGCTCTCTAGCCAGCGGACAGTGTCGCCAGAGTCGCCACTCAACCACTGAACCACTCAGTCATTTAGCCATTTAGTCGCGTTCGGCACGGCAAACGATCGACGACAATCGACGACGACGACGACGACGAACAACAACATTAACGAGAACGCATGGACGAAACGCGGCGGATTTCCGTGCGCGAAAAAATTGTTCAACTCATTTGAGTTCTAAATACTTAACAAAAAATACGAACCCTAACAACGACACAGCGCCGGCAACTTTTTTTTAACGGCGCTGCCAAAAAAAAAATAGAAAAAAAATCAACAGCAGTTGACGAGCAGCAGCAGCAGCAACAGTTGAAGCAGCAACGCCAGCAGCAACAGCAGCAGCAGCTGACCGCGGCAGCAGCTTGATAAAATCATACAACAACAAAAAATCAAAAAGTTAGTTACTAACGGAAAGTAATAAGACGCGTTAGCACGTAATTTTCAAATGAAACATATATCAAGTATACGTAGCGCAAATTTCTTTTTTAGCGAAAACCTTTTGGACTCGCAACGTAAAAAAGTGTCTGTGTTGGTGTCAAAAAAAATTAAATCACCGCATTAAAAATAACTTGAGAAAATCTTAAATTTAAATATATATATACGTATATATATGTATATATACAGTATGTGTGCAGATACTACATATATTGCAGATAGATATAGCTAGATAGCTATATATCTGAGATTTCAGCGCGCCAAGTAATCAAGCGACAACAAAAACAACAAAAAAAAAAAAGAAAAATAAACGCGACAACTGTGCGGGTGTGCGACTGTGTGTGTGTATGTGTGTGTTTTGGCTTTCGCCAAATGTCATTTGTGGCGACTGTGCGTCATTCAGTGCATGTATGAGTGTGCGAAAATGTGTGTGTGTGTGAGAACATAAAACATAGTTTATTTATATATATACCTATTTTACTTAAACGCGCGTGTCTCTTTTGTAGCTCAAGTTAATATACAATCAGCCAACAAATGGATTCCAACAGCAACAATAATAACAACAACCACAACGGCGGCGGCGTCGCCAAACGTGGCAAAAAAGGACGCAAATCGCGTAACGCAACCGCACAACATCATCCATGGGACGAAGGTAGGCAGCAGCAGCCACTCAAAAAATAGGGGGAAATTGAATGAATAATTAGTTTGGTCACACATTGCGCATACGCCGCGTGGGCGTGTTAAAGTATTGCAAAACTGTGCTACATATACAATACATAAGTAATATACAATGACACTGAGCCAAAACATAATAGAGCAGCTGTCAAAATCAAGAGCATGACTCTTACAAATTAAGACCACTTTAAGAACAAAAAGCATTTCAATTATAAAATCATCAATATTGTAAATTTCGTCATTTTGTATATTAAAAAATTTCTACTGTTACTAAAGTTGTAAAATTAAAATTTAAGACAATAGCATAATAATTAAAAAAAAACATAAATTGTTTAAATTTCGTCCATTTAAGCAGAGCATTTAAATTATAAATTCATAAAATTTTTAAAGTTTTTTTGTTTTAGTTCCTTTTAAATTTCCAACTATTATGAAGGTTGCAAATTTTATTTATAGAGCAAAATAACAAACATATTTAAATGATAAAATAATACATTTTTCAAACGTTGTATATTTACCACTTTCATCTTCTTTAAACGCAGCAAAATTTCAATTTAGTATGCTCAAATTCAATGGAAATTAGTTATGTTTCCTGGAAAAATTTCCTGTTAATATAAAAACCTCTTAATGAATTTTAGCAATGTTTTTCTTTGTGCATATTTAAAGCTTATTTCCTTGTAAATAAAAAAAAAAATATGTGTTTTATAGAAATAAAAGTATAGGGCAGTTTTCGTAAACTATGTAATATAAATTGTAACAAAAATTTGGACTTCATTTTTTTGGGTATTTTCTTTGAGTTATGACAGATCTTAGCTATACATTAAAACACATCTCTTTCGCAAATTTGATCTTCTTCAAAGTGGTCTTAAAAATAAAGCTACATTCTTAGTTTTGCTGCTGAAGTCTCAATTTAAAAAGACTTTTTGATCAGTGTACAAAATACTTATGATGAGACTCTGCTCTCCCACACTCTGCACATTTTGAACTGTGGCCAAAAAATGTCACAGATCAAAGCTGGCGCCGCAATTGCAGAGCACTCATTTTGAATATTCACTTGAGCATTCAGCGGAAAATTCAACGGTAAAGTTGTAATAATAATAGATTAAAGTCTGATTAAGCCATAAGCAATTCAAAAGCTGGTTTAAAGCCGTCTCTTCAGTTGTCAATTGATAGATTGTTTATTAATATAAGCTGTAATTTATTTTCGATAGCTGACAAAGAGCATGAATGCTGTGCTAGGTTTTGTCTAAGATTTCCCTTACAGATTTATTTATTTTTATTATTTATGAATAGCTTGCTGGCATTTGCCAAAGACAGTCAAAGAGTCAGAAGAGGGTTCAAGGGGTACACGACAGCAGCTGCTGCTTCGTGTGTCTCGTCATGGGAATTAAGAGACAAACGGGTTTTATGGTTTTATTGTCTGCTGGGTGCCGTTACATCAATCAAAATTCAAATGAGCTAGACAATAAATGTGACCCATTCTCAAACGAAAGTGAAATGCAAGAAAAATGCTTTTCCACTTGAGAAGAAAACCTGCAGTGTTCTGTTTACCACTTCAAAAAGATAGAATATACAGCAGTACTATATAAAGAAACGAAAAGATTAGCAAATGCAATTCAGGTCCAAGACAATTTGCACTTGCAGACTGAAAGCAGAGCACGTAGACCAGCTGAGACAGCGTCATATGAGTTGCTAGCTAACAAAAAGCATATGACCGTGTAGCCATAACCCTTATCTTATCGCCAGTACACAAATACCAACTAGTACACTATCTATTTGCCAGACTTGGCGATAAGTTTGAACGCAATTGTGCGGCGAATCTATTAGCGTTCTTTTTTTTGTCGGTTCAATTCTTTTCGAGCTATTTACGATTGTGACGTTTATGACAAGGGAAAGCCTCCAGTTTTAGATATGAATTAATGTGCCAGAGCTCATATTTCCAATTCATTAAAGAAAGCTAAAGAAATATTTTTAAACGCCACAGGCTACACATAAGCTAATAAATATTTATATTGATTATCGGCACGCATCGATAAGTAGTTAAATAAAAGTTTACTATATTGTTTTTAAATATTATACTGATTGCTGATTAGATTGAGCGGAAATAATGCAAATTATTTCTTTATAACCCATTGAACTGAAGTACAAAGTTTAAAGAGAATTGCAATTTAAAGTTGATAAAAATTGTATTTATTTTATTAAAAAGTTGTATATATTACAGAAATATCTGTAGTTATTTATTTTGTGTAAATATCTTCTTCAACTGAAAATTTTTGTTAGAAATTTGTATATATTATTAGAGAGATGGGTATAATACCTCTGTAGTCTTTACAGGCTTCTTAACATAAATATAGATGTTAATTCATTCTTCAAATTCTTTTCTATAAATGTAGCAGTTTCATATTTTAGAACCTTTTATAAAAGCTTAAATTTTACAAAATTTCTAATTGGATATTTCTATAATATGCTAACTGTATAGACTTATTATTATTCCTATCAATCTATTTTATGTGCCCTTCAAATTTTTTTTTTCTATAAATGTAAAAAGCTTCTTATTTGTAAACCTCATATTTCAACTAAAAGCTTTAATTTATGTGTATTTCTATTTAGAATTTTCTACCAAATTTAATGAAATTTTTTATATAATTATCTTAAAGTCATTTTTTATATTATAAATACATAGAAACTTCCTTTTCAATTGAAAGCTTTTGCTTACTTGTTTTAAGTTCTCTATTAATAGAAATAAAGATAACAACTCTGCGCTTCCAACTCAACGCAAAGAAAAGACTTGAGTATTTGGAATTCACATTCCTATTAGTTATGTTAAAAGTTGCGCTCAACGCTAACTCAAATAAAAAAAAAAAAATGTGCTAAAAAGTTGAAGAAACGTCAGGCTTCTAATCAAATTGGCACTGTTAGCCAACGCTCTATTGATTAGCATCTAGGGAAAGATGAATCAGCTGGACTGTTCATAACTGTGTTTAGTACGGCATAAGAAATGATAACTTGTACTGGTCTCGTACAATCAATAAAAGACTTTACTAATGGACATTTGATTGATTTGCAATTAGCAGCAAATTGCAATAGCAGCAGCAGCAGAAGTTAGCAGACAGCATCACATGAGCCCATTTGATTAGCTAAAAGCCCACAATGTTAACTCAAACTATTGACCCAATTACAGGCGGCAACAGCACAACAACAGCGTCAGGAGGCGCTTTAACAACAACAGCAACAACAACAGCCACAGCAATGACAACTTTAACACGATTTCTGGTTTGCATGGCACCTGTAATTGGTAATAAGTTGAACAGACTTAACTCAATCTTTGGGATTATCTCTGTTGGTTACTTATTTGTATTCACTTTCATTCATGAAATACTCAGAAAAGAAACAAAATGTTGCTGGCAACATGCATCGTGTGTCGTGTTTACAAACATTTCGGACCAAAAGAGATGTTTTTCTTCTTCGTCTTCTTTTTCTTCCTCTGCATCAACATAAAGAACTGTATTTATGTGTTGTCGTTGTCGTTGTCTTGTCATTGAATGCATTATATACATACTATATCTATATCCGTTCATATACGCATACGATATATTATTTATTTATATACATTTTAGTGTGTGTGTTTGTTTCTGGCATAAGTTTGCCTTTTGCCTTTACTTTTAGTATTCGTTGTGATTTTCATCTATATACACATATATGTGTGTTGTATACCAAGCGTATACGTTATATTTTTTGTGCTTGTTTGATTTTTGATTCTCCTACGTTTCCGTTTTCTTCTCGTTGTTGTCGTCGTCGTCTTTCAATTGTCGTCGCGTGTTTTCTTGTTGTTTTTGTTTGGAACTAATCGTCAAACATGACGTAAATAACGGAAAACATATATATCTATATTTTTACATGCACTCATACATACGCATTACGTACGTGTGTGTGTGTGTGTCGCCCTGAACTATATTTATAGGTACATAAATTAAAAATGCCAACAAGTCCAGTCAAGGTCATCATATTGTTCAAGTATTCGCTTCGTTATACTCGTATATTTGTTTAGCCATACAGCGACCATTAAAATGCACTAAATTGTATATTAAGATTTGTCTTAGTTTCGATGGCAAATAACAAAGTGCAACGTCAAAAACCCAAATAAAACTTGCAATAATTAAGCGGCACACTGAGAACACAGTAGACACAATAGCGACTCGAGACTCGTTTGCAAAACAACAACCAAATTGTAATTGCAATTGTGTCACAAATTTATTTTCAAAACAAGCGAAACAAAAAAAAAAAATAAAAAATAAAATAACAGACAGCAAAGATTTTTAGTTCACCGGGCCGCACCGGGCAGCAGCTTGTGAGCTGCAGACAATGAAAAACAAGAACTACAAGTACAATCGACTATAATGTACTCTGTGTGCAGCATAGCAAAGCAAATAACTGATCCTTTACGCATAAGTGGGAGTGAAGTAGAGCTTTAGATAGCGACTTGCTGGCGTTGTCTCACTCTTACTTATGTTAACAAAGAGACCTACAGAAGAATCTGGTTATAAAGATTTCGCTTATAGCGTCCGTCCAGTTACTGCGACAAAACTTCGATGATTATACAAACCTCTATGAAAATTATTATCACAATTCGGTCCCTTGAGTGTCGTTTTTAGAGAATTCTACTGTATTTTTCTTTATTTTTCGATTCATCTGAAACTTTTAAGATTCAGTCAAACTATTCTTCTCTAATCATCGTTTAAATTTAAATATAACACGTTCACAATGATATGCTTAAAATTACTTCCAAAAGTGCATTTATATGGTTAAAGGAGCATTTTATCAATATATTACCCCAAACTGGTTCCAACTGCATATATAAGAAGTGAATCTAAATTTATCCAACTTAAAAGTCCTAGACTAATGCGCTCCTAACACTAAATATACCTCAAATGAGTCGAAGATGCCTTCTTTAAAAAATTTTAAACAAACTTTTAATACTCCCCGTCGCCACAGGGTATAAAAATCAACATAACGCATACGCAATGTGTGCCAATTTCTGAACAACACCTCGAGCTGCCGCAAAAACACATTGTTCCCATTTCTGGTGCATAATAAATAGTAATGGCAAATGAATACTTTACGTTTTTTTTGGCAACTTTTGACTCGCATTAAAACGCCCCTGTAGTACGAAAGACATGCCCCAAAACGAGTTAAACCAAGTGCAGTGACCTTGACTGCTGGTTCTCGCCGGTGCATGCAACTAGTGGCGAAAGTTCCTGCAGCTGCCATAGAAATGCAAACAGCGCTCGACTTGGTCTTTGGCTAAGCTCTCTTTCTGGCCAATGTGGAGCTGGCAACCTTCACTCTCGCATCAACTGAGAGAAACGATAACGACAACGACGACGACAACGACAGTATTCTAATGACAACGTCAAACGTCGTTGTTGTCGTTTGCTTCGTCGTTTGTTTGACATCGTCGCTTTGCTTGTTTTACAATATAGTATTGCTTTTTTTTCCTCTCTCTGCCGTAGTATTCGAAGCGCGATTAGACGTTGAACATGTGAAGCTCGAGAGGCGGCAACTGAAGCGCCAAATATATTTATTATTTTGTTTTTAATTTGTTTTTTTTGCACATTTTTGTTTCTATTAATTTATTAAATTTTTTTGTTATTAAACTTTTTTGATTGATTATGGTATACATTTTCCTTAGTGTTATTGGCAATTATGGTGAGTGGAAAAGCCGGTGTTTTTATTCAATCACAAGTTACGCAATTCTCACAACTTGCAATCAATCGCACAATCATTTGGGCAAACTGCCCTTTGCGACTGCGAATGTAATTACAGCGGCTTGACTATATTTATTTTTGGAGCTGATATTATGCGCACGTGTTACGTATACGCTACGTAAAACTAATGTTTTTGTAGCCCTTTCATTCTGAGGTTCAAAGTGTTTGTCGTTGAATTTCGCCCTTGAACTTGTGTAGCGAATTTTATTTTAGTGATGACTGTTTTGGAATAAAAGAAATAAACAAATCAGCCGTGAGTTGTCCCTGGGAAAAATGTAAATTTTCATGCTTGAGCAGTTTTCATCTTAAAGAAAAGCAAATTTTACTATCCATAAATGTATGCACGTGTGTGTGACGACCATGTAAGCCAAGCATGTCTGTTTCGCTCGAATTGTGTTAAAAAAAAACTTGGTTTCGTTAGCGTTTGTAGCGTTGTAGAGAAAAGAGTGTATAGGAAATTGATATCCATCTTTCTAACTAAATATAGTTAAAAAATTTTAATATTTATACTAAAAAATAAACTACAATAGATCTAGAGGTTAGTGTTGAGAATATAAGAAAATAAATAAATAAATAATAAAATATAAATCCATCCAAATTTAAATAAAAACAAGAAAGAAATTGTCAGTCGGGCATGCCGACCGTGAAATACCCTCTGAGCTTCGTTTCCAATTATATGAGTTCAAATTGGAGTAGCTGCTGCAAGAACTTAACATGCACACATATTTGTGTGTCTATCTCGCTCGCACGTTTTTCGTTTTCGTTGCTTGTGTGCACAGCTCAGTGCAATACACGTGGCTATGACTTGCTTGAAAGGAACGACTTTCGTTGTATGAAAAACTTTTTTATTTATAGTCCGATTTTGATGAAATTTTCACAATCGTTTGATATTATTTGTCTTCAAATATATTCTAAGTTACAAAACGTTATATTAAGAAATAAGTGTCATGTCATGGCATGCAAAGTTACAACGCAATTGTGCTTTTGGTGGGCGAAGGGGGCGTGGCTTCCAATAAATTTTGATGGCATTATATTTATATTGCAAATAACAACCTGCATGCCAAAATTGGTGTCCCTAGGTTTTATAGTTACCGAGATATTTGCCAAACACATGTATTTTTTCCGAGGTATGTCTGGTTTTTCGCTTATTGTAGGCGAATGGGGCGTGGCATCAAAAATAGGAAACAAACTTGTATTGACTGACTAAATATGTGGTCGATACTGACTAAAACGGATATTGTAGCTCTTACCATCTCTGATATCTGTTTGTTCATACGGACAGACGGCCAGACGGACAGACGGACAGACGGACATGGCTATATCGACTCGGCTGTTGATGCTGATCAAGAATATATATACTTTATGGGGTCGGAAACGCCTCCTTCTGCCTGTTACATACTTCTGACAAACCCAATATACCCCTCAGAGGGTATAAAAATTAACTTAACTGAAATAAAGCTAAGAGCTAAAACTAAACAAACTTTTGTTTATTTCTTTTAAATTTTTCATCCCATTTAAAGCAAACTAAAATTAACCTTGAAATTAGTACAAAAATTATTAAAAAATCTAAAAACCTTTAAGAAAGCACTCTAATGCAATAAAGAAACTAAAAACTAGTGTTGAGAATACCAAAAAAAAAAATAGTTAAAAAAAGTTTCATTTATAATGTTTTCAATAAATTAATTTATTTAATTACTAAAAAACTAAAACTTACCTATAAGTTGGTACAATAATTGTAGAAAACCACTATTAGAAAGCACGCTATATTTCTGTCAGTTCTACTAGTGAAATCTCAGCCAACTAACAATTATAGAAAAATCACTTAAAATATGCAAATAGTCATTGCGAATATGAAGTCATGTCTGAATTACTTATAAAGGGTACCTAACAAATGGCTGTAAGTACGTGAGACAGAAAAACTGTTAGAGTATCTCGACAAAATAAAGCTGATGCCATAAAATTGCATACACTTTTCGTATTGGCCATAAATCATCAGCATATTTTTATCATAGTATATGCAACGAATCATTTAAAATAATTACTCACTCTCTACGTCATTGTAGCACCCAACACCCCCCATTCAGATACTATATACACATATGATCGCCACTAGTGTGTGGCCCCATTCATAGAATGAAATGCTCAAAACACACACAGAGAGAGAATCGAAAGGCGTAACGAAACAATTTAATTTTGTGAATCTCTAATTTTATGTGATTACGTTAGACATAATTACAAACAGACACGATTACATGTCTACTATATAGTATGTACTATAACTCAGCGTATCGGTTGTTTGATATGTTTGTATATTCAAACAGACAAGGGAAATTTCTTAAGTACTCGATATTTAAGGGATATATAGATATTCTATCGAAACTAGAAACTGTTGTTTTAAATATGCAAATATTTTGCATACCAGCTGAAATTAATAAAGTTTTTGACTCTGTGCCAATAATATTTAATTTCCATCATAAAACGGATATTCGTTTTTCTTTGCATTTCGAAAATCATAAAAATGTTCGCACAGGGTATATAAAAGTAGAGCATGGTCAGTAAGTTGGACCCATAATTTTTTTTTTTCTTGTTTTTTGCTTCAGAGCAGCGCTAAATTAACTATAATGTGTGTTGAAAAATTAAACACAAATTTGTTTACGAGCGGATCTTGTTGCTACATTTTCCAGTAGTTGTTGTTATTTTGCCTGTAATTGTTTTGTCTGCAGCAAGTTCTTTAACGCGGCCAGAACCAAAATCAAAATCAAAATCCAAAACCAATAACCAAAACAAAGCAAAATGTAAAGCAACAGCGAAACAGGCAAAAAGCCAAATTCGAAATGAGCGCAAAACAAAAACTAAGGCAAAGAGCAAACAATTTGAAAAGCAAAAATTTTTGTTAAGCATTGTTGTATTTAAAAAAAAAGAAACCCACAGCTCAACAGTTGAGAAAATCAAAAACTGTTCAGAGTTCGGGTCTCTCTGGGGCTTTTACTTGACGCCAGTTGGCCCCGGACAATTTCAGTGCACGGCTCGTGTACGCGAATAACGCGAGCGATTTCTACATACAATTTATCAAATACAAGTGCACAAAATTGCAATTAATTTAATTTCGAACAAATTTTATTTGTACATAAAATTTGCCAAACGAAAAACGAACTAAACAAACGAAACTTGAACAAACTGCAAGTTGAACAATTGTGGTAAATATTTTTTGAAAAAAAGAATCAACTTTCTTGAGAAATTCTACGGATTTCGTAATTGCAATACTTTCGAAAACGATGTGAAACGTTTTCGAAAATCACCAATACCAATACGAATGCACATCAATCTCTTCAGTGTTCTCACTCTGTTCAAATTTCTCTCACAACATTTCTCCTCGTGGTCTCGCTGTGTTTGTGACGCGTCTTATATAATTGTCATTGTCGCCGAATGTTTTGTCTGTTTTTGTGCTGCATAAAAATGTCTCGTTATTTTTAGCACCTGTTCATTTTGGCAAGTTGTAAGTAAATGTTTTGTGTGTGCTTTGCGAATTGCAGTGTCGCTACCTGGCGCTGGAACTGGCCCCACTGAGCAGCCGACCATACTACTGATCAACGGCATCACCGAGGATGCTTTGGAGAAACAGAAGGAGTTCAGCAAAGCAGCAGGATTAAAGCTTGAATTGGATAACAATAACGAACCAGCAAGTAGTCTGCCAAATCCAACACAATCTCACATACCCACCACACCAGGAGGATCACATCTGCTGGACTTGGAGTCGCATCTGATCGAGGACGTTAATGCGCAGCAGAGCGGCGTGGGCATCAAGGAACTAACTCCCATTGAACAGGAGTTGCAGCAGGGCACATCCAAAGCAGAAGTGGACGATGGCACAAATGTAATTGAGGTGGAACCAGCGGGTGCCAAGACCAAGCAACCTATTGAAACTCTCGCACCATCGCATCAAATTGCCGAGGTAGACGAGACGGCGACGACGACGGCAGGACCAGGAGCAATTAACGTAGTAGTAGCTGAGGAAGTGCGTCAGACTGCGGAGCAGTTGGTCAATGAAATTGAACGTACCCTAATCGAAAGTCTCAGCAACAATGTAGAACAAGCAAGAATCGAGCACGATAAACAGCTCAAGGGAGAACTTTCGGAGCTCAACTCGCTCTCCAAACAGGTGGATGCCCAACTGAATGAGCTGACCAGCATTCTCAAGAGCAAGCCACAGCCGGAGATTGTATTGGAGCAGCTGGACGGAGAGCCAAAGATAGCAAAGGTCGCTGCCAACGAACTGAAATTGGTCGAGGTGCCTACACCCAAATCGGAGGCAGAGGAGCAACAGCGCAAAGAGTTCATTGACTCTCTGCCACAAATCGAACAGGATCGCCTCAATACTCATTCGGATGCGGATGCCAAGCGGCTGTCAGCGGACTGTAAGCGAGAGTATTACCAGTCCTTGAAGAAGTATCTGCTCCAGAATAGTCAGGATAGACCACCAGTGCCTCTGCAGACCTATCGCTGGGAGGATCTACGACGGGCCAAGGATCGTGTAAGTTGTTATCAAATATTTATCAATCATTTATACCTAAATAAACAATTGTTTTTTTTTGTAGGGTGGTTATCCCTGGACGCATTTGTATAAGCGACCATTGGGACCAGATGAGGAGCCGGAAATTGTTCTACTGCTGCGTAAATCTCAGGAGCTACGCTTCAAGTCCGAGTCACCCAAGTCATTGAAGAAGGTGCGCTACGACGAGCAGGTATTAGTCAAAGAGACTGAGCGCTACATACAGGATCTCTCGGAGGACGAGGTGCCCACTCACACGGACGACAGCAGCGACGAGTCGAGCGAGGATTCCGACAGCGATTCAGAGCGTGAACAACACAACGAGGACGCTCTCAGTGAGTGCATTTCCTGCGTTTCCGATTCGGTGCTCGCTGTGGGAGGACGTGCTAAGCCAAGGAAAACGAATCGATTGGCTCAGATCCGTGATATTATTAGACGCAGACGTAGTGGACGTACGCAGGAGGACGCACAATCTCTGCCGGGTAACTCGGCCAATCCCAGTAGACAGAACAGTCTGCCCGAATTGGCCCCACCACCCGGTCCATTAATCCCAGTCACAAGTGCAGAGAAGCCCCCCAAGAAGCAAAAGCAAAAGCAAAGCTTTGACATCATGAAGAAGCTTAAGAGTTTGGCGGAACGCCAAAAGAAGCGTCTGAACATCAAACGTATCACGCTCAAAAAGGACGAGAAGATTGTCCTAGGCGAAGAGCAAAAGATTATGAAACTCAAGGCTTCGCCAAAGTCGACACGTGGAGAAATTCCACATTTCATTGAGAAGCAGGATTCGGATGATATACTCGAACTGGTTGAGTACGATGAATCGCCTTGCAGAAAGCGTACTAAGGAAGAGGATCAAGAGGAGCTGCCCAGCACAAGTGCAGCAGCTAGTGTGCCACAGCCGGATGAAATTATTGAGCTGCCTGTGGAACAGACCAAGACTGAAGCACCCGCTCTGGAAGTTACCGAGCCTGTGGCAGAAATAATAGAGGAATCGATCGAAAAGACGACCGAGGAATCCATGGGGACAGAGACAGAGTCTCCGCCAAAGAAAACTCCACGTTTGCGTCGTGAACATGTCTACGAGGAAATTGGACAAGGTGAACCACAACTGCCGGTGGAGCAACCCATCATGGAGCTGGATGCACTCAAAAAATCATTGATGCGCCAAGATCATTTGGCTGCCGATGATGTTGAGGCAGCCAAACCAGTGCCTTTGGACCGCATGGGCAGCAGCGAAGAGGATCAGGTGGCTGTCGCAGCGGCAGAGAAATCGGGAGCACTGTTAGCTCCGATATCGTCTATAGACTCCACTTCCTCAGACGAGGATCGTGCGCGTCTGTCGAAATTGTCCGCCGTGACTGAGGAGAGCGATGAACCTGTGGAGGTTGCTGCTGATCTGAGACCCTCGCTAAAGAAGGAAGCCTCTCCAGCGCCCTCGGATAAAAAAGTCACCTTCTCTCACGTTGAAGACGAGGCCGAACCACATCGCGAGGACATTGAGTTACCCGACGATGTGCTGGAAGCAGCCGCAAATGCGGCCAAATCCAAAAACGATAGGTAAGTGCAGATGTGCAAAAAAAGGGTATTCTAAGCGTATCCCAAGCATGACACTAACATACAGCACAATACACGGTTGTTGTTGCCTCATACTCGTCTTGCAGAAACTCTAACCTAATTGACATGCTTTTGAAATTGTTACTAACCCTTCTGCCGGGAGATCATGGCACAAGTTCCCCGGGCAAGCGACGGCGTCTTCGCACTTTACGTTCAATCCAACGAAAGCCCTACTACACAGATTACCACTACACAGACCTACACATCATAGACCAACAGTTCACTACAGCACCCAAAAGTACACAGAGTAAGCAGCACACTGTCACCACTTGGACGCTTTGTTGCTGCCGCAGCAGTGGCGCCACTAACAATTATTGGTAAAGGGGTTTTATAAACTGGAGTCGGCTCTTTAGCTAATCTGTCATGATATAGACCCAAGGTAAGACCCACAAAAATTCGATCTGTGCTCGTCTGTAAATGTCCTCCCTTTAAAAGTTTAAAATGTGGTGTTGGTAATGCAAAAACTTCTTGATGAACCGCAAAGGGAAATAATTCAATGATGTACACTCACGAAATTTGTGTTATGGGGAAATTTTTAAAAATACTTGGTATTCAAATGGTACTTCAACTGTTGGGAATTGTTTATTGTAATTACATTGATTTAAAGCGGAGTGGCCAAATAACACTAGCTAACAAGGTATTAGAATTGGTTAGTTCAAGGTTTTTAGTTCAAAGTTTAAAAATGTTGTGAAAATATCAGATTTTTAGCATCCAGAACGAATAATAGAACTTGAGTAATTAAATTCTTGCCTAAATTTTTCTATTATTTAAAATTTTTAATATGCAATGAACTCTATAAATTTATAGAATATGATAAAGCTCAAGTTTTTTAATTAAAAGTTAAAAATTTAGTCAAAATAACAGATTTTAAGCATACAAAACGCGAAAAAGAACTTGAGTAATTAAATTTTAGACTAAATTTGTCTATTAATTTAAATTTTTAATATAAAATGAACTCTATAAATTTATAGCATATAGTAAAGTTCAAGTTTTTTAATTAAAAGTTTTAAAATATAGTAAAAATATCAGATTTTAAGCATACAAAACGCGTAATAGAACTTAAGTAATTAAATTTTTGCCAAATTTTGTCTACTATTTAAAGTTTTTAATATGCAATGATCTCTCTAAATTTACCGAATATGGTAAAGCTCAAGTTTTTAAATTAAAAGTTTAAAAATATAGACAAAATATGAAATTTTAAGCCTACGCAATAGAACTTGAGTAATTAAATTTTTGCCAAAATTTGTCTATTATTTAAAGTTTGTAATTGTGAAATTTAAAATTTTTAAATCAAAAGTCAGTTAATATCCGAAAAGATTTAAAAGATGGTAAAAATTTTAACATTGTTCCTAAAGAAACAAAACTTAAGATCATAGGATGTCATAGTATCTCTTTTGGTATGCAAAAGTTGTTTGTTAACAATGTAAGAGCTGCTGCCACAGTGGCATGAACTCAATTGATCTGAAGTGAAACGCTTTAAAGGTCAACGAATGACAAGAAAATCTCTTTCCGGCAGTCAGCAGCACACATTGCTCAAAATAGATGTTTAAAGTGCAGGCAATTGTTACTCCTGCTTTAATCTGAACAGATCCCAATTATGAACAAGCAGCGACGCAACGTCGCAGTCGCAGTGGCAGTCGCTGTCAACGTTGACTGCGGCACAGAATTGGGATTTCTCGACTATGCAAAATGTATATTTGTAGAAACAACAGCAAAACTAATACTAATGTCGCCATTGTGTGTGTACATATGCTAATTTTAAAAGAACAACATTTTCATCTTTCGAAAAATTTCGTAAAATTTGTGTCGCGCAAAACTGAAAAAGCTCTCAGTCCTGGCCGAAAATCGCAACGATGTAGACATGTTCGCGCTACGTCTACACACGGGGGCCTCAAACTGACAAAGAGTTCCAAAGGAAGTTCAAGTAAACATAAGGAACAATAGGAAATAGAACTGGAAAAATAGAAAACAATAACTAAGCTGAACTATACCAGCTGAACTATAGGCAAACCCCCCTAGGAAAATAATAAGAAGTAAAAGCTCTTTGAGTATTTGTAGTTGTGCAAAAAAAAGAGACATAAGACAAATTCAATGTCCAATCGGAACGGCGGCGGCTGCTTTGGTGATGCTTAAAAATAGCCAACGATCTCGAACCACAAAAACAACGACAACGACATAAAAACGAACAAAAAGCGAAAAGACAACAACAGCAACAACAACAACAACTAATACAACAATATAGAGGCAGATAAAATCGGATTACGAGCCAGGGCCAAGTAAATAGGCATCATCAGCTGCTGACACTTAGCTAACATCAGATTCTGATTCCGATTCATCCAATAATGCTAAACTCACGACGCTCGGCCTCGGTGGGCGCTCTGCCTGCGGAGAAGAAACATTTTGTGTCACGGGTGGAGAGTGCAAGTGGCGCCTCTCTGGATGTACGCTGTGCCTGTCAGTTCTTTCAGTGCGACTCCCTGTTGCCGGATCGTGTTAATCCCGTTGATTCCAGGCCCTGCTCTCGCCACGGACAGCATAGCGATGAGCAGTTCCAGCTGTTCAATGATGATTTGTCCACGCATAGCTTTGAGGTGGTTAGCCATGCGGATGTGGCAGCACCCTCAGTGGATTTGAGTTTTATGGAACGCTTTCCGGAACTGGAACAAACGGCCAAGTCACGTGGTCTGGTTGTGCGTAGCATCTCCGATGCCACCGAGCCAGAAATGCCGGGTCAACAGGGACGCTTTGTAGCCGGCAGTCGGCGTCAGCTTTCTATGGGAGGATTATCTTCGGGCAGTGTGGGACGCTTTGGCGACACCATGTCCATGCGCAGTGGTACATCCTTGCGTCGCATATCGGCAGGCAACTCGAAAACCGATCTTTACTGTGCGGACATCAACATACCCACCGCTACGGGACGTTTGGCGGGTGGACAACGTTCGGCGAGTGTTAGTCGTCGCACATCGAATGCGGATCTGTTTCAAGCAAGTATTGTGCCGGGTTCGATGCATCCACCGCAATTGAATCTGATTGCTGCCACGCCTATGCCTGGCCTTGGAGATCATCCACCGCAATTTGGCTCTCATCAACCCTCGCCAGCGCCATCAGCGAATCAGGACTTTCGCAATGCCAAGCCGCCCTTGTCACCGGATTATATGCGGCCCAGTGCGGCGAACAAGGAGAATCAGCGTCCGGGTGATACGCTACCCCAGAATCGCCCGATTGATGTCACACGCTTTGCTGGCGATACAGTGCGTCCCACATCGCTCTATGAGTCGGATTTGAAACAGTTGCAAAGTCCTTATCAGCCCACTGTAACGCCCATAGATCCTTTGGCCGAGACTGTAGCTGAACTCGAGCAGATTGCACAGGAGCACAATATTGTCAACATTAGGGATAACATTCAGACACAGACTAGACGTCCACCCTCAATTGGCAGTGAGTTGAGTGCAAAGCCGCTGCAGGTGGACGAGTTGACAAAGATTGATATAGTCAGCGATATTCCCATTGTAAACATCGATGCACTTGTTCACGAAGAGGAGCTAAAAGCGGTGGAGCATCGCAGTCGTAGTCCCAGACCCGCCGCCAGGCGTCCAAAATCTCCACCAGCACCGCCTGCTTTAATGTCCACACTGCAGCTGCCCTCCAGTCGTCCAACTAGTCCGAGTCAAACTCTTTCCCCAACCACAAGTCAAACTCCAACCCAAGCTCAATTGCTTAAGCGACAACATACTCCGGAACGTCAATTGTCACCGGAGCGTCCTAGCAAGTGGCAGCCCACAGCTGTCTCAACACCTGCCACTATTGTAGGCACCATCTCTGTGCAGGAAGCAGAGCCGGAAGTGAAGAGTTCGTACACTTCACGTATTAAAAGCATGTTCAGCTCAAAGGGTCAAGAGGCGGGACAGAAGTCCCCAACTCCTCAACGCTCACGCACGCCATCTCCATCAATGCAAAGAGCTTCCTCGCCGTATCGGGAGAAATCTCCCTCACCCAGCAAGCTCCTCTCCGTATTCAAATCAAAGCCTCAGGCCATGTCCATTGTGAGCAGCACATCGAATGTTATGAAGCGACAGGAACCGGAATCGCTTTCGGTGCGTGTTACCGAAACCTTCTCCCTTAAAGTTGATGACATGGATCAGTATACTGCACGTCCGGCCAAGCCACCAGCACCGCCACCACTTGCCCAGACCATGTACAGTAGTCGGGAAGATTTCGCTGCCTCTGAGCGAGCCTCGGTGGACATCAGTGAGGCATTTGCTCCCGTTGTGGTGTCAGCGGTGCCAAGAGGCACCCTAAGTAGCATCGGTGGCGTCAGTTTCATGGCGGGCAATCGAAATCTATACTCTAGTGAAATTGAAATGCCAGGTGCGGCTTGGGCCCACAACGAGTCCGAGTTTCGCAGTTCAAGCAGCAAGGAACCTTCGGTTATTAGCCACGGTAGTCGTCCCTTGATATCCGTGCCCATTCAAATCTCGGGCAGTGGCAGTGGCAGCGGCCAGGTGTATCGACCCCTGCGTGCACCGTCGGAGCAGCGGTATGGCTTGCAGGGGAATCTAACGTTTAGGGAGCCACGCACACAGTCGCATGATCGCAGTAACCGAATGACCGGTTCCCAAGATCAGCTCTTTGGGTCACCGGCTCGCATGACAAAGACGGTTAGTTTTAATTTTGATGAACGTAAATCGCGTCTTGCGGATTTTGAGTCCAATTCGCCCCTAACCCAAAAGCAAACAGAACACAGAGATTTCCTCGAGCGGACATATTTCTCTCGGTAAGCAATGGCTGCCTCCAATATATCAGCCGATTCCCCTTACCCCTTACCCCCTTCGAACACACATTTCTCCTGACACTCCCAAATAGCTACTGATGAGTAGGGTGACGGCTTCTCTAACCTTGGCTTGCAAACAACAGCGAAACAAACATTATATCTAAGATCAGTCCATTATATGTTAAATATCACTTAAAACTTATAGCTTTTCTAATATTTTAATCTTTTGTTCTTTTGTAGTGATCATGACTATGAGCCTGTGGGCGTGTCGCCGGCACTTGCTATGGAAGTTGAACCGGCACAAGCCCCAAATGGTAGCAGCCTCCAGCAACAGCTACAGCCACAACCACAACCCATGGACATCGATTTGGAACTGAGCTCGGCTGGCACAACGCCACGTACAGAATCTCGCACAGATTATGAAATACATACTAGCCAGGTGGACTCAAGTGCTTTGGAGGAGCTGCCCCTACAACCGGAGAATCGCAAAAAGAGTTTCATGGCCAGCGCTCAAGATCGCACTCGCAAAATGCAGGACGGTCTACGCAATCAGGCGGGAAAATTGCGCACCAAGCTGCGATCACAGCCGAAGCCTAAACCCGTATCGGGAAGTCCCAAGGCAAAGGCCAAGGAACGCAGACGTTTTGCTCCCGAATTCTCAAAGATTAAAATGCCCGACATCAAGCGTCCGGACATGTCCAAGCTGAGGGACATAAAGCGTCCAGAGTTTACCAAGTTTAGCAAGCCCGACATGTCCAAATTTAAGCTACCAGAGAAGTTCTCCACACTCAAGTTACGTCGGAGCAAAAGCTTCAAAGAAAATGAAGCTGAGATGACGGATGTGTCGCCGGAATCTCCAACAACAACAACAACTGGAGATGCACCTGCTCAGAAGAAGAAGTTCGAGTTTAATTTTGGCACCTATCCCAGAGCTTTTCGTAAGAAGAAGACAATTGAGGAACCTCTACCGCCAATGGAGTCTTCATTGGGCACCGAAGGTCTTAGTGTTATTCCCAGCACAGAGACGCAACCTTCTCAGACCTCGACGAGTTCACCACAGGGTGATCGAGGTCCGGGACCGGTGCGTTCTCGTTGGGCAGATAAATTCTCCGATGTCAGCTACAATGACAGTGAAGGATCGCGTTATAGACGTTACGGCAGCGAACTGGAAAGCTTCGACAGGGAGTCTTCATTGGAGCGTCGCATGAAAGATGACTTGGAAGAGGATACGGCCAGTGAGGCTGTGGTCCAAACTGATATGGGAATACTAGGAGGCGTGGCGGATAGCAAACAGTTTGCCGAATTCGATGAGGAGAATCGTGCCATACATGAGATCTCCAGTCAGAGGACCAGAGAGTTTAAGCGTCGTCCGATGGTACACCAGGATTCCGATCTACGCTCTGAAGATAGTCGCGATGCCGAGGGATGGACGGAGAAGGATATACAAAAGAACAAATTGCTACGCAAAGCAGAGCTAGATGCGGAGGCCAGCTATTACAAGTACCACGATCTGCAGGATGCCCAGTCTACGGCCAGCTCCGGCAAGAAGGTCGTCATGGAGCAAATCGATGACGATGAATTCTTTTTACGTAAACGCGGCATCTCCGAGGATAACATACAATTGCGTCAATACATTAGCGATGCCATCAGGGAAGGCTATGATATGCCCAATGCTCTGCAGCACGTAGGCCACTCCCAGCAGGTCCAGCAGGAACCGGAGCAGGAACAGCCCGAGGAGTACGGTGACTATGATGTACCGCCACCAAAACCACGACGTCTGCATCGTAACTATCGTCCAGACTTTGAGGATTCTCAGGAGTTCCAGCGCAGTGAATATGGCGATGATCTGTCCATGTCTCAAAATGGCAGCGACTTCTTGCCAAAACGTCCTCTACGCAAGGCACGCAGTCGCAGCAAGTACTCCATCGAGGGTAGTCAGGACATCCCCATGGCCGATGGCAGCAGCAGCATTCAGTACTTTGACGATGATGAGGAATATCTTCGACCTCCCATGCACGAACAGACAACGGCACCCCAACAGCCAATCAATCCTCCAAACACGTCGGAGGTGTCAGTGCCACAGCCACAGCCACCTCCTCCCCAGGCACCGCGACGCCAGAAGAAACGCACCCGCGACGAGCCATCGATGGAAAAGGATGCGGACTCGTTTATCAACGGCTTTGGTGGTAGATCAGTATCGAATACCTTTTTGCAGCCACAGGAAGATGTGAGTATAACGGGGAACAATGTAAACAAGAAAGAAAATGTCAGTCGGGCATGCAGACCTTGTAATACCCTCTGAGCTTCGTTTCCAATTAAATGAGTTTAAATTGGAGTAGCTGCTGCATGAACTTAACATGCACACATATTTGTATGTCTATCTCGCTCGCACAGTGCAATGCACGTGGCTATGTCTTGCTTGAAAGTAGCGATTTTTGTTGTATGACCAACTTTTTTAATTATCGTGTGATTTTGAAGAAATTTTCACTACCGTTTGATATTATTTGTCTCCAAGTATACGCTAAGTAACAAAACTATACGTTAAGAAATAAGTGAGTCAGCGGCATACAAAGTTACAACGAAATTGAGCTTTTGGTGGGCGAAGGAGACGTAGCATCAAAAAAAATTTAATGGCATTATCTTTATATTGCATCTAGTAACTTGTATGCCAAAATTGGAGTCCCTAGGTTTTATATTAATTGAGATATTTGTCAAAAACATGTATTTTTTGCGAGGTATGTCTGGTTTTTCGCTTATTGTGGGCGAATGGGGCGTGGCATCAAAATAAGGAAACAAACTTTTATTGACTGACTAAATATGTGGTCGATACTGACCAACTTTGAACATGTAGCTCTTACCATCTCAGAGATTCTTTTGTTCATACTGACAGACGGACATGGCCATATCGACTCGGCTGTTGATAATTATCAAGAATATACATATATACTTTATGGGGTCTGCCACGCCTCCTTCTGCTTGTTGCACACTTCTGACAAACCCAATATACACCTCAGAGGGCATAAAAAGTGTTTTTAACCTTATTGTAGGTTCACACCGTATAAAATCTTGGAATCAGAGTGAAACAGAGGACAATGTCTACAATATTCTATAGAACTGTATATATTAAATAATTTACTTTGGTTGCACATAGTTTGTGACGTTCCATGACACAGTGTGAACCCAGCATAATATTGTTCTTTTGGGGTCAGAGATTACATTCTTCCCATAAATCTTTATAAGAAACCCCAAATATAATAGCCAATTCCACCTTTGCCATTTTCAGGTAATTGTTTATCGCACTGAGCACGAATATCATCATCATATACCGCTAGCCACGCCCGATAGCTTCACGGATGTAGCCTCGGCCCGCACCCAACGCTCCGAGGATGAGCGCACCTCACGTGGCGCCGAATCGCTGAGCTTGGATGCGCACAGAGTGGGGCCAAGAGCTGGAGGGGAACAGGAGAAGTTTGTCATTGATATGCTGGAGAGTGATGGGTAAGTTGAGGTCGCATCAAGTCTCCTCTGCTGTCAAATGTTGCTTAGTGTTGCACTCTGCTCTGCTGTTCCCCCATTTAGCTATGCTGTGGTGCGTAAGGAGCAGGTACCGAAGCCAACACCACCGGCACGTCGAAAGAAATTTGCACGTTCACCTGGTGAACGTTTTGCGACGTTGCCCAGCATCCGGGGATCACGAGGTTCGCCACCACCGGCACGCCCACCGCCGCCGGAGCAGTATACGCCTAGCGAAGATTCGCCACTGGTGCCACGTCGTCGCAGCTCTGGTGGCAGTCTGGAGGAGATACCAACCACCACCACCACCACCACCACATTGCTACTCAAGTCAAAGTAAGAATCGCTAACGCTGCGTCGCTTGCATTTGTAGTTTTGAGTTGATGTTTGATTTCAATTTTGATTTGCGACCTTTTAAAACTGTCTCGAATGCATTTTTGTTGTTAAGTTTTGTAGGCTTAAGGCGCCATAGTTTAAGACCCAGATATTAATGCTAAAAAATACCCGATATACAACCGTTATACCACGGATACACGCACACAAATAAAACCAAAACCCAATACACACGCCACAGCTTTTTATTCCTATTTTGTTCCAAGAAGATGAATTGTTTTTGCTCGCTTGCCCAGATCAAAGCCAAGACCAACCCAAAGACCAAGTATCTAATATTCCTTAAACCCTATTCCCTAGTTACGCGACATTGCCGGCCGCAATGCCGGAACGACGCCAGCAACCGATGCAGCAGGAGGAGGAGGACGATTACGAGGAGCCGGGCGCATTGCAACGACCCGACTCTCCACGTTCCAATTTGCAATCCGGCGAAGTTATCAATAAAATGAAATTCCGACCATTGCCACCACCGCCACGCCCACCACGCGAGAGACGTTCGGCACGGGGCGGAAGTGGTTTGGACAGCTATGAAGACAGCGAACGCATAGCCAGTTCATCTACGGCGGACAGTTGCGAGCAAGGTGTATTTGAAGTGGAGGTGTCCACACAAACGGACCCGCTGCCCGATGATTTTGTGTGCGAAGAGTTTGAAATAACCGAGGACATGAAGGTCATTGAACCACGTCGTTCCACCGGATCCGGCGGTAAAATGACTCTCGAAGATATAATGCGTAGTGTGCAGGCTCAGGAACCGGATGAAGTGGATGGCTCAAGGGTGCTCAGCGAAGATGAACAGTTGGCCAGAGGATTGCAGCGATTCCGTGATGCAAATCAACGCAGCTTATCGGAACGCTCACGTGCATCCTCCCAAGCGGATCGCTCCAAGTCACTAAGTAGACCGCAAACACCATCATCGGCGGTTATCATTGAGAGACGCGTTCCAACGCCAAGTCTTAGCGACGACACCGTGCAAGCCTCACTTATTGTGCGTCCCATTAGTGCCGCCGATCTGGAGGATGAGGAACTACGCCGCGAGGAAGAGGAGCTGCGTCGCGAGGGTTTGCTCTCAGATAGTTCGGTGCAAAGTAAATCCGATGTGGAAACAGCCGGCGAGGAGGAGGAACACGCAGAGATCGCCCTAAGCGATTATGCAGCCAGTTCGGCGGATTTAGATGCGGCAGTGGAACAGTTGCAGTTGCAACAGGCACAGCTGGAGAGTGACTATGACAGCAAACTGGAGGATGACGAAGTAGAGCGCACACTGCGAGACAGTGAGTACGATGAGGAGGATGAAGATGCGGGCGAAAAGTACTCGGATCACTACGAAGACGAGGAGGACACTCAGGAGAATCAACAGCGCATCGATCAGGAGCTGGACGAAGCACTGGAAAAGGAACTACAGGAGGAAATGGAAAAGATGCTGGCAGAGTACAGAAAAACCGAAACACTCGTAGAGAAAACACTCTCGGAAGCCGAGCAAACTCAATCCGAAGGAGAGCAGGCGCTGTCTGAGGTTGAGCAACCGTTGATAGAAGCAAGAGAAGCGGTCTCCAACATGATGACAGAAATGGAACATTTGGAATTTATGGAGCAGACTCCAGCAGAAGTAGAGCAGCCGCTAGCCAAAGTAGAGCAACCAATTTCTGAGGACGAGCACACTGTGGAACTGCCTAAGCCACAAGCTACGCTGGAGGAACCCGTTATAATCAAGGCCGTCACAAGTGAACCCACTGAGGCTGAAGTTGATTTCAAATTTGTAGCCACACTACCCACCGAGCCTGCAACTGAATCACAAGCATCCTACGTTGAAGAAGATGAAGAAGTGCCAACTCCACTACCGCCACCACGTCGCAAATCCACCACAGTGTTGGAGCCAGCTGCAGCCAGCACTGCATTGATCATAGCAGAGCAGACGATACATGAGATTGAGCCGGTGCAATCACCACCACCAGCAGCAGAAGTAGTACAGCTGCCGAGACACCTGGAAGAGTTGGAGGTGGAAAGGTTGCGAGTACATGCACTGCAGGCTGGACAGATTCAAGTGTCGCAGTTGCATGGTGCACAGGTGAGTGCCGATGAGCTGGCCTGCAAATCGGGACAACTGGTGGTGCAAAACATTGAGTTGCCACCAGGATTCATTGATAACATTGTGGAGCGGGTAAAGGAACAGCGTCCATCGCTGCTGACCACAGAGACACAGACGAGCCGACAACCGAGCAGTGAGCCCGCCGCTGATGAAGTGGAGCCACCTGTCAAACCCAAACGACAGCTCAAAGGTGTGGAGTCAGTGGCTCAACAAAGCAATCTTGATGAACAAACGCAGACAGAAGCCGCTATGCTGCCATTACCACCACCACCAGCTGTGTACCCCAGTGTAGAGTATTTGCAATCTCTGGCTCCATTGGCCTTCTACAATTTACAGCGCAGCGCCGAGGCTGAGCAGGCAGAGGCTTCAGTTCCCGCCTCGGAACGCAAGGCACCACACAAGTGTCGTCGTCGGCATGTGCAGGAACAACATCAACAGGAACACAGGGATACCGACTCGGAGCTGGAGGAACAGTTGGTGGAACGACCGCGTTCACGATCACGTCGCTCCCGCACACGCAGTGCCACGCAACCGCTAGAGGAGTATGATGAGGATCAGCCCAAGACGGTGGTGCAGGCGGGACGACAGTTCATTTCGGCATGCAGTCTGGAGCTGGTCAACATTATCAACCAGCTGACAAACTTTGTGCGCGGCGATGCGGCCTTGGAACCGGCTCAACAGCCCAGAAACATATCCGCACTCATGATGCTCTTCATATTGATAACCTTTGGTGTGCTTGTCTTTTTGTTAACGGGTCGCCAGGTGCACACACATCACTGGGACTACTTCAATCCGCCTGGCAATGAGGGTAGACAGACGTGAAAGGAGAACTCCCCACCCAATCTTTGGACAATACAACAATTTTGCTGCTGAGATTCTGGGAGATGCCAAATGATGCTTGGGCAGTTTTGCATTTTGGAGCATGAAACGAATTTAAAAAGCGGCGCAAAAAAGTGACCGCTCGGAACCAAAGGCCTTAACCTTAATAATATAAACTACAATACTAACATACACAAAATATACTTATATACTTTAGGAAGGATACAAAGTAGGCGGCGACAAAAAAAAAGAGGAGTTGCCTTGTGCAAACTAGTCACAGAACCGAACAATAACAATAATACACAAGAACTATACAAATATCCCAGTTCAGTCATCATCATTTACCGACTATATAACGCAGTACATCAATAACAACAACAACAATAAGAGCAACAATATCAACGATTATGTATTAAATATGTACTTAAACAAAGCATAAAACATTTATTTACTAACTGTTACAGTGCGAAGCCCAAAAGTAAATTTCTTGGCGTTAAAAAAATCACACTGTGTACTTATTTATGAACTTATGAGATAATAATAACGATACAAAATATGTTTGCTCATTTTTTCTACTGAATATTTTTGAAGAAAGTCAATTGTTAAGAATAGCGTTTGTTGTTTAATTAAGAACCGAAGTAGACACAATGTAGATATACAAATATTTACTACTAGAACATCATTTGTTAAACTTCACATGAATTGAGATGCAATCGTTTTATTTTTTTCTTTTTATTAGCCATAATTCATTTGAAACGCAAGTTGGTGAATATGTATATAAGTACATTATATATACTTATAGAAGCGTATTTTCAATAAAGCAAGAATATCTATTTAAATACCATGAATTGTGTGTGTGTCTATTATAGTAATGGGGAAACTTACCAAATTGATGAAATGAAATGAAAACGAGCATAAAGTGTCTAATGATAAATGTAAAATAATAGATGTGACTACGCTTAACTCTCTACATGAAATAATCTTCGTTATATTGGACCATTTGTCGCTGATCCTTGTGGCTGCCCTTCTGTGATTTGCTGGCCGCTGCAATTAAATTGGTTAATAATAAATTTAAACTAAATTTGTGAAGATTAAGGTTACCAATGGAGGACCAAACAGCTGAGGAGGATGCATCATTTATAGGCTCAATTTGCGGCTGTCGTCGGGCCAATTGCACTTGAAGTAAAATTCCATTAACGCTTTTACCGTGCATTTCGGCAATGGCACGATCCGCTGACTCCGGTTTAGCAAACGAAACAAATCCACGACTGTAAATTAACAGATGTTATGTTAAAGTATTAAACATATGTTAATAACAGCTGTTATGCTAATATATTAAACATATGTTCATTGTTCTCACCTTTTTTCAATTTCCATAGATACGTTAACAATAGTGCCGTAGTCGTTGAATGTTTTCTTTAGGAAATCCTCAGTAACCTTGTTGCCAGACACAAAGATTGTATTGCCCGCACGTGGCTTCTCCGGCTGCGCTGTATCCAGCGTAGCCTTTTCCGTTAGACCACGTTCCTCGCGATCTCGTTCAGTTGCAAAGTGTTGATATAGATTCTGACGCCGTGGCTCTTCTTTGATTATTTCACTGATAATTGTTTCCTGTGCCACATCGTTTTGGGTCGATGAGAATGGCTGATATGCTGCTACGCTCGTTTCCGATGTGGAGCGCTTGGCACGTTCCTGGCCTTTGGGACGCTTAAATGAGGTTTGATCTTGTTTGGTTTGTTGTTTCTGTATGGCGGGTATGGCGCCGCTTTTAATCAATTTGCGTGCCACCTCACGTGCGTCGCGAGCATCCGTGGGGCGTTTTAATGTTAGCGCACTCTCTGGCTCCTGCTTGGGTGCTTTGTGTGCTTGCAAAGCCTTTTTCTATATGAAATATACATAAATAGTTGGACATGTCATATCGTATCAACAGCAGCGACATGGCTGGTTTGTTACCTTTTTCTTTAGTTTCTGGTACTTTGCTTGCAGCATTTGCTCCTCCTCCGTGAGGTTGGTTGGAAAGTGTATATACACCATTTTAACTAACTGTTTAATACTCTAATTTTTTTAATTTTGTTAAGAAATAAACCAAATCGCGATATTAAAAATGCCAGCTTGTTTTGTTCTGCAACCGAATAATCGATGGTTCAACCGATATATTACACACAATCGTTTATTTTAGCATACCAAAATAGACGCATTTTACAACACCAAAACTGTTAATCCATTAATGTTATTAGCATTTATTTTGATTGTCTGTTGCTTGATAAATTCTCATTTCTATGATTTAGTTACTATAAATGTACTTAAAATAATATTTAGAATTAACTTGACTATTAATAATTAATATCAGCATACAATATATACTCCGATTCAAAATAAACATCTAAAAATCTGTTATACTCAAAATGGCTCTGTTAAAATTAAGCCAGGGCTACTCTGTCAATGCAACGCTGTGTGCTGCAGACGTTTCGCCATGTTGACTGTCAAAATTTTTTCGTTCCTTCTCTTTCTTTCCGGTTAGCGTCATGGTAAGAGATCACAAAGTGCTTTTCGCATTTGGATGAAAAATGTGAAAATTAAAAGGTTTAAAGTGAGCGCGTTGAATTAAATATTGCCTAAACTAAGCAATGAACGCGTGTTGAGTGGCCGCCACTGTATAAAAACAGTGCAATTACATTTTGTGTCTGCATAAAATGCATTGAAAATATTTCACGTGGTGATTATAGTCCCCACAGTCGGCGAGCAAGCAACACGCTGTCTATGCACAAAATGTATTACTGAATGAGCATATTTTTTATATAAGATGTTTTCTTTTTCATCTACTGATTGCAGCCTTTCGAGAGATTCGTACAAACTGGTCGCATTGCCAAGGCCTCCGCAGGTCCCCTGAAGGGTCGCCTTGTGGCTATTGTCGATGTCATTGACCAAAACAGAGTAAGTGTGCACAACAAATATGAGCGGTTGTGTGTGTGTTCGTTTGAGGCTGTTGCACATGATGATAATTTGTCTTCTTGATAGGAAGTGCCAACTGACACATAAATGAAGCTAATTTAACTTAACTGAAAGCAAACAGAGCCACCAAACGAAACACACAATTTGTGTTTTAAAAGGAAATTTAATTAATTTGCATTTTAATTGTTTATAGGTATTGGTTGATGGTCCTCTGACCGGTGTTCCACGTCAGGAATACAGATTGAACAATCTGCATCTGACCAAATACCGCATCAAGTTCCCCTTCACCGCGCCCACACGCATTGTGCGCAAGGCTTGGGTGGACAGTGACCTGAAGGCACAGTGGAAGGTCAGCCCCTGGTCCGTCAAGGCACAAAACATTTGCAAGGTGTGTAAATTAACAAACAAAACTATTTATAGCATATAGACAAACACAACATAAACAATTGTATTACAATTTAATGTTTGTAATATGCTCTGCAGTGTTTCAAGTGCTGCACATGATGATAATTTGTCTTCTTGATAGGAAGTGCCAACTGACACATAAATGAAGCTAATTTAACTTTACTGAAAGCCAACACTTACAGTTTTAATTTTTTTAAGTAACGCCTATAAAGTGTCTTTAACTAATGTGTGTACCTTTTTCCTTTCTTACAGCGCTCCCAATTGAGCGACTTTGATCGCTTCAAGCTGCGTTATGCCAAGCGTCAGCGCAACAAGCTCCTGACCATTGCCTTCAACACACTGAAGAAGCGCACCAAGTCCGATGGCACACCACGTGTCCTCAAGAAGGATCGTCGCGAGCGTCTGCGTGCCGAGAAGGCCAAGGGTGGCAAGAAGGTAGCAGCCAAGAAGTAAACAACAAATTACTATAAAACGAAAGTAACTGCTTGATGATCCAACATTTAACAACAACAACAACACATAAAGGAGCAAATAAAGAAGTGTTATTTTTAGGAAAAACACATGAACAACAATTGTTATTAATCTGTGGGTGGAATACAATCAGTGTTGTCAAATCGAACAGCGGGAAATCTGGATTTTGTAAAGACAATTGTAATAATTTCAATAAGTAAATGTTTAGCCTTGCTTAATTGCCGCATCTTGTTTAGTATTTAAATACCTAATGATTGAACTAAACGGTAATACAGTGGGTGTAACTTAATTAAAATAGTAACTAGATTCAGAGACTTAATTCATTCGGTCACTTTTGTGAATACACTTCATTTCACATAAGAGAATTTAATGATATTAATTTCATAAGGTGAAAAATACAGCTTTGTGCAGAAGTGTTTGGCTACAAAAAGTCTAGAAGTATTGAAAGCCGCCCCAAAGATAAAGTCCGATGCTGATGTGAAGAATGCCTTAAAGTCCACATTATGAATAAAGAACAGAATAATTCTATGAAAAAAAAACTCCCTGATTGAAACATAAGAGTTTTTTAATAGGAAACAAAACAAAAATCATAAGATTTAAAACCAAACATTGAATTCTACCTACCAAAAAAGTTGGCTCTACTGAACATAATTACAGGCACCACAATCTTTCGAGATTTTAACATTTTTTATTTGCTTTCTTAAAACAACAAAACAAGTTTGTGTATTAGCACCAACTGTCATTTAGGCCTGTGCCTTATTGCAGTAAATAGTCTTCCAATTCTGTGGATGGTTGTAGCCCAGTAAAATAGGTAGATGCAGAAACAAAGTGATGTGCTCTCCCTGTATTGATGTGGAGACCTTGACCCAAGTGCGCAGCCATTCAATCATTTCCTCCCGACTCAAGTTGTCCGGATTGAGACCGCGTAGGTAGCAGGAGTGACGCAGTGATTCGGTGCGCAAATTGTGGACACCACCTTCACGTGTAATGGCCACATCCATGAAGTGCACCAGAAATGCGTGCTCATGCAGACGATGGCGCTTAAACAGACTATTTGGCAGACCATGCAGTTTGACTAGACATTTCTGGGAAGCAAAACGAAACTTATGAAAAAGATATATCTGAATAAATTAGGAGATTGCTTACGATGTGTTTGCGTGACATGCCCAGCAGCGAGTATGGTCCCTCGGCGAATATGTCCTTGACGGCAATGAGCGCCTCAGCCGAGGGATGCGTGCCGCTTCCCAACTGACCCAAGATGCTCTCAAACTCGGCGTGCAGATGATGACCCTTTAGACTCTTGAGCTTGGATTGCAGACAGCGGAACACAGACTTGTTGCACTGCAGCCGACGCTTCATGTAGAAGCTCTGGAATTCACTACGCTGCTGTTCCGTCCAGAAATGCGACGTTAAAAACATGCGTGGATACCAAAAGCTGCAAGAGAAATAAGAATCTTTAACCATAGGCACTTCGAGTTATCCTAAACCTACTTACACGAGTGGAAAGAAGGCATAACCCACCATGGGCAGTGAGCAGCCAATGAGTGCTGGTGCCACCTTCATCATGTCCCGTGGCATTTGCATGTACAGCTCCAGTTCCTGGCGATTCAATGCCCTTATGCCTTTTGGCGAATCGTTGGCAATACGTGCAATTTTCAGAAATCGCTTCATGTCCGTGAAAAAGTCTTTGACGCCGTCGAAGAACACACGATAGAGTTGCATGGCCTTGGGAAAGTTCTTCTCCAGCACTTTGTCATAGTTTTTCACATAGTTGAAGTAGCGCGTAAAGATGTAATCCTGCATGTTGTCTCGCATCTGTTCCCTCTTCGACTTGACCGTGTCCATGTCCTTGCAGAGAGCAGTGTCCTGCTGCTCCTTCTGTTCTTTCCCCGGCTTTTGCTCAACTGTTGCCTGTCCGCTTACAGTCTGCTTGTTGGCCTGTTTGGCATCCCATCGTGCCTCATAGATTGCCTTGCCCACGCTGGTTATCTCACTTGCCACATTGCGTTTGATTTGCGGTGGTGTCTGTGTTTGTGTTGTTGTTTGTGTTGTTGCCTCTGTCGACTTTTGTGTGGTGTAATGTAATTTCTGCATGATAACTCTGTGTGATTGTGAAATTTGATTTTAATGACAGTTTGTTAATTTGTTAAGCAGGTCATGTGTTTGTTATTACCTGCTGCTACTGCTGCTGCTGCTACTGACACATAGTTGCAGCAATCTTTGGTGCTCCTGTGACCACCTGCTCCAACGGCCACCGCCATGAGATAAACATGCCACGCGCAATGCCAACGCCATTCTACGATAACAATTTCAACCTTTTGACAGCCACACAAATGCGTATAATTACGCAACGACTGCAACTCCGATGCAGGAGCCGGCCCACAACAACAATGTTTCGCTTAATTATTTTAATCTTTAGCTTTGCTTCTTCTTGAAATCAGGTGTGGGCCGCTGCCAACTTCACGCCACTCAAATTGTAGCCCATGTTGCCTAACGAGTAAATATTGTAGCAACATATGTTGCAAAGTGAAACCAGCGTTGCCACCGTGTCGCGAGTTAAATTTTATTTAAAAATTGCTGCATACTTTTGTGCTTACGTTTAATTCGAAAGTTAGGAGTTGTAATAGCGTAGCATAAAATGCATGTTAACAATTGGTAAGGCTTATAAGCACATTGAAAAATTGCGCTCAAGTGCATTGCTGACGTCACAGCAGCTGATAGTGAACTTGCGCACAGGTTGCCACCTTCATTTAGTATTAAGCTTTGGTGTTTGGTAACTTTTCTCTTCAGTCTATCCGGAGATATGCGTGTGGTCAGTCGCTTGCACGCTTTGCCATCAATAATATTTCCACGTTTATTTTCGCTCGTGCTATTTGCTAAGTTCTAACACAATAGCGCGACTAATAAAAGAAAGTCGCTAAACACGGTGACGGCTGCAATTAATTTATATACTGCATTTTTAAGGCAATAAACAAACAAAGTGTTTACAGCGTTTTATGTTTATTAATGAGTTTGTTGCGCACGTGTGCGTGTGCGTATGTGTGTGTAAGGACCTTCAACAAACAATATGTAAGAAAACTAAGAAGGTGACCAGCAGCAGTGGCAACATGCGTAGGTTTTTTTTCTTTGGCGTTAAGCTTTTGCCATTTCCAGCAATTTACTTATCAGTTGAAGTAACTGAGTAGCAAAGTTTCGTTTCGATTACATTCTTTACATAGGCTCACATGTATTAAATATAAGGGACAGGACGTTGTTTGTTTGTTTGCCAAGCAATTGCTGCTAACTGAAAGGCAAACGTTGCCAATACAAATAAGTATAAACATTGTCTATAAATACAACGGTCACTTCGGCCTTTCCCTTCAATTCAAATTGTATTGTGGAACCACACAAGACAGAAATTGTCTTGCAAACATGCGGCTGGAAATGAAAATGGAGGGAAAAACTTTGCCACTCTACAGCCTATTTACAACATATATATACATTAATATATGTATGCATTGTATTTGCCCAATCATCATATATAATTTATGTGCCTCCTGATTGTAAGTGATAGGCATTTCATTTGGCAACAAAATTAAGCGAACCTTTGTTGTTTGCCGCATGTCAAATATTTCCCTTGCTCATTCAACGCTTTTACAACTTAATTGAAGTAATATCAAATCCAAATATCCTTGAAAGTTTTCCTCTCCTCTTTGGCAAACGACACCAAAGAAAACTATGTGGAAATGACATTGCAACGCGCCAAAAAGTTTGGAAAACCAGACCTAGGCAAGAAAATGCGGCTCACAACACCAAGTAGCATTTGTCTTGGGGCAACAAATGGGCTGCAATGCTTTAAGTGCAACAAAAACAAACTAATGAGACGTGCTCGACTGTTGTGTGCTCAGTATTTACATGAAATAAAATACATTTAAACAGTTTTAGACCTTTTGGAACACATTTATGTGTTAAATTTAGTTACAAATTAGCTAAAATTGCAACCCTGGCATATGTTAACTGGTTTGTTCAAAGCTATTGCTCTAGTAAGTCGGTATTTTTTTAAAAATGTTCCCAAATTCGTTGCTGCCTTTAGCTCTTATATCCTCTGTGACTGTTTCACGAAAACATCAGCCTTTTGCTGCCTTTCAAAACTGGGCTTAAGCCTTCCTATGTGCATATTAAATTACTCAGTTTGTAGCCATTTTGGCTTCTTTAGTTTAAAGGTGTCTACAGTTAACCCTAAAACCGCCACAAGGCTTATCTTAATGAATGCCAAGACAAATTCCGCGTTGCAACGCAGTCAGATGCTACTGCACGTAGCATACTTTTTGGGGCACAACGTGCAGTAATTAAACTTGTACTAGAAGAAAGTGTTCTTGGAAAATGCTATAGAAAAGCATTTGCCCAGCGTTAGGTAGAATATAGCCTGTAAAATAAATACAAAGTCTAGTTACAAGTCTAGTATGCGTTAAAGTATGTTTCCTAAATTTAACTATACTTTATACAGAATTTCTTAAGTAGAATTTCTTATAACCACTGCACTTTTAAGCTTAAAGAAAATAAACTTATGGTATTTCTTCTGCTTACAGTTATAGTAAACACATTTCTTAAAAACGCTTACGAGTCAGTAAACTTATTTATAAAATGAGTAAAATTATCGACAAACATACAAAATGCTAAATGAAAGAAGGACCAAATTATGTTGAAGAAAATTGTGCTGGCATCTAAAGGAAGCTGGAGTTGAACTGCATTTGTTTTGTGGCACACTGAACTGAACTTTAGTTTTAAGGCTTTCACAATGGCTATTAACATTTTGGGCTTGGATCATTTTGCCATTAGTGCCATTGTGATTGTTGGTATGCAGTTAATATTTTTTCTAATCAACGCTATGCTGCATATGGATAAGTTATCGGATTTTGCTGGCGGTGTTAACTTTATTGTCATTGCACTGTTGACCTTTTTTCTGGGCCAAGTTGATCGGACATCCAAGGTAAGTGTTTTAAACATTTAATGCTCTTAATGGTGCCATAAATTATACGCCGTTAACTATTAAAGTGAATCTCAACAAATCCCAGCTGCAATTGACAGTGAGTAGCGAGTGTGTGTGGGGAGTGTGGAAGGTGAAATGTGGAAACTTGTCGGCTTACATTTTGCTGGCATTGAAAAAGTAAATTTCTAACACACACACACGCACACACGAGTTGCCAGAGAGAGAGAGAAAATGGGGAAAAGCTGCAATTTGCTGCCGTGTTGGCTGAGTGCGGCCAAACAACAAAAGTTTACGCCCGATTGGCCCACATCTCTATTCTCCATCTCCTTTTTGCGTTGTCATCTCTCGTTCTCGTTCTGGCACGCTTTGTTGTTTCAGCTGCATGACCTTGTCTGGGAGGCAGCGGCCAAGGCCCTTTAGCGGCCAACTCTTTGTCACATTGTCTGCCCAATTGTTTACGACTGTGTCTGTTAGTGCTACAGTCAATAATTAGATTTATAGTTGTAGCTAAATCACTTGATGCATTTATTGAACATTTCAGATTAAATTGCGGCGAGTTTTTAAACTGTTTTTGGCACTCTGCAAGCGTATCATACCTTGTACGTGACAAATAAATATACTCTTCTAACTTAAACAGTGTTCATGCAGATTATATTTAGATCTAGCTTTTATTTTAAAGCTATCAGATTTCTTTAAATATTAATAAAAATTCATTTAGATTTCAGTTAGATTATTTCAGCAATATTTTATAGCTTTTAAATCGTGTTTTTTCCTTTGCCATTCATTGGCTTCATATTATTTGGCTTCAACTCTTTAAATTGGCTAGCTGCACCACCAGCAGCTGCTATTCTTATGCGAGACATAAATAAATAAAATGCCCTACTCTTTTGTACCTTTGGGAGTTGCTCTCAAAATAAATGCAAATTGCCGTAAACCAGCAGGAAAGCCAACAGACGATTGCACCTTGGTGAATAATAGTGAACTGCAAAATAAATATGTATGCACTCAGACTCGGAGTAAAAATGCTAAATTATTAAAGCATATGGGGAAAGTACAATAAATTGATTGAAAAGTATACAATCAGTTTCGTACAGTTAAATTTAAGTATAGAAAAATTAAAGATTGATAACCCGACTGTTGTTTAGTACTAGACTAGTAAAAGTTAGTTTCTGTTTACTTATACCCATTGAACGTTTTTACTAACCATATTTACAGGCCTACGAGAGTCGTCAACTGATGGTCACCGTGTTTGTCTGCCTTTGGGGCATGCGTCTGACAGGATATCTGCTCTATCGCAGTATAAAACTTGGCAGGGATAAACAGTTTGAGGACACACGCAGCAATATCATACGCTATGCCGTCTTCTGGTCCTTTCAGGTGAGCTGCTGCAACTAAACTCACTGCCTTAATTAATATTCCCTTGCAGTCAGTCGATGTCAGTCAGAGATGTATGTAGAACACATTTCATAATCAATAACGCTGCCAGTTTCTGACATTTGCCAAGGTGTTTTGCATAATTTAAACACTCGTCTGTCGTCAGCTAAGGGACCACGGCAGTGGCAACAATTAAAACTGTGACACAATTGACTGACATTTGATTGTTTCTAGTGGTAGTGGCTCTATGTAGTACCACAGCTGTGAACTCACCTTGATTTGATTGTTCTATACGCATTCTATATTTATAGGCCATTTGGGTATATGTCGTCTCGTTGCCAGTTATAATTATCAACTCACAGCACTCGCGGCCGCAGGCAGTCAAGGGTATGACCACTTTGGACTCCACTGGCACGGGTATGTTCATAGTCGGATTGCTGGCCGAGACCTATGCGGATTTGCAGAAGTTCTCCTTTCGCCAGGATCCGTCAAATCATGGCAAGTTTTGTAATGATGGTGAGTAAAAAATTGCTAAAAAAAGCATAAAATTCGTTTGCCACTTTGTGGCTGGCTTGGCTCACTGGGCTCATACAGTTAACTTTATGAAAAAATTGAACATTATGTTGGTCTTAAACCTATAAAACATATTTTTAAAGATGCCTGTTCATTATTTCAGCATATTTTTTTTATTTTTTACCATTTTTTTACGTAAAAGTCTTTTCATTTTCACTTTTTTTAGGACTTTGGGGTCTGTCCCGGCATCCGAATTACTTTGGTGAAGTCATTGTTTGGTGGGGTATATTTGTTATATCGTTGAATGTGATTCGAGGTCTGGAGTGGATAGCCATAGCCTCACCCATATTTACCACGCTGATAATACTGTTCTTGTCTGGAATTCCGTTGCGAGAACGCAGCTCTGATGAGAAATATAAAAAGTGAGTTGAATATTCTATGGAATCTTTATACTTTTATTATATGGAGCATTGTCTTGCAGTCAAGTGGAGTACCGCAAGTACAAGGCAACTACATCGCCATTGATACCCATACCACCCACTGTGTACGAAGAGGTACCGGGTGCTTTGAAGTTCATACTATGCTGCGAGTTTCCCATTTACAATACGTTGCGACTGCAAAAGGATTCGAGTCCCTATTCGCTGTCCATAGCGCGTTCCAATTCCCACATTTAGCAGTCAGTGGCTCACTCCAGCAGCGGTGCAGCCGTTGGAGCGGGTCAACAGCAGCACACGCACACAAATGCGCAGTCGCACCATCCGCATCGTGGCCACTGCTATGGAGCCGACGGTGGACTTGCCGAGAGTCATCATAATTGTGGTGGCAGTTGTCGCAACGTGCACGTCAAGTCGAATCCGTATCAGTGCGAGGCGGGCTATGGCAGCTATAGTGTGCGTCATATCGATGATGAGGATACAGATGATGGCATTATCTATACGGCGGGTCAACCCTGTACCAAAACCAAGACACACTATTTTCATGCTGCACCAGCTGGTCTAGAATTGGATGAGGATGAGCCTGCAATGCATCGCAAGCAGCCGATCAAGTGTAGCTATCTGGCGGAGGAGGAGCTAGCTTCGGACTATGATGAGGACATTGGTCTTAGTAAGGTCAATAGCGTCAATAGTTTTGATAACCATGTGCATGTCGCCTCCGAGAGAGCCGTTAATGCCGAGGGAATGCCCGTAACAGTGACCACAATATTGTGATTGAAACTTTAAAACAATTGGAATACCCTGTATTCCCTGAACAATTTCTTACCCTGTTCCCAAAATGTGAGTTATAAGCAGATGAAGACAACTTTAATTCCTATAACGTATGTATCATCAATAGACGAGTTGATCTAACAATCCGTCCCTCTAATCTGGGTACAGGGTAACGTCTAGTCGAACAGTCGCGACTAGCAATTAATAACTTGTTGAATCTATATATAACTTCGAGTTATAAACTTTGTTAAGTATATCCAGTGCTTCAGTTATGTTTCCAAGTGCCAAAAAATTAATGAACGCATAGGATTCAGACAACACTATAAAAAGCTTTTGATCTAAAACCATATATATAGTACTATATAACATATACTAAATCAAAAATGTGCCTATTCTAGATGTTCCGAGAATATTGCACTCTCTTTAAAACTTAATTAGACTCCTTGTTACACTCTGATATTATTCAAATTTTATTCAATTTCAAACATATTTTCTTATCAAAGACAGTACATACATAACATACATATAACATATACATATATCGTAAGAAGAACTTGCCCCACCAACAAAATAACAACATAAATGCTGTATTAATTGAAGCTTTAAAATTTAAAATCAAAATAAATTAAAATCGAAAAGGAAAAAGGAAAATGAGAAAGAAAACATATCCCAAGCCAACCACGTTCAATATTTTTTCGACATGAATGTATACTCATAAAATAATATATGTATATGAACTCTAAAGTACAAGAAGCTTGTTGAACAGAATTTAAAACTTAAGCCGTTGTTAATAATATATTACTCAAATGTACATACTACAATATATATACAATATATATATATCAAATGTTATTGCTCAACTTTAAATCAGTATTATATTTATTAAAATAATTATGAAACATTGTACCTACTATTTACTCATCTAATGATAATAAAAGTAAATGCATAGAATTTAACTAGAAGGAAACATGATTTCACTAGATTCTTTTGATCGTTCCTAAACGTATAGTATACAAATAAATTCTATGCTATAATAGACTTCTCTTCGTAGCACTCAGTTGAATCATATTTGAGTGGAGTCTATAAGTTGGCCATGAACATTAACCCAAGTAGGCTTTTTAAATTCTCCAGCCGATGTACTAAATTTTCTGCTTTAGTTTCATCAGTTCCCGTAAATGTGTCGTAAAGTAAACATTGGTCAAATTTGTTGTAACCTAAAAATTTTAAAATATTGTTTATTTTTCTGGAAATAAAAATACATTCGTTTTGACTAGACTGTTTAGATTCAAAGTGAAATTCAAGTGCAAATATCAGTTGGCCAATAGCAATAATAATCACAATAATAAATAATAGCGTCGTTTCAACTTTAAGACAGGAGCCATGTTTGGTCTAACACGACGCGTCTTTTTCCGGGTGACAAAGCAGCCACAACTATGTCGCCAATTTGCATCGCAGGCCATCAATCAGATGCTGATGCTGCAGCAAATGGACATCTGTGCGGATCAGCCATCACGTGGGCTCATCATCGGCGTCTATGCAGATGAGGAGGACAAGAATGATGCGGGTATTTTGACGCATGCCGGTTGGCGCTACAATGTGCAGAAGACCAATGGTCGGCTCATCGAGGTGCTCCGCATGTCGGGTCCCATGCCCAAGAGGGGCGAGGCTCGTCTCCTGTTTGCCATTGAGCCGGAACGTGTGCCCTATTATTCCGTGGTGGCTGTTGTGGGCTTAGGCAAGGAATGCCTAGGCTACAATCCCTACGAAGTCCTCGACGAACAAAAGGAGGCAATTCGTCGCTCGGTTGCCAAGGCCTGTCAGATTCTGGCTGAGCTGGACACCGATCGCATTGAAGTTGAGAACTGTGGTCATGCCGAATCTGCCGCCGAAGGTGCTGCCCTGGGCATTTGGGCCTATCAAGAAATGCGTGATCCCAAGACGCGTATTTCAATACCTTCTATCGATCTGTACGCGGTCAAGGACGAGGTCTGCGACATCGAAGGCTGGCGAATTGGTTTACAAAAGGCTGCTGCTCAGAATCTCACCCGACAGCTTCAGGAGATGCCTTCCAACCTGCTAACCCCCACAGCCTTTGCCCAAAATGTTGTCGAGGTTCTGTGTAAATCGGGTGTAAACGTGGAGGTTAAAGTGGAAGGCTGGGCTGAGAGTCAATCGATGCACGCCTTTCTGGCCGTGGGCAAGGCTTCATGTGAACCACCCATCTTTTTGGAGCTGAGTTATTACGGCACTTGTGCTGAGGAACGTCCGATTGTGCTCGTCGGACAAGGAATAACTTTCGATGCTGGCGGCTTGTGCCTGAAGAAACGCAAGGAACTATACCACATGCGTGGTGACATGACAGGAGCGGCAGTTGTGGTGGCCACCTGTCGTGCCGTGGCTGGTCTGAGATTACCGGTCAATATTCGTGGTCTTATTCCACTGTGCGAGAACGTTGTGGGTTGCAACTCTTTCCGTCCGGGTGATATGGTTAAATCCATGAATGGCAAGACCATTGAGGTGCAGTGTACCGACCATGAGGATGTCCTTGTGCTAGCCGATGCTCTGTTGTACGGACAGAACTTCTGTCCCAAGTGCATCATTGATATTGGCACCTGCTCCGGATATATGCGTCAGGCTCTGGACGAAGCTGCTTGTGGTGTCTTTACCAATTCTGAGATCCTCTGGCAACAGATTAAGCACGCCAGCATGCACACCGGAGACCGTGTGTGGCGTTTCCCCCTGTGGAACTTTTACAGCAAGGCCGTAAAAGCCGGAGGACGCAGTGATGTTCAGAACTACGGTATTGGACGTGGTGGACGTCCCTGCAAGGCGGCTGCTTTCCTCCGCGAGTTTGTGCCCTGTGGACAGTGGATGCATATTGTAAGTATTCTCCAGTTTCATATGCTTAATGCAACTCTTCTTATAACTGAAACTAATCTTTTAGGATGCAACAAATGTGATGGTTACAAATGGCATTGATTTCGAGTATCTGCGCCGTGGTATGGCAGGTCGTCCTACCCGAACATTGATCGAATTCATCGCCCAAACAATCTGCAAGGACACGGCACCGAAGATGGGAAAATAATGCGGAACAGTGTTACCCATAGACCGTCAGATAACTTACCCAGAGAAATTAAAAATGTTACTATACGTTGTTATGCCAAACGTCCTAAATTTATAGTGGAAAAAAAAGTTTTACGTTCAAATGTTTAATAAAAAAAATGTAATTTAGTAGAAATATATTTCTTTACGAGTGTATATAAATTATTATTGTTACCAACAGAAGTCAGTTAATAAAATAAAAAAAATATATATATACATACATATATTAATTAAATAATTTTGGGGTAAAAATTAATATAAAATTTGATAATAAATAAAAAAATTTTATTATTAAAAAAATTGAAAATAAAAAAATAAATTGTAATTAACTGAATTAACGATCACTTGGTTGAAATTTTAGATTGCGTCTAAATAAACAATGGTTTTATATTTTTGTTAAAATAAATACCAATCTCTATAATTTTTCAACACTTTAAATAGCTTAATATATATTATATTAGACTTACATATACCATACAAATATTTGTCAATTTGTTTAGAGTTTTGTACTGCGAATAATAAGTAGGTAATGAAGAGTTCGTCATTTATTTTAAAACTCTTTACGATATTATAGAAGACATTTTCACTTTCTTCAAGATCATGGCAAGACCATGTTTTCTATTTAAAAAATGTTTTGAAACATTTTCCGGATCTAGTAGTCTCTATGATACATTTGATTTCAATGAGAATTGTGGCACATATAAATCAGTCTCATTTCATTCGTTTAGTAACAGAACACGCAATAATTTTAAGTAGTCCGGAAAAAAAATCTTACAATTTTGTGCTTTCAAAATACTGATATATTTTGTATTATTAATATTTTTGAAAATAAGTTGAAATAGAAATAAATATAAAATGCTGCGTGCTACAGGACGATTTGCCAGCAGGATCTTTAAACAGCGATCTCCTGTGCTTAAGAGGAGCTATTCGCAGATGATCAATCAGATGCTACAGATCCAACAGATGGAAATATGTGCTGATCCTCCGTCACGAGGTTTAATCATTGGAGTCTATGCGGATGAGGAGGATAAGAATGATGCCGGCATTCTGACCCAAGCTGGTTGGCGCTACAATGTTCAGAAGACACACGGTCGATTGTTGGAAGTTCTACGAATGTCCGGTCCCATGCCCAAGCGTGGAGAGACGCGTTTATTGTTCGCAATTGAGCCGGAACGTGTGCCGTACTACTCGGCTGTAGCGGTGGTAGGATTAGGTAAGGAGTGTCTGGGCTACAATCCCTACGAAGTACTCGATGAACAGAAGGAAGCAATACGACGATCTGTGGCCGATGCCTGCAGAATCTTGGCCGAACTGGACACCGATCGCATTGAAGTGGAGAACTGTGGTCATGCCGAATCTGCCGCTGAAGGTGCAGCTCTGGGCATCTGGGTGTACCAGGAGCTGCGAGATCCCAAGAAGCGTTTGTCGGTTCCCTCCATTGATTTGTATGCCAACAAGGATGAAATCTGCGACATCGAAGGCTGGCGAATTGGTTTGCAGAAGGCCGCTGCACAGAATCTCACCCGACAACTTCAGGAGATGCCTTCCAACCTGCTAACCCCCACAGCCTTTGCCCAAAACGTTGTCGAGGTTCTGTGTAAATCGGGTGTGAATGTGGAAGTAAAAGTGGAGGGCTGGGCTGAGAGTCAGTCGATGCATGCCTTTCTGGCAGTAGGTAAAGCATCCTGTGAACCACCCATCTTTTTGGAGTTAAGCTACTACGGCACTTGTGCTGAGGAACGTCCCATCGTGCTGGTGGGACAGGGCGTGACCTTTGACGCTGGCGGTTTGTGCCTCAAGGAGCGAGATGAACTCTTTCATATGCGTGGTGACATGACAGGAGCTGCGGTTGTGGTGGCCACATGTCGTGCCGTGGCTGGTCTGAGATTACCGGTAAGTTAAAGAGGAAAGTCTTAGGAACTAAACTAAAATCTGTTTCCCAGGTCAATATTCGTGGTCTTATTCCACTGTGCGAGAATGTTGTGGGTTGCAACTCTTTCCGTCCGGGTGATATGGTCAAATCCATGAATGGCAAGACCATAGAGGTGCAGTGTACCGACCACGAGGATGTCCTTGTGCTAGCCGATGCCCTGTTGTACGGACAGAACTTCTGTCCCAAGTGCATCATTGATATTGGCACCTGCTCCGGTTATATGCGTCAAGCTCTGGACGAAGCTGCTTGTGGTGTCTTTACCAACTCAGAGATCCTCTGGCAGCAGATTAAGCACGCCAGCATGCACACCGGAGACCGTGTGTGGCGTTTCCCCCTGTGGAACTACTACAGCAAGGCTGTAAAGGCCGGGGGACGCAGCGATGTCCAGAACTACGGCATTGGACGTGGTGGACGTCCCTGCAAGGCGGCTGCTTTCCTGCGAGAGTTTGTGCCCTGTGGACAGTGGATGCATATTGTGAGTATTCCTATTTCCAAAGCGTATATGGTTGAAAAATGGTCCTTCGTTCCTAGGATGCCACCAATGTAATGATCACAGAGGGTGAGGAGTACGAGTATCTTCGTCGTGGCATGGCCGGTCGTCCTACTCGCACTTTGATAGAATTTATAGCGCAAACCATTTGCAAGGACACTGCACCCAAGATGAAGTAGGATGTTGTTAAGTGTTTCGTTCAACGTCCTTTGGACTATGGTACAGTATCCACATCAAGTTCTTTTAAGTGTCTGTCGTATCAATTTTAGATTTGTGTGGGTTTTTTTTTAGTATTAGGACAATAGAATCGTTTAAAATCATTGGTTTATTGATGACAAAAAATATTTATAAAATTAATAGTTATCAAAAGCATATGTATAATTACAGAAATACAGAAAATACGTTTTGAGTTAATAGAGCGTGCGTTTTTTTTAAAAAGATTTGGCGTTATGTTTGTCATTGATTGCTTTACGGATTACTTATCAGACGGTACGTGTACAGCATACGGGCAAGTTGAGGCTCAAAGTCGATAGCTGATAGTGCTACGCCAAGGAAACTGCATGAGTCAGCACAACATTGATATCAATTGGTGGATAGTTTTGTAGCAGCTTCACATTCGTAGCAAAGTCGTTCTCCAGAATGGCTTCCCTTTGGATTCTGCAAAAAAAAAAGGATTAGTTAATACTATTTTACAGACTTGGATGCATAACTGTGACGATGTGACATACAATATCATAGAACAGCATGTTTTGATAAGAAAATCGAAACGATGCTCATCCGAAAACACTGAATCCCATATGCGCAGCACATCCGGCAGTGGAAATTCCTGTGAAAGCAACAGATTGATCCATCTGAAGCTATAGTATTGTGGATGCAGCTCCTGGCTCTTGAGATGTTCGTATATATTAATATCTTTTGATTTCAACATATTCGATAGCTTGGACATCATGCCTTTAATGCCGCCCTCGGAATCGTCTAGTGTCTTGATAAAGAAATCGCGTATTTCACTCATCAATGCAGTGAAGCAAAAGAAACAATCGGCCTCGGCATGCGCACGATTTGAGAGATCTGGATCGGATGCCATAACATAGTATATGGGGCCAACTATTTCGTTCATTCCCTGCACATAACCCTGGCCAGGATTTAGCTTGGCGTAAATAAACAAAATTCGTTGAACCACTTCCCAATGTGCTTCCTGGCCCTCCTCCATTGCAGCATAGTTCTCCGCTGAACGTTTGGTGATCAAGTTAATCTGCATAATCAAAATTGAAATTAGTAATACGTTAACATATTAAAGACAAGGCTGCAAGCCGATATTGAGCTGATCAGCGGATTTTTAAGGCCCTCAACCGAAGTTTAATTAAATTTCTTTATAAAATCAATCGGTTTGCAGTCTTGATGTAAACTTACTTGCTGTTAAATTTCACATGGATTGCATACGGAAATATTTGTTTTGTTTTGTTTTGAGCTCTTAAAACTAATACTGTAAGCGACACATGTGACTCACCTTAGTCATGCCCAAACCCTTGCGTTCCACATTCGCCGAACTGAGCACCGAGGGTACAACACGTTCGTGCAGTCTTCTGCCCTGCTCTCCCTTGCTGTGCACAACAATCTCACAGGGATAGTCTGTGGGCTGTTGAAAGAATGATATGTCTGGACAGAGACGTCTCACATCCTTGTCGATTTGCAATAGAAATTCATTGTCATTGAAGAATGTGTTCCATGCACTCTCTGGTCCCTCGCTAAGCGGATGATCTTGCAGGCCAACGCCCCTCGATTCGTTATCTCCTTCGCCATTTTGTTTGTGTCCCGGTGGCAGCACAAGCTCCAATATAAACTGTTTGTAGAGTGCACGCTTTTTGGCCAATGTTGTTGGCCAATTGCTTTGCTTGGGTCCCAAATAGCCCAGTAGAATCTTCCAACTTAGCGCTCGAAAGCTGAGCACATCGGGCACACCTGTGTGATTTATTTCGGAGTTATTGTACATGTAAATATTCTTTATACGACTGTAGCTCACCATTGTTCGTCTGGCGACGCAGTTGCTTCAAATCAATCACATCCTGTGCAAATATGTCTTCGAATTCCTTAACGCTGTGTGCGTGGTAAACAAAAACAACGAATTTTTTACTTTCTTTTTTGGAGAAACATGCATAAATATGCATGCACTTACCGTGCTTTAAATATCGCCATGCTTGCTATGATTGCTTTCTTGCTGCCTCCATGGAGTGTGAATCAATCTGGATTTAATCTATTGCTTTGTTGTCATTCAAAAAATAATACAAAGCGCAGGGATGTAAAAATGCAAGTGCAATACGCTAATTAATATAAATCAACTGAGTGGCAACGCCCGCACTGACGTTAAGTTGGCTGTGCGCAAAATACAGACTCACTTGAAGTGGGCTGCAGTCAGTTTTTGAAAATAAGCCAACAATTTTGCTGTTATTCTTAAGCAATTGCAAGAAGTGTGCGTTTCATTCATTCATTTTCATAATTGTGTTAGGCTATGCAGCTGCTATTCGTATAATTGTACATTTTCTTACACTCTTTCTTTTTTGTGCGTTCTGTGCTTTTTGTTTGTTGCTTCGACCTCATTAATATTACTCACACACGTTGATGTGAGCAGACGCTAAATAGAAAAGAGCGGAGAATTTTTTTTTGAATTTGTTTATATGCTTTGCGTAGCGCATTCCGTTTTGTTTACTCTAGTCTTTGGCCAGATATGACGACCAGCAGATCGTCATACAATCGACCGGCTTTTTGGAAATTGCCCAGTTACGCGAATGTTGCGTTAGCTGTGCCGCCCTCACCACCGCCGCCTCCCTCGCGCCATAACCAGCGGCGTCGCAGCAGCACTGGTATTAAGAAGCGTGTCCATTTCGCCGATGAACTGTTCCACAATGGGGTAAGCGAAGCGGGTGGGAGGAGGTGGCATAGACCACCCATTTGGACTATGTCAAGCATTTTACTTGTCAATCGTCGCTGTTGTGGCCCCAATACAATCTCTCTCTATCTCCCTCTCTCCCACAATCTAACTATCTCTTTCTGTGCCAGCACACATCAAAAATCAGTTCAATAACATTTTGCACTTGGCGGCTCGTAAATTTGTCGAGAACAATTTAATTAATTGGCCACTGCTGCAGTTTTTGCTATAATGGTCACCGATGCTTTGCGGCTTTCCAAAAAATTCCCCAAACATAAATATTTTCATTGAATTGACGTAATCGTTTTTGGCTGCAGTTAAGTGCCAATATATTGGAAACAAAATTTAATTTGCTTGAGAGTGCACTCTTTGAAATATTAATGAGCCTTATGATTTAGCCAATCCACACAGACCTTGTCTAAATACTTGGCTTAAAATAGCTAAAGTCTGTCAAATATTTGTAGCAAATTCGATGAATCTCGCTAGTAGTAAAAACATTTCAAACCTGCGCAATCGAAAAACAAATAAATATTGTGTATATGGGCAAAAATACAATATAAATGCCAGGCCATATATTGTATATTTAAGTACGTAATACTGAGAAATACGAAAAAAATTTTACCCATTGTAAGCAGTAAAAATGTTGCCAAGAACAAAATTGTATTTATTTTGACGTGGCTGGTCTCTTGTTATCTGATTCTGAAATTCCATAGTGGGCATAGTACAAGTTAGCAACTGTTTTGGGACCCAAGGGAAAATGTCCCAAACAAGACCTTCAGCAGAACATTGCGCATACGTCGCATGGTACGTGGTTCTATTGACTAATGCCCTAAACATTTGATTTGTTTATTTAAAAATAGGGTGGGGGGAGAGACAGTTATTATAGTTGTTTGAAGCGTGCCAGTAAATAATTTAATTACAGCCTCTCATCCGCTACGCTGCAAATGCCAGAGAAAAAAAAGAAAAACTAATAAAAATGAAATGAATGAAACTGAAATGTTGAAAAACACATGCCCCATGTTCAACGTCTTTGCCATCAATCGGCGGCTGAACCAAATGATCAAACTCTATATGCCACCAGACGATGACATGTGGTGTATAAATTCATGGTCAGATTGACTATGCAACTGGATCAAGTGCTGCCACAAAAATACGCTAAGCATATCCGCTCATATGTATATATAAACATTTTCGATTTACTTCCTTTAGTTAGTCGTCTTGCATTGAATTGCTGTTATGCTCGTGAGAAAGTGTAGAGTGTAAATTATTGGCATTTGGATTGAGTTCATGTTTCTCAGCCGCTGACTACATGATTTTAGCGCAGTGTACTACACTCGTATCTCGTAGTATACCACGATCCGATCCGTAGCCGATCCGTAGATGCTGCAAAAAGGAATACAAATTGTATTTTAAAATTAGTACTTGAGCAGCATTGCGATCGAATAAAACGCAAATATTGCGCTGCACGCGCGCTACCTTCGCCTCGGGTTGAGCACTTGGCCAACAGAAAACAATTAAAAATCGCGCATAAAGTGTATCAATTGTAACTGAAAATATGTTTAATTGAAACTCAGTTCTAACCAAGTGACTTTATTTAAAATCAAAAACAAATATATAGTATATACATCAAACATGAGCCCAAAGCTGCATGAGTTTGCTGTGGTGCTGCAGCGTGATGGACAGGGCACACCTTGGGGCATCCGTTTGGTTGGTGGCAACGATTTGGATACTCCGCTAATCATAACCAGGGTAATGTTAATGTTAACAGTGCACAGTTATGTAACTAGAGCAAAATCTAATCAAATGAGCTGCAAAGCTAAAGAGCTTCGCAGCAGTGTTGCTGCTTGCTGTCGCTTTGTGGTTTTGCCCATTCATCAGAATTTGTCGCTCAGCTGCCATAGAGAACTATCCATTATCTTGCCAGCAAATGCAACAAAATAGCAAGCGACTAATCAAATACTCTACGCTAAAGAGCAAAAACTTTCTACACAAGTTAACTCTCTCTAGCTAGCACACCCTGCCCAACAGCTGTTGTGTAGGGTATATTTAGCGTATCTAGCACACGAGAGTGTTGCACTTGCAGTTTGCAAAACGGTGCCAAAGATTTGCAAATTCTGAGACGCCAGTAAAACTAATTGAAGCGAAAGCAAATAAGCGACAGCGAAAACAAAAACAAAAACACAAAAACGCATGTAAACAATAGCAAAGTGGGAAATGGGCCGCTCATAATAATGATGTCTGTGCAAGCATGTCAAGGTCGATAGCAGTCAGTCAGTCCTTAGTTGTGGCAACACATTTCATTTCATTTTACACATTCGACCTTCGTCCACAGGTGCAACTTGGCAGCCCATCGCATGGGGAGCTGTTGCGTGGCGATATTATAGCCAAGATCGGTGAATACGATGCACGCGACTTGAGTCACGCCGATGCTCAGCAGCTGTTTCGCGGAGCAGGCAATGAGATTAGTCTAGTGGTACACAGGTAAGATGGCCAACTATATAGTTAGAGCATCCTATACTGCAGCACTCGATTTGCATTGTAGGGACAACAAGATCGCCTATACGCAGGGCGTTAATCAGGAGGCCAATTCGCGCAGCAATTCAACTTTGCCGCCAGTCACTCCTCAGCCATCGCAGCTGCCCCATCGCGGTCCTTCGCCCTTTCTACCCGGACCCAGTCATTTTGAACGTGCACTACAGTTGCCCGTAGACACTTTGCCGCAAACGGTGTTTCCGCAGTTAAACGCCTCGGGCGGCTATGTGGCATCATCGGATATCTTTGCCCCAAAACCGACGCGTGATCACCAACAGGATGTGGCCGAGGAGCAGGCACTCATTGTGAATCAGGTGAGCGAATTAGAAATTTACTTAGTTAACTTTTATATTATAAGAGAACAAATTTATATTTATTTTGTTAAATTACTTAGTGTCTGCTTGTTAATATTTTTATTTAAGTAAATTTATTTTTATTATAAGCTTATCTCTTTTATGTCAATTTAATCTTTAATCTAGGTTTATTTATTTCAAAGGTATCATTTAAATAGAGGAAACCTACCATCCATGCTATTATTAGCTAATTTATTCATTGAATTCGCAATCTTATTAGATGAAAATCTAGCTAATTTCCAGAAATGATAACCATAAATCTCGCTATTTAAAAAAGCAAATATTATGCTTATTTTGGCACTTTGCGAATGGTTGCAATAGTTTTGATGGCCGAAATTTTAGTGTTTACTTGAACTAATTTTTAATTCCATGAGTGAATCACATTTGTATTTTAGTGTCTTACATTTTTTTTAGCTATGTATATTTACTATGTTTTAAGGCTTTTTTGCAATTTCTGTTTATCAAACTGATTCATTATTCCTCTGAAATTCCCACAACATTCATATGTACGTATTTTCATGCTTTCGCCATTTTATGTTATCCTGCACTGCGCTCAAAAGTATGCAACAGCAAATGCATATTACAATTTGTAAGCATGCCAAGAAGTAGGCAATAAATTATGTTGTGAAATAGATATGGATTTTGTAAAGATTTTCCGCTGATCTGCTGACATCAGAGGATAGACATTTTGTGGTCAAGGCTCTGCTGTTTACACGATCTAAATATAAATGTTTGTATATACATATATATGAGAATAAGTATTAGCTGTGAAAACGTAGGCGTTCAACGGGAAAGTCATGTCTTGTGACGCAGTCTGCAGGTGGAAAACTGGCGAGAATATAAACAAAAACAAAAAAACACAACTACAACTACAAATACTACATGCTACATACGACTCTTGCAGCCCTCTTCCCCAATAACATATACAAAAACAAAGACGCAGATCCACAAACACAAAAAAAAACATTTTGTCGAAAATATTTTCTCGGCCACTTTGGCTGACTGCATGCAGGTGAATAGCAAACTTAATCGCACACACAAGCGAGAAATGAATAAGAGCATATCACGACTCTCTATATAAATATATATACTTAGTATGCTCGTGTGTATATGTAGTATTGCCAGCTACTGAGGGCTACCTTGTGATCTTCAGGCAATGCCAACGAAAGTGCTTTGCCCAGTTCCCCACACCTGACACACCTTGCGCTTGCTCTTGATGACGCCGCTAATGAATTAAGACTAACAAAGTTGCCACTGGCCAAGGTCACCATTAGATTCGTCAATGCAGCACAAAAATATAAATCAAGGTTGTGATATGTTTGATTTTTTTTACTTGTTATGATTTGTCATCAATTTATTTTAGTTAACAGAAACCGAAGTTTTAAAATCAATGTAGTCAAAATTAAATGGATTTATGATAATACAAAATATTAGATAGAAATAGGATAGGAACAAAATTAAAAATCAAATGTAATTTTTAAACGATTTTAACTAGTTACATTATTTAAAAATATTATAGCTGAAAACTGATAAATATCTTAAAATATATTTCTTGAATTATTTTATTTAGCAAGACTATTGATAACATTTTAAGAAAATTAATATTTATATTTATAAAGTTAAACTTTTTGACTATTCCTTTAAATTCTTTTTAAAAACAGCTTGTTTTTTGCCAATGAAATTTTTTTAAAAATTTTCTAACTAAAATGGCAACACTTTTTAAAATGTATCTACATTTAGTATTTAATATTTTACCAAGAACTTTTCGATCGACCCAAACCAAAGAATTCTTCTACACAAATATGTGCCTTTGTAAAACGCCTAAACGCTATATAAACAACCTTCACAATGGTAAAAACAAACATATTCAAATGTAAATTATTAGCTCCTTGGATTTTTCCGTCGAACTTGAAAGTTCTTTGACGCCCAGTGGCTTTTGTTTATAAATATGATTATATAGTTTGATGCTGTGGGATGCTGTGGGAGTCTAAGGTTAATTACACCTGTCCCAATGCCCAATTCCAGTGTCAATTGGTTTTGACATCATGTCAATGTTAGAGCTAAAAATACTATGAAGAAATGTCAGCACAAATCAAACTGAACACATCAATAATGTGATTTTAAAGAAATATCGCAACTATGCACACTCTTTATGTCTAATTAATGTTTCTGCATTCGAGCAAAACATTAACCTCGACACTGTTCAAAAATTGTGCCTAATTTTGCGTAGAGCAAGTGAAAATAGCAATATATAATGCACAAATTGTTCCAAAATAAGCAATTAATATATGTATATGTATATATAAGATCTATATAACATATAGATGTATAATAAATAGGTAGGACAAACAAACTGACAGCACATACAGATAAACTCATACAAATATATTATTATGTATTATAGATAATATATAAAAATGTCGCTATAAGTAGGATCTAAAGGGGCGAAGACGTAAGATTGGTGAAAGGCGCGTGGGAGTAGGTGAAAAATACTCACGACAACATCGAAACAACCAAGTCCAAGTTTATAGGAACGTTTGCAAGTAGTTGTTGTATTTTATGGTGTTACGCTCTCTAAATAATCTATTTGCACAAAACATTAAGACTATGTATACGAATATGTTTAACAAATTGAGAGAGAGAGAGAGAGAGAGAAACTTGTGTGTGTTTTTGGTGTGTGTGCGTGGGTTTGGACGGCCTCTGACCGTCAGCACTGATGATGTTCTACTATATGGCCCATACACCGACACATACATTGATATCAACAACTCATATATAGAGCTACTATATAGATGGATTGGAATTCCGCGCAGTCGAAATAGCAATAATTCGCCAGCATTTGAAAATTTTGAAATCAGTTGCGTTCGGAATATTGAAAAATAAACAACTAGAAACAAGTCTAGACGAAACACATCCCAGTGAACCGATCTCCGAAAGTGGTGAAGTAGAAGAAGAAGAATTAGCAGAGCAGCGTTGATTAAACGTGCCATAAAAGCAAGTTTTCCAAAAAATAAAAATAAAGAAAAGAACATTAAAAGTAATCAAAATAGAAGCAGCATATAAAAATACTGAAAGCTTTAATTGTGACTTTTACAAATTTTTAATATATATAACCTAACGCAATTACGTAAGCGTTTTTTATTGTAATATTTTCGTTTCTAAATTTTGCATATAAAGGAGTTTAAATTCAAAAACCCAACCACACACACATAAATTTAAAATGGAGTACGTTCAGTTCAAAAACGGATCCCCCGTCTATTACAAGGAGCAGCCAGACCTCAATGAATGCATTCAATATCAAGTAAGCAACTAATAAGATAAAAGTGGTGTTACGATACTAGTAAATAGTAATAGATATATAACAAATAGTTCTTTAGTTAAGTTGAACTTCACCTCAAGTGTCAGAAATGTTCAAATTGAATTCAAGTTCAAACACAAGTGTCAGCAATAGATGACAGTTGGCAAACGTTTTTCCAATTACGTTTTTTATTTTAGCATAAGGTATATAGATCAATGAATATATATATACATATATACTATGTACTTGCTGCTCTCTGTTACTCAAATACTCTTTGTTCTCTCGCTCTCTCTCTCTCTCTGCTTCTTATATACACTGGCTATTTGGCTTATTATTCAAACATATTTGTTCGCGTTTTTTCGTCAATATGCGTCGAAGGCAATGAAACATTTTTGAATACATTTTGTTGAAACATATTCATTGGCTCTTTTCTTTGGCTTTTCTTTGCTGCTCAATGCTCAATGTAATTCATACCACCTCGTTGGATATTTTTAGACAAAAGCGCTGAGAGAAAAGCAAAGCAACAAAACAAATCTACAAAATGATTATAAATGAAATTAATTTCTTTTCAAAATGAAACCAACGCTGGCGATAATTAGGCTTTTTTGGGGTAAATTTAAATTTAATGCAATAACTAAAAGAAAGAAATTAAATACAATTTCCGTTTTGTTTGCGACACATGGGAATTTGGCATTGCTTCAAATAATGTGGCGCAGTGAAAGTGATGAACAATTGTCATATATAAACTTATGCTAAACATTTCTTTAGATTTATACAGAAAGATACTAATTTATTGTTGTGCATTACATTAACTAATACAAGTTTACAAGATTTCAGTTGTCAGCAGTATTATTAGTTTTGTTTAATATAAAAGTTATTTTGGTTATTCTTAAAATTATGAACCATACAATAAAACCAAGAAAGATTAAATTCAATTAAAAATTTCGAAAGTGACCCTCAAATGATATTTCAACATATTTTTGTGCTTGCGCCAGCAACGAGAATTTAAATTTAGCAACGAAAAAACTGAACGTTTTCAATTTTGTTTTTCTATATATATATGTATATGATTGTGTCTAAAAATTGTACGTACGTACGTCCAATGTCCGTTTTATGGCCAAGGTGAACAAAAAAAAAAATTATGAGATAAATGCGCAATTAGCCAATGAGAACAAAAACTATTTAAATTAAGTTTGTAAACTAGAAAGGTATTTATCCAAAATATGTATGTTATGTGTTAGTCAAGTTGTCACTTGGCCAGACAGGCTGTGTCGCTCAGAATGGAAGCAATCAGCTGCTTGTCGCTCAATGCCGCATGCACCTCCTCCTCGTCCCACTGCAGCAGAACTTTGTTGAGACGCGGCTCCTTCTTGCGCATAATACGCAATATACCACGCGTCTCCACGAGATCAACAGTGCCTGCAAATTCCGCTTGATCAAGGGCCAAAATGTTGCGTTTTGTGCACACTCTGCGATAAACCTCATGCAGGCGTCCCACACTAATGTCTTTATTGCGTTCGTTGCGCAGCATTAGCACCAGTGAGCACAACATTAGCTTCTGTTGGAGCGGAAATGCAGCCTCAATATCCTCCTCTAGATTCTGTGAGGCGCCATAGACCTTGTTTAGCACAGCAGCCACTTGGCTAACCTGAACGGGCTTTAGTGTGTCTGCAAATACAATTCAAATCAGCTGTAATTTATTGTCTTTGGTTTAGCAATCATATAACTTACCCTCTGCTGCAGTCTGACCATCCAATTCTAGTGCCTTCATATTGAACTCCTTTTCTCCCGCACACTTTTGCTGCTCTGCAATTTCCACCACACGTCTGCCTATGTCCAGAGCACGTCGCACATCTCCACTCACCGCACTCACTTTGGCGGCCAGCAATTGTAGTGTAACTGGTGGAAAGACATCTAACACCTCTGCCTCGGCCAGGCGTGACTTGAAGATCTCCACAATTTGTGGCTTAGTGTAGGGCGGAAAGTGCATCAGTCTTGGTTTGAGCTCGCAGCGAGCGTTCAATCGCATCAGTGCGCGATCCGTGAGATCTAAGCTATTGGCAATGCCAACTAGCAGTATGCGAGCACCGGGCAGTGCGGGCCACTCAAAGATGGTATACAGTACCTCCTGTCGTGTGGTGCACAGCTGATCAATCTCATCCAGCACCAGCAACAACATACGCTTGGCTTTGCGCAGGTGTCGCTGTATGGCCTCCAAATGATCACGTTCTGTGCGTCCCGCTGGCTTTAGGTTCAGCTCCATGCAGAGCTTTTTATAGACAGCTCCCACGCTGGCAATGCTCGTGCAGTTGATGTAGACACGCTGCAAACGTTGGGCATAGTCTGGTGCACGCAGCAACATGGATAGACAAGCGGTTTTGCCAGTGCCCGGCTGGCCGGATACATATAGACTGCCCGAGGTTTGCGAGTCCAAGTGGCTGCTAAAGAACTCCCTGAGCTCCTGCAGCTGTGGCTCTCGGCCCGGCAGATTAAGTGTCTCCGCGCTGTTTAGCACACGTCGCGCATTCTGATATTTGTTGCGGGGTGGAGAAGGTAATGGCTCAGACTTGGGTTCGGGTTCAGGCACAGTCTTTAGCTCCTGTTCCGTTTCCTCCTTCGTTTCAGTCTTTTCTGCCTCTTGCGGCTGCTCCTCCCGCTCATCTATGCTCAGTCTGTCCAACAGCCTCGATGGACTAATCAAATGCTGTGGCAGCGGTTGCAATTTGCGCTGCTTGGGCGGTGACACGTGTGCCGCATCATCGAGCTCTTCCTCAGAGCTACTGTTGGCATCCATTTGCTTTGCTGCACGTATGTTGGTCTCAATTCTCTTGGCCAAGCTCTTAGCTTCTGTTGTTTTTGTTGTTTTCTTACTGCTGCGTGGCGTCTTTGGAATCTTTTGTTCTGTGTGCAGTTTTGCAGCAGCAGCGGACACTTTACGCCTGCTCACCTTGTCCATTTTGTTCAACAGGTTGCTGTTTTCGTTATTCTCTGAAATTACACTAACAATATCATCATCCTTATCGTCGTCGTCACTATCAATTAGCTGCTTTGTTTGTCGTCTGCGCCAAACTTCTGAGCGTCGTGGCGTTGTGGCCATCGGTGACTGAGGCAGCGCAGTCGTCGTCGTTGCTGCTGACTTGCTGCTAATGCTGCTTAAGCGCGTTGAACGACGTACGGCGGCCATTTGTTAAATTATATGCGTTAGTTACACTAATATTATTTTAATTTATTGTTATTATTAAACGAAATCAATTGTTTGAAGCACGGTGTGTTTGAGAGCAAAGCAAAAGTGTAAGCAAAAGGCGCGAAATGTGTCTCAGCTGCGCGCCTTGATCAGCTGTTTGGCCTGCAGTCTGGCAACTCTGTGCACAGCGTTGCATGCGATAAGTGGGCGCAAAATTTCAAATTGTCGCTGCGAATATTAAATTACTTACGCGCTCGTGCGGCTGCGTGTGGCCAGTTAGCGTTTGTGGGCTAAAATAAAACAACGCGCAACAAATGAAAATTGCTGGACGCAGGCGAAAAAAACACTTACGTAAGCGTCTATAAATATTAGTCTTTTTGCTCTGAGATATTTTTAAAGTATATAGAGACGAGCGGACGCGCTCTCTAGCGTATGAAATGGAATTTTGGTAAATAAAGTTTATACAAAATTCATATGTAGATACAGACACACACACATTGAATGATTACTGTCTGTGTGAAATAAAGCATAACGAAATTGTTCTAGAATCTGTTTGCTCTAATGATCGTATAATGTTAATGCCCCCCATCGGACATTTGTACATAATTTGTATTTATTTAGTTTGTACTGTTCGTAGTTTGTAAGCTTGCCAAATGTTTGCACATTGATTTTTGGCATAAACAAAGTCATAAATTATTCACACTTCTTGGACTGTTCTAAACTAAACCGAAACGATTTCTTTTGTATTACCATATAGCCATACCGTACAACTCCATTGGTTCTGCCCGGTGCCAAAGTGAAAAAGGATGCGCCCAGCACAGACTCCTACTTGAGACACTACCCCAATCCCGCGGTGCGCGCCCATCCCGGACATGACTACCATGACAGTATCATGAAGCAACGCGTTGCCGACACCATGTTGCACAAGGTTGTTGGTCAGGATGCCGATACTGGCAGAGTATGTATATTTACTAGCCTCTTGAGATGTTATTTCTACAAATTGTTTATTTCTGTAGGTTTTCCACAAACAATTCAACTCGCCAATTGGCCTGTACTCAAACCACAACATTGAGGACACCATCAGAACAACAGTTCCGTAAGTTTATCACTCACTTGGATAATCTTTATGCTATTAAAACTGACAAAATATCAAATGCTTAGTACCGATACCGAAACACTAACAAATTAATTTAAAAAAAAAATTAAAAAAATTAAAACAAATTTTTGAATTCGCTGTTAACAAACAAATTGAGATATTTTGAAATTGAATAAAATTAATTGATTTGCGTAGTTGATTGTCAATATTTTTATGCAGCTGAAAAGTGCGCCAAGTTAGCTTGAAACTAATTATGAAGCGAGACATGATTTTGAGTAGTCCAAATTTAATGCGGATCGATTCTTAGTTAAGATGCAGTCCTAATCCACTAACATTAGGCAAAAATTGTATATTAAATTAACTAAATGAAGGCACACATACCCCACCACACACACACACATGTAGGACTAAGGAGTCCATAGATGTTGTATGTCTACTACTTGCTCTATGTAAATTTATACACATATACGCTCTCTCTCTCTCTCTCTCTCTCTCTCTATATTTCTCTCACTATCTATATACACCATACATACATATTTCTATACTACTCGTATATATATATCTATATTCTATGTATATTGTTGTAGCTTTGCCACAAGCGATAGTTATCGCTTGAAGGATAGTCCTTTGCATCGTCCTTTGCCAACAAAACTTGACGGGTAAAAGTAATCATATTTTGAGCACAGCCTGATATTATCTATACTATACTATATATATACTCTATAAATAATGTTTTTTAATGGATTGATTGATTTTTGCATCACTTGGAAATCGTATATGAAAAGAAACGAAGCATTCGGTTTCTCTAGAAACATAATTTTCGAGGCTTTTGGAAACATGAATGAAACTTGAATATACACATTTCCATATCCCAAAAACAAAACAAAACACATATGTATGCAATTATGTATCCGTTATCTTGCCTGTCAATCCAACCTAACCGAATTGTTGTACATCCACACCACAGCAAACGTAACCTGTGTAAAGTCTAAATCCCATATATATGTACTATATCCAATCCAATATCTGTTAAAATCAAAAAAGTACTTGATGCAGTGATACTTGATTACTCAGTGTTCCCAACCACACATTTAGACACAAAACACAGTACACACTCTGCATGTGCTCCTATTTAAATGGTATATGTATGTACATAAGTATATGTTCCGATATCGTAAGAAACTGTTGCTATCGCAAGTAAAAACTTCGACTGATCTGGTTTGCGATGGTATAACATACAAACCCCATGAATCTCTATAGAAACCAGAGCTTATACTATTAGTTATAAGAACGTTTGTTGTTGCCATCGAGTGTCCCCCATCATATATGTATATTGTTTATCAGAATGGCAAGGGTGGCGCAAACATAATTAAAGGGTAATTGGAAGATTATAAGCAGAGAATTAATTATAAGAAGCAAAGAGAACAATTCGATATAATTCGGATAAGATGCCTAACAAAACCAAGAAACCAATTTATACCAACAACACATTACTCTAGCCAATATATTACAATTATAGACATAATGTTTAGAACATAGCTGCACGATTAATGTTAGAATTTTCATCGATTTATCTTTCCTGGATCAAAAACGTAAAATACTGGAGCAACAAAAGCAAAAAGATCAACTTGCAGAGCAGCAGCGTCAACACCGTCAACAGCAACTGCAGCAACTCTATCAACAAAAATAACTGATCACATTATGTGGTTCTATAAAGCATAAAGAAAAAACAAAAAACAAAAAATAGCATCAATTTACTAGAGAAATGTTCCCAGCCCTTGTCCTTGCCCCACTGATAAGCTACCCAGTCCTTAAACGATCCTTTAACAAGTTCCTATATACATATATACAATTAATATTAATATAACATTAAAAGACGTTTGCTGAATTTCAACACCCTAAACAAAGTGTTAAAGACAACACATAAAGTTCCTAATACCTCTACCTTAGTACTTATTAACATTTAATACCTAAAGACCAAACTAACACCAAGACTTTTGAAGTCAACTACTTTACTCACTCTATATACTATCTTTAATTAATAGTTACATACATTAATTTTTAAACTTTTTGTTATGCAGTTTGTGTTAAAAACTTACATTTAAGTGACTTGTTGACTTTGTTCAATTATTTATTAAAAATTGTTTGATAAAGTGTCGAGTTCGAAGACAACGAGAACACTATTTGCCAATTTGATTAGAAGATATAACTACAAAAATCAAAATAATTCTAACGTATTTTGTGCACATCCTGTTTTTTCTTTCTATTCTCTCACTACTCTGTCTCACGCTACTCAACCGATGTAAAAAAAAAAACAAAAAAACAAACCTCTATTCATATATGTTTACACATATATTCATATATGAATGTATAATTAATTAACTTAACCAACAAAAAAAACACAAAAAAAAATTGAAATAACTTTGAAATATTCTAAAATTTCATAACATCAATATATACTTCGACAAATAATTTATAAAAACAAAATTACCAAAAAAAATGGCGCTTTCAACGATCTCAAAAAATACGCTCGATAAAACATTGCTATAAAATCGACACAGTTATAAGAAAACTGTTGTTTACGATCCAAGGAATAGCGACACCTACAGAGCCATTCAAGAAGAGGGCGGCTACAGCAGCTATGGTCAATCTTCGCCACAGGAAGTAACCATACCTGTGCAGACTAAGGTCTATCAACCAAATAGATTGGTTCCAGGAAAGGTAAGATCGCGCCAACTGTCAAATCGTCAAAACTCAAAACGTAATCGATATCAAACCAAAAAAAAAAATCAAACCTAGCTCAAAACTACATATATATGTGAGATTTGTATTTAATCAACAAAAAAAATATCAGACAAGATCGCTCGATTGTCAAGTTCATTTGCGCTCTATCTCTTACTCTATATCGCTCTCTCTCTATCTCTCTCAATCTATCTCTATAAATGTAATTGTCGTCTCACGTCCAGTCAGAACATACAAAATTTTGTAGAACAGTCTACAGTCCTTTTATTTGTGTCCATGTCTACGCTATGCCTATCAGAATGTTAAGCGCCGCTTTTATATCGTATGTTAATGTGCTGTTAGGCAGTGTAATGATAATGATAATGATAATGACTACTAACTGGCCAAAATGTATACTAATTTGGTTTTTTGATAACTTGTCATGGTATTTGCAAGTCGTATAGCATCATTAATCACATCTCTGTGTATATTTTCCAAATCACCAGCAACACTTTTGAAGCATTTTAGCATTAAAGCATTTTAACATAATGGGCTACTAACCAGAAGCACGCTCATAACATTATTAAAATAATGCGGTAAAAAATGGACTATTTGAAATCGTTACAAATTACATAAAGAATACAAATACTAAGCAAGAATTTTTTCTTTACAACTTCTCCAACACCAATAGAAACCAGTATCAGCGCCAGTATCCCGGCCGCCGTACAATGTAAGTAACAGAGCTGGTAAACTGACACACTGTTAATGCGAGTGTTAAACGATTTGTTGTTACTCTCAACAGGTGGTAAACACCCACGATGAAAACATTCGCCAGAGCGGCTCGTTCAATCGTCTGATGTACAGCGTTGTTGGTGCCACTGACTACTAAACTAACAGCAGCAGCAACAGCAGCAGCAGCAGCTATAACAGCAGCAACTACAACAGCAACAACATCAACAGTAACAGCAGGAAGCGAGCAGAGAGCGAATAACTACAACAACAACAACAGTTGCTAGTTAAGAGTTACTTAACCAATTTAGTGGATTTTTATGAAATTCTGTTTAACTTATTGAATAATTTATAACGACAAAATATGCAACTAACCAAAACCAAACCCTAAAATATTACGAATCGGCTCAGAAATTGATTGGAGATGAAATAAATTTATAATATATTTAAAAATGATAATGAAAAACTTCTCACAGCGCTCCACAATTTTAGTTGACATATTATTACATTTTTATGTTATTTATTGATTCTAAGTTAACAGTGCGCAAGCAATGCTGTTAACAGCGAGTGGTTCTAGTCATTCTATTGTATAAAAAAAACAACACTAAACACAACAGAAGAACAATACACTTTTAATTCAATAAACCATCAAATTATAATACATACACATTAGCATGCCGAGGCGTTGAAAGATTTTTCTTAAAGTTCGGCATAGAAAAGTAATTTATAAAGGAATTCAATTACAGCATAATGACTTTTAAATAAGGGATTGCATTCAATTGTTTGCCCAACCCCAAAAAAAAAATAAAATAAAATCAACTTTGCATAACATGACGCGGCACTAAACAAATTTCAACTGTAATCCATCAATCATGGTGGTAATTAAAGGCGTTTATATTGAAATTATATTGCAAACATAACCCGACCATAGATTTAACTTTAATTTGATTGAAATAAATGCACTTGTATGTGTGTACACACAGGGTACGTGTACGTACGTACGTCCGTATGTACGTGTGGCGCATGTAATCTTTAATCGGCAAGGCAGCCACACTCATAACAAACAATTGTGTGTTACACATAGTGTACAGATACTTTCACTTTACGGCTAAGTAACCCGTGATCCATTAGACGCCCCCATTAAACGGTCAACGGCTGACGAAAATCGCACACTCTGCAATTATAAGACAAACAGTGAAAGAGAGAGAGAGAGAGGGAGATACTACAGTGACCTTGGCCAAAACAACCTTCTGTCATGTGTGACATGAATGGGCCAAAAAGACTTAAATCTTCCATGAAAAATGTTTAAATATAAGTTTGGGGCGTAACTGAATAAGATCGCTCAATACACAAGTATTCGTTATTTGCCTCTTAAGTAATCGCATCAGCGACGAATATCAAATGCTGTGGGTGGGTATTACGAAGGGGGGTACTGGATGTACTACGTACATACATCGATCCATGGTTTATTGAGGTTTAATGATCGCATGGCAACAACTTGTGGTACTTGCAACTGGTGTAAAGGGCTTAAATGCAAAGATTTGGCAATCACCATACAAATCACAAATCACATCAAAGATCGTTGGCATACTTCAAGCTATTCAACCGCAACGTGGTCGCAACAGATACAGATACAGATATATCTACAGCTATAGCAGTATCAGCTACAAATGTGAGTATGGGTCGTAAAACAAAGCAACGACAACGGCATCGAAATGCTTGCAGTGATTTAGCTGATTTAGGTCAATAATTATAAACAATAGATGTTTTGTGCACTTGTTGGCTTCAATTTAATCAAGCTTACCTTTGACCTCAAGGCAGCTGAACTTTGTTAATGTTAATTAGCCAGGATCAAGCAGATGTTCGACAGATGATCTAATGCCAAGCTAAGCGAAACCCACACAAAATTGCATAAAACTGCACTCGTAATAACTCAAAAGCCGGCAATAAACCAAAAAGTACAGCAAAAAAATTAACATACTATTTAAGTTATTTATGCGATTGCGTGTTTCGCTGCACTTGCTGTAATTAAATAAATTGAAACAACAACTTTTAATGTTAAATGGCAGATATGTGAAAGTTTTGCAAATAGCCGAAAATCAGTCAAACTATTGTTTAACAAGCAAAGCAAACATTTGCAAAATATTTGTTTACTAGAGGGTGTTGCACTCACTTTAAAGATGGGTATTTGTTGGGATGTACACTTTTCGAAAATTTTCAAGGTCTTGGAAAACCTATCCAAAATCTTTTATTTGCATAAGTATGAAATATTTTTAAAATTTTTTAAGGCTTTGAAAACCTATTCAAAAGTAGTGTGGCCTAACTTAAAATAATTGTTATGAAAGTTTTTGTTCAATTAAAATCTTTTATTTGATAAAATGAAAGGTTTTTAACCTTGACAGTTTATGGAAAAAATATCCAACTCTTATTATTTTGTCCATTCTAAGCTCATTTCTATATTTAATGTCAATTTAATTATGGCGAAAGGCAAGTCTACAAACTCGCAATTAATTTTGTGAATTTCTTATTTTTTAGCTAAATATAATTTAATTAAGCAGCTATATATTCATACATTTAATTAAAAGAACAGTGTTTTTTATTTGAAAGATTTTATTGAAACCAACAAATTGCTTCGCAATAGGTTTTTACATTACAAATGTTAAGCGATATAATAGCAGCACTGTTAACTACAACTGATACTGCAATTTGTTTGGGGACAATGTTAGTGGAAAGCAATTTTACAGAGGCATGCGCTGCTAACATGGGCTGAAGCCACATTTCTGAACACTGTAAGCTCTGAGTAGTTTAGCAGCGACATTCGCTGCTAGCTCTGTTGACTGCCGTTGATGCTGCACTTGCCATGGGGACAATGTTAGCTTAACAGCGGTGATCGACTGTTAACTGGAAATGAAAATCAGTCATTGAATAGCACATGTAATGTTTGCGTATGTAAATTACAGCGGCAACTAAAACTGGAGCAACAATTTTCACTGAAACAACAATGACACACAGGTCGAGGCAAAGTGGAAAATCAGCTGAGAGATAGAGAGACAAAAACAAGGTAGGGTATGCGCAGGGGGTAGAGGTAAAGAGACAATGCTGCCCATGATATAATGGCAACGGAAATGACTACAACTACAACTGCAGCTAACAGGCAACAACAGCTGTTGTAAATCAAAAAAAGAGGCTACCAGCTAAGCTGGCAAATGCAAAAGCTATCGCTAATGCTAATGCTAATGCTCTACTTGGACGTTAGAGAGTTGCTGCAGCAAACTGAGTGTGAGAGACCCTCAACAACAACAACAACAACAACAGCACAGCACAACACAGCATAACAACAGCACAACTACAACTTGTTGTTGGTGATCGGCAAACGACGCGATTTTCGATATAAAAGTGCAATTTGGACTCGCAGCAAACGCAGATACATTTGTGACTTGGAGTGGGACGTGCGCGTTTGTTTTCTCGATTTTTTGAATTTGGAAAAACAACAAAATAAAGCCAAACGGTAAAAGCAAGTGAAGTGTAATTGAGTCGCAACTCGTAATTTGAACAATGCAACTTTTGCTCGTGGTGGCCACGGTCGCGATCTGTGGAATCGCTCAAGCGCAACAGGGCGTCGATCCCGCCTATTTGCGTCAGTATTACCAACAGTTGCAGCAGCAACAGCAGCACCAACAATCCGATGGCACGCCCATTTATGAGCAGAACTCGGAGCAGACGCAGCAGTATGTGACGGCAGGACAACAGATCAGGATAAAGGATACAGTGTCGGAACAGGTACGCGCCCAGCATCAACAGGGTTATGTGGCGCCAGCGGTTAGAGATTACTTGCAACAGCCTCAGGTGGGTGCACATAGATAAGATCAGGTAACTGTAACGATTAATAACTCTATCTCGCTCTTTCATTTCCTCCGCAGTATCAATCGCAGCCCCAACAGAGCATTTACCGCCCTCAGCCACAGTCTGCTCCTGCGCCAGCACGGCGTGTGCAGCCCTCGTACCAGGCATCCTCATCGCCGCTGCTCGGCAAAGGACAACTTAAGCAGCAGCAACAGCAGGCGGAGGAGGAGGAGCAGTACGATGATGTAAGTACACCATAACGGGTTCGCACTGTTCGAATTCGAACACACAGCTTTCGCACACTTTCCTTTTCGCTTCGCCAGGCAGCAGCAACAGCAACAGTAATGTGACCAGCAAACAATGTTGCCAGCTTGCGAGTGCATAATTACAATTGAAGCATGCAACGGGGCATGGGGAGTAGGAGCAGCAGCAGTGGGGGGGCAGAGAGATCTTTCTCGATTTTCTCATAGAGTTCATTAACCACCTACCAAATGCAGCTACTGCTGCTAGCCATGACCATAAGTATCTGTCATGTCTCAGGCACATGTGTCTTGCAGTCTGTCGACTGCATTTGCTTTATGGGCTTTGCATGCGGAAGCTTCAGTTAACGGTTAGCCGCCGGACATTATAGACAGCCCATTAATCCATGTCTATAAGGTAAGGACTGGTTCGTGAAACTTGATTGGGGGTCAATGGGTTGCCAATTTAAAAGGTAAACTAGGGAAAGGGGTAATTTCCAAAAGCAGACTGAGGTTTATGTATGAAAAATTAGTTATAGTGATGGCTGAGATATCTTTTAATAAATTAAACACATCTAAAATTATGGGGATGGACAGATTGTTGAGTACTTTACAGATGAACTCGGGAAATGACTGATTTTCAACGTTCTATTTTCCGACTTCTAAAATTATATAAATTATGAGGAAGAAATCCAAATCGGTTTTAGTGATTGTAGATTAACTTACCAAAAGTTTTATAGTAAATGTATTATTTATAATACGATCAGATAATAGTCTCAGTCTATTTTTATTAAAAAATAACTCAACAGCAAAAGTTATTTATTGAAAGCACTTTGAAAGACAAAGTACTTTCTTAGAAATAATTAATTTCATTTAATAAAAATATAATATTAAAAAATATTTTCTAAATAAGCTAAACATTCAATTATATCACTGAATTTATTTGAAATATTTCCAGTGCATTCCATTAGATTAATGTCTCATTACTGAAAAAGTACTAAAATATTATTTATATGCAAATACTTTTCAAAAGAAATCATAGTTTAAACCTTGAAATGATCAGATAATTTTTTATTTTATTTTTTTTTTAATGGAAAATCTTGCGCTATTAAAAATTCTATAGATCAACTCAATTGAGCTGTCTTACTTATGGCTTTAGAGATAACAAACACATTGCACCATTTTGTATTGGGTTATCTTAATGAGCAACCGCATCCCACAAGTAACCAAAAGTGGTCCCATTAAATGACACACTGCATGTCACGAGCTCTCGTACAATTACTTTCAAATGCGACCCATATACTTGTAAATGTAGTACTTACCTGCATCCATAAGACCCCAATGTGAGACCAATTGGCCAAATGGACAGTGCACGCATTAGAACCGGCTTTCAAACAAGCTTTGGCCAAATGCCTTTCCAATTTTCAGCTGCACGTAGCGGTTTTTGTGTTTTATTGTTTTTTTTTTGGGCCACGTCAGCCAAAAGAACAAATGCTGCAGACTTGATCACGCCCCAGGCCATAACTTAGGCTTACCTTAACCCAGTTAGAAGTGTGGGATTGCCTAGCACAAAAAATAACACAAACAATCGATTGATGATCGCCACTTCCTCGCGAATTCACAAAAAAAACTACAACCTTGTGTGCATAATTTATGCAACAAAATCTTAAGTGTTCAGGCCTCATTGCGCTTTAGGGTATTCGGGTATTCGAATCACTTCTATGTTATACGTACTGCCTGCCGCCCAATTGCATAAGTCTCAATCATGCGATCACTTCAACGATCGGCGGTAGTTGCACCTTAACTTCCATTATAAATATGCAAGCGTGTCCAAATTACTTTCACTTGTGCGTGTTCAGGCTTTATTTATGTGGATGGGAATTGGGATTGGAACTGAAATTGAAATTGAAACTGAGTCTAAAAACTAAGACAGCAACGGAGACGGAGTTGGAGTTGGAAACTGAAACACCCCACGCATTCAGAGCAGGCAATGTGATGTAATCATTTGGCGTGGAATCGAAACTAGGTCAGACTATGCTACGCATTTGAAATGATTGCAATCGGTATGGAATATCTGTTTATACCCTAGCAGAGAGTATTGTGGATTTGAGTTAAGATTGCATTGGTATATACAGTAAAGTATAAGGACGTTTGATCAGCAATAAAAATTGAGTATACCCAACCATCTTATTCGCCCCATGGTATCCCTATATTTTATAGCTAGCTAACAACTTTCGTCTCTAACGTGAACTACCGACTATTATATCCTTCTCTTCGTTTACAAATTGGTATCCATATATGTTTTCTTTGTACTTTTTTAGGCCAACTCTTCCTATCAGTTTGGTTTCGATGTGAAGGACGATGAATTCACCAACTATCAGAATCGCAAGGAAGTGCGCGATGGTGGCGTTATCAAAGGCAGTTACTCTGTCGTCGACTCGGATGGTTTCATACGCACCGTCAAGTATACGGCCGATCCCAAGGAGGGTTTCAAGGCCGAGGTTATACGTGAACCCACCGATATTGTGGTTAAGATACCCACACCACCGCCACCAACGCAGCTGCTGCGTGCCGGTGGTCACAAGACCCAGCAGGAATACAGCCAGCCCAAGCAGCAGTATCAACATCAGCCGCAGCAGCAGCAACAGTACCATCAGTACCAGTGAGAGGAAGTAATGTAATATGATTATACATTTACTTTAACAACGTATCATATTGAAAGTTCCGCCAAGTCCATGTTAATTTAAATTGTACATTCCATTTATTATTTCGTGCATGGCATCAACACTTACGACTTTCCTTAGTTTGTAGTATAATAATTATGTTTGCTATCGAAATTGTTTGTATGACATTCTGGTTTAGAATATTTAATTAAAAAATTTAGAAACAAATGGAGTTGTTTAAGTGGGTGAAAGGAGGGAAAGGAAGGAAAATTGAAGAAAATTAAAGGAAATTGTTTTCCAAAAGTTTTTAAATCGCATGATCCTTAAGGTTTCCTAAAGAATAGACCTGTGCAGTGTAATATAATAATGTCCTTTAGTAAGTTAGTTCCTTAAATACTTCTTCCTATAATCTCCTAAGAAGTTCTCTTCTTCTTCCTCTAAGTCTTTGTAGCCATTTTGTATTCAGAGCACTCGGCTTAGAAACAAACAAATTTATTTGCGCATAAATCAATGTCCTAACCCTTTAGACAATTGGCAAACCTTTAAAGAGTTAGATATGGAATTGAGACACTACAGAGACAGAGAGAGAGAGAGAGAGAATGACACAACCCGTTCGGCCAGTTGTTGGGTGCTGACAAAGGCTACAACTAATGTGGAAGTTCTCACAAACGATGCTGTTGTGTCGTGGTCACCCAAGATGCTCGCCAAGCCAAAGTTTTTGGGCCGGTCAAACCGGTTGCTGTGTGTCTGCGGCAAGAAACTGGAACTCACGCCACATCAATAGCAATCGTAGTGTCCTTTTGCAATGTCCTTGCATAAATTATGAGAACAGTGTGAGAACCAAGCGAGCCAAGGGTTATCGCTAACGACTGCGACGCTACCAACAATCATGATGACCTTATCGGCCAGAAGAATGAACCGGTTCTGGACAGTAAATGAATTGACAGAGAAGGTAAACAACGTAGAGAAGGAGAAGGAGAGGGAGACGCAGACCCGCATTGCCTTGTCGAGACACCAAAAAGGAATTTACATATGCGCACAAGACTCAATATTGATCTGCTGCTGATCCTTAGATCACCTTGGCCACATGTGACTTGGTCAGCTGCGACTCACAGGCAAAGGACATGTCTTTTAACAAATAACAACTGGACATAACTGCCCTGCAGCGGGCATTTGTGTCACTTTACAAGCCGTTCTGCATATGCAAATGAGCTGCAACCCTTGAGGTCACCGACTTACAAGACAGCCAGCCGATAAGCCCATTGCATCTCGGATCTGACATGATCAACCCCCTTTTGCTGGCAAAGACAGTACAGGACAGTCTTTTACATTTGCATATGACCCGCATTTGCCGTCTGATGAACTGTCTTACTGTCTCTCTGTCTTACTGATTGCGTTGCAACTAAAGTAACTGCAGGACATTTCGGGTCATTGACTAGAACCAGTTTTCCAGTTAAAGGATAGCCAAGCACCACGATGACCTTTTTCCGATGGACCAGTGATCGCGCTGATCGCCTTGATGGGCCACCCAAAAGTCGTGTAACCGGACTGTCCACTTTTCGGCAAGAGTTCGTGAGAAAATATTCTTAGAATTCCCAGGATTTTCTTGACCTACGGCAAGAATGAGTCTGCTGTCTTCTGGCTTCATTCATATGCAAATCTTTTGCAAGGACTTTTCATATTTCACGCCAAATCATTGCCTTTAAATAAATAATACGCCAAAATTATGAAAAGTCACGTTTTATATATATGTACACGCTAAGTGGAAAAGAGTGGAAGAGTGGAAAAGAGTAAGAGGTAGCAGTAGCAAGGAGGTAGGAGGTAGAGTTAAAGTAATGTAAGTAAAGTATGCAAATTTGTTGAGCATTTCAGAGTTTTCCCTGCGCCATATCCCAACGATGTTCGCCGTGTCCTCCTCGACGATCCGTCCAGATTACCTAGCAATAAATAGAATTTTATATGTAGAAAAAGATCAGTATAATTTTGTACTTCCAGTTAACCCACCTCGCCCTTGTAGCGATTTGTGCCGCGTTGTGTCTCAAAGCGTCGCTCCTGGGCCTTTGGATGCTCCAGAACATGTCCATGACTACGTGCATTGGGTCCATCAAATCTCATAAAAATGTCGCTAATTTGTAAAGAAAATTAATAGATAAGTTAGGGAAAGTTAACACATTTCAGAGTGTAAAATTATTATTATTATTATTAGTGACTTCAAAGAGGTTTTTTATAAAAATCTTAACTAAATGCTTTTGGATGCGAATGATCGAATTATGGACTAAATATTAAGTGTGAATAATCCTATAATTAATATTATAACAATCAAGCTTTAAGCTTAAATTTTACTGTAATTAGGCTGGTGTGTTCTTATTAAACATTATCGCCTTTAAAAATGTTGATTAAATTAATATGTTAATGCGCTTAGTTTGAAACATATGAATGAAAGTGAATAAATGTGAGAGAGTGAATGGTAACTGCAGCTGGTTATGGTAAGTCTAATTATAATATAACTGCTTATTAAAAGTTAAAGTTAACAAATATTAAATGCTCAACTTAAAAGCGAAAGTTACTGAATGTGAGTTAGAAAGTAAACAGTTTTGAATAGTTATTTGTGAGTTTAGATTAGGGTTTAAAGTGTAAATGTTAAGTGACTACAGTTGAGAAGTAATCGAGCTTTAATCTATATACGTGTGAAAGCTTTCTTTGACAGTGTGTATGTGAAAGCTTTCTTAGGTAGTGTGACACAGAGTGTTCTTTTAATGAGTAGAAGCGACTTAAACCCAATAATTTTCTATATAATACATATATTCATTTTTTCGTATTCTAAATCTGCTTTTTAAAATTCTTTCCTAGTAAAACTGTCTTTTGTTTCTAAATTTTATTTAAATTTAATACAATTAATTAATTTGTTGTAATATATTTTATGCAAAAATTGAATTTTCTAAGAAAAAACTCTCAATACTAATAGGAAAAACTATTGGGCAGACTTTTAAGTAAGAAATTTTAAAATTTCTAGAATTATAATTTACTGAAACGATCTCTAAAGAGCTGTGGTAAGATTTTCCTCTTATCAAACTGACTTACACTAATTTACACAGAGATTTATATATAGTAAAGTATTCATATATATTGAATAATTGATTCTACTTACTGAAAGTATTTGGTTTCTTTTGTGAGTTGATCACCACCTGATCTTGATTCGGCTGCCACAGCATCTGCAGCGCTCTGTTGATTACCAGCAAAGCGACGTGGACGTTCTGCCGGATCCTGCAACACTTGTTGCTGTTGTTGTTGTTGCTGCTGTTGCTGCTGCTGCTGCAATTGTTGTTGCTGGTGTTGAGCTGCACGTGAGGGCACCACATGCAACACGTCGCTAGTGAAGAGAGCCGGTGGCACATTGTAGAGATGATCCTCTATGCGACGAGGCGGCAGTGCAGGAGCAACAGCAACACGTTGCTGCAGTGGAATATAGTTGCCCTCATAGCGGTACTTGGCCAATTCAGACTGCGGTGCAGCACGCTGCTGATAGTGCACAGTCTGCTGTGGATAGATGGAGGCAAGTGGTGGTGATGGTGGTGCAGCTGCAGGTGGCTGTTGTTGCTGATACTCCACGGCAAGCGGTTGATAGCTGCCACGATAGTTGAGCAGCTGAAAGTTGGGAGTCTGCTGTTGATAGTGTGGAGCAGCTGGAGGGGCAGCATAGGCTGCCACAAAGGGAGCCGGAACATACTCAAAGCGTCGCGATCTGATGGGTGCATCATAGTAAAGTTGACGTTGCTGCGGATAGTAGTGCTGGCTTTGAACTGCCACAAGTTGCAGCAGCAGCACTGCGAGTGCAATATGCAAATAGTTTCTGTTGTTGTACGTTGTCAGCAGCTCCATCGCGTGGCAAGCTCGTCAAATTTGTGGCTAGATTTTGACAACAACATTGGCATTTATATGGCTGGGCATTTGGTCTTTTTGGGGCTTGGTCATGTTGGCCATGCCGGAAGTGTAAAGTTAGTTTGAACAGAAGGCAGCGGTGTGTGAAATCGATCGAATCAAATCGAACGCTGCTCCAGTACCTCAAATTGTGCAATGCTGCAGTTAAAACAGTTGTTGATACAGTTGAAAAGTTGTGGCAATTACGTTTTGGCATTATATAAAGCGCTTCCTCTGCCTGTTGCCCCCCTCTACAGCAGCACATGGAAGACACACAGAGCAATCTGTTGACATGGCAGCTGGCCTTAATCATTATCAAGGTCAGCAACAAGTTCAAAGTTTTTCGGCTCGGCATTTCTCTATAAACTTGAAATTGTCCGTTAGCAGCCTAGTCTACGCTGATTGGTTGCCTGTGAGTCCTTAGAGGGTTGCTGGCATCTAGCATAACCTATAGCGCCCTAGCAACCCCCCTTTGGTAGAGCAACCCTTAAAGCTGCTTATGTTTTCCTGATGCATGACTTTACTTTAGCAACTCATTCGACTTCTGAAGTTGAAACCCTAAACAACACACACTCACGAACATTACTCCAAGAAATCTCAAGAGATCGCTCTACAAATTGGATATACAACAATACAAAATTCAAAGCTGTAAGTTTCACAGTTGATCATAAGACATTTATAATTATACATAATATAAGGACAACATTTCAACATAATACAGTATATAGAAACTCCAGATCCACTAAAGTTTGTCTAGATTTGGAGAGAGCGCGTTTATATAGTTTACGGTTACGTTTACGAGTATAATACAAAGATTGTGGTCCCCGTTGTGGGACTTGAGACTGCTGCAACAAAGTTTTTCTTCTTGTCAGTGCTTTCGATACATTACGGTACTTCTGTTTTCCACGTTGTTTTGTTTTTGGTTTAAATTAATCAGCCATATTGACATTGTTCATGCGCATCTTGGCAAAGTCCTCGAATACAATATTATCATCATCGTCCTGGTAATAACCCTTGACATTGCGATGCTGCTCAATGGACTTCATCTTCTTCATGGCATTTGAACGCTTCTTCTCAATGGTGCCTAGGTTTTGGTGGGAGTTACTTTAGTATATACAGATCGAACGGTTTGTAGTTGCTGCTTACCTGGTGCTGGCTGCAATAGCTTGAAGGGCACATCTGTTTGCATCTCACCGCCCAGTGTGCCGCAGTTCAACTTGATGCGTACCGAGTAGGAGATGACAATACCACAAGCATCTCCAGTGGACTTGCCCTCCTGCACCATGGTCGAGGAAGCCAAATTGACATCCTCATCCTTCAAGTGGCCATCGAGTGCAATGCCTTAGCAAAAAAAACAGGAAATTAACTTGATTCATTAAAGCTTACATAGCTAACTCACCATGACGATCCTTGTTGTTGGCTGCCAGTGGAATCAGATAGAAAGTCTTGGTCAAATTGGCGCCAGGTGTGATGGGGCAACCCTCCTTGGTCTCCAGCTGTGCCACATGCTTGCTGAACTGTGCATTCACCATGGTGATCTCCGTGTGCTGCACAATGAAGCACTTGATGCTCTTCACCGACTTCTTCGAGTTGTTCGACACCTGCACCGTGGCAGCCACCTTCTCGCCATGATAGTAGATCTCCCGGTCCAGAGTGACCTCCAGACTGATCTTGCCATTGGAGAAGGTAAAGCCCTTGCTGACCAGCGAGCTGGGCAAACGTTGTCCTCGATTCAATGGAGCATACTGCAGCTTCTTGATCACCAGACTGACCATGCTGCGCTTGTGCTGACGATCATCCTCGGAATCAGCGACATAGGCACGTATGGTGTACTCCACGCCCAGGGGCTTGCCCAGATCATCGCCCTCCTGCTGCAGCGTAACGGAGCTGGGCGAGTTGGGTGGGAAGTGGAAGGTGAAGGGATGAGCATTGCCACCCAACTTGCGCACCAGTTTCTCCTGCATGGGTGTCATCTCCATATTCGAATTGGTCATGGGCACAATTTGTTCCCTGGACAGTATCAGTTCCTTGGAGAACTTAACACCCATGACCTCATCCTCTTCGCGGCCATAGCGATAAGTGGTGGCCAGTTGGCCAAATACTTTACGATTCTTCAGATACTCCGGCTCCACTACAATCACACCATCGACGGGATCACAGTAATCCAAGTGATCGATAAAGTCACGACGTCCCAAATAGAAGGTAACTTTTCCGTTAGGAGTGGCCTTCTTGAAGACCTTCACGGAGACAACCATTTTGATAGTAGCTTCTACTTCACTTGCTATGGACTAGTTATATAAATTATTTGTTATTTGTCGCGCCCGCAGCTCGAATTTAACGTTTTTGCAGTTCTGCAGAAAATGCAAGACGATTCTTCAGTTCAACCTGCTTATATACCTTTGGCTTGGCCCTGCCCGTGGGGTTTCTCTATGTATGTCCACTAAATGGATTTGCTCGTTATGCAGTTGCTTGTATAAATGTTTTTTCTAGTTTCTGCGCAGTTTTTCTCTCAACATTTTCCCATTCCACATTTTCTCCTACCCCCACCCTCCATTTCCCCTATTACGTTTGACCAAATTGGCTAATGTCAAGAAGCGTTCGCGACCTCGTGCGAGGTCAGTCAATTTTTTCTGTGTGTTCAGTTGTGCTGTGTTGTTCTGTTGAGGATTAGACGTTTGATTAGCTATTATCACATCCCCATTGTGTGGTTCACGCAGTTCTACATGTGGTCAGGCACTTCCAGGCCGAAACCCTAGAAGTTTCTGGAGCAACGTGTTAGCAATTAAAAGTCAATATATTGATTATTTTTAACGCTTCTGCAGAAAATTATCTTAAAGACGATTTTAAAGTTAATTTCTCTTATTTCTTACTTTTGCAGCTCAGTCACAAGCAATGGAATCACAGACCCACATCACCACCGACCGACATGGCTATAGCCTGCGTTTTTCTCCATTCGAGGCTAATCATATGCTGCTAGCTACCAGGTGAGTTATAATATATAAGACTAGAAAATATGAAAAAGTATAAAAGGTTTTAGTTAAATATTTAGCCTGCATTCGCTGAGCTCTTTAAAAAAGAACAAATCAAAATGTCGACTTTTTGAAACATTAAATATGCCTGTCTCTGAGATTTTTCTGAAATTTTTTAAGTCTAAGCAAGAGTATTAGTTATTTTTAAAAGATTTTCAAAAGTTGAAGGAAAAATATGTTTAAATTATAGACTTTTGCTACTTTGACTGTCAGTTTTCCAACACTGTTTTTAAATGATATGGCTAAACGATTTTTCAAAGTTATAATATGCAAGGCATTGTCATAAACATAATTCTTGAGTTTTTCCCAGCGCCAAAAAAAAGACGCACTCTGAATTTTCACAAAGTGCTGCGATCTCTGGTCAAAAAATCACATAAATTTCTATATATTCACAATTTTTTTTAATTTATATATATATACTAATCAATTTCAAATAAAATTATTAAAATTTTATTTATTTTTATGTTTTATCCGATTAAATAAAATTTTTTTCTGAAAACCCAAAGTTATTTAACAGCTTTTAGTCTACATCAGACACATAAACTGTGAGTTTAGTTGATCTAACTCTTAAAAAAAACCAAGACTACAAAATTCGACCACTTTTAAACAAAATTTCCCTAAAAGCCATTTAACTGAATTTTTTACCGATCAGTCAGTTTGTGGGATTAATAATTTATGAATTTTTATAAAATAATTCTAAACTCTTTTTTTTATAATTTATTTTCCAGCCAATTGTACGGTCTTGCTGGTGGTGGTTCTCTCTTCCTGCTTGCCCAGAGCTCCCTGGATGATGTCAACTCACAGAATCTCACGGAACTATGTCGTCTGGAGTGGTCCGATGGGTTGTTCGATGTTGCCTGGTGTCCATATGCCGCAGATATAGCTGCCACCGCTTCGGGTGATGGCTCGCTGCAGATCTGGTCGGGCTTGGATGCGGAATCGGCGATGACGGAACAAACACCCAAACAACCACTGATCTGTCTGCAGGAACACAAGAACGAGATTTACAGTCTGGATTGGGGAGAGAAATGGAATTATCACACACTACTCTCGGCCAGTTGGGACTGTACCCTCAAGCTTTGGGATTGCAACAGGCAGAACTCCATTACGACGTTTGTGGGACACAATGATTTGATATATTGTGCAAAGTATTCGCCATTGATAGCGAATCTCTTTGCGAGCGTAAGTACCGATGGGCATTTGAACTTATGGAATTCTCTTGATTTTACAGGTAAACCCCTGATGAGCATCGAGGCACATGCCAGTGAGGCCCTATCCTGTGACTGGAGTCACTTTGATCGTAATGTGCTGTTGACGGGTGGATCGGATGGTCTTATCAGAGGTTGGGACTTGCGCAAGATGCGCACACACGTCTTTGAGCTCTACTCGGGAGAATTTGCGGTGCGACGCTTGGCGTGCTCACCGCATTCAGCGACGGTGCTGGCATCGGCCAATTATGATTTTACCACACGGTAAGTTTGAGTTTGATTTGTATAAAGAAGAATTTGGTAAAGAATTTTTTTGATACTGATTTAATAAGACCAGAATTCTTAGTTTTGGGAAATCATAAATCTTAAACCCGTTTTTTTTTAAACTACTTCAAGTGTATCCAATTTCCAAATCAAAACTTATTATATTTTAAACACATCTCGAGAAAAAATGTATAACAAACAGATAGAAGCACAAGAATTTGGGAAAGCCTTTTTAAGACTGTTTTATTAAGACCAAAGAGTTTTTAGTTTTTGGGAATCATAAATTTGAAACTCGATTTTTAAAAACCACTTCAGGTAGAACAAATTTCCATCTTAAAAGTTCTTATATTTTAAACACATCTAGAGGGAAAATGTATTACAAACAGAATATATATGATATATAGAATAGTAATATAAAACATTCTTCAAAATTTCATAAAATTCGGTTTGAAAACGTTAATTTTATTTAGCAATTTAGCTTGAAATCTCCATATATTAGGTATTCCGAATATATTTTTGAATCCTATTTTCAGAAAAGTTTTTTCAGTTCTTTAAGCTGTAGTCTTGCATTCTAGAAATTTTGTATTTCCCTAAACCTTAACAGAACATATTCTTTAACTAATCAGTGTATTAATATTTATATTTTTCTTTTACAGCATTTGGGATCTGGAGCGTGGAGAGTCTCCACAGGAGATTAATACCCATCACACCGAATTTGTGTGCGGTTTGGACTGGAATCCGCAGAGAACACATCAATTGGCCGATTGTGGTTGGGATTCTGTAGCCAATGTTTATACGCCACAATGCCTGCGTAATGTGTTGGCCTAAACCATACAAGCTATAGCTGCTTCCTATGCTTACCCCCAACCGGAAACAGGAATAAGGAAACTGGAAACTAGTGCCTGGAACAGGAACTAGAACTGGAACTGGTACTCCGTGAAAGCCGTGAAAACAAAATGTGATAAGGTGCAAAAACAGTGGCGCCAAAATAGCCAAAAAAGAAAGCCTGACACCTGGACCAAAATAGCTGAGCTATTTTGAAACCTTCAAGGAAAACGTTGTGTAAATAGTTGTGATAAATTCATATATATATAGAATGGAATACACCAATATCAAGCAGGTGCTTGAAATGTCAATAAAAGCTTACAGACTATATGATTATAAGCGTAAATAGCAACTGTTGTTTAAAACTGAAAACCTGAACAAGGGGTCTATAATTAGTGGTAGTAGCCATCAGACTTAACAAGAACTTAACGGCATTCGACGGTAAAGGTGCCAAAAATCAACTGGGCGTTGAAGTGATTTCCCTTTTTTTTTGCTTCTTTTTTTATAATTTCTGCTTGAATCCGCTGCACAAACAAACAAACATGCTATAAAAGCGTTAATTTGCTGCTACATTTTATTGCCAGACGAGACGCCTTGTCAGTTGGCCTTCTTGGTGTAGACCTTTGTCAGTTTATTTTGTATGTATGCTTTCTGCCAACTGACATTCCCAGAATTGACACAGTCAACAAGGCCCAAGTGCCAGAAGGTGTGCCACATCGCACTCTGAATTGGTGTGAAAAGCAGCCTCAAGTCGTGTCGAGGATCACAGTGTTCTCCACATCCTCATCCTCATCCTGTCATTAGGCCATTTCGACCTGAGTGAGCTTTGGCTGCCACCTCGGGCAAATATTTGTTTTGATGCCAATTTGCGCTGATTTCTTTAGACAGCTAAGCCATCAGTCAGTCAGTGAGAACCAACAGCAGCAGCAGCAGCTGCTCTCACTGCAATTATCTCTTTGCCCAAAAGTCAAGTGAAAATAAATTTGATCTTAATGCTTGTTTGCCTTAATAAAAACCGAATTGTATGCCCATAATTTAATACTAAGAAATCAAAAAAAAAGATAAGAGTATAGCCAGCTTAATTTGATAATCAGCACAATTTGTTTTTTGCAATTGTTGTTCAAATAATTGCTTTAACATTGTTCTCAATTCAAATGTAACGTATGAACGTTTCAAGTTACACAGCAAGCAGCTTTACGCCGCTGTGGGTGCAAGGCTGCCAGATCGTCAGATAAGCAAGCGCTAGCGTTAAATAGCAGCCAGCTTGTGCTGCATAGCATTTAGTGTTGTAAAACGTGGTGTGATGTTGAGCGCGCACGTTTAAATGTTATTTAATGAAAATGGCAGTAAATAATTATAAATTAATTAGCTAAATTTAGGTAATTTTATTATATAATGTGTGCATTATTGCAAAATAGCTTAGCTGCGTGTTATATAAATAATTCATACGCTCTTTTATTCACTCAAATTACCCGCAGCAATTTTGCGTTAAATGGCTGCAACAAACCATAAATTAACTTCACACCAGGTTGCAACTCGGCTAAAGTCGGGCATACATAGTTGCAGCCTAGACTTAACCTTGACTTCTTTAGCTGCTGGAGGCACGTTGCTTTCGCTCTTGTTATAAATAACAGACGAATGCCAAATTTTTCAACACCCAGCAGCCGAGTGACAGGCGAAGTTTCAGAGACTCAGTCTCGGACGCGGTTTCTGTCTCTTGGGGCTGGCTGTCGCTGTCTCTTTCGCGCATGCGCAGTTTGGGCAGCAGGTTCTGGGCATTGGATTTGGTAGTGCACGCGCCGTAGCAGACACAGCCACAACCACAACCACAGCCACATTCACAGCCTCAACCGCAGCCGCAACTTCAGTTTTAGCTGCTGCTTCAGCTTCATCTTCAGCAATTTAAATTGCCTCCACAAGCATTTTGATGGCGATCACGCGCCCCTTTTGAAATCTTGCTGCTCAATCTGCGACGCGACGGCCATAAAGGATCACGGCGCAGAGTTGAGTTTTTTTTTGTATTCTTCTTTATTTTTTTTTACGACTGCCTTGGTATTAATTTTGTTTTAGCTGTTCCCTTTTTTTGCTTTAATCGTCACTTTTATGCCGACAAGTGGGTAAGAAAGAGATAGAAAAGTGCCAAAAGGAATCGTGAGCAACTGTCTCTCATTCTCTTTTGAGAGTTCCAGACTCTGGTGGTCAAGCAAACACGTGTACTTTTAGACACGGATTCGTTACACACCCCCCAACGTGTTGCACAGCTGGTTGCAAGTCCCGGCTGCAACACAGAGGACATACCGCAAAACCTACGACGCCTCCTAACTAGATGCCAACGAAATGATCGTTTCGGTTACGAACAGATTTCAACAGTACAGTGGTACACTACTCACTACTATGGTTGAGTGGGCGTGAACCGAAGGCAATCTTGATAAGCAGACAGTTCCTTTGAAATAGAAAAAAAACAGCCAAACGCCGGATATAATTGTCAAGGGGATAGCAGAAAAGATATAGCTACCTGTCTTTCCCATTGCTAATGAATCCAAGTTTCTCTCTTTTTGCTATTTCTAATTCCTCTTGGGTTTTTTTGTCTTTCGTCCTGGCAATTAAAATGTGAGTAGTTTGATGGGTTAGACAGACGGATGTAGCTACCGTTAGAGCAAATGTGTGAATGGTGTGAATTTGTTCACCAGCATTAATGCATAAGGAAACAGGAAACTGTCAGAGGTGTTGAATGCTTTAGATTGTCATTGCCATAATAATGAACAGCACATGAGTACATGAGTAGGATTGAGTAATAGACAGAGATAGCATCATATTCAGAAATTAAGATTCACATTTTGAGTGCTTAGATTTATATGTTACCTACTACAGTCTGCGTTTTTGTAGTCTGCTGCGCACGCCAAGAGCCGAGCCAGTCAAGTTTTTATGATCTTTCTCATCCCTAATTCCTGTTTCTCCATTGTTTCAGCATTGCTCTCGCTTATGATATAATTTTGCGTAAGGTCAACGCAGCGAGCTACTCAAGAAACCCAAAAACGCAAAACACAAACCGAATACGAATCCGAATCCGAAACCGATTCCAAAACTTAACGCAATGTTATGCAATAGCCGCGACAGTGGCTCGACAGGATCATAAAAACGTAACGCAACGACGACGGCAGCAGAAACCCAGAGATCTAGGTCTTTAATCTGGAGTAGCCATAAAAATCTGTGAGAGAGAGGTTTGTTTTTACCTGAATGACATCGAGAAAAACTAAAACACATTTATTTGTGTTTCATTGGTAAGGCGTACAAAAAACTATATATACAGTAAGCCCACGCTAAGAGCAACAAATTGCATATGCAGAAATGTTAAATTTTATATGCTAATTGAGTATAGTATCTTTCTAGAAAATATAGGATATTTAGAGATATAATTTAAGCAGAGTAGATGCTTTGATTACTGAAAAGAGCGTTTATAAACAGTTGCGCTAGGCGGGGGCGTACTGTAGTTGCTCATTTTAATATATTTGATAAACTACAATTGTGTTCAAAAAAATGGAAATGGATCTTGTGGTCAATTTTAAAGGAGCATGAGAAGTCTAAAGTTAAACCAATTATACCTTTTTTATATAATAATAATAACAATAATTTTTTAATATTTTCAAAATGTGCTCAGAATTATGAGAACTCATTTTATGGTTTAAATCTTGGTCCATTGATGAATTTGATACCAATTTTACTGAATATTTAGTATAAAAATACCACAAAATTTGTAAATTCCAATTGTTTAGAATAATAAATATTATTTATAATTTTTTTGAACAAGTTAAGACAAGTTTTTGACTTAAAATTTCTAATATTATTCTAATTAATACATACAGATAAATTTTAAAAATAATTTTAATTCAGAAGTTTGATTGAGAATATTAGTATTAAATTGTATTTAAGATTATTTTTTATACCCTCTGAGGGGAATATTGTGTTTGTGAAAAGTATGTAACTGGCCGAGGGAGTCGTAGCAGACCCCCAAAAGTATATATGTTCATGATCAGCATCAACAGCCGAGGTGATATAGCCACGTCCGTCGGCAAGTCTGTCTGTGTGTCCGAATGAACGAATGGATCTCAAAGGTAATAAGAGCTACAATATTAATTTTAGTCAGTTTGGACTCGTTATTTAGTCAGTCAATAAAAATGGTCGAGATACTCGACTGAATTTTTCTTTCTGGTTAAATTTTAGGCACGTTTGTTTAGTTTAAGTATAATTTTGTAAAAAAAATATTAACATTTTTATATTTAAAAATTTTTTTCAAATATTTTTAAATTTTTATTGATGATTTTATACTTTTGCGTTTCTATAATTTTGAATACTGCTGTTTGTTTACAGATATTTTGACTTATAAATTTTATTTACAATGCTTGAGTTAATTGTGCTCTGCGAGGGTAGTTCTAACAGTTCTGCTCACACAAATATTTAAACAAATTAGCACACAATTTCATGTGAATGTTTTTACGTTTCAATTTGACGAATAAATCGGTTTGTTTTTTTGTTATTTTGCTTTTAATTAAGTAAAATGAATTAAGATGTCTATATTCCCTCCCCCCTGTGACAAGTGCTGGTCGTAAATTAATTCATCATCCCCCCTGATGTTGAAAATATTATATATATATAGGTTTTTGGTTTATTTGGTATGCGCATATTTTGTTGGCATTTATGGCCGTATAATAATTGAGGGTGAAGGACGCATTCTGGCGTGCTCCAAGCCGTAACGGCAACAACAGCAACAGCAACAACAACAAAAAAATAATAACAACAAGGTCGTCTCGCATCCATTTATAAATAATTCCATGCGATTTTTGTGTATAAATAATTTGTTGGAAAAATAAAACTGTCCATCGTTTGTTCGCTTGTTTTTGAACTGACGATGACCAAAATACTTCAGCGGCTCGTCTCATGGCTAAAAATAGTTGGCCAGCAGTCGCCCCCTCACAGCACACATCACACCTTCGTTTCGTACCTCCCTTTGGCCTTCACCTTTTGAAGGGGAAGGGCGAGTCGGGAAGTTGGTGGGAAACCATCATCTCTGCTGATGCCAACGGGCGACTGACGTGCGCTGATGACGCGTTTAACCCGACATGATGATGATTATAAGCAGGCCAACAAAAACAGCATCAGCCTCAGTCGCAGTCTCAGCATCCAGAGATCTCCAGAATCAGGTGATGACGATCACCCCCAGGCCGTTGGGCTAAAATTGGCAATAAGCAGACCAAATGTTGGCCCCGTGCAAAATGTAAGCAGCTAAATAACCGCACAAACAATTGCTGGCCAGGCCCAAAATGATCTGGGCCCCAGACTGTGGCACTAAAAGGCGTCAGCACAGCCAACTGAAAAACATCAACAAATTTCAAAATGATCTTACTATACTTTTGACCAAAATCGAATACAAACTATATAATTTTATAAACTTGTAAATGGAGACTCTGGCAATACACTTTCTACAACTGTGTAAGTGCAGTTGAATGATTTAAAAATTGTAGTTTAATTCACAGAAATAGTTTATACTTAAAAAAAGTATAGTGATTTATATGTATTAAGTGATATATTTTATTTAAGAGTTAATCTTTTAAGAAATTACTTTATTTCAGACCAAAAGCTGATATATACAGTGGAATTTCAGATTACTGTTCATTAATTAATTGACTAATTTCTTAATAAATTAACTGTTAAATATTTCATTTAATTTTTATAACTGCAACATATTTGTTGTATAAAATATAATAACATTATACTTTTAAATTTATTTGAAATATTTTAATCAATTTTCCAATTTTTTACTTCCAACCTAAATTCTACTCTTTTTACCTGTTTTTATACCAGTCTCCATTCCCCGTTTTTAATCTAGTTTTTAAATATTTTTATTTCAATCATTATTCCAAAATTTAATCTCAGTTCCACTGTTCTACTATTGGTTTTATTCCAGTTTTCAGCATATATGTATACAGAAAGTCTGAAAAGGGACTAAAATAAATAACTCCAGTGTTCTGGTCGTTTATTAAAATCTTTCATTCTTCTGTAGAGCCTTCCAAATATAACTATAGCTTCATTATTTAAGTATTTATTCGAGTCTTATATTCTAGTTTCTAATTTCAGTTTCATTATAGTTTTCTTGTCTAGACATACTTCAGGAATATAACACCGGAAGACTAGAACGGAAGACTTGAAAAGATTAAGATATTAGCCTCAAGTCGACCAAATATTGCAGTCTTCTGTAAAGTATTCAAAACAAAACAACTACAAATACAACAAAAATTTTATTGAGCCACCAGGCTCCCAAAAAAACAATCAAGTAGATCAAAAAAAAGTACAGCTCCAGTTTTAAAATCTTTATTCTAGTCTTCTTTATCGGTCATTTATTTCGGACTTGTATTCCAATTATTCACTTTTTTAGTTAAAATCTTTATTCCAGTTTTAAATTTAGGTCTTGTATTCTCGACTTCCAGTCCAAATTCCATTCACTAATACTGTTTATATTTCAATTAAATAATACATTCTTTCTTTTATAATAAATCACAATTCTAGATTTCTATCCTAGTCTATAATTCCACTCCCCAATTAAGTCTTATTTGCTGCCGCAATTGCAGTCTTCTTAGTTTATAATGATCTAAATACAAATTAACTAAAAGACTCAAAGTTTTATTTATAAACATAGATTAAAACAGCATTTGCTTCTGGCAAATATACGTAATATGTATCTATAAACCACTTTATATGGGCTCACGTGCCTGTTGTCTATCAGAAATGTGACGAACATATCACAATAAACCAAAGAAGAGCACAAACATCATATTAAAGTCATAATAACCAATTGCTCTACAATGCACAATAAAATAGTCTAAAAAAAAAGTGTATTATAAAAAGCCGCAAAGCGCGCAAATATTTTTCACGAAAAACAAATTCTTTTGAGGCACGTCAATGACGTCAATGCGATGGAGGCGGTCAGAAAGAAAACAGAAAAAAACAAATAGGAGGTAAGAGGAAAAAATATGTATATTCATGAGCAAAGTAAAATTCAAGGCGCCCCTCGCTGCCTAAGAAGTGGGGAAATGGATGAAAAGGGGAGGCAGTAAGTCAGACGTGGGCGTCTGTCTATGTGTGGGAGTATCTGTGTGTGTGGCCGGCTGGCGATGACGCGTGAACTTGTCTTTGATTTGCATTGTGTTTTTTTGCCATATCGTTAATGGGTAATCTGGGAATCTTGTATTGGCCTAAAAACAATTGGCAGCATTGTAATTGTTATTGCGATGTGTGGCACACGCGCCCCTCTCTCTTTGTCTGACCAACTCTAGGTACTCAAATTGGCAAACAGCTGCTGCTGAATTCTGTGATTGCATTTGCAATTTCCGCTATTACCAATTTATGTGGCAACCATGCGTGGCAGCACGTGCTGCAACAAACGAGCTGCAGACACATATGGAATACCGTGCAGAGGAGCAGCATCAGAAGAAGCATCTTCTTTATCCACTTTTGGTGTCATTTCCGGCGGATCGTGCATTAAATTAAGAATCATTAGACAACTTCAAATCCAAATCGCCGGCAATCAGCGTCCAATTTGGCAAATGCCGCCACAATTCACCAAAGTCTTTGGCAACACACACACTTTTTTTTGGGCTTATAAAGTTATAAAAGCTGTGCTGCCTTTTTTGGCGGCTAAAGGCTAAAAGTCATGGCAGGATTTGGCTAAGTGAGTGACCACCTGTTGCCATTGTCCAAGGCATAGCATACATTTTATGCTTCTTTTTTACATTTTTTTGTGTCTTTTTTGCTTTTTTGTTGAAATCGCATAAACATAAAGGTAATTGCACAGACATGCCAAAAATTATCCAATACTCGGTATATAGTACACTATATGTATCTGTCGCAGTGCGCTCATGTGTATCTGTATCTGTGTACCTTTATCTTTATCTGTAGCTGTTGCTCTGTCGCTGTGCGTAATGTTGTAAAAAGCCATCGATGCTTGGCATTTATTGTGATCGCCGCTTATTGCCGCGATGCTTTCGCAAGGGAACGCAGTCAGCAGATACGACATATAGACACTATATGGCTAGTCAGTCAAGGTGCCAAGGATAGCCCCAAAATTGACATGATTCGGCTAGGTTAACAGCTTTAATGGACTGCAGTGGGTAATGAAAGAATTGTGAGAGTAAAAAAAGTAAAGGAAAAGTGTAAGGTAAAATAATAATATTAATAATAATAATAATAATAATAATAATAATAATAATAATAATAATAATAATAATAATAATAATAATAATAATAATAATAATAATAATAATAATAATAATAATAATAATAATAATAATAATAATAATAATAATAATAATAATAATAATAATAATAATAATAATAATAATAATAATAATAATAATAACAATAATAATAATAATAATAATAATAATAATAATGCTGATAAGAATAAGAAAGAATATATATGTACATATGTAAAAACTCTGAAAATTTTAAAGTCGAGTGATCTTGACATCAACTATCAACGTTATCAAGTGCCTTTGAGGTCCGATCAACAGTTCACCATGTTGATTCCTACATTTTCCTGTGATGCATAAAGCGGTGCTTACAATACAAATACAAATTACAAAAGTTTTTTAAAAACTATAAAGCTTTGGATAATTGCATAATTTTAATCGAATTTGGCTTGAAAATAATGTTTGGTTTAGATGTCTTAATTAAAACGTATTTTCTGCAGATCATTGCTATAGTCAGTTGCTGAAACTTGACATAATAGAACAATGAATCCCTCTATCCTCCTGTTATATAAAATCCAACTAAATATCGATTTATCACAGATCATTCCTACCGGAAATTCTTAAAATCTCGCAATAATGAATCATGGTAAACAACAAAGGATCTCTCTTGGCTGTTAACATTCTAAAGTATTATTTTTTAAATAAACAAAGCAAACTAGAACTAAATTTGTTAAATTTTTCAATACAAAATTAAACATAATGTTAAGAGAAGCTCACCTTAACTGATATGCAGCAGCTGCTTGAATGTAGCGCAACAATCCCCAAATAAAAGTGATTGTACTGCCATGTCGAACCCACAAAAAAATTTAAAGAAAATACAAAAAACACTGCAACATTTAGGCGGCTTTTCAGCTGCTACCTCAGTCCCTGCTGCTGCATCAGAGGATGGAAGATGGGGATATGGGATGAAACACCTCCAACGTCGCAGCCTCCTTCAATGTCTGACGCTGTGACATATGCGAAATTCATTGTCGCGTGTTGTGTTCGGCTGAAAATCGCCTGAAAGCCAACGACTTGTTGGCCTGGCCAATGCCAAGCAACCTTGACGCATTGCCCGCTCCTTTTATCTGGCCATTCATCTGCGCCAGAGAGTAGGTGAGTGAGTGAGTGAGTGAGAGAGAAAGACAGGTGGATGTGCCCAGAGTGGAGTGAGAGCTGTTGATGCCACAGCCAGTGCCATATTGTGGACATTATGAGGCCGACATTATCAGACTCTGCTGATCGCATTTTAAGCGTTGTTCGCATTGAAAAATTGCTAAAATAAAATTAAAAAAAAAAAACGAAAAAAAAGCTTAACAGAAAACATAAAGCTGATGCTTTAAACGATCGCTTAACTACTGTTAAGCCGCGTTAAGCTTCAGGCTGGGATTGTGTCTTTAATCCTTAGCGAAGGTTAAACGCCATTTCGTGCGTAAGTGCAATTAGTGTAAAGCATTTTGAGCGATGCCCCAACAAGTTGCCAAGTTGCCAACGTGCCACATAACAATGTATGAATTCAGCCTCGTCTAGAATGTCAACGTCGACTAAGGCCACGCGTCTACCAGAATGTGGGCGAGAGAGAGAGAGAGAGAGAGGGAGGGAGAAGGTAGAGACTGTGGGACACACTTCTTAGAAAACAATACGTACATATATGTACTTCCATATAGCACACTTATCGGAAGTATACATCCGCATAGTTTACATTTTAAAATTCAACTGGATTTTATAAAATTACTTTGAAATACAATGTTAACAAATTTCTGCAGAAATTGGAAACAATTAAACTTTTTATTAGATAAAATTTTGAACTGGAACTAGAGAAAAATATGATTTATTCTAAGTAATTATAAACTTTAAATGTTAACATGTTTTTCCGAACATTTTCTTGAACATATTTTTTATGAAACACAGTTTTAATTTATTTTTAATTAGTTCTAACTAATAATAATATGTTTGAATTCTGCTGAAATGCTATCAATATTTATCAACTAACTAAAACAGTTTTTATTAGATTATATTTTGAACTAGAAATATTTTTATTAGATTGATTTTTGTTAAATATATATAAACTTGAGCATTTTGAAACTTAATTATTTTTTTATAAAACAGTTTCTCGAAAAAAATTTTGATAGAGTATCACACAATTCTAATATCTTTAAAATTTCTTTTAATTAGTTTTAACTATTAATTCATTCCAACAAATTTCTCTGAAATTCCATTATTATTTCGAAACAAACTTTATTAGTTCAACGTACTATTTGATTTTTTTGCAACAAAAAATGTACGAAAAATTCCCACTGTGCGACGTCAGGCTGACGCACATTTCCGTTCCTCTACGCAGAATACGCCCAATATATGCATATGTGTGTACGTACGTACGCCTTACGCCTCATGCTCATGTGACTGAAAACTCATAAAGATCTCTAAGCAAAAGGCTGAAATGCAGGCGAAACAAATGGCGGAACAGACGCGTGCTTGACGTGGCATGCCCCCGCCACCATGACCACTCCCCCGCTAACGCCTTCTCTTTTTACCGCAGTCGGTAAGACGTTCCCAATGCTCACCGCATTCATTGAGCAAATTTTCCCCAATTCACACAGCACACACCACATAACAGCCAGAGGAACAGCAACAGCAAACATCTAAAAGTGGCCAAGAGAATTTGTGTTAATCAATGGGCTCGCACTGACAGCCAAATTAGCAAACGACTACGCCAAATGTTTGACGTCAGAGGCGTTTAGGTTTCTTGGAACACATTCACCACCGCACTCATTGTTCGGTATGTGAATCTAAATCTGAATCTAATTTAGTTATAGCCAAGTCGCAAGAAACGTGACCAAATATGGGGAGCATTCGCTGAGCGGAAATGAGCTATGACCTTGAAGGAAAATCAATTTCCAGATCGTTAACTGAACTCGTTTCTTAAGCGGGGGTGCAGTATGTGAAGCAATGTTGATTTTGAATAAGCTTATTAATCTTTCGATAGCTTAATAATCCATATTTCAAAGCTTGGATGTAAATAATAAACGATTTTAAAGATAAATCATTTGATCAACTATCGTTGAGTTAGGCATGAGATACTATATACTTGATATAGTATATCTTTAAACTCACAGTCTTGATCAGCTAGTGATCTTTCATATCCTATTTGGAAATTTTGTGATCGATCTACTTAAGCCCGAACTGATCTGGTCTCATGAGTTGTGATCGGTTTTTTGAATAAGAATTCATATCAATACACTTATTAAATAAGTGATCGCTTTAATAAACAGCCTTGATCGGTGCCCAATCTGTCTACAATATAAAAATTTTCCAACTCTCGTACAGCTATTGGTTGATCTTTTCAAGTCTTGAGTTCGAATTAATTTTCAAACTCTCGATCAGTTGTTGATATCTCTCTTTCGCTCAATCTCCATATTCTTTCCTTGAACGGGAGCAAACTAATCAGAGATTCAAATTTGTATATCTCACTCAAGTGTTAGACTGACTTAACGATTCCAAGGATTCGACAGATTCCCAAACGTACAATTGTTAAACAAATAGCAAAGGTCAGGTTCGTGGCACACCCACACGACAGACGACAGTCGACAGACAGAGAGAGAGTAGACTAGCACTTGTTGCTTGGTAGCTAATGGATCTACACCTCGACGACTTATGGGCTACTTAAGAAAGCAAATGCCGGCATCAGTCCCTAAGACGCTCCCCAGACAATTGCCACATCACGCTTGTTTGCAGGCACATTAACGCTGACGACGACGACGACGACGACGACGCTGTAGATGATGGCGACAGGCAAATCCTTTTTTTTTTTTTGGGCTACTTAGGATCAAGAAGAGCGTCATCTTGGCAAAGGCATCTCTTTTTTCCCTTTTTATGTCTTGTATAAACATTTGCACAGAACCCGGCATTAACACAAAGATCGTAAGCCAAGCGCGTGATCGTGATCGCACAAACATTGAGGGATGGTAGGGAGACGGTAGTTGGAATTTGTAATGCAGTTACCCATCTACCAGTTGGCCAGTTTACCAGTTTGCCACTTGGCCAGTTGTCCATTTGGGTGGGCTGAAACGTGTACAAAACTATTTTGATAGCCACCGTATTTTCGGGTAGACTGACTACCATCATACCACCGTCTACTGGCGTCAGACGTGCGATCTGTTTGCTTAAAATTTTAAACAGAAAAGTGATTAATGTCATGCACAGCCTCCGCAGTGGCAATCCCATAGAGTGTCTCAGTCACACTCGTAGTCATAGTCTCAGTTCCAAATCTCAATCCCAATTCCAGTCTCAAACGCAGACTCAGTTTCAGTCTCATTCTTATTCTTATTCTCATTCTCAGTCCCAGCAGCGCAAACAACATAATCAAGCGTACATCCGCCGAGCAAGGGCTGTAGTATGTCGTTTAATGCCGATTTCCTAAAAATGCCAAGAAAATGGGTGTATTAGTTTTGTGGAAATGTATGTGATAAGACAGTTTTTGTGCTTTAATAGTATAAATATTTTATAGATTGTATTAGTAGCTTATGTATTGATCAGGTTTTAAGAAATATAATAATATACCCATTCAAAAATGCTTTAAGATATATACTTAAGTTTAGGTAAATACAGTAGATCATGTAATATTTTTGAAAGTAGTTCGTTTTGGAAGTTTGACATACGACGATAAAGTTTTTTTTAACTTTAAGAAATTGATTTTTTAAGTAAATAAATACACTAAATTGTATATAGTGTTAAAATTGCATCCATTTAAAAATGCTTTAAAGATAGTTTTTTAAAAATTAAATAAATAAAAATAGGACAGGTTTTTTTAACTTTTAAAAATTAAATTTTAGGTAATTAAAAGCACTGAATTCTAAATAATGAAAACATCAAAATTAATTAATTCAAACATTTGTTAAAAAAGCAAATTAAAATCTTGAGAAAAGAGTTCGTGAAGTCAGACTTTATTATTATAACTTTCAAATAATTTTCAATTGTATAATGTCTATTAATATACCTAATTTAATGTCTAATGTCCTTTAATATACATAATTTAATCTATAATTATAATATGCTTAACTATTACTCCTGTCGGGTACCTTCTGGTCGAGCACACTCAAAAAAAGCTTACGTTTTTGTCGTTGCTGTACAGTGGGCACTGTGTGTTATGCTAATGGAGCGATGAGTTCGTCACCAGAGTCAACAGAGATTCCAGGAATTCAGAAGCAACAAACAGCAAACAGCACCCGTAGAACGAGTCACAAGAAGAAGAATAAGAAGCAGAAACCTTCTTTGGGTCTTTGATTTTGTATTTCGTTGTTGTTGTTGTTGTTGCTGTTGTTGTTGTTGCCCTATGGCATTAGTTGGCAAAGCTCTCGCGGACAGCCGGCCCTGGCCACGCTTTGTAGATAAAGTCACGCATCGCAGCAGACACTTGGCTGCGGCTCCAGCGGAAGTTGGAGCCAAAGGCACGCGCTTTAGCCTCCAGCATTTTGCATTGGCTCCAACTTGGTGCTCAACTATCTAACAAGAGAATTATTCAGGCGCAGCTTTGTCAACATTGCTTTAGAGTCTCGGACCAGTGGTTAGCTCGCTTGCCACACTTGCCCCACTGCTTCCTCTTTCCTCTGGTGCTCCAGTCCAGTGTCGAGCCGTGCCATAATTTGCAATTCGATGCTCTCTTTGCATTTCTGCGTGTTGGCATTTCATTTGTGGTCACCACAAGATTTGCATATGAATGAGCAGCGTATAAGTAGTACCACTGGCGTGGGCATACCCCTCAGTGCCTTTGCATAGAAGGAGTGGAGTGGGAGTGTGGGAGTGGGGCTTAGCTAGTTGTCTCTCCACCTTCACCATCATCATTGTTTGTGATGAACTGTCTTTGGATTTGACTTCAGGGTGTCTTCTGTCTTCTGTTTTCCCGTCCGAGTCGTGATCATGTCTTTGACCGTCGCCGCAATTAGCATTTGAAGTTGCATTTGCCATTTACAATTTGCATTTGCGCATAAATCAATCTGACCAGTTGCCTTAACCAAAAGCCTTGACAGAATTCAATTCTACTGACTACTTCAGAGGGCGAAAGAGAAGGCTGATGACACCTGTCGCACCAACTTTTACTTTTACATCCTGTTGACAGTACACAGTATAGCTAGATAGATTCCTGCCAAGGCTCCACTTCTTGGAAATCTGTCAGTCTGTATTCCTGCAAAATCTTTTTTAAAACTGGTAGATAATTTTACTTTTATAGATAGATTCCTCTAATGTCTTCAATTGTTGGAAATCTATCAGTCAATACTCCTGCAAAATCTTTTTAAAATCTATTAGATACTTTTACTTTTACATTCAATTAGTAGTAAATATTATAGATTTCTTTCTAGTCTCCAATTGTTAGTAGTTCAAATTATAGATAGATTCCTGCTAAGGCTCCACTTCTTGAAAATCTATCAGTCTGAAATTCTACAAAGTCATTTTAAAATATCTTTAATTTATAAATATTTTTAGACTTTTGAGTTAGCTATTTATAGAGCACGATTCACTAGCTATTTGTACACATTTCGCCAAGTTAATTATAGAAATATCTATCTAAATATGTAAATAAACAATTTTAGCAACATTTTAATTGCAGATTTTTATTAATGCTCAGACAATTTTCACTTTAAACTTTTCATTCAAGTTTAGTATTTTTCACATGAAACACATAAAAACAACATATATAGATATGTAAAAATAAATTAGTAATTTAGATTTCTCAGCACCCTTAGAACTACTTAGCATAACATCATCATAAGATCAACGACATTAACTTTACTCTTTGTTGTCTTTTGGGGCAGTCAAATTGAATTGGTTGCCATTAGTTGGTGCCTTGTGGCAGCTGCTGTTGTACGTATTCTGTAGACCGACACTTTTACTTTTATATCCTGTTAACAACCCGTAATTTGGCCAATTTAACACTTGTAAACGCGCTTTCGCCGCTCTAATGAGGTACAAAACGCTTGCCAAAGAAGTCGGCACAAAATTAACATATAAACGCGGCTCCTTCTGACCCAAAACTAAATTGCATGTTGACCGAACCTTATAATCAGCTATGGCCGTGGCTGTAGCCGCAGCTTAGGACATATTAAAAGCTCAAAAACTCCGATTACAATGCCACAACCCAACAACAAAAAAAACTGCAGCCTCAACTTTAGCGGTATTGAAAGTGTTCGCATTCTGCAATTACACAAATCTGTTGAGGCATCTCCGATCCAACTTTAGCTCCGATCTGACTACGACTCCGACTTGCACTCAGTTTCGTCTGGTGTTAATTTATGCGTTGAGCATAAAAAATCGTTACCAATTACCTACGGAATACTTCAATTATGGACTGCAAACAGCTGCTGTTGTTGTGTTGTTTTTTGTGTTTTTTGTTTCTTGTTGTTTCCCGCTGAAACCCTTTTTAGCACTTGGTCTGATATTAAAATGGTTGCAGGAGCTGTGCTGAAATTCCCTTGAAGTCCCTGTCCAGCACATACATATCTAATTCGACACAGAGTTGAGTTTCTTTCAAGGTCAAACCAAACTAATTAGCTTCTACAATCTATTCTTTTCAAATCTATAATTTTTGGTGGTTTTTCTAAGCCAACTTATGGGTTATAATGTGAAATACGTAGGGATAATTAATCTAAGCATATATAGTTTGAAGCCATTCAACGTCATTGTTATAATTATGTTATTTGAGTATTAATACAAAGGTTTGATTTAAAAAATAAGTGCCTGACTTATATAGTAAGTTATATTTCTCTTTCTGAAGAGAATTTCTGCAGGATGTTGATCAAAAAAATTTATAATTAAACTTTAGTGATCTTATCGTTTGGAGACCATAAGACTGTAAGATATATAATTCTGATCCTGGAGAAGATTTCTGCATGATTTTGATCTACAAACGCTAAATATTTCGTCATTTGGTGGTCATAAACCTAGGATAACTATAATTCTGATTCTAGTAAAAATTTCTGTATGCTTTTGATCTTAAAAATGCTTAGAGAACACAATGTTTTTAGAACTTATTTGGTTATTAAAACCCACTGGAAATACAGCCAAAAAGGTACAATAAAATCCTATGGATTTGAAGGCCACATATCTATAAAAGTTTCCTAAAATAATTCAATTAAACTTTTTCTAATTTAAACTAAAATAGTTTTAATACCTAAAATACCATTTTTTATAATTTTTAATACATTTTACTATTTTAAGAATATTTTTATTCAAAGAAAAATTTTAATGTCACCCATTGTAAGAACTTTAAGCTTTTTAATAGTCTGTTAGTACTTAATCTAAAGAAAATAGAGAATTTAAAAAAAAAACTTTGTTGAATTTGTAAGTTTGTTAATTTTTATAATATTTTTCGAATTTAAATAGAGTAAATACGAATGCAGTGTTCTTATAAAAAAGTAAAATATGATCGAATACATTTGCAATGCTCGATGGGATAGAGGTTTCTAGTTACTTAAGCTTACATAAAATTAACATTAACCCCGCTTCAATTGCAGTTTGTACCTGAAGTGCATGGACGGACAGTCAGACGATCTGTCAGTTTCTTTATGTTTTTGTTTTTGTTTGGATTACAATACGTGCTGCAATGTGCAGTTAGCAAAAGCAGTTTGATTGTATAAGTGTGAGCATGCGATAAGAAATGGGGCGCGTCAGAGTGCACACGAGGGCGTCGAGTTTCGGTTTCATCCAAAAAACAAAGCGACACATGCAACTGACATTGGCCAGAAGCGTGTCACAGACAAAGAGCGAGAGTGAGTGTGTGAGAGAGAGAGCGAGAAAGGGAGAGGTAGAGGGGGACAGATGGAGTATTGGGAACAAGTGAAACAAACTCAATCGATGACGCCAGTTTGCGACTCACCTGTGGAAACGCTGACTTGTCGCTGTTGTCATTAGCTCCTTAACTCGCTCTGTGTTTTGTGTGCCATTAAAAACAATAATAAATGATTCGACATTGGAAACCTTGGAATCACTTACTCCCATACCATATATATACATATATCGGTATCACGAAAATTTACATATACTTTTCGTAATCAATGAGCTACTCGTTTCACGCAACCGCCACTCGATTTGTCCGGCTGATTAATGCAGTCATTCGACAACAACAACAACAACAACAGGCAACAGGGGGAACCCTTACCCAGCTTAATAACGGACTTCGATCAGAGGAGTCTGTTAAAATTGGCATTGGACCAAAATAAGAGCAAAGCTATCCTATATTCGTTAATTGGCGACAATTGTTGGTTTGCTTTTTGAGTTTCGATTGTGGATTTCTGTGGAAAGTTGTACAAGCAGCTGCTTGTTTATTGAATCACTACAACTTCCAACTCCTACTTCCTACCATCTCATTCCTCTATCCTCCCTCCTCCATCCACTCCTGTGCTGTAATTAGGCAATGCAAAGAAACAATTCCATGGGAATTTAGCTCGTTTGGCAGTTATCGCATCGTATCGTAAAGTGCAAGTGGAAATCTGTTTGACTTTCTCATGCAATGAGCAATTAATTAAAGTCATTCACTTAATGTGCGACTATCGTAAACGTTGTGTGGCTGTGATAAGAAATCTTTAGTCATATCATATCGATTATTAACTCTTGAGCTCAGCCAATGTCCAGTCTTTCCGCGGCTTTGATTAATTGCAATTGAAAGTCAGCTTAAAAAAGGGGAATCAGCTTGTCGGACCCTCAGTCTTTCTTCTGTGAAGCTGTCGCCAGTTTAATGTTGCCAACTTAATCGGACATTTGGTGGAGAGAGACTGCTTGATAATGTTGTTTACGAGTCTGTGCAAAACGATCTCCGAGTGGAGTGTACCGAGGGGAGACTCATAATTAATGACTCTGGTGAGCTTGGTGTTATTATTATAAAATAAAAACTTTTAATTACAGCGTGTTCGCGTGTCCTTGAGTCCTGCCTAATGAGCCCAAATAAAACCGAACAAAAAAAGTCAGCTAAAACTATTTCAAAATCTGCCAGACGATTTTTGCGTAAACCGTCAAGGTAAAACGCTTCCTACACATAAAAAGGACACTGCGAATTTCTTACGTAAGTGGGCAAAATATATTTTTATGATTGCCATCATAAAATATTATACAATTTTGTATTTTTTCTCGTTCGACAGACGGACGTACGTACGGCAAAAGAATGAAATCGCGCTCTCAATGTTCTGATCTCGTTCCAGTGCAGTCGCGCGGCATGACATAATTTTGCCTAATTTAACAGCATTCCAAGGACCTCTCAACAGGACAACAAACACACAGCACACAGCACGTGACAAAAAAAAATGAAATGAACTGAAATGAAATGCAAAATGCACAAACAAACAAAAAAATTATTATGTAAAGAAAATCTGTTGACCTGCGTGCAAATTTTTAGCCTGAATTTCGCAGGTCATCTTTGCAGATTTTCACATTTGCAAATTTTCCCTCAACACACACACATTTGCACATCTTTTTTTTGGCCTAATTATTTTTTATGAGTGCAGTCCACGTGTAGTTCCAAGCAAAATTGTCGCACTCCTCTGCGGATAGCCGCATTTTGCAGTCCTCTGAATGCAAATCTGAGCCAGATCTTTATGTTATTGGTCCGATTTTTTACTTTGTTCTATTTTTTCCCAGCCTGCTGTTCTTTTTTTGTGGCTTTTGCACAGTTGTTTGTCAGCCTATTCATTCATTGTTTACATATGCCTAAAAACCGACCCAATTTTAGCTCAATAATTGTTCTACTTATTGTGGTTTTGGGCTTGGCGCATGTTTTTTGTATAGCACTGTCTTTAGACAGTTTTATGCAGATTTTTATGTAGGTAGTACCGCTAAAGACACGCGCGCGAAATCTTCTAGAAACTCCATTGAAGTTAATTGAATGAAATTAATCTTGAATTTTTATTTTGCATTTTTATTTCAGTTATAACAATTTTGGTTTCTATAGCTATGACCATAAGTGAAATCGTTGTAGGTTGAAATTCTATAACAACTCTTTCTATACTACAAGAATACAGCTCTGTTTAACTAAAGTTTCCTTCGAAGCAAGTCATTTTTTGGCATCAAATACTATATATAAATACTTTTTTTTTAAGAAATATCTGTTAATTTTAATCTAGTTACAGTTTACAGTTTGTTTTTAAATGCTTTGTATTGTTTTTAATTTCTTACAAAATAGGAAATGAAAAGTAGAGAGTCGTTGGCTCTACTAAATATATATTGAAATAGTAATTTTTAACAATTTAACAATCTTTTTCAAACCCATAAAGTATTTATATTGTTGTTCAGCATCAACAACCGATACGATATCACTATGTCCGCCTGTCGGTCTGTCCGTTTATATCTATGTGAACTATTTATATCTGTCACGAAGTATAGACTCTGTATTATAGAGTAAGTATATATCCTTGACCGACATCAACAGATGAGCCATAGCCATGTCTGCCTGTCTACCTGGTTAAATGAGAATCAGTCTCTTAGTTTCAAAACTATAGTAATGAAAATTGGTACAGATGACTATTATCTCTAGGCCATATCGGATCACTATATCATGCAGCTGCCATAGAAAATATAATCGGTTTAAGAATTTAGTTCCTAACTATGACAAACTCGAAATAAAATATATAATTTTCCCTGCAAAAAGACTTTCAAGTCAGTAAATTTATACAGCTCTTATTTAAAAATTATATAACTAATATAAATAACAAAATAAATAAATTTTAAACTAAAATTCTTTGGGTAGGTAGATTCCCAACTATTTTTCTTATATGAAATACATTTTCGTTACTTATCGAAATTCTTTTCAATAGAGTATCAAAGTAGTATCCATTTACTTACTTTCGTTCTCACTTTAAAAACCAGTTACATTTTGCCTTTTCGCCTGCAGCTAATGATCAACTTTGACCTTAACTAATGATCAGGGCAAATCTGTCCAACAACTCTAACCAAAACCTAAAACCCAAGGAACCAAAACTGTCAACACTTTCGTTTCCCTAGATTTTAGGTCATAAATTCTTGGCCTTTTCGTGTTTGCTACAATTAAAATGTTAAACAGTAAAATGCCATAAAAACCAAAAACACTCGAAATTGCCATTTCTTAAGGCGAAAAGTGGAAATAAACTAGGAAAAACGGGTTAAAGAATTTGTAAAGAAAATTCCGCGTACGCGTACAACGAAACTACAGCGGCGGCGACAAAAAGTTGCCTCAAAGCAAAGCAAAACGAATCTGTAACAAAAAAAATAGAATAGAAAATAGAAAATAGAAAAAGAGTGCCGAGAGTTCCGGGAAGGGTTAGTTTTGTGAGCAGTAGAACAGTTGAACACCCGAACTAGACCACTGGGTCGATCACACAAAAAACAGACAATGCGGCATCGTTAAAAAAGGAGAGCGCTACGTGCTGTGATATTGTTCGAGAGTAGGTACATAACCCTTTTGGAATTCTAGTTTTATGTCACTTTTTTTTGAAATTGTAGCAAAAAATTGGTGCAGTTTGGGTAGAATTTACATAGAAGTGACCTTGTGTGAAAATGAAGAGTTTTGCTAATGTGACATTTCATTTAACTTTTGATTCTCTGGCATCTTGACGGGGAAAATTTACTCAAACTCTGTTTACTAACATGCCAAATGGCTTTACAACTTGTTGTCACTAATTATGGTCGAAATGAGCCGTAATCCTTTGCTAAATGCAGCAACAGAGAACGCCCATCACTGTATCACTATGGCAAATTCGCAGGAAATCGACTCAGAGTCGCAGTTATCGTCATGGTTAAATGCGTTTAATCCTTGCCAAGCCCTTCACTGAACTGATGTCCTGTTGTCAGCGTGGGCTGCTGCTGTACGAAACTGCTCTTGACCTGAACCCGGTTCGGTGCAGTACGGTGGGCGTATTGTTTATTTTCGAAATCAAAATATTTGCAAACACTGCAAAATACTCGGGAACTGTGTCTGTGCAAGGATTAGCACCACATCCTTTCGCAGCCTTGAGATCATATTTCGCGCACACTTTCGCGATTTTATGATGCATGTTACTAGCCTGAATTCCGTCTGCCTCATGCCACATGCCAAATTTCGCATCCTTCCACAGTGCTGGCTAATAATGTGCAATGCGCACGCTGCTTTTGTTGCCGACCAACCCCGTTTTGCCGTAGTTGACTTTCGTTTTTTAACCCGACCCGAGACATGTCCTTGCCACTTACCCAAGCCTTTTTTTATTTTTCGCTTGCAACCTTTTGTTGCGGTCGCATTTTTTACGGGTTACACGGCACAATTGCATCCTTTTGTGGCATTGTGCTGCGTTTTTTAAGCCTTTTTGCTCTGCTCTCAACTCAGCTCAGCTCAACTCTTTTTGCCAGTCCTGAGTTCAGGTCGCAGGTTGTAAATATCGCTAGAAGAATCGCATTTTTTATGCACTTCGCAGAAACGTTTTGTTGTTGTTGTTTTTTGTTTTGTACTCTCGCTTTTTACTATAGTTTTTTTATGTGTAGCGATTTTTTAGCAACGGGTTAAACGGAATTTGTAGGAACTCTAGACTCTAGTTCGTAGAATTGCTTTTAATAGCAGAACACAGCACAATTTTCACAACCAATTTTCAGGTTTTTTGTAACAAAAAGGCTTAAAAAACGCAGCCTTGAAACGAAAAAACGCAGAAATAATTGGCATACGGCATTTTTTTATTTACTTTTTAAGTCGAAAAGCCAAAAAGTCAAAATGTTGTTGTGGATAAAAATACAAAAGGGATTCTGAGGCGCGTGAAAAAATTTGTTAGCAGAAATCGATTGTGGCCAAAAGTTAAAGGCTTAGACAAACTAACGCATCATAAATAGCCAAAAGTTAATTTTCCACAAGTGAAAATTCTAAGGAAAGTGAAAGATCAGTATAATTCCTAGGATGGCAATGGAAAGAATTAGTTTGTAAATGAAATAGTTAACTTGTAACTCTCTGGATTTCCTCTTTTTACTAACCCCAACTTGCATCACAGTCTTCACTCGTCTCTTGCCACGTCCAACAAGTTTAGCCGCAGTAGTTGGAGCATGTCGAACAATATCAGTTCCGATACATTGCATACTACTCTACTACGACTATATTTCAAACAATTTCCAGGCGTGTCGCCGCTGTAACCATAAATTGGTTTACAATTTTTCAGCAACTCGATCAATTTTCATGCCGCATTTTCAACAGCAGCAGAAAACAGAAAATAGAAAAAGATACAGAAGTAGAAGCAACAAAAGCAGCAGCCGTAACACCAACGAGGTTAATTATCGGCATATTGCCCAATGGGAAAAATTAACATTTTTGTATGTACGGGTGGACTGACAGACTGGCAGTTAGTCAATGCGACTTCCTTTTGCAACAGACAAAAGAGAAGATCATAAGCCTCAGTCCCGGTCCATGGCGTTGCTGCAGTCTCCAACCTCAGTCTCAGTCTCAGTCAGCTCATTACGCGGGTCGTGACTTGCCGAAATGGAAAACAAGTAAAATCGGTAAGGCAGAATATAGTAAATAAAAAAAACGAGAGAAAAAAAAACATGAAAAGAGGTGAGATAAAACAATTTGAACGTACTTAATATGGGATACTCTATAAAAATACTAATTTAATTTTAAAATTCTATTATTAATATTCGATTTCCAAGTTCTATTTGAGTTAATTCGGGTTTAAAGTAGTATATCTTTGTTATTTTGTCTTTCTATAGATTTATATGCTTTAATTATATTTTGGACTATTACTTTTTTATAGCTATTGTCTAATTAAAACTTAAAAGTTCAAGAGAAAATGTCACAATAAGCTTTTCCCCTGGCGTAGTGTTTCACAAGCAGAATTAAAACCTTACAAATTCTTATAATTTTAAGATATTTATTGGCATCTAAAAGATACCACTAACAAAGCACTAAAATAGCAGATGATATGATGTAAAGTTATCTTCTAATATAGATTCTGTAACCATTTATGGATCAAGTTTTCTTGTACAATCGAATGTCTTACAGTTCCTATTATCACTACAAACAATAGTTCACGATAAGGACGAAAGCAGAAGATATAGAAATCCTAGTTAGTAAAGCTATTACTATAATTTTTATTATAAAAAATATATTTTGGCTCTAAATCGTAACATTTATAAGTATAAGCATAATTAGTTAGTGAGCTTTAAATAGAAAAATAATTGAATTCAATAAAAAAAAATATATAAAATTGGAAATTAATAATTAAAATAAATTAATCCAACATTTTAATCGTTTATACAAAATCTAAATTTAATAACTCAACTGCTAAACAATTTTCAGTTCAAGTTCTTATGTGATATTTGCTTACCATTTGCCTTGGTTAGGGTATACCCGACAGCAGCTTTAAAATGATGCCAGCGGATGCTTGGCTGCTTGTCAGATGCTGATATCAGTCGTGGTCGCAGTCGCCGTAACTGTTGGCGTCGCAGTCGCCAAGGCGGTGGCGGTGGTGGCGACGTTGGCAGACGCAGAATGTTAATCTCCATAAAATGAAAACAATGCGCCGGCGCGACGACGATACCAACAACAAACAGCAACAACAATAGCAACAACAACAGATCAGCAGCAGTCTCAGCATCCGTCTCCATCTCCATCTCCAACTCCTTCTCCATCGCATTCAGAGTCTTCATCTACGTCTCCATCTGCAGCTTCATTGCCGTCGCCTTTCCACTTCCATTTCGACTCCGACTTGCATCTTCAACTTCATCGCCATCTCCATCTGAAACACAGTCTCACTGTCCCAGTGGCAGTTCAAATGTGAGAGCAGCTTTTTGCCATGCTTCGTGAAGCGCGCTTTTTGCGCAATAAGTGTGCCAGCAGCAGCAGCAGCAACATGCCCCACCAGCAGCAGCAGCAGCAGCAACACATCGGCAGCAGCAACCGACCGACGACGCCAGCAACCGGTCAGCCCCACCACATTATAATTTATGCAGTCGCCGCTCAAGGATCTGTATAGCTGCCACCCGCTTGTTTCCACCCTCCCTTCGTTCCCTCTGCCCCCTCTGCTCCCTCTGCGCCTTCTGCCACAACTGTTGCCGGCTGTGTGTGCGTTTAGGTAATCGCCGGGCATGATCTCGGCAACTTGCAACTCCAACGCGCTGCGACGTTTGTTGCTATCGTGACAAGCTGCCCCGCTGCGTCTGTGTGTGCGAGTGTGTGTGTGTGTGACGTTGCAACGTTTGCCTGCAACTTGGGATGCTGCCACTGCTGCCAGCACAGTAAGATCTTGGGGGCAACGCCACCCCAGCGCTGCTGTGGAGTGTAAATTACAACTTGCCGTTGGCTTACAAACGCCTGCCACAGACTTGGCCATCTTGTTGTTACCTCAACTGGTTGTTATTGTTATTGTTGCCTGTCGGTTTCATTCAAAAAGTTCAATAGTGCATGCAATTCACTGCATAAGTCCAACCGTCGAGGCTTTCAGTCTCTGTTTATGTCCATTCTCATTCCCTGTTTACCCCCCCAACACCCTCTTACACTCTTGCCACATCTTGCTGCATTTATGATCGATGCCACAGTCGATTTCTTTAGCCTGTGACTGGCAATTGTCGTTGGTGCTTCCTTTGCACGCGATTCCCTTGTAGTGAATAAAATACCCTAAGAAATGTGAAGATGGTTACATTAGCTATGTCACAAGGCATGTAGAATATATAAAGCATAAAAGTATTTAGTTAAATAAATTCTGTTTAGAATTTAAATAGAATTTTTTATTATATTATATATATACATATATATCATGCATTTTATAATAATATACAAGCTAAAGGCTTTTTAGTCGTATTATTTAAAAGATTTTACAATAAGTAAACGATAGTAAATTCTGAGTTACGCACAAATTATGAATAATATACTAGCTCGATTCCTGAAACGAGTACATATATTAGTTTAAGGTAAGTTTTGGATTTCATCCATACCAAATAACCAGAAGGCCTATAGAACTCTTTCAAATTCGCACAAAATTTGACCGAATGTTAGGGGCACTCTGGAAATTCTTTATAGACGTTATCAAAAACTTATCTATAATTGTGTAAGCAGTGGTGCAACTAATATACCATATTTTTTGAAGTTTTTAAGTATTTGAAATCAATTTATAAATTACTTGTATATGTAGAATTCAAGCTATAGAGTTCCTAAATATTCAGATAATATTAAACAGATATATGAAATTTTTTCGAACAAAAATCCTCAATGTATAGTTGCAAAATATTGATAATAATGAACAGATCTATGAAACTTATACGACTAAGAAGCGTTTCTATAGATTAAATGTGCATAAATTAATAATCCTAACTCTATATTTCACAAATACAGATAATACTATACAGAACTATAAAAATAGAACGATTAAGAAGCGTTTCTATAGAATAAATTCATGCAAATTTGGAATTCGAACTTTATAATTCCCATGAACATATAGACAATATTGAAAAGAACTGAAAGATATTGAAAAGAAATGAAGATAATACGACTACGAATCGTTTTTAATGTTTTGTTCAATTAATTTTAAACAAATTCAATAACAAAAGTCAGTTGAAATCCAAAACTATATTGGAAAAAAAAGTACGAGTATCTTTTGATTCCTAATTATTGAAATGTGTTCCAAACTTTTTTGAAAATTGTTTGAAAGAATTTATAACATTAGAAGCGCACTCCTAAGTGCTACTTTTAAGTATTCTACTATGAAGTTTAGTCTAAAACTTTAGCTACAATTTTCTATGTTCCTTGAAAAAAGAGCATTGAATCTTCGTTGATATCCCAACTGACTTTTTGGCTGTTCTTTTTGTGTAGCGTTTTATATGCTCAACACCTTCTGTCTACGCTTAAGCTCTTTGTACTGTGTGCACTACGACATGGTCTCCAGTCTCAGGGTCTGAGCCCTGGTTCTGGAACTCAGTCTACCAAGTCGGAGTTGAAGTTGGAGTCGCAGACTGAGTCTGGTCACGATTTGTTGAGACTCGTAAAACATTTTTAGCACCTCAACGATCTATATACACATACGGACAAACGTACGAAAGTATGTACATGAATCCCGCAGTTGAGCACATTTCTTTTTTAATGGCATTTTGCATCAATTTTTTTTGCTGGCTACCAAAAACAACAACTAAAAAAGATACGACGCCCACTCGACAGACAGTCGGAGGAGGCTGTGGGAAACTCTTTCAGAAACTGTTGTAGCGAAGACATCCTGTCATTAGGCAAATATTTATGTAGATTATCAGACTGATCGGTTGCAAGGCAACCAGCTGCCGTCTAACGGTGCTTCAAAAAAATTTAGAGCCTGAAATTAAGTTCAAATTAGTCGGTTAGTCTTTGAGGCCGAAAGCGATTAGAGCAAACGAAATTTATGCGCAGCGCAGCGCCCTCTGGCGTTGGCTGGTAGCATACGCTTGGCAAATAACGTTCCCGGAAATTGGCAAGGATTCGACGAGAGTTGTGTGTGCGTGTCGTAAAAACTCTTTGCAAATCAAAGAGGCAGAGGCAGCGACTGCGACGCCGACAGCAGCAGCGACAGCGATTCATCATCAAGGACATGAGGTACATTAGCGTGACGATCATAAACCCAAACCCAACCCGCTAGCTGTTGTAGCTAATCCGTGGAAACTCTAAACTCTATGTTAAACTCTATCCTATGGCCAGCAACCTCTTTCGGCGCGAGTCGTAGGGCCGTAGGTAAGAACTCTTTCGCCTCAGGCTCTTTACTCCTTCGAGGCACAGGTAGGCAAGAGCGGGTGAAAGGCAGAAGAAGTAGTGAAAAGAGAGGGTGAGTAAATGAGTGAGTGAGTTGGACTGACGAGTTGACGTTTGCACGCCAATTGATTTGGCATTGAGGCAAAAGGACCGTAAATAACCCTAAATAAAACCATAAAATCCTTCTGCATGTTGCGCTTTTGTTTGTCGCGAATCCCAATACCAATACCAATCGCAACCCAACCATCCTCACCTTGAGTCCCCTTGTGGACTTAGATGTCTCTGCAGTTTTTTAAGCATACTTTTTTTTCACTTCTTTTCTCGTAATCATAAACGAATCATTTTTTATGCAATTTGTTGTCAACTAGTCGAAAACTCGAAAACGTAACTTTTTTACTTGGAACTACGTGCGTTTTTTACGCAACTCCACGTAACATAGCGAGTTGCAAAAAATAAACAACTGCGTTGTTGTTTTTTTATGAGGCGATAGTTGACTTTTTTAGTTGAAAATGATGATAGAAGATTGTCAAAGTACCAGGAAAAGTCAACACTAAGCAGAAGCAAGAAAAAAAAACAGCAGAAACGCTTGAGAAAGAGTAGAACCGAAAGAGTAGAGCTGAGAGAGAGATAGAAAGAAATGAGTACAAGGGGTTAAGGGGTTAACTGCTATAGAGGCGTGCCCTACAGAAGGCAACAGGATGAAATAGAAGCTTTTACCTGCCCACGCCCATAATCCTTTTATGGCAAATAAACAAACACGTCACGGCCGTCCCAATGTCCGCATGTCCATGGAATGGATGGAAATCCTTTGCCTTAACCGGGCACGTTAAGGGTTTTTGGCTAGGTAAAAAGCGGCTAGGTCTGAAAGGGTGCAATAAACGGCAGCAGCAGCACCAGAAGAGTTGATGGACGGATGATGAACGGGCTGTGGTAAGCAGACGGGTTGCACGCGTTGCACACGGCCCTTTTGTTGCACGGGCTCAGTTTTATGGGTGTGTGGTTTTAGCCCTTTGATGTGCATGATCATCCTGTTAATATAGAAAGCCGCGTACCTGGCCACCGTGCACTTAGCCCTTTCACACAGACGCAGTCGCGCTTTAATCCTTTCGCAAAACCCTTTGCTTTCGTACCGAGCGTGTCCAAAGCGATTTAATTAACGCGGTCGCAACTAAGCTCAGTTTCAGTAGGAGTAGTAGCAGTAGCAATGCTTAAATCCTTTCGCTAGATGAAAGGGGCGTTATCGCTGCTAAAGGCTCAACGGCTACTGTTCCGGAACCTATCACATGCATTCACATCGTTCCTCTTCCTGTGAAAGGATTACTTGCCCACGCTGTTTGGCCCGGAAATTTTGCGAATATTTACCAAATAACCAGCCAAGTCAACTTCATAAGACTTGACTTTCAAGCGGGATTTTCGAACCCAAGTCGAAAAGTCAAGACTGAGCTGCAAAATGAGCACTGAGTAAAGGATTGAGTGTACGGCAAATTGAATAGCGCTCACAATGGATGTGCTTAGCTGAAATATTACAGGAAATTCACAAATATATCATCTAATTCCGGAGGATCTGCTAATAATAAACATTTTGATGTCAAAATAGAACAGACATTACACAACAAAAGAAAATTCATAAAGTAAAACTCAAGTTAGCCAAGAAATTCTGGTATTACACATTTGTGGAACATCAAAAATCAAATAAAATTAATAAGGATACTATATAAAGTTATATATACTATAAAAAGCTTTAATACTTTAAGTTTTTTCTAACTCCTAACTTGATTCTTTAGAATAAATTTCAAAAATATTGATTACTGTGGACGGCTATACACGCTAGTGACGAAAGCAAAAGCCATAAACTAGCTATATCAACTTAGGGATCGTCTGGTCTGATTACAATGGATGATATCTTATTTGAGAGGTATTTATTGCATACATTTTAATATTTTTTTTTTCTAATTTTCATCACAAAATATGCTTTCGTCACTAGATAGATAATACACATTTTTCTGACGTCAAAAATGCACTAAATAGTGGAATACTTTAAAAAAATTATATTTCGTTAATCGATTCTTCGAAATAAACTTTTATTATATTTGTGACGTCAGAGAAGTTCTGCATATGCCTTTAAGAATTATTTATAAAAATACGACGTATATTCTACAGTATGCCCTCGCTTATATAAATTTTTTTAATTTTCATTAAATTTTTTTCGTCTTTTTTCGTAACATCCTTAATTTTAATTAGTTGCATTTAGCGAGTGCCTACTGTATGTATTCTGTGACGTAACAGTAACGTTGCAGCACTTAAAAGCTGGCACTTAAATGCATTTCAATCAACCCGCTGCACATTTCCCTCGCTCTCTTTAAAGCCCTCTCTTATGGTGCCCTCCATCCTTCTATCCCTCTCTGTCGCTCGTTCACTTTTTGCTTTGCTCTTTTCCGCATCACGAGATCTGCTGTTTTGCCCTTATAAAGCTGCTTCCCCACCCAAAATTGGCAAAAACAAAAACACAACGAAAAAAAATTAACCGTTTGTTTTGAGCTTTTACCTGTTGCTAAATTTAGAACGTCTGGCGATGTTTTCGTTTTGTTTTTTGCTGACGCTGCTGCCTCAAAAATGTTATAAAAACAAAATCGCCAGTTGCCACCTGCCACCCGCCTGCCTGCCCCCGTTGCCACCCACTGACTTGAACTCTGAGCGACGTAAGCGGCGCCGTTGGCAGTGGATACGGCCTGTTGGCCCAAAATGCGTCGTTACGTTAATGAGTAATAAAATACTTGCACAACAACAGCAACAAATTGGGTAAAGATTGTTGTGGCTATTGCCAAAAAGAAAAAATAGCAAAGTACAGCGCCATTAAGTGCAACAACAACAACTAGTGCCAATGCATTTAGCAGAGTGTGAAGAGGAGGAGGAGAGAGAGCAGCGCATTCATTTCACGCGCGTTTTATGCACGCGGCTATTGCGTTGGCGATTTTTATGGCATTTTAATCGCGAGACGCGCGCACAACAAAAACACAACAACAACAGCACATCATTATAAATGGCTGCATGGGCGGCCGTGGAGCATACATCTTACTCTCGCGTTCACACACTCACCGAGATCAGCTGCTCTCTTACGCGCACTGCTCTCTCTTTGCTTGTTATTTTTAGTTACATGGGGAGGCTGCTGCTGCTGCTTTGTCGCTGTTGCCAGCAGGGCAGCGTCTGGCGCGTGGGCGTCGCTGCCAACGCTACGCTGACGTCGTCACCGTAGTTGTCGTTGTTCTTGTTTGCTGTAATACACAGTTTTGTTGCTTTGTACCTCTGGCGCTCCGTTCGCTCGCTGCTTGCCACCCCCGCTACCCCGCTGCCCCACTGTCTAAACATCTGTTTAAATTTAGACGCAATTAGCAATGCTCGCATATTTTCCGAATAGTTTTTGTGTACTATAAATTTTTGCCACAGTTTATTTTAGACGCTGCATGCGATCAGGCGCGCCAAGCAATTGTATATGTGTGTGTGAGCTACATCCTACACCTTTGCCGTTAGTTGCTGCTGTTTTTGGCCAGAAACAGCAACAGCATCAAACAGCAGCGACGCCAACTGCGGCCGCCACATGATGTAAACGTTACCCATGTGCAATTAAATTGGCATGCACAAGTGCTGCCGCCAGCGACGTCGACTGCGTCGGCGGCTGCCTTTTGATCGCTTGCCAAATTGTAATTGGAACGCAAAGGTGTTGCCTGTGACTGAGCGGGCAACGGACTAAAGAGGCTGTAGCCGTAGCAACCTTCTAAGCAAAAAAGCTGTTGACATGCACACATGCGCCCATTGTGCTCTGGCACAAGTGCTTTCTTGAAGCTTCAACGAGCGCAGCTTACACAGAACAATCTAAGAGTACCTAATGGTTCATTGAGCTTAAGCGCGCCGCGCACTGAAGCGCCTGGCAAAGCTCTCTTAAGCAAAGCGCAGCTCACAAGAACTTTCGCTCTCAGTGAGTCTCGTCTCTTTGCACACACTCTCTCTCTTCTGCTAGTATGCAGCTGAAGTGCCCACGAACATGACGTATGCAAAGTGCTTAGAATTCCTAAGTACTTGAGGATTGGGAATAACTTGTTAGTTGCTATCGTAATTTATTGCCAGTGTTAACCTTCGTATGGCTGATAACTCAAAACGTGAAAGTCAAAAGCTGCACGTAAACCCCATTAAAATAAAATGAATCTAAGCGTCCCCCGACGCACGTGTAACGACGCCGCCGCCGCCCTCCCATTAGCCTTGCCCAACAGCATTGATCGATCAACAAAAAACAAAAAAAAAATGTATCTAAATGACCTTCACTTAATTGAGGCGAGTGGCATGCGGAATGGGTTACAGTTACACAGTTACAAGGCGCCGAACTGAAATAAATTTTGTAAACAATTTGAAACAATTTCTGTGGGCCATAAGTTGTGTGGATTGTGGACTGTGGATTGTGGGTGACGCAGGTGTGTTAGGCTGCCGCCCGCTTCCGCTTGGCGTGCGCACAGCCCCAAAAAAAAAAAAACAAAAAAAAAACACAGACCTAGCAACCTTGTGATCTTGTTTACTGTTTAGCGACCCCACCGATCACGACATCATACCCACAACCCCCCCGAATACACACACACGAACCTGTCGACGCTGGGGTGGCGTCATATCAACGATAAGTCTCTACTGCCGCTGCTGCTGCCGTTTGCTATTTTCACCTTCTATGGGACGACGACGCGTTGGCCGCATGAATCAGCACAACGCAGCGCGCTCTCTTGCACGCTTGCTATCTCTGTCTGTCGGTCTGTGGCTGTGCGCTCCAGTGATGTCACTTTTTAAACCAAAAAAAGCTAGATCGACGAAACAAAGCCTAAAATGAGGCTGAATTCCCAGAAAACAGTTGAAAAATAAACAGAATTTTTTAAATTAATGTTTTGTTTTTATATATATTCTGCCTTATCGCTCGGATAGTAATTTGTCTGTAATACTTTTGTTAGACAGTTTGGTGGTAGTTAGTAATTGTAAATTTATAATTAAAAAATATATGTAAATAAAAATGTAACTTTTGCTTAATATAGCGTTTAATGTAATATATTTCATACTACAGCCAAATCTGGCGGAATAAAAGCTGAAATGACAACAGTGTTGCGCTCTCTTGCGCTATTGTGAATCCCGCTCGCACGCTTTGTGGGGGTTTTGATATTTCCAAAAAGGAAGACTTGCTCAATAGAACTTGCAGTGCTTTTTGTTGCTGTTGAGACAGAGAGAGAGAGAGAGTGAGCGCGGTGTGCAGAGGGGGGCGTATGAGTAACTGTGTGCGCGCTCTCGCAAAGGCCGCGGCTTAGGTAAACTGACAGCAGCAGCAGCAACAACAGCAGCAGTGCACACAGGTAGCTTCGTTGCTACCTACACCAAGGCACTGTACTGTATGTGTGTGTAGGTATGCCGCCATCGACGCCTGGTCGTGTGGCTCGCGCTGCCCGCGTCTCGCTGCGGCGATTTCGATTTAGCCAACGAACCTGTCGATCAATCGTCAGTCGTCTGCTGTAAGCCCAGCGATAAGGTGGTGGTCGTCGCTAGCAAAATACGCAAGCAAACACACACACAAACGCACACACACTCACGTATTTGCCGAACGATCGCTCGCTCGTCTCAACGTCGTCTTCGTCTTCGTTGCGCTTCGGGAAACGTTTAATCGCACTGCATTCAGAACCTGACAGCCATTCGCTTGCCGTAACTCGTAGTGTGCGGTTCGTTTTGCCTATCGAGCGGAAATCTAAAAAAACAAAGCAAAAGCAAGAAACACTCTACAAAAACCAACAAAATCTTTTACGTAGTTTTGTCGTCGTTTGCGCGAAAGTGAAAAGAAGTGATCTGAAAAATTAAATCAAAAGGGAAATAACAACAAATTTCCTAAGCAGAGCAAAACAAACTAAGTGCGCAGCAATTAACTACAAATTGCTGCTAAGTGAACCAAAAGTAGAAAAAACTATCAAACTGTGTCTTAAACTGCATAAACAGTATATAGCCGATATCGAAATGGTTACCGGCGTTACAGTCAACATGAACGCCAATGTTCTCGGCACCGCCGTGGTGCCCACCCAGCTAAAGGAGACGCCGCTCAAAAGTGATCGTCGGGTAAGTGTTAAAAAAAAAACCAGTGATCAAATGATCAAAAATGGACGGTAGCCCACAGAGCCCCCCTCTCTCAGTTAGGCAAAAACTTGGATTATTTCTTGTGAAATTTATTCATTACAAGCTCCATACAAGTCTCCCACTTTGTATGAGCGTGTGAGTCCCACACACTCACACAGTTTGGCAACACTGGCTGCCCAAATGCATTTCCTTTTTGGCCAACGACAACACGTCGGTGTCGTCGGCTCCCACATGCCACAACGCGGCTCTAGCCATAAAAATACACTGTACGAAAAAAAAGCCGTCGGCTCGCCAACACAAAGCGGCATTTGTCTCTGGCGTTGGCGGCATTTACGTTTTGGCTTCATTCATGGAGCGGACGTACGTACGTCTGTATGTCTGTACGTTTGTACGTTCAGACAGATGGTCCATTCATGAGTGCCACCCAAAATTGGTGCTGTGTGTGGTGCTTGCTGCCCACCTGAGCGGCTTCCATTTGGCGCGTGGTTGTCGCTGCAATTGTCGGTGGGTCATCAGCTTCTTTTGGACTAAAAAAACAAAAAAAAAGCGGTTGCTTGGCATCTGACCGTTTTTGGGCCCCGTACGCTGACTTCATACAGTGCGGGCGTTCACTGAGCCAAATTTGGCCAAAAGCACACAAACAAATTTTAAATGCGCGTGCAAAAAAAAAAGCTAAAAACAAAAACACTTTTTTTTGGCTTTTGCGTCTTCGAATTTCCCACGACGACCTTGTTGTTGCGCTGCAAAATACCTGCGTATTGGCCGCAATTTATTTTTGGTAACGATCGGCTCGTTGCTTATCGTAATTTATAACCGTCGAAACTATTTTTGGCATCATCTTGCCGCAGCGACACTGCAATATAAATAGAGCACGCGCCGTGCCACAATGTTTGGCCCCCAGCCAGATCAGTACGTAAAGCGACCGTACTTTTGTCCGTGTCCAATTAAAGCCACACGCAGCTCTCTTCCTCTATTTTTATGTGTCGCTGCATGAGGTTACAGACTTTACCAATTGATAGATAGCCCCCTGCCCCCTGTCCCTGTCCCCAACTACATGACTAATTTTAACTCTTTATCACACATGACTAATTCTCTATTTCTCTTTCTCTATCTCTATGTCTCTTGCAGTCGAATAAGCCCATAATGGAGAAACGTCGCCGTGCTCGCATTAACAACTGTCTCAATGAATTGAAAACTTTGATCTTGGATGCCACCAAAAAAGACGTAAGTATTTAAGCGTTTCATTCAAACACTTTACAACACTGTTTTGTATTTTTAAGTTTATATACAGCTTACTAATTAATTGTTTTTTAAATTTGCTTATTTCTTTTAGCCGGCTCGTCATTCCAAGCTGGAGAAAGCCGATATTCTGGAGAAGACAGTGAAGCATCTGCAGGAGCTGCAGCGTCAGCAGGCGGCCATGCAACAAGCGGCTGATCCCAAGATCATTAACAAATTCAAGGCCGGCTTTGCCGACTGTGCCAATGAGGTGAGCCGCTTTCCTGGCCTGGAGCCGGCACAGCGTCGCCGTCTGCTGCAGCATCTGAGCAACTGCATCAATGGCGTCAAGACAGAACTGCATCAGCAGCAGCGTCAACAGCAGCAGCAGCAACAGCAGCAATCTCTGCACACACAAGTTGTGCTGCCCTCGCCGCCCAGTTCGCCGGAGCAGGAGCCACCAGCGGGCACAACTGTGGGCAGCAGCGCACCCTATCTTTTTGGCCAGATTCAGCAGAATGCCAATGGCTATTTTCTGCCCAATGGCATGCAGGTGATACCCACAAAGTTGCCCAACGGCAGCATTGCACTGGTGCTGCCACAGAGCTTGCCACAGCAGCAGCAGCAACAGTTGCTGCAACACCAGCAGCAGCAGCAACAACTCGCCGCCGCTGCCGCAGCCGCTGCAGCAGCAGCAGCTGCCGCCGCACAACAGTCACCGCTGCTGGTATCGATGCCACAACGCACCGCTAGCACCGGTTCCGCCAGTTCACACTCCTCCGCCGGCTATGAATCCGCGCCCTGCAGCAGCAGCAGCAGTAGCATCAGCGCCAGTGGCAGCTATGCCCCGCCCAGTCCCGCCAATTCCGCCTACGAGCCCATGGATGTGAAGCCATCGGTGATCCAGCGTGTGCCGAGTCATCATATGCTGATGGATCAGCAGCCCCTTTCGCTGGTGATCAAGAAACAGATCAAGGATGAGGAGCAGCCCTGGCGGCCCTGGTAATGCCCGAGGCATTGAATCTCCCACTTCCACACTCGCTCCCTCTCTCTCTCTTTCTCTCTCACACACTCTCTCTGTACCGCTTTAAAGACTGATGGGCACACACACACTCACATACTCACAAGCGCAGGCGTTGAGAGCAGGCGCTGTGAGGATCACTTCACCACATTTCGACAGGATAACGCAAATGTTGCTTTGAAGTGTTCCGAGCATGCGAAACTCCTACATTTCGCAGTTAACCAATTCGCTAAGCAAACATTTTTTTTAAGAACTCTTTAAAAAAAAACACTTGGCGAGCTGGCAGCTGTTTCATTAACACACCCACGCACAACACATGCTATTTGTTATAAATTATTTATTATTAATTTAACTATATATTTCATTTCTCAAATGGTATTCTGCATATCGCCAAACTACCTCAGTCCAAGTACTTGGTGTTGAATTGCCTCATGAATCATGTATTAGAATTGTGTTGAAAACATTTCACGCTCTGTTTGGGGAGAAAAAAAAACAAAAACAGCAATATCAACAACAACAACAACAAATAACTCCCCAAACAAACACAATGAAATCTTCAATGTCTTCCACAAACAAACAAAAAAGCGCTAAACGTTTTGTTTTTGTTTTCAAAAAAAAAGTCAAACAAAAGCTTAAACATAATTATTATTATTATTATTATGCCTTATATCTCTCCATTTAATTATATATAGTAGTTATTAGCTATCATCTAGTTTGTAAGTTTTTCTCTTGTTTCTAGCTATAAGAAATAATATATATATATACGTATTTGTAAGACCACGTGATATAGCAATGATAATGATCGTTTAAGAAAATGTTGAAAAAAAACAAGCAAGAATTTGAAAAAAAGAACAACAAGCAACAACAAAAGCTAAAGCAAAAAAAAAAAAACAAAAAAGTTACTAAAAAAAACAAGAATAAAACACAAAAATTACTAAAATTTAAATACGCACAAATCTTTTATCTTTTGGGTTTTTTTGGGGCTAAAGGGACGGACTTAGAGCCGCTATGTATTTGGTGAAAGTAGTGAGAGAGAGAATAGTAGGGGCACTACCCATTCAGTATTTAGGAACTGATGGTACAGAACTGGAATAAAATAAGATAGAAAAGTTATAGCTAAAGATATGATATTCGCTTATGAATTAACAGTACATTTTTGACAGTAAAGAATATCGATTGTTCCTACAGCAGCTATGTGCTATATATAGTACTTCGACTTGTATGCAATTTTGTTAACATATTGAGAAATATTACGAGTGTATATTAGGTAAATTTCAGTAAAATCAATCAATAGGGACATAAGATTTTCATAACAGTGAGCAGTTATGTATATGATAAAGTGCTTGGATCTGCAAAAAATAGGTTAATTTGGGTAAAACCAATGAATAGAGACAAAAGTGTTTCAAACTAAGCTTTTTCATCCAATTGTTCCCATAACACACATATGATGTGGTGCTTCGATCTGCAAAAAATTTAGTTTGCCTGTGAAATTAGGTTTTAAATGGTTATTTTCGAAATTTTATTTGTAATTACTAGAGAAACACAATTAGTTTATTTCGAATTGATTATTCCGATGGAAGTTGTATGATATAGTGATCGGATTTGGCCGATCTTATCATCAATTTAGCTTTAAGATTGAGAGACAGACGGAATCTATAGAAAATGATTCATACTTCCGCACAAAAACATAGTACCTACTGCAGCATGTAAAATAATAAGATTTTCGATTAAATCGATCTTATAATACCTACGAATATTACTTAAATGTAAGAGTCAGATTAACATAATTTTAGAAAAACCATAAGCTCATTAATTAAAATGAATAACATTCGATTCATCTTGATTTATGTGACACTTAATTATTTATAAGGTTTTTATTTATTTTGATTAAATCATTTGCATTATTTAACTGAACATTTCATTATATTATTTCCATATAACTTATGCAACTGTTTAAGAAAAATATTTCTTAGAACTTTATTTAGATTCATAAGTTCCTTAATAGTTAATATATAAATTACTTAAAATTAAATTATTATTATAAATATATTTCTTAGGATTTCAAGCATTATTCCCAACCTATTCAGTATATCAATTATAATAATAATCTAGAGTTTACGGTGTTTTCTTCGAATTTCGTAAAAAGTCTCCATGGCGCCATTTATATAACACTGTTTGGGTTTATGCAGAATCAATCATGGAGTTTGCAGAATAATAACCGTTTTAGATTGGGATAAACACAAGCAAAATAGGTTATTATTTTAATGATTTCACATATATTTCCCAGTACCACCATATAATATGCGCCTCGTGATAATTCTCTTCCTCTTGCACATTCCGCACAAGTTGATAAACTCGACTATGGCACTGAAATTTCAAAATATTTTGCAATACGAGTGTAATCAGCGCTAATATTCAATTACCATATCAAATTAGTAATTTAATTGCGGTTCACATCAACAAACAACAACAAAAACAATTTGAAATACGAGTTTTATGTTTACTTTGTTAAAAAGAATTTGTTTTTACCAAACTTCACTAGAAGTCAGCAATTTATTCAGTAAAACATATATGTATATGTTGGGCAGGAAACAAAAGTATATAGTAGGGTTTATAAACTGTTTAAAATATGATTCAGGATATAGTTTGTAATGACCTTCAGTTGCTGTGCACTTAGTAAACATAGTGCGATCTATAGCAATTATTTGCAGACATTCTAACAACGTAACATTCCCAGTAATGATAGTGTTTATCAGATTGCATCAGAAACTGTTGTTGGAATCTGGTTAATCTAGTGTTGTATGAATATGATCATGAGTACTATGTATGACACAACTGTAATATTCCATTACTAAGAGCATATTCCATCTAATTTTTCCACCCACAAAACGAAGAATTATGAAAGTACTACTACTACTTATATAGAGTTTTACAATCTGCGTAAATCCCCTACAATTAGGCGTCACAACATATTCTCGCGGCGTCTAAAGTTTCCGTAAAGTCTGTGATGCAGTGCTTTTAGGGTAGGAAACAGTACAGACCAATTTCTGTCAAATCATGCTGATAATATGGCACGATATATGTATATACAACATATATATAGAGGAATGAGTTGACATTTAAAAGTTAATTCTGCTTTCCATGAATCAAATGCACAGTGTAAATAAGTAAACAAACAAACTGAGAGCTAACTTGATATTAAGTTGATGCAACTGCAAACCAACATTTACATATTAATATCCACAAAGACAAGTGCATATACTATATATTCAAACAAGATCGCTATCAAGATCGTGTTCGCGTAAGCGTCGCAGTGTCTGAGATAAAAAATCCGTGCGGTTCTTAAAGAATCGCGCGCGACAAAAGTCCAAGTTGGTAGGTAAAGTAGGTATAATAATAGCTATGAGATAGTCACAGCTGGTAATAATAATAAATATTTAGCTGATTGTTACAGTAATGTTGACTTTTATGTGAAATCACGGACAAAAACTCAGCTGCATAGATCGTACCATTTCGCGGATTAGTCATACAGAATAGATATATAAATATATATTTAAAAACTTTAGCTTTGTTTTTAGCAGATATGCGTCAGTCTGGGTAGTTATATATTTTTTTTAAACATATTCGCTAAACAAAGTTCAACTGGGCGCTGGAAAAAGTCCAACAAACTGGTCAAAATTCACAGAGAAAACCCCCCCCAATGGGTCAATAGTTTAGTTTAAGCATGACTCATAGACCGGACTTTAAGGTTTTGCTAAAAACTTTTGTTTGAAGCAAAAAACAGTAGTAAGCATATATATATGACTATTTCCAATTACGTTTTTAGATGAAATCGAATTTAAATACACTCAACGTTTGCATAGTCATTGATAAAGACGACAATCTATTTCACTGGCATTAGAAATGTTTATTTATTTATAATCTGAGTTTATTTTTAATCAGTAAAAGCACCTTTTTTTATATTTGAAACCCATTGACGTCACAAGGAGTTACTATTGCACGTCATTTACGTTGTTCAACAAAACAAAAACACTTATCATGAAATTCTATATATTCAAATTGTGTGGCAATAGTATGCTGGCAGTTCCTATTAAAGGTAACCATATAGCTATATAGCCATATAAACACATAACTATATACTTTAATTCCAGTTTAATCGATTTCAATCAACACAACAAATGTTACGAATTCAAGTGGCGCTGGCCCACCACCAGCACTAACGCCACAAGTGATCCTCAAGGGGGCCACTCCATTTATAGGTGCGTCCACCAACCAACACCAGTTCATAACTGCGCCATAATACTCTAGATGTGCTCCAAAGTTTCACAAACAGTGCTAAACTGCCCACTCAGCAATTTGCGCGTGACAAAAAACGTGATTTCTACGGGTTTTTCTTTCATTTGTTTTTTTTTGTGAAATTGTTTTGACTTCCAAAAATAAATTACTATATTTAAAAAATTTAATAAACATATATTTGAGTGTGTGTGTGGATGGGATATTTTTTGTTGCGCTGCATTTTTTTCAGCTTGTAAATGGATGCGGCAAAACAAAAATACAAAAAAAAAGAAAAGAAACGAATTGAAAAACAACGCAAATCAAATTGCAAACGATAACTGGCAACGGATGCAAGATTCCAAAGATATATACAGTGTATAGTATATTGTATGTGTGTACAGGAGTTTACGTTTAATATTTACATATACACACCCGTCTGTATATGGGGCAGAGTACCGTTGTTTTCTTTAAATACGCTAACAGTGGGTATTTAAAATTGTTTATGAAACATGTTCAACTTAAATTTTATAGAAATCCATCTTTAGTATTAAATACTGTATTGCTTCTTGAAATATCTCATAATATAGTATTATTCCAGGCTTAACTATATATCTAACTAAGCTCTAAAAATCAATTTAAATAAAAAGTCATATATTCTGCCTAAATTTTATTAAAATAAATGCTAACACGCATTCGATTTGAAAAAAGGGAGTTTTTTTACTTTACATTCAAATCTATTCAACTATATCGTAGCTTTACTGAAAACTATGTTTAGTCTAAATAACTTGATGTATTTTAAGCAAACGTTCAAACTTTATAACTGATTATGTCTTATATATTCTCACTAATTTTGACTACAATCGGACTACTATAACGTATAGCTGTCATCTATCAAACATCAAAGCATAGTTCTAGAAAAATAACTTTGTTTTTAAATTTGTCTACCAAATCCACAGATATTGGTCATCGAAATATTACAAAAATATTGCATAATATTATTAAAATTAATTTAAAAATATATATATTTATTTTATAATTTAAATTAAAATTGTTTTGACGTTGAAAATTTGCATAACTTGAGATAAACTCACAGCATATTTATGTGTCTTACACTGGCTTAAATAGGTTCACTATATAGTATCACGATTTCTGAATCAAATGCAAATTAGTCTTAGAATTCATTATATACATGTGTTATGGGCACACTAAAAATTTTGTGTGCACAAAATCCAAAACTAAGCTTAAACTAAAATGTAAACTTAAGGAATAGGAATAAACTTAGGAATAGTTTATAGCTGTCAGAGCTGAGCTTGCTTTATAAAACTTTATTGTTTTTTGCAGAAAATATTACAATTATGCTTAAGTAAAACCTTTGTAAAATTCAACATCGATATTAAATAGTTTTCATAGGAATCATTAATCAAGAAATAAAATTCGCGCTCTGCAAGTGTATAAAACCTTTGGTGTGCCAGAGAGATAACCGTTCTTTCTTGTTGTTCATTGTTTTTAAGTTTTGTTTTTCTCTTTATTTTTTAGCTTTTTTATTTGCAATGGTATCGCAGCAGTTCCAATGAAGTTGAAGCGTAAAATAACAACGCCATAGCCAAATGATCAGGTTGCCCTACCTAACCGCGCTGCTGTTCGGTGCCAGGGGCAAAAGGGGGTGTTTCTTGGGCTTGAAGGTGGTGGTGGTGATGGTGGTGGTGGTCACAGTGGTCTCTGGTCACGTGCCGCACAAGGTGATAACGAGGCAAAGTGTTGACTTTGGGTAAATAAACCTAAGGCAACCGAAACAGAACCGATGGCATACTGCTATCAGTACCATCGATAGATAGGCTGTGTAAATAACATACATATATATCCTATAGACACTTGACTTGCGGTCCCCACCACAGATCGGCAGAGAGTGAACTAGTTTATATGGCGCAGTCGGTTAGTGTAACTGGGTAAAAGGGAATGACTTAGGTTAGTAATCGGCCCATTTGTAGAGCTACAGAGCCACAATACTTGTATAGAATAACCTTGGGCACGCCTCAAGTACCACTTGAACTACCGTCAGAAAGTTGAATGTCAAAGTCAGAGCAATAGCTTCAAACGTAAAGAGACGGAGATGGGGGTTTAGAGACGGAGTCGGTGTCGGTGCTCCAATCCGGCATTTGTCTATGCCAAGCACGTCTGTTAATGTATGTGTTTTTAATTTATAAAAACAATAATAACAAATACATAACACAATGCCGAACGACAACGATAGACAGCAGACGGTGCGGCCTTGAGGGCGGGGTGTAAATATTTTTTTTCGGGTTTTTTAATGTGTTTTTGAGCCTAGTTTTTTAGTGGCTGTTTTATCAGCTTGAAACCAAATTGAACTAAAATGTAGAACCAGAATCGAGATAATCTGGAACCATGAACTATCATTAACTTAACACCAGCTCGCATTTCCTATTGACATAATATGCATATAAGCCTCAAAAAAAGCGTCAAAACCACTAAACGGCTCTAATCAAAAGTCAGAAAACGAGTTCAATAAACCACAAAAACAAACAAGTCGAGTAATTGGTATTGTTTTTTTCAGTTTTTTTTTTTTGTATTCCGTTTTGGTGGCCCAATGCGGGTGTCAAGAGCAGTCAACAGTTAGTGTATGTTTGTGTGTTTTTTTTTTTGACTACTCAAAAGTCATTAAACTTGGCTAGCATTTGACATTGCCAACTGGAAGTGACTAGACAGACTGAGCATAGACGTCTTTTCGATTTCATTTGATTCGCCATAGCGAAAAAAAACCAACGAAAACAGCAACATTTCTGTGGTTCATTCAACTTTATTGTGGCTTTTTTTTTTAGAGTTAGAGCATTGAGTTTGTTTCCTTATCACAATCCGGCTGCAGATTCTATGGAAGTCGAAGTCACATGCCTCAGTTTCAAGTTTCAATGAATGAAGTGAAAAACACAACAACAAAAAAAAAACGGTCGCATGCCACAGTAATTCATTATAAACACTCACTGAGAACAATTTCATTAGCAGTTCCATTGAATGCTACCCGATTCGCTTCTGACTCGCCCTACATTAACAAACAAACAAATCAACAAATGAAAATAAAAGCAACTCTCAATGGTCGACATATAGTATATAGTATACATACATTTGTACACTTTCTAGGGTCATTTGCCAGAGCAAAACGTGACAACTGCGCGACTCTTTGAGTCCCCGGATGCCCAGAAGAGCCAGACCTCAGACTAACACACATTTGGGTATGTACCGATGTGCCTAAGAGTCGCTAACAGTTGTATTACATTCTTGAAAGTCCCTGTTAGCGTTCTGTACTTAACAGACCCTGTATTTAAAAAAGTATACGAATTCATTTGGTTCAGCAAGCAGAAAAAGATTGAGCCGGCAGAAGATATAGAATATGTAAAATATAAAGATTCATGATCAGCATTGCTGATCCAATGTAGTTAAGCTTTTCGTTATGTGTAGCTAAATCTTAGAAACTATATGAGCTAGAGCTACCAAATTTTACATGTAGATTGTTTTTAGATTTCGTCACGAATCTTCCAAAATCCTAATTCTAAAAAAATCGGACGCGCTTAAGATTTTTGGATCAAATTTGCATATAATGTGTATGGTAACATTTTCTATATCCCGACGTAATTTTTTTAGAATCGCACAACTATATCCTTAAGAATCCATTGAAAAATTTTGCACAAAATCAGTCTACAGTGTGAACAACAAGCTACTGTTGTACAGTAGAATCCAGCTATTATAATGACACTCTAGGGATCGATGTTATATCCGAAAGACTATTTTAGTTTTCACATAAATTTAAATTTTCATAGATTTTTCATCGCAGTAACCGGACGAACTCTATAAGCTTTAACAGGAATTTACTATACTTGGTACCTCATATAAGAATTCCTTAATTTATATCCTAACCCAAACAGTTGCAGATCAGGTTTTAGTATATTAAACTCTTTTTTTTTTATTAAATTAAATATTTAATGAATAGTCCCAACTACAGGGTCTTTTGGTGTCCTCCCACATGCATCAATCCTTCTACACTAGTTAGCTTTTAATTGCAAAACTGGAACTAATTTTTGGCGGCACAAATTGCAAGACATATGTATATGTATATACATACTATATAGTAAGAATCAGAACCAGACGACATGCTGACTGGCAATCTTGGAATGCGAATGTACGTATGTTACACTGCCATGAAAATTTCAATTTTCACTACAGTTGTTTTTAAGTATGTTTTAATTTTAAACAAATACCAAATGTTGTTTTGGTTATGTAAATTGCAGTTGCTCTTTTGTGTGGCAAAAATCAAAAAGTCAACTTCAAATTGCAATAGTCAGGCCACAATGGAATGTTTTAAAAATATTTGCAATAATTCTCAGTAATTGATAAATTTCCATAGTTAAACGGAAAACGAGTGCAGAAGTGACGCGAGTGAGCTGATTTTCTAATTGGTTTTTTTGCGCAGTGCGCAATGTGTGTCAAGTGGTTAAATACAATAGTTATTTGCTTATCAGTTAACAACTGCAATTAAAATTACTAATCAGCTCAATTTACAGCTGGCTAACTAAAATGCAGTGCCAGGACTAGGCCAATCTTATCACACAAAATATGTATATACACGACTGTCTTCAGACTTCATGCCACTCTGCCAGCTGGTAGAAGAAAATGCCCAGCGTCTGTGTTGGTGGGCAGTGGAAAATTTTCATGATTTACACCAAATAATTTAAGCGCTGACAATGAATTATATAAATATGTACACCGATGATTAGCACCACACCAAAAATTTAAACAACAAAATACGTTAAACATCGAAAGCGGTAATGCACTCCCAGCAGTATGAGAGGTGAGGTGAAGTGAGTTTGGGAGCGGGGCGGCAGCTGGTCACGCCCACTCCACGCCTGAAATTAGCACTCATCAGTTGGACTTGGGATTCTATATAGAGCTGGCATTAAAATCGATTCAAGAAGTGCTGCATCAGTTGAGGACTTTTAATCACGATACATTGATTTAAATTTTTCAAAAGCGATTATATCGAATAGTTTTTACATCGAAAAAATATACTTTCTTATTTTGGGAAAACCTAACTAGGTATTGATAAAATTACAGTAGCATTCGTTTATAACGACACTCTAGGGACGGACGTTATATCCGGATTATGATTTTAATTTTCATAAAAGTTTTTATATCAATCGAATTTTCATCGCTGTACTCGAACGAACGCTATAAGCGGAGTCGGTATACCTGAATTCTTCTGTATATCTAATAAAATAAAATTATATATAGGTTTTTATGTTTCTGGTATCACAGTGGATACGGTATCTAAGTTAGGGACGAAGGCAAAAGCCATAAACACAGGCTACTACCTTAAATACTTTTCTCAATAGTATGCTTACATCAAAATAAATTTCTATATCTTTTTAAAATTTACAAAGTAAGTTTAATATTTGCTAAGTTTTTAAAAAGAAATTACAGACTCGAAAATTGATGCTTTGACTTTTATACAAAGGCTTTGAAGAAGACAAAATTATTGCTCAGAGTTGGACAATTAACTATAAGAATTATAAACTTTTGAAAAAAGCTAGAAATGAAATAATATTTTTAAAAAATTTGTTTATACATTTATTTCAATTTCTCTTCATATTTAAAGAACTTCTTTTTTATACAATTTAGTAGATTTTTTTTATAAAAATCTCAGACATTAATTGGTGCCACCTCTAGTTCTATGAACCTACATAGTAGTAAGTGGCAGTCACCACTTACTCTGGCTCTACAGTTTGGAGCTAACATACGAACACAAACGGTGGTCCTCAATTTGCAATTTGGCACGCCAGTTTTCCAGTATTTTGTTATTGTTGACTTGGCACATTTTTTCTGATTTATTTGCGCGTCGTATTAATATTAATATTATTATTATTACTCTTTGATTGAAATCAAACAGTAGCGCATTGTGCGCGTCAGTTGTTTGTTGGTCGCCATTTGACGCAACTGTGGGAATATTCCACGCGGCACTGTTTATCCAACTGGCCGCAGATCGCTTCCTCCCCCATCCAACCACTTCCGCCCGTCACCCTAACTTGTCAGGGAGACTGCACTGCAGTGTACGTACGTCTCGGCGATGATCAGTGATCGGTGTTTGGTGAGCGCACGCCCAAATGTGTTAATGTAGGTATATCATATATATTGTTTGGTATATTGCGGTTTGGGGGAGGTCTGTAAATTGTTTTGGCAATCTCTATGCTCCCCCCAAACAGCTGCCCGCTTGTTTGTTACTCCATTGATCGATCGTTCGATTGCTGCTCTAATCAGTTGTTGTCCAATGTCCCGTAACGTTTCGTACCGTGTGCGGCGGCGCCAGCTTTTGTCAGTGTGCGTGTGCGAGTGTGTGTGTTTATGTCTCATATATCAGTCGGCTTTTTTCCATGAACTCTTTTGTTTGCCGTTTGTTGACACTGCTATTTAGAGCGTGCGAAAGGCTTGACCGTTCCAACTTGTCTTTAACTTCGGGCAGATCCCCCCCATTCACACACACTATACCTATAGCTATAGCTATAGCTATAGCTATATATGCATATGTTTATGTTGCCAGTAAGTGTGAATCGATATGTGGCCATGTGTCAAGGCTCGCGTTGTTCCAAAACGTGACTGGGCGCAACTCTGGTTCAAGCACTCGCTTAATATTTGGCTTTGTGCACCTTGCACCTGGTGTATAACTGGGGATGAACCGATTAAGCATTTCGATTAATCGATATTTGCCTATCGATTGCATTTATCGACCAATCGTATATTGTCTTTAAGAACTGAATTTACTTGTGTCGATTATTTACAAAATATTCGGAAAGGATTTGTTCATCAAAAATTTTCATTATAAAAAGTTTTTTTTTTGACAATCATTGAAATTATCGAACAATCGATATTTTAAAATTATGTATTGTGCCTGATCGTTTATTTTTAAGAAATCGGATATAACACTAATCCATTCCTTACTTCTTTTTCTTAAATTAATAAATTTTTAACTAAATATCGTATTTTATGCTAATTGCGGATATCGATAAACCGATTTATTATACTTTTAACACTTAGCTGCTTTTATTAATTTTCGATAAGATCAAATAATCGACTAATAGATTTTCCTTTTTTATCAATAGGTACAAGTTACAAGCAGCAAAGTTACCGATCTAACTGTGCGAGCCTTGTGAGCAACGATGTGCCCAACGCCATACAATTCCCCCCAACGAAGCACAATCCATTTTCGCTTTAGCCAACATTATCCATCATAGTCTACCAATATTAAATTATATAAGTTCAGCACGTGGCTTATTATTTTGTGCAATCAATAACATTTTTACTTTTTTTTTGGAGACGCATGCCAAGCCGCGTGCTATATAACACTCTGTGGGTAAACGATTACCTACTTAGTTGTTATTTTTATTTAATTTACGATTTGCACTTTAATCACATATATATTTCTGAGGGCCAGACCATAGAGCAGAGGTTCAAATGCCGAATTGGAAACGCGTGCTTGTAATTACTGGGGAAAACCCGAATGCAGTTTGAAAAACAAATTTTAGAACTTGATGGAAAGCCGACTATATAAGGCCTTGACATTGTTGTTGATGTAAATTTCGCACAAATGTAAATGTGGCCGAGTTTAATAGACTTGTCTGGGGGTTTGGACCCCAGGAAAAATAAATGGGGAAATACCGAGCATTAACCCGAGGCTCACTTGGGTCAGGCTCACCGTGCACCGACTCTAATGTGCATATCAAATGTGAGTAATGGAAATAACAAACAAATACTTTGACGATGCCATCATCATCATCGCTTGTGGCTGCCGACCAAAATCAATGTGGCTCACAGTGTTTTTTTTTTCGGGCAATCAATCAAATGCCAAATGGCAAGTCAGTCAAACGATTGAATGACAGCAGCCGGAAATGGGCGCATACCACTAACCCACTAGCAATGGAAACTAGTCAATACAACTAATTGTTGTAGTAGTAGAACAACAGCTGACAGTTGGCTTGGCCTGGCCAAACACGTAACACGCTAACGACATCTCTAAATGCTTGATTAACACCAGAAATTAGCGTGTGCCGAAACTTGACGCCGTGCCGTTGTCGCTGTGACGTCACATTGCTTAGTTGTATGAGTATGAGTAGCAGTACCAGTAACAGTACCAGTACCAGTACCAGTACTAGTTTATAGCAGTATATATATAATTGTATATACTTATGTACATTTATAAATTTTCATGCAATCTCCAATCGGCGACAAAACTCGCACGCGCCGAGATAGAGCTAAAGGAATCGAATGGAAAAGTTTCAGTTTCAGAGCTATGAAAACTACGAGCATATATATATATATACATACATATATATGGGTATGGCATGATAATGAATGCACTATAAATCGATTAACACATCAGCCTCGATGCTGAAGAGCAGCAGCATGCAGAAAACAACAACAAATATAAATATGTATATCAAATGCCTAATGAGCCGCACATGGAGTGAATAGAGAATAGAGACATACCCCCACTCCATCCACTCCATCGGATTCGCGGAAAAACTAAAGCCAACGATTTGCCTGGCAACGGATTAGATGCCATTGCACATTGATGATGTGGCAACATTTTTGCAATCCTACCAAGATGCGTCAGAGCCGTCAAGGCACATGATCTTGCTGTCTGTCAGTCAGTCTGTCTGTCTGTTGGTTTGCTCACTGATCTGAGCTGCGACATGGCTCTGCTGGCTTAAGACCAATTAGCACCGACGACTCAACCAACTGAGAAACGGCTTGAAAGGCAGATTTGCCATTGTGTCTCACACTTGTGGCTTGATCACCTTCATTTGGCTGATCAGTTGGTGCCATCTCCTGATGTTTTTATTATTATTGTTATTGTTATTACAGTCAGTCGACTGTCTAGGTGTTATATGCAACACGCAACACTCAACACACACACTCCGACCGCAGATTGCGTCAGTGCTGCTGGGATTAGGATTTATCTTAAGCTCAAGTCGAAGTCGCTTGCCAGCTTGTGTTGAGATTAGTAGCATTTACCATTGACTGAACACTTGACCATTTCACCTGTACGATTTTTGCACTATTTTTAGGAAACCAAAAATGCTAAAAATAAGTCGTAAAATCAGCAACTATTTTAGTGTAAACTAAGTCGACAGTTAAATGCTCTTTTAGAAGTCTGCAAATAGCTGTTAAAATTAAAATTATTTTTGAATTTTATGCTAATAATTTAAAATGTGGTTTTATTTTTTGGCTGCTTAATAAAAATGTTGAGCTAAAATTACTTTTATAAAGCTTACTTCTCTCGGTGTGCTTTAAGTATAGAAAATATTTTACACCTAAAGAACTCCAGAGATTTTGGTTATTTAAATTCTAGAATAAAATATATATAGTTACAAGAAGGGGATTGAATTTATACATTTCTTACTCATAATTTTGTCAAATTAAGAATTATTTGTAGGTTGTATGTATATTAAGTTTTGTACATATAAACTTTTCTTTTAACTTCTTTGCTAAAATCAAAGTACAGATTTTGTTTAATTATATTGAAGTAATAAATGTATTTAAATTAAATAGTGGTCTGATGATTATTAAATTTTTACTTTATAAAGACTTAAACCATTAGTTACTTTTAAAACTCAGGCTAATTCGGTACGCTTTATGTCGAGAAAATAGATTTCAGCAAATAGACCCTAGAAAGCATATATATTTGAACAACATTTTTTTTAATTTTATATATTTATTACTAATATTTTACTAAATTTATAAATAATTTTGTGTCGTATAATAATTACTGTACATTCATATATAAAAGTATCTTTCAATTTCTTGGCTAAATACATTTAAATAAATTTAAGTAGATTTAAAAATGAATCGAATTATTATTCATTACGAACTTTACAGAGATTTAAACCATGAGTTACATTTCAAACTCATGTTTACTTGGGTACATTTTATGTAGAACTTAATACTTATAGACTATAGCACAATAGACTTTTACAAAAATTATATTTACTCCAAAAGACTCTGACTTAAATATATTAATTGTTACACAACATTAAAGAACTTATATATTTTTATATCAAAAAACACACAAAGAATCAACTGTTAATGACAAACTGTTTGAGTAATTCATAATACTTTATTGTTTTGGTATAACTTTTAGATGTACTCTCGAGTATCATACAATGTCTGGCCTTGAACGCAGCCGGTTCAAGTTCAGCGGCATCATGCACACACAGCACAATACATCAACAACAACAATAACAACAACAGTAACAACAACAATAATAATAACAATAACAATAGCAACAGAAACAATAACAAAAAACAAAAACAATGCTGTTCAGCTTTTCGGAGCTGCAAAAAACAAGCCGCTCCGCCACCCGCATCATACGTACGTACGTACTTACTACCAGAGCAACTGCCAGTCTCGATCCCAGTCTCAGTCTCAGTCACTGAAGCAGTCCCAATTCCAGTCCAAACTCGGCCAGATAGCGAACAATGTCTGCTCTTGTTGTTGTTGCGCTCAAAGTTCCGGCTGAGCTGGCTTTGTTTTTTTTTTTTTTTTGGTTTCGTTGTTGAATGAACGCGCCTTGTGGGTTTGTCTTGTTGTCAGCATTTGTTATTGCGCATACGCCGCGTGCGCCGTTACATTTCATACGCCTTTAGTGCCACACCCACTTGAGCAGAGACCAAGTGGCAAACACCAAAAAATATAAACATTACACATCCATCAAGTGGGTCACTGGACTCTAGCAAACAAATGTACCTATGTTCTACTAACTCTTACTTGTCCAATGTTCGTTTAACGACCTTGTCAGACCTTGAACCGTTCTCGTTGTTAGCCAAACAATTATCGATGCTACATATATGTATATGCATATACTATAACGGTTTATGGCGTTTTATTTGTGGCTATAATTGGGTTAGAACTAACCTACAATTGTTTAGGTTTTTATTGCACTTAATAGGTAGAGTTTATTAATGGATTTGATAAGTTTAACTATAAAAACTCACTGCAATTTCATTGAAATTATTTTAAAAATAGTTTCGTTGATTGCGAAATGCATAAACATAGAATTTTGACCTGATTTCATAATATTGCTCATGCATGTATTTGCTTAAATCATATATAGTAGCATTGACATTCTGCACGAAAATAAACTTTTTAAAATAAAAACGCGACAGCTAAAGTGTATTTATAGAATTTGTTTATTGACTCAACTTTTAATTATAGTATGCACCAGAAAACTGCTCCCACACGAACCGGAGAACAAAGGTAATACTCATTTAGTTTAAGGAATTTCCATTACCCACGATTACTTAAAAGTGTATTACTTAAAGTATTTGCTCAAAACCTTGTTTCAAACTTAAAGTTTCAACTCGTTTTTTGTTTTCTTTCTTGTTAGATTTTGGGGATCGTCGGAGATTTGTTTGATTTGGCGCTAGGGCTACTGTTTTATTCTCTAGCAATAGCTGAAAGGCAAATAAATAAATAAACAAGCGATTCCAGTTATTTTCGACTGATTTACGGGGAATTTCATGTGCGTCAGCATCTGACACCGTCCGTCTGTCCATTTGTCCGTTTGTCCGTATGTGTACCTTTCGTCCGCCTGTCCGTTTTGTCAACTTGGTTTCGCCAGAAAAATGCCAGCTAGCTAACAGCAATGACAAACAGCGAACGAACCAATCTATTCAGCAGCCATACTATATATATGCAAATATATCTATATACATAGTATACTATTTAAATTCGAGTTTTATTGTTATGTGAGTTATAGCGCTAAACTTTTTTTCTCCACATTTGTGTTATTCCTTTTTTTCGAAATTCCAAGCAAGGTGACTTTTTTTTGTTTAAGACTTTCGGGGTGCAAATTTGTAATGCAAATTTTGTGGCCATTGGGTTTTTGATAATGATAATCGTACATACATACTATATATATATGTATATATAGACATATGTATATAACTCGCCCATAAAAATAAAAGATATCAATTAACAATAAAGCAAAACTTGACTGGGGGCACGCTTTCGTGTTATTTCATAAATATAAATATTAATAAAATAAAAAAATAACGGAAAACGAATAAAGAAATAAAAAAAAAATGTTTTAAAAACAAAAAATCAATCGTGAAACTCTTTGTTATTTGTTATATTTTTGGCTCAGTGTTTATTTATATATATAGTAGCAACCGTCGCCTTATGCATTGTGCTTGAGTATTTCGTATATTTGTCCGGCTCAAAAGCCAAAAATAATATTCAACCGCAAAGTTGTTGATGTTGTTGCTGATAATGCCTGGGGCCCATTGTCAACGACATCATCGCCGATCCCTTCTCACCTTCTCAACTTCTCACTTCCTTTCGCCTCCCGCCTCCCCCTTATGACGCAAATAACACCTTTTGAGATCTTAAGAAATATATACCCACAGACTGTAAACTGAAACGGAGTATTAATCTCAAGCATCATCATCATCATCGACCCAGACACTAGATTAGTCTATGTCGTGAGCAGTTTTATGGAAGTTTTATTTTATTTTTATTTATTTATTTTTTTTTTTTTCAAAATGTGAAAACTTGTTCTAGTTTCGATCGGTGGCCCTATGGAAAATTACCAAATTTTCTAACTTAGATTCATTAGTTTCAATTTGGGAAATCGCATAGCGCTAAACACATGCTCGTCTCAACATAACTATATAACTTGTTGTGGTTTGCATAGCAAATTATCATTTATTTAAGGTAGCATTTTGGGGTTTTTAACACCTGATAAGACTTCATTATGATATCTTATTTAGCACATGAAAAATTTGTCATATTTGAATGAGCTTTACTCGATTAATTTCTTTGATCAACTCTTCCAAGAATTGCCATTGCTTCTGGCAATTGCAGTTTATTTTTGGCTTCCAAAGTGGTCTATATTTAGCAACTTGTTTTGGTATTTTTGCATTCCTGACAGCCTAATGAGGGTATCAGCACCTATAAGTTTGCATTATCATATGATTGATAGGTTAATTTCAGAAATTTCCCACCAATCATAAAGAATTTGCGATAAAGTTTAAAGCTTAATGACAGGAAATTGGCACAAGTAATTGAAGACTTTAACGTTTGCATTGACACACCCCCTTAAAATTTGCAGATCATCTAGTTTTAAAGAAAATGCAGTAGTCTATTAAGTTTGTCACTTAAATAATATGTATAACAGGCAGAAATAGGTATCTAGGGGCAGAGAACATATGTAGTAGATACAGCAAGTAAATTTGATTTGTATATGCTTCAGACCGAATTTAGTTGGGATTTAATTTATTTCGATCATACCTACTAGTTCTATATGATATACTAGACTGATTCTAAGCAAAGTTGATCATTTCATGTGGAAAAATATTTCCCAAATGCTCATGATCTTTCAAAAGACATTAAAATATCTTTAATCAAATTTAAACAATAATATTTTAACCACTATTAGTTCTATATCTCAACCGACTTTGGATAGAATTGGACAGCTATATCATATAGAATGTTCAATTAAAATCGGTGTTTAATCTATAAAACTGTGTAGTGTTTTGCAATTCATATTGTTCTAGACCAATTACATGGTCTATTACAGTCGCCTCGCCCGTCTGCTAGTTTAATCAACGCTTTAAGTGTCATAGCAGTCAGCTAATTAAGCAATGTGTCTGGTGTGCAATTAAAACCTGTTTAAATTCTAGTTGCTTCAACTATCTTAAGCATATATCAGTGGTGCGCACTTCCGACTGGCTTATAAATGAAATACCAACACTTGTTCTGGAAATTCCATTAATAACATATCACGCTGATGAAATACATTGAAAAATAACCAGCAACAAATATCACTTTTTTATTTCTAAGAAACCATTGTTACATATGCGATATCCGTGCACTGTATAATAAATCCGGAAATGAGTCGAGCCCCCTGAAAAAATTCCTCAAATATAATATTATTGTATGTAGTACGAATGATCTTATCGCTAGTGATTAAGCAAGGCGCTTCTACATATATACATATACTTCTCTATAATGATCACACATGCATCGTATGATGCCTTAAAGTTCCGAAACGAGCAGAACTGACGTCAAAAGGTTCCAAAAAGATAGTAGCGCCTGACCCACATAGAAACATTAACTAAAACCAACTTGGCAGCAGCTACTCCTTAGTAAGAGACTAAAAGAGAGGCGAAAGGAAAGAGAGGTACGAAATTTCTTTCTGCTGCTGCTGCTGCTAGGCCGATTGCTGACTAAATAGTGGTATTTTAGGAGCTGATAAGAAGCTAGACCCAATACGATCATATGTACACGTACACCTCCTCCAGCCAGATGGCAATGTCGAAGGCAAAGACGAACCCAAAGACGTCTACGTGCGCCGCAGTATTTCACCATACGAAACGGTCTCGAGCCATACGATTTGGGGTCTGATAAGGTCTTTCGCTTGCTGTTATGACTGATTGTCTGGCGTAGTTGAAGAGACTTTCTTATCGGCACAACAGCCAAACAGCGTCGTCGTCATCGTCATCAAAGTTAAGTACCAAAGTACACGGAAGACGTCATTGTTATGACCATATAGTGTTGACGTAATGCTTTAGCGGAATTATATTGAACTTGTAGCCTGCATCTTGTTAACGATGACTCACTTAATCAACTCGCAAGTGATTTGGTTATTTGGCAAGTGTATAAAATCGTAAAATTCCTCGTAATGCCTGAGAATTACTACAGAATTCCTACTAATCGCATTCAATGTCGTCACAAAAAGCAAACTGGATGAAATAATAACTAATTCAGTTGATCTTTATACAGAAATCTACATTTTAATAACTGTGGCGTGTCAGCAAAATGAACTGTCGACTTTGTCATCCTGATGGACACTTAATAATGATTCATGCTATAAACAAGCACTTTAAACTATACACTAAACTGTAATCAAATGTGTACTTTATAGCGTGTTTGAGTTGAGTAAAAAATGTGAATAAAACCAGTGCTTGAATATATTCAAATTGTTATGCTAATTGCTATACTAAAGCTTATCGTATCGCATATAGTTAGTTTTTGATTTGTGCTAAAATAAATAATTCTGGAGAATACAAAATGACAATTGGTAAAAGTCAAGTTATTAGCTTTTTTTGGTGGCGCCGTTTGTCATCGCTGATTCAAACTAGAATCAATTTAAATTTAGCTAAAATCCACACAATACTCAAAAACAACAAAAAGTGTGCTAGACTTTGTCTGGAATTCCCCCCAAAATGAAAAGAAAGCCAAATACAATAACAACAGAACAAAGCACAGCAGACGAGACGCGCGCGTGTGCAAAAAAAGTAACGAAAAGAGTTAAAGTTGAAGATAAAACAAAAATTAAAAAATAATAGCAACAAATATAAAAAAAAAAACAGCCAAGCGACGAGAGCACACAATGAATAAACTGAAAACCAGTTAACTGGAGACGTCGCGCCGGCAGCAACAACAGCAGCAGCGGCAGCGGGCGGGGCACTTTAAGCCACACACGCGCCACTGGAGCAATTTTCAGCGCGTGAGCCGCCAGCAGCGCAGTCAGCAGCAACAAGCAGCTGGCAGCGCAGTCAGCGGCGCTTTTGTCATAGATTGTCATTGTCCACGCGACTGCAGCAGCTGAGTTCACACGGCTCATTGTGGTTTTTTTTATTTCAGCGGAATTTGTGGCGACATTCCCGTTGAGTGCCATATACGGTATAAATATAAGTATCTGACTACAAATAGATACAGTAGATACTGCTCAGAGAGAACTTGAATATGTTGTATGCTCTAAACTAGAGTAGAATGATAGCAAAACCTGTTTAAGTTGGGTCTATTAAGGACAGGCTTGAATTCGATTCTTTCATTTATTACGGAAAGAGGATATTTTAGTAGAACTTTGCTTTAAATAAATGCTAAAATGCCAAAATATGCTCAAAAACTTCTGCTTAAAAATAAAATATAAATTTAAAATTTTGATTAAAAGCTAACTTTAAAAGTCTAAGTATGTTTACTGTAATAAAAGCATAGAATTGACTGAAGTTAAACAGAAATTAAGTTATATAGGTTCAGCTAAACTTGTCTATATGTTAAATATATAATAAACTTTCTAAAAAAATTTTAAATTTATTTTTTGTTAATTTGCTTATTATATTAATTTTTTAAGATTTATTTTATACATTATAGTTTATGCTTTAATGATTAAAAATAAAAACAACTTTTTACTTAATTGAAATTATAGTTAGATGCAATCTTGGAGTTGTAGTTTATTGCTGAAATTAGTGCTAAACCAAATAATCCTAGCTTAAAGTATATATGATTTTAATAAGGACTTTAAAAGTAGAATTTCTGTGCTTCTGTAAATTCTGTTAGTGCTCTTAGGCAGTAATACCCGTAAGTATGTAGAACAGTTAAATATCAGCACACAACTGTCACGTTGGGTTCCATTTTGACGGTGACGTTCTGTCAATTAGTGCACCACCTCCAACCTCCAACCACCACCACCTCCAACCACCAGGCACCATTTGCCACGGATGTGGGTGTGGATGTGGGTGCAGACGTATGCCTGTGTGTTTGTTTGATTGATGTTTAAGTCAAAGCAGCCGAGCCGCCAACTGCGCCACCCACACCACCTCCATCGCCACCACCGCCGAGTGGCGACAGGTGCCACCGTGGTTGTGTTTGCACATGCTTTCGGTTTTCCCCCACAATAAGCGCGAGTGGATTCGATAAAATAGCTCATAAATCAAACCATATACAATACTATGTAAATATGTGGTAGAGTATGTGTATTTCGAAGTATCTGTGTTCTATTTATTACTTGCTTACTCAAACTGATGAACTTCAAAGCTAACAAATTGAAGTCAAGCTTCAGATAAATTTATTTTATACTCAAATTGCTAAAAAAAAAAAAGAACAATTCGCTGAAGACGCGATTCGCGGCACGTTTTGGTCATTACGATTCATTTAGCCATCCCAAGTCGTTGGCCAGCTTTCAATTGTTGTTGTACAGACACACAGACACTCTCACACACAGACAAAACGCAGCACGTTCTTTTGGTATTTTGTTTACTGTCGCTGTTGTCAATTGGCAAATTGGCCAATATGCTTGCATAAGTCGTCAACATAACTGGTCAGATATATAATTTACCAGCTTACATAAGTCATGACTTTGTCACTATTTTAAATTGTTCTAAATAATATGATATCGCTGGAGTTGTCAATTCATACATGCTTATAGATAGATATTGAAGACGTCATGAAAAATGAAATACGAGGCGACACTTTCCGCTGGGGATAACCGTATTATGACGAATTTGAAAGCACTTACCTTTCCATTACATACCTGTGCCTTGTCGATAAAGAAATTAATTACATACACATATTAATTTATTATGTCAAAAATAAATGCAAGAATTTTAAAAATTGTTTAATATATATTTTTTTCATTAGCAACTTTTATATTTAAAACAAATAATTAGTATATTTAATCATAATACTTATTTAGCTTTGCATAAAAAATAGGCAGCTCGATTTAATAGGTAATTAATTAAGTTTTTTGCTTATTTTTCAGATTTAAGAAACATTTTTTTATTCAGTTTTATAGCTAAGTGATATTTGAATTAATATTGTATTAAAATTACTGAATAAATTGCTAAAACAATATATAATTTATAATATGTACTATGTCGACGCAATATTTTAGAATTTAAAACTAAAAATGATTAAAAAGAAACCAGACTGGAGAATAATATAAAAATGTGTGTTAAAAACAAATATGGATCGACGTCAGATCGATCGAGGTCAGAAATAAAATAGAAAAATATATGTGTATTAATTAATAATTTTAAAAAATTATTAAAATTTAATATATATTTAATATTTTATATCTAAAACTAATCAATATAATTAAATCAAGTTAGTAAGTTCTGGTCAATTAATTTAAGAACTAATTCCTTAGCTTGTAATTTTTACTAGAAGGCTAGGAGTACTCTAAAAAGTCTGTTAAATTCTATACAAAAAAAATTCCCCGAAAATGTTCAGGTGTGTAACCCTACGTAGGGTACCGTTATAAAGTCCAACTTTTATGGGGGGATCAATAACTTTTTTATGGCAAAAATATTGGGGAAATTGCATACTGTCAACTTGAGCGCACTGGAATTCAAAGTCAATGCAACGCTTATATAATTTGCACAACCAAACATCACACTCACTATATGTATGTACATATATACTCCACATACACCTTACATACAGAAATATAACTTACGTAAAAGAGAGCGTGAAAGACGATGAACAGAAATGGAAATAAAACGAAGAAAATCGAGAGCGAAAAAGAAATTTCACAACACAACCTCGAAAAACGTATAACAAGACAGAACGCGAAAATCGGTAGAGATCGACTGATAGTTACACTACAGATCATACAGAAGAACAATTGATATAAAAGAAATTGGAGTGCTTACCAAAAAAATTACTATAGATTTAAACAGTTACTCTACCGATAATAGTCTAAAATAGTTTAATAAACAAATATATGTAACGTTATTCAAAGGGCATTGAAATGAATGCAAAACTGACACGCGCTAAAAATAACATATTGATTTGAAGTGAATTGAAAAAATAACATATAGTACATTTAAGACTGTCCAATTAAAATGTATATACACTACATACATACATACATACGTATAGTATGAATGTAGCGTAGTAATGAAAGTAATTGCTGTAGTTGAGAGAGTACACAAACAACATAATGAATATGATGCAGAAAGCCAGAGCAAAAGTCAACAGCGTTTGCAAGTAAACAATCAGCAGACGTCGCACCGACGAACGGACAAGCGGAGAGCCGGCAGAGAGAGAGAGATGTACAAAGATTGAGCGGCACGTGCCGCTGTTAGCGTCAGCGTCAACGCCAAAATGGGGGCTAATAGTAAAGAGCAATAACAGCAGCAAAAACAACAAAAACAACAACGAGAGTAAATGAAAATCACTACAACAACAACTCTCATTTGCAAACAAGAGGGTGACGTGCAGTTGATCGCGAAAGCCCAAGCAAACGTACGATCGCAAAGTTTGTCGTCGATCAATCGATGAGTTTTTCGTTTCTTTTCGGTTCTCTTTCCTTTCTTTTCTTTGTTTTCTGTGTGTGGTTTTTTTCGGATTTCGGTTTATCGGTCCGCTGTCGCCGCTGCTGCCCTGGGGGTTAATGGAGCATAATGGCGTGCTTAATTAGAATGTACGAAAAGCCACAATTTGAGTGGTGCTCAAATTATCAGCACCACTGTGCCACTGCCCATTGGAGCGTGTGTCCCTCGCATACCAAGACACTCTTTAATATTTTGACAGTTGTTTTTAAAATATGGACACTGATCATCAAAGATTTGTACAATAGAATTTTTACGCCATTAAAGCCCGAAACTTGTAGATTTACTTGTAGAATATAACATAGCTTATAGAGTATCTGTAGATAGATTAGATTTCTGGTAGTATTCTAAGCACACTTAAAAAAGTCAGTCATTTAATCACTGGCGAGGATTGCTCTCAGCAGTAATAGAGATGGAGCGTGGTTCTTTTTATAGTTTTCCAAAATTTTTTCTACTAATTAAGTTAAAAATTAGTTAATCAAGAATACTTTGATACTATATTATTATCTAAAATATTAAAAAAGTAGCTGTATTCTTAAAATTAACACTTTAAGTGCTCTTTAAGTCATAGTTACACGTTTATTTCGTGTTATCACATAAGTTACTAAACCCAAACTAATAATTTCCAAAATATATTTTTGAAATTCTTTTAATAGACAGTCCATCTAGCATTTTATAAAATTTTGGATCATTTTCGAGTCTTCTGCGAGTTTGAGGAATCGAAAAAGACTCGAATCTGATCAGTAATTGCATACAATGCGTAGTGGAACATTATATAGTACATTCATTATTCCTTAATGATCATATTTTACGATTGTTCTAGAAGCTTTTCGGATGCTGATGAACTTTGATTAATTTAAATACAGATTAATTTAAATACAGCTTAATAAGACAAATTTTGTATTTAAATTAACTTTAGTTAAATTTATAGCTAATGTTCCAAATTGCTAAATCTACTAAATTTAACTTAAAGCTACTAAATATATGCATCTGCCTGTCCTTAATATAATATAAAAACGAATTTTCAGCTTTTTTGCCTTTAAAAAAATACTGTAAATACTCTATAAACAGTTTTTGCTAAGATTTAAAGTTACAGTCTGTTGTCTAGTGTGCAAAATGTACTATTTTTGAGTCTAACGCCAAAAAAAACCTCTTGACGCTGAACGCTCTGGTTGGCAGTTTGCCTAGAGTCCGATTTATAGCAGGGAAGACAGCACATCACCCTGGCATTTCATGGGCCTCTATACGGAGCACAGACGCAGACCCGTGCTTCTGTCTACCGGCTTTAAAAGTGTAAAGTGTACGGGGGATTGGAGCTTTGCTGACGCACGAGATGATTATCGCAACAGCAGCAGGAGGTCGGCAGCAGCAACGGTAAGGCGCACTGGAGGGGAAGGGCCGTGGCGACAATCAGTACCCCTAACACGAGGAGCCATAGTGGCAATTGAGCGTATTGCTTGTACTGATCAAGCTCGTGCCGATTATGACGGTCAGACGATCAGTCGAGAAGTCAAACAAACGGTCGAGCGACCGTCACATTCGTTATAGTAATCATCATTAGCGCACTGTCTTCTCTGTTTGTCTGTGTATGAATGTATGTGTGTGTGTCTGTCCAGACACGGCTTATTTTAGCCAAAGGTCAAGCGCAGCAGTCGATAGAAAACCTCATCAAAATCCAAAAATAAAACGCGAATTCACGGCACGCCATAAATCAAACCGTCTGCGCATTTTTGATGACTTTTTTTACCGAGTTAATGTTGAAATATTGAAATGTCGCTGTCGTCTTTGCCCCCAGGGCTCCAAACGGAACTATGGCATATGTATCTCTAGACATATTTCTAGCTCAGGTGTTGAGCTCTTTTTTCAGTTTGGAAAAGCATTTCCGTTTAACAGGCACCGTTTTTCCAAAGAATTTAGTTACTTAAATATTGCATTCTCTACTAGCTTTCTGCTCGACTAATTTGTTTATCTGACTAAGCTCCAACCGTTAATTGGCAATGTTTTTTATGGTAGTACCCTCAAGTGTATTCTCGGAATCATATAATTAACATCAATGGCAAATGGCAAGTGGCAAATGGACAGATCGTGGCACTTGAGCTTCGTCATGGTGACTTCCTGTATCACCTCAGTCAGTAAGTTGCTTATTTTAAGGGTTAACTTCCCTATTTACCCGACACTCTAACTAACTACATGTATGTTATCAGTGACAGTTTTTCCCATGCGGAAGCATTTAACATAAACACTGCACAGTGAGGCCAATACATTTGGGCAGGGCAGCAAAGCAAATAGTTGGGAATCTTAGAAATGTGCACAATGAACTCAAATAAGAACTTAAGAACAGTTTTTGGCTAGTTTTCTTAATTTAGCTAGAGTTTTAAGTGCTTTTATTCCTTAAAGTGTGTAATTTGGAATTTTTAACATAAAATAAACTTAAATAACAAAACAAGAAAGTTTCTTCACTTTTTTTATACCCTCTGAGGGGTATATTGGGTTTGTCAGAAGTATGTAACAGGTAGAAGGAGGCGTGGCAGACCCCATAAAGTATATATATTCTTGATCAGCATCACAAGCCGAGTCGACTGAGCCATGTCCGTCTGTCCGTCCGTCTGTCCGTCTGTCTGTCCGTATGAACAAACAGAACTCAGAGATGGTAAGAGCTACAATATCCGTTTTAGTCAGTATCGACCACATATTTAGTCAGTCATTACAAGAATCTTTTTTTTTTTCGATGCCACGCCCCATTCGCCCACAATAAGCGTAAAACCAGACATACCTCGGAAAAAATAAAAATTTTTTGCGAATATCTCGGTAACTATGGCACCTAGGGACACCAATTTTGGTTTACAGGTTGCTAGATGCAATATAAAGACAATGCCATCAAAGTTTTTTAGATGCCACGCCTCCTTCGCCCACCCCAAGCAAAATTGCGTTGTAACTTTGCAAGCGGCGGGCTCACTTATTTCTTAACCTATAGTTTTGTAACTTAGCATTTATTTGCAGACAAATAATATAAAACGATTGTGAAAATTTCATTAAAATCGGACTATAAATAAAAAAGTTTCTTAAACAACGAAAATCGTTACATTCAAGCAAGGCATAGCCACGTGCACACAAGCAACGAAAACGAATAACGTGTGAGCGAGATAGACATACAAATATGTGTGCATGTTGCAGCAGCTACTCCAATTGGAACTCATATAATTGGAAACGAAGCTCAGAGGGTATTACACGGTCGGCATGCCCGACTGACATTTCTTTCTTGTTTAAATTGACCGCTGCCAAATTTAGATATTATTCTATATTTAAATTTACAATTCATAACAAATTTTTATTCTGTAAAAAAATAAGGGAATTCACCATTTTTAATTGCAAATCTTCAGTTCTAAAGAATCTAAAAATGAAAACCACGTAAACATTAACAAATTTCATGCTTAGTAACAAAATATTTTCTATAAATTTTCGTAACACACTGTGCGGCTTTGAGGGTTGTCTTAACAGTTGGGCTGAAAAGTCCGTATCGTTTAATAGTAAAACTAACTTTTTTGTCAAAATTCGATTTTTTTATTCAACGTAGTTTCCCTTGAGGGCGATACAGCGAGTATACCGATCTTCCAACTTTTGGATACCATTCTTGTAGTACCGTTCGTCTTTGTCCTCAAAATAGGCCTCAGTTTCGGAGATGACTTCTTCATCGGCGTTAAATTTCTTTCCAGCGAGCATTCTCTTGAGATCTGAAAACAGGAAAAAGTCGCTGGGGGCCAGATCAGGAGAATATGGAGGATGCGGAAGCAATTCGAAGCCCATTTCATTTAATTTTGCCATCGTTTTCATGGATTTGTGACACGGTGCATTGTCCTGGTGAAACAGCACTTTTTTCTTTTGCAAATGGGGCCGTTTTTCCAAGATTTCTTCCTTTAAGCGCTCCAATAATGCTATATAATAGTCACTATTGATGGTTTTTCCTTTTTTGAGGTAGTCAATGAAAATTATACCATGCGCATCCCAAAATACTGACGCCATAACCTTGCCAGCTGACTGTTGCGTCTTTCCACGCTTTGGAGTCGGTTCATCGCGTGCAGTCCACTCGGCTGACTGTCGATTGGACTCCGGAGTGAAATAATGAAGCCACGTTTCATCCATTGTCACATATCGACGCAAAAACTCTGACTTTTGACGATTGAACAGCTTTAAGCACTGCTCAGAATCATCCACTCGTTGTTGCTTTTGGTCAACTGTGAGCTCGCGCGGCACCCACTTTGCACAGAGCTTTCGCATACCCAAATATTCACGAGTGATAAGTCCAACGCGTTCCTTTGATATCTTTAGAGTGTCAGCTATCACTATTAACTTCACTTTGCGGTCTTCCAAAATCATTTTGTGGATTTTTTTGATATTTTCGTCCGTAACTGCCTCTTTTGGACGTCCAGAACGTTCATCGTCCTCGGTGCTCATATGGCCTGTACGGAATTTAGCAAACCACTTGCGAATAGTAGCTTCTCCTGGAGCAGAGTCCGGGTAACACTTATCAAGCCACTTTTTGGCATCAGCGGCATTTTTTTTCATGAAAAAACAATGTTTCATCAACACACGAAATTCCTTACTATCCATTTTTTTCAAAATACCAAAAGTAGCTTCACCTAAAATGCTATATCTCAAAAACTATAAGTTTGACACCTATGAAACTTTAACATATATCTTTAAAAGGTTGGTACTCTTCAAAAATGATATAGATTTTATTCTACTGGCGCCCTCTAATAGAAACGATACGAACTTTTCAGCCGAGCTAGTACAAAGGCGGAACCGCCTACTACAAGGTTAAAGGCTGACATTTTGGCACTGGACGCGATTCGGAAATCCAAAGCAAAGTCCATCTACTACAGTATTAAGGTCAGCATGTCAACATGTTTTGCAATAGATAACGTTTAAGGTGTTATTTTTGTTGTACATTTTTTATATGAATATAATGTCTTAGAGTTGTTGTTTTGGTGTGGGATCTTGGCGCCATATAAAATACCAAAGTCGGCGAGACAGCCAAAACATAACCGGGGGCTTTACGTATGCTAGTTATTTATATATGTATGTTTGTGTATGCTCATTTGGTCAATTAACTGCGCCAATGATCAGACTAAGTAGTTTGTTTACCTAGACGCTGTTTTAGATCCGATTAGATTAAGTCGCATTGTACTATCATGATTGATGGTTTATTTTTAGCTAATTTGGATTATTAATATTTTTACTACTGTGGCTCGCTTACTTGATGTGTGCTAATCAACAACACACAATTGTGGGCCAACGGTAGTTCTCGTCTTTTTTAATGTATTATTTTTTTTTTTTTTTTTCTTTGAACATTTTATGGCAGACATTTAATTGAACTTTGCATTTAAGTGGCTCTTTTGGGGTTTTTTTTATTAACCAAATGGGGGGTACTATACTAGTATTTTATTGATATCAAAGTCTTGATACGGTCTAATACGCTTTCCGTGAAAGCACTGGGCAGGTTTTACGCTAACAATTGACGTCTTTGCACTGCGTCGTAAGGAAGTTGTACCTAGTTAAGTGCTTTTGCAGTTTTTTTTTTTTTATTCTACTAAATATGACATCATATTGTAGTTTTCTACTATCTTTTCTAGTTAATTTGATTGAAGTTAGCGGGTTTAAAACATAGTTACTAATGAAGTAAGTTTTAAAATTTACAATGATGCATAAGATCTTAATTCAATAGATTCAAAGTATTAATACACAGCTTTGCTATTAATTTCAGAATAATTTTGTTATAGAAAGTTATACTAGGAAGCTCTTTTTAGGCTACAAAACAAATATATCATATATATTTATATATATTTTAAAATATGTCACAGAATCCCTTAATGAACCTTCGTACTGATGCTTTATAACAGAGCTCCACTACATTTTATAATGTCAGAAATAAGATTTGAATCATTTCCATTGCTCTAGGCTTTGATGCATAACTGCAGCACTGTAGACTGGACAGGACTGTCACAATCTGTGAACCTATCATAACTCTGACTTCAGCTTAAGTGTTGAATGTGGATAAAACGAGTTTCTTAACAAGTATCTAAATAAGTTTTCTTCAATTCTCTATGATTTCTTTAAATAAAAAAATCTATATTAATTTATAGCTTTGTAAATTTTCAGTTTAATTCATTTAATGATCTTTTTAGCATGAAAAACTGATTGGATTTGACTGTACTGTGACACTGTGTAAACCTATCATAACTCTAACTTCAGCTTAAGGGTTTAATGTGGAATATTTTTTATCAAGTATCTAAATAAGTTTTCTTTAAATTTCTAACTTTGACTATTTTCAGTCTAATCTATTTAGTTACCTTTTATGTATGTAAAACTGATTGAATTGGACTGTGCAGTGACACAGTGTGAACCTATCATAATGATAACTTCAGTTTACTTTTTTAATGCAGATAAAATAAATCATATAGCAAGCATTTAAAGAAGTCTTCTCACTTCTCTATACTTTGCTCAGTTAAATAAATCTTTTTTAATTTATAACTTATGATATTTTAAGTTTAATCTATTTAATGATCTGCTAAGGTCGTAAAACCGATTGGATTTGGACATGGCAACAAACCATAAATGGAATACTACTGAAGCAGAAGATAACTGCAAGCCATTGGATGATTGGTTATCTATCGTATCATACTATATACACATATATATATTGTGTTTAGCGCCAAGCCCACTCGACTATAGCTTGACTGAGTCAATAACACTTGCAAAAATTGACCAAGTTCCCGGGTTCAATTGGGTTCTGTTTGTATTTTTTTGTGTGTTTTCTTTTCTTTTTCTTTTTTTGTTTAAGGTGCGCACGATAAGCACGAGCAAAGCAATAAAAAACAAGTGCAAAAAATAAATTACGGAGAAACCTGTGAAATGGTATGCGTGACCGGGAGAACCTACAGTGATAGCTCCTTCTGCCCTCTCTCTCTCTCTCTCTCTCTCTCTCTGTCTCACTTAACCGATGATTGTCGTTCCCCCTTTAACGATGCGACTCTAATCATGAGATTCAAAACTCGTGCTTGTGATTATATGGCGACAGCGCAGCGTAACGCTTATCAGCAATTTTCTAGTAGTAGGGGGCTAGGTAGGGACAAGGTAGGGGTGTGGCAGGGGGTGATAGTAGTACAACTGAAATGTAAGGGGTTGCGGTTTTATCTAGCTAGAGCATGAATTTTTGCGTGTGCCATGACGAATGCGCTAGACTAGGCAGCAACAGTGACTGCTATTTGTACGCTCACACACACACACACACTCCCAAAGCAATGAACTGTGCGTTGTTGAAAAATTTTCCATGAATTTGTTGTAGACTTTGCTGTTATTGTGTTCTGTGTGTTTTTGTTTGCAACATTTATGTACCCCATCGCAGTCAACTGTTTTTATCAATAATTATTTTGTTGTGCTCGCGTCGTGGAGTGGAGTGTTTATTTCTTATCAGCACCTCTCTACACACACACCCTGAAATTGAAAGGGGGGGTCTAAGAATTGAGCAAGGGGGCGCTGCGAGCGGGCAGTTAGTAGAATTCTCTGGACGCCGACAACAGTGTCGGTCGTGTGACACAGACACAATCACGTAGGCCGGACTGAGCGAATGTGTGTTTGTGTGGGGGCAAAGCTTGTGCCGTGCTTGTCTATAATTAGCTAAAGTCGCGTCAACAACAACAGCAACAACAACGAGTGTAACAATTACAGACAAGTGCGAGCACACAACAAACAACAACACTCTGGGCAAGGCTACCGAAATGAACGATCGAACAATCGAACGATCGGTACATCTATCTATGTACATATATAAAAATTACAATCGCGACTTGTTGCCATGTTCATGTAAAAACCATACCCTACCTAACTGTCTGACAACTGTCTCCCTTCCCAGTTGTGTCCCTCTTCCCTGTACTTCCCCCCGTTTTTGGGCCACAAACCCAGTAAATTAACCACAACGATCGCTGTTTTTGCTAATTGATTGACGCAACAACTATTGCATACTATCACAGCCTAGCGTCTTATCAATGATGGTATGTTATGGTTTATGATATAGTATAGTATATATACTAGTTATATACATATATAAGTCAGTTGGCAACTGTCTGGCAAGGTCTGAAAGCAATTCTTTGTTGGTGGCCATTTTGCAGACGTCTTGTTGCCGTCAGCCATTATATAGTTCATATAGTGATATCAGCGGCAGCGACACAAAATCAATGTGAAATTTAATGCAATTTAATGCAGCGGCCATTATTCAACTTGCAAAATAATTAAACTTGCTGCAGCTATATAGCCAGATAGCCATAGCTATAGCCGGTTGTCGTTACTGCTGCAGCTGTGGGGTGTTAACTTGTTTAACGTACATCAAGTCGCTGGCAATTATGAACTGCACCGCCAGTCAGCCAGTCCAGGATGCAAAAAAAAGGGCCAGGGCTTCACTTTGATTCGCCATAAATGCAAATTGCCACAGCAAAATCAACAGCACCACCACCAACAGCAGCAACAGTCAATCCCAACAGCAACAACAGCAGCAGCAGCCTTTTGTGTAATTGAACAATTTGCTGCGCTGGGCAAGGCAGCTGCTGCTGCAACCAAAAGGAGCAACAATGGCGTCTCTATGCACAGTGGTGCAAATACGTTAAAACTTTACTTTAAAGTTGAGTGATAAGTTTACTAAGATAGTATAATATTAGCAAGGTAGTATACGCTATAAATATTTATTATATAACTAGTGTCTTTGTTAACAAATTTATTTATGTTGCTTTAATAAATTTTAAAATATTTAATTTGTATACTCTTGCTAGGGTATATTTAGTTTGTTAATAACTTTTTGGTATTTTACAGAGAAAAAAGGAAAATTATATATATTTTTCATCATCACCACAAGCCTAGAACAGAAGAAGATAACTTTTTTCTGTTAATAATTTCTATTTTTAAAATTACTCCCTCTTTGCCTTCATTTCAGAATATTACCAAGTAAACTTAATTGTATTTTATTATACAACGATCCTGAAAATTTCATTCAAAGCTCAATTGGCAAACTATAATGTAAGCATACAAAAGAATCCCTCGTACACATAAGCATCCCATGTACACACAATGTTTGATATATAATTGTTATATTTATACAAACTCTAAATTAAAATTTTGTATATTCTGTTGATAATATAATCATTTAAGCAAAAAAAAAAATAAATATATATATATATATATAAATAACACAAAAAACTAAATCCTAGAAAATAAAAATACATGTTAGCAACAACAGAATGTTCATTTGTCAAAGTCAACCCTATTAATATAAAGACAACTTGATTTTAATGCAGTACTTCTGAAAACCCCCAAAAATATTAAATGTCTCATTTGAATAACAAAATTAAACGTTTCAAGACGTTAATTAAGATTAATTATTACATGCAATTGGCATTGTCAGTTTGATTTAGTCAAAATATATATCATATGGTCGTATGGTTATTGCAGCGGTACCACTGTGCGTCCAGTTTCAGTTTCAATTTGAGTTTGCAGTCGCTGGACCTGTTGTTTATTTAGGCCCAACCGGCTCCTCGTAACAGCAACAGCCGCACACGACGCTGACAACAACAAAAACAACAGCAACAACAACGACAACAACTTAGCAAACACAGGGCAAACAAAGGCGTTGGCCATAACAACTCAATACAAGGCACGATGCGATTGCGATCATTGTCAGGCCATCAGCAGCAGCAGCAGCAACAGTTGCTGTTGCAGGCTCTGTTCAAAGATTGAGACCGAAAGACTGAGACTGAGACTGAAAACTGGTAGCCTGAGCAGCAGACTGTCCATTGGTCATTTATGTTAATGGCCTTGATTTCCACATAAGTCGCAGCTTGTCTTCTGGCTTCCTCACTCCTGTACATTAGCCAGGTGTGAACTACTTTCAACTACCGAGACGACGTCACCGTCTCCATCTGCCGTTTCCCCTCCCGACATGAACTTGATTGTTTGTTTAACAGAGGCAGCTAGCTAATTAGTTGCAACTTCTAATGCGATTGAAGGCGCGCCAATCAGGCGTATGAGTAATTTCTCACATACTAGATGTATTGTCAATATTGATACGAGTATTTTTGCCTGTCTGCGGCTACAATTCGCTGCTTAGGAGCTGTTCTTTGCTCTCAACGTCAACGACTGCTAAACAAGTGCGCTGCTCCGATGTTTTGCCATAAAGGCAAACAAACAAGTGACTGGCAAATATTGACAAGATCGGCCGATAAAGTCAAGGCAGTATAACAGCACCACCAACAGCACAATTCGCAGTCGCATCTATAACCAGAAACTCAAACTCAAACTGAAACCGAAACCGTAGTCAGAACCGTGGCAGACAATCTATATATATGCTCTTTGTTTCATTCTTTCTTTTTACCAAATATATATTTAATAAAGTACTTACCTGGCTACGCCTCTTGTCTTGTCTGGCTGCCAGTTTCAAGGGAAACATTTGCTATTGACGCAAATGCTGCGGTTCTTTTACACACTTGAAATGACGCGTGCTGTGACGACGCCACCGCCAGCACCACCATATACTCCTCCACCACCTCCAGCACCACCGCCTGCTCCTACACCACTGCCTGTCTGTCGCTGTGGCTCTGATAAAAGTGTTTAACATTCATTAAGATTAATAAAAGCAGCAAAAGCAAAACGAGTTTCAAATAATTCTCTTCTCTGCCTTCTCTCTCTGTTGGGTCTCCTATTCATTTCTCTACTGTGCTTCTCAAATGCATATATGCTTCAAACATATAGGTACATACATATGTGTATTTATTATTCTTTGCCTTCTTATTATAATTTTTTGGCAAAAAAAATTCACGCGACATTCCCCATAAACCAGAAACATTCCTGTTGTCTAATTTTTCAACTGGTTCTCCTTCTTAATATGCAACAGACGTGTTCCCTTGCTGATTTTGTTTTTGTCTCTTTTGGTTGTTTTTTTACACGTAGCACTATGTCACATATATCTCGATTCTTTATTTTTTGCAAAACTGTTTTGTTCGATGAGTTCTATGTCAATTTATGGGGATCGCTGTGACCATACATAGTTCATAATTATCGAACTACTTGTCATACGAATCAAGCAGGAAGTAAACTGGGTTAAGTGCAAATTACACACAGAACTGCGAAATAATAACTAGATTAAACATATATATAAAATTTAGAATGCTTGTAGTATTGCTAGAGATTTGTACTATACCGATTTTGGAAACGGAAAACACATAACCCATTGCTATAACTTTTAGAAAAATCAAAAATCAAATTACATACAAAGTAATAACAAGCTTTCAAAAAATAAAATAAAAATACATATGTATATATATTTAGAATGCTTAGCTTTCAGAATTTTATTATACTATTTAAGATATTTGTACTATAATTATAAAAAAAAAATAATTTCATTTATTTGTAAGTATACTTTAAAATAATAAGCTAAAACTATTAGAAATGACATTTTAAAGTAGAACTTTCTATGACAGCTATATTATATAGTTTTTCGATTCTATTTTATATTTAATTGTATTGATTTTGTGTGATAACAAATTACTAATATGAAAAGTATCTTAAATAAGTATTTTACAATAATTAATACTACTATTTATATTAATTATAAAGATTTCTTGTACACACAGAGTTGTAAATAGCATTAGCTCTTGGCCCTTGTGCAATTTGAAGTCATATCATATCATTTAAGTCCCAAATGTAGGCCAGTAACGCCAGTCAAGTGACGCAGGTAAAACAAAAATAAAATAAAAGCAACAACAGCAACAGCAACTGCTCAATTCAAATACAAATATTTGAAGCGCCAGTATTGCCAATGAATATTCATAAACACTCATCAAGTTTTTTAGTGAATTAAAAAAAAAACAAACAGAAAACAAAAAACAAAAAGAGAACAACAATTTCAGCTTACATATTTGAGCAGAAATTGATTCTTCGATGAGAGCAAACGACAAATCGTTGACGTCGCGACATCGATCGAGTCAGACTTTTAAATACTGTATGATATTTAGCATAAACATGTGAATAAAATAACATATTTCTTTGGCATAATAAATAAATATTTATAGGGAATTAGCAGAGATTCGCTGACAATATGAGCAGCAGCAGCAGTTGCCTGTTTTGCCTGGTTAAGTCGCATCTCGAGACATTTTAAATTTAGTTTAGTAATTGTTTTGATGAACCCAGTTGTTTGACGTCAATGGAATTATAAAAACAAATACTTAGTCTGCTTCCACTACCTGCCCCCCCAACACTCTCTTGTAATAACTGTTGATTAAAAACTGGTTCATGCCCCCAGACTTGGCTCCAGACTAAAGCGATCAGAGGTACGACTATATAGTACACATTTATATATACATTTATTGTTTAGGAATGAAAACCGTGACATTATTTGCAGGCACGATTCCACTGCAAGTGGGAGTGGACAGTGGGTGGCACTGTTGGTATTACAGTGTGTAACACACTATGTAAATACAGCAAAAGATAGCGAACTACCAGAGAGAGACGGGAATAACAGAAAGAGGAGGAGTATCGCTGTTGTTTGCTTGTGATTTGATTGTTCTGGCGACGCGATTTCTGCCAGTTTCATTTGGGTAAATTTCCATAGCGTCAAAAATTTATTTGTTTGTTTGCCATGTTCATTTATGGACTGTGCCATGTATTCATCTAACTGTGTACATATGTATATACTCTATATAGAAATTGCAGAAAAGATTTAATTATGTAAGCTGCAACGAACTGCGTTTACTCTTTGCTAGCAGTTTAGTTTTTAAAAACAGTTGTAAAGTAGTTTTGTTAGTTGGGGAAAATAAAAATATATTTTAGGAAGATTAAAGTACATACCTCTTGTTAGGGATTTTATTATCAGATTTTTGGGAAGCGAGGAATACTCTTCCGCAGTTTATAGCATCATCTTTTTACGTAATGAAGGAAGATCTTTCTGAAAAGTTGTCCAAGCCCACATTTTAAAACGATCTTGTCAATCACTCTACTAGGATATCATATATATTTGTAAATCTAAAAATAATTAAAATTCTACAAAGCTTTGGACAAAATAATATTTAAAATTAAATTGCCTAAACGAATTTATATTCAAGGAAAACAATTATAACTATATACAATTCAAAATTCATAAAGTTAACCTTCGAAAATAGTCCACATTACGACTCTTCTAAGTCTACATGATCTTACATGAAGTTAATAAGTTTTTGCATGAGTAGAATAACTACCAAAATATCAGTTCCTATAACATACATATATTATATTAGGTCTTTACAATGACTGTTAATGCATTATTTTATAAAAATATATAGTTCCTGGTTTTCGTTCAAAGTCTGATCCATTAAAAATGCCATTGATTAAAATATTTGTTAAAAATATTGGTATTTTTTTTGATAACCTTTATTCTGTTTAACTATGGTAATAACCTTGATCGATTCGTAGGCTAACCTTGATGACAACACCACTATGCTCTAAACTGATTAGAGTAAAGCTGAGTAGGTCTTGTTGTTATCACTGCGGCACGCTGATCGCACAAAAGTCACAAGTGGGCGCGCTCCCGGATTGGTGGCTATAAAAAGCAGTGGTGATATTGCGCTAGTTGCGTGCTTATCACGAGTCCCAAACTGATGGCACTTGTTTGTGTATACATATATAGTATATGTTCAAAGACTACATATATGTATATATAAATACAAATAGGAATTATGCTATTATCACGCGACCTTCGTGTGATTCACGTGTCGACTTCTGCCACACGATCTGCGCGTGATCCTCAAGTCGGCCGAGTGGTTCGGCGGTAATGAAAATACATATAGTATATGCGAGTGTTTGATAAAGTCCAATTTGTTGAGCGTTGATTATTTTTGTCGTTTTATTTAATGATCGACCAGTAACGATTGTTGTTCTGGTTGTTGTTGTTGTTATGATAGTGCCACAGAAAATCTTCCATTGTTCAATCGGAAACGTGACAAGCGCTCACGGCTAACGGCATTGAACGGAAACTGAGTGCATTCTACATATGTAGGAAAACTACCAGAAACGTTACCCGTTGCATGGAAAATTTACATTTACATGGCAGTTTATAAGTCTTTGATCATGTTTCATTAACACCCCAATGTTTGTACATAAATAACTCTCCCAGGGGAGAGTTAGCCAGTGAGTGAGTCAAGTTTTTGTCCCATTCGACAACGTGCCCATAAACTGTTCGCACAAATTCTAATTTGTGTCATCGTAAATAGAGTCAGGTTATCAATTAAGCTAATGATTTATGTGCCGTAAATCGAAAACAATAACAGCAAACTGGCCAAGCTGGCGGGATCTCAACGAGTAGCTTGTTATGACAAGCCGTTAATAGCTTTTCCATTACAAAACCCCTTGAACACTTGAAGAGTGAGTGGATACCAACTTAAACTCTGGGCCTTCAATTAACGCACCAACACCAAATAACCACAAGCTACGTGCCCAGGTACCGTTGCCTTCATCTTCAAGCTTCGGTATCCTTTAAGGTTTTTTTTAATTAAATTTTACATGTTGGACTCTCGACGCCTCGGCGTTGCTTTTTAATTGAAATGTGTTAAAATTACTTTGAAAGTGTGAAGTCCAACTCAGAGAGTCCCAGTTGCAGTTGCAGTCACAGTCCAAAACTCCATCTCCTCGGCATCTCTGCATCTTGCCTTGGAACTCAACTGTTTGCTGGCTTTCGCAATTTACGTTGTCAATTTTCACGCCCCAAAACATCAACGGCACAGGGACAAACCAAAGACAGTAGAGAGGGTCTCTGGGTTTCTCTTCTTTTCCCTTTTTCTTTTTGGTGTGAAGTGTCTGCTGATCGGTTCGAGTTGGAAGCCAACACTCTGCTCAGCATAACAGTTTGCTTAATTGTTATTTCCCATGGATGTAATGAATATCTTTCGGGTTTTATATACAAATTTATGTGTTTCACTGTGTGAAGGTCTCTCCATAGCTAGACAAGGTTTACTTAATTATTTTTTGGAGTTTAATGTTGATATTTTAAAAAGTCCGTAAGAAGTCAAAATATATTCAGTGAAATTGAAATTGATATATTGTTAATTTCAAGATGTATCATCTGGGTTGAACTTTCCAATTTGGGTTTATTGAATTTTATGTTAGCAGGTTTTTTTTTGAGTGGATGGATTTATTGAAATATCAATTTCTATATGTCTTGGTTGTAGGAAGGAAATGGGCTACAATACTGTTAACTACAGCAATCAACAATATTTCTATTCATTCAATCAAATTCCTTCTTTATTGCGGTGGTATTTTCCTAAACTTGAGCTATATACAGTAGGAATTCAGTGAGATCAAAATGTTTAGGAATGTTTGTTATTACTAGACACCGGACATTCAACTAGTACATAAAAACTGAAAAGAGAAGAAAAATGTAGTCGAGCTAACTCGACTGGACTATATGGCAGTAGCTGAATAGAAGGTGTATGATCTTAAATACATTGCGAATTGTGGACCAATTTTTATGAAACTTGCAGGACTGCTTTAAATGAATATTCTCTATTCTAACACTAAATTTGAAAAGAGTACCTTAATAAACACAAGCTAAGATAAGCTTGCAAATATTTTGTGGGCGAATTTTGCGCAAAGTTAACTTGGCTTATTAAAATTCAAATAAACATTGGATTCCTGAAAATTACACCCCGACTTTGATGCATTTAGGTCGTACCATATTCAAGCTGCTAATGTTCAAGCAGACTAACAGAGGAATATGGCTGAATTTGGCGTGCTATTGATTCTGATTAAGATACTCTATGGTATCGCCGAAATCTTCTTCTGCTATTATACCCTGGATACAGAGCATACTATTAGCAATAAATACATGTGTACAAATGCCTAAAGTCCACCCATAAACAATATTAGCGAAATCGAAAAATTGCTTGCGGAAAAATACCGAAATTACACAAAACAGGCAATAAAAGAGAGGAAAATTTACAAATATATTTGCGTTGGCGAAAAAAACACAAAAACACAAAAGCACATTAAATCCAAACAAGAGAACAATGTGCACAAACAAAAATATTTATGTGCAGGTATGGGGGATATGGGGCATATGGGGAGTGTGGGGTGATTCAAACAAATCTGACTTAATCCAAAGCGATGCGTGTAGACAAGGCCACAATTATCATGTGAAAGCTGATAATCAACCGTCAACCGGCAGTCGAGAATATATGGAACCGAGACCTGCCCTACACCGATTTGGGCAATAGAAACGGAAACTGAAATTGAAATGGAAACTGAAAATGAAACTGTAACAGAAACCGTTAATAGATAATTGCTATCGCAGAGACAAACCACATTGATAAACTTGACCCAGTTTTTCCACCTAAAACACTAGTTGGGTCTGACCTTGCCGATAAAAAATGAAGCCAAACACAACATAGAATTGAATTGAATGAAAGCGAACCGCAATCAGGATCATCGAATGTGTTGCAGACCCGCAACATTGCGTGACTGACAGTGATGCCACCGATGATGATGTTGCTGCAACCGGTGGTGGTGCAACGCTGGTGGCCCTTTTGAGTAAGCTTTCGTTTTTGGGCTGCACAACACTCATTTCCATATTTGGACCATTCATTCCGTTGGTTGCGTTGCACTGCGGCGACCTCGTGTGCGGCGACCGCCAACAGTCACTTTGCGTCTACGTTTGCGGTGTAGTTCCAGACCCCAACTCGGCTCCACAGAGCCACACAGCCATTCATGTGCCGCTTGCAGCATCCCAGTTGCAGTTTTGCAGCCGTCGCCATTGCCATCGCTGCGGCGCACTCAATTACTATAATTTGCCTGTGAGGAGGAGAGTTGAGGCAAGTCGACGCTCGAGTCATGTCCAGTCGAGTCGACTCGCGTCCAGTTCAGTCTGGGGCTGAGTTCGAGGCGATGTCTGCCAGCTACTGATTGAATTTCAAATTGCTCAATTTTTGGTCGCAGATTTGCGGCCATCTTCAACCAAAGCCAACCACTGTAACAGCAACAGAAAAAGCAACAGCATCTCGAAAGCGAAATTATGTTATTCCAGCGATAAACTGTTTGTTCCTGCGGCATCCGACTTCAACCGATTTGGGAACCGACCACCATGTGTGTGGTAACTCCCGATCTCTCGCTCTTTCTCTGCATTGGGGTAATTAAACAGGCCCCAAAAAATGTTGCTCTTATCTGCCAAAAGCTGCCAATTCTTAATGCTATCTCTTACAAACTGAAGGTATATTGGTAATTCAGTCAGGTTGGTAACATGCATTTCACTAAAAGTAGTAAACCGTTTACAATAAAAACTAGCAGTATGTTTTATTATATTTTAAATTCTATATTCTATATTTAAGTTCTATATAATAAAAATTTGAAATTCAAACTTTAATATGCCAAAAAATCTTTTTAACTTATAATTACTATAACCATAAAATTTAATAAATAAGCGATGATATTGTATTGAATATTTGTAAATTATTATATTTTTATTTTATATTTATTAAAAATAGTTTAAAACTGTGAATAGTTTTTAATTAAATTCCTAACCTAATATATTACCGATAGTATATTATATAATAAACTAAATTAAATTAAATATTTTAAAAAAATATCAGAAAGCTTTGGAAGTCCACCTATGTAGCGAAAATCATTGTATTTGTATAAATTTTTTTAAATATTTTTAAACATTGTATAGTAGTTTTTGAGTCTCATTTTACTTTTACAAAAAAAAAAAAACTAAGCAATTTCTGAAATAGTTTAATATGGTAATATGTCTGATATATTTTATTAAACAAGTACTAAAATATACTAATTTTAAACCCCTGAAAAGGGTATACAATAGTCGCCTAGCTATAAACGGGATAAACTTAATGTTTCCTCTGATTTGGGGCGCCGGATGTTATTAATTAATGCATGAAGCAAAAAGCCTGCGAGTGACTGCAGATATCTAGAGACCCGGCGTTATATGGAATTTATTTGTTAGAGGCGGCGGCTAATCAGCTAACAAGCTGCTCACGCCGCAGACAGAGCCAGCAAACGAAGACCAAAGGGGAAGAGGAAGACTAAGACGAAGACAAAGACTAAGATGAAGACGGTCGAGTGTCTACAGTTGCTAGAATAGAGACTTTATAAAGTTGTTGTTGTTCCGCATGCGCCTCGAAATTTTGTTTTTGGCGGCGATTTTACTTTGACGCGGTTTTTTCATTCATTTGCATATGCGAATTCGAATACGAATAGGAATACAAGAACGAGTACCAGTATGAGTATTTGTATTCGTATATGAGTCTTGCTGTTGCACATGGCTGCCAGACGCGGATGCGATATGTATGTATATATATAGTACTATATATGGTAAACTGGCATCTTGGTGGACACACGCTCCAGACACGAGAGTTATGCAGAGTTGAGGTTAGCTTGGGGGGTAGGATAGGGGGGAAAGAACCCTTTGAAGCTCGTAAATGGCAACCGCAAGTGCATTTGTAGCGTTTTTCACATCTTGTAGCTAATTTTTTGTGCTTTGTCGGTTTCCATATAGATTCCTTAACTTATATTTTTTTGTTTTGTTGTTTTTAACTGTATTTATGCGAAATATTTCAATAGTGTGGGAATGAACGTTGGCTGGAATTCGAATTGTTTTGCTTGACTGCCACAACCGGCGGCAAGTTGGGCAACTATGTTAACGTATATATGTACATATATATAGGTATATGTTTATACATTATGTATGTACAATATGAATGAATCATTGAAGCGTTCAGCTATAGGATGCCAGTGAGAAGAGTTGTGCAAAAACCTTGCACAAGAAGAGAGTATGGAACTGAGAGTTATACTTACTTTCATATTCTATTGTAAACGATGCTAAGAGATTAAGAGATTGAAGTAGTTTTGATTAATATGAGTAGAATACGTACTTATTTTATAGAAAATGTTGTTAAACTACAAAATATATAGAAATTATGTTCTATTGATATGAAAACGCTGCATCTAAAAAACGTTTAACTCTTATATCTTTCTCAAAGCTAATCTTATATTAAAAAGGATTTAGATCTAAGTTCTTAAATTTATTTTAATTTTTAATCTAAGTTATGTTAATTAAAATATAATGCAATTAAAAAATTTTATATTCTTTAAAACTCAACATGTAGTTTTGCCGTTGCCGTATTTTTTATAACTTTAAACTCTAATAGCTTACATCAAATTTGCGATCGTTTATTAAGTCATTATTAATTACATAATGACATTTTTAAACATATAAGAGAACTACATGAGTCTACTTATAACTTATACAAAATTGAATGTACTCAGAACACAACTTCACATCGATTCGCCTACATATCCATTCATTTCGATTGTCTTTGTTTCGAAAGTTTTGAATCCGAATGATGCCTAATAGAACTCATCTACTACTCATTTAGATTGACTCAATTCAATTTGAGCATTGTTAATTAAAATGTGATTTTTCTGGCATTCATGCAGGGCTCTAATACATATATTTCTTTCATATGATTCATATCATAATCATAGCTAATAAAATTATTTTCAAATTTATTCTTCAACAAACATATCAATGACAATCAATGCTCAAGTTCAATTGCCCCAATTGGTAGTATTAACCTCCAAGTGGCCACACGCCCCATTCAATTTGTCAGTTTGGAGTGTTTTGACGGTTTTGAACTCACCCAAATTGGTGGTGTTGGTAACGTGTACTTGTCTCAGTCATGCTTGGCTGCCTGTTGGCTTGTGGCTGAAACTGGCAGCGTTAATTTCGAGCACGCGTTAAATGTGGCTAATAAACGTGGCTCACAAAAAAAATAAGTTGGCCTTTGCTTCTGCCTAACAACTATTTGGTATAGGAATTTTACCTACTGTATTCCATACTTGTAATTGTACACGAATTATAGCTATAGCCAAACTATAGCTATGCAATGACAACAATCTCAATCTGAATGATCGTGTCATTGATAAATATTGCACGTGATAATCAGCTAAGCGTGACCAGGTGGAAATACAATGAATACAATTTGTGCGAGCACGTCAATAATGAGAGTGTGTGGGATATAAGAGAAAGGGAGAGAGAGGGAGAAATGAAAAGAGAGATAGAGAGAGAACGGTGCTATGTAAATCTTTAGCGTTTAATCGTAGCATACTTTTTAGGGCAATGTTTTGTCTGCATTATGTTCAATGATTAATGAATTTGGAATCTTGAGAATTCAAAACAAAACGATTCATCGAAGTTCAATGAAGAAGCGATTTACTACCTTGGTTTTATCTCTATTTTAGAATTATTTACATCTAATTTTTATTGAATTTAATTACTACAACTCTACTTAAGAAGAAGAACTTTGTGTTCGTAATATGCTCTTTGGAATTATCACTATATTTAGTTCTATTTTGTTTTTCTTGTATCACTCCTTAACTCCACACATTTTCGTTTACAATATTAAATATTAAAAACATTTTATATATTAATAATATTCGATTTTATTGTATTTTTCTAGGTTTAAAATTGAAAATATTTTGTTTACTCCTTTTTTCATTTTTTCTCCGATTATATTCAATAATTTTTTACAATTTTAATGTTTATCAATTTATCTTATAATTTTTTAACTCAATACGTTACTTAAATTATTATTTAATTATTTTATAAATATATTTTAAGCTGTCTTGACTCTGTGTTAAATAAATAAATCAATTTCACGACTAACAAACCTAAACCAATGTTAATGATCCCTGCAAATAAAGAAAGTCTCCTGTGATGCATTTCAATTCCAGTATCTGTCTGTAAGTGTTGAAAATTTCCGTAATGATTAATAATGGGCGACGTTGATGATGATGATGATGTTGCCTAAAAACTTCATGGCACTTGGGCATTTCAGTTGGGCCAAGTCATTCAGATCGTAGACCCTTTTTGTTAAACAGTCGACTGGTATTCATATCATTAAGTAGCATCACCTTCTGGCATACCTTATGCAATTGCCTTCTTCAACCTTCTGCAGCCCTTGCTTTTTCAAGTCGGCACTGGCAAAGTACAGGCCAACTATCGTATAGTAAGTAACTACATACATTGTGCTACTATTAACGCTCCACTGACAGCGGCAAAACACGCATCATATATGTATGTTTGGTATATGTAGTCATATGTAAACCTAAAACCGAAACATACAAATCAGCCGAATGAAACATTCATCGACAGAGCAAAATGCTAAAAACTCTTTGGCTGTTTTCAGTTTAGGCCTCTTTGGCGGAGAAGCCAACGAGCGTAGAACAACTCTGCGAATCAGCGATGCGATTTGATGGATATTAAAATGACCGTAAAAAGGAATTAAGGTCTGACAGACTTGGCGTTCATGGCACTGTTCAGTTCAGTTCAGTACAGTTCATATCACGTCACACTGTTGCAATTGAGTGAATATGGCCACATGGCAATGAAGACAAATAAAACAAATCGCTGCAACAGATTTTTACATATTAACCGAACAAATATGCCACATAAAATCCCCAAAAAAAAACACATAAACACTCAAAATACAGCGCCTGCTTAGTGTCGGCAAAGTTGCAAAGGGTCGCCCTCCCTTCCCCCTTTGTTCCATTCCGATTCATGATCTCCGGACAAACATACGACACAAATCACACGCAAGCCACGCACTGACAAGGCGCATCGAATGGCCAGGGGAGCGATCAGTGGCGGGGAACTGAAATGGTCACAAACCGCAGAACTTAATTAGTGTCATGTTGTACTCAGGCCGAGACAAACGGAAATCGGCGCAACTAACTGCAGGACGCCAATGTTGGACGATGATGATGACTACCACATAATTTGTGCAAGTGTCAGCAGTTCTCAACCAGGGCTGAGCAGCACAATGAATTTTCAATGAAATTTTTGTATAATAATTTGGAGATAATTTTCGACCTATGATGCTTATTAGAATTTACCACGCTCCCAGAATAGCTTAAATATTATGATCAAAAAGATAGAATGATATATTAATAATTTCAGATATACATACATATCTGTTGAAGTCACATAAAAAGGGATGATTATTCAAACGATAGTCGTCATGGTCTAATAGGCAAGTTCTTAATGATGTTGAACTCAAAAGACTTTGAAAATATTATATTTGGAAATTGAATATATGAATATAGCAATTAATCTCCTCGATTTAAGTGTTCGAATTTGTTTTAATTTTATTAACAATGAAAAATTTGCTTATTAAAATATATAAATGATTTCCGAAAATTATAAAAAAAAAATGTTTTATATATATAAATACAAATTATACAATATTTATTTACATAATACTAAAATTGTAGATTATATTATATATTACAACTTTTCACAAAATTCTATAAACTTTATTTTTAAATATTATTAATATAAAATAATTATTATGCTAAAACTATAATTGCTACGCCCCAAGCAAAACAACTAATACTGATTTATTCAAAAACTAATTAGGATTTCAGATAGGTAATTCGAAAATACTTCTATTACATTTCTCTATATGTATTTTTTTAAGTATTACTCTTACTTTCTACAATCAAATTTTGTTTAATAACTATAGTTTCGGTATTAGATAACCTATGTAAAGGTACTACATTTTGTTGTTAAACGTATTGAAACCAAGTTTCCCTTAACAAATCTGCCAGAACATATATGCCCAGCCCTGGCCAGCAACTCTCAGAACTAAAGACATTTCGTTATGTTTGTCGGTTTGTTTGGTTTTTGACATTGCGCAGCCAGCGTCTGCTGCTGCCGCTGTCGCTGCCTCGGCGTACGTCTTTGCCACATAGAGAGAGAGTGATTGCGATTGCAGCCAATTTGACTGATGAGCTACCCACACAACGCCGCAAGCGGTGAGCCCTACACAGCCATACGGACATACAGACGTACGTACGTACGTGTACATGTAGAAATGTGTGCCACAGAGCCAGAGTCAGATAGCCATCATTTTCTGGCCAGAGCAACGTGTGAAGTCCATCAATCGTCGTGTCTGTGTCTGGCGTGCGACTGCTCTACCTGTCCCCTGTCCCCGCGTCACTCTTTCTGTCTCTGTCTCTTTGGTCAAGTCAATGCCAAAAAGCCTTGTACCTGGGTGGGCATGAGATTCGTTTTCATTTTTATGTTTGCTGTCGCTTTTTTGTTGTTGTTTTTGTTGCTGTTGCTGCTGCTGCTGCTGCTGCCCTTCTTCATACGGAACTCACACGTTGTCGCGGGCGCATTAATCATGTAGAGCGTCCAGCGTCGTTTGGCTCCCAAAAAATCAACAACAAAATGGTTTAAACCGCATCCCCAATTAGCCGACCACAAATGCGAATTTGGTTCATGGACTAGATGGCTACAACAGGATCTGTGAACGTGTGTGGTCTGCCCAAATTCTGCTGGTGCTGCCAACTTGTTTTTTTTTTTTGTTTGGCTGCCAATAGTTGCTCAGGCAAAACACAAAAATAAAATTGTTTCAATGGTTTCGGCTTCGATTTTGGTTGCGCCTCGCTTGTCGCCTTCTTTATGCCAAGCTGGCCACGCGTGCGCCGTTGTTCCCACACCCTGCCCCTACTCCTACACTAACAGTAGCACCCTCTACTGCACCCCTATAGACAGCTGACTATTACTCACTCACACACACACACACATGCACAACACTAATTTTCCAATTGGAAAATCATGTGCTTTACATATGAAAAGGCCTGTTGCGCGTGTCGCTCGGCCAACCATCGTGTTTGATTGTATATATACGATATATATGTAGTTTTATTCACGAAAAAACGCAATTATATCGGTCGGTTGCATTTCGATACATTTGGTTGCCTTACGCCGCACACGACTGACCGCGCATGTTTTCGGCTGGCAGAGCAGCAGCAGCAAGCAGCAAGCAGCGAACTGCGAGCAGCGATCCAAGCCAAGCCTCAAATTATAGAAAATCAAAAGTGTGACCGCCACACACACATTCACTTGGGCACACAGTCAGTTGAATGGATATTATATGTACTTGCTTTGAATTTTGCGCTTTGGACAGACGAATTATCTACTACAGTCCCTTGCTACCCCTTGAAGCCCTTCCCTTTCCTGCCCTACCACCTGTATCGCCTCTCTCTCCCTCTCTCTCTCTCGCTCTCCCTGTTGATTAATTTGCCAAAGTCAAAAGCCTTTGATAGACAGTAGCGTGCCGCAACGTTGGACCTCTAGCATAACCATATCGTACTCATTTAGCCTTCTTCCCCCCTCGGTACATCCAAATCCCACTCTATTTTAGACTGTATGCTGTATTTAAGCAATTTTGTTGCACATTTGCATTTAGATGGTTGGAGGCAGCACTTGTTTATGGCCCACACGTTAGCAGAGATTGTGCATTAAAGAAAGAGATCATCGTTTTGAATACAGATTCCAATGAGTGAGCTACCAATATTTATTTAAATTTAAACATACCATTAAAAAAAATGGCATGTTGAGGCGAATTTTTTTGTAGTTTGAAACATGTTTTCGTCACTAGCGTGAACTGTAGTTCACAGTAAAAAATAAACAATAGTTTAATAAGAAAACTTGCAAAAGTACGGATGAACTTTGCGAAAGGAATCACGATAACAAAGCAAAGGTACTTTTTATAGAAGGTGATTCATCTAGAGGTACTTTTGTGTCTTCTTGACAAATGATGCGTAGGTTCTTCTAATATTTGGTGGGTACTTTTTTCAGTAAAGCTTGGTAACTAATCATAGAAAAAATAACCTTTTAAATTTGCAATTCTTATGCATAGTAATAAAAATCACTCGTTTTATTTATGGTCATTTTTAAATGTTGTAAAAAAAAGTACTTTGAATAAATCCCCCATTATACCGGCTTGAATTTATTAGTTTATTTTCTTTAACCAATTTGCTATGGTTAGTATTCTATGTTAGAGATAACCAACTATTCTTAATTAACCATTATAATACTATATCTAAGCAAATTTGTTATGTTTTAGTTAATTTGTTTTTAAATTTATTACGGTAGTCCTAGGGCTAGACTATTAAAATACATTTATGAGCACCAAATTCCAATCCCGAAAGAATCATACACTTTAATTCATTGAAATTGTATAAAAGTGCATTAATTCCCAAATATAAATAAATATCAAAAATTTATTACAGCATAGAATTTACTGTTTCATAAGAAAACTAAGTTTTATTCTGAATATTCCTACCGAATCTTTATGATATAATAGTACTTTGATACTAATATCGTTTGAAAGGATTGTGAGGAGACAAATAATACTCAGATTATATCATAACTGGTGAGTTTGGAATGAATACTAATAATCCAAGTGGTTTTAAATTTTTTTATAAATTTTTTGTTATCATATAAGATATATTTAAGGAATCCTGACAATTAGTAAAAAATTTTTATGCAAACATACCAAACTTTTTGCCAGATTTAAATTGAAAGCATTTCACACAACCTTTTTACATTTGACAATAACAACAAATAAAGACACTTAAACAATATATCAAAACTCAAAATATGAAAGCTTCTCCCGCTGTTCCAGTCTTTATAGTTTAGTGCTAAAATATGCGGTTAAACTGCGAATGAATGACTAACAAAATCTGCTTAAGATAAACCTCAAGAAAATAAAAACAAATTTTATTAGACAAAAGTACACGAAAACTTTCCGATAAACCCCAAAAAAATAAAAACAACTTTATTAGACAAAGGTACACGAAAACTTTCCGTCTTTAAAAAAGAGATTAAAAATTTGTGTGACCTTGAAAACCTAAAGGTATGCATTGCGTTTTAAACAAAATTGAAAAAAAAAAGTTCCCCTTTCAGTTTCAGTAGCTTACAAATTATTGCATTTAAATATAATTTCCTATAAAAGTAAACTTAATGAAACAGTGCGAAATGTGGAATTGACATGAAGAGCAGGCAGCTTCCAGTTACCAGTTACCAGGTTAAAAGCAATGCAAACAATCCCACGAACTGATATGAGCACGCACGGAGCAGTAAGCCGTAGAGTATAGGGAGTATAGTGGTAAACCCATAATTATGCAGACCGAGCAGATCGTGTGAGGAGAAACGTTTATGGCCAACAAAAAGCTTCAATTTGGCAACAAAAGTTCGCAGCTGCTGGTGGGTCTGGTGGAATCGTACTATATGACCGTGCATTATAATTAATCAAGAAATTGTATGTGCCGAAATCAAAAATAATCATCAATTTGGCTTAAAGCGCGACTGATGAGAAAGTCTTGTGCGTTGAAAGCGAGCGCCAAATGAAAAACTTGAACACTACTGCTCTTTTCTTTATATATATGTAGCTGATGACAAGCAATTGTTGCAGCTTCTACAGCCTTCTGTCTAAAGTCTTCAGTCTCCATCAGCTGTCTGAAATCATCATCAGCATGCCATCGTGATAGCCAGGCGCTACAATTTGGCGTTACATGAAAATTGCATCGAACCGACTGGCGACTGGCGTTTAATTAGATGCCGCGTCAACAAGGTGCTAAATGGCCAGCCATTATATGAAGTACACACTACAGTATATATATATATATATATATACTTATTCACACTTGGACAAAAGGGCCGCGTGGGTCGTGAGGGCAGTGCCAAAAATGAAAGCTAACAGAGGAGCAGCTGTCGCGGCATCACTTCACATCCCATCACTACACTACACTACAATGCACTACACTTCAGTTTCTGTGCAGTTTTAGTTCAGTTTCAGTTCGTTTTCAGTTGAAGTTTGGAACCGGGTACGGCCCTAAAATACCTTACGGGCATGCGTTGCTCTCGTTGTTCGAGCAACTCGCCTTCTCTGCTCTGCTCTGCTCTTTTCTTGCTGATTATGCAGAGGTGATAATTGCAGTGTCCGGCGCGTCAAGATTTATTTTTTGAGCTTTAACGATGTGTTAAAATAAATTGCATATGTGCAAGACAAGACAAGACCAGACAAGACTCTGCTTCCGTTGGCTCTCCACCTCTGCGCCTCTCTCTCTACCCATTTGCCATCTTTAAAAATCCACAAAACGTCCGCAGTTTGTGTACATAAAAACTTTAGCTGGCAACCGGCAACTGGCAAGTGGCAACTGGCAACCGGCAAACTGCATAATTTCGTAGCTGGCTTATTAAAACATCCGAGGGGAGGTGTCCACAACCAAATATAAACTTTTCGCCGAACCCAAACCAAGCAAAGCAATGATGCCCAATACCCAGTACCCAGCGGAAGTAGCACGTCTGTTGTGATCAATCGTATATATACTTTCTAAAATAAGCTAGTAACTAAGGCCACAGTTAGGAGAGCCGACTGCAAAAGACCGTGTATTTATTATGAAGTAAGAAAATGTATTCTTCAGATACAAAAGTTAACAAATACAAAAGAAACTTACGAATATGATTATATAGATTTCTGTATTTAAAATAAAAGTTTTGTACACTTATTAGCGAATCGCGACTGTTTGTTTCTACGTATTGTGTCTCTATGTAGCATAGCCATCCGATTCTAAACAAATAGGGTTGTGTTTTTGACTTCTGCTTTAGTCCCTAATGTGAATTGTCGTTTACAGTGATACCAATTTCCAAATTAGTAAGTTCCGACGGAATATCCTAAGAGATTAAAGTTTTTTTTAATAATAAATAAAGATTTTCTGTGAATCTTTTATATGGTAGCTATGTGATATAGTTGACCGATTCTAACCTATGTATATTGGTTTTTAAATAAGTATGGTTTTAAAATAAGAAAATGGTTTTTCAAGGCAGCTGAATGATTATATACCTATAGAAAATGATATCGTATACATAAAGTTAAATATTTTTTTTGATACATAAATACTTTATGGATTCTGCCACGCCTCCTTTTGCCTGTTACATGCTTTTAGCAAACACAATATACCCCTCAGAGGGCATAAAAAGGGCTTAACACAACTGTCGGGGTCTTTCTAAAATAAACATAATCTGCTTGAGGCCTAGACGAACTTACATGTCAAATTTAGTGACTTGGTTCTAGCTCTTAAAGTTGCAGAAATTGAGCTGTGCCTATGAACAGATGAGCGCCTTAATAGATGCTCAAAAATGGTATATACATATAAGTAGGATCACAGCTGGTTCTTTCGGCCTATAACACACAGTTTTAACTCGTTTCTCTAGCAATCTCAATAGATCACTGTGCAACCATTAAAGTATTTGGTTTAAAAAAAAAAGCAAAAGTAATAGCTTTGCAGATTTATTGCCCAATCAATTCAGGCTTTGGCCAAGCCAAGCATACATACTAACGGTCTGATATAGCCGTAATTCAATAGGACACACAGCTTAACCTCAAAAATGCGCAACTTGTCTGGTCTTCCAGTGAAATTTTTGGCAGCACTGCTTTTGGCCAATTGGTAATCGGAGCTGACCAGCAATATCAGATTTTTTCAAACTGTTTCCCTACCAAAAAAAAAAACAAAGGGAGAAGGGAAAAGTAAAAGAAAAAACGCCTGTTGCATTTGTCTGCCTAATCAGCCGTGCATAATTTGCAGCTACTGTGTACGCGCCAAGAACCAGATCAGACCAAAGACCAGACCAGGGCAGAGCAGACCCCATCTCAGACGGAGACAACAACGTTCTTCCGCTTGGCTAAAGCGTGTCTCAAACATATGGAGCCCACTGTCAACGCAGCTGTAAAAAGTGTACAATGTCTGTCTGTACTTGAGGCCCTTTTCTTTTTTTTCCCCATTTTTTTTTGAGTGTAGCACGTGCTCCAATGCACATGACACCGAATCACGACTGACTGCAGCCTAAAAAGAAAAAAACGGCAGCTGTGTAGGAGCTGCAGCAATGGAAGTCAGGAAGCAATCGTTTATAGTGCTGGGTGTTGAAATCCGAGAACAGCAAAATCACCCTTTCCTCAGAAGAAAATGGCAAGTCGCAGAGCTAGAGAAATATGTGTAGTGTATTCCAAACGATTTGGCCATGGGGAAACCAAATCTCCTGAAAGGTTCGTCAATTTATTGGTCAGTCAGCGACGTCCTCGCGCTTTTCCGCGAAATTCAGTTCTTCAAACATCAAAGTTGATGCCACCAACGTAGCCAACAACATTATTGATGGCAGCTGCCGCTGCCGTTGCCGCTGCCACTATCTCAACACGAAAATTTTGTGTGCCACACATATCCGCCCAGCTCCACTTCCCGTGATCCGTTTTTTTTTTTGTTTTTGGCAATTCGGCAAATCATAAAAGCTTCCAATTCTTAGAAATTCAGCCAGCCTAGAAACTCTATCTAGTCAGTGGAGACGAGCTCATTGATTTCTTTTTTGCTCTTTTTGGCAGCGGCTTTTTGATCTTTGGCCGGTCGATTGATCGATCGAACGATTGAGCAGCAGAGTTCAGCTATCAACAGCTGCTGTTGCCAATGCTGCTTGTGGTGCGCCTGCTGCTCATCATCATGCTTCCTCCATCAAAAGGTTTCAAATCGCGAAAAAGGTTTGAAAGCTTGAGCATGCGCCAAACATTTGGTCATTGGTTAATATGCTTCTGGGCCAATGGGTTAGACGCTCTTTTGCAGGAATTCTAGTGCCAACTGTTTTTTTCTTCAGGCCAACTGCTAAGCTACTAAGACATAAGGAATTAACTTATGTTTTGTGTGCCTAATGGAAGAAACATTTAAGCGAAAAATACTCGTATCACTTAATCTCTACTGCGGGTTCAAAAATAATATTTTTTGTTGCATAATTTTAGGCGGCGCTGTTAAATACAGGCCTGCAAGCAGTGCAACAAGCAGTTCACATAGGCACATGTTTTTAGTGTTGGCATTTTCCGAAGAGCTGAAACAAGAGGTTGGCGGGAAAAAAGCCTAAAGATGCAGCAAAAAAAGCTATGTATATTAACTAAATAGCTAAAGATTTACAATTGTGCTCTAAAAAAAGTTAGAACTGATGGGAAAAACGCTAAACGGCAGCACTGACTTACAAAATTAAACTTAGCACTTGCGCATAAATTAAATTCGTTCCATTTTGTTGAAATGCTTTGAACCTCTTTACTATGTACATTATAGAAGTCGAAGTCGACTTTCTTTTTGTAAAATTGTTTTGTCAACATTTAAAAAAGTTTATTTCGTTTCCTATATCTTATAAAAAAGATAAGATCATGTAATTATACAAAAAATTGATTACAAACCTAAATATAGATTTATAGGAAAGCAGTACAATCATGTATGTTTGTGTGAAGCAAAAAAGGTTATTAATATTTATAGGACTTTACTCCTAGAGTGTAGTAAATATACAGCAAAATGTGAGCCTAAGAGTTGCAAACTTATAAATATCAATTGAATCAGTTGTCTATATTAGAGAGGGTGTTTGTAATTTTGTGTTCACATACAATTCACAGCATGCGGTCAATCCAGTCGGTGAGATGGTTTAATTGTGTATCCTTGGCGGAGCACTCGAAGAACTGAACATTTTGTGAAATGTGCGCAAATTCAAAGTCACGTCCGGGTTTGCCCAACAGAATGGGTTTGTTCAACTCATCGTCGCCCACGGACTGCAGTTTACGGCTGCGCGTGTCCCGTACTGTATGGCTGTAAATTGAAAACATTTTTAAATATTTATTAACCACCAAAAATTTCGATTCCAACTTACAGTTCCTTTTCCAGCAGCGTCTTGATGACTTGTGAGCTCTTGGCGGTGGTCAGATCCTGCTTGTTGCACAGAATGAGCACGTTGCAAGGCTGTGTGGCACTATCCGCCAGAATGGTATAGAGTGTGCTGTGGAGAAAGTTGTTAGCTAAGAGAGTTACGTACTCAATATGGGCGATACTTACTCTGCCACGTCACGTATGTCCTTCTGTATGGTAACCGAGTCCACTACAAATACAATGCCCTTGGCATTACGTTTGTACAGCTCAAAACACTTGTCGCGCACACGATAATGTCCGGGAATATCAATCAGTTTGCCGGACAAGTTGCCCGACTTATATTCCCCCACATTCTCTTTGATGGAGGTGAAGGTTTCCGGAAATTTGCCATGCACCAGCTGCATAAATATCGCACTCTTGCCAGCCTCTGTTAACCCGGTTAGCAGAAAATCACGTCGGCCAGCCGATCGTCTTCTTAAGATGACAAAGATAGCTGTAAATTAAAAGGGAGCATCTTCAGAGGTTGTTGTTTTTGTTGTGTATCCATCCATCTACGTGGCGTGGCTGACATACCGACTATGAGGAAGCCCAACAGCAGTGCTATCAGTATGGGAGTGAAATTGATCTCTCCCAACTTAACGGGATGTCTTTCGCGGGTCTTTTCATTTAGTTTATCCATTTTGATGCACTAAGTTCACTAAAATGCACTTTTCGCACCTGAATTATAAATAAAATAAGTTTGTACTAGGGCAGCTAGATATATCGATAGACTGCAGCATCAAAATCGATAGCTGAAAGCAGGGCTGCAGACTTAAAACGAATATCGTATTTACGATATGCAAGAAACAAAAACGAAATGTTTAATTGCTTTTAAACATATGTTTTATACATTAAGCTGCTTGTAATTTGATTTAAAAAAAATAAACTATATTATTTTTACATTTTTGCTGTTTTATTTTTGTGTATATGAGGTGTCAAAATGCATGATAACATATCGCTTAGTTACGATATTCAGTGTCAGCAAGCGCGTTTTTTAAATTTTAAATTAATTAATGTATATACAATTTTTTGTGTGTGGAAAATACATTTTTGTTGTCTGTATTAAAATTGTTCATTTTGATTAGCCGATTTAAGCTAAGCGCGCATACTAAGTACATATATCGAGCAAACTTAATTAAAAGACAAAATTACACTTCGTTATTACTTCTTTACCAAACCGTAGAGTAAACTAAAGGTAAAATTACAAGAAAATGCCCAAGCGGGCACAGAGATGGCATTATAAACGCCCGTGGGGAAACTTAGCAGACCGCCCAGCGGCGCCAGACTAAAGCTATGATCGAATACCAACACCGGGGAACTGCGATTTCGAGCACACACAATCACCAGGATGAGAGAAAAGAGCACTTTCGATACGTAGTAGGCTACTGTATCGATGGTGGATTGTTTAAGTGCCTCCATTTGCTTGGACAATTTAATTTTGGTCTCGGCATCGGCAACTTTACGCTCTGCACGCATCGTTTTTATTTTCTTTGCATATTCGCCGGCATGCGTGGCACTGTGTACACTGTCCAGCTCCTCACGTGCTGCATCCAGTTCTGTTTGCATTTGTTGTGTCACTGCGGTGCTGCTCTTCCAGAAACGAGATACTTTGAGCTACAGAACTTGTAATATTAGCAACTGTTTTTAAGAGTTTAGTTGGGTGTACTTACGTAGTTGCGTAGAAAGTCTGGCAGGAGTGTGTTGATCAGGCACAGCAGCGCTATTAGTATAAACAATTGCATGCTGCCTTTGTGTTGTGTATAATTCAAAAACGAAAACAAAAATAAAGTTGTGGTCTTAACTTCTGTGGAATATTGAGTGAGTGCAGCGAAAACAGCTGTTTGCTGCGTGCGTTGGCAAATACAACCCTGTGTGAACCAGGGCTGCACAAACAGCTGCTGCCATACAACAGCTGAACAGCTGCTTGCCGGCATAAAAAACACACACAGGTCGTAGAATATTCGTGAACAATTTATTTGTTTGTATGCGAAATGAATAATCAATGCAATGGAAGATAGTAATGAAGAAGTAAGTAAATGCAGCAGCAAAATTAATAAATTAATACAACACACAAGTGCTTTGCTTGCAGATTGAACCCTGTCGCAGCATTGGGCCGCATGAATTGGAAGCGGTTAAAAGTCAGGCAATTATAAAGCTATCCCCGGTTCAGGTGCCAGCGCACTTTAAGCGCCTGGAATGCAACACCAATCTGAATCTGCCGCCGCTCAACTGGCTGACCACCTCCCACAGCAGCCATGGACTGCATCAGGCGCTATATCAGAATGCAGGCTTTGCTAGCTTTCGGCTGGGGCAAATGTTTCCGGACTGTGTGGGAGAGGTGGATGTGGTGTCGGATGCGGAGAACATAAAACAGCTACTGAAACTGCCGTATAGTGCCAAGAGTGCGATTAGCATGGTTGTGCACAAGGTGGGCAACACCCTGCTCCTAGATGAGTTCGATATACAGAAGTATCTGTTGCGCAAGGCGGATGATGATTGGAAATGGCTGCGCACCTTTATACTGGAGCACATCTTGGCCTACGGCGATGAGCAGCACAATTTCTGCTTAAAGGAGCGCTCACGCGAGGCACTGCAAACCAAGAACCTGCTCTCGAAGTTTCTGTACCACAGTCTGAAGCAGACCGGCTGTGCGGACTACGATGCCAATGGACCCACACAGCTGACCAGCAGACGTGCAAGTTTGCCCATCATTGGTCCACTGCTGCCGGAGCCGAAGATCGAAGAGAACGTGCCGGATCCGAAATCGAGTCATGCATTTAATCGCAATGTGGTGTGGACTTTCGAGGACATACGCATGCTCATTGGCACCGATATGCCCATCTTTGGTGGCCCCAATAGACCCTGCATCAGTCTGCGCTTGCGGGATGCTGCCCAGCCCATCAATGTGCTGACTGGCATCGACTATTGGCTGGACAATCTGATGTGCAATGTGCCCGAGGTGGTCATGTGCTATCATCTGGATGGCATTGTGCAGAAATACGAGATAATCAAGACTGAGGATTTACCCTATCTAGAGAATTCACAATTCTCACCGCAGGTGGTGCGGAATGTAGCCCAAAACATACTCGCCTTCCTCAAGGCGAATGCCACCAAGGCTGGACACACCTACTGGCTGTTCAAGGGGCGCAACGATGATGTGGTCAAGCTGTATGATCTGACCACACTCTGTCAGAATCAAAGCAAAGCCACCGAGAAGTCAGAGAGGCCACAGCAGCAGCAGCATGAGCAACAGATGAATCCCTTTACAGTGCCTGTGGGCATGTTGCTCTACTCTGTGGCACGCAACATGAAGAACACACTGGAGCACATAAGTCCCAGGACAGCGGGCAATATACGCGCACTGCTGGACAACTGCATCAAGCTGCTGCCCAAGGAGCAGTATCCACAGATTGTTAGCTCCTCGCATTATATACTCTCCGATTTGCATGTGCCCGCTGGCATTGATCCCAAGGCACCCAAATTCAATGATCCACAGGCATTGTATGACGACGAGGAGGAAGAGGAGGACGAGGAGGAGCAAGAGGATGATGAAGAGCAGGACTTTGAGCCACTGGACTTTGTGCATGACAAGCACTATCAGAGTGCGGCACAAAGCGGTGGCAAGGCCAATGTGGCAGTGCGTCACATTTGCGATGCTCTGCGGGATTTCAAATCCCATGCCAAGCAATCGAAGCCAGCTCCGTTAATTGCTGGCACCGTGGAACGTTGCAACATTTCGTTGCAACACATTAGCGCCGGACTCTCCTGTCTGCAGTACTTCAATGGCAATCAGGAGGAGAAGCTCAAGGAGTCGGAGCAACATGCCAAACAGGAGGAGAAGCAACGCATTCTGCACGAGGAACAGAATCCCAATATGGCCAAACCCTGCAATGCCATACCACTGCCCTATGAGCAGCTCAAGCTCGAACTGCCGTCGTCTCCCGCTTCCGCTTCCGCTCCCGCTGCAACGCCAGCTCAACCACAGACCACAGCAAAGAAACGCTCCACCAAAACCAAATCCAAGCGCAGCAAGTCCAAGGAACTGACCACCACCACCACCAGCAGCAGCAGCAACACCAGTAGCAGCACCAACACCACTAATCAAATCAGTGCCAAGTTTAATACTCAACATTTTGGCTCTTGGAATGTGCATCTCAAACTTTTACTGCTAGAAAAAGCTTGTCTAACATTCGCCACGCTAGCCGAGCATCACTATGAGGCCCAAAGCTATGGCAGCACACTGCAGGCCATCGAATTGGCCGGTCGCTGCCAACAGGTGCTCAACAAGTACATGGCCAATGTGGTCTCACAGCAGAGCTGCCTTCTCGGACGTGCCGGAGATTGCTTCTTTCAAATGTCCAAGCACTGGAATCTGATTGAACAGTATCTGCAGCAATATGAACAACTAGATGAATCGGCACGTCAAATTTCAGTAGAACTAGCACAGGAACTGGAGGATACAGAGCTGCTGACCCTCGCACCTGTCAAGAATGTGGAGCAGGTGATGCTGCACAGTTGCAAGTGCTACGAAGAGGCACTGGAGCATGCACAGAGTGCGGAGAGCAATGAACTGTTGCGTCGCCTGGGCAATGTGCGCAACGAGTTGGGCTTGAAGTACATGTACTCCGCACAGGGTGAGTCTAGCAGAGACTAAATCCTTAACATTTCCAAAACTAAACTCCTTTTCTTTGCAGAGGAATATAGTCTGTTGAAACGCAAAGCAGAAGCTGCTGCAGCTGCCACAGCAACAGCTGAAACTACGGAAACTTCTAGCAGTGATAAGCAGCCGCTCTATGTCACACTGACTGTTAACTCCTATGACTGTCTGCTTCATGGCATTGATGCCTTTACAGCGGTGCAGGATAATGTCAATCTGGCATTTCTCTACTGCAACATGGGCCGATTTATGCGAATGCGTGCTCATCTCACTATGCCCCATGAAAGGTGAGTTTTTAGGTACTGCAGCTGGTAATTATGGGGGAATTTGAAGAGTTAGAGCATCAGATGCCCCAGTCGCACATTTGCTAGACTTCCCAGGTATTCGAAGAAGGGTTTGTAAAAGTGTTTAACAGGCAGAGGGAGCAGTGATAGACCCCATAAAATATATTTATTCTTGATAAGCATCACAAGCAAAATCGCTTTAGCCATGTCCGTCTGTCTGTCTGTCCATATGGTAAGTGCTACAATCTCCATTGTAGCCAGTATTGACCACATATTTAGTCTGTCTATACAAGTTTGTTTCCATTTTTTGATGCCACACCCACTTCGCAATTAAGAAGTAAAAATAATTAAAAATTTTCATGCCTTCTAAGTCGCATAATTTTAGATGTATAGTTTTGTTACTTAACATTCGCCTAGAGACAAACAATATCAAACGAACCTAAAAATCGCATCAAGATTGGATTATAATCCAGAAAGTTATCATACATTGAAAAACGTAAATTTACATCAGGGGCGCTGCGACGTTCATAGCACTGAACCTTGCCCGTGTACCTGCTAATTTCTTGCAGCGCTAACTTCGATTAGAACTCATATAAACCAGCTATAAATTTCCTTCTACCAAGTGCCTTAAACTGAGACAATAAGTTTTTAATCCAGAATTTTAAAACTCATTAGAAAACCAATACTGATTGCAATCTTCTCTTTGTTGCAGTTCCATACCCTTGGACACACAGAAATCGTTCTATAATCAAGCCTTTAACTACTATGAGAAGGCCAAAGATTGTCTGGACACACGTAAAGCAAATGCTGAGCTCTGGGATCTGGTGCAGTGGGAATTGTCCACGGCCACATTTACACTGGCCAAGCAGCTGCAGGACTTTAGTGTGGCCGAAAATACAAGTCTGGCTGAAGCCTCCAAAGAGGTGCTCGATCTGCTGCAGAAATCGCTGCGTCTCTGTGATGTGGAACATGCGGGAGCACGACAAGTGCTCTATAGCTTTCGCTCCGGTTTAATACACAAAAGGTAAGCACTTAAATTTTCTACTATATATTCTATTAACTATCTAATACTCTTTATAGAATTGCCTCGTTTCACTATGCTCAGCTGCGTGGCTATGGGGTTTGTGAGCTGTCGCAGCTGCCAAAGGCCACGTTGCAGCTCTGCAAATATCACTATGAGAAGGCCACACAAATACTGGAGAGTTTGAAGGAGGTGCGGGATTTGTTGGTGGTGCAGCTAGAGCGCATATCCTTACATGAATTTCTAGCAGAAGGTAAGAAGTTTATACGCTAAAGCAATTGGTTTTTAAAACTCTTGTTTTTTAATTGCTTTTAGTTTCCACACACGCTGCACAGAAGCTAAAGCAAATGCAATTAGCTTTAGACATTTGTATGCAATGCCAGCTGATTTTTAGCCACGTCATCGATACTAACAACAGCGTACATATTGACGATGATGACGAATTCAAATCGCATTTGGCACTCTATGAGAGTCGCTTGCAGAATGCATTGAAAACACTCATCAAATTGCTGCTAACAACCGGCAAGGATCCCAAACAGCTGTCGGCATTGTACAAGCGCATGTATATGGAAACCTTGACTGGGAAACATGGAATAGGGTCGCAGCAATCGCCAGTAGCAGCCACAACGCGCTCACACCATTTGCACACGCTGCTAACCCGGCTGAAAGCCATGTGCGGCGCTCAGCCAACAAGCGACTAGAAGTCTCAGTCTCAGTATCAATCGCATTCACATTCTCAGTTTCATTCTCAGTCTCAAGTAGCTAGCACTCTCCCGCTCTCACTCTCACTCTGTCTCTCTGTTTGTACGTGTCGTCTACGAGTTTATAAAAATGTTCAATTATTTTGCACACAAACAAACGTATATGCATTGACCTGACTTATTTATTGAATGTATTTCATTTCAATTTCAAAACTCTTTTCAATACGTGTTTCAAATGTTAGCCCCGCCTTTGGCATGGACAGCCGCCGTACAGTTCCTCAGCCTCTGCAGCAGCAGTCAGCTGATACGCTGCCAGAGCCAATAGCATGGCAATTGTGAAGATCTGTAAATGGATCCTTTTAGCATATTAATCGATATATACTACGTCACATCACACATCTTACCTTTGAGCACAGAGTAGGCATTTTAGATTTTCTGTTTTCAAGTCCAACGTTTGCACGGCTCTTATAAAGTCGCGTGGCTGTCACGAGACGTGCCCCACATCAAGATTAGAGAGTGGTGCTCTGAGTGCCAAGTGACCACCACAGCTTCTGCATCTGCATCGGCTGCAATCTTGGACAGCTTCTGTTCAATTCTGTTAAGTATGTTGTTAAACAAGCAGCTGATGTTGATGCTGCTACTAAGTACTACTGCAATCAATCGGCTCGAATGATTCACATTCTCCTCATTCTCATTCTTAGCTAAAAGCTCACTGATACTATGCCTGAAAGTGTTGCAACTTGCTTTAAACAAATTAATTACAAATTAATCGTATCTGAGACTTAAGCTGAAATTCAAATTGTTAGCTATAAGCATATAAGTAACTATTTAAAATAAAAATTTGTTTTCCATTACATACAATATGTGAATCTTTCTTTTTGGGATTCTCTAGCTATACTGGCTATAAAGTAAATATTTAAATAAAATTGTGCGATTGTTATTTCGTTTAATTTTTTCATACCAGCACAAAGTATATTATTACTTTAAATTAAATTTCTTTTCATAGCATTTTATTTATTTTTAAAATATTTTTTTTACAACTTTTATATATGAGAATGTATGTAGGTAATTAATTAATATCTATTAATTTTATTTTATATTTATTTATTATTTTTCATTTATTTATTTAATGTCAGACTATTATCAGACGACTTATTTAAAATTAAAGTTTAAATTATTAATATATTATATTAAATACATTTTTAATACTTGTTTTTCTTGTCACTAAAAATTCTAAAATTAATTTTTTAAAAAATTTGTATTTCAATTACAACTAATATTTTTTTGAGTTAAATTTTTTTGCCAAACTAAAATACATACTTTTTAAATTATAAGTAGTTAATAAATCAAATTGTGTTTTATAATATTAAATATATGTTTAAAAATTTTTATTTTACGAAACTTAAGTGACGCGTTAACGAGGGTAGCTCAATTTGCTAGCTACAAAATACTAAAATATATTTAAAAAAAAATGTTAATTGTCATTTATAAGTACTACATTTTACTACATACTAGCCGAACTAATATACCGACCAAAACTCGTGTAGCGCATTAAAATAATTTCAAATAATTTGGAGCATTTTATTTTACAGTTGTTGCTATTATTATTATTAAATTTGAATATTATAAATTGCATAGTTTGTTGCTTTTTTGCTTTGTGTTTTTGCTGGCTGCTTTATAATTTTATTGTAATTTTATCGTAATTTTTTGCTTTTGTATATAAATTCTACCAACGCAGCAGAAAGTTCAAGTCAATGCCTTCTGCTGACTTAAAAAACTGTGTCAAGTCAAGTGCTTGAGTCACAGTGGAGCAAGTGCTGCTGAACACTGGAACAAAAATTGCTGGTCACCCACACACGCACAGTGGTATGAGTGTGAGAGTGTGTATGTGATCTGGGCACGCACGAGTCATCCAAGTTGAGGGTTGCATAATGGAGACACTCTATGGGGAACACTCTCAGACGATGGCGTAAGCAGCACACAGACGCCTGCTATCTGGACCCCAGTCCACAAATACCCCCTCTCAACCCCTCTCTACCCCTAATGCCGAATTAAGGTGGGCAAGTTTTGGACTCAGGGCGGGACAACATGCACGTCTCTGTAGCTGTTGCTGTAGCGGCGACGTCTTGAGATTGCAACTCGGAGCTAAACTGGGCACACAAAGAAAGACAGACGATCGTCTGCTAGAATAACCAAACTTGCATCATATTCGTCACGTAAGTCAGTGAATTGGAATTGGAATGGGAATTGCTAGAATTATATGGCCTGGATTTTTAGTATATAAACAAAACGGGGCGCTTCAGTCAGACATTAGTTATTTGCCACAAGACAAACTAAACAAACCCACTACAAAAATGATGAAGTTCATGGTAAGTGTAGCCCATACAACTCCTCGTTTCACCAACTCCTCCAAAACCCTCTCCTCTCACATTCACTAACTTTTCCCCAACTACTTTTCCTTATAGTGCCTTTTCGTCTGCGCTTTCGCCGCTGTCTCCGCATCGTCGTACGGCCGTCATGGTTACAACAGCGCCCCCGTTGGTGGCTATGCCTACCAGGTGCAGCCCGCTCTGACCGTCAAGGCTATTGTGCCCGCTGGTGGATACGGTGGTCGCAGCTACGGTGCCGGTTATGGTGGCAACAACTACGGCCGCACCGTTGAGGTGCCCGTCTCTGCCGTCTACACCTCGAACAACCACTATGGACGCGGCTATGGTGCACCCGCTGTCGATCGTCAGGCTTTGGGTCTGGCCAAGCTCTCCCTGCACGCCCCCAATGCTGGTGCCCCACTTGTGTGGAAGGAGCCCCGTCAGTATGTCCATCAGTCCTATGGCTCCCACCAGAGCTATGCACCACAGACCAGCTATGCTGAGCGCGCACAGGGTGCTTCCGCTGCCGCTGCCTCCTCGGCCGTCGCTGCAGGCAAGAAGGGCTACAAGAACTCCGGCTATTAAGCGGGAAGTCCGTTAAAAAAAAACAGTGAAATAGCACAGCTTAATGGCTGAGATCAACATTAAGCCTTTAAGGCTCTAGGATGTAATAAAAGCAAATCAAACAAAACTTAATTACAAATTGTATTACTTATTTTGGGATAAGAATCTGACTGAAAAGGGTTAAAGTTTATAGCTTATAGCTGACTTTAAATATCAGCTTTAAGTTAGAAAATTTCTCAAAAATCGGAAAACGCTGAAGCAAAGTAATTTCTGTAGTTTATTTAATGTTACTTAGTCTAAAAGTTAGCATAAACCATTCAAAAATATGCTAGAAATGCATATAATTGCTTAACAGCAAAAGCTAGGGACGAATGCTGTTTACTATATTGCCTAGTAGCATGGGAAATACTGTATTTATTCATATAGAATACTATAACAGATATCAAATTTGCTTTGAGCCATGTTACTAGCTCAATGGCTAGCCCGTAACTAAGCCAAGTTAGCAGCTAGGAATGTGCAAATCGAAAAACTAGCTATATTTAAAAAAAAAAATTGGGGCTACAAATAGAAAAAACAACGAAAAAGTCGCGCACGTCGTCCGTGTGTTCAATGAGAACACTCACTCACGAAGCGCTTTGTGTCTGGGGAGCGGCGCATGTGTCGGAACTGTCGTGCTGTCCCACTGTCCCACTGTCCGAGCCAACAACACATAAGAGAGGGGTACGCGAAACATTATCGGAGACAGCGAGTTACCCAACGATTTTATAACGCTACGAGTTATGTACTTATGCCGCCTTTATGTACAATTATGAAATCTATGAGAATATATTAATTATAAAATATATATACATTTATATAGTAGTATTATATTGTAGTACAATATGTTTTTAACTCAAATTAATTGTGTGTCACGTAAGTATCTAGTCTAATTTTTGCATATAAAAGCCAGTTTGTTGGGCAAATAAATCATAGTTTCATTGATTACTACAACCAACAAAACTAAACATTCAACATGAAGTTCCTGGTAAGTAATCCTGGCAAACTTCTGCTTAACCAGTTGACAAATCAACTAATTGTTTAATTCTCTCTCGCAGATTGCCTTCGCCACCCTTGCCCTCTTCGCCGTCATCAATGCCAGCCCCTATGGCGGTGGTAACCGTGGTTATGGCGGTGGATACGGTCGTCTGGCCTACGTGCAGGAGCCTGTCTACGGACACGGCGGCTATGGTGGACACGGTGGTTATGGCGGACGCGGTTACAGCCAGCCTCTGTACTCCCGTGGCTCGGACTCTCGTGCCTCTGCCGCCGCCGCTGCCAGCAGTGGTTCCATCCGTCCAGGCAACTACCGTCAGTTGGCCGTCCAAGGCTACGAGATCGATGGCAGCTACAACGCACCCAGCCGTGGTTATGGCTATGGACGCGGTGGCTATTAAATGCAGCAACAACTATTTAAACTAAATGGTTGCTCATCGCTTAAAGACACTGTGATTCAATAAATTGCAAGCCGCTGAACATCGTGGACAATGTTGAACAAAAAAATTCCATAATTGATTTCTTATTTATATTAATGGGTTGGGTTGACAAAAAGCGTTGCATACTTTTGAGCGTTGCATTTAAAATGAACAAAGCAGTTAAGTAGCCGCATTGAACAGCAGGAACAATTATAGCTTGGTCAAGAAAGCTTAGTATGATTACCAATGGCATTAATTAGCAAATAATTTAATGCAAAATGATTAAGAATATGTTTATTAAAGAGATTAATACGTTTTTTTGCTTTATAGTTAAAATTCAGCAGACAGTATACAGAGAATGCAGCAAGTAGTGATGGCTATACAGTACTTAGTGATGGCTATACTATTGGCAATTGGGTTCACTTGTGTTAGAGCCAGCGAGAAATACAGATTACAAATATATTAGAAAGCAATTGCATTCCCATTCAGCAGCATGCTTCCTCAAAGTAACCCTCACACCCACAAGCAACTGCTTGAAAGATCTGATCCTCGCGCTAAGCATCAAAGAACTGCTTTAAAGCTGCCTTGATCAACTGCAGAAACACTGCGGAGTCACTTACGTGCAAGCATTGGCATTGTTAACCATACGCATGCTCTCCCTCACTTGCAGTCAACTGCTTGAAGGAAGACTTGCAGAAGAGTATAAACAGTAAAGAGAACCACTGTGTAGTTAGCAGCGATAAGAGCAAGCAGTGCCACTTGCGCTCTTAAGCCGCTTAACTGCTTAAAGGATGGTTTGCTTAAGAGCAATGTGCACTGCATAAAGGTTAAACTGCAATGAGAGAGCAATAAACTGCTTATGAGCAATGAAAACCAAGTAGAGCAAGCAGTTGCATTCTTATCCAGCTGCATGCTCTCACGCCTCAGCATCATTATGAACTTCATTTAGTTGGCGCATATTTGGAACCAAAGAGTTGTCCAAAGAGACAGTCATCCCCCAAAGCAGTGGCGCTAGCTCTTCAAATGCGTGTGATACCAGCAGCATACAACCGAGTTAATACAAAAGGTAAACAAGCAACAGCTTCACCTTTGAGCTGTTTAATGGCAAATGGCGATATGAAGCTCCGATTTGGAATGGAAAGAAGAAGAAAAGCATCAACATGAACTGTGGAGGGGTGTATTGAACTGAGCTCAGCTAAGCTAAGCCGCCCACCGTCATTAAGATGAGCATGAAGAAGAAGAAGAAGAAGATGAAGCAGCAGCGGACTGTAAGCTGTGAGTTAAAACTGGGCAGCGTGATAAATTTTGTAGCGAGATCACGTTTCGAGCTCTTCAATTCTTTTGCTTATATAAAGAAGTGTGCTTGGCATTTGGTTTGTTAATTGTGCCAACTGTTCCAAGCAGCGAGCGCTACCCGAAAACTCAATAACTGAAACCATGAACAAATTCGCCGTAAGTAACAGTACCATGACGCAGTCCGGTTGCCACTTCCCGTTCCGCTTGCCACACAGATGACTTACCTGTTTCTCCCGCTCTCTCTCTTTAGACTCTCGCCGTCTTCGTTTGCGCTCTGGCTTTGGCCAGCTGCCATGGAGGATATGGAGGTTCCGGCTACGGCCATGGACACCGTCAGGTGACCAGCTATGGACACCGTGACAACAATGGTGCTGCCGCTGCCAGCGCTGCTGCCGCTTCCGGTGGCAACGATCGTCCCGTTGAGATCATTGCTGGCGGTCCCCGTTATGGCGGCAGCGAGCATCTGCGCCCCATCCTCTTGGACGCCGGCTACAATGGCCACAGCCACTCCGGCTACGGCCACAACGTGTACGGTGGCAGACATCATGGCAACAGCGGTTATGTCCAACAGCGCGGCTATGGCCAACAGCGTGGCTATGGACGTCCCCGTTACTCCGTCCAGCCCGCCGGCGCCACTCTGCTGTACCCCGGCCAGAACAATTACCGCAGCTACGCTTCTCCTCCAGAGTACACCAAGGTTGTGCTGCCCATCCGTGCCGCTGCCCCAGTTGCCAAGCTCTACGTGCCAGAGAACAACTATGGTAGCCACCATGGCAACTATCACGGCTCCCGTTACTAGAGACCTCCGTCCGAATCTCTTGTGCATTGCTCGCCCGTAAAACGGATACGCTGTTTACTCAGCGTCAATAAAAAATCAACATCCAAAAAAACACAAAAAGTTTCATTGATTACACCCTATATAACATATAGTTTTAACTTTAAAAGTCAGTAGTTTAGCGGTTAGCATGACTTGACCTTGACTTGTTCTTAGATAAGCGGTTCCGGTTGATTCCGACCAACCAATGTTTGAATTTGGCCAGCTGCAGCTGTGTTTTCATATTTTCAAATTTGATTGCATGCTAATTGGCTTTGAGAATGTCGTCGAGTTATAGGGTTATACGGCTTATACGTTCATATATGCCATATGTTCTTACTTACACATGATTCTTAGCTCTTCTTTAGTTTGCGGTCAACTCACATTTACCACTTTAATCGTCAGCTTAAAAATGTCATTGAGGTTTAAAGTAAAATGGAATAAAGCATTTGGGAAATTATATAGAAATTATGAAATGTTATAGTATTCTATAGAGTATTAATAAAACTATTTCGAATTGTTAATAAGGTCGAATAATTTAAAATGTATTGAATTTTATTTACAGACTGTCCTAAAGTAGTGTCTCAAGATTTAGTTAAATTCCTATGGTAAAATAGGCAGTTTTAATTTCTTTGCTAGTAATTTTACTACAGATTAAGTTATAATTTTTGAGTCATTGATTTGCTTAACAGTTTCATTCTTTACCAGGCATTTGCATTACCAATAATATAACCTCTCCCTAGAATTTATTGTACATTTCATGCAATTTTTTAAATATGTGAATTTATTATTTTCTTTTAAGTAGATAGATTTAACATTCTTAATATGCATTTTAACTTTAATACGCGCAAATTTTAATATAATATTTTGTAAAATTTTAAGGTTTCATATTTTCATTTTTACTTTTCAATGCAGTGTTAAATCACTGAACAATTTTTGTTTTAGAAACTTAGCTAATTCTTCATAGTACAAATTTCATTTACATTTGTTATTCATTGTATTTTTTATAATAATATATCTTAATATAATTTTTCTTTTTTTAATTACACTATTTTAAATTTGAATACGCGTCTGAACTTTGATATAAAAAATTAAAAATGTATATATTATTATTTATTTGACACTACTTTTGTAATGGTTTGAGTAAGCTACACAAGATTTATTTATTCAAATAAAACCATTAAAGTAATTTTAAACTAAAAACAAAGAAATAAAATTTGAGCAACAATATTAAAAGTTAAAAAGATAATAATTAATTTATTTATCGATACCAAAATTAAAATGAAAGTAAAATTAAATTTTTGTATATGAATAATTTTTCAAAATGTAAATTTAAAAAAAAATGTTTTCTAATAGTTTTTTTGCAGTAGTTCTAAGCAGAGTTCTCACTGTAAAGCTGTACATTTGTATGCATGTGTGTATTCACATAGTACAATAAAAAACATAGTACAATAAAAAAGAGCTTAAAGCTTTTGTTATGCTAAATAGTACTTCATGTTTGACAGATGTATGACACACACACTCATACACACACAAAGATGCACGTACAAAGCTGCACTGAGAAGCTGCGCTGAACAGAGCTGAACTGAACTGAGCTTAAAGCAAATTCGATTATCAACAAAGTTTGCAGTGTGAATACATCAAGACCTAGACAATGGCAGACCCACGAAGAATGACAGATGGATGTGCATACCAGAGAACAATATCATGTAGCAGTGACGACAGCAGCAAAAAAAAAAACAGATGATGCTGGATGCAGTTCATTGAGCAGAGCAGAGCAAAACAGAGCTAAACCGAGTTCAGTGCCAAGAATTGAGCTGAGAATAGACTGGGTGTGAGCTGGGTTTAAGATGATGGACAGGTAGCCAAGTCAAAGACCTGATACTGCACACACCAAATGTGAGCTGAGCGTGCTAAGTCGATATCAAAATGGAGCGACGAGGGAGTGCAAGAGCTTAACAGGGGGGGAGGTAACGGAGGGGTTGGGTCATTGTCGTGGTCGTGGTTAAGTTTGTCGCGCAATTTGGCGCGCAATTTCAAGAGTAAACCGACACCGTACCGTCTGTACACACATAGCCACATAGCCCCCCTCCATTATTATCAATATTGTGAATACATACAGTTTTCCGTTTCCCCCTGGGAGGCTGCTTAGACGGCCCCAAAGTGTCGGCAGAGCGCAACTTTCGTCATGACTCGGCGCACTTAAGTTCGACTGGGGTTTGGTCACGTAAAGCGTACACACAAATCGCTCGGCCAGCTCAAATAATATGGCTATAAAAGCAATTTGGCCACGCGCAATTGTTAATTAGTTTTGAAAACAGTCGCCTCCTCGCACCATCAACCTTCACCTTTCAACAACAACAAAAGCAAACATGTCCGGCAACTATATGCGTCTCCTCTGCCTGTTGGCCTGCTGCCTGTCCGTCTGCTTGGCATCCTCATACAGACAACAGCAGTACGGTTATGGCTCACCCAGCTACGCTAGGAACTACGGCAGCAACTACGGCGGTGACTATGTGAAGAATGCCGAGACTGCTGAGGCTCAAGCCGCTGCTCTGACCAACTCCGCTGGTGCTGCTGCCTCTTCGGCCAAATTGGACGGCAACGACTGGTATGCCATGAACCGTTACGGCTGGGAGCAGGGCCGTCCCCTGTTGGCCAAGGCATACGGTCCTCTGGACAAGCTCTACGCCGCCGCTCTGCCACCCCGTTCATTCGTTGCCGAAATCGATCCAGGTGGGTTACAAATCTCGTGCATAATCGATTCTTAGCATACTAACTGTTGAATTCTTCTATCGTTACAGTCTTCAAGAAGAACAGCTATGGCGGTGCCTACGGTGAGAAGACCATCACACTGAACACTGGCTCCAAGTTGGCCGTGTCCGCTGCCTAAATCTTGGGCGATTGTGTGTTAAAGCTCAAAGTCTTAATAAAAAATAGTGATAATTTAAAGTGCAATTATTACGGTCTTCTTACTTTTACTAATGGGTGGGTTTTTTAGTGGCTTGGGGGTTTAGGAGAAATCGTTTCAGAATTGCAGAGGCATGACATACTCTATAAAGTTATATACTTATTGATCAACCTCAAAACCATGTCCTTCTGTACCTATAAGTAGAACTTTTCTAGTTTTAAAACAAGCTTGTTGAAACTACGTCGAATGTCTGCAAGCTGTTTGTGCTTGAAAATTCTACCAATTGGGCACTATATCATATGGCTGACATAAAAATTATTGAATGAAAATATACTCTTAGTAAGAAAAACTACAAAGGTTACGAACCAATCTCATCGAATTCAATGCAAGATGCATTTCTTAGCGTACCGTCTAAATTTTAGCCAAGTCGGCATTCTATACCATATTTTTTTTTATTGAGCAATCTTAACCAAATTCACGCATAATGTGTAGCTGTAGCTGTCATAGCAACATTCGGATGATAAGTCGAAAAATAATAACTTTTTCGTTAATTGAGCTTACTAAACAAAATGAATTGAAACTCTTGCAAAAACGTTGTTACTAAATTTCATCCAAATCGACTTGTTATTTTATATAACTGCCGTGCTATTTCATATAAATAGCTGCTGTATAAACATTCGGTTTGGAAAACTTTAAGTTTTTTATTTGTTGAGCTTTCTGAACCAAATTCAGGCATAGTGCAGCTCCCAAAAGTCTGTATCTGTCCACTAAATTTCGTTTAAATCGTTGTGATATATTATATAGGAAAATTTGGTTGGTAGTAACTTGAATTACAACTTTCATACAGCTGACATGCAAAGAATCGGCTTAAAACTTGTAGTATGAAAAACCTTTTAGTTATTTCATACATAAAGTTTGAATGTATCTGATAAATTGTATACAAATCGGCATACTACCCATATTATATAGCTGTCAACATAACTTTTTGGTTAATAAAGCTGCCTAAACCAAATTCAAACCAACATTAAAGACATACCCACCAAATTTCATACAAATCGAAATGTTGAGTACTATATAAGTAGTAGCAAGTTAGGCTACTTTGGCGTACCAATAAACCCTCGTTCTTTCTTTGCAACGTTACTGGACAGAGTCCAAATAGTGTACACATCTTGGATTTTTGTTGTTTTGTTATTTATATGTTGTATGTATAAGTATATTATGAGTAAATTCAGTTTTTTTATTGCGAAATACAAAGTAAAAATATGAAATTGCTCAGTTTTCTTTTGGTATTTTCTTTTAATGTAAAAATCAAATCAATTCGTTACGAGCACACAGATATTTACCTACTAAACATAAAATGAACTAAAAACAAGTAGAAGCGGTTGTATGGTAACTCGGGTTGTAACTCGTTTCATTCTGGGGTTCGATTGGTTGATCAGCCAACTCTTTTCACTCTCTCTCGCTTTCTCTCATTTAACTCTCTCTCTCTCTAATGTAAGTTTTGCTTTTTTGATTTTAAGTTTTATTATTTTTTTGTTTTTAAATTTATTTGATTTTTTTTTTTTGGTTTTAGGTTCATTATTTTAATTAAATTACATGAACTTCAAAATATTATTATTATAAATAGATAGGAGATGTGTAGTGTTATATGTATTTTTTATAGTTTTTATAACCTATACGAACTCTCGCAAGCTCTGAAAAAAATTTAAATTATAAAAAAAAAGATACAATCTCAAGCAAAATTGTTGAATTCAATTCAATCGTAATCGAAATCGAATCGAAATTGAAATCGAAATTGAATCGAAATTGAAAGCTCATTTCTGTGTGTTGTTTTGTTAGATCTTGTGCTTTTGCTTTTTGTAAATTATAAAATGTTTCTGCTGGGTTGTGTTTAGGTGTGTGTGTTGTGTATGTGTTTGGGTGTGTATATGTGTGTGTGTGGTGTGTGTTTGATCATCGATGCAGAATCTATTCGGTGATCGTTCTTGTTGTCTCCTGAATGTACACCTGAGAGCCGGGCACAGTGGAGGTGGTGACGAATGTGCGGTGCTTGGCGCGGATCAGATTCAAATTGGTTTCGGCACAATCGGCACGATCCTCGGCAGCCTCCAGTTCGCGCTGGAAACGACGAACACGGGTGGTAGTCTGCTGGGAGACACCCTCCTGCTCGGACAGCTGGCGTCTGTAGATGTTGATCTTGGCAGTGGACTTGTCCAGCGCATCCTGCAGCAAAATGATATTCTTCTGATCCTCTTCGCACTGTACGATCACCTCCTTGACGGTGCGCTCCTTCTTGCGCAAGATCTTGATGGTCTCGGCATGGCGACGCTTCTCCTCCTCCAACTCCAGTTCCAGATCACGAATGCGTGCCTCCAGTTTGCTGATGATGCGCTTGCTACCGGCAACAGCGTTCAGCTCGACCTCCTCCAGGCGAATGGACAAGTTCTGCGAATAGAGAATAGAATACACAAACATTAAGCTAATTGCTATGCCTAATTATGCTACGTCCACACTGTGACGCAAGTGTCTTAGTTATGTGAACTCATTATAAGTAAAGTTCCTACCTTGACTTCGACTTCCAAAGACTTCTTGATGGTCTCCAGCTTGACAATACGCTCCTGCTCCTCATGCACCTGCTCGACCACATGCTTCAGCTCCACGGAGACCTTCTGGTAACGCTCATCACTGATGCGCAGCTCCTTGGACACCTCCTCGTAGTCGGAAGCGACCACAGACAATTCCTGCTCCAACTTGGACTTCAGAGAGACCAGGTTAACATTGACAGTGCTCAGCTCATTGATGCGTGTGGTGGCCTCCTCGTATTGCAGCTCCACGGTGCGCTTGGCACGGTTGGCGCTATCCAGATGGGAGCGCACCTCCTCCAGTTCACCATTGAGACCGGCCAGACGACGCTGGGCAATGCCATACTGATCGAGAGTGGCCTGCAACTGGCGTTGCACATCCTCGTAGTGGGCCTGGAGTTCGGTCAATTGCAGGGACTGCTTCTTGATCACCTTCTGCAAATCAATGTTGGTCTTGTTGGCCACATCCAGAGACATCTCCAGTTCAGTGATCTGAATCTGCAGCTTCTTCTTGATGCGCATCACCTCGGTCTTGAGACGAGTCTCGGCTTCAACGACACGGGCATTCAGCTGCTCGATCTCAATGCTGGTCTGCTTGCTACATAGAGTTTAGAAATTTGTTCCAAAATTTTTAGAGAATCGAATTGGTATAAATTTCTTTAAGCTCTTTTGGAAGTTGCCCTCAAAAATTGAAAGCAGCTTTGCGTTTTTACCTCGAAGTTTGCTCGCTTTCATTTCGCTTTCATTTCGATTGCATTGCTCTGCGCTATTTTTGGCCCAATGTCTGACCCACAAAAATGAAAAATTTTTCGTAATGCTCAGCAAAGTGAAGTCTGTTTTTCGCATTTAGCAGTTGCTGCTGCTGTTTTTGCTGAATTTTGTGGCATTGTCAAAATTTTGCATTGGCGAATTTATAGCTATATTTATACGCTTGATAAAGACATCGAACTTGTCACAAATAGCGCGTTACACACATGCCACACATTTTCTACCTTCTACCTTAGAACCTGAGCATCATGCGTCTAATTTTAGGCGTAGGTGCAATTTCTTTTCATTTTATTGTCTTTCATTTCGGCCATTTCCCTACACTTACAATTTGCAATTGTATTTTGTATGAGTTCTTGCCAACAATTGTTTTTGACTTGTGATTCATTTGACAACTTAAGTGCAAGTTTGTTCAAATGGGCAACTAATGGTTGGTTAAACTAGTAATAGTTTTTGCCATCTAACTCTTGAAAAAATATTGATTGTATATATTATTATTTTCTTGAAATAAAAATAGTCTAAAATAATTAAATACAATATCTAACTCTAGAAAAATCATAATTTTCTATATGTTATTATTTTCTTTTAATAAAATTAATCTAAAATAATTAAATAACAAAGTTTAGCTCTGAAAAAATAGTTAATTATTATTAGCTATTATTATGTTTTAGCACTAAATTTATTAATACAACACTCTAACTCTGCAAAAATAATTGTTTTCAATTTGTTACTATTTGGCTTAGCTCTTTATTATTTAATAGAACACTCTAACTACGCAAAAATAATTGTTTTCTATTTGTTATTAATTTATTTTATTAATTTTCCACCACATTCCCCATATCTTTAGAGCTATAAATCTAATTCCCACACGCATAAATTTATTCTGTAGTTAAACAACTGCCTGTTGCTTTTCTCTCAGTGTTGTGGCTAGACCATTGCTTAGTTACTTAATCTATGTGTTCTCATTGTTGTCGCTTTGCCAAGGTATTTAGCTTGAGTTTTGCTTTGCGAACGTAAGTATTTTTCATTTAATTTCAATTTTTTTTTTCGTTTTTTCTTCTTGTTTTTCAATGTTTATTGTCTACGCAGAAATATGTGATGAATTCTTTTATTTTTCTGGGTTTTGTTGCTGTCATGCGCCTCACTTTTGCATGAGACAAATAAATAAATACATATGTATATATAATACATTTTTATTTATTTTATTCTTTTTGTTTCATTGAAGGACACGTCAAACACAATGGGACAACAATTTGCCAAACCAAAATACCTGTCTGTATTTTTGTGCGTGGGTGCGAAATTTGATCATCAGTTGAATAGGGGAAGGGGAAAAGTTTGCCCTAAAAGGTTGTCTTTAATATGCACAAAACTGATGTAAATCAAATTTATAAACTAATTCTAGAAGTTGCAGTAAGCCAAGTCCAATTATACGATCAAATTTTCATACAATCCCAAATTATACAGCTCAACATTTAAGACTTTTTCCCATATTTAATTTTTGCTTAATACATTCCACCACACAAAATATTTTCTACTCATTTCCTTTTCAATTGCCAAACACATCGATCAAATTGCAAAAAAAAAAAAGACAGACAACAGAAAATCTAGCTAAATCTCTGACAATTATGATGGTCAGCTGCAAATGGCAAGCCAAATATATATTCTTCAGATCGTTGCAATTAGCCAAGACAAACAATTTAAAAATTTCAGCAGAAATAATTTACAGACGTCTAAACAAAAGATACAACGATGAGAACAACAGCAAAACACCAGACAAATGCAATATTTGTTGAGGGAAATACAAGACATTATGCATAAATTAAACGGATGAAAATGAGAAAATTGGGAAAGCGTCGAGCAACTAAAATAAATTATAACAAAATGTGAGTGAGAGGAAGAGGGAATAGAATGTGGTATGCTAAAAAGATTGAGATACATTCGAAAAATATACGCAATTTATTCAGATTTCGCTGTGCCAGAAAAAAAGAAAACTAATTGAATTTGTGCATGAGGTCGTGTTTGGGCATTAGAGGAAATGAAGTTTATGGAAGTGAAGGATCAATGCTGCCAATAGATATAGGTATAATCCTTGAGTTTGGGATGTGAACGCATTACTTTGCGACAGATCCAACATTTATCCTCAATACCACACCTGCTATCCGCATAGAATTCAACGGTGCGCTGATTCAGCGTCGACAACTGACGCTTCACATTGTGCAGCGACGAGGATACGCGATGATCAAGCTTATCGACCATACGATCATCCATTAACTCCATATGCAAGGTATGAGCACGAATTTGGCCAGTGCCATCGAAGGGGGAGGTGGAACGAGAGCGAGCACGGGACGCGGCACGACTCGAACGGACAAGGGTCTGCGAAATATAATTCTCCTCCTCCTGTTTGGCACACTTGATATTCTTCTCGGATTCAGAGAGCAGGGCCTGGGCAATGGCACTGGCGGACTTGCCGCGTATCGAACGCTTAAAATCGTCAGACATTTGATCAACTTCGTTATCTAGCTCTATTTTGCGTATACGCTGTAATATCTTTAACGTATCGCGTTTTATAATATCCTCGAGCTCCTCCTGACGACGACGACGACGCTGACGCGATCTCTCAACAACTGTGTCCGGTTCAATGTGCTTTGCCACACGCGTTGCGTCAACGAGCTTCTGCACACTGAACGGCGAGCGTTTCTGTGCCCGAAAGCTAAGCAAAATCTCATCGGCACGAGCGGCGCAGGTGCGAGACAATCGCAATATCTCATCGGCATTATACTGCCGCACCGCATTCGAGGACCGATATTGCTTCAAACCCCTCTCGCTAACCCACGGCAGATGCGGCTGCTGCACTTTTAGGCCTTTTGCCTTAGCATCCAAATAGTCCAACATCGGTTGATAGTAATTCATGGTATAGCCATAATTGTCATCATATGTCTTGGCTGTATGACGGAAACGTGAGGGACGCTGTTGCAATGCTGCAGCCATGTTTAAGGAGGGGAGAGCAGGAAGAGTGGCGAAAAGAGTAGGAAAGAGAAAGAGTTCTTTGCCTAGTGTAGGAAGTATGGAATGAATGTGTGTGAATTTGTCTATACTCTAAATAAAGCTACTGAAAGCTGTTTACAGCTCTGCTGCTGTTGCTGCTGTCTCTGTAGTTTCTGTTGTCGCCTTGTTGCCTTGTCGCTTTGTGGTCGCCAAGCGTCTTGTGTCTTCAGTTTGCTGGCAACAGTTGCTGCTGCTTTGCAAATAAATTTTCAAATTTGTCGAAATCTATAAAAAGATTGCAGTTCAGTTGTTTGTTGTTCAGCTGTTGTCTTACGGCCAAAAAGGTAACAACATAATGACGACAATTTATTTAACAACAACATGATGATGATCATCATGATGATCCGTTGGCTTTTCTGGGCTATGATTGATACATTTTGGCAGCGTCTTTAAGACCATGACAAAATGTCACGCATTTTATGCAATACAAAAACTTTTTTTCTGCGTTTAATTTTTTTTTAAAACTGTTCAGTCAAAACAATGAAATGAAATTACTGAAGAATGGAAATTATAAATAATTACTTCTACATTTCATTAAACAGTTTTTCCATTCACAGCCCAAGCTCAACGTTTTTTTTTTGTTTTGTTTGCAACAAACTCTCACCTCTCAGTCTCCAAGACTTGCTCAAGACTTTTACTCTGATTTATCTCCAATATCTGTCGATATTATGTAATCACAGCAAGTGCGCAATTTTCTGTTTAAGAATTGTTCAACAATATTATAAAATTCAGCCAAAAAGTGCTACTCAATGCGAACCAACTTCAAAGCCTCAGCGCAATTGCAGTTAGAATTTCAATTGCGTATACGCCTGATGCGACAGGACTTTCAGGAACTGCTGCTGCTGCTGCTAAAAAATTAAACTAATGCCGTTGCTCGTGGGGCGACTATAAAAATCGTACTGACTGCGTGAAATGGGTCAATTTGATATCAATTGTTTTTTTTCAATTGCTGGCAAACGATTAACAAAATCAATCGATTAGCTGCGAGCACTTCCGATTTGGCAGAGGTAACCGACAATTGCCGATTCGCCCTCATCTCATTTGCCAGTGGCGTCGCAATTTGTGGCAACTTCCAAGGGAGCTGGGGATAGCTAGTTAGATTTCATCATCACTTACCGAATAGCCTCAATCTCTTCGTCCTTCTCGGCCAGACGACGCTCGGCATCGTGACGATACTGATTGAAGTCAGCGGCCAAACGCTGTCCGCGTTGCTCCTCAGCCTTGCGACCCTATAAATAGTAATACAATTTAGCCAAACAGTCAGTTTGTTTATTTTTTAGTAGCACTTACAGCTTCGGCTTCCTTGTAGGCAGCGGTGAGCTCATCACGCTCGTTCTCCAGACGACGCAGCTCCAGATCCATCTCATGCAGACGACGGTTCAGCTCATTGATGGCGCTCTTGGCCTCATGCAGATCATCTAAAGAAGTGATAATATCATTAATTAACTGATTGTAAATAAAGTACAAGAAATTAATTAAGTAGTTGATTAAATAGTTTAATACATTTTTAAAATATTAATTGTCTGTCCTCTATTAATTAAATTAATTTTTATATATTAATTTATATTTAAAGTTTATTAATGCACTGACTACAAGAAAAACTAAAGATTAATTAACAATTTTGTGTTCAAAAAGCTACATAAATTTCTTTAAAAATAGAGTTTAAAATTTAATTAATTTAATCACTTGAAATTTTAAAAAATTTTCAATTTTAGATAAAAAATTTTTCAAATTTTCCGAACAGTTAATTGTTCTCAATTAATATTTGAAAAATAAATTTGAATTTATAGATCAATAATTTTAATTACAATTATAAAAATAAAGTGATCATCAAACTAATCATATTGTACATACAATATTTTTAGAATTTTAAAAAATATAATTAATATTTAAAATATATATTGGAATGTGTAAAAAATGAAAGCTTATAATAATAAAATATGTTAAGTTTTTATAAGTATAACAACAAATGCCTATATTTCTTTTATATTTTATATAAGATCATTTGTTTTAGCAGTACTAAAATGCTGAATAACTTACACGTTCGATATAAGAATTGTATTAATTTTATTTAAATTTTAAATAATACATATATTTAATGTTATAAATCTAATACTCCTTAATTTTTTTAAAAGACGTTTATAATAGAAATAAAAGTAACTTTTATCAAAATAAAAAATCTTATAAGAGACTCAAGCCTCAATATTAACTGACTAAGCCAGCTAACTAAGCCAGCTAGCTATAAACCCAGTTGAAAACTCAATTGGTTAACAGAATTTCTGTTATATATTGATACTAAATGATCCTAATCTTAGATTAGTATATTTTTTGTACATAGTTTCAGTGACAGAAGTTAATCTGTTAATTCAATGTAATAGATCAATTTTACTTACCACCCAACTTCTTGTTCTCGCGTGTCAGCTGGTTGTTGTTGTCCTTGACCTTGTCCAGCTCATGGACGGTGCGGACGAGATCGGCATGCTTGTTCTTCAGATCGCGCTGGCTGGTCTCGTAGAGGACGATGGTCTCATCCAGACGGGACTTGAGTTCGACATTGTGCTTCTCGAGGGTGTTGCAAGTCTTTTGCAATTCGCGGCAGCTGTTGTTGGACTTCTCCAGATCGATGATGAGGACTTCGACTTCGCTGGCGAGGCGGGTCTTCATCTTCTCCAGATTGTTGACCTTGACGATGAGAACCTCGATGTGCTCCTCCAGTTCGGTGATGCGCACCTGGTACTTGCGACGAATCTCTTCAACCTCTTCGGCACGGGCTGCCACTTCGGCATTCCACTTGTTTTGCCATGAAGTGGCATCGGCATTGGCCTTGACCAACTGACGTTCCAAGTCAATGCGCGCCTCGGACTCTTCTTCGAGTTGAGAACGGATTGAATCCAATTCGATCTCAACCTGATGCAGTGAAGATTCGAGCATTGAGCGACGACGGTCTTCGTCCTCCAATTTGCGGCGTGCATCCTCCAGCTGGGAGATCACTTGGCTCTTGGAAAACGAGACGGTGTCCAATTGAACTTTGAGATCTTGGACGTCCTTGATCAGCTCAATGTTCTCCTGCGAGAGGCGAGATTTGTGCGAGGTGATATCGATGACGGTGCGATTCAGTTCCTCGATTTTCACATTCAACTCAGAAATGGATACTTCCAATTTCGAGATGTGCTTCTCCGAGACGATTTTCTCCTTGGTGTAGGATTCGATTTGGGAGAGCAGCTCGTAGACTTCGGCCTGGAATTTGGCCTTGTCCTTTTCGGCTCTGTAAAACAAAACGAATCGAATGCAAAGAGTGTGTGTGTGGGTGTGTGTGTGCAATAAATTAATAAAACTGTTCAATCAGATCAAAGCGGCAATACTTAGGCATGACTTGTGAGATCGGCATTTCAGTTACCCCAAAAAAAGCTGCAAGTTTTGTTTAGGAGAAAGCTTAGGAGGACAGACATGCAAGCCAAGCTCGAAAGCTTTTGCCTGTCGATCGATTGCGTTGGCTAGGCGTACATAAAAGCTCTCAGATCGATAGGCAAAAGCTCAAGGCTTTAAGGTTAAGAGCATGTGCCTGGAAGCAAGCTTTTTTTAAATAATAATATATAGTTAATTCAAGTTTGCAGTTATTCCAAACATTTTTCCACTTTGCACTTGAGGTCAACAATTAGTTTAATTACTGTAGCGTACGTGTATCCGTATGTGCGTGTGTCCGTGTGTGGCACACCTACTACAAGTTGCAAAAGCCAAAAACGTATCGAATTTCCATAAACGTTCAATTGGACGAAAAGAGATAGCAACAACAACAATCATCACATTTTCAAATATGATTCAATCAAAGACATATTTGGATTGGGCGTTGGTGCAAATGAGAGAGAGCAACAACAACAACAACATCAACAAGAACAACAACAACACAAAGAAACAGAAATGCGGTGGCTCTCTTCTACTTAACGCTCAAAGAATGTAGATGAAAATTCAAAAATTTTCTAAAAATAAATGCCAAAATATGCGCTCCTTGTGGCTGTTGTTGTTGTTGTTGTAGGCATAACATATGGTTGCTGTGCGTGCGGCAAATGTAGAAACTTTTCTCGACAAAAAGCTTTTTGGGAAAAGCTTTGCGGCGAGAGCGAGAAAACTGCTTTGTCTACAGCGCGGAAAAGTGCGCAAACTCGGGCAAAAACTTAAGTGCTCTGCACCTGAGCGAATCGGTGGATTTGCTGCGATACTATAGACCAATAGATAATACATAAACTGTTTGAACTGATAGTAGTAGTTAAACAATGGAAATTCAATTGCAGTAACAACAAACAGACAACTGCAAGTTGACATTACGCATACGCCACGTTGTCGTTTGAGCGACAGCCTTGAATTTATGTTTCGTTTCACGTCGTGTGAGAGGAGAGCAAGTTTTGATTTTGAAATTTCGAAAATTTCTAAATTCCTATGCATTTATTTTTGGATATTTGATTTGGAAATATGAGTAGCAAGCGCTGTTGTTGTTGTTTTTGTTTTTGCCCAAACTAAATAAATATATACAGTTTGAGTGTGAATATATATTCATTTCATTTCATTTAATTTCAGCTTTTTTTTTCACGAGTGCAGACTGAAAATTTGTGTCAATAGAACTTGCAAGCAATGCAAATTGAATATAGATATGTAGGCTATATATTCTGCGTAGCGGCTTTTCCGACTCATCGGCAAAATTCTGCTTGTCATGGCATTTTGATGAATTATTGTTTATGATCTGGTTTCGTTTTTTTCTCTTTTGGTGTCAGCGGGGCAAGCAAGGTTAACAAGTCAAGTGTTGTGACTATGTATTGTTGTTGTTGTTGCTGTTGTTTGTTTCTGCATTACTACAATGAATGGCAGACATTGAAAAGTCAGCGGCAGCTGACGCCACTTAATCAAAATTAGGCATAGATCAACAATCAACACAAAAACACCAAACAAACAATAAACATGGGATATGCGTATGTTTATGTTTGCACAACATTTCTAGGTCAGCGTGATGAAATTGGGGCCAATGTGATTGAGCAGGATGTTTAGAGAGATGTTTGTATTGTATGGTGAACCTTACCTAGCCTTGTTTTTCGTTAGGATTTCGACCTGTTCCTGGAAATCCGTAATAATTTCGTTGTGCTTTTTCTTCAAAAGCATGGAGGTCTCCTCCGATTCAAGATGAACATCCTCAAGCAACTTGCGCAGCTTCAACAGCTCAGCATCGCGCTTGCGGTTGGCTTCAAACTAACAAGTAGTTCGGAAAATACTATATAGTAAATTTTTGTTTAACTTTTAAACAACTTTAACAAACTTACTTGATGTTCAGCACCACCCTCAGCTTCCTCGAGACGCTCGGACATCTGTATGACCTGAACGCTGAGGTCGGCTTTCTCGCGTTCGATCTGCCAAAAAAAGAGAGATTTAGTTTAAATTAATGTATATGCATATTTTTCACATTTATCTACATTTCATAATCTATAATTCAGATTTGCTATTTTTAATGGCAGCACATGAATGCATCGGTGCAACTACAAACCGCCCATAAAATATATAAATCAAATTAATCAGTCAAAAATAATTATGCGCATGTAACACCCAAAATAACAATGGCAAAATGCCAGCCAAAAATATATGTAGCTTTCTATATATCTGTTAGGTATATTCATACCTATAGCATAAAATGTGTGCATTGCTGCACTTTTTCTATGGCATTTCCAAAAAGGCATTAAACTAATTTTTTATTAGACGCTTTTCTGTTGAACTGCAAACAGCAGCAACATGGCAAATTGACCCAATTTACTGCAACTGTAAAATTTTTGCAAATTGTTTTTGCTTTTAGTTTTTTGGTTTCCCTTAAAGCTGCTAATTAAATGGAATTTTCTACATTTTTTAGTTGGAAATTTGTGGCGCTGTCAGTGGCATTATCTATATATTTTCATGGTAAACGCTTGATAAGTTTTCAGCAGTTACAACAGTTTGAGCTCTTGGCATTTTATAGCTAAAACTTGCTGCTATTCATTTTTTAGCTATAACTATAATTTGGCCAGAATTTGTGCATATTTATCTATATATACAAAGTTTTAGATATATATTTTGTATATGTAAATTAAAGGCCACGTTAGTACAAACATAAATTCATTTGCGCCATGTGTATTTTCTAGCTACTTTTTTGCCGCTATATGCATAGCTATTTTTCCGTGTGTGTTTGTGTTGCTGGCTGTTGCCTTGTGAAAACTTTTAATGTGCAAGAAAATTATTTAATTTTCCCATACACACATTTACACCAACGCAAACACACACACACACACAGAGGCAGAGACAGAGAGCTGAAAATCTTCAGCTGTGCCAGCGAATTTTCTTTCGACTTTTGTGCTTTTCTCTATCTATTGCTCGATAATGATGATGATGATGATGATGATCATGTTTTTGGCTACTTTATTTTCTTTTCTTTTTTCGGCTGTTGTTGTTGGTTTTGCTGCTGCGGTTGTTCATATTTTTGTTGTTTCGCTTCAAGTTAATCATTGCTTGTGTATTGAATGTCGTGCGCTAATTTTAGCCATTTTGTTCCATATTATGTGTGTGAGTTTATATGAGTGTACAAAGTGTATTCGTATGAGTATTCATGTGTGAGTGTATGAGTTTGCTGATCCATAAAGCAAAAGTAATTAAAATTATTTCCACAAAAGTGTATAAGTATATGTTTAGGTATGTGTTGCTGCTGCTGCTCCTAGTAGTACTTATAGAGAGGGCCCCAGGCCAGGGCAGGCCAGCCCGGTCCGGTCGGGCCGCATTTTCTAAATTTGTAATGGCACAAACAGGAACAGACCTGCTGCTGCTGCTGCTGCGTCTTTCATGTGCTTTTGTTTTGTTCTCTTCGACGGCTAACTGAATGAAGTGCATGACACTTTGCAAATGCAAATATTTTCCCACTTTGTCTTTGCTTTTCCTACTTTGCCACAAAGACAAAACGCAAGAAATGCAAATGCAAAATGTAAAATGCAAACTGTAAACTGTAAACTGCAAACTGTAAACTGCAAAATCATTTATCATTCATTTGTTATTGTATAGTATTGGCCACTGGCTCCGCAGCGATTGAAGTTCAATGCACATCATTATCATTTGTTCGACGCACTTCTCTTTCGTCTCGAAGGGTAATTTATTCTTAGCCGTTTTTCTCTCTATCTCTTTCTCTCTAAAATGCAAAAATTCTATTGTTTTTGCCGCTTTCTTTTTGCTGTTTTTTCTATTTTCTATTTTATTTTTTCTTTGCTTTTCCACATTTTTTGCTGTTTTTAGGGTGACATTTGCGAAAAGTGAAAACGAGGAATTTCCTGCATATGTCTTGCCGCTAAGCAGGTAATAAAACTGCTCTATATACTATATAAACTACTCTTAAATTTATTATAATACTTATACATATGTAAGTAGTCAGCTCAACTTACCCTTTGGCGCAGTTCACGTTCAACTTCAAGATCATCTTGGAGCAAACGGATCTTATCCTGCAAATAAATTCATATTTGTATTTCTATATTTATATTTTATTTATTATTATTATTTTATTAAACTTTTTAGTTATTAATTTGTAATTTCTTTAGCACTGTATGGGTATTACACAAATTTGTAAAATATTTTTGAAAATTTTTCAAAAACGCTTCTTTTTTCAATGTGTATTTTTCTTGTAGGTGCCGTGTTACATAATTTTCACCGACGCATATATATACATGTATATATATTGTATGTAGATATAGATTTTTGCTCAAACGAATTTTATATTTCCACACACAAACGCGGCGAGCAAATACACACACAGACACACGTATAGATACACCTACATATCGGAATATATATATACACAGATTTATGTATATATACGTTTTTCTTTTTTAGTTTTTTTCCGAAATACTTTCGCAATTTGTCACTAGGTTTTATGGTTTCTTTTTCATTGGTTGCCGATCAGTTTTTTGAGCGTATCCAGTATCCAGATGTATCCTTACCTCCAAGCGGGAGAGCGAGCTCATGTCGGTGATGTATTCGATGTTAACATCAGCTCCACCGGGACCAGTCGATGTGGCCCGATAGGAGTATTTCGAGGAGCGTACAGCTTGCGATGACGACATTTTCTAAGTCAGATTTTCTGTTTGATGGATTTACAATTTAAATTGGATACGATTCGTTACGCGTTAATCGCGCCTCTATATATATAGATATATATGTTTTGTGGATTTAACAAAATTTAAATCAAGCGAAAATCTCTACAATACACCGCACGCAGGTTGTGAGTGTAGTTGTCACCGAGTCACCGAACAATTCGTAATAAACGTCGGAGTAAGGCTGGTGATCTACTGAACAAGAGATCCCGTTGTCGTTCGAATAAAGAGTATTTCGTTTATTTGCTCGCTGGTCGCCTCTGTTTTCTTCTATTTCTACAATTTCGGACGCCATCCACTGGGTCACGACTGCTTACGAGCTGTGCCGAAGATTTCCGAACATTTCGGCACTCGGCACTCGAGTTTTTGAGTGTGCTTTCCTGGCTGGGTCTGTCCGCCTGTCCGTCTGTCCGGTCTGTGTATTCATTCGATTACGATCCCATTCGGCTCCTTTGAGTTGATTTTCCTTCGTTTTTGAGTGAGTTTTTCACCTTTTCGGCTGCGTGTTAATTGCTCAGTTGTGTGGAACATTCTTTGATTTTCATCTATCTTTTCTTGTGGGCCTTTTGTGCTTTTTGGCTTTCTGCTGCCTCTTCGTGTGAACGCATTTTCACGCCAGTTTGCGGAGCACCTAAAATAAACTCCAAGTTGTTGTTTTTTCGCTTACCTGTAATTAGCCGATGTCATTTACACACACATTCAAACACTTGTGCTTGTCTGTGTACGTGTGTGTGTGTTTTTCTGACTTTTCATTTTTGTGTATCTGCTTTTCTTTTAAAACTGTATATACAGTCTACACTGAGCAAAAAATGTTTTTAAGTAAAATATTGGTTCTAAAAGTTTAATCCTTTTAATTTGGTTAACGAATTGAATTAAGCTCTGGTTTGGAAATATTTAAAATCCATATCGAACCGGTTCAGCTAGCTTTATAATGCGTTAAGCACATAAAGTTCCTTAAAGTTGAAGGCTAAAATTTTAGTTTTTATACATATAAAAGATCTAATAAAAGTTCTTAAAATAAAATAAATATTTATTTTAAATTTTTTCAAATATTTTTAGTAATTAAAAAATTAATTTAAGTATTTAAATAAAAAATAATATTATATTATACTACATAATTTATTTCAGTTTTACTGTCTGATTTAAATCTATGCAAAAATATTACATTGTGTATTCTTGATTTTAAAACAAGTTATTTTTTCCAGTGTATTTTTAATAAACTACTGATGAGAAAATTATGGTTCAATGTTGTATTGTATATAAAGGGTTACATGAATAAGCTTAAGACCACTAACCATACAACATGTATTGTACTACAATATTGTATTGTATGGTTAATGTTAAGACTTTATAAACATTTATAAAATTCGAAAAAAAAAGTATAAAGAATTTTATATTAATACTTTAACTAACATAATAAACATCTTTAAATGTGCAAAGGAAAACATGGTATAATATTATACTACTTAATTTATTGTGGTCTTACAATTTGATCTAACATAAGTCCATACAAAAGTGTTTTTTTGCATACTCATAAATTTATAAATTTTGTTGTTAAATTATTTCAGTGATATTGTTATGAACTACTGAAATGGATATTAGTGTGGATTGTAATATTTGAAAAGGTATAACATACATATAAATTAACATTCATAGAATAATAAAAATAATTTAGTTTCAATATTTTTACTAATAATAGCAAACTCTTGAAAAACTAATAAAAAATTATCCTCATTAATTTTATTTTGGCCTTACACTTTGATGCTTGTCAATACAGAAATGTTCCATTGCATATTCTTGATTTGAAAACCTATAAAATTTTCTCAGTGTATTTGGAATGAACTAATGAAGAGGAAATCAATGTTTAATGTTGTATTATATATAAGTATATAAAATATTCATTATTAATAAGTGTGTTTAAAAAAATATTTCGATTTAAACATGAGTTTAAGGACCGAGTTTAAAATCCACAAACGCTATAAGTACTTGTTAACCTATAGACATGTTTGGGTTATATAGTAATGTTTTGTAATTTTAGAATTGCAACCACTAACCCAGCACAATGCTTTAAGCCAAAATAAAACTTAAATAACGTTTGCTTCGAGCATATTTTTATAAAAATTATGAAATTCATCTATGTCAACAGCCAATTTGAATTTATCGTTATGTCTGCTAAAAATATTTGGCATCCAAAACATATGTACACACATACATATACATATGTACAATTCTGTGTCATAAATAAACGTAAAAGTGTTAACAAAAAAAAATATCAAAACAAACGGACTCGAGATAATGATGTTTAGCACTGAATGTGTGAGTGTTTTTGAGTGAATCCTTGGCAATGCTGAACGAGCGACCGTTTAGTTGGCCTGATCATTGGCTTTCAGACAATGTGCTGTCAGTTTTACAATTGTAATTTAATGGTCTGGCAAATAAAAAGAACAACAATAACAACAACAACAATAGTTTTTGACAACTTGCTAGATCATTCAATATTTAACTTAAGTATATATCGTGTTAAAAATATTTGTATTGCGCTGTTTTGGCTCAGTTTTCCAAAGAGCTTTTGCGAGTGATTTTGGGCATTTGGCTCGATCTCGCTGAGATGCTCCACCTGTGCAAAGTATTCTATACTCAGATATATGTACATAAATATATACACTTACACACACACAGTTATAGTTACATATACAGACAGAAGCATGATTTTTCGCTTATTTTTAGCAACTGAATTTAGCGTTATTTTTTTTCGTATTTTTTCTCCCGTTTGCCTTTTTTTCCCGCTGCTCATAATCATGTTCATTTTCATTTTCCACACACATTTCACCTGAGTGTATGTACATATATACACAGAGGCCATATAGTTGGGCCGACTTTAGGCTATATAGTATATACAAATGGCTGCTTGGCTGGCCATTTCGTATCTTCTAGATACTTAGTGCTACGAACAGCGCTGGCCATAATTTTATTTATTTTATGTATGTATATATACATAAATACTTATATATACTCATGTGTATGTATAGTTTTAGTGGTGGTAGGGGGAGGTCTAGAATAATATTTAACATTTTGTGTGCTTGCCACATTTTGGAATGTGTAATAATTTAAAAATATCTTGGCGAATATGTGTAGCTGGCAATACAAAAGATAAATAAGTCAGCTAAAAATAGTTGGCAAATGACAATTTTGATCAACCGAACATACAGGTAAACAGCTAAATAAATAGATACTTTAAGCTATCAATGAAAATTTAGTGTGTGTGTGGCAAGTTTCCATCATGCCTCAAACCGCATTGTTTTACAGCTGCACTGAGGTCAGTGATGGGAAATGTGTAGAAAATGTCGCAGGAATCGCTAGCTAGTGAGTATGTGTGTGTGTTTGTGCTCAGTGTTTCGTATGCTAGCAGAAAATTGGGTCAAAATTGTTATGATCACACACTGATATACATAGCACGCCTGCTATGCAGTTATATATAGACGAGCATCAGCTTGGTACTCGACACAGCACACACGTCGGATGAGGTGTTTTTCCTGCTTTATAAAGTGTGTGCCCATTCAGTTACTTACTTATGCTGCATGCCACACTTGTAAAGTTGCAACCCGTCTACAAGATCACTTGAGGCTTCAGCTAAGTGCTGGCCAGATAGTCAGATAGGCTCAAGTGGGTGACTTCTCCTTAACGCGAACTCGCTATCTCCTCCACGTGGGAGGTGGCCACAAATTCCAAAACGGCAAAACACCTAAAATATCCAAAAATAAACATTTAATGCATTCAAAAACAAACAAATGCAAATGCATTTTTGAATTTTAAACAGTTTTGCTACCCTGAAAAAATTTGCTAAAGAATTTTCATTCTAATTTTGTCAAATTTTATATCGATTTGAGAAGCTGCTAATGATTCAGCATGATTCATAATGTTAATTATCAGTGTACAACACTCAGAAGACCATTTGATAAATCCAAGTACTTTGTTTATGCCTTTTGATATACCCCATCAGCTAGATATGTAGCTACTAATATATCTGTATAATACCCTGTGACGTGTTTTGCCGCCAGCGAAAAAAAATCTTGTGAGTCATTGCAGATATTCGCAAAGCATGATATATAGATGGATAGATAGATAGATAGATACTATGTATAGCTGTCTACAATGTGGGTGCCTTGACGAACTTGCCAAAGAATATTAAATGCTATAAACATTTAAATTTGTAACATTTACACTGTTAAAATTAACGTAACGAGAAATAAACACTCTGTATTTAACAATTTCCCAAATTAAACTTTATAGTCAATCTGTTTATTCGGCACACCTCTAAAATCTTTATATATATAGAAATATTTTCAAACATTTAGCTTATTATATTGTCGTTGACACATTTTTATTTGCTTTAAGTGATTAATCATCGGCCAAACATATTTGCAGCTCAATGGGTATTTAATTAATGTGAACAGCTTGCAAGTTTTTGGCTGTCGATTTTAATGCACATTAAAATGGCCTAAAATTTATAACTGAATTTTGTAGCTGCATATAAAGTATTCTGCGTCATTTGGTATCGTAAATAGCAAATTGCTAAAATTAATTTATCGCATTTAAATGCGCTAAATAAACATTGTCGATCATTTTATTTTGTTACCAGCTAAGGTAAAGTCTACAAAGTATATTTAGTCGAATGATTTAAGCTAAACTGACGCTACTATCAATAAAAACAAGGTATGATTCGATAAATTTCCTACTTTTATTTAAACATAATTCTATCCATTTATTTATATTCTATTGTCAAAATATAATTTTCTATATTTAATGTATACACATGTTCAAAAAAAGTCTAATTTATTTATGTTATTTTAGCTTTATAAATACCTATTTTGTTTAATTTCTTAAATTATGATTATAAGTATTTTCGAATTCTATTGCAAACATATATAAATCCAACATATCCAAATGAGTATCTGCTAATTAATCAATCACTTTTGCATATACAATGTATTTAAATATGTCATAAAACCAAACCATTAAAGCTACGAAAATAAATTAAAATTTATAAATCTTTTTGACCCCAATAAGTATCTGCAAATCAATCACTTTTGCACATAATTGTCATAATATATATTTGTAAATTTAATTATAAAATAAATATTAAGGCTCTAGAAATAAACTGAAAATTGTTTAAATATTTAAATATTGCTTTCAAAATAATATATTTAATTTTTAGATTTTTATATATTTTAATAAGCAATTTATTTAAATTTGTATTTAAAGCAGAGTCAAGCCCTTATCATTATTTTTTTACCATTTTGTGTAATTAAAACACCATTTTCAAAACATATCTTATTTATTACATTTAATTTAAATCAATTTTTTTAAATTATATATAAATTTACATAATTGCAGAGTATCTGCTAGTTCAACAAATTTTAAACGGACATTAACAACTGATAGTTTCTTCTGTGTTCTTGTGAGCTTTAGTTAAGACACAAACCCATAAACAGCTCGCTGTACAAAAAGTGCGCAGCGTAGACACAAACTAAACGCAACTAAGCGAGCGACACATAGATGGCGCTTTCAGCCGAACACAGATCTTTTGCCCACGCACTTAGTATGTGTTTATTTGAGCAATTAACAGCTGTCATCTACTTAGTATGTAATTATTTGCTAAATTAACAGCTAGCAATTTGCATTAAATTAATAATATTATGTTTAATTAAATCGACATTAATATCAACTCAGCAAAAACTCAATCAAGTTGGTCAAACGCCGCATGCTGACATAGTTGACCAGCAGCACGTAGGCATAGCAGACATAGATATAGGCCCACCATTGAAAGTGCAGCGGCTCCTTGGTCCACCGGCCTCGGTCATCCCAAGTAGCGTATCCGTGTGGCTGCAACACATGTCCGTAATGCCGTTCGGTGAGCAGACGACGAAAGGCGGAACCGGTCAAATGGACGACACTCAGCAGCAGAATGAGGCGACGCAGGTGCACCAGGAGCATAGCCATTTGCAGATCAGTTGTGTGTGTTTTATCTACATATATGCAAATTAATTAACTTTTTCTACCGCTGATTAATATGCACGCACTTTTTTCACACTTTAAAATATTTAGCAATTTCCTCGTGACGCCCCAGAAGCAAATAAAACGTAAATTTCACAAACTTATTTATAATTTTTATACCCTCTGAGGGGTATATTGGGTTTGTCAGAAGTATGTAACAGGTAGAAGGAGGCGTGGCAGACCCCATAAAGTATATATATTCTTGATCAGCATCACAAGCCGAGTCGACTGAGCCATGTCCGTCTGTCCGTCCGTCTGTCCGTCTGTCCGTCTGTCTGTCCGTATGAACAAACAGAACTCAGAGATGGTAAGAGCTACAATATCCGTTTTAGTCAGTATCGACCACATATTTAGTCAGTCAATACAAGAATCTTTTTTTTTTCGATGCCACGCCCCATTCGCCCACAATAAGCGTAAAACCAGACATACCTCGGAAAAAATAAAGGTTTTTTGCGAATATCTCGGTAACTATGGCACCTAGGGACACCAATTTTGGTTTGCAGATTGCTAGATGCAATATAAAGACAATGCCATCAAAGTTTTTTGGATGCCACGCCTCCTTCGCCCACCCCAAGCAAAATTGCGTTGTAACTTTGCAAGAGGCGGGCTCACTTATTTCTTAACATATAGTTTTGTAACTTAGCATTTATTTGCAGACAAATAATATCAAACGATTGTGAAAATTTCATTAAAATCGGACTATAAATAAAAAAGTTTCTTAAACAACGAAAATCGTTACATTCAAGAAAGGCATAGCCACGTGCACACAACGAAAACGAATAACGTGTGAGCGAGATAGACATACAAATATGTGTGCATGTTGCAGCAGCTACTCCAATTGGAACTCATATAATTGGAAACGAAGCTCAGAGGGTATTACACGGTCGGCATGCCCGACTGACATTTCTTTCTTGTTATGTTTGCCTTTCGCCAGCTATTCGCACTCTGTTTTGTCTGCTTTGTTTTCATCGCACAATTCACGTTTTTAGAACTGGCAACATTAGCTAAAAGTTTGTGCTTTTCTTTTGGCGCTGTTTTTAAAAGACATAAACTTTTTTTGAAAATCGCAAATTTTCCAAATCTGATTGGGAAAGAGCTGATTGCAAGGTGGTTGCTGTAGCTCATGCCACAGAATTTTGACATAATTTCCAAGTACACAAAACTGTTCCACTTGAAAGTCTTAAGATTTAAGAATAACAGCAGAAATCTCTTGAAATGCCTTTCAGCACGGCAGCCTGTGATTACGGCCATAAAAACTGTATAAAAATATCAACAAGCGGCGGCGACTACGTTGCGTATACGTAATGCCGATGCGTATGCGTAATTTTTTGTTTAGAACGCATCAAATTCAACTTGAGACTTGCGGCACTCCAGTGGTGATCAGTGGATAACCTTGAATCAATCTCCACACGGAGAGTGAGAATTACAAAAGGCGTCGATTATTGCAACATTCTCAACAGTGCTCTCAACAACAGTGAGGTTGGTTAAGAACAATATTTAATTTAAATATTGGCACACACAACCGAAAGATGAACGAAACGAAAACGTAAACGAATATTGCAACATGGCCAATGTAAACTCAGCTGAAATGTTTAGCCAAAAGGAAAAAGTGATCCGGACGCGTTTGAGTTTTTGTGTAAATAAACCCATATAAATGAAAGAACGAAACAAAAACTAAAAAACTATTAACTGCATTTTGCGTTTATTATTTTTAGCAGTGACATGGATAAATGGAACAATCGACACGCAACGTTTTATTGGCTAAAAGCTCGACTATTTTTTTTTTTTAGCTATTTTCCAAATATTTTTGTGTGTTTTTTGGCTCTTTTCTTGCGCAATGCAGACAGAGACAATCCCAGACAGACAAACAGAAGGCAAGACATGACAAGACCGTCTGTTCATTCAGTTTCGGCTGTTGATGTTGTTTTTTATGCTCTGCGGATAATAAGGCAACAGATTGAGGGAGATCAGCTTTGATCTTACTTACCTATTGATCAGTAGATCATTGAGGTTGATTAGAAATTCTTAAAGTATGAACTATGTGTGCATCTAATAGATAAAATTATAATTGAAAACAGGTACTAAAAATATATTATTAAAAATTAGGTTTTCTAATTTTAAATGCCCTTTTTGAAGGGCGAAATATACCCAAAAAATCAGATAAATGGATTTGTGTTATGCTGAAAGATGTATCCTTTTTAAAACTGTAGCTTCCGGACAAAATTTGAAACGTCCCCTGAGCGGACAAAAAATTTATTGTAATAGAAATTAGATATATTGTTTACTTGAGTTATAAGCTTATAAATTTTCGCGATTTTTGGATGATAGAATCGGAATTAAAGATTTGAATGTGCCGAAATTCCTTGATTTCTGACAGGAACACAGCAAAAATTTGTACAAAATTTAATTAAAAAGCAAAGATTGTCAGAGTTGTCAGCTTCCCGAAATATATCTCCGCTTAATCGGAACAAATCCTCAAAATACACTTGAAACGGATGCTGGCAATGAGATAATCGACTAAATTTTATACAATTCAAATGAAATTATGTACTTTTATTAAATTTTTTTTGTTTATTTAAGGAAAAATAGTTTTTCCTGTTTATTTGTCCTTTGTCAATTTGATTTAGTCTTTTTTTCTGGGTTCAACGTTACTTACAATACTTACAATTCACATTAGGGAAGAATACTTACAATCTGAAATGTTCAACATTTAATGTGCTGCACTGTAAGAAAAACCTTGTAATATACGTTATAAAGTTTCTCATAATTAATAATTACTATCTTTAGTATGCCTTTTTAAACATTGTTTCAAGCACTGCACAGTGGCACAAACAAATTTCCGCAGTCTCAAACATTTGTTTCTGCTTTATGAACACGCAAACAAATTGTTTTCCCTCCCGGCACAAACACACTCTCCCCCACTGCCACTACTTCCCTATCCTATTAATTTTATTAACTTACGCTTGCATCTTTTCATTGCATAATCTGTCTCTGCAACACTTCCCTTCTCTCTCCATCTTCCCCCTTCCCCGACTCTCTTGTACATATTCATAAATTAGAAACTCAAAATCGTAGAAATGATTGAATGGCCTGCGCCAGTGGCAAAACAAGGCGTCACATTGCTTCCAGTTGCAAGTTGCAAGTTGCCACTGGCTGCCACCGATTCCCAATTCCCAATGCCCGACGCACGATTCCCTTTTGAACGTTTCCCATTTTGCGTTGTTCCGATTCAGTGTTTCCAGCTCGGTTCCATATGATTGACCGCGTTGTGCACCTCGCTGCTTGCTCCCAGGGATTGCCGGGTCTGACTTTTATGGCTGTCGGTGTATTTTTTATTGCCTACCCAAAACAAAAAAAAAAAAAAACACCAACAACATTCGTTTCGTTTTTGTATTTTGTGTTTTTCTCGATTTGTTTGCATTCGGTTTTCGGTGTTTTTTTTTCTTTCAGCTCTGCTCTGACTGCGTTGGCGTCTCTCGCATGCATTGGGAAAATATTTGTGGAAAGCGAAATGCGAAATGCACGCCTGTTGCGGCTCTTTTATTTTTTAATGCAGCGTTGAAAGCTATTTGTATCTGTCGGTCAGATTAGGTTAAGTTGCCCCACCGCTGCCACAATGCCACTGCCCCTGTCCCTGTCTCTGCTCCTGCCCCATTCGGTGTCTGTGCAACGGCATCTATTGCAACCACTGCATGTCTTTCGTCAAAGTGTCGAGCCACTTTGTTTTCTCCCCTTTACCCACTTATGTTTTCCTCTTGATATGCCTAGCACTATCCCTATCCCTATCCCTAGCTCTAGCCCTATCCCTATATATACCTTACCCATTCTCTTGGCTGGCTATTAGCTATTGATGGCCGCTTGGATTTTCAGATCTTCAGATTTTCAGGCAATTTAGCGTCTTTGTCGCGCATTCTGATTTATGTGGAGTAAAGGCAGCGGAAAAGGCACTGGGAAATCGGGGAAATGCCTTTGCTTTCGTCGCAGATATCATTTGAAATGGTTTTTGGCATTTTGCGCTCACATATTTAGTTTAAATAGTCACTAAAATATCAAATCTAATACTCACACCGTTCCCATTCCCATTCCCACTCCCATTCCCATACCCATTCGCATGTGTTGCAGGCCAAAAGGCAATTTCTGTATTTGAATTTCATGAATTTTTGAATGGACGTCATCTTAGCCGAACCGCATGCTTCCGGTGCTCACTGTATGTGTGCGTGTATTTTTCAGAGATCTGCGATCCGACTGTAGATCTGGCTGGCCGGCAAAACTGGCACACCGATCGTTATTTTTAAATAAAAAAAAAAAAAAACATCCGAACTGAACCGAACTGAACAACAAAATATCAGTGCACATAGTGCGATCATATGTGTCGCTCTTTTGCCATACAACAGATATGAATCTGTTGCACGATATTCATAGCAAATATCTGTGATAAATTAATGCCAGTTGTTCAGAGGAGTTCTCATTTTAATCATATATATAGATACATACATATATCTGTATGGAATTTGAGTGAGTCAGGAAAAGGATTATACACTTCAAATTCCCTTAAATTGGCTTACGCTTTAAATGTACTCAGTTGAAACTTGACTGGAATTGTGCGATTTAAATATATTATAGTATTCATTTCTTATAGTTAGATGGAGTTATGTGTACCTAGCTTTTTGCTCATTGTGGGCGAATAGGAAATGACATGAAGATATGTAATATACATATATTATCTGATTGAATAGCAAGTTAATATACCAAATTTGGCGTTTGAAGTTCTTACCATCAGATCTATTCGTTCATATGGACAAACAGACGGGCGAACCGACAGACTGATAGGCAAATGAACAGACTCACGGAGGGAAGAACATACAGAGGGATGGACAGATAGAATGCCGGACGGACGGACAACCGGATTAACGGATAGCCGGAGGAACGGACGGGCGGAGGGACGGACGGACGGACGAACGGACGTTCGGAGGGATAGACGGATGGAGGGTCGGACGGATGATACTGATAAAGAGTTTATATAATTTACGGGGTCTGCCACGCCTCCATCTTACACAGAAATTGCAACTGAAAACCTAATAGACTACTTCGAATTCTTTTTAATGTTCGTAGTCTATAAGAGGCATTTTACTGCAGATAATATAAAATGCAAACTTCTTTTAAAAGTATTTACAACTTTCTTTGCGTTGCAGATTGATTAATTAATTTTTTTGGACTGAGTACCGAATTACTAATATATATTCATCATATATATCATATATATATTAAAGAACAAGAAAGAAACTGTCAGTCGGGCATGCCGACCGTATAATACCCTCTGAGCTTCGTTTCCAATTATATGAGTTCAAATTGGAGTAGCTGCTGCAAGAACTTTACATGCACACATATTTGTATGTCTGTCTCGCTCGCACGTTTTTCGTTTTCGTTTTCGTTGCTTGGCACAGCGCACGAGGTTATGCGTCGCCTGAAAGTAACTATTTTCGTTCTTTGAGGAATTTTTTTAATTATAGTCCGATTTTGATGCAATTTTCACAATCGTTTAATATTAGTTGCCTCCCAGTATATCCTAAGTTACAAAACTATACGTTAAGAAATAAGTGAGCCAGAGGCATTCGAAGTTTCAACGCAATTGTGGGCGAAGGGGGCGTGGCATCCAATAAATTTTGATGGTATTATATTTATATTACAAAAAGCAACCTGCATGCCAAAATTGGTGTCCCTAGGTATTATAGTTACCGAGATATTCGCAAAAAACATGTATTTTTTCCGAGGTATGTCTGGTTTTTTGCTTATTGTGGGCGAACGGGGCGTGGCATCGAAAAAAGGAAACAAACTTGTATTGACTGACTAAATATGTGGTCGATACTGACTAAAACGGATATTGTAGCTCTTACCATCTCTGAGATCTGTTTGTTCATACGGACAGACAGACGGACAGACGGACAGACGGACAGACAGACGGACAGACGGACATGGCTATATCGACTCGGCTGTTGATGCTGATCAAGAATATATATACTTTATGGGGTCGGAAACGCCTCCTTCTGTCTGTTACATACTTCTGACAAACCCAATATACCCCTCAGAGGGTATAAAAACCAAATACCAATACAACTTTTCTGCATTGTAGCTAAAGACAGCTTTAAGTATCCTACTCATTACTCATGAGTTTCAATTTATGATATGCATATGATATTATTAGCTTTAATTTATGATAAATTAATAACATTTGCTGCTGCTGTTAACCGAGAAAGTGTTCTATAGAAATATATATATTCTATAAAAATAACAAAAAAAGTAAATCATCAAAATTGAAATAATATTTGAGTTGTCACAATGCCTTTAAAGTAAATTTCTAAATACAGTTACAAATTTATTAATATCACATCGTTGATTACTCATGATGGCAAATTTATGAGCAATTAAACCCACATATATGTGAGTAGAGGTATTTTTAAAAAATCCCACTTTTTAAGAAGCTGCAATATTTATACCTAGGGCTGTTGTGAAAACGAAAACACTTTAGTTGAGAAGATTTGTAATGGGCTGCTGACCGGGCGCTCGATATATTCGCCAGATATAAGCGTGCCTATATACACAAAAATAATGTTGTATTTATTTTATTATTGCAATTTACAAACGCAGAGAAACAGAAGGAGAGAGATAGAGAGTAGGAGAGTGGGAGAGAGCCAAGAAACAGGAGAGACTGTCTCTCTCTCGCGATCTTTCGCCCAAAATACATGCAATTGAGCTCACGAAACATTCAGTTTTTCAGTTCAGTTGCTTGTCGGGAAAAATCTCAGCAACACATTTTCCACAACGGGCAGTTTTTCTTTGACAACGCGCCGAGTCGCACACGCTGCGTTTACGGGAGTTTGCGAGTGCGAGAAATTCAAAAGAATCAAGAAAAAAAAAAACAAAAACGCGTCGCGACAAAAAATACAAAAAAATCTGTGTGCGTCGGATACATTTGCTAAATTGAACTATATATAAATAGCAGCAGAAAACAGAGCTAAAGTTTTTCTTGAAATCGGGAAAAACACAAAAGGAAAATACACACACGCAACGTATGCCCGAAAATGCAAAGAAGTATTTAAAAAAAAATAGATCTAGCTAGCTTCACAAGCTCCTCAGTCCCCTCCCCCCGCAACTACGCTGCAGCTCCTTTGCCGGTGGATTATGTAAAGTGGCACAAACCCACTCTCTCTCTCTCACTCTCTCTCTCTTCCCATCTATGCGTCGAGGGCCGTGTCGTCGATCAGTGCGAAAACTTTTGTTTTGCGAGAAATCAAAGTGCAGTGCAAATGTATCTATTGAATGTGCCGTGCCGTTCGCACTTGCATGCTATCCCTCTCGCTCGATCTTGTCGGTCTTGTCGCCAGTAAATGTATCTAATTTATTTTGCATCTATTGCAATTGAGCGGCCACCGTGGCAGCAGCATCAGAGCAGCAGCATCAGCGTCAGATGCATCCGAAAGATACGCGCGTTGTTTGTCTAATTGGCCAACAGCAGTAACTTATTTGTTGTGCCACAGTGTGTGTGTGTGTGTCAGTGTGTGTATTTGGCATACAAAAGTATTGAATTACATGCTAAAATTCCAAAGTGAAATCATTTCTATATGCTGTGGTGTGCATTACATGAATAATTAGCAAACAAAGAAAAAGAAAAAAAATATATATAAATAAATTTAAGTAAAATAAAATATAAACAAATTAAAATAAATTAGCAAATAAAACGCAATTGTGTATTGAAGGCTTGTTGCCAAAATAACGTAATCAGCATGTCATCCTATCGAAGTTATGTAAGTATCAACTTTATGCCACAACTCTGTATACATACTTATATATAATTATCTCTCTATATACATATATATATGTAGGATTTCTGCCTTCAGCTCTTCTGCTCTTTTGTTTGCAATTTTCTATTTTGTTTGTTTTCTAAATTGTTGCCGCTGTTTATAGTGTATTTATTGTTGTTTCTATATAGTTGTCGATTTTCAAAGCACAAACTTTGCATTGTGTCTATTAATTTGGCTTTTCCTTTTGGCCATTTTGCTTTTGTTTTCGCCAACTGTTCGGTTGTTGTACACAAGTATATGTATGTGTACGAGTTCAGTCGTGTTAATGGCCCAGTTCCATAATAAACAATTTTTATTTTTTAAACTTTTTTTGGTAATTGATATTTGATTTAGTTTTTGCCTTCGGCTTGATTGTTCCAATTTGCGCATAGAGCACACATTGTGTTCTTATTTCACTTGAGGAAATAAACAGAAAATTTTTGCATTTATTTTTATAAAAGGTTTTTGAATATTTGTTTTAAATAAAACTATAATGTTGGCTAGGACATTTTGTTTAGAGAGTGTTTTCTAGCTTTTAAAACGTTTTTTTTAATTACTGAAGTATTTAATAATGATGCAAATATCAATACATTAAATTCTATGTGATACGGTTATGTTGCCCGGTTATGTTGCTGGATATCAATCGATGCATGAAGGCAAGAAAGAAAATTAGAATAAATTGTATTAAACAATAGAAATGCAGATAAGACATAATTAAGTTCTTAAAATGTTTAGCAAAAATACATAACAATGATGCATTGCATTTTTAAATATTACAAATATTACTCGAACTTATCAATGTAAAATTTGTTAATACAGTGCTTATCATAATGATAAGACAAATCCAAATTTTGAGTTTTTTTCGCTAGTAAAAAATTTGGGTTTTTCAAAAAATTGGCAATAGCAGTGCGACTACGACCAATTTCTCGGGAAATTTGGCTAACAGTCCAGCCAGCCTTAGTAAATGCTAGAATGGAGCTCTTTTCTCTCTCCTGCAGCAGACATGAACGCCCCATTTTATTCAAATTAGGTAATTTGAATATTATTGGTAAAATTTATCGAGAAATAACACGATCCAATCACTTTAACTTCACTTTTACTCAATATGTCTTATAATTTTGATACGCTTGCAAACACTCAAAATGCTTGCACTTCGAGGAAAAAGTAACGGTGCATTTGAATGCAAAGCTAAAAATTACAAACAACGGTTCTTCATCGCTGTCTATGCATTGCTCTTTCATTCCTTATACTTGTTTTTCTTAAATTTTGAGTAACAAATTTTTAACAAGCAAAAAAACTCAAAATTTGGATGTGTCTTATCATTATGATAAGCACTGTAGTATATCAATACTCTTTTGCCGTAGAGATATTATAAATCCATTTTTAAACACGATTTTTTGTTAAAATTTTTTCACTAGTTTCTAGAGAATAACTTACTAATTTAAACGACTTACAATTTATTAAGTTCATAAAAAATGTGCATATAATTAATTTAAAAATTATTATTATTAGTTATTATTATTTATTAGTATATACAAATTATTTTAAATAACGTATAAAAACGTAACGCTGCTGTAGCAATGTATACATTTTTGCGTTGGAAATAATAGAAATGCATTTTTAAATTCGAATTTCAGATTAGATTTCTCTGCAGAATAACAAACTTACTTGATGAACTTGTAATATAATATATAAAGTTTATTTAAATATTTTTAGATATATTTCTTCATAAATTTATAATATATCCTATAGCGAATTCTAACAAAATATTGATAAGAATAAAAATAATGATGTTAAACTTATATATGCCATGTCAACATACTGAATAAATATGCATAGCTTGCTTTTAGATAGAGTTTTTAACTGAATTACATATCTACTCCAAAAGAGTTGTAAATGCTTTTATAACCCAATAAGCTTAATAATTCCTTAGAAAAGCGATGGAAATCAAGCCAAACGTCTGCAAGTCACACTCTTGTGATCCTTAACTCGTTTTATGTGACCCTTTGACACTTGGTAAGCACTTGGCACATAAATCAATTAAAGATTGTGCAGCGAACAGAAGGCGCTTAATATTCCGATAAACTGATCAATTTATGGGTACAACAAGTTTCCATTTTCCCCACCGTTTTCCCCCAAGCGATTTATTTATAGACAACGCAGTGAATCTAAAAATGCACCAAAAAGGAAAAAAAAATAATAGAAAGACAAATAGAATTTTCTTTTTTATTATTGTGCGATGTCTCCGGTAGTTTGTTGTAGAGTGTTTGATTTTATGGCCCAAAAGGAAGTTGTAAATATTTATGAGTGGGGCATAAAGTGAGAAAGTTGTCTCCTTTTGATGGTGAAGCACGCACCATCCAATTAATTAGGAGAGTGTGAAACTGTCTAGGATTTGTAAAACAACATAATAACTATTAGGTATTGAATTTTGGGGTTGTAGGCATGTTGGCAGGCTGTTCCAGAGTTAACAGTTATTTGTCAAGCCATTTGAAAGTCAGATTTCAGTACACAACATGCCCAGACGTCGACGACTCCGTTGCAAGGTGAAACCTTTGATTGCACTGGGCCAGGAACCCGGGGACAGGGACACTGATGGCAGCCAAGATGTTGAAATGGAGAGTAAAAGCGATGAGTTGGATGTACCAATAGCTGCTCACGAGTTCACAACGAATTTGGTAACATCGCTCAATGATTGGGAGTACAAACTGTTTCCAGAACTGCACAATCAACTGCCCTGTCTGCCCACATTTGCCGATGTTTTCGGTCAACACTCGGATGTAATCTACCAGGAGCATTGGCCACTCGAGTCCGGACACTTAGTTTCCGATCATTATGGTTTGTCTGGACTCGTTGGCAATCTGCGCACCACTCGCAACAGTCTCAATACCATTCATTTGGCCATTGGCGAGGATCTAACTACATTTGGCCTTGATCTGGCCAGTCAGGGTGATATCTATGTGCATTTCAATGGACCATTTACCCAGCAGCCGGCGAGTCGCAGTTCCGCCAATTGTGCCTTAGAGCTGGGTATGCGGGGAATGCGAGATGCCATGGATAAGTATCCGACGAGACCGCCCATTTGGGATCCCTTTGTTCCAGAGACCAGAAACCTGGGATTACTGGATTAGTTCTTGCAGCAATCATGGGTAAAAGTGCGACTAATTTGGATGTCAATTGGCAAATTTTACAAATTGTTGTTTCTTCTGTTCATCCGGTTTTATTTTATCAGCCAGCTAATATTTCGCTACCAACATTGAACACATACAAATACTTTAATGTCATTTCTAAATACAACTCTTAAATTATTCTAGAGCATTTCTCTTTTTAAAACAATGAACTTTGAACACATTTTTGGTTTTTAACTGAAATTTCGTTTCATTTTCTAGATAGCTTAGCTAGAATTTTCAATTATTTACATGTCAGAAAAATATTTATTATTTATTTAAAATTCAGTTCTATTTTGTTCTAAGAACCTAAAAAGTTTCGTTTACTTGCAGCTCATAAATACTTTTGCTAAAGATTAATTGTCTTATCTAGACTCAAGATGTTGCGTTTCTCAGAGAAATTAAACTAGATTCTACGTAATTTAAATTTGCTTGATAAATTAGTAGACCAATTTGATTTATAGATTGTTTATATGTGGATCAGATAATGAAATAACGAAAGCAAGAAATTAGCATGCCAAAGATTTGATACTCTTGCATATTAATTGTTCCTATAGCTATATACTTAGATGCTGCTGTAGAGAGAACGTTCGACTTCATAGTGTAGTTTAGCCTGTAAAGACTTTAGATATCGTTAAGAAATATCTATAGTCTTAAAGAAAAAAATATTCCAAATATATGAAACCTGCAAGTGCATGATTCTGCTACTGTTTGGGAGTCTAAATTCTACAGGGTATTTCAGCTGCTGAATTTCACTGCGTAAACTTTGTCTCGCATTCAATCTTTTGTACTACAACAAATCGTCTAAACTTTTACTATGCTCGCAGTTATTTTGACACTCTGACATAAAGCAAAAAAAAAAAAAGAATCGAGAGAGACAAAAACTGAAAGACTACAAACTAAAAGTGATTTTAAAAATAAATCACTTGTCGGCGAGCGAAGCGGCACGCGAATGTAATTTGATTTTGTTGGCCAAGTCAGAGCACATTTACCGCACGGCCTGTTTTATAGACTTTGCCAGCTGACAGACATGTTAGACCCTGTTAGACCCTGTTGTACGCGTTTTTGTTGTACTCAGTTCTTGTTGTTGTTGTTGTTGTAATCACAGTCCTTAACGGCATCGGCTAATTGAGTCCACATAATAACGCTGTCAAATGGGCAACACTCTGGAGTGGCATTCTACAAAATGCACATGGCAATCATCTTCTTCATCTTCATCTGCATTTTGTATCTGCTGCTATCGCTTACTTTCCTTGCTTGCAACTAAACTACACTGGCAAAAAGGATGTGTTTGAACTAAAATTCCTAAACAAAGAACAGTGTTTAAATATTAAATTTAAAAGTTGAAAACTATTTATTTTAGAAGAAGAAAGAACTGTTTAGTAAAAATTTTGAAATGGTTTGAATTAGGGCTAGGATTCAAAAACAAATTGGTATAGGGAATAGAAATTAACAATGTTAAGCTTAAAGTAAGCAAAAAACCAAAGAATAGTACACATTTTTTAAATACTTTCTTGCTTTTATACAAATTATCGTACAATAAAACTGATAGCATTAGAACGAGAAATAAATGTTAATAATGTTTTCTACAAAATTAAATAATTTTAATATAATTTTTTAACGATTAAAAAAACTATAAAATATGTACTTCAGTGCATCGTACATATTTTATACATATATCGTATAAAATATGTTTCATTTTTAATTTTTTAATCCATCAAATTTAATAGTAAAATGTTTAAAATATATTCTTAAATTTTATAGCTGAAATATGTTGGAATTTTGCAATATAATGTGCTTAAAATTGGTTAGAAACGACAGTTTTGTAGCTTCTTTTGTAAACATTTTCTTTTTGATTTTCTATATTATAATTTATAATTTTTTTATATTTTATAATTTTACTTATACATAATATAAGGGCATACAAAAATTTAGCACTTATTTATATACTATTTTAAGCAATATATACATATTTATAAGTTTCTTTTGTAATAAGAATTTTTCATTATATTAACAAGGTTAAGCCTATTTTAAAAGAGTATTTTGTGTTTCATAATTCCCATAGCATTATATGCATGTTTCAACTTAAAAATCTAATTTAAATTTTAAAGTATATACATTTTTTTAACTTAAGTTCTACTTCTAAGACTAAAAACGTGCTAGTCCCTTTCTTTCAGTGTAGCTATATTTGTCTATCCAATTTGCTTGTTTTGCACATTGTTGTTCTATTTGTGTTTGGCATTCCATTTCACTGAGCAGAAAACAACAATTAACTGGGAACGTCCCTTCATCTTGCTCTCTTCCCCCTAACTCCTACCTGCCTTCCTACCCCCCAACCCCGCCATACAATCATCCCAATGGGCGGGCGGTACTTAGGCGCTGGAAAATATGCATTTTTTATGGTACATGTCATTCGCATGTTGCCTTTGTGGCTTTGGAGGCTTGTGTTGTGTGGCACTGGTGGTGCTTTGTGGTGAGGTGCGGTGTGCTGTGGTGCAGTGTGGGACGAAGTGGCGCCAGTGGCGTTGAGCTCCACTTGGGACAGTTCAGTAATCATCGAAATGGAATTTCATGCACGATTCTTATTGAAGAATTTCAAATTATACAACATTAAAAGTGAAGATTTTTATTTTATGATCGATTTTTAGATATTTAGCTGCGATTCAAATTGGGTTACGATTTTATACGGAATTTCCTAAATATAATTTTAAGCTATATATGCAATTTTAATGGTATACTCGCAATCTCATTATGTTTCAATGTTTTGCCAAAATTTATATGGATTTTGCAATATTAATGTCGCGTCTGTCTATCAGTTTGTCTGTCTGATGTGTTTGTCTGTGTTTCCCCCTATTTTCATCGCCCTTTTTCCCTTGCAGACACACACACACACACATCAAATATTTGGGGGGATTTCTAATGCACTGTGGTACCGCGATTTTGAAGGCACATGTTGAAATAATCGAAATTAATCTGTTTACACGTCCAAATTAATTGAAAAGCGCGTGTAACTACAGCGCCATTTAATTGAAATTGAAATTGAAATACATCGGATAACCAAAAGAACTGCTTTGTCTGGGTGGGAAAGTTCAAAGAGTCCCCGTTTCTTGAGGGTTGGAGGTGATCATGTTGGTGTTGATGTGTCCGTCTGTGTTGTTGTTCCCCTCCGCCTGCTGCTAGTATTGAGGTTGTTGAGATGGTTAAATATTCGTGCGAATTGTCTCAATGAAATAGCCAAGTTCTTTGAGGAAGTTGTGTGGGAAGTGCAGTCGTTTTGATTACAAGTGCTTGAAAGTGCGATAATCAATCAATTTGATTCTTTTTTATTCGAGTTATTCAAGATCTCTTCGCATTGCAATTAATTCATAAGTGGATGTTATAATATTTCATTTAAATTGTTAGTATATTCGACATGCCACCGTGCAGTAGACTATTTCCAAATAGCTCTTAAAGCAAAGATACTCAATATATTCTAATAAAAACATTAAATTCTAAAAAGTTCATTACATACTACCGAACAGGATACAATCTCAATGCTGGCAGAAACTGAAAAAGGCGATTTATAGCTTTTTAGGTACAATAGCTAAATATATTTTAATTTAAGCTATATGGTCTGAAAACTTGATTATGAAGATTTGACATGTACAGAAGTTATTCCAGTAACTATATATATAGATACACAATATATTCTAATTAAAACTTTAAATTCTGAAAATTTCATTACATACTACCGGGAAGCATACTATCCCTATGGTGGTAGCAGCATTAGATAAGGCGACTTATAGCTTTTTAAGTTCAGAAACTAAATATAATATAATTTAAGCTATATGTTCTGATAGTTTCATTATAAGGTGTTTACATATACATACATAAGTTATTCCAGTAACTACACCAGGAGCTTTTGAAGCATAGATACTCAACACACTTATATTTAAACTATTCGTATATTCTGAATTTTTTATTTTTATGACGATATACAGCTTTTTAGGTACAGAAACTCAATAGATTCTTATTTAAACTGTATGTTCTAAAAATTTCATTACACACTCTGTAAAAATACAAAAGTTATACATAGTAAATAGATATTATGCTGTAGGAAAATAGCCGCCATCTAGTGTGGATTGGTTGCAAGTTGATTGTACAGAACTGCATAGTATTCAAAATTTTGGCATAATGTTAGTAAATTTTTACTAATAACATCTACTTAAATAAATCTTAAAAAAAAATTATTCTCTAAGATTTATTGTCGGAAAAACTTAAGGACTTTTGTAAAACTTTATAATGTTGTGCCTAAACTTCAGATGTAATATCTCTTTTGTAGAGCTTTATACTTTTGATGTACTTCTTCGACCATAAATCTAGGTTTTTAGACCAAAACTTTATTTGAGAACATTTATTTTTGTCAGTGTACTCTATTCTTCTTCTATGCTACTATATTATAAGTACTTCCTCTTCCATGTTTCTATTTTACTTAATAAAATTTACTCTATTTCTCCCTTTCAGACACCCTGGAAATCGAATCTGAGCAGCTCCTACAAACCCAGCAGCTCTACAGTAAGTCAGAGCAACAGCTACACCTCAAGATTAACTGCAATTCAAACCCCTTTACCTTTACAGTACACCTTGGGAGGCGATCTTGGAAGTGGTGCCACCTCACGCTACACATCACTGGCCACACCCAGTGCCTACAGACCCTCATTTTCGGGTGGAACGTATCGCATTAAACGCGATCCGCCAGCACCGACACCAGCTGTGACCAGCTATGTGAGTCGCTATGGAAGCACAGCGAAGACAGATGCCAAGGATGCGAATAGTGCTAGTGACAGAAGTAGTCCTATTAAGCGGTACACGGGCACCACAAGCAAACTGGGCAAATATGGCAGATCTAGGGATCCCAGTCCCGTTGCCTTGGAGCACACGAATCGTGGCAAATCAAAGTCAAGGGATGCCAGTCCAGTGTTGGATAGCGCTAGGAGTAAAGTAGGTGGCGCCAGCTATCGCAGCACAAGAAGCACTTATGGAAATCGCTATGGAACGGCCGCGGCAGCAAGACCCAGTGGCAGTACCATGTTGGATAAGTCCATTTCGTATCTGACCACCAGTGATTTTCATGCTAGAACCGCGAGTCGAGCCAAAGCGAGTCGAGAGAAGGAACTAGAAGAGCAGCTGGTGCCGGAGTTGGCTACAGAGCCGTCTAGGGAGGCGGCAGACGCTGAGGAGCCTTCTAAGGAGCAGCTGGTGGAGCAGCAGGAACCACAGGAGGAATCCTTCATCTCCGTTACGGTGGTGACCAGAGCCACCTCACCGACACCACCGGGCAGCACCACAGTGCAGCGCACCCGTCGCATTGACATAGCCAAGACCATTGAGAAGACCATACAAAGATCGACTAGACCACGACAGATGCTGGAGAAGGAAATACAATCGGATCGATTGGATGACTCCACACGTTATCTGCGCTACAGCGCCGGCAGCAGCAGCATCAGTTCCAACTACAGTTCCCACAGGGATCGCATTAGCACTCTCCGCTACAATGCCAGTCCTGTAGCGAGTAGTCCTTCCCCCAAGTCGAGCACACCCAGCGTCGAAATCAAGGATACGCCAGCGAGTCCCAGCAAAAGCAGTGCCACATCAGCTTCACCGAGTGTTGCAAGCTCCAAGTCAAGCAGCAAGTCCAAGTTGTCGCCACCGAAAGCAGTGCGTCTGAATTCACGGCAATCCTCGGTGGAGAATCTGGTCAATAAGCCTCCAGCAGCGCCCTTGAAGGCTGAATCTCCGACAAAGACCTGCAGCTCCAACTCAGGCAGTTCGCTGGCCAAATGGCCCTGGCTCAACAAGGACTTTCGCAAGAGCTCCCTAAACGTAGGACCCACAGATCGTCCGCGTAAATCCCGTACACCCAGCAGTGGCGGCGAGTCGGAGGACACGGGCGGAGCAGCAGCAGCACCCGGACAGCTAGAACGTTCGCCCAGTGCGGGCAGTGAGGTGAGCGTGGGCTCCACTAAGAAGGGAGGCAAGTTAACCAATGGCAAGTCGCCGGCAAACCGGCAGCTAAAAGCACACAAGTCCTGTGCAGCCAGCAATGGCAACGCTAGCTCCTCAAGCACCACTGCCTCAACATCCGGTTCCGCCTCCACCTCCACCTCTACCTCCGCCTCAGCTTCCTCCTCGGATAGCGAGCAGCGCGGCAAGACGACTAAAAAGCAGAGCCGGAAAAAGTCAACGGCTAATGGCGTGCAGCAGAAAGAGAAGGGTATAGTGAAGGTCGTCGCTGCTAAGCAGACAGCTGACTGCGCTGCTGCGACTGAGCAGCGACAATTAACAATGCCAAACCAAAATAGCCACAAAACCACCATCGCCACCACCACCGACTCACCTGCCGTCGAGCCAGTCAGACAGTCGCCAACGCTGTCGCAGTCGCCGTTGACGTTGCCGTCGCAGTCAGCGTCAGCAACACGTTTGCAAAAACTGTCGGCAATATCGAATTTTTTGGCCACTCGTCAGCAAGACGCAAATAGTGAACCGATCTACATTGAAAGCTCCGAGAGTGCCGGGGAGACAGATGTGCCGACCATTTCAAATAACAGTCTAACGCTAGACACGCGAACGAACGAACCACGAAACACAACGACGACGACGCCCACCACCGCAGAAACCACAGCAGAAACCACAACAACAAGCACAACCACTAGTTCCTTGAGTTCCAGCACCCACTGTCCGGAGGAGACAACCACCACCACAACGCACTTTGACAAGGCCACATTGCCCACATTGGAGAGTCTGCCGAGTGAAGTGAATCCCTCGGAGGAATTGGACGAACCCAGTTGGTGGCAAGACACCAGTTTACAGATCAATACGGCTTCTGCGCTGGACTACAACCAACGCGGCGAGATGCCCTACCGGCTGCGGCACATAGATTCGGGGGATGAGCAAGCCTGGTGGTTGCGACAGGATGATGAAACAGTGGATGAGGATGATACGCTAGCGGAGGAAACACTTAATCCGCTAGACGATGAACAGGATGTGAGTGCGGCTACAGAAGCGCAGCACAGCCGCAACGGTTGGTGGAGCAGCAGCAACAACAACGAAAACGATAAGGAAAATCATTTCGATAACGATAATGGCCTACAAAATGGCCACGGATTGGGGCAGGAACACAGTTTGGAGACGAAGAAAATGCCACGTAGTCGCATTTCACCGGAGCACGATGCCTGGTGGCTGGACGATGAGCAGAACAGCAAACAGCAAGGTTATCAGGAGGAGCCGCATGTGGAGGTGACATTGAAGCTGCCGCCCAGCAGCGAACGTAGCTCCAAGAAGTCCAACAGCTCCAACGGAGATGCCGCCGCCGCCGCCTCGCAGCACTGGTGGCTCAACGGACCGGCCAAGCAGCTGTTCAAGGTGCAGCGCGTAGAGTCCGGCGAACGTGCCTGGTGGCAGGAACAGGAACAGGAGCCGCCACCACCACCACCGCCGACAGCTGCCGTAAAGCCGCCTACACCGCCACCGCGCATCATTAAGCACTGGGAGTCGGGAGAGCGTGCCTGGTGGCTGCAGGACGAGGCAGAGCAGCCCGTGGAGGAAGCAACAGCTGCAACTGCCACTGACGAACCGGATAGACTTAATGCTCCCTGCGAGCTAAGCAGCTCCTTTAACTTTGCCTACTCGGTGCGTCCGGTGCCGTTGGGTCAGTGCGCCAGTCCGCTGCCACCCGAGGAGGCAAACTCGACAGCCGAGCAGCGAGAGCATTGCGCATCGCCCTACGATAACATTCCAATGTCAAAAGTTCAAATGTCAGCGCAGCAGTTGCAGTCGCCGCCAACGCCACCGCCCCGTTACTCCTACGCCCCGCAGTCGAATCGTGTGGGCGATAAGCTTTTTATATCGCGTCATCAGAACATCGATGAGCTTTTGGGCGGCGCATGCCGTCCCCTCAGTCCGCTCTTCTACAGCGGTGCCAACGACTGTGAAGCGACGTCAACGCCGCTGCCACCCGCTAACAAGAACATATTTCTGCTCGAGGAGATTACGCCGGATCAGGTGCGCATACACGACAGCACTGCTCAGTTGCCGGTCATACAGCGCATGCAGCGGTGAGTAGCACGAAAGCTCTCAGAGAGCGAGAGCCAGGCAAACGAGAGAGCGAAGCGAAGAGCGCAAGCTCTGTTTTGTTTGTTGTGTGGTGAATTTCTTAGACAACATGTGGTTGCTATAATGCGCTCTCTTTTTTTGTCTCACTCTCTTGCAGTGATGTGGAATGGCTAGAGAATGGCAACAGCAGCAACTTTTATGAGCAGCAACAGCAGCAGCCGCAACAGCGCAGGGTAAGTGAACATACACACGCTCTCTTCCGGTTGCTCTCTTAGACGAGCAGTCTCTCTCTCCCCAACACACCCTCAACATATTGCAACAATTTTGTTTTTGGCAACCTGCCCGGCTTGTTACGTTATCGACTGATCGTCGCCAAAGACGCCCACGCATGTGTTTATTTATTTACAAATATGCATACCGCATACACTAACCAGGCACAGGGTATGCACAGCTTGTGTGCTCAACAAGTAATACATAAGTTTTGTGTGTAGTGTCAACTAGTAATTTAAATTTTAAACATTATATTAAGCAATTAGTTTATGGAGCACGCCTTAATCTCTCTTCAGGTAAGCTGCGTTGCAGTTTTTTTTTTTTAAGTTACATCTTGATTTGTCTGGCATTTGTGGCATGCCAAAAGAGCAACACACCTTTTAACTTTGTGGACTTCGTTATCACAGACTTTGCATCTTTCGCGGGAGTCGAGTGTCGGGAGTCGATTGTCTGCTGAATGACAGCTCTCAAGTGTGTGGCCCTGTGACTCATTTAACTCACGAGCGCACACAAAGCGCAGTTCCAAGTGCGGAAGAGTTGCAAAAAATAAACTTAATTACATGCAGACGGGCAGCGAATTCGAAGTCAAATTCGAATTCGGTTACAAGCAGCATTTCGCTACACTCTCTTCGCTCCAGTTTTGCAGAGCAGCTACTAAAGAGAGCGAATATGGGTCATAATTTAATTAACATGCACATTAAGCTAAATCAAGTGAGTGCAAAGCGCAAAGCTAGAGCTGTGCTTTAACTGTAAAAGCCGACAAAGGCTAGCGCCAAAAGTTCGTCAAGTTTTTGCCTTCGTTCAGCTGCGCGGGGAACTTGAAAACAAAAGCACAAATAACGCTTAACGATTGCAAGCAAATATTTGTAGTATAAGTATGGATGACATTGTTTACATTTCTTAAGCAATTGTTGACTTTGTGCAGCCAATGCGACCATAAAAATCGAACATAAAATGAAAATTGAAAGTGCATTCAACTCGGCAAATCTGAATCTCAAACTGAAACTGAATTCGCTGCTGATTAGTCACACACACTCGAAAATCATAGAACCCATAAATAGACGCTGGCATTGATGCGTGAAAACACAAAACCCAAATTACATTATAAAACACAATTTGTTTTAATTTTTGCTTTTTTTTTTGTTGGCACTGCTACAAAGCCATTTGCCGAAATAGTGTACTATTAACATGAACAATTCGTACACTTTTCGTGTGTAAATACGCAATTGTCGCGTATAAATGACATCAACATCAACAGAGAAAAAATCCACAAAAGTTGTCACTCTGTCCCCCATCCAAGATGACTCACTACTGAACTTCTTGCGATGCTGTTACTCAAGCCAATATACCAGTTGTACCCCAAAGTGCGTATTCGAGTACAAGTACTCTATTATCAGTCATGCAAAAAAAAACCAGAAAATAAAACACTGTTTAATATCTGAATGTATGACGCGTGTTTTTCCATGTGAACAAACAAATGAATGTACAATATAATTATGTACATTTGTTCTTTTAAAAATAATTTACAACATTTTGTTCACATTCATGCCCATGTATGGTGATTGAATTGCTTTTTAATTAAAATTGTGTATAAAATAATATATATAAACGAAAAATATAAGCTTTTACTCTTAAAAATAAAATTTCTCAGAAATATGAAGCAGATTTTGTAAATGAATGTACTATTCCTAATATATGTAAAATCGATGAATTCTAGCTTTGAACATAAATCTTTAAATAATAATTTCTAAATTTATTATTTATGTGTAATACAAAAAAGATTAAAGTTCCTAAAACAAAAAGTAAAATTACAACTAAATATTTATTTATTATTTACAATTTAAGAAAATAGATCTTAAATTAAAACTTTGGTTTTTCAAGATAAATGTTTTAAACAAGCAATTTTTTTATAAATTTATATTTACAAATTTTGGAACATATTCATTTTTGTCAGTGTAAGTTTTAGAATCCTTTTGCATATGCCTAAAAAGCTCTAGATTTTTATTTTAACTACAGGGTTCACAATATCAGTAAATTAATTAAAATAGTAATGTTATCTCTATTAAGATGTGCTTATAAAACAAGGTTGATTTGTTAAATTTTTATATAATTTATTAAATTTTTATATAAATACGTGCATAAAATGATTAGTGTAGTTACACTTGATAATTGAACAGCCCTCGTTATTGACTTTCGTTAAGATTACTTACTAACTGAATAACGTAACGATCTAATTGCGTATCGTATGCAAACGCCGCTGGCTGCAATACGTAGTGCAGTCACTAATACCTATGAAACGCCCCCTTCTAAATCGCCACACATAATCAACGCACACACCCACATATGTAATGCACACCCAATTGGCTAACACACACACACACATATACACATAAATATAAACATAACTTAAATAGCCAAAGTCAGCCAAATGTCCAGCTAATGATAGGCTAACGCTCAATCAACGATAAAACTAAATTGTGGCACACGCGCCTCTCAGGCTAAGACAGCAGCAGCGACAGCGGCAGTGGCAGAGGCAGCGACAGAGGCAGAGACAGCAGCTGAGCTATTTATAGGTTCGGTATTGAGTGTGCGAGTGTGAGTGTGCTGTGCTTACTCCTATCAGTTGCAGTCGCCGTTGCCGTTGCAGTTGCAGCACACGTTCAATTAAAAATAAAAGAGTAGCAACAAGTGAGAAAGTTTACCGACTGTTTTATACCCTCTAATATGATTTCATATCGGAGTAAGCGCTGTCAGAACTATACATGCCATCGTGTTTGTATGTTTTTCTCGCTTGCTCACATGCTTTCGCTTACACTGAAGTGTAATTTACAGCTCTAAAATTACATTTTTCGTTGTATGAAAAACTTTCTTAATTTTAGTCCGATCATGTTGCTATTTTCAGAATCGTTAGATATACTTCGTGTCTAAACGAGTATAAAGAAGAAAAACTAAAGGTTAAGAAATAAGTGAGTTAGAGACATGCAAATTTTCAATTTGTTTTTATTCTCTTATAGGCGAAAGGGCGTGCCACTGAAAAATGTTGTATGGCATTTTCTTTATATTGCAAATAGAAACATGCACGCCAAAATTGGTGTGCCTAGGTGTATGTCTGGTTTTTCGCTAATTGTAGGCGAACGGGGCATGGCATCAAAAAAGGGAAACAAACCTGTATTGACTGACTAATCAATTGGTCGATACTGACTAAAATGGAGATTATAGCTCTTAACATCTCTGAGTTCTGTTTGTTCATACGGACAAACAGACGGACATGGCTATATCTGCTGTTGCTGATCAAGAATATATATACTTTATGGGGTCTGCCATGTCTTCTCTCGACTGTTACATATATTTAACAAATCCAATATACCCCTTAGATTGTTTAAAAAGAGCAATAGCAACAACAACATGTTGCAGAAGGTGCAGCGAACGCAAACTCACCTGACGACAACACACACAAACACACGCACACACACTCACGCACGCACAGGCGCAGAGATGCACGCAGTGTCGAATTCACCACAAGCTCGCGTTCCAACCTGCCTCAAGTGGCCTTACGTCACGCAAGCATTAGCGTCATTTACCTTTGCCTAAACAACTTACGTTATTTGGTTACACACGCAAAAGATAGAGAGTGAGAGAGAGAGACTCTCTCTTCGCGCGTGTGTTGTTGCTTTGGCGCTTTTGGTGTTTCGCTGGCTTCACAAGCCACACGACAAATTTTGTGGCTTTCAGTTGCTGTCCGAACGCGCTCAAGTTTGGACGTACACACGGTTCGTCGTTGTGCTCTTGAATTAGTAACGGAAAACTCAGCTGCCGCTCAGCTGCGCGCGTCGCGCTCTTTCGCCTCTTTGTGTGAGTGTGTTTGTGTTTAGTGTTTCCTTGTTGCTGTTGTTGTTGGCAACGTTTATAATATTTAAACTGAGTTAGTTGCTACGAAAATTGGTAATTAGCCGTGTAAATGCTATATAAAAGATAAAAGCAAAATTGTGAAAAATATACATAAATACAATACCATATATACGAAAAGAAATAAAAATAATTAATGACAACAATTTCATTAGGCACTGTTAACTGTGTGGTGGACACACAACATTAGCAGACAAAATGTTTAATTGCAATTTATTTTAATATTGATTTTTTGCGTGTCACTGTGTCAGTGTCAAACGACATCATAATAATACCGACAACGAATATTATTTAACGAGTTTAAAGACTTTTCATATTGTTCAATTGCTGCTCTATGTGGGCGCCACTTGAAACTTCTGCGCTCCCCTTGCACCACTCTTCGCTCTCCTCTCGACTCCAAAGCTCAGTGTCAAAAGTTCTTCAGCAAAGAAGCAAACGAACAGCTGTCAACGCTGTTTTTTTTGTTGTTTTGTCTGCACTTGCTCTTTGTCAACTGTTTCGCCTTGTTATCGTACTGCCTGGCACGGCACTCCTGGACTCACTCACTCTCTCGCTCTCTTACGGTTTGCAGATCTGTTGTCAGTGTTGCTAACTTTTCGGCTCTAAAAAAAAGCTAAGCTAGCCTTTAAAAAAAGCTAGAACTAGACGAGTGTAGTGAAACGATATTTTTTAATGATGTAACCTAGAAAACCTAGATTATTGCGACGAGAATTCGATACCCATACAAGTTTATATGAAAATTAAAATAATGTTCCGGATATAACATCAGTCCCTTAATTGTCGTTATGAACGGATTCTGCTATATTTAAAAAAAAAAACTATAATTTCTGCTAACCGCTGTTTTACAATTTAAGCCGCAGTTTTCTATTGAAACTCACTAGCTAAATTGACAGCACTGCCTGTCGCTGTGTCGCCCTGTCGCCCTAAGCTTGAGTTCGATTTGAGTTCGTTCTTTTGCTACCAGCTGCCGAAGTGTAGGACACGAAGAGAGCGTGAAAAAGAGATAGAGAGAGAGCAACGAGGACTTATGCTAGCAAATAGTGACACTAAAAATTGAAATAAACAACAAAACAGCAAACGAATATCCGAAAACCGGAATTGTGCAAATAAATCTCGATATACTATGGCTATAACGAAACGAAACGAAACGACGACTGTGGACTGCAAGTTGTGCCCTCGTCTTTGTCTTCCTTCCTCTGGTTGTTGCTGCTGCTCTTCCTGCTCCTCCTGCGTTCCATCTGCCTACACTTTGTGGCAGATGCAACAAGCGCCCAACAACAAGTCGAACAAGGAAGCAAATCTTTCACTGATTTGGCGCATTACAAGCAACCATTGAAATATTATTATTTATTTTCACCCATTAACAAAATTGCCATTTGCCTAGGGGACTACATATAGTGCAGCTCGGCCGGAATATCCCATCTCTCTCTTGCTACTATAGTATATTCTACCTATCCATCTATCTGGCGTAAAAGTGTTTGGCAAATTGCTTTAACACGCGAAAGTTTTGCATCTGCTTGTTGCATCTGCTATGTTAGTTGCAAGCTGCATCTGTGCGGCAGCTGTCGCCTCGTAACCTACAAAATATGGCCTGCAAATTGCCAAAGTACTTACTTGGCAACTTCGAGCAAACAGTGCTCCAAATACCGTTGTCTTTCAATTAGTTGTAATTGCATTATTATAAAGCACATGACCAACTTGAATGCGAGAATACTTCTCACTAAAACACAAAATCTTCTGCCACACTTGATTATATACTTAGTATTGTACATATGTTTGCTATATAGAGCAGCTGCATACACGATGATGATTCCCCACACAGCATTTACTTACTTTAATATGTAAATAATGCTGTGGAATTTATAATGGCGAAAATACAGAAAAACCGAACAGAACCAACGTATGTAGCTATCTTTGCAAAAAAAATGTATAAAGAAACAACAAAACAAAAAAGAGAGTTAAAGTAGATGAGGGGTCTGGGCTGGGAATAAACCTCAATTCAGCGCAGTTACTGCGCTAAGTATCTATATAAATTTGTATATATATATGTGTGTGTGTGTGTGTTTGTAGTACCTGCCACTAAACAGCGCTTCTATTTAGTTATAAACAAACACAAACATACTTCAAGAGCAAGAAAATTGAGAGGGAACGCAACAACAAGAGAAAGAGAGAGAGAAAGGGAAAGAGTACAAATGGCAAAATACAGTTACAGTCAGAGCAAACAGTATGCTGGCATTAGAATATTTGTTAAGAAATTTGTTTTATATTCCATAATTTTTATCATTTTTGATAGAAGCTCAATAACGCATGTATAGTAGATTGATTTTAGCTGTCGTCTATTAAAAATTTCAGTGCTGGAAAAATTTCCTAATTATCATAAGATTTCATCTTTACAAAATATCAAGTGTGCCCACAAAATTTGTGAAATAAATTCAGAAAAATAGGATGAAATTTTAAACATATATAGATTTTCAAGCACTGGATATTTTGTATTGATGAAATCAAAATATATTCGGTACTTTTTCTGTAACAAATTTTAATTTTTTAGTTTAATTTTTCACACAAAACAGATTCATCTCGAAGGACTACAATATTTATATATTTTTTGATAAAACATTCAAATTTTCTTTAAACTAAATATTATGCTAGACTAGTGCCTCTACTTAAGGCTTACACAGAATAGTTGCTGGGTTTTAGATAGTAAATATACATATAATGTATATTTCTATATAAATTATTGCTGAGAATCTTATTCTAAGATATTCAATTTGTATTTAAAGTATTTGCATTAAATTTGAGCATCCGCAATTCTTAAAATCTAATATATCCAACCTCAAACTTATAGATAAATTCACTGTTGTTTTCATGCATATAGCAGTATATTCCTGACTAGTAAGATCTCAGAAATTTTAAACCTGCAAATTTGACTTTTAGATCCATCTTATACATATGTGTGTCTTAAAAACACAAATATTAAATAATAAAAGAAATTTTAGAATGTAGTATATCCAATTGGTTGGAAGAAATTTCAAACTTATATATATTTTCTTTACAAAACAACAAAAATACGTTAACCTAGCAGCCTTAGCAATATTCATTTCATAGTTTCTGCAAAGATAACTTAATTTCATAGTTCTAGAGAGTCAACTTAATGCTTCAAAAATATTTGTATAAAAACTCAAATGGTTTCTGCATTTTTCAAATTCAGAAAAATTACAATGTGTACACATACGATTGCCACAGACTGCACTTTTCACGTAGTTACCATTTTAATTATCTGTCAGCGTAATCTTTGCACAGACGGACGTTGGACAGCGACGACGACGACGACCGCAACAACGACTGCGACTGCGACGCTGACTGCACAGCTGAAGTGCCAACAGGCAGACACTCTACTCTACTACCTTCAAAAGGCAGTGGCATCAACAGCAGCAGCAACAGAAACTCTTTTTATACTTTTTTTCTGTATTTTATTTTTTTTGCTTTGTTGACTTCTGCAGCACTAATCCAATTTTTTAATTGTACGCTGGGAAAGAGCGGTTAAGAGCGGTGATAGCAAAGTGTTGGAGTGCGGGGGGAGAGCGGCTAAGAACAGTGCACAGCACTTGGCTTAGTTTGCCAAGGAATTTAAGGCCAGTTAGTTGGAGGGGAAGTGCTCGACTTCAAAATGCTTTATAACCAAAGTATTCTTTAATTTAAAACTCATTTAAATGCTTAGGAGCTAAGGTTTACTTCCCTCATAATTATAACTATAAAATTTGTGGTATTATAACAAATTTGTAGAATTTCTTGGAAATTTGCTGTTTATCAAACTGCGTTCGTGCAACCTTTTCGATCAAAGTTATTTCCTGTTTGTAGACAGTATAAACACAGCAAATAAATTTGGTATTCCGGGCTAAATTTGTTTTGAAATGATGTCAGAAATTCGTTGGTTTTTGGATGTTTTTCAACCGAATATGGCATTTTTGATTTAAATTCGATTTGAGGAAACTTATGTATATATCAGTACTTAAACATGAAATCGAAATGTTTCTAGGGAAGAATTTCAGTTAATTTTCTAGTCAAAGTAAGCAGTAACCTGTAACAAATACAGATTAGTTTTAGATTTTATCCAAACAAATAATCATTTAAATCTAAAACTATAAATGTATATTCCTTTCAGGAGTTTTGCTGAAATTTGGTTAAATATTTCCCTAGAATAATATTTATTTACATTTAATAATTGAAGTAATTTAGTTGCAATATTTTAATATCTTCTAAAAATTTGCTTTTTTTTAAATAAATAAAAATAAAAACTCTAGATTCATTATAAAATATTATATATTTTCTATACGGTTTTCCTAATCTAAACTATAAAATTTGTTTATGATTTTTAGCCTAAATGTTCTCTGAAACCATATAAATGTAATGCCTAACTCTTGCTCTAGCCTTTGTATAACTTAACTGCAGCATACCCCTCTGACTTAATGCCCAAACTGCAGGGTATAAGCACAAACTCATAGTTTGCCTTATTGTTTTTCTACTCACTTTATCTTCTTCACATATTTTCGCTTAGTTTTACGCGTTATCTTACTTTTCAGTTCACTAACAGAGCTACTGACTTCTAACCAAGATTCAGTTGGCTATAGTTGACTTTGTTGTTCTTGTTATTTTAGGGCCAAGCAAAGTCAAGGTGATGTGTGATAGCAGATTTGTGTGTCTACTATCGTTCGTATAATTCGTCTGTCTGACACTTAATTATAATTCTCATTTGATTGTCAAATTAAGTTGAATGACGAACATTGGAGTTTGTGTTTAAGCAGCTTATGCTGACAGCGATCGCTCAATTGCGCGTGGGAAATCTTTGTAGATTATATAAGATACCCACAAAAACACACCCAAGCTAATCTTGGCGAAACTGCAGACAAACTCTATGTGATATATAGACAAATTTTTGGCTCATTAACTAACAATGAACGCACTTACAAAGCGCATTAGTGAGTAATTTTCTACGTTGTGTTTTTTTGCTTCATATATCATATGATATAGCGGTATATATGTAGATGTTTGTATATAAAAATGTTGTATATGCATATCTTATTCGATAACAATGAAAGTGTTAGTGCCACGCCCTAAAAAAACAACACACAAATTGTTGCCTTTCTTTGGGGGGAACACTGTTAAAATGCTATTGGGGTCAGTTGTTTGGTGGCACGGCAACTTGGCAATCGCTATATCTCTTATATACTACATACATACGTCTGGTATACGCTGGCAAAATAAATAACCTATTAGCACGAAGGTTGTTGTTGTTGTTTTTGTTATTGTTGTTGTTTTTGCGCCCCAACAACACGGTGTAGTTTATTGATTTTCCTCATCAACATGCGATATTTTCTTTTCTTTACTTTCGTTTGTCATAGATTGCAAATTTTTCCAAGTCCAAATGTTTTTTTTGGTTTTAATAAGCACTTCTAACATTGAACATTGTATAGACAACTACTTATTATATAGTTTGCCTTGCACTTTTCTTAGTATTTCTATAGTTTCTTATGGGTCAAGACTCTAGCTAACGATCGATATTTGTTTATATATATATTTATAATAAATTTCACCTGCGATTATATTTCATTAGCAAGCTGTTCTGGCTTTAAATAAATATTTTATTTTATGGCATTTCTCTCCAGCTTTTCTAAGCACCAACTAATGAAGTGATAACTTGACTCTTTCCACCTCTATCTCTCTCTCCCTCTCCCTCTCTCTTGTTTCGTTTGTTGTATCTGTAAATTTTCGAACAAATTTTGTGTGATTTTTATAGCCAGTAAAAATGCAACGTCAATGAGTTTGAATAGTCGTTGTAATAGCAGTTAATGATACTCTACGCTCTGTGGCCAAAAGGGCCTATAAAATGGCAAGCACTTTGATTGTTCGTCCATTAAAATGTTTATGGCAAAAAAAGTGACCATAAAAACAATTAAGTAAAATGAAGTTCGATATGAGATTTGAGCATACAAAAAAGAAAAATATAAGAAAAAAAAAACTAAAGTTAGGAATCTTTTTATGCATCTTCTTTTGCTGACCTCAAAAATATTGTTAACTGAAAAGCGAAACTGTTTCGGGAGTTGTACGTGGCATCATCGAGGCAATCATTTCAAAACGATTTGCGGTTTTTAACAATAAAAATTATTACCACATTCGTGTATTGAGTAGTGAGTATTGAGTATGGTGAATGAGTATATTGGTTGAAGGAGTCAATGCAGATTGCGCTTATTGAACAAATTTGCGAAATGCTGCAACCTTGAGATTGCATTACAATTGGAAACCACAGAGAAGAGTCGAGTGATGGGCGAGATATGTAAAAAATTGACTTTAGTTGTGGAATGATTTATATTTACAGATTCTAAAGGTTTTTTCGAAAACTTATTAAGCTTAGTGTGTGTAAAATAAGCTTATAATCATTTTGATACTCTTAGAAATGTAGTTTAGGTTTGTGAAAAGTATGTAACAGGCAGAAGGAGGCGTGTCTGACTCCATAAACTGTTTATATTCTTGATCAACATCAACAGCCGAGTCGATATAGAAATGTCCATTTGTTTGTCTGCTTGTCCGTATGAACGAAAGTATACTAGAAGCGCCTATTTAGTCAGTATTTGATATATTTCTTACTTGTTTGGTGTAGAATCTATAGATTTTTAAGTGTCTTTCAGTTTAAAAAAGTTTATATATTACAGTTTGTGGGAATGCCTTTTTGTCCGTCTGTCCGTATGAACGAAATAATTCTGGTAAAAGCTAGAAGCGCCTATTTAGTCGGTTTTTGATATATTTCTTGCTTGTTTGTTGTAGAATCCATAAATATTTGAGTATTTTTCAGTTAAACCATATTTATATTTTAAATTTTGTTAAAACGTCTTTTTAGTTTAGTTTAGATACTTTAAATATCTCAACGTCTCTCTATTTTATTTACTTCTCTGCCTGATTTTCTTTATGTGTCTTACCTCTTGCCGAACCTTTAACTTTCTGTATAACTTTACCAAATATTTTGGTTTATGCTTATTGTTACTAAAATTACAGTTGAAATCAATCAACCTTAAGTTGACCTTGCCAGTTCGGTTGTCAGTTAACAATTTGAGCGGTTATAATCAAGAGGCAGCTGTCAAAGTGCCACACGAAGTTTTGTTTATGCCCCCCTGCCAAACAAATTGCAACACATTTTGCAGTTGCCACTTGGCAACTCCTTCTCCAACGTCTCCACTCCCTCCTCCTTCACTATCATGAAAGAAATACCCAAAAGCGTCGGCGATTTATCAAAATACTTTGCAACATTTAAGCGGTTGCATGAAATCTGCATAATATTAACGCGATGGCGTCGCATTAGGCGCCTGACCATTGACCACATTGGCCATACCATGGACCAACCAACCATCCATCTATCCAACTATCTACAATAGCTATCCATCCCGGTTTTTTCGGGGTCTTTTGAGTATTTATCATAAAATTCAATAAACAAATTGTGTGTGTGTCTGTGTGCGTTATGAGTGTCTTCGTTGATTTATGTTTCAAAAAATGCAATGCAATGGAAATCAAAATGAAAATGAAAATGGAAGTGGAAAGAGCAAAAATCAACAAGCCACAGACGGACAAATAGACGGACAGAGAGTTGGAAAAAAACATTTGCAATTTATCATAAGCAAAGTGAAAACACGCTCAAAAGAGATTAGACATTGTTTATTAGACTATAACTATTAAATGATGCTGGCTTATGGGCCTGGTCTACGCTCATTAGGCCAGCAAATTATAAAGAAACGCTTGTTTGGTCTTCTTCTTGTTTTGTTTTGGTTTCTTATTGTTATTTAAAGTGGAGGGTCTGCTGTTTTTTTGCGTTTAAGCGGAAAACGCGGAAAGTGATAGTGAAAAATGCTTAAGCATGACTTGACCAAATATTTGAAAGACGTTTGTGTTTTTTTCGGTATTTATTATGATTAGTGTTGATGTTGTTGTGGTTTTTTGTGTCTTTTGTTTGCTTTGCTGCTGTTATTTGTCTCGACAGAACATTTGTGCAAACAAACGTTGGCAAACGGTGCGTATGATTAACGCGCGTTGATTTCGTCAGCGCATCTACAAATACATTGGCTGCTGGGCACTAAAAATAACAATAATTTGAACGAGTTCCCAATTTGAAATGAAAACTGTCACAAACACATATACACATACACTTCTAGGTTGTTGGGAAAATTGAAAAGTGGGTCATTTACCCGGTAGTTTTCAAACATTTTCTTTGACTGCCAAAAACCACAAAACAGATACTATAGTCTTTCTTATTACGATGATTATCTTTTGCTCTTTACTTTACATTTTTGTTGTCATTTAAATTGCACAATCAGTAAATCGTGGCCAAGTTTTTTGGCCCATTGCAATCAAAATATTAGTCACGCACTCACACACACACACAGCAAGTTTTAGTGGAGCAAATAAATATTTACATATATAATTGAATATATATGCATTTAGTATATCTATATATCTATAGATATAGCTATGTGAGTGTATGTTGATATTTTGTAAGAATTCATGTCAACTGCATTAAAAATAACCACAAGCAGATGAGATGCGCTGCGATGAGATCCGATGAGATGTGCGACAGAGACCTATGAACCGGGCAGAGTTACGAGCTGCTACAAAGCAAAAACAAATGTAGAAACATGAATAATAGCTAAAGGGGAAACAGCAACGATCTATCAAACTTACAAGAATGTCAACCAAAAATAGCATAGTTAAAAATACCAGCTAAGCTACTGCTATCTTGCAGTTAGATTTGAAATCTCTTATCAGTTTAGATCAGAACTGCATACCTCAATTAATACCTGTCTTTAAGCTTAACTAATTGGATGTACCATGTTATTCTTCAGAATTGTTCACATTATCACGTTTCATCATTGAGAGCAATTTATGTGCTTCTAACCTAATTTCCTAGGCTGTCCGTTGACACTTTCATCTAGTTAGCTTTTTTTCTTCACATACATATGTAGAAGATCTCATAAATTATTCAATTTGAAGTTTCCACAGTCATGGCCATAAACCCTTTGTGATGCTGTGAGTTAAGTGCTACCGTTTTATGCATATGAATGCACTCTTCAAGCATCTACGGTAGCATTAGCATATATTTCTAAATGAAGCCAAGTAGCTGAGAGGAATTCTCTAGCTTCTTTCTCTCTCTCTCATTGTTCAGCTCTCTGTTTGTCGCTTGACCCCAATCTGCTTTACTTCCCACACTCACAGTCCATGGAGTAAAGAAGCCATTGCAATTAACATTTTGACACTTACATTTGGCACTTTTGTAAGCCGTCAGTAAGCTGAAGGAAGTGACATTTGAACACGTCGCCATTGGTCGCATTTCATTTCCGTTTCTGTTCTTATGACATTGTGTACGATTTCTTTGCACATTGTTGTAATTAACTGTGAAGCGACTTAAGTTGATGCACTGATAAAAAGGAAGGTTTCAAAGTTTTGGTGTGAAAATTTAGACTTAATAATGGATGTCTTTTCTTTTGATAGTAGAAGACTAATTGAAATAATAGCAAAAATATTTTATTTTTTTTTTTGGTTTTTAAATAAAAATGTAGAAACTGTAAGTGTAAAATTATAGAATGTTCAAATGGTACTAAATGAAAAGTAACTTTATTTGTTAAACTTTCAGATTAAATATTTAAAGCAGTTTAAAGATTTTAAATTTTTTATTTCTAGAAATTTTGTACAATTTTTTTTAGATTTTTAAATTCAATTAACATATTTTGCTAAAATGCGTTACTTATTTGGGTCTGATTCTTTATTATGTAACTGAAAATAATTTTAAAATATATTTTTGTAGCAATACATGTGGAAAACTTTTATAATTTCCACTCTCTGCACAAAAATAGACAGAATTTTATCCGAAATTCTTTTATATATGTAAATTTAACAATAATCAGATAAAAATAGCAATAAAGCAAACCCATTATAGTAGTTATAAAAAATTTAAAAATAGTATTGATGCATAAGAAATTTTTTCTTTGTAGTAGTCTAAAATATTTCTGAAGATATTGAAATAAGATTCATTTTTTATATATAGTTATCTTCATATAAAAAATAAATATACTTTGTATATAAAAATGTTTTAATAAGATTCATAGTTTTTCTTATTTTTATAAATCTTTCAAATTATTTTCCCAATTGATATTAAAAATTATTTTTAAAACATTTGAACACTTATAATTTTTGTATCTCGAATTCGAGTAATCAAAAGCTTCAGTATATTTTTAATATTTGTTTTTTACACGACTTAAACTTAGTTCAACAAGCTACTTGTTCTCTATTTTTTTGTCAGTGTAGTCTTTCTTTCTACACTGTCCTCTGCATAATGAGTTGGCATTCTTGGTCAACGCATCCGTCGCATACAAAATCAGTTAGCCGGCTCAGAATTCAATAAATCAAACGGTGGACTTGGACTTGGACTCACTTAAAGTCCGAGTTGAAGTCGGAGCTGGGCACACGCACATTATGCGTTGGTATGCAACAGGCCAGGGGCAAAAGGGGCTAGGAGGAGTCTAGGCTATGGGCTCTGAGCTATGAGCTCGCAGCTCTTAGTTATAGCTGTATCTGTATCTATGTATCTATGTCTGTGTCAAAAGCGTTTAACCGTTTTCCGTTGCTCTGTGGCTGCTGGTTGTTGCTGTGGCTGTTGCTGCCACTGAGGCAACAACGTGACACAATTTTCTGGCTCCGTGCGGGACAAACTCGTTTCGAGCCCTATTAGAGTACAGGCCATCGTTTTGTTGTCATTGTTGTTCCTATTTTATTGGCAGCTAAAATTATTTTTAAATGCAGTCGCTTAACAATTTTATGTGTGTTGCAGTCTCTTTCTCTACCACTATCACTTTCTCTGTCTCACTCACTCATTCAGTCAGTCAGTCAGTCAAGAGGTCAAACAACTTTTGTGGTTAAAGCTTAGCTTTTCTTCTGATTGTGTTCGTCTAATTATTTGATCATTTGTTGGTTTGTTTTGTTTGCACCTTGAACCAACTGCATATGGGGTTTCGTTTTGTTCCTTCTCTCTTTCTCTTTCTCTGTCTCTTTCGTTCTCTTTCTTCTGTTTCGTTTCTTTTCTAACAGCCCCAAAGCATGACAAATTGTCTTGGAATGCGACTTCAACGGGCATTTTCTGTATGTATTTCGTTACGTTACGTCTCGGTTCTGTTTTAATCTGTTTTATGACCAAAAAAACAACAAAACAAAACAAAAATATAAAATAAATGTTTGCCGCTTACTGAAGCGCAACCGGGTAAAGTCAAAATCTAAATAGGTTTTTCCGTTTTGCGCATTCTGCAAAATTTATTAAGCCTATCTGACTTTATGTCTTTATTAGCAGTTCGATAACAATCGCAAATAGCTATTAACTATATATATTTATAAATGTTTCTATATATATATATAGATGTGCGAAGACAGTGTTGTCGTTTGTCAGCCCATTTGGGAATATTGAATGCCGATAAGACAAGCCCTCTTTACAAGAAATTTTAATGAATTTCAGGAATTATGTGAACTTGAAAAAATTATCAAGCACCACGTGTTGTTATACCCCATAAATTGGGAATAATTTCAGTAGTGCCTTGCTATGTTTTCATTATACCCTCTGAGGGGTATATTGGGTTTGTCAGAAGTATGTAACAGGCAGAAGGAGGCGTGGCAGACCCCATAAAGTATATATATTCTTGATCAGCATCAACAGCCGAGTCGATATAGCCATGTCCGTCTGTCCGTCTGTCTGTCTGTGCGTCTGTCCGTATGAACAAACAGATCTCAGAGATGGTAAGAGCTACAAGTTCAAACTTGGTCAGTATCGATCACATATTTAGTCAGTCAATACAAGTTTGTTTCCTTTTTTTGATGCCACGCCCCATTCGCCCACAATTAGCGAAAAACCAGACATACCTCGTAAAAAATACATGTTTTTGGCGAATATCTCGGTAACTATAACACCTAGGGTCACCAATTTTGGCACGCAGGTTGCTATTTGCAATATTAAGACAATGCCATCAGATTTTTTTGGATGCCACGCCTCCTTCGCCCACAAAAAGCACAACTTTTTTGTAACTTTGCATGCCTGCGATTCACTTATTTCTTATCTTATAACTTTGTAACTTAGAATATACCAGCAGACAAAGAATATCAAACGATTGTGAAAATTTTATCAAAATCGGACTATAAATAAAAAAGTTTTTCCTACAACGAAAATCGATACTTTCAAGCAAGACATAGCCACGTGCATTGCACTGAGCTGTGCACACAAGCAACGAAAACGAATAACGTGCGAGCGAGACGGACATACAAATATGTGTGCATGTTAAGTTCTTGCAGCAGCTATGTTACTCCGATTTGAACTCATATAATTGGAAAAGAAGCTCAGAGGGTATTACACGGTCGGCATGCCCGACTGACATTTTCTTTCTTGTTTTAGTCTGTGTCGACCACAGTCTCAATACTTTTTCGCCCACAATAAGCGTTAAACCAGACATATCTCAGTAACTATAAAAACTAGGGACACCAATTTTAGCATGCAGATTCATAGATGAAATTTGGAGACAATGACATCACAATTTTTTCGATGCCACGCCCCCTTTGCCGCTAAGAAACAAAACAATTTCAAAGTTTGCATGCTTCTAGCTCACATATTTCTTAACGTATAGTTTTGCAATTGCACATTCGATTAGAGATGAACAATATTAAACTACACTGAAAGTTGCATTAAGTTCGGACTATAATTAAGGATGTTTTTCATGCAAAGAAAAACGTAAGCTTTAAGCAGAGGCGTTTCCACTGCATTGCACTGAGTTCTGCTGCAGCGCTGCTGTCACACAAGCAGCGTAAACGAAAAAGTTCTCAATTAAGAGACACCATTTCCCTAAAAGTAAAATATTAAGAATACATAAATCTTATAAACATATTTTATAAATTTTCTTATTGAAAACTAAAAAAGTTCCAACATATATATTCCATTATTATAACTCACAGCAGAGATTTAAAAACAAACCTTATGAAATATTGGTTACTTCCTGTCTGCCATTTCCTCTAACAATCATGCTCTACAGTATTTATCAAGATTATTAACAACATTATTAACATTATTATTGTTCATTTTGAGGCGTATAACCTAAAAAGTTTTCCCTCTGTCAGCAGCAGCAGCAAACAGTAGCTATTGTCAATTATGTTTGTGGCTTGTGAATAGCTAACTTATTAGACATAATTTGCATAATTAATGGCAAAAATCACTCAGTAACGACAACGATGAGGACTATGATGATGATGATGATGATGCTGATGATAATGAGCATAATGAAGAAGCCAAAGCAGAGAGTAGAGTTGAAAATCTGTTGTTGCGACATGCAACGGGAACAAGATTCAAAGACACTTAAGAGTCCACACAGTTTTTGGCTGAAACTCAGACTGAGACGGAGACTAGAGTAAAAGTGAAAGTTCATTTGGCAAGTCAAGGCGATGAAAAAAAAAATACCAACAACAGTTGAACAGCAGGGGATGAGGTGAAGGCAGCGGGGTAACAGGAGGCTACAAAAGATTCGCTGCAAAGTTTCCTTGAGCCAGCGGGCGGGTTTCATTACCTGTCAGTTGTTGTTGCTGCTGCTGCTGCAGTTGTTGTTGGTGCCACTGCCAAATTGCGCGACTGCAGCAGCAGCAGCAGCATTTGCATAAATTATTTACCATTTACCATTTAATATGACCAGCATTGTTGCTCTTGCTGTTGTTGTTGGCGTTGGAGTCAGCGTCAAGCGTCGGCGCCATTGTCGTAATTTGTAACTAAATATGCGACGTTAACAACTTACCACAACTGCCACTTTGTTGCTGTTGTTGTAGTTGTTGTAGTTTTTGTTGTTTCAAACTATAATATTTATTTAATTTCATTAAATTTCTGCACGTCGCCAATAAGGAAGCAAGAGAGCCAAAAACGTTTTAGCCACTTAACTATTTGGGGCCAAAACGAAAACCCTTTTGAAATTGGTATCGGAATTGGTATTGGAATTGGAATTGGCCAAATACCAGTTCCGCCTCTACCGCTGTGTGCGTGTGTTTGTGTGTGTGTGCGTGAAAGTAAAATGCAAAAGAAAAGCAAAAATTCCAAGTTTATTTTCAATTTCATTTGGGCGAGCAAGACGAAAGCCGCCAAGCAAAAATGGCTAAGAAGCTGACTTCTGACTTTCGCATGACGAGAACAAGTTGTTGTTGTTGTTGATGGTGTTGTTGTTATTGGTGTTGTTGTTCTTCTTGTTGCAGCTCCTGTAGTTGTTGCTGCAAACAACTTTTGGCACACCTGCCTTTTTGAGAAGGAAGCCAGCTAACAATACGACTAAATGCTGCTGCCCTTGTATACCCCGCCCGCTCTTTAGGTCTTTCTTTCTCACTCTCGCACACTAAACTTGGCCTTTGTTGCAGCACTTCCTTTTTGGCAGCCCTTGTTTCTTAATGACGCGTTGTTTTTTTTTATTTTCTTTTGCCGTCTTGAATCGCATTTCTCAAGAAGCTCTCTTACAGTGCTCAACAGCTGTTTACGTTTACACAATTCTTTATTTCATTTCATGTTATTTTATTTCGTTTTTATTTTATTTTTATTTTTATTATTTGTTGTCTTGTAGTTTATTAGCTTTTTTATGGCTTTCGTTTTAATTTTATTTCGTATTCTCGCTTCGCTTCGCCTCGCCATGAATTATTGCAATTAAGCGCAGTTTTTTGTGTCTCTTTTTTATAAGCCGCCTCTTTTTTTTACAGTAGTAGTTGTAGTCTCAAAGTGGCGACTTAGTAGCCACTATATAATAATTACATGTTTGCTGCTGTTGTTGTTGTTGTCTGCGCAGCACAACAAATAACAAAGTATTTGCAGTTTGTTACGCCGAAAGCGTCAATTAAAATAGCTGTGCAAACGTGGCCAAAACGGACAGAAATACGCAAATTGGCAGTACGCAATAATATGAGCACTTCAGTATGCCACATTAGAATTAGATTTATGTTTCTTCTAACAATTACAAATGGTTCGTTCCTGTGTGGCACATGTTGCAGTAAACATTTGTTGTTTAACTATTACTCAACTTTAATTAGTTTCAATTGCGACACTCCAATTGCCAGGCAACAGTATTTAAACTTGGCTAAGAACGCTTTAAAAATATGGCAAATATTTCATATTTCAAGTTGAGTTTGCAAAGTTAAATTTGATTTATAAATAGATTTTATAACTCAAGCCATAAGCAAATATTCTTTAAAAATAATAACCAATAATTGCTTAGTCAGCTTTAATTGCCTTTAATTTATTGGTAATTATTTTAAGTACTTTTTAAAACAAAAAGAGATTTTGTATTATTAAATTAGACACTTATTGTCTTGAATAGCAGACAATATTTCATCTCGAAGTGGCAATTAAGTCTTTGGCTCTGCTGTTTTCGTCACTAGTGTGTATAGCTGCAACAAAACTCGACTTAGATTTTTTAGATATGATAAATTAAGTATTTGCTTTAATAATTTATGATGAAAATCTCGTTGAGTAAAATATAAAGGGGTTTTTCTTATGGAACATAGCTTTTATTAAATAAATAAACTAATATATTTTCTTTAGTTATCATACAATAACGTCCAATAAGTTATACTTTCGTCACAAGCGCGAATCGATAGACCGCTATTTTTTATGAAACTTTGCTTAAATAGTTTATATTAAACAAATGCATTTATTTGTATAGTAAACATACAATTGAACATGCAATAAGTTTTGCTTTCGTCACTAGCGTAAACCGTTTTTCACAGTTTTATTACTTATGAAGCCGGAACAGGCTTTATTTCTGTTTAAAAATAAATATTATTAAAATTTAATTTACTTTTTAAGCAATACTAAGCTAAAGAGTGCATCGATTTAGTAATCCACATTAAAATATATGTTTTAAAGATACTATTTGTTAAATTTCAAGCACCAGCTAAGCAGTTAAATCTAGATTACTTGGCATGATTTCAAACTGTGTGGAATTTATATAAAAAATGTGCCAAATTTCTTCCCAGATTCTTTTAAATATGCTTTTTATTGTTTATTACCCCATACGTTTGCCAACAAACTGCTTTGGCTAACGTTGGAGTTCAATGTCGGTTGGACAAGTGCTCCAGACAATGAGAGCGAAGACAAGTAGTTGGTTAGTGCGGAGGGCAAAGTCCATTAGAGTCACGTTATAAACAATTATGCGAAGAGAGAGAGAGAGAAGGAGAGAATTCAACAAACAACTGGCCATAAGCCACACAGCCACAACCACAACTAACAACTAACCGCCAAACAACACTCAACACTCTCTTCAACAACAACAGAAACTTTGATGATGTCTAGTACATTTGCATAAACAACTTACGCACATTCCGACTGCCATTTAGCGGTAAATGGAGAGACCTCACCTGAGTCCAAAGCAGAGTGCAAGATATTGCCTACTTCTTTTTACCCTCCAGTGAAGAGGGTATAGTAGCTTTGTGTGCTGCTATAAACAAATAAAATGTAGTAGATATAGTTAGAAGTTAGAGTTGTAGCAGCAGCAACTAGGTAGACTTGTAATGTGGGACAAAATAGCTTAAGTTTATTCGAAGTATATATCAAAAATGTGCTTATAATGTAAAATTGTAAAGCTTAAGACCTCAAATATTACAAATACTATTCCGAAAATATTCTAAAAGTTTCACTTCATCAATGTATCCCAGGGTAGCTTAAAGTCGTTCACTCTGCAGCTAAGCACTCCAGTTATTTCTCTCTCTTTGCTTCTCTGTGATTTTTGTATATTTTAAATTTTATGTGTCTTGATTTGCTTTTTTGACTTTGATTTGAGTCGATGCGTTGCATGCTGATGATGATGATGATCATGTGGTAGAAAGAAGACTAACGGTACGGGGGCGTCTTGGTCTTTTTGTACTGACATTGAATTGAAAGTTACACAACTATTAGCCGTGTTGAAGACCAAACCAGAAATCAAGGCAAATGTTTACACAGCGAGCCGGTTCGCATGGCAATTATCAACGAGTACGGGGAGTTAGGGGCGTGGCAGTGCCACAATTGGCAAAGTTTAGCATAAAATTGCGCAACATGCGTGTGAGACACACGGAGACAGCACAATTATGCAATGCAATTCATGTTTGTTTTGTATTTTTGGGGGATTGGCAGCAGCAAGTCAAAAATCATAAAAATCAAAATTAAAATAAATTGCAAACCACAACACAAATAATTGCAGCAACAAATGAAAAACGCTCAAGTGAAAATGTAAATAAAAGTGTATTTCACCAAAAAAAAAAAAAACTAAACAAATCAATTGAAAAGTAAAAAGAAACAACAAAGAAAAGTTCGTGTTGCAAGCAATTTAGAGCTGCCAAAATGATTGTGAAAATGGAACCCGATGAACTAATCACCTTTCGTGTCCAATATCTGCTGGACAGCGATCCACTGTCAGCGACCACAGCATTTCCCATACCAGTGCGTGCCCCAACTTATGCCTTTACCACAACAATGCCGCTGGCCACACAGCTGGGCACCATCCTGCGGCTTCTCAATGCACCACAGAGCGTAAGGATCATACTATACTTAAGCTATATATACATAAGTAAAAATTATACATATTTACTCGCACAATAACCGAAAAAAAGAAGCACAAACAATGAGGTAGAGTATCTTATCGCTGGAGTCTTATCAGCATTGAGATCAGCCACGTTTCTCTTTTGTTTTGAATTGGCTTTAATGGTATTTGACTTTTTTTCTGTTTCGCAAAATTTAAGCAGCTTTTAAATCATTATCAATAACAAGATTTATTTTTGCGTTTTAGCATAATAATTTAGTCGAAGGTTTTTGATTTTATTTATCTCGATTAGCGTTTTGTATTGATTTGACTACTGGTCTAAAGCGGGATATCAAACAGTGAATCACAGCAGTTTGTGTACAATCCACAAAAGAAATGACAAACTGCCCAAAAAAGTGCTGACAAATGGCAAAATTATGCATTAACGATTAAATATTATTAATTACTTGACTCCAGCACTGTGCAAATACTTTGCAGACATACTGTCAGGGGTGAAATAATATTTATTTTGTCGTTTAGACAACATTTGCAAGCAATTTGCATAGCATCATCGATTATATTAGATATAAATCTATAACTTTGAGGAACAAGTTCAAAGACTTTACAAATTCATTCGAAAAGATCAAACAACTGAAGCATATATACATACATTTATATATATGTTGGTCAACTAATTAAACAGCAGAACAAACAAAACTTTTGAAGGTCAGACGCATACTATGGGCGGGCAGTGTTTACTGTGCGTTCGTATGGAAAAACCACAATTATAACAGCTGAAACTTTTAACAAAATGGTAATTGGTAAATATATAAACTTGAACTGAACTGAAAGCCAAACAAAACTGACGAACAAACGATGAGTTTGCATAGCAACTTGGCTAAACAGTCGCTAAGGAAGTGAGCTAGAGAGAGTGAGAGAGAGAAAGACATAGAGAGTGAGATAGTCAGGGAGTTGTTCTGGCTGCCACTTATTATATTTTATTATTGTTAACATTTTCCGAATGATCCATTGCATTGGAGCAGAAGAACCAAGACAATGGCTTAGCCCAATGCAGCTTTGACTGCTGAGCCTACGGCTAACTTATTGCTATCGCACAATCTGTTGCAACTAATAGGAAGTTGGGGCACTGCCACAAAGCTCCGAGAAAACAAACTAGTAAAAAGGTGTAAGTGGAGCAGACACGACAGTCAGATACGCAGTGCCATGATCTTTACTTAAACTAACACAAATCGTAGCACATCACAAGTCTTTAACTTTAGAATAACTCTAAGAATTAGGTTCTTTAACTCTGTTCTACACAAATAAAAGTCTAAAAAACGAATTGTATATAACTAGCTCTGCTTCTCTGTAACTTACCTGCACACAAGCTTATTTTACACACACGCTACAGGGTATTTAAGCCGAGTACAGCTTACAGTACTTTTCATTGGCATTGTGAAAGCCTTGGTCAGCAATTATCTAAGTCTGCCATTGTTCGTACCGCCGATCTCTGACTTAGACTAATTTGCAAAAACAGTCAAGAGAGTCGAGAGTCAGTCGAGAGACAACATCCAGGCAGCATCGATGGATCGTGCGATCCATGCAACATGCAACCACAGCACCATGCACTGTGTTGCACTCGGGCCCCCATTGCCTGTCATCTGTCATCTGGAACTAAAAGCTGAAGTTGCAGCTGAAGTTGGATTTGGAGTTGAAGTTGGAGCTGTTTGCAAGGATACGTAAATCTTGACAAGCGGCAGCAATAAATTCTAATGAGCAAATCGCAAAAGGAAATGCAACGTTCTCGTTTAAGTTTTCGGTTTCTTCGGCCACAACATTGTTGTTGTTGTTGTTGCACTCTCTGTTGTCAGGATGTTGTCGTAGGCAGATTTATGTGGCAGGCGCGGCAGCTGTGAATGCCATTTGTCCAATTAGTCAGCCCAGGGAGCAGCCCGGCCGTCCAGCCAGCCAAACAGATACAAATATATAGATACAGCTATAGCAACAGATACAAATACATAGATACCAGAGACAGAGAGTAGAGTCGCGCATGCAACTTGTTAAATTTAGCGCATTACAATCGATTCATAAATTTTCGCCTTTAAACTCTGTTGTTGTTGATGTCTAATCTTTGATGATGTCATTCCACTTTTAGCTCTCAATACACGATTCGTATATATATAGTATATATAACAAAATACAAACTATAAATAATCAGTTTTCGTTGCGGTCAATCGACGCAGCGTTTTTCGTTTCATGTTTATTTTGATTTGATTTTATTGTTGTTTTAATTTTTTTTTCTGTTTTATTTTTTTTTACCTTTTTGATTCTGCCAATTGCTGTTGCTTTTTGCACGTCACCTCATAATAATAAAAATCCCGGTGTCTAGATAAGCGTATAAAGTATTCGACCCATTCAGTTTAGAACGAAGAAATAAATGTAAAATCGAAATAAAAGAGAATCGAGTAAAAGATAAATGATCAATGATCAATGATTTGACTTGTATGCGGCCCAGTAAACAAGCATAATAAATAAAAACGTATTTGTAGCAATCCAATTAGACCCTTGTATGACATCATTTCAATATAGGAAAATTTCAATTATTACCTTTTGTGGTGAAATTTTTCCCTCTTGTTTAATGAATTAAGCATACGCCAAGCTATCCCAGTTGTTGACTTACGCATCTTTTTATTTGCCCAAACAATTTGCATAGTATCTATATATATTGACTCAGCATCCATCAAAGTCGGAGTCACGCTTTGTTGAGGAAGGTTTCCATTTCAATTAGCATTCCTTATTTTTGCGGCCAACTTGAGGTCAATTAACTCTCAGGAGGCGAACGGCAATAATTGGAAAGCAAAAGTGTAGAGCAATTCATCAACAACACGTTTTGCTCAACACAACAAAAAAGATCTGTACATTTTTTAAACAAAATACAGTTTAAGGAAATTTAAGAGCTTGCCATAAATTTGTCATAAAACGCGACTGTGTATAGCTTTAAACAGTTTATTGTACTTAAATCATTTTTGTATATTTTTTTAACTATAAATTTGAAAGTAAAAACTTAAACATTTTTTATCATATTTATTTTCACTATATTCCCTAATTATTTTCTTTACTTTGAAGTTGATTTATTGTTAATCAATCGAATTTTTAATTTACTACTTGCCAAAACATATCAAATTTTTATTTTTTTTTGGTTCGCACATATTTTCTCTCCTCCAAAATTATTATGCTCGCTGCCTTAACTGTGTCAATAGCCGCATTTATGAGTTTGGCACTCGCTTGTCTATCCATACATACATGTATTTGATTAAAAATCTTGTCATGCTTCAGTCAAAAAATCAACAGAAAACCGAAAAAAAAGAAGCCGCCGCCGCAATAAAAATACGAATACAAATTTGCATACGACTGTGAATGAATGCCTCGTACAAAGTGTGTAAAAACCAGAGAGAGAAGGAAAAAAAACTAAATATCTATAGCAAAGTCGATATAGTTTTTGTCCAAACTAAACACTTTAATGGCCAACACCGAATATACCTGAGGTTATTTACGATTTCTTTTGTATGCAAACACTTGCTTTGGTTTTAATTGCCAGTTTGCTTATATAAAAATCAACTCTATGTATATGATATGCATAAATATATATGTAACTCACACTTTTTACACCTCGTTTCAATATAACAATAAATTAAATAATGCCACAAATGGTTAAATAATAGTTTATAGTATAAACACAGGCCTATCTTGATCTAGAAAGTTTACTTTTATCAAATTTGAGTGTCTGATTCAGCATGCAGGAAGTTTAATTCGGATGTTTTCATTTACTCATTCAACTTTGCTTTTTGATAAGCCTCTGTGACTTATAGCAGACTGCATGGCTCCTCGAATCTATAAATATGTGAGTCAATCATTTAGCTGCATTGTCGATTCATATAAATACTCAGAGCAGTAATACAAAATTAACTAAATTAAACAGAAAATAATACAAGTTGTTTGGATTTATCAGCAACTAAGTATAGGTATTACTGAGATAAAAGCTGAAACAATTACTACTGATTGCTAATCACACTTGTATGTATGATGTAGTACAGTGCATGAAAAGTAAATTATTTATAGTAGTTTTCATTTGAATAAATAAAGCTTAAAATATACATTTAATATACAGTATCAAGCTCAAAGTTAACGACCGAAAAACTAGTTTGCGGAAACAAACATATAGCTAAAGCATATCTATAGTTTTTATTGTTTCCCATAGATATTTTATAGAGTTTTGGACGCAGCTAATGTGTTGCTAATATTATATTTTTAAAATGTGTATTAAGCTTGCTTTAAAAAGATTATAGCTTAAATCCCATTCAATGTCATTCATTTAAATTGCATATTAATAAACAAACTTATCAGATTATGCGACTTATTTATGCTACAACACAAAAACAGCTTTAACTGAATCACTAGAGATTACAGATATAAGTATGCTTTACTTTGTATGAATTTCAGTTACAATTGTTGATTTTATTCCAAATTATAATAGACACTTTACTACAATACATATATGTATTCATATAGCTATTCTATTCTATTCTTGGGCTGGCTCGCCTTCAAAAAGTCAATGACTGGCAATAGTCTGTGGCATGCTTTTAATTTACCAAATGGCCAAATAGTCAAATGGCCGAAAATTGCCGCTGGGTGCAGCAGCGTCAGTCAAGTTATGAAAGACTAAAAAGAGAACCTTGAGGCACGCGATGCAGCTTTGTTTTCTACATTTCTACTTCTTTCTTCTGCCCCAATCTCAGTGTAGTTGAGGGGGTGTGTCTCAATTGAAGCACAGCGCTGCAGCTAATTCCATTTTGGCTGGGCGTAACCAAGCAAATAGGCGTATGTGTAATCTTTACCCGGATGAGATGGCCAAGATATGTTGGCTGTTGTCTGTTGTCTGTTACTGCTGTCTGTTGCTTGTTGGTATTTCTGTTTTCATTTTGTTCACACATTAAGCAAGCGTCGACACACATAATTTCATGTTGTCCGGTAATTGTTCTGTAAATGCACAAATAATTACTTTCAATGCGCCAATAAAAAAAGCAAAAGAAAGATAGAGGTACGGGGAAAAGAGATGCGTGACTGGTGGTGGGGGAAAGCAAAGCAAAGAGATGTGACTTTAGCTTTGGCTTTGACTGCATCAATCAGCGCATTTGTGCACGCAGCAGGAGCTGACTTGAGATTTGATCAATCAAGCAGTTGGCCATGGCCAATCAGTTTGGCTTGAAAGCTGAACACTGAAAACTGAAAGCATTGCCAAGAAAAGTAGGTGACCAGCAGATGCTGTCGATGTAGAAGTCGCAGACGTCATCATGACCATCATCATCAGCATCATCATTATCATCTGTGGTGGCTGTTGCAATCAACTTTACCATCCTCGTTGAAGGCCTAAACGAAATCGTCTGACGACGACGCGACTTTCGTTGCAACCGTCACTCAGAAAATGTTCTATGGTCGTTGGCATCAGCATCTTTCTCTTTTTTTCAGTTTTTTGTTGTTTTTTTTTTCTGCTGTTGCCTGGCCATAAACAACTTTTACTGCGTAGTGCGGTAGTTGGTAGAAGACAAGCCTCAACAGTCGCTTACTTTTAGCTTTTTGACTTTAATTATAATTGCAGTCGCAATTTGCTGAACTTTGTCTTGCTCACTTTTCATATCTCTCTCTTTCTTGCAGATCGATGATGCAGCCATTCAGGTGTATAAGGATGGTGACTATGGCGCCTACTTGGATCTCGAGTCATCTCTCGCCGAGCAGACGGAGGAAATTGAGGGTCTTCAAGCCAGGTGAGTGCAACAACGCCCCAAAGACCTAATGACTCAACTCACTCAGCCCACACATTGTTATTGGCCATTTAGAGGAGTATATTGGCTCAAAAACTGCAGTTTTGCAGCTGTGCCAAAACTCCTACACAAATTAATTGGAATTGAAAATCGTGTGGGTACACTGACAAAAATAAAATGGTTACAAATCAATGGTTATAATAGGAAGAGAATATACTTTGATTACAAAATCAATTGAAATTAGAGCAATATTCTTATTCATTATAGATAAAATATAATAGTTTAGTTTTTAAAGCAGACAATTGTGGTCAGTGGAGCTTTATAGATCATATAGATTATATAGAGACTATATAGATTATAAATACATCATGAAAACTAGCTATCCACGGTTCACAATCTTCCCAGGATTGGCGTTTACAAAAAACTTGTAAATTTGAGGAGACCTAGCAGCAAAACTAATATATTTAGTTTCCTCAGTGAATTGTCTTCCTGTTTCTTAAACGATCTTGGTGAAACTTTTAGGATAGTTTAATGATAATATTTTCAAGGCCAGTGCTAAGTTTGAATAGAAAACGACTAGGTTAACTTGTCTATATTGCGATATACAGGCGAAGGAGTCATTATATCAATCAAAATATGTCTTATTATCTTTGGTAATCTTTTGTTTATACAAATAGTCAGACGGATAGACGGACATCTCTGTAGAATAAACATATTTACTTTATAGAATCGGAAATGTTTCCATCTGCCTGTAACACATTTTTAGACCGCCAATGGGGTAAAACAATATTATCAACAAAGGAATTTCCCACCTTGGTTTAAGCTTATTTTTCCTCTTTACACAGCTTATATTCTTGCCTTTTTGTCAGTGTATTGGTATATTGGAAAAACCGCTATGATTTATTAACAGACTCTACGAAAACTGATTGTCAGCGAATTTCACTTTTGTGCGATTTACCTTGAACCCAATTTCGGGAAAGCGTCAACAGGAAATGGAAATGAATGAAATAAATATGTGGCAGTCAGGCAGACAGGCAGGCAGGCAGGTCTGGGTTTCTGGGGCAGCTGCTCGTGGGTGGCTGCTGTGGCCTTTCACCAGCAGCACGATTACACTGTCTATTACACTGTGCTGCAAGGCGATCCAGGCCGCCTTTTCCATTTGCTAATAAAGATATTGCCAACTCAACTGTCAGGCGAGCTGGCAATAAAAAATGTCGCTATCTGTGGCACAGGAAACTGCGACTCGACTCGACTCGAATCGAGTCACTCTTTTATTTTCCAGACATTTTGCATTTGCATTTGTGTGCTGCATGCCTCCGCGGTACGTGGTACGTGCAACTTGTTGCGAATTGTTTTTATTTGCTGTTATTTTTGCTTTTTTTTTCGGCTGCAACATGCATTTAATTTGCATTTACTCGTAATCCGCAAAGAGACGCAAAAAAAAAGGCTAAATATAAAACGTGGGCAATGGCATTTTGGCGTCGTTATATTTATATATATATATATATATATAGTCTATCGTATGTATGCATATAAATATATGTTGAGCTTGGCTTTACTCATAACAAAGCATCAGGAGGCAAGTACTATGTGTCGTGTCTATAAGTCACTCTGGTATGCGCTGCGTGCCACAATGAGCGGCATGACGAGTGCCTCAAGGCGTTGGTGGCAAGGCGACACAATTCTCACACAAGTGCAACATTTTATAGATATTTATGGCATTATAAGGAAGTTGAAGCATACTAAATTTATGTTTTCAGGAAGAGAAATGCAATTGAAAGGAAATTATAAAAATTATTGCATATAATTCATGACTGTTAAAGCGAAGCATTGAAGTGAAAATAAGCAATAGAGATTTATTTAGCTATTAACTAATTAAACATCGAATTGTTTTTATCAAAAAAATTTTTTTTTAGCTTCGAATTGAGTTAAGAAGTTTTTGTATTTTTTTTTACTAAAGTTACAGCATTTTGAAATGTTTTTTCAAAGTGTTGCCTGTCTGAATTGTAGTGTATTAGCTGCTTGTACTTGTACGCTTGGCCATAACTGTTGCCCGTTTGTCTTTGTGGTCTGGCCAAGAAGGAACGTGATGTCAGTTGGAAGGGCGCGTCTGCAATACGCGTCAGGCCAAAAGGGGGCCAAATTACCAAGTGGGCAGTTGGAAGTGGGAAGCTAATGACCTGCTTGCTGGCTAGATAATGGGATTAAAAGATAGTCAAGTGTGTAGTGCTGAGCAGAAGCAAGTAGCAGGTTCGTACCTGCTACCAACGACTTTCACTAGTGTTGCAAATTCGCAATGTGATCATCAAGTTAGTAGATGGCTTCTATAAAAATTATAATGCAACTGTCGCCAGGCAGACCTCGGCAAATTGCTGGCAATTAGCCAGAGTTTGAGTGTGATCTTGAGGTTTGAGTACGCTCTCTACTCCAGTTAACTGGCGCCAATGTGTTTGAGTCTATGCAAAGGACTGGTCTTTGTCTACTCACTAATCATGCTTATCGTATTAGTCATTGAAGCGCGCTCGCATGCAAATCATTCGCTTCAGTTCACATCAAAATTCCACAGCACGGGCACGGGTCGATGTCTTCGATGTCGCTGTCTCCGCTGCCGAGGCTTGTCAATCTGCAACTCTGCCACAATGGCCACGAGTTTGAGTCGAAGTCGAGTTGAGTTAACTTGGCACACACACACACTCACACACACACGTATATTTCATTTCATTATGAATTCTTGGCTCGACTTATTGGCGGCTACGTTCACTCTGATGCTTCATAGTCCATTTTCAATTATCTGCGTCGTTTGTTATTACTTTTATTATGGCCAAGAACAGCAACAACAACAAGCAGAACAACTGGCTGCAAAAGCAGCGGGTAATCAATGTTCTTAACTGGTCAATGAACCAATCTATCCCATTGTGTTTTACTTTTAGTTTTGTTCTCTCTTCCTACCTTTGTTTTGTTGCCATTGCTAATGAAATTACATACAAAATTAATATCAATTTTTTGCTATAACCATTCTCCATAGTTCTCACTCTTTCTAACTATATTATCTATCTCTTTTGCAGTCGCAAAAACTCTTTGGTGGTTCGCACACAGCTGAGTGTACGAGTTCATGCCATTATTGGTAAGTACAGAGTCTGTTCATGACTTTGAATTTGATTGCGTATACGCCTAGCTGACCTTAATGCTAATTTCTACTCTTGCAGAGAAATTACTCTCCTCGGAGGGCAGTGATTTGCGTCGTGCCTTATTCTCGTTGAAACAGGTGTTTCAGGAGGATAAAGATCTCGTACATGCCTTTGTCGCGCTGGGTGGTCTCAATTGTCTCGTACGCGTGGGCAATTGTGCCGATCAAAACTATCAAAACTATATATTGCGTGCTCTGGGACAGGTAAGTGTTCATTGATCATTGATCAATGATCTCAGTATGGATATGGAAGTCAGAGCTAATCATGTCATTGTACATTCGACAGGTCATGCTCTATGTGGATGGCATGAATGGCGTTATGAAGCACCAGCCCACCATGGAGTGGCTCTATTCATTGATCGCCTCCAATTACCGTTCGGTTGTTAAGACGGCTCTCAAGCTCTTGCTCGTGTTCGTCGAGTATGCCGAGTCCAATTGTTATGTGCTCGTAAGCGCCATTCATGCTGTAGACGCCGCTCAAGGTACTGCGCCCTGGGCCAATATAATGAGGTGAGTTCATCTATAAACAAAAAAATGTTGCATACTCTCAGGCTTCGAACAGAAATTCTTATGCGATAGTTATTTCACGTTGAAGATATTTAATGAAAGCAAAGTAATAATAAATTAAATAAATGAATACAATAGTTATATTTTTTTATTACCAATTTAATATTATTTATTTTTGATGACTTTTCAATTAAAAAAAACACTGTAGATATTAAATTAAACAATACAAGTTTTTATAAGAATATTAATGTTGTTTGTTATCTGTACTTAAGACAGACATTTATTAACTTGTTTTAACTTTTTTTAGACTGCTTAAGGACTACGATAATGCAGATGCAGAACTGGTGATCTATGCAACTTCGTTGATTAACAAAACACTGGCTGGACTGACCGATCAAGATAGTTTCTATGATGAAAGCGATCTGTTGGAACAGCAAGGCATGGAAACAGTGATACAACGCTATATGTCCAAGCCAGGCACAGATCTAGATCTTCTGGATCAGCTGCAGTTATACGAAGCAGTGTTGAAGTAAGTAAACATAAGTTAACCCATCGATTTTCATACTAAAGTTTCGTTTGTGACAGATTTGAGGATGGAGAATCGGATGGACAACGGTTGCCACAGAATTCAATGCGAAAGACGCAACGTTATCGTCCGGGAACTGGCACCGCAGAAAGACGCAAATCACGACGTCACAGCACCGACAATAGTCCAGCCCCGTTGACCAAAGTGTTGCCAACCACTGTGCTGCGGATGACACCAACGCAAGCCACACTTGATGAGGATGACAGCTCTGGTTCAACAAATTCTACAGAGTTCAGCGGCGGACTGTTTCAGGAGAAGAAACGTACGAATTTATTGGAAAAGTCTTTGAAAGTATATTAAATTTGTAATCTGCAATTTGTAGCACGAGACGGTGCAGGCGTCACGCCTGGACTGCGACGTCGAAGGGAGCGTGCGGAGCGGCATAAAAGCTTCCTTAAGGAGCAGGAGGAGGCGGCTGCCAATGGCATCTTTGCGGCCCGGGAACTACGTGAGAATTATGGTAAGTTGTTAAGTGCATGTTGATCATGGCTTATTGCAGGCTGCTTTTAAAAAAAGATGAAACTAACTTTGATTCTCTCCACATGCTAATCGCTGTTTCTGTGTATATGTATCCATTGTCATCTGCCGTTCATGCTATAACTAATCACCCACAAAATTAAATCAAAAGGCCAAATTGTAACCGCCATTCCTGCTACCATACAAAGTGGCGACAGTCCGCCACAATCATTGCAAACCGAGCTGTCTGCGCCTCCATCCTGCATACTTGACACCACTACAGCAACAACAACACCCTGCAACAACAGCATACAGTCTCAAAACAACAGCAACAACAATAACAACAACATTGATACGCCCAACAACAGTTTGTTGCTGAGTTCCACAAAGCAATTGTTGAGTGGCAGCCACAGCATTTCGATAATCAATAACAGCTTTGATAAGGCCAACAACAATACAAACAATCAGAATGAGTTCCTTACCAAAAAGAACCTCTTTCGGGAGCGCAACGCAACTGTGATCAACGGCATTATGAAGAACATACAGCAGACGGACAGTGCCTACAAGAAGTATGAGAACGATGCCAATCGACTGAACAACTATTACACGCAACTCAATCAATCTCCAAAGCATCAGTGCACCACCACCACCAATACAAACACCAGCAGCAGCGCCACCCCAACAGCACAGGAGCTGCTAAGTCCCAAGAAAACTTTGAATGGCTTTGAATTTGCCAATGCCAGTTCAACGCCTCAGAAGTTGGAGCCCCTGCCGGCGCCAGAACCCTTGAGTCCGATACATAAGCCAATTGCTGTGGGTGCACCACCGCCGCCGCCGCCCCCACCACCACCGCCACCACCAGGCTGGTGGCATGTTCCCATACAGCCCAATGCAGCTAGTAGAACCACCATGCTAACCAACAACCTTACTAACACAGAGCCACAGTCTCCTCAAGCTCAACCACTTCAAGCTATGGATACGACAGGTAGGTGTTGCAGAAGCCAAAAACTATTGCATACTTTTATGTGCTGTCTATAAATCAATCATCTAGCGGCTGCCGTTGCATACTTTTGTGCGTCATCTCAATTATTTTTTGTACCTATCTTACGATTGTACCTTATTTCACAATGTTCAACTCTTCTGTAGATCTGGAGGATAAGGATATGTTGCTGCAACTGAAACGTGATCATACGGTTAAGGATCTGACCCAGAAATTAAGCAATCTGCCCAACAGCCCTACTTCCCAGGATCCTGGTAATCGCGGCATTTGCGGTGATATGTCCGGCCTTATATCGAAAGCCAAAGAAGGTCTTGCCAAGAGCAAGAGCAAAGGTGAAATATCGCGGTAAGTTGATAACCATTTAATCGAACTTTTTAAACATATGTACATATAGTTGATAAGCTATAGAGGCAAATTTATAAAAAAAATACAATAACTGCATAAGATTAGTTGCTATCGTTCTTTTGCGATTATACTTATAATAGAGAAATCACTTGAAAAATATCTGCAGCTTTAGCTAAAGATTTCTAGCCAGACGAAAGTTAATCTGTGCTAGTTAAGTTTTTTATTAAAATTTAAACTTTTGATAGATAAATTCAGTTCTTTATAATTTATTATATAAACTTTTGATAGATAACTTCAGTAGGCGATGAAAAGTTTTGTTGCAAACTTACAAATTATAAAAATATTGTAAATTTTTTTAATTATGTTTTTTTATTTAAAAACAATTACTATGATTTTCTAGTAAAGTTTATATTTAAATTATTAACTTAATGGCCAAAGTTTATTAAGCTAGATGTTTGGAAAATATTAAAAAAAAACATATTCTATTGCAGCTAGAAAATGGAAATATTCTTTTAATTATAAATTACTGCAGTCTTCCACTTTTCAATCAATAAATTATTTATTTTTGACTGCAAATTAAAGTCAAATATTCAGAAAAAAGTTTATGTCTATCTAAATTCTAAATTAGGTTTAATTTTAATTATTTTAATAAATTTTCTTAAATAATTAAACTATGACTTCAATTTATAAAGACTTCAGCACCTGCTGATGAATCATGCTCAAAATTCTAGATATGCAGAACTTTCCTTTACTTTAAATTTATGTTATCTATTTATTGACTCATTAGCAGCTTTTTGCAAATAGTGTAAATTAAAAGCTTAGTTTTTTTTTGGTTTTTTTTTTGTTCATTCTGAGGTCATTTATTTAGGTTAAAATATATACACTATACACTTGTGTAGAGAATTAAGCGTACTTGGGAGCGTACTTCTCATAGGTGGCAATGTAGGCAGCCTTAGCAGCATCAGCAGACAGACCCTTGTGCTTGGTCCAGGCGCTCCACTTGGCCTTGCCCTTCAGATCCAATGCACCGGGCTCGGCGGTGTTGTTGTCACCAACGGTAGCCTGCTTGTAGAGACCGTAGAACTCCAGGAACTCATCGTTCGTGGGGGTCTTGGTGAAGTTCTTTGCTTTCTCGGCGGCGGTGTTGAACTAAAAATTGATAGATCGAATCAAATTATAGATCGTGTGAACTGATATATGGAGTGTATTCCAAGTACTGTGCAAATACTTACATCCATGTTTGTCTAATTGGCTTGAGCTGCTTAACTGCTTCTGAGTGCTGTTTGGGTTTACAAACAGTCTTTATATAGTAATACATAGGATCGATTACGAGCCCTAACTAGGCTGATAGCGATTTATGACAATTAACGTTTAGATATCGATATGAACCAGCAGCTGTGATAAGCCAGCAACTTTGTCATGTCGTCGGCAACGAAAAAGAACAAAAACTTTAATTACCAAGCGATCAAAGGTTTCCATTCAGCTACAATATATTATTAGCCTTGAGGTTGAGTAATCATGGGGATCTTACGATTCTTATTGTTTCACATTACGTGTACTTTTATTGCCATAGAAATATAATATAGTATACTAGATTTTTATGTATAGATGGGTGCGTATTTCTCATAGAGAGCAATATAGGCAGCCTTGGCAGCATCGGTGGACATTCCCTTGCGGCTCAGCCAAGCATCGTATTTGGCAGCACCCTCGGCATCGGCGGGCTTCTCGATGTTCACATCACCGGAGTGCACCTGCTTGTACAGTCCGTAGAACTCCAGATAGACCTCAACTGGAGGCTTGCTGCTGAAGGCCTTGGACTTTTCACAGACTGTCTCGAACTACAAATACAAAAACACACAATAAATATCACTTGATTCTAATTTTACGATTTGTCAGCTCAACGTACATCCATTTTGTTTGGGTATTAATCAAAGACTATGATTTGTAGTGCACAAATCGCCGACTTTTATAGTCCCCACTGGCAATATAATTAAATCTTATCATTTGCCAAATGTCATAAAAATTGAAATAGTAGTAGTGGTAGTAGTACTGGTAGTAGTAAATAAATAGAAGGCCTTGTTGATTTACGATTGGAACTTTTATGCAACTTTTGTGCAACAGTGGTTCAATATTCCAATTTCGCATTCTCAATATCAATAAAAGTAATCCCATATATATCTGAGGGAGTGTCTTCCTATCTAGAAAGTTTTTTTCGGCTGGCGTGTTCTTTTCGATTGTGCTTATCTTGCTGCCAAGTGAAATTGGTTGATAAGATTTTACGACTGTTTCGGCCAAAGATATGGATTTGTCACTTGACTAAACTTGACCAGCGCTAATTATGATACTCGTACTTTGATACTCAATTTATCGATTGCACTTATCATTTCAGCTCATCGAGCGTTGATCAGGAACTCAAAAAGGCTGAACCCAAGAAATCGGAGAATGAACTACACTGGGAGGAATTGGTGCGCAATATGCTGCGACCGTTGAATCTATGTGATCTGGACTTTACCGATCTGCATTCGGATGATGAGAAGGATGTGCTAGCACCACGTGGTCTAGGCGTGGGCATACCACCACCACCGCCACCACTAGCTGGTGGCATGGTACTACCACCACCCATGATGCCACCCAGTCTAATGCCACCGCCTATGTTCGGCTACGGGGGCTATGGCGGAGCCGGCAGTCTGACCAACAGTGTGAATAGCTCCCTTAATGGTTCGGTGAATGGGGAACTGGCCAATGGCAATAATACCATCAGAAAGAACAAGAAGACGGTAGATAAAGACACTTCTAGTTACTAAATTGAAACATTTGTAGCTTAAACCTCTTTTTTTCCGCACAGGTCAAGCTCTTCTGGAAGGAAGTGCGCGAGGACATGATACCCCAGGTGGTGGGTAAGACCATTTGGGATGAGTTGCCCAATGCCAATGTGGATACCCAAAAGTTGGAACATCTCTTTGAGTCCCGAGCCAAAGACCTGATGACCAAGGTGCGTATTTCTCTTAAGTTTTAAGACGCGGGGGAAATTGAGTTTATCTTCAACTTAAGTCTAATTCTTATAGTAAACTTTAAACTTAGTTTAAATGTTGTTTAACAATATTTTGCGAATGATATTTGTGTATTCTTTTCCCATATATTTCTGGTCTGTTTGCGGATACAATTCTACAAATCCATAAATGTTGTGCTAAACCCAAAACATATATATATATATAAAATATATATATAATTTATATATTTCTTAAAAATTAAACAAATGTTTCCAAATGTTTTCAGGAGGTGAGTGCAAATGTTATATGTTATTACACTTTAACTCTCGCTCTCTCTACTTTTCTCACTCTTTCACTCTTACTCTCTCTCACACTCACTCTGTTTATGTACTTCTCTCTCTCTCTCTCTCTCTCTCTCTCACTCACTCACTTTGTTTGGTTTATGTTTCTCAGAGATCGGTGTCGGTTTTTAAGTTTTTATATGTTACACACACCTACACACAAGTATACATGTTCTGCACTGTTAAAAAAATTGTGCTAAAATAGAGATTAAATTAATTTTATGAATTTTTTAAGAATTAACTTTTCTTATTTATTTATTAAATTAATTTTAGTAGCAGATATTTCATATATTTTTAAACAGTGTACATTCTGCAATCCTACAGTCTTCTGTTTCAATACAAGATCATTATATAGCAGACATATCTTTCGTTTTGTGTACACTCTACCCCTTTCCCCACCCACCATACTACACAACTGTCTCTTTCTGTCTCTCACTCTCTAAAAATTCTCGGTATTTTTGCTAACCATCTGTCTCTTTCTGTAGAAACAACAAGAGCTGAATAAGAGCAAAGAGGTGATTGTATTGGATCACAAGCGTTCCAATGCCATTAACATTGCAATGACCAAGTTGCCACCACCGCGCGCCATTAAGACGGCCATACTGAAGATGGACGCCACTGTGGTGACCAGGGAGGGTATTGACAAACTGCTGAATATGTTGCCCTCGGATGAGGAACGTGGCAAGATACTGGAGGCACAGCTGTCCAATCCGGAGTTACCTCTGGGCAGCGCTGAGCAGTTTCTGTTGACTCTGGCTTCCATTTCGGAGCTGGGCGCCAGGTTGAAGCTCTGGGCCTTCAGACTAGACTTTGACAATTGCGAGGTGAGCTTGAGAAGTTATACTTTACTACCTTTACTAATCTTTAAATTATAATTTGCAGAAAGAGATAGCCGAACCACTGATGGATCTCAAGCAAGGCATTGAGATACTGCGTCAGAATCGCACTTTTCGTTGCATTCTCTCCACGCTGCTGTCCGTGGGCATCTTTTTGAACGGCGCACCAGTTAAGGGTTTCCAGATTGAGTATCTCTCCAAGGTGCCGGAGGTGAAGGACACCGTCCATAAGCATTCGCTGCTACATCATCTCTGCCACATGGTGATGGAGTCCAGCAGCGACACCAGTGATTTGTACTCTGAAATTGGTCCAATTACACGCGCCTCCAAGGCTGACTTCACCGATTTGGCCCACAATTTGACCCAATTGGAGGCGGAATGCAAAGCCTCCTGGGATCGGCTTAAACTCATTGCCAAGCACGATTGTGCACCGCCATTAAAGCAAAAGTTGGTGGACTTTCTGGCCGATTGTGCCGAGCGCATCATCATTCTACAGATTGTCCATCGACGTGTGATGAATCGTTACCGCAAGTTTCTCCTGTGGCTGGGCATGCCCCAGCACAGTGTGGCCGAGTCGAGACCCAATGAATTCTGTCGCACCCTTTCGGAGTTCGCTTTGGAATACCGCACGACTCGGGAGCGTGTGCAGCAGCAGCTGGAGAAGAAGGCGAATCATCGGGAACGCAACAAGACACGTGGCAAGCTGATCATTGACATGGCCAAGTTCAAGACCAAAGAGGATGTCGCCGATGCAGAGCTCAAGTGAGTAACAGCCTTTCGCTCCATGCAAAATTGCATACAGTCATGGCCAAAATAATGAGTAGACTAGCCAAACAAAGGCTTTAATATTAACAAGACGAAAAAGTTTATATATATTCGAGCATTTGAGTCGATATAGCCATGTCGGCTTGTCTGTAAGTGTGTCCGTAGAACAATGGAACAATGGCATCAAAACTTTTTGGATGCCTCGCCCTCTTTGTCCATAAGAAACTAAAATAGTCGAAAATGTACGTGCCTTCTAACTCACTTATTACTAAACGTATAGTTTCGTAACTTCATATTCGTTTAGAGACAAGCAGCATCAAACGATCCTGAAAATCGCACTGAGATTGGAATTATATCAAGAAAGTTATCATAGATCGAAAATCGTCAGTTTATAGCAGAGGGGCTGACACAATGGTGAGCAGCGTAGATGTAAAAATTGGTGCGAGCGAGAGAGACATTCGAACAAATGTGCATGTTAAGTTCTTGAAGTGCTTACTGCGATTTGAAATCATATAATTGGATATGTACATAAGTCAGAGGGTCTTATACGGTGGAAATGCCCGACTGCATTTTTCAGTCTTGTTGCACAGTGTTCGTTCAGTATATTTCTACAAGCTTATATTTTTATCCACACAAAGAACAGACAATATTTTAAATGTATATACTTTAAGTTTTTTGAAGCTACCTTTAAAGTTTCGAGTAATATTTTGAACTTATGTATGTTGTAGTAGGTCTTACCTCGGTTTATAATATACGAAGTTTGAATTACTAACTAGTTGTCTGTCAGTAGTTTGAATTTAATTAAATTTTTTGGATCATGCATACAAGTTACATTACATATTTTATAGTTTTATAGTTTTTCTTGATATTAGCTAACAATTTGTTGTTTTTTTTTTCAGACAACTTTTGGGCACTCCCAGTGCAGATCAGGCAGATGGTACGCTAACCTGGCGTCGACGTCGTGCCGAGCAACTGCGCTCGCCCATTGCTCGGCAGAGCGAGGAGCAGTTCACCGATGGTGATGATGAAATACTCGAATCTCTTGTGAAGACAGCCACAAAGGCGTTGGGAACACGGACCACGCCCCGTGAGCGCAAACGTACGCGTCATGCGGATCGCAAGTCCTGTAAGTTAAACCAAACTGAACTGCATTGCACAACTTCCTCTATACACAGCCAGTGTTGGCTAACATCACATTAATAAAGGTGTTGGTTTATCTTTTGGAATACACACAGCGCGCTATGTTTAGAACCAATAGCTGGCCACATACACACACACATACAAGCACACACACACGTGAATTGGAAAATTGATAATGCCTTATATGAAATTCCACAACCTACAAAATTAATGCAATCAAAAGAAACAACAACAATTACCGTTTAATTTGATTTTCCTTAAGGCTTTTCACACTTTTCAGTTTTGCTCGCTTTCAAATCGGTTGCCAAAATTCGGTTATTTAACTTTATGTTTATTTATTTTTATTTATTACCATTAACGCACCCAACAATACCAACCAACCAATCAACCAATCAACCAATCTACCAATCAACCAATCAATCAATCAATCAATCGATCAATCACTGAAGTGAAACGCAGCCGCACGCGCGAAGGATTCACAATTGAAAGAGCACCATCGCCATAGAAGGCGTAACCGTAACCGTTACGTAATAGTTATCATAACCATTACGGTTAACCGTTACCGTCAAAGAACAGCCAACTGTTTTTTTTAGGTCTTTACCTTTTTGGTTAGTGTTGCATTTGTATTGGAATTTAATTTCAATATAATAGTTTTGTTTTTTGTTCAAGTTATTGATGTTCGGTTTTTGTGCCTCGAGATCCTTTTGCCTTCCAAGAGCCTAAAACAATTTTAAATAGGAATATTTATGTAAATTATTTATTGGACTGCAAGTGGATCTCTGAAATTTTGTTATATGGCTCGATTCCCCGTTGATTTCGTTGCGAAAAGCATGATCTTAACCAAGTTTTTTTTAAAAGAGTAATAAAGAAAATCGCACTACTAAACCGCATGCATAAGGCAAACAAACTCAATCCTTAACATGTTTACAAAATGTTTTTTCAATTAAATTTAACTTAAATTATGATTAATTAATTTTTTGTGTTTTGCAGTGCGTCGCACTTTGAAGAACGGTCTCACCGATGAGGAAAAACAGCATGTGGCTGCCCTAATTCAAACCTATTAGAGCTAAGGAATTTTTTACCTCCCTCCGAACACATACGAATCAGCACGATCCTCAATCCAATTCCCAGTGACGTCACAAGTCGAAGTTTTTGCGCGCACAGACTGAAATTGGCGATCTCACACGTACATGTACAGCAGCTGGAACTGGCCCCCGGAACTGGCAGCTGAACTGCCTGCTGACTGGAACCGGAACTGGAACTAGAACTGACACCGATACTCCCCCCAAATATCTGATACGAGATAGTGCGCGATCTTTTTGGCCACAAACAAAGTTAGAAAAAAAGCAACGAAAAAGTCCTTAAAAGTTCTCTTAGTTTTTTTTCCTGTTATTCGATTTTTATTTTTACCTTAGCTAAGTATTAAAATTAAACATATGCTTAACAATAACAACAACAATCACTACAACAACAACAACAAAAACTGTATTAATAGCCAAACAAATTACCACATTTTGTTTAGAATTTCAATGAATTCTAAAGTTTTTCCCACTTTTTTTTCCAATTTGTGCTTTCTAAATTAACTTAAAATGTAATTATAACTTAGCCTTAAATTAACTACGAAAATAAATAAAATACATATTTATTAAATACAAATACAACTACAACTACTCTTAAAATCCATTTGTGCAAGGTTGTTGCACATAGTCTAGACAGAATCCACGATTGTCTATATCATTTGGTGCCTCCACGCCATCTGTGTGAAAGTATAAACGAAAGGGACGCACACTGGCTGCAATTCAAGATTAGATTAGACTAGTTAGGTAATTAGTTATTGTATTATCTCTCACATTGCACTGTTTTTGCCAGCATGCCTGCCTCGGCACTAAACGTGCCTCCACACACCCGATCCTCACAGCCGGGCAGGGGAGGAATACGATCTGCTGATCGAATACAACCAATGAGCAGCCAGTCGGCTATGCAACCAGTACCTGAGGGTAGCGGTGCACCACCGCCACCACCACCACCCACCATCGAGGGCACTGGGTTATTTGAATTTCCAGATATTGTAAATGCTCGCGATCGGTTATTTTCCAAATCGGGACAGGCATTATATTGAATTCCACAAAAGTTGCGCTCATTTCGTATGCAAATGCTGTAATCCTGATTGGAGAGCTGCCTGCCACCCACCGTGTTGTAGTTGAAACTCCTCACCCGTCCACTAATGGCCGTGTAGTACTGCAGACAGCCCTGATCCGCTCGACTTATGCTGCCACAGTGGATTTGGGTAACACGTATACGCCACAAACGTGGAAAACTGGCGCTGGTTATGACCGACAACACGATGGGATTGCTTTGGCCCAGACCCGCATCAATGTACACTAGTTAATAGAATGAATTGTCAGTTAAAGTTACTCCAGAAACCTAAAAACCTAAACTACTTATAAGAATTATACAACGATTTCTATAGACTTAAAAATTATTTCTATAATTTCTAGACTGATTTCCATACCTAAATTTCTATATTATGTTATCATCTGCTAATTATTGTTTCTTTAATTTGTAATTCTATAATTTTTAAAACTGTTTATATAATTTTTACTGCTGTTTTTTAATATTACTAGTTTTTTTCTTATTTAATTCATATTCATTTTACTACTGTTTTGGTTGTATATGTAAGTGTATTAGCATTTCAGTTATACATTTAGCACTACGCGACTAACATAGCTTACACTCAACCATCTACATTAACATAAGTATGTTATGTTATGAAATATTAATAAACAGTCACCATTAAGCACTCAACAAAATCGTATGTTTGATACTCTCGAAACGTAACAATTTCTGCTATTTTTACCTCTATAATTTTACTACTATAAAAATAAGCTCTACTATTATTTCGTTTATCTCTAATACAACAATAAGCAAACCTAAAAATAAGAAAATGGAAAAGTTCTCAAATTTATAAACTTCTCCATTTTAATGTCAAATTTGCAAATGTGTCAAGAATTATTTTAAAACTCAAAAATTTCTGTGTTTAATTAATCGAAATATCTTGAAATGGACTACAATTTGCGGAATGAGAATAACCGAACTGTCTGGCCCACCGATGATCCAAAGATTCCTCCTCAGCCCCATACTGGAATCACATGGGGCTCGTCAGTGGTGGGCATTAAATTTGATACCGGTGTTTTAATAGCTGCCGATACTTTGGTTACATACGGCAGCTTGTGTCGTTATCATAATGTCGATAGAGTTTTTAAGATTAACGAAAAAGTTTTAATGGGAGGCACTGGAGATTTTCCAGACATACAGGCACTAAAAGGTTCCTTCGATCAGAAGGTGATTGAAGATTTTTGTCATAATGATGGCATTACATTGAACGCCAAGACAGCTCAAAGTTTCCTGCGACAACAAATCTATCGCAGTGTGAAGAGAAAAAATCCACTGGCTGTTCATATGGTTATTGGTGGCATTGGTGATTTGGGTTTGCCATATTTATGCGCCGTGGATTATACGGGAAATACCGTAACGAACGATGTTGTGGCCACAGGTCTGGGGCAAAGTCTGGTTGGATCCATAGTGAATCGAAGCAAACCTACAGGACGCTCTTTTACACTAGCCGAGGCAGCTAAAGTAATACCTGATATCATGAAAGTGATCTATTATCGTGATACGAAAAGTATTGCTCAATATACGGTGGGCATCTGCACGGCCCGTAAATGCAGCATTAACGGCCCTTTCAAGTGCGAAGAAAATTGGAATTTAGCTGTATATGTTAATGGTTACTAAATTTTAAGGTTGTACTTGATTTTAAATAAATGGAAGAAAGCGTTGTAAACATATATATTTCGTTGCTTAAAAACATGCAGAATAATTTAGACTTTTACTCAATAAGTTGTTAAGAACCAATAATTTTATAAAAAATATTATTTGGTATTAGAAACACAACTAAACGTCTATTTTGATACCAAAATTCAGTTCCGAAGCTATATCTTTTGCCATCTTTGATTGCGTTATATGCTTGAATACTTTTCTAATATTTCACAAATTTGTTTAATTATTTTACTGTTAAATATCAATTTTTACGCCAATTACATCTTTACATATTTCTTACAATGCTTCTCTAATTTTACCACCACTTTCTTCTAAATATTCTACTACAAGTCGTTTAAAATCTATTCGCAGTCACTTAAGTATCCCTTTTTTTAATTTTCCCAATTATTTTTATTAATTTGAATTTTTCTGCTGATTCTTTAATTTAACATATTTTACACTGCTTTGATCTTATATTATGACTAACAAATCGTTCTGCTAACTGAATGTTCACTGCTTTTTGGTATACTCACTGTGATCGCCGGTGGAACTGCCGCAGATAGTGGGCGTCGGGCTGCCGCCCGAGATCAGCAGCTGATCCTGATTACACAGATGATTGGCAGCCTCGGGTGGTGCTATGGAAAACATATCCAAATCCAAGCGCAACTGACAGATATCCGGATGAAGTTTCTGTATTGTAACCTGGCAACTACCAGTGCCATCGTACACGTCCGGATGATTGGGATTCACAAAATATGTGGAATTCTCGCGAATAATGCCACCGCAGGTCTGCAGAACTACGGAGTAAAGAGTATTGCAGTTGCCTAATTTGAAGAGGAAACTAATGTGGACTTACAGATGCAACAGACGCCATAGCCACCACCACAGGGTCCAGCAGGGATGCCGTTGCGCAACAGGCAGTCCTTGCTGGGTATGCAATTGCCCTGTTCCCCAGAGGGCGCTGCACAGCTACTCGGTCCAATTGGAACAATGGCGAAGATGGGCAGAACTAGGAGAGAAGGTGTGGAATAAGCTAATGAAATAATTATCCGATTGCACACCCACATTTGGATTCACGCAAACGAGACGGTGGGGGGGAAAGCCATTTGCCGCCAAAGAATAAGTCTCTCCAGCTGTTTGTATGCGTTTTCGGTGGCACTTTAGCCACCGCCAGGACAAAAAGACAAACTAACACAATGATAATATCCATTAGTTGCACTTGGGAACTTCCCATTTTTTGGAGTCGGAGTCGGAGATGCGCACACGTTGCTGCCTCACGCGTTTGTGGCACACAACTTCAGTTGAGGTGACAATTTATTCGGCCTGGCGTGGAAATAAGTTTAATGACCGCAATTTGTCGATGCTTAGCGGGGAATATAAAATAAAAACACCTGTGAATTTAGCTAAATATTAATTGCAATAACAAAACGCAGTAGCAACAAAAAACCAAAAACAATTAGATGCGCCACCAACAATCAACAAAGTGGTAACAACAAAAGCAAGTTGGTTGCAGTCATTGGCATTGCTTCAGCTAAAGGGGCAGATAAGGAAGGGAAAAGCCGATCCCCCTAATACCAAACATTTCATTTTCCGTCAACAACTTTGTCGTGTGCTTCCTGTTGCGAATTTGAATGTTTTCCACACCTCAAACACCCACACACACATCGATTAAATGTTGGGCAAGGCCTGACAGAAACTCGAGCGTGAAAGTGTTGCAAGAAATGCGTAACAGAATTACGTATACGAACACACTACGCATAATACTATTTAATAATAATAGAAATAATAATAACAAATGTTTGCAAGTATATAGTACAGCAACTACATAATTAATTTTTACTCATATGACTAATTTGATTAACCGTCAAGTTACTTCACCGAATTGGGTCAATGTTAGCTAATTTCATTATTATTATTTTATTTTGAAACTGTTTCGGCTGCATTTTACAATCGCCTCGTGCGTAATTCTAGGTAGCTCGAAACAGTACCGCAGTAGTACCGTATACGGCTCTTAGCATTCGGGCATTCGTTTGAAATTTTTGCGAATACCATACTATAAACCGACCGACGACAGCTACGATAAGAGTTTAATTTATTGCCATTTTATTAACGCTCCTTAGTAAAATCTTTTTTCACGGTCGCCCACACCACATACATATAAACATAACTTAACTTAATTAAACTTTTCTCAAGAATTGTTTTTAGTTCTGAAATCTGAATTTCGTTTATTTGCAAAAATATTTAAGAAGCCAACTTGAAGGTCGTCAGACGACAGAAAATAACAATTATTTTTTTTATATCGTTCTTAAATTTAAATGTAAATTCATTTAAGGTATAAAGGAGTAATTTTTAAAAAAATAATATTCGTTTATAAATATGTTAATATGTTACTATTTATTATCACCGAATAACTAGCTGAAGCACATATTCACTTACTTACTGATCACCGCCAATTCCGAAGCATAAAATTTAAGAACATGAAGCATGAGAAAAGGGAAAATGGGGGACACAGAAAAAGATAGCTAAAGCTATTGATGCATGAAGAATAGAAATAATATATATAATATAATACAAATAAGAAAGAGATTATACAAATTGAAATAACTATAGCATACCGATTTATAGAAGAATATAATTGAGATAGTTATAAATATAGGTATAATATTATTATATATATATTGTATAATTTATTATATATATAGTGTATAATATTTATAACTATCTTAATTACATTCTTCTATAAATATATATAAATATAGAAAACGGAAAATGGGGGACACAGAAAAAGATAGCTAAAGCTATTGATGTATGAAGAATAGAAATAATATATATAATACAAATAAGAAAGAGATTATACAAATTGAAATAACTGTAGCATAAATATATAAATATATAAATTAACTTTGCAGAAAGTAACGTATTAATAAGTATTTGATGCTACTGTAAAAATTTATGATTTTAATAATGACACGAAAGAAAAATGCAGTCAGGCATCCACGTGTTTGTATTTTTTGTTTGCGTTGCTTTTGTGACAGCAGCGCTGCAGCAGAGATCAACACAATGCACGTATAAATCTCTCTGCAAAAAATTTACGTATAGCGTTGAACGAAAATCTTTCTTAATTAAGGTTCGGTCTTGATGCAATTTTCAGGATCTTTTCATATTGTCTGCCTCTAAACGAATGTGAATTTATAAAACTATACGTTGATTATAAATAAATATAAATTGATTCTGACCAACTTTGAACTTGTGGCACTTACCATCCCTGAGATGTATTTATTCATACGGACAGACGGACATACGGACAAACGGAAATACCGTCAGACAAACATATGTACATACGATCAGGAATACTTGGTCTGCCATGATTTCTTCTGCCTGTTAAATACCTTTCACAAAACCAATATACCCCTCAGAGGGTATGAAAATATCTGGCAGAAGTTATTTAAATACTTTGTTCTCAATTATTAAAATAAGTCATTGTTTTATACGTTGTTTTGGTTAATTTATTGAATTCAAATTTGATTGTTTAATTTTAGATATAATTTGATATGTTTTAAAAAGTATGTGTATATTTATTCCGTATCTCTATCGCAATCGTATTTGCCGTTGGGCAAATCGCACTCCTTGACACAGAACTTGCCGGAGCTGATCGAGCAGACGGTGTCCTCGGGGCAAGGGAGGACATCTCCAGTGAATTCCTCTCCTTTGCACATGCGGAACGTGGTGCGACTGGTGCAGACGAACATTGTGTTGGCATCACAGGTGGGACAATTGACATCACTAGCCTGACAGGCGGGCGTTACATGTGGCAGATCAGGGGCACAGATTAGGCCCATACTGGTGCAGACCTCGCCCTCGCCACAGGGCAGAGTTGCGTCATCAATGGGAACATAATTCACACAGTACTTGAAATGCGTTTCATTCACACAGGCCACGTTGTTATCCATGCAGCGATTGCAAGATCCGGCGGACAAAGCGATGGCCAACATGCAGCTGAAGACCAAAACAAATAACTGCAAAATGTGTTTTTTTTTTTTAATAATATGAGTTAAGTTTCCTTTTTGTCAGCTGAAGAACTGCTTACCAAACTGGATTTTTGCTGCATTTTTCTTAAAATTTCTGTTATGCTCAATGGGACGAGACAAGACTGAATAATGGAATATTTCTACATAGACACCACTTTTATATCATCTCACTGTGTTTTTATCATAAACAAAATATCACGATAAGAACTTAGTTTTATGCTAGGCTTAGTGCCATGGTATTAATGTTGTTTACCCGGCTACCATTTCACTCGAAGATTAGCGGAAAACAGTAGCCAGCATATTTATGAGTTCCGTAGCATTGAGAGATAAAGTCGAGAGATGCTGTGTGGATCATAAAGATTATTTTGCAGCAGCGAGCATTTAAAAGGCATCAGTCATCATACAGTTGACTTCATTTACCAACAAGCAACCAAAAATGTCGAAGCTTCCGCACATTGGGCTAATTGTGCTATTGGCCACACTGTTCCACTGCCCAGGGCACATTGAGGCCACCTGTGGGCTCTGTTATGGCACACATGCCTGTGTCAGCAATACCACAGTACAGATTTGTCTTGACGGTAAGAAAGCAATTGTTTGTTTTGATCGAATTTAAGACTAACCAACTGTTCAGGCGTTCCCACACCGTCCTTAAGCTTTGAATGTCCGGAGGATACTCCTCTCTGCTCAAGTATCGCTGGCATGTGCATATCCCCAGACTTGGGACTTCCCTCGGCCTGTGAAGACAACGGCAACTGTGAGAATTGTGGAGAAAATGCAGTTTACGCTTGCACCACACAGAAAAGTTTTGGCAAATGTGCGGAGGGTAAGATCGTCAATCCAAATCGCATCACCTGTCCCAAGGATTACTTCTGCTCCGTCAAAGGGGCAGCTGAAGGAACTCCTTGTGTATATGGTTGCAAAGCGGAACTGTCGGATTCCTGCGACAGAGAAAGGGAACCAATCGATGATGATAATACTACCACTGATACTACCACTAGCGGCACTACGGATAGCACGCCGGTGAGCCCAACAGTGAGCACCCCAGATAGCCCTACACCAGATAGCACCACACCGGAGAGCACTACACCGGAGAGCACTACACCGGAGAGCACTACACCGCAAAGCACCACCCCAACAACACCAACTCCAGTCGATGCAACTGCATTTTGCCAAAGCACTCAGAAAACTGGTCGCTTTGCAATACCAAATGATACGGTTTGCACCAGGTGAACTATATAATTCCACTGTATATCTAATTATCGATATAATTATATATTCTTGAAATTTGTCTTGCAGCTTTATCTATTGCAGCTTCAAGGCCAATGCCTGGGAGGGATCCATAATAGATTGTGCGGCGGATAAACCTTATTACCGTGCTGGATCCGTTTGTGGCACAGTTAAACCAACTGCAGCTGGCTGTGTATAAACGCTTTAAATAAATTGTTTGCTTTAAAAATACTTAATATACTTTCAGTTACATGTATATATGTATTTTATTTTAATATTTAACAAGTGATGATGGAACAAAAATTAAAATACATTCAATACATTTTACTACAATGCAAATTTTACTTAAAATTTGTGTATAAAACTCTTAACGGAAACCATATTGAAACTATTTGTGTCGAAATCGTTTTTGTATGTAACGAATTGTAATGTATTGAAATAAAATATTAACATTTTTTGTTTAAATGATCTTTAAGAAAATTTAAGTATTTAATTGACAAAGTTAATATCGTATGAAATAAATAAATTTGCAAAATGATAGAAATTGGTAGAAAAAGTAAAAAATTTGTTGTCTTATCCAAGAAATTTTGTTACTATTTAAAAGTTAATAAGTTTGTCTTTATTAAAAAGCATTTCATTATTTCAACTTGCCATTGAATGACATGTTGACATGTTTTGTAGTGCTAAAAGATCAATTTGCTCCCCTTCTTCGATTTCTTCTTTTTTAAGGTCATATACTATATCAAACTGGTGGTTATTTAGATTTTATATAGGATACTTAATAAGCTACTTATCTAAATCTGTTATCATATTTGAAGTTTTACAGCTTTTGTTGCTTTATATATAAATATACTTTATAAACTTATACAATTTTAGTTTACATTTCTATTTTAAAACTTAGAATATCTTTTCAAGCACTTGGTACTAAAAGTTTTTACTACTGCTGAACGTAGCTTTCCAACACTTAGAAGTTTTCCATTTCTTTTTTATTTGACAGACAAAAAACTTTTTTAATTAACTCAAAAAATAACATTAATTTGTGTATTTTTTCTTTTGAGATAAAACTAGTTTTTCATCGACACTTAAATGTTCGATGGTCTGCAATAATTAGTGTTAAAATGTAGTTCTGACAGAGCTTTTATAGAACCCAAAAAATGCTTTTTTGATTGTTAGCATAAAAATGTTGAGATCATAAAACCGCACAAGGCAATCAAGTGGAAAGCCAAGATAAATAAAACAATTAGCACGCACAACAAAAATATGAAGAGTTGATAAACAATGAAAATTTCACTTGTTTAGAATCGAGTTTATAACACGGCAGCCAAAAGATTAACGAACTTTAGTAGACCCAGAACCTTGACAGTGAACACAAGTCACATTGTGGCGAGAGAGAGAACACAGCAAGGATAAAGCAGCTATAAAATGGCTAGAAATATATCAAATACTCTGCAAGTCATCGGATTGGTTAGCTAATAATATAATTTTTATGCATTGCTGTATATATTTAAATAGAAATTCTATTTTTAAAGCTTTTACTTTGCTGTCTGGTGGGCTGGTCTTTCGGGGACTGTAATGTTTGCCAGGAAAATCAGGCAGCTTGCATTAATTCCACTTCGTACTATATGTGTTTTGGAGGTATGTAATTTGGTTTGTAACTTTTAAAAGCCAACTGCTGACATATACTTTCCTATTTCCAGATGATTTACCTCACACTGATCACATTTACCATTGCTTAGCTGGCTTTCAGTGCAGCGATGCAACCGCAATTTGCATACAGAAGAATGCTCAACGTCCTCCCAGCTGTGGAGATACCAGTAAATGTGGTCTTTGTAGTGCTCATAGAAACTACAAGTTCAACTGCCGAAGCAGAAGTTATTTTCAGATGTGCTATGGCGCCTCTCAGCCCACAGGACCCTATTACAAGTGCCCAGAGGGTACAGTTTGTGATGCCACCACCGATGAGGTCTGTGTAGAGGAGACGGTCGATCAAACCCTCACCTGTGATATTAACGATGATCTGGTGAGCACTACAGCTGCACCACCGTCAAGCAGTCCCAGTCCTAGTCCTAGTCCGAGCCCCTCTCCCACTCCCACTTCCCCTTCGCAGACTGCAAAGGAGATCTGCACGGAAAAGGCCAAGACAGGACTATATGAAACGGTGCCACGAGATGCCTACTGCAAACGGTGAGTACAATTCTCAAAACAGTCATAAATCGTGCTACTTAAAATTTAAGAATAGATTATGTTAGCCAAAAAGCTACTTATTCAAATATATATTTTAATAACAAGGAAACAACGCTGGAAATATGCGTTATATGGAATACAGGGTGTTGCAACCTCTTTAAAAGTTGATCATAATGTATATAAGTCAAAGCTCTTTACTGTTTTACTGTTTGTTGTTGTTCTTCATATAGTCATATCAACAAATAGACCTCAAGTCAGCTGAACTTCAAATTTATCTACAAACACATAATAAATTATATTACCTATGGTAATAAATAATGGCAGCAATATGTACATATTTTATAGACTTCCGGTGTTATTCAATGTGTGTACACTGTACACATTTCTAAATCGATAATAAATATAAAAAAATTTCTCAAAGAAAACGTATATTTCATAGTAAAGTTGGACATTGAACACCTCTCAATTTAAATAATTAACTGTTATATGTGGTATGAAAACTTTGAAGACCGTAGATGCTATGGTCAGGATGTTGATCAGTCAACCAATGAGAACGAGGTTTTTAACTTTTTAATCATAATATTTATAGGTGTGTATAGACTATCTATTTGGTAAGCATATAGGTTTTACGGTTGAGTTGGGGTGTTGATCAATCAGTAAGTAAGAAAGAAAATTTTAACCATTATTGTAATATACAAATGTACATATAATTTAAAGCTGAGAGGCTTATAATTAAGATGTCTGTTAGTTAAGCTCGTAGGTCTTATGGTTTGGTCAGGGTGTTGGTTAGTCAGTCAGAAAGTGTGAAAGAGAATTTTAACTCAATTTTAACCCTTATGTTGATCAATCAACCAATGAGAAAGAGAACTTAGACTTTGTAAACATGTTTCTGGTACAAAAAGATCGATTCAATTTAATGGAATTTATATATTTACAGTTATATCGATTGCTACTACAACAAAGGTAAAGTTATAGCTGTGGAATACGACTGCGTCGCGACTTCCTACTTCGAGGCAGAGAAACAGCGTTGCACGTACACCAAGCCAAGCAATTGTATTTGAATAAAATATGCTTTATAAATATATATACACATTGTAGCTTTCATACCTAGAGTGGACTGTTGTATAAAGTAATTAGATTAGCCACAAAATGTTAGTCTAGCTGCACACCGTTGATGCTAATGCTGTCAATACTTGTGGAGCAAGTGGCGGGCAGGGCGGAGACACAAGTTCTGGTGGCACTATTATAGTACAGACTTCCGGCACAAGTGTATTTTTGGCCCGACCATTTGCTATTCAGCTGAAAACAGTGGATGTACTGACGACAGGTGGTGCTCGGATTTGTGCCAACGGGAAAGTATCCTTGGCTCTGCAATTTGGCACAGTAAGCAGCTGGTTCGCTGGTGGTTGGGGCAGCCGTTGTGGTTGTTGTGGTGCTGATGGGAGTGTAGCAAACGGTAGGTTTAGCAGGCTCACACAGACCGTTGTTGCGATTGAAATAGGTGCTGCCGGGACAGGTGTATTTCTTGCCTTGCCAACGGGATGCTTGAGCAGTGCATATAATATACTGACGACATGTTGTCTCCGTGTAATCACCGACCGGATATCTTCCTGCTTTCTTTTGATAGGCGCAAAAGGCATTCGGGTCACTTGTGGATGTTGGTGGCGGTGTGGTTGTTGTTGTCGTTGTTGTTGTGGTAGTTGTTTCATAGGAGCAACTGGGATTCACACTCTTTGCCAGTTCGCAGATGTATTCACTCTCTCTGTTGCACACATAGCCAGCGGCACAGTTGCCCTTCGATTCTTGCGGCACATTCGAGCCGAGACAGAGGGCAAAAGTGTTGGTGCCCGTGCAGGCAAATGTTTTGCTTGCATCACACTTGTTGCACTCCTGACAGGCGGCCATGCTGCCTACTGTTGTTTTCGGCTGGCACAGAACTCCGTCGGCTCCACTCACGCACATGTAGCCGGTGGGGCAATTGATGACTGCACCACTGGGCAAATTATTTGCATCACAGACTCGAGCTTGTGACATCGAGGAACAGGCCATTTTGTTGACACTGTGACAGACGTTGCAAGTTGATTGAGCAACTACCACAAGGCAGCTCATGAGAAGTAGCAGGCGTAGAAATTGGGATAACATTTCGCTTAAACTTAAAGTTCGACTGTTGCTTGAAACTGGCAGCTGCCAAATTTAAATAGCTATATTTTTGGCCATAATCTGCAGATTAGGCCTTGTCTAACTCCAATTAAGATAAGTGCGTTTACTGGCCTTGTTTTTTTGGGCCATAAGCAAGTGCATACCTTGAAAAGTTTTGTTTTTATCTGTTGATTATGATGCGAGCTAACAGCCAGATAAAGGGCCACTTTCCCCTTAGTCTGCTTTTTGGTTTTTGGTTAAAAGCGACTGCATTGCATTCTAAGTTGTAGTTGTAATTCGAGATGATGCATTTGCTGTTATTTCTGCTTGTTATCAGGGCCAACATCAATGGTTGCCTGGCGGAGTGCAATGCCTGTGCAATACTTACAAATATTGCCTGCATTTCGGACACGGAGTTTCAGCACTGTAAAAACAATCGTCCCAATGGACCCATTAGTTTCTGTCCCACAGGTGGTTACTGCACTGGCCAGTCAACTGTTTGCCAGCCGAATGCCTCACTTAGTGCCTGTGGGGCATGTGGCAAGTGTAATTCTGATGGCACCTTCGCATGCACTGGCATCCGCACCTTTGCCCTTTGCCTTGGCAGCAAAGTGCCGAGCAACTATACCGTCAACTGCTCATCGGATTATGTGTGCAATGTTAATTTGCCACAGATCTGTGGCAGAGAAACGGAAACAAGTGCCACCTGTCCCTGGATCAGACTGACTACAACGCCAGATCCAACCACAGAAAGTTCCACCGACACTGTGAGTCCTGAGAGCACCACAATTTCCAGCAATAATTATTGCCACAATGCTGATGCCGAAAATCCTTTTGTCGCTTTTCCCAATGACACTGAGTGCACCGGGTAAGCTTGAGTTTATCTTTAAAAACGAGCTTAGTTAAAAGTCTCTTCTTTACAGCTACATTTATTGCAAATTCAGTTTAATAATGTGGATAGCCCACATTATTCACTGTCCCGTGTCGAATCCGTATTTTAATGCTAACATTAATTCATGTGGCAGTATCAAGCCTACGCTGCCTGGTTGTCTCTAACTTTTTAGCATTTAACATTTTAAATTAAATGCTAAAACAAATTGTTAAATGTTGTAAAAACTGTTGTACAATAAATTTGAGTAGCAATTTTGTGTAAAGTTTATGTTTGTAGAATCGCTTTATCAGATAAGACTTATATCTTGTGATAACCACTCACTATCTTAATGACACGTGTATAATAAGGACCATTAACTGGCTGTATGCCTACTGTTCAGTCTTGAATGTGATAACAGCATTTATTAATATAAATATGTTGTTGCGTATACGTTATTTTTCAATTAATATAATTGGCTCTGAACTTTTCAGTACATAGATTACATATAAATAAATTATTAAACATATATTACTTAAATATAAAACAAATTTTCAGTTTTACACTTCTACTTTCGTCTATAGTGATAAGCTTGCTTAATAATCAAATGCCGAAAACCGAAAATGTTAACTTTTCAGTGCGCGCAAAAGTATGCAACATAATTGTATGCTGCAATTGGTGAACAATATAAAATTACTACTGAATACTTTTAAGCGAGCACTTAAAGGGCATTTAGTGCAGCAAGTATTTCATTGACTAAAATAGCTTAATAGGTTAAAACAAAATAATAAAAATATATAAAACACCTATTACAATGTTTCCGGCAGAGAAAAAAATCGAAAATCATTTTAATACGTAGTATATAAAACACAAAAATCGATTAATTCAATTTATTAAATCGATTTTACTCAAATAAAAACTATATTTAGTTAAACTATTAACTATTAAACATAAAAACTAAAACTAAAGCGCACAGTAAAGGCAAAGGTAATTTTAAAAAACAAAAATACTACTATTACAAACCGTTAAAAATTGGTTCTTTAATAAACTTGCAAAAGAAGCAGCTTTAAATAAGCTGATAAGAAAATACTGCTATTTATATCTGCTAAAATAGGGTTTATGGAAGGTTTTAAGGTTTAAGTGAAGGGCCTAGCGTATTCTCAGATTGTCTTATAAATCTGCTCAAATAAGTGCACGCTTTTATGATTATTGTTGTGCAGTTTATGTACATATATACTTGATAAGATTAAAACAGATATTAAATGCAAGCTAAAACCCGATGGCAAGACATTAGTTACCCCAGTTGCAGGTAGAAATGATACGCTTAGTGTTGTTGCTCTTGGGAATCAGAGTCCTTGGTGGCCAGGCCGACTGCAATGTCTGTGCCTCGCTCTCCGGCATAGCCTGTGTGTCGGAAACCCAATTTCAATTTTGCGCAAATAATGCACTCGTTAATCCAGTCAACAGCTGTCCAAATGGAACATATTGCACGGGGGGTACTGCCATTTGCCAGGCAGACAGCTCGTTGAAAGCCTGCACTGGTTGCATGGAGTGCAATGCACAGAAAAGCTTTGCCTGCCTCGGCGTTCGTACATTCGCCTTGTGTTTGGGTACCAACGTCCCCTCGTCTATCATTGGCAGCTGTGCGCCAAATTATGTCTGTAATCGGGATAATGTTAACATCTGTGGATCTGTAGCTGATGGATTTCAGGCGACATGTCCACTAGTGGACGACGAATTGAGCACAACACCGGGACCCAATGTAAATATTACACCCGATGAATACTGTCGTATAATGCAACAAAACGGACGATTTCCCTATGGAACCAATCTTGCAACCACCTGCAGACAGTAAGTATATTAAAAGTTTAGTTTCTTCAATTATTTAGTATAATATATATATATAAATATTGCCTTTCAGGTACATTTATTGCTTCGTGAACAACAATGTGTGGTATGGTGCACTCTACTATTGTCCCGGCTCAACTTATTTCCATCAAACATCCAAACTTTGCAATACCACAGTACCGGCCTACTGCGCCGCATCTGTACAGAATTTGCAGCTGCAAAATTTCCGACTTTTTTAGGTAAAAAGGAAATTAAATATAAATAGAACTATGTTGCTAAATTTATAATTAATTTGAAAATCAAGAAAACTTTGAATTTTTATTTTCAGTTTGAGTTTATTTTTGTTATAACACAATAAATGTTTATCCAGCCAGCTTATTCCATTATAAATTTTGTTAAAATTTTAGATATTATAATAAATTCATAAATAGAACCAATAACTTATGAGCCTAAAGAAATTTAGACTATTTTCGCAGAGTGTGCCTAATTTATTAATAGGCATTATTCATAATTCTATGCCACATATTTGCCTTGGCCTAAGTGTTACAAATTTAAAAAGAAACTAGCAAAAGAGACTAGAGTTGAGCGAGTCGACTATTATAGAGTATGCACTTATTCTATAGTTATATATATTTTATATATATATATATTCTATAGAGATTGAAGCACATATCTCAATTACTTCCTAAGTTATACCACGTTGGAAATTGCTATAATTGCTTGAAAACTTTACTATAAGCCTAACAGACCAATGTTATTATTAGTACATAGTCTAAAAAAAATGAAAACATATATATAGCATATATAGCAAGCCTAAATACAATATATATCGACTGTATATTTTCCAAACGTTTAGTGGTCAGATAGCAAACGCCTACAGCGGGATTATCACATTGTCATGCATATTTATAGTCAGCGAAATATATCTATAAATCGACGCATTAGACGTTGTTGTCAACAGAATTGTATTATGCTGCAAATTAAATGTTAAGTAAATTTTAAAGCAAAGCTCCCGTACCAAGTAAACTGACTGCCACTCAATTGAATTACACACATTGTGCACCGGTAGCTAGAACTATGTGAATGCGTGTCTGCCATTTGAGGCGTGTGAAATCGAAACTATTGAAATTGAAAACACTCAATGAAAAACTTTTGCGGCCCAGCCTTGGATTGAATTGCATTTTGCTGGCATGCCAATAGGGCTCTCCCTCTCTCTCTCTCTCCCGCTCGCTGTGTGTGTGTTTGCCCCCGGTAGAACTTTTGTGGCCACGTAACTGACCCACATCAACGCCAAGAACGAGAGTGCAAGCAAACTGACTGTGCTAAAGCAAGATAGATAGAGAAAGAGAAATACCATGGGAAATGCTGCTCAGCTGGTGATGGCCTCATCAATGTTTGGCCCAACATGTCTGCAAAACCGCAACACGCACGACCCAAACACTAAATGCGCTCAACTCGCATCTCTAACGCGCTGCCTGCAACCAATTTTTATGGCATGTGGCAAAAAAGTTTTTGGCTGAGCAGGAAACGCTGCAAAAAAAAAAAGAAAACGCTATTGAATACGAGCACATTTTATAATTGTACGCGAGCAGTGCTGTGTGAAAGGGCCAAAAGTTCGACACAGGCCAGCAGAAGTTTCAAGGTGGCTCTGGCAACGTGGCGTATGCGTCATAAATGCCATAACAGGCAGACTCTGTCACCGCAAGCAGCAGCCAAACGTAGAGCGAGCTCATCCCATTCATATATGTACGTACGTACGTATATTGTACCTATGCATGTGTGGATTGTGAATGAACCGAAAAGGAAATGCCAAATTGAAAAGTCACTTAAAACTGTTAAAGTAAAGCCTCGAAATAGGTTGAATCACAGTTATGCATTCATTTAGGGCTTACTTTACTTTATGTAGCTGTTGAACAGGTATATAAAAGCTTGAAATGCTTTCTTTATTTCTATTTCGAGTTATATTTAATTGAATTTCTTGTAACTTAGAAGTCAAAGTATCAGTTTCTATTTCTATTACTTGTTTTATTATATCATTTTTTAAATATATGACCATTAAGAGGGTTTACTATTTAATTTCAATTTACTATTTGCTCACATTTTTATTAATAATTATAAACTTTGTTTTCTTTTAGCTAATTTTGTTTTGCAATTTATAAATTTTCTACTATTCGGACTATTTTACATAGTGATCAAATCTAACATTTTTTTTTTATTAAAATTTGGATTAACACATTTTTAAATTAATGTATTTGTATTATCAGACAGTTTATATTTAATTTTTACAATAATATTTTTATTTTATTTTTATAAATTATTATTCTTTTATTATTTTTGTTTCCTTAAAAGATAATTTCCTGCTTTATGACTATTTTCTAGCATTTATTTGTATATTATTTTTAACAAATATTTGTTCCAATATTTAAATTGTATTTAGATTTTAAAAAATATTAGTTTTATATTTTTAACTCGGTTTTTAAATATTATTATATTATTGTACATATTAAATTTAATAATAACTGCATTTACATATTTAAATATTTACATTCTTAAAAGAATACTACCTATATGATTTAAGTTTCAGCTTATTTAACTCTACAAAATTAATTAAAATATTTAATAAGGTTTTTATGATATTTAAAATAAATTCAAACGTATCGATTCTCTAATTACAAGTGCGTAAATATTTTATAAATTTTTTGTTATATTTAAAATTAGTTCCAACATACTCTTGCTCTAATTAGAAGTGCATCTTTGTGTTTGTTACCAAGTTTAGATTAGTGTAAATATCATCTAAAGTTCAACATATATCAGTTTGCCTTTTCCAGTTCGCCTTTGAGCAAGTCATCATTATGCCTTGGCTTATAATCTCTTAAAGTGCTTTAGTTAGTTTTGGCCAACTTTATCTAGGCCTCAACTATGAAAGTGCTTTATGTTGTTCTTCGGAGCGCACAACGTCAACACTCAACATCATCCGCGCTGGCATCAAGTGTAATGACTGCACTCAGCGCTGATGAATTCATTAATTATTTTTTCTAATAGAATGTGCCATTGAGGCCAAAAAGGGAGACCATGTAGGGGAGTCGCTTCTAAGCCTGCCATGAGATGTCATGGATGCCTGACTAATTAAATTATATGCATTGGGCTCTCTTTAAGCTTGATTCGATTAATGCCTGACATAAGCTGCTCGTTACGAGTCCGCCACACACACACACTCGAGTGGAGTTTGAAAGCTGCTCTAGAAATCCTGCTCTTTGGCAGCTGACAAACAACAACAAAGGAGCAACCTTTGAACCGAGGTCATTTGGGCCACGGACTGTCAGATTCATGTGCTCATCATCAGTCAACTTTCTTGGCAACAATGTACGAGCGGGCTTAAAGCAATGTCCCTGTGTATCTGCAACTATGCACGAAAGTATCTATGCATCTATGTATCTGCATCTTGTACTGTGTGTGTGTTTGTGTTTGGAATGAGGGCGAACTGCAAGCACAGTGCCTTTAAATAGCAGACAACCCGCTGTTTAGCATGTGTGCAGTTTGTGGGCGGAGCAACTGTTTGCTCTATTAGACTGTGGGCTTATTTTATTGCTTTTCTTCAACCCCCCAACCCGTCCCTCCCTTCGCTCCCTCTTGTACTTGCCTACTCCCCCCCTGCTCTCTGACTGCATTTAATTAAAGTTCTATTTTCATTTGGTATTTTGGCTCAGGGCAGCGGCCTCAACAACAACTACAAGAGAGTGGCGCCTGCCTGCTCGACCCACCAGAACCACCACCCATTGTGCCCCTGCAGCTCTTCCCCCCTTCTATACCCCTTTTGTGACCACCTGCCGTGAGGCTGTGCAACTGTCGCTGGCGGCTGCAATTAATTTACCTCGCTTCGTTTTACTCAATGGGGCAACTTTATAAACAATTTTCGTTGCCCCCACACCCACACCCCCAGCTCTAACTCCCTTTCTGTGCCTTTTCCCAAAACCTGCTGCAATTTTGTTTATGCATCAATTGGGTTAATCACTTCAACTGTGCAGCAGGCCATTGTGTTTACTTCTTCCTTATTGAAATTGGCCATCAATATGCTAACTTATGGGCCATCATTGAAAGAAAAACAATTCCATAGAACTAAATTAGATATTTGTTGTACATTAATTATTATATAAGTATCTTAATTATCTTGAATTTTTGGGTTAATCAAAGGCAAACGAGTTTTTAAATAATTTATAATATTAATTACACATTGTGCTGGTTTACTTAGTTATTGAAAGGTCAGTTAAAGTCTGCTGAAACTAATACTTTTTTTTTTTTATTTTAGAGGAGGACATATAGTAGTTTGATATGACAAGAGTAGCTAGAATTTTAGATATTAAAGAAGGCATTTGGGAAATAGTAGTTGTATTTGTAGCAGAAGTTATGGAATAAAATTATATGGAACATTGCAGTATAAATGTCAGTAAACATTGTAGGAATTTAATAAAAGTATTCGAAAACATATAATAAATACTAGTACTACAATAAATGTAACATAAATTAACAGAATAATATTTGTAGAATATATGCAAAATATTAGTATTTATAAAAAAAAAATGTAATAAAAATATCTGAAGCCAAACAAAGCCTTCAAAAGTATTAAAAATTCTTTTGAGTCTGTATAGAATAATACTTTTGTTTATTTTTAATTAGTGTTATATATTTATATTTTATATGTTTTCTACTGTTTATATACATGTTCTTATTGTATTCTATAAGATACAGCGTCACTGCATTACATTCGTATAAATTTATTAAATATATTGAGACAATTAAAGAATATAATTGGAATATGGAAATAGTAGTAAAATATATAGAAATAGTAATGGAAATAATAAATAACAAAAATATAAGTCCAAGCCAACTTAATAAAAATTTAAAAACTTTCGAAATTTTTTTAAAATTTAAATTAAATCGGTTTTCTAATCGAAATTTTAAGTTGAGAAAGAGAGCAAATTTCGTATTTAGTCTATTTATCTTTCTAAAGAAAACTTTTTAAAAGGAATTCATTTCATGTTTTCAAAAAGAACGTTAGTCAAATTTTAAAGAAGATTTATTTATGTATTTTAATTAATTAAGTGCTGTGTAACTTTCTTACTGCCCTGATAAATGAGTATATAAATAAAGTATCATTATTATCCACGGTGAGACTTTAATTTTAATTATGAATGTGTCGACAACAATGCAACGACAACAATTATACTGCAGTCCGGGGCCAGGTTGACAGGTCAAGTACATGAGCGTGTCAAAAAGTTTTGACATAGTCATGTGTATGCTTGTGTGTGTGTGTTCGTGTGTGTGAGTGTGAGGTGAGGTCAAAAATAAAACAACAAAAACAAAAGCACATACCAAGCTCACGCTATTATTACACTGTTGTGTGGCATTGTTATGGAATGCGCAGTCGCCCACAACCACGCCCCCAGCAAAACGCCCACAAGAATGCAACACATAGAATGTCAGGCATGTGTCCTCGTGCCTGCAACAGACGGACGGACGCACGGGCGGAAGGAAGGAAGGAAGGATTGCTGTGCTGTATGCCATGAGATTGGAGAGAGTATGTGAAGAGGGAGAGAAAGACAGGGAGAACAGGAAAGGGGCGAGAGAGCGGGGAAGTTGACAGGAAATGCGCATAATGAAGCGCTGTGGAAAATGTGGCACATGCAGCAGTGTGGCATCTAAAGGTACTCTGACGGCACACTGTTGAATAACTGACTAACTGACAAACTGATAGTTCCAGGCCAGGTTGACGTCAATATTGCGGCAACTGGAAGCTGTCAACAACTCGACAGAACTCTAATGATTGTGGCTTTTGTTAAAAGTGCCAGAGCTTGCCACACGCTGCAGCAACGAGATGCGAATAATTATCAATAAATTCCACAAAAAGCAACAAATACAGATATGTATATACCAAATGGAAATGAAATCAATTTGTTAATTGAAAAACATTGATAACTGTTAACAAACAAAAGGTCGTTAATCCATTTTACTCTTCAACTTCACAGAAGTAAAAAGTCCTTTTGTCAATTACAGTGCAATTGATCCACAAAGAGAGAGAGAGAGAGAGAGAGAGAGAGAGAGATAGAGAGAGAGCGAGAGGAGCGGAATCAAACTTAATCTGTTTATTATTTACTACAAATGTTTTCAATTCATTTCAATTATTTTAACTGCATTTTCAAGCAATTTATTATTTGCTTAAACACTTTGTTAAATTGTCTGTTAAATGTTAAATAACAAGTGTTGCAATTTATGTGCAACAATTTAAATTAGGTGTTTAATTGCTATTTTTTATTTGTTTTTTTTTTTTTGCCTATTTTGTAGTAGTGTTTTTCTCTTAATTGGATTCTGCACTGTGGGGTTTTTTTTATTTTGCTAGTTAATAATCAACGGCTATTAAAATTTTAGTTGCAAATGGAATTTATTATAAATCTTTTCTTTTTTTACGATGAGACTGAAGAAATATATAATACTTTGTTATATAGTTGAGTACAAATTTAATGTTAAACTTTATTTGCAATATAAATACAAAAATAAATTTCTGGTGTTTTTTCAATTCATTCATTCTAAAATATTTTTGACAATTTTATTATTAATTTCTCTTAGTAAAGTAATAATTACAAAGCAATTTTTTATATAATTGTCAAATTATTACTGCTGAATTTTATTCCAATATAAGTATGCTTTAAACTATTGAATAGTCTGTATAAATATATTTTAATATATATTTTTTTTAATTTTGAATAATTTCTTGGAAATATACAAACAATAAATAATATTTTTGCACATTTTTTTATATTAAGTAAATAAATAAATAATTATTATTATGCAATTTCTTACATATCATTTTTCACTAAAAAACAATGTTTTAAATTTTATAAAAAAGATGTAAATATATATTTTAATATTTTTTCCAACAATTTGTTATTTTAATATTTTTTTTTCTAATTTAAAATAATTAATTGTATAAATTTTTTGTCTATTTTTTTTATAAAAACTATACAAACAAAATATACAAAAAATTAATGATATTATTGCAAATTTTATTATTAATTTCTATTGGAAAAATAGTAATTATCAAGCAATTTCTTTAATAATTGACTAATTAATTACATCTCTATCATTGTCCAATATAAGTTTGCTTTAAACTGTAAAAAATATAGCTGTAAAATTATGTTTTAATATTTTTTTAGCCAATTTAAAATCATTGCTTGAACAAATTTTAAAATTTTTCCATTTTCTTGGGAACATACAAACAACTTGTAATATCATTTCGCATTTTAATATTAATTTCTCTTAGTTAACTGGAGTTCACTTTATCTTCACAAATGTATGGTAATACTCCGTATAAATTTGTTTTAAAACTGCTTTAACGTTTTTAGCTATGCAGTTTTATTTGTAAAATTGTAGTTTATAATTTGTGTCCATAAGAAAATAGTTGAAATACAGAAAGACTGTGTAAGATTTATAGATATCGAGATATAGCGTTGGAATTATAACTGCATATCATGCATTAGACATTAAAAAGTCCATAAAATATATAAAATACTACATGTGTGATCCATGTGTTGATCGGTGATTGTCTGCGTCAAGTGTATGCACTTCTCTAAAGTGTCAAAGTCAAAGCTCAATAACCAATGCACATAAATAACAAAATGCGTTTCAAGAATGCGGAACATAATACTATCACTGTGTTGAATTAATCAAACAGCACAAAAGCTGACTCGTGTATTCTTCACGAATAGACTATAAAAAAAATGAACTGGGGGAGAGGCCCATTAGTTGGCCATTAGTTGAAATGATCATTATTAATTGAAATTATGACACCAGCAGCAGCAGCAGCAACAACAACTGTGAATTATTGATTGACAATTTGACATGTGTAAATTATAAGCCAAACATTTTGACAGGCTGCTATCGAAAATCGCTTATCAATTAGGACAAAAACACGAAGCGGGCAAAAATCACAGAGAGACCTGAGAACTTGAGAGTGGTATTTTTGAGAGTCGGACGTGGGTTGATCCTGCCACAACCATATAAATTCTATTAGCGTGTGAGTTTCTCAGTTAATAAATCGCAATGTGGCAATAGTTGGATTCCGTATATACTTCACTACATGTGGGCAGTGTCCAGTCGACGCAATAATTTTGCAATTTTTTATTGCACAACTGTCATGGGGGGCTTAGAGAGCAAAGTTGTCAAGTGTTTGGCTTGGGTTGGGTTTGGTGTACGTAGGGGGAAGGAAGGAATGAGAGGGGAACTTGGTCTCAGCAAATAAAGCCATTAAGTGGAAGTCGTCTGGTTGTGTGTGAGAGTGAGCTACTTTCGCTGCTCACATGTGGCATGAGGCAAGTGGCACGCAGCACACTGAGAAAAACTAGTAGTAGTGGTAAAGAAAGAGTAATGCATTGATTCTAATAAGATATAAGTATAGTATGGCATGTAAATAATTAAAACGTGATTGAAAACAAAAAAAAATATTAGATCGTACCTTTTTTATAACTTTGATACATATATTTGATTTCAATAACATTTTGTATAAATATAGAAGATGATATCATGCACCTATCTTGTAAGATCGATTGGGATATCTTATTTATTTTCCAAATTATACCTAAGCTAAATACAATTTTTTAATTTACTTTAAAGCAATTATTCACACAAAACTTAGTGGATTTAAGCAGCAAATAGTTTCCTTTTAGAACAAAGGTAAAATTTTTTAACAGTGTAGTTGTGTGTGTGCTTACTTTCATTAAGCAAACAACGAAACTGCGACAAGAGATGCACTCAGACAACAGCGCAACTGCAACTCGTTTGTTTGCCCAGTGGGTCACTCAGTCAAACAGTCAACGATTCAACCATTCAAACAATTGCCTCTCTCTCTCTCTCTTTCTCTTGCTCTATCTCTTTTAAACACTCTACCCCTCCACTCGGCCCGCTTTAATTTGATGAGTTCACAACGCGCTTAAATTGTTGCTAATTGCAATTCGCACTACAAAATTGCAATTGCCAATTGCAAATTGCAAAAAGTAAATTGCATTAAAAACAGAAGCGCACAATAATAATAACTGAATATGCGCAAATTTATTAACGCCTTGTTTGCATATTCATACGAGTGTATAGCACTGGCCAATATGAGTACACTCATAACTCATTCACAATTCTTACCTGTCGTCTATCATCATCATTATCATCATTTAATCAAATGCATTTACAATTGGCAAATCATTTAACGACAGTTTGTCGCCAGTTTTGTTGTTGTTGATGCTGCTGCTGGCGCCACATTTCATAAACAAACAAAAGATGCTGGAAGGGTTAGAGTATAAGTTGGACAACACAGCTAATTAAATTAAAATATATATATATTTAGATTTGAAGTATTGGAAAGAGCTTAAAAATCATGAAATAAATACCAAATACTGTTTATTTTCATTTTATTCAATAGACATTTTATTTAACAACATACTTTTAAATATAATAAATCTTGAAAATCGTTTTTCAAAATCCTATAGTTCGAGAAGTATTTCAGATATCTCAACCAAACTCAATAAGTACATGTATGGTACAGTTATATATATTCAAACTAATATTGTTTGAAATCGGTCAATTATATCATAAAGCTGTAATTTGAACAATCTGTCAAAAATCAAAACCAAAAAGAGTTTTCTTATTTAAAACTTTGTGCTTTTGCAGATTTTTAATATTTTTCTTTATTTTTTAAAGGTATATAATTTTAAATAATTTCAGAAAAGTAACAATTTATATATAACATACAGTCTTTGTAATATTTTAGGCTATTTTTAAAGAAATAATCTATTATATTTTAATATAGAAATTAATTAACATAATTTAATTAAAACTTTTTGCTTTTGGAGATTTTAAAATAATTCTTTTATTTTTAAATGGTTTATTTTCAGATAATTACAGAAAATTTAACAATTTGTACCAAAAAATGTCTTTATAATCTGTTAAACTATTATTAAATATATAATATATAATAAACTATTTAAACAAATTTAGACAAATTAAGTTGACAATTAAAATTAATATATTTTAACACAGAAATATAGTTTGCTAATTATTCTTAATTTTATTTCCTTAAGCTTAAACTTTGAAATGATATATCTCGTTTTGTTAATGTTTAACTATTTTATTGTTATCAAGTAATTAATGTCGGAAGCAGTCAATCCAACCTAATTTAGAGCATAAACATAGTCGTCTATATATACATATATATAAATTCCAATTCACGTTTGCATTACGTGCTGAAATTAAATGCAATTTGCAACAAGATTCATGTGGAATCATGTAGTTGCATCAATAATTTATTACATTGGGGCTCTAATTGTTGCCATCAAGGCTGACGTCAGAGTTGCTGTTATTTTGTTGCTGTTGCTGTTGCAATGCATTTTCGGGAAGTCCTCAGTGACGCATTTGCAACTCGAAAACTGGCGACTGGCGCCTGTGGCACAGTCAAGGCTTGTTGTTGTCTGCCTGACAATATTTTTGGTGGCCAGTTGGGCGACGACCTTGACACGAATGCAAACGAGAAACGAGAAACTACAAACGACAAACGGCAAACGCCTGCAACGATGTCAACTATCGATTTGGCAAAAAAGTTTCGTATTACGTATACGTAATAAAAGTACAAACATTTTAAATTCTTTATTTTGTTATCAAATCCGCATCAAATCCAATTGAAATGTCCACCAAAGCAGATATACTCACACACATGTTATATGCAGCTTAATTCGTAGTTGGTTTCCCACTCAACATACGCTAAATCCCCAACGTGTTGTGGCCTCTACATGCACTCTGCCCTTTTGCCCTTTGGCCCTTTGGCACCGGCCATTGGCAATTTCGTGGTCATTTAGTCGGCGAGGTTTGCGGTTTAGTGGCCGCTGCAATGATTATGTTGTGTTTGCTGCCTTTGATGTAAGCATTGCCGCCCCGCAATTGTTTCGGTTAATTAAAATTTGTGGTCCTGTAACGCACGTGTGTGTTTGTCTAAATACACTGCTACAAAAAAAAAAATGTAGTAATACCAGCTAAGGCTTTGAATTTTTGGCAATGGGAATATCAAGTTTTTGTAACTAGTTTAAAACACATTTTTATTTAATAGGTTCTTAAAGAAATTTTTAAAAATTTTAAGAAATAATGAAGTTTAAAATTTTTAGTCTTATTTAAGAAATATTTTTAAAAATTAGCTTATAAATTTGAAACTTTGTATTTGATTTAAAGGCTTATTGAAGTAGTCTTAGAACTTTTTTGATCTTTGAGCTCATTGGATCAACAATCTGGAAATATTGACAACAAAAGTTTAAATTATGATAAAAATTAATTTGAAGTTTACTTAAAACTTTGGAGACCAGAAAAAAAATATCATTTTCTTTGCTTGAAAAATTAAAAAACACAAATCTGAAAAAACTTAAGCGCAATAGACTTATTGACTCCAAAATTTTTAATAGTAATAGTTAAAAATATGTAAAATCAATTAAATATTTTCTTGTAGCTTGAGCTTAAATAAAGATAATTATTCTTAAAATATAATATTAAATAGTGAACATTTGTTACTATATTTCAGCTAATTAAAAGATAAGAAAAACTGCCTCTAAAATGAAGATATTTGATGATAATTTTTTATAAATTTTGGTTTATAGTCTCGATTTTTTAATATAACTTACAATGATAATTTAGTTTTACATATTTTGAACACCGAGTGCCTTTTAGGCATTATACTTCTGCATTTTTGTTAAGATATCTGATCTAGTGGGAACGTTTACAGTCAATCGAACTGACAATAAATGACTAAGTACTTATTCTAGAGCAACATAATGTTCTCAGTTTAAGAGAAGATTAAAAACCATTACTTATCTCAATCTATTCTTTAAAAGATATATATATGCTATAGATGCCCGATTCTAATTTAATTTCGACTGGATATCCAAAATAATATATAAAATTTATACACTGTATGGGGTCCTTCCACTTTTGGCAAACCAAATAGACTTCTTTCGACTTTTACAATGCCAGTAAGTAGTACAAAGTTGTTCTTTTATTTGTTTCAGTGCACTTTTTTGTCAGTGTAGTTCTCACTAATTTAGTAGAGAACACTGCAGGATTATGGCAATGCCAATGGCAAATGCAGCTATTAAATATGCAGAGCTTGAAGCAAGCGCACTTGAAGCCCAATCGCTCAGACAGCAGAACAAGAGAGAGAGAGAGAGGCCGAAGAAGAGGATGGAGTATGGAGGCTGGAGAAGAAGAGGAAGAAGTTATCTGCATTCCTGTGAATATAACCAGTTTTAAAATACTGAGTGCCTGGCAGTCTGTTCTCCTTGCTCCTCAACTCAGCTCGGCTCCCTTCGGGCTCCTCCGGGCTCGAAAGCGAAACCAAAACCCAAACTCAGACTCAAACTCAAACTCAAGCACAAACCAAAACCAAAAGCGAAGCAAATGCAGGCGCGATGATTCATGCTCAGATACAATGCTGAAAGCATCAACTCCAGACGAAGCAGCGTCCGTTCTGCATTTACTTTTTGCGATTTTTATTGGAACTTTGCTTTTGAGTTCTACTTCTTGTTGTGGTGTGTGTGTGTTTTTTTGTTTTTCCCACGCCTTACACAGTTTCCCTTATACGCATTTGATTTTCTGCACATTCCACGCGGACCACGCCGCGTATGCGTAATCAGTTGACTACAGTCATCAGTCAGTTTCGGGGCCGCAGAAGTTTGCAGCTTTTGGGCCAATTTTATGACAAAAAGAACTAAAAACTTTCAGTTCAGCTAAGCTCAAGTCAGTTTCTTGTGGCTTCAACTTTGGCTGCAGCTGGCTGCTAAACTCTGAGAGAGAATGCAGCAAGCGTCTTTGCCCCACTTGCCGCCACTAGTGCCCCATGTTGGCAGTTAGTGTTCGGTTGGTGGCAACTATTAAACTTGTTTCCGTTGTACTTTTATTTTTATTTTTATCCCTCTTTTTTGTGGAGTAATTTCATAGAATTTATGACCGTCTTTTTTTTTTGTGCAGGGATCACAAAAGTTTTTAGCTGCAAAAACTTCTCTACTAGCTACTACTACGACTAGCTGCAACTTTATGGCGACTTTTGACAGCTTCGACAGACGGAAACGTTCGACAGTTTTAAACGCTTTAGGATTTAAATTTGCTGTGGAATCGATAAGAGACAATGCATCAAAGAGAAAGACAGAAAGCAAGAGACCTTTTGCTTTTGTGTGGCAAGTGAAAGAACAGGCATGCCACATTGTGGCTGTGTACCGGCCTGTGGCACGACAACTTTCACGCGCCGTGGCAAAGACAATGTTATCATAGGCCTACATATTGTGTGGCATGTCAGCATGCCCCCAAGACTCGCCAAAGTTGCCGCTAAAGAACGCAACAAAGTTGAAATCAAACTAAACAAAATAAAAGCGAAAAATCGAAGTTGTGTACCAAATTCCAAAACCGTGGCAAAGAAGCCGCCGACAACAACGACAACGACGACGACGACGTCGAAGCGTAGAGATACAGATACAGATGCAGATACAGATTCGCAGATACACAGATCCTCGTCTTCTACTGCTGCTGAGCAGGCATAACTAAGCGTTGCACGAATTCGCGAAATTGGCCATCGCAGCAGCAGCAGCCACAGCAACAGCAACAACAACAACAGAAGCCAAAGACTTGAGCCAAATCAAAGGACACATATTGAATTTCAGCGAGGCTTCTTCACTGACCTTTTGTGGCCCCACAGAGCAGCAGCAGCAGTAGGGGCAACAGGGGCATGTGGCATGCGGCATGCGGCAAGTGGGTATATGTGCGATTTTTAGTTATTAAAATGAATGCGAATTCAAAGCGCAACTCGCAACTCGCTTCGAGTTATGCAACTGACTTAATTACAGGCGAGGACACACAACACAGAAAAAGAGGCTAACAAAAAAAAGGCCAACAAAAAAAAAGGCTAAAAAATGGTTTAAAGAAAGAGCAACCGAAGGCCCATGTATATTGCTGCCTGTCGTTTATTTATAGAAAATAATGAATTGAACAGGTGAGATCGAGAAAATGATAAGCATAGAAATTCCAGCATGCAACAGTGAAGCCAACTTGCAACTGCCAACTGGCAACTGGCAACAGGCAACTGGCAACATTCAAGTCCAATACCAAGTCCAACTGAAGTTGCCATTGCAAAATCAGCGAACGAGCGCAGCAAAAGGCAATCCAATTTACTGATTTATTTCTTATTTTACTTTGACTATGCAACAACAACAATAACAACGGAATGAAGAAGTAGCAGCAACAACAACAACAACCACAACAGAGGCAGTCACGGCAGCGGCAGCTTCCGAGCCTTGCCACAGTTGCCGTTGCCACAGCATCTCCTTCTTCTGCTGGCTGGGCTGATGTAGTTAGTGGGCTTTGCTTTGATCTTGATTCTTGATGCTGCAACTGCGACGCCTGACAATGATGACGAGGCACACAGCAGTAGAGTCTCAACCGATACAAAAGGTATGTCAAAAAAAAAAAACACACACACACAAAATAAAAAAAGAATTACGAAAAAAAAAAACAGAAACCAAAAAAATAAACGAAGAAAAACGTACAAAAATCGAACAAAAAGCGGCAGCGACTGAGAGACTGCCAGGAAAGCAACGAAGTTTGAATGCTCTAACTAAATTACAGATAAGGTAAATTAACATCAGTTTTAAATAAATATTTTCTAATCAAAGTTAGAACACGTTTTGTGTTTAACATTAAACGGTATGCAACTTTGACAATTATCTGTATTTATTTTGGGCAAAGGGGCATGGCGATCATAAATTTATGATGATATTGTATATATATTGTACATATCTATTAAGCTGGAAACCAAAATTGGTAGCTCCAAGTGTCATAGTTAGTAACATATACGCCAAAAACATAGATTTATTCGTGGGCATTTCTAGTTTTTCGAAAATTCTGAGCGAAAGGGGCGTGGCATCCAAGAAATAAAACAAACTTTTATTAACAGACTAAATAAAAAGTTCACATACCAAATTTGGCGCTTGTAGCTCGAACAGTTTCAGATATCATAAAGAAAAAGTGAATTTATTAAAATTTAAAAATTTTGTAAAGGAAATGAATAAAAGTTTTATGTTATATTTTTAATTAACAACTATAGCAAATATTTGTACAAAACACTTTGCTTTAAGAAACAAAAAAAAAATGTAAGAAAGGGTATCTGTAGCAAGCATTGCTGCAACATTTGGGGCAAGCCGGGGCTATGACAATTCGAAGATTCGTGTAGGCAAAAGCTGCTGGATGCACAGATGCAGATGCCACGACATTATTTTTGCCACTTGGCCTGGGAGCCGGAGCCGGCGGCCACGACAACCGGCAACAGGCTGAGCAAAGGAGACAGACAGAGAGAGTGAGAGAGAGGGAGAGAGGGAGACTGGAGCAAAGAAGAAGATCGAGTTGGTTCGCATCTTTGTCGCTCATGCTTTATTTAGGGTTTCATGTATAAATATTTTTATTTATTGTGCAACACATTCGCACACGTTGCAGCTACGACTGCAGCAGCAGCAGCGGCAGCAGCAGGATGTGCAGCACGACAACGGCAACAATAATGATGATGATGTGTAAACTCGCGGTTGGACGCTTAATACCTTGGCCCAAGGGCCGAACTTGCAACCTGGTATAAGGCCTGACATTGTTGCTGCCGCCGAAGCGCTGTAACTTGCCTCATGGCGTGGCAAGTTCTGGCTGTTGCCAAGTGGCCTGAGAAACTGAGAAGTCAAGAAATCGAGCTTAGTCATTGAACTGATCACAACTCGGCAATCAGAAGTGGTTCAAGCATTAAAAAACTGATCTGCGGTTCAAAGAAATTATGTAGAATTTATCAAGGATTCACACGGGTAGAATCTTATAAGGATATATGTATGCTTTATTTGCTATACATATTTATAAAGATACAATAATAAAAATCGATTTCATTCATTTGCTATTTTTGTTGAAAATCTGTCAATGACACGTTGTCATGGCCTCAATCCCCTTTTCCAATCAGAGACACCTGCAAAGGGTTTGGGGCATGCGACAAAAGGAGGAAGGAAGGTCTGTCTATGCAGCAGTTGTAGGAGGGGTGGAGGAGTAGCAGGTGGAATAGGAGCTAAGGTAACGAGAGCTGCCTGCACACACACTCATCACGGCCATTGACAAGTAGCTGTCAGACACAAAAACGAATGACACATCAGCGAGACGACGACGATGGACCACTTTTGATACAATGCCCTTGGCCCTACTACAGTGGGCGTGTTGGGTGTGCGGCCCGTATTGGTTTGCAGGTTAACTCAACCAGCAGCCACTGTACATACGTACGAACGTCTGTACGTACATACGTCCGTACAATGTGGCAAATCAAGCGCAAAGATCCAATATCCTGCAATGAAATAGAATTACAATTACACGGCGCACACCCGATTGGTTTTTTTTCTTGTTGTTGTTGTTGTGTGTGTGTGTGTGTCGTTCTTTGCTTGTTGTTGGTGGGAACTGCTTTTCTTGCAGTGTAGCCCTAAGTCAGCTAACATTGATTGTTACAATGATGAAGTGCTATCGATGTCTGTTGCGTTTGACTGCTTCTCAGTTGTTGTTCGCTGGAAAAACGAGAGACGAGACCCACAGCCCCAAACATATGTATGTACACTGGAACAAAAAAGTAGTCCATTAAAAAGATATATGATTTTAAAATTGAATTAATTGTTGCAGTCAAATTCCTTGAGAATACTAAGAATATCAGAACATTTCTGCTTTTGAGACTAAAATTTTATATAGAGCACAAAAGATATCTACAAAGAACATTTATTACAAAAACTTTTAGTATTTTCTTTAATTATTCTTTATACAAATCAAAAAATTTCTGTATATTTAATAAGTAAAATTTATAAAATATTACTTTCTTTATTACTTTACTTTTGTTAATTTTCAAAACATTTCTCCAACCTCAAAAATCGTTTTAAAAATACAGAATTTGTTTGCTTTTAGCACCAAAATCTTATATAGGACACAAAAGGTAACTTCAAACAACTTTTATTAAAAAAAACTATATTTTTCATACTCTATTTCTAATATTACAATATACATGATTTGGTTTAATTATTCTTAATATTAAACTCACAATTAGTATAGAAAAGGGATATATAAAAGTTAGACTAGTTAAAAAAAAAATACAAAATTTGCTTTAAATATTCATATAAATAAATAGTATTATTTATATATTATATGTTTAAAAATAAGATTTTATTACTTTATGTTTAGAAAATTATACAAACTATAAGTTTTTGGAAATACAGAACTATGCAGCTCTTAAGACCAAATCTTATAAAGTGCCCATACAAATTAATTGTAATTATTTTCATTATTTATACAAATTAATTTAAATTTTTATACAATGCTGAGTTCAAGTTTAAAGTTGTATTTGGGTTATAAAAAGATATAGATTGTAACCTTTAATATTGTGTTCTCTGTTCCATTTTTGTAAGTGTATGCATAGCTCAAAAGAATTCTTGGCCCAGACCTATAACCAGGCCCAAGACAAAACTCCGTCAACTGCAAGTGCCGCCCAGGTCTTTAAAAATGTAAGAGCCAATGCGCTTGGCATTCAAATGCGAGTAGAAAGATGCTGATGATGGTGTGTAAGTAACTATGTACAGATTGGTATGGTATGGTATGGTATGTATGTATATAGTATATGTACTGCCCCGATGACTTCACACATTCCTGGGCACACACACCGGGCAAACAAGAACTTCCTTGAGACCAAACAATGTCTTCAGTCTCCAACTCAGTGCAAGTCTCAGTCTCAGTCGCAGTCGAAGTCTCAGTCTCTCAGCCTCAGCTTAAAGTATAGAACTAAAAACGGCGAACCAGTTTTTGGTGAATGAAAAATCAACAAAACTAAAAAAAAAAAAAGAAAAACAAAAACAAAAACTTGCACAAAAGCCATGGTCGGGTTCAGGGTCCAACAACTAGGAGGCAGCAGCAGTGGCATCAGCAGCAGCCTGTGGAAGAGTCGGCGAAACTAAAATACTTATAATAAAAAGAAATTAAAATAAAATTCAAAAATGTGCAAAACGAGCGCGTCGAGAGAAACGAGAAATGCTGCATGCCACAGCCAAAGACAGAGACAGCGGCAGCGGCAGAGGCAGAGGCAGCTAAGTTTCTGGCTCAGTTTTTTTTTAGCCATAGCCATAGCTATAGCCAAAGTCAAAGACAGGGCCAGGGCCCGCAGAAGAATCTCCAGTCAGTGTGGAACCTGTTGGACCAGTCGAAGAAGAAGCAGACAACACAGAGAAAGAGTGAGAGAGAGAAAGAGAGAGAGAGAGGCAGGCAGCGTAAATGCCACCAACGTGTTTGGGCTTGTTCGTTTCCAGGATAAAAGAGCCACTCGGTTCCGCTCTCAGTTGCTGTGCTCTCACTCTACCCCTCTCTCTCTCACTCTCTCTCTCTCTCTGTCTCTCTCTCTCTCTTTCACTCACTGGTGTAAAACTCTGTCGCTTGTGGAATGCGCCCAACATTGGCCATATTTGCTGCACTAAATCAAGCGTTTAAACGAAATTTGAGTTGTCCTTACCCCTGCTACCTTTCCTAACCCCTCCGCCTGTCCCCCATCCCCACCAAAAAATAAAGCATACCCCAAAAACGTGTAGAACAAACAACAACAAATATGTTGAGCCAACTTTGAATGCTCTTCTCATATTGCCGAGCAAGAGATCAAAAACTTTTTTGCCAGCCAACATAATTTATAGATGCCGTTTGCCTAAATTCGTTTAATTTCATCTGTTCACACACAGATACACACACACACTGAGATACACACACACAGATACACTTCGCACGCATACAGCGATCCTAAAGGGAATTCGATTGCGTTTACGTTTACCTGTTGTTCGTATGTACGTGTAGTGCGCAGTGCTGCCAAATTAGCCATTTTCCCGACAGCTCTGTCCTTTATAGGAAAGTGAACTATGAAATAGAAATAGAGTGGACTAGTAAGTTTTAGGTGTAACAGTCATTTCCAAACCCAATAAGAATATATGTTTGATCAGCATCAACAGTCGTGTGGATATTGCGTTGTTCGTTTGTCTCCATAACAGCAGAAGCAGAACTAGAGCTACAGCTAGAACTAGAGCTAGAGCTAAAGCTAAAGCTAGAGCTAGAGCTACAGTTACAGCTTGAATAAAATGTCAATTCATATCGCTAGAAATGTTTATCAAACTTAATGTATTTAATGTACTATTTTCCGTCAACTATGATGTTCTTAAATACATATTACGTACTTAGTATTGCTCCAGAATAGGTACATGATTTCGTAGCTTAAAAATCATTTATTTTGCTTACTCTATACGAAAACCTTTACAGTTCTTTTTACTGATTTATTAGAATTAGCATTTTTTCAATATAAATATACCAGCCAATTTTATAAGGCATCTCCTATTACTGAGTACCTTTCTGAAAAAAGGTTAAATTGTCAGTTGTCAATACATAGTGACCTCCAAATTCAACATTTGCCCAGCTAAAAGTAAATGAAATTAGTAATTTTATATTTAACAATTTTTAAGGTACAAATAATTAATGCATTTTAGCTTCTTATGCATTAACATAAATGTATTGCTGCACATTGTTAAAAATGCAATAAATTATTACAATTTAATTAAATGAATTAATTTTAATATAAATAATTATTTAAAATTTTTTTTTAAATTAATTAATAAAATATTTAAAGTTCAATTCGTCCCACTTCTCTCCTGCTGTTTGGCGTCAATTTAGCCTTTTTCTCAAATCGCTAGTTGGCAGCACTGTTGGTGTGTGGCTTTTGTGTGTGGGTTGTGCACTCTGGACCTGTCGCCGTCCCACTCTCGCTCGCTCGCTTGTTCTCTCTGTGCCCTTTGCTTGTGCGCCACTTTTAAAAAGGGTTCCACAACGTGGGCTGTGCACTTCTCTCTATCTCTCTCTTTTTCTTCCTCGCTCATCGAAATTGTTGCGCGCTGATCGTTCGTACATTATAATTTATAACTTTATCTAAACGATGTGGTGGTGTTTAATTTTCGACTTCACCTTTTCAATCTTGTTGTTTCTTTTCACATGTTTTTTTTGTTTTTGATTTTTTAAAGATTTTAGTTGATTTTTTTTTAGTTTCTGTTTCGTGTTGAACCGATTCTGTTTCGGTTTCTGTTTCCGCTTCGCATGACTCATTCGAGGAATACGTTTTTAGATATTTTGCCGATCATTTGTGAATGTTGTTGTTTATCGCACGCTAATTTGAATAGAGCTCTCGTTTTTTGGTTCCATTCGTGTCCCAGATGAACATATCAAAGGTAGTGAATTGAAGCGAGATCTAGGCCTGCTCTAAGAGTACCCTTAACAAGGCCAATGGAGGCGTTACTGCTTTGCCGCTCAGCTGGATGTCCGTAACTGACCACCGTGAAGTTCAGTTCGGTTCAGATTCAGTTGGTTTTTCGTTTTTCTTGTTTTCTTGTTAATGAAGAAATAGATATATGTATATGTAGTATGCGTCAGTCGGGCAAAGTGCTGAGTAAGTGGCCAATACTCAGGTATTGTATCTCTTTTTACCAAACAAATCAGAATTGGCCAAATTCGCCTGGGGTGATGAGTGAAAGTCTTTGCCAAAAGTCGTGCATTGTTTACTTTGGGCCAGAAACAACAACAACAGCAACCAGCTATTCAATATAGTAAATCATATGCATGCTGTGAGGGCCAAAGGGCATGGTCTCATTTAAAAGGTATTTCTGCCGAAGAATTATTTCAAGTACATTGTATATGTTGTTATCTTGATTGATCAGATAATCTGGCTTAGGCAAAAAGGTGCTGTTAAATCTGTAAAGTAACAAAAGGTAGATAAGAACAATCGCAATCAGTTAGCGACACAAATCTAGACAGTTCGTTAAACTGATCGTTAAATCTATAAATAAGAAAATTAGAATTCAATCATCTGTCAATTAAGTGTCTTTATTTAAGTGCATGCAAATTTAAAGCGGCAACGATGAAAGCAGCACTCATCTCAGTCAATGAGAGATGAGCATTGTGTTTGAGTTTATGGACTACTACTCACTTAGTGGTAGCACAAATCATAGATCAATTTATGCATGTTCTTTATTTGTATGCAAATCGAATAGGTCGTAAACTATATTGTTGCTTCTACCAAATAAATTCTTCATTTATTTTATATCAATTTAATATAATTTTATTGTATTGCCTGTTTTAAGTTTCTCACAACAGCAGACAGACTCGAAATTCGTTTAGTGCTAAGCTTATTTTGCACCACTGTCTGCCATTTGCTTTCAGAGCGCCGCTCTTAACTCAAAACAGAGAGGCAGAGCACGAGAGCACAACAGCGCCATTTTGAGTTTAACAGCGCAATAACAGCTGTTGCCGGTCTATTTAAACAATGGACGTTGAAAATTCTAATGGGCTCTCTTAACAACAGCAGGCATGGCGTAGTATGCGTTTAGTTTGCTACAGTTAATTAAATTAATGCTGTTAATTCATAAATAATTGGATTAACTAAAACAACAATTAATAAATTAATTCTTCAAATTAGCAACTCGATCACGGCAAGTGTTTGGCTACACGCGCTCTCTTTCATTTTGCAGACTCTCCCGCTTTAACAGCGCTGTGAGAGCGTATGCATGTGTGTGCGAGAGCGTAAGAGAGCGCTTGCATTGGTTGAGCTTGCACTGTTGTGTAGTGGCAAAGTTACAGTTAGTTGTGAACGAACCGTCGGCGTGTGTAGACATATCGCAGCGTGTTAAACGATTTTGAAACCGAAATCAAAGACGAATTCAAAGCATGTCCTAATATCTCGTCTCGTCTTTAGACGTATTCTAAATACAACAACTTGGCCGCGAGTGCAATTATTTAAAAAAAAAAAAATCACTAGAATTTGCTAAAAGCAAAATTCAAATTCATCACAAATCAACGGATTACAATTTAAGCAAATCTATTAAAAGTGACAAATAAATAAATTATAATAATTTAAAGCAATCTGAAATTTGAAATTTGAAATCTGAAACATACAATAAGCAATTGATGCGCAATTTGAGAAATCCGAAAAGTCATTTGAAACTGTTAGCTGATAATAACAGACATTATACATATGTATGCTATATAATCGGTTATGTCATAAAGAAACAGCCATATCTTTAGAAATCTGGTGACAAATTAAAAGTGTGAAGAGAAAGTAATTGCAATTGAAAAGAGTCGCGTATTTAGTTTAAACAAAGTGTTTATATCAACAGTAACAGCAACAGCAACAACAACAGCAAAGAGATTGGCAAGGCTAGACACGTGTGTTGTTTTTGCACAGAGATACAAAACAACGACAACAACAACAGCAACAACAGCAGCGCAGTCAAAACTCTCTGCGTATTTTGTTTGTGTGTGTGAAACAGCCTAACCGGCAAGTGCATACGTACGTTTGTGTGTCGTCATCGTCGTCGTCGCGCGCTCTCTCGCTCACTCGCTCTGTCGCCCCGCTCTCTCTCTTTTTCCTTCATTGTCGCTCTCGCGTACGTTCAGCCGCTCTGCCTATATAGTGTATTGGTGTCGGTGTCGAACAGCTGTTAAGTGCAACATGCAGCGAAGCTGCCCAAAATCAATGTACTGGCCTTAAGAACACACACACACGAGCACCACAACACACACACAAACACACTCACGCACCCAAAAAAAAGAGAACGTGCCACAGTGCCACACAGCTTACAAGGCAAAGTCCGGTTTGCCATTTTAATTTAAATTTGTTTTTGGGAGAAAAGAATTTCACACATCATGGCCGGCAGCATTGACTTGCCACAGCAGCAACTGAGAAAGCTGCTGCCACCGCTGTCACTGCTGCTACTGCTAGCTGCAATCCTCTGCAGCAGCAGCATTGGCCTTGCAACTGCCAAACATTTGGCTGGTGGCACTGATGCTGGCGACGTGGCGGCTGCCAGCGACAATCAACTCCATGCTCAGCAGCACCAGCAACACCACCACCAGCACCAGCATCTGCAGCATCACGAGCATCAGCACAGTGCCGCGACGCACCACCGACGACGTCTGCAGCGCGACTCACGCGCCAAGGATACAGCGCAGCAGCAGCAGCAGCAACAACAACAACAAAAGTGCGATGCAGTCAAGGGTTACTTCGAATCGATCGACATCAGGACGAGTGGAGTTAACAATGTGAAAGGTAGGTGTGCGTGTGTGTGTTATAGCAAAGTGTTTGTGGCTCAGTTACAATGCTGGACAAACATATAATACTTTTACACTGAGAGAAAAGCATAAGCATATGCAGCTTGAGAGTTTAATAATAAAATTATGGAACAAGGTTTTAAATAAGATTTTCTTTATGAGAAAAAGTAGAATTCTTAAGTTGATCAAAGTTTTAGTAACAATTTCTAAATATACTGATATGTTTAAAAATAAAACTCAATAAATATTATATTATGTTATAAAGGAAATCATATTGGTTTATTTTTAAATACACATCTTTTTAAATTAAAAGTTTCATTTTATCTTAAAAAATATTGCAATATTCTAAACCATTGGTTTATAAGCAAGAAATAAGTGCAATCAAATTAAATCTTTAAGCATGATAGACTCTAACTTGTAATAAGCATATATGTATATACTGGCAGCAATATGCAAACAATCTAAATAAGTAGTACTTAATAAGTAAAATTCTATTAAAAATATTTGTGTTGAGTATTAATGCTTGGAATCATTAAATTTTTGTATGAGCACTTTATACTATAAATTCACATTAATTTAGTAGAACTTCTAAGTATACAATTATGGAGTTCTGCTGAGCAATGATGCTTAGAAATAGTAAACTTTTATATAAACATTTTCTATTAGAAATATACATTCTTCTGTCAAACTTCTAAGTATCCAGTTACGAAATTCTATGCGCCAAAAAATATTAAAATATTTATATTTAACATCAGTATTAACTTAAAATTTACAGGCAAGAAAAACAAAAAAATGATAGGCATTTGTTGCTCAAAGCTGTGAAATTAATATATTGTAATTGCATAACAATTTCAAATGAATAAACCTTTAAGGAATTACCTGAACAATTTTATTCACAACTTTACCCGACTAAAAACCTGCTTAAAAAGAATATTAACATTAATTGAGGAATACATTTTCATGCAAAATATGTTAAATTTCAGATTCTGATGAGCTGTGTATAGAATAACATGTTTGATTTGAATGAATTGAATTTTTACTAACAGCTACATTAACTAATCATCATACTGATAAGAATGCTGTATTTGACTTAAATTCTTTATACATCATTTTATTTTCTTTTTTTTGTTTGCTACGTTTTTGGCATAAATCTCAAAATTTCTTAATTGCAAAGATTTGTGCTGAGTGTCGTAATATTTTCGGGCAAGTAAAAAACTTTAATTTTATTAGGAATTCCGTTTGTACATATTTAGCCGAGCTATAAACATGTTGCTGCATAAATTAATTGATTCACATTAATAACTCAGCTCAGATATATAAATATTTATGTTGGAAAATCAATTCACCATATCTATCTATTTATATGAACACACGTTTAATGTAGTATTTTCTCCTCTCTTCCCCTCTCTCAGAGTGATAGAAATAGTAAGTCAGCAAATCACTTTTAGTTAAAGTTTAGACTTTACTTAAGACTTATATCTGCTGATTTAACTCACTGTCTCCTTGCAACCCGAAGGCATATTATGTATGTAAACACTATGCAAATTCATTGAGCTGACTTCGAGTGACAAGTGAACAGACAGACAGACAAACGGACGGACAATCTGTCACTCGCTCATCCGTTGCAAGGCCAAAAACTATGGGCAAGTGGCAAGTGGCAAGCGGCAAGTGGCGCGTCCGCAATTAGAAGCATATTGAGCAATGCCTCAAAAAGTTTGTAAGACCGGGAAAGTTTTTCCCAAGAGATAGACAGAAAGCCCACGCTGCAGGTTCATTATACATAAATAAGTATGTACGTAGATATATCTGCTATCTGTAGACTATATCTTGATGTCGGCCTTATTCATTTATTATTCTGGTTTCTGGGCATATCAAGTGGCACGCATCTAACTGTGTGAAGGCTATGGACACAGCACAATAAGACAAAACTCAAATGCGATACATATTTTGTATATTTACAACTATAAGATACACCAAAAAAATTGCTAGCAATATTATTTGTGAATGTTGGTACGAGTGTGTGTGTGTGTGTATCTGTGTTTATGCATATTTCACACATGAATGTTGGCTCGGCGCTAAGCCAAACAAAGAGATAACATCGCAATGGCCAACAGCAAAAGGCCAAAAATGAAATATGAAAAGCAGAAAAAAAAAACACAATACAGCAAAAGTATTGTACATATATCAGCATATGTAGCACATAAATATATATATATATATATTTATATATTTGTAGCTATATCTGCAACTCTATGGAGGTGTCCCAAGAATGCGCAAGCAAGAAAATAAATTTATGAAATACTCGACTCCGCGTTGTGCGTCGTGTGGCGCGTAATTGAGTGAAAAATAATTATTATTGATTAACCGACCTTGACTTGGTATTTACACGTTTACGCACAATTACAAGGGAGCAGCAGCAGCAGCAGTCACCAGCAGCATTCAGCAGACTCTCCATGGATACTGAGATACTTTAGCCATGTGTATATACATATATTGAAGTACTATACATCTATGTATCTATTGCTTTTGTGTGTACGGCATGATGTTGCAAGTTTTGCTGTCTGCAGTTCTTACCTGCTGTCTGTATGTCTGTCTGCCTGCCTGCTGAGCAGTTTTTCTCACACGCAGGTAGTTAACAAATAAACACAAGTAAAAAGTATCTGCCAGATACATGCCCGCATCGCATCGCATAGCTGTAACTGTCGACTGTCGACTGAGTTTTCCGAAAAAAAAAAGATTTATCCACATGAGCGCTTACTCAATGGAGCTGACTTCACAGACTTTGACTTTGCTAGTTTTGCTATTAGCGTTTGACTTTTGTGTGGAATCTTAATTTCACTCAAGTATCTCAGTAACTCAGTATCTCAGTAACTCAGTGTATCTGCTGTTTGTTTGTTTCTGCAAGCGCCAAACAGCGCACCTTTCGGCACAAGTATTTGGTATTTTGTATATATGTTGCTGTAGCTGTATCTCTTCCTGTTGTCAGTTGGCTGCTCTTAATGGCCTGCTTAAGTGTATGTCGAACTTCATTTTCGTGCGCTGTGTATCTGAGTCTGGTTCTGTCGTTTATTTACTGTTTACACATAGTTGCTGTATCTTTCAACTATTTTGTGTGTGTTACTTTTACGATTATGTACTGTTTGTGATGCTAATCTGATGTCTGTGTCATGCATATACGATAAATGTTTGTGTTTCTTCTCTTGTTGCTGTTGTTGTTATTTTTCATTCAGGTATTTACAAGTGAGCATTGCATGTATCTCGAATATGTATCTTAACTATTTGGTATGTAAACCTTGTCACGCATTTGGGCGCACCACATAAAATACAATTTCATTTTAATTGCGTGCCCTATGCGACTGCTAATTGAGCTGTAGTTATACGCATACATTTTGTACTTTTAAGTTAATAAAGAAATCCAGATGGAAAAGTTCAGTCGGGCACGCAAGACCGTATAATACCCACTGACTCTCATGTCCGATTTAATGCATTTAAATCGGAATAAGCACTGCAAGAACTTTGCGTTTCTCTCTCGCTCTTACGCTACACGTGTGTCGGCAGAGCTGCAGCAGAGCTTTGTCGTATGCATTGTGCATTTTTTAAATTTTCATTGGATGATAACTTTCTTGATTATAATCCAATCTTAATGCGATTTTCAGAACCGTTTCATATATTTGGTCTCTAAACGAATATGGAGTTACGTGGCATAAAAAAAGAAATCAAACTATAAAGGACTATATATGAACACCTTCTTCTGCCTCTTACATACACTTCACAAACCCAATATACCCTTTAGAGGGTTTAAAAAAAATATGTTAAGCTTTTTGGCCTAGACGTAAACACGGCCCATTAACAATAACACGTTACATACTTAGAATCTGCTGAAAAAGCAAACAGGAAGTCGTATCTAATCATATGTGTACTGTATCTTTAGTCATATACCTCTCTATCTAACTATCTATCTCGCTCTTTGTCAGTATCTTGTAAAACGTCGAGCATGTTACTAAATATTTAAGCAACTCGCTGGCAACACCAACAACCAAAAACAACAGCAACAGCAACAAATTGGAGCAAACTACAAGATACATGAAGTGGAGGGGTAGAGATAAGAGAAAAGTGCAAATAGAAAAGCCAAAACGTGAGTTTTCCCAACAACTTTTCCACAGTTTCATAAACTATGCAATGGCCCGAGCATGTTGCGAGATAAACAAACTTTAAATTAGCCTAATTGAATAGACTGCGAGTTATATCTACGTACATACATTTATCTACAAAAATAAATTAAAAATTTCTATTTTTTCTTACTTCTGCTAATTAAACTCAACTTATGTCTCAGATATCCGCTTGAAATTTTGTATGCTAATTAACTGTGCAATTTCGTTAACAATTAAGCATTTCAATTCTAATTAAGGCATCATTAAATGGCATTCTAAATGCAAATCCATCAAATCCCAACAGATGCAAATGTTTTCAATTCATTTATGAACAGATCGTTAAAATCAAATATAGCAAACAAAATATATATATCGTGTATATATACGATTTGCTTTAACGAGCATTATTTCATTAAGCAAATGAACCGCAAAACTTGTTTCGATTTTGGAATACAAATTTTTATTACATTTGCATTTGCATTTCGCTTTCGTTTCGTTGCGGTCTTTTGTTTTTATTTGACATTGAAATGGTTTTAAAACAAAAAAAATATATATAATTAAATATTTAATACATAATTATCTGGGGCAAGATGTCACATGTTTACGTTAATGGTTACTGCTTACTGCTTTACTTAAAAATATTTCTTTTTTTTTCAAAAGTAACTTAAACTTTATCCATCAATTAGTTTGAACTTTTCACTTCACTTAATTGACCAAGCAGCTCTTAATGTTCTTGCTTTCAAGTCCCAAAAAGCATTTGTTTTACAGTCCAGAGCCATCGATTAGAGTCCAAGTTAAGCATTTTAATTGATTGAATGCTGTAAAGTAATTACAAGAGCTCTCTAATGGCAATGGCTGCTATAGAACGAAAGCTTGTGAATTACTTAATAGATGGATTTGTTTAGAAGTCAAAAACTTTTGTTTGCTTGTAATAAATATACGAAATTTCTAATAGATTCTCTAAGATTTCGTAACTCTTCTCCAATGGCTTTTAGTTCTAACTCTTTCTATTTTATTTTATTCGTTTTGGTTTTAAGGTTTTTTTGGTTCTGTTTTTAGTTTCTTTTATTTTGCGCTAATTAGTTTCAATTAAAATTAACGATGCTTGTGCGTTCGTCCATCGATTTCACACGCACTTAAAAACTGCTCACAGACTCGTGGACTGCTTAAAGAATACACGAAAAATACAACACCAAACAAGAAAGAAAAGTTTAGTAGAGCACGCTCGATAGTGTAATACCCTCTTCCTCCCAATACCGATTGTATAAAATGAAATCGGCGTAAGCGCATATATGCCTTCGTTTACAATGCTCGTGTGACGTCCGCGCTATAGCAGAGCTCAGTGCTAGGCACTTGGCTGAGCCTCTGCTATACATTAGTGTCTTTCGATGTATGATAACTTTCTTGATTATAATCCGATTTAGCTGCAACTTGCAGGATCATTTGATATTGTTTGTATCTGAACGTGTGTGAAGTTTCAAAACTGTACTTTAAGAAATACATGAGTTAGAGGCATGCAAATTTTCTATTACGCACATGGCTATAACGACTTGTCTTATGAGGTCTGCCACGTCTCCTGCTGCCTGTTACATAGTTTTAACACACTCAATATACCCCTCAGAGGGTATAAAAAAAAACATTTAGAAGAATGAGGAAATCTTCAGTTTGTGTCTACCACATTGCTGCTGCTGCTGTTGCTGCTGCTGTTTTCTAATGTTTGCTTTAATTTTGTGTTTTTTGTTTTACACTTTTGACCTCGATATATAAAGGCAATGCGACTTGGAACTGTATTGGAACTGTTGAGTTTTGATTCTTTTTGCTGTTTCTGTTTAGTGTCTATTTCGATTCGTGGCGAATCCGATGATGTCATTAACGTGATTGGAGATTGCTGATAGGAAACTGCTTTTGCGCTATATATGTATATATAGAGATATTTAAATTATAATTCATTCAATTATATGCACGTAGAAGAACAAAACTGTAGTTCATTCATTCATTTATTCATTTAATTCGTTTACCAAAATTTCTTAGAATTTTTTTGAGGCGAACCTCTGACATTTTTTATGATCCACAACATGCTTTTCATTCATGACTTGAGCCACAAAAAAAAAAAAAAGGTAACACACCGAAGCTGAACCTGTTTGCTGGCCTTTTCAACACTCAACGATACAAAAATTATACCATAAGTATAATTATGCGCATGCCCCGAAAGCTTATTCGTGGCAATTAAAGTCATCAAGTGTGGCCAAAAGGAAGTTGTCAACTTGTACTATCTTCCGCTAAAACAGCACTTGGCCAGGTGGACAGATTTGGTCAGATAAGACTAGATTAGATGGACAATTGAACTGATAAAAGTCAAGTTCAAGTTCTAAGGAAAAGCACTAATTAAATACACTGATAAAAAGTAAAACCATGCATATGGTTGTAGGAACTAAAAGTAACAAGTATTGGTTTATTAGAAACAGAAATTTGACAGGTTGATCAATGAGAAGTGTATGATATTGTAGTCTGATTTCAAAAAGATTCTATTAGTTTATATAAAATACTAACAAAATACATTATATGTGAGTTTAGTCAGGATATCTTAAGTATTTCGTAAGTTATGCGATTTTAAAATCGAATAAGTTAATTTAAAATACTTACATGTAATCTGTTTTATATTTTAATTTAATATTATTTTCCTGCTTCTTTAAAGCATTTAGGCTTATAATTGAGAGTTTTATGTATGCATTATGATCTTAAAAATATATATAGACATGGTTTTCGATCTTTACAATTGATAAGTTGCTTCCACCAAGAAGTTATAATTTCTTTTAGCCCACCATTAACCTCTAAGAACCTATACTTTTTAGCAGTGCACTTATAAATGCTTACCACTTGGCGTATACGCAATTAAATATTTAGTACTTGTCGTATTTGGCAGATACGCGAATGAACACTTACAAGACTAGACTTGCACATACAGATACAGATACATAAAACGTGTGAAATGTGCAAGGCAGCAGACAGGTAGTATATGTAGTAGATACATTTGTATCTCACGCTTGTAGCTGCCTTGTTCGCAACTGCAATGCCACAGACTCTGGCTCTGACTCTGCCCTTCTCTCTCCTCATCTCTTTCATTGTCTCTTTCGCATGCTGTAGTTATTTTTAAACATTTTACAAGTAAATTTATCAAACAAACAAATGCGAGAACTTGCAGACAGCGATTGAGTTGCGAGTCCGAGTAGCAGATGAAGTTGATGTTTGAAGCCAACTTGTGATACAATTTTACACTCCATTTTGACTGATTCGCTTTGGTCAACACTCGCTTATGTAATGCCACACTCGTCAGCATTGCTGCGCCTCTCCCCGCCTCTCTCCTCTCTCTCATTATGATGATGCAGCAGCAACAGATGAGCAGCGCAACTTGCCACCGGCAACTTGTGTCAGTTGAGAGTTCTGAGTTGGCTTCTATCATATGTGTTACCTTCTATCTCTCGGTATGTCTGTTTGTATGTCTGTCTGTCTGTTTGTCTGCCTATCTGACTGACTGGCTCATTGTTTGTTCATGCCTTTTGTGCCGCGTAATCGTCGTTTTCCAATGAACCCAGGTATGAGAGGGCATGAGAGATACAAACGTCGCCGGATTCTTTCTTCTTTCATTCTTTTAGTATTTCGGTTTTGGTTCGGTTTGGGTTTGAGTTTTGGTTTGTTTTTTGATTCATGGATGGCATGAAAAATACTTGTGTTCACGGGAAAAAGAAAAGGTTAATGCCTACTGAAGTGTGCACAGCATCGAAATCAAAACAACTACACACAAAAAAACAGCGCTTCAGAGATATGTATATCTCATATATAATGTGTTGGCATTTCCGCTCTAACTGGTGTTAGTTATGACCGAGAATGATTATGGCCAACATTAGCATCACATTGTCTGCAACAAAGCCTCAAAGGTGCTTAGCCTTTAGTCTACTTGTTATCTGCTCTCGAACAAGATTTCAATACGAGCTTACATAAGTTGTGCCACAAGAACGTATTCATTTCCAGATACTTTCCAACTATCTTAAACTCTTTTTTGCTATCAGCAGACTGTTTATCTAATTGCTTGACTGCACCTACTTGCGAGCAGTGTGTAAGTGCTTTGTACATACATTTCCCCTACCCCTACCCCCACCACTTCCCCCTTCCTGCACTTTTCACTTTACTCTTTTGGTATTTGCGCAATTTTCAATTTGTTATCGGAAACCAGACAGTGAGGCGTTTGTTCGGTTCTTCAGTGCAGTTGCGTTTGCCTCGCCGCGCATAAATCAATTATTTGCACCTAAGGCTCATAAATCACCTTATGACGAGCAAAACAACAATAACAACAGCAACAACAACAACAATCTAAAAGGCAAACATTGAATTGGTCAGCACAAAAACAAAACAACAACAACAACAACATCAGCCAAGCGCATGAAAAGCACTCAAAGCAAAAGCGCTAAGACTGTGGTCAAAAGTGGAGAGAAGCAGGGTTTAGAGCTTTTAGAGGGCGGGATAGCGAAGGGGGGATTGAGGGTTTAAAAGCCAAGCAAATTGTGGTATTGCTTTATAAATGGCATGAAAAGCCAGGGCTAATATGGCGTTGGCGGCGTCTTGTGACCACAAAACGACAAACAATAACAAATATTTGAATGATTTCTTTTCTTTGCTTTACTTTTTTTCTGTTTTTATTTCAAGCGAGAATAAAACACAAATTCAACTTTTACGCTGTGTGTGTGTGAGTGTATTTGTGTGTATGTTTTGGCTTGATTCAATAACAGCCAACTCCTATTTAGACCAACTTCCGTGCGCTTTCCCCACTGCTACGGGCAGCCTCTTTAAACACTACTGCATGCAGCAAACGGCTGCTTTAAAGAGTAGCCTGGTATTTGTATACCCTTGTTGTGGGTATTATTTAATTGTTGTAATATTTGTAAGGCATTGAAGGAGCTATGGCAGAATATGGCATTATATTTACGAGTTATCTTGCTAAAACTTGCTACAAATCAGTCTGATGAACATACGCAGCTTATACATTTATATCTTTTTTGTTTTAATTATTAAAAAATATTGAAAAAAAATTAAAAAAATTAACTGAACTTATATTTTTTAAATTGAGACCTTAGAATAAGAATTTTCATTTAAATTTTTTGAATATATCTATTAATTTAGATTTTACAAGCTCCTAAGCTGCTATAGGAATTTTTGGTTGTAAATATTTTATTTAACAGACAAGCTGAAATCAATTCATGTGAACCAAATACGAACCAAATTTCATTAGGAGTATTATTAAATTTAAGTAGCTACCTTAAAAACAATCATTCCAAAATATGTTATTTGAAAACAGTTCTGTTCCGAGAGTAACAGACACTTGATCTTGTTGACTGTTTATTAACATTTGGAAATCAAGGCATCTAACAGAGTTATGTTAATGTGCATGGTTCAATGTAAGCTATGTTAAACGCGTATAACATATGTATATACCAAAAACTGTTCTATTCATATTTATAGAATAAAATCAATTCACTTTTATCTATTTTCAAAACTGATTTAATTTGGCCTATACCAAACAATTATAGCTTATATCTAAAACTGTTTATAACACTCTGCAAGGGTATTAAATCTTTGGTGTGCTAAAGACAACCTTTCTGCATTGTTGTTATTGTTTGTCTATGTTTTTGTGGTTGCTATTGCTATTGTTGTTGTTGTTATTCTTGTTGTTGTGGTTGTACATTTATTTGGCTTATTGACTTTGGTTTCTTTTTCGCACACTAAGCGCAAATCTAAACATTAAATGAAGTAAGTGCAAACAAAAACAAAATCACTTCTAAAAATATATGTCTGTACACACGTATGTGAATGCCAACAAATTTTAAGCCTGGGAACCAAAAAAAATAAAAATTAAGCAGCTTAAAAAACAAGTTAATGAAGTGTTGAAAGCCTAAAAATAAATGGAAAAACTTATAATGTGCATTTGTTTTTGGCTACAAAAATTGTAGGCGAGCTTTGCATAAATTCTAAAGCTAATAAGTTGCATACATAAATATTTAAAAAATGTTTTTAACAAATGGTGTTAATTTCACTGATTTCTGACATACGAATTTAGAATTAAATATTTATGAAAAGCGCATATAATTTTGTATAAATTAAGTATGATATAATAAAGATACTTATCTCATAACCGCAGCTGTTTGTTGTTTGGTTCCCCTCGAAATTCTCTGTTAAATTCCACAACTAATTTCAATTCGTTTGCTCTTCGTTCTCATTGCAGGTGCGTATTCGTATTCTAGACCAGTTTTGTATACGTTATCGCCAAAAAGAGAATGAATATAAAGTAAATAACACGAACAACGTATGTATAACGAATAATTATCTCCGACTATCCGACTATCTTTCTACATATATGAGTTGCTCGGTGGTGAGTTAACACCACAGCTAGACAGTTTGGCGTTTGAACTGGCTTTGGCCTCAGATCCAAATTATAATATCGCATAATATAATGTGTAAATAATGACAGTGTTTGCTCTCCAATTCTGTATATACATTTGTGGGGGAGCTAGCTTTAGGAAAGACCATCAATCATTTAACAACAATTGTGAGGCGCTCAACACCAACACAAACACCTACTAAAGTCGGAAAAAAAAACAAAACCTACCCCACGCCAAATACCAAAATACCGAAAAAAAAAACATGAAAAACACAAAACAAATGCATAAAAAGGTGCGGGAGAAGCAGATATATTACTAAATATGAATATAAAAGCAAGTAAAAATAACAAAAAGAACACAAAAACTCTAGAAATATATACAAAAGTTGAAATGCTCTTAAAGTTGAGCAACAACAATGAAAGTGAAAAGAAAATTTGCTGTAGATAAGTTGTTAACAGACACAAAGGCAAATAAATATGGCAAGAGATAGCTTTAAGACTATAATAGGAAAAAGAAAGAGTAGTGCTAACAAGATAATAGGTATAACTAGAAAAATAATAAATATCGTGTGTCGTGTACTTGCAACTTTTCACAAGCTCACACAACTCTTGCTGCAGGGTATATCAAACGTCTAAGCACGGTGTCACTCACTCTGCCCTCAGCTCAGTAGAACAGTAGGAAAAATTTTAATAATTTCGTCAACAGTGTGTGGGGGGAAAGGAGGTGTGTGTTGTTGTGTAAATGTGTATGTGTGTGTTTATGGAACTTGACTCCAACAGCCATTCACTTTTCATTATTAATATTTTGTGTGTTTAAATTATGCTAATCCGTTGAAATATGATTATGCCAAATGACAACAGCTTGAAAAATGAAAAACTTTGCTCAAAGGCAGACAGAGGCAGAGGGCGGCTTAAAGGCGTGTTTCGCTGTCTACGCCTCTCTTTCACATGCCCTCTTGCCATCTCTTTCTGCCTTTGCAGGTGTGCCCAGGAGTTCTGCATAATTTGATTACCTTTTTGCAGCTAATTTCGTCAGCGACATTCATTTCTATAATTAAATAAATGAAAATACATTTCAAATATTCAGACACATTTTCCGTGCCGCAACAAGTTTTTCAATTAAAGCACAAGGACAGCGAGAGCAAATAAGCGACCTTCAAAGCGCCATTTCAAAATTGGAATTGCAGTCGAAAAAGTAATTTAATTAGCTTTAGTCTCAGTCTTAGCCCCTAAGAAAAAGCACACGAATCACAGTAACAACTCCGTTCGTCTGCGCCCCGTAATGCTCCCATTATAAATTTCTACAAAATGAGAAAATTATCTCAACCTCAAGAACGAAGGGGTTAACCAGGCGATGTCGTTGTCGTTCTCGTTGTCCTGGTTTAAGCCCTCCACTGTTGGTCCTTCCTAACTCGTTTTCTCCTTCTTTCTCCGCTTTTTCTTTGCATCGCGTGTTTGCTCTTGTGAAAGTTTTTCTGGCGGTGCCAGTCGCCAAACTTTGAGGCGTCAACAAAAGCGAAACTGGTCATAAAAAAATTGCATGCGGCAAATGGCAAAGAGCAGGCCAAGACTTTTGGCTAAAAGCTATGCAAATTGCCATGCCCCCTGCACCAAATTTGGCTTTGACCAAACGTTGACTACTCCCAAAACTGCACTGTGGTGAATAGTCATTAACTTGAAAGTGAAACATGGAGACTCGAATTTTAGAATTTTAGCACCTCAACCAGATTTAATTAATATGAGTAATATAAATTTAAAACTTCTTTAATTTAATCTTGTCTTTACAAATAAATATTAAGACAATAATTTTAATAAAATTCACAGTTTGCATTGAGAAACTTGTAACTTTTTATGAAATTTTTATTGGTTTATTTGAAATTTATTACTTGAAATTAATTTTGCCTACAGTAAAAAATTTAAAATTTCAAAAACCAAATCAAAACATTAAGCAATAAACTTAAAATTTTAGAAAATAGTATGCAAGACTTAAATAAATTTTATATAATTTTTAGTTTCTTGTTTGAACATAAATTTTGCGATCTACCTTTAAATTTAAAGGGTATTACTGATAGAAATTGCTCATATTTTAAACCCGAATATATAAATGGTTTAAGTTCACAATATTTAACTACTTTCCATAGTGAAAAAAAAAACTGCACTGCTTAAGCTTAATTTATTAACAGCGATAAATTATAAATATTGTAATAATAGAAATGAAATTATAAAAAATACGTTTTGGCCGTATGCCCTAGTAGGCTTTATAAATTTAATACACTCACACACATATTTCCGTTGCAATCACATACACTTATACTATATTTTATATTTCAAAAACATAAAATAGACTTTTCTAAATTCTTCTGCACATGTCTCGCTGTTTTGCACACATTAGCGCCATCTGGCAGCAACCGTCGACAACTGTCGCCCGGCAGTTTGCTCGCTTTTATGCTGAGAACACTGGCAGTCGTTTGTTGGTGACCACTGTAAGGTGTCACAAACTGAATCGTGCTGAGTCCTTTGTGATCAATCATGATCGCAGAGTGCCACCAGATGTTAAACTGCAACCGGCACGCCGACAACCGTGTCAGCAAAGACACCAGAGTCGTAACAATACACCAGCCAGAAAACTGTTAGTTCAGGAGGTACTTGAACCAAGACGCTTAACGCCACCACCCCAAAGTTGCAGAGGAAAAACGCCAGAAACACCAAAAGCTACCACTACGGATAGCAAGCTGCCCACTCCGCCTTCAGGAGGAGGACGGGGAGGCAAAGGTGGCGCCAAGGGCAATGCCAAAGGTGCCGCCGGGGGTGGTGGCCTGAGCAGCAAAGGTGCAGCACCAGGTGGTGGCAAGCCTATTCCAGTCACTCTAATGGCCGGTGATGGCATTGGTCCGGAAATATCGCTGGCCGTTCTGGAGATCCTCAATGCTGTAAAGGCTCCGTTGACTTTCGAACCTGTCGATGTGACACCGGTGATAAATGAGAGTGGCGTACAGACAGTGCCTCAGGCTGTTATTGATAGCATGAGGCGTACAAAACTGGGACTCAAAGGACCACTGATGACACCCATAGCTTCTGGTTTTCGTTCCCTAAATCTCATACTACGCGTGCTCTTCAATCTCTATGCGAATGTGCGTCCCTGTCGATCCCTGGCTGGTGTGGAGACCGTATATGGTGCTGTGGATGTCATCACCATACGGGAGAACACCGAGGGTGAGTATTCGGGCATTGAGCACAAGTTGGTCGAAGGCGTGGTGCAGAGCATCAAGCTGATCACTCGAGAAGCATCCCTGAGAGTTGCCGAGTACTGTTTCCAGTATGCCATTGCCATGAAGCGCAAGAAGATCACCGCTGTCCATAAGCGTTCCAGCATGAGGATGTCGGATGGTCTCTTTATCAATTGTGTGCGGGAAGTGGCTGAGAAATACAAGGATCAGTTAAAGACCAATGGCATTGCCTACGAGGAGCAGGCCATTAATGAGGTCTGCCTCAAGATTGTGGCAAATCCCAAGCAATTCGATGTTCTGGTTATGCCAAATCTATATGGTGATATTTTATCCGATACTTGTGCCGGTTTAATCGGTGGACTTGGTTTGACGCCATCGGGAAATATTGGCACCAATGGCGCCATTTTCGAAGCTGTTCATGGCACTGCACCAACTATTGCTGGCAAGGATTTGGCCAATCCCACAGCTCTACTCCTCTCCGCATCCATGTTGTTGCGCTACATCAATCTAGGAAACTATGCGGATAAAATAGAAACGGCTATTGTCAAGACCATTAAGGTGGATAACGTTCGCACCCAAGATCTGGGCGGCAAAGCCAAATGCTCCGAGTTCACCAAGGCTGTCATTAAGAATCTGGGTTAATCCACGATCTTCTCGACCTTCTATTAATATGTGGTGTACTTTGATTTGTTAATATCTCGTGTCTGCGCTCGTCTTCCTTTGCTAAACAAAATTTATCATATAGCATTATTCGAAAAATAACATCTTATAAATTTTTATAAAAATGTCTTGTTTCAAAATGAAGTTCTTTCTAGACCAGGTACTTACATTGGTCTATTAAGTTTATCATAAAAATTATTTGCTTGTAGATTTGTTACAGATCAGCTTGTTTTGGAGTAGGACAAAGTATATGACTTCAAAAGAGATCGAGATATTGTAACTATAATAACGTATTATGTTTATCAGATTATTTTGTATGTTCCTATAAAATTTGGAACCGGAAAATTTTATCAGACAGTTGTTAAACAGTTGGCTTTAATATACATATAATCGTTCTGATTCGATTGCATGCATTTCTATATAACTATCTTGTTTCTAGACTGATCTTTATAAAACTTGTAAGATCGTTTCAAAGTCCAACTTTCTAACCACCTCTCGGCTTAAAGAAAATAAACTTATAAAAACACATTTCGGAAAAGATTTTCATAAATTATTTTCCATATTTTGGTGACTAAAGACAAAACTTAAAAAAATACCTGAAATCCTTTTGCAAATCATTTCAAATTTAATGAAAATAACTTTAAGATGTAAACTAAAATTGCAATTGTGAATTTATTCAATCTGTAAATTGCTCCTTGCTGTAAATACTTGATATGATTACAGCGTTTGTCCCAAAATGTCCCCTTAACAATATTCTGGTTGCTCTCGATTTGAAGGTCTTTGGACAATCTAATCACACTTATTTCTGACTTGCAAATAAAATATGCAGCTAAAAAGCAAACGAGAAAGCGCACCACAAAACATCAAAACAGCAGAAGAACATCAGAGAAAAACGACCGACAGTCAAAGTCAAAAGTTGTGGATGCACATAGGGAAAATAAAGAGGGGACAAAAGGAAGACGGAGGTACTGTGTACCCTAATCCAGAGCCAGTTCAGTCAGCCAGTCAGCGAGTCAGCCATCCAGCCAGCCAGTCTAACCAGTGCCAAAGTCAAAGTCAGACCAAGAGTCAGTCAGTCTCTGCGGGCCCGAAAGCGAGAGCCAAATGCAAGTCATCAACCGCACTGGGTTTGCCCTTTACCAAAACCCCTAGCAACTCCCCTGTCTCTCATCGAGTCCCTACTAGCATGTGTCCCTCTCTGATCTAGGGTCGAACTTACGTTGCATTTTTACATGCATGTTTGGACCACTTCCACTTGAAACTTCGGACTGAACTGAACTGAGTTGCGTTTGTGTTTTGTGTTTTGCGTTTAAAAAGCACCGACCAAAAACTCTAAGCAAACGGGTAATGGTGGGGATACCATGGACAGGGTTCAGCGGAGCGTGCAGTGTAGAGAGAGAGAGAGGAAGAGTAGAACGGGGAGCAAACTGGAAGAAAATGCCACAGAGCCAACCAAAGAGCCATATAAAGAATTAAAACGAAAAAAAGAGGAAAAAAATATTTAATTTTGTGTGTAAGCAGGCGAGTGAGTGTGTGTGTAGATTGTGTGTGCATTTCAAAGAATTTTTATAAACAAGAACAGGACAACAACAAACACGAGTAGAAGAATCAAGAGTAAGAACCAAGAACCAAGAGCCAAGAGAGCCAAAAGATAAACTTCAGTTTTGTGTATGTGAAACAAAACTCAAGAATTTTTTCGTCTTATTTTTTCTTTCTTTTCGTTTTTTGTTGCCGCAAGGCGTTGCTGTAACCGGTTTTCGGTTGCGTTGCAGCAACAACAACACAACAACAACAACACCACCAAAGAGAGCGAGAGACTCCCATATAGAAGCTGACACCAAGCACCGGTTAGTCAGCAGTGCTTAAGGGGCAGCAGGGGCAGCAAGTGGCAAGTGGCAAGTGTATCTGGATCAGCCTCGATGCGGCCTAGTTGCTGCTGCTGTCTTCATTCATAAACACAAACACAGCCAAGTTAAGCAGCACAATTGCAAGTTGCAACTGCAACAACCAGCATGTTGCAAGTGTAGAATACAAGTATAACAAACGAGAGCAATGGAAACTCTACTTAAAATTTAAACGAAATGAGTCTCATTTCAATTGGCCAACACGCAAAGGCAAAAGTCGCGACATGATGGAGGGGGAAGCGAGAAGCGGGTGGTGCCACTAGCTACAGTGGGGGAAATAGACAAAAGACGGCGCCATAATTGTCATGCCATGCCAAGAGCCATGACCGCTCATTAGAATGCTAATTTGTTAATGCAATTCCAATGATGATGACGATGATAATGATAGCATGTCGAGCCAGAGAACAACACAATACTAGCTCTCTCCCTCTCTCGCTCTCTCCACCTCTCTGTCTAGTGTAAGCTGTGCACATTTGTGCCTCGTTTAATTGTTTCAGTCGAATTTTCATTAGTTCTTTGGAAATTTTGGAAAAGCCAAACCAGTTGTGGGTTGTTTAGGGCTGTGAAATACGAAAAGCAGCCGTTTTTAATGCCAAAATACGAGGAATTGCGAGATGATCGCATAATTATAACGATTAATTCATGAAAATTCATGAAATTTCTTATAAATTTAAATTATGCCAGCGAAAATTGCTTTTATAGCCCAAAACT